>CM057337.1:715955898-720955898 GCA_030015575.1 Agapanthus africanus
AGCATCAGTCTCGTATTCGCGACGCTGTTCCGACGACGCCTCCGGGCTTTCTTTTTGGCCCGGTGAGTGCGGCCATCGCAGTTAGCATCTCCTGGAGCTTCTGCTGCTGTTGTTCCTGGGCACTTATGATGGATCGAGTGAGTGTTCAGTGGCCCGTAGAAGCGCGGACTATCCTCCTTCCCGGATGCCATGTAAACAGTATGTACCACCATGCCCCCAGACTTAGGGCGTTTGGGCTCAGTGCCTTTTGACATTTATTCGCAGGCACGGAGACCTTCTCCGGCCTTCTCTTCTTATGAGCGGTCGAAGTTGAGGGAGCCGTCGCAGTGGGCACCCAGATAGCTTTCCGTGACTTAGCAGGATGGCTCTTTCTGTCGGACCTTCAGCTTCTTCTGTTGGCGGGGGTAGTCTTGATCAACCACTGAGTTCCGGGACCTGCCGCCAGACTTTGTAGATCTTGGAGGCCATCCGCTGAGGGGGACTGTTATGGCTTTGCTTCCGCAACCTTCTCCATTGGAGGAGGAGACCTTTTCAGTACGGCGGTGGGAGAATTCTTACGCACCTTATTCAGCAGCTCAAAACTGTTTCCCAGTTGGAATAACAACATTAATTTTTTGCTGTCGGGGGCTGGTGGAGTTAGTACAGAAGGGGAGTTGCCTCCGGCCTTCCTCACTCGGCGCCAGTGGCGACGTCGAGCATGTCGCGCTGATGGAGTTGGCTCGGTGACGGGGATGGCCTTGTCTTGCCCCCTATTCAGGTGAGGGGCTATTGCCGGTGTCAGCCTATTAAAGACTGATATCTTTTTGAGTAGCAGGAGCGGGAGTGGGAGTTGGGACGGTCAGTCTTATAAAGACCGACCCCTTGGCAGGAGAAGCCGTCTTGACGACTTCGGGAGCAGAGTTGGTTACTCTCTTCGGAATAACCTCCTATGGGACTGCAAGCTTCATTGTGGGCCCGGTAGGAATTTTTGGCCCAATCTGGAGAAGACCGAGGCGCTGATGTTGGACGACCCATTGAGAGGGGCCGCAGTAGCTGTAAGTCGATCGAAGACCGACTTCTTGGGAGCTTCTAATACGGGCACGGGAGCAGTGAAGCTTGTTGGCGGGAGTATGGTCCCGAAAAAACAGTCCTGTGGTAGCCTGGGTGACCTGTTCCACCGGCATCGTGAACAGGGACGCCGCTTGAGGTCCATAAACTATGCCCCCAGTTGAGGCAGGGCGTGAGTTGCAGCTGCAGTTGGAGCACTTTGAGCAGGTGAATGCCATTGATTCTTTGCTTTCTGCACCAAGAAAAAAACGCCAAATCTTAGTACCTCGAAACCCAAGGGCAACCATTAGCAAACCACGATTGGTTCGCGAAGACGACACACACGAAGTGTGGAGTGGAAAGAGGAAAAAGACCCACCGGGCGTGCCAGAATCTGTTCATCGCCGGAAGCCGGGGAAGACTGGATGTCTTCCCTGAATCTGGGGGCAGATGCTAATTGGTGCTATCCGTCCCACCTCCTCCGAGGATGCCAAGTTGATTTATGGCACTGTGTATCGAAGGTTTAAAACGGATGCGGCCGATGTAGCAGACTTCGTCAGATTCCCTCTCATCTGAGGGGTTTTTGATTGTGGGGACGCTCTTCCCTGTAGGCGCAAGCCCCTGCAGTTAATTACGCTACCGCATCGCGGTAGCAACTTTCTCTTTCCTCCATATGGTTTACTTCGTGTCGTGAGTGTTTGTTTTGTGTTTGGTTTGCCCGTGGATTGTATACGGAGACTAATTTGTGTTGTCGCCCGTAGGACGTAGATTAGTCCAAAATCCGTATCTTTCTTAGATTTGGGTTTGGCGGGTTTGTGTTTAAGGATACATTAGCCTTATTTGAGGCTAAGATCAATTTAAACGTTTGTTAAGGACACCTTAGTCTAATTTTAGACTAAGATCAACTTAACGGGATCGTTTAGATCCGACAAAAGAGCAATTGGGGCTCTATTGTTTAGTTTAGTGACATTGCGGTCGATAATTAGTTTAAGGACATTACGGTCCATTGTTAGTTTTAAGACATTATGGTCAAGGTTGAGGACCTCATAGTCCGTGAGTTTGAGGACCTCATAGTCCGGTATTAGTTTTAAGACATCCCAGTCGAGATTAAGGACATCATAGTCCATGAGTTTAAAGACCCCACAGTCCGGTATTAGTTTTAAGACATCACGGTCGAGATTAAGGACGTTATAGTCCATAAGTTTAAGGACTCCACAGTCCAGTATTAGTTTTAAGACATCACGGTCGAGGTTAAGGACGTCATAGTCCATGAGTCTAAGGACCCCACAGTCCGTAGTAATGTGTGGTTGTCGGGACCCATCACCTTTCTAAACGACGTTGAAGGATTACAACAACAAATATCAGAGGAGTAAAGAGATGTACCCTCGAACCGGGTGTAAATTGATTGGAAGAGCAGTTGGGCTCAGTTCAATTTAAATTGAGGACTTATGGCCAGAATTGGGCTAAATCCAGTTAAAAATGTTTAACATTTTCATTTATGTTCTGCCTATTAGGCCTTTATTTGGGCTCTGTCCTTTTAATAATGCATAGCATTTATTAGGAACAAAGTGGTGTTCTGACGGTGCGCCACGTGGTGCATCAGGCGCTTTGCGCCAATTAAAGAGCGCATTGTGCTAGCGCACATAAGGGTGACACGTGTCGCTTAGCGTTAAGCGCTGGTTTGTTAGCGCACCGCGCTTTATGAGTGCGCTGCACCAGTGAGTGACACGTGGCGCGCTCTGGCGCTGTGCGCCAGTCCAAGAGCGCAGTGCGCTATATTTAGAAGCGCAAACTGTTCCATGGTTGACACGTGGCGCGTTCTGGTGCTGTGCGCTAGTCCAATTAGCGCAAAGGCGCAATTCAAGAGTGCAAAGTACTGTCCAATAGTGTAGAGCGTATTTTGATCAATTTAAGATCAAAGAACAAGTTTATTGTTCTTCAAAATAGGCCTTGCCTCAAGATCCAAGAATCAAAGTTCTTGTTCTCATCAAAAGGCTCTGCCTTTATAGATCAAAAGATCCGTGAATGAAGTAAATTACTTCTTTTAATCTTTTATAATTAAATCTTTTTGATCTTTTTCTTTTTTTGTTGAAGACCTTGATCTTGTTCTTAGATATTTGATCTTTTTAGAAGATGGTTCTTCTTTTTTAATGAGATGATCGCATCTCTGTTTTTTTTCAAGAATATAGTTCTTTACCTTTAAAGATGAAGAAAATGATCTTCTTTCTTCAAAGGCTTGCCTTTCTTTCTCTTTGAGTTTTTCTCAAAGTTTGCAGAGGGTTCTCTCTATTTTAGACTTGAAGTCTTGGGACCTTTATATAGGGCCAATCGATTTGTTGAATTAGTTGAAGAGACCTTTCTCTGATTGATTTAGGAATATTTCCCACAGTTGGATCTTTGATCCTAAGGCTTCTGTTTTACAGAAGATAATTTTCTTATTTTAATAAGATTGGAAAGATCTTTCTAGAACAGAATTTTAATTCTGATTAATAATTTTTTATTATCATTAGATCTTTTGATATAAACGGTGGGGAATCCTTTAAATTCCAGCGCTGACGCAATTGGCGCTAGCGCGCCTACGTTTGACACGTGGCGCGCAACGCAACTGCGCTAGCGCGTCTGTGTTTGACACGTGGCGCGCAGTGCAGAGCGCAGCGCAACTGCGCTAGCGCGCCTGCGCACCTGCATTTGACATGTGGCACGCAGCACAGAGCGCAGCGCGCCTGCGTTCGACACGTGGCGCGCAGCGCGCAGCGTAAGGGATGTAAAGCGTTGTTTCAGTTTTAAAATTTGAATTTTGAAACAGAGTTTTACTCTGATTGGGGTGCGCTGCCTAGGGCGCAACGCTCTTGGCGCTGGCGTGTCTGCTTTTGACACGTGGCGCGCAGCGCGCAGTGCAAGGGATCTGAAACGTTGCTTCAATTTTTGAATTTTGAAATTCGAAACAGAGCTTTGTTATGATTGGGGGAAACATCGAGGGTCCCCACGAACATGCCTACCGTTGGCGCTTCTTCGATGCGCTGCTCGTATTTTGACCATAGATTCCGCCATCGAAAGGCGTACTGAACCCAGGTTTCACCCTGGCATTGATCAATGCCGTTATTGGGGTGCGTTCACTAGCACTTGTGACCACTGAGTGAACAACAACTCCATTTTTGCGAAAGTCTTCACGGAGTCATTTGGAAGTTCGGAGCACCACTCAAATACCGTCTCCGACAAGCTGCCGACGAATTGGCGGAGCAAAAGCTTGTCGTCACCACCGGTATTACAATATAGAGCCCTGAACTGGGAGACATGTTGGTGCAGATTTCCTGTCCCTTTGTACACATAGAATTTGGGGATTGTGTATCCCGGCGGGTATTTTATTTGGTCATACCAGCTTGGATACGGTCGCCCCAGTTTTAACGACTTGACCGGCCGCCTCATTCGCCTGGTGAGCTCGTATTTGCTGAGCTATATAGTCATCCAGTGCGGCCTTAGAAATGGTTTCCTCCTTGGCTTCTGAAAGAGCCGGAGGAGGATTAGATGTCTCCCCTCTGTCATCTTCAACGATAATCGGGGGGTCTTCAGCTGGAGGTTCTGGCTGTAGCATCATTCCAGCCATGTCCTGGAAGAGAAGAGCCATTCGTTTTATATTGGCCGCCTGCTCCGCAGCTTCTTTTTCTTTCCTCTCGAGCATTCTTCGAAGGAAGTCGGTATCAGTTTCTTGTTCCCGACACTGTTCCGAGGTTTCTGGATTTTCTTTTGGCCCAGTGAGTGCGGCCATAGCTGTCAGCATCTCTTGGAGCTTTTGTTGTTGTTGCTCCTGAGCCTTAGTCACTGATCGCGTAAGCGGTCGATGACCTGTGGAAGCACGGCTTTCCTCTTTTCCGGAAGCCATATAGACGGTATGTGTTACCATGCCCCCAGACTTGGAGCGTTTGGACCCAGCGTCTTTGCGGTTTGCCGCGGTCATAGGGGCTTTCTCCGGCCTCCTTCTCTTTTGAGCGGTCAAAGTTCAGGGGGCCGTTGTAGTGGGCACCCAAGTAGTTGTTGCCTTTTGTGGCTTGACAAAGTAGTCCTTCTCTTGCCGAACCTTCATCTTTTTCTGTCGGCGGAGATAGTCTTGATCTATCACGGAGTCTTGGACTTGATGCCAGACCTTGTAAATTTTAGAGGACAGCCGTTGAGGGGGCTGCTCCAGCTTCACCTTTAGGGCATTCTCCACAGGTGGAGGAGATCTTTTCAACACGGCAGTTGGCGAGTATTTGCGCACCCTCCTTAGCGGTTCGAAGCTATTCCCAGTCGGAATAGCAGCATTGATTTCCACCATAGCAGCTGGCGGAGTCAGTACAGAAGGGAGTTGCCCCCAGCTTTCCTTACTCGGCGCCAGTAACGACGGCGAGCATGTCGTGCAGATGAAGTTGCCTCATCCATAGGGGTGACTCCCTCATGCCCCCTGTGTTGGTCAGAAGTTGTCATTGTCAGCTTATTGAAGACTGATGTTCGCTGAGTGGGGATGGCCAGCCTATCGAAGGCTGACATCCGAGTAGGGGAAGCAGCTTTGAGGACTTCGCCTGGAACAGGAGTTGAAATAGTTAGTCTTGTGAAGACCGACCCTTTTGCAGGAGAAGCCGCCTTGGCGATTTCGGGAGTAGGAATGGCTATCCCTTTTGGGATAACCTTTTCTGGTATTGCGGGCTTCTTCATAGGCCCAAATGAGCGTTGGCCCAGTTTATCAAAGACTGAGGTGTTGGAGCTGAACGACCTGTTGAGAGGGGCCGCAGTAGTTGTAAGCCGATCAAAGACCGACTTCTTGGGAGCTTCTGGTGTTGGTATAGGGGTGCTGAAGCTCATCGGCGGAAGCATGGTCCCGAAAAACAATCCGGTGGTGGCCTGAGTCACCTGGTCTACCGGCATTGTGAACAGAGAAGCCGCTTGGGGCCCATAAGCTATTCCTCCAGATGAGGCGGAACGTGAATTGCAATTGCAATTGGAACACTTTGCACAAGTGGACTCCATTGATCCTTCACTTTCTGCACCAAGCAAAATGCCAAATCTCAGTACCTCGAACCCAAGGGCAACCATTAGCAAACCGCGATTCGTTCACGAACACGACACACGAAGTATGGAGTGGAAAGAGGAAAAGGTCCCACCGGGGGAAGCCGGGAAAGACGAAAGTCTTGCCTGAATCTGGGGGCAGATGCTAATTGGTGCTATCCGTCCACCTCTCCGAAGATGCCAAGTTGATTTATGGCACCGTGTATCGAAGGTTTAAACGGATGCGGCCGATGTAGCAGACTTCGTCAGATTCCCTCTCTTTTGAGGGGTTTTTTGATTGTGGAGACGCTCTTCCCTGCAGGCGCAAGCCCCTGCAGTTAGTTACGTTACCGCATTGCGGTAACAACTTTCTTCTTCTCCAGATGATCACTTCGTGTCGTGGGTGTTTGTTTTGTTTTTGGTTTCCCGTGGATTGCATACGGAGACTAATTTATGTTGTCGCCCGTAGGGCGTGGATTAGTCCAAATCCGTATTTTCTTAGATTTGGGTTTGGGGTTAGGTTTAAGGATACGTTAGTCTCATTTTAGACTAAGATCAACTTAAACGTTAGTTAAGGACACATTAGTCTAATTTTTAGACTAAGATCTACTTAACTAGGGGATTTTAGATTAAGGATACGTTAGTCCAATTTTAGACTAAGATCAACTTAACGAGACCATTTAGATCCAACAAAAGAGCATTTGGGCTCTATTGTTTAGTTTAGAGACATTGCGGTCGAATTGTTTAAAGACAATTGCAGTCGATTGTTAGTTTAAAGACATTGCGGTCGATTACCAGTTTAAGGACATGGTGGTCAATTACCAGTTTAAGGACATGGTAGTCCATTGTTAGTTTAAGGACATCTCGGTCCGAGGTTAAGGACATCATAGTCCGTGAGTTTAAAGACCTCACAGTCAAGATTAAGGATATCATGGTCCGTGAGTTTAAAGACCTCACAGTTAAGGTTAAGGACATCATAGTCCGTGAGTTTAAAGACCCCACAGTTCAACGTTAGTTTAAAGACATCTCGGTCGAGATTAAGGACATCATAGTCCATGAGTTTAAGGACCCCACAGTCCAACGTTAGTTTAAAGACATCACGGACGTCATAGTCCATGAGTTTAGGGACCCCACAGTCCGTGAAATGTGTGGTTGTCGGGACCCGTCACCTCTTTGAAGATGTTGAGGAATTACAACGACAAATATCAAAGGAGTGAAGAGATGTACCCTTGAACCAAGGTGAGTTGGTTGAAAGAGCAGATGCGCTCAATTTAAGATAAGTTGAGGACTTATGGCCAGAATTAGGCAAAGTCCAATTAAAAAAAATGTTTAACATTTTATTTTTGTTCTGGCTATTAAACCTTTATTTGGGCTCGGCCCTTTTAATAATGCTAAGCATTGGGCTCTGACATTTTTGTCTTCATCAGAACAAATTGTATTCTGACAATGCACCACGTGGCACGCCAGGCGCTTTGCGCCAGGTAAAGGACGCATTGCGCTTCTGTCAGATAGTGCACACGAAAAGGACACGTGTCGCGCTTAGCGCTGGTTCATTGGTGCATTGCGCTTTTAATTTGTGAGCGCTTTGCGCTAGTCTGTTGGCGCGCCAGCGAGTGATACGTAGCGCGCTTGGCGCTGAGCGCCAGCCCATGAGCGCAGTGCGCTGTTTCAAAAAGCGCAAAGCGTAAGTGGTGCCTTTGGTTGACACGTGTCATGTTATAGCGTTGAGCGCCGATCCAAGGAGCGCAAGAGCGCAGTTCATGAGTGCAAGGCACTTTTCAATAGCGCAAAGCGCATCTGATCAATTTTAAGATCAAAGAACAAATTTTATATTCTTCTTAAAGGAGGCTTTGCCTCAAGATCCAAGAACAAAAGTTCTTGTTTTATAAAAGGGTTCTGCCTTTATAGATCAAAAATCTGTGAATGAAGTAAAATACTTCTATTAATTTTTTATGATTAGATCTTTTGATCTTTTTCTTTTTATCAAGAACCTTGGTCTTTTTTCAGATCTATAATCTTTTTTTAGAAGGCGTTTTTTTTAATGAGATGATTTCATCTCTGTTATTCAAGAACATAGTTCTTTACCTTGAAAATGAAGAAAAATCTTCTTTTTTCTAAGAGCTTGCTCTTCTTTTTCTCAAAGTTTGCAGAGGGTTTTTTCTCTCTCTTTTCTGTCTGTATGACTTGAAGTCTAGGGGCCTTTATATAGGACCAATTGATTTGTTAAATCAGTTTTAAGAGATCTTTCTCTGATTGATTTGGGAATATTTCCCACCGTTGGATCTTTGATCCTAAGCCTTCTGTTTTACAGAAGATAATCTTCTTGTTTCAATAAGATTGAAAAATCTTTCCATTACAGAATTTTAGTTTTAATTAATTAATAATTTATTAGTAGTAGATCTTTTGATCTAACGGTGGGGGATTTTTAATTCCAGCGCTGGCGCATCTTGTGTAGCGCATCTACGCTCGACACGTGGCGCGCAGCGCAGAGCGCAGCGCAACTGCGCTAGCGCACCTACGCTCGACACGTGGCACGCAGCGTAACTGCGCTTGCGCACCCGTATTTGAAACGTGGCGCGCAGCGCAGAGCGCCAGATCTGAAGCGTTGCTTCAACTCTTGAGTTTTGAAATTTAAAACAGAGCTTTGCTCTGATTGGAGGTGCATTGCCTAGGGCGCAGCGCACCTGGCGCTAGCGCATCCGTGTTTGACACGTAGCGCGCAGCGCACCTAGCGCTGGATCTGAAGCGTTGCTTCAATTTCTGAATTTTGAATTTTTGAAACAGAGCTTTGCTCTGATTGGGGGTGCGCTGCCTAGGGCGCAGCGCACCTGGCGCTAGCACGTCTGCGTTTGACACGTAGCGCGCAGCGCACAAAATCTGAAGCGTTGCTTCAATTTAAATTTTGAATTCTGAAACAGAGCTTTGTTCTGATTAGGGAAACAAGCACGTTTCCAGAGAGCCCACTAACTCTCATTTACTTCATTTTTTAATACTTTTTCACACATTTTTACATTTTTTTATTTTAAAACCCTACATCTACCCTAACCCTATCCTAACCCTATAAATACACCCCTACTCTCTACCCTCTCACCCCCAAATTCTGAGCCAACTCTCTAAAATTTCAAAGAAACTTGTGTACTTTGAAAACGAGCACGAAGCAAAGCTACGGCGAAATTCTCGGTGAACTTCCGGCGATCGTTCTAGGAACTCTCGACGACGAATCGACGCACTGGAGATTCCTCTTCTTCCATCTCACTCTTGTGTTTGTCTAAAACCCGTAAGTCTCATTTTCTATCTCTCTTTTCTATTCTAAAAATACGAATTTACAAAACCCGACGGAATCAGAACAAACCCGATTTCCGATTCGGTTTTCTTATAAAACTTCACTTCTCGCTAATTCAATTATGATTAAACTCTCTCATGTTGACTATTAAACACTAAACAATCAAATTGATCAAGTTTCATTTCATAAAATGATGACTATTGCACTTTATCGTATTTTTCACTTAAATACCATATTGTTTCAATTCTACATTTAACTCAATTAAAATTGGTATACCTTTAAGTAGATCACGAGGTAACGACCTACCTCCTCACACACTCATATGCAATATAACACGATACCCTCGAGAACTTAGAATACGGAAATACAAACATTTTCATTTAAATACCCTTTACTTAATAAAACCACTTCTAAAAGATTTAGTATTGATATATCTTTACAAATAAATAACCTTTGAACTAAAAAATAAATAAAAAAAATATCTAGACTCAGCCAATTAAGGACTGTCGCACTCATTAGGACAAAGGAAGGTGTTGGGCATTCAGTTGTTTATCTAAACCTGACTTTGTGGTGCCTAGGCTAGACAAGTAAGAAAGATAACTTTAAAAGGCCCGACTCACGGTGATTCGTGAGCGGATCCTTCCTTTCTTCACTTGTACTTACCTGGCCACAATTGGCGGTGAAGAGACGATTTGAGATATCTCACAACTTGTCGCTTTGGACCAGTTAGGAGCAGTCTAGTTGACTTAGGAGACCCTAGAACATAGAATACGGGAAATCGACATCTTTACAAATAAATACCATAATTAATAAAACCGTTTTCCCTTAATGATTAGTATTTATACAAATCTTTGCAAAGCGCCGCTACAACCCATATTGGGGAACCCGTTCGGGATGGTGCGGATTATCGCACATCCTCGGACTTAGTAGTGCGAGATTCAGACCTCCGTAAGGAGCATTCGGTCTCAAAAGATTTAAAATACGATATCTTAAGAAAACGAGATTTCTAGAATATTATAGATATATACAAAAATTATTTTCATATAAATATATATATATGTAACATAAAATATCTATTTTTGAAGTATTATAAATATTCCACCTTTTCTACAATATCACAAGAATCAATTTTACACTAAAATACCGTGAATTCCATATAATCAATATTACAAATAAATACCATTTATTATGAAAATAGGATATTTTCACTAGAAATATCACAGTATAAAATCTACATTCATTACAACTCTAAATACGATTAATAAATACTTGAGGTGTATTTTGAAAAGTATATAAAAGTATTCTTATATAAAACCCTCTCAAGTTCTCTAAATTACCCTAAGGACCCTAGTAAACATAGGTTTAAGCGGGACCAATCTCTTGAGCCTCAGGGAGCCGGAGAAGTGGGTGCTTGCCTATCTAAGGTAGACAACTTAACCACGGTGTTATCAATACGGTAATCGTCTTTGAAAAAGACACAAATCCTGCCGCCCATGTGCAGCGGTTACCGATAACATCAAAACAAGCAGGACTTCAATTTACTTTTTTTAATTGTCTGACTCAGGTTTGAGTCTCATTATAATCTGACTTGAATATGATTTAAGTACAATTTACAATCTACAAACTACAATCTGCAATCTACAATATTACAATCCAACATGAATCCATGAATCCAATTATCAATCTATACAACTTGACCGAACCGAACCATGGATATACATTCTATTTACATGATTCTCCAGTTACATCCATTTACATAATTCTACGGTTACATCCATTTACATAATTCTACGGTTACATCCGTTTACTGATATCATGGTTTCGGTCAGTCATCCAATTATACAATCTATACAGTTTACAATACAATACAATCAAAACACTATGGGGTTTAAGAGGTAGACTGGTACGGAAGATGTTAAAAGTGGCACAAGACTGCAAGATTTAAGACACCTAACATGAATCCAATTGCCGTTGTTCCGGGCCTTCTAACGGAGCCTTATAATCTATATTCTGTTTGCCCTGGTCTCTAGCATACTGAGACCCCTCTCGTATACACTGGCATTCTTCTGTACCAAGGTACAAACAACAACGTTAACACAACATTACAACAATATAATACAACTTTAAAAGATACCTTCTTATTTTGTCTATTCTACTTCTCCCTTATCTTTGGGACTTACCGAGCGATCTGTTCGCTGACGACATTTTCTTTCTTTCTTCTTTGAATGTCGTCAGGTGTTTCAGACCTTCTTGAGACAAAGCCTAGAATCGAGGACTTGGACCAGATTATTGAAGACCAAGAGCTCTAGTTCATTGTACACTTTCCATTTCAGTACTTTTCATTTCTGTTATACCATTATTTAGGCATCGTTTTATTCCATGTATTTACTTTTCATGCATTGTACAAAAAGAATGTGAATAAATAAAGTTGTTGTTTTATTCTACCTTGTCTCTTGTGTATTTACTTTATATTGCTTAGATACGCTTAGCATGTTTACTTTAGAGTAAATACGTAGTGGACCAGTCGCGTCCCCTTCGCCGTATACCGGGAAGCGGGGCGTGAAAAAGTAGAGCCTAAGAAGAGTTCTAGAGATCACTACTTGGAGATAAGGGACTACTACTTGAAGGTTTAGAAGTGAAGGACCGGACTACAAAGGTTGTATTCTCTATTCACTTAGTGTAAAATTTGTTTACATGCTATTAAACCCTAATTCTCTCGTTCGATTCTAGGTTAGTATAGCTTAGCCCACTAGATTTTTTAAAATTGCATACTTGATGCCTCTAGAAACCTAGTAGTGGTGCTAAGACATACTTTCAGGTGACACGGCAACAGCACGACAGCGATGGCTCGGAACAGTGATAACGCGGCAACTGCGAGGGTTTGGTCTCGGCTCGAGCTTGGCTAGGCTTGGGTTCGGCACAGCGGTGAACACAGGGTGCGGCGGAGACGGAGGTGATGGCCGGCGACGATGTTGGTGGCACGAGCGGCGAAGCGACTGCGTTGGTTCAGGTGGCAGTGGGTACTCGGGTTTGGTGGTGACGCGGTGTAATAGCGGGGCTCATGTTGTGTTGGGTTCGGCTGGTGGTAGCGAAGGGGTCGACTATGGAGTTGCGAGGGGTCGACTTGGGGGATGGTGGCGACGAGGTGGTCGTGGTGAGGGGCTGCGGCAATGGTGGTTGAGGCAATGTTTATCGGCGAAGGATTCAATCGGAGTTGATGAGGGTGAGGGCGATGACGGTGGCGCAGTCTCGTGGGGGGTCGTGGGTTCGTTATGAGTGAGCAGGAGAGAGGAGGCGAAAGGTTGAGAAGAGAGAGAGAGAGTTTGTGAGGGATAGGGAAAGAGAGAGGGAGTGTGATCGAGAGGAGAGAGTGTGTGTATTTTAAAGAGGGGGAGAGAGTGTGTAAATGGGAGAGAAAGAAAGAGAAATTTTGAAAAAATTTAAGTAATAGTTAATAGGATTTATTTAGGAATTAAAAGAATTAATTAGGGTAAGATTTGGGTTAAATGGGATTAAAGTGGGGATTAAATGAAGGAATTAAAAAAAGAAGGTGGCAGTTGGGGAGAGGATTAGGTTTGGGATAGTGGGGCTTGGGCCTTAGGTTAGGTTGTAGTGAAACCATTTAGGTAGAATATAGGTTATGGTGTTGGGGAGAAATAATCAGAATATTTAGGTATAGGAAAATAAAATATAAATAAAATTAAAAAATGGGTAAACTATTTAGAATAATATTTTATTTTAAATATGGGTATTGGCGTACAAAAGGAGACTGGGTATTACATCATACCACCCTTACAAAAATTTCGTTCTCGAAATTAAGGAACAAAAACAAGCAAAGATACAGATAGTTATATGAAAAGATGTAGGAATCGCGAATGAATATCCTCCTCACGTTCCCAGGTAGATTCCCCAGGTGAACGACCGCCCTAAGATACTCGGACTAACGGAATGACCTTATTCTTCAGCACCTTCTTTCTGCGGTCGAGTATAGTAGTAGGCTGCTCTATATAAGATAAGTCGGTAGCCAATGTCAATTCCGAATGATCGAGAACGAGACTGTCATCTCGAACGTAGCGCCGCAATTATGACACATGAAATGTGTTGTGTACGCCAGCTAACGATGGAGGTAAGGCAAGTCGGTAAGCCATTTCCCTTACTCGTTCCAATACCTCGAATGGTCCGATGAATCGGGGACTGGGTTTCTTACTACTCCCAAATCTGATAACACCGCGAGTAGGTGAAATCTTCAGGAATACATGATTGTTGGGGTAAAAATTTACACCACGGTTGACCAAGTTAAAATCAAAGTTAACCCAAGCCATATGGGCCCAAGCCAGGTCAAGTGGGCCAATGCCCGAGTCGAGCCCGAACATGAAGCGGCCGGCCTCCCCCATGCCATAACAAAAATTTTGTAATAAATAATTTTGGTGTTTTTTTATGAATGAATGTAAGAAAAATGGGCATAAAGCCAAATTTTTGTAAAACCCATGGGTCATGTGCAAAAGAAATGAGCACATGAGGCATGGGATGGGCAAAATGCCATTTTGTAAAGCCCAATGGGTTATATGTAAAGTGCGTATCCTATAAAGGCAAAGATGATGAAAATATCAAGACAACTTTTTCCATTCTAAAAAATTCTAGGGTTTGAGCCTCCTTCTCCTTGCTCAAGGTTCTAAAACCTTCCCCTCTTTTAAATTAAATCTAGAGTTTAACTCTTCCCTTTTCCCAAAAGAAATAGTTTTTCACCACAAAACCCTTGAAGGGGAGCTCAGATCTTCAATCAGATCTCGAAAAGGGAAGACTTTTAAGTCTCTCCCCTTTTCTCTAAAATCCAGCCGATCAAGAGGAGGAAGAAGGAGACCCATCTCCAAAAATCCAACTTTGGACAGATCCAAGGCTCAAAAGAAGCTCCAGGGCTAAAGAGAGAAGAGAGGGGTCCCATTTGATCACCTCTGAAGATCTTTGGGGAGTTCAACTCCAAGATCCAAATCCTCAAAGGAGTTTAACTCCTATTCCAGATCATTTAGGAGTTTAACTCCAAATCTAAATCTTTTGGAGTTTAACTCCACTCAAAATCTCTTGGAAGTTCAACTCCTAGCCCAGGGGCTAAGCCCCTTTTTCGCTGGTGTTTCCAGCGGTCGTGTGCCGTGCACGTGACCCGCGGATGCTCAGCGCCCAGCGGTCGTGTGTCGCGCAAGTGACCTACCCACGGGCCAGGCATGTAACCCGCGGGCGCCAAGCACCCACGCGCCAGGTACGTGACCCGCAGGCTCCAAGCACCCACGCGCCGAGCACGTGACTCGTGGGTGACCAGTGCCCACGTACCATGCACGCGTCTTTAAGACGCCCCTCACCCCTCATTTTTCATACACTCTACACTCAAAGCACGTCCCTTGCTAGGAAAATTTTTCTAACGGGCGCTGTCTCGCACCCCGCAAGAGGGCTGCTAGCCCCCTTGACCCCCAGCCCGCTATCCGGATAGCGAGACCCCCGTAAACTCTACGAGGCCCCCGATATATCCAAAACCCTTTCAAAACACAACACACGCACACTGCACATTGAGTTTGCATGACCAGTTGACCCGTCAATCGGAGGTTCTCTCGCTCCAAAGACGAGGGGTAATTAACGGCAACTTAGTCCACGGCTTGCCGGAGATTCGGATCCCCACAATCAATAAACCCCAGCCTACCCCAGGCAGGGGGAATCTGTAGTATGCCTGACAAGCGCACGCGTATTCCCATCTCAATAGGGTGACGAAAAACACCCTACAGATTCTGGCACGCTTGGTGGGACCTTTCTCTCCTCCCATATCTCGGGTCAAGTGTTCATGCGAACTCATTTAACATATATGTCGTTGTTTGTACTGAAATAATGTTTTTTTTCGTGCAGCAATCAACTTTCAACGACGATATCTCCTAAGATGAATTCAGCTTCCGACGCGACCCCGATCTCGTACGTGGTCAAGATCAATGCCCGCGTGGTTCTCCCCGCCAGTCTCAGCCGGCAATGGGAGGAGCCATCCCGTCAATTTGGTTACGTCATCATCTACTATGCTAGAAGCGCTCATCTAGTGGAGATCACAGCAAACCAAGCGGCTAAACCGACCTCAAGGGGCAGGAGGCCGAACGTTGTGGTAGCCAAACCATCCCACCCCAAATGCAAATCTATATTCGAACGGCTATCCACTGTTTCAACTGGGGGAAAGGCTGTCAATACCAATGGGGCCACAAAGTAGCTCCAGCAAGCTCAGAAGGTGCCCTTGACAATCGTGCGAACGGGCATCTTCTCTAGCCTCTCTGTCAATCGGTCTACGGCGTCTTCCCGAAGAGCCAAAGTCTGCCAAGTGCTTAAAACAGAAAAGTTAAGGCAGAAGCGGCTCAGGTATCAAGCCAACAAGAAGGCCAGGACTTCTGCCATATGGAATCTTATGAGGTTCCAAGAGCAGGGTTGCTCCGCGAAGACGGCTGAGTCGGCCGTAAAAATCAGTCGCCTCCATTGGATGATGAAAACCCTCTCGATGAGGATGATAGGCAGAAAGACCCCTCGGTCCATATAGAGTCAAGCTCGGACAGTGAGGAAGAGCCAAATTTCCGCCCCAGGATCGCAGAGCAAGAGCTGCTTCAAGAGCTTCGAAAACAGCTCAGAAGCAAAGATAAAGAAATGGCTAAGCTTTACTCTAAAATCGTCGACCTGACGAATGTTGTGATGCAGCTCACGGCTGAAATTTATCAAGCGCCTTCCAATCAGGCACATGTCTCTACTCATGAGCCGGGTGATGGCAACCCGAAGCAACTGATGTATGTCCCCTTGGGTCCAAGATTGGGTGAGCCGCATGAAAGCTAGCTACATTCTGCTTCAGGGGACGCCTTGGCCCCAGATAGCACTATCCCGCTAACACAAGATCGGATAATGGATTTGGTCACTAGCAAGGTTAGAACATTGGTAGCCGAAGCCGAAACTCAAAAAGAAATTGGCAGTAGTGGGCGACCATATCTCGCACAGTACGATCTGATTGATTTCCCCAACGGTTATGTCATTCCTAAATTCAGAAGGTTTGACGGGACGGGAAACGCAAATCAGCACATCGCCCACTTTAAAGCGTCTTGCGGAAATACATGGGGCAATGATACGCTTCTTCTTCGTCAGTTTGTCAATAGTCTGACCGGTGTTGCTTTCGACTGGTATGCAAGCACACCAGATGGGTTCGTCATTACTTTTGCCCAAATGGAGGCTCTGTTTCGGCAAAGATTCATGAGTGTCAGTGACAAAATCTTCATCGCTGACCTTGTGAGACCAAGCCAGGGAAAAATGAAAGCAACACGGACTTTATTGCCCGACGGCGCAAGCTCACTGTCAAGTGCGAACCGCCACTAGAGCAGGACCAGTCGGTCAGCCTCCTCATTGGGAACCTCAACAATTGGATGGTCCTATTATTGTGTACAGTAGGCCTCAAAATGTTTCAGGAGATGACCAAGAAAGTCCAAATGTTGGAACGCTCGAAGCAAGAGTATACCCCAGACTCTCAGAGAGACAAGACTTGGAAAAGCAAGTGGTACGACAACCGTAAAAGCGAGAATTCCAGCAATACCAATGTCTTCAATGTGCCCGATAATGAAGACAAGCAAAAGGCAGGCGAATCTAAAATCAACCGGTCTCGAAAGCCAGTGCTGGGAGGAGAAGGGCCTTTCCTATAGGAGAAAAAGAACAAGGTTTACTCTTTCAGAAAGGACAAGGTTCGCAAGATATTCAAAGATGTCTTGAACAATGGCTTACAATTGCCGGAGTCGAAGAGAACTTCAGAAGCAAAAATGGCCAAGAATCCCCTGTATTGCCAGTACCATCGAGTAGTGAGCCATGCGATCGAGAATTGCTATATCTTCAAAGACTAGGTCGAGAAGCAATATAAGGCTGGAGAGATCGAGCTGTCCAAGAGTGTGTTGGTGAACAATCAAGTTGCAACCACCAACTATATACAGACAGAAGCTGAAGCCTTCTGGGAGCAGACAACTGAACCCGCTGTCCTGAGAAATGAAACTGACTCACCGCAGCCTCCATGGAGTACGCACATATCTAATAAGACGAATAAGATGCTAAAGTTATTTCGGAATGAGCCCAGAACAGAATGGGAAGGGCAGAAGAAGCCCACCATTCCAACTGCCAATTCGGCTCAATCAGGCTCAAATTCCAAAAAGCCCAAGAAGAAGAAAAGTGCAGCTCAACGTGGAAAAGAGTCTGCAGGGAGATCGACCATTCAAAAATATATCGATTCCCTCGAAGAATGTGAATAGAAGGAAAGAACTCCGATTCAATTGAAGGAGTTCCTCCCTGTAGAAGCGGCTGAAATTCTGGAGGAGTTAGAAGAAGACTCCAATGAAGAGATCCCTATAATGACCTTCTACGCCATCCATCTTGGCAGCGACTCTGAGGAGGAGCTCTGTTTTCCTGAAGAGGACGAGGAGCTCGCCACAAAGGCCAACCAAATCCAGCTCAGAAGCGGCAGGGCTCTGCCGCCAAATCAGGGCAATGCCCCAAAAGGAAAGGAAAAACATGTGGCTAATGAAAAAGATGGCAGAGAACCGGCTAATGAAAACTCAAGTCCTTCCTCAGTGGACTACAATGTCTTAGTTCATCTCCGGAAGCTTCCGTCTCTCCTGAGCATCTACGATGCCTTAGTCCTATCTAAAGAGCTTAGAGATGTTCTCATTCACGCCCTACAAAACCCTGAGATGTATCAGGCTCACTTTGCGGAAATTAATATGAAAGAAGCCCGGTACACTCTGCATTCCGCCGCAGGCACGTTTAAGGAGACTTACTACTGGGAATGGCTGAACATAATCGGCCGCTTTACGTGACCGGGTACAGCGATGGAGATCGGATTAATCACATATTGATTGATCCGGGATCCTCAATGAATATCATGAACTTGCGGACTCTGAAGAGTTTGTCAATGGACGTCCGACACCTATCAAGGGAAAGGATTGTCATTCAAGACTTCAATCAAAACTGCCAGCAAGTTCTAGGGTCTATAGCTCTGCCAATCAAATTTGGGGATCTGCAAACCGAAGCTAAGATATATGTGATCGATGCTGACACGTCTTATAAAATTCTCTTGGGACGGCCGTGGCTCCACGATTACGGCATCGTTCCGGCAACTCTCCATCAATGCATGAAGTATACTAAAAATGGCGAAGAAAGACGCATTGACGGAGACATCCGGCCGTTCGGTGTGCAGGAAGTCCGATATGAAGATTATCGGTATTTTATGGATTCCAGAAAAACTGAGCCACGACAGACCAAGGACAGAACGACTCTGAAGCCAAAAGAAGATCCGAGCCGGCTGTCACTTTCAAAAGCAAAAACCCTCAAGTGCGTCCACATTTCGGCAGTGACACTGATTAGTCCGACGTTGGAAGTCCGTCCTTCTGTAAAACTCGCCCTCATTTCGGTAGCGATACAGACGAATCTGATATTCAAGGCCCATCCGACAGCAAAATTCGCCCTCGTTTAGGCAGCGACACTGAAAAGTCGGAGGAAGAGAACCTGCCTTGCAGCAGCTATACAGATTGGGCCCCCACACAACAAGTAAAGCTGTGAGAGACCGTCGAAGTTGCAGAAGGGTCCCTAGCCATCACAAGGGTGCTGGAGCAGATGTGCAAAGAGCTCGATGCATTGTCGGTCTCCACCGTGGACCAACTGAAAACTTTCTACGTTCCTGGAAGGAAAAGTAGACAGAAGGGCATCCGGTTTAATGGGTCAAATACTGTTGTGCACCTGGACGATTTGTCTGTTGCGTGTCTTCTCTATGAGAGAGGCATAAGAGCCTTCCTCAATCTCAGATACTATGCGCCCGAGATGCGGGAATATTTCAAAAGGTGCGGATGCCGGTTATATCAAACGGAGTCCGAAGCAAAGTTTTATGAAGGGCTATGGCATCCTCCTCATGTCCGAGCACTCATCGATGGACGAATTCCAGATAGACGGGGCAAAGGTTTCATTCAACCTGATTCTAAAGCATGCTACATGATTCATGTTGGTGAAGCCAGCCAAATGTCAAATGATGATGACGAGATAGCCGAGCCAAAAGAAGCTCCTCAAGAGCTCGAAGATGGCGGACAAGCAACCTTCAATGAGCTAACCGAGATCGATTTGGGAACGCTTAATAATCCAAGGATGACCTACATCAGCTCACTCTTGTCAGAGAAAATGAAAGAGCAGATAATTGCCCTGCTGCATGAATTCACCGACTGCTTCGCATGGACGTACAAAGAAATGCCTGTCATTTCCCCGAAATGGTCGTGCATAAGCTGGCTATATCTCCTGATGCTAAGCCAGTCAAACAAGCTCCCCGAAGAATGAGAAGGGAACTGGAAGAAAAGGTCATTGAGGAAACCAAGAAACTCATCGATGCCGGCTTCATCAGGGAAGAGAAATATGCGGACTAGATCGCATGCATAGTCCCAGTGAAGAAGAAAAATGGACAGATCTGGGTTTTTTTCGATTTCAGAGATCTTAACAAGGCATGCCCTAAAGATGATTTCCCGCTACCGGTCATGGAAATGATGGTCAACGATACCTCAAACTACGAACTGTTCACCTTCATGGATGGCTCGTTTGGATATAATCAGATCAGGATGTCACCTGAGGATGAGAAACACACTGCATTTCGAACCACGATCGGAATATACTGCTACAAGGTGATGCTGTTCGGATTAAAGAACGCAGATGCTACATATCAAAGGGCAATGACCAATATGACCTAATCCATAAAGTCGTCGAATGTTATGTTGATGATTTGGTCGTCAAGACTAAAGCCAAGATCGATCACATCCAGGATCTTAGGACCGTTCTCACTAGACTGAGGGAATATGATCTGAAGATGAATCCTCTGAAGTGCACTTTTGGCATGTCATCGGGAAAATTCATAGGCTTCATAGTCTGACATTGAGGGATCGAAGTTGGCCCATCTGTTTCCGCCAAAGATTTCTGCGCAAAAGAACCCAAGATATCAAATGGCAGCAATACGCTTAAGAAAATGCGAACCAGTATTTTACGGGCTGTATTTTGACAAACACTCGAATGAGAAACGGCTAAATTCTAATGGTGTCAAAAGCATCTCGAAAAAACCTTCGATTTGATATATTATGGGCCTCATAATTTATCCAGGATCAAAAGTTATAAGCAAATATGTTATGCACGTGTAATCTAAGGAAGAAAATGCGAACCAGTATTTTCCGGGCTATATATTGACAAACTCCCGAATTAGAAACAGCTAAATTCTGATGGTATTGAAAGCATCTCAAAAAAGCCTTCATATTATGGCCCTCATAATTCATCCGGGATCAAAAGTTATAAGGCATCACGTGCCCACACGTGACCGGGCATCACGTGCAGACACGTGACCATTTACAGGCAAAGCCTGTAAGCACTGAATAAAATAAATAATTGGAAATAATTAATCAGTGGGGTCACGTGCCAACACGTGATAGGCTCTTAAACCCTATGAAACAATAGAATTAAATTCTAATTAAATAATTAATCGGTGGGGTCATGTGTTAACACGTGATGGGTTTCTAAGCCCTCCAAACCAATAGAATTAAATTCTAATTAATTGTTCAATCGGTGGGGTCATGTGCTAACACGTGATAGGCTCTTAAACCTTCTGAACTAATAGAATTAAATTCTAATTAAGGAAAATCAAAAACCCTAGTTGGAAAAATATTTCCCTAGATCTTTCCAAACAAAAAGATTGTGCTCTGTAAAGTGGAGCACCGTTGGATTGAAAATCCAATGGTGATTAAAAATCACCAATTTATAGAAAGATTATACAAGGAAAGATTTCCCTGAAATTCACCAAGAATAACAGACAACATATCTTTTGGATTAAAAATCCAATAGTGAATAAAATTCACTGAGTGATCTAAAAGATCATGTTGGTTACAAAATCAATTGAAATCTTTCAATAAAAGATTGACTAAACAAACTGATTCTTTTCTTTCTCCTATAAATAGGAGCCAAGAAGAGAAGTGAAGGGATCTTTTTTGGGGGGAGAGGATACAACAATAGAGAGAGAAAAGAGAGGAGAATTTAATTCTTAAGAGAGAAAAGAAGATCTTTTCAGAGAAAAGAAACCCTAGATGAGAAAGGGAAAGAGATCTAAGCTCCATAAAACAAAAGAGAATTTAATTCTCAATTTAAGAGTTTAACTCTTCTGAATAATAACTTGGTTCTTCCTTTGGTTAAAGATCTGCAGAAGCAGATCTTACCACAAGTTGAGAATTTAATTCTCATTGGGGAGATTCTGCCATGCAGATCCAAAACTTAGAGAGAGAATTGAGTTTAAGGAATTTAATTCCCCAAAATTCATAGGAATTTAATTCCTCCAAATGAAACTAGGATTTAACCCTATATGAGAATTTAATTCTCCCAAACTCATAGGAATTCAATTCCTCCAAATGAAACTAGGGTTTAACCCTGCATAAGAATTTAATTCTTCCATATACATAGAAATTTAATTTCTCAAAACAGAATTAGGGTGTAACCGTACCAAAGAATTTAATTCTCAAACAAAGGACTCAAATAATCCATGCATGTAAACATGGTCGCGTAGTAACACGTGACCCTTCCTCTAATGATCAGAAAAGAATGAATGAGACATGGTCGCGTGCCCCCACGTGACCCCCAAATGGACTCCTTAAAATAAGAAGGAATTAGCGCAGAGGCAATGCCTCACATGCTCCCACGTGACCCTCAAAACAAAAGGGAACAAATCCAATGGCAGAATTAATTTTGGGCGCACTCACGTGTCCCCACGTGACCCCTAATAAACACTTTAATAAATCAATGCATGGGCACCCATCGCGTGCCCACACGTGATGGCCGTGAAGACTTAAGTGTTTAACACTTATTTGAATATTCTGAGAATAAAATAAAGGAAATTTAGGCGCCCTCACGTGTCCCCATGTGACCCCTAGTAAATCCTTTTAATATCCAACGCATGGGTACCCATCACGTGCCCACACGTGATGGCCATAAAGATTAAGTGTTTAACACTTATTTGAATATTCTGAGAATAAAATAAAGGAAGTTTGGGCCCAACACTGTTTTGTGTGCTGCATTTTTAGTGTTTAACACTATTTTAAGCGTATCACGTGGGAGCATGTGATAGCCGAGTGTGATTTAGTGTTTAACACTATATCCAAGTCAATCTTATCTTGAACTAGCCAAGTTTTCCAGAGGCAGTATCCCTTTTGACTGAACCTCAAACATACTTTTGTCTTCCAAAATTGGTCATCTCATATGACATTCAAAGTAGAACCCAGAGCCTTTCAGACAACTATGGTTCAAGGGTACATCTCTCCACACCTCTGATGCATGTCGTTGTAATTCTTCAACGTCTTCAGAGAGGTGGTGGGTCCCAATGACCAATAACTATCTGGTGCATTTCTAAATCCATGTTTGCATCTGAATTTGGACCGCAATGTCCCTAAACTAAACAATAGAGCCCAAATGCTCTTTTATTGGGTCTAAATGATCCTGTTAAGTAGATCTTAGTCTAAAAATAAGACTAATGTATCCTTAACAAATATTTAAGTTGATCTAAATCTCAAATGAGATTAACGATCCTTAAATCAATCCAATTACAGATCCCCTAACTAATATTGTTTCAAGGGTACATCTCTTCATTCCTCTGATATTTTTCGTTGTAATCCTTCAACGTCTTCAGAGAGGTGACGGGTCCCGACAACCAAACATTCTATGGACTGTGGGGTCCTTAAACTCATAGACTATGATGTCCTTAAACTCCATAGACTATGATGTCTTTAAACCTTAGACTGTGGGGTCCTTAAACCCATGGACTATGATGTCCTTAACCTTGGACTGTGGGGTCCTTAAGCCCATGGACTATGATGTCCTTAACCTTGGACTGTGAGGTCCTTAAGCCCATGGACTATGATGTCCTTAACCTTGGACCACCATGTCCTTAAACTGGTAATCGACCGCAATGTCCCTAAACTAAATAATAGAGCCCGAATGCTCTTTTGTTGGATCTAAACGATCCCGTTAAGTTGATCTTAGTCTAAAATTAGACTATGTATCCTTTACAAACTGTTAAGTTGATCTTAGTCTAAAATTAGACTAACGTGTCCTTAACAAACGTTGAGTCGATCTTAGTCTAAAAATTAGATTAACGTATCCTTAACACACGTTTAAGTTGATCTTAGTCTCAAGTGAGACTAACGTATCCTTAAACCCAACCGCAAACCCAAATGTAAGAAAATACGGATTTGGACTAATCAACGCCCTACGGGCGACAACATAAATTAGTCTCCGTATACAATCCACGGGCAACAAAAAAACAAAACAAACATACACGACACGAAGTGACCATCTGAAGAAAAAAAAAGTGGTTACCGCGATGCAGTAGCGTAATTAACTGCAGGGGATTGCGCCTGCAGGAAAGAGCGTCCCCACAATAAAAAACCCCTCAACGAGGGGGAATCTGACGAAGTCTGCTACATCGGCCGCATCCGTTTAAACCTTCGATATATGGTGCCATAAATCAACTTGGCATCTTCGGAGAGGTGGACAGATAGCACCAATTAGCATCTGCCCGAAATTCAGGCAAGACGGACCTACGCGGCCCCGTCTCCGTGTTTCGGCGGGGAACACCATCCAAAATAAAGGCCATAATGGAGATGCCCTCTCCGAAGAATCTGACACAGCTAAGATCTTTTCAAGGAAAGCTTGCTTATATACGAAGGTTTATCTCAAATTTATCGGGGAGATGTAGGCCCTTCTCAAAGCCCATGAAGAAGGGAGCTCCTTTTGTCTTCGACGTTGAATGTCAAGAAGCGTTCGAAAATATCAAACAGTACCTGTTGCACCCTCCGGTGCTTGCTGCTCCTATTCCAAACAAACCGTTGATTCTCTATATTGCCACGCTAGATGAGTCACTCGGTGCGCTCCTTGTCCAGAACAATGAGGAGGGAAAAGAAAATGCCATCTACTACCTCAGTCGAACTTTAGTCGGGAAGGAACACAACTATTCCTTGATTGAAAAGAAATGTCTGGCTCTGACATTCGCTGTCAAGAAGCTGAGGCACTATCTGCTCGCTCATCGGGTTATGTTGATCTCCAAGGTCGACCCGCTTAAACACTTGACGACCAAAGCAAGCCTAGCCGGTAGAATGGCGAGATGGGCTGTCATGCTGCTTGAATTTGACATAATTGTTTCCTGATTAAAAAATCTGGAATTACCTCAATGAGGTATCACGTGTTCACACGTGACCAATGGTCACGTGATGACACGTGATGGTTAAAATCTCACTAAACAGAAACGAAAAACAAAAGGCTGAAAGATGACTGAATTTGGGGTCACGTGCTCACGCGTGACCAAGGGTCACGTGCCAGCACGTGACAGGCTTTGAAAGCCTCACAGCTTAATAGAATTTAATTCTAAAAATCAGAAAATACCTCAACGAGGTGTCACGTGCTCACACGTGACCAATGGTCACGTTTGACACGTGATGGTTAAAACAACAACATAAACAAGCGGCTGTTAAAGGGCTAAATTATGGGTTACGTGCTCACACGTGACCAAGGGTCACGTGCCAGCACGTGACAGGCTTCGAAAACCTTACAGTTTAATAGAATTAAAATTCTAAATTTCTCTAATATCTTTCCAAATGGGAAAGGAGTAAGGAGAACCGTTGGATTAAAAATCCATGGGTGATTAAATATCACCAATTTATGGAAAAACCTTATTTAAGGAAAGATTTCCCTAAATCTCACCAGAAATAACAAACAGAATATCTTTAGATTGAAAATCCAACGGTGAATAAAATTCACTTAATGATCTAAAGGCTCATATTAACTATGAAAACAAACAAAATCTTTTAATGAAAGATTTGTTAAAAAAATTGATTCTTTTCCTCCTCCTATAAATAGGAGCCAAGAGAAGAGAAGGGAGATAGAATTTTGAGGAGAGAGAGCTTCGGAATCTTGAAATTTCAAAGAGAAAAGAAAGGAAAATTTAATTCTCTACAAAGAAAAACCCTAGGTGAGAAAAGAAAGGGGATCAAAACTTCAAACAGAGAATTTAATTCTCAAATCTAAGAGTTTAACTCTTCTACACAAAAGAACTTAGTTCTTCTTCTGGTTGAAGATCCGCACAGAGCACATCTCCCCATAGGATGAGAATTTAATTCTCATCGGCTTGAGTCCTGCCATGCAGATCCAAAACTTAGAGGGGGAATTGAGTTTAGAGAATTTAATTCTCCCAAAACAAAGTTAGGGTTTAACCCTATATGAGAATTTAATTCTCCCAAAATTATAGGAATTTAATTCCTTCAAGATGAAACTAGGGTTTAACCCTATATAAGAATTCAATTCTCCAAAAATTACAGGAATTTAATTCCTTCAAGACAGATTAGGGTTTAACCCTAACTGAAAATTTAATTCTCTCAAATTCACAGGAATTTAATTCCTCTTAAAAAATGAAATTAGGGTTTCACCCTCTACAAAAATTTAATTCTTTTACATATATAGGAATTTAATTCCTCTAAAAGAAAATTAGGGTTTAACCCTATATAAGAATTTAATTATTTCAGGAATTTAATTCCTCCAAATCATGATCAGGGTTTAACCCTACAGAGAATTTAATTCTCAAAATAAAATAAGGAGACTTAAAAGATCTCCATGCATGCAAAGAGCTAGGGTCACGTGCCCCACGCGACCCCTGAAAAGATCCCCACAAATGAGAAGGATTTAGCCCTAAGGCAATACCTCACATGCTCCCACGTGACCCTCATTATATATGGAACAAAAGCAAAGGCAAAATCTGACTTGGGCGCTCTCACGTGTTACCACGTGACCCCTAATGAATGTTCTAATAAAATCGGGGCATGAGTATACATCACGTGCCCACACGTGATGGCTATAAAAAAATAAAAAAGTGTTTAACACTTGTTTACAGAATAAAATAATGAGGATCTGGCCCCACTTTTTGATGCCATCACGTGCTCCGACGTGATCCCTTCCTCTTCTAGTGTTTAACACTAATCTGACAATTTGGTTTCCAGTGTTTAACACTGTTATCTGTTACTGTTTAACACTAATTTGAGAATCACATTTTTACTGTTTAATACTAATATAATAATCTTATTTCTAGTGTTTAACACTAGCTTTAGCCCAATTGGCTAATTTTCTAGAGGCAAAGCCTCCCCTTCAATTAAATCTCAAAATTGAGTGGAAACTCAGAGGTATAATGTTTAATCCTCATCCAAAGACCCAAATATTATCAAATCCCTCAAACTCCTGTTTAGCATTGCTAAACAATATGGGATTGAACCAAGACAAATGTCTAATGGACCAATAGAGGGCCAATATTCCAAACTTAATTAGACTTAGCCCAAGAAGGCCATAAGTCCTCAATTCAGACTTAACTAAGCTAATGTGCTCATAATATAATTAATTGGTCGTAGTTCCAAACTGGGCTATAGATCATTTAATCCACCTTGATTCAAGGGTACATCTCTTCACTCCTTTGATATTTGTCGTTGTAATTCCTCAACGTCTTCAAAGAGGTGACGGGTCCCGACAACCATACATTTCATGGACTGTGGGGTCCTTAAACTCATGGACAATGATTTACTTAACCTTGACCGTGATGTCTTTAAACTAACAACGGACTGTGGGGTCCTTAAACTCATAGACTATGATGTCCTTAACCTTGACCGTGATGTCTTTAAACTAACAACGGACTTTGGGGTCCTTAAACTCATGGACTATGATGTCCTTAACCTTGACCGTGATGTTTTTAAACTAACAATGGACTGTGGGGTCCTTAAACTCATGGACTATGATGTCCTTAACCTCGACCGTGATGTCTTAAAGATAACATCGGACTGTGGGGTCCTTAAGCCTATGGACTATGATGTCCTTAACCTCGACCGCGA
Organism: Agapanthus africanus; assembly: GCA_030015575.1. Classification (NCBI taxonomy): domain Eukaryota; kingdom Viridiplantae; phylum Streptophyta; class Magnoliopsida; order Asparagales; family Amaryllidaceae; genus Agapanthus; species Agapanthus africanus. The sequence goes on from CM057337.1 coordinate 715,983,183, forward strand.
TGTCTTAAAACTAACAACGGACTATGGAGCCCTTAAATCCACGGACTATGATGACCTTAACCTCGACCGCGATGTCTTTAAACTAATATTGGACCGTAATGCCCTTAAACTAATTATCGACCGCAATGTTACTAAACTAAATAATAGAGCCCAATTGCTCTCTTCTTGGATCTAAACGATCCTGTTAAGTTGATCTTAGTCTAAAATGTGACTAACGTATCCTTAACTAACATTTAAGTTGATCTTAGTCTCAAAAGAGGCTAACGTATCCTTAAACCCAACCCCCCCAAAACCAAATCTAAGAAAGATATGGATTTGGGCTAGTACATGCCCTACGGGAGACAACATAAATTAGTCTTCGTATACAATCCACGGGCAACCACAAACAAAACAAACATCCACGACACGAAGTGACTATCTGGAGAAGGAGAAAGTGGTTACCGTGACGCGGTAGCGTAATTAACTGCAGGGGCTTGCGCCTGCAGGGAAGAGCGTCCCCACAATCAAAAACCTCTCAAGCGAGGGGGAATCTGACGAAGTCAGTTACATCGGCCGCATCCGTTTAAACCTTCGATACACGGTGCCATAAATTAACTTGGCATCTTCGGAGAGGTGGACGGATAGCACCAATTAGCATCTGCCCCGAATTTCAGGAAAGGCGGACCTGCGCGGTCGTGTCTCCGTGATTCGGAGAGGAACAGATTCTGGCACGCCTGGTGGGACCTTTTCCTCTTTCCACTCCACACTTCGTGTGTCGTGTTCGCGAACGAATCGCGGTTTGCTAATGGTTGCCCTTGGGTTTCGAGGTACTAAGGTTTGGCGTTTTGCTTGGTGTAGAAAGCAAAAGGATCAATGGCGTTCACCTGCTCAAAGTGTTCCACATGCAACTGCAACCCACGTCCTGCCTCAACTGGAGGCATAGCTTATGGGCCCCAGGCGGCTTCCCTGTTCACGATGCCGGTGGAACAGGTCACTCAAGCCATCACAGGATTATTTTTCGGGACCATGCTCTCGCCAACGAGCTTCACCGCTCCTGTGCCAACACCGGAAGCTCCCAAGAAGTCGGCCTTTGATTGGCTTACAGCTACTGCGGCCCCTCTCAATGGGTCGTCCAGCACCAACACCTCGGTCTTCGGCAGATGGGGTAAAAGTCCATGTGGGCCCATAATGAAGCCTGCAATCCCGAAAAAGGTTATTTCGAAAGGAGTGACCAACCTTGCTCCCGAAGTCGTCAAGGCTGCTTCTCCAACCAAAGGGTCAGTTTTTACAAGACTGACTGTTCCGGATCCAACTATGGTTCCTGTCCTTGCTCAGAAGACTGTTTTCAACCGATTGGATACTACTTCTCAAAGGACATCAGTCTTCAACAGGCTGACGCCAGCAACAGCCCCTCATCCGAACAAGGGGAAAGACAAAGCCATCCCCATCACCGAACCAACTCCATCAGCTCGACACACTCGACGTCGCCACTGGTGTCGAGTAAGGAAGGCCAGGGGCAACTCCCCTTCTGGGCTAACTCCACCAGCTCCAACGGTGGAAATTAATGTTGTTGTCCCAACCGGGAACAGTTTTGAGCCGCTGAACAAAGTATGCAGGAATTCGCCTACTGCCATACTGAAAATATCTCTGCCACCGGTGGAGACTGTCGCGGAAATAAAGCCGAAGCAGTCCCCTCAATGGATATCTTCCAAAGTTTACAAAATCTGGCGACAAGTCTGAGAGTCAATGGTGGATCAGGACTATCTCCGCTAACAGAAGAAGTTGAAGGCTCAGGAGGAAGAGAATTGTCCTGTCAAAACACAGAGGACGACAACCACCTGGGTGCCCGCCGCAACGGCCCCCTCAACGTCAACCGCTCATAAGAGGAGAAGGCCGGAGAAAATCCTCATGCCTTTGACAAATGTCAAAGGCACTGAGCTCAAACGCCCTAAGTCTTGAGGCATGGTGGTGCATACCGTTTATATGGCATCCGGGAAAGAGGATAGCCGCGCTTCTACAGGCTATCGAACACTCACCCGATCCATCACAAGAGCTCAGGAACAACAACAGCAGAACCATCAGGAGATGCTGACTGCGATGGCCACACTCACCGGACCAAAAGAAAGCCCGGAAACATCCATGGAGCAGCGCCACGAACAAGAAACTGATGCTGACTTCCCTCGCAGAGTCCTCGAAAAGAAGGACAAAGAAGCCGCAGAGCAAGCGGCTAACATAAAGCGAATGGCACTTCTCTTCCAAGACATGGTCGGGATGATGTTACAGCCGGATTCTCCATCCGAAGGCCCTCTGATCATTATTGAAGACGACAAAGGGGAAACGTCGAATTCTCTTCTGGCTCTTTCAGCAGCCAAAGAGGAAACTATCTCCAAGGCCACCCTAGATGACTATATTGCCCAGCAAATAAGAGTTCACCAGGTAAATGAAGCGGCTGGCCAGGTTGTCAAAACTGGGCGACCGTATCCAGGCTGGTATGATCAGATAAATTACCCGCCGGGTTACACGATCCCCAAATTCCATGTATATAAAGGGACAGGCAATCCGCACCAACATGTAGCCCAGTTCAGGGCTCTATGTGGTAATATCGGTGGTGATGATAAGCTTTTGCTCCGCCAATTCGTCGGCAGCTAATCGGAAACATCGTTTTAGTGGTACTCCGAGCTTCCAAACGACTCCGTCAAAACTTTCGCAGAGATGGAGTTGTTATTCACCCAGCGATTCGCGAGTGCCAGCGATCGCACCCCAATAACGGCGTTGATCAATGCAAGGGTGAAGCCGGGCGAAACTTGGGTTCAATACGCAATCTGATGGTCAAATTTATGGTCGAAGTGCGAACAGCGCATCGAAGAAGCACCAGCGGTGGGCATGTTCATGGGAACCTTAGACCCTCATGCAACTATTTCACAGTTCATGATGTTCTTCAAACCGACCACATTCCAGGATTTAGTCGACAAGCTAGCCCAGATGGACCAGATGGGTCATAGACCGTCTCCTCCGAAACCAGAACCGCGGAACGAAAAGGGTAAATAGAAGGCGGCCTTCGTTGTGAACACCCAACAACATCCCAGTGCTCCGAAGCTAACGGATTAACTGGAAGAGAGACGGCACTATTATAATGAGAAAATGAAGCATCCTTACTCTTTCCCACGAGATAAAACGAGGAGACTATTCATGCTGGCGATGCGCAATAGGCTTATCAATTGCCGAATCCAAAGCGACCACTGCAACCCGGCGAAGCGAATAATCCTAATTATTGTCCTTACCACCAAACGGTAAGCCATCCAATTGAAGATTGCTTCGTCTTTAAGGGATGGATCGAGGATCGGTACCAACAGGGCAAATTTGCGTTGTCTAAGAAGTGGAAAGTAAGCCTACCACAACCACACTCTCCTAAGAAGATGGACACACCGGGGGCAACGTGCTCTTTTGTTGAAGAAGCTCCATGGGAGGTGGCTCTTTCAGCCAAAACCAAAAGGATGCTGAGTGATCTCCAGACATGCCCGGCGATCAGATGGAAGAATCCGCTAGAACCCCAGATCATCGAAGGAATGCTGAAGCCACGCCCGACTCCAAAGAATGGCGGTGATAGCCAAAGTGTTCATATTCAGCCGTCAAAATCTTCGAAAAAGAAGAAGAAATCCGAGAAGTCCGTGAAGCCTGACGACAAGCACACGGACCTACAAAAGCAGATTGATGCGCTAGAAGAGTATAACCAGAAGGCGTGGACTCCAATCACGCTCCAAGAGTTCCTCAGCCACGTCCTTGAGGACGGAAATTTTAGAGAAGACTCATCAGAAGGATCTGAGGATTACATAGCAAGTTGTCATGTGATCTCTCACTCATTGATAGATGATCGAGAGGCTCCTTACACCAAGAGACTGGGGGCAGGTCCCGAGCCGGAACTTCTATTGCCGTCAGACGAAATGATCGACGCCTTCCTGAATGAAATCCATCTGAAAAGCAAAGCTGATCGAGAGTGTGAGATGGCCACATTTAAAAAAGCCAAACGCCGGCGACTGGACGAAAGAGTCGAGATACTCCTGCCAAATCAAAGGACATCTGTTGCAAATAAAAACAAGATCAAGACAAGGAAAAGGTTTGCGAAATCCATATCAGTGGGAATGAAGCTACCACCCTCCGAAGGAAGTACTCTTGGTGAAGCCGAAATGTGTCCGAGCTATTGTTTAGAAGATTGCGCACCCCACTGAGGAATGCAGTGCTTTTAAAAGATGGTGGCAGAGATATGTTGCTCACCGGCAACATTTTAAATGGATAAAACGCAAAACTCGTCGGGAGCAGAGAAGTGCGACCGAGGAGCATAAAAGAATTACCGGCAACTGTCGCATGGTCAACGCCGGGGGATCGCAGGTTCTCACCTTCGGGAGCGACTCTGATGAGGAGATGACTCTTGGCCCTCTCTTTAAAGAACCCACCTTGGGGAAAGAAGAGGAACCGAAGGCCTGTGATAATATCCAGCTGCGCAACCATACGCTTCCAGAAAAGAATCTCGGACCCACGAACAGAAAAGATAAGGGAAAAGAAAAGGTCTCTGAGAATATCGCCCTAGATGACTAAGTCATGAAAGAGCTGACTGCCAAGGACTCGCCAAAGAAAAGTAAGGTGGACTACAATGTTCTGGCGCACTTGAGGAAGTTACCCTCATATCTCAGCATTCTCGACGCCCTTTTACTATCAAAAGAAGCAAGAGATTCATTGGTCAAAGCGCTGCAAGAGCCAGGACAATTCCAAGCTTTTCTCGCCGAAGAGAAGATGAAGGACGAGCTGGAGGAAGTGCACACGGCCGATATTACCTTCGGCGATGAAGATCTCCTTCTTGGGACGTGCGAGCACAACCGTCCCCTTTATGTCTCCGGATACTGTCATGATATAAAGATAGGCAAAATCCTGGTCGACAATGGGTCTTCTGTCAATCTCCTCAACGTGAGAGTATTGAAGGAAATCTGCATGAGCGTTCAGCACCTCGCTCGCGATAAAATTACCATCTCTGGTTTCAACTCCCAGTCATCACGGACTCTCAGGTCTGTAATACTGATACTGCGCTTCGGGCTACTCGTCATGGATATTAAATTTCACATCATTGACGCCAAGACATGCTATAACGCTTTGCTCGGCCGGCCTTGGTTACACGAGTACAACATCATCCCTTCTACACAACATCAGTGTATGAAATACTTCAAGGATGGTCTCGAGGATACCGTGACAGGGGAGTTGAACCCTTTCTCTGTGAACGAGGTCCGAAAATACGAAGATACAAAATACTTCTTGCCAGATTTTGAGGATACGGAAAGATGTCACCATCCGAAGAATAAAGCTATCACCACTATTCCAGTATTCGGGAGTGATACCGAGGAGGAGGAAGAAATAGTTTATTCAGGTTCGCCTCAACGCAACAATCCGGGACCGTCCGCCCCCATGTTGATCTTCGGCAGCGACTCGGAAGACGAGGTTAATGCTGTATTCTCCGCTCGGCCGTCAATACCAGCTTTCGCGGGCGATAATCAGAGTCTGCAAATTATCATGGTTCCACGGGAGCATTACAAAGAGCTCGATGCACTTAAAGCTTATAGCGTGCAAGAGCTACAAACATTTTACGTCCCTCCCAGGCAAAAAAGTGAACGGGCAATCCTATTCTACCGATCCACGGAAACCAAAGTGGAGAAAGAAATCTGGCATGGCGCTCGACAGACTCCAGCCCAGCCGTCTGCCTAGATATTACTCAGAAGGCTTGAGAAGGCTTTTGAAGCACTAAAGGGTACATTTCAAATAGACCATGTCACGCCCCGCTTCCCAAAATATGGAATACGAGGGGTTAACACGGCCAGCCATGCTCCTACGGTCAAGGAAATGTCCTGCCGTAGTCATTCTTCGGCTTCTAACTTTACGTGGTAATCAGTAAATAATGCGCAGGTAATGAGAAATGCAATAACTGAAACAAAACAATATAAAGGACTGACCTGATGGAAACAAAAGGGTATAACTCTGGATAGCTAATCAAGGTGTCCGTGATGTGCGTCTGGTCCTGGTCCCGACTAAATCCACTCCTCACACTGAGCATGCATACTCAGGTCGTCAGAGTGACACAATAGCAATATAATATGTATATAAAAGTGACAACTCGAACAGTAATAATAAGTATATATGACAGTAAATCAAGACGGTATAGGTATGAACATGCAGTAACTAAAAAAGTGTCTAATAGATCAAGTGAGCAGTAAAGCGGTAAAATAATATACCAGGTATGTCAACACAGTAAGTAATGTATATCAATACCATTATCCCTATCAGTCTCTAAGTCTCACTGTACAGGTCACTAAGCCTATCGTCAGTCCAAGTGTGAGAGTCAACAGCTCGCGAGTGTCCTCTACCCAAGGGTAGGACCCAAGGGAAAGGGACCACGGGCCCAACATGTAACTCACGGTAATAATCATGTACCCTGTAAATCTCCATATATCTCCATATATATAAGCCGGCATGGGACTCCCGAGATTCTGTTGAACTCACACTCAAACTACCCCATACCCCGTGGTCTACATCAAACGCTAACCATAACCTCAAATACCAGTCGGTCTGTGACAAGCCTGCATGAGAACTGAAGACAAGATCTCCATCAAGCACGTCCCGACTAATACTAGTATGTCAATTCTGATTCTGTTGGGACTGTTATACGTCCCGATCTTTTAAATTACAGATTAAATAGCAAACGATGACGAAACAGAATGAAACCACTTGTGTTATCTAGCTAATAGATTCACCTTTAATAAACTGTGGAGTTACGCAACCTACGAGTTAAGAAAATAGGGTGGTACTCATTACGGGACAGCACACAGTAAACAGAGTCGCTCTGGACTGCAGTCCAGAGTCGCTCTCCGATCCAAATATTGTCACAATTTAAGTACAGAAATCATAGAAACTTGCATAGGGTTATAGTTCGTCGAGTCGGCTTCGATTTAAGCCCTCAAACGCATCATTCTAGTATGTATATAATTTATGGCGATTTTAACGGTTTTCAGATACGGGAGAATTCCAGTTTTACAGGTATATTTGGGGGTATTCATTTTAGTCATTAACGGCCATATTTTCCAATGAAATTCACCTACTAGATTCACTGCTTTACGGGCCAGACCATGCAATTGAGTTCCGTCAATATAAATGAATAATTTCATTGGGATCATGCATCGAACATGTAAATAGTATAAGTTATCGAGAATTGTAACATAGCAATTTATACGTATTGAGTTTGTAACATAAGTAGATTAGCATGTAGCAAGTAAAATACTTGCCTGAGATGAAGTGTCGATGGTGCGGCAGTGATGATGATGGCGACAGCTACGGCGGCGATCGAAACGGGTACCGATGTTCGATGAAACGACTAAGGCTCGGCTGGGACTTGGGCTCGGTTTTGGCACTGGTGTTTGTGGTGGTGGTCGGTTGATAGGAGAGGGAGAGAGAAAGAGGGAGAGTTGTAGAGACAGAGAGAGACAGAAATTTGAGAGAGAGACAGGGAGAGAAAGAGAGATCGAGAGAGAGACACACAGAAAGAGAGAGGGGGGGAATTAGAGAGAGACAGAGAGAGAGTGAGAGAGAGTTAGACAGAGAAAGAGAGAGAGAGAGTTAGACAGAGAAAGAGAGAGAGAATTAGAGGGAGAGAGAGACACAGAGAGTGAGAGGGGAGACAGAGAGAGAGATGTAAAGAGATGTTGCAGATGGGGTCGAGTTGGGCTGTAGCGGTGGCCGGATGTGGCCCGCGAGGGGTGGTCGCGAATGGAGGTTGTAGGTGATGAAGTTGGGGAGAGAGAGGTGATGGCGACGAAGTTGATGATGATGATGATGATGATGATGATGATGATGCAGTCGACGATGGTGGTCGTCAGGAAGGAGTTTGAAGCTCGGAGGAGAAAGAGATTCGAGGTGAGGAGAGGTCGAGGGTGTCGAAGGCTGGTGAAGGCGAGGTCGGAGCTGCGGGGGGGAGGCTCGGTGACGGAGGGCGTGCAGGGGCTTGAGCTCGAATATAGGTTGGGTTTGCAGGCGAGGGGGAAAGTGGGGAGCTCGGGTGAAGAGGACGAGCGAGGGAGGAGGGTGAGGTGAAGAAGGAAGAGGGATCGGTAGTCGTCGTCGTCGCCGGCGGGAGTGGTGGGCGATGGAAGCGGTGGCTGCGGGAGTGGGTTTTCGAGAGAGGTGAGAAGTTTTGTGAGTGAGAGAGGAGTGAGGGTGTGAGGGAGATAGGGGAGACGAGGGGTGCGCGTCGTGGGGTAACGGCGCCCGAGCGCGGGCGTGGGCGTGGGCGCGAGGTAAGGCGGAGGAAGCGGATCGGGGAAAGCGCGAGAGCGGGAAAGAAAAAGAGCCGTTAGGGAAGAGGAGAAGCGAAGCGGGTCGGGTTAGGGTGAGCGGGCGCAGGCCGGGTTGCTGGGGGAAAAACGGGCTGGGCCGGTTTTTTTCTCTCGATGAAATAATAAGAATTGTAAGGAAATGGAAAAGAGGGCCGGGCCGGGGTTTTTAATTTAATTAAATTGGTTTGTTGGGCTGGATTGAGAGAATTGGGCTCGGCTAAGGGATTTTAAATGAATGGGAAAAAGAGAAGATAAGGAGTGTGCCGGCTCTGGGGATAAAGGAAAGGAAAATTTTAAATGGGCTGAGGAGTTAAAAGGAAATAAAAATGATTATAATTAAAATAAATAAATTTTGTAAATGATATCTTATGAAAAATACGGATAGTGATGTACAAAAAAAGTGGGTATTACATCATACCACCCGTACAAAAATTTCGTCCTCGAAATTTAAAACAAGGGATAAGCTAAAAATAACATGCGAAAAGCTATGACTTCGAACACTCACATATAGTGGTTTTCTTAAAATAGTTAAAAGAAAAATCAAAGGTCTAGTTAAGTATAAGGAAAAATCAATTATAAGGAAAACCTATATGTACAAAAAATAGAAAAGCAATAACGAATAATAACATTCGAGGCGTGTTGGATAAAATCGAACTCCCAAACAAGTGCACACCTCGCATATCAAAAGTAGCGTAGCTAAAATAATAAGTATAAGGCATAACCATTTATGATAGTAACCATAGGCACAATACCCGGAAAATAAAGTAACAACAATAAAGTGATGAAGGATTTGTCGGTAGGTTAAAATATTTTAGGATAATGTATCGATCAAATAGTTTTAAAATAACTTAGAAAACCCACATAATAAAAATAAGAAACATGTAACGAAAATATGCGCGATGTAAGGTTGCGCTACTGAAAATAATGGGAAAGTTAGTAGTGTAGTACTTGAAATGCGTAGAACGGGGATAATCAATAAAACGCACTCTTCGATAAATACAAAATAATAAAAACCAAATTTCGAATAATAATGTCCCTAAATATATTTAGGGTAATAGGAAAAAAACACAAAAATGTATAGGGCTAGCTAGGGTAAGGATTACAAGGAAGTGTGGATCATACAAAAGGTCGGAGTGTGTCGGCTTTAGACTGAAGGTCACAGAGATTGGGATCGGGTCAGCACAGGAAGTAAGGGTGAGCAACAAGGACTACAAGGGGAAAAAGTATGGGGAGGATAACGGTCGGTACATCATATGAATCAAAATTTGAAGGGTTAGCGAACTCGGAAATTTCACTATAAATTTCTCCTCCCAGAAGGATCTCAAACGAGGCACAGACGAAGGATGAAGGGTGGATGTTCATATCAGAATATTGCATTTTATACCGCCCATTCTTACGCTCGTTTGTTTATAGGCAGGTGCTTTTTATCCGTGTTTGTTACATATTTACAGAATACAGGTTTCCAGTATAAATATTGCAAATCAAGACAAAATCTCCACAGTTATGCCAAATACAGAACATCTGTTGACTGCAGATAAAAGCCGGGTTCCGGTCATCCATATCCGTCCAGTGCTGCGTACCGGTTCCAGAGACAAGACATATGACAGCGGTCATTCGTGTCTCGGACAAGCACAGAGCACGAGAGGGGCTGCACAAGAATCAATGGGTGCGCGGAGCTCGAGGGAGATAGAAGTCAAAAGTGAAAAAGATAATGCAATCTTGGACTAAGAATCTGAAGATATTCTGGAAGATTTTGTGCAGTGTAATGTTGGCAAACACTAGGAAAAAGTGAACCAGGGGATACGACAAATTTTCATGGCTCAACTCCCTCTTATGGCCGCGGAACCGCGGCCTAAGCATGCTTAGACCGCGGAACCGCGGCCATGTAGTGTCGTCAGAGGGTCAACTTTCAGGGGTAGTTTGGGTACTTCATTTTATGCCAGATTCTTGCCCTAGGGTTTCTGTAAGCAGCCTATAAATACTCCAGAACTGAGCTAAGCCAAGGGTCCAATTTGGTGTTCATTCTTTGTTCTTCTTTTTTAGGATTTAGTCTTTTTCTTCTTCTTCTTCTTCTTCATCTTGTCTCCATGAAAATTGTAGTGAGAGCTTTTTGAGTGGAAGATCAATGAAGATGAGGGCTTTTGTATCATTCTCTTTTGTTTAACTTTCCCTTGAGATTCTTGCTTTCTCTTGATCATTCAACCTCTTCATTGAGCTTGAATGGTTAAGGGTTAGTTATTGATCTCAAAGGTCGTATTTTCTTATGGAATTAGCGCTTCATTTCACATGCGTTCTCTACCCTTCTCTTGATCTTGCAACCTCTTGATTGAGCTTGCAAGTTTAAGGGTTGGCTATTGATCCCATGCTTGTCTTGAGTTCTAGTTTCTTGTTCTTTTATTGCTTATTTATTACTTGCTTTTTATTACCTTGCTTTACTTTCTTGCAATTTATATTCATGCACTTAATTACTTGTAATCTTCTCTTTTCTTTTGCTCTTTTTGGTTCTCTTTATGAATGTTGTAATTATTGTCGTTGTTAAGAATCAATACGGTATTGTAAGTTAAGATTTTCTTTGCTCATTTCCTTTTCCAGTTATTTTCCATTGAACTCCGCCCAAACGTTACGCAAGCGCTCCTTTAGGCACCTTACCCTAACAAGATAACGGTGATTCCTAACCGCGACCGGTTGCGTTCGGTTTGGCCGGAGGCGAAAGCAAGAGACAAGAACGGACGGACAAGGGTAAATAAGCTGGATTCCACGAATACCGCGCTTAAATCCCCTAATCCACGTTGTTGCCGATTGCTCTAGCTTCAATTGGTCAAGACTCGGCTCAAAGGTTTTGAGTACGGATTTCTTTAGCTTACATTATCGTATCTTTTCTTAACAACTTTATACTTGCAAATAATACACATAGGTTAGATTGAACAAACTCATACAAATTCTTTATTGACTCGTCTAAGACAAGAAAGGACATACAACCATCTCCCTGTGGATCGACCCGTGCTCAACCGGCTAGCTGCATAGCGACACCGTCTTGATTGCGGTTAACTTTAATTCTTCCAATCAAATGGCGCCGCTGCCGGGAAGACGGTAGCGTAATTTCTTTCTTGTTATTCGGGTTAATATTCTTTTTGTATATATATATATAAAAAATATATCTTTTTGTTTTTTTTGATCATTTTTGTGGGCAAGAGTGCAGATTTTTGCAGATTTGCAAACTGCGATTGTGGGGAGCAAAGTGTACATTCAAGGCTAAGGTGATTGCAAAGTACAGTGCCAAAGATCCGGGTAGTTTGACCCGCGCAAGCGAACTTTTCAAGCTTACCGGATTTGATTCAACGGGGGTTTCCTAACCCAAAAACTTAACGGTACGTACTTTACTAACACCTTCTTCTCAAATCCGACGCGTCCAATATACTATTCTTTGCAGGATTCTTTGCAAGTTCGCTAACAAACGCTAAAAATTGACTAACCCGTATTTGTTGCAGTGCCGCGCTTAAACTAAAAAACGATTTTTTTGATTCTTTATAGAATTTTTATTGAATTGCGCATTGCATACATTAATACGGACTTAAGGGCAAGCGAACCCCACAATATACGGTAAAGGATTTCATCACCTTTTCCGTGGCCCACAAATCACGAACTTGAGCATAACGTTTACCCGCACAAAATTTAAAAGAAACTAGACTTTAAGCCTTAAGGACTTCGCGCTCACTAGGAGAAGTTAACTGTGTTTAGAACCTCGCTTAACGGTATATTGCTTACGGGGTGTCTAGGAAAGTGTTAACGGCAAAACCGTCAAAAGAGAAAGGGTTATTTAATTAAGGAACTTCGCGAAAGCGTTGGAAAACCTCCCCTTATCTCTGCACTTACCTGGCCTCGTGATCAGTGTATCTTGAGCCCGTTTCTCGACACAGTTTTACTTCGACAATCAAGTTCTGGAGCAGGTCTAGTTGACCTAGGTGAACCCTAGAACCATTAGGTGTGTGGTATTTTTGTGTCGTGATTGTTTTTGTCCATATTCTTTTTGTGTGTATATTTCCTTCTTTTGTAAAAAAAAAAAAAATCACATTCTTTTTCCCCTCCTTTTCTCTGTCTTTCTTTCTTTCTCTCTTCATATCATGGGTACTCCACCTCGCAAAACTCTTGCCGAACTTTGGTACCCACAACCAGACATTACTTCTTACGGTTCTTGCTTTGGCGAACTTCGAACGACCCCTCCATACCCAAAATTTCATTGAAAGATCGGATAGACGCGTCTAGGACAAACAATTTGACTCCGCAATCCACTTCGTATCAACCATTTCACACATTCACCCCTTCTTACGTTGATACCCCTTCTTCGAGTCATGTTGCAACTCCAAGACCTATGTCTATTGCAGAACGTATTGAACAATCTCGTAGCTGATCTTTCACTCCTTTCGCCACTTCAAATTTTTGGGATCAACAATTCCATTCACCTTCCTATCCAGATGTTGATCCTGCTCCTGTCCAGCCATTCAATTCCTACCAATCCTACCCCACTTTTGCACCTTCCCTAGACATTGCATCAGAACCGCCATTTGGGAGTTTTCAGTATCCAAACAACTTTGAATCTTTTACTGAAACCCCATCACAACCCATGTCGAGTCTGGAATAGTCGTTGGAAGACTTTAGGGTAGCGTCAAGCCAACAGATGATGGATTTGAATGCGTCCATGGCCGCTCTCATACAACCTACTGACCCGGTAGCTAGTTTCCAACTAGCTCCTAATTTTCCAATGTATGATGAGGCGGCAGGACAGGCTGAGAATTTGAGTAGAGAGAGTGAGATGTACCCCCTTCCAAATCAAACCTACCCATCCTAAATTGAAACCCACAACTCCTGTTTTGAAAGTCTATCGAGTATCCCACATGATTTATCAATTGAAGATAGAATGATTAATGAGTTGTGCGACTTTGTAGTATTTGATTTACCCGATTGTGAAGGGACCTTGCCAAGTGAAACCACACCAAATCCTTTTGACCTCTACACCTCTATCTTAGAACCAGAATCGATTGAAATCCATGCTTTTGATGAGGTGTCTGAGAATTTTGATTTTCACTTGATTGAGGATATTGACGCCGGAAATATTTTGGATGATGAACCTATAGATTTGGCAGAGTTTTTCTCTCCAATTCATCATCCCGAGTCATTAAATGTTTTTCCCGAACTTCATATGCGTCTTGATATTGATGATAAAGGCATGGATGAGCTTAACTTTGAAGAGAATTCTGAGGATAGTTTTGAGGATGAACCAGTTATTATTGATGAGTCGGATATTCCAATTCATCCTATCCCTTTCATTGACTGTGTACACCCTCCTCAACCTTTAACCGATAACCTTCCTCAATCACCTACCTCCATCCTTTCCATCGTTCCAACCTTGCAAGAAACCGTCTCACTTTCATTTCATATGTCTGGTTTACCAAGTTCGGCGTACCCATGGTTTCTCACGAATCTTGAGGGATTTGACCCAATTTCTCGCTATATTGATAGATTAGTACAATCCATCTTTCCACATCGATCATTACAGATTGTACTAACTTATTCAATCCATTTCCACCCTCAAGTTCGTATTCCACTTCTTTTTCCCTTCCGCCATTCTTCTTCTTCTCATATACCGAGACCGTATACCACTTCTATCTCCATACGGTCTCGCGTATTCTCCATCTCTTTTCTCTACGCCTTCTTTCACCAACCCGCATCTTACAGAGATAGAATTTTTGAATGGTCGGTGCTCACTTTTGGCCTGTGTAAGGCCTTGTATAGCTTGATACTGTTCTTTCCCCCCTAATCCTGAACTTCGACGCTTAACAGTGGAAAACACTGTTTTACTTAAGTTTGGGGGGGAACCTTTTTTGTATATATTTTTTGTTTTTTGTTTTGTATATAATTTGTTTCTAGGAAGCGCCGACAATTTTGACCCTCTTGGTGTAGCCTGACAGTGAGGGCACTGTCAAGTTTAAGTTTGGGGTGTGCTCAGTAAGCTTTCTTCCTTCGCATTTATTTGTATATTCTGCATTTGCATACCTTATTAAAAACCCACAAAAATTGAAAATTTTCCAAAAAATATAAAAACTTTGTCGTCAAGTTAGCTAATAGGGTAACTTAGATCTTTTATTCCGAAAGTTTAGTTGACATGATAGAAATAACTAAATTCTAGGCCTAGGAATTGAAAATCCTAAAAATAACCCTCATTCTGTCTAACTTTGGTAAGTATACGTCCTTACAGTTTTTTTTGAGAAATAGGTAATCTTGAGTTCAATTCTTGAGTTAAGTCAAGGTGAAGGGAAAATATTGATGCTTTACTGAAGGATAAGTCTGAAAAATAGTTTCTTTTCTCGAGTTCAAATTTAGAAAGTATATACCCTACAAACTGCACTTACACGCACCTTGAAACTTGGGATAGTAGAGGATACCTTGAAATACTCTTGCCTGAAAGCCTAGTATGAAAGAAAAAACGGCATTTAAAGCTAAACACCAAAAGAGCATGTTGAAAAATATATCCGGTCTTGAAAAAGAAAAAGAAATAGAAAAAAGAAAAAGAAAAAAAAATAGAATAAAATCAAGACCTGGAAACTGCTATTTACGCTTTAAAGTTCACACATTCAGTAATCGGTCGTTAGTGCCTCAAGAAGCATTAATAGTCGCATGAAAGATGTATGAGCAAATCCGTCCATCCTTAATGAAAAGAAGTAGTATTAGGTATTAAGGCAAGGGTATTATAGCTTGAATTGAATTCTTGAGTGTAGGGGTGAAAATATACACACATGTAGGGGTATACGATCGATATTTGGATAAGAGATAGAAATAAAGAATAAGACTTGTGTTTTCTGTAAAAGTTGATAAAAATCCCTGATTTGAGGCCGCACTTTAGAAGGAAAACTCAGGAGAACCAACATCTTTCTAAACTTTTTTGGAACGTATAGGATCTAAAGTTAAACAGATAGGAGGTGTGAAACATAAGGGTTGGATATTTCTAACTTAGGATGATAGAGTTTCTAACATAAATACTAAACTGTAGGAGTAGAATCGATGTTAACTTATGCCACTAGCTTGACGGGATTTTGTGGGTGTAATCCGCTGAAAACCCTCAGGAGAAAACACTCCTCCTACTAGGGACACCTAGAGGTTTAACGGCTTGTTGCACTCGCTCAGTGCAATCGCGTTCCCTGCGAAAGTGCGGTTAGGTTTTTGTTTTCGTGAATAATTGGTTTTGCTCGGGACGAGCAAAAGTTAAGTTTGGGAGTATTTGTTCATATCAGAATATTGCATTTTATACCGCCCATTCTTACGCTCGTTTGTTTATAGGCAGGTGCTTTTTATCCTTGTTTGTTACATATTTACAGAATACAGGTTTCCAGTACAAATATTGCAAATCAAGACAAAATCTCCACAGTTACGCCAAATACAGAATATCTGTTGACTTCAGATAAAAGCCGGGTTCCGGTCATCCATATCCGTCCAGTGCTGCGTACCGGTTCCAGAGACAAGACATATGACAGCGGTCATTCGTGTCTCGGACAAGCACAGAGCACGAGAGGGGCTGCACAAGAATCAATGGGTGCGCGGAGCTCGAGGGAGATAGAAGTCAAAAGTGAAAAAGATAATGCAATCTTGGACTAAGAATCTGAAGATATTCTGGAAGATTTTGTGCAGTGTAATGTTGGCAAACACTAGGAAAAAGTGAACCAGGGGATACGACAAATTTTCATGGCTCAACTCCCTCTTATGGCCGCGGAACCGCGGCCTAAGCATGCTTAGGCCGCGGAACCGCGGCCATGTAGTGTCGTCAGAGGGTCAACTTTCAGGGGTAGTTTGGGTACTTCATTTTATGCCAGATTCTTGCCCTAGGGTTTCTGTAAGCAGCCTATAAATACTCCAGAACTGAGCTAAGCCAAGGGTCTAATTTGGTGTTCATTCTTTGTTCTTCTTTTTTAGGATTTAGTCTTTTTCTTCTTCTTCTTCATCTTGTCTCCATGAAAATTGTAGTGAGAGCTTTTTGAGTGGAAGATCAATGAAGATGAGGGCTTTTGTATCATTCTCTTTTGTTTAACTTTCCCTTGAGATTCTTGCTTTCTCTTGATCATTCAACCTCTTCATTGAGCTTGAATGGTTAAGGGTTAGTTATTGATCTCAAAGGTCGTATTTTCTTATGGAATTAGCGCTTCATTTCACATGCGTTCTCTACCCTTCTCTTGATCTTGCAACCTCTTGATTGAGCTTGCAAGTTTAAGGGTTGGCTATTGATCCCATGCTTGTCTTGAGTTCTAGTTTCTTGTTCTTTTATTGCTTATTTATTACTTGCTTTTTATTACCTTGCTTTACTTTCTTGCAATTTATATTCATGCACTTAATTACTTGTAATCTTCTCTTTTCTTTGTTCTTTTCTTTTGCTCTTTTTGGTTCTCTTTGTGAATGTTGTAATTATTGTCGTTGTTAAGAATCAATACGGTATTGTAAGTTAAGATTTTCTTTGCTCATTTCCTTTTCCCGTTATTTTCCATTGAACTCCGCCCAAACGTTACGCAAGCGCTCCTTTAGGCACCTTACCCTAACAAGGTAACGGTGATTCCTAACCGCGACCGGTTGCGTTCGGTTTGGCCGGAGGCGAAAGCAAGAGACAAGAACGGACGGACAAGGGTAAATAAGCCGGATTCCACGAATACCGCGCTTAAATCCCCTAATCCACATTGTTGCCGATTGCTCTAGCTTCAATTGGTCAAGACTCGGCTCAAAGGTTTTGAGTACGGATTTCTTTAGCTTACATTATCGTATCTTTTCTTAACAACTTTATACTTGCAAATAATACACATAGGTTAGATTGAACAAACTTATACAAATTCTTTATTGACTCGTCTAAGACAAGAAAGGACATACAACCATCTCCCTGTGGATCGACCCGTGCTCAACCGGCTAGCTGCATAGCGACACCGTCTTGATTGCGGTTAACTTTAATTCTTCCAATCAGTGAACCTCTAAAAGTTCGGGTG
Organism: Agapanthus africanus; assembly: GCA_030015575.1. Taxonomy (NCBI): domain Eukaryota; kingdom Viridiplantae; phylum Streptophyta; class Magnoliopsida; order Asparagales; family Amaryllidaceae; genus Agapanthus; species Agapanthus africanus. Next base: position 716,000,542 of record CM057337.1, read on the forward strand.
CGGTACTCGTTAATCTCAGTGAGGGTTAAAACAATGTAAGGAGTAGGGGTGGACAGTCAGGGATTTCAGCAAGAAAAGAAATAAATGTATATGAGAAATAATCAAGTATCAAGTGAACTAAGAAGATCGAAAGATTAGCTAACTCAGCAATTTATTTCATTCTAGAAAATTCGAAATAAAGCACCTTCCAAAAGTAACAGATGGCCCTAAACTATACATAGAATTATTTGGCCAGAGAAGACAACATCTAAAAATTCCATCAGTCGCGGTTGTGGAGATTCAGCAGGTTGCGGTAGGCTCTCGTGCTTAGGTAGGGGCGTCCATTCCCATATCGCCTCGCAGGGATCGCCATTGGGAGTTCTTCCACAGCAGGGTCTTGTTCTTCTTGTCCTTCTTCCTCGGCTGGAGCTTCTTCATCGAGGTCTGCTTCCATGTGATTCTCTTCTTCTGGATCCTCTTCCATGTGATTCTCTTCTTCTGGATCCTCTTCCATGTGATTGTCCTCCACTGGATTTTCTTCTATCGGTTCATCCTCGGGATCTTCCTCTATCGGGTTCTCTTCAGGGTCTCCTTCCTCTTCGTCGGAATCGCCTATCATGTCAAACTCTGGGGCGGCTGCTCCTTCGTCCTCGGAATCGCTGTTTCCGAAAATGACTTGGGGATTGTTGATCTCATCGTCAGAACTCATCAGCGTGCGGTCTATGGAAACGCATGACTGTGCATCCTCATCTAGATACGGCGCTGCTCCAGGGTGGGCCATGGACTGAAAAGAAAGAGTCATGATTAGACAGTAGAACACATCAAGAAAATAGCTAAGGTTACGAAGTATAGGAAACTATGCGGTGGGCAGGAACTGAAAAATCAGGATTAAAAATGCTGTGGTGATGAATAGTATGAATAAGGGGAGAAACAAGAGAATGATACATATATTACGATTCAAAGTTTTTATTGCATTCAACTAAAAGTTCGACGGATACAAGATTTCAAACGAAAAGAAATATTTATAAGAGGACGACAATATTACTACTGAAAGTAGAAAACATGAAAATCCTTCTTTGACTACTAGACCGCTGCATTCTCATCACGCGAGTTGAATCCTGAGCTGGGTCCGCCTTATCCTCAAAGTTCGAACTACGCAATAATCATCACTTGGCAGAAGTGGAGAGTGTGGATGAGTCTCCTCCCTGTAGCTCTTTCCTTTTTGGGCAACCGTTGATGAAATGTTCGCTGAATCTGCAAATCAGACATTTCCCTTGGGCGCGGCGACAATCCCTCTGAAGATGTCCTGGCCTCTTACAGTACCCACAACACTGGGTCTTCTGTTGCTTCTGTCGCGGGGAAACAAATTGGCGCTTCATTTTCTTCTCTTTTCCTCGTCTAACAGGGATCCCTTTATGATTGGAAACTCCCGCTGGTGCCTGATTCATCTGTCTTCTCAGTCCTTCAGCTAACAAGTCGTTCGTTCGCTCCTGGGCTCCCTTCAAACCTTGCAGTACACTCAGAATCTCAACGGTCTGATCCTGGGGAGTGGAGATAGAGGAAGAGTCGTTAGAATACATGATCCTGAAACAATAGTTTTGAGGACGAAATAAGGCACAAGTTTTAAGGATTAAAATATAATATGGATTGGGCAAGGAATCAAGAACATCGGGTGTAATGAAATTCATTACAAGTGGAAATCAACTGTAGGGTTCTAAGTCACTTAAACAGAGTACGGTAGTGTAATTATGATGTATTTCGCAATTACAACCACGTAACCTTGCCAAGTTACCCGAAACCCTAGCGTATGGATAGCAGAACACACAATGTGAATATGAATCAAGAATAGCAAGTTTACAATCTCGACCGAGGGATGTCTCAGATTGTCGAGCTATACACGGAAAACTGCAATCCCAATCGAAGCAAAACCTGGCTCTGATACCAACTAAACCATGTCACGCCTCGCTTCCCAAAATACGGAATACGAGGGGTTAACACGGTCAGCCATGCTCCTACGGTCAAGGAAATGTCCTGCCGTAGTCACACTTCGGCTTCTAGCTTTACGTGGTAATCAGCAAATAATGCGCAGGTAATGAGAAATGCAGTAACTGAAACAAAACAATATAAAGGACTGACCTGATGGAAACAAAAGGGTATAACTCTGGATAGCTAATCAAGGTGTCCGTGATGTGCGTCTAGTCCTGGTCCTGACTAAATCCACTCCTCACACTGAGCATGCATACTCAGGTCGTCAGAGCGACACAATAGCAATATAATATGTATATACAAGTGACAACTCGAACAGTAATAATAAGTATATATGACAGTAAATCAAGACGGTATAGGTATGAACATGCAGTAACCAAAGAAGTGTCTAATAGATCAAGTGAGCAGTAAAGCGGTAAAATAATATGCCAGGTATGTCAATACAGTAAGTAATGTATATCAATACCATTATCCCTATCAGTCTCTAAGTCTCGCTGTACAGGTCACTAAGCCTATCGTCAGTCCAAGTGTGAGAGTCAACCACTCGCGAGTGTCCTCCACCCAAGGGTAGGACCCAAGGGCAAGGGACCACGGGCCCAACATGTAACTCACGGTAATAATCATGTACCCTGTAAATCTCCATATATCTCCATATATATATAAGCCGGCATGGGACTCCCGAGATTCTGTTGAACTCACACTCAAACTACCCCACACCCCGTGGTCTACATCAAACGCTAACCATAATCTCAAATACCAGTCGGTCTGTGATAAGTCTGCACGAGAACTGGAGACAGGATCTCCATCAAGCACGTCCCGACTAATACTCAAGATAAATGGCAGTGTCTGGTGCCTTATCTGTGACACCTATGCAAGAGCTTCCATAAGTGTCTCATACCACTTATAGTCACACGTACACGCGTCCCACAGACGTCGACAATGCAATATAATAATAAGGTTCACTAATTGTGTACAAGTACGTGTCACTTTCACTTATTCACTCATGCACGAACACTAACGTACTTGCCACAATCATCACTAATACCTAACACTGGATAATTCACATGATCACTAGGTTATCAATGCAGTGACATAAGTATGATATGATGAGTAAACAGTATGTAAAGCATGATTAGGATGTCATAAATCAGTAATCTACTACTTGCATAATTTATCATAAATCATATGTGTACAGTTCAGAGAAACGATGAATGGGGAATAAATAGTATGTTCAATTATCTATCCAGCGAATTTAGTTTAACGCCAATCGGTTTTCAGGATCACTAGTTATGGCCATTTCATTTTAAGCGTTCACGGCTGGAAATCCGGTTTCAGAATCGGAAGTCCGTTTCGCAACGCATTTTAATCCCAGTTGGGATCAGAATTTAGCGACGCTAAAGTTGAATGAAATCTAGGGTTTTCAGTAAGTTTTTCAACACAATAGACAGATCCTCGATCGCGTCTGTACGTTATGAGTTATACGCCGTTCAATACTAGTATGTCAATTCTGATTCTGTTGGGACTGTTATACGTCCCGATCTTTTAAATTACAGATTAAATAGCAAACTATGACGAAACAGAATGAAACCACTTGTGTTATCTAGCTAATAGATTCACCTTTAATGAACTATGGAGTTTCGCAACCTACGAGTTAAGGAAACAGGGTGGTACTCATTACGGGACATCACACAGTAAACAGAGTCGCTCTGGACTGCAGTCCAGAGTCGCTCTCCGATGCAAATATTGTCACAATTTAAGTACAGAAATCATAGAAACTTGCACAGGGTTATAGTTCATCGAGTCGTCTTTGATTTAAGTCCTCGAACGCATCATTCCAGTATGTATATAATTTATGGTGATTTTAACGGTTTTTAGATACGGGAGAATTCCAGTTTTACAGGTATATTTGGGGGTATTCATTTTAGTCATTAACGGTCATATTTTCCAATGAAATTCACACACTAGATTCACTGCTTTACGGGCCAGACCATGCAATTGAGTTCCGTCAATATAAATGAATAATTTCATTAGGATCATGCATCGAACCGGTAAATAGTATAAGTTATCGAGAATTGTAACATATCAATTTATACGAATTGAGTTTGTAACATAAGTAGATTAGCATGTAGCAAGTAAAATACTTGCCTGAGATGATGTGTCGATGGTGCGGCAGTGATGATGACGGCGACAGCTACGGCGGCGATCGAAACGGGTACCGATGTTCGATGAAACGACTGAGGCTCGGTTGGGACTTGGGCTCGGTTTTGGCACTGGTGTTTGTGGTGGTGGTCGGTTGATAGGAGAGGGAGAGAGAAAGATGGAGAGTTGTAGAGAGAGAGAGACATAAATTTGAGAGAGAGACAGGGAGAGAAACAGAGATCGAGAGAGAGACACAGAGAGAGAAGGGGAATTAGAGAGAGAGACAGAGAGAGTGAGAGAGAGTTAGACAGAGAAAGAGAGAGAGAGAATTAGAGGGGGAGAGAGACACACAGAGAGTGAGAGGGGAGACAGAGAGATAGATGTAAAGAGATGTTGCAGATGGGGTCGAGTTGGGATGTAGCGGTGGCCGGAGGTGGCTCGCGAGGGGTGGTCGGGAATGGAGGTTGTAGGTGATGAAGTTGGGGAGAGAGAGGTGATGGCGACGAAGTTGATGATGATGATAATGATGATGCGGTCGACGATGGTGGTCGTCGGGAAGGAGTTCGAAGCTCAGAGGAGAAAAAGATTCGAGGTGAGGAGAGGTCGAGGGTGTCGGAGGCTGGTGAAGGCGAGGTCGGAGCTGCGGGGGGGAGGCTCGGTGACGGAGGGCGTGCATGGGCTCGAGCTCGAATATGGGTTGGGTTTGCAGGCGAGGGGGAAAGTGGGGAGCTCGGGTGAAGAGGACGAGCGAGGGAGGAGGGTGAGGTGATGAAGGAAGAGGGATCGGTAGTCGTCGTCGTCGCCGGTGGGAGTGGTGGGCAATAGAAGCGGTGGCTGCGGGAGTGGGTTTTCGAGAGAGGTGAGAAGTTTTGTGAGTGAGAGAGGAGTGAGGGTGTGAGGGAGATAGGGGAGACGAGGGGTGCGCGTCGTGGGGTAACGACGCTCGAGCGCGGGCGTGGGCGTGGGCGCGAGGTAAGGCGGAGGAAGCGGATCGGGGAAAGCGTGAGAGCGGGAAAGAAAAAAAGCCGTTGGGGAAGAGGAGAAGCGAAGCGGGTCGGGTTAGGGTGAGCGGGCGCAGGCCGGGTTGCTGGGGGAAAAACGGGCTGGGCCGGGGTTTTTTTTTTATGAAATAAAAAGAATTGTAAGGAAATGGAAAAGAGGGCCGGGCCGCGGTTTTTAATTTAATTAAATTGGTTTGTTGGGCTGGATTAAGAGAATTGGGCTCGGCTAAGGGATTTTAAATGAATAGGAAAAAGAGAAGATAAGGAGTGGGCCGGCTCTGGGGATAAAGGAAAGGAAAATTTTAAATGGGCTGAGGAGTTAAAAGGAAATAAAAATGTTTATAATTAAAATAAATAAATTTTGTAAATGATATCTTATGAAAAATACGGATAATGATGTACAAAAAAAGTGGGTATTACAGATTATTCGACAAGATCGGTTCTACAACAGGATTTGGGATGTCCCTGGAACTCAGCGCAAGTTGCCCAACGGGAGAATGGAAACGCTAGGGCTTAGGTATGTGAAATCCAGGAAACGGGAACGAGTCCATTGTAGCTACGTCATATATGACTTCGATGAAGAAGAGGACGCCCTGTCAGAAAACGCTGACCCTGAACCAAAACGAGATCCTGCAATCAAGATGCCAAGTCCGTCGTTTGAAGAACGAATGGACATGCTTATCTGAGAAGCGGGTCAAAATATCCGGGATGATCATAACCGTAAAATGGCCATTTACAAGAAAGCCAGGACGCAGCGCCTCCTTCAGCAGGTCACGGAGAATGACAATGCTCTTCCTTATCAACCCGTCATACAAAAGGCCCGACGCAGAGAAAAAAATAAGTCAAACAGGAGGAAAAGCATTCGAAAGCGACAAAGCGGGGCCAAGAAGCCACGCGATCAGGAAGCGAGCCCTATCTTTCGCCTTCGTCAACGATACTCTGTACAAGAGGTCATTTGATTCTCTGTGGTTAAGATGGGTGGGACCTGAAGAGGCGAAGAGAGTCGTTCAAGAAACTCATGACGGATTCTATGGTTCTCACCAAGCCGGGCCAAAGATGAAGCTGAAGATCAAGCGGATGGGTTATTATTGGCCCACGATGATCCAGGACTGCCTCGAGTATGCAAAACAATGCCACTCATGCCAGATCCACGGATACTTTATCCATCAGCACCCAAATCCATTACACCCGACAGTGGCTAGTTGGTCGTTTGTAATGTGAAGGACTGACATAATTGGCCCCATCGAACCAGCATCGTCCAGAGGACATCGATTCATTTTGGCGACAACTGATTACTTCTCCAAATGGGCAGAAGCAGTACCACTGAGGGAAGTGAAGACGGAGAATATCCTCCATTTCTTCAAGACGCACGTCATTTATCGGTTTGGAACTCGGAGACGGATCATCTCCGATAACGGGCCAGCCTACAGAAGCCACAAAATCAGCCGCTTCGCACAACAGCACAACATAGACTGGAGATACTACTCAGTTTATAATCTCCGGGCTAACGGTCTAGCTGAGGCTTTCAACATGACTTTAACGAAGATCGTAAAGAAGACGGTGTCTCGAAATAAGAAAGACTGGCACGAGAGACTGCAAGAAGCTCTCTGGGCATATCGAACTACGTTCAAGACGGCCACGAACACAACACCGTACACGTTGGTATTCGGTACAGAAGCGGTACTCCCCCTCGAGATAGAGTTACCCTCTTTACGAGTGGCAGTTCATTACGAGCTGACGGACGAAGAGAACGCTCACCTTCGGCTTGAGGAGCTCGATGCCCTTGATGAAACCCGGCTCGTATCGCAACAAAATCTGGAGGCTTATAAAGCAAAGATGATGCGCTCATACGAAAGATTGACTAGGCCGAGGACATTCCGCCAAGGCGAACTCGTGCTAGTGGTCAAAAGACCTATGATCCCCAATCGTGCTAAACGAGGGAAATTCGAGCCGAATTATGAAGGCCCATATATCATAGACAAGGTCTACCAGGGTGGAGCCTCTCTACTCATGGTCATGCATGGCGAAAGGCCCTTCAGGCCAATAAATGGTCGCTTCCTGAAGAAATACTACGCCCAACGAGTCACGGCCTAGGTCAATGATAGACGACGACGACTATGTCCGCTCGCTATCTTCCTAAGCCTAAACTCTATAAGTAGTGTTAGGCCTTCTTCAACAGCGGACCGAAACGTCCTTAAACTAACAACGGACCGAAACGTCCTTAAACTAGCAATGGACCACTATGTCCTAAAACTAGTCGTTGACCGAGATGTCGATAAACTACAGTGGATTGCAGCATCCCAAAGCGGATACAAAGAAAAAGAAAAAGAAAAAAGGAAAAAAAACGGTATGTCCATAAGAAAAATGGGCACGGATGAAAATCCGAAAGGGCTCCGTGAGTAAAAACAGCAGGGCTACCGGCGAGTCTTGTGAAAACCCGAAAGGGCGCAACCTCGTTCGAATAAAAAAAAGAAAAGAGAAAAAACAAAAAAAAAGGGGAAAACGGTATGTCCATAAGAAAAATGGGCACGGATAAAAACCCGAAAAGGCTCCGTGAGTAAAAACAGCAGAGTTACCAGCGAGTGTTTGTGAAAACCCGAAAGGGCGCAACCTCGTTAAAAGACACTTGCAAGGTACTCTCGACTTTGTAAGGAGAAACCACCTGCGTGAGATCCTTACGACTCACAAGGGAGCAACACACTTAGGAATTCTCATGATTCCTAAGGAGAAATTACACTTGCGAGATCCTCACGACTCGTAAGGAGAATCCTCTTATAAGACCCTCACGGCTCATAAGATTTGAAAGTCTTAAGCTACAGGGATCTAAACCTGTTCTTAAGCAGCCCCCACAACCTCCGATACTGCCCTACAAGCGGATCAATGCTGACCTTTGTATACAATCTATAGGCACGAATAAACATGTCCATAACAAAGTCCCATCCGTGATTAGGGATATGTCTGCACGGTGAACAGCCCTTGTAAGTCTTCTCGACTTATAAAGAGAAAACACTCTTGTAAGATCCTTACGACTTATAAGGGAATATACACTTAGGAGTCCTCATGACTCCTAAGGAGAAAACACACCTACGAGATCCTCACGACTCGCAGGGAGAAATACCTTTATGAGACCCTTACGGCTCATGAAGTCAAAGGCCTTAGTCGACAGGATCCTAACCCTGTTCGCTAAGCCACCTTTGTTCGATATCGACAGAGGCAAATGATGATTCGCTCCTGGCAATGTCCCAGTTGTAGCGATGCTGATGCCGAAATCGGTGTCTAATTCAAAGCTTGCAGCAAAAAGCCAGCAAGCCACACATGCATACGAAATAGCCGAAATGATGGGGCAACTTGCAAATAAAAATCAGCAAGTAAAAAAAAGTATGCATGCAAAATAGCCGAAATGATTGAGCAACTCGCAATAAAAAGCAGCGAGTAAAAATAAAACAAATAGCCGAAATGATTGGGCACCGCGAAAAATAGCCGAAATGATGGGGCAATCGCAACCTTCGCGATATAAAAGCTGAAATGATAGAGCATCACGGAAAAAAAAATGAATGGATGAAATTTATGCCCTACAGGTGATATCACATCAATCCCTGTATACAATCCAGAGGCGCAAAGAAAGAAGGAACCACACCCTTCTTCTCCAGGTTTCATCAGAAGAAGCCAAATCTCGATAGTTCACAGACAGCCTAGAGATCATCTCAACATTCGTTGTATTGCAACAGACACAACATCACAGCAAAGTGGAACAGCGGCAGCCCCTGGTTCCATAACTCGGCGGTGCACGGATAACCAAGAGTCAAACCCCGACTCCGTGAAATGCGGATAAAGTCAAAATTCCTGGTTACGTGGAACGCAGCAATGACCCTGTGGGAAGCATCCAGAGCGGATCCTGGTCCTCGCAGAGAACGGCAGTGAACCCGTGTGAAGCATCCAGAGCGGGGCTTAGTCCTCGCCCAATACGGCAGTGAACCCGTGGGAAGCATCTAGAGCAAAATTCCTGGTTACGTGGAATGCGGCAATGACCCCGTGGGAAACGTCCAGAGCGGATCCTGGTCCTCGCAGAGCATGGCAGTGAACCCGTGTGAAGCATCCAGAGTGGATCCTGGTCCTTGCAGAGCACGGTAGTGAACCCGTGCGAAGTATCCAGAGTGGAGCCTAGTCCTCGCCGAACACGGCAGTGAACCCGTGGGAAGCATCTAGAGCAAAATTCCTGGTTACGTGGAACGCGGCAATGACCCCGTGGGAAACGTTCAGAGCCGATCCTGGTCCTCGCAGAGCACGGCAGTGAACACGTGTGAAGCATCCAGAGCGGATCCTGGTCCTCGCAGAGCACGGCAGTGAACCCGTATGAAGCATCCAGAGCGGATCCTGGTCCTCGCAGAGCACAGCAGTGAACCCGTGTGAAGCATCCAGAGCGGAGCCTAGTCCTCGCCGAACACGGCAGTGAACCCGTGGGAAGCATCTAGAACAAAATTCCTGGTTACATGGAACGCGGCAATGACCCCGTGGGAAATGTCCAGAGCGAATCCTGGTCCTCGCAGAGCACGGCAGTGAACCCGTGTGAAGCATCCAGAGCGGAGCCTAGTCCTAGCCAAACACGGCAGTGAACCCGTGGGAAGCATCTAGAGCAAAATTCCTGGTTACGTGGAACGCGGCAATGACCCCGTGGAAAACGTCCAGAGCGGATCTTGGTCCTCGCAGAGCACGGCAGTGAACCCGTGTGAACCATCCAGAGCAGAGCCTGGTCCTCGCCGAACACGGCAGTGAACCCGTGGGAAGCATCCAGAGCAAAAATCGGACCGTGGAGTCCTTAAATCCATGGACTATGATGTCCTTAATCTCGACTGTGATGTCTTAAAACTAACAACGGAATGTGGAGTCCTTAAGTCCATGGATTATGATGTCCTTAACCTCAACCGTAATTTCTTAAAACTAGCAACGGACTGTGGAGTCCTTAAATCCACGGGCTATGATGTCCTTAACCTCGACCGCGATGTCTTTAAACTACGGTATCCTGGAAAACATCCAGAGCAGAGCCTGGTCCTCGCTAAACACGGCAGTGAACCCGTGGGAAGCATCCAGAGAAACCCCTGATCCCGTGAAATACGGATAAGGGCAACTTCACCCATCACTTGCGGGTCCTCACGACTCGTATGGGAGCAAATTCTCTTGTGAGATCCTTACGACTTTCAAGAGAAAACACACTTAGGAATCCTCACGATTCTTAAGGAGAAATTACACCTACGGGATCCTCTCGACCTGTAGGGAGAAAATCTCTTTATGATACCCTCACGGCTCATAAACTTGAAAAGTTTTAGGAGGCAGATCTTAACCCTGAATCCTAAGCCATCGTTGTCCTGCAAAGAGATCAAGAGACACACTATTGAGAAGAAAAATATGTCTTTTATTCATGAACCAAAATGGATACAAAGTACAATTCATGAAAGAACAAAAATATACTCTTATTCAGGAGTATGTACGAAAGAAAAAAAGATATAAAAGTCTTCAGGTCGGCGGGCGATTCAGCAGCTTGGTCAGCTCATCCCTCTTTCGCTGGGCCGCACCTTCGTGATTCAGTATCGCCAGAAGACGGGCCTCCGCCTGAGCCTGTTGGGCCTGATATGAGGCAAGCCGACCTTCGAGCTCTTTCTCGGTAGCTTTGTGAGCCTCGACCCTTTCGCGAGTGAACACGGCGGCTTTGTCGATGGCCACCACCTCTTTGATGGCCACTTGAAGCACTCGCCAGAGTTCATATGCTTTGTTGGCCTTGGTTGTAAGGTTGGTTTGGAGCTCATTCAGCGCTTTCGAAGCCAGCTCCCTCTCCGAGAATTTGCGGCCGAGCCTCTTCTCGCTTGACACCATATTCGCCGCGCACCGCTCAATCAGACCCCGCAAGTCCGCTTTCGCAGCCACAGCCTCCGAAGAAAGGCGGGTACACTCGAGCACGTGCAGACAAGCCTCCACCTGACGGCAAAACTCAACCCAGACTTGCACCACGGCCTCGCTATGATAGGTAGCAAGAAAGGGAAGAGAACCGTTAGCTTCAGCAGCAAACGCTTCGGCTGTGATTACACTGCCCGCACGAAGCTCCTCAATCAGGGATGACAGGGAGTCGAGGCTTAATTTTGCCAGATGGTCTGAGGCTCGCAAAGCATAAAGGCCGGGTGGCATGGCGATGCGCGACTCCAGCGCTGTGAGAACTGGCAGGGCTGTTCAGATTTATAAAAGATCAGTGAAACTTTTAAGCAAAAGAACAAGTGGAACAATATTGAGACTTCACTTACCCACAGTCATGCAAGATGGAGCTGAAGGTTCCCCTGGCACTTCGAGAACCTCAACCTCGTCGTCGGCCTCTAGAACTGTAAAAGACATCAATGTCATTTTGCAAAATAATAACAATGCTATGAAAAGATGATGAACAACACTAACCTTGCCCAGACGAGAGGACGATGCGTTGAGGAGATATCGCTTGCGGAGCGGCCATCTCCAGCAGATGCTGCAAGGATTGCCGGGAAGACAGATCGGCAATAGAGGCCGCCAGTCCGCACAGTTCTGAAAAGACAAAAGAATTCAGATAACGGAAAGATTACTAGTTTAAAATGAAGAAGGTTACCTTCGACGCTCCTCCCATTCCGAGTTGGAGGGATAGCAGCTTCAACGGCCTCCGCCGCGACCTCGGGCACAATATCAGGGACATAGGCCGGTGTAACGGCCTCTGAGGAAGGAGCATCGGCAGCCACTGCGGGCTCCAATGAAGGGAGGGTGGTCTCGACTATCTCCATCCCAGCCTCTGGGCCTCCCTCAGGAAGATCCGTTGGGACGGCGACCACTAAGGGTGCCTCTCCCGAAGGAGGGAGTGCTTCGGGAGCAAGAACCACCGCAGGAGGCTCTATCGAGAGGGACAGTGTCATCAACCCCCTCCACATCGAGCAGTGTTTCATCAGGGGTGTTAACAGGCTCTACCGTCAGTAAGCCCGTGGGAACCTCCCCCATCGCCGAAGTCTCTGCACAATTCATACAAGAATAAGAATACATATATACAAGTGCCGAAAATATGAAGCATTACAAAGAAATACAGGAACATACCGATGTGTAAGGAAGCTTTCAATATGGCTTGTTCAAGCCGATGCTCCTTCTCGAGGAGGTGTGCACGCCGAGGTTCAAGGGTGGACTCGTGGTCGCCAGTCCACAATGAAAGCGCAGCCGTAGCATCCTCCGAAGCAGCCTGTTTAAGGGCCCTTTCTCCCTATTCCTCCAAAGGGCCAATGAACCGCCGCAGGATCCACAAAGGGTCTTCGTAAAAGATTACGGCAGGATAGGGCTTCTTCGGAACCCTTGCATTCTGAGACTCATCTTTAGAATGTCTTATAGCCTCAGCCAATTGTGCGGCTTCCTTGGTAGCTGAACTCGGAAAAAGTAGGCCAGCATCCGACTCTTGCATGGCCAACGGTTCATCCTGAAGAATGGGCTCAGACTCTACTAAAGAGTCGAGCAGGTTGGTAGCCACCTTTCTCCGCCGCTTAGATCCAGAACTGACCGCCGAAGACGACCGTTTCCTCCCCCGTGGAGCCTTGACACGATGCCGACCCACCTCACCTTCAACACCCTCATTTCCAGCACCCTCGCTTGGCGGTGCTGCCGAGGACGACACGGCCATTGTCGATGCCACCGGCGGTGGTACTGCTACTAGCACCCTTTTACCCCTTGACTGAGCATGGCTATCCAATGGCATACCAACTGTGGGAGTAAGGTCCACCTCTGACTCCCCCGGAATGAGCGCAACACTAGTGTCCCTTAAGGGGAAGCGGACCGGTGCGTGCGGCCGCGGCGGAACTCCCGTAGCCTGAACCGGAGTAGGAGCGCCATAGCCAAGAAGCAACCTTTTCTCATCAGCAATAATTGGACTGACCCGATGAAGATACCAGCCCATAAAGTACCCCACGCATCGGGGAATACGATCGGCTTCAGGGATCGTGAAGTAAGAACCAGTGTTCAGCCTCACGAAGTGATGGACAGCATCACAAACAGCTTCAGGTGAAGGGACCGGCGCAACTGTAAAAGCCTCGAAGGGAACGCCCTAATCGTATCCAAGCTGCCGGGCGAAGCGATGCGGATTGTACTGCATAAAAAGAGCCACACTGTTCTTACGGAATACCAGATAGCCCGGTCTGATCGCGTACAGTGCGTGGCCTCCCGGGGCTTCAGAGAAGGCACCCCACCTTTCGACTGGTCATGGAGTTGTTGAATCGGACCTGAAAGAGCAGATAGAACTCGATCAACAAATGCCAGTCCACCCGCGCTAGCATAAGGAGCAATCAACACACGAATAACCCCGAACTGAGTCGAGTCGGGAGCAGCAGCGTCCACCAGCCGCATGATACGCGGAAAAGTGTAGGCGTCATAAAATGCGGGTCTCTGATGCGCAGCAAAAGCCCCCAACATGTGCATCTCAATCCAAGATGTAAAGTAATAAAGGGAGAAGTTTACTACATCCACACCTGGAGTTGAGGTGTTAGCGGCGACGCCCAATCCATGATAGAGATGCGCTAGCGCCGAGATGCCTACGGCCAGCCGTGTCCCCTCAGCGATACGATGAGCCGGGTAGATAACCGAGACTCTCATGAAGCGGAGATGCATGGGGATGACGAACCATCTAAGCCAGACGCTAATGAAGCCTACAAAGAAAGTCTCCTCATCCATGCCGGGAGCTGCAATCGATTCAAAAGATATCGCCGACATGATAGGAATGTAATACTGCGGCAAATCCTCTTCCTTAGTCGGCCGCCTATCCAAACCAAACCCAAAGGGGTCATTGATGTTTGCAAACTTCGGAACCGTCTTCGACAGGACGTCCTCGCGAAGGAAGCAAGCGATGAAGCTCTTAAAAGTGACGCCCTGCTCCTCAGATTCTGTGAACAGTTTGTCAAAGATGCTCAAGGCCTTGATCAAACTCGGGCGTTTGTGGCGGACGGCGTTCTCGGTGGACAAGCCGTCAAGCATTGTAGGCTCAATTTCAAAGACGTACTCATCGGGAGGCAGCAGCTCTTCATAAAGTGTCCCCCTGATCGGCAGCCCCGAGATCTCACGGAATTCTTCCAAGGAAATCAAAATTTCACGATCCCCTAGGAGGAAAGTGTTGGTGGGGAGATTCCACTGGTTCAGGAAAGCCTTAACCCACCAAATATGAGGAGATTGGTAGTGGAAGAGGGACGCATATATCACCTGATAAAGCCCAACCCTCTGCAGTCGCGCGCGATGGGCGGATAGGATGTAGCGAGCCCAAAGAAGGTAGCCTGTAGGGTGTCGAGGGGTGAGCCCTATTTTGTAGATCTGCCCCCATGGTTGGGCCTCGCCCTGGCAAATGCGGCATCCCAGAATATCTATGGCCGGGATAGGATGATTTGGGATGCCAGTCGTCGAAGGCTCAAGTCGTCCCATCGGGGTCCAATTCGGCATCTCCACGGCAAAGGCTGTCCTTGGGGGATCCATCGGCAAGAACGGATAGGTAGGCTCCGTCGGTACTTCGCAAAGGAAACTCCGGCGGCCACGGATAATGTGACCGTACCAGGTCCCCCACAAAAGCAAGTTGGTGCAGTTCAGATTATGAGCCCTGATCATCGTCATCACTTCCTCGTCGGATGGAGACTGAGGAAAACCAGCCTCCGAGCGAGTGAAAGGAAAGTACCGAACGGAAGTCATAGTACCTGAAATAAAATAAGGAGAAAATGTTAGAAGCGAAGCCAACAGTGTATATATATATGATTATAAATATACATATATAAAAAGACAGTGGAAGAAAGCGACAACGAACTCATTTTATGGGACCATTGGTTACAAAACGTATGGGTCCCACAAAATCAAGATGATGACTTGCTAATAATGAGGCCGAGCAATTATAATGAGACAAAAGGAAAATTCTTATTAAATAAGCAGTGGATTTCAAATGACCCTACACATTCCCCTAAAAAGAAATCTATCTTGGACTCTGTGACAAATCAAACAGAATCAAGAGAATTAAATTTCCAGAAAGAGACATTGCAAACTTCTTCTTCTTGGATGTGAAAAAGACAACTCAGGGCAAGAAAACCCCAAGAAGCTTTCTGGGAAGAACTAAGTTCTTCATAGGAATTAAATTCCTTTTTGGAAAAGGGGAATTAAATTCCCAGAAACATTTTTGAGATAGAATTAAATTCCATGGAAAAGGGCAAAGCATCATCATTGACCCCTGAAGGCCAGAAAAACCTTAGCAAGATCTGTTCTTTAAGGATTGAAGGATTTTCTTTTTAAAGAATTTAAAATAAAAAATGTGTGTTCTTGTTAAAGGGAAAAACCCTTGATCTGGATTTAAAATCCCGTGGTGATTTCTGTGAAAGTTCTTCGTTCGTTCAAGATCATTACCTGAAGAAAAGGAAATCTTTCAACAGAGTTAAACTCTGGAAAATTTGCAAGACAGAGAACTAAGCTCTGAGGAACGAGAATTAAATTCTTAAAAGAAAAGTTAGCCAAATGAGGAAGATGAAAGAGTGGAGGCGCTTCTGAAGAGACCCCTACATTTATAGGATGTGATGGAAATGCTTCATCTTCCCGATTCCCTAGATGGATCCAACGGTCACAAAAGTGACAGCGTTGCACTCACGTGCAGACACGTGAGAGCAATGCTGTGGGGGCATTTGTTTCCTGATTAAAAAATCAGGAATTATCTCAATGAGGTATCACGTGTTCATACGTGACCAATGGTCACGTGATGACACGTGATGGTTAAAATCTCACTAAACAGAAACGAAAAACAAAAGGCTGAAAGATGACTCAATTTGGGTCACGTTCTCACACGTGACCAAGGGTCACGTGCCAGCACGTGACAGGCTTTGAAAGCCTCACAGCTTAATAGAATTTAATTCTAAAAATCATAAAATACCTCAACGAGGTGTCACGTGCTCACACGTGACCAATGGTCACGTGATGGTTAAAACAATAACATAAACAAGTGGCTGTTAAAGGGCTCAATTGGGGTCACGTGCTCACACGTGACCAAGGGTCACGTGCCAGCACGTGACAGGCTTCGAAAACCTTACAGTTTAATAGAATTAAAGTTCTGAATTTCTCTAAAATCTTTCCAAATGGGAAAGGAGTAAGGAGAACCGTTGGATTAAAAATCCAGGGGTGATTAAATATCACCAATTTATGGAAAAACCTTAGACAAGGAAAGATTTTCCTAAATCTCACCAGAAATAACAAACAGAATATCTTTGGATTGAAAATCCAACGGTGAATAAAATTCACTTAATGATCCAAAGGCTCATATTAACTGAAAACAAACAAAATCTTTCAATGAAAGATTTGCTAAACAAATTGATTCTTTTCCTCCTCCTATAAATAGGAGCCAAGAGAAGAGAAGGGAGATAGAATTTTGAGGGGAGAGAGTTTCGGAATCTTGAAATTTCAGAGAGAAAAGAAAGAAAAATTTAATTCTCTACAAAGAAAAACCCTAGGTGAGAAAAGAAAGGGGATCAAAACTTCAAATAGAGAATTTAATTCTCAAATCTAAGAGTTTAACTCTTCTGCACAAAAGAACTTAGTTCTTCTTCTGGTTGAAGATCTGCACAGAGCACATCTCCCCATAGGATGAGAATTTAATTCTCATCCTATTGAGATCCTGCCATGCAGATCCAAAACTTAGAGGGGGAATTGAGTTTAGAGATTTAATTCTCCCAAAACAAAGTTAAGGTTTAACCCTATATGAGAATTTAATTCTCCCAAAATTATAGCAATTTAATTCCTTCAAGATGAAACTAGTTGTTTAACCGTATATGAGAATTCAATTCTCCAAAAATTACAGGAATTTAATTCCTTCAAGATAGAACTAGGGTTTAACCCTAACTAAGAATTTAATTCTCTTAGATTCACGGCAATTTAATTCCTCTTAAAAAATGAAATTAGGGTTTCACCCTCTACAAGAATTTAATTCTTTTACATATATGGGAATTTAATTCCTCTAAAAGAAAATTAGGGTTTAACCCTATATAAGAATTTAATTCTTTCAGGAATATAATTCCTCCAAATCAAGATCAGGGTTTAACCCTACAGAGAATTTAATTCTCAAAATAAAATAAGGAGACTTAAAAGATTTCCATGCATACAAAGAGCTAGGGTCACGTGCCCCACGTGACCCCTGAAAAGATCCCCACAAATGAGAAGGATTTAGCCCTGAGGCAATACTTCATATGCTCCCACGTGACCTTCATTATATATGGAACAAAAGTAAAGGCAAAATCTGACTTGGGCGCTCTCACGTGTTACCACGTGACCCCTAATGAATGTTCTGATAAAATCGGGGCATGATTATACAACACGTGCCCATACGTGTTGGCTATAAAAAAATAAAAAAGTGTTTAACACTTGTTTACAGAACAAAGTAATGAGGATCTGGCCCCACTTTTTGATGCCATCGCGTGCTCCCACGTGATCCCTTCCTCTTCTAGTGTTTAACACTAATCTGACAATTTGGTTTCCAGTATTTAACACTGTTATCTGTTAGTGTTTAACACTAATTTGAGAATCACATTTTTAGTGTTTAACACTAATCTAATAATCTTATTTCCAATGTTTAATACTGTTGTTCTCTAGTGTTTAACACTAGGTTTAGCCCAATTGGCTCATTTTCTAGAGGCAAAGCCTCCCCTTCAATTGAATCTCAAAATTGAGTGGAAACTCAGAGGTATAATGTTTAATCCTCATCCAAAGACCCAAATGTTATCAAAGCCCTCAAACTCTTATTTAGCATTGCTAAACAATATGGGCTTGAACCCAGACAAATGTCTAATGGACCAACAGAGGACCAATATTCCAAACTTAATTGGATTTAGCCCAAGAAGGCCATAAGTCCTCAATTCAGACTTAACTGAGCCAATGTGCTCATAATATAATTAATTGGTCTTAGTTCCAAACTGGGTTATAGATCATTTAATTCACCTTGGTTCAAGGGTATATCTCTTCACTCCTTTGATATTTTTCGTTGTAATTCCTCAACGTCTTCAAAGAGATGACGGGTCCCGACAACCATACATTTCACGGACTGTGGGGTCCTTAATCTCATGGACTATGATGTCCTTAACCTTGACCGTGATGTCTTTAAACTAACAACGGACTGTGAGGTCCTTAAACTCATGGACTATGATGTCCTTAACTTGACCGTGATGTCTTTAAACTAATAACGGACTGTGGGGTCCTTAAACTCATAGACTATGATGTCCTTAACCTTGACCGTGGTGTTTTTAAACTAACAACGGACTGTGGGGTCCTTAAACTCATGGACTATGATGTCCTTAACCTTGACCGTGATGTCTTTAAACTAATAATGGACTGTGGGGTCCTTAAACTCATGGACTATGATGTCCTTAATCTCGACCGTGATGTCTTAAAACTAACATCGCACTGTAGGGTCCTTAAGCCAATGGACTATGATGTCCTTAACCTCGACCGCGATGTTTTAAAACTAACAACGGACTATGGAGTCCTTAAATCCACGGACTGTGATGTCCTTAATCTCGACCGCGATGTCTTTAAACTAATATTGGACCGTAATGCCCTTAAACTAATTATCGACCGGAATGTCATTAAACTAAACAATAGAGCCCAATTGCTCTCTTGTTGGATCTAAACGATCCCGTTAAGTTGATCTTAGTCTAAAATGTGACTAACGTATCCTTAACTAACGTTTAAGTTGATCTTAGTCTCAAAAGAGACTAACGTATCCTTAAACCCAACCCCACTGTAACAACCTAGTTCATTTATACTTATTCCAGTTCTCGTATTTCCTTATTTGTAGTATTTTCTTGATTTATAGTTTTTTTGGTACGAATGGTATTTTACATTTTACATTGCATTCGACCGGACCCGCTTGCTTGAACTTGTTTGATTCATATTTATGAATTATCTTGACTTGTTACGTAGACTGTGCATTTTCATATTTAGTGCATACTGGCATTTTATCTGGCATTGTATCTTTTACCATATTACATTTTAAGTCACGTAAAATAATTTAAAATTTCATAATTTGGCCTGCATGATACCCTAACCCCGTGGTAGCATCTGCGCATCTTGTTCTCGTCCCGTTCAGTGAAACAGACGTGTTTGGATGGCTACGCGCACGTACGTGCATCCATTCTTGGGGGTATGCATTTTCGTTACCTGAGCATGCATTTTGAAATTTGGACGTCGCATATATTTTTCATATTTTTAAACCGGATTTTTAGACCAGACCCGGGCGTATTTTGGACTAGATTTGTATTTACTTGAAAATCCAATTTTTAATTAAATTTAATCTACGACTTAAAATTATATAACTAACTTAAATATTTTTTAAAAACTACAAATCTTTTAAGATCTTAAATCTTATTTTCCTAACCAATTATATCTCTCTCTCTTCTCTCTATATCTCTCTCTCTTTTTGCGTATATATATTTGTAATTTTAAAACCCTATTATATTTTTTCACCTCACATCTCTCTCTCCCTTTTTCTCTTTCTTCTTCTTCTTCTTCTCTCTGTCTCTTTTCTTTTCTTGATTCATGTTTTCCGGTGATCGACGGAGCCGTGCCGTTTCTGTTATCCGGGTGATCCTGAGGACGTTCCCAGACAGCGCGGTCATGTTCTTACCTTGCCTGGTCCTGTTCTGTACGCGCGAGCGTGCATCGAGACTTTTACCGACATTGGACGCTGCGTACGCATTCCGTTTATTGATCCGTTCAGGCAAGTAAATCTTGCTACATGCTATATAATTTATTATATACCTATTTAAATAAATATCATACATGTATTTAAAATCATGCACCCCATGTTTAGTTTTATAACATTTCGATGTTCCGTTTGCATCCATTCATATCATTTCAGATCTGGGTCATGAAAACTTATCATGTTACATACTATATTACAACATACTGCACCCAATAGAATATTTACATCACATATTGCTTAGTTGTACATTCCACATTACCATTTTACAGTTTTACTGATTTCGGACCCGTTTGCATCCATCTCATTTAAAATATATATAACTGCATCCATAGATCACATTACTACATAACACTGTGATATTAACACCCCATGTCTAATAAAGTGCATCCTAATTAGTATTGGAACTATAAATGTAACCCTAATCGATAATTGAGCATCCATATCTTTGAATTTGTATCTATTTGCATACCATATCACATTATTCCATTTTATTGTTACATTAGTACTCCGCACTTGATTTTGTGTACCCATACTTATTACAGTTTGATTATGAGCACCCACTTGATACTTGTGCACTACCTGACACGACCTGATACACTACTACTGACATGACTTGATACCTGTGCACTACTTGACACGACTTGATACATGTACACCACCTGACATGACCTGATGTACCACAGCTTGACATGTTACCTGATCTTGTTACTAATATCGACAATCTTGACCTGTTGTCCCTACGGGCATTTCCTGTTGTCTATTCAGACAAACTTGTATCTGCTTGATCATGTGTTGGCATTAGCTCCAGATTTATCAATACCTGACTTGAACACATAACTTGTGGGTATGGGGAAATCAATGATGAAACCTAATTTATAACTCGACAGTTCGATGCCTTTACTGATCAGTCTTACGGGCTAGGCCAGCCCCGGAATGATGCTGCTGACATCATTCGTCTTTACATACTACCCTTTTACTGCCTAGCGGCACGTCTCGGATTCAGTCCGAGAGTCTTGACCGTGGTACCGGGCATGCACGGGATACTATTGAGTTACATCGATGATTCATCAAATTAATTTCAAAGACTTGAGAGTAGTTAACCCAGTAGACCAGTTTAGATTACTCACTGCACATCACCTGTGCCTTACCCTTCACTGTCATTATTTATATTACTGTTATACCTGTTTTACCGTTCATACTCGTACCTGCATGCCTTGCTGCTCCTTAATTTTATTATTGCTTAATATTATGACGCACTGACGTCTGGGTTTCGCATGGCCTAGATCCTCTACTTTTGTCGCAGGCTGATCAGGAGTATTTTCGGCCGTCAGGCCGAGCAGTGAGGATCCAGTTAGTATCCAGTTTTGCTTTCTAGGTGTTTTGTTTATTGGATCTATTGCTTCCACATATTATTTCTTGACTCGTTTATTCTGGCATATGGACATGTACTAGATAGTTATTTTATTTTTCTGTTCTTGATATCTCCCAGACAGCCTTGATGTGACTATGGAAGGATGTTTCCTAGCCACAGGTAGCATGGTCGGCTCTGTCGCGTGCCGATCTTAGCGCACTCTGGGAAGCGGGGCGTGACAGGGTTTGTTTGGTATCAGAGCCATAGGATATAGGTTAATCGGGTTTGATTCATTTGTAGTTGGGTATTGGACCCAATACACGAATCAGAATAACCGTAATTAGGAACATGTCCTGCCACATTGATATCGTGATTCTTGAATCATATCTTTCTCTTGACCCTTGTCTTGATGATATGCAAACAACTTTGCATCTCGAGTTGAAATTCTTTTGGTTCTCTATTGATTCTTCCGTCCTATTCCTTTGATTCTGATACTAGGATTTAGGCGACTTGAGTGGAGTTATATGATTGTAACTATGAACTGCAGCATGGTTACAATGCGGTACTCTATTTAAGTAACTTGGAGTTCTAATCTTGATTCACTTCCTTGTTTCATGGTCATTATATTGCCTTGCTTCTCTTGCTTACCAATTCATGTTTTATCACAAGCTTGAATCCTGTGTACCATGCTTATCTTCTTCAGTCTTGGCTTCAGATGAAGTTGTTTTCAGTATCCTATTTGTTTATGTCTTCCCCGCATTAGAATTATTCAATTCTGGTGCATCCCTTTGTTTGCTGTTTCTTGGAAATGGATTTTCTCAGCACTTTCCACGCTTACATTGATTGTAGGGCAAAGAAAGTGATTTTCCAGATTCGCGGACATCCGGAGTTTGTTTTGCTGGAGGAAGCAGTTCTGTCGGACCAGTCGAGTTTAGGGCTAGGCCGGCAAACAGTATTCTTTCGTCGATGGAAGTTGATAAGGAGGAAGCGCCAGCTGTAGTTCGAGAGTTCATAGACGTATTCGAGGACATCTCGCGTTTACCACCAAAACGAGATGGGGAGTTCGCGATCGATCTTGTTCCTGGTGCAGTGCCAATCTCAAAGGCGTACTATCCAATGACACCAGTGGAGTTGGAAGAAGTCAAGAAGCAGGTTACTGAATTACTTGAGAAGGGTTGAATTCGCAGTAGTAGTTCACCTTGAAGAGCTCCAGTTCTTCTAATAAAGAAGAAAGATGGTACAATGAGGATATGCATCGATTATCGAGAATTAAACCGGGTGACTATTAAGAACAGGTACCCGATCACTCGCATTGGCGAATTGTTCGAGAAGCTTAGTGGCGCGAGGGTATTCTCGAAGCTAGATTTGCGATCCGGATATCATCAGGTCCGAGTTAAATCAGAAGATATTTGCAAGACTGCGTTCCGAACTCGGTATGGACATTACGAGTATTTAGTAATTCCATTCGGAATCACGAATGCACCGGCGATATTTATGGACTTGATGAACCGAATCTTTTCACCATTCTTGGACCAGTTTATAGTGGTGTTCATTAATGATATTCTGGTTTGATCGAGGAGCATGGAAGAGCATGCAGAACACTTGAAGATCGCATTGCAGACATTGAGGCAAGAAAGATTGTATGCAAAGATGAGAAAGTGTGAGTTTTGGCTTGAAGAAGTGAAGTTTTGGGGCGTGTCGTGTCTGGAGATGGAATCTCCATTGATCCTGAGAAGATTGCAGCAGTTCGAGATTGGCCGATTCCGAAGAGCGTAGCAGAGATCAGAAGTTTTCTTGGACTTGCCGGGTATTACAGAAGGTTCGTGGAGAATTTTGCTCGTTTGGCTGAGCCTTTGACCAAGCTTACACGTAAGGAAGTACCGTTCGTATGGATGGAAAAGTGTGCGTCAGCTTTTGAGGCATTGAAGCAGAGATTGATAACCGCTCCTATTTTAACCGTGGCAGATAGTTCCGGAGGATTGGTGTTTCACAGCGATACATCTGGGAAAGGATTGGGATGTGTTTTGATGCAGCATGGGAAAGCTATAGCTTACGCATTGAGACAGTTGAAGACCCATGGGAAGAATTACCCAACTCATGATTTGGAGCTAGCAGTTGTGATTTTCGCTTTGAAGATTTAGAGACACTACATATTGGGCGAAAGGGTCGAAGTATTCACTGATCACAAAAGCCTAAAGTATGTGTTCACACAGAAAGAGCTTAACATGAGGCATCGCAGATGGTTGGAGCTGATGGCTGACTACGATCTTGATCTTAAGTACCATCCAGGGAAAGTTAATGTTGTGCCGGATGCGCTTAGTCGGTTGCCAGCAATTCGGATGTTGACTGCATAGAAAGAGCTTATCGAAGATTTTCAGAGATTTGAGTTGGAGATTGTGCTACCGCATTCTTCAGGACAGTTGATGCAGCTGCAAGTACAGTCGTCGTCGATCGAGAATATTAAAGCAGCGCAGTCGAAGGACCCAAGATTGCAAAGGTTTCGAGAACAGGTTGAAGCTGGAGTTCGAACGGACTTGTTGATTCATGAAGATGGTTCGTTGAGATATGGTAGCCGTTTTTGTGTGCCGAAAGGAGACATTCGTGAAGAAGTTATGAAGGAGGCACACAGTTCCGCGTATTCCGTATATCCAGGAGGCACGAAGATGTGCTGCGATCTAAGACAGCATTTCTGGTGGGAAGGCATGAAAAAGGAGATCGCCCGTTTTGTAGTGAAGTGCTTGGTGTGTCAGCAAGTCAAAGCTGAATATCAAAGGGTAGCTGGTTTATTGCAACCACTTCCGATTCCTCAATGGAAGTGGGAACATATAACCATGGATTTCGTAACAGCTTTACCACGGGGTCCAAAAGGCAACAATGCAGTTTGGGTGATTGTTGATCGATTGACCAAGGTAGCTCATTTCATACCATTTCAAGTTGGTCAATCAACGGAAGTGTTGGCAGAATGGTACATGCAGGAGATTGTGAAATTGCATGGAGTACTTGTGAGCATCATGTCCGACCATGACACCCGATTCTTATCACACTTCTGGAGGAGTTTACAAGAAAGTTTGGGGACTCGATTGAAGTTTAGCACAGCTTATCATCCTCAGACAGATGGCCAGTCGGAGAGAACGATCCAAACTCTTGAAGACATGTTGAGAGCTTGCATGTTAGACTTCAAGGATTCATGGGAGGATCATCTATACTTGGTGGAGTTTTCTTACAATAATAGTTTTCAGGCGACTATTCAGATGGCTCCATTCAAAGCATTGTATGGTCGCAGGTGTCATTCACCTGTTTGTTGGGACGATATTGGAGAACGAAGATTGTTGGGACCGGATTTGATCGTGTAAACAGTAGAGAAAGTTAACACTATCCGGAAATATGTGAAGACAACGCAAGATCGGCAAAAGAGTTGGGCCGATACATCGAGAAGACCTCTAGAGTTCGTTGTTGGTGATCTGGTATTCTTGAAGATATCACCGACTAGAGGAGTGATTCGTTTTGTGAGTCGAGGCAAGTTTAGTCCTCGATTCGTTGGGCCTTTCGAGATTTTGGAACGTGTTGGAGAAGTGGCGTATCGATTGGCTTTACCGCAATCATTGGCGAATGGTCATGACGTGTTTCATGTATCTCAACTCCGTAAGTATGTTCGAGATGAAACACATGTGCTGGATCATTCGGAGCTGACTGTATGAGAAGATTTGACTTTTGAGGAACGACCGATGTCGATTGTGGATCGAAGAGAAAAGGTTCTTAAGAACAAGGTTATCCCTCTTGTACTTGTTTCTTAGGGAAATCACTCGCATGGAGAATCAACTTGGGAATGAGAAGATGAAATCCGGCAGAAATTTCCTCATCTATTCTTATAGTTTGTTGATTGTTTATCCTTTCTTGTTCTTGGAACTTCAAGAACGAAATTCTTTTTGTAGTTGGGTATAATGTAACAACATAGTTCATTTATACCTATTCTAGTTCTCGTATTTCCTTATTTGTGGTATTTTCTTGATTTATCGTGTTTTGGGTATGAATGGTATTTTACATTTTACATTGTATTCGACCAGACCCACTTGCTTGAACTTGTTTGATTCATATTTATGAATTACCCTGACTTGTTACGTAGACTGTGTATTTTCATGTTTAGTGCATAATGGCATTTTATCTTTAATTTCATCTTTAACCATATTACATTTTAAGTCACGTAAAATAATTTAAAATTTCATAACTTGGCCTGCATGATACCCCTAACCCCGTGGTAGCATCCGCGCATCTTGTTCTCGTCCCGTTCAGTGAAACGGACGTGTTTGGATGGCCACGTGCACGTACATGCGTCCGTTCTTGGGGGTATGAATTTTCGTTACCTGAGAATGCATTTTGAAATTTGGACGTCGCATACATTTTTCATATTTTTAAACCGGATTTTTAGACCCGATCCGGGCATATTTTGGACTAGATTTGTATTTACCTGAAAATCCAATTTTTAATTAAATTTGATCTACGACTTAAAATTATATAACTAACTTAAATATTTTTTA
The DNA here is from genome assembly GCA_030015575.1 of Agapanthus africanus. Lineage (NCBI taxonomy): Eukaryota > Viridiplantae > Streptophyta > Magnoliopsida > Asparagales > Amaryllidaceae > Agapanthus > Agapanthus africanus. Next base: position 716,026,270 of record CM057337.1, read on the forward strand.
AAAACTACAAATCTTTTAAAATCTTAAATCTTATTTTCCTAACCAATTATATATCTCTCTCTCTTCTCTCTCTCTCTTTCTCTCTTTCTGCGTATATATATATTTGTAATTTTAAAACCCTATTATATTTTTTCACCTCACATCTTTCTCTCCCTTCTTCTTCTTCTTCTCTCTGTCTCTTTTCTTTTCTTGATTCACGTTTTCCAGTGATTGACGGAGCCGTGCCGTTTCTGTTGATCCGGGTGATCCTGAGAACGTTCCCAGACAGCGCAGTCATGTTCTTACTTTGCCTGGTCCTGTTCTGTACGCGCGAGCATGCATCAAGACTTTTACCGACATTGGACGCTGCGTACGCATTCTTTTTTGTGATCCATTTAGGCAAGTTAATCTTGCTACATACTATAAAACTCATTATATACCTATTTAAATAAATATCATACCTGTATTTAAAATCATGCACCCCATGTTTAGTTTTATAACATTTCGATATTCCGTTTGCATCCAATCATATCATTTCAGATCTGGGTCATGAAAACTTATCTTGTTACATACTATATTACAACATACTGCACCCAATGGAATATTTATATCATATATTGCTTAGTTGTACATCCCACATTACCATTTTACAGTTTTACTGATTTCGGATACCTGTTTGCATCCATCTCATTTAAAATATATATAACTGCATCCATAGATCACATTACTACATAACACTGTGATATTAACACCTCATGTCTAATAAAGTGCATCCTAATTAGTATTGGAACTATAAATGTAACCCTAATTGATAATTGCGCATCCATATCTTTGAATTTGTATCTATTTGCATACCATATCACATTATTCCATTTTATTGGTAAATTAGTACTTCATACTTGATTTTGTGTACCCATACTTATTACAGTTTGATTATGAGCACCCACTTGATACTTGTGCACTACCTGACACGACCTGATACACTACTACTGACATGACTTGATACCTGTGCACTACTTGACACAACTTGATACATGTACACCACCTGACATGACCTGATGTACCACAGCTTGACATGTTATCTGATCTTGTTACTAATGCCGACAATCTTGACCTGTTGTCCCTACGGACATTTCCTGTTGTCTATTCAGACAAACCTGTATCTGCTTGATCCTGTGTTGGCATTAGCTCAAGATTTATCAATACCTGACTTGAACACATAACTTGGGGGTATGGGGAAATCAATGATGAAACCTGACTTGTAACTCGACAGTTCGTTGCCTTTACTGATCAGTCTTACGGGCTAGGCCAGCCCCGGAATGATACTGCTGAAATCATTTGTCTTTACATACTACCCTTTTACTGCCTAGCGGCACGTCTCGGATTCAGCCCGAGAGTCTTGACCGTGGTACCGGGCACGCACGGGATACTATTGAGTTACATCGATGATTCATCAAATTGATTTCAAAGACTTGAGAGTAGTTAACCCAGTAGACCAGTTTAGATTACTCATTGCACATCACCTGTGCCTTACCCTTCACTGTCACTATTTATATTACTGTTATACCTATTTTACTGTTCATACTCATACCTACATGCCTTGCTACTCCTTGATTTTATTATTGCTTGATATTATGACGCACTGACGTCTGGGTTTCGCATGGCCTAGATCCTCTACTTTTGTCGCAGGCTGATCAGGAGTATTTTCCGCCGTTAGGCTGAGCAGTGAGGATCCAGTTAGTATCCAGTTTTACTCTCCAGGTGTTTTGTTTATTGGATCTATTGCTTCCGCATATTATTTCTTGACTCATTTATTCTGGCATATGGACATGTTCTAGATAGTTATTTTATTTTCCTGTTCTTGATATCTCCCAAACAGCCGTAATGTGACTGTGGAAGGATGTTTCCTAGCCACAGGTAGCATGGTTGGCTCTGTCATATGCCGATCTTAGCGCACTCTGGGTAGCTGGGCGTGACACCCCCAAAACCAAATCTATGAAAGATACGGATTTGGACTAGTTCACGCCCTACGGGCGACAACATAAATTAGTCTTCGTATACAATCCACGGGCAACCACGAACTAAACAAACACCCACGACACGAAGTGACTATCTGGAGAAGGAGAAAGTGGTTACCGCGATGCGGTAGCGTAATTAACTGCAGGGGCTTACGCCTGCGGGGAAGAGCGTCCCCACAATCAAAAACCCTCAAGCGAGGGGGAATCAGACGAAGTCTGCTACATCGGTCGCATCCGTTTAAACCTTCGATACACGATGCCATAAATTAACTTGGTATATTCGGAGAGGTGGACGGATAGCACCAATTAGCATCTGCCCCGAATTTTAGGCAAGACGGACCTGCGCGGTCACGTCTCCGTGATTCGGAGGGGAACAGATTCTGGCACGCCCGGTGGGACCTTTTCCTCTTTCCACTTCACACTTCGTGTGTCGTGTTCGCGAATTAATCATGGTTTGCTAATGGTTGCCCTTGGGTTTCGAGGTACTAAGATTTGGCGTTTTTCTTGGTGCAGAAAGCAAAAAGATCAATGGCGTTCACCTGCTCAAAGTGTTCCACATGCAACTGCAACCCATGTCCTGCCTCAACTGGAGGCATAGCTTATGGACCCCAGGCGGCTTCCCTGTTCACGATGCCGGTGGAACAGGTCACTCAAGCCACCACAGGATTGTTTTTCGGGACCATGCTCCCACCAACGAGCTTCCCCGCTCCTGTGCCAACACCGGAAGCTCCCAAGAAGTCGGTCTTTGATTGGCTTACAGCTACTGCGGCCCCTCTCAACGGGTCATTGATTGAGTGATTTAGCGTGCTTGCGCTTTCTAAAAGATAGATCAAAAATATTTGTAACAGCAATCAAGAACGGCATCGCTTTGCAGCTAGCCGGTGAGGACGGGTCGGTCCACAGGGATGTTGTGAATCTCCGATTCGTTCTTACGAGTTAATTCCGAAGGGTGTTCGGAGTTGTTATTAAATCTAAAAATCTAATTAACCTAGGGCAATTATCTAGATCTATTCTTGCTAGGGTTAGGTTTAGGGATGGTTTGGAAATGCAATTAAATCTCAACGCTTTCTATACCCGAATGAAGATCTGTGAGGAGTTATGGTAATTATCAATAAAGGGGATTAGATCCATTCGGGAAGGTGTTCCTTCCTCTAGGTTATTGTCCTTCCTTTAGAGATCCTTACCCTAACCTCCATGGAAAACGCGCGCAACCGGGCCTTTACACTACGGTGTCATCGTTACCTCGAGGGGTAGGATGCCGTAGGGCGCGGTATGTGCGTGTATGCATGGAGTCCTATTGTAAATAATTGGTGGGTAAGAAAGAGATGAGAGATCCCATCTCTCAAAATCCTTCCCCAAAGCTAAACCCTAAACAAGTTCCTAGGGCATGAAATTAAATCTACCTAGGGCAAAGAATTAAAATCTACAATAGGGAGAGAAATTAAATCTACTTACAGATGCATCCCTCCAATCATCCATGCAGGGTTGTCAGATCTGAATTTCTGAATGGAAAGGAAACACCGATACTCTCCAAAAAGGATTTCTGAATTTTTATTAAAAAGGAGGCATAAGAAATTACAATGATTAGAGTTCCTATTTATAAAGAATAGCAAACCCTAGGGTTATATTTGTTTCTCATGTCTACAATTACAAAAATAGCCCTATAAAGACCAGTCAACGCCGCCACAAACTTTTGGTAAAAAAATATTTTCCTTTTGTCTTCTTCTGGCCGCGGAACCGCGGCAATGGTGGGCTTGGGCCGCGGTTCCGCGGCCCTTTGGCAGGCTTGGATGCTGAAAATTAATGGTTTTGTTTTGGGTTTTTCTGGGCTTCTGGTTCTTTGGTTCTTTTATCAATTGGGCTTCTACATTAGCTCCAGATCTTCAGTGAACAATTTGCAATGGATTTTTTAACCGCCCGCTTTGTATTTTTGGACCTTGAGTTGCCTTGTTAATTGTGAACTGTCTTTCGATGTAGGCTTGACTAAGATCCTCCCATTTGTTGGTCAAAAGTCCATATTTTCATCGTCTTTACATCGTTTTCACTGTTTTCTGTCCAAGAACCTGTAACCTGTAACATGTAGCAGACATGCGTCAAAAGTACCTGTTTATTTATAAAAAGAATAAGAATGGGGAATATAATAATGCAATATTATGGTGTGAACAAATACCCCCAAACTTATCTTTTACTCGTCCTCGAGCAAACTTATTTTTATTCACTACAAAAAACCTAACCGCACTTTCGCAGGGAAACTCGATTGCACTGAGCACGTGCAACAAGCCGTTAAACCTCTAGGTGTCCCTAGTAGGAGGAGTGTTGTCTCCTGAGGGTTTTCAGCGGATACTACCCACAAAATCCTATCAATTTGGCCCACTGACTTTAATTCTCCAATTAGGTTTTCTAACAAGGAATTCTATTATCTTCGACTTGTAAATTATCCACCCGTATTCTTCACACTTCCTCATCATCTAACTTAAGATTATATATGTTCTGCAGACCTACTTAGCTTTCGGCATTTCTTAAGTTTTCTTTCTAAAGTTCCATCTCCACTTAGGAATTTCTATCAACTCTACTAAAGATACAAGTTCTATTCTTCATTCCTTTCCCTTATCTAAACTCTAATCACATATCCCCACGTGTGTGTAAATATCACCCCTTCACTTAGAAATTCAAATTAAGCAATCGTACTCTCGTCCATTGTCCAAAGCACTTATTAGTTGGTGAATTTTTAATTGAATTTCGCTTACATATCCTTCATGCGACCGTTAATATTTCTTGAGGTACCAACAACCGATTACAAGATGCGTTAGCACTTTAAAGCATACTTTCTAGTTTTGCAACACCCAAGGCTTTAGCAGTGACTCCCAAACCAGTTGGTCTAAGGCACTAGGTGATAAGGCACCCTCGCTAAATATTTTTCTATTTTTACAGCCTTAAGTAATCACAAAAACCAGTGTCCATTTGATTGATCTCAAAAACTATCTATTAACCGCAATCAAGAACGGCGTCGCTTGGTAGCTAGCCGGTGAATACGGGTCGGTCCACAGGGATGTTGTAAATCTCCTTAAAGTTCTTACGAGCTAATTCCAAATGGTGTTTGGTCTTATAATTAAACCTAAAAATTAAAGTTGTGTTATACTAGGATTAGAAACTTGCTAGAATTAGGTTTAGGGAAAATTTGGTAAACAAAGATCTACACCTCTTTCCAATGCCTTTAATTAAATATATCATATTAGTGTTATGGTAAATATTAATAAAGGGGATTGGGATGATTGGGAAGATAATTCTTCCTCTAGATCCTTGTCCTTCCTTTCTTAATCTTTACCCTAACCTCCATGAAAAACCTTAAAATCCGGGCCTTTAGACTACAGATCACCGTTATCTCGAGGGTAGAGTGCCGTAGAGAGCGGAATAAGAAGGTATGCATGGAGTTCTAATGGTCATAAAAGATTGGCAAAGAAAAGAGATGAGAGATCTTCATCTCTCAAATCCTTCCCTATTCCTAACCCTAACAAGCGAGGAAACTACTCACTCATTAGGGAATTAAAATACATTTATCTAGGGCAGAGAATAAAAGATTAACTAGGGCAAGGAATTAAATTTATCTAGAGCAAGAATAGAAAATTAAGCTAAGGCAGAAAATAAAGAACTTACAAAAAATGATGCTCTCCAAAAGAATGCTGAAATTTATTAATGAAGGGAGGCATAGCCTTTACAATGATTTAGAGTTCCTATTTATAGAGGATAGGAAACCCTAGGTTACAATTGATTCGCATGTCTACATTTACCAAAATATCCTTAGGAAGACCTAGTCAAAATAGACTTCAAGCTTTGGTAAAATTTTATGTCTCTGTCTCTTTAAAAGGAAGTATTGGGCCTTGAATCTTTTGTGGGCTCTTCTGTCTTTGGGCTTCCTTATTATTTGGTTCTTTTATTAAAATAGCTTCTATATTTCTTCCAAATCTCCAGTGAATAATTGCGGTGGACTTTTAACCGTTCGCTTTGTAATCTTGGACCTTGCATTGCCTTGTACTTTATGAATTTTATCTTTGATGTAGGCTTGATCAAGAGTCTTCTGTTTGTTGGTCAAAGTCCACTTTTGCATCGTCTTTTCATCATTTTCACTGTTTTCTGTCCAAGAACCTGTAACCTATAATATGTAGCAGACATACGTCAAAAGCACCTGTTTATTTGTAAAAAGAATAAGAATGAGGAATATAATAATGCAATATTATGATATGAACAAATACCCCCAAACTTATCTTTTGCTCGTCCTCGAGCAAACTTATTTTTATTCACTAAAATCCTAACCGCACTTTCGCAGGAAAACGCGATTGCACTGAGCACGTGCAACAAGCCGTTAAACCTCTAGGTGTCCCTAGTAGGAGGAGTGTTGTCTCCTGAGGGTTTTCAGCGGATTACACCCACAAAATCCTATCAATTCGGCCTTTCGACTTTTGTTCTCCAATTAGGTTTTCTAGCAAGGAATTCTATAATCATTGACTTGTAAATTATCCACCCATATTCTTCACACTTCCTCATTATTCAACTTAAGATTATATATGTTCTGTAGACTTACATAGCTTTCGGCATCTCTTAAGTTTTCCTTCTAGGGTTCCATCTCCACTTAGGAATTTTTATCAATTCTACTAAAGATACAAGTTCTATTCTTCATTCCTTTCTCTTATCTAAACTCCAATCACATATCCCTACGTGTGTGTATGAATCACCCCTACACTTGGAAATTCAAATCAAGCAATCATACCCTTGTCCGTTGTCCAAAGTACTTATTAGTAGGTGAATTTTTAATTGAATTTTGCTTACACATCCTTCATGCGACCGTTAATACTTCTTGAGGTACCAACAACCGATTACAAGATATGTTTGCACTTTAAAGCGTAATTTCTAGTCTTACAACACCCAAGGCTTTTAGCAGTGACTCCCAAACCAGTTGGTCTAAGGCACTAGGTGATAAAGCACCCTCGCTAAATATTTTTCTATTTTTACAGCCTTAAGTAATCACAAAAACCAGTGTTCATTTTTTTCTTTTCTTTATTCACTCTTTTTTAATTTTCTTTTATTTTCTTCGTACTAAGGACTTCAGACAAGAGCATTTCAAGGTCTCTTCTACTATTCCTAGTTTCAAGGTGCGTGATTGTGCAAATTGTAGGGTATACGTTTTCAGAATCTAGACTTAAGCTAGGAACTATTTTTCAAACTCATACTTTAATAAAAATATCAATACTCTTCCCTTGTTTTAACTTAGCCCAAGAAGTAGACTCAAAATTTGCCTATTTCTAAATAAGCTACAAAGGCATATACTTTCTACCGTTAAACTTTAAGGAAGGTTATTTTTCGGGTTTTTAATTTACTAAGTCTAAGATCTAGTTGTTCCTAGCCAGTTAACGTATTTGTCAAACTCAAATCAAATATGGCCAAAATTGAATACAATTATTTTTATAATTTTTTGAAATTTTCCAATTTTTATGGTTTTTCAAATAAATATGCAAATGCAAAAATATGTACAAATGAATGCGAAGGAAGAAGACGTACCGAGCATACCCCCAAACTTGAACTTGACAGTGTCCTCACTGTCATGCTAAACCAAGAGGGTCAAAATACCGATACTCCCCTGTTTATTTATTTACAATTTTTTTTTATTTTATTGTGTTGAAATTTTTTTTGTTATTTTTTTATAGAAAAAGAAAACAAAAAATATATATACATATATACAAAGGTTCCCCCCAAACTTAAGCTTGGCCTTATACAAGCCAAATGTTAGCACCAACCATTCAAAAATCTTATCATGGTAATGGTAGAGTTGGTGCAAGAATGGGATGGAAAGAAAAGAGATGAAAAGCACGCGAGACCGTGTGGAAAGAAGAATGGTAGAATATGGTCTCGGTGAGGGAGAAGAAAGACGGAAAGAAGAAAGAAGTGGAGTGCGATCTTGAGGGTGTAAATTGAGTGAATAAATTAGCGCAATTTGTGATGACCGATGTGTTAAAAGCGATTGCGCTAAGCTATCAACTCGTCGTGCAATGGGGTCAAATCTCTCAAGATTCGCAAGAAAACATGGGTATGCCGAACTTGGTATTGGAGATGAAAGCGTAACGGTCACTTGTTCGGTCGGAACGATAGGAACGACGAAAGGGAGGGAATTAGGGATAGTCTCTTTCTCACCGTAGTAAATTGTCTCGAACTTAAAAGATTCCATTAATGGTTCGAAACTACTGTAAGCAACCGAGTCTGATAGTTCAACTAACTCATCTAAAAATGTAAAGGACTCAAATTCGGGCGGTGAGTCATCAACATCGTCCGAAAAAGTGAAACACTCGTAAGTGTTATCGTCTGTGAGAACTGTGTCAGATTCAAAGGAAAATTTTCAAGCTCACAGTCTTCAAACGGGGTCGGAATGATGGAAAGGAGGGAGGGTGATATAACAATCAAAGGTTCAAGAGGATGAATTGGAAAATCAGACACATCAAATAAAAATGGTTCAACCTCAATATGGTCCTCAAAACTCTCCTCGATACCATCCTTATAATTCTCCTCAACATTTATCTCATCCATGCTATTATCTTCAACATCAAGACGCATATGAAGTTCGGGAGAAACATCTAATGACTCGGGATGATGAGTTGAACATAAAATTTCAATCAAATCGACAGGTTCATCATCCGAAATATTCCCAGCGTCTATATCCTCAATCAAGTGAAAATCAATTTGTTTAGACACCTCATCAAAAGCATGGATATTTATCAATTTAGGTTCTAAAGTGGAGGTGTAAAGGTCAAACGGATTAGGTGCGGTTTCACCCGAAAGGGGTTCTTCACAATTTGGCAAATCAAACACTACTAAGTTGCACAACTCATCATTTTTATTTTGAACTTGTGAATCATTTAGGACATTCGATGGAAACAGGAGTTGTGGGCTTCAATTGGGTAAGGGTAGGTTTGATTTGGAAATCCTCTCACATTCTCACTCTGTCCAACCGCCTCCTCATACATTGAAAAATTTGGAGCTAGCGAGAAACTAGCTACCGGTTCAGCAGGTTGCATAAGGGCGGCTAAGGACGCTTCCACATTCCTAGTCATTTTATTTGTTGCTGCAATGTACGCCTCCAACGACTCTTCCAAACTAGACTTGGGTGGTGAGGGGGTTTCGGTGAAAAATTCAAAATGGTGTGGATATGTGAAACTCCCTAATGGCTGTGTCGAAACAGTGTCTAGTGAAGGTGGGAAAGTCGGGTAGGACTGGTAGGAAGTGGGTGATTGGACAGGGGTAGGGTCAACATGTGGATAAAAAGGTGAATAGTCGTGCGGATCCCTAGAACTAGATGAGTGGAGAGGGGTGAAAGATCGACTGCGAGATTGAGCAATATGCTCAGCAATGGACATCGGCTTAGGAGTTACAGCTGAACTTGAAAAAGTGGTGTCAACATACGAAGGTAGTGAAGGTTGACTTGGTTGACACAAAGTGGGTTGAAAAGTCAAACTGTTTCTCCTAGACGCTTCTATGTGATCTTTCAAAGATTTTTTAGGCATGGAAGGATCGTTTTTAAATTGACCGAACAAATTGACATATGACGCAAAATTAGGTTCGGGATACCAAAGTTCGGCTAATGATTTATTATGTGGGGTACCCATGTTGTAAGAAAAGGGGAAAGAAGGAAAGTTTATTGTGGTGCAAGGATTTATTTGCGACTAAAAATTTTGCAAGTTTCTATAAAATATTTGTCCTTTTTATTTTCATTCTTTTTCTCTTTATTTGGAAAAATTTTGTTGCAAAAAGATTTTAGAGAAAAGATATGCAACAGCAAAATATTTTATAGAAAAGATATGCAACAGCAAAATATTACTTGCAATCTAATTTCATTTCAAGCAAGGCACAAAAATCCTGCACAAGATCGTTATTTGGAAGGGAAAAAATTTTTGAACGTAAAGAAATCCTGCAGGCAAATTTACAGAAGATATATCAAGATTTGCAGAGGAGGAGAGAGAAAACTCACAGAAATCAGCAGTGGCAGAACTGTTTTTTTTTTAATCGCACTTCTGCCTTTTTTCCAAGCCCTGAATCAACCAGGCCGCGGCGGTTCCGCGGCCGATAGTGGGCTGGCGCGGCGGTTCCGCCGCGCATTGGTCCGTTCGGCAATTTTTTTTTTTTTGCTGGAACAGATCACCAAGGTTAACTTGTAGACTCGGTCCTCCAAATTTCTTCTGTTCCTCGGTTGTTGTGATCTTCTGTTGTTCCGATCTGTTTTTTCCTGTTTTGATCTCTGTAAATTTCTAGATCCGAATTTGATCCTGCAAAGATTCACAAAAAACAAAGTATCCCTTCCAAAAATAACAAAATATATATATATTTATATTTTTTTGATTTTTCTGATCTTTATGATTTTTTTTTTTTAAATTTTGATTAACCCGAAATCGCAAAAAGGAAATAGCACGCCATCCCCGGCAACGGCGCCATTTGATTGAGTGATTTAGCGTGCTTGCGCTTTCTAAAAGATAGATCAAAAATATTTGTAACCGCAATCAAGAATGGCGTCGCTTTGCAGCTAGCCGGTGAGTACGGGTCGGTCCACAGGGATGTTGTGAATCTCCGATTCGTTCTTACGAGTTAATTCCGAAGGGTGTTCGGAGTTGTTATTAAATCTAAAAATCTAATTAACCTAGGGCAATTATCTAGATCTATTCTTGCTAGGGTTAGGTTTAGGGATGGTTTGGAAATGCAATTAAATCTCAACGCTTTCTATACCCGAATGAAGATCTGTGAGGAGTTATGGTAATTATCAATAAAAGGGATTAGATCCATTTGGGAAGGTGTTCCTTCCTCTAGGTTCTTGTCCTTCCTTTAGAGATCCTTACCCTAACCTCCATGGAAAACGCGCGCAACCGGGCCTTTACACTACGGTGTCATCGTTACCTCGAGGGGTAGGATGCCGTAGGGCGCGGTATGTGCGTATATGCATGGAGTCCTATTGTAAATAATTGGTGGGTAAGAAAGAGATGAGAGATCCTATTTCTTAAAATCCTTCCCCAAAGCTAAACCCTAAACAAGTTCCTAGGGCATGAAATTAAATTTACCTAGGGAAAAGAATTAAAATCTACAATAGGGAGAGAAATTAAATCTACTTACAGATGCATCCCACCAATCATCCATGCAGGGTTGTCAGATCTGAATTTCTGAATGGAAAGGAAATACCGATGCTCTCCAAAAAGGATTTCTGAATTTTTATTAAAAAGGAGGCATAAGAAATTACAATGATTAGAGTTCCTATTTATAAAGAATAGCAAACCCTAGGGTTACATTTGTTTCTCATGTCTACAATTACAAAAATAGCCCTATAAAGACCAGTCAACGCCGCCACAAACTTTTGGTAAAAAAATATTTTCCTTTTGTCTTCTTCTGGCCGCGGAACCGCGGCAATGGTGGGCTTGGGCCGCGGTTCCGCGGCCCTTTGGCAGGCTTGGATGCTGAAAATTAATGGTTTTGTTTTGGGTCTTTTTGGGCTTCTGGTTCTTTGGTTCTTTTATCAATTGGGCTTCTACATTAGCTCCAGATCTTCAGTGAACAATTTGCAATGGATTTTTTAACCGCCCGCTTTGTATTTTTGGACCTTGAGTTGCCTTGTTAATTGTGAATTGTCTTTCGATGTAGGCTTGACTAAGATCCTCCCATTTGTTGGTCAAAAGTCCATATTTTCATCGTCTTTACATCGTTTTCACTGTTTCCTGTCCAAGAACCTGTAACCTGTAACATGTAGCAGACATGCGTCAAAAGTACCTGTTTATTTATAAAAAAGAATAAGAATGGGGAATATAATTGTAGCGTCTTGAAAAGTCGTTTTGGTGTTTTCCTGAAATTCGGTGAAAATTCGGTATTTTTCCGAAAACCGTCTTTCTTGTTATTTTGCAGTTTAGGGCTAATTATACCTTAAATGGATAGGTAATTACTTGTTTTTAGTAACTAATGAGTTAATTATGAAATTTTGGTCATTTAAAATTTTTTCCCTATTTTTCAATTTTTTAATATTATTTTAAGCCGGTAAGAAAATACATTAAATAAGCGATAAATACAAATTTTTCCGGGCTAATTTTAATCTCTAAAATTATGATAATTATAATCTAGTGATAACATGAATTTTTAGTAATTTATTTTGATTTTTAACCAATTTTTATGAATTGAAACGAATTTATTGAATTTTGAGCTAAAACTTGCAATTTTTGAGTTGTAGGGGGCCTTTTTGCATAAAATTTCTTTTGTAAAACCCCTCTCTCTTTTTCCTCAGCCCTAGGACAGCCCCACCTTGTGTGAGACCAGAAATTTCTGGCCTCTCTCTTCTTGGTTTCTTTCTTGAGTTAAATTGATAGTTTATGGAATTAATTTAAATATAATGGATAAAGTATGATACATTGACTTTGGAACTTGACCCTTGACCTTCCCACTCACCCCACACCCTCCCCCATACCTCCTACCTGGCCGAAACCTGCACCTCTCTTCCTCATCTCTTTTCTTTGCATTTTTCTTCAATTTCCTTCAAGAAAATACATCAAATCCATGAATTAATTCCAAAAATCCAAACAAAATCCTTATGCTATCATTATCCTTAGCCATTCTTGCTTGAATCTTGGAGCTAGGAAGCCATTCCTTGGAGCAAATTCTCTTGCTTGATCCATTGATCAAGAGGTATAATTCTCATCAAGTTGCTTTCTTTTGCTAAAAAATTCCTTTAATTGTATGGTTAGTGTTAAAAGTTAGCTTATTTCTAATCTAGTTTAAAAGAGTAGTTTGTTTAAATTAGGGTTTTGAAGCCATGATAATTAATTAAGTTGTTTATTAGTTAATCTAGTTGTTAGTGAACTAATCTATATGGTTACCTTGTTATGTAGTCTTTAATTATGCTAATTTAGGTAATTTTAGAAGTTGATTTTAGTTGTAAATTGTTGTTTCAAATTTTCAAGAGAAGGTTTTTGTATGGAATTGATATTTGAAACTTGATTAGTGAGTTGATTAAGTTTTAGAAAGCATTATTTAATTGATTTAAACCTAATTTGCTATCTAGTGTTTTGCTAACCTTAATCTAAGAGGTGAACTTGCTAATTGGGGTTGAAATTAGTGTTAATTAAGTTTTTCAAGTATGGTTTTTGATTTGCAATTGCTATTTATAAAAATCAAGAAAGGGTTTGGTTGTGGAATATAGGTTTTGGAGCATGATTAATGTGTTGTAATTAGTGGGTGTGGATTGCTTGTAGTGTGCTTGGGTGAGTATGCTTTATTGTAGTCGTTTTGTCGCAAATCGGCGATTTTTGCACCGATTTTTGGAATGTATATGCTTACTAGATTTTTATATAAATTATGAGATGGACTATTTTTGATATCTTGATGATTGTAATGGCTTGTCCTACGACTTTTAGGATGCGTGAGTGCGGTTTTTGGGTAGTCGGGTTTTAGTTTTGCCGGGTGACCCAAATCGGCGTTTTTGGCAGTTTTTGCGATTTTCGCGTGTGTTCCGCGCACTTTGTGCACGTTGTACCTAGCTAGCGAACTTTAGTAGTTTCGTTGGGGTTTGCGTCGTTCTTGATATGTAACCTTATAATTGGTAATGATGTAAATTCCAGGTTCGGTCGCGGAAACGTCAGACGCGGCGCGAAAGGGAAAGGCGGTGATTGGACACAGCTAGCCAGGGATCCCGGTGAGTAGATTTAACATCTACGGGGGACGATCGTTTGGATGGCGCAAGTCGCCCGATAGATTTAGTAAACTGAAAATAAAATAGTAAACTGGATAACCACTTGTGACATTAGAATAATAATACTGGCATGATAATTGCTGCAATTAGATCAATATGTTATACCCATATACGCAAACTCAATTGTAGGACACATGCACCATTACCAGGTTTTTATATGCAGCACGAGCACTATTCCTGTTTACACACACACCCTGGTAATTGCCATGCCACCACACTAGATAACATTTAAATTTAAACCTTTTACTAATTGATACTTAAACTGGTGCTATTGCCTTTAATTCCTTAAAATGAAACCGTAGAATTGCTATTCATGTGCATGTACTTCATCATATTAATTGTTCATGCTTAATCCATTAATCACACATCGCAACTTGATTATTGATATCATATGCATTCATTATCACTGATATATGCACTTATGAGGATTTCTTGAGATTTTATGATATTGCTGGATTTCGGGGGAAAGCCGCAAAATTTCCAAACTTATGATATTTTTAAAACATGTAAATTGCGGTTTTCTAGTGATGTAAGTGTCGTCCACCATGAGTTTGCTGTGGCTTTGGAAATCCGTGTCGAGGAGTGGAGGAACCGGCACGGGTACATGGTGGGCCCGGTAAGGTACCCCGGGGCAAGAGGAATGTGGTGATGACGTTGAGCCTGGCAGGGGACGGATTACCTACCGGTGACTGTTTGGGACGGCGGATATCCAGAGGATACCGACCGTGGCCGCTAGATGATGAGATATTGATATTTGAGATGGGTCAGCCGGACGGCTGAGGCCAGCGATACATTTATGAGATTTGAGACAGCTTTTGGGGTGTCGTTGCTGGACACCGGTTTTCGTCGATTCATTGACATTTGCTGGCATTCTAAAAGAGTTTCAAAAACAACATCTGATAAAATATTTTTATATATAAACCTATTGAGACCTCAGATATTCATGTTGCATACATATTCGTACACTGATGTTGTATACACACCTGCTAGTATATCCATATTGCATACATACTCGCCATTATGTCCTGCCTTACCTGTATATAGATGCTAGGATGCTTGTGTGCATGCATTCGATAGCCTGTGTAAATGTTATTTATTACTCACGAGTTGGCAACTCACCCCCGTTGTGCCATAGCCTGTTGCAGGTCCGCTCCGTCAGTTCAGTAGCGGCGGGTGCGCTTGCTTCTTTTACCTCTTTTGCCTGGACTCGAGATTTGCTCATAGGTGGGTTATGTTAATATTTTTGTACCACCTTGTATATTCTTTGCATCTAGTGTACTCCATCTACTGTTTCTACCAGATTATTGTATATTGACCTAGAGATGAGACTGTGAGGTTTGTGGATTTTATGCTGTATTTGGGGTCGAGCTCACTTGAGCCGACATGTTACTTTTTCATGCTTCCTTATGATTATTATGCTTGCTGTCATTTACATTGCGTGGGATTTATGACCGCCTTGTGGCGAAGAGCTAGCTCCCGCTTGGGGATGCCCTATTGTGTTGGATTCATGTATATTTTTGTTGTACCCATTTTGGGGGCCAGTATTTACAAAGGAGACTCTGCCGAAATTTTCGGAAAAATTAGTATTGTTTTTAAAGAGGGTTTTACATGACTTATTTGATAAACTTGCTTTCAAATGTTTGGGTTTTCTTCACTCTTTTGCTTAATTGGTTTTGTTTTCTGGGCTTTGGCTTACTTATTTTACGGACGCCTTTAGACGTTTCGTAAACTTAAGTGCCAGTCACGTTCCGTACCCTGCGGGTCGTGACAAAGTTGGTATCAGAGCGATAGGTTTTACCTTTGTGAGTGTAGGATGACCCTTGGTAGATGGAGTAAGTGACTTAAGCAGCGTAACGTAGCGTGCGTATGTCCGCGGCATACTTACGATACGGTACTCCGCCTAAGTGACTTTAGGATATACTTGCTTGAAAAATTCCTTCTTCAACTCCGTGTATCCTATGATCCTATTGCACTGTCCTTATTATCCTTTTCCTGTACCAGCCACTATGCCGCCGAAGGCTATGAGGGCACAGAGGGCTGCCGTCAGAGACGAGATTCGAGCTGGCTCGTCCGAGACTAGGACTGAGCAGGGTGGTATGCCTACGCCGCAGGGACAGACTGATCCGCATTCCCCAGGTCGCATGGATAGGCTTGAGTCCGGTATGGAGGAGCTGCGACAGATGATGGGAGGCATGCAGGAGTTACGACAGATGGTGGAATCGTTAGTAGAGGTCAATCGAGCACAGAGATCGGATATTACTCCCCCTGCAGTCGTTTCGAGACCGAGTCGGATTCGCACTGATATGTTAGCACCTAGGAGGGTTCGCAGAGGCTGTGGTGGATTCTTTAGGGGCCAGTTATATCGCCTTCACCCTTATGGTCAGCAGCCATGGTTAGGATGTTTTTGGTGTGGTAGCCTGCATCATCGTATCAGAGACTGTCCGGTGAGACGACAGGGAGCAGCGACAGTTCCGCATGTGACCCTACCACCATCACCACCCCCTCCTCAGAGAGCCCTACTTTCTACCCCAGGCGATGCTCCACGCCAGTTAGGTGCACCGAGAGGCTGAGGACGTGGCGGTCCTGTTCAGAGAGGACGAGGAGGCAGAGGCCGAGGTCGAGGTCAGCCCGCTATCGGTGGAGGACAGGCCCGAGTATTTGCTTTGACACCGCAGGATGCGCAGGCATCCAATGCCGTTGTGACAGGTACTTTGCCAGTTTGTTCTTTCGACGCGCGGGTATTATTCGACCCAGGTTCCACACATTCGTACGTCTCTACACACTTTGCACCGATGTTGGGCCGTGAGTCGTCGTCGTTGGATCAGCCGCTTGTTGTTGTTACTCCGGTAGGCGAGTCGTTTGTCGCTCGGTTTGTATTTCGTTTGTGTTCCGTTCGTATCGGGGAGAGGGATTCATCAGTTGATTTGATACTCCTCGATATGTTGGACTTTGATGTGCTTCTGGGCATGGATTGGCTAGCCACTTGTTATGCTTCGGTGGACTGCCGTGAGAAGGCAGTCAGATTTAGCTTTCCGGGAGAGCCAGTCCTTGTTATTCAGGGAGACCGCAGTGTCGCCCTTCCCAGCTTAATTTCGTCTCTTCGCGCTGGTCAGCTCTTGCGGAAGGGATGTCAGGGATTCTTAGCGTTTGTTTGTGTTACTCGAGCTGCAGAGGTTCCGTTGGACCGGGTCCCGGTAGTTTGTGAGTTCCCTGATGTTTTCCCTGATGAGCTACCTGGGCTACCGCCTGAGCGCAATGTTGAGTTCGGCATTGATTTGATTCCCAGTTCGGGGCCTATTTCTATACCGCCTTATCGGATGGCCCCGGCAGAGCTTCGAGAGCTGAAGGATCAGTTGCAGGATTTGTTGGACAAGGGGCTTATTCGACCGAGTGTTTCTCCGTGGGGTGCTCCGGTCCTGTTTGTCAAGAAGAAGGATGGAAGTTTGCGCTTATGTATCGACTACCGCCAGCTGAACAAAGTTACCGTTCGGAACAGATATCCGTTGCCGCGCATTGATGATTTGTTTGACCAGCTTCAGGGTGCGGGGTATTTTTTTTCGAGGATCGACTTGCGATCAGGATACCATCAGCTGCGAGTTCGACAGGAGGATATACCGAGGACAGCTTTCCGCACGCGCTACGGCCACTACGAGTTTTTGGTGATGTCGTTCGGACTCACCAACGCCCCAGCAGCATTCATGGATTTGATGAACCGTACATTCAGGCCGTATCTTGACTTGTTCATCATCGTGTTTATCGACGATATCTTGGTGTACTCCCGGAGCAGAGAGGAGCACAGCAGCACTTGCGGATTACGTTACAGACTCTGAGGGAGCACCAGCTGTTCGCGAAGTTCTCCAAGTGTGCATTCTGGCTGGACAGCGTCGGATTCTTGGGTCATGTGGTTACGAGAGACGGCATTCGTGTGGACCCGAAGAAGATTGAGGCTGTTCAGCAGTGGCCCCGACCTACATCGGTTACTGAGATCCGTAGTTTTCTAGGCCTGGCGGGCTACTACAGTCGTTTTGTTCAGGACTTCTCCCGTATAGCTGCACCGTTGACCAGTTTGACCCGGAAGGGAGTTCCTTTCGTTTGGACAGAGGAGTGCGAGCGCAGTTTTCAGCAGCTACGGACTTGTTTGACTACGGCGCCGGTATTATCTTTACCTTCGGGATCAGGCGGATTTGTTGTCTACTGTGATGCTTCGCGAGTGGGATTAGGATGCGTATTGATGCAGCATGGCCGGGTGATCGCTTATGCTTCTCGGCAGTTGAAGAAGCATGAACAGAACTACTCCACTCATGATTTGGAGATGGCTGCAGTGGTCTTTGCACTGAAGATTTAGCGACATTACCTATACGGCGAGTCGTGTCAGATATTCACCGATCACCAGAGCTTAAAGTACATATTTCAGCAGCGAGACCTGAACCTCAGACAGCGTCGTTGGATGGAGTTGGTGAAAGACTACGACTGCGAGATCTTATATCACCCCGGCAAGGCAAATATGGTGGCAGATGCGTTGAGTAGGAGGCCCGGGGGTAGTCTATCCTTTTTGCGCGCAGTTCAGAGGCAGTCGTCAGCAGATTGGCAGATGTTATGCGACAGCCGAGTTGAGTTCGAGTTCACTCAGACAGGGGGACAGCTCACGCATGTTCGTGCACGCCCACAGTTGCTTGACCGTATATATGAGGCACAGCGCAGTGACGACCGTTGCTCAGAGATCATGGCACAGATGGGACAGGGCAGATTTTCCGAGTTCATGGTTGACGATCAGGGGATTTTACGATATGGATCTAGACTGTGCGTACCAGATGCTGATAGATTACGGCGCGACATTCTCGAGGAGGCACACCGATCAGTGTATAGTGTCCACCCCGGTTCCACCAAGATGTACCATGATATGAGAGAGACCTACTGGTGGGACGGGATGAAGAGGGACATTGCGGAGCTCGTTTCGAGATGCCTGACTTGTCAGCAAGTCAAGGCCGAGCACCAGAGGCCCGCAGGAGAGCTACAGCCGTTACCCATTCCAGAGTAGAAATGGGAACAGATTTCGATGGATTTCGTTGTGGGTCTACCCAGGACCAGTCGAGGGTACGACTCCATCTGGGTGATCGTGGATAGATTGACGAAAGCGGCTCACTTCCTTGCAGTGAAGACGACTTTCAGCTTCGCTCAGTATGCTCAGCTCTATATTGACGAGATCGTGCGACTACACGGCGTACCGACTTGTATCGTGTCAGATCGAGGCACTCAGTTCACCAGCCGACTTTGGCAGAGACTCCAGGAGGCTTTGGGCACTCGTTTGAGCTTCAGCACAGCGTTTCATCCGCAGACCGACGGACAGTCAGAGCGGACCATTCAGACTCTCGAGGACATGCTCAGAGCGTGCGTTTTAGACTTTGGTGGTAGCTGGGATCGTCATTTACCTCTAGTGGAGTTCTCCTATAACAACAGCTTCCAGGATACGATTCAGATGGCACTTTTCGAGGCATTGTATGGGAGGAGATGCAGATCGCCCGTTTGTTGGACAGAGCTCAGCGAGAGCAGCATTTTGGGGCCGCAGCTTGTTGAGGAGACGACAGCAAAGATACAGTTGACCCGAGACCGGATGAGAGCGGCTCAGAGCAGGCAGAAATCGTATGCAGACAGGCGCCGTCGCAGGTTAGAGTTCGCAGTTGGCGACCATGTTTTTCTGAAAGTCTCCCCGATGAAGGGCGTGATGCGTTTTGGGCGAAAGGGGAAGCTTAGCCCTAGATTCGTAGGTCCCTTCGAGATCCTCGAGCGGGTTGACGCTGTTGCATATCGTTTGGCTCTTCCTCCCAGCTTTCCCGATGTTCACCCCGTCTTCCATGTTTCGATGCTCCGCAAGTACCTTCACGACCCTTCGCATGCGATTCAGCACCCGACAGTCCAGCTAGAGCGCGACCTTTCCTTTGCAGAGCAGCCGGTGGCCATCCTGGATCGGCAGGTGAAGAAGTTGAGGTCGAAGGTTATACCAACCGTCAAGGTCCTTTGGCGTAGCCCAAGCAGCGAGGAGGTTACCTGGGAGACCGAGGGCGAGATGAGGAAGAAATATCCCCATCTCTTTGAAGGTACGCGTAGCTATATTTTTAAATTCGGGGACCGAATTTCTTTAAGGGGGGAAGATTGTAGCATCTTGAAAAGTCGTTTTGGTGTTTTCCTGAAATTCGGTGAAAATTCGGTATTTTTCCGAAAACCGTCTTTCTTGTTATTTTGCAGTTTAGGGATAATTATACCTTAAATGGATAGGTAATTACTTGTTTTTAGTAACTAATGAGTTAATTATGAAATTTTGGTCATTTAAAAAATTTTCCCTATTTTTCAATTTTTTAATATTATTTTAAGCCGGTAAGAAAATACATTAAATAAGCGATAAATACAAATTTTTCCGGGCTAATTTTAATCTCTAAAATTATGATAATTATAATCTAGTGATAACATGAATTTTTAGTAATTTATTTTGATTTTTAACCAATTTTTATGAATTGAAACGAATTTATTGAATTTTGAGCTAAAACTTGCAATTTTTGAGTTGTAGGGGGCCTTTTTGCATAAAATTTCTTTTGTAAAACCCCTCTCTCTTTTTCCTCAGCCCTAGGACAGCCCCACCTTGTGTGAGACCAGAAATTTCTGGCCTCTCTCTTCTTGGTTTCTTTCTTGAGTTAAATTGATAGTTTATGGAATTAATTTAAATATAATGGATAAAGTATGATACATTGACTTTGGAACTTGACCCTTGACCTTCCCACTCACCCCACACCCTCCCCCATACCTCCTACCTGGCCGAAACCTGCACCCCTCTTCCTCATCTCTTTTCTTTGCATTTTTCTTCAATTTCCTTCAAGAAAATACATCAAATCCATGAATTAATTCCAAAAATCCAAACAAAATCCTTATGCTATCATTATCCTTAGCCATTCTTGCTTGAATCTTGGAGCTAGGAAGCCATTCCTTGGAGCAAATTCTCTTGCTTGATCCATTGATCAAGAGGTATAATTCTCATCAAGTTGCTTTCTTTTGCTAAAAAATTCCTTTAATTGTATGGTTAGTGTTAAAAGTTAGCTTATTTCTAATCTAGTTTAAAAGAGTAGTTTGTTTAAATTAGGGTTTTGAAGCCATGATAATTAATTAAGTTGTTTATTAGTTAATCTAGTTGTTAGTGAACTAATCTATATGGTTACCTTGTTATGTAGTCTTTAATTATGCTAATTTAGGTAATTTTAGAAGTTGATTTTAGTTGTAAATTGTTGTTTCAAATTTTCAAGAGAAGGTTTTTGTATGGAATTGATATTTGAAACTTGATTAGTGAGTTGATTAAGTTTTAGAAAGCATTATTTAATTGATTTAAACCTAATTTTCTATCTAGTGTTTTGCTAATCTTAATCTAAGAGGTGAACTTGCTAATTGGGGTTGAAATTAGTGTTAATTAAGTTTTTCAAGTATGGTTTTTGATTTGCAATTGCTATTTATAAAAATCAAGAAAGGGTTTGGTTGTGGAATATAGGTTTTGGAGCATGATTAATGTGTTGTAATTAGTGGGTGTGGATTGCTTGTAGTGTGCTTGGGTGAGTATGCTTTATTGTAGTCGTTTTGTCGCAAATCGGCGATTTTTGCACCGATTTTTGGAATGTATATGCTTACTAGATTTTTATATAAATTATGAGATGGACTATTTTTGATATCTTGATGATTGTAATGGCTTGTCCTACGACTTTTAGGATGCGTGAGTGCGGTTTTTGGGTAGTCGGGTTTTAGTTTTGCCGGGTGACCCAAATCGGCGTTTTTGGCAGTTTTTGCGATTTTCGCGTGTGTTCCGCGCATTTTGTGCACGTTGTACCTAGCTAGCGAACTTTAGTAGTTTCGTTGGGGTTTGCGTCGTTCTTGATATGTAACCTTATAATTGGTAATGATGTAAATTCCAGGTTCGGTCGCGGAAACGTCAGACGCGGCGCGAAAGGGAAAGGCGGTGATTGGACACAGCTAGCCAGGGATCCCGGTGAGTAGATTTAACATCTACGGGGGACGATCGTTTGGATGGCGCAAGTCGCCCGATAGATTTAGTAAACTGAAAATAAAATAGTAAACTGGATAACCACTTGTGACATTAGAATAATAATACTGGCATGATAATTGCTGCAATTAGATCAATATGTTATACCCATATACGCAAACTCAATTGTAGGACACATGCACCATTACCAGGTTTTTATATGCAGCACGAGCACTATTCCTGTTTACACACACACCCTGGTAATTGCCATGCCACCACACTAGATAACATTTAAATTTAAACCTTTTACTAATTGATACTTAAACTGGTGCTATTGCCTTTAATTCCTTAAAATGAAACCGTAGAATTGCTATTCATGTGCATGTACTTCATCATATTAATTGTTCATGCTTAATCCATTAATCACACATCGCAACTTGATTATTGATATCATATGCATTCATTATCACTGATATATGCACTTATGAGGATTTCTTGAGATTTTATGATATTGCTGGATTTCGGGGGAAAGCCGCAAAATTTCCAAACTTATGATATTTTTAAAACATGTAAATTGCGGTTTTCTAGTGATGTAAGTGTCGTCCACCATGAGTTTGCTGTGGCTTTGGAAATCCGTGTCGAGGAGTGGAGGAACCGGCACGGGTACATGGTGGGCCCGGTAAGGTACCCCGGGGCAAGAGGAATGTGGTGATGACGTTGAGCCTGGCAGGGGACGGATTACCTACCGGTGACTGTTTGGGACGGCGGATATCCAGAGGATACCGACCGTGGCCGCTAGATGATGAGATATTGATATTTGAGATGGGTCAGCCGGACGGCTGAGGCCAGCGATACATTTATGAGATTTGAGACAGCTTTTGGGGTGTCGTTGCTGGACACCGGTTTTCGTCGATTCATTGACATTTGCTGGCATTCTAAAAGAGTTTCAAAAACAACATTTGATAAAATATTTTTATATATAAACCTATTGAGACCTCAGATATTCATGTTGTATACATATTCGTACACTGATGTTGTATACACACCTGCTAGTATATCCATATTGCATACATACTCGCCATTATGTCCTGCCTTACCTGTATATAGATGCTAGGATGCTTGTGTGCATGCATTCGATAGCCTGTGTAAATGTTATTTATTACTCACGAGTTGGCAACTCACCCCCGTTGTGCCATAGCCTGTTGCAGGTCCGCTCCGTCAGTTCAGTAGCGGCGGGTGCGCTTGCTTCTTTTGCCTCTTTTGCCTGGACTCGAGATTTGCTCATAGGTGGGTTATGTTAATATTTTTGTACCACCTTGTATATTCTTTGCATCTAGTGTACTCCATCTACTGTTTCTACCAGATTATTGTATATTGACCTAGAGATGAGACTGTGAGGTTTGTGGATTTTATGCTGTATTTGGGGTCGAGCTCACTTGAGCCGACATGTTACTTTTTCATGCTTCCTTATGATTATTATGCTTGCTGTCATTTACATTGCGTGGGATTTGTGACCGCCTTGTGGCGAAGAGCTAGCTCCCGCTTGGGGATGCCCTATTGTGTTGGATTCATGTATATTTTTGTTGTACCCATTTTGGGGGCCAGTATTTACAAAGGAGACTCTGCCGAAATTTTCGGAAAAATTAGTATTGTTTTTAAAGAGGGTTTTACATGACTTATTTGATAAACTTGCTTTCAAATGTTTGGGTTTTCTTCACTCTTTTGCTTAATTGGTTTTGTTTTCTGGGCTTTGGCTTACTTATTTTACGGACGCCTTTAGACGTTTCGTAAACTTAAGTGCCAGTCACGTTCCGTACCCTGCGGGTCGTGACAATAATAATGCAATATTATGGTGTGAACAGTCATCCAGCACCAACATCTTGGTCTTCGCCAGATGGGGCAAAAGTCCATGTGGGCCCATAATGAATCCTGCAATCCCGGAAAAGGTTATTCCGAAAGGAGTGACCAACCTTGCTCCCGAAGTCGTCAAGGCGGCTTCTCCAACCAAAGGGTCAGTTTTTACAAGACTGACTGTTCCGGCTCCCACTACGGTTCCTGTCCCTGCTCAGAAGACTGTTTTCTACCGATTGGATACTGCTTCTTAAAGGGCATCAGTCTTCAACAGGATGACGCCAGCAACAGCCCCTCATTCGAACAGGGGGCAAGACAAAGCCATCCCCGTCACTGAACCAACTCCATCAGCTCGACACGCTCGACGTCGCCACTGGCGCCGAGTAAGGAAGGCCGGGGGCAACTCAATGTCGACTGTCGTACCGAAAAGATCTCTACCACCGGTGGAGACTATCACGGAAATAAAGCCGAAGCAGTCCCCTCAATGGCTGTCTTCCAAAGTTTACAAATTCCGGCGACAAGTCCGAGAGTCAGTGGTGGATCAGGACTATCTCCGCCGACAGAAGAAGTTGAAGGCTCGGGAGGAAGAGAACCGTCCTGTCAAAACACAGAGGACGACAACTACCCGGGTGCCCGCCGCAACGGCCCCCTCAACGTCGACTGCTCATAAGAGGAGAAGGCCGGAGAAAATCCCCATGCCTGCGATAAATGTCAAAGGCATTGAGCCCAAACGCCATAATTCTTGGGGCATGGTGATGCATACCGTTTATATGGAATCCGGGAAAGAGGATAGCCGCGCTTCTACGGGACATCGACCACTCACCCGATCCATCACAAGAGCTCAGGAACAGCAGCAGCAGAAGCTTCAGGAGATGCTGACTGTGATGGCCGCACTCACGGGACCAAAAGAATGCCCGGAAATATCCACGAAGCAGCGCCATGAACAAGAAACTGATGCTGACTTCCTTCGCAGAGTCCTCGAAAAGAAGGAAAAAGAAGTCGCAGAGCAAGCAGCCAATATAAAGCGAATGACACTTCTCTTTCAAGACATGGTTGGGATGATGTTACAGCCAGATCCTCCATCCGAAGACCCTCCGATCATTATTGAAGACGACAAAGGGGAAACGTTGAATCCTTCTCCGGCTCTTTCATTAGCCAAAGAGGAAACTATATCCAAGGCCACCCTAGATGACTATATTTCCCAGCAAATAAGAGTTCACCAGGAAAATGAAGCGGCTGGCCAGGTTGTCAAAACTGGGCGACCGTATCCAGGCTGGTATGATCAGATAAAGTACCCGCCGGGCTACACGATCCCCAAATTCCATGTATACAAAGGGACAGGCAATCCGCACCAACATGTAGCCCAGTTCAGGGCTCTATTTGGTAATATCGGTGGTGATGATAAGATTTTGCTCCGCTAATTCGTCGGCAGCTTATTGGAAACAGCGTTTGAGTGGTACTCTGAGCTTCCAAACGACTCCGTCAAAACTTTCGCAGAGATGGAGTTGTTATTCACCCAGCTATTCGCGAGTGCCAGCGAACGCACCCCAATAACGGCGTTGATCAATGCAAGGGTGAAGTCGGGCGAAACTTGGGTTCAATACGCAATCCGATGGCGAAATTTGTGGTCGAAGTGCGAACAGCGCATCGATGAAGCACCAGCGGTGGGCATGTTCGTGGGCACCTTAGACCCTCATGCAACTATTTCACAGTTCATGATGTTCTTCAAACCGACCACATTCCAGGCTTTAATCGACAAGCTAGCCCAGATGGACCAGAAGGGTCATAGACCGTCTCCTCCAAAACCGAAACCGCGGAATAAAAAGGGTAAAGGGAAGGCGACCTTCGTTGCGAACACCCAACAGCATCCCAGTGCTCCGAAGCTAACGGATTAACTGGAAGAGAGACGGTGCTATTATAATGAGAAAATGAAGCGTCCTTACTCTTTCCCACGAGACAAAATGAGGAGACTATTCGAGTTGGCAATGCGCAACAGGCTTATCAATTTGCCGAATCCAAAGCGACCACTGCAACCCGGCAAAGTGAATAATCCTAATTATTGTCCTTACCACCAATCGGTAAGCCATCCAATTGAAGATTGCTTCGTCTTTAAGGGATGGATCGAGGATCGGTACCAACAGGGCAAATTTGTGTTGTCTAAGAAGTGGAAAGTAAGCCTACCACAACCGCACTCTCCTAAGAAGATGGACACACAGGAGGCAACGTGCTCTTTTGTTGAAGAAGCTCCATGGGAGGTAGCTCTTTCAGCCAAAACCAAAAGGATGCTAAGTGATCTCCAGACATGCCCGGTAATTTCACGGTGATTTCATTCACAAGCATCCCAATCCGTTGCATCCTATGGTGGCGTCGTGGCCTTTCGAAGTTTGGGGCACCGACATAGTTGGCCTAATTGATCTTCTATCATCCAAATGCCACCGGTTCATATTAGCTGCGACAGACTACTTCTCTAGATGGGCTGAAGCTGTCCCGCTAAAAAAAGTCAAAACAGAAGATATTTTGACGTTCTTCAGACATAATATTCTATACCATTTTGGTACACCGAGAAGAATCATATCTGAAAACGGGCCTTCTTTCAAGAGCTTCAAAGGCTCAAGGTTCGCTACTTAGCACAAGATAGACTGGAGATATTTCTCCATCTATAATCCAAGAGCTAATGGGCTAGCCGAAACCTTCAATAAAACCCTGTGTAAGCTCCTGAGGAAAAATGCTTCAGCCAACAAGAGAGACTGGAATCTCAAATTTCATGAGGCGTTGTGGGCATATCATACCACGCACCGTACTCCAACTCAGTCCACTCCATATGCATTGCTCTTTGGAGTGGAGGCGGTCCTCCCCCTCGAAGTCTAAGTTCCAAGCTTAAGAATGGTTATTCAGCACGAGTTGACGGAGGAGGAAAACGTGCTCCTTCGGCTCGAAGAGCTCGACGCCCTCGAAGAAAAGAAGCTCGCAGTACAACAAAATATGGAGCTGTACCGAGCCCAAATGTCACGGGCCTATGACAAGATGGCATGTCTCCGCGCTTTCAAGAAAGGCGAATTGGTGTTGGTCCTCAAAAGACCGATCATCCCCAATCGACATGCCAAGGGAAAATTCGAGCCAAACTGGGAAGGAACATACGTCATCGAGAAACTATTTGATGGAGGATCCTACCAGCTGATAAATGCCGAGGGAGAAAGACCTATGCCACCAATCAATGGCCGATATCTCAAGGAATATTACGTGTGAATGCTCCAAATCGTAGGCGAATTGAGCACACCGGCCCTACGGTCTGGATCATACATCCTGTAAAATCGTATACAATCCACGGGCATGAACGGCCCCTATCTCTCCCAAGTCCTACCAGCGAGACTACATTTAAAGTCTCACCAGCAATGGATATTCTAAAAAAAAAAGGTATGTCCATAAGCAAAACGGGCACGGATGAAAACCCGA
Organism: Agapanthus africanus; assembly: GCA_030015575.1. Taxonomy (NCBI): domain Eukaryota; kingdom Viridiplantae; phylum Streptophyta; class Magnoliopsida; order Asparagales; family Amaryllidaceae; genus Agapanthus; species Agapanthus africanus. Next base: position 716,053,340 of record CM057337.1, read on the forward strand.
AAAGGCTCCGTGAGTAAAAACAGCAGGACTGCCGGCGAGTTTGTGAAAACCTGAAAGGGCACAAACTTGTAAAAAAAAGAGATAAAATACACTCACAAAGTCCTCTCGACCTTGTGAGGAGAAAATCCCTGCGTAAGATCCTTACGACTCACAAAGGAACAACACACTTAGGAATCCTCACGATTCCTAAGGAGAACAGACACCTGCGAGATCCTCTCGACTCGTAGGGAGAAAATACTTATATAAGACCCTTACGGCTCACAAAATTGAAAAGTCTTAGGTGATAGGGATCTAAACCTGTCTCCTGAGCCATCGTTCCACAACGGGCGACGGCAAATGATGAGTCGCTCCTAGCATTACGCTTCAGTGTTAGCGGTGTTGATGCCGACCCAAAACTCAAACCCCAAATTCCCAAACGGCGAATGATGAGTCGCTCATGGTACCATATTCCAGTGCAGCGATGCAGACGCCAACCAAAATTTCTAATCCCTGGATGTCCCAATGGTGAATGATGAGTCTCTCCTGGTACCATATTTCAGTGCAGCGATGCAGACGCCAACCAAAATCCAATTTCCTAAAATTCTCTCAGCCCTACGGGTGGTCCACAAATCGACTACCGTATACAATCTACGGGCTCAAATAATTCTCCTCACATCCATGCCCCACAGCAACCACCAGTCACATGGCTGGTCTCCGTCCTTGGAATTATGCTCCATTTAGGAAGACACACTCATGTGTCCTCACGATACATGAGGAGAACAAACTTACGAGATCCTCTCGACTCATAATAAAACACCTTCGTGAGATCCTTACGTTTCACAAAGGAAAAACACACTTGGGAGTCCCCACGATTCCTAAGGAGAAAATACACCTACGAGATCCTCTCGACTCAGAGGGAGAAAATGCTTTTATGGGACCCTTACGGGTCATAAAATTGAAAAGCCTTAGGTAATAGGGACCTAAACATGTCTCCTAAGCTATCACTCCCCAACAGAAAAAGGCAAATGATGAATTGCTCCTGGCATATGTGCTTCAGTGTTAGCAATGCTGAGGCCTACACTAACCCTAAAATTCCAAACTCTAATCCAATAGTCCCCTAAGTCTTTAAACTAGGAATAGATGACCTCTAAGTCGTTAAACTGGGAGCAGATAACCCCTAAGTCGTTAAACTGGTAACAAGGGAAATTCCCTCATGGCAAATGATGATTCGCTCCTGATACCATATTCCAGCGTAGTGATGTTGATGTCAACCTAATTCACATCAAATCAGCAAGATAACCAATGATCTCCCTGGCGGAATCAAGCTCCACCTCAGAAACAAGTCAAATCCTGATACCGCAGGAAGCGGAGCGAGTCAAATCCAATCCCTGACACTGAAAGAAGTGGAGCAAGTCAAATCAAGCACCGACCGTCCAGGTCGTAAAAAGGGCAGCAACGACCGTCCAAGTCGCAAAAAGGGCAGCAACGACCGTCCAAGTCGCAAAATGGGCAGTACCGACCGTCCAAGTCGCAAAAAGGGCAGCATCGACCGTCCACATCGCTAAAAGGGCAGTAACGACCGTCCAAGTCGTAAAAAGGGCAGAACCGACCGTCTAAGTCGCAAAAAGGGCAGAACCGACCGCCCACGTCGCTAAAATGGCAAAAAAATGACCGTCCATGTCGCAAAAATGGCACCACCAACCGTCCAAGTCGCTAAAAGGGTAGCACCGACCGTCCAAGTCACAAAAAGGGCACCATCGACCGTCCACGTCGCTAAAAGGGCAGCACCGACCGTCCAAATCGCAAAAAGGGCAAAACCAACCGTCCAAGTCGCTAAAATGGCAAAAAAACGACCGTCCATGTCGCAAATATGGCAGCACCGACCGTCCACATCGCAAAAAGGGCAGTATCGACCTCCACGTCATCAAAACGGGAACCAAATTAAATCAATCTCCACACGAAAAAAGATCCATCAATTTCATGCACACAACCTACATATGTAGTGTGCATTTATTGATAGGGAAATTTGTTGGGGTAAAAATTTACACCCCGATTGACTAAGTCAAAATCAAAGTCAACCCCAAGCCAAGTGTGCCCAAGCTAGGTCAAGTGGGCCCATGCCCGAGTCGAACCCGAACATGAAGCGGCCGCCCTTCCCCACGCCATACCAAAAATTTTGTAATAAATAATTTTGGTGTTTTTTTTATGAATGAATGTAAGAAAATGGGCATAAAGCCAATTTTTTGTAAAACTCATGGCTCATATGCAAAAGAAATGAGCACATGAGGTATGAGATGGGCAAAATGCCATTTTGTAAAACCCAAGGGGGTATATGTACAGTGTATAGCCTATAAAGGCAAAGATGATGAAAATATCAAAATAATTTTTTCCATTCTCAAAAATTCTAGGATCTGTGCCTCCTTCTGCTTACTCAAGGTTCTAAAACCTTCTCCCTTTTTTAAATTAAATCAAGAGTTTGACTCTTTCCTTTTCCAAAAAGAAATAGTTTTTCACCACAAAACCCTTGAAGGGGAGCTTGGATCTTCAATCAGATCTCGAAAAGGGGAGACTTTTAAGTCTCCCCCTTTTCTCCAAGATCCAGCCGATCAAGAGGAGGAGGAAAAGGAGACCCATATCCAAAAATCCAACTTTGGACAGATCCAAGGCTCAAAAGAAGATCCAGGGCTAAAGTGAGAAGAGAGGGGTCTCATTTGATTATCTCTGAAGATCTTTGGGGAGTTCAACTCCAAGACCCAAATCCTCAAAGAAGTTTAACTCCTATTCCAGATCATTTAGGAGTTTAACTCCAAATCTAAATCTTTTGGAGTTTAATTCCACTCAAAATCCCTTGGGAGTTCAACTCCTAGCCCAGTGGCTAAGCCCCTTTTTTGCTGGTGTTTCCAGCGGTCGCATGCCGCGCATGTGACCTGCGGGCACTTAGCGCTCAACGATGGCGTGCCGCGCACGTGACCCGCGAGTGCTTAGCGCCCAACGTTCGTGTGCCGCGCACGTGCCTTGCTAGTGCCCAGCAGTCGCATGCCGCGCACGTGACCCGTTGGTGCTCAGCGGTCGCGTGCCGTGCACGTGACCCGCGGGCGCCCGGCGCCCACACGCTTGGCACATGACCCGCGGGCGCCAAGCACCTACACGCCTGGCACGTGATCCGCGGCCGCCAAGCACCCACGCGTCAGGTACGTGACCCGTGGGCGACCAGGGCCCACGTGTCATGCACGCGTCTTTAAGACGCTCCTCACCCCTCATTTTTCATACACTCTACACTAAAAACACGTCCCCTGCTAGGAAAATTTTTCTAACGAGGTGCTGCCTCGCACCCCGCAAGGGGGCTGCTAGCCCCTTTGACCTCCAGCCCGCTATCCAGGTAGTGGGACCCCCGTAAACTCTGTGAGGCCCCCGATATATCCAAAACCCTTTCAAAACACAACACACGCACACTGCACACTGAGTTTGCATGACTAGTTGACCCGTCAATCGGAGGTTCTCTCGCTCCAAAGGCGATGGGTAATTAACGGCAGCTTAGTCCGCAGCTGCCGGAGATTCGGATCCCCACAATCAATAAACCCCAGCCTACCCTAAGCATGGGAAATCTATCGTACGCCTGACAAGCGGCGCGTATTCCCATCTCAATGGGGTGACAAAAAACACCCTACAATGATCACCGACTTCGAATTCTAGCGATCTCCTGCCGGCATCTGCCCAACTCTTCTGTCGGTCCTGAGCCGTCTTGATAAGCTATCTGATCATCTAGACCTTGTCTACCATCTGAACTATAAGTTTGGGGCCCAGTAATCTTCGCTCACCAACGTCATCCCAACAAACAGGGGATCGACATTTCCAACCGTAAAGTGCTTCGAATGGAGCCATCTGGATGCTAGCTTGGAAACTGTTGTTATAAGAAAACTCCACTAGACGGAAATGATCCTCCTAAGAACCCTGAAAGTCTAGCATGCATGCCCTCAACATGTCCTCGAGCGTCAGAATAGTACGCTCGGACTGTCCGTCTGTCTGTGGATGGTAAGCCGTGCTGAACTTGAGACATGTACCCAGAATCTCTTTAAGCTATTCCAAAAGTGCGAAACGAATCTGGTGTCTCGATCTGATACTATGTTGACTAGAATTCCGTGAAGTCGCACTACTTCCTGCATGTACTTCTCCGCAAGCGACTCTGTCGACTGTCCCACTCGGAAAGGTATAAAGTGTGCTGCTTTCGTAAGACGGTCGACGATAACCCAAACGACGTTGTTGCCTCTTGGACTCCGTGGTAAGGCAGTCACGAAATCCATAGTGATGTGCTCTTATTTCCATCCGAGTATCGGAAGCGGTTGTAACAGACCCGCTGTCCTCTGGTGTTCAACCTTTACCTGTTAGCATATTAAGCATTTGGACACAAACCGTGCAATCTCCCGCTTCATCCTGTTCCACCAATAATGCTGCCTCATATCTCAGTACATCTTTGTGGCTCCCGGATGCACTGAGTAAGCTGAACTATGAGTCTCGACTAGTACTTCCTCTTAGAAATCCCCCTAGGGAACACAGAGTCTACTGCCGAATCTCAAAGAACCGTCTCAATGTATGAGCAAGTCTGTCCTTAGTCCGGCTTCCACCTGCTCTCTGAACTTCTGCAATTGAGGATCATCAACCTGTGCAGCCTTAATGCGATCTATAAGTAAAGACTGCACCTGTAATCGCCAAAACTGCCCGATTGCACTCGGTGTAACAACTTCTAGTTCGAGCTTCTGAAAGTCCTCAATGATGCTCCTCTGACTGGTCAACATCATGACCGCTGGTTTGCGACTGAGAGCATCGGGTACGACATTTACTTTCTCCGGATGGTACTTTCCCCAGATGGTACTGTTAGTCCAAGTCATAGTCCGCCATGAGTTCTAGCCATCGGCGTTGTCTCATATTCAATTCCTTCTGAGTGAACACATATTTCAGACTCTTATGATCTGTGTACACTTCTACCTTTTCGCTCAATAGGTAATGTCTCCAGATCTTCAAGGCGAAAACCACTGCCGCTAACTCCAATTCATGAGTTGGGTAGTTCTTCTCATGATTCTTCAATTGTCGTGAGACATAAGCAACTACCCGACCGTGCTGCATCAGAACACAGCCTAAACCTTTCCCCGAAGCATCGCTGTGTATCACTAAACCACCTGAACTATCCAGCACTGTAAGAATGGAGGCCGTGGTCAACTTTTGTTTCAGCAATTCAAAATCCTAAGTGCACTCCTCTGACCACACGTAAGGCACTTCCTTCTGTGTTAACTTTGTCAAGGGTTCAGCAACCCGTGCAAAGTCCTGAATGAAACATTGATAATATCCTGCCAATCCCAGGAAGTTTCTGATCTCCGCCGCTGACTTCGGTGTCGGTCAATCCCTAACAGACTCTATCTTCGCTGGGTCCACTGAGATGCCTTCACTCGAAACAATGTATCACAAGAACTGCACTTTGTTGAGCCAGAACTCATACTTACTCAATTTTGCGTATAGCTTCTCTTCCCGAAGGGTTTGTAGTACAGTTCGCAAGTGTTCGGCGTGCTCCTCTCGAGTCTTAGAGTAGACTAGTATGTTGTCGATGAATACAATGACCAACGTGTCTAAGTATTTTGCAAATACCATGTTCATCATATCCATGAATATTGCTGGAGCATTAGTAACACCGAACGGCATCACAAGAAACTCATAATGTCTGTATCGGATTCGGAAAGCTGTCTTGCATATATCTTCAGCCGTTACCCTGATCTGGTAATAACCCGAATGAAGATCCAGCTTTAAGAATACCTTGGCACCACCCAATTGATCAAATAAGTCATCGATGCACGGAATAGGGTATTTGTTCTTTATCGTTACTCTGTTCAGCTCACGGTAGTCTATGCACATCTGTAGCGATCCATCCTTCTTCTTCACCAACAAGACCGGTACACCCCACGGCGAAGCGCTTGGACGAATAAACCCCTTCTCCAGAAGATCTCCAATTCGCTTCTTCAATTCTGCTAATTCAACTGGTGTCATTCTGTACGATGCTTTAGAAACTGGTGATGTACCTGGAATCAAGTCGATTGACAATCCCAAGATGCGAGGAGATGGTAAACCTGGTAAATCTTCAGGGAACACATCAAGAAAATCCTGAACAATCTCTGGCGCTGGGTTCTCATCAATCTCCATAGCCATCAATACCTTTGGCTTGGCTCTATACTTGGCTGTCTCCAAAGATTCGCTTCCGCCTTCGAAAACAAACTCAGGATGATTGGGAATGCGGAAAGTCACATTTCTGGTTCGGCAATCGATGATCGCATGGAATGTACCTATCCAATCCATCCCGAGAATTGCATCATAGCTGCATGTCTCGATTAAAAGAAAATTCGCATAGAATTCCCTGCCACACATCCCAAGACTTCCCTGGCCCGAGCACGCTTAACTACGGAGTTCTCAAGTTCCTATAGTGCCGATTCACTTAAAAGGCGCCTCTGTAATTGAGGGTGGTATCATTACATTTATAATGCAGTTCGATCTTCTTTCGGAATGTGTTCTGAAGATTCCCCATTGTTCTACAGTGGGTCTCACGGACTCAAGAGATGGCCTCCACGGATTCAAGAGGTGGCCCCCACCCCTTGACATGACAATTGGCATGGCATTTTGTTTCATGTGGCACTTTGTTCCGTGAACAAGAACCGGGTCCCGACATTCTCCCCACTTTTGAACAATGGTTCGTCCTCGAACCATAGACCTACTACTGAGGGACTTGTATGAGTGACCAACAAAACCTATTATGCCTTGTTTCCCAGTGTACAAAAGCGATGACATGGCGAGCCCACAACGTATTTACTGAGAAATAAATGCGTTAAGCGTAATTAAGTAATATATATAAAATGCACAAAAATGAGAAGAGATATAAAAATGAACAGCAATTTTATTTACATTCACTTTACATACAACTGTTTGAAAATAAAAAGATACAATGATAAAAAAAACAGTGCCTAAACGGTAACATACAAGATGAAAATAAATATAAGGAGTGTTAGAAGTCCAGCTGGGCAGTGAGATGGTCCAAGTCCTCCTGAATAGGCTCGATCTCTTCAGTGACCAGTCCTCTTGACAAACATTCCAAAGAAAAAAATAGAAGAAATGTCGTCAGCGAACAAATGCTCGGTAAGACCCAAAAGAAGGAATGGAATAGAACAAGTAATGTTAAAAGAAACTGTTAAGTTGTACATGCATATGATTGTTATTCTAACGTAGTTATGTGTAATTTGATACATAAAGTATTTGTGTATACGAGAGGAGTCCATCTTACTCCATGGACTATGGTAACATGTAGTATAAGGCCCCGTCAGAACCCACGGGACAACGGTATGAGAGTTCATGTAGGTGTTTTTTAAGTGACAATCTCGTGACGCGTTAATACGTTCCGTACCAATCTACCCCTTTAACCCCGCATAATGTATTATATAGAGTTATATTATAAGTCTTGCCAAGACCATGGATACAAGTTGTTCAAGTAGTCAGGTTCAGGATATAATCTTGTAATCATGTCAAGTTATAGCCATGGTTCGGTCAAGTCAAGTATTCATGTTGATATTTGTGCTTGAATTCAGGTATTCAGGTTCATGTTCAAGTATGTATGTTAGACTTTGGATTCATGTTTGAGTTGGATTCTGATTTGAGTTTGGATTCAGGTTTGGTTTAGACTCAAACTTGAGTCAGACACTTGTAACTGATTTAGATCATGAATTAGGTTCGGAAGTTATCGGTAATTGCTGCACATGGACGACAGGATTTGTGTCTTTTTCCAAGACAATTACCATTGATAACTCCGTTAGGTTTTCTAACTTAAATAGGCAAGCATTCACTTTCTCCGGCTCCCTGGGGCAAGGAATTGATCCCGCTTAAAACTATATTTACTAAAGTCCTTAATATTGTTCTATATAACTCGAGGGGGTTTTATGAAAAATATTTTAATATAGTTTCAAAATAACCTCGAGAATTTATTTATTTTATTTAGGGTTTTCATGGATGTGAATTTTAAAAATCTGAGGTATTTTGGTGATAATTACTTAGCTTGAATAATTCATGGTATTTTATTATAAAACTTGTCTTATATTGATATCTTGATGGTATTTTAGTGAAACCTGTGAACTTTCATCTTTTAGGAAAAATATAAGTTTGTTATATTTGAAAATATATGGATTTGTAATATTTAAATAATTATTAAAAATTAAATTTTATTTAATTAGAAAAAATGCGTTTTTTCTTAAAAACCGTATTTAAAACTTTTCGAGATCAAATGCTCCGTGAGAAGGTCCGCATCTCGCTCTACTAGCCCAAAGATGTACGATAATCCGCACCATCCAATAGCGGGTCCCCTAAAAAGGGTTGTAGAGACATATTTGCAAAGGAAATTAAAATACAATTTAAAAGAAAACCGTTTTTATAGTCAAGGGTATTTTAATGTAATATTGTACTCATAACAAAAAATACGTTCACAGAGTATCGTGTTATGGAACCATGCGTGTATGTGAGGGATGTGTCATTACCCCGTGAAGTTTTCTAAATGCATGCTTTAACAAAATAAAAAAAGGGGTGTTATCTAAAGTTCATGATATTTTAATAAAAAAGTTAAATTAAAGTTATTTTGCATGATACTTTTGATTAAAAGTTGGTTCTAAGCATTAGTTTTATGATTACAAGTATTGGGTAAGAATATGGATGAACAATTTTTAAGAAAAAGTGGAATTTCTATAGTTTAGAAGAAGATGTCAGTATTAACGCCACTTACCGACATATGTTTTGAAATGAGATTTCCAAAAAGTTTAAAAAGAAAATCAGAAAAAATAATGTGTCTGATGGGATTCGAACACAGGGGCTGCGTCACAACAGTGCAAGGCTTTTACCAGTGAGCTACAAATTGTTTCTTGCTGTTCTTAAACAAAATTAACTTATAATTTGTACTCAGGCTTGTAAACTCCTTTCTGTACATTAAACTGAAAAATTTTGTACAGTAAATTCAGAGTCGTTACACAATGGTTCATGTGGTATGGAGTGAGTGTTGACGAAATGTGCAGATATGAAACAATGTGATGCTCCAAAATAAAATAGTACTCTAGCTGGCATAGAATGAACGAGTAGAGTACTTGTAACAACTTCACCTGAGGCCTCTGCCTGCTCGACAATCAGGGTGAAAGCCCACCCCAGATAGCGACCTGTGTTGGTCTGCCTCTGCTCTAATGACCTTTGCTGCTGCGGTCCAAATCCTCCCTGTAACTCTATTCAGTGAAGGCAACTACTAACCCTGTGCTGGCTAGATCCACAAATCAAAAACTGTCCCTTAGCACGGTGACAGTCTTTCTGGGTGTGCCCGTCCCCGTAACAGTAGTCGCAGATTAAAACCTTCCTCTGTGGGTGCTGCTGGGGCACGAAAGGATGCTTCATCTGCGTTGTCCCAGGCCTATGAACTGGTATAACCCCTCGGGACGATGTATGAGTACGTGTCGGGACAACTGGGGGCCTCCTATCACTCGAGCTGGCCCCCCTGAATTTATTGATTAGCTTCTCCTGAATTCGTGCAGCATTGAGCACCTACGCGAAAGTCTGCAACTTGAATGACGCAATCAATTGTTGCAGCTCAAAGTCGAGTCTCTGCAAGAAACGTCTGGCCATGGTAACCTCTGAAGCGACCATATATGAAGCGAATTGGCTCAGACGGTTGAACTCTGCTGCATATACGTCAACGGGGAGGCCGTTTTGCTTCAGTAAGATAAATCTTTCTTCCATCTCTGCCTTGGCGGTGGAGGGGAAATAGTGGTCCAAGAAGCATTCTTTGAACTTGCTCCACTCGATCGGCCCATCGAGTCTACTCTTTCCGACGGACCACCAAGCATAGGCCTCGTCCTCCAGCTGGATCTTTATCACGTTCACTTTCTCTTCATCGGGGACCCGTGCGCCCATCAGTAAGTTCTCCACATTGACCAGCTATTGTTCGGCCTCGAGTGGTTCGGCTAGCCCTATAAACATAGTTGGGTGCAGCCTCCGAGAATCCGACATAGTGCCAGTCCTGGCAGGTGTAGCGGCACCTTCGGGGGCGGCAATGAGAGCGGAGGGTCCTCCTAATGTGGTAATTGCTCTAAGACCTTCGGTAAGTAGGTCCGTCTTTCTCTCTTGGGCTTCCGCGAGGGTCGTCAGTGCGTTCAGGATTCTCTCTGTGCGATCATAAGAACCAAAGTCCGAGGAGAGGTCATTCGGGGAAGTCATGTCGCTGGAAAATAAATGAACGGATATGATTAGATACAAGAATGAAAATGAAAGATATTGAAGTGAAAATAATATAATAAATCATAGTTAATATTATCCCTTAATACTAAAGCCTGGCTTTGATACCAACAAAACCATGTCACGCCCCGCTTCCTAAAATACGGAATACGGGAGGCAACTAGGCCAGCCATGCTCCTACGGTCAGGAAAACAATCCCGCCGTAGTCACGTTTCGGCTTCTAGCATTACATGGTAATCAGTAAATATAGCGCAGAAGTAAAGGAAACAAATCACTAGTTTATTACATCAAATTTCATTGTTCACAGTTTACAATAGTTCGAAAGAAAAGGAAACTACTAACCAAGTGCGAATACAAGGTTGATTTATGGAAAACGATAAAAGTATTGATGGTACGACCGTCTAGATCTCTGCCAACTCGAATGGTAGGTCTGACTCCTGAACTGGGTCCTCTCTAAGCTCTGAGCATGTATACTCAGGTCGTCAGAACGACGCAATAGCAATATTATGGTAATAATAATGAAGCAAGAAATAAAAGTAATAGCGGTGGAGAAAAAATGCAGGTAATCGATATGTCAATAATCAGTGCAATGTATGACCTGTGTTCCTACTGGTCTCTAACTCAATTTTGAAATCGAGTTTGCGGAAATCATGTTTAACGAGGATCTCGTGTGTACCCGAGACTACGGCCCACTGTTGCCTGGAACATAATCCAGTCAACCGGATCGCTAATGTCGGGACCCAGTTCTTGCTCACGGAGCAAAGTGTCACATGAAACAAAGTGTCACGCCAAGTGTCATGCCAAGAGGCGGGGGCCACCTATTGAATCCATGGGGGCCACCTTTTGAGTCCTTGGGATCCACTGTAGAACAATGGGGAATCTTCGGAACACATTCCGAAAGATGACCAAACTGCATTATAAATGTAATGATGCCACCCTCAATTACAGAGGCACCTTTTAAGTGAATCGACACTACAGGAGCTTAAGAACTTCGTAGTTAAGCATGCTCGGGCCAGGGAAGTCTTAGGATGGATGACCTCCTGGGAAGTGCCCATGGTCGGGTTCGGTTCTCTCTAAAAGGGCAAAACCGCACGGTTTGTGCGGTTTTGCCCAGAGCGGACAATACCATCTATACTGGGGCGTGGGGCGTTACATTTATGGTGACCCATGCAGCTCCCTTAGTAGTAGGTCTGTGGTTCGAGAACGAACCATTGTTCAAAAGTGGGGAGAATTTCGGGACCCGGTTCTTGCTCACGGAACAAAATGCCATACGGAACAAAGTGCCACGCCAAGTGTCATGCCAAGGGGCGGGGGCCACTTCTTGAGTCCGTGGGACCCACTGTAGAACAATGGGGAATTTTCGGAACACATTCCGAAGGAGGACCGAAATTTGTTTCATAATTAAGCAAAATGATACAAAATGGATAGAAAGTAAACTTAATTATAAAACCAACGAAATTTGTTTCAAGTCAATCGGGTTTCGGGTTTGCGAATTATGGTCATTTCTTTTTAAGTGCTCACTTCTGAGAATTCAATTTTTGAACTGAAAGTCCGTTTCGAAACACAGTTTTCACCCTGTTGAGATCATAATTAGACGACACTACAGTTTGATAATATTTAGGTCTACTAATTAGGTTTCCAATGCATCATACGGATAGACAATATCCACTGTGTGTCGGAAGATATGCATTGTTTAAAATCAGGGTATACGTTCTGTCCCTGCTTGGGACTGCCGTACGTATTGATGATTTAAAATATGATTAAAATAGTAAACGATAGTAAAAACGAATGAAACCACCACCAATAGTTATATAAGAGAATAATCTTAGCAACGGCATAGGGTTCCATATAATATCATTTTCATACGGAGTTGTAGAAGCATTTTAATCCAGGTGTAAAGCAGTGTTGCTCTGGACTGCAGTCCAGAGCCGCATTCCCGAACAGTTTTTGTCATCGTTCTAAAATAGAAATGAAATATAAATCATAGGAGGTTCTATGGTGTCGAGTCGGATTCGATACGAGCCTTCAAACACACCGTTCCAGTATGTATCCAAATTACTATGGTTTTTACAAGTTAGGTTTACGGAAAAATTTCAGATTTGGTGAAGCAAATTAAGGGTGACATTTCATGGTATTAGAGTCAGTATTTTCATTATAACTTTTTACATATCATCCATTATCACTAAAGCAATCCAGTAGACCTATGTTCCGCCATAATTGATCAGGTTTACACATAAGATTCCGTATTTAACACATTGGTTTAGCAAACGATTATCGATCGAAACATCGATTTCCTTTATTTAAGCGACACGAGAATTTATTTCATGAAATCTACTTGCTATCACCATGGAATTAGTAATCATTAGACGGGTTTCAATCACTAAATTAACGACGGTGGTTCATGGGGAAAGATTCGATTATTTTGTTTCGATTTATATATACATATACACAGACACCCCCGCACGCACGCACATACATATCATGTTATATATATACGTAACTATTGCTAGCATGTTAAACAAGTGAAAGGGTTTTCACTTTCCTCAAGACGACAGTAATGAAGGTGACACTGCAACAGCACGGCAGCGATGGCTCGGAACGGTGACAACACGGCAACTGCGAGGGTTTGGCCTCGGCTCGAGCTTGGCTAGGCTTAGGTTTGGCACAGTGGTGAACACGAGGTGCGGCGGAGACGGAGGTGATGGCCAGCGATGATGTTGGTGGCATGAACAGTGACTAAGTGGCTGTGTTGGTTCAGGTGGCGGTGGGTACTTGGGATTGGTGGTGACGCGGTGTAGTAGTGGGGCTCACGGTGTGTTAGGTTTGGCCAGAGGTAGCAATGGGGTCGACTATGGAGTTGCGAAGGGTCGGCTTGGAGGCTGGTGGCGATAAGGAGGTTGTGGTGAGTGGCTGCGGCAATGGTGGTTGCGGCAGTGCTCGTCGGCGAAGGTGTCAACCGGAGTTGATGAGGGCGATGACGATGGCGCAGTCTCATGAGGGGTCGTGGGTTCGTCGTGAGTGAGCAGGAGAGAGGAGGCGAAAGGTTGAGAAGAGAGAGAGTTTGTGAAGGAGGGGGAGAGAGAGGGAGTGTGATCGAGAGGAGAGAGTGTGTGTTTTAAAGAGGGTTGAGAGCGTGTGTAAACGGGAGAGAGAGAGAAATTTTGAAAAAAAAATTAAGTGATAGTTAATAGGATTTATTTAGGAATTAAAGGAATTAATTAGGGTAAGATTTGGGTTAAATGGGATTAAAGTGGGGATTAAATGAAGGAATTCAAAAAAGAAGGTGGCAGTTGGGGAGGGGATTAGGTTTGGGATAGTTCGTCTTGGGTCTTGGGTTAGGTTGTAATGAAACCATCTGGATAGAATATAGGTTAGGGTGTCAGGGAAAAATAATTAGAATATTTAGGTATAGGAAAATAAAATATAAATAAAATAAATTAAATTAAAAAATGGGTAAACTATTTAGAATAACATTTTATTTTAAATACGGGTATTAGCGTACAAAAGGGAACTGGGTATTACATTTACCATAATCTGTAGAAATATTCTTCACAATATAACATTCTTCCACTTGGAGATTTCTTCCGCTTTGATTCACAACGCCAGTAGACTTCACACGATTCCGCTGCTGTTTTCTCCTCATCAAATTTTCATGGAGAGGTTCACCAACCTGCAACAAAGATCTAGCTTATTTTTGCCTACGAGCTTGGTGAATATATCCGCTGGATTCTTTTCTCCCGCGATCTTTTGCGGTGTCAACTTGCCTTCTTCTATCGTTATGCGTATGAAGTGGTACCGCACCTTGATGTGCTTCGTACGAGAATGATATGTCGCATTCTTCGCCAAATATATCGCACTTTGGATGTCGCTCCACAAGTTATTGAAGTCTTGCTTCTCACCCAATTCTTCAAGTAGCTCTTGTAGCCATGCCATCTCCTTACCGGCTTCTGTGATAGCCACATTGGACTCCGTAGCTGACAATTCCACCACCTTTTGGCAATTGAGGGAGCCTACTTACCTGTGTTCCCCCAACCATGAATACATACCCCGTTATGCTCTTTCCACTATCTCGATCATCCGAGAAGTCCGCATCAATGCAACCTTACACATTAAGAGAGTCACCACTGAAATATAAGCAATGAATGGACGTATCTCTAAGATATCTCAATATCCACAGTATGTGCAATATCTGGTCTCGTACTCACCATTACATACATCAAACTCCCCACCGCAGATGCATAAGGCACTCTTGCCATCTCGTCTTTCTGCTCTTGAGTTGTCGGGCACAACTCCTTCATGAGTTTGAAGTATTTTGCTAAAGTCAAACTCACCGGTTTTGACTTTTCCATGTTGAACCGTTTCAAAATCTTCTCGATATAGTCCCTTTGCAATAACTACAGCTCCCGCTGCTTCCTATCTCGAACGATCTTCATGCCCAAGATTTGTTTGACTGTTCCCAAATCCTTCATAGAGAAATTCTCAGCCATCATCTTCTTCAAATTTTGAATTTTCTCGAAATTCGGACCTGCTACCAACATGTCATCCACATAAAGTGATAGAATGATATACTCATCATCCTCAAAAGTTTGAACATACAGACAGTGATCTGATTCACAACGCATAAATCCTATCTCCAACATGTACTGATCGAACTTGAGGTACCACTGCCTAAGGCTTGCTTGAATCCATACAAGCTCTTTTGCAGTCTACATACCATCTCTTCTTTCCTCTTTACCACGTATTCTGGTGGCTGCATCATATAAATCTCCTCCTTTAAATCTCCATGAAAGAACGCCGTTTTCACATCCAGCTACTCTAAATGCAAATCCTCCACGGCCACAATGCTAAATATCGCCCGAATTGATGTCATTTTCACCACAGGGGAAATATCTCTTGATAGTCAATTCCTTACTTTTGCGCATATCCCTTGACTATCAAGCGAGCCTTGTACCACTTCACACTATCAGCCTCATCTTTAATTCTGTACACTTACCTATTTAGCAACGTCTTCCAACTCTTGGATAGCTTCAGTAAGTCCCACATACGGTTCCTCTTCAAAGAATCCACCTTCTTATCCATAGCTCGCTCCCATTGCTCGCTAGCATCGTCGCTTGTTGCTTCTTCAAGGGATCCGGGCTCCTCCGAATCTGTGTACAATACGAATTCGGTCACAAGTTTTTCAGGTAGCTACCTTTCTCTCGTTGATCTCCTCAGAACCGGTACATTTTGTTGTTGAATATGGTCACCATTATGTTCTTGAACCTGATCCTGCATTGATGCTTCCTCCATGTTTTGATCTCCACTCGTAGGCGCCTGATTGCTCTCTTGAGTTCCATCTAACTCCACGAACTCAGATACCGCACCATCTTTGGCTTACTTTTCTTCTTTGTACAAGTGTTGCTCATAAAAAACAACGTTCCCGCTTCGTATTACTTTCTTGCTTATGTAATCCCACAGCCGATATCCAAACTCGTCTCCACCATACTCAATGAAAGCATACTTCTTAGACTTGGAGTAAAACTTACTCCTTTCCGCCGTATCAATCAAAGAATATGCAATACAGTCAAATACTTTGAGGTGTGAATAGTTGACCGGTTTACCCGACCAAATTTCTTCTGGAATGTCTTCATCAAGCGCACTCGTCGGGCTTCTGTTGATCAGATACACAGCAGCATCGATAGCTGCTGCCCATAGGAATTTTGGTACATCCGCATCCAAGGTCATGCTTCTCACCTGCTCAAGGATCGTCATGTTCATCCTTTCAGCGATACATTTCTGTTGCAGCGTCCCCGGTACCGTCTTCAGCCAACGAATATCCTTTTGTGAGCAAAATGCCTCGAACTCTTGCGTGCAATATTCCCCACCATTATCGGACTTTAGGTATTTAACCTTCAGCTTCGTTTGGTTCTCCACTTGCACAATCCAGTGTTTAAAGATACCAAACACATCTGGCTTCTTTTTCATCGCATACACCCATGCCTTTCGGTTTGCATCATCAATAAACGTCACGAAGTACCGATTTTCTCCATAAGATTCCATTAAGGTTGGACCCCATACGTCCGTATGCATCATCTCTAGCCTCTTATTCTTTTTTGCTATGCCTCCAATTTGAAATCTGAGCGCGCTTTGCTTCCCATAAACGCAGCTCTCGTAAAGCCCCCATCTCTACCTTTTTCAGCCCCGAAAGAAGCCCCTTAGCTTGAAAAATTTTCATGTTCTTCTCGCTGAGGTGCCCCAATCTTTTATTCCACAACGAAGTCTCTGAATCTGTCTCCGAACTTACCGCCAATGCAACCGAGCTTTCGTTGCTCCCACTGAATGAGTAAAACGAACCGCTCAAGTTTCCCCTTGCGACCACCAACGGCCCTTTAGAAATTTTCCATTGAGAATTCCCATACGTCGTTATAAGCCCTTCGTTGTCTAACTGACTTGTGGAAATCAAGCTCTTCTTCAACCCGTAATATGACGAGCATTCTTCAATTAGATTTAACCACTTCCTGACGGTTGCAAGATGATCGTCCCCTTTTCTACGATCTTGCACGATTGATCGTTTCCCACCATCACATATTCAAGGTCGTTTTTAATATACTCTCTGAAGTGATGTCTGCCCGAAGTGTAATGAAAAGATACCCCCGAATTTAGGAACCAAGTATCCACTTTTGTGTTCGCGCTCGCTGATAGACAAAGACCTTATTCCTCTTCTTCTTATATAGACACCACATTCGCTTCCTTTTCATCCGCCTTCTCATCTGAGCCTTTCTTCGGAAGTCTGTATTCACTTTTTCTGTGGCCCTTCTTTCCGCAATTCTAACAAGCGTCTTGAATTTTCCCTTGAGATTTTTCTCGGCTTTTAGACTTACTCCTTTTCCACTTTCCCCTTTCCATCGTTATGCCGTGATTCTCCATCAAAAGTGCAGAAGTTCCAGAACTCCCACTTTCCGCTTTTCTCCGCATCTTATCGTTTAATATGCAACTCACCGCATCATTAAACGTGAGAGTTTTCGATATAGAGTTGCTAACTGCCATAACTAGGTTTTCCAAACTCTCCGGCAACGAACAAAGAAATAGTAGAGCTCGAATCTCGTCTTCAAAGACGATTGAAACCGACTCGAACTGGCTTGCCATGCTGTTGAACTCGTTCAGGTACTCCGTCACCGAACCGTTCTCTACCGTCTTCATGTTAAAAAATTTCTTCATCAAAAAATTTTTGTTTGATATCAAAGGCTTCTTATATAACTTTGCTAACATCGTCATTAGCACCTTAGTTGTTTTCTCCTTTGAGATATTAAAAGTCACCTGCGGATTCAACGACAATCTGATCGTCGCCAAGGCTTTCCTATCTAAAAGGTTCCACTCCTCATCGTCATCTTCTCGGGTTTTTCTCCTAGCAACGGAAGATATATATCTTTTTGGTGTAGGCAGTCCTCCAACTGTATGCGCCACCAACCAAAATTGTGACCATTGGATTTCTCGATTCTTATCTTATCCTCCGCTATCTTTCGTCTGTATCGCAGCAAACTCGATTTCTCCCTAGATCTGAACCAACGCTTTCAAAATTACAATCTAAAAAAGTGAGGAAGAGAACACAAGCGTCGTTACCCACCGTTGACCTAGAGTGTAGAATTGAAGAACTCTAGGTTCGTTTAAGCCTGCTCTGATACCAGTTGTTGGGAGGTGAGTCGATCCACGAAACAGTGCTTGCAATATAGATTGATCAAAGTTCTGTTGTTTTTCTCCGTTCTTATATCGAGACAAGACAACAACTGTCAAAGGATAAAGAACTCGGTGCGATGCTAAGGTATAAAGAAAAGGGGAAAATGGTTCTTTTCTTGCTTCTTTTTTTCTTTCCTGTTCTCATTTGTTGCAAAGCTTTACAATATGTGTAAGGCTTGCTTTGTAATCGGCTTGTTCTGCTTTATCTATATATATTGGTTTCATTGTTTATTTATTTATTTATTTATTTTGTTCCTTAATTTTCTTATGTTATCGATAGTGTTTAGTTTTTTAATGGGAATCTTTATATCCTGGTGAATTTTGTTTAATCATTATTAGCTCTCTTGCATGTTACATGTTACTAGAACTGATAACGCACGATATTGGCGACCTCCAAGATCAGGACGCGTGGCAGATGATGTGTCCCAGAACTCAGAAGACAGGGCCCGCAGGGGTCGACTAGGCCACCCTGTACCCGACCTGCGAGCACAAGGCTGGCTCACCTCGGGGGCCCCTGCAAATTGACCTCCTCGGCCCTTAGCTCCCGCCGAGCTGCCACAAGACTAAGACTCCTCGGCCCCCTCCGCTCGCCCCCAAGCTTTCAAGCCGAGGCCGCCTTCCTCGGTCCTCCAACCAACCCCACCGCTCACAGGTTTACCCGCCGCTCCGCGAATCTCGCCATGCGCGGATTCTCCGCCAGTAACATCCCACGTTCCACGCCATCATGATCCCCATTAATGGGCGATCCGCTCTCTACGCGGGCATGGCATCGGGAGCGTAACTGCCGGCAGAATCTTCGCGCCCGCTATTGTGTGCTACCGCCACTATATAAACCCCCATCACAGAGGGGTCAAGTAAGCCATTCTTTACACTTACGCCGTTACTCTGCTCGGATATCGTCACTGACTTGAGCGTCGGTGGGTCCTTGGTGGTACCAAACCACCCCGGGACTTCTTTGCAGGTACACGGCGGCAGCCACCTCATCCTACTTTATCCTCTCAAAACCTATTGAGATCCACACGTGACGAAGGACAATCAACCCAGTTCACCTCGAGATCAACGGAAGACAGCATCTGACGGAGGCCCGAAAAGGAACTCCATCAGTTGGTGCCGTCTGTGGGAACTAACTCCACAAAATACAAAGTTGGCCTTCCGATCTCCTCCCGCATGACAACCGACTCCCCTAAGGATCCAAATGCCCGCTACCGCTTCCCTCGCAACGGGGGCGCGGGCGGACCCTCGCCCGAGGTCGTCGGCCTCCCCGCAGGCTGCCACCCCACACGCTCCGGCGGCCGCCCGACCAAAAGAGCTAGGGGCCGGGAGCCCATCACCTTTGGCGACAAGGATCTCCATGGCATATATGTGCCCCATAGCGACCCACTGGTGATCGTAGCGCGGATTCACCGATACGAGGTCCACCGAATACTCATCGATTCAGGCAGCTCGGCGGACATCCTCTTCCACGACTGCTTTCTGCGGATGGGGCTGGCCCCAGCGGACTTGAGGCCAACCTCCCACATCCTCTCGGGATTTACTAACCACTCCGTCCCGGTGCAAGGGATGGTCACCCTGCAGTTCACGATCGGGGAGTCCGGCCATACGCGCACACTGCTGGTAGACTTCATTGTGGCTAGGGTCCCCTCGGCCTTCAACGTCCTCCTTGGCCGGCCGACTCTGAACTCCCTCCAGGCCCAGATCTCGACGTACCACCTAGCGATAAAATTCCCCCTTGACCAAGGTGGGGCGGGCCGGGCCTACGGGAGCCAACAGGTCATGGAGGTGGGTCTGGCAGACGCATCTTCCCCCGAGCAGCATGCTGATAGCGCCGATGCATGCGACGACATGGAGGGGTCCCTAGACACCCGGGACGAGCGGAAGGAGGTCCGTAGAGCACCGGTCGAACCACTGACCGACGTACCCCTAGCGGAAGGAGACCCAGGGAAGACAGTCCAGATCGGGTCACTCCTGGCGGGAACCCAGCGGGATGACCTGACTGAGTTCTCCGGAGCAATTCCGACGTCTTCGCCTGGGCCCCAGCTGACATGCCTGGGATCGACCCCAAAATCATCTCCCACAAGCTCGGGGTTGATTCTACGGCCCGACCCGTCAGGCAGAATAAGAGAAGCTTCGCCCCGGCCAAATAAAAGGCCATCGAGGAAGAAGTTGACCGACTCCTCGCCGCCAACTTCATCAGGAACGTGCCCTACTCGGAATGGCTGGCCAACGTGGTCCTAGTCAAGAAATCGAGTAGGAAGTGGCGTATGTGCGTCGACTTCACCAACCTCAACAAGGCCTGCCCCAAGGACAACTTCTCACTCCCCTGCATAGACCAGCTCGTCGACAGCTCGGCCGGGCACGAGCTCCTGAGCTTCATGGACGCCTTCTCCGGCTACAACCAAATCCGCATGAACCCTGATGACGAAGACATGACCGCGTTCACGATGGACCGGGGTGTGTGCTGTTACAGGGTGATGCCGTTCGGCCTTAAGAATGCCGGGGCCACATACCAGAGGCTGGTCAACCACATGTTCAAGCCGCAGATCGGTAGAAACATGGAGGTCTACGTCGACGACATGCTTGTCAAGTTTGTCTCATCGGCCGACCATGTCAAGGACCTGGGCGAGGCGTTCGAGGTGCTCCGCAAGTTCAACATGAAGCTGAACACCGCCAAGTGCGCGTTCGGAGTTACCGGAGGGAAATTCCTCGGGTTTATGGTCACTCACCGCGGGATTGAAGCTAACCCGGAGAAGATCGACGCCATCCTGAACATGACCGCACCCCGGACCAACGTCAAAATTATGCGGCTCACAGGGTGGATCGCCGCTCTGAGCCGTTTCATGTCCAGGTCGGGGGAGAAGTGCCTCCCGTTCTTCAAGGCGCTGAGGAAAATCCTAAGGTTCGAGTGGTCGGAAGATTTCCAAACCGCCTTCGACCAACTGAAGAAGCACCTCACAACGCCGCCCCTACTCACCCGGCCCGTGGAAGGGGACGAGCTGTCGGCTGTACCTGGCGGTATCCGACCAAGCAGCTGGGTCGGTGCTCGTCCGAGAGGCCGAGGGGGTGTAGAGGCCAGTGTATTATATGAGTCGTGTATTCAAAGACGCGGAGACGAGATACCCCGCCATAGAGAAGATCGTCCTGGCCCTCGTAGTAATCTCGCGGAAGCTGCGGCACTACTTCCAAGCACACACCATCCTCATCCTCATTGAGCGCCCCTTGGGGGCTATCCTGGCATCGCCAGAATCCTCTGGCCGCCTAGAGAAATGGAGATGGGAGCTGTCTCAATTCGACATAAGGTATCGCCCGAGGCAAGCCATCAAGGCGCAGGCCCTGGCCGATTTCGTCGTCGAATACACCATCCCCAGCAGGAAGTTGGATCCCGCGCCACCCCTCGTGGCCCGGCATCCCGACCAGGAAGGCCGTAGCTCAGCCCCGGAGTGGATCATCTACGTCGACGGGTCTTCCACCGAGGAAAGCTATGGTGACGGCCTCATTATCCGAGGTCCGAACGAAGCCGAGATGGAGTACTCCTTGAGACTCGGGTTTAAAGCATCAAACAACGCGCGCGGAGTACGAAGCCCTCCTAGCCGGGCTGCACATGGCCGTCGGGCTGGGGTTGAAGACCGTCCGGGTCCGCAGCGACTCGGCTCTGGTCGTTGGCCAAGTAACCGGCCGCTTCGAGGCTCGGGAGCCCCTGATGATGAAATACCTAGGCGAGGTGAGAAAGCTCCGAAGAAACTTCGACGAAGTCCAGGTGGAACAAATACCCAGACAGATGAATACTCAAGCAGACGCCCTGAGCAAGTTGGCTTCATTATACTCGGTCAGCAACAGGCGCTCGATACTCTTCGAAATCTTGGCCCGACCCAGCGTTGAAGATGAGGCGGCGACGCTCCAAGTGTACGCAACACAGGAGAATGACCCAGATTGGAGGAAACCCCTCATGGAATTCCTGAAAGACAGCACGCTCCCGGAAGACAGGGCAGCCGCCTGCCGCCTCCGGGCCAGAGCCACCCACTTCGTCTGGAGCAACGGGAACCTCTACAAGAAGGCCTTCACTCAGCCCCTGCTCCGGTGTGTTGACCCTCACGAGGCCGACTTCATCCTGCGGGAAATCCATGAAGGGGTGGGCGGCGCACACCCGGGGGCTCGAACCCTGACCCAAAAGGCACTACTTCAAGGGTACTATTGGCCCACCATGCACGAAGACACCCTGAAGCTGGTCAGGAGGTGTTAGAGCTGCCAACTCTACGGCAGTATCCCCCGCCTCCCAGCCACCGAGCTAACGGCCCTGGCGTCCCCGTGGCCATTCGCCTAATGGGGATTGGATATGATCGGCCAGTTTTCCACGGGGACTGGCGGACATAAGTACGTCCTCGTCGCGGTGGACTATTTCACCAAATGGATAGAGGCTGTTTCCATCAGGAAACCGGACGCCACCACAACCATCAAGTTCCTCCAAAACAACCTGATTCACCGGTTCGGGATCCCAAGGTGCATCATCACCGACCACGGGACGAACTTCGAGAACGAGAAAGTAAGGGATTTCTGCAAAGAATACCACATCCTCATGAAGTTTTCCGCGGTCGCGCACCCCCAATGTAACGGGAAGGCCCAGGTCGCTAACCAGGACATCCTCAGGGGCCTCCGAACCCGCCTGGAAGGGAGGCAGGGCAGTTGGGTCGAGAAACTATCCCGGGTCTTATGGGCCCCGCGCACGTCAAAAAAGACCCCTACCGGAGAAACCCCTTTTAGCCTCTGCTACGGGACCGAAGCAATGGTCCCAGCAGAGATCGGGCTGCCCAGCCACCGAGTCGAGCACTTTGACGATGAAGCAAACACCATGGCACTGCGAACCAACCTCGACATATTGTTGGAGAAAAGGGATTGGGCCCAGATCAGAGCCGCCGCCTACCAACAGCAAACGGCCCGGTACTATAACGCTCGGGTAAAACACCGATCCTTCAAGACCGGGGACCTAGTCCTACGGCGAAATGAGTTCATCGACCAAGGCAGGCTTCACAAGCTCTCCCCAAAGTGGGAGGGTCCCTTCCTCGTCTACGAAGCGCTCCCCGGCGGAGCCTACCGCCTGCAAGATGTGGACGGACGGAAGCTACCTTGGCCTTACAACGCAGAGAAGCTCAAGCTATACCTATGAAGTCAAAATCAGCAAAACGCCGTGCCCCGGCTACCGCTCAAAGTCTCCCCTTGAAATGGTGATGTATAGCGTTGTCTAAAATTCCTAACCATGCGAATAAAGAAACTTTCAAACCTTCTTTCCCGGTAGGGTTCCCCCTGTACAACGAGAAAGGTCCCCCAGAGATGGTCGGGCCTGAGGTTCCCTCGCTCGGCTATCTCTAACGGGCAGCTCCCCTGCCACGGCACCAGGAACCGAAAGCCCTCTCAGAGGCAGCCGAGCCCGAGGTTCCCTCGCTCGGCTATCCCCCGCAGGCAGCTTCCCTGCCACAACGCCGGGGATCAAAAAGCCCTCCCAGAGGCAGTCAAGGCCCGAGGTTCCCTCGCTCGGCTATCCCCCGCGGGCAGCTTCCCTGCCACAACGTCGGGGATCAAAAAGCCCTACCAGAGGCAGTCGAGGCCAGAGGTTCCCTAGCTCGGCTATCTCCAGCGGGCAGCTTCCCTCCACAACGTCGGGGATCAAAAAGCCCTCCCAGAGGTAGTCGAGGCCAGAGGTTCCCTCGCTCGGCTATCTTTCAGGACAAAAGCCCTCGCCAAGAGGCACCGGGCAGTAACCCTGTCCGGCCAAGGGTCCTTGGTGGCTTCCTACAGCCTTATAGCTTTCCTCGCGCCAAGGACTAAAGTCCTCCCAGTGGCAGTCGGGTCCTTACCCGGCTATCCCCGGCTGGTAGCTTCCTACCACAACCGACAGGGATCAAAGTCCTCGCCAAGAGGCACTGGGCAGTAACCCTGCTCGGTCCCCGTCCTGAAGGATCTGAAAGCCCTCCCAGAGACGGCCGAGCCCGAGGTTCCCTCGCTCGGCTATCCCCGGCGGGCAGCTTCCCTGCCATACGCTGAGGATCATAATTCTTCCCCGAAGCGGTCGGGTCCTTGCCTAACCGTCGATGGCTGGTAGCTTCCTACCACCGTCCTGAAGGATCAAGAGCCCTCGTAAGGGGCAACCGAGCAGCTGCCCTGCTCGTCCAAAACTCAAGCAGTTAGTTGCCTAACCCCGACGCCAAAGATCGAATCCTTCACCAAGCAGCAACCAAACGACCACCTTGCCCGGCCGAACCCGGCGTCTGCCCTGTGGCCACGCTCAAGGATCTGAGACACCCGGAAGAACGGCTGGTTCATCCAAATCTGAACGATCTCCCATCAACCTAGCTGGCACACAATAATACAGGCATGGGCATCCTATGGGTGTCCTTCACACAAAAAAAGGAAGAAGAAGAGAAAGGGGGACACAAACCGACGAGTTAAGGGTTATTTTTTTTCCTCTTATTGCCAAAATCAAGATCTTTACAAAGGGTACCCTGGGCCCCCCAGCCCTACATACTGCCCGGAGGCTTACTTCGGCCACTTCGTCGTCGGCGTCACGGCCCAAGGGCCTACCATCGAAGACATTGCCACCAAGGGCGCGCCAGGCTCCCCTCGTCATCCCTCACCTCGTCGCCGGAAGCGGGACCCGAGTGCGGAGTTCACCATCGTCGAACTCGGGATGTTGTTCCTTCACGGCGTCCAAAGCCTTATTCCACGCAACGACAGAATACTTCCCGAGCTCGGCGTAAAACTGCTTCGATGCCTTGTACTCGGCCACAGCTTTCTTAGCCCGAGCCTCAGCAACCTGAGTCCTCAGCAGCGCCGATTCGGCATCCCCCCTACTTGCGTCCCTCTCCTTCTCCAGAGCCGCAAAGCGTCCGGTCAGGTCCGCCAGCTTCCTATCGGCGACCCGAAGTGACGCGTTCAGACGGCAGATGGCACCCTGAGTCGCCGAATTGGCGAGCTCCACGGCCTCCGCTCGGCCAGCCACAGCATTGGCCTTATCCCTCTCTCGGCGCAGGTCACGTTGCAAGATCTCGACCTCCGAAGGAAACGCCACCACTGGCCTCGGGACGTGGAACGCTCCCTCGGCCTCCATGCGAACGGTGAAGGCGCAGTGCTGAAGAACCTGACAGAAAGCCAGTGAGAAACCAAGAAAAGGCATACCAAGACGAATACGCGTAGAAGGATTCATACCTGGACCGCCCCTTGGGCCATGGCCTCTAATTGATCCCTCAAGGAGCCACACGGGAGCCTTCCCCCGGCCGATTCCTCTATCCCGACGAGCAGACCAGTGGCCACGGAAAGCCCAGACGGAACAGTGGAGACGGAGCCCCCTTCCCACACGGGAATCCCTTCGGGGGCCTTCGACGGCGGTGTGCGAGAAGCCGTCCTCTTCCTCTTAGAAAGGGGTCGGCCCTCACCCTTCCTCCCATCACCAGTCTGGGACTCGGGTGACGACTGACGACTCCGGCCGCCGCCAGGAAAGCTCCCAGGTTCCGCTGACGAGATGGACAGCCCGGCCGTCGGCGGAGAATTAGGCGGGGGGCGCGAGCTAGCCGGGGACTCGGCCACGCCACTGGCTCCCCCCGCGTGCGAGCTGCCCGAAAAATAGGAACGAACCATGTCTCACGAGGGAAGAAGAACGCCGAGCGATAGCGGCTCAAAGAAAGAAGGAGATGAAGGGTTGGGGGCCCTAGGGCGGGCCCCGCCACTGTTTTATCGCCACGTCCAACGGCGCCCGTTAACTCCCGCCGAAACGACTCCCCACGATCGGCGGCTCCGATCGACCCACGTGTCGGCCCTAAACCGGATTGCACCCAATCGGGCGCTGTAGGCCCGCGTACGTCACACCAACCAGTCACCCTTTGACACGTGGTCCATTGCTTCAATCACACGGTACTCGAGCCGACGCACCCCCTTTAAGGTGCGGGGACATCGCCTCGTTTCGCTAGCAGAAAGACAACCAATGGACCGAAGGATTGCCCCGACGAAACCGTAGAAAGGATCTCACCCCGGGAGGCTCGGCAGTCCACTCCTGTCCCGACCACTATCTGGTCGGGACAGGAGTGGGGGGCTAATGATAACGCACGATATTGGCGACTTCCAAGATCAGGACGTGTGGCAGATAACGTGTCCCAGAACTCAGAAGACAGGGCCCGCAGGGGCCGACCAGGCCATCCTGTACCCAACCTGTGAGCACAAGGCTGGCTCACCTCGGGGGCCCCGCAAATTGACCTCCTCGGCCCTTAGCTCGTGCCGAGCTGCCACAAGACCAAGACTCCTCGGCCCCTTCCGTTCGCCCCCAAGCTTCCAAGCCGAGGCCGTCTTCCTCGGTCCTCCAACCAACCCCACCGCTCACAGACATAACCGCCGCTCCGCGAATCTCGCCATGCGTGGATTCTCCGACAGCAACATCCCACATTCCACAACATCACGATCCCCATTAATGGGCGATCCACTTTCTACGCGGGCGTGACGTCGGGAGCGTAACTACCAGCGGAATCTTCGCGCGCCCATCACAGAGGGGTCAAGTAAGCCATTCTTTACACTTACGCCGTTACTCTGCTCGGATATCGTCACTGACTTGAGCGTCGAAAGGTCCTCGGTGGTACCAAACCACCCCGGGACTTCTTTGCAGGCACACGGCGGCAGCCACCTCATCCCACTTTGTCCTCTCAAAACCCATTGAGATCCACACGTGACGAAGAACAATCAACCCAGTTCACCTCGAGATCAACGGAAGACAACATCTGACGGAGGCCCGAAAAGAAACTCCATTAAGAACAATTTTGCAAGATAGCCGAGGATAATTTTTATTTGGCTTGAATATTTTAATATTCACATTGATAATGGACTTTTATTCGGCTGGCAGGCTAGCAAATCGACCTACTAGTATAGCCTTGGAAGTTAAATAAATAATGGTTACCAGATAACCTGCAGTATTTTTAAAAAAGACAGCACAGTATGTTCCCATTGGTAGGATTTGTTTCCAAATCCTATCAACTTTTAACCATCAGATTTGCTTTGAGATGTGTGCAATGCAAAGGTTAAAAAGTTGTTAGGATTTGTTTCTAAATCCTACCGATAGAATCCTAGTCACTCTCCAGAGAAACTCATATTCTCACATTAATTAAACAACAAAATAGAAATCATAATATGTTACAAATATAAAATTAGAGAGATTAGAGGGGATGGAGCATAAATTAACTTCATCAGAGGAAAAAATGGGATCAAGATAATCAAGTGTCTGAAGTTCTGATAAATAAATAAACAATTCTGATTAAATAAAAAGGTTAAGTCTCCTAATTAGAACAAAATGAAAATCGGAATTTTTTTTTTACCAAATACATTTTATAGCCATAGGGGAGAAAAGAATAAGTTCCTTTGCGGTCGCAAGCACATCGGCCCCCTCTGTTGAAGTGTAGAAACAATTTCAAGCTTCATGCTCTTTATATCATACAAAAATATCATGCTCTTCCTCAGAATATGTTAGAAGTTTTGGTATAGAAATCGAAAAGTAATGGGAACATGTAAATTAAATTATAACTCTGCGGCACAGACGGCTCTCTTTAAGGATTTATTTGTTCCCAATTAAAGAGTTTGCTAATGGGTTTTCACACAAGGTTTCTTCAGGATACAACAGAGGTCGAAGTTTCTGCGATCAGCAAAAATCGAGGAAACTCGAAATTCAATATGAAAACAAAGAAAGTCAAAAAATAAGTTGCGTTAATAAATGAGTTGAGGCTTTTTTGAGTATTTCGAAATCCAAAATTTTGAAAATTAAAAGTGCCCTATCAATCAAGACTTTTAAAACAAACAGTATGTTATAAACCCATAAGAAAGAGCCCACTTGATCTAAAACCCATTTAAACTTAATACAATGAGAACCAGTGTTAGATTTTCCACCGTTAACGTCAATCCGAAGTGGGACTAAAAATTAAGCCATAAGCATAAAAATTCCAACAGAAAATTAACTGCATCTGAAAAAGGATGAAATGCGAATAGTTGTGGCTTGTATCGTTCATCAATGACCCAAGTAATATTTATAAAAAAACACAAGTAATAAGGAATCCGATGGTATAAATATACAATTTGGGAATCATTTCTTTAGACTAAACAACTAACGAGATAAGATTTAGGCTGAACAGTAAAACGAGTAAATGGAAAGCCGGGCTTGGAGAAAATTTCATGGATCCCAAGTAGGTCACAAACTGTTTCCTAATATGAACAGAAATAAATTTTTTCCCTTTTCAAATATTTCATTTTGTTGGAAAAGAAAATATAAGACCTTGTTTGATACTAGACATCTGGATATACTAACATTTTTTCATATGTGAGGCACTGCTTATTCATATCCATAAATTAAGGAGACACTACTATATTGACATTATTAATGGAGTATTTTGGGGATCGACTTGCATAAAATAATCTTCATGAATTTTAGAACAGAAAAGAAAGGTGATTAATTCAATAAAGTAGTAAAAATCAAGGGAGAGGATTAATTTGAAGGGAAAAGAAAATTCAGACTCAACTTTAAATGTAGGGTTTTGAGAGCTGAAGTAAGCGAGGGCAAACTTGATTCTTTCAAGTCAAGCCAAAGCTAACCATAGACTAAAGTGTAATCTTGAGGTTACATGTCCTAATTTTTAACTAACTGATAAATTAAGTAGACCTTTTTTCAAGAGAATATTGGATAGGGTCAATACAACCCTATCCAAATAAAATCGTACCACTAAAATTATGAAATAATAAAAATTACAAGAAAAAAATATAAAAACACATTTAGGGACCCTAAGAGTCTTAGAATTATTCACCTATCAAGAAAGTTAAACAACAATAGGTTATCTAGAAAATTCAAAACTAATCTACAATCATTAATTACCAGCCTAAGAAGTAGAATATTAAGAAGACTTTGCAGCAAATAATTTAGATTTTAGGGACTAACACACAATACTTCAAATTCAAGGGACTAACACTAAAAAGCCCTAAATCTTGAGGTTTGGATCCACACCAAATGATTCCAAAACGCTTGTGTGAACCCCCAAACGCCACAATATCCCCCAAAACAGAACCAGATTCGAGAGAGAGGAGAGAGAGAGGGAGAGAAAATGATGAAGGGAGCACCGAAGACAGTGATGATCACTGGAGCGAGCCGAGGCCTTGGTCGAGCGCTGGCCTTGGAGCTCGCGAGGGGAGGGCACACGATAATAGGATGCGCTCGCGCTCAAGATAAGCTCCAGTCTCTTGAGGCCCAGATTTCACCCCAAGACGCCGCCGCCGCCGCCGCCTCCTCCTCCTCCTCCTCCTCTAAGCACCTCTTCCAAGCTCTTGATGTGGTCAGTGTTCTATCCGTTCCTTTTTCCTTCCTTTTTATAGGATTTTGAGATGTATAACAAATGATGGGTTTTGTTTGGTTTGGGGAGAAATGTGTTGGAAATTTGATGGATCTCATTTTGCATTTTTGGGTTGCTTCCGGTTGAACCCTAGTAATTTTGCCTGTTTGGTTGCATAGCATTGTTGCTTTTACAAAAGTTTCGATGAATGAATTTCATAAGACTCAAGGAACATTTAGGGATTGGGAATGGCGGAGTCACACAAAAGCACTGTTATAACGAGTAGATATACGGCCTTCTGGTACGACTCCTAGGTAGAGGAGACTACTTACGCCCTCGAGAATCATCTGATTGCCTTGTTGTGGTAATCGAATATTTCCCATTGGTTGATAAGAGGTAGAAAAGGAGCCATGGACTTATTAGGCAATACAGAAGAAGGTAGATTGGAGAAATATTTGATATTATCTCTTCTCCTCTTCCTGCGTCCGTTCTTATAGGAAGTAGTATGTGCATAACAATCGTGGTTAGTGGGCTAGGTTTTCCCCCCACAACGGTTAGTGGAATTAGTATAAATGGATGGTTACAAAGCTATAAAACAAGATTTTGTTAGAAACTCAGAAGTGAAAGTTGATTATATTTTAACGGAGGCTATTTGAAAACAAAACCGTAACCCATTTGGCTGCATGCATGAGGCTCGAAACTAGGATTTGCACCTGCATGCAGTTTACATGTCTAGACGCACCCACAAATGCATGCGATGGACCTAGTTATCATTTTTGTGATCTGGGTTAACGATTTCAATTCAATATGGTTGGGGTCATGCGCATGGGGGCGTTCTTCATTCTTCGCCCATAACCATAGTAAATATGTACACCCTTCAAGTTTTTTCCGATTGGCATAGTGGGACTTAATCTTTGAGTGGTTTGAGGTTTCACATTGGATTCCACCTAGGGATCTCCAGAGGATAAAACAGCGAAAGGAAAGGAGTAAAAAGCCTTCATTTGGGTTTTGAAATATTCTTGAATATCGCCAACTCCCATAGAGAATATGTTTCGGACATGTGCAATATGCGCTGATAAAAATGCGATAATTAAGCACAAAAGAATTAAATCAAATGGAGATAGGGCAATTAAGCAATATATGTTTGTTCTTTGTTTAATCAATGAGTTGGCACTTAAAGCTTGACAGGAAGAAACATATTAATGTAGCCAACCCTGAATGTTTGGGATAAAAGCATGTTTTTTGTTTAATCAAGGAGTTAGCACTTAAGAACTAAAACGAAGAAAAAGATTCATGTAGCCAACCCTAAATGTTCTAGATAAAGGCATGTTTTTTTTTGAGAAAAATAGAGGCTTTTTGTTGTGGGTAATAATCTTTAAAAGAAGGAAATGGGAAAAAAGTTACCTTTTTATACGGTGTTAGAAAAAGCATCACAACTTTATGTGGTTTAGCATTAGTTTTTCAATCTTTTTCATTTTTCTTGTGTTATTAAGGAGTCTATCTTCGGTACATGCTCCACGCTTTTCGATGCAGCGCTATGCAACAACATCAGCCGTTCGATAAATCCCAAACCGGTTCAACCAGTTTCTCTCTCAAAGCATCTCTCCACGAAATGCGGAACGCTCACATGGGCTGTCACCGAATGAGACAAACTGCATCAAACCCAAGCAACGTCTCTTGTCTCTCCCATTTTAATTATTTTTTTATTGATGTGTTTTCATGCCTTCCAACCGTTCTTTTATCTCTATTGTCATTATAAAAGGTGTGTTCGTTGTTTTGTTCTAGCAGCTCCATTTCCTACTAATAGGAAGCTTTTAAAAAAAAATAAGAGTGGTGACGTGCAAGTTGTGCTAGATTGATTTTAAAAACGCAAAAAAGAAAATATTTTTTTTATCTTAATGATTTTGATAACGATAAGCGTCTTAACCGATTATTTTGGGCCGACCCGTAGATTTCCAATATTACGGTGATTTTGTTATGTTGGATTCGACTTTTCGTATAAATAGATATAAGATGCCGTTTATTTCATTTATTGGTAGTGTTTTAAAAGGCGTCTGTCTAAGCGCCCAAGACTGATGCATCACATCGCATTAGGCCCACTCTGTTGGTATGCCCACCCTTGTATTTTTGTAGGTAATACAATTTCTATTTATGAACTGGAGTATAATTTCTAATAAATTAGGGTTGTTTTACCACTATTAAAAATATAAAAGCTTTTTTCCCCAAATCATTTTAGGTTTTTTTCCTCATCGACTTAAATCCTTCTCTATCTCGAACTGTCGCCACCATTGATGGTTAGCCATCACTGCCATCAACCCTAAATCCTTCTCATCCACCGTCGTTGGTCTCGATATCAATCCCAAATCCTTTTCGGCCATCACACTCGATCTCGATCACAAATTTTTTTTAGCCACCGCACAATCTCGACCCAAATCCTTCTCGGTCACCGGAAACCGCACTTGTTCTCGACCCCTAATCCTTCTCATCCCCTTTAGTTTTCCATTTCGAGCTTCGACCTCGTTTAACGTGCTTCAAGCCTTCAACAACAAAGGTTTTTATTTTTCTTTTCTGTTAGGACTTTGATTCTTCATTTCTGTGTGTAATTATAATTAAATATTAATTGAATATTATAGTTAATGTTAATTGAATATTTTGTGTGTACTGTAATGGTATTTATGTTATATTATTGATTTATTGTTATTGAATCAATTGTTTTTTCATAAGCTGATAAATTTTTATATTTGTTTGTATATATTGAGTTCTAGCAGAATTTACTTCATTTCAGCCACTCAGCTTGCATTTAATTCTTTGCTTATACCTTTTAGAATGGTTATCTAGGCATTTACAAGTGAAAATGAAATAAAAATAGTTAAAAACCCGATCAGAACCAATGTTTAACCGATCAACTAAAAGAAAATAACAAAATTAACGTAAATTACGTCTAAATTGCTGTCAAAGCGGCCTAGGCGATCAGACGACCTCCTTTTTTGCCGCTCTTTAATCACTATTTATCGGTGTTAATAATCCCTGAAAGACTGATTTTTTTGGTTGTGGTGTAGTGTCTCAAGAAACAAGAGTCATATATGTTGCTATTAGTTGCATTCCTTCGATATATGCATAAAAATGCCGAAAATCGTCACTATAGAGATCCTTCTATGCGAGAAGCAATACTTGAGGTATTACCAGGGGGGTAACACATCTGTTATGTTGGTGGCACATTAAGAAAAATCTTCCAAAAAATTTGAAGCATTCCGATCAGATTCGAAGATTCAAACAATTGATATATAGAACTTACATGCCAGAAGATTTTGAAAATCGATGGCGAAATTCAAACAATTGATACATAAAACTTGCATGCTGGAAGATTTTGAAAATCAATGGAGAGATTTTTTATTAGAAACTGGAGTTTATGAAGACCGTGTTTGGGGTAGGTGTATGCATGTCTATTGATTTTTATGTGCCGAACCTTTTTTCAAGACAAAGTTATATTAGATATTAAAAGCATCCAACATTGTGAAAACACAAATACCGTACTACATATATATTTTGACCGTAAAATGATTCTACAAAACATTATGAAGCATTATAACATTTGTATCACGAGCTCGTAAAAATGAGGCATCAGACGATTGCTTTGCCACACAATCAAGATCGTATTTAAGAAGCCGTACTCATCCTTTAGAAATTTTCGCTTCAAATGTATACACACCAACGAATTTTGTATTGGTAGAAGAACAAATTTTTCAGTCAATACAATGCATGATTTCCATACATATACATTGAACAAATATGAACGAGATGTTATTATGGATCGTGCTTCTAAAAAGAGAAGCTTTCTATGTTGAGATTGATTTAAACAATATAGACCCAAATTTTACTTGTTCGTTTTAAATCTTCGCCCGCAATTTTGAACCGGCACCGCATTTACATCCCAAATAAGCATATATATTTATTACGAGATTTTCCATTTGATAAGTTTTAGATTGATGGAATGAAATGTTGTTCAGTCTATGGTCTTAAATAGAAGAGCTGGATGTTATCGTTGTGTTGAAAATTTTCAGAAAAATGGACGTTCAAAATGATCATTATATTTTTGTGCAACGAAGACCGGTCTACAAACGTGTATACTCGGCTCATAATGTCGCAGCATGTAGGGTGAGGGCATCTTTTGATGCAAAATGGTCAACAAGGCTTGTCCTTTTCTCATTAAATGTCAACTCCCACCTATGTTTTGTCCTTTTCTTCTTGATATCCCAACGTTCTCTCACGCTTTCCAACATTCAACTCCAACTCTCAAAGTCTCTCTTTACATAGACCCCCCTTTCAACCGTCGCATTTCATTAGCGACTACTATTCGTCTTTTAATTTTAACAGATAATCAGAAAAATATAACGAAAATTACGAATATGGTGGCACGTAGAGAAGAATAGTTTTAAAAAAAGTTGCAACTGAATAGTTTAAAAAAAAGTTGCAAGTAAATAGTTTAAAATCGAAAGTTTATGATTTTTCACGGATTTGCTATTATAGTTGGCTATACATTTCTCATCCACAATTTATTTTGCCATCACAGTAAGCTTATTTTATCTAAACGAAAGAATAGTGAATAAATTTATAATTGTTGGTAGATATACGGATTTAAATTTAAAGAATAAAACACGGACAAGTAAAATTGAAATTGTAACCAACGTTAGGCTAAAATCGAAAGTCTCGATATGGGCAATGGCAAAAGGGCAAAAGGGAGACCGAAGAAAACATGGATGGAGGTGATACGAAACGATATGGTTGCCAAAGGACTCAATGAAAGTATATTGTTCGATAGAAGTGAGTGGAGACAGAGGATTCATGTGCTGGACCCGGCGTGATTCTCATATTGGTTCATGTAGCCTACCCCATATGCTTGGGATAAAAGGCTCAGTTGTTGTTGTTGTTGTAAACACACCACACATTGAAATGGATAATCACTATTAGCACGGATACATTCTGAAATCGAAATAACAAACACAGCACAAAGTGAAATAAAATATGGAAGATCATGACAGGCAACATAACGATATACACTACACATTTCTCCACCACCTGCCCATGCGAAGTTTAGGATGAAGCAACATAATAAAGAATTTCTCTAGCGTCATTCCCATCCTTACATATTCATATTGTTCTCTATTTTTCAAGATCTGCAACGATTCAATTAGATACACTTAATAAACGACGTCTCTCTGAATAGTAGGCATATTCTTGAAGGAAGGGGAGAACATTCTTTTTGTGAACTCGATCTCTTAAATTGCATTAAAACTCCAAACAAAAAAAAGCCGTCTACACATTAACTCATCTTCTTCAATAAGAACACGGCCGTCAATAAAATACATCAAATCGACCACGTGTTCGGCCGAAACAAACAATCGGCCAATTGACCATATAAAATACATTGACCATTTATATTTTTGGACCTTGTTGATAACCGGCCATGACTTGACCCAAAGACCACACACCAACGATGCAGGGATGGACATCTGGTTTGTTAGCTGATGTAAGCAAAATAGTAACCGATTAGTGCTGATATTTAAAAAATACATTGTATTTTAGAAAACATGTATATCTATAAAAATTCAGGATAATCAAACGCACCCACTTGTTCATCTATATCTGGATCTTTGACGTCGGAGAATTGATCTGGGCATGTTCTTTTTGAGTGGTTGGGTTTACCACAATAGGAGAATTTATATTAATTTTTTTCGGAGTTACTTCGTAAAAACAATTTCTTTGCACTTCTTAATGGCTCATGATATCTTAGTATTTGGTTTGAAGTTGTGCTATTCTTGAAATATAGAGGAATAATAAACCGGCAATTTATTGTCCATCCATTCCATATACACTTCGTAGGTATATAGTCCATGCGGCAAGATATTATAACACAAAACATATGCCTATAAGCAATACCTCTAGATTGAAGATTTAAACCTGAACAAGTAAAATTTGTGTCTACAGTGTTTAATACGATCTCAACATAGAAAGCTTCTCTTCTAGAAGCACGATCCGGAATAACATGTCACTCAAAATTGTTCAATGTATGGGTCATGTATCGTGTTGTCTGAAAAATTTGTTCTCGAACCAATGCAAAAATTGTTGGTGTGTATATTTGAAGCAAAAATTTCTAAAGTATCAGGATTACTTCTTAAATATGGTCTTGATTATGTGACAAGGCAATCGTCTGATGCCTCATTTTATGAGCTCGTGATACACAAATGTTATAGTGCTTCACAATGTCTTGTAGAATCATATTATGGTCAAAATATCTATGTAGTACGACAATTATGCTTTCACAATGTTGGGTGCTTCTAATACCTAATATGACTTTGTCTTGAAAAAAGTTTTGGCCTATAAAAATCGATGGTCATGCATCCACCTAACCCAAACACCGGTCTTCATAAACTCCGGTCTGTAATATAAAATCTTTCCACTGATTTCATATCTTCTAGCATGTAAGTTTTATACATCAATTGTTTGAATCTCCGAATCTAATCGGAATGCTTCAAATTTTTCGAAAGATTTTTCTTAATGTGCCAACGACATAACCAATGTGTTACTCCCAGTAACACTTCAAGTATTCCTTCTCGCATAGAAGGATCTCCATTCATAATGACGGTTTTCGGCATTTGTTGGTACATACATTGAAGGAATGCAACTAAAAGTAAGACATAAGACTCTTTTGTTTCTTGAGATAGTGCACCACAACCAAAAAATTTAGTCTGCCGGTGATTATTAACACCAATAAATGGAATAAACATCTCACACTATTAGTACGACAAGTCGAATCGAACATGATAACATCATTGTAATATTTGTCATTCTATCCTAGATTGCGGGTTAGCCCAAAATAACTGGCAAAGACGCTTATCGCTATCAAAATCATAAAGGTAAAAACTATTATCTTTTTTGTGTTTTTAAAATCCGTCTAGCACATCATGTGCGTCACCATTCATATTTTTTTTAAAAGCTCACTATTTGTAAGATTATAAATAACTGTATCTGTATATCCAGTATGCTCATACCTATCATACTCTTGCTCTTTGATCTTAATATTATTATGTTTTCTAACATGAGAATCTACCAAGGTATTGATATCTAGCTTTTCAACATCATTTATTTTTCTTTGTGATCGTAAAAATGAAACTTCATTAGGAAGAGATAAACATGATTGTAGGTATCGATAAATCTGTGTACATACTATGAATTCACCTTCGGTTGAAACTTAATTTCCAATTTGGCAAGGCACTTGCATTGACTGACAGAACGCTCTTTTCGAACTCAATTGGTTCTATTAATGTGTTTCTTGTCTAGTTCTCCGGCTCAAGAGCAAACAAACTGTAGAAAATATACGTCTGACTCTTTGTGTTTTTTAATGTCTGATTTGCGAATGCAAAATCGTTTTCCCCAAGCATTGCGATTATAAATATAGTACCATTTTCGGCAGGAAATAAACTAACAATTTTTTATACAGAAAATAAGAATCAACATCATTTGGATTGTTGTACTCATAATCGTAACCTTTTTTAGAATCAAATGGGATTTTTCCCTTGGATGAAGAACACTCAACGTCCATAGCAAAGAAAAAATAAATAGTACTTTTATGATTATAGAAAATCTATAAAGAACCAAATTCTACCAAAATAACAAAATACGTTAAGAAATTGCAGAGAAAATAATTAGAAAATACTTAGAGAGCTCTAAATGCAAATGCATGAGTGAGAGATGACAGAGGATAGAAGTAGGAGACGGAGCTACTAGGAAAGACAACCAACACACCCTTTATAATCACAACAAAGGTAAAAGAGCCGTTGGAAGGCACGGAAACACAACAATAAAAAAATAAATTAAGGTGGGAGAGACAAAAGACGTTGCTTAGGTTTGGTGCAGTTTGTCTCAATTGGTGACAGCCCATGTGAGTGTTCCGCATTTCGTGGTGAGGTGCTTTGAGGGAGAAACCAGTTGAATCAGTCTAGGATTGATCGAACGAGATGTTGCTCCATTGAAAAGAGCAGAGCATGTACCAAAGATGGACTCTAATACCTTTATTGAAAAAGGTGGAGTGTCGGTTGTATCAGAACTTCTTATTTTAAAAAAAATTATGAGCCCATTCCATTATGCTCTGCGATTCCTAATTGTTGTACTGCTAGACCCTTTTATTTTCTGGATAGTTTATCTCAAGGCTCAATTATAATTTTGGAATGAACTATATTTAGAACATTGAAGGGGAAGAAGGTGCTTTATTTCTCTGCTTGTGTCTGGGATTCAATCCATTGCATATTTAATGCAGTTGTCACCTGTTACAGTCTAGACTTTCGTTTTGTTTTTAAAACACCACCGCTTTTGCTGATCTACATGAAAGCTGTTATTGTTTTTCTGCTTCATTTTTTCTTGACTTTTTAGTCTTATTTTAAGTTCATAAATTTTTACATATGCCGATATCTGTTTTATAGCTTGGAAGTTCCATCTTTTATCCGTATTTAGGGGCCATGTTCATTCTGCTCTGTATGTTACTGTTTTATAGTGCTTCGTATGAAAACTTAGCTTAAGCCAGTAATTAGTTCTATTTTTTTTTCTCACAAGAATATATAATACTAAGTTTTAAGAAAGTCATCCTCTGAAAATGGGTATTATATACCTTATTTTCTTAAGCTTATATACAGGATTAAGCATATATATTGTTCTGAATCATTTTACTGAAGAAAAAATTGGCCCCACATGCAGAGATCAGATAGTAGTGTCCAGGAGTTTGCGAAACTAATCATGGAGAAAAGACAAGTTCCAGACATTATAGGTATGTGGATTTATATGAAGTTTATCTATATCTATTACTATAAGCTGACAGGTTGAATTAAGTTAGGCAGAATGTTCTACACCTTAATGGCCATTGAGACGCATATTAGCTTGAAACTCTTTTGGTGTGCTCTGATATAAATTATTCATTGTTCCCTAGTTGTAAAATATTGGCTTTTGATGTGGCACATGCAAAATCACACTTATTCCGTATCTAATGTATTTCTTGTATTCTTCAATTTTGAATTTCCGTTATAGTAACTAAAATTTAGTCCACAATTACAGTAAACAACGCGGGGACTATCAACAAAAACAATAAGATATGGGAAGTGCCAGCTGAAGAATTTGATTTGGTCATTGATACCAACATAAAGGGCATAGCAAATGTGCTTCGTCACTTCTTGCCTCTCATGATTGACAGAAAGCAAGGGGTTATAGTCAACATGTCTTCTGGTTGGGGAAGATCTGCAGCTGCAGAGGTGATGAGCTTTTCTTTAAGCATTTTGACCATTTCATTTTATTTTTAACGTAATTGCAGTGACCTCCCTTACTTTTGCCCATATAGCCAGAGACCACTCCCAATTTAGATAAGCTTCAGTTTGCCTCCTGCTTAAAGGACCGTTAACTTTTTCTTTCCGTTACATTTATTCCTAAGATATGTTTTGGTTGAAAAAAGTTTTAATAAGAAAATGACAAAAAATAAGGGTTATTTTTTGAATTAATTTTGAGAGAAACAAAAATGTTAATGGTTGTTAAAATATGGTATGTTGACATATGCATATTGGATTAATATTCATTTTGGAAAGTTATGGAACTTTGTTTGGAACATTTAAAATCTGTGTTGTATTTTAGATGTATCAAACATGTATCACCACCAACAATCTATGTATCGCCGCTTACAAATTTCTCTGTTCTTAGTTTAGATTTGTTGAAATGTTATTTTTTTGTTATCGTGTGTGTGTGTGTGTGTGTGTGTGTGAACCACAAAAGGTCAGCCCTATCCTAACACAACAAATCCAATTTTTTTCCTTGAAAATTGCAAGTCCAAAGGGGCAAGGAGCTTTTCCTTGAAGTATTTTGATTATTCACACTATTTTTGGCTAAATCTCAGTTACTCTGTCACCTTTACTCATTTAACAGGAGACCTCTCTCGATGTTAAAATGCTTCACTTTGCCTCCTTTTTTAATTTTTGAATCCGTGGCAAATTATATTCTCAAAATACCCTTGTAGGAAGTATCAATTATGAACTGTTATCGAAATTGTGGCAGAAAAAAAAAAGGGGTATCTTGTGGGTAAAATTTCGGGAGGGGTCAAAGTACAAGTTTTAAAATAGAGGGCAGTATCCTGGTCTATGGGCAAAAGTGCTGCAGGTTAGCCTTTATTCTTGCGGTTTTTCTTTATATAAAATAATATTTTGAACTTGAATATGACCTAAGTTAAAATCGACAGGTGGCACCTTACTGTGCTTCAAAATGGGCAATCGAGGGTTTGACGCGTGCTGTGGCAAAAGAACTGCCTCCTGGGTTGGCAATTGTGGCATTAAGTCCTGGTGTGGTGAACACCGATATGCTTGCTTCATGCTTTGGAAATTCAGCTGCCCTATATCAAACTCCTGAAGCATGGTATTTAGCATGTTTCTTTAGCTTTAATCATATGTTATCTGATATATGTTCATTGCTTCTTGAATAGCTTACCTCTCTGCTTCATACTATTATTTTCATCGACATCAACCTTTATCGAGGAGGATGTAGTTCATACATAATCAAAGTGGGATGTTTAATTTAGAGAAATGCTCTAGGAGTATTGTGTTATTCAAGGGAAAATTCTATAAGTCACAATAATACCCTTATTGCTTTATGAATCAAAATCTTGGACCATTAAGAACCATGCTAAAAAAAAGTGTAGTTGAAATGAGAATGATGAAATGGATGAGTGGCAATATTCTAAAAGAAAACGATAATAAATCAATTTATTCATAGGAAGTTGGAGAACAGATCCCATAAAGGGTAAAACAATGGAGAATCGGTTGAGATGGTTTGGACACGTGCATTATATGGTAATAAATTAATATGCCAGTTAATGAGAAAAAATTTAGCTAATAATGCAACGAGTGCTAGAGGTAGGCCAAAATAAACATGGATGGATGATAAGGCCCAAAAAATATTTAAGTTGTCAATTTAATCAAATATACGGACCTTAATAGAAAGAAGTATTCTAATAGCCTGCTCCAAAAGTTTGGGGCTGAACGATTACTTATTGAAATTATTTGGTTGCTTTTTTCTTTGTGCTTGTTCACCTGGTGAGCTGTGGCTCAAGCCTTCTGAGTTGAAGGTCTCAGCATCTGAAACTCCAGCATGTATGGCAATTTCCTTTTGAGATTCTAAAGCGTTCATGGCCGTACCCTGGTGATTTGAATGCTGAAAGCTGCTCGTGGGGAATATACGAGAACCGGTTTTAGGGAGATAACTATGGAGACTCACCAATTAGGCTTAGCTTAGTTGTTACCAATTTCTTCTCCAATGTGAGAGGTCGCAAGTTCGATCCCCGAAGGGGGTTGATTTAAAAAACAAACAAATTATGGAGACTCTATTTTTCAATTTACTGAGTAGATGGTAATATATAGCTGATATATTTTCCTCAGATATTTTTTATTGAATAGCATGCAGGCTCTCAAACCAGAGACTGTTGAGAGAAGAGTTTACACCGGAGAGTAGAATTTCTTTTTAAGCTAAATCCTAATGATGTCAGATTTACTTAATGGATAGAAGTTATACAAAATATATTCATACCTAATTCCCATGCTTATTTGCAAAATGATCTTATGTGGCTTCCTTTTAGGGATAATTCTTATATACAGCCCTGTGGTTTGGACCATGCCCAGATAACTTTCCTGAACAAATTCTGTTATGCAACCCCCTCTACACTTTCATTCTTTAGTTATAAGTATCATGTAGTTTTTTCCGTTAATTTCTGAGGCAAAACAATAGAAAAAAGTTGCGCGCACATGCTTCTACCTTTAAGGCCTTAACTTTCTATTTGAAAATTTTACTTCCCCAATTTGACTTGCTGCCCCCTTTCTTCTTCTTTATTGAAATTTCCAGGGCTCCGCAAGCTGCAAATGTGATAATTAACCTCTCTGTGGATGATAATGCTGCTTCGCTCACTGTTTGATGCTATTCTGATGTTGAAAGAGTACAATTGATTTTCTCGTATCGGCAAAGGTTCTGTTTTACAAGTTTTAGCAAGAATTTTCCTTTTCCCTTCTCATTTCTATTGACTTTGATCTAGCTTTAGCTGTACAGAAACATGCCCCATCAACTGATTAAGAAATCTATGCTAGCAAATACTCCCATCTCAACTAAAACAATTGGCATGAGATTCGCAACTGGGAAAAAACATTAATTCAAGCTTAAATTTGAATTCGCATGATCTGGTGAACTCTGAATTTGTTGTGGCAATGCGAACCAGTCTGCAGTGTATGCTTTAATTTTGTTTCTTGTGTTTATTGCGATATTTGTCGACGTAGTTGGAAGAAAATTTTGATATTATGATATAATTAGAAGAGAATGTTGGATGGTGTGCTTGAAATCTCTTAGTTGTGGTCTGCAGTTTCTCTATTTTAGTAGGAAGGCACAATGCAGAACTTCCATCTGCTATCCCGATTAGGGAAGTGTAATTCTCATGGATCATATTTGCCAAAAATAAAAGGGTAGTATATCATTTAACATTAAGTCCTATTTGTTGTTTTTGTTTTGTGGGTACCGCTCAGGAATTGTCTAAAAAATCCTGTAATTTTCGAAGTTGTTGGGAAGAACCAACTGTTCAAAATATTTGTGAGAAAACCCATGAGCTTTATTTTATTTAGGCCTTGTATTCTCTCAACTGTTTGGATATTACAGGCAATTGCTTAGATATTACATGTAACTGTTTAGATATTATAGGCAACTGCAACTGTTTAGATATTATTAGGCAATTGGTATACAGACGGTTTTGATTGGGCTGAAGGGTTTTTTAACTAGAGCAAAAAGCCTAGTGTTTTTACACAAGTTTGAAATGG
Organism: Agapanthus africanus; assembly: GCA_030015575.1. Taxonomy (NCBI): domain Eukaryota; kingdom Viridiplantae; phylum Streptophyta; class Magnoliopsida; order Asparagales; family Amaryllidaceae; genus Agapanthus; species Agapanthus africanus. The sequence goes on from CM057337.1 coordinate 716,095,527, forward strand.
GCCGGGGGCTTTTGACAATTTACCCTTGTTTTTATTAGAGAGAGAGCTATCATTCTCTTTTGAGGAGTTTGCTCTACTTTTCGAAGCATGATGATTTTCAGCATCTTCGACATCTCTCTGTTGATTCTTTTGGGGGGAGGGGGGGGGGGGGAGGGAGAGGGAAGAGTTACAAGATGGATGGTTCTATTTCTTTGCATTTTGGATTTTCTTTTCATTTAACTTTTTGAGTTATGAGTTTTGCTAGTGCACGTGTGAGTTTGATGCATTAGTGTATATGATAACCCAAAAGATTCGGGATTTTTGTTAAGAAATTTTAGTCAATAAATCTAAGAAGAACAGTAACTTGATCACTTTGTTATGAAACCAATCATCTAGATTTGCCCAACTCCTGATAAACTAATGGTAACAATCTATCTCAACTATCATTATCTTTATATATGTAATAAATAAAAAGCTTGCGTTCCAGCCCATGCGAGCAATTTTTTGTCCTCTAGCGAATAAAATTATCCTCCGGCCCCTCTAAAGATATTTACATTCAGTCCTTGTCCTCTACCGCCCCCTGTAATTTAGGAAAATTTACATTCAGTCCTCGCGCATTGCACAAGAGCCGATGCTGGTGCTTGAAAGTGATGCGGAAGAGGACAAAAAGAGCTCGATTTTGCCCTCTTCCGCTTATCCGGAGCCCAGCTGGGGAACGTGCAAAATTATATTACGTCCTTCACTTCCTATCTATTTAGTTCAGCCCCTTATGTTGCTCAATTATTGGATGATGGGCTGCAAAAATTAGTTTTCGGCCCTCAATTGCTTAAAAATTTCATAATTTGACGTGGATATCGGGTAACATTTGGCAAACGAATATAACAATTGTCATTTCGTAACAAAGGGAACAACAATTTATAATAGAAACTTTCAAATAATCTTCACCAAGCCTGGGATGTATTCCGTCAGGTGACAGGTACATTCCGAAAATTAGAGCAAGTTCATGATCATATTAAAACCCTAAAAGCATTTTAGACCTTGGAATAACAAGATATTGAAATCCTATGACCTCATATATGGTTCAAGAGAATCAAACTATCGATTAGTTCCGTAAGAATTTACTCTTATCTTTTTTGAGATGGTTTTCGCAGCGAAAATCCTATTTTGCTCATAAATATATAACAAATAATTTTTTCAAACCTGCAAAGATTATATATATCAGAGGCCATATACCGTATCTTCAGTCTTGAAGAAATTTACTTAGAATAAACTTTTCTAAGCCTACCTGCCTATCAATACTCTGATACATCTGTAAGGTTTAATAATTATCCATAATAATCTTAATCTAATGCAAAATTATCCATAATAATCTTAATCTAATGCAATGAGAATAGAAGGATTGTAATTCTCAGTCATTTTAGTGCAAACTATAATAAGCAAAATATCATGTACCAGAAACTACAATGCAAACCATTATTGGTGTTGACTAAATCATAGGATAATCAATTGATTCAATTCATATCAAAATTTGGTTGAGCAGAAGATGAAGCCTTTCACTTGGAAATTTCAAATATGGCAGATGAGATTGACATAGAGCCCGTTCAAATAGACTTATTGTTGTTCGCATTGGTGTGCATCCAACATTAATTGGATCTACTTACCAAAGAGCCCGTATTGCCACTCGTACGGATTGTACTGACAATGAGTACCAATAATTGTACCAGAGTCTTAATATTGAAAGGTATATCATTCAACAAGCATTTCTGATATGAATTTATTGAAGATATATATTAAGTACCAAAGATCAAATAAAGGAGCTTGAAGACAACTGCAATAGAAAAAGGGCAAGCATCGATAAAATTATAGGTTTCAATTTTATTAATTCTAAAGACTAACCGAAAGTCCTGGGAGGAAAAAAATAACACCACCAAAGGTTTTTATCATCAATTTCTGCTGCCTAACCTACCTAAATAATAGATTGAAAGATAATTGAAAAAAGAAAATCATGCTCACTTACACTTTGTGTCTAAAGAATCAATCGTACAAGGGGGGAAAGGAAAAGCCCTTCTCGTCGAGAGCACATCGATATAGCTATCCACTTTAAGCTTGGCAACCATCTCTAGACTCATGGTGCTAATATCTTATAACAAGATGGCGTCCTTAATCAAAAAATAAACCGCACCTGAAAAAGGATGAAAAGCCAGCAAATGTATGTCGTTAAAGCACACGGTGTTATCGATATATTGATCATATCAGATCCTTCGATTGTGTATCATCACCCATTCATTCTCTCCGATCAGAGCCCAAATTCCAATATTTTCGTAGCGATCTAGTTCGGCATAACACAACTTTCTGCTCATCATTCCAAATTGCAAGGTCTCTGCATTCTTCCAATAGCTGTAAGATTATTTAGATTTAAAATTTTCTTTTTATAAATATTTTATTTATTTTGTTTGGAGTTTGGTGGTTAAAAAATAAATTAATTAAATCTAATAAAAGGAAAAAGACCCAAAATGGTGTTAATAAAGTTACTATTGAAAATCTGTGTGCTTTGTTCAAGTCATGGTTACATTACTTGGTAAAATGGCTTTGTCCCATTTAAGGCCTATGATGATGGCTGACACTTTAAAGCACTTGTACTCCAAGTTTGAATTCAAAACCTTAAGGTGAAGCAGGCTTAGGAACGATGATAAACAGCTCCATTTTGCAAGTTCGTTATTACGGATGGTTCCTGTGGGACCCATTCGTTAATTATTCAAATGGGTTTCAATGGTTCAATCGAAGAAAAGTTGTGATCCATTCTAGTAACTCTTAGTTGTTGGTGTCCTTTTAAAGAAGCGTTCCAGAGAACAAAAGGATAATTGAAAAAAACTTTTCCTGTAATATCATTCTCAAAAACGGTGAACCACAAAATCTGCTATAACTTTCTCATTTCATCACCGATTTCGATGATTCCTTTTACGTTGCTTTTGTTTTCACGGGCTCTACAAGACTACGAGATCAAAACCGACTGGCCGAGAAGTGTTGAACCTTGGGAACGTCTTTGTCGGTACAATCCGTACGAGGAGTGACAATACGTTCTTAGGACAGCGCAGCTATCTGGCGGCTTCCCTTCGTCAGGTTCGATTTTTTTACTTTTATTTTATTTCCTATATTGTTTATGTGATCATATTTTTCAAACAAATTTTTTATAAAATTATATTCTATTTAAAATTATTATTTAGCAATTATTTTCCTATTTTATCCAGCAATCTAAGAAAGTGTTGAGAATAATTGCTTATTGGTTAGACTTGTCATATATTTGTTTATTATATTGAATTATTATCCTTTTATAATATTGCTATTCTATTTTATTTATGGCTTCAAATAAAGAATCATTAGTTGTTACTAATTCCATAGTTAACATTACTACTTCTTCTCTTGATTGGTGGCTTGATTCCGGCGACAATGTTCATGTGTGCTTTGATTTATCTTGGTTCATAACTTTTAACGATCAATGTGGGAGAGGAGTAATGTTAGGAAATGAACGAGAACATCTATTAAGGGAATTTGAAATATTTCATTAAAACTATTTTCAGGAAAAACCATTACTTTAAAAGATGTGCTTTTTGTTCCGAAAATTAGGAAAAACTTAATTAGTGTTTCTTTATTTGTTCGAATAGGCTATAAACTATTTTTTGATAGTGACCAATTTGGCATTATTAAAAATAATAATTTCATTGGTAAAGGTTATTTATATGATGGTTTGTTTAAATTGCACGTTATTCCTTACAATACTTCTAATTATGCTAATAATAATTCTATTATTTTAAATGTTGAAACTTCATGTTTATGGCATGATAGATTAGGGCATGTTAATTTTCATACCTTGATGTATATGATGAAACTTAATATAATTCCTATGTGCAAAATTAACTTTAATAATAAATGCCAAATTTGTGTTAATACCAAGCAAACTAAAAAACTTTTTAAGGAAGTCTATAAAAATACCCAAGTATTAGAACTTATACATTCCGATATTTGTGATTCTATTAGTACTCCGACTAAATGTGGTAATAAATACTTTGTTACTTTCATTGATGATACTTCCAAATTTTGCCATGTATATCTTATAAAAAGCAAGGATGAGCTTGTCGACAAATTTAAAGTTTACAAAAATGAGCTTGAAAATCAACTTGAGAAAAAGATAAAAATTCTTAAATCCGATCGTGGGGGTGAATACATCTCTAATGGCTTTACCATATTTTGTGAAGAGTACGGCATTAGACATGAGATGACTGTACCATATTCGCCTCAGTCTAATGACGCAGCGGAAAGGAAAAATAGAATTTTAATAAATATAGTAAATTCTATGTTATTGTATCATTTCATAAAATAGAAAATATGTTTTTTGAATTTAAATAATAAAATAATAAATTTTATGAATATTTTACAAGTATGGAAATGAGTTTTAGTAGAATGGTATAATTATATACCTATATTTTGTAAAATAATTGAAATTTAAAATAAATTATTTTTTATGAGAGCATTCATTTGATTTGATCTTTTTATAAATTAATATATAATTATTTACATACAAATTTATATTAAACTTGATTAGTATTTCATTAATTATGCATTAAACCGAATTATTTTGTTGATTATGCTTTGTATGCATGACATGTAATATTTTGTTCATATTTATACCATGGTTTCATTTTATTTTGTTTTGAATTTGTTTTAAAAGAAAAGATAAGAAAAGAAAAGAAAAAGAAAATGGGGGACAAGAGGACACTAAGGTATGGGCATGAGAGAAGGAGGAAGGGAGAGAAAGAGGAAATCATGGTTACTTAGCCATTTGCTTCACCATTTTCTTCACCTCATCTTCTTCTTCATCTTCTTCTTATTCATTTCCCATCTATTTTGCCCCCACAAATTACCTTCAAAGCCATCTTAAAACCACATGGCTCCTTCACAAAAGATATTCCTCACCTCATTACAAGCAACATGGCATGTTCAAAATTTCATTTTGGGGAGCTTTGGCCATCTAGGAATTTTCTTGAGTTGCTCTTTTGAGGTAAAACACTCATCTTTCATCAAGTTGTTAAGTTTTCTAACCTCCTATACGTGTTTAGAGTTAAAAAGTTTATGTGTAATAAACTTGGAAAATTCTAGGGTGAGTTTTGGAGATACAACTTGTAGTGGAGGTATAGTGGAGGGTTTAGTGAGTGTTTACTGGCCCTTAGTGATAGAATTCCTGGTCTAGAACGAGTTTAGAATTTTCTGATGTCGGTTTTAGATGACTGTTGATGTTCAAATGGAATCTGGCATGACTTGGGCACTCTGAAAATTAAATAGCGGATATAGTGAGATGTGCAGACCTATAGAAAGCCATCCTAGAAGCACGAGCCCAATCTCCCAAGTTTTGGCCGCAAATTTAATGGATTTGGTCGCAAATTGCGGGTCCATTTTGGAGTTAGGGTTTGAATTTTGATCTGTAGCTCAATCATTAGATAACTAAGACTGCCCTACACGCTAAAAAGTCAAATTTCATCTTAAGAAAAATCTGAAGTCGTTTTACTTGATTTCTGTCAATATTTTGCGACTTTTGAAACTTGATTTTTGGATATTTGAGTTTTGACTCGGTCGTTCGGCATTCATACATTAACGTTGGGGGTTGTTTTGTTGTTCTAGCACGCGTTGACCATAGATTCTAACATATGTGCGCTTCACTTGACGTATCAGTTTTTGAATTTGATTTTGATGCGATACGATATACTTTGATTTGTAGGTCAAGCGTGTGGACTTCCGGGACGGCGAAGGAGGGCAAGGCATCCGTTAGGATCGACTAGAGCGAGGCGTTGTAGGTGAGTAGATGTATATCTACGAGAGAAGTCGGGTGGATGACGTATACCACCCCCGCAGACGTAGTACTTGGATACTAGATATATAGTTATATATAGATATATTAGATATGTATACCTAGCCTATAGGATTATTAGGATACTATATGCGATTGTAGTAGACTTAGTAGAAAGATATCCTCTAGTAGTTTTTCTTAACTTATGAACTATATCTACTATTGAAGTATATAAATACATATATTTTACAATATGACACGATAAGATGAGAATATGATCCGATTTGATGATACGAGTCGATATGATTGGATATGAGCGGCTTGATATGATATGATATATGATGACATGAGATGATATATGATGATATGAGATGAGATGATGTACGTGACTATAGATCCGTACTACTGATTGATGATATCGTACAATGAATTATACCGTACGTGATATGATGAGGATGGATCGCCGACTTTTATATCGACTCAAGAAATATTGTTTTTAAATCACTTAAGTAGATATTAGGATATATTTAGAGCTATACTTATTTTCAAAACTAACAAATTGTTACGCACTTTTAAATGATAACTTCAAGAGACGCTGCGACTTTTCAAATGGTATCTTTTTCAAAAATATCGTAGCCCCCTATTTTTCTAAAAACAACGATTCGTACTATTTTAAACTATAATTATATGGCTCATATGTAGTTGCGTATTTTTATACTGTTCGCGTTTACGATTTCTTTATTCTATTTACGCCCGCGTTACGATTTCTTATTTCTGCATACGTTCGCATTATTTTCATTTACGATATACATATTGTCGGGACCCGGTTCTTGCTCACGGAACAAAGTGCCATAAGGAACAAAGTGCCACGCTAAGTGTCATGTTTAAATGGGCGCGGGCCACCTCTTGAATCCGTGGAGGCCACCTCTTGAGTCCGTGGGACCCACTGTAGAACAATGGGGAATCTTCGGAATACATTCCGAAAGAGAGCAGATATGTACTATAAATGGAATGATACCACTCTTCAATACAGAGACGTCTTTTAAGTGAACCGGTACTACAGGAGCTTGAGAACTCCGTAGTTAAGCATGCTTGAGCCAAGGAAGTTCTGGGATGGGTGATCTCCTGGGAAGTGGCCCCTGGTCGGGTCCGGTTCGCCCCCGAAGGACAAAACTGTGCGGCTTCGGCCAGAGCGGACAATACTGTCTGTATTGGGGGTGGGGCATGACAGAATGGTATCAGAGCTAGTTTCTCAATAGTAGGTCTGGACCCGGTTCTTGCTCACGGAACAAAGTGCCACAAGAAACAAAGTGCCACGCCAAGTGTCATGTTTAAGTGGGCGGGGGCCACCTCTTGAGTCCGTGGGGGCCACCTCTTGAGTCCGTAAGACCCACTGTAGAACAATGGGAATTTTCGGAATACATTCCGAAAGAGGGCAGATTTGTACTATAAATGGAATAATAACACTCTTCAATATAGATGCGCCTTTTAAGTGAACCGGCACTACAGGAGTTTGAGAACTCCGTAGTTAAGCGTGCTTGAGCCAGTGAAGTTCTGGGATTGGTGACCTCCTGGGAAGTGGCCCCTGGTCGGGTCATGTTCGCCCCGAAAGATAAAACTGTGCAGCTTCGGCCAGAGCGGACAATACTTTCTGTATTGGGGGTGGGACGTAACACATATTCTACGTTTCATACCCTTATCCTTACTCGACTTCGTTTGTTAGGACACACGCACCATTACCGATGTTGCACGTACACATACTTATCGGCCCCCCCACACATCATCGGTAATTGCCATACCACGTACACATTAGAACTCGCTATATCACCGTATCACCGTATGTCCTGTTAGCAGTTAGTTGCTACTTAGTACCTAGTACCACATATTACTGTAGATATTACACTTCTTTTAACTTACTACACGACACGCTCATATAAACACACTTGTTATGCATTACATGGTTGTTCTGGACCTGTACATATTATTTTATTACTGCCAGGCTTTTATGAGATTATATTTTCATGAGATTTCTGGATTTGATAAACCGAAGATATTATTTAAGAACTTATGATTGTTTTAAAGATGCGGTTTCTCTTGATATGATATTTCAACGTCCACCATGAGATTTCTCGCTACCGAGCTATGATGATTACCCGATTCGAGAAAGGAGGAGTCACCGTCTGTGGATACATGGTGGACCCGGTATGGTATCCCGGACAAGAAGATCGTATAGAATGGAGTTGAGCCTGACAGGGGAACACTACCTACTGGTGACAGTACTGGACTCGGCGGATATCCGGAGGATACCGACTAGAGTGATATGAGACAGATGGATATAAGGACCGATATGATGAGACGGTGCCTGAGATATGAGGATTTACGTGTCGATACTGGATACGGGATTTATGATGATTTCGAGTGTCGATACTAGGCACTCAGGATTTTATGATAATTTCGAGTGTCGATGCTGGGCACTCAGAATTTTATGATGATTTGATTTTATGACACAGGCATGACTTTATATTATTATACTTATGTATACACGACCACCCTCGTTACCACACGGCATTATATTATTATATTACTGTATGACCTAGGAGATCATCATACATTCGATTTCTACCTGATGATGTTTTCTACTCACGAGTTGGCAACACACCATTGTTGTGCCATAGTTTTCTTGCAGGACCGACCGCTCGGATCAGTAGCGGCTTGTTGTTACATCTTTTCTTCTGAGTGATATTCTCCCAAAATTTGAACCCAACTGAAGAGCTAAGATATGTTAAAATTTGATGAGGCATCGCCTCACGTGCTCCCCACGAGGACGCCAGTGCCAACCCCTTAGGATTGAATCCTATGATTGCGCCGTACGTGAAGCTCACGTAGGCGCCAATATGCAAAACACAGGAGCACCTATCATAAATAAGAATTAAATTTTTAAGTGGCGTCTATGTGCACAACACGTGAGCGCCGGCGCCCAAATTTAAATCAGTAGAATTAAATTCTATATGAGGATATTTCCCTAAAAAAATTGAGATACTCTCTGTTAAACAGAGCCGTTGGATCAAAAATCCAATGGTGATGATAAATCATCAAACAATAGAATTAAATTCTATTAGGAGAAAATATCTCCTAATTCTTTCTAAGTGATAAAATATTCTTGGTTGGATCAAAAATCCAATAATAGAATTAAATTCTATTTTGAGGAATATTTTTCCTCAATCTTTCTAATTAAAGAAGGATTGCTTTCTGTAAAACAAAGAGCCATTGGATCAAAAATCCAATGGTGATTAAAAATCACCGTTTGACAGAATAAATTCTGTATATGGGAAAATATTTTCCCAATCTTGTTAAAAACAAGAAAACATATTATGTAAAACAGAAATCCTTGGATCAAAAATCCAGCAGTGGGTAAAATTCCCCAAACAAATTTTGAGACCAATTAAATCGATTGGAATCTCTCAATAAGAGATTTTCTCAAAACTACTTAACAATTTGCCTCCTATATAAAGGACCCAAGACTTCAAGTCTCAGATAGAGGGAACCTCTCATAAGCTTCTGCAAAAAATACAGAAGGTTCTAAAAAACAACAGAGAATTTAATTCTCAATAGAGAAGAAGATCTTTTTCCTCTCAAACCCTAGGTAAAGAAACCACAGAGATCAAAATATCTCCTTTACCTATCATATCATGTCCAAGGTTTTAACCATTCTCAAGAATTTAGTTCTTTCTCTGGATCTGAGATTCATAAGATAAGTTTCCTACAAATTGAGAATTTAATTCTCATCGGGAAGATCTTGTTCTTGAGAATCAAAGATTCAGAAAAGAACTAGGTTAAAAAGAAAGAAAAAAGGAAAAGAACCTATCCTATGGGAATTTAATTCCTCAGAAAGTAGTGTTTAGCCCTAAAAGAAACTTAGTTCTTATAAAAGAACTTAGTTCTTAAAGAAAAGCTGATCCCAGATCTTCAAAACAAAGGTCCTGATGATCATTAATGGTCAAAATGCCATCAACAGAGATTCAATCTCTGAAAAAGTAAAGAGTTTAGCGCTTCACGTGCTTCCCACGTGAGCGCCCTCTTAACAGCGCCCAGCGCCTCACATGAAAAACACGCGGGCACCCAAAGTAAAAGGCCAGCGCCTCACGTGAAATACACATGAGCGTTGGATAAAAGTGCTTAGCATTTCATATACAGCCAAAACGGCTGAGTGCTTAGCACAGATTGGGCGGCACTCAGCGCCTCACGTGCTTCTCACGTGGACGCCACACAAAAGTGTTTAGCACTTCATATACAATCAAAACGGATAAGTGCTTAGCATTAAATGGGCAACGCCGCACGTGCTCCTCACGTGGACGCTATATAAAAAAAGTGCTTAGCACTATATATATATATATAACTGAGTGCTTAGCACTGATTGGGCAGCGCCCATAACTAAAGGCTTCACATGATACCCATGTGAGCGCCAGAGCGTCAAACAAATGCTTAGCACTTTTGCATAAGAAAGGGGGGCTGAACAAACAGAGCCCAAATAAGTGCTTAACACTTTTGAACAAAAAAAGAGACTGTACAGGCTAATCCCAAATTGGCTAAGTCTCTTTCAGTTGAGCCTAAATGCTCTGTTATTGGATCTTAATAAAATTTAATGATCCTTAAATATTGCTAAGTTGATCTTAGTCTCAAATAGGACCAATGTATCCTTAGTTAAAAATAAATTTGGCCAAAATGCTCATATGTTTAAGTTGATCTTAATCTCAAACTAGATTAACGGTCCTTAAACTAAACAAAATATTTTTTAACTAAAGGAAAAATATAACTTAAGTTCAAAATCCCAAATCTAAAATATACGGATTTGGACTAATCCACGCCCTACGGACGACGATATAAAATACACTCCGTATACACTCCACGGGCAACCAAAATAAACAAAAATACACACGACATGAAGTGAACTGCTGAAGAAGGAGAAAGTGGTTATCGCAACACGATAACGTAATTAACTGCAGGGGCTTGCGCCTGCAGAGAAGAGCGTCCCCATAATCAAAAAACCCTCACAATTGAGGTGTAATCTGATAACGTCTACTACAACGGTCGTATCTATCCAAACCTCCGATATATGGTGTCATAAGTCAACTTGGTATCTTCGGAGAGGTGGATGGAGAAGTCCAAATAGCATCTGCCCCCAAATTCAGACAAGACGTTCAATTCCAGTTTGTCTCTGTTTTCGGCGGTGAACAGATTCTGGCACGCCCGGTGAGACCTTTTCCTCTTTCCACTCCACACTTCGTATGTCGTGTTTCACGAACAAAATCGTGGTTTGCTAAGGTTGCCCCTGGATTCAAGATACTAAAACTTGGTTTCTTGCTCCTGTGCAGAAAATCAATGGCTTCTTGATGCACTGCATGCAACAGCAACTCTCGCTTTACCCCAACGGGAGGAGTGACTTATGGGCCCAATGCGGCTTCTATCTTCTCAATGCCAGTAGGGCAAGTCATACAAGCCACTACTGGATTGTTCTTTGGGACCATGATCCCAACTGTGAGTTTCTGTGCTTCAGTGCCGCAAGAGGAAACTCCTAAAAGGTCAGTTTTCGATCGACTGGAAACCACAACGGTCCCTCTCAACGAGCCGTCTACTGGCATCTCAGTCTTCAACAGGCTAATAAAGAACTCAAACGGGCCCGCAAAGAAGCTCGTGAAACCGGAAGGGGCTACCCCAAAATGGATAGCCCTACCAACTCCTGCTACAGGCGAAGTCGTGAAAGGCGCTTCCCTCACCAGATGGCTGGTTTTCGAAAGGTCAGCCGCTTCTCCCCAAACTTTAACAAGGACGTCGGTCTTCAACAGACTGACACCGATTGGAGCTCCTCCGCAAAACCAGGGGCATGATAAAGCCGCTTCCAAAACTGAGGTGTTCCCTTCTGCGAGGCACGCTCGACGTCGCCACTGGCGCCGAGTGAGAGAAGCTGGGGGCAACTCCCCCTCTGGACTCACCCCACCAGCTCCAATGGTGGAAGTCGACACTGTTGTTCCAACCGGGAATAATTTTGATCCGCTCAGGAGGGTATGTAAGAACTCCCTGATGACGGTACTAAATAAATCACCTCTGCCAGTAGAGCTCCCTGTGCAGGCAAAGCCGGAGCAGCCTCATCAGTGGCTCTCCTCGCAAATTCATAGAGTCTTGCGGAAAGTCTAAGACTCTGTGATTGGCAAAGATTACTCTCATCGACCTGAGAAATCGAAGGGCCAACAAGAAAAAGATCACTCCTTCACTATGCGATGGGGGACTTCTCTTAAACAGGTGCCTATCAAAATGGCTCCTTCCACTCCAATCACTTATAAAAGAACAAGGCTAGAGAAAACTCTACCGTCCGCGGCAGACTCCAAAGGCGATAGACCTAAACGCCCAAAGGCCGGGGGCATAATAATACACACGGTCTACATGGTTTCGGGAAAAGAAGAAAGCTGTGCTTCGGTGAGTCACCGACCGAAAACTCGGTCGCTGACAAAGGCTCAGGAGCAACAACAAAAGCTCCAGGAAATGCTGACCAAAATGGCAACACTTACCGGACAGAAAGAAAGTCCGGACAAAGAAGCTGAACAGCGCCAAGAACAGGAGACCGATACAGAGTTTCTGCGAAGGGTGCTCGAGAGAAAGGACAAGGAAGCCGCTGAGCAAGCTGCTAACATAAAGCAAATGGCTCTCTTGTTCCAAGACATGGTTGAAATCATGATCCAGCCAGAACCCCCGGCTGAAGATCCACCGATAATCTTCGAGGATGACAAAGGGAAAACATCAAACCCTCCTCCTGCCTTATCAGTAGCCAAGGAGGAAACGATCTCCAAGACCGCCCTTGATGATTATATTGCTCAACAAATAAGTGCTCATCAAGCTAATGAGGTCGCTGGCCAAATTGTCAGAACTGGACAACCATATCTAGGCTAGTATGATCAAATCAAATACCTGCCGGGATATACGATCCCCAAGTTCCATGTTTACAAAGGAACAGGCAAACCTCATCAACATGTTATGTAATTCAGAACTCTGTGCGGCAACACTATAGGAGATGATAAATTGTTATTTCGCCGGTTCGTTGGCAGCTTGTCAGAAACGGCCTTCGAATGGTACTCGGAGCTCCCAAATGACTCCGTGAAAACATTCGCAGAGATGGAACTACTGTTCACACAGCGTTTTGCTAGCGCGAGCGAATGTACTCCGATCACGGCATTAATCAATGCCAGGGTAAAGCCAGGAGAAACCCGGGTCCAATACGCGATCCATTGGCGGAACCTGTGGTCTAAATGCAAACAACGCATTGAAAAATCCCCTGCCATTGGCATGTTCATAGGGACCCTTGATCCTCAAACGACCGTATCCTAGTTCATGATATTTTTCAAACCAACAACCTTTCGGGTTCTAATAGATATACTGGCTCAAATGGACTAGATGGGCCACGAGCCTTCCTCCTCAAATAAGGACCTTCGGAATAGCAAAGGTAAAGGGAAAGCGACCTTCGTTGCCAATACGCAACAATAGCCGAGTGGCCCAAAACCAGCTGCTCGCCAAAACAACGCGCGCCCGCGCCCGTCCTTGGAGGAAAGACTAAGACACGTTTACTCATTTCCTCGCGACAAGACGAGGAGACTGTTCAATTTGGCAATGTGTAATAAACTCATCACATTGCCAGACCCACGGTGTCCACCGCAACCCGGCGACGTCAACAGACCTAATTAATGCTCCTATCACAGAATGGTGAGCCACCCAATTGAAGGTTACTACGTCTTCAAGAACTGGATCGAAGATCAGTATCAACAGGGGAAATTCGCGTTGTCTGATAACTGAAGAGTAAACCCACCCCAGAAGCACCTCCCAAAAAGGTGGATGCGCATGGGGCATCATGCTCACTCGTGGAAGAAACTCCATAGGAAGTCGTTCTTTCAGAAAAAACTAAAGAATGCTGAAGGATCTACGGGCATGTCCAGTAGTTAGGTGGAAAAGCCCACTTGAATCCGAAATAATCGAAGGGATGTTAAAATCCCGTCCCCCACCGAAAAATGTTGACGAGGGGAAAACCCCCCAAGTCAAGCCTTCGAAGTCTTCGAAGAAAAAGAAGAAGACCAAGAAGCCTGTGCAGCCTGCCGAGTATGACGACAAGTGCACAGATCTAAAAAGATATATTGACGCGCTGGAGGAGTACAACCAGAAGGCGCAGACACCGGTCATGCTTGAAGAATTCCTCAAGCATATTCTTGAGGGCGAAGACAGTGACAATGATGAGGAAAATGACTCATCAAAAAACACCAAAGACCGTGTAGCAAGTTGCCACATGATCTCCCATTCGTTGTTATATGACGGAGTAGCTCCTTCAACGTCAGAAAACAACGCAGAGGAATTGGGGGCAGAATCGGCGCTAAAATCCCCGGAACTGTCAGAAGACCTGATTGATAGGCTGTTAAACGAAGACTTTCAAAAAAGCAAAGTTGACCAAGAATGCGAGACAGCCATATACTAAAAGGCTAAGCGTCGGCGTCAGGATAAAAAAACTGCGGCACGGACGAGTCGTAAAATACTCCAACCAAACCAAAGCACACCTGCTATAGACAAGAACAGGATCAAAACGGAGAAGCGATTCGTCAAAGCCCTGTCAATGGGGATGAAGCTCCCACCTCTCATATGGAACACTCCCGGGGTCATATGCCTCGATGGAGAAGATGCATACCCAAACTTCTGTCTATATCATCGGAGGGTCGCCACCCTACCGAGGAATGCAGTACCTTTAAAAAATGGTGGCAAGGATACGCTGCCCATCAAAAACACTTCAAGAGAATGAAGCGTGAAGCTCGTGCTCGTCGACAGCAAAATAGTGTGACAAAAACGCGCATGAAAAAATGACTGGCAACTGTTATATGGTTGGTACCAGTTCGAAAGGGAAAACCCCCAAGTTCTTACTTTCAGGAGCGATTCTGAGGATGAAACACCCTCAACCCTCTTTTCAAAGATCCCACCTCCGAAAAAGAAGAGGAGGGGAAGAACTGCGAGAATATTCAGCTGCGTAACCGCACGCTACCTGAGAAGAACCTCAGACCTACAAACAAAGGTTCGAATAAAAAGGACAAAGGGAAGGGGGAAATCTCTGAGGAAATCGCCCTTGATGAAGAAGCAGTCAAAGAGCCGCAGTAAATGACCCGCGTAGGAAAAACAAGGTGGATTACAATGTCCTGCCACATCTGAGGAAAGTACCCTCACAACTGAGCATATTGGATGCTCTTCTCCTGTCCAAAGAGGCACGAGATTCCCTGATCAAGGCATTACAAGAGCCCGATTAGTTCCAAGCTTTCTTCACAGAAAAAAAGATGAAGGATGAGCTGGCAGAGGTCCATACGGCTGACATTACATTCAGTGATGCACATTTCCTCCTCGGTACGTGCGAGCATAATCGCATGTTATACGTTACCGGGTACTGCCACGACATCAAGATAGGGAAAATCCTTATCGACAACGGATCCTCTGTTAACCTTATTAACGTAAGAGTGCTGAAGGAGATTTGCATGAACGTTCAACACCTTACCCGAGATAAAATTACCATCTCTAGATTCAACTCACAGTCATCACGGACACTTGGGTCCGTAATACTGATACTACGCTTCGGGCTGCTTGTCACTGACATCAAATTTCATGTCATTGACGCTTAAGACTTGCTGCAACACTTTGCTCGGCAGGCCATGGTTACACGAGTACAACGTTATCCCTTCTACACAACATCAGTGTATGAAGTATTTCAAGGATGGTTCAGAGTACACCGTCACGGGAGATCTAAATCCGATCTCGGTAAATGAAGTCCAGAAATACGAAGACGCAAAGTACTTCTTACCAGACTTCGAGAATACTAAGAGGTGCCATAAGCTGGAGAATAAACAGAAGTCCGTCGCCACTATCCCAATCTTTGGGAGCGACACCAAGGAAGACGAAGAAATAGTCTACTCGGGACAACCCCAAAAAGAAAACACTAAGCCCAGACCATCTACTTCTATTTTGGTCTTTGGCAGTGACTCAGAGGACGAGGCCAGCGCAGTGTTCTCCGTCCGTCCATCAATACAAACTTTTGCCGGAACAAATCGGAGTTTACAAATTACAATGGCTCCGCCGCGGCATTACAAGGAACTTAGTGAGCTCCATACACACAACGTACAATACTTGCAAACTTTCTACATACCTCCCAAACGAAGAGGTGAAAAAACGATCCTCTTCTACCAATCTACGGAAAATAAAGTAGAAAAAGAAATCTGGCATGGTGCGAATTTTGCACTCGACAGGCTTCAATCAATCCGTCTGTCAAGATATTACGCAGACAGATTAAAAAGTTTGTTGAGATGCTAATGTGTACCCCTCGAACAAACTGTTCGACAAGCCCAATTCTACAAAAACATTTGGATATTCCTGGAACTCAGCGAAAGATGCCCAACGGGAAGATGGAGACAACCAGGCTCGGATACGTTCGTTCCAAGAAACGGGAGCAGATCCACAGTTGACGCGTCGTAAACAGCTCGAGTAAAGCGGAAGACGCTCTTCCAAATAGCCGTGACATCAAATCGGAGCGAGATCCCGCTCTAAAAACGTTAAATTCGTCGCTGGAAGAGCAAATTGACAAGTTAATAAAAGAAGCTTGTCAAACGAGCCGGGACAATCACAGCCGCAAAATGGCCATTTATGAAAAGGCCACGACGCAGCGTCTCAGTCAGCAATCTGCGGAGAAGAAAAACTATAATGCTCTTCATCCCCGGCCCACTGTATGTACTCGCGAAAGGGGAAAATCCTGAAATAGAGGCAAAAACAGGGCAAAGAACGCAAACAACGTTCGAAAACAACAAAGTGGATCCAAGACGCCATGCAATCGAGAAAGACTCGATTGGAGCCCGTCCTTTATAAAGAAGATGGGTCGGGAATACTCTTTCCTTCAAGAAAAGACAAGAAAAATATCCAATCTTGTCATGAAGCACCAAATGATGACACTTCCGGAGTCTCGGCACCCTAAACAAATAAACGAGGTCCATCATCCGGACTATTGCTCCTATCACCGAGTAATAGGTCATCCCCTTGAAGACTGCTTTCACCTTCAAAGACTGGTAGAAGACCAGTATCAATAAGGCAGGTTTATGTTATCCAACAGCTGGAGGGTAACCCTGCCACAAAAGCATGAGCCGAAAAGAACCTACAATGTCTGGTTAGGACCGGCTCAACATTAAGAATGGAAGCGAACTCGTACCTGCCATATGATAACACTCTTAAAAGATAGAGGGCACGAGACTATGAATGACCTACACATGTTCTTCTCAAATGAAGATGAGGATGAGGTGATCTCAGAGTTTTCACCAGCACCAAAAGAGCTGAAAGATGGGATACACACTACGGTGGACAACCTAAGAAAGATTGACTTAGGAACGGAAAATGATCCGAGGCTAACGTTCATCGGTGAGCTACTATCTGAAAAACAGGTGGCCGCGTTAAAAGACGTGCTCATGCAATATAAAGATTGCTTTTCCTGGAACTACTCTGAAATGCCGGGTCTAGATCCAAAAGTGGCAGTACATAAACTAGTGATGTCCCCAGGTATAAAGCCAATCTAACAGGCGCCAAGAAGGATGCGATTCGAACTTGATATGAGTATCAACGCCGAAGTCAAGAAACTAATCGACTCCGGTTTTATCCAAGAAATTCAATATCCCGACTGGATCGCTAATATCATTCCAGTGATGAAGAAAAATGGGACGGTGCGCATCTGCGTGGATTTTCAGGACCTTAACAAAGCTTGCCCGAAGGATGACTTTCCAGTACCTGTTACCGAGTTAATGATCGATAACACATCTACCCATGAAGTCTTCTCCTTCATGGATGGATCTTCAGGATACAACGAAATAAAAATGCATCCAAAAGACCAAAGGCATACCGCCTTCCAGACTCCGCTGGCCATATTCTGCTATAAAGTGATGCCCTTCGGTCTGAAGAACGCTGGCGCTACCTATCAGAGGTCCATGACAAAGATCTTCGATGATCTCATCCATGAGATTGTCGAATGCTATATCGACGACCTTGTGGTAAAGAGCAAATCTCACGAGAAGTATTGGGAACATCTAAAAATAGTGTTCCAACATCTTCGGGAGTATAATCTGAAGATGAATTCTCTAAAATGCGCGTTTGGAGTTTCCTCAGGCAAATTTCTAGTATTCATAATACATCACCGGGGTATCGAAATCGATCCCTCAAAAATTAAGGCGATTATAGAAATGCCCACGCCGAGGACCCTCAAACAACCGCAGTCTCTCCAAGAAAAGCTCGCGTATATCCGGCGGTTCATAGCCAAGCTTTCCAGAAAATACCGTCCCTACAGTCATTTGATGAAGAAGGGGACCCCGTTCGTCTGGGATCAAAAGTGCCAAAATGCACTGGACAAAATCAAGCAATACCTGCAAAATCCGCCAGTATTAACCGCTCCGGTTAAAAGTAAACCCCTTATCCTATATACAACAGCCCATGAGGGTTCTCTAGGCTCCTTGTGGGCACAAGAGAACGATCAAGGAAAGGAGAGAGCTCTGTACTATTTGAGTCGGGTTCTCCTGGTGGCAGAAAACAACTATCCCCTATCGAAAAGCATTGCCTGGCACTAATATTCACAATAACGAAGCTTAGACATTACTCCTTGGCACACAAAGTCCATATCATATCGAAGGTGGATCCTCTCAAATATCTAATGTCAAGGGCCATACTAACAGGAAGGCTCGCCAAATAGGCCCTCCTCCTGATGAAATTCTCAATAATGTATCGACCCTTTAAAGCGGTGAAAGGGCAGACCATTGCCGACTTTCTTGCGGAGCATCCGATACCGGCTGACTCCCCATCAAATTGTGAATTTCCAGAAGAACATGCGTTTAATATAACCGAAGAAGAAAATGATTCCCAATGGGAACTCTACTTCGATAGAGCATCTTCCATGAAGTGGCGAAAGCAAAACACCCTCATAATCAAAGCGGGGGTGGGCCTTATCTTCGTAACTCCGCAAGGAGGGATAGCGTTATGCCCTCTCCTTAACAAAGCCAAGGACGAATAACAAGGCTGAATATGAAACTTTGATAGCAGGTCTAGAGATCGCTATCGATATGGAAATCAAAGACCTCCTCATATATGGAGATTCCCAGCTGATCGTTAGCCAAGTAAATGGCGACTATCAGACATGCAAACCAGAGCTGATAAAGTATGGCGAAAGAGTGAATCAAGTGCTGACACAAATCCCTTCGTACATCCTGGAGAGTATACCGCGTTTAGAAAATAGCAAGGCGGACGCGTTGGCCAAATTGGCTAAGGAACTGGTCGATGAAGACCACGATGACGTAAGGATCATTGTGCAAAACCACAGGATTCTCGCGCCAACAAATATATTTTCGGAAGACCTGATAGAGCCATCCGAAGGAAAAAAAAAGACTGAACAAGCGGCCCTTCAAATAGAGGATGAAGAAAAGGTCAAGGATTGGAGGAAAGTCTTCATAAACTACTTCAAATCCCAACGAACACCCAAAAATGCATCGTCTAGACATCAGCTCATGAAACGAGCTTTGTCTTTCGCTTTCATCAATGATATTTTATATAAGAGATCGTTCGACTGTCTGTGGCTAAGATGCCTGGGGCAGGAGGAATAAAAGAAAGTCGTCTAAGAAACTCACGACGGACTTTGCGGTTCTCATCAAGCCGGGCCAAAGATGAAGCTGAAGATAAAAAGAATGGGTTATTATTGGCCTACAATGATTCAGGATTGTCTCGAATATGCGAAGCAATGTCACTCGTGCCAAATTCACGGGGATTTCATCCACCAACATCCAAATCCACTACACCCAACAGTGGCTAGCTGGCCGTTTGAAATATGGGGAACCGATATAATTGGCCCCATTGAATCGGCATCGTCTAAGAGATGGGTTCATACTGGCAACGACCGACTACTTCTCTAAGTGGGCAGAAGCAGTACTGATTAGTCTGAAATATTGCACATTTGAATGATTGTTTTCCCCACTATTGTTAAGTTCTAAAAGGTGTTTATTGTAAATATAGAACATATGTGGGTTTATCTGTAAAATATTTATTACCATATGTTTCTATATTGTATTTAACATAATGAGGGAAAACATGCATATAATATTTATATAAAATATTACTAATTAAAATATGCATATCATATCAAATAATTCTAATCAATATTCTTAAAATATTGTATCATACAAATGGTTAGGATAATATCTCAAAATAATAACAAATACTACCAACACTATAACTTGAGATGTTGTGCAGATATTAGCTCAGATCTGGAGATTAGGAGATCCGAGTTGTTAGAATAAATCTGCTGATAAATTGAAGCAAATCATAAACGGCAGAGACTCGGAGTAATATTTTTAAAATTCAGATATCTAGAGGATCTCCACATGTCAACACCAAACAGAAGAAAAATTTTCAACTCATGACCCCACTATGGAGCCGCGGTTGGGCGGCCAAACTACCCTAAATGCGGCGGATTCGCGGCAAGATTGCGGGTATAGGATTTGGGATTTTTTTGGGTGTGATCGTAACAACAAATCATCACGTCTGCCAACTAGGGTTCCTAGTTTCTGTGACTATATATAGGACCGAGAGTTTCACATCAAAAATCATCAACCGAAGAGATCAAGAGGTCCAAGACGATCCACGCGTCCGAGTTGATCATCAGCTGTTCATCTACTTCCAACAAGATAGAGATCGAGAGCAAAAACTAGGGTTCTTGTACTCTACTTTAAAAGGATTTGTACATGATATAGTTGATTAATAAAGGTAGATTTTTAGCTTTAATTCTCTTTGCATTTTACTTTTTGTATTTAATTTCTGCACTTAATTTCTGCATCTTACATTATGATCTCATTCTTCATCATTTCTTCTCCAACCATGCGTGAGTAATTCCTACCTTGCTAAGGTTCGTAGGCTAGAGTAGATTAATGGATGATAACATATTTTAACTTCTATTATACATTTTAAAGTCTATAAACTGTAGCAAAACAAATGTTAACATCCTAATCGGACGCGCTACCAATCTATTGATAGTCTCGACCATAATTCGAGATCGGTTAACACTTGTTTTGTTAGGGGCTAGACATGAATAGAGATCAATGCAAGGACAAGGGTTAGGAGTGGGGAAACCCTAGTTTCTTCCAAAAGAACCCTAATCCACATTCATCACTATCGATCTAGTTTTAAATTATTAAAAGATAAAAGATGCCATTTTTAATTAATCATCCATTACTACTAAGTCCTATGAACCCTACAAGCCCTTTCTTTATAAATCTTATATCCATAGTATATCCGTAACTACAACCAACCCATCAATCTTCAATCAACTCGTCTAAATCAAGATAAAAATTCACGTTTCCCTGCGGACGCCCCGTACTCATCGCGGCTAGCTACCAGCGACACCGTCCTGATTGCGGTTACTTTTATAAAAACACTTCTTTTAAAAACATCAATCAAATGGCGCCGTTGCCGGGGAAATGGTTATAATTTTTTCTTGCTATTCAGGATGAATTCTTATTAATCCATATCATAAAATAATCAAAACCGCATCTTGTGTATTTAACGATTAGTGTGCAAATTTTGCAAGGAAATCTGGAGTCACTGGAGTGAGAAAAAAGAAATTCAGAGACTTTCAGCATATCCCAGAGGAGCTTAGGGTTTCACTGAAGAAAACTCAGCAGGAAAACCCTCCAAAGAGCCGCGGTTGGACGGCGAAAAGAAGCTTTTTGCAGCGGAACCGCATGACAGACGGGAATACTCACCACTATACTACAACGACCGAGATGGACGGTTCTCCATCAGATTTTCACAACGCCACCCTGCCACCACCCGTAGGTGCGCAGAATCCACCGTGCATATCTTTTCAAGAAAGATGCTACCCGATACGAGGTCCCCTTCCTACTTGTTTGTCTATTCCACCAGCCAATGGGGATAATTTTGAAATTAAACCCCACTTTATCAACCTAATGTCCAAATTTCATGGACTTGAATTCGAAAACGCATACGTTTTCATAACCAAATTCAAAAACATATGTGCAATGATGAGCACTACACAACTTTCTATGGATACTATGGGATTACGTCTTCTCCCTTTTACCTTGTGCAATCTAGCAGAAAAATGGCTTTATAGCACTGCCGCACACTCTATCACCAAATGGTATGAATTCGTTATAGCATTTCTTAAGAAATTTTATCCTAATCATAAGACCGCCCGTGTTCGAAGCGAAATTAACCAGTTTACCCAACTTTCCAACGAACTATTTTGGAAATGTTTTGAACGGTTTAAAGATCTGCTTGTCCAATGTCCTCATCACGGAATCGATAAATGGCAACTTTGCCGCATTATATATGAGGGTGTTAATCCAGCGACAAAACAAATGCTAGAAACCGTTTATCAATGTCATTTCATGTCTAAAGACGACGGCGAAGCTTGGCAATTCCTGAAAGATCTCGCTGAACAAACTTTACAATGGAAAAGCGTTAGACCAACATCATCTTCATCTAGGGCAGGCATCCATCAGCTCGATGTTTCCATCGTAGTCAAAGCCGAAATGGCAGCGATGCAAAAGAAACTCGAAACTATGGAAACCAAATTCTCATCAGCCTCCCTAAACCAAGTTACGCTCCCAAAAACCGTGTGTGGTTACTGTTCTGACCCATCACACTTAACGGAAGAATGTCCTTTGAATCCTCCGTTTCAAGGTTAAGAACAAACTAATGCTGCTTTTCAACAACGACCAAGAAACGATCCTTATTCTTCTACATACAATCAGGGATGGAGGAATCATCCTAATTTTGCTTGGAACCAAAACCAAACTCAAACTCAAAATCCGTTCCCAAACCAAAATAACTATCAAATACCTCCTCCATAGCAACAGCAACCACCACAACAAAGTTAGCACCCCTTTCAGCCGCAATCTTTGCAAAATCCGGCCAACAACTTTGCACCTTATAATAATTCTTTCCTAATGACCAGTACCGAAAAATCCTCTGCACTCGAACGAAGCTTGGAAACGTTTATTAAATATTCCACGCAAACAACGATAAATTTAACATCTTCTATCCAAACATTAGTGCAGCACACCGCTTCCCACGGTGAAAGCATAAAATCGATAGAAGCACAACTTGCACGGTTAAATGCCACGATGAGTGAGAGAGAGAAAGGGAAACTTCCATCTCAACCTCTACCAGATCCTGGCCACACACAAAGTCATAATGTGAGTGTTGTAACTACGTTGAGATCCAGAAGAGTGATGAACAATCATTTCGGTGAACACGTTGATGATGTTGAATCAAATGAAACCCCGGCTACTTCTCCTAACCTTAATTCGTCTAGTCCACCTTTTTCGTTCGAGCCTATTCTCCGTTCTTCCCTAGGCTCAAACCCTCAGCCCACTTCCTTGAGTCAACCTAAAACAATCCCAACTCCAATTCTGGGATCCATTCTATCCACAAACTTCTCCAATGTTGGACCCAACTGCTGGATTTTTCCGGCGCCCTAGCCATCTACCATGGCTGATGCGGAACAAAAACCGACGTTCAAAATTTTTGGCACAAACAAAACCCACTCCAAGATCGAAACCATAAATCATACTAGCTAACTAAAGAGAGCTAAACAACAAGGTTAGAATGTTATACCGAATGAACCAAGTTCTTCGGTCATCTACCACCTTCATTAGCTTCTAGGGGTCGCGAATCGAATTTGGTTGCCGGTCTTCCTCCATCGATGATGATCCACCCAAGGGAAATGACGCAAGCCCCAGCCTCGCCAAGAGAGGCAACCGACGCTCTAAGGTTGCTAGCAATGGAGAGTGGAGATGTAGGAATGTCTCACTATATTTTTCTCTCATGATAAATGCTCAAATGAGCAACTCAAGAAGAAGAAGGAGGAGGTGAGGAAAACTAGTGGCATGAGCAACTCAAGAATGGCTAAGTCTCTAAGAGAGAGTGTATGAGTGTGAATGAATGAATCAAGAAGAATAATGGATGGCATGTAGAGAATATGGCTAAGTCTTTTTCAACCATGCAAAGAAAATATCTCTTCCATTTTCCAAATAAAATAAACAAGAGCCATGCCTCTTTACATGCCTCACCATGCTCATGCCAACTCACCCTCCACCTCATTTCCAAAATGATTTTCTAAAAATGAAAATCATATAATGCGGTGTCAATCTTCTAGAAGTAATTCCGTATAAATACGGAATACAACCTGGTATACGTATCGAAATACATATACGCGTATTCATACAAAAATACGAATAACCAAGAGAGAAAATGAATAGTGAATAATAATATTAGAATACATATATAAAATATATATATAAATAAATTATTGAATCAAAACCCGATTTAATAATCCGGCTTAACCCTAAGCCGCTATTATTATCAACCGTCCGATTAAAATCTGTATAGCATGTACACATATTTAATCGGACACCTGTATGTACCAACATACGTCATCTACACCATAGCGCCTAAACCATGAAAACCCTCTGTGTGGGACTCTAAAAACTCGTTAATACGCTGGCTGTGGGTTTAACCACAAGCATGTCAGCGGCACTAGCTGTACGTAACGGCTACCCAGGTATTGAGCGAAAGGAAGGCCGACGAGCAAACTCATCCAAACCCCTACTGAGCCTATCCATGACAATCTCCATACAGTCCAGTCTGTTCATCTAAGAGTATCGCATATCGAGTCTAGGGGGTGGATAAAGTCAGACCTCTAATAACGCGACATTTCGTATCGGTATGAAACCCATCACCACCTGAGAAACTACTGATCCTAAATCAGTAATTCTCGATTACCTTGGCCAAGAATTTCTGGTGATGGTCACCCGTACACAACGCGACATCAACCCCCAATACCGGGAGAGACGAATCCCCGATGATCCGCTCACTGCCTCCATATGGCTCGGAACTGTACCCAACTAAAACCAGTTTGCATGACTCCTTTGAGCCGTGGTAGGGTAGTAATCAAAGCACAGTGGGAGCTCACACGAGACAAATGACGATCTCAGGTCGATAGACTAACATGCACTCATGTCACCTGGGAACTGCAATCTGACAATAGGTATAATACCATCTAGGTTCCCGGCGAGTCCGTCCAGTGTACTCATAACCCAATGAGCACCTGTATACTATCTTAGGTGAATAACTGACACCAATGGCTTGTGAGACCGGCCATCGCCCCTCGTTGGGGTCTCGATAAGTATACACTAGTCCATTCCGGTGTATCGATGCCCAGTCTCGACATTCCCATGACTAGGGACATTTAAGGATGTGCTTATAGTGCACCCAGCTCCCACGTATATGATCGCCATCTGTAACATTTCAAAAAGATAAAATATTAATTTTTGGGAATTTTTAATAATTTAATATTATTTTATTGAATATTTTAATATTTTGGTATTTTTAAATACAAATAAATAGGAAAAATGTTAGAAAAATTATGGAAAATTATAAAATAGGGTAAATTAGAGAATTATGCCATTTCTAAGTTTAATTGATTAGTTATATGCTAAATTAGTGCTAATCGCGATTAAAAATCGCTAATCGGTTTTTAGCATTTTTGTGCAAAACATGCACATATCACTTTTTCACACTTGTGTTACATTTTATTGCCATGGTTCTTTTGGGGTTACTATTTGAGTGAGAAGGGTTTTAAAAAGGAAAAGAAAAGGGAAAAGAATAAAGAAATTGAGGGTTGGTGAGAGAGAGAGGTATGGGCTCATTTGACCTAAACACTTAGCCATTTCTCCTCCATTTTCAACACTCATTTCTCTCTCCCTCTCCCTTTCTTGCTGCTGCTGCTTCTTCTTCACCTCACCTCCCCACTTCAAGCCCCAAATCATCTCACAAACTTCACTAAAACCCCACTCTCCTTTCACAAAAAATGTGCACAAGCTTGCAAGCTATAGGATGGACCAAGAAAGTTTTCATTTTGGCGCTGTTGAGGATTCATGTGGGTCTTTTGAGGTAATTCCTCCACAATTAGAGTGGTATTTCTTGTGTTTAAGCTTCGATTTAAAGTTTCATATCGATATGGTGTGTTTTTGTGGACTTGATGAAAACCTAGTTAGGGTTATGGGAAATTGTGAGCTATAATGTGAAATTGAGCTCAGTTGAGGTTATATAAACACCCTAGTGCATGAATTGAGACCCTAACCTGAGAGTTGAAACCCGATTACGGATTTTAGAAACCGATATCGGAGAATTTGTGAAATCTGTGTAGTGTATATGGAATCTGCTATCATGCGAGGCATCCTAAAATAAAATTGATTGGACAGGGGTATGTGCAGGCACCCAGGAAGCTAACCCCAGAACCCTAGCCCTTACTTCCCTTTCTCGGCCGCAAATTTAACCCAATTGGCCGCAATTTGCGGCCTGGACCCCACCAAATTGTCTCGTTTTTGTTTGGGTGCCCCCTTACCAGTAGATTAGGCCCCTGGCATATGTAGATTTGTCTAATCTGATCTAGGGTGAAATCTGGAACATATTTCCTAAGTTGCTGTTTTGGATTCGTGTTTCCGTATTCTGTATTTTTGATTCTAAAATTGTGTATTGTGTTTTACCTCGACTAATTGGCGTTTATACGACGATATAGAGGAATTGTTAATGGTTTTGAAGGCGTGCCATAGGTTCTAACCTATAGGCCTCTTATCGTATCGTTTTGGGTTTCGTGTGCCGTTTTAGCTTTGGTTTGGTTTTAATGCGCATATACGACACTTTGATGTGTAGGTACCCCATGAAGACTACGGGACGACAAGCAAGCGCGTGGTGACATCGAAAGATGGAGACGCAAGGTGAGTAGATTATATCTACTGGGGGAAGTCGGGTGGATGGCGTATAGCACCCCCGCAGTCCGTAGTTAGTATACTATATATTATGCTTGATAGTTATAGTGTGTCGTGGATATGATAGATTAGGTGTACTATGGATAGTGTAGGGTTAGAAGTGACTAGTGTAGTTCATAGTCGCGAACCCTAGAATAGATTTACACCTATACGCACACCCTTACATATTCATTATACTTGCACTGTGTTGATGATATTGGATGACATTGGAGATGAGTCGATGATGTTGGTTTGTGCCGCAAGATCGGTGATTTGATGTGATTCGTATTTGGGATACGATACGTGATCTCTAGCGGGCCTTGGGACGTGTGCTTGCACACGCAGCATATTGATGGTATCAGTTGTACTAGACTTAGATCAGTACCCCAGATTATGTGATATGATGACAGTGATACCTGATATGTGATGAGATAGTATGATATTGACCCGTACCCAGCTATTGGGATGCCGTACGACGATCTACCGTACGAGCCTATATTGATGATAGATCCGCACTCAGGACTCGAGGATGTCTTACGATATACTGTATCGTTCACGATATTATTGAGGCGGGATCACCGACTATTATATCTATATACATATCGACTCAGATTTAGGTGGTTTCCATACCCCTCCCGATTGGCTTGATACTTAGATCAGTAGTTTGCATAGTAGATGTTAGACTAGACCCGAGTCATACCTATTTCAAAACTACGAATCAGGAATATCTTAAAGACAAACAAAGGGATTCTACGGATACTTTAAAAGGGCGTATCTTTTCTTAAAAACACCGTACCCCTTATTTTACTAAAAATCCTGATTCGTCTTATTTCAAACGACATAACTGCATGATATATACTTGTTGATGTAGATTCTTCACTGTGGTGTTGATTATTTGATTTCTACATATTCATGCTATTCACATTGCTTGCATATGTTTATTGCTATATTATTATCATGCTGTTAGGACACCAGCACCATTATCGATGATGCGTATGTTCCACGTACACTATTTGCCGGCTCACACACTTCATCATCGATAATTGCCATGCCACTACACTGTAGTACTGTTGCATTCATGATATGATTCTTGCATGGCATATTGTACACTTATACCTGTACACAAACATAGATGATTCTGACTTGATTAGAGATTTGGGAACCGCATGATGTTCTTCAAAACTGATTCGTTTTAAAAGAGCGGTTTTCCTTGACATGTGCACATTACTATTCCATGTTGCATGACTTATGATATGCTTACCTTTCTTACATGTCGCATACATCATGTTTTGATTATACGCATTGAGATATGTTGTTTCCATGATATTTCTGGATTTGGGAACCGTGGGTATTTCAAAAGAGAATATATAATTGTGTTAAAAACCCGGTTACCCTTGATGTGATATTTCAGTGCGTCCACCATGTGTTTTCTCGGTGCTGAGAGCGACATGTGAAACCCGATTCGAGGAGGCGGATGAGGCCGATTGCGGGTACATGGTGGACCCGGTATGGTACCCCGGGGCGAGAACGGTTTCGCTGTGTAGTAGACGGTGAGCCTGGCAGAGGGACTACTACCTACCGGTGATTGTATTTGAGCTCGGCGGATATCTGGAGGATACCGACCGGAGTTGAGAGATGGACATGGGATGACCCGTACTGCTGGGGCCGAGGGCCGATACCGCAGACGGAGCCCCATATGGATGAGGACATGGGATGACCCGTACTGCCGGGGCCGAGGGCCGATACCGCAGACGGAGCCCCATATGGACGAGGATTTACGTGTCGATGCTAGGCACGGGTTTCATGATGTTTTTCCATGATTTTGTTTATATCCTCATATTTGCATACATGATGCTTATTGTCATTGGGTGACGGGTGGACGGGTTCCACGTTTATTGTCATTGGGTGACGGGTGGACGGGTTCCACATTTATACAGATATTGATCGCATACAGACTGGGTTTACATTGATCATACTCCATTTGTATATACAACAGGGTATGAGGGCGCTGTTATATATACCCTTACACCAATATTAGTGGTATGGGAAGCTAATATATGTGTATTGATATCCATTTGATACTTCTTCATATTTACTTCATGCAGACATACCTTATACTGATGACATGTCATTACCTGTGTACTTGGCACTACATACATGTTTAGATGTTACATTGCCACCTTATCATGCTTCAGACGTACTCTTGTGGGTTATATTATACTGATCGTTTGACCTAGGATTATATCTTGCATTCGGTTTCTGCTTGTAGATATTCTCTATCCACGAGTTGGCAACTCACCCCCGTTGTGCCACAGTTCTTGCAGGTTTTGCCGTACAGGTTTCTTTGCGGCATTTCTGGCACACTGCTTCCTTGCGGGTGAATTGCATTTGGTAGGTGGATTCTTTTTCATCAAGAACCACCATTGTACTTGTATTATTCATTGTATCTAGAATTTCCATCAACCAAAACTTGTATATTGTTTCAGACTTAGACATTAGTGTTGTATTATTTGACCTTAGAGTCGCGCTTAGTAGTATTGCGGTTTTTCATGCTTATTGAGTTTCTTTTGGATTTGACCCTCGCCATTCGGCGTTGTATATTATATTGCTTGCGTGGTTGTGACCGTCGATTGACGAAGAGCTAGCTCCCGCTTGGGGATGCCTTTATCATTGTATATATATATTGTTCTTGTTGTACCCCGTTCGGGACCAGTATTTACAAAAGAAACTCTGCCGAAATTTTTAGAAAAGACTTTACATTTTTAAAATGCACATTCGGCTTAGTTATTTAAAAACCTTGACTTCAAACATGTTTTCCTTCACTTCTTTAAAACCAGTTTTCTTTATTTACTCTTAAAATGGTTTTAGATTTCTGGGCTTTTGGCTTACTTGGATCAGATGGAGTCCTATAGACTTCATTTGGTTCAAGGGCCAGTCATGTGCTCTTTCGGGTCGTGACACCATCATAATGCTGGTAGTCAAGCAAGAATCCTATGGGCTCTATCAACATGTAATAGTGATATGTAATGACACCTAATGCTGTACATGATGATAAAGACAAACCAGATAGCATACTATCATCTCGAGTAAGACTGTTCTACCGGTATAGGTCCTCCCTCAATCATCATAATCGCGCGCCTGCGATTCAATAATTGACTTGATGACACTATAGCCAACACCAACCCTTATTGATAAATCTCCTTTTCCAAACAGGTTGAAGGCCAACAAACCTAATGCACAAATGAAGAAGATTATGGAAATATTTAAGCAAGTTAACATAAATATTCCTCTCCTAGATGCTCTTCAACAAGTTCCGTCTTATGCGAAAATCGTTAAGGACTTGTGCATTAGGAAGAGGAAAACTCAAGTACCTAAAAAGGTGTTCTTAACAAGTAATGTGAGCACAACTTTTACCCAACAATTGCCTAAGAAACCTAAGGACCCAGGTTGTCTTACAATATCGATAACTATTGGGAGAAAAGTATCAATCGTGCTCTACTCGATCTAGGTGCTAGTGTTAACTTGCTCCTGTATTCTGTCTACGAGCAGTTAGGTATAGGAGAGTTGAAACCTACGCATTGCACTCTCCAAATGGCCGATCGATCTATCACCCAAACTAGGGGTGAGCTAGAAGACATGTTAATCAAAGTCGGGGAATTTATATTCCCTGTAGACTTTATTGTTTTAGATACACAGCCTGTAGCGAACCCACAGAACCAAATCCCGGTGATTCTAGGTCGGCCTTTTCTAGCAACTTCCAATGCTGTAATAAATTGTCGTAACGGTTCTATGAACCTATTCTTCGGGAAGATGACAATCGAGCTTAACATTTACAAGCTAGGAAGTCAATCGTTTGACCCTTCTGCTCATCTAATCGATTTCTGTTCTGTCAACGAGATAGCTTCCGACAGCTGCGAAGTTGATGAACATTGCGTTAATGATCTCGACGACACTAGTTCGTCATTATTTGATCCTGCAAATTACTATACTAGTGAGGACCCTTTTGACAAGTCTAACCACGAGTTTGAATCCTTTGGCTTGTCACAAAAGTCAGTCGAGCCTTCTGAGTCTATATCCTACGCTAGCTATGAACCTCTTAACGAGTCCGAGTATAATTTCCCCACCTTACCTTCTATCGTCTCTCCGCCAACACTAGATTTCAAGACACTACCTTCTCATCTTAAATATGCATATTTAGGTGAGAATGAGTCTTTGCCTGTCATCATATCAGCTTCTATAGCTTTAGAGCAAGAGAGCGCTCTTTTATCGGTCTTGAGATCAAATCGGCAAGTTTTTGGTTGGACAATAGCAGACATCAAAGGGATTGGTCCCTTAATTGTTGAATATCATATATATTTGATGGATGAAGCCAACCAGCCCGAGACCCACAAAGACGGTTGAATCCCGTCATGAAGGAGGCGGTAAAGAAAGAAATCGTCAAATGCCTAGATAATGACATTATTTACCCAATATCTGATAGCCAATGGGTAAGTCCTATTCATGTGATCCATAAAAAGTCTGGCATCACGGTCATAAATAATGAGGCTAATGAGTTGATCCAAACACGCACCCAAACTGGGTGGCGGGTATGTATTGATTATAGAAAACTCAATACCGCAACGAGGAAAGATCACTTCCCTCTACCTTTCATTTACCAGATGTTAGAACGATTAGCCGGGCATGAATACTACTATTTCTTGGATGAAAAATACGGCTATAATCATATCCCTATCGCCAAAAAGGATCAAGATAAGACAACATTTACTTGTCTTTTCGGTACTTTTGCTTATAGAGGCATGCCCTTTGGGTTATGTAATGCTCCCGCTACATTTCAGCGGTGCATGATGGGGATATTCTCGGACATGGTCGAGAATTTTCTGGAGATATTTATGGACGATTTCTCCATATTTGGAGACTCCTTTTAGGAATGCCTTCGTCATCTTGACGCTGCCCTTACCCGCTGTAAGGATAAGAACTTAACTTTGAATTAGGAAAAATGACATTTCATGGTTCAAGAAGGTATAGTACTTGGGCATGTCATTTCACGAAAAGGTATAGAAGTAGATAGAGCTAAAATAGATGTCATCCATAACCTTCCTCCCCCCAAATGCGTCAAAGATGTACGATCCTTCTTTGGTCATGCAGGATTTTATAGGAGATTTATTAAGGAGTTTAGCAAAATTGCTAGACCCTTAGCTCTTCTCTTGGCCAAGGATACAACATTTCATTTTGATTCGGATTGCGAGGCTGCTTTTGAATCACTTAAAAGCTCCCTCACTACAGCTCCCATTCTGTCACCTCCGGACTGGAATCACCCGTTTGAGCTTATGTGTGATGCATCCGATTTTACTATTGGTGCGGTCTTAGGACAACACATTGATAAGATGCCACATGTAATTTACTATGTAAGTAGGACCTTGAACGATACCCAAATGAATTATACAACTACCGAGAAAAAACTCTTGGCAGTTGTATTTGCATTAGAAAAATTCAGGCCTAAGACATCTTTTATCAAAGAAGGATGCTAAAGGCAGGCTAATACGTTAGATCCTGTTGTTACAAGAATTTGATCTTGTCATACGGGACAAGAGTGGATGTGAAAACGTAGTAGCCGACCATCTTTCACGCCTTTCTTCTTCGCCAACGTTGACCGTGCCAATAAACGAGTCATTTCCTGACGAACAGCTCTTGACCATATCCTGTGAACCTTGGTTCATGGATATTGTAAATTATTTAGCTACGGGACTTATACCCAGCGAATGGTCGAAACAAGACAATCACCGATTTCTATCCCAAGTAAAACACTTTTACTGGGATGAACCTTATTTGTTTAAGTATTGTCCCGATCAAATCATCCGCCGATGTGTCCCTAATGAAGAGTTCAAGAGTGTATTGTCTTTCTGCCATGATCAGGCATGTGGCAGTCACTTTGGTCCGCAAAAAACGGCGGAGAAAGTTTTTCAATATAGCTTTTATTGGCCAACATTATTTAAAGATGCATATGATCATTGCAAAATTTGTCCACGGTATCAATACATCGGTCGGATTTCATGAAGAAATGAGATGCCGCTCCAACCTATCTTGGTTGTGGAGATTTTTGATGTTTGGGAAATTGATTTTATGGGCCATTTTCCCAACTCTTTTGGGAATTTATACATCTTACTTGCGGTTGATTATATCTCTAAATGGGTGAACAGTACCGTTTCGCACTAATGATAACAAGGTTGTTATTAAATTCCTTATAGAAAATATCTTTTCGCAATTCGGACACCTTCGCGCTATAATTAGTGATAACGGGACGTATTTCTGCAATCGGTCTTTCGAGACTTTGATACGGAAATATTCAATTAACCACAAGCTTTCAACGCCCTATCATCCCCAAATGAGCGGACAAGCTGAGATCTCCAATAGACAGATCAAACAAATTTTGGAGAAAACGGTTTCTAAGAACCGTAAAGATTGATCCACCAAATTGACGGATGCTCTTTGGGCATTTCGTACCGCTTATAAAACCGATCTTGGTATGTCTCCATACCGACTAATGTTTGAAAAGGCTTGCCACCTTCCTGTTGAGATCGAATATTAAACAATGTGGGATATTAAAGAGCTTAAATTTGATTTTGATCAAGCTAGCAGCTATCGGAAGCTGCAATTAAATGAGCATAGCGAACATTGCGATGAAGCCTATGATAATGCGGTTATAGTAAAGAACCGGACTAAAGTTTTCCACGATAAAAACCTTTTGAGAAAAACTTTCACACCGAGACAATAAGTACTTCTTTACGATTTCCGTCTCCACCTTCATCCGGGTAAGCTTAAATCTCATTGGAAAGGACCTTTCGTGGTGCGGTATATGTACCTGCACAGGGTAGTGGATATCGAAAATGCTAAAATCGGTTCTATTTTTAAAGTCAATGGACATAGATTAAAACCTTACTTTTCCGCTGACCCAGCGAAGGAGCTCCTGTTTTTACAGAAGTCACTTTATCATAACTAACTTTTCTCCGCCTCACCTACATGTTTCGGTAACACCGTTTCATATAAGAATGGAGGTGAGTGAAAAGATATAACTGAATATTTGTGCGTGCCAAAGAACAAGTTTGGGGGTAGTTTTTCATTATTATTTTACCCATATTATTTTCCTCCCAAGTCTACAGGTCTATGCGCTCAAAGAACAACATCAGTGAGGACACTGCTGAAAACATGTTTGGAGGGGAGGTTTGTATTTATTGAAATATCATTTGGCAGTAGGCACTATATAATTTTTTTTATACAGGAGATATATAAATTTTTTCAGTGCTACATGAATGAATAAAAAAAATTTGGTAATAAAAGTTAGAAAGTGAAAAATACATATGATAGGAAGGAAAAGTTTAAGAAAAGTAAGAAAATTAGATGTTTTTGAAGCAAAGCTAGTAATAGGTAATCATGAGCAGTTATCCCAAGGGTTAGTAAGATGAAGGGAATCATTAATCTGAGGATAGAAATAAGTCTGAAAATAGTCCATATTCTTGAGTCCAAACATCTGAATGTTGATACCCTACTATACGCACTTGCACACATCTTGAAACTTGGGATAGTAGAGGATACCTTGAAATGCTCTTGTCTAAAAGCCTTAGTATGAAGGAAAATAAATATATAAACAATAATATAAAAGAAAAAATAGTGAAGAAAAATTAACACTGGTATTGTAATTACTTAAGACAGCATAAAAAAATATAGCGAGGGTGCTTTATCACCTAGTGTCTTAGATCAACTGGTTTGGGAGCCACTGCTGAGCCTTAGGTGTTGCAAGAAGAGAATATTGCTAATTATGCCTAAAAGAGTGAGCACATTTGGTAATCGATTGGTTAGTACCTCAAGAAGTTGTAAGTGCACGGCGGCGCCCCGGCCTCCATCCCGAGGCCAAATGCGGAAGCGATGGTTAACTTTAATTTTTCATGAACCGGCACCACCGCGCACTAAAACTCGGATCGGGCCATTAACTAGTTCTAGCTAACTACAAGATGGGGAAGAGAGATATACTGACTGATCCGTGTCCTCCGGTGTTCTCGTCGTCGTCCCGATCTCCCGCGGAAGCTCCGGTCTCCACCTCGTCGCCGGAAGGGCACCACGTCGCCGGCTTCTTTTACGGGCTCCCACCTCTATACCGAGGCAACTCGGGCACGAAGTTGGCTAGCCGACGTGCTCAAGGTTTGCTGTAGAATGTGTGTAGAACCTTGTGTCTCATTTGGGGTTTATAGAAGTTGCCCTATGGTGGAGGTAATGATATAAGCTTTTGGAGATGGTGTTGTGGGATTTTTCCAACATGAAATAAACCAAAATCCCCCCACCAAAATGTTTGGACAGCCCCCATTAGCTTTGGCCGGCCATGCAAATTGTGGTGGAGAGAATGGAGTGAGGGGGTGAGTGAAAAAGGATAGCCACAAGAATAAGCAAGTGAAAAGAAATGGTTATCAAATTCAACCATCATCAAAAGCATGATGACAAAGAAAGTCAAGCAATGATCACTAACAAATCCACACTCCACCAACTAATCAACAACAACCTTGATTGCTCCAAAGTCAAGCCATGATGAAATGAATAAGTCAAATGGTGGAGGAATAATCATGATACAATAAAATGCAAAGACCCCCTCCACAAATGCTTATTTGCATAAATGCAAATAAGCTCTCCTCCACCAATTTTCGGCCAATGAAAGATACAAAGAAATATGGCCGAAACGAAAGCAAACTGGCAACTCCAAAAAACTGGTCCCGTAATAAATTACAGGAAAACCCCGATACTGTGTATACACACCCGCATCTGTATTCCGACCGAATACAAATGCAATGAGACAAAATCTACACTGTACTATACTAGCATCCGGCTTAAACCAAAGCCTGCTAGTATTGTCCGTCCGATCCTGATCCGTGCAATACCGCACGTATCTGATCGAACCCTGCCATATCTCCATACGGCCTCTACAGCGTTTCGCCCGAAAACTTGAGCAACTGAATGTGGGGGACTCTAAAGACTCGTCAACACCTTGGTTGTGGATTTAACCACTAGCACGTCAGAGGTATAAGCCAATACATGACGGGCTACCAGGTATTGACCAAAAGGGACATCGATGAGCAAACTCATCCTGACACCCTACTGAGCCTGTCAGTGACAATATCCGTACAGTCCGGTCCGTTCGTCTATGAGCATCGTATGGCGGGCCTAGGGGGTTGGTAAAGTCAGACCCCCAAAAGAGGTACAAGTCATGTCGGAGTGTAGCCCAGAACACCCTGAGATACTACTAGAATACCTACCGGTAAATCTCCTGCCTCGGCCGAGGGCTTTGTGTAATGGCTCTCCTAGACACAGCGCGACCTCACCCCCAATACCGGGAGAGACGAACCCCTGAAGATCCGCTCACTGCCTCCATGTGGCTCGGGACTGTACCCAACTAAAACCTGTTTTCACGTCTCCTTTGAGCATGGTAGGGTAGTAATCAAAGTACAGTGGGAACTCACACGAGACAAATGACGATCCTCAGGTCGATGAACTAACCTGTACACATGTCACCAGGGAACTGCTATCTGACGTCAGGTATAAGACCAACTAGCATGTTTCCGGCGAGTCCTGTCCGGTGTACTCATAACCCAATGAGCACCTGTATACATCTTAGGTGAACCAACTGACACCAGTGGCTTGTGAGACCGGCCACCGCCCCTCGTCGGGGTCTCGACTGTATACACTATTCTACTCTGGAGTATCGATGCCCTGTCTCGAAACTCCCACGACTAGGGACCTTTTAAGGATGTGCTTATAGACCCCAGCTCCCACTTATATGATCGCCCTCATACTGCTGGTGGTCAAGCAAGAATCCTAGGGGCTCTATCAACGTGTAATAGCGACATGTCAGGTCACTTAAAGCAGTACACGATGATAAAGATAAACCAGATAGCACACTATCATCTCGAGTAAGACTGTCCTACCGGGATAGGTCCTCCCTCAATCATTGCAATCACGTGCCTGTGATCCAATAATTGACTCTGAGGGCACTATCTCCAACAGAAGTATTAACGGTCGCATGTAGAATATATGAGCAATTCCATCTATAAAACATTCACCAACTAAAAAGTACTAAGGAAGATGGACAAGAGTATGATAGCTTAAATTGAATTCTCTAAGTGTAGGGATGTCTTTTACACACACGTAGGGGTATATGGTCGATATTTGGAAGAAATCTAGGGAGGAAGACTAAATACGAAGTTTTATTGAGAGATGATGTGATTTCTGATATCTTTTCATGACTATTAAGATAAGGCTCATGACTACTGAAAAGCTAGTGTAGTTTGAAACTCCTATTTTCAAGTTCTTTCTTTTATGTGTTCTTTATCTTTCTATATAACTTTCAATATCTTTCTTTTATTATGGGATTTTGTGGGTGTAATCCGCTGTAAACTCTCAGGAGACAACACTCCTCCTACTAGGGACACCTAGAGGTTTAAAGGCTTGTTGCACGTGCTCAGTGCAATCGTGTTGCCTCCAAAAGTGTGCTAGGTTTTTCTTCTTCTTCTCTTTAATAACTAATTTGCTCGGGACGATCAAAGTTAAGTTTGGGGGTATTTGATTAGTCTGAAATATTGCACATTTGAATGATTGTTTTCCCCACTATTGTTAAGTTCTAAAAGGTGTTTATTGTAAATATAGAACATATGTAGGTTTATCTGTAAAATATTTATTATCATATGTTTCTACATTATATTTAACATAATGAAGGAAAATACATGCATATAATATTTATATAAAATATTGCTAATTAGAGTATGCATATCATATCAAATAATTCTAATCAATATTCTTAAAATATTGTATCATACAAATGGTTAGGATAATATCTCAAAATAATAACAAATACTACTAACACTATAACTTGAGATGTTGTGCAGATATTAACTCAGATATGGAGATCAGGAGATCCGAGATGTCAGAATAAAATATGCCGATAAATTGAAGCAAATCATAAACGGTAGAGACTCAGAGTAATATTTTCAAAATTCAGATATCTAGAGGATCTTCACATGTCAACACCAAACAGAAGAAGAATTTTAAACTCATGATCCCACTATGGAGCCGCGGTTGGGCGGCCAAACTACCCTAAATGCGGAGGATCCACGGTAAGATTGTGGGTGTAGGATTTGGGATTTTTTGGGTGTGATCGTAGCAACAAATCATCACGTCTGCTAACTAGGGTTCCTAGTTTCTGTGACTATATATAGGACCGAGAGTTTCACATCAAAAATCATCAACCGAAGAGATCAAGAGGTCTAAGATGATCCACGCATCCGAGTTGATCATCAGCTATTCATCTACTTCCAACAAGATAGAGATCAAGAGCAAAAACTAGGGTTCTTTTACTCTACTTTAAAATGATTTATACATGATATAGTTGATTAATAAAGGTATATTTTTAGCTTTAATTCTCTTTGCATTTTACTTTCTGTATTTAATTTCGGCACTTAATTTCTGCATCTTACATTATGATCTCATTCTTCATCCTTTCTTTTCCAACCATACGTGAGTAATTCCTAGCTTGCTAGGGTTCGTAGGCTAGAGTAGATCAATGGATGATAAAATATTTTAACTTCTCTCATACATTTTAAAATCTATAAACTGTAGCAAAACAAATGTTTACATCCTAATCGGGCGCGCTACCAATCTATTGATAGTCTCAACCACGATTCGAAATCGGTTAATACTTGTTTTGTTAGGGGATAAACATGAATAGAGATCAATATAAGGACAAGGGTTAGGAGTGGGGAAACCCTAGTTTCTTCCAAAAGAACCATAATCAACATTCATCACTATCGATCTAGTTTTAAACTATTAAAAAATAAAAGATGTCATTTTTAATTAATCATCCATTACTACTAAGTTCTATGAACCCTACAAGCCCTTTCTTTATAAATCTTACATCCGTAGTATATCCGTAATTACAACCAACCCATCAATCTTCAATCAACTCATCTAAAGCAAGATAAAGATTCGCGTTTCCTCGCGGACGACCCGTACTCAACGCGGCACAAAAACACTTCTTTTAAAAACATCAATCAAGTACCACTAAGAGAGGTAAAGACGGAGAATATCCTCCATTTCTTCAGAACCTATGTCATTTATCGGTTCGGCACTCCACGATGAATTATCTCGGATAATGGGACAGCTTATAGAAGCCATAAAATAAGCCGCATCGCACAATAACATAAAATAGATTGGAGATACTCTTCAGTTTATAATTCTCGGGCCAAAGGTCTAGTTGAACCTTTCAACAAGAGCTTGATAAAGATTATAAAGAAAATGGTGTTCAGAAACAAAAAAGACTGGCATAAAAAGCTACACGAAACTCTCTGGGCATACAGAACAACGTTCAAAACGGCCACGAATACAACCCCAGATGCGTTGGTGTTTGGTACAGAAGCAGTGCTCCCACTGGGATAGAACTCTCTTCTCTACGAGTAGCGGTTCGATATGAGCTGACAGATAAAGAAAACGCTCATCTTAGGCTAGAGGAGCTCGACGCCCTCAACGAAACTCGCCTTATAGCACAAAAAAATCTGGAGGCATATAAGGCAAGGATGGCACGGCCATACAAAAAACTGACCAGGCCGAGAATATTCGGCCAAGGCGAACTATGAAGGCCCGTACATTATAGACAAAGTTTATCAAGGTGGAGCCTACCTGCTCATGGATATGCATTGCGAAAGACCCTTCCGGCCGATAAATGGCCGATTCCTAATAAAATACTACCCTTGATGATTTACGACTTAGATCAATGATAGATGACGACGCTTGTGTGTTGGGGTCAAAATTTGCACCCCCGGTTGACCGAGTCAAAGTCAAGGTCAACCCCAAGCCTGGTGGGCCCAAGCCCAGGTCAAGCGGGCCCATGCCCAAGTCGAGCCCGCGGCCAGCCTCTTCCATACCAAAATATAGATCATGTAATAAATAATTTTTATGTAATTTTTTATCCATGAATGTATGCAAAATGGGCATAAAGCCAAATTTTTGTAAAGCCCATGGCTTATGTGCAAAAAGAAATGGCACATGAGCCATGGGATAGGCAAAATGCCATTTTGTAAAGCCCAAGGGGCTATATGTAAACATGTAAGCCTATATAAGGCAACATGATGATGAATAAAGCAATACACTTTTCATTTCTCTCAAAGAAATCTAGGGTTCTTTGTGCCTCCTGCTCCTTCTCCACGGTTCTAAACCTTTTCATTTCTTTTGAATTAAATCAAGAGCTTTACTCTTTCTTTTCCAAAAACTAAGTAGTTTTCCACCACAAAACCCATAAAGGGGCACTCAGATCTCCCATCAGATCTCAAAAAGAAGAGATCTTTAAAATCTCATACTTCTTGTTCTTCAAGACCCAGCCAATAGAGGAGGAAGGAGGAGACCCATCTCCAAAAATCTCATCTAGGGAAGATCCAGAGCCAAAGGGAGAAACAAAGCAGACCCCCCTTTGATCACTTCTAAAACCTTTTAGGAGTTTAACTTCACAAATTAGGAGCACAGCTCCCAGTGTAGGGACCAAAGTCCCCTTTCTGTTTGACGCCCAGCATCCAGCGCCCAGAGCGCTTGCGCTCACGTGCCGAGCACGTGGAGCGCCCAGCGCCCAGGGCGCTTGCGCCCACGTGCCGGCATGTGGCGTGCCCAGCGCCCAGGGCACTTGCGTCCACGTGCTCGCGCCCAGCGCCTGCGCGCTATGCACGCGAGGCACTGGCCCCCACGCATCCTTTGGATGCCCTTTCCCTTTATATCTATACACACACACACATACTCTACAACACCATCCCCCATAAAAACTCTGCGGGGCCTCCGATATATCCAAAACCTCTTCAAAACACAACACCGCACATTGAGTTCGCATGACCAGTTTAACCCGTCAATCGGAGGTTCTCTCGCTCCAAATGCGAGGGGTAATTAACGGCAGCTTAGTCCGCGGCTGCCGGAGATTCGGATCCCCACAATCAATAAACCTCAGCCTACCCTAGGCAGGGGGAATCCGTAATGAAACTGACAAGCGCGTGTGTATTGTTGGATATATGTATGCCCTAGAGGCCATTATGTGATAGTGTATGTACTGATGTGTGTGTGTGTGTGTGTGTACATACATACATACATATATACATACATACATACATACATATATATATATATATACATACATATTCAGAGGACAGTCATGCTC
Organism: Agapanthus africanus; assembly: GCA_030015575.1. Lineage (NCBI taxonomy): Eukaryota > Viridiplantae > Streptophyta > Magnoliopsida > Asparagales > Amaryllidaceae > Agapanthus > Agapanthus africanus. Next base: position 716,136,475 of record CM057337.1, read on the forward strand.
GACATGATAGTATGCTATCTGGTTTCTCTTTATCATATGTTCACTTGATCATGTTTATATTCATTTTTGAACATGTTGATAAAGCCCTAAGGATATTGACTTGACAACTGGGATTATGATGTGGATCATACTAGTGGGACACCTGTAGTTTATAAGCATATCCTTGAAATATTCCTAGTCGTAGGTATATCGAAACAGGGCATCGATATTCCAGTGTAGACTAGCGTACACTATTCTTGTTTCATATGATGGGCGATGGATGATCCCATATCCATCTGGTGTGCTGACACCGAAGATTGTATACGGGTGCTCAGTAAGACTGGGTACACTGAACGGACTCACCGAGAACTCCTATGTGGTATTATATCATACGTCGGATAGCAGTTCTCAGGTGACACTGGTACAGGTTAGTCTGTAGATCCGAGATCGCCATAGAGTCTTGTGTGTCCCCCCACTGTACTTTGATCTCCACCCTACTGCGGCTCTATTGAGTCGTATAAACAGGTGAATTTTGGGTACAGTCGCGAGGCATATGGAGGCAATGAGCGATAGGAGGGGTTTCGTCTCTCCCGGTATTGGGGGTTGATGTTGTGCTATGCACGATTGGCTATAACAGGAAGTCCCTGGCCAGGGCTGCTGAGATATTACTGATAAGTGTTATTAGTAAGTTTCTCGATCTGTTATAGACCATATACCGGCATGACTTATTGAGTTATTGGGGTCGACGATTCCATCCCTAGACTCAATATGCAGCATATCTGACGAAGAAACCGGAATGTACAATAAGTGTTGCCAGTTGGATAGACGGGAGTTTTGACAGGTTCGCTTGTTCTTCTTCTGATCGCTTAATACCCGGGTGGCCGTTACGTTTAGCTGACCGCTTGCGGCTTGTAGGTGTTTGATATGATCATCACCTACTGCTGGCGTATTGACGAGTCTTAGAGTCCCACATAGAAGTTTTCTGGCTCAGGCGAAACGAAGTGGTGCGCATATGAGATATGTGCGGAAGCTCGATTAAATACGGGTATGTGATACCGTATTTTAATCGGGCGTTTTATATTAGTTGGGTCGTATGAGATATGACTGGTTTATTAAATCAAGTGTTGATTTAATATTGACTTTTATCTCATTTATTTAAACCATTTTTCTTTTGATGGATGCATGCATGTATATGTACATGTTGATGTGCATACACACATACATATATGCATTTGTATCATGGTTGATGATACAACTTAGATGGCAATATAAGACTCACATGGTTCATAATTATATATGGATATTTTTGTATTAAGTTAAAGATAAAGGAAAATAAATAATGACCCATTTCTTCACAAATGACTCATTGTTTCTACACTTTTCCATAGTTGACCTTTGACTTAACCATGGTTTATTTCCTTTGCTCTTTAACTCATAACAAAATATCTAGATATTATTATTAACCATGGTTTGTTTTATGATATTTATCTCTCTCTCTCTCTCATTATCATTATGATTATTATTCATCCAAAAGAAAAAATATCAAGCCATCTTCATCTTCCTCTCTCTAGCTCTCTCTTGAGTTCTAAATTGAGTGAGATTAAAAGAAAAAAAGGGTTTTAAGTGAGATTATAAACCACTTCATCATCCTACACACCTCTTGCTACTTTGTGTAGGGTGTTTGCTTCAAGGATTTCATTGATCAAGAGAAGCAACAAGCTTTGAGCAAAGGACTTCGGGTGGATCGTCGTGGACTTGGACGAACCGTTCCAAACCAAAGGAGATCCAAGGAGTCACCCTAGGAGGTCTACAAAGGTTGTAGTCTCTCCACTTAGTGATAGATAATCTTTTATATGTGATGCTTTTAATTGTTACTCTATAATTCTAGTTCGATTCCTAATTAAGTTTACTTAGCACCTCATAAAATTAAAGTTATGGCATGTGTGATGTTTCTAAACCCTATACGAGGTGTTAAGGAAACCCTACAGTGGTATCAGAGCCAGGTTAGAGTTTTGGAGTAACCTAGACGACGTTAAAAACCTCGAACGAATGAAATACGACGCCCGGGGGTGCTCTCTGGAAATTTTTCAAAAACGTGAATTTTTTCACATTAAAAATACTTAAAAAATTCAGCAGGGTATTTTATGGGCCCACAAGAAATACGAACCCCTATCTCTACTAAAAGACCGTGGAACCGCGGCAGGAATGGACATTCCGCAGCGGTTCCGCGGCGCCATTGGTGCAGGTGGGGCCGTACTTTCTTGCGATGGCCCGTATGCACTTTGTGCAGTTTCTGGTAATTTTTAAAAACTGCTCAAGTGTTGAGCTTTCTGAGCAGTCTATGGGTGTTTAATCGTTCGATCGAATGTTTTAACTGCGCCTAGTTTATTAGTATGTGATACAATAATTGGAATCTACAAATTTGTTTGTTGCGTGTAAATCTAGCAGTTCGGTCTCGGGAATAATCGGAAATATTGTTGAATTATCCGGCTTATTTTGAAAAAGGTGTTTTCATGGATGAGACCTAAATGCGAGCTTTACATTGTTAGGCATGAAATCTTGTATATGTGATATTCCGGGTTTGTGTTGTCTAAAGGCAGTCACGATTCCAATTGTTGTAGTTTTTCATTTTATTTCTCTGTGACCGTAAGTGTAGTATGTGGTGTATCGTCGGTTTCGTTGCTATACATTAACGACAATCGGGATACGCATACTTACTTACGTTGATGATATATGATATTATGTGTTGCTGAGATTTGATATGCAGGATTGTCGTGAATGAATAGTCGGGGGTTTTATGTGAAATGAGAATTTTCTTTTCATTCATGTAAAATTAAATTTTATGTAATATTCTTTTATTTGGGACACTTCCGGGTTGAGGTTGATGTCACCAGTGTTGTATATTATTTACTTTTCCGTATTAGGACAGACCCAAGGAGGAGGGCACAAGTGACCGGGTTCTAGGGTTCAGTGGGAGGCCATCTCGAGGAGTCGAGACCGGGTCTCCTAAACTCCAGAATTGGTAGGGTCACTTGAAGCTCTCGTAGGGGTCTAGGGGTGTGGGCTTGGCTATTCATCGCAACTGTGGAATCCGTATTTTCTATTGCGGCTAAATACAAAATACGGACCTCCTAGATATCCTATATTAAATGTGCTTCTGCTGCTTATTTGATGTGATCATTTATATAATATCTGAGACGAATGCAATATTATATATATGATATATAATAGACGTTGCTTATGTTTTGCACCCGCGCTAGCCCCGTCCTGGTATGCCGTTAGTTAAGTAACCTAACGGTGCATATCAGGACACTGTAGCGAATGCGAGTGGCATAAGCGTACGTTATATTTTCGTTTCTTTCTATGATGGCTTAGGATTTAAATGATGGGACTACATTAATGAGATTAATGTAAAGATAAATGAACCTAAAAAGATGTTGTAGAATCGGATTTGAAACACACTCGACCTTTTTATGAAAAAGCAAGTTTCAAAAATGCGGAGGTTAAGCCACTCCTTTTTTAAACCCATTGGATTCTACAATGATATCAAGTTCAAAGCGTTAAAAGTTTTCTTAAAAACTATCCGCAGCCCTCCGTCATTTTAGGAAGTAGAGTACTTAGTATTCGTGCTGTGTATTTTGACTTCAGTTAAGGCGCGGTGTACGGTAGCTGAGTAATGTCTTCCTACACTGCATATGATGCAGATTAGTTAGGACATTCATATGATTTTGTTGACTTTAGTTAAGGGTCATATGTGTGGGTCTAGTTAATCACAAAATGACGGGAGGAACTTGACTAGTACTTATGATATGTTGACTATAGTTAAGGTCATGAGTACTAGGGGTAAAAATAATATCGAGAATTTCAAGAGTTGAAATTTACAATGAGATTGTGTACCTTCTATATGATAGTAGGATCCCGATCCCACTGCGAGCAAAAGTTGCTCCCGGGAGAATTTTGCACTTTACAATTAGTTAACTCAGTAGGTGCCAAGAAAGGTGTCAAATGGGGCTACGCCTCTAGGAAGACGAGGTTTATTTTAATTAGGTCCGTGCGAAAGCACGGGGAACCTCCCTCAAGTACCGGCACCGGCCTGACTGAACGGTTAGCGAAGTTGTAGAATGTAATTAATCCCGGCTAGTTTTCTTTTTAAAAGGTTTTAAAATAAATTTGATAAAAACAGTGGGAGACATCGATTAGACAAGATGATAACCAATCTAATCTTTGCAAGAGCTTTTCGCTGAGTGTATTCTTTTCTCTCTCTTAACAGCAGATTCAAATGTCAGGACTTAAATTTCTATTAGATAAAAACAAGCTGAATGGGACCAATTATAAAGATTGGCTGAGGAATCTAAACATTGCCTTGACTTATGATAAAGTATCATATGTCCTCACGGCTCCAACCCTGCCTACCTTAGGTCCTAAACCTTCAGTTGCGGATAAGGAAATCCGCAAGACATGGGACACTGTCTATGCCACAGCTAAATGCCTCGTGCTAGCATCGATGGATAACACACATCAGAAGCAGCACGAGAATTTGGACGTCAAAGCCATATTCCTCCATACAAAAGAGTTGTATGGAGAGCAATCTCGCGTATTACGATACGAAGCATCTAGAAAACTGTTTCAGATATGAATGACCGCTGGCACAGCAGTAGGAGACCATGTTCTGAAGATGATAGCTCTCATAGAAGAGCTTGAGGACCTTGGGTGGACAATGGACAATGAACAATATACGGATATTATTCTGCAGTCTCTCTCCTCCACCTTTGCTTAGTTCATAGTTAACTTCAACATGCACAACATGGAGAAGGAACTACTTGAACTTCTTAATATGTTAAGGAGTGCAGAGAGCATGCTGAAGTCAGTAAAGACTCCCGTTTCGTATGTTGGGCCATCATCCTCCTCTCCCCCGAAGGCTAAGGCCAAGGGAAAGATGAAGAAGAAAACCACCAAACCTAAGGGTAGAGTCAAAAAGGTTAAGGGGAGAGACAAGTCCAAGGTTGGGGAATCGGGGAAAGGAGAATGTTTCTACTGCAAAAAGACGGGACACTGGAAGCGGAACTGTACTGAGTACCTTGAACTTAAGAAGAAGCATGGTGATGCTTCAGCTTCAGGTGTGTTCGTAGTTGAGAATTGTTTTTCTATTAACTCTGCTTCCTGGGTATTAGATACCGGTTCAGGTTCTCATATTTGCAATTCTGTGCAGGCGTTGAGAAATAACAAAGTTTTGAAGAAAGGTGATCATACTCTCTAGGTTGGAAATGGTTCCAATGTAAATGCAGTTTCAGTGGGAGAGTATCACCTAGGGTTGCCATCGGGTTGTATATTGGTTTTAAACCCATGTTATTTTGTGCCAAGTATGCTTTGTAATATTATATCCGTTTCCTTGTTAGACAATGAAGGGTATCATTTTGCTGTGCAACACAATGTTATGAACATTAGACTTAATCAAGAGTTGATTGGTTGTGGTACACTAAATCACAGGATATAAGTCCTTAATCAACACACAGTTTTCAACGTTCAACACACAAATAAAAGAAAATTTTCAGATATAAATGAAGATTTTTTTTTGGAATTGTAGACTTGGTCATATCAATGAAATAAGACTAAACAAGCTTCATCTAGATGGATATTTAAATTCTTTTGAGTATAAATCTTATGCAACTTGCCAGTCTTGTATCAAAGGTAAAATGACCAAAACTCCGTTTACTGGACACGGAGAAAGAGCTACTGAGCTCTCAGGCCTCATACATAGTGATGTATGTGGGCTAATGTCCACACATGCAAGAGGCGGTTTTTCTTACTTCATAACTTTTACTGATGATTTCTCAAGATTCGGTCATGTGTATTTGATAAAGCATAAGTCTGAAGCTTTCGAGAAATTCAAGGAGTATAAACTTGAAGTAGAAAACCAAACAGGAAAGAGTATCAAGATACTTCGATCAGATCGAGGTGGAGAATACTTAAGTACTGAGTTCTTGGACTTCCTAAAAGAGAATGGGATTTTCTCTCAGCTCACTCCACCTTACACACCACAGTACAACGATGTGTCAGAGCGGCGGAATCGTACCCTATTAGATATGGTACAATCCATGATGAGTGATTCTGAGTTACCTCTCTCGTTTTGGGGGTATGCATTGGAAACAACAGCTTTTCTGTTAAACAAAGTTCCAACCAAGACCGTGTCGACCACTCCATATGAGATATGGCATGGGAAGAAACCATCTCTTAAAAGAGTTAAGATTTGGGGTTGTCCGGCTTATGTCAAAAACCAGAATCCAGACAAACTGGAGACACGATCAGTCAAATGTATATTTGTTAGATATCCAAAACATTCGTTTGGGTATCATTTCTACCACAAGGAGGAACAAAAGGTGTTTGTTTCTCAATATGCCATATTTTTAGAAAATAAATTTTTTTCAAATGATACTGATGGCAATGTGGTAGATCTAGAAGAGGTTCTAGAGACACAAGTTACAAATGACGACTTGGTTGAACCTGATGTTACAACAGAATTGAATGAATCTCAACCGCTCCGTAGATCTGGTAGGACTTCTCGCCCACCGGAGAGATACTATGGTTTTCTTATTGATGGTGATAGAGAGGATTGCATCATGGATGATGATGATCCTGCCAGTTTTCATCAAGCTATCACGAGTGGTGACTCTGTGAAATGGCTGGATACCATGAGATCCGAAATGGAGTCCATGTACACCAAAAAAGTATAGACTTTGGAAGATGTACCCTCCGGGATAAAACCTGTGGGTTGCAAATGGATCTTTAAAAGAAAGATCGGTGTAGATGGACAGGTAGAGACCTATAAGGCAAGGTTGGTAGCGAAAGATTTTCGTCAAAGACCAGCTTTGGACTATGATGAGACTTTCTCTTCGGTAGCCATGCTTAAATCCATTCGGATCCTACTTGCTATTGCTGCTCACTACGACTATGAAATCTGGCAGATGGACGTTAAAACTGCATTTCTAAATGGTGATTTGGATGAATGCGTTTATATAGATCAGCCAGAGGGCTTTATTGACGGTGGGAGCAGCGAAAAAGCATGTAAGTTGTTTAAATCCATTTATGGATTAAAGCAGGCATCACGGAGTTGGAACATCTGTTTTGATGATATTATCAAAGAGTTTGATTTCATCAAAAATCCAGATGAACCTTGTGTTTATAAGAAGACTGTAGGGAGAAATGTCGCATTCCTCGTATTGTACGTGGATGACATACTTCTGATAGGAAATGATACTCCTATGCTACAATCGGTCAAATCATTCTTATCACAAAGGTTCTCCATGAAGGACCTGGGTGATGCCACATACATATTAGGCATACGGATCTATAGGGATAGATCCAAACGGTTATTGGGATTGTCCCAAAACAAGTACATTAACACCATCCTAAAGAGATTTAGTATGGAAGATTCCAAGCAGGGTGCCTTACCCTCTTGCCACGGAGTCACTCTCTCCAAGGACGATTGCCCAAAGTCTGATATAGAGAGAGCTCGCATGAGCATTATTCCCTATACTTCGGCAGTAGGATCGATAATGTATGCGATGTTGTGTACACGCCCAGATGTAGCTTATGCACTTAGCATAGTAAGCAGGTATCAGTCAAACCCAGGGGAGAATCACTGGACTGCTGTGAAGAACATTCTTAAGTACTTACGAAGGACAAAAGATTTGTTCTTGGTGTATGGTAACGGGGATCTCCAAATGTAGGCCTTTATCGATTCGAGCTTCCAGAGTGACAAGGATGATAGCAAGTCTATCTCAGGGTTTGCATTTACCCTCAATGGAGGGACGGTGAGTTGGAAGAGTTCCAAACAGGATACCGTTGCATACTCAACGATGGAAGCTGAGTACATTGCTGCAAACGATACTGCTAAGGAAGCCGTCTGGATGAGGAAGTCCATCTCGGAGCTAGGAGTAGTTCCAACCATTATTGATTCAATACCTTTGTATTGTGACAATAATGGGGCTATGGCGTTGGCCAAAGAGCCCAGGTCCCATCAGAAGTCCAGACACATCGTGAGGCGATATCATCTGATTCGGGAGATAGTTGATCGCCACGAGATCGAGATCAAGAGAGTAGATACAAAGGATAACACTGCGGATCCATTCACCAAGGCCCTCCCTCAGCCGCAGCATGAGCGACTTTTTGAGATGTTGGGTATGAGATACGCCAATAACTGGCCTTAGTGCTAGTGGGAGATTGTTGGATATATGTATGCCCTAGAGGCCATTATATGATAATGTATGTACTAATGTGTATATATATATATTCAGAGGACAGTCTTGCTCAACATGATAGTATGCTATCTGGTTTCTCTTTATCATATGTTCACTTGATCATGTTTATATTCATTTTTGTACATGTTGATAAAGCCCTAAAGATATTGGCTTGACTATTGGAATTATGATTTGGATCATACTAGTGGGGCACCTGTAGTTTATAAGCATATCCTTGAAATGTTCCTAGTCGTAGGTATATCGAAACAGGGCATCGATATTCCAGTGTAGACTAGCGTATACTATTCTTGTTCCATATGATGGGTGATGGATGATCCTATATCCATCTGGTGTGCTGACACCGAAGATTGTATACGGGTACTCAGTGAGACTGGGTACACGGAACGGACTCACCGAGAACTCCTATGTGGTATTATATCATACGTCGGATAGCAGTTCTCAGGTGACACTGGTACAGGTTAGTCTGTAGACCCGAGATCGCCATAGAGTCTTGTGTGTCCTCCCACTGTACTTTGATCTCCACCCTACTGCGGCTCTATTGAGTCGTACAAACAGGTGGATTTTGGGTACAGTCCCGAGGCATATGGAGGCAATGAGCGATAGGAGGGGTTTTGTCTCTCCCGGTATTGGGGGTTGATGCTGTGCTATGCATGATTGGCTATAACAGGAAGTCCCTGGCCAGGGCTGCTGAGATATTACTGATAAGTGTTATCAGTAAGTTTCTCGATCTGTTATAGACTATATACCGGCATGACTTATTGAGTTATTGGGGTCGACGATTCCATCCCTAGACTCAATATGCAGCATATCTGACGAAGAGACCGGACTGTACGGTAAGTATTTCAAGTTGGATAGACGGGAGTTTTGACAGGTTCGCTTGTTCTTCTTCTGATCGCTCAATACCCGGGTGGCCGTTACGTTTAGCTGACCGCTTGCGGCTTGTAGGTGTTTGATATGATCATCACCTACTGCTGGAGTATTGACGAGTCTCAGAGTCCCACATAGAAGTTTCCTGGCTCAGGCGAAACGAAGTGGTGCGCATATGAGATATGTGCGGAAGCTCGATTAAATACGGGTATGTGATACCGTATTTTAATCGGGCGTTTTATATTAGTCGGGTCGTATGAGATATGACCGGTTTATTAAATCAAGTGTTGATTTAATATTGACTTTTATCTCATTTATTTAATCCCTTTTTTCTTTTGAAGGATGCATGCATGTATATGTACATGTTGATGTGCATACACACATACATACATGCATTTGTATCATAATTGATGATATAACTTAGATGGCAATATAAGACTCACATGGTTCATAATTATATATATGGATATTTTTGTATTAAGTTAAAGATAAAGGAAAATAAATAATGACTCATTTCTTCACAAATGACTCTTTGTTTCTACACTTTTCCATGGTTGACCTTTGACTTAACCATGGTTTATTTCCTTTGCTCTTTAACTCATAACAAAATATCTAGACATTATTATTAACCATGGTTTGTTTTAGGATATTTATCTCTCTCTCTCATTATCATTACGATTATTATTCATCCAAAAGAAAAAATATCAAGCCATCTTCATCTTCCTCTCTCTAGCTCTCTCTTGAGTTCTAAATTGAGTGAGATTAAAAGAAAGAAAGGGTTTTAGGTGAGATTATAAACCACTTCATCATCCTACACACCTCTTGATACTTTTTGTAGGGTGTTTGTTTCAAGGATTTCATAGATCAAGAGAAGCAACAAGCTTTGAGCAAAGGATTTCGAGTGGATCGTCGTGGACTTGGAAGTGATCTAACGAACCGTTTCAAACCAAAGGAGATTCAAGGAGTCACCCTAGGAGGTCTACAAAGGTTGTAGTCTCTCCACTTAGTGATAGATAAGCTTTTATATGCGATGCTTTTAATTGTTACTCTATAATTCTAGTTCGATTCTTAGTTAAGTTTACTTAGCACCTCATAAAATTAAAGTTATGGTATGTGTGATGCTTCCAAACCCTATACGAGGTGTTAAGGAAACCCTACACGTATTCCCATCTCAATAGGGTGACGAAAAACACCCTACATTGTGTCCGCTCTCTATCTTCCTGAGTCAGAATTTCGAGAGTAGTATCCAAAAAACTCCGTCGCCCCAAAATGGCGATATTAGACTGAAACGTCCCTAAACTAATGTTGGACCGAAATGTTCTTAAACTAACATTCGTCCCCAAGATAGGAAATTCTGGACCGAGAAGTCCCTAAACTAAAAATTTGCTTCAAACATGGCGATAATGGACCAGAACGTCCATAAACTAGCACATCATCCCAAATATGGCGATATGCTCCCCTGAGATCTATATTGCAATCGAAGTCCTAGCGGCAAAGGTGGCAACTCAAGTCCCACTAGCTGCACAGCTACTCTAGCAATGAAGCTACCCCCAAACAGGTAGGTCACCCGTGGCGAAACTATTCTCGAGAGTTTCATCTCGTTTTAAAAAAAAGTTATATCCACAAGTGAATTGGGCACGGATGAAAACCCGAAAGGGCGCAATCTCGTTAAAAAAATGTATGTCCACAAGTGACATGAGCACTGATGAAAAACCGAAAGGGCGTTGTGAGTAAAAACAGCAGGACTGCCGGCGAGTTTGTGAAAACCCTAAAGGGCCCAATCTCGTTAAAAAAATGTATATCCACAAGCGAAATGGGCACAGATGAAAATTCGAAAGGGCGCCGTGAGTAAAAACAGCAGGACTGCCGGCGAGTTTGTGAAAACCCGAAAAAGGGTGCAAACTCTTAAAATAAAAAAACTTATGTGCACTTGCAATGTCCTCTCGACCTTGTGAGAAGAAAATACCTGTGTGAGATCCTTATGAGTCACAAAGGAGCAACACACTTAGGAATCGATAAATTACACTTGCGAGATCCTTATGACTCGTAAGGAGAATTTCCCCCTATGAGAGCCTCATGGCTCATACGATTCAAAAGTATTAAGCTACAGGGATCTAAACCTGTTCTTAAGCCGTCATATTCCCCTAATATTGCCCTACAAACGGTCCTATATTGACCCTTGTATACAATCCACGGGCATAAATAAATATATCCCCCACCAAGTTCCACCAATGACGAGAAATGTCCCCATATGGTGAACGACGCTTGTAAGTCTTCTCGATTTATAAGAAGAAAACACTCTTGGTAGATCCTTACGACTTATAAAAGAAAACGCACTTAGGAATCCCCACGATTCTTAAGGAGAAAATATACCTACGAGATCCTCACTACTCATAGGGAGAAATACCTTAATGAGACCCTTACGGCTCATGAAATCAAAAGTCTTAGTCAACAGAATCCTAACCCTATCTACTAAGCCATCTTTGTTCAAATCGACAAAAGCAAATGATAATTTGCTTCTGGCAACATTCCAGTTGCAGCAATATTGATGCCTAAACAAGTGTTAAACTCTAAGTCCCCTCACGGCAAATGATGATTCGCTCCTGGCAATATTCCAGTTGTAGCGATGCTGATGCCACAATCGGTATCGGGACCAAGTTCCCTACTCGTGATAAAAATCAGAGAGCAAGAAATACGCATAAACAGCCGAAATGTTTGGGCAACTCGCAATAAAAGCAGCGAGTAAAATTTAAAAAAATAGCCGAAATGATTGGGCACCGCGATAAATAGCCGAAATGATTGGGTAATCGCGACTTTCACGACATAAAAGCTGAAAAGATAGAGTATCGCAAAAAGAAATAAAAAAATGAAATAAAAACGTAACTATTCTGCTCTGCAAGTATGTCCATATTGACTCTTGTATACAATTCATGGGCACAAATCAAAGAAATGGAACCTTATTTTCCCACCACGCTTCGTCAAAAGGAGAACCATGTCTTGACGGTACATATACATCTTAGAGACTATCCCAGCGTTAGCAGGATGCGGACACAACGTCATCATCAAAAAAGAAAGACCCGAGGGTCAAAGCAAAAAATGGAGTAATGGAAAAATTCTAGCCCCAAGTCTTGACGGTACATACACAACCTATCATCAGATAGCTGTTCTCAGGTGGAATGAGTACAGGTTAGTCTTCAGACCTGAGATCGTCATTTGTCTCTGTTAGTGTATATGCCTTAGAGGCCATTACTGTATCATACTAGTATGTATATTACTTAATGGAAGCTTGAGATATTCACCTTGTATTGACAATCTTGCTCAAAATGGTAGTATGCTACTTGGTTTGTTTCTACTTCAATGTGTACATGTGTTTATTTTATTATATCACCTATACGCATTAGTGGAGCCCTTAGGATCTTTGCTTGATTACCAGCATTGTGATGGCAGTCACACTCGTGGGGGCTGGGTAATCCATAAGCACATCCTTTTACAAGTCCCTAGTCGCAGGACTATCGAGACAGGGCATCGATACTCCGGAGTAGACTAGCGTATGCGCTTCTCATCCCAGCAGGGGAGACGGTCTGTCCCATAGCTGTCAGTACGTCGTACTTGAGATAGTATGCGGGTGCTTGTTAGGTTACGAGTACACTGAACAGGACTCGTCGGGAACTGATTGGTTGGTATTATACCTATCGTCAGTTATCAGTTTCCAGGTGACATGAGTACAGCTTAGTCCGCTGACTTGACACTGTCACTTCGCCTCGAGTGTGTTCCCACTGTACTTTGATTACTACCTTACCATGGCTCAAAGGAGTCGTGCAAACAGGTAGTAGTTGGGTACAGTCCCGAAGCACTTGGAGGCAGTGACGGTTAGACAGGATTCGTATCTCCCGGTATTGGGGGTTGACATCGCGCTGTGTCTAGGAGAGCTATTACATGAGTAGTCCTTGGCCAGGGCAAGCGAGATATACTGGTAGGTTTCCAGTGCTATCTCAGGGTGTTCTGGGCTTCACTCCGACACGACTTGTACCGCTATTAGGGGACTGACGTTTACCGCCCTCTAGGCCCGCCATGCGATGTATCAGACGAACAGACCGAACTGTACGGAGACTGTCACATTCAGGCTCAGTAGGAGTTCAGATGGGTTTCACCTCGTCAGTCTTCTTGTCGGCATCTACCTGGGGACCGTTACGCACAGCTAGTGCCGCTTGCGGTCTGTGGTTAAACCCACTGCCAGCGTAGTGTCGAGTCTTTAGAGTCCCACACAGAAAGTTATTCGCCTTTAGGCAAAAGAGTAGAGGTCGCATGGTTTTGCGACAGGGTTCGGTCACATCCGTGCACTTGTGCACGTTTAGTGTCCGGACAGTTAACACTAGCGGGCTTTGGTTTAAGCCAGATCCTAGTATACGTTTTGGGATTGATTTTATCTCGTATGTATTCGTGTTCCTCGGAACGCGGATGCGGGTGTGTATGCACAGTTGACGGAGAGACAGAGGCAGAGAATTCTCATTAGGGTTGTTGACTGTTGACTGTTGACCATTGACTTTTTGCTAAACCCTAATGAGAATATGATATATGATTAACAATAATATTAATTAAGTATTATGGTGATATGGTTGTTGAGGGGTTGACTTTGTTGACTTGTTGACTTTGTTGACCGGTTGACTAGGTTGGACTAGTTGACCATCATGATGACAATGGCTATCATTTCATGGCAAAGACTTTTTGCTTGCTTGTTTCTCTTATGAAAAATGAGTGCATGAAATGATATGGCTATTGTAGCTTAAACCATCACATAATACTTGATTGCTATGATTTGTTATGATGGCTTTGGATTATGAGAGCCAAGAGAGAAAAGTTTTGCTCATTCTCTCATTTCTTTTCTCTCTCTTGGCTTGAGCTCTCATCCTCTTCCTCTTGCTCTCCCTCTCTCTCTAGTCTATGGTTCACTTGTCTCATGTGTTGAGAAGCAAGAACCATAGAGAAAAATCCCATTACACTCTTCTCTACTCACTCTAGTTCACAAGTTTAGCAAACCGAATGAACTAGTTTCTTCAAAGTTCGAAGAAGAAGCCAAAGGTAGAAGCTTTCGGGTGGATCGATCTTCGGCGCAAGGAGACGACGGGGTGAAGCCGATCCGTACACCATCGAGGTTTGAAGATGAAGGAGTTCAAGAAAGAAAGGTATAACCCCTAACCAAGTAGTTAACAACTCTTAGTTAGGTTGTTAGGTAGATAGTTTAACAAAGATCCGTTTTGCGTCCATGTTGCCGCCTCTAGAAAATCGTTTTTCATCAAATTCCGCAAGCCCGCAAGTACCGGGAGAGGTAGCATGGACTTACAGTGGTATCAGAGCCTAGTTAAACACTACCTAACATGTTAGCATAGTAACTAGAAATTCGATCGGAGAAAAAGTCGCGAAATACACCCGGATATCAAACTTGTTGTCGATTTTCAAAGTGCTGTAAAAATAATAAATCATACTTCAAAAATAGACTCAGGGTTTTTATAGTGCACTGAAGAAAAACGATCAAGAGATCTCATCAAAGCACCGCGGAAACGCGGCAATAGCTTGCTATTGCCGCGGTTCCGCTGCCGATTTAACTCTTCTGTGGATTTTCTTCACTGCAGTATACTTAGTGGGGTATTTTGGGATTTTTGGCATATGTTTTTTCAGCCCATATTTTCCAGAAAGAAAAATTTGTTTTTGGGGCTTTAAAAACCGTATTTTGATCAAGTTTCTAAAGAATTAAGCTGACGGGTATTTCTGTGATGTGATATTTGTATTGAACGTCTGCTAATCGCTATATGTCGATTAGTGGGGGTTATACAAATCTGTGATCTGTAATGTTGCTGGAATGTGTATATGAATTCATTGGATTGTCGCGGGTGAATAGCCGGGGGTTGTGAGACGAGAGTTTTCTTTTCTTTCAATTCATGTAAATTTGTAAATTGATGTAATAATTATTTGTATGGCCGCACAACTGGGTCGGGGTTGTAGCTGTCATTATATAATTTCTTTTTACTGTTTTTGCTCCTAGGATAGACCCATGGAGAGGGTGCACAAACTACCGGGTATCTCGAAGTGCCGAGTGGCCTACTCACGGTGTTGAGGAAAGTTTCTCCGCTTCGGGTACTTGACGGGTAGTTTGCCGCACCTGTAGGGGTCTTGGGTGGGGTATTGGCTATTCACCGCGACCGTGTAATCTGCTTTTCGTTACAGGCTCGTACGAATTGCGGGTTCCTAGTATATCCAATGTGTTCATCTGTGATCTGAAATGGCTATCATTGCAATATATCTATATATGATATTATTTAGGCGTTGCTTATGTTTTACAGACGCGCTAGTCCTGCCCCCGCTCTGTCGTTAGTTAAGTAACCTAACGGGTAATGACGGGGCCCCGTGGCGAATGCGAATGGCATAAGCGTACATCATATTTTGGTTGTTTTCTGCAATGGTAGGATTAAATGATGGGACGCATTAAAAGAACTAATGCAAGAATATCACGCATTAAAAGAACTAATGCAAGAAAATAGACCAAGTAAAAGTCGTTGGAACACTTTCGAAAAACCACTCGGTTCTTTTCAAAACCAACTTTTAAATGCGGAGCTTGAGCCACTCCTTTTAAAAGCTATCTCATTCCATCGATTATATCAAGTTCACTACGTTCACGGTTTCGCCAAAACCATTCGTATCCCTCCGTCGTTTCACATGAATAGTCAATAGTATTCAAGCTATGTTTGTTGGCCAAAGTCAAGGCATAGTGATTGGTAGCTATTGGATATTCATGTGCAGCATAGATAGATGCGTTGGTTTGGGACAGTCGTACCGCCTTGTTGGCCAAAGTCAAGGGTAGGTACGGGTGGGTTCAAATTAACCTGGAGAATGACGGGTAGAACTTGACATGTGACTTATGATTTGTTGGCCAAAGTCAAGATCATAAGAGCATGGGGCAAAAATCCACATCGGGAGTTTCAAAAGAACTGAAACTTGCTAGTGTTGCATACCATTTGGAGTGTGATGATTCTGGTAGGATTCCTTCAGTTTCATCACGCGATGATATTTGGATCCCGATCCTACTGTGAGTATATGCTACTCCTCGGGAAATTTCTCACTTAACGATCAATGCTATAAACCAAGTAGGTGTCTAGAAAGGTGTTAGCGGGGCTACGCCCCCAGGGAAAAGAGGTTATTTAATTAAGGAACTTCGCGAAAGCATTGGAAAACCTCCCTCGAAGTACCGACACCAGCCTGGCCGAACGGTTAAGCAAGAATTGTACGGTGAGATTGATCCTGACTAATTCTTCCTTTTTGGTTTGAGGAGGGATTCGAGAGACAGTGGGAGCCATCCTGTTTAGACAAACTAAAAACCACTCTAAACTTGCAAGAGCATCATGCTGAGTGTTTCTTCTCTCACTCCTAATTGCAGCGACCAATCGACATGACTGGACTTAAGTTACTTCTAGATAAAAACATACTGACAGGGCCAAACTACAAAGATTGGCTCAGGAATGTCAAGATGGCAATCACTTACGACAAGCTGGGGTATCTTCTTACCACCAAAGCTCCCCCTGTCCCAGGTCTCACCTCCAGCGTCGCGGATAAGGAAATCCGTAAGACCTGGAAGATTGATTGCGCGAAGGCCAAGTGCCTCGTGCTTGCCTCTATGGACAACGAACATCAGAGGAGGCACGAGAATATGGACCTCGAATCCATATTTCTCCATACAAAAGAACTGTATGGAGAGCAATCTCGTATCGCAAGATACGAAGTGTCGAAGAAGTTATTTTCGGCAAGATTGGCCGTCGGATCATCGGTAGCGGAACACGTGCTTAAGATGATTGGCTACATAGAAGAGCTCACGGACCTTGGGACCACGTTGGAGAATGAGCTCTATACGGACTTGATTCTTCAGGCCCTTCCTTCCACTTACGCCCAGTTTATCCTGAACTTCAACTTACAAGGAAAAGAAGTTGAACTTCCGGAGCTCCTCAACATGCTGAGGAGTGCAGAGGGCACCCTACAGAAAGGTAGGGAAACATCCACTTTGTTTGTAGGAGGATCTTCCTCTTCTAGGTCCAAGGCGAAAGCCAAGGGAAAGAAGAAGAAAGCCCCCGCCAAACCAAGGGGTGGTGTTAATAAAGTGGATACGAAGGGAAAGGCAAAAGCAACAAAGAAAGTGGGGAAGCTTGTGGATAAGGAAGAATGGTTCTATTGTCATAAGAGTGGATACTGGAAGAATGATTGCAGGGCTTGGAAAGCCAGAACACAGGAACTGAAGCAAGTTGCGGCTTTAGCTTCAGGTGTGTATGTTATTGAAAACTGTCTATCAATAAACTCTACTTCCTGGGTATTGGATACCGAATCAGGATCTCATATCTGTAATTCTTTGCAGGCGTTGAGAAACTGTAGGGTTTTGAAGGCAGGTGACATGACCCTCAAAGTTGCAAACGGAGCTAGCATGGATGCTGAGGCCGTGGGGGACTATCACCTGGGGTTGTTAGATGGACACGTTTTGGTTTTGCGTAATTGCTTTTTTGTACCCAACGCAACTTGTAATATCATTTCTGTATCTTTGATTTCTAAAGAAGGTTATGAATTTGCGTTTGTAAGTTATGTTGTAAACATTCACCTTAATCAAGTTCTGATTGGGTCAGGTACATTAAGCAATGGTATATACGTACTAAACCAACCACAGATTTTCAATGTCCAGAATACACACAAAAGAAAGTCTCCGGAAATAAATCAGACTTTCTTATGGCATTGTGTTAGTTATATGTATGCCCTAGAGGCCATTACTATACATAGGATGTATATTGTAGTAGATGCTTGGACATATATAGGGAGGACTTTCTTGCTCGACATGATAGTATGCTATCTGGTTGCTCTTTACCTTAACGTGTATACTGATTGTCTCTCTGTTACATGTTGGTAAAGCCCTTAGGATGTGTACTTGACTACCTGGACTATTTACTAGTGGGGATATGGTAGTCCATAAGTACATCCTTCAAGGTCCCTAGTTGTGGGTGTATCGAGACGGGGCATCGATATACCAGAGTAGACTAGCGTATACCTTCTCGACCCATACAGATGGGCGATGGATGATCCCATATCCATTGGTGTTTGACATCAGAGATGATATACGGGTGCTCAGTGGAGATTGGGTACACTGGACGGACTCGCCGAGAACTCCCAGATGGTATTATACCTTACGTCAGATGGCAGTTCTCTGGTGACACTGGTACAGAGTAGTCTGTTGACCCGAGATCGTCATAGAGTCTTGTGTGATTCCCACTGTGATTTGATTTCCACCTTACCACGTCCAAGAGGGCGTGCAAAACGGTGGTTTTTGGGTACAGTCCCGAATCACATGGAGGCAATGAGCGATAGGAGGGGATTCGTCTCTCCCGGTATAGGGAGTTGATGTTGCGCTGTGTTCGATTGGCTATAACCGGAAATCCCTGGCCAGGGTTGCTGAGATTTACTGGTAAGTGTTACCTGTAGTTTCTCGAACTGTTATAGACCTCATATCGACACGACTTATCGAGCTATTGGGGTCTGACGTTTACCACCCCTAGGCGAGATATGCGACATATCAGACGACGAGACCGGACTGTACGGTAAGTGTTACTGGTTGGATTTACAGGAGTGTGAGAAGGATTGCTCGTCGATCTTCTGATCGCTCAATACCCGGGTGGCCGTTACGTTTAGCAGACCGCTTGCTGCTTGTGGGTGTTTGATATGATCATCACCTGCTGCCGGCGTATTGACGAGTCTTTAGAGTCCTACACAGAGGTTTCCTGGCTCAAGCGAAACGAAATAGGAGCGCATATGAGATATGTGCGGGACCTAGAATAATGCGTGTATGTGATACCGTATTCTATTCTCGCGATGAATGTATCGAATGGTTGTATGCGATATAACCTAGTTATCGAATCAAGGATTGATTCGATAAGCCGATACATTGGATATTAGTCGGTTATATGCGATATGACCGGATCGTTAAATCAAGTATTGATTTAATGATTTAATGCATAATTATATATTTGATATTTTACTTTGCATTAACTAGTATTGGTTCACTTTAAATGGATTTTCTCACTTGAATTGCACAAGTTGTATATGTGATATACTTTTGTGCCCTTGTTTGTATCATGTTTGATGACACATGTAAACTTGGGTTTGTGTAAAGACTTAAACCATGTTTAGTGAATGGTTAGGGTTCATTTCACTTATTCATTTATCTATTTATTTTGGTTGAAAAGGAAAAGAAAAACTAAATGGTTGCTTTCATACTAGAAGGTTCTTGATGCTTTATGCATCTTTGACTAAAGCAACCATTTTGTCTTCATCTCCTAAACCTAACCATTCAACTAAACCCTAGTTAGTTCTCTACACTAAACCATGGTTGTTAATATGATAAGTATCATTTTATTTTATAATTTAAAATATACTTATCATATTCCTTCTTCTTCTTCTTCTTCAACAAAGAAGAAAACCTTGCTTCCATCAATGGCAACTTGAGAAAAAGAGTGAGAAATCCAATTATAAAGTGAACCCACTTCCTATTTCTTCATCCTCTACCACTTGCCAAGTAGTATAGGGTGTTTTCTTCACAAGTTTCATGACTTGGTGAAGTTGGAGCTTGATCTTGTATTGCCTCGACGTAGATCATCTTCGGCATCGAAGTCGACGACCTAGCCCGATCATTTCTTCGATAAAACCACCGCGAGAGTCCGGGATCCGATGGGTACAGCGGAGGGACTTCATCACGGAGCAATGGAGGTGGAGAACCGGATCTACAAAGGTTGTATTTCCGTTCACTTATTAGTAAAGCAGTTTACTAGTTGTCGTTTTCGCTTAAACTCCAGTCAACGATCCGTATTAGGGTTTCTCGGCACTTGTAATTTTTGAAATTGGCATGGTTGATGTCTTGTGAGACCTCATTAGTGTGCCTAGGAACCCTACAGTGGTATCAGAGCCTAACTAGAGCCTTAGGCGATGTGTTAACGATGTTAAAACCCCGATCGAACCCGTAATCGACAAAATAAAACCCTCTCTGTACATTTTTTAAAATCTGGGATTTTTCCAAATTAAAAATGCTTAAAAAATTCAACAGGGTATTCTAAGAATTACCATGAAAAACGAGCCCCTAACTCCTTTACATGGCCGCGGAACCGCGGCAATGACCCCCTTTGGCGGCGGTTCCGCGGCAGTGTAATGGAATTAGCGACGGATCTTTTCACAGTAATTCATACATCTGTTTTTTTCTATTTTCTGGGCATTTTTAACACTGACTCAAGAGTTGAGTATTTTGGGGTTTATTTTGTAGTCGTTGTTTCGATCGGAATTTTTAATTTCGTTGGGTTTTCCGGATATTTAGAATATGTTAAAAAGTTCGACCGGATATAAATACCCAATTTTTCCCCTGTTGGGAAATTTCCAAGTGTTGGATTTTTCCGTGGTTTAAAGACGTTCTAAGTAGTGCAAGTAACTCGATGGACCCTCTAGAAGACAACAAACCTTAACTCAATTATGTGACCGTCTTGAACCGCCCTTTGAACCTTAGGGTTTGGGGCAGTACGGCGTGCCACATGTGAGGCGTTGGCTTGACCCTTCTACGGCTGGACCGTTGGTACTGAGGCATGAAGTGAATGTTTTTAAACTTGTTTCATGTGTTGAGCTGTTTCGGGAAAACTTGGGAGTTTGACTGTTCGATCGGAAAGTTTAACATTTTCTGTTTATCTGGAATGTGATACAATATTTGGAATCCACAAGGAGTTATGAGATAACTGATTTGAATGTTATAAACATAGCACTTTAGTCTCACTTGATCGGTTGCCACGGAATTTTGATGCGATCAATAGTCCGTCGCAATCACGTAGCGTACGCGGATACTCGCCGGGTAAACTAATAGACAGCTACACCCCTTAGCCCCGACCAAGTGACTGTAGGAGAACCCCGTCGCCGAAAGCATCCGTCCGGGTGCTCGCGGTAGCGGTGTTCCGCCTTGGTGCACTTCGTCGACGGTATCGGGGGTGCGGCCGTCTACTAAAGTTTGCGACGAGCATCCGATCAGAATGTCGGGAATCTTGTTGAATTGCCCGACTTGGTATTGAAAAGTGTTTTCAATTTTGAGACTAAAATGCGGGGTTTATAATTGTTAGGCATGCGATGTCTAAGGAATTCATTTGATTAGGCATGCGATGTCTAATGAGTTTGTGGATTCCAACTGTTGTAGTTTTACACTTTCTTTTCAGTGACCGTAAGTGTAATATGTGATATCGCCGGTTTCGTTGCTATATGTCAACGACAATTGGGATATGCATATTTACTTACGTTGATGACATGTGATGTTATGTGTTGCTGGATATGTTATATTGGATCGTCGTGTTTGAATAGCCGGGTTTTTTTTTATGTGAGATGAGTGTTTTTCATTTTAATTCATATAAAAACTTGTATGTAATATTCTTTTATTGGGGCACTTCCAGGTTGCGGAAGATGTCACCCTTTGTATATTATTTACTTTTCCGCACTAGGATAGACCCAAGGAGGAGGGCACAAGTAACCGGGTTCTGGAGTCCAGTAGGAGACCAACTCGAGGAGTCGAGTCCGGGTCTCCTAACTCTAGAATTGGTAGGGTTGCTTGCCGCTCTCGTAGGGGTCTAGGGGTGTGGGTTTGGCTATTCATCGCGACCGTGGAATCCGTGTTTTATACTGGCTCGTATTGAAAACACGGACGTCCTAGTATATCCAATGTTTCATATGATTCTTCTGCTGCGATATCTATGATGTGATCATTTGATATGTTCTGTGATGGATACTTTATATAGTATATATGATATATTATATAGACGTTACTTATGTTTTACATCCGCGCTAGCCCTGCCCCGCTCTGCCGTTAGTCACCTAACCTAACGGTGCACGAGGGGACATCGAGGCGAATGCGGATGGCATAAGTGTACGTCGTATTTATCTGTGATATTTAGGTGGACTTAAATGATGGGACTTCATTAATGTGATTAATGAAAGAAAAGAAACCTAAGATATTGTGGAATCGAATTTCAAAAATAAAACAGGTAGCTACAGTTCTTGCTTTGCACAGCGGTATATATGATATATCCTGCACCTTATTCGATAAGGAAAGGACCGAGATTCCTTCACCGGGAGTGACTCCTTTAGCAATAACTGGCAGATGCTACACACTCGGTTTGTCTTTTGATTGCTTTTAAGAGTTTTGCTTTGCACAGTGATATATATGATATATCCCGCACCTCATTCGATGAGGAAAGGACTGACGATCCCTTCACCGAGAGTGACTCCTTTAGCAAAACTAGAAAAGCCTCAAAGACACTCCATTTCAAAATTCATTCGATCCTACAACGATATCAAGTTCATTACGCAATAGGTTTTCACAAAAACCTGTCGTAGCCCTCCATCATTTCAGATAAGTACTAGTTAGTATTCGTGCTGCGGTAGTTTGGCCTCCGTCAAGGCGTAGTGTACGGTAGCTAACTAGTGCTTATCTGCTAGCATATGATGCGATTGGATTAGGGTATTCGTACGGCGTTGTTTGGCCTCCATCAAGGGTCGTGCGGGTGGGTTTAATTCAATCAGGAAATAACGGATTGAACTTGACTAGCGGACTATGGGTAGTTTGGCCTCCGTCAAGGTCATAGGACGCTAGGGGCAAAATATTATCGGGAATTTCAAGTGTTGAAATTTGCAATGAGATTGCATACCTTCTATGAGATAGTTGGATCCCGATACCCACTGCGAGTAAGAGTTACTCCTGGAAAAGTTTTACACATTACAATTAGCCGATCAAGTAGGTGTCTAGAAAGGTGTTAACGAGGTTACGCCTCTGGGAAAACGAGGTTTACATTAATTAGGTTCATGCGAAAGCATGGGGGACCTCCCTCAAAGTACCGACACTGGCCTGGCTGAAAGATTGGCGAACTTGTAGGGTGTAATTAATCCCAGCTAGTCTTTCCTTTTAGGGTTTGAAGGAAGATTTGATAAAAACAGTGGGAGCCATCCTGATTAGATAAAATAAATAACCAATCTGATCTTGCAAGAGCGCACGCTGAGTGTTTTCTTCTCTCTCTCTCTCCTGGTAGCGACCATATCACGCCTTAATCAAGATAATAAAATGGATGTATTGACCGAACCCGCTTGTTATACTGAGCTGGGGAACGTTGGTCCCGCTCCAACTTATAAATGTTATAAGACAGAGCAGGAAATTAGGGAATACTAGATTTCCCGTGCCGCCCAAACGAGGAAAGTGCATATCATGCATCATCTTCGGGTGTGTTCGTTATACAGAACTGTTTCTCCATATCCTCTACGTCCTGGGTATTTGATACCGGATTAGGATCCCAGATATGTAATCTGTTACATAGGACTACAGAAAGGTAGAGAACTGAGAATGGGTGATAAGTTTCATGAGGCAGAAAACGGGGCAAGTGTTGCAGCCAAGTCTGTTGGTCACTGTCATCCTGTATTACAAATACATTGATTCTGAACAAATACTATTAGATACCGAGCCTGATATACAAAATCATATCAGTCTCTTTATTAGTAAAGAAATGATAAAATTTTGTATTGTTGGATAATGTTTTGAACATTTCCTATATCAAAAGTTGATCGGTTCAGGCACGTTGTCTAAAAGCATTAATGTTCTAAATCAAACTACAGTTCTTAGTATACGGAACACACACAAGAGGAAGAGTTCAGAAATGAACGAATCCTTCTTGAGGCATTGTAGACTAGGTCATATCAATGCGACCCGACTGGCTGAAGTTACATTTTAGATGCACATTTAAATCAATTTGAATTTACATCTTGTGAAACTTGCCAGTCATGTCACAAAGATTAGATGACCATAGCTCTGTTTATTGGAAACAGAGAAAGAGTTAGTAAACTCTTGGGACTGATACATGATGATGTATGTAAGGTCCCCTGTCTACACATACCAGGACCGGTTCTTTATACTTCATTACATTCTCTGACAGTCTCTCAAGATTCAGCCATATGTTCCTGTTGAAACATAGGTCCGAACCTTTTGAGGTATTCACAGAATATAAGATGGAAGTAGAGAACCAAAATACAGGTATAAGTATTATGTCCTATGATAAGATCAGGGAGGAGAATACTTGAGCACGGAATTCCTGGTTTATTCTAAAGGAGAATGAGATTCTCTCTCAGCATTACTCCTCCGTATACACCATAGCACGATGGTATATCGGGACGAAGCAGATACACCCTATTTGATATGGTGTGCTCTATGATGAGTACTACTGAGTTACCTATTTCTTTTTGGGAGTTATGCGCTTGAGAAGCTGCATACCTATTGAATAGGGTTCCAATCAAATCAATTGCCTACCACTTCATATGTGATATGGAAAGGGAAGAGCCCATATCTTAAGTTTGTTAAGATTTGGGGTTGTCCGGCCTATGTCTAAAAGCAAAATCCGGACAAACTCGAGGTAAGGTCTGTTATGTACAACTGGAAAGGTTCCAGCTATACAAACTACAGCAGATGATTTGGTAGAACCAAAGTATTCAGTAAAGTCCAACGAACCTCAGCCTTTCCGCCGATCTAGTAGGGTTCCTCACCCACCTGAGAGATACTTCGGTTTCTCTATGACAGTGGGAGCGAGGATTGCATCATGAGATGATGACCCAACTAGTTTCGAGCTGGCCATCAGGAGTAGGACTCTATAAGAATGGCTGGATGCTTAGCGATCTGAGATGGAATCCATATACACCAACAAAGTATGGACTTTGGTTGTGATATCTGAAGGGTTAAATCCCTATCAGGAGTAAGTATATCTTGAGAAGATTACTTGGTGTAGATGGAAAAGTTGAGACTTTCAAAGCTAGACATGTTAAAGGTTTTCATCATCGACCAGGCGTGGATAATGATGAAACCTTTTTCAAGTAGCTATGCTTAAGTCCATCCAGATCCTACTTGCCACGGCTACATACCATGACTACGATATCTGGCGGTTGGATGCCATGACTGCTTTTCTAAATGATGTTTTAGAAGAGTGCGTCTATAAGTACACAGTCAGAGGGCTTCATAGACAGTGGGAGCAGCGGAAACGTGTGCAAGATGTTTTATGTAATAAAGCAGGCATCGCGGAGTTGGAACATCTGTTTTGATGTGGTAGTCAAAGAGTTTGACATCATCAAAATGGTAGATGAACCTTGTATATACAAAAAGATAGTAGAGAGTATGGTAGTGATCCTCGTAGAGTATGTGGATGACATACTCTTGATAGGGAAGGAGTTTCCTATGCTACGCTCGGTCAATCTCCGCTTATCACAATGATTCTCCACATAGGATCAAACTGATACCTATTAAATCCTGGGTTTCAGATTTATGAGATAGATCTAATTGGATGCTAGGATACTCACTAGCTGTATTGAGATGGTATCAATCGATCCTGAGGAGAATCACTGGAAAGGTTCCAGGGTGATAAAGACGACTGAATGTCAGTCACAGGCATTGTCTTTACCCTCAGTAAAGGGATGGTATGTTGGAAGAGTTCCAAGCTAGATACCGTGGCATACTAGACGATAAAGGCTGGATACATCGCTACTTAAGATGCTACCAAAGAGGCAGTCTGGATGTATATTTGTTCATGAGATGAACTTAGTTCCTCCCATTGTGTGACAATGGAGTTGTGGCTTATGCCAAGGAACGTCCGTCCCATCAATGATCCAGACATATTCTAAGGCAGTGTCACCTGATCATGGAGATGGTTGATCTCCAGGGTGATCGAGGTTAGGAGAGCAGACTCAGAGGATAACACGGCGGATCCACTCACGAAGGCCTATTCCCAGAGAGAGACTTTTATGGGATGGTTGAGTATGAGATACTACAACCACTGCTACAGATGGCCCTAGTGCAAGTGGGAGATTGTTAGTTATATGTATGCCCTAGAGGCTATTACTATACATATGATGTATATTGTAGTGGATGCTTGGACATATATAGGGAGGACTTTCTTGCTCGACATGATAGTATGCTATCTGGTTGCTCTTTACCTTAATGTGTACACTGATTGTCTCTCTGTTACATGTTGGTAAAGCCCTTAGGATGTGTACTTGACTACCTGGACTATGATGCGGATCATACTAGTGGGGACATGGTAGTCCATAAGTACATCCTTCAAGGTCCCTAGTCGTGGGTGTATCAAGACGGGGCATCGATATACCAGAGTAGACTAGCGTATACCTTCTCGACCCATACAGATGGGCGATGGATGATCCCATATCCATTGGTGTTTGACATCAGAGATGATATACGGGTGCTCAGTGGAGACTGGGTACACTGGACGGACTCGCCGAGAACTCCCAGATGGTATTATACCTTACGTCAGATGGCAGTTCTCTGGTGACACTGGTACAGAGTAGTCTGTTGACCCGAGATCATCATAGAGTCTTGTGTGATTCCCACTGTGCTTTGATTTCCACCTTACCACGTCCAAGAGGGCATGCAAAACGGTGGTTTTTGGGTACAGTCCCGAATCACATGGAGGCAATGAGCGATAGGAGGGGATTCGTCTCTCCCGGTATAGGGAGTTGATGTTGCGCTGTGTTCGATTGGCTATAACCGGAAATCCCTGGCCAGGGTTGCTGAGATTTACTGGTAAGTGTTACCTGTAGTTTCTCGAACTGTTATAGACCTCATATCGACACGACTTATCGAGCTATTGGGGTCTGACGTTTACCACCCCTAGGCGAGATATGCGACATATCAGACGACGAGACCGGACTGTACGGTAAGTGTTACTGGTTGGATTCACAGGAGTGTGAGCAGGCTTGCTCGTCGATCTTCTGATCGCTCAATACCCAGGTGGCCGTTACGTTTAGCAGACCGCTTGCGGCTTGTGGGTGTTTGATATGATCATCACCTGCTGCCGGCGTATTGACGAGTCTTTAGAGTCCTACACAGAGGTTTCCTGGCTCAAGCGAAACGAAATAGGAGCGCATATGAGATATGTGCGGGACCGAGAATAATGCGTGTATGTGATACCGTATTCTATTCTCATGATGAATGTATCGAATGGTTGTATGCGATATAACCTAGTTATCGAATCAAGGATTGATTCGATAAGCCGATACATTGGATATTAGTCGGTTATATGCGATATGACCGGATCGTTAAATCAAGTATTGATTTAATGCATAATTATATATTTGATATATTACTTTGCATTAACTAGTATTGGTTCACTTTAAATGGATTTTCTCACTTGAATTGCACAAGTTGTATATGTGATATACTTTTGTGCACTTATTTGTATCATGTTTGATGACACATGCAAACTTGGGTTTGTGTAAAGACTTAAACCATGTTTAGTGAATGGTTAGGGTTTCATTTCACTTATTCATTTATCTATTTATTTTGGTTGAAAAGGAAAAGAAAAACTAAATGGTTGCTTTCATACTAGAAGGTTCTTGATGCTTCATGCATCTTTGACTAAAGCAACCATTTTGTCTTCATCTCCTAAACCTAACCATTCAACTAAACCCTAATTAGTTCTCTACACTAAACCATGGTTGTTAATATGATAAGTATCATTTTATTTTATAATTTAAAATATACTTATCATATTCCTTCTTCTTCTTCTTCAACAAAGAAGAAAACCTTGCTTCCATCAATAGCAACTTGAGAAAAAGAGTGAGAAATCCAATTCTAAAGTGAACCCACTTCCTATTTCTTCATCCTCTACCACTTGCCAAGTAGTATAGGGTGTTTTCTTCACAAGTTTCATGACTTGGTGAAGTTGGAGCTTGATCTTGTGTTGCCTCGACGTAGATCATCTTCGGCATCGAAGTCGACGACCTAGCCCGATCATTTCTTCGATGAAACCACCGCGAGAGTCCGGGATCCGATGGGTACAGCGGAGGGACTTCATCACGGAGCAATGGAGGTGGAGAACCGGATCTACAAAGGTTGTATATCCGTTCACTTATTCGTAAAGCAGTTTACTAGTTGTCGTTTTTGCTTAAACTCTAGTCAACGATCCGTATTAGGGTTTCTCGGCACTTGTAATTTTTGAAATTGGCATGGTTGATGCCTTGTGAGACCTCATTAGTGTGCCTAGGAACCTTACACATTGTAGAATGGGTCACATCAATGAGAGAAGGTTGATGAAGTTACATACAGAAGGATATTTGAATCCGTTCGAATATCAATCGTATGCCAGTTGTCAATCCTGTCTCAAAGGAAAGATGACAAAGACTCTGTTCACTGGACACGGAATAAGAGAGAGCGAGCTCTTGGGACTCGTACACAGCGACATGTGCGGTCCAATGTCTACACATGCGTGAAGCGGTTTTTCTTACTTCATTACTTTTACGGATGACTTTTCAAGGTACGGTTATGTCTTCTTAATGAAACATAAGTCCGAAGCCTTTGGAAAATTCCAGGAATATAAGAATGAAGTAGAAAAACAAACCGGCAAAAGTATTAAGATTCTAAGATCGGATCGAGGTGGTGAATACTTGAGTGCCGAGTTCCTGGATTACTTAAAAGAGAATGGAATTCTCTCTCAGCTTACTCCTCCATACACTCCGCAACATAACGGTGTATCGGAGAGACGGAACCGAACCCTATTGGATATGGTACGGTCCATGATGAGTAACGCTGAGTTACCGCGATCATTCTGGGGGTATGCGCTAGAATCAGCTGCATACCTTTTGAACCGAGTTCCCACTAAGACTGTGCCTACCACACCATATGAGATGTGGTGCGGGAAGAAACACTATCTTAAGCATATTAAGACATGGGGATGTCCAGCTTTTGTTAAAAAGAAGCATGCGGACAAACTCGAGGCACGCTCAGTACAGTGCAAGTTTGTGGGATATCCAAAGAACTCCAAGAGATATTTCTTCTACTGCGAAGAGAAACAAAAGGTTTTTGTTTCTCGTCATGCCTACTTCTTGGAAACTGAGTTATTACTGAGCTATTACTGATAAGTGGGAGCACAGTAGATAAGTGGGAGCACAGTAGAACTGGAAGAAATTCCAGAACCACGAGCTATTACTGAAAGATTAGTAGAACCAGAGGGTTCAAAAGAACAGGACATTCCTACGCCGCTCCGCAGGACTAGTAGGCAGTCTCATCCGCCCGAGAGATACTACGGTTTTTTCATAGACGGGGATAGAGAGGATTGCATCATAGATTATGATGAGCCTACTAGCTTCCAGCAGGCCGTTCAGAGCGTTGACTCGGTAAAATGGCTAGATGCAATGCGGACCGAAATGGAGTCCATGTACACCAACAAAGTATGGACGTTGGACATTGCTCCAGACGGGGTAAAACCCGTAGGATGCAAGTGGATCTTCAAAAGGAAGATTGGTGTAGATGGACAGGTTGAGACCTATAAAGCTAGACTTGTTGCAAAGGGTTTTCGTCAAAGACCTGGTTTGGACTATGACGAAACCTTTTCTCCAGTGGCTATGCTGATATCCATTCGGATCCTTCTTGCCATTGCTGCCTTCCACGATTATGAGATTTGGCAGATGGACGTAAAGACCGCTTTTCTAATTGGAAATTTAGAGAAGTGTGTCTATATGGACTGGCCAGAGGGTTTCAATCAGAGTGGGAGCAGCGGAAAGGTGTGCAAGTTGCTTAAGTCCATCTATGGACTAAAGCAGGCATCGTGGAGTTGGAACATCTGTTTTGATGAGACAGTCAAAGAATTCGGCTTTATTAAAAATTCAGATGAACCATGCATCTATAGTAGATTTGTAGCGAGAACTGTAGTATTCCTCGTTTTATACGTGGATGACATTCTCTTAATAGGAAATGACATTCCTATGCTACAATCTGTCAAGGGGTTCTTGTCACACAGGTTCTCCATGAAAAACCTGGGTGATGCCTCATACATCCTGGGGATCCGGATCCATCGTGATAGATCCAAGAGGATATTAGGACTTTCACAGTCCAGGTACATCGACACCATACTGAAAAGATTCAGTATGGAAGATTCCAAGCGCGGTAACCTACCGGCTTGTCACGGGATCACCCTCTCCAAAGAGATGTCTCCCAAGACTGATTTGGAGAGGGATCGCATATCTATTAGACCCTACGCTTCTGCGGTAGGCTCTATAATGTATGCGATGTTGTGTACCAGACCAGATGTAGCTTATGCACTGAGTGTGGTAAGACGGTATCAGTCAAACCCTGCGGAGAAACACTGGATAGCGGTAAAGAACATTCTCAAGTACCTGAGAAGGACTAAGGAGATGTTCTTGGTGTATGGCGGAAAAGACCTCCAGATCGAGGCCTTTGCTGACTCCAGCTTCCAGAGTGACAAGGATGATTCCAAGTCCATGTCGGGTTTTGTCTTTACCCTCAATGGAGGGGCGGTGTGTTGGAAGAGTTCCAAACAGGAAACCGTTGCTGACTCGACTATGGAAGTGGAATACATCGCTGCATCTGATGCCGCAAAAGAAGCCGTCTGGATGAGGAAGTTCTTGAAAGAACTTCAGGTGGTTCCGTCCATTGTTGATCCAATACCTCTGTATTGCGACAACAACGGGGCTATAGCTTTAGCGAAGGAACCCAGGTCCCATCAGAAATCCAGACACATCTTGAGGCGGTATCACCTGATCAGGGAGATCGTGGATCGCCAGGAGATCGAGGTTCGGAGGGTTGCTTCAGAAGATAACACTGCAGATCCATTCACCAAGGCCTTGCCCCAGACTCAGTTCGAGCGGCTGATCGAGATGATAGGTCTTCGATACGCCAGTACATGGCCTTAGTGCAAGTGGGAGATTGTTAGTGTATATGCCCTAGAGGCCATTACTGTATCATACCAGTATGTATATTACTTAATGGAAGCTTGGGATATTCACCTTGTATTAACAATCTTGCTCAAAATGGTAGTATGCTACTTGTTTTGTTTCTACTTCAATGTGTACATGTGTTTATTTTATTATATCACCTATACGCATTAGTGGAGCCCTTAGGATTTTTACTTGATTACCAGCATTATGATGGCAGTCACACTCGTGGGGGCTGGGTAATCCATAAGCACATCCTTTTACAGGTCCCTAGTTGCAGGACTATCGAGACAGGGCATCGATACTCCGGAGTAGACTAGCGTATGCGCTTCTCATCCCAGCAGGGGAGACGGTCTGTCTCACAGCTGTCAGTACGTTGTACTTAAGATAGTATGCGGGTGCTCGTTAGGTTACGAGTACACTGAATAGGACTCGCCGGGAACTGATTGGTTGGTATTATACCTATCGTCAGTTATCAGTTCCCAGGTGACATGAGTACAGCTTAGTCCGCTGACTTGACACTGTCATTTCGCCTCGAGTGTGTTCCCACTGTACTTTGATTACTACCCTACCACGGCTCAAAGGAGTCGTGCAAACAGGTAGTAGTTGGGTGCAGTCTCGAAGCACTTGGAGGCAGTGACGGTTAGGCAGGATTCGTCTCTCCCGGTATTGGGGGTTGATATCGCGCTGTGTCTAGGAGAGCCATTACACGAGTAGTCCCTGGCCAGGGCAAGTGAGATATATGGTAGGTTTCCAGTGCTATCTCAGGATGTTCTGGGCTTCACTCCGACACGACTTGTACCGCTATTAGGGGACTGACGTTTACCGCCCCCTAGGCCCGCCATGCGATGTATCAGACGAACAAACCAGACTGTACGGAGACTGTCACATTCAGACTCAGTAGGAGTTCAGATGGGTTTCACATCGTCAGTCTTCTTGTCGGCATCTACCTGTGGACCGTTACGCACAGCTAGTGCCGCTTGCGGTCTGTGGTTAAACCCACTGCCAGCGTAGTGTCGAGTCTTTAGAGTCCCACACAGAAAGCTACTCGCCTTTAGGCAAAAGAGTAGAGGTCGTATGGTTTTGCGACAGGGTTCGGTCACATCCGTGCACTTGTGCACGTTTAGTGTCCGGACAGTTAACACTAGCGGGCTTTGGTTTAAGCCAGATCCTAGTGTACGTTTTGGGATTGATTTTATCTCGTATGTATTCGTGTTCCTCGGAACACGGATGCGGGTGTGTATGCACAGTTGACGGAGAGACAGAGGCAGAGGATTCTCATTAGGGTTGTTGACTGTTGACTGTTGACCATTGACTTTTTGCTAAACCCTAATGAGGATATGATATATGATTAACAATAATATTAATTAAGTATTATGGTGACATGGTTGTTGAGGGGTTGACTTTGTTGACTTATTGACTTTGTTGACCGGTTGACTAGGTTGGACTAGTTGACCATCATGATGACAATGGCTGTCATTTCATGGCAAAGTCTTTTTGCTTGCTTGTTTCTCTTGTGAAAAATGAGTGCATGAAATGATATGGCTATTGTAGCTTAAACCATCACATAATACTTGATTGCTATGATTTGTTATGATGGTTTTGGATTATGAGAGCCAAGAGAGAAAAGTCTTGTTCATTCTCTCATTTCCTTTCTCTCTCTTGGCTTGAGCTCTCATCCTCTTCCTCTTGCTCTCCCTCTCTCTCTATTCTATGGTTCACTTGTCTCATGGGTTGAGAAGCAAGAACCATAGAGAAAAATCCCATTACACTCTTCTCTACTCACTCTAGTTCACAAGTTTAGCAAACCGAGTGAACTAGTTTCTTCAAAGTTCGAAGAAGAAGACAAAGGTAGAAGCTTTCGGGTGGATCGATCTTCGGCGCAAGGAGACGATGGGGTGAAGCCGATCCGTACACCATCGAGATTTGAAGACGAAGGAGTTCAAGAAAGAAAGGTATAACCCCCTAACCGAGTAGTTAACAACTCCTAGTTAGGTTGTTAGGTAGATAGTTTAACAAAGATCCATTTTGAGTCCATGTTGCCGCCTCTAGAAAATCGTTTTTCATCAAATTCCGCAAGCCCGCAAGTACCGGGAGAGGTAGCATGGACTTACAGTCTCGTGTGAGTTCCCACTGTACTTTGATTACTACCCTACCACGGCTCTACTGAGTCGTGCAAACAGGTTTTGGTCGGGTACAGTCCAGAGCCACATGGAGGCTGTGAGCGATTGTTGGGGATTGGTCTCTCCCAGTATAGGGAGTTAATATCGCACTGTGTTCGATTGGCCACCGCCATAAGACCTTGGCCAAGACAGTTGGGGCTTACTGATAGGTTGATCAGTAGTTTCCCGGATTGGTCCTGAGCCACATCAGCACGAATTATCGGGTTATTAGGGTCTGACGTTTACCACCCCCTAGACCCGGTATGCGATACTTTCATATGAAGAGACCGGACTGTACAGAGATTGTCACAGACATGCTCAGTAGGGATCCGGATGAGTTTGCTCGTCGGCCTTCCTTTTCGACAGGTATCCGGGTAGCCGTTACGTACAGCTAGTGCCGCTGATGTGCTTGTGGTTATGGATTTGTCCAGTAACTCACTACCGGCGTACTGTCGAGTCTTTAGAGTCCCATACAGAGGGTTTCTCTGGTTCAGGCGAAATGATGTAGCAGCCGTATTGGATACGTATAGGGTTCCGATCGATTGATTGTACCAGCTACCCAGACTTTCGATCAGACAGTTGATAATACTAGCCGGATCGGGATTGAGCCGGATTATTAAATTAGGTATTGATTTAATAATTTAAATATATGTATTTCGATGTATATATTCTAGTATTATGTTCTTTGTGTTGTTCTATCTCTCCGAGTATTCGTATTTTGATACGAATACGAGTGTTTATATACAGTAGATAGTAATCTGTATTTATACGGAAAATATTCTAGAAGGTAGACACCTCATTTTAATTTTTATCCATTTATATTTAAATGGAAAATGATGTGTAAAATTGGTAAAGGGAGTCTGGTGAGAGCCATGCTTAAATAGTATTGACAAATGAATTTTCAATTCATTTGTGCAAACTATTCAAGCACGGTTGCTTTATTATATTGGAAAAATTGTTTTACAAAACTATGGTTGAGTTATTTCTCTCTCATGAGATTCATTTTTTCTCCTCACCGTTTGCTTCACTCTCCTCCCTTCTTTTCCTTCACCTTCATCTTCAACCTCCTCTCTACAATCTCATGTGTTGAGAATCAAGAGAGGAGGTGAGATAGATACATACATAGAACCTTACACTACATCCTAGACACTTTAGATTAGCAATCTAAAATCTCTAGTTGCTCCATTAGACTCTTAGTGTGGAGCTATAGCCATGGACCACATCTCTCGTGTAACAACCCCAAACTTTCTGTACAACTTTCTGTACAATTTTTTTAAAAATACAGAAAGGGGTATTTTTGCCCGAGCACAAGTTATAAATTTGTTTTGCTTTTTAATAGCAAGAAGGAGCTTGTAGCTCATTGGTAAGACCTTGCACTGCTGAACCAAACCACCAGAGTTCAAATTCCATCCCCCACATTATTTTTAATATTGTTTTCTTTTAATATTTTTAGAATTCCAAGAGTCTACACGTGCTAAACCCGTAAAACCCCACTACACATGTAAAACTAAATAGCCCAGGAGGTATATGAAACGACTAGGAACCCAAAGCACCCCCGACTCGGCCGAAATCGGCCGAATCGGCCGGCATCTCGGCCGTCTTGGGCCGCCGCTGCCGGTCGGACTCGACCGGACCGCCGAGTCATTATTTACCCCAATCAGATCAAAGCTCTGTTCAAATTCCAAGGCGGAAGATGAACCCCCCAATCGGAGCAAAGCTCTACTTTGAAAATTTAAACTTTAGTAAATGAAGCAACGCTTCAGATTCTTTGCGCTGCGCGCAACGCGCCACGTGTCATGCGCTGATACATCAGCACAGCGCCCAAGGCAGCGCACCCAATCAGAGCAACGCTCTGTTTAAAATTCAAACTTTAATTAAAGAAGCAACGCTTCAGCTGGCCTGCGTTCTGCGCTGCACGCCACGTGACAGCGCAGTTGCGCTGCGCGACACGTGTCAGCGCAGTTGCGCTGCGCGACACGTGTCATGCTCTGGAGCATTTGTGCCAAACAGAATTGAGATTTTAAAGAAATCTTTTCTGTTCTTGTTAAAACAAGAAGATTTTTTTCTGTAAAACAGAGACTTTCGGATCAAAGATCCAACGGTGGGGAAAATTCCCCAAATCACTCAGAGAAAGATCTCTTTACCAAATTTAACCAATTTATGGGCACTATAAAAAGGACCCCAGACCTCAATTCAAATCATCAACATTTCTTGAAAAAAGTCAAGAGCTTCAAACAGAGAGAACTCTGAGAAAATTTCAAGAAAAAGGTAAAAACCTTCACGAGAGAGAAGAAATTTCTTCTAATAGATTATTGATCTAAAAACCAGATCAATGATCCTTACATAATAAACAGTGCTTTGCACTTCTTATGAACCACTGGTTCTTTAAAACAAGGAAAAAAAAAACAAAATAAAAAAAATAGTGCTTTGCACTTTTATGAACCATTGGTTCTTGAATCTAAAAGATTCTCAAATTAATAGTGCTTTGCACTTATAAATCCGCACTGTTGCGCTCTTGGGCTGGCGCAAGCCACCAGAGAGCGCCGCGTGTCAGCGTCTGAGCCATTTGCGCTATGCGCTTTTGAAGTAGAGTTTTGCTCTCTGAAATTGACGCAACTTACCAGAGCGCGCTACGTGTCAGCAGCGTAAGCGTAGCGCACTACCGCAGCGCACTGCGCCTGCATGACACGTGTCATTACCACAAGCGCTTGCGCTCTTTGATTGGGGCAAAGCGCCTGAAAAATGCAATGCATTTCCCAAAGGGCCAGGCCTAAGTCAAAAGACCAAGCAGGTCTAATTAAATTGATGCTCTGCATCATTTATAAATGAGCAGAGCCCAAACAAAATAATAAAAATGCTATGCATTTTAAAAGGAGCAGAGCCCAGAATAAATTGATGCTCTGCATCTTTTATGGGCAGAGCCCAAACAAAAAATAGAAAATAATGCAGTGCATTATTAAACAGGGGCAAAGCCCTAGCACAGGCCTAATAGGCCAAAAATAAAAAAACGTTGAATATTCTCAACTGGATTAGCCCAATCATGGCCGTAAGTCCTCAAATTAAATTGACTAAGCAAGACTGCTCCCCTAAATCAATTTACATCCGGTTCAAGGGTACATCTCCGAACTCCTCGGACACCTATCGTTGTAATCCTTCAATGACGTCAGAGAGGTGACGGGTCCCGACAACCATACATAAACACGGACTGCGGGGTCCTTAAACTCGTGGACCGAAACGTCCTTAAACTAATATTGGACCGAGACGTCCCTAAACTAATATTGGACCGAGACGTCCCTAAACTAATATTGGACCACCATGTCCCTAAACTGGAATATGGACCGCAATGTCCCTAAACTACCTATGGACCACTACGACCCTAAACTGGAACAACAGAGCATTCAAATGCTCTTTTGCTGGATCTAAACGGTCCCGTTTAATTTGATCTTAGCCCCAAATATGGCTAACGTATCCTTAAACATTTAAATGAACGATAAAACTCCAAATCGACTTTGGTTCAAGGGTACATCTCTGAACTCTCCAGACACCTATCGTTGTAATCCTTCAACGACGTCAGAGAGGTGATGAGTCCTGACGACCATATATTAAATCGATCACCACGTTAAGTCGATCTTAGTCTCAAACAGGACTAACGTATCCTTAACGAATGTTTAAGTTGATCTTAGCCTCAGTATGGCTAACGTATTCTTAAACTAAAAATACCAAACCTAAATCTAAGTAAATACGGATTTGGGCTAATCCACGTCCTAAGGGCGACGGCATAACTCAGTCTCCGTATACAATCCACGAGCAACCACAAACAAAACAAACACACACGACACGAAGTGAAATTCTGGAGAAGGAGAAAGTTGTTACCGCGATGCGGTAGCATAATTAACTGCAGGGGCTTGCGCCTGCAGGGAAGAGCGTCCCCACAATCAAAAACCCCTCTAGCGAGGGGGAATCTGACGAAGTCTGCTACATCGGCCGCATCCGTCTAAATCTCCGATACATGGTGCCATAAATCAACTTGGCACCTTCGGAGAGGTAGATGGATAAAACCATATAGCATCTGCCCCGAATCTCAGGCTAGACGTCATCGCGTCGCTGCCGCCGTTCGGAGGGGAACAGATTCTGGCACGCCCGGTAGGAACTT
Organism: Agapanthus africanus; assembly: GCA_030015575.1. NCBI lineage: Eukaryota > Viridiplantae > Streptophyta > Magnoliopsida > Asparagales > Amaryllidaceae > Agapanthus > Agapanthus africanus. The sequence goes on from CM057337.1 coordinate 716,173,701, forward strand.
TTCCTCTTTCCACTCCACACTTCGTGTGTTGTGTTCGCGAGCAAATCGCGGTTTGCTGTGGTTGCCTATGGATTCAAGGTACAAAGATTTGGTGTCTTGCTCCGTGCAGAAAACAGAAGATCGATGGCTTCGAACTGCACCGCCTGCAGCTGCAACTCTCGCTCCGTCATTGCTGGAGGAGTGACTTATGGGCCCCAAGCGGCCTCCCTTTTCAAAATGCCGGTGGAGCAGGTGGCTCAAGCCACCACTGGACTATTTTTTGGGACCATACTCCCACCAATGAGCTTCAACGCCCCAATGACATCGCAAGAAGCTCTACAGAAGTCGGTCTTTAATCAACTTACCACTGCCGCAGCCCCTCTCAACGGGTCGCTCAACTCTAATACCTCAGTTCTCAACAGACAGGGCCAGAACGTCTGCAAGCCCGCGATACCCGAAGCTGCCATCCCAAAGCGGATAGCCACTCCGGCTCAAGCGGACAAAATCATCGGAAAGGCTCCTCCTTCCAAGAAATCAGTTTTTACAAGGCTGGCCATTCCGGTTGCTGCTTCAGGCGAGGCCCTCAAAGCTGCTTCCCCTGCCCAGAGATCTGCCTTTGACAGATTAAACATCGCTTCTCGATGGGTGTTAGTTTTCGACAGGCTGGCACCAAGGACGGTTTCTCCTCAAAGCAGGGGGCACGACGAAGTCACCCTTATAGCTGAAACAACTCCATCAGCACGACATGCTCGACATCGCCACTGGCGCCGAGTGAGGAAGGCTGGGGGCAACTCCCCCTCTGGGATAACTCCGCCAGCTCCAACGGTGGGGACCGATGCTGCTGTTCCAACCGGGAATGGCTTTGAATTGCTAAACACGGTGTGCAGAAACTCTCCTACTGCGGTGCTGAAGCGAACTCCTTCACCTATGAAGAATATTCCAGAGAAGCAGCTAGAGCAACCCCCTCAACGGTTGTCCTCTAAAATTTACAAAGTCTGGCGACAGGTCCAGGAGTCGGTGATTGATGAAAACTATCTTCGCCGACAAAGAAAGATGAAGGTTCAGCAGGAGAAGGATTACTCCGTCAAGCCACAAAAAGCAACAGCTGGATGGATTCCCATCGCAACGGCTCCCTTAATGTCAATCACTCAGAAGAAAAGGAGGTCGCAAAAAGCCCCTGTGAACATGACGAAGCGTAAAAGCGCTGAACACAAACGCCCCAGGTCTGGGGGCATGGCGATGCATACTGTTTATATGGCTTCTGGAAAGGAGGAAATCCGCGCTTCGACGGGCCACCAACCGCTTACCCGATCCATGACAAAAGCCCAGGAGCAGTAACAGAAGATTCAAGAAATGATGACTGTGATGGCTGCACATACCGAACCGAAAGAAAGTTCGGAAGTATCATCAGAGCAGCGCCATGAACAAGAAATTGACGCTGACTATCTACGCAGAGTCCTCAAAAAGAAGGACAAAGAAGCCGAAGAGCAAGCAGCTAACATAAAACAGATGGCGCTCCTCTTCCAAGATATGGTAGGGATGATGTTACAGCCGGACCCTCCAGCTGAAGACCCTCCTATCAGTGTTGGAGACGACAGAGGGGAGACACCTAATCCTCCTCCGGCTCTTTCAGCAGCCAAGGAAGAAACCATTTCCAAGGCCGCACTGGATGACTATATACCTCGGCAAATACGAGCTCATCAGGCGAGTGAAGCGGCTGGGCAAACAGTTAGAACTGGACAACCCTATCCGGGCTGGTATGACCAAATCAGTTACCCGCCGGGATATACGATCCCTAAGTTCCACGTATATAAAGGGACGGGGAATCCACATCAACATGTCGCTCAATTCAGGGCCTTATGCGGCGACACTGGAGGCGATGACAAACTGTTGTTACGTCAATTCGTCGGCAGCTTAGCAGAAATAGCCTTTGAATGGTATTCGGAGCTACCTAACGACTCTGTCAAAACATTTGCGGAGATGGAGCTACTGTTCACGCAAAAATTCACGAGTGCTAGTGAACGCACCCCGATAACATCACTGATAAATGCCAGGATAAGGCCAAGCGAAACGTGGGTCCAATACGCAACACGGTGGCGGAACCTATGGTCAAAATGCGAACAACGCATAGAAGAGGCACCTGCGGTAGGCATGTTTGTGGGCACTCTCGATCCGCAAGCGACCATCTCACAATTCATGATGTTCTTCAGGCCGACCACCTTCCAGGCCTTGATCGACAAATTAGCCCAAATGGACCAGATGGGCCATGGACCGTCTCCTCCAAAACCAGATTCCTAAAATGAGAAAGGAAAAGGGAAAGTGATCGTCGTCGCCAATGCTCAGCAACAGTCGAGCAACTCAAAGCGGTCGTTCGCCAAAACAACATGCGTCCACGCCCATCCCTCGAAGAAAGGCTAGGATGTCCTTACTCGTTTCCTCAGAATAAAACGAGAAGACTGTTCGAGCTGGCAGTGCGCAACAGACTCATCAATCTGCCGAGTCCGAAGCGTCTGTCGCAGCCAGACGATCTTAATAATCCCAATTATTGCCCTTACCACCAAACGTTAAGTCACCCGATTGAGGATTGTTTCGTCTTTAAGGGATGGATCGAGGATCAGTACCTACAAGGCAAGTTCGCGCTGTCGGAAAACTGGAGGGTAAACCCACCACAGCCGCACTCTCCAAAGAAGACGGACACGCCGGGGGCAACTTGTTATTTCGTCGAGGATGAAAACGAGGGAGAAAACTCATCTGATGAATCCGAAGACTACGTAGTGACTTGTCATGTGATTTCTCATTCACTGACGGATAATGAGGAGGCTCCTTGCGCTGAGAAATCAATGGCGAACCCTGAGCTGGAGATTCTACAGCCATCAGACGAGTTGATCGATGTCTTCCTAAATGAAATTCGTCTGAAAGCAAAAGCCAATCAAGAGCAAGAAATGGTCATACTGGAAAGAGCCAAGGCATTCCCGTCAAATCAAAAGCCACACACTGCGGGTAAAAACAAATTCAAGATGAGGAAAAGGTTCGCCAAAGCTTTATCAGTAGGAATGAAGCTACCGCCCTCTGAAGAAAATACTCTCGCTGAGATAGAGATGCACCCTAACTTCTGTTTATATCATCAAAAAATCATACATCCTACCGAAGACTGCGAGTCCTTTAACTGTTGGTGGCAAGGGTATGTCGCTCAAAAGCAACACTTTGACAGGACAAAATGTGAAGCTCGTAGACGCCGAAAAAATGCGATAGATGAGCGCAAAAGAGCCGCCGACGATTGTCATATAGCCGAATCCAAGGGATCGCAAATTATCACCTTTGGAAGCGACCCTGACGAAGAAGCTACCCCCAACCCTTCTCTCGGGGAATCTATTTCAAAAATAAAGGAATTGAGAAGCTGCGAGAACGTTCAGCCGTGTAATCGCACGCTATTCGGAAAAAATCTCGACCCCTCAAACAACGGAGCGAACAAAAAGGATAAAGGAAAAGGAAAAACGGCCTTCGTCGCCAGCGCTCAACAACAATCAAGTGACCCTAGACCGGTTACTCGCCAAAGCAATAAGCGGCAACCCCTCCAGGAAAAGTTGAAACGTCCTTACTCGTTTCCGCAAGATAAAACAAGGGGACTGTTCGAGCTGGCAGTGTGCAACAGACTCATCAATCTGCCGAGTCCAAAACGTCTGTTGCGGCCAGGCGATGTTAATAATCCTAATTATTGCCCTTACCATCAAACAGTAGGTCACCTGATCGAGGACTGCCGCGTCTTCAAAAACTGGGTTGAAGACCAATACCAACAGGGCGAGTTTGCGCTGTCTGAAAACTGGAAGGTGAGTCCGCCACAACCGCATGCTCCGAGAAAGATGGATACGCCAGGGGCATCATGCTCATTCATGGGGAAGGACCCATAGACCGAAAAGTCAATAAACTAGATATTCGCCTCGAATACGGCGACACCGGACCGAAACATCCTTACACTAATGATGGACCGCAATGTCCTAAAACTTGCAAATGACCGAAACGTCGTTAAACTACTATCAACCCGCGGCATCCTCAGGCTGGCGTGGTTAAAAAAAAATGGTATGTCCATAAGCAAAAAGGGCACGGATGAAAACCCAAAAGGGCTCCGTGAGTAAAAACAGCAGGGCTACCGGCGAGTGTTCGTGAAAACCCGAAAGGGCGCGACCTCGTAAAATATATATATATATATATATATATATATATATAATAAAAAGAATATAATAAATAAAAACGGTATGTCCATAAGCAAAAAGGGCACGGATGAAAACCTGAAAGGGCTCCGTGAGTAAAAACAGCAGGACTACCGGCGAGTGTTTGTGAAAACCCGAAAGGGCGCAACCTCGTTAAAAGACACTTATAGGGCCCTCTCGACCTTGTAAGGAGAAAACACCCACGTGAGATCCTTACGACTCACAAGGGAGCAACACACTTAGGGATCCTTACGACTCCTAAGGAGAAATTACACTTGCGTGATCCTCACGATTCGTAAGGAGAACTCTCTTATGGGACCCTCACGGCTCATAAGATTTGAAAGTCTTAAGTTACAGAAACTTAAACCGGTTCTTAAGCAACTCCCACAACCTTCCACTACTGCCCTACAAGTGGTTCAATTTTGACCCTTGTATACAATCCACGGGCGCGAATAAACATTTCCCTAATTAAGTCCCATCCAAGATTAGGGATATATTCGCATGGTAAACAACCCTTGCAAATCCTCTCGATTTATGAGGAGAAAGCCCTCCTGTAGGATCCCTACGACATTACAGAGGAACAAATACTTAGGAATCCTCACGATTCCTAAGGAGAAAATACACCTACAAGATCCTCACGACTTGTAGGGAGAAATACCTTTGTGAGACCCTTACGGCTCATGAAGTCAAAAGTCTTAGTCGACAGGACCCTAACCCTGTTCGCTAAGCCGCTTTTGTTCGACATCGACAGAGGCAAATGATGATTCGCTCCTGGCCATATCCCAGTGGTAGCGGTGCTGATGCCGAAATCGGTGTCTAATTTCAGGTTTACGGCGAAGAGCCAGTAGGCCGCACATGCATATGAAATAGCCGAAATGATGGGGCAACTTGCAATAAAAAACAGCAAGTAAAAATGTATGCATGTAAAATAGCCGAAATGACGGGGCAACTCACAATGAAAAGCAGCGAGTAAAAATAAAGTAAACAGCCGAAATGATTGGGCACCGCGAAAAATAGCCGAAATGATTGGGCAATCGCAACCTTGGCGATATAAAAGCTGAAATGATAGAGCATCGCGGAAAGAAATAAAATGAAAAAATATATATATGTAACGAAATTCATGCCCTACAGCGATAGCACAGCAATCCCTGTATACAATCCAGGGGCACAAACAGAGAAGAAAACACGTCTTCCCTCCCCATGCTCCATCAGAAAATGGAGCCAAGTCCTGACGGTAACTCATATAAAACCGAAAAGACGATCGGAGATTATCTCGCACCATGCAGAGTGGTCACCACCCTGACGTCCGTCTCAATACAACAGATACTTGACGTCAACTCATATAAAGCCAGAAAGACAACTGGAGATCGTCTCACACCAGCGTGAAATGGTCACCACCTTGACGTTCGTCTCGACACAGCAGACACAACATCGTCAAACAAACGGAGCCACGGCAAAATCCCAGCTCCACCACGGCATTCGTCTCGATACAGCAGACAAGATGTCACCCCAGCGTTCTTCCTCCTACAGGATTCGGACGTGACAAAGCAAACGAAGCGAAGGCTAAATTCCAGCTTCAAGGTCTTAACGGCGAGTCATATAAAGCCAGAAAGACAACTGGAGATCGTCTCACACCAGCGTGAAATGGTCACCACCTCGACGTTCGTCTCGACACAGCAGACACAAAATCATCAAACAAATGGAGCCACGGCAAAATCCCAGCTCCACCATGGCATTCGCCTCAATACAGCCGACAAGATGTCACCCCAGCGTTCTTCCTCCAGCAAGGATCAGACGCGACAATCAAACAAACGGAGCCACGGCAAAATTCCAACTCCACCTCGACGTTCGTTTCGATACAGTAGATGAGTTGTCACCCCAGCGTTCTTCCTCCAGCAAGGATCAGACGCGACAATCAAACAAACGGAGCCACGGCAAAATTCCAGCTCCATCTCGACATTCGTTTCGATACAGTAGACGAGTTGTCACCCCAGCGTTCTTCCTCCAGCGGGATTCGGACGCGACAATCAAACAAACAGAGCTACGGCAAAATTCCAGCTCCACCTCGACGTTCGTTTCGATACAGTAGACGAGTTGTCACCCCAGCGTTCTTCCTCCAGCGGGATTCGGACGCGACAATCAAACAAACGGAGCCACGACAACATTCCAGCTCCACCTCGACATTCGTTTCGATACAGTAGACGAGTTATCACCCCAGCGTTCTCCCTCCAGCGGGATTCGGACGCGACAATCAAACAAACGGAGCCACGGCAAAATTCCTAGTTCCAAACCTCGACGGTTCATCAGCAAACTAAAAAACAACCGCGACATTCGTCTCGATACAGCAGACGCGATGCCAGCAAAACGAAGCAAATGCCAAATTCCTAACTTCAGGGTCTTGACGGCAACTCACATAAAACCTAAAAGACTATCGGAGATCATCCCACACCAGCGCGGAGTGGTTATGACTCATCGAGGCTCTCCAAAATGAGCCTAACCTCAAGTAAAAAGCGGCATGGCAAATTTCTAACGCTTGCTCTTCCGACGGTCAAACTGCCTAGGAAGATTGCTTGAAGACATCTTGTCCAGCCCCCGAAGGGATCAGAGACACGGCAATCGCAGGGCTACTCGAATAGCATGATTGCCTATCGAGGACTATATCAGCTTATGCGACGGTACGATGGCCAAAACCCTAAGTACCACCTACCTTAACGGGCTTCTGTCGTAAAGAGCAGAGGTTAAATGCGACGTTAGGATGTTCTTGCGAGAAACGCTCGATTCGTCTCGGCTTGTGAAGAAATTGATGTCTTTGTGAGAAATTCATGAGGCGGCTCGACTCGTGAAATAAAGCCTTAGGCAGTAGGCATAAAAGAAGCCTGTTTCCTAAGTACTGGGACCCCGCAAGTTGGCCCAAAACGGTCTCTTGCATACCATCCACAGGTCTCACTCTCCAACGTCGAACTTCGACAAGGAAGGGAACAACCGCTTACAAGTCCTCTCGACTCGTAAGAGGGAAAAATCTTTTATAAGATCCTTATGACTTATAAGAGAAAACACACTTAGGGATCCTCACGATTCCTAAGGAGAAAACCCACCTACGAGATCCTCTCGATCCGTAGGGAGAAAAGTCTCTATGAGACCCTCACGGCTCATAGAGTTGAAAAGTCTTAGGCGACAGATTTGAACTTGCGGCCTAAGCCTTCGCTATCTCGTGAAGAAATCAAGAAGCTTACTCTATTACCTGCTAATTGTGATGACATGCTGAGAAAAAAAGAAAAGTAACAGAAAGAGCATCCGATTTACATTTGATCAGGCGTTCAAGACACATTCATTCATGCATGGGCAAAAAGACTCAGGACAAAAAAATATATAACAAAGACAGGCTGGGATAAAAAAAATTCCATTAATATTGCCCGAAGTTCTTACAGTCATAAAAAACAATAAACGAAAGTTACAATGGAATAACCTCAGATCCAGGGCATGGATTGAGGAATTCAAAAGCGACCCTATCTATGACTTTCCAAGCCTCGCGGACCATCGTAATGCGCTTTCTTTCGCGAGCACAAGCGTCAAGGTCACCCCTGATGTCTTCCACCCTCCGATAAGCAGCGAGTATGGCAGACTGTTGAAAGATCTCGTGCAAGAGATCGATAAGACTGTCTCGCCGTCTCTTCGAGATAAAGTTCAACAGGTACACCGAGTGCACCTTATCCTCAGTGGCATCCAACACCCTAAGCGGCACACCGGAACAGAATAGGGGAAGCGCTTCCCAGATGGCTCCCACGATAAGTTTCAGGAGGGAGGAACGTCGGGGAAGCAGTGGACCGTTATATGCGTCGAAGCGGCTCATGATTTTAGCACACTCCGCGTTTGTGAACTCTCGATTTTGAGAACGGCCAAGTAGGCGGATGTCCCCGTAAGAGATGATCTCGTCAAGATTGTACATGTGGGCGTTCATTGTTTCTGTAAAAGAAAATCAACAAAAATTATCAGAAAGACTGATTAAGCAAAACGATATAATGCACTGAGGAATAAAATGCCATCTTTAACTTCCAAGATCCATGAAGAATTCTTAAGAGTTCTTCTATATGATTTGGGAGGAACAAAGCTCCATTAATGAAATGAGAAAATACAGGGAAGATCTTTTAGAGAGCAAAGCTCTATTAATGGAACCCTAATAGGGCTCTCCTTAGTCTTCTATAGACCCCCTTAGAGCAAAGCTCTGCTAAGTGAAACCCTAAATGGGTCTTCTTTAAATCTGGGATCTATTGAGAGCAAGGATTTTAAAATTGATTTAATTTAATCGAAATTAATATTTTTACCTAAAATCCTCTAAAGTTTGAACTTTTAAAAGTGTTTAAACAAGAGAGCAGGGCTCCAAGTTCTGAAAGTAAAATTGTGAAGATGAAAATCATCTAAGGGACCAAAGGTCCTATTTATAGGCATCAAGTGCCCTTTCAGCTTCCAAGGGATGGCGCGATGGTTGGGAGTTTGCCACCGCTGCGCTCACGTTTGGAGGTCACGTAAGCGCAACGGTGGGGGGGCATTTGTTTACTCCAATCAGAGCAAAACTCTGTTCAAATTCCAAGGCGGAAGATGAAGTAACGCTTCATCTTCCCCCCAATCGGAGCAAAGCTCTACTTTGAAAATTTAAACTTTAGTAAATGAAGCAACGCTTCAGATTCTTTGCGCTGCGCGCAACGCACCACGTGTCATGCACTGATACATCAGCATAGAGCCCAAGGCAGCGCACCCAATCAGAGCAAGGCTCTGTTTAAAATTCAAACTTTAATTAAAGAAGCAACGCTTTAGCTGGCCTGCGTTCTGCGCTGCACGCCTCGTGACAGCGCAGTTGCGCTGCGCGACACGTGGCAGCGCAGTTGCACTGCGCAGTGCGCTGCGCGACACGTGTCAGCGCAGTTGCGCAAGCGCAGTTGCGCTGCGCTGTGCGCTGCGTGACACGTGTCACGCTCTGGAGCATTTGCGCCAAACAGAATTGAGATTTTAAAGAAATCTTTTCTGTTCTTGTTAAGACAAGAAGATTTTCTTCTGTAAAACAGAGACCTTTGGATCAAAGATCCAACGGTGAGGAAAATTCTCCAAATCACTCAGAGAAAGATCTCTTTAACAAATTTAACCAATTTATGGGCACTATAAAAAGGACCCCAGACCTCAATTCAAATCATCAACATTTCTTGAAAAAAGTCAAGAGCTTCAAACAGAGAGAACTCTGAGAAAATTTCAAGAAAAAGGTAAAAACCTTCACGAGAGAGAAGAAATTTCTTCTAATAGATCATTGATCTAAAAACCAGATCAATGATCCTTACATAATAAATAGTGCTTTGCACTTCTTATGAACCACTGGTTCTTTAAAACAAGAAAAAAAAACAAAATAAAAAAATAGTGCTTTGCACTTTTATGAACCATTGGTTCTTGAATCTAAAAGATTCTCAAATTAATAGTGCTTTGCACTTATAAATCTACACTGTTGCGCTCTTGGGCTGGCGCAAGCCACCAGAGAGCGCCAGGTGTCAGCGTCTGAGCCATTTGCGCTATGCGCTTTTGAAGTAGAGCTTTGCTCTCTGAAATTGGTGCAACTTACCAGAGCGCGCCATGTGTCAGCAGCGCAAGCGTAGCGCACTACCGCAACGTACTGCGCCTGCATGACACGTATCATCACCACAAGCGCTTGCGCTCTTTGATTGGGGCAAAGCGCCTGAAAAATGCAATGCATTTCCCAAAGGGCCAGGCCCAAGTCAAAAGACCAAGCAGGTCTAATTAAATTGATACTCTGCATCATTTATAAATGGGCAAAGCCCAAACAAAATAATAAAAATGCTATGCATTTTAAAAGGAGCAGAGCCCAGAATAAATTGATGCTCTGCATCTTTTATGGGCAGAGCCCAAACAAAAAAATAGAAAATAATGCAGTGCATTATTAAACAGGGGCAAAGCCCTAGCACAGGCCTAATAGGCCAAAGATAAAAAACGTTGAATATTCTCAACTGGACTTAGCCCAATCATGGCCGTAAGTCCTCAAATTAAATTGACTGAGCAAGACTGCTCCCCTAAATCAATTTACATCCGGTTCAAGGGTACATCTCCGAACTCCTCTGACATCTATCGTTGTAATCCTTCAACGACGTCAGAGAGGTGACGGGTCCCGACAACCATACATCAACACGGACTGCGGGGTCCTTAAACTCGTGGACCGAAACGTCCTTAAACTAATATTGGACCGAGACGTCCCTAAACTAATATTGGACCACCATGTCCCTAAACTGGAATATGGACCGCAGTGTCCCTAAACTACCTATGGACCACTACGTTCCTAAACTGGAACAACAGATCATCCAAATGCTCTTTTGCTGGATCTAAACGGTCCCGTTTAAGTTGATCTTAGCCCCAAATACGGCTAACGTATCCTTAAACATTTAAATGAACAATAAAACTCCAAATCGACTTTGGTTCAAGGGTACATCTCTGAACTCTCCTGACACCTATCGTTGTAATCCTTCAACGACGTCAGAGAGGTGATGAGTCCTGACGACCATATATTAAATCGATCACCACGTTAAGTCGATCTTAGTCTCAAACAGGACTAACGTATCCTTAATGAATGTTTAAGTTGATCTTAGCCTCAGTATGGCTAACGTATCCTTAAACTAAAAACACCAAACCCAAATCTAAGTAAATACGGATTTGGACTAATCCACGTCCTACGGGCGACGGCATAACTCAGTCTCCGTATACAATCCACGGGCAACCACAAAAAAAATAAACACACACGACACGAAGTGAAATTCTGGAGAAGAAGAAAGTTGTTACCGCGATGCAGTAGCGTAATTAACTGTAGGGGCTTGCGCCTGCAGGGAAGAGCATCCCCACAATCAAAAACCCCTCTAGCGAGGGGGAATCTGACGAAGTCTGCTACATCGGCCGCATCCGTCTAAACCTCCGATACACGGTGCCATAAATCAACTTGGCATCTTCGGAGAGGTAGACGGATAAAACCATATAGCATCTGCCCCGAATCTCAGGCTAGACGTCATCGCGTCGCCGCCGCCGTTCGGTGGGGAACAGTCGTCAACAGAGAATTTCTGGCTGTTGGCCTTCCCATCACTCCTGCACACTTAATTTTCTTGGATCGGTTCCAGAGACCCTTTAAAACCCTAATTACTCCATTTTAATACATTTTATTACAATTTAATACATTTTTTCTTTACACCCTTTCACCTACTCTAAACCCTAGCCTTACCCTATAAATACAACCCCTAAAAATACCCTCCTCACTCCAAAATTTTGATCAAAACTCTCAAGATAATCCCTAGAAGTTTAGTATGCAATTGAAGTTAGCAAAAGGAGAAAGCTTCGGCGAAATTCCGACGACAACCCTTGGAGCTCTCGGCGACGAAACGAAGCACCGGTGCGTCCTACCGTTCCCTCTTCCTCTTTTCTAATCTCTAAACCCGTAAGTCCCACCTCCTTCTTCTATTCTCTAGTCTTAAAACTTCTTTTAATAAAACCAGACGGAATCGGAGTTAATCCGATATGGTTCTTCCTAAAAATCTCACTTTTTCTTAAATGCAATCATACTAAACCCTTACATGTTCACTATTAAACATTAACAAGTTATATCGAACAAGTTCCATATCAAAAGGATTTCTATTTCAATTGTTATCATATTTTTTTCACTAAAATACCATGTAGTTTAATTCCGACATTTAAAACATCACAATCTTGCTATACCTTTAAGTAGATCACGAGGTAATAACCTACCTCCTCACACACTCATATGCAACATAGCACAATACCTTTCGGGAATATAGAATACGGGAAAACGAAACATTACATATAAATACCACTAACTATTAAAACCGTTTTCTATAAGAATTCGTATTTTTTATAAATCTTTGCAAAGCGCCGCTACAACCTATTTTGGGGAACCTGACTGGGATGGTGCGGATTATCGCACATCCCTGGGCTTAGTAGTGCGAGACTGTAACCATAAGACACCTAACCTGTATTCCTTTGCTATTGTACCGTGGCATGAACGGTTCCTTGAGTTCCTGATACCTTAGTTCCGGGGCAAGTGAGACTCCTCTCGTATACACTGACATCCTTCGGTACCAAGCTTCAAACAACAGCGTTAACACTAAATACAACATTATAACAATATAATCTTCTTTGAAAAAGACAAAAATCCTGCCGCCCATGTGCAGCGGTTACCGATAACATCAAAACCTAATTCAGGACTTCAATTTCTTTTCTAATTGTTCCGACTCAGACTGAGTCTCATTATAATAATCTGACTTGAATATGATTCAAGTACAATCTACAATACTACAATTCAATATGAATCCATGAATCCATATATTCGATATATTCAACCTGTATTGACTGAACCGAACCATAAATATACTTCCATTTACATGATTCTCCAGTTACATTCATGATTCTCCAGTTACATCCATTTACTGATATCGTGCTTTCGGCAAGTCATCCAGTTATACAATCTATATTACAAGACAATACAAGTTGCAATACAAACAATACAAACAAGATATCACGGGGTTTAAGGGGTAGATTGGTACGGAAGGTGTTAGAAGTGGCACGAGACTGCAACCATAAGACACCTGACCTGTATTCCTTTGCTGTTGTACCGTGGCATGAACGGTTCCTTGAGTTCCTGATACCTTAGTCTCTGGGGCAAGTGAGACTCCTCTCGTATACACTGGCATCCTTCTGTACCAAGCTACAAACAACAGCGTTAACACTAAATACAATATTATAACAATATAATCGTCTTTGAAAAAGACACAAATCCTGCCGCCCATGTGCAGCGGTTACCGATAATATCAAAACCTAATTCAGGACATCAATTTCTTTTCTAATTGTTTTGACTCAGACTGAGTCTCATTATAATAATCTGACTTGAATATGATTCAAGTACAATCTACAATCTACAATCTAACATGAATCCTTGAATACTTATATTCAATCTATTTAATCTGTATTGACTGAACCGAACCATGGATATACTTCCATTTACATGATTCTCCAGTTACATCCATTTACTGATATCATAGTTTCGGCAAGTCATCCATATATACAAGACAATACAATTTACAATACAACACAAACAATACAATACAAGACATCGCGGGGTTTAAGAGGTAGATTGGTACGGAAGGTGTTAGAAGTGGCACGAGACTGTAAAATTTAATACACCTAACCTATATTCTGTTGTTGTTGTACCATGGCATAAACGGTTCCTTGTACACACATGCCTCTAGTCTCTGGCATATAGAGACCCCTCTCGTATACACTGGTATCCTTCTGTACCAAGCTACAAATAACAGCGTTAACACCAAATACTCATATAATACAACTTTAAAAGTTATCTTCTCTTTCTGTCTATTCTATTTCCCCTTATTTTTGGGACTTACCGAGCGATTTTTCGCTGACAACATTCCTTCTCTTTCTTTTTTAGAATATTATCAAGTGATCTGGACACTCAGAAGATCGAGCCTATTAGTGAGGACTTGGACCAACTTTCCTATGACCCAGAGCTCTAGCTTCATTGTACACACTTTTATTTCAGTACTTTTCATTTATATTATGCCACTGTTTAGGCATTGCTTTCATTCAGTTGTATTTATTTTTCCATGCATTGTACAAAAGAATGTGAATAAATAAAGTTGATGTTCAGTTATACCTTTTGTCTCTTGTGTATATTTCTTTTATATTTCTTAGATACGCTTAGCGTATTTACTTCACAGTAAATACATAGCGGCCTCGTCGCGTTCCCTTCACCGTACACCGGGAAGCGGGGCGTGACACCTCAGGTGGATCATCTTCGACGGAGGAAGACCGACAATCAAGCTCAATCCAGGAGAACTCAAGGAGCAAGGAAAGATGAACAAGCTCGATCAAGGAGATCTCTAGGAGCAAACAAAGAGGATAGAGGACCGAAGGACATGAATCTTATGGTGAGACACCTCTATCATAGTAGATAAATATCCTCTTTGCTTGCTAGTTTAGGATTATGGTAGAATCTTGGTCGGGTTTTTCTAGCGCCAGTTTCAAAACCCTAAAAAATATTGTTCCGCAATGACCACGGTAGATGGTCAGGGCGCTAAAAAATCCCAACAACGTCTAGCCGTGGATTAGCTGGACAAGCTCACGGAACTACAACCGCGTTGATCTCTCCCAAAGAAAGACGGACAACTGCCCGTCGCTTCAACGGAACCGTGGGATTACTGGCCGGGACAGAATCCTTATGGTCAAGAAGTATCTGCCTTTCCTCCTTGATAATGGCACCCGTTGCATGCTGATACCAGGCAATGTAAGCACTAGAGGCCTTTGGGATATGACTCGGCTCAGCGATCAAGAAATGAGACAGCGTATTCAGTCACATAAAATGGTGCGCCCCGTTGCATACGCTCTCCTTTGTAGCAACTGGATCAACGAGAAATGCTTCAAGGGTAACACCTTGGTTATAACCAGATTGCTGAGCAAAGTGATGCGGGTTGTATCTCATGAATAACACCGAGGCATTTTTCCTGAATACAAGGAAACCCGGCCTGATGGAATACAAATGGGCAATCTTCCAGGTCCTCAAAGCAAAAACTCCATCCTTAAAGACATCGTGGAGTGGCTGGATCACTTTGGAGGGTTCCTTACCAAAGATCAAAACCCTATCAACGAAGGTCATGCTGTCCCCAACCATGCGCGGACGTAGGAGCAATCGTCGAGCCTTTCGCTGCGTTGGTTCTGGAGAAGAAGCGTCAACCAATTGCATGACCCGAGAGAAGTTGTACTCTTCATAAAATCTAGGCCTTTTATGCACACCAAAGGCTCCGAACACGTGCATCTCGATCTATGAGGTGAAATAGTGCAAGGGGTGATTTACGGGCTTCAATCCCGGCTAGGCGGTGTCGGCCGCTATACTTAGACCATAATACAAGTGGGCCAATCCTGCAGCCCCAACAGCCATACATGTCCCCGCCGCAATGCGATGAGCCGGATAGAAAACAAACGGTCTTATGTAGCGAGGGTGCATTGGGAGTGCAAACCAGCTCAGTTACAAACCAATAAAGCCCAAGAAAACATCTCCTCATCAATATCTGGAGCGGCAATCTCTGCAAAAGGGACGATGGCGGTATCCGGAATAAAAAACCGTTTTAAATCCGCCTCTACAGTTGGCAATTTGTCCGAGCCAAATCCGAATGGATCATCGAGCTTGGCAAACTTTGCAGCCTTCTTCGATAAAACCGTCGGACGAAGGAAACGGGCGACGAAGTCAGAAAATCTAACCCCATATCCCCCAAACTCCAAAAAACAAGCTCTCATAGATATTCAGCACTTTGATTAAACTAGAGAACCTGTGTTGGATAGCGTTTTCCGAGGTAAGGCCCATGACTACTGACTCGGTGGAAAAAACGTACACGTCAGGAGAAAGTATCTCCTCATAATGCTCCCCTCTGATGGGTAACTCGGAAATTTCTGCGAATTCTTCCAGCGAGATTGATACTTCAAGATCCGATAAAAGAAACGTGTTGGTCGGAATGTTCCACTATTCCAAGAAGGATTTAACCCACCACGCATGAGGAGTGTGATAATAGAAGTGTAGGGTTCCTAGGCACCATAATAAGGTCTCACAAGGCATCAACCATGCCAATTTCAAAATTTACGGTGCCGAGAAACCCTAAACTACGGATCGTTGGCTAGATGTCTAAGCGAAAAACAAACTAGTTAACACTTAACTACAAGAATTCGGAAATACAACCTTTGTAGATCCGGTCCTCCACCTCCATAGCTCCGCAATGAAGTCTCCTCGCTGTCCAAGTTGAACCCGGGGCTCTAGCGTTGGCTTCATCGGAGAATGGACGGGCTAGGTTGTCGACGTCGATGCTGAAGATGATCTACGTCGAGGCATCACTAGATCAAGCTCCAACTTCGCCAAGTCAAGAAACTTGTGAAGAAAACACACTCTACTACTTGGCAAGAGGTAGAGGATGAAGAAATAGGAGGTGGGTTCACTTTAGAATTGGATTTCTCACTCATTTGCTCAAGTTGCCATTGATATAGCAAGGTTTCTTCAGGAAGAAGAAGAAGAGGAAGAAGATGATAGAATATCATAAGTATTTCCAAAAAGGAAAATAAATCAATCCTTATCATTTAGCAACCATAGTTTGGTGTAGAGAATAAACCATGGTTAGAATGAAGGGTTAGGGTTAAGCATCAAGACAAAATGGTCACAAGGTCAAAGCTTCATGAAGCTTCAATGTACAAACAAAGAAAGCCACCATTTCCTCTTTATGCATAATATTTTCCAATAAGAATAAATAAATAAAAAAATAAGAAAACCATAACCCTAACTAATATACAACCATGGTTTAATCTTCACACAAACCCTAGTGAGCATGTATCATCAAACATGATACAATCAAGTGCACAAAAAGTATATCACATATACAATGTGCACATTCGAGTGAGAAAATCCATCTTAAGTGAACCAATACTAGTTAATGCAAAGTAATATATCAAATATATAATTATGCATTAAATCATTAAATCAACACTTGATTTAACGATCCGGTCATATCGCATATAACGGCTAGTATCCTATGTATCGGCTTATCGAATCAATCTTCGATTCGATAACTAGGATATATCGCATACAACCACTCGACACATTTATCGCGAGAATGAAATACGGTATCACATACACGCATTATTCTCGGTCCCGCACATATCTCATATGCGCTCCTATTTCGTTTTGCTTGAGCCAGGAAACCTCTGTGTAGGACTCTAAAGACTCGTCAATACGCCGGCAGCAGATGATGATCATATCAAACACACACAAGCCGCAAGCGGTCTGCTAAACGTAACGGCCGCCCGGGTATTGAGTGATCTGAAGATCGACGAGCAAGCCCGCTCACACTCCAGTGAATCCAACCAGTAACACTACCGTACAGTCCGGTCTGATCATCTGATATGTCGCATATCTCGCCTAGGGTTGGTAAACGTCAGACCCAAATAGCTCGATAAGTCGTGTCGATATAAGGTCTATAACAATTCAAGATACTACTGGTAACACTTACCAGTAAATCTCAGCAACCCTGGCCAGGGATTTCCTGTTATAACCAATCGAACACAGCGCAACATCAACTCCCTATACCGGGAGAGACGAATCCCCTCCTATCGCTCATTGCCTCCATGTGACTCGGGACTGTACCCAAAAACCACCGTTTTGCACGCCCTCTTGGACGTAGTGAGATGGAAATCAAAGCACAGTGGGAACCACACAAGACTCTATGACGATCTCGGGTCAACAGACTACTCTGTACCAGTGTCACCAGAGAACTGCCATCTGACGTAAGGTATAATACCATCTGGGAGTTCTCGGCGAGTCCGTCCAGTGTACCCAGTCTCCACTGAGCACCCGTATATCATCTCTGATGTCAAACACCAATGGATATGGGATCATCCATCGCCCATCTGTATGGGTCGAGAAGGTACACGCTAGTCTACTCTGGTATATCGATGCCCCGTCTCGATACACCCACGACTAGGGACTTTGAAGGATGTACTTATAGACTATCTGTCCCCACTAGTATGATCTGCATCATAGTTCAGGTAGTCAAGTACACATCCTAAGGGCTTTACCAACATGTATCAGAGAGACAATCAATGTACACGTTAAGGTAAAGAGCAACCAGATAGCATACTATCATGTCGAGCAAGAAAGTCCTCCCTATATATGTCCCAGCATCCACTACAATATACATCCTATGTATAGTAATGGCCTCTAGGGCATACATATAACTAACAATCTCCCACTTGCACTAGGGCCATCTGATAGCAGTGGTTGTAGTATCTCATACTCAACCATCCCATAAAAATCTCTCTCTGGGAACAGGCTTTTGTGAGTGGATCCGCTGTGTTGTCCTCTGAGTCTACTCTCCTAACCTCTATCCCTTGGAGATCAAGCATCTTCATGATCAGGTAATACTGCCTTAGAATATGTCTGGATCACTGATGGGACGGGCGTTCCTTGGCATAAGCCACAACTCCATTGTCATACAATGGGAGGAACTAAGTTCATCTCATGAACTAATATACACCCAGACAGCCTCTTTGGTAGCATCTTAAGTAGCGATGTATTCAGCCTTTATCGTCTAGTATGTCACGGTATCTAGCTTGGAACTCTTCCACCATACCGTCCCTTTACTGAGGGTAAAGACAATGCCTGTGACTGACTTTCAGTCGTCTTTATCACCCTGGAACCCTTCCAGTGATTCTCCCCAAGATCGATTGATACCATCTCACTACAACTAGTGAGAATCCTAACATCCATTTAGATCTATCTCATAGATCCAAAACTCAGGATTAAGGAGGTATCATTTTGATCCTATATGGAGAATCAATGTGATAAGCGGAGATTGACTGAGCGTAGTATAAGAAACTCCTTTCTTATCAAGAGTATGTCATCCACGTACTCTACGAGGATCACCACCATACTCCCTACTACCTTTTTGTTTATACAAGGTTCATCTACCATTTTGATGATGTCAAACTCTTTGACTAATCCATCAAAACAGATGTTCCAACTCCGCGATGCCTGCTTTATCGTATAAAGCTTCTTGCACACGTTTCCGCTGCTCCCACTGTCTACGAGGCCCTCTGGCTGTGTACTTATAGACGTTCTCTTCTAAGACATCATTTAGAAAAAGCAGTCATGGCACCCAAACGCCAGATATCGTAGTCATGGTATGTAGCCGTGGCAAGTAGGATCTGGATGGACTTAAGCATAGCTACTTAGAAAAAGTTTCATCATGATCCACACCTGGTCAGTGATGCAAACCTTTAACAAGTCTAGCTTTGAAAGTCTCAACCTTTCCATGTACACCAAGTAATCTTCTCAAGATATACTTGCTCCTGATGGGAATTTAACCCTTCAGATATAGCAACCAAAGTCCATACTTTGTTGGTGTATAAGGATTCCATCTCAGATCGATAAACATCCAGCCATTCTCACAGAGTCCTACTCCTGATGGCCAGGTCGAAACTAGTTGGGTCATCATCTCATGATGCAATCCTCGCTCCCACTGTCATAGAGAAACAGAAGTATCTCTCAGGTGGGTGAGGAACCCTACTAGATCGGCGGAGAGGCTGAGGTTCGTTGGTAACTATTGAATCCTTTGGTTCTATCAAAACATCTTCTGTAGTTTGCATAGCTGGAACCTTTCCAGTTCTACATAACTAACCTTACCTCGAGTTTGTCCGGATTTTGTTTTTAGACATAGGCCGGACAACCCCAAATCTTAACTAACTTAAGATATGGGCTCTTCCCTTTCCATATCACATATGAAGTTGTAGGCATTGATTTGATTCGAACCTAATTCAATAGGTATGCATCTTCTCAAGTGCATAACTCCTAAAAAGGAAATAGGTAACTCAGTAGTACTCATCATAGAGCACACCTAATCACATAGGGTGTTATCGCTCCGCCCTGATATACCATCGTGCTATGGTGTATCCGGAGGAGTAATGCTGAGAGAGAATCTCATTCTCCTTTAGAATAATCCAGGATTTCCGTGCTCAAGTATTCTCCTCCTCGATCACATCAAAGGACATAATACTTATACCCGTATTTTGGTTCTCTACTTCTAACTTATATTCTGTGAATATCTCAAAAGGTTCTGACTTGTGTTTCAACAGGAACATAGGTCTGAATCTCGAAAGATTATTAGAGAATGTAATGAAGTAAAAAGAACCGGTCCTGGTATGCGTAGACTGGGGACCTACATACATCAACATGTATCATCCCAAGAGTTCACTAACTCTTTCTCTGTTTCCAATAAACAGGGCTGTGGTCATCTTATCTTTGTGACATGACTGGCGAGTTTCACAAGATGTAAATTCAAACTGATTTGAATATGCATCTACATGTA
Organism: Agapanthus africanus; assembly: GCA_030015575.1. Lineage (NCBI taxonomy): Eukaryota > Viridiplantae > Streptophyta > Magnoliopsida > Asparagales > Amaryllidaceae > Agapanthus > Agapanthus africanus. The sequence goes on from CM057337.1 coordinate 716,193,850, forward strand.
ACTCCAGCTAGTCGGGTCGCATTGATATGACCTAGTCTACAATACCTCAAGAAGAATTCGTTCATTTCTGAACTCTTCCTCTTGTGTGTGCTCTGTATACTAAGAACTGTAGTTTGATTTAGAACATCAATGCTTTTAGATAACGTGCTTGAACCGATCAACTTTTGATATAGGAAATGTTCAAAACATTATCCATCAATACAAAATTTTATCATTTCTTTACTGATAAAGAAACTGACATGATTTTGTATATCAGGTTCGGTATCTAATAACATTCGTTCAGAATCAATGTATTCTGGTAATACAGGGTGACAGTGACCAATAGACTTGGCTGCAACACTTGCTCCGTTTTCTGCCTCATGAAACTTATCACCCGTTCTCAGTTCTTTGCCTATCTGTAGCCCATGTAACAAATTACATATACGGGATCCTGATCTGGTATCACATACTCAGGACGTAAAGAATACTGAGAAACAGTTCTGTATAATGAACACACCCGAAGGAGATGCATCATATGCACTTTCTTCGTTTGGGCGGCACGGAAATTCTGGTAATCCCCAATATCCTGCTCTGTCTTATAACAATTATAAGTTAGAGCGGGACCAACGTTCCCCAGCTCAGTATAAAAAGCGTGTTCGGTCAATAATCCGTTTTATTATCTTGATTAAGGCGTGACATGGTCGCTACCAGGAGAGAGAGAGAAGAAAACACTCAGCGTGCGCTCTTGCAAGAATAGATTGGTTATTGTTTTATCTAATCAGGATGGCTCCCACTGCTTTTTATCAAATCTTCCTTCAAACCCTAAAAGGAAAGACCAGCCGGGATTAATTACACACTACAAGTTCGCCAATCTTTCAGCCATGCCAGTGTCGGTACTTTGAGGGAGGTCCCCCGTGCTTTCGCACGAACCTAATTAATGTAAACCTCGTTTTTCCAGAGGCGTAACCCCGTTGACACCTTTCTAGACACCTACTTGATCGGCTAATTGTAATGTGTAAAACTCTCCCAGGAGTAACTTTTACTCGCAGCGGGTATCGGGATCCAACTATCTCATAGAAGGTATGCAATCTCATTGCAAATTTCAACACTTGAAATTCCCAATAATTTTTCCCCTAGCGTCCTATGACCTTGACGGAGGCCAAACAACCCATAGTCCGCTAGTCAAGTTCAACCCGTCATTTCCTGATTGAATTAAACCCACCCGCACGACCCTTGACGGAGGCCAAACAACGCCGTACGAATACCCTAATCCAATCGCATCATATGCTAGCAGATAAGCACTAGTTAGCTACCGTACACTACGCCTTGACGGAGGCCAAACTACCGCAGCACGAATACTAACTAGTACTTATCTGAAATGACGGAGGGCTACGACAGGTTTTTCTGAAAACCTATTGCGTAATGAACTTGATATCGTTGTAGAATCAAATGAATTTTGAAATGGAGTGTCTTTGAGGCTTTTCTAGTTTTGCTAAAGGAGTCACTCCCGGTGAAGGGATCGTCGGTGCTTTCCTCGTCGAATGAGGTGCGGGATATATCATATATATCGCTGTGCAAAGCAAAAACTCTTAAAAGCAATCAAAAAGAAAAACCGAGTGTGTAGCATCTGCCAGTTATTGCTAAAGGAGTCACTCCCGGTGAAGGGATCTCGGTCCTTTCCTCATCGAATAAGGTGCAGGATATATCACATATACCGCTATGAAAAGCAAGAACTGTAGCTACCTGTTTTTATTTTGAAATTCGATTCTACAACATCTTAGGTTTCTTTTATTTCATTAATCTCATTAATGAAGTCCCATCATATAAATACCTAAACATCACAGATAAATACGACGTACACTTATGCCATCCGCATTCGCCTCGATGTCCCCTCGTGCACCGTTAGGTTAGGTAACTAACGACAGAGCGGGGCAGGGCTAGCACGGGTGTAAAACATAAGTAACGCCTATATAATATATCATATATACTATATACAGTATCTATCACAGAACATCACATGATCACATCACAGATATCGCAGCAGAAGAAACATATGAAATATTGGATATACTAGGATGTCCGTGTTTTCAATACGAGCCAGTATAAAACACGGATTCCACGGTCGTGATGAATAGCCAAACCCACACCCCTAGACCCCTACGAGAGCGGCAAGCAACCCTACCAATTCTAGAGTTAGGAGACCCGGACTCGACTCCTCGAGTTGGTCTCCCACTGGACTCCAGAACCCGGTTACTTGTGCCCTCCTCCTTGAGTCTATCCTAGTGCGGAAAAGTAAATAATATACAAACGGTGACAGCTTCCGTAACCTTGAAGTGCCCCAATAAAAGAATATTACATACAAGTTTTTTACATGAATGAAAATGAAAAACACTCATCTCACATAAAAACCCCCGGCTATTCAAACCACGACGATCCAATATAACATATCCAGCAACACACAACATCACATGTCATCAACGTAAGTAAATATGCGCATCCCAATTGTCGTTGACATATAGCAACGAAACCGGCGATATCACATATTACACTTACGGTCACAGAAAAGAAAAGTGTAAAACTACAACAGTTGGAATCCGCAACCATCTCAGACATCGCATGCCTGACCAAATGAATTTCTTAGACATCGCATGCCTAACAATTATAAACCCCGCATTTTAGTCTCAAAATCGAAAACTCTTTTCAATATCAAGTCGGGCAATTCAACAAGATTCCCGACATCCTGATCGAATGCTCGTCGCAAACTTCAGTAGACGGCTGCACCCCCGATGCCGTCGACGAAGTGTACCAAGGCGGAACACCGCTACCGCGAGCACCCGGACGGATGCTTTCGGCGACGGGGTTCTCCTACAGTCACTTGGTCGGGGCTATGGAGTGAGGCTGTCTATTAAGTTTACCCGGCGAGTATCCGCGTACGTTACGTGATTGCGACGGACTTTTGATCACATCAAAATTCTGTGGCAACCGATCAAGTGAGACTAAACTGCTATGTTTATAACATTCATTCAGTTATCACATAACTTTTATGAATTCCAATTGTTGTATCAGATTCCGGATAAACAGAAAATGTTAAACTTTCCGATTGAACATTCGAACACCCAAGGTTTCCCAATACAGATCAACATATGAAGCAAGTCTAAAAACATTCAGTTCGTGCCTCAGTACCAACGGTCCAGCCGTAGAAGGGTCAAGCCAACGCCTCACATGTGGCATGCCGTACTGCCCCAAACCCGAAGGTTCAAAGGGCAGTTCAAGACGGTCACATAATCGAGTTAAGGTTTGTTGTCTTCTAGAGGGTCCATTGCGTTACTTGCACTACTTAGAATGTCGTTAAACTACGGAAAAATCCAACACTTGGAAATTTCCCTACAGGGGAAAAATTGGGTATTTATATCCGATCGAACTTTTTAACATATTCTAAAAATTTATCCGGAAAGCCACATGGACAAAATTTGATACTCCGATCGAAACACCGAATCCCCAAAACAACCCCAGAAAATTCAACTCTTGAATAAATATTAAAAATTTCCAGAAAACCCAGCATATTAAAATAGGAATTAGTGTGCAACAATGGGAAGGTGACGTCATCACCTAGCCGCGGAACCGCCGCAGAAGCTGGGCTTCTGCCGCGGTTCCGCGCCGTTTGGATGAATCATGGGTCCAATTTTGCGCCGTAACTCATATATTTCCCTGCTGAATTTTTTAGCAATTTTTAATTTGGAAAAATCCACGTTTTCAGAAAAAGTCCAGAGAGCGTGGAAATTTTGGGGTTTCGGTTTCGTTCGGACTTCAAACTCCGTCTAGACTTCGCCTAAGGCTCTAGCTAGGCTCTGATACCACTGTAGGGTTCCTAGGCACCCTAATGAGGTCTCACAAGGCATCAACCATGCCAATTTCAAAATTTTCGGTGCCGAGAAACCCTAAACTACGGATCGTTGGCTAGATGTCTAAGCGAAAAACAAACTAGTTAACACTTAACTACAAGAATTCGGAAATACAACCTTTGTAGATCCGGTCCTCCACCTCCATATCTCCGCAATGAAGTCTCCTCGCTGTCCAAGTCGAACCCGGGGCTCTAGCGTCGGCTTCATCGGAGAATGGACGGGCTAGGTCGTTGACGTCGATGCCGAAGATGATCTACGTCGAGGCATCACTAGATCAAGCTCCAACTTCACCAAGTCAAGAAACTTGTGAAGAAAACACACTCTACTACTTGGCAAGAGGTAGAGGATGAAGAAATAGGAGGTGGGTTCACTTTAGAATTGGATTTCTCACTCATTTGCTCAAGTTGCCATTGATATAGCAAGGTTTCTTCATGAAGAAGAAGAAGAGGAAGAAGATGATAGAATATCATAAGTATTTCCAAAAAGGAAAATAAATCAATCCTTATCATTTAGAAACCATAGTTTGGTGTAGAGAATAAACCATGGTTAGAATGAAGGGTTAGGGTTAAGCATCAAGACAAAATGGTCACAAGGTCAAAGCTTCATGAAGCTTCAATGTACAAACAAAGAAAGCCACCATTTCCTCTTTATGCATAATATTTTCCAATAAGAATAAATAAATAAAAAAATAAGAAAACCATAACCCTAACTAATATACAACCATGGTTTAATCTTCACACAAACCCTAGTGAGCATGTATCATCAAACATGATACAATCAAGTGCACAAAAAGTATATCACATATACAATGTGCACATTCGAGTGAGAAAATCCATCTTAAGTGAACCAATACTAGTTAATGCAAAGTAATATATCAAATATATAATTATGCATTAAATCATTAAATCAACACTTGATTTAACGATCCGGTCATATCGCATATAACCGGCTAGTATCCTATGTATCGGCTTATCGAATCAATCTTCGATTCGATAACTAGGATATATCGCATACAACCACTCGACACATTTATCGCGAGAATGAAATACGGTATCACATATACGCATTATTCTCGGTCCCGCACATATCTCATATGCGCTCCTATTTCGTTTTGCTTGAGCCAGGAAACCTCTGTGTAGGACTCTAAAGACTCGTCAATACGCCGGCAGCAGATGATGATCATATCAAACACACACAAGCCGCAAGCGGTCTGCTAAACGTAACGGCTACCCGGGCATTGAGTGATCTGAAGATCGACGAGCAAGCCCGCTCACACTCCAGTGAATCCAACCAGTAACACTACCGTACAGTCCGGTCTGATCGTCTGATATGTCGCATATGTTGGAGTTAGTGCCCTCAGAGTCAATTATTGGATCACAGGCACGTGATTGCAATGATTGAGGGAGGACCTATCCCGGTAGGACAGTCTTACTCGAGATGATAGTATGCTATCTGGTTTATCTTTATCATCGTGTACTGCTTTAGGTGACCTGACATGTCGCTATTACACGTTGATAGAGCCCCTAGGATTCTTGCTTGACTGCCAGCAGTATGATGGCGATCATATACGTGGGAGCTGGTGGTCTATAAGCACATCCTTAAAAGGTCCCTAGTCGTAGGAGTTTCGAGACAGGGCATCGATACTCCGTTAGTAGACTAGTGTATACAGTCGAGACCCCGACGAGGGGCGGTGGCCGGTCTCACAAGCCACTGGTGTCAGTTGGTTCACCTAAGATGTATACAGGTGCTCATTGGGTTATGAGTACACCGGACAGGACTCGCCGGGAACCTGCTAGTTGGTCTTATACCAGATGTCAGATAGCAGTTCCCTGGTGACATGTGTACAGGTTAGTTCATCGACCTGAGATCGTCATTTGTCTCGTGTGAGTTCCCACTGTGCTTTGATTACTACCCTACCACGGCTCAAAGGAGTCGTGCAAACAGGTTTTAGTTGGGTACAGTCCCGAGCCACATGGAGGCAGTGAGCGGATCTGCAGGGGTTCGTCTCTCCCGGTATTGGGGGTGAGGTCGCGCTGTGTCTAGGAGAGCCATTACGCAAAGCCCTCGGCCGAGGCAGGAGATTTACTGGTAGGCATTCCAGTAGTATCTCAGGGCGTTCTGGGCTACGCTCCGACACGACTTGTACCGCTTTTGGGGGTCTGACTTTCACCAACCCCTTAGGCCCGCCATGCGATACTCATAGACGAACGGACCGGACTGTACGGATATTGTCACTGACAGGCTCAGTTGGGTGTCGGGGTGAGCTTCCTCATCGACGTCCCATTTGGTCAATAGCTGGTGGCCCGTCACGTATTGGCTTATACCTCTGACGTGCCAGTGGTTAAATCCACAGCCATAGTATTGACGAGTCTTTAGAGTCCACCACAGTTACAGTTACTCAAGTTTCGGGCGAAACGCTGTAGAGGCCGTATGGAGATATGGCAGGGTTCGATCAGATACGTGCGGTATTGCACGGATCGTGATCGGACAGTTTTTACTAGCCGGCTTTGGCTTAAGCCGGATTCTAGTATTTGATAGTGTAGTTTTGTCTCTTTGCATTTGTGTTCAGTGGGAATACAAATGCGGGCATGTATTTGCAGTAGTGGGGTTTTCCCGTATTTTATTACGGGATCAGTTTTTCTGAAGTTGCCTGTTTGCATTCCGTTCCGGCCGGTTTTCCTTCATTCCTTCTCGGTCGGACTTTCTTGGTGGAGGGTGTTAATTGCAAGTTTGCAATTAACATTTTGTGGAGGGTTTTCTTGCATATGTTGCTTATGATGAGACTTGTTTCATCATGAGATGCCCTTTTAATCTCATCACTTGCTTTTCTTTTGATGGATGGTGGAAAGGATTTGATTAGAAAATGAGAGTGACCATTTTCTTTATTGGATATATATTCTTTCTTGGTTTTCTTTTCTCTCTCCAATCTTGATCTTCTTGGAGAGGGGCCGGCCACATTTGAGAGGGAGGAGAGGAGAGTATCATTTTTCTAGTGGTAAAAATATATGATCTTTTTCTCATGCTTGCTTGCTTGAGATTTTGCACAAATCCCTCCATAGCTTTTATTCCTTTCCTCCACCTCCACATCCATGGCAACTTCAAGAACCCTAAAGAGACAAGTTCACTACACTATTCTATAGCAAGCCTTGGACGCGTCGGCTAGCCAACTTCGCGCCCGAGTTGTCTCGGTCAAGAGGCGGGAGCCCGTAAAAGATTCCGGCTACGTGGTGCTCTTTTCCGACGAGCCAGGAGGTGACGGAGATTCCGCGGGAGATCGGAGTGGAGATGAAGACCGAAGGACACGGATCGCTTGGTATATCTTCTCACCCTATCTCTCTAGTTAGCTAGTATAGGTTAATGGTTTCGATCCGGGTAATTGTCCGCGGTAGCGCCGGTTTCCAAGTTAGGAAAAAAATTTTATTCCGCATTTTAGCCTCGAGTACGAGGCCGGGGCGCTGCCGTGGCGCAACATGGTATCAGAGCCACGCCATTAACCTTACCTAGCTTGTTCTAATGTGTTTTTCAGTTCCGATCGACCGAAATTCCAAAAACCGTATTTTTCCTTGACATCAGTTTCTGTCGAATTTTTCTGGAGTCTAAAAATTTTTCAGGTGGTCTCAGAATTATGTCCAGGGAAATCTAAGACTACTGCAAAAATTTGATACAGTGATCGTTTCTTTAGACCGCGGAAGGGCGGCCTAATCCCCTTATTGGCCGCGCTTCCGCCGCGGGAACAGGAGTTCACTTCATCATGTTTTTCCAGTGGTCTTGTGGGCTTAAAATATGGGTTTTGGGATATTAAAATTGGGCCCAGGTTTTCTGTGAGTGCTACAGTTTTGATTGGGGCCCACTTGTTAATTTTTGGTCAATCGGAAAATTTTAAACACATTATTTCACAATATTTACATTATATCTGCGACCGTGAATGTCACTCGATCGGTAAATCCGGTCTAACTGCTATAGCCCGGTTAGACGGATTTGCGAACGTGACTTTCACGTTGATGTTCTATGTTTATGCTGTGATGTTGCGGTTCGGTCGTGGGGGATAGCCTGGATGCAATGCTAGTACAGTTTTGTTGTATTATGTACATTTGATATTGCGGGGCGAGCGTCCGACATGTGGACTGCCGTCACTGCCTGATTGTATTATTCTTTTGGGGCACGACCTGGTTGCGGTCGATGTACCCGGTGTATGTATATTTTACTTTCTGTACTAGGATTACCCCGCGGAGGGGTGCACGGATAGCCGGGTTCTGGAGGGCAGCAAGCCCGCATCTCATGGCATTGGGACGGAGGGGGCTTCACTCTGGGATTGGCGGGCTATTCGCCGCACTCGTAGGGGGTACAGGTTGACCCAGGAGGGGTGCCCAAGTTGCCGGATTCCGTGGAGTGCTGGGTGGTCCATTCACGGAGCTGAAGGGGGCTGCCTCGCTTCAGGATTTGGCGGGTGACTTGCCGCGCCCGTAGGGGTCTAGGATTTCATTGCACAGGCTATCCACACGACCAGGGGAACGTCGGGTTTCAGCAGCGGCTCTGTGAAACCCGGGGTTTCCAGATATCTGTATTGTTCTGTGATGCTGTACATTTCTGTGATGTTGCATTTTATTCACGCCTTGAGCGAAATACTATATATTGGTATATATATTAGTAGATGTTGTATATGTTTTACATCCGCGCTAGTCCAGTCCCCGCTCTGCCGTTAGTTAGCTAACCTAACGGGTGATGACGGGACCCAGTGGCGAATGCGGATGGCATATACGTACGTCAGTATATTTTCGTTCTTTGTGGTGTGATCAATTGATGGGACTGCATTGATTCGGATCAATGCAAGTTTAAACAAACCTATTCTGATGTTGTTGGAACATTTTTCAAAAAAAAGCTGTTATTGCAAGGACGTTCACTTTTGTTTTGCATCGTGGTATTCATTTGGAATATCCTGCTCCTCAGTCGACGAGGCAAGGGCCGAGATCCCTTCACCGGGAGTGACCCCTTGGACAGAAGTTTGCGTCAGGGCATTAACTTCACTATAGCCGATTACTTTTGCTTTGCATCGTGGTATTCAGTTGGAATATCCTGCACCTCATTCTACGGGGAAAGAGCCGAGATCCCTTCACCGGGAGTGACCTCTTTAGTAAAGGTTTTCGTCACTATATTTTATAAAAGGCTATGCAGTTCCTTCAACGATATCAAGTTCATTACGTTAAAGGTTTTTCGCCAAAAACCATTCGTAGCCCTCCGTCATTTCTTATGGGTATTATTTAGTATTCGTGCTGCGTTTGTTGACTCCGTCAAGGCGTAGTGTACGGTAGCTAAGTGGTGCTTGTTTGTTGCATAAGTGGGATTGGTTAGGACAGTCGTGCGGCCTTGTTGACTCCGTCAAGGGCACGTACGGGTGGGTTTAATGCAATCCAGATAATGACGGGTTGAACTTGACTAGGACTCTTTGATTTGTTGACTCCGTCAAGGTCACTTGAGTCCTAGGGGTAAAAATCACATCGGGAGTTTCAAAAGAACTGAAACTTGCCAGGCATGCGCATACCTTCTGGAGTGTGGTGACGTGAGTGGATTCCGTCACGTTATCATGCGATGATAGTTGGATCCCGATTCCCACTGATGAGTTGGTTTACTCCTCGGGTGATCCCGACTAATTCTTCTTTCAGGTTTGGAGGAGAATTTGAGGTACAGTGGGAGGTTTCCAGATTAGACAAAGTGGTAACCATTCTGATCTAGGCTAGAGTGCACGCTGAGTGTTTCTTCTCTCTCTCTCTGGCAGCGACCATTGACCCGACCCTGGACTATGACTCAGTGACCAAGTTGACCGAACCTTCTTAACACAGGCTTTTGGATTGTCAGAGTTGCAGACCTCATTGCCACTCCTACTTTTACCCTTTTCTCCGGGACACCCCGTATTACTACGAACGTCCACTTCCATTGGACAAAACCATCGTATGGTTATATACGAACTCGAAGGACTTCGAGGATGGTTTCTGGTTCTGGAGAAAAACGGATAGGACTATTCAGTTGTCTTTTCTTTTCACCTTCTCTCAGGTTGCGAGTACTCCTTGGTTTAGGAGTAGTACACCTATTACACAAATTGGATAGTCTTCTTCCAAACCTTAGGCTGGTGCCGACCGGTAGGGAATGAAGAAAACCAATTAGCATAACGATGGTGTGCAGAAGGTATTAAGTTAAGACAAAGCAAGGGATTAGTAGGAGGGCAAAGTAAATTGCAACTGATATTCACGACCAAACCAAGTATTTCTTCGCCAATCCTAAATCACCTTTGTATTTCTCCAGGACACTCCGTATCACTACGAAGATCCCATTTTATTGGATAATCCATCGTATGGTTATATACGAACTCGAAAGGAACTTGTTCCAGTTCGGGGATGGATTCTGGTTCAGGAGAAATAGGAATAAAGTACATTCAGGTGTCTTTTATCTTCACCTTCTCTCGCGTTGCGAGTGTTCCTAGGATTAGGACAGTACACCCTTTATGCTTTTTGGATAGTCTTCTTCCAAACCATAGGCTGGTGCCGAACGGTAGGGAAGGAAGAAAACCATTTGGCCTAAAGGGGTGTGCAGACGGTATTGACTAAAGACATATAAAGGGATTTGGACAGGTGGCAAAGAATTATACGGTTATAGTTGTGAATCTGGATAATGAAAGAGGCATTACTAGGAATACCAGGATTCCCCACAGAAACATTTCAATGTTTCAGTTTTACTGTGTAATGTTAAAAGAAAACTGATTTCCCGATTACATGCTTACTCCAGGGTATGTATTTACCAAGTATGATTCTCACACCTGTATGGTTTTACAGATGATGAGTGGGAGTAAGTTATTGGGAATTGGGTGATCATCCTCATTATATCGGGATTCGTTGTAATCGGTGATATTTGAGGAAGTCACCTGGGTTGTTTGCCGGTCGGCAAATATTTGGTTATGAATATCCGCTGTTGTGCACCAATTTCAAATTGATATATCTGTACGTCTATTTTCATAGAGTGAGATATACCTTTTGATATTATGTCTACGACATTTACCTATATCTGTGGATGGTTAGGTAAGGAGCATTAAACAGCGGTGTAATTCTTCTTAACCATAAGTACAGTTTTCAACCTACGACACACAGTGAAAGAGTTGTTAGACTCAGCGGACTTATACAGAGTATTGTATGTTGTCCAGTGTCCATTAGGACAGAGGGGTTGGTCCTCGTACTATATTCTGTTTACTTTTAACTTCTCTAGTTCTTAGACATATGTTTCGTGGGAACACAGGGTCTAAGTTTTGAGGAGTTATGGGTATTTGAATAGAGTAGAGAGCCGGGTATAGCAAGTATCAGGATTCTTCAAAGTGATCAAAGATGTAGATACTTGTGTATGGTATTCAGTTGATAGTGATGATAAAGAGAACTTGCTTCTCTTTCAGGTTACTCATAATTGGATGCATTCCTAAGTTGAGTAACGCTGATCGGCCTCCTTCCATTTAGTTTACATGCACTGGAGATAGCTGCATGATTTGAATCTGGTTCAATTGAATCAGTGCCTCTGTTTCTATATTGGATATAGAACAGTTCATATCTTAACGATGTTAAGGTACGGGGAGTTGTCCGGCTTATGCTTAAAACCAGACTCCGGATAACTCAAGGCACGTTTCTGTAATGGCTATTTGTGGGTTGACCCAGGCTATGACGAGGGTTGACGTTCTACCATCTGGCAGATCAATAGAAATATTGTTCTAGACTCGCCACAGTTTTATTAAAAATGGATTTTTTCAAAAACCGTAGTGGGAGTATGGTAGAACTGGAAGTGATTCCAGAACCGCAAACGATTACTGAAGATTTAATAAGGAACCTAAAGATTCAATCTGATTTGACATTCCATTGGCCACTCCGCAGATAAGGTGGGTAACTTCAGGCACCCGAGAGGTACTCCGGTAGCCTCAAGGACGGTGACAGGGAAGTTCTTGTTTACCCACACTTGCCATTGTTGTTGTTCCAGGCTGCGAGACCCGGCAGGAGGATGAGTATAGCGTCGTTCTAAACTAGCTTTAGAAGTGCACGTCTATATGACTCTGGCAGAGGGTTGTCGTAGTCAGTGGGAGCAGCGGAAGCATTGGTGGACATCAGGCTTATGTCTATTTATAGACTAAAGCAGATATAGCGGAGATAGATCATCTATTTCTGACATGACAGTCATGGGTTTGACGTCATCAGAATAGGGGATGGATCTGTTGAGAAGGTAGTGGGAAGTGATATTCCTATACTACGATCGGTTATACTTTGGTCGTCACACAGTGGTTTCTCCACATGGGACTTGGATATTATATCAGACATACTGGTTACTAGACCTATGGTTTTAGATCTAGATTTGGGTGGTTTCCCAATCAGGGTATTTTGACAGCATTCTATGAGTATTTAGAATGGACGACTCCTGGCATGGTAGTGTACCTGCAGGTAATGGAGTCACCCTCTCTAAAGGTGTCTTACAGACTAAAGGGGAGAGGATGTGCATGATTGGCAGATCACTTGCTTAGGCATTTGAGTCAATCATGAGATGTCAAGTACCACACCAGATGTTGTTCTTGCACTAGATGCAATAAGTTGATATTAATCCAATCCTGGAAAACCAGTCGGAAGCAGTTTTAGAACATAAGTGAATGTTCTAGGGACATGATAACGGCTGCCTCCTTTAGGAGACGGTTATCACTCCGGGCTTCCAAGGTGACATGGACGACAAGCAGGTTGTCAGAGTTATAGATTTTCCATCTGACGAGGGGCAGTATTTTGGACAGGTGGTCCAAGGCAATACTGAGGGAGGCATGGCGCAGGATACTGATTAAGTTCAGTTGTTGATACAGTCTAAGAAGTTTGGATTTGGAGTTCATTTATGAGCTAGGTCCCATCAGACATCCAGACATTCTAAGACAGGTATTGCTCATTTCGGGAGATGGCTTTCTCCGCGAACTTGAGATATAGAGAGACATAGAAAGAAACATCACAGCGGATCCACTCACTGAGGCTATTCCTCGAACGCAATAGTTTCGCAAACGAGCTTTGTGAGACTGACTAGTAGAGGAGTTGGGTGTTCGGTATCACACGGGCTGTGAGTATGCGACATCGCAATAATTAGCCTTGAGTGCAAGTGGGAGATTGTTGGAGTTAGTGCCCTCAGAGTCAATTATTGGATCACAGGCACGTGATTGCAATGATTGAGGGAGGACCTATCCCGGTAGGACAGTCTTACTCGAGATGATAGTATGCTATCTGGTTTATCTTTATCATCGTGTACTGCTTTAGGTGACCTGACATGTCGCTATTACACGTTGATAGAGCCCCTAGGATTCTTGCTTGACTGCCAGCAGTATGATGGCGATCATATACGTGGGAGCTGGTGGTCTATAAGCACATCCTTAAAAGGTCCCTAGTCGTAGGAGTTTCGAGACAGGGCATCGATACTCCGTTAGTAGACTAGTGTATACAGTCGAGACCCCGACGAGGGGCGGTGGCCGGTCTCACAAGCCACTGGTGTCAGTTGGTTCACCTAAGATGTATACAGGTGCTCATTGGGTTATGAGTACACCGGACAGGACTCGCCGGGAACCTGCTAGTTGGTCTTATACCAGATGTCAGATAGCAGTTCCCTGGTGACATGTGTACAGGTTAGTTCATCGACCTGAGATCGTCATTTGTCTCGTGTGAGTTCCCACTGTGCTTTGATTACTACCCTACCACGGCTCAAAGGAGTCGTGCAAACAGGTTTTAGTTGGGTACAGTCCCGAGCCACATGGAGGCAGTGAGCGGATCTGCAGGGGTTCGTCTCTCCCGGTATTGGGGGTGAGGTCGCGCTGTGTCTAGGAGAGCCATTACGCAAAGCCCTCGGCCGAGGCAGGAGATTTACTGGTAGGCATTCCAGTAGTATCTCAGGGCGTTCTGGGCTACGCTCCGACACGACTTGTACCGCTTTTGGGGGTCTGACTTTCACCAACCCCTTAGGCCCGCCATGCGATACTCATAGACGAACGGACCGGACTGTACGGATATTGTCACTGACAGGCTCAGTTGGGTGTCGGGGTGAGCTTCCTCATCGACGTCCCATTTGGTCAATAGCTGGTGGCCCGTCACGTATTGGCTTATACCTCTGACGTGCCAGTGGTTAAATCCACAGCCATAGTATTGACGAGTCTTTAGAGTCCACCACAGTTACAGTTACTCAAGTTTCGGGCGAAACGCTGTAGAGGCCGTATGGAGATATGGCAGGGTTCGATCAGATACGTGCGGTATTGCACGGATCGTGATCGGACAGTTTTTACTAGCCGGCTTTGGCTTAAGCCGGATTCTAGTATTTGATAGTGTAGTTTTGTCTCTTTGCATTTGTGTTCAGTGGGAATACAAATGCGGGCATGTATTTGCAGTAGTGGGGTTTTCCCGTATTTTATTACGGGATCAGTTTTTCTGAAGTTGCCTGTTTGCATTCCGTTCCGGCCGGTTTTCCTTCATTCCTTCTCGGTCGGACTTTCTTGGTGGACGGTGTTAATTGCAAGTTTGCAATTAACATTTTGTGGAGGGTTTTCTTGCATATGTTGCTTATGATGAGACTTGTTTCATCATGAGATGCCCTTTTAATCTCATCACTTGCTTTTCTTTTGATGGATGGTGGAAAGGATTTGATTAGAAAATGAGAGTGACCATTTTCTTTATTGGATATATATTCTTTCTTGGTTTTCTTTTCTCTCTCCAATCTTGATCTTCTTGGAGAGGGGCCGGCCACATTTGAGAGGGAGGAGAGGAGAGTATCATTTTTCTAGTGGTAAAAATATATGATCTTTTTCTCATGCTTGCTTGCTTGAGATTTTGCACAAATCCCTCCATAGCTTTTATTCCTTTCCTCCACCTCCACATCCATGGCAACTTCAAGAACCCTAAAGAGACAAGTTCACTACACTATTCTATAGCAAGCCTTGGACGCGTCGGCTAGCCAACTTCGCGCCCGAGTTGTCTCGGTCAAGAGGCGGGAGCCCGTAAAAGATTCCGGCTACGTGGTGCTCTTTTCCGACGAGCCAGGAGGTGACGGAGATTCCGCGGGAGATCGGAGTGGAGATGAAGACCGAAGGACACGGATCGCTTGGTATATCTTCTCACCCTATCTCTCTAGTTAGCTAGTATAGGTTAATGGTTTCGATCCGGGTAATTGTCCGCGGTAGCGCCGGTTTCCAAGTTAGGAAAAAAATTTTATTCCGCATTTTAGCCTCGAGTACGAGGCCGGGGCGCTGCCGTGGCGCAACAGCATATCTCGCCTAGGGTTGGTAAACGTCAGACCCCAATAGCTCGATAAGTCGTGTCGATATGAGGTCTATAACAATTCAAGATACTACTGGTAACACTTACCAGTAAATCTCAGCAACCCTGGCCAGGGATTTCCTGTTATAGCCAATCGAACACAGCA
Source organism: Agapanthus africanus (assembly GCA_030015575.1). Lineage (NCBI taxonomy): Eukaryota > Viridiplantae > Streptophyta > Magnoliopsida > Asparagales > Amaryllidaceae > Agapanthus > Agapanthus africanus. Next base: position 716,209,179 of record CM057337.1, read on the forward strand.
CAACATCAACTCCCTATACCGGGAGAGACGAATCCCCTCCTATCGCTCATTGCCTCCATGTGACTCGGGACTGTACCCAAAAACCACCGTTTTGCACGCCCTCTTGGACGTGGTAAGATGGAAATCAAAGCACAGTGGGAACCACACAAGACTCTATGACGATCTCGGGTCAACAGACTACTCTGTACCAGTGTCACCAGAGAACTGCCATCTGACGTAAGGTATAATACCATCTGGGAGTTCTCGGCGAGTCCGTCCAGTGTACCCAGTCTCCACTGAGCACCCGTATATCATCTCTGATGTCAAACACCAATGGATATGGGATCATCCATCGCCCATCTGTATGGGTCGAGAAGGTACACGCTAGTCTACTCTGGTATATCGATGCCCCGTCTCGATACACCCACGACTAGGGACTTTGAAGGATGTACTTATAGACTATCTGTCCCCACTAGTATGATCTGCATCATAGTTCAGGTAGTCAAGTACACATCCTAAGGGCTTTACCAACATGTATCAGAGAGACAATCAATGTACACGTTAAGGTAAAGAGCAACCAGATAGCATACTATCATGTCGAGCAAGAAAGTCCTCCCTATATATGTCCCAGCATCCACTACAATATACATCCTATGTATAGTAATGGCCTCTAGGGCATACATATAACTAACAATCTCCCACTTGCACTAGGGCCATCTGATAGCAGTGGTTGTAGTATCTCATACTCAACCATCCCATAAAAATCTCTCTCTGGGAACAGGCCTTTGTGAGTGGATCCGCTGTGTTGTCCTCTGAGTCTACTCTCCTAACCTCTATCCCTTGGAGATCAAGCATCTCCATGATCAGGTAATACTGCCTTAGAATATGTCTGGATCACTGATGAGACGGGCGTTCCTTGGCATAAGCCACAACTCCATTGTCATACAATGGGAGGAACTAAGTTCATCTCATGAACTAATATACACCCAGACAGCCTCTTTGGTAGCATCTTAAGTAGCGATGTATTCAGCCTTTATCGTCTAGTATGTCACGGTATCTAGCTTGGAACTCTTCCACCATACCGTCCCTTTACTGAGGGTAAAGACAATGCCTGTGACTGACTTTCAGTCATCTTTATCACCCTGGAACCCTTCCAGTGATTCTCCCCAGGATCGATTGATACCATCTCACTACAACTAGTGAGAATCCTAACATCCATTTAGATCTATCTCATAGATCCAAAACTCAGGATTAAGGAGGTATCATTTTGATCCTATATGGAGAATCAATGTGATAAGCGGAGATTGACTGAGCGTAGTATAAGAAACTCCTTTCTTATCAAGAGTATGTCATCCACGTACTCTACGAGGATCACCACCATACTCCCTACTACCTTTTTGTTTATACAAGGTTCATCTACCATTTTGATGATGTCAAACTCTTTGACTAATCCATCAAAACAGATGTTCCAACTCCGCGATGCCTGCTTTATCCTATAAAGCTTCTTGCACACGTTTCCGCTGCTCCCACTGTCTACGAGGCCCTCTGGCTGTGTACTTATAGACGTTCTCTTCTAAGACATCATTTAGAAAAGCAGTCATGGCACCCAAACGCCAGATATCGTAGTCATGGTATGTAGCCGTGGCAAGTAGGATCTGGATGGACTTAAGCATAGCTACTTAGAAAAAGTTTCATCATGATCCACACCTGGTCAGTGATGCAAACCTTTAACAAGTCTAGCTTTGAAAGTCTCAACCTTTCCATGTACACCAAGTAATCTTCTCAAGATATACTTGCTCCTGATGGGAATTTAACCCTTCAGATATAGCAACCAAAGTCCATACTTTGTTGGTGTATAAGGATTCCATCTCAGATCGATAAACATCCAGCCATTCTCACAGAGTCCTACTCCTGATGGCCAGGTCGAAACTAGTTGGGTCATCATCTCATGATGCAATCCTCGCTCCCACTGTCATAGAGAAACAGAAGTATCTCTCAGGTGGGTGAGGAACCCTACTAGATCGGCGGAGAGGCTGAGGTTCGTTGGTAACTATTGAATCCTTTGGTTCTATCAAAACATCTTCTGTAGTTTGCATAGCTGGAACCTTTCCAGTTCTACATAACTAAGCTTGCCTCGAGTTTGTCCGGATTTTGTTTTTAGACATAGGCCGGACAACCCCAAATCTTAACTAACTTAAGATATGGGCTCTTCCCTTTCCATATCACATATGAAGTGGTAGGCATTGATTTGATTCGAACCTAATTCAATAGGTATGCATCTTCTCAAGTGCATAACTCCCAAAAAGGAAATAGGTAACTCAGTAGTACTCATCATAGAGCACACCTAATCACATAGGGTGTTATCGCTCCGCCCCGATATACCATCGTGCTATGGTGTATCCGGAGGAGTAATGCTGAGAGAGAATCTCATTCTCCTTTAGAATAATCCAGGATTTCCGTGCTCAAGTATTCTCCTCCTCGATCACATCAAAGGACATAATACTTATACCCGTATTTTGGTTCTCTACTTCTAACTTATATTCTGTGAATATCTCAAAAGGTTCTGACTTGTGTTTCAACAGGAACATAGGTCTGAATCTCGAAAGATTATCAGAGAATGTAATGAAGTAAAAAGAACCGGTCCTGGTATGCGTAGACTGGGGACCTACATACATCAACATGTATCATCCCAAGAGTTCACTAACTCTTTCTCTGTTTTCAATAAATAGGGCTGTGGTCATCTTATCTTTGTGACATGACTGGCGAGTTTCACAAGATGTAAATTCAAACTGATTTGAATATGCATCTACATGTAACTCCAGCTAGTCGGGTCGCATTGATATGACCTAGTCTACAATACCTCAAGAAGAATTCGTTCATTTCTGAACTCTTCCTCTTGTGTGTGCTCTGTATACTAAGAACTGTAGTTTGATTTAGAACATCAATGCTTTTAGATAACGTGCTTGAACCGATCAACTTTTGATATAGGAAATGTTCAAAACATTATCCATCAATACAAAATTTTATCATTTCTTTACTGATAAAGAAACTGACATGATTTTGTATATCAGGTTCGGTATCTAATAACATTCGTTCAGAATCAATGTATTCTGGTAATACAGAGTGACAGTGACCAACAGACTTGGCTGCAACACTTGCTCCGTTTTCTGCCTCACGAAACTTATCACCGGTTCTCAGTTCTTTGCCTATCTGTAGCCCATGTAACAAATTACATATGCGGGATCCTGATCTGGTATCACATACCCAGGACGTAAAGAATACTGAGAAACAGTTCTGTATAATGAACACACCCGAAGGAGATGCATCATATGCACTTTCTTCGTTTGGGCGGCACGGGAATTCTGGTAATCCCCAATATCCTGCTCTGTCTTATAACAATTATAAGTTGGAGCGGGACCAACGTTCCCCAGCTCAGTATAAAAAGCGGGTTCGGTCAATAATCCGTTTTATTATCTTGATTAAGGCGTGACATGGTCACTACCAGGAGAGAGAGAGAAGAAAACACTCAGCGTGCGCTCTTACAAGAATAGATTGGTTATTGTTTTATCTAATCAGGATGGCTCCCACTGCTTTTTATCAAATCTTCCTTCAAACCCTAAAAGGAAAGACCAGCCGGGATTAATTACACACTACAAGTTCGCCAATATTTCAGCCAGGCCAGTGTCGGTACTTTGAGGGAGGTCCCCCGTGCTTTCGCACGAACCTAATTAATGTAAATCTCGTTTTCCCAGAGGCGTAACCCCGTGGACACGTTTCTAGACACCTACTTGATCGGCTAATTGTAATGTGTAAAACTCTCCCAGGAGTAACTCTTACTCGCAGCGGGTATCGGGATCCAACTATCTCATAGAAGGTATGCAATCTCATTGCAAATTTCAACACTTGAAATTCCCAATAATTTTTCCCCTAGCGTCCTATGACCTTGACGGAGGCCAAACAACCCATAGTCCGCTAGTCAAGTTCAACCCGTCATTTCCTGATTGAATTAAACCCACCCGCACGATCCTTGACGGAGGCCAAACAACGCCGTACGAATACCCTAATCCAATCGCATCATATGCTAGCAGATAAGCACTAGTTAGCTACCGTACACTACGCCTTGACGGAGGCCAAACTACCGCAGCATGAATACTAACTAGTACTTATCTGAAATGACGGAGGGCTACGACAGGTTTTTCTGAAAACCTATTGCGTAATGAACTTAATATCGTTGTAGAATCAAATGAATTTTGAAATGGAGTGTCTTTGAGGCTTTTCTAGTTTTGCTAAAGGAGTCACTCCCGGTGAAGGGATTGTCGGTCCTTTCCTCGTCGAATGAGGTGCGGGATATATCATATATATCGCTGTGCAAAGCAAAGCAATCAAAAAGACAAACCGAGTGTGTAGCATCTGCCAGTTATTGCTAAAGGAGTCACTCCCGGTGAAGGGATCTCGGTCCTTTCCTCATCGAATAAGGTGCAGGATATATCACATATACCGCTATGAAAAGCAAGAACTGTAGCTACCTGTTTTTATTTTGAAATTCGATTCTACAACATCTTAGGTTTCTTTTATTTCATTAATCTCATTAATGAAGTCCCATCATATAAATACCTAAACATCACAGATAAATACGACGTACACTTATGCCATCCGCATTCGCCTCGATGTCCCCTCGTGCACCGTTAGGTTAGGTAACTAACGACAGAGCGGGGCAGGGCTAGCACGGGTGTAAAACATAAGTAACGCCTATATAATATATCATATATACTATATACAGTATCTATCACAGAACATCACATGATCACATCACAGATATCGCAGCAGAAGAAACATATGAAATATTGGATATACTAGGATGTCCGTGTTTTCAATACGAGCCAGTATAAAACACGGATTCCACGGTCGTGATGAATAGCCAAACCCACACCCCTATACCCCTACGAGAGCGGCAAGCAACCCTACCAATTCTAGAGTTAGGAGACCCGGACTCGACTCCTCGAGTTGGTCTCCCACTGGACTCCAGAACCCGGTTACTTGTGCCCTCCTCCTTGGGTCTATCCTAGTGCGGAAAAGTAAATAATATACAAACGGTGACAGCTTCCACAACCTGGAAGTGCCCCAATAAAAGAATATTACATACAAGTTTTTTACATGAATGAAAATGAAGAACACTCATCTCACATAAAAAACCCCGGCTATTCAAACCACGACGATCCAATATAACATATCCAGCAACACACAACATCACATGTCATCAACGTAAGTAAATATGCGCATCCTAATTGTCGTTGACATATAGCAACAAAACCGGCGATATCACATATTACACTTACGGTCACAGAAAAGAAAAGTGTAAAACTACAACAGTTGGAATCCGCAACCATCTCAGACATCGCATGCCTGACCAAATGAATTTCTTAGACATCGCATGCCTAACAATTATAAACCCCGCATTTTAGTCTCAAATCGAAAACTCTTTTCAATATCAAGTCGGGCAATTCAACAAGATTCCCGACATCCTGATCGAATGCTCGTCGCAAACTTCAGTAGACGGCTGCACCCCCGATGCCGTCGACGAAGTGTACCAAGGCGGAACACCGCTACCGCGAGCACCCGGACGGATGCTTTCGGCGACGGGGTTCTCCTACAGTCACTTGGTCGGGGCTATGGAGTGAGGCTGTCTATTAAGTTTACCCGGCGAGTATCCGCGTACGTTACGTGATTGCGACGGACTTTTGATCACATCAAAATTCTGTGGCAACCGATCAAGTGAGACTAAACTGCTATGTTTATAACATTCATTCAGTTATCACATAACTTTTATGAATTCCAATTGTTGTATCAGATTCCGGATAAACAGAAAATGTTAAACTTTCCGATTGAACATTCGAACACCCAAGGTTTCCCAATACAGATCAACACATGAAGCAAGTCTAAAAACATTCAGTTTGTGCCTCAGTACCAACGGTCCAGCCGTAGAAGGGTCAAGCCAACGCCTCACATGTGGCACGCCGTACTGCCCCAAACCCGAAGGTTCAAAGGGCAGTTCAAGACGGTCACATAATCGAGTTAAGGTTTGTTGTCTTCTAGAGGGTCCATTGCGTTACTTGCACTACTTAGAATGTCGTTAAACTACGGAAAAATCCAACACTTGGAAATTTCCCGACAGGGGAAAAATTGGGTATTTATATCCGATCGAACTTTTTAACATATTCTAAAAATTTATCCGGAAAGCCACATGGACAAAATTTGATACTCCGATCGAAACATCGAATCCCCAAAACAACCCCAGAAAATTCAACTCTTGAATAAATATTAAAAATTTCCAGAAAACCCAGCATATTAAAATAGGAATTAGTGTGCAACAATAGGAAGGTGACGTCATCACCTAGCCGCGGAACCGCCGCAGAAGCTGGGCTTCTGCCGCGGTTCCGCGCCGTTTTGGATGAATCATGGGTCCAATTTTGCGCCGTAACTCATATATTTCCCTGCTGAATTTTTTAGCAATTTTTAATTTGGAAAAATCCACGTTTTCAGAAAAAGTCCAGAGAGCGTGGAAATTTTGGGGTTTCGGTTTCGTTCGGACTTCAAACTCCGTCTAGACTTCGCCTAAGGCTCTAGCTAGGTTCTGATACCACTGTAGGGTTCCTAGGCACCCTAATGAGGTCTCACAAGGCATCAACCATGCCAATTTCAAAATTTTCGGTGCCGAGAAACCCTAAACTACGGATCGTTGGCTAGATGTCTAAGCGAAAAACAAACTAGTTAACACTTAACTACAAGAATTCGGAAATACAACCTTTGTAGATCCGGTCCTCCACCTCCATAGCTCCGCAATGAAGTCTCCTCGCTGTCCAAGTCGAACCCGGGGCTCTAGCGTTGGCTTCATCGGAGAATGGACGGGCTAGGTCGTCGACGTCGATGCCGAAGATGATCTACGTCGAGGCATCATTAGATCAAGCTCCAACTTCACCAAGTCAAGAAACTTGTGAAGAAAACACACTCTACTACTTGGCAAGAGGTAGAGGATGAAGAAATAGGAGGTGGGTTCACTTTAGAATTGGATTTCTCACTCATTTGCTCAAGTTGCCATTGATATAGCAAGGTTTCTTCATGAAGAAGAAGAAGAGGAAGAAGATGATAGAATATCATAAGTATTTCCAAAAAGGAAAATAAATCAATCCTTATCATTTAGCAACCATAGTTTGGTGTAGAGAATAAACCATGGTTAGAATGAAGGGTTAGGGTTAAGCATCAAGACAAAATGGTCACAAGGTCAAAGCTTCATGAAGCTTCAATGTACAAACAAAGAAAGCCACCATTTCCTCTTTATGCATAATATTTTCCAATAAGAATAAATAAATAAATAAATAAGAAAACCATAACCCTAACTAATATACAACCATGGTTTAATCTTCACACAAACCCTAGTGAGCATGTATCATCAAACATGATACAATCAAGTGCACAAAAAGTATATCACATATACAATGTGCACATTCGAGTGAGAAAATCCATCTTAAGTGAACCAATACTAGTTAATGCAAAGTAATATATCAAATATATAATTATGCATTAAATCATTAAATCAACACTTGATTTAACGATCCGGTCATATCGCATATAACCGGCTAGTATCCTATGTATCGGCTTATCGAATCAATCTTCGATTCGATAACTAGGTTATATCGCATACAACCACTCGACACATTTATCGCGAGAATGAAATACGGTATCACATACACGCATTATTCTCGGTCCCGCACATATCTCATATGCGCTCCTATTTCGTTTTGCTTGAGCCAGGAAACCTCTGTGTAGGACTCTAAAGACTCGTCAATACGCCGGCAGCAGATGATGATCATATCAAACACCCACAAGCCGCAAGCGGTCTGCTAAACTTAACGGCCACCCGGGTATTGAGCGATCTGAAGATCGACGAGCAAGCCCGCTCACACTCCAGTGAATCCAACCAGTAACACTACCGTACAGTCCGGTCTGATCGTCTGATATGTCGCATATCTCGTCTAGGGGTGGTAAACGTCAGATCCCAATAGCTCGATAAGTCGTGTCGATATGAGGTCTATAACAATTCGAGATACTACTGGTAACACTTACCAGTAAATCTCAGCAACCCTGGCCAGGGATTTCCTGTTATAGCCAATCGAACACAGCGCAACATCAACTCCCTATACCGGGAGAGACGAATCCCCTCCTATCGCTCATTGCCTCCATGTGACTCGGGACTGTACCCAAAAACCACCGTTTTGCACGCCCTCTTGGACGTGGTAAGATGGAAATCAAAGCACAGTGGGAACCACACAAGACTCTATGACGATCTCGGGTCAACAGACTACTCTGTACCAGTGTCACCAGAGAACTGCCATCTGACGTAAGGTATAATACCATCTGGGAGTTCTCGGCGAGTCCGTCCAGTGTACCCAGTCTCCACTGAGCACCCGTATATCATCTCTGATGTCAAACACCAATGGATATGGGATCATCCATCGCCCATCTGTATGGGTCGAGAAGGTACACGCTAGTCTACTCTGGTATATCGATGCCCCGTCTCGATACACCCACGACTAGGGATTTTGAAGGATGTACTTATAGACTATCTGTCCCCACTAGTATGATCTTCATCATAGTCCAGGTACTCAAGTACACATCCTAAGGGCTTTACCAACATGTATCAGAGAGACAATCAATGTACACGTTAAGGTAAAGAGCAACCAGATAGCATACTATCATGTCGAGCAAGAAAGTCCTCCCTATATATGTCCCAGCATCCACTACAATATACATCCTATGTATAGTAATGGCTTCTAGGGCATACATATAACTAACAAGAAGAGAGACGCGTAGGCCGCTGGGTACAACCTGGTCTTCAGCAGTAACGTTTTCTTGGTCGATAAAATGTAATGGGCCCACTGGAGATAACCAGTCAGATGTCGAGGGATCACCCTATTGTATAAACATGACCTCAAGAACGCGCTTCTCCTTGACACATGCGACGCCCTAAAATATCTAGGGCCATCTACGGCTGGACTGGTATCGACGCCATGGAAGATTGGAGACGACCTTCCATGGTCTAATTGACCTCTTCCACTGCATAAGCGGCCTGCGGAGCGTCAGCATAATGAATTAACGGGATCGGTACCGATGGCACCGCACAAGTGTTGCTGCGCCGACCCCGGATAATATAGCTATACCACGATCCCCATAAATGAAGAGATTTCTGCTATGGATCGTAGTCCCAGATTAAAGCAAAGACTTCACGATATATAGGCACGTCGACAAAAGCGCTCTCCGAACGAACGTAAGGAAAAAAAGAACCGGAAGCCATAGTACCTGAAAAGAAAAACCAGTAGAGAGTTAGTGATTGGCATAATATAATTAACTGCAGTTAAGGGCCTTAGCATTTTCAGTACACCCAAATCTGTACTCCATTATGGCATATTAAAATCACTACAGTCTAAAAGAAAAAGAAAAAGAAACGGTGGGCCCCACAAAATCAATATGATGGCTCATAAATGATGATACATGCGCCCATTGTGAGAATCCAAAAGGATTCTTATTAAATGAATAATCCCATTGAGTAGTGGAGTTAAAAACTCCCAATGTTCTCGAAAAGCGAGTTCTGCAACAGATTCAAATATGTAAGAAGGGTATTAGAACCCTAAAAAGGAATAGGAAAGGGGAATAAAATTCCCAAAAGTTCCAAAATTTCTCAGAGCTAAGCTCTGTAAGACAAAATGGAATTAAATTCCTCATATAATGGGATTAAATCACAGAAATCCTCATATTAGGAGACAGATGAGAAATATAATGGAATTCCAGAAACCCTCAAAGATCAAGATCAATGATAAGGTAAAACCCTAAGTAGATAACTAACGATTCTCAGGAATGCCCATTGATTTGAGACCCACGGTCTACTCAAAAAAGGGTGAAAAGTTCTTCTTAAGATCTCTGAGAGATCGTTTCAAAATAAAAGAGCCAAGATCTGTTAATGGGTTAAAAATCCAAAACTAAAAGGGTTCTTTTAAAAGTTAAACTCTGTTCATGATCCTTACCAATTTTTGTGTGGTAGAGTTTAACTCTGATCAGAAAGAGTTCTGTGGGTAGAGATCTAAGGTCTGAGATGAGAATTAAATTCTCAAGAAAGAAGAAAACTTAAGAAAGATGATGAGACGGCAGTCATCTCAAGATCCAAAGGCCCTATTTATAGGATGTGAAGAGACGGTTCAACTCCCTAGAAAATTAAACGGTGGTAAAAATGACACCGTTGCTCCCATGTATGAGCCACGTGAGAACAACGGTGGGAGGCATTTGTTCCCCCAAAATTTGAACGTAACTGAAGAGCTAAACTCTGTTAAAATTTGATGAGACAGCACCTCACGTTCTTCCAACGAGGACGCCAGCGCCAGCGCCAACCCCTTAGAATTGAATCCTATGATGGCGCCGTACGTGAAGCTCGTGTGGGCGCCAATGTGCAAAGCACATGAGCGCTTATCATAAATAAGAATTAAATTCTTAAGTGGCGCCCACGTGCATAACACGTGAGCGTTGGCACCTAAGTTTAAATCAGTATAATTAAATTCTACATGAGGATGTTTTCCTTAAAAAATTGGGATACTCTCTGTTAAACAGAGTCGTTGGATCAAAATCCAATGGTGATGATAAATTATCAAACAACAGAATTAAATTCTATCAGGAGAAAATATCTCCCAATTCTTTCTAAGTGAGAAAAATATTCTTGGTTAGATCAAAAATCCAATAATAAAATAAAATTCTATTTTGAGGAATATTTTTTCTTAATCGTTCTAAATAAAGAAGGATTACTCTCTGTAAAACAGAGAGCTTTTGAATCAAAAATCCAATGGTGATTAAAAATTATGGTTTGACAGAATAAATTATGTATATAGGAAAATATTTCTCCAATCTTTTTGAAAACAAAAAAAACATATTCTATAAAACAGAAATCCTTGGATCAAAGATCCAACAGTGGGTAAAATTTCCCAAACAAATTTTAAGACCAATTAAATCAATTGGAATCTCTCAATAAGAGATTTTCTCAAAACTAATTAATAATTTGCCTCCTATGTAAACGACCCGAGACTTCAAGTCTCAGATAGAGAGAACCTCCCATAAGGTTCTACAAAAAAATATAGAAGGCTCTCAAAAACAACAGAGAATTTAATTCTCAATAGAGAAGAAAATCTTTTTCCTCTCAAACCCTATGTAAAGAAACCACAGAGATCAAAACATCTCCTTTACCTATCATAGCATATCCAAGGGTTTAACCCTTCTTAAGAACTTAGTTTTTTCTCTGGATCTGAGATCCACAAGACAAATCTTCCACAAGTTAAGAATTTAATTCTCATCGGGAAGATCTTGTTCTTGAGAATCAAACATTCAGAAAAGAACTAGGTTAAAAAGAAAGAAAAAAGGAAAAGAACTATCATATGGGAATTTAATTCCTCAGAAAATAGGGTTTAACCCTAAAAGAAACTTAGTTCTTATAAAAGAACTTAGTTCTTAAAGAAAATATGATCCCAGATCTTCAAAACAAAGGTCTTGGTGATCATTAATGGTCAAAATACCATCAACAGAGATTCAATCTCTGAAAAAGAAAAGAGTTTAGCGCCTCACGTGCTTCCCACGTGAGTGCCTTCCCAACAGCGCCCAGCGCCTCACGTGAAAAACACGCAGGTGCCGAAAGCAAAAGGCCAGCATCTTACGTGAAATACACGTGAGCGCTGAATAAAAATGGTTAGCACTTCATATATAGCTAAAACGACTAAGTGTTTAGCACTGATTGGACAGCGCCCAGCGCCTAGCGTGCTCCTCACATGGACGCCACACAGAAGTACTTAGCACTTCATATACAGCTAAAACGACTGAGTGCTTAGCAATGATTGGGCAGCGCCCAGCGCCGCACGTGCTCCTCACGTAGACGCCATATAAAAAAGTTCTTAACACTATATATATATATATATATAACTGAGTTCTTAGCACTGATCGGACAGCGCCTATAACCGAAGGCTTCACATGATACCATACGAGCGCCGGAGCGTCAAACAAGTGCTTAGCACTTTTGCATAAAAAAAAGGGTCTCAACAAACAGAGCCCAAATAAGTGCTTATCGCTTTTGAACAAAAAAAGAGACTGAGTAGACTAAGCCTAAATTGGCTAAGTCTCTTGCAGTTGAGCCCAAATGCTCTGTTGTTGGATTTTAATAAAATTTAATGATCCTTAAAATATTGCTGAGTTGATCTTAGTCTCAGATAGGACTAATGTATCCTTAGTTAAAAATAAATTGGGCTCAAATTCTCATATGTTTAAGTTGATCTTAATCTCAAACTAGATTAACGGTCCTTAAACTAAACAAAATATTTTTGAACTAAAGGAAAAATATAACTTAAGTTCAAAATCTCAAATCTAAAATATACGGATTTGGACTAATCCGCGCCCTACAGGCGACGACATAAAATAGTCTCCATATACAATCCACAGGCAACCAAAATAAACAAAAATACACACGACACGAAGTGAACTACTGGAGCAGGAGAAAATGGTTATCGCAACGCGATAACGTAATTAACTGCGGGGATTTGCGCCTGCAGGGAAGAGCGTCCCCACAATCAAAACCCCCTCACAAATGAGAGGGGATCTGATGAAGTCTGCTACAACGGTCGCATCTATCCAAACATCCAATATATGGTGCCATAAATCAACTTGGTATTTTCGGAAAGATAGATGGAGAAGTCCAAATAACATCTGCCCCCAAATTCAGGCATGACGTTTAATCCCAGTTCGTCTCTGTTTTCAGCGGTGAACAGGTGATTTGCATTGGTAGGTGGGTTACACTTCAAATCATAACCGCCATTATACATTTATATATATTCATTTGTATCTAGTTAAAAACTCCATCAATCAGACTATGTATATTTGGTAAACTTAAGGACCAGTTATATATTCTTTGGATTTAGAGTCGAGACTTGTATATATATTCTTTTTATCTGGAGTTTGATTATGTTTTGGTTTTCTTTACTTTCTTTTCTGTGATTGATTTTCGCATTGGGCGTCGTATATTCATGTTGCGTGGTTGTATTTCTACCGATTGGCGAAAAGCCAGCTCCCGCTTGGGGATGCCTATATTGTTATTGATTATGTTCTTGTTTTGATCAAAATTTACAAAGGAGGTGGTGCCCAAATTTCAACTGACGAAAATGTTTTCAAATTATAGTATATAATCCACTTGCATTTCAAACAAACCTTATTTATATTTTAAAAGAAAGAACTTGATTTCATTATACCTTTATTTCAAAACTTCACCTCCATTATTTTCCTAAAAAGGTTTAGATTTCTGGGTTTTCGGTTTACTTGGGTTACGGTGGGGTCCTATAGATTTCACGTGATTGAAGTGCCGGTCACGTGCCAATTCCGAGTCGTGACAAAGTTGGTATCAGAGCGTTAAGTTTAACCTTTGTTCGAGTTTAGGTTTAGTTATGCGGAGTCTAGAGCGTATATATTTCGGAACCTAGGCTTGACCTTACGGAACTTAGACTCGACCGAAGGAGTATTAGACCCGAACTTTCATTACATAAGTTGACCTTGGTTGATGGAGTAGGTAAATCAAGTAGAGTAATGTACCGTGTGTATGTTCCGCGACATACTTACGATACGATACTCCGCTTAAGTAACCTTAGCTTGTGCATATCTTGAGATTTGTTATTCTATTCGTTCTTCTGATCTATCCTCATCGATATTTGTTTACAGTTCCTGTCACATTGGCTACACAAGCTAAGCGAGTTGTAGCTAAAGATGCGGTCAAAGCAAGCTCGTCAGGGACGAGGACTGACCAGTATGTTATTTCGATGGTACAGGAATAGATTGTTTATCCTTTTATATTAGGATTTCTCGTTTATGATGAGCATTCGGGATCTGCACCAGATGATCGGACCATTGCTTGAGGCCAGTCAGATTGAGAGGACTATTGACGTACAGCCTGCTCTAGAGATCGATGTGTTGTCTACCATGCAGACAGACGTACTAGCTGTTGCTGAGATTGACGAGATATCGCCTCCAGAGTTCACGAAGATGAAGCTACATGAATTTACATGCAGGGATGTGACAGAAGATCGCTGGTTATTCTTGGATAAAGTGAATAGGATATTCCATTTGTTTGGATGCTCTGATGTGAGATCAGTTGAGTTGACTAGTTTCAGTTGAAGGGTCTTGCTCAGACCTGACATGAATCGATCAAGAGAAGAAGAGCAGTACGTATTCTTCCAATGGAATTGACGAGTTCCTGAGGACGCTTTTCGCCAGACTTCTTCCACAGAGTGTTGGAGATGCCCGAGTTCATAGCTTCGAGTCTTTGCGTGGGACTCTGAATATGACCGTAATGGAGGATGAATTGTAGTTACACAGCTAACGATATATGATTCCGATTTAGTCGATACGGAAGAAAAGTGAATTAAGAGGTTCGTGCGAGATCTCGATTAGCAGTTGTTCTTCTCCGTTGATATCAGAAATTTGATAAATATGTAAGGCGTTGAATACAGCAACCTTTTTAGAGGAAAGTATAGATAAGATTGCAGCCGTCCCGGAATAAATACGAATTAATTAAAGAGTGCCAACTTTCGGGCAGTTCGGTAGAGATGATATCGGAAGAAACCGTGGCAGGTTCTTTGCAGGGTACTGTAGCGATAAAGATTGAGACCCAGTATCGGTTGTATCATACGTATTCAGAGGGCCAGAGGCCGTCGTCATTGACGTGCTACATTGCAAGTGGCCATGTTAATTGGTCAGAAGATGTTCAGAGAGGCGTCAGAGTGGGACTGTTTCCGTAGTTACTCCTAACCGGGCCATCGAGCTGAGAGATCATGGGATTGGTGATCCATAGATAAAACAAGAACTTGGAGGCAGAGGAAGACAGGCCGTGGGCAGAAAACAAGAAGAAATCTTTGCTCCTCCAGCCTTGGGTGCACCGGCACCTTCCAACATTGAGGAAGATGTATCTCAATGTCATTTGTTTTTTATTTTTGTCTTATGATCTAAGTATCACACTTTTATCATTTTGGACTTTGAGTTTTGATGATTTAGTTTCTTGATTGATATTTTCGTGCACCGTAGCTGCACCTGATAGATATTTTCCTTTGTGCATAGCAGTTGCACTTGATTTATATTTATTACATCCATTACGCTTGATTTGTGTTTTGTGCATATCCATTGCACTTGATATTGTTTTGTGCACGCCGTGGCACATATTAATGATTTCATGCACTTCGATATACTTGATTTTGATTTCATGCATGTTGTATGCACCTGATTTTTACTTGTGCACTCAATGTTGTTTACATGCGCTTTTGATACATTGATATGGTTTTCGATATACTTGATTTTGATTTTGTGTATGTTGTATGCACCTGATTTTGACTTGTGCACTCGATGTTGTTTACATGTGCTTTCGATACATTGATATGGTTTTCTTGCACGCCAGTTACACTTGATTTATGTTTTCATGCACCTAGTTGCACTTCATATTGGTTTTCGTGCATGCTATTGCCCTAGACGCTTTTGTGCGGACCTGACGCACTTAATTTAGACTTTCGTACACACTTGGCGCACTTGATGTGATTTTGTGAATATTTGAGGCACTTGATTGAGATTTCGTGCCCTTTAGATGCACTTGATGTTGTTGTCGTGCACACCCGATGCACTCGACAGATACTTTCGTGCACACCCGTTGCACTCAGTTTTTGTTTTCGTGTACATTCGTCACACTTGGATTCGACTTCGATTTTCATGCGCACCAGACGCACACCTATTGGGATTGATTATTTTTCGAGTATCGTGGTTTTTTGATATACTATATTATATAGTAGCCGAGCAGGATTGGTCTGAGGACAGTACCTGAGTGTTTTTGCATGCATCGATATTTACTGAAGAGCTTTTCAAAAAGAGTTATAGTCTCACTATTTTTCTACGTGTCTATGAGCGACACAAAACTTTACAAAAAGAAAACCTTTCTAAGCAAATTTCAAAAAAAAAAACGGGACGTATATCTTAAGCAAAATGTGTATGTGTATTTCTTTATGAAATAAATGTCCTCTACTTGTGCCGTAATATACGCATCACACGACAATTTGAAAATGAATTTTCATGCATGCATTTCCAGTTATTTAAAAGATTTTACAAGGATGCGTACTATATACGAATTATAGTCTTCATTATATTATATTTGATTTAAACCGTAAATTTCGAAACTTGCATATTCATCATAACTTGTAAGATTTGCATGACACTGACGGAGTTTTAATTATTGAGTTTTGCACTCGTTTTCATACGCACACATTGCACTGTAATATTTTTATATTATCCGTGACTTCGAATCCCCGTGGATTTAATTTGATTTACTGAAATATTTTAAAATTTGGGGGTTTAAATTTAAATTCGGGGACCGAATTTATTTAAGGGGGAAGACTGTAACATTTCAGAAAATAGAAAATATTATTTTTGGAATTTAAATAATAAAATAATAAATTTTATGAATATTATACAAAAATGGAAATGAGTTTTAGTAGAATGATATAATTATATACCTATATTTTGTAAAATAATTGGAATTTAAAATAAATTATCTTTTATAGGAGCATTCATTTGATTTGGACATTTTATAAATCAATATATAATTATTTACATATAAGTTTATGTTAAACTTGATTAATATTTCATTAATTATGCATTAAACCAAATTGTTTTGTTAATCAAGCTTTGTGTGCATGACATGTAACATTTGACATTTTATAAATTAATATATAATTATTTACATACAAGTTTATGTTAAACTTGATTAATGTTTCATTAATTATGCATTAAACCGAATTGTTTTGTTAATCAAGCTTTGTGTGCATGACATGTAACATTTTGTTCATATTTTATACCATGATTTCATTTTATTTTATTTTGAATTTGTTTTAAAAGAAAAGATAAGGAAAGAAAAGAAAAAGAAAAAGAAAAAGAAAATGGAGGACAAGGGGACACCAAGGTATGGGCATGAGAGAAGGAGAGAGAGAGGAAATCATGGTTACTTAGCCATTTGCTTCACCATTTTCTTCGCCTCATCTTCTTCTTCATCTCCTCCTTCTTCATTTCTCCACCTCATCTACCCCCACAAATCACCTCCAAAGCCATCTTAAAACCACATGGTCCCTTCATAAAAAATATTCCTCACCACATTACAAGTAACATGGCATGTTCAAGATTTCATTTTGGGAAGCTTTGGCTATCTAGGAATTTTCTAGAGTTGCTCTTTTGAGGTAAAACACTCACTTTTCATCAAGTTGTTAAGTTTCCTAACCTTATATACATGATAAGAGTTAAAAAGTTTATGTATAATGAACTTGGAAAATTCTAAGGCGAGTTTTGGAGATACAACTGTAAGTCGATGTCGCACACCCCGCGTGTCCGCGGGGAGGCGTAATATTCAAAAAACGATTTTCAAATGCACGCAACACCGACTTGAACCCCAGGATCGAATCTAAACCCTAACTAGCTAACTTGCAATGAGGTTAACTACTATGATACAAAGTTATACATCACGATACAAGTCCTTCAGGTCTTCATCGTTGTCCTCCACCTCGTCATAGCCTCCAAGGATCGAAATGGATCGGGCAACCTTGACGGCCTCCTCGAGTCAAAGACGATCCATCTGAAAGTCTAAAGTCCGAGCTCCTACCTCGAATCTGAGGTAACTACGGCTTCTAGTTCGCTAAACTAGAAGTCCTAGATGGTGTAGAGTAAGAAGATGGAGTGGTTTGTCTCTTGGGACCCTAAGATTCTCAAAACATGAGAGCTTTTAGGGTTTTGATGAAGAAGAAGAACGCTTGAGAAAATGAGAGAGGACAAGCAACTAAAGAAAAGGCTTGGCTCATTTGTGATGAATAATGAACCATGATAATAATTGATGAGATAATATCTCACAAATATCAACCATGGTTCAGAAATATCTATTTTGTCCATGTGATGAGTCATGCCTCATCCAAGAAATATCTACACCTCATTTTATCCACCTCATTAATCTTTAATCCATAAAGGAAAAAAGAAACCCTAATGAGGTGTTCCTTCTAGAAGCTTTCCTGAGAAATTACGAGAATGTCCCTCATCCGTATATATATACCCGCATCCGCATTCCGAAGAATACGAATACAATGAGACGAAAACAATCCATCAATATAATACTAGGATCCGGCTTGAACAAAAGCCCACTAGTATTATCCGCCCGATCATCATACGTGTACAAGTATACGTAAGTGATCGAAGCCCTATCGTAAAACCATAGGTCCTCTTCACCTTTTGCCCGGTGCAGGGAAACCCTCTATGTGGGACTCTAAAGACTCGACACTACGCTGGCAGTGGGTTTAACCACAAGCCGCAAGTGGTACTAGCTGCACGTAACGGCTATCCAGGTTTGTGTCGATAAGAAGGCCGATGAGCTAACTCATCTAAACTCCTACTGAGCCTATGTGTGACAATCTCTGTACAGTCCGGTCTGTTAGTCTAAGAGTATCGCATATCGGACCTAGAGACAGTAGCCGCCAAACCCCTAATAGCGCAATAAGTCGTGCCGGAGTAGAGCCCAAAAACACCCTGAGAAACTACTGGAGTACCTACTAGTAAATCGCGCTTGCCCTGGCCAGAGACTTTGTGTAATGGCTTTCCGAACACAGCGTGACATCAACCCCCAATACCGGAAGAGACGAATCCTATCTAATCGCCATTGCCTCCAAGTGCTTCGGGACTGCACCCAACTACTACATATTTGCACTACTCTTTTGAGCCGTGGTAGGGTAGTAATCAAACTACAGTGGGAACACACTCAAGGCGAAGTAGCAGTGTCAAGTCGACAGACTAAGATGTACTCATGTCATCTGGAAACTGCTACCCAACGATAGGTATAATACCCACCAACAGTTCCCGATGAGTCCTGTCCAGCGTACTCATAACCTAATGAGCACCTGCATATGTTCACACCATAATATTGTATTATTATATTCCCCATTCTTATTTGTTTTATAAATAAACAGGTGCTTTTGACGCATGTCTACTACATATTACAGATTACAGGTTCTTGGATCTAAAATAGTGAAAACGATGAAAAGACAATGCAAAAGTGGACTTTGACCAACAAATAGAAGACTCTTGATCAAGCCTACATCAAAGATAAAATTCACAAAGTACAAGGCAATGCAAGGTCCAAGATTACAAAGAGAACGGTTAAAAGTCCACCGTAATTATTCACTGGAGATCTGGAAGAAACATAGAAGCTATTTTAATAAAAGAACCAAATAATAAGGAAGCCCAAAGACAGAAGAGCCCACAAAGGAAATTTCAAGGCCCAATACTTCCTTTTAAAGAGACAAAGACATAAAATTTTACCAAAGCTTGAAGTCTACTTTGACTAGGTCTTCCTAAGGATATTTTGGTAAATGTAGACGTGCGAATCAAATGTAAACCTAGGGTTTCTATCTCCTATAAATAAGAACTCCAAATCATTGTATTTTTCTATGCCTCCCTATGCCTCTTTTTATCAATAAAATTTAGATTTCTTTTGGAGAGCATCGATACCTCTTTTCATTTCAGAAATTCAGATCTGACAAGTCTTATGTTGATGTTTGGAGAGAGCCATCTGTAAAGTAAGTAGGTAATTTCAATTCTTACCCAAGGTAATTTTTCATTCTCTGCCCTACATTAAATTTAATTCCTTGCCCTAGTTAGATCTTTAATTCCTTGCCCTAGTTAAATTTAATTCTTTGCCCTAAATAAATGATAGATTTAGTTTTTAGATTTAATAAGAAATCCGAACACCCATCGGAATTAACTCGTTTGAGCGATTAGGAAATTCACAACATCCCTGTGGACCGACCCGTACTCACCGGCTAGCTACATGCGACGCCGTTCTTGATTGCGGTTATAGATAGTTTAGATCCAAATCAAATGGCTCAACGCTTGAGAAAAATTCTAGGAACACAAGCCCTCTCTTTCACCGCGGAAACGCGGTGGGATCCATGTTAAGACCGAGGAAACGCGGTTGAACAGTGTCTTCAGTTCATGAAAATTGCTCTGTAAGTTTCCCTCTGTCTCCTCTGCAAATATTGATATATCCTCTGTAGATTTGCCTGCAGGATTTTTGTGGTTTAAAAATATATTCCCTTTCAAATAACGATCTTGTGCAGGATTTTTGGGCCCCGCTTAAAATAAAAAAATTGATTGCAAGTAATATTTTTCTGTTGCTTATCTTTTATCAACAATCTTTTTGCAACAATTTCCAAAAAAAAAAAAGAAAAAAAAGGAAAATCTTTAGTAGAAAAGTTGCAAACTTTTGCCGCAAATAAATCCTTGCACCATAACAAACATTCTTTCTTTTCCCCTTTCTTCTAACATGGGTACCCCACATAATAAATCACTTGCTGAACTTTGGTATCCCGAACCTAATTTTGCGTCGTACGTCAATTTATTCGGTCAATTTAAAGACGATCCTTCCTTGCCTAAAATATCTTTGAAAGATCAAATAGAGCCGTCTAGGAGAAACAGTTTGACTTTGCAACCCACTTTGTGTCAACCATGTCAACCTTCACCATCTTCGTATGTTGATGCCACTTTTTCGAGTCCAGCTGTAACTCCTAAACCGATGTCCATTGCTGAGCATATCGCTCAATCTCGTAGCCGATCTTTCACCCCTCTCCACACATCTAGTTCTAGGGATCAACAAGTCCATTCACCTTTTTATCCACATGTTGACCCTACTCCTGTCTAACCATCCAATTCCTACCAGTCCTACCCGACTTTCCCACCTTCACTAGACACTGTTTCTACACAGCCATTAGGGAGTTTCACGTATCCAAACAGTTTTGAATCTTTTACCGAAACCCCTTCACAACCCATGTCTAGTTTGGAACAGTCGTTGAGAGCTTATATTTCAGCAACAAACAAAATGGTTAGGAATGTGGAAGCATCCATTACCGCCCTTATGCAACCCGCTGAACCGGTAGCTAGTTTCCAACTAGTTTCAAATTTTTCAATGTATGAGGAGGCGGTTGGACAGAGAGAGAATGTGAGAGGATTTCCAAATCAAACCTACCCATACCCAATTGAATCCAACAACTCTAATTTTCAAACATGTGTCCAAAATGACGAGTTGTGCGACTTTGTAGTGCTTGATTTGCCAGATTGTGAAGAACCCCTTTCGAGTGAAACCACACGTAATCATTTTGACCTTTACACCTCCACTCTAGAACCTAAATCGATAAATATCCATGCTTTTGATGAGGTGTCAGAAAATATTGATTTTCACTTGATTGAGGATATAGACGCCGGGAATATTTCGGATGATGAACCTGTCGATTTGATTGAACTTTTATGTCCAATTCATCATCTCCAGTCATTAGATGTTTCTCCCGAACCTCATATGCGTCTTGATTTTAATGATAATGGCATGGATGAGTTAAATATTGAGGAGAATTATGAGGATAGTATTGAGGAGGGTTTTGAGGATCATATTGAGGTTGAACCATTTTTTTTTGATGTGTCTGATTTTCCAATCCATCCTCTTGACCCTTTAACTAAATCACCCTCCCTCCTTTCCATCGTTCCAACAACGCAAAAGATCACGCTAGAAGACTGTGAGCTTGAAAATTTTTCCTTTGAATCTGACACAGTTCTCACAGACGATAACACTTACGAGTGTTTCATTTTTTTGGACGATGTTAATGACTCACCGCCCGAGTTTGAGTTCTTTGAATTTTTAGATGAGTTAGTTGAACCATCAGACTCGGTTGATTACAGTAGTTTCGAACTATTGTTGGAATCTTTCAAGTTCGAAACAGTTTACTACGGTGAGAATGAGACTGTCCCTAATTCACTCCCTTCCCTACCTTCCATTGTTCCGACCGTGCAAGTGACTGTTACGCTTTCATCTCCTATACCAAGTTCGGCGTACCCATGCTTTCTTGCGAATCTTGAGGGATTTGATCACATTTCTCGACGGGTTGATAGGTTAGCGCAATCACTTTTAACACATTGGTCATCATAAATTGCGTTAATTTATTCACTCGATTTACACCCTCAAGTCCGTGCTACACTTCTTTCTCCTTTCTGTCATTCTTCTATTCCACCGAGACCATATTCTACCCTTCTTCCCACATGGTCTCGTGTGTTTCTCATTTCTTTCCTCTACACCCCATTATTTCACCAACTCGGCCATTACCACGATAAGATTTTTGAATGGTTGGTGCTAACCTTTGGCTTGTGTAAGGCCAAGCTTAAGTTTGGGGGGAACCTTGTTGTATATATGTATATATATTTTTTTGTTTTCTTTTTCTATAAAAAAAATTTCGAAACATTAAAAAAATATAAATTTTTTTTTTATAAATAAATAAACAGGGGAGTGCCGGCATTTTGACCCTCTTGGTATAGCATGACAGTGAGGACACTGTCAAGTTTAAGTTTGGAGGTATGCTCGGTAAGTCTTCTTCCTTCGCATTCATATGTACATTTTGCATTTGCATACTTATTTGAAAACCCATAAAAATTTGAAAATTTTTAAAAAATTATAAAAATTATTGTATTCAATTTTAGCTTATTTGACTAGAGTTTGACAAATAGGTTAACTAGCTAGGAACAACTGGATCTTAGACTTAGTAAATTAAAAACTTTAAAAATAACCTTCCTTAAAGTTTAACGGTAGAAAGTATATGTCTTTGTAGTTTATTTAGAAATAGGCAAATTTTGAGTTCACTTCTTGGGCTAAGTCGAAACAAAGGAATAGTATTGATATTCTTATTAGAGTATAAGTTTGAAAAATAATTCCTAGTTTAAGTCTAGATTTTGAAAATGTATACCCTACAATTTGCACAATCACGCACCTTGAAACTTGGAATAGTAGAAGAGACCTTGAAATGCTCTTGTCTAAAGTCCTTAGTACGAAGGAAAAAAAATAATACAAGTGTGAATAAAGAATAAAAAATGAACACTGGTTTTTGTGATTACTTAAGGCTGCAAAAATAGAAAAATATTTAGCGAGGATACTTCATCACCTAGTGCCTTAGACCAACTAGTTTGGGAGTCACTGCAAAAAGTCTTGGGTGTTGCAAAACTAGGAATTACGCTTTAAAGTGCAAACGCATCTTGTAATCGGTTGTTGGTACCTCAAGAAGTATTAACGGTCGCATGAAGGATGTGTAAGCAAAATTCAATTAAAAATTCATCTACTAATACGTACTTTGGACAACGGACAAGGGTATGATTGCTTGATTTGAATTTCCAAGTGTAGGGGTATTTATACACACACGTGGGGATATTTAGACAAGTGAGAGAAAGGAGTGAAGAATAGAACTTGTATCTTTAGTAGAGTTGATAGAAATTCCTAAGTGGAGATAAAACCCTAGAAGGAAAACTTAAGAAATGCCGAAAGCTAAGTAGGTCTGCAGAACATATATGATCTTAAGTTAAATGATGAGGAAGTGTGAAGAATATGGATGGATAATTTAGAGTCGACGATAATAGAATTCCTTGTTAGAAAAACTAATTGGAAAACAAAAGTCGAAAAAGCCAAATTGATAGGATTTTGTGGGTAGTATCCGCTGAAAACCCTCAGGAGACAACACTCCTCCTACTAGGAACACCTAGAGATTTAACGGCTTGTTGTACGAGCTCAGTGCAATCGCGTTTCCTTACGAAAGTGCGGTTAGGTTTTTGTCAAGAATAAAAAAATAAGTTTGCTCGAGGACGAGCAAAAGATAAGTTTGGGGGTATTTGTTCACACCATAATATTGTATTATTATATTCCTCATTCTTATTCGTTTTATAAATAAACAGGTGCTTTTGACGCATGTCTGCTACATATTACAGGTTACAGGTTCTTGGATCTAAAACAGTGAAAACGATGAAAAGACGATGCAAAAGTGGACTTTGACCAACAAACAGAAGACTCTTGATTAAGCCTACATCAAAGATAAAATTCATAAAGTATAAGGCAATGCAAGGTCCAAGATTACAAAGCGAACGGTTAAAAGTCCACCGTAATTATTCACTGGAGATCTGGAAGAAACATAGAAGCTATTTTAATAAAAGAACCAAATAATAATGAAGCCCAAAGACAGAAAAGCCCACAAAGGAAATTTCAAGGCCCAATACTTCCTTTTAAAGAGACAAAGACATAAAATTTTACCAAAGCTTGGAGTCTACTTTGACTAGGTCTTCCTAAGGATATTTTGGTAAACGTAGACGTGCGAATCAAATGTAAACCTAGGGTTTCTATCTCCTATAAATAGGAACTCCAAATCATTGTATTTTTCTATGCCTCCCTATGCCTCTTTTTATCAATAAAATTTAGATTTCTTTTGGAGAACATCGATACCTCTTTTCATTTCAGAAATTCAGATCTGACAAGGCTTGTGTTGATGTTTGGAGAGAGCTATCTGTAAAGTAAGTAGGTAATTTCAATTCTTACCCTAGGTAATTTTTCATTCTCTGCCCTAGATTAAATTTAATTCCTTGCCCTAGTTAGATCTTTAATTCCTTGCCCTAGTTAAATTTAATTCTTTGCCCTAGATAAATGATAGATTTAGATTTTAGATTTAATAAGAAATCCGAACACCCATCGGAATTAACTCGTTTGAGCGATTAGGAAATTCACAACATCCCTGTGGACCGACCCATACTCACCGGCTAGCTACATGCGACGCCGTTCTTGATTGCGGTTATAGATAGTTTTTGAGATCCAAATCAGCATACTATCTCCAGTACGACGTACTGATGGCTGTGGGACAGACCATCTCCCCTGCTCGGATGAGAAGCGTATACACTAGTCTACTCTGGAGTATCGATGCCCCGTCTCGATAATCCTACAACTAGGGACCTGTATAGGATGTGCTTATAGGCTACCCAGCCCCTACTAGTGTGACTGCCATCACAACGCTAGTAATCAAGCAAAAGATCATAAAGGCTCCACCAATATGTATAAGCGATATGCTAAGAAAGCACATGCACATATTGAGGTAGAAACAAACCAGGTAGCATACTACCATTTCGAGCGAGACTGTTACTATATTCATGTATATCCTAAGCTTCCATTAAGTAATCTACAATCCAGTATGATACAATAATGGCATCTAGGGCATATATCATTAACAATCTCCCACTTGCACTAAGGCCGTATACTGGCATATCACAGACCTAAGATCTCAAATAGCCTCTCGAACACTGTCTGAGGGATGGCCTCTGTGAGTGGATCTGCAATGTTCTTCTCGGTATCTACTCTCCTCACCTCGATCTCCTAGGGATCAACGATCTTCCTGATCAGGTGGTACCGCCTCAAGATATGTCTGGATCTCTGATGGGACCTGCGTTCCTTCCCTAAAGCTATAGCACCATTTGTTGTCATAATACTAAAGTATTAGATCAACAATGGAAGGAACCACTTGAAGTTCAGTTAAGAACTTCCTTACCCAGACTGCTTCTTTTGCGGTGTCACATGCAGCGATCTACTCCGCTGCCATCGTCGAGTCTGCAACGGTGTCCTGCTTGGAGCTTTTCCAACAGACCGTCCCTCCACTGAGGGTAAAGACATAACCCGATATGGACTTGGAGTCATCCTTGTCACTCTGGAAGCTGGAGTCAGTAAAAGCCTCGATCTGGAGGTTTTTTCCGCTATACACCAAGAACGTCTCCTTAGTCCTTCTCAGGTACGTGAAAATGTTCTTTACTGCTATCCAGTGCTTCTCCTCTGGGTTTGAATGATACCAGCTTACCACGCTAGTTCGTAAGCAACATATGGTCTGGTACACAACATCGCATACATTATAGAGCTTACCACAGAAGCGTAGGGTATAATCGACATGCGAGCCCTTTCTAAATCAGTCTTGGGAGACGTCTCTTTAGAGAGGGTGATTCCGTGACGAGCCAGTAGACTACCGTGCTTTGAATCTTTCATACTAAATCTTTTCAGTATAGTGTTGTTGTATCTTGACTGTGAAAGTCCCACTATCCTCTTTGATCTATCACGATAGATCTGGATCCCCAGAATGTAGTTGGTATCACCGAGGTCTTTCATGGAGAACCTTAGTGACAAGAACCCTTTGACTGATTGTAGCATAGGAATGTCATTTTCTATCAAAAGAATGTCATCCACGTACAAGACGAGGAATACCACAGTTCTCCCTATAATCTTACTATAAATGCATGGTTCATCTGGATTTTTGATGAAGTCAAATTCTTTGACCGTCTCATCAAAATAGATGTTCCAACTCCGCGATGCCTGCTTTAGTCCATAAATGGACTTAAGCAACTTGCACACTCTCCCGCTGCTTCCACTATGATTGAAACCCTCTGGCTGATTCATATAGACACACTCTTCCAAATAACCATTTAGAAAAGCCGTCTCTACGTCCATCTGCCGGATCTCAAAATCATGGAAGGCAGCAATGGCAAGAAGGATCCAAATGGATTTGAGCATAGCGACTAGAGAAAAGGTTTCATCATAGTCCAAACCAGGTCTTTGACGAAAACCTTTTGCAACAAATCTAGCCTTATAGGTTTCAACCTGTCCATCTACACCAATCTTCTTTCTGAAGATCCATTTGCAACCTACGGGTTTTACCCCTTCTGGAGCAATGTTCAAAGTGCATATTTTGTTGGTGTACACGGACTCCATCTCGGCCCGCTTTGCATCCAGCCATTTTACCGAGTCACCGCTCTGAATGGCTTGCTGGAAGCTAGTTGGCTCATCATTGTCAATGATGCAATCCTCTCTATCCCCGTCTATGATAAAACCGTAGTATCTCACGGGCGGATGAGACTGCCTACTAGTCCTGCGGATTAGCGTAGGGATGTCCTATTCTTTTGAAATCTCTGGTTCTACCATACTTTCAGTAATAGTTTGTGGTTCTTGAATTTCTTCCAGTTCTATTGCGCTCCCACTAGTCCTTTTTCAAAAAATTGATTTTCTAAAAAGTGGGTATGACGAGGAACAAAAAACCATTTGTTCCTCTGCGTAATAGAAAAGATACCCCTTGGAGTTCTTTGGGTATCCCACAAACTTACACAGTATTGAGCATGCCTCGAGCTTGTCCGCATACTACTTTTTGACAAAAGCCGGACATCCCTTTATCTTCAGATACTGAAGATAGGGTTTCTTCCTACTCCACATCTGATATGGTGTGGTAAGCACAGTCTGGGTAGGAACCTTATTCAAAAGATATGCAGCTGATTCTAGTGCATAACCTCATAAGGATCGCAGTAACTCAGCGTTTTCTCATCATGGAACGAACCATATCCAATAAAGTTCTGTTCCACCTTTCGGATACATCGTTGTGTTGAGGTGTGTATGGAGGAGTAAGCTGAGAGAGAATTACATTCTCTTTTAAGTAATCCAGGAACTCGGCAATTAAGTATTCACCACATCTATTAGATCTCAGTGTCTTGATACTTTTGCCTGTTTGTTTTTCCACATCATTCTTATATTCCCGGAATTTCTCAAAGGTCTCGGATTTATGCTTCATCAAGAAGACATGTCCATACCTAGAGAAATCATCCGTAAAAGTAATGAAATAGGAATAACCACTTCGTGTATCTGTAGACATTGGACCACACACATCGTTGTGTATGAGTCCTAAGAGCTCGCTCGCTCTTACTCCGTGTCCAGTGAATGGAGTTTTTGTCATCTTTCCTATGAGACAAGATTGACAAGTTGCATAAGACTGATATTCGAACGGATCCAAATATCCCTCTCTATGTAACTTCGACAACCGTGTTTCATTGATGTGACCCTGTCTACAATGCCATAAGAAAGCCCTATTTAATTATGGAGACTTTCTTTTAAGTGTGTTCTGGACGTTGAAAACCTGAGCTTGATTTAACGCGTATATACCGTCCTCTAGTGTACCTGACCTAATCAAACTTTGATTTAGGTGGATGTGGACCACAACGCTTACAAACTAAATTAGGTACACACAAACAGTTACGTAGAATCAATATCTGCCAACTTGTCAATCCTAGATGATATTCCCTACGGATACAGCGTCCACGCTCCTTCCGTTAGCAACCCTGAGAGTCATATCACCTGCCCTGATAACTCTACGGTTTCTCAAAACCTGTAATGAATTACAAATATGAGATCCTGATCCAGTATGTAGTACCCAGGAAGTAGAGTTAATTGACAGACTATTTTCAATCACAAACACACCCGAAGTCGAAGCCACAACGTGCTTCGAATCTTTGATTCTGGCTTTCCAAGCCATGCATCCCTTCTACCAATGCCCTTTCCCGTGACAATAGGAACAACCCACCTTCCCTACTGTTAACCCCAAAACTTTTGGCGTACCCTTTTCTTCTACCTTACCGACACTGCTTATCGGATTTGTGGAGGTCTTCTTCTTCTCACCCTTGACTTTCACCTTGGATCCAGAAGAGAAAGATTTCCCAATAAGCAGAGCGGGTGTCTCCTTGGTTTCCTTCAGGTTGCCCTCAACTGGAAGTATAACATTCCTCCCCTGGGCGTAAGTAGAAGGTAGGGACTGTAGAATTAAGTCAGTACATGACTCGTTCTCGAACATGGTCTCCAGGTCCGTGAGCTTTTCAATATAGCTAATCATTGTAAAAACGTGGTCCCCTACAGATGACCCGACAGCCAATCTCGCTTGAAGCAATTCCTTCGAGGTCTCATATCTTGCGATACGAGATTGCTCTCCATATAAAACTTTGTTATGGAAGAAGATGGAAGCTAAGTCCATCTTCTCGTGCTGCCTCTGGTTTTCACCATCAACTGAGGCCAACACGAGACATTTGGCATTCGCACTGTCCTTTTCCCTTGTCCTATGGATATCCATATCCGCGACGATGGAAATTGGACCTGGGACGGTGGGGGCTTGAGTAGTAATGAGGTGATCCAGCTTGTCATAGGTAATGGACATCTGGACAAACCTTTATCAGTCAATATAGTATAACTCAGTCATTTTATTATCTATCTGTAACCTAATCTGGTCATCTGGTCGATGCAATTAGGAGAGAAAGAAGAAATACTCAACATGATGCTCTTGCAAGTTTAAATTGGTTTTTAATTTATCTAAACAGGATGGCTCCCACTGTTTCTCGAATCTTTCCTCAAATCATAAAAGAAGAATTAGTCAGGATTAATCTCTCTGTACAATTCTTGCTTAACCGTTCGGCCAGGTTAGTGTCAGTAATTCAAGGGAGGTTTTACGACGCTTTCACAAATTTTTTTAATTTAATAACATCTTTTCTCTGGAGGCGTAGCCCCGCTAACATTGTTCTAGACACCTACTTGGTTTATAGTATTGATCGTTAAATGAAAAATCTCCCAAGGAGTAGCGGATACGCACAGTAGGATCGGGATCCAAATATCATTGTGTGATAATCTTGAAGGAATCCTACCAACATTATCACACTCTAAATGGTATGCAGCACTAGCAAGTTTCAGTTTCTTTAGAAACTCCCGATATGGATTTTTTCCCCATACTCTATGACCTTGACGAAGGCCAACAAATCATAAGTCATATGTAAAGTTCTAACCATCATTGTCCAGGTTAATTTGAACCCACCCGTATATACCCTTGACGAATGCTAACAAAGTAATACGACTGTCCCAAACCAACCCATCTATCTATGCTACATATGAATACCCAGCAACTACCAATCACTATGCCTTGGCGAAAGTCAACAAACATAGTTTGAATACTACTGAATATTCATATGAAATGACGGAGGGCCACGAATGGTTTTGGCGAAACCGTGAACATAGTGAACTTGATATAATCAAAGGAATCAGATGGCTTTTAAAAGGAGTGGTTTAAGCTCCGCATTTAAAAGTCTGCTGTTTTGAAAAAACCGAGTGATTTTAAAAATGTTCCAACAATTCAGCTTTGGTTTGTTTGCTTTGCATTAATAATACAGTCCCATCATTTACACCTATCATCACTGAAAAAGATGAAAATACGACGTCCACTTATGCCATCTGCATTCGCCACTGGGCCCCGTCTAACACTGTTAGGTTACTTAACTAACGCCAGAGTGGGGGTTGGACTAGCGCAGGTGAAAAACATAAGCAACGTCTACTATATAGCATATATACAACAAACATCCGTCTGACGCAATAATAGGCATTCTAGATCACAGATGAACATATTGGATATACTAGGAATTTTGCGTTTCGTTTAAGCCTGTAACGAAAGACGGATTCCACGGTCGTGATGAATAGCCAAACCCCACCCTAGACCCCTACGGGTGCGCAAACTACCTGCCAAATTCCCGAAGTGAGGCAACCTCCCTCATCAAAGTGAGTAGGCCACTCAGCACTTCAAAGACCTGGTAGTTTGTGCACCCCACTCTGGGTCTATCCTAAGAGCAGAAAACAGTAAACGAAAATAATACAACGGTGGCTACAACCTCAACCCGGATATGCCCCGCAAAAGAATATTACATCACTTTACAATTTACATCGAATGAAAGAATGAAAACCCTCATTTCACATCCCCGGCTATTCATCCACGACGATCCAATAAAGTTTATATAGACAAACCATAAAAATAGTAGCGCAGATATGTGCAACCCCGACTAATCGACGTATAGCAATTAGTTGACGTTTCAAAACACATATATCACAACTTGAAACTTTAAACGACATTAAAACTGCGACTTGGAAATACTCTGTATTGCCACAATAAAAAGATAACAGTATATCCAAAATTGGCAAAAACAAACAACACCTGAGACCTTAGATCCAAGCAACTAGAACACAGACCAAAATTTAAAGAATTCCACAAAAATAAAAAAGGTGCGGCCGTTTTTTTTTTTGTGAATGTGGCCGGCCCAATTAAGGTGGAATTGCTTCATTTTTTGTGTGTGTTCATATCACAACAAGTAGAGCACTCTGCAATTGTTTAAAAAAATTTAGAGCCTCCGAAAAATTTGATAGAAACTTGGATTCTAGGTTTCGTGTTTCGGAGTTATTTCGGTTTCGTAGTTTTATACGTTGTCTAAATAGTTAGCAAAGATTTATTTAGGCTCTGATACCACTGAAAGTCGATATCGCGCACCCCGCGTGTCCGCGGGGAGGCGGAATATTCAAAAAATGATTTTCAAATGCATCACAACACCGACTTAAACCCCAGGATTGAATCTAAACCCTAACTAGCTAACTTGTAATGAGGTTAACTACTATGATACGAAGTTATACCTCACGATACAAGTCCTTCGGGTCTTCATCGCTGTCCTCCACCTCGTCATAACCTCCAAGGATCAAAACGGATCGGGCAACCTCGACGTCCTCCTCGGGTCAAAGATGATCTACCCGAGAGTCTATAGTCCAAGCTCCTACCTCGAATCTGAGGTAACTACGGATTCTAGTTCGCTAAAATAGAAGTCCTAGATGGTGTAGAGTAAGAAGATGGAGTGATTTGTCTCTTGGAACCCTACGATTCTCAACACATGAGAGCTTTTAGGGTTTTGATGATGAAGAAGAAGAAAACTTGATAAAATGAGAGAGTGGAAACAACTAAAGAAAAGGCTTGGCTCATTTGTGATGAATAATGAACCATGATAATAATTGATGAGATAATATCTCACAAATATCAACCATGGTTCATAAATATCTATTTTGTCCATGTGATGAGTCATGCATCATCCAATAAATATCTCCACCTCATTTTCTCTACCTCATTAATTTTTAATCTATAAAGAAAAAGAAACCCTAATGAGGTGTTCCTTCTAGAAGCTTTCTCGAGAAATTACGAGAATGCCCCTCATCCGTATATACATACCCGCATCCACATTCCGAAGAATACGAATACAATGAGACGAAAATAATCCATCAATATAATACTAGGATCCGGCTTAAACCAAAGCACACTAGTATTATCCGCCCGATCATCATGTTAGTTATATGTATGCCCTAGAGGCCATTACTATACATGCGATGTATATTGTAGTGGATGCTTGGACATATATAGGGAGGACTTTCTTGCTCGACATGATAGTACGCTATCTGGTTGCTCTTTATCTTAACATGTACTCTGATTGTCTCTATGTTACATGTTGATAAAACCCTTAGGATGAGTACTTGACTACCAGGACTATGATGCGGATCATACTAGTGAGAACAGTGTAGTCGCCAAGTACATCCTTCAAACGTTCCTAGTCGTGGGAGTACCGAGACAGGGCATCGATACTCCAGAGTAGACTAGCGTATGCGCTTCTTGACCCATATGATGGGCGATGGATGGTCTCATATCCATTGGTATTTGACATCAGAGAAGGTATACGGGTGCTCAGTGGAGACTGGGTACACTGGACGGACTCGCCGAGAACTCCAAGATGGTATTATACCTCACGTCAGATGGCAGTTCTCTGGTGATACTGGTACAGGTTAGTCTGTAGACCCGAGATCGTTATAGAGACCTATGTGATTCCGACTGTGCTTTGATTTCCATCATACCACGTCCAAGAGGGCGTGCAAAAAGGTGGCTTTTGGGTACAGTCCCGAATCATATGGAGGCAATGAGCGATAGGAGGGGATTCGTCTCTCCCGGTATAGAGAGTTGATGTTGTGCTGTGTTCGATTGGCTATAACTGGAAATCCCTGGTCAGGGTTGCTGAGATTTACTGGTAAGTGTTATCAGTAGTTTCTCAAACTGTTATAGACCTCATATCGACACGAATTATCAAGCTACTGGGGTCTGACGTATACCACCCCTAGGCGAGATATGCGACAAATCAGACGAAGTGACCGGACTGTACGGGAGTGTTACTGACTGGATTCACAGGAGAATGTACAGGCTTACTTGTTGATCTTCTGAGCGCTCAATACCTGGGTGGCTATTACGTTTAGCTGACCGCTTGCAGCTTATGGGTGTTTGATATGATCATCACCTACTGCCGGCATATTGACGATTCTTTAGAGTCCTACACAGAGGTTTCTTGGCTCAGGAAAAACGGAGTAGGAGCATATATAAGATATGTGCGGGACCGAGAACAATACGAGTATGTGATACCGTATTAGATTCTCGCGATATGAGATATCGGCCGGGTATATGTGATATAGCCGGGTTATCGGATCAAGTGTTGATTCGATGAACTGATACAGATTATATTAGTCGGTTATTTGTGAAATAGCCGGATTATCGGATCAAGTGTTGATTCGATAATTTAGTGTATAATTATATATTTGATATATTAAATTACATTAACTGATATAAGCTCACTAAAATATTCTTTTTCTCACTCGGATAATACATTGATATATATGCGATATATGTTAATTGTATTATTTTATTTTGTTACAATAAATATTGTATATGTGATATATAATATTGTAACATGTTATGGTTATAATTGCAACATGGTTTGTGGAGTTTAATTGAGGTTAGGGTTTGGATCAGGGTTAAGTCTTCATGAAGCTTTCAAGAAGCTTCTTGAAGCTTTGATTTTGACTTGGATATTTTGTGATATTTTCTTAACCCAACCCAACCCTTTACCCTAGTTAAATCTCTACATGGGTTAAGTCTTCATACTTAACCCAAGGTTGCAATTCTAACCTCACTAATGTTTTCATTATTCATCACAAAAGGATTCTTCTTCTTCTTCCTTGAGTTCTTGATGGAAAAGCTTACTAGCTTTTTCATTAGTGATGATTTTGAGTGAGATTATGAAAACAAATGAGAGCTAAAATCCTACTTCATCATCCTAATCTATCCTAACCATTTAGATTAGGGTGTTCACTTCATTAGTGAGTGAGAGCTAGTGTTAAAGAAACTTCAAGGTAGATCATCTTTGTTATTGATGATCGGAAGAAAGCTTGCATCTTTCTCTTCGTAGAGCCTCTCGAGAGTCCGGAACTTGATGATCGCAGTGAAGGGACCACAACACGGAGCTTATGAAGTGAAGGATCGGACTACAAAGGTTGTAATCCCTAACTCTTAGATGTTAAAGTGTTTAACATGCTTTGTTTCGCCTAATCTCTAGTCTAAGATCTTGGTTTAGGGTTGTTCGGAATGACTAAATTTTAAATTGGGCATGGTTGATACCTTATAGACCCTTGTGCGTGTGCCTAGTAACCCTACAGTGGTATCAGAGCGAAGCTAGAGCTTTAGGCGAAGTCTGGGCGAAATTTAAAGTCCGATCGAACCCCGAAACCCCAAAACATACCCTTCTCTGGAAATTTTGTAAAAATGTTGATTTTTTTATATTAAAAATACTCAAAAAAATCAGCAAGGAAATACAAGAATTACTATGCAGCACGTGCCTCCAATTCCATCAATGCGCCGTGGAACCGCGGCCGTACCATGGCTTGCGCAGCAGTTCCGCGGCCAAACTGTAGCAACAGGGACAGTGCTTTGCACAGTAATAACCGTAGTTACTTCCTATTTCTTTTGGGAATTTTTAATTATACTCATGTGTTGAGTTTTCTGGGATGTATTGGGGACTCGTTGATTCGATCGGATAATTTAACTTCGTTTAATTTTTCTCGGGTAATTTTAGAAACTGTTAAAAAGTTCGAACGGATATCACTAACTCACTTTTTCCCCTGTCGGATTTTTTTTCAAAAGTTGGATTTTTTCTCGAGTTTGAAACTTCCGGAAAATCATGCAAGTAACGCGGTGGACCTTCTAGAAGAACACAAAGCTTAACTCGATTATGTGACCGTCTGAACCGCCTCTGAACCTTAAGGTTTGGGGCAGTACGGCGTTGCCACATGTGAGGCGTTGGCTTGACCCTTTTACGGCTGGACCATTGGTACTATGGCATGTGATGGATATTTTTTGAACTCCTCTCAAGTGTTGAGCTATTTGGGAAAACTTGGGTGATTGATTATTCGATCGGAAAGTTTAACATTGTCTATTTATCAGGAATGTGATACAATATTTGGAATCCACATGTAGTTATGAGATAACTAATTTGAATGTTATAAATTTAGCAGTTCAGTCTCAGATGATCGGTTGCCACGGAATTTTGATGTGATCAAAAGTCCGTCGCAATCACGTAGCGTACGAGGATACTCGCCGGGTAAACTTAACAGACAGCCACGCCCCATAGCCCCGACCAAGTGACTGTAGGAGAACCCCGTCGCCAAAAGCATCCGTTCGGATACTCGTGGTAGCGGTGTTCCGCCTTAGTGCACTTTGTCGATGGCATCCGGGGGTGCGGCCGTCTACTAAAGTTTGCGACGAGCATTCGATCAGGATGTCGGGAATCTTGTTTAATTGCCCGACTTGATATTGAAAAGTGTTTTCGATAATGAGACTAAAATGCGGGGTTTATAATTGTTAGGCATGCGATGTCTAAGGAATTCATTTGGTTAGGCATGCGATGTCTAAGGAGGTTGCGGATTCCAACTGTTGTAGTTTTACACTTTCTTTTCTATGACCGTAAGCGTAGTATGTGGTGTATCGCCGGCTTCGTTGCTATACATCAACGATAATCGGGATACGCATACTTGCTTACATTGATGATATGAGATATTATGTGTTGCTGTGATATGTTATATTGGATCGTCGCGTTATGAATAGCCGAGGGTTTTATGTAAGATGGGAGTTTTTTTATTTTCATTCATGTAAAATTCATTTGTATGTAATATTCTTTTATTGGGGCACTTCCG
Organism: Agapanthus africanus; assembly: GCA_030015575.1. NCBI lineage: Eukaryota > Viridiplantae > Streptophyta > Magnoliopsida > Asparagales > Amaryllidaceae > Agapanthus > Agapanthus africanus. Next base: position 716,244,835 of record CM057337.1, read on the forward strand.
GGCTGAGGATGATGTCACCATTGTATATTATTTACTTTTCCGCATTAGGTAGACCTAAGGCGGGGAGCACAAGTAACCGGGTTCTAGGGTCCAGTGGGAGACCATCTCGAGGAGTCGAGACCGGGTCTCCTAACCCTAGAATTGACAGTGTTGCTTGCCGCTCTCGTAGGGGTCTAGAGATGTGGGTTTGGCTATTCATCGTGACCGTGGAATCCGTGTTTTATACAGGCTCATATTAAAACACGGACGTCCTAATATATCCAATATTTCATATATGTTCTTCTACTGCAATGTTCTGTGATAAGATCATATTACTGCCTTAGACGAATGTTTATATTATATATATGAGATATATGTTATATTGCAGATTTCGTTTCAAATGTGATTCTTATGAAGCATATTAAAATGGGACTTCATTAATGAGATTAATGAAACTAAAAGAAACCTAAAGATGTTATAGAAACTTGTTTAAAAACTGGTAGCTCTAGTTCTTGCTTTGCATAGCGGTGTTCCTTATAGAACATCCAGCACCTTATTCGATAAGGAAAGAGCCGAGATCCCTTCACCGGGAGTGACCTCTTTAGCGAAACTGGCAAATGCTACACACTCGGTTTGTCTTTTGATTGCTTCTATAGTTTTTGCTTTGCATAGTGATATTTGTGAAATATCCTGCACCTTATTCGATAAGGAAAGAGCCGACGATCCCTTCACCGGGAGTGACCTCTTTAGCAAAACTAGAAAAGGCCTCAAAAACATTCCTTTTAAAAATCACTCGATTCTACAATGATATCAAGTTCATTACGCAAAGGGTTTTCTTAAAAACCTGTCGTAGCCCTCTGTCATTTAAAATAAGTACTATTTAGTATTCGTGCTGCGGTAGTTTGGCATGCGTCAAGGCGTAGTGTATGGTAGCTAACTAGTGCTTATCTACTAGCATACGATGCGATTGGATTAGGGTATTCGTACGACGTTGTTTGGCATGCGTCAAGGGTCGTGCGGGTGGGTTTAATTCAATCAAGAAATGTACAAGTTGAACTTGACTAGCGGACTATGGGTTGTTTGGCATGCGTCAAGGTCATAGCACGCTAGGGGTAAAATATTATTGGGAATTTCAAGAGTTGAAATTTGCAATGAGATTGCATGTCTTCTATGAGATAGTTGGATCCCGATACCCGTTGAGAGTAAGAGTTACTTCTGAGAGAGCTTTACACATTACAATTAGCCGATCAAGTAGGTGTCTAGAAAGGTGTTAACGGGGTTACGCCTCTGGGAAAACGAGGTTTATTTTAATTAGGTCCGTGCGAAAGATTGGGGAACCTCCCTCAAAGTACCGGCACTGACCTGGCTAAAAGATTGGCGAACTTGTAGAGTGTAATTAATCCCAGCTAGTCTTTCTTTTTAGGGTTTGAAGGAAGATTTGACTAAAACAGTGGGAGACATCCTAATTAGATAAATTGATAACCAATCTAATCTTGTAAAAGCGCACGCTGAGTGTTTTCTTCTCTCTCTCTCCTGGTTACGACTATGTTACGCCTTAATCAAGATAATAATACGGATGTATTGACCGAACCCGCTTGTTATACTGCGCTAAGGAACGTTGGTCCCGCTCCAACTTATAATTGTTATAAGACAGAGCAGGAAACTGGGGATTACCAGAATTCCCGTGCCGCCCAAACGAAGAAAGTGCATGCTGATGCATCTTCTTCGGGTGTGTTCATTACACAGAACTGTTTCTCAGTATCCTTTACGTCCTGCGTATGAGATACCAGATCAGGATCCCATATATGTAATTTGTTACATGGGCTACAGATAGGTAGAGAACCGAGAACGGGTGATAAGTTTCATGAGATAGAAATGGTGCAAGTGTTGCAGCCAAGTCTGTTGGTAGTTATCACCCTGTATTACCAGAATACATTGATTCTGAACGAATGTTATTAGATACCGAACCTGATATACAAAATCATATCAGTCTCTTTATTAGTAAAGAAAGATATAATTTTGTATTGTTGGATAATGTTTTGAACATTTTCTATATCAAGAGTTGATCGGTTCAGGCACATTATCTAAAAGCATAGACGTTCTAAGTCAAACCACAGTTTTTAGGTACACAACACACACAAGAGGAAGAGTTCAAAAATGAACGAATCCTTCTTGAGGCATTGTAGACTAGGTCATATCAATGCGACCCGGCTAGCTGAAGTTACATCTAGATGCATATTTAAATTAGTTTGAATTTACATCTTGTGAAACTTGCCGGTCATGTCACAAAGATAAGATGACAACAGCTCTGTTTATTGGAAACAGAGAAAGAGTCAGTGAACTCTTGGGATTGATACATGATGATGTATATAAGGTCCCCTGTCTACACACGCCAAAGACTGGTTCTTTGTACTTCATTACATTCACTGATTATCTCTCAAGATCCGGACATATGTTCCTGTTGAAACACAAGTCTGGAACTTTTGAGAAATTCAAAATATAAGTTAGAAGTAGAGAACCAAAATGGGTATAAATATTATGTCCTTTGATGAGATCAAGGAGGAGAATACTTGAGCACGGAATTCCTGGACTATTCTAAAGGAGAATGAGATTCTCTCTCAGCATTACTCCTCCGTATACACCATAGCACGTCGGTGTATCGGGGCGGAGCAATCACACCCTATTAGATATAGTGCGCTCTATGATGAGTACTACAGAGTTTCCTATTTCCTTTTGGGAGTTATGCACTTGTGAAGCTGCATACCTATTGAATAGGGTTCCAATCAAATCAGTTGCCTACCACTTCATATGTGATATGGAATGGGAAGAGCCCATATCTTAAGTATGTTAAGATTTGGGGTTGTCCAGCCTATGTCTAAAAGCATAATCCGGACAAGCTCGAGGCAAAGTCAGTTCTGTGGAAGTTTGTTGGATATCCCAAGCATTCGCAAGGGAATATCTTCTACCTAACCGAGGAACAAAAGATGTTTTGTTTCTCAACATGCCACCTTTGTGAAAGGGAATTTCTTGTGAAGAAATTAGTGGTCATGAGGTAGAACTGGAAACAGTTCCAGCTATACAAACTGCAGCTGATGATTTGGTAAAACCGAAGGATTCAATAGTTTCTAACGAATCTCAGCTTCTCCGCCGATCTAGTAGGGTTTCTCACCCACCTGAGAGATACTTCGGTTTCTCTATGACAGTGGGAGCGAGAATTGCATCATGAGATAATGACCCAACTAGTTTCGAGCAGGCCATCAGGAGTGGGACTCTGTAAGAATGGCTGGATGCTTAGTGATCCGAGATGGAATCATTATACACCAACAAAGTATGGACTTTGGTTGCTTTATCTGATGGGTTAAATCCCAATCAGAAGCAGGTATATCTTGAGAAGATTACTTGGTGTACATGGAAAAGTTGAGACTTTCAAAGCTATGCTTAAGTCCATCCAGATCCTACTTGCCACGGCTACATACCATGACTATGATATCTGGCGGTTGGGTGTCATGACTGCTTTTCTAAATTGTGATTTGGAAGAGAGCATCTATAAGTACACAGCTAGAGGGCTTCGTAGACAGTGGGAGCAGCGGAAACGTGTGCAAGATGTTTTATGTGATAAATCAGGCATCGCGGAGTTGGAACATCTGTTTTGATGTGGTAGTCAAAGAGTTTGACTTCATCAAAATGGTAGATGAACCTTGTATATACAAAAAGGTAGTAGAGAGTATGGTGGTGATCCTCGTAGAGTACGTGGATGACATACTCTTGATAGGAAAGGAGTTTCTTATGCTACGCTCGGTCAATCTCCTCTTATCACATTGATTCTCTATATAGGATCAAGGTGATACCGCCTAAATCCTGGGTTATGGATCTATGAGATAGATCTATTTGGATGTTAGGATTCTCACTAGTTGTAGTGAGATGGTATCAATCGATCCTGGGGAGAATCACTGGAAAGATTCCAGAGTGCTAAAGACGACTGAATGTCAGTCGCAGGCATTGTCTTTACCCTCAGTGGAGGGACGGTATGTTGGAAGAGTTCCAAGCTAGATACCGTGACTTACTAGACGATTAAAGGCAAGATACATCGTTACCAAAGATGCTACCAAAGAGGCAGTCTGGATATATAAGTTCATGAGATGAACTTCGTTCCTGCCATTGTGTGACAATGGAGTTGTGGCTTATGCCAAGGAACCCCCGTCCCATCTGAAATCCAGATATAATTCTTAGGGAGTATCACCTGATCATGGAGATGGTTAATCTCCAGGGAGATCAAGGTTAGGAGAGTAGACACAGAGGACAACAGCGCGGATCCACTCACAAAGGCCTTTTTCCCAGTAGAGACTCTTTAATGGGATGGTTGAGTATAAGATACTTCAACCACAGATAATTGTTGGGTATGCGATACCACAACAGATGGCCCTAGTGCAAGTGGGAGATTGTTAGTTATATGTATGCCCTGGAGGCCATTACTGTACATACGATGTATATTGTAGTGGATGCTTGGACATATATAGGGAGGACTTTCTTGCTCGACATGATAGTACGCTATCTGGTTGCTCTTTATCTTAACATGTACTCTGATTGTCTCTATGGTACATGTTGATAAAGCCCTTAGGATGAGTACTTGACTACCAGGACTATGATGCAGATCATACTAGTGAGAACAGTGTAGTCACCAAGTACATCCTTCAAACGTTCCTAGTCGTGGGAGTACCGAGACAGGGCATCGATACTCCAGAGTAGACTAGCGTATGCGCTTCTTGACCCATATGATGGGCGATGGATGATCTCATATCCATTGGTGTTTGACATTAGAGAAGGTATACGGGTGCTCAGTGGAGACTGGGTACACTGGACGGACTCGCCGAGAACTCTCAGATGGTATTATACCTCACGTCAGATGGCAGTTCTCTGGTGATACTGGTCCAGGTTAGTCTGTAGACCCGAGATCGTCATAGAGTCTTGTGTGATTCCCACTGTGCTTTGATTTCCATCATACCACGTCCAAGAGGGCATGCAAAAAGGTGGGTTTTGGGTACAGTCCCGAATCACATGGAGGCAATGAGCGATAGGAGGGGATTCATCTCTCCCGATATAGAGAGTTGATGTTGTGCTGTGTTCGATTGGCTATAACTGAAAATCCCTGGCCAGGGTTGCTGAGATTTACTGGTAAGTGTTATCAGTAGTTTCTCAAACTGTTATAGACCTTATATCGACACGACTTATCAAACTACTGGGGTCTGACGTATACCACCCCTAGGCGAGATATGCGACATATCAGACGAAGTGACCGGACTGTACGGGAGTGTTACTAACTGGATTCACAGGAGAATGTACAGGCTTGCTTGTTGATCTTTTGAGCGCTCAATACCTGGGTGGCTATTACGTTTAGCTGACCGCTTGCAGCTTGTGGGTGTTTGATATGATCATCACCTACTGCCGGCATATTGACGATTCTTTAGAGTCCTATACAGAGGTTTCTTGGCTCAGGCAAAACGGAGTAGGAGCATATATAAGATATGTGCGGGACCGAGAACAATATGAGTATGTGATACCGTATTAGATTCCCGCGATATGAGATATCGGCCGGGTATATGTGATATAGCCGGGTTATCGGATCAAGTGTTGATTCGATGAACTGATACAGATTATATTAGTCGGTTATTTGTGAAATAGCCGGATTATCGGATCAAGTGTTGATTCGATAATTTAGTGTATAATTATATATTTAATATATTAAATTACATTAACTGATATAAGCTCACTAAAATATTCTTTTTCTCACTCGGGTAATACATTGATATATATGCGATATATGTTAATTGTATTATTTTATTTTGTTACAATAAATATTGTATATATGATATATAATATTGTAACATGTTATGGTTATAATTGCAACATGGTTTGTGGAGTTTAATTGAGGTTAGGGTTTGGATTAGGGTTAAGTCTTCATGAAGCTTTCAAGAAGCTTCTTGAAGCTTTGATTTTGACTTGGATATTTTGTGATATTTCCTTAACCCAACCCAACCCTTTACCCTAGTTAAATCTCTACATGGGTTAAGTCTTCATACTTAACCCATGGTTGCAATTCTAACCTCACTAATGTTTTCATTATTCATCACAAAAGGATTCTTCTTCTTCTTACTTGAGTTCTTGATGGAAAAGCTTACTAGCTTTTTCATTAGTGATGATTTTGAGTGAGATTATGAAAACAAATGAGAGCTAAAATCCTACTTCATCATCCTAATCTATCCTAGCCATTAAGATTAGGGTGTTCGCTTCATTAGTGAGTAAGAGCTTGTGTTAAAGAAACTTCAAGGTAGATCATCTTTGTTATCGAAGATCGGAAGCAAGCTTGCATCTTTCTCTTCGTGGAGCCTATCGAGAGTCCGGAACTTGATGATCACAGCGAAGGGACCACAACACGGAGCTTATGAAGTGAAGGACCGGACTACAAAGGTTGTAATCCCAAACTCTTAGATGTTAAAGTGTTTAACATGCTTTGTTTCGCCTAATCTCTAGTCTAAGATCTTGGTTTAGGGTCGTTCGGCACGGCTAAATTTTAAATCGGGTATGGTTGATGCCTTATAGACCCTTGTGCGTGTGCCTTACACATCATATGTGCACAAGTACACGTAAGTGATCGAAGACCTACCATAAAACCATACGGCCTCTACACCTTTTGCCCGGTGCAGGGAAACCCTCCGTGTGGGACTCTAAAGACTCGACATTACGCTGGCAGTGGGTTTAACCACAAGCTGTAAGCGGTACTAACTGCACGTAACGGGTACCCAGGTATGTGTCGATAAGAAGGCCGATGAGCTAACTCATCCGAACTTCTACTGAGCCTATCTGAGACAATCTCCGTACAGTATGGTCTGTTCGTCTAAGAGTATCGCATATCGGGCCTAGGGGGCAGTAATCGTCAGAACCCTAATAGCGCAATAAGTCGTGTCAGAGTGTAGCCCAAAACACCCTGAGAAACTACTGGAATACCTACCAGTAAATCTCGCTTACATTCGCCAAGGACTTTGTGTAATGGCCTTCCGAACACAGCGCGATATCAACCCCCAACACCGGGAGAGACGAATCCTATCTAACCGCCACTGCCTCCAAGTGCTTCGGGACTGCACCCAACTACTACCTATTTGCACGACTCCTTTGAGCCGTGGTAGGGTAGCAATCAAAGTACAGTGGGAACACACTTGAGGCGAAGTAGAAGCATCAAGTCGATGGACTAAGCTGTACTCATGTCACCTGGGAACTGCTACCCGACGATAGGTATAATACCTACCAACAGTTCCCGACGAGTCATGTCCAGTGTACTTATAACCTAATGAACACTTGCATACTATCTCCAGTACGATGTACTGATGGCTATGGGACAGACCATCTCCCCTGCTGGGATGAGAAACGTATACACTAGTCTACGCTGGAGTATTGATGTCCCGTCTCGATAATCCTACGACTAGGGACCTGTATAGGATGTGCTTATAGACTACCCAGCCCCCCACTAGTGTGACTGCCATCACAACGCTGGTAATCAAGCAAAAGATCCTAAGGGCTCTACCAATATGTATAAGCGATATGCTAAGAAAGCACATGCACATATTGAGGTAGAAACAAACCAGGTAGCATACTACCATTTCGAGCGAGACCGTTACTATATCCGTGTATATCCCAAGCTTCCATTAAGTAATATACAATCCAATATGATACAATAATGGCCTCTAGGGCATATATCACTAACAACAACTTTTAGTGGAGGTATAGTAGAGGGTTTAGTAAGTGTTTACTGGCCCTTAGTGATAGAATTCCTGGTCTAGAATGAGTTTAGAAGTTTCAAACACGAGTTTAGAATTTTCTGATGTCGGTTTTCGATGACTGTTGATGTTCAAATAGAATCTGGGATGATTTGGGGACTCTGAAAATTAAATAGCAGATATAGTGAGATGTGCAGACCTATAGAAAGCCACCCTAGAAGCACGAGCCCAATCCCCCAAGTTTTGGCCGTAAATTTAATGGATTTGGCCGCAAATTGCAGGTCCATTTTGGAGTTAGGGTTTGAATTTTGATCTGTAGCTCAATCATTAGATGGCTAAGACTACCCTATACGCTAAAAAGTCTAATTTCACCTTAAGAAAAATCTGAAGTCGTTTTACTTGATATCTGTCAATATTTTATGACTTTTGAAACTTGATTTTTGGATATTTGAGTTTTGACTCGGTCGTTCGACGTTCGACGTTCATACGTCGACGTCGAGGGTTGTTTTGTTGTTCTAACACGCGTTGACTATAGATTCTAACTTATGTGCGTTTCACTTGTCGTATCAGTTTTTGAATTTGATTTTGATGCGATACGATATACTTTGATTTGTAGGTACAAGCGCGTGGACTTCCGGGACGATGAAAGAGGACAAGGCATCCATCGGATCGACTAGAGCGAGGCATTGTAGGTGAGTAGATGTATATCTACGAGAGAAGTCGGGTGGATGGCGTATAGCACCCCCGCAACCGTATTTCTATAATACTAGATATATAGTTATATATAAATATATTAGATATGTATACCTAGCCTATAGGGTTATTAGGATACTATATGCGATTATAGTAGACTTAGTAAAAAAATATCCCCTAGTACTTTTTCTTAACCTATGAACTATATCTACTATTGAAGTATATAAATACATATATTTTACAATATGACACGATAAGATGAGGATATGATCTGATTTGATGATACGAGTCGATATGATTGGATATGATGATATGAGGCGACGTGATATAATATGATATATGATGACATGAAATGATATATGATGATATGAGATAAGATGATGTGACTATAGATCCGTACTAATGATTGATGATATCGTACGATGAATTATACCGTACGTAATATGATGAGGATGGATCGCCGACTTATATATTGACTCAAGAAATATTATTTTTAAATCACTAAAGTAGATATCAGGATATATTTAGAGTCGTACATATTTTCAAAACTAACGAATCGTTATGCATTTTTAAATGATAACTTCAAGAGACGCTACGACTTTTCAAATGGTATCTTTTTCAAAAATATCGTAGCCCCTATTTTCCTAAAACCAACGATTCGTACTATTTTAAACTATAACTGTATGACTCCTATGTAGTTGCGTATTTTTATACTGTTCGCGTTTACGATTTCTTTATTCCGTTTACGCCCGCGTTACGATTTCTTATTTCTGCATATGCTCACATTATTTTCACTTAAGATATACATATACTACGTTTCATACCCTTATCCTTACATGACTTCGTTTGCTAGGACACACACACCATTACCGATGATGCACATGCTGCACATACAAATACTTGCCGGCTCACACACACATCATCGGTAATTGTCATGCCACGTACACATTAGAACTTGTTATATCACTATATGACCTGTTAGCATTTAGTTGCTGCTTAGTACCCGGTACTACATATTACTGTAGATATTACACTTCCTTTACCTTACTACAACACGCTCATATGAACACACGTGCTATGCATTACAGGGTTGTTCCGTGCCTGTACATATTATTTTATTACTGTCATACTTTTATGAGATTATGTTTTCATGAGATTTCTGGATTTGAGAAAAAGCAGATATTATTTAAAAACTTATGATTGTTTTAAAAACGCGGTTTCTCTTAATATGATATTTCAACGTCCATCATGAGATTTCTCGGTACTGGGCTATGATAATTACCCGATTTGAGGAGGGAGGAGTCACCGTCTGCGAGTACATGGTGGACCCGATACGGTACCCCGGGACAAGAAAATCGTATAGAATGGCGTCGAGCTTGAAAGGGGAACACTGCCTACCGGTGACAGTACTGGACTCGGCGGATATTCAGAGGATACCGACCGGAGTGATATGAGACAGATGGATATAATGATCGATCTGATGAGACGGCGCCTGAGATATGAGGATTTACGTGTCAATGCTGGACACGGGATTTATGATGATTTCGAGTGTCGATGCTGGGCACTCAGGATTTTATGATGATTTGATATGTCGTTGATGGACACACGTTGGATGGTAGACACACACACACACACACACATGATATGGATGATTTGATACCATATATTGACACAGGCATGACATTATATTATTATACTTATGTATACACGATCACCTTCGTTACCACACGGCATTATATTATTATATTACTGTATGACCTAGGAGATCGTCATACATTCAATTTCTACCTAATGATGTCTTCTACTCATGAGTTGGCAACTCACCCCCATTGTGCCAAAGTTTTCTTACAAGACCGACCGCGCGGATTAGTAGCGGCTTGCTGGCACATCTTTTCTTCTGAGTGATTTGCTTTGGTAGGTGGGTTACACTTCGAATCGTAACCGCCATTGTACATTTATATTCATTTGTATCTAGTTAAAATCTCCATCAACCAGACTATATATATTTGGTAGGCTTAGAGACCAGTTGTATATTCTATGGATTTACAGTCGAGACTTGTATATATATTCTTTTTATCTGGAGATTGATAATGTTTTGGTTTTCTTTACATCCTTTTCTGTGATTGATCTTCGCCTTAGGCATCGTATATTCATGTTGTGTGGTTGTATTTCCGCCGATTGGCGAAGAGCTAGCCCCCGCTTAGAGATGCCTATATTATTATTGATTATGTTCTTATTTTGATCAAAATTTACAAAAGAGGTGCTGTCCAAATTTCAACTGACGAAAATATTTTCAAATTATAGTATATAATCCACTTGCATTTCAAACAAACCTTATTTATATTTCAAAAGAAAGAAATTGATTTCATCATAGCTTTATTTCAAAACTTCACCTCCATTATTTTCGTAAAAGGGTTTAGATTTTTGGGTTTTCGGCTTACTTGGGTTACGGTGGGGTTGTATAAACTTCACGTGATTCAAGTGCCGGTCACGTACCAATTCTGGGTCATGACAGTTATCAAATTCCGGAGTTCTTAAGAATTTGTGGGGGGAAGCTCTCTTATCTTTATGTTATATTTTAAATAAAATACCTCAAAATCTTGGTAACCCAACTACTTATGAAATTTAGAAGAATCGGCCACCAAACATCAGTTATTTAAAGATTTCGGGTTATTTGGCGAAAGTTGCAATTTCAGGTCCTAAAAGGAGGAAAATAGGTCCACAAAATGTTGATTCGGTTTTCATTAGATATTCTCCTAATAGTAATACTTATAGATTCTTAGTGGTGAAATCCAATATTTTCGATATATCAAATAACACCATTATTGAATCTAGGGATGCAATCTTTTTTGAAAATATTTTTCCATTTGTAACAAAGGTTAGCAACTCTATGCCTATAATTAATAACGATTTTGGAGAATCGTCACATTCTATTGAACCAAATGACAATAGTATATCATTAGAACCTACACCCGAACCCGAACTTCGAAGGTCTAAGAGAGGTAGGATAGAGAAGAATTTTGGTGATGACATGTACACTTACTTGATTGAAGGAGAACCGACGACTTATACTGATGTTATGTCTTCAGATGAAGCACTGTTTTGGAGAGAAGTGATTTAAAGTGAGATTGATTTAATTTTACAAGATAAGAATTGGACTGTTACCAATTTACCGCAAGAAAGTAAGGCTATAGAATATAAATGGATTTTCAAGAGAAAACTTAGAGCGGATAGATCTATAGAAAAATATAAGGCTAGATTAGCTGCTAAAGGCTTTACACAAAGAAAAGACATTGATTTCTTCGATACTTATACTCATATTGCTCGTATTACTACCATGCGTGTTTTAATTGCATTTGTATCTATTCATAATTTATTAATCCATCAAATAGATATTAAAACCGCATTTTTAGACGAAGATTTGGAAGAAGAAATTTATATAGAGCAGCCGAAAGATTTTGCTATTAAAGGCCAAGAACATAAAGTTTGTAAATTAACTAAAACTCTTTATGGCCTTAAACAAACTCCTAAAAAATGGCACATGAAATTTGATAAACTCATTTTAAATTATAATTTCATTATCAGTCCATATAATAAATGTGTTTATTATAAACAATTTGATAATGATTATATCATTTTATGCCTTTATGTAGATGATATATTATTGTTTGGCACTTCACTTTATATTATCGAGCATGCGAAGCAATATTTATCATACATGTTTGATAGGAAAGATTTTGTAACATTTCAGAAAATATAAAATATTATTTTTGGAATTTAATATTAAAATAAAATATTTCCCGAAAATTGCCCGATTTGCGAAATTGGGGTTTTCGAAAAAGAGTATAAATATATACCAATATTTGTGAAATAAATGGAAATTAAAATTTTTTATTCATTTAATAATATATTTAAAGGATTTGGCATTTTTAAAATTATTTATATGCAGTTTCGATAAAAACCCGATTAGTGCACTACTAATCGCGATTAGGCCAAATCCGTGTTTCTACAGTTTTCATGGTTAGTGCACCATGACATGTTACATGTTATTTCATTTGTATTGTTTTATGTTATGGTTTGGCTTTTGGGTGATAAAAGAAAAGAAAAGAAAAGAGGAATGATTGAGGAGAGAGAGAGAGGGGACATAATGATGAGATGAGACCATGCTAGAAGAGAGAGAATGAGAGTGAGGAAGAGAGAGAGGGGGGGAGAGTGCTGCCCCTTTCATTTTCCCCCACCATTTTCTTCTCCTTCTTCACCTCAAGCTCCCCCATTCTATCCGCATGACCCGTCTTAATTCCCTCACCAAAACCCTATACCCCTTTTACAAAAAATGGTCACCTCCTCACCCTCATCCCATTGGATCAAGAAAAGTGAGATTTTGATGACTTGGGACTTCTAGGGTTTTACTTGGTGGCATAATTGAGGTATAATCTCTACCAATTAGTTTAGTTTTTGGTTTGTTATATTCTAGTTTAAGTTTAGAATCGATTTAGTGAGGATTTATGAATTTTGAAAATTTCAAGTTAGGGTTTGAGGGAATCTTGAGTGGTGATGTGTAATTGAGATTAGTAGAGACCTTATAACCCCGGTAGAGATCGTATACTGACCAAAACCTGAAACTTAACCCCTAGATTACGAAATTAGAAACCCCGACATCGGATAATTGTGTGAATTGTGAGGGTATTTTGGAATCTGCTAACACCTGGGCACCTGAAAAATTTTTAGCAAATGTAGTGATGTGTGCAGATGACCAAAAGACTACCCCACAAACCTGAGCCCATATACCGCTACAGTAGCCGTAGATTTAATAGGTTGGGCCGCAATTTGCGACCAAGCTTTGGTGGATACGTGTGATTTTTGGTCTGTAGCCTTGTTATCTAATATCTAGAGCAACCCCGTATGCAAAATTGACTAATTTGACCTGAGTCAAAATCTGGGAAGGGTTTTCCTATGTTGCTGTTTTCGGGTTTTCCGTATTCTGAAATTGGATTTTAGTATTTGATATTGTATTTGGTTGTTGGATGTTTGTACATCAACAACTATGGATAATTGGTTGGTTTTACATGCGTGGGCCATAGGTTCTAACCTATGGGCGCGCCGTATGCCGTTTCGGATTTCAGAACTTAATTTTAATAGCGTTGCGATATGTGTTATTATTGTAGGTACCTCCGCGCAAGCTTCGGGATGATGAGCAAGGGCGTGGCGACATCGACTTCGGCAAGCAAGATCAAAGTGAGTGGATCTATATCCACGGGGGAAGTCGGGTTGTTGGCGTATAGCACCCCCGCAATGTCTTTGATGGAAACCGATTCATAGTAAATGGTTAATGAAACCTTTTATAGAAAACTATAAATAGAGTTAAAAGATAGTTAGAGAACCATATTAGAAACTAAGGATAGTTAGAAGTGATATGATACGACTAGTATGTGATGACGGAATTTGAGGATGATATTTGACGATATTGCCATTTAGGGTACTATGAGACTAGATAGCCGACGTAGATGTATCATCCGAACCATACCTATTTCCAAACTGAAGAATCGTATGCATCTTTTAAACAGATACCTTGTGGGATGTTACAGATTTTCAAATGATATCTTTTCCTTAAAAACACTGTAGCCCCTACTTTCAAAACTACGATTGCTTCTTTTAAAAACTGATTGTATGGTTCGGGCATGTACGTTAGATTAGATACGTATGCTTATAAAAAGGGTAGATGGTATAGGTAAAATTGACATCGTGTGGGATATGAATGCAATGGAAAGAATATAAGACGTGATATGATGATTTGATGATATGATGGTATACGGATGCGAGTCGATTGAGATGATTGATACGTTTCCGGTCCCCTGATATGAGATTGTTGTGGATGTGACCTGGGACATAGGTATATAGATATATATAGAATGTCGTGAATCATGTGTGATATGTCGTACGAGACGTTAGGTCTATACCCCTCATTGTCGCATAGGTCGATAGGATCCCTGATAGCTTAATGTCGCCGTACGATAATTTTCCGTGCGTGATGAGTTCGACTTGATGATTGATCCTTACCCTTGACTAGAGCTTACCGTACGATGGATTATACTGTACGCGATGTTGTGAGGCTGGATGCCGATTGATTGATTCACCGACTCGATCATGTTAGATACGTATACCCGTCAGCATTTGCATATGATTTACCTTATGCTACATTCATATTATTCTCATTGCATTATTTATACCTGTGCTAGTACACTTACACCATTATCGATGATGCGTATGTTACACGTACACAGATTTGCCGGCTCACACACTTCATCATCGATAATTGCCATGTCACTGCACAGTAGGGTTGCTGCATCATGATATACATATTGTACACCATACTTGCATACATACATATTGTACACCATACTTGCGTACATACATATTGTACACCATACTTGCGCACATACTTATTGCACACCATACTTGCGGACATACACATTGTACGTCCATACTTGCGTATATACACATATGCACCTTTATACGGTATTGCATTCGATTTTGGAGATTTGGGAACCGCATGATGTATTTTAAAACTGGATTCATTTAAAAGAGCGGTTTTCCCTCGATATGTGCATATTACTGTTCCATGCTGCATGATATACGGATATGCTTGCATTCTTTTATATGTCGCATGCATCATGCTTTATGTTCATACGCATTGAGATATGTTGTTTTCATGAGATTTCTGGATTTAAGAACCGTGGTTATTTCAAAAGAAAGTATGTATTGTTTTAAAAACCCGGTTTCTCTTGATATGATATTTCAGTGCGTCCGCCATGTGTTTTCTCGGTTCTGAGAGTGGCATGTGAAACCCGATTCGAGAAGCGGTAGACACCGTCTGCGGGTATATGGTGGACCCGGTGAGGTACCCCGGGACAAGAAAACTCGTATTGTTAGACGGTGAGCCTGGCAGGGGAGCACTACCCATCGGTGATAGTATTTGGGCTCGGCGGATATCTGGAGGATACCGACCATAGTCGAGAGATGATATGGCCCAATCCGGACTGACGGAGCCCGTGGGCCGATCCGGACTGACGGAGCCCGAGAGATATGAGGATTTTCATGTCGATGCTGGACACGGGTTTCATGATGTTTCGAGTGTCGATGCTGGACACTCAGGTTCCATGATTTTGAGGTGTCGCGAGGGACACATGTTGATTTATATCCTCATGTTTTCATGCATATGCTTTTATGATATTTACATGCATGATGTTGTTGTGTAAGTGGTTGACACATGGACGAGATCCACATGCATACATACATTGATTATATGGATGGACGAGAGCCACATGCATACATGCTTTGATTATACTGTTGGATGTTATCCACATGCTTGTAGGCATTGACTACCTTGTTAGCACATACAGACCCGGTCACCCTAGATATCATTGTATTACCTTTGTGATATAGTTGACCTAGGAGTCGTTGTTTATTCGATTTCTACTTGTAGATGTTTTTCTACTCACGAGTTGGCAACTCACCCCCGTTGTGCCACAGTTCTTGTAGGTTGACCGTATGGATCCGTAGCGGTATCGCTGGCGCATAGCTTCATTTGGGTGTTTTGCATTGGTAGGTAGGGCATTTGTATCGTACTCACTCTTGTATTTATATTTCACATTGTATCTAGTCAACTCCATCAATCAAAATTAGTAAATTGTATAAGTAATGAGACTTAGTGAGATTATGGTTGCGAGACTTAGATCGATGGGTTTTCCGCTACTTGTGGTTTGATGTCTTTCTTATTTCTTTATCTTTTTGTGGTGAACTTCGCCGGTGGGCGTCGTATACTTATATATATTGTCTTGCGTGGTTGTAATCCGCCGTTTGGCGAAGAGCTAGCTCCCGCTTGGGGATGCCTTTATTATTATCTTGTGTATGTGGTTTTGGATCAAAATATACAAAGGAGGTGCTGCCCAATTTTTTAAAAAAGATGAAACATGTTTTTAAACTTGCATAATCCACTTGCATTTTTCATGTTCCTATTCATTGCATTAAGAAAACTTGATTTCATTATACCCTTATTTCAAAACTTCACCTCCTTTATTTTTCTTAAAAGGTTTAGATTTCTGGGTTTCAGCTTACTTGAATTACGTTACGCCTTTAGACGTTGCATGATTTAAGTGCTGGTCACGAGCTAATATTTCGGGTCATAACAAAGTTGGTATCAGAGCATTAGGTTTAACCTTAGTTCGAGTCTATGTTTGACTATGCGGAGTCTAGGGCGGGTATGTATTTCGGAACCTAGGCTTGACCTTACGGAACTTAGACTTGAACGGGGGGTATTAAACCTGAACTTTCGTTTCATAGGTTGACCCTGATTGATGGAGTAGGTAGCTTGAGTAGAGTGACGTACCGTACGTATGTTCCGCGGCATATTTACGATACGATACTCCACTTAAGAAACCTTAGGATGTACACATTTTGAGATACTTGATTCTATTCGTTTCCGTGATCATACTCTCATTGATACTGTTTCTTCTTATGATCATGTATCTATTCTGGATCTGTCGCTTCCTTTCATCCCTTTGATCTGTTTTCCTCGATACACGATTGAGGTTCCTGTCACCATGGTTTGAGCATAGATTGATCTGCTGCTGGTGATGCGGTCAGGGCGAGCTCGTCTGGTAAGAGGGCTGACCATTGTGTTTTCTGATGACATGGGAACGTCTCGATGTAGTGTTATGTTGTGACCTCTTGTAGAGGCGAGTGGTTGGTTTTACACCGGATGATCAGGCCATTTTAGAGATACCAGTTGCGAGAGGACTGTTGATGTACAGCATACCTCAGAGATTGTGATGTCATCTACCGTGTGGACAGATGACCCAGCTGTTGCTGAGATTGATGGGATGTCGCCTCTAGACTTTACGAGCTGAGATCGCTGGAGCTTCCAGGCAGAGATGCAACAGATGATAGCTAGTCTATCCCGAGTTAAGAGACGAAGGTGATTCGTCAGATTGATGCGCCGACGCAGGCCCAGTTGAGTTGAAGATTTTCAGTATGGAGAGTCTTATTCAGATCTAAAGTAGATCGATGCAGAGATGACCGTTGATGTATCGTCTTTCCTGGAGGATTGAGGCATTGTTTAGCATGCGGGCAAAGAGTATTCACATGTTATATAGGCGAAGCTAAAATGTTCGAACGAGTGTCAGAAACCCATTTTTCCCAAGTTTAAAGTGTTCGGAGGAACATGCAAGTGATTCTGTGGACCCTCTAGAAGAATGAAACCCTAACTCGACATGATGACCATGGAACCGCTTTTGAACCTTAGGCTTTGCGGCAGTTTAGCAGTGCCATCAGTGAGGCTTGGGTTTGCCTTTCTACGGCTGTGGTATGTACCAGATATTTTTAGACTGTGCTCAGGTGTTGAGCTTTCGGGAAATTATAGGACTTCGATGACTCGATCGAAAATTTTGACGTCATCCGGATACCATGTGATAAGAGACCGGTAAGATGACCATCTTCGGATAGAGGACCTCACCCAGATGCGTTGTGAGTTGATAGAGAATGGACGAGTATTAAGTATCCCTCCAATGGTTGGGACGAGTTCCCGAGGACGTGGTCGGCCAGATATCTTCTACAGAGTGATGAAGATACCGAGTTCGTGATTTCGAGTCCGTGTGAGAGACTCCGGATTGACTGTGGCCGAGAACAGTTGCAGTGCGCAGATAGCATGGCATGACGTCATAGTGGACGATGATACAGATGAGTGGAACCATAGGTTCGTGCGAGACGCTGACGAGCTGTTGTTATTCCCCGTCGAGATTAGAGATCTGATATGCATACAGAAGCGTTGAGATACGGCCAGTTCCCGAGGGAATGTTGTGGTGGGAACGCAGATGTCCAGAAAGCGAAAAAAGATTATGTGAGAGAATCAGCCTCCGTACAGTTCGGCATAGGCGAGATCGGAAGAGACCCTGAGCAGATTCCTTCCAGGACACTGATGCAATAAGATTTGCACCGAGAATCAGATGTGTGACGTGTACTCAGAGGGCCAGAGGCCGACGCCTGTTCCCCCCAATCAGAGCAAAGCTCTGTTTGAATTTCAAAAATTCAAAATTTGAAGCAACGCTTCAAATCCCGTACGCTGCGCGCAACGCGCCACGTGTCAGAAGTTGATACGTCAGCGCAGCGCCCAAGGCAGCGCGCCCAATCAGAGCAAGGCTCTATTTAAAACAAAATTAAAGGAAGCAACGCTTCAGTCGCGCAAGCGCTGCGCTGCGCGACACGTGTCAGCGCAAACGCAGTTGCACTGCGCTGTGCGCTGAGCGACACGTGTCAGCGCAGTTGCGCTGCGCTGTGCGCTGCGCGACACGTGTCAAGCGCTGGGGAGTTTGCGCCAAACAGAATTAAAATTCTAGTAAGATCCTTCTATTCTTGTTAAAACAAGAAGATTGTCTTCTGTAAAACAGAAGCCCTTGGATCAAAGATCCAACGGTAGGGAAAATTCCCCAAATCACTAAGAGAATGATCTCTTTAACAAACTTAACAAATCTATGGGCACTATATAAAAACCCCTATACCCCAACTCAAAAGATCATCAACATTGTGAGAGATCAAGAACTTCAAAACAGAGAGAGCTCTGAAGAAAATTCAAGAAAAAGGTAAAAACCTTTATAAAATAGAAGAATTTCTTCTGAATAGATCATTGATCTAAGAACAAGATCAATGATCTTCAATAAAAAAAAACAAATAATAATAGTGCCATGCACTTTTTTATGAACCATTGGTTCTGGAATCTTAAAGATTCTTTTCTTGAATCCAAAATTGGATCAAGTTATTGAAACAGTGCCTTGCACTTGAAAAACTGCACTGTTGCGCTCCTGGGTTGGCGTAAGCCACCAGAGAGCGCCACGAGTCAGCACTAGAACCATTTGCGCTATGCGCTTCTAAGATAGAGCATTGCTCTCTGAAATTGGCGCAACTCACCAGGGCGCGCCACGTGTCAGCAGCGCAGCGCACTGCGCTTGCGTGACACGTGTCGCCACCACAAGCGCTTGCGCTCAATGATTGGCGCAAAGCGCCTAAAAAAATACACTGCATTGTTTATTGAAGGGCCAGGCCCAAATCAAAAAGGCCTAACAGGCCAAAATAAAATGCAATGCATTAAAAGGGCAGAGCCCAAACAAAATAAAAATGCAATGCAAGGGCAGAGCCCAAACAAGATAGATGCTCTGCATCATTTATAAAAGGGCAGAGCCCAAATAAAACAAAAAATGCAGTGCATTATTAAAAAGGGGCAAAGCCCTAGCATAGGCCTAATAGGCTAAAGACAAATAAAAATGTTGAACATTTTTCAACTGGACTTAGCCCAATCATGGCCGTAAGTCCTCAAATTAAATTGACTGAGCACGGTTGCTCTCCTAAATCAATTTACACCTGGTTCAAGGGTACATCTCTGAACTCTTCTGATATTTGTCGTTGTAATCCTTCAACGTCGTCAGAGAGGTGACGGGTCCCGACAACCATACATCAACATGGACTGTGGGGTCCTTAAACCCACGGACTTATGCATCCTTAAACCAAGATACGGACTGTGGGGTCTTTAAACCCACGGACTTGCGTCCTTAAACTACAATGGACCGCAATGTCCTTAAACTACCTATGGACCACTACGTCCCTAAACTGGAACAATAGAGCCCCCAAATGCTCTTTTGTCTGATCCAAACAATCCCGTTAAGTTGATCTTAGTCTCAAATCAGACTAACGTATCCTTAATGAATGTTTAAGTTGATCTTAGCCTTAATATGGCTAACGTGTCCTTAAACTAAAATACCAAACCCAAATCTAAGTAAATACGGATTTGGACTAATCCATGTCCTACGGGCAACGGCATCACTTAGTCTCCATATACAATCCACGGGCATCCACAAACAAAACAAACACACACGACACGAAGTGAAATTTCTGGAGAAGGAGAAAGTGGTTACCGTGATGTGGTAACGTAATTAACTGCAGGGGCTTGCGCCTGCAGGGAAGAGCGTCCCCACAATCAGAAACCCCTCAAGCGAGGGGGAATCTGACGAAGTCTGCTATATCGGCCGCATCCGTCTAAACCTCCGATATACGGTGCCATAAATCAAGTTGGCATCTTCGGAGAGGTGGACAGATAAAACCAAATAGCATCTGCCCCGAATCTCAGGCTAGACGTCTTCACGTCGTCGCCGTCTTTCAGAGGGGAACAGATTCTGGCACGCCCGGTGGGACCTTTTCCTCTTTCCACTCCACACTTCGTGTGTCGTATTCGCGAACGAATCACGGTTTGTTAATGGTTGCCTTTGGGTTGCAAGTTACTAAGATTTGGTCTTTTGCCTGGCGCAGAAATCAAGCATCAATGGCCTCCAACTGCTCGAGCTGCTCGAAGTGCCAGTGCAACCGACGCTCCGCCTCACCTGGAGGCGTAGCATATGGGCCTCAACCGGCCTCCGTCCTTACTATGCCTGTGGAGCAAGTGACTCAGGCTACCACTGGCCTGTTTTTCGGGACTATGCTCCCGCCAGCAAGCTTCACCATCCCTGTGCCCGTAGCGGAAGCTTCAAAGAAGTTGGTCTACGATCGACTTGCTACTCCTACAGCCCCTCTCAACGGGTGGTCTAACTCCTCGGTCTTCACCAGACTGAGCCTCAACTCCAAAGGGCCCGCCAAAAAGCCCATGATACCTGAGAAGACCATCCCAAAGAAGACGGCTGCTCCCAAAGTCGCCAAAACGGCTTCTCCTATCAAGGAGTCAGTCTTTTCGGGGCTGACTATTCCAGCTCCTGCCCCAGCTCGAGGATCTGTCTTTGACAGATTAAATATTGCCACTCAAAGGACGACCTCAGTCTTTAAGAGGCTGGCACCAGCGGCGCCTCATTCGGATAGAGGGCAAGAAGAAGCTGTCTCTGTCGCTGAACCAATACCGACAACTCGTCACGCCCGACGACGCCACTGGCGCCGAATAAGGAAGACCGGGGGCAACTCCCCCTCTGGGATAACTCCACCAGCTCCAACGGTGGAAGTTAATGCTGCTGTTCCAACTGGGAACAGCTTTGAGCCGCTGAACAGGGTACGCAGAAATTCGCCAACTGCGGTGCTCAAAAGATCTCCTCCATCGGTAGAAACCGCCGTGCAAGCAGAACCAGGAAAGCCGGAGCAGTCTCCTCAACGGCTGTCCTCTAGGATCTATAAGACTTGGCGACGAGTCCGAGAATCAGTGATTGATCCGAATTTCTCTCACCAGCACAAGAAGTCGAAAGGTCGGCAGGAAGAAAATCCACCTATCAAGCAACGAAAGACGACGACCACTTGGGTGCCCAAAGCAACGGCCCCCTCAACTTCAACGACCCATAAGAGAAGGAGGCCAGAGAAAGTCCCCACACCTGCGGCGAATATCAAAGGTGGTGAACCCAAACGCCCTAAGTCCGGGGGCATTGTAGTTCATACCGTCTATATGGCGTCTGGTAAAGAGGACAGCCGTGCATCTACAGGTCATCGACCGCTTACACGGTCAGTGACCAAAGCTCAGGAGCAACAGCAAAAGCTCCAGGAGATGATGAACGCGATGGCCGCACTCACTGGGCTAAAAGAAAGCCCTGAAACGTCCTCAGATGAACGCCAGGAGCAAGAAACTGACGCCGAATTCCTTCGTCGGATATTGGAGAAGAAAGATAAAGAAGCTGCTGAACAAGCAGCCAATATAAAGCGTATAGCCCTCCTATTCCAGGAAATGGTGGGAATGATGATCCAACAAGATCCTCCAGCTGAAGATCCCCCGATCGTCCTTGAAGACGATAGGGGAGAAACGTCGAATCCTCCACCGGCTCTGTCAACAGCCAAGGAGGAGACAATCTCCAAAGCTGACTTGGACAAGTATATAGCCCAACAAATACAGGTTCATCATGCGACTGAAGCAGTCAGTTAGGTCGTAAAAACAGGATGACCATATCCGAGCTGGTACGACCAGATCAAGTACCCGCCGGGCTACACAATTCCCAAGTTCCATGTCTATAAGGGGATGGGCAATCCCCACCAGCATGTTGCCCAGTTCAGGGCGCTCTGCGGCAACACCGGCGGTGATGACAAACTGTTGCTTCGCCAGTTCATCGGCAGCTTGTCAGATACAGCATTCGAGTGGTATTCTGAGCTCCCAAACGACTCTATCAAGACATTTGCGGAGATGGAATTGCTGTTTACTCAGCGTTTCACAAGCACCAGCGAACGCACCCCGATGACGACATTGATTAATGCCAGGGTGAAGCCAGGCGAGACATGGGTCCAATATGCTATACATGGCGGAACTTATGGTCAAAATGCGAGCAACGCATTGAAGAAGCTCCTGCAGTGGGTATGTTTGTTGGAACCCTTGATCCGCAAGCAACCATCTCGCAATTTATGATGTTCTTCAAGCCGACTACCTTCCAGGCCCTGATCGACAAGCTAGCGCAAACGGATCAGATGGGCCATAGACCTCCTCTTCCAAAGCCGGACTCCCGAAATGAAAAGGGGAAGGGGAAAGCGATCGTTGTCGCTAATGCTCAATAACAGCCGAGCAACTCGAAGCCGGTTGTCCGTCAAAATAATATGCGTCCGCATGTACCCCTTGAGGAGAGGCTAGGACGTCCTTACTCGTTTTCCCGAGATAAAACGAGAAGATTATTTGAACTGGCGTTGCGCAACCGACTCATAAATCTGCCGGATCCAAAACGTCCATCGCAGCCAAATGATGTCAATGAGCCCAACTACTGTCCCATCATCGGGTATTGGGTCATCCAATTGAAGATTGCTATGTCTTCAAAAATTGGATTGAAGACCAGTACCAACAGGGCAAGTTCGCGTTGTCCGACAGATGGAAAGTGAGTCCGCCGCAACCTCATGCCTCTAAAAGGATAAATACGCCGGGGGCAACGTGCTCTCTCATCGAAGAAGCCCCTGGGAGGTTGTGCTGTCAGCCAAGACAAAGAGGATGCTGAACGATCTTCAAACGTGCCCAGCGATCAGGTGGAAGAACCCGTTGGAACCGCAGGTCATTGAAGGGATGTTGAAACCGAGTCCAACTCCAAAGACCAATGGTGGTGGCCCAAGCGCACACAACCAGCCGTCAAAATCTTTAAAGAAGAAGAAGAAGAAATCCAAGAAGCCCGTGAAGCCTGGCGACAAGCGCACGGACTTACAAAAACAAATTGACGCGCTGGATGAATACAACCAGAAAGTATGGACTCCCATTACACTTCAAGAGTTTCTCAACCACGTCTTTCAAGAGGAAGATGAGGGAGAAAGTTCGTCGGATGAATCTGAGGAATACGTAGCGAGCTGTCATGTGATTTCCCATTCGTTCACGGACGATGAGGAGACTCCTTGCACTGAAAAGCTGGGGGTAGATCCTGAACCAAAAGTTATGGGGCCATCAGATGAAGTAATTGACGCATTCCTCAATGAAGCTCTGTTGAAAAGTAAAGCTGATCGGGAACGCGAGACGGCTATATTTGAAAGGGCCAAGCGCCAGCGACTGGACGAAAGAGCTGAGACACTTTCGCTAGAACAAAATACATCCACTACGAATAAAAGCAAATTCTAGACGAAGAAAAGGTTTGCTAAGGCCATATCAATGGGCATGAAGCTACCATCCTCTGAAGGAAGCATTACTGGTGAAGTGGAAATGCACCCCTCCTACTGCTTGTATCATCGGAAGGTTTCGCACCCCACTGAAGAGTGCAAAGCTTTCAATAGATGGTGGCAAGGATATGTTGCTCATCGACAACATTTTAAGCGGGAGAAGCGCAAAACTCGTCGGGAGCGGAAAAGTACGACCGAAGAGCTTAGAAGAACTACCGGCGACTGTCGTATGGTTAACGCCGGGGAATCATAAGTGCTTACATTCGGGAGCGATTCCAATGAGGAGCTGGCTCTTAGCCCCCTCTTTAAAGAGTCCACCTCGGGAAAAGAAGAAGAGCCGAAGGTTTGCGAAAATATCCGGCTGCGTAATCGGACGCTGCCCGAAAAGAATCTCGGACCCTCAAACAAAAAAATAAAGGGAAAGAAAAGGTCTCTGAGGATATCGCCCTAAATGACCAATTCATGGAAGAGCTAACTGCCAAGGACCCACCGAAGGAAAATAAGATGGATTACAACGTTCTAGCGCATCTGAGGAAGATACCCTCGCAGCTCAGCATTCTTGACGCCCTTTTACTATCAAAAGAGGCGAGAGATTCGTTAATCAAGGCACTGCAGGACCCCGAGCAATTCCAAGCTTTCCTGGCCGAAGAAAAGATGAAGGATGATTGGAAGAAGTGCACACGGCCGATGTCACTTTTGGCGATGAAGACCTTCTCCTTGGGACGTGCGAACACAATCGCCCCCTCTATGTCTCAGGATACTGCCATGATATAAAGATAGGCAAAATCCTGATCGAAAATGGATCCTCCGTTAATCTCCTCAATGTGCGGGTGTTAAAAGAAATCTGCATGAGCGTCCAGCATCTTTCTCGGGACAAGATCACCATCTCCAAGTTCGACTCCCAATCATCAAGAACTCTTGGGTCTGTGATACTGACGCTACGCTTTGGGCTACTCGTCACGGACATTAAGTTCCATGTCATAGACGCCAAGACATGCTACAATGCTCTGCTCGGCCGACCATGGTTACACGAGTACAACATCATCCCTTCTACACAACATCAGTGTACGAAGTATTTTAAGGATGGTCTCGAGTATACCGTGACGGGAGAACTGAACCCGTTCTCTGTGAACGAGGTCCGCAAATATGAAGATGCCAAATACTTTTTACCGGATTTCGAAGACACGGAGAGGTGTCACAAGCCGAAGAATCAAGCTAATGCTACCATCCCTGTCTTCGGCAATGATACCGAGGAGGAAGAGGAGATAGTTTACTCGGGTCCGCCCCAACACAACAAGCCGGGACAGTCCGCTCCCATGTTGATCTTTGGTAGCGACTCAGAAGATGAGGTCCATGTTGTATTCTCTGCTCGACCTTCAATATAAACGTCCGCTGACGAAGAGCAAAATCTGCAAGTCGCCATGGTGCCGCTTAAACACCATAAAGAACTAGATGCACTCGATACCTACAGTGTCGAAGAACTGCGAACAT
Organism: Agapanthus africanus; assembly: GCA_030015575.1. Lineage (NCBI taxonomy): Eukaryota > Viridiplantae > Streptophyta > Magnoliopsida > Asparagales > Amaryllidaceae > Agapanthus > Agapanthus africanus. The sequence goes on from CM057337.1 coordinate 716,270,388, forward strand.
TCTATGTCCCTCCCAGATGAGAAGGGGAAAAGGCAATTCTGTTCTACCACTCTGAAGAAACCAAAGTGGAGAAAGAAATCTGGCACGGCGCAGATCCTACGCTTGACAGGTTTCAGCCCATCCGTCTGCCCAGATATTATACAGAAGGCTTGAAGAGGCTGCTAAAGCGCCAAGGGATATCCTTTAAACAGACCGCTCGAAAAGCCAAGTTCTATGATGAGGTCTGGAACGTTCCCGGGACTCAGCACAAGTTGCCTAATGGGAGAATGGAAACAATCGGGCTTGGATACATTCGGTCCAAGAAACGAGAGCTACTCCACGGTTGCTACGTCGTGCACGACTTCGATGAAGAAGCGGATGCTCAATGGGAAGATGCTAATCCTGAACCAGTGAAAGTTCCTGACGCAAAAGTGCCCAGTCCGTCGTTTGAAGAGCAAATGGACAAGCTTATAAGGGAAGCTGGTCAAAAAGTGCGAGACGATCATAACCGCGAAATGACCATCTACGAGAAAGCCAAAACGCAATGCCTCCTCCAACAGGCCGTGAATGATGAAAGTGCCGCTCCCCGTCAACTTGTTATAAAAAAAGCACGACGCAGAGGCAGAAATAAGTCGAGAGGCGAAAAAGGCGCTCAACAGCAACAAAGCGGGACTAAGAAGCCACGCAAATGGGAATCGAGCGGTTCCGATTTATCCCTCATAAGGAAAATAGGTCGGGCGTACACTTTTCCTCGGGACAAGATAAAGAAAATACTCGACCTCGCTCTAAAACATCAGATGCTTACACTGCCGGATTCTAAATACCCCGAACAGGCAGGCAAAGTTTCTCACACAAATTATTGCTCTTATCACCGAATAATAGGGCATCCTCTCGAAGACTACTTCACCTTCAAGAATTGGGTCGAAGATCAGTATCACCTTGGCAAGTTCGCTCTGTCTGACAACTGGAGGATAACACCGCCACAGAAGCACGAACCCGAAGCCACGAGAGCAGAACCAGTTCCACATTGGGCTTGGAAGCGAATTCGTACTTGTCATATGATAACAATATCAAAAGAAAAGCCCGAGAATATGGATGACCTTCCCTGGTGCTTCGAAAACAGTGATGATGAGGTGATCTCAGAATTTCCGCCAGTACCGAAAGAACTGGAGGATGGAATACATACCACTGCGGATAACCTCAAGAAAATTGAGTTGGGAACGGCGAATGACCCACGACCGACATTCATTAGTGGGCTGCTGTCTGAAGAAAGGGTGGCTGCGTTAAAAGACGTGCTAGTACAGCATAGAGATTGCTTCGCATGGAACTATTCCGAAATGCCAGGACTAGATCCAGAAATTGCTGTGCATAAATTGGCGATATCCCCGGACATCAAGCCAGTCAAACAGGCACCAAGAAGAATGCGGCTCGACCTTGAGATGAGTATCAATGCTGAGGTCAAGAAACTGATCGACTCTGGCTTCATCCAGGAGGTCCAGTATCCCGAGTGGATCGCCAACATCGTCCCAGTGATGAAGAAAAATAGGACGGTGCGCATATGCGTGGACTTCCGGGATCTCAATAAAACTTGCCCAAAGGAAGATTTCCCAGTACCAGTCACCGAACTGATGATAGACAATACATCCACTCATGAGGTTTTCTCCTTCATGGACGGCTCGTGAGGGTATAATCAGATAAAGATGCATCCCGAAGATCAGAAGCACACCGCCTTCAGGACTCCTTTGGGTATATTCTGCTACAAGGTGATGCCTTTCAGTCTAAAGAACGCCGGTGCCACCTATCAGAGGGCCATGACGAAGATCTTCGATGACCTTATACATAAAATTGTCGAATGTTATATCGACGACCTCGTGGTGAAAAGAAAATCATACGAGGAACATCTCGAGCATCTGAAGACCGTATTTCAACGCCTTCGACAATACAACTTGAAGATGAACTCTCTCAAGTGTGCATTAGGAGTTTCCTCGGGCAAATTTCTGGGATTCATCGTCCGACACCGAGGTATTGAGATAGATCCGTCAAAGATCAAGGCGATCATGGAAATGCCTCCGCCAAGGACTCTCAAACAGCTGTGGTCTCTCCAAGGGAAGCTCGCGTATATACAGTGATTTATAGCCAACCTTTCAGGAAAGTGCCGTCCTTACAGCCACCTGATGAAGAAGGGAATCCCGTTCGTCTGGGATCATAAATGCCAAGGCGCGCTAGACGAGATCAAGCAATACCTGCAGAACCCGCCAGTATTGGCTGCTCCGGTCAAGGGAAAGCCCCTCATTCTTTATACAACCGCCCTCAAAGGTTCCTTAGACGCATTATGGGCTCAAGAGAACGATCAAGGGAAAGAAAGAGCACTCTATTATTTGAGTCGAGTTCTACTGGGGGCAGAAAGCAACTATTCCCCTATTGAAAAACACTGCCTGGCGTTGATCTTCGCGATAACAAAGCTCAGGCACTATGCGTTGGCGTATGAGGTCCGTCTCATTTCGAAGGTGGACCCCTTAAATATTTGATGTCGAAGGCCAAATTGAGGGGGCGACTCGCTAAATGGGCCCTACTCTTGATGGAGTTCTCGATAACCTATCAGCCTCTCAAGACAGTGAAAGGCCAGGTCATCGCCGACTTCCTCGCTGAGCATCCGATACCCGCCGATTCTCCTTTGAATTGCGATCTTCCGGACGAAAATGCGTTTGATGCGATCGAAGGTGGTGATACCCGATGGGAGATTTATTTCGATGGAGCATCTTCCGTGAAGAAGAGCAAACAAAGTACCCCTATAATCAAATCGGGGGTAGGACTCATTTTTGTAACTCCACAAGGAGGGATAATACGCTTTGCTTTCTTCCTAACAGAGCCGAGGACAAACAATGAAGCCGAATACGAAGCTTTGATAGCAGGCCTCGAGATCGCCATCGACATGGGAATTGAAAACCTCCTCATATACGGAGATTCCCAACAGGTCGTTAGTCAAGTAAACAGCGACTACCAAACATGCAAACCAGAGTTGGTGAAGTACGGCGAAAAGGTGCAGCAACTGTTGACCCAAATCCCTTCCTATACTTTGGAAAACATACCGCGCGCGGAAAACAGCAAAGCGGACGCATTGGCCAAGCTCGCTAAGGAACTGGCTAATGAGAACCTCGATGACGTAAGAATCGTGGTACAAAGCCGTCGGGTACTTGCCCCAGCGGAAATATCTCCGGAATCATCCGAAGAAAAGGGAGCGACTGAGCAGATGACCCTGAAAATAAAAGATCGGGAAAATACCGAGGATTGGAGAGAAGTCTTTATAAGCTACTTCAAATACCATCGAGCGCCCGAAGATGCGTCCTCAAGACATCAGCTTATGAAACGAGCTCTGTCTTTCGCCTTCGTCAATGATACTCTGTACAAGAGGTCATTTGATTCTCTGTGGTTGAGATGTCTGGGACCTGACGAAGCGAAAAGAGTCGTTTAGGGAAATTCACGACGGACTCTGCGGTTCTCACCAAGCAGGCCCAAAGATGAAGTTGAAGATCAAACGAATGGGCTACTACTAGCCCACGATGATTCAGGACTGCCTCGAATATGCGAAGCAATGCCACTCATGCCAAATTCATGGGGACTTCATCCACCAGCATCCAAATCCACTCCATCCAACGGTGGCTAGCTGGCCATTCGAAATGTGGGGGACTGACATAGTCGGCCCCATCGAACCAGCATCGTCCAGAGGACATCGTTCATCCTAGCGACGACTGACTACTTCTCCAAATGGGCAGAAGCAGTACCGTTAAGAGAAGTGAAGACGGAGAATATCCTCCATTTCTTCAAGACGCACGTCATATATCGGTTTGGAACTCCGCAACGGATCATCTCCGATAACGGGCCAGCTTACAGAAGCCACAAGATCAGTCGCTTCGCACAACAACACAATATAGACTGGAGATATTCCTCGGTTTATAATCCGCGAGCTAACGGTCTAGCTGAGGCCTTCAACAAAACCTTGACAAAGATCATGAAGAAAACGGTGTCCCGAAATAAGAAGGACTGGCATGAGAGGCTGCAAGAAGCTCTATGGGCGTATCGAACTACGTTCAAGACAGCCACGAACACAACGCCATATGCGTTGGTATTCAGTACAGAAGCAGTGCTCCCCCTCGAGATAGAGTTACCCTCTCTACGAGTGGCAGTCCACTACGAGCTGACAGACGAAGAAAATGCTCACCTTCGGTTTGAGGAGCTTGATGCCCTTGATGAAACCCGGCTCATAGCGCAACAAAATCTAGAGGCCTATAAAGCAAAGATGACGCACTTATATGAAAGATTGACTCGGCCAAGGACATTCCGCCAAGGCGAACTCGTGCTAGTGGTCAAAAGGCCTATGATCCCTAATCGCGCCAAGCGGGGAAAATTCGAGCCAAACTATGAAGGCCCGTACATCATAGACAAGGTCTACCAGGGTGGAGCCTATCTACTCATGGATATGCACGGTGAAAGGCCTTACAGGCCAATAAATGGTCGCTTCCTAAAGAAATACTACGCTTAGCGAGTTATCGCCTAGGTCAATGATAGATGACGACGACTATGTCCGCTCGCTATCTTCCTAAGCTCAAACTTTATAAGCAGTAGCTGACTTTCTCCTGACCGGACCGAAACGTCCTTAAACTAACGACAGACCGAAACGTCCTTAAACTACTACCGCAGCATCCTTAGGCTAACGAGATAAAAAAAAAGGGGGAAAAGAAAAAAATATAAATATAAAAAAAATAATAAAAAAAACGGTATGTTCATAAGCAAAAAGGGCACGGATGAAAACCCGAAAGGGCTCCGTGAGTAAAAACAGCAGGGCTACCGGCGAGTGTTCGTGAAAACCCGAAAGGGCGCGATCTCGTAAAAAAAAGAGAAGAAGAGAATAAAAAGTATAAAAAAAAGGGTATGTCCATAAGCAGAGGGGCACGGATGAAAACCCGAAAGGGCTCCATGAGTAAAAACAGCAGGACTACCGGCGAGTGTTTGTGAAAACCTGAAAGGGCGAAACCTCGTTAAAGGACACTTACAGGGTCCTCTCGACCTTGTAAAGAGAAACCACCCACGTGAGATCCTTACGACTCACAAGGGAGCAACACACTTAGGGATCCTCGCGGTTCCTAAGGAGAACATACACTTACGAGATCCTCACGACTCAAAAGGAGAACTCTCTTATGGGACCCTCACGGCTCATAAGATTTGAAAGTCTTAAATTATAGAGACCTAAACCTGTGCTTAAGCAACCCCCACAACCTTCGATATTGCCCTACAAGTGGTTCAATACTGACCTTTGTACACAATCCACGGGCGCGAATAAACATTTCCCTAACCAAGTCCCATCCGTGACTGGGGATATGTACACATGATGAACAACCCTTGTAGGTCCTCTCGATTTACAAGGAGAAAACCCTCTTGTAGGATCCTTACGACTTACAGAGGAACATACACTTAGGAATCCTCACGATTCCTAAGGAGAAAATACACCTACAAGATCCTCACGACTTGTAGGGAGAAATACCTTTGTGGGACCCTTACGGCTCATGAAGTCAAAAGCCTTAGTCAACAGGACCTTAACCCTGTTCGCTAAGCTACCTTTGTTCGACATCGACAGAGGCAAATGATGATTCGCTCCTGGAAATATCCCAGTTGTAGCGGTGCTGATGCTGGAATCGGTTTCTAATTTCATGTTTACGGCGAAAAGCCAGTAGGCCGCACAAGCATACGAAATAGCCGAAATGATGGGGCAACTTGCAATAAAAAGCAGCAAGTAAGAACGTATGCGTACAAAATAGCCGAATGATTGGGCAACTCGCAATAAAAAGCAGCGAGTAAAAATAAAATAAATAGCCGAAATGATTGGGCACCGCGAAAAATAGCCGAAATGATTGGGCAATCGCAAATTTCGCGATATAAAAGCTGAAATGATAGAGCATCGCGGAAATAAAACAATAAAAAAAATGAATGAAACTTTTGCCCTACAGTTGAGATCACATCGATCCCTGTATACAATCCAAGGGCACAAACGAAGAGGGAACCACACCTTCCCAACAGGCTCTGCCAGAAAGCTAAGCCAAATCTCGACGGTTCATCAACAGCCTAGAGATAACCGTGACATTCGTCTCAATACAGCAGACGCGGAGCCAGCAAACGAAGCGAAGATAAAATTCCTAACTCCACGGTTTTGACGGTAACTTATATAAAACCTGAAAGACCACCACAGATCACTTCAACTTCCAGGGAAACCAGTGTCCTTGGCAAATTCCTCAACTCAGGGAAACTAGCATCATTGATGAGAGCCTCCTGATTCGTGTCGGCTCGCAGAGAAACCAGTGTCTCTGCGAGAAATTCCCGGTTCGTTTCAACCCCGAAGAAACCAGTGTTTTCGGCAAAATCCTTCAATTCAGGGAAACTAGCGTCCTTGATGAGAACCTCCTGATTCGCGTCGGCTCGCAGAGAAACCAGTGTCTCCGCGGGAAATTCCCGGTTCGTTTCAACCTCAGGGAAACAAGTGTCCTTGGCAAATCCTTCAATTCAGGGAAACTAGCGTCCTTGATGAGAACCTCCTAATTCGCGTCGGCTCGCAGAGAAACCACTGTCTCCGCGGGAAATTCCCGGTTCGTTTCAACCCCAGGGAACAAGTGTCCTTGGAAAATCTTTCAATTTAGGGAAACTAGCGTCCTTGATGAGAACCTCCTAATTCGCGTCGGCTCGCAGAGAAACCAGTATCTCCGCGGGAAATTCCCGGTTCGTTTCAACCCCAGGGAAACAAGTGTCCTTGGCAAATCCTTCAATTCAGGGAAACTAGCGTCCTTGATGAGAACCTCCTGATTTGTGTCGGCTCGCAGAGAAACCAGTGTCTCCGCGGGAAATTCCCGGTTTGTTTCAACCCCAGGGAAACAAGTGTCCTTGGCAAATCCGTCAATTCAGGGAAACTAGCGTCCTTGATGAGAACCTCCTGATTCGCGTCGACTCGCAGAGAAACCAGTGTCTCCGCGGGAAATTCCCGGTTCGTTTCAACCCCAGGAAAACAAGTGTCCTTGGCAAATACCTCAACTCAGGGAAACTAGCGTCCTTGATGAGAGCCTCCTGATTCGCGTCGGCTCGCAGAGAAACCAGTGTCTCCGCGGGAAATTCTCGGTTCGTTTCAACCCCGAAGAAACCAGTGTCTTTGGCAAAATACCTCAGTTCAGGGAAACTAGCGTCCTTGATAAGAGCCTCCTGATTCGCATCGGCTCGCAGAGAAACCAGTGTCTCTGCGGGAAATTCCCGATTCGTCTCAACTTGAAAGATAAAGCCTCAGGCAGCAGGGATTAAAAAACTTGTTTCCTGAGCACTGGGACCCTGCAAGTCGGTCTAAAACGGTCTCTTGCATACTATTCACGGGTTTCACTCTCCAAAGTCGAATTTCGACAAGGAGGGAAACAACCGCTTACGGGTCCTCTCGACTCGTAAGAGGGAAAATTCTCTTGTTAGATCCTTACGACTTATAAGAGAAAACGCACTTAGGAATCCTTATGATTCCTAAGGAGAAAATACACCTACGAGATCCTCTCGATCCGTAGGAAGAAAAGTCTCTATGGGACCCTCACGGCTCATAGAGTTGAAAAGTCTTAGGCGGCAGATCTGAACCTGCGGCCTAAGCCATCGTTATTTCTTTTAAAAAAAACTAAGATGTTTACTCTATTATCTGTCAACCGTGTTTGTTAAAGACAGCACGCTGATAATAAGAGAGAGGGGAGAAAGCAAAAGAGCATACAAGACATTGCAAAGAAAATATGTGTATCTTTATTTATTAATTCAATCAAGTACAAGGAGAATCGTACAAAAGAATAAAGAATGGATACATGTTATTTGAAAAAAAAAATTTACAAAGGCAGCTACTGGGAAGGAAGCGTCTTAAGCAGCCCTGTCAATTGTTCGCGCACCTCCTTCCACGCTTTCTCCTGATCGGCCGCCACCGCCAGTTCGGCCTCCACTTGAGCCCGCTGCTGCATGAAAGATGCAAGCTGCTCCCCAACGACCTGCAAAGCTGCTTCGCGGCCTTGGGCATCACGCTCGGCGGCATCAAGCTTTCGCTTCAGTGCTAGCCTATTAGAGATACGCTCCAGAAGGCCCTCAAAGACAGCCTTCACCTCGGCAGCGTTCGCCTCAGCTTCAGCCCGTAGGCGAGCAGTTTCGCTTGAAGACTCCCGACATTCCTTCAGCCTTAAAGCTGCTTCTTGTTCCAAATGACGGAAATAAGAAGTGCTTTGCTCGAGCCATGCTGCCCGTTGAGTACTCACGGCCAAAACCTCAAGGGCAAGACGCATCGACTCCAGCTGATGCAGGCAGGCCTCGATTTCCCTGCAGTGATTAACCCAAGATTCGACGACGCCTTCGTTGTGAAAATTTACAAGCGCCGCCAACATTGGGTTAACCTCCACAGCAAAATCTGCGGCAGATGGGAGAGCGTCTGCGTTTAGCTCTTCGATGTACCCGCTTAAAATGCCCAAACTCATCACGGCACCCTTTGAAGATGGACGTTTCAGGAAGGGGCCTGCCGGCGTTAGGATGCGAGACTCAAGAGGGACCGGAACCGGAACGATCGCTGCAAAACAAAACACAGTTAAATGATGGTTCAAGAGATGTATAAGAGTCATCAATAAGGAAATTTACTATACCAGATACAGCAGACGGCAAAGCCGGAAGGGCCGGTGGCGTGGCCGATCCTGCATCTCCTCCGTCGATTTGTAGCACTACAATTAGGGCAAGGAAAAATCAGAAACAAGTCCATTGCTGGAAAGAGAAGGAGTATTAATTGTAAATTATGCTCACCGATGCCACTAGATGAAGCGAGCTCCAATGGGAAGGAGAAGTGTGGACGCAGCACCTGGTAGAGGTGATCAAAAAGCGCTCCTGCAAAGGCGTAATAATACGACATCAATACATAAATAGTGCAGCAAAGATGAAATCGATAAGGCACAAGACCATACCTTCTAACATTTGCGATGGCACGAGAGAAGGTACAGAGGCGGCCATTATCAAGACAGTAGTTGACGGCGCCCCCTTGAGTAGTGAAGCATCGGCACTGGCCGTATCTGCGTTAAAAACAAGGATAAACCTGTCAGGAAAGATTGCAAGATAAAAAAAGGGACAGTAATCCGAAATTTACCTGATGAGCCCCCAGCCGAGACGGAGGCGTCTCCCTCCTCTATCGACATAAGTCCACCACCCGTGGCCTCATCCCCGGACTCTACGGGGGCCGTCATCATGCTCGCGAGGCCAGGAGACGGTGGAGGGCCGTAGGCAGGGAGAGCAATGGTCGGAGCATTGCCAGACTCTTGAGAAAGGGCAGTCGGCTCGTCCTCAGGAGTCATGTCCACCTCACCCGCTACTCCCGTCCACCGTTGCCACGGGGTCATCGGTCTCAGGCGCTCCGTCCGCTGCTACCTCGGGCTCGGCATCGGCCACCTTCTCAAGCATAGTAGACGTGACCATTTCGTCAGCCACTAGCTCGGGCCCGGCAATCCCGGTTATGTCGTCCGCCATAGGCTCAGGTTCGACCAAATCCTCTTCCTCTGGCCCCTCAGGCTCGACGGTCTCCACCTCCCCCTCGGTTGGACTTGGCCCTGCAGGACAAAATATATAAGAACCGACAGATTTCTAATTCTCACAACAAAATTTTGAAAGAAATATTACCTGAGGTGGACTTATCGTTAGCCTCCCTATTGGCGCGCACTGCCTGTCTGTGAGCTGTAGACAAGGCGACCGGGGGCTCTTCCGAGGGAGTATCAGCATGAGGGACAGTACTTGGGCCCGCTCCCACGGCCAAAGCAGCCCTGCGTGCCTTCGCCTCGCGCCTCATCCGCTTCCTCTCCTCCCGGGCCGTCGCGACGGACCTCTTCGACGCTTCCTTCATCAAGGTGTCATCGTCCTCGTTTAGAGTTGCCTCCAGAGCCTTCAAGGCATCTCTCATCAGCTCTTCAAGTCGGGTCTCTCGCGGTAGCCCCGAAGAGGCCGAAACATCAGCGGCGGGCCCGGGGAGAGTCCCCACATCAGCTGGCGCAGCCCCTGTAAAGAGACAAAAGAAGAAGGTTAGGTTGGCCATCAGAAAAGAGGATAAAAACTCAATAAGGCGAGACGTACCAACGCCCGTTAAAGCGCGCTTATTTTCCTCCTCCTGGAAGGTTTTCAAAGAAGCGGCGATGGCTTCTTCGGTAGTGACACCTGTTAAAAAAAAAAGGGAAACGCATTAGTCGAGGATAATGATAAAAATGCTATAAAATGATGAAGAGTACAGTTAATGATTACCTGCTCGAGCGAGTTTATCCAACCACGCCTTGAGCCTCGCTGATCGCTCGGAAGCCGCAATGGAGGCCGCCAGGTCGGTGTCTGCGGGATCTACCGAGAAGCCTTCATTGCTGCCATACTCATTTATACCTTCGATTAGAGGGGCCTGAGGCTCTAAACCGAGGATAGCGTCGAGGTAGAGGAGCGACTTCTTCTCTTTTGCCCGCTAACCCTGGGTGCACCCGGGATCGATTTGCGGGCACCTTAGGGCGGCGGGTCCCGATATCCGCACCTATGCTAAGTCCGACAATACCACATTGACCGTCTCCCTTGGAGCACGAGGCGCCGGTGGCACATTCACCATAACAGGCAGCGGAAATCCACACGGGGGGCTCAGCACTCGTGGTCGATCAACTCCGGCGTCTTTCAGCGGAGGAATGACCGGGGTCCTTGGCTTCAAGGGAGCCTTGCGATCACCGCCGGGAGGCGCACCCTTGCGGTCAACCAGCATGCGCTTTTCCATATGGATAACTGGACCTATGGAATGCGCGTACCAAGCCACGTACGCGTTGAGGACCTTGGGCACACAGCTCGGCTCGCTGATGAAGAAATAGGAACCCGTGTTAAGCCGCATGAAATGGTGCATTGCGTTCCTCATTCCCTCTCGGCTGATCACGGGCTCTTCCAAGAACGCTTCCATCGGGATCCCCTGGTGATAGCTCGATTGCTGAGCGAACCGGTGAGGGTTATACCTCATGAGGAGCACCGTCTCATTCTGCCTAAACACCAGGTAGCCCGGCCGAATGGAGTAGAGATGGAGGATCTCCCGAGCCTTCAATATGGAAGCCCCGTCTTTAAAATCATCGCGTAGTGGCACTACTGACTTGGTGGTCTCTGAGCCTATGGTTATAACTTTATCCACAAAGGAAACCTTCGCTCCGACCAGGTGCGGATGAAGTAGCAGCCCCCTAGAATCCCGCGGAGATGCAACCACGATTGAAGCGCCGACCAACCGCATAACTCTTGGGAGTCTGCATTTCTCAAAAAATGGAGGAATCTTATGGGCACCGAACACCCCGTGCACATGCATTTCCATCCAGGAGGTGAAGTAGTGCATCGGGAAGTTAGTGGGCTGCACCCCTGGCTCACTAGCGTCTGCTGCTATGCTAAGTCCATTATAAAGATAAGCCAGCCCGGCAATTCCTACTGACAACTGCAAACCAGCTACCATCCGATGCGCTGGGTAGAAAACAGATGGCCGCATGTAGCGCGGATGCATGGGGAGCGCAAAGCTACACAGCCACAAGCCCAGGAACCCTACAAAAAAGGTCTCCTCATCCATGCCCGAGACGGCGATTTCTGAGAAAGGGACGACGGCGACACCGGGGAGATAAAAGTCCTTTTGATCATTCTCCAATATGGGTCGGCGGTCCAAGACGAAGCCAAAAGGGTCATCGAGCTGGGCGAACTTCTCGCTCCGCTCCGATAGAAACTCCGGTCGAATGAAGCGGGCGATAAAATCTGCGAAACTGACTCCCCGGATGCCCGATTCCAGATAGAGCCCTTCATAGATGTCCAACACCTTCACCAAGCCCGGATACCTGTGCTGAATAGCGTTCTCCGGAGTCAGATCAAACACTAGCGGCTTGGTGGCAAAGACGTATTCGTCAGGAGGAAGCAACTCCTCGTAATGCTCCCCCCTCATCGGCAGACCCGAGATTTCGGCAAACTCCTCCAAGGAAATAGAGACCTCTCTGTCCGTCATCAAGAAGGTGTGGGTGGGGATGTTCCATTGCTCGATAAAAGCCTTAATCCACCACGTTGGAGGAGAGGGATACTCAAAGAGTGAGACGTAGATAGCCGAATACAAACCAATTTTCGTCAAATGAGTCCTTTTCGCCGATAAGATGTACCGGGCCCACTGCAAATATCCGGCGGGCGGTCGCGGGACCAATCCAATATTATAGGCCTATCCCCAAGGGCGTGCTTCACTCTGACAGATCCGCCTTCCCAAAATGTCTATTGCCGGTGGCGGCTGCACAGGAATGGCACCAATTGCAGGCTGGAGGAGGTCATCCGAATTCCAATTTCTGACCTCCATGGCATACTTCACCGGGGGTTCATCCGCATAGGGGATCGAAACTATGGGCTCAGACGGCGGGGCAGAACTGAAACTTCGGCGACCCTGGATGATCTCGTTATACCACCTGCCCCACAAGTGAAGGCTCTTGTGCTCGGGGTCATGATCCTTAATGAAAGCGAGCACCACTCGGTCCACCGGTGCGTGGGGAAACCCTCCCTCCGAGCGAACAAACGGGAAAGACAGATTGGCAGACATGTTTCCTGTGGAGGGACAAAAAATTAGCCGTCAGTGTTGTAATTCCAATACTTGGCGTTTTAAAAATTCTTTTTTACCACATTGCAAGGCAGTGGGTAGGGGACCAAATGGGGACCCACAAAATCTAGATGACAGTGCATCATTTAATAAGACAGCCCCATCATTGGGTGAGACTGTCAATTAATGAAAAGATCCCCAAGAGAATATTCTCATTAATGGGAAATCCCTAGAGACAGGGAGAAAATCTCCTCTTTCAGAGCAAAGCTCTGTCACAGAGTGACATTTGTCCAACTCTGGTCTCAAGGGAATAAAATTTCCTAAAAAGGAGCCTAGCTCTATAATAATGATGGGAAAATCCATCAAAAGAAAACTTTAACTCCTAAAGATTAAAAATTTGGGATCTTAAAGATCCATGAAAAATTTTAGGTCTTAAAGATCCATGAAAAATTTTAGGAGTTCTCCATTTTTAGATCAAAAAAAGATCTACATTTAATCCATGAGCAAACCTCTGTTTATGGGTTAAAACCCATGAATAAGATCTCTGTAGATCTATAAATTTTTTAGAGCAAGGCTCTGTTAATAAAACCACAAAAGGGTTTTCTTTAGATCAAAGATCTATGAGAGCAAGGCTCTGTTGATTAAAACTAATTTAATTTAATTTAATTTAAATTTTACCTAAGATATTCTAAAAGTTTGAACTTTGAAGTTCTTGAAAAAAGAGAGCAAGGCTCTGAAGTTCTTAAAAGAGCAGGGCTCTGGAAAATAAAATCTTGAAAATGGTAAAAAATTTCTAAGGACCAAGGGCCTTATTTATAGGCGCCTGCGCCCTTTCACCTCACCGGTTGATCCAATGGCTGGGATCTTGCCACCGCTGCACTCAAGTGCGCGCCACGTGAGCGCAACGGTGGGGGGGCATTTGTTCCCCCCCCCCCCAATCAGAGAAAAGTTCTGTTTGAATTTCAAAAATTCAAAATTTGAAGCAACGCTTCAAATCCCGTGCGCTGCGCGCAACGCGCCACGTGTCAGAAGTTGATACGTCAGCGCAGCGCCCAAGGCAGCGCACCCAATCAGAGCAAGGCTCTATTTAAAACAAAAATTAAAGAAAGTAACGCTTTGCGCTGCGTTGTGCGCTGCGCGACACGTGTCAGCGCAGTTGCGCAAACGCAGTCGCGCTGCGCTGTGCGCTGAGCGACACGTGTCAAGCGCTGGGGAGTTTACGCCAAACAGAATTAAAATTATAGTAAGATCCTTCTGTTCTTGTTAAAACAAGAAGATTGTCTTCTGTAAAATAAAAGCCCTTGTATCAAAGATCCAACGGTGAGGAAAATTCCCCAAATCACTCAGAGAATGATCTCTTTAACAAACTTAACAAATCTATGGGCACTATATAAAGACCCCTAGACCCCAACTCAAAAGATCATCAACATTGTGAGAGATCAAGAACTTCAAAACAGAGAGAGCTCTGAAGAAAATTCAAGAAAAGGGTAAAAACCTTTATAAAATAGAAAAATTTCTTCTGAATAGATCATTGATCTAAGAACAAGATCAATGAACTTCAATAAAAACAAATAATAATAGTGCCATGCACTTTTTTATGAACCATTGGTTCTGGAATCTTAAAGATTCTTTTCTTGAATCCAAAATTGGATCAAATTATTGAAACAGTGCCTTGCATTTGCAAAACTGCACTGTTGCGCTCCTGGGTTGGCGCAAGCCACCAGAGAGCGCCACGTGTCAGCACCAGAACCATTTGCGCTATGCGCTTCTAAGATAGAGCATTGCTCTCTGAAATTGGCGTAACTCACCAGGGCGCGCCACGTGTCAGCAGCGCAGCGCACTGCGCTTGCATGACACGTGTCGCCACCACAAGCGCTTGCGCTCAATGATTGGCGACAAATACACCGCATTGTTTACTGAAGGGCCAGGCCCAAATCAAAAAGGCCTAACAGGCCAAAATAAAATGCAATGCATTAAAAGGGCAGAGCCCAAACAAAATAAAAATGCAATGCAAGGGCAGAGCCCAAACAAGATAGATGTTCTGCATCATTTATAAAAGGGCAGAGCCCAAATAAAACAAAAAATGCACTGCATTATTAAAAAGGGGCAAAGTCCTAGCACAGGCCTAATAGGCTAAAGACAAATAAAAATGTTGAACATTTTTCAACTGGACTTAGCCCAATCATGGCCGTAAGTCCTCAAATTAAATTGACTGAGCACAGTTGCTCTCCTAAATCAATTTACACCTGGTTCAAGGGTACATCTCTGAACTCCTCTGATATTTGTCGTTGTAATCCTTCAACGTCGTCAGAGAGGTGACGGGTCCCGACAACCACACATCAACATGGGCTGTGGGGTCCTTAAACCCACGGACTTATGCGTCCTTAAACCAAGATACGGACTGTGGGGTCTTTAAACCCACGGACTTATGCGTCCTTAAACTACAATGGACCGCAATGTCCTTAAACTACCTATGGACCACTACGTCCCTAAACTGGAACAATAGAGCCCCCAAATGCTCTTTTGTCGGATCCAAACGATCCCGTTAAGTTGATCTTAGTCTCAAATCAGACTAACATATTCTTAACGAACGTTTAAGTTGATCTTAGCCTTAATATGGCTAACGTGTCCTTAAACTAAAACACCAAACCCAAATCTAAGTAAATACGGATTTATCCACGTCCTACGGGCGACGGCATCACTTAGTCTCCGTATACAATCCACGGGCATCCACAAACAAAACAAACACACACGACATGAAGTGAAATTTCTGGAGAAGGAGAAAGTGGTTACCGTGATGCGGTAACGTAATTAACTACAGGGGCTTGCGCCTGTAGGGAAGAGCGTCCCCACAATCAGAAACCCTTCAAGCGAGGGGGAATCTGATGAAGTCTGCTATATCGGCCGCATCCGTCTAAACCTCCGATATACGGTGCCATAAATCAACTTGGCATCTTCGGAGAGGTGGACGGATAAAACCAAATAGCATCTGCCCCGAATCTCAGGCTAGACGTCTTCACGTTGTCGCCGTCTTTCGGAGGGGAACAACGCCAGTGACATACTTCTTTACGAGTGGTCGTGATAATTGGCCGAGAGATGACCAGAGAAGTGCCAGAGCGTAATCATTTCCGTTAGCACACCCGACAGGGCTGTTGAGCCGATGGATGGCGAGATTGGTGGTCCACAGAGAAGATAAGAACCCAGAGACAGAGGACACCAGACCGTGAGCAGGAGGCGAGCGGATATTCTTGTTCTGCCGGTTTTAAGCACACCGATTTACTTTTTCGACATTGTAGGAGGTGTGCCTCAATGTCATTTATTGTGATTTGCGTTTGTGATCCGAGTATCATGCTTATGTCGCTTGGATTTGAGTTTCATGATATTGTTTTCGTGCACCATGGCTGCACCTACTGGGTATTTACATTTTTGTGCCTAGTTATTGCACTTAATATATATTTATTACACCATTGTGTTGATTCACGATTTGTGCGTATCTATTGCACTTGATATTGGATTTTGTGCCTTGACTGCACATGTTTATGATTTCGTGAATTTCATACAGTTGATTGATTTAGTGCGTATGGTACGCACTCGATTTGGTTTTTGCACTCGGTATAGCTTATATGCGCTTGCAGTGCATTGATATGTGTTTTGTGCTTGCAGTTGCACACGTTTATGATTTTATACACCTTGGTACACTCGGTGTTGCTTTTATACGCATTTGAGTTATGGATTTGTATTTCGTGCACTGGATGCACTGTATTCGTATTTCATGCACTGGATGCACTGTATTCGTATTTCGTGCACTGGATGCACTGTATTCGTATTTCATGCACTGGATGCATTGTATTTGTATTTTGTACAATTGCTGCATCAGATTCATATTTCGTACATTAGTTGCACCGGATGCACTCTAGATGCACTTGATATTGTTGTCATGCACACCCGTTGCACTGGACAGATACTTTTGTGCACACCCATTGCACTTAGTTTTGCCTTGTGCGTATAGTGGCACCTGTGTTTGGATTTGATTTCCGTGCGCACCAGACGCATGTGATTATTGGATACACCTTTTGAGGCCGATTTTACTTTTGAGCACTTTGTTTTCATGTTGGGCACTATGTTAGGTAGTAGCCAAACATGACTGATCCGAGAACAGTACCTGAGTACTTTACATGCGTTAAAAGTTTACCAAGAGATTTTTGAAAAGGAGCTATAGTCCCGCTATTTCCTACGTGTCCGTGAGCGACACGAACGTTTATAAAGGAAAACTTTTTGGGATATTTTGAAAATGACGGAATGTGTATTTAGGAAAATATATATGGGCGTATATTATTATTTTAAAATGAGCATACGTCGCTTATGCCGTGAGTTACTCATTCACGCGACGATTTAGAAAGATTTTTGCATGAGTTTTATTTAGTTCTTGAAAGTTTTTCAAGGATGCGTACTATAAACGTATTATAGTATTTAACTAGTGTATATTGGAATTCAGTAGTGGATTTCGATATCTGTATCTCTACTGTAACTCCGAGGATATGTGTGCAAATCTGATGATTTGCGTGATACTTGACGGAGTTCGATTTTGAGTTTCGTATTCGTTTTCAGGCGCACGCGGTGCTATTTCTGTATCTTCCGTGATTTTGGAGCTCCGTCGATTTAAATTGATTATTGAAATGTTTTAGATTTTGGGGGTTTAAATTTAAATTCGGGGACCGAATTTATTTAAGGGAGGAAGATTGTAACATTTCAGAAAATATAAAATATTATTTTTGGAATTTAATATTAAAATAATATATTTCCCGAAAACTGCCCGATTTGCAAAATTGGGGTTTTCGAAAAAGGGTATAAATATATAACAATATTTGTGAAATAAATGGAAATTAAAATGATTTATTCATGTAATAATATATTTAAAGAATTTGGCATTTTTAAAATTATTTATATGCAGTTTCGATAAAAACCCGATTAGTGCACTGCTAATCGCGATTAGGCCAAATCTGTATTTCTACAGTTTTCATGGTTAGTGCAGCATGACATGTTACATGTTATTTTATTTGTGTTGTTTTATGTTATGGTTGGGTTTTTGGGTGAGAAAAGAAAAGAAAAGAGGAATGATTGAGAAGAGAGAGGGGGGACATAATGATGAGATGAGACCATGCTAGGAGAGAGAGAATGAGAGTGAGGAAGAGAGAGAGAGAGGGAGAGTGCTGCCCCTTTCATTTTCCCCCACCATTTTCTTCTCCTTCTTCACCTCAAGCTCCCCCAGTCTACCCTCATGACCCATCTCAATTCCCTCACCAAAACCCTATACCCCTTTTACAAAAAATGGTCACTTCCTCACCCTCATCCCATTGGACCAAGAGGATTTTGATGACTTGAGACTTCTAGGGTTTTACTTGGTGGCATCATTGAGGTATAATCTCTACTAATTAGTTTAGTTTTTGGTTTGTTATATTCTAGTTTAATTTTAGAATCGATTTAGTGAGGATATGTGAACTTTGAAAATTTCAAGTTAGGGTTTGAGGGAATCTTGAGTGGTGATGTGTAATTGAGGTTAGTAGAGACCTTAAAACCCCGGTAGGGATCGTATGCTGACCAAAACCTGAGATTTAACCCCTAGAATATGAAATTAGAAACCCCGACATCGGATAATTGTGTGAATTGTGAGGGTATTTTGGAATCTGCTAACACCCGGGGCACCTGAAAATTTTTTAGCAAATGTAGTGATGTGTGCAGGTGACCAGAAGACTACCCCACAAACCTGAGCCCATATACCGCTACAGTGGACGCAAATTTAATAGGTTGGGCCGCAATTTGCGACCAAACTTTGGTGGATACGTGTGATTTTTGGTCTGTAGCCTTGTTATCTAATATCTAGAGCAACCCCATATGCAAAATTGGCTAGTTTGACCTGAGTCAAAATCTGGAAAGAGTTTTCCTTTGTTGCTATTTTCGGGTTTTCCGTATTCTGAAATTGGATTTTAGTATTTGATATTGTATTTGGTTGTTGGATATCTGTACATCAACAACGAGGGATAATTGGTTGGTTTTGCATGCGTGGGCCATAGGTTCTAACCTATGGGCGCGCCGTATGCCGTTTCGGTTTTCAGAACTTGATTTTAATAGCGTTGTGATATGTGTTATTATTGTAGGTACCTCCGCGCAAGCTTCAGGATGACGAGCAAGGGCATGGCGACATCGACTTCGGCAAGCAAGATCAAAGTGAGTGGATCTATATCCACGGGGGAAGTCGGGTGGATGGCGTATAGCACCCCCGCAATGTCTTTGATGGAAACCGATTCATAGTAAATGGTTAATGAAACCTTTTATAGAAAACTATAAATAGAGTTAAAAGGTAGTTAGAGAACCATATTAGAAACTAAGGATAGTTAGAAGTGATATGATATGACTAGTATGTGATGACGGAATTTGAGAATGATATATGACGATATTGCCGTTTAGGGTACTATGAGACTAGATAGCCGACGTAGATGTGTCATCCAAACCATACCTATTTCCAAACTAAAGAATCGTATGTATCTTTTAAACAGATACTTTGAGAGATGTTACGGATTTTCAAATGATATCTTTTCCTTAAAAACACCGTAGCCCCTACTTTCAAAACTACGATTGCTTCTTTTAAAAACTGATTGTATGGTTCGAGCGTGTATGTTAGATTAGATACGTATGGTTATAGTAAGGGTAGATGGTATAGGTAAAATTGACGTCATGTGGGATATGAATGCAATGGAAAGAATATAAGACGTGATATGGTGATTTGATGATATGATGGTATACGGATGCGAGTCGATTGAGATGATTGATACGTTGCCAGTCCCCTGATATGAGATTGTTGTGGATATGACCTGGGACATAGGTATATAGATATATATAGAATATCGTAAATCATGTGTGATATGTCGTACGAGATGTTAGGTCCGTACCCCTCATTGTCGCATAGGTCGATAGGATCCCTGATAGCTTAATGCCGCCGTACGATAATTTTCCGTGCGTGATGAGTTCGAGTTGATGATTGATCCTTACCCTTAACTAGAGGTTGTCGTACGATGGATTATACCGTATGCGATGTTGTGAGAATGGATGCCGATTGATTGATTCACCGACTCGATCATGCTAGATACGTATACCCGTCAACATTTACATATGATTTACCTTATGCTGCATTCATATTATTCTCATTGCATTATTTATACCTGTGCTAGTACACTTACACCATTATTGATGATGTGTATGTTACATGTACACAGATTTGTCAGCTCACACACTTTATCATCGATAATTTCCATGTCATTGCACAGTAGGGTTGCTGCATCATGATATACATATTGTACACCATACTTGCATACATACATATTGTACACCATACTTGCGTACATACATATTGTACATCATACTTGCGCACATACTTATTGTAAGGTTAGTATAGCACCCTATGAAGAGTTTTGAAGCATCACATGACCCAAAGTTATAATTTTTAAGGTGCTAAACTAACATGCACATGGATCGATCCTAGAAAATTAGGGTTATGAAACTTTAAGCTAGTAAAGTTAAGGGTTTGAAGGCTACAACCTTTGTAGCTCCCCTTCGCTGGACTCCTTGGTCTCTAAGGTGTTGAACGAAGGTCCTTTTGATGTCCCCTTGTGTCCACGACGATCCACCACGGAGATATCCGTCCAAGCTCGCAATTTCGACAAACCGAAGAGAACACTCTAAACAAAGCGGCTAAGCTTGTGTAGAATGATGTTGTGGTTAGGTTTCTCACTTCAAAAACCTATCTTTGAATGGTATTTGATCACTAGAAAGAACTAGAGAGCAAAAGAGCAAGAGGAAGAAGATGGTGGCAACTTTTTGACAAGAGGTAAAAGATAACCATGAGTTAAGCAAGAGAAAGAAATATATATCACTATATATATTTAATTCCTTCTTGACTTCAACCATGATTAAATGATAGATAGTTAATTTAACTTGGGTTTAGAATGATAAAGAGAAGGATAACCATAGGTTAGTGGTAGTTGAGCTAGGTTAGGTTAGAAGAAGAGTGTGGAAACTAACATGATTATCCTTTTCTTTTTCATTTAACTTTAAAACCAAAATTAAATAATTATCCATTATTTAATCCATGGTGTAAGTCTTGCATTGCCACCATTTCCATATGCTAACAACCATGATGGATGGGTGTATGTATGTATGCATGTATGCACATTCACATGTGCATGAAACTAGAATGAAAATAAAGAAACACATGCATGCATGCTTACATCCATCAAACCCTAGAAAGGTTTCAAGTGAGATAACTTATGGTTAGATGATAAATCAACACTTAATTTATCAATCCAGTCATATCTCATACGACCCCACCAAAAGTAGGCCACCCGATCAATGTTCGGTATCATATACGCACATTTCAATCGGGTGCATGCGCATATCGCATACGCGCACCACAACGTTTCGCCTGGACTGGGTAACTCCTTTGTGGGACTCTAAGACTCGTCAATACGCCGGCAGAGGGTAATGATCATATCAAGTACCCTCAAGCCGCAAGCGGTCAGCTAAACGTAACGGCCGCCCGGGTATTGAGCGATCAGAAGACAACAAGCGAACCTGCTACAACTCCCGTCGAGCCATCCGGCAACACTACCGTACAGTCCGGTCTCTTCGTCAGATATGCTGCATATCGAGCCTAGGGATGGTCATGTCGACCCCAATAACTCAATAAGTCGTGTCGGTGAATGGTCTATAACAGATTGAGAAACTACTGATAACACTTATCAGCAAATCTCAGCAGCCCTGGCCAGGGACTTGCTGTTATAACCAGTCGAGCACAGCACAGCATCAACTCCCAATACCGGGAGAGACGAAACCCCTCCTATCGCTCATTGCCTTCGTGTGTCTCGGGACTGTACCCAACGGCCACCTGTTTGCACGCCTCAGTAGAGCCGTGGTAGGGTGGCAATCAAAGTACAGTGGGAGAACACACAAGACTCCATGACGATCTCGGGTCTACAGACTAACCTGTACCAGTGTCACCTGAGAACTGCTATCCGACGATAGATATAATTCCATATAGGAGTTCTCGGTGAGTCCGTCCAGTGTACCCAGTCAGCACTGAGCACCCGTATATGATCTTGATGTCAAACATCGATGAATGTGGGAACATCCATCACCCATCATATGGGTCTAGTATCATATACGCTAGCCTACTCTGGTATATCGATGCCCCGTCTCGATACACCTCCGACTAGGGACATTTCAGGATATGCTTATAGACTACAAATGTCCCACTAGTATGATCTCTATCATAATCAGAGTAGTCAAGCAGATATCCTTGGGACTTTATCAGCATGTATGAATGAATAAAAGCATGATCAAATCAACATGTCAGATAAAGAATAACCAGATAGCATACTATCATGTCGAGCAAGAATGCAAACTGAATATATATACATATATAGATACATCCACTATCACATAATGGCCTCTAGGGCATACATATATCCAACAATCTCCCACTTGCACTAAGGCCAGTTATTGGCGTATCTCATACCCAACATCTCAAAAAGTCGCTCATGCTGTGGCTGAGGGAGGGCCTTGGTGAGTGGATCCGCGGCGTTGTTCTTTGTGTCAACTCTCTTAATCTCGATCTCGCGGCGATCTAGAATCTCCCGGATCAAATGAAAGCGCCTCAGGATGTGTCTGGACCGCTGATGGAATCTGGGCTCTTTGGCTAACGCCATCGCCCCATTATTGTCACAATACAAAGGTATTGGATCAATAATGGTTGGAACTACTCCTAGCTCCGAGACGAACTTCTTCATCCAAACGGCTTCCTTGGCGGCATCATTTGCAGCAATGTACTCAGCTTCCATCGTAGAGTCTGCAACGGTATCCTGTTTGGAACTCTTCCAACTTACCGCCCCTCCATTAAGGGTAAATACAAACCCTGAAATAGATTTGCTGTCATCCTTATCGCTCTGGAAGCTCGAATCGGTAAAGGCCTCCATTTGGAGATCTGTATTACCATACACCAAGAACAATTCTTTAGTCCTTCGTAAGTACTTAAGAATGTTCTTCACAGCTGTCCAGTGGTTCTCCCCTGGGTTGGATTGATACCTGCTTACAACACTAAGTGCATAAGCTACATCTGGGCGTGTACATAACATCGCATACATTATAGACCCTACTGCCGAAGCATAAGGTATAATGCTCATGCGAGCTCTCTCTTCATCGGTCTTTGGACAAGAATCCTTGGAGAGAGTGACTCCATGGCAAGCGGGTAAGGCACCCTGCTTGGAGTCTTCCATACTAAACCTCTTTAGGATGGTGTTGATGTACCTGGTTTGGGACAATCCCAATAACTTTTTGGATCTATCCCTATAGATCCTTATGCCCAGGATGTATGTGGCATCACCCAGGTCCTTCATGGAGAACCTTAGTGATAAGAATGATTTGACCGACTGTAGCATAGGAATATCATTTCCTATCAGAAGAATGTCATCCACGTACAATACGAGGAATGTGACAGCTCTTCCTACAGCCTTCTTATAAACACAAGGTTCATCTGGATTTTTGATGAAATCAAACTCTTTGATAACATCATCGAAACAGATGTTCCAACTCTGAGATGCCTGCTTCAACCCATATATGGATTTAAGCAATCTACATGCTTTCTCGCTGCTCCCACTGTCAATGAAGCCCTCTGGCTGATCCATATAAACGCATTCTTCTAAATTTCCATTTAGAAATGCTGTTTTAACGTCCATCTGCCAGATTTCATAGTCGTAGTGAGCAGCAATAGCAAGTAGGATCCGAATGGATTTAAGCATGGCTACGGGCGAAAAAGTTTCGTCATAGTCCAAACCTGGTCTTTGACGAAAACCTTTCGCCACAAGTCTTGCCTTATAGGTCTCTACCTGCCCATCCACACCAATCTTTCTTTTAAAGATCCATTTGCACCCTACAGGTTTTACCCCAGGGGGTACAACGTCCAAAGTCCATACTTTGTTGGTGTACATAGACTCCATTTCGGATCTCATGGCATCCAGCCACTTCACAGAGTCACCACTCGTGATAGCTTGCTGAAAACTGGTAGGATCATCATCATCCATGATGCAATCTTCTCCGTTACCATCAATGAGGAAACCGTAGTACCTCTCCGGTGGGCGAGAAGTCCTACCAGACCTACGGAGTGGCCGAGGTTCTTCAGTTTCTGTTGCAACAGCCGGTTCAACCAAATCGTCATTTGTAGTTTGTGTCTCCAGAACCTCTTCTAGATCTACCACCTTGCCATCATCTTTATCTGTGAAAAACTCTTTTTCCAAGAATGTGGCATACTGAGAAACAAACACTTTTTGTTCCTCTTTGTGGTAGAACAGATATCCATAAGAATTCTTTGGATATCCCACAAAGTTACACATGACTAACCGTGTCTCGAGTTTGTCCGGATTCTGTTTTTTAACATAGGCCGGGCAACCCCAAATCTTAATTCTCTTAAGAGATGGTCTCTTCTCATTCCATATCTCATATGGCGTGGTAGATACGGCTTTGGTCGGAACCCTGTTTAGCAGAAACGCTGCAGTCTCCAATGCATGCCCCCAAAACGAGACTGGTAACTCAGCGTCACTCATCATGGACCGGACCATATCTAATAGGGTCCTATTCTGTCGTTCTGACACACCGTTGTGCTGTGGTGTGTAAGGCGGAGTGAGCTGAGAGAGAATCACATTCTCTTTTAGGAAGTTTGCAAATTCTGTACTGAGATACTCTCCACCTCGATCTGATCGAAGCATCTTAATACTCAAGCCGGTTTGTTTTTCTACTTCTTGTTTATATTCAACGAATTTCTCGAAAGCGTCGGACTTGTGTTTTAATAAAGATACATGACCGAATCTTGAGAAATCGTCGGTGAATGTAATGAAGTATGAAAAACCGCCTCTAGCCTGTGTAGATATTGGCCCACATACATCACTATGTATGAGGCCAAGGAGCTGAGTAGCTCTTTCTCCGTGTCCTGTAAACGGAGTTTTGGTCATTTTACCCTTGATACAAGACTGGCAAGTCGCATAAGATTTATATTCAAAAGAGTTTAAATATCCATCTTTATGTAACTTGTTTAGTCTTGTTTCGTTAATATGACCAAGTCTACAATGCCAAAGAAAAGCTTCATTTAATTCTGAAAGTTTTCTTTTATTAGTGTGTTGTATACTGAAAACTGTGTGTTGATTTAGGACATATATTCCGTTATTAAGCGTACCATACCCAACCAACATTTGATTCAGGTGAATGTTCATAACATTGTTCTGCAACACAAAATTATATCCTTCATTGTCCAACAAAGAAACGGATATTATATTACATAGCATACTTGGTACAAAATAACATGGATTCAAAATCAAAATACATCCAGATGGCAACCCCAAGTGATACTCTCCCACTGCGACTGTATGTACATTGGAACCATTTCCAACGCGGAGAGTATGGTCACCTGTCTTCAAAACCTTGCTATTTCTCAGCCCCTGCATAGAATTGCAAATGTGAGAACCTGAACCGGTATCCAATACCCAGGAAGCAGAGTTTATAGAAAAACAGTTTTCAGTCACAAACGCACCTGAAGCAGAAGCATCACCATGCTTCTTCTTGAGACTTAGGTACTCCGTGCAATTGCGCTTCCAATGTCCTGTCTTGTGGCAATGAAAACACTCGCCTTTTCCTGGGTCTCCAGCCGTGGACTTTCCCTTTCCCTTCACCTTTTTGACTCCGCCCTTAGGATTAGTGGGTTTCTTCTTTTTCTTTCCCTTGGCCTTAGCTTTTGGGCGAGAAGAAGAAGACTGTACAATGGTCATAACGGGAGTCTTTGCTGACTTCATAGTGCTCTCTGCACTCCTTAACATATTAAGGAGTTCAGGGAGGTCCTTCTCCATGCCATGCATGTTGAAGTTCACTATGAACTGAGCAAAGGTGGAGGGGAGGGACTGCAGAATAATATCTATATATTGTTCATTATCCATTGTCCATCCAAGGTCCTCAAGCTCTTCTATAAGAGCTATCATCTTCAACACATGGTCTCCTACTGGTGTGCCAGGGGCCATTCGCATCTGAAACAGTTTCTTTGATGCTTCGTATCGTAATACGCGGGATTGCTCCCCATACAACTCCTTTGTATGGAGCAGTATCCCGTGAATGTCCATGTCCTCGTGCTGCTTTTGATGTGTGTTATCCATCGATGCAAGCGCGAGGCATGTGGCCGTGGCACAGTCAGCGTCCCATGTCTTGCGGACTTCAATGTCCGCAACTGAGGATTTTGGACCTGGGACGGGCGGGGCTGAAGCCGTGAGGACATATGATACTTTATCATAAGTCAAGGCGATCTTCAGATTCCTTAGCCAGTCTTTATAGTTGGTCCCATTCAGTTTGTTTTTATCTAGTAGAAGCTTAAGTCCAGTCATTGGTATCTGCCATTAAGAGAGAGAAAAGAATACACTCAGCGAAAGCTCTTGCATAGATTAGATTGGTTTATTATCTTGTCTAATCGATGTTTCCCACTGCTTTTTATCAAGTTTTTCTTTCAAACCTTAAAAAGAAAAACTATCCAGGATTAATTACAGTCTACAACTTCGCTAACCGTTCAGCCAGGCCAGTGTCGGTACTTTGAGGGAGGTTCCCCGTGCTTTCGCACGGACCTAATTAGAGTAAACCTCGTTTTCCCAGAGGCGGAGCCCCGTTAACACCTTTCTAGACACCTAATGAGTTAGCTAATTGTAAACTGTAAAACTCTCCTAGGAGCAACTATTGCCCACAGTGGGATCGGGATCCAACCATCACATAGAAGGTATGCAATCTCATTGCAAATTTCAACACTTGAAATTCCCGATGTAATTTTTACCCCTAGTACTTATGACCTTAACTATAGTCAACAAATCATAAGTACCAGTCAAGTTCTACCCGTCATTTCTTGATCAATTAGACCCACCCATATGACCCTTAACTATGGTCAACAAAGTCGCATGAATGTCCTAATTAATCTGCATCATATGCAGTGTAGGAAGACATCACTTAGCTACCGTACACTACGCCTTAACTAAAGTCAACAAACGTAGCACGAATACTAAGTACTCTACTTCCTAAAATGACGGAGGGTTGCGAATAATTTTTAAGAAAATCTTTAACGCTTTGAACTTGATATCGTCGTAGAATCAAACAGTTTTCAAAAGGAGTGGCTTAAGCTCCGCAGTTTTGAAATGTAGCTTATTCACAAATAGCCGAGTAGTTTTTAAATCCGATTCTACAACATCTTTTTAGGTTTATTTTCTTTACATTAATCACATTAATGTAATCCCATCATTTAAGTCCTTAAGCCAATCACAGAAAAGAAACGAAAATAACACGTACGCTTATGCCATCCGCATTCGCCGCAATGTTCCGTTATGCACCGTTAGGTTACTTAACTAACGGCATACCGGGACGGGACTAGCGCGGGTGTAAAACATAAGCAACGTCTACTATATATCATATATATAATATGTCATTCGTCTCAGATATCACAAAACACAGGCAGCAGAAACATAGATATAACGTTGGATATCCTAGGACGTCCGTATTTAGTATTTAGCCAGAATAGAAAATACGGATTCCACAGTCGCGATGAATAGCCAAGCCCACACCCTGGACCCCTACGAGAGCGGCAAGTGACCCTACCAATCCTGGAGTTTAGGAGACCCGGTCTCGACTCCTCGAGATGGCCTCCCACTGAACCCCAGAACCCGGTCACCTGTGCTCCCCTCCTTGGGTCCATCCTAATGCGGAAAAGTAAATAATATACAACACTGGTGACACAACCGCAACCTGGAAGTGCCCCAAATAAAAGAATATTACATTACATTTGAATTTACATGAATGAAAATATAAAACTCTCATCTCACAAAAACCCCCGGCTATTCGATCGCGACAATCCTACACATCATATCTCAGCAACACATAATATCACATATCATCAACGTAAGTAAGTATGCATACCCCAATTGTCGTTGATGTATAGCAACGAAACCGGCGATATCGAACATACTACACTTACGGTCACAGAAAAGAAAGTGAAAAACTACAATATTTGGAATCCAGATTCTCTTTAGACATCATAAATGCGAAATATCACATATTTCGTATTTCATGCCTACACTATATGAATTCCACATATTGTATCACATTCCAGACAAACAGACAGTATTAAAGTTTTCGAACGAACAATCAAGCACCCAAGATTCACTAAAGCTCAACACTTGAGCAGGGTTCAAAAAATCTGGAGTGTGACACAGTAGCGGCGGTCCAGCCGTAGAAGGGTCAAGCCAACGCCTCACATGTGGCACGCCGTACTGCCCCAAACCCTAAGGTTCAAAGGGCAGTTCGAGACGGTCACATAATCGAGTTAAGGTTTGTTGTCTTCTAGAGGGACCACCGCAAAAAGACTTGCACGTATTTCCAAACTATTTAAACCCCATGAATAGTGAGTAAATGATACTCGTTCAAACACTTCAATACTTTCTAATTTACCCGGAAAAGCTACGAAATGAAAGTCCCGATCGAATCGACGAATCCAAAAATATCTCCAGAATTTTTCAAAACTTTATACAGTTTAAAAATACCCAAAAATTTATACATGCAGAACCAAAAATTACAGAAGAAAAATTATCCACTAATTCATATATAAGGCCGCGGAACCGCGGTCTAAGCAAGCTTAGGCCGCGTTTCCGCGGCAAGAAACACTGTTCATTGGATAAATTTTCTGCCGTAATCCTTATTTTTTCCTGCTTTATTTTTTACATATTTTTAATTCTGCAAAATGTCAAAATTTAGAAAATTTCCAGAGAGCATCCCATTATATCGTATTTTTGTCCGATCGGGGTTTTCACTTCGTAAAAACGTCGCCTAATGTTCTAGGTCGGCTCTGATACCAATGTAAGGTTAGTATAGCACCCTATGAAGAGTTTTGAAGCATCACATGACCCAAAGTTATAATTTTTAAGGTGCTAAACTAACATGCACATGGATCGATCCTAGAAAATTAGGGTTATGAAACTTTAAGCTAGTAAAGTTAAGGGTTTGAAGGCTACAACCTTTGTAGCTCCCCTTCGCTGGACTCCTTGGTCTCTAAGGTGTTGAACGAAGGTCCTTTTGATGTCCCCTTGTGTCCACGACGATCCACCACGGAGATATCCGTCCAAGCTCGCAATTTCGACAAACCGAAGAGAACACTCTAAACAAAGCGGCTAAGCTTGTGTAGAATGATGTTGTGGTTAGGTTTCTCACTTCAAAAACCTATCTTTGAATGGTATTTGATCACTAGAAAGAACTAGAGAGCAAAAGAGCAAGAGGAAGAAGATGGTGGCAACTTTTTGACAAGAGGTAAAAGATAACCATGAGTTAAGCAAGAGAAAGAAATATATATCACTATATATATTTAATTCCTTCTTGACTTCAACCATGATTAAATGATAGATAGTTAATTTAACTTGGGTTTAGAATGATAAAGAGAAGGATAACCATAGGTTAGTGGTAGTTGAGCTAGGTTAGGTTAGAAGAAGAGTGTGGAAACTAACATGATTATCCTTTTCATGGTTGAAGTCAAGAAGGAATTAAATATATATAGTGATATATATTTCTTTCTCTTGCTTAACTCGTGGTTATCTTTTATAGTTAATTTAACTTGGGTTTAGAACGATAAAGAGAAGGATAACCATAGGTTAGTGGTAGTTGAGCTAGGTTAGGTTAGAAGAAGAGTGTGGAAACTAACATGATTATCCTTTTCTTTTTCATTTAACTTTAAAACCAAAATTAAATAATTATCCATTATTTAATCCATGGTGTAAGTCTTGCATTGCCACCATTTCCATATGCTAACAACCATGATGGATGGGTGTATGTATGTATGCATGTATGCACATTCACATGTGCATGAAACTAGAATGAAAATAAAGAAACACATGCATGCATGCTTACATCCATCAAACCCTAGAAAGGTTTCAAGTGAGATAACTTATGGTTAGATGATAAATCAACACTTAATTTATCAATCCATTCATATCTCATACGACGACCCCACCAAAAGTAGGCCACCCGATCAATGTTCGGTATCATATACGCACATTTCAATCGGGTGCATGCGCATATCGCATACGCGCACCACAACGTTTCGCCTGGACTGGGTAACTCCTTTGTGGGACTCTAAGACTCGTCAATACGCCGGTAGAGGGTAATGATCATATCAAGTACCCTCAAGCCGCAAGCGGTCAGCTAAACGTAACGGCCGCCCGGGTATTGAGCGATTAGAAGACAACAAGCGAACCTGCTACAACTCCCGTCGAGCCATCCGGCAACACTACCGTACAGTCCGGTCTCTTCGTCAGATATGCTGCATATCGAGCCTAGGGATGGTCACGTCGACCCCAATAACTCAATAAGTCGTGTCGGTGAATGGTCTATAACAGATTGAGAAACTACTGATAACACTTATCAGCAAATCTCAGCAGCCCTGGCCAGGGACTTGCTGTTATAACCAGTCGAGCACAGCACAGCATCAACTCCCAATACCGGGAGAGACAAAACCCCTCCTATCGCTCATTGCCTTCGTGTGTCTCGGGACTGTACCCAACGGCCACCTGTTTGCACGACTCAGTAGAGCCGTGGTAGGGTGGCAATCAAAGTACAGTGGGAGAACACACAAGACTCCATGACGATCTCGGGTCTACAGACTAACCTGTACCAGTGTCACCTGAGAACTGCTATCCGACGATAGATATAATTCCATATAGGAGTTCTCGGTGAGTCCGTCCAGTGTACCCAGTCAGCACTGAGCACCCGTATATGATCTTGATGTCAAACATCGATGAATGTGGGAACATCCATCGCCCATCATATGGGTCTAGTATCATATACGCTAGTCTACTCTGGTATATCGATGCCCCGTCTCGATACACCTCCGACTAGGGACATTTCAGGATATGCTTATAGACTACAAATGTCCCACTAGTATGATCTCTATCATAATCAGAGTAGTCAAGCAGATATCCTTGGGACTTTATCAGCATGTATGAATGAATAAAAGCATGATCAAATCAACATGTCAGATAAAGAATAACCAGATAGCATACTATCATATCGAGCAAGAATGCAAACTGAATATATATACATGTATAGATACATCCACTATCACATAATGGCCTCTAGGACATACATATATCCAACACTTATTGCACACTATACTTGCGGACATACACATTGTACGTCCATACTTGCGTATATACACATATGCACCTTTATACGGTATTGCATTCGATTTTGGAGATTTGGGAACTGCATGATGTATTTTAAAATTGGATTCATTTAAAAGAGCGGTTTTCCCTCTATATATGCATATTACTGTTCCATGCTGCATGATATACGGATATGCTTCCATTCTTTTATATGTCGCATACATCATGCTTTATGTTCATATGCATTTAGATATGCTGTTTTCATGAGGTTTCTGGATTTGAGAACCGTGGTTTTTTCAAAAGAAAGTATGTATTATTTTAAAAACCCAGTTTCTCTTGATATGATATTTCAGTGCGTCCACCATGTGTTTTCTCGGTTCTGAGAGTGGCGTGTGAAACCCGATTCGAGAAGCGGTAGACACCGTCTGCGGGTACATAGTGGACCCGGTGAGGTACCCCGGGGCAAGAAGACTCATATTGTTAGACGGTGAGCCTGGCTGGGGAGCACACCCATCGGTGATAGTATTTGGACTCGGCGAATATCCGGAGGATACCGACTGGAGTCGAGAGATGATATGGGCCGATCCGGACTGACGAAGCCCGAGAGATATGAGGATTTGCATGTCGATGCTGGACACGGGTTTCATGATGTTTCGAGTGTCGATGCTGGATACTCTGGTTCCATGATTTTGAGGTGTCGCGAGGGACACATGTTGATTTATATCCTCCTGTTTTCATGTATATGCTTTTATGATATTTACATGCATGATGTTGTTATGTCAGTGGTTGACACGTGGACGAGATCTACATGCATACATACATTGATTATATGGGTGGACGAGAGCCACATGCATACATGCTTTAATTATACTGTTGGATGTTATCCACATGCTTGTAGGCATTGACTACCTTGTTGGCACATAAAGACCCGGTCATCCTAGATTTCATATATTACCTTTATGATATAGTTAACCTAGGAGTCGTTGTTTATTCGATTTCTATTTGTAGATGTTTTTCTACTCACGAGTTGGAAACTCACCCCCGTTGTGCCACAGTTCTTGCAGGTTGACCGCATAGATCCGTAGCTACATCGCTGGCACATAGCTTCATTTGGGTGTTTTGCATTGGTAGGTGGGGTATATGTATCGTACCCACTCTTGTATTTATATTTCATACTGTATCTAGTCAACTCCATCAGTCAAAATTAGTAAATTGTATAAATAATGAGACTTAGTGAGATTGTGGTTGCGAGACTTAGAGCGAGAGGTTTTCCGCTACTTGTGGTTTGATGTCTTGCTTATTTCTTTATCTTTTTGTGGTGAACTCCGCCGGTGGGCATCATATACTTATATATATTGTCTTGCGTGGTTGTGATCCGTCGTTTGGCGAAGAGTTAGCTTCCGCTTGGGGATGCCTTTATCATTATCTTGTGTATGTGGTTTTGGATCAAAATATACAAAGGATGTGCTGCCCAATTTTTTTAAAAAGACGAAACATGTTTTTAAACTTGCATAATCCACTTGCATTTTTCATTGCATTAAGAAAACTTGATTTCATTATACCCTTATTTCAAAACTTCACTTCCTTTATTTTTCTTAAAAGATTTAGATTTCTGGGTTTCAGCTTACTTGAATTACGTTACGCCTTTAGACGTTACGTGATTTAAGTGTTGGTCACGAGCTAATATTTCGGGTCGTGACAGATTTAGGTCATACAGATCTTATTCTTGGTATGAAATTAATTAGAGACAATAACGACATCACATTAAGTTTATCTCATGAGAAAATGCTTTAAAAGTTTAATTATTTTGATGTTAAATTTGTATCTATACCTTTTGATTCTAATATGCATCTCACTAAAAATATTGGTGAACCAATATCACAACAAAAATATGCATAAATTATTGGCACGTTGCTTTATATCACCAACCGAACTAGACTTGATATTTCATATGCAGTTTCTAGCCTCAGTAGATATACGAATAATCCAAATAAAGATCATTGGTGTGCACTTGAAAGAATTTTTAAATATTTAAAATGAACTTTGGATTACAGTTTGTTTTATACTGTTTTCTTTAATATAATTGAAAGATATAGTGACGCAAACTGGATAACTGACTCACGTTATGTGAGATCTACTAGTGGTTATGTATTCTTATTTGACGGTGCAACTGTCACTTGGGGATCAATCAAACAAACTGTAATTGCCAAAAGCACACTAGATTCTGAAATGATTGCATTAGATACCGCATGTAAATAAGCGGAATGGATTAAAAATATATTCTTGCATTTACCTTGTGTTCCTAAGCCGATTGCTGCCGTGGATGTAAATTGTGATAATAGATCCTTATTGGATGTATTAAATCAAGAAAATTGTAAAAGAAAATTGAATAGATATCTGCATATGAGATTTACAACTATAAAAGAACATAAAAATAATAATGTTGTATTATTATTATTTGTTTGCTCATAACAAAATTTGGCAGATAATTTGACTAAAGATCTTATTAAGACCAAACCATTAATTCTTTTAGGTGGGTGGGGCTTAAGCCTATATATTTATCAACAAGAGCGGGAACCCAACTTCTTTGACTGGAGATCCCACGATAGAAGTTTCCAATGGGAAAAATAAAACTCTTGATGTGACCTGAGGAGCCCATAACTTTCTAAAGGAAAATTTTTCCGACCTATCCCTACAATGAAATGTGCTCTATTGATGACGTGAGGATGGATATATATTCTTAATGATGTCAAAGTCATAATTATGTTAAGATATCTCTCGCGCTTTGGTACCTTTTGAGACATCATCTATGTGGAGCGCCGTGAGGCCGCGGTTAGGAGATTTAGACAAATCTTTAGTTGCTCCATAAGAATCAAGGTTCTGCGCATGGTCATTAATATCGTACATCTGCAAAATGAAGATCACGTTAGTCTCATATTGTGTGTGTGACATACAAATGACCGGCTAAAAGGAATAGTTTTCATGGTCTAACTCATGACTACTATCATCCTTTTGTCAGGTGTAGTCAACACTAAAATACTTATTCAAGTCTAGACATACCTGCATTTATGCACAATATGTTTAGTGTTCGTTTTATTTATTTGTTTGTTTTGTTTTAATTGATTATTTGTTTTATTTTGATTGAAAATTTTGAAATAAACTTATATTATAATTTTGAAGGGGAATGTTAGATTATTTATATTTAATTTTTTCTTTTTATATATATATTTTTTATTTTGTTTGAAGTTTGGTGGTTTAAAAATAAATTAATTAAATCTAATAAAAGGGAAAAGGTCCAAAATATGGTGTTTATAAAGTTACTGGTGAAAATCAGTGTGCTCTGTTCAAGCCATGGTTACGTTACTTGGTAAAATGGTTTTGGCCTATTTAAGGCCCATTATGGCTTACATTTTTAAAGCACCTCGACTCTGTACAAGTTTGAATTCAAAACCTATGCTACCTATTCGTTAATTACTCAAGTGTGGGTTTCAATGGTTCAATCAAAGAAAAGTCGCGATCTATTTTAGCAAAACTATGGGTCGCGTCTTTTGGTATTCTTTTAAAAAAGCATTCCAGAGAACAGAAAGACAACAGGAAAAAAACTTTTCCCTACTGTAATATTTTTCTAAAAAATAGCAAACCACAAAACCAAAGCTTTTGTTCAAAGAAATGTAATATTATTCTTTTTAGGTTGTGATGGAGGTCCTTTTCGGGTCTCCGTCAGATGTTGTCTTCCGTCGATCTCCCGATGGATTTTGGAGGTGGTCTCTTGTTGCGTGTGGGTCTCAATGGGTTTTGAGGAGATTGGTGATTTTAGGAGATTAGTGCCGAGTACTTGCAAAGAAGTCTCGGGGTGGTTTGGTACCACCGAGGACCCTGCGACGATCAAGTTAGCATGAGATCCGAGCAGCGTAACGACTAAGTGGAGTAAAAAATGGCTTACCTGACCCCTCTGTGATGGGGGTTTATATAGTGGTAGCAGCACGCAGCAGCAGGCGCGAGAATCTCGCCGGCAGTTGCGCTCCCGACGTCATGCCCGCGTAAGAGCAGATCGCCCATTAATGGGGATCGTGATGGCGTGAAACGTGGGATGTTGCTGGCGGAGAATCTATGTGTGGCGAGATTTGCGGAGCGGCGGTTACACATGTGAGTGGTGGAATTAGTCGGTCGGAGGATCGAGGAAGATGACCTCGGCTGGGGGCTCGGGAACGAGCGAGAGGGACGAGGAGTCTTGGTCTTGAGGCAACTCGGGGTGAGCTGAAAGGCCGAGGAGGCCAAATTTCAGGGGGCTTTGAGGTGAGCCAGCTTGTGCTGGCAGGTCGGGTACAGGGATGGCCTGGTCGGCCCCTGTGGCCCTTTCTTCTAAGTTCTGGGACACGTCACGTGTCCTGATCTTGGAGACCGCCAATATTGTGCATCATCATTAGCCCCCCACTCTTGTCCTGACCAGCTAGCGGGTCGGGTCAGGAGTGGACTGCCGGGCCGTCCAGGGTAAGCTCTCTCTTAAGGTTTCGTCGGGACGCGTCCCCGGGTTTTCAGCTGTCTTTTCTGCCAGTGAATCAGAGTGAGATCTCTGCATTTAAGGAAGGTGAGCCGGTTCGTGCATCCTACCACTGAAGCAATGGTCCACGTGTCGAGCGTCAGTTGGCCGACGCGACATGTGCAGACCCGCGGCATCTGATGGGGCGCGGTCCTGTGTGGGAACGAAAAGTAGAGCAATCAGAGCCGTTGGACGCGAGGAGGCATTTTGGTGGGAGATGAAGGGCGCCGTTGGATGAGGTCGCTTGTGGTGATAAATAGGGGTGGGGCCCGTTCCGGGGCCCCTACTCCTTCATATTTCCCCGTTCTAAGTCCTGGTTGCTCGGCGCTCATCTTCTCTCTTCCGCTTTCGTTTCCCGAGGATCCCTCTTCTCAAGGTTAGATATCTTTCTTTGTAGAGTTAGTAGATGTCACACGAGTAGGTTCTAGGGACCCTTTAGTTGAGCCTGAGTCCTCCCGGGGAGTAGAGGTTGGATCCTCTCCCCGAGATCGTGCGGCGGGGGCAGCCCCCAGGGAGGAGGCGGTAGATGCTGCCCCCGGCGCCTCGTATTGGGTGAGGCATGAAGACGAGCTCACCAATGCTCGGGCTTGCTTCCATATCCCCTCACGTTATACGCTTCGTCTGTCCAAGGAGGGAGAGAGGGCAGACCAAGTACGGGGCAGGGAGATCGCCCTGTATTTGGAAGCTTTTTGGGGTGGAATGCGCCTGCCCTTCTCTTCCGAGGTCGTCGAAGCGCTGAACTTTTTCAGGTTAGCCTCTAGCCAGTTAATGCTGAACTCATGGAGGATTCTCCTCAGGTTCCTGATCCGCCTGAAATTACAGGCGATTCCCTCCGGCCTCTCCCTCCTTGATTCTTCCCCCGTCTTCAAAAATCACCCTGGTGGTCGAGCGGGCGACCCAAGGTGGGTCTACCTTTCTTTTAGAAAGCGACAGGGGGCCCGTCGGGATAGGGGTTGTGGCCCTGCCTTCCTCCATTCATGACTGGAAGAAGAAGTTCTTATTCGTTTCCCCTCCTGGGGGCGAGGACTGGCCCATGCCTACAAAGTGGTCGAGGGAGAAATGCTTGCCGGGGAACCAGTCCAGTGACCCCGTCGTGGTGAGAGTGGCGTCGTGGGAGCCCATCCCCCGTTTCGACGTGCTACTGTCTGAGAGGGTCCTGAGTTGGGTCAGGCTCAGCCCCGTTGAGTTTGTCGGTAAGTTTAAGCTTGCTTTTTGGCTAGTATATTGCCTGTGTCGCTGACTTCTTTGCATTTGGTTTTGTGTAGGACCCATGGACATGGACTCGCTCCGATCTTCCATGCGCCAGCCGAGGAAGGTCGCGAAGGCTGGGGGCGCCAGCTCTTCTCGCTCAAAGCTTGCCCCGGCTCCTTCTCCTCCGGTGGTCACGTCCCATGAGCGTTCGGGGGTAGATCCTGCCCCG
Source organism: Agapanthus africanus (assembly GCA_030015575.1). Classification (NCBI taxonomy): domain Eukaryota; kingdom Viridiplantae; phylum Streptophyta; class Magnoliopsida; order Asparagales; family Amaryllidaceae; genus Agapanthus; species Agapanthus africanus. The sequence continues at coordinate 716,307,215 of CM057337.1, forward strand.
GGGCCTAGCAGAGTGTCAGGCCGAAAGCGGGCTCGGATTCTGGAGGACCCGGCCTCGGAGGAGGATATCGGCTCTCCCTCAGACTCGCTCAAGAGGAGTTCCCAGAGATCTTCCCGGGGCCCGTCTTCACCGATCATGGTAGAGAAAGGGGGCCTCCAGTTCGCCGTGCCTTCGGGGCTATCCGTCGCGGATAGCCTGCTACATGAAATAGAGACATCGGCCGGAGGTAGAGTCCCCGGGGGGACTTTCAAGGCTCAGCCGGCTTCCATCGCCCAGGAGTCCGTGCAGGTGAGTGTTTGGTTTTTTGGTGAGATTCGGTGCCTTATTCGTCTTTCTGATCTCTTTCCTGTCTTTCAGGTTCTCCAGCACATTTCCCTCGCCTTATGCATGGAGGACGAGGTGATAGCCCCGGTGATGAAGGCTGCGGGCCAACTCGCCTCGCTGGAAGAGAGCTCCAAGCGGAAGCTGGAGGTGGTGATGGCGAGGGTCGCCGCCCTGGAGGGCGAGGTGGTGGTCGGGAAGCGGGAGGTCGCCCGGTACCATGAGGCCACCGTGGCTGCCGAGGCCAATCTCTAGGACACTCAGGTGCTTACCGGCAACCTAAAGAAGACGGTGAAAACCCTCCGGAAGGAGCTGGGGGCGGCGGCCGAGTCGGCAAAGTCGGCCGACCTAAGAGCGGCGAAGTTGGCCGACCACTCGGCGGTGAAGGCGGTGGAGGGATACAAGAAGTCGAAAGACTTTTATGATGATCTGGCCGTTGCCATGACTCTCATCTGGCACGAGGCCCTCGACCCCGTTAAGGCCCGGATGCCGAGGTTCGCCGACGAAGAGCTCCGGGCCGAATACCCCCTCGCGGACACCGATGAGCAGGGGCAGGAGATTCCTGGGGAGGAAGTCGCCGAGGACCCAGCTCGTCTTGTGGTGGATGTCGAGGGCCCCGAGGTCGCTCCTGGCCCCGAGGCCTAAAGCCCCTGTCTTCCTCCTCCTTTTATTTTGTCGCTTCTGGAATTTTGTAAGCCTCCGGGCATTTTGTAAGGCTGGGGAGCCCAAAATACCCTTTGTAAAGACTTTGCCTTTTAGTAATAAAACTTTTTCTTTGGTTTCATCGGTTTGCACTTTGTCTTTTGTTCATGAAGAATGCTTGTAAAATATCTATGCTTGCACTGTTGGGCTTCCATGTCAGGTCGACCATCTGTCTAGCGATCGTTCATCGAGTTGATTTCGATCACTTGCCAAGCACGCCAAGCGCTGCCGAGAGGGAGGCGTCTCCATGGCCCCGAAGTCGAGGGGGGTCGCTCAGACTCAGATAGACTTGATGCCCCATGTTGGGGTCCCGTATTTTTTGCGTGTGACGGGCAGAGGGCTGTCCGTCGTGTTGTCGCCAAGCATGAATGGAAAGCTGCTCGGTTATCCCTTGGCGAGGGCCTTTCACTTCTGGAGTCGTGAGTAACGACCCCTAGCTAGGGCTGGTCGAGCGAGGGTTAGGCTCGACTGCCTCTGGGAGGACTTCGGGTCCTTAGCGTTGTAGGGGCTGTGAGAAGCCCACTAAGGATGACCAGGCAGTGAAGCTGCGCGGTTGCCTCTTGGCGAGGGCTTAGTTTTCTGGCGTCATGGGTAGGCAACTACCAGCCTGGGATGAATGAGCGGGGTAGCCGCTCAGGTGCCTCTGGTGGGGGCTTCGATCCCTGGCGTTATGGGTAGGGAGCTACTAGCCGGAGATGACCGAGTAGGGTAGCTGCTCGGTTGCCTCTTGCGAGGGCTTTGATCCTTCAGGATGGGGACCGAGCAGGGTTACTGCCCAGTGCCTCTTGGTGAGGACTTTGATCCCTGTCGGTTGTGGTAGGAAGCTACCAGCCAGGGATAGCCGAGCAAGGACTCGACTGCTTCTGGGAGGACTTTGGTCCTTAGCACGCGAGGGGCTGTAAGAAGCCTACCAAGGACCCTTGGCCGGGCAGGGTTACTGCCCGGTGCCTCTTGGCGAGGGCTTTTGTCCTGAAGGATAGCCGAGTGAGGGATCCTCGGGCTCGACTGCCTCTGGGAGGGCTTTTGATCCCTATCGGTCGTGGTAGGAAGCTACCAGCCGGGGATAACCGAGTAGGGTAGCTGCTGAGCTGTCTCTAAGGAGGACTTGGATCCTTAGCGTTAGAGGGGCCGTGGGAGGCCCACTAAGGATGACCGGGCAGTGAAGCTGCGTGGTTGCCTCTGGGAGAGGGCTTAGTTCTCTGGCGCCGTGGGTAGGCAACTACCAGCCTGGGATGAATGAGCGGGGTAGCCGCTCGGGTGCCTCTTGTGGGGGCTTCGATCCCTGGCGTCACGGGTAGGGAGCTACCAGCCGAAGATGGCCGAGCAGGGTAGCTGCTCGGTTGCCTCCTTCGAAGGATTTGATCCTTCAGAATGGGGACCAAGCAGGGTAACTGCCCAGTGCCTCTTGGCGAGGACTTTGATCCCTGTCGGTTGTGGTAGGAAGCTACCAGCCGGGGATAGCCGAGCAAGGAATCGACTGCCTCTGGGAGGACTTTGGTCCTTAGCGCGGGAGGGGCTGTAAGAAGCCTACCAAGGACCCTTGGCCAGGCAGGGTTACTTCCCGGTGCCTCTTGGCGAGGGCTTTTGTCCTGAAGGATAGCCGAGCGAGGGATCCTCGGGCTCGACTGCCTCTGGGAGGGCTTTTGATCCCTGTCGGTCATGGTAGGAAGCTACCAGCCAGGGATAGCCGAGTAGTGTTGCTGCTGAGATGCCTCTAAGGAGGGCTTTGATCCCTGGCGTTGCGAGTAGGGAAGCTACCGGCCAGGTATAGCCGAGCAGGGTAGACGCTCGGCTAATTCTTCATGAGGTTTAGCCCGACCATCCAATTATAGGCATGGAGAGCGGTGACCGTGCGTGTAGCATGTGCATTGAATGTGGGGAAGGCGAAGTGCCACAGTCGCGTCGTTTCGAATCTGCCAGAGAAGGCTTGATGATCGCCGCGTGGCAGCGACTTGTTGGGCGAAAGCGGGCAACTGTTGAACTTCATTGGGGCGCAGTGGGTTATATAAGGCTGAAGGAGCACTGGTCCTTTCTTCCTTCATAAACAGATCGTCGAGAATGCAAGACTTCCCGTTTACCATCCCCGAGATCATCCACTTCGAAGACGTATACCTTTATGACCAGAACTGCACCGAGGACATGATGCAGTTGGTCTATGGGAGCATCGAGGACCAGTTCGGCCGGCTGCTCCCCCGACGCTCCTCCCTGCTGCAGCTGCTAATGTACTCCATCTGGAGGGCGTCCGAACAGCTCTATGACGAGGCCGTGGGCAAGCTGCGGTCTCTGAGGCGCTTCGGCCTGATCTCCGCGAACCGACTGGCTCGCTCGGAGGCGCTCGTCCGCGAGTGCTACCAGCTGAGGCTCGGGGTCGACGCGCGCGGGGGGAACCGAGGGCAGATGTTGGATCTCGTGAGGCCTCGGCTGGCGAAGATCTTTACCGAGTATCACGAGCAGTGCTCTCTGCAGCCCCTTCCTCCGCTGTTGTAATTTTCTCTTTTTCCCTTTTTTTTCTTTTTGTATGTATGGCTGAGGAGCCCATAATACCTTTTTTGAATAAATGGGATCTTTCCTTCTTTTCGCAGTATTTCATTGATCTTTATTAAATTAACAACAGACCCTAGGAAAAGTTTACATTGCCCTAGAAGAAAAGTACAAGCTAATAGATGGCCTTATTAGCGCGGCCCGAGCTCCCCGGAGGCTTGTTGGTCTCCGTGCTCGGCACCGGGCATGGGGCTCCCTGAGCGCCGGATTGATCATCTGTCGAAACGAGCATGATTTGGCCGATGGTCAGCTCGGCGGGAGGAGGATGCTGCTCCTGCTCGCGGTCGCCCTGCCGTTTGTCCCTCAGGTAGGTGGCGAGGTGCCCCGATCGGATGAGCTCCTCGATATAGTCCCGAAGTTGCTTACAATTCTCCGTGGCGTGGCCCAGCGTCCGGTGGAAGGCGCAATAAGGGCCTCGGGTTCGCTTCGAGGCCTGACGCGGGATTGGAGGGAACTTGAAGAACCCCTCGCCCTGGGCCTCCTCTAGTAATACTGTGAGGGAGACGTTGAGTGGGGTGTACTCCTGGAATTTTGGGTGATAGGGCTGCTGACGCTCCAGCCTCTCTTCCCGAGCCATCTTCTTCTGATCGGTCCGTTCTGCTCGGGGGAGGTTTGCGTTCACCTCAAACTCCAGCTGAACCTCGCGTTCAGTCCACGCCTTGACCTCGGCCATGGTCTTAGACTGTGCCAACGCAAAGGAGCGTAACCCCTCCTTGTGCCTAAGCCCAGATCTGAGCGCCGTGATGACGGTCTCATCCCGGTGCTCGGGGACCTCGAGGAAGGCATTGTAGAAGCGGGTAATGTAAGCTTTGAACATCTCCTTGTCCCCGCTCTTTATTGTGAAGAGGTAGTTGACCGTGCGCTTTTGCCGACGGTTCCCAACGAAGTGGCCGAGGAACTGAGTAGCCAGCTCGTCGAAGGTCGAGATTAAGCGAGGCTCGAGCCCTCAGAACCAGTCCCGACCTGCGCGGATGAAGGTGGCTGGGAAGGCCCTGCACTGGGCGGCGTCGGAGTGGTCCTGCAAGCTCATCCCCACGGTGAAGGCATCCAAATGGTCTTTGGGGTCAGTTTTCCCGTCAAACAGAGAGACCTTCGGGGCTTGTTGCGCGAGGAGACGTGGACAGCGAGCAGTCCCTCGGTAAACGGTTTGGTGAGCGAGTCGGCGGCGTACTTGTAGGGTTCCTAGGCACACTAATGAGGTCTCACAACAGATCAAACATGCCCAATTCAAAATTTTTCATGTGCCTACAAACCCTAATACGGATCGTTAACTAGATGATAAGGCGATGCAAGCAAGTAAATGACTTTATTACTAAAGGAAAGTGACTACAACCTTTGTAGATCCGGTCCTCCACTTCCTAAGCTCCATGAAGATGTCCCCTAGCTGCGATCATCAGATCCCGGACTCTAGCGTCGGCTTCATCGAAGAAATGGGCGGGCTAGGTCGTCGACTTCGATGCCGAAGAGGATCTACGTCGAGGCAACTCAAGATCAAACTCCAACTTCACCAAGTCATGAAACTTGTGAAGAAAACACCCTATACTACTTGGCAAGTGGTAGAGGATAAAGAAATAGAAAGTGGGTTCACTTTAGAATTGGATTTCTCACTCTTTTTCTCTTGTTGCCATTGATGGTAGCAAGCTTTTCTTCATTGTTGAAGAAGAAGAAGAAGAAGAAAAAGGAATTATGATAAGTATAAAAAGAATTATCTTATCATATAGCAACCATAGTTAGGTGTAGAGAATTAACTAAGGTTAGGTTTAATGGTTAGGTTAAGTCTAAGAGACAAAATGGTGAAAGCTTCAAAGCTTCATGAAGCTTCAAAGAAAAAACAAAAGAAACCACCCTTTTGTTTCTTGCCTTAAAATGAATTAATAAAATAAAATAGATAAGTAAATCAAAACCCTAACCATTAAGATAACCATGGTTTAATCATACACACAAACTTTCATTTACCATCAAACATGATACAATCAAGTGCACAAAAATATATCACATATATAATGTGCACATCAAGTGAGAAAATCCTTTTTAAGTGAACCAATACTAGTTAATGCAAAGTAATATATCAAATATATAATTATACATTAAATCATTAAATCAACACTTGATTCAATGATCCGGTCATGTCGCATATAACCGATTAGTATCCAATGTATCGACTTATCGAATCAATCTTCGATTCGATAACTAGGTTATATCGCATACAACCAATCGATACATTCATCGTGAGAATAGAATACGGTATCACATACACGCATTATTCTTGGTCCCGCACATATCTCATATGCGCTCCTATTTCGTTTTGCTTGAGCCAGGAAACCTCTGTGTAGGACTCTAAAGACTCGTCAATACACCGGCAGCAGGTGATGATCATATCAAGCACCCACAAGCCGCAAGCGGTCTGCTAAACGTAACGGCCACCCGGGTATTGAGCGATCAGAAGATCGACGAGCAAGCCCGCTCACACTCCTGTGAATCCAACCAGTAACACTTACCGTACAGTCCGGTCTGTTCGTCTGATATGTCGCATATCTCGCCTAGGGGTGGTAAACGTCAGACCCCAATAGCTCGATAAGTCATGCCGACGTAAGGTCCATAACAATCGTGAAACTACTGATAACTCTTACCAGTATATCACTGCAACCCTGGCCAGGGATTTCCTGTTATGGCCAGTCGAGCATAGCGCAACATCAACCCCCAATACCGGGAGAGACGAATCCCCTCCTATCGCTCATTGCCTCCATGTGAATCGGGACTGTACCCAAAAACCATCCGTTTGCACGACTCAGTAGAGCCGTGGTAGGGTGGAAATCAAAGCACAGTGGGAGGCACACAAGACTCTATGACGATCTCGGGTCAACAGACTAAGCTGTACCAGTGTCACCAGAGAACTGCCATCTGACGTGAGGTATAATACCATCTGGGAGTTCTCGGCGAGTCCGTTCAGTGTACCCAGTCTCCACTGAGCACCCGCATACCATCTCTGATGTCAAACACCAACGGATATGGGATCATCCATCGCCCATCGCATGGGTCGAGAAGATATACGCTAGTCTACTCTGGAATATCGATGCCCCGTCTCGATATTCCCACGACTAGGAACATTGAAGGATGTACTCATGGACTACCCAGGCCCCTCTAGTATGATCTACATCATAGTCCTGGAAGTCGAGTACACATCCTAAGGGCTTTATCAACATGAAACAGAGAGACAGAAAGTATACATGTTAAGATAAAGAGCAACCAGATACGTACTATCATGTCGAGTAAGAAAGTCCTACCTATATATGTCCCAGCATCCACTACAATATACATCCAATGTACAGTAATGGCCTCTAGGGCATACATATAACTAACAATCTCCCACTTGCACTAAGGCCATCTGTAGCAATAGTTGTAGTATCTAATACTCAACCATCCCCTAAAAGTCTCTCTTTGGGAAAAGGCCTTCGTGAGTGGATCCGCCGTGTTGTCCTCTGAGTCTACTCTCCTAACCTCGATCACCCTGGAGATCAACTATCTCCATGATCAGGTGATGCTGCCTCAGAATATATCTGGGTCACTGATGGGACCAGGGTTCCACGGCCAAAGCCACACTTCCATTGTTATACAATGGCAGGAACCTAGTTCATCTTATGAACCAATATACACCCAAACTGCCTCTTTGGTAGTATCTTTAATAGCGATGTTACCAGCCTTTATCGTCTAGTTTACCACGGTATCTAGCTTGGAACTCTTCCAACATACCGTCCCTCTACTGAAGGTAAAGACAATGCCTGCGACTGACATTCAGTCGTCCTTATCACCATGGAATCTTTCCAGTGATTCACCTTTATCCTATTTGGAGAATCCTTGTGATAAGCGGAGATTGACCGAGCGTAGTATAGGAAACTCTTTTCCTATCAAGAGTATGTTGTCTACGTACAATACGAGGATGACCACCTTACTCTCTACTACCTTTTTGTACATACAAGGTTCATCTACCATTTTGATGAAGTCAAACACTTCGACTACCACATCAAAACAGACGTTCCAACTCCGCGATGCCTGCTTTATCATGTAAAGCAACTTGCACACGTTTCCGCTGCTCCCACTGTTTACGAAGCCCTCTGGATGTGTTCTTATAGAAGTTCTCTTCTAAATCATTATTTAGAAAAATAGTCATGGCACCCAACCACCAGATATCGCAGTCATGGTATGTAGCAATGGCAAGAAGGATCTGGATGGACTTAAGCATAGTCCCTGGAAGAGGTTTCATCATTATCCATGCCTGGTTGATGATGAAAACCTTTAACAAGTCTAGCTTTGAAAGTCTCAACTTTTCCATCTACACCAAGTAATCTTCTCAAGATATACTTGATCCTGATAGGGATTTAACCCTTCAGATATAGCAACCAAAGTCCATACTTTGCTGGTGTACATGGATTCCATCTAAGATCGCTAAGCATCCAGCCATTCTTACAGAGTCCCTACTCTCGATGGCCTGCTCGAAACTAGTTGGGTCATCATCTCATGATGCATTCCTCGCTCCCACTGTCATCGAGAAACCGAAGTATCTCTCAGGCAGGTGAGGAACCCTACCAGATCGGCGGAGAGGCTGAGGTTCGTCAGGGACTATTGAATCCTTTGGTTCTGTCAAATCATCAGCTGCAGTTTTGTATAGCTGGAACCTTTCCAGTTCTACAGAACTGACCTTACCTCGATTTTGTCCGGATTTTGCTTTTGATATAGGCCGGACAATCCCAAATCTTAACTTACTTAAGAGATGGGTTCTTCCCATACCATATCTTATATGGAGTGGTAGGCACTGATTTGATTCGAACCCAATTCAATAGGTATGCAGCTTCTCAAGTGCACAACCCCAAAAGGAAATAGGTAACTCAGTAGTACTCATCATAGAGTACACCATATCTAATACGGTGCGATTGCTCTGCCCTGATACACCGTTGTGCTATGGTGTATTCAGAGGAGTAATACTGAGAGAGAATCTCATTTTCTTTTAGAATAGTCCAAGAATTCCATGCACAAGTATTCTCCTCCCTGATCTTATCATAGGACATAATACTTATACCTGTATCTTGGTTCTCTACTTCTAGCTTATATTCTGTGAATATCTCAAAAGGTTTGGACTTATGTTTCAACAGGAACATATGGTTGAATCTTGAGAGACTGTCAGAGAATGTAATGAAGTACAAAGAACCGGTCCTGGCATGTGTAGACAGGAGACCTTACATACATCATCATGTATCAGTCCCAAGAGTTTACCAACTCATTCTCTGTTTCCAATAAACAGATCTATGGTCATCTTATCTTTGTGACATGACTGGCAAGTTTTCATAAGATGTAAATTCAAACTTGTTCCCCTCCGAAAGAAGGCGCACAGGACCGCGATATCCTGACGCTGAGATTCGGGGTAGATGCTATTTGGTTTTATCCGTCCACCTCTCCGAAGATGCCAAGTTGATTTATGGCACCGTGTATCGGAGGTTTAGACGGATGCGACCGATGTAGCAGACTTCGTCAGATTCCCCCTCGCTTGAGGGGTTTTTGATTGTGGGGACGCTCTTCCCTGCAGGCGCAAGCCCCTGCAGTTAATTACGCTACCGCATCGCGATAACAACTTTCTCCTTCTCCAGAATTTCACTTCGTGTCGTGTGTGTTTGTTTTGTTTGTGGTTGCCCGTGGATTGTATACGGAGACTGAGTAATGCCGTCGCCCGTAGGACATGGATTAGTCCAAATCCGTATTTACTTAGATTTAGGTTTGGTGTTTTTAGTTTAAGGATGCATTAGTAGCGTTGCGGCTAAAATCAACTTAAATGTTCGTTAAGGATACGATAGTCCTGTTTGAGACTAAGATCAACTTAACGTGATAATCCATTTAATATCTGTCCATCGGGACTCGTCACCTCTCTAACGTCGTTGAAGGATTACAACGGCAGATGTCAGAGGAGTTCAGAGATGTACCCTCGAACCGGATATAAATTGATTTAAGCGAGCAATATCGCTCAGTCAATTTAATTTGAGGACTTACGGCCATGATTGGGCTAAGTCCAAAGTATTCAACGCCTTTTATTTGTTTTTGGTCTGTTAGACCTGTGTTAGGGCTTGGCCCATTTTTAAATAATGCATTGCATTATTTTCTATATATTTTTTTTTGTTCGGGCTCTGCCCATAAAAGATGCAGAGCATAAATTTATTTTGGGCTCTGCAAGGCATCTGCATAGCATTTTTATTATTTTGCTTGGGCTTTGCCCACTTATAAATGATGCAGAGCATCAATTTAATTAGGCATGTTTGGTCTTTTAATTGGGCCTGGCCCTTCAGTAAAAGAAATGCATTGCATTTGTCAAGCGCTTTGCGCCAATCACTGAGCGCAAGCGCTTGTGGTGAGGACACGTGTCATGCTCTGGTGAGCGCAAGCGCAACAGCGCAGTGCGCTGCGCTAGTGCGCTGTGCTGTTGCGCTGCTGACACGTGGCGCGCTCTGGTGAGTTGCGCTAATTCCAGAGAGCAAAGCTCTATTTCAAGAGCGCGTGGCGCTCTCTCAAGAGCGCAACAGCGCAGTTTGGAATTGCAAAACACTAAGAATCTTTTAGATTCAAGAACAGAAGTGCAAAGCACTATTTGATTTCTTAATCTAATTTAGATCAAAGAAAAATAAGTTTTTTCTTTTTGTTTCAAGAACCAGAGGTTCATAAAAGTGCAAAGCACTATTTTTTATTTTGTTGTTTTCTTGCTTTTAAAGAACCAGTGGTTCATAAGAAGTGCAAAGCACTGTTTATTATGTGAAGAACATTAATCAGGTTTTTAGATCAATGGTTTATTAAAAGAGATTTCTTCTCTCTCGTGAAGTTTTTTACCTTTTTCTTTTAAATTTTCTCAAAGTTCTCTCTCTGTTTGAAGCTCTTGACTTTTTTCAAGAAAAATATTGATACCTTTGAATTGAGGTCTGGGGTCTCTTTTATAGTGCCCATAAATTAGTTAATTTTGTTGAAGAGATCTTTCTCTGAGTGATTTGGGAAATTTTCCCCACCGTTGGATTTTTGATCCAAGGGCTTCTGTTTTACAGAAGAAAATCTTCTTGTTTTAACAAGAACAGAAAGATTTCTTTAAAATTTTAATTCTGTTTAGCGCAAATGCCCCAGCGCGTGACACGTGTCGCGCAGCGCACAGCGCAGCGCAACTGCGCTGACACGTGTCGCGCAGCGCACAGCGCAGCGGAACTGTGCTAGCGCAGATGCGCTGACACGTGTCGCGCAGCGCATCTGCGCTGACACGTGTCGCACAGCGCACAGCGCAGCGCGACTGCGCTGACACGTGTCGCACAGCGCAGCGCAACTGCGCTAGCGCATCTGCGCTGACACGTGTCGCGCAGCGTAGTGCCTGCGCAACTGAAGCGTTGCTTCCTTTAATTTTGCTTAAAATAGAGCTTTGCTCTGATTGGGTGCGCCTTCTTGGGCGCTGCGCTGACGTATCAGCGCCTGACATGTGGCGCGTTACGCCCGAAATTTGAAGCATTGCTTCAAAATTTTGAATTTTGAATTTCAACAGAGTTTTGCTCTGATTGGGTGAAACAAATGCCCCCCACCGTTGCGCTCACGTGGCGCACACGTGAGTGCAGCGGTGGCAAACTCCTGATCGTTGGATCAAGGGGTGAGCTCAAGGGGCGCAAGCGCCTTATAAATAGGACCTCTGGCCCTAAGAAAAATCTCATCATTTCAAGATTTTTATTTCCCAGAGCTTTGCTCTCATTCAAGAACTTTCAGAGCTTTGCTCATTTCTAAAGTCGAAAACTTTAGGTAAAATTAATTAAACTTAATTGAACTTAATCTTCAACCAAAGAGCTTTGCTCTCACAGATCTTTTGATCTAAAGAGATCCCCATTGGGGTTTCATAAACAGAGCTTTGCTCTTAAGAACTTATAGATCTGTAGAGATCTTGTTCATGGGTTCTAACCCATGAACAGAGCTTTGCTCTTTGAATCATATGTAGATCTTTTAGATCTGAAAAATGAAAAAATTTCACAAGTTTTTCATGGATTTTCCAAGATTCCAAAAATTCTGATTCTTTTAGGTGTAACATTTTCTGATGGACCATAGAGCTATGCTCTTTTAAGGAATCTTATTTCTCTGAGATCAGAGTTTGACAAGTGTCACTCTGTGAAAGAGCTTTGCTCTGAAAGAGGAGATTTTCTCCTTGTCTCTAGGGATTCTTCCCCCCCCCTTTTTATAAATGGGAATGTTTTCCTGGGGACCAACTGACAATCTCATCCAATGATGAGGTTGTCTTATTAACTGACGTATTGTCATCCAGATTTTGTGGGTCCCTCTTTGGTCTCCTACTCACTGTACTGCTGTGTGGTGTAATTAATTAATTTTAATTTAATTAAGGCATTTTCTTTTTTAGACGCCAAACGTTGGAATTACAACACTAACGGCTAAATTGTTCTTTTGCAGCGATCATGTCTCTAGACACTTCATTCCCGTTCGTCCGCTCGGAGGAGGGATTTCCCGAGACGCCCTTGGACCGTGAAGTCCTGGCCATGATTAGAGAATACGGCCCGGAGTACAAGAATCTCCACCTTTGGGGGTCTTGGTATAACCAGATCATTATGGGTCGACGCAGCTTCACATGCGCAGTGCCGTCCGAGCCCATCACGGCGATTCATTATGCTACCCCACCCTCGGTGCAGTATGCCGTGGAGATGGTGGATTGGACCGCGAACAGCTTTCTTCATCCCGCTATGGATGCGGTTCCGGTCCAACGTCCTATGGTCTTGGATATCCTAGGACGTCGTATCTGTCAGGGCGAGGCGAGACCCTAGGGGCAATCATATAACATTGGTCTGATCCCCCGCCATCCGATTGGCTATCTGCCGTGGGCCCGGTACATCCTGTCGACGAAGAAGTCGCAGTTGATAAGATTAGGATTGTACACTGCGGTCTACGTCTCTCTCTTCCAGTATCCCACGCTCCCCACCTGGTGGTTTAAGGCTTTCCTGGAGCAGTGGAACATTCCCACCCACACTTTCCTTGCCATGGATCGGGAAGTGTCCATTTCTTTGGAGGAGTTCACGGAGGTATCCGGTCTACCAGTCATGGGAGAACATTATGAGGAGCTGCTCCCGACAGATGTGTACGTCTTTGGTGCTAGTCCAGTGGTAAGGGGGGTCACACCGGAGAATGCCGTTCAACATCAATTCCCAAGCTTGATTAAGGTGTTGAACATCTATGAATCTCTTTTCATCGAACATGGGAGTCGGGGGGTTAACTTTGAAGATTTCATCACTCGGTTCCTTCGCCCAAGCGTCCTCTCATCAGAGGCTACCAAGCTTGCCACTCTGGATGACCCTTTCGGTCTAGGTGTGGACAACCTACCGGAGAAGAAGATAGATCAAAAGGGTTTTTTCCTTCCGGACTTCCCTACCATGTCATTTGCAGAAATTGCGGCCCCTGGAATGGATGAGGAGGCCTTTTTCTTAGGATTTCTTGGATTGTGGCTGAGCTGGTTTGCGATCCCAATGCACTCTCATCGGATGCGGCCCTCTGTCTTTTACCCAGCCCACCGGATGGCCATCGGGATAAAGGTGGCTGTTGGGATCGCTGGCTTGGCGCACTTATACCATGGCCTCAGTCGAGCAGCGATGCTAATGAGCCCGGGGTACTGCACGTGGTCTTCCCGATGCATTACTTTGCATCGTGGCTTGAGCTACACACGGCGGGTGTCTTCGGTCTGCATAAAAGGCCCTCGTTCTTTGACAAGTGCGGTTTTCCTCGCATTATACAGCTGATCGGCGCATCAATTGTAACCCCATCACCGCGGAACGCCAGGGGCTTACTCCTTCACCCTCATACCGTTGGAGCCGGGATGTCCTTTGTCGATAAGGTATTGACCATTGGAAAGGCGTCTACCACTGCGACGTGGCCATTACAAGATGTCTTTAAGGATGGAGCCTCAGTTTTGACGGCGAGGGAGACCCTTCACTTATATTCCATTAGATTGGGTTTCCTAGTTTTTAGGCAGAACGGTGTGGCAATTTTTATGAGGTATAACCCGCATCGTTTTGCTCAACAACTGGGCTACGATCAAGGGGTCCCCTTGGAAGCCTTCTTGCTGGAACCCACTGCCACTGAAGAAGGGATGGAGAACGCACTGCACCATTTCATGCGCTTGAATACGAGCTCTCATTTTTTTATCAATGCGCCGGCGTACGCTCCGAGACTCCTCAATGTATACAAAGACTGGTATAATCATGCGACAGGAGCCGTTATAAAGGAGGAAAGGAAACTGTTGGTCGATCGTAAGGGTGCGCCTCCAGGTACCGATCGCAACGCTCCTTTGGTTCCTAGAACTCCAGTAGTCGCTCCTCTAAAAGAGGTTAGAACCGGGCCACCGCGTGCGCAAAGTCCTCCACGTGGCTCGTCGCCCCCTGATGTCACAGATGCACCTGCAGCGCCCTGTGTTCCAGTGGAGACAGTGGTTGTATCCTCGCCGGAGTCTGGCGTGGGTGCGGACATCAGGACCCGTCGTCCCAAGGTGGCTGCTAAGCGGAAGTCGATCCCACGTGAGCCTAGGGGCGGAGGGCAGAAGAAAAAGAAATCGCTCTTCGCTGCAGATGTCGTGTTCGGTCAGGAACTCCACGCTCCCTATGCCGAGGGCCTGATCGAATACGGGACTAACGAAGGATTAGTGATGCCGTCGCCGGACGATACAGACTTGGAGGCTACTCTCGAAGCTTCAGCGTGGTTAGCGAGACGTGACGCGTGGCTAGCTAAGCTTGCGCAATCAGGTAACTATCAGTCGCCTTTTCTCTATTGCAACATATCCTCTTTATCGCCTTTGACTAACGCTTTTCTTTCTTTTCTTTCAATAGGCATCACTGATGAAGAAGCCATTGCCGCTTCTCTGAAGACTTTCCAGGAGGAGGAACGTCTTAGAGCATCCATGGGCCTTAGTAAGTTTCGATTCATTAAGTTTTCATTTCCCTTGTGTTATGGTCAATCTAACCTTTCCCTTTTAATCACAGGAACCTCAATGCCGCTCCCGCCAAGTGACGCAGATGTCCTACCGGCTACCGACGTTCCTGCTTCCTCAGGGTTACCGTAAGAAGTCCGTTTTGAGGAGCCGATGAGAGACGCCTTAAAGGCTCTGGAGGTGTCTTTGTTTACGGATGACGACGCCGCGGTGAAAGAGGCGTCACAGAGGTCCATTGTGACAGCTCGGGAGGAAAGAAAGCGGCTAAGGCGTGAGGCGAAGGCGCGCAGGGCTGCCTTGGCTGTGGGAGCAGGCCCCAGCACCGTCCCTCGCGCTGATACTCCATCCGAAAAGGCCCCTGTCGCCCTATCCACTGCCTGCAGAGAGGTGGCGCGCGCAGTTCAGAGTGCAAACGGTAAATCCGCTTCAGGTAATATTTCTCTCAGAGTTTTTGTTATAAGGATTTTAATGCCATTGGTCCTTATATCTCTTATCTTGCAGGGCCAAGTCTGATCGAGGGGGAGGCGGAAATCGTTGATCCCAAGGAGACAGAGGAGGCGGCTCCTACCGAGCCTGAGCCGACGGTGGGCAACGTCGCCGAGGCTTCGGGGCCCGAGATGGAGGTTGAGGGGTCTGCAGCTGAGAGGGTCATTGATGCCCAGCCTAAAGTGGCGGCAGATGAAATGATCATTACAACTGAACCGAGGGTGGTGGTGGACGAGGCGCTTGAGGCCGGCGACCTCGTGGTGACGGTGGATGAGCCGATGGAGACTGCGGAGCCCGAAGAAGTAGCGGGTGAGAGGGGTACGACTCTTGGGGAAGAGTTAGCCACTCTCTCCCAAGAGTCCGGCAACGCTCCAATCATTGCCCTCCCCGTGTACGATCTTCCGCAGACTCCAGGTCTTGCGAGCACGACAACGGTCCCTATCGAGTCGGGTGATGAGGCCACGGGCGGTGGCCTCATATCCAACGCTCCAACCTTTTTTGTAACGCAGGTGCAGTCAGCGCCGATGCCCCACTGCTCGAGGGAGCGCCTTCAACGACTGCCTTGGCGGTGGTCACCTCTCAACCCTCTCTCATACCCTCGAAGATGTTGGAAGGTATGGGTTTGCAATTTATTAATCTTATCTTCCAGACGCATAATTTGTGTACTAAAGTTATACTGTTGTGTCTTTCAGGAGTGCTTTTTGACCATCTCTATCAAGTGTTGCTCCCACACTTCTCCTTCCCATCTGAATTCGCCTCCCCCTCTGGTGGCGCTGGTGAGTACCGTTCCCGATTGATATCTTTGTTTTTCAGTGATAGAATTATTTCTAACTCTCTCTTGTCCTGACCACAGTGTTACAAATCGAAGGGGGAAAAGAAAGATCGGTTGTGCCACCGGCCCTTCCGGCCTTGCCACCTGCTTCAACCGGTATAGTAAACTATCTTATCAAAGACTTTCTCCGTATCTATTGAATCATCATCTAATCATATTTTGTCCTTTTCAGCTGTCGTTCCAGTCTCGGTGCCTTTTGAGTCTCGTATTACAATACCGGGCGGCTCTTCCCAGAGACGTCCGTCCTCAAAAGGTGCAGGGAATAGTCTGCGCATGTTGAGCGACTACATCGAGGAACTCGATATCGAGGCTCCTACATCTGCTGAGGACTTCGCTACGACGGTTAATCCGATGTTAGTGATATTTGCCATCTTCCATGACGAGGGCATTATCGCCTCTTGGGTTAACCATTGTCGGGAGATTGAGGCTCGCCTTCATCAGCTGGAGTCGATGCGCCTATCCCCCGAGACTTTGGCCGTGAGCACTCAACGGGGAGCATGGCTCGAGCAAAGCACTTCTCATTTCCGTCATTTGGAACAAGAAGCGGCTTTGAGGCTGAAGGAGTGCCAAGAATCTTCAAGCGAAACTGCTCGCCTGCGTGCTGAAGTTGAGGCAAACGCCGCTGAGGTAAAGGCCGTCTTCGAGGGCCTTCTGGAGCGCATCTCAAATGGGCTGAGACTGAAGCGGGCACTTGATGTCGCCGAGCATGACACTCCAGGCCGTGAAGCTGCTCATCAGGCCGTCAGGGATCAGCTTGCATCTGTTGCACAGCAACGGGCCCAAGTGGAGGCGGAGTTGGCAGTGGTGGCCAATCGGGAAAAGACATGGAAGGAAGTGTACGAACAACTGATAAAGCTACTTAAGACGCTTCCTTCCCAATAGCTGCCTTTGTATCAATGTATTTGTAAAATTTTCCTTTTAAATAATATGTATCCATTCTTTATTCTTTTGTACGATTCATCTTGTATTTGATTGAAGTCAATGAATAAAGATACACATTTTCTTTTGCAATGTCGTGTATGCTCTTTTGCTTTCTGCCTTCCCTTATTATCAGCATGTTATCTTTGATAAACATAATTGGCAGATAACTTAGTTTTTTCCATGAGATAGCGATGGCTTAGGCCGCAGGTTCAGATCTGCCGCCTAAGACTTTTCAACTCTATGAGCCGTGAGGGTCTCATAGAGACTTTTCTCCCTACGGATCAAGAGGATCTCATAAGTGGATTTTCTCCTTAGGAATCGTGTAGATTCCTAAGTGTGTTTTCTCTTACAAGTCGTAAGGATCCTATAAGAGAATTTTTCCCTCTTACGAGTCGAGAGGGCCCGTAAGCGGTTGTTTCCCTCCTTGTCGAGATTCGACTTTAGAGAGTGAGACCCGTGAATAGTATGCAAGAAATCTTTTTGGATCGACTTGCAGGGTCCCATTGTTCGGGAAGCAAGCTTTTTGATTCCTGCTGCCTGGGGCTTCATCTTGCAATTTTAGACGAATCGGGAATTTCCCGCGGAGACACTGGTTTCTCTGCGAGCCGACGCGAATCAGGAGGCTCCCGTCAAGGAGTGTTTGTATCCGTGAGTCGAGCAATTTGCTAGGGATTATTTGTTTCCCAAGCGCCAAGGATTATTTGTTTCTTTGGGGTTTGAAACGAGTCGAGGATTTCCCACAGAGGCACTGGCGGCTCTGCGAGTCGACGCGGATCAGGAGGCTCTCATCAAGGAGTGTTTGTATCCGTGAGTTGAGGAGTTTGCTAGGGATTATTTGTTTCCCAAGCGCCAAGGATTATTTGTTTCCTTGGGGTTTGAAACGAGTCGAGGATTTCCCACGGAGGCACTGGTGGCTCTGCGAGTCGACGCGGATCGGGAGGCTCTCGTCAAGGAGTGTTTGTATCCATGAGTCGAGGAGTTTGCTAGGGATTATTTGTTTCCCAAGCGCCAAGGATTATTTGTTTCCTTGGGGTTTGAAATGATTCGAGGATTTCCCACGGAGGCACCGGTGGCTCTGCGAGTCGACGCGGATCAGGAGGTTCTCGTCAAGGAGTGTTTGTATCCGTGAGTCGAGGAGTTTGCTAGGGATTATTTGTTTCCCAAGCGCAAGGGATTATTTGTTTCCTTGGGGTTTGAAATAAGTCGAGAATTTCCCACGGAGGCACTGGTGGCTCTGCGAGTCGACGCGGATCAGGAGGCTCTCATCAAGGAGTGTTTGTATCCGTGAGTCGAGGAGTTTGCTAGGGATTATTTGTTTCCCAAGCGCTAAGAATTATTTGTTTCCTTGGGGTTTGAAACGAGTCGAGAATTTTCCACGGAGGCACTGGTGGCTCTGCGAGTCGACGCGGATCAGGAGGCTCTCATCAAGGAGTGTTTGTGTAACGTTTTGAAAATCGTTTCGGTGAAATTTCGAAAAATCGGTAAAATAAGAGGGTTTTTTTGTAAAAAGTCAAAATACAAATATCTTTATTATAAAAATTAAATATACATATTCTAGCTATATAGTTGCTAGTATTTGGTATTTATAGAGCCACTGGTGAAATTTCAAATTTTCTGAAAAAAAATTATTTTAATATTATTTTAATCCGTCACTAATACATTTAATTAGGGAAAATTACAAATTGGAATGGGTTGATACAAATTTTATAATTCTTGACACACTAAACTAACATGTAAAATATTGTTTCTGAAAGGAAATCATTTGCCAAAACGGTTTAGAAATTATTGAAGGAAAATGTTTTTTTGGTGAAATTAGCGAAAACTTGCAATTTGGTAACTTGAGAGGGTCTTTTTGCACAAAATTTCCTTGCAAATTTTCATAAATCCTCACCCTAACCTTTTGGCCGAGCCTTGCTGCCCCAAACCCTTTTGGCCCACTTCATTTCTCACAAAACAAAGAAATAAAAAGTATTGAAGTGTAGATTATAATATAGTAATTGAGGTATGGGTTTATATACTTAATGTATGGGTTCTTGACTTGGTCAAACTCCCCACACCCTCTCTCTCCTCTCCCCACCTGCATTTGGCCGAGCCCCCCCATTTAGAACAGCCCCTTCACTTCTTCATCTCACATTCTCTTCAAAAAATCCACAAAAATGCTTTAAAATCCACAAAATTTCAAAGCAAAATCCAAATCCAACTCCTACCCATTATTTCTTTGCCTTAGCTAACATGGATCTTGGAGCTAGAGAGCAAGTTGGAAGGCCAAGTTTGCATGGGAGATCTCTAAAATTGTGGAGGTGAATCCTAACCCTAGTGTTTAGTTGTAGATTAATTTCTTTGAATCAACTTAATTAGGTATTTAATTTAGGTTTTTAAAATTGCAAGTTTAAATTCTAGAAAAGGGTTTAATTTTTTTATTAGGGTTGTTATCATTAGATTGTGGTCCTAATGAGCAGATTAACATGTTATTTTTATGTAAAACTTAATCTTGTTGCATCTTCCTAATTGCTACTTTTAAATTGTCCAAATTGCATAATATTGCAAACTAGGTTTTAAAACTTAAGTTAAATTGTTAGATAAAAATTCTAATTATGGTTTCATAGCATTATTAACATTATAATGAATGGTTTAATACCTTAGGTTATGCAAAACTAAGCTTAATTGTTAAATTGTGAATTTTTGCTTGAAAATTGTTAAAATTGGATAATTTGTAAACTAGGTTTTTGGGGGTTAATGAAATTTAATGAGATTAAATTGTGGAAATGGTTTATATAACTTAGTTACGATATTTAGTGGATATTATGGCCATTAGTTTTGTTAAAACGTCAAGTTTCGAATTAAAACGGTAATTAAGTGTTTTCTAGGTTTTGTGAAATAAACCGATTTGATCAATTTATTGGTTTTGATGATTTGCATCGTATTTCATATATTTTAAGTGATTTATGAAACCGTGATTAGTATGTTTGGTTTTAACTCGATGATCTGACGTTTGTATGACGATATCGAGGGTTGGTGGTGGTTTTGAAAGCGTGGTCAATAGATTCTAACCTATAGGCCTTTGGCGTGTCGATTTGGTTTTCCGATGTGATTTTAATGCGCATTTGCGATTATGTATATATGTAGGTACCCTACGTGATGTCGAGACATTGAAGATGAAGAGGGTGACATCGGCATCGGCACACAAGGACCAGGTGAGTAGATTTATATCTACGGGGAGAAGTCGGGTGGATGGCGTATAGCACCCCCGCAGTTCGTGGTGATGTATACGAATACGTATACATACATATATTGATTATATATTGTTTGAGTTTATTAATGTTAAAGATGGATATGTGGTGTGTTGGATAGGTTTAGTGTTGCGAGACCCTAGAGTAGAGGTTGCACCACATATACACACACACCCATACTTGCATACCCTCTTCTTTCATTGTGCTTATACGGGAATATGTTTTTATGTGTTCACATGGGTATGGGTCTATGTGTTCACATACTGGATTTGAGGATAGTATTTGGGGATTTGAGGTGAGTCGATGAGATTGATTTCAGACCGTGAGATCGGTGATATGACAGGGTTCGTATTTGATATACGACCTGATGTTTTAGCGGGTCCTTTGACGTAGTTTTCACACCCGTGCATGCATACTTAAGCGGTATCAGTATTGTACTAGACGTAGATCAGTACCCCGATCATGATATTTGATAAAGAGAATACCAGATGAATAGTATGATGAATGTGATATTGACCCGTACCCAAATTTGGGGATGCCGTACGACGGATTTACGTACGAGCTATATATATTGATGATTGATCCGCACTCTTGACTTAGGACGTCTGATTATAGATATGGTATCGGATATGATATTATTGAGGCGGGATCACCGACTAATATATATACAGGTATTTATATGTATCGACTCAGATGTTAGGCGGTTTCCTTACCTGTAGTTCAGCTTGTTAGTTCAGCCGTATAGTTTAGTGTAGTTGTTAGACTAGATTAGACTCCTACCTATTTCAAAACTAACGAATCGTGGGTATTTTAAAAGAAAGGTCAAGGGATTCTACGGATATTTCAAAAGACGTATCTTTTCTTAAAAACACCGTAGCCCTTATTTTCAAAACACTGCGATTCGTGTTATTTCAAAAGGCACTATTGTATGACTTATATTAGGGTAATGCAGATTAGTTATCGTTGTGTCTAGTATTCAGCTCCCGCACATTATTGCTGTTGCTCCGCATCGCATACTTACATTGTTATTTCATATTGCATTGTTGATATTATGCTGTTAGGACACCAGCACCATTACCGATGATGCGTATGTACCACGTACACTTACTTGCCGGCTCACACATATCTTCATCGGTAATTGCCATGTCACGTACACCTTAGAAAATATTATTGCTTAACTTAGCTTGATAGCTAGTAGTTTGACATGATATTAGTGTACTTACCTTATATGCCAGCTTAATTATTGTAGTTATTACTTGTCACTTCATGCATACTGTTATTCATTGTTATGCTATATTCATGGTTTTACATGCTATTGATGATTTGGATTCGGATTTCCATGAGATTTTCTGGATTTGGGGGAAAACCGCAAAACTTGTATAAGCTTATTTCCTCTCTTTTAAATAAAAAGTGCGGTTTTCCCATGATGTATGAGTCGTCCACCATGAGTTTGCTGATGGATTTCGAGACCCGATTCGAGGAGATGGATGAACCGTTTCGGGTACATGGTGGGCCCGGTGCGGTACCCCGGGGCAAGAAGATCGTGTTGTTGACGTTGAGCCTGTGCAGGGGAGCATGACCGACCGGTGATATTACCCGACGCGTCGGATATCCGGAGGATACCGTCGTGGTCATGAGATGGATGGTAGGGGCCGGCCTGGACTGACGGCGCCCTAGTCATTGTGATTGAGACATTGAGATTTCGAGATATTGAGGTACAGAGACTGTGATACAGAGATATCGAGATATTGGATTACGTTTTGTGCCAATGCTAGGCACTGTTTTATGCTGATTCATTATGATACCTCGTTTTAAAAATACAGAAATCTCACTAATTTATGAAAGCAGTTTTCTTCAGTACATGCATTCTGTTTCATGCATTCATACATCATTCATATGATATATTGCTGCCTGAGGCACTGACACGGGCATATGGGATTACACTTGGGTTAGATATTTACCCTAGTCATTGTTTTAGACTGCTGGTTATATTTGAGGATTATATTATGATCGTACGACCTAGGATTGCGTCATACATGCGATTTCTATTCGTAGATGTTTTTCTATTCACGAGTTGGCAACTCATCCCCGTTGTGCCCAGTTTCTTGCAGGTTTGCTGTACAGGTTTCATTACGGCTTTGCGGGCACAGTTTCGTTCGGGTAACTTGCTAGTAGGTGGGATTATTGGTATCGTACCCATCATATTACCTTGTATAATATTATTCAGTTGTATCTAGTAAATTCCATCAACCAAACATGTATTTATTTTTGAGATAGAGACCAGTGATGTTATTCTTTCGACCTTAGAGTTGCGCGTTGTATTTCTGTGGATTTCTTGTTGTTTTGAGTTTACTTTTGAGTTTTGATCCTCGCCCTTGGCGTTGTATATTATATTGCTTGTGTGGTTGTGACCGTCGATTGACGAAGAGCTAGCTCCCGCTTGGAGATGCCTTTTATTGATTTCGTATACTATTCATGTTGTATCCCGTTTGGGAGCCAGTATTTACAAAGGAGACTCTGCCGAAATTTTCAGGAAATATTTGATGTTTTTGAAAACCGCATAATTCGGCTTATGCTATTAAAACTACTTGATTTTAAATTGGTTTTCCTTCACTCTACTACTTTTCTTGGTTTGGATTTCTGGGTTTTCGGCTTATTTAGATTACGTACGTCTTGAGACGTTTCGTAGTTTAAGTGCCGGTAATGTTCCGTACTTTCGGGACGTGACAAAGTTGGTATCAGAGCGTAGGGTTTTACCTTCGGAGCGTAGGATGACCCTTGGTTGATGAAATAGGTGACTAAAGTAGAGTGACGTACCGTGGGTATGTTCCGCGGCATATTTACGATACGCCACTCCACTTAAGAAGCCTTAAGATGTACATTTCCTTGTTCAGTATTATATCCCTTCCTGATCTAACCTCATTGGTACTAGTTATGGTTTACTGCCACGATTTCGGGCAGGGAGAGCTACGGTTAGAGTTGCGGTCAGCATGAGCTCGTCACGAACGAGGACTGACCAGGGCATGATTCTGGCGACACACGATTGCAGAGATGTGTCTTTTTGCTGTGTTTTCGCGCCATGAGCGTTGGATGGATCGCTGTATGAGATTACTCGGACGTGCGGATTGGCACCAGAGGATCGAGCCACTGATAGATGCCAGCCAGATGTTGATGATCATTGATGTATGGCTTATTCATGATGACTGAGTTACTGTTCAGCGTGCAGACGAGTGAGCCAGTTATTGCTGCGAACGATGAGATATCGCCCCAGATGTTGGAGCTATGGCAGTACGAGTTGTACTAAGAGATTATAGAAGGTCGCTAGTAACCGAGGATGAATGACTAGGACGTGTGGTTCGTTCGCTACCCCGATGCGAGGTCATCAGATAGATTGATTCCAGCTAGAGACGACTTCACGCGGAGACGTTGAGAGTCGACAGAGACGATCGAATGTCAGAAACATATTATTCCAAGTTTAAAGTATTCGGAAAGACATGCAGGCAATTGTATGGTCCCTCTAGAAGAATGAAACCCTAACTCGACTTAATGACCGTGTGAAAGCCTTTGAACCTTAGGGTTTGCGACAGTTCCGCGGCGCCATTAGTGAGGCTTGGGTTTGCCCTTCTACGGCTGGACTACCGATGCTGTGGTATGTACTCGATACTATTATACTATACCCAAGATGTTGAGCTCTTGGGGGATTATGAGGTTTTGACGATTCGATCGAATGGCTCGACTTCATTCGGATACTAGGTGGTGAGACGCAGTTCTTGGGAGACTCCAGATACGAGGATAGCCGTTGGAGCTCAGTCCATGCAGCCACGACGAGACGAGTCCGAAGCAGTCGACATTAGAGAAAAGTGGAGTAAGAGGTTCGTACGAGGTCTTGATGAGACGAAGTTCCACTCCGCCGACATCAGAGATGCGATACGCTTGCCGAGGGATTGTACTGGGATGTACCTTCCAGAAGGAGTCGCGATGAGTATGCAGTCGTTCCGGAACAAGAAACAGATCTAGTAAGGGACGATGACTTCCGGACAGTTCGGCAGAGACGAGATTTGGGAGAGATCTCGATAGGACCTTTCTGGAATAAATTACGAGAAGACTTAGATCCAGGAGTGGTCATGTTATGCACACCGGCAGGCCAGAGCTCAGGATCGTTGACGAAACATGCTATGAGTGACCACGACAGTTGGCCAGAGATTCTTGGAGGATGTGCTTGAGCGGGACTATTCTGCCATATTTGATTGTGGTATTTTGAGCGATCTATGCGCATGATTTGGTTTTGATGATTGAGTTTCATGATATCGTTTTCATGCACCATGGTTGCACCTACTAAGTATTTATGATTTTTGCACAGTTGTTGCACTTGAGATAGTTTTCGTGCCTTGGTTCCTCATGTTTGTGATTATATGGATTTCATACAGTTGAGTTGATTTTGTGCATATGTATGCACACGATTTGATTCTTGCACTCGGTATAATTCACATATGCTTGCAGTGCAGTGATTCGCATTTTGTGCACTTAGATGCACTGGACTTTGATTTCGATTGTGATACTCGATATTTGTTTTGTGCACCTTGTGCACCTGATTGGATTTTGCGCATGTTCAGCGCTTGATATTGGATTTCATGATTTCGTGCACGATGGATGCACCAGATTTGGATTTTCGCGCATGTTGGGCGCATGTTTTGAGGTGTGATTTTGGTGCACACCAGATGCACTAAATCGAGATTCTTCGTGCATGTCAGATGCACCTGATTTTGCTGTCAGGCACCCACGTTGCCTATGACAGATGTTTCGTGCACACCCGATGCACTTATATCTTGTTTCTGTGCACATGTTGGCACATATATGGATTTTGATTTCCGTGCGCACCAGACACACGCAGTATTCGTATACATATTTTGGGATTGATTTCTTATAGAGCAGTACGTTTTTATGATATTTGCTATGTGTTTTCGTACTGAGCAGGACTAGTCATAGGACAGTACCTGAATATATTTTGCATACATTGATAGCTATCGAAGGGAATTCCAAAAAGCGAGCTATAGTCTCAGTATTTACCTACGTGTCTGATATGACACGAGACGTTTAAACAAGGAAACCCTTCTAAATTGTTTTCCAAAATGGCAGAACGTACATTTTAAACAAAAGGTATATATGTATATGGTTATTTTCTTACAATAGACGTCCCCCACTGTGCAGTGCTGCGAGCATCGCACAGCGATTTGAAGAAGATTTGGCATGGATTGCTTCCAGATGTTTTAATGATGTATATCATATTGATTTTCATTTTGGGATTTAGACATTGTGTCTTCACCAAGACTCCGATGATTGCGGGATGCTTGACGGAGTTTTGATTTTGAGTTATATGCTCATTTTTCATGCGCATGCGCTGCGCTACGACTTGTTTTATGTATTTATGAATTTGCAGCCCCGACGACTTGATGGTTTTGCTTAGATATTTTAGTATATGGGGGAGTTTTTAATTTAAATTCGGGGACCGAATTTTTTTAAGGGGGAAAGATTGTAACGTTTTGAAAATCGTTTCGGTGAAATTTCGGAAAATCGGTAAAATAATGGGTTTTTTTTGTAAAAAGTCAAAATACAAATATCTTTATTATAAAAATTAAATATACATATTCTAGCTATGTAGTTGCTAGTATTTGGTATTTATTGAGCCACTGGTGAAATTTCAAATTTTCTGAAAAAAAATTATTTTAATATTATTTTAAGCCGTCACTAATACATTTAATTAGGGAAAATTATAAATTGGAATGGGTTGATACAAATTTTATAATTCTTGACACACTAAACTAACATGTAAAATATTATTTCTGAAAGGAAATCATTTGCCAAAACGGTTTAGAAATTATTGAAGGAAAATGCTTTTTTGGTGAAATTAGCGAAAACTTGCAATTTGGTAACTTGAGAGGGTCTTTTTGCACAAAATTTCCTTGCAAATTTTCATAAATCCTCACCCTAACCTTTTGGCCGAGCCTTGCTGCCCCAAACCCTTTTGGCCCACTTCATTTCTCACAAAACAAAGAAATAAAAAGTATTGAAGTGTAGATTATAATATAGTAATTGAGGTATGGGTTTATATACTTAATGTATGGGTTCTTGACTTGGTCAAACTCCCCACACCCTCTCTCTCCTCTCCCCACCTGCATTTGGCCGAGCCCCCCCATTTAGAACAGCCCCTTCACTTCTTCATCTCACATTCTCTTCAAAAAATCCACAAAAATGCTTTAAAATCCACAAAATTTCAAAGCAAAATCCAAATCCAACTCCTACCCATTATTTCTTTGCCTTAGCTAACATGGATCTTGGAGCTAGAGAGCAAGTTGGGAGGCCAAGTTTGCATGGGAGATCTCTAAAATTGTGGAGGTGAATCCTAACCCTAATGTTTAGTTGTAGATTAATTTCTTTGAATCAACTTAAATAGGTGTTTAATTTAGGTTTTTAAAATTGCAAGTTTAAATTCTAGAAAAGGGTTTAATTTTTTTATTAGGGTTGTTATCATTAGATTGTGGTCCTAATGAGTAGATTAACATGTTATTTTTATGTAAAACTTAATCTTGTTGCATCTTGCTAATTGCTACTTTTAAATTGTCCAAATTGCATAATATTGCAAACTAGGTTTTAAAACTTAAGTTAAATTGTTAGATAAAAATTCTAATTATGGTTTCATAGCATTATTAACATTATAATGAATGATTTAATACCTTAGGTTATGCAAAACTAAGCTTAATTGTTAAATTGTGAATTTTTGCTTGAAAATTGTTAAAATTGGATAATTTGTAAACTAGGTTTTTGGGGGTTAATGAAATTTAATGAGATTAAACTGTGGAAATGGTTTATATAACTTAGTTACGATATTTAGTAGATATTATGGCCATTAGTTTTGTTAAAACGTCAAGTTTCGAATTAAAACGGTAATTAAGTGTTTTCTAGGTTTTGTGAAATAAACCGATTTGATCAATTTATTGGTTTTAATGATTTGCATCGTATTTCATATATTTTAAGTGATTTATGAAACCATGATTAGTATGTTTGGTTTTAACTCGATGATCTGACGTTTGTATGACGATATCGAGGGTTGGTGGTGGTTTTGAAAGCGTGGTCCATAGGTTCTAACCTATAGGCCTTAGGCGTGTCGATTTGGTTTTCCGATGTGATTTTAATGCGCATTTGCGATTATGTATATGTGTAGGTACCCTACGTGATGTCGAGACGTTGAAGATGAAGAGGGTGACATCGGCATCGGCACACAAGGACCAGGTGAGTAGATTTATATCTATGGGGAGAAGTCGGATGGATGGCGTAGAGCACCCCCGCAGTTCGTGGTGATGTATACGAATACGTATACACACATATATTGATTATATATTGTTTGAGTTTATTAATGTTAAAGATGGATATGTGGTGTGTTGGATAGGTTTAGTGTTGCGAGACCCTAGAGTAGAGGTTGCACCACATATACACACACACCCATACTTGCATACCCTCTTCTTTCATTGTGCTTATACGGGAATATGTTTTTATGTGTTCACATGGGTATGGGTCTATGTGTTCACATACTGGATTTGAGGATAGTATTTGGGGATTTGAGGTGAGTCGATGAGATTGATTTCAGACCGTGAGATCGGTGATATGACAGGGTTCGTATTTGATATACGACCTGATGTTTTAGCGGGTCCTTTGACGTAGTTTTCACACCCGTGCATGCATACTTAAGCGGTATCAGTATTGTACTAGACGTAGATCAGTACCCCGATCATGATATTTGATAAAGAGAATACCAGATGAATAGTATGATGAATGTGATATTGACCCGTACCCAAATTTGGGGATGCCGTACGACGGATTTACGTACGAGCTATATATATTGATGATTGATCCGCACTCTTGACTTAGGACGTCTGATTATAGATATGGTATCGGATATGATATTATTGAGGCAGGATCACCGACTAATATATATACAGGTATTTATATGTATCGACTCAGATGTTAGGCGGTTTCCTTACCTGTAGTTCAGCTTGTTAGTTCAGCCGTATAGTTTAGTGTAGTTGTTAGACTAGATTAGACTCCTACCTATTTCAAAACTAACGAATCGTGGGTATTTTAAAAGAAAGGTCAAGGGATTCTACGGATATTTCAAAAGACGTATCTTTTCTTAAAAACACCGTAGCCCTTATTTTCAAAACACTGCGATTCGTGTTATTTCAAAAGGCACTATTGTATGACTTATATTAGGGTAATGCAGATTAGTTATCGTTGTGTCTAGTATTCAGCTCCCGCACATTATTGCTGTTGCTCCGCATCGCATATTTACATTGTTATTTCATATTGCATTGTTGATATTATGCTGTTAGGACACCAGCACCATTACCGATGATGCGTATGTACCACGTACACTTACTTGCCGGCTCACACACATCTTCATCGGTAATTGCCATTTCACGTACACCTTAGAAAATATTATTGCTTAACTTAGCTTGATATCTAGTAGTTTGACATGATATTAGTGTACTTACCTTATATGCCAGCTTAATTATTGTAGTTATTACTTGTCACTTCATGCATACTGTTATTCATTGTTATGCTATATTCATGGTTTTACATGCTATTGATGATTTGGATTCGGATTTCCATGAGATTTTCTGGATTTAGGGGAAAACCGCAAAACTTGTATAAGCTTATTTCCTCTCTTTTAAATAAAAAGTGCGGTTTTCCCATGATGTATGAGTCGTCCACCATGAGTTTGCTGATGGATTTCGAGACCCGATTCGAGGAGATGGATGAACCGTTTCGGGTACATGGTGGGCCCGGTGCGGTACCCCGGGGCAAGAAGATCGTGTTGTTGACGTTGAGCCTGTGCAGGGGAGCATGACCGACCGGTGATATTACCCGACGCGTCGGATATCCGGAGGATACCGTCGTGGTCATGAGATGGCTGGTAGGGGCCGGCCTGGACTGACGGCGCCCTAGTCATTGTGATTGAGACATTGAGATTTCGAGATATTGAGGTACAGAGACTGTGATACAGAGATATCGAGATATTGGATTACATTTTGTGCCAATGCTAGGCACTGTTTTATGCTGATTCATTATGATACCTCATTTTAAAAATACAGAAATCTCACTAATTTATGAAAGCAGTTTTCTTCAGTACATGCATTCTGTTTCATGCATTCATACATCATTCATATGATATATTGCTGCCTGAGGCACTGACACGGTCATATGGGATTACACTTAGGTTAGATATTTACCCTAGTCATTGTTTTAGACTGCTGGTTATATTTGAGGATTATATTATGATCATATGACCTAGGATTGCGTCATACATGCAATTTCTATTCGTAGATGTTTTTCTATTCACGAGTTGGCAACTCACCCCTGTTGTGCCCAGTTTCTTGCAGGTTTGCTGTACAGGTTTCATTACGGCTTTGCGGGCACAGTTTCGTTCGGGTAACTTGCTAGTAGGTGGGTTTATTGGTATCGTACCCATCATATTACCTTGTATAATATTATTCAGTTGTATCTAGTAATTTCCATCAACCAAACATGTATTTATTTTTGAGATAGAGACCAGTGATATTATTCTTTCGACCTTAGAGTTGCGCGTTGTATTTCTGTGGATTTCTTGTTGTTTTGAGTTTCCTTTTGAGTTTTGATCCTCGCCCTTGGCGTTGTATATTATATTGCTTGTGTGGTTGTGACCGTCGATTGACGAAGAGCTAGCTCCCGCTTGGGGATGCCTTTTATTGATTTCGTATACTATTCATGTTGTATCCCGTTTGGGAGCCAGTATTTACAAAGGAGACTCTGCCGAAATTTTCAGGAAATATTTGATGTTTTTGAAAACCGCATAATTCGGCTTATGCTATTAAAACTACTTGATTTTAAATTGATTTTCCTTCACTCTACTACTTTTCTTGGTTTGGATTTCTGGGTTTTCGGTTTATTTAGATTACGTACGTCTTGAGACGTTTCGTAGTTTAAGTGCCGGTCATGTTCCGTACTTTCGGGACGTGACAAAGTTGGTATCAGAGCGTAGGGTTTTACCTTCGGAGCGTAGGATGACCCTTGGTTGATGAAATAGGTGACTAAAGTAGAGTGACGTACCGTGGGTATGTTCCGCGGCATATTTACGATACGCCACTCCACTTAAGAAGCCTTAGGATGTACATTTCCTTGTTCTGTATTATATCCCTTCCTGATCTAGCCTCATCGGTACTAGTTATGGTTTACTGCCACGATTTCGGGCAGGGAGAGCTACGGTTAGAGTTGCGGTCAGCATGAGCTCGTCACGAACGAGGACTGACCAGGGCATGATTCTGGCGACACACGATTGCAGAGATGTGTCTTTTTGCTGTGTTTTCGCGCCATGAGCGTTGGATGGATCACTGTATGAGATTACTCGGACGTGCGGATTGGCACCAGAGGATCGAGCCACTGATAGAGGCCAGCCAGATGTTGATGATCATTGATGTATGGCTTATTCATGATGACTGAGTTACTGTTCAGCATGCAGACGAGTGAGCCAGTTATTGCTGCGAACGATGAGATATCGCCCCAGATGTTGGAGCTATGGCAGTACGAGTTGTACTAAGAGATTATAGAAGGTCGCTAGTAACCGAGGATGAATGACTAGGACGTGTGGTTCGTTTGCTACCCCGATGCGAGGTTATCAGATAGATTGATTCCAGCTAGAGACGACTTCACGCGGAGACGTTGAGAGTCGACAGAGACGATCGAATGTCAGAAACATATTATTCCAAGTTTAAAGTATTCGGAAAGACATGCAGGCAATTGTATGGTCCCTCTTGAAGAATGAAACCTTAACTCGACTTAATGACCGTGTGAAAGCCTTTGAACCTTAGGGTTTGCGACAGTTCCTCGGTGCCATTAGTGAGGCTTGGGTTTACCCTTCTACGGCTGGACCACCGATGCTGTGGTATGTACTCGATACTATTATACTGTACCCAAGATGTTGAGCTCTTGGGGGATTATGAGGTTTTGACGATTCGATCGAATGGCTCGACTTCATTCGGATACTAGGTGGTGAGACGCAGTTCTTGGGAGACTCCAGATACGAGGATAGCCGTTGGAGGTATCTGCTGAAGACACTGGTTTCTTCGGAGTTGGACTGAACCGTCGAGATTTGGCTTCGTCTTCTGGCGGGGCCTGTTGGGAAAGTATGGTTCTCTCTTTGTTCACGCCCTTGGATTGTATACAGGGATCGATGTAATCTTATCTGTAGGGCCAAAGTTTTATCATCATTTTTTTTTGTTTTACCTCCGCGATGCTCTATCATTTCAGCTTTTATATCGCAAAGGTCGCGATTGCCCAATCATTTCGGCTATTTTTCGCGATGCCCAATCATTTCGGCTATTTATTTTATTTTTACTCGCTGCTTTTTATTGCGAGTTGCCCAATCATTTCGGCTATTTTGCATGCATACATTTTTACTTGCTGCTTTTTATTGCAAGTTGCCCTATCATTTCGGCTATTTCGTATGCATGTGCGGCCTATTGGCTTTTCGCTGTAAACCGATTTCGGCATCAGCACCGCTACAACTGGGATATTACCAGGAGCGAATCATCATCTGCCTCTGTCGATGTCGAACAAAGGTGGCTTAGCGACCAGGATTAGGGTCCTGTCGGCTAAGGCTTTTGACTTCATGAGCCGTAAGGGTTTCACGAAGTTATTTCTCCCCACAAGTCGTAAGGATCTTGTAGGTGTATTTTCTCCTTAGGACTCATGAGGATTCCTAAGTGTTTGTTTCCTCTGTAAGTCGTAAGGATCCTACAGGAGGGTTTTCTCCTTGTAAATCGAGAGGACTTACAGGGGTCGTGCGAACATATCCCCAGTCACGGATGGACCTTGGTTAGGGAAATGTTTATTCGCGCCCGTGGATTGTATACAAGGGTCAGTATTGAGCCACTTGTAGGGCAATATCGGGAGTTATGGGAGTTGCTTAAGCACAGCTTTAGGTTCTCTGTAGCTTAAGACTTTCAAATCTTATGGGCCATGAGGGTCCCATAAGAGAGTTCTCCTTACGAGTCGTGAGGATCTCGCAAGTGTATCTTCTCCTTAGGAATCGTGGGGATCCCTAAGTGCGTTGCTCCCTTGTGAGTCGTAAGGATCTCACGCAGGTGGTTTCTCCTTACAAGGTCGAGAGGACCCTATAAATGTCCTTTAACGAGGTTGCGCCCTTTCAGGTTTTCACAAACACTCGCCGGTAGCCCTGCTGTTTTTACTCATGGAGCCCTTTCGGGTTTTCATCCGTGCCCATTTTGCTTATGGACATACCATTTTTTTTATTCTTTTTATTTTCTTTTTCTCTTTTTTTTCTACGAGGTCGCGCCCTTTCGGGTTTTCACGAACACTCGCCGGTAGCCCTGCTGTTTTTACTCACGGAGCCCTTTCGGGTTTTCATCCGTGCCCATTTTGCTTATGGACATACCGTTTTTATTTATTATATTTTTTTCTTTATTTATTATTTTTTTATTCATCTCGTCAGCCTAAGGATGCTGCGGTATTAGTTTAAAGACGTTTCGGTCTGCTATTAGTTTAAGGACATTTCGGTCCGATATGGAGAAGGCCGGTTACTGCTTATAAAGCTTGAGCTTAGGAAGATAGCGAGCGGACATAGTCGTCGTCATCTATCATTGACCTAGGCTGTGGCTCATTAAGCGTAGTATCTCTTTAGGAAGCGACCGTTTATTGGCCTGAAAGGTCTTTCACCGTGCATGTCCATGAGTAGATAGGCCCCACCCTGGTAGACCTTATTTATGATGTATGGGCCTTCATAGTTTGACTCGAATTTTCCTCGCTTGGCGCGATTGGGAATCATAGGCCTTTTGACCACTAGCACAAGTTCGCCTTGACGGAATGTCCTCGGTCGGGTCAATCTTTCATATGAGCGCGCCATCTTTGCTTTATAAGCTTCCAGATTTTGCTGTGCTATGAGCCAGGTTTCATCAAGGGCGTCAAGCTCCTCAAGCCGAAGGTGAGCATTTTCTTCGTCCGTTAGCTCGTAGTGGACTGCCACTCGTAGAGAGGGTAATTCTATCTCGAGAGGGAGTACTTCTTCTGTACCAAATACCAACGCATATGGCGTTGCGTTCGTGGCCGTTTTAAACGTAGTTCGATACGCCCAGAGAGCTTCTTGCAGTCTTTCGTGCCAGTCTTTCTTATTTCGTGACACCGTTTTCTTCATGATCTTCGTCAAGGTCTTGTTGAAGGCTTCAACTAGACCGTTAGCTCGCGGATTATAAATTGAGGAATATCTCCAGTCTATATTATGTTGTTGCGCGAAGCGACTGATTTTGTGGCTTCTGTAGGCTGGCCCGTTATCGGAGATGATTCGACTTGGCGTTCCAAACCGATATATGACATGCGTCTTGAAGAAATGGAGGATATTCTCCGTCTTTACTTCCCTCAGCGGTACCGCTTCTGCCCACTTAGAGAAGTAGTCAGTCGTCGCTAGGATGAAACGATGTCCTCTAGATGATGCTGGTTCGATGGGGCCGACTATATCAGTCCCCTATATTTCGAATGGCCAGCTAGCCACCATTGGATGTAGTGGATTTGGATGCTGGTGGATGAAATCCCCATGGATTTGGCATGAGTGGCATTGCTTCACATATTCGAGATAGTCCTGAATCATCATGGGCCAGTAGTAGCCCATCCGTTTTATCTTCAACTTCATCTTTGGGCCCGCTTGGTGAGAACCGCAGAGTCCATCGTGAACTTCCTGAACGACTCTTTTCGCTTCGTCACGTCCCAGGCATCTCAACCACAGAGAATCAAACGATCTCTTGTACAGAGTATCGTTGACGAAGGCGAAAGATAGAGCCCGCTTCATGAGCTGATGTCTTGTGGACACTTCTTCAGGCAATCGGTGGGACTTAAAGTAGTCTATGAAGACTTCCCTCCAATCCTCGGCCTTTTCCCAGTCTTTTATTTGCAGAGCCATTCGCTCAGTCATTTCCTTTTCTTCGGATGATTCCGGAGATATTTCTGCTGGGGCAAGCACTCGACGGCTTTGTACCACGATTCTAACGTCATCGAGGTTCTCGTCAGCCAGTTCTTTAGCAAGTTTGGCCAACGCGTCTGCTTTGCTATTTTCCGCGCGCGGTATGTTCTCCAAAGTATAGGAAGGATTTCGGGTCAACAGTTGTTGCACTTTTTCGCCGTACTTCACCAATTCTGGCTTGCACGTTTGGTAGTCGACGTTTACTTGACTAACGACCAGTTGAGAATCCCCGTAAATGAGGAGGTCTTCAATTCCCATGTCAATGGCGATCTCGAGGCCTGCTATCAAAGCTTCGTATTCGGCTTCATTGTTTGTCCTCGGCTCTGTTAAGGAGAAGGCAAAGCGCATAATCCCTCCTTGTGGAGTTACGAAGATGAGGCCTACCCCCGATTTGATTATAGGGGTACTTTGTTTGCGCTTTTTCATGGAAGATGCTCCATCGAAATAAAGTTCCCATTGGGTATCACCATCGTGGATCACGTCAAACGCATGTTCGTCTGGCAAATCGCAATTCAGAGGAGAATCAGCCGGTATCGGATGCTCAGCGAGGAAATCGGCGATGGCCTGGCCTTTCACTGCCTTGAGAGGTTAATATGTTATCGAGAACTCCATCAAGAGCAGAGCCCATTTAGCGAGTCGACCTGTCAATATGGCCTTTGACATTAGATATTTGAGAGGGTCCACCTTCGAAATGAGACGGACTTCATATGCTAATGCGTAATGTCTGAACTTTATTATCGCGAAGATTAACGCCAGGCAGTGTTTTTCAATGGGGGAGTAGTTGCTTTCTGCCCCCAATAGAACTCGACTTAAGTAGTAGAGTGCTCTTTCTTTCCCTTGGTCGTTCTCTTGTGCCCATAATGCGCCTAAGGAACCTTCGAGGGCGGTTGTATAAAGAATGAGGGGTTTTCCCTTGACCGGAGCAGCCAACACTGGCGGGTTTTGCAAGTACAGTTTAATTTCGTCCAGCGCGCTTTGGCATTTTTGATCCCAGACGAACGGAGTTCCCTTCTTCATCAGGTGACTGTAAGGGCGGCACTTGCCAGAGAGGTTGGCTATAAATCGCCGTATGTATGCGAGCTTCCCTTGGAGAGACCGCAACTGTTTGAGAGTCCTCGGCGGAGGCATTTCCATGATCGCCTTGATCTTAGACGGATCTATTTCAATACCTCGGTGTCGAACGATGAATCCCAAGAATTTGCCTGAGGAAACTCCGAATGCACACTTGAGCGGGTTCATTTTCAAGTTGTATTGTCGAAGGCGTTGAAATACAGTCTTCAAATTGTAACACCCGAGCCCAATAATACTATTCATATTACTAGTTGAGGGTTATATATTGCTCATTTCCAATTATCCTGATTTTCTGGTGTTTATTGCTAAATTTTAACCGGTTAAGTCATTTTGACACATAACAAATTTTAACTCCTAAAATGAAATTTAAAGTATCCATGTTGGCCTACTCGTCGCCACTAGTCGCGTGGTAGCGTCCGCGTGTCGAGATTCTGTCCCGTTTGGCTAAACGGGCAAGTTTGGACGACTACGCGCGCGTGCAAGTGTCCGACTTGGGGGCATGCATTTTAATCATTAAACACCTCTTTTCAAAATTTGGAACTCGCTTAAAATCCTATAATTTGAATTTAGAGCATTTGGACGCAACCCGGGCGCGATTTGGAAATGTTTCATTTAGCGCCAAAAAGGCCCATTTAATTTAATATCTTAAAACTAATATATATACGAATTTATTTACTCTTAACAGTTAAATCTTTTAAATCCCTTCACGATCCTTTTTCCACCCAATCAGACCCTTCTCGTGGGCCCCGCATCCCATCTCTCTCTCCCCGTTTCACTCTATCTCTCTCTATTCTCTTTCTCTCTCTCTCGCTATCAAATCTTTCTCCCTCTCTCTCTCCAATCTCTCTCTCTCTCTTCCTATATAACTCCTCCATGCAGCCGTCTCCCTCTCGATCACGAGAACCCAAACCCTAGCCCCTCGTAACCGCGCCGCCGACCTCCCCGCGACCTCGCCGTCGCCGCCCTCGCCACCGCGAGCCCAGCCGCACCCTCTTCCTCCTTCCTCCGTTCATCTTCCACGCCTGCACCCAACCCCCGACGACTTCACCCGGCAGCAACTATCGCCGTCGACGCCGCCTCCTCTCGCCGACGACGCCGGAGACTCCCTCTCCTCCTCGTCGCGACCTCGTCGTCGCCTTCCTCCTCCCCTCGCCGGACCACCTTCAGACCCGAGCCCGACCCTGCACCATCCCGGGTTCGCCGGAGAACGCGCCGTCGACCCTCGTCGACGTCCCCCGCGCCACCTCCGATCACCTCCTTTCCCCCTCGATCACCAGAGCCGACCACCACCCTCCTCTACTCGTCGCACTACCCTCGCCAGCGAACCCGAGGCCGTTCAAGTCTTCGCAGCCGCCGTCGCTGCCTCGCCGGCGTTCCAGCACCGTCGAGCCCGCCGGGGTTACCCTGGTATCTCTCTGTAAGCATCCTTATCTTTCCTTTGTGCAAAGTTTTTCCCCCGCTGATCTTGTACGTATATCATTGTTGCTAACTTCGTTGCCGTGACTTTTGCCGGAACCCGACCGTGCCGTCTTGTGAACTCGACGCTCCAGCGAAGTACCCTGGTCCGTGTGATCCCGTTGTTCTCTGTTGGGACTCGATCCGTGTCCCGTGCACCCATCTCGTGTTTTCTGCCGACTTTGCATCCGTGCTTTCCGGTTTGCGAAACCGTCGAGGCAAGTATCCGAATACTTGCTTTAACATGCTAATACACAATATCAAGTCTTGCTTTACTCTTGATTATCATATTATTTTATAACTTAAAACTGACGGTCACAATAATCCTTAACATTAAATCAGTATGGTAGTTCTGGTAATTAATCAGTCTGCTATTAATCCTCGCTTTAAACTAATTAAACCAATTAGAACGTCCTTGCTTAACTTGCTAGATCACCCTTGTGACTATTATCCATGCTGTAGTTTTAATAGCTTCATTGCTTCGTGTTATTAATATCGTTTACCTTGTGACTATTGCACCCCAAAGGTGCGTGAACCTGTTAATAAGAGAATACAAAGCATCACTGTGTTTACATGGAGTAATATTGTTATTTACTGTTCCTGCTGTTGTTTCCTTAATCGTTACTATACCTGTTATCAGTATACATTTGATTGCATTACATATTGACCCGATTTTGATACACCTGACACATGTACTGATACACCGGACAAGACACCCTATACATACTGACCCAACCTATTGGACTACAACATGACTTGGGGTCCTTTTGGACCATTCCTGCTGTCTATCCAGACAGACCTACTTTGATCATGTGTTGGCATTGATCCTTGACTACTGAATACCTGACCTGACATATATAACTTGGGGGTATGGGGAAATCAAAGATGAACCTGACTTGTAACTCGACAGTTCACTATCGTTCGAGTGTACACATTCCTATTCTGTGCCCAGCGGCATGTCTCGGTTTCGGCCGAGAATATTGTGGCCGTGATCCCGGGTATGTACGGGGTAATACCGAGTGTACACATTCCTATTCTGTGCCTAACGGCATGTCTCGGCTGCAGCCGAGAATATTGTGGCCGTGGTCCCGGGTATGTACGGGATACTATTGAGTTACATCGACGATTCATCAATTGATTTCAAAGACTATAGAGTAGAAACCTGATAGGACAGTTTAGTCACCACTGCATATTACCCTGCTCTGTTACCTCTTAGTACTGCTTTATTCATGTTCATACCTGCATTGTTCATTACCATGTTTATATTATATTATTTGGTTGACATGACGCGCTGACGTCTGGGTTTTGCATGGCCCAGATTCTTTACCACTGTCGCTGACCGAGCAGGAGTACTTCAGCCAGCAGGCTGATTTGTGAGTTCTGCAGTGGTTAGTTCATTTATTGCATTCTATTTCCAGGTTCGATCCCGCATTATGGGACGTACCTTTCCATTATTGTATTGGATCATTGCTTCCGCATTTATTTTTCATTGACTCTTATCATTATGGATTTGGACATGTGTTAGATAGTTTATTTATTTTGTTCTTGATATCTCTACAACCGTAATGTGACTGTGGATGGATTTTTCCTACCCACAGGTAGCATGGTTGGCTATGTCACGTGCCCAATCTTGCGTACTCTGGGAAGCGGGGTGTGACACAAATGCTCGAGATGTTCCTCGTATGATTTGCTTTTAACCACGAGATCGTCGATATAGCATTCGACGATTTCGTGTATAAGGTCATCGAAGATCTTCGTCATGGCCCTTTGGTAAGTGGCACCGGCGTTCTTTAACCCGAAGGGCATCACTTTGTAATAGAATATTCCCAAAGGAGTTCTGAAGGCTGTGTGCTTCTGGTCTTCGGGATGCATTTTTATCTGATTATAACCTGACGAGCCGTCCATGAAGGAGAAAACCTCATGAGTGGACGTATTGTCTATCATCAGTTCGGTGACTGGCACTGGAAAATCGTCCTTCGGGCAAGCTTTATTAAGATCCCGAAGTCTACGCATATGCGCACTGTCCCATTTTTCTTCATCACTGGGACGATATTGGCGATCCATTCAGGGTATTGAACTTCCTGAATGAAGCCAGAGTCGATCAGCTTTTTGACCTCGGCGTTGATGCTCATCTCAAGCTCGAGCCGCATTCTCCTCGGCGCCTGTTTGACTGGCTTGATGTCCGGGGATATCGCCAATCTGTGTACAGCAATTTCTGGATCTAGTCCCGGCATTTCGGAATAGTTCCACGCGAAGCAATCTCTATACTGTAGAAGCACGTCCTTTAACGCAGCCACCCTTTCTTCAGATAGCAGCTCGCTGATGAATGTCGGTCGCGGATCG
The DNA here is from genome assembly GCA_030015575.1 of Agapanthus africanus. Taxonomy (NCBI): domain Eukaryota; kingdom Viridiplantae; phylum Streptophyta; class Magnoliopsida; order Asparagales; family Amaryllidaceae; genus Agapanthus; species Agapanthus africanus. Next base: position 716,346,154 of record CM057337.1, read on the forward strand.
TCTGCCAATCCCAACTCAATCTTCTTGAAGATATCTGCAGTAGTATGTATGCCATCCTCCAGTTCTTTCGGAGCTGGCGGAAATTCTGAGATCACCTCATCATTGCTATTTTCGAGGCACCAGGGAAGGCTGTCCATGTTCTCGGATTCTTCTTTTAGTATTGTTATCACGTGACAAGTACGAATTCGTTTCCAATCCCAATGTGGAACTGGTTTTTCTTTCGTGGCCTTGGGCTCATGCTTTTGTGGTGGCGCTACCCTCCAGTTGTCGGACAGAGCGAATTTGCCAAGCTGATACTGATCTTCGACCCAATTCTTGAAGGTGAAGCAATCTTCAAGAGGATGCCCTATTACTCGATGGTAAGAGCAATAGTCCGGGTGTGAGACTTCGCCCGCTTGTTCGGGATATTTAGACTCTGGCAGTGTAAGCATCTGATGTTTTAGAGCGAGGTCAAGTATCTTCTTCGTCTTGTCTCGCGGAAACGAGTATGCTCGACCCATTTTCTTCATAAAGGATAGATCAATAACGCTCGACTCCCGCTTGCGTGGCTTCTTAGCCATGCTTTGTTGTTGTTGAGCGCCTTTTTGGTTTTTCGACTTATTTCTGCTTTTACGCCGAGCCTTCTTTATAACAGATTGACAAGGAGCGGCATTTTCATTCTTTACGGCCTGTTGGAGAAGGCGTTGCGTCTTGGCTTTCTCGTAGATGGCCGTCTCACGGTTGTGATCATCTCGGACTTTTTGACCAGCTTTCTTTATAAGTTTGTCCATTTGTTCCTCGAACGACGGACTGGACTCTTTTGCATTTGGAACTTTTACTGTCTCAGGATTACCGTTCTCCCATTGAGCATCTGCTTCTTCATTGAAGTCGCACACGATGTAGCAGCCGTGTAGTAACTCTCGTTTCTTTGACCGGATGTATCCAAGCTCTTTGGTTTCCATTCTCCCATTAGGTAGCTTGCGTTGAGTTCCAGGAACGTTCCAGACTTTGTCGTAGAACTTGGCTTTTCGAACGGTCTGCTTGAAGGATATCCCTTGGCGTTTCAGCAGCTTTTTCAAACCCTCCGTATAATATCTGGGTAGACGGATAGGCTGAAGCCTGTCGAGCGTAGAATCCGCGCCATGCCAGATTTCTTTTTCTACCTTGGTTTCTTCAGAGCGGTAAAACAGAATTGCTTTCTCGCTCTCTCGCCTGGGAGGGATGTAGAATGTTTGTAGCTCTTCTATGTTGTAAATATTAAGTGCATCCAGTTCTTTATGGTGTTTAAACGGCACCATGGCGACTTGCAGACTTTGCTCTTCATCAGCGAACGTTCGTATCGAAGGTCGAGCAGAGAATACAGCATGGACTTCATCTTCCGAGTCGCTGCTAAAGATCAACATAGGAGCTGATGGTCCCGGCTTGTTGTGTTGGGACGGACCCGAATAAACCATCTCCTCTTCCTCCTCGGTATCACTGCCGAAGACAGGGATGGTGGCGTTAGTTTTATTCTCTGGCTTGTGACACTTCTCCGTATCTTCGAAATCCGGTAAGAAGTATTTGGCATCTTCGTATTTGCGGACCTCGTTCACAGAGAACGGGTTCAGTTCTCCCGTCACGGTATACTCGAAACCATCCTTAAAATACTTCATACACTGATGTTGTGTAGAAGGGATGATGTTGTACTCGTGTAACCATGGTCGGCCGAGCAAAGCGTTGTAGCATGTCTTGGCGTCTATGACGTGGAACTTAATGTCCGTGACGAGTAGCCCGAAGTGTAGCGTCAGTATCACAGATCCAAGAGTCTTTGACGATTGGGAGTCGAACCCGGAGATGGTGATCTTGTCCCGAGCAAGGTGCTGGACGCTCATGCAGATTTCCTTCAACACCCGCACGTTGAGTAGGTTAACAGACAATCCGTTATCGATCAGGATTTTGCCTATCTTTATATCATGGCAGTATCCCGAGACATAGAGAGAGCGATTGTGTTCGCACGTCCCAAGTAGAAGGTCTTCATCGCCAAAAGTAACATCGGCTGTGTGCACTTCCTCCAATTCATCCTTCATCTTTTCCTCGGCCAGGCATGCTTGGAATTGTTCTGGGTCTTGGAGCGCCTTAATTAACGAATCTCTCGCCTCTTTTGATAGCAAAAGGGCGTCAAGAATGCTGAGCTGTGAGGGCAGCTTCCTCAGATGTGCTAAGACGTTGTAATCCACCTTATTCTTCTTTGGTGGGTCTTTGGCAGCTAGCTCTTCCACCACTTGGTCATCTAAGACGATATCTTCAGTGGCCTTTTCTTTCCCTTTATCTTTTTTGTTCGAGGGTCCAAGGTTCTTTTCGGGCAGCGTCCGATTCCGCAGCCGGATATTTTCGCAGACCTTCAGCTCTTCTTCTTTTCTCGAAGCGGACTCTTTAAAGAGAGGGGCAAGTTCTAGCTCTTCATCAGAATCACTCCCGAATGTAGGCACTTGTGATCTACCGGTGTTAACCATGCAACAATCGCCAGCAGTTCTTTTAAGCCCTTCGGTCGTATTTCTTTGCGCTCGACGAGTTTTACGCTTTTCCCGCTTAAAGCGTTTTCGATGAGCAACATATCCTTGCCACCATCTATTGAAAGCTTTGCACTTTTGAGTGGGGTGCGAAATCTTTTGATGATATAAGCAATAGGAGGGGTACGTTTCCATTTCACCAGTGATGTTTCCTTCAGAGGATGGTAGCTTCATGCCCATTGATATGGCCTTAGCAAACTTTTTCCTCATCTTGAATTGGCTTTTGTCGGTAGCGGAGGTGTTTAGCTCCAACGGGATCGTCTCAGCTCCTTCATCAAGTCGCTGGCGCTTGGCCCTTTCAAATATAGCCGCCTCGCGCTCCCGATCAGTTTTACTTTTCAACCGAGCTTCATTAAGGAATGCGTCAATTACTTCATCTGATGGCCCCAGAACTTTTGATTCAGGATCTGCCCCCAGCGTTCCAGTACATGGAGTTTCTTCATCGTTCATGAACGAATGGGAAATTACATGACAGCTCGCCACGCATTCTTCAGATTCATCTGACGAACTTTCTCCCTCAGCTTCCTGTTGAAAAACGTGATTGAGGAACTCTTGGAGCGTAATGGGAGTCCGTGCCTTTTGGTTGTATTCATCCAGCGCGTCAATTTGCTTTTGTAAGTCCGTGCGTTTGCCGCCAGGCTTCACGGGCTTCTTATATTTCTTCTTCTTCTTTTTCGAAGATTTTGACGGCTGGATGCAAGTGCTTGAACTGCCACCATCGGTCTTTGGAGTTGGACGTGGCTTCAACATCCCTTCAATGACCTGCGGTTCCAACGGGTTCTTCCACTTGATAGCTGGACATGTCTGAAGATCGTTTAGCATCCTCCTTGTCTTGGCTGATAATACAACCTCCCAAGGAGCTTCTTCAATGACGGAGCATGTTGCCCCCGGCGTATTCGTCCCCTTAGAGGTGTGGGGCTGCGGGGGATTCACCTTCCATTTGTCAGATAACGTGAACTTGCCCTGTCGGTACTGGTTTTCAAGCCAATTCTTGAAAACATAGCAATCTTCGATCGGATGGCCTAGTACTCGATGATAAGGACAGTAGTTGGGCTCGTTGACGTCATTTGGTTGCAACGGACGTTTTGGATCCGGCAGATTTATAAGTCTGTTGCGCAACGCCAGCTCGAATAACCTCCTCGTTTTATCGCGGGGAAAGGAATAAGGACGTCCTATCCTATCCTCAAGGGGCACGTACGGGCGCATATTATTTTAACGAGCAACCGGCTTCGAGTCGCTCGGTTGTTGTTGAGCATTAGCGACGACGATCGCTTTTCCCTTCCCTTTGTCATTTCGAGAGTCCGGCCTTAGGAGAGGGGGTTTATGGCCCATTTGATCCATTTGCGCTAGCTTATCAATCAAGGCCTGGAAGGTAGTCGGCTTGAAAAACATCATAAATTGTGAGATGGTTGCTTGCGGATCAAGGGTTCCCACAAACATACCCACCGCGGGAGCTTCTTCAATGCGCTGCTCACACTTCGACCATAAGTTCCGCCATCGTATAGCGTACTGAACCCACGTCTCGCCGGGTTTTACCCTGGCGTTAATCAGTGCTGTCATCGGGGTACGTTCACTGGCGCTTGCAAAACGCTGAGTAAACAACAGCTCCATCTCCGCGAAGGTTTTAATAGAGTCGTTCGGGAGCTCAGAGTACCATTCGAATGCCGTATCCGATAAGCTTCCAACAAACTGGCGAAGCAACAGCTTGTCATCACCACCGGTGTTGCCGCAGAGTGCCCTGAATTGGGCAACATGCTGATGAGGATTGCCCGTCCCTTTGTAGACATGGAACTTGGGAATTGTGTAACCGGGTGGGTACTTGATTTGATCGTACCAACTTGGATATGGCCGTCCTGTTTTTACGACCTGGCCAGCTGCTTCGGTCGCATGATGAACCCGTATTTGTTGGGCGATGTACTCGTCCAAATCAGCTTTGGAGATTGTATCCTCTTTAGCCTTCGACAGAGCTGGTGGAGGATTTGATGTCTCTCCCCTATCATCTCCAAGGACAATCGGGGGCTCTTCAGCCGGAGGATCTTGTTGTATCATCATCCCTATCATGTCTTGGAAGAGGAGGCCCATACGCTGTATGTTGGCTGCTTGTTCAGCAGCCTCTTTATCCTTCTTCTCCAATATCCGACGAAGGAATTCGGCGTCGGTTTCTTCCTCTTGGCGTTCATCTGAGGACGTTTCAAGGTTTTCTTTTGGCCCTGTAAGTGCGGCCATAGCGTTCATCATTTCTTGGAGCTTCTGCTGCTGCTCCTGAGCCTTGGTCACTGATCTCGTGTGCGGTCTATGACCTGTTGATATGCGGCTATCCTCCTTTCCCGATGCCACATAAACTGTATGAACTATCATGCCCCCGGACTTAGGGCGTTTAGGCTCACCACCTTTGGCATTTGCCACGGGCGCAGGGGTTTTCTCTGGCCTTCTTCTTTTGTGGGCCGTTGAAGTTGAAGGGGCCATTGCAGTGGGCATCTTAGCGACTGTTGTCCTCTGCTGTTTAATAGGACGGTCCTTTTCTTTTTGCACCTTCGCCTTTTTCTGTTGACGAGAGTGATCTGGGTCAATCACTGAGTCTTGAACCCTTCGCCAAACCTTGTATATTTTTTAGGACAGCCGTTGAGGGGGTTGTTCTTGCTTCGTTTCTGGAGCTCTCTCCGCAGGTGGAGAAGATCTCTTCAGTGTAGCGGTTGTAGAGTTCTTCCGTACCCTTCTCAGCAGTTCAAAGCTGTTCCCAGTTGGAACAACAGCGTCGACTTCCACCACTGGAGCCGGTGGAGTTAGCCCTAAGGGGGAGTTGCCTCCTGCCTTCCTCACTCGTTGCCAATGGCGACGTCGAGCATGACGAGCCGTTGGGACTGGCTCGGAGATTGAGGCATCTTCTTTTTGCCCCCTGTCTGAATGATGCGCCGCCGGTGTTAACCTCTCAAAGACTGAGGTTGTCCTTTGAGGGATGATATTTAACCTGTCGAAGACAGATCCTCGGGCAGGGGCAGGAGCAGGAATCGTCAGTCTTGAGAAGACTGACTCTTTGACAGGGGAAGCCGCCTTGACGACTTCTGGAGTAGTAGTTATTGCCTTCCTTGGGACAGCCAATTTAGAGTTCTGATTTAGCCTGGTGAGAACAGAGGCTGTCGGTTTGGTAGTGAGCGACCCGTTGACAGGGGTCGTCGTAGCAGTGAGCCGGTCGAAGACCGACTTTTTGTTCACTTCCGGTACAGGTATTGGCATAGGGAAGCTTGTAGGTGGGATCATGGTCCGAAGAACAGACCAATGGTGGCTTAGGTCACCTGGTCTACCGGCAGAGTGAGAAAGGAAGCCGCTTGGGGCCCATATGCTACACCTCCGGGGAAGGTGGAGCGTCCATTGCAGTGGCACTTCGAGCAGTTGGTGCAGTTAGAGGCCATTGAATCTTGAGTTCTGCGCCAGGCAAAAGACCAAATCTTAGTAACTTGAAATCCGAAGGCAACCATTTAACAAACCGCAATTGGTTCGCGAGGACGACACACGAAGTGTGGAGTGAAAAGAGGAAAAGGTCCCACCGGGCGTGCCAGAATCTGTTCCCTTCCGAAAGACGGTGCACAGGACCGCGATGTCCTGACGCTGAGATTCGAGGCAGATGCTATTTGGTTTTATCCGTCCATCTCTCCGAAGATGCCAAGTTGATTTATGGCACCGTGTATCGGAGGTTTAGACGGATGCGGCCGATGTAGCAGACTTCGTCAGATTCCCCCTCGCTTGAGGGGTTTTTGATTGTGGGGACGCTCTTCCCTGCAGGCGCAAGCCCCTGCAGTTAATTACGCTACCGCATCGCGGTAACAACTTTCTCCTTCTCCAGAATTTCACTTCGTGTCGTGTGTGTTTGTTTTGTTTGTGGTTGCCCGTGGATTGTATACGGAGACTGAGTAATGCCGTCGCCCGTAGGACGTGGATTAGTCCAAATCCGTATTTACTTAGATTTGGGTTTGGTGTTTTTAGTTTAAGGATGCATTAGTCGCGTTGCGGCTAAGATCAACTTAAACGTTCGTTAAGGATACGATAGTCCTGTTTGAGACTAAGATCAACTTAACGTGATAATCCATTTAATATCTGGCCATCGGGACTCATCACCTCTCTAACGTCGTTGAAGGATTACAACGGCAGATGTCAGAGGAGTTCAGAAATGTACCCTCGAACCGGATATAAATTGATTTAAGCAAGCAATATCGCTCAGTCAATTTAATTTGAGGACTTACGGCCATGATTGGGCTAAGTCCAAAGTATTCAACGCCTTTTATTTGTTTTTGGTCTGTTAGACCTGTGTTAGGGCTTGGCCCATTTTTAAATAATGCATTGCATTATTTTCTATATATTTTTTTTGTTTGGGCTCTGCCCATAAAAGATGCAGAGCATCAATTTATTTTGGGCTCTGCAAGGCATCTGCATAGCATTTTTATTATTTTGTTTGGGCTTTGCCCACTTATAAATGATGCAGAGCATCAATTTAATTAGGCATGTTTGGTCTTTTAATTGGGCCTGGCCCTTCAGTAAAAGAAATGCATTGCATTTGTCAGGCGCTTTGCGCCAATCACTGAGTGCAAGCGCTTGTGGTGAGGACACGTGTCATGCTCTGGTGAGCGCAAGCGCAACAGTGCAGTGCGCTGCGCTAGTGCGCTGCGCTGTTGTGCTGCTGACACGTGGCGCGCTCTGGTGAGTTGCGCCAATTCCAGAGAGCAAAGCTCTATTTCAAGAGCGCGTGGCGCTCTCTCAAGAGCGCAACAGCGCAGTTTGGAAGTGCAAAGCACTAAGAATCTTTTAGATTCAAGAACAGAAGTGCAAAGCACTATTTGATTTCTTGATCTAATTTAGATCAAAGAAAAATAAGTTTTTTCTTTTTGTTTCAAGAACCAAAGGTTCATAAAAGTGCAAAGCACTATTTTTTATTTTGTTGTTTTCTTGCTTTTAAAGAACCAGTGGTTCATAAGAAGTGCAAAGCACTGTTTACTATGTGAAGAACATTGATCTGGTTTTTAGATCAATAATTTATTAAAAGAGATTTCTTCTCTCTCGTGAAGGTTTTTACCTTTTTCTTTTAAATTTTCTCAAAGTTCTCTCTCTGTTTGAAGCTTTTGACTTTTTTCAAGAAAAATGTTGATGCCTTTGAATTGAGATCTGGGGTCTCTTTTATAGTGCCCATAAATTAGTTAATTTTGTTGAAGAGGTTTTTCTCTGAGTGATTTGGGAAATTTTCCCCACCGTTGGATCTTTGATCCAAGGGCTTCTGTTTTACAGAAGAAAATCTTCTTGTTTTAACAAGAACAGAAAGATTTCTTTAAAATCTTAATTCTGTTTGGCGCAAATGCCCCAGCGCGTGACACGTGTCGCGCAGCGCACAGTGCAGCGCAACTGCGCTAGCGTATCTGCGCTGACACGTGTCGCGCAGCGCAACTGCGCTAGCGCATCTGCGCTGACACGTGTCGCGCAGCGCAGTGCTTGCGCAATTGCGCTAGCGCATCTGCGCTGACACGTGTCGCGCAGCTCAGTGCCTGTGCAACTGAAGCGTTGCTTCCTTTAATTTTGCTTAAAATAGAGCTTTGCTCTGATTGGGCGCGCCTTCTTAGGCGCTGCGCTGACGTATCAGCGCCTGACATGTGGCGTGTTGCGCCCGAGATTTGAAGCGTTGCTTCAAAATTTTGAATTTTGAATTTCAACAGAGCTTTGCACTGATTGGGCGAAACAAAACTGATTTAAATATACATCTAAATATAACTTCAGCCAGTCGGGTCGCATTGATATGACCTAGTCTACAATGTCTCAAGAATGATTCGTTCATTTCTGAACTCTTCCTCTTGTGTGTGTTCTATATACTAGGAACTGTAGTTTGATTTAGAACATCAATGCTTTTAGATAACGTGCCTGAACCGATCAACTTTTGATATAAGAAATGTTCAAAATATTATCCAACAATACAAAATTATATCCTTTCTTTACTAATAAAGAGACTGATATGATTTTGTATATCAGGTTCGCTATCTAATAACATTCATTCAGAATCAATGTATTGGTAATACAGGGTGACAGTGACCAACAGACTTGGCTGCAACACTTGCCCCGTTTTCTGTCTCATGAAACTTATCACCCGTTCTCAGTTTTCTACCTTTCGGTAGCCCTATGTAACAGATTACATATCTGGAATCCTGATCTGGTATCAAATACCCAGGATTCAGAGGATACTGAGAAACAGTTCTTTATAATGAACACACCCGAAGGAGATGCATCATATGCACTTTCTTCGTTTGGGCGGCATAGGAATTCTGGTATTTCCCTATTTCCTGCTCTGTCTTATAACAATTATAAGTTGGAGCGGGACCAACGTTCCCCAGCTCAGTATAACAAGCGGGTTCAGTCAATACATCCATATTATTATCTTGATTAAGGCGTGATATGGTCGCTACCTGGAGAGAGAGAGAAGAAAATACTCTGCGTGCGCTCTTGCAAGATCAGATTGGTTATATATTTTATCTAATCAGGATGGCTCCCACAGTTTTTATCAAATCTTCCTTCAAACCCTAAAAGGAAAGACTAGCCGGGATTAATTACACTCTACAAGTTCGCCAATCTTTCAGCCAGGCCAGTGTCGGTACTTTGAGAGAGGTTCCCCGTGCTTTCGCACGGACCTAATTACAGTAAACCTCGTTTTCCCAGAGACGTAACCCCGTTGACACCTTTCTAGACACCTACTTGATCGGCTAATTGCAAAGTGCAAAACTTGTTGGAGATAGTGCCCTCAGAGTCAATTATTGGATCACAGGCACGTGATTGCAATGATTGAGGGAGGACCTATCCCAGTAGGACAGTCTTACTCGAGATGATAGTACGCTATCTGGTTTATCTTTATCATCGTGTACTGCTTTAGGTGACCTGACAAGTCGCCATTACACGTTGATAGAACCCCTAGGATTCTTGCTTGACTGCCAGCAGTATGAGGGCGATCATATACGTAAGAGCTGGTGGTCTATAAGCACATCCTTAAAAGGTCCCTAGTCGTGGGAGTTTCGAGATAGGGCATCGATACTCCAGAGTAGACTAGTGTATACAGTCGAGACCCCGACGAGGGGCGGTGGCCGGTCTCACAAGCCACTGGTGTCAGTTGGTTCACCTAAGATGTATACAGGTGCTCATTGGGTTATGAGTACACCGGACAGGACTCGCCGGGAACATACTAGTTGGTCTTATACCTGACGTCAGATAGCAGTTTCCTGGTGACATGTATACAGGTTAGTTCATCGACCTGGGGATCGTCATTTGTCTCGTGTGAGTTCCCACTGTACTTTGATTACTACCCTACCACGCTCAAAGAAGACGTGCAAACAGGTTTTAGTTGGGTACAGTCCCGAGCCACATAGAGGCAGTGAGCGGATCTTCAGGGGTTCGTCTCTCCCGGTATTGGGGGTGAGGTCGCGCTGTGTCTAGGAGAGCCAGAACATGAAAAGTCCTTGGCCAAGGCAGGAGATTTACTGGTAGGTATTCCAGTAGTATCTCAGGGTGTTCTGGGCTGATCTCTGACATGACTTGTACCGTTTTTGGGGGTCTGACTTTTACCAACCCCCTAGGCCCGCCATGCGATGCTCATAGACGAACGGACCGGACTGTACGGATATTGTCACTGACAGGCTCAGTAGGGTGTCAGGCTGAGTTCGCTCACAGACGTCCTTTTTGGTCAATACCTAGTAGCCCGTTACGTATAGGCTAATACCTCTGACGTGCTAGTGGTTAAATCCACAACCAAGGTGTTGACGAGTCTTTAGAGTTCCCCACATTCAGTTGCTCAAGTTTTCGGGCGAAACGCTGTAGAGGCCGTATGGAGATATGGCAGGGTTCGATCAGATACGTGCGGTATTGCACGGATCAGGATCGGACGGATAATACTAGCCGGCTTTGGTTTAAGCCGGATCCTAGTATAGTACAGTGTAGATTTTGTCTCATTGCATTTGTATTTCGGTCGGAATACAGATACGGGTGTGTATGCACAGTATCGGGGTTTTCCTGTAATTTATTACGGGACCAGTTTTCTGGAGTTGCCAGTTTGCTTTTCGTTTCGGCCATATTTCTTTGTATCCTTCATTGGCCGAAGATTGGTGGAGGAGGGCTTATTTGCATTTGTGCAAATAAGCAATTTGGAAGGGGGTCTTTGCATATTGATGTGTCATGATGGTTGCACCATCATTTGACTTGTTTACTCCATCATTGCTTGACTTCTTTCTTCATGATTACTTGACTTTTGGAAATGATGAGGTTGATGGAGTGAGGTTCTCCTTTTGTGATCATTGTTTATCATTGTAACCTTCTCTCTCTCTCTTGTATGATGGTGGGCTTATTTTTCTTTGATTGATACACACTCCCACCAAGACTCGGCTGGCCACATGAGATGAGGGCTGTCCCATTTTTTAGTGTGGTTCTTTGTTGATCTCATATCATTTTCCTTCACCAAAATTCCCAAGAAAAACTCCATAGTTCATCCCTCCACCAAAGGCAACCTCCATGAACCCTGAAATGAGACATGAGCACTACACATTCTACAGCAAACCTTGGGCACGTCGGCTCGCCAACTTCGTGCCCGAGTTGTCTCAGTATAGAGGTGGGAGCCCGTAAAAGAAGCAGGCGATGTGGTGCCCTTCCGGCGACGAGGTGGAGACCGGAGATTCCGCGGGAGATCGGGACGACGACGAGAAGACCGGAGGACACGGATCACTCGGTATATCTCTCTTCCCATCTTGTAGTTTGCTAGGACTAGCTTAATGGCACGATCCGGGTATATAGTGCGCGGTGGTGCCGGTTTGAAAAGTTAAAGTAAATCACCGCTTCCGCATTCCGGCATCGGATTGACGGCCGGGACGCCGCCGTGCACTTACAGTGGTATCAGAGACTCGCCATTAACATAGTCTAGCTTTGTCTAATGTGTTCACATTTCCGATCGAACAAAAAAAAAATCCAAAATCCGCGTTTTCTTTGCATCAGTTTTCTGTCGATTTTTTTCTGGCTCGAAAAATTTTTCAGGGTGTCACAGAATGATGTGCAGGGAATTTTAAGAGTTCTGTGAAAATTTGGGCTCATGAACAGTCCAAACCATCACGGAACAGCGGCCAAACCCATGCTTGGGCCGCGGTTCCGCCGCGACTTGAACTGTTCAGTCCCCCAAAATTTTATAGAATGCTCCTGAGTGGAAAATATGTTTTCTGGAATGTTATTTGTAGGCCCAGATTTCTTTATGTGCTACAGTAGTGCTTAGGGCCCACTTGGTAATTTTTGATCGATCGGATATTTTAAACACATTAGTTCACAGTATTTACATTATATCTGCGACCGTGAATATCACTTGATCGGTAAATCCTGTCTAACTGCTATAGCCCGGTTAGACGGATTTACGAACGTGACCTTCACGTTGATGTTCTGTAATTGTTCTGTGATGTTGCAGATTGGTCGTGGGGGATAGCCTGGATGCAATGGTAGTACAGTTATGTTGTTTTATGTACATTTGATATTGGGGGACGAGCGTCCGACATGTGGACTGCCATCACTGCCTATTTGTATTATTATTTTAGGGCACGACCAGGTTGCGGTCGATGTACCCGTTGTATGTATATTTTACTTTCTGTACTAGGATTACCCCGCGGAGGGGTGCACGGATAGCCGGGTTCTAGAGGGCAAAAAGCCTGCATCTCATGGCATTGAGACGGAGGGGGGCTTCACTCTAGAATTGGCGGGCGATTCGCCGCACTCGTAGGGGGTGCAGGTTGACCCAGGAGGGGTGCCCAAGTTACCGGATTCCGTGAAGTGTTGGGTGGTCCATTCACGTTGCTGAAGGGGGCTGCCTCGCTTAAGGTTTTGGCGGGTAACTTGCCGTGCCCGTAGGGGTCTAGGATTTCATTGCACAGGCTATCCACACGACCAGGGGAACGTCGGGTTTCAGCGGCTCTGTGAAACCCGGGGATCCCAGATATCTGCATTGTTCTGTGATGCTGTACATTTCTGATGTTGCATTTTATCATGCCTTGAGCGAAATATTATATATTGATATATATATACTAGTAGATGTTGTATATGTTTTGCATCCGCGCTAGTCCAGTCCCCGCTCTGTCGTTAGTTAGCTAACCTAACGGGTAATGACGGGACCCAGTGGCGAATGCGGATGGCATATACGTACATCAGTATATTTTCGTTCTTTGTGGTGTAATCAATTGATGGGACTGCGTTGATTCGGATCAATACAAGTTAAAAACAAACCTAATCTGATGTTGTTGGAACACTTTTCAAAAAGCTGTTATTACAAGGACGTTCACTTTTGTTTTGCATCGTGATATTCAGTTGGAATATCCTGCTCCTCAGTCGACGAGGCAAGGGCCGAGATCTCTTCACCGGGAGTGACCCCTTGGACAAAAAGTTTGCGTCAGGGCAATAACTTCACTATAGCCGATTACTTTTGCTTTGCACCGTGGTATTCAGTTGGAATATCCTGCATCTCATTCTACGGGGAAAGAGCCGAGATCCCTTCACCGGGAGTGACCTCTTTAGCAAAGGTTTTCGTCACTATATTTTTATAAAGCTATCCGTTCCTTCAACGATATCAAGTTTATTACGTTAAAGGTTTTCGCCAGAAACCATTCGTAGCCCTCCGTCGTTTCATATGGGTGGTCAATAGTATTCAAGCTGTGTTTGTTGGCCAAAGTCAAGGCACAGTGTTTGGTAGCTGTTGGGTATTCATATGCAGCATAGATAGATGCGTTGGTTTGGGGCGGTCGTATATCCTTGTTGGCCAAAGTCAAGGGCTTGTGCGGGTGGGCTCAAATTAACCTGGAGAATGACGGGTAGAACTTGACATATGACTTATGATTTGTTGGCCAAAGTCAAGGTCATAAGAGCATGGGGCAAAAATCACATCGGGATTTTCTAAAGAAACTGAAACTTGCCAGATATGCGCATACCTTCTGGAGTGTGATGATGTGAGCGGATTCCGTCACATTATCATGCGATGATAGCTGGATCCCGATTCCCACTGATGAGTTAGTTTACTCCTCGGGTGACCGACTAATTCTTCTTTCAGGTTTGGAGGAGAATTTGAGGTACAGTGGAAGGTTTCCAGATTAGATAAATTCGTAACCATTCTGATCTAGGTTAGAGTGCACGCTGAGTGTTTCTTTTCTTTCTCTCTTTGGCAGCGACCATTGACCCGACCCTAAGACTATGACTCAGTGACCAAAATTAACCGAACCTTCATAAACACTGGCTTTTGGATTGTCATAGTTGCAAACCTCTTTGCCACTCCTACTTTTACCCTTTTCTCCAGGACACCCCGTACTACTACGAACATCCACTTTCATTGGACAAAACCATCGTATGGTTATATACGAACTCGAAGGGATTTATTCGAGAATGGTTTCCGGTTCTGGAGAAAACGGATAGGATTATTTAGTTGTCTTTTCCTTTTACCTTCTCTCAGGTTGCGAGTACTCCTTGGTTTAGGAGATAGTACACCTATTACGCAAATTGGATAATCTTCTTCCAAACCATAGGCTGGTGCCGACCGGTAGAGAATGAAGAAAACCAATTAGCCTAACGATGGTGTACAGAAGGTATTAAGTTAAGACAAAGAAAGGGATTAGTAAGAGGGCAAACTAAATTGCAACTGATATTCACGACCAAACCAAGTATTTCATTACCACTCCCACTTCACCTTTGTATTTCTCCAGAACACTCCGTATCACTACGAAGATCCACAGTTTATTGGATATTCCATCGTATGGTTATATACGAACTCGAAAGGAACTTGTTCCAGTTCGGGGATGGATTCTGGTTCAGGAGAAATAGGAATAAGGTTTATTCAGGTGTCTTTTATCTTCACCTTCTCTCGCATTGCGAGTGTTCCTAGGATTGGGACAGTACACCCATTATGCTAATTGGATAGTCTTCTTCCAAACCATAGGCTGGTGCTGAACGGTAGGGAAGGAAGAAAACCATTTGGCCTAAAGGGGTGTGCAGAAGGTAATGACTAAAGACATATGAAGGGATTTGGAGAGGTGGCAAAGAATTACACGGTTATAGTTATGAATCTGGATAATGGAAGAGGCATTACTAGGAATACCGGGATACCCCATCGAAACATCTCAATGTTTCAGTTTCACCGTGTACTGTTAATGGAAAACTGATTTCCCAATTAGACACTTGCTCCAGGGTATGTATTTACCAGGTGTGATTCTCACATCTGTATGATTTTACAGATGATGAGTGGGAGTAAGTTATTGGGAATTAGGTGATCATCCTCATTATATCGGGATTCGTTGTAATCGGTGATATTTGAGGAAATCACCTGGGCTGTTTGCCGGTCGGCAAATATTTGGTTTTGAATATCCGCTGTTATGCACCAATTTCAAATCGATATATATATACGTCTATTTTCATAGAGTGAGATATACCTTTTTGAAATTATGTCTATGACATTTACCTATATCAGTGGATGGTTAGGTAAGGAGCATTAAACAGCGGTGTAATTCTTCTTAACCATAACTACAGTTTTCAACCTACGACACACAGTGAATGAGTAATCAGACTCAAGGGACTTATACAGAGTATTGTATGTTTTCCAGGGTCCATCAGGACAGAGGGGTTGGTCCTCGTACTATATTCGGTTTACTTATGACTTCTCTAGTTTTTAGACAGGTGTTTCGTGGAAACACAGGGTCCGAATTTTGAGAAGTTATAGGTATTTGAATAAAGTAGAGAACCAGGTATTGCAAGTATCAGGATTCTTCAAAGTGATCGAAGATGTAGATACTTGTGCATGGTATTCAGTTGATAGTAATGATTAAGAGAACTTGCTTCTCTTTCAGGTTACTCATAATTGGAAGCATTCCTAAGTTGAGTAATGCAGATCGGCCTCCTTCCATTTAGTTGACATGCACTAGAGACAGCTGCATGATTTGAATCTGGTTCAATTAAATCAGTGCCTCTGGTTCTATATTGGATATAGAACAGTTCATATCTTAACGATGTTAAGGTACGGAGAGTTGTCCGGCTTATGATTAAAACCAGATACTGGACAACTCAAGGCACGTTTCTGTAATGGCTGTTTGTGGGTTGACCCAGGCTATGACGAGGGTTGACTTTCTACCATCTGGAAGATCAATAGTGATATTGTTCTAAACTCGCCACAGTTTTAATAAAAATGGATTTTTTCAGAAAACAGTAGTGGGAGTATGGTAGAACTGGAAGTGATTCCAGAACCATAAACGATTACTGAAGATTTGACAGGAATCTAAAGATTCAATCTGGTTTGACATTCCATTGGCCACTCCGCAGATAAGGTGGGTAACCTCAGGCACCCGAGAGGTACTCCGGTAGCCTCAAGGACGGTGGCAGGGAGGTTCTTATTTACTCACACTTGCCATTGCTGTTGTTCCAGACTGTGAGACCCGGCAGGAGGATGAGTATAGCGTCGTTCTAAACTTGCTTTAGAAGTGTACGTTTGTATGACTCTGCCAGAGGGTTGTCGTAGTCAGTGGGAGCAGCGGAAGCATTGGTGGACAGATAGCTTATGTCTATTTATAGACTAAAGCAGATATAGCGGAGATAGATCATCAATTTCTGATGTGACAGTCATAGGTTTAACTTCATCAGAATAGGAGATGGATCTGTTGAGAAGGTAGTAGGGTGTGATGTCATGGTATTTGGATAACATACACAGAGTAGGAAGTGATATTCCTATACTACGATCGGTTATACTTTGGTCGTCACACAGTAGTTTCTCCACACAGGACTTGGATATTATATCAGACATACTGGTTACTAGATCTATGGTTTTAGATCTAGATTTGGGTGGTTTCCCAATCAGGGTAGTTAGACGGCATTCTAAGAGTATTTAGAATGGACGACTCCTGGCACGGTAGTGTACCTGCAGGTGATGGAGTCACCCTCTCTAAAGGTGTCTTACAGACTAAAGGGGAGAGTGATGTGCATGATTGGCAGATCACTTGCTCAGGCAATTGAGTCAATCATGAGATGTCAAGTACCACACCAGATGTTGTTCTTGCACTGGATGCAATAAGTTGACATTGATCCAATCCGGGAGAAACAGTTGGAAGCAGTTTTAGAACATAAGTGGATGTTCTAGGAATATGATAACGACAGCCTCATTCAGGAGACAGTTATCATTCCAGGCTTCCAAGGTGACCTGAATGACAAGGAGGTTGTCAGAGTTATAGTTTTTCCTTCTGACGAGGGGCAGTATTTTGGATAGGTGGTCCAAGGTAATACTGAGGGAGGCATGGCGCAGGATACTGATTAAGTTCAGTTGACGATACAGTCTAAGAAGTTTGGATTTGGAGTTCATTTATGAGCTAGGTCCCATCATACATCCAGACACATTCTAAGACAGGTATTGCTCATTTCGGGAGATGGCTTTCTCCGCGAACTTGAGATATAGAGAGACATAGAAAGAAACATCAAAGCGGATCCACTCACTGAGGCTATTCCTCGAACGCAATAGTTTCGCAAACGAGCTTTGTGAGACTGACTAGTAGAGGAGTTGGGTGTTCGATATCACACGGGCTGTGAGTATGCGACATCGCAATAATTAGCCTTAAGTGCAAGTGGGAGATTGTTGGAGATAGTGCCCTCAGAGTCAATTATTGGATCACAGGCACGTGATTGCAATGATTGAGGGAGGACCTATCCCGGTAGGACAGTCTTACTCGAGATGATAGTATGCTATCTGGTTTATCTTTATCATCGTGTACTGCTTTAGGTGACCTGACAGGTCGCTATTACACGTTGATAGAGCCCCTAGGATTCTTGCTTGACTGCCAGTAGTATGAGGGCGATCATATACGTGAGAGCTAATGGTCTATAATTACATCCTTAAAAGGTCCCTAGTCGTGGGAGTTTCGAGATAGGGCATCGATACTCCAGAGTAGACTAGTGTATACAGTCAAGACCCCGACGAGGGGCGGTGGCCGGTCTCACAAGCCACTGGTGTCAGTTGGTTCACCTAAGATGTATACAGGTGCTCATTGGGTTATGAGTACACCGGACAGGACTCGCCGGGAACATGCTAGTTGGTCTTATACCTGACATCAGATAGCAGTTCCCTGGTGACATGTGTACAGGTTAGTTCATCGACCTGGGGATCGTCATTTGTCTCGTGTGAGTTCCCACTGTACTTTGATTACTACCCTACCACGCTCAAAGGAGACGTGCAAATAGGTTTTAGTTGGGTACAGTCCCGAGCCACATGGAGGCAGTGAGCGGATCTTCAGGGGTTCGTCTCTCCCGGTATTGGGGGTGAGGTCGCGCTGTGTCTAGGAGAGCCAGAACATGAAAAGTCCTTGGCCAAGGTAGGAGATTTACTGGTAGGTATTCCTGTCATGCCCCACCTCCAATACAGAGAGTATTGTCCGCTCTGGCCGAAGCCGCACGGTTTTGTCCTTTGGGGCAAACCGGACCCGACCAGGGGCCACTTCCCAGGAGGTCACCCATCCCAAGACTTTCCTGGTCCGAGCAAACTTAACTACGGAGTTCTCAAGCTCCTGTAGTTCCGGTTCACTTAAAAGGCGCCTCTGTATTGAAGAGTGGTATCATTCCATTTATAGTACAGATCTGCCCCCTTTCGGAATGTATTCCGAAGAGTCCCTATTGTTCTACAGTGGGCCCCACGGACTCAAGAGGTGGCCCCCACGGATTCAAGAGGTGGCCCCCGCCCACTTAACACGACACTTGGCGTGGCACTTTGTTCCGTGTGGCACTTTGCTCCGTGAGCAAGAACCGGGTCCCGACATTCTCCCCACCTTTGAACAATGGTTCGTCCTTGAACCACAGACCTACTATTGGGGGACCAGCTCTGATACCATTCTGTCATGCCCCACCTCCAATACAGAGAGTATTGTCCGCTCTGGCCGAAGCCGCACGGTTTTGTCCTTTGGGGCAAACCGGACCCGACCAGGGGCCACTTCCCAGGAGGTCACCCATCCCAAGACTTCCCTGGTCCGAGCATGCTTAACTACGGAGTTCTCAAGCTCCTGTAGTTCCGGTTCACTTAAAAGGCGCCTCTGTATTGAAGAGTGGTATCATTCCATTTATAGTACAGATCTGCCCCCTTTCGGAATGTATTCCGAAGAGTCCCCATTGTTCTACAGTGGGCCCCACGGACTCAAGAGGTGGCCCCCACGGATTCAAGAGGTGGCCCCCGCCCACTTAACACGACACTTGGCGTGGCACTTTGTTCCGTGTGGCACTTTGCTCCGTGAGCAAGAACCGGGTCCCGACAATTCCAGTAGTATCTCAGGGTGTTCTGGGCTGATCTCTGACACGACTTGTACCGCTTTTGGGGGTCTGACTTTTACCAACCCCCTAGGCCCGCCATGCGATGCTCATAGACGAACGGACCGGACTGTACGGATATTATCACTGACAGGCTCAGTAGGGTGTCAGGCTGAGTTTGCTCACAGACGTCCCTTTTGGTCAATACCTGGTAGCCCGTTACGTATAGGCTAATATCTCTGACGTGCTAGTGGTTAAATCCACAACCAAAGTGTTGACGAGTCTTTAGAGTTCCCCACATTCAGTTGCTCAAGTTTTCGGGCGAAACGCTGTAGAGGCCGTATGGAGATATGGCAGGGTTCGATCAGATACGTGCGGTATTGCACGGATCAGGATCGGACGGATAATACTAGCCGGCTTTGGTTTAAGCCGGATCCTAGTATAGTACAGTGTAGATTTTGTCTCATTGCATTTGTATTTCGGTCGGAATACAGATGCGGGTGTGTATACACAATATCGGGGTTTTCCTGTAATTTATTACGGGACCAGTTTTCTGGAGTTTCCAGTTTGCTTTTCGTTTCGGCCATATTTCTTTGTATCCTTCATTGGCCGGAGATTTGTGGAGGAGGGCTTATTTGCATTTGTGCAAATAAGCAATTTGGAAGGGGGTCTTTGCATATTGATGTGTCATGATGGTTCCACCATCATTTGACTTGTTTACTCCATCATTGCTTGACTTCTTTCTTCATGATTACTTGACTTTTGGAAATGATGAGGTTGATGGAGTGAGGTTCTCCTTTTGTGATCATTGTTTATCATTGTAACCTTCTCTCTCTCTCTCTTGTATGATGGTGGGCTTATTTTTCTTTGATTGATACACATTCCCACCAAGACTCGGCCGGCCACATGAGATGAGGGCTGTCCCATTTTTTAGTGTGGTTCTTTGTTGATCTCATATCATTTTCCTTCACCAAAATTCCCAAGAAAAACTCCATAGTTCATCCCTCCACCAAAGGCAACCTCTATGAACCCCGAAATGAGACATGAGCACTACACATTCTACAGCAAACCTTGGGCACGTCGGCTCGCCAACTTTGTGCCCGAGTTGCCTCAGTATAGAGGTGGGAACCCGTAAAAGAAGCAGGCGACGTGGTGCCCTTCCAGCGACGAGGTGGAGACCAGAGATTCCACGGGAGATCGGGACGACGACGAGAAGACCGGAGGACACGGATCACTCGGTATATCTCTCTTCCCATCTTGTAGTTTGCTGGGACTAGCTTAATGGCACGATCCGGGTATATAGTGCGCGGTGGTGCCGGCTTGAAAAGTTAAAGTAAATCACCGCTTCCGCATTCCGGCATCGGATTGACGGCCGGGGCGCCGCCGTGTACTTACAAAACTCTCCCAGGAGTAACAATTACTCGCAGTGGGTATCGGGATCCAACTATCACATAGAAGGTATGCAATCTCATTGCAAATTTCAACACTTGAAACTCCCGATAAAGGTTTTTACCCCTAGCACCTATGACTTTAACTATGGTCAACAAATCATAAGTACTAGTCAAGTTCTACCCGTCATTTCGTGATTAATTAGACCCACCCACATGACCCTTAACTAAGGTCAACAAAGTCACGCGACTGTCCTAATTAATCGCATCATATGCGGTGTAGGAAAACATCACTTAGCTACCGTACACTGTGCCTTAACTAAGGTCAACAAACACAGCACGAATACTAAGTACTCTACTTCCTAAAATGACGGAGGGTTGCGAATGGTTTTTGTGAAAACCTTTAACGCTTTGAACTTGATCTCATTGCGGAATCAAATGGTTTTTAAATGGAATGTTTTTGAGGCTTTTCTAGTTTTGCTAAAGGGGTCACTCCCGGTGAAGGGATCGTCGGCCCTTTCCTCGTCGAATAAGGTGCGGGATATATCATATATATCACTGTGCAAAGCAGAAACTATAGAAGCAATCAAAAAACAAACCGAGTGTGTAGCATCTGCCAGTTATTGCTAAAGGAGTCACTCTCGGTGAAGGGATCTCGGTCCTTTCCTCATCATATAAGGTGCAGGATGTTCTACAATGAACACCACGATGCAAAGCAAGAACTGTAGCTACCTGTTTTATTTTGAAATTCGATTCCACAACATCAATTAGGTTTATTTTCTTTCATTAATCTCATTAATGAATATCCCATCATTTAAGTCCACCTAAACATCACAGATAAATATAACGTACGCTTATGCCATCCGCATTCGCCTCGATGTCCCGTCTGCTCCGTTAGGTTAGGTAACTAACGCCAGAGCGAGGCAGGGCTAGCGCGGGTGTAAAACATAAGCAACGTCTATATAATATATCATATATACTATATATAATATCTATCTGAACATATCACATGATCACATCACAGATAACGCAGCAGAAAATATCATATGAAATATTGGATATACTAGGACGTCCGTGTTTTCAATACGAGCCGGTATAAAACACGGATTCCACGGTCGTGATGAATAGCCAATCCCACACCCTTAGACCCCTACGAGAGCGGCAAGCAACCCTACCAATTCTAGGGTTAGGAGACTCGGACTCGACTCCTCGAGATAGTCTCCCACTGGACCCCAGAACCCGGTTACTTGTGATCCCCTCCTTGGGTCTATCCTAATGCGGAAAAGTAAATAATATACATCAACGGTGACATCTTTCGCAACCTGGAAGTGTCCCAATAAAAGAATATTACATACAAGTTTTTTTTTTTACATGAATGAAAATAGAAAACACTCATCTCACATAAAAAACCCAGGCTATTCAAACACGACGATCCAATATAACATATCCAGCAACACATAACATCACATGTCATCAACGTAAGTAAATATGCCCATCCCAATTGTTGTTAACATATAGCAACGAAACCGGCGATATCACATATTACACTTACGGTCACAGAAAAGAAAGTGTAAAACTACAATAGTTGGAATCCGCAAACTCTTTAGACATCGCATGCCTAACCAAATGAATTACTTAGACATCGCATGCCTAACAATTATAAACCCCGCATTTTAGTCTCATTCTCGAAAACACTTTTCAATATCAAGTCGGGCAATTCAACAGGATTCCCGACATTCTGATCGAATGCTCGTCGCAAACTTTAGTAGGCGGCCGCACCCCCGACGCCGTCGACGAAGTGCACCAAGGTGGAACACCGCTGCCGCGAGCACTCAAACGGATGCTTTCGGCGACGGGGTTCTCCTACAGTCACTTGGTCGAGGCTATGGGGTGAGGCTGTCTATTAAGTTTACCCGACGAGTATCCGCGTACGCTACGTGATTGCGACGGACTTTTGATCACATCAAAATTCCGTGGCAACCGATCAAGTGAGACTAAACTGCTATGTTTATAACATTCATTCAGTTATCTCATAACTACTTGTGAATTCCAAATGTTATATCACATTCCGGGTAAATAGAAAATGTTACACTTTCCGATCGAACAATCGAACACCCAAGTTTTCCCGAAACAGCTCAACACATGAAATAAGTTTAAAAACATTCATTTTGTGCCTCAGTACCAACGGTCCAGCCGTAGAAGGGTCAAGCCAACGCCTCACATGTGGCACGCCGTACTGCCCCAAACCCTAGGGTTCAAAGGACAGTTCAAGACGGTCACATAATCGAGTTAAGGTTTGTTGTCTTCTAGAGGGACCATCGCGTTACTTGCACTACTTAGAACGTCATTAAACTACAGAAAAGTCCAACAATTGGAAATTTCACGGCAGGGGAAAAAGTGGGTATTTATATCTGGTCGAACTTTTAACATATTCTAAAATTACCCGGGAAAAACACAGACAAAATTAGACAGTCCGATCGAATCTCCGAACTCCCAATACAACCCAGAAAACTCAACTCTTGAGTTCAGATTAAAAATTCCCAGGAAAACCGACACTACAACATATGAATTACTGTGTAAAATTAAATGAAAGAGGAGACTAAATGGCCGCGGAACCGCCGCATTAGCCATGCTAATGCCGCGGTTCCGCCGCGCTTTGATGGAATCAGGAGTACGGGCTTCACAGTAATTCTTAGAAACTCCTGCTGATTTTTCTGCATATTTTTAATTCTCAAAAATCCCCGATTTCAAAAAAATGTACAGAGAGCAATTTTGCATTAGGGTTTCGGTTCGATCGGACTTCTAACTCCGTCTACGCATCGCCTAAGGCTCTAGCTAGGCTCTGATACCACTGTAGGGTTCTTAGGCACACTAATGAGATCTCACAACAGATCAAACATGCCCAATTCAAAAAATTTCATGTGCCTACAAACCCTAATACGGATCGTTAACTAGATGATAAGGCGATGCAAGCAAGTAAATGACTTTATTGCTAAAGGAAAGTGACTATAACCTTTGTAGATCCGGTCCTCCACTTTCTAAGCTCCGTGAAGATGTCCCCTCGCTGCGATCATCGGATCCCGGACTCTAGCGTCGGCTTCATCGGAGAAATGGGCGGGCTAGGTCGTCGACTTCGATGCCGAAGATGATCTACGTCGAGGCAACTCAAGATCAAACTCCAACTTCACCAAGTCATAAAACTTGTGAAGAAAACACCCTATACTACTTGGCAAGTGGTAGAGGATGAAGAAATAGAAAGTGGGTTCACTTTAGAATTGGATTTCTCACTCTTTTTCTCATGTTGCCATTGATGGTAGCAAGCTTTTCTTCATTGTTGAAGAAGAAGAAGAAGAAGAAAAAGGAATTATGATAAGTATAAAAAGAATTATCTTATCATATAGCAACCATAGTTAGGTGTAGAGAATTAACTAAGGTTATTTAATGGTTAGGTTAAGGCTAAGAGACAAAATGGTGAAAGCTTCAATGCTTCATGAAGCTTCAAAGAAAAAACAAAAGAAACCACCCTTTTGTTTCTTGCCTTAAAATGAATTAATAAAAATAAAATAGATAAGTAAATCAAAACCCTAACCATTAAGATAACCATGGTTTAATCATACACACAAACTTTCATGTATCATCAAACATGATACAATCAAGTGCACAAAAATATATCACATATACAATGTGCACATCAAGTGAGAAAATCCTTTTTAAATGAACCAATACTAGTTAATGCAAAGTAATATATCAAATATATAATTATACATTAAATCATTAAATCAATACTTGATTCAATGATCCGGTCATGTCGCATATAACCGACTAGTATCCAATGTATCGACTTATCGAATCAATCTTCGATTCGATAACTAGGTTATATCGTATACAACCAATCGATACATTCATCGCGAGAATAGAATACGGTATCACATGCACGCATTATTCTCGGTCCCGCACATATCTCATATGCGCTCCTATTTCGTTTTGCTTGAGCCAGGAAACCTCTGTGTAGGACTCTAAAGACTCGTCAATACGCCGGCAGCAGGTGATGATCATATCAAGCACCCACAAGCCGCAAGCGGTCTGCTAAACGTAACGGCCACCCGGGTATTGAGCGATCAGAAGATCGACGAGCAAGCCCGCTCACACTCCTGTGAATCCAACCAGTAACACTTACCGTACAGTCCGGTCTGTTCGTCTGATATGTCGCATATCTCGCCTAGAGGTGGTAAACGTCAGACCCCAATAACTCGATAAGTCATGCCGACGTAAGGTCCATAACAATCGTGAAACTACTGATAACTCTTACCAGTATATCACTGCAATCCTGGCCAGGGATTTCCTGTTATGGCCAGTCGAGTATAGCTCAACATCAACCCCCAATACCGGGAGAGACGAATCCCCTCCTATCGCTCATTGCCTCCATGTGAATCGGGACTGTACCCAAAAACCACCTGTTTGCACGACTCGGTAGAGCCATGGTAGGGTGGAAATCAAAGCACAATGGGAGACACACAAGACTCTATGATGATCTCGGGTCAACAGACTAAGCTGTACCAGTGTCACCAGAGAACAGCCATCTGACGTGAGGTATAATACCATCTGGGAGTTCTCGGCGAGTCCGTTCAGTGTACCCAGTCTCCACTGAGCACCCGCATACCATCTCTGATGTCAAACACCAATGGATATGGGATCATCCATCGCCCATCGCATGGGTCGAGAAGATATACGCTAGTCTACTCTGGAATATCGATACCCCATCTCGATATTCCCACGACTAGGAACATTGAAGGATGTACTCATGGACTACCCAGGCCCCACTAGTATGATCTAAATCATAGTCCTGGAAGTCGAGTACACATCCTAAGGGCTTTATCAACATGTAACAAAGAGACAAAAAGTATACATGTTAAGATAAAGAGCAACCAGATAGCGTACTATCATGTCGAGCAAGAAAGTCCTACCTATATATGTCCCAGCATCCACTACAATATACATCCAATGTACAGTAATGGCCTCTAGGGCATACATATAACTAACAGTACTCAGCCCGGTCGGCCGAGAGGTGACCTTCCCAGCGCATGCCCTCGATCTTCTTCTCGAGGGCGTCGAGTCGGCCGTGATACCCCAAGGACTCGGCGCCTTGTGATCCCTGGCCTCTGCTGTGGGAGACCTGCGTCTGGGCACAGCTCCGATTCCTCTCGATGAGGTTCCTCAGATCCCCGGGCGAGGTGGCTCTCGAGCCGTCGTGGCGAGCCCCTTCTGTGCAACCTCGTCGAGGGAGGGGGTGTCGGTCATGCCTGTGGACAGGAGAGGTGACCGATATCTCCTCAGGGGGTAAGGGTCGCGAGGAGGCTCGAGGCGAGGCGCTCCGGCGGCAGACCTTGGTGTGGAGCCGTGGGGCGCTCAATGGGCCTCAGGGAATATCGTCCCGTGAGATCTGTGGTCAGGAGTCATAGCCTGCCGGTGGTCAGCCGTGCTGACCACCGGCAGAGCATTCTGGAGGCGGAGGAGCGGCAATCTGGGGCCCAGGCCTGGCCGTTTGGACGCGGACGAGCGCCTCTACGAGGGACTGTAGCCGATCTATTCGACTGGCGAGGGCGTTGATGATGGTCACCGGAGGAGGTTCATCCGCGGCTCCGGTGAGGGGGAGGCGACGGCTGGTACCCGGATCTTCAAGATGGTTGCTTGCCATGTGGACAAAGATCGGAAGGCCAACTTTATTTTTGTGGAGTTTGCGTTCCCACAGACGGCGCCAACTGATGGAGGTCCTTTTCGGGTCTCCGTCAGATGCTGTCTTCCGTCGATCTCCCGATGGATTTTGGAGGTGGTCTCTTGTTGTGTGTGTCTCAATGGATTTTGAAGAGATTGGTGATTTTAGGAGCTTAGCGACGAGTACCTGCAAAGAAGTCCCGGGGTGGTTTGGTACCACCGAGGACCCTCCGACGATCAAGTTAGCACGAGATTCGAGCAGCGTAACGGCTAAGTGGAGTAAAAAAATGGCTTACCTGACCCCTCTGTGATAGGGGTTTATATAGTGGTGGCAGCACGCAGCAGCAGGCGTGGGAATCTCGCCGGCAGTTACGCTCCCGACGTCACGTCCGCGTAAAGAGCGGATCGCCCATTAATGTGGATCGTGATGGCGTGGAACGTGGGATGTTGCTGGCGGAGAATCTGCGCGTGGCGAGATTTGCAGAGCGGCGGTTACACCTGTGAGTGGTGGAATTGGTCGGTCGGAGGACCGAAGAAGATGGCCTCGGCTGGGGGGCTCGGGAACGAGCGAGAGGGCCAAGGAGTCTTGGTCCTGAGGCAGCTCAGGATGAGCTGAGAGGCCGAGGAGGCCAAATTTCAGGGGGCTCTGAGGTGACCCAGCTTGTGCTTGCAGGTCGGGTACAGGGGTGGCCTGGTCGGCCCTTTCTTCTGAGTTCTGGGACACGTCATCTGCCACGTGTCCTGATCTTGGAGACCGCCAATATTGTGCATCATCAGGTTGCTTTTGTTTTCACGGTCTCTATAAGATTACAAAATCAAAACCAAAGGTTTCTCTGTGATTCGTACTCAACGAAGGAATTAGACGGGCCGAGAAGTGTTGTATCTTGGAAACGTCTTTATCGGTACAATCCATACAAGGAGTGGCAATACGTTCTTAAGGCAGCGCAACTATCTGCGTGCCTCCCTTCGTCAGATTCGATTTTCTAATTTTTATTTTATTTTCTATATTATTTATGTGATCATATTTTTCAAACAAATATTTTATAAAATCATATTCTATTTTTAATTATTATTTAGCAATTATTTCCCTATTTTTTCCAACAATAGTGCCCTAGAAACTTGATGATACGGTAACCGTCCTTCTTTAAGAAACCAACGCACTCGCTTCTCCATCCTCGAGTGTCTGACCAATAGACGTCGACCTACACACATTTGTCGCACACGTTGTTGTGTATGAAAACTACCATATAGTGAGGAGATATCAGCGGATGTATCCCAAGCCGACGGAATCTAAGTTGTGGAATATTTTTGTAATGGAGTTGCAAGTGCTTGTTATGAAGTTGGTGATGATGGCAGCTTAGTGCGACACCTTGAGGAATGATATTGGTGCAGGAGAGTAGAAGGTCGTACGTTGCAGTGGTCAATAAAGAAGTCTTCACAATTGTTGAAGAAGATATCATTGCCGTCGCTCGTGAATTGTTGAAAAATGAACTTTTGGCCGACGGTGTTACATAACTGAGGGTGTTGGTGAAAAAGAAGGAAGAACATGCCGACGGTTTTGCCTGATAGGAATTTGGGAAGGATTTGGCGTGTGATCAGAGAGTGCCATTGTTCCGATACCCATTTGAATCGACAGAGAGATTTCAGAGGCAAACGAGGCAGGATTTTAAGTTCGACGTCCTCACAAATTACCATGATTATTTTTTTTTGTTTTGTCTTAGTTCTGTAGGTGGTGGTGGTAAAGTTGAAAGAAGAAGCAGCAGCAGCAAGCAGAGTCTTGTTGAATATATCATTTTTCTTTTTGTTTTGTTTGTTTTTAGGAAGATTTTCGGTTAGTTTAGTAATTATATTTGCAGCGTATCTTTGGATATCTGGCTAGACTGGTGTTCTAGCACAGTTTGTTGCATTTAGATGGTAAAAATTAATAAAAAGATTTGTTAATTTTGTTATTAAAAAATCTTATGCTTTAGTATTTTAATATTTCATTAATTTATTGTCTTTAAAAGATTTGATATGATTTGGAAAATCAAGTATAAATTTATAAGTATTTTTTTCCAAAATCATGGAAAATTTTCATGCCATGTCTCGGTTTGAGAATCAATTGGCAATTTCGATTTCAAACGTCCTTCTTCCTTCGGCATATTATACACTTGATGCATGTGTACAAATAAAATGAAGATTTGATAAGATTTCCAGGGAACTTATTTCTAACTACACTAAAATTTTAATAGAAAAGGTGAAGGAAACTCAAACTGAAATCTAACTTGAGACGTGGTAAAAAGATATTCATAATTTTGAGAAAAATAATAATATTTAAGGAAAAAATTATATTACCAAAACCTTATCTTCTGTTATAAATTAATACTTTGTCTTCTCTTCATTTGTTATTTCACCCCACAGAAGGAGGAGAGATTGGAATTACACTTGTCAGTATGTGGCTCAAGCCACACACAAATTCATATTTTGATATACAAGCTAGGGACACAGGTATGGACTTTATGCTCAGATGGTGAGATATAAAATCATAACTATATACATGGTATACAAAGAGTATATTTGATACCTAATTTACGGTTCTATTTCTTCTTCTACAAGACTTTATGATCAAATATATTGCCGTTAAATGAAATACTTTAAGGGATCTCAACGTGATAAAATATTAAGACAGTTATTAAGACAGTTAACCACGAACTCATAGTTGAACAGATTTTACACTTTCCTTAATATATATTTATTTTAGTTGATTTGTTTCATCTAGGTACATAGAGCCACTGGCTTTTGGGGATTATCCATTTGTCATGAGGTCTCTGGTAAGAGACAGAGTCCCAATTTTCACTAAAAATGAAAAGAAGATAATTAAAGGAACCTATGACCTCATCGGACTTAATTTATACTTCTAAATATGTGCAAGACATATCAATTATTGATTTGAACGAACTTCACTTGTTTTGATGATTTTGCTGCAGAACCAAAAGGTGACTGCTTATGAACGATCTTATGTAAATTTAATCTTGCTCTTGAAAGCTTAAATTAAAGCACGTAAAACAATTTGTAAAATATCAGTAATTTCTCAATTTTGAATATATGGATACTGAACACTTAATTTTAAGACAGAACATCCATATGATGTTAAAGGATATAAAATTGCTTCAACATGTAATTAAGTTGCTAATCGTGGAAACAAAATTAGGTTAAAATGTTAATTTTGTTAGTCATTCTAGTTGTTTCCATAAATATGCAAATAAAGTAATTCTTTTTTCTGAAAGGAAAAAACAAGAACAAGACGTTCTACTCAATAAAATAAAATAAAATAAAATATTTACAGGATTGTGCCTCGAGATAAATAGTAAGCATTTGAACTAATATCTTATGATTTTATTTATGAAAGAGCAACCGATCATTGCTATCATCTTTACACAGATGCAATTAATCATAAGATATATACGTTACACGATAAAAAATCTCGATACATTATATAAAAGTTACAGAGGCAAAAGAAAAGTTGCTATTAGTTATTTCAAATACCGGCGGCTCCTAAATTGAATGCTTTGCAAATTCGGGCTTAAGAACTTTCCTTGCTTCTCTTTTTATCCAGTAGAGGAATACTATTAATAGTATTCCCATCCTTAATAATAAAGTCGCAAGAAGTAGCAACATATTCATAATGGCATTATCATTATAATCACGGAGAGAGATATAAAGTATTTCTGTAAATTGTATATTTGTTTTATGAGTTGCTATATATAACTCAGTTCTATTTTGTGATCGATTCATTCATCAATAATTATATAAGTGCAGAATAATCTTGCCATGGCCATATCTAAATTCCTTCAAGAGCTGAATATCTGGTTAAAAGTATTTATTAGACTTGCGTTTCTGTTTCTACAGTGACTGGACCTAATGGTACTCCAAAATCGGAGAATTGGTAACCGCTGCATACCTCTTGTTATTATTTTATTTGTAAAATTTAACTTCCAAATCCAGATGAAAACTCTTATTATTATAGACTTTATTACTATATATTTTGATATTTTCTTATTATATATATAATTGGCATGCATTGATGATCTGTATATATATCTTCACCGCGGCATGGTTTTTGGATTTATGTGGTTCCTGAAGGACTTAAAGAGCTACTGAACCACATGAAGGTGAAATATGGAAATCCTAAGGTCTACATCACTGAAAATGGTGAGTAAATTATTTACGCAAAAGGTCCAGGAATGCGAGTCATGTATGACCAAATTCATATACTTTGAGTGAGCATATCTTTTTGAAAATTCATATTCTAACAAATTAGTGAGAGAAAAAAACAATGGGAAAAGAACCTTAGAAAATTTTTTTGGAGAAAATTGTAGGGTCAATAGAGCCTATTAAAACTAAGAATCTCAGAATTGGTTTTCATTAAATTTTTAGTGGTAAAATTGAAACTAGTCTTACGCATAGTAACAAATTCGTGATTCGGCAATAATTCGGCGAGGTCGAAAATTCGGATTCGGAGAACTATTCGGAAAAAATCGGCAGGTATTCGGAAAAGATTCGGTAAGTGTTCGGGAAATATTCGAGAAGGATTTCGAGCAAAAAATTAATATATGGGACGCTCGATTTTGATTTTGTGAATTATTTGCTTTTTTTTGAATAATTCACTGTTTTTTTAAAATAATTCCCCACGTTCGGCGACGACGAATAATTCGCAGATTTAATCGGCATATCAATAATTCATGAATTATTCACGAATTATTCACGAATTCACCGAATAATTCGCGAATTATGTGACTATGGTCTTACGTGGGACCCATTTGGTTGTAGGATTATGAAAGAAAACCTTCTTTGAATTTTTCGAATCAGAAATCGTTCGGATGGATTGTGGAATCCAAAAAGTTAAGACGATTCCATAATTTTGTGTTTGGTTATGAAATTTGGATTTGTAGGATTCCTTTGGTTTTTATGGAGGGCCCACCATAAAACAAACATTCTTGAATACTAAAAAATTTGGAGAATTTACAAGGATTTATCACTATTCATCGTACTTTTAGATGGGACCCGGATACTTTATTTATTTAATAATTCTCTCTCTCTCTATCTCTCTTTAAAATCTTCAAATCTAAATCTCACTTTTTATTCACCAACCAAATAAAATTTACAAGGATCTATGAATCCAATACTATGAATCCAATACCAACCAAACAACAAATTACCAAATCCAATACTAAGAAATCTTATAGTTGGTATCAGAACTTCCTCCATATTTAGACCCCGTCCCCTTGTTTTCCCCTCAAATTTACGCCCTCATGTGCTTGATTCGTCTTTGGGTTGTGTTTGCTTGCTTCATTTTCAATGGCTTCCGACGTTTGCTCTTGCATTTGGCTTGAATGGAATGTAAACGTAATAATGTGTGTAGAATTTTATATTGAATAAAGGAAGGGTGATATTTGGGGAATGCTATGGTTTCTTTAAACTGATCTTTGTCTTCAAAACTTCAGAGTCCAAATAACCATATAGACCCCGGAGGTGACTTCAGAGCCCAAATATTATGATTTCTTTTGAAATATCTTCAGTCCAAGAAGATGGAGTGGTTTTCGAGGAGGTTTGACGGAGACAGTTAGAGAGAAGGAGGCTATCCGAGTGAATTAAGAGCTGTCATAACCCTTGAAATTGAAGTAGATCTCAGAGGAAAAGGGTTTCGTATGTTGTCGATGTTGAGTTTTAGTTTGGTAAAGACAGAATTAAAAGCTTTGAGGTGTGTACACTTTCCGAAAAGTGATATTGCTTAAAAGATAATGAGAAGAAGATGCCAAAACTGTGAAGACAACCTTTGAATTTGAAATTCAAAATGTCAAACTCTGTTATTAAGTCAACCCAAGATACCCAAGTGCCTCATCAAAAACAATAAATGTTATAAGCCTGCTAGAAATCAGGCCCACTTGGCTCATAATCCACTTTATTCAAGATATTACTTAAATATTGAGAATTATTATAAAGACTTGGGCATTCGTCTCTCCATCCGATGTGGGACTATTTCCCACATACAAATGCTACCAATAGATTTAAACTACTAACAATCCCCCACTAGTTTGTATATATTGGCTGCAACCACATATCTCTCGTGACAAATATTATGCATTAAAAAAGGTATTTCTCGATTTAAACCTTCCATTAGTGTATATATATCAATCGTCTAACAAAGTTATTGGTGTCCGCAGATTAAACCAAAACTTTTATTATTAGAATTTGAAATACAACACACACAATATTCATCTTATTTTCTAAGAGTTTTATAACTGCTTTAGCACTATTATGGCCATATGCTACTCTTGTACTTCATAAGTATTTACAAGAAAATACTTCATATCTTTTATTGAAGCGACACCACTTCTATGCTAATATAGGTGGAGTTTCCTTTATTATATCCCTGTTACTGTGTGTATTTAAAAATTAAATAACTCCATTGAGAGCTTTCGCTCATCCTCTTTATCCTAACAGACAGCATTAGATACTTATTTATATAAGAATGAGACGTCTAGTGCAATACAGGCACGTGACAGTAACTTGTTATTACCCATTGAACTATTAAAATTAGTTTTTACTAATTAAAGTTGGGGTACCATTACTGGTGCCAAATTGTAAATGTTTAAGTCTCATTCCAATTGACGTATTCTTTACCAAATCTCTAGATAGTGTCTTGGTAAAGGGATCTGCTAAATTTTTTGCAGATCTCACATAAACTATGGTAATTATTCCATTAGTAATTAATTCTCGAACATATTCATGCCTTAAGATAATGTGTCTAGAATTACCATTATAAACATTATTATAAGCTCTAGACATAGTCGCCTCACTATCGCAATGCAAGAAAATAGATGGCATTGGTTGTGGCCAGAACTCTATATCCAATATTAAATTTCTCAGCCATTCCGCTTCTTTACCGGCAGCAGCCAAAGCGACAAAATCATATTCCATTGTTGAATGTGTGATGCAAGTTTGTTTCTTAGAAGCCCGACTAATGGCACCGCCTCCAATCGTAAATACCCAACCTGTTGTGCATTTATTATCACTTGCACTTGTGATCCAACTTGCATCCGAATAACCTTCTTGTACTACAGGATAATTGGAATAAAATAGACCAAACTCTTTTGTTCTTTTTAGATACGTAAGAACTCTACTGATGGCCTTCCAATGATTAGTGTTCCCCTCCGAACGGCGGCCACGATGTGAGGACGTCTCGCCTGAGATTCGGGGCAGATGCTAATTGGTGCTATCCGTCCACCTCTCCGAAGATACCAAGTTGATTTATGGCACAGTGTATCGAAGGTTTAAACGGATGCGTTCGATGTAGCAGACTTCGTCAGATTCCCCCTCGCTTGAGAGGTTTTTGATTGTGGGGACGCTCTTCCCTGCAGGCGCAAGCCCCTGCAGTTAATTACGCTACCGCATCGCGGTAACCACTTTCTCCTTCTCCAGATGGTCACTTCGTGTCGTGTGTGTTTATTTTGTGTTTAGTTGCCCGTGGATTGTATACGGAGACTGAGTTATGTCGCCGCCCGTAGGCCGTGGACTAGTCCCAATCCGTATTATCTTAGATTTGGGTTTGGGGGTTTGGGTTTAAGGATACGTTAGCCTCATTGAGGACTAAGATCAACTTAAACGTTTGTTAAGGATACGTTAGCCTAGTTTTTTTTTAAACTAAGATCAACTTAACGGGATCATTTAGATCCAACAATAGAGCAATTAAGGGAGCCATGTTGTTTAGTTTAGCGACATTGCGGTCAATAGGTAGTTTAAGGATATTACGGTCCAATGTTAGTTTTAAGACGTTGCGGTCAAGGTTAAAAACGTCATAGTCCGTGGATTTAAGGACCCCACGGTCCGTCGTTAGTTTTAAGACATCTCGATCAAGGTTAAGGACGTCATAGTCCGTGGATTTAACGACTCCACAGTCCGATGTTAGTTTTAAGACATCTCGGTCAAGGTTAAGGACCTCATAGTCCATGGGTTTAAGGACCCCACAGTCCGTCGTTAGTTTTAAGACATCACGGTCAAGGTTAAGGACCTCATAGTCCATGAGTTTAAGGACCCCACAGTCCGTATCAATATGTGGTCATCGGGACCCGTCACCTCTTTGAAGACGTTGAGGAATTACAACGCCGAGTATCAAGGGAGTGAAGAGATGTACCCTTAAACCGAGGTAGATTAAATAATCTTTGGCCCAATTTGGGACCAAGACCAATTAATTATATTATAAGCCCATTGGCTCAGTTGAATTTGAATTGAGGACTTATGGCCAGCTTGGGCTAAGTCCAATCATGTTTAGGATATTGGCCCTCTGTTGGTCCATTAGAGGAGAGGCTTTGCCTCTAGCCACTTAGCCAATTGGGCTAAAGTTAGTGTTAAACACTAAAGACCAGCAGTGTTGAACACTAGAAACAAGTTAGTGTTTAACACTAAAAGATAGCTAGTGTTAAACACCAGCAACATGGCTTTCAAATTAGTGTTTATACACTAAAACAAATTAGTGTTAAACACTGGCAGTGGAGATTTCAAATTAGTGTTTAACACTAAAGCAGATCAATGTTAAATACTGGAAACAGGGTTTTCCAGGTTGGTGTTCAACACTAAGAAAGTCAGTGTTAAACACTGTAAATAGAGTTTTCCAAATTAGTGTTTAAACACTAAGAAAATCAGTGTTGAACACTGGATATATAGGTTTCAACCTTAGTGTTAAACACTAATGCAAGAGGGGTCACGTGGTAGCACGCGAGAGCGCCCTCAGTTTATTTTATTCTGCCAAAAGTATTGAATACTTTGGAGCATCACGTGCTGTCACGTGACGGGCATTTAAATGTTTTGTCTGTTAGAGCTTCTGCCAAGGGGTCACGTGGGGCACGCGAGGCATTGCCTCAAAGCCCTTCTCTGTGGAACTTTTCAGGGGTCACGTAGTAACACGTGACCCTGCTTCTTTGCCTGTTTGAAGATGTGTTTATCTTTTTAAGAATTAAACTCTTCATAGGGTTAAACCCTAGCTATAACTTTAGAGGAATTAAATTCCCACTTTTCTTTTTTGAAGAATTATATTCTTAGATGGAGTTAAACCCCGGCTTTTCTTCTGTAAGAATCAAATTCCTGGTGTATATAAAGAACTGAATTCTATCATAGGGTTAAACCCTAATTTCTTCTTTCTTAAGGGAATTAAATTCCTGTTATTTTGACAGAATTAAGTTCTTAACTAGGGTTAAACCCTGGTTCTGTTCATTTTGAAGGAATTAAATTCCTACAACATAGGGTTAAACCCTAATTTTAATTCGAGGGAATTAAATTCCTATAATTTTATGAGAATTAAATTCTCAAACATCCATTCCCTCTCTATGCTTTGGATCTGCATGGCAGGATCTCAACCCAATGAGAATTAAATTCTCAATTCATGGGGAGATGTGCACTTTGCAGATCCTCTGCTAAAGAGAGAACTAAGTTCTTCTTTTTAATATCAGAGTTAAACTCTTTTGAGAATTAAATTCTCTTTTTTCTAGAAACCCTCCCCCTTCTTACCTAAGGTTTTCTTTTGCAGAAGATCCAAATTCCTCCAAAGTCTCAAGGCTCTATTTCTCTCTCTCTCTCTCTCTCTCTGTGTATCGATATCTATATATGTATATCCCTCTGTGTGTCTCTTGGCTCCTATTTATAGGAGAAGAAGCAGAATCAATTAGTTTTGGTGAATTTTTCATTGAGAGATTTGATTTGTATTCACCATTCGTTTGGACCCTAGGATTATTAGGTGAATTTTATTCACCATTGGATTTTAAATCCAAAGATTTTCCTTTGTTATTTCGATTAGATTTTAAGGGGAAATCTTTCCAAGTTCAAGATTTTTCCATAGATAGGTGATATTTAGTCACCTTTAAATCTTTAATCCAATCGGTTTCAAATAATCATTCCCCATTGGAGAGATTTGAATGCTGTTCAGAATTTAATTCTGTTAAATAGATAGGCTTTGAAAGCCGGTCACGTGTGGCCACGTGACCCATGGTCACGTGTAAGCACATGACCCCTGGAACGAGCTTTCTTCTTCTTTCTGCGTCCTGTCTTCTGGCCGCTGTTCAACCGTCACGTGCCAACACGTAACCCCTGGTCACGTGTGAGCACGTGACCCTTTCTGGAGCCTTTTCTTTGATTTAATCAAGGAGCTGACTTTGCCTTTGCCGCTGCTTTTAAATGTCACGTGCCAACACGTGACTGCTGGTCACGTGGTAGCACGTGATGCCTCTTTCGTAACTTTCCTGATTTTAAATTAGGAAACAAATGCCCCCACAGCGTTGTTCTCACGTGTCTGCACGTGGGTGCAACGCTGTCACTTTTTTGACCGTTGGATTCCTCTAGAGATTTGGGGAGATGAAGCGTCTCCATCACATCCTATAAATACCCATGTCCTTTCAGAAGAGCCTCCACTTTGCTCATTTTCTTCTCTTGCAAACTTTTCTGAGAATTTAATTCTCTTCTTCCAGAGCTTAGTTCTCTGCCTTGAAACCTTTTCAGAGTTTAACTCTGTCTGACCGATTCCTCTTCCTCAGGCAATCATCTTGAGTGGTCGAAGAACTTTTTATACATAAAATTCTCTAGATTTTAAATCCATTTCAAGGGGTTTCACTCCTTTTTTAACAAAGAACCCATCTTCAAGTTCTTTAACCAAAATATGAGACCACTTAACCTCCAACAGTAGATCCCTTAGGGTTTAGATGATCCTTTAGGGAATGATGGTGATAATCCATGGAGTTTAACCCCGTTCTCAGAAAACATGTTTCCGGGAGTTTAATTCCCTTTCTCTCAATAAGGAATTTAATTCCTATGAGGAACTCAGTTTCTTCGCATGGAGGCTTCCCAAGGTCTCTTTGCCCTAGGTTGTCCTTCTGTAATTAATAGAACAGAAGCTTTGTAATAATTCTCATGATCTTTATTTCAGGTATCATGGATGCCCATTGTATGGTCTTGACGAAATCATTTCCTACGGGAACATTCGTGCATTGGGTCGCAGTCAGAACCAGGAGTTCACCAACGCTCAATGCGCCGAGATCATGAGCTGCTTCGGCGAGTACAACCATCGGCTACTCCCCCGTCGTTCTTCTCTTCTGAGACCAATCGTGCTGGCTATCTAGGAGGCACTCCCTCTCTTTTGTACCGGCGTACCGCTCAGGGCCTTGGACACCGCTAAGGATAAGGTACATTCGGTGTACCTGATGAGCTTGATTTCAAAGAGGAGGCGAGATCGTCTCATTGATCTCTTGCACCAGACCTTTCAGCAGTCAGCCATACTTGCTGCCTATCGGAGGGTGGAGGACATTCGTGAGGACCCCGACGCTTGCGACCGCGAGAGGAAATATACCAGGATGGTTCGAAGCGCCTGGAAGATCTTGGACAAAGTCAAGTTTGAGTTTCTCAATCCATGCCCCGCGTCCGAGGTCTTGCCACTGTAAACGTGTTTCTCTTTATTTTGTATGACCTTCTTGAAGTATGAATGATAAGTTTTATTATGTCTTTGTATGTTTGCATGCCTTTCTGTGGGATTTTATCATTTTACTATTGTTGTTGCTGATGCTTTTAATATGCATGGTGCTATTCTATTTTTTAGTGCACGTCAAGTTTGGGGCTCACGTGTTCTGCACGTGGGGTCCTTTGATAGGACTGTTCAGAAACTCTCCAATGCCATATTTTTAGTGCATAATATCAGATGCAGAAAGGTAACCTAGGAAATAGTTCCATTTCCTTGACTTCCGATGCCTTTCCTTTTTTAGGCCTTGGAAATAGCTTTATCATGCAAAATTTTCCGCGCACAACACTTAATGCACCTCTTTATATCTGAGGCCACAGCCTTCTTTTCTCTTCACAGAGAGGTTTATTTTCATTTTGGTGTAATTTGTCTTGAGAAACAACCGAACGCCATGGCCTGCAATCGCCCTCATGCTCGTCGACAGCCATGGGAAGTTCCTATCGAGGAGATGATTCCCCGCTTTGCTGCTCGATT
Source organism: Agapanthus africanus (assembly GCA_030015575.1). Lineage (NCBI taxonomy): Eukaryota > Viridiplantae > Streptophyta > Magnoliopsida > Asparagales > Amaryllidaceae > Agapanthus > Agapanthus africanus. Next base: position 716,384,082 of record CM057337.1, read on the forward strand.
GGTGGATCCACTCCTTACCGACGACGAATGCGACTCGGCAATGTATGAACTCTCGATCCGTAGGGGGTCCCCCCTCCCGATGGGGTCCCTCTGGCTCCGGATGATTCTCGCGGCCGTGCTTGCCGACATCCCTCCTCACCCGGCGGAGATGACCCTGGCGATACTTGACGCGGCTGAAGAAAAGCTCGAGGGCTTTCACGAAGCGTGCCTGATTACTCAGGCTTTGAAGGATTGCTCAATTCACCTGCCGAGCCAGAAAAGGGCCCGGCGAGCTATTATGTCTGCTTTCGCGGACGAACATGGCGCCAATCGATGGGGAGCGACTCCTCGCGAGAACCGTCGCTTTGATATGCTGGAGAAAGCAGAGAGGGAGATGGAGAATTTTGTTCTCTGTTTTGTTAACCCTTGTGCTATTGATCCCGTGTTTGGTGACCTTTTCCCGCTAGCGTATGTAAGTCGATGTACTACACCCCAGAACTTGTGGGGAGGCGGAATTTTCAAAAACGAACTTGTTTAGTGAACGAACATCGACTAACCGCTTAAATCGAAGCTAAACGATAACTAACCAAACATATAGTTGTTCTAAACTACTATGCTTAGGGATTATACCTATCGAAACTAGTCCTTCGTCTTTACGATCTCCTTGTTCTCCTCGGCCTTCTCTAGGTAGTAGACGATCCACCCGAGAGCAAAACTCCAAGCTTAGCCTCTAAACTTGAGGCAACTAACCTTCTTGGATTGCTAATCAAAGAAGCTAGAATGAAATAGAGTGATGGTTATGGATTGATTAGTCTTACTAATCCTAGATCTCAACACATGAGGGTGAGGATTAGTCTTTTGAAGAGAGAGAGCTTGAGGAGAGAGAATGTGAGAATGAATTGTGATGAGAATAGTAAGTTATCATAATATATATGAAGCATTATCTTTTAACAAGAAAAGAAAAGAAAATGATGAATAAGCTTGCTTCATAAATATCTAATGGTGATTCATTATCATGACTCACTAAGCATTTATCATGCATTAATGATATGCATGAATCACCCTCATGACTCACTAAACTCATTTAATGCAAATGACACATAACCCTCCTTAGTCACCACTTCTAGAAGCTTCTCGCACAATTACGAGAATGCCCCTCCGATCCGTAAAAATACGGAAAAACTTTAGACTGTAAAAATCCAATAACCGGATACCAGTAACTGGCTTAAACCAAAGCCGACTGGTAAAAACTGTCCGAAAGTCGTACGCGCGTAAACGCACGTATGCGTCCGAACCCTTTGTCGCAAAACCATGCGACCTCTATATCGTTTCGCCTGGAATAGGAAACTCTCTGTGTGGGACTCTAGAGACTCGACTACTACGCTGGCAGTGGGTTTAACCACAGACCGCAAGCGGCACTAGCTGTACGTAACGGTCCCCAGGTAGTTGTCGATAAGAAGGCCGATGAGGAAACCCGTCCGAACTCCTACTGAGTCTGATGTGACAATCTCCATACAGTCCGGTCCGTTCGTCCAAGACTATCGCATATCGGGCCTAGGGGGGCGGCAAGCGTCAGTCCCCTAATAGCGGTATAAGTCGTGTCGGAGGGAAGCCCATTACACCCTGAGAAACTACTGGAACCTACCAGCAAATCTCGCTTGCCCTGGCCAGGGACTTTGCGTAATGGCTCTCTGACACAGCACGATATCTACTCCCAATACCGGGAGGGATGAATCCTGTCTAACCGCCACTGCCTCCAAGTGCTCGGGACTGCACCCAACTGCTATCTGTTTGCACGACTCCTTTGAGCCGTGGTAGGGTAGCAATCTAAGAACAGTGGGACACACTTGAGGCGAAGTAGCAGTGTCAAGTCTGCGGACTATGCTGTACTCATGTCACCTGGGAACTGCTCACTGACGACTGGTATCAAACCAACCAACAGTTCCCTGTGAGTCCTGTCCGGTGTACCCGTAACCTAACGAGCACCTGCATACTATCTCCAGTACGACGTACCGACGGCTGTGGGACAGACCATCTCCCCAACTGGGATGAGAAGCGTACACACTAGTCTACTCCAGAGTATCGATGCTCTGTCTCGATAATCCAACGACCAGGGACCTGAATAAGGATGTGCTTGTAGACTACCCAGCCCCCACTAGTGTGACTGCCATCACAACGCTGGTAGACAAGCAAGATCCTAAGAGCTCTATCAATACGTACACTCACATATTAAGATAGAAAAACCAAGTAGCATACTACCATGTTTAGCAAGACTGTTATATACATGTGAATATCCCAAGCTTCCATTAAGTAATATACAAACTAGTATGATACAGTAATGGCCTTCTAGGGCATAAACACTAACAATCTCCCACTTGCACTAGGGCCATGTACTGGCATATCGTAGACCGATGATCTCGAGTAGCCTCTCGAACTGAATCTGAGGAAGGGCCTTCGTGAATGGATCAGCAATGTTCTCTTCAGAAGCAACTCTCCGAACCTCGATCTCCTGACGATCAATGATCTCCCTGATCAGGTGATACCGCCTTAAGATGTGTCTGGACTTCTGATGGGACCTTGGTTCCTTTGCTAAAGCTATAGCTCCGTTGTTGTCGCAATACAGAGGTATTGGATCAACTATGGTAGGAACCACCTGAAGTTCTGTTAGGAACTTCTTCATCCAGACTGCTTCTTTTGCGGCATCGCAAGCAGCTATATACTCCGCTTCCATCGTCGAGTCAGCAACGGTGTCTTGCTTGGAGCTCTTCCAGCACACCGCCCCTCCATTGAGGGTAAAGACATAACCCGACATGGACTTGGAATCGTCCTTATCACTCTGGAAGCCGGAATCAGCAAAGGCCTCCAACCTGAGGTCTTTTCCGCCGTAAACCAAAAACATCTCCTTAGTCCTCCTCAGGTACTTGAGAATGTTCTTTACTGCTATCCAGTGTTTCTCCCCTGGGTCTGACTGATACCGGCTTACCACGCTCAGTGCGTAAGCTACATCTGGTCTGGTACACAACATCGCATACATTATGGAGCCTACCGCAGAAGCGTAGGGTATAATAGACATGCGTTCCCTTTCCAAATCAGTCTTGGGAGACATCTCTTTGGAGAGGGTGATTCCGTGACAAGCCGGTAGATTACCGCGCTTAGAATCTTCCATACTGAATCTTTTCAGTATAGTGTCGATATACCTGGACTGCGAAAGTCCCAACATCCTCTTGGATCTATCACGATAGATCCGGATCCCCAGAATGTACGAGGCATCACCCAGGTCTTTCATGGAGAACCTGTGTGACAAGAATCCTTTGACAGATTGTAGCATAGGAATGTCATTTCCTATCAATAGAATGTCATCCACGTACAAGACGAGGAATACGACACTTCTGGCCACAACTTTACTATATATGCACGGTTCATCTGGATTTTTGATAAAGTCATATTCTTTGACTGTCTCATCAAAACAGATGTTCCAACTCCGCGATGCCTGCTTTAGTCCATAAATAGACTTAAGCAGCTTGCATACTTTCCCGCTGCTCCCACTCTGATTGAAACCCTCTGGCTGATCCATATAGACGCTCTCTTCTAAATTTCCATTCAGAAAAGCCGTCTTTACGTCCATCTGCCAGATTTCATAATCATGGAAGGCAGCAATAGCAAGAAGGACCCGAATGGATTTGAGCATAGCCACTGGAGAAAAGGTTTCGTCATAGTCCAAACCAGGTCTTTGACGAAAACCCTTTGCAACAAGTCTAGCCTTATAGGTTTCCACCTGTCCATCTACACCAATCTTTTTCTTGAAGATCCATTTGCATCCTATGGGTTTTACCCCATCTGGAGCAAAGTCCAAAGTCCATACTTTGTTGGGGTACATGGACTCCATCTCGGTCCGCATTGCATCTAGCCATCGTACCGAGTCGCCGCTCTGGATGGCCTGCCGGAAGTCAGTAGGTTCATCATCATCTATGATGCAATCCTCTCTATCCCCATCTATGAGAAAACCGTAGTATCTCTCAGGCGGATGAGACGGCCTACTACTCCTGCGGAGGGGTGCGGGAATGTTCTGTTCTTCTTGAACCTCTGGTTCTACCAAACTTTCAGTAGCAGTTTGTGGTTCTGGAATTTCTTCCAGTTCTATTTCGCTCCCACTTATTTCCTTTTCTAAAAACTGATTTTCCAGAAAATGGGCATTACGAGAAACAAAAACCTTTTGTTCCTCTGCGTAATAGAAATAATATCCCTTGGAGTTCTTTGGATATCCCACAAACATACATTTTACTGATCGTGCCTCGAGCTTGTCCACATGCTGCTTTTTAACAAAAGCTGGACATCCCCAAATCTTTATATGTTGAAGATGGGGTATCTTCCCAGTCCACATCTGATATGGAGTGGTAGGCACAGTCTTGGTAGGAGCCCTGTTCAAAAGATATGCCGCTGATTCTAGCGCATAACCCCAGAAAGATCGCGGTAACTCAGCATTACTCATCATGGATCGTACCATATCCAATAGGGTTCGATTCCGTCTCTCCGATACACCGTTATGTTGTGGAGTGTATGGAGGAGTAAGCTGAGAGAGCATTCCTTTCTCTTTTAGGTAACCAAGGAACTCGGCACTCAAGTATTCACCACCTCGATCAGATCTTAGTGTCTTAATACTTTTGCCGGTTTGGTTTTCTACTTCATTCTTATACTCTTGGAATTTCTCAAAAGCCTCGGATTTATGTTTCATCCGATAAATGAATCCGTATCTTGAGTAATCGTCCGTGAAAGTAATGAAATAGGAAAAACCACCTCTCGCATGTGTAGACATTGGACCGCATATATCACTGTGTATGAGTCCTAAGAGCTCGCTCGCTCTTACTCCTTGTCCAGTAAATGGAGTCTTTGTCATCTTTCCTTTGAGACAAGATTGACAAGTGTCATAAGATTGATATTCGAACATGTCCAAATATCCTTCTCTATGCAACTTAGTCAACCTTCTCTCATTGATGTGACCCAGTCTACAATGCCATAAGAAAGCTTTATTTAAATCTGGAGACTTTCTTTTTAGTGTGTTCTGGACATTGAAAATTTGGAGTTGGTTTAAAACATATATGCCGTTATTTAGAGTACCGGACCCAATCAAACCATGATTAAGGTGGATGTTAACAACATCTCTTATAAACGTGAAATCATAACCTTTATTTGATAACAAGGAAACTGATATGATATTACACGTTAAGCTTGGTACAAAATAACAGTTATGTAAAACCAAAATATGTCCACTCGTCAATCCTAGGTGATAATCCCCGACGGACGCAGCTCCCACGCTAGCTCCGTTAGCAACCCTGAGGATCATATCACCTTCCTTCAGCACTCTACGGTTTCTCAGTGCCTGCAATGAATTGCAAATATGAGATCCTGATCCGGTATCCAATACCCAGGAAGTAGAGTTGATCGACAGACAATTCTCAATTACAAACACACCTGAAGTCGAAGCCACAGCTTGCTTCGGTTCCTGGTTCTTGGCGTTCCACGCCTTGCAATCCTTCTTCCAGTGCCCTTTCCTGTGACAATGGAAGCACTCATCCGGGCCAACTATCGGTACTGCTATCTTTTTCTTTCCCTTCTTTCCCACCTTACTAACACCTCCTCTAGGTTTGGGTGCGGCCTTCTTCTTCCTTCCTTTGGCCCTAGCCTTGGACCCGGAAGAAGATGCACCGCCAACAAACATAGCGGGTGTTTCCCTTGCTTTCTTCAAGGTGCCCTCTGTACTCCTTAACATGTTCAGGAGTTCCGCAAGTTCAACTTCTTTTCCTTGAAGATTGAAGTTGAGGATAAACTGGGCGTAGGTGGGAGGAAGGGACTGGAGAATAAGGTCTGTACCAAAGTCGTCCCAAGATCTGCGAGCTCTTCAATATAGCCGATCATCTGTAGGACATGTTCACCTACCGATGACCCGACAGCCAACCTCGCTCGAAACAAGTTCTTAGAGGTCTCGTATCTTGCTATACGAGATTGCTCTCCATAAAGTTCCTTTGTATGGAGAAATATGCCATCCAGGGACATATCCTCGTGCCTCCTCTGATGTTCATTGTCCATAGAGGCAAGCACGACGCACTTGGCTCTCGCGCAATCTAAATCCCAGGTTTTGCGGATTTCCTTATCCGTATTGCTGGATTTGGGACCAGGGACAGCAGGTGCCGTAGCGGTGAGGACGTACCCCAGTTTGTCATAGGTCAAAGCCATTTTGACATTCCGCAGCCAATCTTTATAGTTTGGCCCCGTCAATATATTTTTTTCTAAAAGTAACTTAAGTCCAGTCATTTTCAGGGTCGCTGCAATTAGGAGAGAGAGAAGAAAACACTTTAGCATGATGCTCTTGCAAGTTTAGAGTGGTTTTAAGTTTATCTAAACTGGATGGCTCCCACTGTTTCTCGAATCCTTCCTCAAACCATAAAAGAAGAATTAGCCAGGACTATTCTTACCGTACAATACTTGCTTAACCGTTCAGCCAGGCCAGTGTCGATACTTCGAGGGAGGTTTTCCAACGCTTTCGTGAAGTTCCTTAATTAAATAACCTCTTTTCTCTGGGGGCGTAACCCCGCTGACACCTTTCTGGACACCTACTAGGTTTATAGCATTGATCGTTAAGTGACGAATATCCTGATAAGTAGCATATACTCACAGTAGGATCGGGATCCAAATATCATCGTATGATAATGTTGAAGGAATCCTACCAACATTCATCAAACTCCAAATGGTATGCATCTCTTTGCAAATTTCAGTTTCTTTAGAAATTCCCGATATAAGTTTTTGCCCCATGCTCTTATGACCTTGGTTTTGGTCAAAATGTCATAAGTCACATGTCAAGTTCTACCCGTCATTATCTTGTCAATTTGAACCCATCCGTATATACCCCTGACTTTGGTCAAATGGTAATACGACTGTCCCAAACCAACTCATCTATCTTATGCAACAAATGAAAACCCAGCAGCTACCAAACACTATGCCTTGACTTTGGCCAAAATGCATAGCTTGAATACTACTGAATACCCAAATGAAATGACGGAGGGCTACGAATGGTTTTGGCGAAACCGTGAACGTAGTGAACTTGATATAACCGAAGGAACCTGATAGCTTTTAAAAGGAGTGGTTAAATCTCCGCATTTAAAAATATCTGTTTTAAAAATAACCGAGTGGTTTCTTTTAAATTGTTCCAACGATTTAAACTTTGGTTTGTTTTTCTTTGCATTATAGATAATGCGTCCCATCATTAACCTATCATTGCAGAAAACAACGAAAATACAACGTCCTCTTATGCCATCTGCATTCGCCACGGGGTCCCGTCATCACCCGTTAGGTTACTTAACTAACGACAGAGCGGGGGCTGGGCTAGCGCGGGTGTAAAACATAAGTGACGTCTAAATAGCTATCATATATATAGATATTTTACATTCGTCTGACGCAATGATATACATTCCAGAACACAGATAAACAATATTGGATTTGCAAGCAATCTGTATTTCTTTTGAGCCTGCAAGAAAAGACAGATTACACAGTTGTGATGAATAGCCGTTACCCCACCCTCGACCCCTACGGGTACGGCAAACTACCCGCCCGGCAGTTTGTGTACCCCACCTTGGGTCAGTCCTAGGAGCAAAAACAGTAAAATGAAATAATACAACGGTGGCTACAACCGCAACCTGGATGTGCCCCGCAAAAAATAATATTACAACAAATTACATTTCCAACAAATGAATTAAACAATAACCCATTGCAAACCCCGGCTATACACCACAACAGTCCAATACAGTTTATATGCACAAACAGATATAACCATTACAGAAATATGCAACCCCCTGCCAACCGACATACTAGCAGTTAGGGGAGGTTTACGAACACATTAAACAATCACAGATATAATCCAACATGCAAATACTGTACAATTTTGATCGATTAAACATCTTTAATATTGCTCCAAAAACTGCTCTGTAAACTGGAAACCTGAGCAAAATTAAAATATTCCAGAAAACCCCAAATACCAGAGAGGACCCACACATGAAAGACGAGTCCATGACTCGGCAACTCGGCCGCGGAACCGCGGCGGATCGGTGGGATCCGCCGCGCTTCCGCGGCCCTTTAGCCGATTCATGGGCTCGAATTTCTTGGGTGTTCTTCTGGACCCTTTACAAGCTTTCTGAGCTCACCTGAAAAATTTTAGGACATCATTTTAAACTCGACAGAAACTTGACAGATTTAGGGTTTTCCGGCTTCGTTTTTCCGTTTGAAATTCGTACAAATTTGCAATTAAGTTATTTATTGTTTAGTGAGTCTCTGATACCACTGTAAGTCGATGTACTACACCCCAGAACTTGTGGGGAGGCGGAATTTTCAAAAACGAACTTGTTTAGTGAACGAACATCGACTAACCGCTTAAATCGAAGCTAAACGATAACTAACCAAACATATAGTTGTTCTAAACTACTATGCTTAGGGATTATACCTATCGAAACTAGTCCTTCGTCTTTACGATCTCCTTGTTCTCCTCGGCCTTCTCTAGGTAGTAGACGATCCACCCGAGAGCAAAACTCCAAGCTTAGCCTCTAAACTTGAGGCAACTAACCTTCTTGGATTGCTAATCAAAGAAGCTAGAATGAAATAGAGTGATGGTTATGGATTGATTAGTCTTACTAATCCTAAATCTCAACACATGAGGGTGAGGATTAGTCTTTTGAAGAGAAAGAGCTTGAGGAGAGAGAATGTGAGAATGAATTGTGATGAGAATAGTAAGTTATCATAATATATATGAAGCATTATCTTTTAACAAGAAAAGAAAAGAAAATGATGAATAAGCTTGCTTCATAAATATCTAATGGTGATTCATTATCATGACTCACTAAGCATTTATCATGCATTAATGATATGCATGAATCACCCTCATGACTCACTAAACTCATTTAATGCAAATGACACATAACCCTCCTTAGTCACCACTTCTAGAAGCTTCTCGCACAATTACGAGAATGCCCCTCCGATCCGTAAAAATACGGAAAAACTTTAGACTGTAAAAATCCAATAACCGGATACCAGTAACTGGCTTAAACCAAAGCCGACTGGTAAAAACTGTCCGAAAGTCGTACGCGCGTAAACGCACGTTTGCGTCCGAACCCTTTGTCGCAAAACCATGCGACCTCTATATCGTTTCGCCTGGAATAGGAAACTCTCTGTGTGGGACTCTAGAGACTCGACTACTACGCTGGCAGTGGGTTTAACCACAGACCGCAAGCGGCACTAGCTGTACGTAACGGTCCCCAGGTAGTTGTCGATAAGAAGGCCGATGAGGAAACCCATCCGAACTCCTACTGAGTCTGATGTGACAATCTCCATACAGTCCGGTCCGTTCGTCCAAGACTATCGCATATCGGGCCTAGGGGGCGGCAAGCGTCAGTCCCCTAATAGCGGTATAAGTCGTGTCGGAGGGAAGCCCATTACACCCTGAGAAACTACTGGAACCTACCAGCAAATCTCGCTTGCCCTGGCCAGGGACTTTGCGTAATGGCTCTCTGACACAGCACGATATCTACTCCCAATACCGGGAGGGACGAATCCTGTCTAACCGCCACTGCCTCCAAGTGCTCGGGACTGCACCCAACTGCTATCTGTTTGCACGACTCCTTTGAGCCGTGGTAGGGTAGCAATCTAAGAACAGTGGGACACACTTGAGGCAAAGTAGCAGTGTCAAGTCTGCGGACTATGCTGTACTCATGTCACCTGGGAACTGCTCACTGACGACTGGTATCAAACCAACCAACAGTTCCCTGTGAGTCCTGTCCGGTGTACCCGTAACCTAACGAGCACCTGCATACTATCTCCAGTACGACGTACCGACGGCTGTGGGACAGACCATCTCCCCAACTGGGATGAGAAGCGTACACACTAGTCTACTCCAGAGTATCGATGCTCTGTCTCGATAATCCAACGACCAGGGACCTGAATAAGGATGTGCTTGTAGACTACCCAGCCCCCACTAGTGTGACTGCCATCACAACGCTGGTAGACAAGCAAGATCCTAAGAGCTCTATCAATACGTACACTCACATATTAAGATAGAAAAACTAAGTAGCATACTACCATGTTTAGCAAGACTGTTATATACATGTGAATATCCCAAGTTTCCATTAAGTAATATACAAACTAGTATGATACAGTAATGGCCTTCTAGGGCATAAACACTAACAGCGTAGCATATTTAAATTAGTCCCTTTTTTTATGCTTTATGCTGAACTTTCATGTAGGCTCGATACTCGTATGTATGTCTTCGCTTGCATAAATAAACTTTGTGTTCTCCTTATCGTATGTATGTTTTCGCTTGCATAAATAGACTTTGTGTTCTCCTTATAAGAGCTTTCTTTAATTATCAACACTATCATCATGTCGCATGCACATTAAAGCCCCAAATATTATTTCCTTTTTGGATGTTCATATAATTGCGAACGCATGCTCGTCGGAAATTTTCTCATTGCTTTTCATACCAGGTAATGTGAGCGCGTTTTAAGTCGATTATTGCTGTCGACTGGACGCCCATTTATACGGTCTTGAGCGTGTATGTCCCGTTTCCAAGGTTGCGGTCATGAAAGTGAGCTTATGTGGCCTGATAGGGCGACACGTGGCGAACATATTGTCGTGCGAGAAAAGGGTTCGGCCGTAACTTCTCGGAGAGGGAGCTGGCTTCTAAAGCGCTGAGCGAGCTTTAAGCGAGTCTTACTGCCAAGGTCAACAAAGCGTATAAACTCTGGCGGGTGCTTCAAGAGTCTATAAGGGAGGTGGTGACTCTTGATAAAGCTGCCACGTTCACTCGTGAGAGGGTCGAGGCTCATAAGGCCACCGAGAAAGAGCTTGAAGGCCGGCTCGCTTCGTATCAGGCCCAACAGGCTCAGGCGGAGGCCCGTCTTCTGGCGATCTTAAATCATGAGGCCGTGGCCCAACAAAAGCAGAATGAGCTAACCAAGCTGCTAAATCGCCCGCCGACTTGAAACATTTGTATCTTTTCCTTCCTTCTTGTATATACTCATAGATGAGAGTATTTTCTTTTGTTCTTTCATGAATTGTACTTTGTATCCATTTTGGTTTATGAATAAAAGATACATTTTTCTTCTCAATGATGTGTCTCTTTTATTGAATGTGTTTTGCGGACAATTTATCTTGATCTCTCTGTAGGGCAGCGATGGCTTAGGATTCAGGGTTAAGATCTGCTTCCTAAGACTTTTGCACTTTATGAGCCACGAGGGTCTCATAAAGAGTTTTTTCTCCCTACAGGTCGAGAGGATCCCATAGGTGTGAGTTCTTCTTAAGAATTGTGAGGATTCTTAAGCGGGTTTTCTCTTGAGAGTCGTAAGGATCTCAGAAGAGAGTTTTTCTTCCTTACAGGTCGTGAGGACTTGCAAGTGCTGGATGTGGTCACCCTTATCCGTGTTTCACGGGGTCAGGGGTTGCTCAAGGCATCGTAGTTTAAAGACGTCGCAGTCAAGGTTAAGGACATCATAGTCCGTGGATTTAAGGACTCCACAGTCCGATGTTAGTTTTAAGACATCACGGTCAAGGTTAAGGACGTCATAGTCCGTGGATTTAAGGACTCCACAGTCCGATGTTAGTTTTAAGACATCATGGTCAAGGTTAAGGACCTCCTAGTCCGTGGATTTAGGGACTCCACAGTCCGATGTTAGTTTTAAGACATCACGGTCAAGGTTAAGGACCTCCTAGTCCGTGGATTTAGGGACTCCACAGTCCGATGTTAGTTTTAAGACATCACGGTCAAGGTTAAGGACCTCATAGTCCGTGGATTTAGGGACTCCACGGTCCGATGTTAGTTTTAAGACATCACGGTCAAGGTTAAGGACCTTATAGTCCGTGGATTTAGGGACTCCACAGTCCGATGTTAGTTTTAAGACATCACGGTCAAGGTTAAGGACCTCATAGTCCGTGGATTTAGGGACTCCACAGTCCGATGTTAGTTTTAAGACATCACGGTCAAGGTTAAGGACCTCATAGTCCTTGGATTTAGGGACTCTACAGTCCGATGTTAGTTTTAAGACATCACGGTCAAGTTTAAGGACTTCATAGTCCGTGGATTTAGGGACTCCACAGTCCGATATTAGTTTTAAGACATCACGGTCAAGGTTAAGGACCTCATAGTCCGTGGATTTAAGGACTCCACAGTCCGATATTTGGTTGCAGGGACCCGTCACCTCTTTGAAGACGTTGAGGAATTACAACGTCAGGCATCAAAGGAGTGAAGGGATGTACCCTTAAACCAAGGTAGAATCAGTACAGAATCAGGGTGGTTGATTGTTAGTTTTAAGACATTACGGTCGAGGTTAAGGACATCATAGTCCATGGATTTTAAGGACTCCACAGTCCGATGTTTGCTCTGGATGCTTCACACGGGTTCACTGCCGTGCTTGGCGAGGACCAGGCTCCGCTCTGGGCGTTTTCCGCAGGGTCAAAGAGTGACATTATCCGCGTTCCACGTGACCAGGAATTTTGCACTAGATGCTTCACACGGGTTCACTGCCATATTCGGCGAGGACTAGGCTCCGCTCTGGATGCTTCACACGGGTTCACTGCCGTGCTCTGCGGGGACCAGGATCCGCTCTGGACGTTTTCCACGTGGTCAAAGAGTGACGTTATCCGCGTTCCACGTAACCAGGAATTTTGCACTAGATGCTTCACACGGGTTCACTGCCGTGCTCGGTGAGGACTAGGCTCCGCTCTGGATGCTTCACACGGGTTCACTGCCGTGCTCTGCGTGGACCAGGATCCGCTCTGGGCGTTTTCCGCAGGGTCAAAGAGTGACATTATCCGCGTTCCACGTGACCAGGAATTTTGCACTAGACGCTTTACACGGGTTCACCGCCGTGCTCGGCGAGGACTAGGCTCCGCTCTGGATGCTTCACACGGGTTCACTGCCGTGCTCTGCGAGGACCAGGATCCGCTGTGGACGTTTTCCACGGGGTCAAAGAGTGACGTTATCCGCGTTCCACGTAACCAGGAATTTTGCACTAGATGCTTCACACGGGTTCACCGCCGTGCTCGGCGAGGACTAGGCTCCGCTCTGGATGCTTCATACGGGTTTACTGCCGTGCTCTGCGAGGACCAGGATCCGCTCTGGACGTTTTCCACGGGGTCAAAGAGTGACGTTATCCGCGTTCCACGTAACCAGGAATTTTGCACTAGATGCTTCACACGGGTTCACTGCCGTGCTCGGCGAGGACTAGGCTCCGCTCTGAATGCTTCACACGGGTTCTCTGCCGTGCTCTGCGAGGACCAGGATCTTCTCTGGACGTTTTCCACGGGGTCAAAGAGTAACGTTATCCGCGTTCCACGTAAGCAGGAATTTTGCAATAGATGCTTCACACGGGTTCACTGCCGTGCTCGGCGAGGACTAGGCTCCGCTCTGGATACTTCACACGGGTTCACTGTCGTGCTCTGCGAGGACCAGGATCCGCTCTGGACGTTTTCCACGGGGTCAAAGAGTGACGTTATCCGCGTTCCATGTAACCAGGAACTTCGTTGATTGTATTCGCATTTCACGGAAATGGGATTTGACTTTTCGGTGATCAGGATATCGCCGAGCCATGGAACTGGGAGTTGCCGCTGTTCCGTTTCGCTTGAAATCGTGTTCGTTGTTACGAGACGAGTGCTGAGATGATCTCTAAGTCATTCGCGGCCCGTCGAGATTTTGCTTCTTCTTATGATGAAACCTGAGGGAGAAGTATGATCCCTTTTTTGTTTACGCCCTTGGATTGTATACAGGGTGTGATGAAACATCACCTGTAGGGCATAAATTAAAACTTTTTATTATTTTATTTCTTTTTCCGCGATGCTCTATCATTTCAGCTTTTATATCGCGGAGGTCGCGATTGCCCTATCATTTCGGCTATTTTTCGCGGTGCCCAATCATTTCGGCTATTTATTTCATTTTTACTCGTTGTTTTTTCTTGCGAGTTGCCCCATCATTTCGGCTATTTTGCGTGCATACATTTTTACCTGCTGTTTTTTATTGCAAGTTGCCCCATCATTTCGTCTATCTCGTATGCACGTGCGGCCTACTGGCTTTTCGCCATAAACCTGAAATTAGACACAGATTTCGGCATCAGCACCGCTACAACTGGGATATGGTCAGGAGCGAATCATCATCTGCCTCTGTCGATGTTGAACAAAGGTGGCTTAGCAAACATGGTTAGGGTCCCGTCGACTAAGGCTTTTGACTTCATGAGCCGTAAGGGTCTCACGAAGGTATTTCTCCCTACAAGTCGTGAGGATCTCGTAGGTGTATTTTCTCCCTAGGAATCGTGAGGATTCCTAAGTGTATGTTCCTCTGTAATTCGTAAGGATCTTACAAGAGGGCTTTCTCCTTATAAGTCGAGATGACTCATAAGGGTTGTTCACCATAGGGACATACCCCTAGTCACGGGTGGGACTTTGCTGGGGAAATGCTTATTCGCGCCTGTGGATTATATACAAGGGTCAGTATGAGCCGCTTGTAGGGCATTGTCGAAGGTTATGGGGGATTTTGCTTAAGCACAGGTTCAGGTTTTTGTAACTTAGTCCCATAAGAGAGTTCTCCTTGTGAGTCGTGAGGATCTCGCAAGTGTCTTTTCTCCTTAGGAATCGTGAGGATCCCTAAGTGTGTTACTCCCTTGTGAGTCGTAAGGATCTCACGCGGGTGGTTTCTCCTTACAAGGTCGTGAGGACCCTGTAAGTGTCCTTTAACGAGGTTGCGCCCTTTCGAGTTTTCACAAACACTCGCCGGTAGTCCTGCTGTTTTTACTCACGGAGCCCTTTCGGGTTTTCATCCGTACCCATTTTGCTTATGGACATACCGTTATTTATATTTTTTTTTCTTCTCTTCTTTTTTTTTACGAGGTCGCGCCCTTTCGGATTTTCACGAACACTCGCCGGTAGCCCTGCTGTTTTTACTCACGGAGCCCTTTCGGGTTTTCATCCGTGCCCTTTTTGCTTATGGACATACCGTTTTTTATTTTTATTTTTTTTATTATTTTTTTATTCATCTCGTCAGCCCAAGGATGCTGCGGTAGTAGTTTTAAGGACGTTTTGGTTCGTCATTAGTTTAAGGACGTTCCGGTCCGACGTTAGTTTAAGGACGTCTCGGTCCGTCGGTCCGATGTTAGTTTAAGGACGTCTCGGTCCGTCGTTAGTTTAAGGACGTCTCGGTCCGTCGTTAGTTTAAGGACGTCTCGGTCCGTCGTTAGTTTAAGGACGTTTCGGTCCGAAGTTAGTTTAAGGGCATTTCGGTCCGTTGTTAGTTTAAGGACGTTTCGGTCCGACGTTAGTTTAAGTATGTTTCGGTTCGTCTGAGGAGAGGGCCGGCTACTACTTATAGAGCTTGAGCTTTAGGAAGATAGCGAGCGGACATAGTCGTCGTCATCTATCATTGACCTAGGCTGTGGCTCATTAAGCGTAGTATTTCTTTAGGAAGCGGCCATTTATTGTCCTGAAAGGCCTTTCACCGTGCATGTCCATGAGTAGATAGGCCCCACCCTGGTAGACCTTATCTATGATGTACGGGCCTTCATAGTTTGGCTCGAATTTTCCCCGCTTGGCGCGATTGGGGATCATAGGCCTTTTGACCACTAGCACGAGTTCGCCCTGGTGGAATGTCCTCGGCCTGGTCAATCTTTCATACGAGCGCGTCATTTTCGCTTTGTAAGCCTCCAGATTGTGTTGCGCTATGAGCCGGGTTTCATCAAGGGCGTCAAGCTACTCAAGCCGAAGGTGAGCATTTTCTTCGTTTGTCAACTGGCAGTGGACTGCCACTCGTAGAGACGGTAGCTCTATCTCAAGGGGGAGTACTGCTTCCGTACCGAATACTAATGCGTATGGCGTTGTGCTCGTGGCCGTCTTGAACATAGTTCGGTACGCCCAAAGAGCCTCTTGCAGTCTCTCGTGCCAGTCCTTCTTATTTCGGGACACCGTCTTTTTCATGATCTTTGTCAAGGTCTTATTGAAGGCTTCAGCTAGACCGTTAGCTCGCGGATTATAAACCGAGGAATATCTCCAGTCTATATTGTGTTGTTGCGCGAAGTGACTGATCTTGTGGCTTCTGTAAGCTGGCCCGTTATCGGAAATGATCCGTCGCGGAGTTCTATACCGATAAATGACGTGCGTCTTGAAGAAATGGAGGATATTCTCTGTCTTCACTTCCCTCAACGACACTGCCTTGCCCATTTGGAGAAGTAATCGGTCTTCGCCAAGATGAAACGATGTCCCTTGGATGATGCTGGTTCGATAGGGCCGACTATGTCAGTTCCCCACATTTCGAATGGCCAGCTAGCCACCGTTGGATGGAGTGGATTTGGATGCTGGTGGATAAAGTCCCCACGAATTTGGCATGAGTGGCACCGCTTCGCATATTCGAGGCAGTCCTGGATCATCGTGGGCCAGTAGTAACCCATCCGTTTAATTTTTAACTTCATCTTCGGGCCTGCTTGATGAGAACCACAGATTCCGTCATGAACTTCCTGAACGACTCTGTCTGCTTCGTCAGGTCCTAAGCATCTCAGCCACAGAGAATCAAACGATCTCTTGTATAGAGTATCGTTGACGAAAGTGAAAAATAGAGCTCGTTTCATGAGCTGATGTCTTGAGGACGCTTCTTCGAGCATTCGGTGGGACTTAAAGTAGTCTATGAAGACTTCCCTCCAGTCCTCAGTCTTCTCACGGTCTTTTATTTGTAGGGTCGTCTGCTCAGTCGCTCCCTTTTCTTCGTATGATTCCGGAGATATTTCTGCTGGGGCGAGCACTCGACGGCTTTGTACCACGATTCTGACGTCATCGAGGTTCTCGTCAGCCAGTTCTTTAGCGAGCTTAGCTAACGCGTCTGCTTTGCTATTTTCTGCGCGTGGTATACTTTCCAAAGTATAGGAGGGAATTTGGGCCAACAGTTGTTGCACCTTTTCACCGTACTTCACCAACTCCGGTTTGCACGTTTGGTAGTCGCCGTTTACTTGACTAACGACCAGTTGAGAATCCCCGTATATGAGGAGGTTTTCAATTCCCATGTCAATGGCGATCTTGAGGCCTGCAATCAAAGCTTCGTATTCGGCTTCATTGTTCGTCCTCGGTTCTGTTAAGGAGAAAGCGAAACGCATTATCCTTCCTTGTGGAGTTAAGAAAATGAGGCCTACCCCCAATTTGATCATTGGGGTACTTTGTTTGCGCTTCTTTACGGAAGATGCTCCATCGAAATAGAGCTCCCATTGGGTATCACCACCGTCGATCGCGTCAAACGCATGTTCGTCTGGCAAATCGCAATTCAGAGGAGAATCGGCAGGTATCGGGTGCTCAGCGAAGAAGTCGGCGATGGCCTGGCCTTTCACTGCCTTGAGAGGTTGATATGTTATCGAGAACTCCATCAAGAGCAGGGCCCATTTAGCGAGTCGTCCCGTCAGCATGGCCTTCGACATTAGATATTTTAGGGAGTCCACCTTTGATATAAGACGGACTTCATATGCCAACGCATAGTGCCTGAGCTTTGTTATCGCGAAGATCAACGCCAGGCAGTGTTTTTCAATGGGAGAGTAGTTGCTTTCTGCCCCCAGCAGAACTCGACTTAAGTAGTAGAGTGCTCTTTCTTTCCCTTGATCGTTCTCTTGTGCCCATAATGCGTCTAAGGAACCTTCGAGGGCGGTTATATAAAGAATGAGGGGTTTTTCCTTGACCAGAGCAGCCAACACCGGCGGATTCTGCAGGTATTGCTTGATCTCGTCTAGTGCACTTTGGCATTTTTGGTCCCAGACGAACGGGGTTCCCTTCTTCATCAGGTAGCTGTAAGGACGGCACTTTCCTGAAAGGTTGGTTATAAATCGCCGTATATACGCGAGCTTCCCTTGGAGAGACCGCAGCTGTTTGAGAGTCCTTGGCGGTGGCATTTCCATGATCGCCTTGATCTTGGACGGATCTATCTCGATACCTCGGTGTCGGACGATGAATCCTAGGAATTTACCCGAGGAGACTCCGAACACGCATTTGAGGGGGTTCATCTTCAAATTATATTGCCGAAGGCGTTGAAATACGGTCTTCAGATGCTCTAAATGCTCTTCATATGACGTGCTCTTCACTACGAGGTCGTCGATATAGCACTCGACGACATCATGTATGAGATCATCAAAGATCTTTGTCATGGCTCTCTGATAGGTAGCACCGGCATTTTTTAATCCGAAGGGCATGACTTTGTAGCAGAATATGCCCAAAGGAGTCCGGAAAGCGGTGTGCTTCTGATCTTCGGGATGCATCTTTATCTGATTGTACCCTGATGAACCATCCATAAAGGAGAAAACCTCGTGAGTGGACGCGTTATCTATCATCAGCTCGGTTACCGGTACTGGGAAATCGTCCTTCGGGCATGCTTTATTGAGATCCCTGAAATCCACGCATATGCGCACCATCCCATTTTTCTTCATTACCGGGACGATGTTGGCGATCCAGTCAGGATATTGGACTTCTTGGATAAATCCAGAATCGATCAGCTTCTTGACTTCGGCGTTGATGCTCATCTCAAGCTCGAGCCGCATCCTTCTCGGCGCCTGCTTGACTGGCTTGATATCCAGGGATATTGCTAATTTATGCACAGCAATCTCTGGATCTAATCCCGGCATCTCGGAATAGTTCCACGTGAAGCAATCTTTATGCTGTAGAAGCACGTCCTTTAACGCAGCCACCCTTTCTTCAGATAGCAGCTCGCTGACGAATGTCGGTCGCGGATCGTCTGCCGATCCCAACTCAATCTTCTTGAGGTTATCTGCAGTAGTATGTATGCCATCTTCCAGTTCTTTCGGAGCCGGTGGAAATTCTGAGATTACCTCATTGTCATTGTTTTCGAAGCACCAAGGGAGCTCATCTATGTCCTCGGGCTCTTCTTTTAATATTGTAATTATGTGACAAGTGTGAATCTGCTTCCAAGATCGATGTGGGTCTGGTTCGGCTCTTGCGGCTTTGAGTTCGTGCTTTTGTGGCGGTGTTACCCTCCAGATGCTGGATAAAGCAAATCTGCCTTGCTGGTATTGGTCTTAGACCCAGTTCTTGAAGGTGAAGCAGTCTTCGATAGGGTATCCTATGGCTCGGTGATAAGAGCAATAGCCCGGATAAGAAACTTTGTTAGCTTGCTCGGGGTGCTTAGACTCTGGAAGTGCGATCATTTGATGTTTTATAGCGAGCTCGAGTAACTTCTTCGTCTTGTCTCGGGGGAAGGAATACGCTCGACTCATCTTCTTCATGAGGGACAAATCCGGGCCGCGCAATACCCGATCACATAACTCTCTAATCCTACGTCGTTGTTGTCAGCTCCTCTTTCCACTTCTTGACTTACTTCTGCCTCTGCGTCGGGATTTTTGTACAACGGGTTGACAGGGAGGAGCATCTTTGTCTTTTGCAGCCTGTTGAAATAGACGTTGCGTCCTGGCCTTCTCGTAGATGGCCATCTCGCGGTTGTGGTCTTCCTGAGCCTTTTGACCTGCTTTCCTGATAAGCTTGTCCACTTGTTCTTCAAATGACGGACTCGGCACTTCGCTCGCGGGATCCAGTTTTGATGAGGGGTTAGCATTCCCCGACAGGGTGTCCTCCTCCTCATCAAAGTTATATATGGCGTAGCTGCCGTGGACTCGCTCCCATTTCCCGGATCTCACATATCCAAGCCCAAGCGTTTCCATTCTCCCGTTGGGCAATTTGCGCTGAGTCCCAGGGACATTCCAAATCCTGTTGTAGAACCGAGCTTGTCGAACAGTCTGTTTTAAAGGTACTCCTTGGCGCTTCAATATCCTCTTTAGTCCATTTGTGTAATATCTGGGCAAACGGATGGGTTGGAGCCTGTCGAGTGTAGCATCCGCGCCATGCCATATCTCTTTCTCCACTCTCGTTTCTGTGGATTGGTAGAATAGGATCACCTTTTCACCCTTTCGTCTGGGAGGGACGTAAAACGTCTGCAGGTCCTGTACATTGTAAGCTTGAAGTGCGTCGAGATCCTTGTAGTGTTTCCGCGGCACCATGGTGATTTGCAAACTCTGATCATCGCTAGGGGATGCTTGTATTGACGGCCGACTGGAGAACACGGCATTAACCTCATCTTCTGAGTCACTTCCGAAGATCAACATGGGGGCGGACGTTCCCGGGTTGTTGCGTCGAGACGGCTCAGCGTAAACTATCTCTTCTTCTTCTTCGGTATCGCTCCCGAAAACAGGGATGGTGGTGGCGGCTTTGTTCTCCGGCTTGCGACTCTTTTCTGTATCCTCGAAGTCTGGCAAAAAGTATTTTGCATCTTCGTACTTGCGGACTTCGTTCACGGAGAATGGGTTCAGCTCACCTATTACGGTATACTCGAAACCATTCTTAAAGTACTTCATACACTGATGCTGTGTAGAAGGGATGATGTTGTACTCGTGTAACCAAGGACGACCGAGCAAGGCGTTGTAGCAGGTCTTGGCGTCAATGACGTGAAACTTGATGTCCGTGACAAGCAGTCCGAAGCGTAATGTTAGTATTACAGATCCGAGAGTCCGTGATGACTGGGAGTCGAAACCGGAGATGGTAATTTTGTCACGAGCGAGGTGCTGTACGCTCATGCAGATTTCCTTCAAAACCCGAACATTAAGGAGATTGACGGAGGATCCATTATCCACCAGGATCTTGCCTATCTTGATATCATGGCAGTATCCAGAGACATATAGGGGACGGTTGTGGTCGCACGTCCCGAGGAGAAGGTCTTCGTCACCGAAAGTGATGTCGGCCGTGTGCACTTCTTCCAGTTCATCCTTCATCCTTTCTGCGGCGAGGAAGGCTTGGAACTGCTCGGGTTCTTGTAACGCCTTGATTAATGAATCTCGCTCTTCTTTTGATAATAGGAGGGCATCGAGAATGCTGAGCTGAGAAGGTAGCTTCCTTAGGTGCGCTAGGATGTTGTAGTCCACCTTACCCTTCCTGGGAGGGTCCTTGGCAGTCAGCTCTTTCATGACCTGGTCATCTAAGGCGGTATTCCCAGTGACCTTCTCCTTTCCCTTATCTTTTCTACTCGCGGGTCCAAGATTCTTTTCCGGGAGCGTGCGATTGCGCAGCTGAATATTTTCGCAGGCCTCTGGTTCTTCCTCTTTCTCTAAAACGGATTCTTTAAAGAGAGGGCCCAGAGCCATTTCTTCATCAGAGTCGCTCCCAAAGGTGAGAACTTGTGACCCTCCGGTGTTAACCATGTAACAGTTGCCAGCAGTTCTGTTGTGCCCGTCGGTAGTACTTCTTCGTTCCCGACGAGTCTTGCGTTTCATGCGCTTAAAATGTTGCCGGTGAGCAACATATCCTTGCCACCATATCCTAAAAGCGTCGCACTCCTCCGTAGGGTGCAAAATCTTCCGATGATATGCGCAATAATTAGGGTGTCTTTCCGCTCCATTGAGCGTGTTTTCTTCTGAGGGTGGTAGTTTCATTCCCATTGACATGGCTTTGGAAAATCTTTTCCTCGCCTTGAATACGTTTTTATTCGCATCGGATATCTTTTGATCTGGCGGGAGTGCTTCGACTCTTTCGTTTAGTCGCCTGCGCTTGGCTCCTTCCGATGCAGCCATCTCATGCTCCTGATTGGCTTTACTCTTCGAACGAATCTCGTCTAGAAAGGCGTCGATCATTCCCTCTGTTGGCCATATAAGTTCTGGCTCAGGCTGTGCCCCCAGTTTCTCAGTGCCAGGAGCTTTCTCATCATCCGTAGACGAGTGGGAAATCACATGACAGCTCGCCACATATCCCTCGGATTCATCCGACGAGCTTTCTCCATCATCTTCCTCTTGAAAGACGTGGTTGAGGAACTCTTGCAGTGTGACGGGAGTCCGTGCCTTTTGATTGTACTCCTCCAGCGCGTCAATCTGTTTCTATAAATCCGTGCGCTTGTCTCCAGGCTTCACGGGCTTTTTGGATTTCTTCTTCTTTTTCTTCGGAGATTTTGACGGTTGGGCGTGAGTACTCGGGCCCTCACCATCGCTCTTTGTAGTTGGGCGCGGCTTCAGCATCCCTTCGATGATTTGAGGTTCAAGAGGGTTCTTCCATTCAACCGCCGGGCACGCATGAAGATCTCTCAGCATTCTTTTGGTTTTAGTTGATAACACGATTTCCCATGGAGCTTCTTCAATAAAGGAACAAGTTGCCCCCGGTGCGTCCGTCTTCTTAGGAGTATGCGGCTGTGACGGGTTCACCTTCCACTTTTCGGACAGTGCAAACTTTCCCTGGAGGTATTGATCTTCAATCCATCCGTTGAAAACGAAGCAATCCTCAATCGGATGGCTTACCGTTTGATGGTAAGGGCAATAGTTGGGGTTATTCACCTCAGCGGGTTGTGGCGGTCGCCTTGGATTTGGCAAGTTTATAAGTATGTTGCGTACTGCCAGCTCGAATAACCGTTTTGTCTTGTCCCGTGGGAATGAGTAGGGACGCTTCATCTTCTCATTATAATATCGTCGTCTTTCTTCCAACTGATCCGCCAGCTTTGAGGCACTAGTTTGCTGTTGAGCATTCGCAACGAAGGTTGCCTTCCCTTTACCCTTGTCATTCCGGGGTTCTGGCTTCGAGGGACACGGTCTGTGACCCATCTGGTCCATCTGGGCCAACTTGTCGATCAAAGCCTGAAATGTGGTCGGCTTAAAGAACATCATGAACTGGGAAATAGTTGCGTGAGGGTCTAGGGTTCCCACGAACATGCCCACCGCGAGCGCTTTCTCGATGCGTTGCTCGCATTTCGACCACAAATTTCGCCAGCGTATAGCATACTGGACCCACGTTTCACCTGGTTTTACCCTGGCATTAATCAATGCCGTTATTGGAGTGCGTTCGCTGGCGCTTGTGAATCGCTGAGTGAATAGCAACTCCATTTTAGCGAACGTCTTGATAGAATCGTTCGGGAGTTCCGAATACCATTCGAACGCTGTTTCTGATAAGCTGCCCACGAACTGGCGAAGCAACAGTTTATCGTCACCGCCGGTGTTACCGCAAAGGGCTCTGAACTGGGCAACATGTTGGTGAGGATTGCCGGTCCCCTTATACACGTGGAATTTTGGTATTGTATAACCCGGCGGATATTTGATTTGGTCGTACCAGCTCGGATATGGTCGCCCCGTTTTTACGACTTGACCAGCTGCCTCAGTCACCTGATGAGCTCGTATTTGCTGAGCTATATATCCGTCCAAATCAGCTTTGGAGATTGTCTCCTCCTTGGCTGTTGACAGAGCCGGTGGAGGATTTGATGTTTCTCCCCTGTCGTCTTCAAGGACGATCGGAGGATCTTCAGCAGGAGGATCTTGTCGGATCATTATACCCACCATGTCCTGGAACAGAAAGGCCATTCGTTTTATATTGGCTGCTTGTTCAGCGGCCTCTTTGTCCTTCTTTTCCAGTATTCTCCGAAGGAACTCAGCGTCGGTTTCTTGCTCCTGTCGCTGATCCGAGAACGCTTCGGGGCTTTCTTTTGGCTCGGTAAGTGCGGCCATTGTAGTCAGCATCTCTTGAAGCTTCTGTTGCTGCTCCTGGGCTTTCGTCACGGATAGGGTGAGCGATCGGTGACCCGTCGAAGCACGGCTTTCCTCCTTTACAGAAGCCATGTATACGGTGTGCACCACCATGCCCCCAGACTTGGGGCGTTTGGGCTTAGCGTCTTTGTGGTCTGCCACGTTTACTGGGGCTTTCTCTGGCCTCCTTCTTTTCTGAGTGGTTGACGTTGATGGGGCCGCTGTCGTGAGCACCCAAGTAGTCATCATCTTTTGTGGCTTAACAGGACGGTTTTCTTCCTGCCGGACCTTCAGCTTCTTCTGCTGGCAGGAGAAATTTCGATCAATCACCGAGTCTTGGACTTGGCGCCAGACCTTGTAGATTTTAGAGGACAGCCACTGAGAGGACTATTCTGGCTTGGTTTCCGCAACATTTCCCACCGGAGGAGGGGATCTTTTTAGTACGGCGGTAGGAGAATTCCTACGCACCTTATTTAGCATCTCAAATCTGTTCCCAGTTGGAACAGCAGCATTAACTTCTGCCATCGGGGTTGGAGGAGTTGGCCCAGGAGGGGAGTTGCCTCCGGCCTTCCTCACTCGGCGCCAGTAACGACGTCGAGGGCGTCGTGCTGATGGAACCGGCTTGGTGAGGGCGATAGTCTCGTCTTGCCCCCTGTGTAGGTGGGAGGTCGCTGCTGGCGTCAGCCTGTTAAAGACCGATGTCCTTTGGGTAGCAGGAGCGGGAGCTGGAGCCATCAATCTTGTAAAGACCGACTTTTTGGCAGGGGAAGTCGCCTTGTCGACTTCAGGAGCAGGGCTGGTTATTTTCTTAGGAGCATCCTTCTCTGGGATTGTAGGCCCCATCGCGGGTCCACCGGAGCTCTGGCCCAATCTGGAGAAGACCGAGGCGCTGGTGTTGGGCGACCCGTTGAGAGGGGCTGCGGTAGGTGTAAGCCGATCGAAGACCGACTTCCTGGGAGCTTCCGGTGTCAGCACAGGAGCGGTGAAGCTCGTTGGTGGGAGCATGGTCCCAAAAATCAACCCTGTGGTGGCTCGAGTGACCTGTTCCACGGGTATTGTGAATAGCGAAGCAGCTTGGGGCCCGTAGGCTATACCTCCTGGCGAGGCGGAGTGGCGGTGGCGGTCGCAGTCGCAGTTGGAGTCTTTCGCACAAGTGGAAGCCATTGATTCTTTGCTTTCTGCAATAAGCAAAACGCCAAATCTTAGTACCTTGAAACCCAAGGGCAACCCTTAGCGAACCGTGTTTGGTTCGCGAATACGACACACGAAGTGTGGAGTGGAAAGAGGAAAAGGTCCCACCGGGCGTGCCAGAATCTGTTTCCCTCCGAACGGCGGCCATGACGTGAGGACGTCTCGCCTGAGATTCGGAGCAGATGCTTATTGGTGCTATCCGTCTACCACTCCGAAGATACCAAGTTGATTTATGGCACCGTGTATCGAAGGTTTAAACGGATGCATCCGATGTAGCAGACTTCGTCAGATTCCCCCTCGCTTGAGGGGGTTTTGATTGTGGGGACGCTCTTCCCTGCAGGCGCAAGCCCCTGCAGTTAATTACGCTACTGCATCGCGGTAACCACTTTCTCCTTCTCCAGATGGTCACTTCGTGTCGTGTGTGTTTATTTTGTGTTTAGTTGCCCGTGGATTATATACGGAGACTGAGTTATGTCATCGCCCGTAGGGCGTGGACTAGTCCAAATCCGTATTATCTTAGATTTGGGTTTGGGGGTTTGGGTTTAAGGATACATTAGCCTCATTGAGGACTATGATCAACTTAAACGTTTGTTAAGGATACGTTAGCCTAGTTTTTTTTTAGACTAAGATCAACTTAACGGGATAGTTTAGATCCAACAATAGAGCAATTAAGGGAGCCCTGTTGTTTAGTTTAGCGACATTGCAGTCAATAGGTAGTTTAAGGACATTGCGGTCCAATGTTAGTTTTAAGACGTTGCGGTCAAGGTTAAGGACGTCATAGTCCGTGGATTTAAGGACCCCACGGTCCGTCGTTAGTTTTAAGACATCTCGGTCAAGGTTAAGGACGTCATAGTCCGTGGATTTAAGGACTCCACAGTCCGATATTAGTTTTAAGACATCTCGGTCAAATTTAAGGACCTCATAGCCCATGGGTTTAAGGACCCCACAGTCCGTCGTTAGTTTTAAGACATTACGGTCAAGGTTAAGGACCTTATAGTCCATGAGTTTAAGGACCCCACAGTCCGTATCAATATGTGGTCATCGGGACCCGTCACCTCTTTGAAGACGTTGAGGAATTACAACGCCGAGTATCAAAGGAGTGAAGAGATGTACCCTTAAACCGAGGTAGATTAAATAATCTTTGGCCCAATTTGGGACCAAGACCAATTAATTATATTATGAGCCCATTGGCTCAGTTGAATTTGAATTGAGGACTTATGGCCAGCTTGGGCTAAGTCCAATCATGTTTAGGATATTGGCCCTTTGTTGGTTCATTAGAGGAGAGGCTTTGCCTCTAGCCACTTAGCCAATTGGGCTAAAGTTAGTGTTAAATACTAAAGACCAGCAGTGTTGAACACTAGGAACAAGTTAGTGTTTAACACTAAAAGATAGTTAGTATTAAACACCAGCAACAGGACTTTCAAATTAGTGTTTATACACTAAAACAAATCAGTGTTAAACACTGGCAGTGGAGATTTCAAATTAGTGTTTAACACTAAAGCAGATCAATGTTAAATACCGGAAACAGAGTTTTCCAGGTTGGTGTTCAACACTAAGAAAGTCAGTGTTAAACACTGTAAATAGAGTTTTCCAAATTAGTGTTTAAACACTAAGAAAATCAGTGTTGAACACTGGATATAGATGTTTCAACCTTAGTGTTAAACACTAATGCAAGAGGGGTCACGTGGTAGCACGCGAGAGCGCCCTCAATTTATTTTATCCTGCCAAAAGTATTGAATACTTTGGAGCATCACGTGCTGTCACGTGACGGGCATTTAAATGTTTTGTCTGTTAGAGCTTCTGCCAAGGGGTCACGTGGGGCACGTGAGGCATTGCCTCAAAGCCCTTCTCTGTGGAACTTTTCAGAGGTCACGTGGTAACACGTGACCCTGCTTCTTTGCCTGTTTGAAGATGTGTTTATCTTCTTAAGAATTAAACTCTTCATAGGGTTAAACCCTAGCTATAACTTTAGAGAAATTAAATTCCCACTTTTCTTTTTTGAAGAATTATATTCTTAGATGGAGTTAAACCCCGGCTTTTCTTCTGTAAGAATCAAATTCCTGGTTTATATGAAGAACTGAATTCTATCATAGGGTTAAACCCTAATTTCTTCTTTCTTAAGGGAATTAAATTCCTGTTATTTTGACAGAATTAAGTTCTTAACTAGGGTTAAACCCTGGTTCTGTTCATTTTGAAGGAATTAAATTCCTACAATATAGGGTTAAACCCTAATTTTAATTCGAAGGAATTAAATTCCTATAATTCTATAAGAATTAAATTCTCAAACATCCATTCCCTCTCTATGCTTTGGATCTGCATGGCAGGATCTCAACCCAATGAGAATTAAATTCTCAATTCATGGGGAGATGTGCACTTTACAGATCCTCTGCTAAAGAGAGAACTAAGTTCTTCTTTTTAATATCAGAGTTAAATTCTTTTGAGAATTAAATTCTCTTTTTTCTTGAAAGCCTCCTCCTTCTTACCTAAGGTTTTCTTTTGCAAAAGATCCAAATTCCTCCAAAGTCTCAAGGCTCTATTTTTCTCTCTCTCTGTGTATCGATCTCTGTATATGTATATCCCTCTATGTGTCTCTTGGCTCCTATTTATAGGAGAAGAAGTAGAATCAATTAGTTTTGGTGAATTTTTCATTGAGAGATTTGATTTGTATTCACCATTCGTTTGGACCCTTGGATTATTAGGTGCATTTTATTCACCAGTGGATTTTAAATCCAAAGATTTTCCTTTATTATTTCGATTAGATTTTAAGGGGAAATCTTTCCAAGTTCAAGATTTTTCCATAGATAGGTGATATTTAGTCACATTTAAATCTTTAATCCAATCGGTTTCAAATAATCATTCCCCATTGGAGAGATTTGAATGCTGTTCAGAATTTAATTCTGTTAAATAGATAGGCTTTGAAAGCCGGTCACGTGTGGCCACGTGACCCTTGGTCACGTGTAAGCACATGACCCCTGATCACGTGTAAGCACGTGACCCCTGGAATGAGCTTTCTTCTTCTTTCTGCGTCCTGTCTTCTGGCCGCTGTTCAACCGTCACGTGCCAACACGTGACCCCTGGTCACGTGTGAGCACGTGACCCTTTCTGGAGCCTTTTCTTTGATTTAATCAAGGAGCTGACTTTGCCTTTGCCGCTGCTTTTAAATGTCACGTGCCAACACGTGACTGCTGGTCATGTGGTAGCACGTGATGCCTCTTTCGTAACTTTCCTGATTTTAAATCAGGAAACAATTAGTACTGGGTTTACTGGTGTATCGTGACAATTTGCATGCTGCAAAAGCTATATCAGGCCTTGTACAATGCATCGCATACATAAGGCTTCCAATAGCGCTAGCATATTCTAATTGTGCAATTACACTGTCACAATTCTCATTTAATTTCATACTCGGATCATACGGAGTAACACTTTCTTTAATATTAAAATGTTGGAATTTATTTAATAATTTCTCTATATAATGAGATTGGTTTAGCACAAACTCTTCACTATATTTTTTCACCTTTATTCCTAAAATAGTATCTACTTCATTCAAATCTTTCATTTTGAATACTGAAGTTAAATACTTTTTTGTTTCATTTATTCCAATCATGTTTGTACCAAATATCAACATGTCGTCTACATAGAGACATATGATTACCCCATAATTCTGATCGAATTTGGAATATACACATTTATCCGCACTATTATACTTAAAACCATTTGATATTATTGCTTTATCAAATTTCTCATGCCATTGTTTAGGGGCCTGTTTAAAACCATATAGCGACTTAGTTAATTTACAAACTTTATTCTCATTTCCAGAAAGTATGAAACCTTCGGGTTGTTCCATGTATACTTCCTCATTTAATTCACCATCTAAAAGGGTTGTTTTTACATCCATTTGATGCACATATAAATTATATATTGAAGCCAAAGCTATAAGAACTCTAATGGATGTTATTCTAGCCACATGTGCATAAGTATCAAAATAATCTATGCCCTCCTTTTGTGTGAATCCTTTAGCCACTAATCTTGCCTTGAAAGTTTGTATAGAGCTATCTATATTTTGTTTTCTTCTAAATACCCATTTACACTTTATAGGCTTAGATCCTTGAGACAAGTCAACCAATATCCAAGTATTGTTAGACATTATTGAGTTCATTTCGTCATCAATAGCCTCTTTCCAAAATGCAGTATCTCTTGATGGCATTGCTTCACTAAATGTTTTAGGATCATCTTCTATATTAAGTAGAATAAGTACTTTGGTTCTATCTCCTTCAACGAGAAAGACTATTGAACGTGAATCAATAAAATCAGGACCAAAAGATTTTTCTTTTCTGATTCTTTGACTTTTTCTTGGTTCAATATTTTCATTACTTTCTCTTCTTTTCTCATTGGTAATTTTCTTAGAAGTTGCTGCATTTTCTTTATTATACAAATTAGAATCAACATTGTCATGCATAAATTTATTTTCAAAAAATTCTACATGTATCGATTGAATTATGACATTTGATTCTAAATCTAGAAGTCGATATGCTTTAGAATTCTGTGCATATGCAACAAATATACTTCTAATGCCTCTCAGCCCTAATTTAGATTTATATGGATCAGTCACTTTATAATATGCTATGCACCCCCACGCTTTAATATAGTTTAAATTGGGTTTTCTACCATTCCAAATTTCATATGGTGAAACATGAGTTTTCTTGGATGGTATTCTATTATGAATATAACATGCAGTTAAAAGTGCATCACCCCAAAAATTAAAAAGTAATTTAGTATTTAAAAGTATAGCATTTACCATTTCAACTAAAGTCCAATTTTTTCTTTCGGCTAATCCATTGTGTTGAGGCATATAAGGTGCAGTTCTTTGATGAATAATACCATGCATTTCGCAAAATTGAGAAAAAGAATCAGAAAAATATTCTCCCCCTCTATCATTTCTATGGATTTTAATCCTTTTATCTTTCTGATTTTCTACAACTGACTTATACTCTTTAAATTTCTCAAATGCTTCATCTTTTGTTCTTAATAAATATACATATGTAAAACGAGAATGATCATCAGTAAAAGTTATAAAATATCTTTTTTCTCCTCTAGTTAATTGACCATTTAATTCACAAATATCAGAATGAACAAGATCTAATAAATTAGTATCCCTTTCGATTTTAGGGAAAGGTTTTCTAGTCATTTTTGCTTCTACGCAGATCTCACATTTATCATTATGATCATTCTGACATGCAATGTAACCATATTTAGACATATACTTTAAAGAGCGAAAATTTAAATGACATAATCTAGCATGCCACAAGGAAAAAGAATACTCAACAACATAAACAAACACGCAATTTATTTCATTAATACTGAGTTTGAACATGCCATCACAGGAATATCCCTTTCCTGCAAATATATCATTCTTCGATATTACAATCTTGTCAAACTCTAGAACAATTTTAAATCCCTTCTTGCACAACAGATTTGCAGATACAAGATTTTTCCTCAAATCAAGAACATGAAATACATTAATGTCATGCCCCGCTTCCCAGAGTACGCTAAGATAGGCACGTGACATAGCCAACCATACTACCCGTGGAAAGGAAAAATCCTTCCACAGTCACATTACGGCTGTAGAGATATCAAGAACAGGAAAGTAAACTAAACTATCTAGTACATGTCCATAAGCCAGAATAAATGAATCAAGAAATAATATAATATGCGGAAGCAAAAAGTCCAATAAATAAAACACCTGGAAAGTAAAACTGGATACCAACAGGATCCTCACCGCTCGGTTTAACAGCGGCAATACTCCTGATCAGTCTGCAACAAAGGTAGAGGATCTGGGCCATGCAAAACCCAGACGTCAGTACGTCATAATATCAAGCAATACTATAAACAGGGGTAACAAGATATGCAGGTATGAGTATAAATGGTAAAACAGGTATAACCGTGATATAAGTGAGAATAGTGAGGGTAATGTGTAGTGAGTAATCTAAACTGGTCTATTAGGTTAACTACTCTCAAGTCTTTGAAATCAAATTGATAAATCATCGATGTAACTCAATAATATCCCGTGCGTGCCCGGGATCATGGTGAAGATTCTCGGGCTGAAACCGAGACATGCCGCTAGGCACTAAAAGGAAAAGGTAACGATGAATGATGTCAACAGCATCATCCCAAGGCTGGCCTAGCCTCTAAAAGGTAGTGGGTAACGATGGATGATGTCAGCAGCATCATCTCAAGGCTGGCCTAGCCTCTAAAACTGATCAATAAAGGTATCGAACTGTCGAGTTACAAGTCAGGTTTCATCATTGATTTCCCCATACCGCCAAGTTATATGTGTTCAAGTCAGGTATTAAATGATCTGGAGCTAATGCCAACACAAGATCAGGTAGATACAGGTTTGTCTGGATAGACAACAGGAAATGTCCGTAGGGACAACATGTCAGGTTTGTTGGCATTAGTAACAAGATCAGGCAACAGGTAAAGCAATGGTACATCAGGTTAAGTCAGGTAGTACATAGGTATCATGTCATGTCAAGAGCTGCACGCTACCATGTCGTGTCAAGTAATAGGTGTAACAAGTCATGTCAGGGGTGCACAAAATGTCATGTGGGTGCGCATAATCAAACTAACATAAGCATGGTTATACAAAACAAGTATGGGGTACTAATGGAACAATAAAATGGAACATTGTAATGTGATATGCAATCAGGTACAGATTAAGGCATATAGATGCACAGTTATGATTAGGGTTAAAGTTAAAGTTCCAATACTAATTAAACTACAATTTATCAAATGTGGAATGTTAATATTCAATGTTATACATTCAAGTGATCTAGGGATGCAATAATATGTATACTAGACGAGATGGATGCAGACGGGTGTTCGGAAGGTTATAAATTATTAAAATGGTATTATGGGCTATGCAACCAAGCACCGTGTGATATAAATATGGACGTGGTTGCAACACATTGTAATCTAACATGCAACAAAGTATGTTTTCATGTTTAACTCTAAAATGATATAAACGGGATATCGAATGGTAAAATGTAATATAGGGTACTAAATTCAAACAACATGTTTAATATATATCTAAATAAATATGAAATAATATAAATAGCATGTAGCAAGTTTTACTTGTCTGATCGGATCTCAAAGCGGTACGTGCGACACGTCGGATGTCGGGAAAACGTCGCGATGTGTCCACGCGAGCACAGAACAGAACCAGGTAAGGGAAGAAAGTAACCACGCTGGCTGGGAACGTCTTCTGGGTCGCCCGGATCGTCGACGACATGCATGACTCCGACGATCACCGGAAAAATAGAGAACTCAAGAAAGAAAAGAAAGAAGAGAAGAAAAGAAGAGGGTGTGGTCTGGGGTTGTGGTGTGTGGTGCTCTGGCTTGGAGTCAGAGACGAGGAGGCGAGGGGGTGACGACAAGGTCGTGGGTTTTCCGGCGATGGGTGCTGGTGATGGGTGCTGGCTGTGGTTGGGTGCAGGGTTGATGAGGATCTCAAGGATGGGTTCTCGTATGGGTGAAGGAGAGAGGAAGAAGAGAGGGAGGTGAGGAGATGATGAGGGTGACGACGGTGGTGTCTGGGGTTGCCAGCGATCGGCGGTGATGGTTTTCTTGGGTTGTTAGGGTTTGCAAGGGTCGGGGATTCGGGTGTGCAAAGGGGTTGATCGTGGTGTTTGGAGGTCGGGAGAGAGGGATGAGGAAGGTGACGAGGCTGGGTGAGGTCAACGGCGACGACAAGGTGAGGCGCAGGCGTGGGTTAGGGCTTGGCATGGGTTTACTGCGGTGAGGTTGCGGGCGTCGTCGGGGAGAAGAGAGAGGTGATGAAGGAGATGAGGGTGAGGGTATGAAGGCGAGAAGGTTGAGGAGGTCGGAGGGTCTCCAGCAAGGGTAACGTAATGTGGGGTTTCTGCAGTCATGGGTCATGGTGCTCGGGGTTGCAGGCGTCGGTGGGTGATAAAGGGAAGTGGAGAAGAGTGGAGGAGGTGGAGGTGATGAAGACGAGGGCGTGGAGACGAGGGAGAAGGTAGTGACGACGACGGCGATGTGAGGTGCATGGGTTAGGGTTCTTGCGGAGGTGGGGAACGGGAGAGGTGAGGAAGAGAGAGAGAGAGTTGTGTAAAAAAATTTTTATTAGGTTTAATTAAAAATATATATAGGGGAAGAGAGAGATAGGCAGTGGAGAGAGAGAAAGATAGGATGAGAGAGAATGCGAGAGGAGAGAGAGGGAGGAGAGAGATAGAGAGAATGCGAGAGATCGAGAGGAGAGAGAGGGGGAGGAGAGATAAATTTGTTTGTTTCTGGGGAGAGAGAAAAGAAGAGGGGAAGGGAGAAAAGAAGAAAGAGAGAGAGAAAGAGAAAGAAAGGGAGAGCTCGAGATGGTGGGGACCACAGTACAGGGAAAGAAAGGTTGGAGGTGGTTAGAAAAAGATTTGAAAATTTTTAAAAGATTTTAATTTGGTTATCGAATTTTTTAGGAACTGTTAGAAATATTAAATTTTAAGATTTAAATAAATTGAATTTTGGCGGAATACAAAAGTATTTCAATACGCGCCCGGGTTGGGTCTAAAATTTCAGATTTAAAATATTAAAAATATATGCGACTTCCAAATTTCAAAATGAATGCTCAGTTAAAGAAAATGCATACCCCCAAGAACGGATGCACGTACGTGCGCGTAGCCATCCAAACACGTCCGTTTCACTGAACGGGACGAGAACAAGATGTGCGGATGCTACCACGGGGTTAGGGGTATCATGCAGATTATGAAATGCAATTTTAAATTATTTTCTGTGACCTAAAATGTTATATGATAAAAGATGCGATACTAGATAAAATACCAGTATGTACTAAACATGAGATGCACGTGTCCATGCAACAAGTCAAGGTAATCTATAAATAAGAATCAAACAAGTTCAAGCAAGCGAGTCGGGTCGAATGCAATATAAAGTGTAAAATACCATTCGCTCCCACAATACGTTAAATCAAGAATATCCCGAATAATGAAATACGAGAACTGGAATTGGTATAAATGAACTCGGGTGTTACATTATACCCAACTACAAAAAAGAATTTCGTCCTCGAAATTTCAAGAACAAGAAAGGATAAACAATCAAGAAAATACAAGAATAGCTGTGGAACCTTCTGTCGGATTTCATCTTCTCGTTCCCAAGTCGACTCTCCATGTGAGCGATTACCCCAAGAAACAATTACAAGAGGGATAACCTTGTTCTTAAGAACCTTTTCCCTTCGATCCACAATCGACATCGGTCGTTCCTCAAAGGTTAAATCTTCTCGTACAGCCAGCTCCGATTGATTCAACACATGTGTTTCATCTCGAACATACCTACGGAGTTGAGGTACGTAAAATACGTCATGAACATTCTCCAAAGATTGTGGTAACGCCAAACTATTTGCTACTTCTCCAACACGCTCCAAAATCTCAAAAGGTCCGACGAGTCGAGGACTAAGCTTGCCTCGACTCCCGCAACGAATAACTCTTCTAGTTGGTGATATCTTCAAATTTCCAAATCACTAACCACGAACTCCAGAGATCTCCTCGATGTATCTGCCCAACTCTTCTGTCGGTCTTGTGCTGCTTTCATATGATTCCGGATAGTATTAACCTTCTCAACTGTCTGCACAAACAAATCCGATCCCCACAATCTTCGTTCACCGACATCGTCCCAACAAACAGGTGAACGACACTTACGACCATATAAAGTTTCGAATGGAGCCATCAGAATAGTCGCCTGAAAACTGTTGTCGTACGAAACTCCACCAAGTGTAGCTGATCCTCCCATGAACTCTTGAAATCTAACATGTAAGCTCTCAACATGTCTTCAAGAGTTTGGATCGTTCTCTCCGACTGGCCATCGGTCTGAGGATGATAAGCTGTGCTAAACTTCAAACGAGTCCCCAAACTTTCCTGTAAGCTCCTCTAAAAGTGTGATAAGAAACGAGCGTCACGGTCGGACACGATGCTCACCGGTACTCCATGCAATCTTACAATCTCCTGCATGTACCGTTCTGCCAAAGGTTCTGTTGATTGACCAACTCGAAATGGTATGAAATGAGCTGCCTTGGTCAATAGATCAACAATCACCCAAACTGCATTGTTGCTCTTTGGACTCCGCGGTAAAGCCGTCACGAAATCCATGGTTATATGTTCCTACTTCCACTGAGGAATCGGAAGTGGTTGCAACAAACCATCAACTCTTTGATGTTCAGCCTTGACTTGCTGACACACCAAGCACTTTACTACAAAGCGGGCAATCTCCCTTTTTATGCCTTCCCACCAGAAATGTTGTCGTACATCTCGGTCAATCTTCGTGCCTCCTGGTTGTACGGAATATGCTGAATTGTGCGCTTCCTTCATAACTTCTTCACGAATATCTCCTTTTGGCACACACAAACGGCTACCATATTGCAACGAACCATCTTCATGAATTAACAAGTCCGTTCGAAGTCCAGCTTCAACATGTTCTCGAAACTTCTGTAACCTTGGGTCCTTCGACTGCGCTACTTTAATAATCTCAATCAATGACGACTGTACTTGCAGCTGCATCAACTGTCTTGAAGAACGCGGTAGCACGATCTCCAACTCGAATTTCTGAAAATCTTCGATAAGCTCCATCTGTGCAGTCAACATCCGAATTGCTGGAAACTGACTAAGCGCATCCGACACAACATTAATTTTCCCCGGATGGTTCTTAAGATCAAGATCGTAGTCAGCCATCAGCTCCAACCATCTACGCTGCCTCATATTAAGCTCCTTCTGTGCGAACACATACTTCAGGCTTTTGTGATCGGTGAAAACATCGACCCTTTCGCCCAATAAGTAGTGTTTCCAAATTTTCAAAGAGAAAATCACAGCTGCTAGCTCCAAGTCATGAGTTGGATAATTCTTCTCATGGGTCTTCAACTGTCTCGATGCGTAAGTTGTAACCTTCCCATGCTGCATCAAAACATATCCCAATCCTTTCCCAGATGCGTCGCTGTGAATCACCAATCCTCCGGAATTGTCTGGCACGGTCAGAATAGGAGAGGTTATCAATCTCTGCTTCAACGCCTCAAAAGCTGACGCACACTTATCTGTCCACACAAATGGTACTTCTTTGCACGTAAGCTTGGTAAAAGGCTCAGCCAGACGAGCAAAGTTCTCCACGAACTTTCAGTAATACTCGGCAAGTCCAAGAAGCTTCTTATCTCCGCAACATTCTTCGGAATCGGCCAATCTCGAACTGCTGCAATCTTTTCGGGATCAACGGCGATTCCATCTCCTGACACGACATGCCCCAAAAACTTCACTTCCTCAAGCCCAAACTCGCACTTGCTCATCTTTGCATACAATCTTTCTTGCATCAATGTCTGCAGTGCGATCTTCAAGTGTGCTGCATGCTCTTCAATACTCTTTGAGTAGACCAGAATATCATCAATGGACACCACTATGAACTGGTCTAGAATGGTGAAAAGTTTCGGTTCATCAAGTCCATAAATATCACCGGTGCATTCGTTACTCCGAAGGGCATCACTAAATACTCGTAATGTCCATACCGAGTTCAGAACGCAGTCTTGCAAATATCTTCTGATTTAATTCGGACCTGATGATATCCGGATTGCAAATCCAGCTTCGAGAATACCCTCGCGCCACTAAGCTGCTCAAATAATTCACGAATGCGAGGGATCGGGTACTTGTTCTTAATAGTCACCCGGTTTAATTCTCGATAATCGATGCACATCCTCCTTGTGACATCATCTTCTTTACTAGAAGAACTAGAGCTCCCCAAGGTGAGTTACTGCTGCGAATCCAAGCCTTCTCAAGTAATTCAGCAACCTGCTTCTTGACTTCTTCCAACTCCACTGGTGCCATTAGATAATACGCCTTTGAGATTGGCGCTGCACCAGGATCAAGATTAATCGCGAACTCCACATCTCTTTTTGGCGATAAACCCGGGATGTCTTCGAACACGTCCATGAATTCTCGAACTATAGCCGGCGCTTCTTTCTTATCAACTTCCATCGACGAAAGAACATTGTTTGTCGGCCTAGCCCTAAACTCGAATGGCCCAACAGAACTGCTTCCTCCAGCAAAACAAGCTCTGGATGTCCGGGAACCTGGAAAATCACTTTCCTTTCCTTACAATCAATATGAGCGTGGAAAGTGCCACGAAAATCCATTCCCAAGACAACAACAAACAAAGGGATGCACCAGAATTGAATAATCCTAATGCGGGGAAAACATGAACAAGTAAAATACCGAGATGACTTCATCCAAAGTCAAGATACTGAAGAAAATTAAGCATGGTAAACATGATTCAAGCTGGTGATAAAACAATAACTGGTAAGCAATGAAACCGAGAGAAGCAAGGTAATATAACGATCATGAAACAAGGAAATGAATCAAAACTAGAATTCCAAGCTACTTAAATAGAGTACCGCATTGTAACCATGCTGCAGTTCATAGTTACAATCACATAACTCCACTCAAGTCGCCCAAATCCTAGTATCAAGAAATAGGGAGAAGCAATAGGGAACCAAAAAGGTTTCAAGTCGAGATGCAGAGTGGTTTGCATATCGTCAAGGCAAAGGATAAGAGAAAGATATGATTCAAGAATCATGATAACAAGGTGGCAGGACATGTTCCTAATCACGAGTATTCTGATTCGTGTGTTGGGTCCAATACCCAACTACAAAAGAATCAAACTCGATTAACCTATATCCTATATCTCTGATACTAAACAAACCATGTCACGCCCCGCTTCCCAGAGTACGCTAAGATAGGCACGTGACATAGCCAACCATGCTACCTGTGGATAGGAAAAATCCTTCCACAGTCACATTACGGCTGTAGAGATATCAAGAACAGTAAAGTAAACTAAACTATCCAGTACATGTCCATAAGCCAGAATAAATGAATCAAGAAATAATATAATATGCGAAAGCAAAAGGTCCAATAAATAAAACACCTGGAAAGTAAAACTGGATACCAACAGGATCCTCCCGCTCGGTCTAACAGCGGCAGTACTCCTGATCAGTCTGCAACAAAAGTAGAGGATCTGGGCCATGCAAAACCCAGACGTCAGTGCGTCATAATATCAAGCAATACTATAAACAGGGGTAACAAGATATGCAGGTATGAGTATAAATGGTAAAACAGGTATAACCGTGATATAAGTGAGAATAGTGAGGGTAATGTGTAGTGAGTAATCTAAACTGGTCTATTAGGTTAACTACTCTCAAGTCTTTGAAATCAAATTGATAAATCATCGATGTAACTCAATGGTATCCCGTGCGTGCCCGGGATCACGGTGAAGATTCTCGGGCTGAAACCGAAACATGCCGCTAGGCACTAAAAGGAAAAGGTAACGATGAATGATGTCAACAGCATCATCCCAAGGCTGGCCTAGCCTCTAAAAGGTAGTGGGTAACGATGGATGATGTCAGCAGCATCATCTCAAGGCTGGCCTGGCCTCTAAAACTGATCAGTAAAGGCATCGAACTGTCGAGTTACAAATCAGGTTTCATCATTGATTTCCCTATACCCCCAAGTTATATGTGTTCAAGTCAAGTATGAAATGATCTGGAGCTAATGCCAACACAAGATCAGGCAGGTACAGGTTTGTCTGGATAGAGAGACGAATGCCCAAGTCTTTATAATAATTCCCAATATTTAAGTAATATCTTGAATAAAGTGGATTATGAGCCAAGCGGGCCTGATTTCTAGCAGGCTTATAACATTTATTTATTACTGTCTTTGATGAAGCACTTGGGCATCTTGGGTTGACTTAATAATAGAGTTTGACATTTTGAATTTCAAATTCAAAGGTTGTCTGAACAGAACCGTCACAACCGTTTAAACGCCGTTTAAACGGTTGTGTCTGTTCAACTCTAAACAGTCACAACCGTTCAAACGGTTGTGTCTATTCAACTCTATAAATTATGTCATTCTCTTCACAGTTTTGACATCTTCTTCTCATTATCTTCTAAGAGAGTTTCAAGGGCTTTGTTGTATCTTGGGAGTGATTGCCTTCCACTGTACTCTCATAGTGGGGGCAATATTACCTTTCGGAAAGTGTATCATACACGCTTCAAAACTTTTAATTCTGTCTTAACCAAACTAAAACTCAACAATCGAAAGGTGATATTATGGAGACAGAATTAAATTCAAGTGTCAAGGTTCATTTCCAGAACCAAGATGTTATCAAACTGGATCGATTCGATGGGAGCAATTACACTAGATGGAAAGACAAGATGGTGTTCATGTTGACCGCCTTGAAAATATTTTACGTTCTCGATCCGAACTTGCCGCCAATTCCAGATTCAGCCTCAACTTCGAATGATGCCGAGAGTGCCAGAACAGAGAAAAACAAGCGTGAAGAAGATGAACTAGTTTATCGCGGTTACATTCTCAATTCCCTCACCGATCGTCTGTATGATCTTTACAGAAATATGAAGACACCAAAGGAAATCTGGAGCGCCCTTGAAACAAAATACAAAAATGAGAAGAAAGGTATGGATAAATTTCTAGCGCTTAAATATTTTGAATTTAAGATGACTTATGACATGCCAATCATGGATCAAGTGCATGAATTACAAATTCTCGTCTTTAAATTGAGCGAACTTGAAATTAAAGTCCCTGATTCATTTCAAGTTGGAGCGATTCTATCTAAACTTCCTCCTACTTGGAATGAATACAGAAAGAAAATTCTGCACTCTCCTGAAAATTTTACCATAGAGCAATTTCAGACTCATCTATAGATTGAGGCAGAGAACCGTGCACGTGACATGATTTTTCTTAGTTCTAAATCTAACTCTAAAATGAATCGTGTCAGTGAAAATGGTCATAGAAAATTTCAGAACAATTTCAAAGTCCAGAAGAAGGGAAATGATTTTAAGAAATCTAATTTTGCAAAGAAGAAATGGCCTTATTATAACTGTGGAAAGAAATGCCACTATATTAAAGATTGCAAATTCAGAAATACCGGAAAAAAACTTGGTTTCGGATCAGAAAATAGCAACAAGGCAAATCTAATAGAAAATGAAGTCAAAGAACTTGTTGCTATGGTTTCTGACATGCAGATAGGCATGGTTACGGAATTGCATATGGCTGCGGTAACTAGAACTGCAGATTGGTGGCTGGATTCTGGCGCAACCATCCATGTATGTAATAACAAAGCAATGTTCAAAACCTACACGGATCAGAAAGAACCTGAAGAGGTATTGATGGGAAATCACGTTTCGGCCAAAGTGCTCGGTAAAGGAAGTGTTGAATTGAAGTTTACATCTGGACAGAAACTTACTCTGCTTAATGTATTTCATGTTCCTGATTTGAGGAAAAATCTTGTATCTGCAAATCTGTTGTGCAAGAAGAGATTTAAAATTGTTCTAGAATCTGAAAAAGTTGTAATATCGAAGAATGGTATATTTGTAGGAAAGAGATATTCCTGTGATGACATGTTCAAACTCGGTATTAATGAAATAAATTATGTGTTTGCTTATTTTGTTGAGTATTCTTTTTCCTTGTGGCATGCTAGATTATGTCATTTAAATTTTTGCTCTTTAAAGTATATGTCTAAACATGGTTACATTGCATGTCAGAATAATCATAATGATAAATGTGAGATTTGCGTAGAAGCAAAAATGACTAGAAAAGCTTTCCCTAAAATCGAAAGAGATACTAATTTATTAGAACTTGTTCATTCTGGTATTTGTGAATTAAATGGTCAATTAACTAGAGGAGAAAAAAGATATTTTATAAGTTTTACTGATGATCATTCTCGTTTTACATATGTATATTTATTAAGAACAAAAGATGAAGCATTTGAGAAATTTAAAGAGTATAAGTCAGTTGTAGAAAATCAGAAAGATATAAGAATTAAAATCCTTAGAAGTGATAGAGGGAGAGAATATTTTTCTGATTCTTTTTCTCAATTCTGCGAAATGCATGGTATTATTCATCAAAGAACTGCACCTTATACGCCTCAACACAATGGATTAGCCGGAAGAAAAAATAGGACTTTAGTTGAAATGGTAAATGCTATGCTTTTAAATGCTAAATTACCTTTTAATTTTTGGGGTGAGGCACTTTTAACAGCATGTTATATTCATAATAGAATACCATCCAAGAAAACTCATGTTTCACCATATGAAATTTGGAATGGTAGAAAACCCAATTTAAACTATATTAAAGTGTGGGGGTGCATAGCATATTATAATATGACTGATCCATATAAATCTAAGTTAGGGCCGCGAGGCATTAGATGTATATTTGTTGGATATGCACAGAATTCTAAAGCATATCGACTTCTAGATTTAGAATCAAATGTCAAAAATGAATCGATACATGTTGAATTTTTTGAAAATAAATTTATGCATGACAATGCTGATTCTAATTTGTATAATAAAGAAAATGCAGTAACTTCTAAGAAAATTACCAATGAGAAAAGAAGAGAAAGTAATGAAAATATTGAACCAAGAAAAAGTCAAAGAATCATAAAAGAAAAATCTTTTGGTCCTGATTTTATTGATTCGCGTTCAATAGTCTTTCTCATTGAAGGAGATAGAACCAAAGTGCTTAACAAAGTACCTATTCTACTTAATATAAAAGATGATCCTAAAACATTTAGTGAAGCAATGTCATCAAGAGATACTACATTTTGGAGAGAGGCTATTGATGACGAAATGGACTCAATAATGTTTAACAATACTTGGATATTGGTTGTGACTGTTTAGAGTTGAACAGACACAACCGTTTAAACGGTTGTGACTGTTCTGTTCGGACAACCTTTGAATTTGAAATTCAAAATGTCAAACTCTGTTATTAAATCAACCCAAGATGTCCAAGTGCCTCATCCAAGACAATAATAAATAAATGTTATAAGCCTGCTAGAAATCAGGCCCACGTGGCTCATAATCCACTCTATTCAAGATATTACTTAAATATTGGGAATTTTTATAAAGACTTGGGCATTCGTCTCTCCATCCGATGTGGGACTATTTCCCACATATAAATGCTACCAATAGATTCAAACTACTAGCAATCCCCCACTAGTTTGTATATATTGGCTGCAACCACATCTCTCTCGTGACAAATATTATGCATAAAGAAAGGTATCTCTCGATTTAAACCTTCCATTAGTGTATATATATCAATCGTCTAACAAAGTTATTGGTGTCCGCAGATTAAACCAAAACTTTTATTATTGGAATTTGAAATACATCACACACAATATTTATCTTATTTTCTAAGAGATTTATAACTGCTTTAGCACTATTATGGCCATGTGCTACTCTTGTATTTCATAAGCATTTACAAGAGAATACTTCATAACTCTTGTTGAAGCAGCACCACTTCTATGCTAATATAGGTGGAATTTCCTTTATTATATCCCTGTTATTGTGGATATTTAAAAATTAAATAACTCCATTGAGAGCTTTCGCTCATCCTCTTTATCGTAACAGACAACATTAGATACTTATTTATATAAGAATGAGACGTCTACTGTAATACATGCACATGACAGTAACTTGTTGTTACCCATTGAACTATTAAAATTAGTTTTTACTAATTAAAGTTGGGTTACCATTACTGGTGCCAAATTGTTAATGTTTAAGTCCCATTCCAATTGACGTATTCTTTACCAAATCTCTAGATAATGCCTTGGTAAAGGGATCTGCTAAATTCTTTGCAGATCTCACATAAACTATGGTAATTATTCCATTAGTAATTAATTCTCGAACATATTCATGTCTTAAGCTAATGTGTCTAGATTTACCATTATAAACATTATTATAAGCTCTAAACATAGTCGCCTCACTATCGCAATGTAAGGAAATAGACGGTATTGGTTGTGGCTACAACTCTATATTCAATAATAAATTTCTCAGCCATTCCGCTTCCTTACCGGCAGCAGCTAAAGCGACAAATTCAGATTCCATTGTTGAATGCGTGATGCAAGTTTTTTTCTTAGAGGCCCAACTAATGGCACCGCCTCCAATTGTAAATACCCAACCTGTTGTGGATTTATTATCACTTGCACCTGTGATCCAACTTGCATCCGAATAACCTTCTAGTACTGCAGGATAATTGGAATAAAATAGACCAAACTCTTTTGTTCTTTTTAGATATCCAAGAACTCTACTGATGGCCTTCCAATGATTAGTACTGGGTTTACTGGTGTATCGTGACAATTTGCATACTGCAAAAGCTATATCAGGCCTTGTACAATGCATTGCATACATAAGGCTTCCAATAGCGCTAGCATATTCTAATTGTGCAATTACACTGTCACAATTCTCATTTAATTTCATACTCGGATCATACGGAGTAACACTTTCTTTAATATTAAGATGTTGGAATTTATTTAATAATTTCTCTATATAATGAGATTGGTTTAGCACAAACCCTTCACTATGTTTTTTCACCTTTATTCCTAAAATAGTATCTACTTCATTCAAATCTTTCATTTTGAATACTGAAGTTAAATACTTTTTTGTTTCATTTATTCCAGTCATGTTTGTACCAAATATCAACATGTCGTCTACATAGAGACATATGATTACCCTATAATTTTGATTGAATTTGGAATATACACATTTATCCGCACTATTATGCTTAAAACCATTTGATATTATTGCTTTATCAAATTTCTCATGCCATTATTTAGGGGCCTGTTTTAAATCATTTAGCGACTTA
The DNA here is from genome assembly GCA_030015575.1 of Agapanthus africanus. Lineage (NCBI taxonomy): Eukaryota > Viridiplantae > Streptophyta > Magnoliopsida > Asparagales > Amaryllidaceae > Agapanthus > Agapanthus africanus. The sequence continues at coordinate 716,427,493 of CM057337.1, forward strand.
GTTAATTTACAAACTTTGTTCTCATTTCCAGAAAGTATGAAACCTTCGGGTTGTTCCATTTATACTTCCTCATTTAATTCACCATTTAAAAAGACTGTTTTTACATCCATTTGATGCATATATAAATTATATATTGAAGCCAAAGCTATAAGAACTCTAATGGATGTTATTCTAGCCACAGATGCATAAGTATCAAAATAATCTATGCCCTCATTTTGTGTGAATCCTTTAGCCACTAATCTTGCCTTGAAAGTTTGTATAGAGCCATCTGTATTTTGTTTTCTTCTAAATACCCATTTACACTTTATAGGTTTATATCCTTGAGGCAGGTCAACCAATATCAAAGTATTGTTAGACATTATTGAGTCCATTTCGTCGTCAATAGTCTCTTTCCAAAATGCAGTATCTCTTGATGACATTGCTTCACTAAATGTTTTAGGATTATCTTCTATATTAAGTAGAATAGGTACTTTGTTAAGCACTTTGGTTCTATCTTCTTCAACGGGAAAGACTATTGAACGCGAATCAATAAAATCATGACTAAAAGATTTTTCTTTTCTGATTCTTTGACTTTTTCTTGGTTCAATATTTTCATTATTTTCTCTTCTTTTCTCATTGGTAATTTTCTTAGAAGTTGCTGCATTTTCTTTATTATACAAATTAGAATCAACATTGTCATGCATAAATTTATTTTCAAAAAATTCGACATGTATCAACTGAATTATGACATTTGATTCTAAATCTAGAAGTCGATATACTTTAGAATTCTGTGCATATCCTACAAATATACTTCCAATGCCTCTCGACCCTAATTTAGATTTATATGGATCTGTCACTTTATAATATGCTATGCACCCCCACACTTTAATATAGTTTAAATTGGGTTTTCTGCCATTCCAAATTTCATATGGTGGAACATGAGTTTTCTTGGATGGTATTCTATTATGAATATAACATGCTGTTAAAAGTGCCTCACCCCAAAGATTAAAAGGTAATTTAGCATTTAAAAGCATAGCATTTACCATTTCAACTAAAGTCCTATTTTTTCTTTCGGCCAATCCATTGTGTTGAGGCGTATAAGGTGCAGTTCTTTGATGAATAATACCATGCATTCCGCAGAATTGAAAAAAAAGAATCAGAAAAATGTTCTCCCCCTCTATCACTTCTAAGGATTTTAATCCTTTTATCTTTCTAATTTTCTACAACTGACTTATACTCTTTAAATTTCTCAAATGCTTCATCTTTTGTTCTTAATAAATATACATATGTAAAACGAGAATGATCATCAGTAAAAGTTATAAAATATATTTTTCCTCCTCTACTTAATTGACCATTTAATTCACAAATATCAGAATGAACAAGTTCTAATAAATTAGTATCTCTTTCGATTTTAGGGAAAGCTTTTCTAGTCATTTTTGCTTCTACGCAAATCTCACATTTATCATTATGATCATTCTGACATGCAATGTAACCATATTTAGACATATAGTTTAAAGAGTGAAAATTTAAATGACATAATCTAGCATGCCACAAGGAAAAAGAATACTCAACAACATAAGCAAACACGCAATTTATTTCATTAATACTGAGTTTGAACATGCCATCACAGGAATATCCCTTTCCTACAAATATACTATTCTTCGATATTACAACTTTGTCAGACTCTAGAACAATTTTAAATCTCTTCTTGCACAACAGATTTGCAGATACAAATTTTTTCTCAAATCAGGAACATGAAATACATTAAGCAGAGTAAGTTTCTGTCCAGATGTAAACTTCAATTCAACACTTCCTTTACCGAGCACTTTGGCCGAAACGTGGTTTCCCATCAACACCTCTTCAGGTTCTTACTGATCCGTGTAGGTTTTGAATATTGCTTTGTTATTGCATACATGGATGGTTGCGCCAGAATCCAGCCACCAATCTGCAGTTCTAGTTACCGCAGCCATATGCAATTCCGTAATCATGCCTATCTGCATGTCAGAAACCATAGCAACAAGTTCTTTGACTTCATTTTCTATTAGATTTGCCTTGTTGCTATTTTCTGATTCGAAACCAAGTTTTTTTTCCGGTATTTCTGAATTTGCAATCTTTAATATAGTGGCCTTTCTTTCCACAGTTATAACAAGGCCATTTCTTCTTTGCAAAATTAGATTTCTTAAAATCATTTCCCTTCTTCTGGACTTTGAAATTGTTCTGAAATTTTCTATAACCATTTTCACTGACATGATTCACTTTAGATTTAGAACTAAGAAAAATCATGTCACGTGCACGGTTCTCTGCCTCAATCTGTAGATGAGTCTGAAATTGCTCTATGGTAAAATTTTCACTAGGGTGCAGAATTTTCTTTCCGTATTCATTCCAAGTGGGAGGAAGTTTAGATAGAATCGTTCCAAGTTGAAATGAATCAGGGACTTTAATTTCAAGTTCGCTCAATTTAGAGACGAGAATTTGTAATTCATGCACTTGATCCATGATTGGCATGTCATCAGTCATCTTAAATTCAAAATATTTAAACGCTAGAAATTTATCCGTATCTTTCTTCTCATTTTTGTACTTTGTTTCAAGGGCGCTCCAGATTTCCTTTGGTGTCTTCATATTTCTTTAAAGATCGTACAGACGATCGGTGAGGGAATTGAGAATGTAACCGCGACAAACTTGTTCATCTTCTTCACGCTTGTTTTTCTCTGTTCTGGCACTCTCGGCATCATTCGAAGTTGAGACTGAATCTGGAATTGGTGGCAAGTTCGGATCGAGAACGTAAAATATCTTCAAGGCGGTCAACAAGAACACCATCTTGTCATCTATCGAATCGATCCAGTTTGATAACATCTTGGTTCTGAAAATGAACCTTGACACTTGAATTTAATTCTGTCTCCATAATATCAACTTTCGATTGTTGAGTTTTAGTTTGGTTAAGACAGAATTAAATGCTTTGAGGCGTGTATGATACACTTTCCGAAAGGTGATATTGCCCCCACTATGGGAGTACAGAGTTGAACAGACACAACCGTTTTAGAGTACACAACCGTTTGACTGTTCTGTTCAGACAAACTTTGAATTTGAAATTCTAAATGTCAAACTCTATTATTAAGTCAACCCAAGATGCCCAAGTGCCTCATCAAAGACAATAATAAATAAATGTTATAAAGCCTGTTAGAAATCAGGCCCACTTGGCTCATAATCCACTTTATTCAAGATATTACTTAAATATTGGGAATTATTATAAAGACTTGGGCATTCGTCTCTCCATCTGATGTGGGACTATTTACCACATACAAATACTACCAATAGATTCAAAATACTAACAGTCGAGGGCGACCAGCGGAGGCTATATATATATGCTGTCGTGGGCATGGCGTTCCGCAAGGGTATCGTACGCCATCAAGGGCAAAATGGGATGGCGATCAATGGAGGCATCGTATGCCGTCGAGGCTGAGCGATGATCAACAGAGCAACCGAACACTTTCTACGGCATGGAATGACAAGCTGCAGAGGGAGCATATATAACTCTCGTCCAAGCCAAATAGGGTCGACGGCCTACCTTACTCCACAGAAAGGCAGCGCGAGACCAGGAGATTCTACAAGACGTACATGAGGAGAAGGCGACGTTTAGTGGATGACAATGATCAGAGCCGAGCTTTCAATTCTATACCATGTGGAAATAGAGACAGTGACGTGCTGAGGAACTTAACCAGGGTGGTTGCTTCAAAGGAATTAGGGTGACGATTTTTTCAGGGGCAGAGGAATAATGGGCCTTAGGATTCAGGCCTAGGAAAATTTCTTGGGCCTTACGACAAGCATATCACTACGGCAAATATGGACAGCAGTAATAAGGAATCGATAGCGGTTCAAAACGTTACCAATTTATGGAAATGGCTGACATGGATTTAGGTTACATTATGTGGGAGGCCCCTTAACCCAGTAGAGAGAAAACCCCAATTTGCCCCCATATTTTCCCCGAACCTTATCTCTTGCCCCCCAAAAAAATTCCCCTCCATCGTCTCCAATTCTTCCGCCTAGCTCCTCGCCCTTGCCTCTCGTGCACGCCTCGCCTCTGTGGCCGCCTCGTCGCCACCGTATCAATCTCCTCGATCTCGCCTCCTCGCCTACGTGGCCACCTAGCTCGATCACCTCGTTTCGCTGACGCAACCGCCTCGTCGCCACCGCCTTGAGCTCATCTCGTCTCCGCCGCCTCGCTTCTACCACCTCGTTCGATTTGCCGCCAGGTTAGTTTCATCAATTTTAATTTTAAGTTTTATAGTTTCATCAATTTTAATTTTAATTTTCCTAAAACTTTGTTGTTGATTTCTTCGATTCAAGATATTTAATTGTTAATTTTGTTGTTGGTGGTGTTATTGTTGTTACTGTTAGGGTTAGGGCCGGATTAGGGTTAGGGTTAATGGTTATGATTAGGGTTAGGGGGTTAATTAGGGCCGGGTTGGGGTTAATTAGGGTTATGATTATGATTAGGGTTAGGGTTATGTTTAAGGTTAAACATAGGGTTAGGGCTAGGGTTATGTGTTAGGGTTCTGGTAATGTAGCGATTTGTTGTAGGCAGTTTAGTGAAAAACCAACAATAGTTAAGGGTATTTTAGTGTAATTTAGTAAAATTGAAAAAATAGGTTGCTTAGGAAAAAAATTTAAGGTAGTTTAGTGAAAAAACAACAATAGCTAAGATTAGTTTAGTGGCAAAATTTAAGGTATGTTACAGTAATTTAGTAAATGTGCGTGCGCACATGCTTGTGTGTGTATGTGTGTGCATACACATACACACACAGACACACATACCCACAAGCATAAACACACACATACACAAGCGCGCGTGCACACATACAAATAACGCACTGCGCGTCCTGCTGAATACACACAAGTACGGTGCACACGCGCACACATACAAATGCACACACAAGTTCAATATCGAGCCCCTGCTGAAACCGTCTAACCCTAGCGACTTCGATGGTTACCATGTACGGTGCGAAGCGACTCAGCCGGTTAAACTCTGCGGCATAGACATCCACTAAGCGTCCATTTTGCTTCAATATGATGAATTTCTCCTCCATTTCGGTCTCGGCAGTGGCCGGGAAATAGTGACCTAAAAAACACACGGAGAACGTGTCCCATTCGATAGGTTTTTCTAGCCGGCTTTCCTCTATGGACCACCACGTGCGAGCCTCGTCCTCCAGCTAAATCTTCACCACGTGCGAGCCTCGTCCCATTCGATAAGAATCTTCACCACGCGGAAAACCCAAACCCTAACTTTTTGGTTCCAAATTATTTTTCCTAAACTACCCAAAGCCCAGGCCCACTCCCTAACTAAATCCTAACCCCAGCCAAACCCGACCCGACCCGAACCACCCCTCCCCTTCTCTTTCTCCCTCTCTTTTCCTGTTCCCGCTCTTCTCGCCACGACCTCGCCCCCTCTCGCGCCATCCCCGAGACCCGTTCCCCTCAACGACCCAAGACCTCGACCTCGCCCCAACGGCCATCCCCGAGACTCGCCCCCTCGCAACGGTCCTCCGCCCGAACAGCTCCGCCTACGAGGCCACGTCGCCGCAACCCCAACGCCCCCTCTTCTCGCAACTGCTCCCCACGAACCGCTCGCCCACACCACTGCTCCTCGAGATCCTATCCTCGATCTCTTCAACAATTTTCCTCTCCCTCTTCCTTTACCCCTCTGTCTCATTCTCTACCTCCACGAGCACCCACCATCACCCTCCTCCAAGGCCCGCCGGCTCACCCCTAAACCGCCGTGACCACGTCACCTCGTCGCCTCCACCAACCCACGCCCGAACACCCATAGCTGCCCACTACACTTCCTCCGACGAACACCCAAATAAGTGCCCATCGACCAAAAGTAAAGCAAGAATACTTGCCTTCTGGAGAAAACGCGGGATTTGATCCTAAGAGGAGAAGTGACCATAATTTATTATTTCCGGGGCAATGGGTTCTCTGAGCGCGTGTGTGTTGTGTGTTTGTATGTGCTACGTGCGTGAGTTTGTTCCGTGCATGGGTTATGCTTACGGGCTAGTTCAACCAAAAAAAACTAAAAGTCTTTAAGCAATCTAATAGCTGTATCAATCTTTACTATTATGCCAGAATAAGAGAGGGGACATGTGGTGTTATTACAATTAATTGGAATAAAATATTTAGAAAAACAAGAATTTTTCTTGAGTGCCAACTAAATTTGAAGAAATTAAGTGGATTTGTTAATTTTGTAATATAGTTATATCTATGATGTAATAATTTAATCTATTATTAATATATAGACATTATTTTATCTTTTTAAAGTTTTGACAATGGATTTGATTGAATTGTTATGACTGTTATTCTTTCAGCTATGTACAATAATCTCTTCAAATAATATTTTGTTGGAAAAATAATTTTAAACCTTTCCAATTATTGATCTATAGGATTTTCTTAACAAAAATGTTGATGACTTGGATGGTCTTAAACTTAAGGATTTCTCGTTTTTTTAGTATTTTATTTCAAATAAATATGAAAGTGCCACACGTGTGCATTAAAATAAAGATCTCCGATGAAATCTTTCTAATCTTAATCACAACTCTCTACAAATCTATTATCTTAACTAAAAAATTTCAATAATTTTTTCAAAACTCATCTAAGATGATGCTAACATATATCCATATTTATCACACATGCAAAAAGTTTATATATATATATATTGAGTTTATCAACTTTTTTATTATAAGGTCTCAGTATACTCTTTGTATAGCCATTTCTAGACCCAGCATTTGCTCTCATCGGTCCCCTTTTCCTCTCGGATGATTCACATTTTTCCAATATCTTGATTTCAAGTGGCAATGCATCGTATCCCCATATATATATTGTCTGCTAATGCACGACCAATTAAGGTTTGGACAAAAAAATTTCTTAAGAAAAAACTTCTTGCGGGAAGGCTGGCTAGAAATTTCTTGTAAAAATACAACTCCCGTCAGTTCATAATGAGAATAGGGAAATTTGGATTCCATGGCTTATTTCCCTGAATGCAACGAAGCTCACGGCATACGAGAGTTGAGAAAGAGTAGCTAATGAAGGGAAGGTATAAGTTCTCCTTCTGAAATCATATGTTATTAAAGTTATATCCTATGTACCCAAGCCCCATCATCCTTTGTTTGACTTGTTCAGCCATATCGTCCCGTAATATGCTTGAGATCTCCCAACAGTCAGACCCTTAATATGGCTATCAGTAAACAGGTTAAGTGGTCATGAGATCGCCACTTCAGTCACTCGGCGTATGAAAACGCCGCAACCTCAGCCTAGCCCACCGAAGGCAACTTATTAGGCATTCCCACTATCATCTCACTTAGTAATATGGCAGTATAGTCGTTGTTTCTAGCAAACGACTTATGACACTCTCTTTTCACAACTGACATATCTTCGCTGAGGATCTCTCATGTGAAGACAAAAATAGATAAATAAAAAGTCAATGCTCTCTCATTCATTACACACACACATGCACCGTAACCCACAAAAAGACATGCCTTATAAATTTATACAAAAGCCTCTGTGTCTTTGTTATTTTATATGACTCATGTATTTCTCAATTCCGCTATTACCAATAATCGCATTCATTTAATTTAATTTCTATAGACGGTTTTTGGGAAATTTAAATGCAATGTACATTTGTTTTTCAAAATATACACTTGCAAAAATGGTAAGTAAAATAAAACCCTAGCCTAGCCGCCATAGCCCCTTCTCATGTGTTCTTCACTTCACCTCTGCCTTCAACAACCTTCGGTCCTCAAGTGATCTTGCCACCGCCACCGCCATCATCCCTTCCCGCCATCGATCTCCCCTCAAAAGCTTCGCCTGCCTTCGACGCCGCCGAGGCCACCTCCTTCAACCGCAACAAGGTATTTCTATTTCTACAAAAAAAAAGTTTTGATTTTTTTTTATGGATTCTAGATTAGGTTTAAATGAAGAATTCTAAGGTATTCATCTTATTATATCCTATTTAAATCTAGCTTTCTTTGACCCTAATCGATCAACCCTAACCCCAAGTATATCCTAATATATTCATGAGGAGCGGCTGAAAACAAACAAACAATTTCTGCGCTGCTTAATTCTAGAAACAGAATCCATAAATTTAAATTTTTTCGTGCACTTAAGTATTTGCGATAGTTTTAAGTTGCAAGCATCCTCTCGCATTCATCCTAGGAGAAAATGAATATGAGTTGATATGGCTGTATAAAAAACCTTTCATTATGTTGTTATTTCCAGAGGGCCATTGAAGTGCGATGTCACTTCCTGAAAGAGTTTAAGCTCTTGTAATTTGAGTCTAGAATGATAAATTTCCGATTATATAGTTTTTATTTCTTGCTATGTATGCTTGTCTGATTACACTGATGCCGTAAATACATTACAACTGAACAAAAGGTTTCAATTTACCCATCTTTCTAGTAATGTGGATTGTAGCTTAATTGTAAAGATTACGATGATATAAACAGCTTGCAAAATTCACTAGGCAATATTTTGAGTTCCTCATTGCAATTTTGCAACAAAAAGTTATATATATTAGAGTTTTCAGAAACATTTGAATGATTAACTTATGTTTATATATGACAAATTTGTTGTATACTACACTAAATATCTGAATCATACAATTTAAACATGCATATTAGCTTAAACTCGAAAGAAGGGGATAAGGTCATGCACATGAAACTATGACAAGGTGATATGCAATTTAAGCATTACATAACGTAAACAAAACCCAACCACAAATTTTAAACACCATTAATAATGCCATCATATTCAAAGATATTTACACAATTATTTTTCCTATTAAAACACAAGCTATGCACGCACGCATAAATGTGAAATAGATAGTCAATTATTTTTCTCATTCATAATAGATAACCGACCATAAACAAAATAATGATCCACCTAATATTGAGAGGAAATTAATACTAACATTGAGCCAAGTAAGTAGAATTCTAACTATATAGTTTACAGGAACGGGACACGACGGTCTTTCAACCTTCATTTATAATTCTATGAGTATATAGTCGGCACTTAAGGAATGATGTAGTTGAGTCCATTCTTATCTTTTACGTATTTCTTTAAAAAACAAAGATCTACCTCAACTATTACTAATTGATTTTTTTTGAAATTATATAGATATCTACAAATCAATTGCAACGGTTAAACTACTGCAACTAGTACTAACTTGAAGAAATTTAAAAATTTATAGACAACTTGCTCATCAAATGCATTTTATAATCTACTTTGGGTCATTATTATTTATTATTTATAGATAGCTACGCATCATAAGTGTTTGGATGTTGCAATGAAATTTCACATTGGCCATTAAAGGCCTGCTAAACAAACCAAGCGCGCTCGAGTTTGGCTCGGTAATGGCTCGTTCAAGTTCGATTCGTTTGCTAATGAGCCAAACTTGAACAAATAATTCAATTCGTTTAATAAAGGAGCTGAACTAGAGCTTAACCCAGCTCGTTTGTTATTGGCACGGTTTCGGCTCGTTTAGCAACATACAAAGGTTTCTTTCTTTCTTTTTAACACCCAAATCCAACAATTAAAATACCCAAGCCCAGTATAAATAGAGTTATATATATTTTTATAGTTTTTAACTTTTAGTGTTCAAGTCCCGAATCCCAATAACATGAAACTTAATAACAAGTATCAAATCCCTAACCCTAAAACTTTATCCAGCTCTATCTCCTAACCCCAGTGACGCCTCCTTAGCTTCATCTCGATTCTCTTGATCAACCCTCGTTTCTCTAGATCGATGCTCTTCAAAGAAACAAAATCGACGCTCGTCTTTAATTTTAGACTAAAGCTCTTCCTTATTCAGAGATTCTCTTCCGCAACCGAGTTCTGAGGTAAATCTCAAATCCTTTTTCTTAGTGTTTGTTGGCCTCTCTATGAGCTCGTTAGGAGCTCCACTCTTTAGTTAATTAAACGAACTCGGGCTGAACTTGAACCGAGCAAAAAGTGAACAAGCCCAACTTGAGCTTACCCTGGATCGCTAGAGTTCGGCTTATTTAACAGCTCTATAGCCATGGTAGATGTAGGTGATGGCACTGGAGATGTGGTAGCGTATCATACATACCTTATGACTTGGTTTCAAGAGATAACTTTGAAGTCTTTTAGACAACCATCATCTTCATTTTGGAATAGGCAGAATATCCATTCATCCAGTCAATCTAAAGAGATGGGCTTGTTCACACATGTGCTGAAGTTTTGGTGTAAATTATGGGACATGATGGTGATTTTTCGATTTTTAAAAGATATTGGACTTCTAGGACTTGATCTCTTGTTTGAAAAAATCAACCATTTACCCTTAACGGTTGAGATGGATAAAAGAGAAAGCGAAAGCATAGTTGAAGTAAGAAATGAGGAAATAATTTTTAAAGAGCAATGATTTCTACAAGAGAGGGGCTATAAATTATGTTTTAAAATTTCAGGGGAAATAAGTGCACAACCCTATAGTTCAGAGGGGTCATGTGCAATCAATCCTCTTAGTTTTGTTTGTTTTATTACTTTATATAAATAGCTAAGGATGCATTTGGATCAGATATAGAGCAAATATTAGCATTACCATATTCATATTCGTTTTCTAATCATAACTATGCATATAGATGTTCGAAATAAAAAAAACTCTTTCATATAATCAAATATGGATATGGGAGTGACGAATGCTGATACAAACCGGTCATAACTATGTAATAGAAACAAGCTAAGACAAAAGTTGGAGCATAAAATAAGCATGGAACTGATACATACCAAAAGCAAATATGATTAAATATGAGTATCCAAACTATTTGATTTAGACAAATATGCATGCAAAAACAACATTTTTATGGATAAGTAGACATCCAACAAGTATATTGGATATGCCACTAGCCTATCATGCAAACTATCAAAGAAGATGGTTGAATAGAATCTTGATTTTTTAGTGTGTGAGTATCAGTACACATAATATGAACCGCATAATATATTAGTTAGATAAGCATTATCTCGAATAAATATTTTAAACTTTTATCTTTGACTATACTTCAAATTGGATATCCGCATATGAATTTGCATCTCTAGGCAGATATACAAATATCCGAAGTTGTATCCAAATAATTTAAATAAAATCGTATCCATATCTATATCAAAGAAAATATTTGTATGTATATATCTATCCATAACCGTCCAGATGAAAATTTTATCCACACCGACATATTATCCAAATGCAAATCCATATAATTTCTGGATATATGTTCATCCGAATGCAGTCCTAGTAAATAGTCATAGATTTATTTGATTGTTTAGTGTTTTAAGCAGACAATGCCATCTTATTTATAACGGTGTATTCTATTTTATAGCCTCAGTAGAGTGCCTTTGGAAGAAGAGGAAATTGTTCATGTGAGTTATTATTTATGAATTTAGGAACTGTTGCATTTTACCTTTAAATTGTATTCTTGTAGGATGAGCTTTTATTATCATCTTAGAAAAAACTAATTCCGAGCTATATCGGATGTAGGATTTATTTGGTGTCCTTTTACACCACTACTGCATAAAGTCAATATTAAAAACCGTATGGAACGGTCTCTGAAAAATAATAAACAGTCGCTAATATATATTAGCGACCGTTAAAATTTTAATCGGTCGCTAATACACGGTCGCTAATTGTGTGGCCGCTGATACATATATTAGCGACCGTTCATGAACGGTCACTAATATGAACGGTCGCTAATATAGGTATCAGGGACCATTTGTTCCAGTCGCCAATAAGGCGACACGTGGACTTCCCAACGAATTTAACCGTTTCTTAATATCAGCGAACGGTCGCTGATAAGTTATTAGCGATCGTTCATGTAGTTAATACGGTCCCAAAAAATTTACAGATTAATGGTATATTCAATACAATAATACACAAAATCACAATATATTATGTCACAATAGCGTTTCGCATACAAATCAATATATATACACAATCCACAATATATCTAACAAGATGAACAACTCAAACGAACACATATGCATACAAACCAACATATAAACACTATCCACCAATATCAACAACTCAATCAAACATATATGAACTAAAATCTTAATAAACAAGCATATATAAACTAAATTTTTTGATTACAAACAACACGATACATACGCTATATATATATCCAACAATACGAAAAAATCTTCAAATCACGCGTAATCGCGGCTCACTCAACCCTGTGAATCGAAACAAATAAATAAATATATGAATTCAAATCATAATTTTTGAAACAACGTTAGTTATACTAACATATATGCGTACTTTACTAACCCCCGCCACTTCCATCGCCAAGACAATCCTTTCGCCGTTAATTTATAAGAACCCTACGAATATACAACATGAATTTTAAACATCAAAACCCAACACAGTTTAATTATATGCTCAAATTTCTGTAAATAATAACTATACGTACCTCACTAACTCCTACCGCTGCCATCACCATCAGAACCTCACCTTGAATAGTATCGATTCATATCGTCGAAGTCCTCCTACGAAAAAAGTTACCTAACAGCCCTTCCTGTGGGGTCGGCTGATCAGGGTTATACGGTTTCTGTGGCGGAGGGTGATAACAAGGATCTTGTGGCGGAAGCGGAGGCCGAGGGTAGTACCCTTCTTGTGATTGCGGAGGCGGAGGAAAAGGGCAGTACGATGTTTCCTGTGATGGGGGTAATACGGTCGCTACATCGGAGGAGGGTAATATGCCGGCTGCGACGACCATGAACCCTGTGCTGACGACGGTTGCGGAAGCGGAACGTATTGTTGCGAGAATTGTTTCCACTGTGTCTCCATTTGAGCTCTTCAAACCGCTTCATCTTCTATCTTCTTCTTATCTGCTTCATCCATCCTTGTGAGCTTCCCCTCTAGCTCGTTGATCCGTTGTGCCTCAGCCGATTGTTTGTTGGAACGGGCGGTCGACGAACTTGAAGTAATTCTTTTGGAACCAGACCGCGAAAGACTAACGGGACCACCGTATAGGGGAATATAACTGTGTCCCCTCGATTGAGGGAAAAACTGCTCTATAATAGATACCTCAGCCTCCATAGGAAGATGATCGTCGGCCGGATATTCGGAATTTGATTCCCGATAGTTTCTCTCCGTCTTCTCGAAATCCTCTTTCGATAAATAAAACAATAATTAATTTTTTTACGAAGTTAACAAGTGTAATTAATTTACTTAAAAGAATTGAAAAATGCAAGCTTACCGCATGTTGAGTGGTTATATCCATTCTTTCTTCTGACATTCCCTCTTTCATGTGCAATGCCTCCCAAGTCTCAGGGAGGCTCGGCTTTTTTCCAGCCTTCTCCTGTAACGGATATTTGATTTATTTATACGTGAAGATATGTAATGATGAAATTGAAAAATTGAGCATATATGTAATTAAAATAAGCTAACCAAAGTAGCTCTATATTGATCAGCAGAAACCGATCCACCATAATAGTCATACGTGGCTTTCCTTCGGTTCTGCTTATTCCTTTCTGATACTTCTTGCTTATTCAGATGATAATATGTCTAAATGTAATTTAAACTAAATTCGGTATTAAAATCATTTAAGTATATTTTTAATTACCTTTGCTTCGAGTGTATCCTAATGTAATAGGAGAAACGCAAACTGATCTCTATGGATGATGGAGGGAAGAGCGGCAAGACGTTTCCAATCATCCGTAAATTTCTCCAACTGTTTGAATTTTTTCTTCGATCTTTGACGCCATTTCTTGAATACTTGTAACATCTCATACCGGACATGCGTTCAATGTCCGTCTATATCGTCTTTTAAGACGAAATGTTTTTGTTATACAGATTAATAAATATTATTTAATAAATTTATAACATATAACAGATATGCATGTAATGTTGAAATATAGTTGAGTTATGTATTACCAAGAGTGAGCGCCAAGTCCATACGTATTCTTCTCAGGGATTATCTGCAAACGTGAAGCCCACGTTCCAGAAGTCGGTGTTACGGAAGAGAATACCGATATAACCGTAAAAATGTGTAGCCCATGTATCCGGACCTACGGGCTTCCCACATACCCATTGCAGAAATGCCCTTTTCCACATTGTATTTCGTAACTTCGTTTGCAACACCTCTTCCGTGGTGTTCAAACCGGGCCAGATTATCCCCCGCAGTCCGTGCTTCATCAATACTCGTGTCTGCTGCCTATATCATCATATCGATTTGAGGTCGAGTAGCAGCTCACTGCGCCAGTGCCTTTGCATTGTCCCTATTTTGATACGGTTTTGCATTTTGTAAATTGCGAGGAAGAGGCAATGCATGATTCCACTCATCGGTGATGGGATCCGAGAACACTCTAGGTTCTCTACTTAAGTCTGTGCACTGCTTGTCTAGGTGTGCATACAGATCATGTTGCACCGATGGACCCGCATCCTCCTGATCAGATGTACCTACACATTTTAATTTATTATAATCAATGCAATGGTTATTTGAATAAAATAATTTGAACACGATTATTTAAAATTCGTAATATATACCTCTACTCTCAGGATTAGGCTGTGTCGAGTAGGAAATATCTCGATCTTTTTTTTGAAGAAAATGTATTGGCAAATTTTCCGAATATGCCTTTTCGTCCCATCTGTTTCATGCAAGAGTAATGACGATACAAAATATATAATATGCATAAATCATTAAACTAACAAATCAATACATTACAAGTGATTAGAACTGCAGAGTTTTTCATATATCATCTACATGCAGGTGATTAGAAGTTTTTACAACCGAAAAGTTTATAACATATATCAATTGATTGCAAGTGATTATAACCGTAAAGTTTTTCATATGTCAACCGGATCCGCTTTATCGAGATCAACCTTGTCTGTAGAACTATCGAACAAGGATTAGTAGGTACCGGCAATGCAATCCAAGCTTTTTCACGATTAGGATCTTTGACATAGAAACACTATTCAGCTTATGAAGCTAACATGAACTTATCATCTCGATAAATTTCTTTATTGAGATTGACAAGCTGAAAACTGAACTCATCATCTGGATGCAAACGCACCAACAGACTTTGAATATAACAAATCTTTCTTGCTCATTACTCCCGTAAAATTGCTCTATTATGTCCTTCAGCCGATCGTAGTATTCTTTTTTTCCTCCTTGCGGTTTTTGATCACGGGAACTTGAGAAACACGTTTGTTCAAACGGACAATAAATCCCATTATTTTGGTTAGTCAATTTCTCGGTTGTAAGGAATTTTAGGTTATTAATGCAATATGACTGTATTGATTCATTTTTGCACTAAGACCTTTAGATAGTCGCACGATTACATCCGGAAATTGCATCCCTTTTGCTATGTCATCTTCAATTTACAATACATTTACACGTAAAATGTATAAGCTATATATGATATATGCATGTGAAACGTGAAATATACAAGGCATATGTACATGTTTACGGAACCACCGTGGAAAGTGTTTCTTATGTTCTGAATTAATTTTCCAATTAGCGCCCTTTCCGGAAATCACATTCGTAAGCTCTTCAATATGTCGGTTAAAAGAATAACAATATTAATTATTTAGGCATATCTAGATATAAACACTCAAAATATTGACGCGATTAAAAGTTTTAATTTATATACCTTCTGTGATCGGCAGTAATTTCAAAGTTATTAAGGATATACGAATGTGCTTGATCGATCCACCCCCTCCGGTAGGATTGATCCTCCCCTTGTGGATGGAATAGCTGGTCATCATTAATTCGAGAAGGACGGTTTAAGCATGTTTCAACTCCACGCAAGTAACGAGAAATGAAGTTGAGGCATTTGTAGGCGCAATAACTCTCGGCTATTAATCCTTTCGGTCGTGCTTGATTGCGCTCTTGCCATTTCAAGAATCCCAAGTATCTAAATTATTAACTAATACTTTAGACAAATGCGAATATTATAATGAATTAAATAACACAATTGACTGAAAAAATATATTACCTTTCTATTGGATACATCCACCTATATGAGACAGGTCCAGCAATCATTGCCTCTATAGCTAGGTACACAGAAAGATGAACCATGACGGTGGAGAAAGATGGTGGAAATATTATCTCCAACTTATAAAGGGTTTCAACAATACTCTTTTGCAACTCCTTAAATTTGGCCACATCTATCACTTTAGAACAAAGTTTATTGAAAAAATCGCAATACTCTATCAAAATCTTGGTGATATTGGAGGAAAATTATGTCGAAGAGCCACTGGAAGCAATTGATGCAGAAGAATATGACAATCGCGAGTTTTAATATTCAAGAGCTTTGGTGGCTCGACCAACACATTCTTTGCTATGTTAGAGGAGTAGCCATATAGGGTTT
This sequence comes from Agapanthus africanus, assembly GCA_030015575.1. NCBI lineage: Eukaryota > Viridiplantae > Streptophyta > Magnoliopsida > Asparagales > Amaryllidaceae > Agapanthus > Agapanthus africanus. The sequence continues at coordinate 716,443,837 of CM057337.1, forward strand.
TGACGCTCTTTAGCACCTTCCAAAATCTTTTCATAGCCAATTTCGACATTATGTAGCCCGAAACTGGTAATTCATAGACACCATCATCACGAAGTACCGGATGCAATTCCTGTCAGATTCTAAGCTCCTCCAAGCACTCGCGAGCACTCAACTTATCCTTAGACTTAGAATCGTCCTGTAACAATGTGCCAGCAATATTATTATACACATTCTTCTCTACATGCACGACATCAATATTGTGTTGAATCATCAGATGTTTCCAGTAAGAAAGATTCCATAATATACTTTTCTTCTTCCACACGCTCAACAATTCGTTATTTTCGGATCGCTTCTGTTTTTTTGTTTATTGAAGGAACCATCTGAGTTAAAACGATTAGAACCTTGCTGGGATTGACACGATGAAATATGCTCAAAAATTTCTATCCCTGACAATTGTTTTGGTGGTTTACCCTTTTCCAATATTCGATTAAACTTATTTGCCATCTTTATGTACGGATGATTCGCCGATAGTCGTCTACGATGAAACCAGTAGCAAAACTTACCACGCGTCTTAAGCTGTAGGGCACTGTAATCAAGACCACATGATGGACATGCATGCTTTGCATAGGTAGACCATCTAAATAACATGTCGTAGCTGGAAAATCGTTGATTGTCTAAATAACGACCGCTCACATTCTAAATTTCTCCTCGACGTACGCATCATATATCTCTACTCTATATTCCTAAATTTCTATCGGCTCTTCAATTAAAGGTTTCATATAAACGTCGATGTTCTGGTCAGATGAATATTTTCAGGAATTAATAAGGAAAGAATCATATACGGTTGCTTCATATACATTCAGGAAGGCAGATTGTAAGGCATAGGTAATACCGGCACGTGGACCAACTAAAGCTTATGAGTCTGTAAGGCATGAAACAATCGGTTGCCAAACCCAGACGTACATACCTCGGCTCATTCCCAAAATGATCAACACTGTCTAATTGTTTCCATGCTTCTGCATCAGCCGGATGTTTCAGCTTCCCGTCTTTGATCCGACGATCAGAATGCCATCGCATATTCTTCGTCATGTCCTTTGAAATATATAAATTTTGTAACCTCTTAGCCAGGGGAAATAACGAAGCACTTTGGCTGAAGTTTCCTTGCTCTTTTTACTGACATCGGACGTTTCTACGATTGAATTTCGCTTAACATTTTTCCACCTAGACAAATTGCAAGTGGGACACTCATCGAAAGACGTGTAATCTTTGCGATACAGCACACAGTCGCTGGGACATGCATCGATCTTCTCATGCGAGAAACCAACTGTCTTAACAATCTTTTTTGCCTGATAATAATTCTATGGAATGCTTTCCTTTCTTTTAGGAATTATCTTGCGTAGGAGATCAAGAAGCACGTCAAAGTGCTCGTTAGCCATCCCGCTGATCATCTTCAGATGGAGAAGTCTTATTACAAATGACAGCCTACTAAATTCCGTACAGCCTTCGTATAAATCTTGTTCGTTTTTCTCTAAAAGTTTATGCAATTCCTCTACTTCATTGGCGTCTTCAGACGGTTCAACATTATTCATTTCCTCTCCAGCAAATAAATTTTCCAACATCTCATACGTATCATCTATCCCGTCACCCGTCGGCAATTCAGCTTGCGAAGGTGCGGTCTCATTATCCATCCTTGATTCCTCGTCACGTATTCTCTCGCCATGATAATTCCAATGTATGTAGTTCGGTTCAAAACCCTCTACAAACACATATTCTTCTATCACTTCACGTCAAAAATGAGCTTTATTCTTACATTTCTTACAAGGACAGAGTCCGTCTCGGCTACGCTTTGGGTTCATCTCTGCATAATCTAAAAAGGCTTTAAGCCCATTTTTAAATCGGGTATTTCTCAAACTATATCTATATTTTTCCCCATGTGTTTAAACGATTTATCCGGAAGAATTCTCATCTGTTATCACACAGATAATAATATGAGTTTAACATATCTTATGAGTTTATCACAAGCTCATCATTAAATAAAATTTTAAGTCTTAAATAAAATTTCATGATGTGGACGCATCAAAACATCTTAAAGTCATTTAAAATTGGCGTAAGTACTCAGGGCAAAAGGTTGGGACGAATAATTAGTTTCACGGCTGTCATGGATAAAGGTCGTGATTCCCATTACAAATGCAACACTCACATCTCACTTCCTTATGTTTTTCATCCATTTCGAGAAAATTTCGGCATCACTTTCCCCTTGTTCCCTGTGTTCATACATAAATCTGTACATGGGGAACAAGTGGAAAGCACCGTCGAAACTTCTCGAAATGGACAAAAATACAAAAGGATGTGAGATGTGAGTCTTGTTCCATTCGTAACATATCGAAACTGGACAAATCCGACAATTACTGTATGTCAAACCCCCTCGTCGAATATTACACATACGTTTGAAAAAATTGAATATGGCGCTCAGCTCTCACAAACATATAATGTGATCCTATCAATTCGACTGGAAAAATATTTGATATACACCAATTGTCAGCCGGGAAACTATAGGTCGATCCTAAACAAGTTTAAGACCTTTCGATCTTAAACTTACTAATTAAATAAAAATAGAAGCCTAGTTAAGTTTTTAATCAAAATTTTAGGGTATCTCTTAATTTTCTATTTAATCGTTTTTAATCAGGGTCTCGGTTCACTATTATTTGGTCTTAATTAAGATTATTTAATTAGTATAATTAATGTTATAGGTTAATTAGTGTTAATTTTTCTTTATTAGTTTAATTTTATTTTTTATTTATGCATCTACTATAGTTTAATTGGTATTAAAGGATTTGATTTTTATTTTGATTTTGATTTGGTTTATAAATTATGTTACAATTAAAAAATCCAAGTAATAAATTATAAGCAATAAGATATCGAATTATTAAATTTACAAAATAAAGGATATCGAATCATTAAATTTACAAAATACAAGATAGAAATTAGGATAGATATATTTTTGAAATATTTCATATGCGGGCGCACGCACGCACATATATACTCTCACACATTCACACGTACGCGCGGGCATACATACACTCGCTCACATACGTATGCACGGACACACTTACACATACTCATGAATACACATGCGCGCGCGCACACTTGCTCATACACACTCAATTAACTATAATACATTTTACCCTAAATTCATCTAACATAATCGTATAATCCATCTAATCCTAAATTAATCAAACAAGTAAATCTATCGATTACCTATAATCCTTATATCTTCAACTCTAACCCTAAATTACCAAATTTATATTTCGATATTTCATTTATTTTCAATTCTAAAACCCATCTAAAACAATTTTCTTCAATCATATTTTAATGCTAAAACCCATCAACCCCCAAAATCATAATAAATTTCAAATCTTAATTTCAAACCCATCATTTTACAACCGATTCAATTCCTCATTATCCATATTTAATATATCAAAACCAATACAAATCACATATTATAATCACCTAATTTCAAAATTTAATAATCTAATTGAAAAAATTAGGGCTAGGAGGAGAAAATACTAATCTTGACCCGGATTTGAAAAGAAAAAGAGTGATTGCAAGGGTCTACACCACCAACTGCAATAACAACACCTACAAAAAAAATTTGGGTTAAATTTTATATTTTCTTTCGAAAATTTTGAGGAAAAGGGCATGGGGATTACCTTTCGCCGCGGGATGAAATTGGGGAATGAGGAAGAAGGGCTTTCGCGGCTCTTATCTGATCGACCTATTAGCAACCATTTAGAACGGTCGCCAATACATTGCCGACCGTTCATTAGAGACCATATAATATATACGGTCGCCAATAATTTATTAGGGACCGTATATATTTACACGGTCTCTAATGCGTACGGTTTCTACTAGAACATGGTCTTTATTCCATGATATTGTCACTAGGGGGATTCAACCAATAGGATGCACCCTTTTCTTGTGTATTCAGTCTTTCCTCCTTTTGTTTCTAAGATCTCTGGGTGTCGCTACAGCCTTTTGCTTCCATCATATTTCATAAGGTCAGTAAGATTCCTGTCCGAATCCAATTTATGTCGTGAAGGACGAGTTCATAAAAACAGGATAAACGAGGTTTCCCTTGATCTTGAGGTTGAAGAGAATGCACGCCAAATCAAGAGAGCCATCTCAAGTGTTCACAACAAGACAGTAGAGAATGTTGTTCAAGCACTCAAACATGATGCATCTTGCTGTAAGATACAACTTACTTCCGATCTTGTTGAAAGTTTACTCCATAAATTTGGAGATGATTGGAAGTCTGCTTTAGGTTTCTTTCAATGGGCAAACTTGCAATCAGGTTACAATATACTACATATTCGCGTGACAAGATGGTGGATTTGTTGGGCTAGGCGAAGCAAACAGAGAAAATGTTAAATTTTCTAAAAGAAATGCAAAAAGGAGGTCTTGTCACACCTGAAACAATTGCTAGGGTCTTGAGAAGACTTGCAGGTGCTGGGAGATGGAAAGATGCTATTGAGGTTTTTGATGATATAGGATCTATAGGCTTAATTAAGAACACTGAAGCAATGAATGTATTGCTAGACACCCTTTGCAAAGAAAAGAAAGTTGAGGTTGCTGGCGAGGTGTATTTGAACCTGATATCTCACATTCCCCCAAATCCTTACACTTTTAACATTTTTGTTAATGGCTGCTGCAGTGCTTGAAAGATTGATGAAGCCATGTGAACAATTCAAGAGATTTAAGGTTGTGGCTTCTACCCTTCGGTGATCACATACTCAACCATTCTGCAAGCTCATTGCAACCAATTGAAATTTTCTAATGCTTATGACCTCCTCAATGATATGGTTGCTAATGGCTGCCCCCCAAATGTTGTCACATACACAACACTCATGCATTCACTTGCTAAGGCATGCAAATTTGAAGAAGGCTTGCACATAGTTGAGAAGATGAAGTTGTCAAATTGTAAACCTGGTACACTTTTTTACAACTCTTTGATCCATATTCTAGGGAGAGCAGGTCGAGTACTTGAGGCTTCTCATATTTTTGAGGTAGAGATGCAAATGACTGGGGTCCGTTGTAATATATCAGTATACAATACAATGATCTCAATCTTTTGCAGCCATAACAAAGAGCAAGATGCATTGGATGTCTTAAATAAGATGGAGAACTCTATGTGTAGGCCTGTTCTTCAGACGTACTTTCCACCACTTAAACTATGCTTTAAAGCAGGAAAGTTAGATGACAAACTTGAGATGTATTTGGATGACATTGTTAATAAACATCATCAAAGTTTAGATCTCGACACATGCACACTTTTGATTCATGGGTTGTGTAGTGTGAGAAAGGTTGAATGGGCCTGCGACCTATTTGAGGAGATGATAAACCGGGAAATCTTCCCCAGGTTTCGAACACTGAAGGTTCTTTTGTATGAAACCGAACAAAAAAAAAATATGGATGGAATTGTGGAAAAGATCAAATATATGATGAAGCAGTTTGATAAGTCCCCGCAAAAAGTCTAGAGGATTGACATGTTCAGGTAGGTTAGATATGCTTTATGCACGTAGTACATTTAAGTGTGTTTCAGTTCCATCTTGAAGTTTGTTATTGTTACAGTAATATGTAAATATCTATTGGGCATAAAAAATAGTGTACTTTATTACCAGTTTCTTGTTTAGTTGAGTTGCTTGTGTTTGAGTTGCTAGTAGTTGGAGCCTCATGCTACTCCAATCACTTAGCATCCTGGAAAGGAAGTTAGGTGCTTGGGATCTCTATGCTGTAGTTGCAACAAAAATAGGTTCCAAAAGTTGTAGTTGGTGCTTACCCAAAAATGGGAGCGCACGCTTAATAAGACAGCATCAACAGCCCTTGCCTTAGTGATGTAAATTTGTCAGGCTACCTCATTTAAAGATATAAAGAAAAGATAAATATCAGTATGCTTTGATGATTAAGTGATTATTGTTAAAAATATTGAATGCCATGTAGTGTTAATATGATTGGGTTGATTGGCTTTTTTTGTTTCTAATATTCGAGCTGACAGCATTAGTTTATTCTTTTGCGGAGCTTTCTCGATTCTTTAGACATGCTCTATATCCAACTCAATTGATAGGAAAAAAAAAGAGATTAATCATGATGCCGCTTATTTAATAATAACCAGTGCTATTATATATGTGAATAAAAATCGAGGAATTTATTTTGGCTACCTCTAATTTTTTATAACTAAATTTTTTACATTGGAACCGAAATTACTATACTTAATATGATTAACATTTTTATTCAATTTATGGCCAATATTCTTTTCGCAAAAAAATTATATAACAATTAAACATGGACGATTTTCTTTTTGAAAGTTAAGGTGCTCTGTGGATGCTTCCGTTTCCTTCTTATTTTTCATAAACTTCGTCTTTATTACTCATGAGAGATAAATACAGGAAAGTTGATACACCAAAGGAGCTAGGAACATGGCGATGAGCTGCACAAGATCATTTAAGCACATCAACATTGTTAACAAGGCCATCGGGAGCATGACCGGAAGGGGATTTGCTGCCGGGCCTAAGTCAAAGAAGGGTTCAAAAGGCGGAAGTGGTGATGCTCCGAAAGAAGTACTGACCAAAGAAATGAAGAGCAGTACAGTGTATGGGGCTAATATCCTCAAGGATGGAACCGATCCCAAGATACTACCGGATTCTGAGTACCCTGATTGGCTATCGCACTTGGTTGACAAACGACCTCCTTTAAGTGAACTACGAAGGAAGGACACTGGAACGCTTTCTTATGAGGACCTCAAACGATTTGTGAAGCTCGACAACCGAGCTCGAATTAAGGATCACAATGCTGTCAAGGCCAAGAATTGATTGAAAAAGGTATGGAAGTTTCTTTTTTATTCTCGTCCTTTCTGATTGTTGGCTTCAAGATAATCAAACAGTATGCATCATGAACTCAAGACAATATGTAGCCTTTTAGTTTCCTTGTTGAACTATGTTCATTGTTCTTAAGATCGATCACTCTTTTTTCTACTTGAAAAAGGATAACAATGCTGTCAAGGCCAAGATTGATCACTTTTTTTGTTCTCAAGATTGATCACTCTTTTATACCATGTAAAAGGTATGGGGCATATATATTTTTGCAGAGTATCGCTATAGTACAGTTCAGACCTATACATGAGTACTAGTGATGTATCACCACATATCACTATATAGTTTATGCACACAAAAAAGAAGGGTAAAATATGTTGATCTATTGGGACTTGAGTTTTATTTAGCTGCAGATATGAATGTTGCCAAAGCACTAACTTGAACTTCATCAATTTAAAAGCTTACGAAGATGATTTTGCATATTTTAAAAAAAACTTTATGATCCAACAGCCGCATTTGCATTACACCGATTAACACACTTCCATTATCACTGTCTAATGCTGTGAGCTTTAGTCAACCTACCGAAAATAGGAAAGTGTCAACATATATAATGATGTAGTGCTTCTATAGTTCTATTGCACGTGTTTAAGAGTTTCATAGCATCATTTTAGCCCGGTTTTTCTCCCATAAGAGGAAAAAACACCACCACCTTGTATATTATTCAAAACTTAGTAAGACTACAAATACTCAAAGTTCCATAAATGGAGCGGTTTTTAAACTTCGTTCTTTTTCTGTTACAAAAACATTTCTTAATATAGAACAAATAGGTAATTTTTATCCTCATTATAGGCCAGCTGCAATAAAGCCTGGCAAAGTGCCATCTCATAATACCCGATAGCATCATCCCACTCTCCACATTTGCCAAAAACCAGCTCCAATTTCCCCTTCAAAGAAAAGGGAGTCTTCATCCCACAATTACAGCGTAATTATCCTCTAACCAAAGTTTGGTAGTAACGGACTTCAAAAACGCGACTTGATTGGCCTCTCTAGTTTAAAACAGCTCGAGCGACAAAACCAAGGCACATATGTACCACCCATCATTTTGCTTAATGATCACCGCGGCATTCATCGAACTTCCTATTTCAGCACATGCTTTAGAGGATTCATACAGAGTATCCTGACTGACCATCTCATTGCATTGTGGTTGCAACATTTGAAACAGTTTTGACACCTTCATCAAATCAAGGACCTCATATGGGTTCGGTAATGACTGTTTCCTTGAACAATATTATCTTCCATTTGATGTTTGTCTAGATGATAATTTGAAAATGTAGTCTGAAATAACCCTCGCACACAATTACATGTTATTGGTTGTAAATGTATATATCACAGGAAGCAGCAATCAAGCAACCAAGCTTTGTTAAATTCGTCGCAGATCGCATGCTTCCCACTGCCATGTTCAATAAACTTACTGGTGTCAAAATTCATTTTTAAGCTTGTATCTTGAAGCTTCCAGCCTTCATTTAAACCCTTTGCATCAACCTTGCTATTCCTCTCCTTTCTTCATGGCTGCCAGTAAATTACTTTTTATAAAATCTTATTCATCTGTACCCAGCTTCCTCTAGTGGAAATGGTTGCTTACAATTTTACTTGCTGATGTTATCATAAAGAAGAAGATAGTGGAGGGTCTGCCCTCTTTTAAGCTTCAGTCACCGTACAGATCTTCTGTCCATGTGATGCGCGCCATATGCATTGCCGCCTTTGTGAATCTTCATTACATATAAAATATGAACAATATCTAATCTTTCCTTTCCTTGCTTTTTATCCATTTGATCAAACATTTTATGTCGATTGTACTTTGTATGAAGCTTCGCTTATTTCCTCTTTGGTCACAAGGTAGTTCCTATTTCGCGCTCCAGAAAATGTGTCTTGTAGACTAATAATTCATTGTTATAACGTAATGCGTATTGCAGTAGCTGTATTAACTGTTGCTTTTGATTTAAGTCAGTTCTATCTTCTTTGGTCTGGAACCTTAATAGCTTTTCTTTTCAGTGTTCGAGGCTTTGAGCAAAGGTTGCATACAATCTATCTAGGGTTAATTGCTAAATAATACTCTAATATTTCACCTATTTTGCATTTATATATCTTTTTGATATTTTCACTGCACTTGTGTACCTTAAAGTACAAACCGTTAATAGTTTGCTCCCTTCAATTGACCGTCAAACACATCACTATGTTAAACAAAATCATACGGTTTGTACTTTAGGGTATCAAAGTGCAGCAAAAAAATTAATAAGGTATATAAGTGCGAGACATTGGGATTATTTAGCAATTAACCCATCTATCTATAATGAAAGTGATTGCAAATTGTGAAGAGGAATGGCCTCTATGTATGTGTACCCTATATTTTTGCTTTTTCGTGGAGGGTCTACTCTCTCTTTTAAGTTTCATTGTAAAATCTCTCATGTATTGTTCTGCCTTTAGAATCTACATGGCTTAGGTATAACCAGTATGTGGGATGCATCGACTCTAAAAAATGTGTTTAATTTGAATCCAAAAGGTTAAGACGTTTTGAAAAACTCAATAGTAGAGATGATTGTGTAATTATTACTAATTAAGTTTGTGATTGTATTTGTTTTAAAGAAAAATCTGCATATATTTCATTTGATGTTGATGTGGCACTATCACGATCTATATTAGACCATCAAGATCAAAATTGTAAACCCTAATGGTTGTGGTTATAACAGTAGAACTAGAGATGAACCTTGGAAAAAAATCAAAATAAATTCTACTCCTAAGCTAAATGAATCCCAAGGAAAATAGTAAAAATATTTTTATAAATATAATTCAATTCCCTCAAGTAGTATTCAAATCCAATTTTAAAATAAAAGCCTATAATTTGGAAGTAATATGGGGAGGATGTGATGAGCGTTTACAGAGCGCCATTATTTTGATACCTATTTGAATTTATGGAGATTAACGAGACAAGATTTCATGTGGGACGTCCTCAAAGTTCCCATGATTATGTTTTGTTTTGCTCTGATGAATGCAGCAGCAGAGAAATTTGTTGCGTATATGATATTTTGGCCTAAAAACCATTATTACTTTTTCCTTTTTTGGGGGAAGATTTTCAGTTACGCTTTGCAGTAAAAATTTAGTGTTTAAATGCGTTATGAAAATAACGATTAATGTTAAAATTTTCCGTTTACCATGGTTTTTCTATATATATTTATTTTTTAAACACCAATCAAAAACAAGAACTTTTGATCTCTAAAAAAAATATCTATTATTTTTTATTATTAAATATTTTGCATGCTATAGTTAAAAAAAATTGTGAAATCTTTCTGTATATTACTAGTAAAACCTAAGGGTGCGTTTGATAGGAAGTAATCTAGATGGTAATTCTAGATTACCATGAAATATAACCACGCTTGTTTAGATGTAAATGATATTCCTAGGAATATAGGATTACCATAATAATCAAATTACTCCATTTCATATATTCCCCCAACATATGTCCATTCTAAATTACCACGAAATATTCCCGCCGCCTAACATGAAATGGGCCATAACCATCTGCCGCCGGCCTTCCTCGCCACCCGTCGATCGGCCCTGCCACCCATCATCTGTTGTTCGCCGGTCGGCTCGCTGACCTGCCATCCATCGGACGTTCGTCGTCGGCCAACCATAGTTTTTCGCCGATCGGCGGCGGTCGGCCACACTGCTAGTTGTCGGCCGCTCGTCGGCCGGCCGCCGATCGTCCGTTCGTCGCCGGCCTCTCCACCATCCACCGATCCTATTCCGATCTTACCGCCGGACGACGGTTGCACATACATATGTTTACAGGAATGATTAATGTATACAAGCACGCTAATGCAAAATTCCTTGGAATTAGACGTCCGGTCATCCCATTCCCGGAAATGCGAGAATTCCCGATAATTTTCCATTCCATTCACCAAACGCAACCTAAATAATGAGAGAAAATAGAAAAAGATTTTAAAAAAAAGTACAAATTAGAGTTTTTTCATCATATAATCCCAGATCCTAAATGTACGGGATAAAAGAGTGATAAATATTGAGAGCTAATAAAAAAAATTCATGACCCAAATATAGTAAGAAAATTAAATAAGGCTAGATAACATTTTTTCACTAGAGCCCAATCTAGAATATTCCAAGAAATATGATCTCATATAGCTTTATATATATTATACAAATAGATAAATAGACAGTATAAGTCTTTGCTCTCAACTAAAGAAATCATGGTAGACAATGCATAAAAGCTACCATGTTGTCATAATATTTTTTTCAAATGTTTTCAAGAACAGTAAAAGAAAATATGGCAGTTTCAGTTGGTAAGCTTGATGTGGAGAACACAGCAACAAAAGCATTTAGGAATACTGAAACATGAGACGAGTCCGATGCACCAATCACAGATTATGCATCACTTTATTATGGTTTTCATAGAGATCGAAGTCAAAACAACATCAAAGATACTGTCCTGATGCAACAACTGTACAGCGAATAGGAACAATACAAGTAAAAGGGTTAATCACACAAAACACCCCTGTAGTTTACCCTCTAACCAGGACAATATAACAGGGTTAAAAGTCAAATTAGATCATTCCGGTCGTTTAGAGTTGTACTCAAGTGCTTTTAAGGGTCTTGTTAGATAAGCAGAAGGGCATCTCGCACATATAAATTACTCAAGGATGATGGGGTGCTAGCTATACAAGGTAAATTACAGGGTGGTTTTGTGCAATTACTAAGAAAACGAAAATAAAGGATTTATTAGCTCCCACACAATCGAAATGAAGGTAACGTTATAAACCCAGTTGAACTGAATGCAACATTATAAACCCAGTTGAACAACAACAACAGGGTATTCCACAATATATAAGGTATAGTAATTGACAACGAAGCCTTATATTCCTGTAAGGTTTCTGTAACGAATGCACTTATTGATAGAACAGTACCCATATACAAAAATCCATTACATCAACAGACCAAAAATTATTCCTATGTATGGGTAGTTTGCGTTTCTTCATCGGAACAAGGGCAAGATGCCCCATTGGTGCAAGAAGCCTTGGCCGGTGGTTACTTCGAGGGCCAAGAGAGCGAGCACGGCCAACATGGCTGCTCTACCGTTCCACGTTTCGGCGCTCTTGGTCCAACCCCATTCCCAGACAGTCACTGGAGGAGGAAGCTCTACTCGCTTCGTGTCATACGCCGCCAATAGCTCCTCCACACTCCCCAACGGCACCAAAGACTACAACACAACATGGAAAAAACAAGAATTTTCAAAACCAAGACATGCTGCTCTAATGCCTCATGAACGCGTAACATCTTTTACACGGCTAGTGTTGATCTTTTTGTCCGAATGGTATATTATAGAAAAAAATACCAAGAACTTCCCCTATCATTTAGATAGTTTTTCATAAATTTTATAAACTAGCAAGTTACCTTAAAATACCCTGATTTTTTTGTAGTACAAATAAATCATCTGTGAAATTATTTTTCAATACATTAACTGTAGTAGTCTCTTTAAATGCCATGACCTTGAGCGTCACTTCACATGACCACATTCTTCCTTCTACCATTGTCGCTTTTTAGAAAACCTTCTCTCTCTCAATTTGTTCATGAATCTATCTGGAAGAAATCAATTTGTATATCAAAAAGAGAATGAACTAGAAAATAAGGAGCACGGAAACAGGGAAGTTCGTTGACTGGAGAGGTTCTTTCTTGAGGACAAACTATGCGCTTTTAGGAAATGATTGGAAAATGCACCTTTTCTCATAGGTCTATCTGGGTGGCTGTTTGGGGCAAACAAAGAAATTAGATTTACAGAAGCTGCAAGGGATAAAATGAAGATATATTGTTCATGTGATGGTAGAGTGACTACTCAATCAATGGTTTCAAAAGATATCTACTTTAATACGACAAACTCGAAGTTGATGAAAGTATCTCAAAAATGGTGAAAGTTCATGGCATCACACTACGGTTTACCCTTTAGGTAGGAAAACAAAAGGAAGAGGAAAATTGGTATATACAGAGTTGTTAGAATCGTGATATATATGTAGTATATTGTTATATCTTATATATCGTATCGTATATCATATCGTAAAATAAGTTGTTCACTTAAGAAATAGCTAAGCAATTAAGCATTCAACTATATATTTTATACAAATACGAGTTAAACTAGCAATATAGAACAACACATGAAGAATATAAGGTTTAGGAACGATGCTACACAATAAACACACATGCAAGAACAAGAGTCACGAATCAACAAAAATCATGAACAATCATAATTAATAAGATTAATAAGCAAAATGACATAAACATCACAATTAGAACTTCCTAACCAAGTTCACAAATCATAAATCATAAACCTGCAAAAAGTAACAATACTTGTTGGAAGCGAGGCAAGACAATGCGAGGAAAGGAGAGGTGAGGTGACATTATCTCACGGAGAAGCAATTAGGACTCTGATCCAAAGAATTTTGGAAAGTTTGGGAAGTGGATCGTTATATATTATAGGCTATTAGCCTTTTATAACCCGACCCGATGAAGTGCATAGTGCAGACCCACTAATATGATTGGCCTCTGATCTTTGTATCATAAATATCGCATACCGTAATTTTTTTGTATCGTATATTAAGATACATATCAAATATTGTACAACACGATCACTACTATTTCCTCCTTCCCACTTTAATAGTCGTTTTAGAGACTTTTTGTCCCACGATTCTAGTCGTTTTATGTAATTGAGGCTACTTTATCAATTGATTACCGAATTTAACCTTCATTAAAATCACATGCATGTCACTTGTTACACTTTGGTTTTTGTGATTGAGCTTACTTTAATTAGGGGTATTACGGTAAATTGAACTAGTCATAATTTAACACATTAATAAGAGCGAGAAATGCCAAAACAACTATTAAAGTGGGACGGAGGGAGTATGATATGGGTATATCTAGAACTATAGATATTACGATTTTGACAGCTATAGATATATCTAGAGCTCATGAAACTGTTTTCTCGAGGGAAAAAGAAAGTAATTTATTTAGGAACTTAACAGAAGGGATAGACATAAGGAACAGGGTTACAAATGTGATAACTGCGGAAGCTAAAACTTACTAAAATTTTCCAATGATAAATTCCAAACAGATGATCTGGTAGTTTAATAGAAAAGAAGTGTCCAAACAGCATATAATAGCTGAGATTAGCTACAACTTACGGTGAAATGTATGAAATGATGGTTTAATTAGTATCTTTCTATTTATTGTCATTTGAACTACCGTTTCTAGGGGAGATTTAAAAAAAAAACCTAAGTTAACTATCAAATATTCTCAGAAACTAGCCAGCATGGAGGATAATATAAGCACCTGATAGCAAGTTTGCTTTTGCTAGGTAATGCGGATTAAAAGTTATTACCTGACGAGCCTCAAGATTTGAGACTGCCATTGCTCCGACATATGGCAGGCTTTCAATTACTGCATCAGCAAGATCCGAAATAAACGTAGGCTCACATCCTAAAGCAGGAACCCGTCCCCATTTCTCAATGCCAGACTTTAGAGCCAACTCCTTGTACTCTACATCAATTTCTTCAAGGGTTTCAATGTGCTCGCTCACAAAACTGCAGAACAAAGGTGCATATGATTAAAAAACGGAGCCAAACTAGGTGCTCATCGAATACAATTATACATAGGATACCTGATTGGGACGGCAAGAAGGCTTTTAACTCCTTTCTGTCCAAGCTCCACTATTGTCTCATCGGTATATGGCCTTAACCATTCCACAGGTCCAACTCGGCTCTGGCAATCCAGTAATAAAATTAAAGGTAGAAAAAAAATTGTGAAAATTCACAAAATGAAACTTTGAAGAGAACAGTTGAACAATGACTAAAAAGAAGTAACATGTCAGAAAAAGCAATTCATTTTTATGCAAGGAAAGTTAACCGTGATGCTATTTGCTTACTATATCGCCATTTGATGATGAGATCCGCGGTGGTGGGTTAGAGAAAAAATAGTAGTGTCTAATAGTTATATCGATGTACTTAAGGAAATGCATGCTGAAGCAGAAACCATAGTGAGGGGATGGAGCCAAAACACACCTTGATTAAAAGATTCCCCACTAAACCCAGCCTTTCAATTTTGATTATACGGGTAACTAAAATATCTTCTCATTTAAACCTATTAAAATTAGCATTTAACAACTTCACCATCATAAAGCCATCAGGGCCCCATATTATTTTCTTTCTCACTCATTCTCGCCTTGTGTAATTTTGCTTGGAACATATTCCCATGGAAAATAGGGTGGTAAACGTTCGAAGTTTTAAACTCCTAGTTTTAGACGTGAATCACGAGTGTCAACACAAAAGAAACATACATTGTTATACTGATTAGGAGCTCAGAAGCATGGAAACAAGGTTTAAAAATCGGATATCCAAATCGTATTGGACAAATGTTTCATATAGCGGTTACATGCGATATATCAGACGATATCGCCATATCCGCCGATATATCAGCCAATATTTTATCGGTTTTATCGTATCACAAAGGGTCCCAAAACAATATATCGGCCGGATATGACCAATATTTGATTTACTACATGGAAATTTCCAGTATCTACAAATATGCTGCATACAATTCAATGCATAAGCAACGCTAATCTAAAATAATTAATTATTGGGGCCGGGAGAATAAATTATTGGTACAGATGTTGACGGAACACAAACTAATGGCATTATAGTTTACCTGGTAAGCAAGGGTGTACGCATTTGTCATTCCTCGCTTTTCAAGTTCTTCCATGATTAAATCAACACACTCCTCCATTTCTGCTTTATACGGATCCCCAGCTTCTTCCACATATGCAAGAGGTACACCATGAGCACTAAAAAATATCATAACCTAACAAAGATGACCAATGTGGGATTATGAAATATGTCGACGACAATTTAAACAGTAAGAGGGAGATCATTGAAGCTTGAAAAGGTAGCGACTAGATGTGAAACCAAGCAAATATTTTAAAGAAATGTTTTTATAAAAAAAAAGTAACCTGAAAAGTTGTGGGTTTAGATAGAGATATTATCATGAAGCCTCAACAGATAAGGAATTAGTTTAGTCGGTATCTATACCTAAGTCCCAAGTTCATTTTAACTAGATCCCCAAAAATCTTAGTGACATTCAAGTTTATTCAGAGAATTAAATTTATCTCCTGCTCGAACATGCTGTACCTGGGTTTTCCAAACAAATTATCACTGATAGTTCTTTACTCCATAAAAATCAATTTACTAACCAATAAACTTTTGCTGATACAATCCTTTCCATTCTCACTACAAACTACAGAAGGTATCCAGTGTAATAACATGTTTGTTAATTTGCTAACTTTAGAATGTGAGAATAATAGTCCCACGTCGGGAAAATTGTAGTCTTTTCATATTTGGCTTAGTATATATAAAGAGGGGCGGAGCTCTCAAAGTCTCCACCTCATTTTATTCTCCCTATATTAGTTTCATGGTATCAGAACTTTTGGGGAAATAAAATTCTAAACTCTTAAATGAAAAAAAAAGAAAGAAAAAAATAGGGTTTTGAACCCTAGCAGCCACTGCTCGGGTTCCCGCCTCTGCGCGCCGCCACTCCCTCCCTCACCGCCAGCCCATGCCTCCACTCCCTCCCTCGCCGACAGCCCTCACCGCCGCGCCGCTCGTCTCCGCCTGCCCTCGATGCCTCCTCTCCAGATTCAGACACGATCCTGTCCACCAGATCCAGTGTGATCCTCTGTCGCGGATTCAAGATCCCGCGATGGCTTGATCTTGAGATGAGGTGATTTGTTCAATTCCCTTACTATTTATTGTACCGCTCGATCCCGCAAGAAAAGAATCCCAGAGATTGTTGGGTGCTTGTCGTCATGATTTATTATTTGTGGTGAGATGATGATAAAGATACCAAAACTCTTATTTCTACGGAAATACATCATGGGAAAATCACAGAGTGGAAATTAAATGGTGACAACGATCTTGAATGGCGTGATATGGTCGATATGCATTTCATCTCTCATCGGAAAGACGAGCACAAGTAATCGAAAGGATTTGATTCAATGACCGATGAATGGAACACTGACGATACTCAGATCTGTCATCAAATGTTCCTGAGTATAGAACATTCAGTTTATTCTTTGGTTCGGTACGAGTGTACCGTGTACGGATGTGTGGGCGTACTTGAAGGCACTATTCTCTGGCAAGAATCAGTTGACCCGCGCATTTGATCTGACGCATAGCAAATACACGAAGCAACGAGCCTCTAAATCTCTCCAGCAGTTCTTTGCGGAATTCTTGAGTCGATAGGAGGAACTCGGTGAGGTGTTTCTGATCACCGCCGATATTCGGAAGATGCGGCGCCAGCGAGAGCAAATGAAAGGTTTTGGCCTTTCTTCGTGTCTTAGGTCCTGAGTATGAAGGGGCATGCCCGCTGATCTTAGGAGGGGCATCCAGTTCCTCATTGACCGATACATATCATATGCTGTAGCAACAGATATATTTTAGCTCGTCTACAGGAGATGAAAGAGAACAATCTGCTCTTCTTACTCAGCCCAGAGTTGCCAGTCCGGAAGAGATGTGGACTAAAGGTCGTGGAGGTCTCAAAGATCGAGAAGGACAGAGGTCGTGTTCCCAGTAGAGAAAGAAGAAACTGGTTCCCACCATGCGAGAGACCTATTTGTGATTAATGTCATCGTCCGAGCCATGTGAAGACCACATGTTTTCAGCTTCACCCCTATCTAGCAGGTGTTGCGTCTCCATATCCTTCTCCACCAGATCTCGATGCGATTCAAGACACCACTTCAAATCTCTCGAGACTGACTTTGAGTAGAGATGACCTTTCTCGCTATCAGATTTTCTTTGAAGACTCTAGGTGGATCTTCTTCGGTGCCATCTTCATCCTCTTCCAGCTATCCCACTGCTAGTTTGGTGAGAGATAATCATACTGCTTGTCTAACTACTGCACCATCATCCAGGACTTAGGTTATTGATTCGGGTATCATATGACCGGAAAGTCAGATATATTCACATCCTTCTCTTCTACTTCTCCATGTGAATCTGTCACTTTAGCAGACGGATCCACATTCCATGTGAATCTGTCACTTTAGCAGATGGATCCACATCGAGCGTAAAGGGTATTGATACCGTCACTCCTACATCTACATTATCATTGTCTTTCGAACTATACTTGCCACATTTTCCATTTAGTCTACTTTCTGTAAGCAAAATCACTCGTTCTATGAGCTGCTCGATCTCATTTTCTCTATATGGTTGTGTTATGCAGGATCTTGGAACGAAAAAGATGATTGGCACCGGGTATGAAACTGATGGTCTCTACTATCTTGCCGAGTGTACTGATCCAATAGTCTGTTCGAGCACAACTTCAGCCATTGACCTTCACTCCAAGTTTGGTCATCCATCACTAGAAATTTTGAAGAAAATGGATTCTTCTGTTAGTTTTGTTAGTTCTCTAGATTGAGTCGTGTTAGTTAGGTAAGGATCACCATGTGTCCTATCCATCTAAACTCAATAAACACGTGGAAAAACCCTTTGAACTTATCCACGGTGATGTTTGGGGTCCTTGTCCTATTGTGTCACAACTTGGTTACCGTTATTTTGTTAGCTTTATTGATTATTACTCTCGTGTGACATGGCTATATTTAATAAAATCTCGTTATGAAGTTTTATCTGTTTTTTAAGAATTTTGTGCGGAAATTAAAAATCATTTTGGAAAATCTGTTGATACTCTTCGTAGTGATGATGCTAAGGATTACTTTAGTTCTTTTTTTCAAATATTCACGACACAAAATGGCATTACACACCAATCTTCTTGTCCATACAAACCACAACAAAATGGGATGGCAGAACGGAAAAATAGACATCTTCTAGAGATAACTTGCACTTTATTGCTTCATATGCGTGTCCTTAAGAATTTATGGAGAGACGTATTTACCGCGTGTTATCTAATTAATCGTATGCAATCATCTGTGTTAGAAGACCAAGTTCTATATTTTGTATTGTTTTCTTCTGAATCTTTATTTCCTCTGCCACCTCGCATCTTTGGGTGTATAATTTTGTTCATGATTTGCGTTACGGTAGTACTAAACTCGATACTAAGTCCATTAAGTCTATCTTTCTTGGGTATTCGAGAACTCAGAAGGTTTACAAGTGTTACAGTCCTGAGTTAAAGCGCGGTTTTGTATTGTCTGATATCACTTTCTTCGAATCTACTTCATACCATGCAGATAGTCATTCTCAGCCTAAATTCAATAAAGATTTTTCTGTGGAGAATTCTGAAATCATTTTAACCAGCAAGAAGTAGATGCTTTGATAAGCTTATGAAGAATTACCCTCGTCAACGATATGGGACTACTCCTTCAGATTCAGTGTCGATCCTCTTACAAATCCAGCGAACTCAATTCCTTCCTCTTCTGCTCTTGATATCCCTATTCCTTTGCGAAAAGGTATCTGTTCATGCACTTCTCATCCTATTACTTAATTTGTTTCATATAATCATTTATCTCTCTTATCGAATCTTCGTTTCTGCTGTTGAATCCCATCCTCTTCCCAAGTCTTTGTCAGATGCCCTGTCTTATCCAAGTTGGCAAGCAGCTATGATTGAGGAGATGTCACCTTTAGTAGTGAATGATACATGGGAGTTGGTTACTCTTTCCATTGGGAAAAAACCAGTGGGATGTCGATAGGTGAATACTGTGAAGTGAACCCAAATGGCTCACTTTCTCGCCTTCAAGCCCGACATGTGGTTAAAGGTTATTTTTAGGTTTCTAGCACAAATTTCGAGACATTCTCTCCAGTTGTTAAGATAACTTCGGTATGTCTTCTACTCTTTCTTGCTGCATCTAATCGTTGGTCACTCCATAAATTAGATGTCAAGAACGTCTTTCTTCATGGTTATTTGTCAGAGGAAGTTTATATAGAGCAACCTCCGGGACTTATTTGTCAGAGGAAGTTTATATAGAGCAACCTCCAGGACTTGTTGCTCAGGGGGGAGTCTGGGAAAGTATTCAAGCTGCAAAGATCCTTGTATGGATCGAACCAGTCCCTTAGAGCGCGGTTCGGGAGATTTTCCGATATTATGAAGTCATTTGGACTTGCGTGATGCGATAATGATCATTCTGTGTTCTATCGTAATCATCAGGGTAAACGCATTCTCTTGATTGTAAATGTGGATGACATTGTGATTACAGGAGACGATGATAAGGGTATTGCAGAGCTGAAGACGTATCTTCAAAGTCATTTTAGACCAAGGATTTGGGGAGTCTGAAGTAATTTCTAAGTATAGAAGTTGCGAGGTCTAAGTCAGGTACATATCTCCCAGTGATCTATTGTCGGAAGCTGGCATGTTGAGTTATAAACATGTTGATTCATCTATGGACCCGAATGTTAAGCTGCTACCAGGGGAAGGTGATAGGTTAGGTGATCCTAGAAGATACAGAAGATAGGTGGGTAAACTGAATTACTCGACGGTTACTCGACCAGATATCTCATTTCCGGTGAGCGTTGTTAGTCAGTTTATGGTAGATCCAAGGATGGCTCATTGGGATGCAGCTATCAGGATCTTATGATAGTTGAAGGATGCACCTGAAAGAGTTTTGGTCTATTCAGATCATGGACATTCTCGGATAGCTGGATTTGCAGATGTTGATTGGACTGGATCACCTATAGATCAAAGGTCCACTACTAGTTATTGTGCGTTCATTGGAAGCAACCTTATATCGTGGAGGAGCAAGAAGCAGCATGCAGTAGCTCGATCTAATGCAGAATCAGAGTGTAGGGCCATGGTTGTTACCTCCTGTGAATTGATATGGATTAGTAATCTACTTGGTGAGCTTGGACTTGGTCCTATTCTTCCTATGCACTTGTACTGTGATAATAAAACAGCCATCTATATTGCATCCAACCAGTCTTCCATGAGAGATAGAGCACATTGAGATGGATTGTCATTTTGTTCGAGAGAAGGTAACCCAAGATGTTATTGATGCATATTATGTCTTCTCGACAAATCAGTTAGCAGATTTGCTCACCAAACCACTTAGGAATACGAGAGTGAATTTTATTTGTAACAAGTTGGACATGTTTGATGTTTTTGCTTCAACTTGAGGGCGAGTGTTAGAATGTGAGAATAATACTCCCACATCGGGAAAATTGTAGTCATTTCATATTTGGTTTAGTATATATAAAGAGGGCAGGAGCTCTCAAAGTCTCCACATCATTTTATTCTCCCTATATTAGTTTCACTGCCTAAAAAACATGTTTGCTGATTAGTTTTGTGCTCTATAGTCTTTATTAACTTGCATCAGGGACATGCGAGCTTACATATAACACAAACATTAATACATTTGTAAATGAAAAGGGACATTGAAGAAAACATAGGACATCTGCAAAACTCATCAACTGTATGTATTTAACGAAAGTAGATACCCACATTTTCTAGGCTTGTGAAGATAGGAAGAAAAGATTCTAACACATGATAAAGATGTTATCTTTGTTATCAACCTAACCAATGCCAAATTCCATATCAATTTGTATCCACTATTCTCTCGCACCTCTAACCTGTCAACTTTTTTTTAAACATATTATTAAAGGAGGGTTTTGGTGAAGGCATCGAAGTTCATCTCTGAACCAATGACATCGAAGAGGTCAAGCTTCTGCATCAATTACAATTAGCTGGAACTTCTAATGTAATAAATATTTTCATTTCTTAAAAAAAACATATCATAAAGTTTGATTCCCGATAAGAAAAGGTTCAGCAGAGAAAGTGTATGGCTCTTAGTAAGAAAATACCATTATCAGCACAATATGTAAATATCTATTTGCAATGAAACAGCAATAATTTGACAAACTAAATAAATAAAAAAGAGGACCTCTTCAGGAAATCCAAATTTACGCAGCTCCTGTTCAATTAAACTTGCCATGGCTTTGATGTATCCTTCACGCTGGTACCATGAAGGTATAACTGTATGTTGCATGTTAACTAAATAATCATCCTCCCTACAAGACTAAATAAATGTCAAAAGATTCATAATGCTTTCTAAAAGCATTATAACATCATCACAATTTTGAACTGCACCACCTGAATATGCTCTCTAACAACCGAAGGCTTGAACCACTAGTTGATATGGAGAACTGCGGATAAAGTGGAAGCACAACAAGTTTAGTAATTCCATCCTTTTTAATCTGCAAGGAAAAAGACAACGCATAGAGTTAAGATGAGAATATAATAAGAATAATAGTTGCTGTTGAATAATTTATCACGTGGATCATAATATAGCACTCTTGCTGAAGCTATCCTTCACATTATGTATATATTTCATGGAAATATAGTAATAAAGAAAATATAGTATGAAGAAACATCGAAGAGCACAAATATTCAAGCATCGAATTTTCTAGAATGATATAATATCAGGAATCCAGAATACTGACATACAATTGTTTACAGGGTCTAATCTATAGTTCTATTTCAATTCACATTTTACAAGTATACATAAGAGGTGAAAAGTACCCTTGAGTCATCTTTCACCTGAAATATCTGTCAATAGTGTGAGCTTCTGTTTCCGCTTCTTCATGATTTTCTTTTCTCTGTGTTCCCGTGATATTTCCCCAACTCTTGTTGCCAATCATATTATTCTTCTTCCCTGGTCCTTCTATTGTTTCTTATCTTTATATGTCTTTAACACATTTATTCCTAGTTCAGATCCTTTTCATTTCCTTATCTGTTCTCATTTCGCACTTTATTATTTTGTCTCTCCATGTTCTCTAGCTCGCTTCCTGAGCCTGCTGGTTGCATCAGTATACCCCCCCCCCCTATTTTTGTCCTATCTGGATGTATGTTATCATAATAATGAAAGATTGGTTGAATTTGCTTCACCTTCTACATAAACACTATTTTTATATTTTTTTCACTTGGGCTCAGGAATCAGGCAGTTCAAATTATATCTTTATTTACACAACTATCAGATTGTAAATTATATCTTTATTTACACACCCAAATAGAATTTGGGATTGTAATTTATTTCATATAAAACTGAACAGTGCCCAACACCTTTTTATGACTAATATCATTGTGTCTCTATCTGATAAGATATTTATACAGCTCATTACATAATGCTAGGTATTGACATGCATTACAAATATAATAAGTACACATAATTATCTGTGATGCAAGTACACCGCCAACTGTAATTTAGATATATGCTACAAAGCTTGACTGTTTGAAAAAGCAGTATATATATATATATATATAGAGAGAGAGAGAGAGAGAGAGAGAGAGTAATGAAGAAAAGAGGTCCTGGGAGGCCTTTTCGTCAGGTGGCGTCAAAAAACTACATACTCCATTTTATTCAACAATCGGCACCCATCATCTTCATCTTTACCATCTAAGACGTGGATACTTCTACCACTTTTTCACCGTTGAATTAGCAATATAAAATACTCCATTGTCGATAAACCGTTAATTTTGCACCTACTAAATCAACGGTGAAAATGTGGTAGAATCATATAAAATTTGGTGCATCCACATGTTTAGATGATAGAGATGAAGATGATGAGTGCCGATTGTCGAAAAAATTCATGGATGGTGTATTTTTTTGACGCCGTAGGAGGAAATTCCCTCCCATGGCACCTTTCCTCCATTATTCTCACACACACACACACACACACACACACACAACAACAACAACAACAACAACAACTGAGCCTTTTACATGACAATATATATATATATATATATATATATATATATATATATATATAAGATTAAAAAATATGGAATGAAGAGATTAGTTAAATGTCTTACTAGTTCAATAGCTTCTTCAGTGAATGGGTGCCAATAACGCATTCCAACATACACTTTCGCTGGGAGATTTTTCTCGCAGAGGGCTTTCCTCAACTCTTCTGCCTAAACAAAGACAGGAAGCCATCCTATTAAGAGATAAAGTTGCAAATTTCCAAATCTAAATTTTAATTAGGAGCAACAACAAGAAGGTTGTACGTATTTTCTTTTATGCCTTTAGAATTGGTATGCATCTGATGCCTCTAGAGTTCATTAAAAAAGACAACGGCAGAGGGAGACATTAGCATCATTCCGTAGGAAGAAAAGGAAAAGCACAAAACTAAAATTGTTAGTTTAGCAGAACATTTTATAAGCTGTTTAGATTTATTGGTGGAAAATGTTTTGTTTTAGCCCTAGCAGTCAACTTGCTATTACTAATTTTCCCTACTTCTTCAATTGTTTTGAATACTTGGTAGCCTCTAATACATTTAATATCATGAATCATGGTACAGCATACTGTCGACAAAACTATGAAAACCCCCCTTAGATTGCTGAAATTTGTCAACTAGAACATGGGTCTTGAATAAATGTAGCAACTTAGAGATAATATGACACTTTAATTTATGAAATTCCATAAAATTCAAGCAAGCAAAATGTTTTTAAACTAAAACAAAAGAAAGATGGGGGGGGGGGGGGACCACCCAATCCTATCCCATGAGTTAGTTTTACCTTTATCAATCAAGTGATAAAGTGGAACTATCACAATTTACATGCTCGGTTAGGAAAGTAATTTGTCAGTCCTCAAAATTTTGGAAGATTGTTTAGAGTCTTGAGATATAATACAAAGCAGCCTAGCTCCAATGTAATATTAGGGCCATCTAGATCTAGGTATATGACACACATAGCCTGCATGAACCCCTCTTTCAGAATAATTTGGTAACATTTGACTTCGGAGAGCAAGGAGAAGAAAGAATAGTAATAGCAACAAGAGAATATGAAGGACGACAACAAAACCAAAAAGAAAAAGAAAAAACGAATGAGATGTTCAACTGTACAGCATAACCAATATAAAAATAAAACATAGCTTATGGTTTTAGCTTGCATTTAATCGTCGACACGATTTTACCAACAGTATAATTTACTCCCTCATGTTTATGATATTTATTTCTTATATTTAAAAGCCTTATATCTCCTCTTGTTAAGTTAGTTATCAACATTGCCTAGGTTGCTCCAAAGCTACTATTCCGGCTAACTAAAAAATGACCGTTCTAGTAACTTGTTATCAACCAATCATGAAAAGGTGGAATTGACATTTATCTAGAGTTAAAGCAGGCAAGACTGCAGAGGTGAAAACACACTAATCAGAAAATTAAGAATTTAGAACCCTTAAAGTTAGCATGGAGAAAATGAGAAGACGGTTAAACAGCCAAGATTTATAGAACATCAATGCATAGAACATAGGAACATCATGAAAATATGTGAATATATGAGCTCCGATAAGTGACTAACACAACAAAACATACAACCGAAATGGGTTGTTTTAGGAAAGGTATGTAAGGCTTCAAAGGTTTGCACAACAGAAAGTTGTTAGAGATCATTTGAAATATATATCGACTGTAGTTGAACTTGCTACTAAAACAAATTGCATGGCAACGTGAACCTGTTACGACACCCTAATAAAGGGAAATAATGGTTTCAAATAAACAGAGGGAACGGCCATTAATAGATCAGAATGGAGAAAAAGAAACTATCTACCTAACCTTAAAGACCAAAGATATAAGCGCTGGTGTTCTGCAACTACAGTGTTATTGTGCCTCCATTTCGGAAAACCAACAAAGCATCTGAACAAGAGAACTTGACATGCAAAAACCTCTTTCAAAAAAGCAGTACATTGATTTTTATCTTTATCCTTATCTTCTTTATACAATGCAGGTGTCCTGGTGTCAGTTAAGCACGTCGACACATTATGATTTTGGCGACACAGATAACAATGTTCAAGTTTTTCATAACTTCAGTTAAGCATGGTGAAGCTTTAAGACATGGATGAGAGTGTTGATCACGAATTCCTGATTCCTTTATTACTTTATGTATGAAAGCACAAAGCAAATCAGAAGGAATCGTATGGCCAACTATTTGAGTAATGAAGTTGTATAGTTGATAACTTAATATTAACAAAATCAAGGGTATACAAAGACACTGCCTGTGCATCTGTTATTTGGCGCAAGGGTGAACCGCCACCGATGGAAGAATAGCCTTCTTTGCTCTTGGGTGCTCTGACAACAGATATAAATTGTGCCAGAGGTGTCTGAAGAAAACGAAACATCCTGGGAAGCCGAATAATGTCCTGTAATTTGATATAA
The DNA here is from genome assembly GCA_030015575.1 of Agapanthus africanus. Taxonomy (NCBI): domain Eukaryota; kingdom Viridiplantae; phylum Streptophyta; class Magnoliopsida; order Asparagales; family Amaryllidaceae; genus Agapanthus; species Agapanthus africanus. The sequence continues at coordinate 716,469,872 of CM057337.1, forward strand.
TCAAAGGTCACTAAAGCAGATCCAACAAAGTTGAAACAGAAACTAAACAGATAAAAGAGGAGCAGACTAGTTTTTTAATTTGCTTGAATGCCTGGATTCTGTGCCAAAAGGTCAAATTGCCATGGTGAATCTAAACAGAAATGGTAAATTAATAATAACAGGAATATAAAACAAAATTAGAGTTGAATGTTTGTTTCTTGTAAATATAAGGCAATAAAGTTTCATCCACAACAATATGAATAAAAAGAACAACCATAAACCCTTACAATAAACAAGAATTCACATAGCAATATATGTTGGAGTTTCTAAAAGTAAAAGACTAGATTATGATCAGCTCCCACTGTTCTTCAATGGGTTCCTTGTATACAATGGTTATCTACTTTCTCTTCTTTTTAACAACATAGTTCATGTGCTATAATTTGGACCCTACGGTAATTGATCAATATCAGAAGGCCTTACATATATAAAAGAAAGAAAGGAAGGAAGGAAGAAAAATGATTCTCATGTCGCCTACAAATTATAAATGGAGAATTTTAGGGAAAATTCAGTTAGTTATGGATTATCCAGCATAATCATCTATCCTAGCAGAAAATTCTTGAAGCTGTCAAATATTTTTTGTGGTTTGAACAGTCAATGAACTTTATCTTACCCAGCTATGAAGAAATGTTCAGCTTTGCTATTCTATGATTCAAAAGAAAATAAATGTCAAAATTAATATAAACGGTCAGCTAGGAACTTCTTGTCTCCATAATCAGTCTTGGAGAATTGATCTTGGATGCATTTTGAATTACTGATGTTGATGATATGCGTAGCGCAGCTAGATTCTTAGGATATCATCATGAAGACAAGAAAAGGCTACGTATGGGACGCTCCACTAAAAACTATCAAACATTAAAAGCTAAATTGTAGGAAACGCCCCTCGCTTTTGGCCGTATAGCAGGTAATACCCAAACCTGCACTTTGCCTCCTCCAAGTCTAACAGTGTCATTGTTTCGGATAAATCAACTTTTTATTCCCAAAATACTTCTAGAATTATATAATCTTTCTTAATTGATTCATTATTAGTAAGTAATATTCTCACAAAGGGTTATACTTGTTACCGTTATAATATCAGGTTATGTACGTTTTGAGAAAAGAAGTGGGTATTTCCTATTCTACGGCCAAATGTGAGGGGTATTTCCTGCAATTTAGCAAATATTAAACTCTGAATGAAGAATCATATGAGAGTGTGTCCAGCATTACCGGATCAGAAAAAAGATTGAACAAGAAAGGCTGCACATCTTCAAGTGTTTCCGGACCTCCAAGATTGAGCAATAAGACTCCAACCTTTTCGTTGCCAGCGGTGAGTGTGCTCAATATATCTCTAGTTTCAGAGGTCATCACTGCCTTGGAAGCTGATGAATGCCTCTCAAAGGGTTGCCTATGGCCAGATGTAGGCCGATCATGCCATCTTGGAATATATTTGGCAGCTAATGGTTTCTTCAAACGAGATGATTTGGACCAAGCTTCCACTTGAGACACAGATAATTGGTTAAGCACTTGAGTTGTGCATGCTGGTCTTGGAAAAAACCTATATTTATGAAACCAAATTTAGCAATTTTTCTTTGACATTAGATGACAAGACAAGTTTTGAGGTTTTCGCAGAAAATATTTTATTGAACAAAATTTCCAATGAAGATAATTACGCAATTTCCAGCAATAAACCCACCACTCTTGAATATGATTAAAATACACAGAGCATAGAATTAGCCAAGGACTAGCAAAGACAATTAGAGAACATTTTAAACACAGAAAGAATCAAGGTTCGAGGTTTCGGCCGAAACCATTGATACGTGGTGGTTCCATATAGGTTTCGGTGGAGACTGATACAAAACCCGAAACCGATACGAAACCAACCATACAATATCGTTTCGGCTGAAACCTTTAAAAACTTTTTTATACCATTTTTACTGTCATTGTGATCATTGTAGGCCTTCGTTGTTATAAAACAGCAAAAAAGTGAACTCAAACCTTATATTAATACTTATCTAAATACACTTTTCAATATATTTTGCATCATGCCTGGATTTTTAAACACTAGAATCATTATCTTGTAATATAGAACCATAAATTTAAGTATTTAATAAATCTACATTTATATATGTTGTATTACCATCGAAACCGAAATCCGAACCGAAATTAGCAAAACTAGCCGAAACCCAGCGAAACTAATAAAATTATGATAGACCGAAACCGAGTTCTTGAACCTGGGAAAGAAGACACTAGCATAAATCAAAGCAACGACCATACGAACAGAAACATATACAAAGATGCGATCATGTAATCTATCTTGCATGATATCTGCAACACTTTTTTAAATAGTAATAATAATATAATAATTAGATCATTAAATTTGAGTTGACAGAGAAATATGGTCACCCAAATTAAGTTGAGGCATTACTTTGGGTTCCCACATCCATACCAACTAATTCAATTAAGACGCCCACTACACCCGAGTGACTAATCATTCGATTGGCACTTCATGAAATTAGCCTTTTCCTCGTCCCTCCAAGAGGTCCACAACACCCTTTTACCTCTTTCTTCTCATATCCTCTTTATCTCACTTAATTTCTCCTACGTTTATTTAATACACAGACCACCTCAAATTCTCCATAAGATTATAATCAGCAAGAAGTTTGGAGTCTTTATTTCCACCTTGCTTCTCATGAGATCATGCATAAAGGAATGATTTTTATGCTCTTGTTTTTCAATTTAAATGCTTGTAAAAAAGAATATAATAAATATAAGAACAAGAACAAGAACAAGTGGTAAAGAAAAAATGGACTTAGGGACTTACCTTTTTGGGCTGCTAAAGTTGAGCTTGACGGAGTCGCTGGTCTCCAACAACTGCTGTGGTGAGACGCTGGAGCTCCAACAAGGTGGGGGTGGCAACCTAGACCACAACCCGACAAGTTGTAGCATGGGATCTTTGTAGACCTTATGGAGGTTTTAATGACTAAGCATGCTATAAATTCAACGGTTGGTGACTTAGATGTTAATTGTATGTTATTGTTTTTAGTTAATCCAAGTGGTGTAAAAGGGGAGGATTTTGCATACCACAAACCAGTTAGACATAACATTTACGTAAGTAGTAAATCATATTTTATAGTTTATAATTCCTTCATTTCCTTGAAAACTCATGATCATATAAAGTTTGGTTACCGATATAGTTGCATTGGTTGGTGTGCCATTGTAGGCAGGATTGAATTGTTATTCATTGACAATATCATGAAATTGATTATTTGATCGTGATTTATAACTATCCATGCATTGCCTACTTTTTAAGCTATTCATTGCTCTAGTACTGTTTATTGTCCGGTTTCATGATACGTGTTCATCTTACATCCATGTTAAGTAATTCACATACCATGAGATCAATTTGGTATAAATGTGCCATTGCAGGATCTAGGGTTTTAGACATATCATGGTTGGCTGGCTGCCTAATTATAGGCTATAGTGGAAGCTCATGAGTGTGATTTTGCTTAATTTCCAATCATACCTAACTTTAATCATGACATTATCACATGGTATAAAATCCATTATCCAGTTCATATGTTATTTGTACATCGATTATCACTTACCCTTTATTAAGTGTGTCCCATTGTTTGAATTACTTCATATGATCTATCTACCTATAAGGCTTCCAACTCACCCATTTTTTTACATTGTTGCAAATCCTATATCAAGAACCAACGAGGAATTACATGGTAAGAGGCGAGATATTAGAGTTGACATTGTTCATTCTGGACTATTAGCAATATAATGTCGCTTTGGATAATTTACTTTTAAAAACCGGTTTTATATATGTATCACTATTAAGAGATTTAATATACGGATGTTATCGTAGAAATATGTAATGGAATCTAATGGATATCAATGTCAGAAATTAAAGATGATTTTTTATTTTTGTTTAAAGTATTTTTATATCTTTGTATATGGAATTTTCATGTATATTGATGTTAATTAGGTCCCGCGATCTTTGAGCTGGATTCGCGACCGGTTGTTTATGCTCTATTATTGGGTGTGACAATATCCAACAGCATTAGGTTGTTATTAGTGGAAGTCTCAATCATAATTTGTCTAAAACTTTTAGTCAATCACCAAAATTCTGATTAGACAAAGCTTTCAAGTGTCAAAGTGAACAACTACTTGGGGTATTAGTGTGTGGATAAAAGAGACTTCATAATTCTAAGAAAGAAGAGTTGCTAAAATAAACTAGTTTGCTATCTTTATATCCCTAATGTGCCTATTTCTCAACAATACGCACTAGATCAGGGCGGTCGAGGGCCGGCTCTTTTTGCATCGCCACATTAACAACATTTTACATGACGGTCTAAGATCAAGCGTATACTAGTTGGTTGGTCTGGGTCTAGGTTTATGGGATTTTCACTATTTCTCAATGGCAGAATTGGCGATTTTGGCTGGAACAATTAGGACGCTTATTGGGAAGGCCTACATGAAGTAATGTGGCTTCAAGTGTTTGCTTGAGTGAAAAGTTCTTGAGATCTTCAAGTGTGTATGTAGTGTAGTTTTGTGTGAAAGGGCGCAAAGAAAAGTCAAGAGTGTGAGTGAATAGTAGCAATGTATTGTTTAAGTAAGAAGTGGAGTATCCTTCTACTAAAGAAAAGTATTCTTATTGAGTTAGTTGCCTTTGCATCCACTTTTTGTGCCGATGGCAAGGTCCAAAAGCCCAAATTTTAAATATTAAAATAACAGGTAGTTACAAATGAAAATTAGATACAACCAACAAGATCAAGGCTATTACAAGACAATAGCTCAAGGTCAGACTTTTAGAAAGGAAGGTAATGCATTCCAATTGCGATCAATTGGTCCATTACCAAGATCCGCAGCATCAAAGAATCTAGACACCCTAATTGAAGTGTCCGAGATAACAACGCGAAGAGCAATCTCTTTAGGCCTACATTGAGATCTAAAAGTTCTACAGTTGTGTTCTTTCCATACATGGCAAACAATATTCGCAACCATATTTCAAAGGAGTGCTCCTATTGACCTTACACTTAAGTTCTTTAATTTGATGAAATCTCTAATGTCATGTAAATTAGAGGGTGGATTGATAATCCCGCAACATACTAATGATGCTTGGACCATCCAAATAGAGAAATGACACTCGACAAATAGATGTTAATGGCTCTCAGGTTGAGCCTTTACATCCACTTTTCCATTTATTTTCAATTAATCTAGACTCTATAGCAAAGGTCCAAAAAATTACAACATCTAGCCTTCAGTATACCAAAACTGAACTTATACAAATTAATGATTGTAGTGCATGCAGGAAAGTATATCGCATCGACAACTATTTAAAAGCCAAATTGCAAAGAATTGCATCACTAAACAGGAATCAGTATCACCCCAAACAATTCTTCATATACCCATTTCTATAGAGGTAGGTTAGTTGGCAGCTGAAAAATAGCCTTCTCCACAAATAAACACGACTCTCTTTGCAATTTCACCATTCCTCAAAAGCCAGGTATACCAACTCAATCCAACACTATATTAGTATATTGTACTACTCTTCCTATTCACATGGCACTATATGATGATGATGATGATGATGATGATGATGATGATGATTAGGATATAACAAAAGAATGTTGTATACAACAGAAAAAATCTAATGCACCATTAATATTAGATAAGATATTCATGGTAAACTTGATTTAAATGCAAAATCATCAGCCTTATCCATAAAAATGACTTTGCATCCTCCAAATTCTTAGGAGTAATATGATAGATTCAAAATAAACCAAAAAAGGGGAGACGCTATCCCAGTTTACTGTGAGGGGGAAAAAACTAATACCTTGAAGACAAAGAAGCAGACTGAGTGAAATTAGAGGATCCAAGCTCCAAAGCACCCATCTCTATTACCCCCCTTGTGCTTGCCTGATGAGATGATGACAATCTCTCCCCTAAATTTCAACCAAGAAATATTGATCATATATGTAAAAAATAATTTCATAATGAGAAAAACAAATAGTTCAAAGAAAACCCAAAAGATTAAAATATGGGTCACTAATGAAGGAATTAAACATGGGTCATTATAATTTCTAAAAGAGAAACAAATAGCTAAAATAAAATCAACAATAGTTGTACCTAATTGTAAACAAGAATCTACACAAAGGGGTCCTTTTATTAGAGGGGTTTCTTCTAAAATTGTGAGAAACAAATGTAGGGTGGGGGCAAAAAGATCTTACAGTGAGAGGATGGAGAAGGGAGAGAGAGGGCCAAGACTTCTATCCCCATTTGGATGAAATTTTAAGAGCTCCGGCAAAATAAAGAGGGGGCAGGTCAAATTCAAGTGATAGTGGATTTTTTATTTTTTATTTTTTTTATTTTTGGAGAGAGAAGAAGTGGTAGGTAATGCTTGGGAGGGGTGGTGAGAGTAAGATAATGTTCACCTCATGTCTCTATGAGAACATTTTGGATATAGCACCACCCCACCCCCACCCCAAAAAATATTTTAAAAAAATTATCTGCATTTTGTATTTCACCTTCAAAACCTAAATTCTATCTAGTAAACTTGTTTGACGTTCTCTGTCAAAATATCCCAATATCTTCTCTTCATGAAATTAGGAAAACCAATTGGAATAATCGAGTTTGTTTCTGTATCCTTCAAAGTGAAGATCATCTTTTCAACGGTGTGAAACAGATGAAATTCAAATAGGTTGATGTTTCTCTTATCAGGTTACCAAATATGTGATTGTTGTGTTATTTTTCAGCGAAGCTAGCCTGTAGGAAACCATTCGTTCTTGGCTCAAATGTTGAAACCTCTGCCAAAGAGCCTTATCTTGAGTCTAATTTCCAACTGACGTACGGGTCAACCCATCCCTCCAAATGTTTACAGGCTGTTGCAAAAAAAATGTAGAAACCTCTTTAAACCTGGAAAGGATGCACTTTAAATTTTTGATTTAACAGTCCATCCAAAAAGACTAAAACCCATTAAATGATCATGGGTTTAGAGTTTAATATCTTAGTTATTTAGAGAGTTTTTCTATTTTTAATAGCCACATTGAAGAATAAAACCCATTACTATATATATATATATATATATATATATATATATATATGGTTTTTCTTTCATTCATCTGCAAATGTTTTGCTTTGCTTTGGCATGTAGTGTCTTGAGATAGATTTCTCATGTCTGGAAAACAAAAAATTGCATAAATTGGATAACTCTTAGTCCCTTACCCATGTATAGTCTCTTTCTTGAGATTATCCTTGAAGGTACTTATGGGCCGCAGTACAGTAGTTTTGACTGTTTTTCGCGCAATTTAAATAATATTCCTTATAAACAACAACCACGGGATAATCGTTTGCGGTAAAATATAAAAATCATAAAGAGTGATATATAAAAACACCCTATTCAATTTTGCTATTTTTTATCGAAATATCATGCATTCAAACATTTTCAAATAAATGTCGTGAATTTTATAAATTCATAATAGTAGCATGAATTAGCAACTCATGTGACATTGATAAATCTCTTGTTGTTTTATTACCATTAACAGTGTATATGCTCCTAAAGGAAACATCTTGAAAGTACTTGAAATCTATTTGCACCGTTCTAAATTTATGGTATTCATTTACAACTTATAAATGACGAATGAGAGGGTCAAAGGCATGAAAGAAAAAACTCTTCTAATCATTAAAAAAATACAACACTGCGTTGTTTTTATAATGATCAAAATTGTTTAGCTAGATCTACATGTTTTAAGGCATGCATATACAAAACATTATATGATTTTGATGCTTCTTGCACGTACATCAGGAGGATTGCAATTTTAACGGTTCACCAACAATAGAACATTTTCCTGACCAAAAAAGGGTCAAAGAGTATTTAAAACACTTGAAGATCAATGGGCATATGCTTTAGCCATAAGATCAAGATAGATGATATTGATCATTAGGAAAAAGTTATGGAAAATTTTCTTTTTTATCAATATAGGAGAGAAACTATCAACTAGGCTTCGTTCAGTCGGTACCAATTTTCTCTCCAGTGCGAGAGATTGCAAATTCGATTTCCGAGGGTGGTTGATTTCAATAAAAAAACATAGGAGAGAAACTTTCTTTTATGCCTTCGACCCTCTACATTTTGTTAGTGTTTATGCCCTAGAAGGCCATTACTGTATCATACTAGCTTGTATATTACTTAATGGAAGCTTGGGATATTCACATGTATATAACAGTCTTGCTAAACATGGTAGTATGCTACTTGGTTTTTCTATCTTAATATGTGAGTGTACGTATTGATAGAGCTCTTAGGATCTTGCTTGTCTACCAGCGTTGTGATGGCAGTCACACTAGTGGGGGCTGGGTAGTCTACAAGCACATCCTTATTCAGGTCCCTGGTCGTTGGATTATCAAGACAGAGCATCGATACTCCGGAGTAGACTGGTGTGTACGCTTCTCATCCCAGTTGGGGAGATGGTCTGTCCCACAGCCATCAGTACGTCGTACTGGAGATAGTATGCAGGTGCTCGTTAGGTTACGGGTACACCGGACAGGACTCACAGGGAACTGTTGGTTGGTTTGATACCAGTCGTCAGTGAACAGTTCCCAGGTGACATGAGTACAGCGTAGTCCGCAGACTTGACACTGCTACTTCGCCTCGAGTGTGTCCCACTGTTCTTAGATTGCTACCCTACCACGGCTCAAAGGAGTCGTGTTAACAGGTAGCAGTTGGGTGCAGTCCCGAGCACTTGGAGGCAGTGGCGGTTAGACAGGATTCGTCCCTCCCGGTATTGGGAGTAGATATCGTGCTGTGTCAGAGAGCCATTACGCAAAGTCCCTGGCCAGGGCAAGCGAGATTTGCTGGTAGGTTCCAGTAGTTTCTCAGGGTGTAATGGGCTTCACTCCGACACGACTTATACCGCTATTAGGGGACTGACGCTTGCCGCCCCCCTAGGCCCGATATGCGATAGTCTTGGACGAACGGACCGGACTGTATGGAGATTGTCACATCAGACTCAGTAGGAGTTCGGATGGGTTTACTCATCGGCCTTCTTATCGACAACTACCTGGGGACCGTTACGCACAGCTAGTGCCGCTTGCGGTCTGTGGTTAAACCCACTGCCAGCGTAGTAGTCGAGTCTCTAGAGTCCCACACAGAGAGTTTCCTACTCCAGGCGAAACGATATAGAGGTTGCATGGTTTTGCGACAAAGGGTTCGGACGCATACGTGCGTTTACGCACGTATGACTTTCGGACAGTTTTTACCAGTCGGCTTTGGTTTAAGCCAGTTACTGGTATCCGGTTATTGGATTTTTACAGTCTAAAGTTTTTCCGTATTTTTACGGATCGGGGGGCGTTCTCGTAATTATACGAGAAGCTTCTAGAAGATGTGACTAAGGAGGTTTCTTTTGGATAAGAAAGTGAGTCATGATGGTGATTCATTCATTTCATTAATGCACATTTATTGCTTAATGACTCATGCTAATGAATCACCACTAGATATTTCATGAAGCATGCTTATTCATTTCCTTTATTCATTTTTCTTAAAAAGAAATGCTTCATGATATATTATGATACACTCTCTCTCTTCTCTCATTATCTCATTCACATTCTCTCTCCTCAAGCTCTCATCTTCAAACCCTAATCCTTACACCTCATGAGTTGAGATCAAAGGATTAGTTAGACTAAACAATCCATAACCATCACTCTTTATCATCCTTTCATCTTTGATTAGCAATCAAAGTTGATTAGTTACCTCAAGTGAGAGGTTTAGCTTGGAGTTTTGCTCTCGGGTGGATCGTCTACTACCTAGAGAAGGCCGAGGAGAACAAGGAGATCGTAAAGACGAAGGACTAGTATCGATAGGTATAATCCCTTAACACTTTAGTTTAGTATAACTTTGTGTTTGGTTATTAGTTGTTTAGCTTCGATTTAAGCGGTTAGTCGATGTTCGTTCTTTAAACTTGATCGTTTTTGAAAATTCCGCCTCCCCACAAGTACTGGGGTGTACTACATCGACTTACAGTGGTATCAGAGCCTCGCTAAACACTAAATAACTTAATTGCAAATTTGTACGAATTTCGAACGGAAAAACAAAGCCGGAAAACCCTAATTCTGTTCAGTTTCTGTCGAACTTAAAATGAAGTCCTAAAATTTTTCAGGTAAGCTCAGAAAGCTAGAAAAGAGTACAGGAGAACACCCAAAAAATTTGGGCTACTGATTCGTCTACAGTGCCGCGGAAGCGCGGCGGATCGCACCGATCCGCCGCGCAACTGCGGCCGAGTTGACGAGTCAGGAACTCGTTTGTTTTGGGTGGGTCCCCTGTGGTGTTTAGGGTTTTCTGGAATGTTTAATTATTGCTCAGGTTACTGTTTAACAGAGCAGATTTTGGAGCAATATTGATGTTGTTTATTCGATCGAAATTGTACAGTATTTGCATATGGATTATATCTGTGATTGTTTAATGTGTTCGTAAACCTCCCCTAACTGCTAGTATGTCGGTTGGCAGGGGGTTGCACATTTCTGATATGGTTATATCTGTTTGTGCATATAAACTGTATTGGACTGTTGTGGTGTATAGCCGGGGTTTGCAATGGGTTATTGTTTAATTCATTTGTTGTAAATGTAATTTGTTGTAATATTATTTTTGCGGGGCACTTCCAGGTTGCGGTCGTAGCCACCGTTGTATTATTTCATTTTACTGTTTTTGCTCCTAGGACTGACCCAAGGTGGGGTACACAAACTGCCGGGCGGGTAGTTTGCCGTACCCGTAGGGGTCGAGGGTGGGGTAACGGCTATTCATCACAACTGTGTAATCTGTCTTTTCTTGCAGGCTCAAAAGAAATACAGATTGCTTGCATATCCAATATTGTTTATCTGTGTTCTGGAATGAATATCATTGCGTCAGACGAATGTAAAATATCTATATTTATTGTAGCTATTTAGACGTCACTTATGTTTTACACCCGCGCTAGCCCAGCCCCCGCTCTGTCGTTAGTTAAGTAACCTAACGGGTGATGACGGGACCCCGTGGCGAATGCGGATGGCATAAGAGGACGTTGTATTTTCGTTGTTTTCTGCAATGATAGGTTAATGATGGGACGCATTATCTGTAATGCAAAGAAAATAAACCAAAGTTTAAATCGTTGGAACAATTTAAAAGAAACCATTCGGTTATTTTTAAAACAGATATTTTTAAATGCGGAGCTTTAACCACTCCTTTTAAAAGCTATCAGGTTCCTTCGGTTATATCAAGTTCACTACGTTCACGGTTTCGCCAAAACCATTCGTAGCCCTCCGTCATTTCATTTGGGTATTCAGTAGTATTCAAGCTATGCATTTTGGCCAAAGTCAAGGCATAGTGTTTGGTAGCTGCTGGGTTTTCATTTGTTGCATAAGATAGATGAGTCGGTTTGGGACAGTCGTATTACCATTTGACCAAAGTCAGGGGTATATACGAATGGGTTCAAATTGACAAGATAATGACGGGTAGAACTTGACATGTGACTTATGACATTTTGACCAAAGCCAAGGTCATAAGAGCATGGGGCAAAAACTTATATCGGGAATTTCAAAAGAAACTGAAATTTGCAAAGAGATGCATACCATTTTGAGTTTGATGAATGTTGGTAGCATTCCTACAACATTATCAGACGATGATATTTGGATCCCGATCCTACTGTGAGTATATGCTACTTATCAGGATATTCGTCACTTAACGATCAATGCTATAAACCTAGTAGGTGTCCAGAAAAGTGTCAGCGGGGTTACGCCCCCAGAGAAAAGAGGTTATTTAATTAAGGAACTTCGCGAAAGCGTTGGAAAACCTCCCTCGAAGTATCGACACCGGCCTGGCTGAACGGTTAAGCAAGTATTGTACGGTGAGAATAGTCCTGGCTAATTCTTCTTTTATGGTTTGAGGAAGGATTCGAGAAACAGTGGGAGCCATCCAGTTTAGATAAACTAAAAACCACTCTAAACTTGCAAGAGCATCGTGCTAAAGTGTTTTCTTCTCTCTCTCCTAATTGCAGCGACCCTGAAAATGACTGGACTTAAGTTACTTTTAGAAAAGAATATACTGACGGGGCCAAACTATAAAGATTGGCTGCGGAATGTCAAGATGGCCTTGACCTATGACAAATTGGGGTACGTCCTCACCGCTACGGCACCTGCTGTCCCTGGTCCCAAATCCAGCAATGCGGATAAGGAAATCCGCAAAACCTGGGATTTAGATTGCGCGAGAGCCAAGTGCATCTTGCTTGCCTCGATGAACAATGAACATCAGAGGAGGCACGAGGATATGTCCCTAGATGGCATATTTCTCCATACAAAGGAACTTTATGGAGAGCAATCTCGTATTGCAAGATACGAGACCTCGAAGAAATTATTTCGAGCGAGGTTGGCTGTCGGGTCATCGGTAGGTGAACATGTCCTACAGATGATCGGCTATATTGAGGAGCTCGCAGACCTTGGGACGACTTTGGATAATGAGCTCTATACAGACCTTATTCTCCAGTCCCTTCCTCCCACCTACGCCCAGTTTATCCTCAACTTCAACCTTCAAGGAAAAGAAGTTGAACTTGCGGAACTCCTGAACATGTTAAGGAGTGCAGAGGGCACCTTACAGAAGGTAAGGGAAACACCCGCTATGTTTGTTGGCGGTTCATCTTCTTCAGGGTCCAAGGCTAGGGCCAAAGGAAGGAAGAAGAAGGCCGCACCCAAACCTAGAGGAGGTGTTAGTAAGGTGGGAGGGAAGGGAAAGAAAAAGATAGCAGTACCGATAGTTGGCCAGGATGAGTGCTTCCATTGTCACAGGAAAGGGCACTGGAAGAAGGATTGCAAGGCGTGGATCGCCAAGAACCAGGAACCGAAGCAAGCTGTGGCTTCGACTTCAGGTGTGTTTGTAATTGAGAATTGTCTGTCAATCAACTCTACTTCCTGGGTATTGGATACCGGATCAGGATCTCATATTTGCAATTCATTGCAGGCACTGAGAAACCGTAGGGTGCTGAAGGAAGGTGATATGATCCTCAGGGTTGCTAACGGAGCTAGCGTGGGAGCTGCGTCCGTCGGGGATTATCACCTAGGATTGACGAGTGGACATATTTTGGTTTTGCATAACTGTTATTTTGTACCAAGCTTAACGTGTAATATCATATCAGTTTCCTTGTTGTCAAATAAAGGTTATGATTTCACGTTTGTAAGAGATGTTGTTAACATCCACCTTAATCATGGTTTGATTGGGTCCGGTACTTTAAATAACGGCATATATGTGTTAAACCAACTCCAAATTTTCAATGTCCAGAACACACTAAAAAGAAAGTCTCCAGATCTAAATAAAGCTTTCTTATGGCATTGTAGACTGGGTCACATCAATGAGAGAAGGTTGACTAAGTTGCATAGAGAAGGATATTTGGACACGTTCGAATATCAATCTTATGACACTTGTCAATCCTGTCTCAAAGGAAAGATGACAAAAACTCCATTTACTGGACAAGGAGTAAGAGCGAGCGAGCTCTTAGGACTCATACACAGCGATGTATGCGGTCCAATGTCTACACATGCGAGAGGTGGTTATTCCTACTTCATTACTTTTACAGATGATTTCTCTAGGTTTGGACATGTCTTCTTGATGAAGCATAAATCCGAAGCCTTTGAGAAATTCAAGGAATACAAGAGTGAAGCGGAAAACCAAACAGGCAAAAGTATTAAGACACTGAGATCTGATCGAGGTGGAGAATACTTAAGTGCCGAGTTCCTAGGTTACCTAAAAGAGAAAGGAATTCTCTCTCAGCTTACTCCTCCATACACTCCACAGCATAACGGTGTATCGGAGAGACGGAATCGAACCCTATTGGATATGGTACGATCCATGATGAGTAATGCTGAGTTACCGCGATCTTTCTGGGGTTATGCGCTAGAATCAGCGGCATATCTTTTGAACCAGGTTCCAACCAAGACTGTGCCTACCACACCATATCAGATGTGGAGTGGGAAGAAACCCTGCCTAAAACATTTTAGGACATGGGGGTGTCCAGCTTTTGTAAAAAAGCAGCATGTGGACAAGCTCGAGGCACGCTCAGTACTGTGTAAGCTTGTGGGATATCCAAAGAACTCCAAGGGATATTATTTCTATTACGCAGAGGAACAAAAGATTTTTGTTTCTCGTCATGCCCACTTCTTAGAAACTGAATTTTTAGAAAATCAGAAGAGTGGGAGCGAAGTAGAACTGGAAGAAATTCCAGAACCACAAGCTGTTACTGAAAGTTTGGTAGAACCAGAGGTTCAAGAAGAACAGAACATTCCCGCACCCCTCCGCAGGAGTAGTAGGCCGTCTCATCCGCCTGAGAGATACTACGGTTTTCTCATAGATGGGGATAGAGAGGATTGCATCATAGATGATGATGAACCTACTGACTTCCGGCAGGCCATCCAGAGCGGCGACTCGGTACGATGGCTAGATGCAATGCGGACCGAAATGGAGTCCATGTACACCAACAAAGTATGGACTTTGGACTTTGCTCCAGATGGGGTAAAACCCATAGGATGCAAATGGATCTTCAAGAAAAAGATTGGTGTAGATGGACAGGTGGAAACCTATAAGGCTAGACTTGTTGCAAAGGGTTTTCGTCAAAGACCTGGATTGGACTATGACGAAACTTTTTCTCCAGTGGCTATGCTCAAATCCATTCGGGTCCTTCTTGCTATTGCTGCCTTCCATGATTATGAAATCTGGCAGATGGACGTAAAGACGGCTTTTCTGAATGGAAATTTAGAAGAGAGCGTCTATATGGATCAGCCAGAGGGTTTCAATCAGAGTGGGAGCAGCGGGAAAGTATGCAAGCTGCTTAAGTCTATTTATGGACTAAAGCAGGCATCGCGGAGTTGGAACATCTGTTTTGATGAGACAGTCAAAGAATATGACTTTATCAAAAATCCAGATGAACCGTGCATATATAGTAAAGTTGTGGCCAGAAGTATCGTATTCCTCGTCTTGTACGTGGATGACATTCTATTGATAGGAAATGACATTCCTATGCTACAATCTGTCAAAGGATTCTTGTCACACAGGTTCTCCATGAAAGACCTGGGTGATGCCTCTTACATTCTGGGGATCCGGATCTATCGTGATAGATCCAAAAGGATGTTGGGACTTTCGCAGTCCAGGTATATCGACACTGTACTGAAAAGATTCAGTATGGAAGATTCTAAGCGCGGTAATCTACCGGCTTGTCACGGAATCACCCTCTCCAAAGAGATGTCTCCCAAGACTGATTTGGAAAGGGAACGCATGTCTATTATACCCTACGCTTCTGCGGTAGGCTCTATAATGTATGCGATGTTGTGTACCAGACCAGATGTAGCTTACGCACTGAGCGTGGTAAGCCGGTATCAGTCAGACCCAGGGGAGAAACACTGGATAGCAGTAAAGAATATTCTCAAGTACCTGAGGAGGACTAAGGAGATGTTCTTGGTTTACGGCGCTAAAGACCTCAGGTTGGAGGCCTTTGCTGATTCCGGCTTCCAGAGTGATAAGGACGATTCCAAGTCCATGTCGGGTTATGTCTTTACCCTCAATGGAGGGGCGGTGTGCTGGAGGAGCTCCAAGCAGGACACCGTTGCTGACTCGACGATGGAAGCGGAGTATATAGCTGCTTGCGATGCCGCTAAAGAAGCAGTCTGGATGAAGAAGTTCCTAACAGAACTTCAGGTTGTTCCTACCATAGTTGATCCAATACCTCTGTATTGCGACAACAACGGAGCTATAGCTTTAGCGAAGGAACCAAGGTCCCATCAGAAGTCCAGACACATCTTGAGGCGGTATCACCTGATCAGGGAGATCATTGATCGTCAGGAGATCGAGGTTCGGAGAGTTGCTTCAGAAGAGAACATTGCTGATCCATTCACGAAGGCCCTTCCTCAGATTCAGTTCGAGAGGCTACTCGAGATCATTGGTCTACGATATGCCAGTACATGGCCCTAGTGCAAGTGGGAGATTGTTAGTGTTTATGCCCTAGAAGGCCATTACTGTATCATACTAGCTTGTATATTACTTAATGGAAGCTTGGGATATTCACATGTATATAACAGTCTTGCTAAACATGGTAGTATGCTACTTGGTTTTTCTATCTTAATATGTGAGTGTACGTATTGATAGAGCTCTTAGGATCTTGCTTGTCTACCAGCGTTGTGATGGCAGTCACACTAGTGGGGGCTGGGTAGTCTACAAGCACATCCTTATTCAGGTCCCTGGTCGTTGGATTATCAAGACAGAGCATCGATACTCCGGAGTAGACTGGTGTGTACGCTTCTCATCCCAGTTGGGGAGATGGTCTGTCCCACAGCCATCAGTACGTCGTACTGGAGATAGTATGCAGGTGCTCGTTAGGTTACGGGTACACCGGACAGGACTCACAGGGAACTGTTGGTTGGTTTGATACCAGTCGTCAGTGAACAGTTCCCAGGTGACATGAGTACAGCGTAGTCCGCAGACTTGACACTGCTACTTCGCCTCGAGTGTGTCCCACTGTTCTTAGATTGCTACCCTACCACGGCTCAAAGGAGTCGTGCTAACAGGTAGCAGTTGGGTGCAGTCCCGAGCACTTGGAGGCAGTGGCGGTTAGACAGGATTCGTCCCTCCCAGTATTGGGAGTAGATATCGTGCTGTGTCAGAGAGCCATTACGCAAAGTCCCTGGCCAGGGCAAGCGAGATTTGCTGGTAGGTTCCAGTAGTTTCTCAGGGTGTAATGGGCTTCACTCCGACACGACTTATACCGCTATTAGGGGACTGACGCTTGCCGCCCCCCTAGGCCCGATATGCGATAGTCTTGGACGAACGGACCGGACTGTATGGAGATTGTCACATCAGACTCAGTAGGAGTTCGGATGGGTTTACTCATCGGCCTTCTTATCGACAACTACCTGGGGACCGTTACGCACAGCTAGTGCCGCTTGCGGTCTGTGGTTAAACCCACTGCCAGCGTAGTAGTCGAGTCTCTAGAGTCCCACACAGAGAGTTTCCTACTCCAGGCGAAACGATATAGAGGTTGCATGGTTTTGCGACAAAGGGTTCGGACGCATACGTGCGTTTACGCACGTATGACTTTCGGACAGTTTTTACCAGTCGGCTTTGGTTTAAGCCAGTTACTGGTATCCGGTTATTGGATTTTTACAGTCTAAAGTTTTTCCGTATTTTTACGGATCGGGGGGCGTTCTCGTAATTATACGAGAAGCTTCTAGAAGATGTGACTAAGGAGGTTTCTTTTGGATAAGAAAGTGAGTCATGGTGGTGATTCATTCATTTCATTAATGCACATTTATTGCTTAATGACCATGCTAATGAATCACCACTAGATATTTCATGAAGCATGCTTATTCATTTCCTTTATTCATTTTTCTTAAAAAGAAATGCTTCATGATATATTATGATACACTCTCTCTCTTCTCTCATTATCTCATTCACATTCTCTCTCCTCAAGCTCTCATCTTCAAACCCTAATCCTTACACCTCATGAGTTGAGATCAAAGGATTAGTTAGACTAAACAATCCATAACCATCACTCTTTATCATCCTTTCATCTTTGATTAGCAATCAAAGTTGATTAGTTACCTCAAGTGAGAGGTTTAGCTTGGAGTTTTGCTCTCGGGTGGATCGTCTACTACCTAGAGAAGGCCGAGGAGAACAAGGAGATCGTAAAGACGAAGGACTAGTATCGATAGGTATAATCCCTTAACACTTTAGTTTAGTATAACTTTGTGTTTGGTTATTAGTTGTTTAGCTTCGATTTAAGCGGTTAGTCGATGTTCGTTCTTTAAACTTGATCGTTTTTGAAAATTCCGCCTCCCCACAAGTACTGGGGTGTACTACATCGACTTACACATTTCTCTAACAAAATCTAGATTTTTATAGAACATGGATAAAAGTATTTGGTATTCAAATGAAAAGTTTTACCAAAATCTATCTGCCCTCGGTGTTTTATTACCTTATTAATAACTACCCAAATGAACCGTAGCCCACTTCCCCAAGACACAATACTTTTTTTAGCGAAATATTTGTGTTTATACCGAAACCACCAACTTGCTCATTTTCTTAGTTTACATATTAGCTCACACATCCGAAATCTAGCTGTATATGCACGAAATCGCACCATGTATATAACCGAAATCTAACTTTCTCCTGTTACCCAATTTTTTTTTAGCGAAGTATTTGTATTCATACCAAAACTGCCACAATGCGTGTTTTCTTGCTTTGCATGTTAGCGCATATACATATAAACAAAATCCAACCGTATATACACCGAATCCAACTATATATAACCAAAATCCACCTATATATATGATAGAAATCTATTTTATTCGAATGAGCTGCCAACAAGCAAATATTTTTCTCTATAATTCCATGTCATTATGGTCCTTTCCCCTTTATCTTTGCATTTTCCATCTTATTCTAATTATGTTTCCAGACCAGTGATACTGATGAGTCTGATGGGGTAGTAGGTGCCCTGCAAGATTTGCACAATTTTTTTATTAAAAAAATCGTAAACATCAAAAGGGAAATGGTTGCTAAATGCTCAAAGTTTGAGCAATATGATTGGTTTCGAATCTATTTCTCCCTTCAATTCTTGACAAGATACTTACATCCCATCAAACTCCTCAGTATCTGCAGTCTGAAAAAAGAGGAGAGGTTTGGAGCAGCGAGGGTGCATCAAGCCAGGCCTGAATATTAGTTGGGTGAGCCCTATCTGGGCAGATAATAATAGGGTCAAACCGGACCCGAGTTGATCCGTTGCTCTTTTTCCTTTCTTTCTTTTTTATCCGTGACCCCAAAAATAAAAAAAGAAGCCTTGTTTAACAACAAGGTTTTCCAAAGTTGGGGTTTTCGTATAAGTTAAAATTCATGCATGCAAACAATGGTTTTATGATATTAGTGCTTTGTAAAATTTAAGGTTATTTGGTAACATAGTTCATGAAAACGATATTTCATCAACTTATTTTTTAAATATGGGATAGAAAGATTAAAGGGAGAGGATACAAAACTTTGCGAAATTCCATTCTTTTTGAAGTTCAGAAAATGGAGTTTCGAGCTTCCGAAATTTTTTGAAACTACAGTTTGAATGGTGTCTACTTTGGTGGCCAAAGAGAAACAGTTTCAACTTTGAAGTTTGGTATCGAAACCCTACAAAACCAATGTCAATAAATGGGAAGATAGTCAAAAAGAGACTGAGGTCTAAAATCCTAGAGAGGGGAGGAGGGAAGGGGGGGAGGGATTAGGGATCTAGGGTGAGCACTTCTAAGGATTTAGAATTTAAAGAGGGGTTATTGGGTTTGATAGTTACTAGATTGATAATAACGGGGTAACCTGAACCTGACCTTTAATTTTACAATTAAGTCGGGTTCGGTTGACCCACTTATCATCTCCGCTTCATTAATTTTTAGTCGGGTTATTGGGTTCATGTATTTTTAACATCCCTAGGCTGCGATCGACCAACCGCAACCCCATTGTTGTGATCATGAGCCCAGCCATGAGGGTGGCTCCAATCTTACTAGAATCCTAGAGACCCATCCCTCCTATTATCCCCTCATTTGCACCACGTAGTCGACCACAACGCGTTAACTTCTTTGGTTGATAAAGCCGAGAACCAAGGAGAAAGAACCGAGACTGAGCAAATAGCCGAGGAGCAAGCAGTCGAAGAATATCTTTACCAGTTGGAGCAAGGCAAATCCAAACAGGCAGAGCCGAGAAAACAAGCCGAGATCGAGTTCAGATAGGCCCAGCAGAAACATTTGATTTAGTTAAAATCCAATTAGATTTATTTATATTTTATCAAATAAGCTAGAAAAGATATTATTAGATTTGATTTAAATTTTATTTTATCATATCATGCCTATGCTTGTGTGTAACTCTTTGATGTGCGGCTTTCTTTAATAAACTTTTATAATCTTTTTATGAGAGCATCGCACATATATGCAAAATGTTGTTGCATATAACACTATAACAAATATATGTGAAGAAAGTGATCTCAGATTTGATCAACCTCAACACCACAGTCGAATTGGCATCGGCATGTCGGGCATTCTTCAAACTCCGAAATGGGAAACTTCGCCGGAACGGGGCCCACGTAGATCTTGACTTCATCACCAATCCTCACAACCTCACTGATACCGATCCAAAAGAAGAGAGCCTTCACGCTAACTCCTCTCAACTCCTTAACAGCTCCCTTCTCTAATTTGCCCCTAACTCTTTTTTTGTACCTCAACAGATAAGTCCCTTGCAGTTTGAACTCACAGGCACCACCGAAGAAAACATCAAAGCTCCCATCACCTTGAAACAAGAAGCTCTGTACCCCTTGAGGGAGAAGAGCCCTCGGAAAGTCGTTGCTTTCGAGGATTTCGTAGGCGGTGAGGCCGCCGGAAAAGGCAAAGGAAAGGGAGCAAAATAACAAGAGAGAAGCTAAGAGAAGCTTGGAGCTTGACATTTGATAAATGATGAGAATCGGAGGTACAGGAATAGAGTTTGTAGATGATTTCTGTGCTTGAGGAGTTGTGTTTTTCTTTTTGGACAGGGTAATGGATGAGAAAGAGATGTAGATTTTTTTGTAGGTCGTTGAAAAGAAATGAGGATCCCAATTGGTTGTCGTCGTCATTAAATTAAGACATTGACTTGTTTTATTTTATTATTGCCCGTAAACCCTGATCCAAGCACACAACACATCCACGCAGACCACACACAAGCACGCAACGCATGCACGCATCCAGGGGACCCATGAATTAGCCATGAAAGCGTTAATTTATGCCTACTTTCTCTCTGGGGTTCCTGGGTTCGAACCCCGCACTCTCCCAATAAGCTGAGCTAATGCTCATTGGTGACAATGACTTGTTCTAGTGCATGATGTTTGTTCTTTTTTGTATAGGTTTTAGTCGCAGAAGACTTGCAGTTTGGGTTGGTTTTGGTTTTAATTTCATTAGAGCATGTTTGGGCATAAAATAAATTATCCATAAGTTGGCCCTTTGAATCAATTCGACCTAGTAAAGAAACAGCTAATCCGGGCCATAACTAGAAAACGGGCCGAATAGTTGAGCAGAGTTTGGCCCCATCAAGAGAAGCTTGAGCCCCAAGCAAGTAAAGACTATTAAAAAGGACATGGAGGTTCACTGAGAGAGAGGACTGCCAAATCAACCCCAAACCCTAGAAATTAGCTAGCTCTAGCCCTAGTCCTAGATTTCCTCGGCTCTTACAGCCGCCGTAATGTTAAGTAGTTGATGGGAGCCGACCGATCGCTGCTACCTTTGAGGCCATGTCTAAGATCGAGAATAACAACCCTCCTCAGCAGGTAATACCTCTTTTGTCTCCGGTCTACTTACAGACGGGACGATCCTCTGCCCTAGTATCGACGAGCAACTCTCTAATAGTTGTCAGCGCCGGTGCTAGGAAGGCCAAGATGACCCCGTGGGGGGGGGATCGTCTTGGATCGATCGCCGTGAGCGATGCAGATGTCCACTCTTGCGCTCATGGTGGGTTAGATCTGGGGAGTTTCCGACCTTGGTCGAGGTAACTTAGCCCTTGCTCGGCCTTGACAAACATCGATGATCGAAATAGGGTTGTTTTTTCCCTTGAGGTGAGGCCGAGCAGTGGGAGGCTGAGAATTGACTCCACTACATAGGGCTCATTTTACTTGTTAGTCAGATGTTCAGTCTTGGACGGGCATATGGTATTTAGGTAGTGGTTCGATTCGGTCATCGAGTAATTCATAGGTAGAAAAACGATGCTGGAGCTCGATAATCTTTGGTGATAATTTCTGGCCGGACACCCTCAGTTCAATGAAGTAGAACTTGGTTCGGCCATCTTGCTTTCTTTTTAATGCCTTCGGGCTGTTCTTCTTATAAACCTAGATTTACACAGTTGTAAATGCAACCATCGGCTGTTACCGAGTCGATCCTTTGAGTTTTGGTGTTGTTTTCTTGCAAAAGAAGCGAGGGATTATTGTAGACCTCAATCGGTTTGCCTATGACCGATTCGGGAATTTGTTTCATGATTGTTGTTTGCAACGAAATATTGAAAAATAAATGAATTAGGCCGACCGACTTGGTCGAAGCCTATTTTCGTATTTATTGTTTTCCAATTCTTATGCACAGTTCCAGTCGAGTCTTATAAGGAAGATTGTTCTTCCCTTCCTCTAAAAGTAAAATTGATTATTTAGAGAGATACGGTTGCTGAATGGGTTGCTCGTTTGATAAATGCAGATTCACTAATCAGAAGCCCGACCCAAAAAATAGAATTTAGCAACAGTTTCTGGCACGCTCGGTGGGACCTGATAATGCATGGTGGACCGATTGAGATTTTATTAGTTTATCAACTTTAATTGCAAGTGCACAGTTCTATCGTAATAGTACCAGTGGATCGATCCACAGGGAAGTGTGATTTTAATTAATTCTAACTAAATAAAGAATATAGTTGTTATTTAAACTAATAATTAAAATGCAAATAAAACTAAAAGTGGGGTTTTTTAATAGAAAGGAGATCCTAGGGCGTCGAATTGTTTTAACTTTTATGGTTAGTTTAAGGGATTCTATTTATTTTCTTTTTCTAAGTTTTAATTAGTTATCTATTAATTATATAAAAGTATAGGATAAATTAATGTGGCCATGAATTATCAAACAATCTATGTAAGCATAACTCATACGATTAAAAATAATCTATCAATTATATAAAATCATTTAGAAAAATAATTCAGACTAATAATTCTAATTAATTAATAGTAACCTAGATTTACCCTTATTAATAACTTGTAGCTGATCAATCTACAACCTATTATATTTTTGGCGTATCCTAAATTACAATAATTACTAGGTTGAATTCTCTTGATTACAAACCACATCTTATCTTTCCCAATTAGATTTCTAGCTCATTACGCTATCATTAATTTAACTAGTTTTTAGGTGTTATCACTTTTCTCTAAACCTATTTAAGCGCATCAAACTATCATTATATTATTTAGTTTGTTCGAGTGATAAAAAAAGATAATCTTTGAATCAAGAGAAATTCAAATGAAAGCACAAATAAAAGAAAGTAAATATATATTAAAGCATCCAACCACAAAAGCAAAACAATTCTAAGCCTAGAAGAGGAATTTAGTTACTCATGATATGAAAAGAAAACTTCATAAGATAAATTAAATTCATATCAAAATAACTTACAAGATTGTTGATCTCTCCCAAATTAAAAACCATAAACAATTGTAAAGAGATAGATATCTAAACCCCAGACTATATAGAGCGTCTTGTAGTATTTCGAGAGAATTGGAACAAATTCTACAAAATAACCAGAAAATATAAAATAACCCTAAAAATCTCAACTTTATTGCCTTCAAAATTTCAGCTGTTTTTGTTACTTAGATGGATACGGACGAAATTTGTAGCCCTATGCATCTCTGATTTGTTGCCTCTTCTGTTGTTTTGTTTCTAGATTCCCAAACTTTGTTCCAATTTTACGAATTGTTTCTCTATTTTTCTAATTATCTCCATGAAGTATATTCCATGGACGTGATCTTCATTTTAGCGTACTTTTCCGTCCTTTTGCGTTTAAGCCTTATTATCTGCATTTATTCATAATGTCACGCCGCGTTTCCTAAAATACGGAATACGAGGGGTGACAAAGCCAGTCATACTCCTACGGTCAAGGAAAAATCCTGCCGTAGTCACACTTCGGCTTCTAGCATTACGTGGTAATCAGTAATCAATTCATAGGTAATGAGAAATGCAGTCACTAATTCTATCAAAACAGATATAAGATATACCGGATAAAGATCAAGGGAAATATAGCGCTGGCATCGCTGATCTAGATGTCCGCAATATCCTCGAGGTAAGGCAGGTCCTGATCCGAGCTCAGTCCACTTCTCATTCTGAGCATGCATACTCAGGCCGTCAGAGCGACACAATAGCAATATATATAAAAACATATGTAAACACGTGCAATGATGATGAACATGAAACAGTAAACATGGAGTAATGACATGAGCATGAAGTAACCGGTACAGGTAAACAATAAAGCAGGTATATCGAATCAGTAATCAATGCATGTCCATGTCATTAAACCTATCAGTCTCTAAATCTCACTGTCCAAGTCACTAAACCTATCGTCAGTACAAGTGTGAGCGTCAACCACCGCAGGAGTATCGCCAACCTAAGGGTAGGCCTAGGGGCAAGGGAACACGGGCCCGAATCACGCTCGCTAATAATCAGTAATACCATCTATACGACTCCCGAAATCGCTGTATATGCCGGCAGTGGGACTCCTGAGATTCCGTTGATCGAACTCATACTCAAACTACCCCACACCCACGGTCTACATCAAATACCGACCATGAATCCAAATACTAGTCGCTCCATGATAAGTCTACGAGAGAACTGGAGACAGGATCTCCATCAAGTATGTCTCAACTGGTATCCAAGATAAATGAACAGTATTCGATGTCTTACCTATGACACTAATATAAGTGTTTCCATAACCGTCCCATTCTAGTTATAGTTACACTTATATATGTCACATAGGTGTCGACAATGCAATAACTATTTGGTTCCGCTGATTGTGTACAAGTACGCTTCACTTCACTTGTTCATTTACGCTTTTACACTAACGTACTTGCAACAATCCAATCGCTAATATTTATCACTGGGTAATGTAACACGGTCACTAGTTTATTGATGCAAAATGAATACTATCTACAGAGGTATGACAATCACGCACATGATGGGGATATAGTAAATACGCTACCGAATACATATGAGCAACCGGTGTCGGTTGGACTAGAAAATCATATAAAATTGCACGTGCATAATATGGCAAAACAATATAAAAAGAATAAACAAAATACTAAATTATATCTACCGCGAAATTTGTTTCGAGTCAATCGGGTTTCAAGTTTGCGAGTTATGATCATTTTCTTTTAAGTGTTCACTGCTGGAAATCCAATTTCTGAACTGGAAGTCTGTTTCGTAACATATTTTACTCCAAGTTGGGAGCATAATTAGGCGACTCTGCAGTGGATAATATTCAGGTTTATCAATCATGTTTCCAACGCACTAGACGGATGGATAATATCCGCTGTGTACTGGGAGTTATGCATTATCTAAGATCGGGATCTGCATTCTGTCCCTGCTAGGGACAGCAGTATGCACTAATAGTTTAAAATATGATTAAAATAGCAAACGATGGTAAAAACGAATGAAACAACTTTCAATAGTTATCTAACAGATTTATATTCACTACAGTATAGGGTTCCGCATAATAACATTTTCACACGGAGATGTAAAAGCATTTCCAATCAAGTGTTAGCAAGCAATGCTGCTCTGGACTGCAGTCCAGAGCCGCACTCCCGACCAGTTTCTGTCACCGTTATAAAATGTAAACAAAATATAAATTATATAGGGTTCTAAGTTGTCAAGTAGGATTCGATACGAGCCCTCGAACACCACATTCCGATGTGTAACCAATTTACTATGATTTTCACGAAATTTCAGGTACGACAGGTTCCAGATTCGACGGATCAAAATGGGGATAACATTTCACGGCATTAGGGTCCGTATTTTCGAGTCAACTCTTAACACAGTATCCGTTATCACTAGGGTAATCTGTTATGCTTAAGTTCCGTCATTTTAAGAGGGATTTAGATTATGGTTTGCATCGAGCACTTATATTAACGTTTGATTCGCAACCGAAATGAATACACTATAGCATGTAGCAAGTATTTAACTTGCCTGAAGATGATCGGAGACACGACGCGATGACGACGCCGAATGCACGCAAGCAGCAGCGACAGCAACGGATGTACGCAAGCAGCAGCGACATCAACGAGCCTCGTTGTGGCTCTGGCTGAGCTCAGTTAGATGGCTCGACGGTGTTAGTTATATGTATGCCCTAGAGGCCATTACTGTACATTGGATGTATATTGTAGTGGATGCTGGGACATATATAGGTAGGACTTTCTTGCTCGACATGATAGTACGCTATCTGGTTGCTCTTTATCTTAACATGTATACTTTCTGTCTCTCTGATTACATGTTGATAAAGCCCTTAGGATGTGTACTCGACTTCCAGGACTATGATGCAGATCATACTAGTGGGGCCTGGGTAGTCAATGAGTACATCCTTCATTGTTCCTAGTCGTGGGAATATCGAGACGGGGCATCGATATTCCAGAGTAGACTAGCGCATATCTTCTCGACCCATGCGATGGGCGATGGATGATCCCATATCCATTGGTGTTTGACATCGAAGATGGTATGCGGGTGCTCAGTGGAGACTGGGTACACTGAACGGACTTGCCGAGAACTCCCAGATGGTATTATACCTCACGTCAGATGGCAGTTCTCTGGTGACACTGGTACAGCTTAGTCTGTTGACCCGAGATCGTCATAGAGTCTTGTGTGTCTCCCACTGTGCTTTGATTTCCATCCTACCACGGCTCTACTGAGTCGTGCAAACAGGTGGTTTTTGGGTACAGTCCCGATTCACATGGAGGCAATGAGCGATAGGAGGGGATTCGTCTCTCCCGGTATTGGGGGTTGATGTTGTGCTATGCTCGACTGGCCATAACAGGAAATCCCTGGCCAGGGTTGCAGTGATATACTGCTAAGAGTTATCAGTAGTTTCACGAATGTTATGGACCTCAAGTCGGCATGACTTATCGAGCTACTGGGGTCTGACGTTTACCACCCCTAGGCGAGATATGCGACATATCAGACGAACTGACCGGACTGTACGGTAAGTGTTACTGGTTGGATTTACAGGAGTGTGAGCGGGCTTGCTCGTCGATCTTCTGATCGCTCAATACCCGGGTGGCCGTTACGTTTAGCAGACCGCTTGCGGCTTGTGGGTGCTTGATATGATCATCATCCGCTACCGGCGTATTGACGAGTCTTTAGAGTCCTACACAGAGGTTTCCTGGCTCAAGCGAAACGAAATAGGAGCGCATATGAGATATGTGCGGGACCGAGAATAATGCGTGTATGTGATACCGTATTTCATTCTCGCGATGAATGTGTCGAATGGTTGTATGCGATATAACCTAGTTATCGAATCAAGGATTGATTCGATAAGCCGATACATTGGATACTAGCCGGTTATATGCGACATGACCGGATCATTGAATCAAGTGTTGATTTAATGATTTAATGTATAATTATATATTTGATATATTACTTTGCATTAACTAGTATTGGTTCACTTTAAATGGATTTACTCACTTGGTTTGTGCACATTGCATATGTGATATATTTTGTGCACATGATTGTATCATGTTTGATGATACATGCAAGCTAGGGTTAGTGTAAAGAATTAGACCATGGTTAAGATTATGATTAGGGTTTTCTTTTTTCTTATTTATTTATTTATTTATTTTGGAAAAAGATAAGAAAAGAATGGTTGCTGTTTTTGTTTGCTAGTTGAAGATTCTTGAAGCTTTGAATTAGTCCACCATTCTTGTCTCATCCTTAACCCTAACCATTCAAGTTAACCATGGTCCATTCTCTACAACTAACCAAGGGTTAGTAAATGATAAGCATTGATTTATTTATCATTTACTTAATACTTATCATATTCTTTTTCTTCATCTTCTTCTTCTTCAACATGAGAAAAAAGCTTGCTACATCAACGGTGATTGATGAAAAAGTGTGGGAAATCCAAAACTAAAGTCTACCCAATTCCTATTTCTTCATCCTCTACCTCTTGCCAAGTAGTATAGGGTGTTTCCTTCACAAGTTTTCAAGGCTTGGTGAAGTTGGAGCTTGTTCTTGTGATGCCTCGACGTAGATCATCTTCGGCATCGAACCGACGATCAAGCCCGCCCATTCTTCGATGATGCCAACGCTAGAGTCAAGGGTTCGATTTGGACAGCGGAGGGAGATCATCGCGGAGCTTAGGAAGTGGTGGACCGGATCTACAAAGGTTGTAGCCCCTTTCCTTTAGCTATATTTCCGTTTACATGCTTGCTTCGCCTATTTATCTAGTTAACGATCCATATTCGCGGCCCTTTTGTCGTTTTGTGCATCCAATTTTGCACAGTAATTCTTAGTTGTCTGTGCTGGTTTTCCTGGGGATTTTTAATAATTTTTCCAGAGTTGCATTTTCTGGGTTGTATTGGGAACTCGGTGTATCGATCGGATTGTCTAATTTTGTCGGTGTGTTTTTCCGGATAAATCTTAGAATATGTTAAAAAGTTCGACCGGATATAAATACCCACTTTTTCCCCTGCCGGGAAATTTCCAATTGTTGGATTTTTCCGTAGTTTAACGACGTTCTAAGTAGTGCAAGTAACGCGATGGACCCTCTAGAAGACAACAAACCTTAACTCGATTATGTGACCGTCTTGAACTGCCCTTTGAACCTTCGGGTTTGGGGCAGTACGGCGTGCCACATGTGAGGCGTTGGCTTGACCCTTCTACGGCTGGACCGTTGGTACTGAGGCACGAACTGAATGTTGTTAGACTTATTTCATGTGTTGAGCTGTATCGGGAAAACTTGGGTGTTCGATTGTTCGATCGAAAAGTTTAGCATTTTCTATTTCTCCGGAATGTGATACAATAATTGGAATTCACAAATTGTTATGAGATAACGGAATGAATATTATAAACGTAGCAGTTTAGTCTCACTTGATCGGTTGCCACGGAATTTTGATGTGATCAAAAGTCCGTCGCAATCACGTAGCGTACGCGGATACTCACCGGGTAAACTTAATAGACAGCCTCACTCCATAGCCCCGACCAAGTGACTGTAGGAGAACCCCGTCGCCGAAAGCATCCGTTCGGGTGCTCGCGGCAGCGGTGTTCCGCCTTGGTGCACTTTGTCGACAGCGTCGGGGGTGCGGCCGCCTACTAAAGTTTGCGACGAGCATTCGATCAGAATGTCGGGAATCCTGTTGAATTGCCCGACTTGATATTGAAAAGTGTTTTCGATAATGAGACTAAAATGCGGGGTTTATAATTGTTAGGCATGCGATGTCTAAAGAATTCATTTGGTCAGGCATGCGATGTCTGAGGTAGTTGTGGATTCCAACTGTTGTAGTTTTACACTTTCTTTTCTGTGACCGTAAGTGTAATATGTGATATCGCCGGTTTCGTTGCTATATGTCAACGACAATTGGGATGCGCATATTTACTTACGTTGATGACATGTGATGTTATGTGTTGCTGGATATGTTATATTGGATCGTCGTGTTTGAATAGCCGGGTTTTTTTTATGTGAGATGAGTGTTTTTCATTTTCATTCATGTAAAAACTTATATGTAATATTCTTTTATTGGGGCACTTCCAGGTTGCGGAAGTAGTCACCGTTGATGTATATTATTTACTTTTCCGCATTAGGATAGACCCAAGGAGGGGAGCACAAGTAACCGGGTTCTGGGGTCCAGTGGGAGACCAACTCGAGGAGTCGAGTCCGGGTCTCCTAACCCTAGAATTGGTAGGGTTGCTTGCCGCTCTCGTAGGGGTCTTGGGGTGTGGGATTGGCTATTCATCACGACCGTGGAATCCGTGTTCTATACTGGCTCGTATTGAAAACACGGACGTCCTAGTATATCCAATATTTCATATGTTTCTTCTGCTGTGATTTATCTGTGATCATGTGATGTTCTGTGACAGGTATTATATATAGTATATATGATATATTATATAGACGTTGCTTATGTTTTACACCCGCGCTAGCCCTGCCTCGCTCTGGCGTTAGTTACCTAACCTAACGGTGCAGACGGGACATCGAGGCGAATGCGGATGGCATAAGTGTACGTCATATCTATCTGTGATGTTTAGGTAATTTAAATGATGGGATATTCATTAATGAAATTAATGAAAGAAAATAAACCTAATTGATGTTGTGGAATCGAATTTCAAAATAAAACAGGTAGCTACAGTTCTTGCTTTGCATCGCGGTGTTCATTATAGAACATCCTGCACCTTATTCGATAGGGAAAGGACCGAGATCCCTTCACCGGGAGTGACTCCTTTAGCAATAACTGGCAGATGCTAAATCACTCGGTTTGTCTTTTGATCGCTTCTATAGTTTCTGCTTTGCACAGTGATATATATGATATATCCCGCACCTCATTCGACGAGAAAAGGGCCGACGATCCCTTCACCGGGAGTGACCCCTTTAGCAAAACTAGAAAAGCCTCAAAAACATTCCATTTAAAAACCATTTGATTCCGCAACGAGATCAAGTTCAAAGCGTTAAAGGTTTTCACAAAAACCAGCCGCAACCTTCCGTCATTTTAGGAAGTAGAGTACTTAGTATTCGTGCTGTGTTTGTTGACCATAGTCAAGGCACAGTGTACGGTAGCTAAGTGATGTCTTCCTACACCGCATATGATGCGATTAGTTAGGACAGTCGCGTGACTTTGTTGACCTTAGTTAAGGGTCATGTGGGTGGGTCTAATTAATCACGAAATGACGGGTAGAACTTGACTAGTACTTATGATTTGTTGACCATAGTTAAGGTCATAGGTGTTAGGGGTAAAAACCTTTATCGGGAGTTTCAAGTGTTGAAATTTGCTATGAGATTGCATACCTTCTATATGATAGTTGGATCCCGATACCCACTGCGAGTAACTGTTACTCCTGGGAGAGTTTTGCACTTTGCAATTAGCCGATCAAGTAGGTGTCTAGAAAGGTGTCAACGGGGTTACGCCTCTGGGAAAACGAGGTTTACATTAATTAGGTCCGTGCGAAAGCACGGGGCACCTCCCTCAAAATACCGACACTGGCCTGGCTGAAAGATTGGCGAACTTATAGTGTGTAATTAATCCCGGCTAGTCTTTCCTTTTAGGGTTTGAAGGAAGATTTGATAAAAACAGTGGGAGACATCCTGATTAGATAAAATACATAACCAATCTAATCTTGCAAGAGCGCACGCAGAGTGTTTTCTTCTCTCTCTCTCCTGGTAGCGACCATATCACGCCTTAATCAAGATAATAATACGGATGTTTTGACCGAACCCGCTTGTTATACTGAGCTGGGGAACGTTGGTCCCGCTCCAACTTATAATTGTTATAAGACAGAGCAGGAAATTGGGGAATACCAGAATTCCTATGCCGCCCAAACGAAGAAAATGCATATGATGCATCTCCTTCGGGTGTGTTCATTACAAAGAACTGTTTCTCAGTATCCTCTGCATCCTGGGTATATGATACCGGATCAGGATCCCAGATATGTAATCTGTTATATAGGGCTACAAGAGGGTAGAAAAACTGAGAACGGGTGATAAGTTTCATGAGGCAGAAAACGGGGCAAGTGTTGCAGCCAAGTCTGTTGGTCACTGTCACCCTGTATTACGAATACATTGATTCTGAACAAATGCTATTAGATACCGAACCTGATATACAAAATCATATCAGTCTCTTTATTAGTAAAGAAAGGATATAATTTTGTATTGATGGATAATGTTTTGAACACTTCCTATATCAAAAGTTGATCGGTTCAGGCACGCTATCTAAAAGCATTAACGTTCTAAATCAAACTACAGTTCCTAGTATACTGAACACACACAAGAAGAAGAGTTCAGAAATGAACGAATTCTTCTTGAGGCATTGTAGACTAGGTCATATCAATGCGACCCGACTGGCTGAAGTTACATTTAGATGTATATTTAAATCAGTTTGAATTTACATCTTGTGAAACTTGCCAGTCATGTCACAAAGATAATATGACCATAGCTCTGTTTATTGGAAACAGAGAAAGAGTTAATGAACTCTTGGGACTGATACATGATGATGTATGTAAGGTCTCCTGTCTACACATGCCAGGACAGGTTCTTTATACTTCATTATATTCTCTGATAATCTCTCAAGATTCAGTCATATGTTCCTGTTGAAACATAAGTCCGAACCTTTTGAGGTATTCACAGAATATAAGTTAGAAGTAGAGAACCAAAATACGGGTATAAGTATTATGTCCTATGATGAGATCAGGGAGGAGAATACTTGTGCATGGCATTCCTGGACCATTCTAAAGGAGAATGAGATTCTCTCTCCGTATTACTCCTCTGAATACACCACAGCACAACGGTGTGTCAGGGCGGAGCAATCACACGATATTAGATATGGTGTGCTCTATGATGAGTACTACTGAGTTACCTGTTTCCTATTGGGAGTTATGCACTTGAGAAGCTGCATGACTATTGAATTAGGTTTGAATCAAATCAGTGCCTACCACTCCATATAAGATATGGTGTGGGAAGATCCTATCTCTTAAAGTAAGTTAAGATTTGGGATTGTCCAGCCTATGTCAAAAGCAAAATCCGAACAAGATCGAGGCAAGGTCAGTTCTGTAGAACTGGAAAGGTTCCAGCTATACGAAACTACAGCTGAAGATTTGACAGAACCAAAGGATTCTATAGTCTCCGACGAACCTCAGCCTCTCCGCCGATCTGGTAGGGTTCGTCGCCTGCCTGAGAGATACCTCGGTTTCTCGATGACAGTGGGAGCGAGGATTGCATCATGAGATGATGACCCAACCAGTTTCGAGCAGGCCATCGAGAGTAGGGACTCTGTAAGAATGGCTGGATGCTTAGTGATCTGAGATGGAATCCTTATACACCAACAAAGTATGGACTTTGGTTGCTATATCTGAAGGGTTAAATCCCCATCAGGAGCAAGTATATCTTGAGAAGATTACTTCGTGTAGATGGACAAGTTGAGACTTTCATAGCTAGACTTGTTAAAGGTTTTCGTCATCGACCAGGCACGGATAATGATGAAACCTTTTCCAGGGACTATGCTTAAGTCCATCCAGATCCTACTTGCCACGGCTACATACCATGACTACGATATCTGGTGGTTGGGTGCCATGACAACTTTTCTAAATAATGATTTAGAAGAGAACGTCTATAAGAACACAGCCAGAGGGCCTCGTAGACAGTGGGAGCAGCGGAAACGTGTGCAAGATGCTTTATAGGATAAAGCAGACATCGCGGAGTTGGAACATCTGTTTTGATGGATAGGTCAAAGAAGTTGACATCATCAAAATGGTAGATGAACCTTGTATAAACAAAAAGGTAGTAGGGAGTATGGTGACGATCCTCGTAGAGTACGTGGATGACATACTCTTGTTAGGGAAGGAGTTTCCTATGCTACACTCGATCAATCTCCGCTTATCACAAAGATTTTCCATATAGGATCAAAGTGATACCTACTAAATCCTAAGCTTTGGATCTATGAGATAGATCTAATTGGATGTTAGGATACTCACTAGTTGTAGTGAGATGGTATCAATCGATCCTGGGGAGAATCACTGGAAGGGTTCCAGAGTGATAAGGACGACTGAATGTCAGTCCCAGGCATTGTCTTTACCCTCGGTAAAGGGACGGTATGTTGGAAGATTTCCAAGCTAGATACCGTGACAAACTAGACGATAAAGGCTGGTAACATCGCTATTAAAGATACTACCAAAGAGGCAGTTTGGGTGTATATTGGTTCATAAGATGAACTTGGTTCCTGCCATTGTATGACAATGGAAGTGTGGTTTTGGCCCTGGAACCCTGGTCCCATCAGTGACCCAGACATATTCTGAGACAGCATCACCTGATCATGGAGATAGTTGATCTCCAGGTTGATCGAGGTTAGGAGAGTAGACTCAGAGGACAACACGGCGGATCCACTCACGAAGGCCTTTTCCCAGAGAGAGACTCATATGGGATGGTTGAGTATTAGATACTGCGACCACTGCTACAGATGGCCCTAGTGCAAGTGGGAGATTGTTAGTTATATGTATGCCCTAGAGGCCATTACTGTACATTGGATGTATATTGTAGTGGATACTGGGACATATATAGGTAGGACTTTCTTGCTCGACATGATAGTACGCTATCTGGTTGCTCTTTATCTTAACATGTATACTTTCTGTCTCTCTGATTACATGTTGATAAAGCCCTTAGGATGTGTACTCGACTTCCAGGACTATGATGCAGATCATACTAGTGGGGCCTGGGTAGTCAATGAGTACATCCTTCATTGTTCCTAGTCGTGGGAATATCGAGACGGGGCATCGATATTCCAGAGTAGACTAGCGCATATCTTCTCGACCCATGCGATGGGCGATGGATGATCCTATATCCATTGGTGTTTGACATCGAAGATGGTATGCGGGTGCTCAGTGGAGACTGGGTACACTGAACGGACTCGCCGAGAACTCCCAGATGGTATTATACCTCACGTCAGATGGCAGTTCTCTGGTGACACTGGTACAGCTTAGTCTGTTGACCCGAGATCGTCATAGAGTCTTGTGTGTCTCCCACTGTGCTTTGATTTCCACCCTACCACGGCTCTACTGAGTCGTGCAAACAGGTGGTTTTTGGGTACAGTCCCGATTCACATGGAGGCAATGAGCGATAGGAAGGGATTCGTCTCTCCCGGTATTGGGGGTTGATGTTGTGCTATGCTCGACTGGCCATAACAGGAAATCCCTGGCCAGGGTTGCAGTGATATACTGGTAAGAGTTATCAGTAGTTTCACGAATGTTATGGACCTCAAGTCGGCATGACTTATCGAGCTACTGGGGTCTGACGTTTACCACCCCTAGGCGAGATATGCGACATATCAGATGAACTGACCGGACTGTACGGTAAGTGTTACTGGTTGGATTCACAGGAGTGTGAGCGGGCTTGCTCGTCGATCTTCTGATCGCTCAATACCCGGGTGGCCGTTACGTTTAGCAGACCGCTTGCGGCTTGTGGGTGCTTGATATGATCATCATCCGCTACCGGCGTATTGACGAGTCTTTAGAGTCCTACACAGAGGTTTCCTGGCTCAAGCGAAACGAAATAGGAGCGCATATGAGATATGTGCGGGATCGAGAATAATGCGTGTATGTGATACCGTATTTCATTCTCGCGATGAATGTGTCGAATGGTTGTATGCGATATAACCTAGTTATCGAATCAAGGATTGATTCGATAAGCCGATACATTGGATACTAGCCGGTTATATGCGACATGACCGGATCATTAAATCAAGTGTTGATTTAATGATTTAATGTATAATTATATATTTGATATATTACTTTGCATTAACTAGTATTGGTTCACTTTAAATGGATTTACTCACTTGGTTTGTGCACATTGCATATGTGATATATTTTGTGCACATGATTGTATCATGTTTGATGATACATGCAAGCTAGGGTTAGTGTAAAGAATTAGACCATGGTTAAGATTATGATTAGGGTTTTCTTTTTTCTTATTTATTTATTTATTTATTTTGGAAAAAGATAAGAAAATAATGGTTGCTATTTTTATTTGCTGGTTGAAGATTCTTGAAGCTTTGAATTAGTCCACCATTCTTGTCTCATCCTTAACCCTAACCATTCAAGTTAACCATGGTCCATTCTCTACAACTAACCAAGGGTTAGTAAATGATAAGTATTGATTTATTTATCATTTACTTAATACTTATCATATTCTTTTTCTTCATCTTCTTCTTCTTCAACATGAGAAAAAAGCTTGCTATATCAATGGTGATTGATGAAAAAGTGTGGGAAATCCAAAACTAAAGTCTACCCAATTCCTATTTCTTCATCCTCTACCTCTTGCCAAGTAGTATAGGGTGTTTCCTTCACAAGTTTTCAAGGCTTGGTGAAGTTGGAGCTTGTTCTTGTGATGCCTCGACGTAGATCATCTTCGGCATCGAACCGACGATCAAGCCCGCCCATTCTTCGATGATGCCAACGCCAGAGTCAAGGGTTCGATTTGGACAGCGGAGGGAGATCATCGCGGAGCTTAGGAAGTGGTGGACCGGATCTACAAAGGTTGTAGCCCCTTTCCTTTAGCTATATTTCCGTTTACATGCTTGCTTCGCCTATTTATCTAGTTAACGATCCGTATTAGGGTTTCTCGGCACCGTAATTTTTAGAAATTGGCATGTTTGATCACTTGTGAGACTCCATTAGAGTGCCTAGGAACCCACAGACGGAGGCTCTGGCGACTTAGAGAATTTTGGGAATTTTGATTTGGTTTGCTACTCCACTTGGTTGTTTAACTCCATTTGGCACTCAGAGAATTTTGGGAATTTTGATTGAATTTTCAGAATGGAAGAGCTAGAGGGTGAGATAGTATTCATAAGGTAAAAATTAGATAGAGAAAGAGTGAAATAAAATGAATTAAAAATAAATTAAATGATGTTTATTAGAGATTTGAAGAGTTTCTATTTGATTGCAGGAAAATCAAACAGTGTAGGGGAGTAGAGGGGAGCTGAAGAGACGCGTGTGCAAAGAACGGAGGCAAATGGAACTATATCAACCGTCGATAGCGGCCGAATGGGGAGTTCGGGCGGTCGAAATTGCTCCAATCGTCTCGAGATTCATGTCATGTGCTTAACTCTGTGTTTACTCCTCATTTATTCTGTTTGATTTTTCTGAAAATTTTCAAT
This sequence comes from Agapanthus africanus, assembly GCA_030015575.1. Taxonomy (NCBI): domain Eukaryota; kingdom Viridiplantae; phylum Streptophyta; class Magnoliopsida; order Asparagales; family Amaryllidaceae; genus Agapanthus; species Agapanthus africanus. Next base: position 716,506,285 of record CM057337.1, read on the forward strand.
TCTCAGTGTATTGCACGTGCAACTCTTGAGCTTCCGAAAAATTAAAAAGAAAAAATATAAAAATAAATGAGACCGATGGGAATCGAACACACATGCTATATCACATCAGTATTAAGGCTTTACTAATGAGTTACAAGTTGTTTCTTAATTTTATTGAATAAAAATAATTAATAATTCCTAATCAGACTGAAATACCTTTTCTATATATTAAACCGGTAAATTTAGTACCGGGATTTCAGAGTCGTTACAAGGGCTTTCCGCTTCTATCCGCCACCCCTCTCGTCGAGCCGAGCCTCACGACATTCTCTCCCCGGGCATCCTCTCGCGTGTGGCCGAATGTGTGGGAGGATTGTTTTTATTCGACCAAAGTTCGACTTTGGAAGAGGAGGTCTTTTTACGGAGGTTTTTTTACATATATAGTCTCGATCATATAAGAGGAAATCGTTGGGTATAATGCAAAGATTGATATATCAAGAAATTAAATCTTCTGCAACTTAAGGTTTTGATTAGGCTAATTTGCAAGGATTAATGTAAATTTCAAGATAATATCATAAAAGGTTCATGACATTCATAAAACTTTCATTACACAAATTATTGTATCATATATGTAGGAATTTGTAAATATAAATAAATAGAGCTAACGTAGGTATATGACATTGCATTAATTATTATTCTATCTCGCATGTTGCCGTCCGAGATCTCCGCTCTCTCGCCACGCCCACCACTCCCCTCGTCAGGCCCGCTCTGGGCAACATCCGATGTCAGCCTCCTTCAATATCCGATATGGGATTATTTTTACTTTTTTGAGATAATAGATGAGATAAATTAGCCTCACATCAAGTGCTCGAGGCAAAACCGACTCCAAATATAATGCGCCAATCAACACAGAGGGGTTCCTTGGCCATTTCTGCAGCCCGATCAAAACGCCTACCACTTGTTCGGCAAAATGCACAGCAAGACCAACCCCAGAAAGAAAAGAGAACCTGAGGTATCATCAAAATAATATTTCTATAATTTACCACATACAATTCTTTTACTCTTTTTTAAAAGTTTATTTAGTATTATCAAAATAATATTTCCATAATTGATATTGGTTTGCTATTTGTTAGTTAACCTGAGGTATTTCTTGCTAGCTGTATAGAACTTCTTAGTCCCACATCGGAAGCAACAGAAGATGGGGCGGGGCTGGGAAACAAGGCCATAAACGAGAATAAATGTAATTTAATATATCATACCTTTCTCGGCCTTTTGGCTAAGATCAAGTGTAGTATCTGTTCTTATCAGTTTAATATCTGATACGTGGGTCATCGGCTCACTATGATGTTAAATTAATTTTTTCTCCGGGGGAGTGCCCATTACAGTAGCTTGCTATTGGGGCTCTCAAGCGTTGCCCTTGTGTTGCACTGTTGCATGGGCCTGGCGCACCCCACCAAAACTTATTTAAAATTTTCTTAATAAGGTATCTTGATATTGTATTTTTTTAATTACATTATTACATTATTTGCACAGTCATAAAATTTGTTTTCTAAGAACAATTCCTAGAATCTGAGAATGACCAATATAACTTTGTATATATATAATCATACATGCTGTTTTTATTAAATTGTAACTTTTCTTTTTTTGAAGAATTGTGGAGATGTAAAGCCCTTAAATTGCACACTACTAAAGGAAACCATAATTTTTCCTTAGTAAACGACGATAGAGATGCAAAAATTTATACATTAGTCTTGTAGTCGTGTAACTTTTCGAAAATGTTCTTCTATTTTAACCATTCAAATATTTCCAAATCTCTGAAAAATCTCTACCATCACATCTACAAATTTTATCAAATATCTTAGACAATAGATAGCAGAGGGTAAGATTGGTCCAATATAATTGCAATATGTGCCAACAAATTTATCTCAAGTTATCTAAACAATCCAAAAAACTAATACTTGCAGCATCACAAGCAGGATGCTGCCTAATTTAAGGAGCTCATCCACAACCAATAAAAAGATGAGGGCAAAATAGATGCCTATTTCATGGAAATTTCAATTTTGGCATCTTTGCTCTTTTCATTACAACTTTAGATCAGCAAAGGAAAAAGTTTGGCGACATTCGACATTTTCGTTAGGGTTCTCTAGCGCGCTAAATTTTTGAAAACGGCATGGTCGATACCTCCCGAAACCCAGCGGCGACCCTAGAGAACCCAGCACTATTCGTATCGATGCACGAGACAGCTACGAACGTTGCGGAATCGGGCATGACGCGACGCGAGGCTCGAGCGCGATACGGACTACGACGGACATGTGCGGTGTTGCGACGGCGACTACGTTGACGACCATGACGGTTACAGAGACCGAGGCTATGGCTTGGACGGCGAAAAAGGTGACGGTAACAGCGGCTATGGCGACTACAACAGGTGCTCAATAAAATGCCTATAAGGACTTGGCTTAGGCTCGAGCTCGGCTAGATTTTGGCCTGGGCATGATGGTAGGCAACGACGATGCAGAGGGGCGAGGTGGTGGTGGCGATGGATATCTCGATGGCGGCGATGATGACGATGAGGTTTGCAGGGGAGTTCAGTGGGTCAAGGTGATGGTGTTTGGAGATGAGGGGGTGGGGCCTCGGCACAGAGGTGGTGGAGGTGGTGAGTGGTGATGGAGTTGGGTGATGGAGTGGGTTGATGGTGGAAGTGGGGTTGCGGTGAGGTGGTTGATGGTGGTGGTAGAGGTAGAGGAAGCGTGTGGTGGTCGAAGGTGACGGCTACAGCCGGCGATGGTTGCTTGTTATGGGATTGGTGTTGGTTTGATAGGAAGAAGTGGGGTAGCTCGGTTAGGAGTGGAGGGTGTGAGCTCGAGGAGGAAAGGGATGATGTCCCGATAGCGGTGAAGGGAGGTGGCCGTCAGAGGAGGCATCAACGGTGGTGCGGGGACTCGTCGGTGTTAGGAGGAGGAGGAGACGAGGAGTGGGAAGCTCGGTGGTTGGTGGAGGTGGTGATGGTTGCCAAAGCTCGAGGATGTTGGGGACTCGTGCAGTTTGCGGTCGACGGTGAGGCAGTGAGCTGCGGTGGTGGTGATGCAAATGGTGAGGGGGTCTCGGGTTGCTTGAGGAGGAGGATGGTGGAAGGTTGAGGCGGTGAGTGAGGAAAGTGGTGGAGGTCAGGGATGCGGGGGTTGCGTGGGTCTCTTGGGAGCAGTTGAGGGGGAGGAGAGGTCATGAGGTGGCGTGTCGTACAGGGGACGTTGGGGTGAAGTAGCGCGGGGCACGCGTGGAGGTTACGAGGGAGAATCGGAAACGGCCGTTACGTGCGGAGAGAGAGGAGCGATAGGAGAGAGGGAGGTGGCCGCGGAGGTCGTGGGGATGTTGGGATGAGGACGATGTCGCGGGAGCGCGGGTCGTGGGGGCTCGTTGCGAAAAGGCGGGAAAGGAACGAGAAGAAGAAGAAGGAGAAAGGGGGGTCGGGTCGGGTCGGGTCGGGTAGGATCTTGTCCGGTCGGGTAGGGTATGGGGTTCATGGGCTTGGGTTAGGGAACGGGCCATGGAGGAAAAAGAAAGATATGGTTTGGGTAAAAATAGAATTAGGCTTTTAAGAAATTAATAGTTAGGGTTAGGAAAATAAAAGGGGTTTGGGTTTGGGTTTAGGAAATAGAAATATTTAAGTTAATAAAAATTAGTAATTTTTGTTTTAAAAATACGGAAATTATTTAAAAAGGAACTGGGTATTACAGTATCATAGGCTGAGCTCAACGATCTTTGAGAAAGGTTTGACAGCAAAATGGAGAAAATTAAGAAATTTTTTGCAAAAGTGAAGTTTTATTAATTATCGACAACTTAATGGTTTTGGGGGTGAAATTTGGAAATACTAGAAACTTGGTAGTTTTGAGGTGAAATTTGGAAATATTGAAATATTAGGGGTGAGATATAAAAAAAACCTTAATTATAAATCATCAATCGTGGCGAACGAAAAGCCACCCCACTCACCCCGTAGTACGAGACCTCTATCGAACCACCCCATCCCTCACTCATTAAGGCCCGACTACACCCAGCACCACCATCATCGATCAATTCCAACTACACCACCACCACCCACCACCACCATCATCATCAAGACTGATGGAGGGGACTTTCCGGTCTCCTTCAGATGTTGTCTTCCGTTGATCTGCCGATGGCTGCGATTGACGGCTGGGATTTGATCTGTAGCGTGATCTCCTGCGATGTGTGGATCTCAATGGGTTGGAGGAGATTTGCGCCGAGTACCTGCAAGGAAGTCCCGGGGTGGTTTGGTACCACCGAGGACCCTCCGACGATCAAATCAGTAACTAGATCCGAGCAGAGTAACGGCTTAAGTGGAGCAGAAAAAGCTTACTTGATCCCTCTGGGAGAGGGGTTTATATAGCGCCGGCAGCACGCAAGGGCAGGCGCGAGAATCATGCCGGCCGTTACGGTCCCAACGTCCCGCCCACGTGATAAGCGGATCTTCCCATTAATGGAGAGACAAGCTCGTTAATGGGGATCGTAATGGCGTGGAACGTGGGATGTGGCCGGCGGAGATCTCGCGCATGGCGAGATTCGTGGAGCGGCGGTTACGCCTGCGGTGGTGCCGTTGGTCGGTCGATGAGACCGAGGAAAATGGCCTTGGCGGGAGAGCTCGGGAATGAGCGGGAGAGCTGGGGCATCTTGGTCCTGTGGTAGCTCGGATGCGAGCTGGGAGGCCGAGAAAGCCAATTTGTGCATGGGGGCTCTGAGGAGAGCCAGCTTGCGCTTGCGGGTCGGTCACAGAGGTGGCCTGGTCGGCCCCTGTAGGCCTTCTCTTCTGGGCTTTGGGATGCGTCATCTGCCACGTGTCACGGTCTGGGAGGTCGGTGATATCGAGCATCATCATTAGCCTCCCACTCTTGTCCCGACCAGCTGACGGGTCGGGTCGAGAGTGGACTGCCGGGCCACCCGGGGTGAGCTCCCTTCGAAGATATCGTCGGGACGTGTCCCCAGGCAATCTGTTGTCTTTTTTGCCAGTAAATCATGGGCGAGATTTCTGCATTTAAGGAAGGTGCGCCAGTTCGTGCGTTCCGTCACTGAAGCGACGATCTACGTGTCGAGCGTCGGTTGGACGACGCGACGTGTTGTAGACCTGCGGCATCTGATGGGATGCGGCCCAATGCTGGAGCGACAGGTGGAGCAATCGGGGTCGTCGGACGCCAGGAGTCATTTTGGCGGGGGATGAAGGGCGCCGTTGGATGAAGGTGATGCCAGCAATAAACAGGGATGGGGTCCACTCCAGGGCCCCTATCTCTTCATATTTTCCTCGCTTTAAGTCTGGATAGCTCGGTGCTCTTCTTCCTCAAGTCGGATCTATGGATCGATCCAGAGCTTTGGGTGTCTCGCCCCGGAGGGAGGCCAGTAGTGCGGCCACGCCCCCGGCCGGATCGAACCCTACGCCGAATGTTCTGCCGGCGGCGGGGCCGTCTGCTTCGCTGAGAGCTCCTGGCGATTTTCCCGGCAGCGGCCTGAGGCGTCTACGGGTTTCCGATCCCCAGACGAGGGACGCAGGGGAGGGTGAAGACGTGACTCCCCTTAAGGGGAAGAGAACGGTCTCTCGTGCACCGTCGTCATGGGTCCCTGAGGGAATTCCCGTGCAGGATGGGGACGCCGTTTTCATGGTTCCGTCTGGGCTTTCCGTTGCTGCCGGCCTGCTTGCTGGAATGGAAGAGTCGGCAGGGGGCAAGCTCCTGCATGGCACCCTTAGGGCCCAAGTGACTGCCATAGCTCAAGAGGAGGTTCAGGTACGAACTCCTTCTCGTGTCGTTTTGACTCTCCTTTCTTTGGCTTGAGCGTTTCGAGGTTTCTCATCCGTTTCTCGTCAGGTCCTTCAACACTGTGCCCTTGTTACCCGTATGGAGGCCGAAGGGGCTTTCCATGCTGCGAGGCCGGTGGGACAGTCTTCTTCAGAGGCCGAGGTCCTGCGACTTGACCTGCGTCTGGAGAGGGAGAGGGCTGATGTCCTGGCAGCCCGATCGGAGTCTGCGGAGCTTGCCTTCTTAGTGTGTCGGGAGTCCTATCGTCGCCTGAGCGAGTCCTACCGCGTCGTTGAGGTGAAGCTGACGGAACTGGGCGATCGCTTCACGGCCATGAAGAAGGAGAGGGATGCCAGCAGGAGGGATGCCGAGGTGGCGCTTCAGGCGGCCGAGGTCGCCGAGGTTCGGGCTAGGAAGGCGGTGGCCGATTACAAGGTGTCGGAGCAGTTTTACGCCGAACTTGGCGAGTATACCGCCGTCGCGTGGAATAAGGCTCTTGATGCCGTCAAGGAGCAGCTTCCTGAGTTTGCCAATGGTGAGCTCCGTGCTCGGGTCCCGCTTTCGGTGGTCAAGCCTCCAGCAGACAGTGATGAGGGGAGTGAGGCGTAGGAGGGGCTTGTGACTTAGGGCTTTTTTTGATATTTCCTCTTCTCTCTTTTTGTAAGCTTCCGGGCCATTTGATAAGGCTGGGAAGTCCACAATACCCCTGTAAAGATATTGGTTTTTAAGCGAATAAAACTTTTGTTGTTTCATTGCTTGCACTTTATCCTTCGTTTGGTCTGAATTCTCGTAGAATATTCGGACCTGCACTGTTGAGCTTCCATGTCAGGTGAGTTCTTCATCTGGCGATCGCGCATTGAGTTGGTTTCGATCACTTGCCAAGTGCAAAGGCTATTGGGAAGAAGGTATCTCCGTGGCCCCGAAGTCGAGGGGGGATCACTCGGACCTATATAGACCTGGTGTCTCTTGGAGAGTGCTTTAGATCCGCAGCATTTGATGGGCAGTAGGCTACCCGCTACAGATGCGTCGAGCCGAAGAGAGCTCGGTGGCCTCACTCTGAGGGCTTCAGATGCCTCTTGGCGAGGGCTTTGATCCTTGGAGTCGTGGGTAGGGAGCTACCAGTCGGGGATGACCGAGTAGGGTAGCCGCTCGGCTTCCTCTTGGCGAGGGCTTTGATCCTTGGCGTCGTGGGTAGGGAGCTACCAGCAGGGGAAGACCGAGCAGGGTAACCGCTCAGTGCCTCTTGGCGAGGGCTTTGATCCCTGGCGTCGTGGGTAGGGAGCTACCAGCCGGGGACGACCGAGCAGGGTAGCCGCTCGGTGCCTCTTGGCGAGGGCTTGGATCCCTGGCGTCGTGGGTAGGGAGTTACCAGCCGGGGATGACCGAGCAGGGTAGCCACTCGGTGCCTCTTTGCGAGGTCTTGGATCCCTGGCGTCGTGGGTAGGGAGCTACAAGCCGAGGATGACCGAACAAGGGCGGGTCCGGTTGCCTCTTGCGAGGGCTTTGATCCTTCAGGACGGGGGCTGAGCAGGGTTACTTCTCGGTGCCTCTTGGCGAGGGCTTTGATCCCTGTCGGTTGTGGTAGGAAGCTACCAGCCGGGGATAGCCGAGCAAGGGTCGGGCTCAACCGCCTCTAGGGAGGACTTTGATCCTTAGCGCGGGAGGGGCTGTAAGAAGCCTACGAAGGATGGAGGCCGGGAAGGGTTACTGTCCGGTGCCTCTTGGCGAGGGCTTTTTTCCTTTAGGATAGGGCCGAGCAGGGTTACTACCTGGTGCCTCTTGGCGAGGGCTTTGATCCCTGGCATCATGGGTAGGGAGCTATCAGCCGGGGATAACCGAGCAGGGTAGCCGCTCGGCTGCCTCTAGGCGAGGGCTTTGATCCTTAGCGTTGAAGGGGCCATAGGAGGCATGCTAAGGATAACCGAGCAGTGAAGCTGCGCGGTTGCCTCTTGGCGAGGGCTTTGATCTCCGGCGTTGCGTGTAGGGAAGCTACCGGCCAGGGATAGCCGGGCAAGATAGCTGCTTGGCAGCCTCGAGACGAAGGCTTTGATCCTCAGTGATGGAGGGGCCGTGGGAGGCCTGCTAAGGATAACCAGGCAGTGAAGCTGCGCGGTTGCCTCTGGCGATGGCTTTGATCCCTGGCGTTGTGTGTAAGGAAGCTACCGGCCAGGGATAGCCGGGCAGGGTAGCTTCTCGGCTACCTCGAGACGAGGGCTTTGATCCTTAGCGCTGGAGGGGCCGTAGGAGCCTGCTAAGGATAACCGGGCAGTGGAGCTGCGCGGTTGCCTCTTGGCGAGGGCTTTGATCCCTGGCATTGTGCGTAGGGAAGCTACCGGGCAGGGATAGTCGGGCAGGGTAGCTGCTCGGCTGCTTCTAGGTGATGGCTTTGATCACAAAGACATAACTCCTCTTTTTTGCAATGTTCTAACATTCCCTTTATTTGAAATAGAAAGGATTTTTAGAAAACATTTACATCGTCTTGCTAAAGGAGAGGTACACACTCGTAGGCCTTAGTCTCATTGGTATAGCTTGAGCTTCTCGGCATTGTAAGGCCGCGGGAACTTTCTTCCGTCCGCGTCTTGTAAACGATAGGCTCCGCCGGGGAGTACCTCAGAGACGAGGAAAGGATTGTCCCATTTTGGGGAAAACTTGTATAGCCTGCTTTGATCGACAAACTCGTTCCACCATAAGACCAGATCTCCGGTCTTAAAGGAGCGACGCTTGACCCGCGCGTTGTAGTATCGAGCAGTTTGTTGCTAGTAAGCGGCAGCTCTGATTTGAGCCCGGTCTCTTTTCTCCAGCAAGATGTCCAGGTTGGTCCGTAGCGCCGAGGTGTTTGCTTCGTCGTCGAAGTGCTCGACCCGATGACTTGGTAGCCCGATCTCCGCTGGGACCATTGCCTCGGTCCCGTAGCAGAGGCTGAAGGGGGTTTCCCCAGTGGAGGTCTTCTTTGATGTGCGCAGAGCCCATAAGACCCGGGGCAGTTCCTCGACCCAGCTGCCTTGTCGTCCTTCTAGGCGGGTCCGGAGACCTCGGAGGACGTCTTGGTTAACAACTTCGGCCTGTCCGTTGCATTGGGGGTGCGCGACCGCGACAAATTTCATGAGGATATGGTATTCGCCACAGAAATCTTTCACTTTTTCATTTTCGAAGTTCGTCCCGTAGTCGGTGATAATACACCTTGGGATTCCGAACCGAAGTATCAGATTGTTCTGCAGGAACTTGATAGTCATGGCGGCATCCGGTTTCCAGATGGGGACGGCCTCGATCCACTTTGTGAAGTAGTCTACCGCGACGAGGACATATTTGTACCCGCCCGCCCCGGTAGGGAACTGGCCTATCATGTCCATGTTGCGCCACGGCAGCGCCCCGGCCGTCTATCCGAGGCCAAAATGCGGAATCAAAATTTTTCTTAACTTTTAAACTAGCGCTACCGCGGACAATAAACCCGGATCGAAACCATTAACCTACACTAGCTAACAAGAGAGAGGGTGAGAGATATACCGAGCGATCCGTGTCCTTCGGTCTTCTCGTCGTCGTCCCGATCTCCCGCGGAATCACCATTCGTCGTCTTCTCGTCGGAAAGGGCACCACGTAGCCGGATACTTTTACGGGCTCCCACCTCTGGACCGAGGTAACTCGGGCGCGAAGTTGGCTAGCCGACGCGTCCAAGAAGTCCTGTAGGCTAGTGTAGAATGGTTGTCTCATTTGGGGTAGTGAAGTTGCCATTGGTGATGGAGGAATGAGGTTAAGGAAAAATGGTGCTTTCATTTTTCCAAAACAAGAAGAATGAGATGAAGAAATATGTGCAACCACAAAAATGAATCTCTCTCTCCCTCTCAAAAATGTGTGGTCTTCTTCTTCTTTGTAAGAATGGTGGAGGATAAAACATCAACCATGAAGGGAGGTGATCGTAGTAAAAGCAAGAGGTGACCACATCCAAGTAAACCTCACATCAACTCCTAATCAACTCCAATCCATTCTAATCACCATTAATGCAAAAGAAATGATGATAGAAAAGAATGGTATCAAAAGATGCTTTCATAATCAATCCATATGCAAGAAACCCCTCCACAATATGTTATTTGCAAACTTGCAAATAACACCCTCCATCGGAAAAGTCCGGCCGGGAAAGAACAAAGAAAAACCGGCCGGAACGGAATGCAAACTGGCAACTCCAGAAAACAGATCCCATAATAAATTACAGGAAAAACCCCGATACTGTGCATACACACCCGCATCTGTATTCCGACCGGATACAAATGCAATGAGATAAAATCTACACTGTACTATACTAGGGTCTGGCTTAAACCAAAGCCGGCTAGTAATATCCGTCCGATCCTGATCCGTGCAATACCGCACGTATCTGATCGAACCCTGCCATATATCCATACGGCCACTAGTACAAACCGTTCGATCCTGATCCGTGCAATACCGCACGTATCTGATCGGACCCTGCCATATCTCCATACGGCCTCTACAGCGTTTCGCCCGAAACTTGAGTAACTGTGTGTGGTGGACTCTGAAGACTCGTCAATACTATGTCTGTGGATTTAACCACTAGCACGTCAGAGGTATTAGCCATACGTGATGGGCCACCAGCTATTGACCAAAAAGGACGTCGATGAGCGAATTCATCCTGACACCCTACTGAGCCTGTCAGTGACAATATCCGTACAGTCCGGTCCGTTCGTCTATGAGTATCGCATGGCGGGCCTAGGGGGTTGGTAAAAGTCAAACCCCCAAAGGCGGTACAAGTCGTGTCGGAGTGTAGCTCAGAACACCCTGAGATACTACTGGAATACCTACCAGTAAATCTCCTGCCTCGGCCGAGGGCTTTGTGTAATGGCTCTCCTAGACACAGCGCGACCTCACCCCCAATACCGGGAGAGACGAACCCCTGCAGATCCGCTCACTGCCTCCATGTGGCTCGGGACTGTACCCAACTAAAACCTGTTTGCACGACTCCTTTGAGCCGTGGTAGGGTAGTAATCAAAGTACAGTGGGAACTCACACGAGACAAATGATGATCTCAGGTCGATGAACTAACCTGTACACATGTCACCAGGGAACTGCTATCTGACATCTGGTATAATCCCAACTAGCAGGTTCTCGGCGAGTCCTGTCCGGTGTACTCATAACCCAATGAGCACCTGTATACATCTTAGGTGAACCAACTGACACCAGTGGCTTGTGAGACCGGCCACCGCCCCTCGTCGGGGTCTCGACTGTATACACTAGTCTACTAATGGAGTATCGATGCCCAGTCTCGAAACTCCCACGACTAGGGACCTTTTAAGGATGTGCTTATAGACCCCAGCTCCCACGTATATGATCGCCATCATACTGCTGGCCGTCAAGCAAGAATCCTAAGGGCTCTATCAATATGTAAAAGCGACCTGTCAGGTCACCTAAAGCAGTACACGATGATAAAGATAAACTAGATAGCATACTATCATCTCGAGTAAGACTGTCCTACCGGGATAGGTCCTCCCTCAATCATTGCAATCACGTGCCTGTGATCCAATAATTGACTCTGAGGGCACTATCTCCAATAATCTCCCACTTGCACTGAAGGCTAATTATTGCGATGTCGCGTACTCACAGCCCGTGTGATACCGAACACCCAACTCCTCTACTAGTCAGTCTCACAAAGCTCGTTTGCGAAACTATTGCGTTCAAGGAATAGCTTCAGTAAGTGGATCCGCTCAGCTGTTTCTTTCTATGTCTCTCTATATCTCAAGTTTGCGGAGAAAGGCATCTCCCGAAATGAGCAATACCTGTCTTAGAATATGTCTGGATATCTGATGGGACCTAGCTCATAAATGAGCTCCAAATCCAAACTTCTTAGACTGTATCGTCAACTGAACTTAATCAGTATCCTGGGCCATGCCTTCCCTCAGTATCCACTTGGACTACCTGTCCAATATACTGCCCCTCATCAGAAGGGAAAACTATAACTCTGACAGCCACTCTGCCATCCAGGTCACCTTGGAAGCCTGGAATGATAACCGTCTCCCAAAAGAGGCTGCCGTTATCATATCCTTAGAACATCAACTTATGTTCTAAAATTGCTTCCGACTGTTTCTCCAGGATTGAATCAATATCAACTTATTGCACCTACTGCAAGAACAACATCTGGTGTGGTACTTGACATCTCATGATTGGCTCAATTGCCTAAGCAAGTGATCTGCCAATCATGCACATCCCTCTCCCCTTTAGTCTGTAAGACACCTTTAGAGAGGGTGACTCCATCACCTGCAGGTATACTACCGTGCCAGGAGTCGTCCATTCTAAATACTCATAGAATGCTGTCTAAGTACCCAGATTGAGAAACCACCCAAATCTAGATCTAAAACCATAGATCTAGTGACCAGAATGTCTGATATAATATCCATGTCCTGTGTGGAGAAACCACTGTGTGACGACCAAAGTATAACCGATCGTAGTATAGGAATATCACTTCCTACTCTGTGTATGTCATCAAATACCAGGACATCACACCCTACTACCTTCTTAACAGATCCATCTCTTATTCTGATGAAGTCAAACCTATGACTGTCACGTCAGAAATAGATGATCCTTCTCCGCTATTTCTGCTTTAGTCTATAAATAGACATAAGCCAACTGTCCACCAATGCTTCCGCTGCTCCCACTGACTACGACAACCCTCTGGCAGAGTCATATAGACGTACACTTCTAAAGCTAGTTTAGAACGACGCTATACTCATCCTCCTGCCGGGTCTCACAGTCTGGAACAACAGCAATGGCAAGTGTGGATAAACAAGAACTTCCCTGTCACCGTTCTTGAGGCTACCGGAGTACCTCTCGGGTGCCTGAAGTTACCCACCTTTATCTGCTGAGTGGCCAATGGAATGTCAAGCCAGATTGAATCTTTAGGTTCCTATCAAATCTTCAGTAATCGTTTATGGTTCTGGAATCACTTCCAGTTCTACCATACTCCCACCACTGTTTTTCTGAAAAAATCCATTTCTTTTAAAAATGTGGCGAATTAAGAACAATATCACTATTGATCTTCCAAATGGTAGAAAGTCAACCCTCGTCATAGCCTGGGTCAACCCACAAAGAGCCATTATAGAAACGTGCCTAGAGTTATCCGGAGTCTGGTTTTAAGCATAAGCCGGACAACTCCCCGTACCTTAACAATGTCAAGATATGAACTGTTCTATATCCAATATAGAAATAGAGGCACTGATTTAATTGAACCAGATTCAAATCATGCAGCTGTCTCCAGTGCATGTCAACTAAATGGAGAGAGGCCGATCAGCGTTACTCAAGTTAGGAATACTTCCAATTATGAGTAACCTGAAAGAGAAGCAAGTTCTCTTAATCATTACTATCAACTGAATACCATACACAAGTATCTACATCTTCGATCACCTTGAAGAATCCCGATACTTGCAATACCTGGTTCTCTACTTTATTCTTATACCTATAACTTCTCAAAACTTGGACCCTGTGTTTCTACGAAACACCTGTCTAAGAACTAGAGAAGTCACAAGTAAACAGAATATAGTACGAGGACCAAGCCCTCTGTCCTAATGGACAATGGACAATATACAATACTTTGTATAAGTCCCTTGAGTCTAATAACTCATTCACTGTGTGTCGTAGGTTGAAAACTGTACTATGGTTAAGAAGAATTACATCACTGTTCAATGCTCCTTACCTAACCATCCACTGATACAGGTAAATGTCATAGACATAATTTCAAAAGGTATATCTCACTCTATAAAAATAGACGTACAGATATATCAATTTGAAATTGGTGCATAACAACGGATATTCAAAACCAAATATTTGCCGTCCGGCAAACAACCCAGGTGACTTCCTCAACTATCATCAATTACAACGAATTCCGATATAATGAGGATGATCACCCAATTCCCAATAACTTACTCCCACTCACCATCTGTAAAACCATACAGATGTGAGAATCATACCTGGTAAATACATACCCTGGAGCAAGTGTCTAATTGGGAAATCAGTTTTCTTTAACAGTACACAGTGAAACTGAAACATTAAAATGTTTCGATGGGGTATCCTGGTATTCCTAGTAATGCCTCTTCCAATATCCAGATTCACAACTGTAACCGTATAATTCTTTGCCACCTCTCCAAATCCCTTTATATGTCTTTAGTCATTACCTTCTGTACACCCCTTTAGGCCAAATGGTTTTCTTCCTTCCCTACCGTTCGGCACCAGCCTATGGTTTGGAAGAAGACTATCCAATAAGCATAATGGGTGTACTGTCCTAATCCTAGGATCACTCGCAATGCGAGAGAAGGTGAAGATAAAAGACAACCGAATAAACCTTATTCCTATTTCTCCTGAACCAGGATCCATCCCCGAACTGGAACAAGTTCCTTTCGAGTTCGTATATAACCATACGATAGATTATCCAATAAACTTGGGATCTTCGTAGTGATACGGAGTGTCCTGGAGAAATACAAAGGTGATTTAGGATTGGCGAAGAAATACTTGGTTTGGTCGTGAATAGCAGTCGCAATTTACTTTGCCCTCTTACTAATCCCTTGCTTTGTCTTAACTTAATACCTTCTGTACACCGTTTAGGCTAATTGGTTTTCTTCATTCCCCACCGTTCGGCACCAGCCTAAGGTTTGGAAGAAGACTATCCAATTTGCGTAATAGGTGTACTATCTCCTAAACCATGGAGTACTCGCAACCTGAGAGAAGGTAAAAGGAAAAGACAAATGAATAGTCCTACTCTTTTTCTCCAGAACCGGAAACCATCTTCGAATAACTTCGAGTTCGTATATAACCATACGATGGTTTTGTCCAATGGAAGTGGACGTTCGTAGTAATACGGGGTGTCCTGGAGAAAAGAGTAAAAGTAGGAGTGGCAATGAGGTTTGCAACTCTAACAATCCAAAAGCCAGTGTTAAGAAGGTTCGGTTAACTTGGTCACTGAGTCATAGTGTAGGGTCGGGTCAATGGTCGCTGCCAAAGAGAGAGAGAAAAGAAACACTCAGCGTGCACTCTAACCTAGATCAGAATGGTTATCACTTTATCTAATCAGGAAACCTCCCACTGTAACGTCAAATTCTTCCCCAAACCTGAAAGAAGAATTAGTCGGGATCACCCGAGGAGTAAACCAACTCATCAGTGGGAATCGGGATCCAACTATCATCGCATGACAACGTGATGGAATCCACTCACGTCACCACACTCCAGAAGGTATGCGCATGCCTGGCAAGTTTCAGTTTCTTTAGAAACTCCCGATGTGATTTTTACCCCTAGGACTCAAGTGACCTTGACACAGTCAACAAATCAAAGAGTCCTAGTCAAGTTCAACCCGTCATTATCCTGGATTGCATTAAACCCACTCGTACGAGCCCTTGACACAGTCAACAAGGCCGCACGACTGTCCTAACCAATCCTATTAATATGCTACAAACAAACACTACTTAGCTACCGCACACTACGCCTTGACACAGTCAACAAACGCAGCACGAATACTAAGTAATACTTGTAAGAAATGACGGAGGGCTACGTCTAGTTTTTGGCAAAAAACTTTTAACGTAATGAACTTGATATCGTTGAAGGAACTGCATAGCCTTTTATAAAAATATAGTGACGAAAACCTTTGCTAAAGAGGTCACTCCCGGTGAAGGGATCTCGGCTCTTTCCCCGTAGAATGAGGTGCAGGATATTCCAACTGAATACCACGATGCAAAGCAAAAGTAATCGGCTATAGTGAAGTTATTGCCCTGACGCAAACTTCTGTCCAAGGGGTCACTCCCGGTGAAGGGATCTCGGCCCTTGCCTCGTCGACTGAGGAGCAGGATATTCCAACTGAATACCACGATGCAAAACAAAAGTGAACGCCCTTGCAATAACAGCTTTTTGAAAAAGTGTTCCAACAACATCAGAATAGGTTTTTTTAGCTTGCATTGATCCGAATCAACGCGGTCCCATCAATTGATCACACCAATAAAGAATGAAAATAATGATGTACGTATATGCCATCTGCATTCACCACTGGGTCCCGTCATCACCCGTTAGGTTACTTAACTAACGACAGAGCGGGGACTGGACTAGCGCGGATGCAAAACATATACAACATCTACTAGTATATATATAATATATAATTTTCGCTCAAGGCGTGATAAAAAATGTAGCATCACAGAAATGTACAGCATCACAGAACAATACAGATATCTGGGACCCCCGGGTTTCATAGAGCCGCTACTGAAACCCGACGTTCCCCTGGTCGTGCGGATAGCCTGTGCAATGAAAATCCTAGACCCCTACGGGCGCGGCAAGTCACTCGCCAAAACCTGAAGCGAGGCAGCCCCCTTCAGCAACGTGAATGGACAACCCAGCACTTCACGGAATCCGGCAACTTGGGCACCCCTCCTGGGTCAAACCTAGTACAGAAAGTAAAATATACATACAACGGGTACATCGACCGCAACCTGGTCGTGCCCCAAAAGAATAATACAAACAGGCAGTGACGGCAGTCCACATGTCGGACGCTCGCCCCGCAATATCAAATGTACATGTCAAACAAAACTGTACTAACATTGCATCCAGGCTATCCCCACGACCGATCCGCAACATCACAGCAATACATAGAACATCAACGTGAATGTCACGTTCGCAAATCCGTCTAAAAGGGCTATAGCAGTTAGACAGGATTTACCGATCAAGTGACATTCACGGTCGCAGATATAATGTAAATACTGTGAAATAATGTGTTTAAAATATCCGATCGATCAAAACTTACCAAGTGGGCCCCAAGCATTACTGTAGCACATAAAGAAAATCTGGGCCCAAAAAGAATATACCAAAACCCCTATTTCCAGCCCAAAAGCCCACTGCAAAAATTTGGTGCGTTGACAAGTCAAAAGCGCGGCGGAACCGCGGCCCAAGCATGGGTTTGGCCGCGGTTCTGCGGCGGTTTGGTGAGATCACGCGACCAAATTTTCACATATTGCTTGTATTTCCATGCACAGTATTCTGCAACAACCTGAAAAAATTTTGGAGCCCAAAAAATTTCGACAGAAACTGTGAATTTTGAAAACGCGGGTTTTGGAATTTTGTTCGATCGAAGATGTAAACACACTAGACAAAGCTAGACTAGATTAATGGCGTGGCTCTGATACCATGTTGCGCCACGGCAGCGCCCCGGCCGTCTATCCGAGGCCAAAATACGGAATCAAAATTTTTCTTAACTTTTAAACTGGCGCTACCGCGGACAATAAACCCGGATCGAAACCATTAACCTACACTAGCTAACAAGAGAGAGGGTGAGAGATATACCGAGCGATCCGTGTCCTTCGGTCTTCTCGTCGTCGTCCCGATCTCCCGCGGAATCACCATTCGTCGTCTTCTCGTCGGAAAGGGCACCACGTAGCCGGATACTTTTACGGGCTCCCACCTCTGGACCGAGGCAACTCGGGCGCGAAGTTGGCTAGCCGACGCGTCCAAGAAGTGCTGTAGGCTAGTGTAGAATGGTTGTCTCATTTGGGGTAGTGAAGTTGCCATTGGTGATGGTGGAATGAGGTTAAGGAAAAATGGTGCTTTCATTTTTCCAAAACAAGAAGAATGAGATGAAGAAATATGTGCAACCACAAAAATGAATCTCTCTCTCCCTCTCAAAAATGTGTGGTCTTCTTCTTCTTTGTGAGAATGGTGGAGGATAAAACATCAACCATGAAGGGAGGTGATCGTAGTAAAAGCAAGAGGTGACCACATCCAAGTAAACCTCACATCAACTCCTAATCAACTCCAATCCATTCTAATCACCATTAATGCAAAAGAAATGATGATAGAAAAGAATGGTATCAAAAGATGCTTTCATAATCAATCCATATGCAAGAAACCCCTCCACAATATGTTATTTGCAAACTTGCAAATAACACCCTCCATCGGAAAAGTCCGGCCGGGAAAGAACAAAGAAAAACCGGCCGGAACGGAATGCAAACTGGCAACTCCAGAAAACAGATCCCGTAATAAATTACAGGAAAAACCCCGATACTGTGCATACACACCCGCATCTGTATTCCGACCGGATACAAATGCAATGAGACAAAATCTACACTGTACTATACTAAAGTCCGGCTTAAACCAAAGCCGGCTAGTAATATCCGTCCGATCCTGATCCGTGCAATACCGCACGTATCTGATCGAACCCTGCCATATATCCATACGGCCACTAGTACAAACCGTCCGATCCTGATCCGTGCAATACCACACGTATCTGATCGGACCCTGCCATATCTCCATATGGCCTCTACAGCGTTTCGCCCGAAACTTGAGTAACTGTGTGTGGTGGACTCTGAAGACTCGTCAATACTATGGCTGTGGATTTAACCACTAGCACGTCAGAGGTATTAGCCATACGTGACGGGCCACCAGCTATTGACCA
Source organism: Agapanthus africanus (assembly GCA_030015575.1). Lineage (NCBI taxonomy): Eukaryota > Viridiplantae > Streptophyta > Magnoliopsida > Asparagales > Amaryllidaceae > Agapanthus > Agapanthus africanus. The sequence continues at coordinate 716,524,474 of CM057337.1, forward strand.
AAAGGGACGTCGATGAGCGAATTCATCCTGACACCCTACTGAGCCTGTCAGTGACAATATCCGTACAGTCCGGTCCGTTCGTCTATGAGTATCGCATGGCGGGCCTAGGGGGTTGGTAAAAGTCAGACCCCTAAAGGCGGTACAAGTCGTGTCGGAGTGTAGCCCAGAACACCCTGAGATACTACTGGAATACCTACCAGTAAATCTCCTGCCTCGGCCGAGGGCTTTGTGTAATGGCTCTCCTAGACACAGCGCGACCTCACCCCCAATACCGGGAGAGACGAACCCCTGTAGATCCGCTCACTGCATCCATGTGGCTCGGGACTGTACCCAACTAAAATCTGTTTGCACGACTCCTTTGAGCCGTGGTAGGGTAGTAATCAAAGTACAGTGGGAACTCACACGAGACAAATGATGATCTCAGGTCGATGAACTAACCTGTACACATGTCACCAGGGAACTGCTATCTGACATCTGGTATAATCCCAACTAGCAGGTTCTCGGCGAGTCCTGTCCGGTGTACTCATAACCCAATGAGCACCTGTATACATCTTAGGTGAACCAACTGACACCAGTGGCTTGTGAGACCGGCCACCGCCCCTCGTCGGGGTCTCGACTGTATACACTAGTCTACTAATGGAGTATCGATGCCCAGTCTCGAAACTCCCACGACTAGGGACCTTTTAAGGATGTGCTTATAGACCCCAGCTCCCACGTATATGATCGCCATCATACTGCTGGCCGTCAAGCAAGAATCCTAAGGGCTCTATCAATATGTAAAAGCGACCTGTCAGGTTGCCTAAAGCAGTACACGATGATAAAGATAAACTAGATAGCATACTATCATCTCGAGTAAGACTGTCCTACCGGGATAGGTCCTTCCTCAATCATTGCAATCACGTGCCTGTGATCCAATAATTGACTCTGAGGGCACTATCTCCAACAGTCCAACCCCCACTGGGCGAACGACCACGGGGATGTTAAGGCGGTCAGCTCGGTAGTTGGAAGGCGTGGGATGCTGCCGTGGAATTGCCAACTTTTGCATCTTTTGATGAGCTTCTGGGCATCTTCATGAACAGTGGGCCAGTAGTACCCCTGGAACAATACCTTTTGGATCAAGGTTCGGGCCCCTTGTGTGCGCCACCGACCCCTTCATGGATTTCACGCAGGACGTAGTCGGCTTCGTGGGGGTCGATGCACCACAGCAGGGGCTGGGTGAAGGATTTCTTGTAAAGGTTTCCATTGCTCCAGATGAAGTGACGGGCTTTGGCCCGGAGACGGCGGGCTGCTCCCCGGTCTTCTGGGAGCGTACCGTCCCTTAGGAACTCTACGAGGGGCTTCCTCCAGTCTTGGTCGTCTTCTCGCGCCGTATATACATGGAGTATCGTCGCTCTGTCCTCCATGCTGGGCTGGGGCAAGGTCTCGAAGAGGATAGACCGCTTATTGTTGGCTAAGTAGGACGAAGCCAGCTTGCTCAGGGCGTCGGCTTAGGCGTTGAGCTGCCTGGGAATTTGCTTCACTTGGACTTCGTCAAAGTTTTTCCGAAGCTTCCTTACTTCGTCGAGGTACTTCATCCTCAGGGGTTCCCGAGCCTCAAAGCGGCCGGTCACTTGGCTGACGACTACGGCTGAGTCGCTGCGGATTCGAATTGTCTTCAGTCCCAGCCCGGAGGCCATGCGCAGTCAAGCCAGTAGGGCCTCGTACTCTGCCGCGTTATTTGAGGCCTTGAATCCGAGCTTCAGAGAGCACTCCATCTCAGCCTCGTTCGGGCCCCGGATGATGAGGCCGGCACCACAGCCTTCCTCGGTTGAAGACCCGTTGACGTAGATGACCCACTCAGGGACCGGGCCGAGCCTCTCCACGATGGGGTGTTGGGCTGCGAGGGCCGGCGTGGAGTCCGGTTCTTTGCTGGGGATGGTGCATTCAACGATGAAATCGGCTAAGGCCTGCGATTTGATGGCCTACCTCGGGCGATATTTTATGTCGAACTGAAATAGCTCCCACTTCCACTTCTCTAAGCGGCCCGAGGATTCCGGCGATGCAAGGATAACCCCCAATGGGCGCTCGGTGAGGACGAGGATGGTGTGTGCCTGGAAGTAGTGTCGTAGCTTCCTTGAGGTTACCCGAGGGCCAAGACAATCTTTTCTATGGTCGGATACCTCGTTTCTGCATCCTTGAAGACGTGGCTCACATAGTATACCGGCTTCTGCACTCCATCGAACTCTCGGACGAGCACCGAGCCTGCGGCTTGGTCGGATACCACCAGATACAGCGACAGCTCGTCTCCTTCAACTGGTCGGGTGAGCAGTGGTGGGGTCGCGAGGTGCCTCTTTAATTGGTCGAAAGCGATCTGGCACTCCTCCGACCACTCGAACCTCGGGATCTTCCTTAAAGCTTTGAAGAACGGGAGGCATTTCTCCCCCGACCTTGACATAAAACGGCTCAGAGCAGCCACTCATCCCGTTAGCCGCATGATCTCGACGTTAGACTTGGGCGCGGCCATGTTGAGGATAGCGTCGATTTTCTCTGGGTTAGCCTCGATTCCTCGGTGAGTGACCATGAAACCGAGGAACTTTCCCCCGGTGACTCCGAATGCACATTTGGTGGGGTTTAGCTTCATTTTGAACTTGCGGAGCACTTCAAAGGCCTCGCCTAGGTCCTTGGCGTGGTCGGCCGACGAAATGGACTTGACAAGCATGTCGTCGACGTAGACTTCCATATTCCTGCCGATCTGCGGCTTGAACATGCGGTTGACCAGCTGTTGGTACGTAGCTCCGGCGTTCTTGAGGCCGAAGGGCATCACCTTGTAGCAATATACCTCCCGGTCCGTAGTGAATGCGGTAAGATCTTCGTCTGCCGGATTCATATGGATCTGATTGTAGCCGGAGAAAGCATCCATGAAACTCAACAGCTCATGGCAGGCCGAGCTGTTGACGAGCTGATCTATCCGAGTGAGAGGGTAGTTGTCCTTGGGGCAGGCCTTATTGAGATCAGTGAAGTCGACGCACATGCGCCACTTCCCGCTTGACTTCTTGACCAGAACTACATTCGCCAGCCACTCCGAGTAGGGTACATTCTGGATGAAGTTGGCGGCCAGAAGTCGATCAACTTCATCTTCGATAGCCTTCTGTTTGACCGAGGCGAAGCTTCGCTTCTTCTGCCTGACGGGTCGGGCCAAAGGGTCAACCCCGAGCTTGTGAGAAATGATTTTGGGGTCGATCCCAGGCATGTCAGCAGGCGCCCAGGCGAAGACGTCAGAGTTGTTTATGAGGAAACCGATCAGGTCATTCCGTTGAGTTCCTGTCAGAAGTGATCCGACCTGGACGGTTTTTTCATCGTTCCCCTCTGCCAGGGGCACCTCGGTCAGAGGTTCGACCGGGGTCCCCCGAACCTCTTTTTGCTCGTCCCGGATGTCCAGCGAGCCCCTGATGTCGTCTTCAACCTTGGCTCCATCAGCCGGCTGCTTGGACGAAGACGTCTCGGTAAAGTATACCTTTACGACCCGTTGGTCTCCATAGACCCGACCTATCCCACCCTGATCGAGGTGGAACTTCATTGCCAGGTGATAGGTCGATATCTGGGCCTGGAGAGAGTTCAGTGTCGGGCGGCCGAGGAGGATGTTGTAGGCTGATGGGATTCTTGCTACGATGAACTCCACGATCAATGTTCTCGTGCGGCCGGCCTCCCCGACATTAAACTGCAGAGTGACCACCCCTTCCGCTAGGATGGAGTGGTTGGTGAACCCTGAAAGGACGTGCGAGGTCAGCCTTAGGTCTGCCGGGGTGAGCCCCATGCTCAGAAAACAGTCGTGGAAGAGGATGTCCGCCGCGCTACCCGAGTCGACCAGTATCCTGTGCACCTCGTATTGGTGGACCCTAGCAGTGATCACTTGAAGGTCGTTGTGTGGCAGAGATATTCCATGGAAGTCCCCGTCGTCGAAAGTGATCGGCTCGCGGTCCCTGGCCTTCTTCATCGGGCGGCGGTCGGCCTCTAATACCGGCCGGGGGTGTGGAGTCTCGCAGGGGCTCGATGGACTCCCTGCTAACACACCCATGATTTTTGATGAGCCTCGGCTCCTTCCGGCGAGGCCCCTTAGGTCCTCCAGCAAGGTCGTCTCTGAGTTGTCCTAGCGAGTCTCGTGTGCGTGACCCCGTCGAGGGAGGGGGTGCTGGTCATGCCTGAAAGTAGGCGAGCTGACCGCCACCGCCTTATAAGAGACAGGAGTGCGATGAGATTCAGGACGAAGCTCTCTGATGTGAGACCTCGAGGTTAAATGGGACGGCTTGGGGGACCTGCGACTGTCGGAGGCCGGGAGGCGGCGGCCGACGGAGGAGGAGGTGAGGTCATTCGACGGAGGATGATCCGCGCCTCCGTTGAGGGGGAGGCGCCGGCTGGTGCTTGGATCTTCAGGGTGATCGCTCACCATGTGGTTGGAGGTCGGAAGACGAACTTTTGTTTTTGTGGAGTTGTTCCCACAGATGGCGCCAGCTGATGGAGGGGCCTTTCCGGTCTCCTTCAGATGTTGTCTTCCGTTGATTTGCCGATGGCTGCGATTGACGGCTGGGATTTGATCTGTAGCGTGATCTCCTGCGATGTGTGGATCTCAATGGGTTGGAGGAGATTTGCGCCGAGTACCTGCAAGGAAGTCCCGGGGTGGTTTGGTACCACCGAGGACCCTCCGACGATCAAGTCAGTAACTAGATCCGAGCAGAGTAACGGCTTAAGTGGAGCAGAAAAAGCTTACTTGATCCTTCTGGGAGAGGGGTTAATATAGCGGCGGCGGCACGTAGGGGTAGGCGCGAGAATCACGCCGGTCGTTATGCTCCCGATGTCACGCCCGCGTGATAAGCGGATCTTCCCATTAATGGCGAGACAGGCTCGTTAATGGGGATCGTAATGGCGTGGAACGTGGGATGTGGCCGACGGAGATCTCGCGCATGGAAAGATTCGCGGAACGGCGGTTACGCATGCGAGTGGTGCCGTTGGTCGTGTTTACTCCAATCAGAGCAAAGCTCTACCTTAAAAATCTAAATTTTAATAAATGAAGCAACGCTTCAGATTCTTTACGCTGCGCGCAACACGCCACGTGTCAGGCGCAGATGCATCAGCGCAGCGGCCAAGAAGGCGCGCCCAATCAGAGCAAAGCTCTATTTTAACCAAAATTAAAGGAAGCAACGCTTCAGTTGCGCAAGCACTGCGCTGCGCGACACGTGTCAGCGCAGATGCGCTAGCGCAGTTGCGCTGCGCTTCACGCTGCGCGACACGTGTTAGCGCAGGTGCGCTAGCGCAGTTGCGCTGCGCTGTGCGCTGCTTGACACGTGTCACGCGCTGGGGCGTTTGCGCAAAACAGAATTGAGATTTTAAAGAAATCTTTTCTGTTCTTATTAAAACAAGAAGATTTTCTTCTGTAAAACAGAGGCCTTTGGATCAAAGATCCAACGGTGGGGAAAATTCCCCAAATCACTCAGAGAAAGATCTCTTTAACAAATTTAACTAATTTATGGGCACTATAAAAAGGACCCCAGACCTCAATTCAAAGGGATCAACATTTCTTTTTGAGAAAAATCAAACAGAGAGAACTCTGAAGAACTCCTCAAGAACAAAAAAGGTAAAAAAGCCTTTAGAAAAAAGAGAAAATTCTCTTATGAACAGATCATTGATCTAAAAACAGGATCAATGATCTTTAATAAAAAACAAAATAAAAACAGTGCTTTGCACTTTTATGAACCTTTGGTTCTTGAAATAAAAAGAAAAACTTGTTTTTCTTTGATCTAAATTCGATCAAAGAAACAAACAGTGCTTTGCACTTTTTTGTGAACCATTGGTTCTGGAATCTAAAAGATTCTCAAGTTAATAGTGCCTTGCACTTGCAAACTGCGCTGTTGCGCTCCTGGATTGGCGCAAGCCACCAGAGCGCGCCATGTGTCAGCCGCGCAGGTGCAGCGCTTTAGCACTGCACTTGCGCAACACGTGTCAACACTACAAGTGCTTGCGCTCTCTGATTGGCGCAAAGCGCCTGATAAATGCAATGCATTTCCTAAAGGTCCAGGCCCAAATCAAAAAGACCAAGCATGCCTAATTAAATTGCAGTGCAATAAAAAGGGCAGAGCCCAAACAAAATAGATGCTCTGCATCACTTATAAATGGGCAGAGCCCAAACAAAACAAAAATAATGCAGTGCATTATTTTAAAAAGGCGCAAAGCCCTAGCACATGCCTAATAAGCCAAAGCCAAATAAAAATATTGAACATTCAACTGGACTTAGCCCGGTCATGGCCATAAGTCCTTAAATTAAATTGACTGAGCATGTCTGCTCCCTAAATCAATTTACATCCGGTTCAAGGGTACATCTCCGAACTCCTATGACACCCATCGTTGTAATCCTTCAACGACGTCAGAGAGACGACGGGTCCCGACGACCACACATCACCACGGACTGCGGGGTCCTTAAACTCGTGGACCGAAACGTCCTTAAACTAATGTTGGACCGAAACGTCCTTAAACTAATAACGGACCCCCACGTCCCTAAACTGGAACATGGACCACCACGTCCCTAAACTGGAACAATAGAGCCTCCAAATGCTCTTTTGCCGGATCTAAACGGTCCCGTTTAAGTTGATCTTAGCCCAAATACGGCTAACGTATCCTTAAACATTTAAATGGACTATAAAACTCCAAGTCGACTTTGGTTCAAGGGTACATCTCCGAACTCCTCTGACATATGTCGTTGTAATCCTTCAACGTCGTCAGAGAGGTGACGGGTCCCGACGGCCATATATTAAATGGACCAATATGTCCTTAAACTGGAAATGGATCTAGACGATCCCGTTAAGTTGATCTTAGTCTCAAACAAGACTAACGTATCCTTAACAAACGTTTAAGTTGATCTTAGCCTAAATACGGGTAATGCATCCTTAAACCAAAACACCAAACCCAAATCTAAATAAATATGGATTTGGACTAATCCACGTCCTACGGGCGACGGCATTACTCAGTCTCCGTATACAATCCACGGGCAACCACAAACAAAACAAACACCCACGACATGAAGTGAAATTCTGGAGAAGGAGAAAGTGGTTATCGCGATGCGGTAGCGTAATTAACTGCAGGGGCTTGCGCCTGCAGGGAAGAGCGTCCCCACAATCAAAACCCCCTCAAATGAGGGGGAATCTGATGAAGTCTGCTACATCGGCCGCATCCGTCTAAACCTCCGATACACGGTGCCATAAATCAACTTGGCATCTTTGGAGAGATGGACGGATAAAACCATATAGCATCTGCCTCGGACCTCAGGCCCAAGACGTCCTCACGTCTCGGCCGCTGTTCGGAGGGGAACAGGTCGGTCGATGAGACCGAGGAAAATGGCCTCGGCAGGAGAGCTCGGGAATGAGCGGGAGTGCCGAGGCATCTTGGTCCTGTGGCAGCTCGGAGGCGAGTTAGGAGGCCGAGGAAGCCAATTTGTGCATAGGGGCTCCGAAGAGAGCCAGCTTGCGCTTGCGGGTTGGGCACAGGGGTGGCCTGGTCGGCCCCTATAGGCCCTCTCTTCTAGGCTTTGGGATACGTCATCTGCCATGTGTCACGATCTGGGAGGTCGGCGATATCGAGCATCATTAAAGACTATCTATCACAACCAATAATCCCCTCCCAATTTCAACCCCAATTTCATCATAGTCAACCCCAATTTCATCATCAACCATCAACTAATCTTTTATCGACACACTATCAGAGAGAGAGAATGACAAGCCACACATCAAGTGCTCAAGGCAAAACCAACTCCAAATATCACCCCACTAATGCACCAATCAACACAGAGGGGTTCCATGGCCGTTGCTGCAGCCCGATCAAAATGCACAGCAAGACCAGCCCCAGAAAGAAAAGAGAACCTGAGGTATCATCAAAATAATATTTCCACAATTTACCACATACAATTCTTTTACTCTTTTTTAAAAGTTTATTTAGTATTATCAAAATAATATTTCCATAATTGATATTGGTTTGCTATTTGTTAGTTAACCTGAGGTATTTCTTGCTAGCTGTATAGAACTTCTTAGTCCCACATCGGAAGCAAGAGAAGATGGGGCTGGGAAACAAGGCCATAAAACGAGAATAAATGCAATTTAATAAATCATACCTTTCTCGGCCTTTTGGCTAAGATCAAGTGTAGTATCTGTTCTTATCAGTTTAATATCTGATACGTGGGCCATCGGCTCACTATGATGTTAAATTAATTTTTTCTCCGGGGGAGTGTCCATCACAGTAGCTTGCTATTGGGGCTCTCAAGCGTTGCACTGTTGCATGGGCCTGGCGCATCCCACCAAAACTTAATTAAAATTTTCTTAATAAGGTATGTTGATATTGTATTTTTTTTAATTACATTATTACATTATTTGCAGAGTCATAAAATTTGTTTTCTAAGAACAATTCCTAGAATCTGAGAATGACCAATATAATTTTGTATATATATAATCATACACGCTGTTTTTATTAAATTGTAATTTTTCCTTTTTGAAGAATTGTGGAGATGTAAAGCCCTTATATTGCACACTAATAAAGGAAACCATAATTTTTCTTTAGTAAACGACGATAGAGATGCAAAATTTATACAGTAGTCTTGTAGTAGTGTAACTTTTCGAAAATGTTCTTCTATTTTAACCATTCAAATATTTCCAAATCTCTGAAAAATCTCTACCATCACATCTACAAATTTTATCAAAAACAATATATAGCAGAGGGTAAGATTGGTCCAATATAATTGCAATATGTGCCAACAAATTTATCTCAAGCATCTAAACAATCCAAAAAACTAATACTTGCTGCATCACAAGCAGGATGCTGCCTAATTTAAGGAGCTCATCCACAACCAATAAAAAGATGAGGGCAAAATAGATGACTATTTCATGGAAATTTCAATTTTGGCATCTTTGTTCTTTTCATTACAACTTTAGATCAGCAAAGGCAAAAGTTTGGCGACATTCGACATTTTCGTTTTTATGTTGTTTTTTTCCCGTTTTGAATCGGGAATGATGGGAGAATCAAGCATGGGGTCCGCGCATGTGAAAATAACAAAGAATCATGATAAGCCCGTTCGCGTTCTAGAGTTGTTAAGTAATTGTACCATAATACTTAACAACCCGGGCATTTTATCCCTACTATACAATGTTAATGACAGATAATACTTGCTTTTTGTTCATACCTAAACCTTATGGTACAATATGTATAACATATTAATTAATGCACTGAGGTGAAGTAGGAGCATGCTGCTTCTGATTCTTTAGGGGCATACAGTAGCACAAAGACGGCCAAGTTTGGTAGTGTAGAGAAACACACAGCACTGCTCTGGTGGTTTGCACGGTCTAAAACTCGAATCTGACGGTTGGTGTGGCAGCTGGTGTGCTGAATCAATGTTAAACCAAAACACAAAGAAATCGAGTTAAGAACATATACCAACGAAATTGTGTTAATTAAGATGGCATGTTTGAGAACTCAAAATACTTACAGTGCTCTTTGTGGTGGTTATATAGAGGTCTGTGCAGCGTAAAAGAATCAACTGCCATGGAGGCTGCCTGGATCTCCTTATGTTGTCCTCCGTCAATCCGTTGCGAGCGTCCTTATGCTAAATTAAGATGTATAGAGTACCGAATAGTTAATGGCGTTATAGAGTATTGGTTTTAGTATCATCATCAGATAAATTAAGATGCCTTTTACATAATTACTAACCACATTACCACTAAACCTTTAATGGAGTGATTAACCACATTACCACTAAACCCTGCTTGGGCCTCCCGCCGAGCTAAGCCTCCTCAGTTCTGCCGAGCAACTTAGAATGCAGATCACAAGCGCCTCCGCCACGACTCCGTGTATCTCGCCAGACGCGAGATACCCGCCGCCCCACGATCCCGCGTTCCGCGCCGCCATATTCTCTCCATTAACGAGCATATCTCGTCATTAATGGAAAGATCCCGTCATTCGCGCAGGCATAACGCCAGGGGTGTAACGGCCGACGAAGATCTCGCGCCCGCTGGTTCATGGCGACCGCTATAAAATCCCTTCTCCCAGACGACCCAGGTAATGCAATTTTATTCCAATAAGCCGCTACTTTGCCCAAATTTCTTGGCTAACTTGATCGTAGGAGGGTCCACGGTGGTACAACCACTCCGAGACTTCTTTTGCAGATAGCTCGGTTTCGCCTCAAAACAAGCCCACTGAGATCCACACGCTCAAGAGGTAACCCTCAAACCCAATCTCAGCCGTTAATCAACACTCGTGACAGATCGACAAAGGACAACATCTGAAGGAGGTCTTGACCTCCATCAGTTGGCGCCGTCTGTGGGAAGAGAAAAATTCCACTCATTGAAAATTAATCTTCTGATCTCAAACTCATGGCAAGTGAACACCGCGATGATCCAAGCACAAGCCGCCACCTTCCCCACAACGGAGGCACGGACGGATCCACTCCTCCCCTTAACACCATCCACGCCCTCTCTGCGCGGATCGACAGTCTCGCATCCATAGTGGATGCCCTTGTCCGTGTCCAAACGGAGGGCCAAACCTCCCAGGTCATCGTTCCCCCTTCCCGGGATCGCGACCTCCGCAGAGGAGGAGATGACACTGCCTACGCTGACACCACTGAACAGCGTCTTGCTCTTTCCGGCGGCCATAGGTCTCCCGCGGCGACGGATTCAATGACCCGCTGGGCACCTTATAGCTCCACGCCGAGGTCTCGTGAAAGATCCCACCGTCCTGAGACCCATCGCGTTCCCGTCCATCCTGAGGAGGTGTCGATCAGCTCGTCTGTTCTGCAGGAACTTTATCGTAGAGGCAGTGTCCAGCTTTCTGATGGGCACGGTTTCTATCTATTTAGTGAAGTAGTCCACAGTGACGAGGATGTATCTGTGACCGCCCGTGCCGGTGGGGAGTTGACCAACCATATATATGCACCATTGTGCAAACTGCCAAGGATAGCTGAGTGGTGTTAGTTCGGTGGCAGGAAGACGAGTTATGCTGCCGAAGAGTTGGCAGCTCTTACATCTTCTGACTAACTTCTCAGCGTCCTAGTGTAATTTCGGCCAATAGTACCCTTGAAGCAACGTCTTCTGGACCAAGGTACGGGCTTCTTAATGCACTCCCCCGATCCTTTCATGAATTTCTCACAGAACGTAGTCAGCCTCGTGGGGGTCGATGTATCGGAGCAGAGGCCGAGTGTATGACTTCTTGTACAGATTTCCATTGCTCTAGATGAAATGGTGTGCTTTAGTCTGTAGCTGGCGAGCTTCTCCCCGGTCTTTGGGAAGTACGCCGTCTTTCAGGAACTCTATGAGGGGTTTCCTCCAATCTTGGCCTTCTTCCCGGATTGCGTAGATCTTGAGTGTCATCTCTCCTTCTTCCACGCTGGATCATGGCAAGACTTCGAAGAGGATATTTCTTTTACGTGTGTCCGAATAGGAAGAAACGAGCTTGCTCAAAGCGTCGGCCCGGGTGTTCAAGTTCCTAGGGATCTGCTCTACTTGAACTTCGTCGAAATTTTTCTGAAGCCTTTTTACCTCAGCTAGGTACTTTATCATGAGCGGTTCCTGGGCTTCGAAATGCCCGGTTACTTGGCCGACGACCAATGCGGAGTCGCTGCGAATTTTGATGGTCTTCAGTCTTACCCCGGAGGCGATTCGCAGTCCTGCTAACAAGACCCCGTATTCCGCGGCGTTGTTTGACGCTCTGAACCTGAGCTTCAAGGAGTATTCCATTTCCGTTTCGTCCGGGCTGCGGATGATCAGGCCAGCCCCGCTCCCCTCCTCGGTAAAGCATCCGTCCACGTAGAGCACCCAATCCGGGATGGGGTCGGGCACCTCCTCGACCGAGGGATGTGGTTCGGGGCCCCGTGTCGGTGTTTCTTTTTTTGTGCGGATGGTGCATTTGATAACAAAATCCACCAAGACCCGTGCTTTGATGGCTTGTCGAGGACGGTATTTGATATCGAATTGGGACAATTCCTACCTCCATTTCCCCAGATGTCTTGATGACTCGGGGGAGGAGAGAATCGACCCTAAAGGTCGCTCGGTGAGGACGAGGATCGTGTGCACTTGAAAATAGTGCCGAAGTTTCCTGGAAGTGACGACAAGTGCCAGGACTATTTTTTCTATGGCCGGGTATCTTGTCTTTGCATTCTTGAAGACATGGCTCACGTAATAGACCGGCCTTTGTACGCCTTTGCTTTCTCTGACAAGCACCGAGCCTGCAGCTTGGTCGGAGATGACTAGATATAGCAATAGTTCATCACCCTCGACTGGTCGGGTGAGTAGCGGTGGGGTCGCTAGATGCGTCTTGAGTTGTTTGAAAGAGCTTTGTCACTCCTCAGACCATTCGAACTCGGGGATTTTCCTTAGGGCCCTCAAAAACGGGAGGCACTTCTGTCCGGATTTGGACATAAAGCGACTCAGGGCAGCGATCCTTCCTGTGGGTCGCATGATGTCAACATTGCTCTTGGGCGTTGCTATGTTGAGGATGGCGCTGATCTTTTCAGGGTTTGCTTCGATTCCTCGATGGGTTACCATGAACTCGAGGAACTTCCCACCGGTGAATCCGAACGCGCACTTAGCTGGATTCAGCTTCATTTTGTACTTGCGCAGGACGTCGAATGTTTCGCCGAGGTCTTTAGTGTGCCCATCTGACGAGATGGATTTTACGAGTATGTCGACGACGTAGACTTCCATATTTTTACCAATCTGAGATTTGAACAGCTTATTGACCAGGCGCAGATATGTGGTCCTGGCGTTGTTGAGTCCGAAGGGCATCACTTTGTAGCAGTATACCCTTTGATCAGTGGTGAAGGCGGTAAGTTTTTCGTCGGCCGGGTTCACCATGATCTGATTGTAACCGGAGAAAGCGTCCATGAAGCTCAATAATTCATGGCCAGCTGAGCTGTCTACCAGCTGGTCTATCCGAGTGAGGGGATAGTTGTCTTTGGGTCAGGCCTTGTTCAAATCCGTAAAATCGACACACATGCGCCATTTTCCGTTTGCCTTCTTGACCATGACCACTGATTGTTAGCGGAACGCGTTACGTTTTACGATATGCGTTCTACTCTATTCTCTACTTACCGCAATCAAGACGGTGTCACTTTGCAGTTAGCCGGTTGAGTACGGGTCGATCTATATAGAGATGGTTGTATGTCCGTTCGTGTTTTAGACAAGTCAATTAAGAATGTATTTGTGTTATGTTCAATTATATCCTAAGTGTCGTATTTTTGTTCAAGTAAGCGTGTTAGGGTTAAGATTGGTTAGTAGAGTTAGGATTAGTCTTGTACTTGTCTTTTGCCATTCTTAAAACGATATTGGGATAATCGAACGTAGCGTGGATTAAGAGGACATAGGAATGGGATTTGCGAATTTAAGCAAGCTTTCCAACGCTAAATCCATTCCTAGTGCCCCTTGTCCTTCCGCTACGTGTGCTTATTTTCAACCCTAGAATAAACACCCGCAACCATGTATCCAATTAAGTCACAACTACATGTCATGTTGTAGTGCGTCCAAAGGACTTCTCGACTTATGTCGCGGTTATATATCACGTATAGATCGTCTAAATGAGGGGTTGTGTTTATTTGGTCTAGGCTCGTTTCAAGATGTTTGGCAAAAGAAGCACAAGGGATTTTTCCGTCCCTCATTCCAACCTTCCTTAGCTCCTAACAAGTGTGGAATTATTCACACATTTAAATAAAAATAAAAATAAAACAAGAAGGAAGAAAAGAAAGAAAGGAAAAATACGGTTTTACAAAATGGTAGCAAGCTAACTACTTGGGCCATCACCTTAGCAAGAGACTCTGTCGAGTATCATGGCTTGAAAATACGGATAAAAAGAGAAGAAAAACAGCAACAAGAAATAACAACAACTACTTAACAACAATAAATAAAATTACACTAAGAATTAAAATTGCAAGATAACAAAATGAAATTACAATACAAGAAATTAATGATACAAGTTAAATAAAACCCCTCATCTTCATTGATTTTCCACTCAAGAGCTCTCACTACACTTTCATGGAGAATAGATGAAGAAGAAGATGAAGAAGAAGCTACAAACTAATCTACACTAAAATCTAACTAAAAAGAAGCATCATTTACATGGCACAAAACTGGGCTATTTATAGGCAGAGAACAGAAACCCTAGGGCAAAATTCTGAGCCCCAATACAATTACCAAAATAACCCTAAATTATCTTTTGACTCCGAGTTAACTCGGCCGCAGAACCGCCGCATATTTGCCACATTAGCCGCAGTTCCGCAGCTCTTTGGGGGTGTTGGTTTGTCATTTTTCTCAGGGTATGTTGGGTTGCTATCTTCAGTTGTTCTACATATCCCAAATTGCAAAATACTTCCAAAATTTCTTCAGATTTGCAACAGTCCAAAATGGCTTCACTTTTAATTCCCTTGACCTTTATCTCTCTCGAGCTCCGCGTACCCATTGAATATTGTGCTGCCCCTCTCGTGCTCTGTGCTTGTCCGAGACACAAATGACCACTGTTTTTCATCTTGTCTCTTGAACTGGTAAGCGGTACTGGACGGATGCCGATGACCGGAACCCGGCTTTTATCTGTCTGTAACATATGTTCTGGATTTTGGCGTAACTGTGAAGATTTTGTATGATTTGCGTTATTTTGGACTGGGAACCTGTAACCTGTAAATATGTAGCAAACACGGATTGAAAGCACCTGCCTATAAACAAACGAGCAGAAGAATTGGCAGTATTAAATGCAATATTCTGGTATGAACAACCACGTTTGCCAGCCAATCTGAGTAGTCCAGGTTTCTGATAAAGTTAGCGGCGAGCAGTCGATCTACTTCATCTTCTATCACCTTTTGTTTGGCCGGCACAAAACTTCTCTTCTTTTGTCGGACGAGTTTTGCTTTCGGGTCGACTCCGAGCTTGTGGGAGATCACTCTAGGGTCGATTCCGGGCATGTCCGTCGGTGCCCAAGTGAATACGTCTGAGTTATCTCGGAGGAACCAGATCAGGTCTTCGCTGTGATCCCCAGTTAGGAGAGAGATGATCTGGACTGTCCATCCATCGACCCCTTCTTCGAGGGGGACTTTCGTCAATACTTCCACCCGGGCACCTCTAACCTCCCTTTGGTCGTTGCCTGTATCCGGAGATCCTTGGAAGTCAGGCGTGTCCTCAAAATCGTCGCCTTGCACTCCGTCGGTAGACGTCAAGGCGAGGCAAATCTTAGCGGTTTGTTGGTCTCCATAGGCCCGGCTTATTCCCCTTGATCCAAAAAGAATTTGATCGCAAGGTGATAAGTCGAGATCTGGGTCCGAAGAGCGTTTAAGGTAGGACGTCCCAGGAGAATGTTGTAGGATGAAGGGACCTTGGCGACGAGGAAGTCTACTGGTATGGTTCACGTATTGCCCGCTTCTCTAATGTTGAGGAGGAGGGTGACCAATCCTTCGACAGGGACAGAATGATTGGTGAACCCATTGAGGACATAGGAGGTAGGTCGGAGGTTGGATGGTCCTAGACCCATACGTTAGAAACAGTCGTGGAACAGGATATCCACCGAGCTCCCTGAGTCGACCAATATCCTCAGGACTTCGTAACTGTGGACTCTGGCCGTTATCATGAGAGGGTCATTGTGAGGAAGCGATATACCGTGGAGGTCTTCATCGGTGAAAATGATCGGTTCGTCCCTCCTGCACCTCTTGTGTGGTATATCACTTGTTCTCTCGACTGGGAGGATGCTGCGGTTCCCCCCGCTTTCCCGAGCTGGGTCCGAGGTAACGATCATGATCTGCCCGGTTGTTAATTCCCCGGGAGGGGTTTGGTCATTTTGCTCCCGCTCCGTTTGCCGCTTATCCCGCAGGTATTTCGCCAGGTGGTCTGAGCGGATTAACTCCTCAATGTAGTCACAGAATTGTTTGCAGTTCTCAGTCGGATGACTCTGCAACCTGTGGAAGGCGCGATATGGGCCGCGGAGACGCTTGCCTGCCTTTTGGATAACTGGCGGGAGCTTAAAGAACCTCTCGTCCTTAGCTTGCTCCAGCAGCTCGGTCTGAGAGATGTTTAGGGGAGTGTACTCCTAAAACCTCGGGGAGTTAGGCTTCGAACGATCGACTTTCTTTTTCTCCTCCCTGTCCCTTTTCTTTATGTTTACTCGGTCGGCCCGGTGCTGGTTTGAGTTTACCTCGAATTTGAGTTGGATTTCTCGCTCGGTCCAGGCTTTTACTTCGACCATGGTCTTAGGTTTCGCTAATGCAAAAGAGCGGAGCCACTCTTTGTGCCTGAGACCCGACCTCAGCACGGTGATGACTGTTTCATCGCGGTGTTCAGCGGTGTTCAGGGACCTCGAGAAGGGCGTTGTAGAAGCGAGTGACATATCCTTTGATAGATTCTTTGTCTCCATTCTTGACGGTGAACAGGTAGTCGACCATCATTTTCTAACGTTGGTTCCCGATGAAGTGACCAAGGAATTGGGTGGTCAGCTCGTCGAAGGTCAAGATGGAGCACAGCGTAAGTCCTCGGAACCAGTCTCGGCCAGCCCGAATGAGGGTAGTGGGGAAAGCTCGGCATTGAGCCACGTCCGAGTCATCTTGAAAGCTCATGCCCACCGTAAATGCGTCTAGGTGGTCCTTCGGGTCTAATTTCCCATCGAAGTGGGCCACTTTTGGCGGCTTGTTCCTGAACGAGGCGTGCTTGGCCAGCAGCTCTTCTGTAAAAGGCTTTGTTCGTGAGTCGGAAGAGTACCTGGCCTCTTCGCTGGACGCATGGCCATCCGTCGTATGCTTTCGATTTTCTTCTCGAGGGCTTTAAGTCGGTGGTGGTACCCCGAGAATTCTGCATAGTCGGAGTGGTGGCTACTCCCGCTCCGGGTCTGCGCGATGGTGCGGCTTCAATTTCGCTCTATCAAGTTTCTTAAATCCTCGGATGAGGCCCTTCTTGAGTAGTTCCTACGCTCGTCGTTCGTGCGACCCCGACAAGAGTGGAGGTGTCGGTCATGCCTGGAAGAAGGCGAGCTGATTGACACCTTCTTTGGGGAAGAGAACGCGCGGCGGATATTGGAGCGACGACTCAATCTTCCCTTGGATCGTGGCGTGGAGGTGTCCGGCGCCCAGCGGGCATGGAATCAGTCGCCGCATGCAGGTCACGGTGGCCGGAGTCGGCGCGCCGGCGCTCGGTGGCGCTGAGATGAGCGTGAGTTAGATCGAGGGCTTGAGCATGCCCATCCGTACTTCAGCGGACAGAGTTATCCTGGGGAGGGGGAACTGCTGTCTGGTAGGTAAGGCCCGCCGCTTGAACGCGGACGAGAGCTTCCACCAGCGATGTGAGCCTATCTATTGGAGCGGATAAGGCGTTGATGACGTTAGGAGGGGGAGACGAGCCGCTCCCGCCTCCGTTGCGGCGGCTCGTATTTGGGTTGTCACGGTTGACGCTCACTATCGGGTCGAGAGCAGAAGATCAACTTATGGGTGGATGCTTCTGAAGCGTTCCTACAGACGGCGCCAACTGATGGAGGCTGTGATCTCCTTCAGATGTTGTCCTCCGTCGATCCTGTGATGTCAGTTTTTAACGGTTGATATTTGGTTTGTGAGTTGTTGAGCGTGTGGATCTCAATGGGTTGGCGTTGACGCCGAGCTATCTGCAAAAGAAGTCCCGGTGTGGGTGACCACCGTAGAACCCTCCGACGATCAAGTTAGTGCCGAGGAATAGATACAGATTGGAAATGAGTTCAAGATACTTGAGTCGTCTGAGACAAGGGTTTATATAGTGGTCGCGTGGAGCGGACGGGCGCGAAATCATCGCCGTCAGTTACGCCCCAGCATTATCCTTGCATTTAATGGCGGGATGCGCCCATTAATAAGGGATACGCCAGCGTAGGTCACGGAACGTAGGGAGACGGATATCTCTCCCTGGCGATATACGTAGAGCCGTTACGGGGGTGCATGGGCTCCGCGCTCTTGATTGAACGGGGGAAACCGAGGAAGCTCGGTCCGTCAGGAGCTCGGAGACAAGCCGGGAGGCCGAGGAAGCTCGGCATATCAGGAGCTCGGAGACGAGCCAGGAGGCCAAGGAAGCTCGGCATGTCAGGAGCTCAGAGACGAGCCGGGAGGCCCAGGAAGCTAGGCCTGTCAGATGGCTCGGAGACGAGTAAGGAGACTGAAGAAGTTCGGAGACGAGCTGTTGGTAGTTTGCTAGGTGAAGGTGGGAAGTACTCAGAGAGGTTGTCCTGAAAGGTCAGATACTTTCTCGAGATGAGGTCCTGATGAATGTCCCTAATGCAACTCATTTATTCCACCTCCGTAGTCTTCGGGACACGTTATCCGTCACGTGTCGTGATCTGAGGAAATACCACTTGTGAGCATCATCAGTCTTCTTCATAGTAGAGTCGATCACAAAAACAGATTGCAGAGAGCTGTGAATCTGTGAATGAGGATGCATAGCCCTTTTATAGGTGTTTTCATGGATTCTCCCTTTATATCACATGGATGTCCTTCCTGTGTTGCTTCTTATTTTTCATGAAAACACCCACGCCTTTATTGACATAAACCTTCTTTGACATTTAGATGCATATAGTACTGAATGTTTTATTCTCTTATACATTATTGGTCTTAGTAACATCATTAGATTAATTAAGTGCCTTCTACATAATTATCTAACCACATTAGTACTGTACCCTTAATGGTTTATATAGATTATTGGTTTAATAGCATGATTAGAGTAATTAAAACGACTTCTACATAATTATCTAACCACATTAGTACTGTACCCTTAATGGTTTATATAGAATATTGGTTTAATAGCATGATTAGGGTACTTAAAACGACAGTCGTTGTCAAAGAAGGTGAGTCGCTAATACTTTTAAATTAGTTTTAAAGTGCAGACCATGCACTGACCCACGTGTAATTAATCATAATCATGACTATTAGCTACTTGTAATTGAAGTGGTCAGCAATGGACAAACTACTCACCTATATAAAACTTACAAATTGGCATATCTCAATGCACTCTACCCCCACAAATCACTGAGTTCCCTAATTTCTCATCTCTACATATACATACTCTTTGTAATCTGTTTAAATTGGAATTAGACTCTATTACAATGAGGATGAACATTGCTTTACTCATCGCATTGGTTATGTTGCTGGCTGCTTTGATCGTCGTAGAACCAGCTGATCCACTGCCAAGATCATCGTTTATCAACCTGCGCAAGTTGCACCGTAACTTTCTATCTCTTTTCATTGTCAATTCATGCTCAACTCATAGTTTTTAGTTTTTCAGACTTTTGGTTTCATAATTCTTAACTCTATTTTTTGTGTTTGTTAAATCATTCGCACATCCTGCTCCGGAGTTCATACATTGTAAAGCACCAATGCAATGTTGCGTTTTTGGCACCTCTCCAAATGTTGATTGCAGTCTTTGTGCCTATACATGCCCTTAACAACTAGCAGCCAAAGCGACGAGCTATTTGCATCTCTTTTGAGCTTTACTACTATCATGTTACCAAATTGTATTTTGCTAGGTCTCTTATGTTAATTTTATGTGTATGGTGGATAATAAGTGCATTTTCCTTGCCTAAAGAGAAGTTTCTCTCCTATCTTAATTTGAAGGCATGTATTTTTAGTGTTGAACTTAAAATAATCCCAACTGGTATTATATATATGATTGTTGGTGACTGAACAACAGCTAGAGGAGCAATTTTGTTGAACGGAGAAACTTCAGTAAAATATTTATTTCTTGGAATTGTTTGAACGATCTTTTGCAGCTAGATATACTCATCTTCAACTATGTCAATAACGCATAAATAGTACATGCACACACAAACACTTGAACATGCACGCGCAGAAGCATGCACGTACCTATATACTATATAGGATGTATTTATAAATATCTCCATGATGTATCCCTGTCAGCACCTTAACATTCCTTACAATAAATTTTCTTTTGACAAATAAATGAGATCATCATAAGACGATCTATCTATGTGCATGTAATGAGCACATAAAGATTGTTGTTGGTGGTTGTGATCTATGTCAAAGCATCAAACACATTGTACATTTGATATGCTGTTACAAAATTTGTTACAAGTTACAGTTAGATACGTTATATGCATTGGTATCAATCACTACTTGACCTTAAATGCTTGGATAACGATTTTAGAAATTTCAGTTCTTATTTCTAGAACTCCTTCTCTTCATTGGTTTTGGAATATCACAACTTCTAATGACAGGATATGGAATGCAGCTTTTCTCTTCTGTAAGTGGATGAATTTAAATGAGTTTAGACAATAGCATTTTTGCTGCTGGGCTATTTGATTTATAACTAATGTATTGAGTACTTTACTTTTATTGACATGTCATGAAATGTGCAGGTTCTGCGGCTGGTGTTTATTTGGCGCTTTATGGTTTGTAGCAAGGAAAGGCATGGCTGTCGAGGGCAAGCTACGTCAGATTCGGTAAGGAATTTGAAAATATTTGCTTATAGTCTCTACTGTGTATCTATTTGTTTCAGAAGCAATGGACAGACTTGTTATTTTATTTTTGGATGGAAATAAACAAACATGCAAAAGTCCACCATGAATACGTGTATTGGGCTCTCCAGTACTGGAAAAAACTGTAGTGGATCCAAATTTTAAAGCAAACTTCTTGTTAATGCTATAAGCTATTGCAGCAACTCATCTCAACAGGATTCACTTACGCAAAAAACTTACCATACCGTTCCGCCTTAACTAGAAATAGTTTAGATAAGCAAATGATGCACTACCCTTTATCTTCCCTTCACGCAGCTGTATATACTGGTAACTGATATTGGCATATATGTGTGACCATCTCAAAAGCACAACCCTTTGTTCCAAGATAGTTACCTTTGCTGTCGATATCCTCTTAAGATATTATTGAAGCTCTATGTTATGGTATCACTGGAAACAACCTTAGAGGGGGTTGAATAAGGTTTTATGGAAAACTCAGCATGATTTGTAACAATTTAAAAAATTATACCGCGGAATATAAAATCATAGTCTAAAATTCAGATACTATCACAACACAGAATCACAGAAAAGTAAATGGACGCAAAGAATTGTTATCGAGGTTCACTGACTCTGTGGCTAATTATCGCATGAGGACTCATTCTCAGGGTTCAACTTCACCATTCAGTGACTCCTTATGGATGGAGAAACCCAGATCTTTTTCCAGGCTTAGATCTTTGAACCTTTACACTTGCAAACGGTGAACACCTTGACTTTTTACCCATGGCGCAAGTCCAAAACCTTTAACACTATGAAAATCTTAGACCTTTCTTCACTAGGTCGTACAATGTAAAATTTTATAATATTTACGAACCAACTTCAACAATCGTAACAATCTCAAAAGATAAACCAAAGTTTTGATTCAGGGGGATTGTATTTTGGAGATTAACAAAAGTTTAAAAATAAATCGAAGAAGTTTTTCAAGATTAAACAAATTTTAAAAACGATTGCTTTTTCGAAACTTTTAGAGATATTTCTTTTCTAAAAGAATAGAAAAGTCTAATGGGGCTAGAAAGATCTCTTCTCTCTGAAAATGACTAGTAAAAACTTGAAAGTGTTGAGAGGCATGGTTTTCACAAATACTTGGGAGTATAGAAAATAAAATTCGAGTGAAAAAAAATTCGTGAAAAACTCTTGGAAACTTGTCCTATATATAGAGAGGCAATGTGGATCAGTTAGGACAATTATAATAACCGCCCCTAAAGTATAGAACAGTTATTGACCGTTGAAAATTCAAAAATCTCACCTAAATTCAAGCTTTTGAAAATTTATGAACTGTTATGGACGTCTATTATCGACGTCTTAGGGACGTCTATTTTACTAATATTTCAGATGCATCCCTTGTTTTTTAGAATAAAATTTGAAAATAGAATTTGGGTTTTTCTGAATTGAATTGAGGTATGATAGAAAACTTGATTCTAACATTTTGAGATCGACTCGATTCTAGACTCGAATAAAATAGAAAAGTCTTGAATATTTACGATGTTCGACTTCTCCGTTATAGCCTTTAAATGTGCATTGAGGTCGTCCGAGTCTTGTCGATATTTGCCAATGCTTTTATTAAGATGTCAGTTGTACTATTGAGTGTCCATACATGAATAACTCCAGTTGTGTGGCCCTTTTGACGAATTTGATATTGTTAGTAACATATATTATATTTGAAATATGGTTTTGTAAAATAATCAAAACATAAAGAGATTCATATGTTAACAATCTTCCCTTTTTGATATTTTACAAAACACTTAAAATGATTTGAAAATATATTCATATGCTCCCCCTTAATATATGCACATTATTTCTTCCTCTCTTTGGAATTATAAAAAAAGTTTTAAGCATGGAGAAGAAATACAAAAATAAGAATGCATATTTATAGGGTTTTAGAAAATGTGATAATATGATAGGCATGGAAATTGAAGATGCAAACATGACAGAAATTAGACAAACCACATAGGTGCGAACTTCATAAGTCCATTATACAAACCACACATAAACTAAATAAGTTCGATTACAAGAAAATTCATAAACCTAATACATAAACAATCTATGCGATAACCACTAATATAACAAACAAACTACTCATCATCCTGAGGCGGTAGCGGCGGAGCAAAGTCTGTCAGAGGGAAATAGTGAAATGGCGGCGGCGGATGATATGATGAGTGTATTGGTAGTCGAAATGATAATTGAGATAGGCTTGTATTTCATCAAGTCGAGTGTTGAGATTGTCGAAACGAGTGTTGATGTTAAGATTCAAGTCATCGAAACATTGGAAGAAACGGTTCTCAAAGTCTTGGAAATTGGAAGGAGGTGGTTGTTGTGAGTGTGGTTCTTGTTCGTGTGGTGTAGAGGTGGTATGTGCATGTTATAATCACCTATACCCATGAGACGGACATGTAACATACCAAAGGTTTTAGCAGAGGAGCTTGAATGTTTGAATCGATGTTGGGAGCAATATTGGCATCTTCAATGATCTTAGTGATCACTTTGCCGTAGTATAAATTGGATTTGGAAGTGGGGAAAGTTCACATTGATTGGATATTAAGCATGGGAAGGTTAACTTTGATTCTTGCCAACACACATAGGTAAGAAGTTTGTGAGTTAGTGTGATGTGATCCCTACCACCGGATTTTGGCAACAAGGTGTGACCCAAAAGAAAAGATAAAACACGGGTTTGAGGTGTAAGTGTTTGGGTAAGCGGATCACTAAACAAATGTGGATTTTTATCACCGTGGAGGAGTCGAGAGGTATCCTCTTTGGTGACATTTGGTGGAAAATGTTCAAAGGTAGAAAGAGTTTGACGAAAAATATATATATCTTCGTTAGGAATCTGAAGAATCCCAGCGAGAGATGCGGGTGAGATAGTGATAGTGTGTCATTATAACTGTGTTCAAAGAACATATGGGTTATCTTGGGTACTGACTAGATTGGAATAAAATAGATAGACAAAATTAACGGTTAAGGTGGCATAGGAGGGAATTTTCTCCTATAGCGTCGAAAAATACACCCACCACAATTTTTTTCCGATGATCGACACCCATTATCATCTTCTTTATCATGTAAGATGTTGATACACCAAATTTCATGTAATACATCACTTTTTCATCATTGATTTAATGGGTGTAAAATTAATAGTTTACCGACAATAGAACTTTTTACATTGCTAATTCAATGGTTAAAAAGTGGTGGAATCATATGAAATTTGGTGTATCCACATCCTACATGATAAAGATAATGATGATGGATGCCGATCGTCGAAAAAAATCATGGAGGATATAGATTTTTTACCCCACCTAACGAAAAAGCCTTCTAGGGTCTCTATTCTTTATTGTTCTCATATACACACACGGACATGTATAAAATCTTGATCCATGTCTTTTGGTCCTAAAGATCATGTCTTCAATGCATCTTTTTTTTTTAATTTATCAAAATAGAATGGAGCAAATCGACATACGGTGAATTTTCATGTAGTTGTTTATAAAGATCTATATATGCAATCTTTTACCATAACTAAAGTGGTATGGTGAGTGGAAATTCTAATATTTCCATTTTTATCCCTTTCTAACAATTAATCTTGTTTGCTAGCAATTAATCCTATATTAACAATATTATAATTTTTGTAATGTGGCAAGGTTATAATTGGAAAGGTGATGGCAAAAATCTACCATCTTTAAATTTCCCCTTTTGCCCTCAAATTTTTTACCCCTTCTATTAATGATAGCAATTAGCAAAGTTATTGTTTTTATGATTTAAAAGGGTTAAAATGGTAACTCCCTCACTTTGGCAAAGCTTTTTTTATTTACGATTCTGCCATCAATCCAAAAGCCAAATAGAATTTCACTAAATTACCATGAACTTTCAACGTTTTTCAGATAAATACCATGGACTTTGTTTGTTAAGAGTAAATACTATGCATATTCAATGTTTTTCAGATAAATGATATGGATTTCGTTACAGATAAATACTTTAGCCTTTTAACGTCTTCAAGATAAATACCATGGACTTTGTTCTTTACAAGTAAATATTATACCTTTCACCATTTTTTTCAAGAATACCATGAATTTTTTTAGCATGGCCTTTCGCCGTATTTCACTTTTCTGTTGGGAGAACTTTACAAACAATAGCATCTTCTTTCATCATTTTTTCAGATAAATTTCATGGACTTTGTTGTTTATAAATAAACATCAAGTCCAACTCATTGTTTTTCAAATAGATACCATGGACTTTATTCTTTAAAAATAAATACTATGGATTTTCAATTGTCATCAGATAAATCGTAGACTGCCATTTACAAATAAATACCATAAAACTTTCAATGTTTTGAACTTTTATGTTGAAACAACAAAAAAGAATTACGTTTTTGCATCGACTTGAAACCTCCGCTATATTTTCACTCAAATACCATACATATCAATGTTTTTCAGGTAAATAAAATACAATGGACTTTGTTTTTCAAAACTAAACACCATGAATTTTCATCATTTTTTGGATAAATACCACGGGCTTTGATTTCACAAATAAATGCCTTGAACTTTCTAAATACCATGGGGTTTGCTTTTCAAAATAAATGCCGTGAACTTCCACAGTTTTACGAATAAATACCATGGGGTTCAAAAACCACCGCAACGCGTAGGGCTTGCCGCTAGTAGAAACTAAACTCATATTTAATGTCGTTACTATTTCACTTAAATTTTTTGAGGTTGTATTTGACTAAGGTTTACGAGCGCGCGCGCGTGTGTATATATATATAGAGAGAGAGGAAAGAGGCCCTAGGAGATTTTTTCGTCAGATGACGTCTAAAATCTATATCCTCCGTAACTTTTTTCGACGATCAGCATCCATCATCGTCATCTTTATCATGTACGATGTGGATACACCAAATTTCATGTGATTCCACCACTTTTCACCGTTGAATTAGCAATATAAAAAGTTCTATTGTCGGTAAACCGTTAATTTTGCACCCACTAAATTAACGGTGAAAAACTATTGGAATTAAATGAAATTTGGTATATCAACATCTTAGATGATAAAGATAAAGATGATGGGTGTCGATCGTCGAATATTATTCTCATATATATATATATATAGATAGAGAGAGAGAGAGAGAAATATATTTATATAGAGAGAGAATAATGGAGGAAAGATGCCATAGGAGGGAATTTCCTCTTATGGCGTCGAAAAAATACATCCTCCCTCATTTTTTTCAATGATCGGCACCCATCATCTTCATCATTATCATCTAAGATGTGGGTACACCAAATTTTATGTGATTCAACATCCTTTTCACCGTTGATTTAGCAATGTAAAAAGTTCTGTTGTTGGTAAACCTTTAATTTTAAACCCACTAAACAACGGTGAAAAAGTTGTAAAATCGCATGAAATTTGGTGTACCCACATCTTAGATGATAACGATGAAGATGATGGATGCCGATCGTCGGAAAAAATAAGGGAGGGTGTATTTTTTCGACGCCACAGGAGGAAATTACCTCCTATGGCCTCTTTCCTCTATATTATATATATATATATATATATTCAAATTTCTTGACCCACCATAGACTAGGCACTCCTTTTAGGTTGATTATGGGTTCTGTATTTAATGATTCTTCTTAGATTAGTCATCTTTAATTACTTGTCCGACAGTCGACCGGGCAGTGTTTTTCTTGTCATATTTTCCGGCACTCATAAGAACCAATGGTGTATGCTTTCCGTTCAAAGAACTAAGCCCCGCTGCAAGTTCTATACTGCTTTGGCTTCTAAAATCCAGTAAGTCGGTATTATTAGATGTGTAAAGCCCTTATGATCCTAAGTAGATTTCCCTTCAAAGAACAAAATATCCAACTTGCGTTGTTGGATGGTAAAAGAATTAACCTTGCTTAAAATTTCGAGTTTTGGTGAAGCAAGAGAGAAAACATTAGGAGTTTGGGACATCTATGGAACATGTTATCTAGGGATAGCAAATAATCCGGATGGATCCGGATCCATATTCGAATCTGACAACTTGCAGATATAGATACTGATGATGCTCACAAGTGGTATCTCCTCAGATTACGACACTTGACGGATGACGTGTCCCGAAGGCTACGGAGGTGGGATAAATGAGTTGCATTATAAGGATTCCTCGGGACTTCTTCTCAAGGAACGTATCCGACCCTCCAGGAGACCTCCCTGAATACATTCCACCTTCACCTAGGAAACTACCAACAACTCGTCTTCGAGCTCCTGATATGCCGAGCTTCCTCGGCTTCCCGGCTTGTCTCCGACCCACTGACATGTCGAGCTTCCTCGGCCTCCCGTCCTATCTCCGAGCCCCTGACATGCCGGGCTTCCTCGGCCTCTCGGCTTGTCTCTAAGCTCATGATATGCCGAGCTTTCTCGGCCTCCCCCGATCAACCAAGAGCGTGGATCCCATGCGTCCCGCAACGGCTCCGCGTATATCGCCAGGGCAAGATATCTTCCTCGCCACGATCTTTATCCCACGCTGGCGCATCCCTCCATTAATAGGTGCATCCCACCATTGATGGGCGCATCCCGCTATTAAAGGCGAGGATAACGTGGGGGCATAACTGACGGTGACGATCTCACACCTAATCGCTCCATGCGACCCATATATAAACCTCTCTCTCTCTCAAATGACTCAGGTATCTCGAATTTATCTCAATACACCGCTACCCTACACCTATACCTCGGCTCTAACTTGATCGGCAGAGGGTCCTACGGTGGTCACCCATCCCGGGACTTCTTTGTAGGTAGCTTGGCGTCCAACACCAACCCATTGAGATCCACACTTAATAACTCCCAAATCAAATCTCAGCCGTCAAAGACCGCCATCGCAGGATCGACGGAGGACAACATCTGAAGGAGATCACGCGCTCCACAGATACTAAATTAGTATCCGGACGAATTCGGATCCCGGATAGATCCGAATCCGACAACTTGCGGATATAGATACCAAAAATCCATATCCGGACGGATTCGGATCTGGATTGGATATATATGTCTAAGTCTATGTTTGCTTTATGGAAGTTGTACGACTCTGTTTATATTGTACGAAAATTTGGTTAAAGTTAAAGTACTAAATGGAGTATTTGCAACCCAGAGTATACTATAAGTATTTAATTTGTTTAAGAACAGCAAGAAATAACTTGTAGCTCATTGGTAAAGCCTTGCACTGCTTTGACATAGCCCCAGTGTTCGAATCCCATCAGCCATATATTATTTTTTAATGATTTTTCTTTTAAACTTTTGGAAGCCCAAAAGTTTACACGTGCAATACACGTAATAATGAAAAGTCTCATAAATCAAACATGTGGAAAATGTTATATGAGTAGAGTAAAACACGTGTCACCAATCCAGAGCCCCACATCCCATGAATGGCCGGCGAGATTGCGCTTTAGGCCGGCGTCGCCGGGCTTGACCGTACCAAATGCTCCCATCTTTTAAACCCTAGTCTCTTGGCCTCCCCTTAACCCCAGTACTGTTTGTTTTTACTGAAAATAAACAGAGAATTAAAATGAGGCATTAATCCAAATTTTAATGCATTTTAATTCCATTATTCAATCCTCAAAACCCTAATTTCTCCTATAAATACCACCTCACACCCTAGCCCTTTCTATTCTGAAATCCATTGTCAAAACTCTCAAATTTTTCCAAATCAAAGAAGTGTACAAGCGGAGTTAGCCTAAGGTCATCTTCCGGCGACGACTCGGGACAAATCCGACGATACCGCGACTCCACAAAGCTCTCAAACCTTTCCTCTACCTCCCCTCTCTCATCTAATCTGGTAAGTCCCCTCTCCTCCTCTCTCTTCCTATTCTAAAATGATCTCTTTTCAAAACTCGTCAGAAGTGGAGTTATTCCGACTTCCGATTTTAATTTTGTTAAAAACATAACTTTTCTTAATAATCAAACACCCATATTGATACATCTTGTTTAGTAATCATAAACAAACATTTAGAACAAGTTTCAATTCAAAATACAATGCAATGCAACTTTTATTTCACTTTTACAATTAAATACCACAAACTTTATATTCGGCAATTTTCATCATATTTGTTCATATTACCTATAGAAAAACCTCACGAGGTAATGACCTACCACTCACAACACTCATTTTGACATAGCATGATTACTTGAAAACCATATTTTGGTGGATAATACAATTTTTACATTAAAATACCCTATACTATTAAAAACCGTATTCTTTAAATAGTTTTAATTAAATTCCTTACAATTATGTCTCTACAACCTAATTTTGGGGAATCCGATTTAGTTGGTGCGGGTTATCGCACATCCATCGGACTAGTAGGGCGAGATGCAGACCTCCTCACGGAGCATACGATCTCGATGGAATTTATATTACAATTTTTAAGAAAACGTGATTTCTATTTAATAAATAAATTTATTTTTCTAATAATTATATATAATATTACCAAACTATCTATTTTAAATACATATAATAAATTCCATGTTTTCTAGACAAAGGAATCCCAAATTTCATGAATATACCATCACAAATCCATACACTTCCAATTTACACTAAAATACCATATATTATTCAATCTAGGTTTATAATCATTAGAATACTTCACTTTTAAAAATTATATCCATAAAAACCATAAATACGAGAAATAAATGCTTGAGGTTTATTTTGAAAGTTTATTAAAACTATTTTTTGTAAAACCCTCTCAAGTTTATTAATTTACAATAAGGACCCTAGTAAATATAGGTTTAAGCGAGACCAATTCTCTTGAGCCTCAGGGAGATGGAGAAAGTGGGTGTTTGTCTATTTAAGATAAAAAAACTTAAACGGGGTTATCAATGGTAACTAGCTTGGAAAAAGTCACAAATTCTGCCGTCCATGTGCAGCAGTTACCGATAACTCCTAAACCTAATTCAGGACTCCAATTCTGTTTAAGTGCCTGACTCAATCTGAGTCTCGGTCAATCTGTATACATTTCAATACATGAATACAATTTAAATATAACTCCAATACAACATGAATTCATATACTGGAACTTGAACATGAACATGCAACATGACCGTTCCCGCCAAAATTTTGGCTCAAAACCCACTCCCTTATAAAATAATAACAATAAAATAAAAAAATATATAGTAATAATAAAATATAATAAAAGGAAAAACTCCACATGCAAAGAATGTAACAAATGCTTCAAAGCCAAGAGTTGAAAAAATTGAAGCAGCGCTTCAGATCTAGCACTAAGCGCGCTACGCGCAACGTGTCAAACACGGGTGCGCTAGCGCAGTTGCGCTGCGCGCCACGTGTCAAACACGGATGCGCTAGCGCAGTTGCGCTGCGCTCTGCGCTGCGCACCACGTGTCAAACGTAGGTGCGCCAGCGCTGGAATTAAAAATTCCCCACCGTTAGATCAAAAGATCTAATAATAATGATAAATCATTAAATTAATCAGAATTAAAATTCTATTATGGAAAGATCTTTCCAATCTTGTTAAAAAACAAGAAGATTGCCTTCTGTAAAACAGAAGCCCCAGGATCAAAGATCCAATGGTGGGGAAATATCCCCCAAATCAATCAGAGAAAGATCTCTTAAAACTGATTCAACAAATCAATTAGCCCTATATAAAGGCCCCAAGACTTCAAGAGAAAAAAAAGAAAAAAACCCTCTAAAAACTTTGAGAAAACTTAAAGAGAAAGAAATGCGAGCCTTTAGAAAAAGAAGATCATTTCTTCATCTTCAAGGTAAAGAACTAGTTCTTGAACCACAGAGATGAAATCATCTCGTAAAAAGAAGAATCATCTTCTAAAAAGATCATAGATCTACAAAAGATCAAGGTCTTTGATAAAAAGAAAAAAGATCAAAAATCTAATTATAAAAAATTAAAAGAAGTATTTTACTTCATTCATAGATCCTTGATCTACAAAGGCAGAGCCCTTTTATAAATAAGAACTTTTGTTCTTGAATCTTGAGGCAAAGCCTCCTTTAAGAAGAACATAAAATTTGTTTTTTGATCTTAAAATTGATCAGATGGGCTTTGCGCTATTGCCTTGCACTCATGAACTGCGCTTTTGCGCTCAAACCTGCCACGTGTCAACCAAAGACATAATCTGCGCTTTGCGCTTCTAAAACAGTGCACTGCGCTCATGGGCTGGCGCTCAGCGCCAAGCGCGCCACGTGTCATTCGCTGGCGCACCAACAGACTAGCGTAAAGCGCTCATAAATTAAAAGCGCAATGCGCTAATGAACTAGCGCTTAGCGCTAAGCGCGACACGTGTCCTCTTCGTGTGCGCTACCTGATAGAAGCGCAATGCACTCTTTAACTGGCGCAAAGCGTCTGGCGCGAAGCGCCTGGCGCGCTACGTGGCGCATTGTCAGAACACAGTTTGTTCTGATGAAGACAAAAGATGTCAGAACCCAATGCTTAGCATTATTAAAAGAGTCGAGCCCAAATAAAGGATTAATAGCCAAAACAAAAAATGTATTAAACATTTTAATTGGACTTAGCCCAATTCTGGCCATAAGTCCTCAACTTATCTTGAACTGAGCACATCTGCTCTTTCAACCAATTCACACTGGTTCAAGGGTACATCTCTTTACTCCTCTGATATCTGTCGTTGTAATCCTTCAACGTCTTCAGAGAGGTGACGGGTCCCGACAACCACACATAACTTCAGACTGTGGGGTCCCTTTAAATCCACGGACTATGATGTCCTTAACCTTGACTGTGAGGTCTTAAAACTCACGGACTATGATGTCCTTAACCTTGAATGTGAGGTCTTAAAACTCACGGACTATGATGTCATTAACCTTGACTGTGAGGTCTCAAAACTCACGGACTATGACGTCCTTAACCTCGACCGCGATGTCTTTAAACTAACAATGGACTGAGATGTCCTTAAACTAATAATGGGCCACTATGTCTCTAAACTGGTAATTGACCGCAACGTCCCTAAACTAAACAATAGAGCTCAAATGTTCTTTTGTCGGATCTAAACGATCCCGTTAAGTTGATCTTAGTCTAAAATCAGACTAACGTATCCTTAACAAACGTTTAAGTTGATCTTAATCTCAAATGAGACTAACATATCCTTAAACCAACCCCAAACCCAAATCTAAGAAGATACGGATTTGGACTAATCCACGTCCTACGGACGACAACATAAATTAGTCTCCGTATACAATCCACGGGCAACCACAAACAAAACAAACACCCACGACACGAAGTGACCATCTGGAGAAGGAGAAAGTTGTTACCGCGATGCGGTAGCGTAATTAACCTCAGGGGCTTGCGCCTGCAGGGAAGAGCGTCCCCACAATCAAAAACCCCTCAAATGAGGGGGAATCTGACGAAGTCTGCTATATCGGCCGTATCCGTCTAAACCTTCATTACACGGTGTCATAAATCAACTTGGCATCTTCGGAGAGGTGGACGGATAGCACCAATTAGCATCTGCCCCAGATTCAAGCAAGACGTTCGTCTTCCCGGTTTCCAGCGGAGAACAGATTCTGGCACGCAGCGGTGGGACCTTTTCCTCTTTCCACTCCACACTTCGTGTGTCGTGTTCGCGAACGAATCACGGTTTGCTATGGTTGCCTGTGGATTCGAGGTACTAAGATTTGGTGTCTTTCTCCGTGCAGAAAAACAGAAGATCAATGGCTTCAAACTGCACTAACTGCAACTGCAACTCTCACTCCATCCTGTCCGGAGGAGTGACTTACGGGCCCCAAGCGGCCTCCCTGTTCACAATGCCGGTGGACCAGGTAACTCAGGCCACCACTGGACTATTCTTCGGGACTTTGATCCCGCCAATGAGCTTCAGCACTCCTGCGCTATTACAAGAAGCTCCGAAGAAGTCGGTCTTTGATCGACTTGCAACTGCTGCGGTCCCTCTCAACGGGTCGCCCAAAACAAATGCTTCAGTCTTTACCAGATTGGGCCAAAGTTCATGTGGGCCCATGAAGAAGCCTGCAATACCAGAAAGGGTTATCCCAAAAAGGATAGCCATCCCTGCTCCTGAAGTCATAAGGGCGGCTTCTCCTGCAAAAGGGTCGGTCTTCACAAGATTGACTATTTCAGCTCCTGTTCCCGGTGAAATCGTCAAGGCTGCTTCCCCTGCTCGGAAGTCTGCCTTCGATAGGTTGGCCATCCTCACTCAACGGACATCAGTCTTCAATAGGCTGACAACGACAATTTCTTACCAAGACAGGGGGCATGATGAATCCACCTCCATAGCTGAGCCAGTACCGTCGGCTCGACACGCTCGACGTCGCCACTGGTGCCGAGTAAGGAAGGCTGGGGGCAGCTCTCCTTCTGGACTGACTCCGCCGGCTCCAACGGTGGAAATTGATGCTGCTGTTCCAACTGGAAACAATTTTGAACCACTTAGGAGGGTACGCGAGAATTCTTCGACGGCCGTGCTAAAAAGATCTCCTCCACCTATGGAGAGCGCTACAAAGGTGAAGCCAGAACAGCCCCCTCAACGGCTGTCCTCTAAAATCTACAAGGTCTGGCGTCAAGTCCAAGACTCGGTAATTGATCAAGACTATCCCCACCGACAGAAAAAGGTGAAAGTTCAGCGGGAAGAGGACCGTCCTGTCAAGCCACAAAAGACGACAGCTACTTGGGTGCCCACTGCAACGGCCCCCTCAACTTCGACCGCTCACAAGAAAAGAAGGCCGGAGAAAATCCCTGAGTCTGCGACGAATCGCAAGACCACTGAACCTAAACGCCCCAAGTCTGGGGTCATGGTGGTGCATACCGTCTATATGGCGTCCGGAAAAGAGGACAGCCATATCTCCACAGGTCATCGACCGCTTACGCGATCTGTAACAAGGGCCCAGGAGCAACAACAGAAGCTCCAGGAAATGTTGACGCAGATGGCCGTACTCACAGGGCCAAAAGAGAGCCCGGAAACGTCATCAGAGCAATGTCAAGAAGAAGAAACTGATGCCAAGTTCCTTCGCAGAATCCTCGAAAAGAAGGACAAAGAGGCAGCGGAACAAGCTGCCAACATAAAATGAATGGCGTTCTTATTTCAAGACATGGTCGGGATGATGTTACAGCCGGATCCTCCAGCTGAAGATCCTCCGATTATCCTCGAAGACGACCGAGGGGTGACATCGAACCCCCCTCCGGCTCTTTCAGCAGCCAAAGAAGAGACAATCTCAAAATCTGCCCTGGATGATTACATCGCTCAACAAATACGAGCTCACCAGGTGAATGAAGCGGCTGGGCAGATCGTTAAAACGGGACGACCCTATCCGGGCTGGTATGACCAGATAAGGTACCCACAGGGATATACGATCCCTAAATTTCATGTATATAAAGGGACGGGAAATCCGCATCAGCATATTGCCCAGTTCAGAGCCTTGTGTGGCAACACCGGGGGTGATGATAAACTGCTACTTCGCCAGTTCGTCGGCAGCTTGTCGGAGACGGCGTTCGAATGGTACTCTGAACTTCCGAACGACTCCGTCAAAACTTTTGCTGAGATGGAGCTATTATTTACCCAGCGTTTCGCGAGTGCTAGTGAACGCACCCCAATAACGGCATTGATCAACGCCAGGGTGAAACCAGGTGAAACGTGGGTGCAATACGCAATACGATGGCGAAACTTATGGTCAAAATGTGAGCAGCGCATCGAAGAAGCGCCGGCAGTGGGCATGTTCGTGGGTACTCTCGACCCTCAAGCGACCATCTCGCAATTCATGATGTTCTTTAAGCCGACCACCTTCCAGGCCTTGATTGACAAGCTGGCCCAAATGGACCAAATGGGCCATAGGCCTTGCTCTTCAAAGATGGAGCCTTGGAATGAAAAGGGCAAAGGGAAAGCAACCTTCGTCGCCAACGCTCAACAACAGCCGAGCAACTCAAAGACAGTTGTTCGCCAAAACAACGTGCGTCCACGCCCATCCCTCGAGAAGAGACTGGGACGTCCTTACTCGTTTCCCCGGGATAAAACGAGGAGACTGTTCGAGCTGGCAGTGCGCAATAGGCTCATCAATCTGGCGGACCCTAAACGTCCGTTGCAGCCAGGCGATGTTAACAATCCTAATTACTGCCCTTACCACCAAGCAGTAAGCCATCCAATCGAAGATTGCTTTGTCTTCAAAGGCTGGATTGAGGACCAATACCAACAAGGAAAGTTCGCATTATCTGAAAATTGGAAGGTGAACCCACCACAACCCCACGCCCCTAAAAAGGTGGACATGCCGGGGGCATCATGCTCATTCATAGAGAAAGTCCCTTGGACCAAAAAGTCCGTAAACTAGAAACTCGCCTCAAATGCGGCAACTATGGACCGCAATGTCCTAAAACTTGCAACGGGCCGAAATGTCCCTAAAATAACGATGGACCGCAATGTCCTAAACTTGCAATTGACCGAAACGTCTATAAACTACTATGGACCACAGCATCCTAAGGCTGACGCAAAAAAAAAAAAACCGGTACGTCCATAAACAAGATGGGCACCGATGAAAACCCGAAAGGGCTCCGTGAGTAAAAACAGCAGGACTCCCGACGATGTTTGTGAAACCCCGAAAGGGCGCAGACTAAAAAAAACGGTATGTCCACAAGCGAGATGGGCACGGATGAAAACCCGAAAGGGCTTCGTGAGTAAAACAGTAGAACTACCGGCGAGTTTTGTGAAAACCCGAAAGGGCGCAAACTCGTTAAAAGACACTTGCAAAGTCCTCTCGACTTTGTAAGGAGAAACCACCCGCGTGAGATCCTTACGACCCACAAGGGAGCAACACACTTAGGGATCCCCACGATTCCTAAGGAGAAATTACACTTGCGAGATCCTCACGACTCGTAAGGAGAATCCTCTTATGGGACCCTCACGGCTCATAAGATTCAAAAGTCTTAAGCTACAGGAATTTAAACCTGTTCTTAAGCAGCCCCCACAACCTCCGATACTGCCCTACAAGCGGCTCAATACTGACCCTTGTATACAATCCACGGGCGTGAATAAACATTTCCTTAACCAAGTCCCATCCGTGACTAGGGATATGTCTATATAGTGAACAGCCCTTGTAAGTCCTCTCGATTTATAATGAGAAAACACTCTTGTAAGATCTTTATGACTTACAGGAGATCACACACTTAGGAATTGTCACGATTCCTAAGGAGAAAACGCACCTACGAGATCCTCACGACTCGTAGGGAGAAATACCTTTATGAGACCCTTACGGCTCATGAAGTCAAAAGCCTTAGTCGACAGGATCCTAACCCTGTTTGCTAAGCCACCTTTGTTCGACATCGACAGAGGCAAATGATGATTCGCTCCTGGCAATATCCCAGTTGTCGCGATGCTGATGCCTAAATCGGTATCAAATTCCAAGTCCTTTCATGGCAAATGATGATTCGCTCCTGGTTATATTCCAGTCGCAGCAATGTTGATGCTGAGATTGGCATCAGATTCCAAGTTCCACACTCGCGATTAAAAAAAAATCAACGAGCTAAAAATGCATATGAAATAGCCGAAATGATAAGGCAACTTGCAACGAAATCAGCAAGTAAAAATGTATGCATACAAAAACAGCTGAAATAATTGGGCAACTCGCAATAAAAAGCAGCGAGTAAATAAAACAAATAGCCGAAATGATTGGGCAATCACGATTTTCGCGATATAAAAAGTTGAAATGATAGAGCATCGCGGAAAGAATTAAAAAAAATGAAAGAATAAAACTTTTTGCCCTACAGGTGAGATCACGTCGATCCCTGTATACAATCCAAGGGCACAAACAAAGAGGGAACCATACCTCCCCACCAGGCTCCATCAGAAAGCGAAGCCGAATCTCGACGGTTCATAGACAACCTAGAGACAAGCTCGACATTTGTTGCAATATTGCAGACACAATATCAACAAACGAAGCAAAGGAAGATCCCTAGCTTCAGGGTCTCGATGTCAACATCGACAACTTAGAGATCACCAACGGCGTTTCTCCTCACTCCAACCAGATGCAACATCAACGAAAGACTTCATGGTCGAAATAAAGCGGAGTGGCGGCAAAATCCCAGCTCCACCTCAGCATTCGTCTCGTTACAGCAGACGCAATGTCAAAAAACGGCGTTCCTTCGCAGTCCGGCAGGATGCAGATGCAACGTCAACAAAAGACCTCATGGTCAAAACAAAGCGGAGTGACGGCAAAATCCCAGCTCCACTGCAGCATTCGTCTCGTTACAGCAGACGCGATGTCAACAACGGCGTTCCTTCGCAGTCCAGCAGGATGCAGACGCAACGTCAACAAAAGACCTCATGGTCGAAACAAAGCGGAGTGACGGCAAAATCCCAGCTCTACTGCAGCATTCATCTCGTTACAGCAGACACGATGTCAACACCGGCGTTCCTTCACAGTCCAGCAGGATGCAGACGCAACGTCAACAAAAGACCTCATGGTCGAAACAAAGCGGAGTGACGGCGAAATCCCAACTCCACCGCAACATTCGTCTCGATACAGCAGACGAGATGTCATTATAGTGTTATTCCTCCAACAGGATTCGGACACGCCAAAGCAAACGAAGCGAAGGCCAAATTCCTAGCTTCAAGGTCTTGACGGTAACTCATATAAAACCTGAAAGACTACCGGAGATCATCCCACATGGAGTGGTCACCACCTCGACGTTCGTCTCGATACAGCAGACGAGATGTCACTACAGTGTTCTTCCACCAACAGGATTCGGACACGCCAAGCAAACGAAGCAAAGGCCAAATTCCTAACTTCAGGGTCTTGATGGTAACTCATATAAACCTGAAAGACTATCGGAGATCATCCCATACCAGCGCAGAGTGGTCACCACATCGACGTTCGTCTCGATACAGCAGACGAGATGTCACCACAGCGTTCTTCTTCCAACAGGATTCAGACGCGACAATCAAACAACGGAGCCACGGCAAAATCCCTAGTTCCAAACCTCGACGGTTCATCAACAACCTAGAGACAACTGCGACATTCGTCTCGATACAGCAGACGCAATGCCAGCAAACGAAGCAAATGCAATATTCATAGCTTCAAGGTCTTGACAGTAACTTATATAAAACCTGAAAGACTACCGGATATCACCCCACATGGAGTGGTCACCACCTCGACGTTCGTCTTGATACAACAGATGAGATGTCACCACAGCGTTCTTCCTCCAGCAGGATTCCGACGTGACAATCAAACAACGGAGCCACGGCAAAATCCCTAGTTCCAAACCTCGACGGTTCATCAACAACCTAAAGACAACTACGACATTCGTCTCGATACAGCAGACGCAATGCCAGCAAACGAAGCAAAAGCAATATTCCTAGCTTCAAGGTCTTGACGGTAACTCATATAAAACCTGAAAGACTACCGGAGATCATCCCACATGGAGTGGTCACCACCTCGACGTTCGTCTCGATACAACAGACGAGATGTCACCACAGCGTTCTTCCCCCAGCAGGATTCCGACATGACAATCATGTTAGTTATATGTATGCCCTAGAGGCCATTACTGTACATTGGATGTATATTGTAGTGGATGCTGGGACATATATAGGGAGGACTTTCTTGCTCGACATGATAGTATGCTATCTGGTTGACCTTTACCTTAACGTGTACACTGATTGTCTCTCTGTTACATGTTGGTAAAACCCTTAGGATGTGTACTTGACTACCTGGACTGTGATGCGGATCATACTAGTGGGGACATGGTAGTCCATAAGTACATCCTTCAAAGTCCCTAGTCGTGGGTGTATCGAGATGGGGCATCGATATACCAGAGTAGACTAGCGTATACCTTCTCGACCCATACAGATGGGCGATGGATGATCCCATATCCATTGGTGTTTGACATCGGAGATGATATACGGGTGCTCAGTAGAGATTGAGTACACTGGACGGACTCGCCGAGAACTCCCAGATGGTAATATACCTGACGTCAGATGGCAGTTCTCTGGTGACACTGGTACAGAGTAGTCTGTTGACCCGAGATCGTCATAGAGTCTTGTGTGGTTCCCACTGTGCTTTGATTTCCATCTTACCACGTCCAAGAGGGCGTGCAAAACGGTGGTTTTTGGGTACAGTCCCGAATCACA
The DNA here is from genome assembly GCA_030015575.1 of Agapanthus africanus. Classification (NCBI taxonomy): domain Eukaryota; kingdom Viridiplantae; phylum Streptophyta; class Magnoliopsida; order Asparagales; family Amaryllidaceae; genus Agapanthus; species Agapanthus africanus. Next base: position 716,563,009 of record CM057337.1, read on the forward strand.
TGGAGGCAATGAGCAATAGGAGGGGATTCGTCTCTCCCGGTATAGGGGGTTGATGTTGCGTTGTGTTCGATTGGCTATAACAGGAAATCCCTGGCCAGGGTTGCTGAGATTTACTGGTAAGTGTTACCAGTAGTTTCTCGAATTGTTATAGACCTCATATCGACACGACTTATCGAGCTATTGGGGTCTGACGTTTACCACCCCTAGGCGAGATATGCTACATATCAGACGATCAGACCGGACTGTACGGTAGTGTTACTGGTTGGATTCACAGGAGTATGAGCGGGCTTGCTCGTCGATCTTCTGATCGCTCAATACCCGGGTGGCCGTTACATTTAGCAGACCGCTTGCGGCTTGTGGGTGCTTGATATGATCATCACCTGCTGCCGGCGTATTGACGAGTCTTTAGAGTCCTACACAGAGGTTTCCTGGCTCAAGCGAAACGAAATAGGAGCGCATATGAGATATGTGCGGGACCGAGAATAATGCGTGTATGTGATACCGTATTCCATTCTCGCGATGAATGTATCGAAAGGTTGTATGCGTTATAACCTAGTTATCGAATCAAGGGTTGATTCGATAAGCCGATACATTGGATACTAGCCGGTTATATGTGATATAACCGGATCATTGAATCAAGTGTTGATTTAATGATTTAATGTATAATTATATATTTGATATATTACTTTGCATTAACTAGTATTGGTTCACTTTAAATGGATTTACTCACTTGGTTTGTACACATTGTATATGTGATATACTTTTGTGCACAAGATTGTATCATATTTGATGATACTTGCTCTTTTGGGTTTGTGTAAAGATTAAACCATGTTTAGTGAATGGTTAGGGTTTCTTTTCTCTTATTTATTTATCCATTTATTATTGTTTTGGAAAAGATAAAGAGAAAAAGAAATGGTGGCTTAGTTTGTCTTTTCTTTGAAGCTTCTTGAAGCTTTGAAAGGTCTACCATTCTTGTCTCTTCTTTAACCCTAACCACTCTTCTAAACCTTGGTTAAATCTCTACACTAAACCATGGTTGAAGTTATGATAAGTATTCTTTTTATTTTCTTTTTTAATTAACTCATCATATCTTCTTCTTCATCTTCATTTTCTTCAAGTGAAGAAAGCTTGCCTCCATCAATGGCAAGTGATGAAAAAGAGTGAGAAATCCAAATCTAAAGTCTACCCACTTCCTATTTCTTCATCCTCTACCTCTTGCCAAGTTGTATAGGGTGTTTACTTCACAAGTTTTCAAAGCTTGGTGAAGTTGGAGCTTGTTCTTGTGATGCTTCGACGTAGATCATCTTCGGCATGGACATCGACGACCTAGCTCGCCATTTCTCCGACGAAGCCGACGCTAGAGCCCGGGAATTCATTTGGACAGCGATGGGACTTCGTTGCGGAGCTATGGAGGTGGAGCACCGGATCTACAAAGGTCGTATTTCCGTTTAAACTTTAGTTAAGTGTTAACTAGTTTCATTTTCGCCTAGACATTTAGCTAACGATCCGTAGTCTAGGGTTTCTCGGCATCATAAATTTTGAAATTGGCATGGTTGATGCCTTGTGAGACCTCATTAGAGTGCCTAGGAACCCCTACAGTGGTATCAGAGCCTAGCTAGAGCCTTAGGCGAAGTCTAGACGGAATTTGAAGTCCGAACGAACCGAAACCCCAAAATTTCCATGCTCTCTGTCCTTTTTTCAAAAACGTGGATTTTTCCACATTAAAAATATGCAGAGAAACAAGCAGGATAATCTAAGAGTTACTGTGAATTTCGATGGACTAATTCCATCAATGAGCCGCGGATCCGCGGCACGAGCATGGCTCGTGCGGCGGTTCCGCGGCCGTTTTGTCGTATTGTGTATTTTGTTTTTCACAGTAATTCTCAGATTTCTGTGCTGGTTTTCCTGGGAATTTTTAATATTTATTCAAGAGTTGAATTTTCTGGGATTGTTTTGGGGATTCGGTGTTTCGATCGGTGTATCAGATTTTGTCTATGTGGCTTTCCGGATAAATTTTAGAATATGTTAAAAAGTTCGAACGGATATAAATACCCAATTTTTCCCCTGTCGGGAAATTTCCAAGTGTTGGATTTTTCCGTAGTTTAACGACGTTCTAAGTAGTGCAAGTAACGCGATGGACCCTCTAGAAGACAACAAACCTTAACTCGATTATGTGACCGTCTTGAACTGCCCTTTGAACCTTCGGGTTTGGGGCAGTACGGCGTGCCACATATGAGGCGTTGGCTTGACCCTTCTACGGCTGGACCGTTGGTACTGAGGCACGAACTGAATGTTTTTAGACTTGTTTCATGTGTTGAGCTATTTTGGGAAAACTTGGGTGTTTGGATGTTCGATCGAAAAGTTTAACATTTTCTATTTATCTGGAATGGGATACAATGATTGGAATTCACAATGAGTTATGAGATAGCGGAATGAATATTATAAACGTAGCAGTTTAGTCTCACTTGATCGGTTGCCACGGAATTTTTGATGTGATCAAAAGTCCGTCGCAATCACGTAGCGTACGCGGATACTCGTCGGGTAAACTTAATAGACAGCTACACCCCATAGCCACGACCAAGTGACTGTAGGAGAACCCTGTCGCCGAAAGCATCCGTTCGGGTGCTCGCGGTAGCGGTGTTCCGCCTTGGTGCACTTCGTCGACGGTATCAGGGGTGCGGCCGCCTACTAAAGTTTGCGACGAGCATTCGATCAATTTTTCGGGAATCTTGTTGAATTGCCCGACTTGATATTGAAAAGTGTTTTCGATAATGAGACTAAAATGCGGGGTTTATAATTGTTAGGCATGCGATGTCTAAGTAATTCATTTGGTCAGGCATGCGATGTCTGAGGTGGTTGCGGATTCCAACTGTTGTAGTTTTACACTTTCTTTTCTGTGACCGTAAGTGTAATATGTGATATCGCCGGTTTCGTTGCTATATGCCAACGACAATTGGGATGCGCATATTTACTTACGTTGATGACATGTGATGTTATGTGTTGCTGGATATGTTATATTGGATCGTCGTGTTTGAATAGCCGGGTTTTTTTTATGTGAGATGAGTGTTTTTCATTTTCATTCATGTAAAAACTTGTATGTAATATTCTTTTATTTGGGGCGCTTCCAGGTTGCGGAAGTTGTCACTGTTGTTGTATATTATTTACTTTTCCGCACTAGGATAGACCCAAGGAGGAGGGCACAAGTAACCGGGTTCTGGAGTCCAGTGGGAGACCAACTCGAGGAGTCGAGTCCGGGTCTCCTAACTCCAGAATTGGTAGGGTTGCTTGCCGCTCTCGTAAGGGTCTAGGGGTGTGGGTTTGGCTATTCATCGCGACCGTGGAATCCGTGTTTTATACTGGCTCGTATTAAAAACACGGACGTCCTAGTATATCCAATATTTCATATGATTCTTCTGCTGCGATATCTGTGATGTGATCATGTGATCTTCTGTGATAGATACAGTATATAGTATATATGATATATTATATAGGCGTTACTTATGTTTTACACCCGCGCTAGCCCTGCCCTGCTCTGCCGTTAGGTACCTAACCTAACGGTGCACGAGGGGACATCGAGGCGAATGCGGATGGCATAAGTGTACGTCGTATTTATCTGTGATGTTTAGGTAATTAAATGATGGGACTTCATTAATGTGATTAATGAAATAAAAGAAACCTAAGATGTTGTAGAATCGAATTTCAAAATAAAACAGGTAGCTATAGTTCTTGCTTTGCACAGCGGTATATATGATATATCCTGCACCTTATTCGATAAGGAAAGGACCGAGATCCCTTCACCGGGAGTGACTCCTTTAGCAATAACTGGCAGATGCTACACACTCGGTTTGTCTTTTGATTGCTTTTAAGAGTTTTTGCTTTGCACAGTGATATATACGATATATCCCGCACCTCATTCGACGAGGAAAGGACCGACGATCCCTTCACCGGGAGTGACTCCTTTAGCAAAACTACAAAAGCCTCAAAAACACTCCATTTTTTAAAATCATTTGATTCTACAACGATATCAAGTTCATTACGCAATAGGTTTTCAGAAAAACCTGTCGTAGCCCTCCGTCATTTCAGATAAGTACTAGTTAGTATTCGTGCTACGTTTGTTGACTATGTTAAGGCGTAGTGTGCGGTAGCTAATTAGTGCTTATCTGCATAAGCATATGATGTGATTGGATTAGGGTAGTCGTGCGACTTTGTTGACTATGTTAAGGGTCGTGCGGGTGGGTTTAATTCAATCGGGAAATGACGGGTTGAACTTGACTAGCACTTATGATTTGTTGACTATGTTAAGGTCATATAGCTGCTAGGGGCAAAATATTATCGGGAATTTCAAGTGTTGAAATTTGCAATGAGATTGCATACCTTCTATGAGATAGTTGGATCCCGATACCCGCTGCGAGTAAGAGTTACTCCTGGGAGAGTTTTATACATTACAATTAGCCGATCAAGTAGGTGTCTAGAAAGGTGTCAACGGGGTTACGCCTCTGGGAAAACGAGGTTTACAATAATTAGGTTCGTGCGAAAGCACGGGGGACCTCTCTCAAAGTACCGACACTGGCCTGGCTGAAAGATTGGCGAACTTGTAGTGTGTAATTAATCCCGGCTAGTCTTTCCTTTTAGGGTTTGAAGAAAGATTTGATAAAAAGCAGTGGGAGCCATCCTGATTAGATAAAATAATAACCAATCTATTCTTGACAGAGCGCACGCTGAGTGTTTTCTTCTCTCTCTCTCCAGGTAGCGACCATATCACGCCTTAATCAAGATAATAATACGGAATATTGACCGAACCCGCTTGTTATACTGAGCTGGGGAACGTTGGTTCCGCTCCAACTTATAAATGTTATAAGACAGAGCAGGAAATTGGGGAATACCAGATTTCCCGTGCCGCCCAAACGAAGAGAGTGCATGCTGATGCATCATCTTCGGGTGTGTTCATTATACAGAACTGTTTCTCAGTATCCTTTACGTCCTGGGTATGTGATACCAGATCAGGATCCCAGATATGTAATCTGTTACATAGGGCTACAGATAGGTAGAGAACTGAGAACGGGTGATAAGTTTCATGAGGCAGAAAACGGGGCAAATGTTGCAGCCAAGTCTTTTGGTCACTGTCACCCTGTATTACAAATACATTGATTCTGAACGAATATTATTAGATACCGAACCTGATATACAAAATCGTATCTATCTCTTTATTAGTAAAGAAATGATAAAATTTTGTATTGTTGGATAATGTTTTGAACATTTCCTATATCAAAAGTTGATCGGTTCAGGCACGTTATCTAAAAGCATTGCTGTTCTAAATCAAACTACAGTTCTTAGTATACAGAACACACACAAGAGGAAGAGTTCAGAACTGAACGAATTCTTCTTGAGGCATTGTAGACTAGGTCATATCAATGTGACCCGACTAGCTAGAGTTACATATAGATGCATATTTAAATCAGTTTGAATTTACATCTTGTGAAACTCGCCAGTCATGTCACAAAGATAAGATGACCATAGCTCCGTTTACTGGAAACAGAGAAAGAGTTAGTAAACTCTTGGGATGATACATGTTGATGTATGTAAGGTCCCCTGTCTACATTAGCCAAGACTGGTTCTTTATACTTCATTACATTCTCTGATGATCTTTCGAGATTCAGACCTATGTTCCTGTTGAAACACAAGTCCGAACCTTTTGAGATATTCACAGAATATAAACGAGAAGTAGAAAACCAGAATACGGGTATAAGTATTATGTCCTTTGATGTGATCAAGGAGGAGAATACTTGAGCACGGAATTACTGGACTATTCTAAAGGAGAATGAGATTCTCTCTCAGCATTACTCCTCCGTATACACCATAGCACGATGGTATATCGGGGCGAAGCAATCACACCCTATATGATATGGTGTGCTCTATGATGAGTATTACTGAGTTACCTATTTCCTTCTTGGGGGTTATGCACTTATGAAGTTGCATACCTATTGAATAGGGTTCCAATCAAATCAGTTGCCTACCATTTCATATGTGATATGGAAAGGGAAGCGCCCATATCTTAAGTTAGTTAAGATTTGGAGTTGTCCGGCCTATGTCTAAAAGCAAAATCCGGACAAGCTCGAGGCAAGATCTGTTATGTAGAACTGGAAATGTTCCAGCTATACAAACTACAGCAGATGATTTGAAAGAACCAAAGGATTCAATAGTTACCAACGAACCTCAGCCTCTCCGCCGATCTAGTAAGGTTCCTCACCCACCTGAGAGATACTTCGGTTTCTCTATGACAGTGGGAGCGAGGATTGCATCATGAGATGATGACCCAACTAGTTTCGAGCTGGCCATCAGGAGTGGGACTCTGTAAGAATGGCTGGATGCTTAGCGATCTGAGATGGAATCTATGTACACCAACAAAGTATGGACTTTGGTTGCTATATCTGAAGGGTTAAATCCCCATCAGGAGCAAGTATATCTTGAGAAGATTACTTGGTGTACATCGAAAAGTTAAGACTTTCAAAGCTAGACTTGTTAAAAGTTTGCATCATTGACCAGCTGTGGATAATGATGAAACCTTTTCAAGTACCTATGCTTAAGTCCATCCAGATCCTACTTGCCACGGCTACATACCATGACTACGATATCTGGCGGTTGGGTGTCATGACAGCTTTTCTAAATGATGTTTTAGAAGAGAGCGTCTGTAAGTACACAGCCAGAGGGCTTCGTAAACAGTGGGAGCAGCGGAAACGTGTACAAGACGCTTTATAGGATAAAGCAGGCATCGCGGAGTTGGAACGTCTGTTTTGATGAATTAGTCAAAGAGTTTGACATCATCAAAATGGTAGATGAACCTTGTATATACAAAAAGGTAGTGGGGAGTATGGTGTTGATCCTCGTAGAGTACGTGGATGACATACTCTTAATAAGAAAGGAGTTTCCTATGCTATGCCCGGTCAATCTCCGCTTACCACAATGATTCTCCATATAGGATCAAAGTGATACCCCCTAAATCCTGGGTTTTGGATCTATGAGATAGATCTAATTGGATGTTAGGATTCTCACTAGTTGTAGTGAGATGGTATCAATCGATCCTGGGGAGAATCACTGGAAGGGTTCCATGGGTGATAAAGACGACTGAATGTCAGTCGCAGGCATTGTCTTTACCCTCAGTACAGGGACGGTATGTTGGAAGAGTTCCAAGCTAGATACCGTGACATACTAGACGATAAAGGCAGCATACATCGCTACTTAAGATGCTACCAAAGAGGCTGTTTGGATGTATATTGGTCATGAGATGAATTATGTTCCTCCCATTGTGTGACAATGGAGTTGTGGCTTATGCCAAGGAACGCATGTCCCATCAGTGATCCAGACATATTCTAAGGCAGTATCACCTGATCATGGAGATGGTTGATCTCCAGGGTGATCGAGGTTAGTAGAGTAGACTCAGAGGACAACACGGCGGATCCACTCACGAAGGCCTATTCCCAGAGAGAGACTTTTATGGGATGGTTGAGTATGAGATACTACAACCACTGCTACAGATGGCCCTAGTGCAAGTGGGAGATTGTTAGTTATATGTATGCCCTAGAGGCCGTTACTGTACATTGGATGTATATTGTAGTGGATGCTGGGACATATATAGGGAGGACTTTCTTGCTCGATATGATAGTATGCTATCTGGTTGACCTTTACCTTAACGTGTACACTGATTGTCTCTCTGTTACATGTTGGTAAAGCCCTTAGGATGTGTACTTGACTACCTGGACTGTGATGCGGATCATACTAGTGGGGACATGGTAGTCCATAAGTACATCCTTCAAAGTCCCTAGTCGTGGGTGTATCGAGATGGGGCATCGATATACCAGAGTAGACTAGCGTGTACCTTCTCGACCCATACAGATGGGCGATGGATGATCCCATATCCATTGGTGTTTGACATCGGAGATGATATACGGATGCTCAGTAGAGATTGGGTACACTGGACGGACTCGCCGAGAACTCCCAGATGGTAATATACCTGACGTCAGATGGCAGTTCTCTGGTGACACTGGTACAGTGTAGTCTGTTGACCCGAGATCGTCATAGAGTCTTGTGTGGTTCCCACTGTACTTTGATTTCCATCTTACCACGTCCAAGAGGGCATGCAAAACGGTGGTTTTTGGGTACAGTCCCGAATCACATGGAGGCAATGAGCAATAGGAGGGGATTCGTCTCTCCCGGTATAGGGGGTTGATGTTGCGTTGTGTTCGATTGGCTATAACAGGAAATCCCTGGCCAGGATTGCTGAGATTTACTGGTAAGTGTTACCAGTAGTTTCTCGAATTGTTATAGACCTCATATCGACACGACTTATCGAGCTATTGGGGTCTGACGTTTACCACCCCTAGGCGAGATATGCGACATATCAGACGATCAGACCGGACTGTACGGTAGTGTTACTGGTTGGATTCACAGGAGTATGAGCGGGCTTGCTCGTCGATCTTCTGATTGCTCAATACCCGGGTAGCCGTTACGTTTAGCAGACCGCTTGCGGCTTGTGGGTGCTTGATATGATCATCACCTGCTGCCGGCGTATTGACGAGTCTTTAGAGTCCTACACAGAGGTTTCCTGGCTCAAGCAAAACGAAATAGGAGCGCATATGAGATATGTGCGGGACCGAGAATAATGCGTGTATGTGATACCGTATTCCATTCTCGCGATGAATGTATCAAAAGGTTGTATGCGTTATAACCTAGTTATCGAATCAAGGGTTGATTCGATAAGCCGATACATTGGATACTAGCCGGTTATATGCGATATAACCGGATCATTGAATCAAGTGTTGATTTAATGATTTAATGTATAATTATATATTTGATATATTACTTTGCATTAACTAGTATTGGTTCACTTTAAATGGATTTACTCACTTGGTTTGTACACATTGTATATGTGATATACTTTTGTGCACAAGATTGTATCATATTTGATGATACTTGCTCTTTTGGGTTTGTGTAAAGATTAAACCATGTTTAGTGAATGGTTAGGGTTTCTTTTCTCTTATTTATTTATCCATTTATTATTGTTTTGGAAAAGATAAAGAGAAAAAGAAATGGTGGCTTAGTTTGTCTTTTCTTTGAAGCTTCTTGAAGCTTTGAAAGGTCTACCATTCTTGTCTCTTCTTTAACCCTAACCACTCTTCTAAACCTTGGTTAAATCTCTACACTAAACCATGGTTGAAGTTATGATAAGTATTCTTTTTATTTTCTTTTTTAATTAACTCATCAGATCTTCTTCTTCTTCTTCATTTTCTTCAAGTGAAGAAAGCTTGCCTCCATCAATGGCAAGTGATGAAAAAGAGTGAGAAATCCAAATCTAAAGCCTACCCACTTCCTATTTCTTCATCCTCTACCTCTTGCCAAGTTGTATAGGGTGTTTACTTCACAAGTTTTCAAAGCTTGGTGAAGTTGGAGCTTGTTCTTGTGATGCTTCGACGTAGATCATCTTCGGCATGGACATCGACGACCTAGCTCGCCATTTCTCCGACGAAGCCGACGCTAGAGCCCGGGAATTCATTTGGACAGCGATGGGACTTCGTTGCGGAGCTATGGAGGTGGAGCACCGGATCTACGAAGGTTGTATTTCCGTTTAAACTTTAGTTAAGTGTTAACTAGTTTCATTTTCGCCTAGACATCTAGCTAACGATCCGTAGTCTAGGGTTTCTCGGCATCATAAATTTTGAAATTGGCATGGTTGATGCCTTGTGAGACCTCATTAGGGTGCCTAGGAACCCCTACAAATCAAACAACGGAGCCACGGCAAAATCCCTAGTTCCAAACCTTGACGGTTCATCAACAACCTAGAGACAACCGCGACATTCGTCTCGATACAGCAGACGCAATGCCAGCAAACGAAGCAAAGGATAAATTCCTAGCTTCAGGGTCTTAACGGCAACTTATATAAAACCTGAAAGACTATCGGAGATCATCCCACACCAGCGCGGAGTTATTATGACTCATCGGGGCTGTCTAAAATGAGCCTAACCTCAAGTAAAAAGTGGCATGGCAAATTCCTAGCGCTTGCTCTTCCGACGGTCAAACTGCGTAGGAGGATTGCTTGAAGACGTCTTGTCCAGCCCCCGAAGGGATCAGAGACACGACAGTCGCAAGGCTACTCGAACAGCAAGCTTGCCTGTCGAGGAATACATCAGCCAACGCGACGGTACGATGGGCAAAACCCTAGTACCACATACCCTAACGGACCTCTGTCGTAAAGAGCAAAGGTTAACTATAACGTTAGGACATCCTTGTGAGAACTTCTCGATTTGTCTCGACTCGTAAGGAAAAGCCTTAGGCAATGGGGATAAAAAAAACTGTTTCCTAAGCACTGGGGCCCTGCAAGTCTGTCCAAAATGGACTCTTGCATACTATTCACGGGCCACACTCTCCAAAGTCAAATCTCGACAAGGAGGGAAACAACCACTTACGAGTCCTCTCGATTTGCAAGCGGGAAAATTCTCTTGTGAGATCCTTACGACTCTCAAGGGAAAACTCACTTAGGAATTCTCACCATTCCTAAGGAGAAAATACACCTACGAGATCCTCTCGACTCGTAGGGAGAAAAATCTTTATGAGACCCTCACGACTCATAAAGTTGAAAAGTCTTAGGTGGCAGATCCTAACCCTGTCTCCTAAGCCATCACTGCTCTACAAGGAGGTCAACATGGACTATCTATGGGCTACATTTACTAAAGCCACATTCGCCAATGAAATAAAGAAGCTACTTACGGATCTTCACGATTCGTAAGGAAAAATACCCGAGTGAGATCCTTACGACTCACAGAGATAATGAACACTTAGAAATCCTCACAATTTCTAGGGAGAATTTGCACCCACGAGATCCTCTCGACTCGTAGGGAGAAATACCTTTATGAGACCCTTACGGCTCATGAAGACGAAGAAAGTCTTAGGCTACAAGGACCCTAAACTTGTCTCCTAAGCCCTCAATTCTGTGGCCATGCATGACTCTGCACTACTTCACCCATGTACATACATACGTGGGCAAACTAGTGGGGGGCATTTGTTCCCGCCAAAATTTTGGCTCAAAACCCACTCCCTTATAAAATAATAACAATAAAATAAAAAAATATATAATAATAATAAAATATAATAAAAGGAAAAACTCCACATGCAAAGAATGTAACAAATGCTTCAAAGCCAAGAGTTAAAAAAATTGAAGCAACGCTTCAGATCCAGCACTAGGCGCGCTGCGCGCCACGTGTCAAACACGGGTACGCTAGCGCAGTTGAGCTGAGTGCCACGTGTCAAACGTAGGTGCGCTCGCGCAAGGTGCGCCAGCGCTGGAATTAAAAATTCCCCACCGTTAGATCAAAAGATCTAATAATAATGATAAATCATTAAATTAATCAGAATTAAAATTCTATTATGGAAAGATCTTTCCAATCTTGTTAAAAAACAAGAAGATTGCCTTCTGTAAAACAGAAGCCCCAGGATCAAAGATCCAAAGGTGAGGAAATATCCCCCAAATCAATCAGAGAAAGATCTCTTAAAACTGATTCAACAAATCAATTGGCCCTATATAAAGGCCCCAAGACTTCAAGAGAAAAAAAAGAAAAAAACCCTCTAAAAAATTTGAGAAAACTCAAAGAGAAAGAAAGGCGAGCCTTTAGAAAAAGAAGATCATTTCTTCATCTTCAAGTTAAAGAACTAGTTCTTGAACCACAGAGATGAAATCATCTCGTAAAAAGAAGAATCATCTTCTAAAAAGATCATAGATCTACAAAAGATCAAGGTCTTTGATAAAAAGAAAAAAGATCAAAAGATCTAATTATAAAAAATTAAAAGAAGTATTTTACTTCATTCATAGATCCTTGATCTACAAAGGCAGAGCCCTTTTATAAATAAGAACTTTTGTTCTTGAATCTTGAGGCAAAGCCTCCTTTAAGAAGAACATAAAATTTGTTCTTTGATCTTAAAATTGATCAGATGGGCTTTGCGCTATTGAAAAGTGCCTTGTACTCATGAACTGCGCTTTTGCGCTCAAACCTGCCACGTGTCAACCAAAGACACAATCTGCGCTTTGCGCTTCTGAAACAACGCACTGCGCTCATGGGCTGGCGCTCAGCGCCAAGCGCGCCACGTGTCATTCGCTGGCGCACCAACAGACTAGCGCAAAGCGCTCATAAATTAAAAGCGCAATGCGCTAATGAACTAGCGCTTAGCGCTAAGCGCGACACGTGTCCTCTTCGTGTGCGCTACCTGATAGAAACGCAATGCGCTCTTTAACTGGCGCAAAGTGCCTGGCGCGCCACGTGGCGCATTGTCAGAACACAGTTTGTTCTGATGAAAACAAAAGATGTCAGAACCCAATGCTTAGCATTATTAAAAGGGCCGAGCCCAAATAAAGGCTTAATAACCAGAACAAAAAATGTATTAAACATTTTAATTGGACTTAGCCCAATTCTGGCCATAAGTCCTCAACTTATCTTGAACTGAGCACATCTGCTCTTTTAACCAATTCACACTGGTTCAAGGGTACATCTCTTTACTCCTCTGATATCTGTCGTTGTAATCCTTCAACGTCTTCAGAGAGGTGACGGGTCCCGACAACCACACATAACTTCGGACTGTGGGGTCCCTTTAAACCCACGGACTATGATGTCCTTAACCTTGACTGTGGGGTCTTAAAACTCACGGACTATGATGTCCTTAACCTTGACTGTGAGGTCTTAAAACTCACGGACTATGATGTCCTTAACCTTGACTGTGAGGTCTTAAAACTCACGGACTATGACATCCTTAACCTCGACCGCGATGTTTTTAAACTAACAATAGACCGAGATGTCCTTAAACTAATAATAGACCACTATGTCCCTAAACTGCTAATTGACCGCAACGTCCCTAAACTAAACAATAGAGCTCAAATGCTCTTTTGTCGGATCTAAATGATCCCGTTAAGTTGATCTTAGTCTAAAATTAGACTAATGTATCCTTAACAAACGTTTGAGTTGATCTTAGTCTCAAATGAGACTAACGTATCCTTAAACCAAACCCCCAAACCCAAATCTAAGAAGATACGGATTTGGATTAATCCACGTCCTACGGACGACAACATAAATTAGTCTCCGTATACAATCCACGGGCAACCACAAACAAAACAAACACCCACGACACGAAGTGACCATCAGGAGAAGGAGAAAGTTGTTGCCGCGATGCGGTAGCGTAATTAACTGCAGGGGCTTGCGTCTGCATGGAAGAGCGTCCCCACAATCAAAAACCCCTTCAAATGAGGGGGAATCTGACGAAGTCTGCTACATCGGCTGCATCCATCTAAACCTTCGATACACGGTGTCATAAATCAACTCGGCATCTTCGGAGAGGTGGACGGATAGCACCAATTAGCATCTGCCCCCAGATTCAGGCAAGACGTTCGTCTTCCCGGTTTTCGGCGGAGAACAATGACTCGACGCAACCGAACCATGGATATACTCTGATTACATGAATATCTATTTATATCAATTCCGTTTACATGATATCATGGTTTCGACAAGTCGTATAAAACAATTTATTACATCAATACAATATACATTAAGGGGTTTTAACGGGGTAGATTGGTACGGAATGTATTAGAAGTGGCACGAGACTATAACCATAATACACCTAAGCTGAATATTCGTGCTGTTGTTCCGTGGCTTAACGGTTCCTTGTGCTCCGTATACCTTAGTCCATGGAGAAAGTTGGACTCCTTTTGTATACACTGATGCATTCTGTACCAAGCTACAAACAGCTACGTTAACATGACAAACATAACTATATATAATTTACCTGTTCTATTCTCAGTCTATTCTTCTTTATCTCTTGGGACTTACTTAGCAATTGTTCGCTGACGACATTCCTTTTCTATTCTTTCTTTGGAATATTGTCAGGAGTACCCGACTCTCTGGAGATAGAGCCCGGCTCAGAAAATTTGGAGCAGTTCATCGAGGAAGCGAAACTCTAGCCACTTGTATATACTTTACTTTCAGTTCATGCCATTGTTTAGGCATTGCTTTCCACATTGTATTTACTTTTCAGTTGTATTGTAAAGAATGTTTAATAAATAAAAAGTTGATGTTCATTTACATCTCATGTATTTCTTATATTATATTGCTTATTTACGCTTAACGTGTTTACTTCTTAGTAAATACGTCGCGGGCCTCGTCACGTCTCCTTATCCGTATATCGGGAAGCGGGACGTGACAGGTTTTGTTGGCGGCCCATGCAGGTCAGTTATGCGTGGAAACCTACATAACCATGCAGGGTCAGTTCTGCATGGAAACCTAAGCAATATATCATAAGAATCAATAACTAAAACATTCTTTTATATTTCTTATTCCTTGAATCTATCCTAACCCTATTTTTCTCTCAAGGCTATGGATTCTCCGAACAATACTAGCACCAACGTGAACGACAACACCACACCACTACCTCTTCCACTTACACCTACCGTTGTAGCTCCGATCAACGAGCATACGATACTGCTTGAGGCAATAAAGACCCTCTTAGAGGGACAGCAGCAGCGGACTGCTATCCTAATGAACTATCTAGAAGCTGAGGCACCTGGAGTAAAACAATTCCGGGCACTACATCCGAAGCAATTCTCTGGGAAAGAGAGCCCTTTGGAAGCTGAAGAATGGGCTCAATCTATTGAGGACGATCTGGCAGCAGCACAAGTGCTAGACATTGCTTGGGTAAGAGTTGCAAAGCTACAACTTACCAATAACGCCAGAGAATAGTGGAAGGCGGAAGAAAGCTGTCTTACCCAGCCGATCGAATGGAAAAAATTTCGCGATATGTTCGACGCGAAGTATTTTCCCGAGACTGTCCGATTTGACATGGAGCAACAATTTATCCATCTACAACAAGGCTCTATGTGGAGAAAATCTGTGGATGAGTATGATGCTGAGTTCACTATGTTGAGCAGGTAAGACATGTCTCAAATATTCTATTTTCTAATAACGCATACTACACAGCTAACACGAGACTGTAATAGGTTCGCGACACATCTCATACCGACTGCTGAGATCAGGGCCAGACGATTTCAGCAAAGGTTAGACCCGGAGATCCAAGCCGCATTAGCTACAGGGGATTTCCCAACCCACGATTTGGCTCTGAAAGCTGCCCGAAGATATGAGGCAGTAGTGCAGATGAAGGGTAGACCTCAATCTGCCGGTTTGAAGTGCCCTGCTACTCAAATGGCAGGAGGAGACTCTTCCAGGCTACCGTTTGTACCAAGAAGACCGGGAGTGACTTTTAACCAGCTCAGTCCAGACTTTTGCATCTACTGCAGGAGGAATGGACATTTGGTGAAAGATTGCAGGCATGCAAACGTCCTGTGCTTAGTCTGCGGTACATCCACTCATGATATTGGTGCATGTCCCTGTATACACAACCCAAATCCAGCATCCAGACCAGCGATCACTTATCCGCAGCGGCCAGCTATCCAGGAACCTGCACCATGTTTTGCTCTCCCACCTCCACCTACTCGTAGACCTACTACACCCCCTCCTCGTCAGTTTTATCAAGCACAAAGGAACCTACCTCAAAGACAGAGGAACGAACAGAGGAATGCGCCTCTAGCAAGGAGGAATGTACTAAGGCGACAGGCTTTAACAATGACTGTGGAAGAAGATGAAGCCATTGGCCAAGTCATCACTGGTAACTCTCTTTCTTTCAAACCTTTATACATATCAAAATATCTTTTCCTATACATAAACATATTCCACACAACTTAGGTACAATATTAGTAGCCTGACTTCCTGCACTGGCACTTTTTGATACCGGAGCATCACATTGCTTTATGTCGCAACGGTTCGTCCGAACTCATGAGATTCCAGTCACACCACTCGTATCCAGTTGGAATGTCAGTTCTGGGAACGGCGTTATAAAGGAAACAATGGGATATGACCTGTGTCCAGTGGTCGTCTGCAACAGAGAATTCTATGCTGACTTCAAGGTGCTGGACATACCGAACTTCGACGTAGTTTTGGGTATGGATTGGCTCGGAACTTTCTACACTACCATCGACTGTCATCAAAGGAGGGTAGTATTTGAGATTCCAGACCATCCGGTCTTTTATTTCAAAAGTGGAGACCGTACTCTGGAACCTAGCACATAGAAGGCAAAACCGAAGAAGGCAGTGATTGCAACTCTACAGGCGGAAGAAGATAAGCCAGAGGTAGTTCGGGAGTTCGATGATGTATTTCCTGAAGACATATCAGGTTTGCTTCCCGATCGAGCTCTTGAATTCGGAATTGATTTAGTACCTGGTGCACAACCGGTGATTAAAGCGCCGTACCGATTAAGTCCGGAAGGTTTGAAGGAGATCCGAACTCAGTTGAACGGATTTCTGAAGAAAGGATGGATTCGTCCCGGCACTTCAAATTGGGGATCTCCAGTGTTGCTTGTGAAGAAGAAGGAAGGTTCATAAAGAATGTGCGTTGATTATTGAGCTCCGAACGAAGTAACTATAAAGAATAAGTATCCACTACCGCGCATCGACGATCTGTTCGATCAGCTAAGTGATCTTGCGTTTCTCCAAATTAGATTTTTCGGTTTCGGGTTTCATCAGGTGAAGGTCAAAAAATCTGATATTCCTAAAACGGCATTTAGAACTCACTATGGACATTACGAATATCTTATGATGCCATTTGGAGTGACCAACGCACCAGCCATATTCATGAACCTGATGAATCGAGTTTTCCGAGAGTACCTAGACAGGTTCGTTGTCATTTTCATCGACGACATTCTAGTGTATTCAAAGAATCGGAAAGAGTATGCTGAACATTTACGAATTGTCCTGGAGACTTTGCGACAACATCAACTCTATGCCAAGTACAGCAAGTGCGAGTTTTGGCTAGATCGGGTCGGATTTCTCGGACATATCATTTTAGATGAAGGAATCTCTGTGGATCCAGCTAAAGTATCAGCATTAAGCGAATGGCCGACACCAAAGACAGTAAAGGACATTCGAAGTTTCATGGGTTTAGCAGGATACCACAGAAAAATTATTGAAGGATTTTCGAAAATTGCGGCATCCCTGACCAAGCTCGCACGTAAAGATGAAGAATTCATGTGGTCAGAAGTATGCGAACAAGTTTTCGTAGAAATCAAGTCAAGATTGACACCAGCGCCTATTCTCGTCATACCGGACCAATCTGGAGGTTTCGTAGTGCATTGTGATACATCCGGTAAAGAATTAGGATGTGTTCTATATCAGCACGGTAAAGTTGTAGCTTATGCATCAAGGCAGCTGAAGATTCATGAGTGCAACTATCCGACACATGATCTAGAGTTGGCAGCCGTTATCTTTGCACTTAAGATTTAGAGCCATTATCTTCTTGGAGAACAGGTAGATATATACACAGACCATAAAAGTCTGAAGTATGTGTTTACTCAGAAGGAGATAAACATGCGACAGAGAAGATGGTTAGAACTTATGGCTGAATTCGACATCAACCTACAATATCATCCAGGGAAAGTGAATGTAGATCCTGATGCATTTAGTCACCAACCACTATCAATAAATCTCACCGCACAGTGGAAGCTACAGCAAGATTTGCACTAGATGGAGATTGAAGTGGTCATGTCAGGTAACGCTTCAAGTTTGATGAACTTACAAGTTCAACCTACTATTGTTAATCAGATCAAAGAAGCATAAGCAAGTGTGCAAAGCTGAAAAAGACCAAAGAACAAGTAGAAAGTGGACTTAGAACAGACTTCATTATCCATGAAGACGGATCTTTAAGTTACGGAAGCAGATTGTATGTACCACAAGGTCCTGTTTGGGAAGAGTTGATGAAAGAAGCTCACAACTCTCCATACTCAGTACACCCGGTGGTACAAAGATGTACAAAGATCTGCGGCAACATTACTGGTGGTATGGAATAAAACGTGAAGTAGCCAGAAGCGTAGCCAAATGCTTGGTGTGTCAACAAGTAAAAACTGAATATCACAGGACTGCTGGTTTACTTCAACCGTTACCTATTCCAGAATGGAAGTGGCAACACATCACCATGGATTTTATGACCGCACTTCCTCGCAGCACGAAAGGTAACGATGCAGTATGGGTTATAGTGGATCGATTCACAAAGTCGGCTCACTCATACCATTTTGAGTTGGCCAATCTACCGAGACACTAGCAAAGAAGTACATGGAGATAAGTTTGAATCTAAGTATGATTTAACTCTTCATAGTGTACTATTTCTGATACCCATGAACTCATGCAGAAGATCGTGAGATTACATAGACTGCCGGTTTGCATTGTCTCCGATCGTGACACCAGATTCCAATCACAGTTTTGGCAGAGTCTGCAAGTTAGCTTGGGAACGAGTCTGAACTTTAGCCTAGCTTACCATCTACAAACCGATAGACAGTCTGAGCGAACAATTCAGATCCTTGAAGATATGCTAAGAGCGTGCATGTTAGACTTCGGAGGATCGTGGGAAGATCACCTACATCTTATGGAGTTTTCATACAACAACAGCTACCAAGCGAGTATTGGTATGGCACCGTTTGCAGCTCTCTATGGAAGGAAGTGTCGTTCACCATTAAGTTGGGATGACATCGGAGATAAAGAACTCCTTGGACCTGAGATGATAGTGGCGACTGTAGATGCAGTTCCCATTATCAGAGAACGAATGCGCATAGCCCAAGACCGACAAAAGTACTGGGCTGATGCAAAACGCCGACACTTAGAGTTCCAACCGGGAGAACATGTCTTTCTAAAGATTTCTCTAAACCGTGGAGTGATTCGCTTTGAAAAGAGGGGTAAGCTAAGTCCGAGGTACATTGGACCGTTCGACATACTCGAACGAGTCGAAGAAATGGTATATCGCTTGGCACTTCTACCCTCATTAGAAGGAGTGCACAACGTGTTCCACATATACCAGCTCCAAAGATATTTGAGCGACCCTAGCCATATCCTTGATCACTCCAAGCTCACTGTATGCAACAACCCGTTGAAATCCTGGACAGAAAGGTAAAGTCATTTCGGAACAAGGAAATAAACTTGGTTCGAGTGATGTGGAGGAAAGACTCACCAGGAGAATCAACGTGGGAAAGAGAAGACGGCATGCGTGCAAGATACCCTCACTTGTTTGTAAATTAGTCCTTAATTGTAAATTTCGAGAACAAAATTTTTGTAAGGAGGGTAGAATGTAACGACTCTGTTTATATTGTACAAAAATTTGGTTAAAGTTAAAGTACTAAATGGAGTATTTGCAACCCTGAGTATACTATAAGTATTTAATTTGTTTAAGAACAGAAAGAAATAACTTGTAGCTCATTGGTAAAGGCTTGCACTGCTGTGACATAGCCCCAGTGTTCGAATCCCATCAGCCACATATTATTTTTTTAATGATTTTTCTTTTAAACTTTTGGAAGCCTAAAAGTTTACACGTGCAATACATGTAAAATTAAAAATTCTCAGAAATCAAACTTGTGGAAAATGTTATATGAGCAAAGTAGAACACGTGTCACCAATCCAGAGCCTCACATCCCATGAATGGTCAGCGAGATTGCGTTTTAGGCCGGCGCCGCCAGGCTTGACCGTACCAAATGCCCCCATCTTTTGAACCCTGGTCTCTTGGTCTCCCCCCTTAACCCCAGTACTGTTTGTTTTTACTGAAAATAAACAGAGAATTAAAATAAGGCATTAATCCAAACCTTAATGCATTTTAATTCCATTCTTCAATCCTCAAAACCCTAATTTCTCCTATAAATACCATCTCACACCCTAGCTCTTTTTATTCTGAAATCCATTGTTAAAACTCTCAAATTTTTCCAAGTCAAAGAAGTGTACATGTGGAGTTAGCCCAAGGTCATCTTCCGGCGATGACTCGGGACAAATCCGGCGACACCGTGACTCCATGAAGCTCTCAAACCTTTCCTCTACCTCCCCTCTCTCATCTAATCCTGTAAGTACCCTCTCTTCCTCTCTCTTCCTATTCTAAAAAGATCTCTTTTCAAAACCCGTCGGAAGTGGAGTTATTCCGACTTCCGATTTTAATTTTGTTAAAAACATAACTTTTCTTAATAACCAAACACCTATATTGATACATCTTGTTTAGTAATCATAAACAAACATTTAGAACAAGTTTCAATTCAAAATACAATGCTATGCAACTTTTATTTCACTTTTACGGTTAAATACCACAAACTTTATATTCGGCAACTTTCATCATATTTGTTCATATTACCTATAGAAAAACCTCACGAGGTAATGACCTACCTCCCACAACACTCATCTTGATATAGCACGATTACTTGAAAACCATATTTTTGTGGCTAATACAATTTTTACATCAAAAAACCCTAAACTATTAAAAACATTATTCTTTAAATTGTTTTAATCAAATTCCTTACGATCGTGTCTCTACAACCCACTTTTGGGGAATCCAATTTGGTTGGTGCTCGCACATCCATCGGACTAGTAGGGAAAGATACAGACCTCCTCACGGAGTATACGATCTTGATGGAATTTATATTACAGTTTTTAAGAAAACGTGATTTCTATTTAATAAATAAATAAATTTTTCTAATAATTATATATAATATTATCTAACTATCTATTTTAAATACATTTAATAAATTCCATGTTTTCTAGACAAAGGAAACCCAAATTTCATGAATATACCATCACAAATCCATACAATTCCAATTTACACTAAAATACCATATATTATTCAACCTAGGTTTATAATCATTAGAATAATTCACTTTTAAGAATTATATCCATGAAAACCCCAAATACGAGAAATAAATGCTTGAGGTTTATTTTGAAAGTCTATTAAAACTATTTTTCGTAAAACCCCCTCGAGTTTATTAATTTACAATAAGGACCCTAGTAAATATAGGTTTAAGCGGGACCAATTCTCTTGAGTCTCAGGAAGCCGGAGAAAGTGGATGCTTGTCTATTTAAGGTAGAAAACTTAAACGGGTTATCAATGGTAACATAACAAACATAACTATATATAATTTACCTGTTCTATTCTCTGTATATTCTTCTTTATCTCTTGGGACTTATCGAGTGATTGTTCGCTGACGACATTCCTTTTCTATTCTTTCTTTGGAATGTTGTCAGGAGGACCCGACTCTCTGGAGATAGAGCCAAGCTCAGAAGATTTGGAGCAGTTCATCAATGACCCGGAACTCTAGTCACTTGTATATATTTTACTTTCAGTTCATGCCATTATTTAGGCATTACTTTCCACATTGTATTTACTTTTCAGTTGTATTGTAAAGAATGTTTAATAAATAAAAAGTTGTTTTTCATTTACATCTCATGTATTTCGTATATTATATTGCTTATTTATGCATAACGTGTTTATTTCTGAGTAAATACGTCGCGGGCCTCGTCACATCTTCTTATCCGTACACCGGGAAGCGGGGCGTGACAGAAGGCAACTTTGAAGAAAACCTTTCTGAATATGTGCATGCTAAGGCAATGATATCAGGAATCTTCCAAGCTGCATGGTGCAATCCACCGCCTACCTCCCCCAACGCCGGATCGCCTGCATCCTCGACCCCCCTTTGGGGCCATCCTCTCCAGCTTTGCCCCTCTCCCCGCTCGCCTCCTTCTCCCCTCGTCGAGCCGCCCCTTTTGGGACATTACAGCCCGTCTCCACTGGCCTGCTCTGGCTGCCTCTACTCGTCGGGGTGCTTCGTCGGCCCTCTCTGCGACCTTCCGCCTCTATCCGCTGCCCCTCTCACCGAGCCTCCCAGTACTCCCGGGATCGTCACTTGCCATTGTTAGGACTCTCCTTCGATAGCAGTTATCAGGAGACATTCCAATTGGCAACCTTTAAGTTTTGTTTGTTAGGTGGTGTCGATCTCCAGTCTGTTTTTCTGACTCTGCGTAGTAGGATTTTTGGACCCCAGCTAGTCTAGAGACTTCGGAAATGATCCAGCTGTTTCAGGTGAGGATGATGACAGTCCTGTGCGGACAGAGGTCTTATGCCGACCATGGTGATCGCAGGCTCGAGTTCGCAGTGGGAGATCATGTATTCTTACGGATTTTTCCGATGAAGGACGTGTTGAGTTTTGGGAAGCTTACCCACAATTGTAGGTCCTTTCGAAATCCTTAAAGCGAGTTAGTTCCGTTGCCTTTAATTTGGCACTTCCGCCCAGATTATTGAGTATTCACACCGTATTCCTTGTGTCGATACTTTGCAATTACCTTCATGACCTTTCTCACTTGATTCAGCATCAGACCAATTAGCTTGGACGCGATCTTTCGTTCACCAGCAGCCGCTAGTTATAGTGGATCAGCAGGTGGAGGAACTTTGGTCAAGGGTCTTGCCGTCAGTGAGGGTTCTTTGGTGTAGCTGTATAGTGAGGTGATCACTTGGCAAGCTGCGAGCGAGATTTGGGAGTTTTGTACTCATCTTCTTGAAGGTATGCGTAGATGAATTTTAATTCGGGGACCGAATTTCTTTAAGAAGGGAAGATTGTAACGTTTCAGAAACCGTTTTGCGAATTTTCCCGTTTTAGGGCAAAATTGTCGGTATTTTCTGTTTTAACCCGATTTCGATCAAACGTCCGTGTAAGCTTGCCGGAACCTTTTTTAGCTAAAATAAAGCTTGTGCGCGAACTTTAGGGGTATTTGGGAGGTTTTGGTTCAGATAGAATTTTTCCCAAATAAATTATTATTTTAAGCGGTATTTGGTGCACGTAAATCAGGAAATTTCGTTTCTTAAGAATAAATTATTTTTTTGTCACTAGAATATTTTGGAAACTTCTTTTTAAATATCTAGATATTTTTTGGAGTGCAAAAGATTTTATTTTAAAAAGAAA
Source organism: Agapanthus africanus (assembly GCA_030015575.1). Classification (NCBI taxonomy): domain Eukaryota; kingdom Viridiplantae; phylum Streptophyta; class Magnoliopsida; order Asparagales; family Amaryllidaceae; genus Agapanthus; species Agapanthus africanus. The sequence goes on from CM057337.1 coordinate 716,585,833, forward strand.
AGAAAATGTGTAAAGGTGGCAAAGTGCATTTATTAAGCATTTATTACTTTTTTCCCCAGCAATTTCTTCACAAAAATTCACAAAAATACCCCCCTCACCCCCTTGGCCGGCCCTTCCCTTCCCCTTGCTGCCCTCCATCATTCTCACTCTTTTTCAACTCATTTTGCATCAAATAAATCATGAAAAATCCAAATAAAATCACAAAAATTCAAATATAATCATTTTCCTTCATTTCCTTCATTAATCCTTCATGGATCTTCAATAAAGCTTGGTTTTTGATGCTAAGATGTTGGATTAAGATTCATTTTGTGTTCTTAGGGAGGTATAATTCTTACCTTAATCCTTTTATATTTGCTTTAATCTTATTCTAGCTAATTTAGTTAGCTATTTATGTGTTTAGTTTAGTTTTTAAATTATGATTAATTCATTTATATTTGGTTTAAGAAATTCATGTTAGGGTTAAATTTTTTGTTTAAGTGTTTAGTGTTCATTTGAAGTGTTAATTTGTGTTTTGGAGAAGTTTAACCTAGTAGAAAATGTTAATTTTTGCTAATGAACACTTTGTTTAATTATGCAATTTTGCTTACTAGGTTTTTGCTAAAATTTATTTAGCAAATGTTAAAAATATAGAAATGGTTTTTATAGCTTAGTTAAGCTATTTTAAGGTGTTTATAATCGCTAGATATGCGTTAGCTTGAAACTAGTGCGTAATATTGCGATAGGTTGCTTACTAGATTTCGGGGTTTTTTCCGACGTGGGTTCGATTGGTCGTTGCGAGGTTATATCTATTGTATTCCTCGTAATTTTTGTGTTGTGTTGCGCGATCGGGACGATCGGGGTCTAGACTTGTGTTTTGTAGTTTAGCGACCCCAATTAGGGTTTTTGGCCGATGTCATGCGCGATAGATGCGCTAAGCGCGCAGTATAATTTTCAGGGCGTCATTCTTTCGTTTCGATGTCTTTTCGTCATTATAGGATTTTTGCTTATGTGATGTGTTTGTGAAATTTTAGGTTCGCAAGCGGGGACTTCGGACGCTACGACAGGGGAAAACAGGTGGTAGGCTTCATTTAGCCAGGTGCGTTGGTGAGTAGATTTAACATCTACAGGGGAATTGCCCGCATGGCGTTATGCGTCTGGGCTAGAGATGTTATTTCTATCGTATATTCTATGTCATATTTAGAATTGCGCATTTACCCTATTAATTAGATATTGTTGTGCTTGGACTAGTATCCTTAGGACACTGCACATATTATTGGCGATTCATGTTGCACGAGCACTGATTGTATGCTACACATACCGTAAATAATTGCCATGTCACGCATAACCCGCTTATAGATATAATATTGCTTGGTTAGGGACATTGAGATTTTGATTCATATTTCTTTACGCATTGACTTATAGCATACCTGTATACCTACATGCTTACACATATGTTCTGACATACTTACATGCTAGTTACCTGTATACCCATAGAGTATTGTACCATTAGTGATAGATACATGCACACTTTAAGACATAGCTACAGGTATACCTTGCACACATATTTCGCTTATACCCAGGGGGTATACTACCTCATTTACTTATAGGTAGATATATATATCTTGCTATACCTTTATGTTGCACATATATCTGGTTATAGCTACATGTTTACCTTTACTTGATGTTATTTTAGAATTGGAGAGATTAGGAACCGCATGATATTATATTAACTTGTTACAGTTAATTGCTGCTTTTCCTTTATATGTTCGCATTTCAGATTTATGATGCGTATATTATATTCATGGATTTTCGCATTGAGATATGGATTTTTCATGATGTTTTCTGGATTTGGGGACCGTGGGAGTTCATGAAATTATGCATTATTTAAAAAACCCGGTTTCCCTTGATATGATATTTCAGCAGCCACCATGAGATTTATCGGTTCGGATATATATACCCCACGCGAGGAACGGAGGGATCCGTATGCGGGTACATGGTGGGGCCCGGAGGTACCCCGGGGCAAGAGTCATGGAGTAGACGATGAGTTAGTGGGGGAACCATACCATCTGGTGACATTACAAATGACTCAGCGGTTATCATGGGGATACCGACGGGAGTCATGTACGTATAGATACGTCGAGAGGCGAGGGTCAGAGCTAGGCACTCGAGTTTTCGGGATAGCGTATGATACGTACCTATCAGGGTGCCAGTCGTGGTGACAGCATCTGATAGACCTGCATTTCTGTGTCGATGCTTGACACATTGGTTTCATGATATTTCTTTTTACTCCTTTGTATATATAACAGGGGTTTAGGCCGCTGTTATATATGCCCTTACACCAATATTAGTGGAATGGGACGCTAATATATGTGTATTGACATTAAATTATATATATCATCATATTTATTCATGCAAATATACTTAGGATGTTAGATTTTTACTTGATAATTTGATTTGGGATATAGGTGATTCATTTGATATTGGATACATGATATTTATGAGATTGCTGATTTGTACATTTAGGATATATGAGATTTATTCGATATTGTACATTCAGGAATTGTGAGACTTATATGATATGAGAGCCAATTTGGGGGCTGATTTGAGGAATTGGGATTTGGATTTGTCTTGATGGATTGTGATCCTACCACGATGTCAGGATTCCGTGGAAATGACATATTTCATTCCATACTTTACATTTATTGTTTATGCACTGCTTTATGTATTATTAGTACCTGTTAGAGTACCTTTCATGATTGTTGCATTTACATACCTTTATTTATATGCATTGCTTCATGTATTAGTTGTACCTGCTAGTGTACCTTTCTTGATTATTGCATTCATATGACTTTTTATTGCTATTAATTGCACATGTTAGATTCACGCTGTACGTGCATACTCGCGATTACCTACATATGTTATTTACTATTCACGAGTTGGCAACTCACCCCCGTTGTGCCACAGTGTTTGCAGGTGTTCCTCAGGATAGTCAGAGCAGGCTATTATCACACATCTTATCATCTTTTGCTACGGATACCGCATCAGCTCACAGTGTGCAGTTTGCTTAGGTGGGTTTTGTGGTTATTCGTTGTATTGTATATTCGTTGTATCCCTGTACTCTCCATCTAATATTTTCTTGTTGACTTAGAGACTTGGTGAGGACGATATTGTTTATTATTTGTGACTTGTTGTCTTTTATACAGTTTCCTTTCTACCGTCTTTTATTTCTTCGCTACGGCGTCGTATATTTGTTGTGGTGGTTGTTTTCCGCCTTTGGACGTGGATTTGCTCCCGTCGGGGATGCTTTACTTTATATTTATGTTGTACCCATTTTTGGGGCTAGCTTTTACAAAGGAGGTGCTGCCAAAATTTTAAAGGAAATAAAGTTGGAATTTTAAAGATTTGGGTTGTGACTTCAAAGACTTTTAAACAATGTTTCTTATCTTTTCTTGTCTTTTACTGGTTTAGATTTCTGGGTTTTGGCTTTCTTTTACTGCGTTACGCCTGTAGACGTTGCGTAGTATTAGGGCCGTCACGTGCCAATTTCGGGTCGTGACAAAGTTGGTATCAGAGCGCTAGATTTTTACCTTACGGAGTGTAGGATGACCTTGATATGATGGAGTAGGTAGATTAAGCAGAGTAACGTAGTGTGTGTATGTCTGCAGCATACTCACGATGCAGTACTCCGCCTAAAGTGACCTAAGTACAATTACTTGAAATTCCTTCCTTGATGATTCATATCCTTGTGATTCGATTTCCGTGTTCATATCGAATCCTATCCCTATTTATAGCCTTTGCCGCCGACGACTATGGGGACTCAGTGAGGTGCAGCGAGGGCCGAGGTCAGAGTTGACTCGGGTGGGTCAAGGACTGACCAGGATGGCACGCTCGTTGCACAGGTGTAGACGGATCCGCCTTCGACAAATAGTATCGCTAGGCTTGTGGCAGAGATGCAGGACATGCGCCAGACGATGAGTTCTTTGGTGGAGACCATTCGAGCGCAGCGACAGGAGGTTGTCACCCATGTTACCCAGTTGTTCCTTACGATCAGCACACAGCATTCCGTCACTTACATAGCACCAGTAGATGCAGCCCTAGTTGACGAGACACGTATTCCAGAGACTTCGGGAGTTCCGGGACCGTGGAGGACTCGTACCGGGGTATCAGCTCAGAGACAGAAGCTTAGTCGTCAAGACAGCTTTCGTGACCGTTGCGGGAGTAGCAGAGGTTTGGGACGAGGGGATTCGTGTTAGCTAGATCAGCCGTTTGTTGTGTTAATTTCTGTCAGCGATTCTTTTGTTGCGCGATACGTATTTCAGTCGTATGCCAATCGGTTAGGAGATTCATCCGTCACTTGATCCTTCTAGAGATGTTGGATTTGACGTTCTCCTGGACACGGACTGGTTAGTTACGTGCTAGGCGTCTGTGGACTACCATGAGGAAACAGTCAGGTTTTGTTTTCCCAGGCGAGTCAGTTCTTGTTGTGCTGGTGGATAGTTGTGCTGCCTCTCACAACTTGAATTCAGCATTTTTGCTAGTCGGCTTTTGAGGAGAGGATGTTGTGGATTCTTGGCATTCATTCGTGATACCGTAGCCATAGAGGGTTGTTGGACCGGTTTTCTTTCGTGCAAGAGTTTTCCGACGATGTTCCAGATGAGCCGGCGGAGCTTAGGGAGCTTAAGGATCAGCTGCAGAGTTGTTTGTTGGGAGGCTAGTGCGTCTGAGTGTTTCACATTGAGGAGCTCCTATTTCTGTTCGTCAAGAAGAAAGATGACAGATTGCGGTTGTGGATTGATAGATCGTCAATTGAACCGGCTTACGGTGCGGATAGGTATCCTTTACCTCGCCTTGACGATTTCTTCGATCAGCTCCACATTGCGAGACATTTTCTAAGTTGTTCAGGATCAGGTCATCATTGTTGCGGGTTCGGAGTGATGACATTCCGAAGACTGCCTTGTGCGTGCTACGGGCTTTGTGTGTTTTGGTGGTGTTGTCGGACTCACCAATGCCCTAACAGCATTCGTAGATATGATGAACCGGATTTCTTCAGGTCGTTCCTCGACCAGTTATTGTTGTGTTATTGATGACATTCTGGTCTATTCTTTGTGTCTTGAGGGACAGGAGCAGCACTTGAGGATTTGTTTTGCAGACATTGGGAGAGCCCCGGCTGTTTGCTAGATTCTCGGAGTGTTCCTTCAGGGTTGTTTGTGTTGACTCCTAGGTCTTGTAGTTACGGGAGACGGTTTTTCGTATGGTCCCGAGGAAGATCGTGGCCGTACAGCTTAGTCCCAGGCTTGTGTTCGGACGGAAGTCCGCAGATTTTTGGGCTTAGCAGGTTTTTACCGCCGTTTCGTGCAGGATTGCTAGTGTAGTGCTGCACCGTTGACTGGACTGACCTGAAAGGAGGTTTCTTTTCTTTGGACCGAGGCATGTGTGCGGAGTTTTTCAGAAGTTGGAGATTCGGTTAACAACTGCACCAGTTCTTTCTTGCTTTTTGGTTCGGGCGACTTTGTTGTTTTAACTGTGATGTTTCGCGAGTGGGGCTCGATTGTGTACTGAGGTGACACTATAGAGTTATCGCTTTTGCTTCCCTACATTTGGAGGAAGTACGAGCAGGATATCCCACTCATGATCTGGAGATGGCCGCAGTGGTAGTGCGTTGGGGATTGGAGACACTACTTGTTCGAGAGTCGTGTCAGATTTTCACGGACCACCAGAGCTTAATGTACATCTTCCTGCAGCGGGTTTTGATTGTTGAGACAGCACCGTTGGATGGAACGTGTGGAGGATTGTGTTTGTGAGATCCTTTATTACCCTTGACAAGGCGATTGTGGTAGTTGATGCTGGAGTCGTAGGCCCGGGGTTAGTTTGTTCCAGTTGTGCGCAGTCAGAGACAGTCTTCTGCAGATTTACAGTTCTTGTGCGATCGTGGAGTACAACTTAGGTTCGCCTCTACTGAGGGGACAGCTTGCTCATGTCCGCGTCCGACCACTTTTCCTTAATCGCTTTCGCGAGACTCTGCCCGCCGATACTCGTTCGTCAGAAATACTTGAGCATACTTGGCTGGGTAATGATTCGGAGTCCTTGATTTGTGACAAGGGTGTGATGAGTTTAGGGATGCGTTTGCGTACCTGATACTATTGGGTAGAGACGTGAAATCCTAGAGCAGGCACATCTGTCAACTCTCTGTACTCATTCAAGTTCCACCAGCATTTGACGTGACTTGTGAGATAGTTACGGGTGGGCAAGGATGTAAAGAGAAGTTTCAGATTTCGTTTCAAGGTGTTGTCTTGTTGTGTGTTTTGGTTGAGCATCTGAGACCGGCTGGAGAGTTGCAACCTTAAACCGTTCCGAAGTGGGAATGGGAGCAGATCTCCATGAATATTCTTTGTGGCCTATACCCAGGTTTAGTCAGGGTGTGACTCCATTCGGATGCTTGTTGTCCGGTTATACTCAGTTTGCTCAGTTGTTCTTTGTTAAGTTTGTGTGTTGCACGGAGTTCCTTCATGGGTCGTATCCAATGAAGGCACCCTGTTCGCTTGCCGTCTTAGGCAGGAGCTTCAGGAAGCCTTGGGTTTTGGTTGAGCTTTAGCTCCGTCTTTCCATCCGCAAGATGATGGTTTTGTGAGAGCGGGCTATACCGACTCTAGAGGTTATACTCGTGCATACGTACTAATTGTTGTCGGCAGTTGGGATCGTCACTTGCCGTTGTTAGGACTCTCCTTCGATAGCAGTTATCAGGAGACATTCCAATTGGCAACCTTTAAGTTTTGTTTGTTAGGTGGTGTCGATCTCCAGTCTGTTTTTCTGACTCTGCGTAGTAGGATTTTTGGACCCCAGCTAGTCTAGAAACTTCGGAAATGATCCAGCTGTTTCAGGTGAGGATGATGACAGTCCTGTGCGGACAGAGGTCTTATGCCGACCATGGTGATCGCAGGCTCGAGTTCGCAGTGGGAGATCATGTATTCTTACGGATTTTTCCGATGAAGGACGTGTTGAGTTTTGGGAAGCTTACCCACAATTGTAGGTCCTTTCGAGATCCTTAAAGCGATTTAGTTCCGTTGCCTTTAATTTGGCACTTCCGCCCAGATTATTGAGTATTCACCCCGTATTCCTTGTGTCGATACTTTGCAATTACCTTCATGACCTTTCTCACTTGATTCAGCATCAGACCAATTAGCTTGGACGCGATCTTTCGTTCACCAGCAGCCGCTAGTTATACTGGATCAGCAGGTGGAGGAACTTCGGTCAAGGGTCTTGCCGTCAGTGAGGGTTCTTTGGCGTAGCTGTGTCACGCCCCGCTTCCCAGAGTACGCAAGATTGGGCACGTGACATAGCCAACCATGCTACCTGTGGGTAGGAAGTATCCATCCACAGTCACATTACGGCTGTAGAGATATCAAGAACAAGATAAATAAACTATCTAACACATGTCCAAATCCATAATAATAAGAGTCAATGAAAAATAAGTGCGGAAGCAAATGATCCAATACAATAATAGAAAGGTACGTCCCATAATGCGGGATCGCACCTGGAAATAAAATGCAATAAATGAACTAACCACTACAGAACTCACAAATCAGCCTGCTGGCTGAGGTACTCCTGCTCGGTCGGCGACAGTGGTAAGGAATCTGGGCCATGCAAAACCCAGACGTCAGCGCGTCATGTCAACCAATAATATAATATGAACATGGTAATAAGCAATGCAGGGATAAACATGAATAAAGCAATCATATGAAACAACAGTGCAGGGTAATGTGCAGTGGGTAACTAAACCGTTCTATCAGGTTTTCTATTCTAAAGTCTTTGAAATCAATTGATGACTCGTCGATGTAACTCAATAGTATCCCGTGCATGCCCGGGACCACGGTCAAGACCCTCGGGGCTGAATCCGAGACGTGCCGCTAGGCAGTAATAGGTAGCAGGATGGACGAGTGATGTCAGCATCATCACTCCCGGACTGGCCAAGCCCGTAAGACTGATCAGAACAGGTATCGAACTGTTGAGTTACAAGTCGGTTTCACCTTTGATTTCCCCATACCCCCAAGTTATGTATGTCAGGTCAGGTATTCAGTAATCAAGAACTAATGCCAACACAGGATCAGGTAAAAGCAGGTTTGTCTGGATAGACAACAGGAATGGTCCATGAGGACCCCAAGTCAGGTTTGTTGGCATTAGGCATGAGATCAGGTAACGGGTCGGGTCATGGTACAACAGGTTGAGTTGGTAGTAAAGGGTACCATGTCCGGTGCATCGGTAGGTGTAAATGTCATGTGTATCAAGGTCAGGTCAATATGTGACGCAATCGAGGGTGTGCTCACAACAGGTATATAATCGAATAAGGAATCACAGCAGGAAATAAAGTAAACAATAATAACAGTTCATTTAATCACGATGGTGCATTACTATAGTGCAATTGTATTATCATATTAACAGGTTCGAGCACCCTTGGGGTGCAATAATCACAAGGTAGTGCAATAGCAATGACAGAAAGTACAAGAGCTACATGGGTATGACTATCGTCCTTTCAATAGTAAAAGAATGATTAACTGGTAATATTGTTATAATAATATTAATATGGATAGCATATTCAAAGCGATTAATAACTATAAAAGTGGTATTGATTAACCACGCACAAGAAGGTTCCGTTCAGAAATTCAGCGTCACCCTAATTTGTAAAATAGCTTAAAAATAACAAATGTTCTCCAAAAGAGACGTATCTTATACCAAAACAAAGATAATTCAATAAGGTTTTCAGTTTTATAAGTATAAGCATCTCAGGTTATCCCTACAAAAAGTTATGAATATTCGAAGTTGAAAGTTTGCTGCTGGAATTTCCCTGGGCAGCAGTTTAAAGGCATTTTCATTTGCATTTTACGTTATTTAAACAATTTATTTTGCAAGTAAATATTTCATAGAGTTATAGTATTCTGAATTAGCTTCGTAAAAAACTAAAGAACGTATACTAATGATTTTTCTATGATTTATAATGAATTTTATAAGATAAGGTGTACAGTAAATTTCAGATTTGTCATATCCGATTTTTCAACGACGTTTCATGTGTAAACTATAAGATTTTCAAATGTATAACATTATAAAATGAAGATTATAAAAGTATATAGCATGTAGCAAGATTAACTTGCCTCGATGGATCGCGAATCGGGAAAACGGAACGTTAACCGTCGGCGGGGAAAACTCGCAACGGGCGCACGGTTCACGGAATGAACCCAAACGACGAACAAAGGAACCACACGGGTCGGGGTACCTCACTGGAACGTCGAGAAGCGTCACCGGCACGACGGAATTCCGGCAACAAAAGAACAGTTAAAAAAAATGAAAAACGGAACATGAAGCAAGAAGATAAAGAATGATAAAGAGAAGTACGAGAGAATATATGAGGGAGAGGGAGAGGGAGAGAGAGAAAAAAGTGGAGAGAGAGAGAGAAAGTGGGGCCCACAGGGTTAAAGGGGAGATTGCGATTGGCTGAGAGAATAAATTAAGAAGGATATAAAGATTGTAAAAATATTATATGGTTAACTTAAAGATTTAAAAGATAGGTAATGAACAGTAAGATATCAGGTTAGTTAGAAAAAATATATGCGATGGTTTTAATAATATTAAAATTTGGGATTTTGGCGCCAAATAAAACATTTCCAAATTGCGCCCGGGTTGGGTCTAAAAATTCGAAATTCAAATAATAGGATTTTAAGCGGGTTCCAAATTTTAAAATGAAATGTTTTATGATTAAAAAGCATACTCCCAAAACGGACACACGCACGTGCACGTAGCCATCCAAACTCGCCCGTTTCACTGAACGGGACGAGAATACAATGCACGGACGCTACCACGAGGCTAAGGGTGTCAAGTAGGCCAAGAAGAATATTTTCAATTTTATTTTAGGTGCTAAAATTTGTTATATGCAGTAAGACTTAGCCGGTTAAAATTTTGCAATAAGAACCAAACAAGCAAGATAAATGAAATGAGCAATGCCAAACACTCAACCAGTAACAGAAATAGTATTATTGGGCTCGGGTGTTACATCATACCCAACTACAAAAAGAATTTCGTCCTCGAAATTCCAAGAATTCAAGATAGATAACTACAGGAAAATGTGAGGAAACTTCTGCCGGATCTCGTCTTCTCGCTCCCAAGTGGATTCTCTATGCGATCGATTACCCCAAGAGACTAGCACAAGGGGGATAACCTTGTTCTTAAGAACCTTTTCCCTTCGATCCCCGATTTCAATCGGTCGCTCCTCAAAAGTCAAGTCTTCTCGTACTGTTAGCTCCGAATGATCCAAAACGTGTGTTTCATCTCGAATATACTTACGGAGTTGAGATACGTGAAACATATCGTGCACATTTGCCAAGGACTGCGGTAACGCCAAATGATATGCTACCTCACCAACACGCTCCACGATCTCAAGGGTCCAACGAATCGAGGACTAAGCTTTCCTCGACTTCCAAAACGAATCACCCCTCTAGTCGGTGATATCTTCAAGAACACCAAATCACCCACGGTGAATTCTAGAGGTCTTCTCGACGTGTCAGCCCAACTCTTCTGTCTGTCTTGTGCTGCCTTCATATGATTTCTGATAGTGTTAACCTTCTCAACTGTCTGCATCACCAAATCTGGTCCCAACAATTTTCGTTTACCGACATCATCCCAACAAATAGGTGAACGACATTTACGACCATACAAAGCTTCAAACGGAGCCATCTGGATAGTTGCCTGAAAACTGTTGTTGTAAGAAAACTCCACCAAGTGTAGATGATCCTCCCACGAACCCTTGAAGTCCAACATGCATGCTCTCAACATATCATCAAGAGTTTGGATTGTTCTCTCCGACTGACCATCAGTTTGAGGATGATAAGCTGTGCTAAACTTCAATCGAGTCCCCAAACTTTCCTGTAAACTCCTCCAGAAGTGTGATAAGAACCGAGTGTCCCGATCGGACACGATGCTCACCGGTACGCCATGCAATCTTACAATCTCCTGCATGTACCGCTCTGCCAAAGTCTCTGTTGATTGACCAACCCGGAAAGGAATAAAGTGAGCTGCCTTGGTCAATCGATCGACAATCACCCATACTGTATTGTTTCCCTTTGGACTTCGCGGTAAAGCCGTCACGAAATCCATGGTTATATGTTCCCACTTCCACTGAGGAATCGGAAGTGGTTGCAACAAACCAGCAACCCTATGGTGTTCAGCCTTGACTTGCTGACATACCAAGCACTTAGCCACGAAGCGAGCAATCTCCCGTTTCATGCCTTCCCACCAGAAATGCTGTCGAATATCTCGGTACATTTTTGTACCTCCTTGATGTATAGAATAAGCTGAACTGTGTGCCTCCTTCATAAGCTCTTCACGAACATCCCCCTTTGGCACACACAAACGGCTACCATACCTCAACGAACCATCTTCGTAGACCAGTAAATCTGTTCATAGTCCAGCCTCAATCTGCTCTCGAAACTTCTGCAGTCTAGGATCCTGTGATTGTGCCGCTTTAATCTTCTCAACCAAGGATAACTGTACTTGCAACTGCATCAACTATCCCGTAGAATGTGGTAGCACAACTTCCAAGTCAAATCTTCGAAAATCTGCAATGATCTCCCTCTGTGTAGTTAACACCTGAATTGCTGGTAACCGACTAAGCGCATCCGGCACAACATTAACCTCCTCCGGATGGTACTTAAGATCAAGATCGTAGTCAGCCATCAACTCCAACCATCTACGCTGCCTCATGTTAAGCTCCTTCTGTGTAAACACATACATCAAGCTCTTATGATCTGTAAAAACTTCGACTCTTTCCCCCAAAAGGTAGTGTCTCCAAATCTTCAAAGCGAAAATCACAGCCGCAAGCTCCAAGTCATGAGTTGGATAATTCTTCTCATGGGTCTTCAACTGTTTCGATGCGTATGCTACAACCTTCCCATGCTGCATCAAAACACATCCCAATCCTTTCCCAGATGCGTCGCTATGAATCACTAGTCCTCCGGAATTGTCTGGTACGGTCAGGATAGGGGCGGTTATCAACTTCTGCTTCAACGTCTCAAAAGCCAACACACACTTATCCGTCCATACAAAAGGTACCTCCTTGCGCGTAAGCTTGGTCAACGGTTCTGCCAAACGAGCGAAGTTCTCCACAAATCTCCTGTAGTATCCGGCTAATCCAAGGAAACTTCTTATCTCAGCTACATTCCTTGGAATAGGCTAATCTCGAACTGCTGCAATCTTTTCGGGATCGACGGCGATTCCATCGCCCGACACAACATGCCCCAGAAACTTTATTTCTTCCAGCCAAAATCCGCACTTACTCATCTTCGCATACAATTTCTCCTGTCTCAATGTCTGCAGTGCGATCTTCAAATGCTCAGCATGCTCCTCCAAACTCTTCGAGTAAACCAGAATATCGTCAATGAATACCACAATAAACTGGTCCAAGAATGGTGAAAAGATTCGGTTCATCAAGTCCATGAATACTGCCGGCGCATTCGTTACTCCGAAGGGCATCACTAGATACTCGTAATGTCCATACCGAGTTCAAAACGCCGTCTTGCAAATATCCTCTGCTTTCACTCGGACCTGATGATATCCGGATCGCAAATCCAGTTTCGAGAATACCCTTGCGCCACTAAGCTGCTCAAAAAGTTCTCCAATGCGAGGGATCGGGTACTTGTTCTTAATAGTTACCCGGTTTAATTCTTGATAATCGATGCACATCCTCCTCGTGCCATCCTTCTTCTTTACTAGAAGAACTGGAGCTCCCCAAGGCGAGTTGCTGCTTCGAATCCAACCCTTCTCAAGCAATTCAGTAACTTGTTTCTTAACTTCTTCCAATTCTACTGGTGCCATTGGATAATACTCTTTAGATACTGGCGCTGCACCAGGAATAAGGTCAATTACGAACTCCACGTCTCTCTTCGGCGGCAAGCCCGATATATCTTCAAACACATCCATAAAATCGTGAACAACCGCCGGCTCTTCACTATTATCAACTTCCATTGCTGCAAGAACATTGTTAGTCGGCCTAGCCCTAAACTCGACTGGCCCGATAGAACTGCTTCCTTAACGCAACTGCTGTCTGCTGCAAACTCCCTTTCATCCCAGATAAACTCCGCCGCTCTTGGCTGCTGCAAGTATTTATGAGAAAGTGGTCAAACCCAGAGAGACATTCTGCCTCTGGATGTCCACGTCCAGCCTGCGCATGAACCTCCGTGCCCTGTCTGCATCGTTGGCAACTAAAGGTCCAGCGAAACTACTGAGTCTCGTCCATTCTGCTACATGCACATCTACGGGTGCTTCCTTCTGCTTTAGTCTGATGAACTTCTCTTCCATTTCCTCCCGTGCAGTCCGCGGGAAGAACTTCTCCAGGAAACTCTTAGAAAAATCCGCCCACTTGATCGGCTTGAGCAAGCGGATCTCCTCAACAAGCCACCATTCTCGGGCGTAGTCCACTAGCTGAATGTGTACCACAACAACTTTTTGTCATCTGGAATCTGTGCCGCAAAAAGCAAGTTCTCTGTGTCAACTAGCCACTGCTCCACTAGCAATGGCTCCTTTAAACCAGTAAATATAGACGGACCCAACCGCCTGAAATCTGCTACGGTCCCTACTCGGTCAACTGGTCTAGCTCCAATATTGTTCACAGACTACTGAACGATCTGCAAATCTTCCCGAAACGAGTCCGCTTGCTGCTGGATCAGCTCGGTCTGTTTCTTTGATTCTCCAGCATTCCTCTTATCACTCCAAGCATGGCGGCTTCATCCACACGCCTCTGGTACGTCTTCATATTCTTACTTGCCATAATCCTGAACTCAAAACACCCAACATTAGCATGATGATAGATTCTGAATATAGATCAAGGCTAGAACTCCAAGATACTTAAATAGAGTACCGCATTGTAACTATGCCGCGGTATCATAGCCACAATTACTTAACTCCACCCAAGTCGCCTAAGTCCTAGGGATAACAAGAAATTAGGTTTTCGAGTCGACATGCAAAGTAAGTTTGCACGTCGTAAAAGATATAATCAGGAAGAATGTGATTCAAGAATGGTAAAACGGTCAAGGTGGCAGGACATGTTTCCTAAACACGGGTATTCTGATTCGTGTATTGGGTACAATACCCAACTACAAAAGAATTAACCCGACTAACCTATGGCTCTGATACCAAAAGAACCATGTCACGCCCCGCTTCCCAGAGTACGTAAGATTGGGCACGTGACATAGCCAACCATGCTACCTGTGGGTAGGAAGTATCCATCCACAGTCACATTACGGCTGTAGAGATATCAAGAACAAGATAAATAAACTATCTAACACATGTCCAAATCCATAATAATAAGAGTCAATGAAAAATAAGTGCGGAAGCAAATGATCCAATACAATAATAGAAAGGTACGTCCCATAATGCGGGATCGCACCTGGAAATAAAATGCAATAAATGAACTAACCACTACAGAACTCACAAATCAGCCTGCTGGCTGAGGTACTCCTGCTCGGTCGGCGACAGTGGTAAGGAATCTGGGCCATGCAAAACCCAGACGTCAGCGCGTCATGTCAACCAATAATATAATATGAACATGGTAATAAGCAATGCAGGGATAAACATGAATAAAGCAATCATATGAAACAACAGTGCAGGGTAATGTGCAGTGGGTAACTAAACCGTTCTATCAGGTTTTCTATTCTAAAGTCTTTGAAATCAATTGATGACTCGTCGATGTAACTCAATAGTATCCCGTGCATGCCCGGGACCACGGTCAAGACCCTCGGGGCTGAATCCGAGACGTGCCGCTAGGCAGTAATAGATAGCAGGATGGACGAGTGATGTCAGCATCATCACTCCCGGACTGGCCAAACCCGTAAGACTGATCAGAACAGGTATCGAACTGTTGAGTTACAAGTCGGTTTCACCTTTGATTTCCCCATACCCCCAAGTTATGTATGTCAGGTCAGGTATTCAGTAATCAAGAACTAATGCCAACACAGGATCAGGTAAAAGCAGGTTTGTCTGGATAGACAACAGGAATGGTCCATGAGGACCCCAAGTCAGGTTTGTTGGCATTAGGCATGAGATCAGGTAACGGGTCGGGTCATGGTACAACAGGTTGAGTTGGTAGTAAAGGGTACCATGTCCGGTGCATCGGTAGGTGTAAATGTCATGTGTATCAAGGTCAGGTCAATATGTGACGCAATCGAGGGTGTGCTCACAACAGGTATATAATCGAATAAGGAATCACAGCAGGAAATAAAGTAAACAATAATAACAGTTCATTTAATCACGATGGTGCATTACTATAGTGCAATTGTATTATCATATTAACAGGTTCGAGCACCCTTGGGGTGCAATAATCACAAGGTAGTGCAATAGCAATGACAGAAAGTACAAGAGCTACATGGGTATGACTATCGTCCTTTCAATAGTAAAAGAATGATTAACTGGTAATATTGTTATAATAATATTAATATGGATAGCATATTCAAAGCGATTAATAACTATAAAAGTGGTATTGATTAACCACGCACAAGAAGGTTCCGTTCAGAAATTCAGCGTCACCCTAATTTGTAAAATAGCTTAAAAATAACAAATGTTCTCCAAAAGAGACGTATCTTATACCAAAACAAAGATAATTCAATAAGGTTTTCAGTTTTATAAGTATAAGCATCTCAGGTTATCCCTACAAAAAGTTATGAATATTCGAAGTTGAAAGTTTGCTGCTGGAATTTCCCTGGGCAGCAGTTTAAAGGCATTTTCATTTGCATTTTACGTTATTTAAACAATTTATTTTGCAAGTAAATATTTCATAGAGTTATAGTATTCTGAATTAGTTTCGTAACGAACTAAAGAACGTATACTAATGATTTTTCTATGATTTATAATGAATTTTATAAGATAAGGTGTACAGTAAATTTCAGATTTGTCATATCCGATTTTTCAACGACGTTTCATGTGTAAACTATAAGATTTTCAAATGTATAACATTATAAAATGAAGATTATAAAAGTATATAGCATGTAGCAAGATTAACTTGCCTCGATGGGTCGCGAATCGGGAAAACGGAACGTTAACCGTCGGCGGGGAAAACTCGCAACGGGCGCACGGTTCACGGAATGAACCCAAACGACGAACAAAGGAACCACACGGGTCGGGTACCTCACTGGAACGTCGAGAAGCGTCACCGGCACGACGGAATTCCGGCAACAAAAGAACAGTTAAAAAAAATGAAAAACGGAACATGAAGCAAGAAGAGAAAGAATGATAAAGAGAAGTACGAGAGAATATATGAGGGAGAGGGAGAGGAAGAGAGAGAAAAAAGTGGAGAGAGAAAGAGAAAGTGGGGCCCACAGGGTTAAAGGGGAGGTTGCGATTGGCTGAGAGAATAAATTAAGAAGGATATAAAGATTGTAAAAATATTATATGGTTAACTTAAAGATTTAAAAGATAGGTAATGAACAGTAAGATATCAGGTTAGTTAGAAAAAATATATGCGATGGTTTTAATAATATTAAAATTTGGGATTTTGGCGCCAAATAAAACATTTCCAAATTGCGCCCGGGTTGGGTCTAAAAATTCGAAATTCAAATAATAGGATTTTAAGCGGGTTCCAAATTTTAAAATGAAATGTTTTATGATTAAAAAGCATACTCCCAAAACGGACACACGCACGTGCACGTAGCCATCCAAACTCGCCCGTTTCACTGAACGCGACGAGAATACAATGCACGGACGCTACCACGAGGCTAAGGGTGTCAAGTAGGCCAAGAAGAATATTTTCAATTTTATTTTAGGTGCTAAAATTTGTTATATGCAGAAAGACTTAGCCGGTTAAAATTTTGCAATAAGAACCAAACAAGCAAGATAAATGAAATGAGCAATGCCAAACACTCAACCAGTAACAGAAATAGTATTATTGGGCTCGGGTGTTACAAGCTGTATAGTGAGGTAATCACTTGGCAAGCTGCGAGCGAGATTTGGGAATTTTGTACTCATCTTCTTGAAAGTACGCGTAGATGAATTTTAATTCGGGGACCGAATTTCTTTAAGGGGGGAAGACGTTTCAGAAACCGTTTTGCGAATTTTCCCGTTTTAGGGCAAAATTGTAGGTATTTTCCGTTTTAACCCGATTTCGATCAAACGTCCGTATAAGCTTGCCGGCACCTTTTTTAGCTAAAATAAAGCTTGTGCGCGAACTTTAGGGGTATTTGGGAGGTTTTGGTTCAGATAGAATTTTTCCCAAATAAATTATTATTTTAAGCGGTATTTGGTGCACGTAAATCGGGAAATTTCTTTTCTTAAGAATAAATTATTTTTTTGTCACTAGAATATTTTGGAAACTTCTTTTTAAATATCTAGATATTTTTTGGAGTGCAAAAGGTTTTATTTTAAAAAGAAAAGAAAATGTGTAAAGGTGGCAAAGTGCATTTATTAAGCATTTATTACTCTTTTTCCTAGCAATTTCTTCACAAAAATACCCCCCTCACCCCCTTGGCCGGCCCTTCCCTTCCCCTTGCTGCCCTCCATCATTCTCACTCTTTTTCAACTCATTTTGCATCAAATAAATCATGAAAAATCCAAATAAAATCACAAAAATTCAAATATAATCATTTTCCTTCATTTCCTTCATTAATCCTTCATGGATCTTCAATAAAGCTTGGTTTTTGATGCTAAGATGTTGGGTTAAGATTCATTTTGTGTTCTTGGGGAGGTATAATTCTTACCTTAATCCTTTTATATTTGCTTTAATCTTATTCTAGCTAATTTAGTTAGCAATTTATGTGTTTAGTTTAGTTTTTAAATTATGATTAATTCATTTATATTTGGTTTAAGAAATTCATGTTAGGGTTAAATTTTTTGTTTAAGTGTTTAGTGTTCATTTGAAGTGTTAATTTGTGTTTTGGAGAAGTTTAACCTAGTAGAAAATGTTAATTTTTGCTAATGAATACTTTGTTTAATTATGCAATTTTGCTTACTAGGTTTTTGCTAAAATTTATTCAGCAAGTGTTAAAAATATAGAAATGGCTTTTATAGCTTAGTTAAGCTATTTTAAGGTGTTTATAATCGCTAGATATGCGTTAGCTTGAAACTAGTGCGTAATATTGCGATAGGTTGGTTACTAGATTTCGGGGTTTTTCCGACGTGGGTTCGATTGGTCATTGCGAGGTTATATCTGTTGTATTCCTCATAATTTTTGTGTTGTGTTGCACGATCTGGACGATCGGGGTCTAGACTTGTGTTTTGTAGTTTAGCGACCCCAATTAGGGTTTTTGGCCGATGTCGTGCGCGATAGATGCGCTAAGCGTGCAGTGTAATTTTCAGGGCGTCATTCTTGCGTTTCGATGTCTTTTCGTCATTATAGGATTTTTGCTTATGTGATGTGTTTGTGAAATTTTAGGTTCGCAAGCGGGGACTTCGGACGCTACGACAGGGGAAAACAGGTGGTAGGCTTCACTTAGCCAGGAGCGTTGGTGAGTAGATTTAACATCTACAGGGGAATCGCCCGCATGGCGTTATGCGTCTGGGCTAGAGATGTTATTTCTGTCGTATATTCTATGTCATATTTAGAATTGCTCATTTACCCTATTACTTAGATATTGTTGTGCTTGGACTAGTATCCTTAGGGCACTGCACATATTATTGACGATTCATGTTGCACGAGCACTGATTGTATGCTACACACACCGTCTATAATTGCCATGTCACGCATAACCCACTTATAGATATAATATTGCTTGGTTAGGGACATTGAGATTTTGATTCATATTTCTTTACGCATTGACTTATAGCATACCTGTATACCTACATGTTTACACATATATTCTGACATACTTACATGCTAGTTACCTGTATACCTATAGAGTATTGTACCATCAGTGATAGGTACATGCACACTTTACGAAATAGCTACAGGTATACCTTGCACACCTATTTCGCTTATACCCAAGGGGTATACTATATCATTTGCTTATAGGTAGATACATATATCTTGCTATGCCTTTATATTGCACATATATCTGGTTATAGCTACATGTTTACCTTTACTTGATGTTATTTTAGAATTGGAGAGATTAGGAACCGCATGATATTATATTAACTTGTTACAGTTAATTGCTGCTTTTCCTTTATATGTTCGCATTTCAGATTTATGATGCGTATATTATATTCATGGATTTTCGCATTGAGATATGGATTTTTCATGATATTTTCTGCATTTGGGGACCGTGGGAGTTCATGAAATTATGCATTATTTGAAAAACCCGGTTTCCCTTGATATGATATTTCAGCAGCCACCATGAGATTTATCAGTTCGGATATATATACCCCACGCGAGGAACGGAGGGGTCCGTGTGCGGGTACATAGTGGGGCCCGGAGGTACCCCGGGGCAAGAGTCGTAGAGTAGACGATGAGTTAGTGGGGGAACCATACCATCCGGTGACATTACCAATGACTCAGCGGTTATCATGGGGATACCGACGGGAGTCATGTACGTATAGATACGTCGAGAGGCGAGGGTCAGAGCTAGGCACTCGAGCTTTCGGGATAGCGTATGATACGTACCTATCAGGATGCCAATCGTAGTGACAACACCTGATAGACCTGCATTTCTGTGTCGATGCTTGACACATTGGTTTCATGATATTTCTTTTTACTCCTTTGTATATATAACAGGGGTTTAGGCCGCTGTTATATATGCCCTTACACCAATATTAGTGGAATGGGACGCTAATATATGTGTATTGACATTAAATTATATACATCATCATATTTATTCATGCAAATATACTTAGGATGTTAGATTTTTACTTGATAATTTGATTTGGGATATAGGTGATTCATTTGATATTGGATACAGGATATTTATGAGATTGCTGATTTGTACATTCAGGATATATGAGATTTATTCGATATTGTACATTCAAGAATTGTGAGGCTTATATGATATGAGAGCCAATTTGGGGGCTGATTTGAGGAATTGGGATTTGGATTTGTCTTAATGGATTGTGATCCTACCACGATGTCAGGATTCCGTGGAAATGATATATTTCATTCCATACTTCACATTTATTGTTTATGCACCGCTTCATGTATTAGTAGTACCTGTTAGAGTACCTTTCATGATTGTTGCATTTACATACCTTTATTTATATGCATTGCTTCATGTATTAGTTGTACCTGCTAGTGTACCTTTCTTGATTATTGCATTCATATGACTTTTTATTGCTATTAATTGCACATGTTAGATTCACGCTGTACGTGCATACTCACGATTACCTGCATATGTTATTTACTATTCACGAGTTGGCAACTCAACCCCGTTGTGCTACAGTGTTTGCAGGTGTTCCTCAGGATAGTCAGAGCCAGGCTATTATCACACATCTTATCATCTTTTGCTACGGATACCGCATCAGCTCACAGTGTGCAGTTTGCTTAGGTGGGTTTTGTGGTTATTCGTTGTATTGTATATTCGTTGT
The DNA here is from genome assembly GCA_030015575.1 of Agapanthus africanus. Lineage (NCBI taxonomy): Eukaryota > Viridiplantae > Streptophyta > Magnoliopsida > Asparagales > Amaryllidaceae > Agapanthus > Agapanthus africanus. Next base: position 716,606,287 of record CM057337.1, read on the forward strand.
ATCCCTGTACTCTCCATCTAATATTTTCTTGTTGACTTAGAGACTTGGTGAGGACGATATTGTATATTATTTGTGACTTGTTGTCTTTTATACAGTTTCCTTTCTACCGTCTTTTATTTCTTCGCTACGGCGTCGTATATTTGTTGTGGTGGTTGTTTTCCGCCTTTGGGCGTGGATTTGCTCCCGTTGGGGATGTTTTACTTTATATTTATGTTGTACCCATTTTTTGGGGCTAGCTTTTACAAAGGAGGTGCTACCACAATTTTAAAGGAAATAAAATTGGACTTTTAAAGAATTTGGGTTGTGATTTCAAAGACTTTTAAACAATGTTTCTTATCTTTTCTTGTCTTTTACTGGTTTAGATTTCTGGGTTTTGGCTTTCTTTTACTGCGTTACGCCTGTAGACGTTGCGTAGTATTAGGGCCGTCACGTGCCAATTTCGGGTCGTGACAGATAAGGTGATAGAGCATGTATATATATTTAATTAACAAGAAAATATCATAGTTTTAGTCTATTTTAATTATCAAGAAAATACTATTAATTTAAGTTTAGGGTTAATTTAAAGGGGAAAATGTATTTGAGCCCCTATGTCCAAAAAGAAATATGCCTAAGTCCCTATGTAAAAAATACTTGTTAAAAACTTCTTAACTGTAAAGATTCCTTTAGTCAACTCTCTGGCCTTTTTAATTCCAATACTGCCCTTTTATAGAAACTATTACAATTATTTCAGAAATTACTATGCTTTATCGTAAAACTACTATATATAGATGGAAACTACTAAATTTATGTAGAAAGTACTACATTTATAATAAAATCGCTACATCTATCTATAAGACTTACATTTATCAGTGAAACTGTTACACTTATCTTGTTTTTTTGTTTTTTCTTGAACTTCTTTCTCCTTTCTCCGTCCTCCACCCTCACCTTCTTATTCAAATTTTTTCTTCCAAAAAATTCAACATTTAAAGGCTATCAAATCGAAATTATAACCTAATGTAAAAGATTTGTATTTTTATTATGAGTTCCCTTTTGTTTTATCAAGAAAGAAGAAAGAAAAAAGAGGAAAGATTAGATTTGTTGGACTTCTTTCCGAGAGTTGTTGATAGGCATTTGAGTTGTTGAGATATTGGATTGGTTAAAAATCACTTGGAGATGGATGTAGAGAGATGATAATAAAAAGTTAGAAGCTTATGAGAGAGAGAAAGATGGAGAAGAGAGAGATAAGGGCAATATGGATAATAATAAAATGAAATATAATAAATAATATCAAAATTGTACTACAGAGATTTAAACAAAAAAAACCCTGGTGCTATGGGTTTATTTAGTAGTCTTTTGGATCCAGGGACTTAATCAGATTTCTTCTAGATCTCAGGGGCTTAAAGATATTTTCCCTTAATTTAAACTTCACAGGCTGTTTTAATAATCAAGAAAATATCATAATTTAAAGGTTTTTTTCTATCTCACGCCTAAAATTTCAATATTTTCAAATTTCACCCCCAAAATCCAGTATTTCCAAATTTCACCCCAAAACTATTAAACTGTCCAAATTTCACCTCCAAAATCTATTATTTCCAAATTTCACTCCAGAATAATTAAGTTGTCCAAATTTCACCCCAATGGTTCTTTTCTTTTTACTTTTGTTAAATAAGGATTGGGGTTGTAGATTTCTCATAATTTCAAAATTAGGAATTCTCTTGAGAGCGAAATTTAGGATATTTCACCCTCTTCCAATATTTGTCATTTTAATAGATAAAATCAATCTCATTTGTGGCATTGTCATAACAATTACGACAACTTGAAGCAACAATATAAATCAAAGTTATTTCTATACAAGTGGTGGTTTAATTCAAGTACCTTGCGGCTACGGTATCTGTCACTCCCTGCTTCCCAAAATACGGAATACGAGGGGTGACAAGGCCAGCCATGCTCCTACGGTCAAGGAAATATGCTACCGTAGTCACACTTCGGCTTCTAGCATTACGGGGTAATCAGTAATCATAGTGCAAGTAATGAGAAATGCAGTCACTAATTCTATCAAAACAGATGTAAACTAACCAGATAAAGTCAAAGGAAAGGATAATGCTGACGTCGCTAATCTAGATGTCCGCAGTATCCTCGAGGTAGACAGATCCCGATCCGAGCTAAGTCTACTTCTCACTCTGAGCATGCATACTCAGGTCGTCAGAGCAGCACAATAGCAATATATACATATATAATGTGTGACGATGATAAACATAAAACAATAAGTATAGAGTAATGACGCGAGCATGAAATAACCGGTACATGTAACGATAAAGCAGGTGTATCAGATCAGTAATCAATGCAATGTCCATGTCACTAAAGCAATCAGCCTCTAAGTCTCAATATCCAAGTCACTAAACTTATCATCAGTCCAAGTGTGAGCGTCAACCACCGCAGAAGTATCCCCAATCCAAGGGTAATCTCCAGGGGCAAAAGAACACGGGCCCGAATCACTATCAGTAAGAATCAGAAACACTATCAGTACAAATCTTGAAATCACTAAATATGCCGGCAATGGGACTCTTGAGATTCCGTTGATCGAACTCATACTGAAACTACCCCACACCCTATGGTCTACATCAAACACCGACCATGAATCTAAATACTAGTCGCTCCATGACAAGTCTATGCGAGAATTGGAGATAGGGTCTTCATCAAGTATGTCTCGACTGGTATCCAAGTAAATGGATAGTGCTCGATATCTTACCTATGACACTAATATAACTGCTCCTATACCCGTCCCATACCAGTTATAGTTACACATATATATGCCCCATAAGTGTCGACAATGCAATAACTAAATGATTCCGATAATTGTGTATAAGTATGTGTCACTTCCATTAGCCAATCACGCTTTTACACTAACGTACTTACCATAATCCAATCACTAACATTTATCACTTGGTAATGTAACACGGTCACTAGGATATCGATGCAAATGAACACTATTCACAAGGGTATAACAATTATGCAACATGATGGGGGTACAATAAATGCACTACTGAATACATGTGAGCAACCGATGTCGGTTGGATTATAAAAATCACATAAAATCACACGCATATAATTTGGCGAAACAATATAAAAGGTGTAAATAGCGTATTAAATTATCTCTACAGTAAAATTGGTTTTGAGTCAATCAGGTTTTAGGTTTGCGAGTTATGGTCATTTCATTTTAAGTGTTCACTGTTGGAAATCCAGTTTCTGAACCGGAAGTCCGTTTTGTAACACGTTTTACTTTCCGTTGGAAGCATAATTAGGCGACGCTACTGTTATGTAATATTTAAATTTATCTGTTATGTTTCCAACGAATCAGACGGATCAATAATATCCGCTGTACGTAGGGAGGTAAGCACTGTCTAAGGTTAAGGTATACATTCTGTTTCTACACGAAACTGCAGTACACATCTACGGTTTAAAAGGTGTTATAAATACCAAACGACACTGGAATGCAATGAGACCAGTACCGTTAGAAAGATAATTCAATTCTACATGCTTCCATATATGGTTCCGCACACTTGCGCACTTAAACAGGGAGAAACATGCGTTCCAAAACGGGTAAAGGTAAACATTCTTGCTCTGGACTGCAGTCTAGAGCCATGAAGCGCCTCAGCTTTCGTTGCTATAACTTAATAAAATACAAAGATGAACTCTGGGGTGCTATACGTTTATCTGTTGGCTTCGATACGAGCCATAGAACATTAGGTTACAAGTCGCATTCAGTTTAATAGGAATTTAGAACGTGGCATGTGCGGTGAATTTCAGATTCAACGTCGCCTTTAGGGGACGTCGTTTCTTGTGCGAAACAACGTTATTTTGCATTCAAATTTCCACACGATAATTATAAACAGTAAAGGGATTTATCGATTATAAGTTTCGCTATTTTTATTTAGGTTTTAGTTTAGGATTCGCATTGAACACTCTTGCATTATATACATGTCACGATTGAAACATCAGTTTTACCCAATTAATTAAAATGTGATTTAATCACTACAAGTTCTACACGGAACTAGAAAGGTAATATTAAACCCGAATGTATTCCACTCAATATGATTAAATAACGACGGTCACACATTAGAATGTAATGATAATTACAGTGTAAATATAATATCAATATAACTATAAATTTGAAAAACTTGTATCTTATAGCATATAGAGCAAGTGAGGGGTTCACTTGCCTCGGTCACTGACATGGAAGCGACAAACGTGCAGACTATTCGTCTCGACGCACGAGAAGACTATGAACGTTGCGGAATCAGGCATGATGCGACGCGAGGCTCGAGCGCGATACGGACTGCGACAGACATGTGCGGTGTTGCGACGGCGGCTATGTTGACGACCATGACGGCTACAGAGACCGAGACCATAGCTTGGACGACGACAAAGATGACGGCAACAGCGGCTATGACGACTGCAACAGGTGCTCGATAAAATGGCTATAAGGATTTGGCTTGGGCTCGAGCTCAGCTAGATTTTGGCTTGGGCATGATGGTAGGCAACAACGATGCAAAAGGGAATGGTGGTGGTGACGATGGATATCTCGATGGAGGCGATGATGACGATGAGGTTTGCAGGGGAGTTCAGTGGGTCAAGGTGATGGTGTTTGGAGATGAGGGGTGGGGCCTCGGCACAGAGGTGGTGGAGGTGGTGAGTGGTGATGGAGTTGGGTGATGGAGTGGGTTGATGGTGGAAGCGGGGTTGCGGTGAGGTGGTTGACGGTGGTTGCAGAGGTAGAGGAAGCATGTGGTGGTCTAAGGTGACGGCTACAGCCGGCGATGGGTGTTTGTTGTGGTATTGGTGTTAGGTTGATAGGAGGAAGTGGGGAAGCTCGGTTAGGAGTGGAGGGTGTGAGCTCGAGGAGGAAAGGGGTGATGTCCCGATAGCGGTGAAGGGAGGTGGCCGACGGAGGAGGCATCAACGGTGGTGCGGGGACTTGTGGGTGTTGGGAGGAGGAGGAGACGCGGAGCGGGAAGCTCGGAGGTTGGTGGAGGTGGTGATGGTTGCCGAGGCTCGAGGATGTTGGGGGCTCGTGCAGTTTGTGGTCGACGGTGAGGCGGTGAGCTGCAGTGGTGGTGATGCAGATGGTGAGGGGGTCTCGGGTTGCTTGAGGAGGAGGATGGTGGAAGGTTGAGGCAGTGAGTGAGGAAAGTGGTGGAGGTCAGGGATGCGGGGTTGCGCGGGTCTCATGGGAGCAGTTGAGGGGGAGGCGAGGTCATGAGGCGGCGTGTCGTACGGGGACGTTGGGGTGAAGTAGCTCGGGGCACGCATAGAAAATTAAGAAAATTTTTGCAAAAGTGAAGTTTTATTAATTATCGACAACTTAATGGTTTTGGGGGTGAAATTTAGAAATACTAGAAACTTGGTAGTTTTGAGATGAAATTTGGAAATATTGACATATTAGGGGTGGGATATAAAAAAAAACCTTAATTGTAAATCATCAATCGTGGCGAACGAAAAGCCACCCCACTCACCCCGTAATACGAGACCTCTATCGAACCACCCCATCCCTCACTCATTAAGGCCCGACTACACCCAGCACCACCACCATCGACCAATTCCAACTACACCACCACCATCATCATCAAGACTATCTATCACAACCAATAATCCCCTCCCAATTTCAACCTCAATTTCATCATCGTCAACCCCAATTTCATCATCAACCATCAACTAATCTTTTATCGACACAGTATGAGAGAGAGAGAGAATGACAAGCCACACATCAAGTGCTCAAGGCAAAACCAACTCCAAATATCACCCCACTGATGCGCCAATCAACACAGAGGGGTTCCATGGCCGTTTCTGCAGCCCGATCAAAATGCACAGCAAGACCAGCCCCAGAAAGAAAAGAGAACCTGAGGTATCATCAAAATAATATTTCCATAATTTACCACATACAATTCTTTTACTCTTTTTTAAAAGTTTATTTAGTATTATCAAAATAATATTTCCATTATTGATATTGGTTTGCTATTTGTTAGTTAACCTGAGGTATTTCTTGCTAGCTGTATAGAACTTCTTAGTCCCACATCGGAAGCAAGAGAAGATGGGGCTGGGAAACAAGGCCATAAAACGAGAATAAATGCAATTTAATAAATCATACCTTTCTCGGCCTTTTGGCTAAGATCAAGTGTAGTATCTGTTCTTATCAGTTTAATATCTGATACGTGGGCCATCGGCTCACTATGATGTTAAATTAATTTTTTCTCCGGGGGAGTGCCCATCACAGTAGCTTGCTATTGGGGCTCTCAAGCGTTGCCCTTGTGTTGCACTGTTGCATGGGCCTGGCGCACCCCACCAAAACTTAATTAAAATTTTCTTAATAAGGTATCTTGATATTGTATTTTTTTTAATTACATTATTACATTATTTGCACAGTCATAAAATTTGTTTTCTAAGAACAATTCCTAGAATCTGAGAATGACCAATATAACTTTGTATATATATAATCATACACGCTGTTTTTATTAAATTGTAACTTTTCTTTTTTTGAAGAATTGTGGAGATGTAAAGCCCTTGATTTGCACACTAATAAAGGAAACCATAATTTTTCCTTAGTAAACGACGATAGAGATGCAAAAATTTATACATTAGTCTTGTAGTAGTGTAACTTTTCGAAAATGTTCTTCTATTTTAACCATTCAAATATTTCCAAATCTCTGAAAAATCTCTACCATCACATCTACAAATTTTATCAAATATCTTAGACAAAAGATAGCAGAGGGTAAGATTGGTCCAATATAATTGCAATATGTGCCAACAAATTTATCTCAAGTATCTAAACAATCCAAAAAACTAATACTTGCAGCATCACAAGCAGGATGCTGCCTAATTTAAGGAGCTCATCCACAACCAATAAAAAGATGAGGGCAAAATAGATGCCTATTTCATGGAAATTTCAATTTTGGCATCTTTGCTCTTTTCATTACAACTTTAGATCAGCAGAGGCAAAAGTTTGGCGACATTCGACATTTTCGTTTTTATGTTGTTTTTTCCCCCTTTTGAATCGGGAACGATGGGAGAATCAAGCATGGGGTCCGCGCATGTGAAAATAACAAAGAATCATGATAAGCCCGTTCGCGTTCTAGAGTTGTTAAGTAATTGTACCATAACAAGGCAGTGGTCTTTGATGGAGGCCGTGATCTCCTTCAGATGTTGTCCTCCATCGATCCTGTGATGGCGGTCTTTAACGGTTGAGATTTGGTTTGAGAGTTGTTAAGCTTGTGGATCTTAATGGGTTGGCGTTGACGCCGAGCTATCTGCAAAAGAAGTCCCGGGGTGGGTGATCACCGTAGAACCCTCCAACGATCAAGTTAGTGCCAAGGAATATATGCTGAGTAACGGCGTATTGGAATCTGTTTAAATTGGAATTAGACTCTATTACAATGAGGATGAACATTGCTTTACTCATCGCATTGGTTATGTTGCTGGCTGCTTTGATCGTCGTTAGAACCAGCTGATCCACTGCCAAGATCATCGTTTATCAACATGCGCAAGTTGCACCGTAACTTTCTCTCTCTTTTCATTGTCAATTCATACTCAACTCATAGTTTTTAGTTTTTCAGACTTTTGGTTTCATAATTCTCAACTCTATTTTTTGTGTTTGTTAAATCATTCGCACATCCTGCTCCGGGGTTCATACATTGTAAAGCACCAATGCAATGTTGCGTTTTTGGCACCTCTCCAAATGTTGATTGCAGTCTTTATGCCTATACATGCCCTTAACAACTATCAACCAAAGCAACGTGCTATTTGCATCTCTTTTGAGCTTTACTACTATCATGTTACCAAATTGTATTTTGCTACGTCTCTTATGTTAATTTTATGTGTATGGTGGATAATAAGTGCATTTTCCTTGCCTAAAGAGAAGTTTCTCTCCTATCTTAATTTGAAGGCTTGTGTTGTTAGTGTTGAACTTAAAATAATCCCAATTGGTATTATATATATATATATATATATATGATTTTTGGTGACTAAACAACCGCTAGAGGAGCAATTTTGTTGAACCAAAAAACTTAAGTAAAATATATATTTCTTGGAATTGTTTGAATGAGTAAAATATATATTTCTTGGAATTGTTTGAATGATCTTTCGCAGCTAGATATACTCATCTTCAACTATGTCAATAACGCACAAATAGTACATGCACACACAGACAGTTGAACATGCACGAGCAGAAACATGCACGTACCTATATAGGATGTATTTATAAATATCTCCATGATGTATCCCTGTCAGTACCTTAACATTCCTTACAATAAATTTTCATTTGACAAATAAATGGGATCATCATAAGACGGTCTATCTATGTGCATGTAATGCGCACATAAAGATTGTTGGTGGTGGTTGTGCTCTATGTCAAAGCATCAAACACATTGTACATTTTGATATGCTGTTAGAAAATTTGTTACCAGTCACAGTAAGATACGTTATATGCATTGGTAACAATCACTACTTGACCTTAAATGCTTGGATAACGATTTTTGAAATTTCAGTTCTTATTTCTAGAACTCCTTCTCTTCATTGGTTTTGGAATATCACAACTTCTAATGACAGGATATGGAATGCAGCTTTTCTCTTCTGTAAGTGGATGAATTTAAATGAGTTTAGACAATAGCATTTTTGCTGCTGGGTTATTTGATTTATAACTGATGTATTGAGTACTTTACTTTTATCGACATGTCATGAAATGTGCAGGTTCTGCTGCTCGTGTTTATTTGGTGCTTTATGGTTTGTAGCAAGGAAAGGTATGGCTGTCAAGGGCAAGCTACGTCAGATTCGGTAAGGAATTTGAAAATATTTGCTTATAGTCTCTACTGTGTATCTACTTGTTTCAGAAGCAATGGAAAGGCTTGTTATTTTATTTTTGGATGGAAATAAACAAACATGCAAAAGTCCACCATGAATACGTGTATGGGGTCTCCAGTATTGGAAAATACTGTAGTGGATCCAAATTTTAAAGCAAACTTCTTGTTAATGCTATAAGCTATTGCATCTACTCATCTTAACAGGATTCACTTATCCAAAAAAATTACCATACCGTTCCGTCTTAACTAGAAATAGTTTAGATAAGCAAATGAAGCACTACCCTTTATCTTCCCTTCACGCAGCTGTATATACTGGTATTTCAAACTGATATTGGCATATATATGTGTGACCATCTCAGAAGCACAACCCTTTGTTCCAAGATAGTTACCTTTGCTGTTGATATCCTCTTAAGATATTATTGAAGCTTGATGTTATGGTATCACTGGATCAAGTAAGAGGAGGCAAGTTTGAAAATGAAATCCTGCACTCTATTCTCTTTTTTTTTCCCTCCATCTCGAAGTCGTAGTAATTAAGCCGCCAAAGGGGATTCAGAATATGTCGGAGCATCTTAAATGTTTTAGTTAGTTGTTATGTTAAACGTCTAAAAAAGCGGGTAGCTTATGTAGACATTAAAAGCTATTGGCTATCTGTCTAAGCGACGGATAAAATGGTGTCATCGGCAGGGAGAAGATTTAAAATACTCCCATGGTCTCTTCAACACTTCCTAACCACTCCAAAAGCTTCATCTCCTTTGCTTTTATCATAATTCTAGTATATACATCATTAACAAGTTACAAACTACAAACTAAACAACTAGAAACTATAAAAGAGAGAATGGATCTCCTTGCTTTAGTCCTCTTTTGCAATTAAGATTTCCTCTAATATTGTTCACAAGAACCAAAGTATTTCCACCTGTAATTGTTAACATAATTCATGACACCCATATAATGTGAGGTTCAATAAGGAATTTGATGATATTTGCTTACAGTCTTGTTTATTTATCTGTTTGTTGTTTTTAATTTTACTTCTGAAATCAAATGGATAAACTTATTGTTTGTTGTGAATGTAAGTTTGCCAAATAATTAATCCTTTACTTCTGATGTTTCGATGTTTTATTAAAGGGGACCTGTACTCCTAATTACATAATATCATTCTTGTCTTTGAATTTATTTTTTTTTAAAAGGCAATGAGAGAGGTAAAGCAAATATATAACCCGAGCTTTTTATTCATACTCTATAGTGTAACGACAGATACACTGAAGGATTTATTCATTCTAGCATTAGTTAGAACAATTTCTTCTAACATATTGATCAAAGCCTAGAAGAAAAGTAGGAGCATGCTGATTCTTATTCTTTAAGGGCATATAGTAGCGCAAAGACGACAATGCTTGGTAGTGTAAAGAAAAACACAGCACTGCTCAGATGGTTTGCATGGTCCAAAACTTGAGTCTCCTTGCTGTTGCGGCTGCTGGCGTGCTAAATTGAGATTGAACACAAAATACGAATAAATAGAGTTTAGAAGAAACATCAAGAAAGTTGTGTTAATTAAGATGACTAGGATGTGAGAAAGGGGTTGGTAACTCAAAAACTTACCTTGCTCTTTGTGTTTGTTGTACAAAGGGCTCGGCAGCGAAGAAGATTCAACTACCATTGAGACAGCCAACAACAAAGCCAATGTTAGCAGCAACACACCGGTCTTTGCCATTATACTATCGGTGCAAAGGTATGTAGCTGTTTACAAACAGATCGCAGAGGGCTGTAAGTATAAAGAGATGAGAAAGGGAAAGGCAAGTTGTGGGTTTGTGAATGAGGACGCATGCATGGCCCTTTTATAGGTGTTGTCATGGGTTGTCCTTTAAGTTTTGTTGATAATTCAAAACTAATACAGAATTAAGGATAAGATATGTAGTGGCTAGCTTCCGGTATTGCTTCCAATTCTTGTCTTATAATGCTGGGAGTTGATGGTACGCCCATCTTTCTGCAGAAGTAGAATGCCACAAAGAGGTCCACACCAGTCTTCCTATTCCCGGAGCTGAGGAATCGATTTCTAGTGGCTAACTTTACCAAGAAGGTTAGGCCCTTCCAAGGCGTTTTATTATGCTCGCATGAGTGGTCTTACCAAAGATAGGAATTTCTCCATTCTTCGATGATCCAACGCGCTAAGGGAATGAATGTTCTTACATGGATTGTAAATGCATGAATGCGATGGACCAAAAAATCTGCAGTTCCTAGTGGAATAGGCAACAAAGCTACTTTGCCTTCTACTGCTACTAACTCACCACCTCCCCAAGTTAAGTTGGTACTTGTTGCTGCACCGGGAGCGGTTATGCCAGGTGCTAAAGTATGAGTGTTTTGTACCCATTGAGCAAAGATGGGTTGTAATTGTATAGCGGTATCTGAAACATGTCTTGGGGACGTACTAAAGCTAGCGCTCATGTCATCCACACTTTTATTGACCGTCACCAGCTTTGACAATTAAGTTCCTAGAGCTATTGGTACTAATTTATTAGCTGTGTTATAGAATACTATAAGCTTAAGGGCTGTTTGGTTGTAGGATTTAGAAATTTGGATTCCAAAATAGTACGGTTGAAAATTTCTGGATTTCGTAATTTGTTGTTTGGTTGGTTTTGGATTTCTAGTATTGGATTTGTAGATCCTTGTAATATTTGTTTGGTTGGTGAAAAGAAAGTGGGATTTGGATTTGAGAATTTTAGAGAAAGATAGATAGAGAGAGGATTATTAAATAAATAAAGTACACGGGTCCCATCCAAAAGTACAATGAATAGTGCCAAATCCTTGCAAATTCTTAAAAATTTTTAGGATTCAAGAATCCATGTTTTGTGGTGGGCCCTCCATAAAAAACAAAGGAATCCTAGAAATCCAAATCCACCAACCAAACACAAAATTATGGAATCCTAGGATTCCACAATCCAAATCCAAAATAATCCTGCAACCAAACAGGCCCTTAGTAACATCATTTTACAACTAAAGTTTTAATTGAGTGTTGTTTTAACAACATCATTAGAATAATTAAGGTGGCTTTCTTAGTTATAGTTGACAAAGATGACAGCTTCCTTTTACTTTTAAATTAGGCTTAAAGTGCAGCATGCACCGACCCGCATGTAAATAATGTTATTCTTGATAATTAATTATTCATAATCAGTCCTTGTAAGGTCAGCAATGGACAGAATGCACATCTATATAAAAGCTCTCAAATTGGCTTATCCCAATTCACTCATGCTCCTTACCCCTAATTTCTTGTTCTCGACAAATATATACTTAATGATCTGTTTGTAAACTTTAGTTGCGTTTAAGCTCTATATACCATGAAGAAGAACACTGCTTTACTCGTCGCATTGGCTTTGTTGCTAGCTACTTTGATCCTAGCTTTTCTAGCTTTTTATCTTCTTCCTTTTGTTTTGGTAATTCTGAACTCTATTTATTTTGTGTTTTCCTAGCTCATGCAGCACGCAGTGCGCCGGGCTTCATACGATGTAAAGCACCAATGCAGTGTTGTGTTTTCGGCACCTCGCCGAAAGTTGATTTTAGCCTTTGTGCCTATACTTGCCCCTGAGAATCACCATCAGAAGCAGCAAGCTCTTTCATCTATTTTAGGCTGTTCTGTTATTTTTGTATGAAGGCATTTATAGTTGGTCTTAAACTTGTAATAATCTCACTGTTGATTTTAAATAAAGTGATTGTGGATGATTGAAGAGCATCTAAAGGAGCATATTTTGTTGAATGAGGAAACTTCAGTACACAAACCTTATTGTCAAATGTAATAATCACACCAAAGGCTCGTTATCAAACATATTGTGAAATGGTTACATAATTGAAAAAGAAAAGAGGGGGGAAACCCCCTCTCAAATGTTTACAACACCAATTAAAAATTTAGCAACTGTCTATTGAATTGGCCAACAGATGTCCATCCCAATATTGCTTCAAATATCCTGCAAAAACAAAAAACAAGATGAACGCTTGATTAAAACTTTGAATAGGAAATGCTTAATGTCAACTATTTTGAAGTGTTCTTCTTTTCACTTTGATCCTACCAGGCTTGGAAATTTTCTTATGTACAGCCTCAAACTTTTTTGGAGTCGAAGAATTACAATAAGGATCCCTTAGCACCAATTAAGTACTCTTATACCTAATAAGACCCAAGGGAAATCAACAACAATATTTGACAACCAAAAAATAAAAATAAAAATTCAACCTCGATAACAAATATATATCAAAATTTTTCTGGAGTCGGCTATATAGATCTGATTTATCCATTCTACTCTATTTAAGGCCGTCTCCTCGATTACATTAGCAATTAGTATATCAATCCTAACCGTCTCCATCAACTGAGGCGTTTGTCGGTCTCCATTGCACATGTCCAAACCATCTCAATTTATTTTATTCTCTGTAGGAGGTGTTGTTAAGGAGTCTTGTATATCACGACACTGCATGCATTACCAGAAGAGAATCAGACGTGTGATGAAATGTACTTAAGACGTCTGATGAATAAAGTCCCAGAAATTCAAAGGAGGCACAGACGTCTGAGCGTATGTGCTTCAGACGTCTGCCAACTCTCTGGCTAGACACGCTGAAGAGGGTCAGACGTCTAACCCATACAAGGTCAGATATTTGGCGATACTCTGGTTTGGAAACAGAGCGAGCGCAGACGTCTGACCCACATAGGGTCAGACTTCTATCAACGGTTTCTGCGCGTGCAGATTTGGGTTTATCTCGAAATTTAGGATTCTGGATGGCAGTTTCGTAATTAAGTGGGTTCTATTATATTTCAGATTATATTTGTTTATAAATAGTAAGCTAGGGTTAAAATTTAAAGTGTGCAATCTTGACTATGAGGTTTAAGGACGTCGAAACGGCGACTCCATAAGAGATCAAGGCGCTATTAAGAAGAACTTAGAGAGAAAGAGGAGGAAATCTCGTTGGAGATCTATAAGGAGAAGGATTGTAACTCTCGTAAGGTTTTTTTCTCTAAAGTTCATATAAAGTGTTTTTTCCCTTTTTACCGAATCTCTTGTGTGTTATTTGATTTTGCGTTTATTCTAGTTGTCATCCGTTAAAGGGGGTCTTAGTTTAGATCCATCAAGCTTGGTGTTGTCTCCGCCGCGTGCTAACAAATGGTATCAGAGCGTCAACAACTGGTATCAGAGCCAATAATTGGTATCAGAGCCGCGTTTTTTAGTTTTTTTGATTTAAATTTACGGTGGGTGACGACGTTTGTGTCTGCCCCCCATCTTCTTAGATTGTAATTGTATTGAATTGGTTCATAAGGATCCGAGAGAGATTTTTGCTTCGAAATTAAGGATGACAAATTACAAGGCCAATAGCACCAAGTTCGAGGTGGAGAAATTTAATTGGAAACAAAACTTCTCGATGTGGCAGAAAAGGGTTAAGACTAGGGCTGGTAATCAAACGAGCCAGTTCGTGTTCGGCTGTGTTCGGTTCGCTAAGAGCTCGTTCAAGCTCGACTCGTTTATTAATGAACCGAACATGAGCCAAAACCTTAGCTCGTTTATTTAACGAGCCGGACATGAGCCGGCCCTGGCTAGTTCGGTACCCAGCTCGAGTTCGGTAACAGCTTGAGTATATCTGCATATGCCCAAATACAATTGCATCCATCATCTATTAACCCAAAATCCATAATATAAAGTCCAGTGAGTAGTGACTAATAAGTAGTAAGTAACTTAGTATTCAGTAGCTACCCACAAGACTCAATATCCATTACTCATCAACTTATAATATAATCTTATATGAAAAAGAAAGCGAAGAAAAACCCTAGAGGCTAGAGTTCAGATCCACTCCAGTCTCCAGAGATTTCTCTTCTATCTCAAATATCTCACATCTCTCTCTCACATACTTTTTTTCTCCCTATCTCTAAATTTCTTTAAAGTTTCGATTTTTAAGCCAAAGGTCTCACTTTTGCAGCTCGGGATTTGATTGAGCAATGTATTTTGAAGAACCTCTATTGATTTCTTCGTTTTAGAAGTTTTTTGTGATTTCTGCTTCGTTTTGAGGATGATGAGAATATGTAATATGTAGAGATAATTCCCTGTTGTCCTTGAGAATTTAATTGTTAGGTGTTGGTTAAATATTTCGAGATCTAAGTTAAGTGAAGCCTTTGAATTGTTTGATTTCTGTTTTGTTTTATCATTTGTATAAAGGAAAAGCTTTGATTGTAAAAAAGCAGTTTTTTTAAAAAAATTGATTAATTGAGCTGGACCTGAGCCGAACACAAGCTGGGCATATTTAATCAAGCCGGATCTGAGCTGAGCATCTCCAGCTCGATTCAGATCCGAGCCGGACTTGGGCAGACCAAAAAAGCCCTGAGCCAAACTCGAGCTGAGCTTGGCTCGCTCAAACTCGACTTATTTACACCCATAGTTAAGACACTTCTTGTAAAAGAAGGGCTGATTAAACTTCTTGGCGGTAAACAACTTACCAACATGACAAATGATGCATGTCAAGACATAAATCAGAGAGCATAGTGCACAATATAATTTTGTCTGGCGGATAACATGATGTACAACGTCATGAAAGAAACTTCTGTGGAAAATTTATGGTTGAAGTTAGAGGGTTTGTATATGACAAAAGCTTTGTCTAACAAGCTGTATCTAAAGAATCAACTCTACGGTTTACGTATGAAGAAAGGTATTCTAATTAATGATCATTTAAATAGCTTCAATAAGATGGTCAACGATCTTCTATGTCTTGAAGTAAAGTTAGAGGAGACGGACCAAACGCTTTTACTCCTTTCTTCGCTTCCAAATTCGTATGAACACTTGATGACAACAATTCTCTATGGGAAGGAGACTCTCGATATGGAGGAGGTTACAACTACGCTTCTCAACAATGAGATCATGAAGAAATCAAATCTATCAGAGGAGTCATTAGAGTTGTTTGCCGATGAAAGAGGAAGGTCGAAGGCTGGATACGGAGGCAAGAGCATAAGTGGGAAATCCAAATCATCCGGGCGAGAGGGCGAACTATGCTTCTTTTGCAAACAGCCAGGGTATATGAAGAAGCAATGCCAAAATTACAGACAATGGTTGCAGAAGAGGGGTAGAGGTGCTAGTATAAAATGTTCGGATCAAGCCTGTGTTGGGACTATAACAGAAGAAGATCCGTATGATATACTCGCAGTACATACCGGGAAGAAAGAAAATTCTGATGCTTGGATACTTGACTTCGTATGTTCTTATCTTATGTCCCCAAAAGAAGTTGTTCGACACTTATAAGGAGTTTAATAGCAGCAGTGTTCTTATGGGGAACAATGTGGCATGCAAGGCCATTGGCATAGGGAATATCAAAGTCCGCATGTTTGATGATGTGGTGTGAACACTTGTGAATGTGTGACACATTCCAGAATTAAAAAAGATTCTGATTTCTCTAGAAGCATTGGATGTGGTATGATGAAAGTTCGTTGGTCAAGATGGTGTGCTAGTGGTCATGAAGGGACAACGACTGAAGAATTTGTATCGCTTGGATGGCAGCATATAGAATGGTGGTGCAGCCGTGGCTACAAAGAAATAGGTGGAGGGTACCGCAAAACTGATGCATATGCGTCTTGACCACATGAGTGAGAGAGGGTTTCATGAGTTGCACAGAAGAGAGTTGCTGAAAGGTATTACCACGCGCAAGCTGGACTTTTGTAAATATTGCACGATGGAGAAACAATATATGGTCGGCTTCAAGCAAGCCGTGTACAAGACCGAAAGACTTCTCGATTATATACACCTAGATGTATGAGAGCCATCACCGGTTCCATCAAAACGAGGTGCCATATTGTAACATTTTGGAAAATTATAAATATTAATTTATAATTTTAATTATAAAAATAATGAGTTTATAAAAGTGATATCACATACAACTTTTGGTTTCGGAATTATATCCGTAAAAATGTGGTTATTTCGGTAGAATGTGAATAAAGATGTGTGATGTCATAAAAATGATATTTTGATTATCTTAACATGACATTGTATTTTACATTAAGCAAATGATAATCAGGTGATAGATTTATCATTTTATATTTTTTATATCATATGGATTTGGATTTATAATATGAAAGTCTTTCTTTATTATTGTATTTCTTTTAATCATGGATGGCATATGATATTCTATGCTAACCTTCACACAACACCTCATTTTCACCCTTTTTCATAACTTTCCACCTCCTCCTTCTTCTCTTTACACCTCCTCCTTGTATGAACACACCACCTCACTTCAATTGTGACACATCCTCCTTCCTCCATGCCACCTCCACCTCTCAACCTCCACATCATGTTATTTGATTTTGCGTTTGTTCTAGCTGTCATCCGTTAAAGGGGGTCTTAGTTTAGATCCATCAAGCTTGGTGTTGTCTCCGCCGCGTGCTAACAAATGGTATCGGAGCGTTAACAACGGGAATCAGATCCAATAATTGGTATCAGAGCCGTGTTTTTTAGTTTTTTGATTTAAATTTACGGTGGGTGACGACGTTTGTGTCTGCTCCCCATCTTCTTAGATTGTGATTGTATTGAATTGGTTCATAAGGATTCGAGAGAAAGATTTTTGCTTCGAAATTAAGGATGACGAATTACAAGGCCAATAGCACCAAGTTCGAAGTGGAGAAATTTAATTGGAAACAAAACTTCTCGATGTGGAAGAAAAGGGTTAAGATTAGGGCCGGTAATCAAACGAGCCAGTTCGTGTTCTGCTGTGTTCGGCTCGCTAAGAGCTCGTTCAAGCATGACTCGTTTATTAATGAACCGAACATGAGCCAAAACCTTAGCTCGTTTATTTAACGAGCCGAACATAAGCCGGCCCTGGCTCGTTCGGTACCCAGCTCGAGTATATTTGCATATGCCCAAATACAATTGCATCCATCATCCATTAACCCAAAATCCATAATATAAAGTCCAGTGAGTAGTGACTAGTAAGTAGTAAGTAACTTAGTATTCAGTAGCTACCCACTAGACTCAATATCCATTACTCATCAACTTATAATATAATCTTATATAAAAAAAAAAGCGAAGAAAAACCCTAGAGGCTAGAGTTCAGATCCACTCCAGTCTCCAGAGACTTCTCTTCTACCTCAAATATCTCACATCTCTCTCTCACACACTTTTTTTTTCCCTATCTCTAAATTTCTTTGAAGTTTCGATTTTTAAGCCAAAGGTCTCACTTTTGCTGCTCGGGATTCGATTGAGCAATGTATTTTTAAGCCAAAGGTCTCACTTTTTTGAGATAATAGATGCGATAAATTAGCCTCACATCAGGTGCTCGAGGCAAAACCGACTCCAAATATAATGCGCCAATCAACACAGAGGGGTTCCTTGGCCGTTTCTGCAGCCCGATCAAAACGCCTACCACTTGTTCCGCAAAATGCACAGCAAGACCAACCCCAGAAAGAAAAGAGAACCTGAGGTATTATCAAAATAATATTTCCATAATTTACCACATACAATTCTTTTACTCTTTTTTAAAAGTTTATTTAGTATTATCAAAATAATATTTCCATAATTGATATTGGTTTGCTATTTGTTAACCTGAGGTATTTCTTGCTAGCTGTATAAAACTTCTTAGTCCCACATCGGAAGCAAGAGAAGATGGGGCTGGGAAACAAGGCCATAAATCGAGAATAAATGCAATTTAATAAATCATACCTTTCTCGGCCTTTTGGCTAAGATCAAGTGTAGTATCTGTTCTTATCAGTTTAATATCTGATACGTGGGCCATCGGCTCACTATGATGTTAAATTAATTTTTTCTCCTGGGGAGTGCCCATCACTGTAGCTTGCTATTGGGGCTCTCAAGCGACGCCCTTGTGTTGCACTGTTGCATGGGCCTGGCGCACCCCACCAAAACTTAATTAAAATTTTCTTAATAAGGTATCTTGATATTGTATTTTTTTTAATTGCATTATTACATTATTTGCACAGTCATACAATTTGTTTTCAAAGAACAATTCCTAGAATCTGAGAATGACCAATATAATTTTGTATATATATAATCATACACGCTGTTTTTATTAAATTGTAATTTTTCTTTTTTTGAAGAATTGTGGAGATGTAAAGCCCTTATATTGCACACTAATAAAGGAAACCTTAATTTTTCCTTAGTAAACGACGATTGAGATGCAAAATTTATACATTAGTCTTGTAGTAGTGTAACTTTTCGAAAATGTTCTTCTATTTTAACCATTCAAATATTTCCAAATCTCTGAAAAATCTCTACGATCACATCTATGAATTCTGATGGCATTCAAACATATACCAACGAAATTGTGTTAATTAAGATGGCATGTTTGAGAACTCAAAATACTTACAGTGCTCTTTGTGGAGGTTATATAGAGGTCTGTGCATTAATCTTGAACTTGCAATCATTCTATATTACGTAATTAAGATGGATGTATTTAGTTTGAAGACATGCATGTGCATTAATCTTGAACTTGCAATCGTTCTATATTACGTAAACGATGGTGGATAACTGAACAACGACTAAATGATCATTTATACTTGTTAAAGAAACTGCAGTAGACTAACTTCTCTTTTGAATCATTTATGTAATCTTCTGCAGCAAGACCTGCCGAATTTTAACTGTGTACATAATGAACAGTAACATGCATGCACAAGCATATGCACATGCACACCTACAGAAATATGCACACACTTATTCATGGAATATGTAAATACATCCATATTGACTTGTTGTTGGTAAGTTTCTGAGAGGCATTTGAGCTAAAGCTTGCATTAATAGCCTTGTTAAATTTCTCATAGACTAGATAGATAAGCATGAAAAATTCCACTACAGATTTTAACACTGTGGATGCATATTCAGGCGCTTAATCTATGTGCTGATATAAAGATGGCTCTGGAATATTTTTAGCCTATTCGGTCTAAAGCACTCGCTTTTTTTGTAGTTCCCTTTGTACCAGTGAATTGTATCATGAGTTCTGGTGTTCAACCTGAGAGTAACTGACAAGTAGTACTTCAACCGCAACAAACAAAGATGATTTAATGTAATTATAACATTCATGGTATCTTAATGTAACTTATAAAGTCTGTAAGATTTTTATATAATTTATTAAGTTTACTATACTCCAATGTGATTTATAAAGTTCATGGTATTTATCTCTTATTACTCTTTTTTCCCCAAAGGTGAAAAGAATAGATGTATAATATAACCTGAGTCTTTTTATTCATAGTGTACATTGTTAACAACAGATGACACCAGGGGCTTTTTATTACTAACAACAGAGAGTACATTTTTAGTTAACATATTTTTCAAAATCCTGAAGAGATATTTACAATAGCACAAAGACAACAATGTTTAGTAGTGCTGGAAACGCAGCACTGTTCTGGTGGTTTGCACGGTCCAAAACTAGCATCCGGTGTCTGATGTGGCGGTTGGTGTGCTGAATCGATGTTAAACACAAAACAAGAAGTAACAAAGTTAGGAACAAATAGCAGGAAAAATAACTCTGTTAATTAAGACGATTCAAACACTTACAGAGCTCTTTCTGTTTGTTGTATAGAGGCCGTGGCAGCGACAAAGGTTCCACCGCCATTGAGGCAGACAGCAGCAAAGCCAGTGTGAATAACAAGGCAGTGATCTTCTTCATAGTAGAGTCGATCACAAAAACAGATTGCAGAGAGCTGTGAATCTGTGAATGAGGATGCATAGCCCTTTTATCGGTGTTTTCATGGATTCTCCCTCTATATCACATGGATGTCCTTCCTGTGTTGCTTCTTATTTTTCATGAAAACACCCACGCCTTTATTGACATAAACCTTCTTTGACATTTAGATGCATATAGTACTGAATGTTTGATTCTCTTATACATTATTGGTCTTAGTAACATCATTAGACTCTACCCTTAATGGTTTATATAGAATATTGGTTTAATAGCATGATTAGGGTAATTAAAACGACAGTCGTTGTCAAAGAAGGTGAGTCGCTAATACTTTTAAATTAGGTTTAAAGTGCAGACCATGCACTGACCCACGTGTAATTAATCATAAACATGACAATTAGCTACTTATAATTGAATTGGTCAGCAATGGACAAACTACTCACCTATATAAAGCTTACAAATTGGCATATCTCAATGCACTCTACCCCCACAAATCACTGAGTTCCCTAATTTCTCATCTCTACATATACATACTCTTTGTAATCTGTTTAAATTGGAATTAGACTCTATTACAATGAGGATGAACATTGCTTTACTCATCGCATTGGTTATGTTGCTGGCTGCTTTGATCGTCGTTAGAACCAGCTGATTCACTGCCAAGATCATCGTTTATCAACATGCGCAACCGTAACTTTCTATCTCTTTTCATTGTCAATTCATACTCAACTCATAGTTTTTAGTTTTTCAGACTTTTGGTTTCATAATTCTTAGCTCTATTTTTTGTGTTTGTTAAATCATTCGCACATCCTGCTCTGGGGTTCATACATTGTAAAGCACCAATGCAATGTTGTGTTTTTGGCACCTCTCCAAATGTTGATTGCAGTCTTTGTGCCTATACATGCCCTTAACAACTAGAAGCCAAAGCAACGAGCTATTTGCATCTCTTTTGAGCTTTACTACTATCATGTTACCAAATTGTATTTTGCTACGTCTCTTATGATAATTTTATGTGTATGGTGGATAATAAGTCTCTCTCCTATCTTAATTTGAAGGCATGTATTTTTAGTGTTGAACTTAAAATAATCCCAACTGGTGTTATATATATGATTGTTGGTGACTGAACAACAGCTAGAGGAGCAATTTTGTTGAACGGAGAAACTTCAGTAAAATTTTTATTTCTTGGAATTGTTTGAACGATCTTTTGCAGCTAGATATACTCATCTTCAACTATGTCAATAACGCATAAATAGTACATGCACACACAAACACTTGAACATGCATGCGCAGAAGCATGCTCGTACCTATATACTATATAGGATGTATTTATAAATATCTCCATGACGTATCCCTGTCAGTACCTTAACATTCCTTACAATAAATTTTCTTTTGACAAATAAATGAGATCATCATAAGACGATCTATCTATGTGCATGTAATGCGCACAGAAAGATTGTTGGTGGTGGTTGTGCTCTATGTCAAAGCATCAAACACATTGTACATTTGATATGCTGTTACAAAATTTGTTACAAGTCACAGTAAGGTACGTTATATGCATTGGTATCAATCACTACTTGACCTTAAATGCTTGGATAACGATTTTAGAAATTTCAGTTCTTATTTCTAGAACTCCTTCTCTTCATTGGTTTTGGAATATCACAACTTCTAATGACAGGATATGGAATGTGGCGTTTCTCTTCTGTAAGTGGATGGATTTAAATGAGTTTAGACATGCATTAGCATTTTTGCTGCTAGGCTATTTGATTTATAACTGATGTATTGAGTACTTTACTTTTATTGACATGTCATGAAATGTGCAGGTTCTGCGGCTGGTGTTTATTTGGCGCTTTATGGTTTGTAGCAAGGAAAGGTATGGCTGTCGAGGGCAAGCTACGTCAGATTCGGTAAGGAATTTGAAAATATTTACTTATAGTCTCTACTGTGTATCTACTTGTTTCAGAAGCAATGGACAGACTTGTTATTTTATTTTTGGATGGAAATAAACAAACATGCAAAAGTCCACCATGAATATGTGTATTGGGCTCTCCGGTACTGGAAAAAACTGTAGTGGATCCAAATTTTAAAGCATACTTCTTGTTAATGCTATAAGCTATTGCATCAACTCATTTCAACAGGATTCACTTACCCAAAAAACTTACCACACCGTTCCGCCTTAACTAGAAATAGTTTAGATAGCAAATGATGCACTACCCTTTATCTTCCCTTCACGCAGCTGTATATACTGGTATTTCAAACTGATATTGGCATATGTGTGTGACCATCTCAAAAGCACAACCCTTTGTTCCAAGATAGTTACCTTTGCTGTCGATATCCTCTTAGAGATATTTCTTTTCTAAAAGAATAGAAAAGTCTAATGGCGTTAGAAAGATCTCTTCTCTCTGAAAATGACTAGAAAAAAAAGTGTTGAGAGGCATGGTTTTCACGAATACTTGAGAGTTAGGAAAATAAAAATCGAGTGAAAAAAATTCGTGAAAAACTCTTGGAAACTTGCCCTATATATAGAGAGGCAATGTGGATCAGTTAGGACAATTTTAATAACCGCCCCTAAAGTGTAGAACTGTTATTGACTATTGGAATTGTTGGATATGTATGCGCCATTATTGTATATGTATACATATGGATGTTGGGGATATGTATGTACAGGACGATCTTGCTCGGTTATATAGTATATTATTTCGGTTGTCTTTATCAGGATATGTGTATTTATTTCTATTGATGTTTTATTCAGCTTGCATATATTGATAAAGACTCGATACAGTAGTATACTATTATGGTTTGTATTTATCTTAACATGTGCATATGTTATATATGTCGACCACATGTTCATAAAGCCCGTAGGATCTTGCTTGACTATCAGCGTTATGATGGTGATCATACTTGTGGGAGCTGAGTAGCCTACAAGCACATCCTTGAAAGTCCCAAGTCGTGGGAGCATCGAGATCGGGCATCGATACTCCATAGTAGACTTGCGTATACGTTTCGAGACCCTGACGAAGGGTGGTGGTTGGTCCCACAACCATTGGTGTGATCACCTAAGATTGTATACGGGTGCTCATTAGACGTGAGTACACTGGACGGACTCGCTAAGAACCTCTAGATAGTATTATATCTATCGTCAGATAGCGGTTCTCATGTGACATGTGTACAGGTTACTCTTTGGACCTGAGATCATCATTTGTCTCATGTAAGTTCCCACTGTGCTTTGATCACTATCCTACCACGGCTCTACTGAGTCATGCAAACAGGTTTTGGTTGGGTACAGTCCCGAGCCACACGGAGGCAGTGAGTAATTGTCAGGGATTCGTCTCTCCCGGCATTGGCAGCTGATATCGCATTGTATTCGATTGGCTAGGAACATAAGACCTTGGCCAAGACGGTTGGGATTTACTGATAGGTTGATCGGTGGTTTCCGGGATTGGTCCTGAGCCGCATCAGCACAGATTATCGGGTTATTAGGGTCTGACGTTTACCACCCCCTAGATCTGGTATGCGATACTCTTAGACGAAGAGACCGGACTGTACGGATATTGTCATGGATAGACTCAGTTAGGAGTTCGGACGAGTTTGCTCGTCGGCCTTCCTTTTCGACAGCAACCTGGGTAGCCGTTACGTACAACTAGTACCGCTGACGTGCTTGTAGTTAAACCCACTGCCAGAGTACTATTGAGTCTTTAGAGTCCCACACAGAGGGTTTTCCTGCTTCGGGCGAAACGATCCGTATGGTTTTACGGCAGGGTTCGATCACGTACGTGTACTTGTGCACATATGATGTTCGGGCGGATAATACTAGCGGGCTTTGGTTTAAGCCGGATCCTAGTATTATATTCTTAGATTATTTTGTCTCGTTGTATTCGTATTTATTCGGAATACGGATACGGGTATGTATATACGCTGAGGGGCATTCTTGTAATTGTGCAAGGTGCTTCTAGACGAAGACACCTCATTATTTGTTTTAACCATTTAGTTAAATGGTTAATGAGGTGGAGAGATAAGGTGTTTCGTTTCATTAAATAAAGCATGGCTATTTGTGTGACTCATGTAGTGAGTCATGGTTTACTATTGATTCACGGTTGATATTTTGTGGAGATATTGCGTGTTTACATTATTATCTCTAACACTTAGCCATTCTTCATTCTATCATGCTCACAATACTCTCATCTCCTCCAAGCTTCATCTTCTTCTACCTCAAACCCTAATTGTCTCATATATTGAGAAACCTAGGGTTCTTGAGACTAATTAATCCATCACCACTCTCTACATAATCTAGGCTACTTAGATCAGTATTCTAAGTAACCTAGTTACCTCGGTTTAGAGGTAGGAGTTCAAGTATGCACTCTCGGGTGGATCATCTTTGACGCGAGGAGGCCGTCAATCAAGCGCGATCTATACATCCTTTGAGGAGCTAAAGAGAGGAGTGAAGACCCGAATGACTTGGTTCTTTAAGTATAAACTCTGATCATAGTAGATAACTTTCCTTAGTTTGATTATCTAGAGCTTATGGTAAATCCAGTGTTTTGGTTATTCTAGTGCCAGTTTAAACATCCAAGATAAAAATTGTGTTCCGCATATCGGCCACGGTAGATGGCCAGGGGTGCTAGAGTAACCTTTCATGGTATCAGAGCCACTCCATAAGCCTTAGATAACTCGTAGCAACATTAGAAATCCGCCGTTTTTGTCACGCACGAACTGCCGATAAAAACAGTTCGAAAAACTGATGTTTTGAGATGTTTGCACACCACGCGGGTTCACAGTTTGAACCGAGAAGCTGCAGGGTGAAGCATGGACACCTCGGGAATACCCCGGGGGAACAAAGGCAGGGCCTACCCCCCAAGACCACCACAAGGTGGACTTGGGGGGTGGTGATTCGAGAGCACCCCAATAGGGTGCTCTCGGGTCTGCTGACCTGTGGGGGCTACTTTGATGTGGCCCCCGCAGGTGGGTACCCCCCAGAGGCCTCCCAGTTGACATTTAATTTTGCCCCTTCGCCTCCGCGAAGATTCGGGCTGGTTTCAAGTTTGTTTCGACTCCCGGATTGGCTTAAAACGTCGGTTTTTGGAACTTTAGCTCACTGGTTTTTTCAGATTTTGGAAATTGGTTTAGTTTGCTAATTGCGTGTGGAATTCTAATGCCGTAGTTTGCTATACTTGTTTTTGTGATGCGTACATGTGTATACGTCAATTAGAAGGGGTTGCACGCATCTAGTTTATCTGTGGTGTTGGATGTGATATCTTTAAGATGATATTGTCGGATTGTTGTGATGGATAGCATATTGTGCAATGTTTGTAGTACAGTTTTGATTCATTTGTATATTCATTATTGCGGGGCGAGCGTCCGACATGTGGACTGCCGTTTCTACCTTTTTGTATATTCATTTATTGGGGCACGGTCGGGTTGAGGTCGATATCACCACTGTATATATTTTTATTTCTGTACTAGGATTACCCCGCGGTGGAGTGCGCGAATAGCTGGGTTCTAGAAAGCAACGAGCCAGCATCTCATGGCGTTGAGACGGAAGGGGCTTCATTCTAGAATTGGCGGGCTATTCGCCGCACTCGTAGGGGTATAGGTTGACCTAAGAAGGGGCGCTCAAATTACCGGATTCCGTGAAGTGCTAGGTGGCCCATTAACTTTATTTATTGGGGTTGCCTCACTTTTGGGATTGGTGAGTAACTTGCCGCGCTCGTAGAGGTCCATGTTTTACATTGCACAGGCTATCCACACGACAGGGGAACGTCGGGTTTCACTTGCAGCTCAAAGGAAACCCGGGGCTCCCAGATTATCCGTATGATTCTGTGGTGCTTATCGCTATTCTATGATGTTGCTTATATCATGCCTGGGACGAATGTTATATATATTTATATATATACTGGTAAATATTGTATATGTTTTGTACCCGCGCTAGTCAGCCCCCGCTCTGTCGTTAGTTAAGTAACCTAACGAGTGATGACGGGGCCTATTGGCGAATGCGGATGGCATATACGTACATTATATTTTCGTTCTTTTCTGGGGTGATAGGTTAATTGATGGGACCGCATTAATTTTGATTAATGCAAGATAACAAACCTAAAAAGATGTTGGAACAGATTTCGAAAAACTACAGTTATATTCTTTCGCTTTGCATGGTGGTATTCGATTGTGAATATCCAGCACCTCATTCCACGAGGCAAGAGCCGAGATCCCTTCACGGGGAGTGATCTCTTGAGCAAAAGTCTATACTGTAGATTACTCGGTTTTTTCAAAACCAGAAGTTTTCAAAAGCGGAGCTTAAACCACTCCTTTTCAAAATTGCTCAGGTTCCTTCAACGATATCCAGTTCATTACGTTAACGGGTTTTTCGCCAAAAACCCAGCCGTAGCCCTCTATCATTTCTTATAAGTAATACTTAGTATTCGTGTTGCGTTTGTTGACTGTGTCAAGGTGTAGTGAACGGTAGCTGAGTACTACTTATTTGTAGTATTTATTGCGATTGGTTAGGACAGTCGTATAACCTTGTTGACTGTGTCAAGAGTTATGCAGGTGGGTTTAATGCAATCCAGATAATGATGGGTTGTACTTGACTAGGACTTTTTGATTTGTTGACTGTGTCAAAATCACTAAGGTCCTAGGGGAAAAATCCACATCGGGAGTTTCAAATATTCAGGAAACTTGCAGTTTTAGCATACCTTCTTGAGTGTGGTGAATGGAGTGGATTCCGTCTAGGTCATCACACAATGATAGTTGGATCCCGATCCTACTGATGAGTAGGATTATTCTCAGGAGATTATTTTACTTAACAATCAATGCTATAAACCAAGTAGGTGTCTAGAACGGTGTTAGCGGGGCTACGCCTCCTGGGAAAAGAGGTTATATAATTAAGGAACTTCGCGAAAGCGTTGGAAAACCTCTCTCGAAGTACCAACACTAGCCTGGCTGAAAGGTTAAGTAAGTATTGTGACGTGCGATTAATCCTGACTAGTTCTTCTTTTAGGGTTTGAAGAAGAATTTGAGGAAACGGTGGGACCCATCCTGATTAGATAAACTAATAACCAATCTAATCTTGCAAGAGCGCACGTTAAGTGTTTCTTTTCTCTCTCACCAGGTAGCAACCATTTCACACCCTAATCAAGATAATAAAATGTATCGCTTGATCGATCCGAATTCTTATTCGGGGCTGGGGAACGTCGGTTTGGCTCTAACTTATGACGGCAGTCATGAGTATGAGCAAAGGAAAGGATAGTTTGAATTCCTTGATGACCCCAACGAAGAAGAAGCATACTATTGCATCTCCTTCAGGTGTTCTTGTAATTGAAAACTGTTTTTCAGTCAGTCCTACCTCCTGAGTACTAGATACCGGATCAGGATCTCATATTTGTTATTTATTATAGGGGCTGAGAAAAAGTAGGATGGTTGGACCTGGTGATATGTCCCTCAGAGTAGGGAACAGAGCACAAGTTGATGCTGCTGCCGTCGGTGAATATCACCTAGCATTGCCAAGTGGCAATACTATGATTTTGAACAATTGCTACTATGTACCTTCCATGATTTGCAACATCATATCAGTTTCTGTACTTGATAAAGATGGATTTAACTTTGTTCTTGATAGAAATATCATGAACATTTACTTTGATAAGGTATTAGTTGCAGAAAGTACACTGTTTAATAGTATCTATGTTCTAAATCAAAACATAGTTTTCAATATACAAAGCACACGCAAGAGGAAGAGTTCAGAAGAGAACGAATCCTACTTGTGGCATTGTAGACTTGGTCATATTGGAGAGAAAAGACTGAGTAAATTGTATAATGATGGATATTTGAATGCATTCGAATTTTCATCTTATGAAACTTGTCAGTCTTGTCTCAAAGGAAAGATGACCAAATCTCCGTTCACCGGATATGGAAAAAGAGCGGGAGAGCTCTTGGGACTCATACACAGTGATGTATGTGATCCGATGTCTATACATGCACAGGATGGGTTCTCGTACTTCATCACATTCACTGACGATCTCTCTAGGTTCGGATATGTGTATCTGATGAAACACAAATCTGAAGCTTTTGAGAAATTCAAAGAATACAGAAACGAAGTAGAGAACCAGACAGGAAAAAGTATAAAGATCCTCAGATCTGATAGAGGAGGGGAGTACTTGAGCACGGAATTCCTCGATTACCTAAAAAGGAATGGAATTCTCTCTCAGCTTACTCCTCCGTACACACCACAGAACAACGGTGTATCAGAGCGAAGGAATCGTACCCTATTGGATATGGTTTGCTCCATTATGAGTAGGGCTGAGTTGCCTCTTTCATTCTGGGGATATGCGCTTCAAACAGCGGCACATCTTTTGAATCAAGTTCCATCTAAATCCGTGCCTAAAACTTCGTATGAAATATGGAGTGGTAAGAGTTTGTATCTTAAACGTGTTAAGATTTAGGGTTGCCCTGCTTACGTCAAAAAGTAGAACCCAGACAATCTCGAGACACGATCGGTTTTGTGTAAGTTTGTGGGATACCCAAAGGATTCTAATGGGTATCTTTTCTACCACGCAGAGAAACAAAGGATTATTGTTTCTAGGAATGCCACATTTTTGGAAAAAGAATTTCTTGTAAAAAATATTAGTAGCAACACGGTAGATCTGGATGAAGTTCCAGAAACACAAACTATAACTGAAGATTTGGTGGAACCGCTAGATTCAGTAATACCCGACGAATCTCAGTCACTCCTCAGATCTAGTAGGATTTCTCATCCGTCCGAGAGATACTATGGTTTTCTCATAGACGGGATCGAAAGGATTGCATCTTGGAAGAAGATGATCCTACTAGTTTCAGGCAAGCCATTATCAGTAGGGACTCTGATAAATGGCTGGATGTTATGCAATCCGAAATGGAGTCCATGTACGCCAATAAAGTGTGGACTTTGAAAATTGCTCCACCTGGGGTAAAATCCATTGGATGCAAATGGATCTATAAGAAGAAGATTGGTGTAGATGGGCAGGTGGAAACCTATAAAGCTAGACTTGTTGCAAAAGGTTTTTGTCAAAGATCAGGATTTGACTATGACGAAACTTTTTCTCCAGTGGCTATGCTCAAATCCATTTGGATCCTACTTTCCATTGCTGCCTTCCATGATTATGAAATCTGGCAGATGGACGTAAAAACGGCTTTCCTAAACGGAAGTTTGAAAGAGTGCGTTTATATGGATCAGCCGGAGGGTTTTGTAGACAGTGGGAGCAGCGGGAAGGTGTGCAAGTTGCTCAAATCCATTTATGGATTGAAGCAGGCATCGCAGAGCTGGAACATCTGTTTTGATGAAACAGTCAAGGAATTTGACTTCATAAAAAACGAGGATGAGCCATGTATTTATAAGAAGATTGTAGGACAAACTATCGTATTCCTAGTCTTGTACGTGGACAACATTCTTTTGATTGGAAATGATATTCCTACGCTACAATCGATCAAGCTGTTCTTATCACAAAGGTTCTCCATGAAGGGCCTGGGTGCCTCGTACATTCTGGGGATCAAAATCTACATAGATAGATCCAAGAGATTACTGGGACTTTCACAGTCCAGGTACATAGAGACCATACTTAAGAGATTTAGTATGGAAGATTCTAAGTGCGGTATCATACCCGCATTGCACGGAATCACCCTCTCCAAAGAGATGTCTCCCAAGACTGCTGAGGAGAGGGTTCGTATGAGCACTATACCCTATGCTTCGGCGGTAGGATCTATAATGTATGCAATGCTATGTACAAGACCAGATGTAGCTTATGTACTTAGCGTGGTGAGTCGCTATCAGTCGAACCCAGGTAAGAACCACTGGACAGCAGTGAAGAACATTCTCAAATACCTGAGAAGGACTAAAGAGATGTTCCTGGTTTATGGTAATGGAGACCTGAAGGTCGAGTCCTTTACCGATTCAAGCTTCCAGAGTGACAAGGATGACAGCAAGTCTGTCTCGGGTTTTGTGTTTACTTTCAATGGAGGGGCGGTGTGTTGGAGGAGCTCCAAACAAGACACCGTCGCAAACTCGACGATGGAGGCTGAATACATTGCTGTGAACGATGCCGCAAAAGAAGCGGTCTGGATAAAGAAGTTCATTTCTGAAGTTCAGGTAGTTCCGTCCATTGTTGATCCAATACCTCTGTATTGTGATAACAATGGGGCTATAGCTTTAGCGAAGGAACCACGGTTCCATCAGAAATCCAGACACATCTTAAGGCGGTATCACCTGATCGGGGAGATCATAGATCGCTAGGAGATCGAGGTCCGGGGAGTGAATACAAAAGAGAACACAGCGGATCCATTTACGAAGGCCCTCCCTCAAGCGCAGTTCGAACGCCTTTTTGAGATGTTGGGTATGCGGTACGCCAGCAGCTAGCCTTAGTGCAGACGTTGAGTATTCGGTACGCCAATTACTGGCCTTTAGTGCAAGTAGGAGATTGTTGGATATGTATGCCTTAGAGGCCATTATTGTATATGTATACATATGGATGCTGGGGATATGTATGTACAGGACGATCTTGCTTAGTTTTATAGTATATTATTTCAGTTGTCTTTATCAGGATATGTGTATTTATTTCTATTGATGTTTTATCCAGCTTGCACATATTGATAAAGACTCGATACAGTAGTATACTATTATGGTTTGTCTTTATCTTAACATGTGCATATGTTATATATGTCGACCACATGTTGATAAAGCCCGTAGGATCTTGCTTGACTACCAGCGTTATGATGTCGATCATACTTGTGGGAGCTGGGTAGTCTACAAGCACATCCTTGAAAGTCCTAAGTCATGGGAGCATCGAGATTAGGCATCGATACTCCAGAGTAGACTTACGTATACGTTTCGAGACCTCGACGAGGGGCGATGGTTGGTCCCACAACCATTGGTGTGATCACCTAAGTTTGTATACAGATGCTCACTGGGGGTGAGTACACTGGACGAACTCGCTGAGAACCTCTAGATGATATTATACCTATCGTCAGATAGCGGTTCTCATGTGACATGTGTACAAGTTAGTCTTTGGACCTGAGGTCATCATTTGTCTCGTGTAAGTTCCCACTGTGCTTTGATCACTACCCTACCACGGCTCTACTGAGTCATGCAAACAGGTTTTGGTTGGGTACAGTCCCGAGCCACATGGAGGCAGTGAGTGATTGTCAGAGATTCGTCTCTTCCGGTATTGGGAGTTGATATCGCACTGTGTTCGATTGGCTAGGACCATAAGACCTTGCGTAAGGAGGTTAGGATTTACTGATAGGTTGATCGGTAGTTTCCCGGATTGGTCCTGAGCCGTATCAACACGAATTACCGAACTGTACGGATATTATCACGGATAGGATCAGTTAGGAGTTCGGACAAGTTTGCTTGTCGGCCTTCCTTTTCGACAGCAACCTGGGTAGCCGTTACGTACAGCTAGTACCGCTGACGTGCTTGTGGTTAAACCCACTGCCAGAGTACTGTTGAGTATTTAGAGTCCCACATAGAGGGTTTCCCTGCTTTGGGCGAAACGATGTAGAGGCCG
Organism: Agapanthus africanus; assembly: GCA_030015575.1. Classification (NCBI taxonomy): domain Eukaryota; kingdom Viridiplantae; phylum Streptophyta; class Magnoliopsida; order Asparagales; family Amaryllidaceae; genus Agapanthus; species Agapanthus africanus. Next base: position 716,638,259 of record CM057337.1, read on the forward strand.
TATGGTTTTACGGCAGGATTCGATCACATACGTGTACTTGTGCACGTATGATGTTCGGACGGATAATACTAGCGGGCTTTGGTTTAAGCCGGATACTAGTATTATATTCTTGGATTATTTTGTCTCATTATACTCGTATTTATTCGGAATACGGATACAGGTATGTATATACGGTGAGGGGCATTCTTGTAATTGTGCAAGGTGCTTCTAGAAGAAGACACCTTATTATTTGTTTTAACCATTTAGTTAAATGGTTAATGAGGTGGAGAGATGAGGTGTTTCATTTCATTAAATGAAGCATGGCTATTTGTGTGACTCATGTAGTGAGTCATGGTTTACTATTGATTTATGGTTGATATTTTGTGGAGATATTTTGTGTTTGCATTATTATCTCCAACACTTGGCCATTCTTCATTTTATCATGCTCACAACACTCTCATCTTCTCCAAGCTTCATCTTCTTCTATCTCAAACCCTAATTGTCTCATGTGTTGAGAAACCTAGGGTTCTTGAGACTAATTAATCCATCATCACTCTCCACATAATTTAGGCTACTTAGATTAGTATTCTAAGTAACCTAGTTACCTCGGTTTAGAGGACTGAGCTCAAGTAGGCACTCTCGGGTGGATCATCATTGACGCGAGGAGGCCGTCAATCAAGCGCGATCCGTACATCCTTTGAGGAGCTAAAGGAGAGGAGTGAAGACCCGAAGGACTTGGTTCTTTAGTTATAAACTCCGATCATAGTAGATACCTTTCCTTAGTTTGATTATCTAGAGCTTATGATAAATCCGGTGTTTCGGTTACTCTAGCGCTAGTTTAAACATCCAAGAAAAAAAAATTGTTCCGCATATCGACCATGGTAGATGGCCAGGGGCGCTAGTGTAACCTTTCAGGAAATTCAAAAATCCCACATAAATTCAAACTTTTGAAAATTTATGAACCGTTATAGACGTCTATTATCGACGTTTTAAGGACGTCTATTTTACTTATATTTCAGATGCATCCTTTGTTTTTTAGAATAAAATTTGAAAATAGAATTTGGGTTTTTCTGAATTGAATTGAGGTATGATAGAAATCTTAATTCTAACATTTTGAGATCGACTCGATTCTAGACTCAAATAAAATAGAAAAGTCTTGTATATCTACGATGTTCGACTTCTCTGTTATAGCCTTTAAATGTGCATTGAGGACATCCGAGTCTTGTCGATATTTGCCAATGATTTTATTAAGATGTCGGTTGTACTATTGAGTGTCCTTATACTTGAATAACTCTAGTTGTGTGGCCCTTTTGACTAATCTGATATTGTTAGTAACATATATTATATTTGAAAAATGGTTTTGTAAAATAATCAAAACATAATGAGATTCATAGATTAACAATCTTCCCTTTTTGATATTTTACAAAACACTTAAAAATAATTTGAAAATATATTATATGCTCCTCCTTAATATATGCACATTATTTCTTCCTCTCTTTGGAAATATAAAAAAGTTTTAAGCATGGAGAGGAAATATAAAAAAGTTTTAAGCATGGAGAAGAAATACAAAAATAAGAATGCATAGGAATAGGGTTTTAGAAAATGTGATAATAGAATAGGCATGGAAATTGAAGATGCAAACATGACAGAAATTAGACAAACCACATAGGTGCGAACTTCATAAGTACATTATACAAACCACACATAAACTAAATAAGTTCGAGTACAAGAAAATTCATAAACCTAATACATAAACAATCTATGTGATAACCACTAATATAACAAACAAACTACTCGTCATCCTGAGGCGGTAGCGGTGGAGCAAAGTCTGTCGGAGGGAAATAGTGAAATGGCGGCAGTGGATGATACGATGAGTGTATTGGTAGTCGAAATGATAATTGAGATAGGCTTGTGTTTCATTAAGTCGAGTGTTGAGATTGTCGAAACGAGTGATGATGTTAATATTCAAGTCGTCGAAACGTTGGAAGAAACGGTTCTCATAGTCTTGGAAATTGGAAGGAGGTGGTTGTTGTGAGTGCGGTTCTTGTTCGTGTGGTGTGGAGGTGGTATGTGCATGTTATAATCACCTAAACCCATGAGACGGACATGTAACATACCAAAAGTTTTATCAGAGGAGCTTGAATGTTTGAATCGATGTTGGGAGCAATATTGGCATCTTCAATGATCTTAGTGATCACTTTGCCGTGGTATAAATTGGATTTGGAAGTGGGGAAAGTCCACATCGATTGGATATTAAGCATGGGAAAGTTAACTTTGATTCTTGCCAACACACAATAGATAAGAAGTTTGTGTGTTAATGTGATGTGATCCCTACCACCGGATTTTGATAACAAGGTGAGACCCAAAAGAAAAGCTAAAACACGGGCTTGAGGTGTAAGTGTTTGGGTAAGCGGATCACTAAACAAATGTGGATTTTCATCACCGTGGAGGAGTCGAGAGGTATCCTCTTTGGTGACATTTGGTGGAAAATGTTCAAAAGTAGAAAGAGTTTGACGATAAATATTTATACCTTCGTTAGGAATATGAAGAATCCTGGCGAGAGATGCGAGTGAGATAGTGATAGTGTGTCGTTATAACTGTGTTTGCAGAACATATGGGTTATCTTAGGTACTAACTAGATTGGAATAAAATAGATAGACAAAATTAATGGTTAAGGTGGCATATAAGGGAATTTTCTTCTATAGAGTCGAAAAAAATACACCCACCACATTTTTTTCGATGACACCAATCATCATCTTCTTTATCATGTAAGATATTGATACACCAAATTTCATGTAATTTCATCACTTTTCCACCGTTGATTTAGTGGGTGCAAAATTAACGGTTTACCGACAATAAAACTTTTTACATTGCTAATTCAACGATTAAAAAGTGGTGGAATCATATGAAATTTGGTGTATCCACATCCTACATGATAAAGATAATGATGATGGATACCAATCGTCGATAAAGATCATGGAGGATATAGATTTTTTACCCCATCTAACTAAAAAGCCTTCTAGGGCCTCTATTTTTTATTGTTCTCATATACACACACGGACATGTATAAAATCTTGATCCAAGTCTTTTGGTCCTAAAGATCATGTCTTCAATGCATCTTTTTTTTAATTTTTCAAAATAGAATAGAGCAAATCGACATACGGTGAATTTTCTTGTAGTTGTTTATAAAGATCTATATATGCAATCTTTTACGATAACTAAATTGGTATGGTGAGTGGAAATTCTAATATTTCCATTTTATCCCTTTTTAACAATTAGCAATTAATCTCATATTAACAATATTGTAATTTTTGTAATGTGGTAAGGTTATAATTAGAAAGGTGATGGCAAAAATCTGCCATCTTTAAATTTTCCCTTTTGCCCTCAAATCTTTTACCCCTTCTATTAATGATAGCAATTAGCAAAGTTGTTGTTTTTTGTGATTTAAAAGGGTTTAAATGGTAACTCCCTCACTTTGGCAAAACTTTTTTTATTTACGATTCTGCCATCACTCCAAAACCCAAATAGATTTTCACTAAAATACCATGAATTTTCAACGTTTTTGAGATAAATACCATGAACTTTGTTTGTTAAGAGTAAATACTATGCATATTCAATGTTTTTCAGATAAATAATATGGATTTCGTTACAGATAAATACTTTAGCCTTTTAACGTATTCAAGATAAATACCGTGGACTTTGTTCTTTACAAGTAAATATTATACCTTTCACCATTTTTTTAAAGAATACCATGAATTTTTTTAGCATGGCCTTTCGCCGTATTTCACTTTTCTGTTGGGAGAACTTTACAAACAATACCATCGTCTTTCATCATTTTTCAGATAAATTTCATGAACTTTGTTGTTTATAAATAAACATCAAGTCCAACTCACCATTTTTCAAATAGATACCGTGGACTTTATTCTTTAAAAATAAATACTATGGATTTTCAATTGTCATCTAATAAATTGTAGATTGTCATTTACAAATAAATACCATAAAACTTTCGATGTTTTGAACTTTTATGTTGGAACAACTAAAAAGAATTACGTTTTTGTATTGACTCAAAACTCCGCTATATTTTCACTCAAATACCATACATATCAATGTTTTTCAGGTAAATAAAATACAATAGACTTTGTTTTTCAAAACTAAACACCAAGAATTTTCATCATTTTTTTGATAAATACCACGGGCTTTGATTTCACAAATAAATGCCTTGAACTTTCTAAATACCATGGGGTTTGCTTTTCAAAATAAATGCCGTGAACCTCCACAGTTTTACGAATAAATACCATGGGGTTCAAAAACCACCGCAACGTGCAGGGCTTGCCGCTAGTAGAAACTAAACTCATATTTAATGTCGTTACTATGGCACTTAATTTTTTGAGGTTGTATTTGACTAAGGTTGACGCGCGCGTGTGTTTGTATATATATAGAGAGAGAGAGAGAGGAAAGATGCTTTAAGAGATTTTTTCGTCAGACGACGTCTAAAATCTATATCCTTTGCAACTTTTTTCGACGATCAGCACCCATCATCGTCATCTTTATCATGTACGATTTGGATACACCAAATTTCATGTGATTCCATCACTTTTTCACCGTTGAATTAGCAATGTAAAAAGTTCAATTGTCGGTAAACCATTAATTTTGCACCCACTAAATTAACGGTGAAAAACTATTAAAATTAAATGAAATTTGGTATATCAACATCTTAGATGATAAAGATGAAGATGATGGATGTCGATCGTCAAATATTACTCTCATATATATAGAGAGAGAAAAAGAGAGAAATATATATATATAGAGAGAGAATAATGGAGGAAAGAAGCCATATGAGGGAATTTCCTCCTATGGCGTCGAAAAAATACACCCTCCATCATTTTTTTCAATGATCGGCACCTATCATCTTCATCATTATCATCTAAGATGTGGGTACACCAAATTTTATGTGATTCAACATCTTTTTCACCCTTGATTTAGCAATGTAAAAAGTTCTGTTGTTGGTAAACCGTTAATTTTAAACCCACTAAACAACGGTGAAAAAGTTGTAGAATCGCATGAAATTTGGTGTACCCACATATTAGATGATAATGATGAATATGATGGATGCCGATCGTCGGAAAAAATAACGGAGGGTGTATTTTTTCGACGCCACGGGAGGAAATTACCTCCTATGGCCTCTTTCCTCCATATTATATATATATATATATATATATATATATATATATATATATTCAAATTTCAAACATCTTGGCCTACCATAGACTAGGCACTCCTTTTAGGTTGATTATGGGTTCTGTATTTAATGATTCTTCTTAGATTAGTCAGCTTTAATTACTTGTCTGACAGTCGACCAGGCAGTTTTTTCTTGTCATATTTTCCGGCACTCATAAGAACCAATGGTGTATGCTTTCCGTTCAAAGAACTAAGCCCCGCTGCATGTTCTATACTGCTTTGGCTTCTAAAATCCAGTAAGTCGGTATTATTAGATGTGTAAAGCCCTTAAGATCCTAAGTAGATTTCCCTTCAAAGAACAAAATATCCAACTTGCGTTGTTGGATGGTAAAATAATTAACCTTGCTTAAAATTTCGAGTTTTGGTGAAGCAAGAGAGAAAACATTGGGAGTTTGGGACATTTATGGCACATGTTATCTAGGGATGGCAACGAATCCGGATGGATCCGGATCTATTTTCGAATCCTACAACTTGCGGATATAGATACCGATGATGCTCATAAGTGGTATCTCCTCAGATTACGGCACGTGGCGGATGACGTGTCCCAAAGACTACGGAGGTGGGATAAATGAGTTGCATTATGAGGATTCCTCGGGACTTCGTCTTAAGGAACGTATCCGACCCTCCAGGAGACCTTCCTGAATACATTCCACCTTCACCTAGGAAACTACCAACAGCTCATCTCCGAGCTTTTCCAGTCCTTGCTCATCTCCGAGCTCCTGACATGCCGAGCTTCCTCGGCTTCCCAGCTCGTTTCCGAGCCCCTGACATGCCGAGCTTCCTCAGCCTCCTGGCTCGTCTCCGAGCTCATGATATGCCAAGCTTCCTCGGCCTCCTCCGATCAACCAAGAGCGCGGATCCCATGCGTCCCGCAACGGCTCCGCGTATATCGCCATGGCGAGATATCCGCCTCGCCATGATTCGCGTCCCACGCTGACGCATCCCTCCATTAATGGGTGTATCCCTCCATTGATGGGCGCATCCCGCTATTGAAGGTGTGGATAACGTGGGGGCGTAACTGACGGCGACGATCTTGCACCTACTCGCTCTATACGACCCCTATATAAACCCCTCTCTCTCAAACGATTCAAGTATCTCGAATTTAACTCAATACGCCGCTACCCTGCACCTATACCTCGGCTCTAACTTGATCGTCGGAGGTTCCTACGGTGGTCATCCATCCCGGGACTTCTTTGCAGGTAGCTCGGTGTCCAATACTAATCCCTTGAGATCCACACTCAACAACTCCCAAACCAAATCTCAGTCGTCAAAGACCGCCATCGCAGGATCGACGGAGGACAACATCTGAAGAAGATCACGCACTCTATCAGATACTAAATTAGTATCCGAACGAATTCGGATCCCGGATAGATCCGAATCCGACAACTTGTGGATATAGATACTAAAAATCTATATCCGGAAGGTTTCAGATTTGGATTGGATATTTATGTCTAAGTCTATGTTTGCTTTGTGGAAGGTGTAACGACTCTATTTATAATGTAAAGAAATTTGGTTAAAGTTAAAGTACTAAATGGAGTATTTGCAACCCTGAGGATGCTATAAGTATTTAATTTGTTTATCAACGATAAGAAATAACTTGTAGCTCATTAGTAAAGCCTTGCACTGCTGTGACATAACCCCAGTGTTCGTATCCCATCAGCCACATATTATTCTTTTAATGATTTTTATTTTAAACTTTTGGAAGCTCAAAAGTTTACACGTGCAATACAAGTAAAAATGAAAAGTCTCAGAAATCAAACATGTGGAAAATGTTATATGAGCAGAGTAGAACACGTGTCACCAATCCAGAGCCCCACATACCATGAATGGCCTGCGAGATTGCGCTTTAGGCCGGCGCCGCCGGGCTTGACCGTACCAAATGCCCCGATCTTTTGAACCCTAGTCTCTTGGCCTCCCTCTTAACCCCAGTACTGTTTGTTTTTACTGAAAATAAACAGAGAATTAAAATGAGGCATTAATCAAAATTTTAATGCATTTTAATTCCATTCTTCAATCCTCAAAACCCAAATTTCTCCTATAAATACCACCTCACACCCTAGCCCTTTTGAAATCTATTGTCAAAACTCTCAAATTTTTCCAAGTCAAAGAAGTGTACAAGTGGAATTAGCCCAAAGTCATCTTCCGGCGACGACTCAGGACAAATCCGGCGACACCACGACTCCACGAAGCTCTCAAACCTTTCCTCTACCTCCCCTTTCTCATCTAATCCTGTAAGTCCCCTCTCCTCCTCTCTTTCTTGCTATTCTAAAATGATCTCTTTTCAAAACTTGTCGGAAGTGGAGTTATTCCGACTTCCGATTTTAATTTTATTAAAAACATAACTTTTCTTAATAACCAAACACCCATATTGATACATCTTGTTTAGTAATCATAAACAAACATTTAGAACTAGTTTCAATTCAAAATACAATGCTATGCAACTTTTATTTCACTTTTACAGTTAAATACCACAAACTTTATATTCGGCAACTTTCATCATATTTGTTCATATTACCTATAGAAAACCCTCACCAGCTAATGACCTATCTCTCACAACACTCATCTTGACATTGCACGATTACTTGAAAACCATATTTTTGTGGTTAATACAATTTTTACATTAAAATACCATAAACTATTAAAAACCGTATTCTTTAAATTGTTTTAATCAAATTCCTTACGATTATATCTCTACAACCCACTTTTGGGGAATCGGATTTGGTTGGTGCGGGTTATCGTACATCCATCGGACTAGTAGGGCGAGATGCAGAACTCCTCACGGAGCATACGATCTCGATGAAATTTATATTACAATTTTTAAGAAAACATGATTTCTATTTAATAAATAAATTTATTTTTATAATAATTATATATAATATTATCAAACTATATATTTTAAATACATATAATAAATTCCATGTTTTCTAGACAAAGGAATCCCAAATTTCATGAATATACCATCACAAATCCATACAATTCCAATTTAGACCAAAATACCATATATTATTCAATTTAGGTTTATAATCATTAGAATACTTCACTTTTAAAAATTATATCCATGAAAACCCCGAATACGAGAAATAAATGCTTGAGGTTTATTTTGAAAGTTTATTAAAACTATTTTTCGTAAAACCCCCTCAAGTTTATTAATTTACAATAAAGATCCTAGTAAATATAGGTTTAAGCGGGACCAATTCTCTTGAGCCTCAGGGAGCCGGAGAAAGTAGGTGCTTGCTTATTTAAGGTAGAAAACTTAAACGGGGTTATCAATGGTAATTGGCTTGAAAAAAATCACAAATTCTGCCATCCATGTGCAGCAGTTACCGATAACTTCTAAACCTAATTCAGGACTCCAATTCTGTTTAAGTGTCTGACTCAATCTGAGTGTCGGTCAATCTGTATACATTTCAATACATGAATACAATTCAAATATAACTCCAATACAACATGAATTCATATACTGGAACTTGAACATGAACATGCAACATGACTCGACCGAACCGAACCATGGATATACTCTGATTACATGACTATCCGTTTATATCCATTTCGTTTACATGATATCATGGTTTCGGCAAGTCGTATACAATAATTCATTACATCAATACAATATACATTACAGGGTTTTAACGGGGTAGATTGGTACGGAATGTATTAGAAGTGGCACGAGACTGTAACCATAATACACATAACCTGAATATCCGTGTAGTTGTTCCGTATACCTTAGTCCACGGGAAAAGTTGGACTCCTCTCATATACACTGATGCATTCTATACCAAGTTACAAACAACTACGTTAACATAACAAACATAACTATATATAATTTACCTGTTCTATTCTCTGTCTATTCTTCTTTATCTCTTTGGACTTACCGAGCGATCGACATTCTTTTTCTATTTTTTCTTTGGAATGTTGTCAGGAGGACCCGACTCTCTGGAGATAGAGCCCAGCTCAGAAAATTTGGAGCAGTTCATCGAGGACCCGAAACTCTAGTCACTTGTATATACTTTACTTTTAGTTCATGCCATTGTTTAGACATTGATTTCCACATTGTATTTACTTTTTAGTTGTATTGTAAAGAATATTTAATAAATAAAAGTTGTTGTTCATTTACATCGCATGTCCTTCTTATATTATATTGCTTATTTACTCTTAACGTGTTTATTTCTGAGTAAATACGTCGCGGGCCTCGTCACGTCTCCTTATCCGTACACCGGGAAGTGAGGCGTGATAGGTTTTGTTGGCGGCTACATAACAATGCAGGGTTAGTTCTGCATGGAAACCCAAGCAATATATCATAAGAATCAGCAACTAAAACATTCTTTATATTTCCTATTTCTTGAATCTATCCTAACCCTATTTTCTCTCAAGGTTATGGATTCTCCGAACAATACTAACACCAACGTGAACGGCAACACCACACCACCCCTCTTCCACTTACACCTACCGTTGTAGCTCCGCAGACAATACTGCTCGAGGAAATAAAGAGCCTCTTAGAGGGACAGTAGCAGCAGACTGCTATCCTAATGAACCGTCTAGAAGTTGAAGCACCTGGAGTAAAACAATTCCGGGCATTGCATCCGAAGCAATTCTCTGGGAAAGAGAGCTATTTGGAAGCTGAAGAATAGGCTCAATCTATTGAGGACGATCTGGCAGCAGCACAAGTGCCAGACATTGCTTGGGTAAGAGTTGCAAAGCTACAACTTACCGATAAGAGTATGGTGGATGGAGGAAGAAAGCCGTCTTACCCAGCCGATCGAATGGAAGACTAGTATTTTCCCGAGACTGCCAGATTTGACATGGAGCAACAATTCATCCACCTACAACAAGGCTCTATGTGGAGCAAATTTGTGGATGAGTATGATGCTGAGTTCACTATGATGAGCAGGTAAGACATGTCTTAAATATTCGATTTTTGAATAACACATACTATACAGCTAACATGAGACCGTAACAGGTTCGCGGCACATCTCATACCGACTGCTGAGTTCAGGGCCAGACGATTTCAGCAAAGGTTAGACCCGGAGATCCAAGCTGCATTAGCTACAGGGGATTTCTCGACCCACGATTTAGCTCTGAAAGCTGCCCGAAGATATGAGGCAGTAGTGAAGATGAAGGGCAGATCTCAATCTGCCGGTTTGAAGCGCCCTGCTACTCAAATGGCAGGAGGAGCCTCTTCCAGGCCACCGTTTTTACTAAGAAGACCGGGAGTAACTTTTAACCGGCCCAGTCCAGACTTTTGCACCTACTGCAGGAAGAATGGACATTTGGTGAAAGATTGCAGGCGTGCAAACGGCCTGTGCTTAATCTGCGGTTCATCCACTCATGATATTAGTGCATGTCCCCGTATACTCAACCCGAATCCAACATCCAGACCATCTATCACTTATCCGCAGCGGCCAACTATCCAGGCACCTGCACTACGTCTTTCTCTCCCAGCTCCACTTACTCATGGACCTACTGCACCTTTTCCTCGTCAGTTCCATCAAGCACAAAGGAACATACCTCAAGGACAGAAGAACGGACAGAGAAATGCGCCTCTAGCAAGGAGAAATGTACTAAGGCGACAGGCTTTCACAATGACTATGGAAGAAGCTGAAGCCACTGGCCAAGTCATCACTGGTAACTCTCTTTCTTTCAAACATTTATACATATCAAAATATCTTTTCCTATACCTAAACAAATTCCACTCAACTTAGGTACAATATTAGTAGCCTCACTTTCTGCACTAGCACTTTTCGATGCTGGAGCGTCCCATTGCTTTATGTCGTAACGGTTCGTCCGAACTCATGAGATTCTGGTCACACCACTCGTATCCAGCTGGAATGTCGGTTCAGGGAACGGCATTCTAAAGACAACAATGGGATACGACCTGTGTCCAATGGTCGTCTGCAGTAGAGAATTCTATGTTGACTTTAAGATGCTGGACATACCGAACTTCGACGTAGTTTTGGGTATGGATTGGATCGGAACTTTCTACGCTACCATCGACTGTCGTCAAAGGAGGGTAGTATTCGAGATTCTAGACCATCCGGTCTTTTATTTCAAAAGTGGAGACCGTACTCTGGAACCTAGCACATACAAGGCAAAACCGAAGAAGGCAGTGATTGCAACTCTACAGGCAGAAGAAGATAAGCCAGAGGTAGTTCGGGAGTTTGACGATGTATTTCCTGAAGACATATCAGGTTTGCCTCCCGATCGAGCTCTTGAATTTGGAATTGATTTAGTACCTGGTGCACAACCGGTGATTAAAGCACCGTACCGATTAAGTCCAGAAGATTTGAAGGAGATCCGAACTCAGTTGAATGAACTTCTGAAGAAATGATGGATTCGTTTCAGCACTTCAAGTTGGGGATCTCCAGTGTTGCTTGTGAAGAAGAAGGAAGGTTCATACAGAATGTGCGCTGATTATAAAGCTCTGAACGAAGTAACTATAAAGAATAAGTATCCACTACCGCGCATCGACGATCTGTTCGATCAGCTAAGCGGATCTTGCGTTTTCTCCAAATTAGATTTTCGTTCAGGTTATCATTAGGTGAAGGTTAAAGAATCTGATATTCCTAAAACGGCATTCAGAACTCATTATGGACATTACGAATATCTTGTGATGCTATTTGGAGTGACCAACGCACCAGCCATATTCATGAACTTGATGAATCAAGTTTTCCAAGAGTACCTAGACAGGTTCATTGTCATTTTCATCGACGACATTCTAGTGTATTCAAAGAATCGGAAAGAGCATGCTGAACATTTACGAATTGTCCTAGAGACTTTGCGACAGCATCAACTCTATGCCAAGTACAGCAAGTGCGAGTTTTTGCTAGATCAGGTCGGATTTCTCGGACATGTCGTTTCAGGTGAAGTAATCGCTGTGGATCAAGCTAAACTATCAGCAGTACGTAACGGGCTACCAGGTATTGACCAAAAGGGAAGTCGATGAGCGAACTCATCCTGACACCCTATTGAGCCTGTCAGTGACAATATCCGTACAGTCCGGTCCGTTCGTCTATGAGCATCGCATGGTGGGTCTAGGGGGTTGGTAAAAGTCAGACCCCCAAAAGCGGTACAAGTCGTGTCGGAGTATAGCCCAGAACACCCTGAGATACTACTGGAATACCTATCAGTAAATCTCCTGCCTTGGCCAAGGACTTCGTGTAATGGCTCTCCTAGACACAGCGCGACCTCACCCCCAATACCGAGAGAGACGGACCCCTCCAGATCCGCTCACTGCCTCCATGTGGCTCGGGACTGTACCCAACTAAAACCTGTTTGCACGACTCCTTTGAGCCGTGGTAGGGTAGTAATCAAAATACTGTGGGAACTCACACGAGACAAATGATGATCTCAGGTCGATGAACTAACCTATACACATGTCACCAGGGAACTGCTATCTGACGTCAGGTATAATACCAACTAGCATGTTCCCGGCGAGTCCTGTCCGGTGTACTCATAACCCAATGAGCACCTGTATACATCTTAGGTGAACCAACTGACACCAGTGGCTTATGAGACCGGCCACCGCCCCTCGTCGGGGTCTCGACTGTATACACTAGTCTACTCTGGAGTATCGATGCCCTGTCTAGAAAAACTCCCACGACTAGGGACCTTTTAAGGATGTGCTTATAGACCCCAGCTCCCACGTATATGATCGCCATCATACTGCTGGCCGTCAAGCAAGAATCCTAAGGGCTCCATCAACGCGCAATAGTGACATGTAAGGTCACCTAAAGCAGTACATGATGATAAAGATAAACCAGATAGCATACTATCATCTTGAGTAAGACTGTCCTACCGGCATAGGTCCTCCCTCAATCATTGCAATCACGTGCCTGCGATCAAATAATTTGTAAGTGCACGGCGGCGCCCCGGCCGTCAATCCGACGCCGGAATGCGGAAACGAAACTTTTCTAGAACTTAGAAACCGGCACCACCGCGCACAAAAATCCCGGATTGGGCCATTAACCTAACTCTAGCAAACTAGAAAATAGGGTAGAGAGCTATACCGAGCGATTCGTGTCCTTCGGTCTTCGGCCTCCACTCCGATCTCCTCGCGGAATCTCCGATCTTCACCTCCTCGTCGGAACGGGCACCACATTGCCGGGTTCTTTTAAGGCTCCCACCTCTGGACCGAGGCAACTCGGGTACGAAGTTGGCGATCCGACGTGCCCAAGAAGTTCTGTAGATGAAGTGTAGAAAGTATTGTCTCATTTGGGGTAGTGAAGTTGCCTTGTATGGATGTGGAGGAGAAAGAATTGAACTTTGGAGAGGGGCTAGAAATTTTTAGCAAGCAAAGAATGAGATGTATGTTTTTCCCACTACCACAAAATCAATCTCCCTCTCTCCCTAGAGTGGTCGGCCCCTCTCTCAAAACGGTGGAGGAAAAAATCCAAGCAAAAAGCAAGTGGAGAAAAATGAATGATAATGAGGAAAAAGAGCCACATCAAATCCCATCACATTTCCATCTCATTTAATGCAAATGAAATGATCACAAAAAAAGCAAAGATGCTTAAACTATCATAATCCCTCAAAATTCAAGAACCCCCCTTCACAATGCTAATTTGCAAACTTACAAATTAGCCCTTCCATCACAAAAGTCCAGCCGTGAAGGAACAAAGGAAAACTGGCCGGAACGGAATACAAACTGGCAACTTCAAAAAACTGATCCTATAATAAATTACAGGAAAACCCCGCGACTGTATATACATACCCGCATTTGTATTCCCACTGAATACAAATGCAAAGAGACAAAATCTACACTGTACAATACTAGGATCCAGCTTAAACCAAAGCCCGCTAGTAAAATCTGTCCGATTACGATCCGTGCAATACCGCACGTATCTGATCGAACCCTGCCATATCTCCATACGGCCTCTACAGCGTTTCGCCCGAAACCTGAGAAACTGGTCTGTGGGGGACTCTAAAGACTCGTCAATACTTTGGTTGTAGATTTAACCACTAGCACGTCAGAGGTATTAGCCTATACGTGACGGGCTACCAGGTATTGACCAAAAGGGACGTCGATGAGCGAACTCATCCTGACACCTTACTGAGCCTGTAAGTGACAATATCCGTACAGTCCGGTCCGTTCGTCTATGAGCATCGCATGGCGGGCCTAGGGGGTTGGTAAAAGTCAGACCCCCAAAAGCGGTACAAGTCGTGTCGGAGAGTAGCCCAGAACACCCTGAGATACTACTGGAATACCTACCAGTAAATCTCCTGCCTTGGCCAAGAATTTCGTGTAATGGCTCTCGTAGACACAGCGCGACCTCACCCCCAATACCGGGAGAGACGAACCCCTGAAGATCCGCTCACTGCCTCCATGTGGCTCGGGACTGTACCTAACTAAAACCTGTTTGCACGTCTCCTTTGAGCGTGGTAGGGTAGTAATCAAAGGACAGTGGGAACTCACACGAGACAAATGACGATCTCAGGTCGATGAACTAACCTGTACACATGTCACCAGGGAACTGCTATCTGACGTCTGGTATAATCCCAACAAGCATGTTCCCGGCGAGTCCTGTCCGGTGTACTCATAACCCAATGAGCACCTGTATACATCTTAGGTGAACCAACTGACACCAGTGGCTTGTGAGACCGGCCACCGCCCTTCGTCGGGGTCTCGACTGTATACACTAGTCTACTCTGGAGTATCGATGCCCTGTCTCGAAACTCCCATGACTAGGGACCTTTTAAGGATGTGCTTATAGACCCCAGCTCCCACGTATATGATCGCCCTCATACTGCTAGCAGTCAAGCAAGAATCCTAGGGGCTCTATCAACGTGTAATAGCGACCTGTAAGGTCACCTAAAGCAGTACACGATGATAAAGATAAACCAGATAGCATACTATCATCTTGAGTAAGACTGTCCCACCGGGATAGGTCCTCCCTCAATCATTGCAATCACGTACCTGTGATCCAATAATTGACTCTGAGGGCACTATCTCCGACAATCTCCCACTTGCACTCAAGGCTAATTATTGCGATGTCGTATTCTCACAGCCCGTGTGATACCGAACACCCAACTCCTCTACTAGTCAGTCTCACAAAGCTCGTTTGCGAAACTATTGTGTTCGAGGAATAGCCTCAGTGAGTGGATCCGCTGTGGTGTTTCTTTCTATGTCTCTCTTTATCTCAAGTTCGCGGAGAAAGCCATCTCCCGAAATGAGCAATACCTGTCTTAGAGTATGTTTGGACATCTGATGGGGCCTAGTTCATAAATGAACTCCAAATCCAAACTTCTCAGACTGTATTGTCAACTGAACTTAATCAGTATCCTGCGCCATGCCTCCCTCAGTATCCGCCTGGACCACCTGTCCAAAATACTGCCCCTCGTCAGAGGGAAAACTATAACTCTGACAGTCATTCCGTCATCCAGGTCACCTTGGAAGCCTGGAATGATAACCGTCTCCTAAAGGAGACTGCCATTATCATATCCCTAGAACATTCACTTATGTTCTAAAACTGCTTCCGAATGTTTCTCCAGGATTGGGTCAATATCAACTTATTGCACCTACTGCAAAAACAACATCTGGTGCGGTACTTGACATATCATGATCGACTCAATTGCCTAACCAAGTGATCTGCCAATCATGCACATCCCTCTCTACTTTAGTCTATAAGACACCTTTAGAGAGGGTGACTCCATTACCTGCAGGTACACTACCGCGCCAGGCGTCGTCCATTCTAAAAACTCTTAGAATGCTGTCTAAGTACCCTGATTGGGAAACCACCCAAATCTAGGTCCATAGATCTAGTAACCAGAATGTCTTGATATTATATCCAAGTCCCATGTGGAGAAACCACTGTGTGACAACCAAAGTATAACCGATCGTAGTATAGGAATATCACTTCCTACTCTGTGTATGTCATCCAAATACCAGGACATCACACCCTACTACCTTCTTAACAGATCCATCCCCTATTCTGATGAAGTCAAACCTATGACTGTCACGTCAGAAATAGATGATCTATCTCCGCTATATCTGCTTTAGTCTATAAATAGACATAAGCAACTTGTCCACTATGCTTCCGCTGCTCCCACTGACCACGATAACCCTCTGGCAGAGTCATATAGACGTTCATTTCTAAAGCCAGTTTAGAACGACGCTATACTCATCCTCCTGCCGGGTCTCACAGTCTGGAACAACAGCAATGACAAGTCTGGGTAAACAAGAACTTCCCAGTCACCGTCCTTGAGGCTACCGGAGTACCTCTCGAGCGCCTGAGATTACCCACCATATCTGCGAAGTGGCCAATGGAATGTCAAACCAGATTGAATCTTTAGGTGTTATCAAATCTTCAGTAATCGTTTGCGGTTCTGGAATCACTTCCAGTTCTACCATACTCCCACTACTGTTTTCTGAAAAAATCCATTTTTATTAAAACTATGGCGAGTCAAGAACAATATCACTATTGATCTTCCAGATGGTAGAAAGTCAACCCTCGTCATAACCTGGGTCAACCCACAAACAACCATTATAGAAACGTGCCTTGAGTTATCCAGAGTTTGGTTTTATGCATAAGCTGGACAACTCCCCGTACCTTAACAATGTCAAGATATGAACTGTTCTATATCCAATACATAAACAGAGGCACTGATTTAATTGAACCAGATTCAAATCATGCAGCTGTTACCAGTGCATGTCAACTAAATAGAAGGAGGCCAATCAGCGTTACTCAACTTAGGAATGCTTCCAATTATGAGTAACCTGAAAGAGAAGCAAGTTCTCTTAATCATTACTATCAACTGAATACCATACACAAGTATCTACATTTTCGATCACCCTGAAGAATCCCGATACTTGCAATACCTGGTTCTCTACTTTATTCATATACCTATAACTTCTCAAAACTCAGACCCTGTGTTTCTATGAAACACCTGTCTAAAACTAGAGAAGTCATAAGTAAACCGAATATAGTACGAGGACCATCCCCTCTGTCCTAATGGACATTGGACAATATACAATACTCTGTATAAGTCCCCTGAGTCTAATAACTCAATTCCTGTGTGTCGTAGGTTGAAAACTGTACTATGGTTATGAAGAATTACACCGCTGTTTAATGCTCCTTACCTAACCATCCACTGATATAGGTAAATGTGATAGACATAATTTCAAAAAGTTATATCTCACTCTATAAAAAATAGACGTACAGATATATCAATTTGAAATTGGTGCATAACAATGGATATTCAAAACCAAATATTTGCCGTCCGGCAAACAACCTAGGTGACTTCCTCAAATATCACCAATTACAACGAATCCCTATATAATGAGGATGCTCACCTGATTCCCAATAACTTACTCCCACCCATCATCTGTAAAACCATACAGATGTGAGAATCATACCTGGTAAATACATACCCTGGAGCAAGTGTCTAATTGGGAAATCAGTTTTCTTTTAACAGTACACAGTGAAACTGAAATATTGAAATGTTTCGATGGGGTATCTCGGTATTCCTAGTAATGCCTCTTCCATTATCCAGATTCACAACTGTAACCGTATAATTCTTTGTCATTTCTCCAAATCCCTTTATATGTCTTCAGTCATTACCTTCTGTACATCCCTTTAGGCCAAATGGTTTTCTTCCTTCCCTACCGCTCAGCACCAGCCTATGGTTTGCAAGAAGACTATCCAATAAGCATAATGGGTGTACTGTCCTAATCCTAGGAGCACTCGCAAAGTGAGAGAAGGTGAAGATAAAAGACAACCGAATAAAACCTTATTCTTATTTCTCCTGAACCAGAATCCATCCCCGAACTGGAACAAGTTCCTTTCGAGTTCGTATATAACCATACGATGGAGTATCCAATAAACTGTGGATCTTCATAGTGATACGGAGTGTCCTGAAGAAATACAAAGGTGATTTAGGATTGGCGAAGAAATATTTGGTTTGGTCGTGAATAGCAGTCGCAATTTACTTTGCCCTCTTACTAATCCCTTTCTTTGTCTTTACATAATACCTTCTGTACACCATCGTTATGCTAATTGGTTTTCTTCATTCCCCACCGTTCGGCACCAGCCTAAGGTCTGGAAGAAGACTATCCAATTTGCGTAATAGGTGTACTATCTCCTAAACCAAGGAGTACTCGCAACCTGAGAGAAGGTAAAAGGAAAAGACAACTGAATAGTCCTATTCGTTTTCTCCAGAACCGGAAACCATCCTCGAATAAATTCCTTCGAGTTCGTATATAACCATACGATGGTTTTGTCCAATGGAAGTGGACGTTCGTATTAATACGGGGTGTCCTGGAGAAAAGGGTAAAAGTAGGAGTGGCAAAGAGGTTTGCAACTCTGACAATCCAAAAGCCAGTCTTTTAAGAAGGTTCGGTTAATTTTGGTCACTGAGTCATAGTCTAGGGTCGGGCAATGGTCGCTGCCAAAGAGAGAAAAAAGAAACACTCAGCGTGCACTCTATCCTAGATCGGAATGGTTACCAATTTATCTAATCAGGAAACCTCCTACTGTACCGTCAAATTCTCCTCCAAACCTGAAAGAAGAATTAGTCGGGATCATCCGAGGAGTAAACCAACTCATCAGTGGGAATCGGGATCCAACTATCATCGCATGATAACGTGACGGAATCCGCTCACGTTATCACACTCCAGAAGGTATGCGCATATCTGGCAAGTTTCAGTTTCTTTAGAAACTCCCGATGTGATTTTTGCCCCATGCTCTTATGACCTTGACGAAGGCCAACATATCATAAGTCACATGTCAAGTTCTACCCGTCATTGTCCAGGTTAATTTGAACCCACCCGTACATACCCTTGAAGAAGGCCAAAATAGTAGTACGACTGTCCCAAACCAACGCATCTATCTATGCTGCAGAAAAGTAACAAATAGCTACCATACACTATGCCTTAACGAAGGCCAACATACAGAGCATGAATACTAAGTGCTACCTTCCTGAAATGACGGAGGGCTACGAATGGTTTCTGGCGAAAAACCTTTAACGTAATGAACTTGATATCGTTGAAGGAACCGGATAGCTTTTTAAAAATATAGTGACGAAAACCTTTGCTAAAGAGGTCACTCCCGGTGAAGGGATCTCGGCTCTTTCCCCGTAGAATGAGGTGCAGGATATTCCAACTGAATACCACGATGCAAAGCAAAAGTAAACGACTATAGTGAAGTTATTGCCCTGACGCAAACTTCTGTCCAAGAGGTCACTCCCGGTGAAGGGATCTCGGCCCTTGCCTCGTCGACTGAGGTGCTGGATATTCATAACCGAATACCTCTGTGCAAAACAAAAGAGAATGCCCTTGCAATAACAGCTTTCTGAAAAGTGTTCTAACAACATCAGAATAGGTTTGTTTAGCTTGCATTGATCCGAATCAATGCAGTCCCATCAATTGATCACACCACAAAAGTACGAAAATAATGATGTACGTATATGCCATCCGCATTCGCCACTGGGTCCCGTCATCACCCGTTAGGTTACTTAACTAACGACAGAGCGGGGACTGGACTAGCGCGGATACAAAACATATACAACATCTACTAGTATATATATCAATATATAATATTCGCTCAAGGCGTGATAAAATGCAACAACACAGAAATGTAATAAGCATCACAGAACAATACAGATATCTGAGATCCCCGGGTTTCATAGAGCCGCTACTGAAACCCGACGTTCCCCTGGTCGTGTGGATAGCCTGTGCAATGAGATCCTAGACCCCTATGGGCGTGGCAAGTTACCCGCCAAAACCTGAAGCGAGGCAGCCCCCTTCAACGACGTGAACGGACCACCCAGCACTTCACGGAATCCGGTAACTTGGGCACCCCTCCTGGGTCAACCTGTACCCCCTACGAGTGCGGCGAATAGCCCGTCAATTCTAGAGTAAAGCCCCCTCCGTCTCAAAGCCATGAGATGCGGGCCCGTTGCCCTCTAGAACCCGGCTATCCGTGCACCCCTCCGCGGGGTAATCCTAGTACAGAAAGTAAAATATACATACAACGGGTACATCGACCTTGACCCGGTCGTGCCCCAAAAGAATAATATACAAACAGGCAGTGACGACAGTCCACACGTCGGACGCTCGCCCCGCAATATCAAATGTACATATAAAATGAAACTGTACTAACATTGCATCCAGGCTATCCCCACGACCAATCCGCAACATCACAGCACAACACAGAACATCAACGTGAATGCCACGTTCGCAAATCCGTCTAAAAGGGCTATAGCAGTTGGACAGAATTTACCGATTGAATGACATTCACGGTCGCAGATATAATGTAAATACTGTGAACTAATATGTTTAAAATTTTCGATCGATCAAATTTACCGAAGTGGGCCCTAAGCACTACTGTAGCACTCACAGAAAATCTGGGCCCAAAAAGAATATCCCCAAACCCCCATTTCCTAACCAGAAGCCCACTGGAAAAATTCTGTACGGCGTTGACCATTTCCTACCGCGGAACCGCGGCCAAAACAGGGTTTTGGCCGCGTTTCCGCGGTCATACTGTAGCAACTCCTAACAAATTTTTTGCAGATTGCTTAGAATTCCCTGCACGTATTTCTGCAATGTACTGAAAAAAATTTCGAGCCAAAAAAATTTCGACAGAAACTTGTGCACAAGAAAATACGGTTTTTGGGATTTTTGTTCAATCGAAGCTTTAAACATACTAGAGCAAGCTAGACCAGGTTAATGGCGTGGCTCTGATACCAATGTAAGTGCACGGCGGCCCCCGGCCGTCAATCCGACACCGGAATGCGGAAACGAAACTTTTCTAGAACTTAGAAACCGACACCACGGCGCACAAAAATCCCGGATCGGGCCATTAACCTAACTCTAGCAAACTAGAAAATGGGGTAGAGAGCTATACCGAGCGATCCGTGTCCTTTGGTCTTCGGCCTCCACTCCGATCTCCTCACGGAATCTCCGATCTTCACCTCCTCGTCGGAACGGGCACCATATCGCCGAGTTCTTTTACGGGCTCCCACTTCTGGACCGAGGCAACTCGGGCATGAAGTTGGCGAGCCGACGTGCCCAAGAAGTGCTGTAGATGAAGTGCAGAAAGTATTGTCTCATTTGGGGTAGTGAAGTTGCCTTGTATGGATGTGGAGGAGAAAGAATTGAACTTTGGAGAGGGGCTAGAAATTTTTAGCAAGCAAAGAATGAGATGTATGGTTTTCCCACCACCACAAAATCAATCTCCCTCTCTCCCTAGAGTGGCCGGCCCCTCTCTCAAAATGGTGGAGGAAAAAATCCAAGCAAAAAGCAAGTGGAGAAAAATGAATGATAATGAGGAAAAAGAGCCACATCAAATCCCATCACATTTCCATCTCATTTAATGCAAATGAAATGATCACAAGAAAAGCAAAGATGCTTAAACTATCATAATCCCTCAAAATGCAAGAAACCCCCTCCACAATGCTAATTTGTAAACTTGCAAATTAGCCCCTCCATCACAAAAGTCCGGCCGTGAAGGAACAAAGGAAAACTGGCCGGAACGGAATACAAACTGGCAACTTCAAAAAACTGATCCTGTAATAAATTACAGGAAAACCCCGCGACTGTATATACATACCCGCATTTGTATTCCCACTGAATACAAATGCAAAGAGACAAAATCTACACTGTACAATACTAGGATCCGGCTTAAACCAAAGCCCGCTAGTAAAATCTGTCCGATCACGATCCGTGCAATACCGCACATATCTGATCGAACCCTGCCATATCTCCATACGGCCTCTACAGCGTTTCGCCCGAAACCTGAGAAACTGGTCTGTGGGGGACTCTAAAGACTCGTCAATACTTTGGTTGTGGATTTAACCACTAGCACGTCAGAGGTATTAGCCTATACGTGACGGGCTACCAGGTATTGACCAAAAGGGACGTCGATGAGCGAACTCATCCTGACACCCTACTGATCCTGTCAGTGACAATATCCGTACAGTCTGGTCCGTTCGTCTATGAGCATCGCATGGCGGGCCTAAGGGGTTGGTAAAAGTCAGACCCCCAAAAGCGGTACAAGTCGTGTCGGAGAGTAGCCCAGAACACCCTGAGATACTACTGGAATACCTACCAGTAAATCTCCTGCCTTGGCCAAGGACTTCGTGTAATGGCTCTCGTAGACACAGCGCGACCTCACCCCCAATACCGGGAGAGACGAACCCCTGAAGATCCGCTCACTGCCTCTATGTGGCACGGGACTGTACCCAACTAAAACCTGTTTGCACGTCTCCTTTGAGCGTGGTAGGGTAGTAATCAAAGCACAGTAGGAACTCACACGGGACAAATGACGATCTCAGGTCGATGAACTAACCTGTACACATGTCACCAGGGAACTGCTATCTGACGTCTGGTATAATCCCAACTAGCATGTTCCCGGCGAGTCCTGTCCGGTGTACTCATAACCCAATGAGCACCTGTATATATCTTAGGTGAACCAACTGACACCAGTGGCTTGTGAGACCGGCCATCGCCCTTCGTCGGGGTCTCGACTGTATACACTAGTCTATTCTGGAGTATCGATGCCCTGTCTCGAAACTCCCACGACTAGGGACCTTTTAAGGATGTGCTTATAGACCCCAGCTCCCACGTATATGATCGCCCTCATACTGCTGGCAGTCAAGCAAGAATCCTAGGGGCTCTATCAACGTGTAATAGCGACCTGTAAGGTCACCTAAAGCAGTACACGATGATAAAGATAAACCAGATAGCATACTATCCTCTTGAGTAAGACTGTCCTACCGGGATAGGTCCTCCCTCAATCATTGCAATCACGTGCCTGTGATCCAATAATTGACTCTGAGGGCACTATCTCCAACATAATTGACTCTGAGGGCACTATATCCAACAATCTCCCACTTGCATTCAAGGCTAATTATTGCGATGTCGCATATTCACAGCCCGTGTGATACCGAACACCCAACTCCTCTACTAATCAGTCTCACAAAGCCCGTTTGCGAAACTATTGCGTTCGAGGAATAGCCTCAGTGAGTGGATCCGCCCTGATGTTTCTTTCTATGTCTCTCTTTATCTCAAGTTCGCGGAGAAAGCCATCTCCCGAAATGAGCAATACCTGTCTTAGAATATGTCTGGATATTTGATGGGACCTAGTTCATAAATGAACTCCAAATCCAAACTTCTTAGACTGTATAGTCAACTGAACTTAATCAGTATCCTGCGTCATGCCTTCCTCAGTATCCTCTTGGACCACCTGTCTAAATTACTGCCCCTCATCGGAGGGAAAACTATAACTCTGATAGCCACTCTGTCATCCAGGTCACCTTGGAAGCCTGGAATGATAACCGTCTCCTGAAAGAGGCTGTCGTTATCATATCCACTTATGTTCTAAAACTACTTCCGAACGTTTCTCCAGGATAGGATTAATATCAACTTACTGCATCTCGTGCAAAAACAATATCTGGTGTGGTATTTGACATCTCATGATTGACTCAATTGCCTAAGCAAGTGATCTGCCAATCATGCGCATCCCTCTCCCCTTTAGTCTGTAAGACACCTTTAGAGAGGGTGACTCCATCACCTGCAGGTACACTACCGTGCCAGGAGTCGTCCATTCTAAATACCATTAGAATGCTGTCTAAGTACCCTGATTGGGAAACTACCCAAATCTAGATCTAAAACCATAGATCTAGTAACCAGAATATCTGATGTAATATCCATGTCCTTTGTGGAGAAACCACTGTGTGACGACCAAAATATAACCGATCGTAATATAAGAATATCACTTCCTACTCTGTGTATGTCATCCAAATACCAGAACATCACACCCTACTACCTTCTTAACAGATCCATCCCCTATTCTGATGAAGTCAAACCTATGACTGTCACATCAGAAATAGATGATGTATCTCTGCTATATCTGCTTTAGTCTATAAATAGACATAAGCCACTTGTCTACTATGCTTCCACTGCTCCCACTGACTACGACAACCCTCTGGCAGAATCATATACACGTGCACTTCTAAAGCCAGTTCAGAACGACGCTATACTCATCCTCCTGCCGGGTCTCATAGCCTGGAACAACAGTAGTGTCAAGTCTGGGTAAACAAGAACCTCCCTGCCACCGTCTTTGAGCATACCTAAGTACCTCTCGAGTGCCTGAGGTTACCCACCTTATCTGCGGAGTGGCTAATGGAATGTCAAACCAAATTGAATCTTTAGGTTCTTATCAAATTTTCAGTAATCATTTGCGGTTCTGGAATCACTTCCAGTTCTATCATACTCCCACTACTGTTTTCTGAAAAAAAATCCACTTTACTTAAAACTGTGGCGAGTCTAGAACAATATCACTATTGATCTTCCAGATGGTAGAAAGTCAACCCTCGTCATAGCCCGGGTCAACCCACAAACAACCATTACAGAAACGTGCCTTGAGTCATCCAAAGTCTGGTTTTAAGCATAAGCCGGACAACTCCCCGTACCTTAACAATGTTAAGATATGAACCGTTCTATATCCAATATAGAAACAGAGGCACTGATTTAATTGGAACCAGATTCAAATCATGCAGCTGTCTCCAGTGCATGTAAATTAAATGGAGAGAGGCCGATCAGCATTACTCAACTTAGGAGTGCTTCCAATTATGAGTAACCTGAAAGAGAATCAAGTTTCTCAAAACCATTACTATCAACTGAATACCATACACAAGTATCTACATCTTCGATCACCTTGAAGAATCCCGATACTTGAAACACCTGGTTTTCTACTTTATTCATATACCTATAACTTCTCAAAACTTGGACCTTGTGTTTCTACGAAACACTTGTCTAAGAACTAGAGAAGTCATAAGTAAACATAATATAGTACGAGGACCAACCCCTCTGTCCTAATGGACACTGGACAACATACAATACTCTGTATAAGTCCCTTGAGTCTAATAACTCATTCGCTGTGTGTCGTAGGTTGAAAACTGTACTATGGTTATGAAGAATTACACCGCTGTTTAATACTCCTTACCTAACCATCCACTGATATAGGTAAATGTCACCGACATAATTTCAAAAAGTTATATCTCATTCTATAAAGATAGACGTACAGATATGTCAATTTGAAATTGGTGCATAACAACGGATATTCAAAACCAAATATTTGCCGTCCGGCAAACAACCCAGGTGATTTTCTCAAATATCACCAATTACAACGAATTCCGATATAATGAGGATGATCACCTAATTCCCAATAACTTACTCCTACTCATCATCTGTAAAACCATACAGATGTGAGAATTATACCTGGTAAATACATACCCTGGAGCAAAGGCTAATTGGGAAATCAGTTTTCTTTTAACAGTACACAGTGAAACTGAAACATTGAAATATTTCGTAGGGGTATCCGGGTATTCCTAGTAATGCCTCTTCCATTATCCAGATTCATAACTGTAACCGTAAATTTCTTTGTCATCTCTCCAAATCCCTTTATTTGTCTTTAGTCGTTACCTTCTGTACACCTTCGTTAGGCTAAATGGTTTTCTTCTTTCCCTACCGTTCGGCACCAGCCTATGGTTTGGAAGAAGACTATCCAATAAGCATAATGGGTGTACTGTCCTAATCCTAGGAGCACTCGCAATGCGAGAGAAGGTGAAGATAAAAGACAACCGAATAAACCTTATTCCTATTTCTCCTGAATCAGAATCCATCTCCGAACTGGAACAAGTTCCTTTCGAGTTCGTATATAACCATACGATGGAGTGTCCAAATAACTGTGGATCTTCGTAGTGATACGGAGTGTCCTGGAGAAATACAAAGGTGAAGCAGGAGTGGCGATGAAATACTTGGTTCGGTCGTGAATATCAGTCGCAATTTACTTTGCCCTCTTTCTAATCCCTTTATTTGTCTTAACTTAATACCTTCTGTACACCACACTTAGGCTAATCGGCTTTCTTCATTCCATACCGTTCGGCACCAGCCTAAGGTTTGGAAGAAGACTATCCAATAGGCGTAACGGGTGTACTATGCCCTAATCCAAGGAGCACTCGCAACCTGAGAGAAAGTAAAAGGAAAAGACAACTGAATAGTCCTATTCATTTTCTCCAGAACCAGAAACCATCCTCGAATCTGGAACAAGTTCCTTCGAGTTCGTATATAACCATACGATGGTTTTATCCAATGGAAGTGGATGTTCGTAATAATACGGGGTGTCCTGGAGAAAAGGGTAAAAGTAGGAGTGGCAATGAGGTATGCAACTCTGACAATCCAAAAGCTAGTGTTTTAAGAAGGTTCGGTCAACTTGGTCACTGATTCATAGTCAAGGGTCGGGCCATGGTCGCTGCCAGAGATAGAGAAAAGAAACACTCAGCGTGCACTCTAACCTAGATCAGAATGGTTATCACTTTATCTAATCAGGAAACCTCCCACTGTAATCTCAAATTCTTCTCCAAACTTGAAAGAAGAATTAGTCAGGATCGCCCGAGGAGTAAACCAACTCATCAGTAGGAATCGGGATCCAACTATCATCGCATGATAACGTGATGGAATCCACTCACGTTATCACACTCCAGAAGGTATGCACATATCTGGCAAGTTTCAGTTTCTTTAGAAACTCCCGATGTGATTTTTACCCTATGCTCTTATGACCTTGACTTTGGCCAACAAATCATAAGTCATATGTTAAGTTCTACCCATCATTATCCAGGTTAATTTAAACCCACCCGTACCTACCCTTGACTTTGGCCAACAAGACAGTACGACTGTCCCAAACCAACGCATCTATCTATGACTTTGGCCAACAAACATAGCATGAATACTAAGTGCTACCCGTCTGAAATGACAGAGGGCTACGAATAGTTTTTGGCGAAAAACTTTTAACGTAATGAACTTGATATCGTTGAAGGAACCGGACAGCTTTTTATAAAAATATAGTGACGAAAACCTTTGCTAAAGAGGTCACTCCCGGTGAAGGGATCTCGGCTCTTTCCCCGTAGAATGAGGTGCAGGATATTCCATCTGAATACCTTGATGCAAAGCAAAAGGCAATCGGCTATAGTGAAGTTATTGCCCTGACGCAAACTTCTGTCTAAGGAGTCACTCCCGGTGAAGGGATCTCGGCCCTTGCCTCGTCGACTGAGGTGCTGGATATTCATAACCGAATACCACTGTGCAAAATAAAAGAGAACGCCCTTGCAATAACAGCTTTTTGAAAAATGTTCCAACAACATCAGAATAGGTTTGTTTAACTTGCATTGATCCGAATCAACGCAGTCCCATCAATTGATCACACCACAAAAGAACGAAAATAATGATGTACGTATATGCCATCCGCATTCGCCACTGGGTCCCGTCATCACCCATTAGGTTACTTAACTAACGACAGAGCGGGGACTGAACTAGCGCGGATGTAAAACATATACAACATCTACTAGTATATATATTAATATATAATATTCGCTCAAGGCGTGATAAAATGCAACATCACAGAAATGTAATAAGCATCACAGAACAATACAGATATCTAGGATCCCCGGGTTTCATAGAGCCGCTACTGAAACCCGACGTTCCCCTGGTCGTGTGGATAGCTTGTGCAATGAAATCCTAGACCCCTACGGGCGCGGCAAGTTACCCGCCAAAACCTGTAGGCAGCCCCCTTCAACAACGTGAATGGACCACCCAACACTTCACGGAATCCGGTAACTTTAGCACCCCTCCTTGGGTCAACCTATACCCCCTACGAGTGCGGCGAATAGCCCGCCAATTCTAGAGTGAAGCCCCCTCCATCTCAAAGCTATGAGATACGGGCCCGTTGCCCTTTAGAACCCGGCTATCCGTGCATCCCACCGCGGGGTAATCCTAGTACAGAAAGTAAAATATACAACGGGTACATCGACCTCAGCTTGGTCGTGCCCCAAAAGAATAATATACAAACAGGCAGTGACGGCAGTCCACATGTCGGACGCTCGTCCCGCAATATCAAATGTACATATACAACCAAACTGTACTAAAATTGCTCCCAGGCTATCCACCACTACAAATCTGCAACATCACAGCACAACACAGAACATCAACGTGAATGTCACGTTCGCAAATCCGTCTAAAAGAACTATAGCAGTTAGACAGGATTTACCGATCAAGTGACATTCACGGTCGCAGATATAATGTAAATACTGTGAACTAACATGTTTAAAATTTTCGATCGACTAAATTTCCCGAAGTGGGCCCCAAGCACTACTGTAGCACTCAAAATAAATCTGGGCCCAAAAAGAATATACCAGAAACCCTATTTCCAAGTTTAAAGAGCTCTGTAGAAAATTGGTATGGTGATTACACTTTACTGCGGCGGAACCGCGGCCCGAATAGGGGTTTGGCCGCGGTTCCGTAGTCTTGCTACAGTATCACAGTACCAGTTTTTCATAGAATTCTTAAAACTCCCTGCATGTATTTCTGCAACACTCCAAATAATTTTTCGAGCCAAAAAAAAATCGACAGAAACTGATGCAATTGGAAACACGGTTTTGGAAAATTCGTCCGATCGAAGTTCTAAACACGTTAGAGCAAGCTAGACTAGGTTAATGGAGTGGCTCTGATACCAGTGTAGGTGCACGGCAGCGCCCCGGCCGTCATTCCGAGGCCAAAATACGGAAACAAAAACTTTTCTAAAATTAGAAACCGGCGCTACCGCGGACTATTAACCCGGACCGGGCCATTAACCTAATGTTAGCAAACAAGAGAAAAGGGGTAGAGAGCTATACCGAGCGATCCGTGTCCTTCGATCTTCGGCCTCCATCCCGATCTCCTCGCGGAATCTCCAGTCTTCATCTCCTCGTCGGAAAGGGCACCACATCGCCGGGTCTTTTTACAGGCTCCCACCTCTGGACCGAGACAACTCGGGCACGAAGTTGGCGAGCTGACGTGTTTAAGAATGCTGTAGGCTAAGTGTAGAATGGTTTTGTCTCACGGGGTTAGTGAGGTTGCCATTTGGAAGTGTAGGTGGAGGGATGAACTTTGAAATGGTGCTATAGGATTTTTGTGTGAGCAAATGAGATGAAAAACCCCCCACAAAAATTTTGGACAGCCCTCATCCTAGTGTGGCCGGCCTTGCTAATGAGAGGAGGAGGGAGTAAATGTCAAAGGGTGGGTGAGAAGCAATAATGCAAGCAAGAGAAAAGGGTGATGATGAGGAATAATCATCACCACAAAGTCTCATTCCAAAACCCATCACCATAATGCAAGTAATGATGCACAAAATAATCATTATATACTAGAACCATCAAGAGAACCATCATGTGCCACAAAAAGTCTTCTCCATGATTAATTGCACATTTGCAAATAACCCCCCCCACCAATTTTCAGCTAAGGAAAGAAACAAAAGAAAATGGCCGAAACGGAATGCAAACTGGCAACTTCAAAAAAGCGATCCCGTAATAAATTACAGGAAAACCCCGTGACTGTATATACATACCCGCATTTGTATTGCGACCGAATACAAATGCAATGAGACAAAATCTACACTGTACAATACTAGGATCCGGCTTAAACCAAAGCCCGCTAGTATTATCCGTCCGATCATGATCCGTGCAATACTGCACGTATATGATCGAACCCTGCCATGTATCCATACGGCCTCTACAGCGTTTCGCCCGAAACTTGAGAAACTGTCTGTGGGGGACTCTAAAGACTCGTCAATATTTTGGCTGTGGATTTAACCACTAGCACGTCAGAGGTATTAGCCGTACGTAACGGGCTACCAGGTATTGACCAAAAGGGAAGTCGATGAGCGAACTCATCCTGACACCCTACTGAGCCTGTCAGTGACAATATCCGTACAGTCCAGTCCGTTCGTCTATGAGCATCTCATGGCGGGCCTAGGGGGTTGGTAAAAGTCAGACCCCCAAAAGCGGTACAAGTCGTGTCGGAGTATAGCCCAGAACACCCTGAGATACTACTGGAATACCTACCAGTAAATCTCCTGCCTTGGCCAAGGACTTCGTGTAATGGCTCTCCTAGACACAGCGCGACCTCACCCCCAATACCGGGGAGACGGACCCCTGCAGATCCGCTCACTGCCTTCATGTGGCTCGGGACTGTACCCAACTAAAACCTGTTTGCACGACTCCTTTGAGCCGTGGTAGGGTAGTAATCAAAGTACAGTAGGAACTCACACGAGACAAATGACGATCTCAGGTCGATGAACTAACCTGTACACATGTCACCAGGGAACTGCTATCTGACGTCAGGTATAATACCAACTAGCATGTTCCCGGCGAGTCCTGTCCGGTGTACTTGTTCCCCTCCGAACAGCGGCCAAGACATGGACGGTCTTGCCTGAGATTCGGGGCAGATGCTAATTGGTGCTATCCGTCTACCACTCCGAAGATGCCGAGTTGATTTATGACACCGTGTATCGAAGGTTTAAACGGATGCGTCCGATGTAGCAGACTTCGTCAGATTCCTCCTCGCTTGAGGGGGTTTTGATTGTGGGGACGCTCTTCCCTGCAGGCGCAAGCCCCTTGCAGTTAATTACGCTACCGCATTGCGGTAACAACTTTCTCCTTCTCCAAATGATCACTTCGTGTCGTGTGTGTTTGATTCGTGTTCGGTTGCCCGTGGATTGTATACGGAGACTGAGTTATGTCGTCGCCCGTAGGGCGTGGACTAGTCCAAATCCGTATTATCTTAGATTTCGGTTTGGGGGTTGTGTTTAAGGATACGTTAGCCTCGTTTGAGACTAAGATCAACTTAAATGTTTGTTAAGGATACGTTAGTCTAGTTTTAGACTAAGATCAACTTAACGGGATCGTTTAGATCCGACAAGAGAGCGATTAGGGGAGCCCTGTTATTTAGTTTAGTGACATTGCGGTCAATAGGTAGTTTAAGGACGTTGCGGTCCAGTGTTAGTTTTAAGACGTTGCGGTCGAGGTTAAGGACGTCGTAGTCCGTGGATTTAAGGACTCCACGGTCCGATATTAGTTTTAAGACATCACGGTCAAGGTTAAGGACGTCATAGTCCGTTGTTAGTTTTAAGACATTCCGGTCAAGGTTAAGGACGTCATAGTCCATGGGTTTAAGGACCCCACAGTCCGGCGTTTAGTTTTAAGATATTACGGTCAAGATTAAGGACCTCATAGTCCATGAGTTTAAGGACCCCATAGTCCGTATCAATGTGTGGTCATCGGGACCCGCCACCTCTTTGAAGATGTTGAGGAATTACAACGCCAAGTATCAAAGGAGTGAAGAGATGTACCCTTAAACCGAGGTAGATTAAGTGATCTGTAGTCCAATTTAGAAACTAAGATCAATTATTATATTATGAGCCCATTGGCCCAGTTAAGTTTAAATTGAGGACTTATGGCCAGCTTGGGCTAAGTCCAATCATGTTTGGGATATTGGCCATCTGTTGGTTCATTGAAGGAGAGGCTTTGCCTCTGGAAACTTAGCCAATTGGGCTAAAGCTAGTGTTGAACACTAGAGACCAACAGCGTTGAACACTGGGAATAAGATTAACAAGTTAGCGTTAAACACTAAAAGATAATCAGTGTTGAACACTGGGAACAGAGTTTTCAAATTAGTGTTAAACACTAATCAAATCAGTGTTAAACACTGGGGACAAAATCTCCAGACTAGTGTTAAACACTAAGGAGGGAGGGGTCACGTGAAGACACGTGAGAGCGCCCTGATTCCCCTTATTTTATTCAGTCAAAAGTCTTGAATACTTTGAAGTATCACGTGCTATCACGTGATGGGAATTTAGGCGTTTATCTGTTAGAGCTTCAGCCAAGGGATCACGTGGTAACACGTGAGAGCGCCCTGCTTCCCTCTATTTTGTTTTACAGACAAGTGTTTAACACTTTTAATTCTGAAAGCCATCACGTGTGGGCACGTAATGGGGGCTCACGCTTTGATCTGTTAGAATGTTCATTAGGGGTCACGCGTCGACACGTGAGGGCGCCCTAGAGCTCTTTTCTGTTTCTTTTGCCTTTTTCTTTGTGTGCTTTAGAGATCCCGTGGGGCACGTGAGGCATTGCCTCAAAGTTCTTTTTTATGGATCTTTGCAGGAGTCACGTGGTAACACGTGAGGTGTTGCTTCAAAGTTCTTTTCTGTGGATCTTTGCAGGGGTCACGTGGTAGCACGTGACTCTGGTTCTTTGCATGTTTTAAAGATCTGTTCATCTTTTAAGAATTAAATTCTTCATAGGGTTAAAACCCTAACAACAAACTTTAGAGGAATTAAGTTCCTGTTTTCTTCTGAAGAATTATATTCTTAAATAGGGTTAAACCCTGATTTCTTTTCTTAAGGGAATTAAATTCCTGTGAGTTTGAGAGAATTATGTTCTCAATTAGGGTTAAACCCTAGTTCTGTCCATTCTGAAGGAATTAAATTCCTATAACATAGGGTTAAACCCTAATTTTATCTCAAAGGAATTGAATTCTTATCATTTTGTGAGAATTAAATTCTCAAAACTCAGTTCCTCCTCTGTGTTTTAGATCTGCATGGCAGGATCTCAACCCAATGAGAATTAAATTCTCAATTCATGGGGAGATGTGCACTTTGCAGATCCTCCACCAGAGAAAGAACTAAGTTCTTTTCTTTATATGAGAGTTAAACCCTTTTGAGAATTAAATTCTCTTTTGAAGCCTTCCTTTTCTTTTCTTACCTAAGGTTTTCCTTTTGCAGAGAATCAAAGGCCTTCTCTCTCTCTCTGTGTGTATCAAAAGAAAAGGTCCAAAGGTCCCCCCCTCTCCTTTTCTCGGCTCCTATTTATAGGAGAAGGAAAAGAATCAATCTGTTTAGTAAATCTCTCTTTGAAAGATTTGATTTATATTTATCATTAATCTGGGCCTTTAGATTGTTGGGTGAATTTTATTCACCATTGGATTTTAAATCCAAAGATATCTCTTTGTTATTTTAGTTAGATTTAGTGGGAAATCTTTCCAAGTCCAAGATTTTTCCATAAATTGGTGATATTTAATCACCTTTAGATTTTTAATCCGACGGTTTTAGATAATCCTTCTTCATTTTGGAAAGATTTGAAAGATTTATCCTCAGAATTTAATTCTTTTAAAGAATAAGGCTCTTAAAGCCGGTCACGTGTGGCCACGTGACCCCCGGTCACGTGTGGCCACGTGACCCCCGGTCACGTGTGGCCACGTGACCCTGGAATGGGCTTCTCTTCTTCTGCGCTCTGTTTTCTGGCCGCTGCTTAACCACCACGTGCCAACACGTGACCACTGGTCACGTGTGAGCACGTGATGCCTCTTCTGGAGCTTTTTCTGTGCTTTTTGCCGCTGCTTTAAGCGTCACGTGCCAACACGTGACAACTGGTCACGTGTGAGCACGTGATGCCTCTTCTGAAGCTTCTCCTGATTTTTAATCAAGGAACAGTACTCATAACCCAATGAGCACCTGTATACATCTTAGGTAAACCAACTGACACCAGTGGCTTGTGAGACCGGCCACCGCCCCTCGTCGGGGTCTCGACTGTATACACTAGTCTACTCTGGAGTATCGATGCCCTGTCTCGAAAAACTCCCACGACTAGGGACCTTTTAAGGATGTGCTTATAGACCCCAGCTCCCACGTATATGATCGCCATCATATTGCTGGCCGTCAAGCAAGAATCCTAAGGGCTCCATCAACGCGCAATAGTGACCTGTAAGGTCACCTAAAGCAGTACACGATGATAAAGATAAACCAGATAGTATACTATCATCTTGAGTAAGACTGTCCTACTGGCATAGGTCCTCCCTCAATCATTGCAATCACGTGCCTGCGATCCAATAATTGACTCTGAAGGCACTATATCCAACACTATTCTAGTCATACCGGACCAATCTGAAGGTTTCGTAGTGCATTGCGATACATCCGGTAAAGGATTAGCATGTGTTCTACATCAACACGGTAAATTTGTAGCTTATGCATCAAGGCAGCTGAAGGTTCATGAGCGCAACTATCCGACGCATGATCTAGAGTTGGCAGCCGTTATCTTTGCACTTAAGTTTTGTCGCCATTATGTTCTTGGAGAACGGGTAGATATATACACAGACCACAAAAGTCTGAAGTATGTGTTTACTCAGAAGGAGTTAAACATGCAACAGAGAAGATGGTTAGAACTTATGCCTGAATTCAACATCAACCTACAATATCATCCAGGGAAAGTGAATGTAGATCTTGATGCACTTAGTCGCCAACCACCATCAATGAATCTCACCGCACAGTGGAAGCTACAGTAAGATTTGCACCAAATGGAGATTGAAGTGGTCATGCCAGGTAACGCTTCAAGTTTGATGAACTTATAAGTTCAATCTACTATTGTCAATCAGATCAAAGCAGCTCAAGCAAGTGTGCCAAGCTGCAAAAGATCAGAGAACAAGTAGAAAGTGGACTTAGAACAGACTTCATCATCCATGAAGACGGATCTTTGAGATACAGAAGCAGATTGTGTATACCACAAGATCCTATTCAGGAAGAGTTGATGAAAGAAGATCACAACTCTCCATACTCAGTACACCCTGGCGGTACAAAGATGTACAGAGATATACGCCAACATTACTGGTGGCATGGAATGAAGCATGAAGTAGCCAGAAGCGTAGCCAAATGCTTGGTGTGTCAGCAAGTAAAAGCTGAATATCACAGGACTGCTGGTTTACTTCAACTATTACATATTCCAGAATGGAAACGGCAACACATCACCATGGATTTCGTGACTGCACTTGCTCGCAGCACAAAATGTAATGATACGGTATGGGTTATAGTGGATCGACTCACAAAGTCGGCTCACTTCATACCATTTCGAGTTGGCCAATCTACCGAGACACTAGCAAAGAAGTACATGGAGGTAAGTTTGAATCTAAGTAAGATTTAACTCTTCACAGTGTACTATTTCTGATACTCATGAACTCATGCAGGAGATCATGAGATTACATGGAGTACCGGTTTGCATTGTCTCCGATCGTGACACCAGATTCCGATCGCAGTTTTGAGAGTTTGCAAGCTAGCTTGGGAACGAGTCTGAACTTTAGCACAGCTTACCATCTACAAACTGATGGATAGTCTGAGCGAACAATTCAGATCCTTGAAGATATGTTAAGAGCGTGTATGTTAGACTTCGGAGGATCGTAGGAAGATCATCTACATCTTGTGGAGTTTTCATACAACAACAGCTACCAAACGAGTATTGGTATGACACCGTTTGCAGCTCTCTAAGGAAGGAAGTATCGTTTACCATTAAGTTGGGACGACATCGGAGATAGGGAACTCTTTAGACCTGAGATGATAGTGGCAACTGTAGATATAGTTCGCATTATCAGGGAAAGAATGCACATAGCCCAAGACCGACAGAAGCACCAGGTTGATGCAAAATGCCGACACTTGGAATTCCAACCAGTAGAACATGTCTTTATGAAGATTTCTTCAAACCGTGGAGTGATTCGCTTTGGAAAGAGGGGTAAGCTAAGTCCGAGGTATATTGGACCGTTTGACATACTCGAACGAGTCGGAGAAGTGGCATATCGCTTGGCACTTCCACCCTCATTGGAAGGAGTGCACAACGTGTTCCACATATCCCAACTTTGAAGATATGTGAGCGACCCCAGCCATATCCTTGATCACTCCGAGCTCACTGTACAGACGGATCTATCTTGTGAGCAACAACCCGTTGAAATCTTGGACAGAAAGGTAAAGTCACTTCGGAACAAGTAAGTAAACTTGGTTCGAGTGATGTGGAGAAAAAACTCATCAGGAGAATCAACGTGGGAAAAAGAAGATGACATGCTTGCAAGATACCCTCACTTGTTTGTAGATTAGTCCTTAAATAATGGTAAATTTCGAGGACGAAATTTTTGTAAGGAGGGTAAAATGTAACGACTATGTTTATAATGTACAGAAATTTGGTTAAAGTTAAAGTACTAAATGGAGTATTTGCAACCCTGAGCATACTATAAGTATTTAATTTTTTTAAGAACAGTAAGAAATAACTTGTAACTCATTGGTAAAGCCTTGCACTGCTGTGACATAGCCCCAGTGTTCGAATCCCATCAGTCACATATTATTTTTTTAATGATTTTTTAACGTTTTGGAAGCCCAAAAGTTTACACGTGCAATACATGTAAAAATGAAAAGTCTCATAAATCAAACACGTGGAAAATGTTATATGAGCATAGTAGAATACGTGTCACCAATCCAGAGCCCCACATCCCATGAATGGTCGGTGAGATTGCGCTTTAGGCCGGCGCCGCCAGGCTTGACCGTACCAAATGCGCCCATCTTTTGAACCCTAGTCTCATAGCCTCCCCCCTTAACCCCAGTACTGTTTGTTTTTACTGAAAATAAACAGAGAATTAAAATAAGGCATTAATCCAAATTTTAATGCATTTTAATTCCATTCTTCAATCCTCAAAACGCTAATTTCTCCTATAAATACCACTTCACACCTTAGCCCTCTCTATTCTGAAATCCATTGTCAAAACTTTCAAATTTTTCCAAGTCAAAGAAGTGTACAAGTGGAGTTAGCCCAAAATCATCTTCCAGCGACGACTCGAGACAAATCCGGCGACACCGCGACTTCACAAAGCTCTCAAACCTTTCCTCTATCTCCCCTTTCTCATTTAATCCTGTAAGTCCCCTCTCCTCCTCTCTCTTCCTATTCTAAAAAGATCTCTTTTCAAAACTCGTCGGAAGTGGAGTTATTCTGACTTCCGATTTTAATTTTGTTAAAAACATAACTTTTCTTAATAACCAAACACCCATATTGATCATCTTGTTTAGTAATCATAAACAAACATTTAGAACAAGTTTCAATTCAAAATACAATGCTATGTAACTTTTATTTCACTTTTATGGTTTTATATTCGGCAACTTTCATCATATTTTTTCATATTACTTATAGAAAAACCTCACGGTATACTGATGCATTCTGTACCAAGCTACAAACAACTACGTTAACATAACAAACATAACTATATA
The DNA here is from genome assembly GCA_030015575.1 of Agapanthus africanus. Lineage (NCBI taxonomy): Eukaryota > Viridiplantae > Streptophyta > Magnoliopsida > Asparagales > Amaryllidaceae > Agapanthus > Agapanthus africanus. Next base: position 716,675,347 of record CM057337.1, read on the forward strand.
TAATTTACCTGTTCTATTCTCTGTCTATTCTTCTTTATCTCTTTGGACTTACCGAGCGATTGTTTGCTGACGACATTCCTTTTCTATTCTTTCTTTGGAATGTTGTTAGGAGGACCCGACTCTCTGGAGATAGAGTCGTTCATTTACATCTCATGTATTTCTTATATTATATTGCTTATTTACGCTTAATGTGTTTACTTCTGAGTAAATACGTCGCGGGCATCGTTACGTCTCCTTATCCGTACACCGGGAAGCGCAGCGTGACAGAAGGCAACTTCGAAGAAAACCTTTTTGAATATGTGCATGCTAAGGCAATGATATTCGGAGTCTTCCAAGTTGCATGCTGCAATCCACCGCTCACCTCCCCAACGTCGGACCGCCTGCATCCTCTACCCCCCTCTGAGGACATCCTCCCCAGCTTTGCCCCTCTCCCTGCCCGCCTCCTTCTCCCCTCGTCGAGCCGTCCCCTTTGGGACTTTACATCCCGTCTCCACTGGCCTGCTCTGGCCGCCTCTACTCGTCGGGCTGCTTCGTCGGCCCTCTTTGGGGCCTTCTGCCTTATCCGCTGCCCCTCTCGCCGAGCCTCCCGGTATTCTTTCCCCGGTCATCCTCTCTCTCCTTGGGCACCCTCTCGCTGGGCCTCTCGCGTGTTGCCCAATGTGTGGGTGGTATGTTTTTATTCGACGAAGGTTAAACTTTGGAACAAAAGGTTTTTTTACATTGTCTCGATCATATTTATATTTATGAAGTAAAAGGAAATTGTTAAGTAAAGCAAAGATTGATATGTCAAGAAATTAACTCATCTGCAACTTAAGGTTTTGATTAAGCTAATTTGCGAGGGTTAATCTAAATTTCAAGAAAATATCATAAAAGATATATGACATTCATAAAACATTGATTACATAAATTTTTCTATCTTATATGTAGGAATTTATAATTATAAATAAATAGAGTTAATTTAGATATTAATATTCTATATTGCATTATTATTATTATTATTATTATTATTGATTTTGATCATAGTTATAAACTCTACTCCTCTCCCCGGGCCGCCCGCTCCCGCTCCCGATATTACCCCAAACTAAAACTAACGGGGTTTTTGGTGAAATAAGTTAAGGAGTGATAAGGTGATAGAGCATGTATATATTTTTAATTATCAAGAAAATATCATAGTTTTAGGCTATTTTAATTATCAAGAAAATACTATTAATTTAAGTTTAAGGTTAATTTAAAGGGGGAAATGTATCCGAGGCCCTATGTCCAAAAAGAAATATTCCTAAGTCTGTCACGATCCGAAATTGGCACGTGACGGCCCTTAAACTACGCAACGTCTACAGGCGTAACACAATTTAAGTAAGCCGAAAATCCAGCAATCTAAACCATCAAAAGTAGTAAGTGATAATAGAAGTTTTAAAACCTTTGAAATCTCAACCCAAATTCTTTAAAAGTCAAACTTTATTTTCTTAAAAATTTTGGCAGCACCTCCTTTGTAAAAACTAACCCCAAAAATGGGTACAACACAAATATAAGTAAAGCATCCCCAATGAGAGCAAATCCACGCCCAACGGCGGAAAACAACCACCACAACAGATATACGACGCCGTAGCGAAGAAATAAAAGACGATAGAAGTAAAACTGCATAAAAGACCTCCAAGTCACAAAATAATATACAATATCGTCCTCACATCAAGTCTCTAAGTCATACAAGATAATGGTAGATGGAGAGTACATGATACAACGAATATACAATAAATATGAACGGATAACCACAAACCCACCTAAAGCAAAACTGCACACTGTGAGACGAAGCGGTACCCGCAGCAAAAGATAATAAGATAGATGAATAGCCTGCCTCGACTACTCTGGGGAAACAACCTGCAAAACCCTGTGGCACAACGGGGGTGAGTTGCCAACTCGTGAATAGTAAATAACATATGCAGGTAATCGCAAGTATGCACGTACAACGCGAATCTAACATAGGTAAGCTAAGCAATATATGGTCATATGAATGCAATAGTCATGAAAGATACTCTAGCAGGTATATCTAATACATGAAGCAATAATATGACAATCTGTATGCAACAATCATGTAAGGTACTCTATCAGGTTCAGCTAATACATGAAACGATGATATGACAATGTATATATGCAACAGTCATGAAAGGTACTCTAGCAGGTATAACTAATACATGAAGCAATGCATATAAAATAAGGTATGTAAATGCAACAGTCATGGAAGATACTCCATCAGGTACTACTAATACATGAAGCAGTGCATAAACAATAAATGTGGAGTATGGGATAAAACATGTCATTCCCACGGAATCCTGACCTCGTGGTAGGACCAAAGTCCATCAAGACAATCCAAATCCCAATTTCCTCATATCAGCCTCCAAATTGGCTCTCATATCATGTAAGTCTCACAAATTCTGAATGTACAATATCAAATAAATCTCATATCCTGTATCCAATATCAAGTGAATCTCATATATCCTGAATGTACAGTATCAAGTAAACCTCATATATCCTGAATGTACAGTATCAAGTAAATCTCATATATCCAATATCCTGTAAGTTTCATATAAAGTGAGTGTCCAACATTGACACTCAAAAACATCATGAAACAAATGTCTAGCATCGACACATAAATACTCATATCCATATGTTCCTCGAATCGTAAGTGTCCGTCATCGACACCCGTGATTCACGTATCGGTCTTTCTCATATTCATACATTCTCGAATCGTAAGTGTCCGGTATCGACACCCGTGATCCACGTATCGGTATATACGTCCTCCGAATCTTAAGTGCCCCAACATCGACACTCTCGATCCCGTATCGGTTTAAAACAAATTTCTGAGTGGATGCATACAAATATCAAGTAAAGAATAAGAATACTTGCATAATATCATGAAACCACCACGGTCCTCAAATCCAGAAAACATCAAGTAATGAATAAGTATAATTGCATGAATCAATACATATATATTAGCGTCCCATTCCACTAATATATATATATATATAGGCATATATAACAGTGTCCCATTCCACTGTTATATATACTTAGCAGTAAAAATATCAGAGAATATCATATGAAATCCATGAACGTAATATATGCAACATGAAACAGTAATATGAGCATATAAAGGAAAAACCACTATTTAACTGCAACAATTTAATATATATATCATGTGGTTTCTAATTTCTCCAAGTCCATACAACATCAAATAAAGGTGAACATGTAGCTATAGCCAGATATATGTGTAAACATAAAGGTATAGCAAGGTATATGTATCTACCTATCAGTAATGATGCAATATACCCTCCAGGTATAAGTGAAGTATGTATGCAAGGTATACATGTAGCTATATCATTATGTGTGTATGTACCTATCGCTGATGGTATAATACCCTATAGGTATACAGGTAAGTAGCATGTAAGCATGTCAAGGCATATGTGTAAGCATGTAGGTATACATGTATGCTATATGTTATATGCATAAAGAAATATGAATTAATGTCACAATGTCTCTAACCAAACAATATCATATCTATATGTGTGTTGTGCGTGTCATGGCAATTATTGACGGTGTGTGTGTCATACAATCAGTGCTCGAGCAACATGAGCCATCAATAATAGTGCAGTGTCCTAAAGGTACTAGTCCAAGCACAACAAGTAACTAAGTAATAAGGTGTATGCACAACTCTATATATGAAATAGAATATGCGACAAAGTCAAGTCATCTTTAGCCCAGACGCATAACGCCATGCGGGCGATTCCCCTGTAGATGTTAAATCTACTCACCAACTATCCTGGCTAAGTAAAGCCAACAACTCGCTTTCCTTTCTTCGAAGCGCCCGAAGTCCCCGCCTGTGATCCTGAAAGCATATAACAATATAACAAGTGTATATTAGTAATCGATCAATAACACGTACCAACTACGTTTGACCGACGCACCAACTCTAAATATACTCTCAAGTGTTCGTCAAGTGGTTAACGCGCGTAACGAGACTACGAAACTAACTCAAGAGCAAAAGCTACACAAGGACACGAACGACATCGGCACGACCCTAGCTAGGAACACAAAGTGTCACAACTACCAAGCCTAGACCCTGATCGTACCGATCGCGCATTCACAATACAAGATAAGCGTGGAATCAATATAATTAACGTCGCAACATCAAAAGAAACCCACGCCTAAAATTTACCGAAACCTAGTAAGCAATATATATCATTTTAGCACAAAACTACAACTTTTTACCAAAACTAGAATTTACAAACATCACTAATTAGCAAGATTAAACCATTTAAACCTTTACTATAATTTTAATCTCAACCAAATAGGATTAGCAAAAGTTTAGTTTGTTAATTAGCTAAATTATCCGATTAGGAAAATATTATTTAACAAATTAGCAACTTGATTAAGTTTTCATAATCTTCAAATAACAATTAACCATTTCATCAAGTTAAATCCTAACTTGAACTTCATTAAAATTATCATGAATGAATTAAACATGAATTTAAATGTATAATTAAACAATTAAATAGCTAGCTTATGATTTAAACATAACAAATAAGGAATAGGGTTAGGGTTTTATACCTCACAAAAGATCAAAATCAAGCAACTAGAAACATCAACTTTTGCCTCCAAAGATCAAGTTTTTCTTGAAAATTCAAGCTAGATTTGTGAAGAAGAAAGATGGGTTAAAATTTGTTTAGGAGTTTTGTGGATTTATTTAGGGATTTTTGATGATATATTGATCTTGAAGTGAAGAAATGAGCTTGAAAAAAAAAGAGGGCAGAATTGGGTAAGGCTCGGCCTTGATGAGGAAAAGGGGGGGTTTTGTGAAAAAAAATGAAGAAAGTTCTAGCAAAAATTCAATTAATGCACATTTAATGCAAATGCCACATTTTCTTTCTTTTTCTTTTCTTTAAAATTTCATTTTAAACACAAAATATCTAGATATTATGGATGGATAGGATTAACAAAATATCTAGTGATTAGATTAGCATAGAATCTCATTAGTAGTGATTAACCCAAGCCAAAAAGTAATTACCACTAATAAAGTGCACAAATAAAGCATTAAAATAATATTATAATTAAGGAAAAATTTTATGTGAACCAAAACTTTCCATTGACCCCCAAAGCCAGCGCACTAGCTTCATTCTAGCTAAACTAGGTGCCGTGAAATCTATACAGAAGTTTGATCACAATCGGGTTAAAACGGAAAACACCGACTATTTTGCCCTAAAAAATACTTGTTAAAAACTTCTTAACTGTAAAGATTCCTTTAGTTAACTCCCTGGCCTTTTTAATTCCAATACCACCCTTTATAGAAACTATTACAATTATTTCATAAATTACTACGTTTTATCGTAAAACTACTATATATACATGGAAACTACTATATTTATGTAGAAAGTACTACATTTATAATAAAACTGCTACATCTATCTATAAGACTTACATTTATCAGTGAAACAATTACAATTATCTTGTTTTTTTTGTTTTTTCTTGAACTCCTTTCTCCTTCCTCCACCCTCACCTTCTTCTTCAAATTTTTTCTTCCAAAAAATTCATCATTTAAAGGCTATCAAATCAAAATTATAACCTAATGTAAAAGATTTGGATTTTTATTATGAGTTCCCTTTTTTTGTATCAAGGAAGAAGAAAGAAAAAAGAGGAAAGATTAGATTTGTTGGACTTCTTTACGAGAGTTGTTGATAGGCATTTGAGTTGTTGAGATATTGGATTGGTTAAAAATCACTTGGAGATGGATATAAAGAGATGAGAATAAAAAATTAGAAGCTTATGAAGGAGAGAAAATTGGAGAAGAGAGAGATAAGGGCAATATGGATAATAACAAATAGAAATATAATAAATAATATCAAAATTGTACTGCAGAGATTTAAGCAAAAGAACCCTTGGTGCTATAGGTTTATTTAGTAGTCTTTTGGATCCAGGGACTTAATCAATCAGATTTCTTTTAGATCTCAGGGGCTTAAAGATATTTTCCCTTAATTCAAACTTCACAGGCTGTTTTAATAATCAAGAAAATATCACAATTTTAAGGTTTTTTCTATCTCACGCTCAAAATTTCAATATTTTCAAATTTCACCCCCAAAATCCAGTATTTCCAAATTTCACCCCGAAAATCCAGTATTTCCAAATTTCACCCCGAAAATCCAGTATTTCCAAATTTCATCCTCAAAACTATTAAACTGTCCAAATTTCACCTCCAAAATCTATTATTTCCAAATTTTACTTCAGAACAATTAAGTTGTCCAAATTTCACCTCAATGGTTCTCTTCTTTTTTCTTATGTTAAATAGGGATTAGAGTTTTAGATTTCTCATAATTTCAAAATTAGGAATTCTCTTGAGAGCGAAATTTAGGATATTTCACGTTCATCCAATATTTGTCATTTTAATAGATAAAATCAATCTCATTTGTGGCATTGTCATAACAATTACGACAACTTAAAGCAACTATATAAATCAGAGTTACTTCTATACAAGTAGTGGTTTAATTCAAGTACTTTGCGGCTACGGTATCTGTCACTCCCTGCTTCCTAAAATACGGAATACGAGGGGTGACAAGGCCAGTCATGTTCCTACGGTCAAGGAAATATCCTACCGTAGTCACACTTCGGCTTCTAGCATTACGTGGTAATCAGTAATCATAGTGCAAGTAATGAGAAATGCAGTCACTGATTCTATCAAAACAGATGTAAAACTAAGCAGATAGAGTCAAAGGAAAGGATAACGCTGACGTCGCTAATCTAGATGTCCGCGGTATCCTCGAGGTAAGACAGATCCTGATCCGAGCTAAGTCCACTTCTCACTCTGAGCATGCATACTGAGGTCGTCAGAGCGGCACAATAGCAATATATACATATATAATGTGCAACGATGATAAACATAAAACAATAAGTATAGAGTAATGACGTGAGCATGAAATAACTGGTACATGTAACGATAAAGCAGGTGTATCAGATCTGTAATCAATGCAATGTCCACGTCACTGAAACAATCAGTCTCTAAGTCTCAATGTCCAAATCACTAAACTTATCGTCAGTCCAAGTGTGAGCGTCAACCACCGCAGAAGTATCTCGAACCCAAGGGTAATCCCCAGGGGCAAGGGAACACGGGCCCGAATCACTATCAGTAAGAATCAGAAACACTACCAGTATAAATCCCGAAATCACTAAATATGCCGGCAGTGGGACTTCTGAGATTCCTTTGATCGAACTCACACTCAAACTACTCCACACATCGCGGTCTACATCAAACACCGACTATAAATCTAAATACTAGTCGCTTCATGATAAGTCTATGCGAGAATTGGAGACAGGGTCTTCATCAAGCATGTCTCGACTGGTATCCAAGATAAATGGACAGTGCTCGATATCTTACCTATGACACTAATATAAGTGCTCCCATACCCATCCCATACCAGTTATAGTTACACTTATATATGCTCCATAAGCGTCGACAATGTAATAACTAAATGGTTCCGCTGATTGTGTACAAGTACGCGTCACTTCCATTATTCAATCACACTTTTATACTAACGTACTTACCACGATTCAATCACCAACATTTATCACTTGGTAATGTAACACGGTCACTAGGATATCGATGCAAATAAACACTATTCACAAGGGTATAACAGTCATGCAACATGAGGGGGTACAGTAAATGCACTACTGAATACATGTGAGCAACCGGTGTCGGTTTGATTAGAAAAATCATATAAAATCACACATGTATAATTTGGCAAAACAATATAAAAGGCGTAAACAGAGTATTAAATTATCTTTACACTAAAATCAGTTTCGAGTCAATCAGGTTTCAGGTTTGCGAGTTATGGTCATTTCATTTTAAGTGTTCACTGCTGGAAATCCAGTTTCTGAACCGGAAGTCCGTTTTGTAACACGTTTTACTCCCTGTTGGGAGCATAATTAGGCGACGCTACTGTTATGTAATATTTAAATTTATCTGTTATGTTTCCAACGCATCAGACGGATCAATAATATCCGCTGTACACAGGGAGGGAGGTATGCACTCTCCAAGGTTACGGTATACATTCTGTTTCTGCACGAAACTGCAGTACACATCTACGGTTTAAAAGGTGTTATAAATATCAAACGACACTGGAATGCAATGAGGCCAGTACCGTTAGAAATCTAATTCAATTCTCCACGCTTCCATATATGGTTCCGCACACTTGCGCACTTAAACAGGGAGAACCATGCGTTCCAAAACGGATAAAGGTAAAGATTCTTGCTCCGGACTGCAGTCTAGAGTCATGAATCGCCTCAGTTTTCGTTGCTATAACTTAATAAAATACAAAGATGAACTCTGGGATGCTGTAGGTTTATCTGTTGGCTTCGATACAAGCCATAGAACATTAGGTTACATGTCGCATTCAGTTTAATATAGATTTTAGAACGTGGCATGTGCGGTGAATTCCAGATGCAACGTCGCCTTTTGGGGGCGTCGTTTCTTGTGCGAAACAACGTTATTTTGCATTCAAATTTCCACACGATAATTATAAACAGTAAAGGGATTTATCGATCATAAGTTTCGCTATTTTTATTTAGGTTTTGGTTTAGGATTCGCATCGAACACTCTTGCATTATATACATGTCACGATTGAAATATCGGTTTTACCCAATTAATTAAAGTGTGATTTAATCACTACAAGTTCTACACGGAACTAGAAAGGTAATATTAAACCCGAATGTATTCCACTCAATATGATTAAATAACGACGGTCACACATTAGAATGTAATGATAATTACAGTGTAAATATAATATCAATATAACTATAAATTTGACAAACTTGTATCTTATAGCATGTAGAGCAAGTGAGGGGTTCACTTGCCTCGGTCACTGACATGGAAGCGACAAACGTGCAGACTATTCGTCTCGACGCACGAGAAGACTACGAACGTTGCGGAATCAGGCATGACGCGACACGAGGCTCGAGCACGATACGGACTGCGACAGACATGTGCGGTGTTGCGACGGCGGCTACGTTGACGACCATGACGGCTACAGAGACCGAGACCATGGCTTGGACGACGACAAAGATGACGGCAACAGTGGCTATGACGACTGTAACAGGTGCTCGATAAAATGGCTATAAGGATTTGGCTTGGGCTCGAGCTCAGCTAGATTTTGGCTTGGCATGATGGTAGGCAACAACGATGCAAAGGGGAATGGTGGTGGTGACGATGGATATCTCGATGGAGGCGATGATGACGATGAGGTTTGCAGGGGAATTCAGTGGGTCAAGGTGATGGTGTTTGGAGATGAGGGGTGGGGCCTCGGCACATAGGTGGTGGAGGTGGTGAGTGGTGATGGAGTTGGGTGATGGAGTGGGTTGATGGTAGAAGCGGGGTTGCGGTGAGGTGGTTGACGGTGGTTGCAGAGGTAGAGGAAGCATGTGGTGGTCTAAGGCGACGGCTATAGCCGGCGATGGGTGCTTGTTGTGGTATTGGTGTTAGGTTGATAGGAAGAAGTGGGGAAGCTCAGTTAGGAGTGGAGGGTGTGAGCTCGAGGAGGAAAGGGGTGATGTCCCGATAGCGGTGAAGGGAGGTGGCCGACGGAGGAGGCATCAACGGTGGTGCGGGGACTTGTGGGGGTGAAATTTAGAAATACTAGAAACTTGGTAGTTTTGAGATGAAATTTGGAAATATTGAAATATTAGGGGTGGGATATAAAAAAAAAACCTTAATTGTAAATCATCAATCGTGGCGAACGAAAAGCCACCCCACTCACCCCGTAGTACGAGACCTCTATCGAACCACCCCATCCCTCACTCATTAAGGCCCGACTACACCCAGCACCACCATCATCGACCAATTCCAACTACACCACTACCATCATCATCAAGACTATCTATCACAACCAATAATCCCCTCCCAATTTCAACCCCAATTTCATCATCGTCAACCCCAATTTCATCATCGTCAACCCCAGTCAACCCCAATTTCATCATCGTCAACCCCAATTTCATCATCAACCATCAACTAATCTTTTATCGACACAGTATCAGAGAGAGAGAGAATGACAAGCCACACATCAAGTGCTCAAGGCAAAACCAACTCCAAATATCACCCCACAGATGCGCCAATCAACACAGAGGGGTTCCATGGCCGTTTCTGCAGCCCGATCAAAATGCACAGCAAGACCAGCCCCAGAAAGAAAAGAGAACCTGAGGTATCATCAAAATAATATTTCCATAATTTACCACATACAATTCTTTTACTCTTTTTTAAAAGTTTATTTAGTATTATCAAAATAATATTTCCATAATTGATATTGGTTTGCTATTTGTTAGTTAACCTGAGGTGTTTCTTGCTAGCTGTATAGAACTTCTTAGTCCCACATCGGAAGCAAGAGAAGATGGGGCTGGGAAACAAGGCCATAAAACGAGAATAAATGTAATTTAATAAATCATACCTTTCTCGGCCTTTTGGCTAAGATCAAGTGTAGTATCTGTTCTTATCAGTTTAATATCTGATACGTGGGCCATCGGCTCACTATGATATTAAATTAATTTTTTCTCCGGGGGAGTGCCCATCACAGTAGCTTGCTATTGGGGCTCTCAAGCGCTGCCCTTGTGTTGCACTGTTGCATGGGCCTGGCGCACCCTACCAAAACTTAATTAAAATTTTCTTAATAAGGTATCTTGATATTGTATTTTTTTTAATTACATTATTACATTATTTGCACAGTCATAAAATTTGTTTTCTATGAACAATTCCTAGAATCTGAGAATGACCAATATAACTTTGTATATATATAATCATACACGCTGTTTTTATTAAATTGTAACTTTTCTTTTTTTGAAGAATTGTGGAGATGTTAAAGCCCTTGAATTGCACACTAATAAAGGAAACCATAATTTTTCCTTAGTAAACGACGATAGAGATGCAAAAATTTATACATTAGTCTTGTAGTAGTGTAACTTTTCGAAAATGTTATTCTATTTTTAACCATTCAAATATTTCCAAATCTCTGAAAAATCTCTACCATCACATCTACAAATTTTATCAAATATCTTAGACAATAGATAGCAGAGGGTAAGATTGGTCCAATATAATTGCAATATGTGCCAACAAATTTATCTCAAGTATCTAAACAATCCAAAAAACTAATACTTGCAGCATCACAAGCAGGATGCTGCCTAATTTAAGGAGCTCATCCACAACCAATAAAAAGATGAGGGCAAAATAGATGCCTATTTCATGGAAATTTCAATTTTGGCATCTTTGCTCTTTTCATTACAACTTTAGATCAGCAAAGGCAAAAGTTTGGCGACATTCGACATTTTCGTTTTTATGTTGTTTTTCCCCCTTTTGAATCGGGAACGATGGGAGAATCAAGCATGGGGTCCGCGCATGTGAAAATAACAAAGAATCATGATAAGCCCGTTCGCGTTCTAGAGTTGTTAAGTAATTGTACCATAACAAGGCAGTGGTCTTTGATGGAGGCCGTGATCTTCTTCAGATGTTGTCCTCCATCGATCCTGTGATGGCAGTCTTTAACGGTTGAGATTTGGTTTGAGAGTTGTTAAGCTTGTGGATCTTAATGGGTTGGCGTTGACGCCGAGCTATCTGCAAAAGAAGTCCCGGGGTGGGTGACCACCGTAGAACCCTCCAACGATCAAGTTAGTGCCAAGGAATATATGCTGAGTAACGGCGTATTGGAATCTGTTTAAATTGGAATTAGACTCTATTACAATGAGGATGAACATTGCTTTACTCATCGCATTGGTTATGTTGCTGGCTGCTTTGATCGTCGTTAGAACCAGCTGATCCACTGCCAAGATCATCGTTTATCAACATGCGCAAGTTGCACCGTAACTTTCTCTCTCTTTTCATTGTCAATTCATACTCAACTCATAGTTTTTAGTTTTTCAGACTTTTGGTTTCATAATTCTCAACTCTATTTTTTGTGTTTGTTAAATCATTCGCACATCCTGCTCCGGGGTTCATACATTGTAAAGCACCAATGCAATGTTGCGTTTTTGGCACCTCTCCAAATGTTGATTGCAGTCTTTATGCCTATACATGCCCTTAACAACTATCAACCAAAGCAACGTGCTATTTGCATCTCTTTTGAGCTTTACTACTATCATGTTACCAAATTGTATTTTGCTACGTCTCTTATGTTAATTTTATGTGTATGGTGGATAATAAGTGCATTTTCCTTGCCTAAAGAGAAGTTTCTCTCCTATCTTAATTTGAAGGCTTGTATTGTTAGTGTTGAACTTAAAATAATCCCAACTGGTATTATATATATATATATGATTTTTGGTGACTGAACAACCGCTAGAGGAGCAATTTTGTTGAACCAAAAAACTTAAGTAAAATATATATTTCTTGGAATTGTTTGAATGAGTAAAATATATATTTCTTGGAATTGTTTGAATGATCTTTCGCAGCTAGATATACTCATCTTCAACTATGTCAATAACGCACAAATAGTACATGCACACACAGACACTTGAACATGCACGCGCAGAAACATGCACGTACCTATATAGGATGTATTTATAAATATCTCCATGATGTATCCCTGTCAGTACCTTAACATTCCTTACAATAAATTTTCATTTGACAAATAAATGGGATCATCATAAGACGGTCTATCTATGTGCATGTAATGCGCACATAAAGATTGTTGGTGGTGGTTGTGCTCTATGTCAAAGCATCAAACACATTGTACATTTTGATATGCTGTTAGAAAATTTGTTACCAGTCACAGTAAGATATGTTATATGCATTGGTAACAATCGCTACTTGACCTTAAATGCTTGGATAACGATTTTAGAAATTTCAGTTCTTATTTCTAGAACTCCTTCTCTTCATTGGTTTTGGAATATCACAACTTCTAATGACAGGATATGGAATGCAGCTTTTCTCTTCTGTAAGTGGATGAATTTAAATGAGTTTAGACAATAGCATTTTTGCTGCTGGGCTATTTGATTTATAACTGATGTATTGAGTACTTTACTTTTATTGACATGTCATGAAATGTGCAGGTTCTGCTGCTCGTGTTTATTTGGTGCTTTATGGTTTGTAGCAAGGAAAGGAATGGCTGTCAAGGGCAAGCTACGTCAGATTCGGTAAGGAATTTGAAAATATTTGCTTATAGTCTCTACTGTGTATCTACTTGTTTCAGAAGCAATGGAAAGACTTGTTATTTTATTTTTGGATGGAAATAAACAAACATTATTTTTGGATGGAAATAAACAAACATGCAAAAGTCCACCATGAATACGTGTATTGGGCTCTCCAGTATTGGAAAATACTGTAGTGGATCCAAATTTTAAAGCAAACTTCTTGTTAATGCTATAAGCTATTGCATCTACTCATCTTAACAGGATTCACTTATCCAAAAAAATTACCATACCGTTCCGTCTTAACTAGAAATAGTTTAGATAAGCAAATGAAGCACTACCCTTTATCTTCCCTTCACGCAGCTGTATATACTGGTATTTCAAACTGATATTGGCATATATGTGTGACCATCTCAGAAGCACAACCCTTTGTTCCAAGATAGTTACCTTTGCTGTTGATATCCTCTTAAGATATTATTGAAGCTTGATGTTATGGTATCACTGGATCAAGTAAGAGGAGGCAAGTTTGAAAATGAAATCCTGCACTCTATTCTCTTTTTTTTCCCCCTCCATCTCGAAGTCGTAGTAATTAAGCCGCCAAAGGGGACTCAGAATATGTCGGAGCATCTTAAATGTTTTAGTTAGTTGTTATGTTAAACGTCTAAAAAAGCGGGTAGCTTATGTAGACATTAAAAGCTATTGGCTATCTGTCTAAGCGACGGATAAAATGGTGTCATCGGCAGGGAGAAGATTTAAAATACTCCCATGGTCTCTTCAACACTTCCTAACCACTCCAAAAGCTTCATCTCCTTTGCTTTTATCATAATTCTAGTATATACATCATTAACAAGTTACAAACTACAAACTAAACAACTAGAAACTATAAAAGAGAGAATGGATCTCCTTGCTTTAGTCCTCTTTTGCAATTAAGATTTCCTCTAATATTGTTCACAAGAACCAAAGTATTTCCACCTGTAATTGTTAACATAATTCATGACACCCATATAATGTGAGGTTCAATAAGGAATTTGATGATATTTGCTTACAGTCTTGTTTATTTATCTGTTTGTTGTTTTTAATTTTACTTCTGAAATCAAATGGATAAACTTATTGTTTGTTGTGAATGTAAGTTTGTCAAATAATTAATCCTTTACTTCTGATGTTTCGATGTTTTATTAAAGGGGACCTGTACTCCTAATTACATAATATCATTCTTGTCTTTGGATTTATTTTTTTTAAAAAGGCAATGAGAGAGGTAAAGCAAATATATAACCCGAGCTTTTTATTCATACTCTATAGTGTAACGACAGATACACTGAAGGATTTATTCATTCTAGCATTAGTTAGAACAATTTCTTCTAACATATTGATCAAAGCCTAGAAGAAAAGTAGGAGCATGCTGATTCTTATTCTTTAAGGGCATGTAGTAGCGCAAAGACGACAATGCTTGGTAGTGTATAGAAAAACGCAGCACTGCTCAGATGGTTTGCATGGTCCAAAACTTGAGTCTCCTTGCTGTTGCGGCTGCTGGCGTGCTAAATTGAGATTGAACACAAAATACGAATAAATAGAGTTTAGAAGAAATATCAAGAAAGTTGTGTTAATTAAGATGACTAGGATGTGAGAAAGGGGTTGGTAACTCAAAAACTTACCTTGCTCTTTGTGTTTGTTGTACAAAGGGTTCGGCAGCGAAGAAGATTCAACTACCATTGAGACAGCCAACAACAAAGCCAATGTTAGCAGCAACACACCGGTCTTTGCCATTATACTATCGGTGCAAAGGTATGTAGCTGTTTACAAACAGATCGCAGAGGGCTGTAAGTATAAAGAGATGAGAAAGGGAAAGGCAAGTTGTGGGTTTGTGAATGAGGACGCATGCATGGCCCTTTTATAGGTGTTGTCATGGGTTGTCCTTTAAGTTTTGTTGATAATTCAAAACTAATACAGAATTAAGGATAAGATATGTAGTGAACCTGAGGTATTATCAAAATAATATTTCCATAATTTACCACATACAATTCTTTTACTCTTTTTTAAAAGTTTATTTAGTATTATCAAAATAATATTTCCATAATTGATATTGGTTTGCTATTTGTTAACCTGAGGTATTTCTTGCTAGCTGTATATAACTTCTTAGTCCCACATCGGAAGCAAGAGAAGATGGGGCTGGGAAACAAGGCCATAAAACGAGAATAAATGCAATTTAATAAATCATACCTTTCTCGGCCTTTTGGCTAAGATCAAGTGTAGTATCTGTTCTTATCGGTTTAATATCTGATACGTGGGCCATCGGCTCACTATGATGTTAAATTAATTTTTTCTCCGGGGGAGTGCCCATCACTGTAGCTTGCTATTGGGGCTCTCAAGCGTTGCCCTTGTGTTGCACTGTTGCATGGGCCTGGCGCACCCCACCAAAACTTAATTAAAATTTTCTTAATAAGGTATCTTGATATTGTATTTTTTTTAATTGCATTATTACATTATTTGCACAGTCATAAAATTTGTTTTCTAAGAACAATTCCTAGAATCTGAGAATGACCAATATAATTTTGTATATATATAATCATACACGCTGTTTTTATTAAATTGTAATTTTTCTTTTTTTGAAGAATTGTGGAGATGTAAAGCCCTTGTATTGCACACTAATAAAGGAAACCTTAATTTTTCCTTAGTAAACGACGATAGAGATGCAAAATTTATACATTAGTCTTGTAGTAGTGTAACTTTTCGAAAATGTTCTTCTATTTTAACCATTCAAATATTTCCAAATCTCTGAAAAATCTCTACCATCACATCTATGAATTCTGATGGCATTCAAACATATACCAACGAAATTGTGTTAATTAAGATGGCATGTTTGAGAACTCAAAATACTTACAGTGCTCTTTGTGGAGGTTATATAGAGGTCTGTGCATTAATCTTGAACTTGCAATCATTCTATATTACGTAATTAAGATGGATGTATTTAGTTTGAAGACATGCATGTGCATTAATCTTGAACTTGCAATCGTTCTATATTACGTAAACGATGGTGGATAACTGAACAACGACTAAATGAGCATTTATACTTGTTAAAGAAACTGCAGTAGACTAACTTCTCTTTTGAATCATTTATGTAATCTTCTGCAGCAAGACCTGCCGAATTTTTACTGTGTACATAATGAACAGTAACATGCATGCACAAGCATATGCACATGCACACCTACAGAAATATGCACACACTTATTCATGGAATATGTAAATACATCCATATTGACTTGTTGTTGGTAAGTTTCTGAGAGGCATTTGTGCTAAAGCTTGCATTAATAGCCTTGTTAAATTTCTCATAGACTAGATAAATAAGCATGAAAAATTCCACTACAGATTTTAACACTGTGGATGCATATTCAGGCGCTTAATCTATGTGCTGATATAAAGTTGGCTCTGGAATATTTTTAGCCTATTCGGTCTAAAGCACTCGCTTTTTTTGTAGTTCCCTTTGTACCAGTGAATTGTATCATGAGTTCTGGTGTTCAACCTGAGAGTAACTGACAAGTAGTACTTTAACCGCAACAAACAAAGATGATTTAATGTAATTATAACATTCATGGTATCTTAATGTAACTTATAAAGTCTGTAAGATTTTTATATAATTTATTAAGTTTACTATACTCCAATGTGATTTATAAAGTTCATGGTATTTATCTCTTATTATCTTTTTTCCCCAAAGGTGAAAAGAATAGATGTATAATATAACCTGAGTCTTTTTATTCATAGTGTACATTGTTAACAACAGATGACACCAGGGGCTTTTTATTACTAACAACAGAGAGTACATTTTTAGTTAACATATTATTCAAAATCCTGAAGAGATATTTACAATAGCACAAAGACAACAATGTTTAGTAGTGCTGGAAACGCAGCACTGCTCTGGTGGTTTGCACGGTCCAAAACTAGCATCCGGTGTCTGATGTGGCGGTTGGTGTGCTGAATCGATGTTAAACACAAAACAAGAAGTAACAAAGTTAGGAACAAATAGCAGGAAAAATAACTCTGTTAATTAAGACGATTCAAACACTTACAGTGCTCTTTCTGTTTGTTGTATAGAGGCCGTGGCAGCGACAAAGGTTCAACCGCCATTGAGGCAGACAGCAGCAAAGCCAGTGTGAATAACAAGGCAGTGATCTTCTTCATAGTAGAGTCGATCACAAAAACAGATTGCAGAGAGCTGTGAATCTGTGAATGAGGATGCATAGCCCTTTTATCGGTGTTTTCATGGATTCTCCCTCTATATCACATGGATGTCCTTCCTGTGTTGCTTCTTATTTTTCATGAAAACACCCACGCCTTTATTGACATAAACCTTCTTTGACATTTAGATGCATATAGTACTGAATGTTTGATTCTCTTATACATTATTGGTCTTAGTAACATCATTAGACTCTACCCTTAATGGTTTATATAGAATATTGGTTTAATAGCATGATTAGGGTAATTAAAACGACAGTCGTTGTCAAAGAAGGTGAGTCGCTAATACTTTTAAATTAGGTTTAAAGTGCAGACCATGCACTGACCCACGTGTAATTAATCATAATCATGACAATTAGCTACTAATAATTGAAGTGGTCAGCAATGGACAAACTACTCACCTATATAAAGCTTACAAATTGGCATATCTCAATGCACTCTACCCCCACAAATCACTGAGTTCCCTAATTTCTCATCTCTACATATACATACTCTTTGTAATCTGTTTAAATTGGAATTAGACTCTATTACAATGAGGATGAACATTGCTTTACTCATCGCATTGGTTATGTTGCTGGCTGCTTTGATCGTCGTTAGAACCAGCTGATCCACTGCCAAGATCATCATTTATCAACATGCGCAACCGTAACTTTCTATCTCTTTCATTGTCAATTCATACTCAACTCATAGTTTTTAGTTTTTCAGACTTTTGGTTTCATAATTCTTAGCTCTATTTTTTGTGTTTGTTAAATCATTCGCACATCCTGCTCCGGGGTTCATACATTGTAAAGCACCAATGCAATGTTGTGTTTTTGGCACCTCTCCAAATGTTGATTGCAGTCTTTGTGCCTATACATGCCCTTAACAACTAGAAGCCAAAGCAACGAGCTATTTGCATCTCTTTTGAGCTTTACTACTATCATGTTACCAAATTGTATTTTGCTACGTCTCTTATGATAATTTTATGTGTATGGTGGATAATAAGTTTCTCTCCTATCTTAATTTGAAGGCATGTATTTTTAGTGTTGAACTTAAAATAATCCCAACTGGTGTTATATATATGATTGTTGGTGACTGAACAACAGCTAGAGGAGCAATTTTGTTGAACGGAGAAACTTCAGTAAAATTTTTATTTCTTGGAATTGTTTGAACGATCTTTTGCAGCTAGATATACTCATCTTCAACTATGTCAATAACGCATAAATAGTACATGCACACACAAACACTTGAACATGCACGCGCAGAAGCATGCATGTACCTATATACTATATAGGATGTATTTATAAATATCTCCATGACGTATCCCTGTCAGTACCTTAACATTCCTTACAATAAATTTTCTTTTGACAAATAAATGAGATCATCATAAGACGATCTATCTATGTGCATGTAATGCGCACAGAAAGATTGTTGGTGGTGGTTGTGCTCTATGTCAAAGCATCAAACACATTGTACATTTGATATGCTGTTACAAAATTTGTTACAAGTCACAGTAAGATACGTTATATGCATTGGTATCAATCACTACTTGACCTTAAATGCTTGGATAACGATTTTAGAAATTTCAGTTCTTATTTCTAGAACTCCTTCTCTTCATTGGTTTTGGAATATCACAACTTCTAATGACAGGATATGGAAAGTGGCGTTTCTCTTCTGTAAGTGGATGGATTTAAATGAGTTTAGACATGTATTAGCATTTTTGCTGCTAGGCTATTTGATTTATAACTGATGTATTGAGTACTTTACTTTTATTGACATGTCATGAAATGTGCAGGTTCTGCGGCTGGTGTTTATTTGGCGCTTTATGGTTTGTAGCAAGGAAAGGTATGGCTGTCGAGGGCAAGCTACGTCAGATTCGGTAAGGAATTTGAAAATATTTACTTATAGTCTCTACTGTGTATCTACTTGTTTCAGAAGCAATGGACAGACTAGTTATTTTATTTTTGGATGGAAATAAACAAACATGCAAAAGTCCACCATGAATACGTGTATTGGGCTCTCCGGTACTGGAAAAAACTGTAGTGGATCCAAATTTTAAAGCAAACTTCTTGTTAATGCTATAAGCTATTGCATCAACTCATTTCAACAGATTCACTTACCCAAAAAACTTACCATACCGTTCCGCCTTAACTAGAAATAGTTTAGATAGCAAATGATGCACTACCCTTTATCTTCCCTTCACGCAGCTGTATACACTGGTATTTCAAACTGATATTGGCATATGTGTGTGACCATCTCAAAAGCACAACCCTTTGTTCCAAGATAGTTACCTTTGCTGTCGATATCCTCTTAAGATATTATTGAAGCTCGATGTTATGGTATCACTGGAAACAGCCTTAGAGGGGGTTGAATAAGGCTTTATGGAAAACTCAGCGTGATTTGTAACAATTTAAAAAATTATGCCGCGGAATATAAATTCAGAGTCTAAAATTCAGATACTATCACAACACAGAATCACAAAAAAGTAAATGGTCACAGAGGATTGTTATCGAGGTTCACCGACTCTGTGGCTAATTAATGCATGAGGACTCATTCTCAGGGTTCAACTTCACCATTCAGTGACTCGTCAGATAGCGGTTCTCATGTGACATGTGTACAGGTTAGTCTTTGGACATGAGATCTTCATTTCTCTCGTGTAAGTTCCCACTGTGCTTTGATCATTATCCTACCACGACTCTACTGAGTCATGCAAACAGGTTTTGGTTGGGTACAGTCCCGAGCAACACGGAGGCAGTGAGTGATTGTCAGGGATTCGTCTCTCCCGGCATTGGGAGTCGATATCGCACTGTATTCGATTGGCTAGGACCATAAGACCTTAGCCAAGACGGTTGGGATTTACTGATAGGTTGATCGGTGGTTTCCAGGATTGGTCCTGAGCCGCATCAGCATAAATTATCGGGTTATTAGGGTCTGACGTTTACCACCCTCTAGATCCGGTATGCGATACTCTTAGACGAAGAGACCGGACTGTACGGATATTGTCACGGATAGACTCAGTTAGGAGTTCGGACGAGTTTGCTCGTCGGCCTTCCTTTTCGACAGCAACCTGGGTAGCCGTTACGTACAACCAGTACCGCTGACGTGCTTGTAGTTAAACCCACTGCCAGAGTACTATTGAGTCTTTAGAGTCCCACACAGAGGGTTTCCCTGCTTCGGGCGAAACGATCCGTATGGTTTTACGGCAGGGTTCGATCACGTATGTGTACTTGTGCACATATGATGTTCGGACGGATAATACTAGCGGGCTTTGGTTTAAGCCGGATCCTAGTATTATATTCTTGGATTATTTTGTCTCATTATATTCGTATTTATTCGGAATACGGATACGGGTATGTATATACGCTGAGGGGCATTCTTGTAATTGTGCAAGGTGCTTCTAGAAGAAGACACCTCATTATTTGTTTTAACCATTTAGTTAAATGGTTAATGAGGTGGAAAGATAAGGTGTTTCGTTTCATTAAATAAAGCATGGCTATTTGTGTGACTCATGTAGTGAGTCATGGTTTACTATTGAATCACGGTTGATATTTTGTGGAGATATTGTGTGTTTACATTATTATCTCCAACACTTAGCCATTCTTCATTCTATCATGCTCATAACACTCTCATCTCCTCCAAGCTTCATCTTCTTCTACCTCAAACCCTAATTGTCTCATGTGTTGAGAAACTTAGGGTTCTTGAGACTAATTAATCCATCATCACTCTCTACATAATCTAGGCTACTTAGATTAGTATTCTAAGTAACCTAGTTACCTCGGTTTAGAGGTAGGAGCTCAAGTATGCACTCTCGGGTGGATCATCTTTGACGCGAGGAGGCCGTCAATCAAGCGCGATCCATACATCCTTTGAGGAGCTAAAGGAGAGGAGTGAAGACCTGAATGACTTGGTTCTTTAGGTATAAACTCCGATCATAGTAGATAGCTTTCCTTAGTTTGCTTATCTAGAGCTTATGGTAAATCCAGTGTTTCGGTTATTCTAGTGCCAGTTTAAACATCCAAGATAAAAATTGTGTTCCGCATATCGGCCACGGTAGATGGCCAGGGGCGCTAGAGTAACCTTTCATGGTATCAGAGCCACTCCATAAGTCTTAGATAACCGTAGCGACGTTAGAAATCCGCCGTTTTTGTCACGCACGAATTGCCGATAAAAACAGTTCGAAAAACTGATGTTTTGAGATGTTTGCACACCACGCGGGCTCACAGTTTGAACCGAGAAGCTGCAGGGTGAAGCATGGACACCTTGGGAATACCCCGGGGGAACAAAGCTAGGGCCACCCCCCAAGACCACCACAAGGTGGACTTGGGGAGTGGTGATCCGAGAGCACCCCAATAGGGTGCTCACGGGTCTGCTGACCTGTGGGGGCTACTTTGATGTGGCCCCCGCAGGTGGGTACCCCCAGAGGCCTCCCAGTTGACATTTAATTTTTCCCCTTTCGCCTCCGCTAAGATTCGGGCTGGTTTCGAGTTCGTTTCGACTCCCGGATTGGCTTAAAACGTCGGTTTTTGGAACTTTAGCTCACTGGTTTTTTCAGATTTTGGAAATTGGTTTAGTTTGCTAATTGTGTGTGGAATTCTAATGCCGTAGTTTGCTATACTTGTTTCTGTGATGCGTACATGTGTTGTTTAATGTCTTCTAATCGCTATACGTCAATTAGAAGGGGTTGCACGCATCTAGTTTATCTGTGGTGTTGGATGTGATATCTTTAAGATGATATTGTCGGATTGTTGTGATGGATAGCATATTGTGCAATGTTTGTAGTACAGTTTTGATTCATTTGTATATTCATTATTGCGGGGCGAGCGTCCGACATGTGGACTGCCGTTTCTGCCTTTTTGTATATTCATTTATTGGGGCACGATTGGGTTGAGGTCGATGTCACCACTGTATATATTTTTATTTCTGTACGAGGATTACCCCACGGTGGAGTGCGCGAAATAGCTGGGTTCCAGAAAGCAACGAGCCAGCATCTCATGGCGTTGAGACGGAAGGGGCTTCATTCTAGAATTGGCGGGCTATTCGCCGCACTCGTACGGGGTATAGGTTGACCCAAGAAGGGGCGTCCAAATTACCGGATTCCGTGAAGTGCTGGGTAGCCCATTAACTTTGTTTATTGGGGTTGCCTCACTTTTGGGATTGGTGAGTAACTTGCCGCGCTCGTAGGGGTCCAGGTTTTACATTGCACAGGCTATCCACACGACAGGGAAACGTCGGGTTTCACTTGCGGCTCAAAGGAAACCCGGGGCTCCCAGATTATCCGTATGATTCTGTGGTGCTTATCGCTATTCTATGATGTAGCTTATATCATGCCTGGGACGAATGTTATATATATTTATATATATACTAGTAAATGTTGTATATGTTTTGCACCCGCGCTAGTCCAGCCCCCGCTCTGTCGTTAGTTAAGTAACCTAACGAGTGATGACGGGGCCCAGTGGCGAATGCGGATGGCATATACGTACATTATATTTTCGTTCTTTTCTGGTGTGATAAGTTAATTGATGGGACCGCATTAATTTTGATTAATGCAAGATAAGAAACCTAAAAAGATGTTGGAACAGATTTCGAAAAACTACAGTTATATTCTTTCGCTTTGCATAGTGGTATTCGATTGTGAATATCCAGCACCTCATTTCCCGAGGCAAGAGCCGAGATCCCTTCACGGGAAGTGATCTCTTGATCAAAAGTCTATACTGTAGATTACTCGGTTTTTTCAAAACCAGAAGTTTTCAAAAGCGGAGCTTAAACCACTTCTTTTCAAAATTGCTCAGGTTCCTTCAACGATATCAAGTTCATTACGTTAACGGGTTTTTCGCCAAAAACTCAGCCGTAGCCCTCTGTCATTTCTTATAAGTAATACTTAGTATTCGTGTTGCGTTTGTTGACTGTGTCAAGGCGTAGTGAACGGTAGCTGAGTACTACTTATTTGTAGTATTTATTGCGATTGGTTAGGACAGTCGTATAACCTTGTTGACTGCGTCAAGAGTTATGCGGGTGGGTTTAATGCAATCCAGATAATGATGGGTTGAACTTGACTAGGACTTTTTAATTTGTTGAATGTGTCAAGATCACTAAGGTCCTAGGGGCAAAATCCACATCGGGAGTTTCAAATATTCAGGAAACTTGCAGTTTTAGCATACCTTCTTGAGTGTGGTGAATGGAGTGGATTCCGTTTAGGTCATCACACAATGATAGTTGGATCCCGATCCTACTGATGAGTAGGATTACTCTCAGGAGATTATTTCACTTAACAATCAATGCTATAAACCAAGTAGGTGTCTAGAACGGTGTTAGCGGGGCTACGCCTCCTGGGAAAAGAGGTTATATAATTAAGGAACTTCGCGAAAGCGTTGGAAAACCTCTCTCGATGTACCAACACTAGCCTGGCTGAAAGGTTAAGCAAGTATTGTGACGTGCGATTAATCCTGACTAGTTCTTTTTTTAGGGTTTGAAGAAGAATTTGAGGAAACAGTGGGACCCATCCTGATTAGATAAACTAATAACCAATCTAATCTTGCAAGAGCGCACGCTAAGTGTTTCTTTTCTCTCTCTCCAGGTAGCAACCATTTCACACCCTAATCAAGAAAATAAAATGTATCGCTTGATCGATCTGAATTCTTATTCGGGGCTGGGGAACGTCGGTTTGGCTCTAACTTATGACGGCAGTCATAAGTATGAGCAGAGGAAAGAGGATAGTTTGAATTCCTTGATGACCCCAACGAAGAAGAAGCATACTATTGCATCTCCTTCAGGTGTTCTTGTAATTGAAAACTGATTTTCAGTCAGTCCTACCTCTTGAGTACTAGATACCGGATCAGGATCTCATATCTGTTATTTATTGCATGGGCTGAGAAAAAGTAGGATGGTTGGACCTGGTGATATGTCCCTCAGAGTAGGGAACAGAGCACAAGTTGATGCTGCCGCCGTCGGTGAATATCACCTAGCATTGCCAAGTGGCAATACTATGATTTTGAACAATTGCTACTATGTACCTTCCATGATTTGCAACATCATATCAGTTTCTTTACTTGATAAATAAGGATATAACTTTGTTCTTGATAGAAATATCATGAACATTTACTTTGATAAGGTATTAGTTGCAGAAAGTACACTGTTTAATGGTATCTATGTTCTAAATCAAAACATAATTTTCAATATACAAAGCACACGCAAGAGGAAGAGTTCAAAAGAGAACGAATCCTACTTGTGACATTGTAGACTTGGTCATATTGGAGAGAAAAGACTGAGTAAATTGTATAAGGATGGATATTTGAATGCATTCGAATTTTCATCTTATGAAACTTGTCAGTCTTGTCTCAAAGGAAAGATGACCAAATTTCCGTTCACCGGACACGGAAAAAGAGCGGGAGAGCTCTTGGGACTCATACACAGTGATGTATGTGGTCCGATGTCTATGCATGCATAGGGTGGGTTCTCGTACTTCATCACATTCACTGACGATCTCTCTAGGTTCGGATATATGTATCTGATGAAACACAAATCTGAAGCTTTTGAGAAATTCAAAGAATACAGAAACGAAGTAAAGAACCAGACAGGAAAAAGTATCAAGATCCTCATATCTGATAGAAGAGGGGAGTACTTGAGCACGGAATTCCTCGATTACCTAAAAAAGAATGGAATTCTCTCTCAGCTTACTCCTCCGTACACACCACAGAACAACGGTGTATCGGAGCGAAGGAATCGTACCCTATTGGATATGGTTTGCTCCATTATGAGTAGGGCTGAGTTGCCTCTTTCATTCTGGGGATATGCGCTTCAAAAAACGGCACATCTTTTGAATCAAGTTCCATCTAAATCCGTGCCTAAAACTCCGTAAGAAATATGGAGTGGTAAGAGTTTGTATCTTAAACGTGTTAAAATTTGGGGTTGCCCTGCTTATGTCAAAAAGCAGAACCCAGACAATCTCGAGACTCGATCGGTTTTGTGTAAGTTTGTGGGATACCCAAAGGATTCTAATGGGTATCTTTTCTACCACGCAGAGAAACAAAGGATTATTGTTTCTAGGAATGCCACATTTTTGGAAAAAGAATTTCTTGTAAAAAATATTAGTAGCAGCACGGTAGAACTGGATGAAGTTCCAGAAACACAAACTATAACTGAAGATTTGGTGGAACCGCTAGATTCAGTAATACCCGACGAATCTCAGCCACTCCGCAGATCTAGTAGGATTTCCAATCCGTCCGAGAGATACTATGGTTTTCTCATAGACGGGATCGAAAGGATTGCATCTTGGAAGAAGATGATCCTACTAGTTTCAGGAAAGCCATTATTAGTAGGGACTCTGATAAGTGGCTGGATGTTATGCAATCCAAAATGGAGTCCATGTACGCCAATAAAGTGTGGACATTGGAAATTGCTCCACCTGGGGTAAAACCCATTGGATGCAAATGGATCTACAAGAAGGAGATTGGTGTAGATGGGCAGGTGGAAACCTATAAGGCTAGACTTGTTGCAAAAGGTTTTTGTCAAAGATCAGGATTGGACTATGACGAAACCTTTTTTCCAGTGGCTATGCTCAAATCCATTCGGATCCTACTTTCCATTGCTGCCTTCCATGATTATGAAATCTAGCAGATGGACGTAAAAACGGCTTTCCTAAACAGAAGTTTGAAAGAGTGCGTTTATATGGATTAGCCGGAGGGTTTTGTAGACAGTGGGAGCAGCGGGAAGGTGTGCAAGTTGCTCAAATCCATTTATGGATTGAAGCAGGCATCGCGGAGCTGGAACATCTGTTTTGATGAAACAGTCAAGGAATTTGACTTCATAAAAAACGAGGATGAGCCATGTATTTATAAGAAGATTGTAGGACAAACTATCGTATTCCTAGTCTTGTACGTGGACGACATTCTTTTGATTGGAAATGATATTCCTACGCTACAATCGATCAAGCTGTTCTTATCACAAAGGTTCTTCATGAAGGGCCTGGGTGCCTCGTACATTCTGGGGATCAAAATCTACATAGATAGATCCAAGAGATTACTGGGACTTTCACAGTCCAGGTACATAGAGACCATACTTAAGAGATTTAGTATGGAAGATTCCAAGTGCGGTATCATACCCGCATTGCACGGAATCACCCTCTCCAAAGAGATGTCTCCCAAGACTGCTGAGGAGAGGGTTTGTATGAGCACTATACCCTATGCTTCAGCGGTAGGATCTATAATGTATGCGCTGCTATGTACAAGACCAGATGTAGCTTATGTACTTAGCGTGGTGAGCCGGTATCAGTCGAACCCAGGTGATAACCACTGGATAGTAGTGAAGAACATTCTCAAATACCTAAGAAGGACTAAGGAGATGTTCCTGGTTTATGATAATGGAGACCTGAAGGTCGAGTCCTTTACCGATTCAAGCTTCCAGAGTGACAAGGATGACAGCAAGTCTATCTCGGGTTTTGTGTTTACTTTCAATGGAGGGGCGGTGTGTTGGGGAAGCTCCAAACAAGGCACCGTCGCAAACTCGACGATGGAGGCTGAATACATTGCTGCGAACGATGCCGCAAAAGAAACGGTCTGGATAAAGAAGTTCATTTCTGAAGTTCAGGTAGTTCCGTCCATTGTTGATCCAATACCTCTGTATTGTGATAACAATGGGGCTATAGCTTTAGCGAAGGAACCACGGTTCCATCAGAAATCCAGACACATCTTAAGGCGGTATCACCTGATCGGGGAGATCATAGATCGCCAGGAGATCGAGGTCCAGAGAGTGAATACAAAAGAGAACACAGCGGATCCATTTACGAAGGCCCTCCCTCAAGCGCAGTTCGAACGCCTTTTTGAGATGTTAGGTATGCGGTACGCCAGCAGCTGGCCTTAGTGCAGACGTTGGGTATTCGGTACGCCGATTACTGGCCTTTAGTGCAAGTGGGAGATTGTTGGATATGTATGCCTTAGAGGCCATTATTGTATATGTATACATATGGATGCTGGGGATATGTATGTACAGGACGATCTTGCTCAGTTTTATAGTATATTATTTCAGTTGTCTTTATCAGGATATGTGTATTTATTTCTATTGATGTTTTATCCAGCTTGCACATATTGATAAAGACTCGATACAGTAGTATACTATTATGGTTTGTCTTTATCTTAACATGTGCATATGTTATATATGTCGACCACATGTTGATAAAGCCCGTAGGATCTTGCTTGACTACCAGCGTTATGATGTCGATCATACTTGTGGGAGCTGGGTAGTCTACAAGCACATCCTTGAAAGTCCCCAAGTCATAGGAGCATCGAGATCAGGCATCGATACTCCATAGTAGACTTACGTATACGTTTCGAGACCTCGACGAGGGGCGATGGTTGGTCCCACAACCATTAGTGTGATCACCTAAGATTGTATACAGATGCTCACTGGGGGTGAGTACACTGGACGAACTCGCTGAGAACCTCTAGATGATATTATACCTATCGTCAGATAGCGGTTCTCATGTGACATGTGTACAAATTAGTCTTTGGACCTGAGGTCATCATTTGTCTCGTGTAAGTTCCCACTGTGCTTTGATCACTACTCTACCACGGCTCTACTGAGTCATGCAAACAGGTTTTGGTTGGATACAGTCCCGAGCCACATGGAGGCAGTGAGTGATTGTCAGAGATTCGTCTCTCCCGGTATTGGGAGTTGATATCGCACTGTGTTCGATTGGATAGGACCATAAGACCTTGCCTAAGGAGGTTGGGATTTACTGATAGGTTGATCGGTAGTTTCCTGGATTGGTCCTGAGCCGCATCAACACGAATTACCGGACTGTACGGATATTATCACGGATAGGATCAGTTAGAAGTTCGGACAAGTTTGCTCGTCGGCCTTTCTTTTCGACAGCAACCTGGGTAGCCGTTACGTACAGCTAGTACCGCCGACGTGCTTGTGGTTAAACCCACTGCCAGAGTACTGTTGAGTCTTTAGAGTCCCATATAGAGGGTTTCCCTGCTTTGGGCGAAACGATGTAGAGGCCGTATGGTTTTACGGCAGGATTCGATCACATACGTGTACTTGTGCACGTATGATGATCGGACGGATAATACTAGCGGGCTTTGGTTTAAGCCGGATCCTAGTATTATATTCTTAGATTATTTTGTCTCATTGTATTCGTATTTATTCGGAATATGGATACGGGTATGTATATACGGTGATGGGCATTCTTGTAATTGTACAAGGTGCTTTTAGAAGAAGACACCTTATTATTTGTTTTAACCATTTAGTTAAATGGTTAATGAGGTGGAGAGATGAGGTGTTTCATTTCATTAAATGAAGCATGGCTATTTGTGTGACTCATGTAGTGAGTCATGGTTTACTATTTATTCATGGTTGATATTTTGTGGAGATATTTTGTGTTTGCATTATTATCTCCAACACTTGGCCATTCTTCATTCTATCATGCTCACAACACTCTCATCTTCTCCAAGCTTCATCTTCTTCTACCTCAAACCCTAATTGTCTCATGTGTTGAGAAAGCTAGGGTTCTTGAGACTAATTAATCCATCATCACTCTCTACATAATCTAGGCTACTTAGATTAGTATTCTAAGTAACCTAGTTACCTCGGTTTAGAGGTAGGAGCTCAAGTAGGCACTCTCGGGTGGATCATCTTTGACGCGAAGAGGCCGTCAATCAAGCGCGATCCGTACATCCTTTGAGGAGCTAAAGGAGAGGAGTGAAGACCCGAAGGACTTGGTTCTTTAGTTAAAAACTCCGATCATAGTAGATAGCTTTCCTTAGTTTGATTATCTAGAGCTTATGATAAATCCGGTGTTTCGGTTACTCTAGCGCTAGTTTAAACATCCAAGAAAAAAAATTGTTCCGCATATCGACCATGGTAGATGGCCAGGGGCGCTAGTGTAACCTTTCAGGAAATTGAAGAATCCCACATAAATTCAAACTTTTGAAAATTTATGAACTGTTATAGACGTCTATTATCGACGTCTTAGGGACGTCTATTTTACTAATATTTCAGATGCATCCTTTGTTTTTTAGAATAAAATTTGAAAATAGAATTTGGGTTTTTCTGAATTGAATTGAGGTATGATAGAAAACTTAATTCTAACATTTTGAGATCGACTCGATTCTAGACTCAAATAAAATAGAAAAGTCTTGTATATCTACGATGTTCGACTTCTCTGTTATAGCCTTTAAATGTGCATTGAGGACGTCCGAGTCTTGTCGATATTTGCCAATGATTTTATTAAGATGTCAATTGTACTATTGAGTGTCCTTATACTTGAATAACTCTAGTTGTGTGGCCCTTTTGACTAATCTGATATTGTTAGTAACATATATTATATTTGAAAATTGGTTTTGTAAAATAATCAAAACATATTGAGATTCATAGATTAACAATCTTCCCTTTTTGATATTTTACAAAACACTTAAAAATAATTTGAAAATATATTCATATGCTCCCCCTTAATATATGCACATTATTTCTTCCTCTCTTTGGAAATATAAAAAAGTTTTAAGCATGGAGAAGAAATACAAAAATAAGAATGCATAGGAATAGGATTTTAGAAAATGTGATAATAGAATAGGCATGGAAATTGAAGATGCAAACATGACATAAATTAGACAAACCACATAGGTGCGAACTTCATAAGTACATTATACAAACCACACATAAACTAAATAAGTTTGAGTACAAGAAAATTCATAAACCTAATACATAAACAATCTATGCGATAACCACTAATATAACAAACAAACTACTCGTCATCCTGAGGCGGTAGCGGCGGAGCAAAGTCTGTCGGAGGGAAATAGTGAAATGGCGGCGGCGGATGATACGATGAGTGTATTGGTAGTCGAAATGATAATTGAGATAGGCTTGTGTTTCATTAAGTCGAGTGTTGATATTGTCGAAACGAGAGATGATGTTAATATTCAAGTCGTCGAAACGTTGGAAGAAACGGTTCTCATAGTCTTGGAAATTGGAAGGAGGTGGTTGTTGTGAGTGTGGTTCTTGTTCGTGTTGTGTGGAGGTGGTATGTGCATGTTATAATCACCTAAACCCATGAGACGGACATGCAACATACCAAAAGTTTTATCAGAGGAGCTTGAATGTTTGAATCGATGTTGGGAGCAATATTGGCATCTTCAATGATCTTAGTGATCACTTTGCCGTGGTATAAATTGGATTTGGAAGTGGGGAAACTCCACATCGATTGGATATTAAGCATGGGAAGGTTAACTCTGATTCTTGCCAACACACAATAGATTAGAAGTTTGTGTGTTAATGTGATGTGATCCCTACCACCGGATTTTGATAACAAGGTGTGACCCAAAAGAAAAGCTAAAACACGGGCTTGAGGTGTAAGTGTTTGGGTAACCGGATCACTAAACAAATATGGATTTTCATCACCGTAGAGGAGTCGAGAGGTATCCTCTTTGGTGACATTTGGTGGAAAATGTTCAAAAGTACAAAGAGTTTGACGATAAATATCTATACCTTCGTTAGGAATATGAAGAATCCCGGCGAGAGATGCGAGTGAGATAGTGATAGTGTGTCGTTATAACTGTGTTCGAAGAACATATGGGTTATCTTAGGTACTAACTAGATTGGAATAAAATAGATAGACAAAATTAATGGTTAAGGTGGCATATAAAGGAATTTTCTTTTATAGAGTCGAAAAAAATACACCCTCCACATTTTTTTCGATGATCAGCACCCATCATCATCTTCTTTATCATGTAAGATATTGAAACACCAAATTTCATGTAATTTCATCACTTTTCCACCGTTGATTTAGTGGGTGCAAAATTAACGGTTTACCGACAATAAAACTTTTTACATTGCTAATTCAACGGTTAAAAAGTGGTGGAATCATATGAAATTTGGTGTATCCACATCCTACATGATAAAGATAATGATGATGGATACCAATCGTCGATAAAGATCATGGAGGATATAGATTTTTTACCCCATCTAACGAAAAAGCCTTCTAGGGTCTCTATTTTTTATTGTTCTCATATACACACACGGACATGTATAAAATCTTGATCCAAGTCTTTTGGTCCTAAAGATCATGTCTTCAATGCATCTTTTTTTTAATTTATCAAAATAGAATGGAGCAAATCGACATACGGTGAATTTTCTTGTAGTTGTTTATAAAGATCTATATATGCAATCTTTTACGATAACTAAATTGGTATGGTGAGTGGAAATTCTAATATTTCCATTTTATCCCTTTTTAACAATTAATCTGGTTTGCTAGCAATTAAACCCATATTAACAATATTATAATTTTTGTAATGTGGCAGGGTTATAATTGGAAAGGTGATGGCAAAAATCCGCCATCTTTAAATTTTCCCTTTTGCTCTCAAATCTTTTACCCCTTCTATTAATGATAGCAATTAGCAAAGTTGTTGTTTTTTTTTTATTTAAAAGGGTTTAAATGGTAACTCCCTCACTTTGGCAAAGCTTTTTTTATTTACGATTCTGCCATCAATCCAAAACCCAAATAGATTTTCACTAAAATACCATGAATTTTCAACGTTTTTGAGATAAATACCATGGACTTTGTTTGTTAAGAGTAAATACTATGCATATTCAATGTTTTTCGGATAAATAATATGGATTTCGTTACAGATAAATACTTTAGCCTTTTAACGTATTCAAGATAAATACCATGGACTTTGTTCTTTACAAGTAAATATTATACCTTTCACCATTTTTTTAAAGAATACCATGAATTTTTTTAGCATGGCCTTTCGCCGTATTTCACTTTTCTGTTGGGAGAACTTTACAAACAATACCATCGTCTTTCATCATTTTTCAGATAAATTTCATGAACTTTGTTGTTTATAAATAAACATCAAGTCCAACTCACCGTTTTTCAAATAGATACCATGGACTTTATTCTTTAAAAATAAATACTATGGATTTTCAATTGTCATCTGATAAATTGTAGATTGTCATTTACAAATAAATACCATAAAACTTTCGATGTTTTGAACTTTTATGTTGGAACAACTAAAAAGAATTACGTTTTTGTATCGACTCAAAGCTCCGCTATATTTTCACTCAAATACCATACATATCAATGTTTTTCAGGTAAATAAAATACAATAGACTTTGTTTTTCCAAACTAAACACCATGAATTTTCATCATTTTTTTGATAAATACCACGGGCTTTGATTTCACAAATAAATGCCTTGAACTTTCTAAATACCATAGGGGTTTGCTTTTCAAAATAAATGCCGTGAACCTCCACAGTTTTACGAATAAATACCATAGGGTTCAAAAACCACCGCAACGCGCAGGGCTTGCCGCTAGTAGAAACTAAACTCATATTTAATGTCGTTACTATGGCACTTAAATTTTTTGAGGTTGTATTTGACTAAGGTTGACGCGCGCGTGTGTTTGTATATATATATATATATATATATAGAGAGAGAGAGAGAGAGGAAAGATGCTTTAAAAGATTTTTTCGTCAGATGACGTCTAAAATCTATATCCTTCGCAACTTTTTTCGACGATCAGCACCCATCATCGTCATCTTTATCATGTACGATTTGGATACATCAAATTTCATGTGATTCCATCACTTTTTCACCATTGAATTAGCAATGTAAAAAGTTCAATTGTCGGTAAACCGTTAATTTTGCACCCACTAAATTAACGGTGAAAAACTATTAGAATTAAATGAAATTTGGTATATCAACATCTTAGATGATAAAGATGAAGATGATGGGTGTCGATCGTCGAATATTATTCTCATATATATATATATATATATAGAGAGAAATATATATATATAGAGAGAGAGAATAATGGAGGAAAGAAGCCATATGAGGGAATTTCCTCCTGTGGCGTCGAAAAAATACACCCTCCCTCATTTTTTTCAATGATTGGCACCCATCATCTTCATCATTATCATTTAAGATGTGGGTACACCAAATTTTATGTGATTCAACATCTTTTTCACCCTTGATTTAGCAATGTAAAAAGTTCTGTTGTTGGTAAACCGTTAATTTTAAACCCACTAAACAACGGTGAAAAAGTTGTAGAATCGCATGAAATTTGGTGTACCCACATCTTAGATGATAACGATGAAGATGATGGATGCCGATCGTCGGAAAAAATAAGGGAGGGTGTATTTTTTCGACGCCACAGGAGGAAATTACCTCCTATGGCCTCTTTCCTCCATATATATATATATATATATATATTCAAATTTCAAACATCTTGGCCTACCATAGACTAGGCACTCCTTTTAGGTTGATTATGGGTTCTGTATTTAATGATTCTTCTTAGATTAGTCAGCTTTAATTACTTGTCTGACAGTCGACCAGGCAGTGTTTTCTTGTCATATTTTCCGGCACTCATAAGAACCAATGGTGTATGCTTTCCGTTCAAAGAACTAAGCCCCGCTGCATGTTCTATACTGCTTTGGCTTCTAAAATCCAGTAAGTCGGTATTATTAGATTTGTAAAGCCCTTAAGATCCTAAGTAGATTTCCCTTCAAAGAACAAAATATCCAACTTGCGTTGTTGGATGGTAAAATAATTAACCTTGCTTAAAATTTCGAGTTTTGGTGAAGCAAGAGAGAAAACATTGGGAGTTTAGGACATCTATGGAACATGTTATCTAGGGATGGCAACGAATCCGGATGGATCCGGATATATTTTTGAATCCGACAACTTGCGGATATAGATACCGATGATGCTCATAAGTGGTATCTCCTCAGATTACGGCACGTGGCGGATAACGTGTCCTAAAGGCTATGGAGGTGGGATAAATGAGTTGCATTATGAGGATTTCTCGGGACTTCGTCTCAAGGAACATATCTGATCCTCCAGGTGACCTTCCTAAATACATTCCACCTTCACCTAGGAAACTACCAACAGCTCATCTCCGAGCTTTTCCAGTCCTTGCTCATCTCCGAGCTCTTGACATGCCGAGCTTCCTCGGCTTCCCAGCTCGTTTCCGAGCCCCTGACATGCCGAGCTTCCTCGGCCTCCTGGCTCGTCTGCGAGCTCATGATATGCCAAGCTTCCTCGGCCTCCTCCGATCAACCAAGAGCGCGGATCCCATGCGCCTCGCAATGGCTCCATGTATATCGCCATGGCGAGATATCCGCCTCGCCACGATTCGCATCCCACGCTGACGCATCTCTCCATTAATGGGCGTATCCCTCCATTGATGGGCGCATCCCGCCATTGAAGGTGTGGATAACGTGGGGGCATAACTGACGGCGACGATCTTGCACCTACTCGCTCCATGCGACCCCTATATAAACCCCTCTCTCTCTCAAACGATTTGATTCAGGTATCTCGAATTTAACTCAATATGCCGCTACCCTACATCTATACCTCGACTCTAACTTGATCGTCGGAGGGTCCTACGGTGGTCACCCATCCCGGGACTTCTTTGCAGGTAGCTCGGCGTCCAACACTAATCCATTGTGATCCACACTCAACAACTCCCAAACCAAATCTCAGTCGTCAAAGACCGCCATCGCAGGATCGACGGAGGACAACATCTGAAGAAGATCACGCACTCTATCAGATACTAAATTAGTATCCGGACGAATTCGGATCCCGGATAGATCCGAATCCGACAACTTGTGGATATAGATACTAAAAATCCATATCCGGAAGGATTCGGATCTGGATTGGATATTTATGTCTAAGTCTATGTTTGCTTTGTGGAAGGTGTAATGGCTCTGTTTATAATGTAAAGAAATTTGGTTAAAGTTAAAGTACTAAATGGAGTATTTGCAACCCTGAGTATGCTATAAGTATTTAATTTGTTTATGAACGGTAAGAAATAACTTGTAGCTCATTGGTAAAGCCTTGCACTGCTGTGACATAGCCCCAGTGTTCGAATCCCATCAGCCACATATTATTCTTTTAATGATTTTTCTTTTAAACTTTTGGAAGCCCAAAAGTTTATACGTGCAATACACGTAAAAATGAAAAGTCTCAGAAATCAAACATGTGGAAAATGTTATATGAGCAGAGTAGAACACGTGTCACCAATCCAGAGCCCCACATACCATGAATGGCCTGCGAGATTGCGCTTTAGGCCGGCGCCGCCGGGCTTGACCGTACCAAATGCCCCATCTTTTGAACCCTAGTCTCTTGGCCTCCCTCTTAACCCCAGTACTGTTTGTTTTTACTGAAAATAAACAGAGAATTAAAATGAGGCATTAATCAAAATTTTAAGGCATTGTAATTCCATTCTTCAATCCTCAAAACCCAAATTTCTCCTATAAATACCACCTCACACCCTAGCCCTTTTGAAATCTATTGTCAAAACTCTCAAATTTTTCCAAGTCAAAGAAGTGTACAAGTGGAATTAGCCCAAAGTCATCTTCCGGCGACGACTCAGGACAAATCCGGCGACACCACGACTCCACGAAGCTCTCAAACCTTTCCTCTACCTCCCCTTTCTCATCTAATCCTGTAAGTCCCCTCTCCTCCTCTCTCTCTTGCTATTCTAAAAAGATCTCTTTTCAAAACTTGTCGGAAGTGGAGTTATTCCGACTTTCGATTTTAATTTTGTTAAAAACATAACTTTTCTTAATAACCAAACACCCATATTGATACATCTTGTTTAGTAATCATAAACAAACATTTAGAACTAGTTTCAATTCAAAATACAATGCTATGCAACTTTTATTTCACTTTTACGGTTAAATACCACAAACTTTATATTCGGCAACTTTCATCATATTTGTTCATATTACCTATAGAAAAACCTCACCAGGTAATGACCTACCTCTCACAACACTCATCTTGACATTGCACGATTACTTGAAAACCATATTTTTGTGGTTAATACAATTTTTACATTAAAATACCATAAACTATTAAAAACCGTATTCTTTAAATTGTTTTAATCAAATTCCTTACGATTATATCTCTACAACCCACTTTTGGGGAATCGGATTTGGTTAGTGCGGGTTATCGCACATCCATCGGACTAGTAGGGCGAGATGCGGAACTCCTCACGGAGCATACGATCTCGATGAAATTTATATTACAATTTTTAAGAAAACATGATTTCTATTTAATAAATAAATTTATTTTTATAATAATTATATATAATATTATCAAACTATATATTTTAAATACATATAATAAATTCTATGTTTTCTAGACAAAAGAATCCCAAATTTCATGAATATACCATCACAAATCCATACAATTCCAATTTAGACCAAAATACCATATATTATTCAATTTAGGTTTATAATCATTAGAATACTTCACTTTTAAAAATTATATCCATGAAAACCCCGAATATGAGAAATAAATGCTTGAGGTTTATTTTGAAAGTTTATAAAACTATTTTTCGTAAAACCCCCTCAAGTTTATTAATTTACAATAAAGATCCTAGTAAATATAGGTTTAAGCGGGACCAATTCTCTTGAGCCTCCGGGAGCCGGAGAAAGTAGGTGCTTGTTTATTTAAGGTAGAAAACTTAAACGGGGTTATCAATGGTAATTGGCTTGAAAAAAGTCACAAATCCTGCCGTCCATGTGCAACAGTTACCGATAACTTCTAAACCTAATTTAGGACTCCAATTCTGTTTAAGTGTCTGACTCAATCTGGGTCTCAGTCAATCTGTATACATTTCAATACATGAATACAATTCAAATATAACTCCAATACAACATGAATTCATATACTGGAACTTGAACATGAACATGCAACATGACTCGACCGAACCGAACCATGGATATACTCTGATTACATGACTATCCGTTTATATCCATTCCGTTTACATGATATCATGGTTTCGGCAAGTCGTATACAATAATTCATTACATCAATACAATATACATTACGGGGTTTTAACGGGGTAGATTGGTACAGAATGTATTAGAAGTGGCACGAGACTGTAACCATAATACACATAAGCTGAATATCCGTGTTGTTGTTCCGTATACCTTAGTCCACGGGGAAAGTTGGACTCCTCTCATATACACTGATGCATTCTATACCAAGTTACAAACAACTACATTAACATAACAAACATAACTATATATAATTTACCTGTTCTATTCTCTGTCTATTCTTCTTTATCTCTTGGGATCTACCGAGCGATTGATCGCTGACGACATTCTTTTTCTATTTTTTCTTTGGAATGTTGTCAGGAAGACCCGACTCTCTGGAGATAGAGCCCAGCTCAGAAAATTTGGAGCAGTTCATCGAGGACCCGAAACTCTAGTCACTTGTATATACTTTACTTTCAGTTCATGCCATTGTTTAGGCATTGATTTCCACATTGTATTTACTTTTCAGTTGTATTGTTCAAGAATATTTAATAAATAAAAGTTGTTGTTCATTTACATCTCATGACTTTCTTATATTATATTGTTTATTTACGCTTAACATGTTTATTTCTGAGTAAATACGTCGCGGGCCTCGTCACGTCTCCTTATCTGTATACCGGGAGGCGGGACGTGATAGGTTTTGTTGGCGGCTACATAACAATGCAGGGTTAGTTCTGCATGGAAACCCAAGCAATATATCATAAGAATCAGCAACCAAAACATTCTTTATATTTCCTATTCCTTGAATCTATCCTAACCCTATTTTCTCTCAAGGTTATGGATTCTCCGAACAATACTAACACCAACGTGAACGGTAACACCACACCACCCCTCTTCCACTTACACCTACCGTTGTAGCTCCGCAGAAAATACTGCTCGAGGCAATAAAGAGCCTCTTAGAGGGACAGCAGCAGCAGACTGCTATCCTAATGAACCGTCTAGAAGTTGAAGCACCTGGAGTAAAACAATTCCGGGCACTGCATCCGAAGCAATTCTCTGGGAAAGAGAGCCCTTTGGAAGCTGAAGAATGGGCTCAATCTATTGAGGACGATCTGGCAGAAGTACAAGTGCCAGAAATTGCTTGGGTAAGAGTTACAAAGCTACAACTTACCGATAAGAGTATGGTGGAAGGAGGAAGAAAGCCGTCTTACCCAGCCGATCGAATGGAAGACTTTTCGCGATATGTTTGACGCGAAGTATTTTCTCGAGACTGCTAGATTTGACATGGAGCAACAATTCATCCACCTACAACAAGGCTCTATGTGGAGCAAATTTGTGGATGAGTATGATGCTGAGTCCACTATGTTGAGCAGGTAAGACATGTCTCAAATATTCGATTTTCGAATAACACATACTACACAGCTAACATGAGACCGTAACAGGTTCGTGGCACATCTCATACCGACTGCTGAGATCGGGGCCAGACGATTTCAGCAAAGGTTAGACCCGGAGATCCAAGCTGCATTAGCTACAGGGGATTTCTCAACCCACGATTTGGCTCTGAAAGCTACCCGAAGATATGAGGCAGTAGTGAAGATGAAGGGCGGATCTCAATCTGTCGGTTTGAAGCGCCCTGCTACTCAAATGGCAGGAGGAGCCTCTTCCAGGCTACCGTTTTTACTAAGAAGACCGGGAGTAACGTTTAACCGGCCCAGTCCAGACTTTTGCACCTACTGCAGGAAGAATGGACATTTGGTGAAAGATTGCAGGCGTGCAAATGGCCTGTGCTTAGTCTGTGGTTCATCCACTCATGATATTAGTGCATGTCCCCGTATACTCAACCCGAATCCAACATCCAGACCATCTATCACTTATCCGCAGCGGCCAACTATCCAGGCACCTGCACTACGTCTTGCTCTCCCAGCTCCACTTACTCACGGACCTACCGCACCTCCTCCTTGTCAGTTCTATCAAGCACAAAGGAACCTACCTCAAGGACAGAAGAACGGATAGAGGAATGCGCCTCTAGCTAGGAGAAATGTACCAAGGCGACAAGCTTTCACAATGACTATGGAAGAAGCTGAAGCCACTGGCCAAGTCATCACTGGTAACTCTCTTTCTTTCAAACATTTATACATATCAAAATATCTTTTCCTATACCTAAACATATTCCACACAACTTAGGTACAATATTAGTAGCCTCACTTTCTGCACTAGCACTTTTCGATGCTGGAGCATCCCATTGCTTTATGTCGTAACGGTTCGTCCAAACTCATGAGATTCTGGTCACACCACTCGTATCCAGCTGGAATGTCAGTTCAGGGAACGGTATTCTAAAGACAACAATGGGATACGACCTATGTCCAGTGGTCGTCTGCAGTAGAGAATTCTATGCTAACTTCAAGATATTGGACATACCGAACTTCGACGTAGTTTTGGGTATGGATTGGATCGGAACTTTCTACGCTACCATCGACTGTCGTCAAAGGAGGGTAGTATTCGAGATTCCAGACCATCCGATCTTTTATTTCAAAAGTGGAGACTGTACTCCGGAACCTAGCACATATAAGGCAAAACCGAAGAAGGCAGTGATTGCAACTCTACAGGCGGAAGAAGATAAGCCAGAGGTAGTTCGGGAGTTCGACGATGTATTTCCTGAAGACATATCAGGTTTGCCTCCCGATCGAGCTCTTGAATTCGGAATTGATTTAGTACCTGGTGCACAACCGTTGATTAAAGCACCGTAACGATTAAGTCCAGAAGATTTGAAGGAGATCCGAACTCAGTTGAACGAACTTCTGAAGAAATGATGGATTCGTTTCAGCATTTCAAGTTGGGGATCTCCAGTGTTGCTTGTGAAGAAGAAGGAAGGTTCATACAGAATGTGCGTTGATTATAGAGCTCTGAACGAAGTAACTATAAAGAATAAGTATCCACTACCGCGCATCGACGATCTGTTCGATCAGCTAAGTGGATCTTGCGTTTTCTCCAAATTAGATTTCCGTTCAGGTTATCATCAGGTGAAGGTCAAAGAATCTGATATTCTTAAAACGGCATTCAGAACTCACTATGGACATTACGAATATCTTGTGATGCTATTTGGAGTGACCAACGCACCAGCCATATTCATGAACTTGATGAATCAAGTTTTCCAAGAGTACCTAGACAGGTTCATTGTCATTTTCATCGACAACATTCTAGTGTATTCAAAGAATCGGAAAGAGCATGCTGAACATTTACGAATTGTCCTAGAGACTTTGCGACAGCATCAACTCTATACCAAGTACAGCAAGTGCGAGTTTTTGCTAGATTAGGTCGGATTTCTCAGACATGTCGTTTCAGGTGAAGTAATCTCTGTGGATCCAGCTAAAGTATCAGTAGTAAGCGAATGGCCGAAACCAAAAACAGTGAAGGACATTCAAAATTTCTTGGGTTTAGCAGGATACTACCGAAGATTTATTGAAGGATTTTCGAAGATTGTAGCATCCCTAACCAAGCTCGCATGTAAAGATGAAGAATTCGTATGGTCAGAAGCATGCGAACAAGTTTTCGTAGAACTCAAGTCAAGATTGACATCAGCACCTATTCTCGTCATACCGGACCAATCTGAAGGTTTCGTAGTGCATTGCGATACATCCGGTAAAGGATTAGTATGTGTTCTACATCAACACGGTAAATTTGTAGCTTATGCATAAAGGCAGCTGAAGGTTCATGAGCGCAACTATCCGACGCATGATCTAGAGTTGGCAGCCGTTATCTTTGCACTTAAGATTTGGCGCCATTATCTTCTTGGAGAACGGGTAGATATATACACAGACCACAAAAGTCTGAATTATGTGTTTACTCAGAAGGAGTTAAACATGCGACAGAGAAGATGGTTAGAACTTATGGATGAATTCAACATCAACCTACAATATCATCCAGGGAAAGTGAATGTAAATCTTGATGCACTTAGTCGCCAACCACTATCAATGAATCTCACCGCACAGTGGAAGCTACAGCAAGATTTGCACCAAATGGAGATTGGAGTGGTCATGCCAGGTAACGCTTCAAGTTTGATGAACTTATAAGTTCAATCTACTATTTTCAATCAGATCAAAGTAGCTCAAGCAAGTGTGCCAAGCTGCAAAAGATCAGAGAACAAGTAGAAAGTGGACTTAGAACAGACTTCATCATCCATGAAGACGGATCTTTGAGATACGGAAGCAGATTGTGTGTACCACAAGATCCTGTTCGGGAAGAGTTGATGAAAGAAGCTCACAACTCTCCATACTCAGTACACTCTGGCGGTACAAAGATATACAGAGATCTGCGCCAACATTACTGGTGGCATGGAATGAAGCGTGAAGTAGCCAGAAGCGTAGCCAAATGCTTGGTGTGTCAGCAAGTAAAAACTGAATATCACAGGACTGCTGGTTTACTTCAACTGTTACCTATTCCAGAATGGAAACGGCAACACATCACCATGGATTTCATGGCTGCACTTCCTCGCAGCACGAAATGTAACGATACTGTATGGGTTATAGTGGATCGACTCACAAAGTCGGCTCACTTCATATCATTTCGAGTTGGCCAATCTACCGAGACACTAGCAAAGAAGTACATGGAGGTAAGTTTGAATCTAAGTAAGATTTAACTCTTCACAGTGTACTATTTCTGATACTCATGAACTCATGCAGGAGATCGTGAGATTACATGAAGTACCGGTTTGCATTGTCTCCGATCGCGACACTAGATTCCGATCGCAGTTTTGGCAGAGTTTGCAAGCTAGCTTGGGAACAAGTCTGAACTTTAGCACAGCTTACCATCTACAGACTGATGGATAGTCTGATCGAACAATTCAGATCTTTGAAGATATGTTAAGAGCGTGTATGTTAGACTTCGGAGGATCGTAGGAAGATCATCTATATCTTGTGGAGTTTTCATACAACAACAGCTACCAAACGAGTATTGGTATGACACCGATTGCAGCTCTCTAAGGAAGGAAGTGTCGTTTACCATTAAGTTGGGACGACATCGGAGATAGGGAACTCTTTAGACCTGAGATGATAGTGGCGACTATAGATATAGTTCGCATTATCAGGGAAAGAATGCACATAGCCCAAGACCGACAGAAACACCAGGCTGATGCAAAACGCCGACACTTGGAGTTCCAACCAGTAGAACATGTCTTTATGAAGATTTCTCCAAACCGTGGAGTGATTCGCTTTGGAAAGAGGGGTAAGCTAAGTCCGAGGTATATTGGACCGTTCGACATACTCGAATGAGTCGGAGAAGTGGCATATCACTTGGCACTTCCACCCTCATTGGAAGGAGTGCACAACGTGTTCCACATATCCCAACTCTGAACATATATGAGCGACCCCAGCCATATCCTTGATCACTCCGAGCTCATTGTACAGACGGATCTATCTTGTGAGCAACAACCCGTTGAAATCTTGGACAGAAAGGTAAAGTCACTTCGGAACAAGTAAGTAAACTTGGTTCGAGTGATGTGGAGAAAAAACTCATCAGGAGAATCAACGTGGGAAAGAGAAGATGACATGCTTGTAAGATCACTTGTTTGTAGATTAGTCCTTAAATAATGGTAAATTTCGAGGACGAAATTTTTGTAAGGAGGGTAGAATATAACGACTCTGTTTATAATGTACAGAAATTTGGTTAAAGTTAAAGTACTAAATGGAGTATTTGCAACCCTGAGTATACTATAAGTATTTAATTTTTTTAAGAACAGTAAGAAATAACTTGTAACTCATTGGTAAAGCCTTGCACTACTGTGACATAGCCCCAGTGTTCGAATCCCATCAGTCACATATTATTTTTTTAATGATTTTTTAACGTTTTGGAAGCCCAAAAGTTTACACGTGCAATACACGTAAAAATGAAAAGTCTCAGAAATCAAACACATGGAAAATGTTATATGAGCATAGTAGAACACGTGTCACCAATCCAGAGCCCCACATCCCATGAATGGTCGGTGAGATTGCGCTTTAGGCCGGCGCCGCCAGGCTTGACCGTACCAAATGCGCCCATCTTTTGAACCCTAGTCTCATGGCCTCCCCCTTAACCCCAGTACTGTTTGTTTTTACTGAAAATAAACAGAGAATTAAAATAAGGCATTAATCCAAATTTTAATGCATTTTAATTCCATTCTTCAATCCTCAAAACCCTAATTTCTCCTATAAATACACCTCACACCTTAGCCCTCTCTATTCTGAAATCCATTGTCAAAACTTTCAAATTTTTCCAAGTCAAAGAAGTGTACAAGTGGAGTTAGCCCAAGATCATCTTCCAGCGACGACTCGGGACAAATCCGGCGACACCGCGACTCCACAAAGCTCTCAAACCTTTCTTCTATCTCCCCTTTCTCATCTAATCCTGTAAGTCCCCTCTCCTCCTCTCTCTTCTTATTCTAAAAAGATCTCTTTTCAAAACTCGTCGGAAGTGGAGTTATTCTGACTTCCGATTTTAATTTTGTTAAAAACATAACTTTTCTTAATAACCAAACACCCATATTGATCATCTTGTTTAGTAATCATAAACAAACATTTAGAATAAGTTTCAATTCAAAATACAATGCTATGCAACTTTTATTTCACTTTTATGGTTAAATAACTTTATATTCGGCAACTTTCATCATATTTGTTCATATTACTTATAGAAAAACCTCATGATATACTGATGCATTCTGTACCAAGCTATAAATAACTACGTTAACATAACAAACATAATTATATATAATTTACCTGTTCTATTCTCTGTCTATTCTTCTTTATCTCTTGGGACTTACCGAGCGATTGTTCGCTGACGACATTCCTTTTCTATTCTTTCTTTGGAATATTGTTAGGAGGACCCGACTCTCTGGAGATAGAGCCGTTCATTTACATCTCATGTATTTCTTATATTATATTGCTTATTTATGCTTAATGTGTTTACTTCTGAGTAAATACGTCGCTGGCATCGTCACATCTCCTTATCCGTACACCGGGAAGCGCAACGTGACAGAAGGCAACTTCGAAGAAAACCTTTCTGAATATGTGCATGCTAAGGCAATGATATTAGGAGTCTTCCAAGCTGCATGCTGCAATCCACCGCTCACCTCCCCCAACGTCGGACCGCCTGCATCCTCTACCCCCCTCTGGGGCCATACTCCCCAGCTTTGCCCCTCTCCCTGCCCACTTCCTTCTCCCCTCGTCCAGCCGTCCCTTTTGGGAATTTACAGCCCGTCTCCACTGGCCTGCTCTGGCCGCCTCTACTCGTCGGGCTGCTTCGTCGGCCCTCTCTGGGGCCTTCCCCCTCTATCCGCTGCCCCTCTCACCGAGCCTCCCGGTATTCTTTCCCCGGTCATCCTCTCTCTCCTCGGGCACCCTCTCGCTGGGCCTCTCGCGTGTTGCCCAATGTGTGGGTGGTATGTTTTTATTCGATGAAGGTTAAACTTTGGAACAAAAGGTTTTTTTACATTGTCTCGATCATATTTATATTTATGAAGTAAGAGGAAATTGTTAAGTAAAGCAAAGATGGATATGTCAAGAAATTAACTCATCTGCAACTTAAGGTTTTGATTAAGCTAATTTGTGTGGGTTAATCTAAATTTCAAGAAAATATCATAAAAGATATATGACATTCATAAAACTTTGATTACATAA
The DNA here is from genome assembly GCA_030015575.1 of Agapanthus africanus. NCBI lineage: Eukaryota > Viridiplantae > Streptophyta > Magnoliopsida > Asparagales > Amaryllidaceae > Agapanthus > Agapanthus africanus. The sequence goes on from CM057337.1 coordinate 716,720,093, forward strand.
ATTTTTGTATCTTATATGTAGGAATTTATAATTATAAATAAATAGAGTTAATTTAGATATTAATATTCTACATTGCATTATTATTATTATTATTATTATTATTATTGATTTTGATCATAGTTATAAACTCTACTCCTCTCCCCCGGGCCACTCGCTCCCGCTCTCGATATTACCCCAAACTAAAACTAACGGGGTTTTTGGTGAAATAAGTTAAGGAGTGATAAGGTGATAGAGCATGTATATATTTTTAATTATCAAGAAAATATCATAGTTTTAGGCTATTTTAATTATCAAGAAAATACTATTAATCTAAGTTTAGGGTTAATTTAAAGGGGGAAATGTATCCGAGGCCCTATGTCTAAAAAGAAATATGCGTAAGTCTGTCACGACCCGAAATTGGCACATGACGGCCCTTAAACTACGCAACGTCTACAGGCGTAACGCAATTTAAGTAAGCCGAAAACCCAGCAATCTAAATCATCAAAAGTAGTAAGTGATAATAGAAGTTTTAAATCCTTTAAAATCTCAACCCAAATTCTTTAAAAGTCCAACTTTATTTTCTTAAAAATTTTGGCAGCACCTCCTTTGTAAAAACTAACCCCAAAAATGGGTACAACACAAATATAAGTAAAGCATCCCCAACGGGAGCAAATCCACGCCCAACGGCGGAAAACAACTACCACAACAGATATATGACGCCGTGGCAAAGAAATAAAAGACGATAGAAGTAAAACTGCATAAAAGACCTCCAAGTCACAAAAAAATATACAATATCGTCCTCACATCAAGTCTCTAAGTCATATAAGATAATGGTAGATGGAGAGTACAGGATACAACGGATATACAATAAACATGAACGGATAACCACAAACCCACCTAAAGCAAAACTGCACACTGTGAGCCGAAGCGGTACCCGCAGCAAAAGATGATAAGATAGATGAATAGCCTGCCTCGACTACTCTGGGGAAACAACCTGCAAAACCCTGTGGCACAACGGGGGTGAGTTGCCAACTCGTGAATAGTAAATAACATATGCAGGTAATCGCAAGTATGCACGTACAACGCGAATCTAACATAGGTAAGCTAAGCAATATATGGTCATATGAATGCAATAGTCATGAAAGATACTCTAGCAGGTACATCTAATACATGAAGCAATAATATGACAATCTGTATGCAACAATCATGTAAGGTACTCTATCAGGTACAACTAATACATGAAGCGATGATATGACAATGTATATATGCAACAGTCATGAAAAGTACTCTAGCAGGTACAACTAATACATGAAGCAATGCATATAAAATAAGGTATGAAAATGCAACAGTCATGGAAGGTACTCTATCAGGTACTACTAATACATGAAGCAGTGCATAAACAATAAATGTGGAGTATGGGATAAAACATGTCATTCCCAAGGAATCCTGACCTCGTGGTAGGACCAAAGTCTATCAAGACAATCCAAATCCCAATTTCCTCAAATTAGCCCCCAAATTGGCTCTCATATCATGTAAGTCTCACAAATCCTGAATGTACAATATCAAATAAATCTCATATATCCTATATCCAATATCAAGTGAATCTCATATATCCTGAATTTACAGTATCAAGTAAACCTCATATATCCTGAATGTACAGTATCAAGTAAATCTTATATATCCAATATCCAGTAAGTTTCATATAAAGTGAGTGTCCAACATCGACACTCAAAAACATCATGAAACAAGTGTCTAACATCGACATATAAATACTCATATCCATACGTTCCTCGAATCGTAAGTGTCCGGTATCGACACCCGTGATCCATGTATCGGTCTTTCTCATATTCATACATTCCTCGAATCGTAAGTGTCCGATATCGACACCCGTGATCCACGTATCGGTATATACGTCCTTCGAATCTTAAGTGCCCCAACGTCGACACTCTCGATCTCGTATCGATTTAAAACAAAGTTCTGAGTGGATGCATACAAATATCAAGTAAAGAATAAGAATACTTGCATAATATCATGAAACCACCACGGTCCTCAAATCCAGAAAACATCAAGTAATGAATAGGTATAATTGCATGAATCAATACATATATATTAGCGTCCCATTCCGCTAATATATATATATATATATATATATATATATATATATATATATATATATATATATATATAGGCATATATAACAGCGTCCCATTCCACTGTTATATATACTTAGCAGTAAAAATATCAGAGAACATCATATGAAATCCATGAATGTAATATATGCAACATGAAACAGTAATATGAGCATATAAAGGAAAAACCGCTATTTAACTTCAACAAGTTAATATATATATCATGCGATTCCTAATTTCTCCAAGTCCATTGTTTACCCCAATCAGAGCAAAGCTCTGTTCAAATTCCGAGGCAGGAGATGAAGCAACGCTTCATCTTCTCCCAATCAGAGCAAAGCACTGCTTGGAAAATTTAAACTTTAATAAATGAAGCAACGCTTCAGATTCTTTGCGCTGCGCGCAACGCGCCACGTGTCAGGCGCAGATGCATCAGCGCAGCACCCAAGAAGGCACGCCCAATCAGAGCAAAGCTCTATTTAAAGCAAAATCAAAGGAAGCAACGCTTCAGTTGTGCAAGCACTGCGCTGCGCGACACGTGTCAGCGCAGATGCGCTAACGCAGTTGCGCTGCGCTGTGCGACACGTGTCACGCGCTGGGGCATTTGCGCCAAACAGAATTACGATTTTAAAGAAATCTTTCTGTTCTTTTTAAAACAAGAAGATTTTCTTCTGTAAAACAGAAGCTCTTGGATCAAAGATCCAACGGTGGGGAAAATTCCCCAAATCACTCAGAGAAAGATCTCTTTAACAAATTTAACTAATTTATGGGCACTATAAAAAGGACCCCAGACCTCAATTCAAAGGCATCAACATTTTATAAGAAATTAAACAGAGAGAACTCTGAAGAATTGGAGAGAAATTCTCAAGAACAAAAAGGTAAAAAGCCTTTAGAAAAAGAGAAAATTCTCTTATGAACAGATCATTGATCTAAAAACAAGATCAAGATCTTTAATAAAAAAACAAAATAAAAACAGTGCTTTGCACTTTTATGAACCTTTGGTTCTTGAAATAAAAAGAAAAAACTTGTTCTTTTTTGATCTAAATTCGATCAAGAAAACAAACAGTGCTTTGCACTTTTTTGTGAACCATTGGTTCTGGAATCTAAAAGATTCTCAAGTTAATAGTGCCTTGCACTTGCAAACTGCGCTGTTGCGCTTCTGGATTGGTGCAAGCCACCAAAGCGCGCCACGTGTCAGCAGCGCAGGTGCAGCGCTTTAGCACAGCGCACTGTGCTTGCGCAACACGTGTCAACACTACAAGCGCTTGCGTTCTCTGATTGGCGCAAAGCGCCTGATAAATGCAATGCATTTCCTAAAGGGCCAGGCCCAAATCAAAAAGACCAAGCAGGCCTAATTAAATTGCAGTGCAATAAAAAGGGCAGAGCCCAAACAAAATAGATGCTCTGCATCATTTATAAATGGGCAGAGCCCAAACAAAACAAAAATAATGCAATGCATTATTTAAAAAGGGGGCAAAGCCCTAGCACAGGCCTAATAAGCCAAAGACAAATAAAAATGTTGAACATTCAACTGGACTTAGCCCGGTTATGGCCATAAGTCCTTAAATTAAATTGACTGAGCATGGCTGCTCCCTAAATCAATTTACATCCGGTTCAAGGGTACATCTCCGAACTCCTCTGACACCCATCGTTGTAATCCTTCAACGACGTCAGAGAGGCGGCGGGTCCCGACGACCACACATCACCACGGACTGCGGGGTCCTTAAACTCGTGGACCAAAACGTCCTTAAACTAATGTTGGACCGAAACGTCCTTAAACTAATAACGGACCCCCACGTCCCTAAACTGGAACATAGACCACCACGTCCCTAAACTGGAATGTGGACCACCACGTCCCTAAACTGGAACATAGACCACCACGTCCCTAAACTTGAATATAGACCACCGCGTCCCTAAACTGGAATACGGACCACCACGTCCCTAAACTGGCGATGGACTACCACGTCCCTAAACTGGAACATGGACCACTACGTCTTTAAACTGGAACATGGACCACCACGTCCCTAAACTGGAATATGGACCACCACGTCCCTAAACTGGAACAACAGAGCCTTTAAATGCTCTTTTGCCAGATCTAAACGGTCCCGTTTAAGTTGATCTTAGCCCCAAACAAGGCTAACGTATCCTTAAGCATTTCAACAGACTCCATATTCCCTAATCAACTTCGGTTCAAGGGTACATCTCTGAACTCCTCTGACACCTATCGTTATAATCCTTCAACGACGTCAGAGAGGTGACGAGTCCCGACGACCATATATTAAATGGATCACCACGTTAAGTAGATCTTAGTCTCAAACAGGACTAACGTATCCTTAACGAACGTTTAAGTTGATCTTAGCCTCAACACGGCTAACATATCCTTAAACTAAAACACCAAACCCAAATCTAAGTAAATACGGATTTGGACTAATCCACATCCTACGGGCGACGGCATTACTCAGTCTCCGTATACAATCCACGGGCAACCACAAACAAAACAAACATACATGACACGAAGTGAAATTCTGGAGAAGGAGAAAGTGGTTACTGCGATGCGGTAGCGTAATTAACTGCAGGGGCTTGCGCCTGCAGGGAAGAGCGTCCCCACAATCAAAAACCCCTCTAGCGAGGGGGAATCTGACGAAGTCTGCTACATCGGCCGCATCCGTCTAAACCTCCGATACACGGTGCCATAAATCAACTTGGCATCTTCGGAGAGGTAGACGGATAAAACCATATAGCATCTGCCCCGAAGCTTAGGCTTACTTAGATTTTTAATTTCCAACATTAGTTTAGGGACGTGGTAGTCCAACTGGGAACAGCTTTGAACTGCTGAGGAAGGTATGTAAGAACTCTCCAACCACTACATTGAAAAGATCTCTTCCGCCCGCGGAGAGAGTTCCGGAAACACGGCAAGAACAGCCCCCTCAACGGCTGTCTTCAAAAATATACAAGGTTTGGCGGAGGGTTCAAGACTCCGTGATTGATCCAGACCACTCTCGTCAACAGAAAAAGGCGAAGGTGCAAAAAGAAAAGGACCGTCCTATTAAACAGCAGAAGACGACGATCACCAGGATGCCCACTGCAACGGCCTCCTCCACTTCAACGGCCCACAAAAGAAGAAGGCCGGAGAAAACCCCCGCGCCGGCGACAAATATCAGAGGTGGTGAACCCAAACGCCCTAAGTCAGGGGGCATTGTAGTTCATACCGTCTATATGGCGTCTGGTAAGGAGGACAGTCGCATATCTACGGGTCATCGACCGCTTACGCGATCAGTGACCAAGGCTCAGGAGAAACAGCAAAAGCTCCAGGAGATGATGACCGTGATGGCCGCACTCACTGAGCCAAAAGAAACCCCTGAAACGTCCTCGGATGAACGTCAGGAACAAGAAACTGACGCCGAATTCCTTCGTCGCATACTGGAGAAGAAGGATAAAGAGGCTGCGGAACAGACAGCCAGCATAAAGAAAATGGCCTTCCTGTTCCAGGACATGGCGGGCATGATGATTCAACAAGATCCACCTGCTGAAGATCCCCCGATCATCCTTGAAGACGATAGGGGAGAAACGTCGAATCCTCCTCTAGCTCTCTCAACGGCCAAGGAGGAGGCAATCTCCAAAGCCGACCTGGACGAATATATAGCTCAGCAGATCCGGGTTCATCATGCGACTGAGGCAGCCGGTCAGATCGTCCAAACAGGACGACCATATCCGGGCTGGTATGATCAGATACAGTACCCGCCGGGCTATACAATACCTAAGTTCCGCATATATAAAGGGATAGGGAATCCGCATCAGCATGTCGCTCAATTCAGGGCCTTATGCGGCAATACTGGAGGCGATGACAAATTGATGCTTCACCAATTCATCGGCAGCTTGTAAGAAACAGCGTTCGAATGGTATTCCGAACTCCCGAACGATTCTGTCAAGACGTTCGCTGAAATGGAGTTGCTATTCACTCAGCGATTCGCGAGCGCCAGCGAACGGGCCCCGATAACAGCGTTGATTAATGCCAAGGTAAGGCCGGGCGAGACGTGGGTCCAGTACGCTATACGCTGGCGAAACTTGTGGTCGAAATGCGAACAACGCATTGAAGAAGCGCCTGCGGTGGGCATGTTTGTGGGTACCCTAGACCCTCATGCCACTATCTCACGGTTCATGATGTTCTTTAAGCCGACCACATTCCAGGCTTTGATCGACAAGCTGGCCCAGATGGATCAAATGGGTCACAAACCTTCTCCCCCAAAGACAGAACTGCGGAACGACAAGGGTAAAGGGAAGACAACCTTCGTTGCGAATGCTCATCAACAACCCAGCACCCCAAAGCTAGCAGATCAATCGGGAGAGAGACGGCGGTTCTATATTGAGAAAATGAGGCGCCCCTACTCATTCCCGCGGGATAAGACGAAGAAGCTGTTCGAGCTGGCTGTGCGCAACAGGCTTATCAACTTGCCGAATCCAAGGCAACCGCCACAACCCAACGAGGCGAATAACCCCAATTATTTCCCTTATCATCAAACGGCAAGCCATCCGATTGAGGATTGCTTCGTCTTCAAGGGATGGATTGAAGATCAATACCTACAAGGCAAGTTTGCCCTATCTGAAAAGGGGAAGGTAAATCCACCCCAGTCGCACATTCCGAAGAAGACGAACACGATGGGGGCAGCTTGTTCTTTTGTCAAGGACGAAAACGATGGGGAAAACTCATCAGACGAATCCGAAGACTACGTAGCGACTTGTCATGTGATCTCTCATCCACTGGCGGATGATGAAGAGGCTCCTTGCGCCGAGAAACCAAGGGCGAACCCTGAGCCGGAAGTTCTACGGCCGGCAGACGAGTTGATCGATATCTTCCTAAATGAAATTCGTCTGAAAGCAAAAGCCAATCAAGAGCGTGAGATGGCCATACTGGAAAGAGCCAAGACACTCCCGTCAAATCAAAAGCCATCCACTGCAGATAAAAATAAATTCAAGACGAGGAAAAGGTTCGCCAAAGCCCTATCAGCGGGAATGAAGCTACCGCCCTCTGAAGAAAATACTTTCGGTGGAGTAGAGATGCATCCTAACTTCTGCTTATATCATCAGAAGATCATACATCCTACTGAAGACTGCGAATCCTTTAACTGTTGGTGGCAAGGGTATGTCACTCAAAAGCAACACTTCGACAGAACAAAATATGAAGCTCGTAGACGTCGAAAAAGTGCGATAGATGAGCGCAAAAGAGCAGCCGACGACTGCCATATAGCCGACTCCAAAGGATCGCAAATTATCACCTTTGGAAGCGACTCTGACGAAGAGGCTGCCCTCAACCCTCTCCTCAAGGAATTCATTTTAAAGATGAAAGAATTGAGAAGTTGTGAGGACGTTCAGCCATGCAATCGCACGCTGCTCGAAAAAAATCTCGGCTCCGCAAACAAAGGATCGAGTAAAAAGGATAAAGGGAAGGGAAAAACAGCCCTCGTAGCCAATGCTCAACAGCAATCGAGTGGCCCTAGACCGGTTGTTTGCCGAAACAACAAGCAGCAACCCCTCCAGGAAAAGTTGAAACGTCCTTACTCGTTTCCGCAAGATAAAACAAGGGGACTGTTCGAGCTGGCGTTGCGCAACCGACTCATAAATCTGCCGGAGCCAAAACGTCCGTCGCAACCAAATGACGTCAATGAGCCCAACCACAGTTCCTATCACCGAATACTGGGTCACCTGATCGAGGATTGCTACGTCTTCAAAAATTGGGTTGAAGATCAATACCAACAAGGCAAGTTCGTCATCTCCGAAAACTGGAAGGTGAACCCGCCACAACCGCACGCTCTAAGAAAGACGGATATGCCAGGGGCATCATGCTCAGTCATAGAGAAAGCCTCATAGACCGAAAAGTCAATAAACTAGATATTCACCTCAAATACGGCGATGACGGACCGAAACGTCCTTAAACTAATGATGGACCGCAATGTTCTAAAACTTGCAAGCGGACCGAAACGTCCTTAAAACTACTACCGCAGCATCCTTAGGCTGACGAGATAAAAAAATATAATAAAAAAAACGGTATGTCCATAAGCAAAAAGGGCACTACGGGGTCCTTAAACTCGTGGACCAAAACGTCCTTAAACTAATGTTGGACTGAAACGTCCTTAAATTAATAACGGACCCCCACGTCCCTAAACTGGAACATAGACCACCACGTCCCTAAACTGGAATGTGGACCACCACGTCCCTAAACTGAAACATAGACCACCACGTCCCTAAACTGGAATATAGACCACTACGTCCCTAAACTGGAATACGGACCACCACGTCCCTAAACTGGAACATGGACCACCACGTCCCTAAACTGGAACATGGACCACCACGTCCCTAAACTGGAATATGGACCACCACGTCCCTAAACTGGAACAATAGAGCCTTTAAATGCTCTTTTGCCGGATCTAAACGGTCCCGTTTAAGTTGATCTTAGCCCCAAACAAGGCTAACGTATCCTTAAGCATTTCAACAGACTCCATATTCCCTAATCAACTTCGGTTCAAGGGTACATCTCTGAACTCCTCTGACACCTATCGTTGTAATCCTTCAACGACGTCAGAGAGGTGACGAGTCCCGACTGCCATATATTAAATGGATCACCGTTTAAGTTGATCTTAGCCCCAAACAAGGGTAACGTATCCTTAAACTAAAACACCAAATCCAAATCTAAGTAAATACGGATTTGGACTAATCCACGTCCTACGGGCGACGGCATTACTCAGTCTCCGTATACAATCCACGGGCAACCACAAACAAAACAAACATACACGACACGAAGTGAAATTCTGGAGAAGGAGAAAGTGGTTACCACGATGCGGTAGCGTAATTAACTGCAGGGGCTTGCGCCTACAGGGAAGAGCGTCCCCACAATCAAAAACCCCTCTAGCGAGGGGGAATCTGACGAAGTCTGCTACATCGGCCGCATCCGTCTAAACCTCCGATACACAGTGCCATAAATCAACTTGGCATCTTCGGAGAGGTAGACGGATAAAACCATATAGCATCTGCCCCGAATCTCAGGCAACTGGGAACGTGGTAGTCCAACTTGATTTATGGCAGCCCTTATAAACCATACAACATATATCACAATGCGGTAGCGTAAGGGTTGTCCCACCGGGCGTACCAGAATCTGTTCCCCTCCGAACGGCGGCGGAGACGCGAGGACGTCTTGCCTGAGATTCGGGGCAGATGCTATATGGTTTTATCCGTCTACCTCTCCGAAGATGCCAAGTTGATTTATGGCACCGTGTATCGGAGGTTTAGACGGATGCGGCCGATATAGCAGACTTCGTCAGATTCCCCCTCGCTAGAGGGGTTTTTGATTGTGGGGACGCTCTTCCCTGCAGGCGCAAGCTCCTGCAGTTAATTACGCTACCGCATCGCGGTAACCACTTTCTCCTTCTCCAGAATTTCACTTCGTGTCGTGTATGTTTGTTTTGTTTGTGGTTGCCCGTGGATTGTATACGGAGACTGAGTAATGCCGTCGCCCGTAGGACGTGGATTAGTCCAAATCCGTATTTACTTAGATTTGGGTTTGGTGTTTTAATTTAAGGATACGTTAGCCGTGTTGAGGCTAAGATCAACTTAAACGTTCGTTAAGGATACGTTAGTCCTGTTTGAGACTAAGATCTACTTAACGTGGTGATCCATTTAATATATGGCCGTCGGGACTCGTCACCTCTCTGACGTCGTTGAAGGATTACAACGATAGGTGTCAGAGGAGTTCAGAGATGTACCCTTGAACCAAAGTTGATTAGGGAATATGGAGTCTGTTGAAATGCTTAAGGATACGTTAGCCTTGTTTGTGGCTAAGATCAACTTAAACGGGACCGTTTAGATCCGGCAAAAGAGCATTTAAAGGCTCTATTGTTCTAGTTTAGGGACGTGGTGGTCCATATTCCAGTTTAGGGACGTGGTGGTCCATGTTCCAGTTTAAAGACGTAGTGGTCCATGTTCCAGTTTAGGGACGTGGTGGTCCATCGCCAGTTTAGGGACGTGGTGGTCCGTATTCCAGTTTAGGGACGTGGTGGTCTCTATTCCAGTTTAGGGACGTGGTGGTCTATGTTCCAGTTTAGGGACGTGGTGGTCCATGTTCCAGTTTAGGGACGTGGTGGTCTATGTTCCAGTTTAGGGACGTGGGGGTCTGTTATTAGTTTAAGGACGTTTCGGTCCAACATTAGATTAAGGACGTTTTGGTCCACGAGTTTAAGGACCCCGCAGTCCGTAGTGATGTGTGGTCGTCGGGACCCGTCGCCTCTCTGACGTCGTTGAAGGATTACAACGATTGGTGTCAGAGGAGTTCGGAGATGTACCCTTGAACCGGATGTAAATTGATTTAGGGAGCAGCCATGCTCAGTCAATTTAATTTAAGGACTTATGGCCATGACCGGGCTAAGTCCAGTTGAATGTTCAACATTTTTATTTGTTTTTCGCTTATTAGGCCTGTGCTAGGGCTTTGCCCCTTTTTTAAATAATGCACTGCATTATTTTTGTTTTGTTTGGGCTCTGCCCATTTATAAGTGATGCAGAGCATCTATTTTGTTTGGGCTCTGCCCTTTTTATTGCACTGCAATTTAATTAGGCCTGCTTGGTCTTTTTGATTTGGGCCTGGCCCTTTAGGAAATGCATTGCATTTATCAGGCGCTTTGCGCCAATCAGAGAACGCAAGCGCTTGTAGTGCCAAAGCGCTGCACCTGCGCTGCTGACACGTGGCGCGCTCTAGTGGCTTGCGCCAATCCAGGAGCGCAACAGCGCAGTTTGCAAGTTCAAGGCACTATTAACTTGAGAATCTTTTAGATTCCAGAACCAATGGTTCACAAAAAAGTGCAAAGCACTGTTTGTTTCCTTGATCGAATTTAGATCAAAGAAAAACAAGTTTTTTCTTTTTATTTCAAGAACCAAAGGTTCATAAAAGTGCAAAGCACTGTTTTTATTTTGTTTTTTTTAAAGATCTTGATCTTGTTTTTAGATCAATGATCTGTTCATAAGAGAATTTTCTCTTTTTCTAAAGGCTTTTTATCTTTTTGTTCTTGAGGATTTCTCTCCAATTCTTCAGAGTTCTCTCTGTTTAATTTCTTACAAAATGTTGATGCCTTTGAATTGAGGTCTGGGGTCCTTTTTATAGTGCCCATAAATTAGTTAAATTTATTAAAGAGATCTTTCTCTGAGTGATTTGGGGAATTTTCCCCACCGTTGGATCTTTGATTCAAGAGCTTCTGTTTTACAGAAGAAAATCTTCTTGTTTTAACAAGAACAGAAAGATTTCTTTAAAATCTTAATTCTGTTTGGCGCAAATGCCCCAGCGCATGACACGTGTCGCACAGCGCACAGCGCAGCGCATCTGCGCTGACACGTATCGCGCAGCGCAGCGCACCTGCGCGAGCGCATCTGCGCTGATACGTGCCGCGCAGCGCACAGCGTAGCGCAACTGCGCTGACACGTGTCGCGCAGCGCAGTGCTTGCGCAACTGAAGCGTTGCTTCCTTTGATTTTGCTTTAAATAGAGCTTTGCTCTGATTGGACGCGCCTTCTTGGGCGCTGCGCTGATGCATCTACGCCTGAAACGTGGCGCGTTGTGCAAAGAATCTGAAGCTGTTCCCCTCCGAATGGCGGCCTGAACTTTGCGTCTGGCCTGAGATTCGGGGCAGATGCTATATGGTTTTATCCGTCTACCTCTCCGAAGATGCCAAGTTGATTTATGGCACCGTGTATCGAAGGTTTAGACGGATGCGGCCGATGTAGCAGACTTCGTCAGATTCCCCCTCGCTTGAGAGGTTTTTGATTGTGGGGACACTCTTCCCTACAGGCGCAAGCCCCTGCAGTTAATTACGCTACCGCATCGCTGGTAACAATTTTCTCCTTCTCCAGAATTTCACTTCGTGTCGTGTGTGTTTGTTTTGTTTGTGGTTGCCCGTGGATTGTATACGGAGACTGAGTAATGCCGTCGCCCGTAGGACGTGGATTAGTCCAAATCCGTATTTACTTAGATTTGGGTTTGGTGTTTTTAGTTTAAGGATGCATTAGTCGCGTTGCGGCTAAGATCAACTTAAACGGGACCGTTTAAATCCGGCAAAAGAGCATTTGGAGGCTCTATTGTTCCAGTTTAGAGACGTGGTGGTCCATGTTCCAGTTTAGGGACGTGGTGGTCCATCGCCAGTTTAAGGACGTGGTGGTCCATCATTAGTTTAAGGACGTTTCGGTCCATCGCCAGTTTAGGGACGTGGTGGTCCATCATTAGTTTAAGGACGTTTCGGTCCAATATTAGTTTAGGGACGTTTCGGTCCAATATTAGTTTAGGGGCGTTCCGGTCCAACATTAGTTTAAGGACGTTTCGGTCCATTTAATATATGGCCGTCGGGACCCGTCACCTCTCTGACGACGTTGAATGATTACAACGATATGTGTCAGAGGAGTTCGGAGATGTACCCTTGAACCAGAGTTGATTGGGAGTCTTATAGTCCAATTTGGGACTAAAGTCTGTTTGAATGTTTAAGGATACGTTAGCCATATTTGAGGCTAAGATCAACTTAAACGGGATCGTTTAGATCCGACAAACGAGCATTTGGGAGCTCTATTGTTCCAGTTTAGGGACGTGGTGGTCAATTTTCCAGTTTAGGGACATGGTGGTCCGTTGCCAGTTTAGGGACGTAGTGGTCCATCATTAGTTTAAGGACGTTTCGGTCCGATATTAGTTTAAGGACGTTTCGGTCCACGAGTTTGAGGACCCCGCAGTCCATATACGTGTATGGTCGTCGGGACCCGTTACCTCTCTGACGTCGTTGAAGGATTACAACGATGGGTGTCAGAGGAGTTCGGAGATGTACCCTCGAACCAAAGGTAAATTGATTTAAGAGAGCAATTTTGCTCAGTCAATTTAATTTGAGGACTTACGGCCAAAATTGGGCTAAGTCCAGTTTCAACATCTTTTATCTTTGGCCTGTGCTAGGGCTTTGCCCCTTTTTAGTAATGCACTGCATTATTCTTGTTTTGGTTGGGCTCTGCCCTTTTATAAATGATGCAGAGCATCTGTTTTGTTTGGGCTCTGCCCCCCCTTTTTTAAAATGCATAGCATTTTTTTTATTTGGCCTGTTAGGTCTTCTGATTTGGGCCTGGCCCTTTTTGGAAATGCATTGCATTTATCAGGCGCTTTGCGCCAATCACTGAGCGCAAGCGCTTGTAATGAGGACACGTGTCATGCTCTGGTGAGCGCAAGCGCAACAGCGCAGTGCGCTGCGCTGTTGCGCTGTTGACACGTGGCGCGCTCTGGTGAGTTGCGCCAATTCCAGATAGCGCAAATTATTCTGTAGCTGACACGTAGCGCTCTTTTAAGAGCGCAACAGCGCAGTTTGGAAGTGCAAAGCACTAAGAATCTTTTAGATTCAAGAACAGAAGTGCAAAGCACTATTTTTATTTTTGTTGTTTCCTTATTTTTGAAGAACCAGTGGTTCATAAGAAGTGCAAAGCACTGTTTATTATGTGAAGAACATTGATCTAGTTTTTAGATCAATAATTTATTAAAGAGATTTCTTTTCTCTCGTGAAGGTTTTTACCTTTTTCTTTGAAATTTTCTCAGAATTCTCTCTCTGTTTGAAGCTCTTGACTTTTTTCAAGAAAATGTTCCTCCTTTGAATTGAGGCCTAGGGTCCTTTTTTTAGTGCCCATAAATTAGTTAAATTTGTTAAAGAGGTCTTTCTCTGAGTGATTTGGGGAATTTTCCCCACCGTTGGATTTTTGATCCAAGGGCTTCTGCTTTGCAGAAGAAAACCTTCTTGTTTTAACAAGAACAGAAAAGATTTCTTAGAATTTTAATTCTGTTTGGCGCAGATGCATCTGCGCTTGACACGTGTCGCGCAGCGCAAAACGCAGCGCAACTGCGCTAGCGCATCTGCGCTGACACGTGTCGCGCAGCGCAACTGCGCTAGCGCATCTGAGCTGACATGTATCGCGCAGCGCACAGCGCAGCGCAACTGCGCTGACACGTGTCGCGCAGTGCAGTGCTTGCGCAACTGAAGCGTTGCTTCATTTATTTTAACTTTAATTTTCAAGACAGAGCTTTGCTCTGATTGGAGAACAACAGAAGCATTGCTTCTTTTCCCACCTTGGAATTTGAACAGAGGTTTGCTCTGATTGGGGTAAACAAATGCCCCCCACCGTTGCGCTTACGTGGCCTCCTAACGTGAGCGCAGCGGTGGCAGACTCCGAACCGTCGCGCCATCCCTTGGAAGCTGAAAGGGCACTTGATGCCTATAACTAGGACCTTTGGTCCTTTAGATGATTTTCATCTTCACAATTTTACTTTCAGAACTCAGAGCCATGCTCTCTTGTTTAAACACTTTTAAAATTTCAACTTTAGAGAATTTTAGGTAAAAATATTAATTTTGATTAAATTAAATCAGTTTAGGGTTTCACTTAGCAGAGCTTTGCTCTAAGGGGGTCTATAGAAGACTAAGGAGAGCCCTATTAGGGTTCCATTAATAGAGCTTTGCTCTCTGAAAGATCTTCCCTGTATTTTCTCATTTCATTAATGGAGCTTTGCTCCTTCCAAATCATTCAACAGAACTCCTTGGAGTTTTTCATTGATCTTGGAGTTTAACGATGGCGTTTTATTCCTCGGTGTATTATATCGTTTTGCTTAATCAGCCTTTCTGATAATTCTGTTGATCCTCTTTCACAGGAACAATGGACGCCCACATGTATGCTCTTAACGAGATCATCTCTTACGGGGACATCCGCCGACTTGGCCGCTCTCAAAATCGAGAGTTCACAAACGAGGAGTGTGCTGAAATAATGAGTCGCTTCGATGCGTACAATGGTCCTCTGCTTCCCCGGCGTTCCTCCCTACTTAAGCTTATCGTGGGAGCCATCTGGGAAGCGCTTCCCCTGTTCTGTTCCGGTGTGCCGCTTAGGGCGCTGGATGCTGCTGAGGATAAGGTGCACTCGGTGTACCTGTTGAACTTTATCTCAAAGAGACGGAGAGACAGTCTTATCGATCTCTTGCACGAGGTCTTTCAACAGTCTGCCATACTCGCTGCTTATCGGAGGGTGGAAGACATCAGGGGGGACCCTGACGCTTGTGCTCGCGAAAGGAAGCACACTAGGATGGTCCGCGAGACTTGGAAAGTCATAGATAGGGTCGCTTTTGAATTCCTCAATCCATGCCCTGGATCTGAGGTTATTCCATTGTAACTTTCGTTTATTGTTTTTATGACTGTAAGAACTTCGGGCAAAATTTTTTTTTTTATCCCAGCTTGTCTTTATTATATATCTTTTGTCCTGAGTCTTTTTGCCCATGCATGAATGAATGTGTCTTGAACGCTTGATCAAATGTAAATCGGATGCTCTTTCTGTTGCTTTTCCTCTTTCTCAGCATGTCGTCACAATTAGCAGGTAATAGAGTAAGCTTCTTGATTTCTTCATGAGATAGCGAGGGCTTAGGCCGCAGGTTCAGATCTGCTGCCTAAGACTTTTCAACTCTATGAGCCGTGAGGGTCTCATAGAGACTTTTCTCCCTACGGATCGAGAGGATCTCGTAGGTGGGTTTTTCTCCTTAGGAATCGTGAGGATTCCTAAGTGTGGTTTTCTCTTGTAAGTCGTAAGGATCCTACAAGAGAATTTTTCCCTCTTACGAGTCGAGAGGACTTGTAAGCGGTTGTTTCCCTCCTTGTCGAAGTTCGATGTTGGAGAGTGAGACCCGTGGATGGTATGCAAGAGACCGTTTTGGGCCAACTTGCAGGGTCCCAGTGCTTAGGAAACAGGCTTCTTTTATGCCCACTGCCTAAGGCTTTATCTCACGAGTCGAGCCGCCTCAACAATTTTTTTCGCAAGTCGATACGAATCGAGCGTTTCTCGCAAGAACATCTTAACGTCGCATTTAACCTCTGCTCTTTACGACAGAAGCCCGTTAATGTTGGTGGTACTTAGGGTTTTGGCCATCGTACCGTCGCATAAGCTGATATAGTCCTCGATAGGCAATCGTGCTGTTCGAGTAGCCCTGCGACTGCCGTGTCTCTGATCCCTTCGGGGGCTGGACATGACGTCTTCAAGAAATCTTCCTTGGCAGTTTGACCGTCGGAAGAGCAAGCGTTAGGAATTTGCCATGTCGCTTTTTACTTGAGGTTAGGCTTATTTTGGCGAGCCCCGATGAGTCATAACCACTCCGCGCTGGTGTGGGGATGATCTCCGATAGTCTTTCGGGCTTTATGTGAGTTGCCGTCAAGACCCTGAAGCTAGGAATTTGGCCTTTGCTTCGTTTGCTGGCATTGCGTCTGCTGTATCGAGACGAATGTTGCGGTGGGAACTAGGGATTTTGCCGTGGCTCTGTTTGTTTGATGACGTTGCGTCTACTGTGTCGAGACGAACGTTGGGGTGACATCTCGTCTGCTGTATCGAGACGGACATCGAGGTGGTGACCATTCTGTGCTGGTGCGAGATGATCTACGATTGTCTTTCCGGTTTTATATGAGTTACCGTCAAGACGTCGAAGCTAGGAATGTGGCCTTCGCTTCGTTTGCTTTGGTGTGTCCAAATCCTGTTGGAGGAAGAACGCTGGGGTTGACATTTCGTCTGCTGTATCGAGACGAACGTCAAGGTGGTGACCACTCTGTGCTGGTGCGAGATGATCTCCGATTGTCTTTCCGGTTTTATGTGAGTTACCGTAAAGACGTTGAAGCTAGGAATGTGGCCGTCGCTTCGTTTGCTTTGTCACGTCCGAATCCCTGCTGGAGGAAGGACGCTGGGGTGACAACTCGTCTGCTGTATCGAAACGAACGTCGAGGTGGAGCTGGAATTTTGCCGTGGCTCCGTTTGTTTGATTGTCGCGTCCGAGTCCCGCTGGAGGAAGAACGCTGTGGTGACAATTCGTCTGCTGTATCGAAATGAATGTCGAGGTGGAGCTGGAATTTTGCCGTGGCTCCGTTTGTTTGATTGTCGTGTCCGAATCCCGCTGGAGGAAGAACGCTGTGGTGATAATTTGTCTGCTGTATCGAAACGAACGTCGAGGTGGAGCTGGAATTTCGCCGTGGCTCCATTTTGTTTCGACCGTGAGGTCTTTTGTTGACGTTGCATCTGCCTCCAGCTGGACTGCGGAGGAACGCCGTTGTTGACATTGCGTCTGCTGTAACGAGACGAATGCTAAGGTGAAGATGGGATTTTGCTATCGCTCCTCTTGATGGTGTAACATCTGTGTCCTGCTGGAATGAGGAGGCACACCATTGTTGGTCTCCAGGCTGCAGATGTGGCCATTGAGATTTGGAACTAGAGACTTTGCCATGGTTCCGTTTCGTTGCGATTCTGAGGTCGGTTGTTGACGTCATGTCTGCATCTAGTTGGAGTGAGGAGAAACGCCGTTGGTGATCTCTAAGTTGTTGATGTTGACGTCGAGACCCTGAAGCTCGGGATCTTCGTTTGCTTCATTTGTTGACATCTTGTCTGTAATATTGCGACAAATGTCGAGATTGTCTCTAGGTTGTCTATGAACCATCGAGATTTGGCTTCGCTTTTTGATGGAGCCTGTTGGGAAGGTATGGTTCCCTCTTTATCTGTGCCCCTGGATTGTATACAGGGATCGATGTGATTTCACCTGTAGGGCAAAAAGTTTCATTCTTTCATTTTTTTTATTCTTTCCGCGATGCTCTATCATTTCAGCTTCTTATATCGCGAAAATCGCGATTGCCCAATCATTTCGGCTATTTTTTGCGATGCCCAATCATTTCGGCTATTTTTTCTTTTTACTCGCTGCTTTTTATTGCGAGTTGCCTAATCATTTTGGCTATTTATTTTATTTTTACTCGCTGTTTTTTATTGCGAGTTGCCCAATCATTTCGGCTATATTTTTTTTATTTTTACTCGCTGTTTTTTATTGCGAGTTGCCCAATCATTTCGGCTATTTCGTATGCATTTTCAGCTCGCTGATTTTTATTGCAAGCGTAGAACTTGGAATTTGGTGTCAATCTCAGCATCAGCATCGCTACAACCGGAATATTGCCAGGAGCGAATCATCATCTGCCATGAAAGGACTTGGAATTTGATACCGATTTAGGCATCAGTATCGCTACAACTGAGATATTGCCAGGAGCGAATCATCATCTGCCATGAAAGGACTTGGAATTTGATACCGATTTAGACATCAGTATCGCTACAACTGGGATATTGCCAGGAGCGAATCATCATCTGCCTCCGTCGATGTCGAACAAAGGTGGCTTAGCGAACAGGGTTAAGGTCCTGTTGACTAAGGCTTTTGACTTCATGAGCCGTAAGGGTTTCACAAAGGTATTTCTCCCTACAAGTCGTGAGGATCTTGTAGGTGTATTTTCTCCTTAGGAGTCGTGAGGATTCCTAAGTGTATGTTCCTCGGTAAGTCGTAAGGATCCTCCAAGAGGGTTTTCTCCTTGTAAATCGAGAGGACTTACAAGTGTTGTTTGCTGTACGAGCATATCCCTAGTCACGGATGAGACTTTGTTAGGGAAATGTTTATTCACGCCCGTGGATTGTATACAAGAGCCAGTATTGGACCACTTGTAGGGCCATAACGAAAGTTGTGGGGGTTGCTTAAGCACAGGTTTAGGTCTCTGTAACTTAAGACTTTCAAATCTTATGAGCCGTGAGGGTCCCATAAGAGAGTTCTCATTACGAGTCGTGAGGATCTCGCAAGTGTATTTTCTCCTTAGGAATCGTGGGGATCCCTAAGTGTGCTGTTCCCTTTATGAGTCGTAAGGATCTCACGCGGGTGGTTTCTCCTTACAAGGTCGAGGGGACCTTATAAGTGTCTTTTAACGAGGTTGTGCCCTTTCGGGTTTTCACGAACACTCGCCGGTAGCCCTGCTGTTTTTACTCACGGAGCCCTTTTGGGTTTTCATCCGTGCTCGTTTCGCTTATGGACATACCGTCTCTTTTTTTTTATTTACGAGGTCGCGCCCTTTCGGGTTTTCACGAACACTCGCCGGTAGTCCTGCTGTTTTTACTCACGGAGCCCTTTCGGGTTTTCATCCGTGCCCGTTTTGCTTATGGACATACCATTTTTTACTTTTTATATATATATATATATATTTATATTTTTTTTTATCTTGTCAGCCTAAGGATGCTGCGGTAGTAGTTTAAAGACATTTCGGTCATTTTCAAGTTTTAGGACATTGCGGTCCATCATTAGTTTAAGGACATCTCGGTCCGCCGTATTTGAGACGCATCTCTAGTTTACTGACTTTTCGGTCTATGGGGCTTTCCCAATGAATGAGCATGATGCCCCCGGCATATCCATCTTTTTCGGAGCATGTGGTTGTGGTGGGTTAACCTTCCATTTTTCGGGCAGCGCGAACTTGCCCTGTTGGTATTGGTCTTCAACCCAGTTTTTGAAGACGTAGCAATTTTCGAGTGGGTGACCCATTACTCTATGGTAGGGACAATAGTTAGGATTGTTAACATCGCCTAGCCGCAACGGACGTTTTGGACTCGGCAGATTGATGAGTCTGTCGCACACTGCCAGCTCGAACAGTCCCCTTGTTTTATCTTGCGGAAATGAGTAAGGACGTTTCAACTTATCCTGGAGGGGTTGCCGCTTGTTGCTTTGGCGAGCAACCGGTCTAGGGTCACTTAATTGTTGTTGAGCGCTGGCGACGAAGGCCATTTTTCCTTTTCCTTTATCCTTTTTGTTCGCTCCGTTGTTTGCGGGGCCGGGATTTTTTCCGAGTAGCGTGCGATTGCATGACTGAACGTTCTCGCAGCTCCTCAATTCTTTTGTTTTAGAAATGAATTCCCCGAAGGAAGAGTTAGGGGTAGCTTCTTCGTCAGAGTCGCTTCCAAAGGTGATAATTTGCGATCCCTTGAAGTCGGCTATATGACAGTCGTCGGCGGTTCTTTTGCGCTCATATATCGCATTTTTCCGATGTCTACAAGCTTCACACTTTGTCCTGTCGAAGTGTTGCTTTTGAGCGACATACCCTTGCCACCAACAGTTGAAGGATTCACAGTCTTCGGTAGGATGTATGATCTTCTGATGATATAAGCAGAACTTAGGATGCATCTCCACCTCAGCGAGAGTATTTTCTTCAGGGGGCGATAGCTTCATTCCTACTGATAGAGCTTTGGCAAACCTTTTTCTCGTCTTGAATTTGTTTTTATCCGCAGTGGATGGCTTTTGATTTGACGGAAATGCCTTGGCTTTTTCCAGTATGGCCATTTCACGCTCTTGATTGGCTTTTGCTTTCAGACGAATTTCATTTAGGAAGACATCGATCGGCTCGTCTGATGGCTGTAGAATTTCCGGTTCGGAGTTCGCCATTGGTTTCTCGGCGCAAGAAGCTTCTTTATTATCTGTCAGTGAGTGAGAAATCACATGACAAGTCGCTACGTAGTCTTCGGATTCATCTGATGAGTTTTCTCCATCGTTTTCATCCTTGACTAAAGAACAAACTGCCCCCGGCGTGTCCGTCTTCTTTGGAGAGTGCGGCTGTGGTGGGTTTACCTTCCAGTTTTCCGATAGTGCGAACTTGCCTTGTAGGTACTGATCCTCGATCCATCCCTTAAAGATGAAACAATCCTCAATCGGATGACTTACCGTTTGGTGGTAAGGGTAATAATTGGGATCGTTGACATCGCCCGGCTGCAACGGACGCTTTGGACTTGGCAAATTGATGAGTCTGTTGCGCACTGCCAGCTCGAACAGTCTTCTCGTTTTGTCCTGAGGAAATGAGTAAGGACGTCTCAGTCTCTCCTCGAGGGATGGGCGTGGACGCATATTGTTTTGACGGACAACCGGCTTTAAGTTGCTCGACCGTTGTTGAGTATTGGCAACAAAGGTTGCTTTCCCTTTGCCCTTTTCATTCCAAGGCTCTGTCTTTGAAGGAGATGGTTCATGGCCCACCTGGTCCATTTGGGCCAGCTTATCAATCAAGGCCTGGAAGGTGGTCGGCTTAAAAAACATCATGAATTGGGAGATGGTCGCTTGAGGGTCGAGAGTACGCAAGAACATGCCCACGGCAGGAGCTTCTTCGATGCGCTGCTCGCACTTTGACCATAGATTACGCCACCGTATCGCATACTGGACCCAACTTTCTGTAGGCTTCACCCTGGCATTGATCAATGCCGTGATTGGGGTGCGTTCGCTAGCGCTTGCAAAACGCTGGGTGAATAGCAACTCCATCTCTGCGAATGTCTTGACAGAGTCATTTGGGAGTCAGAGTACCACTCGAACGCCGTCTCCGATAAGCTGCCGACGAATTGGCGGAGCAAGAGTTTATCATCGTCTTCAGTGTTGCCACATAAGGCTCTGAATTGAGCGACGTGCTGATGCGGATTTCCCGTCCCCTTGTATACATGGAACTTAGGGATCGTATATCCCGGCGGGTAACTGATTTGGTCATACCAGCTCGGGTATGGTCGCCCAGTTTTGACGACTTGGCTGGCCGCTTCACTCACCTGATGAGCTCGTATTTGCTGAGCTATATAGTCATCTAGTGCAGCTTTGGAAATGGTTTCCTCCTTGGCTGTTGAATGAGCCGGAGGAGGATTAGATGTCTCCTCTTTATTGTCTTCAATAATGATCGGAGGGTCTTCAGCTGGAGGGTCCGGCTGTAACATCATTCCCACCATGTCTTGGAAGAGAAGCGCCATCTGTTTTATGTTAGCTGCTTGCTCTGCAGCTTCTTTGTCCCTCTTTTCGAGGACTCTGCGTAAAAAGTCAGCGTCGGTTTCTTGTTCTTGACGCTCATCCGAAGACGTTTCAGAGCTTTCTTTTGGCTCGTGAGTGCAGCCATTGTAGTCATCATTTTCTGAAGCTTTTGTTGTTGCTCCTGGGCTTTCGTCACGAATCGGGTGAGCGGTCGGTGGCCCGTAGAAGTGCGGCTTTCCTCCTTTCCAGAAGCCATATAAACAGTGTGCACCACCATGCCCCCAGATTTAGGGCGTTTGTGTTCAGCGCTTTTATGCTTCGCCATGTTCACAGGGGCTTTTTGCGGCCTCCTTTTCTTCTGAGTGATTGGAGTTAAGGGGGCCGTTGTAATGGGCACCCGGGTAACTATTGGTTTTTTGGGCTTGACAGAGTAATCCTTCTCCTGCCTTACCTTCATCTTTTCTTGTCGGCGAAGATAGTTTTTATCAATTACCGACTCTTGGACCTGTCGCCAGACCTTGTAAATTTTAGAGGACAGCCGTTGAGGGGGCTGCTCTAGCTTCTTCTCTGGAGTATTCTCCATAGGTGAAGGAGTTTGTTTCAACATCGCAGTAGGAGAGTTTCTGCGCACCGTATTCAGCAATTCAAAGCTGTTCCCGGTTGGAACAGCAGCATCGATCCCCACCATCGAAGCTAGTGGCGTAAATCCAGAGGGGGAGTTGCCTCCAGCCTTTCTTACTCGACGCCAGTGGCGACGTCGAGCGTGTCTTGCGGATGGAGTCACCTCCGTTGTTGGATAAGCTTCTTCATGCCCCCTGCTCTGGGTAGGGGAAGCAGCTTTGAGGACCTCGCCTGGAGCAGTAACCGGAATGGTCAGCCTCGTAAAAACTGACTTCTCGGAAGAAGGAACCTTTCCAATGATTTCGTCCGTTTGCGTCGGGATGGCTATCCGCTTTGGGATGGCAGCTTCGGGTATCGCAGGTTTGTGGACGTTCTGGCCCAGTCTGTTGAAAACTGAGGTATTGAAACTGGGCGACCTGTTGAGAGGGGTCGCGGCAGTGGTAAGTCGATCAAAGACCGGCTTCTTTGGAGCTTCTTGCGATGTCGTTGGGGCATTGAAGCTCATTGGTGAGAGCATGGTCCTAAAAAATAGTCCAGTGGTGGTTTGAGCCACCTGCTCCACCGCCATTTTGAAAAGGGAGGCCGCTTGGGGCCCATAAGTCACTCCTCCAGCAAGGACCGAGCGAGAATTGCAGTTGTAGGCAGTGCAGTTTGAAGCCATTGATCTTCTGTTTTTTGCACGGAGCAAGACACCAAATCTTAGTACCTTGAATCCACAGGCAACCACAGTAAACCGCGATTCGTTCGCGAACACGACACACGAAGTGTGGAGTGGAAAGTGGAAAAGGTCCCACCGGGCGTGCCAGAATCTGTTTCCCTCCGAATGGCGGCCTGGACTTTGCGTCTGGCCTGAGATTCAGGGCAGATGCTATATGGTTTTATCCGTCCACCTCTCCGAAGATGCCAAGTTGATTTATGGCACCGTGTATCGGAGGTTTAGACGGATGCGGCCGATGTAGCAGACTTCGTCAGATTCCCCCTCGCTTGAGGGGTTTTTGATTGTGGGGACGCTCTTCCCTGCAGGCGCAAGCCCCTGCAGTTAATTACGCTACCGCATCGCGGTAACAACTTTCTCCTTCTCCAGAATTTCACTTCGTGTCGTGTGTGTTTGTTTTGTTTGTGGTTGCCCGTGGATTGTATACGGAGACTGAGTAATGCCGTCGCCCGTAGGACGTGGATTAGTCCAAATCCGTATTTACTTAGATTTGGGTTTGGTGTTTTTAGTTTAAGGATGCATTAGTCGCTTTGCGGCTAAGATCAACTTAAACGGGACCGTTTAGATCCGGCAAAAGAGCATTTGGAGGCTCTATTGTTCCAGTTTAAAGACGTGGTGGTCCATGTTCCAGTTTAGGGACGTGGTGGTCCATCGCCAGTTTAAGGACGTGGTGGTCCATCATTAGTTTAAGGACGTTTCGGTCCATCGCCAGTTTAGGGACGTGGTGGTCCATCATTAGTTTAGGGACGTTTCGGTCCAATATTAGTTTAGGGACGTTTCGGTCCAATATTAGTTTAAGGACGTTCCGGTCCAACATTAGTTTAAGGACGTTTCGGTCCATTTAATATATGGCCGTCGGGACCCGTCACCTCTCTGACGACGTTGAAGGATTACAATGGCATGTGTCAGAGGGGTTCGGAGATGTACCCTTGAACCAGAGTTGATTGGGAGTCTTATAGTCCAATTTGGGACTAAAGTCTGTTTGAATGTTTAAGGATACGTTAGCCATATTTGAGGCTAAGATCAACTTAAACGGGATCGTTTAGATCCGACAAAAGAGCATTTGGGAGCTCTATTGTTCCAGTTTAGGGACGTGGTGGTCCATTTTCCAGTTTAGGGACATAGTGGTCCGTTTCCAGTTTAGGGACGTAGTGGTCCATCATTAGTTTAAGGACGTTTCGGTCCGATATTAGTTTAAGGACGTTTCGGTCCACGAGTTTGAGGACCCCGCAGTCCATATACGTGTATAGTCGTCGGGACCCATTACCTCTCTGACGTCGTTGAAGGATTACAACGATGGGCGTCAGAGGAGTTCGGAGATGTACCCTCGAACCAAAGGTAAATTGATTTAAGAGAGCAATTTTGCTCAGTCAATTTAATTTGAGGACTTACGGCCAAAATTGGGCTAAGTCCAGTTTCAACATCTTTTATCTTTGGCCTGTGCTAGGGCTTTGCCCCTTTTTAGTAATGCACTGCATTATTCTTGTTTTGGTTGGGCTCTGCCCTTTTATAAATGATGCAGAGCATCTGTTTTGTTTGGGCTCTGCCCCCCCTTTTTTAAAATGCATAGCATTTTTTTATTAGACCTGTTAGGTCTTCTGATTTGGGCCTGGCCCTTTTAGGAAATGCATTGCATTTATCAGGCGCTTTGCGCCAATCACTGAGCGCAAGCGCTTGTGGTGAGGACACGTGTCATGCTCTGGTGAGCGCAAGCGCAACAGCGCAGTGCGCTGCGCTGTTGCGCTGTTGACACGTGGCGCGCTCTGGTGAGTTGCGCCAATTCCAGATAGCGCAAATTATTCTGTAGCTGACACGTGGCGCTCTCTTAAGAGCGCAACAGCGCAGTTTGGAAGTGCAAAGCACTAAGAATCTTTTAGATTCAAGAACAGAAGTGCAAAGCACTATTTTTATTTTTGTTGTTTCCTTATTTTTGAAGAACCAGTGGTTCATAAGAAGTGCAAAGCACTGTTTATTATGTGAAGAACATTGATCTAGTTTTTAGATCAATAATTTATTAAAGAGATTTCTTTTCTCTCGTGAAGGTTTTTACCTTTTTCTTTGAAATTTTCTCAGAATTCTCTCTCTGTTTGAAGCTCTTGACTTTTTTCAAGAAAATGTTCCTCCTTTGAATTGAGGCCTAGGGTCCTTTTTATAGTGCCCATAAATTAGTTAAATTTGTTAAAGAGATCTTTCTCTGAGTGATTTGGGGAATTTTCCCCACCGTTGGATCTTTGATCCAAGGCTTCTGCTTTGCAAAAGAAAATCTTCTTGTTTTAACAAGAACAGAAAAGATTTCTTAGAATTTTAATTCTGTTTGGTGCAGATGCCCCAGCGCGTGACACGTGTCGCGCAGCGTAAAGCGCAGCGCAACTGCGCTAGCGCATCTGCGCTGACACGTGTCGCGCAGCGCAAAGCGCATCGCAACTGCGCTAGCGCATCTGCGCTGACACGTGTCGCGCAGCGCAGTGCTTGCGCAACTGAAGTGTTGCTTCCTTTATTTTCACTTTAATTTTCACTTTAATTTTCAAGACAGAGCTTTGCTCTGATTGGAGAAAAATAGAAGCATTGCTTCTTTTCCCACCTTGGAATTTGAACAGAGCTTTGCTCTGATTGGGGTAAACAGAAGCGTTGCTTCATTTATTAAAGTTTAAATTTTCCAAGCAGTGCTTTGCTCTGATTGGGGGAAGATGAAGCGTTGCTTCATCTCCCGCCTCAGAATTTGAACAGAGCTTTGCTCTGATTGGGGTAAACAAATGCCCCTCCACCGTTGCGCTTACGTGGCCCCAAACGTGAGCGCAACGGTGGCGGAATTCCAACCGCCGTTGCAACTTTGAAAAGGCACTTGATGCCTATAAATAGGACCTTTGGTCCCCTACAGATGCTTATCATCTTTCAGATTTTTATTTTCAAAAAACCTCAGAGCTTTGCTCTTGCCTTCGAGAACTCCAGAGCTTTGCTCATTTTCAAAGTTAGAAACTTTAAGTAAAATTAATGTAAATCAAATTAATTTAAATTAATCTCAACCAAAGAGCTTTGCTCTCACAGATTTTTTGATCTAAAGAGATCCCCATTGGGGTTTCATAAATAGAGCTTCGCTCTCAAAAAAAAAACTTATAGATCTGCAGAGCTTTTGTTCATGGGTTCTAATCCCTGAACAGAGCTTTGCTCTCGAGGAATTTAGCCCTCTGTGTATATTATTTTTCTTCTATCGCTAAATTTCCTATGGTATTTCCTCCAGGCATAATGGCGGTGCATCTATACAGTTTGCACGAGTTCGTCACCTATGACGATATCCGCGCACAGGGTCGTCAACAAAACCAGGAGTTTACAGACGCTCAATGTGCAGAGGTCATGGGTCGTCTGAACGCCACCGGTGGTTGGCTGCTTCCTCGTCGTTCGGCTCTCTTGAAAGTCGTGCTGGGAGCAATATGGAGAGCACTTCCGGATCTTCATGAGGCCCTACCGCTCAATGCGCTGGATGATACCGAAGACAAGGTGCATTCAGTGTACCTGACGGGGCTGATCTCGAAGAAACGGTGGGACAGCCTCATTGACATTCTACATCAAATCTTCCAGCAGACGATGATAGTTGCTGCTTATCGAAGGCCGGGAGGGCTTTTCGGGGATCTTGACACACAGGAGCGCGAGAGGCTGCGCATAAGAATAATTAGAAAGGCCAGAAGAACTCTGGATGGCCTTACTTTTGAATTCCTCAATCCGTGCCCCGGATCTGAGGTTATACCGTTGTAATAATTTGAATAATGTTTCTTATTCATTGCTTTTATGATTGTAAGAATTTTTGGCAATATTAATTGAGATTTTTGTTTTTCCTAGCCTGTCTTATCTTTTGTTCTGAGTCTTTTGCTTATGCATGACTGAATGTGTCTCGAACGCTTGATCAAATGTAAATCGGATGCTCTTTCTGTTGTTTTCTTCTTTCTCTTACTATCAGCATGCTGTCTTGATAAACATAATTGGCAGATAACTTAACTTCTCCGAGAGATAGCGATGGCTTAGGCCGCAGGTTCAGATCTGCTGCCTAAGACTTTTCAACTCTATGAGCCGTGAGGGTCTCATAGAGATTTTTCTCCCTACGGATCGAGAGGATCTCGTAAGTGGGTTTTCTCCTTAGGAATCGTGAGGATTCCTAAGTGTGTTTTCTCTTGTAAGTCGTAAGGATCCTATAAGAGAATTTATTCCCTTACGAGTCGTGAGGACCCACAAGTGATGGGTGAGGTTGTCCTTATCCGCATTTCACGGAGTCAGGAGTTGCTCTGGATGGTTCCCACGGGTTCACTGCTATGTTCGGCGAGGACTAGGTTCCACTCTGGATGCTTCGCACGGGTTCACTGCCGTGCTCTGTGAGGACCAGGATCCGCTCTGGACGTTTTCCACGGGGTCAGGATTGACATAAGCCGCTTTCCACGTAGCCAGGAATTTTTTGCTCTGGACGTTTCACACGGGGTCAGGATTGACATAAGCCGCATTCCACTAGCCAGGAATTTTTGCTCTAGATGCTTCCCACGGGTTCACTGCCGTGTTCGGTGAGGACTAGGTTCCGCTCTGGATGCTTTGCACGGGTTCACTGCCGTGCTCTGCGAGGACCAGGATCCGCTCTGGACGTTTTCCACGGGGCCAGGATTGACATGAGCCGCTTTCCACGTAGCCAGGAATTTTTTGCTCTGGACGTTTCACACGGGGTCAGGATTGACATAAGCTGCGTTCCACATAGCCAGGAATTTTTGCTCTAGATGCTTCCCACGGGTTCACTGCCGTGTTCGGCGAGGACTAGGTTCCGCTCTGGATGCTTTGCACGGGTTCACTGCCGTGCTCTGCGAGGACCAGGATCCGCTCTGGACGTTTTCCACGGGGTCAGGATTGACATGAGCCGCTTTCCACGTAGCCAGGAATTTTTTGCTCTGGACGTTTCACACGGGGTCAGGATTGACATAAGCCGCGTTCCACGTAGCCAGGAATTTTTGCTCTGGATGCTTCCCACGGGTTCACTGCCGTGTTCGGCGAGGACTAGGTTCCGCTCTGGATGCTTTGCACGGGTTCACTGCCGTGCTCTGCGAGTTCCAGGATCCGCTCTGGACGTTTTCCACGGGGTCAGGATTGACATGAGCCGCGTTCCACATAGCCAGGAATTTTTTATTGTATCCGTATTTTATGGAATGAGGGTTTGACTCTGGGTGATTTGTATATCGCCGAGCCATGGAACTGGGAGTTGCCGCTATTCCGCTTCGCTTGAAGTTGTATCCGTTGTTACGAGACGAGTGTTGAGATGACCTCTAGGTCATTTGCGACCCGTCGAGATTTGACTTCTTCTTATGATGAAACCTGGGAGAGGAGTATGATCCCTTCTTTGTTTACGCCCTTGGATTGTATACAGGGTTTGATGTAACATCACCTGTAGGGCATAAATTTCATTTTTCGTTTTGTTTCTTTTTCCGCGATGCTCTATCATTTCAGCTTTTATATCGCGAAGGTCGCGATTGCCCTATCATTTCGGCTATTTTTCGCGGTGCCCTATCATTTCGGCTATTTATTTTATTTTTACTCGCTGCTTTTTATTGCGAGTTGCCCCATCATTTCGGCTATTTCATGCATACATTCTTACTTGCTGATTTTTATTGCAAGTTGCCCCATCATTTCGGCTCTTTCGTATGCATGTGCGGCTCGCTGGCTTTTTGCCGTGAATCTGAAATTAGACACCGATTTCGGCATCAGCACCGCTACTACTGGGATATTGCCAGGAGCGAATCAGCATCTGCCTCTGTCGATGTCGAACAAAGGTGGCTTAGCGAACAGGGTTAGGGTCCTGTCGACTAAGGCTTTTAACTTCATGAGCCGTAAGGGTCTCACAAAGGTATTTCTCCCTACAAGTCGTGAGGGTCTTGTAGGTGTATTTTCTCCTTAGGAATCGTGAGGATGCCTAAGTGTATGTTCCTCTGTAAGTCGTAAGGATCCTACAAGAGGGTTTTCTCCTTGTAAGTCGAGAGGACTTATAAGGGTTGTTCATCATGCGTACATATCCCCAGTCACGGATGGGACTTGGTTAGGGAAATGTTTATTCGCGCCCGTGAATTGTATACAAGGGTCAGAATTGAGCCACTTGTAGGGCAATATCGAAAGTTGTGGGGTTTACTTAAGCACAGGTTTAGGTCTCTGTAACTTAAGACTTTCAACTCTTATGAGCCAGGAGGGTCCCATAAGAGAGTTCTCCTTACGAGTCGTGACAATCTCGTAAGTGTATTTTCTCCTTAGGAATCGTGAGGATCCCTAAGTGTGTTGCTTCCTTGTGAGTCGTAAGGATCTCACGCGGGTAGTTTCTCCTTACAAGGTCGAGAGGACTTTGTAAGTGTCTTTTAACGAGGTTGCGCCCTTTCGGGTTTTCACAAACACTCGCCGGTAGTCCTGCTGTTTTTACTCACGGAGCCCTTTCGGGTTTTCATCCGTGCCCATTTTGCTTATGGACGTACCCTTTTTTTTTTGCGAGTAGGGGATTCGGGATCTGATACCAATCTTAGCATCAGCATCGCTGCGACTGGAATATTGCCAGGAGCGAATCATCATTTGCCATGACAGGACTTGGACTTTGATACCGGTCTAGGCATCAGCATCGCTACAACTGGGATATTGCCAGGAGCGAATCATCATTTGCCATTGTTGATAGCGAACAAAGGTGGCTTAGCGAACAGGGTTAAGGTCCTGTCGGTTAAGGCTTTTGACTTCATGAGCCGTAAGGGTCTCACAAAGGTATTTCTCCCTACAAGTCGTGAGGATCTCATAGGTGTATTTTCTCCTTAGGAATCGTGAGGATTCCTAAGTGTATGTTCCCCTGTAAGTCGTAAGGATCTTACAAAAGGGTTTTCTCCTTATCAGTCGAGAGGACTTATAAGGGTTGTTCACCATATGGACAACAGTTGACATCAAATAAAGGTGAACATGTAGCTATAGCCAGATATATGTGTAAACATAAAGGTATAGCAAGGTATATGTATCTACCTATCTTTAATGATATAATATACCCTCCAGGTATAAGTGAAGTATGTATGCAAGGTATACATGTAGCTATGTCATTATGTGTGTATGTACCTATCGCTGATGGTACAATACCCTATAGGTATACAGGTAAGTAGCATGTAAGCATGTCAAGGCATATGTATAAGCATATAGGTATACAGGTATGCTATATGTCATATGCATAAAGAAATATGAATCAATGTCACAATGTTCCTAACCAAACAATATCATATCTATATGTGTGTTGTGCGTGTCATGGCAATTATTGACGGTGTGTGTGTCATACAATCAGTGCTCGTGCAACATGAGCCGTCAATAATAGTGCAGTGTCCTAAAGGTACTAGTTCAAGCACAACAAGTAACTAAGCAATAAAGTGTATGCGCAACTCTATATATGAAATAGAATATGCGACAAAGTCAAGTCATCTCTAGCCCAGACGCATAATGCTATGCGGACGATTCCCCTGTAGATGTTAAATCTACTCACCAACCATCCTGGCTAAGTAAAGCCAACAACTCGCTTTCCCTTCTTCGCAGCGCTCGAAGTCCCCGCCTGCGATCCTGAAAGCATATAACAATATAACAAGTGTATATTAGCAATCGATCAATAACACGTACCAACTACGTTTGACCGACGCACCAACTCCAAACATACTCTCAAGTGTTCGTCAAGTGGCTAACGCGCGTAGCGACACTACGAAATTAACTCAAGAGCAAAAGCTACACAAGGACACGAACGACATCGGAACGACCCTAGCTAGGAACACAAAGCGACACAACTACCAAGCCTAGACCCTGATCGTACCGATCGCGTATTCACAACACAAGATATAGCGTGGAATCAATATAATTAACGTCGCAACGTCAAAAGAAACCCATGCCTAAAATTTACCGAAACCTAGTAAGCAATATATATCATTTTAGCACAAAACTATAACTTTTTACCAAAACTAGAATTTACAAATATCACTAATTAGCAAGATTAAACAATTTAAACCTTTACTATAATTTTAATCTCAACCAATTAGGATTTGCAAAAGTTTAGTTTGTTAATTAGCTAAATTATCCGATTAGGAAAATATCATTTAACAAATTAGCAACTTGGTTAAGTTTTCATAATCTTCAAATAACAATTAACCATTTCATCAAGTTAAATCCTAACTTGAACTTCATTAAAATTATCATGAATGAATTAAACATGAATTTAAAGCTATAATTAAACAATTAAATAGCTATCTTATGATTTAAACATAACAAATAAGGATTAGGGTTAGGGTTTTATACCTCAAAAAAGATCAAAATCGAGCAACTAGAAACATCAACTTTTACCTCCAAAGATCAAGTTTTTCTTGAAGATTCAAGCTAGATTTGTGAAGAAGAAAGATGGGTTAAAATTAGTTTAGGAGTTTTGTGGATTTATTTAGGGATTTTTGATGATTTATTGATCTTGAAGTGAAGAAATGAGCTTGAAAAAAAAAAGAGGGCAGAATTGGGTAAGGCTCGGCCTTGATGAGGAAAAGGGGGGGTTTTGTGAAAAAAATGAAGAAAGTTCTAGCAAAAATTCAATTAATGCACATTTAATGCAAATGCCACCTTTTCCTTCTTTTTCTTTTCTTTAAAATTTCATTTTAAACACAAAATATCTAGATATTATGGATGGATAGGATTAACAAAATATCTAGTGATTAGATTAGCATAGATCTCATTAGTAGTAATTAACCCATGCCAAAAAGTAATTACTACTAATAAAGTGCACAAATAAAGCATTACAATAATATTATAATTAGGGAAAAAATTTATGTGAACCAAAACTTTCCATTGACCCCCAAAGCCCGCGCACTAGCTTCATTCTAGCTAAACTAGGTGACGTGAAGTCTATACAGAAGTTTGATCACAATCGGGTTAAAACGGAAAACACCGACTATTTTACCCTTAAAACGGAAAATCACCTAAACGATTTCTAAAACGTTACAATCTTCCCCCTTAAAGAAATTCGGTCCCCGAATTTAAAATTCTCACTAAGCGTACCTTCAAAGAGATGAGTACAAAAACTCCTAAATCTCACTCGCAGCCTCCCAATTGATCACCTCGGTATACGGCTACGCCAAAGAACCTTCACATATAGCAAGACCCTTGACCGAAGTCTCTCCACCTGCCGATCCACTAAAACTATTAGCTGCTGGTGAACGAAAGATCGCGTCCAAAAGAATAGTCTGGTGCTGAATCTTGTGAGAAGGTCATGAAGGTATTTGCGAAGTATCGACACAAGGAAAACAGGTGAATACTCAATAATCTGGGCGGAAGTGCCAAATTATAGGCAACGAAACTAACTCGCTTTTAGGATCTCAAAAGGACCTACAATCCTGGGATAAGCTTCCCAAAACTCAACACGTCATTCATCGGAAAATCCGTAGGAATACATGATCTCCCACTGCGAACTCAAGTCTGCGACAACCACGGTCGGCATAAGACCTCTGTCTGCACTGGGCTGCTCTCATCCTGACCTGAACCAACTGGTTCATCTCCGAAGTCTCTAGACTAACTGGGGTCCAAAAATCCTACTCTCGCAGAGTTAGAAAAATAGACTGGCGATCGACACAACCTACCAAACAAAACCTATGGTTGCCAATTGGAATGTCTCCTGATAACTGCTATCGAAGGAGAATCCTAACAATGGCAAGTGACGATCCCAACTGCCGACAACAATTAGTACGTATGCACAAGCATATCCTCCAGAGTCTGTATAGTCCGTTCTGTCTAACCATCAGCCAACGGATGGAAGCGGAGCTAAAGCTCAACCAGTACCCAAGGCTTCCTGAAGCTTCTGCCCAAGACGGCAAGCGAACAGGTTGCCTCTATTGGATACAACGCATGAAGGAACTTCATGCAAACGCACAACTTAACGAAGAACAACTGAGCAAACTGAGCAAAATCGGACACAACACCCAAATGGAGTCACACCCTGACTAAACCGGGGTAGACACCACAACGAAATTCATGGAGATCTGCTCCCATTTCCACACCGGAACGGTTAAAGGTTGCAACTCTCCAGCCGGTCTCAAATGCTCAACGTTAGCTCACAACAAGACAGACACCTTGAAACGAAATCCAAAACTTCACTCTTCATCCCTGTCCACCCGTAACTATCTCATAAGTCACGCTACAAATTGGTGGAACTTGAATGAACACTGAAGGCTGACTGAGGTGCCTGCTCTAGGATTTCGCGTCTCTGCCCATCAGCAACAGGTACACACAAACGCGTCCCTAAACGTAGCACATCTGGTCACAAATCAAGGACTTCAAATCTTTACCCAGCCGAGTATGCTCAAGAATCTCTGACGAACGAGCATCGGCGGGCTGTGCCTCACGGAAGCGATTAAGGAAAAGTGGTCGGGCGCGGACATGAGCAAGCTATCCCCTCAGTAGTGGCGAACATAAGCTGTACTCAACAATCGCACAAGAACTGTAAATCTGCAGAAGACTATCTCAACAATCAAAACCCACTGCAGGAAGATGTACATTAAGCTCTGGTGGTCCGTGAAAATCTGACACGACTCTCCGAACAAGTAGTG
The DNA here is from genome assembly GCA_030015575.1 of Agapanthus africanus. Taxonomy (NCBI): domain Eukaryota; kingdom Viridiplantae; phylum Streptophyta; class Magnoliopsida; order Asparagales; family Amaryllidaceae; genus Agapanthus; species Agapanthus africanus. The sequence continues at coordinate 716,753,749 of CM057337.1, forward strand.
TCCTCAGATCTTCAACGCACGACCACCGCGGCCATCTCCAGATCATGAATGGGATATCCTGCTCGTACTTCCTCCAACTGTCGGTAAGAGATAACTCTATAGTGCCACATCAGCGCAAAATCGAGCCCCACTCGCGAAACATCACAGTTAAACAACAAAGTCCCCCGAAACAGAAAGCAAAGAAAGAACTGGTGCAGTTGTCAACCGAATCTCCAACTGCTGAAAACTCCGCACACATGCCTCATTCCAAAGAAAAGAACCTCGTTTCTGGTCAGTTCAGTCAACGGTGCAGCGATACACTACCAATCCTGCACGAAACGGCGGTAAAAACCTGCTAGGCCCAAAAATCTACGGACCTCCGTCCGTAAACAAGTCTTGGCCAAAGCTGTACGGCATCGATCTTCCTCGGGACCATACGAAAACCGTCCCCCTTAACTACAAGATCTAGGAGTCAACACAATCAAGCCAGAAGGAACACTCCGAGAATTTAGCAAACAGCTGGTGCTCTCCCAGTATCTGCAAAATAAATCCTCAAGTGTTGCTCCTGTTCCTCACGACTCTTAGAAAAAGACCATAATGTCATCAATGACACAACAATAAACTGGTCGAGGAACGGCCTGAAGAAATCCGGTTCATCATATCCACGAATGTTGCTAGGGCATAGGTGAGTCCAACGACACCACCAAAACACATATTGCCCGTAGCACACACAAAAGCAGTCTTCGGAATGTCATCTCTCCGAACCCGCAACCAATGATGACCTAATCCCAAACAAACTTAGAAAATGTCTCGCACTCTGGAGCAAGTCAAACAAATCGTCAATGCGAGGTAAAGGATACCTATCTGCACCGTAACTCGGTTCAATTGACGATCAATCAACACACAATCTCAAACTGCCGTCTTTCTCTCTGATGAACAGAATAGGGGTTCCCCAAAGCGAAACACTTGGACGTACAAGGCCCATCTATCTAGCAACTCTGCAGCTGATCCTTAAGCTCCCGAAACTCAGCCGGCTCATCTGGAACCACGTCAGAAAACTCTCGCACGATAGGAACCCGGTGCACAAACCCACTGTGGCTCCGGCATCATGAATGAAAGACAAGAATCCTCAACATCCTCTCCTCAAAAGCCGACTAGCGAAAAAGGCTGAATTCAAGTTGTGAGAGGCGGCACCACTGTCCCCCTGCACAACAAGAACTGACTTGCCGGGAAAACAAAACCTAACTGTTTTCTCGCGGCAGTCCACAGATGCCTAGCACGTAGCTAATCAGTCCATGCCTAGGAGAACGTCAAATCCAATATCTCAAGAAGGATCAAAATGATGGACGAATCTCTATCTCCTATCTGATTGGCACATGACTGAAATACGCGTCGCGCAACAAAAGAATTTCTGACAGAAGTTAACACAACAAACGGCTGATCTAGCTAAGCGACTCTCCTCGTCCCAAGCCTCTGCTACTCCCGCGACGTGCACGAAACTTGTCACGGCGACTGAACCTCTGTCTCTGGGCTGGTACACCTGCACTAGCCCTCCTCTGTTCTCGAACTCCCAAAGTCTCGGAAAGATACTCCTCGTCGAAACGGGCTGCGTCCATTGGTGTTGTGTGAGTAACACGATGCTGTGCTGATCGCAAGAAATAACTAGGTAACAGGGGTGGCAACCTCCTGTCGCCGCGCTCTACTGGCCTCAACCAAAGACCTCATCGTCTGGCGCAAGTCCTGCATCTCAGCCTCAAGCCTAGCGATACGATCTATCGAAGGCGGATCCATCTTCTCCTGTGCAACGAGCGTGCCATCCTGGTCAGTCCTCGTCCCACATAAGTCAACACTGACCTCGACCCTCACTCATCACTCTGAGTCCCCATAGTCATCGGCGGCAAAGGTTATAAATGGAAATAAGATTCGATAAGAACACGGAAATCGAATAACAAGGATATGTATCATCAAAGAAGGAATTTCAAGCAAATAGTACTTAGGTCAATTTAGGCGGAGTACCGCGTTGTGAGTATGCCGCGGACATACACACCCTACGTTACTCTGCTTAAGCTACCTACTCCATCATACCAATGTCATCCTACACTCCGAAAGGTAAAACCTAGCGCTCTGATACCAACTTTATCACGACCCGAAATTGGCACGTGACGGCCCTTAAACTACGCAACGTCTACAGGCGTAACGCAATTTAAGTAAGCCGAAAACCCAGTAATCTAAACCATCAAAAGTAGTAAGTGATAATAGAAGTTTTAAAACCTTTGAAATCTCAACCCAAATTCTTTAAAAGTCCAACTTTATTTTCTTAAAAATTTTGGCAGCACCTCCTTTGTAAAAACTAACCCCAAAAATGGGTACAACACAAATATAAGTAAAGCATCCCCAACGGGAGCAAATCCACGCCCAACGGCGGAAAACAACCACCACAACAGATATACGACGCCGTAGCGAAGAAATAAAAGACGATAGAAGTAAAACTGCATAAAAGACCTCCAAGTCACAAAATAATATACAATATCGTCCTCACATCAAGTCTCTAAGTCATACAAGATAATGGTAGATGGAGAGTACATGATACAATGAATATACAATAAATATGAACGGATAACCAAAAACCCACCGAAAGCAAAACTGCACACTGTGAGACGAAGCGGTACCCGCAGCAAAAGATGATAAGATAGATGAATAGCCTGCCTCGACTACTCTGGGGAAACAACTTGCAAAACCCTGTGGCACAACGAGGGCAAGTTGCCAACTCGTGAATAGTAAATAACATATGCAGGTAATCGCAAGTATGCACATACAACGCGAATCTAACATAGGTAAGCTAAGAAATATATGGTCATATGAATGCAATAGTCATGAAAAATACTCTAGCAGGTACATCTAATACATGAAGTGTTTCCTGATTTAAAATCAGGAAAGCTTATGGAAAAGGCTTCAGAAGAGGGTCACGTGCTTACACGTGACCAGCAGTCACGTGTTGGCACGTGACATCCAAAAGTACCGACAATGCAAGTTCAGTTTCCCAACTACATCAAAGAGAGGGGCTTCAGTAAGGGTCACGTGCTCCCACGTGACCTGGGTCACGTGTCGACACGTGACATTTAAAAGCAGCAGCGAAGACCCAACGCTTCCTGATCAAATCAAGGAAAAAGCTTCAGAAGAGGTCACGTGCTCCCACGTGACCAGGGTCACGTGTTGGCACGTGATGATCAAAACATCAGAATTGTTCTCCAGTTAAATCAAGAAAAAGAGTCCAGACAAGGGTCACGTGCTCACACGTGACCAGGGGTCACGTGGTGGCACGTGACGGTTAAGCAGCAACCAGAAGACAGAGCGCAGAAAGAAAGAAGAAGGCTCATTCCAAAGGGGGTCACGTGCCCATACGTGACCATGGGTCACGTGGTCACACGTGACCGGCTTTCAAAGCCCATTTCGTTGACAGAATTAAATTCTGAAAGAGATTCGAATCTTTCCAAAGGAAAGCGATTATCTGGAACCAATCGAATTAAAGATTTAAAGATGATTGAATATCATTTATCTATGGGAAAATCTCGGGTTTGGAAAGATTTCCCCTTTAAATCTAACCGAAATAATAAAGGAGAATCTCGGGACTTGAAATCCAATGGTGAATAAAATTCACCCAATAATCCAAAGGTCAAAAACGAATGATGGATGCAAATCAAACCTCTCAATGAAGATTCGTCAAAAACTAATTGATTCGGCTGCTTCTCCTATAAATAGGAGCCAAGAGACACAGGGAGATACAGATATAGAGACACACGCAGAGGGAAGAAAGGGAGAGAGAGCCTTGATACTTCGAGGAACTTGGATCTTCTGCAAAAGAAAACCCTAGGTAAGAAAGGGAAGGCTCCTTGAAAGAAAAGAGAATTTAATTCTCAACAGAGTTTAACTCTGATACATAAAACAGAAGAACATATTTCTTCTCTCTTTGATAGAGGATCTGCAAAGTGCACATCTCCCCTTGAAGCTGAGAATTTAATTCTCAATAGGTTGAGATCCTGCCATGCAGATCCAAAACATAGAGAGGGAATGGAAGCACGAGAATTTAATTCTCACAGAACTATAGGAATTTAATTCCTTTAAAATAAAACTAGGGCTTGACCCTGTGTTATGGGAATTTAATTCCTTCAGAACAAAAAGAAACAGGGTTTAACCCTAATTAAGAACCTAGTTCTGTTAGAACAGCGGGGATTTAATTCCCTTGATCATAATTTAACAGAGAATGGGAATTTAATTCCTTAAAAGCTTTTATTAGGGTTTAACCCTATTTAGTTCTTTACATGTATGAGGAATTTAATTCCTACAGAAAATTCAGAGTTCAACTCTATTCCAGAATATAAATCTTCAAAAGGAAGTAGGAATTTAATTCCTCTGAAATTACTGTCAGGGTTTAACCCTACGAGGAATTTAATTCCTGGAAAAGATTAACAGATCCTCTAAACAACATACATAGAGGCAGGGTCACGTGTCACCACGTGACCCCCCCAAAGAGATCTACAGAAAACCCCTTTGAGGCAGCACCCCACGTGACCCACGTGACCCTCGGCAGAAGCTTTAACATATAAGCACTTGAATGCCCGTCACGTGATGGCACGTGATGCTCTGAAAGATGCGATAATCTCAGCAGAATAAATGAAGGGAGGGCGCCCTCACGTGTTGCCACGTGACCCCTCTTGCCTTAGTGTTCAACACTAAATTGGAACTCTCGAATCCAGTACTGAAACACTGTTGGGCCTTAGTGTTCAACACTAATCAAAAAACTTTATTCGCAGTGTTCAACACTGATTACCTTAGTATTTAACACTAATCTGAGATCTCCATTGCCAGTGTTCAACACTGATCTGTTTTAGTGTTCATGATAATTTGAAAGCCTTGTTGCTGGTGTTTAACACCAATTATCTTTTAGTGTTAAACACTAACTTGTCAACCTCATTCCCAGTGTTCAACACTGATTGCTCTGTAGTGTTTAGCACTAGGCTTTGGCCCAATTGGCCGAATGGATAGAGGCAAAGCCTCTCCTTCAAGAGACCAACAGGAAGTCAATATTCCAGACCTGATTGGACTTAGCCCAAGCTGGCCATAAGTCCTCAATTCGTGATCAACTGGGCTAATGGGCTCATAACATAATTAATTGGTCTTGATCCCAAATTGGGCCAAGGACTATTTGATCCACTCCGGTTCTAGGGTACATCTCTTCACTCCTTTGATATTTGGCATTGTAATCCCTCAATGTCTTCAAAGAGGTGACGGGTCCTGACGACCGCACATTGATATGGACTGCGGGGTCCTTAAACCCGTGTCTAATGCAAAATTCCTGGTTACGTGGAATGCGGATAACGTCACTCTTTGACCCCGCGGAAAACGTCCAGAGCGGAGCCTGGTCCTCGCCAAGCACGGCAGTGAACCCGTGTGAAGCATCCAGAGCACATACCGGACTGTGGGGTCCTTAAACCGATGGACTACGACGTCCTTAACCTTGACCGAGATGTCTTAAAACTAGCAATGGACCGCAATGTCCTTAAACTACCAATGGACCGCAACGTCCTTAAACTACCCATGGACCCCAATGTCCTTAAACTAGAACAATAGAGCCCCTGCATGCTCTTTTGTCGGATCTAAACGGTCCCGTTTAAGTTGATCTTAGCCTCAAAGATCGCTAACATATCCTTAAACCTTCAAACAGAGTGGACTATAAATCCCCCCAATTAACTCTGGCTCGAGGGTACATCTCTGAACTCCTCTGACATCCGTCGTTGTAATCCTTCAACGTCGTCAGAGAGGTGACGGGTCCCGATGGCCATACATACGATGGACCATTATGTCACTAAACTGGAACAACAGAGCCCAAACGCTCCTTTGTCGGATCTAAACGATCCCGTTAAGTAGATCTTAGTCTCAAAGCTAGACTAACGTATCCTTAACAAACGTTTGAGTTGATCTTAGCCTCAAGTATGGCTGACGTATCCTCAAACCAAACCCCCAAACCCAAATCTAAGATAATACGGATTTGGACTAGTCCACGCCCTACGGGCGACGACATAACTCAGTCTCCGTAAACAATCCACGGGCAACAAAGCACAAAACAAACACCCACGACACGAAGTGACCATCTGGAGAAGGAGAAAGTTGTTACCGCAATGCGGTAGCGTAATTAACTGCAGGGGCTTGCGCCTGCAGGGAAGAGCGTCCCCACAATCAAAAACCCCTCAAACGAGGGGGAATCTGACGAAGTCTGCTACATCGGACGCATCCGTCTAAACCTTCGATACATGGTGCCATAAATCAACTTGGCATCTTCGGAGAGGTGGACGGATAGCACCAATTAGCATCTGCCCCGAGTCTCAGTGCCAGGACATCGCAGTTCTGCGCGCCGCCATTCGGAGGGGAACAGATTCTGGCACGCCCGGTGGGACCTTTTCCTCTTTCCACTCCACACTTCGTGTGTCGTGACTCGCGAACCAATCGCGGTTCGCTATTGGTTGCCCTTAGGTTTCAAGATACTAAGAATTGGCGTCTCGCTTATTGCAGAAAGCAAAGGATCGATGGCTTCTACTTCTGCGAAATTCTCCAACTGCTCAGACTGCAATTGCGACCAACGCTCTGCCTCGCCAGGAGGTATAGCCTACGGACCCCAAGCTGCTTCGCTATTCACAATGCCCGTGGAACAGGTCACTCGCGCCACCACAGGATTGTTCTTTGGGACCATGCTCCCGCCGACAAGCTTCACCGCTCCAGTGCTGACAACGGAAGCTCTCAAGAAGTCGGTCTTTGATCGTCTTACCCCTGCCGCGGCTCCTCTCAACAAGTCGCCCAACGTCAACGCCTCGGTCTTCTCTAGATTGGGCCAGAAATCCTGCGAACTCATCATGGGGCCTACAATCTCAGAGAAGGCTGCTTCTAAGAAAGTGGCCGCTCCTGCCCCCGAAGTCGTCAAGGCAGCTTCTCCGGCCAAAAGGTTGGTCTTTACAAGATTAACGGCTTCAGCTCCCGCTCCTGCTGCCCAAAGGACATCGGTCTTTGACAGGCTAATACCAACAGCGACCCCCCACCTAGACAGGGGGCAAGACGAAACCATTCTTACCGCTGACCCTACGCCGTCCGCTCGACACGCTTGACGTCGCCATTGGCGCCGAGTAAGGAAGGCTGGGGGCAACTCCCCCTCCGGGTTGACTCCATCAGCCCCGATGGCAGAAGTTAATGCTGCTATTCCAACTGAGAACAGCTTCGAAATGCTAAATAAGGTGCGAAGGAATTCTCCTACTGCAGTGCTGAAGAGGTCTTCTCCCCCATTAAAAAAGGTTGTGGAAATAAAACCAGAGCAGCCCCGATCTCCTCAACGGCTGTCTTCCAAAATCTATAAGGTTTGGCGGCAGGCCTGAGACTCGATCATCGATCCAAACTTCTCCCGCCGGCACAAAAAGCTGAAAATCCAACCGGAAGCTGGTCACCAGGCTAAACCCCAAAAGACTGTTGATCAACTGGCTTATAAAAGGAGGAGGCCAGAGAAGACCCCCCAGCATGCAACGACGGCTAAAAGCACTGAGCCCAGACGCCCTAAGTCTGGGGGCATGGTGGTGCACACTGTTTACATGGCCTCTGGAAAGGAGGAAAGCCGCACTTCTACGGGCCACCGACCGCTAACCCGATCCGTGACGAAAGCCCAGGAGCAGCAACAAAAGCTTCAGGAAATGATGAATGCTATGGCCGCACTTACCGGGCCAAAAGAAAACCCAGAAACGTCCTCAGACGCGCGCCAGGAGGAAGAAACCGACGCTGAATTCCTTCGCCGGATACTGGAGAAAAAGGACAAAGAGGCTGCTGAACAAGCGGCCAACATACAACGTATGGGCCTTCTCTTCCAAGATATGATAGGAATGATGATCCAGCAGGACTTACCCGCCGAGGATCCCCCAATCGTTCTTGAAGACGACCGAGGAGAAACGTCAAATCCACCACCATCCCTCTCAACGGCCAAGGAGGAGGCAATCTCTAAGGCGGACTTGGTTGACTACATAGCCCAGCAAATCCGGGTTCATCACGCGACTGAGGCAGCTGGTCAAGTCGTGAAAACGGGGCGGCCGTATCCAAGCTGGTACGACCAAATCAAATACCCGCAAGGCTATACGATACCAAATTCCACGTGTACAAGGGGACCGGCAACCCCCATCAACATGTCGCCCAGTTCCGGGCCCTCTGCGGTAACACCAGCGGTGATGATAAACTGTTGCTCCGCCAGTTCGTGGGCAGCCTATCAGAAACTGCGTTCGAATGGTATTAGGAACTCCCGAACGATTCTATCAAAACGTTCGCTGAAATGGAGTTGTTATTCACTCAGCGATTCGCAAGTGCCAGCGAACGCACTCCAATAACTGCACTGATTAACGCCAGGGTAAAACCAGGCGAAACCTGGGTCCAGTATGCTATACGCTGGCGGAACTTGTGGTCGAGATGTGAACAACGCATTGAGGAGGCACCCGCAGTGGGCATGTTCGTAGGAACCCTAGACCCCCACGCAACTATCTCCCAGTTTATGATGTTCTTTAAGCCAACCACATTCCAGGCTTTAATCGACAAGTTGGCTCAGATGGACCAGATGGGTCATAGACCACCTCCCCCGAAGTCGGAACCTCGGAATGACAAGGGTAAAGGAAGGGCAACCTTTGTTGCGAATGCCCAATAGCAACCTAACGCCCCGAAACCGGCAGATCAACTGGAGGAAAGACGTCGGTATTATAATGAGAAGATGAAGCGTCCCTACTCGTTCCCGCGAGACAAGACGAAACGGTTATTCGAGCTGGCAATACGCAACAGACTTATAAGCCTACCAAATCCAAGGCGACCGCCGCAACCCACCGAGGTGAATAATCCTAACTATTGCCCTTACCATCAAACGGTAAGCCATCCGATTGAAGATTGCTTCGTCTTCAAAGGATGGATTGAAGATCAATACCTCTAGGGGAAGTTTGTACTGTCCGAAAAGTGGAAGGTGAACCCACCACAACCGCATACTCCTAAGAAAGCAGATACACCGGGGGCAACCTGCTCCTTTATTGAAGAAGCTCCATGGGAGGTCGTGCTATCAACTAAAACCAAAAGAATGCTGAGGGACCTTCATGCGTGCCCTGCGATCGAATGGAAGGACCCTCTTGAACCTCAAATTAAGGAAGGGATGCTGAAGCCCCGCCCAACTACGAAGACTCGCGATAAGAGCCCAAATACTCACGCCCAACCGTCAAAATCTTCGAAGAAAAAGAAGAAGAAATCCAAGAAGTCCGTGAAGCTTGGAAACGAGCACACGAACTTGCAGAAGCAAATCGACGCGCTGGAATAATACAATCAAAAGGCGCGAACTCCTGTCACACTGCAAGAGTTCCTCAACCACATCTTTCAAGAGGAAGATGATGGAGAGAGCTCGTCGGATGAATCCGAAGGATATGTGGCGAGTTGTAACGTAATCTCCCACTCATTTACCGATGATGGGAAAACTCCTGGCACTAAGAAGCTGGAGGCAGAGCCTGTACCAGAGCGTGCATGGCCAACAGAAGAAATGATCGACGCTTTTCTAGACGAGATTCGCCTAAAAAGTAAAGCGGATCAGGAGCGTAAGATGGCCGCTTCAGAAGGAGCCAAACGCAGGCGACTGAACGAAAGAGTTGAACTACCCCTGCCAGAGCGAAAAGCATCCAAAGTAGACAAGAAGATATTCAAGACGAGGAAAAGGTTTGCCAAAGCCATGTCAAGGGGGATGAAGCTACCACCCTCGGAAGGAAACACACATGATGGGGTGGAGAGGCACCCTGATTATTGCGCATATCATCGGAAAATCTCACACCCCACGGAGGAGTGCGATGCCTGTAAGATATGGTGGCAAGGATATGTTGCTCATCGGCAACATTTTAAGTGCATGAAACGCAAGATCCGTCGGGAGCGAAGAAGTACCATCGATGGGCACAACAGAACTACTGGCAACTGTTATATGGTTAACGCCAGGGGGTCACAAGTTCTCACCTTTGGGAGCGACTCTGATGAAGAAATGGCTCTGGGCCCTCTCTTTAAAGAATCTGTTTTAGGGAAAGAGGAGAAATCGGAGGCCTGCGAGAACATTCAGCTGCGCAATCGCACACTCCCAGAAAAGAATCTCGGGCCCGCGAGTAGAAAAGATAAGGGAAAGGAAAAGGTCACTGAAGATATCACTTTAGATGACCAAGTCATGAGAGAGCTGGCTGCCAAAGACCCTCCTAGGAAGGGTAAGGTGGACTATAACATCCTCGCGCACCTAAGAAAGCTACCTTCTCAGCTTAGCATTCTCAATGCCCTCCTATTATCAAAAGAAGCGCGAGACTCACTAATTAAGGCGTTACAAGAACCTGAGCAATTCCAAGCCTTCCTCGCCACTGAAAAGATGAAGGATGAACTGGAGGAAGTGCATACGGCCGACATCACTTTCGGTGATGAAAACCTCCTTCTCGGGACGTGCGACCACAACCGTCCCCTATATGTCTCCGGATACTGCCATGATATCAAGATAGGCAAGATCCTGGTGGATAATGAATCCTTCGTCAATCTCCTTAATGTTCAGGTGTTGAAGGAAATCTGCATGAGTGTGCAACACCTCGCTCGTGACAAAATTACTATCTCCGGTTTCGATTCACAATCGTCGCGGACTCTCGGATCTGTGATACTAACATTACGCTTTGGACTTCTCGTCACAGACATCAAATTCCATGTCATTGACGCCAAGACCTTCTGCAACGCCTTGCTCGGTCGTCCTTGGTTACACGAATACAACATCATCCCTTCTACACAACATCAGTGTATGAAGTACTTTAAGGATGGTTTCGAGTACACCGTAACAGGTGAGTTAAACCCATTTTCCGTGAACGAAGTCCGCAAATACGAAGATGCGAAGTACTTTTTGCCAGATTTCGAGGATACAGAAAGGTGTCGCAACCCGGAGAACAAAGCCGCCGCCACCATCCCTGTTTTCGGGAGCGATACCGAAGAAGAAGAAGAGATGGTTTATGCAGGGCCATCTCAACGCAACAACCTGGGGACGCCTGCCCCCATGTTAGTCTTCGGAAGTGATTCAGAAGATGAAGTTAATGCTGTGTTCTCCAATCGGCTGTCAATACAAGCACCCCTTGGCGATGACCATAGTTTTCAAATCACCATGGTACCGCGAGAACACTACAAGGATCTCGACACGCTTCAGGCTCATAATGTGCAGGACCTGCAAACATTTTACGTCCCTCCCAGGCAAAGGGGTGAGAAGGTTATCCTATTCTACCGATCCTCAGAGTCGAAAATAGAGAAAGAGATCTGGCATGGCGCGGATGCTACACTTGACAGGCTCCAACCCATCCGTCTGCCCAGATACTATACAAATGGATTAAAGAAGCTACTGAAGCGCCAAGGAGTACCCTTAAAACAGACTGTTCGGCAGGCTCGGTTCTACAACAGGATTTGGGATGTCCCCGGGACTCAACGCAAATTGCCCAACGGGAAAATGGAAACACTCAGGCTTGGATATGCAAGAGCCGGAAAACAGGAACGGGCTCACAGCAGCTACGCTATATATACCTTTGATGAAGAGGAGGACGCCCTGTCAGGAGATGCCAACCCCCCATCAAAACTAGACCCCGCGATTAAAGCGCCGAGTCCGTCGTTTGAAGAACGAATGGGCAAGCCTATCAGGAAAGTGGGTCAGAAAGCTCGGGAAGACCACAACCGCGAAATGGCCATCTACGAGAAGGCCAGGACGCAACGTCTATTTCAACATGCTGCAAAAGACAAAGACGCTTATCCTCGTCAATCCGTTGTACGAAAGGCCTGACGCAGAGACGGAAATAAATCAAGAAGCGGAAAGAGGAGCCGACAACAACGACACAGGATTAGAGGGTTACGTGGTCGGGTGTTGCACGGCTCGGATTTGTCCCTCATGAAGAAGATGAGTCGAGCGTACTCCTTCCCTCGAGACAAGACGGAGAAGTTACTCAAGCTCGCTATAAAACATCAAATGATCGCGCTTCCAGAGTCCAGACATCCTGAGCAAGCTAACAAGGCTTCTCATCTGAGTTATTGCTCTTATCACCGAGCCATAGGACATCCTACCGAAGACTGCTTCACTTTCAAGAACTGGGTCGAGGACCAGTACCAACGGGGCAGATTCGCTTTATCCGACGGCTGGAAGGTAACACCGCCACAAAAGCATGAGCCCAAGGCCGCAAGAGCAGAACCGGGTCCACCTCAGTCCGGGGAGCGGGTTCGCACCTGTTATACGATTACGATATTAGGAGAAGAGCCCGAGAACGTAGATGACCTTCCCCGGTGCTTTGAGAACAGCGATGATGAGGTGATCTCAGAATTTCCGCCCGCTCCGAAAGAATTGGAAGATGGTATACATACTACTGCAGATAACCTCAAGAAGATTGAGTTGGGATCGGCAGACGACCCGCGACCGATATTTGTCAGCGAGCTGTTATCCGAAGAAAGGGTGGCTGCGTTAAAGAACGTGCTTCTACGGCATAAAGACTGCTTCGCGTGGAACTACTCCGAGATGCCAGGATTAGATCCGGAGATTGCTGTGCATAAATTAGTAATATCCCCAGATATCAAGCCAGTCAAGCAGGCGCCAAGGAGGATGCGACTCGAGCTCGAGATGAGCATCAACGCCGAGGTCAAGAAGCTGATCGATTCTGGATTTATCCAAGAAGTCCAATATCCCGACTGGATCGCCAATATCGTCCCGGTAATGAAGAAGAATGGGATGGTACGCATATGCGTGGATTTCAGGGATCTCAATAAAGCCTGTCCAAAGGATGATTTCCCAGTACCAGTAACCGAGCTAATGATAGATAACACGTCCACTCATGAGGTTTTCTCCTTTATGGATGGTTCGTCAGGATACAATCAGATAAAGATGCATCCCGAAGACCAGAAGCACACCGCTTTCCGCACTGCTTTGGGTATATTCTGCTACAGGGTTATGCCCTTTGGTCTAAAGAACGCTGGCGCTACCTATCAAAGGGCCATGACAAAGATCTTTGATGACCTCATACACGACGTCGTCGAGTGCTATATCGATGACCTCGTAGTAAAGAGCATGTCATACGAAGATCATTTAAAGCATCTGGAGACTGTATTTCGACGCCTTCGGCAATATAATTTGAAAATGAATCCCCTCAAATGCGCGTTTGGAGTCTCCTCGGGCAAATTCCTGGGATTCATCGTTCGACACCGAGATATTGAAATAGATCCGTCAAAGATCAAGGCGATCATGGAAATGCCACCCCCAAGGACTCTCAAACAGCTGCGGTCTCTCCAGGGGAAGCTCGCGTATATCCGGCGGTTTATCGCCAACCTGTCAGGCAAGTGCCGTCCTTACAGTCACCTGATCAAAAAAGGAACCCCGTTCGTCTGGAACCAAAAATGTCAAGGTGCACTAGATGAAATCAAGCAGTACCTGCAGAACCCGCCGGTGTTAGCTGCGCCGGTCAAGGGAAAACCCCTCATTCTTTGTACAACCGCCCTCGAAGGTTCCTTAGGCGCATTATGGGCACAAGAGGACGATCAGGGGAAAGAGAGAGCACTCTACTACTTAAGTCGAGTTCTACTGGGGGCAGAAAGCAACTACTCTCCCATTGAAAAACATTGCTTGGCGTTAATCTTCGCGATAACAAAGCTCAGGCACTATGCGTTGGCACATGAAGTCCGCCTCATTTCAAAAGTGGATCCCCTTAAGTACTTGATGTCGAAAGCCATATTGACGGGACGACTCGCTAAGTGGGCCCTGCTCTTGATGGAGTTCTCGATAACGTATCAACCTCTTAAGGCAGTGAAAGGCCAGGCCATTGCCGATTTCCTCGCTGAGCACCCGATACCGGCCGATTCTCCTCTGAACTGTGATTTGCCGGACGAGCATGCATTTGATGCGATTGGCGGTGGAAGCACCCGATGGGAACTCTATTTCGATGGAGCGTCCTCCGTAAAGAAACAGAAACAAGGTATCCCAATGACCAAATCGGGGATAAGCCTCGTCTTTGCAACTCCACAAGAAGGGATAATGCGCTTCGCCTTCTCCTTAACAGAGCCGAGGACAAACAATGAAGCTGAATACGAAGCTCTGATAGCAGGCCTCGAAATCGCCATCGACATGGGAATTGAAGACCTCCTTATATACGGGGATTCTCAGCTGGTCATTAGTCAAGTAAATGGTGACTACCAAACGTGCAAGCCGGAGTTGGTGAAGTACGGCGAAAAGGTGCAACAACTATTGACCCAAATTCCTTCCTATACTTTGGAGAACATACCGCGCGCGGAAAACAGCAAAGCAGACGCGTTGGCTAAACTTGCTAAAGAACTGGCTGACAAGAACCTCGATGATGTCAGAATCGTGGTACAAAGCCGTCGAGTGCTCGCCCCGGCGGAAATACCTTCGGAATCACCCGAAGAGAAGGGAGTGACTGAGCAGACGACCCTACAAATAAAAGACCATGAGAAGGCCGAAGACTGGAGGGAAGTCTTCATAGACTACTTTAAGTCCCACCGAATGCCCAAAGAAGCGTCCTCAAGACATCAGCTCACGAAACGAGCTCTATCTTTCGCTTTCGTCAACGATATTCTATACAAGAGATCGTTTGATTCTCTATGGCTGAGATGCTTAGGACCTGACGAAGCAGAGAGAGTCATTCAGGAAGTTCATGACGGACTTTGCGGTTCTCACCAAGCAGGCCCAAAGATGAAGTTAAAAATTAAACGGATGGGTTACTACTGGCCCACGATGATCCAGGACTGCCTCGAGTATGCGAAGCAATGCCACTCGTGCCAGATTCATGGAGACTTTATCCACCAACATCCGAATCCACTACATCCAACGGTGGCTAGTTGGCCATTCGAAATGTGGGGGACCGACATAGTCGGCCCCATTGAGCCAGCATCATCCCGGGGACACCGTTTTATCCTGGCGACAACTGATTAATTCTCCAAATGGGCAGAAGCAGTACCGCTGAGGGAAGTGAAGACGGAGAATATCCTCCATTTCTTCAAGACGCACGTCATCTATCGGTTCGGAACTCCACGGCGGATTATCTCCGATAATGGGCCGGCCTACCGAAGCCATAAGATTAGCCGCTTCGCACAGCAGCACAATATAGACTGGAGATATTCTTCGGTTTACAATCCACGAGCTAACGGTCTGGCCGAGGCCTTCAATAAGACCTTGACGAAGATCATAAAAAAGACCGTTTCCAGGAATAAGAGAGACTGGCACGAAAGGCTGCAAGAAGCCCTCTGGGCTTATCGAACTACATTCAAGACGGCCACGAACACAACGCCGTACGCGTTGGTATTTGGGACGGAAGCAGTGCTCCCCCTCGAGATATAGTTACCCTCTCTACGAGTAGCAGTCCACCACGAGCTGACGAACGAAGAAAATGCTCACCTTCGGCTTGAGGAGCTTGATGCCCTCGACGAAACCCGGCTCATAGCGCAAAAACATCTAGAGGCCTACAAAGCAAAGATGACGCGCTCGTACGAAAGATTGACCAGGCCGAGGACATTCCGCCAAGGCGAACTCGTACTAGTGGTCAAAAGACCTATGATCCCCAATCGTGCCAAGCGAGGAAAATTTGAGCCAAACTATGAAGGCCCGTACATCATAGACAAGGTCTACCAGGGTGGAGCCTACCTACTCATGGACATGCACGGTGAAAGGCCTTTCAGGCCAATAAACGGCCGCTTCTTAAAGAAATACTACGCTTGATAAGCCACAGCCTGGGACAATGATAGATGGCGACGACTATGTCCGCTCACTATCTTCCTAGGCTCAGACTTTACAAGCAGCAGCCGGCCTTCCCATAGCGACGGACCGAAACGTCCTTAAACTAACGGCGGACCGAAACGTCCTTAAACTAACGGCGGACCGAAACGTCCTTAAACTAACGGCGGACCGAAACGTCCTTAAACTAACGACAGATCGAAACGTCCTTAAAATATCGACGGACCGAAACGTCCTTAAACTAACGACGGACCGAAATGTCCCTAAACTACTACCGCAGCATCCTTAGGCTGACAAAAAAAAAGGGGAGAAAAAGAAAAATAAAAAAAAATGAAAGAAAAAACGGTATGTCCATAAGCAAAATGGGCACGGATGAAAACCCGAAAGGGCTCCGTGAGTAAAAACAGCAGGGCTGCCGGCAAGTGTTCGTGAAAACCCGAAAGGGCGCGGCCTTGTTAAAAAACAAAAAGTGAAAAAGAATAAAAAAACGGTACGTCCATAAGCAAAATGGGCACGGATGAAAACCCGAAAGGGCTCCGTGAGTAAAAACAGCAGGACTACCGGCGAGTGTTTGTGAAAACCCGAAAGGGCGCAACCTCGTTAAAAGACACTTGTAGGGTCCTCTCGACCTTGTAAGGAGAAACCACCTGCGTGAGATCCTTACGACTCACAAAGGAGCAACACACTTAGGGATCCTCATGATTCCTAAGGAGAAAATACACTTACGAGATCCTCACGACTCGTAAGGAGAATTCTCTTATGGGACCCTCACGGCTCATGAGATTTGAAAGTCTTAAGTTACAGAAACCTAAACCTGTTCTTAAGAAAATCCTCCACAACCTTCGATATTGCCCTACAAGAGGCTCAATACTGACCCTTGTATACAATTCACGGGCGCGAAAAAACATTTCCCCAGCAAAGTTACACCCGTGACTAGGGACATGTCCATATGATGAGCAACCCTTGTAGGTCCTCTCGACCCATAAGGAGAAAACCCTCGTAGGATCCCTACGACTTACAGAGGAACATACACTTAGGAATCCTCACGATCCCTAAGGAGAAAATACACCTGCAAGATCCTCACGACTTGTAGGGAGAAATACCCTTGTGAGACCCTTACGGCTCATGAAGTCAAAAGCCTTGGTCGACAGGACCCTTAACCCTGTTTACTAAGCCACCTTTGTTCAATATCGACAGAGGCAAATGATGATTCGCTCCTGGCAGCATCCCAGTTGCAGCGGTGCTGATGCCGAAATCGGTGTCTAAAATCCAAGCTTGCGGCGAAAAAGCTAACAAGCCACACATGCCTACGAAATAGCCGAAATGATGGGGCAACTTGCAATAAAAAACAGCAAGTAAAAATGTATGCATAAAAAATAGCCGAAATGATGGGGCAACTCGCAATAAAAAACAGCGAGTGAAAATAAAAAAAATATAGCTGAAATGATTGGGCACCGCGAAAAATAGCCGAAATGATGGGGCAATCGCGACCTAGAGATCATCGCGGAAAAAGAAATAAAATAAAAAGAAAATGTATGCCTTACAGGTGATGTTCCACCACACCCTGTATACAATCCAATGGCATAAACAAAAAGGGAACATACCTCCCTCCCCCAGGTTTCACCAAAGAAAGAAGCTAAATCTCGACGGGCCACAGGCGACCTAGAGATCATCCCAACACTCGTCTCGTAACAACGGACACAACTTCAAGCTAAGCGGAACAGCGGCAACTCCCAGTTCCATGGCTCGGTGGTATACATATCGCCAACAGTCAAACCTCCATCCCGTGAAATGCGGATACAATCAGCAAAATTCCTGGTTACGTGGAACGCGGATAATGTCACTCTTTGACCCTATGGAAAACGTCCAGAGCGGAGCCTAGTCCTCGCCGAGCACGGCAGTGAACCCGTGTGAAGCATCTAGTGCAAACTTCCTGGTCACGTGGAACGCGGATGATGTCACTCTTTGACCCCGTGGAAAACGTCCAGAGCGGAGCCTAGGCCTCGCCGAGCACGGCAGTGAACCCGTGTGAAGCATCTAGTGCAAAATTCCTGGTCACGTGGAACGCGGATAATGTCACTCTTTGACCCCGTGGAAAACGTCCAGAGCGGAGCCTAGTCCTCGCCGAGCACGGCAGTGAACCCGTGTGAAGCATCTAGTGCAAAATTCCTGGTCACGTGGAACGCGGATAATGTCACTCTTTGACCTCGTGGAAAATGTCCAGAGCGGAGCCTAGTCCTCGCCGAGCACGACAGTGAACCCGTGTGAAGCATCTAGTGCAAAATTCCTGGTCACGTGGAACGCGGATAATGTCACTGTTTGACCCCGTGGAAAACGTCCAGAGCGGAGCCTAGTCCTCGCCGAGCACGGCAGTGAACCCGTGTGAAGCATCTAGTGCAAAATTCCTGGTCACGTGGAACGCGGATAATGTCACTCTTTGACCCCGTGGAAAACGTCCAGAGCAGATCCTGGTCCTCGCAGAGCACGGCAGTGAACCCGTGTGAAGCATCCAGAGCGGAGCCTAGTCCTCGCCGAGCGCGGCAGTGAACCCGTGTGAAGCATCTAGCGCAAAATTCCTGGTTACGTGGAACGCGGATAACGTCACTCTTTGACCCCGCGGAAAACGCCCAGAGCGGAGCCTGGTCCTCGCCAAGCACGGCAGTGAACCCGTGTGAAGCATCCAGAGCAAATACCGGACTGTGGAGTCCTTAAAATCCACGGACTATGACGTCCTTAACCTCGACCGTGATGTCTTAAAACTAACGATCAACCACCCCGATTCCTTACAGATTTTGCCTTGGTTTAAGGGTACATCTCTTCACTCCTTTGATACCTGGCGTTGTAATTCCTCAACGTCTTCAAAGAGGTGACGGGTCCCTGCAACCACACATCGGACTGTGGAGTCCCTAAATCCACGGACTATGAGGTCCTTAACCTTGACCGTGATGTCTTAAAACTAACATCGGACTGTGGAGTCCCTAAATCCACGGACTATGAGGTCCTTAACCTTGACCGCGACGTCTTTAAACTACAATACCTGGAGAAACCCCTAATTCCGTAGAACACGGACAAGGGTGACCGCATCCAACACTTACAAGTCCTCACGACCTGTAAGGAAGAAAAACTCTCTTGTGGGATCCTTACGACTCTCAAGGGAAAACCCTTTTAAGAATCCTCATGATTCTTAAGAAGAACTCACACCTATGGGATCCTCTCGACCTGTAGGGAGAAAAACTCTTTATGAGACCCTCGTGGCTCATAAGATGCAAAAGCCTTAGGAAGCAGATCTTAACCCTGAGTCCTGAGCCATTGCTGTCCTGCAAGGAGATCAAGATAGAATATCCGCAGAATACATTCAATGAAAAGGAGACACATCATTGAGAAGAAAAATGTATCTTTTATTCATAAACCAAAATGGGTACAAAGTACAATTCATGAAAGAAACAAAAAGAAAATACTCTCATCCATGAGTATGTACAAAAAAAAAGGAAAAGATACAAATGTTTCAAGCCGGCGGGCGATTCAGCAGCTTGGTCAGCTCATCCTGCTTTTGTTGGACCACGGCTTCATGACGCAAGATCTCCAAAAGACGAGCCTCCGCCTGAGCTTGTTGGGCCTGATATGAAGCAAGCCGGGCTTCAAGCTCCTTCTCAGTGGCCTTATGAGCCTCGACCCTCTCACGAGTGAACGTGGCAGCTTTATCGAGAGCCACCACCTCTTTGATGGACTCCTGAAGCACCCGCCAGAGTTCATACGCTTTGTTGGCTTTGGCTGTGAGATTGGCTTGAAGCTCGCCCAGCGCCTTGGAGGCTAGCTCCCTCTCCGAGAACTTGCGACCGAGCCTCTTCTCACATGACGTCATGTTTGCCGCGCACCGTGCTATCAGCCCCCGTAACTCCGCCTTTGCAGCCACGGCCTCCGAGGAAAGGTGGGAACATTCGAGGACGTGCAGGCAAGCCTCCACCCGCCGGCAGAACTCCACCCAGACTCGCACCACCTCTTCGCTGTGGTAGGTGGCAAGAAAAGGAAGAGAACCGTTAGCCTCGGCAGCGAATGCTTCAGCCGTGGTCGCGCTGCCAGCACGAAGCTCCTCGATCAGAGACGACAAGGAGACGAGGCTTAATTGGGCCAAGCGTTCTGAAGCCCGCAAGGCATAAGGGCCGGGCGGCATCACGATGCGCGACTCCAACGCCGTGGAGACTGGCAGAGCTGTTCAAATTTGGAAGACGTCAGCAAAACTCCTAAACGCAGAGCGAACGGGACTATAATAAAATGTCACTCACCGACAGTCATGCAAGTAGGAGCTGAAGGTTCCCCTGGCCCTTCAACGACCTCGACCTCATCGTCGGCTTCCAAAACTATAAGAGACATTAACGTCATTTCGCAAAATAGTAACAATGCTATGGTAAAAAAAAGGGGGAGGCGAATGTCACTAACCTTGCCCAGAGGAAAGAACAATACGCTGAGGGGAGATCGCCTGCGGAGCTGCCATCTCCAATAAACGCTGAAATGACTGTCGAGGCGACAGATCGGCAATCGTGGCCGCCAAACCGCGCAATTCTGGGAAAGATAAAAGAGTTCAGACTATGAAGGGGTTGCTAAATTAAAATGCAGAGGGATACCTTCAACACTCCTCCCGTTCTGAGCCGGGGGGATAGCAGCTTCAACGGTCTCCGCCGTGACCTCAGGCTCCAACAAAGGGAGAGTAGTCCCGACTACCTCGCTTCCAGCCTTTGGGCCGCCCTCGGTAAGAGTCATTGGGGCGACGGCCTCCAAAGGAGCCTCCCCCAAAGGGGCAAGCACTCCCGGATCAAGAACCGCCGCTGGAAGTTCTAACATGAGAGGAGCAGCCTCGTCAGCCCCCTCCACATCCAGCAAGGCTTCATTGAGAATTTCGGCGGGCTTTAGCTTTAATGGGCCAGTAGGGAGCTCCCCTAGCGTCGAAGATTCTGCATGACTCAAATAAAAATAATGATACATATGCACGGGCACAAACAATCTGAAGAACTACGAAAAGAACCACAACGTACCGATGCGCAAAGAAGCCCTCAATATGGCTTCTTCAAGCCGCTGCTCCTTCTCAAGAAGGTGGGCTCGCCGGGGTTCGAGAGTGGACTCATGGCCGCCGGTCCATAAAGAAAGTGCGTCAGCTGCATCTTCTGAAGCGGCCCGCTTCAAAGCCCTTTCCCCCCATTCCTCCAAAGGGCCTATAAATCGCCGCCGAATCCACGAAGGGTCTTCATAAAAAATCACAGCGGGATAAGACTTCTTCGGAACCTTGGCGTTATGAGACGCGTCTTTTGAACGCCGTATAGCCTCAGCCAATTGTGCGGCCTCCTCATCAGCCGAACTCGGGAAGAGAAGTCCAGCGTCTGACTCTTGCAAGGCCAATGGTTCGTCTGCAAGGATAGGCTCAGACTCCGCCACAGAATCAAGCAGGGTGGTAGCCGCTTTCCTCCGCCGTTTAGACCTAGAGCCGGTCGCTGAGGATGACCGCTTCCTCCCTCGCGAAGCCTTAGGGCGACGCTGGCCCACATCGCCCTCAGCGCCCTCATCCCTGTTACTCTCGCTCGGTGCCACAACCGAGGGCGACATCGCCATTGTCGACGCCACGGAGGGCGGTGCCGCCACCGGCAGAGGTGCTACCACCGGGGCCCGTTTACCCCTCGATCGAGAACCCAAGGGCATACCAGCTATTGGAGTAAGGTCTATCCCGGACTCCCCCGGAATGAGCACGGTGCCAATCTCCCTCAAAGGAAAGCGGACTGGAACCCTCGGTCGTAGCTCAGCTCCCGAAACCTGAGGAGGGGCGTCGTGACCAAGAAGCACCCTTCTTTCTTCAAGAATAATTGGGCTGATCCGATGAAGATACCAGCCCGTAAATGCGCCTACACATCGGGGCATGTACTCGGCTTCAGGGACCATGAAATAAGAGCTGGTGTTCAGCCTCATGAAATGATGAGCGGCATCGCGAACAGCATCGAGCGAAGGGATCGGGGCAACTATAAAAGCCTCGAAAGGAACGCCCTGGTCATATCCAAGCTGTCGGGCAAATCGATGCGGATTGTACCGCATGAAAAGAGCTGCACTGTCCCGGCGAAACACCAAGTAGCCCGGTTTAATTGTATACAAATGTGCGGCCTCCCGGGGCTTCAAAGAAGGTGCGTTGTCTTTCGACTGGTCCCAAAGTTGTTGAACAAGACCCGAAGGAGTAGACAAGCCCCGATCATTAAAAACCAACCCGCCATCGGTGGCATGAGGAGAAATCAGCACCCGAATAGCCCCGAATTGAGTCGGGTCGGCGGCAGAAGCATCCACTAATCGCATAAGTCGTGGAAAGGGGTAGGCATCGTAAAATGAGGGCCTCTGATGCATGGCGAAAGCCCCCAATACGTGCATTTCGATCCAGGACGTGAAATAATGAAGCGAAAAGTTTACCACATCCACGCCAGGCGTAGAGGTATTAGCTGCGGTGCCCAATCCATTATAGAGGTGCGCCAAGGCCGGGATGCCGATGGCCAACCACGTCCCCTCAGCAATACGATGAGCCGGATAGATGACCGAGGCTCTCATGAAGCGACGATGCATGGGGATAACGAACCAACTAAGCCAAACACTGACAAACCCCACGAAGAATGTTTCCTCATCCATGCCGGGTGCTGCAACGGACTCAAAAGACATCGGCGACACGATGGGAATATAATATTGTGGCAGGTCCGATTCAGCGGTCGGTAGCTTCTTCGGACCAAACCCAAAGGGGTCTTTGATGTTAGCAAACTTCGGAGCAGTCTTCGATATGACGTCCTCACGAAGGAAGCAGGAAATAAAGCTTTTAAAAATAACACCCTGCTCCTCAGATTCAGTGAACAATCGATCAAAAATACCCAGCGCCTTGATCAAGCTGGGGCGCTTGTGGCGAACGGCGTTCTCAACAGACAAGCCGTCAGCCGGTGCAGACTCGGGCTCAAAGACATACTCGTCAGGAGGCAACAACTCCTCATACAGTGCACCCCTGATCGGCAATCCCGAGATTTCATAAAATTCTGCAAGAGAGATTGAGACCTCACGATCTCCTAGGATGAAAGTGTTGGTAGGAAGATTCCATTGGTTTAAAAACGCCTTAACCCACCAGGCATGCGGGGACTTATAATGGAAGAGTGACGCGTATATGGCCTGATAAAGCCCGACTTTCTGCAACCGCGCCCGATGGGCAGAAAGGATGTAACGAGCCCAGAGAAGGTAGCCCGTAGGATGCCTAGGAGTGAGCCCTATCTTATAAATTTTCCCCCACGGGTGGGCCTTACCCTGGCAGATACGCCGTCCCAAGATGTCTATGGCCGGGATCGGATGATTCGGTATGCCGGTCGTCGAAGGCTCCAGCCTCCCCGTTGGAGTCCAGTTGGGCATTTCCACAGCAAAAACTGTCCTCGGAGGATCCATCGGTAAAAATGGGAAAGTGGGTTCCGCCGGCACCGCGCAAAGAAAACTCCGGCGACCCTGAATAATCTGACTATACCAAGATCCCCATTGAAGAAGGTTGGTGCAGTTCGGGTCATGGGCCCGAATCATCGCCATCGCTTCCTCATCAGATGGTGACTGAGGAAAAGCAGCCTCCGAGCGAGAAAAGGGAAAGCGTGGAACAGAAGCCATCGCACCTGAAATCCAATAAAGGAAGACCGTTAAAAGAAAAGTTAGCAATATATATTCGTGCATGAACATGAAGACTAGTTGAAGAAGGCAACAACAGAGTTTCCTAGGACCATTGGCTACAAAACACATGGGCCCCACAGAATCCGGATGACGGCTCATTAATAATGAGACCAAATAGTTACAATAAAACAAAAGGAATATCCTCATTTAATAAAGAATGATGATCATGCACATTCCCCCCAACAGGATCTGTCTCGGGCTCTACAATGAATCCAACAAGATCAGAGGAATTAAATTCCCACAGAAGACATCATTACAAAACCACCATTTCATTAATTACAGAAGAACAACCTCGGGCCAAAAGACCCCAGGAAGCCTCTGTGTGAAGAAATCGAGTTCTTCATTGGAATTAAATTCATTATTAAGAAAAGGGAATTAAATTCCCAGAAACATTTTTGGATAGGAATTAAATTCCATGGAGTTGAAACGCCATCATCATCTCCCCAAAGATCATCTAAACCCTAAGAGATCTACAGTTTGAAAGGTTAAGCGGTTTCATGTTCTTATGGAAAAACAGGAAGAAAAAAGGGTAAAAACCCTTATTTTGGATTTAAGATCCAGAGGAATGTGAAGGTCCATCGTTTGTCCAAGAACATTACCTGAGGAAAAGAATTCTTTTAGAACAGAGTTAAACTCTGAAAATTGTTTCAAGACAGAGAACTAAGCTCTGGAAGCGAGAATTAAATTCTCAAGGAAAAAGTTCTCAGAAGAAGAAGATGAGCAAAGTGAAGGCTCCTATGAAGAGACAGTGGTATTTATAGAAGGCGATGGAAACGCTTCATCTCCCCAAATCCCTAAAGGAATCCAACGGTCACAAAAGGTGACAGCGTTGCACTCACGTGCTGACACGTGAGAACAACGCTGTGGGGGCATTTGTTTCCTGATTTAAAATCAGGAAAGCTTATGGAAAAGGCTTCAGAAGAGGGTCACGTGCTTACACGTGACCAGCAGTCACGTGTTGGCACGTGACATCCAAAAGTACCGGCAAAGAAAGTTCAGTTTCCCAACTACATCAAAGAGAGGGGCTTCAGTAAGGGTCACGTGCTCCCACGTGACCTGGGTCACGTGTCGACACGTGACATTTAAAAGCAGCAGCGAAGACCCAACGCTTCCTGATCAAATCAAGGAAAAAGCTTCAGAAGAGGTCACGTGCTCCCACGTGACCAGGGTCACGTGTTGGCACGTGATGATCAAAACATCAGAATTGTTCTCCAGTTAAATCAAGAAAAAGCGTCCAGACAAGGGTCACGTGCTCACACGTGACCAGGGGTCACGTGGTGGCACGTGACGGTTAAGCAGCAACCAGAAGACAGAGCGCAGAAAGAAAGAAGAAGGCTCATTCCAAAGGGGGTCACGTGCCCACACGTGACCATGGGTCACGTGGTCACACGTGACCGGCTTTCAAAGCCCATTTCGTTGACAGAATTAAATTCTGAAAGAGATTCGAATCTTTCCAAAGGAAAGCGATTATCTGGAACCAATCGAATTAAAGATTTAAAGATGATTGAATATCATTTATCTATGGGAAAATCTCGGGTTTGGAAAGATTTCCCCTTTAAATCTAACCGAAATAACAAAGGAGAATCCCGGGACTTGAAATCCAATGGTGAATAAAATTCACCCAATAATCCAAAGGTCAAAAACGAATGATGGATGCAAATCAAACCTCTCAATGAAGATTCGTCAAAAACTAATTGATTCGGCTGCTTCTCCTATAAATAGGAGCCAAGAGACACAGGGAGATACAGATATAGAGACACACGCAGAGGGAAGAAAGGGAGAGAGAGCCTTGATACTTCGAGGAACTTGGATCTTCTGCAAAAGAAAACCCTAGGTAAGAAAGGGAAGGCTCCTTGAAAGAAAAGAGAATTTAATTCTCAACAGAGTTTAACTCTGATATATAAAACAGAAGAACATATTTCTTCTCTCTTTGATAGAAGATCTGCAAAGTGCACATCTCCCCTTGAAGCTGAGAATTTAATTCTCAATAGGTTGAGATCCTGCCATGCAGATCCAAAACATAGAGAGGGAATGGAAGCACGAGAATTTAATTCTCACAGAACTATAGGAATTTAATTCCTTTAAAATAAAACTAGGGCTTGACCCTGTGTTATGGGAATTTAATTCCTTCAGAACAAAAAGAAACAGGGTTTAACCCTAATTAAGAACCTAGTTCTGTTAGAACAGCGGGGATTTAATTCCCTTGATCATAATTTAACAGAGAATGGGAATTTAATTCCTTAAAAGCTTTTATTAGGGTTTAACCCTATTTAGTTCTTCACATGTATGAGGAATTTAATTCCTACAGAAAATTCAGAGTTCAACTCTATTCCAGAATATAAATCTTCAAAAGGAAGTACGAATTTAATTCCTCTGAAATTATTGTCAGGGTTTAACCCTACGAGGAATTTAATTCCTGGAAAAGATTAACAGATCCTCTAAACAACATACATAGAGGCAGGGTCACGTGTCACCACGTGACCCCCCCAAAGAGATCTACAGAAAGCCCCTTTGAGGCAGCACCCCACGTGACCCACGTGACCCTCGGCAGAAGCTTTAACATATAAGCACTTGAATGCCCGTCACGTGATGGCACGTGATGCTCTGAAAGATGCGATAATCTCAGCAGAATAAATGAAGGGAGGGCGCCCTCACGTGTTGCCACGTGACCCCTCTTGCCTTAGTGTTCAACACTAAATTGGAACTCTCGAATCCAGTACTGAAACACTGTTGGGCCTTAGTGTTCAACACTAATCAAAAAACTTTATTCGCGGTGTTCAACACTGATTACCTTAGTATTTAACACTAATCTGAGATCTCCATTGCCAGTGTTCAACACTGATCTGTTTTAGTGTTCATGATAATTTGAAAGCCTTGTTGCTGGTGTTTAACACCAATTATCTTTTAGTGTTAAACACTAACTTGTCAACCTCATTCCCAGTGTTCAACACTGATTGCTCTGTAGTGTTTAGCACTAGGCTTTGGCCTAATTGGCCGAATGGATAGAGGCAAAGCCTCTCCTTCAAGAGACCAACAGGAAGTCAATATTCCAGACCTGATTGGACTTAGCCCAAGCTGGCCATAAGTCCTCAATTCGTGATCAACTGGGCTAATGGGCTCATAACATAATTAATTGGTCTTGATCCTAAATTGGGCCAAGGACTATTTGATCCACTCCGGTTCTAGGGTACATCTCTTCACTCCTTTGATATTTGGCTTTGTAATCCCTCAATGTCTTCAAAGAGGTGACGGGTCCTGACGACCGCACATTGATATGGACTGCGGGGTCCTTAAACCCGTGTCTAATGCAAAATTCCTGGTTACGTGGAATGCGGATAACGTCACTCTTTGACCCCGCGGAAAACGTCCAGAGCGGAGCCTGGTCCTCGCCAAGCACGGCAGTGAACCCGTGTGAAGCATCCAGAGCACATACCGGACTGTGGGGTCCTTAAACCCATGGACTACGACGTCCTTAACCTTGACCGAGATGTCTTAAAACTAGCAATGGACCGCAATGTCCTTAAACTACCAATGGACCGCAACGTCCTTAAACTACCCATGGACCCCAATGTCCTTAAACTAGAACAATAGAGCCCCCGCATGCTCTTTTGTCGGATCTAAACGGTCCCGTTTAAGTTGATCTTAGCCTCAAAGATGGCTAACGTATCCTTAAACCTTCAAACAGAGTGGACTATAAATCCCCCCAATTAACTCTGGCTCGAGGGTACATCTCTGAACTCCTCTGACATCCGTCGTTGTAATCCTTCAACGTCGTCAGAGAGGTGACGGGTCCCGATGGCCATACATACGATGGACCACTATGTCACTAAACTGGAACAATAGAGCCCAAACGCTCCTTTGTCGGATCTAAACGATCCCGTTAAGTAGATCTTAGTCTCAAAGCTAGACTAACGTATCCTTAACAAACGTTTGAGTTGATCTTAGCCTCAAGTATGGCTGACGTATCCTCAAACCAAACCCCCAAACCCAAATCTAAGATAATACGGATTTGGACTAGTCCACGCCCTACGGGCGACGACATAACTCAGTCTCCGTAAACAATCCACGGGCAACAAAGCACAAAACAAACACCCATGACACGAAGTGACCATCTGGAGAAGGAGAAAGTTGTTACCGCAATGCGGTAGCGTAATTAACTGCAGGGGCTTGCGCCTGCAGGGAAGAGCGTCCCCACAATCAAAAACCCCTCAAACGAGGGGGAATCTGACGAAGTCTGCTACATCGGACGCATCCGTCTAAACCTTCGATACATGGTGCCATAAATCAACTTGGCATCTTCGGAGAGGTGGACGGATAGCACCAATTAGCATCTGCCCCGAGTCTCAGTGCCAGGACATCGCAGTCCTACGCGCCGCCATTCGGAGGGGAACATGAAGCAATAATATGACAATCTGTATGCAACAATCATGTAAGGTACTCTATCAGGTACAACTAATACATGAAGCGATGATATGACAATGTATATATGCAACAGTCATGAAAGGTACTCTAGCAGATACAACTAATACATGAAGCAATACATATAAAATAAGGTATGTAAATGCAACAGTCATGGAAGGTACTCTATCAGGTACTACTAATACATGAAGCAGTGCATAAACAATAAATGTGGAGTATGGGATAAAACATGTCATTCCCACGGAATCCTGACCACGTGGTAGGACCAAAGTCCATCAAAACAATCCAAATCCCAATTTCCTCAAATCAGCCCCCAAATTAGCTCTCATATCATGTAAGTCTCACAAATACTGAATGTACAATATCAAATAAATCTCATATCATGTATCCAATATCAAGTGAATCTCATATATCCTGAATGTACAGTATCAAGTAAACCTCATATATCCTGAATGTACAGTATCAAGTAAATCTCATATATCCAATATCCAGTAAGTTTCATATAAAGTGAGTGTCCAACATCGACACTCAAAAACATCATGAAACAAGTGTCTAGCATCGACACATAAATACTCATATCCATACGTTCCTCGAATCGTAAGTGTCCGGTATCGACACCCGTGATTCACGTATCGGTCTTTCTCATATTCATACATTTCTCGAATTGTAAGTGTCCGGTATCGACACCCGTGATCCACGTATCGGTATATACGTCCTCCGAATCTTAAGTGCCCCAACATCCACACTCTCGATCCCGTATCGGTTTAAAACAAATTTCTGAGTGGATGCATACACATATCAAGTAAAGAATAAGAACACTTGCATAATATCATGATACCACCGCGGTCCTCAAATCCAAAAAACATCAAGTAATGAATAAGTATAATTGCATGAATCAATACATATATATTAGCGTCCCATTCCACTAATATATATATATATATATATATATATATATATATATATATAACAGCGTCTCATTCCACTGTTATATATACTTAGCAGTAAAAATATCAGAGAACATCATATGAAATCCATGAATGTAATATATGCAACATGAAACAGTAATATGAGCATATAAAGGAAAAACCGCTATTTAACTGCAACAAGTTAATATATATATCATGCGGTTCCTAATTTCTCCAAGTCCATACAACATCAAATAAAGGTGAACATGTAGCTATAGCCAGATATATATGTAATCATAAAGGTATAGCAAGGTATATGTATCTACTTATCAGTAATGATGTAATATACCCTTCAGGTATAAGTGAAGTATGTATGCAAGGTATACAAGTAGCTATGTCATTATGTGTGTATGTACCTATCGCTGATGGTACAATACCCTATAGGTATACAGGTAAGTAGCATGTAAGCATGTCAAGGCATATGTGTAAGCATGTAGGTATACATGTATGATATATGTCATATGCATAAAGAAATATGAATCAATGTCACAATGTCCCTAACCTAACAATATCATATCTATATGTGTGTTGTGCGTGTCATGGGAATTATTGTCGGTGTGTGTGGCATACAATCAGTGCTCGTGCAACATGAGCCGTCAATAATAGTGCAGTGTCCTAAAGGTACTAGTCCAAGCACAACAAGTAACTAAGCAATAAGGTGTATGCGCAACTCTATATATGAAATAGAATATACAACAAAGTCAAGTCATCTCTAGCCCAGACGCATAACGCCATGCGGGCGATTCCCCTGTAGATGTTAAATCTACTCACCAACCATCCTGGCTAAGTAAAGCCAACAACTCGCTTTCCCTTCTTCGAAGCGCCCGAAGTCCCCGCCTGCGATCCTGAAAGCATATAACAATATAACAAGTGTATATTAGCAATCGATCAATAACACGTACCAACTACGTTTGACCGACGCACCAACTCCAAACATACTCTCAAGTGTTCATCAAGTGGCTAACGCGCGTAGCGACACTACGAAACTAACTCAAGAGCAAAAACTACACAAGGACACGAACGACATCGGCACGACCCTAGCTAGAAACATAAAGCGACACAACTACCAAGCCTAGTCCCTGATTGTACCGATCGCACATTCACAACACAAGATATAGCGTGGAATCAATATAATTAACGTCGCAACGTCAAAAGAAACCCACGCCTAAAATTTACCGAAACCTAGTAAGCAATATATATCATTTTAGCACAAAACTACAACTTTTTACCAAAACTAGAATTTGCAAACATCACTAATTAGCAAGATTAAACCATTTAAACCTTTACTATAATTTTAATCTTAACCAATTAGGATTAGCAAAAGTTTAGTTTGTTAATTAGCTAAATTATCCGATTAGGAAAATATCATTTAACAAATTAGCAACTTGGTTAAGTTTTCATAATCTTCAAATAACAATTAACCATTTCATCAAGTTAAATCCTAACTTGAACTTCATTAAAATTATCATGAATGAATTAAACATGAATTTAAAGCTATAATTAAACAATTAAATAGCTAGCTTATGATTTAAACATAACAAATAAGGAATAGGGTTAGGGTTTTATACCTCACAAAAGATCAAAATCAAGCAACTAGAAACATCAATTTTTGCCTCCAAAGATCAAGTTTTTCTTGAAGATTCAAGCTAGATTTGTGAAGAAGAAAGATGGGTTAAAATTTGTTTAGGAGTTTTGTGGATTTATTTAGGGATTTTTGATGATTTATTGATTTTTGACGATTTCTAAAACGTTACAAAGTCCCTATGTAAAAAATACTTGTTAAAAACTTCTTAACTGTAAAGATTCCTTTAGTCAACTCCCTGGCCTTTTTAATTCCAATACCACCCTTTATAGAAACTATTACAATTATATCATAAATTACTACGTTTTATCGTAAAACTACTATATATACATGGAAACTACTATATTTATATAGAAAGTACTACATTTATAATAAAACTGCTACATCTATCTATAAGACTTACATTTATCAGTGAAACAATTACAATTATCTTGTTTTTTGTTTTGTTTTTTCTTGAACTCCTTTCTCCTTCTTCCACCCTCACCTTCTTCTTCAAATTTTTTCTTCCAAAAAATTCATCATTTAAAGGCTATCAAATCAAAATTATAACCTAATGTAAAAGATTTGGATTTTTATTATGAGTTCCCTTTTTTTGTATCAAGGAAGAAGAAAGAAAAAAGAGGAAAGATTAGATTTGTTGGACTTCTTTACGAGAGTTGTTGATAGGCATTTGAGTTGTTGAGATATTGGATTGGTTAAAAATCACTTGGAGATGGATATAAAGAGATGAGAATAAAAAATTAGAAGCTTATGAAGGAGAGAAAATTGGAGAAGAGAGAGATAAGGGCAATATGGATAATAACAAAATAGAAATATAAAAATAATATCAAAATTGTACTGCAGAGATTTAAACAAAAGAACCCTTGGTGCTATAGGTTTATTTAGTAGTCTTTTGGATCCAGGGACTTAATCAGATTTCTTTTAGATCTCAGGGGCTTAAAGATATTTTCCCTTAATTCAAACTTCACAGGCTGTTTTAATAATCAAGAAAATATCATAATTTTAAGGTTTTTTCAAATTTCACCCCCAAAATCTAGTATTTCCAAATTTCATCCCGAAAATCTAGTATTTCCAAATTTCATCCTCAAAACTATTAAACTGTCCAAATTTCACCTCCAAAATCTATTATTTCCAAATTTCACTTCAGAACAATTAAGTTGTCCAAATTTCACCCCAATGGTTCTCTTCTTTTTTCTTATGTTAAATAGAGATTAGAGTTTTAGATTTCTCATAATTTCAAAATTAGGAATTCTCTTGAGAGCAAAATTTAGGATATTTCACGTTCATCCAATATTTGTCATTTTAATAGATAAAATCAATCTCATTTGTGGCATTGTCATAACAATTACAACAACTTAAAGCAACAATATAAATCAGAGTTACTTCTATACAAGTAGTGGTTTAATTCAAGTACTTTGCGGCTACGGTATCTGTCACTCCCTGCTTCCTAAAATACGGAATACGAGGTGTGACAAGGCCAGTCATGCTCCTACGGTCAAGGAAATATCCTACCGTAGTCACACTTCGACTTCTAGCATTACGTGGTAATCAGTAATCATAGTGCAAGTAATGAGAAATGCAGTCACTAATTCAATCAAAACAGATGTAAAACTAACCAGATAGAGTCAAAGGAAAGAATAGCGCTGACGTCGCTAATCTAGATGTCCGCGGTATCCTCGAGGTAAGACAGATCCTGATCCGAGCTAAGTCCACTTCTCACTCTGAGCATGCATACTGAGGTCGTCAGAGCGGCACAATAGCAATATATACATATATAATGTGCAACGATGATAAACATAAAACAATAAGTATAGAGTAATGACGTGAGTATGAAATAACTGGTACATGTAACGATAAAGCAGGTGTATCAGATCAGTAATCAATGCAATGTCCACGTCACTGAAGCAATCAGTCTCTAAGTCTCAATGTCCAAATCACTAAACTTATCGTCAGTCCAAGTGTAAGCGTCAACCACCGCAGAAGTATCTCTAAACCAAGGGTAATCCCCAGAGGCAAGGGAACACGGGCCCGAATCACTATCAGTAAGAATCAGAAACACTACCGGTATAAATCCCGAAATCACTAAATATGCCGGTAGTGGGATTTCTGAGATTCCTTTGATCGAACTCACACTCAAACTACCCCACACATCGCGGTCTACATCAAACACCGACCATAAATCTAAATACTAGTCGCTTCATGACAAGTCTATGCGAGAATTGGAGACAGGGTCTTCATCAAGCATGTCTCGACTGGTATCCAAGATAAATGGACAGTGCTCGATATCTTACCTATGACACTAATATAAGTGCTCCCATACCCATCTCATACCAGTTATAGTTACACTTATATATGCCCCATAAGCGTCGACAATGCAATAACTAAATGGTTCCGCTGATTGTGTACAAGTACGCGTCACTTCCATTATTCAATCACACTTTTATACTAACGTACTTACCACAATCCAATCACCAACATTTATCACTTGGTAATGTAACACGGTCACTAGGATATCGATGCAAATGAACACTATTCACAAGGGTATAACAGTCATGCAACATGAGGGGTACAGTAAATGCACTACTGAATACATGTGAGCAACCGGTGTCGGTTGGATTAGAAAAATCATATAAAATCACACGTGTATAATTTGGCAAAACAATATAAAAGGCGTAAACAGAGTATTAAATTATCTTTACACTAAAATCAGTTTCGAGTCAATCAGGTTTCAGGTTTGCGAGTTATGGTCATTTCATTTTAAGTGTTCACTGCTGGAAATCCAGTTTCTGAACCGGAAGTCCATTTTGTAACACGTTTTATTCCCTGTTGGGAGCATAATTAGGCGACGCTGCTGTTATGTAATATTTAAATTTATCTGTTATGTTTCCAACGCATCATACGGATCAATAATATCCTCTGTACGCAAGGAGGGAGGTATGCACTCTCCAAGGTTACGGTATACATTCTGTTTCTGCACGAAACTGCAGTACACATCTACGGTTTAAAAGGTGTTATAAATATCAAACGACACCGGAATGCAATGAGGCCAGTACCGTTAGAAATCTAATTCAATTCTCCACGCTTCCATATATAGTTCCGCACACTTGCGCACTTAAACAGGGAGAAACATGCGTTCCAAAACGGATAAAGGTAAAGATTCTTGCTCCGGACTGCAGTCTAGAGTCATGAATCGCCTCTGTTTTCGTTGCTATAACTTAATAAAATACAAAGATGAACTCTGGGATGCTGTAGGTTTATCTGTTAGCTTCGATACAAGCCATAGAACATTAGGTTACATGTCGCATTCAGTTTAATATAGATTTTAGAACGTGGCATGTGCGGTGAATTCCAGATGCAACGTCGCCTTTTGGGGGCGTCGTTTCTTGTGCGAAACAACGTTATTTTGCATTCAAATTTCCACACGATAATTATAAACAGTAAAGGGATTTATCGATCATAAGTTTCGCTATTTTTATTTAGGTTTTGGTTTAGGATTCGCATCGAACACTCTTACATTATATACATGTCACGATTGAAACATCGGTTTTTACCCAATTAATTAAAGTGTGATTTAATCACTACAAGTTCTATACGGAACTAGAAAGGTAATATTAAACCCGAATGTATTCCACTCAATATGATTAAATAACGACGGTCACACATTAGAATGTAATGATAATTACAGTGTAAATATAATATCAATATAACTATAAATTTGACAAACTTGTATCTTATAGCATGTAGAGCAAGTGAGGGGTTCACTTGCCTCGGTCACTGACATGGAAGCGACAAACGTGCAGACTATTCGTCTCGACGCACAAGAAGACTACGAACGTTGCGGAATCAGGCATGACGCGATGCGAGGCTCGAGCGCGATACGGACTGCGACAGACATGTGCGGTGTTGCGACGGCGGCTACGTTGACGACCATGACGGCTACAGAGACTGAGACCATGGCTTGGACGACGACAAAGATGACGGCAACAGCGGCTATGAAGACTGCAACAGGTGCTCGATAAAATGGCTATAAGGATTTGGCTTGGGCTCGAGCTCAGCTAGATTTTGGCTTGGGCATGATGGTAGGCAACAACGATGCAAAGGGGAATGGTGGTGGTGACGATGGATATCTCGATGGAGGCGATGATGACGATGAGGTTTGCAGGGGAATTCAGTGGGTCAAGGTGATGGCGTTTGGAGATGAGGGGTGGGGCCTCGGCACATAGGTGGTGGAGGTGGTGAGTGGTGATGGAGTTGGGTGATGGAGTGGGTTGATGGTAGAAGCGGGGTTGCGGTGAGGTGGTTGACGGTGGTTGCAGAGGTAGAGGAAGCATGTGGTGGTCTAAGGCGACGGCTACAGCCGGCGATGGGTGCTTGTTGTGGTATTGGTGTTAGGTTGATAGGAAGAAGTGGGGAAGCTCGGTTAGGAGTGGAGGGTGTGAGCTCGAGGAGGAAAGGGGTGATGTCCCGATAGCGGTGAAGGGAGGTGGCCGACGGAGGAGGCATCAACGGTGGTGCGGGGACTTGTGGGTGGTGCGGGGACTTGTGGCTTGATTTATAACTCGAAAAGCCACCCCACTCACCCCGTAGTACGAGACCTCTATCGAACCACCCCATCCCTCACTCATTAAGGCCCGACTACACCCAGCACCACCATCATCGACCAATTCCAACTACACCAACACCATCATCATCAAGACTATCTATCACAACCAATAATCCCCTCCCAATTTCAACCTCAATTTCATCATTGTCAACCCCAATTTCATCATCAACCATCAACTAAACTTTTATCGACACAGTATCAGAGAGAGAGAGAATGACAAGCCACACATCAAGTGCTCAAGGCAAAACCAACTCCAAATATCACCCCACTGATGCGCCAATCAACACAGAGGGGTTCCATGGCCGTTTCTGCAGCCCGATCAAAATGCACAGCAAGACCAGGCCCAGAAAGAAAAGAGAACCTGAGGTATCATCAAAATAATATTTCCATAATTTACCACATACAATTCTTTTACTCCTTTTTAAAAGTTTATTTAGTGTCATCAAAATAATATTTCCATAATTGATATTGGTTTGCTATTTGTTAGTTAACCTGAGGTATTTCTTGCTAGCTGTATAGAACTTCTTAGTCCCACATCGGAAGCAAGAGAAGATGGGGCTGGGAAACAAGGCCATAAAACGAGAATAAATGCAATTTAATAAATCATACCTTTCTCGGCCTTTTGGTTAAGATCAAGTGTAGTATCTGTTCTTATCAGTTTAATATCTGATACGTGGGCCATCGGCTCACTATGATGTTAAATTAATTTTTTCTTCGGGGGAGTGCCCATCACAGTAGCTTGCTATTAGGGCTCTCAAGCGTTGCCCTTGTGTTGCACTGTTGCATGGGCCTGGCGCACCCCACCAAAACTTAATTAAAATTTTCTTAATAAGGTATCTTGATATTGTATTTTTTTTAATTACATTATTACATTATTTGCACAGTCATAAAATTTGTTTTCTAAGAACAATTCCTAGAATCTGAGAATGACCAATATAACTTTGTATATATATAATCATACACGCTGTTTTTATTAAATTGTAACTTTTCTTTTTTTGAAGAATTGTGGAGATGTAAAGCCCTTAAATTGCACACTAATAAAGGAAACCATAATTTTTCCTTAGTAAACGACGATAGAGATGCAAAAATTTATACATTAGTCTTGTAGTAGTGTAACTTTTCGAAAATGTTCTTCTATTTTAACCATTCAAATATTTCCAAATCTCTGAAAAATCTCTACCATCACATCTACAAATTTTATCAAATATCTTAGACAATAGATAGCAGAGGGTAAGATTGGTCCTATATAATTGCAATATGTGCCAACAAATTTATCTCAAGTATCTAAACAATCCAAAAAACTAATACTTGCAGCATCACAAGCAGGATGCTACCTAATTTAAGGAGCTCATCCACAACCAATAAAAAGATGAGGGCAAAATAGATGCCTATTTCATGGAAATTTCAATTTTGGCATCTTTGCTCTTTTCATTACAACTTTAGATCAGCAAAGGCAAAAGTTTGGCGACATTCGACATTTTCGTTTTTATGTTGTTTTTTCCCCCTTTTGAATCGGGAACGATGGGAGAATCAAGCATGGGGTCCGCGCATGTGAAAATAACAAAGAATCATGATAAGCCCGTTCGCGTTCTAGAGTTGTTAAGTAATTGTACCATAACAAGGCAGTGGTCTTTGATGGAGGCCGTGATCTCCTTCAGATGTTGTCCTCTATCGATCCTGTGATGGCGGTCTTTAACGGTTGAGATTTGGTTTGAAAGTTGTTAAGCTTGTGGATCTTAATGGGTTGGCGTTGACGCCGAGCTATCTGCAAAAGAAGTCCCGGGGTGGGTGACCACCGTAGAACCCTCCAACGATCAAGTTAGTGCCAAGGAATATATGCTGAGTAACGGCGTATTGGAATCTGTTTAAATTGGAATTAGACTCTATTACAATGAGGATGAACATTGCTTTACTCATCGCATTGGTTATGTTGCTGGCTGCTTTGATCGTCGTTAGAACCAGCTGATCCACTGCCAAGATCATCGTTTATCAACATGCGCAAGTTGCACCGTAACTTTCTCTCTCTTTTCATTGTCAATTCATACTCAACTCATAGTTTTTAGTTTTTCAGACTTTTGGTTTCATAATTCTTAACTCTATTTTTTGTGTTTGTTAAATCATTCGCACATCCTGCTCCGGGGTTCATACATTGTAAAGCACCAATGCAATGTTGCGTTTTTGGCACCTCTCCAAATGTTGATTGCAGTCTTTATGCCTATACATGCCCTTAACAACTATCAACCAAAGCAACGTGCTATTTGCATCTCTTTTGAGCTTTACTACTATCATGTTACCAAATTGTATTTTGCTACGTCTCTTATGTTAATTTTATGTGTATGGTGGATAATAAGTGCATTTTCCTTGCCTAAAGAGAAGTTTCTCTCCTATCTTAATTTGAAGGCTTGTATTGTTAGCGTTGAACTTAAAATAATCCCAACTGGTATTATATATATGTATGATTTTTGGTGACTGAACAACCGCTAGAGGAGCAATTTTGTTGAACCAAAAAACTTAAGTAAAATATATATTTCTTGGAATTGTTTGAATGAGTAAAATATATATTTCTTGGAATTGTTTGAATGATCTTTCGCAGCTAGATATACTCATCTTCAACTATGTCAATAACGCACAAATAGTACAAGCACACACAGACACTTGAACATGCACGCGCAGAAACATGCACGTACCTATATAGGATGTATTTATAAATATCTCCATGATGTATCCCTGTCAGTACCTTAACATTCCTTACAATAAATTTTCATTTGACAAATAAATGGGATCATCATAAGACGGTCTATCTATGTGCATGTAATGCGCACATAAAGATTGTTGGTGGTGGTTGTGCTCTATGTCAAAGCATCAAACACATTGTACATTTTGATATGCTGTTAGAAAATTTGTTACCAGTCACAGTAAGATACGTTATATGCATTGGTAACAATCACTACTTGACCTTAAATGCTTGGATAACGATTTTAGAAATTTCAGTTCTTATTTCTAGAACTCCTTCTCTTCATTGGTTTTGGAATATCACAACTTCTAATGACAGGATATGGAATGCAGCTTTTCTCTTCTGTAAGTGGATGAATTTAAATGAGTTTAGACAATAGCATTTTTGCTGCTGGGCTATTTGATTTATAACTGATGTATTGAGTACTTTACTATTATTGACATGTCATGACATGTGCAGGTTCTGCTGCTCGTGTTTATTTGGTGCTTTATGGTTTGTAGCAAGGAAAGGTATGGCTGTCAAGGGCAAGCTACGTCAGATTCGGTAAGGAATTTGAAAATATTTGCTTATAGTCTCTACTGTGTATCTACTTGTTTCAGAAGCAATGGAAAGACTTGTTATTTTATTTTTGGATGGAAATAAACAAACATGCAAAAGTCCACCATGAATACGTGTATTGGGCTCTCCAGTATTGGAAAATACTGTAGTGGATCCAAATTTTAAAGCAAACTTCTTGTTAATGCTATAAGCTATTGCATCTACTCATCTTAACAGGATTCACTTATCCAAAAAAATTACCATACCGTTCCGTCTTAACTAGAAATAGTTTAGATAAGCAAATGAAGCACTACCCTTTATCTTCCCTTCACGCAGCTGTATATACTGGTATTTCAAACTGATATTGGCATATATGTGTGACCATCTCAGAAGCACAACCCTTTGTTCCAAGATAGTTACCTTTGCTGTTGATATCCTCTTAAGATATTATTGAAGCTTGATGTTATGGTATCACTGGATCAAGTAAGAGGAGGCAAGTTTGAAAATGAAATCCTGCACTCTATTCTCTTTTTTTTTCCCTCCATCTCGAAGTCGTAGTAATTAAGCCGCCAAAGGGGATTCAGAATATGTCGGAGCATCTTAAATGTTTTAGTTAGTTGTTATGTTAAACGTCTAAAAAAGCGGGTAGCTTATGTAGACATTAAAAGCTATTGGCTATCTGTCTAAGCGACGGATAAAATGGTGTCATCGGCAGGGAGAAGATTTAAAATACTCCCATGGTCTCTTCAACACTTCCTAACCACTCCAAAAGCTTCATCTCCTTTGCTTTTATCATAATTCTAGTATATACATCATTAACAAGTTACAAACTACAAACTAAACAACTAGAAACTATAAAAGAGAGAATGGATCTCCTTGCTTTAGTCCTCTTTTGCAATTAAGATTTCCTCTAATATTGTTCACAAGAACCAAAGTATTTCCACCTGTAATTGTTAACATAATTCATGACACCCATATAATGTGAGGTTCAATAAGGAATTTGATGATATTTGCTTACAGTCTTGTTTATTTATCTGTTTGTTGTTTTTAATTTTACTTCTGAAATCAAATGGATAAACTTATGGTTTGTTGTGAATGTTAGATTGTCAAATAATTAATCCTTTACTTCTGATGTTTCGATGTTTTATTAAAGGGGACCTGTTCTCCTAATTACATAATATCATTCTTGTCTTTGAATTTATTTTTTTTTAAAAGGCAATGAGAGAGGTAAAGCAAATATATAACCCGAGCTTTTTATTCATACTCTATAGTGTAACGACAGATACACTGAAGGATTTATTCATTCTAGCATTAGTTAGAACAATTTCTTCTAACATATTGATCAAAGCCTAGAAGAAAAGTAGGAGCATGCTGATTCTTATTCTTTAAGGGCATATAGTAGCGCAAAGACGACAATGCTTGGTAGTGTAAAGAAAAACGCAGCACTGCTCAGATGGTTTGCATGGTCCAAAACTTGAGTCTCCTTGCTGTTGCGGCTGCTGGCGTGCTAAATTGAGATTGAACACAAAATACGAATAAATAGAGTTTAGAAGAAATATCAAGAAAGTTGTGTTAATTAAGATGACTAGGATGTGAGAAAGGGGTTGGTAACTCAAAAACTTACCTTGCTCTTTGTGTTTGTTGTACAAAGGGCTCGGCAGCGAAGAAGATTCAACTACCATTGAGACAGCCAACAACAAAGCCAATGTTAGCAGCAACACACCGGTCTTTGCCATTATACTATCGGTGCAAAGGTATGTAGCTGTTTACAAACAGATCGCAGAGGGCTGTAAGTATAAAGAGATGAGAAAGGGAAAGGCAAGTTGTGGGTTTGTGAATGAGGACGCATGCATGGCCCTTTTATAGGTGTTGTCATGGGTTGTCCTTTAAGTTTTGTTGATAATTCAAAACTAATACAGAATTAAGGATAAGATATGTAGTGGCTAGCTTCCGGTATTGCTTCCAATTCTTGTCTTATAATGCTGGGAGTTGATGGTACGCCCATCTTCCTGCAGAAGTAGAATGCCATAAAGAGGTCCACACCAGTCTTCCTATTCCCGGAGCCGAGGAATCGATTTCCAGTGGCTAACTTTACCCAGAAGGTTAGGCCCTTCCAAGGCGTTTTATTATGCCCGCATGAGTGGTCTTACCAAAGTTAGGAATTTCTCCATTCTTCGATGATCCAACGTGCTAAGGGAATGAATGTTCTTACATGGATTGTAAATGCATGAATGCGATGGACCAAAAAATCTGCAGTTCCTAGTGGAATAGGCAACAAAGCTACTTTGCCTCCTACTGCTACTAACTCACCACCTCCCCAAGTTAAGTTGGTACTTGTTGTTGCACCGGGAGCGGTTATGCCAGGTGCTAAAGTATGAGTGTTTTGTACCCATTGAGCAAAGATGGGTTGTAATTGTATAGCGGTATCTGAAACATGTCTTGGGGACGTACTAAAGCGCTCATGTCATCCACACTTTTATTGACCGTCACCAGCTTTGACAATTAAGTTCCTAGAGCTATTGGTACCTAATTTATTAGATGTGTTATAGAATACTATAAGCTTAGGGGCTGTTTGGTTGTAGGATTTAGAAATTTGGATTCCAAAATAGTACGGTTGAAAATTTCTGGATTTCGTAATTTGTTGTTTGGTTGGTTTTGGATTCCTAGTATTGGATTTGTAGATCTTTGTAATATTTGTTTGGTTGGTGAAAAAAAGTGGGATTTGGATTTGAGAATTT
This sequence comes from Agapanthus africanus, assembly GCA_030015575.1. Lineage (NCBI taxonomy): Eukaryota > Viridiplantae > Streptophyta > Magnoliopsida > Asparagales > Amaryllidaceae > Agapanthus > Agapanthus africanus. Next base: position 716,794,833 of record CM057337.1, read on the forward strand.
TAGAGAAATATAGATAGAGAGAGGATTATTAAATAAATAAAGTACACGGCTCCCATCCAAAAGTACAATGAATAGTGCCAAATCCTTAAAAATTTTTAGGATTCAAGAATCCATGTTTTGTGGTGGGCCCTCCATAAAAAACAAAGGAATCCTAGAAATCCAAATCCACCAACCAAACACAAAATTATGGAATTCTAGGATTCCACAATCCAAATCCAAAATAATCCTGCAACCAAACAGGCCCTTAGTAACATCATTTTACAACTAAAGTTTTAATTGAGTGTTGTTTTAACAACATCATTAGAATAATTAAGGTGGCTTTCTTAGTTATAGTTGACAAAGATGACAGCTTCCTTTTACTTTTAAATTAGGCTTAAAGTGCAGCATGCACCGACCCGCGTGTAAATAATGTTATTCTTGATAATTAATTATTCATAATCAGTCCTTGTAAGGTCAGCAATGGACAGAATGCACATCTATATAAAAGCTCTCAAATTGGCTTATCCCAATTCACTCATGCTCCTTACCCCTAATTTCTTGTTCTCGACAAATATATACTTAATGATCTGTTTGTAAACTTTAGTTGTGTTTAAGCTCTATATACCATGAAGAAGAACATTGCTTTACTCGTCGCATTGGCTTTGTTGCTAGCTACTTTGATCCTAGCTTTTCTAGCTTTTTATCTTCTTCCTTTTGTTTTGGTAATTCTGAACTCTATTTATTTTGTGTTTTCCTAGCTCATGCAGCACGCAGTGCGCCGGGCTTCATACGATGTAAAGCACCAATGCAGTGTTGTGTTTTCGGCACCTCGCCGAAAGTTGATTTTAGCCTTTGTGCCTATACTTGCCCCTGAGAATCACCATCAGACGCAGCAAGCTCTTTCATCTATTTTAGGCTGTTCTGTTATTTTTGTATGAAGGCATTTATAGTTGGTCTTAAACTTGTAATAATCTCACTGTTGATTTTAAATAAAGTGATTGTGGATGATTGAAGAGCATCTAAAGGAGCATATTTTGTTGAATGAGGAAACTTCAGTACACAAACCTTATTGTCAAATGTAATAATCACACCAAAGGCTCGTTATCAAACATATTGTGAAATGGTTACATAATTGAAAAAGAAAAGAGGGGGGAAACCCCCTCTCAAATGTTTACAACACCAATTAAAAATTTAGCAACTGTCTATTGAATTGGCCAACAGATGTCCATCCCAATATTGCTTCAAATATCTTGCAAAAACATAAAACAAGATGAACGCTTGATTAAAACTTCGAATAGGAAATGCTTAATGTCAACTATTTTGAAGTATTCTCCTTTTCACTTTGATCCTACCAGGCTTGGAAATTTTCTTATGTACAGCCTCAAACTTTTTTGGAGTCAAAGAATTACAATAAGGATCCCTTAGCACCAATTAAGTACTCTTATACCTAATAAGACCCAAGGGAAATCAACAACAATATTTGACAACCAAAAAATAAAAATAAAAATTCAACCTCGATAACAAATATATATCAAAAATTTTCTGGAGTCGGCTATATAGATCTGATTTATCCATTCTACTCTATTTAAGGCCGTCTCCTCGATTACATTAGCTATTAGTATATCAATCCTAACCGTCTCCATCAACTGAGGCGTTTGTCGATCTCCATTGCACATGTCCAAACCATCTCAATTTATTTTATTCTCTGTAGGAGGTGTTGTTAGGGAGTCTTGTATATCACGACACTGCATGCATTACCAGAAGAGAATCAGACGTGTGATGAAATGTACTTAAGACGTCTGATGAATAAAGTCCCAGAAATTCAAAGGAGGCACAGACGTCTGAGCGTATGTGCTTCAGACGTCTGCCAACTCTCTGGCTAGACACGCTGAAGAGGGTAAGACGTCTAACCCATACAAGATCAGATATTTGGCGATACTCTGGTTTGGAAACAGAGCGAGCGCAGATGTCTGACCCACATAGGGTCAGACTTCTATCAACGGTTTCTGCGCGTGCAGATTTTGTTAGTTATATGTATGCCCTAGATGCCATTACTGTACATTGGATGTATATTGTAGTGGATGCTGGGACATATATAGGTAGGACTTTCTTGCTCGATATGATAGTACGCTATCTGGTTGCTCTTTATCTTAACATGTATACTTTCTGTCTCTCTGATTACATGTTGATAAAGCCCTTAGGATGTGTACTCGACTTTCAGGACTATGATGCAGATCATACTAGTGGGGCCTGGGTAGTCAATGAGTACATCCTTCATTGTTCCTAGTCATAGGAATATCGAGACGGGGCATCGATATTCCAGAGTAGACTAGCGTATATCTTCTCGACCCATGTGATGGGCGATGGATGATCCCATATCCATTGGTGTTTGACACCAGAGATGGTATACAGGTGCTCAGTGAAGACTGGGTACACTGAACGGACTTGCCGAGAACTCCCAGATGGTATTATACCTCACGTCAGATGGTAGTTCTCTGGTGACACTGATACAGCTTAGTCTGTTGACCCGAGATCGTCATAGAGTCTTGTGTGTCTCCCACTGTGCTTTGATTTCAACCCTACCACGGCTCTACTGAGTCGTGCAAACAGATGGTTTTTGGGTATAGTCCCGATTCACATGGAGGCAATGACCGATAGGAGGGGATTCGTCTCTCCCGGTATTGGGGGTTGATGTTGCGCTATACTCGACTGGCCATAACAGGAAATCCCTGGCCAGGGTTGTAGTGACCTACTGGTAAGTGTTATCAGTAGTTTCACACATGTCATGGACTTCACGTCGGCATGACTTATCGAGCTACTGGGGTCTGACGTTTACCACCCCTAGGCGAGATATGCGGCATATCAGACGAACAGACCGGACTGTACGGTAAGTGTTACTGGTTGGATTCACAGGAGTGTGAGCGGGCTTGCTCGTCGATCTTCTGATCGCTCAATACCCGGGTGGCCGTCACGTTTAGCAGACCGCTTGCGGCTTATGGGTGTTTGATATGATCATCACCTGCTGCCGGCGTATTGACGAGTCTTTAGAGTCCTACACAGAGGTTTCCTGGCTCAAGCGAAACGAAATAGAAGCGCATATGAGATATGTGCGGGACCCAGAATAATGCGTGTATGTGATACCGTATTTCATTCTCGCGATGAATGTGTCGAATGGTTGTATGCGATATAACCTAGTTATCGAATCAAGGATTGACTCGATAAGCCGATACATTGGATACTAGCCGGTTATATGCGACATGACCGGATCATTGAATCAAGTGTTGATTTAATGATTTAATGTATAATTATATATTTGATATATTACTTTGCATTAACTAGTATTGGTTCACTTTAAATGGATTTTCTCACTTGAATTGTGCACATTGTATATGTGATATATTTTTTGTGCACATGATTGTATCATGTTTGATGATACATTCTTGCTTGGTTTTGTGTAAAGTATTAAACCATGGTTAGTTAGTGGTTAGGGTTTCATTTCATTCACTTATTCATTTATCTATTTATTTATTTTATTTATTTCATTTGAAAAGATAAAGAGAAAAGAATGGTTGCTAGTTTTGTTTTTTCTTTGAAGCTTCTTGAAGCTTTGAACAAGTCCACCATTCTTGTCTCTTCTCTAACCCTAACCACTCATCTAACCTTAGTTAAATCTCTACACTAAACCATGGTTGAAGTCATGATAAGTATTCTTTTTATTTTCCTTTTAAATAACTTATCATATATCTTCTTCTTCTTCTTCATCTTCTTCTTCCATGAAGAAAAGCTTGCTACATCAATGGCAAGTGATGAAAACAAGTGAGAAATCCAATTCTAAAGTGAACCCACTTCCTATTTCTTCATCCTCTACCTCTTGCCAAGTAGTATAGGGTGTTTTCTTCATAAGTTTCATGACTTAGTGAAGTCGGAGTTTGATCTTGTGATGCCTCGACGTAGATCATCTTCGGCATCGAAGCCGACGACCAAGCCCGCCCATTTCTTCGATGAAGCCGATGCTAGAGTCCGGATTCCGATTTGGACAGCGGAGGGACATCATCATGGAGCTTAGGAAGTGGTGGACCGGATCTACAAAGGTTGTAGTCACTTTCCTTTAGCATTTAATTCGTTTACATGCTTGCATCGCTTATATATCTAGTTGACGATCCGTATTAGGGTTTGTAGGCACCCGTAAAATTTTAATTGGCCATATTTGATCACTTGTGAGACTTTATTAGTGTGCCTAGGAACCCTACAGTGGTATCAGAGTCTAGCTAGAGCTTTAGGCGATGCGTAGACGGAATTAGAAGTCCGATTGAACCGAACCCCCAATCGCATTTTGCTCTCTGGACATTTTTGAAAAACGTGGTTTTTTCCAGATTAAAAATATGCAGAAAACTCAGTAGAAGATTCTAAGAATTACTGTATAAAACGGGGCCCCTGAATCCATTAAAGCACGGCGGAACCGCGGCATTAGCATGCTAATGCGGCGGTTCCGCGGCCCTTTTGTCTCCTCTTGCAATAAATTTTGCACAGTAATTCCTAGTTTGCAGTGCTGGTTTTCCTGGGAATTTTAATTTTTTTTCAAGAGTTGAATTTTCTGGGTTGTATTGGGGACTCGGTGTATCGATCGGATTGTCTAATTTTGTCAGTGTGTTTTTCCAGGTATTTTTAGAATATGTTAAAAAGTTCGACCGGATATAAATACCCACTTTTTCCCCTGCCGGGAAATTTCCAATTGTTGGATTTTTCCGTAATTTAACGACGTTCTAAGTAGTGCAAGTAACGCGATGGACCCTCTAAAAGACAACAAACCTTAACTCGATTATGTGACCATCTTGAACTGCCCTTTGAACCTTCGGGTTTGGGGCAGTACGGCGTGCCACGTGTGAGGCGTTGGCTTGACCCTTCTACGGCTGGACCGTTGGTATTGAGGCACGAACTGAATTGTTGTTAGACTTATTTCATGTGTTGAGCTGTTTCGGGAAAACTTGGGTGTTCGATTGTTCGATCGGAAAGTTTAACATTTTCTATTTATCCGGAATGTGATACAATAATTGGAATTCACAAGTAGTTATGAGATAACAGAATGAATGTTATAAACATAGCAGTTTAGTCTCACTTGATCGGTTGCCACGGAGTTTTGATGTGATCAAAAGTCCGTCGCAATCACGTAGCGTACGCGGATACTCGCCGGGTAAACTTAATAGACAGCCTCACCCCATAGCCCTGACCAAGTGACTGTAGGAGAACCCCGTCGCCGAAAGCATCCGTTTGGGTGCTCGCGGTAGCGGTGTTCCGCCTTGGTGCACTTCGTCGACGGTATCAGGGGTGCGGCCGCCTACTAAAGTTTGCGACGAGCATTCGATCAGGATGTCGGGAATCTTGTTGAATTGGCCGACTTGATATTGAAAAGAGTTTTCGATAATGAGACTAAAATGCGGGGTTTATAATTGTTAGGCATGGGATGTCTAAGTATTTCATTTGATTAGGCATGCGATGTCTAAAGAGATTGCGGATTCCAACTGTTGTAGTTTTACACTTTCTTTTCTGTGACCGTAAGTGTAATATGTGATATCGCCGGTTTCGTTGCTATATGTCAACGACAATTGGGATGCGCATATTTACTTACATTGATGACATGTGATGTTATATGTTGCTAGATATGTTATATTGGATCGTCGTGTTTGAATAGCCCGGGTGTTTTTATGTGAGATGAGTGTTTTTCATTTTCATTCATGTAAAAACTTGTATGTAATATTCTTTTGTTGGGGCACTTCCAGGTTGCGGAAGATGTCACCGTTGATGTATATTATTTACTTTTCCGCATTAGGATAGACCCAAGGAGGGGAGCACAAGTAACCGAGTTCTGGGGTCCAGTGGGAGACCAACTCGAGGAGTCGAGTCCGGGTCTCCTAACCCTAGAATTGGTAGGGTTGCTTGCCGCTCTCGTAGGGGTCTAGGGGTGTGGGATTGGCTATTCATCATGACCGTGGAATCCGTGTTTTATACTGGCTCGTATTGAAAACACGGACGTCCTAGTATATCCAATATTTCATATGATATTTTCTGCTGCGTTATCTGTGATATGATCATGTGATGTTCTGTGATAGATATAGTATATAGTATATATGATATATTATATAGACATTGCTTATGTTTTACACCCGCGCTAGCCCTGCCTCGCTCTGCCGTTAGTTACCTAACCTAACGGTGCAGACAGGACATCGAGGCGAATGCGGATGGCATAAGCGTACGTTATATTTATCTGTGATGATTAGGTGGACTTAAATGATGGGATATTCATTAATGAGATTAATGAAAGAAAATAAACCTAACTGATGTTGTGGAATCGAATTTCAAAATAAAAACAGGTAGCTACAGTTCTTGCTTTGCATCGCGGTGTTCCTTGTAGAACATCCTGCACCTTATTCGATGAGGAAAGGACCGAGATCCCTTCACCGGGAGTGACTCCTTTAGCAATAACTGGCAGATGCTACACACTCGGTTTGTCTTTTGATTGCTTCTATAGTTTCTGCTTTGCACGGTGATATATATGATATATCCCGCACCTCATTCGATGAGAAAAGGGCCAACGATCCCTTCACCGGGAGTGACCCCTTTAGCAATACTAGAAAAGCCTAAAAAACATTCCATTTAAAAACCATTTGATTCCGCAACGAGATCAAGTTCAAAGCGTTAAAGGTTTTCACAAAAACCATTCGCAACCCTCCGTCATTTTAGAAAGTAGAGTACTTAGTATTCGTGCTGTGTTTGTTGACCATAGTCAAGGCACAGTGTACGGTAGCTACGTGATGTCTTCCTACACCGCATATGATGCGATTAGTTAGGATAGTCGCGTGACTTTGTTGACCTTAGTTAAGGGTCATGTGGGTGGGTCTAATTAATCACGAAATGACGGGTAGAACTTGACTAGTACTTATGATTTGTTGACCATAGTTAAGGTCATAGGTGATAGGGGTAAAAACCTTTATCAGGAGTTTCAAGTGTTGAAATTTGCAATGAGATTGCATACCTTCTATATGATAGTTGGATCCCGATACCCACTGCGAGTAATTGTTACTCCTGGGAGAGTTTTGCACTTTGCAATTAGCCGATCAAGTAGGTGTCTAGAAAGGTGTCAACGGGGTTACGCCTCTGGGAAAACGAGATTTACTGTAATTAGGTCCGTGCGAAAGCACGGGAAACCTCCCTCAAAGTACCGACACTGGCCTGGCTGAAAGATTGGCGAACTTATAGAGTGTAATTAATCCCGGCTAGTCTTTCCTTTTAGGGTTTGAAGGAAGATTTGATAAAAACAGTGGGAGCCATCCTGATTAGATAAAATACATAACCAATCTAATCTTGCAAGAGCGCACACAGAGTGTTTTCTTCTCTCTCTCTCCTGGTAGCGACCATATCACGGCTTATTCAAGATAATAATACGGATGTATTGACCGAACCCGCTTGTTATACTGAGCTGGGGAACGTTGGTCCCGCTCCAACTTATAATTGTTATAAGACAGAGCAGGAAATAAGGGGAATACCAGAATTCCTATGCCGCCCAAACGAAGAAAGTGCATATGATGCACCTCCTTCGGGTGTGTTCATTATAAAGAACTGTTTCTCAGTATCCTCTGCATCCTGGGTATTCGATACCGGATCAGGATCCCAGATATGTAATCTGTTACATAGGGCTACAAAAGGGTAGAAAAACTGAGAAAGGGTGATAAGTTTCATGAGACAGAAAATGGGGCAAGTGTTGCAGCCAAGTCTGTTGGTCACTGTCACCCTGTATTACCAATACATTGATTCTGAACAAATGCTATTAGATACCGAACCTGATATACAAAATCATATCAGTCTCTTTATTAGTAAAGAAATGATAAAATTTTGTATTGATGGATAATGTTTTGAACATTTCCTATATCAAAAGTTGATCGGTTCAGGCACGTTATCTAAAAGCATTGACGTTCTAAATCAAACTACAGTTGCTAGTATGCAGAACACACACAAGAGGAAGAGTTCAGAAATGAACGAATCCTTCTTGAGGCATTGTAGACTAGGTCACATCAATGCGACCCGACTAGCTGAAGTTACATTTTAGATGCATATTTAAATCAGTTTGAATTTATATCTTATGAAACTTTCCAGTCATGTCACAAAGATTAGATGACCATAGCCCTGTTTATTGGAAACAGAGAAAGAGTTAATGAACTCTTGGGACTGATACATGATGATGTATGTAAGGTCTCCTGTCTACACATGCCAGGAATGGTTCTTTATACTTCATTATATTCTCTGATAATCTCTCAAGATTCAAACATATGTTCCTGTTGAAACACAAGTCCGAACCTTTTGAGATATTCACAGAATATAAGTTAGAAGTAGAGAACCAATACGGGTATAAGTATTATGTCCTATGATAAGATCAGGGAGGAGAATACTTGTGCATGGCATTCCTGGACCATTCTAAAGGAGAATGAGATTCTCTCTCCGTATTACTCCTCTGAATACACCACAGCACAACGGTGTATCGGGGCGGAGCAATCGCATAATATTAGATATCGTGTGCTCTATGATGAGTATTACTGAGTTACCTATTTCCTTTTTGGGTTGTGCACTTGAGAAGCTGCATACCTATTGAATTGGGTTCAAATCAAATCAGTTGCCTACCACTTCATATGTGATATGGAAAGGGAAGAGCCCATATCTTAAGTTAGTTAAGATTTGGGGTTGTCTGGCCTATGTCAAAAGCAAAATCCGGACAAGATCGAGGTAAAGTCAGTTGTGTAGAACTGGAAAGGTTCCAGCTATAAAAAACTGCAGCTGATGATTTGACAGAACCAAAGAATTCAATAGTTCCCGACGAACCTCAGCCTCTCCGCCGATCTAGCAGGGTTCCTCACCTGCTTGAGAGATACTTCGGTTTCTCGATGACAGTGGGAGCAAGGATTGCATCATGAGATGATGACCTAACTAGATTCGAGCAGGCCATCAAGAGTAGGGACTCTGTAAGAATGGCTGGATGCTTAGCAATCTGAGATGGAATCCATATACACCAACAAAGTATGGACTTTGGTTGCGATATCTGAAGGGTTAAATCCCCATCAGGAGCAAGTATATCTTGAGAAGATTACTTGGTGTAGATGGACAAGTTGAGACTTTCAAAGCTAGACTTGTTAAAGGTTTTCGTCATCGACCAGGCACGAATAATGATGAAACCTTTTCCAGGGACTATGCTTAAGTCCATCCAGATCCTACTTACCACGGCTACATACCATGACTACGATATCTGGTGGTTGGGTGCCATGACTACTTTTCTAAATAATGATTTAGAAGAGAACGTATATAAGAACACAGCCAGAGGGCTACGTAAACAGTGGGAGCAGCGGAAACGTGTGCAAGATGTTTTATGTGATGAAGCAGGCATCGCGGAGTTGGAACATCTGTTTTGATGAGTTAGTCAAACAATTTGACATCATCAAAATGGTAGATGAACCTTGTATATACAAAACGGTAGTAGAGAGTGAAGTGGTCATCCTCGTATTGTACGTGGACAACATACTCTTGATCGGAAAGGAATTTCCTATGCTACGATCGATCGATCTCCTCTTATCACATAGATTCTCCATAAAGGATCAAAGTGATACCTCCTAAATCCTGGGATTTGGATCTATGAGATAGATCTAAATAGATTTTAGGATTCTCACTAGCTATAGTGAGATAGTATCAGTTGATCCTGGGGAGAATCACTGGAAGTGTTCCAGGGTGATAAAGACGACTGAATGTCAGTCACAGGCATTGTCTTTACCCTCAGTAAAGGGATGGTATGTTGGAAGAGTTCCAAGCTAGATACCGTGGCAAACTAGACGATAAAGGCTGGTAACATCGCTATTAAAGATACTACCAAAGAGGCGGTTTGGGTATATATATTGGTTCATAGGATGAACTAGGTTCCTACCATTGTGTGACAATGGAAGTGTGGTTTTGGCCCTGGAACCCTGGTCCCATCAGTGACCCAGACATATTCTGAGGCAACATCACCTGATCATGGAGATAGTTGATCTCCAGGATGATCGAGGTTGGGAGAGTAGACTCAGAGGACAGCACGGCGGATCCACTCACGAAGGCCTTTTCCCAAAGAGAGACTTTTTAGGGGATGGTTGAGTATTAGATACTACAACCACTGCTACAGATGGCCCTAGTGCAAGTGGGAGATTGTTAGTTATATGTATGCCCTAGAGGCCATTACTGTACATTGGATGTATATTGTAGTGGATGCTGGGACATATATAGGTAGGACTTTCTTGCTCGACATGATAGTACGCTATCTGGTTGCTCTTTATCTTAACATGTATACTTTCTGTCTCTCTGATTACATGTTGATAAAGCACTTAGGATCTGTACTCGACTTCCAGGACTATGATGCAGATCATACTAGTGGGGCCTGGGTAGTCAATGAGTACATCCTTCATTGTTCCTAGTCGTAGGAATATCGAGACGGGGCATCGATATTCCAGAGTAGACTAGCGTATATCTTCTCGACCCATGTGATGGACGATGGATGATCCCATATCCATTGGTGTTTGACACCAGAGATGGTATACGGGTGCTCAGTGGAGACTGGGTACACTGAACGGACTCGCCGAAAACTCCCAGATGGTATTATACCTCACGTCAGATGGCAGTTCTCTGGTGACACTGGTACAGCTTAGTCTGTTGACCCGAGATCGTCATAGAGTCTTGTGTGTCTCGCACTGTGCTTTGATTTCCACCCTACCACGGCTCTACCGAGTCGTGCAAACAGGTGGTTTTTGGGTACAGTTCCGATTCACATGGAGGCAATGAGCGATAGGAGGGGATTCGTCTCTCCCGGTATTGGGGGTTGATGTTGCGCTATGCTCGACTGGCCATAACAGGAAATCCCTGGCCAGGGTTGCAGTGACCTACTGGTAAGTGTTATCAGTAGTTTCACACATGTCATGGACTTCATGTCAGCATGACTTATCGAGCTACTGGGGTCTGACGTTTACCACCCCTAGGCGAGATATGCGGCATATCAGACGAACAGACCGGACTGTACGGTAAGTGTTACTGGTTGGATTCACAGAAGTGTGAGCGGGCTTGCTCGTCGATCTTTTGATCGCTCAATACCCGGGTGGCCGTTACGTTTAGCAGACCGCTTGCGGCTTGTGGGTGTTTGATATGATCATCACCTGCTGCCGGCGTATTGACGAGTCTTTAGAGTCCTACACAGAGGTTTCCTGGCTCAAGCGAAACGAAATAGAAGCGCATATGAGATATGTGCGGGACCCAGAATAATGCGTGTATGTGATACCGTATTTCATTCTCGCGATGAATGTGTCGAATGGTTGTATGCGATATAACCTAGTTATCGAATCAAGGATTGACTCGATAAGCCGATACATTGGATACTAGCCGGTTATATGCGACATGACCGGATCATTGAATCAAGTGTTGATTTAATGATTTAATGTATAATTATATATTTGATATATTACTTTGTATTAACTAGTATTGGTTCACTTTAAATGGATTTTCTCACTTGAATTGTGCACATTGTATATGTGATATATTTTTTGTGCACATGATTGTATCATGTTTGATGATAAATTCTTGCTTGGTTTTGTGTAAAGTATTAAACCATGGTTAGTTAGTGGTTAGGGTTTCATTTCATTCACTTATTCATTTATCTATTTATTTATTTTATTTATTTCATTTGAAAAGATAAAGAGAAAAGAATGGTTGCTAGTTTTGTTTTTTCTTTGAAGCTTCTTGAAGCTTTGAACAAGTCCACCATTCTTGTCTCTTCTCTAACCCTAACCACTCATCTAACCTTAGTTAAATCTCTACACTAAACCATGGTTGAAGTCATGATAAGTATTCTTTTTATTTTCCTTTTAAATAACTTATCGTATATCTTCTTCTTCTTCTTCATCTTCTTCTTCCATGAAGAAAAGCTTGCTACATCAATGGCAAGTGATGAAAACAAGTGAGAAATCCAATTCTAAAGTGAACCCACTTCCTATTTCTTCATCCTCTACCTCTTACCAAGTAGTATAGGGTGTTTTCTTCACAAGTTTAATGACTTAGTGAAGTCGGAGTTTGATCTTGTGATGCCTCGACGTAGATCATCTTCGGCATCGAAGCTGACGACCAAGCCCGTCCATTTCTTCGATGAAGCCGATGCTAGAGTCCGGATTCCGATTTGGACAGCGGAGGGACATCATCGTGGAGCTTAGGAAGTGGTGGACCGGATCTACAAAGGTTGTAGTCACTTTCCTTTAGCATTTAATTCGTTTTCATGCTTGCATCGCCTATATATCTAGTTGACGATCCGTATTAGGGTTTGTAGGCATCCGTAAAATTTTAATTGGCCATGTTTGATCACTTGTGAGACTTCATTAGTGTGCCTAGGAACCATACAGATTTGAGTTTATCTCGAAATTTAGGATTCTGGATGGCAGTTTCGTAATTAAGTGGATTCTATTATATTTCAGATTATATTTGTTTATAAATAGTAAGCTAGGGTTAAAATTTAAAGTGTGCAATCTTGACTATGAGGTTTAAGGAAGTCGAAACGGCAACTCCATAAGAGATCAAGGCGCTATTAAGGAGAACTTAGAGAGAAAGAGGAGGAAATCTCGTTGGAGATCTATAAGGAGAAGGATTGTAACTCTCGTAAGGTTTTTTTTCTCTAAAGTTAATATAAAGTGTTTTTTCCCTTTTTACCGAATCTCTTGTGTGTTATTTGATTTTGCGTTTGTTCTAGTTGTCATCCGTTAAAAGGGGTCTTAGTTTAGATCCATCAAGCTTGGTGTTGTCTCCGCTGCGTGCTAACAAATGGTATTAGAGCGTCAACAACTGGTATCAGAGCCAATAATTGGTATCAGAGCCGCGTTTTTTAGTTTTTTTGATTTAAATTTATGGTGGGTGACGACGTTTGTGTCTACTCCCCATCTTCTTAGATTTTGATTGTATTGAATTGGTTCATAAGGATCCGAGAGAAAGATTTTTGCTTCGAAATTAAGGATGACGAATTACAAGGCCAATAGCACCAAGTTCGAGGTGGAGAAATTTAATTGGAAACAAAACTTCTCGATGTGGCAGAAAAGGGTTAAGACTAGGGCTGGTAATCAAACGAGCCAGTTCGTGTTCGACTTTGTTCGCTCGCTAAGAGCTCGTTCAAGCTCGACTCGTTTATTAACGACCCAAACATGAGCCAAAACCTTAGCTCGTTTATTTAACGAGCCGGACATGAGCCGGCCCTGGCTAGTTCGGTACCCAGCTCGAGTTCGGTAACAGCTCGAGTATATTTGCATATGTCCAAATACAATTGCATCCATCATCCATCAACCCAAAATCCATAATATAAAGTCCAGTGAGTAGTGACTAATAAGTAGTAAGTAACTTAGTATTCAGTAGCTACCCACTAGACTCAATATCCATTACTCATCAACTTTTAATATAATCTTAAATAAAAAAGAAAGCGAAGAAAAACCCTAGAGGCTAGAGTTCAGATCCACTCCAGTCTCCAGAGACTTCTCTTCTATCTCAAATATCTCACATCTCTCTCTCACACACTTTTTTTCTCCCTATCTCTAAATTTCTTTAAAGTTTCGATTTTTAAGCCAAAGGTCTCACTTTTGCAGCTCGGGATTCGATTGAGCAATGTATTTTGAAGAACCTCTATTGATTTCTTCGTTTTAGAAGTTGTTTTTTGTGATTTCTGCATCGTTTTGAGGATGATGAGAATCTGTAATATGTAGAGATAATTCCTTGTTGTCCTTGAGAATTTAATTGTTAGGTGTTGGTTAAATATTTCGAGATCTAAGTTAAGTGAAGCCTTTGAATTGTTTGATTTCTGTTTTGTTTTATCATTTGTATAAAGGAAAAGTTTTGATTGTAAAAAAGCAGTTTTTTAAAAAATAATAAATTTGATTAATTGAGCTGGACCTGAGCCGAACACGAGCTGGGCATATTTAATCAAGCCGGATCTGAGCTGAGCATCTCCAGCTCGATTCAGATCCGAGCCGGACTTGGGCAGACCAAAAAAGCCCTGAGCCAAACTCGAGCTGGGCTTGGCTCGCTCAAGCTCGTCTTATTTACACCCATAGTTAAGACACTTCTTGTAAAAGAAGGGCTGATTAAACTTCTTGGCGGTAAAAAACGTACCAACATGACAAATGATGCATGGCAAGACATAAATCAGAGAGCATAGTGCACAATATAATTTTGTCTGGCGGATAACATGATGTACAACGTCATGAAAGAAACTTCTGTGGCAAATTTATGGTTGAAGTTAGAGGGTTTGTATATGACAAAAGCTTTGTCTAACAAGCTGTATCTAAAGAAGCAACTCTACGATTTACGTATGAAGAAAGGTATTCTAATTAATGATCACTTAAATAGCTTCAATAAGATGGTCAACGATCTTCTATGTCTTGAAGTAAAGTTAGAGGAGGCGGACCAAACGCTTTTACTCCTTTCTTCACTTCCAAATTCGTATGAACACTTGGTGACAACAATTCTCTATGGGAAGGAGACTCTCGATATGGAGGAGGTTACAACTACGCTTCTCAACAATGAGATCATGAAGAAATCAAATCTATCAGAGGAGTCATTAGAGTTGTTTGCCGATGAAAGAGGAAGGTCGAAGGCTGGATACGAAGGCAAGAGCATAGGTGGGAAATCCAAATCATCCGGGCGAGAGGGCGAACTATGCTTCTTTTGCAAACAGCCAGGGTATATGAAGAAGCAATACCAAAATTACAGACAATGGTTGCAGAAGAGGGGTAAATGTGCTAGTATAAAGTGTTCGGATCAAGCCTGTGTTGCGACTATAACAGAGGAAGATCCGTATGATATACTCGTAGTACATACCGGGAAGAAAGAAAATTCTGATGCTTGGATACTTGACTTCGTATGTTCTTATCTTATGTCCCCAAAAGGAGTTGTTCGACACTTATAAGAAGTTTAATAGCAGCAGTGTTCTTATGGGGAACAATGTGGCATGCAAGGCCATTGGTATAGGGAATATCAAAGTCCGCATGTTTGGTGATGTGGTGTGAACACTTGTGAATGTGTGACACATTCCAGAATTAAAAAAGATTCTGATTTCTTTAGGAGCATTGGATGCGGTATGATGAAAGTTCGTTGGTCAAGATGGTGTGCTAGTGGTCATGAAGGGACAACGACTGAAGAATTTGTATATCTTGGATGGCAGCATAGAGAATGGTGGTGCAGCCGTGGCTACAAAGAAATAGGTGTAGGGTAACCGCAAAACTGATGCATATGCGTCTTGACCACATGAGTGAGAGAGGGTTTCATGAGTTACACAGAAGAGAGTTCCTAAAAGGTATTACCATGCGCAAGCTGGACTTCTGTAAATATTGCACGATGGAGAAATAATATATGGTCGGCTTCAAGCAAGCCGTGTACAAGACCGAAGGACTTCTCGATTATATACACTAAAATGTATGAGGGCCATCACCGGTTCTATCAAAACGAGGTGCCATATTGTAACATTTTGGAAAATTATAAATATTAATTTATAATTTTAATTATAAAAATAATGAGTTTATAAAAATGATATCACATACAACTTTTGGTATCGGAATTATATCCGTAAAAATACGGTTATTTCGGTAGAATGTGAATAAAGATGTGTGATGTCGTAAAAATGATATTTTAATTATCTTAACATGACATTGTATTTTACATTAAGCAAATGATAATTAAGTGATAGATTTATCATTTTATATTTTTTTATATCATATGGATTTGGATTTATAATATGAAAGTCTTTTTTTATTGTTGTATTTCTTTTAATCATGGATGGCATATGATATTCTATGCTAACCTTCACACAACACCTCATTTTCACCCTTGTTCATAACTCTTCACCTCCTCCTTCTTTTCTTTACACCTCCTCCTTGCATGAACACACCACCTCACTTCAATTGTGACACATCCTCCTTCCTCCATGCCACCTCCACCTCTCAACCTCCATATCATGTTATTTGATTTTGCGTTTGTTCTAGTTATCATCCGTTAAAGGGGGTCTTAGTTTAGATCCATCAAGCTTGGTGTTGTCTCCGCTGCGTGCTAACAAATGGTATCAGAGCGTTAACAACGGGCATCAGAGCCAATAATTGGTATCAGAGCCGCGTTTTTTAGTTTTTTGATTTAAATTTACGGTGGGTGACGACGTTTGTGTCTGCTCCCCATCTTCTTAGATTGTGATTGTATTAAATTGGTTCATAAGGATCCGAGAGAAAGATTTTTGCTTCGAAATTAAGGATGACGAATTACAAGGCCAATTGCACCAAGTTCGAGGTGGAGAAATTTAATTGGAAACAAAATTTCTCGATGTGGCAGAAAAGGGTAAAGATTAGGGCCGGTAATCAAACGAGCCAGTTCGTGTTCGGCTGTGTTCGGCTCGCTAAGAGCTCGTTCAAACATGACTCGTTTATTAATGAACCGAACATGAGCCAAAACCTTAGCTCGTTTATTTAACGAGCCGGACATGAGCCGGCCCTGGCTCGTTCGGTACCCAGCTCAAGTATATTTGCATATGCCCAAATACAATTGCATCCATCATCCATTAACCCAAAATCCATAATATAAAGTCCAATGAGTAGTGACTAGTAAGTAGTAAGTAACTTAGTATTCAGTAGCTACCCACTAGACCCAATATCCATTACTCATCAACTTATAATATAATCTTATATAAAAAAAAAGCGAAGAAAAATCCTAGAGGCTAGAGTTCAGATCCACTCCAGTCTCCAAAGACTTCTCTTCTACCTCAAATATCTCACATCTCTCTCTCACACACTTTTTTTCTCCCTATCTCTAAATTTCTTTAAAGTTTCGATTTTTAAGCCAAAGGTCTCACTTTTGCTGCTCGGGATTCGATTGAGCAATGTATTTTTAAGCCAAAGGTCTCACTTTTTTGAGATAATAGATGAGATAAATTAGCCTCACATCAAGTGCTCGAGGCAAAACCGACTCCAAATATAATGCGCCAATCAACACAGAGGGGTTCCTTGGCCGTTTCTGCAGCCCGATCAAAACGCCTACCACTTGTTCGGCAAAATGCACAGCAAGACCAACCCCAGAAAGAAAAGAGAACCTGAGGTATTATCAAAATAATATTTCCATAATTTACCACACACAATTCTTTTACTCTTTTTTAAAAGTTTATTTAGTATTATCAAAATAATATTTCCATAATTGATATTGGTTTGCTATTTGTTAACCTGAGGTATTTCTTGCTAGCTGTATATAACTTCTTAGTCCCACATCGGAAGCAAGAGAAGATGGGGCTGGGAAACAAGGCCATAAAACGAGAATAAATGCAATTTAATAAATCATACCTTTCTCGGCCTTTTGGCTAAGATCAAGTGTAGTATCTGTTCTTATCAGTTTAATATCTAATACGTGGGCCATCGGCTCACTATGATGTTAAATTAATTTTTTCTCCGGGGGAGTGCCCATCACAGTAGCTTGCTATTGGGGCTCTCAAGCGTCGCCCTTGTGTTGCACTGTTGCATGGGCCTGGCGCACCCCACCAAATCTTAATTAAAATTTTCTTAATAAGGTATCTTGATATTGTAATTTTTTTAATTACATTATTACATTATTTGCAGAGTCATAAAATTTGTTTTCTAAGAACAATTCCTAGAATATGAGAATGACCAATATAACTTTGTATATATATATAATCATACACGCTGTTTTTATTAAATTGTAATTTTTCTTTTTTTGAAGAATTGTGGAGATGTAAAGCCCTTATATTGCACACTAATAAAGGAAACCATAATTTTTCCTTAGTAAAAGACGATAGAGATGCAAAATTTATACATTAGTCTTGTAGTAGTGTAACTTTTCGAAAATGTTCTTCTATTTTAACCATTCAAATATTTCCAAATCTCTGAAAAATCTCTACCATCACATCTATGAATTCTGATGGCATTCAAACATATACCAACGAAATTGTGTTAATTAAGATGGCATGTTTGAGAACTCAAAATACTTACAGTGCTCTTTGTGGAGGTTATATAGATCAGGTCTGTGCATTAATCTTGAACTTGCAATCATTCTATATTACGCAATTAAGATGGATGTATTTAGTTTGAAGACATGCATGTGCATTAATCTTGAACTTGCAATCGTTCTATATTACGCAATTAAGATGGATGTATTTAGTTTGAAGACATGCATGTGCATTAATCTTGAACTTGCAATCGTTCTATATTACGTAAACGATGGTGGATAACTGAACAACGACTAAATGAGCATTTATACTTGTTAAAGAAACTGCAGTAGACTAACTTCTCTTTTGAATCATTTATGTAATCTTCTGCAGCAAGACCTGCCGAATTTTAACTGTGTACATAATGAACAGTAACATGCATGCACAAGCATATGCACATGCACACCTACAGAAATATGCACACACTTATTCATGGAATATGTAAATACATCCATATTGACTTGTTGTTGGTAAGTTTCTGAGAGGCATTTGTGCTAAAGCTTGCATTAATAGCCTTGTTAAATTTCTCATAGACTAGATAAATAAGCATGAAAAATTCCACTACAGATTTTAACACTATGGATGCATATTCAGGCGCTTAATCTATGTGCTGATATAAAGATGGCTCTGGAATATTTTTAGCCTATTCGGTCTAAAGCACTCGCTTTTTTTTGTAGTTCCCTTTGTACCAGTGAATTGTATCATGAGTTCTGGTGTTCAACCTGAGAGTAACTGACAAGTAGTACTTTAACCGCAACAAACAAAGATGATTTAATGTAATTATAACATTCATGGTATCTTAATGTAACTTATAAAGTCTGTAAGATTTTTATATAATTTATTAAGTTTACTATACTCCAATGTGATTTATAAAGTTCATGGTATTTATCTCTTATTACTCTTTTTTCCCCAAAGGTGAAAAGAATAGATGTATAATATAACCTGAGTCTTTTTATTCATAGTGTACATTGTTAACAACAGATGACACCAGGGGCTTTTTATTACTAACAACAGAGAGTACATTTTTAGTTAACATATTATTCAAAATCCTGAAGAGATATTTACAATAGCACAAAGACAACAATGTTTAGTAGTGCTGGAAACGCAGCACTGCTCTGGTGGTTTGACATAAACCTTCTTTGACATTTAGATGCATATAGTACTGAATGTTTGATTCTCTTATACATTATTGGTCTTAGTAACATCATTAGACTCTACCCTTAACGGTTTATATAGAATATTGGTTTAATAGCATGATTAGGGTAATTAAAACGACAGTCGTTGTCAAAGAAGGTGAGTCGCTAATGCTTTTAAATTAGGTTTAAAGTGCAGACCATGCACTGACCCACGTGTAATTAATCATAATCATGACAATTAGCTACTTATAATTGAAGTGGTCAGCAATGGACAAACTACTCACCTATATAAAGCTTACAAATTGGCATATCTCAATGCACTCTGCCCCCACAAATCACTGAGTTCCCTAATTTCTCATCTCTACATATACATACTCTTTGTAATCTGTTTAAATTGGAATTAGACTCTATTACAATGAGGATGAACATTGCTTTACTCATTGCATTGGTTATGTTGCTGGCTGCTTTGATCGTCGTTAGAACCAGCTGATCCACTGCCAAGATCATCATTTATCAACATGCGCAACCGTAACTTTGTATCTCTTTTCATTGTCAATTCATACTCAACTCATAGTTTTTAGTTTTTCAGACTTTTGGTTTCATAATTCTTAGCTCTATTTTTTGTGTTTGTTAAATCATTCGCACATCCTGCTCCGGGGTTCATACATTGTAAAGCACCAATGCAATGTTGTGTTTTTGGCACCTCTCCAAATGTTGATTGCAGTCTTTGTGCCTATACATGCCCTTAACAACTAGAAGCCAAAGCAACGAGCTATTTGCATCTCTTTTGAGCTTTACTACTATCATGTTACCAAATTGTATTTTGCTACGTCTCTTATGATAATTTTATGTGTATGGTGGATAATAAGTCTCTCTCCTATCTTAATTTGAAGGCATGTATTTTTAGTGTTGAACTTAAAATAATCCCAACTGGTGTTATATATATGATTGTTGGTGACTGAACAACTGCTAGAGGAGCAATTTTGTTGAACGGAGAAACTTCAGTAAATTTTTTATTTCTTGGAATTGTTTGAACGACCTTTTGCAGCTAGATATACTCATCTTCAACTATGTCAAAAACGCATAAATAGTACATGCACACACAAATACTTGAACATGCATGCGCAGAAGCATGCTCGTACCTATATACTATATAGGATGTATTTATAAATATCTCCATGACGTATCCCTGTCAGTACCTTAACATTCCTTACAATAAATTTTCTTTTGACAAATAAATGAGATCATCATAAGACGATCTATCTATGTGCATGTAATGCGCACAGAAAGATTGTTGGTGATGGTTGTGCTCTATGTCAAAGCATCAAACACATTGTACATTTGATATGCTGTTACAAAATTTGTTACAAGTCACAGTAAGGTACGTTATATGCATTGGTATCAATCACTACTTGACCTTAAATGCTTGGATAACGATTTTAGAAATTTCAGTTCTTATTTCTAGAACTCCTTCTCTTCATTGGTTTTGGAATATCACAACTTCTAATGACAGGATATGGAATGTGGCGTTTCTCTTCTGTAAGTGGATGGATTTAAATGAGTTTAGACATGCATTAGCATTTTTGCTGCTAGGCTATTTGATTTATAACTGATGTATTGAGTACTTTACTTTTATTGACATGTCATGAAATGTGCAGGTTCTGCGGCTGGTGTTTATTTGGCGCTTTATGGTTTGTAGCAAGGAAAGGTATGGCTGTCGAGGGCAAGCTACGTCAGATTCGGTAAGGAATTTGAAAATATTTACTTATAGTCTCTACTGTGTATCTACTTGTTTCAGAAGCAATGGACAGACTTGTTATTTTATTTTTGGATGGAAATAAACAAACATGCAAAAGTCCACCATGAATATGTGTATTGGGCTCTCCGGTACTGGAAAAAACTGTAGTGGATCCAAATTTTAAAGCAAACTTCTTGTTAATGCTATAAGCTATTGCATCAACTCATTTCAACAGGATTCACTTACCCAAAAAACTTACCACACCGTTCCGCCTTAACTAGAAATAGTTTAGATAGCAAATGATGCACTACCCTTTATCTTCCCTTCACGCAGCTGTATATACTGGTATTTCAAACTGATATTGGCATATGTGTGTGACCATCTCAAAAGCACAACCCTTTGTTCCAAGATAGTTACCTTTGCTGTCGATATCCTCTTAGAGATATTTCTTTTCTAAAAGAATAGAAAAGTCTAATGGCGTTAGAAAGATTTCTTCTCTCTGAAAATGACTAGAAAAAAAAGTGTTGAGAGGCATGGTTTTTACGAATACTTGAGAGTAAGGAAAATAAAAATCGAGTGAAAAAAATTCGTGAAAAACTCTTGGAAACTTGCCCTATATATAGAGAGGCAATGTGGATCAGTTAGGACAATTATAATAACCGCCCCTAAAGTGTAGGACTGTTATTGACTATTGGAATTGTTGGATATGTATGCGCCATTATTGTATATGTATACATATGGATGTTGGGGATATGTATGTACAAGACGATCTTGCTCGGTTATATAGTATATTATTTCAGTTGTCTTTATCAGGATATGTGTATTTATTTCTATTGATGTTTTATCCAGCTTGCATATATTGATAAAGACTCGATACAGTAGTATACTATTATGGTTTGTATTTATCTTAACATGTGCATATGTTATATATGTCGACCACATGTTCATAAAGCCCGTATGATCTTGCTTGACTATCAGCGTTATGATGGTGATCATACTTGTGGGAGCTGAGTAGTCTACAAGCACATCCTTGAAAGTCCCAAGTCGTAGGAGCATCGAGATCGGGCATCGATACTCCATAGTAGACTTGCGTATACGTTTCGAGACCCTGACGAAGGGTGGTGGTTGGTCCCACAACCATTGGTGTGATCACCTAAGATTGTATACGGGTGCTCATTGGGCGTGAGTACACTGGACGGACTCGCTAAGAACCTCTAGATAGTATTATATCTATCGTCAGATAGCGGTTCTCGTGTGACATGTGTACAGATTATTACTCTTTGGACCTGAGATCATCATTTGTCTCGTGTAAGTTCCCACTGTGCTTTGATCACTATCCTACCACGGCTCTACTGAGTCATGCAAACAGGTTTTGGTTGGGTACAGTCCCGAGCCACACGGAGGCAGTGAGTGATTGTCAGGGATTCGTCTCTTCCGGCATTGGCAGCTGATATCGCATTGTATTCGATTGGCTAGGAACATAAGACCTTGGCCAAGACGGTTGGGATTTACTGATAGGTTGATCGGTGGTTTCCAGGATTGGTCCTGAGCTGCATCAGCACAAATTATCGGGTTATTAGGGTCTGACGTTTACCACCCCCTAGATCCGGTATGCGATACTCTTAGACGAAGAGACCGGACTGTACAGATATTGTCATGGATAGACTCAGTTAGGAGTTCGGACGAGTTTTCTCGTCGGCCTTCCTTTTCGACAGCAACCTGGGTAGCCGTTACGTACAACTAGTACCGCTGACGTGCTTGTGGTTAAACCCACTGCCAGAGTACTATTGAGTCTTTAGAGTCCCACACAGAGGGTTTTCCTGCTTCGGGCGAAACGATCCGTATGGTTTTACGGTAGGGTTCGATCACGTACGTGTACTTGTGCACATATGATGTTCGGACGGATAATACTAGCGGGCTTTGGTTTAAGCCGGATCCTAGTATTATATTCTTGGATTATTTTGTCTCATTGTATTTGTATTTATTCGGAATACGGATACGGGTATGTATATACGCTGAGGGGCATTCTTGTAATTGTGCAAGGTGCTTCTAGACGAAGACACCTCATTATTTGTTTTAACCATTTAGTTAAATGGTTAATGAGGTGGAGAGATAAGGTGTTTTGTTTCATTAAATAAAGCATGGCTATTTGTGTGACTCATGTAGTGAGTCATGGTTTACTATTGATTCACGGTTGATATTTTGTGGAGATATTGTGTGTTTACATTATTATCTCTAACACTTAGCCATTCTTCATTCTATCATGCTCACAATACTCTCATCTCCTCCAAGCTTCATCTTCTTCTACCTCAAACCCTAATTGTCTCATATATTGAGAAACCTAGGGTTCTTGAGACTAATTAATCCATCACCACTCTCTACATAATCTAGGCTACTTAGATCAGTATTCTAAGTAACCTAGTTACCTCGGTTTAGAGGTAGGAGCTCAAGTATGCACTCTCGGGTGGATCATCTTTGACGCGAGGAGGCCGTCAATCAAGCGCGATCCATACATCCTTTGAGGAGCTAAAGGAGAGGAGTGAAGACCCGAATGACTTGGTTCTTTAGGTATAAACTCTGATCATAGTAGATAACTTTCCTTAGTTTGATTATCTAGAGCTTATGGTAAATCCAGTGTTTTGGTTATTCTAGTGCCAGTTTAAACATCCAAGATAAAAATTGTGTTCCGCATATCGGCCACGGTAGATGGCCAGGGGTGCTAGAGTAACCTTTCATGGTATCAGAGCCACTCCATAAGCCTTAGATAACTCGTAGCGACGTTAGAAATCCGCCGTTTTTGTCACGCACGAACTGCCGATAAAAACAGTTCGAAAAACTGATGTTTTGAGATGTTTGCACACCACGCGGGTTCACAGTTTGAACCGAGAAGCTGTAGGGTGAAGCATGGACACCTCGGGAATACCCCGGGGGAACAAAGGCAGGGCCTACCCCCCAAGACCACCACAAGGTGGACTTGGGGGGTGGTGATTCGAGAGCACCCTAATAGGGTGCTCTCGGGTCTGCTGACCTGTGGGGGCTACTTTGATGTGGCCCCCGCAGGTGGGTCCCCCCAGAGGCCTCCCAGTTGACATTTAATTTTGCCCCTTCGCCTCCGCGAAGATTCGGGCTGGTTTCAAGTTTGTTTCGACTCCCGGATTGGCTTAAAACGTCGGTTTTTGGAACTTTAGCTCACTGGTTTTTTCAGATTTTGGAAATTGGTTTAGTTTGCTAATTGCGTGTGGAATTCTAATGCCGTAGTTTGCTATACTTGTTTCTGTGATGCGTACATGTGTATACGTCAATTAGAAAGGGTTGCTCGCATCTAGTTTATCTGTGGTGTTGGATGTGATATCTTTAAGATGATATTGTCGGATTGTTGTGATGGATAGCATATTGTGCAATGTTTGTAGTACAGTTTTGATTCATTTGTATATTCATTATTGCGGGGCGAGCGTCCGACATGTGGACTGCCGTTTCTGCCTTTTTGTATATTCATTTATTGGGGCACGGTCGGGTTGAGGTCGATATCACCACTGTATATATTTTTATTTCTGTACTAGGATTACCCCGCGGTGGAGTGCGCGAATAGCTGGGTTCTAGAAAGCAACGAGCCAGCATCTCATGGCGTTGAGACGGAAGGGGCTTCATTCTGGAATTGGCGGGCTATTCGCCGCACTCGTAAGGGTATAGGTTGACCTAAGAAAGGGCGCTCAAATTACCGGATTCCGTGAAGTGCTAGGTGGCCCATTAACTTTATTTATTGGGGTTGCCTCACTTTTGGGATTGGTGAGTAACTTGCCGCGCTCGTAGGGGTCCAGGTTTTACATTGCACAGGCTATCCACACGACAGGGGAACGTCGGGTTTCACTTGCAGCTCAAAGGAAACCCGGGGCTCCCAGATTATCCGTATGATTCTGTGGTGCTTATCGCTATTCTATGATGTTGCTTATATCATGCCTGGGACGAATGTTATATATATTTATATATATACTAGTAAATATTGTATATGTTTTGCACCCGCGCTAGTCAGCCCCCGCTCTGTCGTTAGTTAAGTAACCTAACGAGTGATGACGGGGCCTATTGGCGAATGCGGATGGCATATACGTACATTATATTTTCGTTCTTTTCTGGTGTGATAGGTTAATTGATGGGACCGCATTAATTTTGATTAATGCAAGATAAGAAACCTAAAAAGATGTTGGAACAGATTTCGAAAAACTATAGTTATATTCTTTCGCTTTGCATGGTGGTATTCGATTGTGAATATCCAGCACCTCATTCCATGAGGCAAGAGCCGAGATCCCTTCACGGGGAGTGATCTCTTGAGCAAAAGTCTATACTGTAGATTACTCGGTTTTTTCAAAACCAGAAGTTTTCAAAAGCGGAGCTTAAACCACTCCTTTTCAAAATTGCTCAGGTTCCTTCAACGATATCAAGTTCATTACGTTAACGGGTTTTTCGCCAAAAACCCAGCCGTAGCCCTCTATCATTTCTTATAAGTAATACTTAGTATTCGTGTTGCGTTTGTTGACTGTGTCAAGGCGTAGTGAACGGTAGCTGAGTACTACTTATTTGTAGTATTTATTGCGATTGGTTAGGACAGTCGTATAACCTTGTTGACTGTGTCAAGAGTTATGCAGGTGGGTTTAATGCAATCCAGATAATGATGGGTTGAACTTGACTAGGACTTTTTGATTTGTTGACTGTGTCAAAATCACTAAGGTCCTAGGGGAAAAATCCACATCGGGAGTTTCAAATATTCAGGAAACTTGCAGTTTTAGCATACCTTCTTGAGTGTGGTGAATGGAGTGGATTCCGTCTAGGTCATCACACAATGATAGTTGGATCCCGATCCTACTGATGAGTAGGATTATTCTCAGGAAATTATTTCACTTAACAATCAATGCTATAAATCAAGTAGGTGTCTAGAACGGTGTTAGCGGGGCTACGCCTCCTGGGAAAAGAGGTTATATAATTAAGGAACTTCGTGAAAGCGTTGGAAAACCTCTCTCAAAGTACCAACACTAGCCTGGCTGAAAGGTTAAGTAAGTATTGTGACGTGCGATTAATCCTGACTAGTTCTTCTTTTAGGGTTTGAAGAAGAATTTGAGGAAACGGTGGGACCCATCCTGATTAGATAAACAAATAACCAATCTAATCTTGCAAGAGCGCACGTTAAGTGTTTCTTTTCTCTCTCTCCAGGTAGCAACCATTTCACACCCTAATCAAGATAATAAAATGTATCGCTTGATCGATCCGAATTCTTATTCGGGGCTGGGGAACGTCGGTTTGACTCTAACTTATGACGGCAGTCATGAGTATGAGCAGAGGAAAGAGGATAGTTTGAATTCCTTGATGACCCCAACGAAGAAGAAGCATACTATTGCATCTCCTTCAGGTGTTCTTGTAATTGAAAACTGTTTTTCAGTCAGTCCTACCTCCTGAGTACTAGATACCGGATCAGGATCTCATATTTGTAATTTATTGTAGGGGCTGAGAAAAAGTAGGATGGTTGGACCTGGTGATATGTCCCTCAGAGTAGGGAACAGAGCACAAGTTGATGCTGCTGCCGTCGGTGAATATCACCTAGCATTGCCAAGTGGCAATACTATGATTTTGAACAATTGCTACTATGTACCTTCCATGATTTGCAATATTATATCAGTTTCTGTACTTGATAAAGATGGATTTAACTTTGTTCTTGATAGAAATATCATGAACATTTACTTTGATAAGGTATTAGTTGCAGAAAGTACACTATTTAATAGTATCTATGTTCTAAATCAAAACATAGTTTTCAATATACAAAGCACACGCAAGAGGAAGAGTTCAGAAGAGAACGAATCCTACTTATGGCATTGTAAACTTGGTCATATTGGAGAGAAAAGACTGAGTAAATTGTATAAGGATGGATATTTGAATGCATTCGAATTTTCATCTTATGAAACTTGTCAGTCTTGTCTCAAAGGAAAGATGACCAAATCTCCGTTCACCGGATACGGAAAAAGAGCGGGAGAGCTCTTGGGACTCATACACAGTGATGTAAGTGGTCCGATGTCTATACATGCACAGGATGGGTTCTCGTACTTCATCACATTCACTGACGATCTCTCTAGGTTCGGATATGTGTATCTGATGAAACACAAATCTGAAGCTTTTGAGAAATTCAAAGAATACAGAAACGAAGTAGAGAACCAGACAGGAAAAAGTATCAAGATCCTCATATCTGATAGAGGAGGGGAGTACTTGAGCATGGAATTCCTCGATTACCTAAAAAGGAATGGAATTCTCTCTCAGCTTACTCCTCCATACACACCACAGAACAACGGTGTATCGGAGCGAAGGAATCGTACCCTATTGGATATGGTTTGCTCCATTATGAGTAGGGCTGAGTTGCCTCTTTCATTCTGGGGATATGCGCTTCAAACAGCGGCACATCTTTTGAATCAAGTTCCATCTAAATCCGTGCCTAAAACTTCGTATGAAATATGGAGTGGTAAGAGTTTGTATCTTAAACGTGTTAAGATTTAGGGTTGCCCTGCTTACGTCAAAAACCCAGACAATCTCGAGACACGATCGGTTTTGTGTAAGTTTATGGGATACCCAAAGGATTCTAATGGGTATCTTTTCTACCACGCAGAGAAACAAAGGATTATTGTTTCTAGGAATGCCACATTTTTGGAAAAAGAATTTCTTGTAAAAAATATTAGTAGCAACACGGTAGAACTGGATGAAGTTCCAGAAACACAAACTATAACTGAAGATTTGGTGGAACCGCTAGATTCAGTAATACCCGACGAATCTCAGTCACTCCTCAGATCTAGTAGGATTTCTCATCCGTCCGAGAGATACTATGGTTTTCTCATAGACGGGATCGAAAGGATTGTATCTTGGAAGAAGATGATCCTACTAGTTTCAGGCAAGCCATTATCAGTAGGGACTCTGATAAATGGTTGGATGTTATGCAATCCGAAATGGAGTCCATGTACGCCAATAAAGTGTGGACCTAGAAAATTGCTCCACCTGGGGTAAAACCCATTGGATGCAAATGGATCTACAAGAAGAAGATTGGTGTAGATGGGCAGGTGGAAACCTATAAAGCTAGACTTGTTGCAAAAGGTTTTTATCAAAGATCAGGATTTGACTACGATGAAACTTTTTCTCCAGTGGCTATGCTCAAATCCATTTGGATCCTACTTTCCATTGCTGCCTTCCATGATTATGAAATCTGGCAGATGGATGTAAAAACGGCTTTCCTAAACGGAAGTTTGAAAGAGTGCGTTTATATGGATCAGCCGGAGGGTTTTGTAGACAGTGGGAGCAGCGGGAAGGTGTGCAAGTTGCTCAAATCCATTTATGGATTGAAGCAGGCATCGCGGAGCTGAAACATCTGTTTTGATGAAACAGTCAAGGAATTTGACTTCATAAAAAACGAGGATGAGCCATGTATTTATAAGAAGATTGTAGGACAAACTATCGTATTCCTAGTCTTGTACGTGGACAACATTCTTTTGATTGGAAATGATATTCCTATGCTACAATCGATCAAGCTGTTCTTATCACAAAGGTTCTCCATGAAGGGCCTGGGAGCCTCGTACATTCTGGGGATCAAAATCTACATAGATAGATCCAAGAGATTACTGGGACTTTCGCAGTCCAGGTACATAGAGACCATACTTAAGAGATTTAGTATGGAAGATTCCAAGTGCGGTATCATACCCGCATTGCACGGAATCACCCTCTCCAAAGAGATGTCTCCCAAGACTGCTGAGGAGAGGGTTCGTATGAGCACTATACCCTATGCTTCGGCGGTAGGAACTATAATGTATGCGATGCTATGTACAAGACCAGATGTAGCTTATGTACTTAGCGTGGTGAGTCGGTATCAGTCAAACCCAGATGAGAACCACTGGACAGCAGTGAAGAACAATCTCAAATACCTGAGAAGGACTAAAGAGATGTTCCTGGTTTATGGTAATGGAGACCTGAAGGTCGAGTCCTTTACCGATTCAAGCTTCCAGAGTGACAAGGATGACAGCAAGTCTGTCTCGGGTTTTGTGTTTACTTTCAATGGAGGGGCGGTGTGTTGGAGGAGCTCCAAACAAGACACCGTCGCAAACTCGACGATGGAGGCTGAATACATTGCTGCGAACGATGCCGCAAAAGAAACGGTCTGGATAAAGAAGTTCATTTCTGAAGTTCAGGTAGTTCCGTCCATTGTTGATCCAATACCTCTGTATTGTGATAACAATGGGGCTATAGCTTTAGCGAAGGAACCACGGTTCCATCAGAAATCCAGACACATCTTAAGGCGGTATCACCTGATCGGGGAGATCATAGATCGCCAGGAGATCGAGGTCCGGGGAGTGAATACAAAAGAGAACACAGCGGATCCATTTACGAAGGCCCTCCCTCAAGCGCAGTTCGAACGCCTTTTTGAGATGTTGGGTATGCGGTACGCCAGCAGCTGGCCTTAGTGCAGACGTTGAGTATTCGGTACGCCAATTACTGGCCTTTAGTGCAAGTGGGAGATTGTTGGATATGTATGCCTTAGAGGCCATTATTGTATATGTATACATATGGATGCTGGGGATATGTATATACAGTACGATCTTGCTTAGTTTTATAGTATATTATTTCAGTTGTCTTTATCAGGATATGTGTATTTATTTCTATTGATGTTTTATCCAGCTTGCACATATTGATAAAGACTCGATACAGTAGTATACTATTATGGTTTGTCTTTATCTTAACATGTGCATATGTTATATATGTCGACCACATGTTGATAAAGCCCGTAGGATCTTGCTTGACTACCAGCGTTATGATGTCGATCATACTTGTGGGAGCTGGGTAGTCTACAAGCACATCCTTGAAAGTCCTAAGTCATGGGAGCATCGAGATTGGGCATCGATACTCCAGAGTAGACTTACGTATACGTTTCGAGACCTCGACGAGGGGCGATGGTTGGTCCCACAACCATTGGTGTGATCACCTAGATTGTATACAGATGCTCACTGGGGGTGAGTACACTGGACGAACTCGCTGAGAACCTCTAGATGATATTATACCTATCGTCAGATAGCGGTTCTCATATGACATGTGTATAAGTTCGTCTTTGGACCTGAGGTCATCATTTGTCTCGTGTAAGTTCCCACTGTGCTTTGATCACTACCCTACCACGGCTCTACTGAGTCATGCAAACAGGTTTTGGTTGGGTACAGTCCCGAGCCACATGGAGGCAGTGAGTGATTGTCAGAGATTCGTCTCTCCCGGTATTGGGAGTTGATATCGCACTGTGTTCGATTGGCTAGGACCATAAGACCTTGCCTAAGGAGGTTGGGATTTACTGATAGGTTGATCGGTAGTTTCCCGGATTGGTCCTGAGCCGCATCAACACGAATTACCGGACTGTACGGATATTATCACGGATAGGATCAGTTAAGAGTTCGGACAAGTTTGCTTGTCGGCCTTCCTTTTCGACAGCAACCTGGGTAGCCGTTACGTACAGCTAGTACCGCTGACGTGCTTGTGGTTAAACCCACTGCCAGAGTACTGTTGAGTCTTTAGAGTCCCACATAGAGGGTTTCCCTGCTTTGGGCGAAACGATGTAGAGGCCGTATGGTTTTACGGCAGGATTCGATCACATACGTGTACTTGTGCACGTATGATGTTCGGACGGATAATACTAGCGGGCTTTGGTTTAAGCCGGATCCTAGTATTATATTCTTCGATTATTTTGTCTCATTGTATTCGTATTTATTCGGAATACGGATACAGGTATGTATATACGGTGAGGGGCATTCTTGTAATTGTGCAAGGTGCTTCTAGAAGAAGACACCTTATTATTTGTTTTAACCATTTAGTTAAATGGTTAATGAGGTGGAGAGATGAGGTGTTTCATTTCATTAAATGAAGCATGGCTATTTGTGTGACTCATATAGTGAGTCATGGTTTACTATTGATTTATGGTTGATATTTTGTGGAGATATTTTGTGTTTGCATTATTATCTCCAACACTTGGCCATTCTTCATTCTATCATGCTCACAACACTCTCATCTTCTCCAAGCTTCATCTTCTTCTATCTCAAACCCTAATTGTCTCATGTGCTGAGAAACCTTGGGTTCTTGAGACTAATTAATCCATCATCACTCTCTACATAATTTAGGCTACTTAGATTAGTTTTCTAAGTAACCTAGTTACCTCGGTTTAGAGGAAGGAGCTTAAGTAGGCACTCTCGGGTGGATCATCATTGACGCGAGGAGGCCGTCAATCAAGCGCGATCCGTATATCCTTTGAGGAGCTAAAGGAGAGGAGTGAAGACCCGAAGGACTTGGTTCTTTAGTTATAAACTCCGATCATAGTAGATAGCTTTCCTTAGTTTGATTATCTAGAGCTTATGATAGATCCGGTGTTTCGGTTACTCTAGCGCTAGTTTAAACATCCAAGAAAAAAAATTTGTTCCGCATATCGACCATGGTAGATGGCCAGGGGCGCTAGTGTAACCTTTCAGGAAATTCAAAAATCCCACATAAATTCAAACTTTTGAAAATTTATGAACTGTTATAGACTTCTATTATCGACGTCTTAAGGACGTTTATTTTACTAATATTTCAGATGCATCCTTTGTTTTTTAGAATAAAATTTGAAAATAGAATTTGGGTTTTTCTGAATTGAATTGAGGTATGATAGAAAACTTAATTCTAACATTTTGAGATCGACTCGATTCTAGACTCAAATAAAATAGAAAAGTCTTATATATCTACGATGTTCGACTTCTCTGTTATAGCCTTTAAATGTGCATTGAGGACGTCCGAGTCTTGTCGATATTTGCCAATGATTTTATTAAGATGTCGGTTGTACTATTGAGTGTCCTTATACTTGAATAACTCTAGTTGTGTGGCCCTTTTGACTAATTTGATATTGTTAGTAACATATGTTATATTTGAAAAATGGTTTTGTAAAATAATCAAAACATAATGAGATTCATAGATTAACAATCTTCCCTTTTTGATATTTTACAAAACACTTAAAAATAATTTGAAAATATATTCATATGCTCCCCCTTAATATATGCACATTATTTCTTCCTCTCTTTGGAAATATAAAAAAGTTTTAAGCATGGAGAGGAAATATAAAAAAGTTTTAAGCATGGAGAAGAAATACAAAAATAAGAATGCATAGGAATAGGGTTTTAGAAAATGTGATAATAGAATAGGCATGGAAATTGAAGTTGCAAACATGACAGAAATTAGACAAACCACATAGGTGCGAACTTCATAAGTACATTATACAAACCACACATAAACTAAATAAGTTCGAGTACAAGAAAATTCATAAACCTAATACATAAACAATCTATGTGATAACCACTAATATAACAAACAAACTACTCGTCATCCTGAGGCGGTAGCGGCGGAGCAAAGTCTGTCGGAGGGAAATAGTGAAATGGCGGCGGTGGATGATACGATGAGTGTATTGGTAGTCGAAATGATAATTGAGATAGGCTTGTGTTTCATTAAGTTGAGTGTTGAGATTGTCGAAACGAGTGATGATGTTAATATTCAAGTCGTCGAAACGTTGGAAGAAAAGGTTCTCATAGTCTTGGAAATTGGAAGGAGGTGGTTGTTGTGAGTGCGGTTCTTGTTCGTGTGGTGTGGAGGTGGTATGTGCATGTTATAATCACCTAAACCCATGAGACGGACATGTAACATACCAAAAGTTTTATCAGAGGAGCTTGAATGTTTGAATCGATGTTGGGAGCAATATTGGCATCTTCAATGATCTTAGTGATCACTTTGCCGTGGTATAAATTGGATTTGGAAGTGGGGAAAGTCCACATCGATTGGATATTAAGCATGGGAAAGTTAACTTTGATTCTTGCCAACACACAATAGATAAGAAGTTTGTGTGTTAATGTGATGTGATCCCTACCACCGGATTTTGATAACAAGGTGTGACCCAAAAGAAAAGCTAAAACACGGGCTTGAGGTGTAAGTGTTTGGGTAAGCGGATCACTAAATAAATATGGATTTTCATCACCGTGGAGGCGTCGAGAGGTATCCTCTTTGGTGACATTTGGTGGAAAATGTTCAAAAGTAGAAAGAGTTTGACGATAAATATTTATACCTTCGTTAGGAATATGAAGAATCCCGGCGAGAGATGCGAGTGAGATAGTGATAGTGTGTCGTTATAACTGTGTTCGAAGAACATATGGTTTATCTTGGGTACTAACTAGATTGGAATAAAATAGATAGACAAAATTAATGGTTAAGGTGGCATATAAGGGAATTTTCTTCTATAGAGTCAAAAAAAATACACCCACCACATTTTTTTCGATGATCAGCACCAATCATCATCTTCTTTATCATGTAAGATATTGATACACTAAATTTCATGTAATTTCATCACTTTTCCACCGTTGATTTAGTGGGTGCAAAATTAACGGTTTACCGACAATAAAACTTTTTACATTGCTAATTCAATGATTAAAAAGTGGTGGAATCATATGAAATTTGGTGTATCCACATCCTACATGATAAAGATAATGATGATGGATACCAATCGTCGATAAAGATCATGGAGGATATAGATTTTTTACCCCATCTAACTAAAAAGCCTTCTAGGGTCTCTATTTTTTATTGTTCTCATATACACGCACGGACATGTATAAAATCTTGATCCAAGTCTTTTGGTCCTAAAGATCATGTCTTCAATGCATCTTTTTTTTAATTTATCAAAATAGAATAGAGCAAATCGACATACGGTGAATTTTCTTGTAGTTGTTTATAAAGATCTATATATGCAATTTTTTACGATAACTAAATTGGTATGGTGAGTAGAAATTCTAATATTTCCATTTTATCCCTTTTTAACCATTAATCTGGTTTGCTAGCAATTAATCTCATATTAACAATATTGTAATTTTTGTAATGTGGTAGGGTTATAATTGGAAAGGTGATGGCAAAAATCTGCCATCTTTAAATTTTCCCTTTTGCCCTCAAATCTTTTACCCCTTCTATTAATGATAGCAATTAGCAAAGTTGTTGTTTTTTGTGATTTAAAGGGGTTTAAATGGTAACTCCCTCACTTTGGCAAAGCTTTTTTTATTTACGATTCTGCCATCAATCCAAAACCCAAATAGATTTTCACTAAAATACCATGAATTTTCAACGTTTTTGAGATAAATACCATGGACTTTGTTTGTTAAGAGTAAATACTATGCATATTCAATGTTTTTTAGATAAATAATATGGATTTCGTTACAGATAAATACTTTAGCCTTTTAACGTATTCAAGATAAATACCGTGGACTTTGTTCTTTACAAGTAAATACTATACCTTTCACCATTTTTTTAAAGAATACCATGAATTTTTTTAGCATGGCCTTTCGCCGTATTTCACTTTTCTGTTGGGAGAACTTTACAAACAATACCATCGTCTTTCATCATTTTTCAGATAAATTTCATGAACTTTGTTGTTTATAAATAAACATCAAGTCCAACTCACCATTTTTCAAATAGATACCATGGACTTTATTCTTTAAAAATAAATACTATGGATTTTCAATTGTCATCTGATAAATTGTAGATTGTCATTTACAAATAAATACCATAAAACTTTCGATGTTTTGAACTTTTATGTTGGAACAACTAAAAAGAATTACGTTTTTGTATCGACTCAAAACTCCGCTATATTTTCACTCAAATACCATACATATCAATGTTTTTCAGGTAAATAAAATACAATAGACTTTGTTTTTCAAAACTAAACACCAAGAATTTTCATCATTTTTTTGATAAATACCACGGGCTTTGATTTCACAAATAAATGCCTTGAACTTTCTAAATACCATGGGGTTTGCTTTTCAAAATAAATGCCGTGAACCTCCATAGTTTTACGAATAAATACCATGGGGTTCAAAAACCACCGCAACGTGCAGGGCTTGCCGCTAATAGAAACTAAACTCATATTTAATGTCGTTACTATGGCACTTAATTTTTTGAGGTTGTATTTGACTAAGGTTGACGCGCGCGTGTGTTTGTATATATATAGAGAGAGAGAGAGAAAGAGAGAGGAAAGATGCTTTAAGAGATTTTTTCGTCAGATGACGTCTAAAATCTATATCCTTTGCAACTTTTTTCGACGATCAGCACCCATCATCGTCATCTTTATCATGTACGATTTGGATACAC
The DNA here is from genome assembly GCA_030015575.1 of Agapanthus africanus. Lineage (NCBI taxonomy): Eukaryota > Viridiplantae > Streptophyta > Magnoliopsida > Asparagales > Amaryllidaceae > Agapanthus > Agapanthus africanus. Next base: position 716,829,937 of record CM057337.1, read on the forward strand.
CAAATTTCATGTGATTCCATCACTTTTTCACCGTTGAATTAGCAATGTAAAAAGTTCAATTGTCGGTAAACCATTAATTTTGCACCCACTAAATTAACGGTGAAAAACTATTAGAATTAAATGAAATTTGGTATATCAACATCTTAGATGATAAATATGAAGATGATGGATGTCGATCGTCAAATATTACTCTCATATATATAGAGAGAGAAAAAGAGAGAAATATATATATAGAGAGAGAGAATAATGGAGGAAAGAAGCCATATGAGGGAATTTCCTCCTATGGTGTCGAAAAAATACACCCTCCCTCATTTTTTTCAATGATCGGCACCCATCATCTTCATCATTATCATCTAAGATGTGGGTACACCAAATTTTATGTGATTCAACATCTTTTTCACCTTTGATTTAGCAATGTAAAAAGTTCTGTTGTTGGTAAACCGTTAATTTTAAACCCACTAAACAACGGTGAAAAAGTTGTAGAATCGCATGAAATTTGGTGTACCCACATCTTAGATGATAATGATGAATATGATGGATGCCGATCGTCGGAAAAAATAAGGGATGGTGTATTTTTTCGACGCCACAGGAGGAAATTACCTCCTATGACCTCTTTCCTCCATATTATATATATATATATATTCAAATTTCAAACATCTTGGCCTACCATAGACTAGGCACTCCTTTTAGGTTGATTATGGGTTCTGTATTTAATGATTCTTCTTAGATTAGTCAGCTTTAATTACTTGTCTGACAGTCGACCAGGCAGTTTTTTCTTGTCATATTTTCCGGCACTCATAAGAACCAATGGTGTATGCTTTCCGTTCAAAGAACTAAGCCCCGCTGCATGTTCTATACTGCTTTGGCTTCTAAAATCCAGTAAGTCGGTATTATTAGATGTGTAAAGCCCTTAAGATCCTAAGTAGATTTCCCTTCAAAGAACAAAATATCCAACTTGCGTTATTGGATGGTAAAATAATTAACCTTGCTTAAAATTTCGAGTTTTGGTGAAGCAAGAGAGAAAACATTAGGAGTTTGGGACATCTATGGAACATGTTATCTAGGGATGGCAACGAATCCGGATGGATCCGGATCTATTTTCGAATCCTACAACTTGCGGATATAGATACCGATGATGCTCATAAGTGGTATCTCCTCAGATTACAGCACGTGGCGGATGACGTGTCCCAAAGGCTACGGAGGTGGGATAAATGAGTTGCATTATGAGGATTACTCGGGACTTCACATTCCACCTTCACCTAGGAAACTACCAACAGCTCATCTCCGAGCTTTTCCAGTCCTTGCTCATCTCCGAGCTCCTGACATGCCGAGCTTCCTCGGCTTCCCAGCTCGTTTCCGAGCCCTTGACATGCCGAGCTTCCTCAGCCTCCTGGCTCGTCTCCGAGCTCATGATATGCCAAGCTTCCTCGGCCTCCTCCGATCAACCAAGAGCGCGGATCCCATGCGCCCCGCAACGGCTCCGCGTATATCGCCATGGCGAGATATCCGCCTCGCCATGATTCGCGTCCCACGCTGACGCATCCCTCCATTAATGGGTGTATCCCTCCATTGATGGGCGCATCCCGCCATTGAAGGTGTGGATAACGTGGGGGCGTAACTGTGTAAGGTTAGTATAGCACCCTATGAAGAGTTTTGAAGCATCACATGACCCAAAGTTTTAATTTTTAAGGTGCTAAACTAACATGCAAAGGATAGATCCTAGAAAATTAGGGTTTACTAAACTTAAAGCTAACAAAAGTTAGGGTTTGAAGGCTACAACCTTTGTAGCTCCCGTTTTTGCTTCGCTCCTTAGGCTCTTTGGTGTTGAAACGAGGTCCTCTTGAACTCCCCTTGTGTCCACGATGATCCACCGCGGAGATCTCCGTCCAAGCTCGCTACTTTGTAAAATCGAAGTAAACACTCTAATCAAGTTGGCTAGACTTGAGTAGAATAGTGTTGTGGCTTTGGATCTCACTTCAAAAACCTTTCTTTTGTTATCATTCACTCACTAAAAAAGAACTAGAGAGGAGAAGATGAAGGAGGATGAAAATGGTGGCTTTTTCTTTCAAGAGATAAAAATGATAACCATAAGGTTAAGCTTACAAAAGAAAATAAATATCACTATATATATTTATTCCTTCTTGACTCCAACCATGATTAAATGATAGATGATTAATTTAACTTGGGTTTAGAATGATAAAGGAAAAGATAACCATGGTTTAGTGGTGGGTGAGAATGGTTAAGTTAAAAGAAGCATGTAGAAACTAGCATAATTATCCTTTCCTTTTCATTTTCTTTTTAAAACCAAAATTAAATAATTATCCATTGTATAATCTATGGTGTGAGGCTTATATTGCCAACATTTCCATATATAATCAACCATGATGGTTTGATGTATGTATGTGTACATGTATGCACATCTACATGTGCATAAAACTAGAAAAGAAGAAAGAAACACATGCATGCATGCATACATCCATCAAACCCTAGAAAGGTTTCAAGTGAGATAACTTATGGTTAGATGATAAATCAACACTTGATTTATCAATCCGGTCATATCTCATATGACCCCACCAAAAGGAATTCACCCGATCAATGTTCGGTATCATATACACATATTTCAATCGGGTGCATGCGCATATCGCATATGCGCACCACAACGTTTCGCCTGGACTGGGTAACTCCTTTGTGGGATTCTAAGACTCGTCAATACGCCGGCAGAGGGTAATGATCATATCAAGTGCCCTCAAGCCGCAAGCGGTCAGCTAAACGTAACGGCCACCCGGGTATTGAGCGATCAGAAGACAACAAGCGAACCTGCTACAACTCCCGTCGAGCCATCCGGTAACACTACCGTACAGTCCGGTCTCTTCGTCAGATATGCTGCATATCGAGCCTAGGGATGGTCACGTCGACCCCAATAACTCAATAAGTCGTGTCGGTGAATGGTCTATAACAGATCGAGAAACTACTGATAACACTTATCAGCAAATCTCAGCAGCCCTGGCCAGGGACTTGCTGTTATAACTAGTCGAACACTGCACAGCATCAACTCCCAATACCGGGAGAGACGAAACCCCTCCTATCGCTCATTGCCTTCGTGTGTCTCGGGACTGTACCCAACGGCCACCTGTTTGCACGACTCAGTAGAGCCGTGGTAGGGTGGCAATCAAAGTACAGTGGGAGAACACACAAGGCTCTATGACGATCTCGGGTCTACAGACTAACCTGTACCAGTGTCACCTGAGAACTGCTATCCGACGATAGATATAATTCCATATAGGAGTTCTCGGCGAGTCCGTCCAGTGTACCCAGTCACCACTGAGCACCCGTATATGATCTTGATGTCAAACATCGACGAATGTGGGAACATCCTGAAAGGTTCCTAGGCACCCTAGTGGGTTCTCACAAGGCATCGAACATGCCAAATTAAAATTTTTAGTGCCGAGAAACCCTAGACTACGGATCTTTAACTAGATGTTTAGGCGAAAAAAGAAAGCTAGTTAACAGTTAACTACTATGATACGGATATACAACCTTTGTAGATCCGGATTTCCACCTCCACGGCTCCACAACGTCATGTCCTCGCTGTCCATCATGAATCCTCGACTCGATCATCGGCTTCATCGGGAAAGCAAGCGGAATAGCTCGTCGGCTTTGTGTCAAAGACGATCTACGTCGAGGTTGCACAAACTCAAGCTCCGACTTCACAAACTTGTGAAACTTGTGAAGAAAACACCCAAAACAACTTGGCAAGAGGTAGAGGGTGAAGAAATAGGAGGTGGGTTCACTTTGGATTTGGATTTAACTCACTAAAGCTCAAGTTGCCATTGGAGTAGCAAGCTTGAAGAAGAAGAAGAAGATGAGCTCAAGAAAAGATTATGATAAGTGTTCTTCTTTTTTTTAAAATAAAACTAATATCAATTACTTATCATATCTTGAACTAGGGTTAAGTGTAGAGAATTAACCATGGTCAAAGAGTGGGTTAGGGTTAAGCAAGAGGATAAGAATGGTTGCTAAAGTCAAGGGTTCAAGAAGCTTCATACAAGAAACAAATATAGCCACCATTCTCATTTTGAATTTATCCACATAAATAAACAAATAAATGGATAAATAAATATGTATGCAAAACCCTAATTATCAATTAACCATGGATTAATTCTATAAACTTAACTAATGATCAAGTATCATCAAACATGATATAAAAAGTGCACAAAAGTATATCACATATACAATGTGCAATCCAAGTGAGAAAAATCCGTTTAAAGTGAACCAATACTAGTTAATGCAAAGTAATATATCAAATATATAATTATACATTAAATCATTAAATCAACACTTGATTCAATGATCCGGTCATGTCGCACATAACCGACTAGTATTCAATGCATCGATTTATCGAATCAATGATTCGATAACTAGGTCATATCGAATATAACCATTCGAAACATATATCGCGAGAATGAAATGCGGTATCACATACACGCATTATTCTCGGTCCTGCACATATCTCATATGCGCTCCTATTTCGTTTCGCTTGAGCCAGGAAACCTCTGTGTAGGACTCTAAAGACTCGTCAATACGCCGGTAGCAGGTGATGATCATATCAAGCACCCGCAAGCCGCAAGCGGTCTGCTAAACGTAACGGCCACCCGGGTATTGAGCGATCAGAAGATCGACGAGCTAGCCCGCTCACACTCCTGCGAATCCGACCAGTAACACTTACCATACAGTCAAGTCTCTTCGTCAGATACGTCGCATATCAAGTCTAGGGGTGGTAAACGTCAGACCCCAATAACCCGATAAGTCGCGCTGATATGAGGCTCGTAACGGGTCGAGAAACTACTGGTAACACTTACCAGCAAATCTCTGATCAGCCCTGGCCAGGGACTTCCCTGTTACGGCCAATCGAGCACTGCGCAACATCAACTCCCAATACCGGGAGAGACGAAACCCCTCCTATCGCTCATTGCCTCCATGTGATTCGGGACTGTACCCAAAGACCACCGTTTTGCACGCCCTCATGGACGTGGTAAGGTGGAGATCAAAGCACAGTGGGAATCACACAAGACTCTATGACGATCTCGGGTCTACAGACTAATCTGTACAAGTGTCACCTGAGAACTGCCATCTGACGTGATGTATAATACCATCTGGGAGTTCTCGGCGAGTCCGTCCAGTGTACCCAGTTTCCACTGAGCACCCGTATACCATCTCTGATGTCAAACACCAATGGATATGGGATCATCCATCGCCCATCACATGGGTCGAGAAGCGTATACGCTAGTCTACTCTGGTAAATCGATGCCCCGTCTCGAGATACCCACGACTAGGGACCTTGAAGGATGTACTTATGGACTACCATGTTCCCACTAGTATGATCTGCATCATAGCCCAGGTAGTCAAGTACAAATCCTAAGGGCTTTACCAACATGTAACTATAAGACAGTATAAAGAGACTAGTGTACATGTTAAGATAAATGGCAACCAGATAGCATACTATCATGTCGAGCAAGAAAGTCATCTCTATATATGTCCAAGCATCCAATATAATATACATCATCTGTACAATACTGGCCTCTAGGGCATACATACAACTAACAATCTCCCACTTGCACTAGGGCCAGCTGCTGTAGTATCTCATACCGAGCATCCCGAAGAGTCTCTCAAACTGTATCTGGGGAATGGCCTTCGTGAGTGGATCCGCCGTGTTGTTCTTCGTGTCAACTCTCCTGACCTCGATCTCCCGGCGATCAACTATCTCCCGGATCAGGTGATACCGCCTCAGAATATGCCAGGACCGCTGATGGGACCTGGGTTCCTTGGCCAAAGCCACCGCTCCATTGTTATCGCAATACAAAGGTATTGGATGCTCAATGGATGGAACCACTCCAAGTTCAGTAATGAACTTCTTGATCCAGACAGCCTCTTTGGCAGCATCGTTGGCAGCGATGTATTCAGCCTCCATCGTCGAGTCTGCCACGGTTTCCTGCTTGGAACTCTTCCAGCTAACCGCCCCTCCGTAAAGGGTAAAGACAAAACCCGACTGCGACTTAGAGTCGTCCTTATCACTCTGGAAGCTCGAATCGGTAAAGGACTCCACTTGGAGTTCTCCGTTACCATACACCAAGAACATATCTCTAGTCCTTCGCAAGTACTTGAGAATGCTCTTCACAGCTGTCCAGTGACTCTCTCCAGGATCAGCTTGATACCTGCTCACTACACTTAGTGAGTATGCTACATCGGGTCTGGTACATAGCATCGCATACATGATAGAGCCTACTGCCGAAGCATAGGGTATCCCTTGCATGCGAGCTCTCTCCAAATCAGTCTTGGGAGACATCTCTTTGGAGAGAGTGACTCCAGAGATCGTGGGCATGTTCCCACGCTTGGACTCTTCCATACTAAACCTCTTTAGTATGGTGTCAATGTACCTGGATTGGGACAATCCCAAAATCCGTTTGGATCTATCTCTATAGATCCTGATCCCCAATATGCAGGAGGCATCACCAAGATCTTTCATTGAGAATCTTTGTGATAAGAAGAGCTTGACCGATTGCAGCATAGGAATGTCATTTCCTATCAAGAGTATGTCGTCCACGTACAATACGAGGAATACAACCTTACTCTCTGCCACCTTCTTGTAGATACAAGGTTCATCTGGATTTTTGACGAAATCAAACTCTTTGATAACGACGTCAAAGCAGATGTTCCAACTCCGCGACGCTTGCTTTAATCCATAAATGGATTTAAGCAGCTTGCACACCTTCCCGCTGCTCCCACTGTCTACGAAGCCCTCTGGCTGAGTCATGTACACGCACTCTTCTAAATCACCATTTAGAAAGGCGGTCTTAACATCCATTTGCCAGATTTCGTAGTCATGAAAGGCAGCAATGGCAAGCATGATTCGGATGGATTTAAGCATAGCCACTGGAGAAAAGGTCTCGTCATAGTCCACACCTGGTCTTTGACGAAAACCCTTTGCTACAAGTCTAGCTTTGAAAGTCTCCACTTTCCCATCTACACCAAGTTTCTTCTTGAAGATCCACTTGCTCCCAATGGGTTTTACCCCTTCAGGAGCAACTTCCAAAGTCCATACTTTGTTGGTGTACATGGAATCCATCTCGGACCGCATAGCATCCAGCCATTTCACTGAGTCCCCACTCGTGATGGCCTGCTCGAAGCTAGTTGGGTCATCATCCTCCATGATGCAATCCTCACTGCCACCATCAATGAGAAAACCGTAGTATCTCTCAGGTTGGTGAGGAACCCTACTAGATCGGCGGAGAGGCTGGGGTTCGTCGGGAGCTACTGAATCCTCTGGTTCCACTAAATCTTCAGTTTGAGTTTGTGTTGGTGGAATTTCTTCCAGTTCTACCTCATCGCCACTAATTTCTTTTGCAAGAAATTCCTTTTCCAAAAAGGTGGCATGGCGAGAAACAAACACTTTTTGTTCCTCTGTATGGTAGAAAAGATATCCATGTGAATGTTTTGGATATCCCACAAACTTGCATAGAACTGACCGTGCCTCGAGTTTGTCCGGATTTTGTCTTTTGACATAGGCCGGGCAACCCCATATCTTAACTCGTTTAAGACATGGTCTCTTCCCACTCCATATCTCATATGGTGTGGTAGGTACAGATTTAGATGGAACTTGATTCAATAGGTATGCTGCTGTCTCCAGCGCATGACCCCAGAAGGAAATAGGTAACTCAGCTGTACTCATCATTGAGCGCACCATATCTAATAGGGTGCGGTTTCTCCGTTCAGATACACCGTTGTGCTGTGGTGTATAAGGAGGAGTCAGCTGAGAGAGAATCCCATTCTCTTTTAGGAAGTCCAGGAATTCATTGCTCAAGTATTCACCTCCCCGATCTGATCGAAGGATTTTAATACTTTTTTCGGTTTGGTTCTCGACTTCTTGTTTATATTCTCTAAATTTCTCAAAAGCTTCTGATTTGTGTTTCATCAGGAACACATATCCGAATCTAGAGAGATCGTCAGTGAATGTAATGAAGTACGAAGAACCATCCCTGGCATGTGTAGACATGGGACCGCATACATCACTATGTATTAGTCCTAAGAGTTCGGTAACTCTTTCTCCGTGTCCCGTAAACGGAGTCTTGGTCATCTTGCCTTTGAGACATGACTGGCAAGTGTCATAAGATGAAAATTCAAACGGATTTAAATATCCATCTTTATGCAACTTAGCTAGTCGTGTCGCATTGATGTGACCCAGTCTACAATGCCACAAGAAGGATTCGTTGAGTTCAGAACTCTTCCTCTTGTGTGTGTTTGTTATGCTCAGGACTGTTGATTGGTTTAGAACATAAATGCCATTGCACAACGTGCCTGATCCAACCAACTTTTGGTTATGGAAAATGTTCATAACATTGTCCTGTAATACAAAATTATATCCCTCTTTACTTAATAAAGAAACCGATATAATGTTGCATATCAGGTTCGGCATGTAATAGCATTCGTTCAGAACCAATGTATTACCAGTTGGTAATACAAGGTGATATTCCCCGACAGTCTTGGCTGCAACAATTGCACCATTTCCAACTCTAATGTCTTTATCACCTTCTCCAAGTTCTCTACCTTTCCTTAGCCCATGTAACTGATTACATATATGGGATCCCGACCCGGTATCCAATACCCAGGACGTAGAGCAAATGGAGAAACAGTTCTCAGTAACGAACACGCCCGAAGAAAATGCATCATCATGTACTTTCTTCATTCGGGTGGCATGGGAATCCTGGTATTCCCCTATATCCTGTTCATTCCTATAACTCTTACAGGAAAGAACGGAACCAACGTTCCCCAGCACAGCATAACATGCGGGTTCGGTCAATACATCCATTTTATTATCTTTATTAAGGCATGAAATGGTCGCTACCTGGAGAGAGAGAGAAGAAAACACTTTAGTGTAAGCTCGTGCAAGATCAGATTGGTTATTATCTTATCTAATCAGGATGGCTCCCACTGCTTTTTATCAAATCTTCCTCCAAACCCTAAAAGGAAAGACTAGCCGGGATTAATTACACACTACAAGTTCGCCAATCTTTCAGCCAGGCCAGTGTCGGTACTTTGAGGGAGGTCCCCCGTGCTTTCGCACGAACCTAATTACTGTAAACCTCGTTTTCCCAGAGGCGTAACCTCGTTAACACCTTTCTAGACACCTACTTGATCGGCTAATTGCACTGTGTAAAACTCTCCCAGGAGTAACTCTTACTCGCAGCGGGTATCGGGATCCAACTATCTCATAGAAGGTATGCAATCTCATTGCAAATTTCAACACTTGAAATTCCCGATAATATTTTGCCCCTAGTGTCCTATGACCTTGACAAAGGCCAACAAATCACAGGATGCTAGTCAAGTTCAACCCGTCATTTCTTGATTGAATCAAACCCACCCGCACGACCCTTGACAAAGGCCAACAAGGTCGTACGACTACCCTGAAACAATCTGCATCATATGCATAAACAGATAAGCACTATTCAGCTACCGCACACTACGCCTTGACAAAGGCCAACAAACGCAGCACGAATACTAAACAGTCTATATCTGAAATGACGGAGGGCTACGCAGGTTTTCATAAAACCATGAGCGTAATGAACTTGATATCGTTGTAGAATCAAATGAAGTTTTGAAATGGAGTGATTTTGAGGCTTTTCTAGTTTTGCTAAAGGAGTCACTCCCGGTGAAGGGATCTCGGTCCTTTCCTCGTCGAATGAGGTACGGGATATATCATATATATCACTGTGCAAAGCAAAAACGCAAAAGCAGTCAAAAGCAAACCGAGTATGTAGCATCTGCCAGTTATTGCTAAAGGAGTCACTCCCGGTGAAGGGATCTCGGTCCTTTCCTCGTCGAATGAGGTGCGGGATATATCATATATATCGCTGTGCAAAGCAAGAACTGTAGCTACCTGTTTTATTTTAAAATCTGATTCTACAACATCTTAGGTTTCTTATCTTTCATTAATCACATTAATGAAGTCCCATCATTAAATACCTAAACATCACAGATAGATATGACGTACACTTATGCCATCCACATTCGCCTCGATGTCCCCTCGTGCACCGTTAGGTTAGGTAACTAACGACAGAGCAGGGCAGGGCTAGCGCGGGTGTAAAACATAAGTAACGTCTATATAATATATCATATATACTATATACTATATCCATCACAGAATCACATCACAGATATCGCAGCAGAATAAACATATGAAATATTGGATATACTAGGACGTCCGTGTTTTTAATACGAGCCAGTATAAAACACGGATTCCACGGTCGTGATGAATAGCCAATCCCACACCCCTAGACCCCTACGAGAGCGGCAAGCAACCCTGCCAATTCTAGGGTTAGGAGACCCGGACTCGACACCTCGAGTTGGTCTCCCACTGGACCCTAGAACCCGGTTACTTGTGCTCCCCTCCTTGGGTCTATCCTAGTGCAGAAAAGTAAATAATATACAAAGGGTGACAACTCCCGCATCCTGGAAGTGCCCCGAATATAAGAATATTACATACAAGTTTTTACATGAATGAAAATGAAAAACACTCATCTCACATAAAAACCCCCGGCTATTCAAATACGACGATCCAATATAACATATCCAGCAACACATAACAACACATGTCATCAACGTAAGTAAGTATGCATACCCCAATTGTCGTTGACGTATAGCAACGAAACCGGCGATATGAACATACTACACTTACGGTCACAGAAAAGAAAGTGTAAAACTACAACAATTGGAATCCGCAATCTCTTTAGACATCACATGCCTAACAGTTATAAATCCCGCATTTTAGTCCCATCATCGAAAACTCTTTTCGATATCTTGTGAAACTAAACTGCTAGATCTATAACATTCATCCAGTTATCTCATAACCTTTTGTGAATTCCAATTATTGTATCCAATTCCGGATAAATAGAATATATCAAACTTTCCGATCGAACTTTCGAACACCCAAGTTTTCCCGACACCGATCAACACATGAAATAGGTTCAAAGACATTCACTTCATACCTCAGTACCAACGGTCCAGCCGTAGAAGGGTCAAGCCAACGCCTCACATGTGGCACGCCGTACTGCCCCAAACCCGAAGGTTCAAAGGGCAGTTCAAGACGGTCACATAATCGAGTTAAGGTTTGTGTCTTCTAGAGGGACCATCGCGTTACTTGCACTACTCAGAACGTCTTTTAACCACACAATAATCCAACACTTGGATATTTTGGCAGGGGAAAACCTGGGTATTTTTATCCGGTCGAACTCTTTAACATATTCTACAGTTATCTGGAAAAACACTTAGACAAAGTTTGATATTCCGATCGAATTCATCGATTCCCAATATAACTCCAGAGCACTCAACCCTTAAATTAATTTAAAAATATCCAGAAAACTCACCAGAATTTATCAGGTATTACTGTGCAAAAATAATGGGATGACGTCACTATTTGACCGCGGAAGGGCGGCAGAAAGCATGCTTATGCCGCGCTTCCGCGTCATAATGAACAGTTGATGGGATCGTTTTGCACAGTAATTCTTATAATTCTATGCTGAATTTTTTAGACATTTTTAATATCAAAAATTCCCAGATTTATGAAAATGTCCAGAGAGCTCTAAAATTCTAGGGTTTCGAGTTCGTTCGGACTTCAAACGTCGTCGGGACTTCGCCTAAGGCTCTAGCTAGGCTCTGATACCAGTGAAAGGTTCCTAGGCACCCTAGTGGGTTCTCACAAGGCATCGAACATGCCAAATTAAAATTTTTAGTGCCGAGAAACCCTAGACTACGGATCTTTAACTAGATGTTTAGGCGAAAAAAGAAAGCTAGTTAACAGTTAACTACTATGATACGGATATACAACCTTTGTAGATCCGGATTTCCACCTCCACGGCTCCACAACGTCATGTCCTCGCTGTCCATCATGAATCCTCGACTCGATCATCGGCTTCATCGGGAAAGCAAGCGGAATAGCTCGTCGGCTTTGTGTCAAAGACGATCTACGTCGAGGTTGCACAAACTCAAGCTCCGACTTCACAAACTTGTGAAACTTGTGAAGAAAACACCCAAAACAACTTGGCAAGAGGTAGAGGGTGAATAAATAGGAGGTGGGTTCACTTTGGATTTGGATTTAACTCACTAAAGCTCAAGTTGCCATTGGAGTAGCAAGCTTGAAGAAGAAGAAGAAGATGAGCTCAAGAAAAGATTATGATAAGTGTTCTTCTTTTTTTAAAAATAAAACTAATATCAATTACTTATCATATCTTGAACTAGGGTTAAGTGTAGAGAATTAACCATGGTCAAAGAGTGGGTTAGGGTTAAGCAAGAGGATAAGAATGGTTGCTAAAGTCAAGGGTTCAAGAAGCTTCATACAAGAAACAAATATAGCCACCATTCTCATTTTGAATTTATCCACATAAATAAACAAATAAATGGATAAATAAATATGTATGCAAAACCCTAATTATCAATTAACCATGGATTAATTCTATAAACTTAACTAATGATCAAGTATCATCAAACATGATATAAAAAGTGCACAAAAGTATATCACATATACAATGTGCAATCCAAGTGAGAAAAATCCGTTTAAAGTGAACCAATACTAGTTAATGCAAAGTAATATATCAAATATATAATTATACATTAAATCATTAAATCAACACTTGATTCAATGATCCGGTCATGTCGCACATAACCGACTAGTATTCAATGCATCGATTTATCGAATCAATGATTCGATAACTAGGTCATATCGAATATAACCATTCGAAACATATATCGCGAGAATGAAATGCGGTATCACATACACGCATTATTCTCGGTCCTGCACATATCTCATATGCGCTCCTATTTCGTTTCGCTTGAGCCAGGAAACCTCTGTGTAGGACTCTAAAGACTCGTCAATACGCCGGTAGCAGGTGATGATCATATCAAGCACCCACAAGCCGCAAGCGGTCTGCTAAACGTAACGGCCACCCGGGTATTGAGCGATCAGAAGATCGACGAGCTAGCCCGCTCACACTCCTGCGAATCCGACCAGTAACACTTACCATACAGTCAAGTCTCTTCGTCAGATACGTCGCATATCAAGTCTAGGGGTGGTAAACGTCAGACCCCAATAACCCGATAAGTCGCGCTGATATGAGGCTCGTAACGGGTCGAGAAACTACTGGTAACACTTACCAGCAAATCTCTGATCAGCCCTGGCCAGGGACTTCCCTGTTACGGCCAATCGAGCACTGCGCAACATCAACTCCCAATACCGGGAGAGACGAAACCCCTCCTATCGCTCATTGCCTCCATGTGATTCGGGACTGTACCCAAAGACCACCGTTTTGCACGCCCTCATGGACGTGGTAAGGTGGAGATCAAAGCACAGTGGGAATCACACAAGACTCTATGACGATCTCGGGTCTACAGACTAATCTGTACAAGTGTCACCTGAGAACTGCCATCTGACGTGATGTATAATACCATCTGGGAGTTCTCGGCGAGTCCGTCCAGTGTACCCAGTTTCCACTGAGCACCCGTATACCATCTCTGATGTCAAACACCAATGGATATGGGATCATCCATCGCCCATCACATGGGTCGAGAAGCGTATACGCTAGTCTACTCTGGTAAATCGATGCCCCGTCTCGAGATACCCACGACTAGGGACCTTGAAGGATGTACTTATGGACTACCATGTTCCCACTAGTATGATCTGCATCATAGCCCAGGTAGTCAAGTACAAATCCTAAGGGCTTTACCAACATGTAACTATAAGACAGTATAAAGAGACTAGTGTACATGTTAAGATAAATGGCAACCAGATAGCATACTATCATGTCGAGCAAGAAAGTCATCTCTATATATGTCCAAGCATCCAATATAATATACATCATCTGTACAATACTGGCCTCTAGGGCATACATACAACTAACACATCCATCGCCCATCACATGGGTCTAGTATCATATACGCTAGTCTACTCTGGTATATCGATACCCCGTCTCGATACACCTACGACTAGGGACATTTCAGGATATGCTTATAGACTACAGATGTCCCACTAGTATGATCTCCATCATAATCAGAGTAGTCAAGCCGATATCCTTAGGGCTTTATCAGCATGTATGAATGAATAAAAGCATGATCAAATCAACATGTCAGATAAAGAAGTACCAGATAGCATACTATCATGTCGAGCAAGAATGCAAACTGAATATATATATATATATGTACAGATACATCCACTATCACATAATGGCCTCTAGGGCATACATATATCCAACAATCTTCCACTTGCACTAAGGCCAGTTATTGGCGCATCTCATACCCAACATCTCAAAAAGTCGCTCATGCTGCGGCTGAGGGAGAGCCTTGGTGAATGGATCTGCGGCGTTGTTCTTTGTGTCTACTCTCTTAATCTCGATCTCGCGGCGATCTACAATCTCCCGGATCAAATGAAAGCGCCTCAGGATATGTCTGGACCGCTGATGGGATCTGGGCTCCTTGGCTAACGCCATCGCCCCATTATTGTCACAATACAAAGGTATTGGATCAATAATGGTTGGAACTACACCTAGCTCCGAGACGAACTTCTTCATCCAGACGGCTTCCTTGGCGGCATCATTTGCAGCAATGTACTCAGCTTCCATCGTAGAGTCTGCAACGGTATCCTGTTTGGAACTCTTCCAACTTACCGCCCCTCCATTGAGGGTAAATACAAACCCTGAGATAGATTTGCTGTCATCCTTATCGCTCTGGAAGCTCGAATCGGTAAAGGCCTCCATTTGGAGATCTTTATTACCATACACCAAGAACAATTCTTTAGTCCTTCGTAAGTACTTAAGAATGTTCTTCACAGCTGTCCAGTGGTTCTCCCCTGGGTTGGATTGATACCTGCTTACAACACTAAGTGCATAAGCTACATCTGGGCGTGTACATAACATCGCATACATTATAGACCCTACTGCCGAAGCATAAGGTATAATGCTCATGCGAGCTCTCTCTTCATCGGTCTTTGGACAAGAATCCTTGGAGAGAGTGACTCCATGGCAAGCGGGTAAGGCACCCCGCTTGGAGTCTTCCATACTAAACCTCTTTAGGATGGTGTTGATGTACCTGGTTTGGGACAATCCCAATAACTTTTTGGATCTATCCCTATAGATCCTTATGCCCAGGATGTATGTGGCATCACCCAGGTCCTTCATGGAGAACCTCAGTGATAAGAATGATTTGACCGACTGTAGCATAGGAATATCATTTCCTATCAGAAGAATGTCATCCACGTACAATACGAGGAATGTGACAGCTCTTCCTACAGTCTTCCTATAAACACAAGGTTCATCTGGATTTTTGATGAAATCAAACTCTTTGATAACATCATCGAAACAGATGTTCCAACTCCGAGATGCCTGCTTTAACCCACATATGGATTTAAGCAATCTACAAGCTTTCTCGCTGCTCCCACTGTCAATGAAGCCCTCTGGCTGATCCATATAAACACATTCTTCTAAATCTCCATTTAGAAATGCTGTTTTAACGTCCATCTGCCAGATTTCATAGTCGTAGTGAGCAGCAATAGCAAGTAGGATCCGAATAGATTTAAGCATGGCTACGGGCGAAAAAGTTTCGTCATAGTCCAAACCTGGTCTTTGACGAAAACCTTTCGCCACAAGTCTTGCCTTATAGGTCTCTACCTGCCCATCCACACCAATCTTTCTTTTAAAGATCCATTTGCACCCTACAGGTTTTACCCCAGGGGGTACAACGTCCAAAGTCCATACTTTGTTGGTGTACATAGACTCCATTTCGGATCTCATGGCATCCAGCCACTTCACAGAGTCACCACTCGTGATAGCTTGCTGAAAACTGGTAGGATCATCATCTTCCATGATACAGTCTTCTCTGTCACCATCAATGAGGAAACCGTAGTACCTCTCCGGTAGGCGAGAAGTCCTACCAGACCTACGGAGTGGCCGAGGTTCATCAGTTTCTGTTGCAACAGCCGGTTCAACCAAATCGTCATTTGTAGTTTGTGTCTCCAGAACCTCTTCTAGATCTACCACCTTACCATCATCTCTATCCGTGAAAAACTCTTTTTCCAAGAATGTGGCATACTGAGAAACAAACACTTTTTGTTCCTCTTTGTGGTAGAACAGATATCCATAAGAATTCTTTGGATATCCCACAAAGTTACACATGACTGACCGTGTCTCGAGTTTGTCCGGATTCTGCTTTTTAACATAGGCCGGGCAACCCCAAATCTTAATTCTTTTAAGAGATTGTCTCTTCCCATTCCATATCTCATATGGCGTGGTAGACACGGCTTTGGTTGGAACCCTGTTTAGCAGAAACGCCGCAGTCTCCAATGCATGCCCCCAAAACGAGACTGGTAACTCAGCGTCACTCATCATGGACCGGACCATATCTAATAGGGTCCTATTCCGTCGTTCTGACACACCGTTGTGCTGTGGTGTGTAAGGAGGAGTGAGCTGAGAGAGAATCCCATTCTCTTTTAGGAAGTTTGCAAATTCTGTACTGAGATACTCACCACCTCGATCTGATCGAAGCATCTTAATACTCAAGCCGGTTTGTTTTTCTACTTCTTGTTTATATTCAATGAATTTCTCGAAAGCTTCGGACTTGTGTTTTAATAAAAATACATGACCGAATCTTGAGAAATCGTCGGTGAATGTAATGAAGTATGAAAAACCGCCTCTAGCCTGTGTAGACATCGGCCCACATACATCACTATGTATGAGGCCAAGAAGCTGAGTAGCTCTTTCTCCGTGTCCGGTAAACGGAGTATTGGTCATTTTACCCTTGATACAAGACTGGCAAGTCGCATAAGATTTATATTCAAAAGGGTTTAAATATCCATCTTTGTGTAACTTGTTTAGTCTTGTTTCGTTAATATGACCAAGTCTACAGTGCCAAAGAAAAGCTTCATTTAATTCTGAAAGTTTTCTTTTATTAGTGTGTTGTATACTGAAAACTGTGTGTTGATTTAGGACATATATTCCGTTGTTAAGTGTACCATACCCAACCAACATTTGATTTAGGTGAATGTTCATAACATTATTCTGCAATACAAAAGTATACCCTTCATT
Source organism: Agapanthus africanus (assembly GCA_030015575.1). Lineage (NCBI taxonomy): Eukaryota > Viridiplantae > Streptophyta > Magnoliopsida > Asparagales > Amaryllidaceae > Agapanthus > Agapanthus africanus. The sequence continues at coordinate 716,847,054 of CM057337.1, forward strand.
GTCTAACAAAGAAACGGATATTATATTACATAGCATAGTTGGTACAAAATAACATGGATTCAAAATCAAAATACATCCAGATGGCAACCCCAAGTGATACTCTCCCACTGCGACTGTATGTACATTGGAACCATTTCCAACGCGGAGAGTATGGTCACCTGTCCTCAAAACCTTGCTATTTCTCAGCCCCTGCATAGAATTGCAAATGTGAGAACCTGAACCGGTATCCAATACCCAGGAAGCAGAGTTTATAGAAAAACAGTTTTCAGTCACAAACGCACCTGAAGCAGAAGCATCACCATGCTTCTTCTTGAGATTTAGGTACTCCGTGCAATTGCGCTTCCAATGTCCTGTCTTGTGGCAATGAAAACACTCGCCTTTCCCTGGGTCTCCAGCCGTGGACTTTCCCTTTCCCTTCACCTTTTTGACTCCGCCCTTAGGATTAGTGGGTTTCTTCTTTTTCTTTCCCTTGGCCTTAGCTTTTGGGCGAGAAGAAGAAGACTGTCCAATGGTCATAACGGGAGTCTTTGCTGACTTCATAGTGCTCTCTGCACTCCTTAACATATTAAGGAGTTCAGGGAGGTCCTTCTCCATGCCATGCATGTTGAAGTTCACTATGAATTGAGCAAAGGTGGAGGGGAGGGACTGCAGAATAATATCTATATATTGTTCATTGTCCATTGTCCATCCAAGGTCCTCAAGCTCTTCTATAAGAGCTATCATCTTCAACACATGGTCTCCTACTGGTGTGCCAGGGGCCATTCGCATGTGAAACAGTTTCCTCGATGCTTCGTATCGTAATACGCGGGACTGTTCCCCATACAACTCCTTTGTATGGAGCAGTATCCCGTGAATGTCCATGTCCTCGTGCTGCTTTTGATGTGTGTTGTCCATCGATGCAAGCGCGAGGCATTTTGCCGTGGCACAGTCAGCGTCCCATGTCTTGCGGACTTCAATGTCCGCAACTGAGGATTTTGGGCCTGGGACGGGCGGGGCTGAAGCCGTGAGGACATATGATACTTTATCATAAGTCAAGACGATCTTCAGATTCCTTAGCCAGTCTTTATAGTTGGTCCCATTCAGTTTGTTCTTATCTAGTAGAAGCTTAAGTCCAGTCATTGGTATCTGCCATTAAGAGAGAGAAAAGAATACACTCAGCGAAAGCTCTTGCATAGATTAGATTGGTTTATTATCTTGTCTAATCGATGTTTCCCACTGCTTTTTATCAAGTTTTTCTTTCAAACCTTAAAAAGAAAAACTAGCCAGGATTAATTACAGTCTACAACTTCGCTAACCGTTCAGCCAGGCCAGTGTCGGTACTTTGAGGGAGGTTCCCCGTGCTTTCGCACGGACCTAATTAGAGTAAACCTCGTTTTCCCAGAGGCGGAGCCCCGTTAACACCTTTCTAGACACCTAATGAGTTAGCTAATTATAAACTGTAAAACTCTCCTAGGAGCAACTATTGCCCACAGTGGGATCGGGATCCAACCATCACATGGAAGGTATGCAATCTCATTGCAAATTTCAACACTTGAAATTCCCGATGTAATTTTTACCCCTAGTACTTATGACCTTAACTATGGTCAACAAATCATAAGTACCAGTCAAGTTCTACCCGTCATTTCTTGATCAATTAGACCCACCCATATGACCCTTAACTATGGTCAACAAAGTCACATGAATGTCCTAATTAATCTGCATCATATGCAGTGTAGGAAGACATCACTTAGCTACCGTACACTACGCCTTAACTAAAGTCAACAAACGTAGCACGAATACTAAGTACTCTACTTCCTAAAATGACGGAGGGTTGCGAATGATTTTTAAGAAAATCTTTAACGCTTTGAACTTGATATCGTTGTAGAATCAAACAGTTTTTCAAAAGGAGTGGCTTAATCTCCGCAGTTTTGAAATATAGCTTTTTCATAAATAGCCGAGTAGTTTTTAAATCCGATTCTACAACATCTTTTAGGTTTATTTTCTTTACATTAATCACATTAATGTAATCCCATCATTTAAGTCCTAAAGCCAATCACAGAAAAGAAACGAAAATAACACGTACGCTTATGCCATCCGCATTCGCCGCAATGTTCCGTTATGCACCGTTAGGTTACTTAACTAACGGCATACCGGGACGGGACTAGCGCGGGTGTAAAACATAAGCAACGTCTACTATATATCATATATATATAATAAGCCATTCGTCTCAGATAACACAGAACACAGGCAGCAGAAATATAGATATAACGTGGGATATACTAGGACGTCCGTATTTAGTATTTAGCCAGAATAGAAAATACGGATTCCACAGTCGCGATGAATAGCCAAGCCCACACCCTGGACCCCTACGAGAGCGGCAAGTGACCCTACCAATCCTGGAGTTTAGGAGACCCGGTCTCGACTCCTCGAGATGGCCTCCCACTGAACCCCAGAACCCGGTCACCTGTGCTCCCCTCCTTGGGTCCAACCTAATGTGGAAAAATAAATAATATACAGCACTGGTGACACAACCGCAACCTGGAAGTGCCCCAAATAAAAGAATATTACATTACATTTGAATTTACATGAATGAAAATATAAAACTCTCATCTCACAAAAAAACCCCGGCTATTCGATCGCGACAATCCTGCACATCATATCTCAGCAACACATAATATCACATATCATCAACGTAAGTAAGTATGCGTACCCCGATTGTCGTTGATGTATAGCAACGAAACCGGCGATATCTAACATACTACACTTACGGTCGCAGAAAAGAAAGTGTAAAACTACAATATTTGGAATCCAAATTCTCTTTAGACATCATAAATGCGAAATATCACATATTTCGTATTTCATGTCTACACTATATGAATTCCACATATTGTATCACATTCCAGATAAACAGACAGTATTAAAGTTTTCGAACGAATTGTCAAGCACCCAAGATTCACTAAAGCTCAACACTTGAGCAGGGTTCAAAAAAATCCGGAGTGTGACACAGTAGCGGCGGTCCAGCCGTAGAAGGGTCAAGCCAACGCCTCACATGTGGCACGCCGTACTGCCCCAAACCCTAGGGTTCAAAGGGCAGTTCGAGACGGTCACATAATCGAGTTAAGGTTTGTTGTCTTCTAGAGGGACCACCGCAAAAAGACTTGCACACATCTCCAAACTATTTAAACCCCGTGAATATTGAGTAAATGATATTCGTTCAAACACTTCAATACTTTCTAGTTTACCCGGAAAGAAATACGAAATGAAAATTCCGATCGAAACGACGAGTTCAAAACCATCTCCAGAATTTTCAACAGCAGATTCAGATTAAATACACTCAAAATATACTGTAGCAGGTAAAGAAAATTACTGTGCAAAAAATTGTCAAAGAGCCCCTTATATGGCCGCGGATGCGCGGCCTAAGCTTGCTTATGCCGCGCTTCCGCGGCCAAAATTACTGTTCACGGCCACGAATTTTCCAGATTGTCTAATTTTTACCTGCTCTATTTTTTGAGAATTTTTAATTCTGAAAAATGTCAGTTTTTAAAAAATTTCCAGAGAGCATCCCATAAATCCGTATTTTGGTTCGATCGGACTTTTCACTTCGCAAAAAGGTCGCCTAACGTTCTAGGTCGGCTCTGATACCAATGTAAGGTTAGTATAGCACCCTATGAAGAGTTTTGAAGCATCACATGACCCAAAGTTTTAATTTTTAAGGTGCTAAACTAACATGCAAAGGATAGATCCTAGAAAATTAGGGTTTACTAAACTTAAAGCTAACAAAAGTTAGGGTTTGAAGGCTACAACCTTTGTAGCTCCCGTTTTTGCTTCGCTCCTTAGGCTCTTTGTGTAAGTGCACGGCGGCGCCCCGGCCGTCAATCCGACGCCGGAATGCGGAAGCGGTGATAAACTTTAATTTTTGCGGACTTTGCAAACCGGCACCACCGCGCACTAAACTCCGGATCGTAACCATTAACAAGTCTAAGCTACTAACAAGAAAGGGAAGAGATGTACCGACTGATCCGAGTCCTCCGGTCTTCATCTCCACTCCGATCTCCTCGCGGGATCTCCGTCCGTCTCCTCCTCGTCGGAAAGGGCACCACATCGCCTGTAGCTTTTACGGGCTCCCACCTCAATACCGAGGCAACTCGGGCGCGAAGCTGGCGAATCGACGCGTCCAAGATTTGCTGTAGGAAGTGTAGTGTAGAGTATGTCTCTTTGGGGTTGGTTGCCTTTGGATGGAGGAAACATGAATGGACTTTGGAATGAAGTGAAGAAGTTTGCAAGCATGAAAATGATATGTGAATTAATCCCTCATGCCAAAAAAATGAACTCCTCTCTCTCTCCCTCCAAGATGTGGCCGGCCAAGCAATAGTGAGAATGGTGGAGGGATATTAAACAAAATACAAAGGAAAGTAAGTGTAGGAAAAAGGTGGAGGTGACAATAAACAAACATACACCATGCTTAATTCTACATCAAACCCATAACCTTTCAAATCTTAATAAATGCACAACATGGATGATAAAGCAAAGATGCTTATCATATCAAAACTTATGCAATAAACCCCTCCACAAAATGTTATTTGCACAATTGCAAATAACCCCCTCCATCGGAAAAGTCCGGCCGGGAAAGAACAAAGGAAAACCGGCCGGAACGGAATGCAAACTGGCAACTCCAGAAAACTGGTCCCGTAATAAATTACAGGAAAAACCCCGATACTGTGCATACACACCCGCATCTGTATTCCGACCGGATACAAATGCAATGAGACAAAATCTACACTGTACTAAACTAGGACCGGCTTAAACCAAAGCCGGCTAGTAATATCCGTTCGATCCTGATCCGTGCAATACCGCACGTATCTGATCGAACCCTGCCATATTCCTATACGGCCACTAGTACAAACCGTCCGATCCTGATCCGTGCAATACCGCACGTATCTGATCGGATCCTGCCATATCTCCATACGGCCTCTACAGCGTTTCGCCCGAAAGCTGAGTAACTGAAAGTGTGGTGGACTCTAAAGACTCGTCAATACTATGGCTGTGGATTTAACCACTAGCACGTCAGAGGTATAAGCCAATACATGACGGGCCACCAGCTATTGACTAAAAGGGACGTCGATGAGCGAACTCATCCTGACACCCTACTGAGCCTGTCAGTGACAATATCCGTACAGTCCGGTCCGTTCGTCTATGAGCATCGCATGTCGGGCCTAGGGGGTGGGTAAAAGTCAGACCCCCAAAAGCGGTACAAGTCGTGTCGGAGTGTAGCCCAGAACACCCTGAGATACTACTGGAATACCTACCAGTAAATCTCCTGCCTTGGCCAAGGATTTCGTGTAATGGCTCTCCTAGACACAGCGCGACCTCACCCCCAATACCGGGAGAGACGAATCCCCGAAGATCCGCTCACTGCCTCCATGTGGCTCGGGACTGTACCCAACTAAAACCTGTTTGCACGACTCCTTTGAGCCGTGATAGGGTAGTAATCAAAGCACAGTGGGAACTCACACGAGACAAATGACGATCCCCAGGTCGATGAACTAACCTGTACACATGTCACCTGGGAACTGCTATCTGACATGAGGTATAAGACCAACTAGCATGTTCCCGGCGAGTCCTGTCCGGTGTACTCATAACCCAATGAGCACCTGTATACATCTTAGGTGATCCAACTGACACCAGTGGCTTGTGAGACCGACCACCGCCCCTCGTCGGGGTCTCGACTGTATACACTAGTCTACTCTGGAGAATCGATGCCCTGTCTCGAAACTCCCACGACTAGGGACCTTTTAAGGATATGCTTGTAGACCCCATCTCTCACGTATATGATCGCCCTCATACTGCTGGTCGTCAAGCAAGAATCCTAGGGGCTCTATCAACGTGCAATAGCGACCTGTCAGGTCACCTAAAGCAGTACACGATGATAAAGGTAAACCAGATAGCAAACTATCATCTCGAGTAAGACTGTCATCCCGGGATAGGTCCTCCCTCAATCATTGCAATCACGTGCCTGTGATCCAATAATTGACTCTGAGGGCACTATCTCCAACAATCTCCCACTTGCACTCAAGGCTAATTATTGCGATGTCGCATACTCACAGCCCGTGTGATACCGAACACCCAACTCCTCTACTAGTCAGTCGCACAAAGCCTGTTTGCGAAACTATTGCGTTCGAGGAATAGCCTCAGCGAGTGGATCCGCTCTGAAGTTTCTTTCTATGTCTCTCTAAAACTCAAGTTCGCGGAGAAAGCCATCTCCCGAAATGAGCAATACCTGTCTTAGAGTGTCTGGATATCTGATGGGACCGAGCTCATAAATGAACTCCAAATCCAAACTTCTTAGACTGTATCGTCAACTGAACTTAATCAGTGTCCTGCGCCATGCCACCCTCAGTATTTCCTTGGACCACCTGTCCAAAATACCGCCCCTCGTCAGAAGGAAAAACTATAACTCTGACAACCTCCTTGTCGTCCATGTCACCTTGGAAGCCTGGAATGATAACAGTTTCCTGAATGAGGCTGTCGTTATCATATCCCTAGAACATCCACTTATGTTCTAAAACTGCTTCCGATTGTTTCTCCAGGATTGGATCAATATCAACTTATTGCATCTAGTGCAAGAACAACATCTGGTGTGGTACTTGACATCTCATGATTGACTCAATTGCCTAAGCAAGTGATCTGCCAATCATGCACCTCTCTCTCTACTTTAGTCTATAAGACACCTTTAGAGAGGGTGACTCCTTCACCTGCAGGTACACTACCGTGCCAGGAGTCGTCCATTCTAAATACTCTTAGAATGCTGTCTAAGTACCCTGATTGGGAAACCACCCAAATCTAGATCTAAAACCATAGATCTAGTAACCAGTATGTCTTATATAATGTCCAAGTCCTTTTTGGAGAAACCACTGTGTGACGACCAAAGTATAACCGATCGTAGTATAGGAATGTCACTTCCTATCTTGTGTATGTCATCCAAAACCAGGATATCACACCCTACTACCTTCTCAACAGATCCATCCCCTATTCTGACGACGTCAAACCTATGACTGTCACATCAGAAATAGATGATCTATCTCCGCTATATCTGCTTTAGTCTATGAATAGACATAAGCCTGATGTCCACCAATGCTTCCGCTGCTCCCACTGACTACGACAACCCTCTGGCAAAGTCATATAGACGTGCACTTCTAAAGCTAGTTTAGAACGACGCTATACTCATCCTCCTGCCGGGTCTCGCAGCCTGGAACAACAACAATGGCAAGTGTGGGTAAACAAGAACTTCCCTGTCACCGTCCTTGAGGCTACCGGAGTACCTCTCGGGTGCCTGAAGTTACCCACCTTATCTGCGGAGTGGCCAATGGAATGTCAAATCAGATTGAATCTTTAGGTTCGTTATCAAATCTTCAGTAATCGTTTGCGGTTCTGGAATCACTTCCAGTTCTACCATACTCCCACTACTGTTTTTTGAAAAAATCCATTTTTATTAAAACTGTGGCGAGTCCAGAACAATATTTCTATTGATCTGCCAGATGGTAGAAAGTCAACCCTCGTCATAGCCTGGGTCAACCCACAAACAGCCATTACAGAAACGCGCCTTGAGTTATCCAGAGTCTGGTTTTAATCATAAGCCGGACAACTCCCCGTACCTTAACAATGTTAAGATATGAACTGTACTATATCTAATATAGAACCAGAGGCACTGATTTAATTTAACCAGATTCAAATCATGCATCTATCTCCAGTGCATGTCAACTAAATGGAGAGAGGCCGATCAGCGTTACTCAACTTAGGAATGCTTCCAATTATGAGTAACCTGAAAGAGAAGCAATTTCTCTTTATCATTACTATCAACTGAATACCATACACAAGTATCTACATCTTCGATTACTTGAAGAATCCCGATACTTGCTACACTTGGTTCTCTACTATATTCAAATACCTATAACTCCTCAAAACTTAGACCCTGTGTTTCTACGAAACACATGTCTAAGAACTAGAGAAGTAAAAAGTAAACATAATATAGTATGAGGACCAACCCCTTTGTCCTAATGGACACTGGACAACATACAATACTCTGTATAAGTCCGCCGAGTCTAACAACTCTTTCACTGTGTGTCGTAGGTTGAAAACTGTACTTATGGTTAAGAAGAATTACACCGCTGTTTAATGCTCCTTACCTAACCATCCACTGATATAGGTAAATGTCATCGACATAATATCAAAAGGTATATCTCACTCTATGAAAATAGAAGTACAGATATATCAATTTGAAATTGGTGCACAACAGCGGACATTCAAAACCAAATATTTGCCGACCGGCAAACAGCCCAGATGATCTCCTCAAATATCACCGATTACAATGAATCCCGATATAATGAGGATGATCACCCAATTCCCAATAACTTACTCCCACTCATCATCTGTAAAACCATACAGATGTGAGAATCATACCTGGTAAATACATACCCTGGAGTAAGTATCTAATCGGGAAATCAGTTTTCTTTTAACAGTACACAGTGAACAGAAACATTAAAATGTTTCGATGGGGTATCCTGATATTCCTAGTAATGCCTCTACCATTATCCAAATTCACAACTATAACCGTATAATTCTTTGCCACCTCTCCAAATCCCTTTATATGTCTTTAGTCGTTACCTTCTGCACACCCTTTAGGCCAAATGGTTTTCTTCCTTCCCTACCGTTCGGCACCAGCCTATGGTTTGGAAGAAGACTATCCAATAAGCATAATGGGTGTACTGTCCTAGTCCTAGGAGCACTCGCAATGCGAGAGAAGGTGAAGATAAAAGACAACCGAATAAACCTTATTCCTATTTCTCCTGAACCAGAATCCATCCCCGAACTGGAACAAGTTCCTTTCGAGTTCGTATATAACCATACGATGGAGTATCCAATAAACTGTGGATCTTCGTAGTGATACGGAGTGTCCTGGAGAAATACAAAGGTGATTTAGGATTGGCGAAGAAATACTTGGTTTTGGTCGTGAATAACAGTCGCAATTTACTTTGCCCTCTTACTAATCCCTTGCTTTGTCTTAATCTTAATACCTTCTGCACACCGTTTAGGCTAATTGGTTTTCTTCATTCCCTACCGGTCGGCACCAGCCTAAGGTTTGGAAGAAGACTATCCAATCTGCATAATAGGTGTACTATCCCCTAAACCAAGGAGTACTCACAACCAGAGAGAAGGTAAAAGGAAAAGACAACTGAATAATCCTATCCGCTTTCTCCAGAACCGGAAACCATCCTCGAATTCCTTCGAGTTCGTATCTAACCATACGATGGTTTTGTCCAATGGAAGTGGACGTTCGTAGTAATACGGGGTGTCCCGGAGAAAAGGGTAAAAGTAGGAGTGGCAATGAGGTCTGCAACTCTGACAATCCAAAAGCCTGTGTTAAGAAGGTTCGGTCAACTTGGTCACTGAGTCAAAGTCTAGGGTCGGGTCAATGGTCGCTGCCAAAGAGAGAGAGAAAAGAAACACTCAGCGTGCACTCTAACCAAGATCAGAATGGTTACCAATTTATCTAATCTGGAAACCTCCCACTGTACCTCAAATTCTCCTCCAAACCTGAAAGAAGAATTAGTCGGGGTCACCCGAGGAGTAAACCAACTCATCAGTGGGAATCGGGATCCAACTATCATCACATGATAACGTGACGGAATCCGCTCACGCTATCACACTCCAGAAGGTATGCGCATATCTGGCAAGTTTCAGTTCTTTTGAAACTCCCGATGTGATTTTTTTTTGCCCCATGCTCTTATGACCTTGACTAAGGCCAACAAATCATAAGTCACATGTCAAGTTCTACCCGTCATTGTCCAGGTTGATTTAAACCTGTCACGACCCGAAAGAGCACGTGACTGGCCCTTGAACCATATGAAGTCTATAGGACTCCATCTGATCCAAGTAAGCCAAAAGCCCAGAAATCTAAAACCATTTTTGAGAATAAGTAAAGAAAACTGGTTTAAAGAAGTGAAGAAAAACATGTTTGAAATCAAGGTTTTTAAATAACTAAGCCGAATGTGCATTTGAAAACCGTACAGTCTTTTCTAAAATTTTCGGCAGAGTTTCTCTTGTAAAACTGGCCCCGAATGGGGTACAACATGAATAACAATATATAAAATGATAAAGGCATCCCCAAGCGGGAGCTAGCTCTTCGTCAATCGACGGTCACAACCACACGATGATATGATAATATACAACGCCAAGTGGCGAGGATCAAAATCAAGGAAAGCTCAAAAAGCAGCAAGAAAACCGCAATACTACTAAGCGCGACTCTAAGGTCGAATAATACCACACTGTCTCTAAGTCTGAAAGAATATACAAGTTTTTGGTTGATGGACAATTTCTAGATACAATGAAATACATGAATAAAATGGTGATTCTTGATGCGAAAGAATCCACCTACCAAAGCAAATCACCCGCAAGAAGGTAGTGTGCCAGAAATGCCGCAATGAAACCTGTACGGCAGAACCTGCAAGGACTGTGGCACAACGGGGGTGAGTTGCCAACTCGTGAATAGAAATATCTACCAGCAGAAACCGAATGCAAGACATAAACCTAAGTCAACGATCAGTAATACAATCCACAAGAGTGCATCTGAGTGTAATAAGGTGGCAAGGTAACATCTAATCATGTATGTAGTGCCAGGTACTCAGGTAATAACATGTCATCAGTGTAAGGTATGCCTGCATGAGGTAAGTATGATGAAATATCAATGATATCAATACACATATATTAGCGTCCCATACCACTAATATTGGTGTAAGGGTATATATAACAGCGCCCTCATACCCTGTTATATATACAAATGAAGTATGACAAGTGTAAATCCAGTCTGTATATGATCCATGTCTGTATATATGTGGAACCCGTCCACCTGTCACCCACTGACAGTAAGCATCATGTATGCAAGTATGAGGATATAAACAATATCATGGAAAACATCATGAAACCCGTGCCAAGCATCGACACGTAAATCCTCATCCATATGGGGCTCCGTCTGCGGTATCGGCCCTCGGCCCCGGCAGCACGAGTCAACCCATGTCCATCTCTGGGCTCCGTCTGCGGTAGCGGCCCGTCGGCCCCCGGCAGTACGCCCATCTCTCGGCTCCAGGCGGTATCCCCCGGATATCCGCCGAGCTCAAATACAATCACCGGTAGGTACTCGCCCGCCTCCAGGCTCAATCGGCATAACCCATCGATCATCTCGCCGAGGGGAACCATACCGGGCCCACCACGAACCCGCAAACGGATCATCACTCCTCGAATCGGGTTTCAAGCACACGTCTCAGCACCGAGAAAACGCGTGGTGGACGCACCCAAATATCATATCACGAGGTACCGGGTTTTCATAAAAGAACATCTTTTCTTAAATAATCCCACGGTCCTCAAAATCAGAAATCACATGAAAATCCACATCAAGAAGTAAATCCAATGCAATGTGCTATGCAATCAATCCATGATGTATGCGACATGTAAAGAGAGATAATCATATCGGAAATCATGCAACATGGAATAGTAATGTACATATGTCGGGAGGAACCGCTCCTTTAGAATGAATCGGTTTAAAGAATATCTTGCGGTCCTCAATCTCAATCAAGTCAGAATCATCTATGTTTGTGTACAGGTACATGTGTACAATATGCCAAGCAGTAATCATATCATGAATGCAACAGTACTACAGTGTAGTGGCATGGCAATTATCGATGATGAAGTGTGTGAGCCGGCAAATAGTGTACGTGAAACATACGCATCATCGATAATGGTGCTGGTGTCCTAACAGCATGATAATAATATAACAATGAACATATGCCAGCAATGCGAATAGCAGGAAAATGCAGATATCTAGTAGTCAACACCACAGTGAAGTATCTACTATGCAAACTACATCTAAGTATCCGGTCAATCAGGAGGGGTAGGTGTGGAAACCACCTAAATCTGAGTCGATACATGTATAAAAGTATATAGTCGGTGATCTCGCCTCAATGTCATATCATAAGATATCCTCGAGTTATGAGTGCGGATCTATCATCAATATCGGCTCGTACGGTAAATCATCGTACGGCATCCCCATAGCTGGGTAGGGGTCAGTATCTCACTGTCTCATCACATAACAGATATCACCATCGTCAGATCATATAGTCTGGAGTACTACTCTATGTCTAGTACAAAACGGTAACCTCAGTAAGTATGCATGCGGGGGTAAACACATATCCCAAGCCCGCAAGAATCACAAGTCATATCCCACATATGAATCGTATAAAATCACCGATCCCAGGGCACCCAGCCCACATCATCGACTCATCTCCAAAGTCATCACATATCATCAATCACAGTGCAAGTACAAGTGATAAGCAAGGGTGTGTGTGTAGGTGTAATTCTACCCTAGGGTTCGCGACTATGAACTACACTAGTCACTTCTAACCCTACATTATCCACAATACACCTAATATCACAATAAACTACATAGTAATCTATCTACGGACTGCGGGGGTGCTATACGCCATCCACCCGACTTCCCCCTGTAGATATAATCTACTCACCTTGCATCACCAATTGCGGACGTCACCACGTATTTGCTTGTCGTCCCGAAGTCTTCATGGGTACCTACACATCAAAATATCGTATATGCGCATTAAAACCAAATCCAATCTAAAACGGCGCATGAAATCCAAAACGATACGATAAGGGGGCCTATAGGTGAGAACCTATGGCACGCCTTCAAAACCATCAATAAATCCTCTACATCGTCGTATAAACGACAATTAGTCGAGGCAAAACACATTCCACCATTTCAGAATCAAAAATACGGAATACGGAAACACGAATCCAAAATAGCAACTTAGGATATATGTCCCAGATTTCACCCTAGATAGAATCTGTCAAAACTAGAAGTACCCTGGGTCAACACTAGAGGAACAGGGGCTGTGCACAGAAAACGAGGAGAATGGCTAAGTATGCTAAGTCAAAGTCCACCTCTCTCTCTCACCTACCCTCATCATTATATTTTCCTTTCTTTCCTTTTCTTTTAAAATCCAAACCTTCTCACATCAATAGTAATCCCAAAAGAAAACCATGGCTAGAAAAATGCACAAGTGTAGAAAAAGTGATATGTGCAAGTTTTGCACAAAATTGCCAAAAAACCCGATTAGCGATTTTAATCGCGATTAGCACTAAATTATTGTCAAACTAATCACAAAAACTTAAAAATGCCATAATCCACTAATTTACCCTATTTTAGAATTTTCCATAATTTTTCATAATTTTTTCTAACATTTTTCCTATTTATTTGCATTTAATATTAAAATAATCAATAAAATAATATTAAATTATAAAAATTCCCAAAATTAATATTTTATATTTTTGAAAATGTTACAATCTACCCCCCTTAAAGAAATTCGGTCCCCGAATTTTAAATTTAAACCCCCAGATACAAAAACATCTCAGTAATAAACCAAAGTCGTCGGGGCTCCGAAATCATCAACACATAGAACGTCACAGCGCAATGCATGCGCAAGGGTACTGAGCAGATAACTCGAAAACAAAACTCCGTCAAGCATCCCGCAATCATCGGAGTCAATGTAAAAAAAACACAATGTCAAATCCAATACAAAACCGATATGATATGGATCGGAACTACACATGTAGACATCCAATCTAAACATAACACCATCCTGTGCGTCTGGTGCGCACTGAAATCAAAAAAAAATCCATATATGTGCTAAACAGGTGCACAAAACAACATCCAAATGCAACGGGTGTGCACGAAGCATCTGTCATGGGCATCGTATGTGCCTGACAGCAAAATAAATCAGGTGCATGTGACATGCACGAAGAATCCCGATTTAGCGCATCTGGCGTGCACCAAAATCGTATCTAAAAACACGCGCCCAACATGCGCGAAAATCCAAACCGGTGCATCAATCGTGCACGAATGAAAATCTAAACCCTGCGCACTCAACATGCACGGAAATCACGAAATCCAATAGCAAACACCGAACAGGCGTAAAGCACATCGCCAGCACGGAGTGCAAAAATCAACCATCAAAATCCGGGTCAAAATCAACGATATAATGCGGCTCAAACCAAAATCAGGGTACCGCAAGGAAAATCTCACAACCGTGTGCATCAGCGTGCACGAATCAAAGCCTAACACTAAAATGCATGAAAACTCTGCGCAAAATATATAAATATCCAGTGGGTGCATGAAACCAATATCATGAAACTCCGTCACCAAAACTAGATCGTGCAAATAGAACGCCCAAAATACCGAAATCCAAAATGACGGATACGTGATAATCGAATCACAAAATCACAAATCATAAATACCGTCTTCGGTAGTTTCTCCTTCAAGGTCGAGAAGGAGTCAGTGTAATCCACTGCTAGCAGCGCAGGATATCTACCTGCCTCTTGCTCACGGTCTGGCGTCTTCTGACTCTCTAGGTCCTTATCTTCTCTGCGGATTACCTATCACGCGGTCAATCGGCTCATCGGCCCTGTCAGGTGTGCTAACGGGGACGATTCCGTTCTGGCACTTTTCTGGTCACCTCTCGGTCAAACCTCACGACCACTCGTAAGGCAGCATATCACTGACGTCGGTCTCTGGCTATCTGAATGCACGTCACACATCTGATCCTGGGTGCAAACATCATTGCAGCAATGTCCTGGAAGGAATCCTGCTCAAGGTCTCTTCCAATCATGCCTATGCCGATCTGTACAGAGGCTGGCTCTCTTGTACTATCTCTTCTCGCTGGAAAGACATCTGTGTCCTCAGCACAACATTTCTCGGAAATTGGTCACATCCCAACGTTTCTGTAAGCATATCAGGTCTCTAGTTTCGACGGGAAGCAATGACAGCTCGTCAGTGTCTCACACGAACCTCTGGTTCCACTTGTCTCCATCGTCGTCCACTATGACGTCACGCCAAGCTACTATACACTGCACTGCTCTCGGCCACGGTCAATCTGAAGTCTCTCACACGGACTCGAAATCGCGTACTCTGTAGCTTCATCATTCTGTAGCAGATGTCAGGCCGAACTGGTCCTCGGAAACACGTCCCAACCATCGGAGGAATACTCATCACTCGTCCGTCCTTGATCCATTCGCAACGCATCTGGGTAAGTTCCTTTATCCGAACTTGGTCAACTACCTCATCGACAATGCCGAACTCTGGCCTGCTGGGTGTGCGCAACACGACCACTCCTGGTCTAGGCCTTCTCGTATCGTACTCCAGAAAGGTCCTGCCGAGGTTCCTTTCTCAAATCTCAATCCTGCCGAAATGCCCGGAAGTCATCATCCAATGCTGAAGCTAAAGCTTATTCCGGAACGGCTGCATACCTATCGCGCTTCTTTCTGGAAGGTATATCCATATACCACGCCTCTGGGTGCGTATAACATCTCTGATGTCGGCGGAGTGGGACGTCATCTCGTCGAAATATCTTGCGAACTCTTTTCTTCACTCTGCATCAGTGTCGACTGATTCGGACTCGTCTCATCATGGCTGCACGAACTGCGCTCCGACGGCTATGCTCGCACCTGGAGTCTCCCAAGCAGTGTCCCATCACGATATCCGAAAGATGTCGAACCATCCGATCGACTCGTCAGATCCTCATAATCCCCCAAGAGCTCACATCTCGGGTACAGTTTAATAGTATCGAGTACATGCCACAGCGTCGGTGGTCCAGCCGTAGAAGGGCAAACCCAATCCTCACTAATGGCGCCGCGGAACCGCCGTAAACCCTAAGGTTCCAAGGCTGTCACACGGTCATTAAGTCGAGTTAGGGTTTCATTCTTCTAGAGGGTCCATAGAATCACCTGCATGTCTTTCCGTATACTTTAAACTTGGAAAATAGGCTCCTGACATTCGATCGTCTCAATCGACTCTCAACGAATCTGCGTGAAGTCGTCTCTAGCGGGAATCAATCCACCTGATGACCTCGCATCGGGGTAAGCGAACTCACCACGCGTCCTAGTCATCCATCCTCGGTGACTAGCAACTCGCTATCATCTCTCTAAGAACATGCTCATGCTGCAGTAGCTCCAATCATCTGGGCGATATCTCATCATTTGCAGCAACAACTGGCTCATATGCCTGTACGCCGAACAACGCCTCAATCCTCCAGGAAAGGCAATACATAAGCGGTCATCTCTGAATCAGCCTGCTCTAGATCTGAGTAAGACTCTCCACACTGGAAATCTTCAACTCAACTGGGCCCGCTCTGGCGCAAAATCGGACGAATCACCTTCGTCTCTCAAATCGGGTAGACTAGCTATCATCTGTCGCATAACTGCCTGAAAGCTCCGGCAATCTCAGCTCGTAAGCTCCGAAAGCAACACCCTGTCAATCTCAGCGACAGCTGGTCCATCTGTCTGCACGGTAGGCGACATCACCATCTCTGAGGTATGCTGTACATCAACAGTCCTCTCTCAACTGGCAGCTCTAACAAAGGCCCGATCATCCGGTGCAAGACCAAGCACTCGCCTCCACTAGAGGTCACAATCACCCACACTAACTCGAGACGTTCCCATGTCACCAGAAAACACAAAGGTCGGCCCTCGTACCAAACGAGCTCACACCGGCCGTAACCCTAGCAGCAGCCCAAACTGCGCTCAAACACGGTGACAGGAATCTCAATCGAGTATCAAAGAGAGCACATCAGTGGCAAGAAAGGAAACAACAGATCCAAAGTGGATACATGATCATAGGAAGGAACAGTATCAATGAAGGTATGATCATGAAACTAATAGAATCGGGGATCTCAAATGGATGAATAATCCTGGATATAAAGAGAATCACTGATCTCGAAAGTATGTACATCCTAAGGTTCCTTAAGCGGAGTGGCGTGTCGTAAGTATGCCGCGGAACATACCAACGGTACGTCACTCTACTTTAGTCACCAAATCCATCAACCAAGGGTCATCCTAAAACGACGAAAGTTTGGGTTTACACCCCCTCGACCAAGTCTAAGTTCCGTAAGGTCAAGCCTAAGTTCCGTATATAAACAACTCCCTAGGCTCCACATAGTCAAACTTAGACTCGAACCAAGGTCAACCTAGCGCTCTGATACCAACTTTGTCACGACCCGAAAGAGCACGTGACTGGCCCTTGAACCATATGAAGTCTATAGGACTCCATCTGATCCAAGTAAGCCAAAAGCCCAGAAATCTAAAACCATTTTTGAGAATAAGTAAAGAAAACTGGTTTAAAGAAGTGAAGAAAAACATGTTTGAAATCAAGGTTTTTAAATAACTAAGCCGAATGTGCATTTGAAAACCGTACAGTCTTTTCTAAAATTTTCGGCAGAGTTTCTCTTGTAAAACTGGCCCCGAATGGGGTACAACATGAATAACAATATATAAAATGATAAAGGCATCCCCAAGCGGGAGCTAGCTCTTCGTCAATCGACGGTCACAACCACACGATGATATGATAATATACAACGCCAAGTGGCGAGGATCAAAATCAAGGAAAGCTCAAAAAGCAGCAAGAAAACCGCAATACTACTAAGCGCGACTCTAAGGTCGAATAATACCACACTGTCTCTAAGTCTGAAAGAATATACAAGTTTTTGGTTGATGGACAATTTCTAGATACAATGAAATACATGAATAAAATGGTGATTCTTGATGCGAAAGAATCCACCTACCAAAGCAAATCACCCGCAAGAAGGTAGTGTGCCAGAAATGCCGCAATGAAACCTGTACGGCAGAACCTGCAAGGACTGTGGCACAACGGGGGTGAGTTGCCAACTCGTGAATAGAAATATCTACCAGCAGAAACCGAATGCAAGACATAAACCTAAGTCAACGATCAGTAATACAATCCACAAGAGTGCATCTGAGTGTAATAAGGTGGCAAGGTAACATCTAATCATGTATGTAGTGCCAGGTACTCAGGTAATAACATGTCATCAGTGTAAGGTATGCCTGCATGAGGTAAGTATGATGAAATATCAATGATATCAATACACATATATTAGCGTCCCATACCACTAATATTGGTGTAAGGGTATATATAACAGCGCCCTCATACCCTGTTATATATACAAATGAAGTATGACAAGTGTAAATCCAGTCTGTATATGATCCATGTCTGTATATATGTGGAACCCGTCCACCTGTCACCCACTGACAGTAAGCATCATGTATGCAAGTATGAGGATATAAACAATATCATGGAAAACATCATGAAACCCGTGCCAAGCATCGACACGTAAATCCTCATCCATATGGGGCTCCGTCTGCGGTATCGGCCCTCGGCCCCGGCAGCACGAGTCAACCCATGTCCATCTCTGGGCTCCGTCTGCGGTAGCGGCCCGTCGGCCCCCGGCAGTACGCCCATCTCTCGGCTCCAGGCGGTATCCCCCGGATATCCGCCGAGCTCAAATACAATCACCGGTAGGTACTCGCCCGCCTCCAGGCTCAATCGGCATAACCCATCGATCATCTCGCCGAGGAGAACCATACCGGGCCCACCACGAACCCGCAAACGGATCATCACTCCTCGAATCGGGTTTCAAGCACACGTCTCAGCACCGAGAAAACGCGTGGTGGACGCACCCAAATATCATATCACGAGGTACCGGGTTTTCATAAAAGAACATCTTTTCTTAAATAATCCCACGGTCCTCAAAATCAGAAATCACATGAAAATCCACATCAAGAAGTAAATCCAATGCAATGTGCTATGCAATCAATCCATGATGTATGCGACATGTAAAGAGAGATAATCATATCGGAAATCATGCAACATGGAATAGTAATGTACATATGTCGGGAGGAACCGCTCCTTTAGAATGAATCGGTTTAAAGAATATCTTGCGGTCCTCAATCTCAATCAAGTCAGAATCATCTATGTTTGTGTACAGGTACATGTGTACAATATGCCAAGCAGTAATCATATCATGAATGCAACAGTACTACAGTGTAGTGGCATGGCAATTATCGATGATGAAGTGTGTGAGCCGGCAAATAGTGTACGTGAAACATACGCATCATCGATAATGGTGCTGGTGTCCTAACAGCATGATAATAATATAACAATGAACATATGCCAGCAATGCGAATAGCAGGAAAATGCAGATATCTAGTAGTCAACACCACAGTGAAGTATCTACTATGCAAACTACATCTAAGTATCCGGTCAATCAGGAGGGGTAGGTGTGGAAACCACCTAAATCTGAGTCGATACATGTATAAAAGTATATAGTCGGTGATCTCGCCTCAATGTCATATCATAAGATATCCTCGAGTTATGAGTGCGGATCTATCATCAATATCGGCTCGTACGGTAAATCATCGTACGGCATCCCCATAGCTGGGTAGGGGTCAGTATCTCACTGTCTCATCACATAACAGATATCACCATCGTCAGATCATATAGTCTGGAGTACTACTCTATGTCTAGTACAAAACGGTAACCTCAGTAAGTATGCATGCGGGGGTAAACACATATCCCAAGCCCGCAAGAATCACAAGTCATATCCCACATATGAATCGTATAAAATCACCGATCCCAGGGCACCCAGCCCACATCATCGACTCATCTCCAAAGTCATCACATATCATCAATCACAGTGCAAGTACAAGTGATAAGCAAGGGTGTGTGTGTAGGTGTAATTCTACCCTAGGGTTCGCGACTATGAACTACACTAGTCACTTCTAACCCTACATTATCCACAATACACCTAATATCACAATAAACTACATAGTAATCTATCTACGGACTGCGGGGGTGCTATACGCCATCCACCCGACTTCCCCCTGTAGATATAATCTACTCACCTTGCATCACCAATTGCGGACGTCACCACGTATTTGCTTGTCGTCCCGAAGTCTTCATGGGTACCTACACATCAAAATATCGTATATGCGCATTAAAACCAAATCCAATCTAAAACGGCGCATGAAATCCAAAACGATACGATAAGGGGGCCTATAGGTGAGAACCTATGGCACGCCTTCAAAACCATCAATAAATCCTCTACATCGTCGTATAAACGACAATTAGTCGAGGCAAAACACATTCCACCATTTCAGAATCAAAAATACGGAATACGGAAACACGAATCCAAAATAGCAACTTAGGATATATGTCCCAGATTTCACCCTAGATAGAATCTGTCAAAACTAGAAGTACCCTGGGTCAACACTAGAGGAACAGGGGCTGTGCACAGAAAACGAGGAGAATGGCTAAGTATGCTAAGTCAAAGTCCACCTCTCTCTCTCACCTACCCTCATCATTATATTTTCCTTTCTTTCCTTTTCTTTTAAAATCCAAACCTTCTCACATCAATAGTAATCCCAAAAGAAAACCATGGCTAGAAAAATGCACAAGTGTAGAAAAAGTGATATGTGCAAGTTTTGCACAAAATTGCCAAAAAACCCGATTAGCGATTTTAATCGCGATTAGCACTAAATTATTGTCAAACTAATCACAAAAACTTAAAAATGCCATAATCCACTAATTTACCCTATTTTAGAATTTTCCATAATTTTTTCTAACATTTTTCCTATTTATTTGCATTTAATATTAAAATAATCAATAAAATAATATTAAATTATAAAAATTCCCAAAATTAATATTTTATATTTTTGAAAATGTTACAAAACCCACCCGTACAAGCCCTTGACTAAGGCCAACAAGGCTATACGACTGTCCCAAACCAACGCATCTATCTATGCTGCATATGAATAACCAACAGCTACCAAACACTGTGCCTTGACTATGGCCAACAAACACAGCTTGAATACTATTGACTATCCATATGAAACGACGGAGGGCTACGAATGGTTTCTGGCGAAAACCTTTAACGTAATGAACTTGATATCGTTGAAGGAACGGATAGCTTTTTAGAAAATATAGTGACGAAAACCTTTACTAAAGAGGTCACTCCCGGTGAAGGGATCTCGGCTCTTTCCCCGTAGAATGAGGTGCAGGATATTCCAACTGAATACCACAATGCAAAGCAAAAGTAATCGGCTATAGTAAAGTTAATGCCCTGACGCAAACTTCTGTCCAAGGGGTCACTCCCGGTGAAGGGATCTCGGCCCTTGCCTCGTCGACTGAGGAGCAGGATATTCCAAATGAATACCACGATGCAAAACAGAAATGAACGTCCTTGCAATAACAGCTTTTTGAAAAGTGTTCCAACAACATCAGATTAGGTTTGTTTCAACTTGCATTGATCCGAATCAATGCAGTCCCATCAATTGATCACACCACAAAGAACGAAAATATACTGACGTACGTATATGCCATCTGCATTCGCCACTGGGTCCCGTCATCACCCGTTAGATTAGCTAACTAACGGCAGAGCGGGGACTGGACTAGCGCGGATGAAAAACATATACAACATCTACTAATATATATACCAATATATAGTATTTCGCTCAAGGCGTGAATAAAAATGCAACATCACAGAAATGTACAGCATCACAGAACAATACAGATATCTGGGATCCCCGGGTTTCACAGAGCCACTACTGAAACCCGACGTTCCCCTGGTCGTGTGGATAGCCTGTGCAATGAAATCCTAGACCCCTACGGGCGCGGCAAGTCACCCGCCAAAACCTGAAGCGAGGCAGCCCCCTTCAGCTCCGTGAATGGACCACCCAGCACTTCACGGAATCCGGTAACTTAGGCACCCCTCCTGGGTCAACCTGTACCCCCTACGAGTGCGGCGAATAGCCCGCCAATTCCAGACTGAAGCCCCTCCGTCTCAATGCCCTGAGATGCGGGCCCGTTGCCCTCTAGAACCCGGCTATCCGTGCACCCCTCCGCGGGGTAACCCTAGTACAGAAAGTAAAATATACATACACCGGGTACATCGACCGCAACCAGGTCGTGCCCCAAAAGAATAATACAAACAGGCAGTGACAGCAGTCCACATGTCGGACGCTCGCCCCGCAATATCAAATGTACATAATACAACAACACTGTACTAGCATTGCATCCAGGCTATCCCCACGACCGATCCGCAACATCACAGCAAATACATAAAACATCAACGTGAAGGTCACGTTCGCAAATCCGTCTAACCGGGCTATAGCAGTTAGACCAGATTTACCGATCGAGTGACATTCACGATCGCAGATATAATGTAAATACTGTGAAAAATGTGTTTAAAATATCCGACCGATCGAATATTAACAAGTGGGCCCCAAAACAATACTGTAGCAGTTACAGAAAATATGGGCCCAATTTTAATGTTCCAGAAACCCAAATTTATCCCCAGAAGCCCACTGTAGAAATCCAACACCCTGATTCCTTTACTCAGCGGCGGAACCGCGGCCACAAGCAGGGGTTGGCCGCGGTTCCGCGCTCTATTTGAAAGATTAGTGCGTCGTATTTCTACAGTAGTCTTAGGTCTCTCTGTACAGTACTTTTATACAACCTGAAAAATTTTTGGGGACCAAAAAATTTCAACAGAAAACTGTCGTGGGCAAATACGGGTTTTTGGACATTTCGATCGATCGGAACTGAAAAACACATTACACAAAGCTAGACTAAGTTAATGGGGAGGCTCTGATACCACTGTAAGTGCACGGCGGCGCCCCGGCCGTCAATCCGACGCCGGAATGCGGAAGCGGTGATAAACTTTAATTTTTGCGGACTTTGCAAACCGGCACCACCGCGCACTAAACTCCGGATCGTAACCATTAACAAGTCTAAGCTACTAACAAGAAAGGGAAGAGATGTACCGACTGATCCGAGTCCTCCGGTCTTCATCTCCACTCTGATCTCCTCGCGGGATCTCCGTCCGTCTCCTCCTCGTCGGAAAGGGCACCACATCGCCTGTAGCTTTTACGGGCTCCCACCTCAATACCGAGGCAACTCGGGCGCGAAGCTGGCGAATCGACGCGTCCAAGATTTGCTGTAGGAAGTGTAGTGTAGAGTATGTCTCTTTGGGGTTGGTTGCCTTTGGATGGAGGAAACATGAATGGACTTTGGAATGAAGTGAAGAAGTTTGCAAGCATGAAAATGATATGTGAATTAATCCCTCATGCCAAAAAAATGAACTCCTCTCTCTCTCCCTCCAAGATGTGGCCGGCCAAGCAATAGTGAGAATGGTGGAGGGATATTAAACAAAATACAAAGGAAAGTAAGTGTAGGAAAAAGGTGGAGGTGACAATAAACAAACATACACCATGCTTAATTCTACATCAAACCCATAACCTTTCAAATCTTAATAAATGCACAACATGGATGATAAAGCAAAGATGCTTATCATATCAAAACTTATGCAATAAACCCCTCCACAAAATGTTATTTGCACAATTGCAAATAACCCCCTCCATCGGAAAAGTCCGGCCGGGAAAGAACAAAGGAAAACCGGCCGGAACGGAATGCAAACTGGCAACTCCAGAAAACTGGTCCCGTAATAAATTACAGGAAAAACCCCGATACTGTGCATACACACCCGCATCTGTATTCCGACCGGATACAAATGCAATGAGACAAAATCTACACTGTACTAAACTAGGACCGGCTTAAACCAAAGCCGGCTAGTAATATCCGTTCGATCCTGATCCGTGCAATACCGCACGTATCTGATCGAACCCTGCCATATTCCTATACGGCCACTAGTACAAACCGTCCGATCCTGATCCGTGCAATACCGCACGTATCTGATCGGACCCTGCCATATCTCCATACGGCCTCTACAGCGTTTCGCCCGAAAGCTGAGTAACTGAAAGTGTGGTGGACTCTAAAGACTCGTCAATACTATGGCTGTGGATTTAACCACTAGCACGTCAGAGGTATAAGCCAATACGTGACGGGCCACCAGCTATTGACTAAAAGGGACGTCGATGAGCGAACTCATCCTGACACCCTACTGAGCCTGTCAGTGACAATATCCGTACAGTCCGGTCCGTTCGTCTATGAGCATCGCATGTCGGGCCTAGGGGGTGGGTAAAAGTCAGACCCCCAAAAGCGGTACAAGTCGTGTCGGAGTGTAGCCCAGAACACCCTGAGATACTACTGGAATACCTACCAGTAAATCTCCTGCCTTGGCCAAGGACTTCGTGTAATGGCTCTCCTAGACACAGCGCGACCTCACCCCCAATACCGGGAGAGACGAACCCCCGAAGATCCGCTCACTGCCTCCATGTGGCTCGGGACTGTACCCAACTAAAACCTGTTTGCACGACTCCTTTGAGCCGTGGTAGGGTAGTAATCAAAGCACAGTGGGAACTCACACGAGACAAATGACGATCCCCAGGTCGATGAACTAACCTGTACACATGTCACCTGGGAACTGCTATCTGACATGAGGTATAAGACCAACTAGCATGTTCCCGGCGAGTCCTGTCCGGTGTACTCATAACCCAATGAGCACCTGTATACATCTTAGGTGATCCAACTGACACCAGTGGCTTGTGAGACCGGCCACCGCCCCTCGTCGGGGTCTCGACTGTATACACTAGTCTACTCTGGAGAATCGATGCCCTGTCTCGAAACTCCCACGACTAGGGACCTTTTAAGGATATGCTTGTAGACCCCAGCTCTCACGTATATGATCGCCCTCATACTGCTGGTCGTCAAGCAAGAATCCTAGGGGCTCTATCAACGTGCAATAGCGACCTGTCAGGTCACCTAAAGCAGTACACGATGATAAAGGTAAACCAGATAGCAAACTATCATCTCGAGTAAGACTGTCGTCCCGGGATAGGTCCTCCCTCAATCATTGCAATCACGTGCCTGTGATCCAATAATTGACTCTGAGGGCACTATCTCCAACACTTTGGTGTTGAAACGAGGTCCTCTTGAACTCCCCTTGTGTCCACGATGATCCACCGCGGAGATCTCTGTCCAAGCTCGCTACTTTGTAAAATCGAAGTAAACACTCTAATCAAGTTGGCTAGACTTGAGTAGAATGGTGTTATGGCTTTGGATCTCACTTCAAAAACCTTTCTTTTGTTATCTTTCACTCACTAAAAAAGAACTAGAGAGGAGAAGATGAAGGAGGATGAAAATGGTGGCTTTTTCTTTCAAGAGATAAAAATGATAACCATAAGGTTAAGCTTACAAAAGAAAATAAATATCACTATATATATTTATTCCTTCTTGACTCCAACCATGATTAAATGATAGATGATTAATTTAACTTGGGTTTAGAATGATAAAGGAAAAGATAACCATGGTTTAGTGGTGGGTGAGAATGGTTAAGTTAAAAGAAGCATGTAGAAACTAGCATAATTATCCTTTCCTTTTCATTTTCTTTTTAAAACCAAAATTAAATAATTATCCATTGTATAATCTATGGTGTGAGGCTTATATTGCCACCATTTCCATATATAATCAACCATGATGGTTTGATGTATGTATGTGTACATGTATGCACATCTACATGTGCATAAAACTAGAAAAGAAGAAAGAAACACATGCATGCATGCATACATCCATCAAACCCTAGAAAGGTTTCAAGTGAGATAACTTATGGTTAGATGATAAATCAACACTTGATTTATCAATCCGGTCATATCTCATATGACCCCACCAAAAGGAATTCACCCGATCAATGTTCGGTATCATATACACATATTTCAATCGGGTGCATGCGCATATCGCATATGCGCACCACAACGTTTCGCCTGGACTGGGTAACTCCTTTGTGGGACTCTAAGACTCGTCAATACGCCGGCAGAGGGTAATGATCATATCAAGTGCCCTCAAGCCGCAAGCGGTCAGCTAAACGTAACGGCCACCCGGGTATTGAGCGATCAGAAGACAACAAGCGAACCTGCTACAACTCCCGTCGAGCCATCCGGTAACACTACCGTACAGTCCGGTCTCTTCGTCAGATATGCTGCATATCGAGCCTAGGGATGGTCACGTCGACCCCAATAACTCAATAAGTCGTGTCGGTGAATGGTCTATAACAGATCGAGAAACTACTGATAACACTTATCAGCAAATCTCAGCAGCCCTGGCCAGGGACTTGCTGTTATAACCAGTCGAACACTGCACAGCATCAACTCCCAATACCGGGAGAGACGAAACCCCTCCTATCGCTCATTGCCTTCGTGTGTCTCGGGACTGTACCCAACGGCCACCTGTTTGCACGACTCAGTAGAGCCGTGGTAGGGTGGCAATCAAAGTACAGTGGGAGAACACACAAGGCTCTATGACGATCTCGGGTTTACAGACTAACCTGTACCAGTGTCACCTGAGAACTGCTATCCGACGATAGATATAATTCCATATAGGAGTTCTCGGCGAGTCCGTCCAGTGTACCCAGTCACCACTGAGCACCCGTATATGATCTTGATGTCAAACATCGACGAATGTGGGAACATCCATCGCCCATCACATGGGTCTAGTATCATATACGCTAGTCTACTCTGGTATATCGATACCCCGTCTCGATACACCTACGACTAGGGACATTTCAGGATATGCTTATAGACTACAGATGTCCCACTAGTATGATCTCCATCATAATCAGAGTAGTCAAGCCGATATCCTTAGGGCTTTATCAGCATGTATGAATGAATAAAAGCATGATCAAATCAACATGTCAGATAAAGAAGTACCAGATAGCATACTATCATGTCGAGCAAGAATGCAAACTGAATATATATATATATATATGTACAGATACATCCACTATCACATAATGGCCTCTAGGGCATACATATATCCAACAAACTGACGGCGACGATCTTGCACCTACTCGCTCCATGCGACCCCTATATAAACCCCTCTCCCTTAAACGATTCAGGTATCTCGAATTTAACTCAATACACCGCTACCCTGCACCTATACCTCGGCTCTAACTTGATCGTCGGAGGTTCCTACGGTGGTCACCCACCCCGGGACTTCTTTGCAGGTAGCTTGGCGTCCAATACTAATCCATTGAGATCCACACTCAACAACTCCCAAACCAAATCTCAGTCGTCAAAGACCGCCATCGCAGGATCGACGGAGGACAACATCTGAAGAAGATCATGCACTATATCAGATACTAAATTAGTATCCGAACGAATTCGGATCCCGGATAGATCCGAATTCGACAACTTGTGGATATAGATACTAAAAATCTATATCCGGATGGTTTCAGATTTGGATTGGATATTTATGTCTAAGTCTATGTTTTCTTTGTGGAAGGTGTAACGACTCTATTTATAATGTAAAGAAATTTGGTTAAAGTTAAAGTACTAAATGGAGTATTTGCAACCCTGAGTATGCTATAAGTATTTAATTTGTTTATGAACGATAAGAAATAACTTGTAGCTCATTAGTAAAGCCTTGCACTGCTGTGACATAACCCCAGTGTTCGAATCCCATCAGCCACATATTATTCTTTTAATGATTTTTCTTTTAAACTTTTGGAAGCCCAAAAGTTTACACGTGCAATACAAGTAAAAATGAAAAGTCTCAGAAATCAAACATGTGGAAAATGTTATATGAGCAGAGTAGAACACGTGTCACCAATCCATAGCCCCACATACCATGAATGGCCTGCGAGATTGCGCTTTAGGCCGGCGCCGCCGGGCTTGACCGTATCAAATGCCCCGATCTTTTGAACCCTAGTCTTTTGGCCTCCCTCTTAATCCCAGTACTGTTTGTTTTTACTGAAAATAAATAGAGAATTAAAATGAGGCATTAATCAAAATTTTAATGCATTTTAATTCCATTCTTCAATCCTCAAAACCTAAATTTCTCCTATAAATACCACCTCACACCCTAGCCCTTTTGAAATATATTGTCAAAACTCTTAAATTTTTCCAAGTCAAAGAAGTGTACAAGTGGAATTAGCCCAAAGTCATCTTCCGGCGACGACTCAGGACAAATCCGGCGACACCACGACTCTACGAAGCTCTCAAACCTTTCCTCTACCTCCCCTTTCTCATCTAATCCTGTAAGTCCCCTCTCCTCCTCTCTCTCTTGCTATTCTAAAATGATCTCTTTTCAAAACTTGTCGGAAGTGGAGTTATTCCGACTTCCGATTTTAATTTTGTTAAAAACATAACTTTTCTTAATAACCAAACACCCATATTGATACATCTTGTTTAGTAATCATAAACAAACATTTAGAACTAGTTTCAATTCAAAATACAATGCTATGCAACTTTTATTTCACTTTTACAGTTAAATACCACAAACTTTATATTCGGCAACTTTCATCATATTTGTTCATATTACCTATAGAAAAACCTCACCAGCTAATGACCTACCTCTCACAACACTCATCTTGACATTGCACGATTACTTGAAAACCATATTTTTGTGGTTAATACAATTTTTACATTAAAATACCATAAACTATTAAAAACCGTATTCTTTAAATTGTTTTAATCAAATTCCTTACGATTATATCTCTACAACCCACTTTTGAGGAATCGGATTTGGTTGGTGCAGGTTATCGCACATCCATCGGACTAGTAGGGCGAGATGCAGAACTCCTCACGGAGCATACGATCTCGATGAAATTTATATTACAATTTTTAAGAAAACATGATTTCTATTTAATAAATAAATTTATTTTTATAATAATTATATATAATATTATCAAACTATATATTTTAAATACATATAATAAATTCCATGTTTTCTAGACAAAGGAATCCCAAATTTCATGAATATACCATCACAAATCCATACAATTCCAATTTAGACCAAAATGCCATATATTATTCAATTTAGGTTTATAATCATTAGAATACTTCACTTTTAAAAATTATATCCATGAAAACCCCGAATACGAGAAATAAATGCTTGAGGTTTATTTTGAAAGTTTATTAAAACTATTTTTCGTAAAACCCCCTCAAGTTTATTAATTTACAATAAAGATCCTAGTAAATATAGGTTTAAGCGGGACCAATTCTCTTGAGCCTCAGGGAGCCGGAGAAAGTAGGTGCTTGCTTATTTAAGGTAGAAAACTTAAACGGGGTTATCAATGGTAATTGGCTTGAAAAACGTCACAAATTCTGCCATCCATGTGCAGCAGTTACCGATAACTTCTAAACCTAATTCAGGACTCCAATTCTGTTTAAGTGTCTGACTCAATCTGAGTGTCGGTCAATCTGTATACATTTTAATACATGAATACAATTCAAATATAACTCCAATACAACATGAATTCATATACTGGAACTTGAACATGAACATGCAACATGACTCGACCGAACCGAACCATGGATATACTCTGATTACATGACTATCCGTTTATATCCATTTCGTTTACATGATATCATGGTTTCGGCAAGTCGTATACAATAATTCATTACATCAATACAATATACATTACGGCGTTTTAACGGGGTAGATTGGTACGGAATGTATTAGAAGTGGCACGAGACTGTAACCATAATACACATAACCTGAATATCCGTGTTGTTGTTCCGTATACCTTAGTCCACGGGAAAAGTTGGACTCCTCTCATATACACTGATGCATTCTATACCAAGTTACAAACAACTACGTTAACATAACAAACATAACTATATATAATTTACATGTTCTATTCTTTGTCTATTCTTCTTTATCTCTTGGGACTTACCGAGCGATTGTTCGCTGACGACATTCTTTTTCTATTTTTTCTTTGGAATGTTGTCAGGAGGACCCGACTCTCTGGAGATAGAGCCCAGCTCAGAAAATTTGGAGCAGTTCATCGAGGACCCGAAACTCTTGTCACTTGTATATACTTTACTTTTAGTTCATGCCATTGTTTAGACATTGATTTCCACATTGTATTTACTTTTTAGTTGTATTGTAAAGAATATTTAATAAATAAAAGTTGTTGTTCATTTACATCGCATGTCTTTCTTATATTATATTGCTTATTTACTCTTAACGTATTTATTTCTGAGTAAAACGTCGTGGGCCTCGTCACGTCTCCTTATCCGTACACCGGGAAGTGAGGCGTGATAGGTTTTGTTGGCGGCTACATAACAATGCAGGGTTAGTTCTGCATGGAAACCCAAGCAATATATCATAAGAATCGGCAACTAAAACATTCTTTATATTTCCTATTCCTTGAATCTATCCTAACCCTATTTTCTCTCAAGGTTATGGATTCTCTGAACAATACTAACACCAATGTGAACGGCAACACCACACCACCCCTCTTCCACTTACACCTACCGTTGTAGCTCCGCAGACAATACTGCTCGAGGCAATAAAGAGCCTCTTAGAGGGACAGTAGCAGCAGACTGCTATCCTAATGAACCGTCTAGAAGTTGAAGCACCTGGAGTAAAACAATTCCGGGCACTGCATCCGAAGCAATTCTCTGGGAAAGAGAGCTCTTTGGAAGCTGAAGAATGGGCTCAATCTATTGAGGACGATCTGGCAGCAGCACAAGTGCCAGACATTGCTTGGGTAAGAGTTGCAAAGCTATAACTTACCGATAAGAGTATGGTGGATGGAGGAAGAAAGCCGTCTTACCCAGCCGATCGAATGGAAGAATAGTATTTTCCCGAGACTGCCAGATTTGACATGGAGCAACAATTCATCCACCTACAACAAGGCTCTATGTGGAGCAAATTTATGGATGAGTATGATGCTGAGTTCACTATGATGAGAAGGTAAGACATGTCTTAAATATTCGATTTTCGAATAACACATACTATACAGCTAACATGAGACCGTAACAGGTTCGCGGCACATCTCATACCGACTGCTGAGATCAGGGCCAGACGATTTCCGCAAAGGTTAGACCCGGAGATCCAAGCTGCATTAGCTACAGGGGATTTCTCAACCCACGATTTGGCTCTGAAAGCTGCCCAAAGATATGAGGCAGTAGTGAAGATGAAGGGCAGATCTCAATCTGCCGGTTTGAAGCGCCCTGCTACTCAAATGGCAGGAGGAGCCTCTTCCAGGCCACCGTTTTTACTAAGAAGACCGGGAGTAACTTTTAACCGGCCCAGTCCATACTTTTGCACCTACTGCAGGAAGAATGGACATTTGGTGAAAGATTGCAGGCGTGCAAACGGCCTGTGCTTAATCTGCGGTTCATCCACTCATGATATTAGTGCATGTCCCCGTATACTCAACCCGAATCCAACATCCAGACCATCTATCACTTATCCGCAGCGGCCAACTATCCAGGCACCTGCACTATGTCTTTCTCTCCCAGCTCCACTTACTCACGGACCTACTGCACCTCTTCCTCGTCAGTTCCATCAAGCACAAAGGAACATACCTCAAGGACAGAAGAACGGACAGAGAAATGCGCCTCTAGCAAGGAGAAATGTACCAAGGCGACAGGCTTTCACAATGACTATGGAAGAAGCTGAAGCCACTGGCCAAGTCATCACTGGTAACTCTCTTTCTTTCAAACATTTATACATATCAAAATATCTTTTCCTATACTTAAACAAATTCCACACAACTTAGGTAAAATATTAGTAGCCTCACTTTCTGCACTAGCACTTTTCGATGCTGGAGCATCCCATTGCTTTATGTCGTAATGCTTCGTCCGAACTCATGAGATTCTGGTCACACCACTCGTATCCAGCTGGAATGTCAGTTCAGGGAACGGCATTCTAAAGACAACAATGGGATACGACCTGTGTCCAATGGTCGTCTGCAGTAGAGAATTCTATGCTGACTTTAAGATGCTGGACATACCGAACTTCGACGTAGTTTTGGGTATGGATTGGATCGGAACTTTCTACGCTACCATCGACTGTCGTCAAAGGAGGGTAGTATTCGAGATTCCAGACCATCCGGTCTTTTATTTCAAAAGTGGAGACCGTACTCTGGAACTTAGCACATACAAGGCAAAACCGAAGAAGGCAGTGATTGCAACTCTACAGGCAGAAGAAGATAAGCCAGAGGTAGTTCGGGAGTTCGACGATGTATTTCCTGAAGACATATCAGGTTTGCCTCCCGATCGAGCTCTTGAATTTGGAATTGATTTAGTACCTGGTGCACAACCGGTGATTAAAGCACCGTACCGATTAAGTCCAGAAGATTTGAAGGAGATCCGAACTCAGTTGAACGAACTTCTGAAGAAATGATGGATTCGTTTCAGCACTTCAAGTTGGGGATCTCCAGTGTTGCTTGTGAAGAAGAAGGAAGGTTCATACAGAATGTGCGTTGATTATAAAGCTCTGAACGAAGTAACTATAAAGAATAAGTATCCACTACCGCGCATCGACGATCTGTTCGATCGGCTAAGCGGATCTTGCGTTTTCTCCAAATTAGATTTTCGTTCAGGTTATCATCAGGTGAAGGTCAAAGAATCTGATATTCCTAAAACGGCATTCAGAACTCATTATGGACATTACGAATATCTTGTGATGCTATTTAGAGTGACCAACGCACCAGCCATATTCATGAACTTGATGAATCAAGTTTTCCAAGAGTACCTAGACAGGTTCATTGTCATTTTCATCGACGACATTCTAGTGTATTCAAAGAATCGGAAAGAGCATGCTGAACATTTACGAATTGTCCTAGAGACTTTGCGACAGCATCAACTCTATGCCAAGTACAGCAAGTGCGAGTTTTTGCTAGATCAGGTCGGATTTCTCGGACATGTCATTTCAGGTGAAGTAATCGCTGTGGATCAAGCTAAACTATCAGCAGTAAGCGAATGGCCGACACCAAAGACAGTGAAGGACATTCAAAATTTCTTGGGTTTAGCAGGATACTACCGAAGATTTATTGAAGGATTTTCGAAGATTGTAGCATCCCTAACCAAGCTCGCATGTAAAGATGAAGAATTCGTATGGTCAGAAGCATGCGAACAAGTTTTCGTAGAACTCAAGTCAAGATTGACATCAGCACCTATTTGTAGGACCACGGCAGCGCTCCGGCCGTCTGAACGAGGCCAAAATGCGGAAACAAAAACTTTTCTTTAA
The DNA here is from genome assembly GCA_030015575.1 of Agapanthus africanus. Taxonomy (NCBI): domain Eukaryota; kingdom Viridiplantae; phylum Streptophyta; class Magnoliopsida; order Asparagales; family Amaryllidaceae; genus Agapanthus; species Agapanthus africanus. The sequence continues at coordinate 716,879,875 of CM057337.1, forward strand.
ACAGAAACCGGCGCTACCGCGGACTATATACCCGGATCAGACCATTAACCTACTACTAGCAAACAAGAGAAAAGGGGTAGAGAGCTATACCGAGCAATCCGTGTCCTTCGGTCTTCGGCCTCCATCCCGATCTCCTCGTGGAATCTCCGGTCTTCATCTCCTCGTCGGAAAGGGCATCACATCGCCGGGTCTTTTTACGGGCTGCCACCTCTGGACCGAGGCAACTCAGGTACGAAGTTGGCGAGCCGACGTGTCCAAGAATGCTGTAGGCTAAGTGTAGAATGGTTTTGTCTCACGGGGTTAGTGAGGTTGCCATTTGGAAGTGTAGGTGGAGGGATGAACTTTGAAATGGTGCTATGGGATTTTTGTGTGAGCAAATGAGATGAAGAACCCCACACAAAAATTTTGGACAGCCCCCATCCTAGTGTGGCCGGCCTTGCTAATGAGAGGAGGAGGGAGTGAATGTCAAAGGGTGGGTGAGAAGCAATAATGTAAGCAAGAGAAAAGGGTGATGATGAGGAATAATCATCACCACAATGTCTCATTCCAAAACCCATCACCATAATGCAAGTAATGATGCACAAAATAATCATCATATACTAGAACCATCATGAGAACCATCATGTGCCACAAAAAGTCTTCTCCATGATTAATTGCACATTTGCAAATAACCCCCCTCCCACCAATTTTCAGCCAAGGAAAGAAACAAAGGAAAATGGCCGAAATGGAATGCAAACTGGCAACTTCAAAAAAGCGATCCCGTAATAAATTACAGGAAAACCCCGCGACTGTATATACATACCCGCATTTGTATTGCGAACGAATACAAATGCAATGAGACAAAATCTACACTGTACAATACTAGGATCCGGCTTAAACCAAAGCCCGCTAGTATTATCCGTCCGATCATGATCCGTGCAATACCGCTCGTTTATGATCGAACCCTGCCATATATCCATACGGCCTCTACAGCGTTTCGCCCGAAACTTGAGAAACTGTCTGTGGGGGACTCTAAAGACTCGTCAATACTTTGGCTGTGGATTTAACCACTAGCACGTCTGAGGTATTAGCCATACGTAACGGGCTACCAGGTATTGACCAAAAGGGAAGTCGATGAGCGAACTCATCCTGACACCCTACTGAGCCTGTCAGTGACAATATCCGTACAGTCCGGTCCGTTCATCTATGAGCATCACATGGTGGGTCTAGGGGGTTGGTAAAAGTCAGACCCCCAAAAGCGGTACAAGTCGTGTCGGAGTATAGCCCAGAACACCCTGAGATACTACTGGAATACCTACCAGTAAATCTCCTACCTTGGCCAAGGACTTCGTGTAATGGCTCTCCTAGACACAGCGCGACCTCACCCCCAATACCGGGAGAGACGGACCCCTCCAGATCCGCTCACTGCCTCCATGTGGCTCGGGACTGTACCCAACTAAAACCTATTGGCACGACTCCTTTGAGCCGTGGTAGGGTAGTAATCAAAATACTGTGGGAACTCACATGAGACAAATGATGATCTCAGGTCGATGAACTAACCTATACACATGTCACCAGGAAACTGCTATCTGACGTCAGGTATAATACCAACTAGCATGTTCCCGGCGAGTCCTGTCCGGTGTACTCATAACCCAATGATCACCTGTATATATCTTAGGTGAACCAACTGACACCAGTGGCTTATGAGACCGTCCACCGCCCCTCGTCGGGGTCTCGACTGAATACACTAGTCTACTCTGGAGTATCGATGCCCTGTCTCGAAAAACTCCCACGACTAGGGACCTTTTAAGGATGTGCTTATAGACCCCAGCTCCCACGTATATGATCGCCATCATACTGCTGGCCGTCAAGCAAGAATCCTAAAGGCTCCATCAACGCGCAATAGTGACATGTAAGGTCACCTAAAACAGTACACGATGATAAAGATAAACCAGATAGCATACTATCATCTTGAGTAAGACTGTCCTACCGGCATAGGTCCTCCCTCAATCATTGCAATCACGTGCCTGCGATCAAATAATTTGTAAGTGCACGGCGGTGCCCCGGCCGTCAATCCGACGCCGGAATGCGGAAACGAAACTTTTCTAGAACTTAGAAACCGGCACCACCGCGCACAAAAATCCCGGATCGGGACATTAACCTAACTCTAGCAAACTAGAAAATGGGGTAGAGAGCTATACCGAGAGATCCGTGTCCTTCGGTCTTCGGCCTCCACTCCGATCTCCTCACGGAATCTCCGATCTTCACCTCCTCGTCGGAACGGGCACCACATCGCCGGGTTCTTTTACGGGCTCCCACCTCTGGACCGAGGCAACTCGGGTACGAAGTTGGCGAGCCGACGTGCCCAAGAAGTTCTGTAGATGAAGTGTAGAAAGTATTGTCTCATTTGGGGTAGTGAAGTTGCCTTGTATGGATGTGGAGGAGAAAGAATTGAACTTTGGAGAGGGGCTAGAAATTTTTAGCAAGCAAAGAATGAGATGTATGTTTTTCCCACTACCACAAAATCAATCTCCCTCTCTCCCTAGAGTGGCCGGCCCCTCTCTCAAATTGGTGGAGGAAAAAATCCAAGCAAAAAGCAAGTGGAGAAAAATGAATGATAATGAGGAAAAAGAGCCACATCAAATCCCATCACATTTCCATCTCATTTAATGCAAATGAAATGATCACAAGAAAAGCAAAGATGCTTAAACTATTATAATCCTCAAAATTCAAGAAACCCCTTTCACAATGCTAATTTGCAAACTTACAAATTAGCCCCTCCATCACAAAAGTCTGGCCGTGAAGGAACAAAGGAAAACTGGCCGGAACGGAATACAAACTGGCAACTTCAAAAAACTGATCCTGTAATAAATTACAGGAAAATCCCGCGACTGTATATACATACCCGCATTTGTATTCCCACTGAATACAAATGCAAAGAGACAAAATCTATACTGTACAATAGTAGGATCCGGCTTAAACCAAAGCCCGCTAGTAAAATCTGTCCGATCACGATCCGTGCAATACCGCACGTATCTGATCGAACTCTGCCATATCTCCATACGGCCTCTACAGCGTTTCGCCCGAAACTTGAGAAACTGGTCTGTGGGGGACTGTAAAGACTCGTCAATACTTTGGTTTTGGATTTAACCACTAGCACGTCAGAGGTATTAGCTTATACGTGACGGGCTACCAGGTATTGACCAAAAGGGACGTCGATGAGCGAACTCATCCTGAAACCCTACTGAGCCTGTCAGTGACAATATCCGTACAGTCCGTTCCGTTCGTCTATGAGCATCGCATGGCGGGCCTAGGGGGTTGGTAAAAGTCAGACCCCCAAAAGCGGTACAAGTCGTGTCGGAGAGTAGCCCAGAACACCCTGAGATACTACTGGAATACCTACCAGTAAATCTTCTGCCTTGGCCAAGGATTTAGTGTAATGGCTCTCGTAGACACAGCACGACCTCACCCCTAATACCGGGAGAGACGAACCCCTGAAGATCCGCTCACTGCCTCCATGTGGCTCGGGACTGTACCCAACTAAAACCTGTTTGCACGTCTCCTTTGAGCGTGGTAGGGTAGTAATCAAAGGACAGTGGGAACTCACACGAGACAAATGACAATCTCAGGTCGATGAACTAACCTGTATACATGTCACCAGGGAACTGCTATCTGACGTCTGGTATAATCCCAACCAGCATGATCCCGGCGAGTCCTGTCCGGTGTACGCATAACCCAATGAGCACCTGTATACATCTTAGGTGAACCAACTGACACCAGTGGCTTGTGAGACCGGCCACCGCCCCTCGTCGGGGTCTCGACTGTATACACTAGTCTACTCTGGAGTATCGATGCCCTGTCTCGAAACTCCCACGACTAGGGACCTTTTAAGGATGTGCTTATAGACCCCAGCTCCCACGTATATGATCGCCCTCATACTGCTGGCAGTCAAGCAAGAATCCTAGGGGCTCTATCAATGTGTAATAGCGACTTATAAGGTCACCTAAAGCAGTACACGATGATAAAGATAAACCAGATAGCATACTATCATCTTGAATAAGACTGTCCTACCGGGATAGGTCCTCCCTCAATCATTGCAATCACGTGCCTGTGATCCAATAATTGACTCTGAAGGCACTATCTCCAACAATCTCCCACTTGCACTCAAAGCTAATTATTGCGATGTCATATTCTCACAGCCCGTGTGATACCGAACACCCAACTCCTCTACTGGTCAGTCTCACAAAGCTCGTTTGCGAAACTATTGCGTTCGAGGAATAGCCTCAGTGAGTGGATCCGCTGTGGTGTTTCTTTCTATGTCTCTCTTTATCTCAAGTTCGCGGAGAAAGCCATCTCCCGAAATGAGCAATACCTGTCTTAGAGTATGTTTGGATATCTGATGGGGCCTAGTTCATAAATGAACTCCAAATCCAAACTTCTCAGACTGTATTGTCAACTGAACTTAATCAGTATCCTGCGCCATGCCTCCCTCAGTATCCGCCTGGACCACCTGTCCAAAATACTGCCCCTCGTCAGAGGGAAAACTATAACTCTGACAGTCATTCCGTCATCCAGGTCACCTTGGAAGCCTGTAATGATAACCGTCTCCTAAAGGAGGCTGCCGTTATCATATCCCTAGAACATTCACTTATGTTCTAAAACTGCTTCTGAATGTTTCTCCAGGATTAGGTCAATATCAACTTATTGCACCTACTGCAAAAACAACATCTGGTGCGGTACTTGACATATCATGATCGACTCAATTGCCTAACCAAGTGATCTGCCAATCATGCACATCCCTCTCTACTTTAGTCTATAAGACACCTTTAGAGAGGGTGACTCCATTACCTGCAGGTACACCACCGCGCCAGGAGTTGTCCATTCTAAAAACTCTTAGAATGCTGTCTAAGTACCCTGATTGGGAAACCACCCAAATCTAGGTCCATAGATCTAATAACCAGAATGTCTTGATATTATATCCAAGTCCCATATGGAGAAACCACTGTGTGACAACCAAAGTATAACCGATCGTAGTATAGGAATATCACTTCCTACTCTGTGTATGTCATCCAAATACCAGGACATCACACCCTACTACCTTCTTAACAGATCCATCCCTTATTCTGATGAAATCAAACCTATGACTGTCACGTCAGAAATAGATGATCTATCTCCGCTATATCTGCTTTAGTCTATAAATAGACATAAGCAACTTGTCCACTATGCTTCCGCTGCTCCCACTGACCACGACAACCCTCTGGCAGAGTCATATAGACGTTCACTTCTAAAGCCAGTTTAGAACGACGCTATACTCATCCTCCTGCCGGGTCTCACAGTCTGGAAAACAGCAATGGAAAGTATGGGTAAACAAGAACCTCCCAGTCACCGTCCTTGAGGCTACCGGAGTACCTCTCGAGCGCCTGAGATTACCCACCATATCTGCGGAGTGGCCAATGGAATGTCAAACCAGATTGAATCTTTAGGTCTTATCAAATCTTCAGTAATCGTTTGCGGTTCTGGAATCACTTCCAGTTCTACCATACTCCCACTACTGTTTTCTGAAAAAATCCATTTTTATTAAAACTGTGGCGAGTCAAGAACAATATCACTATTGATCTTCCAGATGGTAGAAAGTCAACCCTCGTCATAACCTGGGTCAACCCACAAACAACCATTATAGAAACGTGCCTTGAGTTATCCAGAGTCTGGTTTTAAGCATAAGCTGGACAACTCCCCGTACCTTAACAATGTCAAGATATGAACTGTTCTATATCCAATACAGAAACAGAGGCACTGATTTAATTGAACCAGATTCAAATCATGCAGCTATTACCAGTGCATGTCAACTAAATGGAAGGAGGCCGATCAGCGTTACTCAATTTAGGAATGCTTCCAATTATGAGTAACCTGAAAGAGAAGCAAGTTCTCTTAATCATTACTATCAATTGAATACCATACACAAGTATCTACATTTTCGATCACCCTGAAGAATCCCGATACTTGCAATACCTGGTTCTCTACTTTATTCATATACCTATAACTTCTCAAAACTCAGACCCTGTGTTTCTATGAAGCACCTGTCTAAAACTAGAGAAGTCATAAGTAAACCGAATATAGTACGAGGACCATCCCCTCTGTCCTAATGGACATTGGACAATATACAATACTCTGTATAAGTCCCCTGAGTCTAATAACTCAATCCCTGTGTGTCGTAGGTTGAAAACTGTACTATGGTTATGAAGAATTACACCGTTGTTTAATGCTCCTTACCTAACTATCTACTGATATAGGTAAATGTGATAGACATAATTTCAAAAAGTTATATCTCACTCTATAAAAAATAGACGTACAGATATATCAATTTGAAATTGGTGCATAACAACGGATATTCAAAACCAAATATTTGCCGTCCGGCAAACAACCTAGGTGACTTCCTCAAATATCACCAATTACAACGAATCCCGATATAATGAGGATGATCACCTGATTCCCAATAACTTACTCCCACTCATCATCTGTAAAACCATACAGATGTGAGAATCATACCTGGTAAATACATACCCTGGAGCAAGTGTCTAATTGGGAAATCAGTTTTCTTTTAACAGTACACAGTGAAACTGAAATATTGAAATGTTTCGATGGGGTATCTCGGTATTCCTAGTAATGCCTCTTCCATTATCCAGATTCACAACTGTAACCGTATAATTCTTTGTCATTTCTCCAAATCCCTTTATATGTCTTTAGTCATTACCTTCTGTACACCCCTTTAGGCCAAATGGTTTTCTTCCTTCCCTACCGCTCGGCACCAGCCTATGGTTTGGAAGAAGACTATCCAATAAGCATAATGGGTGTACTGTCCTAATCCTAAGAGCACTCGCAAAGTGAGAGAAGGTGAAGATAAAAGACAACCGAATAAAACCTTAGTCTTATTTCTCCTGAACCAGAATCCATCCCCGAACTGGAACAAGTTCCTTTCGAGTTCGTATATAACCATACGATGGAGTATCCAATAAACTGTGGATCTTCGTAGTGATACGGAGTGTCCTGGAGAAATACAAAGATGATTTAGGATTGGCGAAGAAATATTTGGTTTGGTCGTGAATAGCAGTCGCAATTTACTTTGCCCTCTTACTAATCCCTTTTTTTGTCTTAATCTTAATACCTTCTGCACACCGTTTAGGCTAATTGGTTTTCTTCATTCCCTACCGTTCGGCACCAGCCTAAGGTCTGGAAGAAGACTATCCAATTTGCGTAATAGGTGTACTATCTCCTAAACCAAGGAGTACTCGCAACCTGAGAGAAGGTAAAAGGAAAAGACAACTGAATAGTCCTATTCGTTTTCTCCAGAACCGGAAACCATCATCGAATAAATTCCTTCGAGTTCGTATATAACCATACGATGGTTTTGTCCAATGGAAGTGGACGTTCGTATTAATACGGGGTGTCCTGGAGAAAAGGGTAAAAGTAGGAGTGGCAAAGAGGTTTGCAACTCTGACAATCCAAAAGCCAGTCTTTTAAGAAGGTTCGGTTAATTTTGGTCACTGAGTCATAGTCTAGGGTCGGGCAATGGTCGCTGCCAAAGAGAGAGAGAAAAGAAACACTCAGCGTGCACTCTATCCTAGATCGGAATGGTTACCAATTTATCTAATCAGGAAACCTCCTACTGTACCGTCAAATTCTCCTCCAAACCTGAAAGAAGAATTAGTCGGGATCACCCGAGAAGTAAACCAACTCATCAGTGGGAATCGGGATCCAACTATCATCGCATGATAACGTGACGGAATCCGCTCACGTTATCACACTCCAGAAGGTATGCGCATATCTGGCAAGTTTCAGTTTCTTTAGAAACTCCCGATGTGATTTTTGCCCCATGCTCTTATGACCTTGACGAAGGCCAACATATCATAAGTCACATGTCAAGTTCTACCCGTCATTGTCCAGGTTAATTTGAACCCACCCGTACATACCCTTGAAGAAGGCCAAAATAGTAGTACGACTGTCCCAAACCAACGCATCTATCTATGCTGCAGAAAAGTAACAAATAGCTACCATACACTATGCCTTAACGAAGGCCAACATACAGAGCATGAATACTAAGTGCTACCTTCCTGAAATGACGGAGGGCTACGAATGGTTTCTGGCGAAAAACCTTTAACGTAATGAACTTGATATCGTTGAAGGAACCGGATAGCTTTTTAAAAATATAGTGACGAAAACCTTTGCTAAAGAGGTCACTACCGGTGAAGGGATCTCGGCTCTTTCCCCGTAGAATGAGGTGCAGGATATTCCAACTGAATACCACGATGCAAAGTAAAAGTAAACGACTATAGTGAAATTATTGCCCTGACGCAAACTTCTGTCCAAGGGGTCACTCCCGGTGAAGGGATCTCGGCCCTTGCCTCGTCGACTGAGGTGCTGGATATTCATAACCGAATACCTCTATGCAAAACAAAAGAGAACGCCCTTGCAATAACAGCTTTTTGAAAAGTGTTCTAACAACATCAGAATAGGTTTGTTTAGCTTGCATTGATCCGAATCAATGCAGTCCCATCAATTGATCACACCACAAAAGTACGAAAATAATGATGTACGTATATGCCATCCGCATTCACCACTGGGTCCCGTCATCACCCGTTAGGTTACTTAACTAACGACAGAGCGGGGACTGGACTAGCGCGGATACAAAACATATACAACATCTACTAGTATATATATCAATATATAATATTCGCTCAAGGCGTGATAAAATGCAACAACACAGAAATGTAATAAGCATCACAGAACAATACAGATATCTGAGATCCCCGGATTTCATAGAGCCGCTACTGAAACCCGACGTTCCCCTGGTCGTGTGGATAGCCTGTGCAATGAGATCCTAGACCCCTACGGGTGTGGCAAGTTACCCGCCAAAACCTGAAGCGAGGCAGCCCCCTTCAACGACGTGAATGGACCACCCAGCACTTCACGGAATCCGGTAACTTGGGTACCCCTCCTGGGTCAACCTGTACCCCCTACGAGTGCAGCGAATAGCCCGCCAATTCTAGAGTAAAGCCCCCTCCGTCTCAAAGCCATGAGATGCGGGCCCGTTGCCCTCTAGAACCCGGCTATCCGTGCATCCCTCCGCGGGGTAATCCTAGTACAGAAAGTAAAATATACATACAACGGGTACATCGACCTCTACCCGGTCGTGCCCCAAAAGAATAATATACAAACAGGCAGTGACGGCAGTCCACACGTCGGACGCTCGCCCCGCAATATCAAATGTACATATAAAATGAAACTGTACTAACATCGCATCCAGGCTATCCCCATGACCAATCCGCAACATCACAACACAACACAGAACATCAACGTGAATGCCACGTCCGCAAATCTGTCTAAAAGGGCTATAGCAGTTAGACAGGATTTACCGATCGAATGACATTCACGGTCGCAGATATAATGTAAATACTGTGAACTAATATGTTTAAAATTTTCGATCGATCAAATTTACCGAAATGGGCCCTAAGCACTACTGTAGCACTCACAGAAAATCTGGGCCCAAAAAGAATATCCCAAAACCCCCATTTCCTAACCAGAAGCCCACTGGAAAAATTCTGTACGGCGTTGACCATTTCCTACCGCGGAACCGTGGCCAAAACAGGGTTTTGGCCGCGTTTCCGCGGTCATACTGTAGCAACTCCTAACAAAATTTTTGCAGATTGCTTAGAATTCCCTGCACGTATTTCTGCAATGTACTGAAAAAATTTTCGAGCCAAAAAAATTTCGACAGAAACTTGTGCACAAGAAAATACGGTTTTTGGGATTTTTGTTCAATCGAAGCTTTAAACATACTAGAGCAAGCTAGACCAGGTTAATGGCGTGGCTCTGATACCAATGTAAGTGCACGACGGCGTCCCGGCCGTCAATCCGACACCGGAATGCGGAACGAAACTTTTCTAGAACTTAGAAACCGACACCACCGCGCACAAAAATCCCAGATCGGGCCATTAACCTAACTCTAGCAAACTAGAAAATAGGGTAGAGAGCTATACCGAGCGATCCATGTCCTTTGGTCTTCGGCCTCCACTCCGATCTCCTCGCGGAATCTCCGATCTTCACCTCCTCGTCGGAACGGGCACCACATCGCCGAGTTCTTTTACGGGCTCCCACTTCTGGACCGAGGCAACTCGGGCATGAAGTTGGCGAGCCGACGTGCCCAAGAAGTGCTGTAGATGAAGTGCAGAAAGTATTGTCTCATTTGGGGTAGTGAAGTTGCCTTGTATGGATGTGGAGGAGAAAGAATTGAACTTTGGAGAGGGGCTAGAAATTTTTAGCAAGCAAAGAATGAGATGTATGGTTTTCCCACCACCACAAAATCAATCTCCCTCTCTCCCTAGAGTGGCCGGCCCCTCTCTCAAAATGGTGGAGGAAAAAATCCAAGCAAAAAGCAAGTGGAGAAAAATGAATGATAATGAGGAAAAAGAGCCACATCAAATCCCATCACATTTCCATCTCATTTAATGCAAATGAAATGATCACAAGAAAAGCAAAGATACTTAAACTATCATAATCCCTCAAAATGCAAGAAACCCTCTCCACAATGCTAATTTGTAAACTTGCAAATTAGCCCCTCCATCACAAAAGTCCGGCCGTGAAGGAACAAAGGAAAACTGGCCGGAACGGAATACAAACTGGCAACTTCAAAAAACTGATCCTGTAATAAATTACAGGAAAACCTCGCGACTGTATATACATACCTGCATTTGTATTCCCACTGAATACAAATGCAAAGAGACAAAATCTACACTGTACAATACTAGGATCCGGCTTAAACCAAAGCCCGCTAATAAAATCTGTCCGATCACGATCCGTGCAATACCGCACGTATCTGATCGAACCCTGCCATATCTCCATATGGCCTCTACAGCGTTTCGCCCGAAACTTGAGAAACTGGTCTGTGGGGGACTGTAAAGACTCGTCAATACTTTGGTTATGGATTTAACCACTAGCACGTCAGAGGTATTAGCCTATACGTGACGGGCTACCAGGTATTGACCAAAAGGGACGTCGATGAGCGAACTCAAGCTTACACCCTACTGAGCATGTCAGTGACAATATCCGTACAGTCCGGTCCGTTCGTCTATGAGCATCGCATGGCGGGCCTAGGGGGTTGGTAAAAGTCAGACCCCCAAAAGCGGTACAAGTCGTGTCAGAGAGTAGCCCAGAACACTCTGAGATACTACTGGAATACCTACCAGTAAATCTCCTGCCTTGGCCAAGGACTTCGTGTAATGGCTCTCGTAGACACAGCACGACCTCACCCCCAATACCGGGAGAGACGAACCCCTGAAGATCCGCTCACTGCCTCCATGTGGCTCGGGACTGTACCCAACTAAAACCTATTTGCACGTCTTCTTTGAGCGTGGTAGGGTAGTAATCAAAGCACAGTGGGAACTCACACGAGACAAATGACGATCTCAGGTCGATGAACTAACCTGTACACATGTCACCAGGGAACTGCTATCTGACGTCTGGTATAATCCCAACCAGCATGTTCCCGGCGAGTCCTGTCCGGTGTACTCATAACCCAATGAGCACCTGTATACATCTTAGGTGAACCAACTGACACCAGTGGCTTGTGAGACCGGCCACCGCCCTTCGTCGGGGTCTCGACTGTATACACTAGTCTACTCTGGAGTATCGATGCCCTGTCTTGAAACTCCCACGACTAGGGACCTTTTAAGGATGTGATTATAGACCCCAGCTCCCACGTATATGATCGCCCTCATACTGCTGGCAGTCAAGCAAGAATCCTAAGGGCTCTATCAACGTGTAATAGCGACCTGTAAGGTCACCTAAAGCAGTACACGATGATAAAGATAAACCAGATAGCATACTATCATCTTGAGTAAGACTGTCCTACCGGGATAGGTCCTCCTTCAATCATTGCAATCACGTGCCTGTGATCCAATAATTGACTCTGAGGGCACTATCTCCAACATAATTGACTCTGAGGGCACTATATCCAACAATCTCCCACTTGCATTCAAGGCTAATTATTGCGATGTCGCATATTCACAGCCTGTGTGATACCGAACACCCAACTCCTCTACTAATCAGTCTCACAAAGCCCGTTTAAGAAACTATTGCGTTCGAGGAATAGCTTCAGTGAGTGGATCCGCCCTGATGTTTCTTTCTATGTCTCTCTTTATCTCAAGTTTGCGGAGAAAGCCATCTCCCGAAATGAGCAATACATGTCTTAGAATATGTCTGGATATCTGATGGGACCTAGTTCATAAATGAATTCCAAATCCAAACTTCTTAGACTGTATAGTCAACTGAACTTAATCAGTATCCTGCGCCATGCCTCCCTCAGTATCCCCTTGGACCACCTGTCCAAACTACTGCCCCTCATCGGAGGGAAAACTATAACTCTGATAGCCACTCTGTCATCCAGGTCACCTTGGAAGCCTGGAATGATAACCGTCTCCTGAAAGAGGCTGTCGTTATCATATCCACTTATGTTCTAAAACTGCTTCCGAACGTTTCTCCAGGATAGGATTAATATCAACTTACTGCATCTCGTGCAAAAACAACATCTGGTGTGGTACTTGACATCTCATGATTGACTCAATTGCCTAAGCAAGTGATCTGCCAATCATGCGCATCCCTCTCCCCTTTAGTCTATAAGACACCTTTAGAGAGGGTGACTCCATCACCTGCAGGTACACTACCGTGCCAGGAGCCGTCCATTCTAAATACCATTAGAATGCTGTCTAAGTACCCTGATTGGGAAACTACCCAAATCTAGATCTAAATCCATAGATCTAGTAACCAGAATATCTGATGTAATATCCATGTCCTTTGTGGAGAAACCACTGTGTGACGACCAAAGTATAACCGATCGTAATATAAGAATATCACTTCCTACTCTGTGTATGTCATCCAAATACCAGGACATCACACCCTACTACCTTCTTAACAGATCCATCCCCTATTCTGATAAAGTCAAACCTATGACTGTCACATCAGAAATAGATGATGTATCTCTGCTATATCTGCTTTAGTCTATAAATAGACATAAGCCACTTGTCTACTATGCTTCCACTGCTCCCACTGACTACGACAACCCTCTGGCAGAATCATATACACGTGCACTCCTAAAGCCAGTTCAGAACGACGCTATACTCATCCTCCTGCCGGGTCTCATAGCCTGGAACAACAGTAGTGTCAAGTCTGGGTAAACAAGAACCTCCCTGCCACCGTCTTTGAGCATACCGAAGTACCTCTCGAGTGCCTGAGGTTACCCACCTTATCCGCGGAGTGGCTAATGGAATGTCAAACCAAATTGAATCTTTAGGTTCTTATCAAATTTTCAGTAATCATTTGCGGTTCTGGAATCACTTCCAGTTCTATCATACTCCCACTACTGTTTTCTGAAAAAAAATCCACTTTACTTAAAACTGTGGCGAGTCTAGAACAATATCACTATTGATCTTCCAAATGGTAGAAAGTCAACCCTCGTCATAGCCCGGGTCAACCCACAAACAACCATTACAGAAACGTGCCTTGAGTCATCCAAAGTCTGGTTTTAAACATAAGCCGGACAACTCCCCGTACCTTAACAATGTTAAGATATGAACCGTTCTATATCCAATATAGAAACAGAGGCACTGATTTAATTGGAACCAGATTCAAATCATACAGCTGTCTCCAGTGCATGTAAACTAAATGGAGAGAGGCCGATCAGCATTACTCAACTTAGGAGTGCTTCCAATTATGAGTAACCTGAAAGAGAATCAAGTTTCTCAAAACCATTACTATCAACTGAATACCATACACAAGTATCTACATCTTCGATCACCTTGAAGAATCTCGATACTTGAAACACCTGGTTCTCTACTTTATTCATATACCTATAACTTCTCAAAACTTGGACCTTGTGTTTCTACGAAACACTTGTCTAAGAACTAGAGAAGTCATAAGTAAACATAATATAGTACGAGGACCAACCCCTCCGTCCTAATGGACATTGGACAACATACAATACTCTGTATAAGTCTCTTGAGTCTAATAACTCATTCGCTGTGTGTCGTAGGTTGAAAACTGTACTATGGTTATGAAGAATTACACCGCTGTTTAATGCTCCTTACCTAACCATCCACTGATATAGGTGAATGTCACCGACATAATTTCAAAAAGTTATATCTCATTTTATAAAGATAGACGTACAGATATGTCAATTTGAAATTGGTGCATAACAACGGATATTCAAAACCAAATATTTGCCGTCCGGCAAACAACCCAAGTGATTTTCTCAAATATCACCAATTACAACGAATTCCGATATAATGAGGATGATCACCTAATTCCCAATAACTTACTCCTACTCATCATCTGTAAAACCATACAGATGTGAGAATCATACCTGGTAAATACATACCCTGGAGCAAGGGCTAATTGGGAAATCAGTTTTCTTTTAACAGTACACAGTGAAACTGAAACATTGAAATATTTTGTAGGGGTATCCGGGTATTCCTAGTAATGCCTCTTCCATTATCCAGATTCATAACTGTAACCATAAATTTCTTTGCCATCTCTCCAAATCCCTTTATTTGTCTTTAGTCGTTACCTTCTGTATACCTTCGTTAGGCTAAATGGTTTTCTTCTTTCCCTACCGTTCGGCACCAGCCTATGGTTTGGAAGAAGACTATCCAATAAGCATAATGGGTGTACTATCCTAATCCTAGGAGCACTCGCAATGCGAGAGAAGGTGAAGATAAAAGACAACCGAATATACCTTATTCCTATTTCTCCTGAACCAGAATCCATCCCCGAACTGGAACAAGTTCCTTTCGAGTTCGTATATAACCATACGATGGAGTATCCAAATAACTGTGGATCTTCGTAGTGATACGGAGTGTCCTGGAGAAATACAAAGGTGAAGCAGGAGTGGCGATGAAATACTTGGTTCGGTCGTGAATATCAGTCGCAATTTACTTTGCCCTCTTTCTAATCCCTTTATTTGTCTTAACTTAATACCTTCTGTACACCACACTTAGGCTAATCGGCTTTCTTCATTCCATACCGTTCGGCACCGGCCTAAGGTTTGGAAGAAGACTATCCAATAGGCGTAACGGGTGTACTATACCCTAATCCAAGGAGCACTCGCAACCTGAGAGAAGGTAAAAGGAAAAGACAACTGAATAGTCCTATTCATTTTCTCCAGAACCAGAAACCATCCTCGAATCTGGAACAAGTTCCTTCGAGTTCGTATATAACCATACGATGGTTTTATCCAATGGAAGTGGATGTTCGTAATAATACGGGGTGTCCTGGAGAAAAGGATAAAAGTAGGAGTGGCAATGAGGTAAGCAACTCTGACAATCCAAAAGCTAGTGTTTTAAGAAGGTTCGGTCAACTTGGTCACTGATTCATAGTCAAGGGTCGGGCCATGGTCGCTGCCAGAGAGAGAAAAGAAACACTCAGCGTGCACTCTAACCTAGATCAGAATGGTTATCACTTTATCTAATCAGGAAACCTCCCACTGTAATCTCAAATTCTCCTCCAAACTTGAAAGAAGAATTAGTCAGGATCGCCCGAGGAGTAAACCAACTCATCAGTAGGAATTGGGATCCAACTATCATCGCATGATAACGTGATGGAATCCACTCACGTTATCACACTCCAGAAGGCATGCGCATATCTGGCAAGTTTCAGTTTCTTTAGAAACTCCCGATGTGATTTTTACCCTATGCTCTTATGACCTTGACTTTGGCCAACAAATCATAAGTCACATGTTAAGTTCTACCCATCATTATCCGGGTTAATTTAAACCCACCCGTACCTACCCTTGACTTTGGCCAACAAGGCAGTACGACTGTCCCAAACCAACGCATCTATCTATGACTTTGGCCAACAAACATAGCATGAATACTAAGTGCCACCCGTCTGAAATGACGGAGGGCTACGAATGGTTTTTGGCGAAAAACTTTTAACGTAATGAACTTGATATCGTTGAAGGAACCGGACAGCTTTTTATAAAAATATAGTGACGAAAACCTTTGCTAAAGAGATCACTCCCGGTGAAGGGATCTCGGCTCTTTCCTCGTAGAATGAGGTGCAGGATATTCCATCTGAATACCACGATGCAAAGCAAAAGGCAATCGGCTATAGTGAAGTTATTGCCCTGACGCAAACTTCTGTCCAAGGGGTCACTCCCGGTGAAGGGATCTCGGCCCTTGCCTTGTCGACTGAGGTGCTGGATATTCATAACCGAATACCACTGTGCAAAACAAAAGAGAACGCCCTTGCAATAACAGCTTTTTGAAAAATGTTCCAACAACATCAGAATAGGTTTGTTTAACTTGCATTGATCCGAATCAACGCAGTCCCATCAATTGATCACACCACAAAAGAACGAAAATAATGATGTACGTATATGCCATCCGCATTCGCCACTGGGTCCCGTCATCACCCGTTAGGTTACTTAACTAACGACAGAGCGGGGACTGGACTAGCGCGGATGTAAAACATATACAACATCTACTAGTATATATATTAATATATAATATTCGCTCAAGGCGTGATAAAATGCAACATCACAGAAATGTAATAAGCATCACAGAACAATACAGATATCTGGGATCCCCGGGTTTCATAGAGCCGCTACTGAAACCCGACGTTCCCCTGGTCGTGTGGATAGCCTGTGCAATGAAATCCTAGACCCCTGCGGGCGCGGCAAGTTACCCGCCAAAACCTGAAGCGAGGCAGCCCCCTTCAACAACGTGAATGGACCACCCAGCACTTCACGGAATCCGGTAACTTGAGCACCCCTCCTTGGGTCAACCTGTACCCCCTACGAGTGCGGCGAATAGCCCGCCAATTCTAGAGTGAAGCCCCTCCGTCTTAAAACCATGAGATACGGGCCCGTTGCCCTCTAGAACCCGGCTATCCGTGCACCCCACCGTGGGGTAATCCTAGTACAGAAAGTAAAATATACAACGGGTACATCGACCTCAGCCCGGTCGTGCCCTAAAAGAATAATATACAAACAGGCAGTGACGGCAGTCCACATGTCGGACGCTCGCCCCGCAATATCAAATGTACATATACAACCAAACTGTACTAACATTGCTCCCAGGCTATCCACCACTACAAATCCGCAACATCACAGCACAACACAGAACATCAACGTAAATGTCACGTTCGCAAATCCGTCTAAAAGAACTATAGCAGTTAGACAGGATTTACCGATCAAGTGACATTCACGGTCGCAGATATAATGTAAATACTGTGAACTAACATGTTTAAAATTTTCGATCGACTAAATTTCCCGAAGTGGGCCCCAAGCACTATTGTAGCACTCAAAATAAATCTGGGCCCAAAAAGAATATACCAGAAACCCTATTTCCAAGTTTAAAGAGCTCTGTAGAAAATTGGTATGGTGATTACACTTTACTGCGGCGGAACCGCGGCCCGAATAGGGGTTTGGCCGCGGTTCCGTGGTCTTGCTATAGTATCACAGTACCAGTTTTTCATAGAATTCTTAAAACTCCCTGCATGTATTTCTGCAACACTCCAAATAATTTTTCGAGCCAAAAAAAAATCGACAGAAACTGATGCAATTGGAAACACGGTTTTGGAAAATTCGTCCGATCGAAGTTCTAAACACGTTAGAGCAAGCTAGACTAGGTTAATGGCGTGGCTCTGATACCAGTGTAAGTGCACGGCAGCGCCCCGGCCGTCATTCCGAGGCCAAAATACGGAAACAAAAACTTTTCTAAAATTAGAAACCGGCACTACCGCGGACTATTAACCCGGACCGGGCCATTAACCTAATGTTAGCAAACAAGAGAAAAGGGGTAGAGGGCTATACCGAGCGATCCGTGTCCTTCGATCTTCGGCCTCCATCCCGATCTCCTCGCGGAATCTCCAGTCTTCACCTCCTCGTCGGAGAGGGCACCACATCGCCGGGTCTTTTTACAGGCTCCCACCTCTGGACCGAGGCAACTCGGGCACGAAGTTGGCGAGCTGACGTGTTTAAGAATGTTGTAGGCTAAGTGTAGAATGGTTTTGTCTCACGGGGTTAGTGAGGTTGCCATTTGGAAGTGTAGGTGGAGGGATGAACTTTGAAATGGTGCTATGGGATTTTTGTGTGAGCAAATGAAATGAAAAACCCCACACAAAAATTTTGGACAGCCCCCATCCTAGTGTGGCCGGCCTTGCTAATGAGAGGAGGAGGGAGTGAATGTCAAAGGGTGGGTGAGAAGCAATAATGCAAGCAAGAGAAAAGGGTGATGATGAGGAAAAATCATCACCACAAAGTCTCATTCCAAAACCCATCACCATAATGCAAGTAATGATGCACAAAATAATCATCATATACTAGAACCATCAAGAGAACCATCATGTGCCACAAAAAGTCTTCTCCATGATTAATTGCATATTTGCAAATAACCCCCCTCCCACCAATTTTCAGCCAAGGAAAGAAACAAAAGAAAATGGCCGAAACGGAATGCAAACTGGCAACTTCAAAAAAGCGATCCCGTAATAAATTACAGGAAAACCCCGCGACTGTATATACATACCCGCATTTGTATTGCGACCGAATACAAATGCAATGAGACAAAATCTACACTGTATAATACTAGGATCCGGCTTAAACCAAAGCCCGCTAGTATTATCCGTCCGATCATGATCCGTGCAATACTGCATGTATATGATCGAACCCTGCCATGTATCCATACGGCCTCTACAGCGTTTCGCCCGAAACTTGAGAAACTGTCTGTGGGGGACTCTAAAGACTCGTCAATATTTTGGCTGTGGATTTAACCACTAGCACGTCAGAGGTATTAGCCGTACGTAACGGGCTACCAGGTATTGACCAAAAGGGAAGTCGATGAGCGAACTCATCCTGACACCGTACTGAGCCTGTCAGTGACAATGTCCGTACAGTCCAGTCCGTTCGTCTATGAGCATCGCATGGCGGGCCTAGGGGGTTGGTAAAAGTCAGACCCCCAAAAGCGGTACAAGTCGTGTCGGAGTATAGCCCAGAACACCCTGAGATACTACTGGAATACCTACCAGTAAATCTCCTGCCTTGGCCAAGGACTTCGTGTAATGGCTCTCCTAGACACAGCGCGACCTCACCCCCAATACCGAGAGAGACGGACCCCCTGCAGATCCGCTCACTGCCTTCATATGGCTCGGGACTGTACCCAACTAAAACCTGTTTGCACGACTCCTTTGAGCCATGGTAGAGTAGTAATCAAAGTACAGTAGGAACTCACACGAGACAAATGACGATCTCAGGTCGATGAACTAACCTGTACACATGTCACCAGGGAACTGCTATCTGACGTCAGGTATAATACCAACTAGCATGTTTCCGGCGAGTCCTGTCCGGTGTACTTGTTCCCTTCCGAACAGCGGCCAAGAAATGGACGGTCTTGCCTGAGATTCGGGGCAGATGCTAATTGGTGCTATTCGTCTACCTCTCCGAAGATGCCAAGTTGATTTATGGCACCGTGTATCGAAGGTTTAAACGGATGCGTCCGATGTAGCAGACTTCGTCAGATTCCTCCTCGCTTGAGGGGGTTTTGATTGTGGGGACGCTCTTCCCTGCAGGCGCAAGCCCCTGCAGTTAATTACGCTACCGCATTGCGGTAACAACTTTCTCCTTCTCCAGATGATCACTTCGTGTCGTGTGTGTTTGATTCGTGTTCGGTTGCCCGTGGATTGTATACGGAGACTGAGTTATGTCGTCGCCCGTAGGGCGTGGACTAGTCCAAATCCGTATTATCTTATATTTGGGTTTGGGGGTTGTGTTTAAGGATACGTTAGCCTCGTTTGAGACTAAGATCGAGTTAAACGTTTGTTAAGGATACGTTAGTCTAGTTTTAGACTAAGATCAACTTAACGGGATCGTTTAGATCCGACAAGAGAGCGATTAGGGGAGCCCTGTTGTTTAGTTTAGTGACATTGCGGTCAATAGGTAGTTTAAGGACGTTGCGGTCTAGTGTTAGTTTTAAGACGTTGCGGTCGAGGTTAAGGACGTCGTAGTCCGTGGATTTAAGGACTCCACAGTCCGATATTAGTTTTAAGACATCACGGTCAAGGTTAAGGACGTCATAGTCCGTTGTTAGTTTTAAGACATTCCGGTCAAGGTTAAGGACGTCATAGTCCATGGGTTTAAGGACCCCACAGTCCGGTGTTTAATTTTAAGATATTACGGTCAAGATTAAGGACCTCATAGTCCATGAGTTTAAGGACCCCACAGTCCGTATCAATATGTGGTCATCGGGACCCGCCACCTCTTTGAAGATGTTGAGGAATTACAACGCGAAGTATCAAAGGAGTGAAGAGATGTACCCTTAAACCGAGGTAGATTAAGTGATCTGTAGTCCAATTTGGAAACTAAGATCAATTATTATATTATGAGCCCATTGGCCCAGTTAAGTTTGAATTGAGGACTTATGGCCAGCTAGGGTTAAGTCCAATCATGTTTGGGATATTGGCCCTCTGTTGGTTCATTGAAGGAGAGGCTTTGCCTCTGGAAACTTAGCCAATTGGGCTAAAGCTAGTGTTGAACACTGGAGACCAACAGCGTTGAACACTGGGAATAAGATTAACAAGTTAGCGTTAAACACTAAAAGATAATCAGTGTTGAACACTGGGAACAGAGTTTTCAAATTAGTGTTAAACACTAAGCAAATCAGTGTTAAAACACTGGGGACAAAATCTCCAGACTAGTGTTAAACACTAAGGAGGGAGGGGTCACGTGCAGACACGCGAGAGCGCCCTGATTCCCCTTATTTTATTCAGTCAAAAGTCTTGAATACTTTGAAGTATCACGTGCTATCACGTGATGGGAATTTAGGCGTTTATCTGTTAGAGCTTCAGCCAAGGGATCACGTGGTAACACGTGAGAGCGCCCTGCTTCCCTCTATTTTGTTCTACAGATAAGTGTTTAACACTTTTAATTCTGAAAGCCATCACGTGTGGGCACGTGATGGGGGATCACGCTTTGATCTGTTAGAA
The DNA here is from genome assembly GCA_030015575.1 of Agapanthus africanus. Lineage (NCBI taxonomy): Eukaryota > Viridiplantae > Streptophyta > Magnoliopsida > Asparagales > Amaryllidaceae > Agapanthus > Agapanthus africanus. Next base: position 716,900,878 of record CM057337.1, read on the forward strand.
TGTTCATTAGGGGTCACGTGTCGACACGTGAGGGCGCCCTAGAGCTCTTTTCTGTTTCTTTTGCCTTTTTCTCTGTGTGCTTTAGAGATCACGTAGGGCACGTGAGGCATTGCCTCAAAGTTCTTTTTTATGGATCTTTGCAGGAGTCACGTGGTAACACGTGAGGTGTTGCTTCAAAGTTCTTTTCTGTGGATCTTTGCAGGGGTCACGTGGTAGCACGTGACTCTGGTTATTTGCATGTTTTAAATATCTGTTCATCTTTTAAGAATTAAATTCTTCATAGGGTTAAAACCCTAACAACAAACTTTAGAGGAATTAAATTCCTGTTTTCTTCTGAAGAATTATATTCTTAAATAGGGTTAAACCCTGATTTCTTTTCTTAAGGGAATTAAATTCCTATGAGTTTGAGAGAATTATGTTCTCAATTAGGGTTAAACCCTAGTTCTGTCCATTCTGAAGGAATTAAATTCCTATAACATAGGGTTAAACCCTAATTTTATCTCAAAGGAATTGAATTCTTATCATTTTGTGAGAATTAAATTCTCAAAACTCAGTTCCTCCTCTGTGTTTTAGATCTGCATGGCAGGATCTCAACCCAATGAGAATTAAATTCTCAATTCATGGGGAGATGTGCACTTTGCAGATCCTCCACCAGAGAAAGAACTAAGTTCTTTCTTTATATGAGAGTTAAACCCTTTTGAGAATTAAATTCTCTTTTGAAGCCTCCCTTTTCTTTTCTTACCTAAGGTTTTCCTTTTGCAAAGAATTAAAGGCCCCCTCTCTCTCTCTCTGTGTGTGTATCAAAAGAAAAGGTCCAAAGGTCCCCCCTCTCCTTTTCTCGGCTCCTATTTATAGGAGAAGGAAAATAATCAATCTGTTTAGTAAATCTCTCTTTGAAAGATTTGATTTTTATTTATCATTAATCTGGGCCTTTAGATTGTTGGGTGAATTTTATTCACCATTGGATTTTAAATCCAAAGATATTTCTTTCTTATTTTAGTTAGATTTAGTGGGAAATCTTTCCAAGTCCAAGATTTTTCCATAAATTGGTGATATTTAATCACCTTTAGATTTTTAATCCGACGGTTTTAGATAATCCTTCTTCATTTTGGAAAGATTTGAAAGGTTTATCCTCAGAATTTAATTCTTTTAAAGAATAAGGCTCTTAACACGTCACGTGTGGCCACGTGACCCCTGGAATGGGCTTCTCTTCTTCTGCGCTCTGTTTTCTGGCCGCTGCTTAACCACCACGTGCCAACACGTGACCACTGGTCACGTATGAGCACGTGATGCCTCTTCTGGAGCTTTTTCTGTGCTTTTTGCCGCTGCTTTAAGCGTCACGTGCCAACACGTGACAACTGGTCACGTGTGAGCACGTGATGCCTCTTCTGAAGCTTCTCCTGATTTTTAATCAAGGAACAGTCTCATAACCCAATGAGCACCTGTATACATCTTAGGTAAACCAACTGACACCAGTGGCTTGTGAGACCGGCCACCGCCCCTCGTCGGGGTCTCGACTGTATACACTAGTCTACTCTGGAGTATCGATGCCCTGTCTCGAAAAACTCCCACGACTAGGGACCTTTTAAGGCCAGTCATGTTCCTACGGTCAAGGAAATATCCTACCGTAGTCACACTTCGGCTTCTAGCATTACGTGGTAATCAGTAATCATAGTGCAAGTAATGAGAAATGCAGTCACTGATTCTATCAAAACAGATGTAAAACTAACCAGATAGAGTCAAAGGAAAGGATAACGCTGACGTCGCTAATCTAGATGTCCGCGGTATCCTCGAGGTAAGACAGATCCTGATCCGAGCTAAGTCCACTTCTCACTCTGAGCATGCATACTGAGGTCGTCAGAGCGGCACAATAGCAATATATACATATATAATGTGCAACGATGATAAACATAAAACAATAAGTATAGAGTAATGACGCGAGCATGAAATAACTGGTACATGTAACGATAAAGCAGGTGTATCAGATCAGTAATCAATGCAATGTCCACGTCACTGAAGCAATCAGTCTCTAAGTCTCAATGTCCAAATCACTAAACTTATCGTCAGTCCAAGTGTGAGCGTCAACCACCACAGAAGTATCTCTAACCCAAGGGTAATCTCCAGAGGCAAGGGAACACGGGCCCGAATCACTATCAGTAAGAATCAGAAACACTACCAGTATAAATCCCGAAATCACTAAATATGCCGGCAGTGGGACTTCTGAGATTCCTTTGATCGAACTCATACTCAAACTACCCCACACATCGCGGTCTACATCAAACACCGACCATAAATCTAAATTGTAACACCCGAGCCCAATAATACTATTTCTGTTACTGGTTGAGTGTTAGACATTGCTCATTTCAATTATCTTGCTTGTTTGGTTCTTGTTGCAAAATTTTAACCGGCTAAGTCATTTTTGCATATAACAAATTTTAACACCTAAAATGAAATTAAAAATATCCATATTGGCCTACTCATCGCCACTAACCGCGTGGTAGCGTCCGCGCGTCGAGATTTCATCCCGTTCGGTGAAACGGGCGAGTTTGGACGGCTACGCGCGCGTGCAAGTGTCCGACTTGGGGGCACGCATTTTAATCATAAGACATCTCATTTTAAAATTTGGAACTCGCTTAAAATCCTATTATTTGAATTTCAAATATTTGGGCGCAACCCGGACGCGATTTGGAAATGTTTCATTTAGCGCCAAAATCCCCATTTAATTAAATATATTAAAACCATAATATATATATATATATATATATATATATATATATATATATCTCAAACTGTTAGCGTAAATAACGATTTAAATCCTTTTAAATCTTTATTTTAAATTCCCTACTTCCCAGCCAATCACGATGGGCTTTACCCTCGTGGGCCCCACCGTAACTCTCTCTCTCTCTCTCCGTCTCTCTCTTCTCTACCTCTATCTCTCTGTATCTCTCCTCTCCCTTTCTCTCTCTATAATCTCTCTCTCTCTCTCTCTATCCATATATATATTCTCGCCTCGTCCTCGTCTTCGCAGAGAAACCCCACGAACCCCATCGAACCCTAGCCTCGTCGTGCCGTCGCCGCCGCAGTCCCCGCGCCGACGACACCACCACCATCACCCTTGCCTCCACAGCCTCGACCACACCTCCTTCCTCCGTTCTCCTTTCCTTCCAACGCCTGCAGCCAACGCCACCGCCACCTGCACCCGCAGTGCTCGCCGTCGCCGCCGCCTCTCGTCGCCGACGACGCCAACTTCCTCCCTTCGCCCTCTTCCCGACCTCTTCACCTTCCTCCTCCTTCCCTCGCCGGCGCTGCAACAGAACCCGACGCCCGAACCCTAGCACCTTCTCCAGTTGCCGGAAAAGCCACCGTCGACCCTCGTCGTCGTCGCCTGCGCCACCGCCGACCACCTCCTCTCCCCCTGCAACCCAAACCAGGCCTTCACCTCCCCCTACTCACAGCACAACCCAATCCAGCCACCTCCAGCACTGCTGCCGCGTTCCCTGTTCGCCGCTGGCGCCCCATCGCCGTCGAACCCGTCGCGGTTGCCACCCTTGCTATCCCTGTAAGCATCTCTTTACCTTCTCCCTTCGTTTTATCCCCTCGCTGGTCGATCTTGTCCATGCTTAGTATTTCGCTAACTTCGTCGCTGTTTTGACTTTTCGCCGGATTCCGGCCGTGCCGACGGCTTGACCCGACTTTCCAGCAAGGTACTCCAGTCCGTGTGGTCCCGCTGTTCGCTGTTTGGACTCGATCCGTGACCCGTGCATCCGTCGCGTGTTTTCCGCCGACGTTACGTTCGTGTTTTCCGGTTTGCGAAACCGTCGAGGCAAGTATTACTTGCTACATGCTATGCTATACAAATTAAGTGTGCTTGACCCATTAAACTTGCAAAGATTAACTAAGTGTAGTTACTTTTCTCATTTGGACGAAATATGACATATATCATGATACTGTAACTCAAAATCACATTTGCCACTTTAACCCTAATAACGAAACTACCAGTTAACCATTTTACTGTTAAAGGATGATAGCCGTACACATGTAGCTCTAGTACTTTCTGTTATTGATATTGCAATACCTTGTGATTATTGCACCCCAAGAGTGCTCGAACCTGTTAATATGATAATACAACTGCACCATATTAATGCACCATTGTGATTAAATGAACTGTTATTGTTGTTTACTTTATTTCCTGCTGTTATTCCTTATTCGATTATATACCTGTTATGAGCACACCCTCGATTGCGTTACATATTGACCCGACCTTGATACACATGACATATACACATACCGATGCACCGGACATGGTACCTGTTCCCCTCCGAAAGGCGGCCCGGACTTCGCGTCCGTGACTGAGGTTCGGGGCAGATGCTATTTGGTTTTATCCGTTTATCTCTCCGAAGATGCCAAGTTGATTTATGGCACCGTGTATCGGAGGTTTAGACGGATGCGGCCGATGTAGCAGACTTCGTCAGATTCCCCCTCAGGATGAGGGGTTTTTGATTGTGGGGACGCTCTTCCCTGCAAGTGCAAGCCCCTGCAGTTAATTACGCTACCGCATCGCGGTAACAACTTTCTCCTTCTCCAGAATTTCACTTCGTGTCGTGTGTGTTTGTTTTGTTTGTGGTTGCCCGTGGATTGTATACGGAGACTGAGTAATGCCGTCGCCCGTAGGACGTGGATTAGTCCAAATCCGTATTTACTTAGATTTGGGTTTGGTGTTTTTTTTTTTGGTTTAAGGATACATTAGTCGCGTTGCGGCTAAGATCAACTTAAACGTTCGTCAAGGATACGTTAGTCCTGTTTTGGACTAAGATCGACTTGACGTAGTGATTGATTTAATTGTCTGGCCGTCGGGACTCGTCACCTCTCTGACGTCGTTGAGGGATTACAACGACAAGCGTCAGAGGAGTTCAGAGATGTACCCTTGAACCAAAGTTGATTTGGAGTTTTATTGTTTATTTAAATATCTAAGGACACATTAACCACATTTGGGGCTAAGATCAACTTAGACGGGACCGTTTAGATCCGGCAAAAGAGCGTTCGGGCTCGATTGCACCAGTTTAAGGACGTGGTGGTCCATTATTAGTTTAGGGACGTTTCGGTCCGTCACTAGTTTAAGGACGTAGTGGTCCATCATTAGTTTAAGGACGTTTCGGTCCATTATTAGTTTAGGGACGTTTCGGTCCGATGCCAGTTTAGGGACGTAGTGGTCCATCATTAGTTTAAGGACGTCTCGGTCCGATATTAGTTTATGGACATTTCGGTCCATTATTAGTTTAAAGACGTTTCGGTCCAACATTAGTTTATGGACATTTCGGTCCATTATTAGTTTAAGGACGTTTCGGTCCAACATTAGTTTATGGACATTTCGGTCCACGAGTTTAAGGACCCCGCAGTCCATATCGATGTGTGGTCGTTGGGACCCGTCACCTCTTTGACGTCGTTGAGGAATTACAACGACGAATGTCAAAGGAGTTCGGAGATGTACCCTCGAACCGGATGTAAATTGATTTAAAAGAGCCATTTTGCTCAGTCAATTTAATTTAAGGACTTATGGCCAAAATTGGGCTAAGTCCAGTTGAAATGTCCAACATTTTATTTGCATTGCATTTTTTATTTAGGCTCTACCCACGAAAGATATAGAGTATCAGTTTCTTTTGGGCTCTGCCCATTTGCAAAGTATCTACTTTGTTTTGTTTGGGCTCTGCCCATTTATAAATGATGCAAAGCATCTGTTCTTGTTTGGGCTCTGCCCCTTAAAATAATGCATTTGCGCTTTGTTGAGCCTGTTAGGCCTTCTCTTAATCGGGCTTGGCCCTTTTTAATGCATCTGCGCTTTGCGCTAAGTAATGAGCGCAAGTCCATATGGTGGTGACACGTGTCGTGCTCTGATGAGCGCAAGCGCACTAGCGCGGTGCAATGCGCTGTTGCGCTGCTGACACGTGGCGCGCTCTCAGCGAGTTGCGCCAATTCCAGAGAGCAAAGCTCTATCTTAAGGGCGCTTAGCGCAAGTGGTTTTATGGCCGACACGTGGCGCTCTCTTAAGAGCGCAGCGGCGCAACTTGGAAGTGCGAAGCACTAAGAATCTTTTTAGATTCCAGAAGGGAAGTGCAAAGCACTGTTTAAGTTCTTGATCTAAATTAGATCAAAGAAAAATAAATTTCTTCTTTATTCGAAGAACCAGAGGTTCGTAAAAGTGCAAAGCACTATTCTTTTATTATTATTTTTTTTTTATCGTTTTTAAAGAACCGAAGGTTCACAAGAAGTGCAAAGCACTGTTTTTTTTTTTTTATATAAAGATCATTGATCTTATATTTTTTTTTAGACTAATGGTCTTTTAGAAGGAATTTCTTCTAATCCATGAAGGTTCTTTACCTTTTTCTTGAAATTTTCTCGGAGTTCTTTCTGTTTAAAGTTCTTGAATTCTCAAGAAAAATCTCGATGCCTTTGAATTGAGGCCTAAGGTCCTTTTTATAGTGCTCACAAATTAGTTAAATTTGTTAAAGAGATCATCCTCTGAGTGATTTGGGGAATTTTCTCCACCGTTGGATCTTTGATCCAAGGGCCTCTGCTTTGCAGAAAAAAATCTTCTTGTTCCAACAAGAACAGAAAAGATTTTTTAAAAATCTTAATTTAGTTTGGCGCAGATTCCCCAGCGCGTGACACGTGTCACGCAGCGCAGAGCGCAGCGCAACTGCGCTAGCGCATCTGCGCTGACACGTGTCGCGCAGCGCAGAGCGCAGAGCGCTAGCGTAAAGGATCTGAAGCGTTGCTTCCTTTAAACAGAGCTTTGCTCTGATTGGGCGCGTCTTCTTGGGCGCAGCGCTGATACATCTGCGCCTGACACGTGGCGCGTTGCGCTCAGCGCAGAGGATCTGAAGCGTTGCTTCATTTATTAAATTTTGGAGAATCAGAAGCGCCGCTTCATCTCCTCTTTTCAAGTCAAACTTGTATTCCCAAAATTCTGATTTCCCGGGCCTTGGCAATGATTTCATTGTGCACAGAATTTTCTGTGCTTGGGTCTATATATATAACTCAAGGCTGAGCCTTTTCTTCTCTCATTTTCAGAGAACTTCTTCGATCATGGCTTGCAACCGCCCTCATGCCCGCCGACAACCATGGGAGGTGCCGATTCGGGACATTGTTCCCCGTTTTGCTGCACGTTTGGTGGACCCTTCTCTCTCGGACGAGCAATGCGACGCTGCAATGCACGAGCTTTTGACTCGTGTGGGGTCTCCTCTCCCTCCGAATTCCATTTGGCTTCGGATGATCCTTGCCTCGGCGCTCGCCGACATTCCCCCTCCTCCAGCAGAGATGTCCTCGGCAATGCTGGATGCCGCCGAAGATAAGATTGAGTGCTTTTTCGAAGCGCACTTGATCACCAAACCCTTGAGGGACTGCTCTTTCCACTTGCTGAGCCAGATACGGGCTCGTCGAGTCGTCATCGCCACTTTCTTCCAGGAATGCGGCGTCGACCGTTGGATGGCTACCCCTCGGGAAGATCGCCGCTTCGACGTGATGGAGAAGGCGGAGAGGGAGCTGAATAATTTTCTTTTCCTTTTTGTAAACCCTTGTCTCTCTGATCCCGTATTCGGTGATCTTTTTTAAATTTAATAATAAATAAATGTTTTGATTAAGTATTTTATTATCTGTTAAGTGTTCTTTTTATTTGAGCTCTTTGTTGTGCTTGTGCATCGTATTTTAATTTGTTGTTATCAAGTGCATGTAATTTTGCATGGCTAAATTGCCTTTGGCACTTAGCCCCTTTTTCTGCGCTAGCGCATCTGCGCTGACACGTGTCGCGCAGCGCAACTGTGTTGCCACGTGTCGCACAGCGCAGAGCGCAGCACGGCGCTTCCTTTAACAGAGCCTTGCTCTAATTGGGCGCGCTGCGCTAATGTATCTGCGCTGGACACGTGGCGCAGAGCGCTAGCGCAAAGGATCTGAAGCGTTGCTTCCTTTAAACAGAGCTTTGCTCTGATTGGGTGCGCTGCGCTAATGTATCTGCGCTGGACACGTGGCGCAGAGCGCTAGCGCAAAGGATCTGAAGCGTTGCTTCCTTTAAACAGAGCTTTGCTCTGATTGGGTGCGATGCGCTAATGTATCTGCGCTGGACACGTGGCGCAGAGCGCTAGCGCAAAGGATCTGAAGCGTTGCTTCCTTTAAACAGAGCTTTGCTCTGATTGGGTGCGCTGCACTAATGTATCTGCGCTGGACACGTGGCGCGTCGCGCGCAGCGCAAAGGATCTGAAGCGTTGCTTTCTTTAAACAGAGCTTTGCTCTGATTGGGTGCGCCTTCTTGGGCGCTGCGCTGATGTATTAGCGCCAGACACGCGGCGCGTTGCGCCTGAGACTTGAAGCGTTGCTTCAAAATTTTAAATTTTGAATTCAAACAGAGCTTTGCTCTGATTGGGCGAAACAAATGCCCCCCCACCGTTGCGCTCACGTGGCGCACACGTGAGTGCAACGGTGGCAACCCCTCCTGACCGTTGGATTGAGGGGAATTCCAAGAGGCGCAAGCGCCTTATAAATAGGGCCTTTTAACCCTTAGAAAATCTCACCATTTTCTTAGATTTAGATTTTCAGAGCTCTGCTCTTTGCTTAAGAATTTCAGAGCTTTGCTCTTGTTTTCAGAACTCTAGAGCTTTGCTCTCATTTCCCAAAGTTTTTAGAAAACTTTAGGTAATTTTTAATTTAAAATTAAGTTAAATTAATTCAAGTCAATTTTAAACCACAGAGCTTTGCTCTCATAGATCTTTTGATCTAAAGAAATTCCCTTTGGGGTTTCATCCACAGAGCTTTGCTCTCACAAATTCATAGATCTACAGAGATCTTGTTCATGGGTTCTAACCCATGAACAGAGCTTTGCTCTTGAATTAAATGTAGATCTTTTAGATTTAAAAAGATGAAGAAAATTTTTTTTTTTTGTAAAAAAAAAAAAATAAATAAATTTCTGTAAGCTTTTATGGATCCTTTGTCAGGATTCCAGAAATTTTAATTTTAAATTTCTTTTTTCGAAACTTTTTCTTTGGTGGGGTATTATAGAGCTAAGCTCTTTTTTTTTAAGGAATTTTATTCTTTTGAGACCAGAACTTGACAAGTGTCATTCTGTGATAGAGCTTTGCTCTAAAAGAGGAGATTTTCTCCTTGTCTCTAGTGATTCTTTCCCCCCTTTTTTATTATGGGAATGTTCCCCCCCAAGGACCAACTGACAATCTCATCCAATGATGAGTTTGTCTTCTTAATTGACGTATTGTCATTTAGATTTTGTGGGTCCCTCTTTGGTCCCCTACTCACTGCACTGTGGTGCGGCGTAATTAATTAATTTTGATTTTAATTTAATTAATGCATTTTCTTCTTTCAATGTCAAACGTTGGGATTACAACACTGACGGCTACATTGCTCTTTTTGCAGCGATCATGTCTGAAGACACTTCATTCCCGTTTGTCCGCTCGGAGGAGGGATTTCCAGAGGCGCCTTTGGACCGTGAGGTCCTGGCCATGATCAAGGCATATGACCCGGAGTACAAGAAACTCCACCTTTGGGGGTCTTGGTATAACCAGATTATTATGGGTCGACGCAGCTTCACTTGCGCGGTGCCGTCAGAACCCATAATGGCGATTCATTATGCTACCCCGCCCTCGGTGCAGTATGCCGTGGAGTTGGCGGACTGGACATCAAAAGGTTTTCTACATCCCGCTATAGATGCGATACCGGTTCAGCGTCCTATGGTTTTGGACATCCTAGGACGTCATATCTGTCAAGGTGAAGCGCGGCCTTGGGGGCAATCGTATAACCTTGGTCTGGTTCCCCGCCACCCGATTGGCTATCTGCCGTGGGCCCGGTATATCCTGTCGACGAAGAAGTCACAGTTGATAAGACTAGGATTGTACACCGCAGTCTACGTCTCTCTCTTCCAATATCCTACGCTCCCCACCTGGTGGCTCAAGGCCTTTTTGGAGCAATGGAATATTCCCACCCACACTTTCCTTGCCATGGATCGGGAAGTGTCAATTTCTCTGGAGGAATTTGCGGAGGTATCCGGCTTACCGGTGATGGGGGAACATTATGAGGAGCTGCTCCCAACAGACGTGTACGTTTTCGGAGCTAGGCCAATGGTGAGGGGGGTCACTCCGGATACTGCTGTTCAACACCAGTTCCCAAGCTTAATTAAAGTGTTGAACATATATGAGTCTCTCTTCGTTGAACATGGGAGTCGAGGAGTTAACTTTGAGGATTTCATTGCTCGGTTCCTTCACCCTAACGCCCTCTCTGCGGCCACTGCCAAGTCTGCCACCCTCGAGGACCCTTTCGGTTTAGGTTTGGATAACCTGCCAGCGAATGAAATAGGTCAAAAGAATTTCTTTCTTCCTAACTTTCCAACCGTGTCTCTTGCAGAAGTAGCGGCCCCTGGGATGGATGAGGAGGCCTTTTTCTTGGGGTTTCTCGGGTTATGGTTGAGTTGGTTCGCTATCCCAATGCACTCTCATCGAATGCGACCCTCTGTCTTCTATCCAGCACATCGGATGGTCATCGGGGTGAAGGTAGCTGTTGGGATCGCCGGCCTGGCACACTTATACCACGGTCTCAGTCGAGCGGCGGATGCCAGTGAGCCCGGGGTGTTGCATGTGGTCTTCCCGATGCATTACTTCGCATCGTGGCTCGAGTTACACACAGCGGGTGTCTTCGGAATGCATAAGAGGCCTTCGTTCTTTGACAAGAGCGGTTTTCCTCGCATTATACAGCTGATCGGTGCATCAATTGTAAACCCCTCACAACGGAACGCTAGGGGCTTGCTCCTTCGCCCCCATACCGTCGAAGCCGGGATGTCCTTTGTCGATAAGGTGTTGACCGTTGGAAAGGTGTCTACCACCGTGACGCGGCCATTACAGGATATCTTTAAGGATGGAGCTTCTGTTTTAACGGTCCGGGAGACCCTCCACTTATATTCCATTAGACCGGGCTTTTTAGTTTTTAGGCAGAATGATGTGGCAATTTTTATGAGGTATAACCCACATCGTTTTGCTCAACAACTGGGCTACGATCAAGGGGTCCCCTTGGAAGCCTTTTTGGTGGAACCAGCTGCCACTGAAGAGGGGATGGAGAACGCCTTGCACCATTTCATGCGCGTGAATACGACCTCTCGTTTTTTTATTAATGCGCCGACTTACGCTCCGAGACTCCTTAATGTGTACAAAGACTGGTACAATCATGCGACAGGAGCAGTCATAAAGGAGGAAAGGCGACTGTTGGTCGATCGTAAGGGTGCACCTCCAGGTACCAATCGCACCGCTCCCTTGGTTCCTAGGACCCCAGTAATCGCTCCTTTAAAAGATGCCGGGGGCAGACTATCACGTGCGCAAAGTCCTCCACGTGAACTATCACTTCCTGATATCGCGGATGTACCTCCTGCACCCTGTGCTCAGGTGGAAGCAGTGGTTGTACCCTCGCCGGAGTCTGGCGTGGGTGCGGACATCGGGACTCGTCGTCCCAGAGTAGCTGCTAAATGGAAGTCGATCCCTCGCGGGCCCAGGGTCGGAGGGCAAAAGAAAAAGAAGTCGCTCTTTGCAGCGGACGTTGCGTTCGGCCAGGAACCCCACGCTCCTTATTCCGAGGGTCTGCTCGAATATGGCACTAACGCGGGATTAGTGATGCCGCCGCCGGACGATACAGACTTGGAAGCTGTTCTCAGAGCTTCAGCATGGCTGGTGAAGCGTGATGCGTGGCTGGCTAAGCTTGCGCAATCAGGTAACTACTAGTCACTCTTTCTTTACTGTAACGTATTTTCTTCCTTATTTCATTATTTTTGACTAACGCTTTTCTTTCTTTTCTTTCAACAGGCATCACCGATGAAGAAGCCATTGCCGCTTCTCTGAAGACCTTTCAGGAGGAGGAACGTGCCAGGGCATCTGTGGGCCTTAGTAAGTTTCGACTCATCGAATTTTTCATTTTCCTTGCGTTATGGTCGATCTAACCTTTCCATTTTAATTGCAGGGACCTCAATGCCGCTCCCTCCTAGCGACGCAGATGTTCTACCAGCGGCCGATGTTCCTGTTTCCTCTGGGACACCGCAGGAGGCTCATCTCGGAGAGCCGATGAGAGATGCCTTAAAGGCTCTGGAGGCATCCCTGAATGAAGACGATGATGCCTTGAAGGAAGCATCACGGAGGTCCCTCATGACCGCTCGGGAGGAGAGGAAACGGTTGAGGCGTGAGGCGAAGGTGCGCAGGGCTGCCTTGGCTATGGGAGCGGGCCCTAGCACCGTTCCTCGAGCTGATACTCCCTCTGAAGAGGCCCCTGTCGCCCTGTCCACTGCCCGCAGAGAGGTGGCACGTGCAGCTCGGAGCGCGAATGGTAAATCCGCCTTAGGTAACGTTTCTCTTGGAGTTTTTGTTATAAGTATCTTAATGTCGTTTGTCCTTACATCTCTCATCTTGCAGGACCAAGTCCGATCGAGGGGGAGGCGGAAACTGTCAATCTCGAAGGGACAGAGGGGGCAGTACCTGCCGAACTCGAGCCGACGGTGGGCAACGTCGTTGTGGCTTTGGAGCTTGGAGTAGAGGTCGAGGGGCCTGCAGCCGATAAGGTCATGGATGCCGAACCCGAAGTGGTGGCAGATGATGTGATCATTATAACTGAGCCCAGAGTGGCGGCGAATGAGGCGCTCGAGACCGGTGATCCCCCGGCGATGGTGGACGATACAACCGCCATTATTGAGCCTGAGATGGTAGTGGGCGAGGTGGCCACGATTCCTGAAGACGAGCCAACCGCCCCTTCTCTGGAATCTGGCAATACTCCAGTCATAGCTCTTCCCGTCTACGGTCCTCCGCCGTCTCCCGGTCTTGTGAGCACGACGACGGTCCCCGTTGAATCGGGCGATGAGGCCACAGGCGGTGGTCTCATGTCGATAGAGGAGGGAGTTGTCTCTGTTTCCGCCGGGAGCTCCTCAGGTACACCTTAAGTTGTTGTTTTTGTTTTTATTTGCTTTACAATCTTTTCTGACAAGTTCATTTTTCGTAATGCAGGTGCAGCTAGTGTTGATGCCCCACTACTTGAGGGAGCTCCTTCCACGACTGCCTTGGCGATGGCTACCCCTCAGCCCTCTCTTACACCGTCAAAGATGTTGGAAGGTATGAGTTTGCAACTTACTAAACCCATCTTTCCAACGTATAATCCATATACTATATTCACATTGTTGTGTCTTTCAGGAGTTCTTTTTGACCATTTGTATCAAGTGTTGGTCCCACACTTCTCCTTTTAATCTGAACTCGCCTTTCCCTCTGGTGGCGCCGGTGAGTACTGTTCCTGATTGATATCTTTGTTTTTCCAGTGGTAGAATTATTTCTAACTCTCTCTTGTCTTGACTGCAGTGTTACAAATTGAAGGGGGAGAAGACAGATCGGTTGCGCTACCGGCCCTTCCGTCCTTGCCACCTACTCCCACCGGTATAGTAATTATCTTGTCAATGATTTTCTCCATATCTATTGGATCATCATCTAATCATATTTTGTCTTTTTCAGCTGTCGTTTCAGTCTCAGTGCCTTTTGAGTCTCGTATTACAATACCGGGCGGCCCTTCCCAGCGACGTCCGTCTTCGAAAGGTGCCGCAAATAGTTTGCGCATGCTGAGCGACTACATCGAGGAATTCGACATCGAGGCTCCGGTGTCTGCTGAGGATTTCGCCACGACGGTTAACCCGATGTTGGCGATATTTGCTACCTTCCATGACGAGGGTGCTGTCGCCTCTTGGGTTAACTATTGTCGGGAAATCGAGGCTTGCCTTCATCAGCTAGAGTCAATGCGCCTGTCCCCTGAGACTTTGGCCTCGAGCACTCAACGGGGAGCGTGGCTTGAGCAAAGCGCTTCTCATTTCCGTCATCTGGAACAAGAAGTGGTTTTGAGGCTGAAGGAGTGCCAAGAATCTTCAAGCAACGCTGCTCGCCTGCGAGCTGAAGTTGAGACGAACGCCGCTGAGGTAAAGGCCGTCTTCGAGGGCCTTCTGGAGCGCATCTCAAATGGGCTGAGACTGAAGCGGGCACTCGATATTGCCGAGCGTGACATCGCAGGCCGTGAGGCTGCTCATCAGGCCATCAGGGACCAGCTTGCCTCCATCGCACAGCAACGGGCCCAAGTGGAGGCGGAGTTGGCAGTGGTGGCCAATCGGGAAAAGGCATGGAAGGAAGTGTGCTAGCAATTGCTGAATCTGTGCAAGACGCTTCCTTCTCAGTAATTTTCCTTGTATCGTTGGTATTTGTAACATATATGTATATCTTGTATTCTTTAGTACGATGTATCCTAAACTCAATCAAATTTTATGAATGAAGGATGCATATTTTTGTAATGCCTTGTGTCATTTCTCCGTCTTTTCTTTCTTTTATTATCAGCACATCATCTTAGCGAACATGGTTGACGGATAGTAGGGCACGCATCTTGACTTTCCTAATAATCAGCGATGGCTTAGGTCGCAGGTTCAGATCTGGTGCCTAAGACTTTTCAACTCCATAAGCCGTGAGGGTCTCATAGAGAATTTTCTCCCTACGGATCGAGAGGATCTCGTAGGTGGGTTTTCTCCTTAGGAATCGTGAGGATTCCTAAGTGTGGTTTTCTCTTATAAGTCGTAAGGATCCTACAAGAGAGTTTTTCCCTCTTACGGGTCGAGAGGACCCACAAGCGGTTGTTTCCCTCCTCATCGAAATTCGACTTTGGAGAGTGAGACCCGTGAATAGTATGCAAGAGACCATTTAGGATTGACTTGCAGGATCCCATTGCCCCTCTTACGAGTCGAGAGGGCTCGTAGGCGGTTGTTTCCCTCTTTGTCGAGAATCGACTTCAGAGAGTGAGACCCGTGAATAGTATGCAAGAGACCATTTAGGATTGACTTGCAGGGTCCCATTGTTCAGGAAGTAAGTTTTCGAATCCTTACTGCCCGAGATGTGAGTCACAGAAGCTCTCGTCACGGAGTGTTTGTATCCGTGAGTTGAGTATTTGGCTAGGGATTATTTGTTTCCCAAGCGCCAAGGATTATTTGTGTCCTTGGGGTTTGAAACGAATCGATGATTCCCGCGGAGGCGCTGGTGGCTCTGCGAGTCGACGCGGATCAGAAGGCTCTCGTCAAGGAGTGTTTGTATCCGTGAGTTGAGAAGTTTTGCGAGGGATTATTTGTTTCCCAAGCTCCAAGGATTATTTGTGTCCTTGGGGTTTGAAACGAATCGATGGTTCCCGCGGAGGCGCTGGTGGCTCTGCGAGTCGACGCGGATCAGAAGGCTCTCGTCAAGGAGTGTTTGTATCCGTGAGTTGAGAAGTTTTGCGAGGGATTATTTGTTTCCCAAGCGCCAAGGATTATTTGTGTCCTTGGGGTTTGAAACGAGTCGAGGGTTCCCGCGGAGGCGCTGGTGGCTCTGCGAGTCGACGCGGATCAGGAGGCTCTCGTCAAGGAGTGTTTGTATCCGTGAGTCGAGGAGTTTTTTGTTGAAGTCATGGGCTTCTTTGGTTGAAATGAACCGTTGAGGTTTGGCTTCGTCGTTTGACGGAATCCGCTGGGGAAGTATGGTTCCTTCTTTGTTTACGCCCTTGGATTGTATACAGGGATCGATGTGATCTCAACTGTAGGGCTAAAGTTTTATCATTTCTTTTTTTTATTTTATTTTATTTCCGCGATGCTCTATCATTTCAGCTTTTATATCGCGAAGGTCGCGATTTCCCAATCATTTCGGCTATTTTTCGCGGTGCCCAATCATTTCGGCTATTTATTTTATTTTTACTCGTTGCTTTTTATTACGAGTTGCCCAATCATTTCGGCTGTTTTGCATGCATATATTTTACTTGCTGCTTTTTTTTTATTGCAAGATGCCCTATCATTTCGGCTATTTTGTATGCATGAGCGGCCTACTGGCTTTCGCCGTAAACCTGAAATTGGACACCGATTTCGGCATCAGCACTGCTGCAACTGGGATATTGCCAGGAGCGAATCATCATTTGCCTCCGTCGTTGTCGAACAAAGGAGGCTTAGCGACCAGGGTTAGGGTCCTGTCGGCTAGGGCTTTTAACTTCATGAGCCGTAAGGGTCTCATAAAGGTATTTCTCCCTACAAGTCGTGAGGATCTTGTAGGTGTATTTTTTACTTAGGAATCGTAAGGGTTCCTAAGTGTTTTGTTCCTCTGTAAGTCGTAAGGATCCTACAGGGGGGTTTTCTTCTTGTAAATCGAGAGGACTTACAAGGGTTATGCGAACATATCCCCGGTCACGGATGGACCTGAATAAATTATATCCTCCTCCTCCTCAGTGTCACTGCCGAAGACAGGGATGGTTGCGTTAGTTTTGTTCTCCGGTTTGTGACACCTTTCCGTGTCTTCGAAACTCGGTAAGAAGTATTTGGCATCTTCATACTTGCGAACTTCGTTCACGGAAAACGGATTCAACTCTCCTGCCACTGTGTACTCGAGGCCGTCCCTAGAATACTTCATGCACTGATGCTGTGTAGAAGGGATGATATTGTACTCGTGTAGCCATGGTCGGCCGAGCAGCGCATTGTAGCACGTCTTGGCGTCTATAACATGGAATTTGATGTCTGTGACGAGCACCCCGAAGCGTAGCGTCAATATCACAGATCCAAGAGTCTTTGAGGATTGAGAGTCGAAACCGGAGATGGTGATTTTGTCCCGGGCGAGGTGTTGGACACTCATGCAAATCTCCTTTAACACTCGCACATTGAGTATTTTGACAGACGATCCGTTATCGACCAAGATTTTTCCTATCTTTATGTCATGGCAGTATCCTGAGACATAAAGGGGGCGATTGTGTTCACACGTCCCGAGGAGAAGGTCTTCATCACCAAAAGCAACGTCGGCTGTGTGCACCTCTTCCAATTCATCCTTCATCTTTTGTTCGGCTAGGAAGGCTTGGAACTGGTCCGGATCTTGTAGGGCCTTAATCAAAGAATCCC
This sequence comes from Agapanthus africanus, assembly GCA_030015575.1. NCBI lineage: Eukaryota > Viridiplantae > Streptophyta > Magnoliopsida > Asparagales > Amaryllidaceae > Agapanthus > Agapanthus africanus. The sequence continues at coordinate 716,917,820 of CM057337.1, forward strand.
TCGCCTCTTTTGATAGCAATAGGGCATCGAGAATGCTGAGTTGTGAGGGTAGCTTTCTCAGATGCGCCAAGACATTGTAATCTACTTTATTCCTTTTTGGGGGATTCTTGGCGGTTAACTCTTCCGCAACTTGGTCATCAAAAGCGATGTCTTCAGAGACCTTCTCTTTCCCTTTGTTTTTCTTATTCAAGGGTCCGAGGTTCTTTTCGGGTAATGTTCGATTGCGCAGCTGTATGTTTTCGCAAGACTTCGGTTCTTCTTCTTTTCCCGAAGTGGATTCTTTGAAGAGGGGGCCAAGCTCCAGCTCCTCATCAGAGTCGCTCCCGAATGTAAGCACTTATGACTCAGTAGTGTTAACCATGTGACAACTGCCGGCAGTTCTTTCAAGCTTTTTGGTCGTGTTTCTTTGCTCCCTACGAATTTTACGCTTTTCCCGTTTAAAGCGTTGTCGATTAGCGACGTATCCTTGCCACCATCCATTGAAAGCTTTGCAATCTTGGGTGGAATGCGAGACCTTCTGATGGTATAAGCAATAAGAGGGGTGCATTTCTACCACGCCAGTAACTTTTTCTTTAGAGGGTGGTAGCTTCATGCCCATCGATATGGCCTTAGAAAACCTCTTTTTTATCTTGAACTGGCCTTTGTCAGCGGTGGAGGCATTTTGCTCCAGCGGGATCACCTCAGCTCTTTCCTCAAGTCGCTGGCGCTTGGCTCTTTCGAATATAGCCGTCTCGCGTTCTTGATCAGCTTTACTTTTCAACCGAGCTTCATTAAGAAACGCGCTAATCATTTCAACCGATAACCCTGAGGCTCTTGATTCGGCATTTGCCCCCAGCGCTTCAGTGCCAGGAGTCCCTTCATCGTTCGTAGTCGAATGGGAGATCATATGACAGCTCGCCACATATTCCCCGGATTCATCCGATGAACTTTCTCCCTCATCTTCTTTTTGGAAGACGTGATCAAGGAAATCTTGGAGCGTAATGGGAGTCCGCGCTTTTTAGTTGTACTCATCCAGCGCATCGATTTGCTTTTGTAAGTCCGTGCGCTTGTCACCAGGCTTAACGGGCTTCTTAGATTTCTTCTTCTTCTTTTTCGAAGATTTTGACGGCTGACTATGAGCGCTTGAACTGCCACCATCGGTCTTCGGAATCGGTCGTGGCTTCAACATCCCTTCAATAACCTGCGGTTCCAAGGGGTTCTTCCACTTGACCGCTGGACAGGTCTGAAGATCATTTAGCATTCTCCTCGTTTTGGCTGATAATACAACCTCCCAGGGAGTTTCTTCTATAACAGAGCATGTTGCCCCCGGCGTATTCGTCCCCTTAGAGGTGTGGGGCTGTGGAGGATTCACCTTCCATTTGTCAGATAGCGCAAATTTGCCCTGACGGTACTGGTTCTCAAGCCAATTCTTGAAAACGTAGCAATCCTCAATCGGATGGCCTAGCACTCGATGATAAGGGCAGTAATTGGGCTCGTTAGCGTCGTTCGGTTGCAACGGACGTTTTGGATCTGGCAGATTTATGAGTCTGTTGCGCAACGCCAGCTCGAATAGCCTCCTTGTTTTATCGCGGGGGAAAGAGTAAGGGCGTCCCATCCGGTCCTCAAGGGGTACGTATGGGCGTGTATTGTTTGGACGAGCGGCCGGCTTTGAGTCGCTCGGTTGTTGTTGGGCATTAGCGACAATGATCGCTTTTCCCTTTCCTTTATCGTTTCGGGAGTCCGGTTTCGGGAGAGGGGGTTTATGGCCCATCTGGTCCATCTGCGCTAATTTGTCGATCAAAGCCTGGAAGGTAGTCGGCTTGAAGAACATCATGAACTGCGAGATGGTTGCCTGTGGGTCAAGGGTTCCAACAAACATTCCCACCGCTGGAGCTTCTTCTATGCGTTGTTCACACTTCGACCATAGATTTCGCCACCGTATAGCGTACTGAACCCATGTCTCGCCGGGTTTTGCCCTGGCATTGATCAGTGCCGTCATCGGGGTACGCTCACTGGCACTTGCAAAGCGTTGGGTAAAGAGTAGCTCCATCTCCGCAAAGGTTTTTATAGAGTCGTTGGGAAGCTCAGAATACCATTCAAACGCCGTATCAGATAAACTTCCAACAAACTGGCGAAGCAAAAGCTTGTCGTCGCCGCCGGTATTACCGCAAAGCGCCCTGAACTGGGCCACATGTTGATGGGGATTGCCGGTCCCTTTGTAAACATGAAACTTGGGAATCGTGTAACCCGGCGGGTACTTGATTTGGTCATACCAGCCCGGATATGGCCGCCCCGTTTTCACGATCTGACCGGCTGCTTCAGTCGCCTGATGCACCCGTATTTGTTGGGCAATATATTCATCCAAATCAGCTTTTGATATGGTATCCTCTTTAGCGGCGGATAGAGCCGGTGGAGGATTCGATGTTTCTCCCCTATCATCTTCAAGAATGATCGGGGGATCCCCAGCAGGTGGATCTGGTTGAATCATCATACCCACCATATCCTGGAACAGGAGGGCCATTTTCTTTATGTTGGCTGCCTGTTCCGCAGCCTCTTTATCTTTCTTCTCTAGCACGCGCCGAAGGAATTCGGCATCTGTTTCTTGTTCTTGACGTTCTTCTGAGGATGTTTCCGGGGTTTCTTTCGGCCCAGTGAGTGCCGCCATTGTGGTCATCATCTCCTGGAGCTTTTGTTGCTGCTCCTGAGCTTTGGTCACTGATCGGGTGAGCGGTCGGTGACCCGTAGATGTACGGCTTTCTTCTTTTCCAGAAGCCATATAAACCGTATGAACAATTATGCCCCCTAACTTGGGGCGTTTAGGTTCACCGCTTTCAAACTTTGTCAGTGTCATGGGATCTTTTTCTGGCCTCTTCCTTTTATGGACCTTTGAGGTTGAAGGAGCCGTTGAAGCGGGCATTCTAGCATTTGTTGCCCCCTGCTGTTTAATGGGGCGGTTCTTATCTTTTTCCACCTTTGCCCCTTTCTAGCGACGGAAGTGGTCTGAGTCAATCACGGAGTCTTGAACCCTCCGCCAAACTTTATAAATTTTTGACGACAGCCGTTGAGGGGGCTGTTCCTGCTTCGTCTCCGGAGCTTTTTCCATGGGCGGAGGAGACCTTTTCAATGTAGCAACCGGAGACTTCTTTCTCACCTTCCTCAGCAATTCGAAGCTGTTCCCAGTTGGAACAGCAGCATTGACCTCCACCACTGGAGCAGGTGGGGTTAGCCCTGAGGGGGAGTTGCCCCCTGCTTTCCTTATTCGTTGCCAATGGCGGCGTCGCGCACGACGAGCCGTTGGGACTGGCTCGGAAATCGAGATAGTTTCTTGTTGCTCCCTGTTTGAGTGTGGGGTAACTGCCGATGTCAGCCTATCGAAGCCTGATGCCTTCTGACCAGCTGGGGGAAGATTGGGAGCCGTCAATCTTGTGAAGACCGACTCTCTGATGGGAGAAGCCGCTTTAACGACTTCCAAAGCAGCAGCCGTTGCCCTCTTTGGGACAGCCACTTTATAGTTCTGACCTAGCCTGGTGAAAACGGAGGCTGTCGGTTTAGTAGCGGGCGACCCGTTGACAGGGGTCGTGGTAGCATTGAGCCGGTCGAACACCGACTTCTTGTTCGCTTCCAGTGCGGGTATTGGTGCAGAAAAGCTTGCAGGTGGGATCATAGTCCCGAAGAACAAGCCGGTGGTGGCTTGGGTCACCTGATCTACCGGCAGAGTAAGGAAGGAAGCTGCTTGGGGCCCATATGCTACACCTCCTGGTGAGGTGGAGCGTCCGTTGCAGTGGTGCTTCGCGCATTTGGTGCAGTTAGAATCTATAGATGCTTGAGTTCTGCGCCAGACAAAAAACCAAATCTTAGCAATTTGAAATCCGAAGGCAACCATTTAACAAACCGCGATGGGTTCGCGAAGACGACACACGAAGTGTGGAGTGGAAAGAGGAAAAGGTCCCACCGGACGTGCCAGAATCTGTTACCCTCCGAAAGGCGGCCCGGACTTCGCGTCCGTGACTGAGGTTCGGGGCAGATGCTATTTGGTTTTATCCGTTTATCTCTCCGAAGATGCCAAGTTGATTTATGGCACCGTGTATCGGAGGTTTAGACGGATGCGGCCGATGTAGCAGACTTCGTCAGATTCGCCCTCAGGATGAGGGGTTTTTGATTGTGGGGACGCTCTTCCCTGCAGGCGCAAGCCCCTGCAGTTAATTACGCTACCGCATCGCGGTAACAACTTTCTCCTTCTCCAGAATTTCACTTCGTGTCGTGTGTGTTTGTTTTGTTTGTGGTTGCCCGTGGATTGTATACGGAGACTGAGTAATGCCGTCGCCCGTAGGACGTGGATTAGTCCAAATCCGTATTTACTTAGATTTGGGTTTGGTGTTTTTTTTTTGGTTTAAGGATACATTAGTCGCGTTGCGGCTAAGATCAACTTAAACGTTCGTCAAGGATACGTTAGTCCTGTTTTGGACTAAGATCGACTTGACGTAGTGATTGATTTAATTGTCTGGCCGTCGGGACTCATCACCTCTCTGACGTCGTTGAGGGATTACAACGACAAGCGTCAGAGGAGTTCAGAGATGTACCCTTGAACCAAAGTTGATTTGGAGTTTTATTGTTTATTTAAATATCTAAGGACACATTAACCACATTTGGGGCTAAGATCAACTTAGACGGGACCGTTTAGATCCGGCAAAAGAGCGTTCGGGCTCGATTGCACCAGTTTAAGGACGTGGTGGTCCATTATTAGTTTAGGGACGTTTCGGTCCGTCACCAGTTTAAGGACGTAGTGGTCCATCATTAGTTTAAGGACGTTTCGGTCCATTATTAGTTTAGGGACGTTTCGGTCCGATGCCAGTTTAGGGACGTAGTGGTCCATCATTAGTTTAAGGACGTCTCGGTCCGATATTAGTTTATGGACATTTCGGTCCATTATTAGTTTAAAGACGTTTCGGTCCAACATTAGTTTATGGACATTTCGGTCCATTATTAGTTTAAGGACGTTTCGGTCCAACATTAGTTTATGGACATTTCGGTCCACGAGTTTAAGGACCCCGCAGTCCATATCGATGTGTGGTCGTTGGGACCCGTCACCTCTTTGACGTCGTTGAGGAATTACAACGACGAATGTCAAAGGAGTTCGGAGATGTACCCTCGAACCGGATGTAAATTGATTTAAAAGAGCCATTTTGCTCAGTCAATTTAATTTAATGACTTATGGCCAAAATTGGGCTAAGTCCAGTTGAAATGTCCAACATTTTATTTGCATTGCATTTTTTATTTAGGCTCTACCCACGAAAGATATAGAGTATCAGTTTCTTTTGGGCTCTGCCCATTTGCAAAGTATTTACTTTATTTTGTTTGGGCTCTGCCCATTTATAAATGATGCAAAGCATCTGTTCTTGTTTGGGCTCTGCCCCTTAAAATAATGCATTTGCGCTTTGTTGAGCCTGTTAGGCCTTCTCTTAATCGGGCTTGGCCCTTTTTAATGCATCTGCGCTTTGCGCTAAGTAATGAGCGCAAGTCCATATGGTGGTGACACGTGTCGTGCTCTGATGAGCGCAAGCGCACTAGCGCGGTGCAATGCGCTGTTGCGCTGCTGACACGTGGCGCGCTCTCAGCGAGTTGCGCCAATTCCAGAGAGCAAAGCTCTATCTTAAGGGCGCTTAGCGCAAGTGGTTTTATGGCCGACACGTGGCGCTCTCTTAAGAGCGCAGCGGCGCAACTTGGAAGTGCGAAGCACTAAGAATCTTTTTAGATTCCAAAAGGGAAGTGCAAAGCACTGTTTAAATTCTTGATCTAAATTAGATCAAAGAAAAATAAATTTCTTCTTTATTCGAAGAACCAGAGGTTCGTAAAAGTGCAAAGCACTATTCTTTTATTATTATTTTTTTTTTATCGTTTTTAAAGAACCGAAGGTTCACAAGAAGTGCAAAGCACTGTTTTTTTTTAATATAAAGATCATTGATCTTATATTTTTTTTTAGACTAATGGTCTTTTAGAAGGAATTTCTTCTAATCCATGAAGGTTCTTTACCTTTTTCTTGAAATTTTCTCGGAGTTCTTTCTGTTTAAAGTTCTTGAATTCTCAAGAAAAATCTCGATGCCTTTGAATTGAGGCCTAAGGTCCTTTTTATAGTGCTCACAAATTAGTTAAATTTGTTAAAGAGATCATCCTCTGAGTGATTTGGGGAATTTTCCCCACCGTTGGATTTTTGATCCAAGGGCCTCTGCTTTGCAGAAAAAAATCTTCTTGTTCCAACAAGAACAGAAAAGATTTCTTAAAAATCTTAATTTAGTTTGGCGCAGATTCCCCAGCGCGTGACACGTGTCACGCAGCGCAGAGCGCAGCTTAACTGCGCTAGCGCATCTGCGCTGACACGTGTCGCGCAGCGCAGAGCGCTAGCGCAAAGGATCTGAAGCGTTACTTCCTTTAAACAGAGCTTTGCTCTGATTGGGCGCGTCTTCTTGGGCGCAGCGCTGATACATCTGCGCCTGACACGTGGCGCGTTGCGCTCAGCGCAGAGGATCTGAAGCGTTGCTTCATTTATTAAATTTTGGAGAATCAGAAGCGCCGCTTCATCTCCTCTTTTCAAGTCAAACTTGTATTCCCAAAATTCTGATTTCCCGGGCCTTGGCAATGATTTCATTGTGCACAGAATTTTCTGTGCTTGGGTCTATATATATAACTCAAGGCTGAGCCTTTTCTTCTCTCATTTTCAGAGAACTTCTTCGATCATGGCTTGCAACCGCCCTCATGCCCGCCGACAACCATGGGAGGTGCCGATTCGGGACATTGTTCCCCGTTTTGCTGCACGTTTGGTGGACCCTTCTCTCTCGGACGAGCAATGCGACGCTGCAATGCACGAGCTTTTGACTCGTGTGGGGTCTCCTCTCCCTCCGAATTCCATTTGGCTTCGGATGATCCTTGCCTCGGCGCTCGCCGACATTCCCCCTCCTCCAGCAGAGATGTCCTCGGCAATGCTGGATGCCGCCGAAGATAAGATTGAGTGCTTTTTCGAAGCGCACTTGATCACCAAACCCTTGAGGGACTGCTCTTTCCACTTGCTGAGCCAGATACGGGCTCGTCGAGTCGTCATCGCCACTTTCTTCCAGGAATGCGGCGTCGACCGTTGGATGGCTACCCCTCGGGAAGATCACCGCTTCGACGTGATGGAGAAGGCGGAGAGGGAGCTGAATAATTTTCTTTTCCTTTTTGTGAACCCTTGTCTCTCTGATCCCGTATTCGGTGATCTTTTTTAAATTTAATAATAAATAAATGTTTTGATTAAGTATTTTATTATCTGTTAAGTGTTCTTTTTATTTGAGCTCTTTGTTGTGCTTGTGCATCGTATTTTAATTTGTTGTTATCAAGTGCATGTAATTTTGCATGGCTAAATTGCCTTTGGCACTTAGCCCTTTTTTCTGCGCTAGCGCATCTGCGCTGACACGTGTCGCGCAGCGCAACTGTGTTGCCACGTGTCGCACAGCGCAGAGCGCAGCACGGCGCTTCCTTTAACAGAGCCTTGCTCTAATTGGGCGCGCTGCGCTAATGTATCTGCGCTGGACACGTGGCGCAGAGCGCTAGCGCAAAGGATCTGAAGCGTTGCTTCCTTTAAACAGAGCTTTGCTCTGATTGGGTGCGCTGCGCTAATGTATCTGCGCTGGACACGTGGCGCAGAGCGCTAGCGCAAAGGATCTGAAGCGTTGCTTCCTTTAAACAGAGCTTTGCTCTGATTGGGTGCGATGCGCTAATGTATCTGCGCTGGACACGTGGCGCAGAGCGCTAGCGCAAAGGATCTGAAGCGTTGCTTCCTTTAAACAGAGCTTTGCTCTGATTGGGTGCGCTGCGCTAATGTATCTGCGCTGGACACGTGGCGCGTCGCGCGCAGCGCAAAGGATCTGAAGCGTTGCTTCCTTTAAACAGAGCTTTGCTCTGATTGGGTGCGCCTTCTTGGGCGCTGCGCTGATGTATTAGCGCCAGACACGCGGCGCGTTGCGCCTGAGACTTGATGCGTTGCTTCAAAAATTTAAATTTTGAATTCAAACAGAGCTTTGCTCTGATTGGACGAAACAGTACCCTTTACTACTAACTCAACCTGTTATACCATGACCCGACCTGTTACCTGATCTCATGCCTAATGCCAACAAACCTGACTTGGGGTCCTCATGGACCATTCCTGTTGTCTATCCAGACAAGCCTGCTTTTACCTGATCCTGTGTTGGCATTAGTTCTTGATTACTGAATACCTGACCTGACATATATAACTTGGGGGTATGGGGAAATCAAAGGTGAAACCGACTTGTAACTCAACAGTTCGATACCTGTTCTGATCAGTCTTACGGGCTCGGCCAGCCCCGGAGTGATGATGCTGACATCACTCGCCCATCCTGCTACCTATTACTGCCTAGCGGCACGTCTCGGATTCAGCCCCGAGGGTCTTGACCGTGGTCCCGGGCATGCACGGGATACTATTGAGTTACATCGACGAGTCATCAATTGATTTCAAAGACTTTAGAATAGAAACCTGATAGAACAGTTTAATTACCCACTGCACACTACCCTGCACTGTTGTTTCATATTATTGCCTTATTCATATTTATTTCCTGCATTGCTTATTACCATGTTCATATTATATTATTGGTTGACATGACGCGCTGACGTCTGGGTTTTGCATGGCCCAGATTCTTTACCACTGTCGCCGACCGAGCAGGAGTACTTCAGCCAGCAGGCTGATTTGTGAGTTCTGTAGTGGTTAGTTCATTTATTGCATTTTATTTCCAGGTGTGATCCCGCATTATGGGACGTACCTTTCTATTATTGTATTGGATCATTTGCTTCCGCACTTATTTATCATTGACTCTGGTTATTATGGATTTGGACATGTGTTAGATAGTTTATTTATCTTGTTCTTGATATCTCTACAGCCGTAATGTGACTGTGGATGGATACTTCCTACCCACAGGTAGCATGGTTGGCTATGTCACGTGCCCAATCTTGCGTACTCTGGGAAGCGGGGCGTGACATGGTTCTTTTGGTATCAGAGACATAGGTTAGTTGGGTTGATTCTTTTGTAGTTGGGTATTGTACCCGATACACGAATCAGAATATCCGTGCTTAGGAAACATGTCCTGCCACCTTGACCGTTTTACCATTCTTGAATCACATTCCTCCTGATTATATCTTTTACGACGTGCAAACTTACTTTGCATTGTCGACTCGAAAACCTGATTCCTTGTTATCTCTAGGACTTAGGCGACCTGGGTGGAGTTAAGTAATTGTGGCTATGATACCGCGTCATAGTTACAATGCGGTACTCTATTTAAGTATCTTGGAGTTCTAGTCTTGATCCATATTCAGAATCTATCATCATACTAATGTTGGGTGTTTTGAGTTCAGGATTATGACAGGTAAGAAGTTGAAGACGTACCAGAGGCCTGTGAACGAAGCCGCCATGCTTGGAGTGATAAGAGGAATGCTGGAAATCAAAGAAACAGACCGAGCTGATCCAGCAGCAAGCGGACTTGTTTCAAGAAGGTTTGCAGATCGTTCAGCAGTCTGTGAACGAGGTTGGAACTAGACCAGTTGACCGAGTAGGGACTGTAGCAGATTTCAAACTTTTGGGTCCGTCTACTTTCACTGGTCTGGAGGAGCCGTTACCAACCGAGCAGTGGCTAGTGGACACGGAGAATTTGCTGATTTCGACACAGATTCCAGAGGACAAAGGAGTTGATGTGGTGCGCATTCAACTAGTGGATTACGCCCAAGAGTGGTGGCTTGCGGAAGAGACCCACTTGCCCAAGCCGATCAGTTGGGCGGAGTTTTCTAAGAATCCCTGGAGAAATTCTTCCCGCAGACTGCGCGGAGGAAAGGGAAGAGAAGTTCATCGGACTAAGGCAGAATGGAGCGCCGTGGACGCGCATGCAGCAGAATGGACGAGACTCAGAAGTTTCGCTGGACCTTTCGCAGCCAACGATGCAGACAGCAGTTGCGGTAAGGAAGCAGTTCTGTCGGGCCAGTCGAGTTTAGGGCTAGGCCGACAAACAGTGTTCTTGCAGCTATGGAAGTTAATAGTAATGAAGAGCCGGCAGTTGTTCGCGACTTTATGGATGTATTTGAAGATATATCGGGCTTGCCGCCGAAGCGAGACGTGGAGTTCGCGATTGACCTTATTCCTGGTGCAGCGCCAGTATCAAAATCTTATTATCCGATGGCACCAGTGGAATTGGAAGAAGTTAAGAAACAAGTTGGTGAATTACTTGAGAAGGGTTGGATTCGAAGCAGCAACTCGCCTTGGGGAGCTCCAGTTCTTTTAGTGAAGAAGAAGGATGGCACGAGAAGGATGTGCATTGATTATCGAGAATTAAACCGGGTGACTATTAGGAACAAGTACCCGATCCCTCGCATTGGAGAACTTTTGAGCAGCTTAGTGGCGCGAGGGTATTCTCGAAGCTGGATTTGCGATCCGGATATCATCAGGTTCGAGTGAAAGCAGAAGATATTTGCAAGATGGCGTTCCGAACTCGGTATGGACATTACGAGTACTTAGTGATGCCCTTCGGAGTAACGAATGCGCTGGCAGTATTCATGGACTTGATGAACCGAATCTTTTCACCGTTCTTGGACCAGTTTATTGTGGTATTCATTGACGATATTCTGGTGTACTCGAAGAGTCCGGAGGAGCATGCTGAGCATTTGAAGATCGCACTGCAGACGCTGAGACAGGAGAAATTGTATGCGAAGATGAGTAAGTGCGAATTCTAGCTGGAAGAAGTGAAGTTTCTGGGGCATGTTGTGTCGGGCGATGGAATCGCCGTCGATCCCGAAAAGATTGCAGCGGTTCGAGATTGGCCAATTCCAAAGAATGTTGCGGAGATAAGAAGTTTTCTTGGACTCGCCGGATACTACAGAAGATTTGTGGAGAACTTTGCTCGTTTGGCAGAACCGTTGACCAAGCTTACGCGTAAGGAAGTACCTTTTATTTGGACGGATGGATGTGCATTGGCCTTCGAGACGTTGAAGCAGAAGTTGATAACCGCCCCTATCCTAACCGTACCGGACAATTCAGGAGGACTGGTGATTCACAGCGACGCATCTGGAAAAGGATTGGGATGTGTTTTGATGCAGAATGGGAAGGTCGTAGCTTACGCATCAAGACAACTGAAGACCCATGAGAAGAATTACCCGACTCATGACTTGGAGCTTGCGGCCGTGATCTTCGCCTTGAAGATTTGGAGACACTACCTTTTGGGCGAGAGAGTCGAAGTTTTTACAGATCACAAGAGTTTGAAGTATGTGTTCACTCAGAAGGAGTTGAATATGAGGCAACGCAGATGGTTGGAGCTGATGGCCGACTACGACCTTGATCTTAAGTACCATCCGGGAAAAGTTAACGTCGTGCCGGATGCGCTTAGTCGGTTACCAGCGATTCAGGTTTTGACTACACAGAGGGAGATCATTGCGGATTTTCGAAGATTTGACTTGGAGGTTGGGCTACCACATTCTACGGGACAGTTGATGCAGTTGCAAGTACAGTCGTCCTTAGTTGAGAAGATTAAAGCGACACAATCGCAGGATCCTAGACTGCAAAAGTTTCGAGAGCAGGTTGAAGCCGGACTGCGAACAGATTTACTGGTCCACGATGATGGTTCGTTGAGGTATGGTAGCCGTGTGTGTGTGCCAAAAGGAGACGTGCGTGAAGAGCTTATGAAGGAAGCACACAGTTCAGCTTACTCTGTACATCCGGGAGGTACAAAGATGTACCGAGATATTCGACAGCATTTCTGGTGGGAAGGCATGAAACGGGAGATTGCTCGCTTCGTGGCTAAGTGCTTGGTGTGTCAGCAAGTCAAGGCTGAACACCAAAGGGTTGCTGGTTTGTTGCAACCACTTCCGATTCCTCAGTGGAAGTGGGAACATATAACCATGGATTTCGTGATGGCTTTACCGCGGAGTCCAAAGGGCAACAATGCAGTATGGATGATTGTCGATCGATTGACCAAGGCAGCTCACTTTATTCCTTTTCGGGTTGGTCAATCGACGGAGACTTTGGCAGAGCGGTACATGCAGGAGATTGTAAGATTGCATGGAGTACCGGTGAGCATCGTGTCCGATCGGGACACTCGGTTCTTTTCGCACTTCTGGAGGAGTTTACAAGAAAGTTTGGGGACTCGATTGAAGTTTAGCACAGCTTATCATCCTCAAACTGATGGACAGTCGGAGAGAACGATCCAGACTCTTGAAGATATGTTGAGAGCTTGCATGTTGGACTTCAAAGGTTCTTGGGAGGATCACCTACACTTGGTGGAGTTTTCATACAACAACAGCTTCCAAGCGACTATTCAGATGGCTCCGTTTGAAGCTCTTTATGGTCGTAAGTGCCGTTCACCTGTTTGTTGGGATGATGTTGGTGAACGAAGGTTACTGGGACCAGATTTGGTAGTACAGACAGTCGAGAAGGTGAATACAATCAGGAAGCATATGAAGGCAGCCCAAGACAGACAGAAAAGTTGGGCTGACACGTCAAGAAGACCTCTAGAGTTCGCCGTGGGCGATTTGGTATTCTTGAAGATATCACCGACTAGAGGGGTGATTCGCTTTGGGAGTCGAGGAAAGCTTAGTCCTCGTTTCGTTGGACCCTTCGAGATATTGGAGCGTGTTGGAGAGGTAGCGTACCGTTTGGCGTTACCACCGTCCTTGGCAGGTGTGCACGATGTGTTTCATGTATCTCAACTACGGAGGTATGTTCGAGATGAAACACACATCTTGGATCATTCGGAGTTGACTGTACGGGAGGACCTAACTTTTGAGGAGCGACCGGTTGAAATCAAGGATCGAAGAGAAAAGGTTCTTAAGAACAAGGTTATCCCTCTTGTGCTAGTTTCTTGGGGTAATCAATCGCATGGAGAATCCACTTGGGAGCGAGAAGACAAGATCCGGCAGAAGTTTCCTCACCTTTTCCTGTAGTTAGCTATCTTGTATTCTTGGAATTTCGAGGACGAAATTCTTTTTGTAGTTGGGTATGATGTAACACCCGAGCCCAATAATACTATTTCTATTACTGGTTGAGTGTTAGACATTGCTCATTTCAATTATCTTGCTTGTTTGGTTCTTGTTGCAAAATTTTAACCGGCTAAGTCATTTTTGCATATAACAAATTTTAACACCTAAAATGAAATTAAAAATATCCATATTGGCCTACTCGTCGCCACTAGCCGCGTGGTAGCGTCCGCGCGTCGAGATTTCATCCCGTTCGGTGAAACGGGCGAGTTTGGACGGCTACGCGCGCGTGCAAGTGTCCGACTTGGGGGCACGCATTTTAATCATAAGACATCTCATTTTAAAATTTGGAACTCGCTTAAAATCCAATTATTTGAATTTCAAATATTAGGGCGCAACCCGGGCGCGATTTGGAAATGTTTCATTTAGCGCCAAAATCCCCATTTAATTAAATATATTAAAACCATAATATATATATATATATATATATATATATATATATATATATATATATCTCAAACTGTTAGCGTAAATAACGATTTAAATCCTTTTAAATCTTTATTTTAAATTCCCTTTTCAACTTCCCAGCCAATCACGAGGGGCTTTACCCTCGTGGGCCCCACCGTAACTCTCTCTCTCTCTCCGTCTCTCTCTTCTCTACCTCTATCTCTCTGTATCTCTCCTCTCCCTTTCTCTCTCTATAATCTCTCTCTCTCTCTATATCCATATATATATTCTCGCCTCGTCCTCATCTTCGCAGAGAAACCCCACGAACCCCATCGAACCCTAGCCTCGTCGTGCCGTCGCCGCCGCAGTCCCCGCGCCGACGACACCACCACCATCACCCTTGCCTCCACAGCCTCGACCGCACCTCCTTCCTCCGTTCTCCTTTCCTTCCAGCGCCTGCAGCCAACGCCACCGCCACCTGCACCCGCAGTGCTCGCCGTCGCCGCCGCCTCTCGTCGCCGACGACGCCAACTTCCTCCGTTCGCCCTCTTCCCGACCTCTTCACCTTCCTCCTCCTTCCCTCGCCGGCGCTGCAACAGAACCCGACGCCCGAACCCTAGCACCTTCTCCAGTCGCCGGAAAAGCCGCCGTCAACCCTCGTCGTCGTCGCCTGCGCCACCGCCGACCACCTCCTCTCCCCCTGCAACCCAAACCAGGCCTTCACCTCCCCCTACTCACAGCACAACCCAATCCAGCCACCTCCAGCACTGCTGCCGCGTTCCCTGTTCGCCGCCGGCGCCCCATCGCCGTCGAACCCGTCGCGGTTGCCACCCTTGCTATCCCTGTAAGCATCTCTTTACCTTCTCCCTTCGTTTTATCCCCTCGCTGGTCGATCTTGTCCATGCTTAGTATTTCGCTAACTTCGTCGCTGTTTTGACTTTTCGCCGGATTCCGGCCGTGCCGACGGCTTGACCCGACTTTCCAGCAAGGTACTCCAGTCCGTGTGGTCCCGCTGTTCGCTGTTTGGACTCGATCCGTGACCCGTGCATCCGTCGCGTGTTTTCCGCCGACGTTACGTTCGTGTTTTCCGGTTTGCGAAACCGTCGAGGCAAGTATTACTTGCTACATGCTATGCTATACAAATTAAGTGTGCTTGACCCATTAAACTTGCAAAGATTAACTAAGTGTAGTTACTTTTCTCATTTGGACGAAATATGACATATATCATGATACTGTAACTCAAAATCACATTTGCCACTTTAACCCTAATAACGAAACTACCAGTTAACCATTTTACTGTTAAAGGATGATAGCCGTACACATGTAGCTCTAGTACTTTCTGTTATTGATATTGCAATACCTTGTGATTATTGCACCCCAAGAGTGCTCGAACCTGTTAATATGATAATACAACTGCACCATATTAATGCACCATTGTGATTAAATGAACTGTTATTGTTGTTTACTTTATTTCCTGCTGTTATTCCTTATTCGATTATATACCTGTTATGAGCACACCCTCGATTGCGTTACATATTGACCCGACCTTGATACACATGACATATACACATACCGATGCACCGGACATGGTACCCTTTACTACTAACTCAACCTGTTGTACCATGACCCGACCTGTTACCTGATCTCATGCCTAATGCCAACAAACCTGACTTGGGGTCCTCATGGACCATTCCTGTTGTCTATCCAGACAAACCTGCTTTTACCTGATCCTGTGTTGGCATTAGTTCTTGATTACTGAATACCTGACCTGACATACATAACTTGGGGGTATGGGGAAATCAAAGGTGAAACCGACTTGTAACTCAACAGTTCGATACCTGTTCTGATCAGTCTTACGGGCTCGGCCAGCCCCGGAGTGATGATGCTGACATCACTCGCCCATCCTGCTACCTATTACTGCCTAGCGGCACGTCTCGGATTCAGCCCCGAGGGTCTTGACCGTGGTCCCGGGCATGCACGGGATACTATTGAGTTACATCGACGAGTCATCAATTGATTTCAAAGACTTTAGAATAGAAACCTGATAGAACAGTTTAATTACCCACTGCACACTACCCTGCACTGTTGTTTCATATTATTGCCTTATTCATGTTTATTTCCTGCATTGCTTATTACCATGTTCATATTATATTATTGGTTGACATGACGCGCTGACGTCTGGGTTTTGCATGGCCCAGATTCTTTACCACTGTCGCCGACCGAGCAGGAGTACTTCAGCCAGCAGGCTGATTTGTGAGTTCTGTAGTGGTTAGTTCATTTATTGCATTTTATTTCCAGGTGTGATCCCGCATTATGGGACGTACCTTTCTATTATTGTATTGGATCATTTGCTTCCGCACTTATTTATCATTGACTCTGGTTATTATGGATTTGGACATGTGTTAGATAGTTTATTTATCTTGTTCTTGATATCTCTACAGCCGTAATATGACTGTGGATGGATACTTCCTACCCACAGGTAGCATGGTTGGCTATGTCACGTGCCCAATCTTGTGTACTCTGGGAAGCGGGGCGTGACATAAATACTAGTCGCTTCATGACAAGTCTATGCGAGAATTGGAGACAGGGTCTTCATCAAGCATGTCTCGACTGGTATCCAAGATAAATGGACAGTGCTCGATATCTTACCTATGACACTAATATAAGTGCTCCCATACCCATCACATACCAGTTATAGTTACACTTATATATGCCCCATAAGCGTCGACAATGCAATAACTAAATGGTTCCGCTGATTGTGTACAAGTACGCGTCACTTCCATTATTCAATCACACTTTTATACTAACGTACTTACCACAATCCAATCACCAACATTTATCACTTGGTAATGTAACACGGTCACTAGGATATCGATGCAAATGAACACTATTCACAAAGGTATAACAGTCATGCAACATGAGAGGGTACAGTAAATGCACTACTGAATACATGTGAGCAACCGGTGTCGGTTGGATTAGAAAAATCATATAAAATCACACGTGTATAATTTGGCAAAACAATATAAAAGGCGTAAACAGAGTATTAAATTATCTTTACACTAAAATCAGTTTCGAGTCAATCAGGTTTCAGGTTTGCGAGTTATGGTCATTTCATTTTAAGTGTTCACTGCTGGAAATCCAGTTTCTGAACCGGAAGTCCGTTTTGTAACACGTTTTACTCCCTGTTGGGAGCATAATTAGGCGACGCTACTGTTATGTAATATTTAAATTTATCTGTTATGTTTCCAACGCATCAGACGGATCAATAATATCCACTGTACGCAGGGAGGGAGGTATGCACTCTCTAAGGTTACGGTATACATTCTGTTTCTGCACGAAACTGCAGTACACATCTACCGTTTAAAAGGTGTTATAAATATCAAACGACACCGGAATGCAATGAGGCCTGTACCGTTAGAAATCTAATTCAATTCTCCACGCTTCCATATATGGTTCCGCACACTTGCGCACTTAAACAGGGAGAAACATGCATTCCAAAACGGATAAAGGTAAAGATTCTTGCTCCGGACTGCAGTCTAGAGTCATGAATCGCCTCAGTTTTCGTTGCTATAACTTAATAAAATACAAAGATGAACTCTGGGATGCTGTAGGTTTATCTTTTGGCTTCGATACAAGCCATAGAACATTAGGTTACATGTCGTATTCAGTTTAATATAGATTTTAGAACGTGGCATGTGCGGTGAATTCCAAATGCAACGTCGCCTTTTGGGGGCGTCGTTTCTTGTGCGAAACAACGTTATTTTGCATTCGAATTTCCACACGATAATTATAAACAGTAAAGGGATTTATCGATCATAAGTTTCGCTATTTTTATTTAGGTTTTGGTTTAGGATTCGCATCGAACACTCTTGCATTATATACATGTCACGATTGAAACATCGGTTTTACCCAATTAATTAAAGTGTGATTTAATCACTACAAGTTCTACACGGAACTAGAAAGGTAATATTAAACCCGAATGTATTCCACTCAATATGATTAAATAACGACGGTCACACATTAGAATGTAATGATAATTACAGTGTAAATATAATATCAATATAACTATAAATTTGACAAACTTGTATCTTATAGCATGTAGAGCAAGTGAGGGGTTCACTTGCCTCGGTCACGGACATGGAAGCGACAAACGTGCAGACTATTCATCTCGACGCATGAGAAGACTACGAACGTTGCGGAATCAGGCATGACGCGACGCGAGGCTCGAGCGCGATACGGACTGCGACAGACATGTGCGGTGTTGCGACGGCGGCTACGTTGACGACCATGACGGCTACAGAGACCGAGACCATGGCTTAGACGACGACAAAGATGACGGCAACAGCGGCTATGACGACTGCAACAGGTGCTCGATAAAATGGCTATAAGGATTTGGCTCGGGCTCGAGCTCAGCTAGATTTTGGCTTGGGCATGATGGTAGGCAACAACGATGCAAAGGGGAATGGTGGTGACGATGGATATCTCGATGGAGGCGATGATGACGATGAGGTTTGCAGGGGAGTTCAGTGGGTCAAGGTGATGGTGTTTGGAGATGAGGGGTAGGGCCTCGGCACAGAGGTGGTGGAGGTGGTGAGTGGTGATGGAGTTGGGTGATGGAGTGGGTTGATGGTGGAAGCGGGGTTGCGGTGAGGTGGTTGACGGTGGTTGCAGAGGTAGAGGAAGCATGTGGTAGTCTAAGGTGACGGCTACAGCCGGCGATGGGTGCTTGTTGTGGTATTGGTGTTAGGTTGATAGGAAGAAGTGGGGAAGCTCGGTTAGGAGTGGAGGGTGTGAGCTCGAGGAGGAAAGGGGTGATGTCCCGATAGCGGTGAAGGGAGGTGGCCGACGGAGGAGGCATCAACGGTGGTGCGGGGACTTGTGGGGGTGAAATTTAGAAATACTAGAAACTTGGTAGTTTTGAGATGAAATTTGGAAATATTGAAATATTAGGGGTGGGATATAAAAAAAAACCTTAATTGTAAATCATCAATCGTGGCGAACGAAAAGCCACCCCACTCACCCCGTAGTACGAGACCTCTATCGAACCACCCCATCCCTCACTCATTAAGGCCCGACTACACCCAGCACCACCATCATCGACCAATTCCAACTACACCACCACCATCATCATCAAGACTATCAATTTCATCATCGTCAACCCCAATTTCATCATCGTCAACCCCAATTTCATCATCAACCATCAACTAATCTTTTATCGACACAGTATCAGAGAGAGAGAGAATGACAAGCCACACATCAAGTGCTCAAGGCAAAACCAACTCCAAATATCACCCCACTGATGCGCCAATCAACACAGAGGGGTTCCATGGCCGTTTCTGCAGCCCGATCAAAATGCACAGCAAGACCAGCCCCAGAAAGAAAAGAGAACCTGAGGTATCATCAAAATAATATTTCCATAATTTACCACATACAATTCTTTTACTCTTTTTTAAAAGTTTATTTAGTATTATCAAAATAATATTTCCATAATTGATATTGGTTTGCTATTTGTTAGTTAACCTGAGGTATTTCTTGCTAGCTGTATAGAACTTCTTAGTCCCACATCGGAAGCAAGAGAAGATGGGGCTGGGAAACAAGGCCATAAAACGAGAATAAATGCAATTTAATAAATCATACCTTTCTCGGCCTTTTGGCTAAGATCAAGTGTAGTATCTGTTCTTATCAGTATAATATCTGATACGTGGGCCATCGGCTCACTATGATGTTAAATTAATTTTTTCTCCGGGGGAGTGCCCATCACAGTAGCTTGCTATTGGGGCTCTCAAGAGTTGCCCTTGTGTTGCACTGTTGCATGGGCTTGGCGCACCCCACCAAAACTTAATTAAAATTTTCTTAATAAGGTATCTTGATATTGTATTTTTTTTAATTACATTATTACATTATTTGCACAGTCATAAAATTTGTTTTCTAAGAACAATTCCTAGAATCTGAGAATGACCAATATAACTTTGTATATATATAATCATACACGCTGTTTTTATCAAATTGTAACTTTTCTTTTTTTGAAGAATTGTGGAGATGTAAAGCCCTTGAATTGCACACTAATAAAGGAAACCATAATTTTTCCTTAGTAAACGACGATAGAGATGCAAAAATTTATACATTAGTCTTGTAGTAGTGTAACTTTTCGAAAATGTTCTTCTATTTTAACCATTCAAATATTTCCAAATCTCTGAAAAATCTCTACCATCACATCTACAAATTTTATCAAATATCTTAAGACAAAAGATAGCAGAGGGTAAGATTGGTCCAATATAATTGCAATATGTGCCAACAAATTTATCTCAAGTATCTAAACAATCCAAAAAACTAATACTTGCAGCATCACAAGCAGGATGCTGCCTAATTTAAGGAGCTCATCCACAACCAATAAAAAGATGAGGGCAAAATAGATGCCTATTTCATGGAAATTTCAATTTTGGCATCTTTGCTCTTTTCATTACAACTTTAGATCAGCAGAGGCAAAAGTTTGGCGACATTCGACATTTTCGTTTTTATGTTGTTTTTTCCCCCTTTTGAATCGGGAACGATGGGAGAATCAAGCATGGGGTCCGCGCATGTGAAAATAACAAAGAATCATGATAAGCCCGTTCGCGTTCTAGAGTTGTTAAGTAATTGTACCATAACAAGGCAGTGGTCTTTGATGGAGGCCGTGATCTCCTTCAGATGTTGTCCTCCATCGATCCTGTGATGGCGGTCTTTAACGTTTGAGATTTGGTTTGAGAGTTGTTAAGCTTGTGGATCTTAATGGGTTGGCGTTGACGCCGAGCTATCTGCAAAAGAAGTCCCGGGGTGGGTGATCACCGTAGAACCCTCCAACGATCAAGTTAGTGCCAAGGAATATATGCTGAGTAACGGCGTATTGGAATCTGTTTAAATTGGAATTAGACTCTATTACAATGAGGATGAACATTGCTTTACTCATCGCATTGGTTATGTTGCTGGCTGCTTTGATCGTCGTTAGAACCAGCTGATCCACTGCCAAGATCATCGTTTATCAACATGCGCAAGTTGCACCGTAACTTTCTCTCTCTTTTCATTGTCAATTCATACTCAACTCATAGTTTTTAGTTTTTCAGACTTTTGGTTTCATAATTCTCAACTCTATTTTTTGTGTTTGTTAAATCATTCGCACATCCTGCTCCGGGGTTCATACATTGTAAAGCACCAATGCAATGTTGCGTTTTTGGCACCTCTCCAAATGTTGATTGCAGTCTTTATGCCTATACATGCCCTTAACAACTATCAACCAAAGCAACGTGCTATTTGCATCTCTTTTGAGCTTTACTACTATCATGTTACCAAATTGTATTTTGCTACGTCTCTTATGTTAATTTTATGTGTATGGTGGATAATAAGTGCATTTTCCTTGCCTAAAGAGAAGTTTCTCTCCTATCTTAATTTGAAGGCTTGTGTTGTTAGTGTTGAACTTAAAATAATCCCAATTGGTATTATATATATATATATATATATATATATATATATATATATATATATATATATATATATATATATATATATATATATATATATATATATATATATATATGATTTTTGGTGACTAAACAACCGCTAGAGGAGCAATTTTGTTGAACCAAAAAACTTAAGTAAAATATATATTTCTTGGAATTGTTTGAATGAGTAAAATATATATTTCTTGGAATTGTTTGAATGATCTTTCGCAGCTAGATATACTCATCTTCAACTATGTCAATAACGCACAAGTAGTACATGCACACACAGACACTTGAACATGCACGCGCAGAAACATGCACGTACCTATATAGGATGTATTTATAAATATCTCCATGATGTATCCCTGTCAGTACCTTAACATTCCTTACAATAAATTTTCATTTGACAAATAAATGGGATCATCATAAGACGGTCTATCTATGTGCATGTAATGCGCACATAAAGATTGTTGGTGGTGGTTGTGCTCTATGTCAAAGCATCAAACACATTGTACATTTTGATATGCTGTTAGAAAATTTGTTACCAGTCACAGTAAGATACGTTATATGCATTGGTAACAATCACTACTTGACCTTAAATGCTTGGATAACGAGTTTAGAAATTTCAGTTCTTATTTCGAGAACTCCTTCTCTTCATTGGCTTTGGAATATCACAACTTCTAATGACAGGATATGGAATGCAGCTTTTCTCTTCTGTAAGTGGATGAATTTAAATGAGTTTAGACAATAGCATTTTTGCTGCTGGGCTATTTGATTTATAACTGATGTATTGAGTACTTTACTTTTATTGACATGTCATGAAATGTGCAGGTTCTGCTGCTCGTGTTTATTTGGTGCTTTATGGTTTGTAGCAAGGAAAGGTATGGCTGTCAAGGGCAAGCTACGTCAGATTCGGTAAGGAATTTGAAAATATTTGCTTATAGTCTCTACTGTGTATCTACTTGTTTCAGAAGCAATGGAAAGACTTGTTATTTTATTTTTGGATGGAAATAAACAAACATGCAAAAGTCCACCATGAATACGTGTATTGGGCTCTCCAGTATTGGAAAATACTGTAGTGGATCCAAATTTTAAAGCAAACTTCTTGTTAATGCTATAAGCTATTGCATCTACTCATCTTAACAGGATTCGCTTATCCAAAAAAATTACCATACCGTTCCGTCTTAACTAGAAATAGTTTAGATAAGCAAATGAAGCACTACCCTTTATCTTCCCTTCATGCAGCTGTATATACTGGTATTTCAAACTGATATTGGCATATATGTGTGACCATCTCAGAAGCACAACCCTTTGTTCCAAGATAGTTACCTTTGCTGTTGATATCCTCTTAAGATATTATTGAAGCTTGATGTTATGGTATCACTGGATCAAGTAAGAGGAGGCAAGTTTGAAAATGAAATCCTGCACTCTATTCTCTTTTTTTTTCCCTCCATCTCGAAGTCGTAGTAATTAAGCCGCCAAAGGGGATTCAGAATATGTCGGAGCATCTTAAATGTTTTAGTTAGTTGTTATGTTAAACGTCTAAAAAAGCGGGTAGCTTATGTAGACATTAAAAGCTATTGGCTATCTGTCTAAGCGACGGATAAAATGGTGTCATCGGCAGGGAGAAGATTTAAAATACTCCCATGGTCTCTTCAACACTTCCTAACCACTCCAAAAGCTTCATCTCCTTTGCTTTTATCATAATTCTAGTATATACATCATTAACAAGTTACAAACTACAAACTAAACAACTAGAAACTATAAAAGAGAGAATGGATCTCCTTGCTTTAGTCCTCTTTTGCAATTAAGATTTCCTCTAATATTGTTCACAAGAACCAAAGTATTTCCACCTGTAATTGTTAACATAATTCATGACACCCATATAATGTGAGGTTCAATAAGGAATTTGATGATATTTGCATACAGTCTTGTTTATTTATCTGTTTGTTGTTTTTAATTTTACTTCTGAAATCAAATGGATAAACTTATTGTTTGTTGTGAATGTAAGTTTGCCAAATAATTAATCTTTTACTTCTGATGTTTCGATGTTTTATTAAAGGGGACCTGTACTCCTAATTACATAATATCATTCTTGTCTTTGAATTTATTTTTTTTTAAAAGGCAATGAGAGAGGTAAAGCAAATATATAACCCGAGCTTTTTATTCATACTCTATAGTGTAACGACAGATACACTGAAGGATTTATTCATTCTAGCATTAGTTAGAACAATTTCTTCTAACATATTGATCAAAGCCTAGAAGAAAAGTAGGAGCATGCTGATTCTTATTCTTTAAGGGCATATAGTAGCGCAAAGACGACAATGCTTGGTAGTGTAACGAAAAACGCAGCACTGCTCAGATGGTTTGCATGGTCCAAAACTTGAGTCTCCTTGCTGTTGCGGCTGCTGGCGTGCTAAATTGAGATTGAACACAAAATACGAATAAATAGAGTTTAGAAGAAATATCAAGAAAGTTGTGTTAATTAAGATGACTAGGATGTGAGAAAGGGGTTGGTAACTCAAAAACTTACCTTGCTCTTTGTGTTTGTTGTACAAAGGGATCGGCAGCGAAGAAGATTCAACTACCATTGAGACAGCCAACAACAAAGCCAATGTTAGCAGCAGCACACCGGTCTTTGCCATTATACTATCGGTGCAAAGGTATGTAGCTGTTTACAAACAGACCGCAGAGGGCTGTAAGTATAAAGAGATGAGAAAGGGAAAGGCAAGTTGTGGGTTTGTGAATGAGGACGCATGCATGGCCCTTTTATAGGTGTTGTCATGGGTTGTCCTTTAAGTTTTGTTGATAATTCAAAACTAATACAGAATTAAGGATAAGATATGTAGTGGCTAGCTTCCGGTATTGCTTCCAATTCTAGTCTTATAATGCTGGGAGTTGATGGTACGCCCATCTTTCTGCAGAAGTAGAATGCCACAAAGAGGTCCACACCAGTCTTCCTATTCCCGGAGCCGAGGAATCGATTTCTAGTGGCTAACTTTACCCAGAAGGTTAGGCCCTTCCAAGGCGTTTTATTATGCCCGCATGAGTGGTCTTACCAAAGCTAGGAATTTCTCCATTCTTCGATGATCCAACGCGCTAAGGGAATGAATGTTCTTACATGGATTGTAAATGCATAAATGCGATGGACAAAAAATCTACAGTTCCTAGTGGAATAGGCAACAAAGCTACTTTGCCTCCTACTGCTACTAACTCACCACCTCCCCAAGTTAAGTTGGTACTTGTTGTTGCACCGGGAGCGGTTATGCCAGGTGCTAAAGTATGAGTGTTTTGTACCCATTGAGCAAAGATGGGTTGTAATTGTATAGCGGTATCTGAAACATGTCTTGGAGACGTACTAAAGCGCTCATGTCATCCACACTTTTATTGACCGTCACCAGCTTTGACAATTAAGTTCCTAGAGCTATTGGTACTAATTTATTAGATGTGTTATAGAATACTATAAGCTTAGGGGCTGTTTGGTTGTAGGATTTAGAAATTTGGATTCCAAAATAGTACGGTTGAAAATTTCTGGATTTCGTAATTTGTTGTTTGGTTGGTTTTGGATTCCTAGTATTGGATTTGTAGATCCTTGTAATATTTGTTTGGTTGGTGAAAAAATGGTGGGATTTGGATTTGAGAATTTTAGAGAAAGATAAATAGAAAGAGGATTATTAAATAAATAAAGTACACGGGTCCCATCCAAAAGTACAATGAATAGTGCCAAATCCTTGCAAATCCTTAAAATTTTTTAGGTTGTGGTGGACCCTCCATAAAAAACAAAGGAATCCTAGAAATCCAAATCCACCAACAAAACACAAAATTATGGAATCCTAGGATTCCACAATCCAAATCCAAAATAATCCTGCAACCAAACAGGCCCTTAGTAACATCATTTTACAACTAAAGTTTTAATTGAGTGTTGTTTTAACAACATCATTAGAATAATTAAGGTGGCTTTCTTAGTTATAGTTGACAAAGATGACAGCTTCCTTTTACTTTTAAATCAGGCTTAAAGTGCAGCATGCACCGACCCGCGTGTAAATAATGTTATTCTTGATAATTAATTATTCATAATCAGTCCTTGTAAGGTCAGCAATGGACAGAATGCACATCTATATAAAAGCTCTCAAATTGGCTTAACCCAATTCACTCATGCTCCTTACCCCTAATTTCTTGTTCTCGACAAATATATACTTAATGATCTGTTTGTAAACTTTAGTTGTGTTTAAGCTCTATATACCATGAAGAAGAACATTGCTTTACTCGTCGCATTGGCTTTGTTGCTAGCTACTTTGATCCTAGCTTTTCTAGCTTTTTATCTTCTTCCTTTTGTTTTGGTAATTCTGAACTCTATTTATTTTGTGTTTTCCTAGCTCATGCAGCACGCAGTGCGCCGGGCTTCATACGATGTAAAGCACCAATGCAGTGTTGTGTTTTCGGCACCTCGCCGAAAGTTGATTTTAGCCTTTGTGCCTATACTTGCCCCTGAGAATCACCATCAGAAGCAGCAAGCTCTTTCATCTATTTTAGGCTGTTCTGTTATTTTTGTATGAAGGCATTTATAGTTGGTCTTAAACTCGTAATAATCTCACTGTTGATTTTAAATAAAGTGATTGTGGATGATTGAAGAGCATCTAAAGGAGCATATTTTGTTGAATGAGGAAACTTCAGTGCACAAACCTTATTGTCAAATGTAATAATCACACCAAAGGCTCGTTATCAAACATATTGTGAAATGGTTACATAATTGAAAAAGAAAAGAGGGGGAAACCCCCTCTCAAATGTTTACAACACCAATTAAAAATTTAGCAACTGTCTATTGAATTGGCCAACAGATGTCCATCCCAATATTGCTTCAAATACCCTGCAAAAACATAAAACAAGATGAACGGTTTCTGCGCGTGCAGATTTGAGTTTATCTCGAAATTTAGGATTCTGGATGGCAGTTTCGTAATTAAGTGGATTCTATTATATTTCAGATTATATTTGTTTATAAATAGTAAGCTAGGGTTAAAATTTAAAGTGTGCAATCTTGACTATGAGGTTTAAGGAAGTCGAAACGACGACTCCATAAGAGATCAAGGCGCTATTAAGAAGAACTTAGAGAGAAAGAGGAGGAAATCTCGTTGGAGATCTATAAGGAGAACGATTGTAACTCTCGTAAGGTTTTTTTCTCTAAAGTTCATATAAAGTGTTTTTTCCCTTTTTACCGAATCTCTTGTGTGTTATTTGATTTTGCGTTTGTTCTAGTTGTCATCCGTTAAAGGGGGTCTTAGTTTAGATCCATCAAGCTTGGTGTTGTCTCCGCTGCGTGCTAACAAATGGTATCAGAGCGTCAACAACTGGTATCAGAGCCAATAATTGGTATCAGAGCCGCGTTTTTTAGTTTTTTTGATTTAAATTTACGGTGGGTGACGACGTTTGTGTCTGCTCCCCATCTTCTTAGATTGTGATTGTATTGAATTGGTTCATAAGGACCAGAGAGAAAGATTTTTGCTTCGAAATTAAGGATGACGAATTACAAGGCCAATAGCACCAAGTTCGAGGTGGAGAAATTTAATCGGAAACAAAACTTCTCGATGTGGCAGAAAAGGGTTAAGACTAGGGCTGGTAATCAAACGAGCCAGTTCGTGTTCGGCTGTGTTCGGCTCGCTAAGAGCTCGTTCAAGCTCGACTCGTTTATTAATGAACCGAACATGAGCCAAAACCTTAGCTCGTTTATTTAACGAGCCGGACATGAGCCGGCCCTGGCTAGTTCGGTACCCAGCTCGAGTTCGGTAACAGCTTGAGTATATCTGCATATGCCCAAATACAATTGCATCCATCATCCATTAACCCAAAATCCATAATATAAAGTCCAGTGAGTAGTGACTAATAAGTAGTAAGTAACTTAGTATTCAGTAGCTACCCACAAGACTCAATATCCATTACTCATCAACTTATAATATAATCTTATATGAAAAAGAAAGCGAAGAAAAACCCTAGAGGCTAGAGTTCAGATCCACTCCAGTCTCCAGAGATTTCTCTTCTATCTCAAATATCTCACATCTCTCTCTCACACACTTTTTTTCTCCCTATCTCTAAATTTCTTTGAAGTTTCGATTTTTAAGCCAAAGGTCTCACTTTTGTAGCTCGGGATTCGATTGAGCAATGTATTTTGAAGAACCCCTATTGATTTCTTCGTTTTAGAAGTTGTTTTTTGCGATTTCTGCATCGTTTTGAGGAGGATGAGAATATGTAATATGTAGAGATAATTCCTTGTTGTCCTTGAGAATTTAATTGTTAGGTGTTGGTAAAATATTTCAAGATCTAAGTTAAGTGAAGCCTTTGAATTATTTGATTTCTGTTTTGTTTTATCATTTGTATAAAGGAAAAGCTTTGATTGGAAAAAAGCAGTTTTTTTTAAAAAAATTGATTAATTGAGCTGGACCTGAGCCGAACACGAGCTGGGCATATTTAATCAAGCCGGATCTGAGCTGAGCATCTCCAGCTCGATTCAGATCCGAGCCGGACTTGGGCAGACCAAAAAAGCCCTGAGCCAAACTCGAGCTGAGCTTGGCTCGCTCAAGCTCGACTTATTTACACCCATAGTTAAGACACTTCTTGTAAAAGAAGGGCTGATTAAACTTCTTGGCGGTAAACAACTTACCAACATGATAAATGATGCATGTCAAGACATAAATCAGAGAGCATAGTGCACAATATAATTTTGTCTGGCGGATAACATGATGTACAACGTCATGAAAGAAACTTCTGTGGAAAATTTATGGTTGAAGTTAGAGGGTTTGTATATGACAAAAGCTTTGTCTAACAAGCTGTATCTAAAGAATCAACTCTACGGTTTACGTATGAAGAAAGGTATTCTAATTAATGATCATTTAAATAGCTTCAATAAGATGGTCAACGATCTTCTATGTCTTGAAGTAAAGTTAGAGGAGGCGGACCAAACGCTTTTACTCCTTTCTTCGCTTCCAAATTCGTATGAACACTTGGTGACAACAATTTTCTATGGGAAGGAGACTCTCGATATGGAGGAGGTTACAACTACGCTTCTCAACAATGAGATCATGAAGAAATCAAATCTATCAGAGGAGTCATTAGAGTTGTTTGCCGGTGAAAGAGGAAGGTCGAAGGCTGGATACGGAGGCAAGAGCATAAGTGGGAAATCCAAATCATCCGGGCGAGAGGGCGAACTATGCTTCTTTTGCAAACAGCCAGGGTATATGAAGAAGCAATGCCAAAATTACAGACAATGGTTGCAAAAGAGGGGTAGAGTTGCTAGTATAAAGTGTTCGGATCAAGCCTGTATTGCGACTATAACAGAAGAAGATCTGTATGATATACTCGCAGTACATACCGGGAAGAAAGAAAATTCTGATGCTTGGATACTTGACTCGTATGTTCTTATCTTATGTCCCCAAAAGGAGTTGTTCGACACTTATAAGGAGTTTAATAGCAGCAGTGTTCTTATGGGGAACAATGTGGCATGCAAGGCCATTGGCATAGGGAATATCAAAGTCCGCATGTTTGATGATGTGGTATGAACACTTGTGAATGTGTGACACATTCCAGAATTAAAAAATATTCTGATTTCTCTAGAAGCATTGGATGCGGTATGATGAAAGTTCGTTGGTCAAGATGGTGTGCTAGTGGTCATGAAGGGACAACGACTGAAGAATTTGTATCGCTTGGATGGCAGCATAGAGAATGGTGGTGCAACCGTGGCTACAAAGAAATAGATGGAGGGTACCGCAAAACTGATGCATATGCGTCTTGACCACATGAGTGAGAGAGGGTTTCATGAGTTGCACAGAAGAGAGTTGCTGAAAGGTATTACCACGTGCAAGTTGGACTTCTGTAAATATTGCACGATGGAGAAACAATATATGGTCGGCTTCAAGCAAGCCGTGTACAAGACTGAAGGACTTCTCGATTATATACACTCAGATGTATGAGGGCCATCACCAGTTCCATCAAACCGAGGTGCCATATTGTAACATTTTGGAAAATTATAAATATTAATTTATAATTTTAATTATAAAAATTAATTTATAATTTTAATTATAAAAATAATGAGTTTATAAAAGTGATATCACATACAACTTTTGGTATCGGAATTATATCCGTAAAAATGTGGTTATTTCGGTAGAATGTGAATAAAGATGTGTGATGTCATAAAAATGATATTTTAATTATCTTAACATGACATTGTATTTTACATTAAGCAAATGATAGTCAAGTGATAGATTTATCATTTTATATTTTTTATATCATATGGATTTGGATTTATAATATGAAAGTCTTTCTTTATTATTGTATTTCTTTTAATCATGGATGGCATATGATATTCTATGCTAACCTTCACACAACACCTCATTTTCACCCTTGTTCATAACTCTCCACCTCCTCCTTCTCTTTACACCACCTCCTTGCATGAACACACCACCTCACTTCAATTGTGACACATCCTCCTTCCTCCATGTCACCTCCACCTCTCAACTTCCACATCATGTTATTTGATTTTGCGTTTGTTCTAGCTGTCATCCGTTAAAGGGGGTCTTAGTTTAGATCCATCAAGCTTGGTGTTGTCTCCGCTGCGTGCTAACAAATGGTATCGGAGCGTTAACAACGGGCATCAGAGCCAATAATTGGTATCAGAGCCGCGTTTTTAGTTTTTTGATTTAAATTTACGGTGGGTGACGACGTTTGTGTCTGCTCCCCATCTTCTTAGATTGTGATTGTATTGAATTGGTTCATAAGGATCCGAGAGAAAGATTTTTGCTTCGAAATTAAGGATGACGAATTACAAGGCCAATAGCACCAAGTTCGAGGTGGAGAAATTTTATTGGAAACAAAACTTCTCGATGTGGCAGAAAAGGGTTAAGATTAGGACCGGTAATCAAACGAGCCAGTTCGTGTTCGGCTGTGTTCGGCTCGCTAAGAGCTCGTTCAAGCATGACTCGTTTATTAATGAACCGAACATGAGCCAAAACCTTAGCTCGTTTATTTAACGAGCCGGACATAAGCCGGCCCTGGCTCGTTCGGTACCCAGCTCGAGTATATTTGCATATGCCCAAATACAATTGCATCCATCATCCATTAACCCAAAATCCATAATATAAAGTCCAGTGAGTAGTGACTCGTAAGTAGTAAGTAACTTAGTATTCAGTAGCTCCCCACTAGACTCAATATCCATTACTCATCAACTTATAATATAATCTTATATAAAAAAAAAAGCGAAGAAAAACCCTAGAGGCTAGAGTTCAGATCCACTCCAGTCTCCAGAGACTTCTCTTCTACCTCAAATATCTCACATCTCTCTCTCACACACTTTTTTTCTCCCTATCTCTAATTTTCTTTAAAGTTTCGATTTTTAAGCCAAAGGTCTCACTTTTGCTGCTCGGGATTCGATTGAGCAATGTATTTTTAAGCCAAAGGTCTCACTTTTTTGAGATAATAGATGAGATAAATTAGCCTCACATCAAGTGCTCGAGGCAAAACCGACTCCAAATATAATGCGCCAATCAACACAGAGGGGTTCCTTGGCCATTTCTGCAGCACGATCAAAACGCCTACCACTTGTTCGGCAAAATGCACAGCAAGACCAACCCCAGAAAGAAAAGAGAACCTGAGGTATTATCAAAATAATATTTCCATAATTTACCACATACAATTCTTTTACTCTTTTTTAAAAGTTTATTTAGTATTATCAAAATAATATTTCCATAATTGATATTGGTTTGCTATTTGTTAACCTGAGGTATTTCTTGCTAGCTGTATATAACTTCTTAGTCCCACATCGGAAGCAAGAGAAGATGGGGCTGGGAAACAAGGCCATAAAACGAGAATAAATGCAATTTAATAAATCATACCTTTCTCGGCCTTTTGGCTAAGATCAAGTGTAGTATCTGTTCTTATCAGTTTAATATCTGATACGTGGCCATCGGCTCACTATGATGTTAAATTAATTTTTTCTCCAGGGGAGTGCCCATCACTGTAGCTTGCTATTGGGGCTCTCAAGCGTTGCCCTTGTGTTGCACTGTTGCATGGGCCTGGCGCACCCCACCAAAACTTAATTAAAATTTTCTTAATACGGTATCTTGATATTGTATTTTTTTTAATTGCATTATTACATTATTTGCAGTCATAAAATTTGTTTTCTAAGAACAATTCCTAGAATCTGAGAATGACCAATATAATTTTGTATATATATAATCATACACGCTGTTTTTATTAAATTGTAATTTTTCTTTTTTTGAAGAATTGTGGAGATGTAAAGCCCTTATATTGCACACTAATAAAGGAAACCTTAATTTTTCCTTAGTAAACGACGATAGAGATGCAAAATTTATACATTAGTCTTGTAGTAGTGTAACTTTTCGAAAATGTTCTTCTATTTTAACCATTCAAATATTTCCAACTCTCTGAAAAATCTCTACGATCACATCTATGAATTCTGATGGCATTCAAACATATACCAACGAAATTGTGTTAATTAAGATGGCATGTTTGAGAACTCAAAATACTTACAGTGCTCTTTGTGGAGGTCATATAGAGGTCTGTGCATTAATCTTGAACTTGCAATCATTCTATATTACGTAATTAAGATGGATGTATTTAGTTTGAAGACATGCATGTGCATTAATCTTGAACTTGCAATCGTTCTATATTACGTAAACGATGGTGGATAACTGAACAACGACTAAATGAGCATTTATACTTGTTAAAGAAACTGCAGTAGACTAACTTCTCTTTTGAATCATTTATGTAATCTTCTGCAGCAAGACCTGCTGAATTTTAACTGTGTACATAATGAACAGTAACATGCATGCACAAGCATATGCACATGCATACCTACAGAAATATGCACACACTTATTCATGGAATATGTAAATACATCCATATTGACTTGTTGTTGGTAAGTTTCTGAGAGGCATTTGTGCTAAAGCTTGCATTAATAGCCTTGTTAAATTTCTCATAGACTAGATAAATAAGCATGAAAAATTCCACTACAGATTTTAACACTGTGGATGCATATTCAGGCGCTTAATCTATGTGCTGATATAAAGATGGCTCTGGAATATTTTTAGCCTATTCGGTCTAAAGCACTCGCTTTTTTTGTAGTTCCCTTTGTACCAGTGAATTGTATCATGAGTTCTGGTGTTCAACCTGAGAGTAACTGACAAGTAGTACTTTAACCGCAACAAACAAAGATGATTTAATGTAATTATAACATTCATGGTATCTTAATGTAACTTATAAAGTCTGTAAGATTTTTATATAATTTATTAAGTTTACTATACTCCAATGTGATTTATAAAGTTCATGGTATTTATCTCTTATTACTCTTTTTTTCCCAAAGGTGAAAAGAATAGATGTATAATATAACCTGAGTCTTTTTATTCATAGTGTACATTGTTAACAACAGATGACACCAGGGGCTTTTTATTACTAACAACAGAGGGTACATTTTTAGTTAACATATTATTCAAAATCCTGAAGAGATATTTACAATAGCACAAAGACAACAATGTTTAGTAGTGCTGGAAACGCAGCACTGCTCTGGTGGTTTGCACGGTCCAAAACTAGCATCCGGTGTCTGATGTGGCGGTTGGTGTGCTGAATCGATGTTAAACACAAAACAAGTAACAAAGTTAGGAACAAATAGCAGGAAAAATAACTCTGTTAATTAAGACGATTCAAACACTTACAGAGCTCTTTCTGTTTGTTGTATAGAGGCCGTGGCAGCGACAAAGGTTCAACCGCCATTGAGGCAGACAGCAGCAAAGCCAGTGTGAATAACAAGGCAGTGATCTTCTTCATAGTAGAGTCGATCACAAAAACAGATTGCAGAGAGCTGTGAATCTGTGAATGAGGATGCATAGCCCTTTTATCGGTGTTTTCATGGATTCTCCCTCTATATCACATGGGTGTCCTTCCTGTGTTGCTTCTTATTTTTCATGAAAACACCCACACCTTTATTGACATAAACCTTCTTTGACATTTAGATGCATATAGTACTGAATGTTTGATTCTCTTATACATTATTGGTCTTAGTAACATCATTAGACTCTACCCTTAATGGTTTATATAGAATATTGGTTTAATAGCATGATTAGGGTAATTAAAACGACAGTCGTTGTCAAAGAAGGTGAGTCGCTAATACTTTTAAATTAGGTTTAAAGTGCAGACCATGCACTGACCCACGTGTAATTAATCATAATCATGACAATTAGCTACTTATAATTGAAGTGGTCAGCAATGGACAAACTACTCACCTATATAAAGCTTACAAATTGGCATATCTCAATGCACTCTACCCCCACAAATCACTGAGTTCCCTAATTTCTCATCTCTACATATACATACTCTTTGTAATCTGTTTAAATTGGAATTAGACTCTATTACAATGAGGATGAACATTGCTTTACTCATCGCATTGGTTATGTTGCTGGCTGCTTTGATCGTCGTAGAACCAGCTGATCCACTGCCAAGATCATCATTTATCAACATGCGCAACCGTAACTTTCTATCTCTTTTCATTGTCAATTCATACTCAACTCATAGTTTTTAGTTTTTCAGACTTTTGGTTTTATAATTCTTAGCTCTATTTTTTGTGTTTGTTAAATCATTCGCACATCCTGCTCCGGGGTTCATACATTGTAAAGCACCAATGCAATGTTGTGTTTTTGGCACCTCTCCAAATGTTGATTGCAGTCTTTGTGCCTATACATGCCCTTAACAACTAGAAGCCAAAGCAACGAGCTATTTGCATCTCTTTTGAGCTTTACTACTATCATGTTACCAAATTGTATTTTGCTACGTCTCTTATGATAATTTTATGTGTATGGTGGATAATAAGTCTCTCTCCTATCTTAATTTGAAGGCATGTATTTTTAGTGTTGAACTTAAAATAATCCCAACTGGTGTTATATATATGATTGTTGGTGACTGAACAACAGCTAGAGGAGCAATTTTGTTGAACGGAGAAACTTCAGTAAAATTTTTATTTCTTGGAATTGTTTGAACGATCTTTTGCAGCTAGATATACTCATCTTCAACTATGTCAATAACGCATAAATAGTACATGCACACACAAACACTTGAACATGCACGCGCAGAAGCATGCACGTACCTATATACTATATAGGATGTATTTATAAATATCTCCATGACATATCCCTGTCAGTACCTTAACATTCCTTACAATAAATTTTCTTTTGACAAATAAATGAGATCATCATAAGACGATCTATCTATGTGCATGTAATGCGCACAGAAAGATTGTTGGTGGTGGTTGTGCTCTATGTCAAAGCATCAAACACATTGTACATTTGATGTGCTGTTACAAAATTTGTTACAAGTCACAGTAAGATACGTTATATGCATTGGTATCAATCACTACTTGACCTTAAATGCTTGGATAACGATTTTAGAAATTTCAGTTCTTATTTCTAGAACTCCTTCTCTTCATTGGTTTTGGAATATCACAACTTCTAATGACAGGATATGGAATGTGGCGTTTCTCTTCTGTAAGTGGATGGATTTAAATGAGTTTAGACATGTATTAGCATTTTTGCTGCTAGGCTATTTGATTTATAACTGATGTATTGAGTACTTTACTTTTATTGACATGTCATGAAATGTGCAGGTTCTGCGGCTGGTGTTTATTTGGTGCTTTATGGTTTGTAGCAAGGAAAGGTATGGCTGTCGAGGGCAAGCTACGTCAGATTCGGTAAGAAATTTGAAAATATTTACTTATAGTCTCTACGGTGTATCTACTTGTTTCAGAAGTAATGGACAGACTTGTTATTTTATTTTTGGATGGAAATAAACAAACATGCAAAAGTCCACCATGAATACGTGTATTGGGCTCTCCGGTACTGGAAAAAACTGTAGTGGATCCAAATTTTAAAGCAAACTTCTTGTTAATGCTATAAGCTATTGCATCAACTCATTTCAACTGGATTCACTTACCCAAAAAACTTACCATACCGTTCCGCCTTAACTAGAAATAGTTTAGATAGCAAATGATGCACTACCCTTTATCTTCCCTTCACGCAGCTGTATATACTGGTATTTCAAACTGATATTGGCATATGTGTGTGACCATCTCAAAAGCACAACCCTTTGTTCCAAGATAGTTACCTTTGCTGTCGATATCCTCTTAAGATATTATTGAAGCTCGATGTTATGGTATCACTGGAAACAGCCTTAGAGGGGGTTGAATAAGGCTTTATGGAAAACTCAGTGTGATTTGTAACAATTTAAAAAATTATGCCGCGGAATATAAATTCAGAGTCTAAAATTCAGATACTATCACAACACAGAATCACAGAAAAGCAAATGGTCACAGAGGATTGTTATCGAGGTTCACCGACTCTGTGGCTAATTATCGCATGAGGACTCATTCTCAGGGTTCAACTTCACCATTCAGTGACTCGTCAGATAGCGGTTCTCATGTAACATGTGTACAGGTTAGTCTTTGGACCTGAGATCATCATTTGTCTCGTGTAAGTTCCCACTGTGCTTTGATCATTATCCTACCACGACTCTACTCATTCATGCAAACAGGTTTTGGTTGGGTACAGTCCCGAGCCACACGGAGGCAGTGAGTGATTGTCAGGGATTCGTCTCTCCCGGTATTGGGAGTCGATATCGCACTGTATTCGATTGGCTAGGACCATAAGACCTTAGCCAAGACGGTCAGGATTTACTGATAGGTTGATCGGTGGTTTTCAGGATTGGTCCTGAGCCGCATCAGCATAAATTATCGGGTTATTAGGGTCTGACGTTTACCACCCTCTAGATCCGGTATGCGATACTCTTAGACGAAGAGACCGGACTGTACGGATATTGTCATGGATAGACTCAGTTAGGAGTTCGGACGAGTTTGCTCGTCGGCCTTCCTTTTCGACAGCAACCTGGGTAGCCGTTACGTACAACTAGTACCGCTGACGTGCTTGTAGTTAAACCCATTGCCAGAGTACTATTGAGTCTTTAGAGTCCCACACAGAGGGTTTCCCTGCTTCGGGCGAAACGATCCGTATGGTTTTACGGCAGGGTTCGATCACGTACGTGTACTTGTGCATATATGATGTTCGGACGGATAATACTAGCGGGCTTTGGTTTAAGCCGGATCCTAGTATTATATTCTTGGATTATTTTGTCTTATTATATTCGTATTTATTCGGAATACGGATACGGGTATGTATATACGCTGAGGGGCATTCTTGTAATTGTGCAAGGTGCTTCTAGAAGAAGACACCTCATTATTTGTTTTAACCATTTAGTTAAATGGTTAATGAGGTGGAAAGATAAGGTGTTTCGTTTCATTAAATAAAGCATGGCTATTTGTGTGACTCATGTAGTGAGTCATGGTTTACTATTGAAGCACGGTTGATATTTTGTGGAGATATTATGTGTTTACATTATTATCTCCAACACTTAGCCATTCTCCATTCTATCATGCTCACAACACTCTCATCTCCTCCAAGCTTCATCTTCTTCTACCTCAAACCCTAATTGTCTCATGTGTTGAGAAACTTAGGGTTCTTGAGACTAATTAATCCATCATCACTCTCTACATAATCTAGGCTACTTAGATTAGTATTCTAAGTAACCTAGTTACCTCAGTTTAGAGGTAGGAGCTCAAGTATGCACTCTCGGGTGGATCATCTTTGACGCGAGGAGGCCGCCAATCAAGCGCGATCCATACATCCTTTGAGGAGCTAAAGAAGAGGAGTGAAGACCCGAATGAATTGGTTCTTTAGGTATAAACTCCGATCATAGTAGATAGCTTTCCTTAGTTTGCTTATCTAGAGCTTATGGTAAATCCAGTGTTTCGGTTATTCTAGTGCCAGTTTAAACATCCAAGATAAAAATTGTGTTCCGCATATCGGCCACGGTAGATGGCCAGGGGCGCTAGAGTAACCTTTCATGGTATCAGAGCCACTCCATAAGTCTTAGATAACTCGTAGCGACGTTAGAAATCCGCCGTTTTTGTCACGCACGAATTGCCGATAAAAACAGTTCGAAAAACTGATGTTTTGAGATGTTTGCACACCACGCGGGCTCACAGTTTGAACCGAGAAGCTGCAGGGTGAAGCATGGACACCTTGGGAATACCCCGGGGGAACAAAGGTAGGGCCACCCCCCAAGACCACCACAAGGTGGACTTGGGGGGTGGTGATCCGAGAGCACCCCAATAGGGTGCTCTTGGGTCTGCTGACCTGTGGGGGCTACTTTGATGTGGCCCCCGCAGGTGGGTACCTCCCAGAGGCCTCCCAGTTGACATTTAATTTTTCCCCCTTCGCCTCCGCGAAGATTCGGGCTGGTTTCGAGTTCGTTTCGACTCCCGGATTGGCTTAAAACGTCGGTTTTTGGAACTTTAGCTCACTGGATTTTTCAGATTTTGGAAATTGGTTTAGTTTGCTAATTGCGTGTGGAATTCTAATGCCGTAGTTTGCTATACTTGTTTCTGTGATGCGTACATGTGTTGTTTAATGTCTTCTAATCGCTATACGTCAATTAGAAGGGGTTGCACGCATCTAGTTTATCTGTGGTGTTGGATGTGATATCTTTAAGATGATATTGTCGGATTGTTGTGATGGATAGCATATTGTGCAATGTTTGTAGTACAGTTTTGATTCATTTGTATATTCATTATTGCGGGGCGAGCGTCCGACATGTGGACTGCCGTTTTTGCCTTTTTGTATATTCATTTATTGGGGCACGATCGGGTTGAGGTCGATGTCACCACCGTATATATTTTTATTTCTGTACGAGGATTACCCCGCGGTGGAGTGCGCGAATAGCTGGGTTCTAGAAAGCAACGAGCCAGCATCTCATGGCGTTGAGACGGAGGGGGCTTCATTCTAGAATTGGCGGGCTATTCGCCGCACTCGTAGGGGGTATAGGTTGACCCAAGAAGGGACGCCCAAATTACCGGATTCCGTGAAGTGCTGGGTGGCTCATTAACTTTGTTTATTGGGGTTGCCTCACTTTTGGGATTGGTGAGTAACTTGCCGTGCTCGTAGGGGTCCAGGTTTTACATTGCACAGGCTATCCACACGACAGGGAAACGTCGGGTTTCACTTGCGTCTCAAAGGAAACCCGGGGCTCCCAGATTATCCGTATGATTCTGTGGTGCTTATCGCTATTCTATGATGTTGCTTATATCATGCCTGGGACGAATGTTATATATATTTATATATATACTAGTAAATGTTATATATGTTTTGCACCCACGCTAGTCCGGCCCCCGCTCTGTCGTTAGTTAAGTAACCTAACGAGTGATGACGGGGCCCAGTGGCGAATGCGGATGGCATATACGTACATTATATTTTCGTTCTTTTCTGGTGTGATAAGTTAATTGATGGGACCGCATTAATTTTGATTAATGCAAGATAAGAAACCTAAAAAGATGTTGGAACAGATTTCGAAAAACTACAGTTATATTCTTTCGCTTTGCATAGTGGTATTCGATTGTGAATATCCAGCACCTCATTCCACGAGGCAAGAGCCGAGATCCCTTCACGGGAAGTGATCTCTTGAGCAAAAGTCTATACTGTAGATTACTCGGTTTTTTCAAAACCAGAAGTTTTCAAAAGCGGAGCTTAAACCACTCCTTTTCAAAATTGCTCAGGTTCCTTCAACGATATCAAGTTCATTACGTTAACGGGTTTTTCGCCAAAAACTCAGCCGTAGCCCTCTGTCATTTCTTATAAGTAATACTTAGTATTCGTGCTGCGTTTGTTGACAGTGTCAAGGCGTAATGAACGGTAGCTGAGTACTACTTATTTGTAGTATTTATTGCGATTGGTTAGGACAGTCGTATAACCTTGTTGACTGCGTCAAGAGTTATGCGGGTGGGTTTAATGCAATCCAGATAATGATGGGTTGAACTTGACTTGGACTTTTTAATTTGTTGACTGTGTCAAGATCACTAAGGTCCTAGGGGCAAAATCCACATCGGGAGTTTCAAATATTCAGGAAACTTGCAGTTTTAGCATACCTTCTTGAGTGTGGTGAATGGAGTGGATTCCGTTTAGGTCATCACACAATGATAGTTGGATCCCGATCCTACTGATGAGTAGGATTACTCTCAGGAGATTATTTCACTTAACAATCAATGCTATAAACCAAGTAGGTGTCTAGAACGGTGTTAGCGGGGCTACGCCTCCTGGGAAAAGAGGTTATATAATTAAGGAACTTCGCGAAAGCGTTGGAAAACCTCTCTCGAAGTACCAACACTAGCCTGGCTGAAAGGTTAAGTAAGTATTGTGACGTGCGATTAATCCTGACTAGTTCTTCTTTTAGGGTTTGAAGAAGAATTTGAGGAAACGGTGGGACCCATCCTGATTAGATAAACTAATAACCAATCTAATCTTGCAAGAGCGCACGCTAAGTGTTTCTTTTCTCTCTCTCCAGGTAGCAACCATTTCACACCCTAATCAAGATAATAAAATGTATCGCTTGATCGATCTGAATTCTTATTCGGGGCTGGGGAACGTCGGTTTGGCTCTAACTTATGACGGCAGTCATAAGTATGTGCCGTCATAAGTTAGAGCCGAGGAAAGAGGATAGTTTGAATTCCTTGATGACCCCAACGAAGAAGAAGCATACTATTGCATCTCCTTCAGGTGTTCTTGTAATTGAAAACTGATTTTCAGTCAGTCCTACCTCTTGAGTACTAGATACCAGATCAGGATTTCATATCTGTTATTTATTGCAGGGGCTGAGAAAAAGTAGGATGGTTGGACCTGGTGATATGTCCCTCAGAGTAGGGAACGGAGCACAAGTTGATGCTGCTGCCGTCGGTGAATATCACCTAGCATTGCCAAGTGGCAATACTATGATTTTGAACAATTGCTACTATGTACCTTCCATGATTTGCAACATCATATCAGTTTCTTTACTTGATAAATATGGATATAACTTTGTTCTTGATAGAAATATCATGAACATTTACTTTGATAAGGTATTAGTTGCAGAAAGTACACTGTTTAACGGTATCTATGTTCTAAATCAAAACACAGTTTTCAATATACAAAGCACACGCAAGAGGAAGAGTTCAGAAGAGAACGAATCCTACTTGTGGCATTGTAGACTTGGTCATATTGGAGAGAAAAGACTGAGTAAATTGTATAAGGATGGATATTTGAATGCATTCGAATTTTCATCTTATGAAACTTGTCAGTCTTGTCTCAAAGAAAAGATGACCAAATCTCCGTTCACCAGACACGGAAAAAGAGCGGGAGAGCTCTTGGGACTCATACACAGTGATGTATGTGGTCCGATGTCTATGCATGCACGGTTGGGTTCTCGTACTTCATCACATTCACTGACGATCTCTCTAGGTTCGGATATGTGTATCTGATGAACCAAAAATCTGAAGCTTTTGAGAAATTCAAAGAATACAGAAACGAAGTAAAGAACCAGACAGGAAAAAGTATCAAGATCCTCATATCTGATAGAAGAGGGGAGTACTTGAGCACGGAATTCCTCGATTACCTAAAAAAGAATGGAATTCTCTCTCAGCTTACTCCTCCGTACACACTACAGAACAACGGTGTATCGGAGCGAAGGAATCGTACCCTATTGGATATGGTTTGCTCCATTATGAGTAGGGCTGAGTTGCCTCTTTCATTCTGGGGATATGCGCTTCAAACAGCGGCACATCTTTTGAATCAAGTTCCATCTAAATCCGTGCCTAAAACTCCGTATGAAATATGGAGTGGTAAGAGTTTGTATCTTAAACGTGTTAAAATTTGGGGTTTCCCTGCTTACGTCAAAAAGCAGAACCCAGACAATCTCGAGACTCGATCGGTTTTGTGTAAGTTTGTAGGATACCCAAAGGATTCTAATGGGTATCTTTTCTACCACGCAGAGAAACAAAGGATTATTGTTTCTAGGAATGCCATATTTTTGGAAAAAGAATTTCTTGTAAAAAATATTAGTAGCAGCACGGTAGAACTGGATGAAGTTCCAGAAACACAAACTATAACTGGAGATTTGGTGGAACCGCTAGATTCAGTAATACCCGACGAATCTCAGCCACTCCGCAGATCTAGTAGGATTTCCCATCCGTCCGAGAGATACTATGGTTTTCTCATAGACGGGATCGAAAGGATTGCATCTTGGAAGAAGATGATCCTACTAGTTTCAGGCAAGCCATTATTATTAGGGACTCTGATAAGTGGCTGGATGTTATGCAATCCGAAATGGAGTCCATGTACGCCAATAAAGTGTGGACATTGGAAATTGCTCCACCTGGGGTAAAACCCATTGGATGCAAATGGATCTACAAGAAGAAGATTGGTGTAGATGGGCAGGTGGAAACCTATAAGGCTAGACTTGTTGCAAAAGGTTTTTGTCAAAGATCAGGATTGGACTATGACGAAACTTTTTCTCCAGTGGCTATGCTCAAATCCATTCGGATCCTACTTTCCATTGCTGCCTTTCATAATTATGAAATCTAGCAGATGGACGTAAAAACGGCTTTCCTAAACAGAAGTTTGAAAGAGTGCGTTTATATGGATCAGCCGGAGGGTTTTGTAGACAGTGGGAGCAGCGGGAAGGTGTGCAAGTTGCTCAAATCCATTTAAGGATTGAAGCAGGCATCGCGGAGCTGGAACATCTGTTTTGATGAAACAGTCAAGGAATTTGACTTCATAAAAAACGAGGATGAGCCATGTATTTATAAGAAGATTGTAGGAAAAAATATCGTATTTCTAGTCTTGTACGTGGACGACATTCTTTTGATTGGAAATGATATTCCTATGCTACAATCGATCAAGCTGTTCTTATCACAAAGGTTCTCCATGAAGGGCCTGGGTGCCTCGTACATTCTGTGGATCAAAATCTACATAGATAGATCCAAGAGATTACTGGGACTTTCGCAGTCTAGGTACATAGAGACCATACTTAAGAGATTTAGTATGGAAGATTCCAAGTGCGGTATCATACCCGCATTGCACGGAATCACCCTCTCCAAAGAGATGTCTCCCAAGACTGCTGAGGAGAGGGTTCGTATGAGCACTATACCCTATGCTTCGGCGGTAGGATCTATAATGTATGTGATGCTATGTACAAGACCAGATGTAGCTTATGTACTTAGCGTGGTGAGCCGGTATCAGTCGAACCCAGGTGATAACCACTGGACAGCAGTGAAGAACATTCTCAAATACCTGAGAAGGACTAAGAAGATGTTCCTGGTTTATGATAATGGAGACCTGAAGGTCGAGTCCTTTACCGATTCAAGCTTCCAGAGTGACAAGGATGACAGCAAGTCTATCTCGGGTTTTGTGTTTACTTTCAATGGAGGGGCGGTGTGTTGGGGAAGCTCCAAACAAGGCACCGTCGCAAACTCGACGATGGAGGCTGAATACATTGCTGCGAATGATGCCGCAAAAGAAACGTTCTGGATAAAGAAGTTCATTTCTGAAGTTCAGGTAGTTCCGTCCATTGTTGATCCAATACCTCTATATTGTGATAACAATGGGGCTATAGTTTTAGCGAAGGAACCACGGTTCCATCAGAAATCCAGACACATCTTAAGGCGGTATCACCTGATCGGGGAGATCATAGATCGCCAGGAGATCGAGGTCCAGAGAGTGAATACAAAAGAGAACACAGCGGATCCATTTACGAAGGCCCTCCCTCAAGCGCAGTTCGAACGCCTTTTTGAGATGTTAAGTATGCGGTACGCCAGCAGCTGGCCTTAGTGCAGACGTTGGGTATTCGGTACGCCGATTACTGGCCTTTAGTGCAAGTGGGAGATTGTTGGATATGTATGCCTTAGAGGCCATTATTGTATATGTATACATATGGATGCTGGGGATATGTATGTACAGGACGATTTTGCTCAGGGTTATAGTATATTATTTCAGTTGTCTTTATCAGGATATGTGTATTTATTTCTATTGATGTTTTATCCAGCTTGCACATATTGATAAAGACTCGATACAGTAGTATACTATTATGGTTTGTCTTTATCTTAACATGTGCATATGTTATATATGTCGACCACATGTTGATAAAACCCGTAGGATCTTGCTTGACTACCAGCGTTATGATGTCGATCATACTTGTGGGAGCTAGGTAGTCTACAAGCACATCCTTGAAAGTCCCCAAGTCATAGGAGCATCGAGATCAGGCATCGATACTCCATAGTAGACTTACGTATACGTTTCGAGACCTCGACGAGGGGCGATGGTTGGTCCCACAACCATTAGTGTGATCACCTAAGATTGTATACTGATGCTCACTGGGGGTGAGTACACTGGACGAACTCGCTGAGAACCTCTAGATGATATTATACCTATCGTCAATAGCGGTTCTCATGTGACATGTTTACAAGTTAGTCTTTGGACCTGAGGTCATCATTTGTTTCGTGTAAGTTCCCACTGTGCTTTGATCACTACTCTACCACGGCTCTACTGAGTCATGCAAACAGGTTTTGGTTGGGTACAGTCCCGAGCCATATGGAGGCAGTGAGTGATTGTCAGAGATTCGTCTCTCCCGGTATTGGGAGTTGATATCGCACTGTGTTCGATTGGATAGGACCATAAGACCTTGCCTAAGGAGGTTGGGATTTACTGATAGGTTGATCGGTAGTTTCCTGGATTGGTCCTGAGCCGCATCAACACGAATTACCGGACTGTACGGATATTATCACGGATAGGATCAGTTAGGAGTTCGGACAAGTTTGCTCGTCGGCCTTCCTTTTCGACAGCAACCTGGGTAGCCGTTACGTACAGCTAGTACCGCTGACGTGCTTATGGTTAAACCCACTGCCAGAGTACTGTTGAGTCTTTAGAGTCCCACATAGAGGGTTTTCCTGCTTTGGGCGAAACGATGTGGAGGCCGTATGGTTTTACGACAGGATTCGAT
Organism: Agapanthus africanus; assembly: GCA_030015575.1. NCBI lineage: Eukaryota > Viridiplantae > Streptophyta > Magnoliopsida > Asparagales > Amaryllidaceae > Agapanthus > Agapanthus africanus. Next base: position 716,961,613 of record CM057337.1, read on the forward strand.
CACATACGTGTACTTGTGCACGTATGATGATCGGACGGATAATACTAGCGGGCTTTGGTTTAAGCCGGATCCTAGTATTATATTCTTAGATTATTTTGTCTCATTGTATTCATATTTATTCGGAATACGGATACGGGTATGTATATATGGTGAGGGGCATTTTTGTAATTGTACAAAGTGCTTCTAGAAGAAGACACCTTATTATTTGTTTTAACCATTTAGTTAAATGGTTAATGAGGTGGAGAGATGAGGTGTTTCATTTCATTAAATGAAGCATGGCTATTTGTGTGACTCATGTAGTGAGTCATGGTTTACTATTGATTCATGGTTGATATTTTGTGGAGATATTTTGTGTTTACATTATTATCTCCAACACTTGGCCATTCTTCATTCTATCATGCTCACAACACTCTCATCTTCTCCAAGCTTCATCTTCTTCTACCTCAAACCCTAATTGTCTCATGTGTTGAGAAACCTAGGGTTCTTGAGAATAATTAATCCATCATCACTCTCTACATAATCTAGGCTACTTAGATTAGTATTCTAAGTAACCTAATTACCTCGGTTTAGAGGTAGGAGCTCAAGTAGGCACTCTCGGGTGGATCATCTTTGACGCGAAGAGGCCGTCAATCAAGCGCGATCCGTACATCCTTTGAGGAGCTAAAGGAGAGGAGTGAAGACCCGAAGGACTTGGTTCTTTAGTTATAAACTCCGATCATAGTAGATAGCTTTCCTTAGTTTGATTATCTAGAGCTTATGATAAATCCGGTGTTTCGGTTACTCTAGCGCTAGTTTAAACATCCAAGAAAAAAAATTTGTTCCGCATATCGACCATGGTAGATGGCCAGGGGCGCTAGTGTAACCTTTCAGGAAATTCAAAAATCCCACAAAATTCAAACTTTTGAAAATTTATGAACTGTTATAGACGTCTATTATCGACGTCTTAGGGACGTTTATTTTACTAATATTTCAGATGCATCCTTTGTTTTTTAGAATAAAATTTGAAAATAGAATTTGGGTTTTTCTGAATTGAATTGAGGTATGATAGAAAACTTAATTCTAACATTTTGAGATCGACTCGATTCTAGACTCAAATAAAATAGAAAAGTCTTGTATATCTACGATGTTCGACTTCTCTGTTATAGCCTTTAAATGTGCATTGAGGACGTCCGAGTCTTGTCGATATTTGCCAATGATTTTATTAAGATGTCAATTGTACTATTGAGTGTCTTTATACTTGAATAACTCTAGTTGTGTGGCCCTTTTGACTAATCTGATATTGTTAGTAACATATATTATATTTGAAAATTGGTTTTGTAAAATAATCAAAACATAATGAGATTCATAGATTAACAATCTTCCCTTTTTGATATTTTACAAAACACTTAAAAATAATTTGAAAATATATTCATATGCTCCCCCTTAATATATGCACATTATTTCTTCCTCTCTTTGGAAATATAAAAAAGTTTTAAGCATGGAGAAGAAATACAAAAATAAGAATGCATAGGAATAGGATTTTAGAAAATGTGATAATAGAATAGGCATGGAAATTGAAGATGCAAACATGACATAAATTAGACAAACCACATAGGTGCGAACTTCATAAGTACATTATACAAACCACACATAAACTAAATAAGTTTGAGTACAAGAAAATTCATAAACCTAATACATAAACAATCTATGCGATAACCACTAATATAGCAAACAAACTACTCGTCATCCTGAGGCGGTAGCGGCGGAGCAAAGTCTGTCGGAGGGAAATAGTGAAATGGCGGCGGCGGATGATACGATGAGTGTATTGGTAGTCGAAATGATAATTGAGATAGGCTTGTGTTTCATTAAGTCGAGTGTTGATATTGTCGAAACGAGAGATGATGTTAATATTCAAGTCGTCGAAACGTTGGAAGAAACAGTTCTCATAGTCTTGGAAATTGGAAGGAGGTGGTTGTTGTGAGTGTGGTTCTTGTTCTTGTGGTGTGGAGGTGGTATGTGCATGTTATAATCACCTAAACCCATGAGACGGACATGTAACATACCAAAAGTTTTATCAGAGGAGCTTGAATGTTTGAATCGATGTTGGGAGCAATATTGGCATCTTCAATGATCTTAGTGATCACTTTGCCGTGGTATAAATTTGATTTGGAAGTGGGGAAAGTCCACATCGATTGGATATTAAGCATAGGAAGGTTAACTCTGATTCTTGCCAACACACAATAGATTAGAAGTTTGTGTGTTAATGTGATGTGATCCCTACCACCGGATTTTGATAACAAGGTGTGACCCAAAAGAAAAGCTAAAACACGGGCTTGAGGTGTAAGTGTTTGGGTAAGCGGATCACTAAACAAATATGGATTTTCATCACCGTAGAGGAGTCGAGAGGTATCCTCTTTGGTGACATTTGGTGGAAAATGTTCAAAAGTAGAAAGAGTTTGACGATAAATATCTATACCTTCGTTAGGAATATGAAGAATCCCGGCGAGAGATGCGAGTGAGATAGTGATAGTGTGTCGTTATAACTGTGTTCGAAGAACATATGGGTTATCTTGGGTACTAACTAGATTGGAATAAAATAGATAGACAAAATTAATGGTTAAGGTGGCATATAAGGGAATTTTCTTTTATAGAGTCGAAAAAAATACACCCTCCACATTTTTTTCGATGATCGGCACCCATCATCATCTTCTTTATCATGTAAGATATTGATACACCAAATTTCATGTAATTTCATCACTTTTCCACCGTTGATTTAGTGGGTGCAAAATTAACGGTTTACCGACAATAAAACTTTTTACATTGCTAATTCAACGGTTAAAAAGTGGTGGAATCATATGAAATTTGGTGTATCCACATCCTACATGATAAAGATAATGATGATGGATACCAATCGTCGATAAAGATCATGGAGGATATAGATTTTTTACCCCATCTAACGAAAAAGCCTTCTAGGGTCTCTATTTTTTATTGTTCTCATATACACACACGGACATGTATAAAATCTTGATCCAAGTCTTTTGGTCCTAAAGATCATGTCTTCAATGCATCTTTTTTTTAATTTATCAAAATAGAATGGAGCAAATCGACATACGGTGAATTTTCTTGTAGTTGTTTATAAAGATCTATATATGCAATCTTTTACGATAACTAAATTGGTATGGTGAGTGGAAATTCTAATATTTCCATTTTATCCCTTTTTAACAATTAATCTGGTTTGCTGGCAATTAATCCCATATTAACAATATTGTAATTTTTGTAACGTGGCAGGGTTATAATTGGAAAGATGATGGCAAAAATCTGCCATCTTTAAATTTTCCCTTTTGCTCTCAAATCTTTTACCCCTTCTATTAATGATAGCAATTAGCAAAGTTTTTTTTTTTATTTAAAAGGGTTTAAATGGTAACTCCCTCACTTTGGCAAAGCTTTTTTTATTTACGATTTTGCCATCAATCCAAAACCCAAATAGATTTTCACTAAAATACCATGAATTTTCAACGTTTTTGAGATAAATACCATGGACTTTGTTTGTTAAGAGTAAATACTATGCATATTCGATGTTTTTTGGATAAATAATATGGATTTCGTTACAGATAAATACTTTAGCCTTTTAACGTATTCAAGATAAATACCATGGACTTTGTTCTTTACAAGTAAATATTATACCTTTCACCATTTTTTTAAAGAATACCATGAATTTTTTTAGCATGACCTTTCGCCGTATTTCACTTTTCTGTTGGGAGAACTTTACAAATAATACCATCGTCTTTCATCATTTTTCAGATAAATTTCATGAACTTTGTTGTTTATAAATAAACATCAAGTCCAACTCACCGTTTACCATGGACTTTATTCTTTAAAAATAAATACTATGGATTTTCAATTGTCATCTGATAAATTGTAGATTGTCATTTACAAATAAATACCATAAAACTTTCGATGTTTTGAACTTTTATGTTGGAACAACTAAAAAGAATTACGTTTTTGTATCGACTCAAAGCTCCGCTATATTTTCACTCAAATACCATACATATCAATGTTTTTCAGGTAAATAAAATACAATAGACTTTGTTTTTCAAAACTAAACACCATGAATTTTCATCATTTTTTTGATAAATACCACGGGCTTTGATTTCACAAATAAATGCCTTGAACTTTCTAAATACCATGGGGTTTGCTTTTCAAAATAAATGCCGTGAACCTCCACAGTTTTACGAATAAATACCATGGGGTTCAAAAACCACCGCAACGCGCAGGGCTTGCCGCTAGTAGAAACTAAACTCATATTTAATGTCGTTACTATGGCACTTAAATTTTTTGAGGTTGTATTTGACTAAGGTTGACGCGCGCGTGTGTTTGTATATATATATATAGAGAGAGAGAGAGAGAGGAAAGATGCTTTAAGAGATTTTTTCATCAGATGACGTCTAAAATCTATATCCTTCGCAACTTTTTTCGACGATCAGCACCCATCATCGTCATCTTTATCATGTACGATTTGGATACACCAAATTTCATGTGATTCCATCACTTTTTCACCGTTGAATTAGCAATATAAAAAGTTCAATTGTCGGTAAACCGTTAATTTTGCACCCACTAAATTAACAGTGAAAAACTATTAGAATTAAATGAAATTTGGTATATCAACATCTTAGATGATAAAGATGAAGATGATGGGTGTCGATCGTCGAATTTTATTCTCATATATATATATATATATAGAGAGAGAGAGAGAAATATATATATATAGAGAGAGAGAATAATGGAGGAAAGAAGCCATATGAGGGAATTTCCTCCTATGGCGTCGAAAAAATACACCCTCCCTCATTTTTTTCAATGATCGGCACCCATCATCTTCATCATTATCATCTAAGATGTGGGTACACCAAATTTTATGTGATTCAACATCTTTTTCACCCTTGATTTAGCAATGTAAAAAGTTCTGTTGTTGGTAAACCGTTAATTTTAAACCCACTAAACAACGGTGAAAAAGTTGTAGAATCGCATGAAATTTGGTGTATCCACATCTTAGATGATAACGATGAAGATGATGGATGCCGATCGTCAGAAAAAATAAGGGAGGGTGTATTTTTTCGACGCCACAGGAGGAAATTACCTCCTATGGCCTCTTTCCTCTATCTTGGCCTACCATAGACTAGGCACCCCTTTTAGGTTGATTATGGGTTCTGTATTTAATGATTCTTCTTAGATTAGTCAGCTTTAATTACTTGTCTGACAGTCGACCAGGCAGTGTTTTCTTGTCATATTTTCCGGCACTCATAAGAACCAATGGTGTATGCTTTCCGTTCAAAGAACTAAGCCCCGCTGCATGTTCTATACTGCTTTGGCTTCTAAAATCCAGTAAGTCGGTATTATTAGATTTGTAAAGCCCTTAAGATCCTAAGTAGATTTCCCTTCAAAGAACAAAATATCCAACTTGCGTTGTTGGATGGTAAAATAATTAACCTTGCTTAAAATTTCGAGTTTTGGTGAAGCAAGAGAGAAAACATTGGGAGTTTAGGACATCTATGGAACTGTTATCTAGGGATGTCAACGAATCCGGATGGATCCGGATCTATTTTCGAATCCGACAACTTGCGGATATAGATACCGATGATGCTCATAAGTGGTATCTCCTCAGATTACGGCACGTGGCGGATGACGTGTCCCAAAAGCTATGGAGGTGGGATAAATGAGTTGCATTATGAGGATTCCTCGGGACTTCGTCTCAAGGAACGTATCTGATCCTCTAGGTGACCTTCCTAAATACATTCCACCTTCACCTAGGAAACTACCAACAGCTCATCTCCGAGCTTTTCCAGTCCTTGCTCATCTCCGAGCTCCTGACATGCCGAGCTTCCTCGGCTTCCCAGCTCGTTTCCGAGCCCCTGACATGCCGAGCTTCCTCGGCCTCCTGGCTCGTCTCCGAGCTCATGATATGCCAAGCTTCCTCGGCCTCCTCCGATCAACCAAGAGCGCGGATCCCATGCGCCCCGCAATGGCTCCACATATATCGCCATGGCGAGATATCCGCCTCGCCATGATTCGCGTCCCACGCTGACGCATCTCTCCATTAATGGTCGTATCCCTCCATTGATGGGCGCATCCCGCCATTGAAGGTGTGGATAACGTGGGGGCGTAACTGACGGCGACGATCTTGCACCTACTCGCTCTATGCGACCCCTATATAAAGCCCCCTCTCTCTCAAACGATTTGATTCAGGTATCTCGAATTTAACTCAATATGCCGCTACCCTACACCTATACCTCGACTCTAACTTGATCGTCGGAGGGTCCTACGGTGGTCACCCACCCCGGGACTTCTTTGCAGGCAGCTCGGCGTCCAACACTAATCCATTGAGATCCACACTCAACAACTCCCAAACCAAATCTCAGTCGTCAAAGACCGCCATCGCAGGATCGACGGAGGACAACATCTGAAGAAGATCACGCACTCTATCAGATACTAAATTAGTATCCGGACGAATTCGGATCCCGGATAGATCCGAATCCGACAACTTGTGGATATAGATACTAAAAATCCATATCCGGAAGGATTCGGATCTGGATTGGATATTTATGTCTAAGTCTATGTTTGCTTTGTGGAAAGTGTAATGGCTCTGTTTATAATGTAAAGAAATTTGGTTAAAGTTAAAGTACTAAATGGAGTATTTGCAACCCTGAGTATGCTATAAGTATTTAATTTGTTTATGAACGGTAAGAAATAACTTGTAGCTCATTGGCAAAGCCTTGCACTGCTGTGACATAGCCCTAGTGTTCGAATCCCATCAGCCATATATTATTCTTTTAATGATTTTTCTTTTAAACTTTTGGAAGCCCAAAAGTTTACACGTGCAATACACGTAAAAATGAAAAGTCTCAGAAATCAAACATGTGGAAAATGTTATATGAGCAGAGTAGAACACGTGTCACCAATCCAGAGCCCCACATACCATGAATGGCCTGCGAGATTGCGCTTTAGGCCGGCGCCGCCGGGCTTGACCGTACCAAATGCCCCATCTTTTGAACCCTAGTCTCTTGGCCTCCCTCTAAACCCCAGTACTGTTTGTTTTTACTGAAAATAAACAGAGAATTAAAATGAGGCATTAATCAAAATTTTAAGGCATTGTAATTCCATTCTTCAATCCTCAAAACCCTAATTTCTCCTATAAATACCACCTCACACCCTAGCCCTTTTGAAATCTATTGTCAAAACTCTCAAATTTTTCCAAGTCAAAGAAGTGTACAAGTGGAATTAGCCCAAAGTCATCTTCCGGCGACGACTCAGGACAAATCCGACGACACCACGACTCCACGAAGCTCTCAAACCTTTCCTCTACCTCCCCTTTCTCATCTAATCCTGTAAGTCCCCTCTCCTCCTCTCTCTCTTGCTATTCTAAAAAGATCTCTTTTCAAAACTTGTCGGAAGTGGAGTTATTCCGACTTCCGATTTTAATTTTGTTAAAAACATAACTTTTCTTAATAACCAAACACCCATATTGATACATCTTGTTTAGTAATCATAAACAAACATTTAGAACTAGTTTCAATTCAAAATACAATGCTATGCAACTTTTATTTCACTTTTACGGTTAAATACCACAAACTTTATATTCGGCAACTTTCATCATATTTGTTCATATTACCTATAGAAAAACCTCACCAGGTAATGACCTACCTCTCACAACACTCATCTTGACATTGCATGATTACTTGAAAACCATATTTTTGTGGTTAATACAATTTTTACATTAAAATACCATAAACAATTAAAAACCGTATTCTTTAAATTATTTTAATCAAATTCCTTACGATTATATCTCTACAACCCACTTTTGGGGAATCGGATTTGGTTGGTACGGGTTATCGCACATCCATCGGACTAGTAGGGCGAGATGCAGAACTCCTCACGGAGCATACGATCTCGATGAAATTTATATTACAATTTTTAAGAAAACATGATTTCTATTTAATAAATAAATTTATTTTTATAATAATTATATATAATATTATCAAACTATATATTTTAAATACATATAATAAATTCCATGTTTTCTAGACAAAGGAATCCCAAATTTCATGAATATACCATCACAAATTCATACAATTCCAATTTAGACCAAAATACCATATATTATTCAATTTAGGTTTATAATCATTAGAATACTTCACTTTTAAAAATTATATCCATGAAAACCCCGAATACGAGAAATAAATGCTTGAGGTTTATTTTGAAAGTTTATAAAACTATTTTTCGTAAAACCCCCTCAAGTTTATTAATTTACAATAAAGATCCTAGTAAATATAGGTTTAAGCGGGACCAATTCTCTTGAGCCTCAAGGAGCCGGAGAAAGTAGGTGCTTGCTTATTTAAGGTAGAAAACTTAAACGGGGTTATCAATGGTAATTGGCTTGAAAAAAGTCACAAATCCTGCCGTCCATGTGCAGCAGTTGCCAATAACTTCTAAACCTAATTCAGGACTCCAATTCTGTTTAAGTGTCTGACTCAATCTGAGTCTCAGTCAATCTGTATACATTTCAATACATGAATACAATTCAAATATAACTCCAATACAACATGAATTCATATACTGGAACTTGAACATGAACATGCAACATGACTCGACCGAACCGAACCATGGATATACTCTGATTACATGACTATCCGTTTATATCCATTCCGTTTACATGATATCATGGTTTCGGCAAGTCGTATACAATAATTCATTACATCAATACAATATACATTACGGGGTTTTAACGGGGTAGATTGGTACAGAATGTATTAGAAGTGGCATGCGACTGTAACCATAATACACATAAGCTGAATATCCGTGTTGTTGTTCCGTATACCTTAGTCCACGGGGAAAGTTGGACTCCTCTCATATACACTGATGCATTCTATACCAAGTTACAAACAACTACGTTAACATAACAAACATAACTATATATAATTTACATGTTCTATTCTCTGTCTATTCTTCTTTATCTCTTGGGACTTACCGAGCGATTGTTTGCTGACGACATTCTTTTTCTATTTTTTCTTTGGAATGTTGTCAGGAGGACCCGACTCTCTGGAGATAGAGCCCAGCTCAGAAAATTTGGAGCAGTTCATCGAGGACCCGAAACTCTAGTCACTTGTATATACTTTACTTTCAGTTCATGCCATTGTTTAGGCATTGATTTCCACAGTGTATTTACTTTTCAGTTGTATTGTTCAAGAATATTTAATAAATAAAAGTTGTTGTTCATTTACATCTTATGTCTTTCTTCTATTATATTGTTTATTTACGCTTAACGTGTTTATTTCTGAGTAAATACGTCGCGGGCCTCGTCACGTCTCCTTATCCGTATACCGGGAGGCGGGGCATGATAGGTTTTGTTGGCGGCTACATAACAATGCAGGGTTAGTTCTGCATGGAAACCCAAGCAATATATCATAAGAATCAGCAACCAAAACATTCTTTATATTTCCTATTCCTTGAATCTATCCTAACCCTATTTTCTCTCAAGGTTATGGATTCTCCGAACAATACTAACACCAACGTGAACGGCAACACCACACCACCCCTCTTCCACTTACACCTACCGTTGTAGCTCCGCAGATAATACTGCTCGAGGCAATAAAGAGCCTCTTAGAGGGACAGCAGCCGCAGACTGCTATCCTAATGAACCGTCTAGAAGTTGAAGCACCTGGAGTAAAACAATTCCGGGCACTGCATCCGAAGCAATTCTCTGGGAAAGAGAGCCCTTTGGAAGCTGAAGAATGGGCTCAATCTATTGAGGACGATCTGGCAGCAGTACAAGTGCCAGACATTGCTTGGGTAAGAGTTGCAAAGCTACAACTTACCGATAAGAGTATGGTGGAAGGAGGAAGAAAGCCGTCTTACCTAGCCGATCGAATGGAAGACTTTTCGCGATATGTTTGCCGTGAAGTATTTTCTCGAGACTGCCAGATTTAACATGGAGCAACAATTCATCCACCTACAACAAGGCTCTATGTGAAGCAAATTTGTGGATGAGTATGATGCTGAGTCCACTATGTTGAGCAGGTAAGACATGTCTCAAATATTCGATTTTCGAATAACACATACTACACAGCTAACATGAGACCGTAACAGGTTCGCGGCACATCTCATACCGACTGCTGAGATCAGGGCCAGACGATTTCAGCAAAGGTTAGACCCGGAGATCCAAGCTGCATTAGCTACAGGGGATTTCACAACCCACGATTTGGCTCTGAAAGCTACCCGAAGATATGAGGCAGTAGTGAAGATGAAGGGCGGATCTCAATCTGTCGGTTTGAAGCGCCCTGCTACTCAAATGGCAGGAGGAGCCTCTTCCAGGCCACCGTTTTTACTAAGAAGACCGGGAGTAACTTTTAACCGGCCTAGTCCAGACTTTTGCACCTACTGCAGGAAGAATGGACATTTGGTGAAAGATTGCAGGCGTGCAAACGGCCTGTGCTTAGTCTGAGGTTCATCCACTCATGATATTAGTGCATGTCCCCGTATACTCAACCCGAATCCAACATCCAGACCATCTATCACTTATCCGCAGCGGCCAACTATCCAGACACCTGCACTACGTCTTGCTCTCCCAGCTCCACTTACTCACGGGCCTACCGCACCTCCTCCTTGTCAGTTCCATCAAGCATAAAGGAACCTACCTCAAGGACAGAAGAACGGATAGAGGAATGCGCCTCTAGCTAGGAGAAATGTACCAAGGCGACAAGCTTTCACAATGACTATGGAAGAAGCTGAAGCCACTGGCCAAGTCATCACTGGTAACTCTCTTTCTTTCAAACATTTATACATATCAAAATATCTTTTCCTATACCTAAACATATTCCACACAACTTAGGTACAATATTAGTAGCCTCACTTTCTGCACTAGCACTTTTCGATGCTGGAGCATCCCATTGCTTTATGTCGTAACGGTTCGTCCGAACTCATGAGATTCTGGTCACACCACTCGTATCCAGTTGGAATGTCAGTTCAGGGAACGGTATTCTAAAGACAACAATGGGATACAACCTATGTCCAGTGGTCGTCTGCAGTAGAGAATTCTATGCTAACTTCAAGATGCTGGACATACCGAACTTCGACGTAGTTTTGGGTATGGATTGGATCGGAACTTTCTACGCTACCATCGACTGTCGTCAAAGGAGGGTAGTATTCGAGATTCCAGACCATCCGGTCTTTTATTTCAAAAGTGGAGACTGTACTCTGGAACCTAGCACATACAAGGCAAAACCGAAGAAGGCAGTGATTGCAACTCTACAGGCGGAAGAAGATAAGCCAGAGGTAGTTCGGGAGTTCGACGATGTATTTCCTGAAGACATATCAGGTTTGCCTCCCGATCGAGCTCTTGAATTCGGAATTGATTTAGTACCTGGTGCACAACCGTTGATTAAAGCACCGTACCGATTAAGTCCAGAAGATTTGAAGGAGATCCGAACTCAGTTGAACGAACTTCTGAAGAAATGATGGATTCGTTTCAGCATTTCAAGTTGGGGATCTCCAATGTTGCTTGTGAAGAAGAAGGAAGGTTCATACAGAATGTGCGTTGATTATAGAGCTCTGAACGAAGTAACTATAAAGATTAAGTATCCACTACCGCGCATCGACGATCTGTTCGATCAGCTAAGTGATCTTGCGTTTTCTCCAAATTAGATTTCCGTTCAGGTTATCATCAGGTGAAGGTCAAAGAATCTGATATTCCTAAAACGGCATTCAGAACTCACTATGGACATTACGAATATCTTGTGATGCTATTTGGAGTGACCAACGCACCAGCCATATTCATGAACTTGATGAATCAAGTTTTCCAAGAGTACTTAGACAGGTTCATTGTCATTTTCATCGACGACATTCTAGTGTATTCAAAGAATCGGAAAGAGCATGCTGAACATTTACGAATTGTCCTAGAGACTTTGCGACAGCATCAACTCTATGCCAAGTACAGCAAGTGCGAGTTTTTGCTAGATCAGGTCGGATTTCTCAGACATGTCGTTTCAGGTGAAGTAATCTCTGTGGATCCAGCTAAAGTATCAATAGTAAGCGAATGGCCGACACCAAAGACAGTGAAGGACATTCAAAATTTCTTGGGTTTAGCAGGATACTACCGAAGATTTATTGAAGGATTTTCGAAGATTGTAGCATCCCTAACCAAGCTCGCATGTAAAGATGAAGAATTCGTATGGTCAGAAGCATGCGAACAAGTTTTCGTAGAACTCAAGTCAAGATTGATATCAGCACCTATTCTCGTCATACCGGACCAATCTGAAGGTTTCGTAGTGCATTGCGATACATCCGGTAAAGGATTAGTATGTGTTCTACATCAACACGGTAAATTTGTAGCTTATGCATAAAGGCAGCTGGAGGTTCATGAGCGCAACTATCCGACGCATGATCTAGAGTTGGCAGCCGTTATCTTTGCACTTAAGATTTGGCGTCATTATCTTCTTGGTGAACGGGTAGATATATACACAGACCACAAAAGTCTGAATTATGTGTTTACTCAGAAGGAGTTAAACATGCGACAGAGAAGATGGTTAGAACTTATGGATGAATTCAACATCAACCTACAATATCATCCAGGGAAAGTGAATGTAGATCTTGATGCACTTAGTCGCCAACCACTATCAATGAATCTCACCGCACAGTGGAAGCTACAGCAAGATTTGCACCAAATGGAGATTGAAGTGGTCATGCCAGGTAACGCTTCAAGTTTGATGAACTTATATGTTCAATCTACTATTTTCAATCAGATCAAAGCAGCTCAAGCAAGTGTGCCAAGCTGCAAAAGATCAGAGAACAAGTAGAAAGTGGACTTAGAACAGACTTCATCATCCATAAAGACGGATCTTTGAGATACGGAAGCAGATTGTGTGTACCACAAGATCCTGTTCGGGAAGAGTTGATGAAAGAAGCTCAAAACTCTCCATACTCAGTACACTCTGGCGGTACAAAGATATACAGAGATCTGCGCCAACATTACTGGTGGCATGGAATGAAGCGTGAAGTAGCCAGAAGCGTAGCCAAATGCTTGGTGTGTCAGCAAGTAAAAGCTGAATATCACAGGACTGCTGGTTTACTTCAACTGTTACCTATTCCAGAATGGAAACGGCAACACATCACCATGGATTTCGTGACTGCACTTCCTCGCAGCACGAAATGTAACGATACGGTATGGGTTATAGTGGATCGACTCACAAAGTCGGCTCACTTCATACCATTTCGAGTTGGCAAATCTACCGAGACACTAGCAAAGAAGTACATGGAGATAAGTTTGAATCTAAGTAAGATTTAACTCTTCACAGTGTACTATTTCTGATACTCATGAACTCATGCAGGAGATCGTGAGATTACATGGAGTACCGGTTTGCATTGTCTCCGATCGTGACACCAGATTCCGATCGCAGTTTTGGCAGAGTTTGCAAGCTAGCTTAGGAACGAGTCTGAACTTTAGCACAGCTTACCATCTACAGACTGATGGATAGTCTGATCGAACAATTCAGATCCTTGAAGATATGTTAAGAGCGTGTATGTTAGACTTCGGAGGATCGTAGGAAGATCATCTATATCTTGTGGAGTTTTCATACAACAACAGCTACCAAACGAGTATTGGTATGACACCGTTTGCAGCTCTCTAAGGAAGGAAGTGTCGTTTACCATTAAGTTGGGACGACATCGGAGATAGGGAACTCTTTAGACCTGAGATGATAGTGGCGACTGTAGATATAGTTCGCATTATCAGGGAAAGAATGCACATAGCCCAAGACCGACAGAAGCACCAGGCTGATGCAAAACGCCGACACTTGGAGTTCCAACCAGTAGAACATGTCTTTATGAAGATTTCTCCAAACCGTGGAGTGATTCGCTTTGGAAAGAGGGGTAAGCTAAGTTCGAACCGTTCGACATACTCGAACGAGTCGGAGAAGTGGCATATCGCTTGGCACTTCCACCCTCATTGGAAGGAGTGCACAACGTGTTCCACATATCCCAACTCTGAAGATATGTGAGCAACCCCAGCCATATCCTTGATCACTCCGAGCTCACTGTACAGGCGGATCTATCTTGTGAGCAACAACCCGTTGAAATCTTAGACAGAAAGGTAAAGTCACTTCGGAACAAGTAAGTAAACTTGGTTCGAGTGATGTGGAGAAAAGACTCATCAGGAGAATCAACGTGGGAAAGAGAAGATGACATGCTTGTAAGATACCCTCACTTGTTTGTAGATTAGTCCTTAAATAATGGTAAATTTCGAGGACGAAATTTTTGTAAGGAGGGTAGAATGTAACGACTCTGTTTATAATGTACAGAAATTTGGTTAAAGTTAAAGTACTAAATGGAGTATTTGCAACCCTGAGTATACTATAAGTATTTAATTTTTTTAAGAACAGTAAGAAATAACTTGTAACTCATTGGTAAAGTCTTGCACTGCTGTGACATAGCCCTAGTGTTCGAATCCCATCAGTCACATTATTTTTTAATGTTTTTTTAACGTTTTGGAAGCCCAAAAGTTTACACGTGCAATACACGTAAAAATGAAAAGTCTCGGAAATCAAACACATGGAAAATGTTATATGAGCATAGTAGAACACGTGTCACCAATCCAGAGCCCCACATCCCATGAATGGTCGGTGAGATTGCGCTTTAGGCCGGCACCGCCAGGCTTGACCATACCAAATGCGCCCATCTTTTGAACCCTAGTCTTATGGCCTCCCCCCTTAACCCCAGTACTGTTTGTTTTTACTGAAAATAAACAGAGAATTAAAATAAGGCATTAATCCAAATTTTAATGCATTTTAATTCCATTCTTCAATCCTCAAAACCCTAATTTCTCCTATAAATACCACCTCACACCTTAGCCCTCTCTATTCTGAAATCCATTGTCAAAACTTTCAAATTTTTCCAAGTCAAAGAAGTGTACAAGTGGAGTTAGCCCAAGATCATCTTCCAGCGACGACTCGGGACAAATCCGGCGACACCGCGACTCCACAAAGCTCTCAAACCTTTCCTCTATCTCCCCTTTCTCATCTAATCCTGTAAGTCCCCTCTCCTCCTCTCTCTTCTTATTCTAAAAAGATCTCTTTTCAAAACTCGTCGGAAATGGAGTTATTCTGACTTCCGATTTTAATTTTGTTAAAAACATAACTTTTCTTAATAACCAAACACCCATATTGATCATCTTGTTTAGTAATCATAAACAAACATTTAGAATAAGTTTCAATTCAAAATACAATGCTATGCAACTTTTATTTCACTTTTATGGTTAAATAACTTTATATTCGGCAACTTTCATCATATTTGTTCATATTACTTATAGAAAAACCTCACGATATACTGATGCATTCTGTACCAAGCTACAAACAACTACGTTAACATAACAAACATAACTATATATAATTTACCTGTTCTATTCTCTGTCTATTCTTCTCTATCTCTTGGGACTTACCGAGCGATTGTTCGCTGACGACATTCCTTTTCTATTTTTTCTTTGGAATATTGTTAGAAGGACCCGACTCTCTGGAGATAGAGCCGTTCATTTACATCTCATGTATTTCTTATATTATATTGCTTATTTATGCTTAATGTGTTTACTTCTGAGTAAATACGTCGCGGGCATCGTCACGTCTCCTTATCCGTACACCGGGAAGCGCAACGTGACAGAAGGCAACTTCGAAGAAAACCTTTCTGAATATGTGCATGCTAAGGCAATGATATTAGGAGTCTTCCAAGCTGCATGCTGCAATCCACCGCTCACCTCCCCCAACGTCGGACCGCCTGCATCCTCTACCCCCCTCTGGGGCCATACTCCCCAGCTTTGCCCCTCTCCCTGCCCGCTTCCTTCTCCCCTCGTCGAGCCGTCCCTTTTGGGACTTTACAGCCCGTCTCCACTGGCCTGCTCTGGCCGCCTCTACTCGTCGGGCTGCTTCGTCGGCCCTCTCTGGGGCCTTCCGCCTCTATCCGATGCCCCTCTCGCCGAGCCTCCCGGTATTCTTTCCCCGGTCATCCTCTCTCTCCTCGGGCACCCTCTCGCTGGGCCTCTCGCGTGTTGCCCAATGTGTGGGTGGTATGTTTTTATTCGATGAAGGTTAAACTTTGGAACAAAAGGTTTTTTTACATTGTCTCGATCATATTTATATTTATGAAGTAAGAGGAAATTGTTAAGTAAAGCAAAGATGGATATGTCAAGAAATTAACTCATCTGCAACTTAAGGTTTTGATTAAGCTAATTTGTGTGGGTTAATCTAAATTTCAAGAAAATATCATAAAAGATATATGACATTCATAAAACTTTGATTACATAAATTTTTGTATCTTATATGTAGGAATTTATAATTATAAATAAATAGAGTTAATTTAGATATTAATATTCTACATTGCATTATTATTATTATTATTATTATTATTATTATTATTATTATAATTATTATTATTATTATTGATTTTGATCATAGTTATAAACTCTACTCCTCTCCCCCGGGCCGCTCGCTCCCGCTCTCGATATTACCCCAAACTAAAACTAACGGGGTTTTTGGTGAAATAAGTTAAGGAGTGATAAGGTGATAGAGCATGTATATATTTTTAATTATCAAGAAAATATCATAGTTTTAGGCTATTTTAATTATCAAGAAAATACTATTAATTTAAGTTTTGGGTTAATTTAAAGGGGGAAATGTATCCGAGGCCCTATGTCTAAAAAGAAATATGCCTAAGTCTGTCACGACCCGAAATTGGCACATGACGGCCCTTAAACTACGCAACGTCTACAGGCGTAACGCAATTTAAGTAAGCCGAAAACCCAGCAATCTAAATCATCAAAAGTAGTAAGTGATAATAGAAGTTTCAAAACCTTTAAAATCTCAACCCAAATTCTTTAAAAGTCCAACTTTATTTTCTTAAAAATTTTGGCAGCACCTCCTTTGTAAAAACTAACCCCAAAAATGGGTACAACACAAATATAAGTAAAGCATCCCCAACGGGAGCAAATCCATGCCCAACGGTGGAAAACAACCACCACAACAGATATATGATGCCGTGGCGAAGAAATAAAAGACGATAGAAGTAAAACTGCATAAAAGACCTCCAAGTCACAAAAAAATATACAATATCGTCCTCACATCAAGTCTCTAAGTTATATAAGATAATGGTAGATGGAGAGTACAGGATACAACGAATATACAATAAACATGAACGGATAACCACAAACCCACCTAAAGCAAAACTGCACACTGTGAGCCGAAGCGGTACCCGCAGCAAAAGATGATAAGATAGATGAATAGCCTGCCTCGACTATTCTGGGGAAACAACCTGCAAAACCCTGTGGCACAACGGGGATGAGTTGCCAACTCGTGAATAGTAAATAACATATGCAGGTAATCGCAAGTATGCACGTACAACGCGAATCTAACATAGGTAAGCTAAGCAATATATGGTTATATGAATGCAACAGTCATGAAAGATACTCTAGCAGGTACATCTAATACATGAAGCAATAATATGACAATCTGTATGCAACAATCATGTAAGGTACTCTATCAGGTACAACTAATACATGAAGCGATGATATGACAATGTATATATGCAACAGTCATGAAAAGTACTCTAGCAGGTACAACTAATACATGAAGCAATGCATATAAAATAAGGTATGGAAATGCAACAGTCATGGAAGGTACTCTATCAGGTACTACTAATACATGAAGCAGTGCGTAAACAATAAATGTGGAGTATGGGATAAAACATGTCATTCTCAAGGAATCCTGACCTCGTGGTAGGACCAAAGTCTATCAAGACAATACAAATCCCAATTTCCTCAAATCAGCACCCAAATTGGCTCTCATATCATGTAAGTCTCACAAATCCTGAATGTACAATATCAAATAAATCTCATATATCCTATATCCAATATCAAGTGAATCTCATATATCCTGAATTTACAGTATCAAGTAAACCTCATATATCCTGAATGTACAGTATCAAGTAAATCTTATATATCCAATATCCAGTAAGTTTCATATAAAGTGAGTGTCCAACATCGACACTCAAAAACATCATGAAACAAGTGTCTAACATCGACATATAAATACTCATATCCATACGTTCCTCGAATCGTAAGTGTCCGGTATCGACACCCGTGATCCACGTATCGGTCTTTCTCATATTCATACATTCCTCGAATCGTAAGTGTCCGGTATCGACACCCGTGATCCACGTATCGGTATATACGTCCTTCGAATCTTAAGTGCCCCAACATCGACACTCTCGATCCCGTATCGATTTAAAACAAAGTTCTGAGTGGATGCATACAAATATCAAGTAAAGAATAAGAATACTTGCATAATATCATGAAACCACCACGGTCCTCAAATCCATAAAACATCAAGTAATGAATATGTATAATTGCATGAATCAATACATATATATTAGCGTCCCATTCCACTAATATATATATATATATAGGCATATATAACAGCGTCCCATTCCACTGTTATATATACTTAGCAGTAAAAATATCAGAGAACATCATATGAAATCCATGAATGTAATATATGCAACATGAAACAGTAATATGAGCATATAAAGGAAAAACCGCTATTTAACTGCAACAAGTTAATATATATATCATGCGGTTCCTAATTTCTCCAAGTCCATTGTTTACCCCAATCAGAGCAAAGCTCTGTTCAAATTCCGAGGCGGGAGATGAAGCAACGCTTCATCTTCCCCCAATCAGAGCAAAGCATTGCTTGGAAAATTTAAATTTTAATAAATGAAGCAACGCTTCAGATTCTTTGCGCTGCACGCAACGCGCCACGTGTCAGGCGCAGATGCATCAGCGCAGCGCCCAAGAAGGTGCGCCCAATCAGAGCAAAGCTCTATTTAAAGCAAAATCAAAGGAAGCAACGCTTCAGTTGCGCAAGCACTGTGCTGCGCGACACGTGTCAGCGCAGATGCGCTAGCGCAGTTGCACTGCGCGACACGTGTCAGCGCAGATGCGCTCGCGCAGTTGCGCTGCGCTGCGCGACACGTGTCAGCGCAGATGCGCTGCGCTGTGCGCTGTGCGACACGTGTCACGCGCTGGGGCATTTGCGCCAAACAGAATTAAGATTTTAAAGAAATCTTTCTGTTTTTGTTAAAACAAGAAGATTTTCTTCTGTAAAACAGAAGCTCTTAGATCAAAAGGTCCAACGGTGGGGAAAATTCCCCAAATCACTCAGAGAAAGATCACTTTAACAAATTTAACTAATTTATGGGCACTATAAAAAGGACCCCAGACCTCAATTCAAAGGCATCAACATTTTGTAAGAAATTAAACAGAGAGAACTCTGAAGAATTGGAGAGAAATCCTCAAGAACAAAAAGGTAAAAAGCCTTTAGAAAAAGAGAAAATTCTCTTATGAACAGATCATTGATCTAAAAACAAGATCAAGATCTTTAAAAATAAAAAAAATAAAAACAGTGCTTTGCACTTTTATGAACCTTTGGTTCTTGAAATAAAAAGAAAAAACTTGTTTTTCTTTGATCTAAATTCGATCAAGGAAACAAACAGTGCTTTGCACTTTTTTGTGAACCATTGGTTCTGGAATCTAAAAGATTCTCAAGTTAATAGTGCCTTGCACTTGCAAACTGCGCTGTTGCGCTCCTGGATTGGCGCAAGCCACCAGAGCGCGCCACGTGTCAGCAGCGCAGGTGCAGCGCTTTAGCACAGCGCACTGCGCTTGCGCAACACGTGTCAACACTACAAGCGCTTGCGTTCTCTGATTGGCGCAAAGCGCCTGATAAATGCAATGCATTTCCTAAAAGGCCAGGCCCAAATCAAAAAGACCAAGCAGGCCTAATTAAATTGCAGTGCAATAAAAAGGGCAGAGCCCAAACAAAATAGATGCTCTGCATAACTTATAAATGGGAAGAGCCCAAACAAAACAAAAATAATGCAGTGCATTATTTAAAAAAGGGGCAAAGCCCTAGCACAGGCCTAATAAGCCAAAGACAAATAAAAATGTTGAACATTCAACTGGACTTAGCCCGGTCATGGCCATAAGTCCTTAAATTAAATTGACTGAGCATGGCTGCTCCCTAAATCAATTTACATCCGGTTCAAGGGTACATCTCCGAACTCATCTGACACCCATCGTTGTAATCCTTCAACGACGTCAGAGAGGCGACGGGTCCCGACGACCACACATCACCACGGACTGCGGGGTCCTTAAACTCATGGACCAAAACGTCCTTAAACTAATGTTGGACCGAAACGTCCTTAAACTAATAACGGACCCCCACGTCCCTAAACTGGAACATAGACCACCACGTCCCTAAACTGGAATGTGGACCACCACGTCCCTAAACTGGAATACGGACCACCACGTCCCTAAACTGGCGATGGACCACCACGTCCCTAAACTGGAACATGGACCACTACGTCTTTAAACTGGAACATGGACCACCACGTCCCTAAACTGGAATATGGACCACCACGTCCCTAAACTGGAACAATAGAGCCTTTAAATGCTCTTTTGCCGGATCTAAACGGTCCTGTTTAAGTTGATCTTAGCCCCAAACAAGGCTAACGTATCCTTAAGCATTTCAACAGACTCCATATTCCCTAATCAACTTCGGTTCAAGGGTACATCTCTGAACTCCTCTAACACCTATCGTTGTAATCCTTCAACGACGTCAGAGAGGTGACGAGTCCCGACGGCCATATATTAAATGGATCACCACGTTAAGTAGATCTTAGTCTTAAACAGGACTAACGTATCCTTAACGAACGTTTAAGTTGATCTTAGCCTCAACACGGCTAACGTATCCTTAAACTAAAACACCAAACCCAAATCTAAGTAAATACGGATTTGGACTAATCCACGTCCTACGGGCGACGACATTACTCAGTCTCCGTATACAATCCATGGGCAACCATAAACAAAACAAACATACACGACACGAAGTGAAATTCTGGAGAAGGAGAAAGTGGTTACCGCGATGCGGTAGCGTAATTAACTGCAGGGGCTTGCGCCTGCAGGAAAGAGCGTCCCCACAATCAAAAACCCCTCTAGCGAGGGGGAATCTGACGATGTCTGCTACATCGGCCGCATCCGTCTAAACCTCCGATACACGGTGCCATAAATCAACTTGGCATCTTCGGAGAAGTAGACGGATAAAACCATATAGCATCTGCCCCGAATCTCAGGCAAGACGTCCTCGCGTCTCCGCCGCCGTTCGGAGGGGAGCAGATTCTGGCACGCCCGGTGGGACAACCCTTACGCTACCGCATCGCGATATATGTTGTATGGTTTTATAAGGGCTGCCATAAATCAAGTTGGACTACCACGTTCCCAGTTGCCTGAGATTCGGGGCAGATGCTATATGGTTTTATCCGTCTACCTCTCCGAAGATGCCAAGTTGATTTATGGTCCCGTTTAAGTTGATCTTAGCCCCAAACAAGGCTAACGTATCCTTAAGCATTTCAACAGACTCCATATTCCCTAATCAACTTCGGTTCAAGGGTACATCTCTGAACTCCTCTAACACCTATCGTTGTAATCCTTCAACGACGTCAGAGAGGTGACGAGTCCCGACGGCCATATATTAAATGGATCACCACGTTAAGTAGATCTTAGTCTCAAACAGGACTAACGTATCCTTAACGAACGTTTAAGTTGATCTTAGCCTCAACACGGCTAACGTATCCTTAAACTAAAACACCAAACCCAAATCTAAGTAAATACGGATTTGGACTAATCCACGTCCTACGGGCGATGGCATTACTCAGTCTCCGTATACAATCCATGGGCAACCACAAACAAAACAAACATACACGACACGAAGTGAAATTCTGGAGAAGGAGAAAGTGGTTACCGTGATGCGGTAGCGTAATTAACTGCAGGGGCTTGCGCCTGCAGGGAAGAGCGTCCCCATAATCAAAAACCCCTCTAGCGAGGGGGAATCTGACGAAGTCTGCTACATCGGCCGCATCCGTCTAAACCTCCGATACACGGTGCCATAAATCAACTTGGCATCTTCGGAGAAGTAGACGGATAAAACCATATAGCATCTGCCCCGAATCTCAGGCAAGACGTCCTCGCGTCTCCGCCGCCGTTCGGAGGGGAACAGATTCTGGCACGCCCGGTGGGACATTTTCCTCTTTCCACTCCACACTTCGTGTGTCGTCTTCGCGAACGAATCGCGGTTTGTTAATGGTTGCCTTTGGGTTGCAAGTTACTAAGATTTGGTCTTTTGTCTGGTGCAGAACTCAAGCATCAATGGCCTCTAACTGCACCAACTGCTCAAAGTGCCACTGCAACGGACGCTCTACCTCACCTAGAGGTGTAGCATATGGGCCCCAAGCGGCCTCCTTCCTCGCTTTGCCGGTTGAACAGGTGACCCAGGCCACCACCAGCCTATTTTTCGAGACCATGATCCCGCCTTCAAGCTTCCCTATGCCAATACCTGCACCGGAAGTGAACAAGAAGTCGGTCTTCGACCGGCTCATTGCTACGACGGCCCCTGTCAATGGGTCGTCCATTACCAAGCCAACAGCCTCTGTCTTTGCTAGGCTGGATCAAAACTCTGAGGGGCCCACCAAGAAGCCTGTGAATCCCAAGGTGACTGTCCCAAGGAAGGCAATAGCCGCTGCTCCAGAAGTCGTCAAGGCGGCTTCCCCTGTCAAAGAGTCAGTCTTTTCAAGATTGACTATTCCTGCTCCTGCACCTGCTTGAGGATCTGTCTTCGACAGGTTGAATATCATCCCTCAAAGGACAACCTCAGTCTTTGAGAGGTTAACACCAGCAACACTTCGACCGGACAAAGGGCAAAAAGAAGACGTCTCTATCTCCGAGCCAGTTCCAACGGCTCGTCATGCTCGACGTCGCCTTTGGCGACGAGTGAGGAAGGCAGGGGGCAACTCCCCCTCAGGGCTAACTCCACCTGCTTCAGTGGTGGAGGTCAACGCTGCTGTTCCAACTGGGAACAGCTTTGAACTGCTGAGGAGGGTATGTAAGAACTCTCCAACCGCTACATTGAAAAGATCTCCTCCGCCCGCGGAGAGAGTTCCGGAAACACGGCAAGAACAGCCCCCTCAACGGCTGTCTTCAAAAATATACAAGGTTTGGCGGAGGGTTCAAGACTCCGTGATTGATCCAGACCACTCTCGTCAAGGCGAAGGTGCAAAAAGAAAAGGACTGTCCTATTAAACAGCAGAAGACGACGATCACCAGGATGCCCACTGCAACGCCCCCCTCCACTTCAACGGCCCACAAAAGAAGAAGGCCGGAGAAAACCCCCGCGCCGGCGACAAATATCAGAGGTGGTGAACCCAAACGCCCTAAGTCAGGGGGCATTGTAGTTCATACCGTCTCTATGGCGTCTGGTAAGGAGGACAGTCGCATATCTACGGGTCATCGACCGCTTACGCGATCAGTGACCAAGGCTCAGGAGAAACAGCAAAAGCTCCAGGAGATGATGACCGTGATGGCCGCACTCACTGAACCAAAAGAAACCCCTGAAACGTCCTCGGATGAACGTCAGGAACAAGAAACTGACACCGAATTCCTTCGTCGCATACTGGAGAAGAAGGATAAAGAGGCTGCGGAACAGGCAGCCAGCATAAAGAAAATGGCCTTCCTGTTCCAGGACATGGCGGGCATGATAATTCAACAAGATCCACCTGCTGAAGATCCCTCGATCATCCTTGAAGATGATAAGGGAGAAACGTCGAATCCTCCTCCAGCTCTCTCAACGGCCAAAGAGGAGGCAATCTCCAAAGCCGACCTGGACGAATATATAGCTCAGCAGATCCGGGTTCATCATGCGACTGAGGCAGCCGGTCAGATCGTCCAAACAGGACGACCATATCCGGGCTGGTATGATCAGATACAGTACCCGCCGGGCTATACAATACCTAAGTTCCGCATATATAAAGGGATAGGGAATCCGCATCAGCATGTCGCTCAATTCAGGGCCTTATGCTGCAATACTGGAGGCGATGACAAATTGATGCTTCGCCAATTCGTCGGCAGCTTGTCAGAAATAGCGTTCGAATGGTATTCCGAACTCCCGAACGATTCTGTCAAGACGTTCGCTGAAATGGAGTTGCTATTCACTCAGCGATTCGCGAGCGCCAGCGAACGGGCCCCGATAACAGCGTTGATTAATGCCAGGGTAAGGCCGGGCGAGACGTGGGTCCAGTACGCTATACGCTGGCGAAACTTGTGGTCGAAATGCGAACAACGCATTGAAGAAGCGCCTGCGGTGGGCATGTTCGTGGGTACCCTAGACCCTCATGCCACTATCTCACAGTTCATGATGTTCTTTAAGCCGACCACATTCCAGGCTTTGATCGACAAGCTGGCCCAGATGGATCAAATGGGTCACAGACCTTCTCCCCCAAAGCCAGAACTACTGAACGACAAGGGTAAAGGGAAGACAACCTTCGTTGCGAATGCTCATCAACAACCCAGCACCCCAAAGCTAGCAGATCAATCGGGAGAGAGACGGCGGTTCTATATTGAGAAAATGAGGCGCCCCTACTCATTCCCGCGGGATAAGACGAAGAAGCTGTTCAAGCTGGCTGTGCGCAACAGGCTTATCAACTTGCCGAATCCAAGGCAACCGCCACAACCCAACGAGGCGAATAACCCCAATTATTGCCCTTATCATCAAACGGCAAGCCATCCGATTGAGAATTGCTTCGTCTTCAAGGGATGGATTGAAGATCAATACCTACAAGGCAAGTTTGCCCTATCTGAAAAGTGGAAGGTAAATCCACCCCAACCGCACATTCCGAAGAAGACGAACACGATGGGGGCAGCTTGTTCTTTTGTCAAGGACGAAAACGATGGGGAAAACTCATCAGACGAATCCGAAGACTACGTAGCGACTTGTCATGTGATCTCTCATCCCCTGGAGGATGATGAAGAGGCTCCTTGCGCCGAGAAACCAAGGGCGAACCCTGAACCGGAAGTTCTACGGCCGGCAGACGAGTTGATCGATATCTTCCTAAATGAAATTCGTCTGAAAGCAAAAGCCAATCAAGAGCGTGAGATGGCCATACTGGAAAGAGCCAAGACACTCCCGTCAAATCAAAAGCCATCCACTGCAGATAAAAACAAATTCAAGACGAGGAAAAGGTTCGCCAAAGCCCTATCAGCGGGAATGAAGCTACCGCCCTCTGAAGAAAATACTTTCGGTGGAGTAGAGATGCATCCTAACTTCTGCTTATATCATCAGAAGATCATACATCCTACTGAAGACTGCGAATCCTTTAACTGTTGGTGGCAAGGGTATGTCACTCAAAAGCAACACTTCGACAGGACAAAATATGAAGCTCGTAGACGTCGAAAAAGTGCGATAGATGAGCGCAAAAGAGCAGCCGACGACTGCCATATAGCCGACTCCAAAGGATCGCAAATTATCACCTTTGGAAGCGACTCTGACGAAGAGGCTGCCCTCAACCCTCTCCTCAAGGAATTCATTTCAAAGATGAAAGAATTGAGAAGTTGTGAGGATGTTCAGCCATGCAATCGCACGCTACTCGAAAAAAATCTCGGCTCCGCAAACAAAGGATCGAGTAAAAAGGATAAAAGGAAGGGAAAAACAGCCCTCGTAGCCAATGCTCAACAGCAATCGAGTGGCTCTAGACCGGTTGTTTGCCGAAACAACAAGCAGCAACCCCTCCAGGAAAAGTTGAAACGTCCTTACTCGTTTCCGCAAGATAAAACAAGGGGACTGTTCGAGCTGGTGTTGCGCAACCGACTCATAAATCTGCCGGAGCCAAAACGTCCGTCGCAACCAAATGACGTCAATGAGCCCAACCACTGTCCCTATCACCGAATACTGGGTCACCTGATCGAGGATTGCTACGTCTTCAAAAACTGGGTTGAAGATCAATACCAACAAGGCAAGTTCGTCATCTCCGAAAACTGGAAGGTGAACCCGCCACAACCGCACGCTCTGAGAAAGACGGATATGCCAGGGGCATCATGCTCAGTCATAGAGAAAGCCTCATAGACCGAAAAGTCAATAAACTAGATATTCGCCTCAAATACGGCGATGACGGACCGAAACGTCCTTAAACTAATGATGGACCGCAATGTCCTAAAACTTGCAAGCGGACCGAAACGTCCTTAAAACTACTACCGCAACATCCTTAGGCTGACGAGATAAAAAAAAATATAATAAAAAAAAGGTATGTCCATAAGCAAAAAAGGCACGGATGAAAAACCGAAAGGGCTCCGTGAGTAAAAACAGCAGGGCTACCAGCGAGTGTTCGTGAAAATCCGGAAGGGCGCGACCTCGTAAAAAAAAAATAAGAAGAAGAAAATAAAAAAAAAAGGGTATGTCCATAAGCAAAATGGGCACGGATGAAAACCCGAAAGGGCTCCGTGAGTAAAAACAGCAGGACTACCGGCGAGTGTTTGTGAAAACCCGAAAGGGCGCAAACTCGTTAAAAAAAAGAACACTTATAGGGTCCTCTCGACCTTATGAGGAGAAACCACCCGTGCGAGATCCTTACGACTCACAAGGGAGCAACATACTTAGGGATCCCCACGATTCTTAAGCAGAAAATACACTTGCGAGATCCTCACGACTCGTAAGGAGAACTCTCTTATGAGACCCTCACGGCTCATAAGATTTGAAAGTCTTAAGTTACAGAGACCTGAACCTGTTCTTAAGCAAACCCCCCCACAACCTTCGATATTGCCCTACAAGTGGTTCAGGTTCTGACCCTTGTATACAATCCACGGGCGCAAATAAACATTTCCCTAACCAAGTCCCATTCTTGACTGGGGATATGTCCATATGGTGAACAACCCTTATAAGTCCTCTCGACTGATAAGGAGAAAACCCTTTTGTAAGATCCTTACGACTTACAGCGGAACATACACTTAGGAATCCTCACGATTCCTAGGGAGAAAATACACCTATGAGATCCTCACGACTTGTAGGGAAAAATACCTTTGTGAGACCCTTACGGCTCATGAAGTCAAAAGCCTTAACCGAAAGGACCTTAACCCTGTTCGCTAAGTCACCTTTGTTCGACATCGAGAATGGCAAATGATGATTCGCTCCTGGCAATATCCCAGTTGTAGCGATGCTGATGCCTAGATCGGTATCAAACTCCAAGTCCTGTCATGGCAAATGATGATTCGCTCCTGGCAATATTCCAGTCGCAGCGATGCTGATGCTAAGATTGGTATCAGATCCCGAATCCCCTACTCGCAAAAAAAAAGGGTACGTCCATAAGCAAAATGGGCACGGATGAAAACCCGAAAGGGCTCCGTGAGTAAAAACAGCAGGACTACCGGCGAGTGTTTGTGAAAACCCGAAAGGGCGCAACCTCGTTAAAAGACACTTACAAAGTCCTCTCGACCTTGTAAGGAGAAACTACCCGCGTGAGATCCTTACGACTCACAAGGAAGCAACACACTTAGGTATCCTCACGATTCCTAAGGAGAAAATACACTTACGAGATCCTCACGACTCGTAAGTAGAACTCTCTTATGGGACCCTCCTGGCTCATAAGAGTTGAAAGTCTTAAGATACAGAGACCTAAACCTGTGCTTAAGTAAACCCCACAACTTTCGATATTGCCCTACAAGTGGCTCAATACTGACCCTTGTATACAATCCACGGGCGCGAATAAACATTTCCCTAACCAAGTCCCATCCGTGACTGGGGATATGTACGCATGATGAACAACCCTTATAAGTCCTCTCGACTTACAAGGAGAAAACCCTCTTGTAGGATCCTTACGACTTACAGAGGAACATACACTTAGGCATCCTCACGATTCCTAAGGAGAAAATACACCTACAAGATCCTCACGACTTGTAGGGAGAAATACCTTTGTGAGACCTTTACGGCTCATGAAGTTAAAAGCCTTAGTCGACGGGACCCTAACCCTGTTCGCTAAGCCACCTTTGTTCGACATCGACAGAGGCAGATGATGATTCGCTCCTGGCAATATCCCAGTAGTAGCGGTGCTGATGCCGAAATCGGTGTCTAATTTCAGATTCACGGCAAAAAGCCAGCGAGCCGCACATGCATACGAAAGAGCCGAAATGATGGGGCAACTTGCAATAAAAATCAGCAAGTAAGAATGTATGCATGAAATAGCCGAAATGATGGGGCAACTCGCAATAAAAAGCAGCGAGTAAAAATAAAATAAATAGCCGAAATGATAGGGCACCACGAAAAATAGCCGAAATGATAGGGCAATCGTGACCTTCGCGATATAAAAGCTGAAATGATAGAGCATCGCGGAAAAAGAAACAAAATGAAAAATGAAATTTATGCTCTACAGGTGATGTTACATCAAACCCTGTATACAATCCAAGGGCGTAAACAAAGAAGGGATCATACACCTCTCCCAGGTTTCATCATAAGAAGAAGCCAAATCTCGACGGGTCGCAAATGACCTAGAGGTCATCTCAACACTCGTCTCGGAACAACGGATACAACTTCAAGCGAAGTGGAACAGCGGCAACTCCCAATTCCATGGCTCGGCGATATACAAATCACCCAGATTCAAACCCTCATTCCATGAAATACGGATACAATAAAAAAATTCCTGGCTACGTGGAAAGCGGCTTATGTCAATCCTGACCCCGTGGAAAATGTCCAGAGCGGATCCTGGTCCTCGCAGAGCACGGCAGTGAACCCGTGCGAAGCATCCAGAGCGGAACTTAGTCCTCGCCGAACACGGCCGTGAACCCGTGGGAAGCATCTAGAGCAAAAATTCCTGGCTACGTGGAACGCGGCTTATGTTAATCCTGACCCCGTGTGAAACGTCCAGAGCAAAAAATTCCTGGTACGTGGAAAGCGGCTCATGTCAATCCTGACCCCATGGAAAACGTCCAGAGCGGATCCTGGTCCTCGCAGAGCACGGCAGTGAACCCGTGCAAAGCATCCAGAGCGGAACCTAGTCCTCGCCGAACACGGCAGTGAACCCGTGGGAAGCATCTAGAGCAAAAATTCCTGGCTACGTGGAACGCGGCTTATGTCAATCCTGACCCCATGTGAAACGTCCAGAGCAAAATATTCTTGGCTACGTGGAAAGCGGCTTATGTCAATCCTGTCCCCGTGGAAAACGTCCAGAGCGGATCCTGGTCCTCGCAGAGCACGGCAGTGAACCCGTGCAAAGCATCCAGAGCGGAACCTAGTCCTCGCCGAACACGGCAGTGAACCCGTGGGAAGCATCTAGAGCAAAAATTCCTGGCTACGTGGAACGCGGCTTATGTCAATCCTGACCCCGTGTGAAACGTCCAGAGCAAAATATTCTTGGCTACGTGGAAAGCGGCTCATGTCAATCCTGTCCCCGTAGAAAACGTCCAGAGCGGATCCAGATCCTCGCAGAGCACGGCAGTGAACCCGTGCAAAGCATCCAGAGCGGAACCTAGTCCTCACCGAACACGGCAGTGAACCCGTGGGAAGCATCTAGAGAAAAAATTCCTGGCTACGTGGAACGCGGCTTATGTCAATCCTGACCCCGTGTGAAACGTCCAGAGCAAAAAATTCCTGGCCACGTGGAAAGCGGCTCATGTCAATCCTGACCCCGTGGAAAACGTCCAGAGCGGAACCTGGTCCTCGCAGAGCACGGCAGTGAACCCGTGCAAAGCATCCAGAGCGGAACCTAGTCCTCACCGAACACGGCAGTGACCCCGTGTGAAACGTCCAGAGCAAAAAATTCCTGGCTACGTGGAACGCGGCTTATGTCAATCCTGACCCCGTGTGAAACGTCCAGAGCAAAAAATTCCTGGCTACGTGGAACGCGGCTTATGTCAATCCTGACCCCGTGTGAAACGTCCAGAGAAAAAAATTCCTGGTACATGGAAAGCGGCTCATGTCAATCCTGACCCCGTGGAAAACGTCCAGAGCGGATCCTGGTCCTCGCAGAGCACGGCAGTGAACCCGTGCAAAGCATCCAGAGCGGAACCTAGTCCTCGCCGAACACGGCAGTGAACCCGTGGGAAGTATCTAGAGCAAAAATTCCTGGCTACGTGGAATGCGGCTTATGTCAATCCTAACCCCGTGTGAAACGTCCAGAGCAAAAAATTACTGGCTACGTGGAAAGCGGCTATGTTAATCCTGACCCCGTGGAAAACGTCCAGAGCGGATCCTGGTCCTCACAGAGCACGGCAGTGAACCCGTGCAAAGCATCCAGAGCGGAACCTAGTCCTCGCCGAACACGGCAGTGAACCCGTGGGAAGCATCTAGAGCAAAAATTCCTGGCTACGTGGAACGCGGCTTATGTCAATCCTGACCCCGTGTGAAACGTCCAGAGCAAAAAATTCCTGGTTACGTGGAAAGCGGCTTATGTCAATCCTGACCCCGTGGAAAACGTCCAGAGCGGATCCTGGTCCTCGCAGAGCACGGCAGTGAACCCGTGCGAAGCATCCAGAGCGGAACCTAGTCCTCGCCGAACACGGCAGTGAACCCGTGGGAAGCATCTAGAGCAAAAATTCCTGGCTACGTGGAACGCGGCTTATGTCAATCCTGAACCCATGTGAAACGTCCAGAGCAAAAAATTCCTGGTACGTGGAAAGCGGCTCATGTCAATCCTGACCCCGTGGAAAACGTCCAGAGCGGATCCTAGTCCTCGCAGAGCACGGCAATGAACCCGTGCGAAGCATCCAGAGCGGAACCTAGTCCTCGCCGAACACGGCAGTGAACTCGGGGGAAGCATATAGAGCAAAAATTCCTGGCTATGTGGAACGCGGCTTATGTCAATCCTGACCCCGTGTGAAACATCCAGAGCAAAAATTCCTGGCTACGTGGAAAGTGGCTTATATCAATCCTGACCCCGTGGAAAACGTCCAGAGCGGATCCTGGTCCTCGTAGATCACGGCAGTGAACCCGTGCGAAGCATCCAGATCAGAACCTAGTCCTCGCCGAACACAGCAGTGAACCCGTGGGAAGCATCCAGAGCAACTCCTGACTCCGTGAAATGCGGATAAGGACAACCTCACCCATCACTTGCGGGTCCTCACGACTCGTAAGGGAATAAATTCTCTTATAGGATCCTTACGACTTACAAGAGAAAACACACTTAGGAATCCTCATGATTCCTAAGGAGAAAACCCACTTACGAGATCCTCTCGATCCGTAGGGAGAAAAATCTCTATGAGACCCTCACGGCTCATACAGTTGAAAAGTCTTAGGCAGCAGATCTGAACCTGCGGCCTAAGCCATCGCTATCTCTCGGAGAAGTTAAGTTATCTGCCAATTATGTTTATCAAGACAGCATGCTGATAGTAAGAGAAAGAAGAAAGCAACAGAAAGAGCATCCGATTTACATTTGATCAAGCGTTCGAGACACATTCAGTCATGCATAAGCAAAAGACTCAGAACAAAAGATAAGACAGGCTAGGAAAAACAAAAATCTCCATTAATATTGCCGAAAATTCTTACAATCATAAAAGCAATGAATAAGAAACATTATTCAAATTATTACAACGGTATAACCTCAGATCCGGTGCACGGATTGAGGAATTCAAAAGTAAGGCCATCCAGAGTTCTTCTGGCCTTTCTAATTATTCTTATGCGCAGCTTCTCGCGCTCCTGTGTGTCAAGATCCTCGACAAGCCCTCCCGGCCTTCGATAAGCAGCAACTATCGTCGTCTGCTGGAAGATTTGATGTAGGATGTCAATGAGGCTGTCCCGCCGTTTCTTCGAGATCATCCCCGTCAGGTACACTGAATGCACCTTGTCTTCGGCATCATCCAGCGCATTGAGAGGTAGGGCCTCGTGAAGACCCGGAAGTGCTCTCCATATTGCTCCCAGCACGACTTTCAAGAGAGCCGAACGACGAGGAAGCAGCCAACCACCGGTGGCGTTCAGACGACCCATGACCTCTGCACATTGAGCATCTGTAAACTCCTGGTTTTGTTGACGACCCTGTGCGTGGATATCGTCATTGGTGACGAACTCATGCAAACTGTATAGATGCACCGCCATTATGCCTGGAGGAAATACCACAGGAGGATTAGCGATAGAAGAAAAATAATATACACAGAGGGCTAAATTCCTCGAGAGCAAAGCTCTGTTCAGGGATTAGAACCCATGAACAAAGGCTCTGCAGATCTTTAAGTTTTTTTTTGAGAGCGAAGCTCTATTTATGAAACCCCAATGGGGATCTCTTTAGATCAAAAGATCTGTGAGAGCAAAGCTCTTTGGTTGAGATTAATTTAAATTAATTTGATTTACATTAATTTTACTTAAAGTTTCTAACTTTGAAAATGAGCAAAGCTCTGGAGTTCTTGAAGGCAAGAGCAAAGCTCTGAAGTTTTTTGAAAATAAAAATCTGAAAGATGATAAGCATCTGTAGGGGACCAAAGGTCCTATTTATAGGCATCAAGTGCCTCTTCAAAGTTGCAACGGCGGTTGGAATTCCGCCACCGTTGCGCTCACGTTTGGGGCCACGTAAGCGCAACGGTGGGGGGGCATTTGTTTACCCCAATAAGAGCAAAGCTCTGTTCAAATTCCGAGGCGGGAGATGAAGCAACGCTTCATCTTCCCCCAATAAGAGCAAAGCACTGCTTAGAAAATCTAAACTTTAATAAATGAAGCAACGCTTCAGATTCTTAACGCTGCGCGCAACGCGCCACGTGTCAGGCGCAGATGCATCAGCGCAGCGCCTAAGAAGGCGCGTCCAATCAGAGCAAAGCTCTATTTAAAGCAAAATCAAAGAAAGCAACGCTTTAGTTGCGCAAGCACTGCGCTGCGCGACACGTGTCAGCGCAGATGCGCTGCGCTGTGCGCTGCGCTGCGCGACACGTGTCAGCGCAGATGCGCTAGCGCAGTCGCGCTAGCGCAGTCGCGCTGCGCTGTGCGCTGTGCGACACGTGTCACGCGCTGGGGCATTTGCGCCAAACAGAATTAAGATTTTAAAGAAATCTTTCTGTTCTTGTTAAAAAAAAGAAGATTTTCTTCTGTAAAACAGAAGCTCTTGGATCAAAAGATCCAACGGTGGGGAAAATTCCCCAAATCACTCAGAGAAAGATCTCTTTAACAAATTTAACTAATTTATGGGCACTATAAAAAGGACCCCAGACCTCAATTCAAAGGCATCAACATTTTGTAAGAAATTAAACAGAGAGAACTCTGAAGAATCGGAGAGAAATCCTCAAGAACAAAAAGGTAAAAAGCCTTTAGAAAAAGAGAAAATTCTCTTATGAACAGATCATTGATCTAAAAACAAGATCAAGATCTTTAATAAAAAACAAAATAAAAACAGTGCTTTGCACTTTTATGAACCTTTGGTTCTTGAAATAAAAAGAAAAAACTTGTTTTTCTTTGATCTAAATTCGATCAAGGAAACAAACAGTGCTTTGCACTTTTTTGGGAACCATTGGTTTTGGAATCTAAAAGATTCTCAAGTTAATAGTGCCTTGCACTTGCAAACTGCGCTGTTGCGCTCCTGGATTGGCCCAAGCCACCAGAGCGTGCCACGTGTCAGCAGCGCAGGTGTAGCGCTTTAGCACAGCGCACTGCGCTTGCGCAACACGTGTCAACACTACAAGCGCTTGCGTTCTCTGATTGGCGCAAAGCGCCTGATAAATGCAATGCATTTCCTAAAGGGCCATGCCCAAATCAAAAAGACCAAGCAGGCCTAATTAAATTGCAGTGCAATAAAAAGGGCAGAGCCCAAACAAAATAGATGCTCCGCATCACTTATAAATGGGCAGAGCCCAAACAAAACAAAAATAATGCAGTGCATTATTTAAAAAAGGGGCAAAGCCCTAGCACAGGCCTAATAAGAAAAAGACAAATAAAAATGTTGAACATTCAACTGGACTTAGCCCGGTCATGGCCATAAGTCCTTAAATTAAATTGACTGAGCATGGCTGCTCCCTAAATCAATTTACATCCGGTTCAAGGGTACATCTCCGAACTCATCTGACACCCATCGTTGTAATCCTTCAACGACGTCAGAGAGGCGACGGGTCCCGACGACCACACATCACCACGGACTGCGGGGTCCTTAAACTCGTGGACCAAAACGTCCTTAAACTAATGTTGGACCGAAACGTCCTTAAACTAATAACGGACCCCCACGTCCCTAAACTGGAACATAGACCACCACGTCCCTAAACTGGAATGTGGACCACCACGTCCCTAAACTGGAACATAGACCACCACGTCCCTAAACTGGAATATAGACTACCACGTCCCTAAACTGGAATACTGACCACCACGTCCTTAAACTGGCGATGGACCACCACGTCCCTAAACTGGAACATGGACCACTACGTCTTTAAACTGGAACATGGACCACCACGTCCCTAAACTGGAATATGGACCACCACGTCCCTAAACTGGAACAATAGAGCCTTTAAATGCTCTTTTGCCGGATCTAAACGGTGCCGTTTAAGTTGATCTTAGCCCCAAACAAGGCTAACGTATCCTTAAGCATTTCAACAGACTCCATATTCCCTAATCAACTTCGGTTCAAGGGTACATCTCTGAACTCCTCTGACACCTATCGTTGTAATCCTTCAACGACGTCAGAGAGGTGACGAGTCCCGACGGCCATATATTAAATGGATCACCACGTTAAGTAGATCTTAGTCTCAAATAGGACTAACCTTTGGCGACAGGTTGAATATCATCCCTCAAAGGACAACCTCAGTCTTTGAGAGGTTAACACCAGCAACACTTCGACCGGACAAAGGGAAAAAAGAAGACGTCTCTATCTCCGAACCAGTTCCAACGGCTCATCATGCTCGACGTCACCTTTGGCGACGAGTGAGGAAGGCAGGGGACAACTCCCCCTCAGGGCTAACTCCACCTGTTTCTGTGGTGGAGGTCAACGCTGCTGTTCCAACTGGGAACAGCTTTGAACTGCTGAGGAGGGTATGTAAGAACTCTCCAACCGCTACATTGAAAAGATCTCCTCCGCCCGCGGAGAGAGTTCCGGAAACACGGCAAGAACAGCCCCCTCAACGGCTGTCTTCAAAAATATACAAGGTTTGGCGGAGGGTGCAAGACTCCGTGATTGATCCAGACCACTCTCGTCAACAGAAAAAGGCGAAGGTGCAAAAAGAAAAGGACCGTCCTATTAAACAGCAGAAGACGACGATCACCAGGATGCCCACTGCAACGGCCCCCTCCACTTCAACGGCCCACAAAAGAAGAAGGCCGGAGAAAACCCCCGCGCCGGCGACAAATATCAGAGGTGATGAACCCAAACGTCCTAAGTCAGGGGGCATTGTAGTTCATACCGTCTATATGGCGTCTGGTAAGGAGGACAGTCGCATATCTACGGGTCATCGACCGCTTACGCGATCAGTGACCAAGGCTCAGGAGAAACAGCAAAAGCTCCCGGAGATGATGACCGTGATGGCCGCACTCACTGAGCCAAAAGAAACCCCTGAAATGTCCTCGGATGAACTTCAGGAACAAGAAACTGACGCCGAATTCCTTCGTCGTATACTGGAGAAGAAGGATAAAGAGGCTGCGGAACAGGCAGCCAGCATAAAGAAAATGGCCTTCCTGTTCCAGGACATGGCGGGCATGATGATTCAACAAGATCCACCTGCTGAAGATCCCCCGATCATCCTTGAAGACGATAGGGGAGAAACGTCGAATCCTCCTCCAGCTCTCTCAACGGCCAAGGAGGAAGCAATCTCCAAAGCCAACCTGGACGAATATATAGCTCAGCAGATCCGGGTTCATCATGCGACTGAGGCAGCCGGTCAGATCGTCCAAACAGGACGACCATATCTGGGCTGGTATGATCAGATACAGTACCCACCGGGCTATACAATACCTAAGTTCCGCATATATAAAGGGATAGGGAATCCGCATCAGCATGTCGCTTAATTCAGGGCCTTATGCGGCAATACTGGAGGCGATGACAAATTGATGCTTCGCCAATTCGTCGGCAGCTTGTCAGAAACAGCGTTCGAATGATATTCCGAACTCCCGAACGATTCTGTCAAGACGTTCACTGAAATGGAGTTGCTATTCACTCAGCGATTCGCGAGCGCCAGCGAACGGGCCCCGATAACAGCGTTGATTAATGCCAGGGTAAGGCCGGGCGAGACGTGGGTCCAGTACGCTATACGCTGGCGAAACTTGTGGTCGAAATGCGAACAACGCATTGAAGAAGCGCCTGCGGTGGGCATGTTCGTGGGTACCCTAGACCCTCATGCCACTATCTCACAGTTCATGATGTTCTTTAAGCCGACCACATTCCAGGCTTTGATCGACAAGCTGGCCCAGATGGATCAAATGGGTCACAGACCTTCTCCCCCAAAGCTAGAACTGCGGAACGACAAGGGTAAAGGGAAGACAACCTTCGTTGCGAATGCTCATCAACAACCCAGCACCCAAAAGCTAGCAGATCAATCGGGAGAGAGACGGCGGTTCTATATTGAGAAAATGAGACGCCCCTACTCATTCCCGCGGGATAAGACGAAGAAGCTGTTCGAGCTGGCTGTGCGCAACAGGCTTATCGACTTGCCGAATCCAAGGCAACCGCCACAACCCAACGAGGCGAATAACCCCAATTATTGCCGTTATCATCAAACGGCAAGCCATCCGATTGAGGATTGCTTCGTCTTCAAGGGATGGATTGAAGATCAATACCTACAAGGCAAGTTTGCCCTATCTGAAAAGTGGAAGGTAAATCCACCCCAGCCGCACATTCCGAAGAAGACGAACACGATGGGGGCAGCTTGTTCTTTTGTCAAGGACGAAAACGATGGGGGAAACTCATTAGACGAATCCGAAGACTACGTAGCGACTTGTCATGTGATCTCTCATCCACTGGCGGATGATGAAGAGGCTCCTTGTTCCGAGAAACCAAGGGCGAACCCTGAGCCGGAAGTTCTACGGCCGGCAGACGAGTTGATCGATATCTTCCTAAATGAAATTCGTCTGAAAGCAAAAGCCAATCAAGAGCGTGAGATGGCCATACTGGAAAGAGCCAAGACACTCCTGTCAAATCAAAATCCATCCACTGCAGATAAAAACAAATTCAAGACGAGGAAAAGGTTCGCCAAAGCCCTATCAGCGGGAATGAAGCTACCGCCCTCTGAAGAAAATACTTTCGGTGGAGTAGAGATGCATCCTAACTTCTGCTTATATCATCAGAAGATCATACATCCTACTGAAGACTGCGAATCCTT
The DNA here is from genome assembly GCA_030015575.1 of Agapanthus africanus. Lineage (NCBI taxonomy): Eukaryota > Viridiplantae > Streptophyta > Magnoliopsida > Asparagales > Amaryllidaceae > Agapanthus > Agapanthus africanus. The sequence goes on from CM057337.1 coordinate 716,998,748, forward strand.
TAACTGTTGGTGGCAAGGGTATGTCACTCAAAAGCAACACTTCGACAGGACAAAATATGAAGCTCGTAGACGTCGAAAAAGTGCGATAGATGAGCGCAAAAGAGCAGCCGACGACTGCCATATAGCCGACTCTAAAGGATCGCAAATTATCACCTTTGGAAGCGACTCTGACGAAGAGGCTGCCCTCAACCCTCTCCTCAAGGAATTCATTTCAAAGATGAAAGAATTGAGAAGTTGTGAAGACGTTCAGCCATGCAATCGCACGCTACTCGAAAAAAATCTCGGCTCCGCAAACAAAGGATCGAGTAAAAAGGATAAAGGGAAGGGAAAAACAGCCCTCGTAGCCAATGCTCAACAGCCATCGAGTGGCCCTAGACGGGTTGTTTGCCGAAACAACAAGCAGCAACCCTTCCAGGAAAAGTTGAAACGTCCTTACTCGTTTCCGCAAGATAAAACAAGGGGACTGTTCGAGCTGGCGTTGCGCAACCGACTCATAAATCTGCCGGAGCCAAAACGTCCGTCGCAACCAAATGACGTCAATGAGCCCAACCACTGTCCCTATCACCGAATACTGGGTCACCTGATCGAGGATTGCTACGTCTTCAAAAACTGGGTTGAAGATTAATACCAACAAGGCAAGTTCGTCATCTCCGAAAACTGGAAGGTGAACCCGCCACAACCGCACGATCTAAGAAAAACGGATATGCCAGGGGCATCATGCTCAGTCATAGAGAAAACCTCATAGACCGAAAAGTCAATAAACTAGATATTCGCCTCAAATACGGTGATGACGGACCGAAACGTCCTTAAACTAATGATGGACCGCAATGTCCTAAAACTTGCAAGCGGACCGAAACGTCCTTAAAACTACTACCGCAGCATCCTTAGGCTGACGAGATAAAAAAATATATAATAAAAAAACGGTATGTCCATAAGCAAAAAGGGCACTGCGGGGTCCTTAAACTCGTGGACCAAAACATCCTTAAACTAATGTTGGACTGAAACGTCCTTAAACTAATAACGGACCCCCACGTCCCTAAACTGGAACATAGACCACCACGTCCCTAAACTGGAATGTGGACCACCACGTCCCTAAACTGGAACATAGACTACCACGTCCCTAAACTGGAATATAGACCACGACGTCCCTAAACTGGAATACGGACCACCACGTCCTTAAACTGGCGATGGACCACTACGTCCCTAAACTGAAACATGGACCACTACGTCTTTAAACTGGAACATGGACCACCACGTCCCTAAACTGGAATATGGACCACCACGTCCTTAAACTGGAACAATAGAGTCTTTAAATGCTCTTTTGCCGGATCTAAACGGTCCCGTTTAAGTTGATCTTAGCCCCAAACAAGGCTAACGTATCCTTAAGCATTTCAACAGACTCCATATTCCCTAATCAACTTCGGTTCAAGGGTACATCTCTGAACTCCTCTGACACCTATCGTTGTAATCCTTCAACGACGTCAGAGAGATGATGAGTCCCGACGGCCATATATTAAATGGATCACCGTTTAAGTTGATCTTAGCCCCAAACAAGGCTAACGTATCCTTAAACTAAAACACCAAACCCAAATCTAAGTAAATACGGATTTGGACTAATCCACGTCCTACGGGCGACGGCATTACTCAATCTCCGTATACAATCCACGGGCAACCACAAACAAAACAAACATACACGACACGAAGTGAAATTCTGGAGAAGGAGAAAGTGGTTACCGCGATGCGGTAGCGTAATTAACTGCAGGGGCTTGCGCCTGCAGGGAAGAGCGTCCCCACAATCAAAAACCTCTCTAGCGAAGGGGAATCTGACGAAGTCTGCTACATCGGCCGCATCCGTCTAAACCTCCGATACACGGTGCCATAAATCAACTTGGCATCTTCGGAGAGGTAGACGGATAAAACCATATAGCATCCGCCTCGAATCTCAGGCAACTGGGAACGTGGTAGTCCAACTTGATTTATGGCAGCCCTTATAAAACCATACAACATATATCGCGATGCGGTAGCGTAAGGGTTGTCCCACCGGGCGTGCCAGAATCTGCTCCCCTCCGAACGGCGGCGGAGACGCGAGGACGTCTTGCCTGAGATTCGGGGCAGATGCTATATGGTTTTATCCGTCTACTTCTCCGAAGATGCCAAGTTGATTTATGGCACCGTGTATCGGAGGTTTAGACGGATGCGGCCGATGTAGCAGACTTCGTCAGATTCCCCTTCGCTAGAGGGGTTTTTGATTGTGGGGACGCTCTTCCCTGCAGGCGCAAGCCTCTGCAGTTAATTACGCTACCGCATCGCGGTAACCACTTTCTCCTTCTCCAGAATTTCACTTCGTGTCGTGTATGTTTGTTTTGTTTGTGGTTGCCCGTGGATTGTATACGGAGACTGAGTAATGCCGTCGTCCGTAGGACGTGGATTAGTCCAAATCCGTATTTACTTAGATTTGGGTTTGGTGTTTTAGTTTAAGGATACGTTAGCCGTGTTGAGGCTAAGATCAACTTAAACGTTCGTTAAGGATACGTTAGTCCTGTTTGAGACTAAGATCTACTTAACGTGGTGATCCATTTAATATATGGCCGTCGGGACTCGTCACCTCTCTGACGTCGTTGAAGGATTACAACGATAGGTGTCAGAGGAGTTCAGAGATGTACCCTTGAACTAAAGTTGATTAGGGAATATGGAGTCTGTTGAAATGCTTAAGGATACGTTAGCCTTGTTTGGGGCTAAGATCAACTTAAACGGGACCGTTTAGATCCGGCAAAAGAGCATTTAAAGGCTCTATTGTTCCAGTTTAGGGACGTGGTGGTCCATATTCCAGTTTAGGGACATGGTGGTCCATGTTCCAGTTTAAAGACGTAGTGGTCCATGTTCCAGTTTAGGGACGTGGTGGTCCATCACCAGTTTAGGGACGTGGTGGTCCATCACCAGTTTAGGGACGTGGTGGTCCGTATTCCAGTTTAGGGACGTGGTGGTCTATGTTCCAGTTTAGGGACGTGGTGGTCCACATTCCAGTTTAGGGACGTGGGGGTCCGTTATTAGTTTAAGGACGTTTCGGTCCAACATTAGTTTAAGGACGTTTTGGTCCACGAGTTTAAGGACCCCGCAGTCCGTGGTGATGTGTGGTCGTCGGGACCCGTCGCCTTTCTGACGTCGTTGAAGGATTACAATGATGGGTGTCAGAGGAGTTCGGAGATGTACCCTTGAACCGGATGTAAATTGATTTAGGGAGCAGCCATGCTCAGTCAATTTAATTTAAGGACTTATGGCCATGACCGGGCTAAGTCCAGTTGAATGTTCAACATTTTTATTTGTCTTTGGCTTATTAGGCCTGTGCTAAGGCTTTGCCCCTTTTTTAAATAATGCACTGCATTATTTTTGTTTTGTTTGGGCTCTGCCCATTTATAAGTGATGCGGAGCATCTATTTTGTTTGGGCTCTGCCCTTTTTATTGCACTGCAATTTAATTAGGCCTGCTTGGTCTTTTTGATTTGGGCCTGGCCCTTTAGAAAATGCATTGCATTTATCAGGCGCTTTGCGCCAATCAGAGAACGCAAGCGCTTGTAGTGTTGACACGTGTTGCGCAAGCGCAGTGCGCTGTGCTAAAGCGCTGTACCTGCGCTGCTGACACGTGGCGCGCTCTGGTGGCTTGCGCCAATCCAGGAGCGCAACAGCGCAGTTTGCAAGTGCAAGGCACTATTAACTTGAGAATCTTTTAGATTCCAGAACCAATGGTTCACAAAAAAATGCAAAGCACTGTTTGTTTCCTTGATCAAATTTAGATCAAAGAAAAACAAGTTTTTTCTTTTTATTTCAAGAACCAAAGGTTCATAAAAGTGCAAAGCACTATTTTTATTTTGTTTTTTTTAAAGATCTTGATCTTGTTTTTAGATCAATGATCTGTTCATAAGAGAATTTTCTCTTTTTCTAAAGGCTTTTTACCTTTTTTTCTTGAGGATTTCTCTACAATTTTTCAGAGTTCTCTCTGTTTAATTTCTTACAAAATGTTGATGCCTTTGAATTGAGGTCTGGGGTCCTTTTTATAGTGCCCATAAATTAGTTAAATTTGTTAAAGAGATCTTTCTCTGAGTGATTTAGGGAATTTTCCCCACCGTTGGATCTTTGATCCATGAGTTTTTGTTTTACAGAAGAAAATCTTCTTGTTTTAACAAGAACAGAAAGATTTCTTTAAAATCTTAATTCTGTTTGGCGCAAATGCCCCAGCGCGTGACACGTGTCGCACAGCGCAGCGCAACTGCGCGAGCGCATCTGCGCTGACACGTGTCGCGCAGCGCGCAGCGCAGCGCAACTGCGCTGACACGTGTCGCGCAGCGCAGTGCTTGCGCAACTGAAGCGTTGCTTCCTTTGATTTTACTTTAAATAGAGCTTTGTTCTGATTGGGCGCGCCTTCTTAGGCGCTGCGCTGATACATCTGCGCCTGACACGTGGCGCGTTGCGCGCAGCGCAAAGAATCTGAAGCGTTGCTTCATTTATTAAAGTTTAAATTTTCCTAGCAGTGCTTTGCTCTGATTGGGGAAGATGAAGCGTTGCTTCATCTCCCGCCTCGGAATTTGAACAGAGCTTTACTCTGATTGGGGTAAAAAAATGCCCCCCCCCACCGTTGCGCTTACGTGGCCCCAAACGTGAGCGCAACGGTGGCGGAATTCCAACCGCCGTTGCAACTTTGAAGAGGCACTTGATTCCTATAAATAGGACCTTTGGTCCCCTACAGATGCTTATCATCTTTCAGATTTTTATTTTCAAAAAACTTCAGTGCTTTGCTCTTGCCTTCGAGAACTCCAGAGCTTTGCTCATTTTTAAAGTTAGAAACTTTAAGTAAAATTAATGTAAATCAAATTAATTTAAATTAATCTCAACCAAAGAGCTTTGCTCTCACAGATCTTTTGATCTAAAGAGATCCCCATTGGGGTTTCATAAATAGAGCTTCGCTCTCAAAAAAAAACTTATAGATCTGCAGAGCTTTTGTTCATGGGTTCTAATCCCTGAACAGAGCTTTGCTCTCGAGGAATTTAGCCCTCTGTGTATATTATTTTTCTTCTATCGCTAATCCTCCTGTGGTATTTCCTCCAGGCATAATGGCGGTGCATCTATACAGTTTGCACGAGTTCGTCACCTATGACGATATCCGCGCACAGGGTCGTCAACAAAACCAGGAGTTTACAGACGCTCAATGTGCAGAGGTCATGGGTCGTCTGAACGCCACCGGTGGTTGGCTGCTTCCTCGTCGTTCGGCTCTCTTGAAAGTCGTGCTGGGAGCAATATGGAGAGCACTTCCGGGTCTTCACGAGGCCCTACCTCTCAATGCGCTGGATGATGCCGAAGACAAGGTGCATTCAGTGTACCTGACGGGGCTGATCTCGAAGAAACGGCGGGACAGCCTCATTGACATCCTACATCAAATCTTCCAGCAGACGACGATAGTTGCTGCTTATCGAAGGCCGGGAGGGCTTGTCGAGGATCTTGACACACAGGAGTGCGAGAGGCTGCACATAAGAATAATTAGAAAGGCCAGAAGAACTCTGGATGGCCTTACTTTTGAATTCCTCAATCCGTGCCCCGGATCTGAGATTATACCGTTGTAATAATTTGAATAATGTTTCTTATTCAATGCTTTTATGATTGTAAGAATTTTTGGCAATATTAATGGAGATTTTTGTTTTTCCTAGCCTGTCTTATCTTTTGTTCTGAGTCTTTTGCTTATGCATGACTGAATGTGTCTCGAACGCTTGATCAAATGTAAATCGGATGCTCTTTCTGTTGCTTTCTTCTTTCTCTTACTATCAGCATGCTGTCTTGATAAACATAATTGGCAGATAACTTAACTTCTCCGAGAGATAGCGATGGCTTAGGCCGCAGGTTCAGATCTGCTGCCTAAGACTTTTCAACTCTATGAGCCGTGAGGGTCTCATAGAGATTTTTCTCCCTACGGATCGAGAGGATCTCGTAAGTGGGTTTTCTCCTTAGGAATCGTGAGGATTCCTAAGTGTGTTTTCTCTTGTAAGTCGTAAGGATCCTATAAGAGAATTTATTCCCTTACGAGTCGTGAGGACCCGCAAGTGATGGGTGAGGTTGTCATTATCCGCATTTCATAGAGTCAGGAGTTGCTCTGGATGCTTCCCACGGGTTCACTGCTGTGTTCGGCGAGGACTAGGTTCTGCTCTGGATGCTTCACACGGGTTCACTGCCGTGCTCTGCGAGGACCAGGATCCGCTCTGGACGTTTTCCACGGGGTCAGGATTGACATAAGCCGCTTTCCACGTAGCCAGGAATTTTTGCTCTGGATGTTTCACACGGGGTCAGGATTGACATAAGCCGCGTTCCACGTAGCCAGGAATTTTTGCTCTATATGCTTCCCCCGGGTTCACTGCCGTGTTCGGCGAGGACTAGGTTCCGCTCTGGATGCTTCGCACGGGTTCACTGCCGTGCTCTGTGAGGACCAGGATCCGCTCTGGACGTTTTCCACGGGGTCAGGATTGACATGAGCCGCTTTCCACGTACCAGGAATTTTTTGCTCTGGACGTTTCACACGGGGTCAGGATTGATATAAGCCGCGTTCCACGTAGCCAGGAATTTTTGCTCTAGATGCTTCCCACGGGTTCACTGCCGTGTTCGGCGAGGACTAGGTTCCCCTCTGGATGCTTCGCACGGGTTCACTGCCGTGCTCTGCGAGGACCAGGATCCGCTCTGGACGTTTTCTACGGGGTCAGGATTGACATAAGCCGCTTTCCACGTAGCCAGGAATTTTTTGCTCTGGACGTTTCACACGGGGTCAGGATTGACATAAGCCGCGTTCCACGTAGCCAGGAATTTTTGCTCTAGATGCTTCCCACGGGTTCACTGTCGTGTTCGGTGAGGACTAGGTTCTGCTCTGGATGCTTTGCACGGGTTCACTACCGTGCTCTGCGAGGACCAGGATCCGCTCTGGACGTTTTCCACGGGGTCAGGATTGACATGAGCCGCTTTCCACGTAGCCAGGAATTTTTTGCTCTGGACGTTTCACACGGGGTCAGGATTGACATAAGCCACGTTCCACGTAGCCAGGAATTTTTGCTCTAGATGCTTCCCACGGGTTCATGCCGTGTTCGGCGAGGACTAGGTTCCGCTCTGGATGCTTTGCACGGGTTCACTGCCGTGCTCTGTGAGGACCAGGATCCGCTCTGGACGTTTTCCATGGGGTTAGGATTGACATGAGCCGCTTTCCACGTAGCCAGGAATTTTTTGCTTTGGGCGTTTCACACGGGGTCAGGATTGACATAAGCCGCGTTCCACGTAGCCAGGAATTTTTGCTCTGGATGCTTCCCACGGGTTCACTGCCGTGTTCGGCGAGGACTAGGTTTCGCTCTGGATGCTTTGTACGGGTTCACTGCCGTGCTCTGCGAGTTCCAGTATCCGCTCTGGACGTTTTCCACGGGGTCAGGATTGACATGAGCCGCGTTCCACGTAGGCAGGAATTTTTTATTGTATCCGTATTTCATGGAATGAGGGTTTGACTCTGGATGATTTGTATATCGCCGAGCCATGGAATTGGGAGTTGCCGCTGTTCCGCTTCGCTTGAAGTTGTATCCGTTGTTACGAGACGAGTGTTGAGATGACCTCTCGGTCATTTGCGACCCGTCGAGATTTGGCTTCTTCTTATGATGAAACCTGGGAGAGGAGTATGATCCCTTCTTTGTTTACGCCCTTGGATTGTATACAGGGTTTGATGTAACATCACCTGTAGGGCATAAATTTCATTTTTCATTTTGTTTCTTTTTCCGCGATGCTCTATCATTTCAGCTTTTATATCACGAAGGTCGCGATTGCCCTATCATTTCGGCTATTTTTGGCGGTGACCTATCATTTCGGCTATTTATTTTATTTTTACTCGCTGCTTTTTATTGCGAGTTGCCCCATCATTTCGGCTATTTCATGCATACATTCTTACTTGCTGATTTTTATTGCAAGTTGCCCCATCATTTCGGCTCTTTCGTATGCATGTGCGGCTCGCTGGCTTTTTGCCGTGAATCTGAAATTAGACACCGATTTCGGCATCAGCACCGCTACTACTGGGATATTACCAGGAGCGAATCATCATCTGCCTCTGTCGATGTCGAACAAAGGTGGCTTAGCGAACAGGGTTAGGGTCCTGTCGACTAAGGCTTTTAACTTCATGAGCCGTAAGGGTCTCACAAAGGTATTTCTCCCTACAAGTCGTGAGGATCTTGTAGATGTATTTTCTCCTTAGGAATCATGAGGATGCCTAAGTGTATGTTCCTCAGTAAGTAATAAGGATCCTATAAGAGGGTTTTCTCCTTATAAGTTGAGAGGACTTATAAGGGTTGTTCATCATGCGTACATATCCCCAGTCATGGATGAGACTTGGTTAGGGAAATGTTTATTCGCGCCCGTGGATTGTATACAAGGGTCAGTATTGAGCCACTTGTAGGGCAATATCGAAAGTTGTGGGGTTTACTTAAGCACAGCTTTAGGTCTCTGTAACTTAAGACTTTCAACTCTTATGAGCCAGGAGGGTCCCATAAGAGAGTTCTCCTTACGAGTCGTGAGGATCTCGTAAGTGTATTTTCTCCTTAGAAATCGTGAGGATCCCTAAGTGTGTTGCTTCCTTGTGAGTCGTAAGGATCTCACGCGGGTAGTTTCTCCTTACAAGGTCGAGAGGACTTTGTAAGCGTCTTTTAACGAGGTTGCGCCCTTTCGGGTTTTCACAAACACTCGCCGGTAGTCCTGCTGTTTTTACTCACGGAGCCCTTTCGGGTTTTCATCCGTGCCCATTTTGATTATGGACGTACCCTTTTTTTTGCGAGTAGGGGATTCGGGTCTGATACCAATCTTAGCATCAGCATCGCTGCGACTGGAATATTGCCAGGAGCGAATCATCATTTGCCATGACAGGACTTAGAGTTTGATACCGGTCTAGGCATCAGTATCGCTACAACTGGGATACTGCCAGGAGCGAATCATCATTTGCCATTGTCGATGTCGAACAAAGGTGGCTTAGCGAACAGGGTTAAGGTCCTGTCGGTTAAGGCTTTTGACTTCATGAGCCGTAAGGGTCTCACAAAGGTATTTCTCCATACAAGTCATGAGGATCTCATAGGTGTATTTTCTCCTTAGGAATCGTGAGGATTCCTAAGTGTATGTTCCCCTGTAAGTCGTAAGGATCTTATAAAAGGGTTTTCTCCTTATCAGTCAAGAGGACTTATAAGGGTTGTTCACCATATGGACAACAGTTGACATCAAATAAAGGTGAACATGTAGCTATAGCCAGATATATGTGTAAACATAAAAGTATAGCAAGGTATATGTATCTACCTATCTTTAATGATATAATATACCCTCCAGGTATAAGTGAAGTATGTATGCAAGGTATACATGTAGCTATGTCATTATGTGTGTATGTACCTATCGCTGATGGTACAATACCCTATAGGTATACAGGTAAGTAGCATGTAAGCATGTCAAGGCATATGTGTAAGCATGTAGGTATACAGGTATGCTATATGTCATATGCATAAAGAAATATGAATCAATGTCACAATGTCCCTAACCAAACAATATCATATCTATATGTGTGTTGTGCGTGTCATGGCAATTATTGACGGTGTGTGTGTCATAAAATCAGTGCTCGTGCAACATGAGCCGTCAATAATAGTGCAGTGTCCTAAAGGTACTAGTCCAAGCACAACAAGTAACTAAGCAATAAAGTGTATGCGCAACTCTATATATGAAATAGAATATGCGACAAAGTCAAGTCATCTCTAGCCCAGACGCATAACGCCATGCGGGCGATTCCCCTGTAGATGTTAAATCTACTCACCAACCATCCTGGCTAAGTAAAGCCAACAACTCGCTTTCCCTTCTTCGCAGCGCCCGAAGTCCCCGCCTGCGATCCTGAAAGCATATAACAATATAACAAGTGTATATTAGCAATCGATCAATAACATGTACCAACTACGTTTGACCGACGCACCAACTCCAAACATACTCTCAAGTGTTCGTCAAGTGGCTAACGCGCGTAGCGACACTACGAAACTAACTCAAGAGCAAAAGCTACACAAGGACACGAACGACATCGGAACGACCCTAGCTAGGAACACAAAGCGACACAACTACCAAGCCTAGACCCTGATCGTACCGATCGCGCATTCACAACACAAGATATAGCGTGGAATCAATATAATTAACGTCGCAACGTCAAAAGAAATCCACGCCTAAAATTTACCGAAACCTAGTAAGCAATATATATCATTTTAGCACAAAACTATAACTTTTTACCAAAACTAGAATTTAAAAATATCACTAATTAGCAAGATTAAACCATTTAAACCTTTACTATAATTTTAATCTCAACCAATTAGGATTAGCAAAAGTTTAGTTTGTTAATTAGCTAAATTATCCGATTAGGAAAATATCATTTAACAAATTAGCAACTTGGTTAAGTTTTCATAATCTTCAAATAACAATTAACCATTTCATCAAGTTAAATCCTAACTTGAACTTCATTAAAATTATCATGAATGAATTAAATATGAATTTAAAGCTATAATTAAACAATTAAATAGCTATCTTATGATTTAAACATAACAAATAAGGATTAGGGTTAGGGTTTTATACCTCACAAAAGATCAAAATCGAGCAACTAGAAACATTAACTTTTACCTCCAAAGATCAAGTTTTTCTTGAAGATTCAAGCTAGATTTGTGAAGAAGAAAGATGAGTTAAAATTTGTTTCGAAGTTTTGTGGATTTATTTAGGGATTTTTGATGATTTATTGATCTTGAAGTGAAGAAATGAGCTTGAAAAAAAAAAAGAGGGCAGAATTGGGTAAGGCTCGGCCTTGATGAGGAAAAGGGGGGGTTTTGTGAAAAAAATGAAGAAAGTTCTAGCAAAAATTCAATTAATGCACATTTAATGCAAATGCCACCTTTTCCTTCTTCTTTTCTTTAAAATTTCATTTTAAACACAAAATATCTAGATATTATGGATGGATAGGATTAACAAAATATCTAGTGATTAGATTAGCATAGAATCTCATTAGTAGTAATTAACCCATGCCAAAAAGTAATTACTACTAATAAAGTGCACAAATAAAGCATTACAATAATATTATAATTAGGGGAAAAATTTATGTGAACCAAAACTTTCCATTGACCCCCAAAGTCCGCGCACTAGCTTCATTCTAGCTAAACTAGGTGTCGTGAAGTCTATACAGAAGTTTGATCACAATCGGGTTAAAACGGAAAACACCGACTATTTTACCCTTAAAACGGAAAATCACCTAAACGATTTCTAAAACGTTACAATCTTCCCCCTTAAAGAAATTCGGTCCCTGAAATTAAAATTCTCACTAAACGTACCTTCAAAGAGATGAGTACAAAAACTCCTAAATCTCACTCGCAGCCTCCAAATTGATCACCTCGGTATACGGCTACGCCAAAGAACCTTCACATATAGCAAGTCCCTTGACCGAAGTCTCTCCACCTGCCGATCCACTAAAACTATTGGCTGCTGGTGAACGAAAGATCGCGTTCAAAAGAATAGTCTGGTGCTGAATCTTGTGAGAAGGTCATGAAGGTATTTGCGAAGTATCGACACAAGGAAAACAGGTGAATACTCAATAATCTGGACGGAAGTGCCAAATTATAGGCAACGGAACTAACTCGCTTTAAGGATCTCAAAAGGACCTATAATCCTGGGATAAGCTTCCCAAAACTCAACACGTCATTCATCGGAAAATCCGTAGGAATACATGATCTCCCACTGCGAACTCAAGTCTGCGACCACCACGGTCGGCATAAGACCTCTGTCTGCACTGGGCTGCTCTCATCCTGACCTGAACCAACTGGTTCATCTCCGAAGTCTCTAGACTAACTGGGGTCCAAAAATCCTACTCTTGCAGAGTTAGAAAAACAGACCGGCGATCGACATAACCTACCAAACAAAACCTATGGTTGCCAATTGGAATGTCTCCTGATAACTGCTATCGAAGGAGAACCCTAACAGTGGCAAGTGACGATCCCAAATGCCGACAACAATTAGTACGTACGCACAAGTATATCCTCCAGAGTCTGTATAGTCCATTCTGTCTAACCATCAGCCAACGGATGGAAAGCGGAGCTAAAGCTCAACCAGTACCCAAGGCTTCCTGAAGCTTCTGCCCAAGACGGCAAGCGAACAGGGTGCCTCTATTGGATACAACGCATGAAGGAACTTCGTGCAAACGCACAACTTAACGAAGAACAACTGAGCAAACTGAGCAAAACCGGACACAACACCCAAATGGAGTCACACCCTGACTAAACCGGGGTAGACACCACAACGAAATTCATGGAGATCTGCTCCCATTTCCACGCCGGAACGGTTAAAGGTTGCAACTCTCCAGCCGGTCTCAAATGCTCAACGTTAGCTCACAACAAGACAGACACCTTGAAACGAAATCCGAAACTTCATCTTCATCCCTGTCCACCCGTAACTATCTCACAAGTCACGCTACAAATTGGTGGAACTTGAATGAACACTGAAGGCTGACTGAGGTGCCTGCTCTAGGATTTCGCGTCTCTGCCCATCAGCAACAGGTACACACAAACGCGTCCCTAAACGTAGCACATCTGGTCACAAATCAAGGACTTCAAATCTTTACCCAGCCAAGTATGCTCAAGAATCTCTGACGAACGAGTATCGGCGGGCTGTGCCTCGCGGTAGCGATTAAGGAAAAGTGGTCGGGCGCGGACATGAGCAAGCTGTCCCCTCAGTAGAGGCGAACATAAGCTGTACTCAACGATCGCACAAGAACTGTAAATCTGCAGAAGACTATCTCAACAATCAAAACCCACTGCAGGAAGATGTACATTAAACTCTGGTGGTCCGTGAAAATCTGACACGACTCTCCGAACAAGTAGTGTCCTCAGATCTTCAACGCACGACCACCGCGGCCATCTCCAGATCATGAATGGGATATCCTGCTCGTACTTCCTCCAACCGTCGGGAAGAGATAACTCTATAGTACCACATCAGCGCAAAATCGAGCCCCACTCGCGAAACATCACAGTTAAACAACAAAGTCGCCCGAACCAGAAAGCAAAGAAAGAACTGGTGCAGTTGTCAACCGAATCTACAACTGCTGAAAACTCCGCACACATGCCTCAGTCCAAAGAAAAGAACCTCCTTTCCGGTCAATTCAGTCAACGGTGCAGCGATACACTAGCAATCCTGCACGAAACGGCGGTAAAAACCTGCTAGGCCCAAAAATCTGCGGACCTCCGTCCGTACACAAGTCTGGGCCAAAGCTGTATGGCATCGATCTTCCTCGGGACCATACGAAAACCGTCTCCCGTAACTACAAGACCTAGGAGTCAACACAATCAAGCCTGAAGGAACACTCCGAGAATTTAGCAAACAGCTGGTGCTCTCCCAGTATCCGCAAAACAAATTCTCAAGTGCTGCTCCTGTTCCTCACGACTCTTAGAAAAAGACCATAATGTCATCAATGACACAACAATAAACTGGTCGAGGAACGGCCTGAAGAAATCCGGTTCATCATATCCACGAATGTTGCTAGGACATAGGTGAGTCCAACGACACCACCAAAACACATATTGCCCGCAGCACGCACAAAAGCAGTCTTCGGAATGTCATCACTCCGAACCCGCAACCAATGATGACCTAATCCCAAACAAACTTAGAAAATGTCTCGCACTCTGGAGCAAGTCAAACAAATCGTCAATGCGAGGTAAAGGATACCTATCTGCACCGTAACTCGGTTCAATTGACGATCAATCAACACACAATCTCAAACTGCCGTCTTTCTCCCTGATGAACAGAATAGGGGTTCCCCAAAGCGAAACACTTGGACGTACAAGGCCCACCTATCTAGCAACTCTGCAGCTGATCCTTAAGCTCCCGAAGCTCCGCCGGCTCATCTGGAACCACGTCGGAAAACTCTCGCACGATAGGAAGCCGGTGCACAAACCCACTGTGGCTCCGGCATCATGAATGAAAGACAAGAATCCTCAAATCCTCTCCTCAAAACCCGACTAGCGAAAAAGGCTGAATTCAAGCTGTGAGAGGTGGCACCACTGTCTCCCTGCACAACAAGAACTGACTTGCCGGGAAAACAAAACCTGATTGTTTTCTCGCGGCAGTCCAAAGACGCCTAGCACGTAGCTAACCAGTCCATGCCTAGGAGAACATCAAATCCAATATCTCAAGAAGGATCAAAATGACGGACGAATCTCTATCTCCTATCTGATTGGCACATGACTGAAATACGCGTCGCGCAATAAAAGAATTTCTGACAGAAGTTAACACAACAAACGGTTGATCTAGCTAACCGACTCTCCTCGTCCCAAGCCTCTGCTACTCCCGCGACATGCACGAAACCTGTCACGGTGACTGAACCTCTGTCTCTGGGCTGGTACACCTGCACGAGCCCTCCTCTGTTCTTGAACTCCCAAAGTCTCGGAAAGATGCTCCTCGTCGAAACGGGCTGCGTCCATTGGTGTTGTGTGAGTAACACGTTGCAGTGCTGATCGCAAGAAATAACTAGGTAACAGGGGTGGCAACCTCCTGTCGCCGCGCTCTACTGGTCTCAACCAAAGACCTCATCGTCTGGCGCAAGTCCTGCATCTCAGCCTCAAACCTAGCAATACGATCTATCGAAGGCGGATCCATCTGCTCCTGTGTAACGAGCGTGCCATCCTGGTCAGTCCTCGTCCCACACAAGTCAACACTGACCTCGACCCTCACTGCATCACTCTGAGTCCCCATAGTCATCGGCGGCAAAGGCTATAAATGGAAATAAGATTCGATAAGAACACGGAAATCGAATCACAAGGATATGTATCATCAAAAAAGGAATTTCAATCAAATAATACTTAGGTCAATTTAGGCGGAGTACCGCGTCGTGAGTATGCCGCGGACATACACACCCTACGTTACTCTGCTTAAGCTACCTACTCCATCATACCAATGTCATCCTACACTCCGAAAGGTAAAACCTAGCGCTCTGATACCAACTTTATCACGACCCGAAATTAGCACGTGACGGCCCTTAAACTACGCAACGTCTACAGGCGTAACGCAATTTAAGTAAGCCGAAAACCCAGTAATCTAAACCATCAAAAGTAGTAAGTGATAATAGAAGTTTTAAAACCTTTGAAATCTCAACCCAAATTCTTTAAAAGTCCAACTTTATTTTCTTAAAAATTTTGGCAGCACCTCCTTTGTAAAAACTAACCCTAAAAATGGGTACAACACAAATGTAAGTAAAGCATCCCCAACGGGAGTAAATCCACGCCCAACGGCGGAAAACAACCACCACAACAGATATACGACGCCGTAGCGAAGAAATAAAAGACGATAGAAGTAAAACTGCATAAAAGACCTCCAAGTCACAAAATAATATACAATATCGTCCTCACATCAAGTCTCTAAGTCATACAAAATAATGGTAAATGGAGAGTACATGATACAATGAATATACAATAAATATGAACGGATAACCAAAAACCCACCTAAAGCAAAACTGCACACTATGAGACGAAGCGGTACCCGCAGCAAAAGATGATAAGATAGATGAATAGCCTGTCTCGACTACTCTGGGGAAACAACTTGCAAAACCCTGTGGCACAACGGGGGCAAGTTGCCAACTCGTGAATAGTAAATAACATATGCAGGTAATCGCAAGTATGGACGTACAACGCGAATCTAACATAGGTAAGCTAAGCAATATATGGTCATATGAATGCAATAGTCATGAAAGATACTCTAGCAGGTACATCTAATACATGAAGCAATAATATGACAATCTGTATGCAACAATCATGTAAGGTACTCTATCAGGTATAACTAATACATGAAGCGATGATATGACAATGTATATATACAACAGTCATAAAAGGTACTCTAGCAGATACAACTAATGCATGAAGCAATGCATATAAAATAAGGTATGTAAATGCAACAGTCATGGAAGGTACTCTATCAGGTACTACTAATACATGAAGCAGTGCATAAACAATAAATGTGGAGTATGGGATAAAACATGTCATTCCCACGGAATCCTGACCACGTGGTAGGACCAAAGTCCATCAAAACAATCCAAATCCCAATTTCCTCAAATCAGCTCCCAAATTAGCTCTCATATCATGTAAGTCTCACAAATACTGAATGTACAATATCAAATAAATCTCATATCATGTATCCAATATCAAGTGAATCTCATATATCTTGAATGTACAGTATCAAGTAAACCTCATATATCCTGAATGTACAGTATCAAGTAAATCTCATATATCCAATATCCAGTAAGTTTCATATAAAGTGAGTGTCCAACATCGACACTCAAAAACATCATGAAACAAGTGTCTAGCATCGACACATAAATACTCATATCCATACGTTCCTCGAATCGTAAGTGTCCGGTATCGACACCCGTGATTCATGTATCGGTCTTTCTCATATTCATACAATTCTCGAATCGTAAGTGTCCGGTATCGACACCCGTGATCCACGTATCGGTATATATGTCCTCCGAATCTTAAGTGCCCCAACATCGACACTCTCGATCCCGTATCGGTTTAAAACAAATTTCTGAGTGGA
Organism: Agapanthus africanus; assembly: GCA_030015575.1. NCBI lineage: Eukaryota > Viridiplantae > Streptophyta > Magnoliopsida > Asparagales > Amaryllidaceae > Agapanthus > Agapanthus africanus. Next base: position 717,015,373 of record CM057337.1, read on the forward strand.
TGCATACAAATATCAAGTAAAGAATAAGAATACTTGCATAATATCATGAAACCACCGCGGTCCTCAAATCCAGAAAACATCAAGTAATGAATAAGTATAATTGCAGGAATCAATACATATATATTAGCGTCCCATTCCACTAATATATATATATATATATATATATATAACATCGTCTCATTCTACTGTTATATATACTTAGCAGTAAAAATATCAACATCATATGAAATCTATGAATGTAATATATGCAACATGAAACAGTAATATGAGCATATAAAGAAAAAACCGCTATTTAACCGCAACAAGTTAATATATATATCACGCGGTTCCTAATTTCTCCAAGTCCATACAACATCATATAAAGGTGAACATGTAGCTATAGCCAGATATATATGTAATCATAAAGGTATAGCAAGGTATATGTATCTACTTATCAGTAATGATGTAATATACCCTTCAGGTATAACTGAAGTATGTATGCAAGGTATACATGTAGCTATGTCATTATGTGTGTATGTACCTATCGCTGATGGTACAATACCCTATAGGTATACAGGTAAGTAGCATGTAAGCATGTCAAGGCATATGTGTAAGCATGTAGGTATACAGGTATGATATATGTCATATGCATAAAGAAATATGAATCAATGCCACAATGTCCCTAACCTAACAATATCATATCTATATGTGTGTTGTGCGTGTCATGGGAATTATTGACGGTGTGTGTGGCACACAATCAGTGCTCGTGCAACATGAGCCGTCAATAATAGTGCAGTATCCTAAAAGTACTAGTCCAAGCACAACAAGTAACTAAGCAATACGGTGTATGCGCAACTCTATATATGAAATAGAATATACGACAAAGTCAAGTCATCTCTAGCCCAGACGCATAACGCCATGCGGGCGATTCCCCTGTAGATATTAAATCTACTCACCAACCATCCTGGCTAAGTAAAGCCAACAACTCGCTTTCCCTTCTTCGAAGCGCCCGAAGTCCCCGCCTGCGATCCTGAAAGCATATAACAATATAACAAGTGTATATTAGCAATCGATCAATAACACGTACCAACTACGTTTGACCGACGCACCAACTCCAAACATACTCTCAAGTGTTCATCAAGTGGCTAACGCGCGTAGCGACACTACGAAACTAACTCAAGAGCAAAAACTACACAAGGACACGAACGACATCGGCACGACCCTAGCTAGGAATACAAAGCGACACAACTACCAAGCTTAGTCCCTGATTGTACCGATCGCGCATTCACAATACAAGATATAGCGTGGAATCAATATAATTAACGTCGCAACGTCAAAAGAAACCCACGCCTAAAATTTACCGAAACCTAGTAAGCAATATATATCATTTTATCACAAAACTACAACTTTTTACCAAAACTAGAATTTACAAACATCACTAATTAGCAAGATTAAACCATTTAAACCTTTACTATAATTTTAATCTTAACCAATTAGGATTAGCAAAAGTTTAGTTTGTTAATTAGCTAAATTATCCGATTAGGAAAATATCATTTAACAAATTAACAACTTGGTTAAGTTTTCATAATCTTCAAATAACAATTAACCATTTCATCAAGTTAAATCCTAACTTGAACTTCATTAAAATTATCATGAATGAATTAAACATGAATTTAAAGCTATAATTAAACAATTAAATAGCTAGCTTATGATTTAAACATAACAAATAAGGAATAGAGTTAGGGTTTTATACCTCACAAAAGATCAAAATCAAGCAACTAGAAACATCAATTTTTGCCTCCAAAGATCAAGTTTTTCTTGAAGATTCAAGCTAGATTTGTGAAGAAGAAAGATGGGTTAAAATTTGTTTAGGAGTTTTGTGGATTTATTTAGGGATTTTTGATGATTTATTGATTTTTGACGATTTCTAAAACGTTACAAAGTCCCTCTGTAAAAAATACTTGTTAAAAACTTCTTAACTGTAAAGATTCCTTTAGTTAACTCCCTGGCCTTTTTAATTCCAATACCACCCTTTATAGAAACTATTACAATTATATCATAAATTACTACGTTTTATCGTAAAACTACTATATATACATGGAAACTACTATATTTATGTAGAAAGTACTACATTTATAATAAAACTGCTACATCTATCTATAAGACTTACATTTATCAGTGAAACAATTACAATTATCTTGTTTTTTTTTTGTTTTTTCTTGAACTCCTTTCTCCTTCCTCCACCCTCACCTTCTTCTTCAAATTTTTTCTTCCAAAAAATTCATCATTTAAAGGCTATCAAATCAAAATTATAACCTAATGTAAAAGATTTGGATTTTTATTATGAGTTCCCTTTTTTTGTATCAAGGAAGAAGAAAGAAAAAAGAGGAAAGATTAGATTTGTTGGACTTCTTTACGAGAGTTGTTGATAGGCATTTGAGTTGTTGAGATATTGGATTGGTTAAAAATCACTTGGAGATGGATATAAAGAGATGAGAATAAAAAATTAGAAGCTTATGAAGGAGAGAAAATTGGAGAAGAGAGAGATAAGGGCAATATGGATAATAACAAAATAGAAATATAATAAATAATATCAAAATTGTACTGCAGAGATTTAAACAAAAGAACCCTTGGTGCTATAGGTTTATTTAGTAGTCTTTTGGATCCAGGGACTTAATCAGATTTCTTTTAGATCTCAGGGGCTTAAAGATATTTTCCCTTAATTCAAACTTCACAGGCTGTTTTAATAATCAAGAAAATATCATAATTTTAAGGGTTTTTTCAAATTTCACCCCCAAAATCCAGTATTTCCAAATTTCACCCCGAAAATCCAGTATTTCCAAATTTCATCCTCAAAACTATTAAACTGTCCAAATTTCACCTCCAAAATCTATTATTTCCAAATTTCACTTCAGAACAATTAAGTTATCCAAATTTCACCACAATGGTTCTCTTCTTTTTTCTTATGTTAAATAGGGATTAGAGTTTTAGATTTCTCATAATTTCAAAATTAGGAATTCTCTTGAGAGCGAAATTTAGGATATTTCACGTTCATCCAATATTTGTCATTTTAATAGATAAAATCAATCTCATTTGTGGCATTGTCATAACAATTACGACAACTTAAAGCAACAATATAAATCAGAGTTACTTCTATACAAGTAGTGGTTTAATTCAAGTACTTTGCGGCTACGGTATCTGTCACTCCCTGCTTCCTAAAATACGGAATACGAGGGGTGACAAGGCCAGTCATGCTCCTACGGTCAAGGAATATCCTACCGTAGTCACACTTCGGCTTCTAGCATTACGTGGTAATCAGTAATCATAGTGCAAGCAATGAGAAATGCAGTCACTAATTCTATCAAAACAGATGTAAAACTAACCAGATAGAGTTAAAGGAAAGAATAGCGCTGACGTCGCTAATGTAGATGTCCGCGGTATCCTCGAGGTAAGACAGATCCTGATCCGAGCTAAGTCCACTTCTCACTCTGAGCATGCATACTGAGGTCGTCAGAGCGGCACAATAGCAATATATACATATATAATGTGCAACGATGATAAACATAAAACAATAAGTATAGAGTAATGACGCAGCATGAAATAACTGGTACATGTAATGATAAAGCAGGTGTATCAGATCAGTAATCAATGCAATGTCCACGTCACTAAAGCAATCAGTCTCTAAGTCTCAATATCCAAATCACTAAACTTATCGTCAGTCCAAGTGTAAGCGTCAACCACCGCAGAAGTATCTCTAACCTAAGGGTAATCCCCAGGGGCAAGGGAACACGGGTCCGAATCACTATCAGTAAGAATCAGAAACACTACCAGTATAAATCCCGAAATCACTAAATATGCCGGTAGTGGGACTTCTGAGATTCCTTTGATCGAACTCACACTCAAACTACCCCACACATCGCAGTCTACATCAAACACCGACCATAAATCTAAATACTAGTCGCTTCATGACAAGTCTATGCGAGAATTGGAGACAGGGTCTTCATCAAGCATGTCTCGACTGGTATCCAAGATAAATGGACAGTGCTCGATATCTTACCTATGACACTAATATAAGTACTCCCATACCCATCCCATACCGGTTATAGTTACACTTATATATGCCCCATAAGCGTCGACAATGCAATAACTAAATGGTTCCGCTGATTGTGTACAAGTACGCGTCACTTCCATTATTCAATCACACTTTTATACTAACGTACTTACCACAATCCAATCACCAACATTTATCACTTGGTAATGTAACACGGTCACTAGGATATCGATGCAAATGAACACTATTCACAAGGGTATAACAGTCATGCAACATGAGGGGGTACAGTAAATGCACTACTGAATACATGTGAGCAACTGGTGTCGGTTGGATTAGAAAAATCATATAAAATCACACGTGTATAATTTGGCAAAACAATATAAAAGGCGTAAACAGAGTATTAAATTATCTTTACACTAAAATCAGTTTCGAGTCAATCAGGTTTCAGGTTTGCGAGTTATGGTCATTTCATTTTAAGTGTTCACTGCTGGAAATCCAGTTTCTGAATCGGAAGTCCGTTTTGTAACACATTTTACTCCCTGTTGGGAGCATAATTAGGCGACGCAACTGTTATGTAATATTTAAATTTATCTGTTATGTTTCCAACGCATCAGACGGATCAATAATATCCGCTGTACGCAGGGAAGGAGGTATGCACTCTCTAAGGTTACGGTATACATTCTGTTTCTGCACGAAACTGCAGTACACATCTACGGTTTAAAAGGTGTTATAAATATCAAACGACACTGGAATGCAATGAGGCCAGTACCGTTAGAAATCTAATTCAATTCTCCACGCTTCCATATATGGTTCTGCACACTTGCGCACTTAAACAGGGAGAAACATGCGTTCCAAAACGGATAAAGGTAAAGATTCTTGCTCCGGACTGCAGTCTAGAGTCATGAATCGCCTCATTTTTCGTTGCTATAACTTAATAAAATACAAAGATGAACTCTGGGATGCTGTAGGTTTATCTGTTGGCTTCGATACAAGCCATAGAACATTAGGTTACATGTCGCGTTCAGTTTAATATAGATTTTAGAACGTGGCATGTGCGGTGAATTCCAGATGCAACGCCGTCTTTGGGGGGCGTCGTTTCTTGTGCGAAACAACGTTATTTTGCATTCAAATTTCCACACGATAATTATAAACAGTAAAGGGATTTATCGATCATAAGTTTCGCTATTTTTATTTAGGTTTTGGTTTAGGATTCGCATCGAACATTCTTGCATTATATACATGTCACGATTGAAACATCGGTTTTACCCAATTAATTAAAGTGTGATTTAATCACTACAAGTTCTACACGGAACTAGAAAGGTAATATTAAACCCGAATGTATTCCACTCAATATGATTAAATAACGACGGTCACACATTAGAATGTAATGATAATTATAGTGTAAATATAATATCAATATAACTATAAATTTGACAAACTTGTATCTTATAGCATGTAGAGCAAGTGAGGGGTTCACTTGCCTCGGTCACTGACATGGAAGCGACAAACGTGCAGACTATTTGTCTCGACGCACGAGAATACTACGAACGTTGCGGAATCAGGCATGACGCGACGCGAGGCTCGAGCGCGATACGGACTGCGACAGACATGTGCGGTGTTGCGACGGTGGCTACGTTGACGACCATGACGGCTACAGAGACCGAGACCATGGCTTGGACGACGACAAAGATGACGGCAACAGCGGCTATGATGACTGCAACAGGTGCTCGATAAAATGGCTATAAGGATTTGGCTTGGGCTCGAGCTCAGCTAGATTTTGGCTTGGGCATGATGGTAGGCAACAACGATGCAAAGGGGAATGGTGGTGGTGACGATGGATATCTCGATGGAGGCGATGATGACGATGAGGTTTGCAGGGGAGTTCAGTGGGTCAAGGTGATGGTGTTTGGAGATGAGGGGTGGGGCCTCGGCACAGAGGTGGTGGAGGTGGTGAGTGGTGATGGAGTTGGGTGATGGAGTGGGTTGATGGTGGAAGCGGGGTTGCGGTGAGGTGGTTGACGGTGTTTGCAGAGGTAGAGGAAGCATGTGGTGGTCTAAGGTGACGGCTACAGCCGGCGATGGGTGCTTGTTGTGGTATTGGTGTTAGGTTGACAGGAAGAAGTGGGGAAGCTCGGTTAGGAGTGGGTTGATGGTGGAAGTGGGGTTGCGGTGAGGTGGTTGACGGTGGTTGCAGAGGTGGAGGAAGCCTGTGGTGGTCGAAGGTGACGGCTATAGCCGGTGATGGGTGCTTGTTGTGGTATTGGTGTTAGGTTGATAGGAAGAAGTGGGGAAGCTCGGTTAGGAGTGGAGGGTGTGAGCTCGAGGAGGAAAGGGGTGATGTCCCGATAGCGGTGAAGGGAGGTGGCCGACGGAGGAGGCATCAACGGTGGTGCGGGGACTTGTGGGTGTTGGGAGGAGGAGGAGACGAGGAGCGGGAAGCTCGGAGGTTGGTGGAGGTGGTGATGGTTGCCGTGGCTCGAGGATGTTGGGGGCTCGTGCAGTTTGTGGTCGATGGTGAGGCAGTGAGCTGCGGTGGTGGTGATGTAGATGGTGAGGGGGTCTCGGGTTGCTTGAGGAGGAGGATGGTGGAAGGTTGAGGCAGTGAGTGAGGAAAGTGGTGGAGGTCAGGGATGCGGGGGTTGCGAGGGTCTCATGGGAGCAGTTGAGGGGGAGGCGAGGTCATGAGGTGGCGTGTCGTACGGGGACGTTGGGGTGAAGTAGGTCGGGGCACGCATAGAAAATTAAGAAATTTTTTGCAAAAGTGAAGTTTTATTAATTATTGACAACTTAATGGTTTTGCGGGTGAAATTTAGAAATACTAGAAACTTGGTAGTTTTGAGATGAAATTTGGAAATATTGAAATATTAGGGGTGGGATATAAAAAAAAAACCTTAATTGTAAATCATCAATCGTGGCGAACGAAAAGCCACCCCACTCACCCCGTAGTACGAGACCTCTATCGAACCACCCCATCCCTCACTCATTAAGGCCCGACTACACCCAGCACCACCATCATCGACCAATTCCAACTACACCACTACCATCATCATCAAGACTATCTATCACAACCAATAATCCCCTCCCAATTTCAACCCCAATTTCATCATCGTCAACCCCAATTTCATCATCAACCATCAACTAATCTTTTATCGACACAGTATCAGAGAGAGAGAGAATGACAAGCCACACATCAAGTGCTCAAGGCAAAACCAACTCCAAATATCACCCCACTGATGCGCCAATCAACACAGAGGGGTTCCATGGCCGTTTCTGCAGCCCGATCAAAATGCACAGCAAGACCAGCCCCAGAAAGAAAAGAGAACCTGAGGTATCATCAAAATAATATTTCCATAATTTACCACATACAATTCTTTTACTCTTTTTTAAAAGTTTATTTAGTATTATCAAAATAATATTTCCATAATTGATATTGGTTTGCTATTTGTTAGTTAACCTGAGGTATTTCTTGCTAGCTGTATAGAACTTCTTAGTCCCACATCGGAAGCAAGAGAAGATGGGGCTGGGAAACAAGGCCATAAAACGAGAATAAATGTAATTTAATAAATCATACCTTTCTCGGCCTTTTGGCTAAGATCAAGTGTAGTATCTGTTCTTATCAGTTTAATATCTGATATGTGGGCTATCGGCTCACTATGATGTTAAATTAATTTTTTCTCCGGGGGAGTGCCCATCACAGTAGCTTGCTATTGGGGCTCTCAAGCATTGCCCTTGTGTTGCACTGTTGCATGGGCCTGGCGCACCCCACCAAAACTTAATTAAAATTTTCTTAATAAGGTATCTTGATATTGTATTTTTTTTTAATTACATTATTACATTATTTGCAGTCATAAAATTTGTTTTCTAAGAACAATTCCTAGAATCTGAGAATGACCAATATAACTTTGTATATATATAATCATACACGTTGTTTTTATTAAATTGTAACTTTTCTTTTTTTGAAGAATTGTGGAGATGTAAAGCCCTTGAATTGCACACTAATAAAGGAAACCATAATTTTTCCTTAGTAAACGACGATAGAGATGCAAAAATTTATACATTAGTCTTGTAGTAGTGTAACTTTTCGAAAATGTTCTTCTATTTTAACCATTCAAATATTTCCAAATCTCTGAAAAATCTCTACCATCACATCTACAAATTTTATCAAATATCTTAGACAAAAGATAGCAGAGGGTAAGATTGGTCCAATATAATTGCAATATGTGCCAACAAATTTATCTCAAGTATCTAAACAATCCAAAAAACTAATACTTGCAGCATCACAAGCAGGAGGCTGCCTAATTTAAGGAGCTCATCCACAACCAATAAAAAGATGAGGGCAAAATAGATGCCTATTTCATGGAAATTTCAATTTTGGCATCTTTGCTCTTTTCATTACAACTTTAGATCAGCAAAGGCAAAAGTTTGGCGACATTCGACATTTTCGTTTTTATGTTGTTTTTTCCCCCTTTTGAATCGGGAACGATGGGAGAATCAAGCATGGGGTCCGCGCATGTGAAAATAACAAAGAATCATGATAAGCCCGTTCGCGTTCTAGAGTTGTTAAGTAATTGTACCATAACAAGGCAGTGGTCTTTGATGGAGACCGTGATCTCCTTCAGATGTTGTCCTCCATCGATCCTGTGATGGCGGTCTTTAACGGTTGAGATTTGGTTTGAGAGTTGTGAAGCTTGTGGATCTTAATAGGTTGGCGTTGACGCCGAGCTATCTGCAAAAGAAGTCCCGGGGTGGGTGATCACCGTAGAACCCTCCAACGATCAAGTTAGTGCCAAGGAATATATGCTGAGTAACGGCGTATTGGAATCTGTTTAAATTGGAATTAGACTCTATTACAATGAGGATGAACATTGCTTTACTCATCGCATTGGTTATGTTGCTGGCTGCTTTGATCGTCGTTAGAACCAGCTGATCCACTGCCAAGATCATCGTTTATCAACATGCGCAAGTTGCACCGTAACTTTCTCTCTCTTTTCATTGTCAATTCATACTCAACTCATAGTTTTTAGTTTTTCAGACTTTTGGTTTCATAATTCTTAACTCTATTTTTTGTGTTTGTTAAATCATTCGCACATCCTGCTCCGGGGTTCATACATTGTAAAGCACCAATGCAATGTTGCGTTTTTGGCACCTCTCCAAATGTTGATTGAAGTCTTTATGCCTATACATGCCCTTAACAACTATCAACCAAAGCAACGTGCTATTTGCATCTCTTTTGAGCTTTACTACTATCATGTTACCAAATTGTATTTTGCTACGTCTCTTATGTTAATTTTATGTGTATGGTGGATAATAAGTGCATTTTCCTTACCTAAAGAGAAGTTTCTCTCCTATCTTAATTTGAAGGCTTGTATTGTTAGTGTTGAACTTAAAATAATCCCAACTGGTATTATATATATGATTTTTGGTGACTGAACAACCGCTAGAGGAGCAATTTTGTTGAACCAAAAAACTTAAGTAAAATATATATTTCTTGGAATTGTTTGAATGATCTTTCGCTGCTAGATATACTCATCTTCAACTATGTCAATAACGCACAAATAGTACATGCACACACAGACACTTGAACATGCACGCGCAGAAACATGCACGTACCTATATAGGATGTATTTATAAATATCTCCATGATGTATCCCTGTCAGTACCTTAACATTCCTTACAATAAATTTTCATTTGACAAATAAATGGGATCATCATAAGACGGTCTATCTATGTGCATGTAATGCGCACATAAAGATTGTTGGTGGTGGTTGTGCTCTATGTCAAAGCATCAAACACATTGTACATTTTGATATGCTGTTAGAAAATTTATTACCAGTCACAGTAAGATACCTTATATGCATTGGTAACAATCACTACTTGACCTTAAATGCTTGGATAACGATTTTAGAAATTTCAGTTCTTATTTCGAGAACTCCTTCTCTTCATTGGTTTTGGAATATCACAACTTCTAATGACAGGATATGGAATGCAGCTTTTCTCTTCTGTAAGTGGATGAATTTAAATGAGTTTAGACAATAGCATTTTTGCTGCTGGGCTATTTGATTTATAACTGATGTATTGAGTACTTTACTTTTATTGACATGTCATGAAATGTGCAGGTTCTGCTGCTCGTGTTTATTTGGTGCTTTATGGTTTGTAGCAAGGAAAGGTATGGCTGTCAAGGGCAAGCTACGTCAGATTCGGTAAGGAATTTGAAAATATTTGCTTATAGTCTCTACTGTGTATCTACTTGTTTCAGAAGCAATGGAAAGACTTGTTATTTTATTTTTGGATGGAAATAAACAAACATGCAAAAGTCCACCATGAATACGTGTATTGGGCTCTCCAGTATTGGAAAATACTGTAGTGGATCCAAATTTTAAAGCAAACTTCTTGTTAATGCTATAAGCTAGTGCATCTACTCATCTTAACAGGATTCACTTATCTAAAAAAATTACCATACCGTTCCGTCTTAACTAGAAATAGTTTAGATAAGCAAATGAAGCACTACCCTTTATCTTCCCTTCACGCAGCTGTATATACTGGTATTTCAAACTGATATTGGCATATATGTGTGACCATCTCAGAAGCACAACCCTTTGTTCCAAGATAGTTACCTTTGCTGTTGATATCCTCTTAAGATACTATTGAAGCTTGATGTTATGGTATCACTGGATCAAGTAAGAGGAGGCAAGTTTGAAAATGAAATCCTGCACTCTATTCTCTTTTTTTTTTCCCTCGATCCATCTCGAAGTCGTAGTAATTAAGCCGCCAAAGGGGATTCAGAATATGTCGGAGCATCTTAAATGTTTTAGTTAGTTGTTATGTTAAACGTCTAAAAAAGCGGGTAGCTTATGTAGACATTAAAAGCTATTGGCTATCTGTCTAAGCGACGGGTAAAATGGTGGCATCGGCAGGGAGAAGATTTAAAATACTCCCATGGTCTCTTCAACACTTCCTAACCACTCCAAAAGCTTCATCTCCTTTGCTTTTATCATAATTCTAGTATATACATCATTAACAAGTTACAAACTACAAACTAAACAACTAGAAACTATAAAAGAGAGAATGGATCTCCTTGCTTTAGTCCTCTTTTGCAATTAAGATTTCCTCTAATATTGTTCACAAGAACCAAAGTATTTCCACCTGTAATTGTTAACATAATTCATGACACCCATATAATGTGAGGTTCAATAAGGAATTTGATGATATTTGCTTACAGTCTTGTTTATTTATCTGTTTGTTGTTTTTAATTTTACTTCTGAAATCAAATGGATAAACTTATTGTTTGTTGTGAATGTAAGTTTGTCAAATAATTAATCCTTTACTTCTGATGTTTCGATGTTTTATTAAAGGGGACCTGTACTCCTAATTACATAATATCATTCTTGTCTTTGAATTTATTTTTTTTAAAAGGCAATGAGAGAGGTAAAGCAAATATATAACCCGAGCTTTTTATTCATACTCTATAGTGTAACGACAGATACACTGAAGGATTTATTCATTCTAGCATTAGTTAGAACAATTTCTTCTAACATATTGATCAAAGCCTAGAAGAAAAGTAGGAGCATGCTGATTCTTATTCTTTAAGGGCATATAGTAGCGCAAAGACGACAATGCTTGGTAGTGTAAAGAAAAACGCAGCACTGCTCAGATGGTTTGCATGGTCCAAAACTTGAGTCTCCTTGCTGTTGCGGCTGCTGGTGTGCTAAATTGAGATTGAACACAAAATACGAATAAATAGAGTTTAGAAGAAATATCAAGAAAGTTGTGTTAATTAAGATGACTAGGATGTGAGAAAGGGGTTGGTAACTCAAAAACTTACCTTGCTCTTTGTGTTTGTTGTACAAAGGGCTCGGCAGCGAAGAAGATTCAACTACCATTGAGACAGCCAACAACAAAGCCAATGTTAGCAGCAACACACCAGTCTTTGCCATTATACTATCGGTGCAAAGGTATGTAGCTGTTTACAAACAGATCGCAGAGGGCTGTAAGTATAAAGAGATGAGAAAGGGAAAGGTAAGTTGTGGGTTTGTGAATGAGGACGCATGCATGGCCCTTTTATAGGTGTTGTCATGGGTTGTCCTTTAAGTTTTGTTGATAATTCAAAACTAATACAGAATTAAGGATAGGATATGTAGTGGCTAGCTTCCGGTATTGCTTCCAATTCTTGTCTTATAATGCTGGGAGTTGATGGTACGCCCATCTTTCAGCAGAAGTAGAATGCCACAAAGAGGTCCACACCAGTCTTCCTATTCCCGGAGCTGAGGAATCGATTTCTAGTGGCTAACTTTACCAAGAAGGTTAGGCCCTTCCAAGGCGTTTTATTATGCTCGCATGAGTGGTCTTACCAAAGATAGGAATTTCTCCATTCTTCGATGATCCAACGCGCTAAGGGAATGAATGTTCTTACATGGATTGTAAATGCATGAATGCGATGGACCAAAAAATCTGCAGTTCCTAGTGGAATAGGCAACAAAGCTACTTTGCCTTCTACTGCTACTAACTCACCACCTCCCCAAGTTAAGTTGGTACTTGTTGCTGCACCGGGAGCGGTTATGCCAGGTGCTAAAGTATGGGTGTTTTGTACCCATTGAGCAAAAATGGGTTGTAATTGTATAGCGGTATCTGATTCATGTCTTGGGGACGTACTAAAGCTAGCGCTCATGTCATCCACACTTTTATTGACCGTCACCAGCTTTGACAATTAAGTTCCTAGAGCTATTGGTACTAATTTATTAGCTGTGTTATAGAATACTATAAGCTTAGGGGCTGTTTGGTTGTAGGATTTAGAAATTTGGATTCCAAAATAGTACGGTTGAAAATTTCTGGATTTCGTAATTTGTTATTTGGTTGGTTTTGGATTTCTAGTATTGGATTTGTAGATCCTTGTAATATTTGTTTGGTTGGTGAAAAGAAAGTGGGATTTGGATTTGAGAATTTTAGAGAAAGATAGATAGAGAGAGGATTATTAAATAAATAAAGTACACGGGTCCCATCCAAAAGTACAATGAATAGTGCCAAATCCTTAAAAAATTTTAGGATTCAAGAATCCATGTTTTGTGGTGGGCCCTCTATAAAAAACAAAGGAATCCTAGAAATCCAAATCCACCAACCAAACACAAAATTATGGAATCCTAGGATTCCACAATCCAAATCCAAAATAATCCTGCAACCAAACAGGCCCTTAGTAACATCATTTTACAACTAAAGTTTTAATTGAGTGTTGTTTTAACAACATCATTAGAATAATTAAGGTGGCTTTCTTAGTTATAGTTGACAAAGATGACAGCTTCCATTTACTTTTAAATTAGGCTTTAAAGTGCAGCATGCACCGACCCGCGTGTAAATAATGTTATTCTTGATAATTAATTATTCATAATCAGTCCTTGTAAGGTCATAAATGGACAGAATGCACATCTATATAAAAGCTCTCAAATTGGCTTATCCCAATTCACTCATGCTCCTTACCCCTAATTTCTTGTTCTCGACAAATATATACTTAATGATCTGTTTGTAAACTTTAGTTGTGTTTAAGCTCTATATACCATGAAGAAGAACATTGCTTTACTCGTCGCATTGGCTTTGTTGCTAGCTACTTTGATCCTAGTTTTTCTAGCTTTTTATCTTCTTCCTTTTGTTTTGGTAATTCTGAACTCTATTTATTTTGTGTTTTCCTAGCTCATGCAGCACGCAGTGCGCCGGGCTTCATACGATGTAAAGCACCAATGCAGTGTTGTGTTTTCGACACCTCGCCGAAAGTTGATTTTAGCCTTTGTGCCTATACTTGCCCCTGAGAATCACCATCAGAAGCAGCAAGCTCTTTCGTCTATTTTAGGCTGTTCTGTTATTTTTGTATGAAGGCATTTATAGTTGGTCTTAAACTTGTAATAATCTCACTGTTGATTTTAAATAAAGTGATTGTGGATGATTGAAGAGCATCTAAAGGAGCATATTTTGTTGAATGAGGAAACTTCAGTACACAAACCTTATTGTCAAATGTAATAATCACACCAAAGGCTCGTTATCAAACATATTGTGAAATGGTTACATAATTGAAAAAGAAAAGAGGGGGGAAACCCCCTCTCAAATGTTTACAACACCAATTAAAAATTTAGCAACTGTCTATTGAATTGGCCAACAGATGTCCATCCCAATATTGCTTCAAATATCTTGCAAAAACATAAAACAAGATGAACGCTTGATTAAAACTTCGAATAGGAAATGCTTAATGTCAACTATTTTGAAGTATTCTCCTTTTCACTTTGATCCTACCAGGCTTGGAAATTTTCTTATGTACAGCCTCAAACTTTTTTGGAGTCAAAGAATTACAATAAGGATCCCTTAGCACCAATTAAGTACTCTTATACCTAATAAGACCCAAGGGAAATCAACAACAATATTTGACAACCAAAAAATAAAAATAAAAATTCAACCTCGATAACAAATATATATCAAAATTTTTCTGGAGTCGGCTATATAGATCTGATTTATCCATTCTACTCTATTTAAGGCCGTCTCCTCGATTACATTAGCAATTAGTATATCAATCCTAACCGTCTCCATCAACTGAGGCGTTTGTCGATCTCCATTGCACATGTCCAAACCATCTCAATTTATTTTATTCTCTGTAGGAGGTGTTGTTAAGGAGTCTTGTATATCACGACACTGCATGCATTACCAGAAGAGAATCAGACGTGTGATGAAATGTACTTAAGACGTCTGATGAATAAAGTCCCAGAAATTCAAAGGAGGCACAGACGTCTGAGCGTATGTGCTTCAGACGTCTGCCAACTCTCTGGCTAGACACGCTGAAGAGGGTCAGACGTCTAACCCATACAAGGTGAGATATTTGGCGATACTCTGGTTTGGAAACAGAGCGAGCGCAGACGTCTGACCCACATAGGGTCAGACTTCTATCAACGGTTTCTGCGCGTGCAGATTTGGGTTTATCTCGAAATTTAGGATTCTGGATGGCAGTTTCGTAATTAAGTGGATTCTATTATATTTCAGATTATATTTGTTTATAAATAGTAAGCTAGGGTTAAAATTTAAAGTGTGCAATCTTGACTATGAGGTTTAAGGAAGTCGAAACGGCGACTCCATGAGAGATCAAGGCGCTATTAAGAAGAACTTAGAGAGAAAGAGGAGGAAATCTCGTTGGAGATCTATAAGGAGAAGGATTGTAACTCTCGTAAGGTTTTTTTCTCTAAAGTTCATAATAAAGTGTTTTTTCCCTTTTTACCGAATCTCTTGTGTGTTATTTGATTTTGCGTTTGTTCTAGTTGTCATCCGTTAAAGGGGGTATTAGTTTAGATCCATCAAGCTTGGTGTTGTCTCCGCTGCGTGCTAACAAATGGTATCAGAGCGTCAACAATTGGTATCAGAACCAATAATTGGTATCAGAGCCGCGTTTTTTAGTTTTTTTGATTTAAATTTACGGTGGGTGACGACGTTTGTGTATGCTCCCCATCTTCTTAGATTGTGATTGTATTGAATTGGTTCATAAGGATCCGAGAGAAAGATTTTTGCTTCGAAATTAAGGATGACGAATTACAAGGCCAATAGCACCAAGTTCGAGGTGGAGAAATTTTAATGGAAACAAAACTTCTCAATGTGGCAGAAAAGGGTTAAGACTAGGGCTGGTAATCAAACGAGCCAGTTCGTGTTCGGCTGTGTTCGGCTCGCTAAGAGCTCGTTCAAGCTCGACTCGTTTATTAATGAACCGAACATGAGCAAAAACCTTAGCTCGTTTATTTAACGAGCCGGACATGAGCCGGCCCTGGCTAGTTCGGTACCCAGCTCGAGTTCGGTAACAGCTTGAGTATATCTGCATATGCCCAAATACAATTGCATCCATCATCCATTAACCCAAAATCCATAATATAAAGTCCAGTGAGTAGTGACTAATAAGTAGTAAGTAACTTAGTATTCAGTAGCTAACCACAAGACTCAATATCCATTACTCATCAACTTATAATATAATCTTATATGAAAAAGAAAGCGAAGAAAAACCCTAGAGGCTAAAGTTCAGATCCACTCCAGTCTCCAGAGATTTCTCTTCTATCTCAAATATCTCACATCTCTCTCTCACACACTTTTTTTCTCCCTATCTCTAAATTTCTTTAAAGTTTCGATTTTTAAGCCAAAGGTCTCACTTTTGCAGCTCGGGATTCGATTGAGCAATGTATTTTGAAGAACCTCTATTGATTTCTTCGTTTTAGAAGTTGTTTTTTGCGATTTCTGCATTGTTTTGAGGATGATGAGAATATGTAATATGTAGAGATAATTCCTTGTTGTCCTTGAGAATTTAATTGTTAGGTGTTGGTTAAATATTTCGAGATCTAAGTTAAGTGAAGCCTTTGAATTGTTTGATTTCTGTTTTGTTTTATCATTTGTATAAAGGAAAAGCTTTGATTGTAAAAAAGCATTTTTTTAAAAAAAAATTGATTAATTGAGCTGGACCTGAGCCGAACACGAGCTGGGCATATTTAATCAAGCCGGATCTGAGCTGAGCATCTCCAGCTCGATTCAGATCCGAGCCGGACTTGGGCAGACCAAAAAAGCCCTGAGCCAAACTCGAGCTGAGCTTGGCTCGCTCAAGCTCGACTTATTTACACCCATAGTTAAGACACTTCTTGTAAAAGAAGGGCTGATTAAACTTCTTGGCGGTAAACAACTTACCAACATGACAAATGATGCATGTCAAGACATAAATCAGAGAGCATAGTGCACAATATAATTTTGTCTGGCGGATAACATGATGTACAACGTCATGAAAGAAACTTCTGTGGAAAATTTATGGTTGAAGTTAGAGGGTTTGTATATGACAAAAGCTTTGTCTAACAAGCTGTATCTAAAGAATCAACTCTACGGTTTACGTATGAAGAAAGGTATTCTAATTAATGATCATTTAAATAGCTTCAATAAGATGGTCAACGATCTTCTATGTCTTGAAGTAAAGTTAGAGGAGGCGGACCAAACGCTTTTACTCCTTTCTTCGCTTCCAAATTCGTATGAACACTTGGTGACAACAATTTTCTATGGGAAGGAGACGCTCGATATGGAGGAGGTTACAACTACGCTTCTCAACAATGAGATCTTGAAGAAATCAAATCTATTAGAGGAGTCATTAGAGTTGTTTGCCGGTGAAAGAGGAAGGTCGAAGGCTGGATACGGAGGCAAGAGCATAAGTGGGAAATCCAAATCATCCGGACGAGAGGGCGAACTATGCTTCTTTTGCAAACAGCCAGGGTATATGAAGAAGCAATGCCAAAATTACAGACAATGGTTGCAGAAGAGTGGTAGAGGTGCTAGTATAAAGTGTTCGGATCAAGCCTGTGTTGCGACTATAACAGAAGAAGATCTGTATGATATACTCGCAGTACATACCGGGAAGAAAGAAAATTCTGATGCTTGGATACTTGACTTCGTATGTTCTTATCTTATGTCCCCAAAAGGAGTTGTTCGACACTTATAAGGAGTTTAATAGCAGCAGTGTTCTTATGGGGAACAATGTGGCATGCAAGGCCATTGGCATAGGGAATATCAAAGTCCGCATGTTTGATGATGTGGTGTGAACACTTGTGAATGTGTGACACATTCCAGAATTAAAAAATATTCTGATTTCTCTAGAAGCATTGGATGCGGTATGATGAAAGTTCGTTGGTCAAGATGGTGTGCTAGTGGTCATGAAGGGACAACGACTGAAGAATTTGTATCACTTGGATGGCAGCATAGAGAATGGTGGTGCAACCGTGGCTACAAAGAAATAGATGGAGGGTACCGCAAAACTGATGCATATGCGTCTTGACCACATGAGTGAGAGAGGGTTTCATGAGTTGCACAGAAGAGAGTTGCTGAAAGGTATTACCACGTGCAAGCTGGACTTCTGTAAATATTGCACGATGGAGAAACAATATATGGTCGGCTTCAAGCAAGCCGTGTACAAGACTGAAGGACTTCTCGATTATATACACTCAGATGTATGAGGGCCATCACCGGTTCCATCAAAACGAGGTGCCATATTGTAACATTTTGGAAAATTATAAATATTAATTTATAATTTTAATTATAAATATTAATTTATAATTTTAATTATAAAAATAATGAGTTTATAAAAGTGATATCACATACAACTTTTGGTATCGGAATTATATCCGTAAAAATGTGGTTATTTCGGTAGAATGTGAATAAAGATGTGTGATGTCATAAAAATGATATTTTAATTATCTTAACATGACATTGTATTTTACATTAAGCAAATGATAGTCAAGTGATAGATTTACCATTTTATATTTTTTATATCATATGGATTTGGATTTATAATATGAAAGTCTTTCTTTATTATTGTATTTCTTTTAATCATGGATGACATATGATATTCTATGCTAACCTTCACACAACACCTCATTTTCACCCTTGTTCATAACTCTCCACCTCCTCCTTCTCTTTACACCTCCTCCTTGCATGAACACACCACCTCACTTCAATTGTGACACATCCTCCTTCCTCCATGCCACCTCCACCTCTCAACCTCCACATCATGTTATTTGATTTTGCGTTTGTTCTAGCTGTCATCCGTTAAAGGGGGTCTTAGTTTAGATCCATCAAGCTTGGTGTTGTCTCCGCTGCGTGCTAACAAATGGTATCAGAGCGTTAACAACGGGCATCAGAGCCAATAATTGGTATCAGAGCCGCGTTTTTAGTTTTTTGATTTAAATTTATGGTGGGTGACGACGTTTGTGTCTGCTCCCCATCTTCTTAGATTGTGATTGTATTGAATTGGTTCATAAGGATCCGAGAGAAAGATTTTTGCTTCGAAATTAAGGATGACGAATTACAAGGCCAATAGCGCCAAGTTCGAGGTGGAGAAATTTTATTGGAAACAAAACTTCTCGATGTGGCAGAAAAGGGTTAAGATTAGGGCCGGTAATCAAACGAGCCAGTTCGTGTTCGGCTGTGTTCGGCTTGCTAAGAGCTCGTTCAAGCATGACTCGTTTATTAATGAACCGAACATGAGCCAAAACCTTAGCTCGTTTATTTAACGAGCCGGACATAAGCCGGCCCTGGCTCGTTCGGTACCCAGCTCGAGTATATTTGCATATGCCCAAATACAATTGCATCCATCATCCATTAACCCAAAATCCATAATATAAAGTCCAGTGAGTAGTGACTCGTAAGTAGTAAGTAACTTAGTATTCAGTAGCTACTCACTAGACTCAATATCCATTACTCATCAACTTATAATATAATCTTATATAAAAAAAAAAGCGAAGAAAAACCCTAGAGGCTAGAGTTCAGATCCACTCCAGTCTCCAGAGACTTCTCTTCTACCTCAAATATCAAACATCTCTCTCTCACACACTTTTTTTCTCCCTATCTCTAATTTTCTTTAAAGTTTCGATTTTTAAGCCAAAGGTCTCACTTTTGCTGCTCGGGATTCGATTGAGCAATGCATTTTTAAGCCAAAGGTCTCACTTTTTTGAGATAATAGATGAGATAAATTAGCCTCACATCAAGTGCTCGAGGCAAAACCGACTCCAAATATAATGCGCCAATCAACACAGAGGGGTTCCTTGGCCATTTCTGCAGCACGATCAAAACGCCTACCACTTGTTCGGCAAAATGCACAGCAAGACCAACCCCAGAAAGAAAAGAGAACCTGAGGTATTATCAAAATAATATTTCCATAATTTACCACATACAATTCTTTTACTCTTTTTTAAAAGTTTATTTAGTATTATCAAAATAATATTTCCATAATTGATATTGGTTTGCTATTTGTTAACCTGAGGTATTTCTTGCTAGCTGTATATAACTTCTTAGTCCCACATCGGAAGCAAGAGAAGATGGGGCTGGGAAACAAGGCCAAAAAACGAGAATAAATGCAATTTAATAAATCATACCTTTCTCGGCCTTTTGGCTAAGATCAAGTGTAGTATCTGTTCTTATCAGTTTAATATCTGATACGTGGCCATCGGCTCACTATGATGTTAAATTAATTTTTTCTCCAGGGGAGTGCCCATCACTGTAGCTTGCTATTGGGGCTCTCAAGCGTTGCCCTTGTGTTGCACTGTTGCATGGGCCTGGCGCACCCCACCAAAACTTAATTAAAATTTTCTTAATAAGGTATCTTGATATTGTATTTTTTTTAATTGCATTATTACATTATTTGCAGTCATAAAATTTGTTTTCTAAGAACAATTCCTAGAATCTGAGAATGACCAATATAATTTTGTATATATATAATCATACACGCTGTTTTTATTAAATTGTAATTTTTCTTTTTTTGAAGAATTGTGGAGATGTAAATCCCTTATATTGCACACTAATAAAGGAAACCTTAATTTTTCCTTAGTAAACGACGATAGAGATGCAAAATTTATACATTAGTCTTGTAGTAGTGTAACTTTTTGAAAATGTTCTTCTATTTTAACCATTCAAATATTTCCAACTCTCTGAAAAATCTCTACGATCACATCTATGAATTCTGATGGCATTCAAACATATACCAACGAAATTGTGTTAATTAAGATGGCATGTTTGAGAACTCAAAATACTTACAGTGCTCTTTGTGGAGGTTATATAGAGGTCTGTGCATTAATCTTGAACTTGCAATCATTCTATATTACGTAATTAAGATGGATGTATTTAGTTTGAAGACATGCATGTGCATTAATCTTGAACTTGCAATCGTTCTATATT
Source organism: Agapanthus africanus (assembly GCA_030015575.1). Taxonomy (NCBI): domain Eukaryota; kingdom Viridiplantae; phylum Streptophyta; class Magnoliopsida; order Asparagales; family Amaryllidaceae; genus Agapanthus; species Agapanthus africanus. The sequence goes on from CM057337.1 coordinate 717,036,107, forward strand.
ACGTAAACGATGGTGGATAACTGAACAACAACTAAATGAGCATTTATACTTGTTAAAGAAACTGCAGTAGACTAACTTCTCTTTTGAATCATTTATGTAATCTTCTTCAGCAAGACCTGCCGAATTTTAACTGTGTACATAATGAACAGTAACATGCATGCACAAGCATATGCACATGCACACCTACAGAAATATGCACACACTTATTCATGGAATATGTAAATACATCCATATTGACTTGTTGTTGGTAAGTTTCTGAGAGGCATTTGTGCTAAAGCTTGCATTAATAGCCTTGTTAAATTTCTCATAGACTAGATAAATAAGCATGAAAAATTCCACTACAGATTTTAACACTGTGGATGCATATTCAGGCGCTTAATCTATGTGCTGATATAAAGATGGCTCTGGAATATTTTTAGCCTATTCGGTCTAAAGCACTCGCTTTTTTTGTAGTTCCCTTTGTACCAGTGAATTGTATCATGAGTTCTGGTGTTCAACCTGAGAGTAACTGACAAGTAGTACTTTAACCGCAACAAACAAAGATGATTTAATGTAATTATAACATTCATGGTATCTTAATGTAACTTATAAAGTCTGTAAGATTTTTATATAATTTATTAAGTTTACTATACTACAATGTGATTTATAAAGTTCATGGTATTTATCTCTTATTACTCTTTTTTCCCCAAAGGTGAAAAGAATAGATGTATAATATAACCTGAGTCTTTTTATTCATAGTGTACATTGTTAACAACAGATGACACCAGGGGCTTTTTATTACTAACAACAGTGAGTACATTTTTAGTTAACATATTATTCAAAATCCTGAAGAGATATTTACAATAGCACAAAGACAACAATGTTTAGTAGTGCTGGAAACGCAGCACTGCTCTGGTGGTTTGCACGGTCCAAAACTAGCATCCGGTGTCTGATGTGGCGGTTGGTGTGCTGAATCGATGTTAAACACAAAACAAGAAGTAACAAAGTTAGGAACAAATAGCAGGAAAAATAACTCTGTTAATTAAGACGATTCAAACACTTACAGAGCTCTTTCTGTTTGTTGTATAGAGGCCATGGCAGCGACAAAGGTTCAACTGCCATTGAGGCAGACAGCAGCAAAGCCAGTGTGAATAACAAGGCAGTGATCTTCTTCATAGTAGAGTCGATCACAAAAACAGATTGCAGAGAGCTGTGAATAACAAGCCATTGGTTTCATAATTCTTAGCTCTATTTTTTGTGTTTGTTAAATCATTCGCACATCCTGCTCTGGGGTTCATACATTGTAAAGCTGTAGCGTCTTGAAAAGTCGTTTTGGTGTTTTCCTGAAATTCGGTGAAAATTCGGTATTTTTCCGAAAACCGTCTTTCTCGATATTTTGCAGTTTAGGGCTAATTATACCTTAAATGGATAGGTAATTACTTGTTTTTAGTGACTAATGAGTTAATTATGAAATTTTGGTCATTTAAAAATTTTTCCCTATTTTTCATTTTTTAATATTATTTTAAGCCGGTAAGAAAATACATTAAATAAGCGATAAATACAAATTTTTCCGGGCTAATTTTAATCTCTAAAATTATGATAATTATAATCTAGTGATAACATGAATTTTTAGTAATTTATTTTGATTTTTTTCAAATTTTTATGATTTGAAACGAAATTATTGAATTTTTGGGCTAAAACTTGCAATTTTTGAGTTGTAGGGGGCCTTTTTGCATAAAATTTCTTTTGTAACACCCCTCTATCTTTTCCCTCAGCCCAAGAACAGCCCAAGCCTTGGCCAAGTCCAGAAATTCTGGCCTCTCTCTTCTTGGTTTCTTTCTTGAGTTAATTTGATAGTTTATGGTATTATTTTAATTAAAATGGATAATGTATGATACATTGACTTTTGTGGACTTGACCATGACTTTCTCCACTTGCCCACACCCTCCCCCATTCCCCTCCTCTGGCCGAAACTGCACCTCCCCCTTCCTCATCTATTTTCTTCTCATTTCTTCACCATTCTTCAAGTTTAATTCATCAAAATTCAAATTAAAGCTTGCAAATTCAAACCATCCTTCATCTTTCTTTTCATTCACCTCCCTAGCTTGGATCTTGGTGCTTGAGGCCATCAATTGGAGCAAATTCTCTTGCTTGATCCATTGATCAAGAGGTATAATTCCATCTTAGTTACTTTCTTTTGTTGCTAATTCCTTTAATTGTATGGTTAGTGTTAAAAGTTAGCTTATTTCTAATCTAGTTAAAATGGGTAGTTTGTTTAAACTAGGGTTTTGAACCATGATAATTAATTAAGTTGTTTATTAGTTAATCTAGTTGTTAGTAAACTAATCTATATGGTTACCTTGTTATGTAGTCTTTAATTATGCTAATTTAGGTAATTTTAGAAGTTGATTTTAGTTGTAAAATTGTTGTTTTAAGGTTTTTCAAGAGAGGGTTATGTATGGAAAATGATATTTGAAGCTTGATTAGTGAGTGGATTAAGTTTTTGAAAGCATTATTTAAGTGATTAAACCTAATTTGCTATCTAGTGTTTTGCTAACCTTAATCTAAGTGGTTAATTTGCTTATTAGGCTAAAATATAGTGTTAAATTAAGGTTTTCATATATAGTTTGGTTTATGGTTGCTAAGTACAAAAATCAAGAGAAGGTTTTGTTATGTAAATTAGGTTTTTAAGCTTAGTTAATGGTTTAGAAATTGTGTATTGGCTAGCTATTTGGTTAGTTTGGATGTTGGTGTTGGGTGGTGTTGACTTGTCGCTAAATTGTCGATGTTTGCATCAAATTGCAATTTCTGCTTACTAGATTTTTTATAAAAGTTATGTGATGAATTAATTGTGGCATCTTGATGATTGTATGGCTTGTCCTACGACTTTTAGGATGCGTGAGTGCGGTTTTTGGGTAGTCGGGTTTTAGTTTTGCCGGGTGACCCAAATCGGCGTTTTTGGCAGTTTTTGCGATTTTCGCGTGTGTTCCGCGCACTTTGTGCACGTTGTACCTAGCTAGCGAACTTTAGTAGTTTCGTTGGGGTTTGCGTCGTTCTTGATACGTAACCTTATGTTTGGTATTGATGTAAATTCCAGGTTCGGTCGCGGAGACGTCAGACGCGGCGCGAAAGGGAAAGGCGGTGATTGGACACAACTAGCCAGGAATCCCGGTGAGTAGATTTAACATCTACGGGGGGACGATCGTTTGGATGGCGCAAGTCGCCCGATAGATTTAGTAAACTGAAAATAAAATAGTAAACTGGATAACCACTTGTGACATTAGAATAATAATACTGGCATGATAATTGCTGCAATTAGATCAATAGGTTATACCCATATACGCAAACTCAATTGTAGGACACATGCACCATTACCAGGTTTTTATATGCAGCACGAGCACTATTCATGTTTACACACACACCCTGATAATTGCCATGCCACCACACTAGATAACCTTTAATTTAAACCTTTTACTAATTGATACTTAAATTGTGCTATTTCCTTAAAATGAAACCGTAGGATTGCTATTCATGTGCATGTACTTCATCATATTCATTGTTCATGCTTAATACATTAATCACACATCGCAACTTGATTTTTGATATCATACGCATTCATTAGCATTGATATATGCACTTATGAGGATTTCTTGAGATTTTATGATATTGCTGGATTTCGGGGGAAAGCCGCAAAATTTCCAAACTTATGATATTTTTAAAACATGTAAATTGTGGTTTTCTAGTGATGTAAGTGTCGTCCACCATGAGTTTGCTGTGGCTTTGGAAATCCGTGTCGAGGAGTGGAGGAACCGGCACGGGTACATGGTGGGCCCGGTAAGGTACCCGGGGCAAGAGGAATGTGGTGATGACGTTGAGCCTGGCAGGGGACGGATTACCTACCGGTGACTGTTTGGGACGGCGGATATCCAGAGGATACCGACCGTGGCCGCTAGATGATGAGATATTGACATTTGAGATGGGTCAGCCGGATGGCTGAGGCCAGAGATACATTTATGAGATTTGAGACAGCTTTTGGGTGTCGTTGCTGGACACCGATTTTCGTCGATTCATTGACATTATGCTGGCATTCTAAAAGAGTTTCAAAAACAAAAAGAGATAAAATATTTCTTATATATACCTATTGAGACCTCAGATTTTCATGTTGCATGCATATTAGTACACTGATGTTATATACACACCTGCTAGTGCATCCAGTCATACCTGTATTTTAGATGCTAGGATGCTTGTGTGCATGCATACGATAGCCTTTGTAGATGTTATTTATTACTCACGAGTTGGCAACTCACCCCCGTTGTGCCACAGTCTTTTGCAGGTCCGCTCCGTCAGTTCAGTAGCGGCGGGCGCACTTGTCTTTTGCCTCTTTTGCCTGAGCTCGAGATTTGCTCATAGGTGGGTTATGTTATTTTTGTACCACCTTGTATATTCTTGTATATTCTTGTATCTAGTGTACTCCATCTACTGTTCTACCAGATTATTGTATATTGACCTAGAGATGAGACTGTGAGGTTTGTGGATTTTATACTGTATTTGGGGTCGAGCTCACTTGAGCCGACATGCTACTTTTTCATGCTTCCTTATGCTTTATTATGCTTGTTGTCATTTACATTGCGTGGGATTTGTGACCGCCGTATGGCGAAGAGCTAGCTCCCGCTTGGGGATGCCCTATTTTGTGGATTCATGTATATATTTTGTTGTACCCATTTTTGGGGGCCAGTATTTACAAAGGAGACTCTGCCGAAATTTTCGGAAAAATTGAGATTGTTTTTAAAAAGGGTTTTACATGACTTATTTTGATAACTCGCTTTCAATTGATTGGGTTTTCTTCACTCTTTCGCTTCTTTGGTTTTGTTTTCTGGGCTTTGGCTTACTTATTTTACGGACGCCTTTAGACGTTTCGTAAATTTAAGTGCCAGTCACGTTCCGTACCCTGCGGTCGTGACAAAGTTGGTATCAGAGCGATAGGTTTTACCTTTGTGAGTGTAGGATGACCCTTGGTAGATGGAGTAAGTGACTTAAGCAGGGTAACGTAGCGTGCGTATGTCCGCGGCATACTTACGATACGGTACTCCGCCTAAGTGACTTTAGGATATACTTGCTTGGAAAATTCCTTCTTCAATTCCGTGTATCCTATGATCCTATTGCACTGTTCTTACTATCTGTTTTCCTGTAACAGCCACTATGCCGCCGAAGGCTACGAGGGCACAGAGGGCTGCCGCCAGAGACGAGATTCGAGCTGGCTCGTCCGAGGCTAGGACTGAGCAGGGTGGTATGCCTACGCCGCAGGGACAGACCGATCCACCTTCCCCAGGCCGTATGGATAGGCTCGAGACGGGTATGGAGGAGTTGCGACAGATGATGGGAGGCATGCAGGAGCTGCGTCAGATGGTAGGATCCCTAGTTGCAGCCAGTCGTACACCGAGGCAGGATGACGTACCTACTACATCACAGACGACCATGATACCTGCTCCTACTACTACCATCGTGTCCATTCCGGTTTCACTACAGGACTTCATGAGGCTGAGACCTCCAGTATTCACCGGCACCGAGGCAGCGGAGGACCCACAGACGTTCCTTGACAGTTTAGCCAGGATCTGCCGTTCACTGAGATGTTCGGATGATCGATGGGTAGAGCTTGCGAGTTTCCGACTAGAGGGTCTCGCGCAGACATGGTGGGAGTCAGTCTTGAGAGGTCGAGCTGCAGATCTACCGCCTATGACTTGGGCCGAGTTTACAGCGGTCTTTCTAGCCCGTTTCCTTCCAGAGAGCGTTCGTGACGCCAGAGCTCGCAGCTTCGAGGCCTTAGTCAAGACACCTGGGATGACGGTGTCTGAGTATGACATCCAGTTTACACAGTTCTCCCGATATGCTCAGTATTTGGTGGATACCGAGGAGAAGATGGTGAAGAGGTTCGTACAGGGACTTGATGCCCAGCTATATCTTGCCATTGGCGCCCAGCACTACGACACTTATTCAGCGGCTAGGGATACGGCATTACGGATGGAGGCACGCATATCACAGACTCCGGCCGTTTCTGGGCCGAAGAGGATGCGCACCGATGTACCGCCTCAGAGGCAGCGCGCCAGATTCTTTCCGAGAGATAGGCCTGGCAGAGGATTTGGACGGGGACAGTTATATGGTTCTTATTCCCAGGGGCAGCAGCCGTCGCCAGGATGTTTTGGGTGCGGGAGTTTGCACCATCTTGTCAGAGACTGCCCGGTGAGACGACAGGGAGCAGCGACAGTTCCGCACGTGACCCTACCACCATCACCACCCCCTCCTCAGAGAGCCCTACTTCCTACCCCAGGCGATGCTCCACGCCAGTTAGGTGCACCGAGAGGCCGAGGACGTGGCGGTCCTGTCCAGAGAGGACGAGGAGGCAGAGGCCGAGGTCGAGGTCAGCCCGCTATCGGTGGAGGACAGGCCCGAGTTTTTGCTTTGACACCGCAGGATGCGCAGGCATCCAATGCCGTCGTGACAGGTACTTTGCCAGTTTGTTCTTTCGACGCACGGGTATTATTCGACCCAGGTTCCACACATTCGTACGTCTCTACACACTTTGCACCGATGTTGGGCCGTGAGTCGTCGTCGTTAGATCAGCCGCTTGTTGTTGTTACTCCGGTAGGTGAGTCGTTTGTCGCTCGGTTTGTATTTCGTTTGTGTTCCGTTCGTATCGGGGAGAGGGATTCATCAGTTGATTTGATACTCCTCGATACGTTGGACTTTGATGTGCTTCTGGGCATGGATTGGCTAGCCACTTGTTATGCTTCGGTGGACTGCCGTGAGAAGGCAGTCAGATTTAGCTTTCCGGGAGAGCCAGTCCTTGTTATTCAGGGAGACCGCAGTGTCGCCCTTCCCAGCTTAATTTCGTCTCTTCGCGCTGGTCAGCTCTTGCGGAAGGGATGTCAGGGATTCTTAGCATTTATTTGTGATACTCGAGCTGCAGATGTTCCGTTGGACCGGGTCCCGGTAGTTTGTGAGTTCCCTGATGTTTTCCCTGATGAGCTACCCGGGCTACCGCCTGAGCGCGATGTTGAGTTCTGCATTGATTTGATTCCCGGTTCGGGGCCTATTTCTATACCACCGTATCGGATGGCCCCGGCAGAGCTTCGAGAGCTGAAGGATCAGTTGCAGGATTTGTTGGATAAGGGGCTTATTCGACCGAGTGTTTCTCCGTGGGGTGCTCCGGCCCTGTTTGTCAAGAAGAAGGATGGAAGTTTGCGCTTATGTATCGACTACCGCCAGCTGAACAAAGTTACCGTTCGGAACAGATATCCGTTGCCGCGCATTGATGATTTGTTCGACCAGCTTCAGGGTGCGGGGTATTTTTCGAGGATCGACTTGCGATCAGGATACCATCAGCTGCGAGTTCGACAGGAGGATATACCGAGGACAGCTTTCCGTACACGCTATGGCCACTACGAGTTTTTGGTGATGTCGTTCGGACTCACCAACGCCCCAGCAGCATTCATGGATTTGATGAACCGTACATTCAGGCCGTATCTTGACTTGTTCATCATCGTGTTTATCGACGATATCTTGGTGTACTCCCGGAGCAGAGAGGAGCACGAGCAGCACTTGCGGATTACGTTACAGACTCTGAGGGAGCATCAGCTGTTCGCGAAGTTCTCCAAGTGTGCTTTCTGGCTGGACAGCGTCGGATTCTTGGGTCACGTGGTTACGAGAGACGGCATTTGTGTGGACCCGAAGAAGATTGAGGCTGTTCAGCAGTGGCCCCGACCTACATCGGTTACTGAGATCCGTAGTTTTCTAGGCTTGGCGGGCTACTACAGGCGTTTTGTTCAGGACTTCTCCCGTATAGCTGCACCGTTGACCAGTTTGACCCGGAAGGGAGTTCCTTTCGTTTGGACAGAGGAGTGCGAGCGCAGTTTTCAGCAGCTGCGGACATGTTTGACTACGGCGCCGGTATTATCTTTACCTTCGGGATCAGGCGGATTTGTTGTCTACTGTGATGCTTCGCGAGTGGGATTAGGATGCGTTTTGATGCAGCATGGCCGGGTGATCGCTTATGCTTCTCGGCAGTTGAAGAAGCATGAACAGTGTTGGAGATAGTGCCCTCAGAGTCAATTATTAGGTCACAGGTACGTGATTGTAATGATTGAGGGAGGACCTATCCCGGTAGGACAGTCTTACTCGAGATGATAGTTTGCTATCTGGTTTACCTTTATCATCGTGTACTGCTTTAGGTGACATGACACGTCGCTATTACACGTTGATAGAGCCCCTAGGATTCTTGCTTGACCACCAGCAGTATGAGGGCGATCATATAAGTGGGAGCTGGGGGTCTATAAGCTTATCCTTAAAAGGTCCCTAGTCGTGGGAGTTTCGAGACTGGGCATCGATACTCCATTAGTAGACTAGTGTATACAGTCGAGACCCCGACGAGGGGCGGTGGCCGGTCTCACAAGCCACTGGTGTCAGTTGGATCACCTAAGATGTATACAGGTGCTCATTGGGTTATGAGTACACCGGACAGGACTCGCCGGGAACATGCTAGTTGGTCATATACCAGACGTCAGATGGCAGTTCCCTGGTGACATGTGTGCAGGTTAGTTCATCGACCTGGGGATCGTCATTTGTCTCGTGTGAGTTCCCACTGTACTTTGATTACTACCCTACCACGGCTCAAAGGAGTCGTGCAAACAGGTTTTAGTTGGGTACAGTCCCGAGCCACATGGAGGCAGTGAGCGTATCTTCAGGGGTTCGTCTCTCCCGGTATTGGGGGTGAGGTCGTGCTGTGTCTAGGAGAGCCATTACACAAAGTCCTTGGCCAAGGCAAGGAGATTTACTGGTAGGTATTCCAGTAGTATCTCAGGGTGTTCTGGGCTACACTCCGACACGACTTGTACCGCTTTTGGGGGTCTGACTTTTACCAACCCCCTAGGCCCGCCATGCGATGCTCATAGACGAACGGACCGGACTGCACGGATATTGTCACTGACAGGCTCAGTTGGGTGTCGGGGTGAGCTTCCTCATCGACGTCCCATTTGGTCAGTACCTGGTAGCCCGTCACGTATTGGCTTATACCTCTGACGTGCTAGTGGTTAAATCCACAACCAAGGTGTTGACGAGTCTTTAGAGTCTCCCACATTCAGTTACTCAGCTTTCGGGCGAAAGGTTGTAGAGGCCGTATGGAGATATGGCAAGGTCCGATTAGATACGTGCGGTATTGCACGGATCAGGATCGGACAGTTTGTACTATAGGCCGTATGGTTATATGGCAGGGTTCGATCACATACGTGCGGTATTGCACGGATCAGGATCGAACGGATATTACTGGCCGGCTTTGGTATAAGCCGGATCCTAGTATAGTACAGTGTAGATTTTGTCTCATTGCATTTGTATTTCGGTCGGAATACAAATGCGGGTGTGTATGCACAGTATCGGGGTTTTCCTGTAATTTATTACGGGACCAGTTTTTTTTTTGGAGTTGCCAGTTTGCTTTCCGTTTCGGCCGATTTCCATTGTTCCGTTCATTGGCCGAAGTTTGGTGGAGGAGGGCTTATTTGCATTGTTGCAAATAAGCTTTAGTGGAGGGGGTCTTTGCTTATTTCCTTGTATCATGATGGCTCACCATACCTTGACCTTTTTGACTTGATCCTTCATGATGGCTTGACTTTGTTAGCATCATGGTTGTTGATGATGGTTGTGTGGAGTGTTGGCATTGCTTTGTGATCATGGTTGATTATCATAACCATTCCTTTCTCTCTCTCTTTTGATTATGGTTGTGGTTTGATCTTTTGTTTTTTGATATCACTCCCTCACTCTCATTCACTCCCTCCATCCTCTCTTGTGGCCGGCCACTATGTGCAAGGGTTGTCCAAAAATTGTGTGGGTGTATTTTTGGTTCATATCATGCTCCAAAATACCCACTAGCTCCTCCACATTGTTCTTGTTTCATCCCTCCACCATATGGCACCTCCATGAACCCCAAAAGAGACAATAGCTCACTACACATTCTACAGCGAATCTTGGGCATGTCGAGTAGCCGGCTTCGTGCCCGAGTTGCCTCGGCATTGAGGTGGGAGCCCGTAAACAAAGTAGGCGATGTGGTGCACTTCCGGCGACGAGGAGGAGACGGGACATTCCGCAGGAGATCGGGACCATGACGAGAAGACCGGAGGACTTGGATCGTCGGTATATCTCTAACCCATCTTGTTAAGTAGCTTAGACTAGTTAATGGTTCGATCCGGGTTATAGTGCGCGGTGGTGCCGGTTTGCTAAGTCCGCAAAAATTTAAGTTATTCACCGCTTCCGCATTCCGGCGTCGGATTGACGGCCGGGGCGCCGCCGTGCACTTACAGTGGTATCAGAGCCTCGCCATTAACTTAGTCTAGCTTTGTGTAATGTGTTTGCATTTCCGATCGATCAAAAAGTTCCAAAACTGCATTTTAGTTCGCATCAGTTTCTGTTGAAAATTTTTGGTCTCGAAAAATTTTTCAGGTTATAAAATATTGATGTACTGGATAATCTAAGAGTTCTGTAAAAATTTGATGAAGTAACTCCACAGTTGGAGCGCGGAACCGCCGCGAAAACCCCATTTATGCGGCCCTTCCGCCGCGCACTATTCACATCACTTCACCATTGTTTTACAGAGGTCTTCTGGGCTTAAAATATGGGCTTTGGAATATTAAAGTTGGGCCAATTGTTTCTGTCAGTGCTACAGTTTTGATTGGGGGCCCACTTGTTAATTGTTTGATCAATCGGAAAATTTTAAACACATTTTTCACAGTATTTACATTATATCTGCGACCGTGAATGTCACTCGGTCGGTAAATCCGGTCTAACTGCTATAGCCCGGTTAGACGGATTTGCGAACGTGACTTTCACGTTGATGTTTTGTTTTTGCTGTGATGTTGCGGATCGGTCGTGGGGATAGCCTGGATGCAATACTAGTACAGTTGTGGTTGTATTATGTACATTTGATATTGCGGGGCGAGCGTCCGACATGTGGACTGCCGTCACTGCCAGTTTGTATTATTATTTTGGGGCACGACCTGGTTGCGGTCGATGTACCCGGTGTATGTATATTTTACTTTCTGTACTAGGATTACCCCAAGGTGGGGTGCACGGATAGCCGGGTTCTAGACGGCAACGGGCCCGCATCTCATGGCATTGAGACGGAGGGGGCTTCACTCTAGGATTGGCAGGGCTATTCGTCGCACTCGTAGGGGGTACAGGTTGACCCAGGAGGGGTGCCCAAGTTACCGGATTCCGTGAAGTGCTGGGTGGTCCATTCACGGCGCTGAAGGGGGCTGCCTCGCTTCAGGTTTTGGCGGGTGACTTGCCGCGCCCGTAGGGGTCTAGGATTTCATTGCACAGGCTATCCACACGACCAGGGGAACGTCGGGTTTCAGTAGTGGCTCTGTGAAACCCGGGGATCCCAGATATCTGTATTGTTTCTGTGATGCTGTTCATTCTCTGTGATGTTGCATTTATTTCACGCCTTGAGCGAAATATAATATATTGGTATATATATTAGTAGATGTAGTATATGTTTTGCATCCGCGCTAGTCCAGTCCCCGCTCTGTCGTTAGTAAGCTAACCTAACGGGTAATGACGGGACCCAGTGGCGAATGCGGATGGCATATACGTACATCAGTATATTTTCGTTCTTTTTGGTGTGATCAATTGATGGGACTGCATTGATTCGGATCAATGCAAGTTAAAAACAAACCTAATCTGATGTTGTTGGAACACTTTTCAAAAAGCTGTTATTGCAAGGACGTTTACTTTTGTTTTGCATCGTGGTATTCATTGGAATATCCTGCTCCTCAGTCGACGAGGCAAGGGCCGAGATCCCTTCACCGGGAGTGACCCCTTGGACAGAAGTTTGCGTCAGGGCATTAACTTCACTATAGCCGATTACTTTTGCTTTGCATCGCGGTATTCATTTGGAATATCCTGCACCCCATTCTACGGGGAAAGAGCCGAGATCCCTTCACCGGGAGTGACCTCTTTAGCAACGGTTTTCGTCACTATATTTTCAAAAAGCTATCCGTTCCTTCAACGATATCAAGTTCATTACGTTAAAGGTTTTCGCCAGAAACCATTCGTAGCCCTCCGTCGTTTCATATGGGTAGTCAATAGTATTCAAGCTGTGTTTGTTGGCCAAAGTCAAGGCACAGTGTTTGGTAGCTGTTGGTTATTCATATGCAGCATAGATAGATGCGTTGGTTTGGAACAGTCGTATAGCCTTGTTGGCCAAAGTCAAGGGCTTGTGCGGGTGGATTCGAATCAACCTGGAGAATGACGGGTAGAACTTGACATGTGACTTATGATTTGTTGGCCAAAGTCAAGGTCATAAGAGCATGGGGCAGAAATCACATCGGGAGTTTCAAAAGAACTGAAACTTGCCAGATATGCGCATACCTTCTGGAGTGTGATGATATGAGCGGATTCCGTCACGTTATCATGCGATGATAGTTGGATCCCGATTCCCACTGATGAGTTAGTTTACTCCTCGGGTGACCCCGACTAATTCTTCTTTCAGGTTTGGAGGAGAATTTGAGGTACAGTGGGAGGATTCCAGATTAGATAAATTGGTAACCATTCTGATCTAGGTTAGAGTGCACGCTGAGTGTTTCTTTTCTCTCTCTCTTTGGCAGCGACCATTGACCCGACCCTAAGACTTTGACTCAGTGACCAAGTTGACCGAACCTTCTTAAACACCGGCTTTTGGATTGTCAGAGTTGCAAACCTCATTGCCACTCCTACTTTTACCCTTTTCTCCAGGACACCCCGTTTTACTACGAACGTCCACTTCCATTGGACAAAACCATCGTATGGTTAGATACGAACTCGAAAGAATTTATTCGAGGATGGTTTCCGGTTCTGGAGAAAACGGATAGGATTATTCAGTTGTCTTTTCCTTTTACCCTCTCTCAGGTTACGAGTACTCCTTGGTTTAGGGGTAGTACACCTATTACGCAAATTGGATTGTCTTCTTCCAAACCTTAGGCTGGTGCCGACCGGTAGGGAATGAAGAAAACCAATTAGCATAACGATGGTGTGCAGAAGGTATTAAGTTCAGACAAAGCAAGGGATTAGTAAGAGGGCAAAGTAAATTGCAACAGATATTCACGACCAAACCAAATATTTCATTACCACTCCCACATCACCTTTGTATTTCTCCAGGACACTCCGTATCACTACGAAGATCCACAGTTTATTGGATACTCCATCGTATGGTTATATACGAACTCGAATGGAACTTGTTCCCGTTCGGGGATGGATTCTGGTCCAGGAGAAATAGGAATAAGGTTTATTCGGTTGTCTTTTATCTTCACCCTCTCTCATTGCGAGTGTTCCTAGGATTGGGACAGTACACCCATTATGCTTATTGGATAGTCTTCTTCCAAACCATAGGCTGGTGCCGAACGGTAGGGAAGGAAGAAAACCATTTGGCCTAAAAGGGTGTGCAGAAGGTAAAGACTAAAGACATATGAAGGGATTTGGAGAGGTGGCAAAGAACTATACGGTTACAGTCGTGAATCTGGAAGAGGCATTACTAGGAATACCAGGATACCCCAACGAAACATTTCAATGTTTCAGTTTCACTGTGTACTGTTAAAAGAAAACTGATTTCCCGATTAGATACTTACTCCAGGGTATGTATTTACCAGGTACGATTCTCACATCTGTATGGTTTTACAGATGATGAGTGGGAGTAAGTTATTGGGAATTGGGTGATCATCCTCATTATATCGGGATTCGTTGTAATCGGTGATATTTGAGGAAATCACCTGGGCTGTTTGCCGGTCGGCAAATATTTGGTTTTGAATATCCGCTGTTATGCACCAATTTCAAATTGATATATCTGTACGTCTATTTTCATAGAGTGAGATATACCTTTCTGAAATTATGTCTACGACATTTACCTATATCAGTGGATGGTTAGGTAAGGAGCATTAAACAGCGGTGTAATTCTTCTTAACCATAAGTACAGTTTTCAACCTACGACACACAGTGAATGAGTTATCAGACTCAAGGGACTTATACAGAGTATTGTATGTTGTCCAGGGTCCATCAGGACAGAGGGGTAGGTCCTCGTACTATATTCGGTTTACTTATGACTTCTCTAGTTTTTAGACCGGTGTTTCGTGGAAACACAGGGTCCGAATTTTGAGAGGTTACAGGTATTTGAATAGAGTAGAGAACCAGGTGTAGCAAGTATCGGGATTCTTCAAAGAGATCGAAGATGTAGATACTTGTGGTATTCAGTTGATAGTAATGATAAAGAGATCTTGCTTTTCTATCAGGTTACTCATAATTGGAAGTATTCCTAAGTTGAGTAACGCTGATCGGCCTCCTTCCATTTAGTTGACATGCGCTGGGGACAGCTGCATGATTTGAATCTGGTTCAATTAAATCAGTGCCTCTGTTTCTATATTGGATATAGAACAGTTCATATCTTAACGATGTTAAGGTACGGGGAGTTGTCCGGTTTATGATTAAAACCAGACACTGGACAACTCAAGGCACGTTTCTGTAATGGCTGTTTGTGGGTTGACCCAGGCTATGACGAGGGTTGATTTTCTACCATCTGGATGAACAATAGCGATATTGTTCTAGACTCGCCACAGTTTTAATAAAAATGGATTTTTTCAGAAAACAGTAGTGGGAGTATGGTAGAACTGGAAGTGATTCCAGAACCACAAACGATTACTGAAGATTTGATAAGGAAACTAAAGATTCAATCTGGATTGACATTCCATTGGCCACTCCGCAGATAAAGTGGGTAACTTCAGGCACCCGAGAGGTACTCAGGTAGCCTCAAGGACGGTGACAGGGAAGTTCTTGTTTACCCACACTTGCCATTGTTGTTGTTCCAGGCTGCGAGACCCGGCAGGAGGATGAGTATAGCGTCGTTCTAAACTAGTTTTAGAAGTGCACGTCTATATGACTCTGGCAGAGGGTTGTCGTAGTCAGTGGGAGCAGCGGAAGCATTGGTGGACATCAGGCTTATATCTATTTATAGACTAAAGCAGATGTAGCGGAGATAGATCATCTATTTCTGATGTGACAGTCATGGGTTTGACGTCATCAGAATAGGGGATGGATCTGTTGAGAATGTAGTAGGGTGTGATATCCTGGTATTTGGATGACATACATAGAATAGGAAAAGAAATTCCTATACTACGATCGGTTATACTTTGGTCGTCGCACAGTGGTTTCTCCACAAGGGACTTGGACATTATATCTGACATACTGGTTACTGGATCTATGGTTTTAGATCTAGATTTGGGTGGTTTCCCAATCAGGGTACTTGACAGCATTCTAAGAGTATTTAGGATGGAAGACTCCTGGCACGGTAGTGTACCTGCAGGTAATGGAGTCACCCTCTCCAAAGGTGTCTTACAGACTAAAGGGGAGAGGGACGTGCATGATTGACAGATCACTTGCTTAGGCAATTGAGTCAATCATGAGATGTCAAGTACCACACCAGATGTTGTTCTTGCACTAGATGCAATAAGTTGACATTAATCCAATCCTGGAGAAACAGTCGGAAGCAGTTTTAGAACATAAGTGGATGTTCTAGGAAGATGATAACGACAGCCTCATTCAGGAGACAGTTATCATTCCAGGCTTCCAAGGTGACATGGACGACAAGGAGGTTGTCAGAGTTATAGTTTTCCTTCTGATGAGGGGCAGTATTTTGGACAGGTGGTCCAAGGCAATACTGAGGGAGGCATGGCGCGCTGGGTACTGATTAAGTTCAGTTGACGATACAGTCTAAGAAGTTTGGATTTAGGGTTCATTTATGAGCTAGGTCCCATCAGACATCCAGACATATTCTGAGACAGGTATTGCTCATTTCGGGAGATGGGTTTCTCCGCGAACTTGAGATATAGAGAGACATAGAAAGAAACAACTGAGGCGGATCCACTCACTGAGGCTGTTCCTCGAACGCAATAGTTTCGCAAACGAGCTTTGTGAGACTGACTAGTAGAGGAGTTGGGTGTTCGGTATCACACGGGCTGTGAGTATGCGACATCGCAATAATTAGCCTTGAGTGCAAGTGGGAGATTGTTGGAGATAGTGCCCTCAGAGTCAATTATTAGGTCACAGGTACGTGATTGTAATGATTGAGGGAGGACCTATCCCGGTAGGACAGTCTTACTCGAGATGATAGTTTGCTATCTGGTTTACCTTTATCATCGTGTACTGCTTTAGGTGACATGACACGTCGCTATTACACGTTGATAGAGCCCCTAGGATTCTTGCTTGACCACAAGCAGTATGAGGGCGATCATATAAGTGGGAGCTGGGGGTCTATAAGCTTATCCTTAAAAGGTCCCTAGTCGTGGGAGTTTCGAGACTGGGCATCGATACTCCATTAGTAGACTAGTGTATACAGTCGAGACCCCGACGAGGGGCGGTGGCCGGTCTCACAAGCCACTGGTGTCAGTTGGATCACCTAAGATGTATACAGGTGCTCATTGGGTTATGAGTACACCGGACAGGACTCGCCGGGAACATGCTAGTTGGTCATATACCAGACGTCAGATGGCAGTTCCCTGGTGACATGTGTGCAGGTTAGTTCATCGACCTGGGGATCGTCATTTGTCTCGTGTGAGTTCCCACTGTACTTTGATTACTACCCTACCACGGCTCAAAGGAGTCGTGCAAACAGGTTTTAGTTGGGTACAGTCCCGAGCCACATGGAGGCAGTGAGCGTATCTTCAGGGGTTCGTCTCTCCCGGTATTGGGGGTGAGGTCGTGCTGTGTCTAGGAGAGCCATTACACAAAGTCCTTGGCCAAGGCAAGGAGATTTACTGGTAGTATTCCAGTAGTATCTCAGGGTGTTCTGGGCTACACTCCGACACGACTTGTACCGCTTTTGGGGGTCTGACTTTTACCAACCCCCTAGGCCCGCCATGCGATGCTCATAGACGAACGGACCGGACTGCACGGATATTGTCATTGACAGGCTCAGTTGGGTGTCGGGGTGAGCTTCCTCATCGACGTCCCATTTGGTCAGTACCTGGTAGCCCGTCACGTATTGGCTTATACCTCTGACGTGCTAGTGGTTAAATCCACAACCAAGGTGTTGACGAGTCTTTAGAGTCCCCCACATTCAGTTACTCAGCTTTCGGGCGAAAGGTTGTAGAGGCCGTATGGAGATATGGCAAGGTCCGATTAGATACGTGCGGTATTGCACGGATCAGGATCGGACAGTTTGTACTATAGGCCGTATGGTTATATGGCAGGGTTCGATCACATACATGCGGTATTGCACGGATCAGGATCGAACGGATATTACTGGCCGGCTTTGGTATAAGCCGGATCCTAGTATAGTACAGTGTAGATTTTGTCTCATTGCATTTGTATTTCGGTCGGAATACAAATGCGGGTGTGTATGCACAGTATCGGGGTTTTCCTGTAATTTATTACGGGACCAGTTTTTTTTTTGGAGTTGCCAGTTTGCTTTCCGTTTCGGCCGATTTCCATTGTTCCGTTCATTGGCCGAAGTTTGGTGGAGGAGGGATTATTTGCATTGTTGCAAATAAGCTTTAGTGGAGGGGGTCTTTGCTTATTTCCTTGTATCATGATGGCTCACCATACCTTGACCTTTTTGACTTGATCCTTCATGATGGCTTGACTTTGTTAGCATCATGGTTGTTGATGATGGTTGTGTGGAGTGTTGGCATTGCTTTGTGATCATGGTTGATTATCATAACCATTCCTTTCTCTCTCTCTTTTGATTATGGTTGTGGTTTGATCTTTTGTTTTTTGATATCACTCCCTCACTCTCATTCACTCCCTCCATCCTCTCTTGTGGCCGGCCACTATGTGCAAGGGTTGTCCAAAAATTGTGTGGGTGTATTTTTGGTTCATATCATGCTCCAAAATACCCACTAGCTCCTCCACATTGTTCTTGTTTCATCCCTCCACCATATGGCACCTCCATGAACCCCAAAAGAGACAATAGCTCACTACACATTCTACAGCGAATCTTGGGCATGTCGAGTAGCCGGCTTCGTGCCCGAGTTGCCTCGGCATTGAGGTGGGAGCCCGTAAACAAAGTAGGCGATGTGGTGCACTTCCGGCGACGAGGAGGAGACGGGACATTCCGCAGGAGATCGGGACCATGACGAGAAGACCGGAGGACTTGGATCGTCGGTATATCTCTAACCCATCTTGTTAAGTAGCTTAGACTAGTTAATGGTTCGATCCGGGTTATAGTGCGCGGTGGTGCCGGTTTGCTAAGTCCGCAAAAATTTAAGTTATTCACCGCTTCCGCATTCCGGCGTCGGATTGACGGCCGGGGCGCCGCCGTGCACTTACAAACAGAACTACCCCACTCATGATTTGGAGATGGCTGCAGTGGTCTTTGCACTGAAGATTTGGCGACATTACCTTTACGGCGAGTCGTGTCAGATATTCACCGATCACAAGAGCTTAAAGTACATATTTCAGCAGCGAGACCTGAACCTCAGACAGCGTCGTTGGATGGAGTTGGTGAAAGACTACGACTGCGAGATCTTATATCACCCCGGCAAGGCAAATGTGGTGGCAGATGCGTTGAGTAGGAGGCCCGGGGGTAGTCTATCCTTTTTGCGCGCAGTGCAGAGGCAGTCGTCAGCAGATTGGCAGATGTTATGCGACAGCCGAGTGGAGTTCGAGTTCACTCAGACAGGGGGACAGCTCGCGCATGTTCGTGCACGCCCACAGTTGCTTGACCGTATATATGAGGCACAGCGTGGTGACGACCGTTGCTCAGAGATCATGGCACAGATGGGACAGGGCAGATTTTCCGAGTTCATGGTTGACGATCAGGGGATTTTACGATATGGATCTAGACTGTGCGTACCAGATACTGATGGATTACGGCGCGACATTCTCGAGGAGGCACACCGATCAGTGTATAGTGTCCACCCCGGTTCCACCAAGATGTACCATGATATGAGAGAGACCTACTGGTGGGACGGGATGAAGAGGGACATTGCGGAGTTCGTTTCGAGATACCTGACTTGTCAGCAAGTCAAGGCCGAGCACCAGAGGCCCGCAGGAGAGCTACAGCCGTTACCCATTCCGGAGTGGAAATGGGAGCAGATTTCGATGGACTTCGTTGTGGGTCTACCCAGGACCAGTCGAGGGTACGACTCCATCTGGGTGATCGTGGATAGATTGACGAAAGCGGCTCACTTCCTTCCAGTGAAGACGACTTTCAGCTTCGCTCAGTATGCTCAGCTCTATATTGACGAGATCGTGCGACTACACGGCGTACCGACTTGTATCGTGTCAGATCGAGGCACTCAGTTCACCAGCCGACTTTGGCAGAGACTTCAGGAGGCTTTGGGCACTCGATTGAGCTTCAGCACAGCGTTTCATCCGCAGACAGATGGACAGTCAGAGCGGACCATTCAGACTCTCGAGGACATGCTCAGAGCGTGCGTTTTAGACTTTGGTGGTAGCTGGGATCGTCATTTACCTCTAGTGGAGTTCTCCTACAACAACAGCTTCCAGGATACTATTCAGATGGCACCTTTCGAGGCATTGTATGGGAGGAGATGCAGATCACCCGTTTGTTGGACAGAGCTCAGCGAGAGCAGTATTTTGGGGCCGCAGCTTGTTGAGGAGACGACAGCGAAGATACAGTTGATCCGAGACCGGATGAGAGCGGCTCAGAGCAGGCAGAAATCCTATGCAGACAGACGCCGTCGCAGATTAGAGTTCGCAGTTGGCGACCATGTTTTTCTGAGAGTCTCTCCGATGAAGGGCGTGATGCGTTTTGGGCGAAAGGGGAAGCTTAGCCCTAGATTCGTAGGTCCCTTCGAGATCCTCGAGCGTGTTGGCGCTGTTGCATATCGTTTGGCTCTTCCTCCCAGCTTTCCCGATGTTCACCCCGTCTTCCATGTTTCGATGCTCCGCAAGTACCTTCACGACCCTTCGCATGCGATTCAGCACCCGACAGTCCAGCTAGAGCGCGACCTTTCTTTTGCAGAGCAGCCGGTGGCCATCTTGGATCGGCAGGTGAAGAAGTTGAGGTCGAAGGTTATACCAACCGTCAAGGTTCTTTGGCGTAGCCCAAGCAGCGAGGAGGTTACCTGGGAGACCGAGGGCGAGATGAGGAAGAAGTATCCCCATCTCTTTGAAGGTACGCGTAGCTATATTTTTAAATTCGGGGACCGAATTTCTTTAAGGGGGGAAGATTGTAGCGTCTTGAAAAGTCGTTTTGGTGTTTTCCTGAAATTCGGTGAAAATTCGGTATTTTTCCGAAAACCGTCTTTCTCGATATTTTGCAGTTTAGGGCTAATTATACCTTAAATGGATAGGTAATTACTTGTTTTTAGTGACTAATGAGTTAATTATGAAATTTTGGTCATTTAAAAAATTTTCCCTATTTTTCATTTTTTAATATTATTTTAAGCCGGTAAGAAAATACATTAAATAAGCGATAAATACAAATTTTTCCGGGCTAATTTTAATCTCTAAAATTATGATAATTATAATCTAGTGATAACATGAATTTTTAGTAATTTATTTTGATTTTTTTCAAATTTTTATGATTTGAAACGAAATTATTGAATTTTTGGGCTAAAACTTGCAATTTTTGAGTTGTAGGGGGCCTTTTTGCATAAAATTTCTTTTGTAACACCCCTCTATCTTTTCCCTCAGCCCAAGAACAGCCCAAGCCTTGGCCAAGTCCAGAAATTCTGGCCTCTCTCTTCTTGGTTTCTTTCTTGAGTTAATTTGATAGTTTATGGTATTATTTTAATTAAAATGGATAATGTATGATACATTGACTTTTGTGGACTTGACCATGACTTTCTCCACTTGCCCACACCCTCCCCCATTCCCCTCCTCTGGCCGAAACTGCACCTCCCCCTTCCTCATCTATTTTCTTCTCATTTCTTCACCATTCTTCAAGTTTAATTCATCAAAATTCAAATTAAAGCTTGCAAATTCAAACCATCCTTCATCTTTCTTTTCATTCACCTCCCTAGCTTGGATCTTGGTGCTTGAGGCCATCAATTGGAGCAAATTCTCTTGCTTGATCCATTGATCAAGAGGTATAATTCCATCTTAGTTACTTTCTTTTGTTGCTAATTCCTTTAATTGTATGGTTAGTGTTAAAAGTTAGCTTATTTCTAATCTAGTTAAAATGGGTAGTTTGTTTAAACTAGGGTTTTGAACCATGATAATTAATTAAGTTGTTTATTAGTTAATCTAGTTGTTAGTAAACTAATCTATATGGTTACCTTGTTATGTAGTCTTTAATTATGCTAATTTAGGTAATTTTAGAAGTTGATTTTAGTTGTAAAATTGTTGTTTTAAGGTTTTTCAAGAGAGGGTTATGTATGGAAAATGATATTTGAAGCTTGATTAGTGAGTGGATTAAGTTTTTGAAAGCATTATTTAAGTGATTAAACCTAATTTGCTATCTAGTGTTTTGCTAACCTTAATCTAAGTGGTTAATTTGCTTATTAGGCTAAAATATAGTGTTAAATTAAGGTTTTCATATATAGTTTGGTTTATGGTTGCTAAGTACAAAAATCAAGAGAAGGTTTTGTTATGTAAATTAGGTTTTTAAGCTTAGTTAATGGTTTAGAAATTGTGTATTGGCTAGCTATTTGGTTAGTTTGGATGTTGGTGTTGGGTGGTGTTGACTTGTCGCTAAATTGTCGATGTTTGCATCAAATTGCAATTTCTGCTTACTAGATTTTTTATAAAAGTTATGTGATGAATTAATTGTGGCATCTTGATGATTGTATGGCTTGTCCTACGACTTTTAGGATGCGTGAGTGCGGTTTTTGGGTAGTCGGGTTTTAGTTTTGCCGGGTGACCCAAATCGGCGTTTTTGGCAGTTTTTGCGATTTTCGCGTGTGTTCCGCGCACTTTGTGCACGTTGTACCTAGCTAGCGAACTTTAGTAGTTTCGTTGGGGTTTGCGTCGTTCTTGATACGTAACCTTATGTTTGGTATTGATGTAAATTCCAGGTTCGGTCGCGGAGACGTCAGACGCGGCGCGAAAGGGAAAGGCGGTGATTGGACACAACTAGCCAGGAATCCCGGTGAGTAGATTTAACATCTACGGGGGGACGATCGTTTGGATGGCGCAAGTCGCCCGATAGATTTAGTAAACTGAAAATAAAATAGTAAACTGGATAACCACTTGTGACATTAGAATAATAATACTGGCATGATAATTGCTGCAATTAGATCAATAGGTTATACCCATATACGCAAACTCAATTGTAGGACACATGCACCATTACCAGGTTTTTATATGCAGCACGAGCACTATTCATGTTTACACACACACCCTGGTAATTGCCATGCCACCACACTAGATAACCTTTAATTTAAACCTTTTACTAATTGATACTTAAATTGTGCTATTTCCTTAAAATTAAACCGTAGGATTGCTATTCATGTGCATGTACTTCATCATATTCATTGTTCATGCTTAATACATTAATCACACATCGCAACTTGATTTTTGATATCATACGCATTCATTAGCATTGATATATGCACTTATGAGGATTTCTTGAGATTTTATGATATTGCTGGATTTCGGGGGAAAGCCGCAAAATTTCCAAACTTATGATATTTTTAAAACATGTAAATTGCGGTTTTCTAGTGATGTAAGTGTCGTCCACCATGAGTTTGCTGTGGCTTTGGAAATCCGTGTCGAAGAGTGGAGGAACCGGCACGGGTACATGGTGGGCCCGGTAAGGTACCCCGGGGCAAGAGGAATGTGGTGATGACGTTGAGCCTGGCAGGGGACGGATTACCTACCGGTGACTGTTTGGGACGGCGGATATCCAGAGGATACCGACCGTGGCCGCTAGATGATGAGATATTGACATTTGAGATGGGTCAGCCGGATGGCTGAGGCCAGAGATACATTTATGAGATTTGAGACAGCTTTTGGGTGTCGTTGCTGGACACCGATTTTCGTCGATTCATTGACATTATGCTGGCATTCTAAAAGAGTTTCAAAAACAAAAAGAGATAAAATATTTCTTATATATACCTATTGAGACCTCAGATTTTCATGTTGCATGCATATTAGTATACTGATGTTATATACACACCTGCTAGTGCATCCAGTCATACCTGTATTTTAGATGCTAGGATGCTTGTGTGCATGCATACGATAGCCTTTGTAGATGTTATTTATTACTCACGAGTTGGCAACTCACCCCCGTTGTGCCACAGTCTTTTGCAGGTCCGCTCCGTCAGTTCAGTAGCGGCGGGCGCACTTGTCTTTTGCCTCTTTTGCCTGAGCTCGAGATTTGCTCATAGGTGGGTTATGTTATTTTTGTACCACCTTGTATATTCTTGTATATTCTTGTATCTAGTGTACTCCATCTACTGTTCTACCAGATTATTGTATATTGACCTAGAGATGAGACTGTGAGGTTTGTGGATTTTATACTGTATTTGGGGTCGAGCTCACTTGAGCCGACATGCTACTTTTTCATGCTTCCTTATGCTTTATTATGCTTGTTGTCATTTACATTGCGTGGGATTTGTGACCGCCGTATGGCGAAGAGCTAGCTCCCGCTTGGGGATGCCCTATTTTGTGGATTCATGTATATATTTTGTTGTACCCATTTTTGGGGGCCAGTATTTACAAAGGAGACTCTGCCGAAATTTTCGGAAAAATTGAGATTGTTTTTAGAAAGGGTTTTACATGACTTATTTTGATAACTCGCTTTCAATTGATTGGGTTTTCTTCACTCTTTCGCTTCTTTGGTTTTGTTTTCTGGGCTTTGGCTTACTTATTTTACGGACGCCTTTAGACGTTTCGTAAATTTAAGTGCCAGTCACGTTCCGTACCCTGCGGTCGTGACAAAAGCACCAATGCAATGTTGTGTTTTTGGCACCTCTCCAAATGTTGATTGCAGTCTTTGTGCCTATACATGCCCTTAACAACTAGAAGCCAAAGCAACGAGCTATTTGCATCTCTTTTGAGCTTTACTACTATCATGTTACCAAATTGTATTTTGCTACGTCTCTTATGATAATTTTATGTGTATGGTGGATAATAAGTTTCTCTCCTATCTTAATTTGAAGGCATGTATTTTTAGTGTTGAACTTAAAATAATCCCAACTGGTATTATATATATGATTGTTGGTGACTGAACAACAGCTAGAGGAGCAATTTTGTTGAACGGAGAAACTTCAGTAAAATTTTTATTTCTTGGAATTGTTTGAACGATCTTTTGCAGCTAGATATACTCATCTTCAACTATGTCAATAACGCATAAATAGTACATGCACACACAAACACTTGAACATGCACGCGCAGAAGCATGCACGTACCTATATACTATATAGGATGTATTTATAAATATCTCCATGACGTATCCCTGTCAGTACCTTAACATTCCTTACAATAAATTTTCTTTTGACAAATAAATGAGATCATCATAAGACGATCTATCTATGTGCATGTAATGCGCACAGAAAGATTGTTGGTGGTGGTTGTGCTCTATGTCAAAGCATCAAACACATTGTACATTTGATATGCTGTTACAAAATTTGTTACAAGTCACAGTAAGATACGTTATATGCATTGGTATCAATCACTACTTGACCTTAAATGCTTGGATAACGATTTTAGAAATTTCGGTTCTTATTTCTAGAACTCCTTCTCTTCATTGGTTTTGGAATATCACAACTTCTAATGACAGGATATGGAATGTGGCGTTTCTCTTCTGTAAGTGGATGGATTTAAATGAGTTTAGACATGTATTAGCATTTTTGCTGCTAGGCTATTTGATTTATAACTGATGTATTGAGTACTTTACTTTTATTGACATGTCATGAAATGTGCAGGTTCTGCGGCTGGTGTTTATTTGGCGCTTTATGGTTTGTAGCAAGGAAAGGTATGGCTGTCGAGGGCAAGCTACGTCAGATTCGGTAAGAAATTTGAAAATATTTACTTATAGTCTCTACGGTGTATCTACTTGTTTCAGAAGCAATGGACAGACTTGTTATTTTATTTTTGGATGGAAATAAACAAACATGCAAAAGTCCACCATGAATACGTGTATTGGGCTCTCCGGTACTGGAAAAAACTGTAATGGATCCAAATTTTAAAGCAAACTTCTTGTTAATGCTATAAGCTATTGCATCAACTCATTTCAACAGGATTCACTTACCCAAAAAACTTACCATACCGTTCCGCCTTAACTAGAAATAGTTTAGATAGCAAATGATGCACTGCCCTTTATCTTCCCTTCACGCTGCTGTATATACTGGTATTTCAAATTGATATTGGCATATGTGTGTGACCATCTCAAAAGCACAACCCTTTGTTCCAAGATAGTTACCTTTGCTGTCGATATCCTCTTAAGATATTATTGAAGCTCGATGTTATGGTATCACTGGAAACAGCCTTAGAGGGGGTTGAATAAGGCTTTATGGAAAACTCAGCGTGATTTGTAACAATTTAAAAAATTATGCCGCGGAATATAAATTCAGAGTCTAAAATTCAGATACTATCACAACACAGAATCACAGAAAAGCAAATGGTCACAGAGGATTGTTATTGAGGGTCACCGACTCTGTGGCTAATTATCGCATGAGGACTCATTCTCAGGGTTCAACTTCACCATTCAGTGACTCCTTATGGGTGGAGAAACCCAGATCATTTTCCAGGCTCAGATCTTTGAACTTTTACACTTGTAGGCGGTGAACACCTAGACTTTTTATCCAAGATGCAAGTCCGAAACCTTTAACAGTATGAAAATCTTAGACCTTTCTTCACTATGTAGAATATAAAATTTTATAATATTTACGAACCAACTTCAACAATCTAATGATCTTAAAAGATAAACCAAAGTTTTGATTCAAAAAGATGGGAGATTGTATTTTCGAGATTAACAAAAGTTTAAAAATAAATCGAAGAAGTTTTTTAAGATTAAACAAATTTTAAAAACAATCGTTTTTTTGAAACTTTTAGAGATATTTCTTTTCTAAAAGAATAGAAAAGTCTAATGGCGTTAGAAAGATCTCCTCTCTAAAAATGACTAGAAAAAAAAGTGTTGAGAGGCATGGTTTTCACGAATACTTGAGAGTAAAGAAAATAAATATCGAGTGAAAAAAATTCGTGAAAAACTCTTGGAAACTTGCCCTATATATAGAGAGGCAATGTGGATCAGTTAGGACAATTATAATAACCGCCCCTAAAGTGTAGGACTATTAATGACCATTGGAATTGTTGGATATGTATGCGCCATTATTGTATATGTATACATATGGATGTTGGGGATATGTATGTACAAGACGATCTTGCTCGATTATATAGTATATTATTTCAGTTGTCTTTATCAGGATATGTGTATTTATTTCTATTGATGTATTATCCAGCTTGCACATATTGATAAAGACTCGATACAGTAGTATACTATTATGGTTTGTATTTATCTTAACATGTGCATATGTTATATATGTCGACCACATGTTCATAAGCCCGTAGGATCTTGCTTGACTATCAGCGTTATGATGGCGATCATACTTGTGGGAGCTGGGTAGTTTACAAGCACATCCTTGAAAGTCCCAAGTCGTGGGAGCATCGAGATCGGGCATCGATACTCCATAGTAGACTTGCGTATACGTTTCGAGACCCTGACGAGGGGTGGTGGTTGGTCCCACAACCATTGGTGTGATCACCTAAGATTGTATACGGGTGCTCATTGGGGGTGAGTACACTGGACGGACTCGCTAAGAACCTCTAGATGGTATTATATCTATCGTCAGATAGCGGTTCTCATGTGACATGTGTACAGGTTAGTCTTTGGACCTGAGATCTTCATTTGTCTTGTGTAAGTTCCCACTGTGCTTTGATCATTATCCTACCACAGCTCTACTGAGTCATGCAAACAGGTTTTGGTTGGGTACAGTCCCGAGCCACACGGAGGCAGTGAGTGATTGTCAGGGATTCGTCTCTCCCGGCATTGGGAGTCGATATCGCACTGTATTCGATTGGCTAGGACCATAAGACCTTAGCCAAGACGGTTGGGATTTACTGATAGGTTGATCGGTGGTTTCCAGGATTGGTCCTGAGCCGCATCAGCACAAATTATCGGGTTATTAGGGTCTGACGTTTACCGCCCTCTAGATCCGGTATGCGATACTTTTAGACGAAGAGACCGGACTGTACGGATATTGTCACGGATAGACTCAGTTAGGAGTTCGGACGAGTTTGCTCGTCGGCCTTCCTTTTCGACAGCAACCTGGGTAGCCGTTACGTACAACTAGTACCGCTGACGTGCTTGTAGTTAAACCCACTGCCAGACTACTATTGCGTCTTTAGAGTCCCACACAAAGGGTTTCCCTGCTTCGGGCGAAACGATCCGTATGGTTTTACGGCAGGGTTCGATCACGTACGTGTACTTGTGCACATATGATGTTCGGACGGATAATACTAGCGGGCTTTGGTTTAAGCCGGATCCTAGTATTGTATTCTTGGATTATTTTGTCTCATTATATTCGTATTTATTCGGAATACGGATACGAGTATGTATATACGCTGAGGGGCATTCTTGTAATTGTGCAAGGTGCTTCTAGAAGAAGACACCTCATTATTTGTTTTAACCATTTAGTTAAATGGTTAATGAGGTGGAAAGATAAGGTGTTTCGTTTCATTAAATAAAGCATGGCTATTTGTGTGACTCATGTAGTGAGTCATGGTTTACTATTGAATCACGGTTGATATTTTGTGGAGATATTGTGTGTTTACATTATTATCTCCAACACTTAGCCATTCTTCATTCTATCAGGCTCACAACACTCTCATCTCCTCCAAGCTTCATCTTCTTCTACCTCAAACCCTAATTGTCTCATGTGTTGAGAAACTTAGGGTTCTTGAGACTAATTAATCCATCATCACTCTCTACATACTCTAGGCTACTTAGATTAGTATTCTAAGTAACCTAGTTACCTCGGTTTAGAGGTAGGAGCTCAAGTATGCACTCTCGGGTGGATCATCTTTGACGCGAGGAGGCCGTCAATCAAGCGCGATCCATACATCATTTGAGGAGCTAAAGGAGAGGAGTGAAGACCCGAATGACTTGGTTCTTTAGGTATAAACTCCGATCATAGTAGATAGCTTTCCTTAGTTTGGTTATCTAGAGGTTATGGTAAATCCAGTGTTTCGGTTATTCTAGTGCCAGTTTAAACATCCAAGATAAAAATTGTGTTCCGCATATCGGCCACGGTAGATGGCCAGGGGCGCTAGAGTAACCTTTCATGGTATCAGAGCCACTCCATAAGTCTTAGATAACTCGTAGCGACGTTAGAAATCCACCGTTTTTGTCACGCACGAATTGCCGATAAAAACAGTTCGAAAAACTGATGTTTTGAGATGTTTGCACACCACGCGGGCTCACAGTTTGAACCGAGAAGCTGCAGGGTGAAGCATGGACACCTTGGGAATACCCCGGGGGAACAAAGGTAGGGCCACCCCCCAAGACCACCACAAGGTGGACTTGGGGGGGTGATCCGAGAGCACCCCAATAGGGTGCTCTCGGGTCTGCTGACCTGTGGGGGCTACTTTGATGTGGCCCCCACAGGTGGGTACCCCCTAGAGGCCTCCCAGTTGACATTTAATTTTTCCCCCTTCGCCTCCGAGAAGATTTGGGCTGGTTTCGAGTTCGTTTCAACTCCCGGATTGGCTTAAAACGTCGGTTTTTGGAACTTTAGCTCACTGGTTTTTTCAGATTTTGGAAATATGTTTAGTTTGCTAATTGCGTGTGGAATTATAATGCCGTAGTTTGCTATACTTGTTTTTGTGATGCGTACATGTGTTTTTTAACGTCTTCTAATCGCTATACGTCAATTAGAAGGGGTTGCACGCATCTAGTTTATCTGTGGTGTTGGATATGATATCTTTAAGATGATATTGTCGGATTGTTGTGATGGATAGCATATTGTACAATGTTTGTAGTACAGTTTTAATTCATTTGTATATTCATTACTGCGGGGCGAGCGTCCGACATGTGGACTGCCGTTTTTGCCTTTTTGTATATTCATTTATTGGGGCACGATCGGGTTGAGGTCGATGTCACCACTGTATATATTTTTATTTCTGTACGAGGATTACCCCATGGTGGAGTGCGCGAAAATCTGGGTTCTAGAAAGCAACAATCTAGTATCTCATGGCGTTGAGACGGAGGGGGCTTCATTCTAGAATTGGCGGGCTATTCGCCGCACTCGTAGGGGGTATAGGTTGACCTAAGAAGGGGCGCCCAAATTACCAGATTCCGTGAAGTGCTGGGTGGCCCATTAACTTTGTTTATTGGGGTTGCCTCACTTTTGGGATTGGTGAGTAACTTGCCGCGCTCATAGGGGTCCAGGTTTTACATTGCACAGGCTATCCACACGACAGGGAAACGTCGGGTTTCACTTGCGGCTCAAAGGAAACCCGGGGCTCCCAGATTATCCGTATGATTCTGTGGTGCTTATCGCTATTCTATGATGTTGCTTATATCATGCCTGGGACGAATGTTATATATATTTATATATATACTAGTAAATGTTGTATATGTTTTGCACCCGCGCTAGTCCAGCCCCCGCTCTGTCGTTAGTTAAGTAACCTAACGAGTGATGACGGGGCCCAGTGGCGAATGCGGATGGCATATACGTACATTATATTTTCGTTCTTTTCTGGTGTGATAAGTTAATTGATGGGACCACATTAATTTTGATTAATGCAAGATAAGAAACCTAAAAAGATGTTGGAACAGATTTCGAAAAACTACAGTTATATTCTTTCGCTTTGCATAGTGGTATTCGATTGTGAATATCCAGCACCTCATTCCACGAGGCAAGAGCCGAGATCCCTTCACGGGAAGTGATCTCTTGAGCAAAAGTCTATACTGTAGATTACTCGGTTTTTTCAAAACCAGAAGTTTTCAAAAGCGGAGCTTAAACCACTCCTTTTCAAAATTGCTCAGGTTCCTTCAACGATATCAAGTTCATTACGTTAACGGGGTTTTCGCCAAAAACTCAGCCGTAGCCCTCTGTCATTTCTTATAAGTAATACTTAGTATTCGTGCTGCGTTTGTTGACTGTGTCAAGGCGTAGTGAACAGTAGCTGAGTATTACTTATTTGTAGTATTTATTGCGATTGGTTAGGACAGTCGTATAACCTTGTTGACTGCGTCAAGAGTTATGCGGGTGGGTTTAATGCAATCCAGATAATGATGGGTTGAACTTGACTAGGAC
The DNA here is from genome assembly GCA_030015575.1 of Agapanthus africanus. Classification (NCBI taxonomy): domain Eukaryota; kingdom Viridiplantae; phylum Streptophyta; class Magnoliopsida; order Asparagales; family Amaryllidaceae; genus Agapanthus; species Agapanthus africanus. The sequence continues at coordinate 717,066,319 of CM057337.1, forward strand.
TTTTTAATTTGTTGACTGTGTCAAGATCACTAAGGTCCTAGGGGCAAAATCCACATCGGGAGTTTCAAATATTCAGGAAACTTGCAGTTTTAGCATACCTTCTTGAGTGTGGTGAATGGAGTGGATTCCGTTTAGGTCATCACACAATGATAGTTGGATCCCAATCCTACTGATGAGTAGGATTACTCTCAGGAGATTATTTCACTTAACAATCAATGCTATAAACCAAGTAGGTGTCTAGAACGGTGTTAGCGGGGCTACGCCTCCTGGGAAAAGAGGTTATATAATTAAGGAACTTCGCGAAAGCGTTGGAAAACCTCTCTCGAAGTACCAACACTAGCCTGGCTGAAAGGTTAAGCAAGTATTGTGACGTGCGATTAATCCTGACTAGTTCTTCTTTTAGGGTTTGAAGAAGAATTTGAGGAAACAGTGGGACCCATCCTGATTAGATAAACTAATAACCAATCTAATCTTGCAAGAGCGCACGCTAAGTGTTTCTTTTCTCTCTCTCCAGGTAGCAACCATTTCACACCCTAATCAAGATAATAAAATGTATCGCTTGATCGATCTGAATTCTTATTCGGGGCTGGGGAACGTCGGTTTGGCTCTAACTTATGACGGCAGTCATAAGTATGAGCAGAGGAAAGAGGATAGTTTGAATTCCTTGATGACCCCAACGAAGAAGAAGCATACAATTGCATCTCCTTCAGGTGTTCTTGTAATTGAAAACTGATTTTCAGTCAGTCCTACCTCTTGAGTACTAGATACCGGATCAGGATCTCATATCTGTTATTTATTGCAGGGGCTGAGAAAAAGTAGGATGGTTGGACCTGGTGATATGTCCCTCAGAGTAGGGAACGAAGCACAAGTTGATGCTGCTGCCGTCGGTGAATATCACCTAGCATTGCCAAGTGGCAATACTATGATTTTGAACAATTGCTACTCTGTACCTTCCATGATTTGCAACATCATATCAGTTTCATTACTTGATAAATATGGATATAACTTTGTTCTTGATAGAAATATCATGAACATTTACTTTGATAAGGTATTAATTGCAGAAAGTACATTGTTTAATGGTATCTATGTTCTAAATCAAAACATAGTTTTCAATATACAAAGTACACGCAAGAGGAAGAGTTCAGAAGAGAACGAATCCTACTTGTGGCATTGTAGACTTGGTCATATTGGAGAGAAAAGACTGAGTAAATTGTATAAGGATGGATATTTGAATGCATTCGAATTTTCATCTTATGAAACTTGTCGGTCTTGTCTCAAAGGAAAGATAACCAAATCTCCGTTCACCGGACACGAAAAAAGAGCGGGAGAGCTCTTGGGACTCATACACAGTGATGTATGTGTTCCGATGTCTATGCATGAACAGGGTGGGTTCTCGTACTTCATCACATTCACTGACGATCTCTCTAGGTTCGGATATGTGTATCTGATGAAACACAAATCTGAAGCTTTTGAGAAATTCAAAGAATACAGAAACGAAGTAAAGAACCAGACAGGAAAAAGTATCAAGATCCTCATATCTGATAGAGGAGGGGAGTACTTGAGCACGGAATTCCTCGATTACCTAAAAAAGAATGGAATTCTCTCTCAGCTTACTCCTCCGTACACACCACAGAACAATGGTGTATCGGAGCGAAGGAATCGTACCCTATTGGATATGGTTTGCTCCATTATGAGTAGGGGATATGTATGTACAGGACGATCTTGCTCAGTTTTATAGTATATTATTTCAGTTGTCTTTATCAGGATATGTGTATTTATTTCTATTGATGTTTTATCCAGCTTGCATATATTGATAAAGACTCGATACAGTAGTATACTATTATAGTTTGTCTTTATCTTAACATGTGCATATGTTATATATGTCGACCATATGTTGATAAAGCCCGTAGGATCTTGCTTGACTACCAGCGTTATGATGTCGATCATACTTGTGGGAGCTGGGTAGTCTACAAACACATCCTTGAAAGTCCCCAAGTCATGGGAGCATCGAGATCGGGCATCGATACTCCATAGTAGACTTACGTATACGTTTCGAGACTTCGACGAGGGGCGATGGTTGGTCCGACAACCATTGGTGTGATCACCTAAGATTGTTTACAGATGCTCACTGGGGGTGAGTACACTGGACGAACTCGCTGAGAACCTCTAGATGATATTATACCTATCGTCAGATAGCGGTTCTCATGTGACATGTGTACAAGTTAGTCTTTGGACCTGAGGTCATCATTTGTCTCATGTAAGTTCCCACTGTGCTTTGATCACTACTCTACCACGGCTCTACTAAGTCATGCAAACAGGTTTTGGTTGGGTACAGTCCCGAGCCACATGGAGGCAGTGAGTGATTGTCAGAGATTCGTCTCTCCCGGTATTGGGAGTTGATATCGCACTGTGTTCGATTGGCTAGGACCATAAGACCTTGCCTAAGGAGGTTGGGATTTACTGATAGGTTGATCGGTAGTTTCCTGGATTGGTCCTGAGCCGCATCAACACGAATTACCGAACTGTACGGATATTATCACGGATAGGATCAGTTAGGAGTTCAGACAAGTTTGCTCGTCGGCCTTCCTTTTCGACAGCAACCTGGGTAGCCGTTACGTACAGCTAGTACCGCTGACGTGCTTGTGGTTAAACCCACTGCCAGAGTACTGTTGAGTCTTTAGAGTCCCACATAGAGGGTTTCCTGCTTTGGGCGAAACGATGTAGAGGCCGTATGGTTTTACGGCAGGATTCGATCACATACGTGTACTTGTGCACGTATGATGATCGGACGGATAATACTAGCAGGCTTTGGTTTAAGCCGGATCCTAGTATTATATTCTTAGATTATTTTGTCTCATTGTATTCGTATTTATTCGGAATACGGATACGGGTATGTATATACGGTGAGGGGCATTCTTGTAATTGTACAAGGTGCTTCTAGAAGAAAACACCTTATTATTTGTTTTAACCATTTAGTTAAATGGTTAATGAGGTGGAGAGATGAGGTGTTTCATTTCATTAAATGAAGCATGGCTATTTGTGTGACTCATGTAGTGAGTTATGGTTTACTATTGATTCATGGTTGATATTTTGTGGAGATATTTTGTGTTTGCATTATTATCTCCAACACTTGGCCATTCTTCATTCTATCATGCTCACAACACTCTCATCTTCTCCAAGCTTCATCTTCTTCTACCTCAAACCCTAATTGTCTCATGTGTTGAGAAACCTAGGGTTCTTGAGACTAATTAATCCATCATCACTCTCTACATAATCTAGGCTACTTAGATTAGTATTCTAAGTAACCTAGTTACCTCGGTTTAGAGGTAGGAGCTCAAGTAGGCACTCTCGGGTGGATCATCTTTGACGCGAAGAGGCCGTCAATCAAGCACGATCCGTACATCCTTTGAGGAGCTAAAGGAGAGGAGTGAAGACCCGAAGGACTTGGTTCTTTAGTTATAAACTCCGATCATAGTAGATAGCTTTTCTTAGTTTGATTATCTAGAGCTTATGATAAATCCGGTGTTTCGGTTACTCTAGCGCTAGTTTAAACATCCAAGAAAAAAAATTTGTTCCGCATATCGACCATGGTAGATGGCCAGGGGCACTAGTGTAACCTTTCAGGAAATTCAAAAATCCCACATAAATTCAAACTTTTGAAAATTTATGAACTGTTATAGACGTCTATTATCGACGTCTTAGGGACGTCTATTTTACTAATATTTCAGATGTGTCCTTTGTTTTTTAGAATAAAATTTGAAAATAGAATTTGGGTTTTTCTGAATTGAATTGAGGTATGATAGAAAACTTAATTCTAACATTTTGAGATCGACTCGATTCTAGACTGAAATAAAATAGAAAAGTCTTGTATATCTACGATGTTCGACTTCTCTGTTATAGCCTTTAAATGTGCATTGAGGACGTCCGAGTCTTGTCGATATTTGCCAATGATTTTATTAAGATGTCAATTGTACTATTGAGTGTCCTTATACTTGAATAACTCTAGTTGTGTGGCCCTTTTGACTAATCTGATATTGTTAGTAACATATATTATATTTGAAAATTGGTTTTGTAAAATAATCAAAACATATTGAGATTCATAGATTAACAATCTTCCCTTTTTGATATTTTACAAAACACTTAAAAATAATTTGAAAATATATTCATATGCTCCCCCTTAATATATGCACATTATTTCTTCCTCTCTTTGGAAATATAAAAAAGTTTTAAGCATGGAGAAGAAATACAAAAATAAGAATGCATAGGAATAGGGTTTTAGAAAATGTGATAATAGAATAGGCATGGAAATTGAAGATGCAAACATGACATAAATTAGACAAACCACATAGGTGCGAACTTCATAAGTACATTATACAAACCACACATAAACTAAATAAGTTTGAGTACAAGAAAATTCATAAACCTAATACATAAACAATATATGCGATAACCACTAATATAACAAACAAACTACTCGTCATCCTGAGGCGGTAGCGGCGGAGCAAAGTCTGTCGGAGGGAAATAGTGAAATGGCGGCGGCGGATGATACGATGAGTGTATTGGTAGTCGAAATGATAATTGAGATAGGCTTGTGTTTCATTAAGTCGAGTGTTGATATTGTCGAAAGAGAGATGATGTTAATATTCAAGTCGTCGAAACGTTGGAAGAAACGGTTCTCATAGTCTTGGAAATTGGAAGGAGGTGGTTGTTGTGAGTGTGGTTCTTGTTCGTGTGGTGTGGAGGTGGTATGCGCATGTTATAATCACCTAAACCCATGAGACGGACATGTAACATACCAAAAGTTTTATCAGAGGAGCTTGAATGTTTGAATCGATGTTGGGAGCAATATTGGCATCTTCAATGATCTTAGTGATCACTTTTCCGTGGTATAAATTGGATTTGGAAGTGGGGAAAGTCCACATCGATTAGATATTAAGCATGGGAAGGTTAACTTTGATTCTTGCCAACACACAATAGATTAGAAGTTTGTGCGTTAATGTGATGTGATCCCTACCACTGGATTTTGATAACAAGGTGTGACCCAAAAGAAAAGCTAAAACACGGGCTTGAGATGTAAGTGTTTGGGTAAGCGGATCACTAAACAAATATGAATTTTCATCACCGTAGAGGAGTCGAGAGGTATCCTCTTTGGTGACATTTGGTGGAAAATGTTCAAAAGTAGAAAGAGTTTGACGATAGATATCTATACCTTCGTTAGGAATATGAAGAATCCGGGCGAGAGATGCGAGTGAGATAGTGATAGTGTGTCGTTATAACTGTGTTCGAAGAACATATGGGTTATCTTGGGTACTAACTATATTGGAATAAAATAGATAGACAAAATTAATGGTTAAGGTGGCATATAAGGGAATTTTCTTTTATAGAGTCGAAAAAAATACACCCTCCACATTTTTTTCGATGATCAGCACCCATCATCATCTTCTTTATCATGTAAGATATTGATACACCAAATTTCATGTAATTTCATCACTTTTCCACCGTTGATTTAGTGGGTGCAAAATTAACGGTTTACCGACAATAAAACTTTTTACATTGCTAATTCAACGGTTAAAAAGTGGTGGAATCATATGAAATTTGGTGTATCCACATCCTACATGATAAAGATAATGATGATGGATACCAATCGTCGATAAAGATCATGGAGGATATAGATTTTTTACCCCATCTAACGAAAAAGCCTTCTAGGGTCTCTATTTTTTATTGTTCTCATATACACACACGGACATGTATAAAATCTTGATTCAAGTCTTTTGGTCCTAAAGATCATGTCTGCAATGCATCTTTTTTTTAATTTATCAAAATAGAATGGAGCAAATCGACATACGGTGAATTTTCTTGTAGTTGTTTATAAAGATCTATATATGCAATCTTTTACGATAACTAAATTGGTATGGTGAGTGGAAATTCTAATATTTCCATTTTATCCCTTTTTAACAATTAATCCGGTTTTCTAGCAATTAATCCCATATTAACAATATTGTAATTTTTGTAATGTGGCAGGGTTATAATTGGAAAGGTGATGGCAAAAATCTGCCATCTTTAAATTTTCCCTTTTGCTCTCAAATCTTTTACCCCTTCTATTAATGATAGCAATTAGCAAAGTTGTTGTATTTTTTTTATTTAAAAGGGTTTAAATGGTAACTCCCTCACTTTGGCAAAGCTTTTTTATTTACGATTCTGCCATCAATCCAAAACCCAAATAGATTTTCACTAAAATACCATGAATTTTCAACGTTTTTGAGATAAATACCATGGACTTTGTTTGTTAAGAGTAAATACTATGCATATTCAATGTTTTTCAGATAAATAATATGGATTTCGTTACAGATAAATACTTTAGCCTTTTAACGTATTCAAGATAAATACCATGGAGTTTGTTCTTTACAAGTAAATATTATACCTTTCACCATTTTTTTAAAGAATGCCATGAATTTTTTTAGCATGGCCTTTCGCCGTATTTCACTTTTCTGTTGGGAGAACTTTACAAACAATACCATCGTCTTTCATCATTTTTCAGATAAATTTCATGAACTTTGTTGTTTATAAATAAACATCAAGTCCAACTCACCGTTTTTCAAATAGATACCATGGACTTTATTCATTAAAAATAAATACTATGGATTTTCAATTGTCATCTGATAAATTGTAGATTGTCATTTACAAATAAATACCATAAAACTTTCGATGTTTTGAACTTTTATGTTGGAACAACTAAAAAGAATTATGTTTTTGTATCGACTCAAAGCTCCGCTATATTTTCACACAAATACCATACATATCAATGTTTTTCAGGTAAATAAAATACAATAGACTTTGTTTTTCAAAACTAAACACCATGAATTTTCATCATTTTTTTGATAAATACCACGGGCTTTGATTTCACAAATAAATGCCTTGAACTTTCTAAATACCATGGGGTTTGCTTTTCAAAATAAATGCCGTGAACCTCCACAGTTTTACGAATAAATACCATGGGGTTCAAAAACCACCGCAACGCGCAGGGCTTGCCGCTAGTAGAAACTAAACTCATATTTAATGTCGTTACTATGGCACTTAAATTTTTTGAGGTTGTACTTGACTAAGGTTGACGCGCGCGTGTGTTTGTATATATATATATATATATATATATATATATATATATATAGAGAGAGAGAGAGAGAGAGAAGATGCTTTAAGAGATTTTTTCGTCAGATGACGTCTAAAATCTATATCCTTCGCAACTTTTTTCGACGATCAGTACCCATCATCGACATCTTTATCATGTACGATTTGGATACACTAAATTTCATGTGATTCCATCACTTTTTCACCGTTGAATTAGCAATGTAAAAAGTTCAATTGTCGGTAAACCGTTAATTTTGCACCCACAAAATTAACGGTGAAAAACTATTAGAATTAAATGAAATTTGGTATATCAACATCTTAGATGATAAAGATGAAGATGATGGGTGTCGACCGTCGAATATTATTCTCATATATATATATATATATATAGAGAGAGAGAGAGAGAGAGAGAGAAATATATATATATATAGAGAGAGAGAGAATAATGGAGGAAAGATGCCATATGAGGGAATTTCCTCCTATGGCGTCGAAAAAATACACCCTCCCTCATTTTTTTCAATGATCGGCACCCATCATCTTCATCATTATCATCTAAGATGTGGGTACACTAAATTTTATGTGATTCAACATCTTTTTCACCCTTGATTTAGCAATGTAAAAAGTTCTGTTGTTGGTAAACCGTTAATTTTAAACCCACTAAACAACGGTGAAAAAGTTGTAGAATCGCATGAAATTTGGTGTACCCACATCTTAGATGATAACGATGAAGATGATGGATGCCGATCGTCGGAAAAAATAAGGGAGGGTGTTTTTTTTCGACGCCACAGGAGGAAATTACCTCCTATGGCCTCTTTCCTCCATATTATATATATATATATATATATATATATATATATATTCAAATTTCAAACATCTTGGCCTACCATAGACTAGGCACTCCTTTTAGGTTGATTATGGGTTCTGTATTTAATGATTCTTCTTAGATTAGTCAGCTTTAATTACTTGTCTGACAGTCGACCAGGCAGTGTTTTCTTGTCATATTTTCCGGCACTCATAAGAACCAATGGTGTATGCTTTCCGTTCAAAGAACTAAGCCCCGCTGCATGTTCTATACTGCTTTGGCTTCTAAAATCCAGTAAGTCGGTATTATTAGATTTGTAAAGCCCTTAAGATCCTAAGTAGATTTCCCTTCAAAGAACAAAATATCCAACTTGCGTTGTTGGATGGTAAAATAATTAACCTTGCTTAAAATTTCGAGTTTTGGTGAAGCAAGTGAGAAAACATTGGGAGTTTGGGACATCTATGGAACATGTTATCTAGGGATGGCAACGAATCCGGATGGATCCGGATCTATTTTCGAATCCGTTGCGGATATAGATACCGATGATGCTCATAAGTGGTATCTCCTCAGATTACGGCACGTGGCGGATGACGTGTCCCAAAGGCTATGGAGGTGGGATAAATGAGTTGCATTATGAGGATTCCTCGGGACTTCGTCTCAAAGAACGTATCCGATCCTCCAGGTGACCTTCCTGAATACATTCCACCTTCACCTAGGAAACTACCAACAGCTCATCTCCGAGCTTTTCCAGTCCTTGCTCATCTCCGAGCTCCTGACATGCCGAGCTTCCTCGGCTTCCCAGCTCGTTTCCGAGCCCCTGACATGCCGAGCTTCCTCGGCCTCCTGGCTCGTCTCCGAGCTCATGATATGCCAAGCTTCCTCGGCCTCCTCCGATCAACCAAGAGCGCGGATCCCATGCGCCTCGCAATATCTCCACGTATATCGCCATGGCGAGATATCCGCCTCGCCACGATTCGCGTCCCACGCTGACGCATCTCTCCATTAATGGGCGTATCCCTCCATTGATGGGCGCATCCCGCCATTGAAGGTGTGGATAACGTGGGGGCGTAACTGACGGCGACGATCTTGCACCTACTCGCTCCATGCGACCCCTATATAAACCCCCCTCTCTCTCAAACGATTTGATTCAGGTATCTCGAATTTAACTCAATATGCCGCTACCCTACACCTATACCTCGACTTTAACTTGATCGTCGTTAGGTCCTACGGTGGTCACCCACCCCGGGACTTCTTTGCAGGTAGCTCGGCGTCCAACACTAATCCATTGAGATCCACACTCAACAACTCCCAAACCAAATCTCAGTCGTCAAAGACCGCCATCGCAGGATCGACGGAGGACAACATCTGAAGAAGATCACGCACTCTATCAGATACTAAATTAGTATCCGGACGAATTCGGATCCCGGATAGATCCGAATCCGACAACTTGTGGATATAGATACTAAAAATCCATATCCGGAAGGATTCGGATCTGGATTGGATATTTATGTCTAAGTCTATGTTTGCTTTGTGGAAGGTGTAATGGCTCTGTTTATAATGTAAAGAAATTTGGTTAAAGTTAAAGTACTAAATGGAGTATTTGCAACCTTGAGTATGCTATAAGTATTTAATTTGTTTATGAACGGTAAGAAATAACTTGTAGCTCATTGGTAAAGCCTTGCACTGCTGTGACATAGCCCCAGTGTTCGAATCCCATCAGCCACATATTATTCTTTTAATGATTTTTCTTTTAAACTTTTGGAAGCCCAAAAGTTTACACGTGCAATACACGTAAAAATGAAAAGTCTCAGAAATCAAACATGTGGAAAATGTTATATGAGCAGAGTAGAACACGTGTCACCAACCCAGAGCCCCACATACCATGAATGGCCTGCGAGATTGCGCTTTAGGCCGGCGCCGCCGGGCTTGACCGTACCAAATGCCCCATCTTTTGAACCCTAGTCTCTTGGCCTCCCTCTTAACCCCAGTACTGTTTGTTTTTACTGAAAATAAACAGAGAATTAAAATGAGGCATTAATCAAAATTTTAATGTATTGTAATTCCATTCTTCAATCCTTAAAACCCAAATTTCTCCTATAAATACCACCTCACACCCTAGTCCTTTTGAAATCTATTATCAAAACTCTCAAATTTTTCCAAGTCAAAGAAGTGTACAAGTAGAATTAGCCCAAAGTCATCTTCCGGCGACGACTCAGGACAAATCCGGCGACACCACGACTCCACGAAGCTCTCAAACCTTTCCTCTACCTCCCCTTTCTCATCTAATCCTGTAAGTCCCCTCTCCTCCTCTCTCTCTTGCTATTCTAAAAAGATCTCTTTTCAAAACTTGTCGGAAGTGTAGTTATTCCGACTTCCGATTTTAATTTTGTTAAAAACATAACTTTTCTTAATAACCAAACACCCATATTGATACAACTTGTTTAGTAATCATAAACAAACATTTAGAACTAATTTCAATTCAAAATACAATGCTATGCAACTTTTATTTCACTTTTACGGTTAAATAACACAAACTTTATATTCGGCAACTTTCATCATATTTGTTCATATTACCTATAGAAAAACCTCACCAGGTAATGACCTACCTCTCACAACACTCATCTTGACATTGCACGATTACTTGAAAACCATATTTTTGTGGTTAATACAATTTTTACATTAAAATACCATAAACTATTAAAAACCGTATTCTTTAAATTGTTTTAATCAAATTACTTACGATTATATCTCTACAACCCACTTTTGGGGAATCGGATTTGGTTGGTGCGGGTTATCGCACATCCATCGGACTAGTAGGGCGAGATGCAGAACTCCTCACGGAGCATACGATCTCGATGAAATTTATATTACAATTTTTAAGAAAATATGATTTCTATTTAATAAATAAATTTATTTTTATAATAATTATATATAATATTATCAAACTATATATTTTAAATACATATAATAAATTCCATGTTTTCTAGACAAAGGAATCCCAAATTTCATGAATATACCATCACAAATCCATACAATTCCAATTTAGACCAAAATACCATATATTATTCAATTTAGGTTTATAATCATTAGAATACTTCACTTTTAAAAATTATATCCATGAAAACCCCGAATACGAGAAATAAATGCTTGAGGTTTATTTTGAAAGTTTATAAAACTATTTTTCGTAAAACCCCCTCAAGTTTATTAATTTACAATAAAGATCCTAGTAAATATAGGTTTAAGCGGGACCAATTCTCTTGAGCCTCAGGGAGCCGGAGAAAGTAGGTGCTTGCTTATTTAAGGTAGAAAACTTAAACGGGGTTATCAATGGTAATTGGCTTGAAAAAAGTCACAAATCCTGCCGTCCATGTGCAGCAGTTACCGATAACTTCTAAACCTAATTCAGGACTCCAATTCTGTTTAAGTGTCTGACTCAATCTGAGTCTCAGTCAATCTGTATACATTTCAATACATGAATACAATTCAAATATAACTCCAATACAACATGAATTCATATACTGGAACTTGAACATGAACATGCAACATGACTCGACCGAACCGAACCATGGATATACTCTGATTACATGACTATCCGTTTATATCCATTCCGTTTACATGATATCATGGTTTCGGCAAGTCGTATACAATAATTCATTACATCAATACAATATACATTACGGGGTTTTAACGGGGTAGATTGGTACAGAATGTATTAGAAGTGGCACGAGACTGTAACCATAATACACATAAGCTGAATATCCGTGTTGTTGTTCCGTATACCTTAGTCCACGGGAAAAGTTGGACTCCTCTCATATACACGGATGCATTTTATACCAAGTTACAAACAACTACGTTAACATAACAAACATAACTATATATAATTTACCTGTTCTATTCTCTATCTATTCTTCTTTATCTCTTGGGACTTACCGAGCGATTGTTCGCTGACGACATTCTTTTTCTATTTTTTCTTTGGAATGTTGTCAGGAGGACCCGACTCTCTGGAGATAGAGCCCAGCTCAGAAAATTTGGAGCAGTTCATCGAGGACCCGAAACTCTAGTCACTTGTATATACTTTACTTTCAGTTCATGCCATTGTTTAGGCATTGATTTCCACATTGTATTTACTTTTCAGTTGTATTGTTCAAGAATATTTAATAAATAAAAGTTGTTGTTCATTTACATCTCATGTCTTTCTTATATTATATTGTTTATTTACGCTTAACGTGTTTATTTCTGAGTAAATACGTCGTGGGCCTCGTCACGTCTCCTTATCCGTATACCGGGAGGCGGGGCTGATAGGTTTTGTTGGCGGCTACATAACAATGCAGGGTTAGTTCTGCATAGAAACCCAAGAAATATATCATAAGAATCAGCAACCAAAACATTCTTTATATTTCCTATTCCTTGAATCTATCCTAACCCTATTTTCTCTCAAGGTTATGGATTCTCCGAACAATACTAACACCAACGTGAACGGCAACACCACACCACCCCTCTTCCACTTACACCTGCCGTTGTAGCTCCACAGACAATACTGCTCGAGGCAATAAAGAGCCTCTTAGAGGGACAGCTGCAGCAGACTGCTATCCTAATGAACCATCTAGAAGTTGAAGCACCTGGAGTAAAGCAATTCCGGGCACTGCATCCGAAGCAATTCTCTGGGAAAGAGAGCCCTTTGGAAGCTGAAGAATGGGCTCAATCTATTGAGGACGATCTGGCAGCAGTACAAGTGCCAGACATTGCTTGGGTAAGAGTTGCAAAGCTACAACTTACCGATAAGAGTATGGTGGATGGAGGAAGAAAGCCGTCTTACCCAGCCGATCGAATGGAAGACTTTTCGCGATATGTTTGACGCGAAGTATTTTCTCGAGACAGCCAGATTTGACATGGAGCAACAATTCATCCACCTACAACAAGGCTCTATGTGGAGCAAATTTGTGGATGAGTATGATGCTGAGTCCACTATGTTGAGCAGATAAGACATGTCTCAAATATTCGATTTTCGAATAACACATACTACACAGCTAACATGAGACCGTAACAGGTTCGCGGCACATCTCATACCGACTGCTGAGATCAGGGCCAGACGATTTCAGCAAAGGTTAGACCCGGAGATCCAAGCTGCATTAGCTACAGGGGATTTCTCAACCCACGATTTGGCTCTGAAAGCTACCCGAAGATATGAGGCAGTAGTGAAGATGAAGGACGGATCTCAATCTGTCGGTTTGAAGCGCCCTGCTACTCAAATGGTAGGAGGAGCCTCTTCCAGGCCACCATTTTTACTAAGAAGACCGGGAGTAACTTTTAACCGGCCCAGTCCAGACTTTTGCACCTACTGCAGGAAGAATGGACATTTGGTGAAAGATTGCAGGCGTGCAAACGGCCTGTGCTTAGTCTGTGGTTCATTCACTCATGATATTAGTGCATGTCCCCGTATACTCAACCCGAATCCAACATCTAGACCATCTATCACTTATCCGCAGCGGCCAACTATCCAGGCACCTGCACTACGTCTTGCTCTCCCAGCTCCACTTACTCATGGACCTACCGCACCTCCTCCTTATCAGTTCCATCAAGCACAAAGGAACCTACCTCAAGGACATAAGAATGGATAGAGGAATGCGCCTCTAGCTAGGAGAAATGTACCAAGGCGACAAGCTTTCACAATGACTATGGAAGAAGCTGAAGCCACTGGCCAAGTCATCACTGGTAACTCTCTTTCTTTCAAACATTTATACATATCAAAATATCTTTTCCTATACCTAAACATATTCCACACAACTTAGGTACAATATTAGTAGCCTCACTTTCTGCACTAGCACTTTTCGATGCTGGAGCATCCCATTGCTTTATGTCGTAACGGTTCGTCCGAACTCATGAGATTCTGGTCACACCATTCGTATCTAGCTGGAATATCAGTTCAGGGAACGGTATTCTAAAGACAACAATGGGATACGACCTATGTCCAGTGGTCGTCTACAGTAGAGAATTCTATGCTAACTTCAAGATGCTGGACTTACCGAACTTCGACGTAGTTTTGGATATGGATTGGATCGAAACTTTCTACGCTACCATCGACTGTCGTCAAAGGAGGGTAGTATTCAAGATTCCAGACCAACCGGTCTTTTATTTCAAAAGTGGAGACTGTACTCTGGAACCTAGCACATACAAGGCAAAACCGAAGAAGGCAGTGATTGCAACTCTACAGGCGGAAGAAGATAAGCCAGAGGTAGTTCGGGAGTTCGACGATGTATTTCCTGAAGACATATCAGGTTTGCCTCCCGATCGAGCTCTTGAATTCGGAATTGATTTAGTACCTGGTGCACAACCGTTGATTAAAGCACCGTACCGATTAAGTCCAGAAGATTTGAAGGAGATCCGAACTCAGTTGAACGAACTTCTGAAGAAATGATGGATTCGTTTCAGCATTTCAAGTTGGGGATCTCCAGTGTTGCTTGTGAAGAAGAAGGAAGGTTCCTACAGAATGTGCGTTGATTATAGAGCTCTGAACGAAGTAACTATAAAGAATAAGTATCCACTACCGCGCATCGACGATCTGTTCGATCAGCTAAGTGGATCTTGGGTTTTCTCCAAATTAGATTTCCGTTCAGGTTATCATCAGGTGAAGGTCAAAGAATCTGATATTCCTAAAACGGCATTCAGAACTCACTATGGACATTACGAATATCTTGTGATGCTATTTGGAGTGACCAACGCACCAGCCATATTCATGAACTTGATGAATCAAGTTTTCTAAGAGTACCTAGACAGGTTCATTGTCATTTTCATCGACGACATTCTAGTGTATTCAAAGAATCGGAAAGAGCATGCTGAACATTTACGAATTGTCCTGGAGACTTTGCGACAGCATCAACTCTATGCCAAGTACAGCAAGTGCGAGTTTTTGCTAGATCAGGTCGGATTTCTCAGACATGTCGTTTCAGGTGAAGTAATCTCTGTGGATCCAGCTAAAGTATCAGTAGTAAGCGAAAGGCCGACACCAAAGACAGTGAAGGACATTCAAAATTTCTTGGGTTTAGCAGGATACTACCGAAGATTTATTGAAGGATTTTCGAAGATTGTAGCATCCCTAACCAAGCTCGCATGTAAAGATGAAGAATCCGTATGGTCAGAAGCATGCGAACAAGTTTTCGTAGAACTCAAGTCAAGATTGACATCAGCACCTATTCTCGTCATACCGGACCAATCTGAAGGTTTCGTAGTGCATTGCGATACATCCGGTAAAGGATTAGTATGTGTTCTACATCAACACGGTAAATTTGTAGCTTATGCATCAAGGCAGCTGAAGGTTCATGAGCGCAACTATCCGACGCATGATCTAGAGTTGGCAGCCGTTATCTTTGCACTTAAGATTTGGCACCATTATCTTCTTGGAGAACGGATAGATATATACACAGACCACAAAAGTATGAATTATGTGTTTACTCAGAAGGAGTTAAACATGCGACAGAGAAGATGGTTAGAACTTTTGGATGAATTCAACATCAACCTACAATATCATCCAGGGAAAGTGAATGTAGATCTTGATGCACTTAGTCTCCAACCACTATTAATGAATCTCACCGCACAGTGGAAGCTACAGCAAGATTTGCACCAAATGGAGATTGAAGTGGTCATGCCAGGTAACGCTTCAAGTTTGATGAACTTATAAGTTCAATCTACTATTTTCAATCAGATCAAAGCAGCTCAAGCAAGTGTGCCAAGCTGCAAAAGATCAGAGAACAAGTAGAAAGTGGACTTAGAACAGACTTCATCATCCATGAAGACGGATCTTTGAGATACGGAAGCAGATTGTGTGTACCACAAGATCCTGTTCGGGAAGAGTTGATGAAAGAAGCTCATAACTCTCCATACTCAGTACACTCTGGCGGTACAAAGATATACAGAGATCTGCGCCAACATTACTGGTGGCATGGAATGAAGCGTGAAGTAGCCAGAAGCGTAGCCAAATGCTTGGTGTGTCAGCAAGTAAAAGCTGAATATCACAGGACTGCTGGTTTACTTCAACTGTTACCTATTCCAGAATGGAAACGGAAACACATCACCATGGATTTCGTGACTGCACTTCCTCGCAGCACGAAATGTAATGATACGGTATGGGTTATAGTGGATCGACTCACAAAGTCGGCTTACTTAATACCATTTCGAGTTGGCCAATCTACCGAGACACTAGCAAAGAAGTACATGGAGGTAAGTTTGAATCTAAGTAAGATTTAACTCTTCACAGTGTACTATTTCTGATACTCATGAACTCATGCAGGAGATCGTGAGATTACATGGAGTACCGGTTTGCATTGTCTCCGATCGTGACACCAGATTCCGATCGCAGTTTTGGCAGAGTTTGCAAGCTTGCTTGGGAACGAGTGTGAACTTTAGCACAGCTTACCATTTACAGACTGATGGATTGTCTGATCGAACAATTCAGATCCTTGAAGATATGTTAAGAGCGTGTATGTTAGACTTCGGAGGATCGTAGGAAGATCATCTATATCTTGTGGAGTTTTCATACAACAACAGCTACCAAATGAGTATTGGTATGACACCGTTTGCAGCTCTCTAAGGAAGGAAGTGTCGTTTACCATTAAGTTGGGACGACATCGGAGATAGGGAACTCTTTAGACCTGAGATGATAGTGGCGACTGTAGATATAGTTCGCATTATCAGGGAAAGAATGCACATAGCCCAAGACCGACAGAAGCACCAGGCTGATGCAAAACGCCGACACTTGGAGTTCCAACCAGTAGAACATGTCTTTATGAAGATTTCTCCAAACCGTGGAGTGATTCGCTTTGGAAAGAGGGGTAAGCTAAGTTCGAACCGTTCGACATACTCGAACGAGTCGGAGAAGTGGCATATCGCTTGGCACTTCCACCCTCATTGGAAGGAGTGCACAACGTGTTCCATATATCCCAACTCTGAAGATATGTGAGCGACCCCAGCCATATCCTTGATCACTCCGAGCTCACTGTACAGACGGATCTATCTTGTGAGCAACAACCCATTGAAATCTTGGACAGAAAGATAAAGTCACTTCGGAACAAGTAAGTAAACTTGGTTCGAGTGATGTGGAGAAAAGACTCATCAGGAGAATCAACGTGGGAAAGAGAAGATGACATGCTTGTAAGATACCCTCACTTGTTTGTAGATTAGTCCTTAAATAATGGTAAATTTCAAGGACGAAATTTTTGTAAGGAGGGTAGAATGTAACGACCCTGTTTATAATGTACAGAAATTTGGTTAAAGTTAAAGTACTAAATTGAGTATTTGCAACCCTGAGTATACTATAAGTATTTAATTTTTTTAAGAACAGTAAGAAATAACTTGTAACTCATTGGTAAAGCCTTGCACTGCTGTGACATAGCCCCAGTGTTCGAATCCCATCAGTCACATATTATTTTTTTAATGATTTTTTAACGTTTTGGAAGCCCAAAAGTTTACACGTGCAATACACGTAAAAATGAAAAGTCTCAGAAATCAAACACATAGAAAATGTTATATGAGCATAGTAGAACACGTGTCACCAATCCAGAGCCCCACATCCCATGAATGGTCGGTGAGATTGCGCTTTAGGCCGGCGCCGCCAGGCTTGACCGTACCAAATGCGCCCATCTTTTGAACCCTAGTCTCATGGCCTCCCCCCTTAACCCCAGTACTGTTTGTTTTTACTGAAAATAAACAGAGAATTAAAATAAGGCATTAATCCAAATTTTAATGCATTTTAATTCCATTCTTCAATCCTCAAAACCCTAATTTCTCCTATAAATACCACCTCACACCTTAGCCCTCTCTATTCTGAAATCCATTGTCAAAACTTTCAAATTTTTCCAAGTCAAAGAAGTGTACAAGTGGAGTTAGCCCAAGATCATCTTCCAGCGACGACTCGGGACAAATCCGGCGACACCGCGACTCCACAAAGCTCTCAAACCTTTCCTCTATCTCCCCTTTCTCATCTAATCCTGTAAGTCCCCTCTCCT
Source organism: Agapanthus africanus (assembly GCA_030015575.1). Classification (NCBI taxonomy): domain Eukaryota; kingdom Viridiplantae; phylum Streptophyta; class Magnoliopsida; order Asparagales; family Amaryllidaceae; genus Agapanthus; species Agapanthus africanus. The sequence continues at coordinate 717,084,244 of CM057337.1, forward strand.
CCTCTCTCTTCTTATTCTAAAAAGATCTCTTTTCAAAACTCGTCGGAAGTGGAGTTATTCTGACTTCCGATTTTAATTTTGTTAAAAACATAACTTTTCTTAATAACTAAACACCCATATTGATCATCTTGTTTAGTAATCATAAACAAACATTTAGAATAAGTTTCAATTCAAAATACAATGCTATGCAACTTTTATTTCACTTTTATGGTTAAATAACTTTATATCCGGCAACTTTCATCATATTTGTTCATATTACTTATAGAAAAACCTCACGATATACTGATGCATTCTGTACCAAGCTACAAACAACTATGTTAACATAACAAACATAACTATATATAATTTACCTATTCTATTCTCTATCTATTCTTCTTTATCTCTTGGGACTTACCGAGCGATTGTTCGCTGACGACATTCCTTTTCTATTCTTTCTTTGGAATATTGTTAGGAGGACCCGACTCTCTGGAGATAGAGCCGTTCATTGACATCTCATGTATTTCTTATATTATATTGCTTATTTATGCTTAATGTGTTTACTTCTGAGTAAATACGTCGCGGGCATCGTCACGTCTCCTTATCCGTACGCCGGGAAGCGCAACGTGACAGAAGGCAACTTCGAAGAAAACCTTTCTGAATATGTGCATGCTAAGGCAATGATATTAGGAGTCTTCCAAGCTGCATGCTGCAATCCACCGCTCACCTCCCCCAACGTCGGACCGCCTGCATCCTCTACCCCCCTCTGGGGCCATACTCCCCAGCTTTGCCCCTCTCCCTGCCCGCTTCCTTCTCCCCTCGTCGAGCCGTCCCTTTTGGGACTTTATAGCCCGTCTCCACTGGCCTGCTCTGGCCGCCTCTACTCGTCGGGCTGCTTCGTCGGCCCTCTCTGGGGCCTTCCGCCTCTATCCGCTGCCCCTCTCGCCGAGCCTCCCGGTATTCTTTCCCCGGTCATCCTCTCTCTCCTCGGGCACCCTTTCGCTGGGCCTCTCGCGTGTTGCCCAATGTGTGGGTGGTATGTTTTTATTCGACGAAGGTTAAACTTTGGAACAAAAGGTTTTTTTACATTGTCTCGATCATATTTATATTTATGAAGTAAGAGGAAATTGTTAAGTAAAGCAAAGATGGATATGTCAAGAAATTAACTCATCTGCAACTTAAGGTTTTGATTAAGCTAATTTGTGTGGGTTAATCTAAATTTCAAGAAAATATCATAAAAGATATATGACATTCATAAAACTTTGATTACATAAATTTTTGTATCTTATATGTAGGAATTTATAATTATAAATAAATAGAGTTAATTTAGATATTAATATTCTACATTGCATTATTATTATTATTATTATTATTATTATTATTATTATTATTATTATTATTGATTTTGATCATAGTTATAAACTCTACTCCTCTCCCCCGGGCCGCTCGCTCCCGCTCTCGATATTACCCCAAACTAAAACTAACGGGGTTTTTGGTGAAATAAGTTAAGGAGTGATAAGGTGATAGAGCATGTATATATTTTTAATTATCAAGAAAATATCATAGTTTTAGGCTATTTTAATTATCAAGAAAATACTATTAATTTAAGTTTATGGTTAATTTAAAGGGGGAAATGTATCCGAGGCCCTATGTCCAAAAAGAAATATGCCTAAGTCTGTCACGACCCGAAATTGGCACATGACGGCCCTTAAACTACGCAACGTCTTCAGACGTAACGCAATTTAAGTAAGCCGAAAACCCAGCAATCTAAATCATCAAAAATAGTAAGTGATAATAGAAGTTTTAAAACCTTTAAAATCTCAACCCAAATTCTTTAAAAGTCCAACTTTATTTTCTTAAAAATTTTGGCAGCACCTCCTTTGTAAAAACTAACCCCAAAAATGGGTACAACACAAATATAAGTAAAGCATCCCCAACGGGAGCAAATCCACACCCAACGGCGGAAAACAACCACCACAACAGATATATGACGCCGTGGCGAAGAAATAAAAGACGATACAAGTAAAACTGCATAAAAGACCTCCAAGTCACAAAAAAATATACAATATCGTCCTCACATCAAGTCTCTAAGTCATATAAGATAATGGTAGATGGAGAGTACAGGATACAACGAATATACAATAAACATGAACGGATAACCACAAACCCACCTAAAGCAAAACTGCACACTGTGAGCCGAAGCGGTACCCGCAGCAAAAGATGATAAGATAGATGAATAGCCTGCCTCGACTACTCTGGGGAAACAACCTGCAAAACCCTGTGGCACAACGGGAGTGAGTTGCCAACTCGTGAATAGTAAATAACATATGCGGGTAATCGCAAGTATGCACGTACAACGCGAATCTAACATAGGTAAGCTAAGCAATATATGGTTATATGAATGCAATAGTCATGAAAGATACTCTAGCAGGTACATCTAATACATGAAGCAATAATATGAAAATCTGTATGCAACAATCATGTAAGGTACTCTATCAGGTACAACTAATACATGAAGCGATGATATGACAATGTATATATGCAACAGTCATGAAAGGTACTCTAGCAGGATTAAACCATTTAAAGCTTTACTATAATTTTAATCTCAACCAATTAGGATTAGCAAAAGTTTAATTTGTTAATTAGCTAAATTATCCGATTAGAAAAATATCATTTAACAAATTAGCAACTTGGTTAAGTTTTCATAATCTTCAAATAACAATTAACCATTTCATCAAGTTAAATCCTAACTTGAACTTCATTAAAATTATCATGAATGAATTAAACATGAATTTAAAGCTATAATTAAACAATTAAATAGCTATCTTATGATTTAAACATAACAAATAAGGATTAGGGTTAGGGTTTTATACCTCACAAAAGATCAAAATCGAGCAACTAGAAACATCAACTTTTACCTTCAAAGATCAAGTTGAAGATTCAAGCTAGATTTGTGAAGAAGAAAGATGGGTTAAAATTTGTTTAGGAGTTTTGTGGATTTATTTAGGGATTTTTGATGATTTATTGATCTTGAAGTGAAGAAATGAGCTTGAAAAAAAAAAGAGGGCAGAATTGGGTAAGGCTCGGCCTTGATGAGGAAAAGGGGGTGTTTTGTGAAAAAAATGAAGAAAGTTCTAGAAAAAATTCAATTAATGCACATTTAATGCAAATGCCACCTTTTCCTTCTTTTTCTTTTCTTTAAAATTTCATTTTAAACACAAAATATCTAGATATTATGGATGGATAGGATTAACAAAATATCTAGTGATTAGATTAGCATAGAATCTCATTAGTAGTAATTAACCCATGCCAAAAAGTAATTACTACTAATAAAGTGCACAAATAAAGCATTACAATAATATTATAATTAGGGAAAAAATTTATGTGAACCAAAACTTTCCATTAACCCCCAAAGCCCGCGCACTAGCTTCATTCTAGCTAAACTAGGTGTCGTGAAGTCTATACAGAAGTTTGATCACAATCGGGTTAAAACGGAAAACACCGACTATTTTACCCTTAAAACGGAAAATCACCTAAACGATTTCTAAAACGTTACAATCTTCCCCCTTAAAGAAATTCGGTCCCCGAATTTAAAATTCTCACTAAGCGTACCTTCAAAGAGATGAGTACAAAACTTCCTAAATCTCACTCGCAGCCTCCCAATTGATCACCTCGGTATACGGCTACGCCAAAGAACCTTCACATATAGCAAGACCCTTGACCGAAGTCTCTCCACCTGCCGATCCACTAAAACTATTGGCTGCTGGTGAACGAAAGATCGCGTCCAAAAGAATAGTCTGGTGCTGAATCTTGTGAGAAGGTCATGAAGGTATTTGTGAAGTATCGACACAAGGAAAACAGGTGAATACTCAATAATCTGGGCGGAAGTGCCAAATTATAGGCAACGGAACTAACTCGCTTTAAGGATCTCAAAAGGACCTACAATCCTGGGATAAGCTTCCCAAAACTCAACACGTCATTCATCGGAAAATCCGTAGGAATACATGATCTCCCATTGCGAACTCAAGTCTGCGACCACCACGGTCGGCATAAGACCTCTGTCTGCACTGGGCTGCTCTCATCCTGACCTGAACCAACTGGTTCATCTCCGAAGTCTCTAGACTAACTGGGGTCCAAAAATCCTACTCTCGCAGAGTTAGAAAAACAGACTGGCGATCGACACAACCTACCAAACAAAACCTATGGTTGCCAATTGGAATGTCTCCTGATAACTGCTATCGAAGGAGAATCCTAACAATGGCAAGTGACGATCCCAACTGCCGACAACAATTAGTACGTACGCACAAGCATATCCTCCAGAGTCTGTATAGTCCGTTCTGTCTAACCATCAGCCAACGGATGGAAAGCAGAGCTAAAGCTCAACCAGTACCCAAGGATTCCTGAAGCTTCTGCCCAAGACGGCAAGCGAACAGGGTGCCTCTATTGGATACAACGCATGAAGGAACTTCGTGCAAATGCACAACTTAACGAAGAACAACTGAGCAAACTGAGCAAAACCGGACACAACACCCAAATGGAGTCACACCCTGACTAAACCGGGGTAGACACCACAACGAAATTCATGGAGATCTGCTCCTATTTCCACGCCGGAACGGTTAAAGGTTGCACCTCTCCAGCCGGTCTCAAATGCTCAACGTTAGCTCACAACAAGACAGACACCTTGAAACGAAATCCGAAACTTCACTCTTCATCCCTGTCCACCCGTAACTATCTCACAAGTCACGCTACAAATTGGTGGAACTTGAATGAACACTGAAGGATGACTGAGGTGCCTGCTCTAGGATTTCGCGTCTCTGCCCATCAGCAACAGGTACACACAAACGCGTACCTAAACGTAGCACATCTGGTCACAAATCAAGGATTTCAAATCTTTACCCAGCCGAGTATGCTCAAGAATCTCTGACGAACGAGCATCGGTGGGCTGTGCCTCGCGGAAGCGATTAAGGAAAAGTGGTCGGGCGCGGACATGAGCAAGCTGTCCTCTCAGTAGAGGCGAACATAAGCTGTACTCAACGATCGCACAAGAACTGTAAATCTGCAGAAGACTGTCTCAACAATCAAAACCCACTGCAGGAAGATGTACATTAAGCTCTGGTGGTCCGTGAAAATCTGACACGACTCTCCAAACAAGTAGTGTCCTCAGATCTTCAACGCACGACCACCGCGGCCATCTCCAGATCATGAATGGGATATCCTGCTCGTACTTCCTCCAACTGTCGGGAAGAGATAACTCTATAGTGCCACATCAATGCAAAATCGAGCCCCACTCGCGAAACATCACAGTTAAACAACAAAGTCGCTCGAACCAGAAAGCAAAGAAAGAACTGGTGCAGTTGTCAACCGAATCTCCAACTGCTGAAAACTCCGCACACATGCCTCAGTCCAAAGAAAAGAACCTCTTTTCCGGTCAGTTCAGTCAACGGTGCAGCGATACACTAGCAATCCTACACGAAACGGCAGTAAAAACCTGCTAGGCCCAAAAATCTGCGGACCTCCGTCCGTACACAAGTCTGGGCCAAAGCTGTACGGCATCGATCTTCCTCGGGACCATACGAAAACCGTCTCCCGTAACTACAAGACCTAGGAGTCAACACAATCAAGCCTGAAGGAACACTCCGAGAATTTAGCAAACAGCTGGTGCTCTCCCAGTATCTGCAAAACAAATCCTCAAGTGCTGCTCCTGTTCCTCACGACTCTTAGAAAAAGACCATAATGTCATCAATGACACAACAATAAACTGGTCGATGAACGGCCTGAAGAAATCCGGTTCATCATATCCACGAATGTTGCTAGGGCATAGGTGAGTCCAACGACACCACCAAAACACATATTGCCCGTAGCACGCACAAAAGCAGTCTTCGGCATGTCATCACTCCGAACCCGCAACCAATGATGACCTAATCCCAAACAAACTTAGAAAATGTCTCGCACTCTGGAGCAAGTCAAACAAATCGTCAATGCGAGGTAAATGATACCTATCTGCACCGTAACTCGGCTCAATTGACGATCAATCAACACACAATCTCAAACTACCGTCTTTCTCCCTGATGAACAGAATAGGGGTTTCCCAAAGCGAAACACCTGGACGTACAAGGCCCACCTATCTAGCAACTCTGCAGCTGATCCTTAATCTCCCGAAGCTCCGCCGGCTCATCTGGAACCACGTCGGAAAACTCTCGCACGATAGGAACCTGGTGCACAAACCCACTGTGGCTCCGGCATCATGAATGAAAGACAAGAATCCTCGACATCCTCTCCTCAAAAGCCGACTAGCGAAAAAGGCTGAATTCAAGCTGTGAGAGGCAGCACCACTGTCCCCCTGAACAAAACCTGAATGTTTTCTCGCCGCAGTCCACAGACGCCTAGCACGTAGCTAACCAGTCCATGCCTAGGAGAACGTCAAATCCAATATCTCAAGAAGGATCAAAATGACGGACGAATCTCTATCTCCTATCTGATTGGCACATGACTGAAATACGCGTCGCGCAACAAAAGAATTTCTGACAGAAGTTAACACAACAAACGGCTGATCTAGCTAACCGACTCTCCTCATCCCAAGCCTCTGCTACTCCCGCGACGTGCACGAAACCTGTCACGGCGACTGAACCTCTGTCTCTGGGCTGGTACACCTGCACTAGCCCTCCTCTGTTCTCGAACTCCCAAAGTCTCGGAAAGATGCTCCTCGTCGAAACGGGCTGCGTCCATTGGTGTTGTGTGAGTAACACGATGCAGTGCTGATCGCAAGAAATAACTAGGTAACAGGGGTGGCAACCTCCTGTCGCCGCACTCTACTGGCCTCAACCAAAGACCTCATCGTCTGGCGCAAGTCCTGCATCTCAGCCTCAAGCCTAGCGATACGATTTATTGAAGGCGGATCCATCTGCTCCTGTGCAACGAGCGTGCCATCCTGGTCAGTCCTCGTCCCACACAAGTCAACACTGACCTCGACCTTCACTGCATCACTCTGAGTCTCCATAGTCATCGGCGGCAAAGGCTATAAATGGAAATAAGATTCGATAAGAACACAGAAATCGAATCACAAAGATATGTATCATCAAAGAAGGAATTTCAAGCAAATAGTACTTAGGTCAATTTAGGCGGAGTACCGCGTCGTGAGTATGCCGCGGACATACACACCCTACGTTACTCTGCTTAAGTTACTTACTCCATCATACCAATGCCATCCTACATTCCGAAAGGTAAAACCTAGCGCTCTGATACCAACTTTATCACGACCCGAAATTGGTACGTGACGGCCCTTAAACTACGCAACGTCTACATGCGTAACGCAATTTAAGTAAGCCGAAACCCAGTAATCTAAACCATCAAAAGTAGTAAGTGATAATAGAAGTTTTAAAACCTTTGAAATCTCAACCCAAATTCTTTAAAAGTGCAATTTTATTTTCTTAAAAATTTTGGCAGCACCTCCTTTGTAAAAACTAACCCCCAAAATGGGTACAACACAAATATAAGTAAAGCATCCCCAACGGGAGCAAATCCACACCCAACGGCGGAAAACAACCACCACAACAGATATACGACGCCGTAGCGAAGAAATAAAAGACGATAGAAGTAAAACTGCATAAAAGACCTCCAAGTCACAAAATAATATACAATATCGTCCTCACATCAAGTCTCTAAGTCATACAAGATAATGGTAGATGGAGAGTACATGATACAATGAATATACAATAAATATGAACGGATAACCAAAAATCCATCTAAAGCAAAACTGCACACTGTGAGACGAAGCGGTACCCGCAGCAAAAGATGATAAGATAGATGAATAGCCTGCCTCAACTACTCTGGGGAAACAACTTGCAAAACCCTGTAGCACAACGGGGGCAAGTTACCAACTCATGAATAGTAAATAACATATGCAGGTAATCGCAAGTATGCACGTACAACGCGAATCTAACATAGGTAAGCTAAGCAATATATGGTCATATGAATGCAATAGTCATGAAAGATACTCTAGCAGGTACATCTAATACATGAAGCAATAATATGACAATCTGTATGCAACAATCATGTAAGGTACTCTATCAGGTACAACTAATACATGAAGCGATGATATGACAATGTATATATGCAACAGTCATGAAAGGTACTCTAGCAGATACAACTAATACATGAAGCAATGCATATAAAATAAGGTATATAAATGCAACTGTCATGGAAGGTACTCTATCAGGTACTACTAATACATGAAGCAGTGCATAACCAATAAATGTGGAGTATGGGATAAAACATGTCATTCCCACGGAATCCTGACCACGTGGTAGGACCAAAGTCCATCAAAACAATCCAAATCCCAATTTCCTCAAATCAGCCCCCAAATTAGCTCTCATATCATGTAAGTCTCACAAATACTGAATGTACAATATCAAATAAATCTCATATCATGTATCCAATATCAAGTGAATCTCATATATCCTGAATGTACAGTATCAAGTAAACCTCATATATCCTGAATGTACAGTATCAAGTAAATCTCATATATCCAATATCCAGTAAGTTTCATATAAAGTGAGTGTCCAACATCGACACTCAAAAACATCATGAAACAAGTGTCTAGCATCGACACATAAATACTCATATCCATACGTTCCTCGAATCGTAAGTGTCCGGTATCGACACCCGTGATTCACGTATCGGTCTTTCTCATATTCATACATTTCTCGAATCGTAAGTGTCCGGTATCGACACCCGTGATCCACGTATCGGTATATACGTCCTCCGAATCTTAAGTGCCCCAACATCGACACTCTCGATCCCGTATCGGTTTAAAACAAATTTCTGAGTGGATGCATACAAATATCAAGTAAAGAATAAGAATACTTGCATAATATCATGAAACCACCGCGGTCCTCAAATCTAGGAAATATCAAGTAATGAATAAGTATAATTGCATGAATCAATACATATATATTAGCGTCCTATTCCACTAATATATATATATATATATATATATATATATATAAATAACAGCGTCTCATTCCACTGTTATATATACTTAGCAGTAAAAATATCAGAGAACATCATATGAAATCCATGAATGTAATATATGCAACATGAAACAGTAATATGAGCATATAAAGGAAAAACCGCTATTTAACTGCAACAAGTTAATATATATATCATGCGGTTCCTAATTTCTCTAAGTCCATACAACATCAAATAAAGGTGAACATGTAGCTATAGCCAGATATATATGTAAACATAAAGGTATAGCAAGGTATATGTATCTACTTATCAGTAATGATGTAATATATCCTTCAGGTATAAGTAAAGTATGTATGCAAGGTATACATGTAGCTATGTCATTATGTGTGTATGTACCTATCGCTGATGGTACAATACCCTATAGGTATACAGGAAAGTAGCATGTAAACATGTCAAGGCATATGTGTAAGCATGTAGGTATACAGGTATGATATATGTCATATGCATAAAGAAATATGAATCAATGTCACAATGTCCCTAACCTAACAATATCATATCTATATGTGTGTTGTGCATGTCATGGGAATTATTGACGGTGTGTGTGGCATACAATCAGTGCTCGTGCAACATGAGCCGTCAATAATAGTGCAGTGTCCTAAAGGTACTAGTCCAAACACAACAAGTAACTAAGCAATAAGGTGTATGCGCAACTCTATATATGAAATAGAATATACGACAAAGTCAAGTCATCTCTAGCCCAGACGCATAACGCCATGCGGGCGATTCCCCTGTAGATGTTAAATCTACTCACCAACCATCCTGGCTAAGTAAAGCCAACAACTCGCTTTCCCTTCTTCGAAGCGCCCGAAGTCCCCGCCTGCGATCCTGAAAGCATATAATAATATAACAAGTGTATATTAGCAATCGATCAATAACACGTACCAACTACGTTTGACCGACGCACCAACTCCAAACATACTCTCAAGTGTTCATCAAGTGGCTAACGCGCGTAGCGACACTACGAAACTAACTCAAGAGCAAAAGCTACACAAGGACACGAACGACATCGGCACGACCCTAGCTAGGAACACAAAGCGACACAACTACCAAGCCTAGTCCCTGATCGTACCGATCGCGCATTCACAACACAAGATATAGCGTGGAATCAATATAACTAACGTCGCAACGTCAAAAGAAACCCACGCCTAAAATTTACCGAAACCTAGTAAGCAATATATATCATTTTAGCACAAAACTACAACTTTTTACCAAAACTAGAATTTACAAACATTACTAATTAGCAAGATTAAACCATTTAAAGCTTTACTATAATTTTAATCTTAACCAATTAGGATTAGCAAAAGTTTAGTTTGTTAATTAGCTAAATTATCCGATTAGGAAAATATCATTTAACAAATTAGCAACTTGGTTAAGTTTTCATAATCTTCAAATAACAATTAACCATTTCATCAAGTTAAATCCTAACTTGAACTTCATTAAAATTATCATGAATGAATTAAACATGAATTTAAAGCTATAATTAAACAATTAAATAGCTAGCTTATGATTTAAACATAACAAATAAGGAATAGGGTTAGGGTTTTATACCTCACAAAAGATCAAAATCAAGCAACTAGAAACATCAATTTTTGCCTCCAAAGATCAAGTTTTTCTTGAAGATTCAAGCTAGATTTGTGAAGAAGAAAGATGGGTTAAAATTTGTTTAGGAGTTTTGTGGATTTATTTAGGGATTTTTGATGATTTATTGATTTTTGACGATTTCTAAAACGTTACAAAGTCCCTATGTAAAAAATACTTGTTAAAAACTTCTTAACTCTAAAGATTCCTTTAGTTAACTCCCTGGCCTTTTTAATTCCAATACCACCCTTTATAGAAACTATTACAATTATATCATAAATTACTACGTTTTATCGTAAAACTACTATATATACATGGAAACTACTATATTTATGTAGAAAGTACTACATTTATAATAAAACTGCTACATCTATCTATAAGACTTACATTTATCAGTGAAACAATTACAATTATCTTGTTTTTTTTTTGTTTTTTCTTGAACTCCTTTCTCCTTCCTCCACCCTCACCTTCTTATTCAAATTTTTTCTTCCAAAAAATTCATCATTTAAAGGCTATCAAATCAAAATTATAACCTAATGTAAAAGATTTGGATTTTTATTATGAGTTCCCTTTTTTTGTATCAAGGAAGAAGAAAGAAAAAAGAGGAAAGATTAGATTTGTTGGACTTCTTTACGAGAGTTGTTGATAGGCATTTGAGTTGTTGAGATATTGGATTGGTTAAAAATCACTTGGAGATGGATATAAAGAGATGAGAATAAAAAAATTAGAAGCTTATGAAGGAGAGAAAATTGGAGAAGAGAGAGATAAGGGGAATATGGATAATAACAAAATAGAAATATAATAAATAATATCAAATTTGTACTGCAGAGATTTAAACAAAAGAACCCTTGGTGCTATAGGTTTATTTAGTAGTCTTTTGGATCCAGGGACTTAATCAGATTTCTTTTAGATCTCAGGGGCTTAAAGATATTTTACCTTAATTCAAACTTCACAGGCTGTTTTAATAATCAAGAAAATATCATAATTTTAAGGTTTTTTCAAATTTCACCCCCAAAATCCAGTATTTCCAAATTTCATCCTCAAAACTATTAAACTGTCCAAATTTCACCTCCAAAATCTATTATTTTCAACTTTCACTTCAGAACAATTAAGTTGTCCAAATTTCACCCCAATGGTTCTCTTCTTTTTTCTTATGTTAAATAGGGATTAGAGTTTTAGATTTCTCATAATTTCAAAATTAGGAATCCTCTTGAGAGCGAAATTTAGGATATTTCACGTTCATCCAATATTTGTCATTTTAATAGATAAAATCAATCTCATTTGTGGCATTGTCATAATAATTACGACAACTTAAAGCAACAATATAAATCAGAGTTACTTTTATACAAGTAGTGGTTTAATTCAAGTACTTTGCGGCTACGGTATCTGTCACTCCCTGCTTTCTAAAATACGGAATACGAGGGGTGACAAGGCCAGTCATGCTCCTACGGTCAAGGAAATATCCTACCGTAGTCACACTTCAGCTTCTAGCATTACGTGGTAATCAGTAATCATAGTGCAAGTAATGAGAAATGCAGTCACTAATTCTATCAAAACAGATGTAAAACTAATCAGATAGAGTCAAAGGAAAGGATAGCGCTGACGTCGCTAATCTAGATGTCCGCGGTATCCTCGAGGTAAGACTGATCCTGATCCGAGCTAAGTCCACTTCTCACTCTGAGCATGCATACTGAGGTCGTCAGAGCGGCACAATAGCAATATATACATATATAATGTGCAACGATGATAAACATAAAACAATAAGTATAGAGTAATGACGCGAGCATGAAATAACTGGTACATGTAACGATAAAGCAGGTGTATCAGATCAGTAATCAATGCAATGTCCACGTCACTGAAGCAATCAGTCTCTAAGTCTCAATGTCCAAATCACTAAACTTATCGTCAGTCCAAGTGTAAGCGTCAACCACCGCAGAAGTATCCCTAACCCAAGGGTAATCCCCAGGGGCAAGGGAACACGGGCCCGAATCACTATCAGTAAGAATCAGAAACACTACCAGTATAAATCCCGAAATCACTAAATACGCCGGCAGTGGGACTTCTGAGAATCCTTTGATCGAACTCACACTCAAACTACCCCACACATCGCGGTCTACATCAAACACCGACCATAAATCTAAATACTAGTCGCTTCATGACAAGTCTATGCGAGAATTGGAGACAGGGTCTTCATCAAGCATGTCTCGACTGGTATCCAAGATAAATGGACAGTGCTCGATATCTTACCTATAACACTAATATAAGTGCTCCCATACCCATCCCATACCAGTTATAGTTACACTTATATATGCCCCATAAGCGTCGACAATGCAATAACTAAATGGTTCCGCTGATTGTGTACAAGTACGCGTCACTTCCATTATTCAATCACACTTTTATACTAACGTACTTACCACAATCCAATCACCAACATTTATCACTTGGTAATGTAACACGGTCACTAGGATATCGATGCAAATGAACACTATTCACAAGGGTATAACAGTCATGCAACATGAGGGGGTACAGTAAATGCACTACTGAATACATGTGAGCAACCGGTGTCGGTTGGATTAGAAAAATTATATAAAATCACACGTGTATAATTTGGCAAAACAATATAAAAGGCGTAAACAGAGTATTAAATTATCTTTACACTAAAATCAGTTTCGAGTCAATCAGGTTTCAGGTTTGCGAGTTATGGTCATTTCATTTTAAGTGTTCACTGCTGGAAATCCAGTTTCTGAACCGGAAGTCCATTTTGTAACACGTTTTACTCCCTGTTGGGAGCATAATTAGGCGACGCTACTATTATGTAATATTTAAATTTATCTGTTATGTTTCCAACGCATCAGACGGATCAATAATATCCGCTGTACGCAGGGAGGGAGGTATGCACTGTCTAAGGTTACGGTATACATTCTGTTTCTGCACGAAACTGCAGTACACATCTACGGTTTAAAAGGTGTTATAAATACCAAACGACACTGGAATGCAATGAGACCAGTACCGTTAGAAAGATAATTCAATTCTACATGCTTCCATATATGGTTCCGCACACTTGCGCACTTAAACAGGGAGAAACATGCGTTCCAAAACGGATAAAGGTAAAGATTCTTGCTCCGGACTGCAGTCTAGAGCCATGAATCGCCTCAGCTTTCGTTGCTATAACTTAATAAAATACAAAGATGAACTCTGGGGTGCTATACGTTTATCTGTTGGCTTCGATACGAGCCATAGAACATTAGGTTACAAGTCGCATTCAGTTTAATAGGAATTTTAGAACGTGGCATGTGCGGTGAATTTCAGATTCAACGTCGCCTTTTGGGGATGTCGTTTCTTGTGCGAAACAACGTTATTTTGCATTCAAATTTCCACACGATAATTATAAACAGTAAAGGGATTTATCGATCATAAGTTTCGCTATTTTTATTTAGGTTTTGGTTTAGGATTCGCATCGAACACTCTTGCATTATATACATGTTACGATTGAAACATCGGTTTTACCCAATTAATTAAAGTGTGATTTAATCACTACAAGTTCTACACGGAACTAGAAAGGTAATATTAAACCCGAATGTATTCCACTCAATATGATTAAATAACGACGGTCACACATTAGAATGTAATGATAATTACAGTGTAAATATAATATCAATATAACTATAAATTTGACAAACTAGTATCTTATAGCATGTAGAGCAAGTGAGGGGTTCACTTACCTCGGTCGCTGACGTGGAAGCGACAAACGTGCAGACTATTCGTCTCGACGCACGAGACTGCTACGAACGTTGCGGAATCGGGCATGACGCGACGCAAGGCTCGAGCGCGATACGGACTGCGACGGACATGTGCGGTGTTGCGACGGCGACTACGTTGACTACCATGACGGCTACAGAGACCGAGGCCATGGCTTGGACGGCCAAAAAGGTGACGGTAACAGCGGCTATGGCGACTACAACAGGTGCTCGATAAAATGGCTATAAGGATTTGTCTTGGGCTCGAGCTCAGCTAGATTTCGGCTTGGGCATGATGGTAGGCAACAACGATGCAAAGGGGAATGGTGGTGGTGACGATGGATATCTCGATGGAGGCGATGATGACGATGAGGTTTGCAGGGGAGTTCAGTGGGTCAAGGTGATGGTGTTTGGAGATGAGGGGTGGGGCCTCGGCACAGAGGTGGTGGAGGTGGTGAGTGGTGATGGAGTTGGGTGATGGAGTGGGTTGATGGTGGAAGCGGGGTTGCGGTGAGGTGGTTGACGGTGGTTGCAGAGGTAGAGGAAGCATGTGGTGGTCTAAGGTGACGGCTACAGCCGGCGATGGGTGCTTGTTGTGGTATTGGTGTTAGGTTGATAGGAAGAAGTGGGGAAGCTCGGTTAGGAGTGGAGGGTGTGAGCTCGAGGAGGAAAGGGGTGATGTCCCGATAGCGGTGAAGGGAGGTGGCCGACGGAGGAGGCATCAACGGTGGTGCGGGGACTTGTGGGTGTTGGGAGGAGGAGGAGACGAGGAGCGGGAAGCGAGGAGGTTGGTGGAGGTGGTGATGGTTGCCGAGGCTCGAGGATGTTGGGGGCTCGTGCAATTTGTGGTCGACGGTGAGGCGGTGAGCTGCGGTGGTGGTGATGCAGATGGTGAGGGGGTCTCGGGTTGCTTGAGGAGGAGGATGGTGGAAGGTTGAGGCAGTGAGTGAGGAAAGTGGTGGAGGTCAGGGATGCGGGGGTTGCGCGGGTCTCATGGGAGCAGTTGAGGGGGAGGCGAGGTCATGAGGTGGCGTGTCATACGTGGACGTTGGGTTGAAGTAGCTCGGGGCACACATAGAAAATTAAGAAATTTTTTGCAAAAGTGAAGTTTTATTAATTATTGACAACTTAATGGTTTTGGGGGTGAAATTTAGAAATACTAGAAACTTGGTAGTTTTGAGATGAAATTTGGAAATATTGAAATATTAGGGGTGGGATATAAAAAAAACCTTAATTGTAAATCAAGGCCATAAAACCTTAATATTTCCATAATTGATATTGGTTTGCTATTTGTTAGTTAACCTGAGGTATTTCTTGCTAGCTGTATAGAACTTCTTAGTCCCACATCGGAAGCAAGAGAAGATAGGGCTGGGAAACAAGGCCATAAAACGAGAATAAATGCAATTTAATAAATCATACCTTTCTCGGCCTTTTGGCTAAGATCAAGTGTAGTATCTGTTCTTATCAGTTTAATATCTGATACGTGGGCCATCGGCTCACTATGATGTTAAATTAATTTTTTCTTCGGGGAGTGCCCATCACAGTAGCTTGCTATTGGGGCTCTCAAGCGTTGCCCTTGTGTTGCACTGTTGCATGGGCCTGGCGCACCCCACCAAAACTTAATTAAAATTTTCTTAATAAGGTATATTGATATTGTATTTTTTTAATTACATTATTAGATTATTTGCACAGTCATAAAATTTGTTTTCTAAGAACAATTCCTAGAATCTGAGAATGACCAATATAACTTTGTATATATATAATCATACACGCTGTTTTTATTAAATTGTAACTTTTCTTTTTTTGAAGAATTGTGGAGATGTAAAGCCCTTAAATTGCACACTAATAAAGGAAACCATAATTTTTCCTTAGTAAACGACGATAGAGATGCAAAAATTTATACATTAGTCTTGTAGTAGTGTAACTTTTCGAAAATGTTCTATTTTAACCATTCAAATATTTCCAAATCTCTGAAAAATCTCTACCATCACATCTACAAATTTTATCAAATATCTTAGACAATAGATAGCAGAGGGTAAGATTGGTCCAATATAATTTCAATATGTGCCAACAAATTTATCTCAAGTATCTAAACAATCCAAAAAACTAGTACTTGCAGCATCACAAGCAGGATGCTGCCTAATTTAAGGAGCTCATCCACAACCAATAAAAAGATGAGGGCAAAATAGATGCCTATTTCATGGAAATTTCAATTTTGGCATCTTTGCTCTTTTCATTACAACTTTAGATCAGCCAAGGCAAAAGTTTGGCGACATTCGACATTTTCGTTTTTATATTGTTTTTTCCCCCTTTTGAATCAGGAACGATGGGAGAATCAAGCATGGGGTCCGCGCATGTGAAAATAACAAAGAATCATGATAAGCCCGTTCGCGTTCTAGAGTTGTTAAGTAATTGTACCATAACAAGGCAGTGGTCTTTGATGGAGGCCGTGATCTCCTTCAGATGTTGTCCTCCATCGATCCTGTGATGGCGGTCTTTAACGGTTGAGATTTGGTTTGAGAGCTGTCAAGCTTGTGGATCTTAATGGGTTGGCGTTGACGCCGAGCTATCTGCAAAAGAAGTCCCGGGGTGGGTGACCACCGTAGAACCCTCCAACGATCAAGTTAGTGCCAAGGAATATATGCTGAGTAACGGCGTATTGGAATCTGTTTAAATTGGAATTAGACTCTATTACAATGAGGATGAACATTGCTTTACTCATCGCATTGGTTATGTTGCTGGCTGCTTTGATTGTCGTTAGAACCAGCTGATCCACTGCCAAGATCATCGTTTATCAACATGCGCAAGTTGCACCGTAACTTTCTCTCTCTTTTCATTGTCAATTCATACTCAACTCATAGTTTTTAGTTTTTCAGACTTTTGGTTTCATAATTCTTAACTCTATTTTTTGTGTTTGTTAAATCATTCGCACATCCTGCTCCGGGGTTCATACATTGTAAAGCACCAATGAAATGTTGCGTTTTTGGCACCTCTCCAAATGTTGATTGCAGTCTTTATGCCTATACATGCCCTTAACAACTATCAACCAAAGCAACGTGCTATTTGCATCTCTTTTGAGCTTTACTACTATCATGTTACCAAATTGTATTTTGCTACGTCTCTTATGTTAATTTTATGTGTATGGTGGATAATAAGTGCATTTTCCTTGCCTAAAGAGAAGTTTCTCTCCTATCTTAATTTGAAGGCTTGTATTGTTAGTGTTGAACTTAAAATAATCCCAACTGGTATTATATATATATATGATTTTTGGTGACTGAACAATCGCTAGAGGAGCAATTTTGTTGAACCAAAAAACTTAAGTAAAATATATATTTCTTGGAATTGTTTGAATGAGTAAAATATATATTTCTTGGAATTGTTTGAATGATCTTTCGCTGCTAGATATACTCATCTTCAACTATGTCAATAACGCACAAATAGTACATGCACACACAGACACTTGAACATGCACGCGCAGAAACATGCACGTACCTATATAGGATGTATTTATAAATATCTCCATGATGTATCCCTGTCAGTACCTTAACATTCCTTACAATAAATTTTCATTTGACAAATAAATGGGATCATCATAAGACGGTCTATCTATGTGCATGTAATGCGCACATAAAGATTGTTGGTGGTGGTTGTGCTCTATGTCAAAGCATCAAACACATTGTACATTTTGATATGCTGTTAGAAAATTTGTTACCAGTCACAGTAAGATACGTTATATGCATTGGTAACAATCACTACTTGACCTTAAATGCTTGGATAACGATTTTAGAAATTTCAGTTCTTATTTCGAGAACTCCTTCTCTTCATTGGTTTTGGAATATCACAACTTCTAATGACAGGATATGGAATGCAGCTTTTCTCTTCTGTAAGTGGATGAATTTAAATGAGTTTAGACAATAGCATTTTTGCTGCTGGGCTATTTGATTTATAACTGATGTATTGAGTACTTTACTTTTATTGACATGTCATGAAATGTGCAGGTTCTGCTGCTCGTGTTTATTTGGTGCTTTATGGTTTGTAGCAAGGAAAGGTATGGCTGTCAAGGGCAAGCTACGTCAGATTCGGTAAGGAATTTGAAAATATTTGCTTATAGTCTCTACTGTGTATCTACTTGTTTCAGAAGCAATGGAAAGACTTGTTATTTTATTTTTGGATGGAAATAAACAAACATGCAAAAGTCCACCATGAATACGTGTATTGGGCTCTCCAGTATTGGAAAATACTGTAGTGGATCCAAATTTTAAAGCAAACTTCTTGTTAATGCTATAAGCTAGTGCATCTACTCATCTTAACAGGATTCACTTATCCAAAAAAATTACCATACCGTTCCGTCTTAACTAGAAATAGTTTAGATAAGCAAATGAAGCACTACCCTTTATCTTCCCTTCACGCAGCTGTATATACTGGTATTTCAAACTGATATTGGCATATATGTGTGACCATCTCAGAAGCACAACCCTTTGTTCCAAGATAGTTACCTTTGCTGTTGATATCCTCTTAAGATATTATTGAAGCTTGATGTTATGGTATCACTGGATCAAGTAAGAGGAGGCAAGTTTGAAAATGAAATCCTGCACTCTATTCTCTTTTTTTTTCCCTCCATCTCGAAGTCGTAGTAATTAAGCCGCCAAAGGGGATTCAGAATATGTCGGAGCATCTTAAATGTTTTAGTTAGTTGTTATGTTAAACGTCTAAAAAAGCGGGTAGCTTATGTAGACATTAAAAGCTATTGGCTATCTGTCTAAGCGACGGATAAAATGGTGTCATCGGCAGGGAGAAGATTTAAAATACTCCCATGGTCTCTTCAACACTTCCTAACCACTCCAAAAGCTTCATCTCCTTTGCTTTTATCATAATTCTAGTATATACATCATTAACAAGTTACAAACTACAAACTAAACAACTAGAAACTATAGAAGAGAGAATGGATCTCCTTGCTTTAGTCCTCTTTTGCAATTAAGATTTCCTCTAATATTGTTCACAAGAACCAAAGTATTTCCACCTGTAATTGTTAACATAATTCATGACACCCATATAATGTGAGGTTCAATAAGGAATTTGATGATATTTTCTTACAGTCTTGTTTATTTATCTGTTTGTTGTTTTTAATTTTACTTCTGAAATCAAATGGATAAACTTATTGTTTGTTGTGAATGTAAGTTTGTCAAATAATTAATCCTTTACTTCTGATGTTTCGATGTTTTATTAAAGGGGACCTGTACTCCTAATTACATAATATCATTCTTGTCTTTGAATTTATTTTTTTTTAAAAGGCAATGAGAGAGGTAAAGCAAATATATAACCCGAGCTTTTTATTCCTACTCTATAGTGTAACGACAGATACACTGAAGGATTTATTCCTTCTAGCATTAGTTAGAACAATTTCTTCTAACATATTGATCAAAGCCTAGAAGAAAAGTAGGAGCATGCTGATTCTTATTCTTTAAGGGCATATAGTAGCGCAAAGACGACAATGCTTGGTAGTGTAAAGAAAAACGCAGCACTGCTCAGATGGTTTGCATGGTCCAAAACTTGAGTCTCCTTGCTGTTGCGGCTGCTGGCGTGCTAAATTGAGATTGAACACAAAATACGAATAAATAGAGTTTAGAAGAAATATCAAGAAAGTTGTGTTAATTAAGATGACTAGGATGTGAGAAAGGGGTTGGTAACTCAAAAACTTACCTTGCTCTTTGTGTTTGTTTGTACAAAGGGCTCGGCAGCGAAGAAGATTCAACTACCATTGAGACAGCCAACAACAAAGCCAATGTTAGCAGCAACACACCGGTCTTTGCCATTATACTATCGGTGCAAAGGTATGTAGCTGTTTACAAACAGATCGCAGAGGGCTGTAAGTATAAAGAGATGAGAAAGGGAAAGGCAAGTTGTGGGTTTGTGAATGAGGACGCATGCATGGCCCTTTTATAGGTGTTGTCATGGGTTGTCCTTTAAGTTTTGTTGATAATTCAAAACTAATACAGAATTAAGGATAGGATATGTAGTGGCTAGCTTCCGGTATTGCTTCCAATTCTTGTCTTATAATGCTGGGAGTTGATGGTACGCCCATCTTTCTGCAGAAGTAGAATGCCACAAAGAGGTCCACACCAGTCTTCCTATTCCCGGAGCTGAGGAATCGATTTCTAGTGGCTAACTTTACCAAGAAGGTTAGGCCCTTCCAAGACGTTTTTCCATTCTTCGATGATCCAACGCGCTAAGGGAATGAATTTTCTTACATGGATTGTAAATGCATGAATGCGATGGACCAAAAAATCTGCAGTTCCTAGTGGAATAGGCAACAAAGCTACTTTGCCTCCTACTGCTACTAACCCACCACCTCCCCAAGTTAAGTTGGTACTTGTTGCTGCACCGGGAGCGGTTATGCCAGGTGCTAAAGTATGAGTGTTTTGTACCCATTGAGCAAAGATGGGTTGTAATTGTATAGCGGTATCTGAAACATGTCTTGGGGACGTACTAAAGCGCTCATGTCATCCACACTTTTATTGACCGTCACCAGCTTTGACAATTAAGTTCCTAGAGCTATTGGTACTAATTTATTAGCTGTGTTATAGAATACTATAAGCTTAGGGGCTGTTTGGTTGTAGGATTTAGAAATTTGGATTCCAAAGATAGTACGGTTGAAAATTTCTGGATTTCGTAATTTCTTGTTTGGTTGGTTTTGGATTTCTAGTATTGGATTTGTAGATCCTTGTAATATTTGTTTGGTTGGTGAAAAGAAAGTGGGATTTGGATTTGAGAATTTTAGAGAAAGATAGATAGAGAGAGGATTATTAAATAAATAAAATACATGGGTCCCATCCAAAAGTACAATGAGTAGTGCCAAATCCTTGCAAATCCTTAAAAAAATTTAGGATTCAAGAATCCATGTTTTATGGTGGGCCCTCCATATAAAACAAAGGAATCCTAGAAATCCAAATCCACCAACCAAACACAAAATTATGGAATCCTAGGATTCCACAATCCAAATCCAAAATAATCCTGCAACCAAACAGGCCCTTAGTAACATCATTTTACAACTAAAGTTTTAATTGAGTGTTGTTTTAACAACATCATTAGAATAATTAAGGTGGCTTTCTTAGTTATAGTTGACAAAGATGACAGCTTCCTTTTACTGTTAAATTAGGCTTAAAGTGCAGCATGCACCGACCCGCGTGTAAATAATGTTATTCTTGATAATTAATTATTCATAATCAGTCCTTGTAAGGTCAGCAATGGACAGAATGCACATCTATATAAAAGCTCTCAAATTGGCTTATCCCAATTCACTCATGCTCCTTACCCCTAATTTCTTGTTCTCGACAAATATATACTTAATGATCTGTTTGTAAACTTTAGTTGTGTTTAAGCTCTATATACCATGAAGAAGAACATTGCTTTACTCGTCGCATTGGCTTTGTTGCTAGCTACTTTGATCCTAGCAGAACCTGCTGCTTCACTGCCAACATCCCCATTGTTCAACATGCGCAAAGTGCAGTGTAAGGTTCTATCTCGACGCAGTTTTTTTTCTAGCTTTTTATCTTCTTCCTTTTGTTTTGGTAATTCTGAACTCTATTTATTTTGTGTTTTCCTAGCTCATGCAGCACGCAGTGCGCCGGGCTTCATACGATGTAAAGCACCAATGCAGTGTTGTGTTTTCGGCACCTCGCCGAAAGTTGATTTTAGCCTTTGTGCCTATACTTGCCCCTGAGAATCACCATCAGAAGCAGCAAGCTCTTTCATCTATTTTAGGCTGTTCTGTTATTTTTGTATGAAGGCATTTATAGTTGGTCTTAAACTTGTAATAATCTCACTGTTGATTTTAAATAAAGTGATTGTGGATGATTGAAGAGCATCTAAAGGAGCATATTTTGTTGAATGAGGAAACTTCAGTACACAAACCTTATTGTCAAATGTAATAATCACACCAAAGGCTCGTTATCAAACATATTGTGAAATGGTTACATAATTGAAAAAGAAAAGAGGGGGGAAACCCCCTCTCAAATGTTTACAACACCAATTAAAAATTTAGCAACTGTCTATTGAATTGGCCAACAGATGTCCATCCCAATATTGCTTCAAATATCCTGCAAAAACATAAAACAAGATGAACGCTTGATTAAAATTTCGGATAGGAAATGCTTAATGTCAACTATTTTGAAGTATTCTCCTTTTCACTTTGATCCTACCAGGCTTGGAAATTTTCTTATGTACAGCCTCAAACTTTTTTGGAGTCAAAGAATTACAATAAGGACCCCTTAGCACCAATTAAGTACTCTTATACCTAATAAGACCCAAGGGAAATCAACAACAATATTTGACAACCAAAAAATAAAAATAAAAATTCAACCTCGATAACAAATATATATCAAAAAATTTCTGGAGTCGGCTATATAGATCTGATTTATCCATTCTACTCTATTTAAGGCCGTCTCCTCGATTACATTAGCAATTAGTATATCAATCCTAACCGTCTCCATCAACTGAGGCGTTTGTCGGTCTCCATTGCACATGTCCAAACCATCTCAATTTATTTTATTCTTTGTAGGAGGTGTTGTTAAGGAGTCTTGTATATCACGACACTGCATGCATTACCAGAAGAGAATCAGACGTGTGATGAAATGTACTTAAGACGTCTGATGAATAAAGTCCTAGAAATTCAAAGGAGGTGCAGACGTCTGAGCGTATGTGCTTCAGACATCTGCCAACTCTCTGGCTAGACACGCTGAAGAGGGTCAGACATCTAACCCATACAAGGTCAGATATTTGGCGATACTCTGGTTTGGAAACAAAGCGAGCGCAGACGTCCGACCCGCATAGGGTCAGACTTCTATCAACGGTTTCTGCGCGTGCAGATTTGAGTTTATCTCGAAATTTAGGATTCTGGATGGCAGTTTCGTAATTAAGTGGATTCTATTATATTTCAGATTATATTTGTTTATAAATAGTAAACTAGGGTTAAAATTTAAAGTGTGCAATCTTAACTATGAGGTTTAAGGAAGTCGAAACGGCAACTCCATAAGAGATCAAGGCGCAATTAAGAAGAACTTAGAGAGAAAGAGGAGGAAATCTCGTTGGAGATCTATAAGGAGAAGGATTGTAACTCTTGTAAGGTTTTTTTCTCTAAAGTTCATATAAAGTGTTTTCCCCTTTTTACTGAATCTCTTGTGTGTTATTTGATTTTGCGTTTGTTCTAGTTGTCATCCGTTAAAGGGGGTCTTAGTTTAGATCCATCAAGCTTGGTGTTGTCTCCGATGCGTGCTAACAAATGGTATCAAAGCGTCAACAACTGGTATCAGAGCCAATAATTGGTATCAGAGCCGCGTTTTTTAGTTTTTTTTGATTTAAATTTACGGTGGGTGACGACGTTTGTGTCTGCTCCCCATCTTCTTCGATTGTGATTGTATTGAATTGGTTCATAAGGATCCGAGAGAAAGATTTTTGCTTCGAAATTAAGGATGACGAATTACAAGGCCAATAGCACCAAGTTCGAGGTGGAGAAATTTAATTGGAAACAAAACTTCTCGATGTGGCAGAAAAGGGTTAAGACTAGGGCTTTTAATCAAACGAGCCAGTTCGTGTTCGGCTCGCTACGAGCTCGTTCAAGCTCGACTCGTTTATTAATGAACCGAACATGAGCCAAAAGCTTAGCTCGTTTATTTAACGAGCCGGACATGAGCCGGCCATGGCTAGTTCGGTACCCTGCTCGAGTTCGGTAACAGCTCGAGTATATTTGCATATGCCCAAATACAATTGCATCCATCATCTATCAACCCAAAATCCATAATATAAAGTCCAGTGAGTAGTGACTAATAAGTAGTAAGTAACTTAGTATTCAGTAGCTACCCACTAGACTCAATATCCATTACTCATCAACTTATAATATAATCTTATATAAAAAAGAAAGCAAAGAAAAACCCTAGAGGCTAGAGTTCAGATCCACTCCGGTCTCCAGAGACTTCTCTTCTATCTCAAATATCTCACATCTCTCTCTCACACACTTTTTTCTCCCTATCTCTAATTTTCTTTAAAGTTTCGATTTTTAAGCCAAAGGTCTCACTTTTGGGATTCGATTGAGCAATGTATTTTGAAGAACCTCTATTGATTTCTTCGTTTTAGAAGTTGTTTTTTGCGATTTCTGCATCGTTTTGAGGATGATGAGAATTTGTAATATGTAGAGATAATTCCTAGTTGTCCTTGAGAATTTAATTGTTAGGTGTTGGTTAAATATTTCGAGATCTAAGTTAAGTGAAGCCTTTGAATTGTTTGATTTCTGTTTTGTTTTATCATTTGTATAAAGGAAAAGCTTTGATTGTAAAAAAGCAGTTTTTTTTTTTAAAAAAATTTGATTAATTGAGCTGGACCTGAGCCGAACACGAGCTGGGCATATTTAATCAAGCCGGATCTGAGCTGAGCATCTCCAGCTCGATTCAGATCCGAGCCGGACTTGGGCAGACCAAAAAAGCTCTGAGCCAAACTCGAGCTGAGCTTGGCTCGCTCAAGCTCGACTTATTTACACCCATAGTTAAGACACGTCTTGTAAAAGAAGGGCTGATTAATCTTCTTGGCGGTAAAAAACCTACCAACATGACAAATGATGCATGGCAAGACATAAATCAGAGAGCATAGTGCACAATATAATTGTCTGGCGGATAACATGATGTACAACGTCATGAAAGAAACTTCTGTGGCAAATTTATGGTTGAAGTTAGAGGGTTTGTATATGACAAAAGCTTTGTCTAACAAGCCGTATCTAAAGAAGCAACTCTACGGTTTACGTATGAAGAAAGGTATTCTAATTAATGATCATTTAAATAGCTTCAATAAGATGGTCAACGATCTTCTATGTCTTGAAGTAAAGTTAGAAGAGGCGGACCAAACGCTTTTACTCCTTTCTTCGCTTCCAAATTCGTATGAACACTTGGTGACAACAATTCTCTATGGGAAGGAGACTCTCGATATGGAGGAGGTTACAACTGCGCTTCTCAACAATGAGATCATGAAGAAATCAAATCTATCAGAGGAGTCATTAGAGTTGTTTGCCGGTGAAAGAGGAAGGTCGAAGGCTGGATACGGAGGCAAGAGCATAAGTGGGAAATCCAAATCATCCGGGCGAGAGGGCGAACTATGCTTCTTTTGCAAACAGCCAGGGTATATGAAGAAGCAATGCCAAAATTACAGACAATGGTTGCAGAAGAGGGGTAAAGGTGCTAGTATAAAGTGTTCGGATCAAGCTTGTGTTGCAATTATAACAGAAGAAGATCCGTATGATATACTCGCAGTACATACCGGGAAGAAAGAAAATTCTGATGCTTGGATACTTGACTTCGTATGTTCTATCTTATGTCCCCAAAAGGAGTTGTTCGACACTTATAAGGAGTTTAATAGCAGCAGTGTTCTTATGGGGAACAATGTGGCATGCAAGGCCATTGGCATTGGGAATATCAAAGTCTGCATGTTTGATGATGTGGTGTGAACACTTGTGAATGTGTGACACATTCCAGAATTAAAAAAGATTCTGATTTCTCTAGGAGCATTGGATGCGGTATGATGAAAGTTCGTTGGTCAAGATGGTGTGCTAGTGGTCATGAAGGGACAACGACTGAAAAATTTGTATCGCTTGGATGGCAGCATATAGAGAATGGTGGTGCAGCCGTGGCTACAAAGAAATAGGTGGAGGGTACCGCAAAACTGATGCATATGCGTCTTGACCACATGAGTGAGAGAGGGTTTCATGAGTTGCACAGAAGAGAGTTGCTGAAAGGTATTACCACGCGCAAGCTGGACTTCTGTAAATATTGCACGATGGAGAAACAATATATGGTCGGCTTCAAGCAAGCCGTGTACAAGACCGAAGGACTTCTCGATTATATACACTCAGATGTATGAGGGCCATCACCGGTTCCATCAAAACGAGGTGCCATATTGTAATATTTTGGAAAATTATAAATATTAATTTATAATTTTAATTATAAAAATAATGAGTTTATAAAAGTGATATCACATACAACTTTTGGTATCGGAATTATATCCGTAAAAATGTGGTTATTTCGGTAGAATGTGAATAAAAATGTGTGATGTCATAAAATGATATTTTAATTATCTTAACATGACATTGTATTTACATTAAGCAAATGATAATTAAGTGATAGATTTATCATTTTATATTTTTTATATCATATAGATTTGGATTTATAATATGAAAGTCTTTCTTTATTATTGTATTTCTTTTAATCATGTATGGCATATGATATTCTATGCTAACCTTCACACAACACCTCATTTTCACCCTTGTTCATAGCTCTCCACCTCCTCCTTCTTCTCTTTACACCTCCTCCTTGCATGAACACACCACCTCACTTCAATTGTGACACATCCTCCTTCCTCCATGCCACCTCCACCTCTCAACCTCCACATCATGTTATTTGATTTTGCCTTTGTTCTAGTTGTCATCCGTTAAAGAGGGTCTTAGTTTAGATCCATCAAGCTTGGTGTTGTCTTCGCTGCATGCTAACAAATGGTATCAGAGCGTTAACAACGGGTATCAGAGCCAATAATTGGTATCAGAGCCGCGTTTTTTAGTTTTTTGATTTAAATTTACGGTGGATGACGACGTTTGTGTCTGGTCCCCATCTTCTTAGATTGTGATTGTATTGAATTGGTTCATAAGGATCCGAGAGAAAGATTTTTGCTTCGAAATTAAGGATGACGAATTACAAGGCCAATAGCACCAAGTTCGAGGTGGAGAGATTTAATTGGAAACAAAACTTCTTGATGTGGCAGAAAAGGGTTAAGATTAGGGTCGGTAATCTAACGAGCCAGTTCGTGTTCGGTTGTGTTCGGCTCGCTAAGAGCTCGTTCAAGCATGACTCGTTTATTAATGAACCGAACATGAGCCAAAACCTTAGCTCGTTTATTTAACGAGCCGGACATGAGCCGGCCCTGGCTCGTTCGGTACCCAGCTCGAGTATATTTGCATATGCCCAAATACAATTGCATCCATCATCCATTAACCGAAAATCCATAATATAAAGTCCAGTGAGTAGTGACTAGTAAGTAGTAAGTAACTTAGTATTCAGTAGCTACCAATATCCATTACTCATCAACTTATAATATAATCTTATATAAAAATAAAGCGATGAAAAACCCTAAAGGCTAGAGTTCAGATCCACTCCAGTCTCCAGAGACCTCTCTTCTACCTCAAATATCTCACATCTCTCTCTCACACACTTTTTTTCTCCCTATCTCTAAATTTCTTTAAAGTTTCGATTTTTAAGCCAAAGGTCTCACTTTTGCTGCTCGGGATTCGATTGAGCAATGTATTTTTAAGCCAAAGGTCTCACTTTTTTGAGATAATAGATGAGATAAATTAGCCTCACATCAAGTGCTCGAGGCAAAACCGACTCCAAATATAATGCGCCAATCAACACAGAGGGGTTCCTTGGCCGTTTCTGCAGCCCGATCAAAACGCCTACCACTTGTTCGGCAAAATGCACAGCAAGACCAACCCCAGAAAGAAAAGAGAACCTGAGGTATCATCAAAATAATATTTCCATAATTTACCACATACAATTCTTTTACTCTTTTTTAAAAGTTTATTTAGTATTATCAAAATAATATTTCCATAATTGATATTGGTTTGCTATTTGTTAGTTAACCTGAGGTATTTCTTGCTAGCTGTATATAACTTCTTAGTCCCACATCGGAAGCAAGAGAAGATGGGGCTGGGAAACAAGGCCATAAAACGAGAATAAATGCAATTTAATAAATCATACCTTTCTCGGCCTTTTGGCTAAGATCAAGTGTAGTATCTGTTCTTATCAGTTTAATATCTGATACGTGGGCCATCGGCTCACTATGATGTTAAATTAATTTTTTCTCCGGTGGAGTGCCCATCACAGTAGCTTGCTATTGGGGCTCTCAAGCGTTGCCCTTGTGTTACACTGTTGCATGGGCCTGGCGCACCCCACCAAAACTTAATTAAAATTTTCTTAATAAGGTATGTTGATATTGTATTTTTTTTAATGACATTATTACGTTATTTGCAGTCATAAAATTTGTTTTCTAAGAACAATTCCTAGAATCTGAGAATGACCAATATAATTTTGTATATATATAATCATACACGCTGTTTTTATTAAATTGTAATTTTTCTTTTTTGGAAGAATTGTGGAGATGTAAAGCCCTTATATTGCACACTAATAAAGGAAACCATAATTTTTCCTTAGTAAACGACGATAGAGATGCAAAATTTATACATTAGTCTTGTAGTAGTGTAACTTTTCGAAAATGTTCTTCTATTTTAACCATTCAAATATTTCCAAATCTCTGAAAAATCTCTACCATCACATCTATGAATTCTGATGGCATTCAAACATATACCAACGAAATTGTGTTAATTAAGATGGCATGTTTGAGAACTCAAAATACTTACAGTGCTCTTTGTGGAGGTTATATAGAGGTCTGTGCATTAATCTTGAACTTGCAATCATTCTATATTACGTAATTAAGATGGATGTATTTAGTTTGAAGACATGCATGTGCATTAATCTTGAACTTGCAATCGTTCTATATTACGTAAACGATGGTGGATAACTGAACAACGACTAAATGAGCATTTATACTTGTTAAAGAAACTGCAGTAGACTAACTTCTCTTTTGAATCATTTATGTAATCTTCTGCAGCAAGACCTGCCGAATTTTAACTGTGTACATAATGAACAGTAACATGCATGCACAAGCATATGCACATGCACACCTACAGAAATATGCACACACTTATTCATGGAATATGTAAATACATCCATATTGACTTGTTGTTGGTAAGTTTCTGAGAGGCATTTGTGCTAAAGCTTGCATTAATAGCCTTGTTAAATTTCTCATAGACTAGATAAATAAGCATGAAAAATTCCACTACAGATTTTAACACTGTGGATGCATATTCAGGCGCTTAATCTATGTGCTGATATAAAGATGGCTCTGGAATATTTTTAGCCTATTCGGTCTAAAGCACTCGCTTTTTTTGTAGTTCCCTTTGTACCAATGAATTGTATCATGAGTTCTGATGTTCAACCTGAGAGTAACTGACAAGTAGTACTTTAACCGCAACAAACAAAGATGATTTAATGTAATTATAACATTCATGGTATCTTAATGTAACTTATAAAGTCTGTAAGATTTTTATATAATTTATTAAGTTTACTATACTCCAATGTGATTTATAAAGTTCATGGTATTTATCTCTTATTACTCTTTTTTCCCCAAAGGTGAAAAGAATGGATGTATAATATTACCTGAGTCTTTTTATTCATAGTGTACATTGTTAACAACAGATGACACCAGGGGCTTTTTATTACTAACAACAGAGAGTACATTTTTAGTTAACATATTATTCAAAATCCTGAAGAGATATTTACAATAGCACAAAGACAACAATGTTTAGTAATGCTGGAAACGCAGCACTGCTCTGGTGGTTTGCACGGTCCAAAACTAGCATCCGGTGTCTGATGTGGCGGTTGGTGTGCTGAATCGATGTTAAACACAAACCAAGAAGTAACAAAGTTAGGAACAAATAGCAGGAAAAATAACTCTGTTAATTAAGACGATTCAAACACTTACAGTGCTCTTTCTGTTTGTTGTATAGAGGCCGTGGCAGTGACAAAGGTTCAACCGCCATTGAGGCAGACAGCAGCGAAGCCAGTGTGAATAACAAGGCAGTGATCTTCTTCATAGTAGAGTCGATCACAAAAACAGATTGCAGAGAGCTGTGAATCTGTGAATGAGGATGCATAGCCCTTTTATCGGTGTTTTCATGGATTCTCCCTCTATATCACATGGATGTCCTTCCTGTGTTGCTTCTTATTTTTCATGAAAACACCCACGCCTTTATTGACATAAACCTTCTTTGACATTTAGATGCATATAGTACTGAATGTTTGATTCTCTTATACATTATTGGTCTTAGTAACATCATTAGACTCTACCCTTAATGGTTTATATAGAATATTGGTTTAATAGCATGATTAGGGTAATTAAAACGACAGTCGTTGTCAAAGAAGGTGAGTCGCTAATACTTTTAAATTAGGTTTAAAGTGCAGACCATGCACTGACCCACGTGTAATTAATCATAATCATGACAATTAGCTACTTATAATTGAAGTGGTCAGCAATGGACAAACTACTCACCTATATAAAGCTTACAAATTGGCATATCTCAATGCACTCTACCCCCACAAATCACTGAGTTCCCTAATTTCTCATCTCTACATATACATACTCTTCGTAATCTGTTTAAATTGGAATTAGACTCTATTACAATGAGGATGAACATTGCTTTACTCATCGCATTGGTTATGTTGCTGGCTGCTTTGATCGTCGTTAGAACCAGCTGATCCACTGCCAAGATCATCATTTATCAACATGCGCAACCGTAACTTTCTATCTCTTTTCATTGTCAATTCATACTCAACTCATAGTTTTTAGTTTTTCAGACTTTTGGTTTCATAATTCTTAGCTCTATTTTTTGTGTTTGTTAAATCATTCGCACATCCTGCTCCGGGGTTCATACATTGTAAAGCACCAATGCAATGTTGTGTTTTTGGCACCTCTCCAAATGTTGATTGCAGTCTTTGTGCCTATACATGCCCTTAACAACTAGAAGCCAAAGCAACGAGCTATTTGCATCTCTTTTGAGCTTTACTACTATCATGTTACCAAATTGTATTTTGCTACGTCTCTTATGATAATTTTATGTGTATGGTGGATAATAAGTTTCTCTCCTATCTTAATTTGAAGGCATGTATTTTTAGTGTTGAACTTAAAATAATCCCAACCGGTATTATATATATGATTGTTGGTGACTGAACAACAGCTAGAGGAGCAATTTTGTTGAACGGAGAAACTTCAGTAAAAATTTTATTTCTTGGAATTTTTTGAACAATCTTTTGCAGCTAGATATACTCATCTTCAACTATGTCAATAACGCATAAATAGTACATGCACACACAAACACTTGAACATGCACGCGCAGAAGCATGCTCGTACCTATATACTATATAGGATGTATTTATAAATATCTCCATGACGTATCCCTGTCAATACCTTAACATTCCTTACAATAAATTTTCTTTTGACAAATAAATGAGATCATCATAAGACGATCTATCTATGTGCATGTAATGCGCACAGAAAGATTGTTGGTGGTGGTTGTGCTCTATGTCAAAGCATCAAACACATTGTACATTTGATATGCTGTTACAAAATTTGTTACAAGTCACAGTAAGATACGTTATATGCATTGGTATCAATCACTACTTGACCTTAAATGCTTGGATAACGATTTTAGAAATTTCAGTTCTTATTTCTAGAACTCCTTCTCTTCATTGGTTTTGGAATATCACAACTTTTAATGACAGGACATGGAATGTGGCGTTTCTCTTCTGTAAGTGGATGGATTTAAATGAGTTTAGACATGCATTAGCCTTTTTGCTGCTAGGCTATTTGATTTATAACTGATGTATTGAGTACTTTACTTTTATTGACATGTCATGAAATGTGCAGGTTCTGCGGCTGGTGTTTATTTGGCGTTTTATGGTTTGTAGCAAGGAAAGGTATGGCTGTCGAGGGCAAGCTACGTCAGATTCGGTAAGGAATTTGAAAATATTTACTTATAGTCTCTACTGTGTATCTACTTGTTTCAGAAGCAATGGACAGACTTGTTATTTTATTTTTGGATGGAAATAAACAAACATGCAAAAGTCCACCATGAATACGTGTATTGGGCTCTCTGGTACTGGAAAAAACTGTAGTGGATCCAAATTTTAAAGCAAACTTCTTGTTAATGCTATAAGCTATTGCATCAACTCATTTCAACAGGATTCACTTACCCAAAAAACTTACCATACCGTTCCGCCTTAACTAGAAATAGTTTAGATAGCAAATGATGCACTACCCTTTATCTTCCCTTCACGCAGCTGTATATAATGGTATTTCAAACTGATATTGGCATATGTGTGTGACCATCTCAAAAGCACAACCCTTTGTTCCAAGATAGTTACCTTTGCTGTCGATATCCTCTTAAGATATTATTGAAGCTCGATGTTATGGTATCACTGGAAACAGCCTTAGAGGGGATTGAATAAGGCTTTATGGAAAACTCAGCGTGATTTGTAACAATTTAAAAAATTATACCGCGGAATATAAATTCAGAGTCTAAAATTCAGATACTATCACAACACAGAATCACAGAAAAGTAAATGGTCACAGAGGATTGTTATCGAGATTCACCGACTCTGTGGCTAATTATCGCATGAGGACTCATTCTCAGGGTTCAACTTCACCATTCAGTGACTCATGGGTGGAGAAACCTAGATCTTTTTCCAGACTCAGATCTTTGAACTTTTACATTTGCAGGCGGTGAACACCTAGACTTTTTATCCAAGACGCAAGTCCGAAACCTTTAACAATATGAAAATCTTAGACCTTTCTTCACTATGTACAATGTAAAATTTTATAATATTTACGAACCAACTTCAACAATCTAATGATCTTAAAAGATAAACCAAAGTTTTGATTCAAGAAGATGGGAGATTGTATTTTGGAGATTAACAAAAGTTTAAAAATAAATCGAAGAAGATTTTTAAGATTAAACAAATTTTTAAAACAATTGTTTTTTCGAAACTTTTAGAGATATTTCTTTTCTAAAAGAATAGAAAAGTCTAATGGCGTTAGAAAGATCTCTCCTCTCTGAAAATGACTAGAAAAAAAAGTGTTGAGAGGCATGGTTTTCACGAATACTTGAGAGTAAGGAAACTAAAAATTGAGTGAAAAAAAATTCATGAAAAACTCTTGGAAACTTGCCCTATATATAGAGAGGCAATGTGGATCAGTTAGGACAATTATAATAACCGCCCCTAAAGTGTAGGACTGTTATTGACCATTGGAATTGTTGGATATGTATGCGCCATTATTGTATATGTATACATATGGATGTTGGGGATATGTATGTACAAGACGATCTTGCTCGGTTATATAGTATATTATTTCAGTTGTCTTTATCAGGATATGTGTATTTATTTCTATTGATGTTTTATCCAGCTTGCACATATTGATAAAGACTCGATACAGTAGTATACTATTATGGTTTGTATTTATCTTAACATATGCATATGTTATATATGTCGACCACATGTTCATAAAGCCCGTAGGATCTTGCTTGACTATCAGCGTTATGATGGCGATCATACTTGTGGGAGCTGGGTAGTCTACAAGCACATCCTTGAAAGTCCCAAGTCATGGGAGCATCGAGATCGGGCATCGATACTCCATAGTAGACTTGCGTATACGTTTCGAGACCCTGACAAGGGGTGGTGGTTGGTCCCACAACCATTGGTGTGATCACCTAAAATTGTATACGGATGATCATTGGGGGTGAGTACACTGGACGGACTCGCTAAGAACCTCTAGATAGTATTATATCTATCGTCAGATAGCGGTTCTCATGTGACATGTGTACAGGTTAGTCTTTGGACCTGAGATCATCATTTGTCTCGTGTAAGTTCCCACTGTGCTTTGATCACTATCCTACCACGGCTCTACTGAGTCATGCAAACATGTTTTGGTTGGGTACAGTCCCGAGCCACACGGAGGCAGTGAGTGATTGTCAGGGATTCGTCTCTCCCGGCATTGGAAGTTGATATCGCACTGTATTCGATTGGATAGGACCATAAGACCTTGGCCAAGACGGTTGGGATTTACTGATAGGTTGATCGGTGGTTTCCGGGATTGGTCCTGAGCCGCATCAGCACAAATTATCGGGTTATTAGGGTCTGACGTTTACCACTCCCTAGATCCGGTATGCGATACTCTTAGACGAAGAGACCGGACTGTACGGATATTGTCACGGATAGACTCAGTTAGGAGTTCGGACGAGTTTGCTCGTCGGCCTTCCTTTTCGACAGCAACCTGGGTAGCCGTTACGTACAATTAGTACCGCTGGCGTGCTTGTGGTTAAACCCACTGCCAGAGTACTTTTGAGTCTTTAGAGTCCCACACAGAGGGTTTCCCTGCTTCGGGCGAAACGATCCGTATAGTTTTACGGCAGGGTTCGATCACGTGCGTGTACTTGTGCACATATGATGTTCGGGCGGATAATACTAGCGGGCTTTGGTTTAAGCCGGATCCTAGTATTATATTCTTGGATTATTTTGTCTCATTGTATTCATATTTATTCGGAATACGGATACGGGTATGTATATACGCTGAGGGGCATTCTTGTAATTGTGCAAGGTGCTTCTAGAAGAAGACACCTCATTATTTGTTTTAACCATTTAGTTTAATGTCTAATGAGGTGGAGAGATAAGGTGTTTCGTTTCATTAAATAAAGCATGGCTATTTGTGTGACTCATGTAGTGAGTCATGGTTTACTATTGATTCACGGTTGATATTTTGTAGAGATATTGTGTGTTTACATTATTATCTCCAACACTTAGCCATTCTTCATTCTATCATGCTCACAACACTCTCATCTCCTCCAAGCTTCATCTTCTTCTACCTCAAACCCTAATTGTCTCATGTGTTGAGAAACCTAGGGTTCTTGAGACTAATTAATCCATCATCACTCTCTACATAATCTAGGCTACTTAGATTAGTATTCTAAGTAACCTAGTTACCTCGGTTTAGAGGTAGGAGCTCAAGTATGCACTCTCGGGTGGATCATCTTTGACGCGAGGAGGCCGTCAATCAAGCGTGATCCATACATCCTTTGAGGAGCTAAAGGAGAAGAGTGAAGACCTGAATGACTTGGTTCTTTAGGTATAAACTCCGATCATAGTAGATAGCTTTCCTTAGTTTGATTATCTAGAGCTTATGGTAAATCTAGTGTTTCGGTTATTCTAGTGCCAGTTTAAACATCCAAGATAAAAATTGTGTTCCGCATATCGGCCACGGTAGATGGCCAGGGGTGCTAGAGTAACCTTTCATGGTATCAGAGCCAGTCCATAAGCCTTAGATAACTCATAGCGACGTTAAAAATCCGCCGTTTTTGTCACACACGAATTGCCGATAAAAACAGTTCGAAAAACTGATGTTTTGAGATGTTTGCACACCACGCGGGCTCACAGTTTGAACTGAGAAGATGCAGGGTGAAGCATGGACACCTCGGGAATACCCCGGGGGAACAAAGGCAGGGAATACCCCTCAAGACCACCATAAGGTGGACTTGGGGGGTGGTGATCCGATAGCACCCCAATAGGGTGCTCTCGGGTCTGCTGACCTGTGGGGGCTACTTTGATGTGGCCCCCGCAGGTGGGTACCCTCCAGAGGCCTCCCAGTTGACATTTAATTTTGCCCCCTTTGCCTCCGCGAAGATTCGGGTTGGTTTCGAGTTCGTTTCGACTCCCGGATTGGCTTAAAATGTCGGTTTTTAGAACTTTAGCTCACTGGTTTTTTCAGATTTTGGAAATTGGTTTAGTTTGCTAATTGCGTGTGGAATTCTAATGCCGTAATTTGCTATACTTGTTTCTGTGATGCGTACATGTGTTGTTTAACGTCTTCTAATCGCTATACGTCAATTAGAAGGGGTTGCACGCATCTAGTTTATCTGTGGTGTTGGATGTGACATCTTTAAGATGATATTGTCGGATTGTTGTGATGGATAGCATATTGTGCAATGTTTGTAGTACAGTTTTGATTCATTTGTATATTCATTATTGCGGGACGAGCGTCCGACATGTGGACTGTCGTTTCTGCCTTTTTGTATATTCATTTATTGGGGCACGGTCGGATTGAGGTCGATGTCACCACTGTATATGTTTTTATTTCTGTACTAAGATTACCCGGCGGTGGAGTGCACGAATAGCTGGGTTCTAGAAAGCAACGAGCCAGCATCTCATGGCGTTGAGACGGAGGGGGCTTCATTCTAGAATTGGCGGGCTATTCGCCGCACTCGTAGGGAGTATAGGTTGACCCAAGAAGGGACGCCCAAATTACCGGATTCCGTGAAGTGCTGGGTGGCCCATTAACTTTGTTTATTGGGGTTGCCTCACTTTTGGGATTGATGAGTAACTTGTCGTGCTCGTAGGGGTCCAGGTTTTACATTGCACAGGCTATCCATACGACAGGGGAACGTCGGGTTTCACTTGCGGCTCAAAGGAAACCCGGGGCTCCCAGATTATCCGTATGATTCTGTGGTTCTTATCGCTATTCTATGATGTTGCTTATATCATGCCTGGGACGAATGTTATATATATTTATATATATACTAGTAAATGTTGTATATGTTTTGCACCCGCGCTAATCCAGCCCCCGCTCTGTTGTTAGTTAAGTAACCTAACGAGTGATGACGGGGCCCAGTGGCGAATGCGGATGGCATATACGTACATTATATTTTCGTTCTTTTCTGGTGTGATAGGTTAATTGATGGGACCGCATTAATTTTGATTAATGCAAGATAAGAAACCTTAAAAGATGTTGGAACAGATTTCGAAAAACTACAGTTATATTCTTTCATTTTGCATAGTGGTATTCGATTGTGAATATCCAGCACCTCATTCCACGAGGCAAGAGCCGAGATCCCTTCGCGGGGAGTGATCTCTTGAGCAAAAGTCTATACTGTAGATTACTCAGTTTTTTCAAAACCAGAAGTTTTCAAAAGCGGAGCTTAAACCACTCCTTTTCAAAATTGCTCAGGTTCCTTCAACGATATCAAGTTCATTACGTTAACGGGTTTTTCGCCAAAAACTCAGCCGTAGCCCTCTGTCATTTCTTATAAGTAATACTTAGTATTCGTGCTGCGTTTGTTGACTGTGTCAAGGCGTAGTGAACGGTAGCTGAGTACTACTTATTTGTAGTATTTATTACGATTGGTTAGGACAGTTGTATAACCTTGTTGACTGTGTCAAGAGTTTTGCGGGTGGGTTTAATGCAATCCAGATAATGATGGGTTGAACTTGACTAGGACTTTTTGATTTGTTAACTGTGTCAAGATCACTAAGGTCCTAAGGGCAAAATCCACATCGGGAGTTTTAAATATTCAGGAAACTTGCAGTTTTAGCATACCTTCTTGAGTGTGGTGAATGGAGTGGATTCCGTCTAGGTCATCACACAATGATAGTTGGATTCCGATCCTACTGATGAGTAGGATTACTCTCAGGAGATTATTTCACTTAACAATCAATGCTATAAACCAAGTAGGTGTCTAGAACGGTGTTAGCGGGGCTACGCCTCCTGGGAAAAGAGGTTATATAATTATGGAACTTCGCGAAAGCGTTGGAAAACCTCTCTCGAAGTACCAACACTAGCCTGGCAGAAAGGTTAAGCAAGTATTGTGACGTGCGATTAATCCTGACTAGTTCTTCTTTAAGAGTTTGAAGAAGAATTTGAGGAAACAGTGGGACCCATCCTGATTAGATAAACTAATAACCAATCTAATCTTGCAAGAGCGCACGCTAAGTGTTTCTTTTCTCTCTCTCCAGGTAGCAACCATTTCACACCCTAATCAAGATAATAAAATGTTTCGCTTGATCGATCCGAATTCTTATTCGGGGCTGGGGAACGTCGGTTTGGCTCTAACTTATGACGGCAGTCATGAGTATGAGCAGAGGAAAGAGGATAGTTTGAATTTCTTGATGACCCCAACGAAGAAGAAGCATACTATTGCATCTCCTTCAGGTGTTCTTGTAATTGAAAACTATTTTTCAGTCAGTCCTACATCCTGAGTACTAGATACCGGATCATGATCTCATATCTGTTATTTATTGCAGGGGCTGAGAAAAAGTAGGATGGTTGGATCTGGTGATATGTCCCTTAGAGTAGAGAACGGAGCACAAGTTGATGCTGCTGCCGTCGGTGAATATCACCTAGCATTGCCAAGTGGCAATACTATGATTTTGAACAATTGCTACTATGTACCTTCCATGATTTGCAACATCATATCAGTTTCTTTACTTGATAAAGATGGATATAACTTTGTTCTTGATAGAAATATCATGAACATTTACTTTGATAAGGTATTAGTTGCAGAAAGTACACTGTTTAATGGTATTTATGTTCTAAATCAAAACATAGTTTTCAATATACAAAGCACACGCAAGAGGAAGAGTTCAAAAGAGAACGAATCCTACTTGTGGCATTGTAGACTTGGTCATATTGGAGAGAAAAGACTGAGTAAATTGTATAAGGATGGATATTTAAATGCATTTGAATTTTCATCTTGGTCATACTATGGTTTTCTCATAGACGGGATCGAAAGGATTGCATCTTGTAAGAAGATGATCCTACTAGTTTCAGGCAAGCCATTATCAGTAGAGACTCTGATAAGTGGCTGGATGTTATGCAATCCAAAATGGAGTCCATGTACGCCAATAAAGTGTGGACCTTAGAAATTGCTCCACCTGGGGTAAAACCCATTGGATGCAAATGGATCTACAAGAAGAAGATTGGTGTAGATGGGCAGGTGGAAACCTATAAGGCTAGACTTATTGCAAAAGGTTTTTGTCAAAGATCAGGATTGGACTATGACGAAACTTTTTCTCCAGTGGCTATGCTCAAATCCATTCGGATCCTACTTTCCATTGCTGCCTTCCATGATTATTAAATCTGGCAGATGGACATAAAAACGGCTTTCCTAAACGGAAGTTTGAAAGAGTGTGTTTATATGGATTAGCCGGAGGGTTTTGTAGACAGTGGGAGCAGCGGGAAGGTGTGCAAGTTGCTCAAATCCATTTA
Organism: Agapanthus africanus; assembly: GCA_030015575.1. NCBI lineage: Eukaryota > Viridiplantae > Streptophyta > Magnoliopsida > Asparagales > Amaryllidaceae > Agapanthus > Agapanthus africanus. The sequence goes on from CM057337.1 coordinate 717,123,294, forward strand.
TGGATTGAAGCAGGCATCGCGGAGCTGGAACATCTGTTTTGATGAAACAGTCAAGGAATTTGACTTCATAAAAAATGAGGATGAGCCATGTATTTATAAGAAGATTGTAGGACAAACTATCGTATTCCTAGTCTTGTATGTGGAAGACATTCTTTTGATTGGAAATGATATTCCTACGCTACAATCGATCAAGCTGTTCTTATCATAAAGGTTCTCCATGAAGGGCCTGGGTGCCTCGTACATTCTGGGATCAAAATCTACAAAGATAGATCCAAGAGATTACTGGGACTTTCGCAGTCCAGGTACATAGAGACCATACTAAAGAGATTTAGTATGGAAGATTCCAAGTGCGGTATCATACCCGCATTGCACGGAATCACCATCTCCAAAGAGATGTCTCCCAAGACTGCTGAGGAGAGGGTTCGTATGAGCACTATACCCTATGCTTCGGCGGTTGGATCTATAATGTATGCGATGCTATGTACAAGACCAGATGTAGCTTATGTATTTAGCGTGGTGAGCCGGTATCAGTCGAACCCAGGTGAGAACCACTGGACAGCAGTGAAGAACATTCTCAAATACCTGAGAAGGACTAAGGAGATGTTCCTGGTTTATGGTAATGGAGACCTGAATGCCGAGTCCTTTACCGATTCAAGCTTCCAGAGTGACAAGGATGACAGCAAGTCTGTCTCGGGTTTTGTGTTTACTTTCAATGGAGGGGCGGTGTGTTGGAGGAGCTCCAAACAAGACACCGTCGCAAACAAGACGATGGAGGCTGAATACATTGCTGCGAACGATGCCGCAAAAGAAACGGTCTGGATAAAGAAGTTCATTTCTGAAGTTCAGGTAGTTCCGTCCATTGTTGATCCAATACCTCTGTATTGTGATAACAATAGGGCTATAGCTTTAGCGAAGGAACCACAGTTCCATCAGAAATCCAGACACATCTTAAGGCGGTATCACCTGATCGGGGAGATCATAGATCGCCAGGAGATCGAGGTCCGGAGAGTGAATACAAAAGAGAACACAGCGGATCCATTTACGAAGGCCCTCCCTCAAGCGCAGTTCGAACGCCTTTTTGAGATGTTAGGTATGCGGTATGCCAGCAGCTGGCCTTAGTGCAGACGTTGGGTATTCGGTACGCCAATTACTGGCCTTTAGTGCAAGTGGGAGATTGTTGGATATGTATGCCTTAGAGGCCATTATTGTATATGTATACATATGGATGCTGCGGATATGTATGTACAGGACGATCTTGCTCAGTTTTATAGTATATTATTTCAGTTGTCTTTATCATGATATGTGTATTTATTTCTATTGATGTTTTATCCAGCTTTCATATATTGATAAAGACTCGATACAGTAGTATACTATTATGGTTTGTCTTTATCTTAACATGTGCATATGTTATATATGTCGACCACATGTTGATAAAGCCCGTAGGATCTTGCTTGACTACCAGCGTTATGATGTCGATCATACTTGTGGGAGCTGGGTAGTCTACAAGCACATCCTTGAAAGTCCCAAGTCATGGGAGCATCGAGATCGGGCATCGATACTCCATAGTAGACTTACGTATACGTTTCGAGACCTCGACGAGGGGCGATGGTTGGTCCCACAACCATTGGTGTGATCACCTAAGATTGTATACAGATGCTCACTGGGGGTGAGTACACTGGACGAACTCGCTGAGAACCTCTAGATGATATTATACCTATCGTCAGATAGCAGTTCTCATGTGACATGTGTACAAGTTAGTCTTTGGACCTGAGGTCTTCATTTGTCTCGTGTAAGTTTCTACTGTGCTTTGATCACTACTCTACCACGGCTCTACTGAGTCATGCAAACAGGTTTTGGTTAGGTACTGTCCCGAGCTACATGGAGGCAGTGAGTGATTGTCAGAGATTCGTCTCTCCCGGTATTGGGAGTTGATATCGCACTGTGTTCGATTGGCTAGGACCATAAGACCTTGCCTAAGGAGGTTGGGATTTACTGATAGGTTGATCGGTAGTTTCCTGGATTGGTCCTGAGCCGCATCAACACGAATTACCGGACTGTACGGATATTATCACAGATAGGATCAGTTAGGAGTTCGGACAAGTTTGCTCGTCGGCCTTCCTTTTCGACAGCAACCTGGGTAGCCGTTACGTACAGCTAGTACCGCTGACGTGCTTGTGGTTAAACCCACTGCCAGAGTACTGTTGAGTCTTTAGAGTCCCACATAGAGGGTTTCCCTGCTTTAGGCAAAACGATGTAGAGGCCGTATGGTTTTACGGCAGGATTCGATCACATACGTGTACTTGTGCACGTATGATGTTCGGACGGATAATACTAGCGGGCTTTGGTTTAAGCCGAATCCTAGTATTATATTCTTGGATTATTTTGTCTCATTGTATTCGTATTTATTCGGAATACGGATACGGGTATGTATATACGGTGAGGGCATTCTTGTAATTGTGCAAGGTGCTTCTAGAAGAAGACACCTTATTATTTGTTTTAACCATTTAGTTAAATGGTTAATGAGGTGGAAAGATGAGGTGTTTCATTTCATTAAATAAAGCATGGCTATTTGTGTGACTCATGTAGTGAGTCATGGTTTACTATTGATTCATGGTTGATATTTTGTGGAGATATTGTGTGTTTGCATTATTATCTCCAACACTTGGCCAATCTTCATTCTATTATGCTCACAACACTCTCATCTTCTCCAAGCTTCATCTTCTTCTACCTCAAACCCTAATTGTCTCATGTGTTGAGAAACCTAGGGTTCTTGAGACTAATTAATCCATCATCACTCTCTACATAATCTAGGCTACTTAGATTAGTATTCTAAGTAACCTAGTTACCTCGGTTTAGAGGTAGGAGCTCAAGTAGGGACTCTCGGGTGGATCATCTTTGACGCGAGGAGGCCGTCAATCAAGCGCGATCCGTACATCCTTTGAGGAGCTAAAGGAGAGGAGTGAAGACCTGAAGGACTTGGTTCTTTAGTTATAAACTCCGATCATAGTAGATAGCTTTCCTTAGTTTGATTATCTAGAGCTTATGATAGATCTGGTGTTTCGGTTACTTTAGCGCTAGTTTAAACATCCAAGAAAAAAAATTTGTTCCGCATATCGACCATAGTAGATGGCCAGGGGCGCTAGTGTAACCTTTCAGATGTCTTAGGGATTTATGAAAATTTATGAACTGTTGAAAATTTATGAACTGTTATAGACGTCTATTATCGACGTCTTAGGGATGTCTATTTTACTAATATTTCAGATGCATCCTTTGTTTTTTAGAATAAAATTTGAAAATAGAATTTGGGTTTTTCTGAATTGAATTAAGGTATGATAGAAAACTTAATTCAAACATTTTGAGATCGACTCGATTCTAGACTCAAATAAAATAGAAAAGTCTTGTATATCTACGTTGTTCGACTTCTCTGTTATAGCCTTTAAATGTGCATTGAGGACGTCCGAGTCTTGTCGATATTTGCCAATGATTTTATTAAGATGTCAGTTGTACTATTGAGTGTCCTTATACTTGAATAACTCTAGTTGTGTGGCCCTTTTGACTAATCTGATATTGTTAGTAACATATATTATATTTCAAAAATGGTTTTGTAAAATAATCAAAACATAATGAGATTCATAGATTAACAATCTTCCCTTTTTGATATTTTACAAAACACTTAAAAATAATTTGAAAATATATTCATATGCTCCCCCTTAATATATGTACATTATTTCTTCCTCTCTTTGGAAATATAAAAAAGTTTTAAGCATGGAGAAGAAATACAAAAATAAGAATGCATAGGAATAGGGTTTTAGAAAATGTGATAATAGAATAGGCATGGAAATTGAAATGCAAACATGACAGAAATTAGACAAACCACATAGGTGCGAACTTCATAAGTACATTATACAAACCACACATAAACTAAATAAGTTCGAGTACAAGAAAATTCATAAACCTAATACATAAACAATCTATGCGATAACTACTAATATAACAAACAAACTACTCGTCATCCTGAGGCGGTAGCGGCGAAGCAAAGTCTGTCGGAGGGAAATAGTGAAATGGCGGCGGTGGATGATACGATGAGTGTATTGATAGTCGAAATGATAATTGAGATAGGCTTGTGTTTCAATAAGTCGAGTGTTGAGATTTTCGAAACGAGTGATGATGTTAATATTCAAGTCGTCGAAACGTTGGAAGAAATGGTTCTCATAGTCTTGGAAATTGGAAGGAGGTGGTTGTTGTGAGTGTGGTTCTTGTTCGTGTGGTGTGGAGGTGGTATGTGCATGTTATAATCACCTAAACCCATGAGACGGACATGTAACATACCAAAAGTTTTATCAGAGGAGCTTGAATGTTTGAATCGATGTTGGGAGCAATATTGGCAACTTCAATGATCTTAGTGATCACTTTGCCGTGGTATAAATTGGATTTGGAAGTGGGGAAAGTCCACATCAATTGGATATTAAGCATGGGAAGGTTAACTTTGATTCTTGTCAACACACAATAGATAAGAAGTTTGTGTGTTAATGTGATGTGATCCCTACCACCGGATTTTGATAACAAGGTGTGACCCAAAAGAAAAGCTAAAACACGGGCTTGAGGTGTAAGTGTTTGGGTAAGCGGATCACTAAACAAATGTGGATTTTCATCACCGTGGAAGAGTCGAGAGGTATCCTCTTTGGTGACATTTGGTGGAAAATGTTCAAAAGTAGAAAGAGTTTGACGATAAATATCTATACCTTCGTTAGGAATATGAAGAATCCCGGCGAGAGATGCGAGTGAGATAGTGATAGTGTGTCGTTATAACTGTGTTCGAAGAACATATGGGTTATCTTGGGTACTAACTAGATTGGAATAAAATAGATAGACAAAATTAATGGTTAAGGTGGCATATAAGGGAATTTTCTTCTATAGAGTCGAAAAAAATACACCCTCCACATTTTTTTCGATGATCAGCACCCATCATCATCTTCTTTATCATGTAAGGTATTGATACACCAAATTTCATGTAATTTCATCACTTTTCCACCGTTGATTTAGTGGGTGCAAAATTAACGGTTTACCGACAATAAAACTTTTTACATTGCTAATTCAACGGTTAAAAAGTGGTGGAATCATATGAAATTTGGTGTATCCACATCCTACATGATAAAGATAATGATGATGGATACCAATCGTCGATAAAGATCATGGAGGATATAGATTTTTTACCCCATCTAACGAAAAAGCCTTCTAAGGTCTCTATTTTTTATTGTTCTCATATACACACACAGACATGTATCCTTGATCCAAGTCTTTTGGTCCTAAAGATCACGTCTTGAATGCATCTTTTTTTTAATTTATCAAAATAGAATGGAGCAAATCGACATACGGTAAATTTTCTTGTAGTTGTTTATAAAGATCTATATATGCAATCTTTTACGATAACTAAATTGGTATGGTGAGTGGAAATTCTAATATTTCCATTTTATCCCTTTTTAACAATTAATCTGGTTTGCTAGCAATTAATCCCATATTAACAATATTGTAATTTTTGTAATGTGGCAGGGTTATAATTGGAAAGGTGATGGCAAAAATCTGCCATCTTTAAATTTTCCCTTTTGCCCTCAAATCTTTTACCCCTTCTATTAATGATAGCAATTAGCAAAGTTATTTTTTTTATTTAAAAGGGTTTAAATGGTAACTCCCTCACTTTGGCAAAGCTTTTATTATTTACGATTCTGCCATCAATCCAAAACCTAAATAGATTTTCACTAAAATACCATGAATTTTCAACGTTTTTGAGATAAATACCATGGACTTTGTTTGTTAAGAGTAAATACTATGCATATTCAATGTTTTTCAGATAAATAATATGGATTTCGTTACAGATAAATACTTTACCCTTTTAACGTATTCAAGATAAATACCATGGACTTTGTTCTTTACAAGTAAATATTATACCTTTCACCATTTTTTTAAAGAATACCATGAATTTTTTTAGCATAGCCTTTCGCCGTATTTCACTTTTCTGTTGGGAGAACTTTACAAACAATACCATCGTCTTTCATCATTTTTCAGATAAATTTCATGAACTTTGTTGTTTATAAATAAACATCAAGTCTAACTCACCGTTTTTCAAATAGATACCATGGACTTTATTCTTTAAAAATAAATACTATGGATTTTCAATTGTCATCTGATAAATTGTAGATTGTCATTTACAAATAAATACCATAAAACTTTCGATGTTTTGAACTTTTATGTTGGAACAACTAAAAAGAATTACGTTTTTGTATCGACTCAAAACTCCGCTATATTTTCACTCAAATACCATACATATCAATGTTTTTTGGGTAAATAAAATACAATAGACTTTGTTTTTCAAAACTAAACACCATGAATTTTCATCATTTTTTTGATAAATACCACGGGCTTTGATTTCACAAATAAATGCCTTGAACTTTCTAAATACCATGGGGTTTGCTTTTCAAAATAAATGCCGTGAACCTCCACAGTTTTACGAATAAATACCATGGGGTTCAAAAACCACCGCAACGTGCAGGGCTTGCCGCTAGTAGAAACTAAACCCATATTTAATGTCGTTACTATGGCACTTAAATTTTTTGTGGTTGTATTTGACTAAGGTTGACGCGCGCGTGTGTTTGTATATATATATAGAGAGAGAGAGAGAGAGGAAAGATGCTTTAAGAGATTGTTTCGTCAGATGACGTCTAAAATCTATATCCTTCGCAACTTTTTTCGACGATCAGCACCCATCATCGTCATCTTTATCATGTACGATTTGGATGCACCAAATTTCATGTGATTCCATTACTTTTTCACCGTTGAATTAGCAATGTAAAAAGTTCAATTGTCGGTAAACCGTTAATTTTGCACCCACTAAATTAACGGTGAAAAACTATTAGAATTAAATGAAATTTGGTATATCAACATCTTAGATGATAAAAATGAAGATGATGGGTGTCGATCGTCGAATATTATTCTCATATATATAGAGAGAGAGAAAGAGAGAAATATATATATAGAGAGAGAGAGAAAGAGAGAAATATATGAGAATAATGGAGGAAAGAAGCCATATGAGGGAATTTCCTCCTATGGCGTCGAAAAAATACACCCTCCATCATTTTTTCAATGATCGGCACCCATCATCTTCATCATTATCATCTAAGATGTGGGTACACCAAATTTTATGTGATTCAACATCTTTTTCACCCTTGATTTAGCAATGTAAAAAGTTCGGTTGTTGGTAAACTGTTAATTTTAAACCCACTAAACAACGGTGAAAAAGTTGTAGAATCGCATGAAATTTGGTGTACCCACATCTTAGATGATAACGATGAAGATGATGAATGCCGATTGTCGGAAAAAATAAGGGAGGGTGTATTTTTTTCGACGCCACAGGAGGAAATTACCTCCTATAGCCTCTTTCCTCCATTATATATATATATATATATATATATATATATATATATATATATATATATATATATATTCATTCAAATTTCTAACATCTTGGCCTACCATAGACTAGGCACTCCTTTGAGGTTGATTATGGGTTCTGTATTTAATGATTCTTCTTAGATTAGTCAACTTTAATTACTTGTCTGACAGTCGACCAAGCAGTGTTTTCTTGTCATATTTTCCGGCACTCATAAGAACCAATGGTGTATGCTTTTCGTTCAAAGAACTAAGCCCCGCTGCATGTTCTATACTGCTTTGGCTTCTAAAATCCAGTAAGTCGGTATTATTAGATGTGTAAAGCCCTTAAGATCCTAAGTAGATTTCCCTTCAAAGAACAAAATATCCAACTTGCGTTGTTGGATGGTAAAATAATTAACCTTGCTTAAAATTTCGAGTTTTGGTGAAGCAAGAGAGAATTGGGAGTTTGGGACATCTATGGAACATGTTATCTAGGGATGGCAACGAATCCGGATGGATCCGGATCTATTTTCGAATCCGACAACTTGCGGATATAGATACCGATGATGCTCATAAGTGGTATCTCCTCATATTACGGCACGTGGCGGATGACGTGTCGCAAAGGCTACGGAGGTGGGATAAATGAGTTGCATTATGAGGATTCCTCAGGATTTCGTCTCAAGGAACGTATCCGATCCTCCAGGAGACCCTCCTGAATACATTCCACCTTCACCTAGGAAACTACCAACAGCTCATCTTCGAGCTTTTCCAGTCCTTGCTCATCTCCGAGCTCCTGACATGCCGAGCTTCCTCGGCTTCCCAGCTCGTTTCCGAGCCCCTGACATGCCAAGCTTCCTCGGCCTCCTAGCTCGTCTCCGAGCTCATGACATGCCAAGCTTCTTCGGCCTCCTCCGATCAACCAAGAGCGCGGATCCCATGCGCTCCACAACAGCTCCGCGTATATCGCCATGGCGAGATATCCGCCTCGCCACGATTCGCGTCCCACGCTGACGCATCCCTCCATTAATGGGCGTATCCCTCCATTGATGGGCGCATCCCGCCATTGAAGGTGTGGATAACGTGGGGGGTAACTGACGGCGACGATCTTGTACCTACTCGCTCCATGCGACCCCTATATAAACCCCCTCTCTCTCTCAAACGATTCAGGTATCTCGAATTTAACTCAATACGCCGCTACCCTGTACCTATACCTCGGCTCTAACTTGATCGTCGAAGGGTTCTACGGTGGTCACCCATCCCGGGACTTCTTTGCAGGTAGCTCGGCGTCCAACACTAATCCATTGAGATCCACACTCAACAACTCCCAAACCAAATCTCAGTCGTCAAAGACCGCCATCGCAGGATCGACGGAGGACAACATCTGAAGAAGATCACGCACTCTATCAGATACTAAATTAGTATCCGGATGAATTCGGATCCCGGATAGATCCGAATCCGACAACTTGTGGATATAGATACTAAAAATCCATATCCGGAAGGATTCGGATCTGGATTGGATATTTATGTCTAAGTCTATGTTTGCTTTGTGGAAGGTGTAACGACTCTGTTTATAATGTAAAGAAATTTGGTTAAAGTTAAAGTACTAAATGGAGTATTTGCAACCCTAAGTATGCTATAAGTATTTAATTTGTTTATGAACGGTAAGAAATAACTTGTAGCTCATTGGTAAAGCCTTGCACTGCTGTGACATAGCCCCAGTGTTTGAATCCCATCAGCCACATATTATTCTTTTAATGATTTTTCTTTTAAACTTTTGGAAGCCTAAAAGTTTACACGTGCAATACACGTAAAAATGAAAAGTCTCAGAAATTAAACATGTGGAAAATGTTATATGAGCAGAGTAGAACACGTGTCACCAATCCAGAGCCCCACATACCATGAATAGCCTACGAGATTGCGCTTTAGGCCGGCGCCGCCGGGCTTGACCGTACCAAATGCCCCCATCTTTTGAACCCTAGTCTCTTGGCCTCCCTCTTAACCCCAGTACTGTTTGTTTTTACTGAAAATAAACAGAGAATTAAAATGAGGCATTAATCAAAATTTTAATGCATTTTAATTCCATTCTTCAATCCTCAAAACCTAAATTTCTCCTATAAATACCACCTCACACCCTAGCCTTGTTGAAATCTATTGTCAAAACCCTCAAATTTTTCCAAGTCAAAGAAGTGTACAAGTGGAATTAGCCCAAAGTCATCTTCCGGCGACGACTCAGGACAAATCCGGCGACACCACGACTCCACGAAGCTCTCAAACCTTTCCTCTGCCTCCCCTTTCTCATCTAATCCTGTAAGTCCCCTCTCCTCCTCTCTCTCTTGCTATTCTAAAAAGATATCTTTTCAAAACTTGTCGGAAGTGGAGTTATTCCGACTTCCGATTTTAATTTTGTTAAAAACATAACTTTTCTTAATAACCAAATACCCATATTGATACATCTTGTTTAGTAATCATAAACAAACATTTAGAACTAGTTTCAATTCAAAATACAATGCTATGCAACTTTTATTTCACTTTTACGGTTAAATACCACAAACTTTATATTCGGCAACTTTCATCATATTTGTTCATATTACCTATAGAAAAACCTCACCAGGTAATGACCTACCTCTCACAACACTCATCTTGACATTGCACGATTACTTGAAAACCATATTTTTGTGGTTAATACAATTTTTACATTAAAATACCATAAACTATTAAAAACCGTATTCTTTAAATTGTTTTAATCAAATTCCTTACGATTATATCTCTACAACCCACTTTTGTGGAATCGGATTTGGTTGGTACGGGTTATCGCACATCCATCGGACTAGTAGGGCGAGATGCAGAACTCCTCACGGAGCATACGATCTCGATGAAATTTATATTTTAATTTTTAAGAAAACATGATTTCTATTTAATAAATAAATTTATTTTTATAATAATTATATATAATATTATCAAACTATATATTTTAAATACATATAATAAAATTCCATGTTTTCTAGACAAAGGAATCCCAATTTCATGAATATACCATCACAAATCCATACAATTCCAATTTAGACCAAAATACCATATATTATTCAATTTAGGTTTATAATCATTAGAATACTTCACTTTTAAAAATTATATCCATGAAAACCCCGAATACGAGAAATAAATGCTTGAGGTTTATTTTGAAAGTTTATTAAAACTATTTTTCGTAAAACCCCCTCAAGTTTATTAATTTACAATAAAGATCCTAGTAAATATAGGTTTAAGCGGGACCAATTATCTTGAGCCTCAGGGAGCCGGAGAAAGTAGGAGCTTGCTTATTTAAGGTAGAAAACTTAAACGGGGTTATCAATGGTAATTGGCTTGAAAAAAGTCACAAATCCTGCCATCCATGTGCAGCAATTACCGATAACTTCTAAACCTAATTCAGGACTCTAATTCTGTTTAAGTGTCTGACTCAATCTGAGTCTCAGTCAATCTGTATACATTTCAATACATGAATACAATTCAAATATAACTCCAATACAACATGAATTCATATACCGGAACTTGAACATGAATATGCAACATGACTCGACTGAACCGAACCATGGATATACTCTGATTACATGACTATCCGTTTATATCCATTCCGTTTACATGATATCATGGTTTCGGCAAGTCGTATACAATAATTCATTACATCAATACAATATACATTACGGGGTTTTAACGGGGTAAATTGGTACGGAATGTATTAGAAGTGGCATGAGACTGTAACCATAATACACATAACCTGAATATCCGTGTTGTTGTTCCGTATACCTTAGTCCACGGGGAAAGTTGGACTCCTCTCATATACACTGATGCATTCTATACCAAGTTACAAACAACTACGTTAACATAACAAACATAACTATATATAATTTACCTGTTCTATTCTCTGTCTATTCTTCTTTATCTCTTAGGACTTACCGAGCGATTGTTCGCTGACGATATTCTTTTTCTATTTTTTCTTTGGAATGTTGTCAGGAGTTCCCGACTCTCTGGAGATAGAGCCCAGCTCAGAAAATTTGGAGCAGTTCATCGAGGACCCGAAACTCTAGTCACTTGTATATACTTTACTTTCAGTTCATGCCATTGTTTAGGCATTGATTTCCACATTGTATTTACTTTTCAGTTGTATTGTAAAGAATATTTAATAAATAAAAGTTGTTGTTCATTTACATCTCATGTCTTTCTTATATTATATTGCTTATTTACGCTTAACATGTTTATTTCTGAGTAAATACGTCGCAGGCCTCGTCACGTCTCCTTATCCGTACACCGGGAAGCGGGGCGTGATAGGTTTTGTTGGCGGCTACATAACAATGCAGGGTTAGTTCTGCATGGAAACCCAAGCAATATATCATAAGAATCAGCAACTAAAACATTCTTTATATTTCCTATTCCTTGAATCTATCCTAACCCTATTTTCTCTCAAGGTTATGGATTCTCCGAACAATACTAACACCAACGTGAACGGCAACACCACACCACCCTTCTTCCACTTACACCTACCGTTGTAGCTCCACAGACAATACTGCTCGAGGAAATAAAGAGCCTCTTAGAGGGACAGCAGCAGCAGACTGCTATCCTAATGAACCGTCTAGAACTTGAAGCACCTGGAGTAAAACAATTCCGGGGACTGCATCCGTAGCAATTCTCTGGGAAAGAGAGCCCTTTGGAAGCTGAAGAATGGGCTCAATCTATTGAGGATGATCTGGCAGCAGCACAAGTACCAGACATTGCTTAGATAAGAGTTGCAAAGCTACAACTTACCGATAAGAGTATGGTGGAAGGAGGAAGAAAGCCGTCTTACCTAGTCGATCGAATGGAAGACTTTTCGCGATATGTTTGACACGAAGTATTTTCTCGAGATTGCCAGATTTGATATGGAGCAACAATTCATCCACCTACAACAAGGCTCTATGTGGAGCAAATTTGTGGATGAGTATGATACCGAGTCCACTATGTTGAGCAGGTAAGACATGTCTCAAATATTCGATTTTCGAATAACACATACTACACAGCTAACATGAGACCGTAACAGGTTCGCGGCACATCTCATACCGACTGCTGAGATCAGGGCCAGACGATTTCAGCAAAGGTTAGACTCGGAGATCCAAGCTGCATTAGCTACAGGGGATTTTGTTCCCCTCCGAAGGACGGCGCACAAGACTGCGAGGTCCTGACGCTGAGATTCGGGGCAGATGCTATTTGGTTTTATCCGTCCACCTCTCCGAAGATGCCAAGTTGATTTATGGCACCGTGTATCGGAGGTTTAGACGGATGCAGCCGATGTAGCAGACTTCGTCAGATTCCCCCTCGCTTGAGGGGTTTTTGATTGTGGGGACGCTCTTCCCTGCAGGCGCAAGCCCCTGCAGTTAATTACGCTACCGCATCGCGGTAGCCACTTTCTCCTTCTCCAGAATTTCACTTCGTGTCGTATATGTTTGTTTTGTTTGTGGTTGCCCGTGGATTGTATACGGAGACTGAGTAATGCCGTCGCCCGTAGGACGTGGATTAGTCCAAATCCGTATTTACTTAGATTTGGGTTTGGTGTTTTTAGTTTAAGGATACATTAGCCGTATTGAAGCTAAGATCAACTTAAACATTCGTTAAGGATGCGTTAGTCCTGTTTGAGACTAAGATCAACTTAACGTGGTGATCCATTTAATTATATGGCCGTCAGGACTCATCACCTCTCTGACGTCGTTGAAGGATTACAACGATAGTTGTCAGAGGAGTTCAGAGATGTACCCTTGAACCAAAGTCGATTTGGAGTTTTATAGTCCATTTGAATGTTTAAGGATACGTTAGCCGTATTTGGGGCTAAGATCAACTTAAACGTTCGTTAAGGATACGTTAATCTGATTTGAGACTAAGATCAACTTAACGGGATCGTTTGGATCCGACAAAAGAGCATTTGGGGGCTCTATTGTTCCAGTTTAGGGACATAGTGGTCCATATTCCAGTTTAAAGACGTAGTGGTCCATGTTCCAGTTTACGGACGTGGTGGTTCATATTCCAGTTTAGGGACGTAGTGGTCCATCGCCAGTTTAGGGACGTGGTGGTCTATGTTCCAGTTTAGGGACGTAGTGGTCCATATTCCAGTTTAGGGATGTGGTGGTCTATGTTCCAGTTTAGGGACGTAGTGGTCCGTATTCCAGTTTAGGGACGTGGTGGTCTATGTTCCAGTTTAGGGACGTAGTGGTCCAACATTAGTTTAAGGACGTTTCGGTCCACGAGTTTAAGGACCCCGCAGTCCATGTTGATGTGTGGTCGTCGGGACCTGTCACCTCTCTGACGTCGTTGAAGGATTACAACGATAAGAGCCAAAGGAGTTCGGAGATATACCCTTGAACCGGTCGTAAATTGATTTAGGAGAGCAATCTCGCTCAGTCAATTTAGTTTGAGGACTTACGGCCATGATTGGGCTAAAATATTCAACGCTTTTATTTGTTTTTGGTCTATTAGACCTGTGCTAGGGCTTGGCCCATTTTTAAATAATGCGTTGCATTATTTTCTATATTTTTTTTGTTTGGGCTCTGCCCATAAAAGATGCAGAGCATCAATTTATTCTGGCCTCTGCTCATTTATGAATGATGCAAGGCATCTACTTTGTTTGGGCTCTGCCCCCTTTTAAAATGCATAGCATTTTTATTATTTTGTTTGGGCTCTGCCCATTTATAAATGATGCAGAGCATCAATTTAATTAGGCGTGCTTGGTCTTTTTGATTTGGGAATGGCCCTTTAAGAAATGTCTTGCACTTATCAGGCGCTTTGCGCCTATCAGAGAGCGCAAGCGCTTGTAATGTTGACACGTGTCGCGCAAGCGCAGTGCGCTGCGCTAATGCGCTGCGCCTGCGCTGCGCTAATGCGCTGCGCCTGCGCTGCGCTAATGCGCTGCGCCTGCGCTGCTGACACGTGGCGCGCTCTGGTGGCTTGCGCCAATCCAGGAGCACAACAACGCAGTTTGCAAGTGCAAGGCACTATGATTTAAGAATCTTTTAGATTCAAGAACCAATGGTTCATAAAAGAAGTGCAAAGCACTATTCTTTATTTTGTTTTTCTTGTTTTAAAGAACCAGTGGTTCATAAGAAGTGCAAAGCACTGTTTATTATGTGAAGATCATTGATCTTGTTTTTAGATCAATGATCTATTAGAAGAAATTTCTTCTAGTTTGTGAAGGTTTTTACCTTTTTCTTGAAAAAACTTTTTTAGAGTTCTCTCTGTTTGAAGCTCTTGATATTTTCAAGAATGTTCATACCTTTGAATTGAGGTCTAGGGGCCTTTATATAGTGCCCATAAATTTGTTAAAGAAATCTTTCTCTGAGTGATTTGGGGAATTTTCCCTACCGTTGGATTTTTGATCCAAGGGCTTCTTTTTTACAGAAGAGAATCTTCTTGTTTTAAGAAGAACAGAAAAGATTTCTTTAGAATTTTAATTCTGTTTGGCGCAAATGCTCCAGAGCGTGACACGTGTCGCGCAGCGCAAGGCGCAGCGCAAATGCGCTAGCGCATCTGTGCTGACAAGTATCGCGCAGCGCAAGGCGCAGCGCAACTGCGTTAGCGCATCTGCGCTGACACGTGTCGCGCAGCGCAACGCGCAGCGCAACTGCGCTAGCGCATCTGCGCTGACACGTGTCGCGCAGCGCAAAGCGTAGCGCAACTGAAGCGTTGCTTCCTTTAATTTTAGTTTAAATAGAGCTTTACTCTGATTGGGGGAAGATGAAGCGTTGCTTCATCTCCCGCCTCGGAATTTGAACAGAGTTTTGCTCTGATTGGGGTAAACAAATGCCCCCCCACCGTTGTGCTTACGTGGCGCCAAACGTGAGCGCAACGGTGGCGGAATTCCAACCGTTGCGGCAACTTTGGAAGTTGAAAGGGCACTTGATGCCTATAAATAGGACCTTTGGTCCTCAGCAGATGATTATCATCTTTAAGATTTTTACTTTCAAAACTCCAGAGCTCTGCTCTTGCCTTTAGGAACTCTCAGAGTTAAATTTTCCTCAAAAGAAACTTCATAGGTAAAAATTAACCTTGAATTAAATTAATTTCAATTAATAGAGCTTTGCTCTCATAGATCTTTGATCTAAAGAAAATCCTTTTGGGGTTTCATCAAATAGAGCCTTGCTCTCAGGAATCTGTTTCAGGGTTTCTCAACCCATGAACAGAACCTTGCATCTTTGGCAAAACATAGATCCCTTTGATCTAAAAAAAAAAAAGATGAACTTTTAAGAGTTTGAGTATGGATAATGAAAATTAAAAATGGATTTTTGTATTTAAAGGATTATATCATCTTTTAATAATAATGATCTCAGAGTTCTTGGGGGACTTCTTTTAATTTCCCTTATTATGGAATTTGATAGGCGT
Organism: Agapanthus africanus; assembly: GCA_030015575.1. NCBI lineage: Eukaryota > Viridiplantae > Streptophyta > Magnoliopsida > Asparagales > Amaryllidaceae > Agapanthus > Agapanthus africanus. Next base: position 717,139,110 of record CM057337.1, read on the forward strand.
CACCCCTATTCGTAGAGCATTGCTCTCAGAGAGTTTAACTCTCTGTGTATTTTTTATCGCTAATCTTCCTGTGATGTTTCCTCCAGGCATAATGGCGGTGCGTCTATACAGTTTGCACGAGTTCATCACCTACGACGATATCGGCGCACAGGGCCGTCATCAAAACCAGGAGTTTACGGACGCCCAGTGTGCGGAGGTCATGGGTCGCCTCAACGCAAGCGGTGGTTGGCTGCTTCCTCGTCGTTAAGCTCTCTTGAAGGTCGTACTGGGAGCAATATGGAGAGCACTTCCGGTGTTTCACGAGGCCCTACCGCTCAATGCACTGGATGATACCGAAGACAAGGTGCATTCAGTGTACCTGACCGGGCTGATCTCGAAGAAACAGCGGGACGGCCTCATCAACATCCTACATCAAATTTTCCAGCAGACGACGATAGTCGCTGCTTATCGAAGGCTGGGAGGGCTTGCCGAGGATCTTGACACACAGGAGCGCGAGAGGCTGCGCACAAGAATAATCAGAAAGGCCAGAAGAACTCTAGATGGCCTTACTTTTGAATTCCTCAATCCGTGCCCTGGATCTGAGGTTATTCCATTGTAATAATATTTTTCGTTTATTGCGTTTATGATTGTAAGAACTTTTGGCAATATTAATGAAAATTTTTTATCCCAGCTTGTTTCTATTTTTCGTTCTGAATCTTTTGCTTATGCATGAATGAGTGTGTCTCGAACGCCTGATCAAATGTAAATCGGATGCTCCTTCTGTCGCTTTCTTCTTTCTCTTATTATCAGCATGTTGTCACAATTAGCAGATAATAGAGTAAGCCCCTTGATTTCTTCACGAGATAGCGATGGCTTAGGCCGCAAGTTCAGATCTGCCGCCCAAGACTTTTCAACTCTATTAGCCGTGAGGGTCTCATTGAGATTTTTCTCCCTACGGATCGAGAGGATCTCATAGGTGGATTTTCTCCTTAGGAATCGTGAGGATTCCTAAGTGTGTTTTCTCTTATAAGTCGTAAGGATCCTATAAGAGAATTTTTCCCTCTTACGAGTCGAGAGGACCCATAAGCGGTTGTTTCCCTCCTTGTCGAAACTCGACTTTGGAGAGTGAGACCCGTGAATAGTATGCAAGAGATCGTTTTAGATCGACTTGCAGGGTCCCATTGTTCAGGAAGCAAGTTTTTTAGTCCCTGCTGCCTGAGGCTTCATCTTGTAAGTTGAGACGAATCGGGAATTTCCCGCGGAGACACTGGTTTCTCTGCGAGCTGACGCGAATCAGGAGGCTCTCGTCAAGGATTGTTTGTTTCCCTGAGTTGGGGTATTTGCTAAGGATTATTTGTTTCCCTAGCGCCAAGGATTATTTGTTTCCCTGGTGTTGAAACGAGTCGAGAATTTCCCACGGAGACGCTGGTTGCCCTGCGAGTCGACGCGGCTCAGGAGGCTCTCGTCAAGGATTGTTTGTTTCCTTGAGTTGAGGTATTTGCTAAGGATTATTTGTTTCCCTAGCGCCAAGGATTATTTGTTTCCTTGGTGTTGAAACGAGTCGAGAATTTCCCACGGAGACACTGGTTGCTCTGCGAGTCAACGCGGATCAGGAGGCTCTCGTCAAGGATTGTTTATTTCCCTGAGTTGAGGTATTTGGTAAGGATTATTTGTTTCCCTAGCGCCAAGGATTATTTGTTTCCCTGGTGTTGAAACGAGTCGAGAATTTCCCACGGAGGCACTGGTTGCTCTGCGAGTCGACGCGGATCAGGAGGCTCTCGTCAAGGACTGTTTGTTTTCTTGAGTTGAGGTATTTGCTAAGGATTATTTGTTTCCCTAGCGCCAAGGATTATTTGTTTCCTTGGTGTTGAAACGAGTCGAGAATTTCCCACGGAGACACTGGTTGCTCTGCGAGTCGACGCGAATCAGGAGGCTCTCGTCAAGGATTGTTTGTTTCCCTGAGTTGAGGTATTTGCTAAGGATTATTTGTTTCCCTAGCGCCAAGGATTATTTGTTTCTTTGGGGTTGAAACGAGTCGAGAATTTCCCACGGAGGCACTGGTTGCTCTGCGAGTCGACGCGGATCAGGAGGCTCTCGTCAAGGATTGTTTGTTTCCCTGAGTTGAGGTACTTGCTGAAGACACTGGTTTCTTCGGAGTTGGGATGAATCGTCGAGATCTGGCTTCGTTTTCTGGCAGAGCCTGTTGGGAAAGTATGGTTCCCTCTTCGTTTGCGCCCTTGGATTGTATACAGGGATTGATGTGATCTTAACTGTAGGGCCAAAGTTTTATCATCATTTTTTTGTTTTATTTCCGCGATGCTCTATCATTTCAGCTTTTATATCGCGAAGGTCGCGATTGCCCAATCATTTCGGCTATTTTTCGCGGTGCCCAATCATTTCGGCTGTTTATTTTGTTTTCACCCGCTGCTTTTTATTGCGAGTTACCCAATCATTTCGGCTGTTTATTTTGTTTTCACCCGCTGCTTTTTATTGCGAGTTACCCAATTTTTACTCGCTGCTTTTTATTGCGAGTTGCCCAATCATTTCGGCTGTTTTGTATGCATACGTTTTCACTTGCTGCTTTTTTTGCAAGTTGCCCCATCATTTCGGCTATTTCGTATGCATGTGCGGCCTACCGGCTTTTCACCGTAAACCTGCTACAACTGGGATATTGCCAGGAGCGAATCATCATTTGCCTCCGTCGATGTCGAACAAAGGTGGCTTAGCGACCAGGGTTAAGGTCCTGTCGACTAAGGCTTTTGACTTCATGAACCGTAAGGGTCTCACGAAGTTATTTCTCCCTACAAGTCGTAAGGATCTTGTGGGTGTATTTTCTCCTTAGGAATCATGAGGATTCCTAAGTGTTCGTTTCCTCTGTAAGTCGTAAGGATCCTACAGGAGGGTTTTCTCCTCATAAATCGAGAGGATTTACAAGGGTTGTTGACCATGCGAACATATCCCCAGTCATGGATGGGACTTGGTTAGGGAAATGTTATTTGCGCCCGTGGATTGTATACAAGGGTCAATACTGAGCCACTTGTAGGGCAATATTGGAAGTTGTGGGGGTTGCTTAAGCACAGGTTCAGGTCTCTGTAACTTAAGACTTTCAAATCTTATGAGTCGTGAGGGTCCCATAAGAGAGTTCTCCTTACGAGTCGTGAGGATCTCGCAAGTGTATTTTCTCCCTAGGAATCGTGAGGATCCCTAAGTGTGTTGCTCCCTTGTGAGTCGTAAGGATCTCACGCAGGTGGTTTCTCCTTACAAGGTCGAGAGGATCTTGTAAGTGTCCTTTTAACGAGGTTGTGCCCTTTCGGGTTTTCACAAACACTCGCCGGTAGTCCTGCTGTTTTTACTCATGGAGCCCTTTCGGGTTTTCATCCGTGCCCATTTTGCTTATGGACATACCTTTTTTTTTAATTCTTTTTATTCTCTTTTTTTTTACGAGGTCGCGTCCTTTCGGGTTTTCACGAACACTAGCCGGTAGCCCTGCTGTTTTTACTCACGGAGCCCTTTCGGGTTTTCATCCGTGCCCATTTTGCTTATGGACGTACCCCTTTTTTTTATTCTTTTCTTCTTTTCCCTTTTTTTTACGAGGTCGCGCCCTTTCGGGTTTTCACGAACACTCGCCGGTAGCCCTGCTGTTTTTACTCACGGAGCCCTTTCGGGTTTTCATCCGTGCCCTTTTTGCTTATGGACATACCGTTTTTATCATCATTTTTTATTTCCTTTTTCTCTTTTTTCTCTTCTTCTTCTTTTTTTTTTATTCATCTCGTCAGCCTAAGGATGCTGCGGTAGTAGTTTAAGGACGTTTCGGTCCGCTATTAGTTTAAGGACGTTTCGGTCCGTCATTAAAAAGGCCGGCTACTGCTTATGAAGCTTGAGCTTAGGAAGATAGCGAGCGGACATAGTCGTCGTCATCTACCATTGACCTAGGCTGTGGCTCATTAAGCGTAGTATCTCTTTAGGAAGCGACCGTTTATTGGCCTAAAAGGCCTTTCACCGTGCATATCTATGAGTAGATAGGCCCCACCCTGGTAAACCTTATCTATGATGTACGGGCCTTCATAGTTTGGTTCGAATTTTCCCCGCTTGGCACGATTGGGAATCATAGGCCTTTTGACCACTAGCACAAGTTCGCCTTGGCGGAATGTCCTCGGTCGGGTCAGTCTTTCATATGAGCGCGTCATCTTTGCTTTATAAGCTTCCAGATTTTGTTGCGCTATGAGCCGGGTTTCATCAAGGGCGTCAAGCTCCTCAAGCCGAAGGTGAGCATTTTCTTTGTCCGTCGGCTCGTAGTGGACTGCTACTCATAGAGAGGGTAACTCTATCTCGAGGGGGAGTACTGCTTCCATCTCAAATACCAACGCGTACGGCGTTGTGTTCGTGGCCGTCCTGAACGTAGTTCGATACACCAAAGAGCCTCTTGCAGTCTCTCGTGCCAGTCTCTCTTATTTCGGGACACCGTCTTTTTCATGATCATCGTCAGGGTCTTGTTGAAGGCTTCGGCTAGACCATTATCTCGTGGATTATAAACCGAGGAATATCTCCAGTCTATGTTATGCTGTTGCGCGAAGCGACTGATCTTGTGGCTTCTGTAGGCTGGCCCGTTATCGGAGATGATCCGTCGCGGAGTTCCAAACCGATATATGACGTGCGTCTTGAAGAAATGGAGGATATTCTCCGTCTTCATTTCCCTCAATGGTACTTCTTCTGCCCATTTGGAGAAGTAGTCGGTCGTCGCCAGGATGAAACGATGTCCCCTGGACGATGCTGGTTCGATGGGGCCGACTATGTCAGTTCCCCTCATCTCGAACGGCCAGCTAGCCACAGTTGGATGTAATGGATTTGGATGTTGGTGGATGAAATCCCCGTGAATTTGACATGAGTGGCACTGCTTCGCATACTCAAGGCAGTCTTGAATCATCGTGGGCCAGTAGTAGCCCATTCGTTTGATCTTCAACTTCATCTTTGGGCCCGCTTGATGAGAACCACAGAGTCCGTCATGAACTTCCTGAATGACTCTTTTTGCTTCTGTAGGCCCTAGGCATCTCAGCCACAGAGAATCGAATGACCACTTGTACAGAGTATCATTGACAAAGGCGAAAGACAGAGCTCGTTTCATGAGCTGATGTCTTGTGGACGCTTCTTCAGGCGTTCGGTGGGATTTAAAGTAATCTATGAAGACTTCTCTCCAATCCTCGGTATTTTCCCAATCTTTTACTTGCAGAGTCGTCTGCTCAGTCGCTCCCTTCTCTTCGGATGATTCCGGAGATATTTCTGCTGGGGCAAGCACCCGACGGCTTTGTACCACGATTCTAACGTCATTGAGGTTCTCGTCAGCCAGTTCTTTAGCAAGTTTGGCCAACGCATCTGCTTTACTGTTTTCCGCACGCGGTATGCTTTCCAAAGTATAGGAGGGAATTTAGGTCAACAGTTGTTACACCTTTTCACCATACTTCACCAACTCCGGTTTGCACGTTTGATAGTCGTCGTTTACTTGACTAACGACTAGTTGGGAATCTCCGTATATGAAGAGGTTTTCAATTCCCATGTCGATGGCGATCTCGAGGCCTGCTATCAAAGCTTCATACTCGGCTTCATTGTTCGTCCTCGGCTCTGTTAAGGAGAAAGCGAAGCGCATTATCCCTCCTTGTGGAGTCACGAAGATGAGGCCTACCCCTGATTTGATTATAGGGGCGTTTTGTCTGCGCTTCTTCAGGGAAGATGCCCCATCGAAATAGAGCTCCCATCGGGTATCACCACCATCGATTGCGTCGAACGCATGCTCTTCTGGTAGATCGCAATTCAGAGGAGAATCGGCGGGTATCGGATGCTCAGCGAGGAAGTCGGCGATGGCCTGGCCTTTCACTGCCTTGAGAGGTTGATAAGTTATCGAAAACTCCATCAAGAGCAGGGCCCATTTAGCGAGTCGACCTGTCAATATGGCCTTCGACATCAAATATTTGAGGGGGTCCACCTTTGAAATGAGACGGACCTCATGCGCCAACGCATAGTGCCTAAGCTTTGTTATCGTGAAGATCAACGCCAGGCAGTGTTTTTCAATGGGGGAGTAGTTGCTTTCTGCCCCCAGAAGAACTCGACTTAAATAGTAGAGTGCTCTTTCTTTCTCTTGATCGTTCTCTTGTGCCCATAATGCGCCTAAAGAACCTTCAAGGGCGGTTGTGTAAAGAATGAGAGGCTTTCCCTTAACCGGAGCAGCCAACACTGGCGGGTTCTGCAGGTATTGTTTGATCTCGTCTAGCGCGCTTTGGCATTTTTGGTCCCAGACGAACGGGGTTCTCTTCTTCATCAGGTGGCTGTAGGGACGACACTTTCCTGAAAGGTTGGCTATAAATCGCCGTATATACGCGAGCTTCCCTTGGAGAGACCGCAGGTGTTTGAGAGTCCTTGGCGGAGGCATTTCCATGATCGCCTTGATCTTTGACGGATCTATCTCGATACCTCGGTGTCGGATGATGAATCCTAGGAATTTGCCTGAGGAAACCCCGAATGCACATTTGAGAGGGTTCATCTTCAAGTTGTATTGTCGAAGGCGTTGAAATACGGTCTTCAAATGCTCAAGATGTTCCTCGTATGATTTGCTTTTAACCACGAGATCGTCGATATAGCATTCGACGATTTCGTGTATAAGGTCATCGAAGATCTTCGTCATGGTCGTTTGGTAGGTGGCACCGGCATTCTTTAAACCGAAGGGCATCACCTTGTAGCAGAATATTCCCAGAGGAGTCCTGAAGGCAGTGTGCTTCTGATCTTCGGGATGCATTTTTATCTGTTATACCCTGATGAACCGTCCATGAAGGAGAAAACCTCATGAGTGGACGTATTTTCTATCATCAGTTCGGTGACTGGCACTGGGAAATCATCCTTCGGGCAGGCTTTATTGAGATCCCGAAAGTCCACGCATATGCGCACCGTCCCATTTTTCTTCATCACCGGGACGATATTGGCGATCCATTCAGGATATTGAACCTCCTGGATAAAGCCAGAGTCGATCAGCTTCTTGACCTCGGCGTTGATGCTCATCTCAAGCTCGAGCCGCATTCTTCTTGGTGCCTGCTTGACTGGCTTGACGTCCGGGGATATCGCCAATTTGTGCACAGCAATTTCTGGATCTAATCCCGGCATTTCGGAATAGTTCCATGCGAAACAATCTTTATGCTGCATAAGCAAGTCTTTTAGCACCGCCACCCTTTCTTCGGATAATAGCTCGCTGACGAATGTCGGTCGTGGGTCGTTCACCGTTCCTAACTCAATTTTCTTTTGGTTATCTGCGGTGGTATGTATTCCATCTTCCAGCTCTTTTGGCGCTGGTGGAAATTCTGAGATCACCTTATCGTTGCTGTTTTCGAAGCACCAGGGAAGGTCATCCATGTTCTCGGGCTCTTCTTTTAATATTGTTATCACGTGACAAGTACGAATTCGCTTCCAATCCCAATATGGAACCGGTTCTTCTTCCGTGGCCTTGGGTTCGTGCTTTTGTGGCGGCGCTACCCTCCAATTGTCGGACAGAGCGAACTTGCCAAGCTGATACTGATCTTCAACCCAATTCTTGAAGGTGAAACAATCCTCGAGAGGGTGCCCTACCACTCGGTGATAAAAGCAATAATCTGGGTGTGAGACCTCGCCTGCTTGTTCAGGGTGTTTAGACTCCGGCAGTGTAAGCATCCGATGTTTTAAAGCGAGGTCAAGTATTTTCTTCATCTTGTCCCGAGGAAAAGAGTATGCTCGACCCATTTTTCCCATGAGGGATAGATCGGAACCGCTCGATTTTCGTTCGCGTGGCCTCTTAGCCCGCTTCGTTGCTATCGAGCGCCTTTTTCGCGTTTCGACTTGTTTCTGCCTCTGCGTTGGGCCTTCTTTATAACAGGTTGACAAGGAGCGGCATTCTCATCTTTCGCGGCCTGTTGGAGGAGGCGTTGCGTTTTGTCTTTATCGTAGATGGTCATTTCACGGTTATGGTCGTCTCGGACTTTTTGACTAGCTTCCCTTATAAGCTTGTCCGTTTGTTCTTCGAACGACGGACTGGGCACTTTTGCATCTGGAACTTTTACTAGTTCAGGATTAGCGTCCTCCCACTGAGCATCCGCTTCTTCATCAAAGTCATACACAACGTAGCAACCGTATAGTAGCTCCCGTTTCTTTGACCGGATGTATCCAAGCCCTCTTGTTTCCATTCTCCCATTAGGCAGTTTGCGTTGAGTCCCGGGAACGTTCCAGACTTTGTCATAGAACTTGGCTTTTCGATCGGTCTGCTTGAAGGATATCCCCTGGCGTTTCAGCAGCTTCTTCAGGCCTTCTGTATAATATCTGGGGAGACGGATAGGCTGCAGCCTATCGAGCGTAGGATCCGCGCCATGCCAGATTTCTTTCTCCACTCTGGTTTCTTCAGAGCGGTAGAATAGAATTGCTTTTTCGCTTTCTCTCCTGGGAGGGATATAGAACGTTTGCAGCTCTTCTACATTGTAAATATCAAGTGCATCCAGTTCTTTACGGTGTTTAAGCGGCACCATGGCGACTTGTAGACTTTGTTCCTCATTAGCGGACATTCGTATTGAAGGCCGAGCCGAGAATATAGCATGGACCTCATCTTCCGAGTCACTACCAAAGATCATCGTAGGAGCATATGGTCCCGGCTTGTTGTATTGGGACGGACCCGAATAAACTATCTCCTCTTCCTCCTCGGTGTCACTGCCGAAAACAGGGATGGTGGCGTTAGCTTTGTTCTCCAGCTTGTGACACCTCTCCGTGTCTTCGAAATCCGGTAAGAAGTATTTGGCATCTTCATATTTGCGGACCTCATTCACAGAGAACGGGTTCAGTTCTCCCGCCACGGTATACTCGAGACCATACTTAGAATACTTCATACACTGATGTTGTGTAGAAGGGATGATGTTGTACTCGTGTAACCACGGTCGGCCGAGCAGAGCGTTGTAGCATGTCTTGGCGTCTATGACGTGGAACTTAATATCCGTGACGAGTAGCCCGAAGCGTAGCGTCAGTATCACAGACCAAAGAGTTCTTGATGACTGGGAGTCGAACCCGGAGATAGTGATCTTGTCCTGAGCAAGGTGCTGGACGCTCATGCAGATTTCTTTTAACACCCGCACATTGAGAAGGTTAACGGAGGATCCATTGTCGATCAGGATTTTGTTAGTGTATATGCCCTAGAGGCCATTACTGTATCATACTAGCTTGTATATTACTTAATGGAAGCTTGGGATATTCACAGTTGTATTGACAATCTTGCTCAAAATGGTAGTATGCTACTTGGTTTGTCTCTACTTCAATATGTGCATGTGTTTCTTTTAGCATATCGCTTATATACATAATAGTAGAGCCTTTAGGATCTTTGCTTGATTACCAGCGTTGTGATGGCAGTCATACTCGTGGGGGCTGGGTAATCCATAAGCACATCCTTATATAGGTCCCTAGTCGTAGGACTATCGAGACAAGGCATCGATACTCCGGAGTAGACTAGCGTATGCGCTTCTCATCCCAGCGGGGGAGACGGTCTGTCCCACAGCCGTCAGTACGTCGTACTTGAGATAGTATGCGGATGCTCGTTAGGTTACGAGTACACTGGACAGGACTCGTCGGGAACTGTTGGTTGGTATTATACCTATCGTCAGTTATCAGTTCCCAGGTGACATGATTACAGCTTAGTCCGCCGACTTGACACTGTCACTTCGCCTCGAGTGTGTTCCCACTGTACTTAGATTACTACCCTACCACGGCTCAAAGGAGTCATGCAAATAGATAGTAGTTGGGTGCAGTCCCGAAGCACTTAGAGGCAGTGATGGTTAGACAGGATTCGTCTCTTCCGGTATTGGGGGTTGACATCGCGCTGTGTCTAGGAGAGCCATTACACGAGTAGTCCCTGGCCAGGGCAAGCGAGATATACTGGTAGGTTTCCAGTGTTATCTCAGGGTGTTCTGGGCTTCACTCCGACACGACTTGTACCGCTATTAGGGGACTGACGTTTACCGCCCCCTAGGCCCGCCATGCGATGTATCAGACGAACAGACCGGACTGTACGGAGATTGTCGCATACAGGCTCAGTAGGAGTTCGGATGGGTTTACCTCATCGGCCTTCTTATCGACATCTACCTGGGGACCGTTACGTACAGCTAGTGCCGCTTGCGGTCTGTGGTTAAACCCACTGCCAGCGTAGTGTCGAGTCTTTAGAGTCCCACACAAAGAGTTTCCCTGCACTGAGCGAAACGTGTAGAGGCCGTATGGTTTTACGGCAGGGCTACGATCACTTACGCGCACTTGTGTGCGTATGCTGTTCGGGCAGGCAATACTAGTGGGTTTTGGTTTAAGCCAGATCCTAGTATTGCACGGATGGATTTGATTTGTCTTCTGTGCATCCGCATTCTACGGAAAGCGGATGCGGGTGTGTATGCACAGGTTTGAGGAGCGATGAAGGAGGAGGTGCCCCATTAGGGTTTTGGCAGTTGGTTTGGCCAAAACCGTAATGTGGCACACTCATTAGGGTTTTGACAATTCGTTTGGTCAGAACCATTATGAGCCGGAGACATTGTTTACTAATCCTTTTAGTGATAGTTTAGTGATGGCTAATTGCATTGACCATTTGACCACTTAGACCTCTCTTGACTTTGTTGACCCGTTGACCGAGTTGACCGTTGACCTTCAAGAGAGATCTACACTCTTCTTTTCTTTTCTTTTTATTTCTTGTGTTATGATAATGGTCAATTCAATATGCCATCAACTTTATCATGATAGGATTAGTAATGATGATATTGTGTATTATTGCAACCATGGTTCATTTCCCTTGAGTTAATCTTAATCTTTTCATTATTTTCTTCTCATTCTCTCTCTTGAAGTGAGAAGAAAAAGAAAAGCTCCATGGTTGCTAAGTTTCTCCTTCTCCTTCCTCCTCTTGATCTCATCTTTTGATCTCATGTGTTGAGAGAAAAAGATCCCACAAAGACAAACACATCCATACATCTCCTCTACACATTCTAGGGCTTCTTGATTAGCAATCTCTTTGCCCTAGTTGCCTCGGCTCGAGGTGGAGCTCGGTGTACATCTCTCGGGTGGATCGTCTTCGACTCAAGAAGGCCGCGGAAGTGCCCAAGGTCCGGATCGACGCTTGGAGCTTGGATGGACGAGCGGGACAGCGGAATGAAGACCCGAAGGACCGATTCCGTGAGGTATACTTTCTATAGCATAGTAGTTAAAACCTCTAGTAGTTTACTAGTTTCTAGTTTAGCCAAGATCCTTGCTTTTGAGTCCATGTTGCCTTGAGCCAAAATTATTGTTTTTCGCCGTTTCTGCCTCCCCGTAAGAACCGGGGTGAGCAACATGGACTTACAGTGGTATCAGAGCCTAGCTAAACATAAACTAGTAAGTTAGCAAAGTGTTTAGAATATCGATCGGAAAAAAGTCGCAAAAACACGTCCGCAAAACCTCAAGTTTCTGTCGATTTTTATACTGCTCAAAAAGTGATTTAAAATATATTAAAAATCGTCTCAGGGTTTTGTAAAAACACTGCAATAAAACGATCCAGTGATTCGATTAAACCGCCGCGGTTCCGCGGCAATGACATGCTTATTGCCGCGGTTCCGCGGCCGATTTAACTCGGCAGTGGATCGGGTTTCGTGCAGTGTTTTAGTTTGGCTGTTTTGGGATTTTTAAGACATGTTTTTTCTACCCAGATTTTCCAGAGAGCAAATTGACTTTTGGGGTGGTTAAAAATCCGTATTTTGATCGATATTCCGAAGACTTTGGCTAATGGATATTATCTGTGATGTGATATATGTATTGAACGTCCGCTAATCACTATACGTCGATTAGTGGGGGTTATACATATCTGTGATCTGTAATGTTGATGGTTTGTGGATATGAACTCGTTGGATTATCGCGGATGAATAGCCGGGAATGGATGTGAGATGAGAGTTTCTTTTTCTTTCATTCATTGTAAAATTTGTAAATTAATGTAATATTATTTGTATGGCCGCACAACCGGGTCGGGGTTGTAGCCGTCATTGTATAATTTCTTTTTACTATTTTTGCTCCTAGGATAGACCCAAGGTGGGGTGCACAAACTACCGGGTATCTCGAAGTGCCGAGTGGCCTACTCACGAGTTGAGGGAGGTTGCTTCGCTTCGGGTACTTGGCGGGTAGTTTGCCGCACCCGTAGGGGTCTAAGGTGGGGTTTGGCTATTCATCGCAACCGTGTAATCCGCTTTTCGTTGCAGGCTCGAATGAATCGCGGGTTCCTAGTATATCCAAAGTGTTCATCTGTGATCTGTAATGGCTATCATTGCTATATATCTATATATGATATCTATTTAGGTGTTGCTTATGTTTTGCATCCGCGCTAGTCCATCCCCCGCTCTGTCGTTAGTTAAGTAACCTAACGGGTGATGACGGGACCCCGTGGCGAATGCAGATGGCATAAGCGTACGCCATATTTTGGTTGTTCTCTGCAATGGTAGGATTAAATGATGGGACGCATTGGAATTAATGCAAGAAAATAAACCAAGTAAAAGTCGTTGGAACACTTTCAAAACCACTCGGTTCTTTTTCAAAAACCAGCTTTTTAAACGCGGAGCTTGAACCACTCCTTTTAAAAGCTATCCCGTTCCATCGATTATATCAAGTTCACTACGTTCACGGTTTCGCCAAAACTATTCGTAGCCCTCCGTCATTTCGTATGGATATTCAATAGTATTCAAGCTATGTTTGTTGACCTTCATCAAGGCATAGTGATTGGTAGCTGTTGGGTGTTCATATGTAGCATAGATAGATGCGTTGGTTTGGGACAGTCGTATTACCTTGTTGACCTTCGTCAAGGGTATGTACGGGTGGGTTCAAATTAATCTGGACAATGACGGGTAGAACTTGACATGTGACTCATGATTTGTTGACCTTCGTCAAGGTCATAAGAGCATGGGGCAAAAATCCACATCGGGAGTTTCAAAAGTACTGAAACTTGCTAGCGCTGCATACCATTTGGAGTGTGATAATTCTGGTAGGATTCCTTCAGTTTTGTCACGCGATGATATTTGGATCCCGATCCTACTGTGAGTATATGCTACTCCTCGGGAACTTTCTCACTTAACGATCAATGCTATAAACCTAGTAGGTGTCTAGAAAGGTGTTAGCGGGGCTACGCCCACAGGGAAAAGAGGTTACTTAATTAAGGAACTTCATGAAAGCTTTGGAAAACCTCCCTCGAAGTACCGACACTGGCCTGGCTGAACGGTTAAGCAAGTATTGTACGGTGAGATTGATCCTGACTAATTCTTCCTTTATGGTTTGAGGAGGGATTCGAGAGACAGTGGGAGCCATCTTGTTTAGATAAATTAAAAACCAATCTAAACTTGCAAGAGCATCATGCTAAGTGTTTTCTTCTCTCTCTCTTAATTGCAGCGACCCAGTGACCGCACCTAAGTTACATCTAGATAATAAAATGACTGAATCTGACTGTTATGACTGGCAAAGGTCTGTCCAGATGTCCATTGCCCATAACAAGCTGGGACACCTCTTAACTAATCCCACCCCTGCCGTCTCAGGTCCAGCTTCCCCCGTCACGGATATTCATATCCGTAGGACATCGGAAAAGGAATGTGCGAAAACCAAGTGCCTCGTGTTAGCCTCAGTTGATGGTGCATACCAGGGGCAGCACGAGAAGATGGACTCTGTTTCTATCTTCCTCCATAACAAAGATTTATATAGAGAGCAATCTCGTATCGCAAGATATGAGATCTCAAACGAATTGCTTCCAGCGAGGTTGGCTATCGGGTCATCTGTAGGGGCAACGTCCTTACAGAGACCAGCTCTTTTGAGCTCACGGACCTGAAGACCACGTTGAAGAACGGGTCAGAAGCTGACTTAGTTCAACAGTCTCTACCTACTACCCTGAAGGAAACCAGGGAAGTAGAAAGAAAGGGAAGGGCAGAAGTTTCGGGACTGGAAGTAGTAAATGTTAGTTATATGTATGCCCTAGAGGCCATTACTGTACATTGGATGTATATTGTAGTGGATGCTGGGACATATATATAGGGAGGACTTTCTTGCTCGACATGATAGTATGCTATCTGGTTACTCTTTACCTTAACGTGTACACAGATTGTCTCTCTATTACATGTTGGTAAAGCCCTTAGGATGTGTACTTGACTACCTGGACTATGATGCGGATCATACTAGTGGGGACATGGTAGTCCATAAGTACATCCTTCAAAGTCCCTAGTCGTGGGTGTATCGAGACGGGGCATCGATATACCAGTGTAGACTAGCGTATACCTTCTCGACCCATACAGATGGGCGATGGATGATCCCATATCCATTGGTGTTTGACATCAGAGATGATATACGGGTGCTCAGTGGAGACTGGGTACACTGGACGGACTCGCCGAGAACTCCCAGATGGTATTATACCTTACGTCAGATGGCAGTTCTCTGGTGACACTGGTACAGAGTAGTCTGTTGACCCGAGATCGTCATAGAGTCTTGTGTGGTTCCCACTGTGCTTTGATTTCCATCTTACCACGTCCAAGAGGGTGTGCAAAACGGTGGTTTTTGGGTACAGTCCCGATTCACATGGAGGCAATGAGAGATAGGAGGGGATTCGTCTCTCCCAGTATAGGGAGTTGATGTTGCGCTGTGTTCGATTGGCTATAACCGGAAATCCCTGGCCAGGGTTGCTGAGATTTACTGGTAAGTGTTACCAGTAGTTTCTCGAATTGTTATAGACCTCATATCGACACGACTTATCGAGCCATTGGGGTCTGACGTTTACCACCCCTAGGCGAGATATGCGACATATCAGACGATCAGACCGGACTGTACGGTAAGTGTTACTGGTTGGATTCACAGGAGTGTAAGCGGGCTTGCTCGTCGATCTTCTGATCGCTCAATACCCGGGTGGCCGTTACGTTTAGCAGACCGCTTGCGGCTTGTGGATGTTTGATATGATCATCATCTGCTGCCGGCGTATTGACGAGTCTTTAGAGTCCTACACAGAGGTTTCCTGGCTCAAGCGAAACGAAATAGGAGTGCATATGAGATATGTGCGGGACCGAGAATAATGCGTGTATGTGATACCGTATTTCATTCTCGCGAACAATGTGTCGAATGGTTGTATGCGATATAACCTAGTTATCGAATCGAAGATTGATTCGATAAGCCGATACATTTGATACTAGTCGGTTATATGCGATATGACCGGATCGTTAAATCAAGTGTTGATTTAATGATTTAATGTATAATTATATATTTGATATATTACTTTGCATTAACTAGTATCGGTTCACTTTAAATGGATTTTCTCGCTCGGATGTGCGCATTATATATGTGACATGATTTTGTGCACATGCTTGTATCATGTTTGATGGTGCATGTAAAATTGGTTAAGTATAAAGAATTAAACCTTGGTTAATGAAATGGTTAGGGTTTATTATTTGCTTATTCATTTTATTCATTTATTTATTCTTTTGGAAAAAGAAAAGGAAATGATAAAATGATGGCATTCTTTGTTCTTTCATGAAGCTTCATGGATACTTTGACTTTGTGACCACTTTGTCAACCCTAACCATTCCACTTAACCCTAATTAATTCTCTACACCTAACCATGGTTCTATTATGATAAGAATTCATTATTCTTTTCATTTTAGGATTAACTTATCATATTCATTTCTTTCTTCTTCTTCTTCATGAGCAAGAAAGAAAAGCTTTCTACTTCAATGGCAACTTGAGCAATCGAGTGAGAAATCCAATTCTAATGTGAACCCACTTCCTATTTCTTCATCCTCTACCTCTTACCAAGTAGTAGAGTGTGTTTTCTTCACAAGTTTCATGACTTGGTGAAGTGGGAGCTTGATCTTGTGATGCCTCGACGTAGATCATCTTCGGCACGAAGCCGACGATCTTGCCCGCCCATTTCTCCGATGAAGCCGACGCTAGAGCCCGGGTTTCCATTTGGACAGCGAGGAGACTTCATTGCGGAGCTATGGAGGTGGAGGACCGGATCTACAAAGGTTGTATTTCCGTTCACTTAGTTAATTTGTTAACTAGTTGCATCTTTCGCCTAAAATATCTAGTTAACGATCTAGTCTAGGGTTTCTCGGCACCGTAAAGTTTGAAATTGGCATGGTTAATGCCTTGTGAGACCTCATTAGAGTGCCTAGGAACCCTACAGTAAAAGCAGGACGTTCCTATTGTTACGGGAATGAACATGGGCAGAAGGATTGCAGGGCTTGCAAAGCCAGTAGCCAGAATTCGAAGTATGTTGTTGCTTCGGCTTCGGGTGTGTTTGTAATTGAGAACTGTATGTCAGTTAACCCTACTTCCTGGGTATTGGATACCGGATCAGGATCTCATATCTGTAATTCGTTACAGGCTCTGAGAAACCGTAGGGTTATCAGGAAAGGTGATATGACTCTCAGGGTTACTAACGGAATGAGCATGTATGCTGAATCCGTAGGGGAATATCATCTAGGACTGACAACTGGGCAGATATTGATTCTGCGTAACTGTTTTTATGTACCAGGTGCGACTCGTAATATCATATCTGTATCCTTAATTTCTAAGGAAGGATATGATTTTACTTTTGTAAGCGATGTAGTCAACATCCACCTAAATCAAGTTCTGATTGGGTCAGGTACATTACAAAATGGAATATACGTATTGAATCAAGCTCAGATCTTCAGTGTCCAGAACACACTTAAAAGAAAGTCTCCGAAAACAAATCAAGCTTTCTTATGGTATTGTAGACTGGGTCACATTAATGAGACACGGTTAACAAAGTTACATAAAGAGGGATACTTGAATCCGTTCGAGTATCAGTCTTATGCCACTTGTGAATCTTATCTCATGGGAAAGATGACAAAGACTCCGTTCACTGGACACGGAGAAAGAGCGAGCTCGCTCTTGGGACTCATACACAGTGATGTGTGTGGTCCAATGTCTACACATGCGCGAAGTGGTTATTCATACTTCATTACTTTCACAGATGATTTCTCTAGGTATGGGAATGTCTTCTTGATGAAACACAAATCCGAGGCCTTTGAGAAATTTCGGGAATACAAGAATGAAGTTGAAAAACAAACAGGCAAAATTATCAAGACACTGAGATCTGATCGAGGTGGTGAATACTTGAGTGCCGAGTTTCTGGGCTACTTAAAAGAGAATGGAATTCTCTCTCAGCTTACTCCTCCATACACACCACAACACAACGGTGTATCGGAAAGACGGAATCGAACCCTATTGGATATGGTCCGTTCCATGATGAGTAAGGCTGAGTTACCGTGATCTTTCTGGGGTTATGCGCTAGAAACAGCTGCATATCTCTTGAACAAGGCTCCAACCAAGACTGTGCCTACCACCCCATATCAGATGTGGAGTGGGAAGAAACCCTGTCTCAAGTACCTTAAGACATGGGGATGTCCATCTTTTGTAAAAAAGCAGCATGCGGACAAGCTCGAGGCACGCTCAGTACTGTGTAAGTTTGTGGGATACCCAAAGAACTCCAGGGGGTATCTTTTCTATTCCGCAGAGGAACAAAAGGTTTTTGTTTCTCAGCATGCCCACTTCTTGGAAACTGAATTTTTAGAAAATCAGATAAGTGGGAGCGCAATAGAATTGGAAGAAATTCCAGAACCACAAACTATTACTGAAAGCTTGAAGGAACCAGAAGTTTCAAGAGAACCGGACATCCCAGCGCCACTCCGCAGGAGTAGTAGGCAATCTCATCCGCCCGAGAAATACTACGGTTTTCTCATAGACGGGGATAGAGAGGATTGCACTATGGATTATGGTGAGCCTACTAGCTTCCAGCAAGCCATTCAGAGCGGCGACTCGGTAAAATGGCTGGATGCAATGCGGGCCGAGATGGAGTCCATGTACACCAACAAAGTTTGGACTTTGGACTTTGCTCCAGAAGGGATAAAACCCGTAGGATGCAAATGGATCTTCAGAAAGAAGATTGGTGTAGATGGGCAGGTTGAAACCTATAAAGCTAGACTTGTTGCAAAGGGTTTTTGTCAAAGACCTGGTTTGGACTATGACGAGACTTTTTCTCCAGTGGCTATGCTGAAATCCATTTGGATCCTTCTTGCCATTGCTGCTTTCCACGATTATGAAATCTGGCAGATGGACGTAAAGACGGCTTTCCTAAATGGAAATTTAGAAGAGTGCGTCTATATGGATCAGCCGGAGGGATTCATTCAGAGTGGGAGCAGCGGTAGAGTGTGCAAGTTGCTAAAGTCTATCTATGGACTGAAGCAGGCATCGCGGAGTTGGAACATCTGCTTCGATGATACTGTCAAAGAATTCGACTTTATCAAAAACCCAGATGAACCATGCATTTATAGTAAGATTGTAGGGAGAACTGTGGTATTCCTCGTCTTGTACGTGGATGACATTCTCCTAATAGGAAATGATATTCCTATGTTACAGTCAGTCAAAGGATTTTTGTCGCAGAGGTTCTCCATGAAGGACCTGGGCGATGCCAACTACATTCTGGGGATCCAGATCTATCGTGATAGATCTAAGAAGATGTTGGGACTTTCACAGTCCAGGTACATTGACACCATACTGAAAAGATTCAGTATGGAAGATTCAAAGCGCGGTAATCTACCGGCTTGCCACGGAATCACCCTCTCCAAAGAGATGTCTCCCAAGACTGATTTGGAAAGGGATCGCATGTCTATTATACCCTACGCTTCTGCGGTAAGCTCTATAATGTATGCGATGTTATGTACCCGACCAGATGTAGCATACGCATTGAGCGTTGTAAGCCGGTATCAGTCGGACCCAGGAGAGAAACACTGGATAGCGGTAAAGAACATTCTCAAGTACCTGAGAAGGACTAAGGAGATGTTCTTGGTGTATGGCGGAAAAGAACTCCAGATCGAGGCCTTTGCTGACTCCAGCTTCCAGAGTGACAAGGATGACTCCAAGTCCATGTCGGGTTATGTCTTTACCCTCAATGGAGGGGCGGTTTGCTGGAAGAGTTCCAAGCAGGAGACCGTTGCTGACTCAACTATGGAAGCGGAGTACATAGCTGCTTGCGATGCCGCAAAGGAAGCTGTTTGGATGAAGAAGTTCCTCACGGAGTTTCAGGTGGTTCCTACCATTGTTGATCCAATACCGCTGTATTGCGACAACAACGGAGCTATAGCTTTAGCGAAGGAACCCAGGTCCCATCAGAAGTCCAGGCACATTTTGAGGCGGTACCACCTGATCAGGGAGATCGTAGATCGCCGGGAGATCGAGGTAAAGAGAGTAAATACGGAGAATAACACTGCAGATCCACTCACGAAGGCCCTACCCCAGACTCAGTTCAAGCGGCTGATCGAGATGATAGGTCTTCGATATGCCAATACATGGCCTTAGTGCAAGTGGGAGATTGTTAGTGTATATGCCCTAGAGGCCATTACTGTATCATACTAGCTTGTATATTACTTAATGGAAGCTTGGGATATTCACAGTTGTATTGACAATCTTGCTCAAAATGGTAGTATGCTACTTGGTTTGTCTCTACTTCAATATGTGCATGTGTTTCTTTTAGCATATCACTTATATACATATTAGTAGAGCCCTTAGGATCTTTGCTTGATTACCAGCGTTGTGATGGCAGTCATACTCGTGGGGGCTGGGTAATCCATAAGCACATCCTTATATAGGTCCCTAGTCGTAGGACTATCGAGACAAGGCATCGATACTCCGGAGTAGACTAGCGTATGCGCTTCTCATCCCAGCGGGGGAGACGGTCTGTCCCACAGCCGTCAGTACGTCGTACTTGAGATAGTATGCGGATGCTCGTTAGGTTACGAGTATACTGGACAGGACTCGTCGGGAACTGTTGGTTGGTATTATACCTATCGTCAGTTATCAGTTCCCAGGTGACATGATTACAGCTTAGTCCGCCGACTTGACACTGTCACTTCGCCTCGAGTGTGTTCCCACTGTACTTAGATTACTACCCTACCACGGCTCAAAGGAGTCATGCAAATAGATAGTAGTTGGGTGCAGTCCCGAAGCACTTAGAGGCAGTGATGGTTAGACAGGATTCGTCTCTTCCGGTATTGGGGGTTGACATCGCGCTGTGTCTAGGAGAGCCATTACACGAGTAGTCCCTGGCCAGGGCAAGCGAGATATACTGGTAGGTTTCCAGTGTTATCTCAGGGTGTTCTGGGCTTCACTCCGACACGACTTGTACCGCTATTAGGGGACTGACGTTTACCGCCCCCTAGGCCCGCCATGCGATGTATCAGACGAACAGACCGGACTGTACGGAGATTGTCGCATACAGGCTCAGTAGGAGTTCGGATGGGTTTACCTCATCGGCCTTCTTATCGACATCTACCTGGGGACCGTTACGTACAGCTAGTGCCGCTTGCGGTCTGTGGTTAAACCCACTGCCAGCGTAGTGTCGAGTCTTTAGAGTCCCACACAAAGAGTTTCCCTGCACTGAGCGAAACGTGTAGAGGCCGTATGGTTTTACGGCAGGGCTACGATCACTTACGCGCACTTGTGTGCGTATGCTGTTCGGGCAGGCAATACTAGTGGGCTTTGGTTTAAGCCAGATCCTAGTATTGCACGGATGGATTTGATTTGTCTTCTGTGCATCCGCATTCTACGGAAAGCGGATGCGGGTGTGTATGCACAGTTTTGAGGAGCGATGAAGGAGGAGGTGCCCCATTAGGGTTTTGGCAGTTGGTTTGGCCAAAACCGTAATGTGGCACACTCATTAGGGTTTTGACAATTCGTTTGGTCAGAACCATTATGAGCCGGAGACATTGTTTAATAATCCTTTTAGTGATAGTTTAGTGATGGCTAATTGCATTGACCATTTGACCACTTAGACCTCTCTTGACTTTGTTGACCCGTTGACCGAGTTGACCGTTGACCTTCAAGAGAGATCTATACTCTTCTTTTCTTTTCTTTTTATTTCTTGTGTTATGATAATGGTCAATTCAATATGCCATCAACTTTATCATGATAGGATTAGTAATGATGATATTGTGTATTTGTAGGGTTCCTTGGCACACTAATGAGGTCTCACAAGGCATCAACCATGCCAATTTCAAATTTTACAAGTGCCGAGAAACCCTAATACGGATCGTTAATTAGATTTTAGGCGAAACATGCAACTAGTTAACAACTTAACTAAGTGAACGGAAATACAACCTTTGTAGATCCGGTACTCCACCTCCATAGCTCCATGATGAAGTCCCCTCGCTGTACAAATCGGATCCCAGACTCTAGCTTCGGCTTCATCGGAGAAATGGACGGGCTAGGTCATCGACTACGATGTCGAAGATGATCTACGTCGAGGCAACACAAGATCAAGCTCCAACTTCACCAAGCCATGAAACTTGTGAAGAAAACACCCTATACTACTTGGCAAGTGGTAGAGGATGAAGAAATAGGAAGTGGGTTCACTTTAGAATTGGATTTCTCACTCTTTTTCTCAAGTTGCCATTGATGGAGGCAAGCTTTTCTTCTTGTTGATGAAGAAGAAGAAGAAGAAGATAATATGATAAGTCCCTTTTTTAAAATAAGAAATAATATGATCCTTATCATATTGGCAACCATGATTATGTGTAGAGAGTAAACTATAGTTAGGTGAATGGTTAGGTTTAGGATGAAGACAAAGTGGTGGACTTTCAAAGATGCTTTGAAGCTTCAAGATGCTTTGAAGCTTCAAGAAGCTTCAAGCAAAGAAAGAAAAATAAAGCCACCATTTTATCTTTTCCAAAAAGAATAAATAAATAAATTAATTAATGAATTAAAACCCTAATTATTTACTTAACTAAGGTTTAATCAAACATACACACAAACATGCATGTATCATCAAACATGATACAAACAAGTGCACAAAAATATATCACATATATAATGTGCACATCAAGTGAGAAAACCCTTTTAAAGTGAACCATTACTAGTTAATGCAAAGTAATATATCAAATATATAATTATACATTAAATCATTAAATCAACACTTGATTCAATGATCCGGTCATATCTCATATAACCGACTAGTATCCAATGTATCGACTTATCGAATCAATCCTTGATTCGATAACTAGGTTATATCACATACAACCATTCGACACATTCATCGCGAGAATGGAATACGGTATCACATACACGCATTATTCTCGGTCCCGCACATATCTCGTATGCTCTCCTATTTCGTTTCGCTTGAGCCAGGAAACCTCTGTGTAGGACTCTAAAGACTCGTCAATACGCCGGCAGCAGATGATGATCATATCAAGCACCCACAAGCCGCAAGCGGTCTACTAAACGTAACGGCCACCCGGGTATTGAGCGATCAGAAGATCGATGAGCAAGCCCGCTAACACTCCTGTGAATCCAACCAGTAACACTTACCGTACAGTCCGGTCTCGTCGTTTGATATGTCGCATATCTCGCCTAGGGGTGGTAAACGTCAGACCCCAACAGCTCGATAAGTCGTGTCGATATGAGGTCTATAACAGTTCGAGAAACTACTGGTAACACTTACCAGTAAATCTCAGCAACCCTGGCCAGTGATTTCCGGTTATAGCCAATCGAACACAGCGCAACATCAACTCCCTATACCGGGAGAGACGAATCCCCTCCTATCGCTCATTGTCTCCATGTGATTCAGGACTGTACCCAAAAACCACCGTTTTGCACGCCCTCTTGGACGTAGTAAGGTGGAAATCAAAGCACAGTGGGAACCACACAAGACTCTATGATGATCTCGGGTCAACAGACTACTCTGTACCAGTGTCACCAGAGAACTGCCATCTGACGTAAGGTATAATACCATCTGGGAGTTCTCGGCGAGTCCGTCCAGTGTACCCAGTCTCCACTGAGCACCCGTATATCATCTCTGATGTCAAACACCAATGGATATGGGATCATCCATCGCCCATCTGTATGGGTCGAGAAGGTATACGCTAGTCTACTCTGGTATATCGATGCCCCGTCTCGATACACCCACGACTAGGGACCTTGAAGGATGTACTTATGGACTACCATGTCCTCACTAGTATGATCCGCATCATAGTCCAGGTAGTCAAGTACACATCCTAAGGGCTTTACCAACATGTAACAGAGAGACAACCAGTATACACGTTAAGGTAAAGAGTAACCAGATAGCATACTATCATGTCGAGCAAGAAAGTCCTCCCTATATATGTCCAAGCATCCACTACAATATACATCCTATGTATAGTAATGGCCTCTAGGGCATACATATAACTAACAATCTCCCACTTGCACTAGGGCCATCTGATAGCAGTGGTTGTAGTATCTCATACTCAACCATCCCATAAAAGTCTCTTTCTGGGAAAAGGCCTTTGTGAGTGGATCCGCCGTGTTGTCCTTTGAGTCTACTCTCCTAACCTCGATCACCCTGGAGATCAACCATCTCCATGATCAGGTGACACTGCCTTAGAATATGTCTGGATCACTGATGGGACCGGCGTTCCTCGGCATAAGCCACAACTCTATTGTCACACAATGGGAGGAACAAAGTTCATCTCATGAACTAATATACACCCAGACTGCCTCTTTGGTAGCATCTTAAGTAGCGATGTATCCAGCCTTTATCGTCTAGTATGCCACGGTATCTAGCTTGGAACTCTTCCAACATACCGTCCCGTTACTGAGGGTAAAGACAATGCCTGTGACTGATATTCAGTCGTCCTTATCACTCTGGAACCTTTCCAGTGATTCTCCCCAGAATCAATTGATACCTTCTCACTACAACTAGTGAGAATCCTAACATCCAATTAGATCTATCTCATAGATCCAAAACCCAGGATTTAGGAGGTATCACTTTGATCCTTTATGGAGAATCATTATGATAAGCGGAGATTGACCGAGCGTAGTATAGGAAACTCCTTCCCTATCAAGAGTATGTCATCCACGTACTCTACGAGGATCATCACCATACTCCCTACTACCCTTTATATATACAAGGTTCATCTACCATTTTGATGATGTCAAACTGTTTGACTACTACATCAAAACAGATGTTCCAACTCCGCGATGCCTGCTTTATCACATAAACCATCTTGCACACGTTTCCGCTGCTCCCACTGTTTACGAAGCCCTCTGACTGTGTAATTATAGACGTTCTCTTTTCTGAAACATCATTTAAGAAAAGCAGTCATGACACCCAACCGCCAGATATCGTAGTCATGGTATGAAGCCGTGGCAAGTAGGATCTGAATGGACTTAAGCATAGCTCCTTAGAAAAGGTTTCATCATGATCCATACCTGGTTAATGATGCAAACCTTTAAAAAGTCTAGCTTTGAAAGTCTCAACTTTTCCATGTACACCAAGTAATCTTCTCAAGATATACTTGCTCCTGATGGGGATTTAACCCTTCAGATAAAGCAACTAAAGTCCATACTTTGTTGGTGTATAAGGATTCTATCTCAGATCACTAAGCATCCAGCCATTCTTACAGAGTCCTACTCCTGATGGCCAGCTCGAAACTAGTTGGGTCATCATCTTATGATGCAATCCTCGCTCCCACATAGAGAAACCGAAGTATCTCTCAGCCTGGTGAGGAACCTTACTAGATCGGCGGAGAGGCTGAGATTCGTTGGTAACTATTGAATCCTTTGGTTCTGTCAAATCATCAGCTGCAGTTTTGTATAGCTGGAACCTTTCCAGTTCTACATAACAGATCTTGCCTCGAGCTTGTCCGGATTATGCTTTTAGACATAGCCCGGACAACCCCAAATCTTAACCAACTTAAGATATGGGCTCTTTCCTTTCCATATAACATATGAAGCGGTAGGCAACTGATTTGATTGGAACCCAATTCAATTGGTATGCAGCTTCTCAAGTGCATAACTCCCAAAACGAAATAGGTAACTCAGTAGTACTCATCATAGAGCACATCTTATCATATAGGGTGTGATTGCTCCGCCCCGATATACCATCGTGCTATGGTGTATACGAAGGAGTAATGCTGAGAGAGAATCTCATTCTCCTTTAGAAAAGTCCAAGAATTTCGTGCTCAAGTATTCTCCTCCTTGATCTCATCATAGGACATAATACTTTTACTCGTATTTTGGTTCTTTACTTCTAACTTATATTCTGTGAATATCTCAAAAGGTTCGGACTTGTGTTTCAACAGGAACATATGTCTGAATCTTGAGAGATTATCAGAGAATGTAACGAAGTACAAAGAACCAGTCCTGGCATATGTAGACAGGGGACCTTACATACATCAACATGTATCATCCCAAGAGTTTACTAACTCTTTCTCTGTTTCCAGTAAACAGAGCTATGGTCATCGTATCTTTGTGACATGACTGGCAAGTTTCACAAGATGTAAATTCAAACTAATTTAAATATGCATCTATATGTAACTTCAGCTAGTCGGGTCGCATTGATATGACCTAGTCTACAATGCCTCAAGAAGGATTCGTTCATTTCTGAACTCTTCCTCTTGTGTGTGTCCCGTATACTAAAGAACTGTAGTTTGATTTAGAACATCAATGCTTTTAGATAACATGCCTGAACCGATCAACTTTTGATATAGGAAATGTTCAAAACATTATCCAACAATACAAAATTTTATCATTTCTTTACTGATAAAGAGACTGATATGATTTTGTATATCAGGTTCGGTATCCAATAACATTCGTTCAGAATCAATGTATTGGTAATACAGGGTGATAGTGACCAACAGACTTGGCTGCAACTCTTGCCCCGTTTTCTGCCTCATGAAACTTATCACCCGTTCTCAGTTCTTTACCTATCTATAGCCCATGTAACATATTACATATGCGGGATCCTGATCCGGTATCATATACCCAGGACGTAAAGGACACTGAGAAACAGTTCTATATAATGAACACACCCGAAGATGATGCATCAGCATGCATTTACTTCGTTTGGGCGGCACGGGAATTCTGGTAATCCCCAATTTCCTGCTCTGTCTTATAACAATTATAAGTTGGAGCGGGACCAATGTTCCCCAGCTCAGTATAACAAGCGGGTTCGGTCAATACATCCAAATTATTATCTTGATTAAGGCGTGATATGGTCGCTGCCTGGAGAGAGAGAGAAGAAAACACTCAGCGTATGCTCTTGCAAGATCAGATTGGTTATTATTTTATCTAATCAGGATGGCTCCCACTGTTTTTATCAAATCTTCCTTCAAACCCTAAAAGGAAAGACTAGCCGGGATTAATTACACACTACAAGTTCGCCAATCTTTCAGCCAGGCCAGTGTCGGTACTTTGAGGGAGGTTCCCTATGCTTTTGCACGGACCTAATTAATGTAAACCTCGTTTTCCCAGAGGCGTAATCCCGTTGACACCTTTCTAGACACCTACTTGATCGGCTAATTGTAATGTGTAAAACTCTTCCAGGAGTAACAATTACTCGCAGCGGGTATCGGGATCCAACTATCTCATAGAAGGTATGTAATCTCATTGCAAATTTCAACACTTGAAATTCCCGATAATATTTTGCCCCTAGCGTCCTATGACCTTGACGGAGTTCAACAAACCATAGGCTACTAGTCAAGTTCAACCCGTCATTTCTTGATCGAATTAAACCCACCCGCACGACCCTTGACGGAGGTCAACAAGGCCGCACGACTACCCTAATCCAATCTGCATCATATGCATAAGCAGATAAATACTAGTTAGCTACCGCACACTACGCCTTGATGGAGGTCAACAAACGTAGCACGAATACTAAGTAGGACTTATCTGAAATGACGGAGGGCTACGACAGGTTTTTCTGAAAACCTATTGCGTAATGAACTTGATATCGTTGTAGAATCAAATGATTTTAAAATGGAGTGTTTTTTAGGCTTTTCCAGTTTTGCTAAAGGAGTCACTCCCGGTGAAGGGATCGTCGGTCCTTTCCTCATCGAAATGAGGTGCGGGATATATCATATATATCACTGTGCAAAGCAAAAACTCTTAAAAGCAATCAGAAGACAAACCGAGTGTGTAGCATCTGCCAGTTATTGCTAAAGGAGTCACTCCCGGTGAAGGGATCTCGGTCCTTTCCTCATCGAATAAGGTGCAGGATATATCACATATACCTCTGTGCAAAGCAAGAACTGTAGCTACCTATTTTATTTTGAAATTCGATTCTACAACATCTTAGGTTTCTTTTATTTCATTAATCTCATTAATGAAGTCCCATCATTTCAATACCTAAACATCACAGATAAATACGACGTACACTTATGCCATCCGCATTCGCCTCGATGTCCCCTCATGCACCGTTAGGTTAGGTAACTAACGGCAAAGCGGGGCAGGGCTAGCGCGGGTGTAAAACATAAGTAACGCTTATATAATATATCATATATACTATATAAAGTATCCATCACAGAACATATCACATGATCACATCACAGATATTGCAGCAGAAGAAACATATGAAATATTGGATATACTAGGACGTCCGTGTTTTCAATACGAGCCAGTATAAAACACGGATTCCACGGTCGTGATGAATAGCCAAACCCACACCCCTAGACCCCTACGAGAGCGGCAAGCAACCCTACCAATTCTAGAGTTAGGAGACCCGGACTCGACTCCTCGAGTTGGTCTCCCACTGGACTCCAGAACCCGGTTACTTGTGCTCCCCTCCTTGGGTCTATCCTAGTGCGGAAAAGTAAATAATAAACAAAGGGTGACATCTTCCGCAACCTGGAAATGCCCCAATAAAAGAATATTACATACAAGTTTTTACATGAATGAAAATGAAAAACACCCATCTCACATAAAAAACCCCGGCTATTCAAACACGACGATCCAATATAACATATCCAGCAACACATAACATCACATGTCATCAACGTAAGTAAACATGCGCATCCCAATTGTCGTTGGCATATAACAACGAAACCGGCGATATCACATATTACATTTACGGTCACAGAAAAGAAAGTGTAAAACTACAACAGTTGGAATCCGCAATCTCTTTAGACATCGCATGCCTAATCAAATGAATTCCTTAGATATCGCATGCCTAACAATTATAAACCCCGCATTTTAGTCTCATTATCGAAAACTCTTTTCAATATCAAGTCGGGCAATTCAACAAGATTCCCGACAGCCTGATCGAATGCTCGTCGAAAACTTTAGTAGGCGGCCGCACCACCGATACCGTCGACGAAGTGCACCAAGGCAGAACACCGCTGCCACGAGCACCCGAACGGACGCTTTAGGCGACGGGGTTCTCCTACAGTCACTTGGTCGGGGCTATGGAGTGAGGCTGTCTATTAAGTTTACCCGGCGAGTATCCGCGTACGCTACGTGATTGCGACGGACTTTTGATCGCATCAAAATTCCGTGGCAACCGATCAAGTGAGACTAAACTGCTATGTTTATAATATTCATTCAGTTATCTCATAACTACTTGTGAATTCCAATTATTGTATCACATTCCGGATAAATAGAAAATATTAAACTTTCCGATCGAACAATCGAACACCCAGGTTTTCCCAATACAGCTCAACACATGAAATAAGTCTAAAAACATTCAGTTCATTCCTCAGTACCAACGGTCCAGCCGTAGAAGGGTCAAGCCAACGCCTCACATGTGGCACGTCGTACTGCCCCAAACCCGAAGGTTCAAAGGGCAGTTCAAGACGGTCACATAATCGAGTTAAGGTTTGTTGTCTTCTAGAGGGACCATCGCGTTACTTGCACTACTTAGAACGTGATTAAACTACAGAAAAATCCAACAATTGGAAATTTCCCGGCAGGGGAAAAAGTGGGTATTTATATCCGGTCGAACTTTTTAACATATTCTAAAATATTCGGAAAGCCACATAGACAAAGTCTGATAATCTGATCGAATCATCCAAGCTCCAAAACACCCCAGAAAACTCAACTCTTGAGTTCAAATTAAAAATTCCTAGAAAACTCAACACCTGAAAACATGAATTACTGTGCAAAATTCATAAATTAATGCGACAAAATGGCCGCGGAACCGCCGCACAAGCCATGCTTGTGCCGCGGTTCCGCCGCGCTTTAGTTGAATCAGCCCCTCGAATTTTACAGTAATTCAAATAACACCCTGCTGAATTTTTTAGCAATTTTTAATTCACAAAAATCCAAATTTTTAGAAAATTTCCAGAGAGCATTTTAGAGTTAGGGTTTCGGTTCGATCGGACTTCAAACTCCATCTACGCTTCGCCTAAGGCTCTAGCTAGGCTCTGATACCACTGTAGGGTTCCTTGGCACACTAATGAGGTCTCACAAGGCATCAACTATACCAATTTCAAATTTTACAAGTGCCGAGAAACCCTAATACGGATCGTTAACTAGATTTTAGGCGAAACATGCAACTAGTTAACAACTTAACTAAGTGAACGGAAATACAACCTTTGTAGATCCGGTACTCCACCTCCATAGCTCCGTGATGAAGTCCCCTCGCTGTATAAATCGGATCCCAGACTCTAGCTTCGGCTTCATCGGAGAAATGGGCGGGCTAGGTCATCGACTACGATGTCGAAGATGATCTACGTCGAGGCAACACAAGATCAAGCTCCAACTTCACCAAGCCATGAAACTTGTGAAGAAAACACCCTATACTACTTGGCAAGTGGTAGAGGATGAAGAAATAGGAAGTGGGTTCACTTTAGAATTGGATTTCTCACTCTTTTTCTCAAGTTGCCATTGATGGAGGCAAGCTTTTCTTCTTGTTGATGAAGAAGAAGAAGAAGAAGATAATATGATAAGTCCCTTTTTTAAAATAAGAAATAATATGATCCTTATCATATTGGCAACCATGATTATGTGTAGAGAGTAAACTATAGTTAGGTGAATGGTTAGGTTTAGGATGAAGACAAAGTGGTGGACTTTCAAAGATGCTTTGAAGCTTCAAGATGCTTTGAAGCTTCAAGAAGCTTCAAGCAAAGAAAGAAAAATAAAGCCACCATTTTATCTTTTCCAAAAAGAATAAATAAATTAATTAATTAATGAATTAAAACCCTAACCATTTACTTAACTAAGGTTTAATCAAACATACACACAAACATGCATGTATCATCAAACATGATACAAACAAGTGCACAAAAATATATCACATATATAATGTGCACATCAAATGAGAAAACCCTTTTAAAGTGAACCAATACTAGTTAATGCAAAGTAATATATCAAATATATAATTATACATTAAATCATTAAATCAACACTTGATTCAATGATCCGGTCATATCTTATATAACCGACTAGTATCCAATGTATCGACTTATCGAATCAATCCTTGATTCGATAACTAGGTTATATCACATACAACCATTCGACACATTCATCGCGAGAATGGAATACGGTATCACATACACGCATTATTCTCGGTCCCGCGCATATCTCATTTGCGCTCCTATTTCGTTTCGCTTGAGCTAGGAAACCTCTGTGTAGGACTCTAAAGACTCGTCAATACGCCGGCAGCAGATGATGATCATATCAAGCACCCACAAGCCGCAAGCGGTCTACTAAACGTAACGGCCACCCGGGTATTGAGCGATCAGAAGATCGATGAGCAAGCCCGCTCACACTCCTGTGAATCCAACCAGTAACACTTACCGTACAGTCCGGTCTCGTCGTCTGATATGTCGCATATCTCGCCTAGGGGTGGTAAACGTCAGACCCCAACAGCTCGATAAGTCGTGTCGATATGAGGTCTATAACAGTTCGAGAAACTACTGGTAACACTTACCAGTAAATCTCAGCAACCCTGGCCAGGGATTTCCGGTTATAGCCAATCAAACACAGCGCAACATCAACTCCCTATATCGGGAGAGACGCATCCCCTCCTATCGCTCATTGTCTCCATGTGATTCGGGACTGTACCCGAAAACCACCATTTTGCATGCCCTCTTGGACGTGGTAAGGTGGAAATCAAAGCACAGTAGGAACCACACAAGACTCTATGACGATCTCGGGTCAACAGACTACTCTGTACCAGTGTCACCAGAGAACTGCCATCTGACGTAAGGTATAATACCATCTGGGAGTTCTCGGCGAGTCCGTCCAGTGTACCCAGTCTCCACTGAGCACCCGTATATCATCTCTGATGTCAAACACCAATGGATATGGGATCATCCATCGCCCATCTGTATGGGTCGAGAAGGTATACGCTAGTCTACTCTGGTATATCGATGCCCCGTCTCGATACACCCACGACTAGGGACCTTGAAGGATGTACTTATGGACTACTATGTCCTCACTAGTATGATCCGCATCATAGTCCAGGTAGTCAAGTACACATCCTAAGGGCTTTACCAACATGTAACAGAGAGACAACCAGTATACACGTTAAGGTAAAGAGTAACCAGATAGCATACTATCATGTCGAGCAAGAAAGTCCTCCCTATATATGTCCAAGCATCCACTACAATATACATCCTATGTATAGTAATGGCCTCTAGGGCATACATATAACTAACAGTACTATTGCAACCATGGTTCATTTCCCTTGAGTTAATCTTAATCTTTTCATTATTTTCTTCTCATTCTCTCTCTTGAAGTGAGAAGAAAAAGAAAAGCTCCATGGTTGCTAAGTTTCTCCTTCTCCTTCCTCCTCTTGATCTCATCTTTTGATCTCATGTGTTGAGAGAAAAAGATCCCACAAAGACAAACACATCCATACATCTCCTCTACACATCCTAGGGCTTCTTGATTAGCAATCTCTTTGCCATAGTTGTCTCGACTCGAGGTGGAGCTCGGTGTACATCTCTCGGGTGGATCGTCTTCGACTCAAGAAGGCCGCGGAGGTGCCCAAGGTCCCGATCGACGCTTGGAGCTTGGATGGACGAGCGGGACAGCGGAATGAAGACCCAAAGGACCGATTCCGTGAGGTATACTTTCTACAGCATAGTAGTTAAAACCTCTAGTAGTTTACTAGTTTCTAGTTTAGCCAAGATCCTTGCTTTTGAGTCCAAGTTGCCTTGAGCCAAAATTATTGTTTTTCGCCGTTTCCGCCTCCCCGTAAGAACCGGGGTGAGCAACGTGGACTTACAGATTTTGCCTATTTTTATATCGTGACAGTATCCTGAGACATAAAGGGGGCGATTGTGTTCGCACGTCCCAAGGAGAAGGTCTTCAACACCAAAAGCGACATCAGCAGTGTGCACTTCCTCCAATTCATCCTTCATCTTTTCTTCGGCCAGGAAAGCTTGGAATTGCTCCGGATCCTGTAGTGCCTTGATTAACGAATCTCTCGCCTCCTTTGACAACAAAAGGGCGTCAAGAATGCTGAGCTGTGAGGGTAGCTTCCTCAGATGCGTTAAGACATTGTAATCCACCTTATTTGTTTTCGGAGGGTCCTTGGCGCTTAACTCCTCCACAACTTAGTCATCTAAGACGATATCTTCAGGGACCTTCTCTTCTCCCTTATCTTTTTTATTTGAGGGTCCGAGATTCTTTTCGGGAAGCGTACGATTACGCAGCCGGATATTTTCGCAGACTTTCGGCTCTTCTTCTTTTCCCGAGGTGGACTCTTTAAAAAGAGGGGCAAGCTCCAGCTCCTCATCAGAATCGCTCCCGAATATAGGCACATGTGATCCCCCGGCACTAACCATGCGACAATCACCGGTAATTCTGTTAAACCCTTCGGTCATATTTTTCCGCTCCCGACGAGTTTTACGTTTCTCCCGCTTAAAATGTTGTCGATGAGCAAAGTATCCTTGCCACCATCTATCGAAAGCTTTGCACTCTTGAGTGGGGTGCAACACCTTCTGATGATATAAGCAATAGGAGGGGTGCATTTCCATTTCACCATTAATGTTTCCTTCGGAGGATGGTAGCTTCATGCCCATTGATATGGCTTTAGCAAACCTTTTCCTCATCTTGAATTTGCTTTTGTCGGTAGTGGATGCATTTTGCTCCGGCGGGATCGTCTCAGCTCTTTCATCAAGTCACTGGCGTTTGGCCCTTTCAAATATGACCGCATCGCGTTCCCGATCGGCTTTACTTTTCAACCGAGCTTCATTAAGGAATGCGTCAATTACTTCATCTGATGGCACCGGAATTTTTGATTCGGTATCTGCCCCCAGCGTTTCAGTACAAGAAGTCTCCTCATCGTTCATGAACGAATGGGAAATCATATGACAGCTCGCCACGCATTCTTCAGAATCATCAGATGAACTTTCTCCCTCATCTTCCTCTTGAAAGACGTGATTGAGGAACTCTTGGAATGTAATGGGAGTCCGTGCCTTCTGGTTGTATTCCTCCAGCGCGTCAATCTGTTTTTGCAAGTCCGTGCCCTTGTCTCCAGGCTTCACGGGCTTCTTTGATTTCTTTTTCTTCTTCTTCGAAGATTTTGACGGCTGGTTGCGAGTGCTTGAGTCACCACCAGTGGTCTTTGGAGTTGTACGTGGCTTCAACATCCCCTCAATGACCTGTGGTTCCAACGGGTTCTTCCATCTAATCGCTGGGCATGCCTGAAGATCATTTAGCATCCTCTTTGTCTTGGTTGATAATACAACCTCCCAAGGAGCTTCTTCAACGACGGAGCATGTTGCCCCCAGCGCATTCGTCCCCTTAGATGTGTGGGGCTGCGGGGGATTCACCTTCCATTTGTCAGATAACGCGAATTTGCCCTGTCGGTACTGGTTTTCAAGCCAATTTTTGAAAACGTAGCAATTTTCGATCGGATGGCCCAGTACTCGATGATAAGGACAGTAGTTGGGCTCATTGACATCACTTGGTTGCAACGGACGTTTTGGATCCGGCAGATTTATGAGTCGGTTGCGTAACACCAGCTCGAATAACCTCCTCGTTTTATCGCGTGGAAAAGAGTAAGAACGTCCTGGCCTCTCCTCAAGGGCTACGTACGGACACATATTATTTTGACGAACAACCGGTTTCGAGTCGCTCGGTTGTTGTTGAGCATTAGCGACGATGATCGCTTTTCCTTTCCCTTTGTCATTTCGGGAGTCCGGCTTTGGAAGAGGGGGTTTATGGCCCATCTGATCCATTTGCGCTAGCTTGTCAATCAAGGCCTGGAAGGTAGTCGGCTTGAAAAATATCATAAATTGTGAGATGGTTGCTTGCGGATCAAGGGTTCCCACAAACATACCCACTGCGGGAGCTTCTTCAATGCGCTGCTCGCACTTCGACCATAAGTTTCGCCACCGTATAGAATATTGGACCCATGTCTCGCCTGGTTTTACCCTGGCGTTAATCAGTGCCGTCATCGGGGTACGTTCCCTGGCGCTTGCAAAACGCTGAGTAAACAACAGCTTCATCTCCGCGAAGGTCTTGATAGAGTCGTTCGGGAGCTCAGAGTACCACCCGAACGCCGTATCTGATAAACTTCCAACAAACTGACGAAGCAACAGCTTGTCGTCACCGCCGGTGTTGCCGTAGAGTGCCCTGAACTAGACAACATGCTGATGAGGATTGCCCGTCCCCTTGTAGACATGGAACTTAGGAATCGTGTAACCCGGCGGGTACTTGATTTGATCGTACCAACTCGGATATGGCCGCCCTGTTTTTACGACCTGGCCGGCTGCTTCGGTCGCATGATGAACCCGTATTTGTTGGGCTATGTACTCGTCCAAATCAGCTTTGGAGATTGTATCTTCCTTAGCTGTTGACAGAGCTGGCAGAGGATTTGACGTCTCTCCCTTATCGTCTCCAAGGACGATCGGGGGTTCTTCGGTCGGAGGATCTTGTTGTATCATCATCCCTACCATGTCTTGGAAGAGGAGGCCCATACGCTGTATGTTGGCTGCTTGTTCAGCAGCCTCTTTGTCCTTCTTCTCCAATATTCGACGAAGGAATTCGGCGTCGGTTTCTTCCTCCTAGCGTTCATCCGAGGACGTTTCAGGGTTTTCTTTTGGCCCTGTAAGTGCGTCCATAGCGTTCATCATCTCTTGGAGCTTCTGCTGCTGCTCCTGCGCCTTGGTCACTGATCGCGTAAGCGGTCGATGGCCCGTAGATATGCGACTGTCCTCTTTACTAGACGCCACATAGACGGTATGAACTACAATGCCCCCTGACTTAGGGCGTTCGGGTTCACCACCTCTGATATTTGTCGCCGGCGCGGGGGTTTTCTCCGGCCTTCTTTTTTTGTGGGCCGTTGAAGTTAAAGGGGCCGTTGCAGTAGGCACCCTAGCGATTGTCGTCCTTTCCTGTTTAAGAGGACGATCCTTTTCTTCTTGCACTTTCGCCTTTTTCTGTTGACGAGAGTGACCTGGGTCAATCACGGAGTCTTGAACCCTCCGCCAAACCTTGTATATTTTTTAGGACAGCCGTTGAGGGGGTTGTTCTTGCTTTGTTTCCGGAACTCCCTCCGTGGGTGGAGGAGATCTTTTCAATATAGCGGTTGGAGAATTCTTACGTACCCTCCTCAACAGTTCAAAGTTGTTCCCAGTTGGAACAGTAGCGTTGACTTCTACCACTGGAGCCGGTGGAGTTAGCCCTGAGGGGGAGTTGCCCCCTGCCTTCCTCACTCGTCGCCAATGGCGACGTCGAGCATGACGAGCCGTTGGGACTGGCTCGGAGATTGAGATAGCTTCTTTTTGCCCCCTGTCTGAATGAGGCTCCACTGGTGTTAACCTCTTAAAGACTGAAGTTGTCTTTTGAGGGATGATATTCAACCTGTCAAAGACAGATCCTCGAGCAGGGGCAGGAGCAGGAATCGTCAGTCTTGAAAAGACTGACTCTTTGACAGGGGAAGCCGTCTTGACGACTTCTAGAGCAGCAGTTATTGCCTTCCTCGGGACAGCCAATTTAGAGTTCTGATCCATCATGGCGAAAACAGAGGCTGTTGGTTTGGTAGTTGGCGACCCGTTGACAGGGGTCGTCGTAGCAGTGAGCCGGTCGAAGACCGACTTCTTGTTCACTTCCGGTGCAGGTATTGGCATAGAGAAGCTTGTGGGTGGGATCATAGTCCCGAAAAACAGGCCGGTGGTGGCCTGGGTCACCTGTTCTACCGGCAAAGCGAGGAATGAGGCCGCTTGGGGCCCATATGCTACACCTCCGGGGGAGGTGGAGCGTTCGTTGCAGTGGCGCTTCGAGCAGTTGGTGCGGTTAGAGGCCATTGATGCTTGAGTTCTGCGCCAGGCAAAAGACCAAATCTTAGTAACTTGAAATCCAAAGGCAACCATTTAACAAACCACGATTGGTTCGCGAAGACGACACACGAAGTGTGGAGTGGAAAGAGGAAAAGGTCCCACCGGGCGTGCCAGAATTTGTTCCCCTCCGAAGGACGGCGCACAAGACTGCAAGGTCCTGACGCTGAGATTCGGGGCAGATGCTATTTGGTTTTATCCGTCCACCTCTCCGAAGATGCCAAGTTGATTTATGGCACCGTGTATCGGAGGTTTAGATGGATGCGGCCGATGTAGCAGACTTCGTCAGATTCCCCCTCGCTTGAGGGGTTTTTGATTGTGGGGACGCTCTTCCCTGCAGGCGCAAGCCCCTGCAGTTAATTACGTTACCGCATCGCGGTAGCCACTTTCTCCTTCTCCAGAATTTCACTTCGTGTCGTATATGTTTGTTTTGTTTGTGGTTGCCCGTGGATTGTATACGGAGACTGAGTAATGCCGTCACCCGTAGGACGTGGATTAGTCCAAATCCGTATTTACTTAGATTTGGGTTTGGTGTTTTTAGTTTAAGGATACATTAGCCGTATTGAAGCTAAGATCAAGTTAAACATTCGTTAAAGATACGTTAGTCCTGTTTGAGACTAAGATCAACTTAACGTGGTAATCCATTTAATTATATGGCCGTCAGGACTCATCACCTCTCTGACGTCGTTGAAGGATTACAACGATAGATGTCAGAGGAGTTCAGAGATGTACCCTTGAACCAAAGTCGATTTGGAGTTTTATAGTCCATTTGAATGTTTAAGGATACGTTAGCCGTATTTGGGGCTAAGATCAACTTAAACATTCGTTAAGGATACGTTAGTCTGATTTGAGACTAAGATCAACTTAACAGGATCGTTTGGATCCGACAAAAGAGCATTTGGGGGCTCTATTGTTCCAATTTAGGGATATAGTGGTCCATATTCTAGTTTAAAGACGTAATGGTCCATGTTCCAGTTTACGGACGTGGTGGTCCATATTCCAGTTTAGGGACGTAGTGGTCCATCGCCAGTTTAGGGACGTGGTGGTCTATGTTCCAGTTTAGGGACGTAGTGGTCCGTATTCCAATTTAGGGACGTGGTGGTCTACGTTCCAGTTTAGGGACGTAGCGGTCCGTATTCCAGTTTAGGGACGTGGTGGTCTATGTTCCAGTTTAGGGACGTAGTGGTCTGACATTAGTTTAAGGACGTTTCGGTCCACGAGTTTAAGGACCCCGCAGTCCATGTTGATGTGTGGTCGTCGGGACACGTCACCTCTCTGACGTCGTTGAAGGATTACAACGATAAGAGGCAAAGGAGTTCGGAGATGTACCCTTGAACCGGTCGTAAATTGATTTAGGAGAGCAATCTCGCTCAGTCAATTTAGTTTGAGGACTTACGGCCATGATTGGGCTAAAATATTCAACGCTTTTATTTATTTTTGGTCTATTAGACCTATGCTAGGGCTTGGCCCATTTTTAAATAATGCATTGCATTATTTTCTATATTTTTTTTTGTTTGGGCTCTGCCCATAAAAGATGCAGAGCATCAATTTATTCTGGGCTCTGCTCATTTATGAATGATGCAAGGCATCTACTTTGTTTGGGCTCTGCCCCTTTTTAAAATGCATAGCATTTTTATTATTTTGTTTGGGCTCTGCCCATTTATAAATGATGCAGAGCATCAATTTAATTAGGCATGCTTGGTCTTTTTGATTTGGGCCTGGCCCTTTAAGAAATGTCTTGCACTTATCAGGCGCTTTGCGCCAATCAGAGAGCGCAAGCGCTTGTAGTGTTGACACGTGTCGCGCAAGCGCAGTGCGCTGCGCTAATGCGCTGCGCCTGCGCTGCTGACACGTGGCGCCTCTGGTGGATTGCGCCAATCCAGGAGCGCAACAGCGCAGTTTGCAAGTGCAAGGCACTATGATTTAAGAATCTTTTAGATTCAAGAACCAATGGTTCATAAAAGAAGTGCAAAGCACTATTCTTTATTTTGTTTTTCTTGTTTTAAAGAACCAGTGGTTCATAAGAAGTGCAAAGCACTGTTTATTATGTGAAGATCATTGATCTTGTTTTTAGATCAATGATCTATTAGAAGAAATTTCTTCTAGTTTGTGAAGGTTTTTACCTTTTTCTTGAAAAAACTTTTTTAGAGTTCTCTCTGTTTGAAGCTCTTGATTTTTTCAAGAATGTTCATGCCTTTGAATTGAGGTCTAGGGGCCTTTATATAGTGCCCATAAATTTGTTAAAGAGATCTTTCTCTGAGTGATTTGGGGAATTTTCTCCATCGTTGGATCTTTGATCCAAGGGCTTCTGTTTTACAGAAGAGAATTTTCTTGTTTTAACAAGAACAGAAAAGATTTCTTTAGAATTTTAATTCTGTTGGCGCAAATACTCCAGAGCGTGACACGTGTCGCGCAGCGCAAGGCGCGGCGCAAATGCGCTAGCGCATCTGTGCTGACACGTGTCGCGGAGCGCAAAGCGCAGCGCAACTGTGCGAGCGCAACTGTGCGAGCGCATCTGCGCTGACACGTGTCGCGCAGCGCAAAGCGCAGCGCAACTGCGCTGACACGTGTCGTGCAGCGCAACTGAAGCGTCGCTTCCTTTAATTTTAGTTTAAATAGAGCTTTGCTCTGATTGGGGGAAGATGAAGTGTTGCTTCATCTCCCGCCTCGGAATTTGAACGGAGCTTTGCTCTGATTGGGGTAAACATATTTCTCAACCCACGATTTGGCTCTGAAAGTTGCCCGAAGATATGAGGCAGTAGTGAAGATGAAGAGCAGATCTCAATCTGTCGGTTTGAAGCGCCCTGCTACTCAAATGGCAGGAGGAGCCTCTTCCAGGCCACCGTTTTTACTAAGAAGACCGGGAGTAACTTTTAACCGGCCCAGTCCAGACTTTTGCACCTACTGCAGGAAGAATGGACATTTGGTGAAATATTGCAGGCGTGCAAACGGCCTATACTTAGTCTGCGGTTCATCCACTCATGATATTAGTGCATGTCCCCGTATACTCAACCCGAATCCAACATCCAGACCATCTATCACTTATCCGCAGCGGCCAACTATCCAGGCACCTGCACTACGTCTTTCTCTCCCAGCTCCACTTACTCACGGACCTACTGCACCTCCTCCTCGTCAGTTCCATCAAGCACAAAGGAACCTACCTCAAGGACAGAAGAACGGACAGAGGAATGCGCCTCTAGCAAGGAGATATGTACCAAGGCGACAAGCTTTCACAATGACTATGGAAGAAGCTGAAGCCACTGGCCAAGTCATCACTGGTAACTCTCTTTCTTTCAAACATTTATACATATCAAAATATCTTTTCCTATACCTAAACATATTCCACACAACTTAGGTACAATATTAGTAGCCTCACTTTCTGCACTAGCACTTTTCGATGCTGGAGCATCCCGTTGCTTTATGTCGTAACGGTTCGTCCGAACTCATGAGATTCTGGTCACACCACTCGTATCCAGCTGGAATGTCAGTTCAATGAACGGTATTCTAAAGACAACAATGGGATACGACCTGTGTCCAGTGGTCGTCTGCAGTAGAGAATTCTACATTGACTTCAAGATGCTGGACATACCGAACTTCGACGTAGTTTTGGGTATAGATTGGATCGGAACTTTCTACGCTACCATCGACTGTCGTCAAAGGAAGGTAGTATTCGAGATTCCAGACCATCCGGTCTTTTATTTCAAAAGTGGAGATCATACTCTGGAACCAAGCACATACAAGGCAAAACCGAAGAAGGCAGTGATTGCAACTCTACAGGCGGAAGAAGATAAGCCAGAGGTAGTTCGGGAGTTCGACGGTGTATTACCTGAAGACATATCAGGTTTGCCTCCCGATCGAGCTCTTGAATTCGAAATTGATTTAGTACCTGGTGCACAACCGGTGATTAAAGCATCGTATCGATTAAGTCCAGAAGATTTGAAGGAGATCCGAACTCAGTTGAATGAACTTCTGAAGAAATGATGGATTCATTTCAGCACTTCAAGTTGGGAATCTCCAGTGTTGCTTGTGAAGAAGAAGGAAGGTTCATACAGAATGTGCGTTGATTATAGAGCTCTGAACGAAGTAACTATAAAGAATAAGTATCCACTACCGCGCATCGACGATCTGTTCGATCAGCTAAGTGGATCTTGTGTTTTCTCCAAATTAGATTTCCGTTCAGGTTATCATCAGGTGAAGGTCAAAGAATCTGATATTCCTAAAACGGCATTCAGAACTCACTATGGACATTACGAATATCTTGTGATGCTATTTGGAGTGACCAACGCACCAGCCATATTCATGAACTTGATGAATCAAGTTTTCCAAGAGTACCTAGACAGGTTCATTGTCATTTTCATCGACGGCATTCTAGTGTATTCAAAGAATCGGAAAGAGCATGCTGAACATTTACGAATTGTCCTGGAGACTTTGCGACAGCATCAACTCTATGCCAAGTACAGCAAGTGCGAGTTTTTGCTAGATCAGGTCGGATTTCTCGGACATGTCGTTTCAGGTGAAGTAATCTCTATGGATCCAGCTAAAGTATCAGCAGTAAGCGAATGGCCGACACCAAAGACAGTGAAGGACATTCAAAATTTCTTGGGTTTAGCAGGATACTACCGAAGATTTATTGAAGGATTTTCGAAGATTGTAGCATCCCTAACCAAGCTCGCATGTAAAGATGAAGAATTCGTATGGTCAGAAGCATGCGAACAAGTTTTCGTAGAACTCAAGTCAAGATTGACATCAGCACCTATTCTCGTCATACCGGACCAATCTGAAGGTTTCGTAGTGCATTGCGATACATCCGGTAAAGGATTAGTATGTGTTCTACATCAACACGGTAAATTTGTAGCTTATGCATCAAGACAGCTGAAGGTTCATGAGCGCAACTATCCGACACATGATCTAGAGTTGGCAGCCGTTATCTTTGCACTTAAGATTTGACGCCATTATCTTCTTGGAGAACGGGTAGATATATACACAGACCACAAAAGTCTAGAGTATGTGTTTACTCAGAAGGAGTTAAACATGCGACAGAGAAGATGGTTAGAACTTATGGCTGAATTCAACATCAACCTACAATATCATCCAGGGAAAGTGAATGTAGATCTTGATGCACTTAGTCGCCAACCACTATCAATGAATCTCACCGCACAGTGGAAGCTACAGCAAGATTTGCACTAAATGGAGATTGAAGTGGTCATGCCAGGTAACGCTTCAAGTTTGATGAACTTATAAGTTCAATCTACTATTGTCAATCAGATCAAAGCAGCTCAAGCAAGTGTGCCAAGCTGCAAAAGATCAGAGAACAAGTAGAAAGTGGACTTATAACAGACTTCATCATCCATGAAGACGGATCTTTGAGATACGGAAGCAGATTGTGTATACCACAAGATCCTGTTCGGGAAGAGTTGACGAAAGAATCTCACAACTCTCCATACTCAGTACACCCTGGCGGTATAAAGATATACAGAGATCTGCGCCAACATTACTGGTGGCATGGAATGAAGCGTGAAGTAGCCAGAAGCGTAGCCAAATGCTTGGTGTGTCAGCAAGTAAAAGCTGAATATCACAGGACTGCTGGTTTACTTCAACTGTTACCTATTCCAGAATGGAAACGGCAACACATCACCATGGATTTCATGACTGCACTTCCTCGCAGCACAAAATGTAACGATATGGTATGGGTTATAGTAGATCGACTCACAAAGTCGGCTCACTTCATACCATTTCGAGTTGGCCAATCTACCGAGACACTAGCAAAGAAGTACATAGAGGTAAGTTTGAATCTAAGTAAGATTTAACTCTTCATAATGTACTATTTCTGATACTCATGAACTCATGCAAGAGATCGTGAGATTACATGGAGTACCGGTTTGCATTGTCTCCGATCGTGACACCAGATTCCGATCGCAGTTTTGGCGGAGTTTGCAAGCTAGCTTGGGAACGAGTCTGAACTTTAGCACAGCTTACCATCTACAAACTGATGGATAGTCTGAGTGAACAATTCAGATCCTTGAAGATATGTTAAGAGCGTGTATGTTAGACTTCGGAGGATCGTAGGAAGATCATCTACATCTTGTGGAGTTTTCATACAACAACAGCTACCAAACGAGTATTGGTATGACACCGTTTGCAGCTCTGTAAGGAAGGAAGTGTCGTTTACCATTAAGTTGGGACGACATCGGAGATAGGGAACTCTTTAGACCTGAGATGATAGTGGCGACTATAGATATAGTTCGCATTATCAGGGAAAGAATGCACATAGTCCAAGACCGACAGAAGTACCAGGCTGATGCAATACGCCGACACTTGGAGTTCCAACCAGTAGAACATGTCTTTATGAAGATTTCTCCAAACCGTGGAGTGATTCGCTTTGGAAAGAGGGGTAAGCTAAGTACGAGGTATATTGGACCGTTCGACATACTCGAACGAGTCGGAGAAGTGGCATATCACTTGGCACTTCCACCCTCATTGGAAAGAGTGCACAACGTGTTCCACATATCCCAACTCTGAAGATATGTGAGCGACCCCAGCCATATCCTTGATCACTCCAAGCTCACTGTACAGACGGATCTATCTTGTGAGCAACAACCCGTTGAAATCTTGGACAGAAAGGTAAAGTCACTTCGGAACAAGTAAGTAAACTTGGTTCGAGTGATATGGAGAAAAGACTCATCAGGAGAATCAACGTGGGAAAGAGAAGATGACATGCTTGCAAGATACCCTCACTTGTTTGTAGATTAGTCCTTAAATAATGGTAAATTTCGAGGACGAAATTTTTGTAAGGAGAGTAGAATGTAACGACTCTGTTTATAATGTATAGAAATTTGGTTAAAGTTAAAGTACTAAATGGAGTATTTGCAACTCTGAGTATACTATAAGTATTTAATTTTTTTAAGAACAGTAAGAAATAACTTGTAACCCATTGGTAAAGTCTTGCACTGCTGTGACATAGCCCCAGTGTTCGAATCCCATCAGTCACATATTATTTTTTTAATGATTTTTTAACGTTTTGGAAGCCCAAAATTTACACGTGCAATACATGTAAAAATGAAAAGTCTCAGAAATCAAACACATGGAAAATGTTATATGAGCATAGTAGAACACGTGTCACCAATCCAGAGCCCCACATCCTATGAATGGTCAGTGAGATTGCGCTTTAGGCCGGCGCCGCCAGGCTTGACCGTACCAAATGCGCCCATCTTTTGAACCCTAGTCTCATGCCCTCCCCCCTTAACCCCAGTACTGTTTATTTTTACTGAAAATAAACAGAGAATTAAAATAAGGCATTAATCCAAATTTTAATGCATTTTAATTCCATTCTTCAATTCTCAAAACCCTAATTTCTCCTATAAATACCACCTCACACTTTAGCCCTCTCTATTCCGAAATCCATTGTCAAAACTTTCAAATTTTTCCAAGTCAGAGAAGTGTACAAGTGGAGTTAGCCCAAGATCATCTTCCAGCGACGACTCGGGAAAAAACCGGCGACACCGCGACTCCACAAAGCTCTCAAACCTTTCCTTTATCTCCCCTTTCTCATCTAATCCTGTAAGTCCCCTCTCCTCCTCTCTCTTCCTATTCTAAAAAAATCTCTTTTCAAAACTCGTCGGAAGTGGAGTTATTCTGACTTCCGATTTTAATTTTGTTAAAAACATAACTTTTCTTTATAACCAA
This sequence comes from Agapanthus africanus, assembly GCA_030015575.1. NCBI lineage: Eukaryota > Viridiplantae > Streptophyta > Magnoliopsida > Asparagales > Amaryllidaceae > Agapanthus > Agapanthus africanus. Next base: position 717,182,840 of record CM057337.1, read on the forward strand.
ACACCCATATTGATCATCTTGTTTAGTAATCATAAACAAACATTTAGAACAAGTTTCAATTCAAAATACAATGCTATGCAACTTTTATTTCACTTTTATGGTTAAATAACTTTATATTCGGCAACTTTCATCATATTTGTTCATATTACTTATAGAAAAACCTCACGATATACTGATGCATTCTGTACCAAGCTACAAACAACTACGTTAACATAACAAACATAACTATATATAATTTACCTGTTCTATTCTCTTTCTATTCTTCTTTATCTCTTGGGACTTACCGAGCGATTGTTCGCTGACGACATTCCTTTTCTATTCTTTCTTTGGAATATTGTTAGGAGGACCCGACTCTCTGGAGATAGAGCCGTTCATTTACATCTCATGTATTTCTTATATTATATTGCTTATTTATGCTTAATGTGTTTACTTCTGAGTAAATACGTCGCGGGCATCGTCACGTCTCCTTATCCGTATACCGGGAAGCGCAGCGTGACAGAAGGCAACTTCGAAGAAAACCTTTCTGAATATGTGCTTGCTAAGGCAATGATATTAGGAGTCTTCCAAGCTGCATGCTGCAATCCACCGCTCACCTCCCCCAACGTCGGACCGCCTGCATCCTCTACCCCTCTCTGGGGCCATCCTCCCCAGCTTTGCCCCTCTCCCTGCCCGCCTCCTTCTCCCCTCGTCGAGCCGTCCCCTTTGGGACTTTACAGCCCGTCTCCACTGGCCTGCTCTGGCCGCCTCTACTCGTCGGGCTGCTTCGTCGGCCCTCTCTGGGGCCTTCCACCTCTATCCGCTGCCCCTCTTGCCGAGCCTCCCGGTCTTCTTTCCCGGTCATCCTCTCTCTCCTCGGGCACCCTCTCGCTGGGCCTCTCACGTGTTGCCCAATGTGTGGGTGGTATGTTTTTATTCGACGAAGGTTAAACTTTGGAACAAAAGGTTTTTTTACATTGTCTCGATCATATTTATATTTATGAAGTAAGAGGAAATTGTTAAGTAAAGCAAAGATTGATATGTTAAGAAATTAACTCATCTGCAACTTAAGGTTTTGATTAAGCTAATTTGCGAGGGTTAATCTAAATTTCAAGAAAATATCATAAAAGATATATGACATTCATAAAACTTTGATTACATAAATTTTTGTATCTTATATGTAGGAATTTATAATTATAAATAAATAGAATTAATTTAGATATTAATATTCTACATTGCATTATTATTATTATTATTATTATTATTATTATTATTATTATTATTATTATTATTGATTTTGATCATAGTTATAAACTCTACTCCTCTCCCCGGGCCGCTCGCTCCCGCTCCCGATATTACACCAAACTAAAACTAACGGGGTTTTTGGTGAAATAAGTTAAGGAGTGATAAGGTGATACAGCATGTATATATTTTTAATTATCAAGAAAATATCATAGTTTTAGGCTATTTTAATTATCAAGAAAATACTATTAATTTAAGTTTAGGGTTAATTTAAAGGGGGAAATGTATCCGAGGCCCTATGTCCAAAAAGAAAGATGACTAAGTCTGTCATGACCCGAAATTGGCACGTGACGGCCCTTAAACTACGCAACGTCTACAGGCATAACGCAATTTAAGTAAGCCAAAAAACCAAGCAATCTAAATCATCAAAAATAGTAAGTGATAATAGAAGTTTTAAAACCTTTGAAATCTCAACCCAAATTCTTTAAAAGTCCAACTTTATTTTCTTAAAAAATTTGGCAAAAACTAACCCCAAAAATGGGTACAACACAAATATAAGTAAAGCATCCCCAACGGGAGCAAATCCACGCCCAACGGTGGAAAACAACCACCACAACAGATATATGACGTCGTAGCGAAGAAACAAAAGACGATAGAAGTAAAACTACATAAAAGACCTCCAAGTCACAAAATAATATACAATATCGTCCTCACATCAAGTCTCTAAGTCATATAAGATAATGGTAGATGGAGAGTACAGGATACAACGAATATACAATAAACATGAACGGATAACCACAAACCCACCTAAAGCAAAACTGCACACTGTGAGCCGAAGCGGCACCCGCAACAAAAGATGATAAGATAGATGAATAGCCTGCCTCGACTACTCTGGGGAAACAACCTGCAAAACCCTGTGGCAAAACGGGGGTGAGTTGCCAACTCGTGAATAGTAAATAACATATGCAGGTAATAGCAAGTATGCACGTACAGCGCGAATCTAACATAGGTAAGCTAAGCAGTATATGGTCATATGAATGCAATAGTCATGAAAGATACTCTAGCAGGTACATCTAATACATGAAGCAATAATATGACAATCTGTATACAACATTCATGTAAGGTACTCTATCAGGTACAACTAATACATGAAGCGATGATATGACAATGTATATATGCAACAGTCTTGAAAGGTACTCTAGCAGGTACAACTAATACATGAAGCAATGCATATAAAATAAGGTATGTAAATGCAACAGTCATGGAAGGTACTCTCTCAGGTACTACTAATACATGAAGCAATGCATAAACAATAAATGTGGAGTATGGGATAAAACATGTCATTCCCACGGAAGCCTGACCTCGTGGTAGGACCAAAGTCTATCAAGACAATCCAAATCCTAATTTCCTCAAATCAGCCCCCAAATTGGTTCTCATATCATGTAAGTCTCACAAATCCTGAATGTACAATATCAAATAAATCTCATATATCCTGTATCCAATATCAAGTGAATCTCATATATCCTGAATGTACCGTATCAAGTAAACCTCATATATCCTGAATGTATAGTATCAAGTAAATCTCATATATCCACTATCCAGTAAGTTTCATATAAAGTGAGTGTCCAATATCGACACTCAAAAATATCATGAAACAAGTGTCTAACATCGACATATAAATACTCATATCCATACGTTCCTCGAATCGTAAGTGTCCGGTATCGACACCCGTGATCCACGTATCGGTCTTTCTCATATTCATACATTCCTCGAATCGTAAGTGTCCGGTATCGACACCCGTGATCCACGTATCGGTATATACGTCCTCCGAATCTTAAGTGCCCCAACATCGACACTCTCGATCCCGTATCGATTTAAAACAAAGTTCTGAGTGGATGCATACAAATATCAAGTAAAGAATAAGAATACTTGCATAATATCATGAAACCACCACGGTCCTCAAATCCAGAAAACATCAAGTAATGAATAAGTATAATTGCATGAATCAATACATATATATTAGCGTCCCATTCCACTAATATATATATATATATATATATATATATATATATATATATATCAGCGTCCCATTCCACTGTTATATATACTTAGCAGTAAAAATATCAGTGAACATCATATGAAATCCATGAATGTAATATATGCAACATGAAACAGTAATATGAGCATATAAAGGAAAAACCGCTATTTAACTGCAACAAGTTAATATATATATCATGCGGTTCCTAATTTCTCCAAGTCCATACAACATCAAATAAAGGTGAACATGTAGCTATAACCTGATATATGTGTAAACATAAAGGTATAGCAAGGTATATGTATCTACCTATCAGTAATGATGTAATATACCCTCCAGGTATAAGTGAAGTATGTATGCAAGGTATACATGTAGCTATGTCATTATGTGTGTATGTACCTATCTCTGATGGTACAATACCCTATAGGTATACAGGTAAGTAGCATGTAAGCATGTCAAGGCATATGTGTAAGCATGTAGGTATACAGATATGCTATATGTCATATGCATAAAGAAATATGAATCAATGTCACAATGTCCCTAACCAAACAATATCATATCTATATGTGTGTTGTGTGTGTCATGGCAATTATTGACGGTGTGTGTGTCATACAATCAGTGCCCGTGCAACATGAGCCGTCAATAATAGTGCAGTGTTCTAAAGGTACTAGTCCAAGCACAACAAGTAACTAAGCAATAAAGTGTATGCGCAACTCTATATATGAAATAGAATATGCGACAAAGTCAAGTCATCTCTAGCCCAGACACATAACGCCATGCGGGCGATTCCCCTGTAGATGTTAAATCTACTCACCAACCATCCTGGCTAAGTAAAGCCAACAACTCACTTTCCCTTCTTCGCAGCGCCCGAAGTCCCCGCCTGCGATCCTGAAAGCATATAACAATATAACAAGTGTATATTAGCAATCGATCAATAACACGTACCAACTACGTTTGACCGACGCACCAACTCCAAACATACTCTCAAGTGTTCGTCAAGTGGCTAACGCGCATAGCGACACTACGAAACTAACTCAAGAGCAATAGCTACACAAGGACACGAACGACATCGGCACGACCCTAGTTAGGAACACAAAGCGACACAACTACCAAGCCTAGACCCTGATCGTACCGATCGCGCATTCACAACACAAGATATAGCGTGTAATCAATATAATTAACGTCGCAACGTCAAAAGAAACCCATGCCTAAAATTTACCGAAACCTAGTAAGCGATATATATCATTTTAGCACAAAACTATAACTTTTTACCAAAACTAGAATTTACAAACATCACTAATTAGCAAGATTAAACCATTTAAACCTTTACTATAATTTTAATCTCAACCAATTAGGATTAGCAAAAGTTTAGTTTGTTAATTAGCTAAATTATCCGATTAGGAAAATATCATTTAACAAATTAGCAACTTGGTTAAGTTTTCATAATCTTCAAATAACAATTAACCATTTCATCAAGTTAAATCCTAACTTGAACTTCATTAAAATTATCATGAACGAATTAAACATGAATTTAAAGTTATAATTAAACAATTAAATAGCTAGCTTATGATTTAAACATAACAAATAAGGATTAGGGTTAGGGTTTTATACCTCACAAAAGATCAAAATCAAGCAACTAGAAACATCAACTTTTACCTCCAAAGATCAAGTTTTTCTTGAAGATTCAAGCTAGATTTGTGAAGAAGAAAGATGGGTTAAAATTTGTTTAGGAGTTTTGTGGATTTATTTAGGGATTTTTGATGATTTATTGATCTTGATGTGAAGAAATGAGCTTGAAAAAAAAAAGAGGGCGGAATTGGGTAAGGCTCGGCCTTGATGAGGAAAAGGGGGTGTTTTGTGAAAAAAAAATGAAGAAAGTTCTAGCAAAAATTCAATTAATGCACATTTAATGCAAATGCCACCTTTTCCTTCTTTTTCTTTTCTTTAAAATTTCATTTTAAACACAAAAATATCTAGATATTATGGATGGATAGGATTAACAAAATATCTAGTGATTAGATTAGCATAGAATCTCATTAGTAGTAATTAACCCAAGCAAAAAAGTAATTACCACTAATAAAGTGCACAAATAAAGCATTACAATAATATTATAATTAGGGAAAAATTTTATGTGAACCAAAACTTTCCATTGACCCCCAAAGCGCGCACTAGCTTCATTCTAGCTAAACTAGGTGTCGTGAAGTCTATACAGAAGTTTGATCACAATCGGGTTAAAACGGAAAACACAGACTATTTTACCCTTAAAACGGAAAATCACCTAAACGATTTCTAAAACGTTACAATCTTCCCCATTAAAGAAATTTGGTCCCCGAATTTAAAATTCTCACTAAGCGTACCTTCAAAGAGATGAGTAGAAAAACTCCCAAATCTCACTCGCAGCCTCCCAATTGATCACTTCGGTATACGGCTACGCCAAAGAACCTTCACATATAGCAAGACCCTTGACCGAAGTCTCTCCACCTGCCGATCCACTAAAACTATCGGCTGCTGGTGAATGAAAGATCGCGTCCAAAAGAATAGTCTGGTGCTGAATCTTGTGAGAAGGTCATGAAGGTATTTGCGAAGTATCGACACAAGGAAAACGGGTGAATACTCAATAATCTGGGCGGAAGTGCCAAATTATAGACAATGGAACTAACTCGCTTTAAGGATCTCAAAAGGACATACAATCCTGGGATAAGCTTCCCAAAACTCAACACGTCATTCATCGAAAAATCCGTATGAATACATGATCTCCCACTGCGAACTCAAGTCTGCGACCACCACGGTCAGCATAAGACCTCTGTCTGCACTGGGCTGCTCTCATCCTGACCTGAACCAACTGGTTCATCTCCGAAGTCTCTAGACTAGCTGGGGTCCAAAAATCCTACTCTCGCAGAGTCAGAAAAACAGACTGGTGATCGACACAACCTACCAAACAAAACCTATGGTTGCCAATTGGAATGTCTCCTGATAACTGCTATCGAAGGAGAATCCTAACAATGGCAAGTGACGATCCCAACTGCCGAAAACAATTAGTACGTACGCACAAGCATATCCTCCAGAGTCTGTATAGTCCGTTCTGTCTAACCATCAGCCAACGGATGGAAAGCGGAGCTAACGCTCAACCAGTACCCAAGGCTTCCTGAAGCTTCTGCCCAAGACGGCAAGCGAACAGGGTGCCTCTATTGGATACAACGCATGAAGGAACTTCGTGCAAACGCACAACTTAATGAAGAACAACTGAGCAAACTGAGCAAAACCGGACACAACACCCAAATGGAGTCACACCTTGACTAAATCGGGGTAGACACCATAACGAAATTCATGGAGATCTGCTCCCATTCCCACTCCGGAACGGTTAAAGGTTGCAACTCTCCAGCCGGTCTCAAATGCTCAACCTTAGCTCACAACAAGACAGACACCTTGAAACAAAATCCGAAACTTCACTATTCATCCCCGTCCACCCGTAACTATCTCACAAGTCACGCTACAAATTGGTGGAACTTGAATGAACACTGAAGGCTGACTGAGGTGCCTGCTCTAGGATTTCGCGTCTTTGCCCATCAGCAACAGGTACACATAAACGCGTCCCTAAACGTAGCACATCTGGTCACAAATCAAGGACTCTGAATCTTTACCCAGCCGAGTATGCTCAAGAATCTCTGACGAAAGAGCATCGGCGGGCTGTGCATCGCGGAAGCGATTAAGGAAAAGTGGTCGGGCGCGGACATGAGCAAGTTGTCCCCTCAGTAGAGGCGAACATAAGCTGTACTCAACGATCGCACAAGAACTGTAAATCTGCAGAAGACTGTCTCAACAATCAAAACCCACTGCAGGAAGATGTACATTAAGCTCTGGTGGTCCGTGAAAATCTGACACGACTCTCCGAACAAGTAGTGTCCTTAGATCTTCAACGCACGACCACCGCGGCCATCTCCAGATCATGAATGGGATATCCTGCTCGTACTTCCTCCAACTGTCGGGAAGAGATAACTCTATAGTGTCACATCAGCGCAAAATCGAGCCCCACTCGCGAAACATCACAGTTAAACAACAAAGTCGCCCGAACCAGAAAGCAAAGAAAGAACTGGTGCAGTTGTCAACCGAATCTCCAACTGCTGAAAACTCCGCACACATGCCTTAGTCCAAAGAAAAGAACCTCCTTTCCGGTCAATTCAGTCAACGGTGCAGCGATACACTAGCAATCCTGCACGAAACGGCGGTAAAAACCTGCTAGGCCCAAAAATCTGCGGACCTCCGTCCGTACACAAGTCTGGGACAAAGCTGTACGGCCTCGATCTTCCTCGGAACCATACGAAAACCGTCTCCTGTAACTACAAGACCTAGGAGTCAACACAATCAAGCCTGAAGGAACACTCCGAGAATTTAGCAAACAGCTGGTGCTCTCCCAGTATCTGCAAAACAAATCCTCAAGTGTTGCTCCTGTTCCTCACGACTCTTAGAAAAAGACCGGAATGTCATCAATGACACAACAATAAACTGGTCGAGGATCGGCCTGAAGAAATCTGGTTCATCATATCCACGAATGCTGCTAGGGCATAGGTGAGTCCAACGACACCACCAAAACACATATTGCCTGTAGCACGCACAAAAGCATTCTTCAGAATATCATCACTCCGAACCCGCAACCAATGATGACCTAATCCCAAACAAAGTTAGAAAATATCTCGCACTCTGGAGCAAGTTGAACAAATCGTCAATGCGAGGTAAAGGATACCTATCTGCACCGTAACTCGGTTCAATTGACGATCAATCAACACACAACCTCAAACTGCCTTCTTTCTCCCTGATGAACAGAATAGGGGTTCCCCAAAGCGAAACACTTGGACGTACAAGGCCCACCTATCTAGTAACTCTGCAGCTGATCCTTAAGCTCCCGAAGCTCCGCCGGCTCATTTGGAACCACGTCGGAAAACTCTCGCACGATAGGAACCCGGTGCACAAACCCACTATGGCTCCGGCATCATGAATGAAAGACAAGAATCCTCGATATCCTCTCCTCAAAAGCCGACTAGCGAAAAAGGTTGAATTCAAGCTGTGAGAGGCGGCACCACTGTCCCCCTGCACAACAAGAACTGACTTTCCGAGAAAATAAAACCTGACTGTTTTCTCGCGGCAGTCCACAGACGCCTAGCACGTAGCTAACCAGTCCGTGCCTAGGAGAACGTCAAATCCAATATCTCAAGAAGGATCAAAATGACGGACGAATCTCTATCTCCTATCCGATTGGCACACGACTGAAATACGCGTCGCGCAACAAAAGAATTTCTGACAGAAGTTAACACAACAAACGGCTGATCTAGCTAACCGACTCTCCTCGTCCCAAGCCTCTGCTACTCCCGCGACGTGCACGAAACCTGTCACGGCGACTGAACCTCTGTCTCTGGGCTGGTACACCTGCACTAGCCCTTCTCTGTTCTCGAACTCCCAAAGTCTCGGAATGATGCTCCTCGTCAAAACGGGCTGCGTCCATTGGTGTTGTGTGAGTAACACGATGCAGTGCTGATCGCAAGGAATAACTGGGTAACAGGGGTGGAAACCTCCTGTCGCCGTGCTCTACTGGCTTCAACCAAAGACCTCATCGTCTGGCGCAAGTCCTGCATCTCAGCCTCAAGCCTAACGATACGATCTATCGAAGGCGGATCCATCTGCTCCTGTGCAACGAGCGTGCCATCCTGGTCATTCCTCGTCCCACACGAGTCAACACTGACCTCGGCCCTCATTGCATCACTCTGAGTCCCCATAGTCATCGGCGGTAAAGGCTATAAATGGAAATAAGATTCGATAAGAACACGGAAATCGAATCACAAGGATATGTATCATCAAAGAAGGAATTTCAAGCAAATAGTACTTAGGTCACTTTAGGGAGAGTACCGCGTCGTGAGTATGCCGCGGACATACACACCCTATGTTACTGTGCTTAAGCTACCTACTCCATCATACCAAGGTCATCCTACACTCCGAAAGGTAAAACCTAGCGCTCTGATACCAACTTTGTCACGACCCGAAATTGGCACGTGACGGCCCTTAAACTACGCAACGTCTACAGGCGTAACGCAATTTAAGTAAGCCGAAAACCCAGCAATCTAAACCATCAAAAGTAGTAAGTGATAATAGAAGTTTTAAAACCTTTGAAATCTCAACCCAAATTCTTTAAAAGTCCAACTTTATTTTCTTAAAAATTTTGGCAGCACCTCTTTTGTAAAAACTAACCCCAAAAATGGGTACAACACAAATAAAAGTAAAGCATCCCCAACGGGAGCAAATCCATGCCCAACGGCGGAAAACAACCACCACAACAGATATACGACGCCGTAGTGAAGAAATAAAAGACGATAGAAGTAAAACTGCATAAAAGACCTCCAAGTCACAAAATAATATACAATATCGTCCTCACATCAAGTCTCTAAGTCATACAAGATAATGGTAGATGGAGAGTACATGATACAACGAATATACAATAAATATGAACGGATAACCATAAAGCCACCTAAAGCAAAACTGCACACTGTGAGACGAAGCGGTACCCGCAGCAAAAGATGATAAGATAGATGAATAGCCTGCCTCGACTACTCTGGGAAAACAACCTGCAAAACCTTGTGGCACAACGGGGGTGAGTTGCCAACTCGTGAATAGTAAATAACATATGCAGGTAATCCCAAGTATGCACGTAAACCGCGAATCTAACATAGGTAAGCTAAGCAATATACGGTCATATGAATGCAATAGTCATGAAAGATACTCTAGCAGGTACATCTAATACATGAAGCAATAATATGACAATCTGTATGCAACAATCATGTAAGGTACTCTATCAGGTACAACTAATATATGAAGCGATGATATGACAATGTATATATGCAACAGTCATGAGAGGTACTCTAGCAGGTACAACAAATACATGAAGCAATACATATAAAATAAGGTATGTAAATGCAACAGTCATGGAAGGTACTCTCTCAGGTACTACTAATACATGAAGCAGTGCATAAACAATAAATGTGGAGTATGGGATAAAACATGTCATTCCCACGGAATCCTGACCTCGTGGTAGGACAAAAGTCCATCAAGACAATCCAAATCCTAATTTCCTCAAATCAGCCCCCAAATTGGCTCTCATATCATGTAAGTCTCACAAATCCTGAATGTACAATATCAAATAAATCTCATATCCTGTATCCAATATCAAGTGAATCTCATATATCCTGAATGTACAGTATCAAGTAAACCTCATATATCCTGAATGTACAGTATCAAGTAAATCTCATATATCCAATATCCAGTAAGTTTCATATAAAGTGAGTGTCCAACATCGACACTCAAAAACATCATGAAACAAGTGTCTAGCATCGACACATAAATACTCATATCCATACGTTCCTCGAATCGTAAGTGTCCGGTATCGACACCCGTGATTCACGTATCGGTCTTTCTCATTTTCATACATTTCTCGAATCGTGAGTGTCCGGTATCGACACCCGTGATCCACGTATTGGTATATACGTCCTCCGAATCTTAAGTGCCCCAACATCGACACTCTCGATCCCATATCGGTTTAAAACAAATTTCTGAGTGGATGTATACAAATATCAAGTAAAGAATAAAAATACTTGCATAATATCATGAAACCACCACGGTCCTCAAATCCAGAAAACATCAAGTAATGAATAAGTATAATTGCATGAATCAATACATATATATTAGCGTCCCATTCCACTAATATATATATATATATATATATATATATATATATGCATATATAACCGCGTCCCATTCCACTGTTATATATACTTAGCAGTAAAAATATCAGAGAACATCATATGAAATCCATGAATGTAATATATGCAACATGAAACAGTAATATGAGCATATAAAGAAAAAACCGCTATTTAACTGCAACAAGTTAATATATATATCATGCGGTTCCTAATTTCTCCAAGTCCATACAATATCAAATAAAGGTGAACATGTAGCTATAGCCAGATATATGTGTAAACATAAAGGTATAGCAAGGTATATGTATCTACTTATCAGTAATGATGTAATATACCCTCCAGGTATAAGTGAAGTATGTATGCAAGGTATACATGTAGCTATGTCATTATGTGTGTATATACCTATCGCTGATGGTACAATACCCTATATGTGTACAGGTAAGTAGCATGTAAGCATGTAGGTATACAGGTATGCTATATGTCGTATGCATAAAGAAATATGAATCAATGTCACAATGTCCCTAACCTAACAATATCATATCTATATGTGTGTTGTGCGTGTCATGGGAATTATTGACGGTGTGTGTGGCATACAATCAATGCTCGTGCAACATGAGCCGTCAATAATAGTGCATTGTCCTAAAGGTACTAGTCCAAGCACAACAAGTAACTAAGCAATAAAGTGTATGCGCAACTCTATATATGAAATAGAATATACGACAAAGTCAAGTCATCTCTAGCCCAGACGCATAACGCCATGCGGGCGATTCCCCTGTAGATGTTAAATCTACTCACCAACTATCCTGGTTAAGTAAAGCCAACAACTCGTTTTCCCTTCTTCGAAGCGCCCGAAGTCCCCGCCTGTGATCCTGAAAGCATATAACAATATAACAAGTGTATATTAGCAATCGATCAATAACACGTACCAACTACGTTTGACCGACGCACCAACTCCAAACATACTCTCAAGTGTTCGTCAAGTGGCTAACACGCGTAGCAACACTACGAAACTAACTTAAGAGCAAAAGCTACACAAGGACACGAACGACATCGGCACGACCCTAGCTAGGAACACAAAGCGACACAACTACCAAGCCTAGTCCCTGATCGTACCGATCGCGCATTCACAACACAAGATATAGCGTGGAATCAATATAATTCACGTCGCAACGTCAAAAGAAACCCACGCCTAAAACTTACCGAAACCTAGTAAGCAATATATATCATTTTAGCACAAAACTACAACTTTTTACCAAAACTAGAATTTACAAACATCACTAATTAGCAAGATTAAACCATTTAAACCTTTCCTATAATGTTAATATCAACCAATTAGGATTAGCAAAAGTTTAGTTTGTTAATTAGCTAAATTATCCGATTAGGAAAATATCATTTAACAAATTAGCAACTTGGTTAAGTTTTCATAATCTTCAAATAACAATTAACCATTTCATCAAGTTAAATCCTAACTTGAACTTCATTAAAATTATCATGAATGAATTAAACATGAATTTAAAGCTATAATTAAACAATTGAATAGCTAGCTTATGATTTAAACATAACAAATAAGGAATAGGGTTAGGGTTTTATACCTCACAAAAGATCAAAATCAAGCAACTAGAAACATCAATTTTTGCCTCCAAAGATCAAATTTTTCTTGAAGATTCAAGCTAGATTTATGAAGAAGAAAGATGGGTTAAAATTTGTTTAGGAGTTTTGTGGATTTATTTAGGGATTTTTGATGATTTATTGATCTTGAAGTGAAGAAATGAGCTTGAAAAAAAAAAGAGGGCAGAATTGGGTAAGGCTCGGCCTTGATGAGGAAAAGGGGGTTTTTTGTGAAAAAAAATGAAGAAAGTTCTAGCAAAAATTCAATTAATGCACATTTAATGCAAATGCCACCTTTTCTTTCTTTTTCTTTTCTTTAAAATTTCATTTTAAACACAAAATATCTAGATATTATGGATGGATGGGATTAACAAAATATCTAGTGATTAGATTAGCATAGAATCTCATTAGTAGTAATTAACCCAAGCAAAAAAGTAATTACCACTAATAAAGTGCACAAATAAAGCATTAAAATAATATTATAATTAGGGAAAATATTTATATGAACCAAAACATTCCATTGACCCTCAAAGCCCGCACACTAGCTTCATTCTAGCTAAACTAGATGCCGTGAAGTCTATATAGAAGTTTGATTACAATCGGGTTAAAATGGAAAATACCGACTATTTTGCCCTAAAAACGGAAAATCACCTAAACGATTTCTAAAACGTTACAAATCCCCTATGTAAAAAATTCTTGTTAAAAATTTCTTAACTGTAAAGATTCCTTTAGTTAAAAATTCTTCATTTAAAGGCTATCAAATAAAAATTATAACCTAATGTAAAAGATTTGGATTTTTATTATGAGTTCCCTTTTTTTGTATCAAGGAAGAAGAAAGAAAAAAGAGGAAAGATTAGATTTGTTGGACTTCTTTACGAGAGTTGTTGATAGGCATTTGAGTTGTTGAGATATTGGATTGGTTAAAAATCACTTGGAGATGGATATAAAGAGATAAGAATAAAAAATTAGAAGCTTATGAAGGAGAGAAAATTGGAGAAGAGAGAGATAAGGGCAATATGGATAATAACAAAATAGAAATATAATAAATAATATCAAAATTGTACTGCAGAGATTTAAACAAAAGAACCCTTGGTGCTATAGGTTTATTTAGTAGTCTTTTGGATCCAGGGACTTAATCAGATTTCTTTTAGATCTCAGGGGCTTAAAGATATTTTCTCTTAATTCAAACTTCACAGGCTGTTTTAATAATCAAGAAAATATCATAATTTTAAGGTTTTTTCTATCTCACGCTGAAAATTTCAATATTTTCAAATTTCACCCCCAAAATCATTTCCAAATTTCACCCCGAAAATCCAGTATTTCCAAATTTCATCCACAAAACTATTAAACTGTCCAAATTTCACCTCCAAAATCTATTATTTCCAAATTTCACTTCAGAACAATTAAGTTGTCCAAATTTCACTCCAATGGTTCTCTTCTTTTTTCTTATGTTAAATAGGGATTATAGTTTTAGATTTCTCATAATTTCAAAATTAGGAATTCTCTTGAGAGTGAAATTTAGGATATTTCACGTTCATCGAATATTTGTCATTTTAATAGATAAAATCAATCTCATTTGTGGCATTGTCATAACAATTACAACAACTTAAAGCAACAATATAAATCAGAGTTATTTCTATACAAGTAGTGGTTTAATAAAAGTACTTTGCGGCTACGGTATCTGTCACTCCATGCTTCCTAAAATACGGAATACGAGGGGTGACAAGGCCGGTCATGATCCTACGGTCAATGAAATATCCTACCGTAGTCACACTTTGGCTTCTAGCATTACGTGGTAATCAGTAATCATAGTGCAAGTAATGAAAAATACAGTCACCAATTCTATCAAAACAGATGTAAAACTAACCAGATAGAGTCAAAGGAAAGGATAGCGCTGACATCGCTAATCTAGATGTCCGCGGTATTCTCGAGGTAAGACAGATCCTGATCCGAGCTAAGTCCACTTCTCACTCTGAGCAAGCATACTGAGATCGTCAGAGCGGCACAATAGCAATATATACATATATAATGTGCAGCGATGATAAACATAAAACAATAAGTATAGTGACGCGAGCATGAAATAACTGGTATATGTAACAATAAAGCAGGTGTATCAGATCAGTAATCAATGCAATGTCCACGTCACTAAAGCAATCAGTCTCTAAGTCTCAATGTCCAAATCACTAAACTTATCGTCAATCCAAGTATGAGCATCAACCACCGCAGAAGTATCCCTAACCCAAGGGTAATCCCCAGGGGCAAGGGAACATGGGCTCGAATCACTATCAGTAAGAATCAGAAACACTACCAGTATAAATCCCGAAATCACTAAATATGCCGGCAGTGGAACTTCTGAGATTCCTTTGATCGAACTCAAACTACCCCACACATCGTGGTCTATATCAAACACCGACCATAAATCTAAATACTAGTCGCTCCATGACAAGTCTACGCGAGAATTAGAGACAGGGTCTTCATCAAGCATGTCTCGACTGGTATCCAAGATAAATGGACAGTGCTCGATATCTTACCTATGACACTAATATAAGTGCTTCCATACCCATCCCATACCAGTTATAGTTACACTTATATATGCCCCATAAGCGTCGACAATGCAATAACTAAATGGTTCCGCTGATTGTGTACAAGTACGCGTCACTTCCATTATTCAATCACACTTTTACACTAACGTACTTACCACAATCCAATCATCAACATTTATCACTTGGTAATGTAACACAGTCACTAGGATATCGATGCAAATGAACACTATTCACAAGGGTATAACAGTCATGCAACATGAGGGGGTACAGTAAATGCACTACTGAATACATGTGAGCAACCGGTGTCGGTTGGATTAGAAAAATCATATAAAATCACACGTGTATAATTTGGCAAAACAATATAAAAGGCATAAACAGCGTATTAAATTATCTTTACACTAAAATCAGTTTCGAGTCAATCAGGTTTCAGGTTTGCGAGTTATGGTCATTTCATTTTAAGTGTTCACTGCTGGAAATCCAGTTTCTGAACCGGAAGTCTGTTTTGTAACACGTTTTACTCCCTGTTTGGAGCATAATTAGGCGACGCTACTGTTATGTAATATTTAAATTTATCTGTTATGTTTCCAAAGCATCAGACGGATCAATAATATCCTCTGTATGCAGGGAGGGAGGTATGCACTCTCTAAGGTTACGGTATACATTCTGTTTCTGCACGAAACTGCAGTACACATCTACGGTTTAAAAGGTGTTATAAATATCAAATGAAACTGGAATGCAATGAGGCCAGTACCGTTAGAAATCTAATTCAATTCTCCACACTTCCATATATGGTTCCGCACACTTGCGCCCTTAAACAGGGAGAAACATGCGTTCCAAAACGGATAAAGGTAAAGATTCTTGCTCCGGACTGCAGTCTAGAGTCATGAATCGCCTCAGTTTTCGTTGCTATAACTTAATAAAATACAAAGATGAACTCTAGAATGATGTAGGTTTATCTGTTGGTTTCGATACAAGCCATAGAACATTAGGTTACATGTCGCATTCAGTTTAATATAGATTTTAGAACGTGGCATGTGAGGTGAATTCCAGATGCAACGTCGCCTTTTAGGGGCATCGTTTCTTGTGCGAAACAACGTTATTTTGCATTCAAATTTCCACACGATAATTATAAACAGTAAAGGGATTTATCGATCATAAGTTTCACTATTTTTATTTAGGTTTTGGTTTAGGATTCGTATCGAACACTCTTGCATTATATACATGTCACGATTGAAACATCGGTTTTACCCATTAATTAAAGTGTGATTTAATCACTACAAGTTCTACATGGTACTAGAAAGGTAATATTAAACCCGAATGTATTCCATTCAATATGATTAAATAACGACGGTCACACATTAGAATAGAACGATAATTACAGTGTAAATATAATATCAATATAACTATAAATTTGACAAACTAGTATCTTATAGCATGTAGAGCAAGTGAGGGGTTCACTTGCCTCGGTCACTGACATGGAAGCGACAAACGTGCAGACTATTCGTCTCGACGCACGAGAAGACTACGAACGTTGCGGAATCAGGCATGAAGTGACGCGAGGCTCGAGCGCGATACGGACTGCGACAGACATGTGCGGTGTTGCGACGGCGACTACGTTGACGACCATGACGGCTACAGAGACCGAGACCATGGCTTGGACGACGACAAAGATGACGGCAACAGCGGCTACGACGACTGCAATCGGTGCTCGATAAAATGCCTATAAGGATTCGTATTGGGCTCGAGCTTAACTAGATTTTGGCCTGGGCATGATGGTAGGCAACGACGATGCAGAAGGGCGAGGTGGTGGTAACGATGGATATCTCGATAGCGGCGATGATGACGATGAGGTTTGCAGGGGAGTTCAATGGCTCAAGGTGATGGTGTTTGGAGATGAGGGGATGGGGCCTCGCCGCAGAGGTGGTGGAGGTGGTGAGTGGTGATGGAGTTGGGTGATGGAGTGGGTTGATGGTGGAAGTGGGGTTGCGGTGAGATGGTTGACGGTGGTGGTAGAGGTAGAGAAAGCCTGTGGTGGTCGAAGGTGACGGCTACAGGCGGCGATGGGTGCTTGTTGTGGGATTAGTGTTGGGTTGATAGGAAGAAGTGGGGAAGCTCGGTTAGGAGTGGAGGGTGTGAGCTCGAGGAGGAAAGGGGTGATGTCCCGATAGCGGTGAAGGGAGGTGGCCGACGGAGGAGGCATCAACGGTGGTGCGGGGACTCGTGGGTGTTGGAGATAGTGCCCTCAGAGTTAATTATTGGATCACAGGCACGTAATTGCAATGATTGATGGAGGACCTATCCCGGTAGGACAATTTTACTCAAGATGATAGTATGCTATCTGGTTTGTCTTTATCATCGTGTACTGCTTTAGGTGACCTTACGAGTCGCTATTGCACGTTGATAGAGCCCCTAGGATTCTTGCTTGACTACCAGCAGTATGAGGGCGATCATATACGTGGGAGCTGGGGTCTATAAGCACATCCTTAAAAGGTCCCTAGTCGTGGGAGTTTCGAGACAGGGCATCGATACTCCAGAGTAGACTAGTGTATACAGTCGAGACCCCGACGAGGGGCGGTGGCCGGTCTCACAAGCCACTGGTGTCAGTTGGTTCACCTAAGATGTATACAGGTGCTCATTGGGTTATGATTACACCGGAGAGGACTCGCCGGGAACATGCTAGTTGGTCTTATACCTGACGTCATATAGCAGTTCCCTGGTGACATGTGTACAGGTTAGTTCATCGACCTGAGATCGTCATTTGTCTCGTGTGAGTTCCCACTGTGCTTTGATTACTACCCTACCACGCTCAAAGAAGACGTGCAAATAGGTTTCAGTTGGGTCCAGTCCCGAGCCACATGGAGGCAGTGAGCGGATCTGCAGGCGTTCGTCTCTCCCGGTATTGGGGGTAAGGTCGCGCTGTGTCAAGGAGATCCATTACACAAAGCCCTCGGCCGAGGCAGGAGATTTACTGGTAGGTATTCCAGTAGTATCTCTGGGTGTTCTGGACTACACTCCGACACGACTTGTACCGCTTTTGGGGGTCTGACTTTTACCAACCCCCTAGGCCCGCCATGCGATGCTCATAGACGAACGGACCAGACTGTATGGATATTGTCACTGACAGGCTCAGTAGGGTTTCAGGATGAGTTCGCTCATCGACGTCCCTTTTGGTCAATACCTGGTAGCCCGTTACGTATACGCTAATACCTCTGACGTGCTAGTGGTTAAATCCACAACCAAAGTATTGACGAGACTTTAGAGTCCCCCACAGACCGTTTTCTCAAGTTTCGGGCGAAACGTTGTAGAGGCCGTATGGAGATATGGCAGGGTTCGATCAGATACGTGTGGTATTGCATGGATCATGATCGGACGGATAATACTAGCGGGCTTTGGTTTAAGCCGGATCCTAGTATTGTACAGTGTAGATTTTGTCTCTTTGCATTTGTATTCACTGGGAATACAAATACGGGTATGTGTATACAGTCGCGGGGTTTTCCTGTAATTTATTACGGGATCAGTTTTCTGAAGTTGCCGGTTTGTATTCCGTTCCGGCCAGTTTTCCTTTGTTCCTTCACGGCCGGACTTATCTGATGGAGGGGCTAATTTGCAGTTGTGCAAATTAGTATTTTTGGAGGGGGTTATTTGTATATGAGGGCTTCATGATTGTTCTAGCATGATGAGATTCTTTTTGGGTCTTTTCCTTTGCATTTATTGGATGGCTATTGATTTGGATTTTGATTGGAAATTGATTTGATCATTTTTTCTTCTCATTATCATTCTTTTTCTCCACTTGCAATTTCTCTCTCCACCATTTTTCTTATGGGGCCGGCCACTTGAGGGGAGAGGGGAGAGAGATTTTATTTTGGTGGTGTGGGAAAAATTATCTCATTCTTTGCTTGTTGCAAAATTCCAAACTCCTCTCCAAAGCTCATCTCTTCTCCATTTCATCACAAAGGCAACTTCAAACCCCAAAGAGACAAACCATTCCACACTACTCTACTTCAACCTTGGACGCGTCGGCTAGCCAACTTCGCGCCCGAGTTGCCTCAGTCCAGAGGTGAGAGCCCGTAAAAGAACCCGGCGATGTGGTGCCCGTTTCGACGAGGAGGCGACAACCGGAGATTCCGCGAGGAGATCAGAGTGGAGGCGAAGACCGAAGGACACGGATCGCTTGGTATAGCTTCTCTACTCCTTTTCTTGTTTGCTAGAGTTAGATTAATGGCCCAATCCGGGATTTTTAGTGCGCGGTGGTGCCGGTTCTAGTTTATAGAAAAGTTTTCGTTTCCGCATTCCAGCGTCGGATTGACGACCGGGGCGCCGCCGTGCACTTACACTGGTATCAGAGCCACGCCATTGACCTAGTCTGGCTTGCTCTAATGTGTTTACAAGTTCGATCGAACGAATTTCCGAAAACCCGATTTCATTTGCATGAGTTTCTGTCGATTTTGTTTTCTGCTCGAAAATTTTTTCAGGTTGTTGCAGAATATCATGCAGGAAATTCTAAGACCTCTGTAGAAATTTGGTCGCATGAACTCATAGTTCCACCGTGGAACCGCGGCCAAACCCATGCATTGGCCGTGGTTCCGCCGCCACTTTGACCCCTCTCTGCACCAAATTTCTACAGTTGTTTTATGACTTTGAAATGGGGTTTTTGGAATATTCTTTTTGGGCCCAGAATTTCTTTGAGTGCTACAGTTGTGCTTGGGGCCCACTTCGGTAAATTTGATCGATCGAAAATTTTAAACATGTTAGTTCACAGTATTTACATTATATCTACGACCGTGAATGTCATTTGATCGGTAAATTCTGTCTAACTGCTATAGCCCTTTTAGACGGATTTGCGAACGTGACATTCACGTTGATGTTCTGTGTTGTGCTGTGATGTTGCGGATTGGTCGTGGGGATAGCCTGGGTGCAATGGTAGTACAGTTTCGTTTTATATGTACATTTGATATTGCGGGGCGAGCGTCCGACATGTGGACTGCCGTTACTGCCTGTTTGTATATTATTCTTTTTGGGGCACGACCGGGATAAGGTCGATGTACCTGTTGTATATTTTACTTTCTGTACTAGGATTACCCCGCGGAGGGGTGCACGGATAGCCGAGTTCTAGAGGGCAACGAGCCTGCATCTCATGGCGTTGAGACGGAGGGGGCTTCACTCTAGAATTGGCGGGCTATTCGCCACACCCGTAGGGGGTATAGGCTGACCCAGGAGGGGTGCCCAAGTTACCGGATTCCGTGAAGTGCTGGGTGGTCCATTCACGTTGCTGAAGGGCGCTGCCTCGCTTCAGGTTTTGGCGGGTAACTTGCCGCGCCCGTAGGGGTCTAGGATTTCATTGCACAGGCTATCCACATGACCAGGGGAACGTCGGGTTTCAGTAGTGGCTCTATGAAACCCGGGGATCCCAGATATCTGTATTGTTCTGTGATGCTGGTTACATTTCTGTGATGTTGCATTTTATCACGCCTTGAGCGAATATTATATATTGATATATATACTAGTAGATGTTGTATATGTTTTGCATCCGCGCTAGTCCAGTCCCCGCTCTGTCGTTAGTTAAGTAACCTAACTGGTGATGACGGGACCCAGTGGCGAATGCGGATGGCATATAGGTACATCATTATTTTCGTTCTTTATTGGTGTGATCAATTGATGGGACTGTGTTGATTCGGATCAATGCAAGCTAAACAAACCTATTCTGATGTTGTTGGAACACTTTTCAAAAAGCTGTTATTGCAAGGGCGTTCTCTTTTGTTTTGCACAGTGGTATTCGGTTATGAATATCCAGCTCCTCAGTCGACGAGGCAAAGGCCGAGATCCCTTCACCGGGAGTGACCCCTTGGACAGAAGTTTGCGTCAGGGCAATAACTTCACTATAGTCGTTTACTTTTGCTTTGCATCGTGGTATTCAGTTGGAATATCCTGCACCTCATTCTACGGGGAAAGAGCCGAGATCCCTTCACCGGGAGTGACCTCTTTAGCAAAGGTTTTCGTCACTATATTTTTATAAAGCTATCCAGTTCCTTCAACGATATCAAGTTCATTACGTTAAAGGTTTTCGCCAGAAACCATTTGTAACCCTCCGTCGTTTCATATGGATAGTCAATAAGTATTCAAGCTGTGTTTGTTGGCCAAAGTCAAGGCACAGTGATTGGTAGCTATTGGGTATTCATATGCAGCATAGATAGATGCGTTGGTTTGGGACAGTCGTACTACTATTTTGGCCTTCGTCAAGGATATGTACGGGTGGGTTCAAATTAACCTGGACAATGACGGGTAGAACTTGACATGTGACTTATGATATGTTGGCCTTCGTCAAGGTCTTAAGAGCATGGGGCAAAAATCCATATCTGGAGTTTCTAAAGAAACTGAAACTTGCCAGATATGCACATACCTTCTGGAGTGTGATAACGTGAGCGGATTCCGTCACGTTATCATGCGATGATAGTTGGATCCCGATTCCCACTGATGAGTTGGTTTACTCCTCGGGTGATCCCGACTAATTCTTCTTTCAGGTTTGGGGAAGAATTTGATGTACAGTGGGAGGTTTCCTGATTAGATAAAGTGATAACCATTCTGATCTAGGTTAGAGTGCACGCTGAGTGTTTCTTTTCTCTCTCTTTGGCAGCGCCCATGACCCGACCCTAGACTATGACTCAGTGACCAAAATTGACCGAACCTTCTTTAACACTGGCTTTTGGATTGTCAGAGTTGCAAACCTCATTGTCACTCCTACTTTTACCCTTTTCTCCAGGACACCCCGTATTACTATGAACGTCCACTTCCATTGGACAAAACCATCGTATGGTTATATACGAACTCGAAGGGATTTATTCGAGGATGGTTTCCGGTTCTGGAGAAAACGAATAGGACTATTCAGTTGTCTTTTCCTTTTACCTTCTCTCATGTTGCAAGTACTCCTTGGTTTAAGAGATAGTACACCTATTACGCAAATTGAATAGTCTTCTTCCAAACCATAGGCTGGTGCCGAACTGTAGGGAATGAAGAAAACCAATTAGCATAAACAATGGTGTGCAGAAGGTATTAAGTAAAGACATATCAAGGGATTAGTAAGAGGGCAAAGTAAATTGCGACTGCTATTCATGACCAAACCAAGTATTTCATTACCACTCCCATTTCACCTTTGTATTTCTCTAGGACACTCCGTATCACTACGAAGATCCACAGTTTATTGGATACTCCATCGTATGGTTATATACGAACTCGAAAGGAACTTGTTCCAATTCGGGGATGGATTCTGGTTCAGGAGAAAAAGGAATAAGGTTTATTCAGGTGTCTTTTATCTTCACCTTCTCTCGCATTGTGAGTGCTCCTAGGATTAGGACAGAACACCCATTATGCTTATTGGATAGTCTTCTTCCAAACCATAGGCTAGTGCCGAGCGGTAGGGAAGGAAGAAAACCATTTGGCCTAATGGGATGTACAGAAGGTAATGACTAAAGACATATAAAGGGATTTGGAGAGATGGCAAAGAAATATACGGTTACAGTTGTGAATCTGAATAATGGAAGAGGCATTACTAGGAATACCCGGATACCCCTACGAAACATTTCAATGTTTCAGTTTCACTGTGTACTGTTAAAAGAAAACTGATTTCCCAATTAGCCCTTCCTCCAGGGTATGTATTTACCAGGTATGATTCTCACATCTGTATGGTTTTACAGATGATGAGTGGGAGTAAGTTATTGGGAATTAGGTGATCATCCTCATTATATCGCGATTCGTTGTAATTGGTGATATTTGAGGAAATCGCCTGGGCTGTTTGCCGGACGGCAGATATTTGGTTTTGAATATCCGTTGCAATGCACCAATTTCAAATTGATATATCTGTACGTCTATTTTTATAGAGTGAGATATACCTTTTTGAAATTATGTCTATGACATTTACCTATATCAGTGGATGGTTAGGTAAGGAGCATTAAACAGCGGTGTAATTCTTCTTAACCATAAATACAGTTTTCAACCTACGACACACAGTGAATAAGTCACTAGACTCAGGGGACTTATACAGAGTATTATATGTTGTCCAGTGTCCATCTGGACAGAGGGGTTGGTACTCGTACTATATTCTGTTTACTTGTGACTTCTCTAGTTCTTAGACATGTGTTTCGTAGAAATGCAAGATCTAAGTTTTGAGAAGTTATAAGTATAAGATTAAAGTAGAGAACCAGGCATTGCAAGTATCGGGATTCTTCAAGGTGATCGAAGATGTAGATACTTGTGTATGGTATTCAGTTGATAGTAATGATTAAGAGAACTTGCTTCTCTTTCAGGTTACTCATAATTGGAAGTATTCCTAAGTTAAGTAACGCTGATCGGCCTCCTTCCATTTAGTTGACATGCACTGGAGACAGCTGCATGATTTGAATCTGGTTCAATTAAATCAGTGTCTCTGTTTCTGTATTGGATATAGAACAGTTCATATCTTAACGATGTTAAGGTACGAATTGTCCGGCTTATGCTTAAAACCAGACTCTGGATAACTCAAGGCACGTTTCTGTAATGGCTGTTTGTGGGTTGACCCAGGCTATGACGAGGGTTGACTTTCTACCATCAGGAAGATTAATAGTGATATTGTTCTTGACTCGCCACAGTTTTAATAAAAATGGACTTTTTCAGAAAACAGAAGTGGGAGTATGGTAGAACTGGAAATGATTCCAGAACCGCAAACGATTACTGAAGATTTTATATGAAACTAAAGATTCAATCTGGTTTGACATTCCATTGGCCACTCCGCAGATATGGTGGGTAACCTCAGGCGCTCGAGAGGTACTTCGGTATGCTCAAGGACGATGACAGGGAGGTTCTTGTTTACCCAGACTTGCCATTACTGTTGTTCCAGACTGTGAGACCCGGCAGGAGGATGAGTATAGCGTCGTTCTAAACTAGCTTTAGAAGTATATGTCTATATGACTCTGCCAGAGAGTTGTCGTAGTCAGTGGGAGCAGCGGAAGCATAGTGGACAAGTGGCTTATATCTATTTATAGACTAAAGCAGATATAGCGGAGATAGATCATCTATTTCTGATGTAACAGTCATAGTTTTGGCTTCATCAGAATAGGGGATGGATCTATTAAGAAGGTAGTAGGGTGTGATGTCCTGGTATTTGGATGACATACACAGAGTAGGAAGTGAAATTCCTATACTACGATCGGTTATACTTTGGTTGTCACACAGTGGTTTCTCCAGATAGGATATTAATCCAATCCTGGAGAAACAATCGGAAGCAGTTTTAGAACATAAGTGGATGTTCTAGGGATTTGATAACGGCAGCCTCCTTTTGGAGACGGTTATCATTCCAGGCTTCCAAGGTGACCTGGATGACAGAGTGGCTGTCAGAGTTATAGTTTTCCCTCTGACGAGGGGCAGTATTTTAGACAGGTGGTCCAGGTGGATACTGAGGGAAGGATGGCGCAGGATACTGATTAAGTTCAGTTGACGATACAGTCTAAGAAGTTTGGATTTGGAGTTCATTTATGAACTAGGTCCCATCAGACATCCAAACATATTCTAAGACAGGTATTGCTCATTTCGGGAGATGGTTTTCTCCGCGAACTTGAGATAAAGAGAGACATAGAAAGAAACATCACAGTGGATCCACTCACTGAGGCTATTCCTCGAACGCAATAGTTTTGCAAACAAGCTTTGTGAGACTGACTAGTAGAGGAGTTGGGTGTTCGGTATCACACGGGCTGTGAGTATGCGACATCGCAATAATTAGCCTTGAGTGCAAATGGGAGATTGTTGGAGATAGTGCCCTCAGAGTTAATTATTGGATCACAGGCACGTGATTGCAATGATTGATGGAGGACTTATCCCGGTAGGACAGTCTTACTCAAGATGATAGTATGCTATCTGGTTTGTCTTTATCATCGTGTACTGCTTTAGGTGACCTTACTAGTCGCTATTGCACGTTGATAGAGCCCCTAGGATTCTTGCTTGACTACCAGCAGTATGAGGGCGATCATATACGTGGGAGCTGGGGTCTATAAGCACATCCTTAAAAGGTCCCTAGTCGTAGGAGTTTCGAGACAGGGCATCGATACTCCAGAGTAGACTAGTGTATACAGTCGAGACCCCGACGAGGGGCGGTGGCCGGTCTCACAAGCCACTGGTGTCAGTTGGTTCACCTAAGATATATACAGGTGCTCATTGGGTTATGAGTACACCGGACAGGACTCGCCGGGAACATGCTAGTTGGTCTTATACCTGACGTCATATAGCAGTTCCCTGGTGACATGTGTACAGGTTAGATCATCGACCTGAGATCGTCATTTGTCTCGTGTGAGTTCCCACTGTGCTTTGATTACTACCCTACCATGCTCAAAGGAAACGTGCAAACAGGTTTTAGTTGGGTACAGTCCCGAGCAACATGGAGGTAGTGAGCGGATCTGCAGGGGTTCGTCTCTCCCGGTATTGGGGGTGAGGTCGCGCTGTGTCAAGGAGAACCATTACACAAAGCCCTCGGCCGAGACAGGAGATTTACTGGTAGGTATTCCAGTAGTATCTTAGGATGTTCTAGACTACACTCCGACACGACTTGTACCGCTTTTGGGGGTCTGACTTTTACCAACCCCCTAGGCCCGCCATGCGATGCTCATAGACGAGCGGACCGGACTGTACGGATATTGTCACTGACAGGCTCAGTAGGGTGTCAGGATGAGTTCAGTCATCGACGTCCCTTTTGGTCAATACCTGGTAGCCCGTTACGTATACGCTAATACCTCTGACGTGCTAGTGGTTAAATCCACAACCAAAGTATTGACGAGTATTTAGAGTCCCCCACAGACCGTTTTCTCAAGTTTCGGGCGAAACGCTGTAGAGGCCGTATGGAGATATGGCAGGGTTCGATCAGATCATGATCGGACGGATAATACTAGCGGGTTTTGGTTTAAGCCGGATCCTAGTATTGTACAGTGTAGATTTTATCTCTTTGCATTTGTATTCACTGAGAATACAAATACGGGTATGTATATACAGTCGCGGGTTTTTCCTGTAATTTATTACGGGATCAATTTTCTGAAGTTGCCAGTTTGTATTCCGTTCCGGCCAGTTTTCCTTTGTTCCTTCACGGCCGGACTTATCTGATGGAGGGGCTAATTTGCAGTTGTGCAAATTAGTATTTTTGGAAGGGGTTATTTGTATATGAGGGCTTCATGATTGTTCTAGCATGATGAGATTCTTTTTGGGTCCTTTCCTTTGCATTTATTGGATGGCTATTGATTTGGATTTTGATTGGAAATTGATTTGATCATTTTTTCTTCTCATTATCATTCTTTTTCTCCACTTGCAATTTCTCTCTCCACCATTTTTCTTATGGGGCCTGCCACTTGAGGGGAGAGGGGAGAGAGATTTTATTTTGGTGGTGTGGGAAAAATTATCTCATTCTTTGCTTGTTGCAAAATTCCAAACCTCTCTCCAAAGCTCATCTCTTCTCCATTTCATCACAAAGGCAACTTCAAACCCCAAAGAGATAAACCATTCCACACTACTCTACTTCAACCTTGGACGCGTCGGCTAGCTAACTTCGCGCCCGAGTTGCCTCGGTCCAAAGGTGAGAGCCCGTAAAAGAACCCGGCGATGTGGTGCCCGTTTCGACGAGGAGGCGACAACCGGAGATTCCGCGAGGAGATCGGAGTGGACGCGAAGACCGAAGGACACGGATCGCTTGGTATAGCTTCTCTACTCCTTTTCTTGTTTGCTAGAGTTAGATTAATGGCCCGATCCGGGATTTTTAGTGCGCGGTGGTGCCGGTTCTAGTTTATAGAAAAGTTTTCGTTTCCGCATTCCGGTGTCGGATTGACGGCCGGGGCGCCGCCGTGCACTTACAGTGGGTGTTGGGAAGAGGAGAAGAAGAGGAGTGGGAAGCTCGGAGGTTGGTGGAGGTGGTGATGGTTGCCGAGGCTCGAGGATGTTGGGGGCTCGTGCAGTTTGTAGTCGACGGTGAGGCGGTGAGCTGCGGTGGTGGTGATGCAGATGGTGAGGGGGTCTCGGGTTGCTTGAGGAGGAGGATTAGGCAGTGAGTGAGGAAAGTGGTGGAGGTCAAGGATGCGAGGGTTGCGCGGGTCTCTTGGGAGCAGTTGAGGGGGAGGCGAGGTCATGAGGTGGCGTGTCGTACGGGGACGTTGGGGTGAAGTAGCTCGGGGCACGCATAGAAAATTAAGAAAACTTTTGCAAAAGTGAAGTTTTATTAATTATTGACAACTTAATGGTTTTGGGGGTGAAATTTAGAAATATTAGAAACTTGGTAGTTTTGAGATGAAATTTGGAAATATTGAAATATTAGGGGTGAGATATAAAAAAAAACCTTAATCATAGGCTGAGCTCAACAATCTTTAAGAAAGGGTTGACAACAAAATATAGAAAATTAAGAAAGTTTTTGCAAAAGTGAAGTTTTATTAATTATTGACAACTTAATGGTTTTGGGGGTGAAATTTAGAAATACTAGAAACTTGGTAGTTTTGAGATGAAATTTGGAAATATTGAAATATTAGGGGAGGGATATAAAAAAAACCTTAATTGTAAATTATCAATCGTGGCGAACGAAAAGCCACCCCACTCACCCCGTAGTACGAGACCTCTATCGAACCACCCCATCTCTCACTCATTAAGGCCCGACTACACCCAGCACCACCATCATCGACCAATTCCAACTACACCACAACCAATAATCCCCTCCCAATTTCAACCTCAATTTCATCACCGTCAACCCCAATTTCATCATCAACCATCAACTAATCTTTTATCGACACAGTATCAGAGAGAGAGAGAATGACAAGCCACACATCAAGTGCTCAAGGCAAAACCAACTCCAAATATCACCCCACTGATGCGCCAATCAACACAGAGGGGTTCCATGGCCGTTTCTGCAGCCCGATCAAAATGCACAGCAAGACCAGCCCCAGAAAGAAAAGAGAACCTGAGGTATCATCAAAATAATATTTCCATAATTTACCACATACAATTCTTTTACTCTTTTTTAAAAGTTTATTTAGTATTATCAAAATAATATTTCCATAATTGATATTGGTTTGCTATTTGTTAGTTAACCTGAGGTATTTCTTGCTAGCTGTATAGAACTTCTTAGTCCCACATCGGAAGCAAGAGAAGATGGGGCTGGGAAACAAGGCCATAAAACGAGAATAAATGTAATTTAATAAATCATACCTTTCTCGGCCTTTTGGCTAAGATCAAGTGTAGTATCTGTTCTTATCAGTTTAATATCTGATACGTGGGCCATCGGCTCATTATGATGTTAAATTAATTTTTTCTCCGGTGGAGTGCCCATCACAGTAGCTTGCTATTGGGGCTCTCAAGCGCTGCCCTTGTGTTGCACTGTTGCATGGGTCTGGCGCACCCTACCAAAACTTAATTAAAATTTTCTTAATAAGGTATCTTGATATTGTATTTTTTTTAATTACATTATTACATTATTTGCACAGTCATAAATTTTGTTTTCTATGAACAATTCCTAGAATCTGAGAATGACCAATATAACTTTGTATATATATAATCATACACGCTGTTTTTATTAAATTGTAACTTTTCTTTTTTTGAAGAATTGTGGAGATGTTAAAGCCCTTGAATTGCACACTAATAAAGGAAACCATAATTTTTCCTCAGTAAACGACGATAGAGATGCAAAAATTTATACATTAGTCTTGTAGTAGTGTAACTTTTCGAAAATGTTCTTCTATTTTAACCATTCAAATATTTCCAAATCTCTGAAAAATCTCTACCATCACATCTACAAATTTTATCAAATATCTTAGACAATAGATAGCAGAGGGTAAGATTGGTCCAATAGAATTGCAATATGTGCCAACAAATTTATCTCAAGTATCTAAACAATCCAAAAAACTAATACTTGCAGCATCACAAGCAGGATGCTGCCTAATTTAAGGAGCTCATCCACAACCAATAAAAAGATGAGGGCAAAATAGATGCCTATTTCATGGAAATTTCAATTTTGGCATCTTTGCTCTTTTCATTACAACTTTAGATCAGCAAAGGCAAAAGTTTGGCGACATTCGACATTTTCGTTTTTATGTTGTTTTTTCCCCCTTTTGAATCGGGAACGATGGGAGAATCAAGCATGGGGTCCGCGCATGTGAAAATGACAAAGAATCATGATAAGCCCGTTCGCGTTCTAGAGTTGTTAAGTAATTGTACCATAACAAGGCAGTGGTCTTTGATGGAGGCCGTGATCTCCTTCAGATGTTGTCCTCCATCGATCCTGTGATGACGGTCTTTAACGGTTGAGATTTGGTTTGAGAGTTGTTAAGCTTGTGGATCTTAATGGGTTGGCGTTGACGCTGAGCTATCTGCAAAAGAAGTCCCGGGATGGGTGACCACCGTAGAACCCTCCAACGATCAAGTTGATGCCAAGGAATATATGCAGAGTAACGGCGTATTGGAATCTGTTTAAATTGGAATTAGACTCTATTACAATGAGGATGAACATTGCTTTACTCATCGCAGTGGTTATGTTGCCGGCTGCTTTGATCGTCGTTAGAACCAGCTGATCCACTGCCAAGATCATCGTTTATCAACATGCGCAAGTTGCACCGTAACTTTCTCTCTCTTTTCATTGTCAATTCATACTCAACTCATAGTTTTTAGTTTTTCAGACTTTTGGTTTCATAATTCTTAACTCTATTTTTTGTGTTTGTTAAATCATTCGCACATCCTGCTCCGGGGTTCATACATTGTAAAGCACCAATGCAATGTTGCGTTTTTGGCACCTCTCCAAATGTTGATTGAAGTCTTTATGCCTATACATGCCCTTAACAACTATCAACCAAAGCAACGTGCTATTTGCATCTCTTTTGAGCTTTACTACTATCATGTTACCAAATTGTATTTTGCTACGTCTCTTATGTTAATTTTATGTGTATGGTGGATAATAAGTGCATTTTCCTTGCCTAAAGAGAAGTTTCTCTCCTATCTTAATTTGAAGGCTTGTATTGTTAGTGTTGAACTTAAAATAATCCCAACTGGTATTATATATATGATTTTTGGTGACTGAACAACCGCTAGAGGAGCAATTTTGTTGAACCAAAAAACTTAAGTAAAATATATATTTCTTGGAATTGTTTGAATGATCTTTCGCAGCTAGATATACTCATCTTCAACTATGTCAATAACGCACAAATAGTACATGCACACACAGACACTTGAACATGCACACGCAGAAACATGCACGTACCTATATAGGATATATTTATAAATATCTCCATGATGTATCCCTGTCAGTACCTTAACATTCCTTACAATAAATTTTCATTTGACAAATAAATGGGATCATCATAAGACGGTCTATCTATGTGCATGTAATGCGCACATAAAGATTGTTGGTGGTGGTTGTGCTCTATGTCAAAGCATCAAACACATTGTACATTTTGATATGCTGTTAGAAAATTTGTTACCAGTCACAGTAAGATACCTTATATGCATTGGTAACAATCACTACTTGACCTTAAATGCTTGGATAACGATTTTAGAAATTTCAGTTCTTATTTCTAGAACTCCTTCTCTTCATTGGTTTTGGAATATCACAACTTCTAATGACAGGATATGGAATGCAGCTTTTCTCTTCTGTAAGTGGATGAATTTAAATGAGTTTAGACAATAGCATTTTTGCTGCTGGGCTATTTGATTTATAACTGATGTATTGAGTACTTTACTTTTATTGACATGTCATGAAATGTGCAGGTTCTGCTGCTCGTGTTTATTTGGTGCTTTATGGTTTGTAGCAAGGAAAGGTATGGCTGTCAAGGGCAAGCTACGTCAGATTCGGTAAGGAATTTGAAAATATTTGCTTATAGTCTCTACTGTGTATCTACTTGTTTCAGAAGCAATGGAAAGACTTGTTATTTTATTTTTGGATGGAAATAAACAAACATGCAAAAGTCCACCATGAATACGTGTATTGGGCTCTCCAGTATTGGAAAATACTGTAGTGGATCCAAATTTTAAAGCAAACTTCTTGTTAATGCTATAAGCTATTGCATCTACTCATCTTAACAGGATTCACTTATCCAAAAAAATTACCATACCGTTCCGTCTTAACTAGAAATAGTTTAGATAAGCAAATGAAGCACTACCCTTTATCTTCCCTTCACGCAGCTGTATATACGGGTATTTCAAACTGATATTGGCATATATGTGTGACCGTCTCAGAAGCACAACCCTTTGTTCCAAGATAGTTACCTTTGCTGTTGATATCCTCTTAAGATATTATTGAAGCTTGATGTTATGGTATCACTGGATCAAGTAAGAGGAGGCAAGTTTGAAAATGAAATCCTGCACTCTATTCTCTTTTTTTTCCCTCCATCTCGAAGTCGTAGTAGTTAAGCCGCCAAAGGGGATTCAGAATATGTCGGAGCATCTTAAATGTTTTAGTTAGTTGTTATGTTAAACGTCTAAAAAAGCGGGTAGCTTATGTAGACATTAAAAGCTATTGGCTATCTGTCTAAGCGACGGGTAAAATGGTGTCATCGGCAGGGAGAAGATTTAAAATACTCCCATGGTCTCTTCAACACTTCCTAACCACTCCAAAAGCTTCATCTCCTTTGCTTTTATCATAATTCTAGTATATACATCATTAACAAGTTACAAACTACAAACTAAACAACTAGAAACTATAAAAGAGAGAATGGATCTCCTTGCTTTAGTCCTCTTTTGCAATTAAGATTTCCTCTAATATTGTTCACAAGAACCAAAGTATTTCCACCTGTAATTGTTAACATAATTCATGACACCCATATAATGTGAGGTTCAATAAGGAATTTGATGATATTTGCTTACAGTCTTGTTTATTTATCTGTTTGTTGTTTTTAATTTTACTTCTGAAATAAAATGGATAAACTTATTGTTTGTTGTGAATGTAAGTTTGTCAAATAATTAATCCTTTACTTCTGATGTTTCGATGTTTTATTAAAGGGGACCTGTACTCCTAATTACATAATATCATTCTTGTCTTTGAATTTATTTTTTTTTAAAAGGCAATGAGAGAGGTAAAGCAAATATATGACCCGAGCTTTTTATTCATCACACGTCTGATTTTTTAACGACAGATACACTGAAGGATTTATTCATTCTAGCATTAGTTAGAACAATTTCTTCTAACATATTGATCAAAGCCTAGAAGAAAAGTAGGAGCATGCTGATTCTTATTCTTTAAGGGCATATAGTAGCGCAAAGACGACAATGCTTGGTAGTGTAAAGAAAAACGCAGCACTGCTCAGATGGTTTGCATGGTCCAAAACTTGAGTCTCCTTGCTGTTGCGGCTGCTGGCGTGCTAAATTGAGATTGAACACAAAATACGAATAAATAGAGTTTAGAAGAAATATCAAGAAAGTTGTGTTAATTAAGATGACTAGGATGTGAGAAAGGGGTTGGTAACTCAAAAACTTACCTTGCTCTTTGTGTTTGTTGTACAAAGGGCTCGGCAGCGAAGAAGATTCAACTACCATTGAGACAGCCAACAACAAAGCCAATGTTAGCAGCAACACACCGGTCTTTGCCATTATACTATCGGTGCAAAGGTATGTAGCTGTTTACAAACAGATCGCAGAGGGCTGTAAGTATAAAGAGATGAGAAAGGGAAAGGCAAGTTGTGGGTTTGTGAATGAGGACGCATGCATGGCCCTTTTATACGTGTTGTCATGGGTTGTCCTTTAAGTTTTGTTGATAATTCAAAACTAATACAGAATTAAGGATAGGATATGTAGTGGCTAGCTTCCGGTATTGCTTCCAATTCTTGTCTTATAATGCTGGGAGTTGATGGTACGCCCATCTTTCTGCAGAAGTAGAATGCCACAAAGAGGTCCACACCAGTCTTCCTATTCCCGGAGCTGAGGAATCGATTTCTAGTGGCTAACTTTACCAAGAAGGTTAGGCCCTTCCAAGGCGTTTTATTATGCTCGCATGAGTGGTCTTACCAAAGATAGGAATTTCTCCATTCTTCGATGATCCAACGCGCTAAGGGAATGAATGTTCTTACATGGATTGTAAATGCATGAATGCGATGGACCAAAAAATCTGCAGTTCCTAGTGGAATAGGCAACAAAGCTACTTTGCCTTCTACTGCTACTAACTCACCACCTCCCCAAGTTAAGTTGGTACTTGTTGCTGCACCGGGAGCGGTTATGCCAGGTGCTAAAGTATGAGTGTTTTGTACCCATTGAGCAAAGATGGGTTGTAATTGTATAGCGGTATCTGAAACATGTCTTGGGGACGTACTAAAGCTAGCGCTCATGTCATCCACACTTTTATTGACCGTCACCAGCTTTGACAATTAAGTTCCTAGAGCTATTGGTACTAATTTATTAGCTGTGTTATAGAATACTATAAGCTTAAGGGCTGTTTGGTTGTAGGATTTAGAAATTTGGATTCCAAAATAGTACGGTTGAAAATTTCTGGATTTCGTAATTTGTTGTTTGGTTGGTTTTGGATTTCTAGTATTGGATTTGTAGATCCTTGTAATATTTGTTTGGTTGGTGAAAAGAAAGTGGGATTTGGATTTGAGAATTTTAGAGAAAGATAGATAGAGAGAGGATTATTAAATAAATAAAGTACACGGGTCCCATCCAAAAGTACAATGATTAGTGCCAAATCCCTGCAAATCCTTAAAAAAATTTAGGATTCAAGAATCCATGTTTTGTGGTGGGCCCTCCATAAAAAACAAAGGAATCCTAGAAATCCAAATCCACCAACCAAACACAAAATTATGGAATCCTAGGATTCCACAATCCAAATCCAAAATAATCCTGCAACCAAACAGGCCCTTAGTAACATCGTTTTGCAACTAAAGTTTTAATTGAGTGTTGTTTTAACAACATCATTAGAAAAATTAAGGTGGCTTTCTTAGTTATAGTTGACAAAGATGACAGCTTCCATTTACTTTTAAATTAGGCTTAAAGTGCAGCATGCACCGACCCGCGTGTAAATAATGTTATTCTTGATAATTAATTATTCATAATCAGTCCTTGTAAGGTCAGCAATGGACAGAATGCACATCTATATAAAAGCTCTCAAATTGGCTTATCCCGATTCACTCATGCTCCTTACCCCTAATTTCTTGTTCTCGACAAATATATACTTAATGATCTGTTTGTAAACTTTAGTTGTGTTTAAGCTCTATATACCATGAAGAAGAACATTGCTTTACTCATCGCATTGGCTTTGTTGCTAGCTACTTTGATCCTAGCAGAACCTGCTGCTTCACTGCCAACATCCCCATTGTTCAACATGCGCAAAGTGCAGTGTAAGGTTCTATCTCGACGCAGTTTTTTTTCTAGCTTTTTATCTTCTTCCTTTTGTTTTGGTAATTCTGAACTCTATTTATTTTGTGTTTTCCTAGCTCATGCAGCACGCAGTGCGCCGGGCTTCATACGATGTAAAGCACCAATGCAGTGTTGTGTTTTCGGCACCTCGCCGAAAGTTGATTTTAGCCTTTGTGCCTATACTTGCCCCTGAGAATCACCATCAGAAGCAGCAAGCTCTTTCATCTATTTTAGGCTGTTCTGTTATTTTTGTATGAAGGCATTTATAGTTGGTCTTAAACTTGTAATAATCTCACTGTTGATTTTAAATAAAGTGATTGTGGATGATTGAAGAGCATCTAAAGGAGCATATTTTGTTGAATGAGGAAACTTCAGTACACAAACCTTATTGTCAAATGTAATAATCACACCAAAGGCTCGTTATCAAACATATTGTGAAATGGTTACAAGAGGGGGGAAACCCCCTCTCAAATGTTTACAACACCAATTAAAAATTTAGCAACTGTCTATTGAATTGGCCAACAGATGTCCATCCCAATATTGCTTCAAATATCCTGCAAAAACATAAAACAAGATGAACGCTTGATTAAAATTTCGGATAGGAAATGCTTAATGTCAACTATTTTGAAGTATTCTCCTTTTCACTTTGATCCTACCAGGCTTGGAAATTTTCTTATGTACAGCCTCAAACTTTTTTGGAGTCAAAGAATTACAATAAGGACCCCTTAGCACCAATTAAGTACTCTTATACCTAATAAGACCCAAGGGAAATCAACAACAATATTTGACAACCAAAAAATAAAAATAAAAATTCAACCTCGATAACAAATATATATCAAAAAATTTCTGGAGTCGGCTATATAGATCTGATTTATCCATTCTACTCTATTTAAGGCCGTCTCCTCGATTACATTAGCAATTAGTATATCAATCCTAACCGTCTCCATCAACTGAGGCGTTTGTCGGTCTCCATTGCACATGTCCAAACCATCTCAATTTATTTTATTCTCTGTAGGAGGTGTTGTTAAGGAGTCTTGTATATCACGACACTGCATGCATTACCAGAAGAGAATCAGACGTGTGATGAAATGTACTTAAGACGTCTGATGAATAAAGTCCTAGAAATTCAAAGGAGGCGCAGACGTCTGAGCGTATGTGCTTCAGACATCTGCCAACTCTCTGGCTAGACACGCTGAAGAGGGTCAGACATCTAACCCATACAAGGTCAGATATTTGGCGATACTCTGGTTTGGAAACAAAGCGAGCGCAGACGTTCGACCCGCATAGGGCCAGACTTCTATCAACGGTTTCTGCGCGTGCAGATTTGAGTTTATCTCGAAATTTAGGATTCTGGATGGCAGTTTCGTAATTAAGTGGATTCTGTTATATTTCAGATTATATTTGTTTATAAATAGTAAGCTAGGGTTAAAATTTAAAGTGTGCAATCTTAACTATGAGGTTTAAGGAAGTCGAAACGGCAACTCCATAAGAGATCAAGGCGCAATTAAGAAGAACTTAGAGAGAAAGAGGAGGAAATCTCGTTGGAGATCTATAAGGAGAAGGATTGTAACTCTCGTAAGGTTTTTTTTCTCTAAAGTTCGTATAAAGTGTTTTCCCCTTTTTACTGAATCTCTTGTGTGTTATTTGATTTTGCGTTTGTTCTAGTTGTCATCCGTTAAAGGGGGTCTTAGTTTAGATCCATCAAGCTTGGTGTTGTCTCCGCTGCGTGCTAACAAATGGTATCTAGAGCGTCAACAACTGGTATCAGAGCCAATAATTGGTATCAGAGCCGCGTTTTTTAGTTTTTTTGATTTAAATTTACGATGGGTGACAACGTTTGTGTCTGCTCCCCATCTTCTTAGATTGTGATTGTATTGAATTGGTTCATAAGGATCTGAGAGAAAGATTTTTGCTTCGAAATTAAGGATGACGAATTACAAGGCCAATAGCACCAAGTTCGAGGTGGAGAAATTTAATTGGAAACAAAACTTCTCGATGTGACAGAAAAGGGTTAAGACTAGGGCTGGTAATCAAACGAGCTAGTTCGTGTTCGGCTCGCTAAGAGCTCGTTCAAGCTCGACTCGTTTATTAATGAACCGAACATGAGCCAAAACCTTAGCTCGTTTATTTAACGAGCCGGACATGAGCCGGCCCTGACTAGTTCGGTACCCAGCTCGAGTTCGGTAACAGCTCGAGTATATTTGCATATGCCCAAATATAATTGCATCCATCATCCATCAACCCAAAATCCATAATATAAAGTCCGGTGAGTAGTGACTAATAAGTAGTAAGTAACTTAGTATCCAGTAGCTACCCACTAGACTCAATATCCATTACTCATCAACTTACAACTTATAATATAATCTTATATAAAAAAGAAAGCGAAGAAAAACCCTAGAGGCTAGAGTTCAGATCCACTCCAGTCTCCAGAGACTTCTCTTCTATCTCAAATATCTCACATCTCTCTCTCACACACTTTTTTTCTCCTTATCTCTAAATTTCTTTAAAGTTTCGATTTTTAAGCCAAAGGTCTCACTTTTGGGATTCGATTGAGCAATGTATTTTGAAGAACCTCTATTGATTTCTTCGTTTTAGAAGTTGTTTTTTGCGATTTCTGCATCGTTTTGAGGATGATGAGAATTTGTAATATGTAGAGATAATTCCTTGTTGTCCTTGAGAATTGTTAGGTGTTGGTTAAATATTTCGAGATCTAAGTTAAGTGAAGCCTTTGAATTGTTTGATTTCTGTTTTGTTTTATCATTTGTATAAAGAAAAAGCTTTGATTGTAAAAAAGCAGTTTTTAAAAAAAAATTTTGATTAATTGAGCTGGACCTGAGCCGAACACGAGCTCGGCATATTTAATCAAGCCGGATCTGAGCTGAGCATCTCCAGCTCGATTCAGATCCGAGCCGGACTTGGGCAGACCAAAAAAGCCCTGAGCCAAACTCGAGCTAAGCTTGGCTCACTCAAGCTCGACTTATTTACACCCATAGTTAAGACACTTCTTGTAAAAGAAGGGCTGATTAAACTTCTTGGCGGTAAAAAACCTACCAACATGACAAATGATGCATGACAAGACATAAATCAGAGAGCATAGTGCACATTATAATTGTCTGGCGGATAACATGATGTACAACGTCATGAAAGAAACTTCTGTGGCAAATTTATGGTTGAAGTTAGAGGGTTTGTATATGACAAAAGCTTTGTCTAACAAGCTGTATCTAAAGAAGCAACTCTACGGTTTACGTATGAAGAAAGGTATTCTAATTAATGATCACTTAAATAGCTTCAATAAGATGGTCAACGATCGTTTATGTCTTGAAGTAAAGTTAGAGGAGGCGGACCAAACGCTTTTACACCTTTCTTCGCTTCCAAATTCGTATGAACACTTGGTGACAACAATTCTCTATGGGAAGGAGACTCTCGATATGGAGGAGGTTACAACTACGCTTCTCAACAATGAGATCATGAAGAAATCAAATCTATCAGAGGAGTCATTAGAGTTGTTTGCCGGTGAAAGAGGAAGGTCGAAGGCTGGATACGGAGGCAGGAGCATAAGTGGGAAATCCAAATCATCCGGGCGAGAGGGCGAACTATGCTTCTTTTGCAAACAGCCAGGGTATATGAAGAAGCAATGCCAAAATTACAGACAATGGTTGCAGAAGAGGGGTAAAGGTGCTAGTATAAAGTGTTCGGATCAAGCCTGTGTTGCGACTATAACAGAAGAAGATCCGTATGATATACTCGCAGTACATACCGGGAAGAAAGAAAATTCTGATGCTTGGATACTTGACTTCGTATGTTCTTATCTTATGTCCCCAAAAGGAGTTGTTCGACACTTATAAGGAGTTTAATAACAGCAGTGTTCTTATGGGGAACAATGTGGCATGCAAGGCCATTGGCATAGGGAATATCAAAGTCCGCATGTTTGATGATGTGGTGTGAACACTTGTGAATGTGTGACACATTCCAGAATTAAAAAAGATTCTGATTTCTTTAGGAGCATTGGATGCGGTATGATGAAAGTTCGTTGGTCAAGATGGTGTGCTAGTGGTCATGAAGGGACAACGACCGAAGCATTTGTATCGCTTGGATGGCAGCATAGAGAATGGTGGTGCAGCCGTGGCTACAAAGAAATAGGTGGAGGGTACCGCAAAACTGATGCATATGCGTCTTGACCACATGAGTGAGAGAGGGTTTCATGAGTTGCACAGAAGAGAGTTGCTGAAAGGTATTACCACGCGCAAGCTGGACTTCTGTAAATATTGCACGATGGAGAAACAATATATGGTCTGCTTCAAGCAAGCCGTGTACAAGACTGAAGGACTTCTCGATTATATACACTCAGATGTATGAGGGCCATCACCGGTTCCATCAAAACGAGGTGCCATATTGTAACATTTTGGAAAATTATAAATATTAATTTATAATTTTAATTATAAAAATAATGAGTTTATAAAAGTGATATCACATACAACTTTTGGTATCGGAATTATATCCGTAAAAATATGGTTATTTCGGTAGAATGTGAATAAAAATGTGTGATGTCATAAAATGATATTTTAATTATCTTAACATGACATTGTATTTTACATTAAGCAAATGATAATTAAGTGATAGATTTATCATTTTATATTTTTTATATCATATGGATTTGGATTTATAATATGAAAGTCTTTCTTTATTGTTGTATTTCTTTTAATCATGGATGGCATATGATATTCTATGCTAACCTTCACACAACACCTCATTTTCACCCTTGTTCATAGCTCTCCACCTCCTCCTTCTTCTCTTTACACCTCCTCCTTGCATGAACACACCACCTCACTTCAATTGTGACCCATCCTCCTTCCTCCATGCCACCTCCACCTCTCAACCTCAACATCATGTTATTTGATTTTGCATTCGTTCTAGTTGTCATCCGTTAAAGGGGGTCTTAGTTTTGATCCATCAAGCTTGGTGTTGTCTCCGCTGCGTGCTAACAAATGGTATCAGAGCATTAACAACGGGTAGCAGAGCCAATAATTGGTATCAGAGCCGCGTTTTTTAGTTTTTTGATTTAAATTTACGGTGGGTGACGACGTTTGTGTCTGCTCCCCATCTTCTTAGATTGTGATTGTATTGAATTGGTTCATAAGGATCCGAGAGAAAGATTTTTGCTTCGAAATTAAGGATGACGAATTACAAGGCCAATAGCACCAAGTTCGAGGTGGAGAAATTTAATTGGAAACAAAACTTCTCGATGTAGCAGAAAAGGGTTAAGATTAGGGCCGGTAATCAAACGAGCCAGTTCGTGTTCGGCTGTGTTCGGCTCGCTAAGAGCTCGTTCAAGCATGACGCGTTTATTAATGAACCGAACATGAGCCAAAACCTTAGCTCGTTTATTTAACGAGCCGGACATGAGCCGGCCCTGGCTCGTTCGATGCCCAGCTCGAGTATATTTGCATATGCCCAAATACAATTGCATCCATCATCCATTAACCGAAAATCCATAATATAAAGTCCAGTGAGTAGTGACTAGTAAGTAGTAAGTAACTTAGTATTCAGTAGCTACCCACTAGACTCAATATCCATCACTCATCAATATATATTATAATCTTATATACAAAAAAAAGCGATGAAAAACCCTAGAGGCTAGAGTTCAGATCCACTCCAGTCTCCAGAGACTTCTCTTCTACCTCAAATATCTCACATCTCTCTCTCACACACTTTTTTTCTCCCTATCTCTAAATTTCTTTAAAGTTTCGATTTTTAAGCCAAAGGTCTCACTTTTGCTGCTCGGGATTCGATTGAGCAATGTATTTTTAAGCCAAAGGTCTCACTTTTGCGAGATAATAGATGAGATAAATTAGCCTCACATCAAGTGCTCGAGGCAAAACCGACTCCAAATATAATGCGCCAATCAACACAGAGGGTTCCTTGGCTGTTTCTGCAGCCCGATCAAAACGCCTACCACTTGTTCGGCAAAACGCACAGCACGACCAACCCCAGAAAGAAAAGAGAACCTGAGGTATCATCAAAATAATATTTCCATAATTTACCACATACAATTCTTTTACTCTTTTTTAAAAGTTTATTTAGTATTATCAAAATAATATTTCCATAACTGATATTGGTTTGCTATTTGTTAGTTAACCTGAGGTATTTCTTGCTAGCTGTATATAACTTCTTAGTCCCACATCGGAAGCAAGAGAAGATGGGGCTGGGAAACAAGGCCATAAAACGAGAATAAATGCAATTTAATAAATCATACCTTTCTCGGCCTTTTGGCTAAGATCAAGTGTAGTATCTGTTCTTATCAGTTTAATATCTGATACGTGGGCCATCGGCTCACTATGATGTTAAATTAATTTTTTCTCCGGGGGAGTGCCCATCACAGTAGCTTGCTATTGGGGCTCTCAAGCGTTGCCCTTGTGTTGCACTGTTGCATGGGCCTGGCGCACCCCACCAAAACTTAATTAAAATTTTCTTAATAAGGTATGTTGATATTGTATTTTTTTTAATTACATTATTACATTATTTGCACAGTCATAAAATTTGTTTTCTAAGAACAATTCCTAGAATCTGAGAATGACCAATATAATTTTGTATATATATAATCATACACGCTGTTTATATTAAATTGTAATTTTTCTTTTTTTGAAGAATTGTGGAGATGTAAAGCCCTTATATTGCACACTAATAAAGGAAACCATAATTTTTCCTTAGTAAACGACGATAGAGATGCAAAATTTATACATTAGTCTTGTAGTAGTGTAACTTTTCGAAAATGTTCTTCTATTTTAACCATTCAAATATTTCCAAATCTCTGAAAAATCTCTACCATCACATCTATGAATTCTGATGGCATTCAAACATATACTAACGAAATTGTGTTAATTAAGATGGCATGTTTGAGAACTCAAAATACTTACAGTGCTCTTTGTGGAGGTTATATAGAGGTCTGTGCATTAATCTTGAACTTGCAATCATTCTATATTACGTAATTAAGATGGATGTATTTAGTTTGAAGACATGCATGTGCATTAATCTTGAACTTGCAATCGTTCTATATTACGTAAACGATGGTGGATAACTGAACGACGACTAAATGAGCATTTATACTTGTTAAAGAAACAGCAGTAGACTAACTTCTCTTTTGAATCATTTATGTAATCTTCTGCAGCAAGACCTGCCGAATTTTAACTGTGTACATAATGAACAGTACATGCATGCACAAGCATATGCACATGCACACCTACAGAAATATGCACACACTTATTCATGGAATATGTAAATACATCCATATTGACTTGTTGTTGGTAAGTTTCTGAGAGGCATTTGTGCTAAAGCTTGCATTAATAGCCTTGTTAAATTTCTCATAGACTAGATAAATAAGCATGAAAAATTCCACTACAGATTTTAACACTGTGGATGCATATTCAGGCGCTTAATCTATGTGCTGATATAAAGATGGCTCTGGAATATTTTTAGCCTATTCGGTCTAAAGCACTCGCTTTTTTTGTAGTTCCCTTTGTACCAGTGAATTGTATCATGAGTTCTGATGTTCAACCTGAGAGTAACTGACAAGTAGTACTTTAACCGCAACAAACAAAGCTGATTTAATGTAATTATAACATTCATGGTATCTTAATGTAACTTATAAAGTCTGTAAGATTTTTATATAATTTATTAAGTTTACTATACTCCAATGTGATTTATAAAGTTCATGGTATTTATCTCTTATTACTCTTTTTTCCCCAAAGGTGAAAAGAATAGATGTATAATATTACCTGAGTCTTTTTATTCATAGTGTACATTGTTAACAACAGATGACACCAGGGGCTTTTTATTACTAACAACAGAGAGTACATTTTTAGTTAACATATTATTCAAAATCCTGAAGAGATATTTACAATAGCACAAAGACAACAATGTTTAGTAGTGCTGGAAACGCAGCACTGCTCTGGTGGTTTGCACGGTCCAAAACTAGCATCCGGTGTCTGATGTGGCGGTTGGTGTGCTGAATCGATGTTAAACACAAAACAAGAAGTAACAAAGTTAGGAACAAATAGCAGGAAAAATAACTCTGTTAATTAAGACGATTCAAACACTTACAGTGCTCTTTCTGTTTGTTGTATAGAGGCCGTGGCAGCGACAAAGGTTCAACCGCCATTGAGGCAGACAGCAGCGAAGCCAGTGTGAATAACAAGGCAGTGATCTTCTTCATAGTAGAGTCGATCACAAAAACAGATTGCAGAGAGCTGTGAATCTGTGAATGAGGATGCATAGCCCTTTTATCGGTGTTTTCATGGATTCTCCCTCTATATCACATGGATGTCCTTCCTGTGTTGCTTCTTATTTTTCATGAAAACACCCACGCCTTTATTGACATAAACCTTCTTTGACATT
Source organism: Agapanthus africanus (assembly GCA_030015575.1). Classification (NCBI taxonomy): domain Eukaryota; kingdom Viridiplantae; phylum Streptophyta; class Magnoliopsida; order Asparagales; family Amaryllidaceae; genus Agapanthus; species Agapanthus africanus. The sequence goes on from CM057337.1 coordinate 717,225,688, forward strand.
TAGATGCATATAGTACTGAATGTTTGATTCTCTTATACATTATTGGTCTTAGTAACATCATTAGACTCTACCCTTAATGGTTTATATAGAATATTGGTTTAATAGCATGATTAGGGTAATTAAAACGACAGTCGTTGTCAAAGAAGGTGAGTCGCTAATACTTTTAAATTAGGTTTAAAGTGCAGACCATGCACTGACCCACGTGTAATTAATCATAAACATGACAATTAGCTACTTATAATTGAAGTGGTCAGCAATGGACAAACTACTCACCTATATAAAGCTTACAAATTGGCATATCTCAATGCACTCTACCCCCACAAATCACTGAGTTCCCTAATTTCTTCTACATATACATACTCTTTGTAATCTGTTTAAATTGGAATTAGACTCTATTACAATGAGGATGAACATTGCTTTACTCATCGCATTGGTTATGTTGCTGGCTGCTTTGATCGTCGTTAGAACCAGCTGATTCACTGCCAAGATCATCATTTATCAACATGCGCAACCGTAACTTTCTATCTCTTTTCATTGTCAATTCATACTCAACTCATAGTTTTTAGTTTTTCAGACTTTTGGTTTCATAATTCTTAGCTCTATTTTTTGTGTTTGTTAAATCATTCGCACATCCTGCTCTGGGGTTCATACATTGTAAAGCACCAATGCAATGTTGTGTTTTTGGCACCTCTCCAAATGTTGATTGCAGTCTTTGTGCCTATACATGCCCTTAACAACTAGAAGCCAAAGCAACGAGCTATTTGCATCTCTTTTGAGCTTTACTACTATCATGTTACCAAATTGTATTTTGCTACGTCTCTTATGATAATTTTATGTGTATGGTGGATAATAAGTCTCTCTCCTATCTTAATTTGAAGGCATGTATTTTTAGTGTTGAACTTAAAATAATCCCAACTGGTGTTATATATATGATTGTTGGTGACTGAACAACAGCTAGAGGAGCAATTTTGTTGAACGGAGAAACTTCAGTAAAATTTTTATTTCTTGGAATTGTTTGAACGATCTTTTGCAGCTAGATATACTCATCTTCAACTATGTCAATAACGCATAAATAGTACATGCACACACAAACACTTGAACATGCATGCGCAGAAGCATGCTCGTACCTATATACTATATAGGATGTATTTATAAATATCTCCATGACGTATCCCTGTCAGTACCTTAACATTCCTTACAATAAATTTTCTTTTGACAAATAAATGAGATCATCATAAGACGATCTATCTATGTGCATGTAATGCGCACAGAAAGATTGTTGGTGGTGGTTGTGCTCTATGTCAAAGCATCAAACACATTGTACATTTGATATGCTGTTACAAAATTTGTTACAAGTCACAGTAAGATACGTTATATGCATTGGTATCAATCACTACTTGACCTTAAATGCTTGGATAACGATTTTAGAAATTTCAGTTCTTATTTCTAGAACTCCTTCTCTTCATTGGTTTTGGAATATCACAACTTCTAATGACAGGATATGGAATGTGGCGTTTCTCTTCTGTAAGTGGATGGATTTAAATGAGTTTAGACATGTATTAGCATTTTTGCTGCTAGGCTATTTGATTTATAACTGATGTATTGAGTACTTTACTTTTATTGACATGTCATGAAATGTGCAGGTTCTGCGGCTGGTGTTTATTTGGCGCTTTATGGTTTGTAGCAAGGAAAGGTATGGCTGTCGAGGGAAAGCTACGTCAGATTCGGTAAGGAATTTGAAAATATTTACTTATAGTCTCTACGGTGTATCTACTTGTTTCAGAAGCAATGGACAGACTTGTTATTTTATTTTTGGATGGAAATAAACAAACATGCAAAAGTCCACCATGAATACGTGTATTGGGCTCTCCGGTACTGGAAAAAACTGTAGTGGATCCAAATTTTAAAGCAAACTTCTTGTTAATGCTATAAGCTATTGCATCAACTCATTTCAACAGGATTCACTTACCCAAAAAACTTACCATACCGTTCCGCCTTAACTAGAAATAGTTTAGATAGCAAATGATGCACTACCCTTTATCTTCCCTTTACGCAGCTGTATATACTGGTATTTCAGACTGATATTGGCATATGTGTGTGACCATCTCAAAAGCACAACCCTTTGTTCCAAGATAGTTCCCTTTGCTGTCGATTTCCTCTTAAGATATTATTGAAGCTCGATGTTATGGTATCACTGGAAACAGCCTTAGAGGGGGTTGAATAAGGCTTTATGGAAAACTCAGCGTGATTTATAACAATTTAAAAAATTATGCCGCGGAATATAAATTCAGAGTCTAAAATTCAGATACTATCACAACACAGAATCACAGAAAAGCAAATGGTCACAGAGGATTGTTATTGAGGGTCACCGACTCTGTGGCTAATTATCGCATGAGGACTCATTCTCAGGGTTCAACTTCACCATTCAATGACTCCTTATGAGTGGAGAAACCCAGATCATTTTCCAGGCTCAGATCTTTGAACTTTTACACTTGCAGGCGGTGAACACCTAGACTTTTTATCCAAGACGCAAGTCCGAAACCTTTAACAGTATGAAAATCTTAGACCTTTCTTCACTATGTACAATATAAAATTTTATAATATTTACGAACCAACTTCAACAATCTAATGATCTTAAAAGATAAACCAAAGTTTTGATTCAAAAAGATGGGAGATTGTATTTTGGAGATTAACAAAAGTGTAAAAATAAATCGAAGAAGTTTTTTAAGATTAAACAAATTTTAAAAACAATCGTTTTTTAGAAACTTTTAGAGATATTTCTTTTCTAAAAGAATAGAAAAGTCTAATGGCGTTAGAAAGATCTCCTCTCTAAAAATGACTAGAAAAAAAAGTGTTGAGAGGCATGGTTTTCACGAATACTTGAGAGTAAAGAAAATAAAAATCGAGTGAAAAAAATTCGTGAAAAACTCTTGGAAACTTGCCCTATATATAGAGAGGCAATGTGAATCAGTTAGGACAATTATAATAACCGCCCCTAAAGTGTAGGACTGGTAATGACCATTGGAATTGTTGAATATGTATGCGCCATTATTGTATATGTATACATATGGATGTTGGGGATATGTATGTACAAGACGATCTTGCTCGGTTATATAGTATATTATTTCAGTTGTCTTTATCAGGATATGTGTATTTATTTCTATTGATGTATTATCCAGCTTGCACATATTGATAAAGACTCGATACAGTAGTATACTATTATGGTTTGTATTTATCTTAACATGTGCATATGTTATATATGTCGACCACATGTTCATAAGCTCGTAGGATCTTGCTTGACTATCAGCGTTATGATGGCGATCATACTTGTGGGAGCTGGGTAGTCTACAAGCACATCCTTGAAAGTCCCAAGTCGTGGGAGCATCGAGATCGGGCATCGATACTCCATAGTAGACTTGCGTATACGTTTCGAGACCCTGACGAGGGGTGGTGGTTGGTCCCACAACCATTGGTGTGATCACCTAAGATTGTATACGGGTGCTCATTGGGGGTGAGTACACTGGACGGACTCGCTAAGAACCTCTAGATGGTATTATATCTATCGTCAGATAGCGGTTCTCATGTGACATGTGTACAGGTTAGTCTTTGGACCTGAGATCATCATTTGTCTCGTGTAAGTTCCCACTGTGCTTTGATCACTATCCTACCACGGCTCTACTGAGTCATGCAAACAGGTTTTGGTTGGGTACAGTCCTGAGCCACACGGAGGCAGTGAGTGATTGTCAGGGATTTGTCTCTCCCGGCATTGGGAGTTGATATCGCACTATATTCGATTGGCTAGGACCACAAGACCTTGGCCAAGACGGTTGGGATTTACTGATAGGTTGATCGGTGGTTTTCGGGATTGGTCCTGAGCCGCATCAGCATAAATTATCGGGTTATTAGGGTCTGACGTTTACCATCCTAGATCCGGTATGCGATACTCTTAGATGAAGAGACCGGACTGTACGGATATTGTCACGGATAGACTCAGTTAGGAGTACGGATGAGTTTGGTCGTCGGCCTTCCTTTTCGACAGCAACCTGGGTAGCCGTTACGTATAACTAGTACCGCTGACGTGCTTATGGTTAAACCCACTGCCAGAGTACTATTGAGTCTTTAGAGTCCCACACAGAGGGTTTCCTTACTTCGGGCGAAACGATCCGTATGGTTTTACGGCAGGGTTCGATCACGTACGTGTACTTGTGCACATATGATGTTCGGGCGGATAATAATAGCGGGCTTTGGTTTAAGCCGGATCCTAGTATTATATTCTTGGATTATTTTGTCTCATTGTATTCGTATTTATTCGGAATACGGATACGGGTATGTATATACGCTTAGGGGCATTCTTGTAATTGTGCAAGGTGCTTCTAGAAGAAGACACCTCATTATTTGTTTTAACCATTTAGTTAAATGGTTAATGAGGTGGAGAGATAAGGTGTTTCGTTTCATTAAATAAAGCATGGCTATTTGTGTGACTCATGTAGTGAGTCATGGTTTACTATTGATTCACGGTTGATATTTTGTGGAGATATTGTGTGTTTACATTATTATCTCCAACACTTAGCCATTCTTCATTCTATCATGCTCACAACACTCTCATCTCCTCCAAGCTTCATCTTCTTCTACCTCAAACCCTAATTGTCTTATGTGTTGAGAAGCCTAGGGTTCTTAAGACAAATTAATCCATCATCACTCTCTACATAATCTAGGCTACTTAGATTAGTATTCTAAGTAACCTAGTTACCTCGGTTTAGATGTAGGAGCTCAAGTATGCACTCTCGGGTAGATCATCTTTGACGCGAGGAGGCCGTCAATCAAGCGCGATCCATACATCCTTTGAGGAGCTAAAGGAGAGCAGTGAAGACCCGAATGACTTGGTTCTTTAGGTATAAACTCTGATCATAGTAGATAGCTTTCCTTAGTTTGATTATTTAGAGCTTATGGTAAATCCAGTGTTTCGGTTATTCTAGTGCCAGTTTAAACATCCAAGATAAAAATTGTGTTCCGCATATCGGCCACGGTAGATGGCCAGGGGCGCTAGAGTAACCTTTCATGGTATCAGAGCCACTCCATAAGCCTTAGATAACTCGTAGCGACGTTAGAAATCCGTCGTTTTTGTCACGCACGAACTGCCGATAAAAACAGTTCGAAAAACTGATGTTTTGAGATGTTTGCACACCACGCGGGCTCACAGTTTGAACCGAGAAGCTGCAGGGTGAAGCATGGACACCTCGGGAATACCCCGGGGGAACAAAGGCAGGGCCCACCCCCCAAGACCACCACAAGGTGGACTTGGGGGGTGGTGATCCGAGAGCACCCAAATAGGGTGCTCTCGGGTCTGCTGACCTGTAGGGGCTACTTTGATGTGGCCCCCGTAGGTGGGTACCCCCCAGAGGCCTCCCAGTTGACATTTAATTTTTCCCCCTTCGCCTCCGTGAAGATTCGGGCTGGTTTCGAGTTCGTTTCGACTCCCGGATTGGCTTAAAACGTTGGTTTTTGGAACTTTAGCTCACTGGTTTTTTCAGATTTTGGAAATTGGTTTAGTTTGCTAATTGCGTGTGGAATTCTAATGTCGTAGTTTGCTATACTTGTTTCTGTGATGCGTACATGTGTTGTTTAACGTCTTCTAATCGCTATACGTCAATTAGAAAGGGTTGCACGCATCTAGTTTATCTGTGGTGTTGGATGTGATATCTTTAAGATGATATTGTCGGATTGTTGTGATGGATAGCATATTGTGCAATATTTGTAGTACAGTTTTGATTCATTTGTATATTCATTATTGCGGGGCGAGCGTCCGACATGTGGACTGCCGTTTCTGTCTTTTTGTATATTCATTTATTGGGGCACGGTCGGGTTGAGGTCGATATCACCACTGTATATATTTTTATTTCTGTACTAGGATTACCCCGCGGTGGAGTGCACGAATAGCTGGGTTCTAGAAAGCAACGAGCCAGCATCTCATGGCGTTGAGACGGAGGGGGCTTCATTCTAGAATTGGCGGGTTATTCGCCGCACTCGTAGGGGGTATAGGTTGACCCAAGAAGGGGCACCCAAATTACCGGATTCCGTGAAGTGTTGGGTGGCCCATTAACTTTGTTTATTGGGGTTGCCTCACTTTTGGGATTGGTGAGTAACTTGCCGCGCTCGTAGGGGTCCAGGTTTTACATTGCACAGGCTATCCACACGACAGGGGAACGTCGGGTTTCACTTGCGACTCAAAGGAAACCCGGGGCTCCCAGATTATCCGTATGATTCTGTGGTGCTTATCGCTATTCTATGATGTTGCTTATATCATGCCTGGGACGAATGTTATATATATTTATATATATACTAGTAAATGTTGTATATGTTTTGCACCCGCGTTAGTCCAGCCCCCGCTCTGTCGTTAGTTAAGTAACCTAACGAGTGATGACGGGGCCCAGTGGCGAATGCGAATGGCATATACGTACATTATATTTTCGTTCTTTTCTGGTGTGATAGGTTAATTGATGGGACCGCATTAATTTTGATTAATGCAAGATAAGAAACCTAAAAAGATGTTGGAACAGATTTCGAAAAACTATAGTTATATTCTTTCGCTTTGCATAGTGGTATTCGATTGTGAATATCCAGCACCTCATTCCACGAGGCAAGAGCCGAGATCCCTTCGCGGGGATTGATCTCTTGAGCAAAAGTCTATACTGTAGATTACTCGGTTTTTTCAAAACCAGAAATTTTCAAAAGCGGGGCTTAAACCACTCCTTTTCAAAATTGCTCAGGTTCCTTCAACGATATCAAGTTCATTACGTTAACGGGTTTTTCGCCAAAAACTCAGCCGTAGCCCTCTGTCATTTCTTATAAGTAATACTTAGTATTCGGGCTGCGTTTGTTGACTGTGTCAAGGCATAGTGAACGGTAGCTGAGTACTACTTATTTGTAGTATTTATTGCAATTGGTTAGGACAGTCGTATAACTTTGTTGACCGTGTCAAGAGTTATGCGGGTGGGTTTAATGCAATCCAGATAATGATGGGTTGAACTTGACTAGGACTTTTTGATTTGTTGACTGTGTCAAGATCACTAAGGTCCTAAGGGCAAAATCCACATCGGGGGTTTCAAATATTCAGGAAACTTGCAGTTTTAGCATACCTTCTTGAGTGTGGTGAAAGGAGTGGCTTCCGTCTAGGTCATCACACAATGATAGTTGGATCCCGATCCTACTGATGAGTAGGATTACTCTCAGGAGATTATTTCACTTAACAATCAATGCTATAAACCAAGTAGGTATCTAGAACGGTGTTAGCGGGGCTACGCCTCCTGGGAAAAGAGGTTATATAATTATGGAACTTCGCGAGAGCGTTGGAAAACCTCTCTCGAAGTACCAACACTAGCCTGGCTGAAAGGTTAAGCAAGTATTGTGATGTTCGATTAATCCTGACTAGTTCTTCTTTTAGGGTTTGAAGAAGAATTTGAGAAAACAGTGGGACCCATCCTGATTAGATAAACTAATAACCAATCTAATCTTGCAAGAGCGCACGCTAAGTGTTTCTTTTCTCTCTCTCCAGGTAGCAACCATTTCACACCCTAATCAAGATAATAAAATGTATCGTTTGATCGATCCGAATTCTTATTCGGGGCTGGGGAACGTCGGTTTGGCTCTAACTTATGACGGCAGTCATGAGTATGAGCAGAGGAAAGAGGATAGTTTGAATTCCTTGATGACCCCAACGAAGAAGAAGCATACTATTGCATCTCCTTCAGGTGTTCTTGTAATTGAAAACTGTTTTTCAGTCAGTCCTACCTCCTGAGTACTAGATACCGGATCAGGATCTCATATCTGTTATTTATTGCAGGAGCTGAGAAAAAGTAGGATGGTTGGACCTGGTGATATGTCCCTCAGAGTAGGGAACGGAGCACAAGTTGATGCTGCTGCCGTCCGTGAATATCACCTAGCATTGCCAAGTGGCAATACTATGATTTTGAACAATTGCTACTATGTACCTTCCATGATTTGCAACATCATATTAGTTTCTTTACTTGATAAAGATGGATATAGCTTTGTTCTTTATAGAAATATCATGAACATTTACTTTGATAAGGTATTAGTTGCAGAAAGTACATTGTTTAATGGTATCTATGTTCTAAATCAAAACATAGTTTTCAATATACAAAGCACACGCAAGAGGAAGAGTTCAAAAGAGAACGAATCCTACTTGTGGCATTGTAGACTTGGTCATATTGGAGAGAAAAGACTGAGTAAATTGTATAAGGATGGATATTTGAATGCATTCGAATTTTCATCTTATGAAACTTGTCAGTCTTGTCTCAAAGGAAAGATGACCAAATCTCCGTTCACCGGACACGGAAAAAAAGCGGGAGAGCTCTTGGGACTCATACACAGTGATGTATGTGGTCCGATGTCTATACATGCACAGGGTGGGTTCTCGTACTTCATCACATTCATTGACGATCTCTCTAGGTTCGGATATGTGTATCTGATGAAAAACAAATCTGAAGCTTTTGAGAAATTCAAAGAATACAGAAACGAAGTAGAGAACCAGACAGGAAAAAGTATCAAGATCCTCAGATCTGATAGAGGAGGGGAGTACTTGAGCATGAAATTCCTCGATTACCTAAAAAAGAATGGAATTCTCTCTTAGCTTACTCCTCCGTACACACCACAGAACAACGGTGTATCGGAGCGAAGGAATCGTACCCTATTGGATATGGTTTGCTCCATTATGAGTAGGGCTGAGTTGCCTCTTTCATTCTGGGGATATGCGCTTCAAACAGCGGCACATCTTTTGAATCAAGTTCCATCTAAATCCGTGCCTAAAACTCCGTATGAAATATGGAGTGGTAAGAGTTTGTATCTTAAACGTGTTAAGATTTGGGGTTGCCCTGCTTACGTCAAAAAGCAGAACCCAGACAATCTCGAGACACGATCGTTTTTTTTGTAAGTTTGTGAGATACCCAAAGGATTTTGATGGGTATCTTTTCTACTACGCAGAGAAACAAAGGATTATTGTTTCTAGGAATGCCACATTTTTGGAAAATGAATTTCTTGTAAAAAATATTTGTATCAGCACGGAGAACTGGATGAAGTTCCAGAAACACAAACTATAACTGAAGATTTGGTGGAACCGCTAGATTCAGTAATACCCGACGAATCTCAGCCACTCCGCAGTTCTAGTAGAATTTCTCATCCTCCGAGAGATACTATGGTTTTCTTATAGACGGGATCGAAAGGATTGCATCTTGGAAGAAGATGATCCTACTAGTTTCAGGCAAGCCATTATCAGTAGGGACTCTGATAAGTGGCTGGATGTTATGCAATCCGAAATGGAGTCCATGTACGCCAATAAAGTGTGGACCTTGGAAATTGCTCCACCTGGGGTAAAACCCATTGGATGCAAATGGATCTACAAGAAGAAGATTGGTGTAGATGGGCAGGTGGAAACCTATAAGGCTAGACTTGTTGCAAAAGGTTTTTGTCAAAGATCAGGATTGGACTATGACGAAACTTTTTCTCCAGTGCCTATGCTCAAATCCATTCGGATCCTACTTTCCATTGCTGCCTTCCATGATTATGAAATCTGGCAGATGGACATAAAAACGGCTTTCCTAAACGGAAGTTTGAAAGAGTGCGTTTATATAGATCAGCCGGAGGGTTTTGTAGACAGTGGGAGCAGCGGGAAGGTGTGCAAGTTACTCAAATCAATTTACGGATTGAAGCAGGCATCGTGGAGCTGGAACATCTATTTTGATGAAACAGTCAAGGAATTTGACTTCATAAAAAACGAGGATGAGCCATGTATTTATAAGAAGATTGTAGGACAAACTATCGTATTCCTAGTCTTGTACGTGGAAGACATTCTTTTGATTGGAAATGATATTCCTACGCTACAATCGATCAAGCTGTTCTTATCACAAAGGTTCTCCATGAAGGGCCTGAGTGCCTCGTACATTCTGGGATCAAAATCTACATAGATAGATCCAAGAGATTACTGGGACTTTCGCAGTCCAGGTACATAGAGACCATACTAAAGAGATTTAGTATGGAAGATTCCAAGTGCGGTATCATACCCGCATTGCATGGAATCACCATCTCCAAAGAGATGTCTCCCAAGACTGCTGAGGAGAGGGTTCGTATGAGCACTATACCCTATGCTTCGGCGGTTGGATCTATAATGTATGCGATGCTATGTACAAGACCAGATGTAGCTTATGTACTTAGCGTGGTGAGCCGGTATCAGTCGAACCCAGGTGAGAACCACTGGACAGCAGCGAAGAACATTCTCAAATACCTGAGAAGGACTAAGGAGATGTTCCTGGTTTATAGAAATGGAGACCTGAAGGTCGAGTCTTTTACCGATTCAAGCTTCAAGAGTGACAAGGATGACAGCAAGTCTGTCTTGGGTTTTGTGTTTACTTTCAATGGAGGGGCGGTGTGTTGGAGGAGCTCCAAACAAGTCACCGTCGCAAACTCGACGATGGAGGCTGAATACATTGCTGCGAACGATGCCGCAAAAGAAACGGTCTGGATAAAGAAGTTCATTTCTGAAGTTCAGGTAGTTCCGTCCATAGTTGATCCAATACCTCTGTATTGTGATAACAATAGGGCTATAGCTTTAGCGAAGGAACCACAGTTCCATCAGAAATCCAGACACATCTTAAGGCGGTATCACCTGATCGGGGAGATCATAGATCGCCAGGAGATCGAGGTCCGGAGAGTGAATACAAAAGAGAACACAGCGGATCCATTTAAGAAGGCCCCCCCTCAAGCACAGTTCGAACGCCTTTTTGAGATGTTAGGTATGCGGTACGCCAGCAGATGGCCTTAGTGCAGACGTTGGGTTTTCGGTACGCCAATTACTGGCCTTTAGTACAAGTGGGAGATTGTTGGATATGTATGCCTTAGAGGCCATTATTGTATATGTATACATATGGATGCTGGGGATATGTATGTACAGGACGATCTTGCTCAGTTTTATAGTATATTATTTCAGTTGTCTTTATCAGGATATGTGTATTTATTTCTATTGATGTTTTATCCAGCTTGCATATATTGATAAAGACTCGATACAGTAGTATACTATTATGGTTTGCCTTTATCTTAACATGTGCATATGTTATATATGTCGACCACATGTTGATAAAGCCCGTAGGATCTTGCTTGACTACCAGCGTTATGATGTCGATCATACTTGTGGGAGCTGGGTAGTCTACAAGCACATCCTTGAAAGTCCCAAGTCATGGGAGCATCGAGATCGGGCATCGATACTCCATAGTAAACTTATGTATACGTTTCGAGACCTCGACGAGGGGCGATGGTTGGTCCCACAACCATTGGTGTGATCACCTAAGATTGTATACAGATGCTCACTGGGGGTGAGTACACTGGACGAACACGCTGAGAACCTCTAGATGATATTATACCTATCGTCAGATAGCGGTTCTCATGTGACATGTGTACAAGTTAGTCTTTGGACCTGAGGTCATCATTTGTCTCGTGTAAGTTCCCACTGTGCTTTAATCACTATCCTACCACGGCTCTACTGAGTCATGCAAACAGGTTTTGGTTGGGTACAGTCCCGAACCACATGGAGGCAGTGAGTGATTGTCAGAGATTTGTCTCTCCCGGTATTGGGAGTTGATATCGCACTGTGTTCGATTAGCTAGGACCATAAGACCTTGCCTAAGGAGGTTGGGATTTACTGATAGGTTGATCGGTAGTTTCCTAGATTGGTCCTGAGCCGCATTAACACGAATTACCGGACTGTACGGATATTATCACGGATAGGATCAGTTAGGAGTTCGAACAAGTTTGCTCATCGGCCTTCCTTTTCGACAGCAACCTGGGTAGCCGTTACGTACAGCTAGTACCGCTGATGTGCTTGTGGTTAAACCCACTGCCAGAGTACTGTTGAGTCTTTAGAGTCCCACATAGAGGGTTTCCCTGCTTTGGGCGAAACGATGTAGAGGCCATATGGTTTTACGGCAGGATTCGATCACATACGTGTACTTGTGCACGTATGATGTTCGGACGGATAATACTAGCGGGTTTTGGTTTATGCCGGATCCTAGTATTATATTCTTGGATTATTTTGTCTCATTGTATTCGTATTTATTCGGAATACGGATACGGGTATGTATATACGCTGAGGGGCATTCTTGTAATTGTGCAAGGTGCTTCTAGAAGAAGACACCTCATTATTTGTTTTAACCATTTAGTTAAATGGTTAATGAGGTGGAGAGATAAGGTGTTTCGTTTCATTAAATAAAGCATGGCTATTTGTGTGACTCATGTAGTGAGTCATGGTTTACTATTGATTCATGAATGATATTTTGTGAAGATATTTTGTGTTTGCATTATTATCTCCAACACTTGGCCATTCTTCATTCTATCATGCTCACAACACTCTCATCTTCTCCAAGCTTCATCTTCTTCTACCTCAAACCCTAATTGTCTCATGTGTTGAGAAACCTAGGGTTCTTGAGACTAATTAATCCATCATCACTCTCTACATAATCTAGGCTACTTAGATTAGTATTCTAAGTAACCTAGTTAACTCGGTTTAGAGGTAGGAGCTCAAGTGGGCACTCTCGGGTGGATCATCTTTGACGCGAGGAGGCCGTCAATCAAGCGCGATCCGTACATCCTTTGAGGAGCTAAAGGAGAGGAGTGAAGACCTGAAGGACTTGGTTCTTTAGTTATAAACTCCGATCATAGTAGATAGCTTTCCTTAGTTTGATTATCTAGAGCTTATGATAGATCTGGTGTTTCGGTTACTCTAGCGCTAGTTTAAACATCCAAGAAAAAAAATTTGTTCCGCATATCGACCATGGTAGATGGCCAGGGGCGCTAGTGTAACCTTTCAGGAAATTCAAAAATCCCACATAAATTCAAACTTTTGAAAATTTATGAACTGTTATAGACGTCTATTATCGACGTCTTAGGGACGTCTATTTTACTAATATTTCAGATGCATCCTTTGTTTTTTAGAATAAAATTTGAAAATAGAATTTGGGTTTTTCTGAATTGAATTGAGGTATGATAGAAAACTTAATTCTAACATTTTGAGATCGACTCGATTCTAGACTCAAATAAAATAGAAAAGTCTTGTATATCTACGATGTTCGACTTCTCTGTTATAGCCTTTAAATGTGCATTGAGGACGTCCGAGTCTTGTCGATATTTGCCAATGATTTTATTAAGATGTCAGTTGTACTATTGAGTGTCCTTATACTTGAATAACTCAACTTGTGTGGCCCTTTTGACTAATCTGATATTGTTAGTAACATATATTATATTTGAAAAATGGTTTTGTAAAATAATCAAAACATAATGAGATTCATAGATTAACAATCTTCCATTTTTGATATTTTACAAAACACTTAAAAATAATTTGAAAATATATTCATATGCTCCCCCTTAATATATGCACATTATTTCTTCCTCTCTTTAGAAATATAAAAAAGTTTTAAGCATGGAGAAGAAATACAAAAATAAGAATGCATAGGAATAGGGTTTTAGAAAATGTGATAATAGAATAGGCTTGGAAATTGAAGATGCAAACATGACAGAAATTAGACAAACCACATAGGTGCGAACTTCATAAGTACATTATACAAACCACACATAAACTAAATAAGTTCGAGTACAAGAAAATTCATAAACCTAATACATAAACAATCTATGCGATAACCACTAATATAACAAACAAACTACTCGTCATCCTGAGGCGGTAGCGGCGGAGCAAAGTCTGTCGGAGGGAAATAGTGAAATGGCGGCGGTGGATGATATGATGAGTGTATTGGTAGTCGAAATGATAATTGAGATAGTCTTGTGTTTCATTAAGTCGAGTGTTGAGATTGTCGAAACGAGTGATGATGTTAATATTCAAGTCGTCGAAACGTTGGAAGAAATGGTTCTCATAGTCTTGGAAATTGGAAGGAGGTGGTTGTTGTGAGTGTGGTTCTCGTTCGTGTGGTGTGGAGGTGGTATGTGCATGTTATAATCACCTAAACCCATGAGACGGACATGTAACATACCAAAAGTTTTATCAGAGGAGCTTGAATGTTTGAATCGATGTTGGGAGCAATATTGGCATCTTCAATGATCTTAGTGATCACTTTGCCGTGGTATAAATTGGATTTGGAAGTGGGGAAAGTCCACATCGATTGGATATTAAGCATGGGAAGGTTAACTTTGATTCTTGCCAACACACAATAGATAAAAAGTTTGTGTGTTAATGTGATGTGATCCCTACCACCGAATTTTGATAACAAGGTGTGACCCAAAAGAAAAGCTAAAACACGGGCTTGAGGTGTAAGTGTTTAAGTAAGCGGATCACTAAACAAATGTGGATTTTCATCACCGTGGAGGAGTCGAGAGGTATCCTCTTTGGTGACATTTGGTGGAAAATGTTCAAAAGTAGAAAGAGTTTGACGATAAATATCTATACCTTCGTTAGGAATATAAAGAATCCCGGCAAGAGATGCGAGTGAGATAGTGATAGTGTGTCGTTATAACTGTGTTCGAAGAACATATGGGTTATCTTGGGTACTAACTAGATTGGAATAAAATAGATAAACAAAATTAATGGTTAAGGTGGCATATAAGAGAATTTTCTTCTATAGAGTCGAAAAAAATACACCCTCCACATTTTTTTCGATGATCAGCACCCATCATCATCTTCTTTATCATGTAAGATATTGATACACCAAATTTCATGTAATTTCATCACTTTTCCACCGTTGATTTAGTGGGTGCAAAATTAACGGTTTACCGACAATAAAACTTTTTACATTGCTAATTCAACGGTTAAAAAGTGGTGGAATCATATGAAATTTGGTGTATCCACATCCTACATGATAAAGATAATGATGATGGATACCAATCGTCGATAAAGATCATGGAGGATATATATTTTTTACCCCATCTAACGAAAAAGCCTTCTAGGGTCTCTATTTTTTATTGTTCTCATATACACACACAGACATGTATAAAATCTTGATCCAAGTCTTTTGGTCCTAAAGATCATGTCTTCAATGCATCTTTTTTTTTAATTTATCAAAATAGAATGGAGCAAATCGACATACGGTAAATTTTCTTGTAGTTGTTTATAAAGATCTATATATGCAATCTTTTACGATAACTAAATTGGTATGGTGAGTGGAAATTCTAATATTTCCATTTTATCCCTTTTTAACAATTAATCTGGTTTTCTAGCAATTAATCCCATATTAACAATATTGTAATTTTTGTAATGTGGCAGGGTTATAATTGGAAAGGTGATGGCAAAAATCTGCCATCTTTAAATTTTCCCTTTTGCCCTCAAATCTTTTACCCCTTCTATTAATGATAGCAATTAGCAAAGTTGTTTTTTTTTATTTAAAAGGTTTAAATGGTAACTCCCTCACTTTGGCAAAGCTTTTTCTATTTACGATTCTGCCATCAATCCAAAACCCAAATAGATTTTCACTAAAATACCATGAATTTTCAACGTTTTTGAGATAAATGCCATGGACTTTGTTTGTTAAGAGTAAATACTATGCATATTCAATGTTTTTCAGATAAATAATATGGATTTTGTTACAGATAAATACTTTAGCCTTTTAACGTATTCAAGATAAATACCATGGACTTTGTTCTTTACAAGTAAATATTATACCTTTCACCATTTTTTTAAAGAATACCATGAATTTTTTTAGCATGGCCTTTCGCCGTATTTCACTTTTCTGTTGGGAGAACTTTACAAACAATACCATCGTCTTTCATCATTTTTCAGATAAATTTCATGAACTTTGTTGTTTATAAATATACATCAAGTCCAACTCACCGTTTTTCAAATAGATACCATGGACTTTATTCTTTAAAAATAAATACTATGGATTTTCAATTGTCATCTGATAAATTGTAGATTGTCATTTACAAATAAATACCATAAAACTTTCGATGTTTTGAACTTTTATGTTGGAACAACTAAAAAGAATTACGTTTTTGTATCGACTCAAAACTCCGCTATATTTTCACTCAAATACCATACATATCAATGTTTTTTAGGTAAATAAAATACAATAGACTTTGTTTTTCAAAACTAAACACCATGAATTTTCATCATTTTTTTGATAAATACCACGGGCTTTGATTTCACAAATAAATGCCTTGAACTTTCTAAATACCATGTGGTTTGCTTTTCAAAATAAATGCCGTGAACCTCCACAGTTTTACGAATAAATACCATGGGGTTCAAAAACCACCGCAACGCGCAGGGCTTGCCGCTAGTAGAAACTAAACTCATATTTAATGTCATTACTATGGCACTTAAATTTTTTGAGGTTGTATTTGACTAAGGTTGACGCGCGCGTGTGTTTGTATATATATATATATATATATATATATATATATATATATATATAGAGAGAGAGAGAGAGAGAGAGAGGAAAGATGCTTTAAGAGATTGTTTCGTCAGATGACGTCTAAAATCTATATCCTTTGCAACTTTTTTCGACGATCAGCACCCATCATCGTCATCTTTATCATGTACGATTTGGATACACCAAATTTCATGTGATTCCATCACTTTTTCACCGTTGAATTAGCAATGTAAAAAGTTCAATTGTCGGTAAACCGTTAATTTTGCACCCACTAAATTAACGGTGAAAAACTATTAGAATTAAATGAAATTTGGTATATCAACATCTTAGATGATAAAGATGAAGATGATGGGTGTCGATCGTCGAATATTATTCTCATATATATAGAGAGAGAGAAAGAGAGAAATATATATATATAGAGAGAGAGAATAATGGAGGAAAGGAGCCATATGAAGGAATTTCCTCCTATGGCGTCGAAAAAATATACCCTCCATCATTTTTTTCAATGATCGGCACCCATCATCTTCATCATTATTATCTAAGATGTAGGTATACCAAATTTTATGTGATTCAACATCTTTTTCACCCTTGATTTAACAATGTAAAAAGTTCTGTTGTTGGTAAACCGTTAATTTTAAACCCACTAAACAACGGTGAAAAAGTTGTAGAATCGCATGAAATTTGGTGTACCCACATCTTAGATGATAACGATGAAGATGATGGATGCCGATCGTCGGAAAAAATAAGGGAGGGTGTATTTTTTCGACGCCACAGGAGGAAATTACCTCCTATGGCCTCTTTCCTCCATATTATATATATATATATATATATATATATTCAAATTTCAAACATCTTGGCCTACCATAGACTAGGCACTCCTTTTAGGTTGATTATGGGTTCTGTATTTAATGATTCTTCTTAGATTAGTCAGCTTTAATTACTTGTCTGACAGTCGACCAGCCACATATTATTCTTTTAATGATTTTTCTTTTAAACTTTTGGAAGCCCAAAAGTTTACACGTGCAATACACGTAAAAATGAAAAGTCTCAGAAATCAAACATGTGGAAAATGTTATATGAGCAGAGTAGAACACGTGTCACCAATCCAGAACCCCACATACCATGAATGGCCTGCGAGATTGCGCTTTAGGCCGGCGCCGCCGGGCTTGACCGTACCAAATGACCCCATCTTTTGAACCCTAGTCTCTTGGCCTCCCTCTTAACCCCAGTACTGTTTGTTTTTACTGAAAA
Source organism: Agapanthus africanus (assembly GCA_030015575.1). NCBI lineage: Eukaryota > Viridiplantae > Streptophyta > Magnoliopsida > Asparagales > Amaryllidaceae > Agapanthus > Agapanthus africanus. The sequence continues at coordinate 717,243,309 of CM057337.1, forward strand.
TAAACAGAGAATTAAAATGAGGCATTAATCAAAATTTTAATCCATTTTAATTCCATTCTTCAATCCTCAAAACCCAAATTTCTCCTATAAATACTATCTCACACCCTAGCCCTTTTGAAATCTATTGTCAAAACTCTCAAATTTTTCCAAGTCAAAGAAGTGTACAAGTGGAATTAGCCCAAAGTCATATTCCGGCGACGACTCAGGACAAATCCGGCGACACCACGACTCCACAAAGCTCTCAAACCTTTCCTCTACCTCCCCTTTCTCATCTAATCCTGTAAGTCCTCTCTCCTCCTCTCTCTCTTGCTATTCTAAAAAGATCTCTTTTCAAAGCTTGTCGGAAGTGGAGTTATTCTGACTTCCGATTTTAATTTTGTTAAAAACATAACTTTTCTTAATAACCAAACACCCATATTGATACATCTTGTTTAGTAATCATAAACAAACATTTAGAACTAGTTTCAATTCAAAATACAGTGCAATGCAACTTTTATTTCACTTTTACGGTTAAATACCACAAACTTTATATTCGGCAACTTTCATCATATTTGTTCATATTACCTATAGAAAAACCTCACCAGGTAATGACCTACCTCTCACAACACTCATCTTGACATTGCACGATTACTTGAAAACCATATTTTTGTGGTTAATACAATTTTTACATTAAAATACCATAAACTATTAAAAACCGTATTCTTTAAATTGTTTTAATCAAATTCCTTACGATTCTATCTCTACAACCCACTTTTGGGGAATCGGATTTGGTTGGTGCGGGTTATCGCACATCCATCGGACTAGTATGGCGAGATGCAGAACTCCTCACGTAGCATACGATCTCGATGAAATTTATATTTTAATTTTTAAGAAAACATGATTTCTATTTAATAAATAAATTTATTTTTATAATAATTATATATAATATTATCAAACTATATATTTTAAATACATATAATAAATTCCATGTTTTCTAGACAAAGGAATCCCAAATTTCATGAATATACCATTACAAATCTATACAATTCCAATTTAGACCAAAATACCATATATTATTCAATTTAGGTTTAATCATTTGAATACTTCACTTTTAAAAATTATATCCATGAAAACCCTGAATACGAGAAATAAATGCTTGAGGTTTATTTTGAAAGTTTATTAAAACTATTTTTCGTAAAACCCCCTCAAGTTTATTAATTTACAATAAAGATCCTAGTAAATATAGGTTTAAGCGGGACCAATTCTCTTGAGCCTCAGGGAGCCGGAGAAAGTAGGAGCTTGCTTATTTAAGGTAGAAAACTTAAACGGGGTTATCAATGGTAATTGGCTTGAAAAAAGTCACAAATCCTGCCATCCATGTGCAGCAATTACCGATAACTTCTAAACCTAATTCAGGACTCCAATTCTGTTTAAGTGTCTGACTCAATCTGAGTCTCAGTCAATCTGTATACATTTCAATACATGAATACAATTCAAATATAACTCCAATACAACATGAATTCATATACTGGAACTTGAACATGAACATGCAACATGACTCGACCGAACCGAACCATGGATATACTCTGATTACATGACTATCCTTTTATATCCATTCTGTTTACATGATATCATGGTTTCGGCAAGTCGTATACAATAATTCATTACATCAATACAATATACATTACGGGGTTTTAACGGGGTAGATTGGTACGGAATGTATTAGAAGTGGCACGAGACTGTAACCATAATACACATAACCTGAATATCCATGTTGTTGTTCTGTATACCTTAGTCCACGGGGAAAGTTGGACTCCTCTTATATACACTGATGCATTCTATACCAAGTTACAAACAACCACGTTAACATAATAAACATAACTATATATAATTTACCTGTTCTATTCTCTGTCTATTCTTCTTTATCTCTTAGGACTTACCGAGAGATTGTTCACTGACGATATTCTTTTTCTATTTTTTCTTTGGAATGTTGTCAGGAGGACCCGACTCTCTGGAGATAGAGCCTAGCTCAGAAAATTTGGAGCAGTTCATCGAGGACCGAAACTCTAGTCACTTGTATATACTTTACTTTCAGTTCATGCCATTGTTTAGGCATTGATTTCCACATTGTATTTACTTTTCAGTTGTATTGTAAAGAATATTTAATAAATAAAAGTTGTTGTTCTTTTACATCTCATGTCTTTCTTATATTATATTGCTTATTTACGCTTAACATGTTTATTTCTGAGTAAATACGCCGCGGGCCTCGTCACGTCTCCTTATCCGTACACCGGGAAGCAGGGCGTGATAGGTTTTGTTGGCGGCTACATAACAATGCAGGGTTAGTTCTGCATGGAAACCCAAGCAATATATCATAAGAATCAGCAACTAAAACATTCTTTATATTTTCTATTCCTTGAATCTATCCTAACCCTATTTTCTCTCAAGGTTATGGATTCTCCGAACAATACTAACACCAACGTGAACGGCAACACCACACCACCCCTCTTCCACTTACACCTACAGTTATAGCTCCGCAGACAATACTGCTCGAGGCAATAAAGAGCCTCTTAGAGGGACAGCAGCAGCAGACTGGTATCCTAATGAACCGTCTAGAAGTTGAAGCACCTGGAGTAAAACAATTCCGGGCACTGCATCCGAAGCAATTCTCTGGGAAAGAGAGCCTTTTGGAAGCTGAAGAATAGGCTCAATCTATTGAGGATGATCTGGCAGCAGCACAAGTGCCAGACATTGCTTAGGTAAGAGTTGCAAAGCTACAACTTACCGATAAGAGTATGGTGGAAGGAGAAAGAAAGCCGTCTTACCCAGCCGATCGAATGGAAGACTTTTCGCGATATGTTTGACGCGAAGTATTTTCTCGAGACTGCCAGATTTGACATAGAGCAACAATTCATCCACCTACAACAAGGCTCTATGTGGAGCAAATTTGTGGATGAGTATGATGCTGAGTCCACTATGTTGAGCAGGTAAGACATGTCTCAAATATTCGATTTTCGAATAACACATACTGCACAGCTAACATGAGACCGTAACAGGTTCGCGGCACATCTCATACCGACTGCTGAGATCAGGGCCAGACGATTTCAGCAAAGGTTAGACCCGGAGATCCAAGATGCATTAGCTACAGGGGATTTCTCAACCCACGATTTGGCTCTGAAAGCTACCCGAAGATATGAGGCAGTAGTGAAGATGAAGAGCAGATCTCAATCTGTTGGTTTGAAGCGCCCTGCTACTCAAATGGCAGGAGGAGCCTCTTCCAGGCCACCGTTTTTACTAAGAAGACCGGGAGTAACTTTTAACCGGCCCAGTCCAGACTTTTGCACCTACTGCAGGAAGAATGGACATTTGGTGAAAGATTGCAGGCGTACAAACGGCATGTGCTTAGTCTGCGGTTTATCCACTCATGATATTAGTGCATGTCCCCGTATACTCAACCCGAATCCAACATCCAGACCATCTATCACTTATCCGCAGCGGCCAACTATCCAGGCACCTGCACTACGTCTTGCTCTCCCAGCTCCACTTACTCACGGACCTACCGCACCTCCTCCTCGTCAGTTCCATCAAGCACAAAGGAATCTACCTCAAGGACAGAAGAACGGACAGAGGAATGCGCCTCTAGCAAGGAGAAATGTACCAAGGCGACAAGCTTTCACAATGACTATGGAAGAAGCTGAAGCCACTGGCCAAGTCATCACTGGTAACTCTCTTTCTTTCAAACATTTATACATATCAAAATATCTTTTCCTATACCTAAACATATTCCACACAACTTAGATACAATATTAGTAGCCTCACTTTCTGCACTAGCACTTTTCGATGCGGGAGCATCCTATTGTTTTATGTCGTAACGGTTCGTCCGAACTCATGTGATTCTGGTCACACCACTCGTATCCAGCTGGAATGTCAGTTCAGTGAACGGCATTTTAAAGACAACAATGGGATACGACCTGTGTCCAGTGGTCGTCTGCAGTAGAGAATTCTATGCTGACTTCAAGATGCTGGACATACCGAACTTCGACGTAGTTTTGGGTATGGATTGGATCGGAACTTTCTACGCTACCATCAACTGTCGTCAAAGGAGGGTAGTATTCGAGATTCCAGACCATCCGGTCTTTTATTTCAAAAGTGGAGACCATAGTCTGGAACCTAGCACATACAAGGCAAAACCGAAGAAGGCAGTGATTGCAACTCTACAGGCGGAAGAAGATAAACCAGAGGTAGTTCGGGAGTTCGACGATGTATTTCCTGAAGACATATCAGGTTTGCCTCCCGATCGAGCTTTTGAATTCAGAATTGATTTAGTACCTGGTGCACAACCGGTGATTAAAGCACCGTACCGATTAAGTCCAGAAGATTTGAAGGAGATCCGAACTCAGTTGAACGAACTTCTGAAGAAATGATGGATTCGTTTCAGCACTTCAAGTTGGGGATCTCCAGTGTTGCTTGTGAAGAAGAAGGAAGGTTCATACAGAATGTGCGTTGATTATAGAGCTCTGAATGAAGTAACTATAAAGAATAAGTATCCACTACCGCGCATCGACGATCTGTTCGATCAGCTAAGTGGATCTTGTGTTTTCTCCAAATTAGATTTCCGTTCAGGTTATCATCAGGTGAAGGTCAAAGAATCTGATATTCCTAAAACGGCATTCAGAACTCACTATGGACATTACGAATATCTTGTGATGCTATTTAGAGTGACCAACGCACCAGCCATATTCATGAACTTGATGAATCAAGTTTTCCAAGAGTACCTATACAGGTTCATTGTCATTTTCATCGACGACATTCTAGTGTATTCAAAGAATCGGAAAGAGCATGCTGAACATTTACAAATTGTCCTGGAGACTTTGCGACAACATCAACTCTATTCCAAGTACAGCAAGTACGAGTTTTTGCTAGATCAGGTCGGATTTCTCGGACATGTCATTTCAGGTGAAGTAATCTCTATGGATCCAGCTAAAGTATCAGCAGTAAGAGAATGGTCGACACCAAAGACAGTGAAGGACATTCAAAATTTCTTAGGTTTAGCATGATACTACCGAAGATTTATTGAAGGATTTTCAAAGATTGTAGCATCCCTAACCAAGCTCGCATGTAAAGATGAAGAATTCGTATGGTCAGAAGCATGCGAACAAGTTTTCGTAGAACTCAAGTCAGGATTGACATCAACACCTATTCTCGTCATACCGGACCAATCTGAAGGTTTCGTAGTGCATTGCGATACATCTGGTAAAGGATTAGTATGTGTTCTACATCAACACGGTAAATTTGTAGCTTATGCATCAAGGCAGCTGAAGGTTCATGAGCGCAACTATCCGACGCATGATCTAGAGTTGGCAGCCGTTATCTTTTCACTTAAGATTTGGCGCCATTATCTTCTTGGAGAACGGGTAGATATATACACAGACCACAAAAGTCTGAAGTATGTGTTTACTCAGAAGGAGTTAAACATGCGACAGAGAAGATGGTTAGAACTTATGGCTGAATTCAACATCAACCTACAATATCATCCAGGGAAAGTGAATGTAGATCTTGATGCACTTAGTCGCCAACCACTATCAATGAATCTCACCGCATAGTGGAAGCTACAGCAAGATTTGCACCAAATGGAGATTGAAGTGGTCATGCCAGGTAACGCTTCAAGTTTGATGAACTTATAAGTTCAATCTACTATTGTCAATCAGATCAAAGCAGCTCAAGCAAGTGTGCCAAGCTGTAAAAGATCAGAGAACAAATAGAAAGTGGACTTAGAATAGACTTCATCATCCATGAAGACGGATCTTTAAGATACGGAAGCAGATTGTGTGTACCACAAGATCCTGTTCGGAAAGAGTTGATGAAAGAAGCTCACAACTCTCCATACTCAGTACACCCTGGCGGTACAAAGATATACAGAGATCTGCGCCAACATTACTGGTGGCATGGAATGAAGCGTGAAGTAGCCAGAAGCATAGCCAAATGCTTGGTGTGTCAGCAAGTAAAACCTGAATATCACAGGACTGCTGGTTTACTTCAACTGTTACCTATTCCAGAATGGAAACGGCAACACATCATCATGGATTTCATGACTGCACTTCCTCGCAGCACGGAATGTAACGATACGGTATGGGTTATAGTGGATCGACTCACAAAGTCGGCTCACTTCATACCATTTCGAGTTAGCCAATCTACCGAGACACTAGCAAAGAAGTACATGGAGGTAAGTTTGAATCTAAGTAAGATTTAACTCTTCATAGTGTACTATTTCTGATACTCATGAACTCATGCAAGATATCGTGAGATTACATGGAGTACAGGTTTGCATTGTCTCCGATCGTGACACCAGATTCCGATCGCAGTTTTGGCAGAGTTTGCAAGCTAGATTGGGAACGAGTCTGAACTTTAGCACAGCTTACCATGTACAAACTGATGGATAGTCTGAGCGAACAATTCAGATCCTTGAAGATATGTTAAGAGCGTGTATGTTAGACTTCGGAGGATCGTAGGAAGATCATCTACATCTTGTGCAGTTTTCATACAACAACAGCTACCAAACGAGTATTGGTATGACACCGTTTGCAGCTCTCTAAGGAAGGAAGTGTCGTTTACTATTAAGTTGGGACGACATCGGAGATAGGGAACTCTTTAGACCTGAGATGATAGTGGCGACTGTAGATATAGTTCGCATTATCAGGGAAAGAATGCACATAACCCAAGACCGACAGAAGCACCATGCTGATGCAAAACGCCGACACTTGGAGTTCCGACCAGTAGAACATGTTTTTATGAAGATTTCTCCAAACCGTGGAGTGATTCGCTTTGGAAAGAGGAGTAAGCTAAGTCCGAGGTATATTGGACCGTTCGACATACTCTAACGAGTCGGAGAAGTGGCATATCGCTTAGCACTTCCACCCTCATTGGAAAGAGTGCACAACGTGTTCCACATATCCCAACTCTGAAGATATGTGAGCGACCCCAGCCATATCCTTGATCACTCCGAGCTCACTGTACAGACGGATCTATCTTGTGAGCAATAACCCGTTGAAATCTTGGACAGAAAGGTAAAGTCACTTCGGAACAAGTAAGTAAACTTGGTTCGAGTGATGTGGAGAAAAGGCTCATCAGGAGAATCAACGTGGGAAAGAGAAGATGACATACTTGCAAGATACCCTCACTTGTTTGTAGATTAGTCCTTAAATAATGGTAAACTTCAAGGACGAAATTTTTGTAAGGAGGGTAGAATGTAACGACTCTGTGTATAATGTACAGAAATTTGGTTAAAGTTAAAGTACTAAATGGAGTATTTGCAACTCTGAATATACTATAAGTATTTAATTTTTTTAAGAACGGTAAGAAATAACTTGTAACCCATTGGTAAAGCCTTGCACTGCTGTGACATAGCCCCAGTGTTCGAATCCCATCAGTCACATATATTTTTTTTAATGATTTTTTAACGTTTTGGAAGCCCAAAATTTACACGTGCAATACACGTAAAAATGAAAAATCTCAGAAATCAAACACATGGAAAATGTTATATGAGCATAGTAGAACACGTGTCACCAATCCAGAGCCCCACATCCCATGAATGGTCGGTGAGATTGCGCTTTAGGCCGGCGCCGCCAGGCTTGACCGTACCAAATGTGCCCATCTTTTGAACCCTAGTCTCATGGCCTCCCCCTTAACCCCAGTACTGTTTGTTTTTACTGTAAATAAATAGAGAATTAAAATAAGGCATTAATCCAAATTTTAATGCATTTTAATTCCATTCTTCAGTCCTCAAAACCCTAATTTCTCCTATAAATACCACCTCACACCTCAGCCCTCTCTATTCTGAAATCCATTGTCAAAACTTTCAAATTTTTCCAAGTCAAAGAAGTGTACAAGTAGAGTTAGCCCAAGATCATCTTCCAGCGACGACTCGAGACAAATCCGGCGACACCGCGACTCCACAAAGCTCTCAAACCTTTCCTCTATCTCCCCTTTCTCATCTAATCCTGTAAGTCCCCTCTCCTCCTCTCTCTTCCTATTCTAAAAAGATCTCTTTTCAAAACTCGTTGGAAGTGGAGTTATTCTGACTTCGGATTTTAATTTTGTTAAAAACATAACTTTTCTTTATAACCAAACACCCATATTGATCATCTTGTTTAGTAATCATAAACAAACATTTAGAACAAGTTTCAATTCAAAATACAATGCTATGCAACTTTTATTTCACTTTTATGGTTAAATAACTTTATATTCGGCAACTTTCATCATATTTGTTCATATTACTTATAGAAAAACCTCACGATATACTGATGCATTCTGTACCAAGCTACAAACAACTACGTTAACATAATAAACATAACTATATATAATTTACCTGTTCTATTCTCTGTCTATTCTTCTTTATCTCTGGGGACTTACCGAGCGATTGTTCGCTGACGACATTCCTTTTCTATTTTTTCTTTGGAATATTGTTAGGAGGACCCGACTCTCTGGAGATAGAGCCGTTCATTTACATCTCATGTATTTCTTATATTATATTGCTTATTTATGCTTAATGTGTTTACTTCTGAGTAAATACGTCGCAAGCATCGTCACGTCTCCTTATCCGTACACCGGGAAGCGCAGCGTGATAGAATGCAACTTCGAAGAAAGTCTTTCTGAATATGTGCATGCTAAGGCAATGATATTAGGAGTCTTCCAAGCTGCATGCTGCAATCCACCGCTCACCTCCCCCAACGTCGGACCGCCTGCATCCTCTACCCCCCTCTGGGGCCATCCTCCCCAGCTTTGCCCCTCTCCCTGCCCGCCTCCTTCTCCTCTCATCGAGCCGTCCCCTTTGGGACTTTACAGCCCGTCTCCACTGGCCTGCTCTAGCCGCCTCTACTCGTCGGGCTGCTTCGTCGGCCCTCTCTGAGGCCTTCCGCCTCTATCTGCTGCCCCTCTCGCCGAGCCTCCCGGTATTATTTCCCCGGTCATCCTCTCTCTCCTCGGGCACCCTCTCGCTGGGCCTCTCGCGTGTTGTCCAATGTGTGGGTGGTATGTTTTTATTCGACGAAGGTTAAACTTTGGAACAAAAGGTTTTTTTACATTGTCTCGATCATATTTATATTTATGAAGTAAGAGGAAATTGTTAAGTAAAGCAAAGATTGATATGTCAAGAAATTAACTCATCTGCAACTTAAGGTTTTGATTAAGCTAATTTGCGAGGGTTAATCTAAATTTCAAGAAAATATCATAAAAGATATATGACATTCATAAAACTTTGATTACATAAATTTTTGTATCTTATATGTAGGAATTTATAATTATAAATAAATAGAATTAATTTAGATATTAATATTCTACATTGCATTATTATTATTATTATTGATTTTGATCATAGTTATAAACTCTACTCCTCTCCCCGGGCTGCTCGCTCCCGCTCCCGATATTACCCCAAACTAAAACTAACGGGTTTTTTGGTGAAATAAGTTAAGGAGTGATAAGGTGATAGAGCATGTATATATTTTTAATTATCAAGAAAATATCATAGTTTTAGGCTATTTTAATTATCAAGAAAATACTATTAATTTAAGTTTAGGGTTAATTTAAAGGGGGAAATGTATCCGAGGCCCTATGTCCAAAAAGAAATATGCCTAAGTCTGTCACGACCCGAAATTGGCACGTGACGGCCCTTAAACTACGCAACGTATACAGGCGTAACGCAATTTAAGTAAGCCGAAAACCAAGCAATCTAAATCATCAAAAGTAGTAAGTGATAATAGAAGTTTTAAAACCTTTGAAATCTCAACCCAAATTCTTTAAAAGTCCAACTTTATTTTCTTAAAAATTTTGGCAGCACCTCCTTTGTAAAAACTAACCCCAAAAATGGGTACAACATAAATATAAGTAAAACATTCCCAACGGGAGCAAATCCACGCCCAACGGCGGAAAACAACCACCACAACAGATATATGACGCCGTAGCGAAGAAATAAAAGACGATAGAAGTAAAACTGCATAAAAGACCTCCAAGTCACAAAATAATATACAATATCGTCCTCACATCAAGTCTCTAAGTCATATAAGATAATGGTAGATGGAGAGTACATGATACAACGAATATACAATAAACATGAACGGATAACCACATACCCACCTAAAGCAAAACTGCACACTGTGAGACGAAGCGGTACCCGCAGCAAAAGATGATAAGATATATGAATAGCCTGCCTCGACTACTCTGGGGAAACAACCTGCAAAACCCTGTGGCACAACGGGGGTGAGTTGCCAACTCGTGAATAGTAAATAACATATGCAGGTAATCGCAAGTATGCACGTACAGCGCGAATCTAACATAGGTAAGCTAAGCAATATATGGTCATATGAATGCAATAGTCATGAAAGATACTCTAGCAGGTACATCTAATACATGAAGCAATAATATGACAATCTGTATGCAACAATCATGTAAGGTACTCTATCAGGTACAACTAATACATGAAGCGATGATATGACAATGTATATAAGCAACAGTCATGAAAGGTACTCTAGCAGGTACAACTAATACATGAAGCAATGCATTTAAAATAAGGTATGTAAATGCAACAGTCATGGAAGGTACTCTATCAGGTACTACTAATACATGAAGCAGTGCATAAACAATAAATGTGGAGTCTAGGATAAAACATGTCATTCCCACGGAATCCGGACCTCGTGGTAGGACCAAAGTCTATCAAGACAATCCAAATCCCAATTTCCTCAAATCAGCCCCTAAATTGGTTCTCATATCATGTAAGTCTCACAAATCCTGAATGTACAATATCAAATAAATCTCATATATCATGTATCCAATATCAAGTGAATCTCATATATCCTGAATGTACAGTATCAAGTAAACCTCATATATCCTGAATGTACAGTATCAAGTAAATCTCATATATCCAATATCCAGTAAGTTTCATATAAAGTGAGTGTCCAATATCGACACTCAAAAATATCATGAAACAAGTGTCTAACATCGACATATAAATACTCATATCCATACGTTCCTCGAATCGTAAGTGTCCGGTATCGACACCCGTGATCCACGTATCGGTCTTTTTCATATTCATACATTCCTCGAATCGTAAGTGTCCGGTATCGACACCTGTGATCCTCGTATCGGTATATACGTCCTCCGAATCTTAAGTGCTCCAACATCGACACTCTCGATCCCGTATCGATTTAAAACAAAGTTCTGAGTGGATGCATACAAATATCAAGTAAAGAATAAGAATACTTGCATAATATCACGAAACCACCACGGTCCTCAAATCCAGAAAACATCAAGTAATGAATAGGTATAATTGCATGAATCAATACATATATATTAGCGTCCCATTCCACTAATATATATATATATATATAGGCATATATAACAGCGTCCCATTCCACTGTTATATATACTTAGCAGTAAAAATATCAGAGAACATCATATGAAATCCATGAATGTAATATATGCAATATGAAACAGTAATATGTGCATATAAAGGAAAAACCGCTATTTAACTGCAACAAGTTAATATATATATCATGCGGTTCCTAATTTCTCCAAGTCCACACAACATCAAATAAAGGTGAACATGTAGCTATAGCCAGATATATGTGTAAACATAAAGGTATAGCAAGGTATATGTATCTACCTATCAGTAATGATGTAATATACCCTCCAGGTATAAGTGAAGTATGTATGCAAGGTATACATGTAGCTATGTCATTATATGTGTATGTACCTATCGCTGATGGTACAATACCTAATAGGTATACAGGTAAGTAGCATGTAAGCATGTCAAAGCATATGTGTAAGCATGTAGGTATACAAATATGCTATATGTCATATGCATAAAGAAATATGAATCAATTTCACAATGTCCCTAACCAAACAATATCATATCTATATGTGTGTTGTGCGTGTCATGGCAATTATTGACGGTGTGTGTGTCATACGATCAGTGCTCGTGCAACATGAGCCGTCAATAATAGTGCAGTGTCCTAAAGATACTAGTTCAAGCACAACAAGTAACTAAGCAATAAAGTGTATGCACAACTCTATATATGAAATAGAATATGCGACAAAGTCAAGTCATCTCTAGCCTAGACGCATAACGCCATATGGGCGATTCCCCTGTAGATGTTAAATCTACTCACCAACCATCCTGGCTAAGTAAAGCCAACAACTCGCTTTCCCTTCTTCGCAGCGCCCGAAGTCCCCGCCTGCGATCCTGAAAGCATATAACAATATAACAAGTGTATATTAGCAATCGATCAATAACACGTACCAACTACGTTTGTCCGACGCACCAACTCCAAACATACTCTCAAGTGTTCGTCAAGTGGCTAACGCGCATAGCGACACTACGAAACTAACTCAAGAGCAAATGCTACACAAGGACACGAATGACATCGGCACGACCCTAGCTAGGAACACAAAGCGACACAACTACCAAGCCTAGACCCTGATCGTACCGATCGCGCATTCACAACACAAGATATAGCGTGCAATCAATATAATTAACGTCGCAACGTCAAAAGAAACCCATGCCTAAAATTTACCGAAACCTAGTAAGCAATATATATCATTTTAGCACAAAACTATAACTTTTTACCAAAACTAGAATTTACAAACATCACTAATTAGCAAGATTAAACCATTTAAACCTTTACTATAATTTTAATCTCAACCAATTAGGATTAGCAAAAGTTTAGTTTGTTAATTAGCTAAATTATCCGATTAGGAAAATATCATTTAACAAATTAGCAACTTGGTTAAGTTTTCATAATCTTCAAATAACCATTAACCATTTCATCAAGTTAAATCCTAACTTGAACTTCATTAAAATTATCATGAATGAATTAAACATGAATTTAAAGCTATAATTAAACAATTAAATAGCTAGCTCATGATTTAAACATAACAAATAAGGATTAGGGTTAGGGTTTTATACCTCACAAAAGATCAAAATCATGCAACTAGAAACATCAACTTTTACCTCCAAAGATCAAGTTTTTCTTGAAGATTCAAGCTAGATTTTTGAAGAAGAAAGATGGGTTAAAATTTGTTTAGGAGTTTTGTGGATTTATTTAGGGATTTTTGATGATTTATTGATCTTGAAGTGAAGAAATGAGCTTGAAAAAAAAAAGAGGGCAGAATTGGGTAAGGCTCGGCCTTGATGAGGAAAAGGGGGGGTTTTGTGAAAAAAAATGAAGAAAGTTCTAACAAAAATTCAATTAATGCACATTTAATGCAAATGCCACATTTTCCTTCTTTTTCTTTTCTTTAAAATTTCATTTTAAACACAAAATATCTAGATATTATGGATGGATAGAATTAACAAAATATCTAGTGATTAGATTAGCATAGAATCTCATTAGTAGAAATTAACCCAAGCAAAAAAGTAATTACCACTAATAAAGTGCACAAATAAAGCATTACAATAATATTATAATTAGGGAAAATTTTTATGTGAACCAAAACTTTCCATTGACCCCCAAAGCCCGCGCACTAGCTTCATTCTAGCTAAACTAGGTGTCGTGAAGTCTATACAGAAATTTGATCACAATCGGGTTAAAACGGAAAACACCGACTATTTTACCCTTAAAACGGAAAATCACCTAAACGATTTCTAAAACGTTACAATCTTCCCCCTTTAAAGAAATTCGGTCCCCGAATTTAAAATTCTCACTAAGCGTACCTTCAAAGAGATGAGTACAAAAACTCCTAAATCTCACTCGCAGCCTCCCAATTGATCACCTCGGTATACGGCTACGCCAAAGAACCTTCACATATAGCAAGACCCTTGACCGAAGTCTCTCCACCTGCCGATCCACTAAAACTATCGGCTGTTGGTGAATGAAAGATCGCGTCCAAAAGAATAGTCTGGTGCTGAATCTTGTGAGAAAGTCATGAAGGTATTTGCGAAGTATCGACACAAGAAAAACGGGTGAATACTCAATAATCTGGGCAGAAGTGCCAAATTATAGGCAACGGAACTAACTCGCTTTAAGGATCTCAAAAGGACCTACAATCCTGGGATAATCTTCCCAAAACTCAACACGTCATTCATCGGAAAATCCGTAGGAATACATGATCTCCCACTGCGAACTCAAGTCTGCGACCACCACGGTCGGCATAAGACCTCTGTCTGCACTGGGCTGCTCTCATCCTGACCTGAACCAACTGGTTCATCTCCGAAGTCTCTAGACCAGCTGGGGTCCAAAAATTCTACTCTCGCAGAGTCAGAAAAACAGACTGGCGATCGATACAACCTACCAAACAAAACCTATGGTTGCCAATTGGAATGTCTCCTGATAATTGCTATCGAAGGAGAATCCTAACAATGGCAAGTGACGATCCCAACTACCGACAACAATTAGTACGTACGCACAAGCATATCCTCCAGAGTCTGTATAGTCCATTCTGTCTCAAAATCAGCCAACGGATGGAAAGCGGAGCTAAAGCTCAACCAGTACCCAAGGCTTCCTGAAGCTTCTGCCCAAGACGGCAAGCGAACAGGGTGCCTCTATTGGATACAACGCATGAAGGAACTTCATGCAAACGCACAACTTAACGAAGAACAACTGAGCAAACTGAGCAAAACCGGACACAACACCCAAATGGAGTCACACCCTGACTAAACCGGGGTAGACAACACAACGAAATTCATAGAGATCTGCTCCCATTTCCACTCCGGAACGGTTAAAGGTTGCAACTCTCCAGCCGGTCTCAAATGCTCAACCTTAGCTCACAACAAGACAGACACCTTAAAACGAAATCCGAAACTTCACTCTTCATTCCTGTCCACCCGTAACTATCTCACAAGTCACGCTACAAATTGGTGTAACTTGAATGAACACTGAAGGCTGACTGAGGTGCCTGCTCTAGGATTTCGCGTCTCTGCCCATCAGCAACAGGTACACACAAACGCGTCCCTAAACGTAGCACATCTGGTCATAAATCAAGGACTCCGAATCTTTACCCAGCCGAGTATGCTCAAGAATCTCTGATGAACGAGCATCGGCGGGCTGTGCCTCGCGGAAGCGATTAAGGAAAAGTGGTCGGGCGCGGACATGAGCAAGCTGTCCCCTCAGTAGAGGCGAACATAAGCTGTACTCAACGATCGCACAAGAACTGTAAATCTGCAGAAGACTGTCTCAACAATCAAAACCCGCTGCAGGAAGATGTACATTAAGCTCTGGTGGTCCGTGAAAATCTGACACGACTCTCCGAACAAGTAGTGTCCTCAGATCTTCAACGCACGACCACCGCGGCCATCTCCAGATCATGAATGGGATATCCTGCTCCTACTACCTCCAACTGTCGAGAAGAGATAACTCTATAGTGCCACATCAACGCAAAATCGAGCCCCACTCGCGAAACATCACAGTTAAACAACAAAGTCGCCCGAACCAGAAAGCAAAGAAAGAACCGGTGCAGTTGTCAACCGAATCTCCAACTGCTAAAAACTCCGCACATATGCCTCAGTACAAAGAAAAGAACCTCCTTTCCGGTCAATTCAGTCAACGATGCAGCGATACACTAGCAATCCTGCACGAAACGGCGGTAAAAACCTGCT
The DNA here is from genome assembly GCA_030015575.1 of Agapanthus africanus. NCBI lineage: Eukaryota > Viridiplantae > Streptophyta > Magnoliopsida > Asparagales > Amaryllidaceae > Agapanthus > Agapanthus africanus. The sequence goes on from CM057337.1 coordinate 717,258,871, forward strand.
AGGCCCAAAAATCTGCGGACCTCCGTCCGTACACAAGTCTGGGCCAACGCTGTACGGCCTCGATCTTCCTCGGGACCATACAAAACCGTCTCCCGTAACTACAAGACCTAGGAGTCAACACAATCAAGTCTGAAGGAACACTCATAGAATTTAGCAAACAACTGGTGCTCTCCCAGTATCTGCAAAAGAAATCCTCAAGTGTTGCTCCTGTTCCTCATGACTCTTAGAAAAAGACCAGAATGTCATCAATGACACAACAATAAACTGGTCGAGGAACGGCCTGAAGAAATCTGGTTCATCATATCCACGAATGCTGCTAGGGCATAGGTGAGTCCAACGACACCACCAAAACACATATTGCCCGTAGCACGCACAAAAGCAGTCTTCGGAATGTCATCACTCCGAACCCGCAACCAATGATGACCTAATCCCAAACAAACTTAGAAAATGTCTCGCATTCTGGAGCAAGTCGAACAAATCGTCAATGCGAGGTAAAGGATACCTATCCGCACCGTAACTCGGTTCAATTGACGATCAATCAACACACAACCTCAAACTGCCGTCTTTCTCCCTGATGAACAAAATAGGGGTTCCCCAAAGCGAAACACTTGGACGTACAAGGCCCACCTATCTAGCAACTCTGCAGCTGATCCTTAAGGTCCCGAAGCTCCACCGGCTCATCTGGAACCACGTCGGAAAACTCTCGCACGATAGGAACCTGGTGCACAAACCCACTGTGGCTCCAGCATCATGAATGAAAGACAAGAATCCTCGACATCCTCTCCTCAAAAGCCGACTAGCGAAAAAGGCTGAATTCAAGCTGTGAGAGGCGGCACCACTGTCCCCCTGCACAATGATTTTAGTGATTTTAGCGTGCTTACGCTTTTTAAAAGATAGATCAAAAATATTTGTAACCGCAATCAAGAACGGCGTCGCATGAAGCTAGCCGGTGAGTACGGGTCGGTCCACAGGGATGTTGTGAATTTCCGATTCGCACTAACGAGTTAATTCCGAAGGGTGTTCGGATTTCTTATTAAATCTAAAATCTAAATTATTCTAGAAACTAAATTAATCTAGATCTATTCTTGCTAGGGTTAGGTTTAGGGATGGTTTGGAAATGCAATTAAATCTCAACGCTTTCTATACCTGAATGAAGATCTGTGAGGAGTTATGGTAATTATCAATAAAGGGGATTAGATCCATTCGGGAAGGTGTTCCTTCCTCTAGGTTCTTGTCCTTCCTTTAGAGATCCTTACCCTAACCTCCATGGAAAACGCACGCAACCGGGCCTTTACACTACGGTGTCATCGTTACCTCGAGGGGTAGGATGCCGTAGGGCGCGGTGTGTGCGTGTATGCATGGAGTCCTATTGTAAATATTTGGTGGGTAAGAAAGGGATGAGAGATCTCATCTCTCAAAATCCTTCCCCAAAGCTAAATCCTAAACAAGTTCCTAGGGTATGAAATTAAATCTACCGGGCAAAGAATTGAAATCTAAACTAGGGCGAGAAATTAAATCTACTTACAGATGCATCCCTCCAATCATCCATGCAGGGTTGTCAGATCTGAATTTCAGAATGGAGAAGAAACACCGATGCTCTCCAAAAGATTTCTGGATTTAATTCATTAAAAGGAGGCATGAAAAGAATACAATGATTTGGGCTTCTATTTATAGGAGATAGAAACCCTAGGTAACAATTGATTCGCATGTCTACATTTACCAAAATATCCTTAGGAAGACCTAGTCAAAGTAGACTTCCAAGCTTTGGTAAAATTTTATGTCTGGAAATTTTGGAACTGATTCTGGGCTTCTTGGGCTTTTTATTTCTTTGGATCTTTATTCAATTTGGCTTTTCTATTTCTTCCAGATCTCCAGTGAATAATTGCGGTGGACTTTTAACCGTTCACTTTGTAATCTTGGACCTTGCATTGCCTTGTACTTTGTGAATTTTATTTTTGATGTAGGATTGATCAAGAGTCTTCTGTTTGTTGGTCAAAGTCCACTTTTGCATCGTCTTTTCATCGTTTTCACTGTTTTCGCTCCAAGAACCTGTAACCTGTAATATGTAGCAGACATGCGTCAAAAGCACCTGTTTATTTATAAAAAGAATAAGAATGGGGAATATAATAATACAATATTATGGTGTGAACACACAACAAGAACTGACTTGCCGGGAAAACAAAACCTGACTGTTTTATCGCGGCAATCCACAGACGCCTAGCACGTAGCTAACTAGTCCGTGCCTAGGAGAACGTCAAATCCAATATCTCAAGAAGGATCAAAATGACGGACGAATCTCTATCTCCTATCCGATTGGCATACGACTGAAATACGCGTCGTGCAACAAAAGAATTTCTGACAGAAGTTAACACAACAAACGGCTGATCTAGCTAACCGACTCTCCTCGTCCCAAGCCTCTGCTACTCCCACGACGTGCACGAAACCTGTCACGGCGACTGAACCTCTGTCTCTGGGATGGTACACCTGCACTAGCCCTCCTCTGTTCTCGAACTCCCAAAGTCTCGGAAAGATGCTCCTCGTCAAAACGGGCTGCGTCCATTGGTGTTGTGTGAGTAACACGATGCAGTGCTGATCGCAAGGAATAACTGGGTAACAGAGGTGGCAACCTCCTGTCGCCGCGCTCTACTGGCCTCAACCAAAGACCTCATCGTCTGGCACAAGTCCTGCATCTCAGCCTTAAGCCTAGCGATACGATCTATCGAAGGTGGATCCATCTGCTCCTGTGCAACGAGCGTGCCATCCTGGTCATTCCTCGTCCCACACGAGTCAACACTGACCTCGGCCCTCACTGCATCACTCTGAGTCCCCGTAGTCATCGGCGGCAAAGGCTATAAATGGAAATAAGATTCGATAAGACCACGGAAATCGAATCACAAGGATATGTATCATCAAAGAAGGAATTTCAAGCAAATAGTACTTAGGTCACTTTAGGCGGAGTACCGCGTCGTGAGTATGCCGCGGACATACACACCCTACGTTAAGCTACCTACTCCATCATACCAAGGTCATCCTACACTCTGAAAGGTAAAACCTAGCGCTCTGATACCAACTTTGTCACGACCCGAAATTGGCACGTGACGGCCCTTAAACTACGCAACGTCTACAGGCGTAACGCAATTTAAGTAAGCCGAAAACCAAGCAATCTAAACCATCAAAAGTAGTAAGTGATAATAGAAGTTTTAAAACCTTTGAAATATCAACCCAAATTCTTTAAAAGTCCAACTTTATTTTCTTAAAAATTTTGGCAGCACCTCCTTTGTAAAAACTAACCCCAAAAATGGGTACAACACAAATAAAAGTAAAGCATCCCCAACGGGAGCAAATCCAAGCCCAACGGCGGAAAACAACCACCACAACAGATATACGACGCCGTAGCGAAGAAATAAAAGACGATAGAAGTAAAACTGCATAAAAGACCTCCAAATCACAAAATAATATACAATATCGTCCTCACATCTAGTCTCTAAGTCATACAAGATAATGGTAGATGGAGAGTACATGATACAACGAATATACAATAAATATGAACGGATAACCATAAATCCACCTAAAGCAAAACTGCACACTGTGAGACGAAGTGGTACCCGCAGCAAAAGATGATAAGATAGATGAATAGCCTGCCTCGACTACTCTGGGGAAACAACCTGCAAAACCTTATGGCACAACGGGGGTGAGTTGCCAACTCGTGAATAGTAAATAACATATGCAGGTAATCGCAAGTATGCACGTACAACGCGAATCTAACATAGGTAAGCTAAGCAATATATGGTCATATAATGCAATAGTCATGAAAGATACTTTAGCAGGTACATCTAATACATGAAGCAATAATATGACAATCTGTATGCAACAATCATGTAAGGTACTCTATCAGGTACAACTAATACATGAAGCGATGATATGACAATGTATATATGCAACAGTCATGAAAGGTACTCTAGCAGGTACAACTAATACATGAAGCAATGCATATAAAATAAGGTATGTAAATGCAACAGTCATGGAAGGTACTCTATCAGGTACTACTAATACATGAAGCAGTGCATAAACAATAAATGTGGAGTATGGGATAAAACATGTCATTCCCACGGAATCCTGACCTCGTGGTAGGACCAAAGTCCATCAAGACAATCCAAATCCCAATTTCCTCAAATCAGCCCCCAAATTGGCTCTCATATCATGTAAGTCTCACAAATCCTGAATGTACAATATCAAATAAATCTCATATCCTGTATCCAATATCAAGTGAATCTCATATATCCTGAATGTACAATATCAAGTAAACCTCATATATCCTGAATGTACAGTATCAAGTAAATCTCATATATCCAATATCCAGTAAGTTTCATATAAAGTGAGTGTCCAACATCGACACTCAAAAACATCATGAAACAAGTGTCTAGCATCGACAAATAAATACTCATATCCATACGTTCCTCGAATCGTAAGTGTCCGGTATCGACACCCGTGATTCACGTATCGGTCTTTCTCATATTCATACATTTCTCGAATCGTAAGTGTCCAGTATCGACACCCGTGATCCACGTATCGGTATATACGTCCTCCGAATCTTAAGTGCCTCAACATCGACACTCTCGATCCCGTATCGGTTTAAAACAAATTTATGAGTGGATGCATACAAATATCAAGTAAAGAATAAAAATACTTGCATAATATCATGAAACCACCACGGTCCTCAAATCCAGAAAACATCAAGTAGTGAATAAGTATAATTGCATGAATCAATATATATATATATTAGCGTCCCATTCCACTAATATATGTTAGTTATATATATGCCCTAAAGGCCATTGTTGTACATATGATGTATATTATGATGGATGCTTGGATATATACAGAGAGGACTTTCTTGCTCGTCATGATAGTATGCTATTTGGTTTCACTTTATCTTAACATGTTGACTTGTACTGGTTTACTGTCTTTCTCTCACATGTTGATAAAGCCCTTAGGATCTGTACTCGACTACTGGGATTATGATGAGTTCATACTAGTGGGGCCGCGGTAGTCGATGAGTACATCCTATAAATGTTCCTAGTCGAGGGTATATCGAGACGGGGCATCGATACACCAGAGTAGACTAGCATATACGCATCTTGACCCATATGATAGGCGATGGATAATCCCATATCCATCGGTGTTTGACATCAGAGATGGTGTACGGGTGCTCAGTGGAGACTGGGTACACTGGACGGACTCGCCGAGAACTCCCAGATGGTGATATACCACACGTCAGATGGCAGTTCTCCGGTGACACTGGTACAGGATAGTCTATAGACCCAAGATCGTCATAGAGTATTATGTGATTCCCACTGTGCTTTGATTTCCACCTTACCACGTCCAAGAGGGCGTGCAAAACGGTGGCTTTTGGGTACAGTCCCGAATCACATGGAGGCAATGAGCGATAGGAGGGGATTCGTCTCTCCCGGTATAGGGAGTTGATGTTGTGCTGTGTTCGATTGGCTATAACTGGAAGTCCCTGGTCAGGGATGATATAGAGATATACTGGTAAGTGTTACCAGTAGTTTCTCGACCTGTTATGAGCCTCACATCGACACGACTTATCGGTTACTGGGGTCTGACGTATACCACCCCTAGACTTGATATGCGACATATCAGACGAACAGACCGGACTGTACGGGAGTGTTACTGATTGGATTCATAGGAGAACGGACAAGCTAGCTTGTTGATCTTCTGATCGCTCAATACCTGGGTGGCTGTTACGTTTAGCTGACCGCTTGCAGCTTGTGGGTGTTTGATATGATCATCACCTGCTACCGGCGTATTGACGATTCTTTAGAGTCCTACACAGAGCTTTCTTGGCTCAGGCAAAACGGAGTAGAGGCACATATGTGATATGTGCAGGACCGAGGATAATGCGATATGAGATACCGTATTATATTCTCGTGATATTTAGATATGAACCGGGACATCGGATCAAGTGTTGATTCGATGAATCGGTACATGATATATTAGTCGATTATATTCGATATAGCCTGATCGTCGGATCAAGTGTTGATTCGATGATTTAATGTATAATGATATATATGATATATTGTATTACATTATCTAATATTGGCTCGCTTTATTATTTTATTTTCTCACCGGATTAATACATTGATATATATGCGATATATGTTAATTGTATTATTTTCTTTTGTTGCAAATATATAATATATATGTGATATATATTATTGTGACATGATATGATTTATTATGAAACATGTTTAGGGGTGATAAAAAGAGATTAGGGTTTGATTAGGGTTAGCTCCTTCTTGTTCATTCTAGAAGGATTTCCTTTTGTCTTGGTTAAGATATTATGGTTGATACTTATCCATGACTCATTCTTAACCTAACCAAACCCTAGCTCTAGTTTATTCTCTACATAGGTTAAGCCTCTCATCCTTGACCATGGTTCCATAATAAATCATATATTCTTATCTACTATTCATCACAAAAGGATTATTCTCATTATTCTTCATCTTCTTCTCTCTTGAGTTTTGAAAGAGCTCACTAGTGATTTCTTTTGTGATAATTTCTTGTGAGAAAATGATATAAAAAGAAAGCATAAATACTACTCCATCATCCTCTTCTAATCTAGCCCATTAGATTAGGGTGTTCACCTCATTAGAGTGAGAGAGCTTGAGTTATAGCAAGTTCGACGTAAATCATCGGAGAAGCGGAACACTACAAGCTAGTATGGATCGTTCGAGTCGTGGAGCCTCTCTTGAGTCCGGGAGATCGTGGATCGCGGTGAAGGGACTTCTACTCGGAGCTTGTGAAGCGAAGGAGCGGACTACAAAGGTTGTAATCCCTCACACTTAGTAGTAAAAATGTTTACTTGCATATTAAACCCTAATAATCTAGCAAAGATCCCGGCTTTGGGTTGTTCGGCACGTCTAAAATTTTATTCGGGCATGTTTGATGCCTTATGAACTCTCATAAGAGTGCCTAGGAACCCTACATTGGTATCAGAGCCTAGCTAGAGTATTAGGCGACGTGTTTACGAAGTTAAAACTCCGAACGAACTCCGATAGGATGATTTGAACCCCTCTCTGGACTTTTTCTAAAAACTGTGATTTTTCAGAATTAAAAATTCCTAAAAAATTCAGCAGCTAAATATAAATATTGTTGTGAAAAACGTGTCACCAATCCGTACATACCACCGCGGAACCGCGGCCGTACCGCGCTTGGGCCGCGGATCCACGGTGGGAAAGTGGAGTTGGGTCTTGGTTTTTCTACAGTAATATCAGTATCTGTATTTTATAATTTTTGGGTATTTTTAATCTGACTCAAGTGTTGAGCATTCTGGGGTTTATTTTGTAATCGTAGATTCGATCGGAATATTTAAATTTGTTATTATTTCCAGATATTTAGAAACTGTTAAAATGTTCGAACGGATATCATTAACTCAATTTTTCCCGGCACGAAAAATATTCAAGTGTTGAATTTTTCTCGGGTTTAAATCTTTCGGAAAAACGTGCATGTGACGCGATGGACCCTCTAGAAGACAACAAACCTTAACTCGATTATGTGACTGTCTTGAACTGCTTTTTGAACCTTCGGGTTTGGGGCAGTACGGCGTGCCACGTGTGAGGCGTTGGCTTGACCCTTCTACGGCTGGACCGTTGCTACTGTGACGTATTCTGGAACTTTTGAACTCCGCTCAAGTGTTGAGCTATTTAGGAAATCTTGGGTATTTGATTATTCGATCGGAAAGTTTAATACTGTCTATTTATCTGGAATGTGATACAATATGTGGAATTCATATAGTTAGGCATGAAATGCGAAGTATGTGATATTTCGGATTTACGATGTCTAAAGTGATTGTGGATTCCAAATATTGTAGTTTTACAATTTCTTTTCTGTGACCGTAAGTGTAGTATGTAGTTGTATTGTCGGTTTTCGTTGCTATACATCAACGACGATCGGTGTATGCATACTTATTTACGTTGATGATATGTGATATTATGTGTTACTGTGATATGTTATATTGGATCGTCGTGTTCTGAATAGCCGGGGTTTTTATGTGGGATGAGGTTTTTTTTTATTTTCATTCATGTAAAATTCAATTGTATGTAATATTCTTTTATTGGGGCACTTCCGGGATGAGGTTGATGTCACCATTGTATATTATTTACTTTTCCGCATTAGGTAGACCCAAGGAGGGGAGCACAAGTAACCGGGTTCTAGGGTCCAGTGGGAGGCCATCTCGAGGAGTCGAGACCGGGTTTCGTAACCCTAGAATTGGCAGTGTTACTTGCCGCTCTCGTAGGGGTCTAGGGATGTGGGTTTGGCTATTCATCGCGACCGTGGAATCCGTGTTTTATACAGGCTCGTATTGAAAACACGGACGTCCTAGTATATCCAATATTTCATATATGTTCTTCTGCTGCAATGTTCTGTGATAAGATCATATTACTGCCTGAGACGAATGCTTATACTAAATATATATATGCTGATATATAAATATTACTGCTTTCGTTTCTTCTGTGATGCTTAGGAAGCATAAGCTGATGGGATTTTTTATTAATGAGATTAATAAAAAGAAAAGAAACCTAAAAGATGTTGTAGAATCAAAACTTTATAAAAAAGGGTAGCTACAGTTTTGCTTTGCATAACGGTATATATGATATACCCTGCACCTTATTCGATGAGGAAAGAGCCGAGATCCCTTCACCGGGAGTGACCTCTTTAGCGAAACTGGCAGATGCTACAAAACTCGGTTTCTCTTTTGATTGCTTTTAAAGTTTTGCTTTGCACAGTGATATATATGATATGGCCTGCACCTTATTCGATGAGGAAAGAGCCGAGATCCCTTCACCAGGAGTGACCTCTTTAGCAAAACTAATGAAAGCCTAAAAAACACTCCATTTCAAAATTTCACATGATTCTACGACGATATCAAGTTCATTACGCTCATGGTTTTCTGAAAAACCTGCGTAGCCCTCCGTCATTTCAGATAAGTACTACTTAGTATTCGTGCTGCGGTAGTTTGGCCTCCGTCAAGACGTAGTGTACGGTAGCTAACTAGTGCTTATCTGCTAGCATATGATGCGATTGGATTAGGGTATTCGTACGGCGTAGTTTGGCCTCCGTCAAGGGTCGTACGGGTGGGTTTAATTCAATCAAGAAATGACGGGTTGAACTTGACTAGCGCCCTATGGGTAGTTTGGCCTCCGTCAAGGTCATGGGACGCTAGGGGCAAAAGCATTATCGGGAATTTCAAGTGTTGAAATTTGCAATGAGATTGCATATCTCCTATGAGATAGTTGGATCCCGATACCCACTGCGAGTAAGAGTTACTCCTGGGAGAGTTTTACACAGGACAATTAGCCGATCAAGTAGGTGTCTAGAAAAGTGTTAACGGGGTTATGCCTCTGGGAAAATGAGGTTTACTTTAATTAGGTCCGTGCGAAAGCACGGGGAACCTCCCTCAAGTACCGACACTGATCTGGCTGAAAGATTGACGAAATTGTAGGGTGTAATTAATCCCGGCTAATCTTACCTTTTAGGGTTTGAAGGTAGATTTGATAAAAACAGTGGGAGACATCCTGATTAGATAAGATAATAACCAATCTAATCTTGCAAGAGCATACGCTAAAGTGTTTTCTTCTCTCCCTCTCCAGGTAGCGACCATGTCAGGCCATAATCAAGATAATAATATGGATGTATTGACTGAACCCGCTTATTATACTGAGCAGGGGAACGCTAGACCCGTTCTTTCTTATAAGAGTTATAAGACTGAACAGGGAATATGAGAATATCTGGATTCTCAAGCCGCCCAAAAGGACATGCATGTTGATGCATCTTCTTCAGGTGTGTTAGTTATTAAGAACTGTTTCTCAGTTCACCCTACGTCCTGGGTATTAGATACCGGATCAGGATCCTACATATGTAAATTGTTACATGGGTTGCGGAAAGGTAGAGAACTGGGAAAAGGTGATCATTCCGTTCAAGTAGGGAATGAGGCAAATGTTGCAGCCAAAGCAGTTGGCGAATATCACCTAGTATTACCAAGTGGTGATACACTAATTCTGAATGAGTGCTATTATATACCGAACATGATGTGCAATATTATATCAGTTTCTTTATTAAGTAAAGAAGGATATACTTTTGTAGTACAGGATAATGTTATGAACATATTCCTAGATCAAAAGTTGATTGCATCAGGCTCGTTACATAATGGCATATTCATTCTAAATCAAAATACAGTCCTCAATGTACAAAACACACACAAGAGGAAAAGTTCAGAAATGAACGAATCCTTCTTGTGGCATTATATACTTGGTCATATCAATGCGACACGACTGGCTAAGTTACATAAAAATGGATATTTGAATCCGTTCGAATTATCATCTTATGATACTTGCCATTCATGTCTCAAAGGAAAAATGACCAAAGCTCCGTTTAGTGGACACGGAGAAAGAGTTACGGAACTCTTAGGACTGGTACATAGTGATGTATGCGGTCCCATGTCTACGCATGCCAGGAACGGTTCTCCCTACTTCATTACATTCACTGACGATCTCTCAAGATTCGGATATGTGTTCCTGATGAAACACAAGTCTGAAGCTTTTGAGAAATTCAGAGAATATAAGCACGAAGTAGAGAATCAAACGGGCAAAAGTATTAAGATTCTTCGATCTGATCGAGGAGGTGAATACTTAAGCAATGAGTTCCTAGATTATCTAAAAAAGAATGGGATTCTCTCTCATCTTACTCCCCCTTATACACCACAGCACAACGGTGTATCAGAACGGAGAAATCGCACTCTATTAGATATGGTGTGCTCTATGATGAGCACTGCTGAATTACCTATTTCCTTCTGGGGATATGCACTGGAGACAGCTGCATACCTATTGAATAGAGTTCCAACCAAATCAGTGCCTACCACTCCATATGAGATATGGAATGGTAAGAGACCATGTCTTAATTTTATTCAGATATGGGGTTGTCTGGCCTATGTTAAAATACACAATTCGGACAAGCTCGAGGCAAGGTCTGTCCTATGTAAGTTTATTGGATATCCCAAACATTCGCGAGGGTATATCTTCTACCACTCCGAGGAACAAAAGGTGTTTGTTTCTCGACATGCCACTTTCTTAGAAAAAGGTTTTCTTATGAAACAGATTAGTGGCATTGAGGTAGAACTGGAAGAAGTTCCAGCAGAACAAACTACAACAGATGATTTGGTAGAACCAGAGAATTCAGTAGTACCCGACGAACCCCAGCCTCTCCGCCGATCTAGCAGGGTTTCTCATCCGCCTGAGAGATACTACGGTTTTCTCATTGATGGTGGAAGCGAGGATTGCATCATGGAAGATGATGACCCAACTAGTTTCGAGCAGGCCATCACGAGTGGTGACTCTGTAAAATGGCTGGATGCAATGCGATATGAGATGGAATCCATATACACCAATAAAGTATGGACTTTGGAAAATGCTCCTGAAGGGGTAAAACCCATTGGGAGCAAGTGAATTTTTAAAAAGAAATTTGGTGTAGATGGAAAAGTTGAGACTTTCAAAGCTAGACTTGTAGCAAAAGGTTTTCGTCAACGACCAGGTGTGGATTATGACGAAACCTTTTCTCCAGTGGCTATGCTTAAGTCCATCCGAATCTTACTTGCCATTGCTGCATACCATGACTACGAAATCTGGCAAATGGATGTTAAGACCGCCTTTCTAAATGGTGATTTAGAAGAGTGCGTGTACATGACTCAGCCAGAGGGCTTCGTAGATAGTGGGAACAGCGGAAAGGTGTGCAAGCTGCTTAAATCCATTTATAGGTTGAAGCAAGCATCGCGGAGTTGGAACATCTGTTTTGATGTTGTAGTCAAAGAGTTTGACTTCATCAAAAACATAGATGAACCTTGTATCTATAAGAAGGTAGCAGAGAGTAAGGTTGTCTTCCTCGTATTGTACGTGGATGACATACTCTTGATAGGAAATGATATTCCTATGCTGTAATCAGTCAAGCTCTTCTTATCACAAAGATTATCAATGAAAGATCTAGGTGATGCCTCCTGCATATTGGGGATTAGGATCTATAGAGATAGATCTAAAAGGATACTGGGATTGTCCCAATCCAGGTACATTGCCACCATACTAAAGAGGTTTAGTATGGAAGAATCCAAGCGTGGGAACCAACCCACGATCTCTGGACTCACTCTCTCCAAAGAGATGTCTCCCAAGACTGATTTGGAGAGAGCTCGCATGCAAAGGATACCCTATGCTTCGGCAGTAGGCTCTATCATGTATGTGATGCTATGTACCAGACCCGATGTAGCATACTCACTAAGTGTAGTGAGTCGGTATCAAGCATATCCTGGAGAGAGTCACTGAACAGCTGTGAAGAACATTCTCAAGTACCTGCGAAGGACTAGAGACATGTTCTTGGTGTATGGTAACGGAGAACTCCGAGTGGAGTCCTTTACCGATTCCAGCTTACAAAGTGATAAGGACGACTCTAAGTCGCACTCGGGATCTGTCTTTACCCTCAATGGAGGGGCGGTATGTTGGAGGAGTTCCAAACAGGATACCGTTGCAGACTCGACGATGGAGGCTGAATACATCGCTGCCAATGATGCTGCCAAAAAGGCTGTCTGGATGAAGAAGTTCATTAGTGAACTTGGTGTGGTTCCATCCATTGAGCATCCAATACCTTTGTATTGCGATAACAATGGATCTGTGGCTTTGGCCAAGGAACCCAGGTCCCATCAGAAGTCCAGACATATTCTGAGACGGTATCACCTGATCAGGGAGATAGTTGATCGCCGGGAGATCGAGGTCAGGAGAGTAGATACGAAGGATAACACTACGGTTCCACTCACGAAGGCCATTCCCCAGATACAGTTTGAGAGATTATTCGGGATGCTAGGTATGAGTTACTACAGCAACTGGCCTTAGTGCAAGTGGGAGATTGTAAGTTATGTATATGCCCTAGAGGCCATTGTTGTACATATGATGTATATTATGATGGATGCTTGGATATATACAGAGAGGACTTTCTTGCTCGTCATGATAGTATACTATTTGGTTTCACTTTATCTTAACATGTTGACTTGTACTGGTTTACTGTCTTTCTCTCACATGTTGATAAAGCCCTTAGGATCTATACTCGACTACTGGGATTATGATGAGATCATACTAGTGGGGCCGCGGTAGTCGATGAGTACATCCTATAAATGTTCATAGTCGAGGGTATATCGAGACGGGGCATCGATACACCAGAATAGACTAGCGTATACGCATCTTGACCCATATGATGGGCGATGGATGATCTCATATCCATCGGTGTTTGACATCAGAGATGGTGTACGGGTGCTCAGTGGAGACTGTGTACACTGGACGGACTCGCCGAGAACTCCCAGATGGTGATATACCACACGTCAGATGGCAGTTCTCCGGTGACACTGGTACAGGGTAGTCTGTAGACCCGAGATCGTCATAGAGTCTTGTGTGATTCCCACTGTGCTTTGATTTCCACCTTACCACGTCCAAGAGGGCGTGCAAAACGGTGGCTTTTGGGTACAGTCCCGAATCACATGGAGGCAATGAGCGATAGGAGGGGATTCGTCTCTCCCGGTATAGGGAGTTGATGTTGTGCTGTGTTCGATTGGCTATAACTGGAAGTCCCTGGCCAGGGCTGATATAGAGATATACTGGTAAGTGTTACCAGTAGTTTCTCGACCTATTATGAGCCTCACATCGACACGACTTATCGGTTACTGGGGTCTGAAGTATACCACCCCTAGACTTGATATGCGACATATCAGACGAACAGACCGGACTGTACGAGAGTGTTACTGATTGGATTCACAGGAGAACGGACAGGCTAGCTTGTTGATCTTCTGATCACTCAATACCTGGGTGGCTGTTACATTTAGCTGACCGCTTGCAGCTTGTGGGTGTTTGATATGATCATCACCTGCTACCGGCGTATTGACGATTCTTTAGAGTCCTACACAGAGGTTTCTTGGCTCAGGCAAAACGGAGTAGAGGCACATATGTGATATGTGCAGGACCGAGGATAATGCGATATGAGATACCGTATTATATTCTCGTGATATTTAGATATGAACCGGGACATCGGATCAAGTGTTGATTCGATGAATCGGTACATGATATATTAGTCGGTTATATTCGATATAGCCGGATCGTCGGATCAAGTGTTGATTCGATGATTTAATGTATAATGATATATATGATATATTGTATTACATTATCTAATATTGGCTCGCTTTATTATTTCATTTTCTCACCGGATTAATACATTGATATATATACGATATATGTTAATTGTATTATTTTCTTTTGTTGCAAATATATAATATATATGTGATATATATTATTGTGACATGATATGATTTATTATGAAACATGTTTAGGGATGATAAAAAGAGATTAGGGTTTGATTATGGTTAGCTCCTTCTTGTTCATTCTAGAAGGATTTCCTTTTGTCTTGGTTAAGATATTATGGTTGATACTTATCCATGACTCATTCTTAACCTAATCAAACCCTAGCTCTAGTTTATTCTCTACATAGGTTAAGCCTCTCATCCTTGACCATGGTTCCATAATAAATCATATATTCTTATCTACTATTCATCACAAAAGGATTATTCTCATTATTCTTCATCTTCTTCTCTCTTGAGTTTTGAAAGAGCTCACTAGTGATTTCTTTTGTGATGATTTCTTGTGAGAAAATGATATAAAAAGAAAGCATAAATACCACTCCATCATCCTCATCTAATCTAGCCCATTAGATTAGGGTGTTCACCTCATTAGAGTGAGAGAGCTTGAGTTATAGCAACTTCGACGTAGATCATCGCAGAAGCGGAACACTACAAGCTAGTATGGATCGTTCGAGTCGTGGAGCCTCTCTTGAGTCCGGGAGATCGTGGATCGTGGCGAAGGGACTTCTACTCGGAGCTTGTGAAGCGAATGAGCGGACTACAAAGGTTGTAATCCCTCACACTTAGTAGTAAAGATGTTTACTTGCATGTTAAACCCTAATAATCTAGCAAAGATCCTGGCTTTGGGTTGTTCGGCACGTCTAAAATTTTATTCGGGCATGTTTGATGCCTTATGAACTCTCACAAGAGTGCCTAGGAACCCTACAATATATATATATATATATAACAGCGTCCCATTCCACTGTTATATATACTTAGCAGTAAAAATATCAGAGAACATCATATGAAATCCATGAATGTAATATATGTAACATGAAACAGTAATATGAGCATATAAAGGAAAAACCGCTATTTAACTGCAATAAGTTAATATATATATCATGCGGTTCCTAATTTCTCCAAGTCCATACAACATCAAATAAAGGTGAACATGTAGCTATAGCCAGATATATGTGTAAACATAAAGGTATAGCAAGGTATATGTATCTACTTATCTATAATGATGTAATATACCCTCCAGATATAAGTGAAGTATGTATGCAAGGTATACATGTAGCTATGTCATTATGTGTGTATGTACCTATCGCTGATGGTACAATACCCTATAGGTATACAGGTAAGTAGCATGTAAGCATGTCAAGGCATGTGTGTAAGCATGTAGGTATACAGGTATGCTATATGTCATATGCATAAAGAAATATGAATCAATGTCACAATGTCCCTAACCTAACAATATCATATCTATATGTGTGTTGTGTGTGTCATGGGAATTATTGACGGTGTGTGTGGCATACAATCAGTGCTCGTGCAATATGAGCCGTCAATAATAGTGCAGTGTCCTAAAAGTACCAGTCCAAGCACAACAAGTAACTAAGCAATAAGGTGTATGCGCAACTCTATATATGAAATAGAATATACGACAAAGTCAAGTTATCTCTAGCCCAGACGCATAACGCCATGCGGGCGATTCCCCTGTAGATGTTAAATCTACTCACCAACCATCCTGGTTAAGTAAAGCCAACAACTCGCTTTCCCTTCTTCGAAGTGCCCGAAGTCCCCGCCTGCGATCCTGAAAGCATATAACAATAAAACAAGTGTATATTAGCAATCGATCAATAACACGTACTAACTACGTTTGACCGACGCACCAACTCCAAACATACTCTCAAGTGTTCGTCAAGTAGCTAACACGCGTAGCGACACTACGAAACTAACTCAAAAGCAAAAACTACACAAGGACACGAACGACATCGGTACGGCCCTAGCTATGAACACAATGCGACACAACTACCAAGCATAGTCCCTGATCGTACCGATCGCGCATTCACAACACAAGATATAGCGTGGAATCAATATAATTGACGTCGCAACGTCAAAAGAAACCCACGCCTAAAATTTACCGAAACCTAGTAAGCAATATATATCATTTTAGCACAAAACTACAACTTTTTACCAAAACTAGAATTTACAAACATCACTAATTAGCAAGATTAAACCATTTAAACCTTTACTATAATTTTAATCTCAACCAATTAGGATTAGTAAAAGTTTAGTTTGTTAATTAGCTAAATTATCCGATTAGGAAAATATCATTTAACAAATTAGCAACTTGGTTAAGTTTTCATAATCTTCAAATAACAATTAACCATTTCATCAAGTTAAATCCTAACTTGAACTTCATTAAAATTATCATGAATGAATTAAACATGAATTTAAAGCTATAATTAAACAATTAAATAGCTAGCTTATGATTTAAACATAACAAATAAGGAATAGGGTTAGGGTTTTATACCTCACAAAAGATCAAAATCAAGCAACTAGAAACATCAATTTTTGCCTCCAAAGATTAAGTTTTTCTTGAAGATTCAAGCTAGATTTGTGAAGAAGAAAGATGGGTTAAAATTTGTTTAGGAGTTTTGTGGATTTATTTAGGGATTTTTGATGATTTATTGATCTTGAAGTGAAAAAATGAGCTTGAAAAAAAAAGAGGGCAGAATTGGGTAAGGCTCGGCCTTGATGAGGAAAAGGGGTTTTTTGTGAAAAAAATGAAGAAAGTTCTAGCAAAAATTCAATTAATGCACATTTAATGCAAATGCCACATTTTCCTTCTTTTTCTTTTCTTTAAAATTTTATTTTAAACACAAAATATCTAGATATTATGGATGGATAGGATTAACAAAATATCTAGTGATTAGATTAGCATAGAATCTCATTAGTAGTAATTAACCCAAGCAAAAAAGTAATTACCACTAATAAAGTGCACAAATAAAGCATTAAAATAATATTATAATTAGGGAAAATTTTTATGTGAACCAAAACTTTCCATTGACCCTCAAAGCCCGCGCACTAGATTCATTCTAGCTAAACTAAGTGCCGTGAAGTCTATACAGAAGTTTGATCACAATCGGGTTAAAACGGAAAACACCGACTATTTTGCCCTAAAAACGGAAAATCATCTAAACGATTTCTAAAATGTTACAAAGTCCCTATGTAAAAAATACTTGTTAAAAACTTCTTAACTGTAAAGATTCCTTTAGTTAACTCCCTGGCCTTTTTAATTCCAATACCACCCTTTATAGAAACTATTACAATTATTTCATAAATTACTACGTTTTATCGTAAAACTACTATATATACATGGAAACTACTATATTTATGTAGAAAGTACTACATTTATAATAAAACCGCTACATCTATCTATAAGACTTACATTTATCAGTGAAACAATTACAATTATCTTGTTTTTTTTTTGTTTTTTCTTTAACTCCTTTCTCCTTCCTCCACCCTCATCTTCTTCTTCAAATTTTTTCTTCCAAAAAATTCATCATTTAAAGGCTATCAAATCAAAATTGTAACCTAATGTAAAAGATTTGGATTTTTATTATAAGTTCCCTTTTTTTGTATCAAGGAAGAAGAAAGAAAAAAGAGGAAAGATTAGATTTGTTGGACTTCTTTACGAGAGTTGTTGATAGGCATTTGAGTTGTTGAGATATTGGATTGGTTAAAAATCACTTGGAGATGGATATGAAGAGATGAGAATAAAAAATTAGAAGCTTATGAAGGAGAGAAAATTGGAGAAGAGAGAGATAAGGGAAATATGGATAATAACAAAATAGAAATATAATAAATAATATCAAAATTGTACTGCAGAGATTTAAACAAAAGAACCCTTGGTGCTATAGGTTTATTTAGTAGTCTTTTGGATCCAGGGACTTAATCAGATTTCTTTTAGATCTCAGGGGCTTAAAGATATTTTCCCTTAATTCAAACTTCACATGCTGTTTTAATAATCAAGAAAATATCATAATTTTAAGGTTTTTTCTATCTCACGCTCAAAATTTCAATATTTTCAAATTTCACCCCCAAAATCCTGTATTTCCAAATTTCACCCCGAAAATCCAGTATTTCCAAATTTCATCCTCAAAACTATTAAACTGTCCAAATTTCACCTCCAAAATCTATTATTTCCAAATTTCACTTCAGAACAATTAAGTTGTCCAAATTTCACCCCAATGGTTCTCTTCTTTTTTCTTATGTTAAATAGGGATTAGAGTTTTAGATTTCTCATAATTTCAAAATTAGGAATTCTCTTGAAAGCGAAATTTAGGATATTTGACGTTCATCCAATATTTGTAATTTTAATAGGTAAAATCAATCTCATTTGTGGCATTGTCATAACAATTACGATAACTTAAAGCAACAATATAAATCAGAGTTATTTCTATACAAGTAGTGGTTTAATTCAAGTACTTTGCGGCTACGGTATCTGTCACTCCCTGCTTCTTAAAATACGGAATACGAGGGGTGACAAGGCCAGTCATGCTCCTACGGTCAAGAAAATATCCTACCGTAGTCACACTTCGGTTTCTAGCATTACGTGGTAATCAGTAATCATAGTGCAAGTAATGAGAAATGCAGTCACCAATTCTATCAAAACAGATGTAAAACTAACCAGATAGAGTCAAAGGAAAGCATAGCGCTGACATCGCTAATCTAGATGTTCGCGGTATCCTCGAGGTAAGACAGATCCTGATCCGAGCTAAGTCCACTTCTCACTCTGAGCATGCATACTGAGATCGTCAGAGCGGCACAATAGCAATATATACATATATAATGTGCAACGATGATAAACATAAAACAATAAGTATAGTGACGCGAGCATGAAATAACTGGTATATGTAACGATAAAGCAGGTGTATCAGATCAGTAATCAATGCAATGTCCACGTCACTAAAGCAATCAGTCTCTAAGTCTCAATGTCCAAATCATTAAACTTATCGTCAGTCCAAGTGTGAGCGTCAACCACCGCAGAAGTATCCCTAATCCAAGGGTAATCCCCAGGGGCAAGGAAACACGGGCCCGAATCACTATCAGTAAGAATCAGAAACACTACCAGTATAAATCCCGAAATCACTAAATATGCCGGCAGTGGGACTTCTGAGATTCCTTTGATCGAACTCAAACTACCCCACACATCGCGGTCTACATCAAACACCGACCATAAATCTAAATACTAGTCGCTCCATGACAAGTCTACGCGAGAATTGGAGACAGGGTCTTCATCAAGCATGTCTCGACTGGTATCTAAGATAAATGGACAGTACTCGATATCTTACCTATGACACTAATATAAGTGCTCCCATACCCATCCCATACCAGTTATAGTTACACTTATATATGTCCCATAAGCGTCGACAATGCAATAACTAAATGGTTCCGCTGATTGTGTACAAGTACGCGTCACTTCCATTATTCAATCACACTTTTACACTAACGTACTTACCACAATCCAATCATCAACATTTATCACTTGGTAATGTAACACGGTCACTAGGATATCGATGCAAATAAACACTTTTCATAAGGGTATAACAGTCATGCAACATGAGGGGGTACAGTAAATGCACTACTGAATACATGTGAGCAACCGGTGTCGGTTGGATTAGAAAAATCATATAAAATCACACGTGTATAATTTGGTAAAACAATATAAAAGGCGTAAACAGCGTATTAAATTATCTTTACACTAAAATCAGTTTCGAGTCAATCAGGTTTCAGGTTTACTAGTTATGGTCATTTCATTTTAAGTGTTCACTGCTGGAAATCCAGTTTCTGAACCGGAAGTCCGTTTTGTAACACGTTTTACTCCCTGTTGGGAGCATAATTAGGCGACGCTACTGTTATGTAATATTTAAATTTATTTGTTATGTTTCCAACGCATCAGACGGATCAATAATATCCGCTGTACGCGAGGAGGGAGGTATGCACTCTCTAAGGTTACGGTATACATTCTGTTTCTGCACGAAACTGCAGTACACATCTACGGTTTAAAAAGTGTTATAAATATCAAATGACACTGGAATTCAATGAGGCTAGTACCGTTAGAAATCTAATTCAATTCTCCACGCTTCCATATATGGTTCCGCACACTTGCGCACTTAAACAGGGAGAAACATGCGTTCCAAAACGGATAAAGGTAAAGATTCTTGCTCCGGACTGTAGTCTAGAGTCATGAATCGCCTCAGTTTTTGTTGCTATAACTTAATAAAATACAAAGATGAACTCTGAGATGCTGTAGGTTTATCTGTTGGCTTCGATACAAGCCATAGAACATTAGGTTACATGTCGCATTCAGTTTAATATAGATTTTAGAACGTGGCATGTGCGGTGAATTCCAGATGCAACGTCGCCTTTTGGGGGCGTCGTTTCTTGTGCGAAACAACGTTATTTTGCATTCAAATTTCAACACGATAATTATAAACAGTAAAGGGATTTATCGATCATAAGTTTCACTATTTTTATTTAGGTTTTGGTTTAGGATTCGTATCGAACACTCTTGCATTATATACATGTCATGATTGAAACATCGGTTTTACCCATTAATTAAAGTGTGATTTAATCACTACAAGTTCTACACGGTACTAGAAAGGTAATATTAAACCCGAATGTATTCCATTCAATATGATTAAATAACGACGGTCACACATTAGAATGGAACAATAATTACAGTGTAAATATAATATCAATATAACTATAAATTTGACAAACTAGTATCTTATAGCATGTAGAGCAAGTGAGGGGTTCACTTGCCTCGGTCACTGATATGGAAGCGACAAACGTTTAGACTATTCGTCTCGACGCACAAGAAGACTACGAACGCTGTGGAATCAGGCATGACGCGACGCGAGGCTCGAGCGCGATACGAACTGCGACAGACATGTGCGGTGTTACGATGGCGACTACGTTGACGACCATGACGGCTACAGAGACCGAGACCATGGCTTGGACGACGACAAAGATGACGGCAACAGCGGCTATGACGACTGCAACAGGCGCTCGATAAAATGCCTATAAGGATTCGTATTGGGCTTGAGCTCAGCTAGATTTTGGCCTGGGCATGATGGTAGGCAACGACGATGCAGAAGGGCGAGGTGGTGGTAACGATGGATATCTCGATAGCGGCGATGATGACGATGAGGTTTGCAGGGGAGTTCAATGGGTGAAGGAGATGGTGTTTGGAGATGAGGGGGTGGGGCCTCGCCGCAGAGGTGGTGGAGGTGGTGAGTGGTGATGGAGTTGGGTGATGGAGTGGGTTGATGGTGGAAGTGGGGTTGCGGTGAGGTGGTTGACGGTGGTGGTAGAGGTAGAGAAAGCCTGTGGTGGTCGAAGGTGACGGCTATAGCCGGTGATGGGTGCTTGTTGTAGGATTGGTGTTGGGTTGATAGGAAGAAGTGGGGAAGCTCGGTTAGGAGTGGAGGGTGTGAGCTCGAGAAGGAAAGGGGTGATGTCCCGATAGCGGTGAAGGGAGGTGGCCGACGGAGGAGGCATCAACGGTGGTGCGGGGACTTGTGGGTGTTGGGAGGAGGAGGAGACGAGGAGCGGGAAGCTCGGAGGTTGGTGGAGGTGGTGATGGTTGCCGTGGCTCGAGGATGTTGGGGGCTCGTGCAGTTTGTGGTCGATGGTGAGGCAGTGAGCTGCGGCGGTGGTGATGTAGATGGTGAGGGGGTCTCGGGTTGCTTGAGGAGGAGGATGGTGGAAGGTTGAGGCAGTGAGTGAGGAAAGTGGTGGAGGTCAGGGATGCGGGGGTTGCGAGGGTCTCATGGGAGCAGTTGAGGGGGAGGCGAGGTCATGAGGTGGCGTGTCGTACGGGGACGTTGGGGTGAAGTAGCTCGGGGCACGCATAGAAAATTAAGAATTTTTTTGCAAAAGTGAAGTTTTATTAATTATTGACAACTTAATGGTTTTGCGGGTGAAATTTTGAAATACTAGAAACTTGGTAGTTTTGAGATGAAATTTGGAAATATTGAAATATTAGGGGTGGGATATAAAAAAAACCTTAATTGTAAATCATCAATTGTGGCGAACGAAAAGCCACCCCACTCACACCGTAGTACGAGACCTCTGTCGAACCACCCCATCCCTCACTCATTAAGGCCCGACTACACCCAGCACCACCATCATCGACCAATTCCACCTACACCACCACCATCATCGACCAATTCCAACTACACCACAACCAATAATCCCCTCCCAATTTCAACCTCAATTTCATCACCGTCAACCCCAATTTCATCATCAACCATCAACTAATCTTTTATCGACACAGTATCAGAGAGAGAGAGAATGACAAGCCACACATCAAGGCAAAACCAACTCCAAATATCACCCCACTGATGCGCCAATCAACACAGAGGGGTTCCATGGCCGTTTCTGCAGCCCGATCAAAATGCACAGCAAGACCAGCCCCAGAAAGAAAAGAGAACCTGAGGTATCATCAAAATAATATTTCCATAATTTACCACATACAATTCTTTTACTCTTTTTTAAAAGTTTATTTAGTATTATCAAAATAATATTTCCATAATTGATATTGGTTTGCTATTTGTTAGTTAACCTGAGGTATTTCTTGCTAGCTGTATAGAACTTCTTAGTCCCACATCGGAAGCAAGAGAAGATGGGGCTGGGAAACAAGGCCATAAAACGAGAATAAATGTAATTTAATAAATCATACCTTTCTCGGCCTTTTGGCTAAGATCAAGTATAGTATCTGTTCTTATCAGTTTAATATCTGATACGTGGGCCATCGGCTCACTATGATGTTAAATTAATTTTTTCTCCGGGGGAGTGCCCATCACAGTAGCTTGCTATTGGGGCTCTCAAGCGTTGCCCTTGTGTTGCACTGTTGCATGGGCCTGGCGCACCCCACCAAAACTTAATTAAAATTTTCTTAATAAGGTATCTTGATATTGTATTTTTTTTTAATTACATTATTACATTATTTGCACAGTCATAAAATTTGTTTTCTAAGAACAATTCCTAGAATCTGAGAATGACCAATATAACTTTGTATATATATAATCATACACGCTGTTTTTATTAAATTGTAACTTTTCTTTTTTTGAAGAATTGTGGAGATGTAAAGCCCTTGAATTGCACACTAAGAAAGGAAACCATAATTTTTCCTTAGTAAACGACGATAGAGATGCAAAAATTTATACATTAGTCTTGTAGTAGTGTAACTTTTCGAAAATGTTCTTCTATTTTAACCATTCAAATATTTCCAAATCTCTGAAAAATCTCTACCATCACATCTACAAATTTTATCAAATATCTTAGACAAAAGATAGCAGAGGGTAAGATTGGTCCAATATAATTGCAATATGTGCCAACAAATTTATCTCAAGTATCTAAACAATCCAAAAAACTAATACTTGCAGCATCACAAGCAGGAGGCTGCCTAATTTAAGGAGCTCATCCACAACCAATAAAAAGATGAGGGCAAAATAGATGCCTATTTCATGGAAATTTCAATTTTGGCATCTTTGCTCTTTTCATTACAACTTTAGATCAGCAAAGGCAAAAGTTTGGCGACATTCGACATTTTCGTTTTTATGTTGTTTTTTCCCCCTTTTGAATCGGGAACGATGGGAGAATCAAGCATGGGGTCCGCGCATGTGAAAATAACAAAGAATCATGATAAGCCCGTTCGCGTTCTAGAGTTGTTAAGTAATTGTACCATAACAAGGCAGTGGTCTTTGATGGAGGCCGTGATCTCCTTCAGATGTTGTCCTCCATCGATCCTGTGATGGCGGTCTTTAACAGTTGAGATTTGGTTTGAGAGTTGTTAAGCTTGTGGATCTTAATGGGTTGGCGTTGACGCCGAGCTATTTGCAAAAGAAGTCCCGAGGTGGGTGACCACCGTAGAACCCTCCAACGATCAAGTTAGTGCCAAGAAATATATGCTGAGTAACGGCGTATTGGAATCTGTTTAAATTGGAATTAGACTCTATTACAATGAGGATGAACATTGCTTTACTCATCGCATTGGTTATGTTGCTTGCTGCTTTGATCGTCGTTAGAACCAGCTGATCCACTGCCAAGATCATCGTTTATCAACATGCGCAAGTTGCACCGTAACTTTCTCTCTCTTTTCATTGTCAATTCATACTCAACTCATAGTTTTTAGTTTTTCAGACTTTTGGTTTCATAATTCTTAACTCTATTTTTTGTGTTTGTTAAATCATTCGCACATCCTGCTCCGGGGTTCATACATTGTAAAGCACCAATGCAATGTTGCGTTTTTGGCACCTCTCCAAATGTTGATTGCAGTCTTTATGCCTATACATGCCCTTAACAACTATCAACCAAAGCAACGTGCTATTTGCATCTCTTTTGAGCTTTACTACTATCATGTTACCAAATTGTATTTTGCTACGTCTCTTATGTTAATTTTATGTGTATGGTGGATAATAAGTGCATTTTCCTTGCCTAAAGAGAAGTTTCTCTCCTATCTTAATTTGAAGGCTTGTGTTGTTAGTGTTGAACTTAAAATAATCCCAACTGGTATTATATATATATATATATATATATATATATATATATATATATATATATATATATATATATATGATTTTTGGTGACTGAACAACCGCTAGAGGAGCAATTTTGTTGAACCAAAAAACTTAAGTAAAATATATATTTCTTGGAATTGTTTGAATGAGTAAAATATATATTTCTTGGAATTGTTTGAATGATCTTTCGCAGCTAGATATACTCATCTTCAACTATGTCAATAACGCACAAATAGTACATGCACACACAGACACTTGAACATGCACGCGCAGAAACATGCACGTACCTATATAGGATGTATTTATAAATATCTCCATGATGTATCCCTGTCAGTACCTTAACATTCCTTACAATAAATTTTCATTTGACAAATAAATGGGATCATCATAAGACGGTCTATCTATGTGCATGTAATGCGCACATAAAGATTGTTGGTGGTGCTTGTGCTCTATGTCAAAGCATCAAACACATTGTACATTTTGATATGCTGTTAGAAAATTTGTTACCAGTCACAGTAAGATACGTTATATGCATTGGTAACAATCACTACTTGACCTTAAATGCTTGGATAACGATTTTAGAAATTTCAGTTCTTATTTCGAGAACTCCTTCTCTTCATTGGTTTTGGAATATCACAACTTCTAATGACAGGATATGGAATGCAGCTTTTCTCTTCTGTAAGTGGATGAATTTAAATGAGTTTAGACAATAGCATTTTTGCTGCTGGGCTCTTTGATTTATAACTGATGTATTGAGTACTTTACTTTTATTGACATGTCATGAAATGTGCAGGTTCTGCTGCTCGTGTTTATTTGGTGCTTTATGGTTTGTAGCAAGGAAAGGTATGGCTGTCAAGGGCAAGCTACGTCAGATTCGGTAAGGAATTTGAAAATATTTGCTTATAGTCTCTACTGTGTATCTACTTGTTTCAGAAGCAATGGAAAGACTTGTTATTTTATTTTTGGATGGAAATAAACAAACATGCAAAAGTCCACCATGAATACGTGTATTGGGCTCTCCAGTATTGGAAAATACTGTAGTGGATCCAAATTTTAAAGCAAACTTCTTGTTAATGCTATAAGCTAGTGCATCTACTCATCTTAACAGGATTCACTTATCCAAAAAAATTACCATACCGTTCCGTCTTAACTAGAAATAGTTTAGATAAGCAAATGAAGCACTACCCTTTATCTTCCCTTCACGCAGCTGTATATACTGGTATTTCAAACTGATATTGGCATATATGTGTGACCATCTCAGAAGCACAACCCTTTGTTCCAAGATAGTTACCTTTGCTGTTGATATCCTCTTAAGATATTATTGAAGCTTGATGTTATGGTATCACTGGATCAAGTAAGAGGAGGCAAGTTTGAAAATGAAATCCTGCACTCTATTCTCTTTTTTTTTCCCTCCATCTCGAAGTCGTAGTAATTAAGCCGCCAAAGGGGATTCAGAATATGTCGGAGCATCTTAAATGTTTTAGTTAGTTGTTATGTTAAACGTCTAAAAAAGCGGGTAGCTTATGTAGACATTAAAAGCTATTGGCTATCTGTCTAAGCGACGGATAAAATGGTGTCATCGGCAGGGAGAAGATTTAAAATACTCCCATGGTCTCTTCAACACTTCCTAACCACTCCAAAAGCTTCATCTCCTTTGCTTTTATCATAATTCTAGTATATACATCATTAACAAGTTACAAACTACAAACTAAACAACTAGAAACTATAGAAGAGAGAATGGATCTCCTTGCTTTAGTCCTCTTTTGCAATTAAGATTTCCTCTAATATTGTTCACAAGAACCAAAGTATTTCCACCTGTAATTGTTAACATAATTCATGACACCCATATAATGTGAGGTTCAATAAGGAATTTGATGATATTTGCTTACAGTCTTGTTTATTTATCTGTTTGTTGTTTTTAATTTTACTTCTGAAATCAAATGGATAAACTTATTGTTTGTTGTGAATGTAAGTTTGTCAAATAATTAATCCTTTACTTCTGATGTTTCGATGTTTTATTAAAGGGGACCTGTACTCCTAATTACATAATATCATTCTTGTCTTTGAATTTTTTTTTTTTTAAAAGGCAATGAGAGAGGTAAAGCAAGTATATAACCCGAGCTTTTTATTCATACTCTATAGTGTAACGACAGATACACTGAAGGATTTATTCATTCTAGCATTAGTTAGAACAATTTCTTCTAACATATTGATCAAAGCCTAGAAGAAAAGTAGGAGCATGCTGATTCTTATTCTTTAAGGGCATATAGTAGCGCAAAGACGACAATGCTTGGTAGTGTAAAGAAAAACGCAGCACTGCTCAGATGGTTTGCATGGTCCAAAACTTGAGTCTCCTTGCTGTTGCGGCTGCTGGCGTGCTAAATTGAGATTGAACACAAAATACGAATAAATAGAGTTTAGAAGAAATATCAAGAAAGTTGTGTTAATTAAGATGACTAGGATGTGAGAAAGGGGTTGGTAACTCAAAAACTTACCTTGCTCTTTGTGTTTGTTGTACAAAGGGCTCGGCAGCGAAGAAGATTCAACTACCAT
Organism: Agapanthus africanus; assembly: GCA_030015575.1. Lineage (NCBI taxonomy): Eukaryota > Viridiplantae > Streptophyta > Magnoliopsida > Asparagales > Amaryllidaceae > Agapanthus > Agapanthus africanus. Next base: position 717,286,231 of record CM057337.1, read on the forward strand.
TGAGACAGCCAACAACAAAGCCAATGTTAGCAGCAACACACCGGTCTTTGCCATTATACTATCGGTGCAAAGGTATGTAGCTGTTTACAAACAGATCGCAGAGGGCTGTAAGTATAAAGAGATGAGAAAGGGAAAGGCAAGTTGTGGGTTTGTGAATGAGGACGCATGCATGGCCCTTTTATAGGTGTTGTCATGGGTTGTCCTTTAAGTTTTGTTGATAATTCAAAACTAATACAGAATTAAGGATAAGAATTGTAGTGGCTAGCTTCCGGTATTGCTTCCAATTCTTGTCTTATAATGCTGGGAGTTGATGGTACGCCCATCTTTCTGCAGAAGTAGAATGCCACAAAGAGGTCCACACCAGTCTTCCTATTCCCGGAGCTGAGGAATCGATTTCTAGTGGCTAACTTTACCCAGAAGGTTAGGCCCTTCCAAGGCGTTTTATTATGCCCGCATGAGTGGTCTTACCAAAGATAGGAATTTCTCCATTCTTCGATGATCCAACGCGCTAAGGGAATGAATGTTCTTACATGGATTGTAAATGCATGAATGCGATGGACCAAAAAATCTGTAGTTCCTAGTGGAATAGGCAACAAAGCTACTTTGCCTCCTACTGCTACTAACTCACCACTTCCCCAAGTTAAGTTGGTACTTGTTGCTGCACCGGGAGCGGTTATGCCAGGTGCTAAAGTATGAGTGTTTTGTACCCATTGAGCAAAGATGGGTTGTAATTGTATAGCGGTATCTGAAACATGTCTTGGGGGCGTACTAAAGCGCTGATGTCATCCACACTTTTATTGACCGTCACCAGCTTTGACAATTAAGTTCCTAGAGCTATTGGTACTAATTTATTAGATGTGTTATAGAATACTATAAGCTTAGGGGCTGTTTGGTTGTAGGATTTAGAAATTTGGATTCCAAAATAGTACGGTTGGATTTCGTAATTTGTTGTTTGGTTGGTTTTGGATTCCTAGTATTGGATTTGTAGATCCTTGTAATATTTGTTTGGTTGGTGAAAAAAAGTGGGATTTGGATTTGAGAATTTTAGAGAAAGATAGATAGAGAGAGGATTATTAAATAAATAAAGTACACGGGTCCCATCCAAAAGTACAATGAATAGTGCCAAATCCTTGCAAATCCTTAAAAAAATTTAGGATTCAAGAATCCATGTTTTGTGATGGGCCCTCCATAAAAAACAAAGGAATCCTAGAAATCCAAATCCCATTTTTTTTTCAAGAAGTGGGATCTGAGCTGAACACGAGCTGGGCATATTTAATCAAGCCGGATCTGAGCTGAGCATCTCCAGCTCGATTCAGATCCGAGCCGGACTTGGGCAGACCAAAAAAGCCCTGAGCCAAACTCGAGCTGAGCTTGGCTCGCTCAAGCTCGACTTATTCACACCCATAGTTAAGACACTTCTTGTAAAAGAAGGGCTGATTAAACTTCTTGGCGGTAAAAACCTACCAACATGACAAATGATGCATGGCAAGACATAAATCAGAGAGCATAGTGCACAATATAATTTTGTCTGGCGGATAACATGATGTTCAACGTCATGAAAGAAACTTCTGTGGCAAATTTATGGTTGAAGTTAGAGGGTTTGTATATGACAAAAGCTTTGTCTAACTGTTACGACCCGAAAGAGCACGTGACTGGCCCTTGAACCATATGAGGTCTATAGGACTCCATCTGATCCAAGTAAGCCAAAAGCCCAGAAATCTAAAACCATTTTAAGGATAAATAAAGAAAACTGGTTTTTTAATAAGCAAGAGACCTATTTTGTACTCAAAGATTTTTAAATAACTAAGCCGAAATGCATTTTTAAAACGTGTAGTCTTTTCTGAAAATTTCGGCAGAGTTTCCTTTGTAAATACTAGCCCCGAACGGGGTACAATAAGAATAATATATGTAACACCCGAGCCCAATAATACTATTTCTATTACTAGTTGAGTGTTATACCTTGCTCATTTCAATTATCCTGATTGTTTGGTGTTTATTGCTAAATTTTAACCGGTTAAGTCATTTTGGCACATAACAAATTTTAACACCTAAAATGAAATTAAAAATATCCATGTTGGCCTACTTGTCGCCACTAGTCGCGTGGTAGCGTCCGCGCGTCGAGATTTTATCCCGTTCGGCGAAACGAGCAAGTTTGGACGTCTACGCGCGCGTGCAAGTGTCCGACTTGGGGGCATGCATTTTAATCGCAAAACACCTCTTTTCAAAATTTGGAACTCGCTTAAAATCCTATAATTTGAATTTAAAATATTTGGGCGCAACCCGGGCGCGATTTGGAAATGTTTCATTTAGCGCCAAAATCCCAATTTAATTAAATATTATAAAACTATAATATATACATTCAAACCTTAACTGTTACGTTTTATAACCAATTAAATCCTTTAAATCTTTTCCTAATTTTTCCCTGGCCAATCACGAGGGGTTTAAACCCTCGTGGGCCCCGCCTCCTTCTCTCTCTACCTCTCTATCTCTATCTCTCTCTTCCTCCAATCTCTCTCTCTATCTAATTTCTCTTTCTCTCTCTCTCTCTAACTCTCTCTCTCTCCCCCATATATATTTCACGTCCCCCTCCTGAAGAAACCCATCGCGAGAAGAAACCCCCATCGCAACCCTAGCTAGCCGCCTTGTTCCCCGTCGCCGCCGCAACCTCGTCGCCGGCACCACAGCCACCCACGCCCGCGCCTCCTCGTCTCGACCACGACCCTCGCCTTTCTCCCCGTGCACCCGCAACCCACCACGGGCCTCGATCTCGACCCTAGCCACCTCCTTCCTTGCCGCCGCCGCCCCGACGCCGGCGTCAGCATCACCAGCGCCGTCGACTCCTCTGCCTCGCCTCGCCCACACCTTCCTTCTTCCACCACCATTCACCCTGCACCACCCCGACCACCTGTTCACCCCGCCTGCACCTCCTTGCACCCCGTCGGACCGCCGCCTGTAGCCGCCGACGACCCGTTCCCGTGTCCCCGACCTCGCAGGCACACCCCTCGGTGAGATCACCTTCTTCCTCTCTCCTTTTCTTTTTCCTTTCCGCTGTTAACTAATTCATGATCGGCAGATCTCCATCGCATGCACTGTTCACCGCCGGAGCCAATCGACGCCGTCGACCGTCGTGACCCCCTTCACCCACAGTGAGTAATCCCATATCCTCTCCTTTCTCTACTCATTCCCTTTACTTTCTAGATCTATACCATTGAAACCATATTCACCGTTCTCTTTCTCGCCGAAATCCGGCGATGCCGACGGCTTGACCCGACATTCCAGCAAGGTACTCCGGTCCGCGTGGTCCCGCTGTTCGTTGTTTGGATTCGATCCGTGGTCCGTGCTTCCGTCTCGTGTTTCCGCCGACATTGCATCCGTGTTTTCCGGTTTGCGAAACCGTCGAGGCAAGTATCCGAATACTTGCTTTAACATGCTACTATACAAGATCGAGTCTTGCTATACCTTTAATCATTATATTATTTAATTTAACAACACAGTGATGGTAATATCGATTATGGTATAACTTAGAATTGATGGTTACAATTATCATTAACATTGAATCATTATAGTAGATTCATGTAATTATCGGGTCTGCTATTAATCCATGCTTTTAACTAACAAAATCATTTAAATCGTCCTTGCTTTTAATTGTTAGATCATCCATGTGACAATTACTTATGCTTTAGTTTTAATTTCAGATAGCTTCATTACTTCCTGTTATTGATATTGCTCTACCTTATGATTATTGCACCCCAAGGGTGCTCGAACCTGTTAATAAGAGAATACAAAGCACCACTGTGATTACATGGAATAATATTGTTATTTACTGTTTCCTGCTGTTGTTCCTTATTCGCTTCTATACCTGTTATGAGCATACATTCGATTGCATTACATATTGACCCGATCTTGATACACCTGACATATTTACATACTGATACACCGGACATGACACCCTGTACATACCGACTCAACCTATTGTACTACGACCTGACTTATTACATGATCTCATGCCTAATGCCAACAAACCTGACTTGGGGTCTTCATGGACCATTCCTGCTGTCTATCCAGACAGAACCTGTTGTTACCTGATCCTATGTTGGCATTAGTCCTTGACTCCTGAATACCTGACCTGACATACATAACTTGGGGGTATGGGGAAATCAAAGATGAACCTGACTTGTAACTCGACAGTTCACTACCTGTTCGAGTGTACACATTCCTGTTTTGTGCCTAGCGGCATGTCTCGGTTTCGGCCGAGAATATTGTGGCCGTGATCCCGGGTATGTACGGGGTACTACCGAGTGTACACTTTCCTGTTTGTGCCTAGCGGCATGTCTCGGCTGCAGCCGAGAATATTGTGGCCGTGATCCCGGGTATTACGGGATACTATTGAGTTACATCGATGATTCATCGAATTGATTTCAAAGACTTTAGAATAGAAACCCGATAGAACAGTTTAGTTACCCACTGCACACTACCCTGCACTGCTTGTTTCATACTATTGCTTTATTCATGTTTATTTCTGTATTGCTTATTACCATGTTCATATTATATTATTGGTTGACATGACGCGCTGACGTCTGGGTTTTGCATGGCCCAGATTCCTTACCACTGTGGACGACCGAGCAGGAGTACTTCAGCCAGCAGGCTGAACTGTGAGTTCCTTAGTGTTTAGTCTATTTATTTCACTTCATTCCAGATGTGAGCCCGCATTATGGGACGTACTGTTTATTTATTGTATTGGATCATTTGCTTCCGCACTTATTGTTTATTGACTCTTGTTATTATGGATTTGGACATGTGTTAGATTAGTTTATTATCTTGTTCTTGATATCTCTACAACCGTAATGTGACTGTGGATGGATACTTCCTACCCACAGGTAGCATGGTTGGCTATGTCACGTGCCCAATCTTGCGTACTCTGGGAAGCGGGGCGTGACATGGTTCTTTTGGTATCAGAGCCATAGGTTAGTTGGGTTGATTCTTTGTAGTTGGGTATTGTACCCAATACACGAATCAGAATACCCGTGTTTAGGAAACATGTCCTGCCACCTTGACCGTTTTACCATTCTTGAATCACATTCTTCCGAATTATATCTTTTACGACGTGCAAACTTACTTTGCATGTCGACTCGGAAACCTGATTTCTTGTTATCCCTAGGACTTGGGCGACTTGGGTGGAGTTAAGTAATTGCGGCTATGATACCGCGGCATAGCTACAATGTGGTACTCTATTTAAGTATCTTGGAGTTCTAGCCTTGCTCCACATTCAGAATCTATCATCATGCTAATGTTGGGTGTTTTGAGTTCAGGATTATGACAGGTAAGAAGTTGAAGACGTACCGGAGGCGTGTGAACGAAGCCGCCATGCTTGGAGTGATAAGAGGAATGCTGGAAATCAAAGAGACAGACTGAGCTGATCCAGCAACAGCAGATTCGTTTCAGGAAGGTTTGCAGATCGTTCAGCAGTCTGTAAACAACGATGGAACTAGACCAGTCGAACGAGTAAGGACCGTAGCAGATTTCAGACTTTTGGGTCCGTCTACATTTACTGGTTTAAAGGAGCTGTTACCAGCCGAGCAGAGGCTAGTGACACGGAGAATTTACTGATTGCGGCACAGATCCCAGAAGACAAGAGAGTTGATGTAGTGCGCATTCAGCTGGTGGATTACGCCCGAGAGTGGTGGCTTGTGGAGGAGACCCGTTTGCCCAAGCCAATCAATTGGGCGGATTTTTCTAAAAGTTTCTTGGAGAAGTTCTTCCCGCGGACTGCACGGGAAGAAATGGAAGAGAAATTTATTGGGCTGAGACAAAATGGAGCAGCTGTGGATGTACATGCAGCGGAGTGGACGAGGCTCAGCCGCTTCGCTGGACCCTTAGTCGCCAAGGAGGCAGACAGGGCGCGAAGGTTCTTGCGCAGTTTGGATGTGGACATCCAGAGGCAAATTGTCTCCCTGGGTTTGACCACTTTCTCGCAGGTTCTCACGGCAGCCAGAGAACAGCAGAGTTTATCGGGTATGAAAGGGAACCTACAGCAGACAGCAGTTACGGCCAGGAAGCCCGCATTCGTACCTAACCGAGATCATGGGAGCAAGGATATTCCAGTGGATCGTCGTGGTGTAGCACCCATGAAGAAGCCTGTGGTCGTTGATCGAAGAAAGAGCATGAATTGTAACTGCTGCAATCTACCGGGCCACATGCAAAAGGATTGTCGAAGGAGGCTGGGACTTTGTCTGGTTTGTGGAGCAGCCGATCACGCAGTTGGTGCCTGTCCGTCGAAGCTTCGCACGAGAGATGTTATACAGAAGCCTCCGCAGAGACCGTTCCAAGGGCAGAAACAGCTGACTCAAGGACCAAATCAGGCTCGAGCGTTCACGTTGACAGCTGAGGAAGCTAAGGCATCAGGAGAAGTGGTTTCAGGTACTTTACTCGTTCATGTTTTTCCCGCATTGGCATTATTTGATTCCGGAGCATCCCACTGTTTTATGTCATCCAAATTTATAACTACACACTCGATTACCTGCACGACCCTGTCTAGTTTTTGGGACATACACACTGGGAATGGGAAAATCATAGCTAGTAAGGAATGTAGAGATTGTACAGTTGTTGTTTGCGGACGAGAGCTTTTTGCAAATTTCTTGGTGATTGATACGGGCAGTTATGAAGTTGTCTTGGGAATGGATTTTCTTGGTACTTTCCACGCCCACATTGACTGTAGGGCAAGGAAGGTAATTTTCCAGATTCCCGGACACCCTGAGTTTACTTTCACTGGAGGAAGCAGTTCTGTCGGGCCAGTCGAGTTTAGGGCTATGCCGACAAACAGTGTTCTTGCGATAATGGAAGTCGATAGTAATGAAGAGCCGGCAGTGATCTTCGCCTTGAAGCTTTGGAGACACTACGTTTTGGGCGAGAGAGTCGAAGTCTTTACAGATCACAAAAGTTTGAAGTATGTGTTCACTCAGAAGGAGTTGAACATGAGGCAACGCAGATGGTTGGAGCTGATGGCCGGCTACGACCTTGATCTTAAGTACCATCCGGGAAGAGTTAACGTCGTGCCGGATGCGCTTAGTCGGTTACCAGCGATTCAGGTATTGACCGCACAGAGGGAGATCATTGCGGATTTTCGGAGATTTGACTTGGAGGTTGTGCTACCACATGCTACGGGACAGTTAATGCAGTTGCAAGTACAGTCGTTCTTAGTTGAGAAGATTAAAGCGGCACAATCGCAGGATCCTAGACTGCAAAGGTTTCGAGAGCAGGTCGAAGCCGAACCGCGAACCGATTTACTGATCCACGAAGATGGTTCGTTGAGGTATGGTAGCCTTGTGTGTGCCAAAAGGGGATATGCGTGAAGAACTTATGAAGGAGGCACACAGTTCAGCTTACTCTGTACATCCAGGAGGGACAAAGATGTACCGAGATATTCGACAGCACTTCTGGTGGGAAGGTATGAAACGGGAAATTGCTCGCTTCGTGGCTAAGTGCTTGGTGTGTCAGCAAGTCAAGGCTGAACACCAAAGGGTTGCTGGTTTGTTGCAACCACTTCCGATCCCTCAGTGGAAGTGGGAACATATAACCATGGATTTCGTGACGGCTTTACCGCGGAGTCCAAAGGGCAACAATGCTGTATGGGTGATTGACGATCGGTTGACCAAGGCAGCTCATTTTATTCCTTTTCGGGTTGGTCAATCGACAGAGACTTTGGCAGAGCGGTACATGCAGGAGATTGTAAGATTGCATGGAGTACCGGTAAGCATCGTGTCCGATCGGGACACTCGGTTCTTGTCGCACTTCTGGAGGAGTTTATAAGAAAGTTTGGGGACTCGATTGAAGTTTAGCACAGCTTATCACCCTCAGACGAATGGACAATCGGAGAGAACGATCCAGACCCTTGAAGATATGTTGAGGGCTTGCATGTTGGACTTCAAAGGTTCTTGGGAGGATCATCTACACCTGGTGGAGTTTTCGTACAACAATAGCTTCCAAGCGACTATTCAGATGGCTCCGTTTGAAGCGTTGTATGGTCGTAAGTGCCGTTCACCTGTTTGTTGGGATGATGTTGGTGAACGAAGGTTACTAGGACCAGATTTGGTGGTACAGACAGTCGAGAAGGTGAATACAATCAGGAAGCATATGAAGGCAGCTCAAGACAGACAGAAAAGTTGGGCTGACACGTCAAGAAGACCTCTAGAGTTCGCCGTGGGTGATTTGGTATTCCTGAAGATATCACCGACTAGAGGGGTGATTCGCTTTGGGAGTCGGGGAAAGCTTAGTCCTCGATTCGTTGGACCCTTCGAGATATTAGAGCGTGTTGGAGAGGTAGCGTACCGTTTGGCGTTACCACAGTCATTGGCAGGAGTGCACGATGTGTTTCATGTGTCTCAACTACGGAGGTATGTTCGCGATGAAACTCACGTCTTGGATCATTCGGAGTTGACTGTACGGGAGGACCTAACTTTTGAGGAGCGACCGGTGGAAATCAAGGATCGAAGAGAAAAGGTTCTTAAGAACAAGGTTATCCCTCTTGTGCTAGTTCTTGGGGTAATCGATTGCATGGAGAATCCACTTGGGAGCGAGAAGACGAGATCCGGCAGAAGTTTCCTCACCTTTTCCTGTAGTTAGCTACCTTGTATTCTTGGAATTTCGAGGACGAAATTCTTTTTGTAGTTGGGTATGATGTAACACCCGAGCCCAATAATACTATTTCTATTACTAGTTGAGTGTTATACATTGCTCATTTCAATTATCCTGATTGTTTGGTGTTTATTGCTAAATTTTAACCGGTTAAGTCATTTTGGCACATAACAAATTTTAACACCTAAAATGAAATTAAAAATATCCATGTTGGCCTACTTGTCGCCACTAGTCGCGTGGTAGCGTCCGCGCGTCGAGATTTTATCCCGTTCGGCGAACGGGCAAGTTTGGACGTCTACGCGCGCGTGCAAGTGTCCGGCTTGGGGGCATGCATTTTAATCGCAAAACACCTCTTTTCAAAATTTGGAACTCGCTTAAAATCCTATAATTTGAATTTGAAATATTTGGGCGCAACCCGGGCGCGATTTGGAAATGTTTCATTTAGCGCCAAAATCCCAATTTAATTAAATATTATAAAACTATAATATATATACATTCAAACCTTAACTGTTACGTTTTATAACCAATTAAATCCTTTAAATCTTTTCCTAATTTTTCCCTGGCCAATCACGAGGGGTTTAAACCCTCGTGGGCCCCGCCTCCTCTCTCTCTACCTCTCTATCTCTATCTCTCTCTTCCTCCAATCTCTCTCTCTATCTAATTTCTATTTCTCTCTCTCTCTCTAACTCTCTCTCTCTCCCCCATATATATTTCACGTCCCCCTCCTGAAGAAACCCATCGCGAGAAGAAACCCCCATCGCAACCCTAGCTAGCCGCCTTGTTCCCCGTCGCCGCCGCAACCTCGTCGCCGGCACCACAGCCACCCACGCCCGTGCCTCCTCGTCTCGACCATGACCCTCGCCTTTCTCCCCGTGCACCCGCAACCCACCACGGGCCTCGATCTCGACCCTAGCCACCTCCTTCCTTGCCGCCGCCGCCCCGACGCCGGCGTCAGCATCACCAGCGCCGTCGACTCCTCTGCCTCGCCTCGCCCACACCTTCCTTCTTCCACCACCATTCACCCTGCACCACCCCGACCACCTGTTCACCCCGCCTGCACCTCCCTGCACCCCGTCGGACCGCCGCCTGTCGCCGCCGACGACCCGTTCCCGTGTCCCCGACCTCGCAGGCACACCCCTCGGTGAGATCACCTTCTTCCTCTCTCCTTTTCTTTTTCCTTTCCGCTGTTAACTAATTCATGATCGGCAGATCTCCATCGCGTGCACTGTTCACCGCCGGAGCCAATCGACGCCGTCGACCGTCGTGACCCCCTTCACCCACAGTGAGTAATCCCCTATCCTCTCCTTTCTCTACTCATTCCCTTTACTTTCTAGATCTATACCATTGAAACCATATTCACCGTTCTCTTTCTCGCCGGAATCCGGCGATGCCGACGGCTTGACCCGACATTCCAGCAAGGTACTCCGGTCCGCGTGGTCCCGCTGTTCGTTGTTTGGATTCGATCCGTGGTCCGTGCTTCCGTCTCGTGTTTCTGCCGACATTGCATCCGTGTTTTCCGGTTTGCGAAACCGTCGAGGCAAGTATCCGAATACTTGCTTTAACATGCTACTATACAAGATCGAGTCTTGCTATACCTTTAATCATTATATTATTTAATTTAACAACACAGTGATGGTAATATCGATTATGGTATAACTTAGAATTGATGGTTACAATTATCATTAACATTGAATCATTATAGTAGATTCATGTAATTATCGGGTCTGCTATTAATCCATGCTTTTAACTAACAAAATCATTTAAATCGTCCTTGCTTTTAATTGTTAGATCATCCATGTGACAATTACTTATGCTTTAGTTTTAATTTCAGATAGCTTCATTACTTCCTGTTATTGATATTGCTCTACCTTGTGATTATTGCACCCCAAGGGTGCTCGAACCTGTTAATAAGAGAATACAAAGCACCACTGTGATTACATGGAATAATATTATTATTTACTGTTTCCTGCTGTTGTTCCTTATTCGCTTCTATACCTGTTATGAGCATACATTTGATTGCATTACATATTGACCCGATCTTGATACACCTGACATATTTACATACTGATACACCGGACATGACACCCTGTACATACCGACTCAACCTATTGTACTACGACCTGACTTATTACATGATCTCATGCCTAATGCCAACAAACCTGACTTGGGGTCCTCATGGACCATTCCTGCTGTCTATCCAGACAGAACCTGTTGTTACCTGATCCTGTGTTGGCATTAGTCCTTGACTCCTGAATACCTGACCTGACATACATAACTTGGAGGTATGGGGAAATCAAAGATGAACCTGACTTGTAACTCGACAGTTCACTACCTGTTCGAGTGTACACATTCCTGTTTTGTGCCTAGCGGCATGTCTCGGTTTCGGCCGAGAATATTGTGGCCGTGATCCCGGGTATGTACGGGGTACTACCGAGTGTACACTTTCCTGTTTGTGCCTAGCGGCATGTCTCGGCTGCAGCCGAGAATATTGTGGCCGTGATCCCGGGTATGTACGGGATACTATTGAGTTACATCGATGATTCATCGAATTGATTTCAAAGACTTTAGAATAGAAACCCGATAGAACAGTTTAGTTACCCACTGCACACTACCCTGCACTGCTTGTTTCATACTATTGCTTTATTCATGTTTATTTCTGTATTGCTTATTACCATGTTCATATTATATTATTGGTTGACATGACGCGCTGACGTCTGGGTTTTGCATGGCCCAGATTCCTTACCACTGTCGACGGCCGAGCAGGAGTACTTCAGCCAGCAGGCTAAACTGTGAGTTCCTTAGTGTTTAGTCTATTTATTTCACTTCATTCCAGATGTGAGCCCGCATTATGGGACGTACTTTTATTTATTGTATTGGATCATTTGCTTCCGCACTTATTGTTTATTGACTCTTGTTATTATGGATTTGGACATGTGTTAGATTAGTTTATTATCTTGTTCTTGATATCTCTACAACCGTAATGTGACTGTGGATGGATACTTCCTACCCACAGGTAGCATGGTTGGCTATGTCACGTGCCCAATCTTGCGTACTCTGGGAAGCGGGGCGTGACAATATATATGCAATGATAAAAGGCATCCCCAAGCGGGAGCTAGCTCTTCGTCAATCGACGGTCACAACCAGGCAAGCAATATAATATACAACGCCAAAGGGCGAGGATCAAAACCCAAAAAGAAACTCAAAACAGCCTGAAAACCACAAAACTACTAAGCGCGACTCTAAGGTCGAAATAATACATCACTAGTGTCTAAGTCTGAAACAATATACAAGTTTTGGTTGATGGAATTCTAGGTACAATGAATAATACATATACAAGGGTGGTTCTGATGCAAAGAACCCACCTACCAAAAGCAATTCACCCGCAAAGGAAGCAGTGTGCCAGAATGCCGCTATGGAACCTGTACGGCAAAACCTGCAAGAAGCTGTGGCACAACGGGGGTAAGTTGCCAACTCGTGAATAGAAAACATCTACAAGCAGAAACCGAATGCAAGACATAATCCTAGGTCAATACGATCAGTATATGATATAAACCTCAAGAGCAAGTCTGAAGCATGATAAGGTGGCAATGTAATATCTAATCGTGTATGTAGTGCCAAGTACTCGTGCCAGTGCCTCAGGTAATAACATGTCATAAGTATAAGGTATGTCTGCATGAAGTAAATATGATGAAGTATCGAAATAGATATCAATACACATATATTAGCGTCCCATTCCACTAATATTGGTGTAAGGGTATATATAACAGCGCCCTCATACCCTGTTATATATACAAATGAAGTATGATCAATGTAGTCAAAGTCTGTATGTAATCAATATCTGTATATATGTGGATCCCGTCCACCTGTCACCCAATGACAATAAGCATCATGTATGTAAATATGAGGATATAATCAAAATCATGGAAATCATTATGAAACCTGTGCCTAGCATCGGCATGTAAATCCTCGTCCATATGGGGCTCCGTCTGCGGTATCGGCCCTCGGCCCCGGCAGCATGGGTCAGCCCATGTCCATCTCTCAACTCCGGTCGGTATCCTTCAGATATCCGCCGAGCTCAAATACAATCACCGGTTTGTAGTAGTCCCTCTGCCAGGCTCATCGTCTACTACACAGCGAAACCGTTCTCGTCCCGGGGTACCATACCGGGTCCACCATGTACCCGCAATCGGCCTCATCCGCCTCCTCGAATCGGGTTTCACATGTCGCTCTCAGCACCGAGAAAACACATGGTGGACGCACTGAAATATCATATCAAGGATAACCGGGGTTTTTAAAACAATTATATATATTCTCTTTTGAAATACTCACGGTTCCCAAATCCAGAAATATCATGGAAACAACATATCTCAATGCGCATAATCAGAAAGCATGATGTATATGACATATAAATGACATGCAAGTATAACAGCATATCATGCAACATGGAATAATGGTATGCACATGCAAGGTCATATCCTGATGCAATAATACTATTGTGTAGTGACATGGCAATTATCGATGATGAAGTGTGTGAGCCGGCAAGCAAGTGTACGTGGAACATATGCATCATCGATAATGGTGCTGGTGTCCTAACAGCATGATGGTAATATAGAAATAAACACATGCAAAGTGATGTGAATAGCATGAATATGCGGAAATCGAATAATCAACGCAACAGTAAAGAATCTACATCCATATGTATATGTCATGCAGTTATGCCATTTGAAATAAGACGAATCAGAATTTTTAGTAAAATAAGGGCTACGGTGTTTTTAAGAAAGATACGTCTTTGAAAATACCCGTAGAATCCCTTTACTTGTTTTTAAGATATTCCTGCTTCGTAGTTTTGAAATAGGTATGACTCGGGTCTAGTCTAATATCTACTATGCAAACTACAGATCTAAGTATCAAGTAAATCGGGAGGGGTATGGAAACCACCTAAATCTGAGTCGATATGTATATATAGTAGTCAGTGATCCCGCCTCAGTAGTATCGCGTACGATACAGTATATCCTATGACATCCTCAAGTCATGAGTGCGGATCTATCATCAATATAAAGCTCGTACGGTAAATCGGCGTACGGCATACCAATAGCTGGGTATGGGTCAATATCACATTCCTCTCAACAAATATCAGGTATCATTATCATCATATCACATAATCTGGGGTACTGATTTAAGTCTAGTACAACTGATACCATCTATATACTGCGTGTGTAAGCACACGTCCAAAGGCCCGCTAGAGATCACATGTCGTATCCCAAATACGAATCTTATCAAATCACCGATCTCGCGGCACAATGCCCAATATCATCGACTCATTTCTAATGTCATCCAATACTGTGTAAGTAAAGTGAATATGCAAGGGTGTGCGCGTGGGTGTAAATCTATTCTAGGGTTCGCGACTATGAACTACACTAGTTTACTTCTAACCCTAAACTATCCATAATACACCTAACACAACATCCATGACACACTATAACTATCATATATAATATATATAGTATATCAACTACGGACTGCAGGGGTGCTATACGCCATCCGCCCGACTTTCCCTTGTAGATATAATCTACTCACCTTGTGTCTTTATTTGTCGATGTCGCCACGCGCTTGCTTCTCGTCCCGAAGTCTTCATGGGGTACCTACATGTCAAAGTATCGTAAATGCGCATTAAAACCAAATCAAATCTAAAACGGCACACGAAACCAAAAACGATACGATAAGGAGTCTATAGGTTAGAACCTATGGGCACGCTTTCAAAACCATCAATCAATCCTCGATATCGTCGTATAAACGCCAAATAATCGAGGTAAAACACAATACGTAAATTCAGAATTAAAATACGGAATACGGAAACACGAATCTAAAACAGCAACTAAGGAAATAGGCTCCAGATTTCACCCTAGGTCAAATTAGACAAATCTACATATGCCAGGGGTCTAAACTACTGGTAAAGGGGCACCAAAACAAAAACGAGGCAAATCCACCATGGTCTGGCCGCAAATTGCGGCCAGAATGGATAAATTTGCGGCCGGGAATTAGAGTTGGGGGCTAGGGTTTGGTGTGGTTGTTCCAGGGTGCCCGCACATCTCACTGTCAACTCAATTTTATCTTAGGGTTCTAGGAGTGATAGCAGATTCCTAAATACGATCACAGATTCACAGTTTTTCCCCGACATCGTCTCATAAATCCGTATTCTGTGTTTTAGCTTCAGGTTTGGTTCAATCTATCATCACACCGGGGTTCAAGGGTTACCACAAGCCTCAATTTCACTTTTGATTTTAGGTCTAACCCTAAACCCTAACTAGAATTCTCCAAAGTCCACAAACGACACCATATCGATATGAAACTAGTATTGATGCACAAGAAATGAGATACTACTCTAATAGGTGCAGAAATTACCTCCTTTGGTAACTTAAGAAAATTCTTGAGTTGCTCAAAGTGCTCCAAATCCATTCTTGCTAGGCTCAATGTGTAGCCAGTGAGCTCGGGAACATTTTTTGTGAAATGGGAATAGGGTTTTAGGGTGGATTTCATGATGGATCTAGGGTTTTTGTGAAGAGGGAGAGAGAGGGATGGCAGCAGCAGCAGCAAGGGGAGGGAGAGAAGAGAGAATGAGAAGCGGAAAATGATGGGGAATGGTTCTACAAGTCAAAAAGTAAACCCCATACCTACCTCTCTCCTAATCATCATACTTTACCTTTTCTTTTCTTTTCTTTTCCTTTTCTTTCCTCTCTAAACCCTTCTCACTAGAATAGTAACCCCAAAAGAAACATGGTGGAAAAATGCACAAGTGTAAGAAAAATGATATGTCCATGTTTTGCACAAAAATGCTAAAAAACCGATTAGCGATTTTTAATCGCGATTAGCACTAAATTAGCATATAACTAATCATAAAAACTTAAAAATGGCATAATTCCATAAAATACCCTATTTTAGAATTTTTCCATAATTTTTCCAAAATTTTTCCCATTTATTTGTATTTAATAATACCGAAATATTAAAATATTTAATAAAATAATATTAAATTATAAAAATTCCCAAAAATAATATTTTATTTTTTTGAAATGTTACACTAACAAGCTGTATCTAAAGAAGCAACTCTACGGTTTACGTATGAAAAAAGGTATTCTAATTAATGATCACTTAAAAGCTTCAATAAGATGGTCAACGATCTTCTATGTCTTGAAGTAAAGTTAGAGGAGGCGGACCAAACGCTTTTACTCCTTTCTTCGCTTCCAAATTCGTATGAACACTTGGTGACAACAATTCTCTATGGGAAGGAGACTCTCGATATGGAGGAGGTTACAACTACGCTTCTCAACAATGAGATCATGAAGAAATCAAATCTATCAGAGTCCTTAGAGTTGTTTGCCGGTGAAAGAGGAAGGTCGAAGGCTGGATACGGAGGCAAGAGCATAAGTGCGAAATCCAAATCATCTGGGCGAGAGGGCGAACTATGCTTCTTTTGCAAACAGCCAGGGTATATGAAGAAGCAATGCCAAAATTACAAACAATGGTTGCAGAAGAGGGGTAAAGGTGCTAGTATAAAGTGTTCGGATCAAGCCTGTGTTGCGACTATAACAGAAGAAGATCCGTATGATATACTCGCAGTACATACCGGGAAGAAAGAAAATTCTGATGCTTGGATACTTGACTTCGTATGTTCTTATCTTATGTCCCCAAAAGGAGTTGTTCGACACTTATAAGGAGTTTAATAGCAGCAGTGTTCTTATGGGGAACAATGTGGCATGCAAGGCCATTGGCATAGGGAATATCAAAGCCCGCATGTTTGATGATGTGGTGTGAACACTTGTGAATGTGTGACACATTCCAGAATTAAAAAAGATTCTGATTTCTCTAGGAGCATTGGATGCGGTATGATGAAAGTTCGTTGGTCAAGATGGTGTGCTAGTGGTCATAAAGGGACAACGACTGAAGAATTTGTATCGCTTGGATGGCAGCATAGAGAATGGTGGTGCAGCCGTGGCTACAAAGAAATAAGTGGAGGGTACCGCAAAACTGATGTATATGCGTTTTGACCACATGAGTGAGAGGGTTTCATGAGTTGCACAGAAGAGAGTTGCTGAAAGGTATTACCACGCGCAAGCTGGACTTCTGTAAATATTGCACGATAGAGAAACAATATATGGTCGGCTTCAAGCAAGCCGTGTACAAGACCGAAGGACTTCTCGATTATATACACTCAGATGTATGAGGGCCATCACCGGTTCCATCAAAACGAGGTGCCATATTGTAACATTTTGGAAAATTATAAATATTAATTTATAATTTTAATTATAAAAATAATGAGTTTATAAAAGTGATATCACATACAACTTTTGGTATCGGAATTATATCCGTAAAAATGTGGTTATTTCGGTAGAATGTGAATAAAGATGTGTGATGTCATAAAAATGATATTTTAATTATCTTAACATGACATTGTATTTTACATTAAGCAAATGATAATTAAGTGATAGATTTATCATTTTATATTTTTTATATCATATGGATTTGGATTTATAATATGAAAGTCTTTCTTTATTGTTGTATTTCTTTTAATCATGGATGGCATATAATATTCATACTAACCTTCACACGACACCTCATTTTCACCCTTGTTCATAACTCTCCACCTCCTCCTTCTCTTTACACCTACTCCTTACATGAACACACCACCTCACTTCAATTGTGACACATCCTCCTTCTTCCATGCCACCTCCACCTCTCAACCTCTATATCATGTTATTTGATTTTGCGTTTGTTCTAGTTGTCATCCGTTAAAGGGGGTCTTAGTTTAGATCCATCAAGCTTGGTGTTGTCTCCGCTGCGTGCTAACAAATGGTATCAGAGCGTTAACAACGGGAATTAGAGCCAATAATTGGTATCAGAGCCGCGTTTTTTAGTTTTTTGATTTAAATTTACGGTGGGTGACGATGTTTGTGTCTGCTCCCCATCTTCTTAGATTGTGATTGTATTGAATTGGTTCATAAGGATCCGAGAGAAAGATTTTTTCTTCGAAATTAAGGATGACGAATTACAAGGCCAATTGCACCAAGTTTGAGGTGGAGAAATTTAATTGGAAACAAAACTTCTCGATGTGGCAGAAAAGGGTTAAGATTAGGGCTGGTAATCAAACGAGCCAGTTCGTGTTCGGCTGTGTTCGGCTCGCTAAGAGCTCGTTCAAGCATGACTCGTTTATTAATGAACCGAACATGAGCCAAAACCTTAGCTCGTTTATTTAATGAGCCGGACATGAGCCGGCCCTGGCTCGTTCGGTACCCAGCTCGAGTATATTTGCATATGCTCAAATACAATTGCATCCATCATCCATTAACCCAAAATCCATAATATAAAGTCCAGTGAGTAGTGACTAGTAAGTAGTAAGTAACTTAGTATTCAGTTGCTACCCACTAGACCCAATATCCATTACTCATCAACTTATAATATAATCTTATATAAAAAAAAAGTGAAGAAAAACTCTAGAGGCTAGAGTTCAGATCCACTCCAGTCTCCAAAGACTTCTCTTCTACCTCAAATATCTCACATCTCTCTCTCACACACTTTTTTTCTCCCTATCTCAAAATTTCTTTAAAGTTTCGATTTTTAAGCCAAAGGTCTCACTTTTGCTGCTCGGGATTCGATTGAGCAATGTATTTTTAAGCCAAAGGTCTCACTTTTTTTAGATAATAGATGAGATAAATTAGCCTCACATCAAGTGCTCGAGGCAAAACCGACTCCAAATATAATGCCCCAATCAACACAGAGGGGTTTCTTGGCCGTTTCTGCAGCCCGATCAAAACGCCTACCACTTGTTCGGCAAAATGCACAGCAAGACCAACCCCAGAAAGAAAAGAGAACCCGAGGTATTATCAAAATAATATTTCCATAATTTACCACATACAATTCTTTTACTCTTTTTTAAAAGTTTATTTAGTATTATCAAAATAATATTTCCATAATTGATATTGGTTTGCTATTTGTTAACCTGAGGTATTTCTTGCTAGCTGTATATAACTTCTTAGTCCCACATCGGAAGCAAGAGAAGATGGGGCTGGGAAACAAGGCAATAAAACGAGAATAAATGCAATTTAATAAATCATACCTTTCTCGGCCTTTTGGCTAAGATCAAGTGTAGTATCTGTTCTTATCAGTTTAATATCTGATACGTGGGCCATCGGCTCACTATGATGTTAAATTAATTTTTTCTCCGGGGGAGTGCCCATCACAGTAGCTTGCTATTGGGGCTCTCAAGCGTTGCCCTTGTGTTGCACTGTTGCATGGGCCTGGCGCACCCCACCAAAACTTAATTAAAATTTTCTTAATAAGGTATCTTGATATTGTAATTTTTTTTAATTGCATTATTACATTATTTGCACAGTCATAAAATTTGTTTTCTAAGAACAATTCCTAGAATCTGAGAATGACCAATATAATTTTGTATATATATATTCATACACGCTGTTTTTATTAAATTGTAATTTTTCTTTTTTTGAAGAATTGTGGAGATGTAAAGCCCTTATATTGCACACTAATAAAGGAAACCATAATTTTTCCTTAGTAAAAGACGATAGGGATGCAAAATTTATACATTAGTCTTGTAGTAGTGTAACTTTTCGAAAATGTTCTTCTATTTTAACCATTCAAATATTTCCAAATCTCTGAAAAATCTCTACCATCACATCTATGAATTCTGATGGCATTCAAACATATACCAACGAAATTGTGTTAATTAAGATGGCATGTTTGAGAACTCAAAATACTTACAGTGCTCTTTGTGGAGGTTATATAGAGGTCTGTGCATTAATCTTGAACTTGCAATCATTCTATATTACGTAATTAAGATGGATGTATTTAGTTTGAAGACATGCATGTGCATTAATCTTGAACTTGTAATCGTTCTATATTACGTAAACGATGGTGGATAACTGAACGACGACTAAATGAGCATTTATACTTGTTAAAGAAACTGCAGTAGACTAACTTCTCTTTTGAATCATTTATGTAATCTTCTGCAGCAAGACCTGCCGAATTTTAACTGTGTACATAATGAACAGTAACTTGCATGCACAAGCATATGCACATGCACACCTACAGAAATATGCACACACTTATTCATGGAATATGTAAATACATCCATATTGACTTGTTGTTGGTAAGTTTCTGAGAGGCATTTGTGCTAAAGCTTGCATTAATAGCCTTGTTAAATTTCTCATAGACTAGGTAAATAAGCATGAAAAATTCCACTACAGATTTTAACACTGTGGATGCATATTCAGGCGCTTAATCTATGTGCTGATATAAAGATGGCTCTGGAATATTTTTAGCCTATTCGGTCTAAAGCACTCGCTTTTTTTGTAGTTCCCTTTGTACCAGTGAATTGTATCATGAGTTCTGATGTTCAACCTGAGAGTAACTGACAAGTAGTACTTTAACCGCAACAAACAAAGATGATTTAATGTAATTACAACATTCATGGTATCTTAATGTAACTTATAAAGTCTGTAAGATTTTTATATAATTTATTAAGTTTACTATACTCCAATGTGATTTATAAAGTTCATGGTATTTATCTCTTATTACTCTTTTTTCCCCAAAGGTGAAAAGAATAGATGTATAATATAACCTGAGTCTTTTTATTCATAGTGTACATTGTTAACAACAGATGACACCAGGGGCTTTTTATTACTAACAACAGAGAGTACATTTTTAGTTAACATCTTATTCAAAATCCTGAAGAGATATTTACAATAGCACAAAGACAACAATGTTTAGTAGTGCTGGAAACGCAGCACTGCTCTGGTGGTTTGCACGGTCCAAAACTAGCATCCGGTGTCTGATGTGGCGGTTGGTGTGCTGAATCGATGTTAAACACAAAACAAGAAGTAACAAAGTTAGGAACAAATAGCAGGAAAAATAACTCTGTTAAATAAGACGATTCAAACACTTACAGTGCTCTTTCTGTTTGTTGTATAGAGGCCGTGGCAGCGACAAAGGTTCAACCGCCATTGAGGCAGACAGCAGCAAAGCCAGTGTGAATAACAAGGCAGTGATCTCCTTCATAGTAGAATCGATCTAAAAAACAGATTGCAGAGAGCTGTGAATCTGTGAATGAGGATGCATAGCCCTTTTATCGGTGTTTTCATGGATTCTCCCTCTATATCACATGGATGTCCTTCCTGTGTCGCCTCTTATTTTTCATGAAAACACCCACGCCTTTATTGACATAAACCTTCTTTGACATTTAGATGCATATAGTACTGAATGTTTGATTCTCTTATACATTATTGGTCTTAGTAACATCATTAGACTCTACCCTTAATGGTTTATATAGAATATTGGTTTAATAGCATGATTAGGGTAATTAAAACGACAGTCGTTGTCAAAGAAGGTGAGTCGCTAATACTTTTAAATTAGGTTTAAAGTGCAGACCATGCACTGGCCCACGTGTAATTAATCATAATCATGACAATTAGCTACTTATAATTGAAGTGATCAGCAATGGACAAACTACTCACCTATATAAAGCTTACAAATTGGCATATCTCAATGCACTCTACCCCCACAAATCACTGAGTTCCCTAATTTCTCATCTCTACATATACATACTCTTTGTAATCTGTTTAAATTGGAATTAGACTCTATTACAATGAGGATGAACATTGCTTTACTCATCGCATTGGTTATGTTGCTGGCTGCTTTGATCGTCGTTAGAACCAGCTGATCCACTGCCAAGATCATCATTTATCAACATGCGCAACCGTAACTTTCTATCTCTTTTCATTGTCAATTCATACTCAACTCATAGTTTTTAGTTTTTCACTTTTGGTTTCATAATTCTTAGCTCTATTTTTTGTGTTTGTTAAATCATTCGCACATCCTGCTCCGGGGTTCATACATTGTAAAGCACCAATGCAATGTTGTGTTTTTGGCACCTCTCCAAATGTTGATTGCAGTCTTTGTGCCTATACATGCCCTTAACAACTAGAAGCCAAAGCAACGAGCTATTTGCATCTCTTTTGAGCTTTACTACTATCATGTTACCAAATTGTATTTTGCTACGTCTCTTATGATAATTTTATGTGTATGGTGGATAATAAGTTTCTCTCCTATCTTAATTTGAAGGCATGTATTTTTAGTATTGAACTTAAAATAATCCCAACTGGTATTATATATATGATTGTTGGTGACTGAACAACAGCTAGAGGAGCAATTTTGTTGAACGGAGAAACTTTAGTAAAATTTTTATTTCTTGGAATTGTTTGAACGATCTTTTGCAGCTAGATATACTCATCTTCAACTATGTCAATAACGCATAAATAGTACATGCACACACAAACACTTGAACATGCACGCGCAGAAGCATGCACGTACCTATATACTATATAGGATGTATTTATAAATATCTCCATGACGCATCCCTGTCAGTACCTTAACATTCCTTACAATAAATTTTCTTTTGAAAAATAAATGAGATCATCATAAGACGATCTATCTATGTGCATGTAATGCGCACAGAAAGATTGTTGGTGGTGGTTGTGCTCTATGTCAAAGCATCAAACACATTGTACATTTGATATGCTGTTACAAAATTTGTTACAAGTCACAGTAAGATACGTTATATGCATTGGTATCAATCACTACTTGACCTTAAATGCTTGGATAACGATTTTAGAAATTTCAGTTCTTATTTCTAGAACTCCTTCTCTTCATTGGTTTTGGAATATCACAACTTCTAATGACAGGATATGGAATGTGGCGTTTCTCTTCTGTAAGTGGATGGATTTAAATGAGTTTAGACATTAGCATTTTTGCTGCTAGGCAATTTGATTTATAACTGATGTATTGAGTACTTTACTTTTATTGACATGTCATGAAATGTGCAGGTTCTGCGGCTGGTGTTTATTTGGCGCTTTATGGTTTGTAGCAAGGAAAGGTATGGCTGTCGAGGGCAAGCTACGTCAGATTCGGTAAGGAATTTGAAAATATTTACTTATAGTCTCTACTGTGTATCTACTTGTTTCAGAAGCAATGGACATACTAGTTATTTTATTTTTGGATGGAAATAAACAAACATGCAAAAGTCCACCATGAATACGTGTATTGGGCTCTCCGGTACTGGAAAAAACTGTAGTGGATCCAAATTTTAAAGCAAACTTCTTGTTAATGCTATAAGCTATTGCATCAACTCATTTCAACAGGATTCACTTACCCAAAAAACTTACCATACCGTTCCGCCTTAACTAGAAATAGTTTAGATAGCAAATGATGCACTACCCTTTATCTTCCCTTCACGCAGCTGTATATACTGGTATTTCAAACTGATATTGGCATATGTGTGTGACCATCTCAAAAGCACAACCCTTTGTTCCAAGATAGTTACCTTTGCTGTCGATATCCTCTTAAGATATTATTGAAGCTCGATGTTATGGTATCACTGGAAACAGCCTTAGAGGGGGTTGAATAAGGCTTTATGGAAAACTCAGCGTGATTTGTAACAATTTAAAAAATTATGCCGCGGAATATAAATTCAGAGTCTAAAATTCAGATACTGTCACAACACAGAATCACAGAAAAGTAAATGGTCACAGAGGATTGTTATCGAGGTTCACCGACTCTGTGGCTAATTATCGCATGAGGACTCATTCTCAGGGTTCAACTTCACCATTCAGTGACTTCTTATGGTTGGAGAAACCCAGATCTTTTTCCAGGCTCAGATCTTTGAACTTTTACACTTGCAGGCGGTGAACACCTAGACTTTTTATCCAAGACGCAAGTCCGAAACCTTTAACAGTATGAAAATCTTAGACCTTTCTTCACTATATACAATGTAAAATTTTATAATATTTACGAACCAACTTCAACAATCTAATGATCTTAAAAGATAAACCAAAGTTTTGATTCAAGAAGATGAGAGATTGTATTTTGGAGATTAACAAAACTTTAAAAATAAATCGAAGAAGTTTTTTAAGATTAAACAAATTTTAAAAACAATCGTTTTTTCGAAACTTTTAGAGATATTTCTTTTCTAAAAGAATAGAAAAGTCTAATGGCGTTAGAAAGATCTCTTCTCTCTGAAAATGACTAGAAAAAAAAGTGTTGAGAGGCATGGTTTTCACGAATACTTGAGAGTAAGGAAAATAAAAATCGAGTGAAAAAAATTCGTGAAAAACTCTTGGAAACTTGCCCTATATATAGAGAGGCAATGTGGATCAGTTAGGACAATTATAATAACCGCCCCTAAAGTGTAGGACCGTTATTGACCATTGGAATTGTTGGATATGTATGCGCCATTATTGTATATGTATACATATGGATGTTGGGGATATGTATGTACAAGACGATCTTGCTCGGTTATATAGTATATTATTTCAGTTGTCTTTATCAGGATATGTGTATTTATTTCTATTGATATTTTATCCAGCTTGCACATATTGATAAAGACTCGATACAGTAGTATACTATTATGGTTTGTATTTATCTTAACATGTGCATATGTTATATATGTCGACCACATGTTCATAAGCTCGTAGGATCTTGCTTGACTATCAGCGTTATGATGGCGATCATACTTGTGGGAGCTGGGTAGTCTATAATCACATCCTTGAAAGTCCCAAGTCGTGGGAGCATCGAGATCGGGCATTGATACTCCATAGTAGACTTGCATATACGTTTCGAGACCCTGACGAGGGGTGGTGGTTGGTCCCACAACCATTGGTGTGATCACCTAAGTTTGTATACGGGTGCTCATTGGGGGTGAGTACACTGGACGGACTCGCTAAGAACCTCTAGATAGTATTATATCTATCGTCAGATAGCGGTTCTCATGTGACATGTGTACAGCTTAGTCTTTGGACCTGAGATCATCATTTGTGTCGTGTAAGTTCCCACTGTGCTTTGATCACTATCCTACCATGGCTCTACTGAGTCATGCAAACAGGTTTTGGTTGGGTACAGTCCCGAGCCACACGGAGACAGTGAGTGATTGTTAGGGATTCGTCTCTCCCGGCATTGGGAGCTGATATCGCACTGTATTCGATTGGCTAGGACCATAAGACCTTGGCCAAGACGGTTGGGATTTACTGATAAGTTGATCGGTGGTTTCCGGGATTGGTCCTGAGCCGCATTAGCATAAATTATCGGGTTATTAGGGTCTGACGTTTACCACCCTTAGATCCCGGTATGCGATACTCTTACATGAAGAGACCGGACTGTATGGATATTGTCACGGATAGACTCAGTTAGGAGTCCGGACGAGTTTGCTCATCGGCCTTCGTTTTCAACAGCAACCTGGGTAGCCGTTACGTACAACTAGTACCGCTGACGTGCTTGTAGTTAAACCCACTGCCAGAGTACTATCGAGTCTTTAGAGTCCCACACAGACGGTTTCCCTGCTTCGGGCGAAACGATCCGTATGGTTTTACGGCAGGGTTCGATCACATACGTGTACTTGTGCACATATGATGTTCGGGCGGATAATACTAGCGGGCTTTGGTTTAAGCCGGATCCTAGTATTATATTCTTGGATTATTTTGTTTCATTGTATTCGTATTTATTCGGAATACGGATACGGATATGTATATATGCTGAGGGGCATTCTTGTAATTGTGCAAGGTGCTTCTAGAAGAAGACACCTCATTATTTGTTTTAACCATTTAGTTAAATGGTTAATGAGGTGGAGAGATAAGGTGTTTCGTTTCATTAAATAAAGCATGGCTATTTGTGTGACTCATGTAGTGAGTCATGGTTTACTATTGTTTCACGGTTGATATTTTGTGGAGATATTGTGTGTTTACATTATTATCTCCAACACTTAGCCATTCTTCATTCTATCATGCTCACAATACTCTCATCTTCTCCAAGCTTCATCTTCTTCTACCTCAAACCCTAATTGTCTCATGTGTTGAGAAACTTAGGGTTCTTGAGACTAATTAATCCATCATCACTCTCTAAATAATCTAGGCTACTTAGATTAGTATTCTAAGTAACCTAGTTACCTCGGTTTAGAGGTAGGAGCTCAAGTATGCACTCTCGGGTGGATCATCTTTGACACGAGCAGGCCGTCAATCAAGCGCGATCCATACATCCTTTGAGGAGCTAAAGGAGAGGAGTGAAGACCTGAATGACTTGGTTCTTTAGGTATAAACTCCGATCATAGTAGATAGCTTTCCTTAGTTTGATTATCTAGAGCTTATGGTAAATCCAGTGTTTCGGTTATTCTAGTGCCAGTTTAAACATCCAAGATAAAAATTGTGTTTCGCATATCGGCCATGGTAGATGGCCTGGGGCGCTAGAGTAACCTTTCATGGTATCAGAGCCACTCCATAAGCTTTAAATAACTCGTAGCGACGTTAGAAATCCGCCGTTTTTGTCACGCACGAACTGCCGATAAAAACAGTTCGAAAACTGATGTTTTGAGATGTTTGCACACCACGCGGGCTCACAGTTTGAACCGAGAACTTGCAGGGTGAAGCATGGACACCGCGGGAATACCCTGGGGGAACAAAGGCAGGGCCCACCCCCCAAGACCACCACAAGGTGGACTTGGGGGGTGGTGATCCGAGAGCACTCCAATAGGGTGCTCTCGGGTCGCTGACCTGTGGGGGCTACTTTGATGTGGCCCCCGCAAGTGGGTACCCCCCAGAGGCCTCCCAGTTGACATTTAATTTTGCCCCCTTCGCCTCCGTGAAGATTCGGGCTGGTTTCGAGTTCGTTTCGACTCCCGGATTGGCTTAAAACGTCGGTTTTTAGAACTTTAGCTCACCGGTTTTTTCAGATTTTAGAAATTGGTTTAGTTTGCTAATTGCGTGTGGAATTCTAATGCCGTAGTTTGCTATACTTGTTTCTGTGATGCGTACATGTGTTGTTTAACGTCTTCTAATCGCTATATGTCACTTAGAAGGGGTTGCACGCATCTAGTTTATCTGTGGTGTTGGATGTGATATCTTTAAGATGATATTGTCGGATTGTTGTGATGGATTGCATATTGTGCAATGTTTGTAGTACAGTTTTGATTCATTTGTATATTCATTATTGCGGGGCGAGCGTCCGACATGTGGACTGCCGTTTCTGCCTTTTTGTATATTCATTTATTGGGGCACGGTCGGGTTGAGGTCGATGTCACCACTGTATATATTTTTATTTCTGTACTAGGATTACCCCGCGGTGGAGTGCACGAATAACTGGGTTCTAGAAAGCAATGAGCCAGCATCTCATGGCGTTGAGACAGAGGGGGCTTCATTCTAGAATTGGCGGGATATTCGCCGCACTCGTAGGGGGTATAGGTTGACCCAAGAAGGGACGCCCAAATTACCGGATTCCGTGAAGTGCTGGGTGGCCCATTAACTTTATTTATTGGGGTTGCCTCACTTTTGGGATTGGTGAGTAACTTGCCGCGCTCGTAGGGGTCCAGGTTTTACATTGCACAGGCTATCCACACGACAGGGGAACGTCGGGTTTCACTTGCGGCTCAAAGGAAACCCGGGGCTCCCAGATTATCCGTATGATTCTGTGGTGCTTATCGCTATTCTATGATGCTGCTTATATTATGCCTGGGACGAATGTTATATATATTTATATATATACTAGTAAATGTTGTATATATTTTGAAGCCGCACTAGTCCAGCCCCCGCTCTGTCGTTAGTTAAGTAACCTAACGAGTGATGACGGGACCCAGTGGCGAACACGGATGGCATATACGTACATTATATTTTCATTCTTTTCTGGTGTGATAGGTTAATTGATGGGACCGCATTAATTTTGATTAATGCAAGATAAGAAACCTAAAAAGATGTTGGAACAGATTTCGAAAAACTACAGTTATATTCTTTTGCTTTGCATAGTGGTATTCGATTGTGAATATCCAACACCTCATTCCACGAGGCAAGAGCCGAGATCCCTTCACGGGGATTGATCTCTTGAGCAAAAGTCTATACTGTAGATTACTCGGTTTTTTCAAAACCAGAAGTTTTCAAAAGCGGAGCTTAAACCACTCCTTTTCAAAATTGCTCAGGTTCCTTCAACGATATCAAGTTCATTACGTTAACGGGGTTTTCGCCAAAAACTCAGCCGTAGCCCTCAATCATTTCTTATAAGCAATACTTAGTATTCGTGCTGCGTTTGTTGACTGTGTCAAGGCATAGTGAACGGTAGCTGAGTACTACTTATTTGTAGTATTTATTGCGATTGGTTAGGACAGTCGTATAACCTTGTTGATTGTGTCAAGAGTTATGCGGGTGGGTTTAATGCAATCCAGATAATGATGGGTTGAACTTGACTAGGACTTTTTAATTTGTTGACTGTGTCAAGATCACTAAGGTCCTAGGGGCAAAATCCACATCGGGAGTTTCAAATATTCAGGAAACTTACAGTTTTAGCATACCTTCTTGAGTGTGGTGAATGGAGTGGATTCCGTATAGGTCATCACACAATGATAGTTGGATCCCAATCCTACTGATGAGTAGGATTACTCTCAGGAGATTATTTCACTTAACAATCAATGCTATAAACCAAGTAGGTGTCTAGAACGGTGTTAGCGGGGCTATGCCTCCTGGGAAAAGAGGTTATATAATTAATGAACTTCGCGAAAGCGTTGGAAAACCTCTCTCGAAGTACCAACACTAGCCTGGCTGAAAGGTTAAGCAAGTATTGTGACGTGTGATTAATCCTGACTAGTTCTTCTTTTAGGGTTTGAAGAAGAATTTGAGAAAACAGTGGAACCCATCCTGATTAGATAAACTAATAACCAATCTAATCTTGCAAGAGCGCACGCTAAGTGTTTCTTTTCTCTCTCTCTCCAGGTAGCAACCATTTCACACCCTAATCAAGATAATAAAATGTATCGCTTGATCGATCCGAATTCTTATTCGGGGCTGGGGAATGTCGGTTTGGCTCTAACTTATGACGGCAGTCATGAGTATGAGCAGAGGAAAGAGGATGTTTGAATTCCTTGATGACCCCAACGAAGAAGAAGCATACTATTGCATCTCCTTCAGTTGTTCTTGTAATTGAAAACTGTTTTTCAGTCAGTTCTACCTCCTGAGTACTAGATACCGGATCAGGATCTCATATATGTTATTTATTGTAGGGGTTGAGAAAAAGTAGGATGGTTGGACCTGGTGATATGTCCCTCAGAGTAGGGAACGGAGCACAAGTTGATGCTGCTGCCGTCGGTGAATATCACCTAGCATTGCCAAGTGGCAATACTATGATTTTGAACAATTGCTACTATGTACCTTCCATGATTTGCAACATCATATCAGTTTCTTTACTTGATAAAGATGGATATAACTTTGTTCTTGATAGAAATATCATGAACATTTAGTTTGATAAGGTATTAGTTGCAGAAAGTACACTGTTTAATGGTATCTATGTTTTAAATCAAAACATAGTTTTCAATATACAAAGCACACGCGAGAGGAAGAGTTCAAAAGAGAACGAATCCTACTTATGGCATTGTAGACTTGGTCATATTGGAGAGAAAAGACTGAGTAAATTGTATAAGGATGGATATTTGAATGCATTCGAATTTTCATCTTATGAAACTTGTCAGTCTTGTCTCAAAGGAAAGATGACCAAATCTCCGTTCACCGGATACGGAAAAAGAGCGGGAGAGCTCTTGGGACTCATACACAGTGACGTATGTGGTCCGATGTCTATACATGCACAGGGTGGGTTCTCGTACTTCATCACATTCACTGACGATCTCTCTAGGTTCGGATATGTGTATCTGATGAAACACAAATCTGAAGCTTTTGAGAAATTCAAAGAATACAGAAACGAAGTAGAGAACCAGACAGGAAAAAGTATCAAGATTCTCAGATCTGATAGAGGAGGGGAGTACTTGATCACGGAATTCCTCGATTACCTAAAAAGAATGGAATTCTCTCTCAGCTTACTCCTCCGTACACACCACAGAACAACGGTGTATCGGAGCGAAGGAATCGTACCCTATTGGATATGGTTTGCTCCATTATGAGTAGGGCTGAGTTTCCTCTTTCATTCTGGGGATATGCGCTTCAAACAGCGGCACATCTTTTGAATCAAGTTCCATCTAAATCCGTGCCTAAAACTCCGTATGAAATATGGAGTGGTAAGAGTTTGTATCTTAAACGTGTTAAGATTTGGGGTTGCCCTGCTTACGTCAAAAAGCAGAACCCAGACAATCTCGAGACACGATCGGTTTTGTGTAAGTTTGTGGGATACCCGAAGATTCTAATGGGTATCTTTTCTACTACGCAGAGAAACAAAGGATTATTGTTTCTAGGAATGCCACATTTTTGGAAAAAGAATTTCTTGTAAAAAATATTAGTAGCAGCACGGTAGAACTGGATGAAGTTCCAGAAACACAAACTATAACTGAAGATTTGGTGGAACCGCTAGATTCAGTAATACCCGACGAATCTCAGCAACTCCGCAGATCTAGTAGGATTTCTCATCCGTCCGAGAGATACTATGGTTTTCTCATAGACGGGATCGAAAGGATTGCATCTTGGAAGAAGATGATCCTACTAGTTTCAGGCAAGCCATTA
The DNA here is from genome assembly GCA_030015575.1 of Agapanthus africanus. Taxonomy (NCBI): domain Eukaryota; kingdom Viridiplantae; phylum Streptophyta; class Magnoliopsida; order Asparagales; family Amaryllidaceae; genus Agapanthus; species Agapanthus africanus. Next base: position 717,316,395 of record CM057337.1, read on the forward strand.
TCGGTAGGGACTCTGATAAGTAGCTGGATGTTATGCAATCCGAAATGGAGTCCATGTATGCCAATAAAGTGTGGTCCTTGGAAATTGCTCTACTGGGGTAAAACCCATTGGATGCAAATGGATCTACAAGAAGAAGATTGGTATAGATGGGCAGGTGGAAACCTATAAGGCTACACTTGTTGTAAAAGATTTTTGTCAAAGATCAGGATTGGACTATGACGAAACTTTTTCTCCAGTGGCTATGCTCAAATCCATTCGGATCCTACTTTCCATTGCTGCCTTCCATAATTATGAAATCTGGCAGATGGACGTAAAAACGGCTTTCCTAAACGGAAGTTTGAAAGAGTGCGTTTATATGGATCAGCCGGAGGGTTTTGTAGACAGTGGGAGCAGCGGGAAGGTGTGCAAGTTGCTCAAATCCATTTATGGATTGAAGCAGGCATCGCGGAGCTGGAATATCTGTTTTGATGAAACAGTCAAGAAATTTGACTTCATAAAAAACGAGGATGAGCCATATGTTTATAAGAAGATTGTAGGACAAACTATCGTATTACTAGTCTTGTACGTGGACAACATTCTTTTGATTAGAAATGATATTCCTACGCTACAATCGATCAAGCTGTTCTTATCACAAAGGTTCTCCATGAAGGGCCTGGGTGCCTCGTACATTCTGGAGATCAAAATTTACATAGATAGATCTAAGAGATTACTGGGACTTTCGCAGTCCAAGTATATAGAGACCATACTAAAGAGATTTAGTATGGAAGATTCCAAGTGCGGTATCATACCCACATTGCACGGAATCACCCTCTCCAAAGAGATGTCTCCCAAGACTGCTGAGGAGAGGGTTCGTATGAGCACTATACCCTATCTTCGGCGGTAGGATCTATAATGTATGTTGTTCCCGCCAAAAATTTCTGTGCAAAAGAGTCCAAGGTATCAAATGGCAGCGATACGCTTAAGGAAATGCGAACCAGTATCTTTCGGCCTGTATTTTGTTAAACTACCGAAGGAGGAATTGTTAAACTCTGATGGTATCGAAAGCGTCTCGAAAAACCCTTCGATTTGATATATTATGGGCTTCATAATTCATCCGGGTTCAAAAACTATGAGCAAAAATGCTATGCACTGTTCCCTGATTAAAAATCAGGAATTGCCTCAATGAGGTATCACGTGCTCATACGTGATCAATGGTCACGTGTTGACACGTGATAGTTAAAACAGGAATAAAAACAAATGGCTGAAGAAGGACCCAATTGGGGGTCACGTGCTCACACGTGATCAATGGTTACGTGTTGACACGTGATAGTTAAAACAGAAATAAAAACAAATGGCTGAAGGAAATACCTCAATAAGGTATCACGTGCTCACACGTGACCAATGGTCACGTGTTGACACGTGATGGTTAAAACTGAAGCATAAGTAAACGCTGAGAAAAGGACTCAATTGGGGGTCACGTGCTCACACGTGACTAAGGGTCACGTGTCAGCACGTGACAGGCTTTGAAAGCCTTACAGTTTAATAGAATTAAAATTCTAAATTTCACTAAATCTTTCCAAATAGAATTAAAATTCTAAATTTCTCTAAATCTTTCCAAATGGGAAAGGATTATGGGGACCGTTGGATTAAAAATCCAAGGGTGATTAAAAATCACCAATTTATGGAAAGATTTTAGACAAGGAAAGATTTCCCTAAAAAATCTCACCAGAAATAACAAACATAATATCTTTGGATTTAAAATCCAACGGTGAATAAAATTCACTGTGTGATCTAAAGGATCATATTAATTATGAAAACAAATAAAATCTTTCAATGAAAGATTTACAAAACAAATTGATTCTTTTCTTTCTCCTATAAATAGGAACCAAGAAGAGAAGAGAAGGGATCTACTTTTTTGAGAGAAAAACAGAGAGAGAAAAAGTGAGGAGAATTTAATTCTTAAGAGAGAGAAAAAAGAGATGAGAATTTAATTCTCAAGAGAGGAAGAAAATTTCTTCAGGAGAAAAAGAAAACCCTAGGTGAGAAAAGAAAGGGAATCAAAACTTCAAACAGAGAATTTAATTCTCAAAATCTAAGAGTTTAACTCTTCTGCAAAAGAACTTAGTTCTTCCTTTAGTTGAAGATCTGCAGAAGCACATCTCCCCATAGGTTGAGAATTTAATTCTCATCGGGTTGAGATCCTGCCATGCAGATCCAAAATTTAGAGGGGGAATTGAGTTTAGAGAATTTAATTCTCCCAAAACAAAACTAGGGTTTAACCCTATATGAGAATTTAATTCTCCCAAACTCACAGGAATTTAATTCCTTCAAGATGGACAGAATTAGGGTTTAACCCTACTCAAGAATTTAATTCTTTTACATATATGGGAATTTAATTCCTCTAAAAAGAAATTGGGGTTTAACCCTACTTAAGAATTTAATTCTTGCACAATAGGAATTTAATTCCTCCAAAATCATGATTAGGGTTTAACCCTACAGAGAATTTAATTCTTAAAGAAATAAAGAGACTTGAAAGATCTCCATGCACGTAAACAACTTGATCACGTGGTAACACGTGACCCCTATTCTCAATGAGCAGAGAAGAAAAAACAGAACTTGATCACGTGGTAACACGAGACCCTTCCCCTCAATGATCAAAAGAGAATGAACAAGAATTAAGGTCACGTGTCCCCACGTGACCCCTGAAAAGATCCCCAGAAATGAGAAGGAAAAATCACTGAGGCAACGCCTCACGTGCTCCACGTGACTCCCGAAATACAGAGAGAAAAAGTAAAAGAAATAAAGGCCTTGGGCGCTCTCACGTGTTCCCACGTGACCTCTTGGCAGACGCTCTAACAATCAGTGCATGAATCCTCCTCACGTGTCAGCACGCGAGATTCCAAAGTAAAATATAAAAGTGTTTAACACTTAATTGCAGAACGAAGAAAAGGGATCTGGTCCCACTTTTGGGCGCTCTCACGTGTCCACACGTGACCCCTCTTTCTTTAGTGTTTAACACTAATTTGGGGATTATATTTCCAGTGTTTAACACTGATTGTTTCTAGTGTTTAACACTAAATTGAAGATTATATTTCCAGTGTTTAACACTGATTGTCTTTTAGTGTTTAACACTAATTTGAGAGTTCTATCTCCAGTGTTTAACACTGTTGTTCTCTAGTGTTTAACACTACTTTCAGCCAAATTGGCTAATTTTCCAGAGGCAAAAGTTCCTCCTCCAAATGAATCTCAAAATTGAGGAAATCAAAGACAAAATGTTGTCAGAGCCCCCAAACCTCTGTTTAGCATTGCTGAATGATGAGGGGCTGAACCCAGACAAATGTCTAATGGCCCAAAGGGCCAATATTTCAAACATAATTGGACTTAGCCCAAACTGGCCATAAGTCCTCAAATCATCTTGAACTGAGCACATCTGCTCTTTCAACCAACTCATTGGTTCAAGGGTATATCTCTGAACTCTTCTGATATCTGTCGTTGTAATCCTTCAACGTCGTCAGAGAGGTGACGGGTCCCGACGGCCATACATTCAATGGACCACTATGTCCCTAAACTAGAACAATTGAGTCCAAATGCTCTTTTGTTGGATCTAAATGATTCCGTTAAGTTGATCTTAGTCAAAAATTAGACTAACGTATCCTTAACAAACGTTTAAGTTGATCTTAGTCTCAAATGAGACTAACGTATCCTTAAACCCAAACCAAAACCCAAATCTAAGAAAATACGGATTTGGACTAATCCACGTCCTACGGGCGACGACATAAATTAGTCTCCGTATACAATCCACGGGCAACCAAAAACAAAACAAACACCCATGACACGAAGTGACCATCTGGAGAAAGAGAAAGTTGTTACCGCGATGCGGTAGCGTAATTAACTGCAGGGGCTTGCGCCTCCAGGGAAGAGCGTCCCCACAATCAAAAACCCCTCAAGCGAGGGGGAATCTGACGAAGTCTGCTATATCGGCCGCATCCGTTTAAACCTTCGATATACGGTGCCATAAATCAACTTGGCATTTTCGGAGAGGTGGACGGATAGCACCAATTAGCATCTGCCTCGAATCTCAGGTAAGACAGTCCATCTTGCTCGTCTTTCGGCGGGGAACAGATTCTGGCACGCCCGGTGGGACCTCTTCCTCTTTCCACTCCACACTTCGTGTGTCGTGTTCGCGAACGAATCGCGATTTGCTGTGGTTGCCTGTGGATTCGAGGTACTAAGATTTGGTGTCTTGCTCCGTGCAGCGAGCAGAAGATCAATGGCTTCAAACTGCACTACCTGCAACTGCAACTCTTGCTTCGTCCTTGCTGGAGGAGTGACTTATGGGCCCCAAGCGGCCTCCTTTTTCAAGATGCCAGTGGAGCAGGTAACTCAAGCCACTGCTGGACTATTCTTTGGGACCATGCTCCCACCGATGAGCTTCAATACCCCAATGACATCGCAAGAAACTCCAAAGAAGCCGGTCTTTGATCGACTTACCACTGCCGCGACCCCTCTCAACGGGTCGCCCAACTTCAATACCTCAGTTTTCAACAGACGGGGCCAGAACGTCTATAAGCCCGCGATACCCGAAGTTGCCATCCCAAAGCGGATAGCCATCCCGACTCAAGTGGACGAAATCATTGAAAAGGCTTCTCCTTCCAAGAAGTCAGTTTTTACAAGGCTGCCCATTCCGGTTTCTGCTCCAGGAGAGGTCCTCAAAGCTGCTTCCCCTGCCCAGAGAGGGCATGATGAAGTCACCCTTATAACTGAAACAACTCCATCCGCACGACACGCTCGATGTCGTCACTGGCGCCGAGTGAGGAAGGCTGGGGGCAACTCCTCCTCTGGGATAACTTCGCCAGCTCCGATGGTGGGGATCGATGCTGCTGTTCCAACCGAGAACAGCTTTGAACTGCTCAACAAGGTGCGCAGAAACTCTCCTACTGCAGTGCTGAAGAGAACTCCTTCACCTGTGAAGAATGCTACAGAGAAGAAGCCGGAGCAACCTCCTCAACGGCTATCCTCTGAAATTTACAAGGTCTGGCGTCAAGTTCAAGACTCCATGATGGATCAAGACTATCTCCGCCGACAGAAAAAGATGAAGGTTCGGCAGGAGAAAGACTACTCTGTCAAGCCAGAAAAAGCAACAGCTGGATGGGTGTCCACTGCAACGGTTCCCTCAACGTCAATCACTCAAAAGAAAAGGAGGTCGCAAAAAGCCCATGTGGACATGGCAAACCGTAAAAGCGCTGAGCACAAACGCCCCAAGTTTGGGGGCATAGTGGTGCATACTGTTCATATGGCATCCGGGAAAAGAGGATAGCCGCGCTTCGATGGGTCACCGACCGCTCACCCGATCCGTGACAAAATCCCAGGAGCAGCAACAGAAGCTTCAGGAAATGCTGACGCAAATGGCTGCACTCACCGGGCCAAAAGAAAGCCCGGAGGCATCATCAGAGCAGCATCACGAACAAGAAACTGATGCTGACTTCTTACGCAGAGTCCTCGAAAAAAAGGACAAAGAAGCCGCAGGGCAAGCGGCTAACATCAAGCGAATGGCACTTCTCTTCCAAGACATGGTCGGGATGATGTTACAGCCGGACCTTCCAGCTGATGACCCTCCAATCATTGTTGGAGATGATAGAGGGGAGACATCTAATCCTCCTCCGGCTCTTTCGGCAGCCAAGGAAGAAACCATTTCCAAGGCCGCACTGGATGGCTATATAGCTCAGCAAATACGAGCTCATCAGGCGAATGAAGCGGCTGGCCAAATTGTCAAGACCGGACGACCCTATCCGAGCTGGTATGACCAGATTAGTTACCCGCCGGGATATACGATCCCTAAATTCTACGTATATAAAGGGATAGGGAATCCACATCAGCATGTCGCTCAATTCAGGGCCTTATGCGGCAACACTGGAGGCGACGACAAACTGCTGTTTCGCCAGTTCGTCGGTAGCTTAGCGGAGACGGCCTTTGAATGGTATTCGGAGCTACCTAACGACTCTGTCAAAACATTTGCGGAGATGGAGTTGTTGTTTATCCAGCGTTTCGCGAGTGCCAGCGAACGTACTCCAATAACGGCGTTGATCAATGCCAGGGTGAAACCAGGCGAGACGTGGGTCCAATACGCGATACGGTAGCGGAACTTGTGGTCAAAATGCGAACAACGCATTGAAGAAGCGCCAGCGGTGGGCATGTTCGTGGGTACCTTAGATCCTCATGCGACTATCTCACAGTTCATGGTGTTCTTCAAGCCGACCACTTTTCGGGCCTTGATTGACAAGCTGACCCAAATGGGCCAGATGGGTCATAGACCATCTCCTTCAAAGACAGAGCCTTCGAATGAAAAGGGCAAAGGGAAAGCAACCTTCGTCGCCAATGCTCAACAACTGCCGAGCAACTCAAAACCGATTGTTCGCCAAAACAACGTGCGTCCACGCCCATCCCTCGAGGAAAGACTGAGACGTCCTTACTCGTTTCCCCAGGATAAAACGAGGAAACTGTTTGAGCTGGCAGTGCGTGACGGATTCATTAATCTGCCGAGTCCGAAACGTCCGCTACAGCCAGGCGATGTCAACGATCCTAATTACCGCCCCTACCATCGAGCAGTAAGTCATCCGATCGAAGATTGCTTCGTTTTTGAAAACTGGGTTGAAGACCAAAATCAACATGGCAAGTTCGCGTTGTTCGAAAACTGGAAGGTGAGCCCGCCACAACCACATGCTCCGAGAAAGATGGATATGCCGGGGGCATCATGCTCATTCATAGGGAAAGCCTCATCGACCGAAAAGTCAGTAAACTAGAGATTCGCCTCAAATACGGCGACGACGGACCGAAACGTCCTTAAACTAATGACGGACCGAAACGTCCCTAAACTAACGACGGACCGCAATGTCCTAAAACTTGCAAATGACCGAAACGTCGTTAAACTACTATCAACCCGCGGCATCCTCAGGCTGGCGTGGTAAAAAAAACAAAAAAAAACGGTATGTCCATAAGCAAAATGGGCACGGATGAAAACCTGAAAGGGCTCCGTGAGTAAAAACAGTAGGGCTACCGGCGAGTCTTGTGAAAACCCGAAAGGGCGCAACCTCGTTAGAATAAAAAAAAGAAAGAATAAAAAAAACGGTATGTCCATAAGCAAAATGGGTACGGATGAAAACCCGAAAGGGCTCCGTGAGTAAAAACAGCAGGGCTACCGGCGAGTGTTTATGAAAACCCGAAAGGGCGCAAGCTCGTTAAAAGACACTTACTGGGTCCTCTCGACCTTGTAAGGAGAAACCACCCGCGTGAGATCCTTACGACTCACAAGGGAGCAACACACTTAGGGAGCCTCACGATTCCTAAGGAGAAATTACACTTGTGAGATCCTCACGACTCGCAAGGAGAACTCTCTTATGGGACCCTCATGGCTCATAAGATTTGAAAGTCTTAAGTTACAGAGACCTGAACCTGTTCTTGAGCAACCCCCACAACCATCGATATTGCCCTACAAGCGGCTCCATACCGACCCTTATATACAATCCACGGGCGCGAATAAACATTTCTCTAACCAAGTCCCACCCGTGGCTAGGGATATGTCCATATGGTGAACAACCCTTATAAGTCCTCTCGACTTATAAGGAGAAAACCCTTTTGTAAGATCCTTACGACTTACGGGGGAACATACACTTAGGAATCCTCACGATCCCTAAGGAGAAAACACACCTACGAGATCATCACGACTTGTAGGGAGAAATACCTTTGTGAGACCCTTACGGCTCATGAAGTCAAAAGCCTTAGCCGATGGGTTCCTAACCCTGTTCGCTAAGCCACCTTTGTTCGACATCGACAGAGGCAAATGATGATTCGCTCCTGGCAATATTCCAGTGGTAGCGATGCTGATGTCTAAAACGGTATCAAATTCCAAGTCCTTTTACGACAAATGATGATTCGCTCCTGGCAATATTCCTGTCGCAGCGATGCTGATGCCAAGATTGGTATCAGATCCCAAATCCCTTACTCGCGAGAAAAAATCAGCGAGCCAAAAAAAATGCAATGAAATAGCCGAAATGATGGGGCAACTTGCAACAAAATCAGCAAGTAAAAATGTATAGGCAACTCGCAATAAAAAGCAGCGAGTAAAAAGAAAAATAGCCGAAATGATTGGGCATCGCGAAAAATAGCCGAAATGATTGGGCAATCGCGATTTTCACGATATAAAAAGCTGAAATGATAGAGCATCGCGGAAAGAATAAAAAAATGATGAAAGAATGAAACTTTTTGCCATACAGGTGAGATCACATCGATCCCTGTATACAATCCAGGGGCACAAACAAAGAGGGAACCATACCTTCCCAACAGGCTCCATCAGAAAGCAAAGCCAAATCTCGACGGTTCATAGACAACCTAGAGACAATCTCGACGTTTGTCGCAATATTGCAGTCACAATGTCAATAAATGAAGCAAAGGAAGATCCCTAACTTCAGGGTCTCGACGTCAACATCGACAAACGACGTTTCTCCTCACTCCAACCAGATGCAGACATGACGTCAACAACCAACCTCAGAGTCGCAACGAAACGGAGCCATGGCAAAGTCCCTAGTTTCAAATCTCAATGGCCACATTTACAGCCTGGAGACCAACAACGGTGTGCCTCCTCATTCCAACAGGACACAGATGTTACACCATCAAACGGAGCCACGACATAGTCCTTAGTTCCAAATCTCGACGGTTCACAGACAACCTAGAGAACATCTCAGCATTCGTCTCGTTACAGCAGACGAGATGTCAACGACGGCGTTCCTCCGCAGTCCAGCAGGATGCAGATGCAACGTCAACAAAAGACCTCACGGTCGAAACAAAGCGGAGCGACGGCAAATCCCAGCTCCATCTCAGCATTCGTCTCGTTACAGCAGACGCAATGTCAACAACGAGATGCAACATCAACGAAAGACCTCACGGTCGAAACTAAGCGGAGTGACGGCAAAATCCCAGCTCCGCTTTAGCATTCGTCTCGTTACAGAAGATGCAATGTCAACAGCGGCGTTCCTTCGCAGTCCAACAGGATGCAGAAGCGACATCAACAAAAGACCTCTTGGTCGAAATAAAGCGGAGTGACGGCAAAATCCCAGCTCCACCTCAGCATTCGTCTCGATACAGCAGACGCAGTGCGAGCAAATGAAGCGAAGGCCAAATTCCTAGCTTCAGGGTCTTGACGGTAACTCATATAAAACCTGAAAGACCATTGGAGATCATCCCACATCAGCGCGGAGTGGTCACCACCTCGACGTTCGTTTCGATACAGCAGACGAGATGTCACTACGGCGTCCTTCCTCCAACAGGATTCGGACATGCCAAAGCAAATGAAGCAAAGGCCAAATTCCTAGCTTCAGGGTCTTGACGGCAACTCATATAAAACCTGAAAGACTATCGGAGATCATCCCAAATCAGCGCGGAATGGTCACCACCTCGGTGTTCGTCTCGATACAGTAGACGCGATGTCACCACAGCGTTCTTCCTCCAACAGGATTCAGACGCGCCAAAGCAAACGAAATGAAGGCCAAATTCCTAGCTTCAGGGTCTGGACGGTAACTCATATAAAACCTGAAAGACTATCGGAGATCATCCCACATCAGCATGGAATGGTCACCACCTCGGCGTTCGTCTCGATACAGTAGATGCGATGTCACCACAGCGTTCTTCCTCCAACAGGATTCGGACGCGCCAAAGCAAACGAAGCGAAGGCCAAATTTCTAGCTTCAGGGTCTGGACGGTAACTCATATAAAACCTGAAAGACAATCGGAGATCATCCCACACCAGCGCGGAGTGGTCACCACCTCGACGTTCGTCTCGATACAGCAGACGCAATGACAACAAACGAAGCGAAGGCCAAATTCCTAGCTTCAGGGTCTTGACGGTAACTCATATAAAACCTGAAAGACTACCGGAGATCATCCCACATGGAGTGGTCACCACCTCGACGTTCGTCTCGATACAGCAGATGAGATGTCACCACAGCGTTCTCCCTCCAGCAGGATTCAGACGCGACAATCAAATAACGGAGCCACGACAAAATCCCTAGTTCCAAACCTCGATGGTTCATCAACAACCTAGAGAAAACCGCAACATTCGTCTCGATACAGCAGACGCAATGCCAGCAAACGAAGCAAAAGCCAAATTCCTAGCTTCAGGGTCTTGCCGACAACTCATATAAAACCTGAAAGACTATCGGAGATCATCCCACACCAGCGCGGAGTGGTTATGACTCATTGGGGCTCTCCAAAATGTGTCTAACCTCAAGTAAAAAGCAGCATGGCAAAATTCCAAACGCTTGCTCTTCTGACGGTCAAACTGCTTAGGAAGATTGCTTGAAGACGTCTTGTCCAGCCCCCGAAGGGATCAGAGACACGACAGTCGCAAGGCTACTCGAACAGCAAGATTGCCTATCGAGGAATACATCAGCCAACGCGACGGTACAACGAACAAAACCCTAGTACCACAGACCCTAACGGACCTTTGTCGTAAAGAGCAGAGGTTAACTGTGACGTTAGGATATTCTTGCGAGAACTTCTCGATTTATTTCGACTCGTAGGAAAAAGCCTTAGGCAGTGGGGATTAAAAAACCTGTTTTCTAAGCACTGGGGTCCTGCAAGTCGGTCCAAAATGGACTCTTGCATACTATTCACGGACCACTCTCCAAAGTCGAATCTCGACAAGGAGGGAAACAACCACTTACGAGTCCTCTCGACTGGTAAGGGGGAAAATTCTTTTGTGAGATCCTTACGACTCTCAAGAGAAAACACACTTAGGAGTCCTCACGACTCCTAAGGAGAAAATACACCTATGGGATCCTCTCGACCTGTAGGGAGAAATTTTTTTATGAGATCCTCATGGCTCATAAAGTTGAAAAGTCTTAGGTAGCAGATCCTAACCCTGTCTCCTAAGCCATCACTACCTTATAAAGAGTTCAAGATGAACGGTTATCTACCATCTATGGGCCAGACTTGCCAAAGCTACATGCCACTGAAATGGAGAACTTACTCATGAGCGTATAAACTACTTCACACCAGAGTAAGACATAAAGAAATAGAAGGATGCGGCTCATGGAATTGAGAGTTTGGAACAATATCTCTTAAGAGTCGAGATTTGAGTCGATGATAAATGACGACGCTTGTGTCCGCTCGTTATCTTCTCAGATCAAGATTCTGAAAGTTATATACCAACCCGAAACTGGTCATACGCTATGCATTACTCTGCACTACTTCACCCACGTATATACTTACGTGGGCAAAGTAGTGGGAGGCATTTGTTTCCGCCAAAAATTTCTGTGCAAAAGAGTCCAAGGTATCAAATGGCAGCGATACGCTTAAGGAAATGCGAACCAGTATCTTCCGGCCTATATTTTGATAAACTCCCGAAGGAGGAACTGTTAAACTTTGATGGTATCGAAAGCGTCTTGAAAAACCCTTCGATTTGATATATTATGGGCTTCATAATTCATCCGGGTTCAAAAATTATGAGCAAAAATGCTATGCACTGTTCCCTGATTAAAAATCATGAATTGCCTCAATGAGGTATCACGTGTTCACACGTGATCAATGGTCACGTGTTGACACGTGATAGTTAAAACAGGAATAAAAACAAACGGCTGAAGAAGGACCCAATTGGGGGTCACGTGCTCACAGGTGACCAATGGTTACGTGTTGACACGTGATAGCTAAAACAGAAATAAAAACAAATGGCTGAAGGAAATACCTCAATGAGATATCACGTGCTCACACGTGACCAATGGTCACGTGTTGACATGTGATGGTTAAAACTGAAGCGTAAGTAAATGCTGAGAAAATGACTCAATTGGGGGTCACGTGCACACACGTGACTAAGGGTCACGTGTCAGCACGTGACAGGCTTTGAAAGCCTTACAGTTTAATAGAATTAAAATTCTAAATTTCTCTAAATCTTTCCAAATAGAATTAAAATTCTAAATTTCTCTAAATCTTTCCAAATGGGAAAGGATTATGGGGACCGTTGGATTAAAAATCCAAGGGTGATTAAAAATCACCAATTTATGGAAAGATTTTAGACAAGGAAAGATTTCCCTAAAAAATCTCACCAGAAATAACAAACATAATATCTTTGGATTTAAAATCCAACGGTGAATAAAATTCACTGTGTGATCTGAAGGATCATATTAATTATGAAAACAAATAAAATCTTTCAATGAAAGATTTACAAAACAAATTGATTCTTTTCTTTCTCGTATAAATAGGAACCAAGAAGAGAAGAGAAGGGATCTACTTTTTTGAGAGAAAAACAGAGAGAGAAAAAGTGAGGAGAATTTAATTCTCAAGAGAGAGAAAAAAGAGATGAGAATTTAATTCTCAAGAGAGAAAGAAAATTTCTTCAGGAGAAAAAGAAAACCCTAGGTGAGAAAAGAAAGGGAATCAAAACTTCAAACAGAGAATTTAATTCTTAAAATCTAAGAGTTTAACTCTTCTGCAAAAGAACTTAGTTCTTCCTTTAGTTGAAGATCTGCAGAAGCACATCTCCCCATAGGTTGAGAATTTAATTCTCATCGGGTTGAGATCCTGCCATGCAGATCCAAAATTTAGAGGGGGAACTGAGTTTAGAGAATCTAATTCTCCCAAAACAAAACTAGGGTTTAACCCTATATGAGAATTTAATTCTCCCAAACTCACAGGAATTTAATTCCTTCAAGATGGACAGAATTAGGGTTTAACCCTACTCAAGAATTTAATTCTTTTACATATATGGGAATTTAATTCCTCTAAAAAGAAATTGGGGTTTAACCCTACTTAAGAATTTAATTCTTGCACAATAGGAATTTAATTCCTCCAAAATCATGATTAGGGTTTAACCCTACAGAGAATTTAATTCTTAAAGAAATAAAGAGACTTGAAAGATCTCCATGCACGTAAACAACTTGATCACGTGGTAACACGTGACCCCCATTCTCAATGAGCAGAGAAGAAAAAACAGAACATGATCACGTGGTAACACGTGACCCTTCCCCTCAATGATCAAAAGAGAATGAACAAGAATTAAGGTCACGTGTCCCCACGTGACCCCTGAAAAGATCCCCAGAAATGAGAAGGAAAAATCACTGAGGCAACGCCTCACGTGCTCCACGTGACTCCCGAAATACAGAGAGAAAAAGTAAAAGAAATAAAAGCCTTGGGCGCTCTCACGTGTTCCCACGTGACCTCTTGGCAGACGCTCTAACAATCAGTGCATGAATCCTCCTCACGTGTCAGCACGTGATGCTCCAAAGTAAAATATAAAAGTGTTTAACACTTAATTGCAGAACGAAGAAAAGGGATCTGGTCCCACTTTTGGGCGCTTTTACGTGTCCACACATGACCCCTCTTTCTTTAGTGTTTAACACTAATTTGGGGATTATATTTCCAGTGTTTAACACTGATTGTTTCTAGTGTTTAACACTAAATTGAAGATTATATTTCCAGTGTTTAACACTGATTGTCTTTTAGTATTTAACACTAATTTGAGAGTTCTATCTCCAGTGTTTAACACTGTTGTTCTCTAGTGTTTAACACTACTTTCAGCCAAATTGGCTAATTTTCCAAAGGCAAAAGTTCCTCCTCCAAATGAATCTCAAAATTGAGGAAATCAAAGACAAAATGTTGTCAGAGCCCCCAAACCTCTGTTTAGCATTGCTGAATGATGAGGGGCTGAACCCAGACAAATGTCTAATGGCCCAAAGGGCCAATATTTCAAACATAATTGGACTTAGCCCAAACTGGCCATAAGTCCTCAAATCATCTTGAACTGAGCACATCTGCTCTTTCAACCAACTCATTGGTTCAAGGGTATATCTCTGAACTCTTCTGATATCTGTCGTTGTAATCCTTCAACGTCGTCAGAGAGGTGACGGGTCCCGACGGCCATACATTCGATGGACCACTATGTCCCTAAACTAGAACAATAGAGCCCAAATGCTCTTTTGTCGGATCCAAACGATCCTGTTAAGCTGATCTTAGTCTCAAATTAGACTAACGTATTCTTAACAAACGTTTAAGTTGATCTTAGCCTCAAATATGGCTAACGTGTCCTTAAACCAATATTCGTCCCCAAAATGGGAATGTTGGACCACTATGTCCCTAAACTGGCAACGGACCACTATGTCCCTAAACTGGAACAATAAAGCCTAAATACTCTTTTGTCGGATCTAAACGATCCCGTTAAGTTGATCTTAGTCTCAAATTAGACTAACGTATCCTTAATAAATGTTTAAGTTGATCTTAGCCTCAAATAGGGCTAACGTATCTTTAAACCCTCAAACAGACTTTAGTCCCAAATTGGACTACAGGTCTCCCAACCAACTCTGGTTCAAGGGTACATCTCTGAACTCCTCTGATATCTGTCGTTGTAATCCTTCAACGTCGTCAGAGAGGTGACAGGTCCCGACGGCCATACATTCAATGGACCACTATGTCCCTAAACTAGAACAATTGAGTCTAAATGCTCTTTTGTTAGATCTAAATGATCCCGTTAAGTTGATCTTAGTCAAAAATTAGACTAACGTATTCTTAACAAACGTTTAAGTTGATCTTAGTCTCAAATGAGACAAACGTATCCTTAAACCCAAACCAAAACCCAAATCTAAGAAAATACGGATTTGGACTAATCCACGTCCTATGGGCGACGACATAAATTAGTCTCCGTATACAATCTACGGGCAACCAAAAACAAAACAAACACCCACGACACGAAGTGACCATCTGAAGAAGGAAAAAGTTGTTACCGCGATGCGGTAGCGTAATTAACTGCAGGGGCTTGCGCCTGCAGGGAAGAGCGTCCCCACAATCAAAAATCTCTCAAGCGAGGGGGAATCTAACGAAGTCTGCTACATCGGACGCATCCTTTTAAACCTTCGATATACGGTGCCATAAATCAACTTGGCATCTTCGGAGAGGTGGACGGATAGCACCAATTAGCATCTGCCCCGAATCTCAGGCAAGACTGTCCGTCTTGCGCGTCTTTCGGCGGGGAACATATGCGATACTATGTACAAGACCAGATGTAGCTTATGTACCTAGCGTGGTGAGCCGGTATCATTCGAACCCAGGTGAGAACCACTGGACAGCAGTGAAGAACATTCTCAAATACCTGAGAAGGACTAAGGAGATGTTCCTGGTTTATGGTAATGGAGACCTGAAGGTCGAGTCCTTTACCGATTCAAGCTTCCAGAGTGACAAGGATGATAACAAGTCTGTCTCGGGTTTTGTGTTTACTTTCAATGGAGGGGCGGTGTGTTGGATGAGCTCCAAACAAGACACCGTTGCAAACTCGACGATGGAGGCTGAATACATTGCTGCGAACGATGCCGCAAAAGAAGCGGTCTGGATAAAGAAGTTCATTTCTGAAGTTCAGGCAGTTCCGTCCATTGTTGATCCAATACCTCTGTATTTTGATAACAATGGGGCTATAGTTTTAGCGAAGGAACCACGGTTCCATCAGAAATCCAGACACATCTTAAGGCGGTATTACCTGATCGGGAAGATCATAGATCGCCAGGAGATCGAGGTCCGGAGAGTGAATACAAAAGAGAACACAGCGGATCCATTTACGAAGGCCTTCCCTCAAGCGCAATTCGAACGCCTTTTTGAGATGTTGGGTATGCAGTACGCCAGCAGCTGGCCTTAGTGCAGACGTTGGGTATTCGGTACGCCAATTACTGGCCTTTAGTGCAAGTGGGAGATTGTTGGATATGTATGCCTTAGAGGCCATTATTGTATATGTATATATATGGATGTTGGGGATATGTATGTACAGGACGATCTTGCTCAGTTTTATAGTATATTATTTTAGTTGTCTTTATCAGGATATGTGTATTTATTTCTATTGATGTTTTATCCAGTTTGCACATATTGATAAAGACTCGATACAGAAGTATACTATTATGGTTTGTCTTTATCTTAGCATGTGCATATGTTATATATGTCGACCACATGTTGATAAAGCCCGTAGGATCTTGCTTGACTACCAGCGTTATGATGTCGATCATACTTGTGGGAGCTGGGTAGCCTACAAGCACATCCTTGAAAGTCCCAAGTCATGGGAGCATCGAGATCGGGCATCGATACTCCAGAGTAGACTTACGTATACGTTTCGAGAGCTCGACGAGGGGCGATGGTTGGTCCCACAACCATTGGTGTGATCACCTAAGATTGTATACAGATGCTCACTGGGGGTGAGTACACTAGATGAACTCGCTGAGAAGCTCTAGATGATATTATACCTATCGTCAGATAGCGGTTCTCATGTGACATGTGTACAAGTTAGTCTTTGGACCCGAGGTCATCATTTGTCTCGTGTAAGTTCCCACTGTGCTTTGATCACTACCCTACCACGGCTCTACTGAGTCATGCAAACATGTTTTGGTTGGGTACAGTCCCGAGCCACATGGAGGCAGTGAGTGATTGTCAGAGATTCGTCTCTCCCGGTATTGGGTGTTGATATCGTACTGTGTTTGATTGGTTAGGACCATAAGACCTTGCCTAAGGAGGTTGGGATTTACTGATAGGTTGATCGGTAGTTTCCCGGATTGGTCCTGAGCCGCATCAACACGAATTACCGGACTGTACGGATATTATCACGGATAGGATCAGTTAGGAGTTCAGACAAGTTTGCTCGTCGGCCTTCTTTTTCGACAGCAACCTTGGTAGCCGTTACGTACAGGTAGTACCGCTGACGTGGTTGTGGTTAAACCCACTGCCAGAGTACCGTTGAGTGTTTAGAGTCCCACATAGAGGGTTTCCCTGCTTTGGGCGAAACGATGTAGAGGCCGTATGGTTTTACGGCAGGATTCGATCACATACGTGTACTTGTGCACGTATGATGTTCGGACGGATAATACTAGCGGGCTTTGGTTTAAGCCGGATCCTAGTATTATATTCTTAGATTATTTTGTCTCATTGTATTCGTATTTATTCGGAATACGGATACGGGTATGTATATACGGTGAGGGGCATTCTTGTAATTGTGCAAGGTGCTTCTAGAAGAAGACACCTTATTATTTGTTTTAACCATTTAGTTAAATGGTTAATGAGGTGGAGAGATGAGGTGTTTCATTTCATTAAATGAAGCATGGCTATTTGTGTGACTCATGTAGTGAGTCATGGTTTACTATTGATTCACGGTTGATATTTTGTGGAGATATTTTGTGTTTGCATTATTATCTCCTACACTTGGCCATTCTTCATTCTATCATGCTCACAACACTCTCATCTTCTCCAAGCTTCATCTTCTTCTACCTCAAACCCTAATTGTCTCATTTAGGATATTTCACCCTCTTCCAATATTTGTCATTTTAATAGATAAAATCAATCTCATTTGTGGCATTGTCATAACAATTACGACAATTTGAAGCAACAATATAAATCAAAGTTATTTCTATACAAGTGGTGGTTCAATTCAAGTACCTTGCGGCTACGGTATCTGTCACTCCCTGCTTCCCAAAATACGAAATACGAGGGGTGATAAGGCCAGCCATACTCCTACGGTCAAGGAAATATCCTACCGTAGTCACACTTTAAGGCCATCCCCCACTCATTAAGGCCCGACTACACCCAGCACCACCATCATCGACCAATTCCAACCACACCACCACCACCCACCACCACCACCATCATCAACACTATCTATCACAACCAATAATCCCCTCCCAATTTCAACCTCAATTTCATCATCGTCAACCCCATTTCATCATCAACCATCAACTAATCTTTTATCGACACAGTATCAGAGAGACAGAGAATGACAAGCCACACATCAAGTGCTCAAGGCAAAACCAACTCCAAATATCACCCCACTGATGCGCCAATCAACACAGAGGGGTTCCATGGCCGTTTCTGCAGCCCGATCAAAATGCACAGCAAGACCAGCCCCAGAAAGAAAAGAGAACCTGAGGTATCATCAAAATAATGTTTCCATAATTTACCACATACAATTCTTTTACTCTTTTTTAAAAGTTTATTTAGTATTATCAAAATAATATTTCCATAATTGATATTGGTTTGCTATTTGTTAGTTAACCTGAGGTATTTCTTGCTAGCTGTATAGAACTTCTTAGTCCCACATCGGAAGCAAGAGAAGATGGGGCTGGGAAACAAGGCCATAAAACGAGAATAAATGCAATTTAATAAATCATACCTTTCTCGGCCTTTTGGCTAAGATCAAGTGTAGTATCTGTTCTTATCAGTTTAATATCTGATACATGGGCCATCGGCTCACTATGATGTTAAATTAATTTTTTCTCCGGTGGAGTGCCCATCACAGTAGCTTGCTATTGAGGCTCTCAAGCGTTGCCCTTGTGTTGCACTGTTGCATGGGCCTGGCGCACCCCACCAAAACTTAATTAAAATTTTCTTAATAAGGTATGTTGATATTGTATTTTTTTTAATTACATTATTACATTATTTGCACAGTCATAAAATTTGTTTTCTAAGAACATTTCCTAGAATCTGAGAATGACCAATATAATTTTGTATATATATAATCATACACGCTGTTTTTGTTAAATTGTAATTTTTCTTTTTTTGAAGAATTGTGGAGGTGTAAAGCCCTTATATTGCACACTAATAAAGGAAACCATAATTTTTCCTTAGTAAACGACCATAGAGATGCAAAAATTTATACATTAGTCTTGTAGTAGTGTAACTTTTCAAAAATGTTCTTCTATTTCAACCATTCAAATATTTCCAAATCTCTGAAAATCTCTACCATCACATCTATGAATTCTGATGGCATTCAAACATATACCAACGAAATTGTGTTAATTAAGATGGCATGTTTGAGAACTCAAAATACTTACAGTGCTCTTTGTGGAGGTTATATAGAGGTCTGTGCATTAATCTTGAACTTGCAATCATTCTATGTCACGACCCAAAAATTGGCGCATGACCGGCCCTTAAACCACGTAACGTCTACAGACGTACGTAATTTAAGTAAGCCGAAACCCAGAAATCTAAACCACCCCGAAAAGGGATAAAAGAAGTAAAACATATTTTAAAACATTCGGAAATCTCAAGTAAAAATCATTAACTTTGGTATCTTTCTTGAAAATTTCGGCAGCACCTCCTTTGTAAAAACTAGCCCCGAAAACGGGTACAACATAGATAAATATAAAGTATCCCAAACGGGAGCAAATCACGCCCAACGGCGGAGACAACCACCACAAACATATATACGATGTTGAAGCGAAGAAATATAAAAGAAAACTGCATAAAGAAATAAAACTTTTCAACAAAACCGGCTCCCACGAATACGGCACCCAAAAGTCACCAAAATAATAATACAACACCGAATCCTCACAACTCGTCTCTAAGTCAAATACAAGAAGTGGTAGATGGAGAATACTAGATCTAACAAAAAGATATACAATGTACAAACGGCAATGATCAATAACATGTAAGCTGGTAGTATGAGTATTGAAATATGAATATGCAACTATCATGATCGAGGTACACCACCAGGGTACTATATATACATGAATCAAATGCAGATCAACTGAATACTGAGTGCGGGAAAAATAATAATCTCATGCACAAATCATAAGCATGGAAAAACCCGGTGTAAATTAACACCCCAAATCCCAAAATACTCAGATCGGCCCTCTGATCCTGTAAGTCTCATGAAATCCGAGTGTCAAATATCGACACTCTAAAACATCATGAAAACTAGTGCCTAACATCGTCACATAAATACTCGTATCCATACGTTCCTCGAAACCCAAGTATCCCACTTCGACACTTGTGTTCTATGTATCGGTCAATGTTCAAAATAGCGATAGCGTGTTGCGTAGCGTTCTATTACTAAATAGCGAAAACGCAAAAAGCGTTGCGCATAGCGTAAGCTACATGAATTATTAACTATTACTATAATTATCTCATTTACAATAAATTATATTATTATAAAGATATAAAATTAGCTTAGGAACATAGAAAAATAAGTAATATAACAATATTTTTTACAGTAGTAGTTATTCTGCTCCTCGAAATTCTGAAAAAAAATTATTTTCAAAATTTTCATTACTTGAGTTCATATATATGATTCATACTAGATTAAACCTATCGAAAATTAATTAAATATTCTCTGTTTGAGAATCATGTCTACTAAATATGATTTCAAATTAAGAGGCTAGAACTTTAATGAAACTGTGTTCGTATAGTTTAGGATTAGATACTAAAATCTTAAGAAGTTCAGTAGAAAATTTTATATGAAAATAGCGTACGCATAGCGTAGCGTATACTATTTGTTAAAAAGCGTAAGCTATATAAAGAAAAAACGTAAGCTACTTTGTATTTGAGTTTTTTCCCAAAGTTACGTAGCGATTATACTAAGGTATGCTACGTAGCGCAAAATAGCGAGCTACGTAGCGAGTTATTTTAAACATTGGTATCGGTCTTTCTGATATCCATACGTTCCTCGAAACCCAAGTATCCCACCTCGACACTTGTGTTCCATGTATCGATCTCCAAAATCTTTGTATCTCTCGGAATATAAGTGCCTAACCTCGACACTTGAAATTCCCCAAATCGCATGAAAACATATCTCAAATGCGTAAATCCATGTAAATAACATATGCAACATAAAACATCAATATGAGCATATCACGGGCAAAAGTCCGCTATTTAAATGCATCAAGTCATTAAATATATCTCGCGGTTCCTAAATATCCAAATCCAAAATACATATATATATATATACAGCGTCTCATTCCACCGATATATATGTTATAAAAAGCTAATCATGTAACAATAGCAAAGTATATGTGTGAGCATGTAGGTATAGTATGGCATATGTATAAGCATGTAGGTATACAGATATGCTATATGTCATATGCGCTATCGCACAAGAATAAATGCCTCTATGTCGCTAACCACTAGTAAGGTATATCAATGAATATTTGTGTTGTGCGTATCATGGCAATTACCGACAGTGTGTATAGCATATCATTGGTGCTCGTGCAACATGGACTGTCAATAATAGTGCAGTGTACAATGGATACAGGTTCAGGCACAACAAATAACTATATGCAATGAAATTCATGCATCATCTCTATATGAGCATATAAACATGCGGCTAATATCATATCATATCTAGCCCTGACGCTTAATGCCATACGGGCGAATTCCCCGTAGATGTTAAATCTACTCACCGATGGTCTTGAGCTATGAAAATCCGACCACCTGCTTCCCCTTGTTCACAGCGTCCGAAGTCCCCTCTTACGATCCTAAAATTTTATAAACACATCACATAAGCTAAATTTCCTACATCGACGAAAAGACAACGAAACGCAAGGATAACGCCCAGAAAATTACACTGCGCACCTAGCACACAAAACGCGCACGACATCGGCAAAAACCCTAACTAGGGTCGTTAAACTACGAAACACCAAGTCTAGACTCCGATCGTCCCGATCGCGCAAACAAAACACAATCAAATACGAGGAATATAATAGATATAATCTCGCAACGACCAATTGAACCCACGTCGGAAATACACCGAAACCTAGTAAGCAACTTATCGCAATATTTCGCACAAATTCAAAGCTAACACAAATCTAGCGATTTCAAACATCTTACAATAGCTTAACTAAGCTATCCAAACCATTTCCATATTTTTAAACTTGCTTAATTAAGTTTTAGTAAAAATCTAGTAAGCAAAAACTCTTAATTAGACAAAGTAGTAATTAACAATAATTATCATATTCCACCACTAGAATAAGTCTTCATAAACTTCAATTAACATTAAACACTTCATCAAGTTTTAACCCTAACTTGAATTTCTTTAAAAATATGAAGAAAATTAAAGATAAGATTAAAGCTATAATAATCCAATTAATTAGCTATCTTTATGATTTAGCATAACAAAAGAGGATTAGGGTTAGAATTTATACCTCCTCAAGAACACCAACAAGAAACTAGATCCATCATTTTAGCCTCAAAAAATGATGTTTTCATGAAGATCAAAGCGAGATTTGTAAAGAAGAATGATGGGTTATTGTTTACTTAGGAGTTTTGTGGTATAATTTAAGGATTTTTAAGGATTTATTGATCTTGGAATTGTAGAAAACGAGGCAAGAACAATTTGGGGCAGAAGTGAGGGAGTTCGGCCATGAGAAGGAAAAAATGGGGTTGTTTTGTGAAGAAGAAATGAAGAAAGTTCTAGCAATATGCAATAAATGCTTCATTAAATGAAATGCCACATTTTCTTTTCTTTTTAAATTTAAATCCTTATGCTCACAAATATCTAGATTTTATAAGAGAAGTTTCTGAACTAATTCTAGTGATTAGATTAGCAATGATTCTCATTAGAAGTAATTAACTTAAACCAAAAATGTAATTGCCACTTAAAATAATATTTAATTAGGGAAAAATTCTATGCGAACCAAAACTTCACATTGACCCCCAAAGCTCGTGCACTAGCTTTATTTTAGCTAAACTAGGTGCCGGCAAGTTTCTACGGAAGTTTGATCAAAATCGGCTTAAAACGGAAAATACCGACAATTTTACCCTAAAACGGAAAAATTCGTAAAACGATTTCTAAAACGTTATAATCCCCTCTTATAGAAATTCGGTCCCCGAATTAAAATTTAACTACGTGTACCTTCGAAGAGATGGGGGAATTTCTTCCGCATGTCGCTCTCGGCCTCCCAAGCGATCTCCTCACTAGTAGGGCTACGCCAAAGCACCTTCACAGATGACAAGACCTTTGACCGAAGTTTCTTCACCTGCCGATCCAAAATAACTACCGGCTGCTCGGTGAACGAAAGATCGTGCTCAAGCTGAACGGTCTGGTGCTGAATCATGTGAGACGGATCATGAAGGTATCTATGAATCATCGACACATGGAAAACGGGGTGAACATCCGGAAAATTAGGCGGGAGCGTCAAACAATAAGCAACAGAACCCACTCGCTCAGGATCTCGAAGGAACCTACAAATCTGGGACTGAGCTTCCCCTTCCTCCCAAATCGCATAACGCCCTTCATCGGAGAAATCCTCAGGAATACATGATCTCCCACTGCGAACTCAAGTCTGCGACGACGACGGTCGGCATAAGACTTCTGCCTGCACTGGGCTGCTCTCATCCCGTCCTGAATCAGCTGGATCATCTCCGTAGTCTCCTGAACTAGCTGTGGTCCCAAAACTCTACTCTCGCTGAGTTCGGTCCAACATACTGGCGATCGACACTTCCTACCATACAAAACCTCAAAAGGTACCATCTGAATAGTCTTCTGAAAACTGTTGTTGTAGGAGAACTCAATCAACGGCAAGTGACGATCCCAACTGCCACCAAAATCAAGCACACATGCACGGAGCATATCCTCCAGAGTCTGTATAGTCCGCTCCGACTAACCATCGGTCTGTGGATGAAAAGCGGTGCTTCTGCCAAAGCTTCCTGAAGCTTCTGCCAAAGACGGCTAGTAAACTGGGTGCCTCTGTCGGATACTATGCATATGGGAACACCGTGCAAACGCACAATCTCATCTATGTACAACTGAGCATACTGAGTATAACCGAAAATGGTTTTCACTGTAAGGAAGTGAGCCGCTTTCGTCAACCGGTCAACAATCATCCAAATGGAGTCATACCCTCGACTGGTCCTAAGTAGACCCACAATGAAGTCCATGGAAATCTGCTCCCATTTCCACTCCGGAATGGGTAAAGGCTGCAACTCTCCAGGCGGTCTCTGATGCTCAGCCTTGACTTGCTGATAAGTCAGGCACCTCGAAACGAAGTCCGAAATATCACGCTTCATCCCTTCCTACCAGTAAAAATTCCTCAAGTCACGGTACATCTTTGTGGATCCCGGATGAACGCTAAAGGCCGACTGATGTGCCTGCTCTAGGATCTCGCGTCTCAACCCATCAGCATCTGGTACACAAGCGAGTCCCGCATCCTAGCACACCCCTGGTCATCAATCATGAACTCCGAAACTGTACCCTGCCGAACAAGCTCAAGAATCTCAGACAAACGGGCATCACTGGGCTGCACCTCACGGATACGATCAAGTAGTAGTGGACGGGTGCGGACATGAGCAAGCTGTCCCCCAGCGGAAGTGAACTCGAACTGCACTCTACCATCACACAAAAGTTGCCAATCTGCAGAAGACTGTCGCTGAACTGCGCTCAACTGGGACAAGCTATCCCCGGCCTACGACTCAAAGTATCAGCTACCACATTCACCTTGCCCGGGTGATAAAGGATCTCACAATCATAATCCTCCACAAGCTCCATCCAACGGCGCTGTCGCAGATTCAGATCCCGCTGCTGGAAGATGTACTTCAAGCTCTTGTGACCCGTGAAGATCTGACACGACTCTCCGTACAAGTAGTGTCTCCAAATCTTCAACGCAAAGACCACCGCGGTCATCTCAAGATCATGAGTGAGATAATTCTGCTCGTGCTTCTTCATCTGCCTAGAAGCATAAGCAATCACTCTATCATGCTGCATCAGTACACAACCGAGCCCCACTCGAGAAGTATCACAGTAAACAACATAGTCGCCCGATCCAGAAGGCAAAGATAGAACTGGTGCTGTCGTCAACCGAGTCTTCAACTGCTGAAAACTCTGCTCGCACGCATCAGTCCAAAGAAAAGGAACTCCCTTCCGGGTCAGTCCAGTCAGCGGTGCAGCGATACTCGAGAAATCCTGCACAAAACGGCGATAATAACCAGCTAAGCCCAAAAAGCTGCGGACCTCAGTCACCAATACAGGTCTGGGCTAAAGCTGTACAGCCTCGATCTTCCTCGGGTCTACCAGAATACCATCACCAGTCACCACATGACCCAGGAAGTCAACTCTATCAAGCCAAAACGCGCACTTTGAAAATTTAGCATACAGCTGGTGCTCTCTCAATATCTGCAAAGCAATCCTCAAATGCTGCTCATGCTCCTTACGACTGCTAGAGTAGACCAGTATGTCATCGATAAACACAATAATAAATTGGTCAAGGAACGGCCTGAAAATCCGGTTCATCAGATCCATGAATGCTGCTGGCGCATTGGTGAGTCCGAACGACATCACCAGAAACTCATAATGCCCATAGCGCGTACGAAAAGCAGTCTTCGGAATGTCATCATTCCGAAGCCGCAACTGATGATAACCCGAACGCAAATCAATCTTAGAAAAATGTTTCGCACCCTGGAGCTGATCAAATAAATCGTCAATGCAAGGTAAAGGATACCTATTCCGCACCGTAACTCGGTTCAATTGACGATAATCCACACACAACCTCAAACTCCTGTCGTTCTTCTTGACGAACAGAACAGGAGCTCCCCACGGCGAAACACTCGGACGCACAAGTCCCCTATAAAGCAATTCTTGCAATTGATCTTTAAGCTCTCTAAGCTCTGTCGGAGCCATCCGATAAGGCGATATAGAAATAGGCTCCGTGCCAGGAATCGGATCAATGCAGAACTCAATATCGCGCTCTGGCGGCAACCCAGGTAACTCATCGGGAAAGACGGGAAACTCTCGCACGGTAGGAACCCCGTCCAACGACTCCACTGTGGCTCCAGTATCATGAATGAAAGCCAAGAATCCCCGACATCCCCTCCTCAAAAGCCGACTATCGCAAAGGACAGAAATCAAACTGTGAGGGGCGGCACCACGGTCCCCCTGCACAACAAACACTGACTCGCCGGGAAAACAAAACCTAACTGTCTTCTCGCGGCAGTCCACGGATGCATAGCAAGTAGCTAACCAGTCCATGCCCAGGAGAACGTCGAAGTCCAACATCTCAAGAAGGATCAAGTCGACGGACATATCTCTATCTCCTATACGGACATCACACGACCGAAACACGTGTCGTGCTACAAACGACTCTCCAACAGGAGTAGTCACGACAAGCGGCTGATCTAGTAAAAACGGCTCTCGGCCTAACCTCGGCACGAAGTGCGTAGAAACATACGAATGCGTAGATCCCGGATCGAAAAGAATATGTGCATCATAAGAACATACAGAAAGGATACCTGAAACCACAGTATTGGATGCCTGCGCGTCCTGATGAGTCAAGGCAAACACCCGAGCCTGCCCTCTACCGGCAACTGGCTGACCTCCGCTTCTACCACCCCGCCCTCTCGGTACAAAACCACTGCGACCCCGACCTCTCTGCATATGAGTCTAACGCGGAGCAACAACCGGCACAAGGGGCAACGCCCTCTGAGGTGGAGAAGGTGGTAAGGTAACCTGTGGTACAGCTGCCTCGCTCATATGTGGCTCAGCACAATCTGGAACCCGATGACCCATACTCCCGCACCGGTAACATCCAGATGCAAACTGCTGACCCTCCTGAGGGTAAGAGCTAAAAAGCCGACCTCGTCCCGAACCTCCACTACCTCCAGCATCTGAACGGAAACTGTCACGACGTCTAAACGCCTGCCTCCCCGCCGAATCACCAGTACGAACCCTCTTCGGTTCCGGAGCAACTGACGACTCAGAAAGACGCTCCTCCACCAATAGGGCTGCATCCACTGCCGCCGCATACGTGTCACAATGTTGAATGCTGATGGCTAGGAACAACTGGATAAGCAGGCCTCGAACAAACCTCTTCACCCTCATCTCCTCAGTCGCTACCAAGTACGGAGCATACACAGACAGCTCGGTAAACAGTACATCATACTCAGACATCGTCATCCCTGGAGTCTGGCATAACAACTCAAATCTATGCGCTCGCGCATCCCTGAAGCTCGGTGGAAGAAAACGGGCGAGAAACACCGTCACAAACTCAGCCCAGGTCATAGGAGCAAGACCTGCGGCTCTGCCCCTCTCCAAGGACTCAAACCACTTCTGGGCCAGACCCTCCAGACGGAAGCTCGCAAACTCCACCCATCTCGCGTCGGAGCATCGGAGCGAACGACAAATCCTGGCCATCCGGTCGATAAATGACTGCGTATCCTCAGCAGTATCTATGCCAGTGAACACCGGAGGCCTCAGCCTCATGAACTCTGTCAGTGACACGGTAATAACCTCCGGAGCTGTAACAGCGACTGCCAGAACAGTAGGTACCATCGTGGTCCCTGCAACGGGTGGAACAACCGCCTGGCCCTGCGCTCGAATGGCCTCAACTAAAGTCCCCATCATCTGGCGCAGGTCCTGCATACCAGCCCCAAACATAGCAATGTGCTCCGGTACAACAGGCGTACCGTCATGTTCAGTCCTCACCTCAGACGAGTCGACTCTGACCAAGAAATCTAAACCACCCCAAAAAGGGATAAAAGGAGAAAAACATATTTTAAAATATTTGGAAATCTCAAGTAAAAATCATTAACTTCAGTTTTCTTTCTTGAAAATTTCGGCAGCACCTTCTTTGTAAAAACTAGCCCCGAAAACGGGTACAACATAGATAAATATAAAGCATCCCAAACGGGAGCAAATCACGCCCAACGGCGGAGACAACCACCACAAACATATATACGACGCCGAAACAAAGAAATATAAAAGAAAACTGCATAAAGAAGTAAAACTTTTCAACAATACCGGCTCCCACGAGCACGGCACCCAAAAGTCACCAAAATAATAATACAACACCGAATCTTCACAACTCGTCTCTAAGTCAAATACAAGAAGTGGTAGATGGAGAATACTAGATCCAACAAAAAGATATACAATGTACAAACGACAATGATCAATAACATGTAAGCTAGTAGCATGAGTATTGAAATATGAAATATGCAACTATCATGATCGAGGTACACCACCAGGGTACTATATCTACATGAATCAAATGCATATCAACTGAATACTGAGTGCGGGAAAAATAATAGTCTCATGCACAAATCATAAGCATGGAAAAA
Organism: Agapanthus africanus; assembly: GCA_030015575.1. Classification (NCBI taxonomy): domain Eukaryota; kingdom Viridiplantae; phylum Streptophyta; class Magnoliopsida; order Asparagales; family Amaryllidaceae; genus Agapanthus; species Agapanthus africanus. The sequence continues at coordinate 717,344,196 of CM057337.1, forward strand.
CCCGGTGTAAATCAACAACACCCCAAATCCCAAAATACTCAGATCGGCCCTCTGATCCTGTAAGTCTCATGAAACCTGAGTGTCAAACATCGACACTCTAAAATATCATGAAAACTAGTGCCTAATATCGATATATAAATACTCGTATCCATACGTTCCTCGAAACCCAAGTATCCCACTTCGACACTTGTGTTCCACGTATCGGTCTTTCTGATATCCATACGTTCCTCAAAACCCAAGTATCCCACCTCGACACTTGTGTTCCACGTATCGGTCTCCAAAATCCATGTATCTCTCGGAATATAAGTGCCTAATCTCGACACTTGAAATTCCCCAAATCGCATGAAAACATATCTCAAATGCGCAAATCCATGTAAATAACATATGCAACATAAAATATCAATATGAGCATATCACGGGAAAAGTCCGCTATTTAAATGCATCAAGTCATTAAATATATCTCGCGGTTCCCAAATATCCAAATCCAAAATACATATATATATATACAGCGTCTCATTCCACCGATATATATGTTATAAAAAGCTAATCATGTAACAATAGCAAAGTATATGTGTGAGCATGTAGGTATAGTATGGCATATGTATAAGCATGTAGGTATACAGATATGCTATATGTCATATGCGCTATCGCACAAGAATAAATGCCTCTATGTCGCTAACCACTAGTAAGGTATATCAATGAATATTTGTGTTGTGCGTATCATGGCAATTACCGACATGTGTATAGCATATCATTGGTGCTCGTGCAACATGGACTGTCAATAATAGTGCAGTGTACAATGGATACAGGTTCAGGCACAATAAATAACTATATGCAATGAAATTCATGCATCATCTCTATATGAGCATATAAACATGCGGCTAATATCATATCATATCTAGCCCTGATGCTTAACGCCATACGGGCGAATTCCCCGTAGATGTTAAATCTACTCACCGATGGTCTCAAGCTATGAAAATCCGACCACCTGCTTCCTCTTGTTCGCCGTGTCCGAAGTCCCCGCTTGCGATCCTAAAATTTCACAAACACATCACATAAGCTAAATCTCCTACATCGACGAAAAGACAATGAAACGCAAGGATAACGCCCAGAAAATTACACTGCGCACCTAGAGCACAAAACGCGCACGACATCGGCAAAAACCCTAATTAGGGTCGCTAAACTACGAAACACCAAGTCTAGACTCCGATCGTCCCGATCACACAAACACAACACAATCAAATACAAGGAATATAATAGATATATTCTCGCAACGACCAATTGAACCCACGTCGGAAATACACCGAAACCTAGTAAGCAACTTATCGCAATATTTCCCACAAATTCAAAGCTAACACAAATCTAGCGATTTCAAACATCTTACAATAGCTTAACTAAGATATTCAAACCATTTCCATATTATTAAACTTGCTTAATTAAGTTTTAGTAAAAACCTAGTAAGCAAAAACTCTTAATTAGACAAAGTAGTAATTAACAATAATTATCATATTCCACCACTAGAATAAGTTTTCATAAACTTCAATTAACATTAAACACTTTATCAAGTTTTAACCCTAACTTGAATTTCTTAAAAAATATGAAGAATGAATTAAACATAAGATTAAAACTATAATAATCCAATTAATCTTAGCATAACAAAAGAGGATTAGGGTTAGAATTTATACCTCCTTAAGAACACCAATAAGAAACTAGCTCCATCATTTTAGCCTCCAAAAATGATGTTTTCATGAAGATCAAAACGAGATTTGTAAAGAAGAATGATGGGTTATTGTTTACTTAGGAGTTTTGTGGTATTATTTAAGGATTTTTAAGGATTTATTGATCTTGGAATTGTAGAAAATGAGGCAAGAACAATTTGGGGCAGAAGTGGGGGAGCTCGGCCATGAGAAGGAAAAAATGGGGTTGTTTTGTGAAGAAGAAATGAAGAAAGTTCTAGCAATATGCAATAAATGCTTCATTAAATGAAATGCCACATTTTCTTTTCTTTTCTTTTCTTTTTAAATTTAAATCCTTATGCTCACAAATATCTAGATTTTATAAGAGAAGCTTCTAAACTAATTCTAGTGATTAGATTAGCAATGATTCTCATTAGAAGTAATTAATTCAAACCAAAAATGTAATTACCACTTAAAATAATATTTAATTAGGGAAAAATTCTATGTGAACCAAAACTTCCCATTGACCCCCAAAGCTCGCGCACTAGTTTTATTTTAGCTAAACTAGGTGCCGACAAGTTTCTACGGAAGTTTGATCACAGTCGGGTTAAAACGGAAAATACCGACAATTTTACCCTAAAACGGAAAAATTCGTAAAACGATTTCTAAAACGTTACATTCTATATTACGTAATTAAGATGGATGTATTTAGTTTGAAGACATGCATTGCATTAATCTTGAACTTGCAATCGTTCTATATTACGTAAACGATGGTGGATAACTGAACAACGACTAAATGAGCATTTATACTTGTTAAAGAAACTGCAGTAGACTAACTTCTCTTTTGAATCATTTATGTAATCTTCTGCAGCAAGACCTGCCGAATTTTAAATGTGTACATAATGAACAGTAACATGCATGCACAAGCATATGCACATGCACACCTACAGAAATATGCACACACTTATTCATGGAATATGTAAATACATCCATATTGGGTTGTTGTTGGTAAGTTGGTGGGTTCCTCCAATAAATGCTAATTGCACAGTCATCATAAATGAGTCTATTTACAAAGTTGGGATAATTTATTAATCTAGCTGTGTGAGCATGATGCAGAGGTTTAAATTGTTGGTCTATGTTCTTGTGTTGTTCATCAAAAATCAAATGCAATGTACATTGTGATTTCTTTGTAGGAAATAGGAATTATCTAATCTGCCATACTAATGTATGTTATACACATTTTTTGACCGTAACAGAGCCCACCGATCCCGTGTGTCCCTCTTCGAAGCACTAAATAGGATATCCATGTTCGATCCCGGTCTCCCCCTACAAACTTCTATTGCCCACCACTGGGCTATGTGCCCCGCACTATATGTTATACACATTGGTGTTAATACATGAATGAAATGCTTGAATAATGATGCATATAGAGACAGATGCTATGAATTCTGATGGTTATTTGATACAGGTGCGGAGCCCTGGTGGAGGTCTGGTCATGCCACATTAGGTATCAAATTTGATTATACTCATAATCTTGTTTCAATATATATTTCTGCCGGTGTCAGTACATAGACTTTTTATTTCCTTTTTCAATGGAAGTTTGTCAAAACTACTCCTATGATTCTGATGGTTAGATGAGTTTCTGAGAGGCATTTGTGCTAAAGCTTGCATTAATAGCCATGTTAAATTTCTCATAGACTAGATAAATAAGCATGAAAAATTCCACTACAGATTTTAACACTGTGGATGCATATTCAGGCGCTTAATCTATGTGCTGATATAAAGATGGCTGTGGAATATTTTTAGCCTATTCGGTCTAAAGCACTCGCTTTTTTTGTAGTTCCCTTTGTACCAGTGAATTGTATCATGAGTTCTGATGTTCAACCTGAGAGTAACTGACAAGTAGTACTTTAACCGCAACAAACAAAGACGATTTAATGTAATTATAACATTCATGGTATCTTAATGTAACTTATAAAGTCAGTAAGATTTTTATATAATTTATTAAGTTTACTATACTCCAATGTGATTTATAAAGTTCATGGTATTTATCTCTTATTACTCTTTTTGCCCCAAAGGTGAAAAGAATAGATGTATAATATAACCTGTGAATTGAACTTTCTTTTTCACTTTAAATTCAGTATACAGAGAGACTCTTTTATAGCCTTGAAAACAATAAGGAAGTTAGAAACAGATTCTGTTTCAAACAGATTCTAACTGATTCTGTTACAAACAAATTCTAACTATGTATAAACAGATTCTGTTACAAACAGATTCTAACTAATCTGAGAAATATCTTATTGTTGGCTATTTCCAACACCCCCCTCAAGTTGGTGCGTAGATGTCCATCATGCCCAACTTTCTTATGAGTCTCTCGAACACTGCTTTGAATAGTCCCTTTGTAAAGATATCTGCAGTTTGTTCTTTTGTCGGAATATAGGGGATACAGATGGTACCGGCATCCAGTTTTTTCTTGATGAAGTATCGGTCGACTTCAATATGCTTCGTTCTGTCATGTTGTACGGGGTTGTGTGCTATGCTGATGGCAGCTTTGTTGTCGCAGTATAGTTTTAGTGGCTGAGTTATAGGCTGCTTTATTTCCTGTAGTATCCGTTGAACCCACAGAACTTCACAAATACCGTTGGCCATGGCTCGAAATTCTGCCTCCGCACTACTCCTTGCCACGACACTTTGTTTCTTGCTCCGCCATGTAACTAGATTGCCCCACACGTATGTACAATATTCTGAAGTTGACTTCCTGTCTACGATGGAACCTGCCCAATACGCGTCGGTGAATACTTCGACGCTGCGAGTCTTACCTTTTTTGAAGAATAAACCTCTTCCTGATGCGCCCTTTAAATACTTCAAAACTCTATATGCTGCATCAATGTGCTCTTCTTGAGGTGAGTGCATAAATTGGCTAATCATACTCACTGCAAAGGTGATATCAGGACGTGTGTGTGAGAGATAGATCAATTTTCCCACTAACCTCTAGTATTGTGGAATGTCCACTGGCGGGCGCTGTGTAAATTCTCCGAGCTTTTTATTCGGATCTATCGGTGTCTCCGCAAGTTTGCAGTTTGCCATCCCTATTTCTTTGAGAAGATCGAGAACATACTTCCGTTGAGACAAGACAATGCCTTTCTTACTTCGAGCAATTTCCATACCCAAGAAATACTTCAATTCTCCCAAGTCTTTTACTTCGAACTCCTTGGCGAGACTTCCTTTGAACTGGTTGACCTCTTCCTCGTCATCTCCTGTAACAATGATATCATCAACGTAAACAATTAGTATTGCAATTTTCCATGTCTCGAGACTCTGTAGAACATGGTGTGATCTGCCTGAGCCTGATTGTATCCTTGCACTTTCACAAACTGATGGAAACATTCGAACCAAGCTCGTGGAGATTGTTTAAGACCGTAAAGTGATCTTTTCAATCTGCACACTTTGGAGCCGAACCCTTTTTCAAACCCCGGTGGAGGTTCCATGTACATTTCTTCGTCCAGGTCTCCATTCAAAAACGCGTTCTTCACATCTAGTTGTTGAAGTCGCCAATCGAGATTTACTGCAACTGACAGCAAGATCTGGATCGTGTTTAGCTTAGCCACGGGTGCAAAAGTCTCCGTGTAGTCGATCTCGTATGTTTGAGTGAACCCTTTAGCAACGAGCCTCGCCTTATATCGTTCTAGGGTTTCATCTGCACGAAACTTTGGTGTGAATATCCATTTGCATCCGACAGTCTTCTTTCCTCTCGGCAGCTCCTCCATGTTTAAGTCTGATTTTTCTCAAGTGCATTCATCTCCTCGAAAATCGCCTTTCTCCACTCTGGAGCTCTCAGAGCATCCTGTACAGTTTTTGGAATCTCCACAGCAGACACATTAGAGGTAAAGGCTGAAAAACTGGGTGAGAGATTATTTGAGGACACAAAATTTGACATTGGATATAAGGGACGACTAGTATATGACCTTGTGGACTTTCAGAGGGCTATGGGAAGATCCAGCTCACTGTGATCCGGTTCTGTTCTCGAGTCAGATTCTTGGTGGGGCTGGACACGGCCTCTGTTTCTGGAGAAGGATCTATCTCAATTAAATGTTCCTGTTGCGTTTTTTCCAAACCTATTTCACGTTGTTTCCTTTTATAAGTTTTAATTTCCACATCGGCTTCTGATGATTTAAATCCACGGGGCAAGTTGTTTTAGGAGCCAGTGGTGTGTTCCTATTTTTATGGGATTTTTCCGGATTTTCTAATAAAAGAACCGAGTTTTCAACAGACATATTTTCTGAGTTTTCGAGGACCGTTTTTTGAGTATCCAGTGAATTTTCACTGTTTTGGTTTGCCAGGTATTCAAAAGACTGGTCTAAAATGTCTTGATTTAAAAAATCTAGATCTTGTGAATTTGTATATGGGATTAAGTTGACTATTTTTGGGAGACTATTTTATATGAAAACCGAGTCTTCACTATTTGTCTCCCCCTGAAGAGAAGGCTTAATAAAAGCTTTATTTTCAAAAAACAACACATTCATTGTGTTAAATATTTTATTTGATAAAGGATTAAAGCATTTATACCCTCTTTGATTCATGTCGTAGCCAATGAAAACAAATTTTTTCGATTTTGGATCAAGTTTACCCCTAGTGGGGTTGTGATCGTGAACAAACACGGTACAACCAAAAATTTTCAACGGCAGATCCGAGATTGCAAGGCGGTTTTGAGGGTAAAGGGATTTTAACAAGGCAACAGGTTTTTAAAATTGAGAATTTTCGAGGGCATTCTATTAATAAGATAGGTTGCTGTGAAAATTGCTTCATTCCATAATGTTTTTGGAACATGGTTGGTAAATAATAATGCCCTAGCAATTTCAAGAATGCGTTTATTTTTTCTTTCAGCCACACTGTTTTGTTGCGGTGTATTAATGCAAGAACTTTGGTGAATAATGCCTTTCTTTGCAAAAAAATCTTCTAAGGTTTCGTTAAAAAATTCTCGTCCATTGTCACTTCGAAAATTCTGAATTTTTGTGTTAAACTGTGTTTCAACCATGGCATAAAAGGTTTTGAAAACTTGTTCAACTTCTAATTTCTTCTTTAGCAAAAACATCCAAAGGACTCTAGTATGATCATCAATAAACGAAACATACCATTTTTTTTCGAAGACAGATAAAGCGCGGGATGGTCCCCAAATGTCACTATGGATTAAGGCAAACGGTGCTGAAGGTTTATAGGGTCGAGATGGATAAATTGCCTTTTTCTGTTTGGCAAAAGCACAAACTTCACATTGAAATTGAGAAGGATTTTTATTCCGAAACAACTTTGGAAACAAATACTGCATATAATGGAAACTAGGATGAGCTAGACAAAAATGTAACATAATCAATTCATTGTCACGAGAAACAAACATGGACTGAAAACATAGACTAGATACATACTTATTGAGATGCGATCCTTCTTCAAGCAAGTAGAGACCTCCACTGGTCCTATCATTGCCAATCATCGTCCCCGAGTCCAGAACCTGAATTTCACAATGAGAGGACTTGAATTAACTTGACACTTAAGGTCTTGAGTTAGCTTTATAATGGAAATTAGATTGCAGGAAAGCTTTGGAACATGTAAAACATTAAGAAGGGTTAAGGAAGGAGAGATTGTGATGGTTCATTGGCCGGCTATAGCAGAATATGAACCATCTGCAATTTTGACCCTTTTGTTTCCTGTATAGGGTGTGTAGGTTGAAAATAATGTGAAGCAACTGATCATGTGATCAGTTGCTCCAGAATCAAGAATCCAAGGAAGTTGATTGTTACCGATTTGGGCTAATGAACAGGAGGGTTTTGATGGGTCTGCGGTGGAGTTAAAGAACTTGTATAGGTGCTCCAGTTGTTCTTTTGTGAATGGAGGCAATACTGAGTTGATTCTTGACACCTGAGAACCATCGGACTCTATCTGCAAAGTGGAGGATACTTCAGTTTCCGTGGTGGAGGACATTATGGCTCGAAAATAAAAGGAACTAAGAAAAAAATTTGGTTAAGGAAAAATGGTGATTTTTTGGAGAAAGTTTTACCGCTCTGATACCATATAAGCGAATTGAACATTCTTTTCACTTTAAATTCAGTATATAAAGAGGCTCTTTTATAGCCTTAAAAACAATAAGGAAGTTACAAACAGATTCTAACTAAGTATAAACAGATTCTGTTAGAAACAGATTCTGTTACAAACAGATTCTAACTAAGTATAAACAGATTCTGTTACAAACATATTCTAACTAATCTGAGAAATATCTTATTGTTGGCTATTTCCAACATAATATAACCTGAGTCTTTTTATTCATAGTGTATATCGTGAACAACAGATGACACCAGGGGCTTTTTATTACTAACAACAGAGAGTACATTTTTTGTTAACATATTATTCAAAATCCTGAAGAGATTCAGGAGCATGCTGCTTCTGATTCTTTAAGGGCATACAATAGCACAAAGACGACAATGTTTAGTAGTGCTGGAAACGCAGCACTGCTCTGGTGGTTTGCAGGGTCCAAAACTAGCATCCGGTGGCTGATGTGGCGGTTGGTGTGCTGAATCGACGTTAAACACAAAACAAGAAGCAACAAAGTTAGGAACAAATAGCAGCAAAAATAACTCTGTTAATTAAGACGATTCAAACACTTACAGTGCTCTTTCTGTTTATTGTATAGAGGCCGTGGCAGCGACAAAGGTTCAACCACCATTGAGGCAGCCAGCAGCAAAGCCAGTGTGAATAACAAGGCAGTGGTCTTCTTCATAGTAGAGTCGATCACAAAATCAGATTGCAGAGAGCTGTGAATCTGTGAATGAGGATGCATAGCCCTTTTATAGGTGTTTTCATGGATTCTCCCTTTATATCACATCGATGTCCTTCCTGTGTTGCTTCTTATTTTTCATGAAAACACCCACGCCTTTATTGACATAAACCTTCTTTGACATTTAGATGCATATAGTACTGAATGTTTGATTCTCTTATACATTATTGGTCTTAGTAACATCATTAGATTAATTAAGTGCCTTCTACATAATTATCTAACCACATTAGTACTGTACCCTTAATGGTTTATATAGAATATTGGTTTAATAGCATGATTAGGGTACTTAAAACGACAGTCGTTGTCAAAGAAGGTGAGTCGCTATTACTTTTAAATTAGGTTTAAAGTGCAGACCATGCACTGACCCACGTGTAATTAATCATAATCATGACAATTAGCTACTTATAATTGAAGTGGTCAGCAATGGACAAACTACTCACCTATATAAAGCTTACAAATTGGCATATCTCAATGCACTCTACCCCCACAAATCACTGAGTTCCCTAATTTCTCATCTCTACATTTACATACTCTTTGTAATCTGTTTAAATTGGAATTAGACTCTATTACAATGAGGATGAACATTGCTTTACTCATCGCATTGGTTATGTTGCTGGCTGCTTTGATCGTCGTTAGAACCAGCTGATCCACTGCCAAGATCATCGTTTATCAACATGCGCAAGTTGCACCATAACTTTCTCTCTCTTTTCATTGTCAATTCATACTCAACTCATAGTTTTTAGTTTTTCAGACTTTTGGTTTCATAATTCTTAACTCTATTTTTTGTGTTTGTTAAATCATTCGCACATCCTGCTCCGGGGTTCATACATTGTAAAGCACCAAAACCAGGATCTTTGCTAGATAATTAGGGTTTAATATGCAAGTAAATATCTTTATAACTAAGTGTGAGGGATTACAACCCCTGTAGTTCTTTCATTCGCTTCATAAGCTCCGAGTAGAAGTCCCTTCACCGCGATCCATGATCTCCCGGACTCAAGAGAGGCTCCACAACTCGAACGATCCATGCTAGCTTGTAGTCTTCCTTTTCTCCGATGATCTACCTCGAAATTTCTATAACTCAAGCTCTCTCTCTCTCTAATGAGGTGAACACCCTAATCTAATTGGCTAGATTAGATGAGAATGATGAAGTAGTATTTGTGCTCTCTTTCCTTATCAAATTCTCACTCTTAATCATCACAAAATGAAAACCTAGAAAGCTTTCTCAAAGCTCAAGGTTGAAGAAGAAGAAGAAATAATGGATAAATCCTTTTGTGATGAATAATGAAATGATATATGATTAATAATGTAACCATGGTCAACTATGACAAGGCTAACCCATGTAGAGAATTAACTAAGGCTAGGGTTTGGGTTGGGTTTAAGAATGAGTTACTAGAAAATATCAACCATAATATCTAAGCTCATGACAAAAAAAAACCTTCTAGAAGGTTCATGAAAGAACTAACCCAATTCAAACCCTAACCTTGTTTAATCTCCACTAAACATGTTGCATTAGTAATCATATCATGTTACAATAATATATATCACATATATATTATATATTTGTAACAAAAGAAAATAATACAATTAATATATATCGCATATATATCAATGCATTATCCGGTGAGAAAATGAAATAATAAAGCGAGCCAATATTAGATAATGTAATGCAATATATCATATATATTATTATACATTAAATTATCGAATCAACACTTGATCCGACAATCCGGCTATATCGAATATAACCGACTAATATATCATGTACCGATTCATCGAATCAACACTTGATCCGATGACCCGGCTCATATCTAAATATCGCGAGAATATAATACAGTATCTCATATCGCATTATCCTCGGTCGTGCACATATCACATATGTGCCCCTACTCCGTTTTTCCTGAGTCAAGAAACCTCTGTGTAGGACTCTAAAGAATCGTCAATACGCCGGTAGCAGGTGATGATCATATCAAACATCCACAAGCTGCAAGCAGTCAGCTAAACGTAACAACCACCCAGGTATTGAGCGATCAGAAGATCAACAAGCTAGCCTGTACATTCTCCTGTGAATCCAATCAGTAACACTCCCGTACAGTCCGGTCTCTTCGTCTGATATGTTGCATATCAAGTCTAGGGGTGGTATACGTCAGACCCCAGTAACCGATAAGTCGTGTCGATATGAGGCTCATAACAGGTCGAGAAACTACTGGTAACACTTACCAGTAAATCTCTATATCAGCCCTGGCCAGGGACTTCCAGTTATAGCCAATCGAACACAGCACAACATCAACTCCCTATACCAGGAGAGACGAATCCCCTCCTATCGCTCATTGCCTCCATGTGATTCTGGACTGCACCCAAAAGCCTCCATTTTGCACGCCCTCTTGTACGTGGTAAGGTGGAAATCAAAGCACAGTGGGAATCACACAAGACTCTATGACGATCTCGGGTCTACAGACTATCATGTACTAGTGTCGCCGGAGAACTGCCATTTGACGTGTGGTATATCACCATCTGGGAGTTCTCGGCGAGTCCGTCCAGTGTACCCAGTCTCCACTGAGCACCCGTACACCATCTCTGATGTCAAAACACCGATGGATATGGGATCATCCATCGCCCGTCATATGGGTCAAGATGCGTATACGCTAGTCTACTCTGGTGTATCGATGCCCTGTCTCGACACACCCTCGACTAGAAACTGTTATAGGATGTACTCATCGACTACCGTGGCCCCACTAGTATAATCTCATCATAGTCCCAGTAGTCGAGTACAGATCCTAAGGGCTTTATCAACATGTGAGAGTAAGACGGTAAACTAATATAAGTCAACATGTTAAGATAAAGGAAAACCAAATAGCATACTATCATGACGAGCAAAAAAGTCCTCTCTATATATATCCAAGCATCCATTATAATATACATCATATGTACAACAATGGCCTCTAGAGCATATACATAACTAACAACTTTTGCCCCTAGCGTGCTATGACCTTTGACAGAGGTCAACAAACCATAGTGCACTAGTCAAATTCAACCCGTCATTTCATGATTGAATCAAACGCACCCGCACGACCCTTGAAAGAGGTCAACAAGGTCGTGCGACTACTATAATCCAATCGCATCTCATGCTTTACAGATAAGCGCTAATTGGCTACCGCACGCTACGCCTTGACAGAGGTCAACAAACACAGCACGAATACTAAATAGTACATATCTGAAATGACGGAGGGCTAAGACAGGTTTTTCTGAAAACCTTTTGCGTAATGAACTTAACATCGTTGTAGAAACAAGTGATTTTGAAAAGGAGTGTTCTTGAGGCTTTTACTAGTTTCGCTAAAGAGGTCACTCCCGGTGAAGGGATCTCGGCTCTTTCCTTATCGAATAAGGTGCAGGATATTTCATAAATACCACTATGCAAAGCAAGAACTATACAAGCAATAAAAAACTAAACCGAGTGAGTTGTAGCATCTGCTAGTTTCGCTAAAGAGGTCACTCCCGGTGAAGGGATATCGGCTCTTTCCTTATCGAATAAGGTGCTGGATATTCTATAAGGAATACCGCTATACAAAGCAAAAACTAGAGCTACCCTTTTTAAAAATTTGATTCTACAACATGTTTTAGGTTTCTTTTCTTTCATTAATCTGATTAATAAAGTCCCATCATTTATGCTTCCTAAGCATCACAGAAAAAACGAAAATACAACGTACGCTTATGCCATCCGCATTCGCCACAGTGTGTCGTTATGCACCATTAGGTTACTTAACTAACGGCATACCGGGGCGGGACTAGCGCGGATGCAAAACATAAGTAACGTTTATTATATATCATATATATAATAGCCATTCGTCTTAGAATCCACAGTGATCACATCACAGAGCAGCAGAAGATAACATATGAAATATTGGATATACTAGGAGGTCTGTATTTTAAATTTAGCCAACAATAGAAAATACGGATTCCACGGTCGCGATGAGTAGCCAAACCCACAACCCTAGACCCCTATGAGAGCGGCAAGCAACACTACCAATTCTAGAGTTAGGAGACTCGGACTCGACTCCTCAAGATGGTCTCCCACTGGACTCTAGAACCCGGTTACTTGTGCTCCCCACCTTGGGTCTATCCTAATGCGGAAAAGTAAATAATATACAACAATTGTGACATCATCCTCAACCCGCAAGTGTCCCAATAAAAGAATATTACATACATTGAATTTTACATGAATGAAAATAAAAATTCTAATCTCACATAAACCCCCGGCTATTCAAAACACGACGATCCAATATAACATATCACAGCAACACATAACATCACATGTCATCAACGTAAGTAAATATGCGTATCCCAATTGTCGTTGATGTATAGCAACGAAACCGGCGATACACCACATATTACACTTACGGTCGCAAAAAAGAAAATGTCAAACTACAACATTTAGAATCCACAATCACCTTAGACATCATAAACCCGAAATATCACATACTTCGGATTTCATGCCTAACTATGTGAATTCCATATATTGTATCACATTCCATAAATAGTTAGACAATGTTAAACATTCCGATCGAATCAACAAACACCCTAAATTTTCCAAAAAGCTCAACACTTGAGTGTAGTTTAAAAGTATCCATCATATGCCACAGTACCTATGAACCAGCCGTAGAAGGGTCAACCAATGCCTCACCTGTGGCACCGCTGAACTACCACAAACCCGAGATTTGGTGGGGGTTCTGACGGTCACAGAATCGAGTTAGGGTTTCGTTCTTCTAGAGGGTCCACAGAATCACTTGCACGATATTTGAATGTTTCAAACTTGGAAAAAATTCAACTCTTGAAAAAATTTCCAGCGAGGGTTAAAGTGGGTATTTGATATCCGTTCGAACTTTTTAGCACCGTCTAAATAACCCGAATAACTATTAGAATTATGACTACGAAACACTCCGAGTTGCCTTTATAGTAAATTAACATCTCATACAAATTTAGCAAAAACAAACAAAACCTGAAACACCAAAACCCAGAGACTGGAATACTGAAAAATTTGAACCCCAGAGTGCACTGTTTAGCCGGCCTCCTCGGAAAAATCATGCATGTGCTCGGCCAAAATCCGGCCAAATGGGTTCAAATTTCTTCTGTGTTCATGTAATATCTCATATAACATTCTGCAGTTGTTTAAAAAAATTTTAGAGCACTTTATAAAATCGACAAAAACTATGGTTTGGTGTTGCAAGTTTCGAAGTAGTTTCGGTTTCGTAATCCTACACAATCCGTCTAAATCTCTACCTTGGCTCTGATACCACTGTAGGGTTACTTCGCACAACAGCAAGGTTTCGGGAGGTATCGTCCATACCATTTTCAAATTTTTTCCATGCTACTTAACTCTAACCCTAGAATCTTAACTAAAGATTTAGACGATACGATATGTAAACTACTTTACAACTAAGTGATTACGGAATACAACCTTTGTAGACCGGTCCTTCACTTCAAATGCTCCAAGTAGTGATCCTTTCGCTGCGATCAAAGAACTCCGGAACTCTTGAGAAGCTCCACAAGGTGAATGAAGCATGCTTGCTAGAAGTCTTCAAAATCCAAGATGATTACTTCGAGGAAACACGGACTCAAGCTATCTCTTCACTAATAATCAACTAGTGAAGCTAACACCCTAAACTATATGGCTACTATAGAAGAGGATAATGAAGTAGGAATTTTGCTCACTTTAGAATTTAATTTCTCACTATTTTTCTTTACTTGCTCAAAAGCTAGAAAGCTCTCACTTGAGCTTGAAGAAGATGAAGCAAATGAAAAATGAGAGAGAGTGGGGTTAGAAATGCAACCATGGTGAGTATATGTCATGCCTTATCCCTTGTAAAGAATAAACCATAGTTAAAAGATAATGGTTAGATTTATAAATATCTAAGGTAAAACAAAAATGGTGGACTAAGTCAATGGTTATCCATTGCTAGCAACCATGACAAAATCCATTCATTTCTGAATTACCTAAATAAATAAAAACCTAGATATTATCTCATATATGGTGTAAGTCTCATACACCAATGTAGCATATATAACCTACATGTTACAATAATATATATCATATATATATTATTTATGTAACAAAAGAAAACAATACAATAAACATATATCACATATATGTTAAATGTATCAAAAGTGAGAAAAAGAAATACTTAAGTGAGCAAATATTAGTTGATGTAATTTAATATATCAAATATATAATTATATATTAAACCATTAAATCAACACTTGATTTAATAATCCTGCTATACATATAACCGACTAATATAAAAATGTATCATTTCATCGAATCAACACTTGATCCGATGACCCGGCTATATCATATATAATCGGCCGATATCACATATCGCGAGAATAGAATACGGTATCACATACACGTATTATTCTCGGTCCCGCACATATCACATATGTGCTCCTACTCCATTTCGCCTGAGCCCGGAAACCTCTGTGTAGGACTCTAAAGACTCGTCAATACGCCGGCAATGGGTGATGATCATATCATTCACCCACAAGCCGTTAGCGGTCAGCTAAACGTAACGGCCACCCGGGTAATGAGCGATCAGAAGATCAACAAGCAAGCATGCTCACACTCCTGTAAAGCCTGTCAGTAACACTACCGTACAGTCCGGTATCTTCGTCTGATATGTCGCATATCCAGTCTATGGGTGGTAAACGTCAGACCCCAGTAACCGATAAGTCGTGCCTATGTGAGGCTCATAATGGGTCGAGAAACTACTGATAACACTTACTAGTAAATCTCCATATCATCCCTAACCAGGGACTTCCAGTTATAGTCAATCAAGCATAGCGCAACATCAACCCCCAATACCGGGAGAGACGAAACCCCTCCTATCGCTCATTGCCTTCATATGATTCGGGACTGTACCTAAAAGCCACCGTTTTGCACATTCTCTTGAATGTGGTAAGGTGGAAATCAAAGCACAGTGGGAATCACACAAGACTCTATGACGATTTCGGGTCTACAGACTAACCTGTACCAGTGTCACCAGAGAACTGCTATCTGACGATAGGTATAATACCAACTAGGAGTTCTCGGCGAGTCCGTTCAGTGTACCCAGTCTCCACTGAGCACCCGTATACCATCTTTGATGTCAAACACCAATGGATGTGGAATCATCCATCGCCCATCATATGGGTCAAGAAGCGTATACGCTAGTCTACTTTGGAGTATCGATGCCCTGTCTCGATACACCCTCGACTAGGAACAATTATAGGATGTACTTGTGGACTACCCTGGCCCCACTAGTATGATCTCCATCATAGTCCTGGTAATCAATTAAACATCCTAAGGGCTTCGTCAACATGTGAGAGCAAGACAGTATAACAATACAAGTCAATATGTTAAGACAAAGAGCAACCAGATAGCATACTATCATGTCGAGCAAGAAATTCCTCTCTATATATGTCCAAGCATCCACTATAATATACATCACATAGTTAATAATGGCCTCTAGGGCATATACATAACTAACAATCTTTTGAATCAAGTTCCATCTAAATCCGTGCCTAAAACTCCGTATGAAATATGGAGTGGTAAGAGTTTGTATCTTAAACGTGTTAAGATTTGGGGTTTCCCTGCTTATGTCAAAAAGCAAAACCCAGACAAACTCGAGGCACGATCAGTTTTGTGTAAGTTTGTGGGATACCCAAAGGATTCTAATGGGTATCTTTTCTACCACGCAGAGAAACAAAGGATTATTGTTTCTAGGAATACTACATGTTTGGAAAAATAATTTCTTGTAAAAAATATTAGTGGCAGTGCGGTAGAACTAGATGAAGTTCCAGAAACACAAACTATAACTGAAGATTTGGTGGAACCGCTAGATTCAGTAATAACCGACGAACCTCAGCCACTCCGCGGATCTAGTAGGATTTCTCATCCGTCCGAGAGATACTACGGTTTTCTCATAGACAGGGATCGAAAGGATTGCATCTTGGAAGAAGATGATCCTACTAGTTTTAAGCAGGCCATTATCAGTAGGGACTCTGATAAGTGGCTGGATGATATGTAATCCAAAATGGAGTCCATGTACACCAATAATGTGTGGACCTTGGAAATTGCTCCACCTGGGGAAAAACCCATTGGATGCAAATGGATCTACAAGAAGAAGATTGGTGTAGATGGGCAGGTGGAAACCTATAAGGCTAGACTTGTTGCAAAAGGTTTTTGTCAAAGACCAGGATTGGACTATGACGAAACTTTTTCTCCAGTAGCTATGCTCAAATCCATTCGGATCCTACTTGCCATTTCTACCTTCCAAGACTATGAAATCAGGAAGATGGACGTAAAAACGGCTTTCCTAAACGGAAGTTTGGAAGAATGCGTTTTTATGGATCAGCCGGAGGGTTTTGTAGACAATAGGAGCAGCGGGAAGGTGTGCAAGTTGCTCAAACCCATTTATGGATTGAAGCAAGCATCGCGGAGCTGGAACATCTGTTTTGATGAAACAGTCAAGGAATTTGACTTCATCAAAAACGAGGATGAGCCATGTATTTATAAGAAGATTGTAGGACGAACTGTCGTATTTCTAGTCTTGTACGTGGACGACATTCTTTTGATTGGAAATGATATTCCTATACTACAATCGGTCAAGTTGTTCTTATCATAAAGGTTCTCCATGAAGGGCCTGAGTGATGCCTCGTACATTCTGGGGATCAAGATCTACCAAGATAGATCCAAGAGATTACTGGGACTTTCGCAGTCCAGGTACATAGAGACCATACTAATTAGATAGTATGGAAGATTCCAAATGCGGTAACATACCCGCATTGCACGGAATCACCCTCTCCAAAGAGATGTCTCCCAAGACTGATGAGGAGAGGGTTCGTAACTCGGCGGCCTCGCGATGGGGGCTTCAGATCCTCAGCGTCTGATGGGTAAGAGGATGCCCGCTGGGGATACGCCGAGCAGGAAGGAACTCGGCGGCCTCGTGATGAGGGCTTCAGATCCCCAGCGTCTGATGGGCAGGAGGGTGCCCGCTGGAGATGCGCCGAGCAGGAAGGAACCCGGCGGCCTCGCGATGAGGGCTTGAGATCCTCAGTGTCTGATGGGCAGGAGGGTGCCCGCTGGGATGCGCCGAGCAGGAAGGAACCCGGCGGCCTCGCGATGAGGGCTTGAGATCCTCAGCGTCTGATGGGCAGGAGGCCCGCTGGGGATGCGCCGAGCAGGAATGGGAAGCTGCTCAGTTGCCCCTTGATGAGGGCTTTTGACTTCTGGCTTTGCGAGCAACGACCACTAGCTGGGGATGGTCGAACGAGGGTCGGGCTCGACTGCCTCTGGGAGGACTTTGGATCCTTAGCGTTGCGAGTAAGGAAACTACCAGCCGGAGATGACTGAGCAGGGTAGCTGCTCGGTTGCCTCTTGCGAGGGCTTTGATCCTTCAGTACGGGGACTGAGCAGGGTTACTGCCCAATGCCTCTTGGCGAGGACTTTGATCCCTGTCGGTTGTGGTAGGAAGCTACCAGCCGGGGATAGCCGAGCAAGGACTCGACTGCCTCTGGGAGGACTTGGTCCTTAGCGCGGGAGGGGCTGTAAAAAGCCTACCAAGGACCCTTGGCCGGGCAGGGTTACTGCCCGGTGCCTCTTGGCGAGGGCTTTTGTCCTGAAGGATAGCCGAGCGAGGGATCCTCGGGCTCGACTACCTCTGGGAGAGCTTTCTGATCCCTGGCGTTGCGGTAGGGAAGCTACCCGCCATGGATAGCCGAGCGAGGGTCGGGCTCGACTGCCTCTGGGAGGACTTTCTGATCCCTGGCGTTGCGGTAGGGAAGCTACTCGCCAGGGATAGCCGAGCGAGGGTCGGGCTCGACTGCCTCTGGGAGGACTTTCTGATCCCTGGCGTTGCGGTAGGGAAGCTACCCGCCAGGGATAACCGAGCAGGGTAGCTGCTGGGTTGCTTCTTGGCGAGGGCTTTGATCCCTGGCGTTGCAAGTGGGGAAGCTACCGGCCAGGGATAACCGAGCAGGGTAGCTGCTCGGCTGATTCTTGATGAGGTTTCGCCCGACCATCCAGTTGCAGGTATGGGGAACAGGAACGGTCGCGGTGAACGTGCGTGTACCACGCGCATCAATTGTGCGGGGAGGCGAAGCGCCAGAGTTGCGTTGTTTCGATTCCGCCAGAGGAGGCTCAATGATCGCCCAGCGGACGAGTATCAGCCCGTAAAATCTGTGGCCATGGGACATAGCCTGCCGGTGGTCAGCCGTGCTGACGAGGGCAGAGTCTTCTGGAGGCGGAAGAGCGACGATCTGGGGCCCTGGCCTGGCCGTTTGGACTGTAGTCGGTCTATTCGGCCGGCGAGGGCGTTGATGACGGTCGCTGGAGGAGGTTCATCCGCGCCTCCGATGAGGGGGAGGCGGCGGCTGGTACCTGGATCTTCAGGGTAATCGCACGCCATGTGGATGGAGATCGGAAGGCCAACTTTTGTTTTTGTGGAGTTTTGTTTCCCACAGACGGCGCCAACTGATAGAGGTCCTTTTCGGGTCTCCGTCAGATGTTGTCTTCTGTCGATCTCCCGGTGGATCTTGGAGGTGATCTCCTGTTGCGTGTGGGTCTCAATGGGTTTTGAGGAGATTGGTGGTTTTAAGGAGTTTACGTCGAGTACCTGCAAAATAGGTCTCGGGGTGGTTTGGTACCACCGAGGACCCTCCGACGATCAAGTTAGCACGAGATCCGAGCAGAGTAACGGCTGAGTGGAGTAAAAAATGGCTTACTCGACCCCTCTGTGATGGGGGTTTATATAGTGGCGGCGGCACGTGACAGCAGGCGCGAGAATCTCGCCGGCAGTTACGCTCCCGACGTCACACCCGTGTAGGGAGCGGATCGCCCGTTAATGGGGATCGTGATGGCCTGGAACGTGGGATGATGCTGGCGGAGAATCTGCGCATGGCGAAATTTATGGAGCGGAGGTTACGCCTGTGAGCGGTGGAGTTGGTCGGTCGGAGGACCGAGGAAGATGGCATCGGCTGGGGAGCTTGGGGATGAGTGAGAGGGCCGAGGAGTCTTGGTCCTGAGGCAGCTCGGGGTGAGCTGAGAGGCTGAGGAGGCCAATTTTCAGGGGGCTCTAAAGAGAGCCAGCTTGTGCTTGCAGGTCGGGTATCGGGATGGCCTGGTCGGCCCCTGCAGGCCCTTTCTTCTGAGTTCTGGAACACGTTATCTGCCACGTGTCCTGACCTGGGAGATTGCCAATATAGAGCATCATCAAACCCTAAGATAGACTTCATTTATTCTCCCAGGAATAATTTGGAACTCCATATATATACACACATTGGTTTTAGAAGCATGAAGTAAAACATGCTTCATGATATTCTAAAGGGACTCGTAATTTGAGAAAAAAGAAAATAACCAAAAAAGGACTAGTAAAATGAAACAGAGGGAGTAATCAAATCGAGTCATAAGTTGACATTGTCTTTTTTAATCTTATCTTGCCTGTAAGATGAATTTTGTGCGTTTATTAGTTAACGAGACATGCAACCTGATTGTTGGTATATGAGACACGCGACACAGAGAGCAATACTTGAACTCAAAATTGCATTTTACAGTTGAGCTACTTTTTAATGCTCTGGTTGTCTAGCTAAGGAAGCGTTCAGAGAATCGTAAAGTATTTACCATAAGTAGTACACTAGTACATAATATATATATATATATATATATATATATATATATATATATATATATATATGAGATTAATGGAGGAAATAGGCCACATAGGAGGGGATTTCCTCCTATGGCGTGGAAAAAATACAACCTCCACCATTTTTTCCGACGATCGGCATCCATCATCATCATCGTTATCATCTAAAATGTACGTACACCAAATTTCATGTGATTCCACGACATTTTCACCGTTGATTTAGTGGGTTCAAAATTAACGGTTTACCGACAATAGAACTTTTTACATTGCTAAATCAACGGTGAAAAAGTTGTAGAATCACATGAAATTTGGTGTACCCACATCTTAGATGATAACGATGAAGATGATGGGGCCGATCGTCGAAAAAATTGGTGGAGGTTGTATTTTTTCCACGCCATAGGAGTAAATTTCCTCATATGGCCTCTTTTCTCCATTATTCTCTCTCTGTATGTATATATATAGAGAGAGAGAGAATAATGGAGGAAAGAGGCCATAGGAGGGGATTTCCTCCTATGGCGTGGAAAAAATACAACCTCCGTCATTTTTTCCGACAATCGGCCCACATCATCTTCATCGTTATCATCTAAGATGTGGGTAAACCAAATTTCATGTGATTCTACAACTTTTTCACCGTTGATTTAGCAATGTAAAATGTTCTATTGTCGGTAAACCGTTAATTTTGAACCCACTAAATCAACGGTGAAAAAGTTGTGGAATCACATGAAATTTGGTGTACGCACATCTTAGATGATAACGATGATGATGATGGGTGCCGATCGTCGGAAAAAATGGCGGAGGTTGTCTCTTTCCTCCATTAATCTCATATATATATATATATATATATATATATATATATATATATATGTTTCTGTTACATTTTTCCATTCTGAGGATCAGTGTGGAATAGAAACGTGTCTCTATTTTGAGAAAGGAAGGTTTTGGTAGCATTGATCCTTGGGGTCCCGGCCAATCTATTGTGCCATCATTCCCCTGAGCAGTGGCTCCAGGCGATGAGGCTTCCTGCAACAGTCTTTCATCCTAACTTTCTGAATCGCATTGCAAATCAAAAGATTCTTGCCATGGTATGATTTGATTGTAACACGTGCTCCACAAATTCTTGTAACCTCGTGAAAAAAGGTGTAACCGTTGAAAAATTCCTCTTGGCTAGGATAGATAAGAAATAGTATAGAGAAAGGCGAAGGCGATAATGACGAGGAAGGGGAAGACGATAAGAAATCGCATTGCAAATCAAATCGAGTCATAAGTTCAAATTCCTCTTGAAAAAGAAAATCTCTTTTTTAAGACTTTTTACTAATAAACTCTTAAAGATCGAGTTTATCACAATTTCTTTTGTTTCTCATGCCTCCTACATGCTCATTCACATCACCTACTGTTAAACTAGTACTGATTCGGAGCCTTTCTTCGGAGCAGATGGCGTGATTGACATTCGTATTGCTGCCACAGCCGTTGGACTTCTGGTCGGTGGACATGCTGCGCGCTGCTTTTGCTCGGAAAAATTCAAGGACTTCTTCGGGAACATTTTCCATCAGCATAAAAATAAAAAATAAAAACCTTGCCAACTTTTAATGAGATATTAGCCCATGATGTTTGTGGATGAATATCAGCACTGGTATAGAATGCAATTTTTTTGCCCTCCGCTTTTTCGTGTTATTATTTTAGTTCTTGAGAAATGTTTGGATGATTTATTATTTGAAGAAATGATTTTGGTGCTTGAGAGTTTCTTGATTATATTGAGAACATGTTCCTGAATTTTATTCATGCACAAATACCGCAGTTCTCAGCAAAGATGAATCCAAGTTCAATAAAATAACTAATCCATATAATATAAGGGCCTTTTACAAGAAAACCCCTTCATACTTCGCTAATTACCAAATTGTCCCTCTATACTTCGTATTTACTTAATCGACCCCAAACCCAAAACAAAAACCCTAAATGGGTAGGAGAGAGAATCGAAGGGGGCCTACCTTCATTACAACTCGTACTCTCTAAGGCTCACTTTTCCGATGAGAGCTGCGACAATCGGCGGTGATCGTTGGAGCCTGGTGCGAAATGATGCAACCGGAGTAATCGAAGGGCTATATTGCAGATAACCTCCTCGACTTCGTTCTATTCGCACAAAACCAATCCCTGCTTTTAAAACATGCATTTTGGCCTGGAAACGCTTTCCATCCTCAAAACACCCTTTCCAGAAAAAACATTGGCTACAAACCGCTAGTTAAACAACAGCGGGTCAAATAATAAAGGCTCAACCGCTCAAGTAATTTAGGAATGTATGTCGGGATTTTGTAAGCATTGGATTTTTTCCATAATAATCAAAATTAGTGGGTTTATAAATAAGTCAACTCTTCAAACCGAGCCTGGAAACAATTTTCCCTATAAAGAACCAACTGGGCTACTAAGATTATTTGTTAGTAAAATAAATAACATATAATGTTTGAAACTTCACCCAATGTTTCTATAAATCACCAACAAGATTGAACATATTTCATATGAAGTAAACTGTATGCAAGTATGTGGAGTATCTATTCCCTCTCTACATAATTCTTCTGCTACCAAAAGTTTGCAGTTAATGTTATACACACATCAAGTAACACAGATGCAATTCACAAAAGTTGCAACATAACATTCGAGTTTATACAACACCAAATATATATTTGAGAATATCAAGGATAAGAAGTTTTGAAGAGATGAGAGAGATGGGCTCTTGTCTATACTCTATATACAGCCACAAATAGCAACTCTCTTCAAAAATGTTGTTGTTCACCTCAAGGATGAAGTGGGCCATGAAGGGACGCCGCCTGATTGAAGCGATGGGCTTACGACGGGGACGCGCTTCACCATAGTGAATGCTTCGTTGAGACGGGCAGCATGCTCCTTGAATTGGGATGCCTTCCGCAAAATTGACACATATATCAAAGATAGGAATTAAGGGAAAGATACGAACTTGCTGTCATACCAGATATGTAGCTATTTTATTTTCATGGTTGAATTTTCTTTTTCGCGGATACTAATTAAATTATATATATCTTTAACTTGCACGTCCCATTTTCTAACTTAAATAAAGCACTAAAATAGTTACTTTATTGAACTTGGATTTATCTTTGCTGAGAACTGCAGTATTTGTGCATGAATAAAATTCAGGAACATGTTCTCAATATAATCAAGAAACTGGCAAGCACCAAAATCCAAGTTCTATAGGTCAGTTTCATAAATAAAGCAACAGGAGTTTGTGGGGGAGACCCGGGATCCAACCCGAGATCTCCCATTTAGTGCTTCAAAGAGGGACATACGGGGACGGTGGGCTTTGTTGCGGTAAAAAAAATAACAACTTCTACAAATAGCTGATCTAGAGTACGAGTGTCAAAATTACCAGAACATAATTATCAATCTACACCGACTTCCTACACCGACTTTAAGTTACCGGATTTGGGTAGGGTGTAACAGGGTAACTATGATAATTGGGTCAACCTGACCCAAATTGATAAGAAATTGGGTTTTAGTCCCACATTGGATTGAGAGTGGAAAATCTAACAATATATATTAGTTCTCATCCTCGTAACTTCAAATAAGTCTAAGTGTGCTATGGACCAAATGGGCCCACCTTTCAATTGGACATATAATATTGTTACTGTTCAACACTCTGGGCATCTTGGCTTGACAAAATTTCAATGTTTTGAATTTAGAAATTTCTATTTTCTTAATTAATTTATTGTTTTGAATTTAGAAATTTCCAAAAGTTGTCTGAAAACTAACCTAAACTTGACTAGAAATCAAATGTAGGACTAAATCCTTGAATGCCAACTCGCTACCCTTATTCCCAATTTCTCTAACCCTAAACTTGCCCAACTCTCTCTTCGACTTCAAGTTCAACGAAGCATTTGGAGAGGCTCATGGAAGCGGTTTAGAGTAAACCTTGTCTAAAGCCCCATTAGCAAACTTTTTGAGCGAGAACAAGTAAATCCTTGAAAAATATCGGTTGTGTCTCAGAGTTATGAATAATTTACTTGTTCCCTTGTAATTTCCGATTCCTATATTAACATACTAACACTTTTCTCAAATTCACGACCCATGATGAACCGAAGCCCATTGTTCCGCCCTTGCTCTCCTGCCGAAGTCCAAAGCCGTTGCCTATATTTTGATATACTTTGATCATTTTCTTTTTCTCCTGATCAAGCCTCGAGTTCCCTTATTCCTAATTTTCCCAGCCCTCTACCCTCATTCCCAATTTCTCTAACCCTAAACTTTCCCGACCCTCTCTTTGACTTCGAGTTCAATGGGGGCATTTGGAGAGGCTCATGGAAGCAATTTAGAGTAAACCAAATCTCTCTGTGTGTGCGTGCGCGCGGCACTCAACCTGAGTTGAGTTGGGTAACTTCGGTTGACCTGACCGTGGCCAGGCTGAGTTCGGGTTTAGTGGTTTACGAAAGCCACCAGGTTAATAATCGGGTCGGGTTAGGACCGGCTTGGTATGGGTTGGTCAAACTTGACCCAACTCAATCAACCCAATTAACACCCCTAATTTGTAGGCTTCATGCCTATATCGTCAAGCCTTAACTCAAACTTTTAGTGCAGCCCTCTATATAAAACTTTTTTCTTCCATTCAGTTTCTATTAGGCATCATCTCCTCGATTAATTAACTGTTGTCGTCATTTATACATCTATCGGTCACAAATCTTAGACCTAGCTCAAGTCGATCGAGTTTATAGTGTGGTATGCTGTTGAAGTAAATCTGTACATGTTTTAGGATGTGAACATCATGATTCATTATATGGATAAGGAGCATTCACAAAAACATTTAATGAGAAGTCCGACATTCGTCGCTTCCAATTTCATTGGAGGTTATCGAGCTTAAATAACCAAAAGTAATCAGAGGTTTAACAGCACTCGCCAAAAAAATTGATAGTAGAGCCAAATTGTTCGTACAAAGTGTTTTGAGTGATGGAGTTATAACAGAAGGTTTTGCTATAGTGATTCAGTGAAGTATGCCATAGGTATAGAGTTATACCAGATAGTCATGATGGTTTGATTACAATGCTACCATGATGGATGCCTAGTATGGGTGTCATGATAGTAAAAAAACATGCAAGACTTCGGACACGGACCCCACCACGGACATGGACCCCACCAAATTGCCCCTAAATGCAATACCCGGTTGTATTACACTCGGCACACCGAATAACCGTTCATACAAGGAAATATAGTTTGCAAATGCATTGTATCTGGAATTACAACCAACCAAACACATTTTAATTGCATATGTTGAGTTTCTCCATACATGGATCCAAGCAGCATCACATGATTGCAAAATAACATATTAATCATAATGAAATAAAATCATCAAGGATGCTCACCTGGTCATCAATGGCTGCAATCTTCAATGCAATGCTTCTTCCCTTGTCATGCAACCTCCTTGTAAGCACCATCAGCACCCCCAAAATCGCCGCCGCTGTCGAAATGGACCAAACGGGCCTGGCCCTCGAAACCCAAGCCCTGAATACATCCAATGGCATCTTCCACCAAGCTCTCTCTCCACTCCCCTCCTCATTTCTCACCGATTCATCACATCCCAACTCCTCTTTCTCCTCACCACTCCCCATTTCTTGGTCACCATCATCATCTAAGCTCCTATCGTTCTTTGGTTGGCTTGGGTCATCGATGTCGCCTTTGGGTTGAAGAGTAGTTATGGGATTGAGAGAGAAGTAGTTGGATTTGATGTCGGTGCTCTCTATGGAGTCATCATCAACATCAACATCATCATCATCATCATCAAGTGGTGGTTCAAAGGGGTTGGAAGTGGATGTGGAGTCTTCTTCAGATTCGTCGAGTAATTCCCAATCTTGGAGATCAGTTGGGGAATCCATTGAATGTTTTTTTTTAAGAGATAGGGAGAGAGAAGAAGTCTTCAGGTGGAGTGGGCCACATAACAATGGAATATTTCGGATTAAGATATCTTTTTATCTTATTTATATGCTTGAAATATTTCAGGGTAAATTGCTCAAACCATAGAAGGTTTTACCGCTAACAAAAAAAAACAGAGCAAATTTTCCAGCAGTATCTATATAATTGCCTGTGATACGTAATTAGTTCATATATATCACAGGCAACATATCGCAAGCAACCGTATACTTATCGTATAAAAATTAGATATAGCAGGCAACTATGAAGATACTGTGGACATGATATTTTTTATTTTAACTTTCAGTTTTTTCAAGAGGTTTTTGACAACCGTTTAGAGACCGTGGGTTTTTTCTTTAGGGAAAACTTGCTTGGGGGATTTTGACAATTTCCCAATATTTTAAGGCTTTTTTAATATACCCTCTAATCTTTCTTGAATTATATATAACCACCTCAAATCTTTTTTGATGTTAAAAAGGGGAAAGAAAAAGAAAACTCCCTTTCATGGAGATTTTGTCCATGACCAGATGTTTGAGAGTTATGATGGTGACTTTGTTTTGACTATTGAAAAAAATACCAAAGGTTTGACGAACATTATTAAATTATTATATTGTCTTGATATATATCGTTATTGTACAACCTAACAACTTAAGTTTTTAGGTTAACTGGTTCTTAATATGGTATCAGAGCACTTCAAGAGAACATGGGTTCAAACCCGTTTATTCCATCTATACCTAGCAATAAGTATACATTGTTATTCCACATCCTAACCGTTTAAGCTTTTGGGTTAACTGGTTCTTAACAAACATTAGTTTCAATTTTGTTGCATCTTTTTTCATCTTTTTTACTCTACTTATCTTAATCCCTTTATGGGTATCATTTTCTTCAACTGTTTCTCCACATAGAACTCAAATTAAAACAAATACAACTTTATAGAAATGACCCAAAATTATCGGTTGAATCTGTAGCTTAGGCATGGTTAAGTTGATGACACTCGATATTGGCAACCTCCAAAATCAGGACACGTGGCAGATGACATGTCCCAAGACTCAGAAGAAAGGCAAACTGGCCCTCCTCCGGGCCCCTGCAAATTAACCTCCTCGGCCCCTCAGCTCGCCCGAGCTGCCACAGGACAAAGACTCCTCGGCCTCCTCGCTCGTCCCCGAGCCCTCAGCCGAGGCCGTCTTCATCGTCCCTCCGACCAACTCCACCACTCACAGGCGTAACCGCCGCTCCGCGAATCTCGCCATGCGCAGATTCTACACCAACATCCCATGTTCCACGCCCCTCACGATCCCCATTAATGGGCAATCCGCTCTCTGCACGGGCGTGACATCGGGAGCGTAACTGCCGGCGAGATTCTCGCGCCTGCCGCTGCGTGCCACCACCGCTATATAAACCCCCATCACAGTGGGTCAGGTAAGCCATTCCTGACACTGGACGCCGTTACTCTGCTCGGATCTCATCACTAACTTAAGCGTCGGAGGGTCCTCGGTGGTACCAAACCAGCCCGGGACTTCCTTGCAGGTACTCGGCGACGGCTTTCTCACCCTGCCTTCTCCTCTTAAAATCCATTGAGACCCACACGCAACGAAGGATAACCGGTCGAGTTCGTCTTGAGATCAACGGGAGACAACATCTGACGGAGGCCCGAAAAGGAGCTCCATCATAAGTGTAACATCGACGTGATATGTAATAGAAATTAGATATTACACAACGAAAATAACAAATATAACTACAGATAAGACTAGGAAGGGCCCTCACGCTATGCACATTTATGAAGTCGAAAGAGAAAAATACTTTCAAAAACCTTTTAAAAAAATTTTGTGTTCTTTCGCGGTTTCAATATTTTGTTTGCTATATAACACACGAAAATCACGATATATATTCAAAAATCCCAAAAATTTTTGTTTCCTTCTAATTTTTAATATTTTGCATACATGAAAATTGTGATATTTTAAATATTCAATATTTTCCGTTTTCTCAGATTTTCAATATTTTGTATGTTATAACATAGAAAATTACGAAATTTTCAAATGTCTCGATGAATTTTGTTTCATTCAGTATTTCAATATTTTCCATGCTATAGCACACAACGACCGCAAATTTTTAAAAAATATCAAAATTTTCCGTCTTTTTTTATTTCACAATACTTTGCTTCTTATAGCACAAGAAAATCGTAAATTTAAAAAATCTCAAAAAATATGTTTTCTTTAGTTATACAGTTTTTTGTATGTTATATATCATAAGAAATTCGTGAAATATTCAATAATCTCAAAATTTTCAGTTTTCGTTCGATTTTTTATTTTGTTTGTTATATAAAGCATAAAAATTGCAATATTTTTAAAAATCCCAAAATTTTCCTATTTTTCGGTTTTTCAACATTTTGTCTATTATAGCAAAAAAAATTGCAAAATTTTTAGAAACATCAAAAGTTTTCAGTTTTTAATATTTTGCATGATGTAACACATGAAAATCATAAAAATTGTAAAATTTGTGCATGTGCATAGATTAGGGCTTATCGGGGCAGTGCCAAAAAAGAAAAAAAGAAATAAGAATCTAACATAGGGTCCTTTTTACATAAGGGAAAAGATTTAGGAGGCTTATTTAGAATGGGTAAATTGTTAAAAGCCCCTGGCCCGCTCAGGGTTCTCTAAAAATCCCTTGTAGTTTTCGAAATTGTTCGGTAGGGCATATTGTTCAAAATCTTTGTGAAAAAACCCTGGGCTATATTTCAGTTAGGCCTTGTATCCCTCAGTTGCTCGTATATTACATGCAACTATTTAGATATTACAAGCAACTGCAACTGTTTAGATATTACATGTAACTAATTAAATATTACAGACAACTAGTATACATGGGGTTTTGATTAGGCCCAGGTTTTTTTTAACAAGAGCAAAAAGCTCAGGGATGTTACACAAGTTTGAAGCAGGCCGAAGGCTTTTTGACAATTTACCCTTTAGAAATATGAAATGTTAGGAGTCTTATTTAGATATGTGAAAGATTTGAGGGTTGATATAGAAAAATACTTTCAAAAAAACATAAGAGAAGTTAGAGGGCACTTTTGTATATTTATCTTTTTACCATTTAGTTGAAAATTCCTTGAGCAATGTCAAAGGATATATTATATAAGAAAACGGGGGGTGCAGGGACGATACTGCAGTGTCCTCTCATATGGATCAGTGGAGCTTAAAGGCCTAACTATAAAATAGCCAACAAGCCCCACTAGCCTATATAAGAGTCCACTGCACACCCTGTTTACTCACATTATATGGCCATATGTTAAAAGAAAACAAATTAGATGACTTCTTTTATATCACACCTCACATCTTTTATGTAAAGGAAACCCATGATCTTGAAATTTTTCATATTTCGTCATTAATCTCTAAATTTAACAGTTGCTCTTTTAAATTTTTCCTGCATCCAAAAATTAACTAGCTTCTACGGCTACTTTCAGTTTTCCAGTACCAAGTAAAAATTATTTCAAAACACATGCTCATACACATACCTTGGCCATCTCAAGTAGTTATATAGTATGTATCAGATGACACATTTCTCACATATATATTTCTTCTTCATTTCATAAGTCTCTCAGAAGATGGATTAAGACTAAAATACAGGAAAGTATTCTCATTACATACAACTAATACACCACCAAAATAAACTTAACTTGTAATGTACTTTTGAAAATCTAATCCAAAGGATACAACAATCATACACAAAACAATGTAACAGTTGTTACTGTCGATTCTTGCAAGGAATCATTATGCTGCAGACTTGCACTGCAGCCAAACAATGAATAATACCAGTCAAATACTATCCCCTTCATCCTTTATGCTTGTAAAATCAATGCGAACTCAACATTTCACAGGTTAAATCATAGAGAACCCGAAGAACACTTCTATGACGCTCTTCTTCAGGCAATTTGAGTAATCTTGCGACTTTAGAGAACGACATGTAATGCTTTAAATGAAAATTATTGTCTGCAACAGCTGCGGCCTCTTTGTATAGCTTTGGAGGCGATAATGCCCACTGCATGCCCCATATCGCTAATGGGCGCATGTAGCAGAGAGAGCGGTACTCGTCCCTTGTGTTCCAAGCTTCAGGGGTTTGAAATGAGTACCTGCCACAATATCAGAGATTTATGAACATTATAATTAAACAAAACAAGCTTAAAAAACGACGACGACGGACCTTCATCTACTACTTTTGGGGTTGGCTACTTAAAGTCATATTCTTCCATCTGCTCTGTTAAAGCCTATTTTCTCGAATCTAGATGAAATCGGCAACTAACATATCTTTTTTGACCGTATAAATCCTCTTCTATTTTCTGTCGAGGATTGTGTTCTCGATGAAATTGGCAACATATATTTCACCAAGAAGAAGAAAGAAATTGATAACATTTATTTTTTGTATATATGTCTCTGTTGGTCTATCCATGTTCGTTACCTATATCCCTCATTGCACAAGTAATTAAAAAAAAGACCTACCTTTTATCACTAAACTACCTTGAAGTTTTTTTTATTACAACAACCTCCCCTAAATTTTGGTCTTAAGGGAGTTCATCTTTCTAAAATACCCTTAGTGTAGACCTTTTAGCGAGCTTTTTGCAATTAAAAAAAACTTTAAGGTAGTTTAGTGAAGAACGGCAATAGTTAAGAGTAGTTTAGTGTAATTCAACCTATGGAAAATGCAGAATAGTCATTCCTGTATGTCTTCAACTGCAAAATCAATATATCATTCTACACCCTAAGGGGCCTATAGGATCTTACGGTTTCTCTTTTGCCCATATTTATCTAGACCCCAAGGCACTTGATTGTGAAGCTTTCAGCTTAGGTATGGGTCATCTCAATATATTAGTGATCAACAGATTAGTTGTGATCGGGAAAGGCTTTAGATGAAGAATATGATGAGAAAAGGTATATAAAAAAAAGCAATTGCTAGGAAATAAATATATTCAAAGTGACTAAACGTCAATACATCTAATTAATTTAGAGTTAAACAATGCAGTGCCGGCAAGAAGATTCCTAGTGTTCGGTAATCCCAAAAAGAGAGTGAAATAGGCAGCCTTACACATCAAAATGCTTAATTCGGATAACTGTCATGTCAAATCCAAAATGCCAAAAGAAAATATAGGGTAATTTTATTTTTATCCAAATTTTTTCTTCTCTTCTATGTGTGTTACTGGGGAAAGATATGGCCAGGTAGGGGGGGGGGGGAGGTTAGCACATCACAAGTATCGGCAACCACTATACTCAAAACTTAAGCTAGAGTATAGCCCACTTCGTTCAACACCTTCCAACACCACTGCTCACATTGAAACAAGGGGGAATATCTAGGGTATAAATTTCACTACAATACGCTTTA
Organism: Agapanthus africanus; assembly: GCA_030015575.1. Taxonomy (NCBI): domain Eukaryota; kingdom Viridiplantae; phylum Streptophyta; class Magnoliopsida; order Asparagales; family Amaryllidaceae; genus Agapanthus; species Agapanthus africanus. The sequence continues at coordinate 717,375,650 of CM057337.1, forward strand.
CAATCTCTCTTTTTCACTAAACTACATAAACCTATTTTCCACAGAAAATTCCTTTAAACTTTGGTTTTAAGGGATTTTTTTTACCAAAATGCCCTTAAACGTAGCATTTTAAGGGAGCTTTGAAATAGGAAATTTTTTAAGGCAGTTTAGTGAAAATATTGATATGTTAAGTGTAATTTAGTGAAATTTACCCTTTTAGTGTTGGTGATGTGATTTGAAGCTAGGACCCAATATTTCCTAAACTTGGGTTACCATGTCGGTGACCACTTTATCCTAGAAATTAAGCTAACTGACTTTGGACCAGCAGTTTTTTTTTTCTTTTTTAATATCAGGGAAAGGTGAAGAAAAGGGGAAAACCCTTAACTATCATTGCAGTTCACTAAACTGCCTTAAAAGGTTTTTTTTATTAGAGTAAGCTCCCTTATAGTGCTGTATTTAAGGGTATTTCAGAAATCCCTTAAAACCAAACTCTAAGGGAGCCGACTATAACTTTTTTAAAGGTATTTAGTGAAAAAAAAAGGTACTTTGGTGAAATTACCCCACAAGAAAAACCGACTTACCCAAGCCCTCGTTCGGACCAAGCAGTTTCAAAAACGCCTTCTGCAGTTTTAAATCCCATATCAACCATGCCTTCCTGGATCATAGTGGCAGAAACGGCATATGTAACTCCAGACCAAATCTCACTTGATTGCATCGTCGACGAGTCAAAACTGCCATCTGGCCTCATCCCATTAACTGCCCCCCTTTTCCCATTTTTGAACTTGAGGACGTTGAAAGCATAGACTTTTTCTAGCGCAGTTTGTGCTTTCTCTTCATCAACTATCGGCTGAAGCCCACATGCTCTAGCATACCTGAAAAATCATGAATGATTACTGAACACCAAGAAATAACATATATGCAATGATCATGAATAATTTAGAGTTAAATGCAAAAAAACTGTAGTTTACTCTGTATGTTCATTGATCAGTGCAAAAAAACTTATAGCCCCTCATTTATCAGTGCAAACACCCACTATGTTCATTGATCAAAACCACCAAAACTCTCAAAATCTACTCTAAACAATACAAAACAAGTTCAAGAGTTAATTAAACTACCATCTAAGCTGCTTAGAGTTGAATTTGAGTGTTTTAATCGATAAGCGGACAGTGTTTATGCGAATAAATCACTTGAGGGGTTAGAAGTCCTATATGGGGTAAACTATTTAGGGATTCATGCAATAAACCCACCCATAAATTTTATTGCATAGGCCTAAGTATCATAGTCTACCATAATTTGGAAAACATATTTAAGGAATAATTCTGAACGATGGTAGAAAACAAGAACGGAAAAATACTCTGATGACTAATTTATAAATTATTTAACCTATCCGAAACATACCACTGTCCAGCCAATTGATCGGATTGGATAGACGAGCTAGTTTTGCCGCCGTTATTATCATAGTTGAAATACGAACCGTTCCACAACTTCATATAAACAGATTTCGCCCTCTCATACTTATTCCAAAACATCTCTTCAGATTCTTTATCGCCAACCTCGTGTGCCATTGCCGATGCAGCCTGCAAAGCGGCAACCCAAAGGCCACCACAATACGCACTAACACCTGCAACCGACCACACATCATAAGTTTGATCGGGGAAATCTTCATTCTCAATCATTCCATCTCCATCTTTATCAAATTGATCCATATAAGCCATGGCCATATAAACTGCAGGCCAAACCGCTTTAGCAAAGGACTTATCGCCTGTAAGTATTGTGTCTCTATACACTTGGAGTACAAATTTAGGGTTAAGGTCTTTCCATCGATCCGTGTTATGAAGTGTATAAGCATTTACTTTGAACCATGGATCGGATAACCCTAGATCATGAGGTACGGCACCTAAAACTTTTCTTGCAGCATATTTTCCGTCATTTAAAATTTGCAATTTTTCCGGATCATGCATCATTACTGCAGCTGCAAAGTCTCTTTGAATGCTGAGCTCCAGTTTTGGAAATAGCATGGCTAAAGAGAAAGATGAGTAGAAATGGACATCGTATGTGTTCCACATAATATACTCGATCCCTTCAAGATAGAGAAATTGGCCTATGTTCTCTTCTCCTTGAAGCAATGATGTCCCGAAAGCAAAACTTGATGCAGTAGGACAATGCATTCTCTCAATTACCGTTGCCATTTTGTTGAGGATATTGGCGGCAGTATTGTTTTTGGGAATGGCTTCGGTTAAGTTCTTGCAATCTCCATTTAACATATCAAGGGAGAAATTTTTTTCCTCAATTGCGGCCAAACTTTGTATTGGTAGTGACCCGTCTGTATAAAAAGTTAAAACACATGGTGGGTCAATCCTACAGAGTAAACTGCAAAAAGATCAAGGCTAAATTACATTGAAATGCCCTTAACTATCGTTGCTTTTCACTAAACTACTTGATGGGTTTTTTTTTTTTAACTAGAGTGAACTTACTTAACTTTTATTTTGAAGGAGTTTTCACCACAAAAAAACCCTAATGATGTAGTATTTTCAGGGAAGCATAGTGTAACTAAATTTTTCTTTTGAGGAAGTTTAGTGAACAAACAAGGATCATCAAAGGGTACATTAGTTTTAGCCTCAAACAATTTGAGAGGTTGAAACCTGTCCATATTGTTCCCCCAGCATTAAGATAGTACAGCTCATTGAAAAGAGTGACAGGGTACCTGCCAAGAACATCGAAACATTTCACATTACAGTATTATAGAAAGTCATGAAAACTGGTAAACAAGTTAATATCAAGAATGTACCATTCTGGAAGTCTCTTGTCCCGCAGAACAGGGTTTTGCCATTCTTCGATTTGCGATGCCCATGAGCCGTGTTCTTAATTTAAGAGGGATATACATATAGAAGATGCAACAAATTAATCAGTAACCTTGAACAAATATTATCTGCTGTATGTTGATATTAGCCATATAGCAGATCGAAATATATTAATTGAATACTTATCAAGCGTTCTGGAAAGTGAGAGGTACATTGAGAGTAGAAATCACCATTTTGTCAATGAATGAGAGGCAAGAAGGAAACTAAGGGCCAAAATTCTAATTATTTAGTTGATTGCAGACACCAGTTAACAGTGAACTAGGCTTTCTAAAAAGTAAGTAAACAGCAAAGAAAAAACTATTTATGTATGCATTTGACTGGCATGTGACTTGTTAAAAATCGAAAAGCATCAAACCTCTTTAGAAATCATTTTCAGTTCAAAGTCATCAAAGCTAGGATTTCTAGTATACAGAGTAATATGTTATTGGGAGTAACAACTCACATGCTCATCTCTATCATTTAGCTCGTAGTCAAATATAGTTGGCTAATTTGCAGGAAACCCCTGAATGTTTGCCAAATTAGCAACTTTAACAGCGTTTTCTTCTGTCACCTGCCATTCAGGCAATTCCCTTTGACTAATGGCATTTACTCTTTCAACCCTCAGCTTATCCCCAGCTAACCGTCTTATTGCTCTCAGTTCATCTTTCCCAATTCCCCCCTCCAAACTGTGATAATTCCAACATATTTTTCTATAGAATCTATCCAAAAATTAACAAATTATAAGGTGACAAGAAAGAATTTTCGGGATAAACTATGATATAAATTAATTGTTTTTTTTGGGTGGGGGGGGGGGGGGTTGGGGGTGATCATAAAGGATGATTGACTGTAGAGGACTTTAGAAATAGAAATGGAGTAGATAGCATTGTTAAGCAAACTGCAGCCTTTTAATTCAGGGGGTGGTTTCCTGCTAATCGGAAGAACGTGAAAAACTGCAAATAAATTATCAAGTATAATTAATGCGCGTTAATTCAAAGCTTGACATATTATGCAGTAATTTTCACCAAGGGAAGGAAGCATAATTATCGAGTTGATGTAATAGCTTGAAATAGGGTGGTCAAAACCCGCATTACAAAGGGTATGGTCAAAACTATAGATCCATTTACCAAGACAAGAATCCAGATCCGTTAAGAATAATATATGGGTCAACTCTGTATTTTCTTAGCATGGACTTGTTTAAGACCCTAGCCATTTACTATATGACTCTCTTAACCTTTCCGATTTCCTAAATGCAATTCCCTCCTCTTACAAGGACAGCTACAATCAAAACCCCTTTCCTCATCATCAAACCTCTCTCATCATACCCCAATAAAACATCTACTATGCATAAATGTCTTCCTTTTCCCCCCTTAATTGTATCTCATTTGGTCGATTTAGCTCATTGTAGACTTAATCTGAATGATTGGAGAAAAAAATTAAAGTTATTTGAATGATATTTTTTATTATGATAAATGTTGATTTCGGTAGATGGATCGAACCCGATTCCTAATGGACCTGGGCTGGATCTATCTCATAATCCCGTTGAGTAAATGGTTGGGTCTGGATCCACTATAGATACAAATTCCGGATCCAACCTAGCACATTTACTGGCCTACCTGCAGCGATATAAGCATGATTCTGAAAGTACAAGAAAAGTTAAGCCAACTGTAGGACAAGTACTATTTTATTTGAACATCAAAATAACTATTATTGCAGCATATCATAAAGCAATGTGGCTATCAAAGAATTAAGTTCAAACCAGTATCAGATTGTCTACAATATCAAAAAATTATCTAATTTATCAAAAGAAAATGTCCCCGGAATATGCAATCAAGAAACTGTCAGCTCAAGAGTACCTAAATATGTCACTAGAACTAAAGGGAATAATTCTAAAATTCATTAACTGCTGGTGTAGATTTGAAATTACCAATGATGGCATCATGTGCAAGCCTTGCCGCTGCATCTCCGTTTGTGCCATAAAATTTGGTATAACGCCTGGCATAGTAAATTACTTTAGCACCAACATTATAGTTAGCTCTGTTATTGAAAACATGAAGCAGTTCCACTTACCTGTGACAAATCTTCCCGCTGGGGAATTTTACATCAGGGCAAGCCCATGCCAATGAAAATGTAACAGTACATGTAGCTTGAGAAGGAAGTGATACAGAAGCTGCAACAGCCGCTCCAATAGTTGAACCTGGTTCCGAATGTGTAAATGTGTTGGTGGAAGCAAGGTTGTCAAAGGATCCACGCTATTAGATTAAAATATATATCAATTTATCAAACAGCAGTCATGAAAATTGAGAAAGCCTGGCATCTGTATAAAAGGAATTAATCAGTGGTGCATATGTACAAAATGACTAGACAACGAAAGAAAAACTCAAGCAAGCTGTGTAAATAATGTGGGCATGCCAGAAAATGTGAGATGCTCTTCAGTATGACTTCAATAGAAGTGCCCTGCATTAATCTGAAAAGGTTCGTGAACGAATTATAATGTCACTTTATAAGGTTGGTTGCAAGATAACTAGTTAGATTATCATTTGCCATTAATGTTGTTTGAATTAAGTGTTAAGGTGCTAAGTTCACATTTTTGGATCATAATTGCGCGTCACATTTTGCAATTTATGCACATCTAATGAGTTCCCCAGTCACAATACATGTCATGCTTTTGTTGATCTAGCCATTGCTTTCTCTAATCCGTATGGTATCAATTCCGTTCTCATGTTATTCATGAACATGCAAGAAATTCACATAAGACCTGTGAGGAACAAAACGGCATCAAAAAATCATCGTTAATGGAATGAAATAATACTTAATCTAATTCTTTCTCCGAGAAGCCCGTTTTGGGACACTCTAACCTTCTACACAGAGGGGATCACACCCATGGGTTAACTATTAGTATAGTAATATTGCGTTACAGCAATAAGATAGACACATGTGAATTGTGATCCAATGACAAAAACATGGTAATTTACAAGAACCAGTGTACCAAAAACCATGAACTAAATTACACTTATTTGACTCTTAATGCTCCTTTCACATTGGCCTCTAGAACATTTGGAAAGCATACAGAGGAAAGAGACTAGCTTATAAAGACAGGATAAATAGGAGGTACATTATTTTATTTACATTGATGAAGTTTGAACCCAGAAACTTTTAAAACCTATTCCTCTGATACCATGTCAAGATTCACTTCACCCAATTGCTTAAGCTAATAGGTTTGGATTAATACTTGTATCAAGCTAACTTAGTTGCTAACTTAGTTGCTAACCTAACACAACAAAAGTAAGGTTTAAGTTTGATCTTGCAAACCTTGATTCAGGCAAATTAATAAATATATAAAACATGTTATCCATAATTTGTATTGCTAAACGATTTGCAAAACATATTTATATTTCTCGTCCTGCTATTTCTTCAGCTGAATGATAATAACTTAATTGCTATATGCCCTTTAGTATCTTTAGCATATTTGAAAGAAGCGAAAATTTATAAAGTGCAGTAAATTCTCCAAGCACTTTGTTCTCAAGTTAGACCGTTGGAAATGGTTGTCTTAAATATATTCAGCTTGTAAATCTTATGGTCGATTTAGAATCTGGTAACGACGCCGGAGAAAGTAAATAAGAATGTGAATCCAAATTCAAGGATCCACCATACTAGGGCCTAACTTGTAGACTGTGATATTCATTAAACCACAACCATGCAATCCATTTTAATCCATTGAATATAATGAAGGTATACACACAAAAAGTCTGAACATAATATTTGGGATAATTATATCTGGGTAGAGGCTATATGTTTTACTTAACTAGCTTTCTCTAGCGCCCGTCATCATATAAGTAAATCTACTAAAAAACTGTCAACGCCTTCTTTCCATGTCAATATGTGCTTATGCTTATATATCATAAATACAACAGGTCATAGACATGATGACAATCACTATGTTAAAAGTTAAGTTAGACATACATTACTATCTCATAACCAAACAGTTCTAGCTTTTCAGAATAGTGTTTTACAACATGGTATCAGAGTGCACCAGGTTTCAAGAGGCCCTGGTCCTGGGTTAAATCTCATCATTGCCGGTGAACACACACACACACACACACACACATTTATTCTGCCTTCACAAGCGACTACATAGCCCAAGAGCTAATGTGAATGGGAGTGTTAGGTTTCATGTTTATGCATTGTAATCCCACAATTCAACAGCATAAGCTTTTTGGTAAAGTGGTTTATGACACACAATATACTAAACGCAAAAGCAAACAATTCTGTAGATTAGCAAACAAATATTGTGCAGCAACCATGTGGAATTAAATTTGAAAGAGACAACTAATAGAACATTCCACCGAAGGGACCGGAATTTAAATCATGCTTAGGGACCACAACAAGAAGGCAGAAGAACAGTTTCTATTTCAATTAAACTTTTGAAGGAAATCAACAAATGAATCTACCTTTTTTATTTCATTCCACATATCTCTTGCTGTGTATCCATCAGAGCTTCCAGATACTACAAAGTAAGGGCATTCAGAGACATGAACATCTTCTGTTTCTTGTGCCGCTATCGAAAATGTCACCGGAGATTGCCCATTCGCAGTTCTGAATGAATATAAAAATCCAGTCGAGAAATCATATATTTTTATATGATTGAATGGGGCTTGTACTGAATTATTACTCTTTAGACTTTAGTAATTCCTGAACTCACTTGTGATGCAGGATAACTCCACGCACGCCATCTTTTTCACTAACGTTACCAAAGGTGTGTTAATATAAATTCATACATTGAAATGCATGGATGTAAAGCTACCAACAAAATAAGGAAACAATATGATTATGGGAATTCTTACTCCATTTTCGAATTTGTATGAGAACCAGAAAACCCAGATTTTCCACCCACAGAATTCTGCAACATAAGAAAATAATAACAAGACGAACTGAAGGTCATGTTGTTTGCTTTGACAAAGATATTTTTTTAATAAAAAAGGATAAGGGTATATAACAAATAGCCAAGATGAATAGACTACATCTCTATATGAAATATGATTCATGAGATACAATATGCAATTGAGAACGTTTCAGTATTTAAACTTACAGCCCACGAAAAGAGCAATGTCACTTCTGCAGCAGTATTCCCTGAGTTTGTGAGCTGAAATTATCATAGATCATAGATCAACTCCTCAAATAATCAATTAAATATTAATTATAATGCATAGAAATGAAAGTACTAACCGTAAATGTAAATACTGCAACTGGTAAACTACTTTGTTGATAATTGTGGGGAATAAATGGTGAAACCTGACAGCAGGTTATTTTCAGATCTGGGTCAGGCTCCCCTATATCGACAAACATATAACAGATAAAACAATTAAAAGCTTCATGACTGTAACTAGTCGAGAATCAATCATTTGAAAATTGTTACCATCATATATAGTCCATGCCCTTGGATATAGAGCGTGATATGTAGATTTTTTGCCACTCAGGGTCCAATCCCAAGATCCAATTCCTGATCTGGAACTTTCTCTGCCAACATAAAGCAATATAAAGATATAGGGATGTTGATATTCACATGCTCAGACAATGCAGGCAATGTATTAACGCAAATGCCTTTACCAACTCTTCTAATCTCTCTCTACTGGATATTAAAACCCACACATTAATATTAAGCATATAAGACATCTGAAAATATTCTTACTTGAGCACTTTGGGGTTCCGTGGAGACAACACGGTAGAGTATCTTGTACCATCAGAGCGTGATATGAAAACCTATCCAATGAATTCTATTAAAATAGCATATACAAAACTCAGAATACTGTTGTGATATAAGATGGCTTCTGAAGAACCATGGAGGCTTCAGCCAAACCAAATGTATGAACTATGAAGTATTTTGTGTCTAAGACATATATATAAGAGTTCATCCTCGGTGTTTTTTCTGAGAGCAAGCATTTGTGCAAGTGTGTAGGGGAGGGAGTTAGGGTGGGGCAAGGGTGTGTGGGTGTATGTGCAGCCGTGTTGGTATGAGTGCGTAGGTGTTATTTGTATTGCATGCTTAAGTCAATGATATAGCTTGATAGGATAAGGAACGGAAATTGCCATAGTTGTTGCCGTTGTGGTGGTGGTGCCAAACACTTCAGTAATAACAACTCACTGTTGTAAAAAGCCCCATGAAAGCCCTGGTAATGCCCTGCTTTAGCGGAAAGCAGCCATAAGACAATTTGCTTTCACAAGAAGTGGTAGCATAACTATAAAGCCTTTGCACTAATTTAGAGGAAATAAGCCCGTCTTTGGGTCGCTTAAACCTGCTTTTTAGCGGGTCAAATGGGGACAGAGATAGAGCCCTTCCTCTATTAACAATGTGAATAATACTATTAAATTATGTACTGATTGAACATCTTCGTTCTATCATTTGACATGAGTTTCTTAAACCTTGTATTGTTAACACATTTATTAATGTTGTCTTGATATGCTTCAATCTATTTCTACCATTGCATAGAAATTTTGTGAAAATTACCAAAATAACATCTCATTTATTAGTTTTTTGTTCTAAAAGTTTCTATTTATTTATTTCTTATCATTAATTATTTATAAAAAGCCTTGGCATTTTTTGACACTGAAGCCTAAGCCCTGCCTTCCCACTTCACTTTGCTTTTTGCTTTTCACAACATCGCAATAAATGTGTAGGCTTGCAGCATGCCATAGTCTAAAATTCACATGACAGTATCCAACTTACAGAGAACTGATTTGCTAAGACAGGTTTATCTTCACGTATTCCAGGGAATAGTTGCCAGCGTTGAAAATCTCCTGTGTAGCTTCTTCCGATACTCCCTGCACTGGTGGTTTTTTATTTCCAAAATTGAGAGAATAAGTAGTGATTTTTTTTATCGATCAAGTCAAGGAAACAGTTCGAAAAAGCTCATTAACGACTTAAGAACAGGAAGAAGATACAAGAAGAGATAAAACCATGCGTACTTCCATAAGTATTTATCAATAAAAATGATATCTACCAGTAATTTATTCTCTTATTTCAAAAAATATGTTAAACTTTTAACTCCTTTAACTCCTTATTTTTGTTTTGTACACCTGAAGTGGTATGTGTCGCTATATTTGTATGTTGGGCTACGTAAATACTCAGGGACGGATCCACTAAGTACGTAGAGGTGTGCCCCCGTTTGAAATTTAGGAAAATAGAGATTAATATATGTTATATACGAGTTTTGGGAATTATTGGGTATATGTTATATATGTTTGTAGCAAAAATAAAGCAAAAGGAGACTTTAGTCCAAGTGGTAATGCATATTATTTCCTGACAAAAGGTCTTGGGTTCAATTCCCACTACTAGCTACATTACTTTTCAGATTATCTTTAAGAGGGTATGAATAAGCATTATGCTTTTGCTTACTTTTCAGATTATCTTTAAGAGGGTATGAATAGCATTATGCTTTTGCTTTTAAGGAAAATAGTTTCTTCTATATTTGTAACTAAATTGATTTAAAACCGTGTTTTAAATTATTTTAGGATTTTTTATAAAATAGTTAGTATGAATTTTTAACGGGTCCTAACTTTTTCTGGTGCCCTCACTAGTGAAAATTCCTGGATCCGCTCCTGTAAATATTGTTGCTGATAAAGAACATAAGCAGAAACAAGCCTTGTTCCTTCTAATAGAAGCAGTTGGAATGTGTAGAATTGTAACTAATTAATAATTTCAAGTATCTGGATCAAGAAAAACTTCATTATAATTAACTCTGAACAGACAAAATTATATTTCTCACTGTTTCCGCCACTATGGTAGTGAGTGCAAGCTAAACTATTATGATGAAAATACATTGAAAGTGTTAAGGGCCCACCCAATGCCGCCCAATGGAACACCTTGACAAGACGTCGTAAAATGCTTTTTTGTGGGATCAATAAATATAGCCTGGAAAAAAACATTGGTGATAGGAAATATCAAAGGAAGATCCAAATGAGAATATTAAAACAAATATAAAACATTGTAACCAAATATTGTAATAAAGTTCAATCTCGGAAAGATGGGTGTACCTTTCCTTTTGTCGATTCCTGTATGAGATGCCGCGCTATACGGTAACCTAAGTGAGCCTGTTAGGAATCAATAGACTTATAAATAAATAAATAAAATCAACGAGAAGAAGAAATAGACCTAAGTCACATTGAAGCATCCAATTATAGCATAGCAGATAATGGACATAAATAATAGTTCGTTTCCAGATCATAAGAGGTAGATTCAAATTACTTCTGCAAAAATCTAATATCGCCTTAGCATGAACAACAAGAATGATTTTCTTATTTATATGCAGTAGGCACCAAATTCTGATATATATTCATCAAGGAGGAGAAAATAGTTTGGTATAGCAGAGTTAAAATTCCATACACCAGAATGGGCACAATGAGAAAGACATTTCACTTCAAAGCTCTAATTGATTGGTATTGGCTCTTGTAATATAATAGTAGAGAAAGGATGCCTCTGTAGCAAAGTGTGGTAATATTTGAGAAATCCAAATAAACAGTCAGATTCTGCTAGCATAAACAGATCAAAAGATCAATGCAAATCATCTTCTTATCAACAGATCAAAAGTTAAAGTAAGCCACTGGATACATTTGGTTATTAATAGCGCATTAAAAATCATGACAGATTGATAAATTTCTAGCAATAAGCGAAGATAATCATAGATTATGAACTAATAAGAAAATCTATAGACACGGCCTTGGTAAATACAAAAGTGAAAAGGTAAAAGAAAAGATAAGCCTCTGATCCGTCCAATGCAACATCGAACTTTTTAAAATCCCGACTAAACTAAACCAAAGCACTAGAATAAACTTTTTATGGGCTTTGCATAAATCTACTGAACAAGTTCGTATCTTGACCATGAATTTACTGAACCAGTGTGTATCTTGACTCGATGCAATAGATAGGTGACATTTTCTGGACTCGTCTTCGGTTATTATTGACATATTTCAAGTGGTTTGGGATTTGAATCGGAGGAATACATGGTACAAAAGATGTTGATGGGTCAAGTTTTCAATTTGAAGCTGCGAAGGAAGGGGTATTTTAGGATAAATTGTAACATCAGAAAAAGTCACATACTGAGAGATTGATGGTCTAAGAAAACAGCTGAGGATCAACTATGTCACAACTACAACCAAAAAATTAATTTATATATAGCATACACACCCACGACATAGTAGCCACCTTTTCATCTGAAGGTACTGGAAAAATGCAGGTCGTTGGAGAAAAAGTTTAAAAGGCAATTCAATGGGTCTGACCAAGGGCGGATCCAGGAATTTTGGTTGACGGGAGCACTCCGCTCAAACGTTCAATAAAAAATTTCAACTAATTAAGGATTAATCTTTAAACGCGCGCATGTGTACGCGCATACGCGTGTATGCGCTCATGTGAGTGATAAAGATCGTTGAAGATGGATCTTCACAACAATCTAAAAAAACATAATAAATGAAAATTGTACAAAATTTTATAATATTTCGGTCATAAGCATTAAAAATAACAGTGTTTACAATATTACATTGAAATGTTTCATATCTTGAAAGCGTTTTCTATTACCCCAATTATATCGGTTAATGGTTACCATATCAAAAATTATAATAGAGAAGGGTGTGGTGCAGAATAAAAGGTTTTTTGTATTTGAATTAGTATAGAATAAGCCCTAGTTAGACAATAAGTTAAAACAAAAGAATGGTTTGTATGTATGCAAACCGTGATTCCGTGAAAATAGGGTCTTGCAAACTTTAGAATTGTTTGGCAACATAGGCTTGAAACCAAAGTTTCGTTTAAAAATAAGGTTCAAAATAAGATCGTGGTTTGAAACTTTGCTAGAAAAGGTTTTGAGCCTCTAAATTTCTTGAAGTCACGGTTCAGAAACTTTATTTTGGTTGACAAAATTTCCCTCGGTTTAAATATTTGGAGTTTAGTCTTGCAATCCTACGAAACTATTGTTTCGGACATCGCAACCTGTTGTAAACGAGACTGAAAACTTATGGTTTATTGATAATCCTTTTATCATTAAAATAATGGTTGGACTAGGCTTTTGTACTTTAGAATAACCATTGGTAAAGGGTTATGCTTAGTATTATGATTTTTTCTAACATACGGATACCTATACATTAGCATGTTTTTTCTCCCAAAAGGGGGCACGTCACCCCTCATCACTTCAAATGAATCCGTCCCTGGGTCTAACAACTTGCTAAGATTTTTTTATAAAAAAATCCAACAGGAAATATCAAGTACAAAAAGGAGTAGGATAAATAAATGTCGTTGCCAGGTATAAACATGAACTTCCCTCCGTTAGAATGCTGATGACGTCAAAGAAGATGCACGTAATGCAAAAACAAGAATTAATATACATGATTAAGTTCGTCTTTTAGGATTGTTGGGGTGCTCTCCAGAACTTTTGTCCCCTTGACGGTTCCAAAAGGTAGCTTGATGAAAACTTTGGTGGGGAAAATTGCTAAGCCATTTTGCTTATCCTCGAATATATATTCCTTAAAAAGGCATTTCATGATTCAAAAATACATTATCATTTCCTCTTTTCCTAAAAGTAATTACACAAAGGAATGGTGACAAACAAATAGTGGTTGGACTTTTTTGAATTAGATATCATCATCACTATCATCATCATGAGAATAAAGCAAATTCAATGTTTTCACTGGTATAATAAATGAGAAAAAGGCATCACCGGTCAGATATTATATATATTATGGAAGGCCCAGGTCCAATCTTGATACAAAACAAATAAATAAATCCTCACTGAAACATATTTCTTGTCAACGAACAACCAGGATTTAAAGACCACAAGAGTAGAAATGTATAGTATTAGAAACAAAATGAATCAATGCAACAAAATACACAAATTAAATGTATACACCTTCTAGCATTTGGAGGCAAAGGCATCTTTCAAATTCACAGCCCATCAACTAAGTTCGCCAATCAATAAGAGACGGCTCTCTCGGGCTTAAATAGTTGCATTCATAAATATATCCATTAAATGTTATGATTGTCCCATGTGTCGCCAATTTAATACTTATTCTTGCAAGATAAAAGGAAGTATATAACAATCTTCTTTTAGCTCAAAATAATCGTCATTAATCGGATTTTTATGGATTGTGATATTTCTTCATAAACAGTGTAATTATTAGAATAACGAATAGAGTTTGCATTTATTTTATTTTTGTATGAATTATAAGCACATAATACATTATTAGTTTTGATTGAAAAATAATTATTGAATGTAAATTATTAAAAAAAGATAATCATATACTTTATATTATGCATGGTAAATAATCTAAATGTAATTTTAATTTTCTAAATAGTAAGTTTCTTTATTTGAATATCCAGATAGTAATTGATTTATTTCTTTATAAAAAATATCATATGACAACTTAGATCTTAGTTTAGGATTTTATGACTGCATAGAGGCTAAATTTCGCTTAAATACCAAAAAAATTGTACTTTTTTAACGGAAATAGTACTTTTTTAACAGAAATACCATATATTGTGACTTGTTAGTAGATACCAAGAATAATCATTATACCTAAATAAATATCATATTTTGGTGTTTTTTTATTTATAATTTACAAATGTAAACATCAAGTTTATATTATGTATTATGGGTATAAACCAATGCAAATAATAAATTATGTCAATATTTTAGCTAAAGAAAATCTTTTTCCATGAATTCGTTACCTCATATATTTTTAAATAGTGATTGTTATTTGAGTTGTAAAATTTTAGCATAAACTTTAAAGCAAGTATAGTTTCTATAAGCAAATGCGACTATTGCTATTTGAAATATTATTGTTTTTATTATATTTGAAAATATATATATGATATTTTTGGTGAAATTTTTAGATACAAATATTAGTATTTCTAATTTTTTTATTTTTCTAAATTCCTATCAATTATTATCAACTATATAACCCAAGGATGATTAAGAGAATATGGAAAAAAGCAAGGGCAAAAGATGGAAGTGGAAAGATAGTGTTTTGACCATAAGATCTTGCAAAAGATTTTCTAAAAAGCCATCTTTGTATTAATTATATAAATAGATAGATAGATAGTGGCCAATATTTAATGGGGTACAGATATCTTTCTATCATTTCCATCAGAACTCCAAATATAGTAAAATAACACTAGAAATCGTTTGAGTTGGATGAAACAACAATAACGCTAAAAACATATTATTATCCGAGATGGCTGATTCCGATCCCAAAAATGATCGTCTGAGTCTGAGTTCTGAGGCTGATACCGGATTTAGCATTTGAATAGTAGGGTCTCGGTATTAGGTTTATTAATGGTTAGTGGGTTTATCAATAGGCTAATAGGTCCAAAAATTGTTTGATTGGTTTATGATAGGTTTTTGGTTATTACGATTAGTTTGACATCACATCAATAACTACAAATGATGTTGCTAAATTGTTCATAGTTGGTTTAACTTAGATTTTTTTAAAAATCGTAATTCTTAGAATTTATTTTTCTTAAACGTAAAATATGACATTCTGATCCGAGAGAGCCGATACAGCTGAGATTGCCCATTCCGATCTTAAAAGTGACCATCTGATACCGAACTTTAAACCTGGTTATAACTTAAATCCAAGATCCTAAGGAAACAAATTTTATTACGTACTGACTAATAATCATAAAACCAACATTTTCCTTATATTATATGAATATAAGTTGTGTTAAATTTTAATAAATACCATAAGAAAAAAAATGATGACATTGCATAGCAACACCACCACCAAACATCAATAAGAATTACCATTTGCAGCGACTCTCGAATAGTCACTTTAAAATGTGCCAGCTCGCGTCCTTTATCGCACAATTTCCTTTCCCATGTTAACCGTGGTGGTTGTGCAAAATCCACATTTGCCTATAAAGATTTATTGATAAACAAAATGTTAAGGTCAAGAGGTTGGCGGTGTACATGAAAGGTAAAGAGAACAGCAAGAATGATAAGCTGATACTTCAAAAAGGTTTATCAGTTGAACGATCAAAATTACACCTAAAATGACACGATTCACATCAGTGATGGCAATACCTACCGACATTGTCATCTATGCAAATCCTTTTGCACATCCGATTAATCTCGTAAAAACGACCCATCAAACGCTCATGGCGTGAAAACACAATAAAACGACGCACATTCATTTGTGGTTTGTTTTGTATTGCTGATTAGAACCAAAATATTTATATACTTCCAGCTACCAAGTTGATTACAATGAGGTAAAAATGAAAAATGAGCAAAGGAGATGCACATTCAAATGTTTGTTTGCATTTCAGAGACACTAAGTTGCATTTAAGTTGACTAGAAACGCACATGCTATTTGAAACAAACGAGCTAACCAAAAAACATTGATAAGGCTAAGATGACCGGGTCTATTTAGATAACTCCTATATGTTGATTCCAAAAAATTCCCTAAATTACAAAAAGCTAACATATTTTTCATACATTTGCCGATTCTTCTATTATAGCTCCTTTAGTATAATGTATGGTTATAGAATCCATGTTTTAATTTATAAACTATGGTGAGGGGATACACACACACCCCACACAGATACATAGGAAAAAATGTTCCTAAGGTGACACCTTAGGGTACAACCTAACGAGTCGCCTACGCGGCAGTTAATGAAAGGCTTATTTTATTAATAAATGCTAATATAATTAATGAAGGCTAATGCATTTATGAGCTAAAGATATTCATGAAGTGTAAAATGAGTGACTCTTTAAATTGCACCCAAGGAGTCACCTTAGGGTCATTTGACCCTATATATAGGAACATTTTCCCTGTGTCGAGAGTGCGGATCCGTTAGGGCGGGGTTCGTGCTTTTCAAATTCACGATTTTTTTTGTGGGACATCCGATCAACGATATGTTTCGATCAAGTTGATCAGCGCATCCTAGATAGTGTGTATTCAGGCACTACTTCTTGCAGACAAATTGCAAAGAAAATAACATATTTGGGAATATATGGTGCATCTTATTATTTATTAAAAAGAAGAATTTCACTTCCTGGCATGTTATATGAAAGTGATAGGGAAAAAAAGAGAGAAGGAATAGAATTGAGGGAGACGGGGCCAGGATTTAACCATGGGGTGTGCCGGGAGGAGTTGAAGAACTTAATTTTTTAATTATGATCTTCAAGAAATCCCCTATAATACTGTATTAAAACCTTAGCAATGCAATAATTCCAAGAAGATAGAGAAATGTGAATCTTTACCATCCTAAGTTCTAAACTTTATTAAAATTGTTCTAAATAATAACGTATAAATCTTTATAGTACTTATAATAAACAAGCATTTTACCAATTAAAATAAATCAAATTATAGAACAAGTCAAGATTGTACAGAATTCAAATTCATATACTTATCTCCTCTCCGACCTATTCCTCCTCCCATTAGAGAAAATAAATTTTTGTTCTATATTCTACTCATACAAAAGAAAAAAAGTAAATAGGGTTCTTAACAAAATCAAGCATCGGAATTGGTAAATTAAAATAATAGTTTCTTGTTATGAAATACATCGGTATTAGCTAAAATATTTAGAGGGATGTAGGGATATATAGGAAAGAAAAGCAGCTTCTAATTTTAAATTGGATTTAATTGGTTTATATTTGGTATTGGTATCAAAAAGAATACTTAAGTAGAGGAGTATTGATTTTAATTGATTTTTAAAATAGATAGTAGAAGTTAAGGAAATGTCAAAAGTTATAAACATTAGTTGCAATTTGTAACTCAATGAATCAATTACAAGGGAGACCCAAAATTATGGGCCGCATGGATTCATGGGATATGAATAGTATTACGACATGATATTTTAGGAAGGCGCAGGAATCTCTGCCCTTTTATTTTCTTTCGAAGAGACAGGGGCGCCACTAGGGGTGTCAAACGGGTCGGGTCGCAAATGGGTCGGGTCAAGCTTGACCCGCCTAAATACGGGTTCGGGTCAACCTGACCTGAATAATAAACGGGTTGATTTATGTCAACCCAAATCCGACCCTAGTAATATCGGATCGACCCGACCCGAATTCCAGCAAGCAATACTAAATTAGATTCAAGGACTCTTGTTAGAGTTTTCCAATCTGATAATTCAGAAAGTGAGTGTTCAGATATAGCTCGTTTAAAAGATCTTGGTATTAAAATTGTTGAAAATTTCATAAAATCCCGCAATAATTAATTTATTCACAAACACATTAACCCAAAATAGACTAAAAGTAGTATATATATCCCATCATTTGAAATGGCTTTAGAAAGCAGAAATAAAAGAAAAGAGAGACAAATGTCATGTAATTTAACGGGTCGAACGGGTCTCAACCCTTGACCCGACCCGTTTATTAAACAGGTCGACCCGGCCCGACCGTTTATTAAACGGGTCAAACGGGTTTGAGTCATGTTCGGGTGGAATAATCGGGTTTGGATATTTTTCACAAGCCTACTGACCACCCGTGCAAGCACCTCCTACCTCTGTCTCAGACTGGTGTTGAGCACAAAAATACTGATCCCCTCATAAAAATCCCCTAAACCTAATCAATTGTGGGAACCTTTAGTTGCGAGTATCTCTTTTGACTAGGTCAAAAGAGATACCCGCTCCAATTTCGAAGCGGTTTCAGGTATCTCCAAAAGATACCCGCAGGAGCAGTTTTTGGGTTCTTAGTGAATTATTTTCACCCCCACTACCCCTAAAAATGTGGGTAGTGGTCTACTAGCTCTCCCATTCTATAAATACCTCTTCAAGAGGCAGAAAACACACGACACAAGAGAATTTACAAGTTTTTACATGTTGAAAACTTGAAGACTCTCGGCTTGAAAGAAGAGGAAGAAGAAGAAGAAGGTGGATAATTGATGAAGATCTTCTTTCTTTGAGAACCCATCTTCTCAAACTTGATAGATTACAAAAAGTATTGAGAAACTTGAGGGGATTTTTATTAATTCTTACAATCAAGAACTCCCCAATAACTTAAGAACATGATTAATCTCATGTTTCCTTTGGCAAATGAGAATATGAAAGTACCATGAAAGGTCCATTATATTATTTATTAATCTCATGAGGAATTTTTATTAATTCCTCTCTTTGGAAAATAGAGGAAACCCTATCTTTCCCTAGATATATAAAAAGTAACATAGACTTTAAAACAGTCTACGTTTCTTCATAACTCAAAAAAATAAGAGGAAGTGATGTCCATTTGTATTTTGAACAAAATCAACATGATAGTCAAGTGGGTCACTTTAAAAGGAACATTCATGTGTTACTTTTCATAAAAGAAAGTAAAAAACGGTTCTTTGAAGGATATTAATAATAGCATGAGCAGTTTTAAAGATATCCACTTAGGATATCTCTAAAGATATGCTCATTGGGTATCTTAAAGGATACCCGCTTGATATTCTAAAAACATGCCCATTGCGAGAGCCTTAAAGAATACCCTAATGAGTATCATAAAAAGACTCCCATTGGGTATCTAAAAGATACCCGCATGGGATAAATAAAGATACCCGCAAGTACCAAGATGGAGCGGATATCTCTCTAAAAGATATCTGCATCCACTCAATTTAGGATTTGGGTTCCATTTTGAGCTACCCCCTTATGCTCCAAGTCATAAAGGATCTCGCGTTTGCCCTATTTGTCTAAGTTTGGATCCCACAAATGGAAGTTACCCACTTAGACTTTGAAAATAATATCAACTTTGATATTAAACTTCATCTTTACCTTTTAATGTATACTTGTATTGCTTTGTATTTCTTCTTGTACGAATTTGACGTATAAAGAAATGTGTATGTATCAAAATTGTATACAAATCAATATAAATAAAATCTCCTGATTGCTTCTTCCATATTGTCTTTTGCAAGTAGACATATATGAGATGTGATCTTTATTTAAAATGATGTGATTTGGAACAATCTAATAAGGTATCCTGTCTAGGAATTTCCTGAGACAATAGGGTATAATTAACGGTAAATGCTTGTGCTTATCGAAAATCTCGTACCTCAGGACCTTCTGGTCAAACTTTTAAACTTCAAACTTATTTTGTTTAAATTCTACCTTTATTTAACGATACGATCGTTCGAGGTTCTAAAGAGAGTAAACACCTGGCATTTAGCATACAAAGATTTTATTACAAAAAATGTTTCATACACTATTAGCAATAAGGTAAGGAATTGTCATTGTATCTTAATCTCCCCATAAATACCTCATTTAAACAAGTCAAACGCAATAGGTTTTAGGATCAACAAAACGACACCAGGAAGGCCCTTACAGGACCCAAGTTTGAATTCTTCCACTAGCAGCTGTCAGAATGAATGCTTTAACAAATAGAGTATATGAAACTTATTAAACGATTTCGTCCATTATATTATTTATTAATCTCATGAAGAGTCTAAACCTGGACTGACCGATTTAATAAATGCGTCATTCAAATAACTACAAACAGTACAAGGATCAAGTTATGAGGACGGAGTACATTGCCACCCATAAATAATTAATATTGAATCTTAATTTAATTTATGTGTTGCCCATCGATCCCAATCTAAGAATTGACATTTCATGACCAATACCTACCATGAAATAGAGATGAAATAGAGGTATTCTTTACTATGAGATTGTAGCAACACGGCTACTAAAACAATTATAATAATGATCAATATTCTGCAAGGAATGTGTATGTCAACGCTTACTTGATTTAGCACAACTTTGTTTAGATGTATAAATTTATCACTTGCACTTGAATCCTTTGATGCATAAGTGAAAGCATTATTACTTGTCTGAGAATGTATTAGGAATTTAGATAAATTACAAATAGAATACAAAAACAGGAACAAATCTCTTTGGCTTGGAGAAAACAATAGAGATAAACTAGCCAAACAGAGTATCATATTTAATTTTAGGTTCTGGACTTTGAGAGCTACAACAAAATAGAGGCAAACATAAGTGAAAGGCATTCCAATATTGCATCATATATAACTACATGTTTACAGAGAATTATAATAGTATTAAATGACTTGTGAGATATAAACCGACTATTACATAAAGCTTACCCCCGATGGAGCATCTTTCTCTGGAAGGCTATGATTGGAGAGACCCTTCTCATTGTCATATCCATTCTCACACATTTTTATCCAGCTTACCTGATCGGACCGACACCATACCCACCGTACATAAGTAGAATAAAAAATAGAATATAAAAACATTTACATGCATCTTGGTAAAATCACGCAAAAAACCACCAAAATTATAAAATGAAGTGATCATGCAATATCTAGAGGCAGGATCATGCAATATCTACCATATATTCTAATTTTCTTTCTCTAAAATAAATGAATGCAATGGTCAATAATTGCGGGTATGCAAGAGAAAACTCTTAAGAGGAGGCAGACTCTTAATCTCTGCATAGCAACTATCTACAGCAGAAAAGTTCCAGGTGGTGGGACACTTGGTTAAAACATCAGAAATTTGAGCCGAGTCATTTGACAGAAATAGGAGGCTTTATTCAGTGTGGCTCATTATTCTTGGAAAACGAGGGCGTGTCCAGTTGATCGAGGAATAGATAGAGTCAATGGTAGACAGAAAGCACTGACAAGCGATCACAGTTCAAAGCATGCAACCAACAGTAAGAGGAGAGGAAACAAACCCTGGTTATTAAATAGGGGAGGGGGTCAGTCCCATATGCGACATTGCCTTCTATATTTATGCATAGCAACTATCTACTCCAGAATGCAATACAAGAAAACCCTGTGAGGTTGCGAATATGTATAAGGCACATTGCAGGTAAAGAATAATCATTTTCGTATTCTCCCAAAATGTAGTTTATTTAAGGCCTCTTTGCTTAAGTCGGAATTGGACAGAAACAGAAAGGGCCTAACATCAGTACTTTGCCTAAGAGTTTTGTCTATTTTCCACCATTCTTTTCTTAGGAAAAGGCTTGATAAAGCAATCCCCGATGTACTGAGCAATGCAGTCAAAAGGTAATGTATATCCATTTATGTGTTTTTGCTCGGAATTGGGATAAGAAAGAATTATTTTTTTTAAGAAAAATGTTTTTAATGTGAGTGGGGCTTTAATGATTTCTGTATCCAGCCCTTGCAAACAAGCAATTTGATTTCCTCCAAGTTTTCAGATATCTAACTTGAAGTAAACAACAATGGGATGTATAGAAACAAGCGAGAACCACTCCTTAATCACTCTTTTCAAACAAGCAACATGCCAACAGCAATAGACAAGAACATTCAAGAAGCTAGTCCTCTCAATTCGGCACCAACATCCCACATCATTCCACCACAGCGCTCTTCCTCATTAATAATGCCAATGATAGAGGGATGATGATCAACTTGGGACCCCGCCGCCATTATACCGCCTTCTTCGCCTCCTAAACCTCAACTCATTCATCCTCACCCTTTCACCATCTCCTCCTTTGGCTTTGTCTTCTGCCGTGACTCCTCCAGTTTCTACCGCGTATTCGACCCTCTAGAACCCCCTCGTGACCACATGTGCCTCCCTAATCCACACACCCACCCACCCAAAAAAAACACCCGCACCACCTCGGTTCTTTCCTTTCACCGCCCACGGCTTTACCCTCTTATCATTGACAATTATTTCCATGGCGTGTGCCATCCCAGAGGCCAAGGCCCGTATACCTTCGATACCTTCTCCAGATCAAGAACCTGGACCTTGGCTCAAGGTCCCATTGATCTTGGTCAATCCTTTTGAACATGGGCGTATTTTGCTTTTTGTGATGGATGCGGTTACTGGCTTACCAATCATCTTCATGACAGACCGATGGTTGTTGTTCATGATTCTGACACAAGGGCTACCTCGATTGTGGATGCTCAACTAATGTTTTAAGTATCAAGCCCAAGACGAGGCTGCAGCTGAGAAAAGTTGTCAGTTACCTCAGCCTCGTTGTTCTGTACAGAATTTACAATGCAGGTTTGTATTTATTGATGGACAATATCAATGGAAACATCAAAGCACGTTGCGCTTCGACAGGACTTACGGAGGTGACAACAGTGCCTCTGATGTTTGAAAGTTACAAATTGGATATACCATTTGGCATTTTCATCCATTGCATTATTACATTGTGGGAGAGCAACAGCTTTCCGTTTGAAGAGACAAGGGTGGTAACCATAAGCAGTAATTTACAGGCTGGTTTTCTAGATAATATTGCTAAAACTGTTCCCCAAGTCTTCTTCCAATATGCCTTGGTCTACTTCCGCCTTCATCTCGACATTAACTCTTCTTGAATATAAGAATTGAATATCATATTCTACATGTAATTTTGTTGATTGTGCCCTTTCAATTCATACAGTTGTCTTGATCTTCACATTGCTTGTTTCTTGATCACGACACCTTCTTGATTAGTTTTTTTTTCCTTCTTCAATGTTAGTTTCAAGTGGGTGGATCTCAGCTACTGTATTTTTATTTTGAAATGCATATGCTATTTCAGGTTTAATTATATTGGTGCAGTATCTTTCTCAACAAAAATATCTTCACAAAAAAATCCATAGGGTTTAACACATAGGCCAGACATGGAAATTAGATGCCAATATTTATCTCATTTGTTTCAAAGGGTTTGGAAGATAAATTGTGAACATGCTTTAGTTTTTGCTTCAATATCTATTTGACCCATTTTATCAATTTCTCTAAACCTGATCTCCCAATTTTATCACTTTTCATCAGAAGTAGGATCTCCCCCGAAAAAGGGAGGGAAATAATCACATTTTGATATCGCACTTGAAATTGGAACCCTGATCCATTTCTTCAAAACAAACACTACCAGCAGGCCGCTCAAACAAAACACACTCTCATTGTCATCTGTTGGATAAAAAATAATAATGCACAGGTAACTGCAATGAAAAGAGTTACCTTTTCTTCATCTTGCTCTTATTTTGTCAGCAAATTCAGAATCATTGAAAGATAAATCAACCAAAACACCAAACAATCACAGAATCAATTCATATGACAGCAATTTACTGACCTCAGCAGAATCGTGGACTAAAAAAGCGACAAGATCTACGATCGATTGGGGCGCAAAAATTAATTTTTTTTGAGAATTGTTAAGAGTAACAACTAAAATAATGCAGAGAGAGTTGATTGAATAATATGAAAGATCGAGCGATACCGAGATGGGATTGAGCGATTGGCCGGCGATGCGGCGGCGCCGTGAAGGCGGAGGAAGCGGCGCCGGTTCTCTTCACGCCTGAGAGAGCAGAAAAAAGGAGACTGAAATGGACGTTTTATTGCGATTTTAGGCGACCAAATCTCACCGAGATTTTGGTAACAAAGTATGAGGAATCAGCTTTGGTAAAAAAAATTTGGCTGGATTGCATAAATGTAATCAACTTTCACCAATTTTTACCATTCATGTCATGAACTTATTTAATTATAAACAAGTACAATAAACTATCATCTCCGATCGTAACTAAATACCATCAACTTGTGTTCCATCTACAAACATTGTATTTAACTGCCATGTCATCGATACTTTACTTATTTTTTTCCATTTTACCTTTTGTTTGGAGCCGATCCTTCAAAATTTCGAGGGTATAATGGTCCATTAAGACATAAAAGTTAACGTCGTATTGTAGTTATGCCAAAAAATAGTTCATGGCTCTAATATCTGATTATTAAAGTTCATGGTATCAATCGCAAAATACATTAAAGTTGATGAGTACATTTGTATAATTTAGCCCTTTTATAAATAAATAAATAAAAACGTAGATGTCAGCAAAAAATAGTAAGATTCCATGGTTTGGGACCTTGGGTTACGTTGGGACAAGACCGGCAGCTGGGTTGTGTCATGCGATCGCGGCTATGAGGCTAAAGACAAGAAAATCATATTTGATTATGTTTATAATTTTGGCCGATTAGGTTGCCTTGTTTAGAAATTGGATTCTTTTACTGCTTTGTTAATTACTAAAATAATCTCTGTATTTTGTTGCTTACTAAAGATTCCTCTCATATTTTATTACTTACTAAAAAAGCCCCCTCATACTTTATATTGACTAAAAAGCTCATTCATGTTTCGTATTTATTTAAAAGACCCGTATACATTTAAGTTGCACTAAAAAAACCCATAACAAACCAAAAAAAGAAGCTTTTTGGCTTCTTCTGTTACTCTATAAGAACGCTAACGGTAAGTATCGGGTTAGGGTTTAAAACTTTCCCACCCTCTATTCTTTTCCCAAAATTCCAAATTTTCCTCGAAATTGACTTTAGGATCAGGTTTTTGTTCAAATACCTCTCAAATTAATCATGTAAACATAAGGCATCTTGAGTTTTTTAGAATTTTCTTAGAATTTTCAGTTTTTTATTTTATGCACGCTTATTGGTAAACATAAGGCATCTTGAGTCACGGTACTAATAAAATCAACCCACTCATCATGCTTTGCCTCATATAAACGATTAAAGATTGCCACCAGAAATTGTGTGTGGGATTAAATCGAAAAGGTTTATGTAATTGTAATTTACTAAATATATTTATTGTGCTTATTTTAATTTACAAGATATATAGTACTTATTTGGAAAGGTCGTTGGATTTTAGTAATTTAACTTACCTCTTTTTTTTATTCTTTTATTCTTCAGCCAGGCTGGCATGTGGCGGAAGCTGTCTAGCAACACTTGAAGCCTGGGCCCCACATGTCAGTATATAAGGAAACCGGTAACATTTTTATTATTTATTGTTTAGTTATCATTGGTTGATTTTTCCTTCTAATTGTAATGCCAAAAAATATACACACACAAATTTTAAATGAGGTTTACTGAGTTACGCTATTATCTCAGCATGCTATAATATGGTCTGCGCATTCAAAAAGCGTAAACGCTAGGTTCGATAGGCCCGGCCGTATTTGGGGGTGTGCGAACCTCAGCGAATACGCAGCGGTCGCATTAAAGTCTAAATTCATATGATGCAATAATAAAATGATCCGAAAACCATATGGTTTGTTGAGTTTGTTGAGTGTATGTTAATCAAGATTGGCAATGTCAATCACTTAATTTCTTAATTTGGGAGCAAAAAAGAAATATAAAGAAAAAGAACAGGATGGCTCGCATCTCTTTTTGCATTTTTAAGTCCATGGGGCCCATGGCTCCAACTTCAAAGAATATAAGCAGGGTTTATATGCACGAATTGGATCAATTAAATATATAGCATAATACTCCATGATGGGGAATAATTTAAGTGCCATGCTTTCCACATGCAGTGAATAATTTATGTCGAACGTGAGTCTCAGCTAGATTTTTTTTTATCATCACCTCTAATGACCTAAACTGGAATTAAGCAGAAATGCATAGAGTTTCAGTGCATGTTCAAAATAGATTCACTATATGCAGAGACTTCGTTCATTTTCATAAACTCGCAAAATTATCTACGTCCCAATGATGAATGATTAAACCTTTAAATCATCATGAAGGCATAATTTTTTAAAAAGAACAAAATTTAAAGAGCATAAGAGCTTCAAGCATGAATATTCAATATTAAGCATCATGAACCTTTCAAGACTGCATAGCAAATGAGAACAGGAGTGAAATCCTTTTTCCTTTTTTTTTGTCTTCTCCCCTCTTTTTTTGACCTTTCATTGTTGCAAAAGAACAATCATCATATGTATTTATGTGAATGATATATCTTTTTGTTTTCTATACATAATTATTAAGTTGCGCCTTAATTAAATATGGCTGCCAGAACTAAGGTAAAACAGAACAAGATCCAATAACGGGTCTTAAATTGTAAGCTGCGCTAGACAAAATTCAACAAGGCATACATTCAAAATCAATGCAAAAGTCCACAATCAATGATAGCAACGCATGAAAAATCGCAGGTAGAGTAAAATTTAAGGTGTTGTTGGCCAAAAGAAGCCTGCTACTGAAAAATGTTTAGGATGATGATTCAGATGCGGTAGACATTTTAAGGTAAGCAATCAGATCTGAGCGATCCTTCGGCCTCTTCAGCCCAGGGAACACCATCTTCGTGCCAGGAATGTACCGTACATAATAAAAGAGACACCAAATGTCGATTAACCGAGTTGCTCGACAAATCACAATTATAGGTTTTAAGAATCTAAAGAGATTGCTCATAATGAAGATCTTGATCTACTCTAGCATGAATTTCCCAATGATGATCTGAAGTAAAAGTATTAAATACAAACTAAGGGATGAGGCTCATATACGAGTATTCCCCAGATCACGACATGTGGCGGCTGAAGTGTCATCCGCCAAGCCTGCTAGACTCGTGTGGGCTACGGAGCTGGAACAAATATGATGCGTCGTGGACGTTCTTCGGCATCTCGCCTCCGATATTGCATCCGATCTTTCGGGGACATCTCCGGAGTACCTTCCCAATTTCGCCTAAACGACCATCCGACGGCCCTCCTCCGAGCAATCCTACAGCCGAGCTTCCTCGGCCACCGAGCTAAGCTTTCTCGGGTTCCCTGTTCAACCGAGAGCACGGAGCCCAAGCGTCGCCGTAACGACTCCGTGTATCTCGCCACGACGAGATCTCCGCCGCTCCACGGCCCGCATCTCACGCTAGCGTATCTCGCCATTAACGAGCGCATCCCGCCATTAATGGGCACGTCCCGCCATCACCGTGAACGTGATACAGAGGCATAACGAGAGGCGAGAATCTCACGATGGTCCACTTCATACGACCACTATATAAACCCCCTCCGCCAGACAATCCAGGTAAGTCAAATCGATCCCAATACGCCGTTATACTGCCCCTATACCTCTGTACTTACTTGATCGTCGGAGGGTCCTACGGTGGTTCCCCACCCCAGGACTTCCTTTGCTGGTATTCCGGCGTCAACGGTATCCAACAACCCATTGAGATCCACACGTTCAATTCTCACTCACAATCACAACTGTTCAGAATCGCTTGCAGCAAGATCGACGGAGGACAACATCTGAAGGAGATTTCGACCTCTATCAGTTGGCACCGTCTGTGGGAAGGATTCTTCTCCACCCAAAAAGTTGATCTTCCGCCTCCGATTCAATGACAAGCGACAACTGCGACGATTCCAGCACAAGCCGTCCCGTCCTCCACAGCGGGGGCGGAAACGGTCCTACTCCTTCCCCTAACGTCATCAACGCCTTATCCGCTCGAATCGACAGGCTCACGGCGATGGTGGATGCACTCGCCCGCGTCCAAGCGGCCGACCATGCCCGCCAGACAGCAGCATCCCCTCCACGGGGCGACGACATTTGCAAGGAAATAGAAGGACACACTCAGGCTCTTAACCTCACTCGCGCTCACCTTGATGTGACCGAACACCGACGTGCTGGTTCCGACAGTCATGGCCCACGTATGGGAAATGATTTCATGATCCGTTGAGCGCCGGATAGCTTGACACCCCAATCGTAGGAAGGATCGGGCTATCACTTCCACGTGCGCCGCGCTTTCTCGCTCCCTGAGGAAGTGTCGGTCCAATCGCCTTATTCCAGGCTAAACCCGCGCCGCCGCCGCCGTCACGGTCACGCGTATGACGAACACCAGAGCTATTGTAACGATTCTGAATTTACTGTACGGAATTTTTCAATTTAATGTACAGAAAGGAGTGTTTCCCCCCAATAAAAGAGCAAGATTTTGTTCAAAATTTGAAAGAGGCAGCGTCTCACGTGCCTTGCACGAGGGCGCCAGCGCCAAGAGTTAATATTCTGAGGCAGCGCCTCACATGCCTTGCACGAGGGTGCTGTTTCCCCAATCAGAGCAAAGCTCTGCTGGAAATTCAAAATTCAAATTTTGAAGCAACGCTTCAAATCCTGGCTCTGCTGGAAATTCAAATTTTGAAGCAACACTTCAAATTCCGGGCGCAACGCGCCACGTGTCAGGCGCAGACGCATCAGCGCAGCGCGCCCAATCAGAGCAAAGCTCTATTTTAAGTAAAATTAAAGGAAGCAACGCTTCAGTTGCGCAAGCGCTGCACTGCGCGACGCGTGTCAGCGCAGATGCGCTAGCGCAGTTGCGCTGCTTGACACGTGTCACGCGCTGGGGCGTTTGCGCCAAACAGAATTAAGATTTCAAAGAAATCTTTCTGTTCTTTTCAAAACAAGAAGATTTTCTTCTGTAAAACAGAAGCCCTTGGATCAAAGATCCAACGGTGGGGAAAATTCCCCAAATCACTCAGAGAAAGATCATTTTAATAAATTTATGGGCACTATATAAAGGCCCCTAGACCTCAATTCAAAGGCATCAACATTTCTTGAAGAATCAAGAGCTTCAAACATAGAGAACTCTGAGAAAAATTTCAAGAAAAAGGTAAAAACCTTCACAAGAGAGAAGAAATTTCTTCTAATAGATTATTGATCTAAAAACCAGATCAATGATCTTCATATAAAAAAAAACAGTGCTTTGCATTTCTCATGAACCACTGGTTCTTTAAAAGAAGAAAAAACAAAGATAAAAAAAGAGTGCTTTGCATTTTTATGAACCTTTGGTTCTTGAAATAAAAAGAAAAACTTGTTTTTTTTTTATCTAAATTAGATCAAGGAAACGAATAGTGTTTTGCACTTCTTTTATGAACCATTGGTTCTTGAATCTAAAAGATTCTTAAATCATAGTGCCTTGCACTTGCAAACTGCGCTGTTACGCTCCTGGGTTGGCGCAAGCCACCAGAGCGCGCCACGTGTCAGCAGCGCAGGCGCAGTGCATTAGCGCAGCGCATTGCGCTTACGTGACACGTATCGTCACCACGAGCGCTTGCGCTCTTTGATTGGCGCAAAGCGCCTGAAAATGCAATGCATTTCATTTCCTAAAGGGCCAGGCCCAAATTTAAAAGACCAAGTAGGCCTAATTAAATTGATGCTCTGCATCATTTATAAATGGGCAGAGCCCAAACAAAATAATAAAAATGCTATGCATTTTTAAAAAGGGGCAGAGCCCAAACAAAGTAGATGCCTTGCATCATTCATAAATGAGCAGAGCCCAGAATGGGCCAAGCCCTAGCACAGGTCTAACAGACCAAAAACAAATAAAAGCGTTGAATATTTTTTCAACTGGACTTAGCCCAATTTTTGCCGTAAGTCCTTAAATTATATTGACTGAGCACGGCTGCTCCCTAAATCAATTTACGACCGGTTCGAGGGTACATCTCCGAACTCCTCTGACACCCATCGTTGTAATCCTTCAACGACGTCAGAGAGGCGACGGGTCCCGACGACTGCACATCAATATGGACCGAAACGTCCTTAAACTAATGTTGGACCGAAACGTCCTTAAACTAATAACGGACCACCACGTCCCTAAACTGGAATATAGACCACCACGTCCCTAAACTGGAATGCGGACCACCACGTCCCTAAACTGGAATATGGACCGCAATGTCCTTAAACTACCAATGGACCGCAATGTCCCTAAACTACCAATGGACCGCAATGTCCCTAAACTGGAACAATAAAGTTCCCAAATGCTCTTTTGTCGGATCTAAACGATCCCGTTTAAGTTGATCTTAGCCTCAAATATGGCTAACGTATCCTTAAACATTCAAACAGACTTTAGTCCCAAATTGGACTATAAGACCCCCAATCAACTTTGGTTCAAGGGTACATCTCCGAACTCCTCTCACACATGTCGTTGTAATCTTTCAACGTCGTCAGAGAGGTGACGGGTCCCGACGGCCATATATTAAATGGACCACTACGTCCTTAAACTGGAAATGGATCTAGACGATCCCGTTAAGTTGATCTTAGTCTCAAATCAGACTAACGTATCCTTAACGAACGTTTAAGTTGATCTTAGTCTCAAATGCGGCTAACGTATCCTTAAACTAAAAACACCAAACCCAAATCTAAGTAAATATGGATTTGGACTAATCCACGTCCTACGGGCGACGGCATTACTCAGTCTCCGTATACAATCCACGGGCAACCACAAACAAAACAAACACCCACGACACGAAGTGAAATTCTGGAGAAGGAGAAAGTTGTTACCGCGATGCGGTAGCGTAATTAACTGCAGGGGCTTGCGCCTGCAGGGAAGAGCGTCCCCACAATCAAAAACCCCTCAAGCGAGGGGGAATCTGACGAAGTCTGCTACATCGGCCGCATCCGTCTAAACCTCCGATACACGGTGCCATAAATCAACTTGGCATCTTCGGAGAGGTAGACGGATAAAACCATATAGTATCTGCCCCGAATCTCAGACTAGACGTCCTCACGTCGTCGCCGTCTTTCGGAGGGGAACAGGTGCCAGCGCTAAGAGTTAATACTCTGAGGCAGCGCCTCACACGCCAGCGCTAAGAGTTAAAAAACTCTGAGGCAACGCCTCACGTGCCCAACACAAGGGCGTCGGCGCCAGAACTAAAAGTTTTCTGCCGTCGGATCAAATATCCAACAAAGATGATAAATTATCAAAACACAGAATTAAATTCTGATTGAGGAAATATTCCTCGAATCTTTCTAAACAAAAAGATTATGCTATGTAAAACAGAGCACCGTTGGATTAAAGATCCAATGGTGATTAAAAATCACCAAGCTACAGAATAAGCTCTGTAGGGGAAAAATATTTTCCCCAATCTTTCTAAACAAGAAAGATTAGGCTTTGTAAAACAGAGCACCGTTGGATTAATGATCCAATGGTGATTAAAAATCACCAAATTACATAATAAGCTCTGTATGGAAAATATTTTCCCAATCTTGTTAAAAACAAGAAAAATGTCTTCTGTAAAACAGAAGTTCTTGGATCAAAAATCCAATGGTGGATAAAATCCCCAAATCAATTAAGGATCTCTTAATGAGAGATTTCCTTAACTGAATCAACAAATCTGCCTCTACTATATAAAGGCCCCAAGACTTCAAGTCTTAGACAGAGGAACCCCCCTATAAACTTCAAGTTCAAAAAGAAGAGCAAGCTAGAAAGAAAGTTTCAAGAAAGAAGAAGGAAGAAAAACTTTCTTCAAGGTAAATAAAGAGAATAGAGATCAGAGCATCTCATCTGCATATCTAAAGGTTTAACCCTCATAAAAGAACATAGTTCTTTCCCTGGATCTGGGATCCATGAGACAAGTCTCCCACAAATGAGAATCTAATTCTCGTAGGGATGAATTTGTTCTTGGAGATTGAAGATTCAGGGGAGAACAAAGAATCGAACTCTTTAGAAAAATGCACAAAGGAAGAAACAGCGCCGAGCGCCTCACTTGCCCCTCATGTGGGCGCTGCTTAATAAAAAGTGCTTAACACTCAGTGGTTGGCGCCAAGCGCCCCATGTGCCCTTCACGTGGGCACTGCTCAAATAAAGAGTACTTAGCACTCAGTGGTTGGCGCCAAGCGCCTCACGTGCATCTCACGTGGGCACTGCTTAACACGGGGGCTATTATAACGACTATGAATTTGTTTTTGAATTGTAAAGGTAGTTTCATGAAATGGCGATTCCTTTGATTTGGAAAACATGGAATATTTGTATAATATATTTAAAGTAGATATTTTGATAATATTTATATATATCTAATATTTATAAAAAAATAGAATTTATTTATTAAATAGAAATCATATTTTTCTTAAAAATTGCATTAAAATTCCATCTAGATCGAATGCTCCTTGCGGAGGTCTGCATCTCGCTCTACTAGGCCCGAGGATGTGCGATAACCCGCACCATCCCGATCGGGGTTTTCCAAAATGGGTTATAGATGCGCAAATACAAGGAATTTAATTAACACCCTTTTTAAAGAAAACGGTTTTTAATTGTTTAAGGTATTTATTCGTAAAAACGTATTTTCCCATAATTTAGAATCCCAAAATTCATCGTGCTATATCAAAAATGTGTGTTGTGATGAGGTAGTTCATTACCTCATGAGTTATCTAAAGGTAATACGGTTAAATTGAATATTTACAAGTTGTATGTAATATGATGGTATTTTACTGTAAAGGTGAAATAAAAATTGCAACATGAATTATTTTGAGATGAAAATTGTTTTAATGTGTTTATTTATGTTTGTTAAACATTATGAGAGAATATGGTATTTTATTATTTAAGAAAAAATGTGTTTTGAAAGAAAAGAGAGTCGGAAGTCAGAATAACTCCGCTTCCGGCGAGTTTTGAAAAGGAGAAGTTTTAGAATAGAAAAAAAGAAGGGGAGAGGGAACTTATAGGTTATTAAGAAAGAAGGGAGGAGGAGGAAACTTTAGGAACTGTCGGGGCATCGTTTCATCGCCGGAATCTCCTCGAAATATCGTCGGAACTTCGCCTCTTGCTAACTCCACTTGCACAACTTGGGACTTGGAATTTTTAGTGAGTTTTTGTGATGAAATTCTGAATGAGGAGAGATGAAATGTGGTATGATATTTATAGGGAAAATTAGGGTTTAGGGTAATGAATTTTGAGAATTAAAATGTACATTAAAATTTGGTTTAATGCTATTTTTTAATTCTCTGTTTATTTTTAATAAAAACAAACAGTACAGGGGTTAAGCGGGGAGGCCAAGGGGTGTGAAGTTAAATTTTGGGGAGCATCCTCTACGGGGGCCCGACAGTGCCGGCCGTAGGATGGATCTCGCCGGTCCAATTGGGCTGGTTTGGGTGTAGATTCTTGCCACGTGTCCTAGTCGTATCATATACCCCAGTGCACATGTTTGATTACTCTGTGACTTTTCATTACGTGTAGTGCACGTGTAAACCTTTGGGCTTTTAAAAGATTAAAAGAAAAATTAATTAAAAATATATGTGGCTAGGAGGATTCGAACATAGGGGCCACGTCACAGCAGTGCAAGGCTTTACCAATGAGCTACAAGTGCTTTCTTGCTGTTGAAAAGCAAATCAAATTTATAGCTTGTGCTCAGGCTAAGGTATTCCTTTCTGTATTTTGGAAAAAAATTGTACAGAAACTTTAGGGTTGTTACACAGGCCGTTGAGATACTAGACAGAAAGGTAAAGACATTACGGAACAAAGAAGTAAATTTGGTCCGAGTGATGTGGAGAAAAGATTCGCCAGGAGAATCAACGTGGGAACGAGAAGACGACATACATGCAAAATACCCTTACTTATTTGTAAATTAGTCCTTATGTAATTGTAAATTTCAATGACGAAATTT
Source organism: Agapanthus africanus (assembly GCA_030015575.1). NCBI lineage: Eukaryota > Viridiplantae > Streptophyta > Magnoliopsida > Asparagales > Amaryllidaceae > Agapanthus > Agapanthus africanus. The sequence goes on from CM057337.1 coordinate 717,409,489, forward strand.
TTATAAGAAGGGTAGAATGTAATGACTCTGAATTTACTGTACGAAAATTTTCAATTTAATGTACAGAAAGGAGTTTACAAGCCTGAGTACAATTTATAAGTTAATTTTTCTTTAAGAACAACAAGAAACAACTTGTAGCTCACTGGTAAAGCCCTTGTACTGCTGTGACATAGCCTTGTGTTCGAATTCCATCAGACACATTATTTTTCTGATTTTATTCTTTAAACTTTTTGGAAGCCTAAAAGTTTACACGTGCAATACACATAAAAATGAAAAATCTGAAAAAATAAACACGTGGAAAAGGGTTTAAATACAAACGAGTACACTTGGCCAAAATCCAGAGACCCGACCCTACAAATCGACCGGCGGAAACTCCTTATTGGTCGGCACCGACGGTCCAACCATGGGCAATAAGCCCCGGGCTTTGTACACTCAACTCTTGGCCTACCCCTAACTCCCCTGCACTGTTTGATTACTCTGCAATCAAACAGAGACCCCCCAATTCCCTATTTATCATCTTTTTAATGCATTTTAATTCATCTTTTTAATTCCAAAACCCTAATTCCACACTATAAATACTACCCCATGCCCTAGCCCTTCCTCATTCTGAAAATTATAGCCAAAATTCTCAAAGTTTTTTAAGTACAAGAAGAGTATAAGTGGAGTTAGCAAGAGATCAACTTCCGGCGAGGATCGAAACAAGTTCCGACGACCCCGCAATGCCACAACGACAAACCTCCCTCCTTCTACCTTCTTTTCATCTAACTAGCTAGTAAGTCCCTTTCAATTCCTCTTCTCCTTCCTTGAAAAGTTTTTTTTTTTCAAAATATATCGGTAAGTGGAGTTAATACCGACATTTTATTCTAAACCCGATAAATTACACTTTTTCTTAAGCATTGCTCATTCATATTTCTACACCTAGCTTGTTAACATAAAACTAATGTTTAGAATCAGCTTTCACTCAAAAATATCATGAAACATAACTTTAATTTAACTTTTACATTAAAATACCATTAACTTTAGATATGTTATCTTATATTCCTTTGTTTAAACATACCTTTAGCAAACTTCACGAGGTAACGACCTACCTCACACAAACACACAGGGTTTCTATAGCACGATACTCTTCGAACGTATTTTTAGTTATGAACACAATATTTCATTAAAATACCATCTACTATGAAAACGGTTTTTTTTGGAATTGTATTTTAAAATTCCTTTGCAAATAAGCCTCTACAACCCTTTTTAGGGGACCCGCTATTGAATGGTGTGAATTATTGCACATTTTTGGGCTAGTAGAGCGAGATGCAGACATCCTCATGGAGCATTCGGTCTCAAAAGGTTTTTAAATACGGTTTTTAAGAAAAACACATTTTCTAATAAAATTTAATTTTTAAATAATTATATTGTTTCCAATCAGAGCAAAGCTCTGTTTTAAATTTCAAAATTCAAAAATTGAAGCAACGCTTCAGATTCTGCGCGCTGCGCGCCACGTGTCAAAAGCAGACACGCCAGCGCCTGGAGCGCTGCGCCCTAGGCAGCACACCCCATCAGAGCAAAGCTCTGTTTCAAAATTCAAAATTTAAAATGTTGAAGCAACGCTTCAGATCCGGCGCTCTGCGCTGCGTGCCACGTATCAGACACAGATGCGCTAGCGCGGTTGCGCTGCGCGCCACGTGTCGAATGTAGGTGCGCTAGCGCAAAGTGCGCCAGCTCTGGAATTAAAAGAATTCCCCACCGTTAGATCAAAAGATCTAATAATAATAAATTATTAATTAATCAGAATTAAAATTCTGTTATGGAAAGATTTTTCAATCTTATTAAAACAAAAAGATTATCTTCCGTAAAACAGAAGCCTTAGGATCAAAGATCCAACGGTAGGAAATATTCCCAGATCAATCAGAGAAAGATTTCTTAAACTGATTTAACAAATCATTTGGCCCTATATAAAGGACCCTAGACTTCAAGTTTAATATACAGAAAAGGAGAAAGAAAACCCTCTGCAAAAAGAAGAGAAAACTCTTAGAAAAAAGAAGTTTTTTCTTCATCTTCAAGGTAAAAAGAACTGTGTTCTTGAATAATAGAGATGAATCCATCTCGTAAAAAGAAGAACCATCTTTTAAAAAGATCATGGATCTATAAAAAGACCAAAGTCTTTGATATAAAAGAGATCAAAAGATCTTATTATAAACAAAAAGAAGAAGTATTTACTTCATTTACAGATCATTGATCTACAAAGGCAGTGCCTTTTCATAAATAAAGTAAGAACTTTTGTTTTTGAATCTTGCGGCAAAGCCTCCTTTAAAAAGAACATCAACTTGTTCTCTGATCACAAATTTGATCAAGAGCGCTTTGCGCTATTAAAAAGTGCCTTGCACTCATGAACTGCGCCTTTGCGCTCCCTCGACCGGCGCTCAGCGCCAAAACCTGTCACGTGTCAACCATAGACACAATCTGCGTTCTGCGCTCCTGAAACAGCGCACTGCGTTCATGGACTGGCGCTCAGCGCCAAGCACGCCACGTGTCACTCACTGGCGCACCCATAAACTAGCGCAGTGCGCTCATAAATTAAAAACGCAATGCGCTAACAAACTAGCGCTTAGCGCTAAGCGCGACACGTGTCCTCCTCGTGTGCGCTATCCAACAGAAGCGCAATGCGCTCTTTCCTTGGCGCAAAGCGCCTGACGCGCCACGTGGCGCACTGTCAGAGCATACTTTGTTCTGATAAATACTATGCATTATTAAAAGGGCCGAGCCCAAATAAAGGCTCAATAGCCAGAACAATAAAATGTTCAACTCATATCAACTGAGCCCATATGTTCATAAACCTTCAAATAGACTTTAGTCCCAAATTGGACTATAGATCTCCCAATCAACATTGGTTCAAGGGTACATCTCTGAACTCCTCTGATATTTGTCGTTGTAATCCTTCAACGTCTTCAGAGAGGCGATGGGTCCCGACAGCCATACATTCCACGGACTATGATGGACCACCATGTTCTTAAACTGGAAATCGACCAAAATGTCCCTAAACTAAACAATAGAGCCTAAATTCTCTCTTGTTGGATCTAAATGATCATGTTAAGTTGATCTTAGTCTGGAAATTAGACTAACGTGTCCTTAACAAACGTTTAAGTTGATCTTAGTCCAAAATGAGACTAACGTATTCTTAAACCAAAACCCCAAACCCAAATCTAAGAAAACACGGATTTGGACTAATCTATGTCCTACGGGCGACAACATAAATTAGTCTCCGTATACAATCCACGGGCAACCACAAACAAAACAAACACCCACGACACGAAGTGACCATCTGGAGAAGGAGAAAGTTATTACCGCGATGTGGTAGCGTAATTAACTGTAGGGGCTTGCGCTTGCAGGGAAGAGCGTCCCCACAATCAAAAAACCCCTCAAACGAGGGGGAATCTGACGAAGTCTGCTACATCGGCCGCATCCGTTTAAACCTTCGATACATGGTACCATAAATCAACTTGGCATCTTCGGAGAGGTGGATGGATAGCACCAATTAGCATCTGCCCCGAAATTCAGGCTAGACGTCCATCGCGTCTCTGCCGCGTCTTTCGGAGGGGAACATATATAAATATTACAAATCCATTTATTTTCAAATATAACAAAACTTACATTTTTTCTAAATGATGAAAGTTCACAAGTTTCACCAAAATACCATCAAGATATCGATACAAGATAAGCTTTACAGTAAAATACCATGAACTGTTCAACCTAAGTTAATATCACTAAAATACCTCAAATCCTTAAAATTCACATCCTTGAAAACCCTAAATAATATAAATAAATTCTCGAGGTTTATTTTGAAATTATATAAAAATATTTTTCATAAAACCCTATAGAGTTATATAAAACAATATTAAAGACTTTAGTAAATATAGGTTTAAGCGGGATCAATTCTCTTGAGCCCCAGGGAGCCGGAGAAAGTGAGTGCTTGCCTATTTAAGGTAGAAAACTTAACGGAGTTATCAATGGTAATTGTCTTGGAAAAAAACACAAATCCTGCCGTCCATGTGCAACAGTTACCGATAACTCCCGAACCAATTCAGGATCCAAATCAGTTTATAAGTGTCAGACTCGGTCTGAGTCTAACTCAAATCTGAATCCAATCCGAGTTTAATCAAACATGAATCCTTATCAAACATGAACACTTCAACGAGAATACCAGAATTCAACAACTATATCAATATGCATACAAGACTTGACTTGACCGAACCATGGTTATAACTTGACATGACTACAAGATTATATCTTGAACCTGATTACTTGAACAACTTATATCCATGATTTCGACAAGACTTGTAATATAATCTATACAATACATTACAGGGTTAACGGGGTAGATTGATACGGAATGTATTAAAAGTGGCATGAGATGATCACTAAAAGACACCTACATAAACTCTTATGCCGTTGTCCCGTGGGTTTTGACGGGGCCCTATACTACATGTTACCATAATCCATGGGGTGAGATGGACTTCTCTCGTATATACTAATACCTTCTGTACCAAGCTACAAACAACTACGTTAGAATAGCAATCTTATACCTGTATACCTTAACAGTTCAATTCTCAATACTTGCTATATTTCTTTCTTTCTTTTGGGACTTACAGAGCGTTAGTTCGCTGACGACATTTTTATCTTTTCTTTCTTTGGAATGTTCGTCAGGAAGACCGGACTCTCTCGAGATCGAGCCTAGTCAGGAGGACGTGGACCAGTTCATCGAGCAGCATGACTTCTAGCTTTCCTTGTACTTACATTTTATTTCATATGCCGCTATTTAGGCATTGCTTTATATCATTGTACTTTTCTTTTTAAAGCGGTTGTATTGTAAAGATGAATGTTAATAAAAGTTTCTGTTCATTTTATATCACTTGTCTTTCTTATGCATTTTATATATTGCCTATTTACGCTTAACGTATTTATTTCTTAGTAAATACGTCGCGTGCTTGCCACGTCTTCGCCTCCGTACAATGGAAAGCGAGGCGTGATAGCTATGCACGAAGGGTCTGCCCTGGAGATTTAAGGAACGCGATAAAGCGGAACCGAAGCCGCTCCATCGTGCAAGCCGGGAGCAGTGGGAGCGGGTGCTCTAACTGTGAAGATTCTTCGGGGTACCAACAAAGAATAGAGGCCCTCGAAAGGAAAATCGAAGACATACGATAGGATGACCGTATGGCTGGCGAAGGCACGAAGTACTCCGCTGACTCACTCACAAGGCCCTTTACTGAACAGCTACAAGCTGAGCGTGTCTCATCCAGAAACAAATCGCCCAAGGTGGCCCTCTTCAAAGGGAAGTCCGACCCGAAGAACCACTTGGACGCATTTACGGCAGGCTTGAGTTTCCAAGACAATTCAGACGCGGCTCAATGTCGAGCCTTCCCTACCACCCTCATCCGGGCTGGCCGAGATTGGTTCCGAGGGCTCGCGCCACGCTTAATCTCGACCTTTGACGAGCCGGCTACCCAATTCCTCGGTCATTTCGTCGGTATCCGTCGACAGAAAAAGACGGTCAACATCTGTTCACCATCAAAAGCGGGGACAAGGAATCCTTTAAGAGGCACGTCACCCGCTTCTACAATGCCCTTCTCGAGGTACCCGACATCACGACAAGACGTTATCACCGCCCTGAGTTCAGGTCTTAGGCACAAAGAGTGGCTCCGCTCTTTTGCATTGGCGCAACCTAAGACCATGGCCGAAGTAAAAGCGTGGACCAAACGAGAGATTCAACTCGAGTCGGAGGTGAACGCCAACCTGCCCCGGGGTGACCAAGCAGACCGAAAGAAACAGGACATAGAGGACAAAAGGAAAGCCGACCGCCCAAAACCCTATGCCCCGAGATTCCAGGAGTACACTCCTCTGAACATTTCCCAGACGGAACTGCTATAGGAGGCTAAAGGCGAGAGGTTTTTCAGGCTCCCGTCGGCAACCCAAAGGGCGGGCAAACGGCTCCGGGGCCCGTATTGCGCTTACCACAGGTCGCAGAGGCACCCGAGCGAGTGTTGTAAGCAGCTCCGTGACTATATTGAGGAACTGATCTGCTCAGGCCACCTGGCGAAATACCTACGAGACAAGCGGCAGGCAGAACAAGAGCAGAAAGACCAACCCCTCCCCGGGAGTTAACAATCGGTCAGATCATGGTCATCTCGACACATCCGACTCTGGACAGTAAGGGGGTCCGCCGCCCCATACCAGTCATGGCTATAAGTGATTCGCCCCATAAGAAGCACAGGAAGGATGACCCGATCACATTCACCGAGGAAGACCTTCACAGCATACCACTCCCTCACAATGACCGGCTTGTGATAGCAGCCCGAGTTCACCGTTACGAGGTCCAAAGAATATTGGTCGATTCAGGGAGCTCAGCGGATATCCTATTCTATGACTATTTCCAGCGTATGGGATTAGGTTCCTCTGATCTTCAACGGACCTCTCATGTCCTCTCCGGGTTCGCCAACCTTTCCATCCCGGCCGAAGGTTCGATCACCCTCCTACTCAACATTGGGGACGCTGGCAAAACGCGAACCATATCGGTAAACTTTCTCGTATCCAAGATTCCGTCGTCCTATAACATCCTTCTGGGACGTCCCGCCTTGAACGCCCTTCGGGCTCAGATCTCAACCTACCACCTCGTTCTCAAATTCTGTTTAGATAACGGGGGATAGGCGCGTGCCTATGGGGATCAGCAAACTACCAGGATCTGCCTCGCTTCAACATCGCCTGCCGGGGAGCAGGGCAACGACTTTGAAGATATGCATGATCCCCAGGGCACCTTGGACACCTGCGACGACCGAAAGGAAATCCGCGGCGCACCGGTGGAAGCATCAGCAGATGTTCCCTTCATAGAAGGGGTCGACGGCCGGACTGTCCAAATTAGTTCTTTCTTGACAAGGAGCGTCCGTGATAACCTGATCCAATTCCTTCTGAATAACTCGGATGTGTTCGCCTGGACTCCGGCGGACATGCCCGAAATTCATCCTAAGGTGATCTCCCACAAGCTCGGGGTCGACCCAAAAGCCAAGCCAATCCAACAAAAGAAGAGAAGTTTCGTACCGATAAAACAAAGGGCGATAGAGGAAGAAGTGGACCAGTTGCTTGTTGTCGACTTCATACGGAACCTGGACTACTCGGATTGGCTGGAGAACGTAGTTATGGTCAAAAAGGCAAATGGGAAATGGTGCATGTGCGTTGATTTCACGGACCTGAACAGGGCTTGGCCCAAAGACAACTACCCGCTTCCTCGGATAGATCAGCTAGTAGACAGCTCAGCCGGTCATGAATTACTGAGCTTCATGGACGCCTTATCCGGCTATAATCAGATCCGAATGAACTCGGACGATGAAGGGCTTACAGCCTTTACCACGGATCGGGGAGTGTACTGCTACAGGGTAATGCCCTTCGGACTCAAGAACGCCGGAGCCACGTACCAGCGACTGGTCAACAAACTATTCAGACCGCAAATTGGGAGAAACATGGAAGTCTACGTCGACGACATGCTCATGAAATCCGCTTCATCGGCCGGGCACACAACAGACCTCGCCAAAACATTCGACGTCCTGCGAAAGTACAAGATGAAGCTGAATCCAGCCAAATGCGCGTTCGGCGTTACAAGCGAAAAATTACTTAGGTTCATGGTCACCCATTGAGGAATTGAGGCGAACCCAAAGAAGATCTGCGCCATCATCAACATGGCGATGCCCAAAAGAAATGTCGATATCATGCGACTCACCGGGAGGGTAGCTGCCTTAAGCCGATTTATGTCCAGATCCAGGGGAAAATACCTCCCTTTCTTCAGATCCCTAAGGAAAATCCCCAGGTTTGAATGATCCAAGAAATGACAAGAAGCTTTATAACAACTCAAGACGCATCTCGCGACCCCACCACTCCTCACCAGACCAGTCGGAGACGATGAGCTGTTACTCTATCTGGCCGTCTCCGATCAAGCCGCAGACGCGGTACTCGTCAGAGAGTTTGAAGGAACGCAGAAACCGGTCTACTATGTAAGCCATGTTTTCAAGGACGCGGAAACTAGATACCCAGCTATAGAGAAAATAGTCCTCGCGCTTGTCATCACGTCCAGGAAACTGTGACACTATTTCCAGGCACACACAATCCTTGTACTCACTGAACGACCTTTAGGGAATATCCTTGCCTCCTCCGAATCATCAGGCCACTTAGAGAAATGGAGGTGGGTGTTGTCCCAGTTTGACATCAAATACCGACCCAAACGGGCAATTAAAGCACAAGCCTTAGCCGATTTCGTTTTCGAATACACCATTCCCACTAAGGAAGGAACGACGACTTAGGGATCCGACCTATGGCCCTCGGTCGAGGAGGTGCCCAGCCTAATCCCAAATTGGGTGCTCTATATAGACGGATCCTCCACCGAGAAGGGATGTGGGGCCGGCCTGATCATCTGCGGCCCAAACGAAGAAGAAATAGAGTACTCTCTGAAACTTGGTTTTAAAGCGTCAAACAACGCGGCAGAATACGAGGCCCTGTTAGCCGGGCTACGAATCGCCTCCGGAGGAGGGCTGAAAACCATCCGGATACGCAGCGACTCCACGCTGGTCGTCGGCCAAGTAATCGGGCGTTTTGAAGCCCGAGAACCACTCATGATAAAATACCTGGCGGAGGTAAGAAGGCTTCAAAAAAAATTTGACGAAGTACAAGTGGAGCAGATTCCCAAAAATCTGAACACCGAGGCCGATGCCCTGAGCAGATTTGCCTCATCCTATTCGGCTAATCACAAGAGAAACATTCTCTTCGAAGTCCTGCCGCGACCCAGCGTGGAAGATGGAGAGGCAATGCTCAAAATCTACACGACCCAAGAAGATACCCCGGATTGGAGAAAACCCATTATAGAATTTCTGAAAGATGGGATTCTTCCGGACGACCGGGCCAATGCGCGTCGATTACCAGCAAAGGTTCGCCATTTCGTATGGAGCAAAGGAAACATATATAAAACGTCGTACACTCAACCCCTGCTCCGATACGTCGACCCCCACGAAGCAGACTACATCTTATGAGAAATACATGACGGTGTCAGAGGGGCGCATCAAGAGGCCTGCTGCCTGGTCCAAAAGACGCTGCTCCAGGGTTACTATTGGCCGAGAATACATCGAGATGCCGAGAAAATGGTCAGGAGATGCAAGAGCTGCCAACTTTTCGGGAGCATCCCATGTCTCCCCGCCACTGAACTAACGCTACTGAGTTCCCTTTGGCCATTCGCGCAGTGGGGGATGGATATGGTGGGCCAGCTTCCTACCGGCACGGGTGGACACAGGTACATCCTTGTCGCCGTACACTCCTTCATAAAGTGGATTGAGGCCGTGCTTATCAGGAAACCAGACGCCGCCTCTACGATAAAATTTCTGTAGAATAACGTGATTTCCCGATTCGGGATCCCGAGGTGCATCATCACCGACCACGGAACCAACATCGAGAACGACAAAGTCAAGGAATTTTGCAATGACTATCATATATTAATGAAGTTCGCCGCAGTCGCCCATCTCCAATGCAACGGGCAAGCCGAAATAGCGAACCGAAGCGTCATTCGAGGGCTCCGAACTCGCCTAGAAGGAAGGCAAGGCGGCTGGGTTGAGAAACTACCTCGGGTACTATGGGCACCGCGGACTTCGAAAAAACACCCACGGGAGAAACCCCGTTCAGCCTCTACTACGGTACCGAGGTGATGATCCCCACAGAAATCGGATTACCAAGCTATCGGGTCGAGCACTTTGACGACGAGACCAACACCTTGGCACTACGAAGCAACTTGGACGTCCTATTAGAAAAACGAGATCGGGCGCAAATCAAGATGGTCGCCTATCAACAGCAAACCGCCTGCTACTACAACGCCCGATTCAGGCATCGAGACTTCAAGATAGGAGACCTGGTCTTATGACGAAATGAGTTCATGGACCAAGCGAAGCTATATAAGTTCTCCCTAAAATGGGACGGGCCCTTCCTCGTGACAGAGACACTGCCCGGTGGAGCCTACCGTCTCCAGGACTCCAAAGGACGCAATTTCCCTCGGCCATATAACGCCGAAAAACTTAAGTTGTACAGATAAACGTGTTCCCCCCTTTTTCCTTTTTCTCGAATAATGTAATTTCTTTCCATATCAGTTAAATTTTCCAAACAAATTCCTGACATAAATTAGACTTCGACACCGACCAGTAACTCCGCCCTTTCTTCTTTTCCTCGGGTCCGAGCTAGAGGACATGGAAGGGGCACGGGTCGGCCAAAAAAAGGGGAGGGGGATGAGGAAGGGAGAAATAATGCATAGCAACCTTGACCAAAAGAATTTTTTTATTACTCGAAGGCATTCTTGGCTCCACAGCCTTACAACCATTACAGTAAAGGAGGAAGAGGATTAAGAAAACATTGACGATGGTACTCGGAAGAAAGCTCCTCCAACCGAGCCCAGGCAACCTCCGCCCGCTCCCTCTGGCGATGCTCATGGACCCTAGAAGCTACAGATTCACCGGGATCCCCAACCGCCAAGCACGACGCCATAACCAACCTCTGTTGAAAACATTCGAGAAGTATGTCCACCGAGCGATCCCTTCGGCTCTTCGAGATAAGGCCAAGCTCATGGGTCGTATGCATCTTATCAAACGCCTCGTCCATCGCCTACAGGGATAGAACATTATAAAGACCCGGGAACAACCTCCATATCGTGTAGATCAACACTTGTAAGAGAAGAGATCGTCGGGGAAGAAGACGCCCGTAGTGCCCCTCCAAACGACTTATCACAGCTCATACGTCGCCTCGGAACGGTCAAGATCATAACGTACGCATCGTCTCGGGACACAATCTCCCTGATGGTGTATGCGCGGCTCGTCATCTTCAAGAAACGTAGCATCTAAGAGGAATTCGACCACGCCTTCTACATTTATAGCCTCAACAAGAAATCTTCCAACGGCCGAGATCTTCTCGCGCTACGACGCAAATCACGGGATGTCGCACTTTCCCAATAAGGCACGACCACGTGGCACCTGATTGCATGTCGCACCTTTCGTAAAATACGGGTCAAAGAAGGTTGGACGATATTTCCCAGAAAAACATAGAATCTGGGAAGCCCTCGCTAAGAGGCGGCCAAGTAGTTTCCTGCTCGGCTCATCCGCTGAATGCAGCTTCCTGCCCGACCACTCCGCGGATCCAAAGCCCTCGCCAAGAGGCGGCCAAGTAGTTTCCTGCTCAGTTCATCCGCTGAGGGCAGCTTCCTGCCCGAACACTCCGTGGATCCAAAGCCCTCGCCAAGAGGCAACCAAGCAGTTTCCTGCTCGGCTCATCCACTGAAGACAGCTTCCTGCCTGAACACTCCGTGGATCCAAAGCCCTCGCCAAGAGGCGGCCAAGTAGTTTTCTGCTCGGCTCATCTGCTGAGGGCAGCTTCCTGCCCGACCACTCTGCGGATCCAAAGCCCTCGCCAAGAGGCGACCAAGCAGTTTCCTGCTCGGCTCATCCGCTGAAGGCAGCTTCCTGCCCGACCACTCCGTAGATCCAAAGCCCTCGCCAAAAGGCGGCTAAGTAGTTTCCTGCTCGACTTATCCGCTGAGGGCAGCTTCCTGCCTAACCACTCTGCGGACCCAAAGCCCTCGTCTAGAGGCGGCCGCGCTGCTTCTTACCTGGCTCTTTCAAAGTCCAATTCAGACGCGGCGCACGATCAACTATCACCTCGACTCCGGGGTGAGTATGACGCCGACCTACTTATACTTGGCGTCGTCCAATTTATACACTCGACGCACGATTGTCACCTCGACTCCGGGGTGAGTGGGACACCGACCTATCTATACTTGGCATTCGTTCGATTTATATACATGACGCATGATCATAACCTAGACCCTGGGGTGAGTGGGACGCCGACCTACTTCTACTTGGTGTTCGTTTGATTTATATAAGCAGCGCACGGTCGTCACCTTGGCTTCGGGTGATAGCAAGTGCCGGTCTACCTATGACTTGGCTTTCGCTAGCTCGTACGTCGCGCTCGCCCAGTACTCGACGCCCAACTTTGCATGTAATAGACGTCCGCTGAACACCGACCTATCTACACTTGCGAAAATAGAAGCACTCTGAAGGCGAGAAAAATTACTTGCGTGATAAAAATACTTGCGGATCAGTATACTTGCGAGCTAAAAATACTTTATTTATATCCAATTTTTTTTATACAAGGTACTATGGGCTCCCCAACCATACAAAATGTCTGGAGGCTTACAAAATTTAGTGACTGAGACGCGATAGCTCAAACTGCTTTCTCAGCCGCCACTTCCCCTTGATCGGCGCCTCCTTCTAAGGCTACGATCGCGACGTCTGGCTCAGCGCTTCCGCCCGCCGCCTCGCCTCCCCCGGCCGCCTCAGTACCCCCTTGCGGCGCTTCCTTGGCTAGGGGATACCTAGCACGAATCTCTTGATCTTCGAACCTGGGCATGGCTTCCTTAATGGCATCGAGGGCGTTGTGCCACCCGACGGCCGCGGAGTCGGCGAGGTCGAGGTAGAACTGGTCAGAGGTCTTATACTCTTCCACGACCCTTTCCGCTCTTTCTCCGTGAGCTTCACCGCCTCGCAAGATGCCTGAGCATCCCGCTTGAACGAGTCCCTCTGCCTTTTCATGGAATCGAAGAGCCCTTTGACCTCCCATATCTAGGCCTGGATAGCCCGGTTAGATTCAGTCAGGAGTCGATGGGACTCCTTCAACTTGACGACCATCAGGCCCTTCGCGACCAACCTCGAATTAAGGAGGGCGCCTTCTCTTCCGCCTGTTGCAGCCAGACAAGGAGCTCTTCTTCTCGCAAGGAAGATTCGCCCGCCTTCTTCATCGTCGGGGCCACCTCCTCGGACTCCATTGCAGCGAGGAGAGCGCAATGCTGGAGGACCTGGGAAAATGGGAGCCGTGTTAGGAGATATAAAATAAATAAATAAATAAATATATGTACTCGGAGAAATTCTGGGAGAGTTACCGACCTGAACGGCCTCCTGAGCTATCGCCGCCACTTGTGCCTTCATGGTGCCTCGGGGGATCTTGGTCCCCGCTTCCTTCTCCATGTACACCAGTAAACTGTAGGCCACAGAGAGCCCCGAGGGTATCTCGATGCAGAAGTCGCCCTCCTGCACCTGAATCCAGGCCTGAGGGGGCCGAGAAACCACCCTCTTCTGCCTCTTGAGGGGGGATTTGGCAGAAGACGGCGCCTCTGTCCTAGCCCGAGGGCTTGATCCCGCATGTGCTTCTGCCTTCCCCTGCGGCGTTCTTTCGGAACGGGGGGCGCTGTGGGAGCCTTGGCTACGGGTGCTTGCCGAGGAGCCGCCCCCGGAGCAGGCCGGGATGAGCTTGCGCCTCCGCCCTTCCTCCCCTAGGCCTTGGCGTCCATGGCAGCCATAATCTTCGAGCGATCCATCGGCTCTGCAAGATACCATAAGAAATGATCAGCGACAAAAGAAAAAAAAAAGAGGGGCAACTAAATTTAAGCAAGTCTAAATAGATCGGCACGAGCCCTAATTCACCTACGAAGTGAGCGGGACTGAGTCCCGCCCAGCTCAAAGCCTGCTCGGAAAGCAGGACATCGGCCCGCTGGATCGGTTCCCATTGAGACACCACTCTTTCCTCGGGAGCATTTAACTGCCTAACTCTAGGACAGTCGGCTCTATGCCACTTGATGGGCACCGGCCAATCCTCACCCTCCGGTGGTCCGACGAAGACAAACTTCTCCTTCCACTCGTGGATGGAAGAAGGGACAACCACTACGTCCAAACCAGCAGCCATACCCTTATATTTTTTGAATGAAAGATACACCCAGCTCGGTTCGTCCTTACATGTACCGGGCTGATTTTTATAGCAGAGGAAAGAAAGGAGTAGGCTTAAATCAAAGGGGATCCGATCAATCTTCAACCGGACCAGAAACCCGAGAAGGATTCTCCATGAATTCGGCGCTAGCTGGCCCAGGGCGAGACGGAAACAATAGAGCACGGTACAAACCTCAGGCGAGAAGGGCAGACGCATTCCTGCCCGGAACGCTTCCAAGTACAGGGCAATTTCTTTACCCTGCACCTGGTCTGCCCGCTCACCCCCTGGCCAAATGGAATGAATAGCCAGAGGGTATATGAAAACGGGCCCGATGTCAGAAAGCTTATCCAGACGGTTCAAAATTGAGGACGCATCGTGGGTATTCCCGATGCGTGCCTTGGGGCCCATTTCGCCCCCTGAAGACGAGGAACGAGGGCGTCGTTCTTCCTGAGGGGCGAACTCGACACAGAAGACAAAGACGAGGAAGAAGAAGAAGAAGAACTCTCTCGGCTATCGGAAGCCGAGGAGAAAGAAGACCCGCTAGGCTAGGCTCCAGAAACTGAAGCCTCATTGCCCGACTCAACCCCTACTACGTCAATAGACATTTCGAAGGAAGACATCTAATCTGATTCAAGAGAGGTTTGGCCGAGGAAAAGTTTTGACAGCTGAAGTTCCCGCCTAAGCGAACGTGCGCCGGGCAATCATCAGATGACAAAGAGATGGCTAGGGTTAAGTAATGGCCGTGGGATGAACCCCCTATTTATACACTCGGCAAGAAGGCATCCATCAACCCGCATCCGTTCCCGCCAAAACGAAGCGTCACACCAAGCGGCCACCGAGACTCCACGTAGCAACCGGCCATTAGACGCGCCCCCTCGCCAGGATTCGGGTGACAGCCACCCATGTCCTACTACCCAGTGGAGGACACGTGATGCGTAGCCCAACCGGCCGAGTGAACGAAACGGTGCCCCCCTTTTAGGCGCAATCATTTCACTGATACACTGATGTCACCAAAGATACGTGCGGGAACTGAGACGCTTCACGAGCCGCCGCGTGGATCTAGGGATTTAAGACGAGTAGCCTCCAAACGGTGCGTCTTCGTCCAACAACCCATTGCAGGGGAATTTTGGACTGGGTCGTCAAAAATCGGGCTTACCACTCTTAACCCCGACCCATAAATAGGTCAGGGCGAGAGTGGGGGGCTAATGATGAGGCTTATAAACGAGTATTTCCTATATCACGACACGTGGCGGATGACGTGTCATCCGCCAAGCCTGTTAGACTCCTGGGGGCTACGGAGCTGGAACAAGTATGATGCGTTGGGGACATTCTTCAGCACATCGCCTTCGAGGTTGCATCTGACCTTTCAGGGACATCTCTGGAGTACCTTCCCAATTTCGTCTAAACGACCATCCGACGGCTCTCCTCCGAGCAATCCTGCAGCCGAGCTTTCTCGGCTACCGAGTTATCCACCGAGCTAAGCTTCCTCGGGTTCCCTGTTCAACCGAGAGCACGGAGCCTAAGCGCCCCCGTAACGGCTCCGTGTATCTCGCCATGATGAGTTCCCCGCTGCTCTACGACCCATATCTCACGCTAGCGTATCTCGCCATTAACGAGCGCATCCCGCCATTAATGGACACGTTCCGCCATCAGCAAGCACGAACGTGATGCAGAGGCGTAACGGACGGTGAGAATCTCGCGCTGGTCCACTTCATGCGGCCACTATATAAACCCCCTCCACCAGACGATCCAGATAAATCAAATCGATTCCAATACGCCGCTACGCTGTCCCTATACCTCGGTACTTATTTGATCGTCGGAGGGTCCTACGGTAGTTCCCAATCCCGAGACTTCCTTTGCAGGTAGCCCGGTGTCAGCGGCATCCAACAACCCATTGAGATCCACACGTCCAATTCTCACTTTCAATCACAACCGTTCAGAATCGTTTACAGCAAGATCGACGGAGGACAACATCTGAGGGAGATTTCGATCTCCATCACTAAGATATAGTATACAATTCTCAACATCAGCTTTAGGGCCTGTTTGGTTGCAGGATTATGGGTTTGGATTTGGATTTTGGATTCCACAATTTTGTGTTTGGTTGCAAAATTAGGATTTCTAGGATTCCTTTGTTTTATATGGGGGGCCCACCACAAAAGAAGGATTCATGAATCCTAAAAATTTTCAAGGATTCTCAAGGATTTGGCACTATTCATTGTACTTTTAGATGGGACCCATGCACTTTATTTATTTAACAATCCCCTCTCTCTCTATCTCTCTCTAAAATCCTCAAATCCAAATCCCATTTTTTTTCCAACAACCAAACAAAGATTACAAGGATCTACAAATCCAATACTATAAATCCAAAACCAACCAAACAACAAATTACCAAATCCAGAAATTTCAACCGTACTATTTTTGGAATCCAAATTCCATAATACTGCAACCAAACAGCCCCTTAGGCTCTGAATTATATATGAATCAGCTTTAGGCTCTGAATTATATATGAATAAACCTACTGGGAACTGGGAGACTAAAATGCAGGAACACCCTCCCAACCCAACCCAACCCAACCCACAAACTCCAAAAAAAACAAAAAACCCCAAAAGCAGGAACCTCCTTTAAGAACCTGTGCTTTTTTAGTGTAATTTTTCTGAAATGCCCTTCCATCATTTCTTCCCAAATTTCTTTCCCCTCCTTTCTTGCCTAAATTTTTTCGCCCTCTACATTTTCACTGCTTCTTCCCAAATCTCCAATTCTAGTCTATATGCCTCGCACCTTCTCTCCTCTCCTTCCACAAGTCAACATGAAAGGCTTATGATGCCCCAATGGTCAAGGCATGGGATTGCTTGGATATTGGTTAGGGTTTAAGGCCTTGGTTCAGCTATTTTTATCTATTTTCGATTCCAAAAAACATGGATTCTAGAGAGCAAGGATTTTGAAGAAAAAAGAAGAAAAGAAAGTAATGGTTTAGTCAATTAGAATTGACATAGAGGTATTTTCGGTAATAAAAAAACTTGTGAATGGAAATATTAACAATGTTTAGGTTCATGTCGTTTATGGTTTATGGACCAAAACATAGGCTTTTCAAATTAAGGAATGTTTCCTTATTTTCAGCCAAAAGTTGCGGAGGTTTTCTATATTTTAGCATGTCTAGAAAAATGGTATTGTTTTAGTTGACGAGTATACCGCAAAGATATTTTCCATTAGTGAGTGTACAGTAACAGCCAAATTTTTTTCTATCTAAAAATTACCATTTTTATTACTTCAAATAAATCATTCATCATAATAGCGAGATGAACACGAAACCAACAGAATTAAAATTAGGATGGTTAGATACATTTACAAATTATCATGTGCTGGTAATAGCCATGAAATTTTAAAACAAAGAAATCTATAGGACAACTATAAAAGCATCATTGTTCCATAAATCAGAATGTTTGGCACTTAAGAACAACATTATCAAAGAATGTGTATCTCAGATTAATAAACGACATTATACTATAACGTGTATATAAAATGAGAATGTATGAACTTAAGAACACTTTTACATATTGAATATTGAAGCTAAAGTTGATTGGTAAGCTTATATTGAATATTGAATATTGAAGCTAAAGCCTAAAGTTGCCACATGTAATGATACACTAGAAATATTGAATATCAGTGTTGAAAAAACGGAATATTCGGATTCGGTGGCAAATCGAACAAAAACTGTAATATTCGGTCAAATATACAGTCAAATCAAATATGCACCACATAAATCGCATATTCGGACGAATAACGTGAATATTAGGGCGAATTGACCCATTAGGCCTAAAATATAAAAAATATCTTAGAACTAAAAATAAGTCTGGGATCCACAACTTAATTTAAAAATAAGTGGGATTCATGTTTATTATTTCATAAACACTCTCTCTTCATTTCTATATCTTTATTAGTTCGGACGTCTTACCATTAGACCACGGGTATATTTGTTATCTATATCTTTATATTTTTTTGAGTTTTTTACATGTAAACATAATCCTAATAAACCGAATATTCACCGAATAAACCGGATATTATTTATTCGCAGGCCAACCGAACAAATTCCAAATCCGTTCTTTACAACATTGTTGAATATTAACTGACTTGATACCCTATAGTTGCTCTCGAAGCATATCGCCAAGCTTTCAATTCAGATGTAAGGAATTTAGAAGCTAATATCTATTTCTATTTCCCATTTAAAAACTTGAAATTTGTATATTTAACAGTTGCAAAGGTATATTTCTCACTAAGAAACCACGTGTTTTCCCGAGATGGGTGATGGTCAATTAGTTTTTTTAGAACGAATTTCAGAATTAATAGGCTACAAACGGCATCCACAACATATGCACACAATGGGAATTATTTTATCCACATGCAAATCAATCCACTCCCCTCTGGTAGATATACTGCAAGCCTCCATCGCCGCAGGAAATTACTTATCAGGTAACGCTCTATGCAGTTAACAAGTTTATAGCTCAAACTTGTGTATATCCCCAACGTTAAGGGCAAGTTTCACCGCATAAAACGATGACAATTGCGAAAGAACTACTTCCATCATCATCAAAACGCAAAAATCAAGGAGTCGGGTCTTCACAATTGCGAATCGGCTTGAATTGGTTCGTCCGCATTATTTTATATCAATGATTCAATTCCTTCTCATTACATTCCATCACTTTGTTTTAAAAAAAATTTTTGGAGATAAATGTCTAGCGCATAGCAAGAAAGCAAATGCCTTTTTATTCACTTATAAAAATGGACCGTGAATCAACAAAGCACTTGCGAAAGAACTAAAGCAATATGAGAACATCAATTTACACACAACCTAACCACCTTCACCGCTAACATCCATACATACATAATAAATAAAGGCTAAATTGTTGAACCTAGCAAATAAAAACCAAAAGTTTAAAATCGGACACAAAGATACCCAAAATTTTATTTTGGCACTTTGGTGACTAACACGGTAAACGGCGAAACGTAAAGACATTTTTATCCTCCTGACCCCATTGACCATGTTGACCACGAAATTAAACTATAAAGGGAAAGAAAGTTCGACAACAACTCACATGAAAATCTCACATAGAATATTCTAATGGTGTTGGTCATCAAAGTGCCAAAATAAAACTTTGGGTATTCATGTGTCCAATCATAAACTTTAGGTATTATCTACAAAGATCACCATACTTTGGGTATTTTAATGCCATTTAGCCATAAATAAATGAATACAAACCCAAAAGCATAAACTTTTATGTGTGCGTGTATTGCAGTAATCAAAATAGAAAATAAAAATACAGCTACTTAGAAGTATCAATCTAGCAGTCCATTGGATGTTAAGTAAAAAGTGTTTTTTTATTTCTTTTCATTTATTCATTCATCCATTTATTTGTTTCTATTGTTGATATATTTATCTTTGGAGGGGGGGAGGGGGGGGGGGGGGCGCAAATAAATAGATCAAAATATCATTTGCAACACAGTGCATTTGTGGCCAATAGGCAAATTGCAGCATATATATCATTCGAGTAGTCTCCTCCCAAATCACAGCCATGCTCTTGTTTGCATTCGAGTACGAATATCCAGCAGTTGTTCCAGATTGCCTCCTGATTAATCCATTCAAGTTAGGACCTATGATATCAGCAAAGCCAATTACAAACACTCAAATTTATGTATTTCAAAAACAAAAAAAGTCTTATGATAATAAATCACCATCACAAGATCCAAGAACTTTAAAAAGGGTAAATTACCCTAATATATCATAACTATCGTGATTTTTAACTAAACTAACTCAAATCTTTATTGCAGCAAAATATCTTAAACTATGGTTTTTATGAGATCCCCCCCCACCCCCCCCCCCCAAAATACCCTCAAGGTACATTACAAAGAAGTAGAGGATATCACAAGCGATTCCTAGATCAATAAAAATGAACAAATTTGGAATTCGTGAAAGAGACCTTGATGCATATGCTGGTTCCTTCACTAATAACCTTGCCATTTCTCATTTTCATTAACTGGATCTCTTTTTTCTCAGGTTTTAAATCAACAGCAATTGATAAGTGCAAGCACAAAAAATAACAGGTAATTGAAAAGAATTAGAAGAAAGCTCAGATGGCTCGAGGAAGAGAGAGAGAACAATTTCAAGGGTGAAATTGAAAGAGAAGAGAGATGAATTTCGTTGAAGAAGAAGAAGAGGTTGAAGGGCCTCAAACCCTTTACAATGTTTCCACAGATAAAAATCTCTCTCTCTCTCTCTTTTCCTTTATTTATATATTTCTAACAAAAAGGAAATTAACAGATATGAGATTCCTTTGCAGGTGCCTCACTCCACTATCTCTGTCACGTCACCATTCTTTTATTCCTCAGCATACTGCTGCGGGCCCCTTGGCGGTTTGGACCGTTAATTCCTTTAGCATGCTCATGCTGCCCCTAAGGTGTTTGCACAAATGCTTTTCAAGCCTTTTAGTCCCTTCTGCAGTAGCTACTCTCAGGTGATATTGTTGTGAGTTGGCCCTTTCACTTGTGTGTGTATCAACTCGACCCTCCATAAAACCGACCTAGTCTCGAGGTCGTATGTCACGTCCCGCTTTCCAATAGACGGAAACGTTGACGTGGCAAGCCGCGACGTATTTTTTTCGAGAAGATCATTTCCTGGAATAAATACGCTAAGCGTAGAAGAAGCAATATAAAAGAATGACAAGAGAATTAACATTAGGTTTATAATTCAACAACTTTATTTACATTAAACTTGATTCATTTACAATACATGATTTCAACTGAAAGAAAATACAAGAATATAAATGCCTAAACAAATGGCATACATAAATTGAGAAGAAAATAACTGGTATAGACCTGGGTCGCTATCTGATCGTGCTTCTCCTTTGAGATGTATACCTCCTCAGTCTCCACAGTATGTGACGAACATTCTAAGAAAAACAAAGATGGGTGGAATGCCCGTCAGCGGACTTTCGCTCGGTAAGTCCCCAAGATATGAAATGAAACATAAAGTGTAATGATAAAGGAAAATGTATATCATGAACAATTGATTATGAGGTATGGTGTCTCAGCATGATATTTTATGTAAACACATTTAGCACGCAGTTCTATCGTAATATATATGAACAAGTGAAGGGTTATGGGAGCGCCCCGGCCATCCAACCGTGGCCAAACGCGGAACAAAAATTTAATAAAACCCGGCGCTACCATTACCCGATTTCCAAGATCGAAACCATTAACCCTAAAACTAGCAAGCCAAACACAAAGAGATAGAAATGTTTATACCTAATGATCCAAGTCTTTCGGGTCTTCAACCATCTCCAAGCTCTTAGTGATGCGGATTGACTTTGGTCGCCGGTTTTCCTTCATCTCCGATGATCCACCCGAGAGAAACGGCACAAGCTCCAGGTTCTTTGAACGGACCAACCGACCCTCTAAGATCGCTAGTAGTGGAGAGTGGGGGTGTAGAATACTCTCACCATAATTTTCTCTCTCAAAAAATAATGCTCATTGAGCTACCATGGAAGATGTGGAGGTGATGAAAACATGGAAGGCATGAGCTTAGAAATTAGCTAAGTGTTTTGGGTGTATGAGTAATGAGAGTGAGCTAGAGAGAGAGCCTCAAGTGAATCAATCAAAATGAGCAAGAAAAACCCCACACCAAGAAGTGGCCGGCCCCTCTTCTCTCCTCCCCAATCATACACCCAAAAAATCTTATCCAATTAAAGCAATAAAGAAATGATAACCATACCAATCACTACATGCAAAATACCATGCTTTGACCTAAAGCCCATGCCTTGCCATGTCACCATTTTCCACCTCATTATAAACAAAATGATTTTCAAAAGAAAATCAATAATGAGGTGGTATCTTCTAGAAACCATTCCGTATAAATACGGAATGCTTTTCGGTATATGTATCGGAATACACATACGCGTATTCGTACGAAAATACGAATAGCCAAAGAGAGAAAATAAATAGCGAGCAATAATACTAGAATACATATATATAAATACATATGTAAATTATTAAATCAAAACTTGATTTAACAATCTGGTTTAATCCTAAACCGCTAGTATTATCAATCGTCCGATTAAAACCTGTGCAGTCCGTGCAGACATTTAATCGGACACCTGTATATATCAACATACGTCACCTACACCATATCGCCTAAGCCGTGAAAATCCTCTGTGTGGGACTCTAAAGACTCGTCAATACGCTGGCAGTGGGTTTAACCACAAGCACGTCAGCGGCACTAGCTGTACGTAACGGCTACCCAGGTATTGAGCGAAAGGAAGGCCAACGAGCAAACTCATCCGAACCCCTACAGAGCCTGTCAGTGACAATATCCGTATAGTCCGGTCTGTTCGTCTAAGAGTATTGCATATCGAGTCTAGGGGGTGGATCAAGTCAGACCTCTAATAACGCAATAATTCGTGTCGGTATGAAACCCATCACTACCTGAGAAACTATCGATCCTGGATCGGTAATTCTCACATACCCCGGCCGAGGATTTCTAGTGATGGCCACCCGTGCACTGCGCGACATTAACCCCCAATACCGGGAGAGACGAATCCCCGACGATCCGCTCACTGCCTCCATGTGGCTCGGGACTATACCCAACTAAAATCTGTTTGCACGACTCCTTTGAGCCGTGGTAGGGTAGTAATCAAAGTACAGTGGGAACTCACACGAGACAAATGACGATCTCAGGTCGACAGACTAACCTGTACACATGTCACCAGGGAACTGCTATCTGACTATAGGTATAATACCAACTAGCATGTTCCCGGCAAGTCCGTCCAGTGTACTCATAACCCAATGAGCACCTGTATACTATCTTAGGTGAACAACTAACACTAATGGCTTGTGAGACCGGCCACCGCCCCTCGTCAGGGTCTAGATAAGTATACACCAGTCTACACTGGAGTATCGATGCCCAGTCTCGATACTCCCACGACTAGGGACATTTAAGGATGTGCTTATAAACCCCCAGCTCCCACGTATGTGATCGCCATCACAATGCTGGCAGTCAAGCAAGAATCCTATGGGCTTTATTAACATATACATGATGATAAAGACAAATCAGATAGCATACTATCATCTCGAGTAAGACCGTTTTATCGGTATAGGTCCTCGCTCAATCACCATGATCACATGCCTGCGACTATGATAATTGCCTTGAGGGCACTATAGCCAACAATCTCCCACTTGCACTTAAGGCTAATTATTGCAATGTCGCATACTCACAGCCCGTGTGATACCGAACACCCAACTCCTCTACTAATCAGTTTCACAAACCTTGTTTGTAAAACTATTGCGTTCGAGAAATAGCCTCAGTGAGTGGATCCGCTCCAGTGTTTCTTTCTATGTCTCTCTTTATCTCAACTTCGCGGAGAAAACTATCTCCCGAAATGAGCAATACCCGTCTTAGAATATGTCTGGATATCTGATGGGACCCAGTTCACAAAAGAACTCCAAATCCAGCAAACTTCTTAGACTGTATCGTCTACTGAACTCAATCAGTACACTGCGCTATACCATCCTCAGTATCCGCTTGGACCACCTGTCCAAACTACTGCCCCTCGTCAGAGGGAAAACTATAACTCTGACAGTCACTCTGTCATCCAGGTCACCTTGGAAGCCTGGAATGATAACCGTCTCTCAAAAGAGGCCGCCGTTATCAAATCCCTAGAACATCCACTTATGTTCATAAACTGCTTCCATTCGTTTTTCTCCAGGATTGGATTAATATATCAACTTATTGCATCTAGTGCAAAAACAACATCTGGTGTGGTACTTGACATGTCATGATTGACTCAATTGCCTAAGCAAGTGATATACCAATCATGCACATCCCTCTCCCCTTTAGTCTGTAAGACACTTTTAGAGAGGGTGACTCCTTCACCTGCAGGTTCACCACCATGCCAGAAGCCGTCCATTCTAAAAAACTTTTAGAATACTGTCTAAGTACCCAGATTGGGACACTACTAAATCTAGATCTAAAACCATAGATCTAGTAACCAGAATGCCTGATATAATATCCATAAGCTATGTGGAGAAACTACTGTGTGACAATCAAAGTATAACCGATCGTAGTATAGGAATTTCACTTCCTACTCTGTGTATGTCATCCAAATACCAGGACATCACACCCTACCACCTTCTTAACAGATCCATCCCCTATTCTGATGAAGTCAAAGAACTTATGACTGTCATATAAAAATTTAGATGATCTTTCTTTGCTATATCCGCTTTAGTCTATAAATAGACACAAGCTACTTGTCCACTACGCTTTCGCTGCTTCCACTCATTACGACAACCTTCTGGTAGAGTCATATACACGTGCACTTCTAAAGCTAGTTTAGAATGACGCTGTACTCATCCTCCTGCCGGGTCTCATAGTCTGGAACAACAGTAGTGTCAAGTTTGGGTAAATAAGAACCTCCCTGTCACCGTCCTTGAGGCTACCGAAGTACCCCTCGTATGCCTGAGGCAACCCTCCATATCTGCGGAGTGGCTAATGGAATGTCAATCCTGATTGAATCTTTAGGTCCTATTAAATTTTCCGTAATCGTTTGTGGTTCTGGAATCACTTCCAGTTCTACCATACTCCCACTACTGTTTTCTGAAAAAATCCATTTTACTAAAACTGTGGCAAGTCAAGAACAATATCACTATTGATCTTCCAGATGGTAGAAAGTTAAGCTTCGTCAAAGCCCGGGATAACCCACAAACAGCCATTACTGAAACGTGCCCTGACTTTATCCGGATTCTGGTTTTAAGCATCAGCCGGACGACTCCTTATACCTTAACATCGTTAAGATATAAATTGATTCTATATATATCTAATATAGAAACAAAAGTACTAATTTAATTGGAACCAGATTCAAATCATGCAGCTGTCTCCAATGCATGTCAACTAAATGGAGAGAGGCCGATCAGCATTACTCAACTTAGGAATGCGTCCAATTATGAGTAACCTGAAAGAGAAACAAGTTCCTCAAAACCATTACTATCAACTGAATACCTTATACAAGTATCTACATCTTCGATCACCTTGAAGAATCCCGATACTTGCGACATCTGGTTCTCTACTTTATTCTTGTACCTATAACTTCTTAAACTTGGACCTTGTATTTCTACGAAACACTTGTCCAAAACTTGAGAAGTCATAAGTAAATAGAATATAGTACGAGGACCAACCCCTATGTCCTAATAGACACTAGACAACATACAATACATTGTATAAGTCCCCTGAGTTTAATAACTTAAATCCTGTGTATCGTAGGTTGAAAACTGTACTATGGTTATGAAGACTTACACCGCTGTTGAATGCTCCTTACCTAACCATCAACTGATATAGGTAAATATCATGGATATAATTTCAAAAAGTTATATCTCACTTTATAAAAATAAACGTACAGATATATCAGTTTGAAATTGGTGCATAACAATGGATATTCAAAACCAAATACTTGCCGTCCGGCAAACAACCCAGGCGATTTCCTCAAATATCACAAATTACAACGAATTCCGATATAATGAGGATGATCACCTAATTCCCAATAATTTACTCCCACTCATCATCTATAAAATCATACAAATGTAAGGATCAAAACTGGTAAATACATACCCTGGAGTAAAGACCTAATTGGGAAATTAGTTTTCAATTAACAACGCATAGTGAAACTGAAATATTAAAATGTTTTGTAGGGGTATTCTGGTATTCCTAGTAATGCCTTTTCCATTATCCAGATTCATGACTGAAACCATATATTTCCTTGCCATCTCTCCAAATCCCTTTATTTGTCTTTAGTCGTTACCTTCTGTATACCATTGTTAGGCTTAAATGGTTTTCTTCCTTCCCTACCGTTCGGCACCAGCCTATAGTTTGGAAGAAGACTATCCAATAAGCGTAATAGGTGTACTCTCCTAATCCTAGGAGTACACGCAACCTGAGAGAAGATGATGATAAAAGACAACTGAATAAACCTTATTCCTATTTCTCCTTAAGCAGAATCCATCCTCGAAAAAGTTCCTTCGAGTTCGTATATAACCATACGATGGATTTATCCAATAGGATTGGATGTTCGTAGTGATACGGTGTGTTCTGGAGAAATACAAAGGTGAAGTAGGACTGGCGTTGAAAGACTTGGTTTGGTCGTGAACAGCAGTCGCAATTTACTTTGCCCTCTTTCTAATCCCTTTATTTGTCTTTACTCATTACCTTCTGTACACCACACTTAGGCCAATTGGTTTTCTTCATTCCCTACCGTTCGGCACCTGCCTATGGTTTGGAAGAAGACTATCCAATAAGCATAATAGGTGTACCGTCTCCTAATCTTAGGAGCCCTCACAACCTGAGAGAAGGTAAAAAGAAAAGACAACTGAATAATCCTATTCATTTTCTCCAGAACCGGAAACCATCCTCGAAAAAGTTCCTTCGAGTTCGTATATAACCATACGATGGTTTTATCCAATGGAAGTGGATATTCGTAGTAATACGGGGTATTCTGAAGAAAGGCAAAGGGTAAAAGAAGGAGTGGCAATAATGTATGCAACTTGGACAATCCAAAAGCCAGTGTTTTACGAAGGTTCGGTTAATTTGGTCACCGAGTCACAGTCTAGGGTCGGGTCATGGTCGCAGTCAAAGAGAGAGAGAAAAGAAACACTCAGCGTGCACTTTAACCTATATCAGAATGGATAGTCATTTTATCTAATCTAGATGGCTCCCACTATTTCCTCGAATTCTCCTCTAAACCTAAAAAGGAGAATTAGTCGGAATCACCCGAAGAGTAATCGTACTTATCAGTGGGAATCGGGATCCAACTATCATCGCATGATAACTTGATGGAAGCCACTCAAGTCACCACACTCCAGAAGGTATGCGCATGCCTGGCAAGTTTCCTGTATGTTTGAAACTCCCGATATGATTTTTACCCCAAGCAGTTTATGACCTTGATAAAGGCCAACAAATCATAAACCACAAGTCAAGTTCAACCCGTCATTATCCTGGATTACTCTAGACCCACCCGCATAAACCCTTGACAAAGTCCAACAAGGTTATACGACTGTCCTAGATAATCGCAACTCAATGCAACAGACAAGTAATACCCAGCTACCGCACACTACGCCTTGACAAAGGCCAACAAACGCAGCACGAATACTAGGTACTACCTGAAAGAAATGATGGAGGGCTACGGCTGGTTTTTGGCGAAAAAACTTTTAACGTAATGAACCTGATATCGTTGAAGGAACCTAAGTGGTTTTACAAAAGTATAGTAGCGAAAACTTTTGCTAAAGAGGTCACTCCCGGTGAATGGATCTCGGCTCTTTCCCCGTCGAATGAGGTGCAGGATATTCCAAACTGAATACCATGATGCAAAGCAAAAGTAATCGACTATAGTGAAGTTATTACGTTGACGCAAACTTCTGCCTAAGGGGTCACTCCCGATGAAGGGATCTCGGCCCTTGCCTCGTCGAATGAGGTGCTGGATATTCATAATAGAATACCACTGTGCAAAGCAAAAGCGTACGTCTGTAATGTCAGTTTTTTAAAACTTGGTTCCAATAACATCATATAATAGGTTTGTTTTTCTTGCATTGATAAGAATCAACACAGTCCCATCAATTAATCACACCAGAAAAGAACGAAAATAAAATGTACGTATATGCCATCCGCATTTGCCACTGGGTCCCGTCATCACCCGTTAGGTTACTTAACTAACGACAGAGCGGGGACTGGGCAAGCGCGGGTGCAAAACATATATAACATCTACTAGTATATATAAATATATATAACAATCGTCGCAGGCATGATAAATGCAACATCACAGAAAAGTAATAAGTATCACAGAACAATACAGATAATCTGGGAGCCCCGGGTTTCCTTTGAGCCACAACTGAAAACCCGACGTTCCTCTGGTCGTGTGGATAACCTGTGCAATGAACTCCTAGACCCCTACGAACGCGACAAGTTACCCGCCAGCCCCCTTCAACAAAGTGAATGGACCACCCAACACTTCACGGAATTCGGTAACTTGAGCACCCCTTCTTGGGTCAACCTATACCCCCTACGAGTGCGGTGAATAGCTCGCCAATTCTAGAGCGAAGCCCCCTCCGTCTCAACGCCATAAGATGCGGGCCCGTTGCCCTCTAGAACCCGGCTATCCGTGCACCCCACCGCGGGGTAATCCTAGTACAGAAAAGAAAATATATACAACGGGTACATCGACCTCAACCCGGTCGTGCCCCAAAAGAATAATATACAAACATGCAGTGACGGCAGTCCACATGTCGGACGCTTGCCCCGCAATATCAAATATACAAATGAAACAAAACTGTACTACCACTGCACCCAGGCTATTCACCACGACAATCCGCAACATTACAGCACAACACAGAACATCAACGTGAATGTCACGTTCGCAAACTCGTCTAAAAGAACATATAGCAATCAGACGGGTTTACCGATTGAGTAACATTCACGGTCGCAGATGCTGAACTAAGTACTGATAATATCACAGTTAAAATATCGATCGATTAAAATTTCTGTCTAGCCCCAAGTGCAAACCAATACTCAAGAGAATCTGGGCTAAAACTAAACATCACAAAAATTATTTTTCCTTGTCAGAGAGTGCCAGAAAAAATTTGGAGGCATTTGGCCACAAAAGCGCGGCGGAACCGCCGCCAAATGGCATGTTTTGCGGCGGTTCCGCGGCCAAAAAAATGATTCAAGCTTCCAAATTTCTTGTGGTGCTCTATAATTGCCTGCACGGATTTTTAAGCTATACAGAAAGATTTTTCGACCAAGTTTTAAAATCGACAGAAAATGGCAAATTGGAAAATTGATTTGGAAATTTTGATCGATCGAGATTTTAAGCTTGTGCAAACTAGTTAGTAGGGTTTAATGGGTGGCTCTGATACCATGAAGGGTTATGGGAGCGCCCCGGCCATCCAACCGTGGCCAAATGCGGAACAAAAATTTAATAAAACCCGGCGCTACCATTACCCGATTTCCAAGATCGAAACCATTAACCCTAAAACTAGCAAGCCAAACACAAAGAGATAGAAATGGTTATACCTAATGATCCAAGTCTTTCGGGTCTTCAACCATCTCCAAGCTCCTAGTGATGCGGATTGACTTTGGTCGCCGGTCTTCCTTCATCTCCGATGATCCACCCGAAGGAAACGACACAAGCTCCAGATTCGCTGAACGGACCAACCGACCCTCCAAGATTGCTAGTAGTGGAGAGTGGGGGGTGTAGAATACTCTCACCATAATTTTCTCTCTTAAAAACTAATGCTCATTGAGCTACCATGGAAGATGTGGAGGTGATGAAAACATGGAAGGCATGAGCTTAGAAATTAGCTAAGTGTTTTGGGTGTATGAGTAATGAGAGTGAGCTAGAGAGAGAGCCTCAAGTGAATCAATCAAAATGAGCAAGAAAAACCCCACACCAAGAAGTGGCCGGCCCCTCTTCTCTCCTCCCCAATCATACACCCAAAAAATCTTATCCAATTAAAGCAATAAAGAAATGATAACCATACCAATCACTACATGCAAAATACCATGCTTTGACCTAAAGCCCATGCCTTGCCATGTCACCATTTCCACCTCATTATAAACAAAATGATTTTCAAAAGAAAATCAATAATGAGGTGGTATCTTCTAGAAGCCATTCCGTATAAATACGGAATGCTTTTCGGTATATGTATCGGAATAAACATACGCGTATTCGTACGAAAATACGAATAGCCAAAGAGAGAAAATAAATAGCGAGCAATAATACTAGAATACATATATATAAATACATATGTAAATTATTAAATCAAAACTTGATTTAACAATCTGGCTTAATCCTAAACCGCTAGTATTATCAACTGTCCGATTAAAGTCTGTGCAGTCCGTGCAGACATTTAATCGGACACCTGTATGTATCAACATACGTCACCTACACCATATCGCCTGAGCCGTGAAAACTCTCTGTGTGGGACTCTAAAGACTCGTCAATACGCTGGCAGTGGGTTTAACCACAAGCACGTCAGCGGCACTAACTGTAAGTAACGGCTACCCAGGTATTGAGCGAAAGGAAGGCCGACGAGCAAACTCATCCGAACCCCTACTGAGCCTGTCAATAACAATATCCGTACAGTCCGGTCTGTTCGTCTAAGAGTATCGCATATCGAGTCTAGGGGGTGGATCAAGTCAAACCCTTAATAACGCAATAATTCGTGTCGGTATGAAACCCATTACTACATGAGAAACTATCGATCCTGGATCGGTTATTCTCGCATACCCCGGCCGAGGATTTCTAGTGATGGCCACCCGTGCACTGCACGACATCAACCCCCAATACCGGAAGAGACGAATCCTCGATGATCCGCTTACTGCTTCCATGTGGCTCGGGACTGTACCCAACTAAAACCTGTTTGCACGACTCCTTTAAGCCGTGGTAAGGTAGTAATCAAAGCACAGTGGGAACTCACACGAGACAAATGACGATCTCAGGTCGACAGACTAACCTGTACACATGTCACCAGGGAACTGCTATCTGACTATAGGTGTAATACCAACTAGCATGTTCTCGGCGAGTCCGTCCAATGTACTCATAACCCAATGAGCACCTGTATACTATCTTAGGTGAACAACTAACACCAATGGCTTGTGAGACCGGCCACTGCCCCTCGTTAGGGTCTAGATAAGTATACACCAGTCTACACTGGAGTATCGATGCTCAGTCTCGATACTCCCACGACTAGGGACATTTAAGGATGTGCTTATAGACCCCCAGCTCCCACGTATGTGATCGCCATCACAATGCTGGCGGTCAAGCAAGAATCCTATGGGCTTTATCAACATATACATGATGATAAAGACAAACCAGACAGCATACCATCATCTCGAGTAAGACTGTTTTATCGGTATAGGTCTTCGCTCAATCACCATGATCACATGCTTGCGACTATGATAATTGCCTTGAGGGCACTATAGCCAACAATAAGTATGGTAATATATATGATAATTAGGTAAACATGACAGTATAGCATGAACATGGCAAACAATTATAACATGGCCGTGTAGTACAGGTATAATGAACATGAAGTGAATATAAGTGTTTTAACATGTCTCTATTTGGATATACCAATTTAATGTAAGTTCAAGAGTGAATGCCAACCAATCTCAAGAGTGTTCTCGAACCCAACAGACTGTAATTCAGGGGTAAGGAACCATGGGCCCGAATCAAGTGTTAGTAACGGGACTTCAACCTAGTGTTGAATTATTCCAAACTCAACAGGCTGTAATCCAGGAGTAAGAATGTAGGGTGTTTTTCGTCACCCCATTGAGATGGGAATACGCGCGCGCTTGTCAGGCGCATTACAGATTCCCCCTGCCTAGGGTAGACCGGGGTTTAATGATTGTGGGGATCTGAATCTCCGGTAGCCGCGGACTAAGCTGCCGTTAATTACCCTTCGCCTTTGGAGCGAGGGAACCTCCGATTGACGGGTTAAACTGGTCATGCGAACTCAATATGCAGTGTTGTGTTTTGAAGGGATTTTGGATATATCGGGGGCCCCGCAGAGTTTTTACGGGGGTCCCGCTACCTGGATAGCGGGCTGGGGGTCAAGGGGGCTAGCAGCCCCCTTACGGGGTGCGGGGCAGCGCCCCGTTAGAATTTTTTTTCTAATAGGGACAGTGTCTTGGAGTATGTGTGTGTGTATATATATATATATATATATATATATATATAAGGGGGAAAGGCATCCAAAGGATGCGTGGGGCCAGCGCCAGCGCTTTGAGTGTAAGAGCGCTAGCGCTTTGAGCGCTAACGCACCACGTGGGCGCTCGGGCGCTAGCGCTCTAAGCGTAAGAGCGCTAGCGCGCCATGTGTCAGCACGTAGGCGCTCGGGAGCTAGCGCTTTGGGCGCTAGCGTTCTGAGCGCAAGAACGCTAGCGCACTGAGCACTAGCGCGCCACGTGTCAGCACGTGGGCGCTTGGATGCTAGCGCTCTGGGCGCTAGCGCTCTGAGCGCTAGTGCGCCACGTGTCAACACATGGGCGCTCGAGCGCTAGCGCTTTAGGCGCTAGCGCTATGAGCGCTAGCACGCCACGTGTCAGCACGTGGGCACTCGGGCGCTAGAGCGGTAGCGCTTTGAGCGCTAGCGCACCACGTGTCAGCACGTGGGCGCTCGAGCAGCAAAAGGGACTTGGTCCCTGCAATGGGAGTTGTACTCCCCGAAAGGAGCACTTATTATTTTCTCTCTCTCTCTCTCTCTATATATATATACATATATATATATATATATATATATATATATATACATATACATATATATATATATATATATATGAGGAGTTAAACTCCTAAGATATTCTGAAGCTGATGAAGGGCTTCTCCCCTTGAGCCCTAGTTCTTCCCCAAAGTAGGGTTTCTGGAGATGGGTCTCCTTCTTCTTCCTTTGTTGGCCGGATCTTGAAGATCAAGAGATGTGAGATCTAAAAATCTCTCTTTTCTGAGATCTGATGGCAGATCTGAGTTTCCCTTTGTGGGTTTTGTGGTGAAAAACTATTTAGTTTTGGAAAAGAAAGAGTAAAACTCTTAATTTAATTCAAAAGAAATGAGAAGGTTTAGAACCTTGGAGAAGGAGCAGGAGGTACAAAGAACCCTATTTTTTGGGGGAATGAAAAATTATATTAGATATTTTCATCATGTTGCCTTTTATAGGCTTACATATTTGCATATAGCCCCTTGGGCATTACAAAATGGCATTTTGCCCATCCCATGGCTCATGTGCCATTTCTTTTTGCACATAAGCCATGGGCTTACAAAAATTTGGCTTTATGCCCATAAAAAAAATACATCAAAATTATTTTTTACATGATTTGCATGGGGAGCCCGGCCGCTTCATGTTCCGGCTCGACTCGGGCATGGGCCCACTTGATCTGGGTTTGGGCCCACCTGGCTTGGGGTTGACCTTGACTTTGACTTGGTCAACCGGGGTGCAATTTTCGACCCCAACAAAGTGCCCCCATCAATAAATGCACACCACATATGTGGGTCGTGTGCATTAAATTGATGGATCTTCTTTCATGTGGAGGCGACTTGCTTTGGTTCCCACTTTTTGGGATGCACCGCCCTTTTTACGACATGGACGGTCGACGCTTGACGCGTCTCCGAGACGGAGTGTCCGTGGTAGACGTTTCCCTGGCCCGGAGTGATTTGGTTCCTGCTTTGTAGGAAGCCTGCACTGCCCTTTTTGTGACATGGACGGTCGACGCTTGATGCGTCTCCGAGACGGAGTGTCCATGGTAGACGTTTCTCTAGCTCGGAGTGATCTGGTTCCCACTTTGTAGGAAGCCTGCACTGCCCTTTTTGCGACATGGACGGTCGACGCTTGATGCGTCTCTGAGACGGAGTGTCTGTGGTAGACTTTTCCCTGGTTCGGAGTGATCTGGTTCCTGCTTTGTAGGAAGCTTGCACTGCCCTTTTTGCGACATGGACGGTCGACGCTTGACGCATCTCCGAGATGGAGTGTCCATGGTAGACTTTTCCCTGGTTCGGAGTGATCTGGTTCCTGCTTTGTAGGAAGCCTACACTGCCCTTTTTGCGACATGGACGGTCGACGCTCTGATCCGGAGCGATTTGGTTCCCGATTTGTGGGAAGCCTGCACTGCCCGTTTTGCGACATGGACGGTCGACGCTCTGACCCGGAGCGATTTGGTTCCCGATTTGTGGGAAGCCTGCACTGCCCGTTTTGCGACATGGACGGTCGACGCTCTGACCCGGAGCGATTTGGTTCCCGATTTGTGGGAAGCCTGCACTGCCCGTTTTGCAACATGGACGGTCAAAGCTCTGATCCGGAGCGATCTGGTTCCCGATTTGTGGGAAGCCTGCACTGCCCGTTTTGCGACATGGACGGTCGACGCTCTGATCCGGAGAGATTTGGTTCTCGATTTGTGGGAAGCCTGCACTGCCCGTTTTGCGACATGGACGGTCGACGCTCTGATCCGGTGTGATTTGGTTCTCGATTTGTGGGAAGCCTGCACTGCCCGTTTTGCTACATGGACGGTCGACGCTCTGATCCGGAGCGATTTGGTTCCCGATTTGTGGAAAGCCTGCACTGCCCGTTTTGCGACATGGACGGTCGACGCTCTGACCCGGAGCAATTTGGTTCCCGATTTGTGGGAAGCCTGCACTGCCCGTTTTGCGACATGGACGGTCGACGCTCTGATCCGGAGCGATTTGGTTCCCGATTTGTGGGAAACCTGCACTGCCCGTTTTGCGATATGGACGGTCGACGCTCTGATCCGGAGCGATTTGGTTCCCGATTTATGGGAAGCCTGCACTGCCCGTTTTGCGACATGGACGGTCGACACTCTATTTGACTTGCTCTGCTTCCTGCAGTGTCAGGGGTGAACTTGACTTGCTCCGCTTCTTGCGGTGTCGAGATTGGATTCTGACTTGCTCCGCTTTCTGCGGTGTCGGAGTTGAAGTCGACTTGTTGATTGTGATTTGGGTTGACATCAGTATCGCTATACTGGAATATGATACCAGGAGCGAATCATCATTTGCCATGAGAGGATTTAGGGATTTGGGTTTTCTGTCGGCATCTCCATTGCCGCACTGGAATAGTGCCAGGAGCAACTCATCATTTGCCCCGGAAGGATTTGGGAATTGGTTTTTGTTTGGCATCTGCATTGTTGCACTGGAATAATGCCAGGAGCAACTCATCATTTTCTCCGGAAGGATTTAGGAATTGGTGGCTTAGGAGACAGGTTTAAATCCCTATCACCTAAGGCTTTTCAATTTTATGGGCCGTAAGGGTCCCACAAAAGCATTTTCTCCCTACGAGTCGAAAGGATCTCGTAGGTGTATTTTCTCCTTAGGAGTCATGGGGACTCCTAAGTGTGTTTCTCCTTTGTGAGTCGTAAGGATCTCACGCGGGAATTTTCTCCTCACAAAGTCGAGAGGACTTTGCGAGTGCATTTCATCTCTTTTTTTACGAGTTTGCGCGTTTTCGGGTTTTCACAAACTCGCCGGCAGTCCTGCTGTTTTTACTCACGGCGCCCTTTCGGGTTTTCATCCGTGCCCATTTTGCTTGTGGACATACCATTTTTATTATTATTATTATTTTTAATTTTTGGTGGAACTTTGAATGTGGTCTCACCGGTAGGACTTGGGAGAGACTGGGATTGTTTTACGCCCATGGATTGTATAAGGTTTTGCAGGATGTATGATCCAGACCGTAGGGCCAAAAACATTTTGGGACTTTGTTGGTGTCTGCATCGCTGCACTGGAATATGGTACCAGGAGCGACTCATCATTCGCCGTTGGGATTTAGAATTTGGCTGGCGTCTGTATCGCTGCGCTGGAATATGGTACCAGGAGCGACTCATCATTCGCCACTTAGGGGTTTGGTTTTGGCTGGCGTCTGCATCGCTACACTGGAATATGGTACCAGGAGCGACTCATCATTCGCCACTTGGGGGTTTGGAATTTAGAATTTGGTTGGCGTCTGTATCGCTGCACTAGAATATGGTACCAGGAGCAACTCATCATTCGCCATTGGGGTATGGGATTTGGAATTTGGTTGGCGTCTGCATCGCTACACTGGAATATGGTACCAGGAGCGACCCATCATTCACCATTGTGGTATGGGATTTGGAATTTGGTTGGCGTCTGCATCGCTACACTGGAATATGGTACCAGGAGCGACTCATCATTCGCCATTGGGGGAATGGAATTTGGAATTTGGTTGGCGTCTGCATCGCTGCACTGGAATATGGTACCAGGAGCGACTCATCATTCGCCACTTGGGGATTGGGGAGCGATGGCTTAGAAGACAGGTTTGGATCCCTATCACCTAAGGCTTTTTAATTTTATGGGACGTGAGGGTCCCACAAAAGCATTTTCTCCCTACGAGTCGAAAGGATCTCATAGGTGTATTTTCTCCTTAGGAGCATGAGGACTCCTAAGTGTGTTACTCCTTTGTGAGTCGTAAGGATCTCACGCGGGAATTTTCTCCTACAAAGTCGAGAGGACTTTACGAGTGTATTTCATCTCTTTTTTTTACGAGTTTGCGCCCTTTCGGGTTTTCACAAACTCGCCGGCAGTCCTGCTGTTTTTACTCATGGCACCCTTTCGGGTTTTCATCCGTGCCCATTTTGCTTGTGGACATACCATTTTTTTATTATTTTTTTAATTTTTGGTGGGACTTTGAATGTGGTCTCACCGGTAGGACTTGGTAGAGACTGGGATTGTTTTACGCCCGTGGATTGTATACGGCTTTGCAGGATGTATGATCCAGACCGTAGGGCCAAAAACATTTTAGGACTTTGTTGGCGTCTGCATCGCTGCACTGGAATATGGTACCAGGAGTGACTCATCATTCGCCGTTGGGATTTAGAATTTGGCTGGCGTCTGTATCGCTGCGCTGGAATATGGTACCAGGAGCGACTCATCATTCGCCACTTGGGGGTTTGGATTTTGGCTGGCGTCTGCATCGCTACACTGGAATATGGTACCAGGAGCGACTCATCATTCGCCACTTGGGGGTTTGGATTTTGGCTGGCGTCTGCATCGCTACACTGGAATATGGTACCAAGAGCGACTCATCATTCGCCACTTGGGGGTTTGGAATTTGGTTGGCGTCTGCATCGCTGCACTAGAATATGGTACCAGGAGCGACTCATCATTCGCCATTGGGGTATGGGATTTGGAATTTGGTTGGCGTCTGCATCGCTACACTGGAATATGGTACCAGGAGCGACCCATCATTCGCCATTGTGGTATGGGATTTGGAATTTGGTTGGCGTCTGCATCGCTACACTGGAATATGGTACCAGGAGCGACTCATCATTCGCCATTGGGGGATTGGAATTTGGAATTTGGTTGGCGTCTGCATCGCTGCACTGGAATATGGTACCAGGAGCGACTCATCATTCGCCACTTGGGGATTGGGGAGCGATGGCTTAGGAGACAGGTTTGGATCCCTATCACCTAAGGCTTTTCAATTTTATGGACCGTGAGGGTTCCATAAAAGCATTTTCTCCCTACGGGTCATAAGGATCCCATAGATGTATTTTCCCCTTAGGAGTCGTGAGGACTCCCAAGTGTGTTTTTCCTTTGTGAGTCGTAAGGATCCCACGAAGGTTTTTTCTCCTCATGCATCGTGAGGACACATGAGTGGGTCTTTCCAATGGAACATAATTCCAAGGGTGGGGACCAACCGCTGGACTGGTGATTGCAGTGGGGCATGAGTATGATGAGAATTATTTGAGCCCATGGATTGTATACGCTAGTCAGCATGGGGATCAACCGTAGGGACGAGGGAATTTTGAAAAATTGGATTTTTGTTGGCGTCTGCATCGCTGCACTGGAATATGGTACCAGAAGCGACTCATCATTCGCGGTTGTTTCTTTTTTTACCGCGATTGCTCTATCATTTCAGCTTTTCTTATCGCGAAGATCGTGATTGCCCTATCATTTCGGCTTTTATTCGCGGTTGCCCCATCATTTCGGCTGTTTATTTTCCTCTTTATTTTTACTCGCTGATTTTTATTGCGAGTTGCCCTATCATTTCGGCTTTTTATTATTTTTGTTTTATTTACACATTTTTTGTTTATTTACATATATTATTTTTTTTTTACATTCCCAGTTTAACGACTTAGAGGTCGATTGTTCCCAGTTTAACGATGTGGTGGTCCTTTTTGCTTATCCCGGCTCCTTGAACTTTGATCTTGGCGGAGCTGTGTTGATGACCTAGCTCTGTGGCTTGCCGATACATTCGAGGATTGTGAGGTTTTTCCAAGCTTATATTGGTCCTCTGCCCAATCTTTGAAAACACAGCAGTCTTCAATGGTATGACTCAGCACTCTATAGTATGGACAGTATACGGGATTGTCAGTCATATTC
The DNA here is from genome assembly GCA_030015575.1 of Agapanthus africanus. Taxonomy (NCBI): domain Eukaryota; kingdom Viridiplantae; phylum Streptophyta; class Magnoliopsida; order Asparagales; family Amaryllidaceae; genus Agapanthus; species Agapanthus africanus. The sequence goes on from CM057337.1 coordinate 717,447,231, forward strand.
ATTTCATGTGGCCTTTTCGGAATAGGCAGTTGCAGACCATTGTTCAAGGCTTCCTCGAATATATTGCAGATCTCATCCCTCCTGAAGGAGTACACCTTCTTTTTTCTCTCCATTAGAGTAGGTGCCCTTACTGGTGCTGGTCCTTGAGGCCGATCAGTCCTTGGTTCGTCCTTTTCAGATAATGGCACATGTCTGGGAGGGTTGGGTTCCCGAAAGGCTTCAGTCTCCATTTGTGTGAAATCGGCGGTCGTAGCTTGACCGTCTGCTAGCACGCGTTTAGACAGTTCTATCTCTCCTGCCTTGTATTGCCTTTCGACCCAATCTTTGAAGACCAAGCAGTCCTCAATGGCATGACCTATCACCCTGTGATAGGGGCAATATTTTGGGTCGTCGGTCAAATTCGCTTCTTGCGGTCTCTTTGATTTAGGCAGCTGTAGACCGTTCCTTAGGGCGTCCCTGAATATCTTGTGGACCTTTTCCCTTTTGAAGGAATAGGCTTTTTCCAGTTTCTCTTTCAGAGGCGATTCCCCCTCGGCGTATGTATCGGAGGGACTGGAGGCTGATTGCGGCCGTTTTTCGCGAAGGCGCTCCGCTCTTAGGTTGAAGGGGGTATCAGTTGGCTGCCTCCGGGTATCAACCTCTGGCTCATGAACCAAAATTTGATTCTGCTGTAATTGCAATCGGGCGACTTGGGTCGCGAGATCTGCCGCGACATTTGCTAATTCGTCGACCTTGGATTGTACCCTGGCTAACTTCTCATCCCTGTCCTGAAGCTGCCCCTGAAGCCATCGGAATAATGCTTGTTCTGTAGTTCCAGTTATGACAACCGGGTCATCCTTATTGCCTGAGCTCAATTCCGCAGGAACCACGGGCTCCTCTGGCTTATCGGCCTGAGCGGGCTCTTCATCACTTAGATCAAGCCGATGCTGGGTAGCGTCAATCATATCATCGCCATGGCTGTGAAGAAGAGGAGGATTTGTTTCTTCATGTCCGACCATGTAGACAGTGCGAACCACATACCCAGCCATCTCTTTATCTTTGGCGGCTGATTTCGCGGAGCGGTCCGGGCTTTGGAAATTCATAAATTTTAATATGGTCAGAGCCCTAGCCCTTTTATTGGCTCTGTATCTGAGCCGTTTCTGCCTCAGCTTCTCTGCCTTGAGCGCTTGGCAGGCTTCTGCTCTTCGGGAAGCCGCCATAGGCTGAGTGATGGGGAGGCTTGAGAAGACACCCAATCGAGCAGTTGTCAGAGGCACCGCTAGAGCTTGTCCGAGATGCCCTGTTGCTTTGTTGGTGTTGATGGCCTTGCCCCCAGCTGGGGCCAAGGAGAGCCGTTCAAACATCGACTTGCGTTTGAGTTGGGGCGCCTTCGAGACCACCACATTTGGCCTCTTGCCTTTCGAGACCGGTTTGTTTGTTACCGAGGCTTGAGGAGCTAGGATGGCGTTAGCTGACACGAACAGGATAGAGCCGAATAGTAGTGGTGGCTCTTCCCATTGTCGCCCAAGACTGGCCGGAAGAACCGTCCTGGCGTCCATCTTCATCGTGTAGGAGATGGGAGCTATGTCGAGAGCTGAGCTGATCCTTGGAGACATGGTTGAGGCTTGATCACTTGAAGTCCTGCATGAAAGAGCATTATTTTAGTATAAATATCGATATGTATATTGATTGAGTTCGCATGAACGTTTAACCCGAATTATGGGAGGAGAGATAGGTCCCATCGGGCGTGCCAGAATCTGTAGGGTGTTTTCGTCACCCCATTGAGATGGGAATACGCCCGCTTGTCAGGCGCATTACAGATTCCCCCTGCCTAGGGTAGGCCGGGGTTTAATGATTGTGGGGATCCGAATCTCCAGCAGCCGCGGACTAAGATGCCGTTAATTACCCCTCGTCTTTGGAGCGAGGGAACCTCCGATTGACGGGTTAAACTGGTCATGCGAACTCAATGTGCAGTGTTGTGTTTTGAAGGGGTTTTGGATATATCGGGGGCCCCACAGAGTTTTTACGGGGGTCCTGCTACCCGGATAGCGGGCTGGGGGTCAAGGGGGCTAGCAGTCCCCTTGCGGGGTGCTGGGCAGCGCCCCGTTAGAAATTTTTTTCCTAACAGGGACAGTGTCGTGGAATATGTGTGTGTGTACATATGTATACATATGTATATATATATAATATGTATATATAAAAAAAGGGGAAAAGGCATCCAAAGGATGCGTGGGGCCAGCGCCAGTGCTTTGAGCGCTAGCGCACCACGTGTCAGCACGTGGGCGCTCGGGCGCTAGCGCTCTGAGCGCAAGAGCGCTACCGCGCCACGTGTCAGCACGTAGGCGCTCGGGCGCTAGCGCTCTGAGTGCAAGAACACTAGCGCACTGAGCACTAGCGCGCCACGTGTCAGCACGTGGGCGCTCGAACGCTAGCGCTCTGAGCGCAAGAGAGCTAGCGCGCCACGTGTCAACACGTGGGCGCTCGAGCGCTAGCGCTCTGGGCGCTAGCGTGCCATGTGTCAGCACGTGGGCACTCGGACGCTAGAGGCACTTATTATTCTGTGTGTGTGTGTGTGTGTGTGTGTGTATGAGGAGTTAAACTCCTAAGATGTTTTGAAGCTGATGAAGGGCTTCTCCCCTTGAGCCCTAGTTCTTCCCCAAAGTGGGATTTCTGGAGATGGGTCTCCTTCTTCTTTCTTTGTTGGCCGGATCTTGAAGATCAAGAGACGTGAGATCTAAAAATCTCTCCTTTCTGAGATCTGATGGCAGATCTGAGTTTCCCTTTGTGGGTTTTGTGGTGAAAAACTATTTAGTTTTGGAAAAGAAAGAGTAAAACTCTTAATTTAATTCAAAAGAAATGAGAAGGTTTAGAACCTTGGAGAAGGAGCAGGAGGCACAAAGAACCCTATTTTTTGGGGGAATGAAAAATTGTATTAGATATTTTCATCATGTTGCCTTTTATAGGCTTACATATTTGCATATAACCCCTTGGGTATTACAAAATGGCATTTTGCCCATCCCATGGCTCATGTGCCATTTCTTTTTGCATATAAGCCATGGGCTTACAAAAATTTGGCTTTATGCCCATAAAAAAAATACATCAAAATTATTTTTTACATGATTTGCATGGGGAGGCCGGCCGCTTCATGTTCCGGCTCGACTCGGGCATGGGCCCACTTGATCTGGGCTTGGGCCCACCTGGCTTGGGGTTGACCTTGACTTTGACTTGGTCAACCGGGGTGCAATTTTCGACCCCAACAAAGAAAACACGTGCCCTCATGATAGCTTACTTATGTTAGTAGACATGAATTCATGATCTAGTGGGACTCCTGAGATTTCGTTGGATTTACACAAGAACTACCCCAACACCCCGTATATGCTAAGTTACGGTTAAAATTATCAGCCTTGTATGAATCTATGAATATATCGAGTTGCAAAATTGAGTTCATGTCTATATCAAGTATTCATGTCAAATATTCATGTATTTGTCATGCCCCGCTTCCCAAAATACGGAATACGAGGGGTTGACAAGGCCAGCCATGCTCCTACGGTCAAGGAAACATCCTGCCGCAGTCACACTTCGGCTTCTAGCTTTACGTGGTAATCAGTAATCAATGCACAGGTAATGAGAAATGCAGTCACTAAATCAAAACAGATACAAAAACTAACCAGATAGAGATCAAGGAAAGATGGCACTGACGTCGCTGATCTAGACGTCCGCAATATCCTCAAGGTACGTCAGGTGCCGATCCGAGCTAAGTCCACTTCTCACTCTGAGCATGCATACTCAGGTCGTCAGAGCGACACAATAGCAATATATATAAATACATATGTAAACATGTGCAATAATGATGAATATGAAACAGTAAGCATGGAGTGATGACATGATCATGAAGTAACTAGTATAGGTAAACAGTAAAGCAGGTATATCGATTCAGTATCAACGCATGTACATGTCACTAAACCTATCAGTCCCTAAATCTCACTGTCCAGGTCGCTAAACCTATCGTCACTCCAAGTGTGAGAGTCAACCACGCAAAAGTATCCCCAACCCAAGGGTAGGGCCCCAGGGGCAGGGAAACACGGGTCCGAAACGCTCGCTAATAATCAGTAATATCACCCATATGACTCCCAGAATCGCTATATATGCTGGCAATGGGACTCCCGAGATTTTGTTGAACTCACACTCAAACTACCCCACACCCCGTGGTCTATATCAAACCCCGACCATAAACTCAAATACTAGTTGGTCCTTGACAAGTCTACGCGAGAACTGGAGACAAGATCTCCATCAAGCATGTCTCGACTGGTACCCAAGATAAATGGACTGTGTTTGACGCCTTACCTATGACACTAATATAAGTTCTTCCATAACCGTCCCATACCGGTTATAGTTACACTTACATATGCCCCATAGGCGTCGACAATGCAATAAATTAACCGGGTTCGCTGATTGTGTATAAATAAGTGTCACTTCACTTATTCATTCATGCTTTAACACTAACGTACTTGCCACAATCAAAATACTAATACCTATCACTGGGTAATGTACACGATCACTAAGTTACCAATGTAATGACATCTACATGATATGATGAGAATACAATAATTACGATATGAATAAAATACCAGCAACCAGTGTCCTACCACTTGCATAATTTACTATAAGTCATGCGTGCAGAATTAAGCAAAACAATATAAAAGGGGTAAGCAGTATGTTTAATTATATATCCATCACAATTGGTCTCGCGTCAATCGGATTTCAGGTTTGCTAGTTATGGTCATTTCATTTTAAGTGTTCACTGCTGAAAATCCAATTTCTGAACTGGAAGTCCGTTTCGTAACACGTTTTACTCCCAGTTGGGAGTATAATTAGGCGACGCTACAGTTGGATAATATTTAGATTTAACAGTTAGGTTTCCAACGTATCGGACGGATCAGTAACGTCCGCTGTGTGCTGGGAGATATGTTCAGTTTAATATCAATTTGTACAAACTGTCACTGCAGAAAACTGCAGGACACAACGGTATTCTAAAATACGAATTAAATATCAAACGAAGGTGAAATGACACAGGACCAGATTTAGATGTTAGCTGACTAAATTATCTACGCGACCATATGGGGCTACGCGCATTTTCAGTGTAAGAAAGGGGTGTACAGGTGTTCCCAAACCAGGTATTCAAAACGAACGCTGCCCCGGACTGCAGTCCAGAGTTGCGTCCCTCTTCATTTTACAGTGTCATGAATTTACAATATTCAATAACTAATTATATAGGGTTATAGGTTATATAATTAGGTTCGATACGTGCCCTGAAATACTATGATTAGATTTATATTTAATTAACTACAAATTTTACGACACGATGGGTACGGTGATTTTCAGATTTGACGTAACCAATTGGGATGTCATTTTACATTATTAAAATCCATATTTTCAAGCCAAATCTTAACACAGTATTCGTTATCACTCGGGCCAACTGTTACGTTTAATTTCCGTCATTTTAAGGGGATTTTCAGATTATGGTTTGTATCGAACACTTACAAATTTCTGTCATTTTAAGGGGATTTTCAGAGTTGATCACCGGCGATGGTGAAAGTGGCTGCTCGAGTCGAGGGTGTTGGAAGTTGGGTTCGGCGATGGCGAGGTGGTTGGAGTTGTGGAGGTGGTGGCAAGGAGGCTCGGGTGCGGGCTGTTGGGGAGCTCGGGGTGGGCTTGGTGATCGCTTAAGGTGGGTCGACGGTGGTCATCGGCGAGGTGGAGCTCGGGGCTTGGAGGAAGGCAGTGGTTTCATGAGGTGGTTGGAGTCGGCTTAGGCTGCAGCCGAGGCTAGCTCGAGGAGAAGGAGGTGCGGTCGAGGTTGGAGACTCGGTGAAGGCTTGTGTGCGCTGGTGAGGTGTTGGCACCGGTGAAGTGTGAGGGAGAAAGGAAGAGCGAGAGGGAGTGAGGGAGAGTGGGTCGCGGGGAGCCGTTGGCGAGGAAGGAAGAGATCATGAGCAGGCGCGGGTCTCGAGGAGCACGAGGGGGGATGTTGAGGAGGTGGAGGAGAGGTCATGGGGGCTCGTTGCGAGGGGGTCGTGCGGGGGTTTGTTGGGACGAGTGCGGGGTCGTGGGGGTGCGCGAAGGAGAAGCGGGAAAGGAGGAGGGGAAGAAGAAAAGGGAGTGGGTTTGTCGGGTCGGGTCTGGGAGTCCGGGTCGGGTTAGGGAAAGGGTTTGGGTTTGGGTTCATAGGCCGTGCTTTGGGCCGGGCCGAGGTAAAAAGAATTTAAAAGAGGGGGAAATGAATAGGCTGGGTTTTAATAGAAATAGGATAAATTAATGGGATTAGGTTAAATTAGAATAAGGTAAATATAATTAGGTTTTGGAAAAATATAGAAAATTTGTTGAATATTTGGGAAAATATTTGGAAATTATTTATTAAAATACAGTAATTATTTATAGGGACTGGGTATTACATCATACCCCACTTATATAAAATTTTGTCCTCGAAATTTAAAATAAACGATAGGTTATAAAATGTAATACGAAAAGCAACAAAATCAAATACTATTATATAGCGATTTGCGCAAAAGCACTAGTCGAAAATCAAATATTTATATATATATAAGAAATAGAGCAGCTAAAACGAACAATCACACATAAGAACATAACTTTTAATAGTGATAAACTAAATATATACAGAAATAAAAAAGAGAATGTCAATAATAAACAACAATGAAGGTTGGCTCATAGGCCTTAAAAACTAAAACTATCTTAATAAAGCTACCGATCAAGCAATTATATAATTAGTTGAGGATACTCATACGGTAAACTATAGGAGAAAATAAATGAAAACATTGGTGACTAGTAAACAACCCATATATCAATAATTAACGTAAAGGCCAAGACTAAACTATTTTTGCAAAAGTGTGAAAATAATACAATACGAAAGAACTAGGATAATACCGAAACAATGATGCAATACGTATGAGTAATTAAAATGTATTAGCATACGAGTTAACCATAATTTATATTTTAGTAAAAAGAAAATTTAAATTGATTGGAGCACAAAATACGTAGGTAAACGTAAATACGAAAATAGAAGATAGTTAGCATTCATATGAACAAGGAAAAGGGGATACTATATAGAAAATCAATATGGAACCCATCTTAAAGAAAACTCAAACTGCTAATAATATAAATTTTGAAAGTCAGTAAATGACGAAATGATTATGAATGACACCAGTATGACAAACAATAAAATATTAAAATAAATATTGAGTAGCAAATAGCTCAAAATGACATCCTGTACGTAAAGCAGATAAAAGATCAAAAAGGCATGAAAAATGGAACTTCATAATGAGAGGACGATAGTATGGAAAAGCATTAGTACGAAAACAAACTAGAAAATAAATATGCAGTGTAAGTTAGAACCATGAAAGATTTGAAAATAGTGGAGTACTTAGAAAAGATGAGGAAATAAACGCGCGCGCGCGCGCGTGTGTGTATATGTATTTGTTTGGCATATAAATCAAGGAGTTCAACAGATACAGGAGTTAAATGAAAAGGAACAACTGAAAGGGATATCTTTGTTGGAAGCAGGGAAGGTGATAACTTCACGTCGATGTCTAAATCTCTGCGACCTTGTCAAGCGAGTTTGAATCCTGTGCAGGGTCCGTACCATCCTCAAACTCGAACTACGAAATAACCAAGTTACTCAAGCCGACGTGGAGAGCGTTGACGAATCTTCTCCGTGTAACTCCTTCCTTCGAGGGCAACCATCGATAAGATGCTCGTAGGATCCACAAATCAGGCACTGCCCTTTGTCCTGGCGACGGTCCCTCTGTAGGTGCCCCAGTCTCTTACAATAACCGCATACTCAGGCTCTTCGCTGCTTCATTGGTACACCTCCTCTTTGTCTAACAGAAGTTCTCCTATGATTGGGGTCTTTCGTTGGTGCCTAAGCCATTTGCCTTCTTGATCCTTCAGCTATGAGATCGTTCGTTCGCTTCTGGGCTTCCATCAAGCCTTGCAGTACACCCAAAATCTCGACGGTCTGACTCTGGGGAGTAGAGATAGAAGAAGAGTCGTTGGAAGACATGGTCCTGAAATAACAATTTTTGGACGACATAAGGTACAAGATATAAGAACCAGAATAAGATATAAAACAAAGCAAGAATAGGTGGTGAGTGAAACTCAATCGAGCGGGAATCACGTGTAGAACTCCAAGTCACTCAACAGAGTACAGTATTGTAAGCATGCTGCAGTTCATAATTACAATCACATAACTCTACTAAGTCACCCAAAACCCAAACGGATGGATCAAAATATGTAGCAGAACACACTATATGAATCAAGATCAAGGATACCGAGTTTACAATCTAGACCAAACGGTGGCTTAGATTGTCAAGCCCTACACGGAAACTGTAATCCCATTCATAGCAAACCTGGCTCTGATACCAACAAAACCATGTCACGCCCCGCTTCCCAAAATACGGAATATGAGGGGTTGACAAGGCCAGCCATGCTCTTACGGTCAAGGAAACATCCTGCTGCAGTCACACTTCGGCTTCTAGCTTTATGTGGTAATCAGTAATCAATGCACAGGTAATGAGAAATGCAGTCACTAAATCAAAACAGATACAAAAACTAACCAGATAGAGATCAAGGAAAGATGGCGCTGACGTCGCTGATCTAGACGTCCGTAATATCCTCAAGGTACGTCAGGTGCCGATCCGAGCTAAATTCACTTCTCACTCTGAGCATGCATACTCAGGTCGTCAGAGCGACACAATAGCAATATATAAAAATACATATGTAAACACGTGCAATAATGATGAATATGAAATAGTAAACATGGAGTGATGACATGATCATGAAGTAACCAGTACATGTAAACAGTAAAGCAGGTATATCGAATCAGTATCAATGCATGTACATGTCACTAAACCTATCAGTCCCTAAGTCTCACTGTCCAGGTCGCTAAACCTATCGCCAGTCCAAGTGTGAGAGTCAACCACACAGGAGTATCCCCAACTCAAGGGTAGGGCCCCAGGGGCAGGGGAACACGGGCCCGAAACGCTCGCTAATAATCAGTAATATCACCCATATGACTCCCAGAATCGCTGTATATGCCGGCAATGAGACTCCCGAGATTCCGTTGAACTCACACTCAAACTACCCCACACCTCGTGGTCTACATCAAATACCGACCATAAACCCAAATACTAGTCGGTCCATGACAAGTCTACGTGAGAACTGGAGACAGGATCTCCATCAAGCATGTCTCGACTGGTACCCAAGATAAATGGACTGTGTTTGACGCCTTACCTATGACACTAATATAAGTGCTTCCATAACCGTCTCATACCGGTTATAGTTACACTTACATATGCTCCATAGGCGTCGACAATGCAATAAATTAACTAGGTTCGCTGATTGTGTACAAATACGTGTCACTTCACTTATTCATTCATGCTTTAACACTGACGTACTTGCCACAATCAAAACACTAATACCTATCACTGGGTAATGTACATGATCACTAAGTTACCAATGTAATGACATCTACATGATATGATGAGAATATAATAATTACGATATGAATAAAATACCAGCAACCAGTGTCCTACCACTTGCATAATTTACTATAAGTCATGCGTGCAGAATTATGCAAAACAATATAAAAGGGGTAAGCAGTATATTTAATTATCTATCCATCACAATTAGTTTCGCGTCAATCAGATTTCAGGTTTGCTAGTTATGGTCATTTCATTTTAAGTGTTCACTGCTGAAAATCCAATTTCTGAACTGGAAGTTCGTTTCGTAACACGTTTTACTCCCAATTGGGAGCATAATTAGGCGACTCTACAGTTGGATAATATTTATATTTAACAGTTAGGTTTCCAACGTGTCTGACGGATCAGTAAAGTCCGCTGTGTGCTAGGAGATATGTTCAGTTTAATGTCAATGTGTACAAACTGTCACTGCAGAAAACTGCAGGATACAACGGTATTCTAAAATACGAATTAAATATCAAACGAAAATGAAACGACAGGGGGCCAGATTCAGATGTTAGCTGACTAAATTATCTACGCGACCATATGGGGCTCCGTGCATTTTCAGTTTAAGAAAGGGGTGTACAGGTGTTCCCAAGTCAGGTATTCAAAACGAACGCTGCCCCGGACTGCAGTCTAGAGTTGTGTCCCTCTTCATTTTTCAGTGTCATGAATTTACAATATTCAATAACTAATCACATAGGGTTATAGGTTATATAATTAGGTTCGATACGAGCCCTGGAATACCATGATTAGATTTATATTTAATTAACTACAAATTTTACGACATGATGGGTACGGTGATTTTCAGATTTGACGTAACCAATTGGGATGTCATTTTACATTATTAAAATCCGTATTTTCAAGCCAAATCTTAACACAGTATTCGTCATCACTCAGGCCAACTGTTACGTTTAATTTCCTTCATTTTAAGGGGATTTTCAGATTATGGTTTGCATCGAACACTTACAATAATAATGAATTGCAATCGAAATGAAAATATAATAGCATGAAGCAAGTATTTAAACTTGCCTGACGACGAAGATCGGTGATATGACAGCAGCGGATGGCACAGTGGTGAACCACGGCTACGGCAGCGGCAACGGCGCATTCACGACTCGAGCACGACAAGAGTTGGCCTCGGTGGAGCTTGATTCTTGGACTTGATGGCTCGGTGGGTGCGACGGACGTACGCTGGCGTTGCGACGGCTGCTGCGTCGACAACAACAATGATTAGACCAACCGAAGACATGGCTTAATCACCGACGACGACAACTGGGACAACGGTGTTTGCGACAACCATAAATGTTCGATGAAATGACGGGCCTCGATTTGGCTACAATGATGGTGTGTTACGATGGGCAGGCGATGAGGTAGTGGGGGTGGTTGAGATTGGGGAGACGAAGATGACTGGGATAATGGCACGGGCGGCAACAGCTTGGACAGCGACGGCTAGGTTTAGGGGTGCTCGGTTGAGCTTTGAAGACTGAGGAGGAGTCGAGGAGGAAGGTAGCGGAGCTCGGGCGGTGCAAGGGGTCGGTGCAAGGTGACGGTGGCCGGGGATGCTCGTCGGCAATGGCAGGAGGTTTGTGGTGGTGGTGAGTGCAGTTAGGGACTGGGTTTGAGAGGAGTAGGCTCGTGGGTGGAGATGGGTCTCGGGCTCGTGGTGCAAGGGGATAGCTCAGGGTGTCGGAGAGATGGTGGTGGTAATGCTCGGTGGAGATGAAGCGATAGCAATGGTGATTGGGGAGAAGGAGGCGACGATGAAAAGAGTTGATCACCGGCGATGGTGAAGGTGTCTGCTCGAGTCGAGGGTGCTGGAAGTTGTGTTCGGTGATGGCGAGGTGGTTGGAGTTATGGAGGTGGTGGCAAGGAGGCTCGGGTGCGAGCTGTTGGGGAGCTCGGGGTGGGCTTGGTGATCGCTTAAGGTGGGTCGAGGGTGGTCATCGGCAAGGTGGAGCTCGGGGCTTAGAGGAAGGCAGTGGTTTCATGAGGTGGTTGGAGTCGGCTTGGGCTGCAGCTGAGGCTAGCTCGAGGAGAAGGAGGTGCAGTCGAGGTTGGAGACTCGGTGAAGGCTTGTGTGCGCTGGTGAGGTGTTGGATCCGGTGAAGTGTGAGGGAGAAAGGAAGAGCGAGAGGGGGTGAGGGAGAGTGGGTCGCGGGGAGCCGTTGGCGAGGAAGGAAGAGATCGTGAGCAGACGCGGGTCTCGAGGAGCGCGAGGGGGGACGTTGAGGAGGTGGAGGAGAGGTTGTGGGGGCTCATTGGGAGCGGGTCGTGCGGGGGTTTGTTGGGACAAGTGCGGGGTCGTGGGGGTGCGCAAAGGAGAAGCGGGAAAGGAGGAGGGGAAGAAGAAAAGGGAGAGTGGGTTTGTCTGGTCGGGTCTGGGAGTCCGGGTCGGGTTGGGGAAAGGGTTTGGGTTTGGGTTCATTGGCCGGGCCTTGGGCTGGGCTGAGGTAAAAAGAATTTAAAAGTGAGGGAAAGGAATGGGCTGGGTTTTAATAGAAATAGGATAAATTAAAGGGATTAGGTTAAATTAGAATAAGGTAAATATAATTAGATTTTGGAAAAATATAGAAAATTTGTAGAAAATTTAGGGAAAATATTTGGAAATTATTTATTAAAATACAGTAATTATTTATAGGGACTGGGCATTACAGTATTCATGTCAAATTGTATTCATAGTTCGAGTCAAGTCATAGTGTTCAAATATTCATATTTTGTTTTAGTCAAGTTCAAGTGTTCTGATTCATGATCAAGAGTCAAGTATACCTGTTTGCTTTTGATGTTTGAGTTCAAGTATTCATGATCAAGTATTCGTGTTTGGTTTTAGATTCAGGTTTGAGTTTGGATTCAGATTTGAGTTAGACTCAGACCTGAGTCAGACACATGTAACCGGTTTAGATCCTGAATTAGGTTCGGGAGTTATCGGTAACTGCTGCACATGGACGTCAAGATTTGTGTCTTTTTCCAAGACAATTACCATTGAAAACACCGTTAAGTTTTCTACTTTAAATAGGCAAGCACTCATCTTCTCCGGCTCCCTGGGGCTCAAGAGAATTGATCCCGCTTAAACCTATATTTACTAAAGTTTATAAATATTGTTTTATATAACTCGAGGGGGTTTTATGAAAAATATTTTTAATATAGTTTCAAAATAACCTCGAGAAATTATTTATATTATTCAGGATTTCCATGAACGTGAATTTTAAGGATTTGAGATATTTTAGTGATAATAGCTTAGCTTGGAAAGTTCATGGTATTTAATTGTAAAGCTTGACTTTTGTTGGTATCTTGATGGTATTTTGGTGAAACTTGTAATTCTTTCATTATACAAAATGTAAGTTTATTATATTTTGAAAATATATGGATTTTGTAATATTTATATAATTATTAAAAATTAAAATTTTATTTAAGTAGAAAATTGCATTTTTCTTAAAAACCGTATTAAAACCTTTCGAGACCGAATGCTCCGTGAGGAGGTCTGCATCTTGCTCTACTAGCCCAAGGATGTGCGATAATCCGCACCATCTGTTTAGTCGAAAATATTGCATTCTGTAACACATCAATTTTCTCATTATTCTAATCATCTAAGAATGTTTACTGTAAATATAACACGGATTACAAATTCATCTGCAAAATACCAAATACCCCGTGTTATAGATATATTCAATATTCTTTAAAGGAAATTGTGTGTTTATTATTACTTCACGCATGATATTGTATATCTCAAAATATTTCATCGAGATTTTGTGCAGAAAATTATTCAGGTCAAAGATATCGGAATCACAAAATTGCCGATAAAATGCAGCAAGTCAAAGACTTAAAATCTGGGAGAGATTCAGAAGAGATTAAATGATTCCAGACATCAAAAGAACACCCAAAGACCAACACCAAGATACCCTAGGAAAACGAGCTAGTGAACTCATCATATGGCCGCGGAACTGTGGCCGAGTTGGCCGAGTTGCCGCGGTTCCGCGGCCGAGTTAGGGCATCCGTTGACGTTGTCTCTCCAGAAGTTTCATCTCAACAACCTTGCTTACTTGAGACGCTTCATTACCATGTGGGTTCTTCTGGAAGGCTCTGCATAACAACCTTCTTCTAGAAGTCTCCTTATAACAACCTCATTCTAGAAGGCCCTCTCTAACAACCTAGCTTATGAGGGAAGTTTAATTGGAGATCTATAAAAGGGGATATAGATCTAATTTTTGGGGGTTACTCATTATTACACAATTGAGCCACAATTACAATTCAATTCAAGTTGAGTGACACAACTTGAGGTTCAATCCAAATCCAATCAAATCAAGATCTATTGAGAGCAAAAATCAAGCGACAATCGAAGATCGTTTATCGCAACGCCGAATCGTCATCAAGATCAAGAGATCCGCGACGATCCACGTCTCATGGCGATCGAGCCAAGCAAAGATCAACGATAAATTCCCTTTCAAAGGAGCAATCGAGAGCTAGTCTTGTAAACTCAAATTGAGAAGTGTAATTTGAAGGAGATTTAATAAAAGTGATAATTGTAATTCTCGCTTTCTTTACATACTTGCATTATGAAATTTCTTGTTCTTGATTCTTTAATTTTCATGATGTGTGAGTGAAATCTCCGCTTGTAAAGGATTCGAGAGAATCGGTAGATCAAGTGATGATAAAATTCTAATACTAATCTTATGTCTTATAAGGATTGTGAACTTTAGGAAAAAGAATTATCAATGACCTAATTTTGATCGAGATCACGTTCTTGCTAATTTCGTTGCAAATTAGGGATTAAACAATTGATGATTCTCTTTGCTAAAGGTTAGATCCGAATGATGATCAATGAAAAGACAAGGGATAGAGAAGAAGAAACCCTAGTTTCTTCAATAGATCCCTAATCTTCATTCATCACCATTGTCCTAGTTACAATTCATCAATAGATAAGATAAGTCATTGTTAGGTTCATCATTGCTACTAATTCGATCGAATCCAACAAGCTATTCTTCATATTCTTGATAATTCAAATTGATATTGGACACTTTCTCGATTTCTAATTCTTGAATATATTGTTGATTTTCTTGAAATGACAACTTGATTAAATCTCGAATTACTTTATTGAATTTTCTTTTATATTTTCATTTCGACTCATCTAAACCAAGATCGAATAAGTACACGAATCTCAGTGGACGATCCGTATTCATTAACGAGCTACATCGACACCGTTAATTGATTGCGGTTATAAATTCTTTGGTTGTGCTTACATTTCAAAACACAATCTGAAATTTTAGATCAATCAAATGGCGCCGTTGCCGGGGATTGCATGCTAATTTGTTCGTTATTGCTATTTGAGTTGAAATTTTATTATTCCATCAGAATTTTAAATCAAAATCGCATCGTGTTCTTAACGATTAGTTGTGAATTTTGCAAGGAAATCTGGAATCTCTGCAGTAAGGGAAAAAATATTTAGATTATTCCCGAGAGGACAGAGGAGCAACAGGAGCATCAGTACTAAAAATTCGTGCAAAGAACTCTTCATATAACCGTGGAACCGCGGCACATTGCAGGCTTTTGCGGCGGAAGCGCGGCAATCTTGATGCTTCAGTTCTCCAGTTTTCTCAGGTATATTTCTTACTTTCTTATCTCTTCTCTGCTCTTGTCCAATAACCATTTTCTGCAGGAATCTTTGCAAAAATTCGCAGTGCTTAAAAAAATCTTGTCGTGTTTTGATATTGGTTGTTTGCATATTTTAATACGGAAATTAAGGGGTAAAGATCAAATTCAGATTAGGTAGGGATTTCATTACCCTTCCTAAGCCCCAAAAATCACAAAACCAGCATCCACATCACCTTCATTAACTAAAAAAGATCTAGACAAGACTTTAAGGACTGTCGCGCTCAATTAGGACAGAAGAAGGTCGTGGGTAATCTATTGCTTATCCGCGTTTCTTTTGTGGTGTCTAAGGCAAGTGTGTCTAAGGCAAGTGGTTACTTAATTAGGCCCACTACTTATGTAGTGGAGAACCTCCCACTTACCTGGCACTTACCTGGCCACAGGAGGAATAAAGAGGCAGTAGAGGATTTATCCTGCGATTTGTCTTCTGGAAGTTTAGGAGCGGTCTAATGACTTGACCTATGTGACTATTAGATCTAGGGTTGCTTGTGCATTGTTGTGTGATTTTTCAAAATCCGTCTTTTTCAAAACAAACACCAAACCAACTTTTCTCTAATTATCACTTAAGCTGCTACTTGTGTTAAACCATTTAGTGCATGCTCGGCTGGACACAGGATTCTAGTGCCCGTCTTGTCCGCATTTCTCCTATCGACTCCGAAGTCGATAATTCTATATCTTCTTTTTCCTCACTATACACCACATCCACCATGGACGGATCTCTATCGAACTTCTTTAACACCACTTTGCCACCGCCCGCAGGTGCGCAGAATCCACCTCGCATCTCTCTCCAAGAGAGATGCTACCCTATTCGAGATCCTCTTTCTACCCGTCTCTCCATTCCACCAGCCAATGGGGACAATTTCGAAATCAAACCTCAATACATCAATCTTTTACCCAAATATCACGGTCTCGAGTCTGAAGACGCATACGTTTTTATTACCAAATTTGAAAACGTATGCGCTATGATGGGTACTTCACAACTGTCTGTGGATGCTATGCGTCTACGTTTTCTTTCGTTCACTTTGTGCGATTTAGCCGAGAAGTGGCTTTATAACACAGCTGCACATTCTATTTCAAACTGGGATGAATTCGTCATAGCTTTCCTTAAGAAATTCTACCCCAATCATAAGACAGCCCGAGTCCGTAGCGAAATAAATCAATTTACCCAGCTTCCCAATGAACAATTTTCGAAATGTTTTGAACGCTTCAAGGATTTGTTAGTTCAATGTCCTCATTACGGAATCCATCGATGGGATCTGTGCAAATTCATATATGAAGGCATCAATCCTACAACAAAACAGGTGCTTGAATCCATGTGTCAATGCAAATTCATGTCTAAAGACGATGGTGAAGCTTGGAAATTCGTAGAAGATTTCGCTGAAAAAACTTTGCAATGGGAGAGTGTAAGTCAATCATCGTCTAAGGGTGGTATCCATCAACTAGATGTTTCCATAGGAGTCAAAACTGAAATGGCAGTAATGCAAAAGAATCTTGAAGCTATGGAACACAAATTTTTATTAGCCTCCCTAAACTAGATGACACTCTCCAAAACTGTCTGTGGATGCTGTTCTGATCCATCACATCTGACGGAAGAATGTCCTTTGAATTCTCCGTTTCAAGGTCAAGAGCATACTAATGCTGCTTTTCAGCAAAGATCTAAAAACGATCCTCATTCTTCCATATATAATCAGGGTTGGAGGAATCACTCTAATTTTGCTTAGAACCAACACCAAACTCAAAACACGGTTCCAAACCAAAACAACTTTCAAAGGGTCCCTCCACAACAACAACAACCACTACAACTGACTCAGCACCTCTATCAATCACAAAACTTTCAAAATCCGGTCAACACTTCTGCACCGTATAATAATTCTTTGCAATTGACCGGTACTGATAATTCCTCTTCACTTGAACAAACCATGAATTCGATTCTGAAAAATTTCATGCAAGTTTCGGCTGAGATAAAGTCTTCTGTCGATAATATTAAGAAAAATACCGCCTCCCAAGGAGAGAGTATTAAATCGATGGAAGCAAAAATTGCACGATTGAATGCCTAAATGAGTGCTAGAGAGAAAGGGAAACTTTCGTCTGAATCCTGGATATTCACAACACTACAATGTGAATGCCATTACAACGTTGAGATCCGGAAGAGTGCTGAATAATCAAGTCGGTGAAGAAATTGATAATAATGATGAATCTATCAATAATACCCGGCTTTCCGTTCTACTTCCACATCCACTTCTACTTCCACTTCTGACCCTTATTCGTCTACCTCACCACCTTCTTGCGAGCATATTCTTCGTTTTCCTCAAGGTTCGAACCCTCAGCCCACTTCTTCTAGTCCACCAAAGATGATCCCCACTCCTATTCTGGGATCTGTTCCACACACACCACCTTCTCCGATGTTGGACCCAGCTATTATTGCTAAAGCTCTTTATCCGAATCGGTTAAGGGGAAACAAATCGAGACAACATATGGAGAAGATTATGGAAATATTTAAACAGGTTAACATCAATATCCCTCTCCTAGATGCTATATAACAAGTCTCGTCTTATGCGAAAACTTTAAAGGACTTGTGCACTAGGAAGAGGAAGACTCAAGTGCCAAAAAAGGTATTCATGACAAATAATGTTAACACTGCTTTTACCCCATAATTACCAAAGAAACGTAAGGACCCTGCTTGTCCTACAATCTCGGTTTCTATTGGGGGTAAAAACATTAACCGTGCTTTACTTGACCTTGGCGCAAGTGTTAACCTGCTTTCATATTCTGTTTACGAGTAGTTAGGGATTAGAGAGTTGAAACCAGCTCACTGCACTCTCCAAATGGCAGACCGATCAATCACCAAACCTAGGGGTGAACTAGAAGATGTATTGATTAAAGTCAGGGAATTTATATTCCCTGTGGACTTTATTGTTCTTGACACACAACGTGTAGCGAACCCACGGAACCTAATTCCGGTGATTCTTGGTCGACCTTTTCTAGCCACTTCCAATACTGTCATTAATTGTCGAAACGGCTCTATGACCCTATCCTTCGGAAAAATGACAATTGATCTGAACATTTATAAGATTGGAAGTCAGCCGTCTGAACCCTCTGCTTATATTCTTGATATCTGTTCTGTCCACGAGATAATTCCCGAAAGCTGCGAGATTGATGAACTTTGCTTTGATAATCTCGACGATATTAGCACATCAATATTTGATCTTGCACATCTTAGTGAGGACATTTTTGATGAGTCTATTCCTGAGTCTGAAACTTTTGACTCATCACTTTCCGAGTCTGTATCCTTTGCAGGCTACGAGCTTCTTTGTGAATCTGAATGTCATTCTTTTACCCCACCTTCTATTGTTTCTCTGCCGACATTAGATCTCAAATTGCTACATTCTCATCTTAAATATGTATATTTAGGTGAGAATGAGTCTTTACCTGTGATCATATCAGCTTCTCTAGCCCTAGAGCAAGAGAAAGCTCTTTTGACGGTCATGAGATCTAATAGTCAGGCTTTTGGTCGGACAATAGCAGACATCAAAGAGATTAGTCCTTTGATTGTTGAACATCATATACATCTGATGGATGAAGCCAACCCAACTCGAGAACCACAAAGATGGTTGAATCCCGTAATGAAGGAGGCGGTAAAGAAAGAAATCGTCAAATGCCTTGACAGTGGTATCATTTACCTAATCTCTGATAGCCAATGGGTAAGTCCAATTCATGTAGTCCCTGAGAAATCTGGCATCACGGTCATAACAAATGAGGCAAATGAGTTAATCCAGACACGCGCTCAAACTGGGTGGCGTGTATGTATTGATTATAGAAAACTCAATGCCGCAACGAGGAAAGACCATTTTCCTCTACCTTTCATTGATAAGATATTGGAATGCTTAGTTGGACGTGAATATTATTGTTTCATGGACGGATACACTGGCTATAAACAGATCCCTATTGCCGAAAAGGATCAAGATAAAACCACATTTAGTTGTCCTTTTGGTACTTTTGCTTATAGATGCATGCCCTTTGGGTTGTGCAATACTTCTGCTACATTTCAGCGGTGTATGATGGGGATATTCTCGGACATGGTCGAGAATTTTCTGGAGATTTTCATGGACGATTTCTCGATATTCGGAGATTCTTTTGATGACTGCCTATCACATCTTGACGCAGTTCTTACTCGTTGTAAAGATAAGAACTTAACCTTGAATTGGGAAAAATGTCATTTCATGGTCCAAGAGGGAATTATACTTGGACATGTCATTTCACGGAAAGGCATTGAGGTTGACAGAGCTAAAATAGATGTCATTCATAACCTTTCTCATCCCAAATGCGTCAAAGATATACGGTCTTTTCTTGGCCATGCAGGCTTTTACAGAAGATTCATTAAGGATTTTAGCAAAATTGCTAGACCCTTAACTCTTCTCTTGGCCAAGGACACAACTTTTCACTTTGACTCGGATTGTGAGGCTGCATTTGACTCACTTAAGAATTCCCTCACTACAGCCCCTGTTCTATCATCTCCTGATTGGAATCACCCGTTTGAGCTAATGTGTGATGCATCAGATTTCGCTGTTGGTGTAGTCTTAGGACAACACATTGATAAGATACCACATGTGATTTATTATGCAAGTAAGACCCTGAATGATACTCAAATTAATTATACAACCACCGAAAAAGAACTTGGCAGTTGTATTTGCATTAGAAAAATTCAGGCCTTAATTGATTGGCTCATCAATTGTTGTGTACACTTACCACTCCGCTTTAAAACATCTTTTATCGATGAAAGATACTAAAGGTAGGTTAATACGTTGGATCCTTCTATTATAAGAATTTGTCTCGTCATTCGAGATAAGAAAGGATGTGAAAACGTAGTAGCCGACCATCTTTCACGCATCTCTTCTTCACCTGTGACCCTGCCAATTAATGACTCTTTTCCGGATGAACAACTCTTGAATGTATCCACTGAAGCTTGGTTCGGGGATATTGTGAATTATCTTGCAATAGGACTTATTCCCCGCGAATGGTCGAAACAGGACAAATATCGATTTCTATCCCAAGTAAAACACTTTTACTAGGATGAACCCTATTTGTTTAAGTATTGTTGACCAGATCATTCGCAGATGTGTCCCCAATGATGAATTCAAGAGCGTTCTATCCTTTTGTCATGATCAGGCATGTGGAGGTCACTTTGGTCCTCGAAAGACGGTGGAGAAGGTTTTGCAATGCGGTTTTTACTGGCCGACATTATTCAAAGATGCATTTGATCATTGCGAAATCTGTCCACAGTGTCAACACGCGGGTAGGATTTCTCGGAGAAATGAGATGTCACTTCAACCGATCTTGGTGGTTGAAATTTTCGACGTTTGGGGTATTGATTTTATGGGTCCTTTTCTCAACTCTTTTGGGAATTTGTACATATTGCTTGCGGTTGATTACGTCTCGAAATGTGTGGAAGCTATTCCTTATCGCACTAATGACAACAAGATTGTCATTAAGTTCCTTAAAGAAAATATCTTTTCGCGATTTGGACACTCTTGCGCTATCATTAGCGATAACGGGACGCATTTCTGTAATCGGTCTTTCGAGACTTTGATGCGAAAATATGCAATCAACCACAAACTTTCGACACCCTATTATCCCTAAACGAGTGGGCAAGCTGAAATTTCCAACAGACAAATCAAACTAATTTTGAAGAAAACAGTTTCTAATAATCGGAAAGATTGGTCAACCAAATTGACGGATGCTCTTTGGGCATTCCGTACTGCATATAAAACCGATCTCCATATGTCTCCTTATCGTCTAGTGTTTGGTAAGGCTTACCACCTTCCGGTCGAGATTGAACACAAAGCATTTTGGGCCATTAAAGAACTAAGCTTTGACTTAAATCAAGCCTGCAACTTTCGGAAGCTGCAATTAAACGAGCTAAGCAAACTCCGCGATGAAGCTTATGATAATGCTGTGACGGTAAAGAATCGGACTAAGGTATTTCACGATAAAAACATTTTTAGAAAAACGTTTACAACATGTCAACAAGTCCTTCTTTACGATTGACGTCTCTATCTTCATGCGGGTAAGCTACAATCTCGTTGGAAAGGACCATTTGTTATGCGGTATGTATACCCGCACGGGGTAGTTGAGGTTGAAAATATTGAAAACGGTTCAATTTTCAAAGTGAATGGATATAGATTAATACCGTATTTTTCCACTGACCACTCGGAGGAGCTCCTGTTTTTACAGGAACCGCTTTATAATGATTGATTTTCCTCCACCTCACCTCCATGTCTTGGTAATATTGTCTTGTCTTTTAGAATAGAGGCGAGTCAACTTGTACATACATATAATTTTTTTTAAAAAATAATAATAAAAAAACAAAAAAATTGTACATAAATAAATTATAAGTTTGGGGGAGATTTTCACGATCATATTTCATGTCCTCCTTAATAAATTTTTTCTCCCAAGTTTACAGGTTTCTGAGATTTAATAGATGGCAACAGTGAGGACACTGTTGTAAACAAGTTTGGGGGAGGTTTGTGCTTATTTACGCATCACTTCGCATCATACCTTGCATAAGCACAAAATATATTTTTAAAAAAATGTGCACATAAATAAGATAATAAAAGATTAGAAAGTGAAAAATTACATTTAAAAGATTGGAAAAATTTAAGAAAACCAAGAAAATTAGCAATTTTCTTAAAACGAAACTAGTAATAAGTAGTTATGAGCCGTTATCCCAAGGGTTAGTAGGATGAAAGAAATCACTAATCTGAGGATAAAAATAATTCTGAAAATAGTTCATATTCTGGAAGACAAACATTTATATGTTGATACCCTACTATACGCACTTACACACGTCTTGAAACTCGGGATAGTAGAAGATACCTTGAAATGCTCTTGTCTAAAAGCCAAAAGTATGAAAATTATAAATGAAGCAATAAAATATAAAATGGTGTAGAAAAATGAACACTGGTTTTGTAATCACCAAGGCAGCATAAAAAAATATAGCGAGAGTGCTTCATCACCTAGTGCTTTAGACCAACTGGTTTGAGAGTCACTGCTGAGCCTCAGGTGTTGCAATACGAGAAAAATATTATTTACGCCAAGCACATGAGTAATCAGTCGGTTAGTACCTCAAGAAATATTAACGGTCGCATGAAAAATGTGTGAGCAATTCCATCTGAAATATTCACCGATTAAGAAGTACCGCGGTAGATGGACAAGAGTATGATAGCTTGAATTGAATTCTCCGAGTGTAGGGATGTTCTTTACACACACGTAGGGGTATATGATCGGTGTTTGGAAGAAAGGTAGGAATGAAGAATAAAGGCGATGTTTTATTGAGAGATGATGCGATTTTTAACATCTTTTCATGACTATTAAGATAGGGCTCATGACAGCCGAAAAGCTAGTGTAGTTGGAAACTCTGATTTTCAAAGTCTTTCTTTTATAATTTTTATCTTTATATATAACTTTCACAGTCTTTCTTTTATTATAGGATTTTGTGGGTACAATCCACTGAAAACCCTCAGGAGACAACACTCCTCCTACTAGGGACACCTAGAGGTTTAAAGGCTTGTTGCACGTGCTCAGTGCAATCGTATTTGCCCACGAAAGTGTGCTAGTTAGTTTTTCTTTTTCTTATATTTTCTCTTTCTCTTGAATAAAAGATGTTTGCTCGAGACGATCAAAATTAAGTTTGGAGGAATTTGTTCAGTCGAAAATATTGCATTCTGTAACACATCAATTTCCTCATTATTCTAATCATCTAAGGGTGTTTACTGTAAATACAACACGGATTACAAATTCATCTGCAAAATACCAAATACCTCGTGTTATACATATATTCAACATTCTTTAAAGGAAATTGTGTGTTTATTATTACTTCACGCATGATATTGTATATCTCAAAATATTTCATCGAGATTTTATGCAGAAAATTATTCAGGTCAAAGATATCGGAATCACAAAATTGCCGATAAAATGCAGCAAGTCTAAGACTTAAATTCTGGGAGAGATTCAGAAGAGATTAAATGATTCCAGACATCAAAAAAAACACCCAAAGACCAACACCAAGATACCCCAGGAAAATGATCCAGTGAACTCATCATATGGCCGCGGAACCGCGGCCGAGTTGGTCGAGTTGCCGCGGTTCCGCGGCCAAGTTAGGGCATCCGATGATGTTGTTCTCCACAAGCTTCATCTCAACAACCTTGCTTACTTGAGATGCTTCATTACCACGCGGCTTCTTCTGGAAGGCTATGCATAACAATCTTCTTCTAGAAAGCTCCTTGTAACAAGCTCATTCTAGAAGGCTCTCTCTAATAACCTAGCTTATGAGGGAAGTTTAATTGGAGATCTATAAAAGGGGATCTATATCTAATTTTTGGGGGTTACTCATTATTACACAATTGAGCCACAATTACAATTCAATTCAAGTTGAGTGACACAACTTGAGATCCAATCCAAATCCAATCAAATCAAGATCCATTGAGAGCAAAAATCAAGCGGCAATCGAAGATCCTTTATCGCAACGCCGAATCGTTATCAAGAGCAAGAGATCCGCGACGATCCATGTCTCATGGCGATCGAGCCAAGCAAAGATCGACGACAAATTCCCTTTCAAAGGAGCGATTGAGAGCTAGTCTTGTAAACTCAAATTGAGAGGTGTAATTTGAAGGAGATTTAATAAAGGTGATAATTGTAATTCTCGCTTTCTTTACATTCTTGCATTATGAAATTTCTTGTTCTTGATTCTTTAATTTTCATGATGCGTGAGTGAAATCTCCGCTTGTAAAGGATTCGAGAGAATCGGTAGATCAAGTGATGATAAAATTCTAATACTAATTTTAAGTCTTATGAGGATTGTGAACTTTAGGAAAAAAAATCATCAATGACCTAATTTGGATCGAGATCACGTTCTTGCTAATTTCGTTGCAAATTAGGAATTAAACAATTGATGATTCTCTTTGCTAAAAGTTAGATCCGAATGATGATCAATAAAAAGATAAGGGATAGAGAAGGAGAAACCCTAGTTTTTTCAATAGATCCCTAATCTTCATTCATCATTATTGTCCTGGCTACAATTCATCAATAGATAAGATAAGTCATTGTTAGATTCATCATTGCTACTAATTCGATCGAATCCTATAAGCTATTCTTCATATTCTTGATAATTCAAATTGATATTGGACACTTTCTCGATTTCTAATTCTTGAATATATTCTTGATTTTCTTGAAATGACAACTTGATTAAATCTTGAATTACTTTCTTGAATTTTCTTTTATATTTTCATTTCGACTCATCTAAACCAAGATCGAATAAGTACACGAATCTCAGTGGACGATCCGTATTCATTAACGAGCTACATCGACACCGTTAATTGATTACGGTTATAAATTCTTTGGTTGTGATTACATTTCAAAACACGATCTGAAATTTTAGATCAATCACCATCCAATAGCGGGTCCCCTAAAAAGGGTTGTAGAGACTTATTTGCAAAGGAATTTAAAATACAATTAAAAAAAAGATTTTATAGTAAATGGTATTTTAATGAAATCTTGTATTCGTAACAAAAATATGTTCAAAAGATATCGTGCTATGAAAACCATGTGTGTATGTGAGAGATAGGTCGTTATCTCGTGAATTTTTCTAAAGGTATGTTTTAAGCAAAGCAATATAAGATGACATATATAAAGTTCATGGTACTTTAATGTAAAAGTTAAGTTAAAATTATGTTATATGACATTTTTGAGTGAAAATTGGTTTTAAACCTTAGTTTTATGATTATAAACTTTGTGTAAAGATATAGATGCCAAATTTCTAAGAAAAAATGGATTTTATATAGTATAGAAGAAGATGTCGGTATTAACTCCACTTCCGATATATGTTTTTGAAAAAGAATTTTTAGAGAAGAAGAATGAGGATTGGAAGGAACTTACCGCTTGGTTATATTAAGAAGAGGTAGGAGAAGGGATTGTTGTCGTCGTGGTGTCGCGGGGTTGTCGGAATTGCTTCGATTCTTCGCCGGAAGTTGACCGCTTGCTAACTCCACTTGTACTTAGAAAATTTTGAGAATTTTGGCTAGAATTTTCAGAATGATCAAAGGCTAGGGCATGGGGCAGTATTTATAGTGTGGAATTAGGGTTTTGGAATTAAAATAGTGAATTAAAATATATTAAAATGAGAATAAATGGGGAATTGGAGGGTCTCTGTTTGATTGCAGAGCAATCAAACAGTGCAGGGGAGTTAGGGGTAGGGGAAGGGTCAGGTGTGCAAAGCCCGGGCCTCATTGGCCACGGGAGGACCGTCGGTGCCGGCCTTTTGAGGCATTCTGTCGGCCGATTGAGGGGAGGGGGCTGTCGGATTGGAGCCACGTGTACTTGTCTGTATTTAAATTATTATGCACATGTTTGATTTTTCTGTCTTTTCGTTTTTGTGTGCATTGCACGTGTAAACTTTTGGGCTTCCAAAAAGTTTAAAAGAAAAATCAGAAAAAATAATGTGTCTGGTGGGATTCAAACACAGAGGTTATGTCACAGCAGTGCAAGGGCTTTACCAGCGAGCTACAAGTTGTTTCTTGTTGTTCTTAAACAAGATTAACTTATAACTTGTATTCAGGCTGCGAAACTCTATTCTGTATTTTAACAGAAGAATTTCCATACTAAGTTTTCAGAATCGTTACATTCTACCCTTTCTATAAAAATTTCGTCCTCGAAATTTTTACAAGAAAGTTGTAACAGATTCAAGAAAAATTAGATTACAGCGGTGGGGAAAGAACTACTGATATTGCACCGGAAGTGTATGAAAATGTTTAGGTAGATGAAAGACCAACATGATGTAAGAATTTGAAAGGCTGAAAGCTGAGAGGGGATTTTACTAGGGTTACCTTGACCCATAGCTTCGGCTTCCACGGCCGCCAACGTGAAAGCCTGATGTCTCTGCACATTTCTCTGTGCATACTGATACATAGCTAGCTGACGAGGTAAAGGTGGTCCACGTGAAGGTGATGCAGGAAGAGCTAACCGAGTAGGTGGAGCTTGAATAGTTGGTCTAGCTGTGGGAATTTGGCCAGTTCGATTGTGTGGACAAGTTCTTATAGTGTGTGAGGATGATCCACATATCAGATAAAGACTATTTGCTCGATGACAATCTTTGACTTGATGTCCGGTCCTCTTACAATAAATACAGAAATTGGGCTCAGTCTCAGAAAATGATCCTCCTGGCCTCATAGCTGGCTCTGGGAGAGTTGGCCTAGAAGAGGCTCCTCCAGTAATCTGGTTGGCGGGACGTTTCATACCAACCGACTGTGGCCTTCCTTTCTTCTTAATGAAGGCTTCATAGCGACGGGCTGACTTCAAAACTGTTTCATGTGTTAGGTATTCCCCTGTTGCTAGGGCGGATTGAATGTCAGGGTCCAATCCTTGCTGGAAACGCCTGGCTCTGATTTCTGCAGTAGGCATTAGATGGGCGGCGAATCTTCCAAGCATAGTGAATTCAGTATCGTACTTGTCCACTGACTTATCCCACATGGATCCTTGTTGCAGGTGGATAATTTCTGTTCCATCTCGAAGTGCGCGGTTTCTGGAAAATACGTGGCATCAAAGAGATCATGAAAAGTATTCCACTCAATTGGCTGCTCAAGGCGGCTCTCCTCGGCCTTCCACCAGATTCTGGAATTGTCAGTAAGCTGGAGTTTTGCTATTCTGACCCAAGCCATTTCTGGAACTTGAGCTGCGGCTAGGTCATCTTCAATGCTCTGTGCCCTTTTCTCGGCCTCAAGTGGTTTCTCCTTCCCTGAGAAGTTCTTCGGGTGTAACGTCCGAAATTGTTTCACTCCCGGTGCTTCTGCTTCAGAGCGGATGAAACTCTATTGAAGGAGAGCAGTCTGCTCTTGCAAAATCGTGCTTTGAGCATATTGACCCTCAAGTAAGTTTTTGATAGACTTTAGAAG
The DNA here is from genome assembly GCA_030015575.1 of Agapanthus africanus. Classification (NCBI taxonomy): domain Eukaryota; kingdom Viridiplantae; phylum Streptophyta; class Magnoliopsida; order Asparagales; family Amaryllidaceae; genus Agapanthus; species Agapanthus africanus. The sequence continues at coordinate 717,474,331 of CM057337.1, forward strand.
TATCGTCTGTTCTGTGAGTGGAGCGGTTACGGTAGGTGGAGGTGGTAGAACGGTAAGGATGGGTGGCGGTGGTGTACTTCCATCATTGGTGCTAGGGTTGCTGGGAGAATCCATCAACTTCGATAGAGAAGAAATATTAGGATAGGTTCAACAGAAATTGAATTGCAAGGAATGCAAAGTTATTGAATCTCATATTTCTTATTATATATTGCTTATGACTTCATGCAGAACGGACCTGCATGGCCCACCAACAAAACCTGTCACGCCCCGCTTCCTAATAGACGGAAACGGTGACGCGACAAACCGCGACGTATTTATTTGAAGAAGGTCATTTCTCGGAATAAATACGCTAAGCGTAGAAAAACCAATATAAAAGAATGACAAGAGAATTAACATGAGATTTATAATTCAAAAACTTTATTTACATTCAACTTGATTCATTTACAATACATGATTTCAACTGAAAGAAAATATAAGAATAGAAATGCTTAAACAAGTGACATATATAAACTGAGAAGAAGATAACTGGTCTAGACCTGGATCGCTATCTGATCGTGCTCCTCCTCTAAGATATCTACCTCCTCAGTCTCCACAGTATCTGATGAACATTTCAAGAAAAACAAAGGTGGATGGAATGCCCATCAGCGCACTTTCGTTCGGTAAGTCCCCAAGATATGAAGTGAAATATAAAGTGTATCATGAACAATTGATTATGAGGTATGGTGTCTCAGCATTACATTTTATGTAAACACGGCAATTTTATTTAGCATGCAGTTCTATCGTAATATATGTGAACAAGTATGGTAATATATACGACAGTTAGGTAAACATGACAGTATAGCATGAGCATGGCAAATAATTATAACATGGCCGTGTAGTGTAGGTATAGTGAACATGAAGTGAATATAAGTGTCACAATATGTCTCTACTTGGGTATACCAATTTAACGTAAGTTCAAGAGTGAATGTCAACCAATCTTAAAAGTGTTCTCGAACCCAACAGGCTATAATCCAGAGGTAAAGAACCACGGGCCTGAATCAAGTGTTAGTAACGGGACTTCAACCTAGTGTTGAAGTATTCCAAACTCAATAGGCTGTAATTCAGGAGCAAGGAAATACGGGTCCTTATGATAACTTGCTTGTGTTAGTAGACATGAATTCATGATCTAGTGGGACTCCTGAGATTTCGTTGGATTCATACAAGAACTACCCCAACACCCCGTACCCCAACACCCCGTATATGCTAAGTTACAGCTAAAATTAACAGGCTTACACGAATCCATGAATACATCGAGTTGCAAGATTGAGTTCATGTCTATATCAAGTATTCATGTCAAGTATTCATGTATTCATATCAAATTGTATTCATGGTTCGAGTCAAGTCATAGTGTTCAAATATTCATGTTTTGCTTTAGTCAAGTTCAAGTGTTCTGATTCATGATCAAGGGTCAAGTATACCTGTTTGCTTTTGATGTTTGAGTTCAAGTATTCATGATCAAGTATTCGTGTTTGGTTTTAGATTCAGGTTTGAGTTTGGATTCAGACTTGAGTTAGACTCAGACTTGAGTCGGACACTTGTAACTAATTTAGATCCTGAATTAGGTTCGGGAGTTATCGGTAACTGCTGCACATGGACGACAGGATTTGTGTCTTTTTCCAAGACAATTTCCATTGATATCACCGTTAAGTTTTCTATCTTAAATAGGCAAGCAGTCACTTTCTCGGCTCCCTAAGGCTCAATAGAATTGATTCCGCTTACACCTATATTTACTAAATTCCATAAATATTGTTTTATATAACTCGAGAGGATTTATGAAAAATATTTTTAATATAGTTTCAAAATAATCTCGAGAAATTATTTATATTATTCAGGATTTTCATGAATATGAATTTTAAGGATTTGAGGTATTTTAGTGATAATAGCTTAGCTTGGAAAGTTCATGGTATTTTACTGTAAAACTTGACTTTTGTTGGTATCTTGATGGTATTTTGGTGAAACTTGTAATTCTTTCATTGTAAAAAATGTAAGTTTATTATATTTTGAAAATATATGGATTTTGTAATATTTATATAATTATTAAAAATTAAATTTTTATTTAAGTAGAAAATTGCGTTTTTCTTAAAATCCGTATTAAAACCTTTCGAGACCGAATGCTCCGTGAGGAGGTCTGCATCTCGCTCTACTAGCTCAAGGATGTGCGATAATCCGCATCATCCAATAGCGGGTCCCTTAAAAAGGGTTGTAGAGGTTTATTTGCAAAGAAATTTAAAATACAATTCCAAAGAAAACCGGTTTTATAGTAAATGGTATTTTAATGAAATCTTGTATTCGCAACAAAAATATGTTCAAAGGATATCGTGCTATGGAAACCATATGTGTATGTGAGAGGTAGGTCGTTACCTCGTGAATTTTCCTAAAAGTATGTTTTAAGCAAAGCAATATAAGATGACATATATAAAGTTCATGGTATTTTAATGTAAAAGTTAAGTTAAAATTATGTTACATGACATTTTGAGTGAAAGTTGGTTCTAAAGCTTAGTTTTATGATTACAAACTTTGTGTAATGATATGGATGCCAAATATGTAAGAAAAAAATAAATTTTATATAGTATAGAAGAAGATGTCGGTATTAACTCTATTTCCGACATATGTTTTGAAAAAGAAGTTTTAGAGAAGAAGAATGAGGATTAGAAGGGACTTATAGCTTGGTTATATTAAGAAGAGGTTGGAGAAGGGATTGTTGTCGTCGTGGTGTCGCGGGGTCGTCGGAATTGCTTCGATTCTTCGTCGGAAGTTGACCGCTTGCTAATTCCACTTGTACTTCATTTGTACTTAGAAAATTTTGAAAATTTTGGCTAGAATTTTCAGAATGATCAAGGGTTAGGACATAGGGTAGTATTTGTAGTGTGGAATTAGAGTTTTGGAATTAAAAGAGTGAATTAAAATGCATTAAAATGAGAATAAATGGGGAATTGGAGGGTCTCTGTTTGATTGCAGCAGGAGAGTTAGGGGTAGGGGAAGGGTCAGGTGTGCAAAGCCCAGGCTTCATTGGCCACAGGGGGACCGTCGGTGCCGGCCTTTTGAGGCATTCCGCCGGTCGATTGAGGGGAGGGGGTCGATAGATTGGAGCAATGTGTACTTGTCTGTATTTAAATTATTGTGCACATGTTTGATTTTTCTGTCTTTTCGTTTTTGTGTGCATTGAACGTGTAAACTTTTGGGCTTCCAAAAGGTTTAAAAGAAAAATCAGAAAAATAATGTCTGGTGGGATTCGAACATAGGGGCTACGTCACAGCAGTGTAAGGGTTTTACCAATAAGCTACAAGTTGTTTCTTACTGTTCTTAAACAAGATTAACTTATAGCTTGTACTCAGGCTGCGAAACTCTATTCTGTATTTTAAATGAAGAATTTCCGTACTAAGATTTCAGAGTCGTTACATCGAAGCATTGAAACATATGAGCAAATGCCACCTGCTAGAACCCTTGTTGCTCCAACCATTGCTTCAGCTTGCTCCAGCACCAAAATCAATCTTCTCTCGTTTTCGAAAGTATGAAAATCACCTCACTAAGTACCAAAATATCCCCTGATCTCAACTTTACTCAAAAATTGGCCAAAAGTTAGCAACTTCCCCATTTCCAACTTGTGATCCAATCTAATGACAAAGCTCCTTGTTAAGAAATATTTTCTCCAAGTATTTTATCCCACAAGATAACAATCCACTCTGCGTCATACAAAATCCTTATTCTTTTCTCCGTAAAATCACTCTTTATTACAAAGTATAGAGGCGAATTTTCACATGAAGGTCTACAACCATTCATCTGTTTTAACTCTTTTGTCATAAAACACAAAGGAGTTTCATTTCGAAAAACATTGCACACATCCAAGCGGTTAAGTTTCACGCATTGCTGTAATAAGCTAATTATCTCAGAAACCTTCAAGTCTTTTTTAACTTCCTCAATAGATGAAGCAAATGGATGATGGAACGCCATCCTCTTGACATAATCCTCCAAATCATGAACTACATTATCTATTTCATTGTCGGTGGAATCCGTAGACAATGCATGCTCTCTGATTTTATCCTCCATTGCCATAAGAGAGGCTTGAAGCATTTTCCTTTCATTTTCAACCATATTGGCCTGGAATGGATGAAAAGCGATGAAATGCAGAAGAGAATTTTGAACTTTCAATTTTAATTTGTCAGCCACAATCTGTTCTTGTGAGGGAAATGATTGTAGCCTTTTCAGTTACTTATTCGCAAATGCTTGAAGCGATAAGTTCCGCATGAGCTCTTTTTCCTTCTCACAACTTTCACTTAATTCTTTGTCAATCTCAAAAGAATGAGAGAATTTAAATCCTTTAGTTGCTCGCATCAACAGCATTGGATCAACTGATTGCTTCAATGTTTTGCTAAGTGACGGTTGAAATGGTAACTGCAAGGGTTCATGATCATTTGGAGAATTCAACACCAAATCATTATTTTTCACTTCCTCTCTAGATGACAGGTCAATATTTTCAAGCAAAGGATTTAATATAAAGACTTTAAAAGAAGATTCTCCATTATCATCCCAAATAGATGCATTATGAAAGATCGAGGAAGTGACCTGTTCAGACTCCTCAAGTTGGTTCTTGTCAAAAGTATTTTGTTGAACACTAAAGGAGGTTGCTGAAGTCTAGCAGAAATGTGATTGAGCAGGTTGTGTATATTCCGAATTTGAACCCGAAGAGGTTGAAAACCTGGCATCATCTTGCGCAACATGTTTGACATCATCCTCATAACGCATGGCTATGTTTATTGCCTCTGTTAAATCCTTTGGCCTGCGTTTTAGAACATAAAGCTTATGTTCTTCTTTAAGACCATCTACAAAAGAGTTCAAGAATAAATCAAAAATGAAGTCTCGATTGCAACTAGCAAGGAACCTTTCGATTGGGAAGACGATGCGCGCAAACTGATTTAAAAAATCATCAAAAGACCCATAATCTTCGAGATGCCGCAAAGCCCAAATTACCTCGCCAATGTTGCTGGGTTGCAGTTTTTGAGTAGGCATTTCATCAAATACATGCTTGTCATTCTTCATAATCTTTCTCTCATCACAAGGACTCACCCCATTCTTTTTATCAAACACTTGTTGATCACCCTTAGAAACAGTACTTGCCATGGCAGTTCTATTAGGATTTGTATATGCAGTTGCAAGTGCAAGTTAGGAAGATGATTTTGGTGTTGATTCCTTCAGAGATGGAAAATTCTCTTGGGACTTTGGTCGAACAGTTAGCGCACAGCTCTCAAAAGGTGTGGTAGAGCTTGAAAACATGGGTGGTGAACAGGAATTTGGTGCAGTGTAACGATTTCCTTTGTCCCTCCATGCACCAAAATCATACGGATGGTAAAAATTAGAACGAGAATAATCATCTTTCTCAACTATCTTGTTCTTTCTCAGGCCATGGGACGAAGACAGAGCTGCCATCGGCTGATGCAATTCGGAATCGCAGTGATGAAATGCCTCTGAAAGCTGATTGCAAAGCCTTTTTGCTTCCTCTATTCGAGCTTCAGAACATCCACTTGGTCCTTGAGAGATTGGAGCCGTTTCGAATCAGGATCGTGGAGCTCTGATGCCACTTGATGCATATGCTGGGTTCCTTCACCAATACCCTTGCTATGGATCTCTGGATCTCCTTCAGATGTTACTTTCCGTTGATCTGCTGCGAACGCTGATGGACGACAGAGATAGGATTTGGAGGCTTGACTCCTGAAACGTGTGGATCTCAATGGGTTTTATGTGGTTGAGGCCGAGTTACCTGCAAGGAAGTCCCGGGATGGTTGTGCCACCGAGGACCCTCCGACGATCAAGTTAGACGGGGTATTTTGGCAGAGTAACGACATATTTGGGTCAAATTGGCTTACCTGAGTCGTCTGGGAGAGGGGTTTATATAGTGGCAGCAATGGGCAGGCGGACGCGAGATTCACGCCGGCCGTTACGCCTCTGACGTTACGCTTGCGTGATAGGCAGGATTCCCCATTAATGACGAGATATGCTCGTTAATGGAGGGATCGTGATGGCGTGGAACGCGGGTATCTCGCGCCTGACGAGATTCGCGGAGCCGTGGCGGAGGCGCCTGTGATCGATGCTGTGGGTCGGTCGGTGAGACCGAGGAAGATAAGCTCGGCTCGAGAACGAGCGGGAGGCCGAGGCATCTTGGTTCTGTGATAGCTCGGAGGCGAGCTGGGGTGGCCTGGAAGGCCACTGAAGGTCGGTAATATCCCCGGGTTGCAGGCCCGGGGCATACTTCCAACGTACCGTTCTTGATCCTTTCTTGTAAGCTCTGGGACATGTCATCTGCCACGTGTCATGATCTGTAGAGTCACCGATATCGAGCATCATCATTATCCTCCCACTCTTGTCTCGACCCGTTCCTGGGTCAGGCCGAGAGTGGTCTGACCGGTCATCCGGGATGAGCTCTTATTTGAAGATATCGTCGGTGCGTATTCCCGGGCAATTAGTCATATTTTCTTGATGACGCCAGCGGATCAGGAGAGAGATCTCACATTAAAGAGGAAGCACCGGTTTGTGCGTACGTTCGTCGAAGCGCCAGCCCACGTGTCTGGTGCTGGTTGGCTGACGAGACGGGCCGCAGGTGCTCCCGCGCCCGATGGGACGCGCCCAATGTGAGTGCGACGGGTGGAATGTTGTCGGCCGTTGGTTGCGAAACGTTGTTTTGGCGGGAGGCGATCGGAGCCGTAGGATGTGTACACCGACAGCTATAAATAGAGGTGGGATCCCCATCAGGGCCCATACCTCATCATAATCTCCTCATCCCTAGTCATGTTAGCTCGGCGCTCTTCTCCTCAGGTTGGATTCCTTGCGTTTTATCTTCCGAGAACTCATCCCTTTGATCAGGTTAGATGTCTTCTACCGAGAAGTCTGTAGAAATAGTTCAGGAAGAGTCTAGGGAGTCCTCTGTAGCTTCCTCCTCTTCTTCTTCTTCTGCTTCTTCCTCTTCCTCGTCTGATTCGGAGTCCACCCGGGAAGTTAGGTTAGTCATGCTTCCCGGGGTCGTGCGACGGGGGCGGTCCCCAGAGCGCAGGTCATGGATGCTCTTGGCGCGTCATCCATGCTGAGGCATACGGATGAGCTCGCCAACATCCGGACTCGTTTCCACATTCCTCCTGGCTACTTGGTTTGTCTGGCCAAGGAGGGGGAGAGGGCAGACCAGGTACGGGGTAAGAAGATTGTCTTGTACCCGGAAGCCTTTTAGGCCGGGATGTGCCTGCCCTTCTCCCCCAAGATGAGTGCGGCGTTGAATTGTTTTGAGTTAGCCCCGGGCCAGTTAGTGCCGAACTCTTGGAGGATTCTCCTTGGGTTCCTGGTCCGGTTGAAATTGCGTCTGATCTGTCACGACCCGAAATTGGCACGTGACGGCCCTAATACTACGCAACGTCTACAGGCGTAACACAGTAAAAGAAACCCAAAACCCAGAAATCTAAACCATTAAAAGACAAGAAAAGATAATAGAAGTTTTGAAACATTTGAAATCACAACCCAAATTCTTTAAAAGTCCAACTTTATTTCCTTTAAAATTTTGGCAGCGCCTCCTTTGTAAAAACTAGCCCCAAAAATAGGTACAACATAAATATAAGTAAAGCATCCCCAAACGGGAGCAAATACATGCCCAAAGGCAGAAAACAACCACCATAACAAATATACGACGCCGTAGTGAAGAAATAAAAAACGATAAAAAGGAAACTGTATAAAAGACAACCAAATCACAAAATAATATACAATATCGTCCTTACACCAAGTCTCTAAGTCAACATAAAAATAGTAGATGGAGAGTACAAGGATACAACGAATATACAATACAATAATGAATAACCACAAAACCCACCTAAGCAAACTGCACACTGTGAGTTGATGCGGTATCCGCAGCAAAAGATGATAAGATAGATGAATATAGCCCTGCTTCTGACTACTGTGAGGAAAGACCTGCAAAACAACTGTGGCATAACGGGGGTGAGTTGCCAACTCGTGAATAGTAAATAACATATGCAGGTAATCGCAAGTATGTACGTACAGCGTGAATCTAACATATGCAATTAATAGCAATAAAAGGTCATATGAATGCAATAATCATGAAAGGTACACTAGCGGGTACAACTAATACATGAACCAATAATAATATGACAATCGGTATGCAAAAATTATGCAATAATGATATGAAAATGTATATATGCAATAGTCATGAAAGGTACACTAACAGGTACAACTAATACATGACGTAGTGCATAAACAATAAATGTGGAGTATGGAATGAAACATGTCATTTCCACGGAATCCTGATATCGTGGTATGATCAAAATCCATCAAGACAATCCAAATCCCAAATTCCTCAAATAAGCCCTAAATTGGCTCTCATATCATATAAGTCTCACAAATTCTTAATTTACAACATCAAGTAAATCTCATATATTCTGAATGTACAAAATCAAGTAAATCTCATATATCCTTTATGTACAATATCAAGTAATCTCAAATGTCCTAAATCCAATATCAAGTGAATCTCTTATATCCTAGGTATATTTGCATGAATAAATATGATGAAGTATATGAATTTATATGTATATATATATATTAGCGTCCCATTCCACTAATATATATATATATATATATATATATATAACAGCGTCCCATTCCACTGTTATATATACTTAGAAGTAAAATATCATGAAAACAATGTGTCAAGCATCGACACAGAAAGGCTATTCTATCAGGTGCTGTCATCAAGACTGACACCCTGATAGGTACGTATCACACGCTATCCGAAAAGCACGAGTGCCTAGCTCTGACCCTCGTTTTTCCACGTATCCATACGTACATGACTCCCGTCGGTATCCCCATGATAACCGCCGAGTCATTGGTAATGTCACCGGAGTGTATGGTTCCCCTGCCAGGCCCAATCGGCAAGGTCCATCAATCGTCTTGCCCCGGGGTACCTCCGGGCCCCACCATGTACCCTCATACGGCCTCTACGCCTCCTCGCATGGAGTATATATATCAGAACGGATAAATCTCATGGTGGATGCTGAAATATCATATCAAGGAAACTGGGTTTTTCAATTAATGCATAATTTCATGAAACTACCACGGTCCCCAAATCCAGAAAATATCATGAAAAATCCATATCTCAATGCGAAAATTCATGAATATAATATATACAACATAAAACTGTAATGAAAGCATATAAAGAAAAATCCGCTAATTAACTACAACAACTTAATATAAATATAAAGCGGTTCCTAATTTTCTCCAATTCTAAATAATATCAAGTAAAGGTAAACATGTAGCTATAACCAGATATATGCGTAAACATAAAGGTATAGCAAGGTATATGTATCTACCTATAAGTAATGATGTAATATACTCCCTGGGTATAAGTGAAGTATGTGTGCAAGGTACACCTGTAGCTATGTCATGAAGTGTGTATGTACCTATCGCTAATGGTACAATACTCTATAGGTATACAGGTAACTAGCATGAAATATATCAAAGTATATGTGTAAGCATGTAGGTTTACAGGTATGCTATAAGTCATATGCAATAAGAAATATGAATCAATGTCACAATATCCCTAACCAAACTATATTATATCTATATGTGGGTTGTGCGTGCATGGTAATTATTGACGGTGTGTGTGGTATACAATCAGTGCTCGTGCAACATGAGCCGTCAATAATAGTGCAGTGTCCTAAGGATACTAGTCTAAGCATAACAATAACTAAGCAGTAGAGTGAATACGCAATTCTAAATATGACATAGAATATGCGACAAAATTAACATCTCTAGCCCAGACGCATAACGCCATGCGGGCGATTCCCCTGTAGATGTTAAATCTACCCACCAACGCTCCTGGCTAAGTGAAGCTTACCACCTGTTTTCCCTTTGTAGCAGTGTTCGAAATCCCCTCCTGCGAACCTACAATATTAAGACAATAAAACAAGTATATATTAATAATAGACCCAAAACACGTACAACTACATTAGACCGACGCAACAACACAAAACATACTCTCAAGTGTTCGTATTGTGGCTAACATGCGTAGCGACACGACGAAACTAACCTAAGAGCAAAAATCACACAAAGTGCACGATCCGTGTCGTATAACGTATCGTGCTTAAACGAAACACAAGAAACTACCTAGGTGATCCCAGATTTCGTATACAGAGAAAACTAAACAAACAAACAGAACCAAACACACCCAAACCACAGAATAGAGCTACCTTCAAAAACCCACACCCCAACTCCTCTCAAAAACCGGGGTCGCCGGATCTACCTTCAGATGTCGCCGGCCGTGGTTTGAGCAGGGGGTCTCATTCTTCAGGTGATGCCCTATGGTCTCAGGTACTACAAAACTACATTGTTTGGTTTTCTAGTAAACTTTCCGGGTCACAGCAGATCACATATGTCACAAACAGGCACTAAAAATACGATATTATGCACAAAACTTAACTTTAAACACTCTAAACTAAATCTAACACGCTAAGCTACACAAAAATAACATAAACAACAGAAAGAGATCATTATCTACACAAAAGAACTCAAAGATCCAAGCTTTGCACACTCCAAAGCATCCAAGAGGCAAAAGGTGTTCAAAGATGTGACTTTTGTGATATTTGTGAAGGATTTGAGATGAATTGGTGAGGGAAATGAGAGTGTTCAGTTTGAGTGTGAGAGATATGAGGGAAAAGAAAAGAGATAGAGAAAAAGAGAGAGAGAGTGATTGATAAAAAGAGAGTGAGGTGAGTGTAGAGTGAGAGATAAGGGTGAGCGTAACCATAGCATTAATTCCTTATTAACGCCTTCACACACACCTCATCACTCCAAAAGAAAATATCTTCTCACTCACACAAAAGATCTAGGGTTTAGGTTAAGGATTGGATTAAATAAGGATTATGTTAAGTGTCAAGGTTACTAAGATCAAGATTAGCACAAACAAATCCTCACATTTACGTGCACACGTGCGTGCATGTCCATAACAAATAATAATAAATTATTAATTAAATGTTATAAAATGTGAGGAATCCGAATTGGTAAACTTTTTACAGTAAACCCGCATTAACGTCTAAACGAACACTAACCGAAATCTAAGGCGTTACATGATCCCTTTCAGCCGGAGCCTTCTCGTTTCTTCTCTTTGCTACAAAAACCACCCTGGCACTCACAGGAGCGAGCCGAGCTTGGTATACATCTCTTTTAGAAAACACCGGGGAGGTGCTGCCGAATCGGGGGTCGTCGTAGTACCTTCTTCCATTCTCGAATGGAAGAAGAAGTTTTTGTTTGTTGGGCCGTCTGTCACGCCCCGCTTCCCGGAGTACGCAAGATTGGGCACGTGACATAGCCAACCATGCTACCTGTGGGTAGGAAGTATCCATCCACAGTCACATTACGGTTGTAGAGATATCATGAACAAGATAAATAAACTAATCTAACACGTGTCCAAATCCATAATAACAAGAGTCAATGAACAATAAGAGCGGAAGCAAATGATCCAATACAATAAATAAATAGTACGTCCCATAATGCGGGCTCACATCAGGAAATGAAATGAAATAAATAAACTAAGCACTATGGAACTCACAAATCAGCCTGCTGGCTGAAGTGCTCCTGCTCGGTCGTCGACAGTGGTAAGGAATCTGGGCCATGCAAAACCCAGACGTCAGCGCGTCATGTCAACCAATAATATAATATGAACATGGTAATAAGCAATTTAGGGATGAATATGAATAAAGCAGTACTATGAAATAACAGTGCAGGGTAATGTGCAGTGGTAACTAAACTGTCCTATCAGGTTTCTACTCTAAAGTCTTTGAAATCAATTGGTGACTCGTCGATGTAACTCAATAGTATCCGTGCGTGCCCGGGACCACGGTCAAGATTCTCGGGGCTGAATCCGAGACGTGCCGCTAGGCAGTAACAAGTAGCAGGATGGGCGAGTGATGTCAGCATCATCACTCCGGGGCTGGCCAAGCCCGTAAGACTGATCAGAACAGATATCGAACTGTTGAGTTACAAGTTGGTTTCACCTTTGATTTCCCCATACCCCCAAGTTATGTATGTCAGGACAGGTATTCAGTAATCAAGAACTAATGCCAACACAGGATCAGGTAAAAGCAGGTTTGTCTGGATAGACAACAAGAATGGTCCTTGAGGACCCCAAGTCAGGTTTGTTGGCATTAGGCATGAGATCAGATAACAGGTTAGGTCATGATACAACAGGTTGAGTTGGTAGTAAAGGGTACCATGTCCGGTGCATCGGTATGTATGTATATGTCATGTGTATCAAGGTCGGGTCAATATGTGACGCAATCGAGGGTGTGCTCACAACAGGTATAAAGTCGAATAAGGAACAACAGCAGGAAATAAAGTAAACAGCAATGATAGTTCATTTAATCACAATGGTGCAGTTGTGTTATATTAACAGGTTTGAGCACCCGTGGGGTGCACTAATCATAGGGTAGCGCAATATTAATAACAGAAAATTAATGAAGATATATGTGTACGGCTATCGACCTTTAAATAACAAAATGATTAACAGGTAGTTGTTATTAAGGTTATGGTGGCAAAATACGATTTAGGTGGCAGTATTATGATGTATATCATATTTCGTCCAATGAGACAAGTAACTATACTTAGTTAATACTGCAAGTTTTATGAGTCAAACACTTAATTAGTTTAACGTAGCATGTAGCAAGTAATACTTGCCTCGACGGTTTCGCAAACCGGAAAACACGAACGCAACGTCGGCGGAAAACACGCGACGGATGCACGGGCCACGGATCGAGTCCAAACAGCGAACAGCGGGACCACACGGACTGGAGTACTTCGCTGGAGAGTCGGGTCAAGTCGTCGGCACGGCCGGAATCCGGCGAAATGTCAAAACTGCGACGATGTTAGCAAATACAAATCAAAGCGAGAAATCGACCAGTGAAGGGATACATGAAGGGAGATGGTGAAGGGAGGCTTACAGGGGTAGCAAGGGTGCAAACGCGACGGGTTCGACGGCGATGGGGCGCCGGCGGCGAGGAATAGTGGGCGCGGAAAGGATTGAAGGTGGTTGGATCGGGGTGCAGTGAGTAGGGGAGGTGCTGGCCTGGTCTGGGTTGAAGGGGGAGAAGGAGGTGGTCGGCGGTGGCTCTGGCAACGACGACGATGGTCGACGGCGGCTTTCCCGACGACTGGAGAAGTGCTAGGGTTCGGCGTCGGTTCTGTTGCAGCCTGGCGAGGGAAGGAGGAGGAAGATGAAGAGGTCAGGACGAGGGTGAAGGGAGGAAGTCGACGTCGTCGGCGAAGGGAGGCGGCGGCGACGGCAGCACAGCGTGCAGGTGGCGGTGGCGTTGGGTGCAGGCGTTTGAAGGAGGGAGATGAGGAGGAAGGGGGTGCGGTCGAGGCTGTGGAGGCGAGGATGATGGTGGCGAGGTCGCGGGGAGGTCGACGGCGAGGCTGCGGCGGCTAGGGCAAGGCTAAGGTTGGGGTTCGTGGGTTCTGCGATGAGTTTCAGCGAGGACGAGGGTCGTGGGGATTTAAAAAAGATAGAGAGAGAGAGATTTTAGGAGAGAGAGAGATAGTTAGAGAGAGATAGAGAGATCTCAAGAGAGAGAGAGAGTGAGATTAGAGAGAGAGATAGAGAGGCGGAGAGAGAGAGAATGGGTAGGTGGGGCCCACGAGGGTAAAGCCCCCTCGTGATTGGCTGGGATTCGAAAAGAAGTTAAAATAAAGATTAAAAAAAAAGATTTTAAACGTTAGTAAGAAACAGAAAAATATATATTATAGTTTAGATTATTAAATTTAAATGGGTATTTCGGCGCTAAATGAAGCATTTCCAAATCGCGCCCGGGTTGCGCCCAAATATTTCAAATTCAAATTATAGGATTTTAAGCGAGTTCCAAATTTTAAAATGAGATGTCTTATGACTAAAATGCATGCCCCCAAGTCGGACACTTGCACGCGCGCGTAGCCGTCCAAACTTGCCCGTTTCGCCGAACGGGATGAAATCTCGACACGCGGACGCTACCACGCGACTAGTGGCGACGAGTAGGCCAACATGGATATTTTTAATTTCATTTTAGGTGTTAAAATTTGTTATAGGCGAAAATGACTTAGCCGGTTAAAATTTAGCAACAAGCACCAAACAAACAAGATAATTGAAATGAGCAATGTCTAACACTCAACCAGTAACAGAAATAGTATTATTGGGCTCGGGTGTTACATCATACCCAACTACAAAAGAATTTCGTCCTCGAAATTCCAAGAATACAAGATAGCTAACTACCGAAAAAGGTGAGGAAACTTCTGCCGGATCTCGTCTTCTCGCTCCCAAGTGGATTCTCCGTGCGATCGATTACCCCAAGAAACTAGCACAAGGGGGATAATCTTGTTCTTAAGAACCTTTTCTCTTCGATCCTTGATTTCAACTGGTCGCTCCTCAAAAGTTAGGTCCTCCCGTACAGTCAACTCCGAATGATCCAAGACGTGGGTTTCATCTCGAACATACCTCCGTAGTTGAGATACATGAAACACATCGTGCACTCCTGCCAAGGACTGTGGTAACGCCAAACGGTACGCTACCTCTCCCACACGCTCCAATATCTCGAAGGGTCCAACGAATCGAGGACTAAGTTTTCCCCGACTCCCAAAGTGAATCACCCCTCTAGTCGGTGATATCTTCAGGAATACCAAATCGCCCACGGCGAACTCTAGAGGTCTCCTTGACGTGTCAGCCCAACTTTTCTGTCTGTCTTGAGCTGCCTTCATATGCTTCCTGATTGTATTCACCTTCTCGACTGTCTGTACTACCAAATCTGGTCCCAGTAACCTTCGTTCACCAACATCATCCCAACAAACAGGTGAACGGCACTTACGACCATAAAAAGCTTCAAACGGAGCCATCTGAATAGTCGCCTGGAAGCTATTGTTGTACGAAAACTCCACCAGGTGTAGGTGATCTTCCCAAGAACCTTTGAAGTCCAACATGCAAGCTCTCAACATATCTTCAAGGGTCTGGATCGTTCTCTCCGACTGCCCATCAGTTTGAGGATGATAAGCTGTGCTAAACTTCAATCGAGTCCCCAAACTTTCTTGTAAACTCCTCCAGAAGTGCGACAAGAACCGAGTGTCCCGATCGGACACGATGCTCACCGGTACTCCATGCAACCTTACAATCTCCTGCATGTACCGCTCTGCCAAAGTCTCCGTCGATTGACCAACCCGAAAAGGAATAAAGTGAACTGCCTTGGTCACCCGATCGACAATCACCCATACTGCATTGTTGCCCTTTGGACTCCGTGGTAAAGCCGTCACGAAATCCATGGTTATATGTTCCCACTTCCACTGAGGAATCGGAAGTGGTTGCAACAAACCAGCAACCCTTTGATGTTCAGCCTTGACTTGCTGACACACCAAGCACTTAGCCACGAAGCGAGCAATCTCCCGTTTCATACCTTCCCACCAGAAGTGCTGTCGAATATCTCGGTACATCTTTGTCCCTCCTGGATGTACAGAGTAAGCTGAATTGTGTGCCTCCTTCATAAGCTCTTCATGCACATCTCCTTTTGGCACACACACACGGCTACCATACCTCAACGAACCATCTTCATGGATCAGTAAATCGGTTCGTAGTCCGGTTTCAACCTGCTCTCGAAACTTTTGCAGTCTAGGATCCTGCGTTTGTGCCGCTTTAATCTTCTCAACTAAGGACGACTGTACTTGCAACTGCATCAACTGTCCCGTAGCATATGGTAGCACAACCTCCAAGTCAAATCTCCGAAAATCCGCAATGATCTCTATCTGTGCAGTCAAAACCTGAATCGCTGGTAACCGACTAAGCGCATCCGGCACGACGTTAACCTTTCCCGGATGATACTTAAGATCAAGGTCGTAGTCGGCCATCAGCTCCAACCATCTGCGTTGCCTTATGTTCAACTCCTTCTGAGTGAACCCATACTTCAAACTCTTGTGATCTGTAAAGACTTCGACTCTCTCGCCCAAAAGGTAGTGTCTCCAAATCTTCAAGGCGAAGATCACGGCCGCGAGCTCCAAGTCATGAGTCGGATAATTCTTCTCATGAGTCTTCAGTTGTCTCGATGCGTAAGCTACGACCTTCCCATTCTGCATCAAAACACATCCCAATTCTTTTCCAGATGCGTCGCTGTGAATCACCCGTCCTCCTGAATTGTCTGGTACGGTCAGGATAGGGGCGGTTATCAACTTTTGCTTCAACGTCTCGAAGGCCAATGCACATCCATCCGTCCAAACAAAAGGTACCTCCTTGCGCGTAAGCTTGGTTAACGGCTCTGCCAAACGAGCGAAGTTCTCCACAAATCTCCTGTAGTATCCGGCCAAACCAAGGAAACTTCTTATCTCAGCAACATTTCTTGGAATAGGCCAATCTCGAACTGCTGCAATCTTCTCAGGATCGACGACGATCCCATCGCCCGACACCACATGCCCCAGAAATTTCACTTCTTCCAGCCAGAATTCGCACTTACTCATCTTCGCATACAATTTCTCCTGTCTCAGCGTCTGCAGTGCGATCTTCAAATGCTCAGCATGCTCCTCCGGACTCTTCGAGTACACCAGGATATCGTCAATGAATACCACAATAAACTGGTCCAAGAATGGTGAAAAGATTCTGTTCATCAAATCCATGAATACTGCCGGCGCATTAGTCACTCCGAAGGGCATCACCAGATACTCGAAATGTCCATATCGAGTTCGAAACGCCGTCTTGCAAATGTCTTTTGCTTTCACTCGGACCTGATGATATCCGGATCGCAAATCCAGTTTCGAGAATACTCTCGCACCACTAAGCTGCTCAAAAAGTTCTCCAATGCGAGGGATCGGGTACTTGTTCTTAATAGTCACCCGGTTCAATTCTCGGTAATCAATGCACATCCTTCTCGTGCCATCCTTCTTCTTTACTAAAAGAACTGGAGCTCCCCAAGGCGAGTTGCTGCTTCGAATCCAACCCTTCGCAAGTAATTCACCAACTTGCTTCTTAACTTCTTCCAATTCCACTGGTGCCATCGGATAATAAGATTTCGACACTGGCGCTGCACCAGGAATAAGGTCAATTGCGAACTCCACGTCTCGCTTCGGCGGTAAGCCTGATATATCTTCAAATACATCCATAAAGTCGCGAACAACTTCCGGCTCTTCATTACTATCAACTTCCATAGTTGCAAGAACACTGTTTGTCGGCCTAGCCCTAAACTCGACTGGCCCGACAGAACTGCTTCCTTACCGCAACTGCTGTCTACATTGTTGGCCGCGAAAGGTCCAGCGAGACTACTGAGTCTCGTCCATTCTGCTGCATGCACGTCCACGGTTGCTCCATTCTGCCTTAGTCCGATGAACTTCTCTTCCATTTCCTTCCGTGCAGTCCGCGGGAAGAATTTCTCCAGGAAACTTTTAGAGAGATCCGCCCAACTGATCGGCTTGGGCAAGCGGGTCTCCTCCACAAGCCATCACTCTCGGGCGTAATCCACTAGCTGAATGCGCACCACATCAACTCCTTTGTCCTCTGGAATCTGTGTCGCAATCAGCAAATTCTCCGTGTCACTAGCCACTGCTCGGCTGACAACGGCTCCTCCAGACCAGTGAAAGTAGACGGACCCAAAAGTCTGAAATCTGCCACAGTCCCTACTCGTTCGACTGGTCTAGTTCCATCGTTGTTTACAGACTGCAGAACGATCTGCAAACCTTCCTGAAACGAATCTGCTATTGCTGGATCAGCTCAGTCTGTCTCTTTGATTTCCAGCATTTCTCTTATCACTCCAAGCATGGCGGCTTCGATCACACGCCTCTGGTACGTCTTCAACTTCTTACCTGCCATCATCCTGAACTCAAAACACCCAACATTAGCATGATGATAGATTCTGAATATAGATCAAGGCTAGGACTCCAAGATACTTAAATAGAGTACCGCATTGTAGCTATGCCGCGGTATCATAACCGCAATTACTTAACTCCACCCAAGTCGCCCAAGTCCTAGGGATAACAAGAAATCAGGTTTCCGAGTCGACATGCAAAGTAAGTTTGCACGTCATAAAAGATATAATCTGGAAGAATGTGATTCAAGAATGGTAAAACGGTCAAGGTGGCAGGACATGTTTCCTAAACACGGGTATTCTGATTCGTGTATTGGGTACAATACCCAACTACAAAAGAATCAACCCAACTAACCTATGGCTCTGATACCAAAAGAACCATGTCACGCCCCGCTTCTCGGAGTACGCAAGATTGGGCACGTGATATAGCCAACCATGCTACCTGTGGGTAGGAAGTATCCATCCACAGTCACATTACGGCTGTAGAGATATCATGAACAAGATAAATAAACTAATCTAACACGTGTCCAAATCCATAATAACAAGAGTCAATGAACAATAAGAGCGGAAGCAAATGATCCAATACAATAAATAAATAGTACGTCCCATAATACGGGCTCACATCAGGAAATGAAATGAAATAAATAAACTAAGCACTATGGAACTCACAGATCAGCCTGCTGGCTGAAGTACTCCTGCTCGGTCGTCGACAGTGGTAAGGAATCTGGGCCATGCAAAACCCAGACGTCAGCGCGTCATGTCAACCAATAATATAATATGAACATGGTAATAAGCAATTTAGGGATGAACATGAATAAAGCAGTACTATGAAATAACAGTGCAGGGTAATGTGCAGTGGTAACTAAACTGTCCTATCAGGTTTCTACTCTAAAGTCTTTGAAATCAATTGGTGACTCATCAATGTAACTCAATAGTATCCCGTGCGTGTCCGGGACCACGGTCAAGATTCTCGGGGCTGAATCCGAGACGTGCCGCTAGGCAGTAACAAGTAGCAGGATGGACGAGTGATGTCAGCATCATCACTCCGGGGCTGGCCAAGCCCGTAAGACTGATCAGAACAGGTATCGAACTGTTGAGTTACAAGTCGGTTTCACCTTTGATTTCCCCATACCCCCAAGTTATGTATGTCAGGACAGGTATTCAGTAATCAAGAACTAATGCCAACACAGGATCAGGTAAAAGCATGTCTGTCTGGATAGACAACAGGAATGGTCCTTGAGGACCCCAAGTCAGGTTTGTTGGCATTAGGCATGAGATCAGGTAACAGGTTAGGTCATGGTACAACAGGTTGAGTTGGTAGTAAAGGGTACCATGTCCGGTGCATCGGTATGTATGTATATGTCATGTGTATCAAGGTCGGGTCAATATGTGACGCAATCGAGGGTGTGCTCACAACAGGTATAAAGTCGAATAAGGAACAACAGCAGGAAATAAAGTAAACAGCAATGATAGTTCATTTAATCACAATGGTGCAGTTGTGTTATATTAACAGGTTTGAGCACCCGTGGGGTGCACTAATCACAGGGTAGCGCAATATTAATAACAGAAAATTAATGAAGATATATGTGTACGGCTATCGACCTTTAAATAACAAAATGATTAACAGGTAGTTGTTATTAAGGTTATGGTGGCAAAATACGATTTAGGTGGCAGTATTATGATGTATATCATATTTCGTCCAATGAGACAAGTAACTATACTTAGTTAATATTGCAAGTTTTATGAGTCAAACACTTAATTAGTTTAACGTAGCATGTAGCAAGTAATACTTGCCTCGACGGTTTCGCAAACCGGAAAACACGAACGCAACGTCGGCGGAAAACACGCGACGGATGCACGGGCCACGGATCGAGTCCAAACAGCGAACAGCGGGACCACACGGACTGGAGTACTTCGCTGGAGAGTCGGGTCAAGTCGTCGGCACGGCCGGAATCCGGCGAAATGTCAAAACTGCGACGATGTTAGCAAATACAAATCAAAGCGAGAAATCGACCAGTGAAGGGATACATGAAGGGAGATGGTGAAGGGAGGCTTACAGGGGTAGCAAGGGTGCAAACGCGACGGGTTCGACGGCGATGGGGCATCGGCGGCGAGGAACAGTGGGCGCGGCAAGGATTAAAGGTGGTTGGATCGGGGTGCAGTGAGTAGGAGAGGTGCTGGCCTGGTCTGGGTTGCAGGGCGAGAAGGAGGTGGTCGGCGGTGGCTCTGGCAACGACGACGATGGTCGACGGCGGCTTTCCCGGCGACTGGAGAAGTGCTAGGGTTCGGCGTCGGTTCTGTTGCAGCCTGGCGAGGGAAGGAGGAGGAAGATGAATAGGTCAGGACGAGGGTGAAGGGAGGAAGTCGACGTCGTCGGCGAAGGGAGGCGGCGGCGACGGCAGCACAGCGTGCAGGTGGCGGTGGCGTTGGGTGCAGGCGTTTGAAGGAGGGAGATGAGGAGGAAGGGGGTGCGGTCGAGGCTGTGGAGGCGAGGATGATGGTGGCGAGGTCGCGGGGAGGTCGACGGCGAGGCTGCGGCGGCTAGGGCAAGGCTAGGGTTGGGGTTCGTGGGTTCTGCGATGAGTTTCAGCGAGGACGAGGGTCGTGGGGATTTAAAAAAGATAGAGAGAGAGATTTTAGGAGAGAGAGAGATAGTTAGAGAGAGATAGAGAGATCTCAGGAGAGAGAGAGAGAGTGAGATTAGAGAGAGAGATAGAGAGGCGGAGAGAGAGAGAATGGGTAGGTGGGGCCCACGAGGGTAAAGCCCCCTCGTGATTGGCTGGGATTCGAAAAGAAGTTAAAATAAAGATTAAAAAAAAGATTTTAAACGTTAGTAAGAAACAGAAAAATATATATTATAGTTTAGATTATTAAATTTAAATGGGTATTTCGGCGCTAAATGAAACATTTCCAAATCACGCCCGGGTTGCGCCCAAATGTTTCAAATTCAAATTATAGGATTTTAAGCGAGTTCCAAATTTTAAAATGAGATGTCTTATGACTAAAATGCATGCCCCCAAGTCGGACACTTGCACGCCCGCGTAGCCGTCCAAACTTGCCCGTTTCGCCGAACGGGATGAAATCTCGACGCGCGGACGCTACCACGCGACTAGTGGCGACGAGTAGGACAACATGGATATTTTTAATTTCATTTTAGGTGTTAAAATTTGTTATAGGCGAAAATGACTTAGCCGGTTAAAATTTAGCAACAAGCACCAAACAAACAAGATAATTGAAATGAGCAATGTCTAACACTCAACCAGTAACAGAAATAGTATTATTGGGCTCGGGTGTTACACCGTACGAGGGTGAGAATTGGCCTGTGCTCATCCAGTGGCACAGGGCCAACTACCCGCGGGTGGGGCGGTTGAATGATCCCGACACGCTGGCGGTGTCGGAGTGGGAGCCCCTCCCCCGGGTTGATGTGTTGTTGTCTGAGCGGGCCCTCAGTTAGGCCGGGCTCAGCCCTGCCCAGTTCGTGGGTAAGTTAGGAGTTTTCAAGCGACCTGTTTAGACTTGTGGATGCTTTCACTTTTTCTGACATTGCTGACTCCTTTGTATTTTTGTTTTATGCAGAACCCATAGACCTAGGTAAATTTCGGGCAGCCCTGATCGAACAGAAGAAGGGGAAGAAGGCCGGAGGCGCCGACCCTTCTCGTCCGTCGTCGGCTCCGGCTCCACCGGCAACCGCTCTTTCCAGGCGCCTAAGCGCGTCCCGGGCCCAGGAGTCCAGCCAAGCGAGCCGAAAACGTGCTCGGGAGAAAGAGCCCCGGGCTTCGGAGGTAGGGGGTGAGACTGGTTCCCCTACGTCGCTCCTCAAGAGATTTCATAGGACGACGCCCCGCTCCCCGGCTTCCCCGATCATCGTGGACGATGGGGAGCTTCGCTTCGAGGTGCCCTCGTGGCTTTCCGTCGCCGACAGCCTACTCTCGGAGATGGGAAGGTCGGCCGGTGGCAGAATCCCTCGGGGGACCCTCCGGGCCCAAATGGCGGCCATAGCTCAAGAGGTCATGCATGTTAGTATTCGCACCCCACTCGGTTCTTCATTCAGTATTTTTGTTCGCGAGATTGGGTGCCCCCTTTTCTTTTTAACCCTCCTTTGTTTTCTTCAGGTCCTCCAGCACGTCGCCCTCATTATCAACATGGAAGACGAGGAAATTGCCCCGGCGATGCGGGCCACGGGCGAGTTCTCCTCGCGGAAGGAGAGGTCAAGGCTGGAGCTGGAGGCGGCGATAAAGATGGTAGCTGCTCTCGAAGACCGGGTGGCGGCCGGGGATCGGGAGATCCCCAGGTACCGAGTGGACGCCCGAGCCGCCGAGACCAAGTTAGAAGACTCCAGGGTGCTTGTCGCCAACCTGAAGAAGACGGTGAACACCCTCCGGAGGGAGAATGAGGCGGTGTAACACCCGAGCCCAATAATACTATTTATATTACTAGTTGAGGGTTATATATTGCTCCTTTCCAATTATTCTGTTTTCTGGGGTTTATTGCTAAATTTTAACCGGTTAAGTCATTTTGGCACATAACAAATTTTAACTCCTAAAATGAAATTTAAGATGTCCATGTTGGCCTACTCGTCGCCACTAGTCGCGTGGTAGCGTCCGCGTGTCGAGATTCCGTTCCGTTTGGCTAAACGGGCAAGTTTGGACGACTACGCGCGCGTGCAAGTGTCTGACTTGGGGGCATGCATTTTAATCATTAAACACCTCTTTTCAAAATTTGGAACCCGCTTAAAATCCTATCATTTGAATTTGGAACATTTGGGCGCAACCCGGGCGCGATTTGGAAATGTTTCATTTCGCGCCAAAAGGGCCCGTTTAATTAAATATCTAAAACTAATTATATACGATTTTATTATCTCCTTAACTGCAAATCATTCCAAATCCCTTTTTAAAATAATCTCGTGGCCAATCACAGCGTGGGATTTACCCGCGTGGGCCCCTTCCCTTTTCCCTATCTCTCTCTCTCTCTTCCCTCAATCTCTCTCTCAATCTCTCTCTTTCCCTATCTCTCTCTCTCTCTCTATATTAACCCCATGCAGCCGCCTCCTCTTCCCCATCGACCACGAGAACACCCACACGAAACCCTAACCCTAGCCTCGCGACCTCACCGCCGACCTCCTCACGACCTCGCCGTCGCCGTCACCACCTCGTCGACCTCACCGCACCTTCATCCCCTCGTTCTCCCGCTCGTTCCCGCAACTGCACCCAACCCCGACGTCGCCTACAACCCCCGCAGACTTCGCCGTCGACGCGACCTTCCGTCGCTGACGACTCCCGCGACACCTTCTCACCCTCCTCGTCCCGACCTCGTCGTCGCTGCCCTCCTCCCCTCGCCGGACCACCAACCCGAGCCTAAACCCATCGTCTACCCTCCGCGGTTCGCCGGAGAACGCGCCGGCGATCATCTCCGTCGTCACCAGAGCCACCTTCGTCTCCCCCTCGACCACCAGAGCCGACCCCCCTCCTCTACTCGTCGCAACATCCTCTCCCGCGAACCCCCGAGGCTGTTCAAGCCTTCGCAGCCGCCGTCGCTGCCTCGCCGGCGTTCCAGCGCCGTCGAGCCATCGCGGTTGCACCCTGCTTCTTCTCTGTAAGTTTTCCTTGTCCTCCCTTTTGGTACAATCCCCTTGCTGGTCGTTATTCGCGTGTATCCTATCGTATTGCTAACTTCGCTACTTTTGTCGTTGCCGGAATTCGACCGTGCCGTCTTGGCGAACCCGACGCTCCAGCGAAGCCCCCTGGTCCGTGTGATCCCGTTGATCTCTGTTGGGACTCGATCCGTGGCCCGTGCTATCATATCACGTTTTCTGCCGACATCGCATCCGTGTTCCGGTTTGCAAAACTGTCGAGGCAAGTATCCGAATACTTGCTTTAACATGCTACAAACTTAATCATCATATTATGACCACACAGCTATTTATAACATCGATACCTTTTATAACTTAGAATTGCTAGTCACAATTATCCGTAACTTTAAATCAATGTAATCGTTGCTCGTATTAACCGGTCTGCTATTAATTCACAATTAACTAATTAAACCAAGTAGATCGTCCTCACTTCATTTGTTAAATCACCCATGAGACAATTATTATGCTTAGTTTAAATTCATGTAATTCCATTACGTATATTATCGATATTGCTTCACCTTGTGGCTATTGCACCTCAAAGGTGCGTGAACCTGTTTATAAGAGAATACAAAACATCACTGTGTTTACATAGATTAATATTGTTAGTTACTGTTTCTGCTGCTGTTCATTATTCGTTACTATACCTGTTATCAGCATACACCTGTTTGCATTACATATTGACCGATCTTGATACACCTGACACATGTACTGATACACCGGACATAACACCCTGTACATATCGACTCAACCTGTCGAAGGTAACCTGACCTGTTACCTGATTTTCATGCCTAATGCCGACAGACCCGACCATCCCTGCTGTCTATCCAGATAGACCTACTTTTACCGGATCTTGTGTTGGCATTAGTCCTTGACTACTGAATACCTGACCTGACATACATAGCTTGGGGGTATGGGGAAATCAAAGGTGAAACCGACTTGTAACTCAACAGTTCGATACATTGTTCTGATCAGTCTTACGGGCTTGGCCAGCTCCGGAGTGTTGATGCTGACATCACTCGTCCATCCTACTACCTTTTACTGCTTAGCGGCACGTCTCGGATTCAGCCCCGAGGATCTTGACCGTGGTCCCGGGCACGCACGGGATACTATTGAGTTACATCGACGATTCATCAATTGGTTTCAAAGACTATAGAGTAGAAAACCTGATAGGATAGTTTGGACACCATTGCACATTACCCTGCTTGTTATTTCTTATTACTGCTTTATTCATGTTCATACTTGCATTGCTTATTACCATGTTTACATTATATACTTGATGTCACGACGCGCTGACGTCTGGGTTTTGCATGGCCCAGATTCCTTACCACTATCGACGACCGAGCAGGAGTACTTCAGCCAGCAGGCTGAACTGTGAGTTCCTTAGGGTTTAGTTTATTTATTTCATTTCATTTCATTTCCAGATGTGAGCCCGCATTATGGGACGTACTGTTTATTCATTGTATTGGATCATTAGCTTCCGCACTTATTGTTTATTGATTCTTGTTATTATGGATTTGGACATGTATTAGATTAGCTTATTATCTTGTTCTTGATAACCTTACAACCGTAATGTGACTGTGGATGGATACTTCCTACCCACAGGTAGCATGGTTGGCTATGTCACGTGCCCAATCTTGCGTACTCTGGGAAGCGGGGCGTGACATGGTTTTTTTTGGTATCAGAGACATAGGTTAATTGGGTTGATTCTTTGTAGTTGGGTATTGCACCCGATACACGAAGCATAATACCCGTGATTAGGAAACATGTCCTGCCACCTTGACCGTTTTACCATCCTTGAATCATTCTTCCGGATCATGTCGACATGCAAACTTACTTTGCATTGTCAACTCGAAAACCTAACTTCTTGTTATCTCTAGGACTTAGGCGACTTGGGTGGAGTTAAGTAATTGCGGCTATGATACCGCGGCATAGCTACAATGCAGTACTCTATTTAAGTATCTTGGAGTTCTAGCTTTGGTTTATATATTGAATCTATCATCATGCTAATGTTGTTTGTTTGATTTCAGGACCATGGCAGATAAGAATTTCAAGACGTATCAGAGGCGTGTGGATGAAGCCGCCATGTTAGGAGTGATACGTGGGATGTTGGAAAATCAGAAGAGGCAAACTGAGCTGATCCAGCAGCAAGCAGATTCATTTCAGGAGGGTTTGCAGGCTATTCAGCAGTCTGTAAACACCGCTGTAGCGAAGCCAGTCGACCGAGTAGGGACCGTGGAAGATTTCAGACGGTTGGGTCCTACTACTTTCACTGGCTTGGAGGAGCCGTTGCCAGCCGAGCAGTGGCTAGTAGACACAGAGAATTTACTGATTGCGGCACAGATCCCAGAAGACAAGAGAGTAGATGTGGTGCGCATTCAGCTGGTGGATTACGCCCGAGAGTGGTGGCTTGTGGAGGAGACCCGCTTGTCCAAGCCAATCAGTTGGGCGGATTTCTCCAAAAGTTTCTTGGAAAAGTTCTTCCCGCGGACTGCACGGGAGGAAATGGAGGAGAAATTTATTGGGCTGAGACAAAATGGAGCAGCTGTGGATGTACATGCAGCGGAGTGGACAAGACTCAGCCGTTTCGCTGGACCCTTAGTCGCCAAGGAGGCAGACAGGGCGCGAAGGTTCTTGCGCAGTTTGGATGTGGACATCCAGAGGCAGATTGTCTCCCTGGGTTTGACCACTTTCTCACAGGTTCTTACGGCAGCCAGAGAGCAGCAGAGTTTATCAGGATCGAAAGGGAACCTTCACCAGACAGCAGTTGCGGCCAGGAAGCCTGCATTTGTACCTAACCGAGATCATGGGCGCAGAGGTATTCCAGTGGACCGTCGAGGTGTAGCGCCAATGAAGAAGCCTGTGATCGTTGATCGAAGGAAGAGCGTGATTTGTGATTACTGCCGATTACCTGGGCACGTGCAGAAGGATTGTCGAAGGAGACTGGGACTTTGTCTGGTTTGTGGAGCAGCCGATCACGCAGTTGGTGCTTGTCCGTCGAAGCTTCGCACGAGAGATGATATACGGAAGACTCCGCAGAGACCGTTCCAAGGGCAGAAGCAGCTGACACAAGGACCCAACCAGGGTCGAGCTTTCACCTTGACAGCTGAGGAAGCCAAGGCATCAGGAGAAGTGGTTTCAGGTACTGTACTCGTTCGTGGTTTTCCCGCATTGGCATTATTTGATTCCGGAGCATCCCACTGTTTTATGTCATCCAAATTTATAACTACACACTCGATCACCTGCACGACCCTGTCTAGTTTCTGGGACATACACACTGGGAATGGGAAAATCATAGCTAGTAAGGAATGTAGAGATTGTACAGTTGTTGTTTGTGGACGGGAGCTTTTTGCAGATTTCTTGGTGATTGATACGGGCAGTTATGAAGTAGTCTTGGGAATGGATTTTCTTGGCACTTTCCACGCACACATTGATTGTAGGGCAAGGAAAGTAATTTTCCAGATTCCCGGACACCCTGAGTTTACTTTCATTGGAGGAAGCAGTTCTGTCGGGCCAGTCGAGTTTAGGGCTAGGCCGACGAACAGTGTTCTTGCGGCTATGGTAGTGGATAATAATGAAGAGCCGGCAGTTGTCCGCGACTTTATGGATGTGTTTGAAGATATTTCGGGCTGACCGCCGAAGCGAGATGTGGAGTTTGCGATTGACCTTATTCCTGGTGCAGCGCCAGTATCAAAATCTTATTATCCGATGGCACCGGTGGAATTGGAAGAAGTTAAGAAACAAGTGGGTGAATTACTCGAGAAGGGATGGATTCGAAGCAGCAACTCACCTTGGGGAGCTCCAGTTCTTTTAGTAAAGAAGAAGGATGGCACGAGAAGGATGTGCATTGATTATCGAGAATTGAACCGGGTGACTATTAAGAACAAGTACCCGATCCCTCGCATTGGAGAACTTTTTGAGCAGCTTAGTGGCACGAGGGTATTCTCGAAACTGGACTTGCGATCAGGATATCATCAGGTCCGAGTGAAGGCAGAAGACATTTGCAAGACGGCGTTTCGGACTCGGTATGGGCATTTCGAGTATTTAGTGATGCCCTTCGGAGTGACTAATGCGCCGGCAATATTTATGGATTTGATGAACAGGATCTTTTCACCGTTCTTGGACCAGTTTATTGTGGTATTCATTGACGATATTCTGGTGTACTCGAAGAGTCCGGAGGAGCATGCTGAGCACTTAAGGATCGCACTGCAAACGCTAAGACAAGAGAAATTATTCGCGAAGATGAGTAAGTGCGAATTCTGGCTGGAAGAAGTGAAGTTTCTGGGGCATGTCGTATCGGGCGATGGAATCGCCGTTGATCCCGAGAAGATTACAGCAGTTCGAGATTGGCCTATTCCAAAGAATGTTGCGGAGATAAGAAATTTCCTTGGACTCGCCGGATACTACAGGAGATTTATGGAGAACTTCGCTCGTTTAGCTGAGCCGTTGACCAAGCTTACGCGTAAGGAGGTACCGTTTGTTTGGACGGATGGATGTGCATTGGCCTTCGAGACGTTGAAGCAGAAGTTGATAACCGCCCCGATCCTGACCGTACCGGATAATTCAGGAGGACTGGTGATTCACAGCGACGCATCTGGAAAAGGATTGGGATGTGTTTTAATGCAGAATGGGAAAGTCGTCGCTTACGCATCGAGACAACTGAAGACTCATGAGAAGAACTATCCGACTCATGACTTAGAGCTTGCAGCCGTGATCTTCGCCCTGAAGATTTGGAGACACTACCTTCTGGGCGAGAGAGTTGAAGTCTTTACGGATCACAAGAGTTTGAAATATGTGTTCACTCAGAAGGAGTTGAACATGAGGCAACGCAGATGGTTGGAGCTGATGGCCGACTATGACCTTGATCTTAAGTACCACCCGGGAAAAGTTAACGTCGTGCCAGATGCGCTAAGTCGGTTACCAGCAATTCAGTTATTGACTGCACAGAGAGAGATCATTGAGGAGTTTCGAAGATTTGACTTGGAGGTTGTGCTACCGCATGCTACAGGACAGTTGATGCAGTTGCAAGTACAATCGTCCTTAGTTGAGAAGATTAAAGCGACACAATCGCAGGATCCTAGACTACAAAAGTTTCGAGAGCAGGTGGAAGCCGGACTACGAACCGATTTACTGATCCATGAAGATGGTTCGTTGAGATATGGTAGCCGTGTGTGTGTGCCAAAAGGAGATGTGCGTGAAGAGCTTATGAAGGAGGCACACAGTTCAGCTTACTCTGTACATCCAGGAGGGACAAAGATGTACCGAGATATTCGACAGCACTTCTGGTGGGAAGGTATGAAACGGGAAATTGCTCGCTTCGTGGCTAAGTGCTTGGTGTGTCAGCAAGTCAAGGCCGAACACCAAAGGGTTGCTGGTTTGTTGCAACCACTTCCGATTCCTCAGTGGAAGTGGGAACATATAACCATGGATTTCGTGACAGCCTTACCGCGGAGTCCAAAGGGCAACAATGCAGTATGGGTGATTGTCGATCGGTTGACCAAGGCAGCTCACTTTATTCCGTTTCGGGTTGGTCAATCGACGGAGACTTTGGCAGAGCGATACATGCAGGAGATTGTCAGATTGCATGGAGTGCCAGTGAGCATCGTGTCCGATCGGGACACTCGGTTCTTGTCGCACTTTTGGAGGAGTTTACAAGAAAGTTTGGGGACTCGATTGAAGTTTAGCACAGCTTATCATCCTCAAACTGATGGACAATCGGAGAGAACGATCCAGACCCTTGAAGATATGTTGAGGGCTTGCATGTTGGACTTCAAAGGTTCTTGGGAAGATCATCTACACCTGGTGGAGTTTTCGTACAACAATAGCTTCCAAGCAACTATTTAGATGGCTCCGTTTGAAGCACCGTA
The DNA here is from genome assembly GCA_030015575.1 of Agapanthus africanus. NCBI lineage: Eukaryota > Viridiplantae > Streptophyta > Magnoliopsida > Asparagales > Amaryllidaceae > Agapanthus > Agapanthus africanus. Next base: position 717,503,700 of record CM057337.1, read on the forward strand.
TGGGCGTAAGTGCCGTTCACCTGTCTGTTGGGATGATGTTGGTGAACGAAGGTTGCTAGGACCAGATTTGGTGGTACAGACAGTCGAGAAGGTGAATACAATCAGGAAGCATATGAAGGCAGCTCAAGACAGACAGAAAAGTTGGGCCGACACGTCAAGAAGACCTATAGAGTTCGCCGTGGGTGATTTGGTATTCCTGAAGATATCACCGACTAGAGGGGTGATTCGCTTTGGCAGTCGGGGAAAGCTTAGTCCTCGATTCGTCGGACCCTTCGAGATTTTGGAGCGTGTTGGAGAGGTATCGTACCGGTTGGCGTTACCACAGTCTTTAGCAGGAGTTCACGATGTGTTTCATGTGTCTCAACTACGGAGGTATGTTCGTGATGAGACTCATGTCTTGGATCATTCGGAGTTGACCGTACGGGAGGACCTAACTTTTGAAGAGCGACCAGTTGAAATCAAGGATCGAAGAGAAAAGGTTCTTAAGAACAAGGTTATCCCTCTTGTGCTAGTTTCTTGGGGTAACCGATCGCATGGAGAATCTACTTGGGAGCGAGAAGACGAGATCCGGCAGAAATTCCCTCACCTTTTCCAGTAGTTAGCTATCTTGTATTCTTGGAATTTCGAGGACGAAATTCTTTTGTAGTTGGGTATGATGTAACACCCGAGCCCAATAATACTATTTATATTACTAGTTGAGGGTTATATATTGCTCCTTTCCAATTATTCTGTTTTCTGGGGTTTATTGCTAAATTTTAACCGGTTAAGTCATTTTGGCACATAACAAATTTTAACTCCTAAAATGAAATTTAAGATGTCCATGTTGGCCTACTCGTCGCCACTAGTCGCGTGGTAGCGTCCGCGTGTCGAGATTCCGTTCCGTTTGGCTAAACGGGCAAGTTTGGACGACTACGCGCGCGTGCAAGTGTCCGACTTGGGGGCATGCATTTTAATCATTAAACACCTCTTTTCAAAATTTGGAACCCGCTTAAAATCCTATCATTTGAATTTGGAACATTTGGGCGCAACCCGGGCGCGATTTGGAAATGTTTCATTTCGCACCAAAAGGGCCCGTTTAATTAAATATCTAAAACTAATTATATACGATTTTATTATCTCCTTAACTGCAAATCATTCCAAATCCCTTTTTAAAATAATCTCGTGGCCAATCACAGCGTGGGATTTACCCGCGTGGGCCCCTTCCCTTTTCCCTATCTCTCTCTCTCTCTTCCCTCAATCTCTCTCTCAATCTCTCTCTTTCCCTATCTCTCTCTCTCTATATATATTAACCCCATGCAGCCGCCTCCTCTTCCCCATCGACCACGAGAACACCCACACGAAACCCTAACCCTAGCCTCGCGACCTCACCGCCGACCTCCTCACGACCTCGCCGTCGCCGTCACCACCTCGTCGACCTCACCGCACCTTCATCCCCTCGTTCTCCCGCTCGTTCCCGCAACTGCACCCAACCCCGACGTCGCCTACAACCCCCGCAGACTTCGCCGTCGACGCGACCTTCCGTCGCCGACGACTCCCGCGACACCCTCTCACCCTCCTCGTCCCGACCTCGTCGTCGCTGCCCTCCTCCCCTCGCCGGACCACCAACCCGAGCCTAAACCCATCATCTACCCTCCGCGGTTCGCCGGAGAACGCGCCGGCGATCATCTCCGTCGTCACCAGAGCCACCTTCGTCTCCCCCTCGACCACCAGAGCCGACCCCCCTCCTCTACTCGTCGCAACATCCTCTCCCGCGAACCCCCGAGGCTGTTCAAGCCTTCGCAGCCGCCGTCGCTGCCTCGCCGGCGTTCCAGTGCCGTCGAGCCATCGCGGTTGCACCCTGCTTCTTCTCTGTAAGTTTTCGTTGTCCTCCCTTTTGGTACAATCCCCTTGCTGGTCGTTATTCGCGTGTATCCTATCGTATTGCTAACTTCGCTACTTTTGTCGTTGCCGGAATCCGACCGTGCCGTCTTGGCGAACCCGACGCTCCAGCGAAGCCCCCTGGTCCGTGTGATCCCGTTGATCTCTGTTGGGACTCGATCCGTGGCCCGTGCTATCATATCGCGTTTTCTGCCGACATCGCATCCGTGTTCCGGTTTGCAAAACCGTCGAGGCAAGTATCCGAATACTTGCTTTAACATGCTACAAACTTAATCATCATATTATGACCACACAGCTATTTATAACATCGATACCTTTTATAACTTAGAATTGCTAGTCACAATTATCCGTAACTTTAAATCAATGTAATCGTTGCTCGTATTAACCGGTCTGCTATTAATTCACAATTAACTAATTAAACCAAGTAGATCGTCCTCACTTCATTTGTTAAATCACCCATGAGACAATTATTATGCTTAGTTTAAATTCATGTAATTCCATTACGTATATTATCGATATTGCTTCACCTTGTGGCTATTGCACCTCAAAGGTGCGTGAACCTGTTTATAAGAGAATACAAAACATCACTGTGTTTACATAGATTAATATTGTTAGTTACTGTTTCTGCTGCTGTTCATTATTCGTTACTATACCTGTTATCAGCATACACCTGTTTGCATTACATATTGACCGATCTTGATACACCTGACACATGTACTGATACACCGGACATAACACCCTGTACATATCGACTCAACCTGTCGAAGGTAACCTGACCTGTTACCTGATTTTCATGCCTAATGCCGACAGACCCGACCATCCCTGCTGTCTATCTAGACAGACCTACTTTTACCGGATCTTGTGTTGGCATTAGTCCTTGACTACTGAATACCTGACCTGACATACATAGCTTGGGGGTATGGGGAAATCAAAGGTGAAACCGACTTGTAACTCAACAGTTCGATACATTGTTCTGATCAGTCTTACGGGCTTGGCCAGCTCCGGAGTGTTGATGCTGACATCACTCGTCCATCCTACTACCTTTTACTGCTTAGCGGCACGTCTCGGATTCAGCCCCAAGGATCTTGACCGTGGTCCCGGGCACGCACGGGATACTATTGAGTTACATCGACGATTCATCAATTGGTTTCAAAGACTATAGATTAGAAAACCTGATAGGACAGTTTGGACACCATTGCACATTACCCTGCTTGTTATTTCTTATTACTGCTTTATTCATGTTCATACTTGCATTGTTTATTACCATGTTTACATTATATACTTGATGTCACGACGCGCTGACGTCTGTGTTTTGCATGGCCCAGATTCCTTACCACTATCGACGACCGAGCAGGAGTACTTCAGCCAGCAGGCTGAACTGTGAGTTCCTTAGGGTTTAGTTTATTTATTTCATTTCATTTCATTTCCAGATGTGAGCCCGCATTATGGGACGTACTGTTTATTCATTGTATTGGATCATTAGCTTCCGCACTTATTGTTTATTGATTCTTGTTATTATGGATTTGGACATGTATTAGATTAGCTTATTATCTTGTTCTTGATAACCTTACAACCGTAATGTGACTGTGGTTGGATACTTCCTACCCACAGGTAGCATGGTTGGCTATGTCACGTGCCCAATCTTGCGTACTCTGGGAAGCGGGGCGTGACAGGCGGCGAAGGAGGGAACGAGGCATGCCGAGCTCCGAGCTTCGAAGGTGGCGGAGAGCTACAAGAAGTCGGATCAGTACTACACCGACCTCGCTGGAGCCGCTACCATCGTTTGGCACGACGCCCTCGACGCCGTCAAGGCCTTGATGCCGGAGTTCCCTAACGGCGAGCTCTGGGGTGAGTACCCTCTCGGGGATGAGGCGCAGGGGAATGTCCCCGGAAGCGCTGCAGGGGGAGAGGCCCCTGGTGGGAGCGTTGGGGATAAGTCGGTCGCCCCGGCCACCGGCGCTGAGGCTCTCGCTGTGGGCACCGACCTTTAAGAAGCCACCCCGGTTGTCGCAATAGAAGCACAGCTCATCGAGGTTCTTCCCGGCCCCGAGGCCTGAACTTCCTCGCCTTCTTATTTTCTTTGCGCTAAAATTTTGTAAGCCCTTGGGCGTTTTTGTAAGCCTGGGGAGCACATAATACCTCTGTAAAGACTTCCGACTTTATAAATAAAAATCTTTTTGCAGTGTTCTTTGCGTGCGCATTTTCCCTTTGTTTGTGGTAAACATTTTTATTTGCGAGGTACTGCTTTCAAGTTAGGTCGGTTTTTCGTCTAGCGATCGCACGTCGAGTTGAATTTGACCATTTGCCAAGTGTGTAAAGACCGGTGAAAGGTCGCTATCTCCATGGCCCCGAAGTTGAGGTGGAAATCGCTTAGTAAAGACATGGAGGAAGTTGGGCAGTGAAGCTGCTCGGTGGCCTCTTGATGAGGGCTTTGATCCTTGGCGTCGTTGGGCAAGGAGTTGCCTGCTAAGGATGGACCGAGAAGGGTAGCTGCTCGGTGGCCTCTTGATGAGGGCTTTTGATCCTTGGCATCGGTGGGTAGTGAACTACCAGCCATTGATGGACCGAGCAGGGTTGCTGCCTGGTGGCCTCTTTGTGAGGGTTTTGATCCTTAGCATGGGAGGGCATTGGGAGACCTGCTAAGGATGGACCGAGCAGGGAAGCTGCTCGGTGGCCTCTTGATGAGGGTTTTTGATCCTTGGTATGTGGGTAGTGAACTGCCAGCCATGGATGTACCGAGCAGGGTTGCTTCCCGGTGGCCTCTTGGTGAGGGCTTTGATCCTTGGCATCGGTGGGTAGTGAACTACCAGTCATGGATGGACCGAGCAGGGTTGCTTCCCGGTGGCCTCTTGGTGAGGGCTTTGATCCTTGGCGTCGGTGGGTAGTGAACTACCAGCCATGGATGGACTGAGCAGGGTTGCTACTCGATGGCCTCTTGGTGAAGGCTTTGATACTTGGTGTCGGTGGGTAGTGAACTACCAGCCATGGATGGACCAAGCAGGGTTGCTGCCCGGTGGTCTCTTGGTAAGGTCTTTGATCTTTAGCACGGGAGGGCATTAAGAGACCTGCTAAGGATGGACCGAGAAGGGTAGCTGCTCGGTGGCCTCTTGATGAGGGCTTTTGATCCTTGGGGTCATGGGTAGTGAACTACCAGCCATGGATGGACCGAGCAGGGTTGCTGTCCGGTAGCCTCTTGGTGAGGGCTTTGATCCTTGGTGTCGGTGGGTAGTGAACTACCAGCCATGGATGGACAGAGCACGGTAGCTGCTCGGTAGCCTCTTGGTGAGGGCTTTGATCCTTGGCGTCGGTGGGTAATGAACTACCAGCCATGGATGGACCGAGCAGGGTTGCTGCCTGGTGGCCTCTTGATGAGGGCTTTTGATCCTTGGCGTCGTGGGTAGTGAACTACCAGCCATGGATAGACCGAGCAGGGTTGCTGCCCGGTGGCCTCTTGGTGAGGGCTTTGATCCTTGGCGTCAGTGGATAGTGAACTATGATTGATCTCAAAGAATTTTTTATAACCGCAATCAAGAACGGCGTCGCTTGGTAGCTAGCCGGTGAGTACGGGTCGGTCCACAGGGATTTTGTGTATTCTCAAATTGTTCTAACGAGTTAATTCCGATTGTTGTCGGATTGATTAAATCTAAAAACTAAGTTGATCTAAACTAAAATCTTTCTATGGTTAGGTTTAGGTTAGGTTTGGGAAGTCAATATTCCTCACCGCTTTCTATACCCAAATTAAGATCTATTAGGTGTTATGGTAATAATTAATAAAGTGGATTAGTACCATCGGAAAGAAACGGTGTTTCTTCCTCTAGGTTCTTGTCCTTCCTTTCTTAATTCTTACCCTAACCTCCATGGAAAACACGCTCAACCGGTCGTTTATACTACGGTATCACCGCTACCTCATGGGATAGGGTGCTGTAGGGAGCGGTGTGTGCATGTATGCATGGAGTCCTATAAAAACGTGTGATGGGCAAGAAAGGGGTGAGAGATCTTCATCTCTCAAGCCTTCCCCAAATCTAACCCTAACAAGCGAGGAGACTACTCACTCATTAGGGAATTAAAAGATATGTTCTAAATTAAGTAAGTAGGGCAGATAATAAAGATCTATGCTAGGGCAAGAAAGAAATTACCTAGGGCATGGAAATAAAATTTAATTAGGGCAATGAAAAGAAAACCTACTCCTAATTTTTATTTGATGCTCTTTTCCTCCTTTACAGAAATTTACAGATCTGAATTTAGATAGATGAAATGAGGCACAAGAAGAGACATAACCTAAAAAAGGTTTTAGGGCTTCTATTTATAGATTCATAGAAACTCTAGGGTTACAGTCGACGCACATCTGCTTTTACAATTTTACCCTCTAAGAAACCTAACTAATGCACCGACGCACCGACACGAGGAACACGTGCCGGCACGTGCGACACACGGCCGCGGATCCACGGCCAAAACCCCTGTTTGGCCGCGGTTCCGCGGCCATCTTGAGAGCTTGTTGGTTTCTGCTTCTTTGGTAATTCTCCAGTTGCTTTTTCCTTGGTTTTTCTTCACTTGGTTTCTCAGATTGTCTCTAGTTTTCTTCCAGATTTCCACAGTGAATAATGTAGTGGACTTTACCGCTTGCTTCGTGTCTAAGTCTTGAACCTTGCGCTGCCTTTGTACTTTGTGAACTTGTTCATTGATTTTCACTGTCCCTCAAAATATAGGCACGATCAAGATTCTACCATTTATCGGTCGTAGTCTCACTTTTGTATCATCTTTTCATCAATTTCACTGTTTTGTTCCGAGAACCTGTAACTTGCAACTATGTAGCAGACATGGGTTAAAAGCACCTGTTTATTTGTAAAATGAATAAGAATGTGGAATATAATAATGCAAAATTATGGTATGAACAAATACCCCTAAACTTATCTTTTGCTCGTCCTTGAGCAAATCTAGTTTTATTCTCGAAAAAGACCTAGCCTCACTTTCGCAGGGAAACGCGATTGCACTGAGCTCGTGCAACAAGCCATTAAACCTCTAGGTGTCCCTAGTAGGAGGAGTGTTGTCTCCTGAGGGTTTTCAGCGGATACTACCCACAAAATCCTATCAATTTGGCCTATTAACTTTTATTCTTCACCAACAAGGAATTCTATTATCTTCGACTCATAAATTATCCACCCGTATTCTTCACACTTCCTTATCATTTAACTTAAGATTATATATATTCTTGTCAATTTACTTAGCTTTTGGCATCTTTTAAGTTTTCCTTCTAGGGTCTATCTCAACTTAGGAATTTTTATCATCTCTATTAAAAATACAAGTCCTATTTTTCATTCCTATCTCTTATCTAAACCCCAATCACATACCCCCATGTGTGTGTATATCACCTATATACATGGAAATTCAAATCAAGCTATTATACTTTTGTCCATCGTCCAAAGTACTTTTCAGTAGGTGAATTTTTAGATGAAATTGCTCACACATTTTTCATGCGACCGTTAATACTTCTTGAGATACCAACGACCGATTACAAAATGTGTTTGCATATTAAGGCGTAATTCCTAGTCTTGTAATCCCTAAGGCTTTTAGTAGTGACTCCCAAACCAGTTGGTCTAAGGCACTAGGTGATGAAGCACCCTCGCTAAATATTTTTTTTATTAATGTAGCCTTAAGTAATTACAAAAACCAGTGTTCATTTTTTTCTCTTTATTCACACTTTTATTTTTATTTTATTTTTCTTCGCACTAAGGACTTTAGACAAGAGCATTTCAAGGTCTCTTCTACTATTCCAAGTTTCAAGGTTCATGTTTGTGTAATTTGTAGGGTATATATTTTCAGAATTTAGACTTAAGCTTAGGAATTTTTTTTAAACTTATACTTTAATAAAAATTTCAATACTTTTCCCTTGTTTTAACTTAGCCCAAGAAGTCAACTCGAAATTTGCCTATTTCTAAATAAACTACAAATACATATACTTTCTACCGTTAAATTTTAAGAAAGGTTATTTTTAGGGTTCTTAATTTATTAAGTCTAAGATCTAGTTGTTCCTAACTAGTTAACCTTTTTGTCAAATTTAAGTCAAATATGGCCAAAATTGAACTTTTCAATTTTTATAATTTTTGAAAATTTTCAATTTTTATGGGTTTTAAAATAAGTATGCAAATGCAAAAATATACATATGAATGCGAAGGAAGAAAGCTTACCGAGCACACCCCCAAACTTAACCTTGACGGTGTCCTCACTGTCATGCCACACCAAGAGGGTCAAAATGTCGGCGCTCCTCTGTTTATTTATTTAAAAAAAAAATTATTGTTAAAAGAAAAACAAAATATATATACAAAAAGGTTCCCCCCAAACTTAAGTGAGACAGTGTTTCCACTGTTTTAAGAGTTAAAGTTCAGAGGTAGGGAGGAGAAAAATCAAACTATACAAGGCCTTACACAAACCAAAGGTTAGCACCAAACATTCAAAAATTTTATCGTTATAATGGTAGGGTTGGTGGAAGAATGGAGTGTAGAGAAAGGCGTTGAGAAACACACGAGACCGAATGGGAAGAAGCGTGGAATATGGTCTCGGTGGAGGAGAAGAATGGCGGAAAATAGAAAGAAGTGTCGCACGAACTTGAGGGTGTAAATTGAGTGAATAAATTAGCGCAATTTGTGATGACCGATGTGTTAAAAGCGATTGTGCTAATTTATCAACCCGTCGAGAAATGGGGTCAAATCCTTTAAGATTCGCAAGAAAACATGGGTACGTTGAACTTGGTAAACCATCCATTGAAAATGGAAACGCGACGAATTCTTGCTCGGTCGAAACGATAGAAAGGACGGAAAGGAGTGATTTAGGGATAGTCTTATTCTCACCTAAATAATCTGTCTCGAACTTGAAAGATTCCATCAATGGTTCGAAATGACTGTAAGCAACCGAGTTTGATGGTTCAACTAACTCATCTGAAAACTCAAAGGACTCAAACTTGGGCGGTGAGGCTTCCAAATCGTCCGAAAAAGTGAAGCACTCGTAATCGTTATCGGCTGTGAGAACTGTGTCAGATTCAAAAAGGTACGCATTAGTGGCGTCCAAACTGCTGTGATCGAAGAGAAATCTTTCAAGCTCACAGTCCTCCTGCGTGATCTTTTGTGTGGTCGGAACGATGGAAAGGAGGGAGGGTGATTTAGGAAGTATAACAGTTAAAGGTTCAGGAGGATGAATTGGAAAATCCGACACATCAAACAAAAATGGTTCATCCTCAATACTATTCTCAATACTCTCCTTATAACTATCCTCATAATTCTCCTCAAAAGTTAACTCATCCATGCAATTATCATCAAAATCAAGACGCATATGAAGTTCGGGAGAAACATTTAATGACTCGGGAAGATGAATTGGAGATAAAATTTCAGTCAAATATATGGGTTCATCATCCAAAATATTCCCGGCGTCAATATCCTCAATCAAGTGAAAATTAATTTTTTTGGACACCTCATCAAAAGCATAGATATTTATCAATTCAGGTTATAGATTGGAGGTGTAAAGTTCAACAGGATTGGGTGTGGGTTCACTCGAAAGGGTCCCTTCACAATTTGGCAAATCAAGCACTACAAAATCGCACAACTCATTAAAAGTTTTATTTTCAACTGGTGAATTATTTGGGACACTTGTTTGAAAACCGGAGTTGTGGGATTCAATTGAAGAAGGGTAGGTTTTATTTGGAAGTGTGTAGAACTTACTCTCACCACTCAAATTCTCGATCTGTCCAACCGCCTCATCATACATTGGAATTTTTGGAGCTAGTTGGAAACTAGCTACCGGTTCACTAGGTTGTCTAAGGGCGGCCATGGACGCATCCACATTCCTAATCATATGGTTTGTCGCTACCATATAAGCTTCTAACGACTGTTCCAGACTAGACATGGGTTGTGAGGGTTTCAGTAAAACATTCAAAGTTGTTTGGATACGTGAAACTCCCAAATGGTTGTGTAGAATCAATGTCTAGGGAAGGTGTGAAAGTCGGGTAGGACTGGTAGGAATTGAATGGTTAGACAGGAGTAGGATCAACATTTGGATAAAAAGATGAATGGACTTGTTGATCACAAGAACTGGAAGTGTTGAAAGGAGTGAAAGATCGGTTACGAGATTGTTCAATATATTCAGCGATAGACATGGTTTTCGGAGTTACAACAGAACTCGAAAAAGGGGTATCAACGAAAGAAGGTGGGGAAGGTTGAAATGGTTGATATAAAGTGGACTGCGGAGTCGAACTGTTTCTCCTAGACGTTTCTATTCGACCTTTCAAAGAAATTTTGGGCATGGAGGGGTCGTCTGTAATTCGACAAAAACAATTCGCGTAGGAAGCAAAGTTTGGTTGAGGGTACCAAAGTTTGGCTAGAGTTTTGGGAGGTGGGATACCCATGATGTAAGAAGGAGAAGAAAAAGAATGTAGGGTGCACGGATTTCTTAGCGACAAGTTGCAAGTTTTTGTAAAAAAAATTTCCTTTTTTTTCTTTTTGTGTTTTTTTTATATGGAGCTTTTTGCAAAAAGATTTTCGATAAAAGGCTTAGACACACATTCAATCAACCACAAATGCACAATCATGCCTAGATGTAGGGTCACCTAGGTCAGCTAGACAGCTCCTAACTGTTCCAAAGAGCAAGAAATAGGACCTCAAACCGCCTCTTCACCGCCAATTATGGCCAGGTAAGTGCCAGGTAAGTGGAAGGTTCTCCACTACGTAAGTAGTGAGCCTAATCAAGTAACCACTTTCCTTAGACACACTTGCCTAGACACCACAAAGTCAGGTTAGGATCAACGGTCGATGCCTACAACTATTCTTTTGTCCTATTGAGCGTGAAGTCCTTAGGACTGAGTCTAATCTTTTTTAATTAACTGATGGTCAATGCAATATGCCTTATGTGATTTTGGGGTCCTGGGAAGGGTGATGAAATCCCCACCCAATCTGGATTGGTGTTCAAGCCCCTTAAAGTCCAATTAAAAATATGCAAAGCAGTAAACACAATCACTTGCAAACAATTTTTTTAGCGCGGCGCAAAGAATCCTGCACAAGATCAATTATTGGAAGGGGGAGAAATTTTTGGCGCAAAGAATCCTGCAGGAAATTTTTACAGAGGAGATATTGGGGTTGCAGAAGAAGAAAAGAAGCTCACAGAAAAAATTTCAATTGATGACGTCACCACCACGCGGCGGTTCCGCGGTCAAAAGTGGGTCAACGCGGCGGTTCCGCGGTTGACTTGGCTGTTCAGATCCCAAAATCTCTTCTGTTTCTCTGTTTTGATTCTCCTCTGCTTGTTTAGATTTTCTGTTTTCTGTTCCGCTCTCTGGATTTTTCCAGATCTGAATTTGTTCTTCGATTCTGCTCAATTCAAACGAAAATACCCTTCAAACAAAAACAAGATGAAATTTTTTTTTATATTGTTCTTATTTTTCAGTTTTTATGATTTGTTTCAATTTATATTAACCTGAAATTACAAAAAGAAAATACTACGCCATCCCCGGCAACGGCGCCATTTGATTGATCTCAAAGAATTTTTTATAACCGCAATCAAGAACGACGTCGCTTGGTAGCTAGCCGGTGAGTACGGGTCGGTCCACAGGGATTTTGTGTATTCTCAAATTGTTCTAACGAGTTAATTCCGATTGTTGTCGGATTGATTAAATCTAAAAACTAAGTTGATCTAAACTAAAATCTTGCTAGGGTTAGGTTTAGGTTAGGTTTGGAAAGTCAATATTCCTCACCGCTTTCTATGCCCAAATTAAGATCTATTAGGTGTTATGGTAATAATTAATAAAGTGGATTAGTACCATCAGGAAGAAACGATGTTTCTTCCTCTAGGTTCTTGTCCTTCCTTTCTTAATTCTTACCCTAACCTCCATGGAAAACACGCTCAACCGGTCGTTTATATTACGGTATCACCGCTACCTCGTGGGATAGGGTGCCGTAGGGAGCGGTGTGTGCATGTATGCATGGAGTCCTATAAAAACGTGTGATGGGCAAGAAAGGGGTAAGAGATCTTCATCTCTCAAGCCTTCCCCAAATCTAACCCTAACAAGCGAGGAGACTACTCACTCATTAGGGAATTAAAAGACATGTTCTAAATTAATTAACTTGGGCAGATAATAAAGATCTATGCTAGGGCAAGAAAGAAATTACCTAGGGCATGGAAATAAAATTTAACTAGGGCAATGAAAAGAAAACTTACTCCTAATTTTTATTTGATGCTCTCTTTCTTCTTTACAGAAATTTACAGATCTGAATTTAGATAGATGAAATGAGGCACAAGAAGAGGCATAACCTAAAAAAGGTTTTAGAGTTTCTATTTATAGATTCATAGAAACCCTAGGGTTACAGTCGACGCACATCTGCTTTTATAATTTTACCCCCTAAGAAACCTAACTAATGCACCGACGCACCGACACGAGGAACACGTGCCGGCATGTGCGACACACGGCCGCGGATCCGCGGTCAAAACCCCTGTTTGGCCGCAGTTCCGCGGCCATCTTGAGAGCTTGTTGGTTTCTGCTTCTTTGGTAATTCTCCAGTTGCTTTCTCCTTGGTTTTTCTTCACTTGGTTTCTCAGATTGTCTCTAGTTTTCTTCCAGATTTCCACTGTGAATAATGTAGTGGACTTTACCGCTTGCTTCGTGTCTAAGTCTTGAACCTTGCTGTCTTTGTACTTTGTGAACTTGTTCATTGATTTTCATTGTCCCTCAAAATGTAGGCACGATCAAGATTCTACCATTTATCGGTCGTACTCTCACTTTTGTATCATCTTTTCATCAATTTCACTGTTTTGTTCCGAGAACCTGTAACCTGTAACTATGTAGCATACATGGGTTAAAAGCACCTGTTTATTTGTAAAATGAATAAGAATGGGGAATATAATAATGCAAAATTATGGTATGAACAAACTACCAGCCATGGATGGACCGAGCAGGGTTGCTGCTCGGTGGCCTCTTGGTGAGGGCTTTGATCCTTGACGTCGGTGGGCAATGAACTACCAGCGATGGATGGACTGAGCAGGGTTGCTTCCCGGTGGCCTCTTGGTGAGGGTTTTGATCCTTTGCGCGGGAGGGCATCGGGATACCTGCTAAGGATGGACCAAGCAGGGTAGCTGCTCGGTGGCTTCTTGATCCTTGGCGTCGTGGGGTAAGAAATTACCAGCCAAGGATGGACCGGGCAGGGTTTCTGCTCGGTTTTGCGAGGTTCTATCCGACCTTCCCCGGTGTGTGAACATCGGAAAGTGTGACCGTCGCGGGCGACACGTATCATGAACGCATGGGAGGGAGGTGAAGCATAAGAGCCGCGTCGCTCTGACTTCAGTTCGCCGAGAAAGGCGGGATACCCGTCGCGTGGCAGTACAATATTGGACGAAACGGGCGAATATTGGACTCTTAGGGGCGCTGTGGGGCTATAAAACAGAGAGGGCATGTTGATCATTACTTTATCCATCCCCAAAACATAAGAATGGACGAATTCCCTTTCTCCATCCCCGAGATCATCTATTTCGAGGACGTATACTTGTACGACCAGCTGTGCTATGAGGAAACGCGGCAGGCGGTGATCCGGCGTGTAGAGGATCATTTTGGCCGACTGCTTCCCCAGCGATCACCCTTGCTTCAGCTGCTGATGTACTCGATCTGGAGGGCGTCGTCTGGGCTGCACAACCCCTTGTCTGAGCAACTGAAGGACGAGGCGGTTGGTAAGCTGAGATCGCTATGCCGCTTTGGCCCGATCTCGATGAGTCGACGAGATTGATCGGTGGCACTCATCCTCGAGTGTTGCCAATTGAGGCATCTCGCCGATGGGTGCCTGCCCGTGGAGCTTCCTGGCCCATCCATGGCCGCAAGGGTTCGCGGACAGCATTAGAGGCAGAGGTCCGAGACGACAAGGGCTCGGCTAGCGGAAATATCCTCGGAGTACTACAAGCAATGTTTTGTGCACCCACTTCCCCCGCTGTTGTAATTTTTTTAAGCAATGTATGGCTGAGGAGCCCAAAATATCTTTTGAATGAAAAATTCTCCTTTTTGCAATGTTCTATCGTGTCCTTCTTATTTAAGTAAAAAAGAACTTAGAAGAATTTACATCGCTTTGGTGAAAGAAGAAATGTACATTCATAGACATTCTTTTCAGAGGTATAGCTTGAGTTTCTCGGCGTTGTAAGGCCGTGGAAATTTGCGACCATTCACGTCTTGTAAACGATAGGCTCCGCCGGGCAGGACCTCGGCGACGAGGAAGGGACCGTCCCATTTTAGGGAAAACTTATGCAGCTTGCCTTGATCGACGAACTCGTTCCGCCTTAGGACTAAATCTCCGTTCTTGAAGAAGCGGCGTTTGACTCGCGCGTTATAGTAGGCGGCAACTCTGATCTGAGCCCGGTCCCATTTCTCTAACAAGATGTCCAGGTTAGTTTGGAAGGCTGAGGTGTTCACTTCATCATTGAAATGCTCGACCCGGTGACTGGGGAGCCCGATCTCCGCCGGGACCATTGCCTCGGTACCGTAGCTGAGGCTGAAAGGGGTCTCCTCGGTGGGGGTTTTCTTCGATGTGCGCAGGGCCCATAAGACCCGTGGTAATTCCTCGACCCAACTGCCTTGGCGTCCTTCTAGGCATGACCGAAGACCACGGAGGACGTCTCGATTAGCGACCTCGGCTTGCCCGTTGCATTGGGGATGTACGACCGTGACAAACTTCATGAGGATACGATATTCGCTGCAGAATTCCTTAACTTTTTCGTTTTCAAAATTTTTCCTATGGTCGATGATGATAAACCTCGGGATGCCAAACCGGAGTATCACGTTGTTCTGCAGGAACTTGATAGTCGTGCTGGCGTCCGGTTTCCGGATGGGAATGGCCTCGATCCACTTCGTGAAGTAGTCCACCGCGATGAGGACATACTTGTGCCCACCCATACCGGTAGGGAACTGGCCTATCATGTCCATTCCCCACTGGGCAAACGGTCACGGGGAGGTTAGGGCGGTTAGCTTGGTAGCCGGAAGGCGAGGTATGCTTCCATGGAGTTGACAGCTTTTGCATCTCCTGACGAGCTTCTGGGCATCCCAATGAATCATCGGCCAGTAGTACCCCTGGAGCAGTGCCTTCTGGATTAAGGTGCGGGACCCTTGGTGCGCGCCGTCGACCCCTTCATGGATCTTACGGAGGACGTAGTCGTCTTCGTGGGGGTTGACGCATCGGAGCAAGGGCTGAGTGAAGGACTTCTTGTAGAGGTCCCCATCTCTCCAGATGAAATGGTGAGCTTTGGCTCGGAGACAGCGGGCTTCTCCCCGATCTTCTGGGAGCGTACCTTCTCTCAGGAATTCCACGAGGGGCTTTCTCCAATCCCGGTCTTCTTCCCTGACTGTGTACACTTGAAGTGGCGTTGCCCCGTCTTCCATGTTGGGCCATGGCAAGACCTCGAAGAGAATATTCCTCTTGTTGTTAGCTGTATAAGATGAAGCCAACTTACTCAAGATGTCGGCCTAAGCATTTAGCTGTCTAGGGATCTGCTCCACCTGGACTTCGTGGAAGTCCTTTCGCAATCTTCTCACCTTGGCCAGATACTTCACCATCAGAGGCTCCCGTGCCTCGAATCGGCCGGTAACTTGGCCAACGACTAGGGCGGAGTCGCTGCGGATCCGGATTGTTTTCAGCCCCTATCTCTCATCGCTTCCTAGTATAAGGGCAGAGGACGCGACGAGGCCGCTACGTATTTACTCAGAAATAAATACGCTAAGCGTAACTAAGCAATATAAAAGAAATATACACAAGAGACAAATGTAACAAAACATCGACTTTATTTATTTACATTCTTTTGTACAATGCATGGAAAGGTAAATACATGGAATAAAGCAATGCCTAAACAGTGGCATAACAGAAATGGAAAATACAGAATGCAAAGGAAATGTACAAGTGTAACTATAGCTTGGGATCTTCAATAAACTGGTCCAAGTCTTCAGTGCTAGGCTCGATCTTTGGAAGGTCTGAATCACCTGACGACATTCAAAGAAGAAGAAAGAGAATGTCGTCAACGAACAAATAGCTCGGTAAGTCCCAAAGGTAAGGGAGAAGTAGAATAGACATAGTGTAAGAGAGAGAGTGTAGATTTTAAAGTTGTATTTAGTGTTAACGCTGTTGTTTGTAGCTTGGTACAGAAAGATACCAGTGTATACGAGAGGAGTCTCTATATGCCAGAGACTAAGGGCAAATAGAAGTACAAGGCTCCGTTAGAATGCCCGGAACAACGGCGATTGTATTCAGGTTAGGTGTCTTAAATCTTGCAGTCTCGTACCACTTCTAACACCTTCCGTACCAATCTACCCCTTAAACCTCGCGAAGTATTGTTTGTATTGTTTGTATTGTATTGTAAATTGTATTGTCTTGTATAGGAGGATGACTTGCCGAAACCATGATATTAGTAAACGGATGTAACCGAGGAATCATGGATGTAACTGGAGAATCATGTAAATGGAAGTATATCCATGGTTCGGTTCAGTCAATATAGATTGAATAGTTTGAACAGATTGATTATATGGATTCATAGAATCATATTGAATTATAGTATTGTAGATTGTACTTGAATCATATTCAAGTCAGATTATTTATAATGAGACTCGGTCTGAATCAGACAATTAGAAAAGAAATTGAAATCCTGAATTAGGTTTTGGTGTTATCGGTAACCGCTGCACATGGACGGCAGGATTTGTGTCTTTTTCAAAGACGATTGCCGTCTTGTTAACACCGTTTATTAAGTTGTCTAGCTTAAATAGGCAAGCACCCACTTCTCCGGCTCCCTGAGACTCAAGAGATTGGTCCCGCTTAAACCTATATTTACTAGGGTCCTTAGGGTAATTTATAGAACTTGAGGGGGTTTTATGTAAAAATAATTTTTTATAGTTTTCAAAATACACCTCAAGTATTTTATTATCGTATTTAAAGTTTTCATTGATATATATTTTATCATTATGACAATTCTAGTGAATAAACCTATTTTTCATAATACATGGTATTTAATTGTAAAGTGTTGGACTTGTATGAAATTTCATGGTATTTTCATGTAAAGTGATTCTTTTGATTTAGAAAAGTTGGAATATTTATAATATATCAAAAATAGATATTTTGATGATACACACACACACACACATATATATATATTTATAAAAAAATAATTTTAATTTATTATTTTCTAGAAATCTCATTTTCTTAAGATATTTGTATTTTTAAATCTCTTGAGACCGAATGCTCCTTGCGGAGGTCTGCATCTCGCACTACTAAACCCGAGAATGTGCGATAATCCACACTATCCCGAACGGGTTCCCCAAAATGGGTTGTAGCGGCGCTTTGCAAAGATTTGTAAAAATACGTAATCTTGTAGAAAACGGTTTTTATAAGTTAAAGGTAGTTTTGTGTAAAACGGTATTTCCCGAATCTATAATTCCCAAAAAGGTGAGTGTTGTGAAGAGGTAGGTCATTATGTCATGATCTAACTAAAGGTATAGCAAGATTAATGATGTTTTGTGTCAAAACCAAACTATATGGCATTTTACTGAAAAGTACGATAAAAATTGCAGTAGGAAATATCTTGCTATGAAATTTGTTCAACATGTTTTGTTAATGATTAATATTTAAGATGTAAGAGTTTTGTATGGTTGTGTTAAGGAAAATTGAACTTTACAAAGAAAACCGAATCGGAAGTCGGATTTAACCCCGCTTCCGTCGGGTTTTAGTAAAAGCAGTTTTAAGAATAGATTAGGGAAGAAGAAGGTAGGACTTACTGGCTTAGAGGTTAGGGATGAGGAAGAGGAGGAAGTAGGAATTGACGGTGGTCGTTTCGTCGTCCGGAGCTCCTAGAGTCATCGTCGGAAGTTTGCCGGAGTTTCGCCCTTCGCTAACTCCACTTGTACAAAGATTCTAGAGATTTTTCTTGACAGTTTAGACATAATTTGTGAGTGAGGGGTGTGTGTTTAGGGGTGATATTTATAGGGTAAAAATAGGGTTATGGTAGGTGAAAGGGTGTGAAGAAAAAATGTATTAAATTGTATTAAAAATTGGATTTATTGAGATTTTAAAAGGCTCTGTTAATGTGCAGGATTTTTAAAGTATACAGGGGAGTTAAGAATACAAAAAGGCACAACTTTCATATTGGAAGATCGGCGATCCAACCGAGTTCGGCCGGCGGCGGCGGCCGAGTCACGGCGAGTCGGGCCGGGGTCGGCTGCCACGTGTCCCTCGTCGATTCCTCTACCCCGTGGGCCAGTTTATTTTATATGTGAAGTGGGGTTTTTACGAGTTATGCACGTGTAGACCGTTGGACTTCTAAAACTTTAAAAGAAAACAATATTAAAAATAATGTGTGTGATGAGATTTGAACTCTGGTGCTTTGGTTCAGCAGTGCAAGGTCTTACCAATGAGCTACAAGCTCTTTCTTGCTATTAAAAAGCAAAACAAACTTATAACTTGTGCTCAGGCAAAAGTTCCCTATTCTGTATTTTTGAAAAAAATTGTACAGAAAGCTGTACCGAATGTTAGGGTTGTTACAGCCCCAGTCCGAAGGCTATGCGCAGTCCGGCCAGCAAGGCCTCGTATTTTGCCGCGTTATTTGAGGATTTGAACCCGAGCTTCAGAGAATACTACATTTCTACCTCGTTCGGTCCCCGAATGATGAGGCCGGCACCACAGCCTTCCTCGGTCGAGGACCCGTCGACGTAAAGGATCCAGTCAGGGACGGAGTCGAGCTTCCCATCGACTGAGGGTTGAGATGCGGGGGCCGGCATGGATTCCGGCTCTTTGCTAGGGATGGTGCACTCGATGATAAAATCGGTCAGGGCTTGTGCTTTGATAACCTGCCTCGGGCGGTATTTTATGTCGAACTGGGACAACTCCCACCTCTATTTCTCCAAACGACCGAAAGACTCGGGGGAAGCGAGGATAGCCCCTAAAGGCCGCTCGGTAAGAACGAGGATGGTGTGCGCCTGGAAATAGTGCCGTAGTTTCCTCGATGCCACGACGAGTGCCAAGACAATCTTCTCTATGGCTGGGTACCTCGTTTCCACGTCCTTGAAAACGTGGCTCACATAGTATACCGGCTTCTGGATTCCCTAAACCTCTCGGATGGGCACAGAGCCTGCAGCTTGGTCGGACATCGCTTGATATAGCGATTGCTCGTCTCCTTCAACTGGCCGGGTGAGCAGCGGGGGAGTCGCAAGGTGCCTCTTTAATTTCTCAAAGGCGGTCTGGCACTCCTCCGACCACTCGAACCTCTATATCTTTCTTAGATCTTTGAACAACGGGAGGCACTTCTCCCCAGACCTTGACATGAAACGACTCAAAGCGGCTACCCACCCTGTCAGCCGCATAATTTCGACGTTAGTCTTGGGCACAGCCATGTTAAGGATGGTGCTGATTTTCTTCGGGTTAGCTTCGATTCCACGGTGGGTGACCATGAAACCGAGGAACTTTCCACCGGTGACCCCGAATGCGCATTTAGCGGGGTTTAGTTTCATCTTGTATTTGCGGAGGACGTCGAAGGCCTCGCCCAGATCCTTGGTGTGTTCTTTCAATGAGACCGATTTGACGAGCATGTCGTCGACATAAACTTCCATGTTCTTGCCGATCTGCGGCTTGAACATACTATTGACTAAGCGTTGGTACGTAGCTCTGGCGTTTTTTAGGCCGAAAGGCATCACTTTGTAGCAGTATACCCTCCGGTCCGTTGTGAATGCGGTGAGATCATCATCTGCCGGATTCATACGGATCTGGTTGTAGCCGGAGAAAGCATCCATGAAGCTAAGTAGCTCGTGGCATGCCGAGTTGTCGACGAGTTGATCTATTCGAGGGAAGGGATAATTGTCTTTCGGGCAGGCCTTGTTGAGGTCGGTGAAGTCGACGCACATGCGCCACTTCCCGGTTGATTTTTTAACCATGACTACGTTCGCCAACCATTCCGAGGAAGATACGTTCCGAATGAAGTTGGCGGCGAGGAGCTTGTCTACCTCGCCCTCGATTGCCTTTTGCTTGATCGGGGCGAAGCTTCGTTTTTTCTGCCGGACGGGTCGGACCGTAGGGTCCATCCCGAGCTTATGAGATATGATTTTGGGGTCGATCACAGGCATGTCGGCAGGCGCCCAGGCGAACACGTCAGAGTTGTTTCTAAGGAAGTGAACCAGGTCATCTCGCTGAGTCCCCATCAAAAGCGACCCAATCTGAACGGTTCGTTCGTCATACCCCCCACTGACATGGCCATGATTTGGCCGATTGTCAATTCGCCGTGAGGGGGACGTAGCTCTTGTTCACGGTCGGCTTGCCGCTTGTCTCGCAAGTACGTTGCCAGGTGCCCCGAGCGGATTAGCTCCTAGATGTAGTCTCGGAGCTGCTTGTAGTTCTCAGTGGAGTGGCCCTACGACCTGTGAAAACCGCAGTAGGGGCCTTTGGTGCACTTTGCCGCCCTATTCGAGACTGGAGGAGTTTGAAGTACCTATTGCCCTTAGCCTCCTCCAACAGTACCGTCTGGGAGACGTTGAGCGGGGTGTACTCCTGAAACTTCGGGGAGTAGGGCTTTGGCCGCTCAATCTTCTTTTTCTCCTCCCTGGCTCTTTTCTTATGATCGGTTTGGTCTGTCCGGGGCAGATTGGCGTTCACCTCGGACTCGAGCTGGATCTCACGTTCGGTTCAGGCCTTTACCTCAGCCATAGTCTTAGGTTGCGCTAATGCAAAGGAGCGTAGCCACTCCTTGTACCTAAGACCTAACCTAAGGGCCATGATGACCGTCTCGTCCCGGTGTTCTGGGACCTCAAGGATGGCATTGTAGAAGTGGGTGACATATACTTTGAAGTATTCTTTGTCCCCGCTCTTTATGGTGAAGAGATGGTCGACGGTCCGCTTCTGCCGTCTGTTCCCGACGAAGTAACCGAGGATTGGGTGGCCAGCTCATCGAAGGCGGAGATCGAGCGCGGTGTGAGTCCTCGAAACCAGTTTCGTCCGGAGCGGATGAGAGTGGCGGGAAAAGCGCGGCATTGTGCGGCGTCGGAACAGTCCTGGAAACCCATCCCGGCTGTGAACGCGTCCAAATGGTTTTTCGGGTCGGACGTCCCATTGAAGAGTGAGACTTTCGGGGGTTTGTTTTAGGAGGAGACGTGGACGGCGAGTAGCTCTTTGGTGAAGGGCTTCGTGAGCTAGTCGGCGGCATATTTAGCCCCGTCGCTTGAAGGACGATTTTCCCGATGCATGTCTTCAATCTTCCTTTCGAGGGCGTTGAGTCGGCCGTGGTATCCCGTTGATTCGGCACATTCTGATTTTTGGCCTCTGCTGCCAGAGACCTGCGCCTGGCCCCTGCCCCGGTTCCGTTCGATGAGGTTCCTTAGGTCCCCTGGCGATGCCGTCTTCGAGCTGCCGTGGCGAGTCCAGTCCGCGTAACCCTGTCGAGGGAGGGGGTGCCGGTCATGCCTGGGTGCAGGCGAGTTGACCGACACCTCCTCAGGAGGGACATAGGCATGATAGGCCTCAGGACGAGGCACTCTGGCGAATGATCTCGGTGTTGAGCTGTGCGGCGCCCAGCGGGTCATTGAATATGTTGGCCCGGGGGATCTGCAGCCGCCGGAGACAGCGAGGTGGTGTCTGGTTGTGCCGACGCGGGCAGAGTCTTCCCTACCTCTGTAGGGGTCCCGGTCCCGAGGAGTTGGAGCGGAAACCTGGGGAGCTTGCCCGGCCGTTTAGACACGGACGAGTGCATCAACGACGGACGCGAGTCTATCTATCTGAGCGGATTGGGCGTGAATGGCGTTCAGGGGAGGAGGGGATTCTCCCTCGTCCCCACTGCGGGGAGGACGACGGCTGGTGCTTGGATCGTCGCGGTGACCGCTCGCCATGAAGTCGAGATCGGAAGATGAACTTTCGTTGAGTTGAACTAGCGTTTCCCACAGACGGCGTCAACTGATGGATCTCTGGATCTCCTTCAGATGTTACCTTCCGTTGATCTGCTGCGTGCGCTGATGGATGGCTGAGATAGGATTTGGAGGGTTGACTCCTGAAGCGTGTGGATCTCAATGGGTTTTATGTAGTTGAGGCCGAGCTACCTGCAAGGAAGTCCCGGGGTGGTTGTGCCACCGAGGACCCTCCGACGATCAAGTTAGACGGGGTATTTTGGCAAAGTAACGGCCTATTGGGGTCAAATTGGCTTACCTGAGTCGTCTGGGAGAGGGGTTTATATAGTGGCAGCAATGGGTAGGCGGGCGTGAGATTCACGCCGGCCGTTACGCCCCTGGCGTTAAGCCCGCATGATAGGCGGGATTCTCCATTAATGACGATATATGCTCGTTAATGGGGGGATCGTAATGGTGTGGAACGCGGGATCATGGGCGTCGGGTATCTCGCACCTTGAGAGATTCGCGGAGCCGTGGCGGAGGCGCCTGTGATCGGTGTTGTGGGTCGGTCGGTGAGACCGAGGAAGATATGCTCGGCGGGAGGCTTGAGAACGAGCAGGAGGCCGAGGCATCTTGGTTCTGTGATAGCTCGGAGGTGAGCTGGGGGTGGCCTGGAAAGCCACCGAAAGTCGGTAACATCCCCGGGTCGCAGGCCCGGGGTATGATTCCAACGTACCGTTCTTGATTCTTTCTTGTAAGGTCTGGGACATGTCATCTGCCATGTGTCATGATCTGTGGAGTCACCGATATCGAGCATCATCATTTGCCATTTCTCATTTTCATTAACTGGATCTCTTTTTTTCTCAGGTTTTAAATCAACAACAATTGATAAGTGCAAGCACAAAAAACAATAGGTAATTGAAAAGAATTAGAAGAAAGCTCTGATGGCTCGAGGAAGAGAGATAGAACAATTTCAATCGTGAAATTGAGAGAGAAGAGATGCATTTCATTGAAGAAGAAGAAGAGGTTGAAGGGCCTCAATTCCTTTACAATATTTTCACAGATAAAAATCCCTTTCTCTTTTCCTTTATTTATATATTTCTAACAAAAAGGAAATTAACAGCTATGAGACTCCTTTGCAGGTGCCTCCCTACCTCTGCCACGTCACCATTCTCTTATTCCTCAGTATACTGCTGTGGGCCGCTTGGCGGTTTGGACCATTAATTCCTTTAGCATGCCTCTAAGGTGTTTGCACAAATGCTTTTCAATCCTTGTAGTCCCTTTTGCAATAGCTACTCCCAGATGAGATTGTTGTGAGTCGGCCTTTCACTTCTGTGTGTACCAGACCTTATTTGTGGCCGGTGCCTTTGTCGACGGTGTGGCACTGGGCGCACTTGGTCCTGAAGATTTTCTCTCCTGATTTTACATCGTCTATTGGAGCTTTGTAACAATTCTGAAATCTCTGTACAAAATTATTTGTTTAATGTATAAAAAATGGTATTTCAGTATTGTTTCCCCCAATCAGAGCAAACCTCCGTTTAAATTTTAAAATTTAAAATGAAGCAGCGCTTCATAAAAACGCTAGCGCTAAATGCGCCAGTGCTAAGAGTCAAAAATTCTGATGCAGCGCTCACGTGCAAAGCACGAGAGAGCTAGCGCTTGCAGCGCCAGCGTTAAGAGTCAAAGACTCTGATGCAGCGCTCACATACAAAACATGAGAGCGTCTGCGCTAGCAGCGCCAGCGCTAAGAGTCAAAGACTCGGATGCAGCGCTCACATGCAAAGCACGAGAGCGCTAGCGCTAAGTGCGCTAGCACCCAGAGTCAAAGGCTCTAATGCAGTGCTCACGTGCAAAGCACGAGAGCGCTAGCGCTGGAACTAAATGTTCCTTACCCCTGGATCAAAGATCCAACAAAGATGACTAAAAATTATCAAATTACCTCTGAAAATTAGAGCACCGTTGGATCAAAAATCCAATGGTGATTAAAAATCACCAAGATACAGAATAAGTTTTGTATGGGAAAAGATTTTCCCAATCTTGTTAAAAACAAAAAGATCGTCTTCTGTAAAACAGAAGCCCCTGGATCAAAAATCCAACGGTAGGAAACATTCCTAAATCAATTAGAGAAAAGATCTCTTCAACTTATTCAACAAATCAGCCTCCCCTATACAAAGGACCCAAGACTTCAAGTCTGACACAGAGGAACCCCCTACAAGCTTTGAGAAATTTCAAAGAAAAGAGCAAGCTCTGAGAAGAAGAACTTTTCTTCAAGGTAAAAACAGAGAGATAAAAAACTTCTCATCAAGGAAGAAGAACATAGTTCTTTTTCGGATCATAGATCTATAAGACAGAGGTCTTTCACAAAAAGAGATCATAGCATCTTATCATAAAAAAGGGGAGAGAAGAATTTCATTCTCTTCAGATCATAGATCTACAAAGACAAAGCCTTTCACAAAAGAAAATAGAAGAGATTGTAACATCTCCTATAAAAATAAGATCTTTGTTCTTAGAACCATGAGACAAAGTCTTTTGTAAGCGAGAACATATTTCTCAGATCACAAAATTGATTAGAAGCGCTCTGCACTCATTGTCTGGCGCTCAGTGCCAAGCGCACCACATGCTTCTCACGTGTGCGCTACTTCATAAGAAGCGCCTTAGTGATCCAAATCTGGTGACCAGCGCCAAGCGCGCCGTGTGCTCCTCACGTGTGCGCTACTTAACAGAAGCGCTCTGCGCCCATTGACTGGCGCTCAGCGCCAAGCGCGCCACGTGCTCCTCACGTGTGCGCTACTTAACAGAAGCACTTTGCGCTCTTTGACTGGCGCTCAGCGCCAAACGCGACACGTGCTACTCACGTGTGCGCTACTTAACAGAAGCGCTCTGCGCTCATTGACCGGCGCTCAGCGCCAAGTGCACCATGTGCTCCTCACGTGTGCGCTGAAGGAATATAAACTATTCTTTAAATAAAGCTCTAGAGCTATAATGAGTGCTCAGCACTCAATAAAAGACAAAAACGGTTGTTAGAACCCAAACCAATGCTCAGTATTGTTAAATGAAAAAGGACTGAGCCTAATTAAATGTCCAACATTTTAACTGAATGGGCAGAGCCCAAGTTGGCCGCAGATTTCTAATTCAGATTAATTGAGCCCATATGCTCATAAATCTTTAATCTTAGTCCCAAATTGGACTACAGATCTCCCAACCAATATTGGTTCAAGGGTACATCTCTTCACTCCTCTGATATTTGTCGTTGTAATCCTTCAACGTCTTCAGAGAGATGACGGGTCCTGACAACCAGACATTCCACGGACTGTGGGGTCCTTAAACTCATGGACTATTATGTCCTTAAACTTTACGGACTGTGGGGTCCTTAAACTCATGGACTATGATGTCTTTAAACTTTATAGACTATGATGTCTCTAAACTACCACGGACTATGAGGTCCCTAAACTCATGGACAATGATGTCCTTAAATTTATGGACCGCAGCGTCTCTAATCTAAACCCCATAGACTATGACGTCTTTAAACTGGACTATGATGTCCTTAAACTTTATGGACTATGAGGTTCCTAAACTCATGGACTATGATGTCCTTAAACTTTATGGACTGTGAGGTCCTTAAACTCATAGACTATGATGTCTTTAAATTTTACAGACTATGACATCTTTAAACTATGGATTATGATGTTCTTAAACTCCATGGACTATGATATCCTTAAACTTATGACCACAACGTCCCTAAACTAAGACAATAGAGCCCAAATGCTCTTTTGTTGGATCTAAATGATCCTGTTAAGTAGATCTTAGTCTAAAATTAGACTAACGTATTCTTGACAAACGTTTAAGTTGATCTTAGTTTCAAATGAGATTAATGATCCTTAAACCCAACCCCAACCCAAATCTAAGAAAATACGGATTTGGACTAATCCACGCCTTACGGACGACAACATAAATTAGTCTCTGTATACAATTCACGGGCAACCAAAAACAAAAGAAAAAAACACATGACACGAAATGACCATCTGGAGAAGAAGAAAGTGGTTACCGCGATGCGGTAGTGTAATTAACTGCAGGGGTTTGCGCCTGCAGGGAAGAGCGTCCCCATAATCAAAAACCCCTCAATGAGGGGAAATCTGATGAAGTCTGCTATATCGGCCACATCCGTCTAAATTTTCGATACATGGTGCCATAAATCAACTTGGCATTTTCGGAGAGGTGGACGGATAGCACCAAATAGTATCTGCCCCCAAAATTCAGGCTGGACGTCCCAACGTCCAGGTCGCGTGTTTTCGGCGGCGAACAAGCCTGTGTAGGAGTTATAAGTTATTTCTGTTCAATAAAATTAAGAAACAACTTGTAGCTCACTGGTAAAGTCTCTACACTGTTGTGACATAGCCTGTGTGTTCGATTTCCATCAATCCCAATTACTTTTTAGATTTTTTCTTTTAAATTTTTCGGAAGCCCAAGAGTTGCACGTGCAATTCACGGAGAATCGAAAGATTTCAAAAAAATAAAACAGGCGCAATGAGGAGTAAGCACATATTAATACACGTGGCACGAATCTCGAAGCGATTGCTCCAAATCCGACCGCCCATTTCATGGATTTGACAGCCGCCGCCGGTCCGATCTTATCCAAATCACTCCATGCTTTGCACACAAGTCCCTTCGACCCCCTCTACTTTCCTGCACCATTTGATTTCCCTGCAATTAAACAGTGACCATTCAATTCATTATTTAACACCAATTTTAATTCATTTAATCCAATTTTTTATTCCTAAATCCTAAATTCTTCCCTATAAATACCACACCATTTCCTTAGTTCTCCTATATTCTGAAATTCTGTCAAAAATTCTTAAAACTCTCTAAGTACAAATGGAGTTAAGACTAGTCAAAGAAGAGTTAGCGACCAAGTCTCTTTCGTTGAAAATCGAAGTTGTTTTCGGAGCTACCGTGACACCACAGAGCCCCTTATCCCTTCTTTACCTTCTTCCTAGCACTACTCAACCGGTAAGTCCCTTCATCTCTCTCTCCTTTCACTTCAAAAATAATTTTTAAAATATATTGACAAAAGCGGAGTTAAGATATATTCTAAACATTTAAACCAATTTTTGTCACTTTGCCATGTTTAAAAGTTCATATGAATTCTCTAATATCACTTCAATGTAATATGCACATCAATTGCCTTATCATGTGACGAAAGGTTCATGTTCAACGATCATATAAATGAATTTTCCAGAAAAACACCATGAACTTTAGTATAACCATTATTTCGATAATTAGCATAAATAATTTTAGAAAAATTCATGGGGAACGACCTACCCCACACGCACACTTTTGATTCATAGCATTAGATTTAGATGTATGGTTAATTTAAGAGAATAAGTTCTTCAAATTAATACCATCACTTTTATAAAAATACGTTTTTATCAATATTTTTAAATTCTTGGCAATTGCGTCTCTACAACTCTCGTTAGGAGACCCGCTAATGGATGGTGTGGATTATCGCACATTCTTGGGATAGTAGAGCGAGATGCAGAACTCCCCATGGAGTATTCGGTCTTGAAGAAAATAAAAATACGATTTTTAAGAAATACGACTTTTCTAAATAAAACTAAACTTTGGAAAATTATATAAAACTATGCAATCTGTGTTTTCAATAAAAACAAAATTTTAAACTATGTTTTTCAAAATGAAAGTTTAGAATTTTAATAAAATACCGTCAAGTTTCTAAAAGAGCTATTTTTCATTAAAATACCATAAATTTTTAAAAACTAGGTTTTATCACTAAAACACCATTTAAATTAAAATATATGTTCATAAAAACACTAAATATTATAAATCACCTTCGAGGCTTACTTTTAAACAATATTAATATATTTTTCATAAAACCCCTTAAGAAATGCAAACAATATATATACAATGTAAACAACAATAATAAATATTTAAGGATCCTATATTAATATAGGTTTAAGCGGTATCATTTCCCTTGAGCCCAAGGAGCCGGAGAAAGTGTGTGCTTGTCTATTCAGATTAAATAACTTACGGAGTTATCAATGACAATTGTCTTGGAAAAAAAACACAAATCCTGCCATCCATGTGCAGCAGTTGTCCGATTACTCCCGAACTTAAGAAATTTAAGAACTACATCTTTTCATAAGATTCTGACTCCAACTTGAACCCAAACTCAAACCAGAATCCAAAATCAAATACGAACTTGAATACTTGATCATGTACCTGAACACTCGAATTCAAATATCAAACCCAAACTTGAATACTTGACTCGACTTGACTGAACCATGGTTATAACTTGACATGAACTTGACATGAATACCTGAACACATGATTACATCTTGAACACGTACCTATACATTTTATATCCATGGATTCATCTAAGGCCTGTAATCTTAATCTATACAATACAATATGTGGGGATAAAGGGATAGATTGATATGAAACGTATATCGTGGTACGAGAGGTCACTTTAAAAGACACATACATGAATTCACGTGTCGTTGTCCCGTGGGTTATGATGGGGCCTTGTACTATATGTTACTATAGTCCATAGCCTCTTGTATACATGAATAGTTTCTTTATTAAACTACAAATAACCACGTTAGAATACTATCTTATACGTGTGAGTGATCATATACCACCTTATCTGTCCGCTGTGCTTTTGCTTTCTATTCATATTATATACTATCTTCTCTTACTTCTTTTGAGACTTACCGAGCGCTAGTTCGCTGACAATATTCCTCCCTATTTTCTTTTTTTGGAATGTTCGTCAGGAGGACCGGACTCTGAGGACATAGAGCCGAGCCTAGAGAACTTGGACCAGTTTGCTATTCAGCCAGACTACTAGATTCTTCCTGCCTGTACTTACTTTCATTATGCCATTGTTTAGGTATTTGTATTATTATTGTATCTTTTATTTTCAGACAGTTGTATGTAAAGTTGAATGTAAATAAAGTTGATATTTCATTTTATTACTCTTATCATTCTTGCTTATTATTATATTGCTTTTTTATGCTTAAAGTATTTTCATAGTAATACGTTGCGGGCTTGCTACGTCACCGTTTCCGTCTACTGGGAAGCGGGGCTTGACAGGTTTTGTTGGTGGCCCATGCAGGTCCGCTCTGCATGAAGTTGTAACCAATATATCATAAGAAAGATGAAATTCAATAACTTTACATTTCTTGCATTTCAATTTCCGTTGAATCTATTCTAATCTTTCTTCTCTATCTAAGGTGATGGATTCTCCCAACAATACTAGCACCAACGTCAATGGAAGTACACCACCACTACCTACCTTTACCGTTCTATCACCTCCACCTATTGTAGCCGCTCCACTCACAGAATAAACGATACTTCTGGAGGCTATCAAAAGCATACTTGAGGGTCAGCAGGCTCAAGGCACGATTTTGCAGGAGCAGACTGCTTTCCTTCAATAGAGGTTCATCCGCTCTAAAGCAGAAGCATCAGGAGTGAAAAAATTTCAAGTATTACACCCGAAGAACTTCTCAGGGAAAGCAAAACTGAGGAATGGGCTCAGAGCATAAAAGACGACCTAGCAGCAGCCCAAGTTCCAGAAGTGGCTTGGGTCAGAGTAGCAAAACTCCAACTTACTGACAATACCAGAATCTGGTGGAAGGTCGAAGAGAGCCGTCTAGAGCAGCCGATTGAGTGGAAAAATTTTCGTGATCTATTCGATGCCAAGTATTTTCCAGAAACCGCACACTTCGAGATGGAGTAGAAATTCATACACCTGCAACAAGGATCCATGTGGGATAAGTCGGTGGATGAGTATGATGCCGAATTCACTATGCTCGACAGATTCGCTGCCCATCTAATCCCTACTATAGAAATCAGAGCCAGACGCTTCCAGTAAGGATTAGACCCTGAGATCCAGGCTGCTCTAGCAACGGGAGACTACCTAACCCATGAAGCAGCTTTGAAGTCAGCCCGTCGCTATGAAGCTGTCATTAAGAAGAAGGGAAGGCCACAGTCGGTCGGTATAAAACATCCCGCCAACCAGATTACTGTAGGAGTCTCTTCTAGGCCAACTCTCCTGGCGCCATCTATAAGGCCAGAAGGATCATTTTCCGAGACTGAACCAAACTTCTGTATCTATTGTAAGAGGACCGGACACCATATCAAGGATTGACGTTGAGTAAATGGTCTTTGTTTGATATGTGAATCACCCTCACACACTGTAGGAACTTACCCACACAACCGAACTGGCCCAGCCCCTACATCTAGACCAACTATTCAAGCTACACCTACTCATTTAGCCCTTCCTGCACCACCTCCGTGCGGACCACCTTTACCT
The DNA here is from genome assembly GCA_030015575.1 of Agapanthus africanus. Classification (NCBI taxonomy): domain Eukaryota; kingdom Viridiplantae; phylum Streptophyta; class Magnoliopsida; order Asparagales; family Amaryllidaceae; genus Agapanthus; species Agapanthus africanus. The sequence continues at coordinate 717,533,753 of CM057337.1, forward strand.
CGTCAGCCATCGATGTACCAGCGTATACAGAGAAATGTGCCGAGACGTCAGGCTTTCACTTTGGCGGCCGTAGAGGCCGAAGCCATAGGTCAAGATAACACTGATAAATCTCCTCCCATCTTTTTCAGCCTTTTCAAATTCTTGTATCCTTTTGTTCTTTGATCTACCTTTACTTTTTCACTTTCGGTACGATATTGGTTGCACCTACCTTCACCACTACTTTAACCTAAATTTTTCTTGAATCTGTTATAATATCCCCCTTATAACGAAATTTTTATAAGGAGGGTAGAATGTAATGATTCTGAAATCCCTGTATAAAATTATTTGTTTAATATATAGAAAATGGTATTTCAGCCTATGTAGGAGTTATAAGTTATTTTTGTTCAATAAAAGGAAGAAGCAATTTGTAGCTCACTGGTAAAGGCTCTACACTGCTGTGACATAGCTTGTGTGTTCGATTCGTATCAGTCCCAATTATTATTAGATTTTTTTTCTTTTTAATTTTTCCGAAGGCCAAGAATTGCACATGCAATTCACGGAGAATCTAAATATTTCAGAAAAATCAAATAGGCGCAATGAGGAGTAAGCACGGATTAATACACGTGGCACGAATCTCGAGGCGATTGCTCCAAATCCGATCGCCCATTTCATGGATTTGACTGTCGCCGCCGGTCCGATCTTGTTTAAATCACTCCATGCTTTGTACACAAGTCCCTTCGACTCCCCTCTACTCCCCTGCACTGTTTGATTTCCCTGCAATTAAACAGTAACCATTCAATTTATCATTTAACACCAATTTTAATTCTTTTAATCCAATTTTTTATTCCCAAATCCTAAATTCTTCACTATAAATACCACACTATTTCCCTACATCTTCTCTATTATGAAATTCTGTCAAAAATCCTCAAAACTCTCTAAGTACAAGTGGAGTTAAGACTGGTCAAAGAGGAGTTAGCGACTAAGCCTCTTTCGTTGAAGATTGGAGTTGTTTACGGAGCTACCGCAATGCCACGGAGCCCCTATCCCTTTTTTGCCCTCTTCTTAGCACTACTCAACCGGTAAGTCCCTTCATCTCTCTTTCTCTTTTCACTTCAAAAATAATTTTTAAAATATATCGACAAAAGCGGAGTTAACATATATTCTAAACATTGAAACTAATTTTTATCACTTTGCCATGTTTAAAAGTTCATACGAATTCTCTAATATCACTTCAATATAATATGCACATCAATTGCCTTATCATGTAACGAAAATTTCATATTCTATGATCATATAAATGAATTTTCTAGAAAAACATTATGAACTTTAGTAAAACCGTTATTTCGATAATTAGCATAAATACCTTTAGGAAAATTCACGGAGTAACGACCTACCCCACACACATATTTTTGATTCATAACATGAAATTTAGATGTATGGTTAATTTAAGAGAATACATTTTTTAAATAAATACCATCACTTTTATAAAAATATGTTTTTATCGATATTTTTAAATCCTTGGCAATTGCGCCTCTACAACCCTTGTTAGGGGACCCGCTACTAGATGGTGCTGATTATTGCACATTCTTAGGATAGTAGAGCGAGATGCAGAACTCCTCACGGAGTATTCGATCCCGAAGGAAATAAAAATACGATTTTTAAGAAATACGACTTTTCTAAACAAAAATAAATTTTGGAAAATTATATAAAACTCTGAAATTCGTATTTTTAATAAAATCAAAATTTGAAACTATGTTTTTAAAAATGAAAGATTAGAATTTTAATAAAATACCATCAAGTTTCCAAAAGAGTTGGTTTTCATAAAAATACCATAAACTTTTAAAAACTAGGTTTTATCACTAAAACACCATCTAAATTAAAATACATGTTCATATAAACACTAAATATTATAAATCACCCTCGAGACTTACTTTTAAACAATATTAACATATTTTTCATAAAACCCCTCGAGATATGCAAATAATATAAATACAATGTAAACAACAATAATAAATATTTAAGGATCCTAGATTAATATAGATTTAAGCGGTATCATTTCTCTTGAGCCCAGGGAGCCGGAGAAAGTGAGTGCTTGCCTATTCAGGTTAGACAATTTAACGGAGTTAACAATGACAATTGTCTTGAAAAAAGACACAAATCCTGCCGTTCATATGCAGCAGTTATCCGATTACTTCCGAACTTAAGAAATTCAAGAACTAAATCCTTTCATAAGATCTGACTCCAACTTGAACCTAAACTCAAACCAAAATCCAAAATCAAACACGAACTTGAATACTTAATCATGAACCTAAACACTCAAATTCAAATATTAAACTCAAATTTGAATACTTGACTCGACTTGACCGAACCATGGTTATAACTTGACATGAATACCTGAACACATGATTACATCTTGAACATGTACCTGTACATTTTATATCCATGGATTCGGACAAGGCCTGTAATATTAATCTATATAATACAATACACGGGGATAAATGGGTAGATTGGTACGGAACGTATATCGTGGTACGAGAGGTCACTTTAAAAGACATCTATATGACTTCACGTGCCGTTGTCCTGTGGGTTATGACGGGGCCTTGTACTATATGTTACCATAGTCCATGGGGTAAGATGGACTTCTCTATTATATATGAATATTTTTTTTTATCAAATTACAAATAACCACGTTAGAATAACTATCTTATACCTGTGAATGATCATATACCACCTTACCTGTCCACCGTGCTTTTGGTTTTTATTCACATTATATACTATCTTCTCTTACTTCTTTTGGGACTTACCGAGAGCTAGTTCGCTGATGACATTCCTCCCTATTTTCTTTCTTTGGAATGTTCATCGGGAGGACCGGACTCTGAGAACATAGAGCCGAGCCAGGAGGACTTGGACCAGTTTGCTACTTAGTCAGACTACTAGTTTCTTCCTGCCTGTACTTACTTTCATTATGCCATTGTTTAGGCATTTGTATTATTATTGTATCTTTTATTTTCAGAAAATTGTATGTAAAGTTGAATGTAAATAATGTTGCCATTTTATTCTTACTTATTGTTATATTGCTTATTTATGCTTAACGTATTTTCATAGAAATAAGTTGCGGGCTTGCCACGTCATCGTTTCCGTCTACCGGGAAGCGGGGCGTGAAATGAACTGAAAGTTCCTAGTGCTCTCACCGCTAACCCGCGGCCAATGCGGAATACGAAAACGAAAATTTTGATGGCACTAGAAACTTATACCCAAGAATCTAAACCAAACACCTAAACTAGAAAACACAAAAACATAGAAATCACAACTTTAGTAGTATCTTCATTTGCTCCAATTGGGTTGGACTCTAGCATGCTCTCAAGAACTTCGGATCGTGCTTACAAACCAGTCTTTTTTCACTGAAAATGATCCATCCGAGGGAACCAAGTTCAAACTTCAATTTCATCAATGAAGTAATTAAAGATCCTAGGTTGCTAATTTAGGATGCTTAGTGATGTGTGTGAGTGTTCTAGTAATTTTCTTTCTCTTTATTTTCATGATTCTCAACTCCTGAGAGGGTTGAAGATAAAGAAGAAGAAGAAGGAGCCAGGGAAGAAAAATAAGCTAGAATGGTAGAATGAATAAGTCCATCACAAATCAAGCATGCAACATTTTCTTTTGTTAAAAGAATTTTCTAATTTAAAATTACAACTATGCTTGAATAATAAATGTAAATGAATTTATAATTCATTTGCCCATACTTTTCACCATTTCTCCTTTCCACCTCATTTCATAATTTCTTTAAAAGAAAATCCTAGAAATGAGTTGTCCTTCTTATAGAAATATTCTTGAATAAATACAAGAATACGTCTCCGCAAATATATGTCCATATTCGTATCAAAATATGAATACCCAAGAGATAGAAAAATACAATGAACATAATACTAGAATATACATATCGAAATATATATATGTAAATTATTAAATCAAAACTTGATTCAATAATCTGGCCTAATCCAAAGCGGGCTAAGATTATCATCCGCCCGATTAGTATTTGTGTGGCTAGTACACATACCTAATCGGAACCCTGCATGTATCAATATACGGCAACTACATTATTTTTCCTGAACCGGAAAAACCCTCTGAGTGGGACTCTAAACACTCGTCAATACGCTGCCAGTGGGTTTAACTACAAGCACGTCAACAGCACTAGTTGTACGCAACAGCTACCCAGGTATTGACTGAAACAAAGGCCGATGAGCAATCTCATCCGTACCCCTATTGAGCCTATCTGTGACAATCTCCGTACAGTCCAGTTTTTTCGTTTGAGATAATCGCATACCGGGTCTAGGGGATGGATAACGTCTGACCTCTAATAACCCATTAATTCGTGCCAGTCTGAAGCTCATCACCCACTGAGAAATTAATGATATCATATTAGTAAATTTCATCCACCTTGGCCAAGAATTTCTGGTGATACCTGACCTAACACAGCGCGTGAAAGTATGTCTTAGCACCTCTACTATGGTTTTAGGAACATCAAGTATGCAATTTAAAAATTTTATAGGGCTATGTTTACTAAACAAAATCATACTAGAGATTTAGGGTTTCAAAGTTAGCAAACTAAAGTTCTAAAGTAAGTGAAGAGAAGCTACAATCTTTATAGCCAAGTTCTTCACTTCAAAAGCTCCGTGTAGTAGCCCCTTGAGCTCCTTCTCGGGCTCCACTTGAAGAAAGGAGTGGGCTTGCTCGAAGTTTTCTTCGTCAAAGATGATCCACCTTGAGGCAACTCATACTCAAGCTCACACTTCACTAATCAAAATATTAGTGAAGAGAACAATCTAAACTAAATTGCTAGAATGGTTTAGGTTGATGAAGTAGGGTTTTTGCTCACCAAAAAAATTTCTCTTTATTTTTCCTCTTGAGTAAATAATGATTTAAGAAGAGGAAGTGAAGAAGATAAAGATGATGATAAGAATGAACAAGTGTTGAGATAAGCATGAGAAAAGATAAACTTATGTCAATTTAAATTGAAAAATCAATGATTCATAGAAGCTACACTCTTCTAAAGAAATGACTAATTCTTTTCAATTTTAATTGATATAAGTAAATTATTATCCAAGCTTATCTTAAAACCAATGCGATTTTCACAAACACAACTTCTATATATCATCAACCATGACAAAAATGAATATATATATTTATATCATATATATAAATATATAAAGAGAAGAAAATCTTAAGTGGGCTTAATATTAGTTTATATATATATATATATAATTATTAAACTAACACTTGATTTAATAATCTGGTTATATCACATATAACCCGGCTAATATCAATTAACGCTAAATTAGAATATGGTATCATATACTCGTATTTAATCAAGCTTCCGCATATATCTCCATACATGCCCTACTTCATTTCGCTTGAGCTAGGAAACCTCTATGTGGGACTCTAAAGACTCGCCAATACGCCAGCAGTAGGTAATGATCATATCAAACACTTACAAGCCGTCAGCGGTACTAGCTGGACGTAACGGCTACCCAGATATTGAACGAATAGAAGATCAATAAGTAAACTTGTCCAAACTCGTATAGAGCCTATAAGAAACACTTACCATATAGTCCGGTCTCTTCGTCTGATATGTCGCATATTGAGTCTGGGGGTGGAATCGTCAGACCCCAATAACTCGATAAGTCATGCCGATGTGTGGCCTATAACAAATCGAGAAACTACTGATAACACTTATCAGTAAATCTCATCAGCCCTGGACAGGAACTTGCTGTTATAGCTAATCAAGCACAGCACAACATCAACTCTCAATACCGGGAGAGACGAAACCCCTCTTATCGCTCATTGCTTCCATGTGACTCGGGACTGTACCAAACTACCACCTGTTTGCATGACTCAGTGGAGCCATGGTAGGGAGGTAGTCAAAGCAAGTGGGAACCACACAAGAAACTATGATGATCTCAGGTCTACAGACTAACCTATACAAGTGTCACCAGAGAACTGCTATCTGACGATAGGTATGGTACCATCCAGGATTTTTCGGCGCGTCCGTTTGGTATACTCATTCTCCAATGAGCACCTGTGTACAATCTTTGATGTCAAACACCAATGGTTGTAGAATCAACTATCGTCCCATACAGGGTCAAGAAACGTACACATTAGTCTACTCTGGAATATCGATGCCCTGTCTCGATACTCTCTCGATTAGGAACACTTCAAGGATGTGCTTGTGGACTACACAAGCCCTACTAATATGATCTACATCATAGTCTTGGTAGTCAAGCAGACATTCTAAGGGCTTTATCAACATGCATCAGTGAAATAGTAAACTAGAGCAAATGTACATGTTAAGATAAAGAGTAACCAGATAGCATACTATCATGTTGAGTAAAAAAGTTCTATATATATATATGTCCAAGCATCCATATACAATAATGGTCTCTAGGACATACATATTCCTAACAGCGCGACATCGACTCCCAATACCGGGAGAGACGAAATCCTGACGATTGTTCACTGCCTCCATGTGGTTTGCGACTGTACCTAACTAAAACCTGTTTGCACGAATCCTTTGAGCCGTGGTAGCGTAGTAATCTAAGTACATATGAACTCACATGAGAAAAATGAAAATCTCAAGTCAAAGGACTAACCTGTACTCATGCCACAACAGAACTTCCATCTGACGATAGGTATAATATTATCTAGAAGTTCTCGGCGAGTCCGTTCGGTGTATTCACCTCCAATGAGCACCTGTATACTATCTTAGGCGACTTAACACCAATGGCTTGTGAGACCTTTCCACCGCTCCTCATCGGGGTTTCAAAGCGTATACACTAGCCCACTCCAGAGTATCGATGCCCAGTCTCGATACTCTCTCGACTAGGAACATTTAAGGATGTGCTTATGGACCATTCAACTCCCACATATATGATCTCCATCATAATGCTGGTAGTCAAGCAATAATCCTATGGGCTTTATCAAAACGTATACATATAATGATAAAGACAAATCAGATAGCATACTATCATCTTGAGTAGGACTGTTCCACCTGTATAGGTCTTCGTTCAATTATCATAATCGCCTACTTGCAATTACAATAATTGTCTCGAGGGCACTATATCCAACAATCTCTCACTTGCACTTAAGGCCAATTATTGCGGTATCGCATACTCACTGCTCGTGTGCTACCGAATACCCAACTTCTCTACTAGTCAGTTTCTTAAAACACATTTTAAGAAACTTAAGTGTTCAAGAAATAGCCTCAGTGAGTGGATCCACTCTAATATTTCTATCTTTATCCCTCTATTTCTCAACTTTGCGGAGAACGACTATCTCCCAAAATGAGCGATACCTGTCTTAAAACTTGTCTGGATATCTGATGCGACCTTGTTCATAACATGAACACCAAGTCCAACAAGTTTCTTAGACTGTATCCATTGCTGATATAATCAGCACCCAACGCCATGACCACCTTAGTTTCTTACTTGGAAACCTATCCAACATATTGCACCTCAAAAGAGAGAAAACTATTAACTCCGACAACCACTTTGTCATCAAGGTCATCTTGGAAGCCTGAAATGATAACAGTCTTCTTAAAGAGGCCGTCGTTACCATAAACCAAGAACATCCTATTATGTTCATAACTGCTTCCCAATATTTCTCCAGGTTCACATTAATATATGCTTATTACAGCAAGTGCAAAAAGTAACATCTGGTCTGGTGTATGACATTGCATGATTGACTCAATTGCTTAAGCAAATGATATGTCATTCATGCCAGTCTCTCTCTTTATCAGTCTAGAAGACTTCTCTTTAGAGAGGGAGACCCTATCACCTACGGGTAGACTACCACGCCAGGAGTCGTTCATTCTAAACTACTTAAGAATGGTGTCTAAGTATCCCGATTGTGACATTTCCCAAATCTAGATCTAAAACCATAGATCTAGTTACCAGAATCCATGATATATTGTCCATAATCTATGTGAAGAAACACCTTATGACAACCATAGTTTGACCGATCGTAGTATAGGAACATATTTTTCTTTCATGAGCATGTCATCCAAATACCAGGACACCACTCTCTACTGCCTTCTTACCAGGTCCATCAGTTTTTTTGATGAAATCAAAATCTTTGACTTTTACATCAAATTAGATGACCAATTTTGCTCTCCTTGTTTTAGTCTATAAATAGACATAAGCAACCTGCCCACTACGCTTCCGCTGCTCCCACTGACTACAACAACCCTCTGGCAGAGTCATATACACGTGCACTTCTAAATTCAATTTGGAATGACGTTATAGTCATCCACCTGCCAGATCTCATAGTCAAGAACAGCAGTAGTGACAAGCTTGGGTTATCAAAACCTCCTTGTTACCGTATTTGAGGAAACCGAAATAGCTCTCCGATGGCTGAGATTACCCACTAAATTCGCGGAGTGGCTAATGGATTGTTGAATCCAATTGAATCTCCAAGTTCTACAAAATTTTTAGTAACCGTTTGTGGTTCAAGAATCACTTTCTGTTCTACCATACTCCCACTTGTTTCTTTTTCAAAAAGATTCATTTTATAAAAAGGTGGCGAGTCAAGAACAAATAAACTTTTGATCTTGACATGGTAGAGTTAAACCCTTGCTAAAAGCCTGGAATAACCCACAAACTGCCGTTACAAAAACGTGCATTGAGTTTGTCCGGATTCAGTTTTGAAACAGAAACCGGATAACTCATATCTTAACATTCTCAAGATATGCAACCATTCTATCTCCACATAGAAACAAAGGCACTAATTTAGATGGAACCATATTCAATTGTTATGCAACTGTGTCCAGTGCATATCTCATATGGAAAAAGGCCACGCGATATTATCTATCAAGGAGCACACCCATGGATGAGTAACATGTGAGAGAATCATGTTCTCAATATTACTATGATGGAATACTTAGAATAAGTATCTATATCTTCAATCACTTCGAAAAATCCTGATACTTCCAATGTATGGTTCTCTACTTTATTCTTATACCTATAACTTCTCAAAATTTGGACCTTGTATTTCAACGAAATGCGTGTTTAAAACCAGAGAAGTCACAAGTAAATGAAATATAGTACGGGTACTAACCCCTTGTCCTAATGGATATCGGACAATATACAATATTTTGTATAAGTCCTCTGAGTTTAATAACTCGAATTCCGTGTGTTGTAAGTTTAAAATTGTATTTTGGTTAAAAATGTCTATACCGTTATTCATTTCACCTTACCTTATTCTCAACTGATAAAGGTAAATATTTAGAACATAATTTTCAAAATTTATATCTCACTTTATAAAATAAAAATACAGATATTCAATTTTAAAAATTGGTGCATAACAACGGTTATTCAATACCAAATATTTGCCGTCAGGCAAAAACCAGACGATTTAATCCAATATCACCAATTGCAATGAATTATGATATTGAGGATAAAATTACCCATTTCCTAATATTCTACCCCTTCTCAGTATCTGTAATGCCCTACAGATTTGAGACTCAAATATGGTACATACATACCCTAGAGTGAGAATTAATTAGGAAAGCCGTTTCAATAACAACTACACAGAAAAACTGAAACATTAAAATGTTTCGAGAAGGTGGTCATTTATTCCTAGTAATACCTCTTCTACTATCTAGATTCATGACATTACAAACAAATTTTCTTGCCCTCACTATAATCCTTTTATATGTCTTTACTTCTTACCTTCTATACACCACGCTTAGGCTAATTAGTTTTCTTCTTTTCCTACCATTCGGCATCTGTCTAAGGTTTGGAGGAAGACTGTCCAATAAGCGTAATAGATATACTCTCCTAATACTATGAACCCTTACAACCTGAGAGAAGGTAAAGATAAAAGACAACCGAATAATCCTATTCAATTTCTCTAGAATCCGCGGCTATTCTCGAACTGAAATAAATTTCTTCGAGTTCGTATGTAATTATACGAGATAGCCATTCTAAATTATATGGATCTCCGTAGTGATATGGAGTGTTCTTGGAGAAAAGAGAAGAGAATGTAAGAGTGGCAGGGATATATGCCACCTTATCGTGAATCATGACAATTCAAAACCAGATGTAAAAAGGTTCAGTCAACTAGGTATTGAGTTATAGTTTAAGGCGGGTCATGGTTGCAAACCAGAGAGAGAGAGAGAGAGAGAGAGAGAGAGAGAGAAAAGAAACACTCAGCGTGCACTCTATTAAGATTAGATTAGTTAATCACCTTATCTAATCAGGACGGCTCTTACTGTTTTGTCAAATTCTTCTTCAAACCCTAAAAGGAGAATTAGTCGGGATAACACAAGGAGTAAACTACTCATCAGTAGGAATCGGAACCCAACTATCATTGTGTGATAATCTTGACGGAAGTCAACCAAAATTACCATACTGCAGAAGGTATGCGCAAACTTGGCAAGTTTCCCTTATATTTGAAACTCCCGATTTGGATTTTGCCCATAGGACTCCAGTGACCTTGACTGAGCCAACAAATTAAGGGTCTTAATCAAGTTTAAACCGTTATTTTCTTGATTGCATTAAACCCACCCGCACAAGCCCTTGACTGAGCCAATAAGGCCGTGCGACTGTCCTAACTAATCACAATACCATGCAAACATAAAAGCACTACATAGCTACCGAACACTACGCCTCGGCTGAGCACAACAAATGCAGTACGAATACTAAGTAATAATAATCTGAAATGACGGAGGGCCACAGCTGGTTTTTGGCGAAAAACGTTTAACATAATGAACTTAATATCGTTGAAGAAACTCAACCAGTTTTGAAAGAGAGTGGTTTAGACTCCACATTTTAAAACTAGTAATATGAACTTTTATTTAAGAGTGAACTTCCCGTGAAGGGATCAAGGCACTTTCCTCATAGAATGAGGTGCAAGATATCCCTAACCGAATACCTTTATGCAAAACAAAAGAATACAACTATGGTTTTAAAGAAAACCGAGTAGTTTTAAAATTGGTTCCGACAACATCATTTAGATTTATTTTCCTTACATTAATCAGAATTAATACAGTCCTGTTCCTGCCAAACTTTTTTGGCTATGAGCAATTTGTTCCCTTATAAAAAAATGGAGAGAAGAAAGAGGAAAAGAATTTCCACAGTTTGGCATCACGTGTTAAACACGTGAGCACTTATATACAAAGTATATAAGCGCTGAAAGAAAATAACAAAAAGGCCAAATAGGCCTCGCGTATTAAACATGTGAGCGCCCATATGCAAAGCATATGAGCGCTGAACCTAAATAACCGAAGGCCAAACAAGCCTAATGTGTTAAACACGTGAGCGTTCATATACAAAGCATATGAGCGCTGAAAATAAATACGCTAAAACCCACACTAGGGGTCATGTATTAAACACGTGAGTTTCCTTTCCGCATTCTTTTGGCAGCATTCACATGCAAAGCACGTGAGCGCCGCAATTTAAAATGCTCTCTAAGGATAGAATTGAATTCTATATAGAATTAAATTCTATTTTTGGGAAATATTTTCTCTGATCTTTCTAATATGGAAAGATCTTTCTTTAACAGAGAATCTTAAATTTAAAATCTAATTGTGATAAAATATCACTAATTAAACCATCTAATAGAATTAAATTCTATATGGGAAATATTTTCCTGATCTTTCTCAAACTAGAAAGATCTTTTCTGTTAAATAGAGAACCCTTGAATAAAAAATCCAACGGTAATTATAAAATCACGTATCGATCATCTAATAGAATAAAATTCTATCTTAAGAAAATATTTTCCTAATCTTGATAAATAAACGAGAATGATCTTCTCTGTTAGATAGAATAAAATTCTATGTTAGGAAAATATCTTCCTAATCTTGTTAAATTAACAAGATATTTATATAACAGAATTAAATTATATGTTAGAAAGATATTTTCCTAATCTTATTAAATTGACAAGATATTCATCTGATAGAAGAAAGTTCTATCTTAGGAAAATATTTTCCTAATCTTATTAAAAAAAACAAGAAATCTTCTCTGTTAAATAGAGAGCCTTTATGTCACGCTCCGCTTCCCAGTAGACAGAAACGATGAAGTGACAAACCGCGACATATTTATTTAGAGAAGCTCATTCCTTAAATAAATATACTAAACGTATTGAAACAATAATATACAAATGCAAAAATAAATGGAGACTGTAAAATTTTCAACAAATATCTTTATTTACATTCAACTTGAAATATATACATGTACATGAGTTTCAACGAAAAAGTAAATACAATAAAGCAAATGCCTAAACATGTGGCATACATAAGTTGAAAGAAAAAAAAATTAAGCTAATTCTGAGTAGCGATCTGGTCGTAATTTTCCTCGGTAGCCTCCACTTCCTCCGTCTTGACCGTATCTAACGAACATTTTAAGAAAGAAAAAAAGGTGGGCGGAATGCCCGTCAGCGAACTAGCGCTCGGTAAGTCCCAAAAGTAGAATAAGAGTGAAAAGTGACAAGTATATAATAAAATAAATAATGTAAATGGCCAGCAAAAGTGTGTAGATTTGAATATGGGTATATGTATCTATAAGTTTCTATATGGTCATTATGTCAACGTTAAGTTTCAAGTGTGAATGTCAACGCGGCCGTAGAAATATTCACAAGCTCAAGAGTAGGGCCCCAGGAGTAAGGAAACACGTGCCCATTTCATGTGTTAGCATCGGGACTCCAAGCTGTGGAGCAGTCGACCCAACTGAGATTCGAGTAAAAGAAAAAAATAGGTTAATACGAGACTCCTGAAGCTCTATTGGATTCACACAAGAAACTATCCCAAACAGCCCGAGTATAATATTTATTATAACTATAAGATAACCTTAATTGATTTGATTGGTTGATTATAACATGATTTGATCGAAACCATAGATTGCAAAAAGTGAATAATGAAGTCGAGTGAGTCGAGTAAAGTGCGAGTCATGTCAATTGCAATCTTAGGTCGAGTCAAGTTAGTCGAGTAAATTGAGTTTGAGTTTGAGGTCGAATCGGATTAGAGTTCGAGCTTGGGTTCGAGTTGAGTTTGAAGTCCGGTTTAGATTCGAGTTTGTGTTCAAGTTATAGACATTTTATGTGAATGGATTTAACTTTCGAAGATCTTAAGTTCGGGAGAAATCGGAAAGCTGCTGCACATGAACGACAGGATTTGTATCTTTTTCTAAAACAATTGCTATTGATAACTCCATTAAGTTGTTGTCTAACCTGAATAGGAAAGAACTCATTTTTTCCGGCTCTCTGGGGCTCAAGAGAAATGATACCGCTTAAATCTATATTAATCTAAAGTCCTTAGAAATTTATTATTGTTGTTTACATTGTATTTATATTGTTTGCATTTCTCAAGGGGTTTTTATAAAAAATGTTTTAATATCGTTTAAAATTAACCTCAAGGGAGATTTATGATATTGAGAGTTTTTATGAATATGTTTTTTAATTTTTAGTGGTATTGTAGTGATAACACTTAGCTTTTAAAAGTTTATGCTATTTTAATGAAAACTACTTCTTTTGGAAACTTGATAGTATTTTCATTTAAAATTTTAATCTTTTATTTAAAAAAATATAATTTTACAATTTGTTTTTATTAAAAATATGGATTCATAGTTTTATATAAATTTTTCAAAGTTTAGTTTTGTTTAGAAAAATTCGTATTTCTTAAAAACCGTATTTTTATTTCCTTTCGAGACCGTATACTCCATGAGGAGTTCTGCATCTCGCTCTACTATCCCAAAAATGTGCGATAATTTGCACCATCTATTAGCGGATCCTCCAATGAGAGTTGTAGAGGTGCAATTGCAAAAGGAGGTAAAAATATCGATAAAAGAAACCCTTTTTGTAAAAATATGGTATTTTATTGTAAAACCTATTCTTTAAATTAACCATATATTTAGAATATCGTGCTATGAAACCATAGTGTGCGTGTGGGGTAGGTCGTTACCCCATGAAGGTTCTGGAGGTATATACGCTGGTTATCAAAATAACGGTTATACTAAAATTCATGGTATTTTTCTGAAAAAAATCGTTATATGATTATTTCATATGGAAAACTTTATTACGCTAAAAGGCTAAACGATATAAATAAGGTTAAGAGTGGTTTTATAGTGTTGGTGTGGCTTAATTTACTCATCAAGTGAATTAAAAGTTTGAAAAGAAACTATTATCGGAGCTAACTCCACTTTGTCGATGTGTTATAAGATTACGGTTTGAGTCAAAACGAAAGGAAAGAAGAGGGACTTATTGTTGTTTAGTGTTAAAAAGAGGGTAAGGAAGAGAGAGGGGTCTCCTTGGCGTCGCGGTTTCGTCGGGAAATGCTCCGGTTGTCGAAATTGGTTTGCTACTCCACTTGATTACTTAACTCCACCTAGTACTTAGACAATTTTGAGAATTTTGATAGAAATTTCAGAATGTGGGAGAGTTAGAACATGGGGTGGTATTTATAGTGAAGAAATGAGTGTATGGGAATTAAAAAAAATGAATTAAAAAGAATTAGAAATGATGTTAATGTGGGATTTGAAGAGTCTCTGGTCAATTGCAAAGAAATCAAACACTACAGGGGAGTAGTGGGGAGTCAAAGGGACACACGGGCAAAAAATGGAGGTGATTAGGGATACTTGGACTGTCGGTCGCGGGTCAAATGGGAAAACGGGCGTTCGGATCTTGATGGTTTGCCTCAAAATTCGTACCACGTGTTTAACTCTGTGTTTACTCCTCATTTATCCCGTTTGATTTTTATGAAACTTTTCGATTCTCCGTGTATTGCATGTACAATTCTTGGGCTTCCGAAAAGTTAAAAAGAAAAATATTAAAAATAAATGGGATTAATGGGAATCGAACACACAGGCTATGTCACAGTAGTGTAGAGACTTTACCAGTGAGTTACAAATTGTTTCTTGCTTTTATTAAACAAAAATAACTTATAACTCCTAATTAGGCTGAAATATTTTTTCTATACATTTGAATAAATTACATTTATATAGCGATTTCAGAGTCGTTACATTCTACCCTCCTTATAAAAATTTCGTTCTCAAAATTTACTTAGAGGCTAATTTTCAAAAAGATAAGAGTATCGTGCACGCATATTGTCTTCTCTCTCCCAAGTTGATTCTCTTGGAGAATTTTTCCTCCACATCATCCGGACCAAGTTCACCTCCTTGTTCTATAATATCTTCACCTTTCGGTCCAGGATCTCAACTGGCTGCTGCTCGCATGTCAGATCGGTTTGTATTGTGAGATCTGAGTGATCAAGTATGTGGCTAGGGTCGTTCACATATCGTCGTAGCTAGGATATATGGAACACGTTATGCACTTTTTCCAATGAGGGTTGTAGTGCCAAATAGTATGCCACTTCTCCAACTCGTTCGAGTATGTCGAACGGTCCGATGTACCTTAGACTGAGTTTACCCCTATTACCAAAACGTATCACTCCTCAGTTTGGAGAGAACTTCAGGAACATATAGTCTCCGGGTTAGAACTCCAGATGTCGACGCTTTGCATCTACCCAATGCTTCTGTCAGTCCTGGGCTATGCTCATCTTTTCCCTGATCATGCGAACTATATTCACAATTGCCATGATCATCTCTGGTCCAAGGAGTTCACGATCTCTAATGTCGTCCCAACTCAGTAGGGAACAACACTTCCATCCATAGAGTGCTGCGAATGGTGCCATCCCAATACTTTTCTGGTAGCTGTTATTATATGAAAACTCCATAAGGTGTAGGTGATCTTCCCACGAACCTCCGAAATCTAACATACAAGCTCTCAGCATGTCTTCCAGAATCTGAATTATTCACTCAGACTGTCCGTCTGTTTGTGGATGGTACGCCGTGCTGAAATTCAGACTTGTTCCCAGGCTAGCTTGCAGACTCTGCCAAAACTGTGATTGGAATCTCGTATCATGATTGGAAACGATGCAAACAGGTACTCCATGTAATCTCACGATCTCCTGCATGAGTTTATGGGTATCAAATACGGTACATCTTGAAGGTATAAATCTTACTTTAGATTTCTACTCACCTCCATATGCTTTTTTGCTAACGTGTCGGTTGACTAGCCAACTTGGAATAGAATAAAGTGAGCCGACTTGGTGAGTCGATCCATAACAACCCAAACTGCATCGTTACCTTTCGTGCTACGAGAGAGAGCAGCCATGAACTCTATGGTAATGTGATGCTATTTCCATTCTGGGATTAGTAACGGCTGAAGTAGACCGTCAGTTCTGTGATGCTCAGCCTTCATTTGATGACACACTAAACACTTTACTACGCTCCTTGCTGCTTCTTGCTTCATTCTATGCCACCAGTAATGTTACCGTAGATCCTTGTACATTTTCGTGCCACCGGGGTGTACAAAATAAGGAGAGCTGTGAGCTTCTTTTATCAACTCTTCTCGAACAGGGCCGACTGGCACACATAAATGGCTCCCATACCGTAAGGATCCATCTTCGTGGATGATGAAGTCTGTTCGAAGTCCACTTTCTACTTGTTCTCGGATCTTTTATAACTTGGCATCATTTACTTGAGCTACCTTGATCTGATTAACAAGAGTAGACTGGACTTGTAAATTCATCAAAGATATGGCGTTACCTGGCATAACCACTTCAATCTCCAATCCGTGCAATTCTTGTTGTAGCTTCCACTGAGCGGTGAAGTTCATTGCTAATGGCTGGTGATTGTCACGAAAGAGTGTGTTTGTATCTAGTTAACCGCAATCAATAACGGTGTCGCGTGTAGCTAGACCGAGATGAGTACGGGTCGTCCTCTGGGAAACGTTGAATCTTTTATTCTTACTTTAGATGTGTTGAGAAAGAGAGGAGGGATAAAGAATTTTATAGAATGGTTTCTAGATCTACGTTAAACAAGAATGTAAAATATAGATCTAGATTATTTTAAAGATGTAGTAAATATAATAAGAAGGCTTGTAGGGTTCGTCAGGATTTAGTAGTTATGGACGATTAATTAAAAGTTACCCTTTTATCCATTAATAGATTTAGAACTAGAACGACGGTGATGCGTGTAGATTAGGGTTTCTGGAGGGAAAAGGAATCCCACTCTTAACCCTTATCTCGACACGGAACTCCGTTCATATCTAGCCTTTACCAAAACAATCATTAATCTAATCTCTAATCGTGGTCGGAACTAGAAAAGAATTGCTAGCGCGCCCGATTAGGATGTTAATGATTCTTTTGATAAAGTTCCTAAACTTTATAGGACTTAAAAAGAGTTTAATTATTTTCATCGTCCATTAGCCTACCCTAATCCTACGAACCCTAACAAGCGGAGAATTACTCGCGCATGTTGGGAAAAGAAGATGGAAAGATAGAGAGGGAAAACATAATGTAAAATGCAAAAGAATTAAAAAGAACTACCTTTATTAATCGACTTGAACAAACTACACTTTAATCCGTAGAAAATGATTACAAAACTAGTTGCTTCTCGATCTTTCCTAAGGCGGTAGTCGAACAGTCGATGATCAGGCTGGATGCGTGAGCGTCGGGAGCTTCGTGATCTCTTCGGCTTGATGATTGTTCCAAGAGGCTCTCGGTGCTCTTTTATAGTGCAAAGCCAGAATCTTATTGTTGAAAACTTGGAAAAATATAGATTTAATTCACCCCAAAAAATCTTGTGCTTTAACTCCCTAGACTTGCGGCGGATCCGCGGCCCAAGGGTGGGTTTGGCCGCGGATCCGCGCTCAAAGGTGGGAATAGTTTAAGAAAACCTAGAAAATTAGAAGTTTCTTAAACGAACTAGTAATAAGTAGTTATGAGCTGTTGTCCCAAAGGTTAGTAAGATGAAGGAAGTCACTAATCTGAGGATAAAAATAAGTCTGAAAAATAGTTTCTATTCTGGAAGCCAAACATTTGAATGTTGATACCCTACTATATGCACTTACACACGTCTTGAAACTCGGGATAGTAGAGGATACCTTGAAATGCTCTTGTCTAAAAGCCAAAGTATGAAGGAAATTAAAAAAAAAATGAAGAAAATATAAAAATGGTGAAAAGAAAAAAAAATGAACACTGGTTTTGTTATCGCCAAGGCAGCAATAAAAAAAATATAGCGAGGGTGCCTCTTCACCTAGTGCCCTAAGGCCAACTGGTCTGGGAGTCACTGCTAAGCCTTAGGTGGTGCAAGACGAGGAAAATATTATCACCTAATCAGCAAGCATATGAGTAATCGGTCGGTTAGTACCTCAAGAAGTATTAACGGTCGCATGAAAATGTGTGAGCAAACCTAAGTATTTGTAACACCCGAGCCCAATAATACTATTTCTATTACTAGTTGAGTGTTATACATTGATCATTTCAATTATCCTGATTGTTTGGTGCTTATTGCTAAATTTTAACCGGTTAAGTCATTTTTGCATATAACAAATTTTAACACCTAAAATGAAATTAAAAATATCCATGATGACCTACTCGTCGCCACTAGTCGCGTGGTAGTGTCCGCGCATCGAGATTTGATCCCGTTCGGTGAAACGGGCAAGTTTGGATGACTACGCGCGCGTGCAAGTGTCCGACTTGGGGGCATGCATTTTAATCATAAAACACCTCTTTTCAAAATTTGGAACTCGCTTAAAATCCTATAATTTGAATTTGAAACATTTGGGCGCAACCCGGGCGCGATTTGGAAATGTTTCATTTAGCGCCGAAATGCCCATTTAATTTAATATATTAAATCTACATAATATATATACTGTTACTTATATAGCGTATAAATCCTTTTTTTAAATCTTTAAAGATTTCCTTTTAAAATTTTCTCTTCGTTGGCAGCCAATCACGAGGCTCCTCTCTCGTGGGCCCCGCCTCTTAGTACTCTCTCTCTCTCTCTCCGCCTCTCTCTCTCTCTCTCACATATATATATATATATATATATATATATATATATATATATTCCTTCCTTCGCTGTTCATCTTCCCACGAGAGAACCTCGCGAGAACCCTGACCCCCACCGAACCCTAACCTCGCCGTGCCCATCGCCGCCGCAGCCCCGCGCCGACGACGCCACCACCGTCACCCTCGCCTCCGCCTCCTCCGCTCCATCTCAGCACTGCTTTCTCCCCGCGCACTGCAGCCACTTGCAGCCTTCGCTGCAGTCGCGTGTGTCGCCGCCGGCGATCATCTGCGCCGCCGACCAACACCGTGCCGTGCTCCCCTCACCTGATTCTCCCTCTCCTCACCGTCTCCTCTCTTTTCCTTGGTTACCCGAGCCTCCATCCTCGCAACAGTCACCGGCAGCACCTCGTCGTCGCCACTCGCCGCCACCGCCGATCCCCTCGTCTCCATGTCCTCGTTTTCATCACCTCCACCTCCAGCACCTCTCTCCTGTCCCGACTCAACCTATCCCTGCACCCCATGTGCACCCGAGCCTAACCCTAACCGAAACCCTAGCATCCAACCTTTCTTGCCGGAGTTCCGTCGATCCCGTCGTCATCCCTCGCCTCGTCTCTGCCACACAACAGTAAGTTCTCTTGACCTCTTCCCTTCCCTTTTCCCTTCGCTGGTCGCGTCGTGTCCATGCTTTGTATTTGGCTAACCTTAGTCGCCGTTTTGACATTTCGCCGGATTCCGGCCGTGCCGACGACTGGACCCGACTCTCCAGCGAAGCACTCTGGTCCGTGTGGTTCCGCTGTTCGCTGTTTGGACTCGATCCGTGGCCCGTGCATCCGTCGCGTGTTTTCCGCCGACGTTGCGTTCGTGTTTTCCGGTTTGCGAAACCGTCGAGGCAAGATTTCTTGCTACATGCTACGTTAAACTAATTAAGTGTTTGACTCATAAAACTTGCAATATTAACTAAGTATAGTTACTTGTCTCATTGAACGAAATATGATATACATCATGATACTGCCATCTAAATCGTATTTTGCAACCATAACCATTAATAACAACTACCTGTTAATCATTCTGTTATTTAGAGGACGATAGTCGTACACTTATATCTTCCTTACTTGCTGTTATTAATATTGCGCTACCCTGTGATTATTGCACCCCAAGGGTGCTCGAACCTGTTAATATAATACAACTGCACCATATTCATGTACCATTGTGATTAAATGAACCGTTATTGTTATTTACTTTATTCCTGCTGTTGTTCCTTAGTCGACTATATATCTGTTGTGAGCACACCCTCGATTAAATTACATATTGACCTGACTCTGCTACACATGACACATACATACATACCGATGCATCGTACATGGTACCCTATACATACCGACTCAACCTGTTGTACCATTACCGACCTGTTACCCGATCTCATGCCTAATGCCAACAAACCTGACTTGGGGTCCTCATGGACCATTCCTGTTGTCTATCCAGACAAACCTGACCTGTTACCTGATCCTGTGTTGGCATTAGTTCTTGATTATTGAATACCTGACCTGACATACATAACTTGGGGGTATGGGGAAATCAAAGGTGAAACCGACTTGTAACTCAACAGTTCGATACCTGTTCTGATCAGTCTTACGGGCTTGGCCAGTCCGGGAGTGATGATGCTGACATCACTCGTCCATCCTGCTACCTATTACTGCCTAGCGGCACGTCTCGGATTCAGCCCCGAGGGTCTTGACCGTGGTCCCGGGCATGCACGGGATACTATTGAGTTACATCGACGAGTCACCAATTGATTTCAAAGACTTTAGAGTAGAAACCTGATAGGACAGTTTAGTTACCACTGCACATTACCCTGCACGGTTATTTCATAGTACTGCTTTATTCATGTTCATCCCTACATTGCTTATTACCATGTTCATATTATATTACTGGTTGACATGACGCCCTGACGTCTGGGTTTTGCATGGCCCAGATTCCTTACCACTGTCGACGACCGAGCAGGAGTACTTCAGCCAGCAGGCTGATCTGTGAGTTCCTTAGTGATTAGTTCATTTATTTCATTTCATTTCCAGATGTGAGCCCGCATTATGGGACGTACTATTTATTTATTGTATTGGATCATTTGCTTCCGCACTTATTGTTTATTGACTCTTGTTATTATGGATTTGGACATGTGTTAGATTAGTTTATTATCTTGTTCTTGATATCTCTACAACCGTAATGTGACTGTGGATGGATACTTCCTACCCACAGGTAGCATGGTTGGCTATGTTACGTGCCCAATCTTGCGTACTCTGGGAAGCAGGGCGTGACATGGTTCTTTTGGTATCAGAGACATGGGTTAGTCAGGTTGATTCTTTTGTAGTTGGGTATTGTACCCAATACACGAATCAGGATACCCGTGTTTAGGAAACATGTCCTGCCACCTTGACCGTCTTTCCATTCTTGAATCACATTCTTCTGGATTATATCTTTTACGACGTGCAAACTTACTTTGCATGTCGACTCGGAAACCTGACTTCTTGTTATCCCTAGGACTTGGGCGACTTGGGTGGAGTTAAGTAATTGCGGCTATGATACCGCGGCATAGCTACAATGCGGTACTCTATTTAAGTATCTTGGAGTTCTAGCCTTGATCCACATTCAGAATCTATCATCATGCTAATGTTGGGTGTTTTGAGTTCAGGACTATGACAGGTAAGAAGTTGAAGACGTACCGGAGGCGTGTGAACGAAGCCGCCATGCTTGGAGTGATAAGAGGAATGCTGGAAATCAAAGAAACAGACCGAGCTGATCCAGCAATAGCAGATTCGTTTCAGGAAGGTTTGCAGATCGTTCAGCAGTCTGTAAACAACAATGGAACTAGACCAGTCGAACGAGTAGGGACCGTAGCAGATTTCAGACTTTTGGGTCCGTCTACTTTCACTGGCCTGGAGGAGCCGTTGCCAGCCGAGCGGTGGCTAGTGACACGGAGAATTTGCGGATTGCGATACAGATTCCAGAGGACAAGAGAGTTGTTGTGGTGCGCTTTCAGCTAGTGGATTACGCCGAGAGTGATGGCTTGTGGAGGAGACCCGCTTGCCCAAGCCAATCAGTTGGGCTGATTTCTCTAAAAGTTCCTGGAGAAATTCTTCCCGCGGACTGCACGGGAGGAAATGAAAGAGAAGTTCATCGGACTAAGGCAGAATGGAGCGCCGTGGACGTGCATGCAGCAGAATGGAGGAGACTCAGTAGTCTCGCTGGACCTTTCATGGCCAACGATGTAGACAACAGTTGCGGTAAGGAAGCAGTTCTGTCGGGCCAGTCGAGTTTAGGGCTAGGCTGACAAACAGTGTTCTTGCGGCAATGGAAGTTGATAGTAATGAAGAGCCGGCAGTTGTTCGCGACTTTATGGATGTATTTGAAGATATATCGGGCTTACCGCCGAAGCGAGATATGGAGTTCGCGATTGACCTTATTCCTGGTGCAGCGCCAGTGTCAAAATCTTATTATCCGATGGCACCGGTGGAATTGGAAGAAGTTAAGAAACAAGTTGGTGAATTACTTGAGAAGGGTTGGATTCGAAGCAGCAACTCGCCTTGGGGAGCTTCGGTTCTTCTAGTAAAGAAGAAGGATGGCACGAGAAGGATGTGCATTGATTATCGAGGATTGAACCGGGTGACTATTAAAAGCAAGTACCCGATCCCTCGCATTGGAGAACTTTTGAGCAGCTTAGTGGCGCGAGAGTATTCTCGAAACTGTATTTGCGATCCGGATATCATCAGGTCCTGCAGATGTTGAGACAGGAGAAGCTTTATGCGAAAATGAGTAAGTGTGAGTTTTGGCTGGAGGAAGTGAAATTTTCGGGGCATGTTGTGTCGGGCGATGGAATCGCCGTCGATCCCGAGAAGATTGCAGCAGTTCGAGATTGGCCAATTCCAAGGAATGTTGCGGAGATAAGAAGTTTTCTTGGACTCGCCGGATACTACAGAAGATTGGTGGAGAATTTCGCTCGTTTGGCAGAACCGTTGACCAAGCTTACGCACAAGGAAGTACCTTTTATTTGGACGGATGGATGTGCATTGGCCTTCGAGACGTTGAAGCAGAAGTTGATAACCGCCCCTATCCTGACCGTACCAGATAATTCAGGAAGACTGGTGATTCACAGCGACGCATCTGGAAAAGGATTGGGATGTGTTTTGATGCAGAATGGGAAGGTCGTAGCTTACGCATCGAGACAACTGAAGACTCATGAGAAGAATTATCCGACTCATGACTTGGAGCTTGCGGCCGTGATCTTCGCCTTGAAGATTTGGAGACACTACTTTTTGGGCGAGAGAGTCGAAGTTTTACAGATCACAAGAGTTTGAAGTATGTGTTCACTCAGAAGGAGTTGAACATGAGGCAACGCAGATGGTTGGAGCTGATGGCCGACTACGACCTTGATCTTAAGTACCATCCGGGAAAAGTTAACGTCGTGCCGGATGCGCTTAGTCGGTTACCAGCGATTCAGGTATTGACCGCGCAGAGGGAGATCATTGCGAATTTCGAAGATTTGACTTGGAGGTTGTGCTACCACATGCTACGGGACAGTTGATGCAGTTGCAAGTACAGTCGTCCTTAGTTGAGAAGATTAAAGCGGCACAATCGCAGGATCCTAGACTGCAAAAGTTTCGAGAGCAGGTTGAAGCCGGACTACGAACAGATTTACTGATCCACGAAGACGGTTCGTTGAGGTATGGTAGCCGTGTGTGTGTGCCAAAAGGGGATGTGCGTGAAGAGCTCATGAAGGAGGCACACAGTTCAGCTTACTCTGTACATCCAGGAGGGACAAAGATGTACCGAGATTTTCGACAGCACTTCTGGTGGGGAGGTATGAAACGGGAGATCGCCCGCTTCGTGGCTAAGTGCTTGGTGTGTCAGCAAGTCAAGGCTGGACACCAAAGGGTTGCTGGTTTGTTGCAACCACTTCCGATTCCTCAGTGGAAGTGGGAACATATAACCATGGATTTCGTGACGGCTTTACCGCGGAGTCTAAAGGGCAACAGTGCAGTATGGATGATTGTCGATCGATCGACCAAGGCAGCTCACTTTATTCCTTTTCGGGTTGGTCAATCGACAGAGACTTTGGCAGAGCGGTACATGCAGGAGATTGTAAGATTGCATGGAGTACCGGTGGGCATCATGTCCGATCGGGACACTCGGTTCTTGTCACACTTCTGGAGGAGTTTACAAGAAAGTTGGGGACTCGATTGAAGTTTAGCACAGCTTATCATCCTCAAACTGATGGACAATCGGAGAGAACGATCCAGACTCTTGAAGATATGTTGAGAGCGTGCAGGTTGGACTTCAAAGGTTCTTGGGAGGATCACCTACGCTTGGTGGAGTTTTCGTACAACAATAGTTTCCAAGCGACTATTCAGATGGCTCCGTTTGAAGCTTATATGGTCGTGAGTGCCGTTCACCTGTTTGTTGGGATGATGTTGGTGAACGAAGGTTACTAGGACCAGATTTGGTGGTACAGACAGTCGAGAAGGTGAATACAATCAGGAAGCATATGAAGGCAGCTCAAGACAGACAGAAAAGTTGGGCTGACACGTCAAGAAGACCTCTAGAGTTCGCCGTGGGTGATTTGGTATTCTTGAAGATATCACCGACTAGAGGGGTGATTCGCGTTGGGAGTCGGGGAAAGCTTAGTCCTCGATTCGTTGGACCCTTCGAGATATTGGAGCGTGTTGGAGAGGTAGCGTACCGTTTGGCGTTACCACAGTCATTGGCAGGAGTGCACGAGGTGTTTCATGTATCTCAACTACGGAGGTATGTTCGAGATGAGACCCACGTCCTGGATCATTCGGAGTTGATTGTACGGGAGGACCTAACTTTTGAGGAGCGACCGGTTGAAATCAAGGATCGAAGAGAAAAGGTTCTTAAGAACAAGGTTATCCCACTTATGCTAGTTTCTTGGGGTAATCGATTGCATGGAGAATCGACTTGGGAGCGAGAAGACGAGATCCGGCAGAAATTTCCTCACCTTTTCCTGTAGTTAGCTATCTTGAATTCTTGGAATTTCGAGGACGAAATTCTTTTTGTAGTTGGGTATGATGTAACACCCGAGCCCAATAATACTATTTCTATTACTAGTTGAGTGTTATACATTGCTCATTTCAATTATCCTGATTGTTTGGTGCTTATTGCTAAATTTTAACCGGTTAAGTCATTTTTGCATATAACAAATTTTAACACCTAAAATGAAATTAAAAATATCCATGATGGCCTACTCGTCGCCACTAGTCGCGTGGTAGCGTCCGCGCATCGAGATTTCATCCCGTTCGGTGAAACGGGCCAGTTTGGACGACTACGCGCGCGTGCAAGTGTCCGACTTGGGGGCATGCATTTTAATCATAAAACACCTCTTTTCAAAATTTGGAACTCGCTTAAAATTCTATAATTTGAATTTGAAACATTTGGGCGCAACCCGGGCGCGATTTGGAAATGTTTCATTTAGCGCCGAAATGCCCATTTAATTTAATATATTAAATCTACATAATATATATACTGTTACTTATATAGCGTATAAATCCTTTTTTTAAATCTTTAAAGATTTCCTTTTAAAATTTGCTCTTCGTTGGCAGCCAATCACGAGGCTCCTCTCTCGTGGGCCCCGCCTCTTAGTACTCTCTCTCTCTCTCTCCGCCTCTCTCTCTCTCTCTCACACACACACACATATATATATATATATATATTCCTTCCTTCGCTGTTCATCTTCCCACGAGAGAACCTCGCGAGAACCCTAACCCCCACCGAACCCTAACCTCGCCGTGCCCATCGCCGCCGCAGCCCCGCGCCGACGACGCCACCACCGTCACCCTCGCCTCCGCCTCCTCCGCTCCATCTCAGCACTGCTTTCTCCCCGCGCACTGCAGCCACTTGCAGCCTTCGCTGCAGTCGCGTGTGTCGCCGCCGGCGATCATCTGCGCCGCCGACCAACACCGTGCCGTGCTCCCCTCACCTGATTCTCCCTCTCCTCACCGTCTCCTCTCTTTTCCTTAGTTACCCGAGCCTCCATCCTCGCAACAGTCACCGGCAGCACCTCGTCGTCGCCACTCGCCGCCACCGCCGATCCCCTCGTCTCCATGTCCTCGTTTTCATCACCTCCACCTCCAGCACCTCTCTCCTGTCCCGACTCAACCTATCCCTGCACCCCATGTGCACCCGAGCCTAACCCTAACCGAAACCCTAGCATCCAACCTTTCTTGCCGGAGTTCCGTCGATCCCGTCGTCATCCCTCGCCTCGTCTCTGCCACACAACAGTAAGTTCTCTTGACCTCTTCCCTTCCCTTTTCCCTTCGCTGGTCGCGTCGTGTCCATGCTTTGTATTTGGCTAACCTTAGTCGCCGTTTTGACATTTCGCCGGATTCCGGCCGTGCCGACGACTGGACCCGACTCTCCAGCGAAGCACTCTGGTCCGTGTGGTTCCGCTGTTCGCTGTTTGGACTCGATCCGTGGCCCGTGCATCCGTCGCGTGTTTTCCGCCGACGTTGCGTTCGTGTTTTCCGGTTTGCGAAACCGTCGAGGCAAGATTTCTTGCTACATGCTACGTTAAACTAATTAAGTGTTTGACTCATAAAACTTGCAATATTAACTAAGTATAGTTACTTGTCTCATTGAACGAAATATGATATACATCATGATACTGCCATCTAAATCGTATTTTGCAACCATAACCATTAATAACAACTACCTGTTAATCATTCTGTTATTTAGAGGACGATAGTCGTACACTTATATCTTCCTTACTTGCTGTTATTAATATTGCGCTACCCTGTGATTATTGCACCCCAAGGGTGCTCGAACCTGTTAATATAAGACAACTGCACCATATTCATGTACCATTGTGATTAAATGAACCGTTATTGTTATTTACTTTATTCCTGCTGTTGTTCCTTAGTCGACTATATATCTGTTATGAGCACACCCTCGATTAAATTACATATTGACCTGACTCTGCTACACATGACACATACATACATACCGATGCACCGTACATGGTACCCTATACATACCGACTCAACCTGTTGTACCATTACCGACCTGTTACCCGATCTCATGCCTAATGCCAACAAACCTGACTTGGGGTCCTCATGGACCATTCCTGTTGTCTATCCAGACAAACCTGACCTGTTACCTGATCCTGTGTTGGCATTAGTTCTTGATTATTGAATACCTGACCTGACATACATAACTTGGGGGTATGGGGAAATCAAAGGTGAAACCGACTTGTAACTCAACAGTTCGATACCTGTTCTGATCAGTCTTACGGGCTTGGCCAGTCCGGGAGTGATGATGCTGACATCACTCGTCCATCCTGCTACCTATTACTGCCTAGCGGCACGTCTCGGATTCAGCCCCGAGGGTCTTGACCGTGGTCCCGGGCATGCACGGGATACTATTGAGTTACATCGACGAGTCACCAATTGATTTCAAAGACTTTAGAGTAGAAACCTGATAGGACAGTTTAGTTACCACTGCACATTACCCTGCACGGTTATTTCATAGTACTGCTTTATTCATGTTCATCCCTACATTGCTTATTACCATGTTCATATTATATTACTGGTTGACATGACGCGCTGACGTCTGGGTTTTGCATGGCCCAGATTCCTTACCACTGTCGACGACCGAGCAGGAGTACTTCAGCCAGCAGGCTGATCTGTGAGTTCCTTAGTGATTAGTTCATTTATTTCATTTCATTTCCAGATGTGAGCCCGCATTATGGGACGTACTATTTATTTATTGTATTGGATCATTTGCTTCCGCACTTATTGTTTATTGACTCTTGTTATTATGGATTTGGACATGTGTTAGATTAGTTTATTATCTTGTTCTTGATATCTCTACAACCGTAATGTGACTGTGGATGGATACTTCCTACCCACAGGTAGCATTGTTGGCTATGTTACGTGCCCAATCTTGTGTACTCTGGGAAGCGGAGCGTGACAGTATTCATCAAATTAAAAAGTACTAAGGTAGATGGACAAGAGTATGATAGCTTGAATTGAATTCTCCGAGTGTAGGGATGTTCTATACACACACGTAGGGGTATAT
Source organism: Agapanthus africanus (assembly GCA_030015575.1). Classification (NCBI taxonomy): domain Eukaryota; kingdom Viridiplantae; phylum Streptophyta; class Magnoliopsida; order Asparagales; family Amaryllidaceae; genus Agapanthus; species Agapanthus africanus. The sequence continues at coordinate 717,561,657 of CM057337.1, forward strand.
GATCAATGTTTGAAAGAAAGATAGGAATGAAGAATAAAGAGGATGTTTTATTGAGGGATGATGTGATTTCTAATATTTTTTCATGACTATTAAGATAGGGCTCATGACAACTGAAAAGCTAGTGTAGTTGGAAACTCTTTTTTTCAAAGTCTTTCTTTTATAGTTCTTATCTTTATATGTAAATTTCACTATCTCTCTTTTGTTATAGGATTTTGTGGGTGTAATCCGCTGAAAACCCTCAGGAGACAACACTCCTCCTACTAGGGACACCTAGAGGTTTAACGGCTTGTTGCACGTGCTCAGTGCAATCGTGTTGCCTACGAAAGTGTGGTTAGTTTTCTCCTTTCTTTTTCTCCTCTTGAATAAACTAGTTTGCTCGGGACGATCAAAGATAAGTTTGGGGGTATTTGTTCAGTTGATAAAACTGCACATTTGTATTACATTTTTCCTACCATTTTTATATTAAAAAAGGACTTTATTTTAATATATTATACATATGAGGGTTTATGTGTTAAAACACCATTTTCCATGTGTTAATATATTTTAATTATCATTTGGTAGGAAAATGTATGCAAATAAATATATTGACCAAATCCTAGTAGAACTAAGCCTACTAAATATTATTTGAGATTATTGTGCAGAATTTTCCAAGTTGTTATGCAGAATTTATCAAATAAATCAATTTGTTAAAGAAAACTTGCCAAATTAAGAAGCAAAACTTGGAGACCAAGTCTGGAAGCAACCGAGAGAAGATTTCTGAATTCTAAAGGTGCCTAGGATTGCCACATGTCACGAGAAGAAAGCCCAAGAAATTTGAAAATGTTGTGCTTATGCAAAATATGATGCAAATTGATGTGTAAATAAGCACAAACCTCCCCCAAACCTGTTTATAGCAGTGTCCTCACTGATGTTATCCGTTAAGCTCAAAAACCTGTAGACTTGGGAGGAAATTATTAATGGGGGCAAGAATATATGAAAGTGAAAATCCTCCCCCAAATTAAGAAGCAAAATTTGGAGACCAAGTCTGGAAGCAACCGAGAGAAGATTTCTGAATTCTAAAGGTGCCTAGGATTGCCACATGTCACGAGAAGAAAGCCCAAGAAATTTGAAAATGTTGTGCTTATGCAAAATATGATGCAAATTGATGTGTAAATAAGCACAAACCTCCCCCAAACTTGTTTACAGCAGTGTCCTCACTGATGTCATCCGTTAAGCTCAAAAACCTGTAGACTTGGGAGGAAATTATTAATGGGGGCAAGAATATATGAAAGTGAAAATCCTCCCCCAAACTTATTTTAGGCTCACAATTTTGTAAAAATCATTTTCTTTCAAGAGCCAAAATATACCACCCCCCAAACTTGAGTTAAACAATTTTAATCTTTTAAAATCACACGAGGGGGTCAAGATTATTGGTCAATGCCAAGCTTTGCAAAGACCGACGGTCAACACCAACCATTCAAAAATTTTATCGATGAAGCACCAAGGTTGGTGGAAGAACATGTCACCTTTCGACGTGAAGAAGTGGGGAGGTGATAAGAGGTGTAATGGAAAAGGATTGCGTCTCAATTTGGAGAGACGACACAGTGATAGTAATGATGGATTACTCGCATTATCATGATTGTCCAAAAGAAGGGGTGGAGGTTCAATTTCTTTATCTTGGAGTTGATTCATCTCAACACCCGTGTCTTGTAAAAATGCGAGTTCATCAGCGAAAATTTCCTCAAAGCTTTCATCGATACCCCGAAGAATAATGTCATCAGAAAAAATAGGGTGATCGTCAGACTTTATAAAAAGTTCCTCATCAGTGTTGGATGTTGACCCGGACAAATCGGTGGAAGAGTACATGGTTAGGTCAAACAACAACATATGAAAAGAGTCAGTATCATGAGGTTGATCAAATTCGCTGCTGTCGACATCCATTAATTCGACAGAACACACATGAGCATAGGGTTCGGAGGGTTCACTTCCCAACTTGTAAATATTAAGCTCAATTGACTTCTTTCCAAAGGATAGGGTCATAGAGCCGTTTCTACAATTGATTACTGCGCTGGAAGTGGCCAAAAAGGGTCGACCGAGTATCACCGGGATTTGATTGCGTGGGTTCGCTACAGGTTGTGTATCTATAACGATAAAGTTCACAGGGAATATGAATTCCCCGACTTTGATTAACACATCCTCTAGCTCACCCCTAGGTTGGGTGATAGATCGATCGGCCATCTGAAGAGTGAAATGCGCAGGTTTTAACTCTCCGATCCCTAATTGCTCATAAACAGAATACGGAAGCAAGTTAACACTAGCACCTAGATCGAGTAGAGCACGATTGATATTTTTATCCCCAATAGAAATTGAAATTGTAGGACTTCCGGGGTCCTTTCGTTTCTTGGGGAGTTGTTGTGTAAAAGCGGTGCTCACATTACTCGCAAGGAAAACTTTTTTAGGTACTTGAACTTTTCTCTTCCTAGTGCACAAGTCCTTTAAGATTTTTGCATATGACGGAACTTGTTGAATAGCATCTAGGAGAGGAATGTTTATGTTAACTTGCTTAAAAATTTCCACAATCTTCTCCATTTGTGGACTTGGTCTGTTGCTCCTTAACCTGTTTAGATAAGGTGCTTTATCAATAATGGTTTGGTCCAACATTGGAGAGGATTGTGGGGACGGATTCGATCCCAAAATTGGAGTGGGAATCGACTTAGATAGATTTGGTGAAATGGGCGAAGGGTTCGAGCCTTAGGGAAAACGGAGAATAGGCTCGGGTGAAGGTGGGAGACTAGACGAATTAGGGGAAGAAGAAGAAGAAGCTGGGGTATCAAATGTTTCACTATCATCACATTGCTCACCCACTCGGTTATTCAGCACTTTTCCCTATCTCAACGTGGTAACAACACTCACATTATAACTTTGTGAGTGGCCAGGATTAGGTATGGGTTGAGATGGGAGTTTCCCTTTCTCTCTCGCACTCATTGCGGCGTTTAATTGTGCGATTTGGTTTTCTAATGATTTAATACTCTCACCATGGGAGGCGGATTTTTTCGTTATGGTATCAATAGAAGACCTTATCTCAGCCGAATTTTGCATGGATTGTTTCATGAACATATCCAAAGTTTGTGCAAGTGAGTTGTCAGTACCGGCCACTTGCGGTGTAGAAATGTTGGCCGGATTTTGGAAATTTTGTGACTGAAAGGGGGGCTGATTCTGTGGTTGTGGTTGCTGTGGAGGAGGTCTTTGATAATTGCTTTGTTGGTTTTGATTCCAAGCAAAGTTAGGATGATTCCTCCATCCTTGATTGTATGTGGAAGAATAAGGGTCGTTTCTAGGTCGCTGCTGAAAAGCAGCATTAGCTTGAAACGATGCATTCATAGGGCATTCTTCCGTTAAGTGTGAAGGTGTTGGAGATAGTGCCCTCAGAGTCAATTATTAGGTCACAGGTACGTGATTGTAATGATTGAGGGAGGACCTATCCCGGTAGGACAGTCTTACTCGAGATGATAGTATGCTATCTGGTTTACCTTTATCATCGTGTACTGTTTTAAGTGACATGACACGTCGCTATTACACGTTGATAGAGCCCCTAGGATTCTTGCTTGACCACCAGCAGTATGAGGGCGATCATATAAGTGGGAGCTGGGGGTCTACAAGCATATCCTTAAAAGGTCCCTAGTCGTGGGAGTTTCGAGACCGGGCATCGATACTCCATTAGTAGACTAGTGTATACAGTCGAGACCCCGACGAGGGGCGGTGGCCGGTCTCACAAGCCACTGGTGTCAGTTGGATCACCTAAGATGTATACAGGTGCTCATTGGGTTATGAGTACACCGGACAGGACTCGCCGGGAACATGCTAGTTGGTCATATACCAGACGTCAGATGGCAGTTCCCTGGTGACATGTGTGCAGGTTAGTTCATCGACCTGGGGATCGTCATTTGTCTCGTGTGAGTTCCCACTGTACTTTGATTACTACCCTACCACGGCTCAAAGGAGTCGTGCAAACAGGTTTTAGTTGGGTACAGTCCCGAGCCACATGGAGGCAGTGAGCGTATCTTCAGGGGTTCGTCTCTCCCGGTATTGGGGGTGAGGTCGTGCTGTGTCTAGGAGAGCCATTACACAAAGTCCTTGGCCAAGGCAAGGAGATTTACTGGTAGGTATTCCAGTAGTATCTCAGGGTGTTCTGGGCTACGCTCCGACACGACTTGTACCGCTTTTGGGGGTCTGACTTTTACCAACCCCCTAGGCCCGCCATGCGATACTCATAGACGAACGGACCGGACTGCACGGATATTGTCACTGACAGGCTCAGTAGGGTGTCAGGATGAGTTCGCTTATCGACGTCCCTTTTAGTCAATAGCTGGTGGCCCGTTACGTATTGGCTTATACCTCTGACGGGCTAGTGGTTAAATCCACAGCCATAGTATTGACGAGTCTTTAGAGTCCACCACACTTTCAGTTACTCAAGTTTCGGGCGAAACGCTGTAGAGGCCGTATGGAGATATGGCAGGGTCCGATCAGATACGTGCGGTATTGCACGGATCAGGATCGGACGGTTTGTACTAGTAGCCGTATAGGTATATGGCAGGGTTCGATCAGATACGTGCGGTATTGCACGGATCAGGATCGAACGGATATTACTAGCCGGCTTTGGTTTAAGCCGGTCCTAGTTTAGTACAGTGTAGATTTTGTCTCATTGCTTTTGTATCCGGACGGAATACAGATGCGGGTGTGTATGCACAGTGTTGGGGTTTTCCTGTAATTTATTACGGGACCAGTTTTCTGGAGTTGCCAGTTTGCATTCCGTTCCGGCCGGTTTTCCTTTGTTCTTTCCCGGCCGGACTTTTTCGATGGAGGGGGTTATTTGCAGTTTTGCAAATAACAATTTGTGGGGGGGTTTCTTGCAATTGTATTGATTATGATGGCTTTCATATCTTGCACCATTGACTTGCTTTTTATTGTGATTGAAAGGGTATGGGTTGAATAGTAGTTTAAGCATGGTGTATGTTTCTTTGACCATGGATATGGTCACCTTTCTTATGCTCCTACACTCACCTCCCTTTGCATTATGTGTTGATTCCTCCACCATTCTCATTCTCACAAGAAGAGAGTTTTATTCATGGTTGAGTGAGAAGAAGAAAAAGAGAAGGAGAGACCTTCATCCTTGAGAGTGTTTTTCATTCTTGATCTTTTTTCATGCCAAGAAAAATGAAAGCACCATTTTTCATACCTTCATTCCTCCATCTTCAAAAGGCAACCAAAACCCCAATGAGACATAAACCCTACACATCCTACAGCAAGCCTTGGGCATGTCGAGTTGCCGGCTTCATGCGCGAGTTGCCTCGGTATAGAGGCGGGAGCCCGTAAAAGTACCCGGCTTCGTGGTGCCCTTTCCGACGAGGAGGAGACGGACGGAGATCCCGCGAGGAGATCGGAGTGGAGATGAAGACCGGAGGACTAGGATCGTCGGTATACATCTCTTCCCTTTCTATTTGTAGCGTAGACTAGTTAATGGTTCGATCCGGAGTTTAGTGCGCGGTGGTGCCGGTTTGCAAAGTCCGCAAAAATTTAAGTTTATCACCGTTTTCGCATTCCGGCGTCGGATTGACGGCCGGGGCGCCGCCGTGCACTTACAGTGGTATCAGAGCCTCGCCATTAACTTCGTCTAGCTTTTGTGTAATGTGTTTTACGTTTCCGATCGAACAAAATCCCGAAAACCCGTATTTCTTTGCACATCAGTTTCTGTCGAATTTTTTTTGAGTCCAAAAATTTTTCAGGTGGTCTCAGAATGATGTGCAGGGAAAACTAAGCACACTGTAAAAATTTGGTACCTCGATCTCCCCATTCCGCCGCGGAAGGGCGGCCAAATCCCTGATTTTGCCGCGCTTCCGCCGCGGATTTTACTGTTCACCACCCCAAATTTTTCCAGTGTGTTTCTGAGTGATAAGTGTGGTTTTTGGAATATTAAAATTGGGCCCAGGTTTTCTGTGGTTGCTACAGTTTGTTTGGGGGCCCACTTGTTAATGTTTGATCAATCGGAAAATTTTAAACACATTTTTCACAGTATTTACATTATATCTGCGACCGTGAATGTCACTCGATCGGTAAATCCGGTCTAACTGCTATAGCCCGGTTAGACGGATTTGCGAACGTGATTTTCACATTGATGTTCTATGTATTTGCTGTGTTGTTGCGGATCGGTCGTGGGGATAGCCTGGATGCAATGCTAGTACAGTTTTGTTGTATTATGTACATTTGATATTGCGGGGCGAGCGTCCGACATGTGGACTGCCGTCACTTCCTGACTGTATTATTATTTTGGGGCACGACCTGGTTGCGGTCGATGTACCCGGTGTATGTATATTTTACTTTCTGTACTAGGATTGCCCCGCGGAGGGGTGCACGGATAGCCGGGTTCTGGAGGGCAACAAGCCCGCATCTCATGGCATTGAGACGGAGGGGGCTTCACTCTAGGATTGGCGGGCTATTCGCCGCACTCGTAGGGGGTACAGGTTGACCCAGGAGGGGTGCCCAAGTTGCCGGATTCCGTGAAGTGCTGGGTGGTCCATTCACGGCGCTGAAGGGGGCTGCCTCGCTTCAGGTTTTGGCGGGTGACTTGCCGCGCCCGTAGGGGTCTAGGATTTCATTGCACAGGCTATCCACACGACCAGGGGAACGTCGGGTTTCAGTAGTGGCTCTGTGAAACCCGGGGATCCCAGATATCTGTATTGTTCTGTGATGCTGTACATTTCTGTGATGTTGCATTTCTTTCACGCCTTGAGCGAAATACTATATATTGGTATATATATTAGTAGATGTTGTATATGTTTTTCATCCGCGCTAGTCCAGTCCCCGCTCTGCCGTTAGTTAGCTAACCTAACGGGTGATGACGGGACCCAGTGGCGAATGCGGATGGCATATACGTACATCAGTATATTTTCGTTCTTTTTGGTGTGATCAATTGATGGGACTGCGTTGATTCGGATCAATGCAAGTTAAAAACAAACCTAATCTGATGTTGTTGGAACACTTTTCAAAAAGCTGTTATTGCAAGGACGTTCACTTTTGTTTTGCATCGCGGTATTCATTTAGAATATCCCGCTCCTCAGTCGACGAGGCAAGGGCCGAGATCCCTTCACCGGGAGTGACCCCTTGGACAAAAAGTTTGCGTCAGGGCATTAACTTCACTATAGCCGATTACTTTTGCTTTGCACCGTGGTATTCAGTTGGAATATCCTGCACCCCATTCTACGGGGAAAGAGCCGAGATCCCTTCACCGGGAGTGACCTCTTTAGTAAAGGTTTTCGTCACTATATTTTCTTAAAAGCTATCTGTTCCTTCGACGATATCAAGTTCTTTACGTTAAAGGTTTTCGCCAGAAACCATTCGTAGCCCTCCGTCGTTTCATATGGGTGGTCAATAGTATTCAAGCTGTGTATGTTGGCCAAAGTCAAGGCACAGTGATTGGTAGCTATTGGGGTATTCATATGCAGCATAGATAGATGCGTTGGTTTGGGACAGTCGTGCTGCCATTTTGGCCAAAGTCAAGGGTATGTACGGGTGGATTCAAATTAACCTGGAGAATGACGGGTAGAACTTGACATGTGACTTATGATATGTTGGCCAAAGTCAAGGTCATAAGAGCATGGGGCAGAAATCACATCGGGAGTTTCAAAAGTACTGAAACTTGCCAGATATGCGCATACCTTCTGGAGTGTGATACCGTGAGCGGATTCCGTCACGTTGTCATGCGATGAGAGTTGGATCCCGATTCCCACTGATGAGTTAGTTTACTCCTCGGGTAACCCCGACTAATTCTTCTTTCAGGTTTGGAGGAGAATTTGAGGTACAGTGGGAGGTTTCCAGATTAGATAAATTGGTAACCATTCTGATCTAGGTTAGAGTGCACGCTGAGTGTTTCTTTTCTCTCTCTCTTTGGTAGCGACCATTGACCCGACCCTAAGACTTTGACTCAGTGACCAAGTTGACCGAACCTTCTTAACACCGGCTTTTGGATTGTCAGAGTTGCAGACCTCATTGCCACTCCTACTTTTACCCTTTTCTCCAGGACACCCCGTATTACTGCGAACGTCCACTTCCATTGGACAAAACCATCGTATGGTTAGATACGAACTCGAAGGAATTCGAGGATGGTTTCTGGTTCTGGAGAAAACGGATAGGATTATTCAGTTGTCTTTTCCTTTTACCCTCTCTCAGGTTACGAGTACTCCTTGGTTTAGGGGTAGTACACCTATTATGCAAATTGGATTGTCTTCTTCCAAACCTTAGGCTGGTGCCGACCGGTAGGGAATGAAGAAAACCAATTAGCATAACGATGGTGTACAGAAGGTATTAAGTTCAGACAAAGCAAGGGATTAGTAAGAGGGCAAAGTAAATTGCAACAGATATTCACGACCAAACCAAATATTTCGTTACCACTCCCACATCACCTTTGTATTTCTCCAGGACACTCCGTATCACTATGAAGATCCACAGTTTATTTGGATACTCCATCGTATGGTTATATACGAACTCGAATGGAACTTGTTCCAGTTCGGGGATGGATTCTGGTCCAGGAGAAATAGGAATAAAGTACATTCAGGTGTCTTTTATCTTCACCTTCTCTCGCGTTGCGAGTGCTCCTAGGATTAGGACAGTACACCCTTTATGCTTATTGGATAGTCTTCTTCCAAACCATAGGCTGGTGCCGAACGGTAGGGAAGGAAGAAAACCAATTGGCCTAAAGGGGTGTGCGGAAGGTAATGACTAAAGACATATGAAGGGATTTGGAGAGGTGGCAAAGAATTATACGGTTATAGTTGTGAATCTGGATAATGGAAGAGGCATTACTAAGAATACCGGGATACCCCCACCGAAACATTTCAATGTTTCAGTTTCACTGTGTACTGTTAAAAGAAAACTGATTTCCCGATTAGATACTTACTCCAGGGTATGTATTTACCAGGTATGATTCTCACATCTGTATGGTTTTACAGATGATGAGTGGGAGTAGGTTATTGGGAATTGGGTGATCATCCTCATTATATCGGGATTCGTTGTAATCGGTGATATTTGAGGAAATCACCTGGGCTGTTTGCCGGTCGGCAAATATTTGGTTTTGAATATCCGCTGTTATGCACCAATTTCAAATTGATATATCTGTACGTCTATTTTCATAGAGTGAGATATACCTTTCTGAAATTATGTCTACGACATTTACCTATATCAGTGGATGGTTAGGTAAGGAGCATTAAACAGCGGTGTAATTCTTCTTAACCATAAGTACAGTTTTCAACCTACGACACACAGTGAATGAGTTATCAGACTCAAGGGACTTATACAGAGTATTGTATGTTGTCCAGGGTCCATCAGGACAGAGGGGTTGGTCCTCGTACTACATTCAGTTTACTTATGACTTCTCTAATTTTTAGACAAGTGTTTCGTGGAAACACAGGGTCCGAATTTGGAGAAGTTATAGGTATTTGAATAGAGTAGAGAACCAGGTGTAGCAAGTATCGGGATTCTTCAAGGTGATCGAAGATGTAGATACTTGTGTATGGTATTCAGTAATGATAAAGAGAAATTGCTTCTCTTTCAGGTTACTCATAATTGGAAGCATTCCTAAGTTGAGTAACGCTGATCGGCCTCCTTCCATTTAGTTGACATGCGCTGGGGACAGCTGCATGATTTGAATCTGGTTCAATTAAATCAGTGCCTCTGTTCTATATTGGATATAGTACAGTTCATATATTAACATTGTTAAGGTACGGGGAGTTGTCCGGCTTATGATTGAAACCAGACTCTGGATAACTCAAGGCACGTTTCTGTAATGGCTGTTTGTGGGTTGACCCAGGCTATGACGAGGGTTGATTTTCTACCATCCGGCAGATCAATAGAAATATTGTTCTAGACTCGCCACAGTTTTATTAAAAATGGATTTTTCAAAAACAGTAGTGGGAGTATGGTAGAACTGGAAGTGATTCCAGAACCGCAAACGATTACTGAAGATTTGATAAGGAACCTAAGGATTCAATCTGATTTGACATTCCATTGGCCACTCCGCAGATAAGGTGGGTAACTTCAGGCACCCGAGAGGTACTCCGGTAGCCTCTAGGACGGTGACAGGGAAGTTCTTGTTTACCCACACTTGCCATTGTTGTTGTTCCAGGCTGCGAGACCCGGCAGGAGGATGAGTATAGCGTCGTTCTAAACTAGCTTTAGAAGTGCACGTGTATATGACTCTGCCAGAGGGTTTTCGTAGTCAGTGGGAGCAGCGGAAGCATTGGTGGTCATCAGGCTTATGTCTATTTATAGACTAAAGCAGATATTGCGGAGATAGATCATCTGTTTCTGATGTGACAGTCATAGGTTTGACGTCATCAGAATTGGGGATGGATCTGTTGAGAAGGTAGTAGGAAGTGATATTCCTATACAACGATCGGTTATACTTTGGTCGTCACACAGTGTTTTCTCCACTTGGGACTTGGACATTATATCAGACATACTGGTTACTGGATATATGGTTTTAGATCTAGATTTGGGTGGTTTCCCAATCAGGGTACTTGACAGCATTCTAAGAGTATTTAGGATGGTCGACTCCTGTCACGGTAGTGTACCTGCAGGTAATGGAGTCACCCTCTCCAAAGGTGTCTTACAGACTAAAGGGGAGAGGGACGTGCATGATTGGCAGATCACTTGCTTAGGCAATTGAGTCAATCATGAGATGTCAAGTACCACACCAGATGTTTTTCTTGCACTAGATGCAATAAGTTGACATTAATCCAATCCTGGAGAAACAGTCGGAAGCAGTTTTAGAACATAAGTGGATGTTCTAGGGATATGATAACGACAGCCTCATTCAGGAGACGGTTATCATTCCAGGCTTCCAAGGTGACATGGACGACAAGGAGGTTGTCAGAGTTATAGTTTTCCCTCTGACGAGGGGCAGTATTTTGGACAGGTGATCCAAGGCAATACTGAGGGAGGCATGGCGCGCAGGATACTGATTAAGTTCAGTTGACGATACAGTCTAAGAAGTTTGGATTTGGAGTTCATTTATGAGCTATGTCCCATCAGACATCCAGACACATTCTAAGACAGGTATTGCTCATTTCGGGAGATGGGTTTCTCCGCGAACATGAGATATAGAGAGACATAGAAAGAAACAACTAACCGGATCCACTCACTGAGGCTATTCCTCGAACGCAATAGTTCCGCAAACGAGCTTTGTGAGACTGACTAGTAGAGGAGTTGGATGTTCGGTATCACACGGGCTGTGAGTATGCGACATCGCAATAATTAGCCTTGAGTGCAAGTGGGAGATTGTTGGAGATAGTGCCCTCAGAGTCAATTATTAGGTCACAGGTACGTGATTGTAATGATTGAGGGAGGACCTATCCCGGTAGGACAGTCTTACTCGAGATGATAGTATGCTATCTGGTTTACCTTTATCATCGTGTACTGTTTTAAGTGACATGACACGTCGCTATTACACGTTGATAGAGCCCCTAGGATTCTTGCTTGACCACCAGCAGTATGAGGGCGATCATATAAGTGGGAGCTGGGGGTCTACAAGCATATCCTTAAAAGGTCCCTAGTCGTGGGAGTTTCGAGACCGGGCATCGATACTCCATTAGTAGACTAGTGTATACAGTCGAGACCCCGACGAGGGGCGGTGGCCGGTCTCACAAGCCACTGGTGTCAGTTGGATCACCTAAGATGTATACAGGTGCTCATTGGGTTATGAGTACACCGGACAGGACTCGCCGGGAACATGCTAGTTGGTCATATACCAGACGTCAGATGGCAGTTCCCTGGTGACATGTGTGCAGGTTAGTTCATCGACCTGGGGATCGTCATTTGTCTCGTGTGAGTTCCCACTGTACTTTGATTACTACCCTACCACGGCTCAAAGGAGTCGTGCAAACAGGTTTTAGTTGGGTACAGTCCCGAGCCACATGGAGGCAGTGAGCGTATCTTCACGGGTTCGTCTCTCCCGGTATTGGGGGTGAGGTCGTGCTGTGTCTAGGAGAGCCATTACACAAAGTCCTTGGCCAAGGCAAGGAGATTTACTGGTAGGTATTCCAGTAGTATCTCAGGGTGTTCTGGGCTACGCTCCGACACGACTTGTACCGCTTTTGGGGGTCTGACTTTTACCAACCCCCTAGGCCCGCCATGCGATACTCATAGACGAACGGACCGGACTGCACGGATATTGTCACTGACAGGCTCAGTAGGGTGTCAGGATGAGTTCGCTTATCGACGTCCCTTTTAGTCAATAGCTGGTGGCCCGTTACGTATTGGCTTATACCTCTGACGGGCTAGTGGTTAAATCCACAGCCATAGTATTGACGAGTCTTTAGAGTCCACCACACTTTCAGTTACTCAAGTTTCGGGCGAAACGCTGTAGAGGCCGTATGGAGATATGGCAGGGTCCGATCAGATACGTGCGGTATTGCACGGATCAGGATCGGACGGTTTGTACTAGTAGCCGTATAGGTATATGGCAGGGTTCGATCAGATACGTGCGGTATTGCACGGATCAGGATCGAACGGATATTACTAGCCGGCTTTGGTTTAAGCCGGTCCTAGTTTAGTACAGTGTAGATTTTGTCTCATTGCTTTTGTATCCGGACGGAATACAGATGCGGGTGTGTATGCACAGTGTTGGGGTTTTCCTGTAATTTATTACGGGACCAGTTTTCTGGAGTTGCCAGTTTGCATTCCGTTCCGGCCGGTTTTCCTTTGTTCTTTCCCGGCCGGACTTTTTCGATGGAGGGGGTTATTTGCAGTTTTGCAAATAACAATTTGTGGGGGGGTTTCTTGCAATTGTATTGATTATGATGGCTTTCATATCTTGCACCATTGACTTGCTTTTTATTGTGATTGAAAGGGTATGGGTTGAATAGTAGTTTAAGCATGGTGTATGTTTCTTTGACCATGGATATGGTCACCTTTCTTATGCTCCTACACTCACCTCCCTTTGCATTATGTGTTGATTCCTCCACCATTCTCATTCTCACAAGAAGAGAGTTTTATTCATGGTTGAGTGAGAAGAAGAAAAAGAGAAGGAGAGACCTTCATCCTTGAGAGTGTTTTTCATTCTTGATCTTTTTTCATGCCAAGAAAAATGAAAGCACCATTTTTCATACCTTCATTCCTCCATCTTCAAAAGGCAACCAAAACCCCAATGAGACATAAACCCTACACATCCTACAGCAAGCCTTGGGCATGTCGAGTTGCCGGCTTCATGCGCGAGTTGCCTCGGTATAGAGGCGGGAGCCCGTAAAAGTACCCGGCTTCGTGGTGCCCTTTCCGACGAGGAGGAGACGGACGGAGATCCCGCGAGGAGATCGGAGTGGAGATGAAGACCGGAGGACTAGGATCGTCGGTATACATCTCTTCCCTTTTTATTTGTAGCGTAGACTAGTTAATGGTTCGATCCGGAGTTTAGTGCGCGGTGGTGCCGGTTTGCAAAGTCCGCAAAAATTTAAGTTTATCACCGTTTCCGCATTCCGGCGTCGGATTGACGGCCGGGGCGCCGCCGTGCACTTACAGAAGGATCCGAACAGCAACCACAGACGGTCTTAGGAAGCGTGACCTGATTTAGGGAGAATGATGAGAATTTGTTCTCAATAGCGTCGAGTTTCTTCTGTATCGCTGCCATTTCGGCTTTCACTGCAATAGAAACATCGAGCTGGTGAATACCTCCCTTAGTTGAAGGTGGTCTAACGCTTTCCCACTGCAACGTGTGTTCAGCAAGATCTTCCAGATATTTCCATGCTTCACCGTCATCTTTAGACATGAAATTGCATTGACACATTGTTTCAAGCATCTGCTTTGTCGCTGGATTAATGCCCTCATATATAATCCGACATAAATCCCATCTTTGTATTCCGTGATGGGGGCATTGGACAAGCAGATCCTTGAAACGTTCAAAGCACTTCCAAAATGGTTCATTGGGAAGCTGGGTGAACTGGTTGATCTCGCTCCTAATGTGGGCAGTCTTATGGTTTGGGTAAAACTTCTTAAGAAATGCTATGACGAATTCATCCCAATTAGTGATAGAGTGTGCGGCAGTATTATAAAGCCATTTTTCTGCCAAGTCGCACAGTGTGAATGGGAGAAGACGTAAGCGCATAGCATCTAAAGTCAATTGTGAAGTACCCATCATTGCGCATACGTTCTCGAATTTGGTGATGAAAACGTACGCGTCTTCCGACTCAAGCCCGTGAAATTTGGGCAGCAGATTGATGTAGTGGGGTTTAATTTCGAAATTATCCCCGTTAGGTGGTGGAAGAGATAGATAAGTAGGAAGGGGACCACGAATAGGATAGCATCTCTCTTGGAGAGAGATGCGCGGTGGATTCTGCGCACCTACGGGCGGTGGTAGCGTGGTGTTATACTCTGATGGAGTGCCGTCCATCTCGGTCGATGTGGTGTGTGGTGGGGGAAAAGAAGATGAAGAAGTACCGACTTCGGCGTCGATAGCAGGAACGCGGACAAGACGGGCACTAGGATCCCGTGTCCAGCCGAGCATGCATTAAGCGGGTTTAGTGCAAGTGGCAGCGTGTGTGTGGTTTTAAAAATTGGTTTGTTTTTTGAAAAAGTGGGACTCAAGACAAATCACCCTAAGATGCACAAGCAACCCTAGAACTAAGGTCACCTAGGTCCAGTCTCTAGACTGCTCCTAGACTTCCAAAGGACAAGCCGCAGGATAAATCCTCTACCGCCTCCGTACTACCCTTGTAGCCAGATAAGTGCCAGGTAAGTGGGAAGGAACCATGTCGTGGGCCTAATTAAAAACCACTAGCCTTTGTCACACTTGCCTAGGCACTACAAAAGTAATGCGGATAAACGATAGATTACCCACGACCTTCCTCTGTCCTTATTGAGCGCGACAGTCCTTAGAGTCTGGTCTAGATATTTTTTAAATTAATGAAGGGTTGATCTATATGCTCAGTTTGTGATTTGTGGGGCTTAGGAAGGGTGATGAAATCCCCACCTAATCTTGATTTGGTCTTTGCCCCTTAAAGTCCGTATTAAATATGCAAAACAAAACCAATCACAAAACTTTTGCAAAAAGATTTTTGAGCGGCGCTATTTTGCAAAGAATCCTGCAGAAAATAGATTTTATTGGATTTGAGGGGAGAGAGAAGGAGTTGAGAAAGATACCAGAGAAGGTTGAAGCCCTAATTCCTCCAACTTGCCGCGATTCCGTCGCAGAAGGGGCACTTTCGCCGCGGTTCCGCCGCGTGGCAGAGGGATCACTTGATGAAATTTTTTGTATAGCCTTCTGTGCTCCTCTGGATCTCTAAAAATGTCTCTGTTCCCTGTTCCCCTTAATTCTGTGTCTCCAGATCTCCTTGCAAAAATTCACGCACAAATCGCTAAATATGCAATTTGTAGTTTTGTGTTAATAATGATATGACTCGTCTAAGAATTCAACACAAATAGTAAAAATAAAAAATTACGCACGTATCCCCGGCAACGGCGCCATTTGACTGTCACGGAAAGAGTGTGTTTGTATCTAGTTAACCGCAATCAATAACGGTGTCGCGTGTAGCTAGACCGAGATGAGTACGGGTCGTCCTCTGGGAAACGTTGAATCTTTTATTCTTACTTTAGATGTGTTGAGAAAGAGAGGAGGGATAAAGAATTTTATAGAATGGTTTCTAGATCTACGTTAAACAAGAATGTAAAATATAGATCTAGATTATTTTAAAGATATAGTAAATATAATAAGAAGGCTTGTAGGGTTCGTTAGGATTTAGTAGTTATGGACGATTAATTAAAAGTTACCCTTTTTATCCATTAATAGATTTAGAACTAGAACGACGGTGATGCGTGTAGATTAGGGTTTCTGGAGGGAAAAGGAATCCCACTCTTAACCCTTATCTCGACACGGAACTCCGTTCATATCTAGCCTTTACCAAAACAATCAGTAATCTAATCTCTAATCGTGGTCGGAACTAGAAAAGAATTGCTAGCGCGCCCGATTAGGATGTTAATGATTCTTTTGATAAAGTTCCTAAACTTTATAGGACTTAAAAAGAGTTTAATTATTTTCATCGTCCATTAGCCTATCCTAATCCTACGAACCCTAACAAGCGGAGAATTACTCGCGCATGTTAGGAAAAGAAGATGGAAAGATAGAGAGGGAAAACATAATGTAAAATGCAAAAGAATTAAAAAGAACTACCTTTATTAATCGACTTGAACAAACTACACTTTAATTCGTAGAAAATGATTACAAAACTAGTTGCTTCTCGATCTTTCCTAAGGCGGTAGTCGAACAGTCGATGATCAGCCTGGATGCGTGAGCGTCGGGAGCTTCGTGATCTCTTCGGCTTGATGATTGTTCCAAGAGGCTCTCGGTGCTCTTTTATAGTGCAAAGCCAGAATCTTATTGTTGAAAACTTGGAAAAATATAGATTTGATTCACCCCAAAAAATCTGGTACTTTAACTCCCTAGACTTGCGGCGGATCCGCGGCCCAAGGGTGGGTTTGGCCGCGGATCCGCGCTCAAAGGTGGGGATCTCTCGATCAAATTTCTTGGGCTTTCTTCTCGTGACATGTGGCAATCCTAGGCACCTTTAGAATTCAGAAATCTTCTCTCGGTTGCTTCCAGACTTGGTCTCCAAGTTTTGCTTCTTAATTTGGCAAGTTTTCTTCAACAAATTGATTTGTTTGATAAATTCTGCATAACAACTTGGAAAATTCTGCACAATAATCTCAAATAATATTTAGTAGGCTTAGTTCTACTAGGATTTGGTCAATATATTTATTTGCATACATTTTCCTACCAAATGATAATTAAAATATATTAACACATGGAAAATGGTGTTTTAACACATAAACCCTCATATGTATAATATATTAAAATAAAGTCCTTTTTTAATATAAAAATGGTAGGAAAAATGTAATACAAATGTGCAGTTTTATCAACTGAACAGCTGGTGACTAAGTGCATCAAGAACTACGTTCACCTTTTGAGGATGATACTGTAGGTTGATGTCGAAGTCTGCCATGAGTTCTAGCCATCTTCTCTGCCGCATGTTGAGTTCCTTCTGAGTAAATACATACTTTAGATTTTCATGATCAGTGTATATATCCACACATTCTCCCAAAAGTTAGTGACACCAAATCTTGAATGCGGAGATGACGACTGCAAATTCCAGATCATGTGTTGGATAGTTGCGTTCATAAACTTTTAATTGCCTTGATGCAAAAGCCATAACTTTTCCATGCTGCTATAGAACACATCCTAATCCATTACCAGACGCATCACAATGTAAATCAAATCCGCCAGATTGATTCGGTATTACAAAAATAGGTGCAGAGGTTAATCTCGACTTGAGTTCTACAAAAACCTTCTCACATGTTTTTGACCATACGAATGCTTCATCTTTACGTGTGAGCTTAGTCAGGGATGCTACGATCTTTAAAAATCCTTCGATGAAGCGTCTGCAATATCCTGCTAAGCCAAGAAACTTCTTATATCTTTCACCCTCTTTGGTGTCGGCCATTCACTGACAACAGACATC
Organism: Agapanthus africanus; assembly: GCA_030015575.1. Taxonomy (NCBI): domain Eukaryota; kingdom Viridiplantae; phylum Streptophyta; class Magnoliopsida; order Asparagales; family Amaryllidaceae; genus Agapanthus; species Agapanthus africanus. Next base: position 717,579,188 of record CM057337.1, read on the forward strand.
TTACCTGGATCTACAGAGATCCCTTTGCCTGAAACGACGTGTCCGAGAAATCCGACTTAATCTAGCTAAAATTTATACTTGCTGTACTTGGCGTAGAGCTGGTATTGACGTAATGTCTCCAGGACAATGCATAAGTGCTCGGCGTGCTCTTTTCGATTCTTTGAATACACTAGGATGTCATTGATGAAGATGACAACAAACCTATCTAAGTACTCTCAGAAAACTTGGTTCATCAAGTTCATAAAGATGGCAGGTGTGTTGGTCACTCCAAATGGCATTACGAGATATTCATAATGGCCATAACGAGTCATAAACGTCGTATTCGGAATGTCGGACTTCTTGACCTTCACCTGATGATAACCTGAACGAAGATCTAACTTTGAAAAGATACAAGATCCACTCAACTGATCGAAAAGGTCATCGATGCAAGATAATGGATACTTGTTCTTAATAGTTACTTTGTTCAGGACTCGATAATCCACGCACATCCGGTAAGTACCTTCCTTCTTCTTTACCAGCAGCATCGGAGATCACCAACTTGAAGTACTGGGTCTAATCCAACCTTTCTTCAAGAGTTCGTCCAACTGCATACGGATCTCCTTCAATCCCTCCGGACTTAATCGGTATGGAGCTTTTATTATAGGTTGTGCACCGGGTTGCAAATTAATACTGAATTCAAGAGCTTGATCGGGAGGCAAACTTGATATATCTTTAGGGAAAACATCCTTGAACTCTCGAACAACTTCTGGTTTCGATCCTTCCGTTTGCAACGCTGCAATATTTGCCGTCTTTGGTTTTACTCTATAGATGGTAGGCTCTAAGGCCCGGTCTCCGGTTTTGAAATAGTACACTGGGTGATCTAGTATTTCAAACACTACCCTCCTTTGGCGACAGTCGATAGTAGCGAAGAAAGTTCCCAGCCAGTCCATCCCCAAGACTACGTCAAAATTCGGTATGTCCAGCACCTTGAAGTTTGCATAAAATTCTCGACAGCAGACGACCACTGAACACAGATCGTATCCTAAAGTTGCTTTTAGAATGCCGTTCCTTGAACTGACATTCCAGCTGGAAACGAGCGACTTAACTAGGATCGCATGAGTTCTTACGAACTGTTGCGACATGAAGCAATGTGATGCCTCAGTGTCGAAGAGCGCGAGTGCCGGTAGGGTGGCTACTAAGATTGTTCCTAAGTCGTGTGGGATAGGTTTAGATTTAACAAATATAGGATGACTGGGATATGAAATAACTTGAAAAGAAATAGGGAAGAGATTTACCAGTGATAACCTGACCCATAGTTTCGGCCTCTTCTATGACATAGTGAATGCTTGGCTTCACGACACTTTCCTCTATGCCTGGTTAAACACTCGGCATTGAGGTTGAGCGGTTTGGGTGTGGGGAGATGGTGCTGGTAGAGCTAACCAGGTAGGAGGAGCTTGGATCGACGGTCTAGCTGGAGGGTTGTTAGGTCCTCGGTTCTGGGGGCATGCTCTGATAGCGTGAGTAGAAGACCCACAGATCAAGCACAAATTGTTTGCCATACGATAGTTCTTCACTAAATGCCCGGTTCTTTTGCAGTAGCTGCAAAAGTCTGGCTTGTTGTTGGCGAACGAATCTCCTGGCCTCCAAGATGGGCTGTTGAAAGCTGACCTGGAAGAGGCCCTTCCTGCGATCTGGTGCATAGGAATTTTCACACCAGCCGACTGCGGCCTGCCCTTCTTCTTCACAACTGCCTTATAGCGGTGGGTAGCCTTCAAAGTAAAGCTCGTGGGTTGGGAAATCCCCTATGGCGAGTGCAGCTTGGATTTCAGGGTCCAACCCTTGCTGGAATCGTTGTGTCCGGATCTCAGCAGTGGGAATAAGGTGTGCAGCGAACCTTTTACGATCTTGTGTTAGTAGTGTTGTAAGTGAGATAGGAAAAATTGAACTTGAGACTATATCTTACCTGCCGAGCATGGTAAACTCAGCATCATATTCATCAACAGACTTGACCCATATCGATCCTTGCTGTAAATGGATGAATTGTTTCTCCATGTCAAAGCGGGCAGTCTCTGGAAAGTACTTCGCATCGAAGAGCTTTCGTAATGTTCTCTATTCTATCGGTTACACGAGACGGCTCTCCTAAGCTTTTGTAACGACCCTAAAATTCCTATACCTTCGCGTATTATTTCTTTAATAAAATATTACAATTATTTATTTTTGGTATATTTTATTTTCTATTAAATAGATTATCTTATCACTTCATCTATTTTTTCCATTCTATAATTTTTCAAAGCCCAAAATCCAAGCCAAGACAATTCCATTTGATTTCTTTATTTTCTTTTTCTAAGCCCACTTTCTTTTCAAGCAACAACATATATTTAATTCTTATTAAATATGTGCATGAACAACCTTATAACTCATTGCTTAAGTCCTTGCATTGTTATTCCATAGGTCACATGTTCAAATCCTCATTTTTGCAATTATTTTTTTTTATCAATTTTTATCCTTTTCATAACCTACAAATAAGATATTTCATTTTATCTTCTTTTTAACTCCCAACATAATTAGGATGGTTATAGATTATAATTAAGTAAAATTATTATGAAGAGTTTCAATTTACTTTTAATACAAATATCTCTTCATCTCTTCTTCATCCCACATTAGCCATTTCCTTTTGATCAATTCTAAAAATAAAATAAAATCTCTTTTCTCTTGAGTTTGGAGAAACACTGGTTCCATCAAGTTTCAAAAACTCAGCTGAGGATTTTATCTAAATGGTGAGCCGATTGTTATACCGACTCACACAACCTATAAGTCCACTCTCCTCCTCCTTTTCTCTACTTGAAATCCATCCCCTTACCATGCCTCCATCATGTCGAATCTTGAGATAACTAGTTTTTTTGTTAAATTAAAAAATGGTTGAAATAAATCATTTATGTTTAGTTATAAAATCTTGCATGCAATGGTTGATAACATGTTAAGTATTATTGTTTTAGACGGTTAATCATGACCGGATCATATATTTGCTTCACATATGTTAATTCATGTTATTTATCACTGAAATTTTATTTACTCATATTTATTTTTGCATACAAGAAAACAAAGTTATAAATAAATACCATAGATTTATCATTTTCAAATACGATCTTACAAAATCTTTATCTTTAAAATAATTTTTATAAATTAATTTCCACTTCCGTAAATTCTTGGAACATTAGGATAAAATAATAGATAGAATTCCAAATCTACAGTAAAAATTTCATATCAAACCGAATAACGGTTTAGAAATTATATAGTTTTTATTCACTGTTTTTAAAACCAAAAAAATTTGGGGACTCGATTTTTGTCGCACTTTTGGAGGAGTTTACAGGAAAGTTTGGGGACTCGATTGAAGTTTAGCACCACTTATCATTCTCAGACAGATGGCAAGTCAGAAAGAACGATCCAAACTCTTGAAGATATGTTGAGAGCTTGCATGTTGGACTTCAAGGGTTTATGGGAGGATCATCTACAGTTGGTGGAGTTTTCGTATAATAACATATTTCAGGCGACTATTCAGATGGTTCCATTCTAAGCGTTATATGGTCGCAAGTGTTGCTCACCCATTTGTTAAGACGATGTTGGAGAACGAAGATTATTGGGACCGGATCTTATCGTGCAAACCGTGGAGAAAATTAATACTATCCGGAATCATATGAAGGCAGCGCAAGATCGACAGAAAAGTTAGGCCGATACAGCAAGAAGACCTCTGGAGTTCGCAGTTGGTGATCTTGTATTCTTGAAAATATCACCGACTAGAGGAGTGATTCGTTTTGGGAGTTGAGGCAAGCTTAATCCTCGATATGTGGGGCATTTCGATATCATCGAGCGCGTTGGAGAAGTAGCTTATCGATTGGCTTTACCACCATCTTTGCCGAGTGTTCATGACGTGTTTCATGTATCTCAACTCCGTAAGTATGTTCGAAATGAGACACACGCACTAGATCATTCGGAGCTGATAGTAAGGGAGGACTTGAAATATGAAGAACGACTGATGTCGATTGTAGATCGAAGAGAAAAGGTCCTCAAGAACAAGGTTATCCTTCTCGTGCTTGTTTCATAGGGGAATCGCTCGCACGGAAAATCGACTTGGGAACGAGAAACCGAGATCCAACAGAAGTTTCCACACCTCTTCTCGTAGATTCATGTTTGTTTGTCTTTTCTTGTTTCGGGAATTTCGATGACGAAATTCTTTTTGTAGTTGGGTATAATGTAACACCTTAGTTCAGATATACCATATTCGATTTGTTTATTTTATTTATTTTGTGGCTATTTCTTGTTTTCATCCATTTTTGGGTGCGGATAGTGTTTTGGTATCTGTGCTTAGTATCCGACCCGACCCGCATGCTTGAGACCCGTCTTGGTTCTTGATTATGTTTTATCCTTGCTAGTGCTGAGAATCCGTGCACACTTATGTTCCGTATACCTGCATCGTATATCTGGATGCATATATTTTTAATAATACAATTATAATCAAATAATATATTTTTTAAATACCTAGCATCCCGCATCATACCCCAGACCCTATGGTTGCGTCTGTACATCGTGTTCACGTCCTGTTTAGTGAAACAGATTCGTTTGGATCGCTACGTGCATACTACGTGTATCCGTTCTTGGGAGTATGCATTTTCTTTAACCGAACATCGCATTTTGGTTTTGGTTGACACGTATATTATCTATATTTTCAAACCGTAATTTTAGACCCAACCCGGGCATATTTTGGAGTATTTTTGTATTAGCCAGAAAACTCAAAATATATAATATAAAATTCTTTATATAGGGTGTTTTTCGTCACACCATTGAGATGGGAATATGCTTCGCTTGTCAGGCGTAATGCTGATTCCTCCTGCCTGAGGTGGGCTGGAGTTTATTGATTGTGGAGATCCAAATCTCCGGCAGCTACGGACTGAGCTTCCGTTAATTACCCCTCGCCTTTGGAGTGAAGGAATCTCTGATTGACGGGTCAAACTGGTCATGCGAACTCAATGTGCAGTGTGCGTGTGTTGTGTTTTGATGGGTCTTGAGCATATCGGGGGCCACACCGAGTTTATGAGGGTCCTGCTACCCGGATAGTGGGCTGGGGGTCAAGAGGGCTAGCAGCCTCTTGCGGGGTGCAGGGTTGTACCTCGTTAGAAATTTTTTTCTAACGAGAACAGTGTCGTGGAGTGTGTGTATATATAAAAAGAAATAGCGTCCAAAGGATACGTGAGCGCCAGCGGCTCACGTGCTTGGCACGCGGGCGCCAGCGTCTCACGTGCTTGGCATGTGGGCGCTGGGCGCTAGCAGGAAAAAAGGGGGCCTTAGCCCTCTATACGGGGAGTTGTACTCCCAATTGACTTTTGAAGTTAAACTCCTAAAAAATGGACAAAGGGGATTAGCCCCTGCACTGGGAGTTGAGCCCCTGCACTGGGAGTTGTACCCCTGCACTGGGAGTTGTACTCCCAATTGACTTTTGGAGTTAAACTCTTAAAAAGGGATTTATTATTATTTATTTATTTATTTATTTTTTGTGGAGTTAAACTCCTAAGAGATTTTTGGAGCTGATGAAAGGGGACCCCTTTCTTCTCCCTTGAGCCCTGGATCTTCCCAAAGTGGGATTCTTAGAGATGGGTCTCCTTCTTCCTCCTCTCTGTTGGCTGGATCTTGGGGGAAAAGGGGGATGAGACTTAAAAATCTCCCCTTTTAAAGATCTGATGGGAGATCTGAGCCCCCCTTTGTGGGTTTCATGGTTAGAAACTATTACTTTTTGGGGAAAGAAGAGTGAAACTCTTGATTTTATTTAAGAAAAAAGAAGAAGATTTAAAACCTTGAGGAAGGATAAGGAGGCACATAACCCTAATATTTTTAGAGAGAAAACGTTCTTGTTGATTTTTTTCATCATGTTTGTCTTTATAAGCTACATTTTACATATAGCCCCTTGGGCTTTGCCAAATGGCATTTGTGCCCCCATGCCTTATGTGCTTAATTCTTTTTGCACATAAGCCATGGGGTTTACAAAATTTTGGCTTTCTGCCCATTTTACATACATTTATTGCTAAAAATTACATTTAGACTAATTTATTACATCCTTTTTGATGTGGAGCCGGCCTCTTCCATGCTTGGTCTTGACTTGGGTTTAGGCCTACTTAGCTTGGGATCGGACCTACTTGACTTGGGGTTGACCTAGGTTTTGACTTGGTCGATCGGGATGAAACTTTTGACCCCAACAAAGTGCCTCCCATCAATACACGCACACCACATATATGGGTCGTGTGCATGAAATTGATGGATCTTCTTTCGCATGGAGGTTGAATTGATTTGGCTCCCGTTTTGACGATGTGGAGGTCGATGCTGCCCTTTTCACGACGTGGATGGTCGGTGCTGCCATTTTTGCGACTTGGATGGTCGGTGCTGCCATTTTTGCGACTTGGATGGTCGGTACTGCCCTTTTTGCGACTTGGATGGTCGGTACTGCCCTTTTTGTGACTTGGACGGTTGGTGTTGCCCTTTTAGCGACTTGGACGGTCGGTGCTGCCTTTTTTGTGACTTGCACGATCGATGCTGCCCTTTTTGCGACTTGAACGGTCGGTGCTGCCATTTTTGCGACGTGGACGGTCGATGCTGCCATTTAGCCACTTGGATGGTCGTGGCTGCCATTTTAGCGACTTGGATGGTCGTTGCTGCTATTTTTGCTACGTGGATAGTCGGTGCTGCCATTTTAGCTACGTGGACGGTCGATATTGCCATTTTAGCGACGTGGACGGTCGGTGCTGCCATTTTAGCGACGTGGACGGTCGGTGCTGCCATTTTAGCGACTTGGACGGTCTTTGCTTCCATTTTTGCGACTTGGACGGTCGGTGCTTCCATTTTTACGATGTGGACGGTCGATGATTTGATTTGACTTGCTCCTCTTTCGGCGGTGTCGGGATTTGATTTGACTTTCTTTGCCTCTTGCGATATCAGGGTTGAAGTTGAGTTACTTCGCTTTTTGCGGTGTCGGGGTTAAAGTTGACTTGCTCCTTTTTCTGCAATGTCAGAGTTGATTTGTTTGATTTGATTTATTTTAGGAGTTCTCTACCCGTCCAGCGGGACTTTGAGCTTGGAAGCGCTACTGGGTGGGACATTAATTTGATCTGTTTGATTTCTGCCTTATTTGGTAGGACTTTTGAATAATGAGAGGAACTTGGAATTTGGATTTTGTTTGGCATCGGTATTGCTGCACTGGAATAATGCTAGGAGCAACTCATCATTTGCCCTTGGGAAGACTTGGGATCTTTTTTTTGGCATCAACATTGCTGCACTGGAATAATTCCAGGTGCAACTCATCATTTTTCCCGGGAGAACTTAGGATTTGGCTTTTGAGTCGGCATCAACACCGCTAATTCTGAAGCGTAGTGCCAGGAGCGACTCATCATTTGCCTTTGGGAAGACTTGGGATTTAGGTTTTGGGTCGGCAACAACACCGCTAACACTGAAGCAATACTAAGAGTAACTCGTCATTTTCCATTGGGAAGACTTGGGATTTAGGTTTTGGGTCGGCATCAGCACCGCTAACACTAAAGCAATGCCAGGAGCGACTCATCATTTGCCGTTGCCCGTTGGGGACCGATGGCTTAGGAGACAGGTTTAGATCTCTATCACCTAAGGCTTTTCAATTTTATGAGCCGTAAGGGTCTCATAAAATCATTTTCTCCCTACGAGTCGAGAAGATCTCATAGGTGTATTTCTCCCTAGGAATCGTGGGGATCTCTAATTGTGTTGCTCCTTTGTGAGTCGAAAGGATTTCACACGTGGATTTTCTCCTCACAAAGTCGAGAGGACTTTGTGAGTGTATTTTATCTCTTTTTCACGAGTTTGTGCCCTTTCGGATTTTCATAAACTCGCCGGCAGTTCTGTTGTTTTTACTCACGGTGCCTTTTCAGGTTTTCATCCGTGCCCGTTTTGTTTGTGGATGTACCCTTTTTTTTTACATTGGCAGATCTTCATCGCTGGTGAATGTAGTCTCGTCGGTAGGACTTAGAAGAGATAGGTGTCATTTATGCCCGTGAATTGTATACGATTTTACATGATCTATGATCCAGACCAAAGGGCCGGTGTGCTCGATTCGCCTGCGACTTGGAGCATTCACGCATAATATTTCTTGAGATATCGGCCATTGATGGGTGGCATGGACTTTTCTCCCTCGGCGCTTATTAGTTGGTAGGAACCTCTATCGAACACTTTCTCGATGACGTATGGCCCTTCCCAATTTGGCTCGAATTTTCCATTGGCATGTCGATTGGGAATGATCGGCCTTTTGAGGACCAACGCTAATTCGCCTTTCTTGAAAGTACGAAGACGGGTCATCTTATCATAGGCCCGTAACATTTGGGCTCGGTACAGCTCCACATTTTGCTGTATTGCGAGCCTCTTTTCTTCGAGGGCGTCGAGCTCTTCGAGCTAAAGGAGAATGTTTTCCTCCTCCATCAACTCGTGTTGGACGACCATTCTTAGGCTTGGAACTTCGACTTCGAGGGGGAGGATCGCCTCCACTCCGAAGAGTAATGAGTATGGAGTGGATTGAGTTGGAGTACGGTGCATGGTAAGAATATGTCCACAACGCCTCGTGAAGTTTGAGATTCCAGTCTCTCTTATTGGCTGAGGTATTTTTCCTCAGGAGCTTGCATAGAGTTTTATTGAAGATTTCGGATAGCCCATTGGCTCTTGGATTATAGATGGAGGAATATCTCCAGTCAATCTTGTGCTGAGTAGCGAACTTTGAGACTTTGAAGCTCTTGAAAGAAGGCCCGTTGTCAGAAATGATTCTTCTAGGTGTACCAAAGCGATATAGAATATTATGCTGAAAGAACGTCAGAATATCTTCTGTCTTGACTTCTTTTAGCGGAACAGCTTCAGCCCATCTGGAAAAGTAGTCAGTTGCGTCCAATATGAACTGGAGCCCTTTGAATGATGGAAGATCAATTGGACTAACTATGTTGGTGCCCCAAACTTAGAAGGGCCATGACGCCACCGTAGGATGCAGCGGATTGGGATGCTTATGAATGAAGTCACCATGAATTTGGAAGAGATAACACCTCTTTGCAATCCCTTATCATGGTAGGCCAGTAATACCCGAGCCGTTTAATTTGAAGCCGCATTTTGGGGCCAAATTGGTGAGCTCCGCAGACGCCCGAGTGAACTTCTTTCATGACTTTTTGGGTTTTGGCCGATGATAGACACCCGAGTCAGAGTTGGTCATATGATCTGCGGTATAGCGTATTATTTACAAACACGTATCAGAGAGCTCTCTTCTTTAGTTGAATCCCCGCATATTTTTCTTCGGACAGCTTGTCGTATCAGAGATACTCTATGAAGGGTTCTCTCTAATCGGCCTTGTCTTGAATGATCGAAGCCTCTTCGGCAGGATTGTTCCCTTGTTCTACGCTTTCTTCTTCACGCAAAGTGACTGGAGACAGAATTTTCCGGCTTCTGACTATGATTAGAATTTCGTTCATGTCAGGATTAGCTAGCTCTTTAGCTAGGCGAGCGAGTACGTCGGCTTTTCCGTTCAACGCTCTAGGGACTCTCATTAGTTCAATGTGAGTGAACCATTTCATGAGTTCTAACACTCGGCTTCTATATCGAGCTAACTCAGGTTTGTATATCTTATAGTTGCCGCTTACTTGGTTGACGACAAGCTGGGAGTCACCGTAAACCCTTAGGCGAAGGATTTCCATTTCTATGGCAAGCTTCAGACCAGCTATCAGAGCTTCGTACTCAGCCTCGTTGTTTGTGCGAGACTCGGTGAGAGCGAAGAAACGTTGTAAGGTTCCTCCCGATGGCGTGACGAACACTAGCCCCATCCCTGCTTTTACCTTTGGGATGCTTGATTTGCTGGAGATTCTTATTGATGAGGCTCCATCGAAGTAGAGCTCCCAACATGGCTCGTCATCCTCGAGGCACGGCACTTGTTCCTCGGGTAACTCGCAATTGAGCGGCGACCCTTTTGGTATGGGATGAGCAGCGAGAAAGTCGGCGAGGGCTTGCCCTTTTACTGCTTTCTGAGGAGTATAAATTATGTCAAATTCAAGCAGCATGAGAGCCCATCTAGCCATTCTACCGGTTAGGCTTGATTTGGTCATTAAGTGTTTGAGCGGGCCGACCTTGGTGATCAGCATAACCCGATGAGCGAGCAGATAGTGCCTCAGCTTCTTCACAGCGAATATCAGAGCCAGGCATTGCTTTTCAATCGGGAAATAGTTGTGTTCCGCCCCGACTAAAGTTTGACTGAGGTAGTAGAGGGCAATCTCTTTTCCCTCCTCGTTGTTCTGGGCAAGGAGTGCACCGAGTGACTCATCTAGCGCGGCAGTATATAGAATCAATAGTTTATTTAGAATAGGGGCAGCAAGTACTAGATGGTGTAACAGGTACTGTTTGATGCTTTCGAACGCTTCTTAACATTCGGCATCCCGACAAAAGGAGCTCCTTTCTTCATGAGCTTTGAGAAAGGTCTACATCTCCCCGATAAATTTGAGATGAACCTTCGTATATAAGGAAGCTTGCCTTGAAAAGATCTTAGTTGTGTCAGATTCTTCGGAGGGGGCATCACCATGATGGCCTTTATCTTGGATGGGTCTACTTCGATCCCTCGATGTCGGAATATGAAGCACAGGAATTTTCCCGATGACACACCAAAAGCGCACTTCAGAGAATTCATTTTCAGATCGTATTCCCTCGGTCTAGCGAGAATGGTCCTAAGATCTTGATGTGATTGGCCTTGGCTTTAGTCTTGACGACCAGATTATCAACATAACATTCGACGACTTTATGGATTAGGTCATTGCCCTTTGATATGTAGAACCTGCGTTCTTCAGTCCAAACGGCATCACATTGTAACAGTATATGCTGATCGGGGTTTGAAATGTTGTATGCTTCCCATCCTCAAGCGACATTTTTATCTGATTGTATCCAGATGAACCATCCATGATGGTGAACAACTCGTAATTTGAGGTGTCATCGACCATCATTTATATGACCGGGCGGAAAATCATCTTTAGGGCATGCCTTGTTAAGGTCCCTGATATTGACACAAACCCGGATCTGCCCATTTTTCTTCTTTATTGGGATAATGCATGCAATCCAGTCTGCGTATTTCTCTTCCCTGATGAAGCCAGCATCGATAAGTTTCTTAGTTTCCTCGATGACCTTTTCTTCCAGCTCCCGTCTCATTCTTCGAGAAGCTTGTTTGACAGGCTTGGAATCAGGAGATATAGCCAGCTTATGCACGACCACTTCAGGGGAGAGGCCAGGCATTTCTTTGTACATCCATGCGAAGTGGTCGGTGAACTCATGCAGCAGGGCAATTATCTGCTCTTTCATTTCCTCTGACAAAAATGAGCTGATGTAGGTCGGCCTTGAATTATCGGGCGTTCACAAATCAACTTTGATTACCTCGTCGAAGGTTGCTTGTTCGCCATCTTCGAGCTCTCCAGGAGCTTCTTTTGGCTCGGCTATTTCGTCGTCATCATTTGACCTTTCGCTAGTTTCACCAACATGGATCATGAAGCATGCTTTGGCATCAGGTTGAATAAAACCTATGCCCCGTCTATCTGGGATTCGTCCGTCGATGAGTGCTCGGACCTGAGGCGGGTGCCACAGGCCCTCATAAAACATCACTTCGGAGTCTGTTTCCTGATTTAAAATCAGGAAAACCTACAGAAGAGGCTTCAGAAAAGGGTCACATGCTCACACGTGACCAGCAGTCACGTGTTGGCACGTGACATCTGAAAGCATCGGCAAGGCGAATTCAGTTTCCTAACTACATCAAAGAAATGTAGGGTTCCTAGGCACACTAAGGAGGTCTCACAAGGCATCAACCATACCAATTTGAAATTTTACGGGTGCCGAGAAACCCTAATACGGATCGTTAACTAGATTATTAGGCGAACACATGCAACTAGTTAACAATTTAACTAAAAGAACGGAAATACAACCTTTGTAGATCCGGTCCTCCACCTCCATAGCTCCGCAATGAAGTCTCCTCGCTGTCCAAATGGAAACCCGGGCTCTAGCGTCGGCTTCATCGGAGAAATGGGCGGGCAAGGTCTTCGGCTTCGTGCCGAAGATGATCTACGTCGAGGCATCACAAGATCAAGCTCCCACTTCACCAAGTCATGAAACTTGTGAAGAAAACACCCTTTACTACTTGGCAAGAGGTAGAGGATGAAGAAATAGGAGGTGAGTTCACTTTAGAATTGGATTTCTCACTTGTTTTCTCAAGTTGCCATTGTTGTAGCAAGCTTTCTTCATGTGATGAAGAAGAAGAAGAAAGAATGAATATGATAAGTTGATTTAAATTGAAAAGAAAAATGAATACTTATCATAATCAAACCATGGTTAAGTGTAGAGAATCAATCATGGTTAAGTGGAATGGTTAGGGTTAAGTATGAGACAAAATGGTCACTTGGTCAAAGTCTTCAAGAAGCTTCAAGAAAGAAACAAAGAAGAAACCATTTTCTCTTTATACTTTTCCAAAATGAATAAACAAATAAATTAATGAATAAGAAAAGAAAACCCTAACCATTCATATAACCATGGTTTAATCTTTACACAAACCCAAGGAAACATGTAACATCAAACATGATACAAACTTGTGCACAAAAGTATATCACATATACAACTTGCACAATACAAGTGAGAAAATCCTTTTAAAGTGAACTAATATTAGTTAATGCAAAGTAATATATCAAATATATAATTATGCATTAAATTATTAAATCAACGCTTGATTTAACGATCCGGTCATATCGCATATAACCGACTAATATCCAATGTATCGACTTATCGAATCAATCGTTGATTCGATAACTAGGTTATATCACATACAATCATTCGATACATTCATCGCGAGAATGGAATACGGTATCACATACACGCATTATTCTCGGTCCCGCACATATCTCATATGCGCTCCTATTTCGTTTCGCTTGAGCCAGGAAACCTCTGTATAGGACTCTAAAGACTCGTCAATACGCCGGCAGCAGGTGATGATCATATCAAACACCCACAAGCCGCAAGCGGTCTGCTAAACGTAACGGCCACCCGGGTATTGAGCGATCAGAAGATCGACGAGCAAGCCCGCTCACACTCCTGTGAATCCAACCAGTAACACTTACCGTACAGTCCGGTCTGTTCGTCTGATATGTCGCATATCTCGCCTAGGGGTGGCAAACGTCAGACCCCAATAGCTCGATAAGTCGTGTCGATATGAGGTCTATAACAATTCGAGAAACTACTGGTAACACTTACCAGTAAATCTCAGCAACCCTGGCCAGGGATTTCCTGTTATAGCCAATCGAACACAGCGCAACATCAACTCCCTATACCGGGAGAGACGAATCCCCTCCTATCGCTCATTGCCTCCATGTGATTCGGGACTGTACCCAAAAACCACCGTTTTGCACGCCCTCTTGGACGTGGTAAGGTGGAAATCAAAGCACAGTGGGAACCACACAAGACTCTATGACGATCTCGGGTCAACAGACTACTCTGTACCAGTGTCACCAGAGAACTGCCATCTGACGTAAGGTATAATACCATCTGGGAGTTCTCGGCGAGTCCGTCCAGTGTACCCAGTCTCCACTGAGCACCCGTATATCATCTCTGATGTCAAACACCAATGGATATGGGATCATCCATCGCCCATCTATATGGGTCGAGAAGTTATACGCTAGTCTACTCTGGTATATCGATGCCCCGTCTCGATATACCCACGACTAGGGACTGTGAAGGATGTACTTATGGACTACCATGTCCCCACTAGTATGATCCGCATCATAGTCCAGGTAGTCAAGTACACATCCTAAGGGCTGTACCAACATGTAACAGAGAGACAATCAGTGTACACGTTAAGGTAAAGATCAACCAGATAGCATACTATCATGTCGAGCAAGAAAGTCCTCCCTATATATGTCCAAGCATCCACTACAATATACATCCAATGTATAGTAATGGCCTCTAGGGCATACATATAACTAACAATCTCCCACTTGCACTAGGGCCATCTGATAGCAGTGGTTGTAGTATCTCATACTCAAGCATCCCATAAAAGTCTCTCTCTGGGAAAAGGCCTTCGTGAGTGGATCCGCCGTGTTGTCCTCTGAGTCAACTCTCCTTACCTTGATCACCCTGGAGATCAACCATCTCCATGATCAGGTGATACTGCCTTAGAATATGTCTGGATCACCGATGGGACGGACGTTCCTTGGCATAAGCCACAACTCCATTGTCATACAATGGGAGGAACTAAGTTCATCTCATGAACAAATATACATCCAGACTGCCTCTTTGGTAGCATCTTAAGTAGCGATGTATCCAGCCTTAATCGTCTAGTATGCCTCGGTATCTTGTTTGAAACTCTTCCAACATACCACCCCTTTACTGAGGGTAAAGACAATGCCTGTGACTGACACTCAGTCTTCTTTATCACCCTGGAACCCTTCCAGTGATTCTCCCTAGGATCGATTGATACCATCTCACTACAACTAGTGAGAATCCTAACATCCAATTAGATCTATCTCATAGATCCAAAACCCAGGATTTAGATGGTATCACTCTGATCCTATATGGAGAATCATTGTGATAAGTGGAGATTGACCGAGCGTAGCATAGGAAACTCCTTCCCTATCAAGAGTATGTCATCCACGTACTCTACGAGGATCATAACCATACTCCCTACTACCTTTTTGTTTATACAAGGTTCATCTACCATTTTGATGATGTCAAACTCTTTGACTAACACATCAAAACAGATGTTCCAACTCCGCGATGCTTGCTTTATCCTATAAAGCATCTTGTACATGTTTCCGCTGCTTCCACTGTCTACGAAGCCCTCTGGCTGTGTACTTATAGACGCTCTCTTCTAAAACATCATTTAGAAAAGCTGTCATGACACCCAACCACCAGATATCGTAGTCATGGTATGTAGCCGTGGCAAGTAGGATCTGGATGGACTTAAGCATAGACACTTGAAAAGGTTTCATCATTATCCACGCCTGGTTGATGACGAAAACCTTCAAAAAGTCTAGCTTTGAAAGTCTCAACTTTTCCATCTACACCAAGTAATCTTCTCAAGATATACTTGCTCCTGATGGGGATTTAACCCTTCAGATATAGCAACTAAAGTCCATACTTTGTTGGTGTACATGGATTCCATCTCAGATCACTAAGCATCCAGCCATTCTTACAGTGTCTCACTCCTGATGGCCAGCTTGAAACTAGTTGGGTCATCATCTCATGATGCAATCCTCGCTCCCATTGTCATAGAGAAACCGAAGTATCTCTCAGGTGGGTGAGGAACTCTACTAGATCGGCGGAGAGGCTGAGGTTCGTTGGTAACTATTGAATCCTTTGGTTCTGTCAAATCATCAGCTGCAGTTTTGTATAGCTGGAACCTTTCCAGTTGTACATAACAGACCTTGCCTCGAGCTTGTCCGGATTTTGCTTTTCAGACATAGCCCGGACAACCCCAAATCTTAACCAACTTAAGATATGGGCTCTTCCCTTTTCATATCACATATGAAGTGGTAGGCAACTGATTTGATTCGAACCCTATTCAATAGGTATGCAGCTTCTCAAGTGCATAACTCCCAAAAGAAAATAGGTAACTCAGTAGTACTCATCATAGAGCACACCATATCACATAGGGTGCTATTGCTCCTCCCCGATATACCATCGTGCTATGGTGTATACGGAGGAGTAATCCTGAGAGAGAATCTCATTCTCCTTTAGAATAGTCCAGGAATTCCGTGCTCAAGTATTCTCTTCCCTGATCACATCAAAGGACATAATACTTATACCCGTATTGGTTCTCTACTTCTAACTTATATTCTGTGAATATCTCAAAAGGTTCTGACTTGTGTTTCAACAGGAACATATGTCTGAATCTAAAGAGATCATCAGAGAATGTAATGAAGTATAAAGAACCAGTCCTGGCGTGTGTAGACAGGAGACTCTTACATACATCATCATGCATCAGTCCCAAGAGTTTACTAACTCTTTCTCAGTTTCCAGTAAACAGAGCTGGTGTCATTATATCTTTGTGACATGACTGGCAAGTTTCACAAGATGTAAATTCAAACTGATTTAAATATGCATCTAAATGTAACTTCAGCTAGTCGGGTCGCATTGATATGACCTAGTCTACAAAACCTCAAGAAGAATTCGTTCATTTCTGAACTCTTCCTCTTGTGTGTGTTCAGTGTACAAGGAACTGTAGTTTGATTTAGAACATTAATGCTTTTAGATAACGTGCCTGAACCGATCAACTTTTGATATAGGAAATGTTCAAAATATTATCCATCAATACAAAATTTTATCATTTCTTTACTTCTAAAGAGACTGATATGATTTTGTATATCAGGTTCGGTATCTAATAACATTCGTTCAGAATCAATGTACTGATAATACAGAGTGACAGTGACCAACAGACTTGGCTGCAACACTTGCCCCGTTTTCTGCCTCATGAAACTCATCACTCGTTCTCAGTTCTCTACCTTTCTGTAGCCCTATGTAACAGATTACATATCTGGGATCCTGATCTGGTATCACATACCCAGGACGTAAAGGATACTGAGAAACTGTTCTCTGTAATGAACACACCCGAAGATGATGCATCAGCATGCACTCTCTTCGTTTGGGCGGCACGGGAATTCTGGTATTCCCCAATTTCCTGCTCTGTCTTATAACAATTATAAGTTGGAGCGGGACCGACGTTCCCCAGCGGAGTATAACAAGCGGGTTCGGTCAATATTCCGTATTATTATCTTGATTAAGGCGTGATATGGTCGCTACCTGGAGAGAGAGAGAAGAAAACACTCAGCGTGCGCTCTTGCAAGAATAGATTGGTTATTATTTTATCTAATCAGGATGGCTCCCACTGCTTTTTATCAAATCTTCCTTCAAACCCTAAAAGGAAAGACTAGCCGGGATTAATTACACACTACAAGTTCGCCAATCTTTCAGCCAGGCCAGTGTCGGTACTTTGAGGGAGGTCCCCCGTGCTTTCGCACGAACCTAATTAATGTAAACCTCATTTTCCCAGAGGCGTAACCCCGTTGACACCTTTCTAGACATCTACTTGATCGGCTAATTGTAATGTGTAAAACTCTCCCAGGAGTAACAATTACTCGCAGCGGGTATCGGGATCCAACTATCTCATAGAAGGTATGCAATCTCATTGCAAATTTCAACACTTGAAATTCCCGATAATATTTTGCCCCTAACGTGCTATGACCTTGACGAAAGCCAACAAACCATAGCCCGCTAGTCAAGTTCAACCCGTACATTTCTTGATCGAATTAAACCCACCCGCACGACCTTTGGCGAAAGCCAACAAAGCCGCACGACTACCCTAATCCAATCGCATCGTATGCAGCAGATAAGCAGCATATAGCTACCGCACACTGCACCTTGATGAAAGCCAACAAATGCAGCACGAATACTATATACAACTTATCGGAAATGACGGAGGGCTACGACAGGTTTTTCTGAAAACCTATTGCGTAATGAACTTGATATCGTTGTAGAATCAAATGATTTTAAAAATGGAGTGTTTTTGAGGCTTTTCTTGTTTTGCTAAAGGAGTCACTTCTGGTGAAGGGATCGTCGGTCCTTTCCTCGTCGAATGAGGTGCGGGATATATCATATATATCTCTGTGCAAAGCAAAAACTCTTAAAAGCAATCAAAAGACAAACCGAGTATGTAGCATCTGCCAGTTATTGCTAAAGGAGTCACTCCCGGTGAAGGGATCTCGGTCCTTTCCTTATCGAATAAGGTGCAGGATATATCATATATACCTCTGTGCAAAGCAAGAACTGTAGCTACCTGTTTTATTTTGAAATTCGATTCTACAACATCTTAGGTTTCTTTTATTTCATTAATCACATTAATGAAGTCCCATCATTTAAGTACCTAAACATCACAGATAAATACGACGTACACTTATGCCATCCGCATTCGCCTCGATGTCCCCTCGTGCACCGTTAGGTTAGGTAACTAACGGCAGAGCGGGGCAGGGCTAGCGCTGGTGTAAAACATAAGTAACGTCTATATAATATATCAAATATACTTTATACAGTATCTATCACAGAACATCACATGATCACATCACAGATATCGCAGCAGAAGAATCATATGAAATATTGGATTTACTAGGACGTCCGTGTTTTCAATACGAGCCAGTATAAAACACGGATTCCACGGTCGTGATGAATAGCCAAACCCACACCCCTAGACCCCTACGAGAGCGGCAAGCAACCCTACCAATTCTAAGGTTAGGAGACCCGGACTCGACTCCTCGAGTTGGTCTCCCACTGGACCCCAGAACCCAGTTACTTGTGCTCTCCTCCTTGGGTCTATCCTAGTGCAGAAAAGTAAATAATATACAAACGGTGACATCTTCCGCAACCTGGAAGTGCCCCAATAAAAGAATATTACATACAAGTTTTTACATGAATGAAAATGAAAAACACTCATTTCACATAAAAACCCCCGGCTATTCAAACCCGACGATCCAATATAACATATCCAGCAACACATAACATCACATGTCATCAACGTAAGTAAATATGCGCATCCCAATTGTCGTTGACATATAGCAACAAAATCGGCGATATCACATATTACACTTACGGTCACAGAAAAGAAAGTGTAAAACTACAACAGTTGGAATCCGCAATCTTTTTAGACATCGCATGCCTAAACCAATGAATTCCTTAGACATCGCATGCCTAACAATTATAAACCCCGCATTTTAGTCTCATTATCGAAAACGCTTTTCAATATCAAGTCGGGCAATTCAACAAGATTCCCGAAATCCTGATCGAATGCTCGTCGCAAACTTCAGTAGACGGCCGCACCCCCGATACCGTCGACGAAGTGCACCAAGGCGGAACACCGCTACCGCGAGCACCCGAACGGATGCTTTCGGCGACGGGGTTCTCCTACAGTCACTTGGTCGGGGCTATGGAGTGAGGCTGTCTATTAAGTTTATCCGGCGAGTATCCGCGTACGCTATGTGATTGCGACGGACTTTTGATCACATCAAAATTCCGTGGCAACCGATCAAGTGAGACTAAAGTGCTATGTTTATAACATTCATTCAGTTATCTCATAACTTCTTGTGAATTCCAATTGTTGTATCACATTCCGGATAAATAGAAGATGTTAAACTTTCCGATCGAACAATCGAACACCCAAGTTTTCCCGATACAGCTCATCACATGAAACGAGTCTTAACAACATTCAGTTCGTGCCTCAGTACCAACGGTCCAGCCGTAGAAGGGTCAAGCCAACGCCTCACATGTGGCACGCCGTACTGCCCCAAACCCGAAGGTTCAAAGGGCAGTTCAAGACGGTTACATAATCGAGTTAAGGTTTGTTGTCTTCTAGAGGGTCCATCGCGTTACTTGCACTACTTAGAACGTCGTTAAACTACGGAAAAATCCAACACTTGGAAATTTCCCGACAGGGGAAAAATTGGGTATTTATATCCGGTCGAACTTTTTAACATATTCTAAAATTTATCCGGAAAGCCACACAGACAAAATTTGATAATCCGATCGAATATACGAATCCCCAAAACAACCCCAGAAAATGCAACTCTTGAATAAAATATTAAAATTATCCAGAAAACACAGGAGTCAAATATAACAATTACTGTGCAAACAAAAGTCAAAGATTCAACATAACGGCCGCGGAACCGCCGCGCCACGTGGGGTAAGGCCGCGGTTCCGCGGCGGGGTTGACGGAGTTAGGGCTCCGTTTTGCACAGTAATTCATAAAAAACCCTGCTTAATTTTCTGTATATTTTTAATATGGAAAAATCCAGATTTTTAAAAATTGGACAGAGAGCATTTTGGAAATGGGTTTCGATGTTCGTTCGGATTTCAAACGTCGTCTAGACTTCGCCTAAGGCTCTAGCTAGGCTCTGATACCACTGTAGGGTTCCTAGGCACACTAAGGAGGTCTCACAAGGCATCAACCATGCCAATTTGAAATTTTACGGGTGCCGAGAAACCCTAATACGGATCGTTAACTAGATTATTAGGCGAACACATGCAACTAGTTAACAATTTAACTAAAAGAACGGAAATACAACCTTTGTAGATCCGGTCCTCCACCTCCATAGCTCCGCAATGAAGTCTCCTCGCTATCCAAATGGAAACCCGGGCTCTAGCGTCGGCTTCATCGGAGAAATGGGCAGGCAAGGTCGTCGGCTTCGTGCCGAAGATGATCTACGTCGAGGCATCACAAGATCAAGCTTCCACTTCACCAAGTCATGAAACTTGTGAAGAAAACACCCTTTACTACTTGGCAAGAGGTAGAGGATGGAGAAATAGGAGGTGGGTTCACTTTAGAATTGGATTTCTCACTTGTTTTCTCAAGTTGCCATTGTTGTAGCAAGCTTTCTTCATGTGATGAAGAAGAAGAAGAAAGAATGAATATGATAAGTTGATTTAAATTGAAAAGAAAAATGAATACTTATCATAATCAAACCATGGTTAAGTGTAGAGAATCAATCATGGTTAAGTGGAATGGTTAGGGTTAAGTATGAGACAAAATGGTCACTTGGTCAAAGTCTTCAAGAAGCTTCAAGAAAGAAACAAAGAAGAAACCATTTTCTCTTTATACTTTTCCAAAATGAATAAACAAATAAATTAATGAATAAGAAAAGAAAACCCTAACCATTCATATAACCATGGTTTAATCTTTACACAAACCCAAGAAAACATGTAACATCAAACATGATACAAACTTGTGCACAAAAGTATATCACATATACAACTTGCACAATACAAGTGAGAAAATCCTTTTAAAGTGAACTAATATTAGTTAATGCAAAGTAATATATCAAATATATAATTATGCATTAAATCATTAAATCAACGCTTGATTTAACGATCCGGTCATATCGCATATAACCCACTAATATCCAATGTATCGACTTATCGAATCAATCGTTGCTTCGATAACTAGGTTATATCACATACAACCATTCGATACATTCATCGCGAGAATGGAATACGGTATCACATACACGCATTATTCTCGGTCCTGCACATATCTCATATGCGCTCCTATTTCGTTTCGCTTGAGCCAGGAAACCTCTGTATAGGACTCTAAAGACTCGTCAATACGCCGGCAGCAGGTGATGATCATATCAAACACCCACAAGCCGCAAGCGGTCTGCTAAACGTAACGGCCACCCGGGTATTGAGCGATCAGAAGATCGACGAGCAAGCCCGCTCACACTCCTGTGAATCCAACCAGTAACACTTACCGTACAGTCCGGTCTGTTCGTCTGATATGTCGCATATCTCGTCTAGGGGTGGCAAACGTCAGACCCCAATAGCTCGATAAGTCGTGTCGATATGAGGGTCTATAACAATTCGAGAAACTACTGGTAACACTTACCAGTAAATCTCAGTAACCCTGGCCAGGGATTTCCTGTTATAGCCAATCGAACACAGCGCAACATCAACTCCCTGATACCGGGAGAGACGAATCCCCTCCTATCGCTCATTGCCTCCATGTGATTCGGGACTGTACCAAAAAACCACCGTTTTGCACGCCCTCTTGGACGTGGTAAGGTGGAAATCAAAGCACAGTGGGAACCACACAAGACTCTATGACGATATCGGGGTCAACAGACTACTCTGTACCAGTGTCACCAGAGAACTGCCATCTGACGTAAGGTATAATACCATCTGGGAGTTCTCGGCGAGTCCGTCCAGTGTACCCAGTCTCCACTGAGCACCCGTATATCATCTCTGATGTCAAACACCAATGGATATGGGATCATCCATCGCCCATCTATATGGGTCGAGAAGTTATACGCTAGTCTACTCTGGTATATCGATGCCCCGTCTCGATATACCCACGACTAGGGACTGTGAAGGATGTACTTATGGACTACCATGTCCCCGACTAGTATGATCCGCATCATAGTCCAGGTAGTCAAGTACACATCTTAAGGGCTTTACCAACATGTAACAGAGAGACAATCAGTGTACACGTTAAGGTAAAGATCAACCAGATAGCATACTATCATGTCGAGCAAGAAAGTCCTCCCTATATATGTCCAAGCATCCACTACAATATACATCCAATGTACAGTAATGGCTTCTAGGGCATACATATAAGCTAACAAGAAAAGGGCTTCAGAAAGGGTCACGTGCTCCCACGTGACCAGGGTCACATGTTGGCACGTGACATTTAAAAGCGGCTTCAAAGGCACATCGGTTCCCTGATCAAATCAAGGAAAAGGCTTCAGAAGAGGTCACGTGCTCCCACGTGACCAGCGTCACGTGTCGGCACGTGACACTCAAAAGCAGCAGACTCAATTCCCTGATCAAATCAAGAAAAAGGCTCCAAACGAGGGTCACGTGCTCACACGTGACCAGGGGTCACGTGGTGGCACGTGACAGCTAAGCAGCGACCAGAAGCAGAGTGCAGAAAGAAAGAAGAGGGCTCGTTCCAAGGGGGTCACGTGCCCACACGTGACCAAGGGTCACATGGCCGTACGTGATCAGCTTTCAAAGCCTATCTGTTAACAGAATTAAATTCTGAGAGAAGACCTCTTAAATCTTTCCAAAGCAGCCGATTGAATTAAAGATTTAAAGGTGATTAAATATCATCTATCTATGGGAAAATCTCGAATTTGGAAAGATTTCCCCGTAAAATCTAACCGAAATAACAAAGGAGAATCTCTGGATTTAAAATCCAATGGTGAATAAAATTCACCTAATAATCCAAAGGTCCAAAACGAATGATGGATACAAATCAAATCTCTCAATGAAAGATTCATCAAAAACTAATTGACTCGGCTGCTTCTCCTATAAATAGGAGCCAAGTGACACACAAAAAGGATATATATGCAGAGGGAAGAAAAGAGAGAGAGCCTTGATACTTTGGAGGAATTTGGATCTTCTGCAAAAGAAAACCCTAGGTAAGAAATGGAAGGCTTTTTGAAAGAAAAGAGAATTTAATTCTCAACAGAGTTTAACTCTGATATAAAAACAGAAGAACATAGTTCTCTCTTTGGTGAAGGATCTGTAAAGTGCACATCTCCCCTTGAGTTGAGAATTTAATTCTCAATGGGTTGAGATCCTGCCATGCAGATCCAAAGCATAGAGAGGGAATGGAAGCACGAGAATTTAATTCTCACAGAACTATAGGAATTTAATTCCTTTAAAATAAAATTAGGGTTGACCCTGTGTTATGGGAATTTGATTCCTTCAGAATGAAAAGAATCAGGGTTTAACCCTGGTTAAGAACTTAGTTCTGTTAAAACAACAGGAATTTAATTCCCTTAATCGCATTCCCCAGAATAATTCTTTAGCAGAGAGTGGGAGTTTAACTCCTTAAAACTTTTATTAGGGTTTAACCCTATTCAGTTCTTCACATATATGAGGAATTTAATTCCTACAAAAAATTCAGAGTTCAACTCTATTCCAGAATATGAACCTTCAAAGGAAGTAGGAATTTAATTCCTCTGAAATTATTGCCAGGGTTCAACCCTACGAGGAAGTTAATTCCTGAAAAGGATTAACAGATCTTCTAAAAAAATATACATAGAGGCAGGGTCGCGTGTCACCACGTGACCCCCAAAAAGATCTACAGAAAAGCCCCTTTGAGGCAGTGCCTCACGTGACCCTTGGCAGAGGCTTTAACATACTCCATTTAAACACCCGTCACGTGATGGCACGTGATGCTCCAAAAGATGCGATATTCTCAGCAGAACAAATGAAGGGAGGGCGCCCTCACGTGCTACCACGTGACCCCTCTTGCCTTAGCGTCTAACGCTAAATTGGAACCCCTGAATCCAATGTTAAAATACTGTTTGGCCTTAGTGTTCAACACTAATCAAAGAGCTTTATTTGCGGTGTTCAACACTGATTACCTTAGTGTTTAACATTAATTTGAGATCTCTGCTGCCAGTGTTTTGATCTGTTTTAGTGTTTAACATTAATTTGAAAGCCTTGTTGCTGGTGTTTAACACCAACTATCTTTTAGTGTTAAACACTAACTTATCGATCTCATTCCCACTGTTCAACACTGATTGGTCTTTAGTGTTTAACACCAGGCATTGGCCCAATTGACTAAATGGCCAGAGGCAAAGCCTCTCCTTCAATGGACCAACAGAGGGCCAATATTTTGGACTTAGCCCAAACTGGCCATAAGTCCTCAAATCATCTTGAACTGAGCACATCTGCTCTTTCAAACCACTCATTGGTTCAAGGGTACATCTCTGAACTCCTCTGATATTTGTCGTTGTAATCCTTCAACGTCTTCAGAGAGGTGACGGGTCCCGACAACCACACATCACATGGACTGTGGGGTCCTTAAACCCATGGACTTATGCGTCCTTAAACTACAAATGGACCACCACGTCCCTAAACTGGCGATGGACCACTACGTCCCTAAACTGGAAATGGACCACTATGTCCCTAAACTGGAACAATAGAGCCCAAACGCTCTTTTGTCCGATCTAAATGATTCCGTTAAGTCGATCTTAGTCCCAAACTGGACTAACGTATCCTTAACAAACGTTTAAGTTGATCTTAGCCTCAAATATGGCTAACGTATCCTTAAACCTTCAAACAGACTGGACTATGAATCCCTCCAATCAACTTTGGTTCAAGGGTACATCTCGGAACTCCTTTGACACCTGTCGTTGTAATCCTTCAACGCCGTCAGAGAGGTAACGGGTCCCGATGACCATACATGCAATGGACCACTATGTCCCTAAACTGGAACAATGGAGCCCAAATGCTCTTTTGTCGGATCTAAACGATCCCGTTAAGTTGATCTTAGTCTCAAGTTAGACTAACGTATCCCTAACAAACGTTTGAGTTGACCTTAGCCTCAAATATGGCTAACGTATCCTCAAACCAAACCCCTAAACCCAAATCTAAGATAATACGGATTTGGACTAGTCCACGCCCTATGGGCGACGACATAACTCGGTCTCCGTAAACAATCCACGGGCAACAAAACATAGAATAGACACACACGACACGAAGTGACCATCTGGAGAAGGAGAAAGTTGTTACCGCGATGCGGTAGCGTAATTAACTGCAGGGGCTTGCGCCTGTAGGGAAGAGCGTCCCCACAATCAAAAACCCCTCAAGCGAGGGGGAATCTGATGAAGTCTGCTACATCGGTCGCATCCGTTCAAACCTTCGATGTATGGTGCCATAAATCAACTTGGCATCTTCGGAGAGGTGAACGGATAGCACCAATTAGCATCTGCCCCGAATCTCAGTGCCAAGACCCCGCAGTCTTGCGCGCCGTCTTTCGGAGGGGAACAGAGTCCGTTTGATATAACCGACATCTGCACTTTTTATAATATTCTGTCATCTCGGGCGCATAATATCTAGGGTTTAGGATGGCTCTTATGCCTCTTTCATAGGGAAGGCATGTGACAGACAAATCGTCCGGGTGCACGACAGGATTTGACCCATAAAACAGGATGCCCTTCTGCGCACTATTTCTTCCAGGAACGTAGAAGGTTTTAAGCTGGTCCACGGTGGAGACTGACAATGCATCTAGTTCCTTACACATCTGCTCCGGCACCCTTGTGATAGCTAAAGATCCTTCTGTAATCTCGAAGGTTTCTCTTAGCTTCACTTTTTCCATGAGGGCCCAATCTATATAGCTGTTGTAAGGCGGGTCCTCTTCCTCCGACTCTTCAGTGTTGCTGCTGAAATGAGGGCGAATTTTGCTGCCGGATGGGCCTTTAGTAGCAGACTCGTCCATATCACTGCAGAAACGCAGGCGAGTTTTACGGAAGGAAGGACTTCCAGCGTTGGACTCATCAGTGCCACTGCCGAAATGCGGGCGCACTTGGGAGTTTTTTCTTTTGAAAGTGACAGCCGGCTCAGATTCGCTTTTGAGTTTCGGGGCCGTTCTGTCCTCGGTCAGTTGTGGCTTAGCATTTTAGGGGTTCACAAAGTATTGAGAATCTTCATATCGGACTTCATGCACACCGAACGGCTGGATGTCTCCATCAATGCGTCTTTCTTCACCATTTTTAGTATACTTCATGCATTGATGGAGAGTTGACGGAACAATGCCGTAATCGTGGAGGCACGGCCACCCCAAGAGAATTTTATAAGACGTGTCGACGTCGATCACGTATATCTTGGCTTTGGTTTGTAGGTCCCCGAACCTGATTGGCAGAGCTATAGATCCCAAAACTTGCTGGCAATTTTGATTGAAGCCTTGAATAACAATCCTTTCTCTTGACAGGTATCAGACGTCCATTGACAAACTCTTCAGAGTCCGTAAGTTCATGATGTTCACTAAGGACCCTGGATCAATCAATATGCGATTAATCCGGTCTCCGTTGCTGTACCCTGTTATGTAAAGCGGTTGGTTGTGTTCAGCTGTTCCTAGTAACATGTCTTCATCTTTAAATGTGACCGCGGCTACATATAGAGTGTACTGGGCTTCTTTCATATCAATTCCGTAAAGCGAGCCTGGTACTGCTCGGGGTTTTGTACAGCGTGAATGAGAACATCTCTAAACTCCTTAGATAGGACCAAGGCATCGTAGATGCTCAGGAGAGACGGAAGCTTCCGTAGATGAGCCAAGACATTATAGTCCACTGAGGAAGGACTTAAATTTTCATGAGCCGGATCTCTGCCAGCTTCTTCATTAGCGACTTGTTTTTCTTTACCTTTTGGGGCGTTGCCTTGATTTGGCGGTAGAGCCTTGCCGTTTCTGAGCTGGATTTGGTTGGCCTTCATGGCGAGCTCCTCATCCTTTTCGGGAAAATAGAGCTCCTCCTCAGAGTCGCTACTAAGATGGATGGCGTAGTAGGTCACTATAGGGATCTCTTCATTGGAGTCTTCTTCTAGCTCCTCCAGAATCTCAGCTGCTTCTATGGGAAGAAACTCTTTCAATTGAATTAGAATTCTTTCCTTTTGTTCATAGTCTTCGAGGGAATCGATAAATTTTTGAATGGTCGATCTCCCTGCAGACATTTTTTTGCGTTGAGCTGCACATTTCTTCTTCTTGAGCTTTTTGGATTTTGAGCTTGATTGAGCCGAATTGGCAGCTGGAATGGTGGGCTTCTTTTGCCCTTCCCATTCTGTTCTAGGCTCTTTCTGAAGTAGTTTTAGCATCTTTTTCGTCTTATTAGATATGTGCGTACTCTATGGAGGCTGCAGAGTTTCATTTCTCAGGGCAGCGGGTTCAGCTGTCTGCTCTCAAAAGGCTTCAGCTTCTGTTAGTATAAAGTTGGTAGTTGCAACTTGATTGTTCACCAACACACTCTTGGATAGCTCAATCTTTCCAGTCTTGTACTGTTTCTCGACCCAGTCTTTGAAGTTACAACAATCTTCGATCGCATGGCTCATTACTCGGTGGTACGAGCAATATAGAGGATTGTCGGTCAATTTTGCTTCGTGAGGTCTTTTCGACTCCGGCAATTGTAGACCGTTGTTCAGGGTATCTTTGAATATCTTTCGGACTTTGTCCCTCCTTAAAGAGTAGACTTTGTTCTTTTTCTCCTCTAGGGAAGGCCCTTCTCCTCCCAGCACTGGATTTCGAGACCGGTTGGTTTTGGATTCGCCTGCCTTTCGTTTGTCTTAGTTGTCGGACGCATTGAAGACATTGGTATTATCGGAATTCCTGCTTCTACGGTTGTCGTCCCTTTTACTCTTCCAAGTCTTGTCTCTTTGAGTGTTTGGGGTAGATTCTTGCTTTGAGCGTTACAGCATTTGGACTTTCTTGGTCAGCGCCTGAAACGTTTTGAGGCCTACTGTACATAAGAATGGGACCATCCAGTTGCTGAGGTTCCTAATGAGAAGGCTGACGGACTGGTCCTGCTCTAGCGGCAGTTCGCACTTGACAGCGAGATTGCGTCATCGGGCAATAAAGTCCGTGTTGCTTTCGTTTTTCCCCGGCTTGGTTCTCACGAGATCAGCGATGGAGATTTTGTCACTAAAACTCATGAATCTTTGTCGAAACAAAGACTCCATTTGGGCAAAAGTAGTGACGAACCCGTCTGGTATGCTTGCGTACTAGTCGGAAGCGACACCAGTCAGGTTGTTGACAAACTGATGAAGAAGAAGCGCATCATTGCCCCATGTATTTCCGCATGACGCTTTAAAGTGGGCGACGTGCTGATTTGTGATTCCCGTCCCGTCAAATCTTCAAAACTTAGGAATGACGTAGACACTGGGGAACTCGATTAGATTGTACTGTGTGGGATATGGCCGCCCACTACTGCCAATTTCTTTCTTAGGTTCGGCTTCGGCCACCAATGTTTTAACCTTGCTGGTGACCAAATTCATTATCCAATCTTATGTTAGAGAGATGGTGTTATCTGGGGCCAAGGCGTCCCCAGAAGCGAAATGTGGCTGGCTTTCGTTCGGCTCATCCAATCTTAGACCCAAAGGGACAGGCATCGGTTGCTTCGGGTTGTCATCACCTGGCTCATGAGTAGAGACTTGTGCTTGATTGGGAGGCGTCCGAGCAATTTGAGCCGTGAGCTACATCACAATGTTCATTAGGTCGTCAATTTTCGAATAGAGCTTGGCCATCTCTTTATATTTGCTCCTAAGCTGCTTTCGAAGCTCTTGAAGCAGCTCTTGCTCTGTGGTCCTGGGGCGGAAAGTCGGCTCTTCCTCGCTGTCCGAGCTTGACTCCATATGGACTGAGGGGTTCTTCTGCCTATCGGCCTCATCGATAGGGTTTTCATCGTCCAACGGAGGCGGCTGATCTTGGGAAATGACAACCACATTCAAGCCAGATTGGGCTTAGGATGTGGTGGCCCCATCCTTGTTTTTGCTGCGCAAGTTGTCGCTGGGACGTGCGCCCGCCATATAGACCGTATGGATAACATATCCGGCCGTCTTTTCATTATTGGCAGCGGATTTCGTGGACCGCTATCGTGGCCCTTATGTTTTGATAACGGACAATCGATTAAAGATGGCTGGCCTGGCCGGATTCTTGAGTAGTGCCGGTGCTTCTTTTCTGTATTTGCTCCGCTGCTTTTATGCGGCACAGAGCGCCTGATAGACTCTTGAAGAGACAGTGTCATGCTTTCTCTATTGGGGCTATGACACGTCTCTTTATAGCATCGTTCAGACTGCTGTCTCCTTGATTCTGGCGGTCATGGCGTTTTTTTGAACCCACTTCATGGGTTCGAAGAAATTGCTGTCTTTTATGGCCGGCTCTGCTGTCATCGCGGGGTGACCCTGCTCATGAAACCTCACAAGGTTCAACTTGGCCAAAGCCCTGACCCTTTTGTTGGCTCTATATCTGAGCCGCTTCTACCTTAATTTTTCCGTTTTGAGCACTTGGCAAGCTTCGGCCCTTCGGGAAGACACCGTAGACTGATTGACAGAGAGTCCAGCAAATACGCCTGCTTGTGCACTTTTTAGAGTCATCGCCTGAGCTCGTCCGTGATGTTTGATAAGGCCCTTTGTACCTGCAGTCTTGCTCCCAGCTGGAGCATAAGAGAGTCGTTCGGACACCGTCTTAAGTTTAGGTTGTGGTGCTTTAGCAATCACAACGTTCGGCCTCTTACCCCTTGAGACTGGCTTGGCCACCTGTTTTGCCGAGATTTCTGCCAGATGAACGTTTCTGGCAGGGTAGATCATGATGGAACCAAAGTGGCGGGGCAGTTCCTCCCATTGTCGATTGAGACTTGCGGGGAGAACCACATGAGTATTGATCTTGACCACGTACGGGATCAGGGTCGCGTCAGAAACGAAGCTCATCTTGGGAGACATGATTGCCGAGTTCGAGATTGTGATTGAAAACTTATTAACCTATACACACACAAAAAATGACTTCAGTACATGCAATCGATATATATGTTGATTGAGTTCGCATGAACGTTTAACCCGAAATATGGGAGGAGAGAAAAGGTCCCACCGGGCGTGCCAGAAATCTGTAGGGTGTTTTTCGTCACTCCGTTGGGATGGGAATATGCGTCACTTGTCAGGCGTACTATACATTCCCCCTTCCTGGGGTAGGCTGGGGTTGATTGATTATGGGGATCTGAATCTCCGGCAGTCGCGGACTAAGCTGCCGTTAATTAGCCCTCACCTTTGGAGCAAAAGAACCTCCGATTGACGGGTCAAACTGGTCATGCGAACTCAATATGCAGTGTGCATGTGTTTTGAGGGGTCTTAGGCATATCGGGGGCCACGCAGAGTTTATGGGTGTGTGTGTATATATAAAAAAAGAAATAGCGTCCAAAGGACGCGTGAGTACCAGTGGCTCACGTGCTTGGCACGCGGGCGCTGGGCACCAGCGTCTCACGTACTTGGCATGTAGGCGCTAGGCGCCAGCAGGAAAAAAGGGGGGCTTAGCCCTCTATACTGGGAGTTGTACTCCCAATTGACTTTTGAAGTTAAACTCCTAAAAAAAAAGGATAAAGGAGCTTAGCCCCTACACTAGGAGTTGTACCCCTGCACTCGAAGTTGTACTCCCAATTGACTTTTGGAATTAAACTCCTAAAAAAAAGGATTTATTATTATTTTTTTTGTGGAGTTAAACTCCTAAGAGATTTTTGGAGCTGATGGAAAGGGACCCCTTTCTTCTCCTTTGAGCCCTGGATCTTCCCAAAGTGGGATTCTTGGAGATGGATCTCTTTCTTCCTCCTCTCTGTTGGCTGGATCTTAGGGGAAAAGGGGGATGCGACTTAAAACTCTCCCCTTTTAGAGATCCGATGGGAGATTTGAGCTCCCCTTTGTGGGTTTCATAGCGAGAAACTGTTCCTTTTTGGGAAAAGAAGAGTGAGGCTCTTGATTTAATTTAAGAAAAAAGAAGAAGATTTAGAATCTTGAGGAAGGAGAAGGAGGCACATAACCCTATTTGATAGAAAGAAAATGTTCTTGTTGATTATTTTTCATCATGTTTGTCTTTATAGGCTACACACTTTACATATAGCCCCTTGGACTTTACCAAATGGCACTTGTGTCCCCCATGCTTTATGTGCTTATTTCTTTTTGCATACAAGTTATGGGGTTTACAAAATTTTGGCTTTCTTCCCATTTTACATACATTTATTTCTAAAAATTACATTTAGACTAATTTATTGCATCCTTTTTAGCGTGGAGCCGGTCTCTTCCATACTTAGTCTTGACTTGGGTTTGGGCCCACTTAGCTTGGGCTCGGACCCACTTGAATTGGAGTTGACCTAGGTTTTGACTTGGTCAATCGGGATGAAACTTTTGACCCCAACACTTTATATATTAAACTGTTTATATATACGTTTTAACAAAACTAAATTTCCAAATATTTTTTAAAATTCAAATCCTAACTCCTCTCAGTCTTTCTCTTATTTATATATATTTCTTTCTTTTTATTTTTTTTTAGAAAACCCTATTTATTAACAACCCATGTTCTTCTCTCTCTCATCTGTTCTCGTGTTCCCGCCGCCTCTGCGTGAAAAACCCTAACCCTAACCCATGCCGAGCTTCGCCGTCACCGCCTCCACCCTCGACCTCGTCTCCTCCCCTCCTCGACCACCTCCTCACTTCCCTCTTTCTCCTCTCCCCTGTGAACCCACGACCACGAGAACCCATATCCCCGCAACATCCCCGTACACCCGACCCCAAGAACCTAGACCCCCACTGCCTTGCCATGAAACCTCGCCGTCGCCGACCCATCGTCGACGTCTCCCTCGCCTCGCCTCTGACCTTAGAGCACCAAACCCCAGAGAGCACCTCTTCTTCTTCTTCTCTTTGCTTCTTGATTTCCCGATGAACGCCGAAGCCGTGCTCGTCCCCGACGATCTGGGCAATCCAGTAGACATCCTCATCCAATGTGGTCACGTTCTTGCAAAGCTTGGTTCTGTTCTGTATGCGTGTGTGTGCATCGCGACGTTTACCCGACGTCGGACGCGACATACGCACCCCGTCATGAGATCCGATCATGAAAGTTTATCTTTCTACATCCCATGCTATTATATTTACATCCATTTGAATAAAAATAATACATGTATGTTGCATTGTGCATCCCTATTACAGTTTACCGTTTTTTATGATATCCGTTCATATCCGTACCGTATATTACATATTTAGTTGCATGCCGGAACCTGATTATTTCATGTTACTGCTATATTCATATACCATGCTTGCTAATGTGCATCATACGACTCATGAACTTATAATATGACATCACAGATTATTACTTATGCATCCGTGCATTTACCGTGCTTCGATACTTGCTACAGTTTTACTTTGGGCATCCGCTTGATACATATGCACTACCTGACATGCCCTGATACACTGCTTGACTTGATACCTGATCTTGTTACTAATGCCGACACTCCTGACCTGTTGTCCTGACGGACGTATACTGTTGTTTGCATAGACAAAACCTGTACCTGCTTGATCCTGTATTGGTATTAGCTCCATATTTATCAATACCTGACTTGAACGCATAACCTTGGGGTATGGGGAAATCAAAGGTGTAACCGAGTGTAACTTAAAAGGATATTATTACTGATCCATGGTCCTGTGGGGTAACGGGACAGAATCATTCGTGATTCTTACTAATCCGTGGTCCCGGGGGGTAATGGGACAGAGTCATGTGTGATTCTTACTACTTGATCCGTGGTCCCCTGGGGTAATAGGACAGAACCATTCTTGGTTCATACATCTTGATCCGTGGTCCCGAGGGGTAACGGGGCATATTCTTTTGGGTTACATGAGGAGTACATTCATTGGTTTCAAATAAATTTAGAATAGATAACCCAGTAGCACAATTTAGATTACTCACCGCACATCACATACACATATACACCTCACTGTTTCATATCTGTGTTTACTTGTTATATTCATGTTATCGCTTATATTCATGCCTGCATATCTCGTTGCATCCTGGTTATTTATTTTTGATATTATGACGCACTGACGTCTGGGTTTTGCATGGTCTGGTTCCTCTATCTCTATCGCAGGCTGACCAGGAGTACTTCAGCCATCAATCCGAGCAGTGAGGATCGTGTTTTGTGATAGTTTAGCTTAGTTTTCTTTCCACAGCTTTTATTTCTTGATGTGAGCCCGTATTAGGACGTATTTCCAGATGTTATTGTTTATTGGATTTTATCGTTTGCGCATATGTATTTCTTGACTCTTTTATTCTGGCAGATGGACATGTACTAGTTAGTTTTATGTTTTACTGTTCTTGATATCTTATATACAGCCGTAATGTGACTGTGGAGGGATATTTCCTAGCTACAGGTAGCATGGTGTCACGACCCGAAAAATACGGAACGTGATTGGCACTTAAATTACGAAACGTCTCGAGGCGTACGTAATCTAAGTAAACCAAAACCAAGAAATCAAAACCAAATAGAGCAATAGAGTGAAGAAAAACCAAATTATTGAAAGTGATTTAAATCAAAAACATTACATCAAGCTTTCTAAAAGCAACATCTTTTTCTGAAAATTTCGGCAGAGTCTCCCTTGTAAATACTGGCCCCAAACGGGTACAAACAGGAATATATGCACAATATGAAATAAGGCATCCCCAAGCGGGAGCTAGCTCTTCGCCCAAGGCGGACTCAAAATCACACGCAATATAAATCATTACTGTGCAAAATAAGCATAAAAAGCACAAGTAATAAAGCATCATGTCAGCTCAAGTGAGCTCGACCAAGAGATACAACATATAAATACCCAAATCTCACTGTCTCGTCTCTAAGTCGCTAATACAATAATATATGTGATAGATATGGTAGATGGAGTACACTAGATACAATAAAGATACAAGTGGCAACAAAATAACCCCGCAACCCACCTATGAACAAAGCTGCGAGTCCAAGCAAAATGAGCAAAAGAGGAGGTGTATCCGCCGCTACTGTGCTGACGGGTCAGACCTGCAAAACACCGTGGCACGACGGAGGTGAGTTGCCAACTCGTGAGTAAAAAATAACATCTAATAAGGCTATCGTAAGTATGTACACAATGATGTTACAACCTATAAATACTAATATGATGCGAGGTGATAATATGTATGCAACATGAATGCAATAAACAATACGAAATTTGAATATAATTAACATGAGAAATCTATATTCTTATCTTATTAAACTTCTGTAATTTAGCTTTAGTTTCATCAATAAAATCAATATAAATCTGTGTCAAGTATCGACACTAAATATGAATATCTCAATTATCCAGGGCTCCGGCAATCCGGACTGGCCCAAATATCTGATTTAGGGCTTCGGCAAATCCGGACTGGCCCAAATCCTCAAACTCAAGACTACGTTAGTATCCTCTGTTTATCCGCCGCGTCACAATAACCGATCGGTAGTGCTTCCCTGCCGGGCTCAACGCCATCATCTGCGACCATTTTGCCCCGGGGTACCGCACCGGGTCCACCATGCACCCACAAACGGTTCCCCATCCTCCTCGAATCGGGTGTATGATACTACTCAGGTACCGAGAAATCTCATGGTGGATGATAGATGCATCATAACACGAGAAAACCGCAACTTTCATTTTTAAAATGGTAATACGTTTTCAAATCCTTACGGTTCCTCAAAAATCCATAAATCTCATAACTATAGAAATGCTCGATAAAATCATAATACATGAATACCTATGATATTAACAATATGCAATGCAATGTGGAAACTAGAAAGATATGCATGAACAGTGATGTCCCTAAACTGGAACAATGGAGCCCAAATGCTCTTTTATCGGATCTAAACGATCCCGTTAAGTTGATCTTAGTCTCAAGTTAGACTAACGTATCCTTAACAAACGTTTGAGTTGACCTTAGCTTCAAATATGGCTAACGTATCCTCAAACCAAACCCCCAAACCCAAATCTAAGATAATACGGATTTGGACTAGTCCACGCCCTACGGGCGACGACATAACTCGGTCTCCGTAAACAATCCACGGGCAACAAAACATAGAATAGACACACACGACACGAAGTGACCATCTGGAGAAGGAGAAAGTTGTTACCGCGATGCGGTAGCGTAATTAACTGCAGGGGCTTGCGCCTGCAGGGAAGAGCGTCCGCACAATCAAAAACCCCTCAAGCGAGGGGGAATCTGACGAAGTCTGCTACATCGGCCGCATCCGTTCAAACCTTCGATGCATGGTGCCATAAATCAACTTGGCATCTTCGGAGAGGTGAACGGATAGCACCAATTAGCATCTGCCCCGAATCTCAGTGCCAAGACCTCGCAGTCTTGCGCGCCATCTTTCGGAGGGGAACAGATTCTGGCACGCCCGGTGGGACCTTTTCCTCTTTCCACTCCACACTTCGTGTGTCGTGATTCGCGAAACAATCGCGGTTCGCTAATGGTTGCCCTTAGGTTTCAAGATGCTAAGACTCGGCGTCTGGCTTATTGCAGAAAGCAAAGAATTGATGGCTTTTACTTGTGTGAAATGCTCCAACTTCTTGAACTGCAAATGCAACCGACGCTCCGCCTCACCTGGAGGTGTAGCAAATGGACCGCAGGCTGCTTCCCTATTCACTATGCCTGTGGAGCAAGTGACCCAAGCTACTACCGGTCTATTCTTTGGGACCATGCTCCCGCCAACAAGCTTCACCGCTCCGGTGCTGACAAAGGAGGCTCCTAAGAAGTCGGTCTTTGATCGTCTTACCCCTGCCGCAGCCCCTCTCAACGGGTCGCCCAACACCAGCGCCTCGGTCTTCTCTAGATTGGGCCAAGACTCCTGTGGACCCACAATGAGGCCTACAATCCCAGAGAAGGTTGCTTCTAAGAAAGTGACCGGTCCTGCTCCTGAAGTCGTCAAAGCGGCTTCCCCTGCTACAAAGTCGGTCTTTACAAGATTGACGGCTCCAGCTCCCGCTCCTGCTATCCAAAGGACGTCGGTTTTTGACAGGCTAACACCAGCAACGACCCCCCACCTACACAGGGGGCAAGACGAAGCTAGTCGCACCGCTAAACCAACGCCGTCCGCTCGACACGCTCGACGTCGCCACTGGCGCCGAGTAAGGAAGGCTGGGAGCAACTCCCCCTCTGGGCTAACTCCACCAGCCCCGATGGCAGAAGTTAATGCTGCTGTTCCAACTGGGAACAGCTTTAAGATGCTATATAAGGTGCGTAGGAATTAACCTACCGCGATGCTAAAGAGGTCTCCTCCTCCACTAAAAAAGGTTGCGGAAATAAAGCCAGAACAGCCCCGATCCCCACAACGGCTGTCTTCCAGAATCTATAAGGTTTGGCGGCAGGCCCGAGACTCGATGATCGATCCGAACTTCTCCCGCCAACACAAGAAGCTGAAAATCCAACAGGAAGCCAGTCACCAGGCTAAACCACGAAACACTGTCTGGGTGCCCGCCTCAACGGCCCCCTCAACTGCTACTGCTCATAAAAGGAGGAAGCCAGAGAAGATCCCCCAGCCTGCAACGACAGCTAAAGGCACTAAGCCCAGACGCCCTAACTTTGGGCATGATGGTCCATACCGTATACGTGGCGTCAGGAAAGGAAGACAGCCGTGCGTCTACAGGTCATAGACCGCTTACACGGTCGGTGACCAAAGCTCAGGAGCAACATCAAAAGCTCCAGGAAATGATGAACGCTATGGCCGCACTTACCGGGCCAAAAGAAAACCCAGAAACGTCCTCAGACGAACGCCAGGAGGAAGAAACCGACGCTGAGTTCCTTCGCCGAATATTGGAGAAGAAGGACAAAGAGGCCGCTGAACAAGCAGCCAACATACAGCGTATGGGCCTTCTCTTCCAAGATATGATAGGAATGATGATCCAACAAGACCCACCCGCTGAGGATCCCCCGATCGTCCTTGAAGACGACAGGGGGGAAACGTCAAATCTACCACCGGCCCTCTCAACGGCCAAGGAGGAGACAATCTCTAAGGCTGATTTGGTCGATTATATAGCCCAGCAAATCCGGGTTCATCACGCGACTGAGGCAGCTGGCCAGGTCGTAAAAACGGGCCGGCCGTATCCAAGCTGGTATGACCAAATCAGGTACCCGCCGGGTTACACAATTCCCAAGTTCCATGTTTACAAAGGGACCGGCAATCCCCACCAACATGTCGCCCAGTTCAGGGCCCTTTGCGGTAACACCGGCGGCGATGATAAACTGTTGCTTCGCCAGTTCGTGGGCAGCCTATCAGAAACAGCGTTCGAATGGTATTCGGAACTCCCGAACGATTCTATCAAGACGTTCGCTGAAATGGAGTTGCTATTCACTCAGCGATTCTCAAGCGCCAGCGAACACACTCCAATAACGGCATTGATTAACGCCAGGGTAAAACCAGGCGAAACTTGGGTCCAGTATGCTATACGCTGGCGGAATTTATGGTCGAAATGCGAGCAGCGCATTGAGGAAGCGCCCGCGGTGGGCATGTTCGTGGGAACCCTAGACCCTCACGCAACTATCTCCCAGTTCATGATGTTCCAAGCCAACCACATTCTAGGCTCTATTCGACAAGCTGGCCCAGATGGACCAAATGGGTCATAGACCGTCTCCTCCGAAGCCAGAACCCCGGAATGACAAGGGTAAGGGAAATGCCACCTTCGTCGCGAATGCTTAGCAGCAACCCAACGCCCCAAAGCTGACGGATCAACTGGAAGAAAGACGCCGGTATTATAATGAGAAGATGAAGCGTCCCTACTCGTTCCCACGGGACAAGACGAAGCGGCTATTTGAGCTGGCAGTACGCAATAGACTTATAAACCTACCAAATCCAAGACGACCGCCACAACCCACTGAGGTGAATAACCCTAACTATTGCCCTTATCATCAAACGGTAAGTCATCCGATTGAGGATTGCTTCGTCTTCAAAGGATGGATTGAAGATCAATACCTTCAGGGGAAGTTTGCACTGTCCGAAAAGTGGAAGGTGAACCCACCACAGCCGCATACTCCTAAGAAAGCAGATACACCGGGGGCAACCTGTTCCTTTATTGAAGAAGCTCCATGGGAGGTCGTGCTGTCAACTAAAACCAAAAGAATGCTGAGGGACTTTCATGCGTGCCCTGCGATCGAATGGAAGGGCCCTCTTGAACCTCAAATTATTGAAGGAATGCTGAGGCCGCGCCCAACTACAAAAAGCGGTGGTGATGGCCCAAATACTCACGCCCAACCGTCAAAATCATCGAAGAAAAAGAAGAAGAAATCCAAGAAGCCCGTGAAGCCTGGAGACGAGTGCACGAACTTGCAGAAGCAAATCGACGCGATGGAAGAGTACAATCAATAGGCGCGAACTCCTGTCACGCTGCAAGAGTTCCTCAACCACATCTTTCAAGAGGAAGATGATGGAAAAAGCTCGTCGGATGAATCCGAGGGATACGTGGCGAGTTGTAACGTAATCTCCCACTCGTTTTCCGACGATGAAAAAACCCCTGGCACTAAGAAACTGGGGACAAAGCCTGAACCAGAGTGTGTGTGGCCAACAGATGAAATGATCGACGCATTTTTAGACGAGATTCGTCTAAAGAGTAAAGCGGATCAGGAGCGTGAGATGGCCGCATTGGAAGGAGCCAAATGCAGGCGACTGAACGAAAGAGTTGAAGCACTCCCGCCAGATCAAAAGACGTCCGATGTAGACAAAAAGATATTCAAGACGAGGAAAAGATTTGCCAAAGCCATGTCAATGGGAATGAAGCTACCACCCTCGGAAGAAAACACGCTCGATGGAGCGGAGAGGCACCCTGATTATTGCGCATATCATCGGAAAATTTCACACCCCACGGAGGAGTGCGACGCCTTTAGGATATGGTGGCAGGGATATGTTGCTCATCGGCAACATTTTAAGCGCATGAAACGCAAGACTCGTCGGGAACGAAGAAGTACTGCCGACGGGCACGACAGAACTACTGGCAACTGTTACATGGTTGACGCCGGAGAGTCACAAGTTCTCACCTTTGGGAGCGACTCTGATGAAGAAATGGCTCTGGGCCCTCTCTTTAAAGAATCCGTTTTGGGGAAAGAGGAAGAACCAGAGGCCTGCGAAAACATTCAGTTGCGCAATCGTACGCTCCCGGAAAGGAATCTCGGGCCCGCAAATAGAAAAGATAAGGGAAAGGAAAAGGTCACTGAGGATATCACTCTAGATGACCAAGTCATGAAAGAGCTGACTACCAAGGACCCTCCCAGGAAGGGTAAGGTGGACTACAACATCCTAGCGTACCTAAGGAAGCTACCTTCTCAACTCAGCATTCTCGATGCCCTCCTATTATCAAAAGAAGCGCGAGATTCACTAATTAAGGCGTTACAAGAACCCGAGAAATTCCAAGCCTTCCTCGCCGCGGAAAGGATGAACTGGAAGAAGTGCATATGGCCGACATCACTTTTGGTGACGAAGACCTCCTCCTCGGGATATGCGACCACAATCGTCCCCTATACGTCTCCGGGTATTGCCACGATATCAAGATAGGCAAAATCCTGGTTGACAATGGATCCTCCGTCAATCTCCTTAATGTTCGGGTGTTGAAAGAAATCTGCATGAGTGTGCAACACCCCGCTCGTGACAAAATTACCATCTCTGGTTTCGACTCCCAGTCGTCACGAACTCTCGGATCCGTGATACTGACATTACGCTTCGGACTGCTCGTCACGGACATCAAGTTTTACGTCATTGACGCCAAGACTTGCTACAACGCCTTGCTCGGTCGTCCTTGGTTGCATGAGTACAACATCATCCCTTCTACACAGCATCAGTGTGTGAAGTACGTCAAGGATGGTTTCGAATATACCGTAACAGGTGAGCTGAATCCATTTTCCGTGAACGAAGTCCGCAAATACGAAGATGCGAAGTACTTCTTGCCAGATTTCGAGGATACAGAAAGGTGTCGCAAGCCGGAGAACAAAGCCGCCGCCACCATCCCTGTTTTCGGGAGCGATACTGAAGAAGAAGAAGAGATAGTTTATGCTGGGCCGTCTCAACGCAACAACCCGGGGACGTCCGCCCCCATGTTGATCTTCGGAAGTGACTCGGAAGATGAGGTTAATGCCGTGTTCTCCAATCGGCCGTCAATACAAGCATCCCCTAGCGATGATCAGAGTTTGCAAATCACCATGGTGCCGCGAGAACACTACAAGGAGCTCGACACACTTCAAGCTTACAATGTGCAGGACCTGCAAACGTTTTACATCCCTCCCAGGCAAAGGAGTGAGAAGGCAATCCTATTCTTCCGATCCTCAAAGACGAAAGTAGAGAAAGAGATCTGGCATGGCGCGGATGCTACACTCGACAGGCTCCAACCCATCCGTTTGCCCAGATACTACGCAAATGGACTAAAGAGGCTATTGAAGAGCCAAGGAGTACCCTTAGAACAGACTGTTCGACAAGCTCGGTTCTACAACAGGATTTGGGATGTCCTTGGGACTCAACGCAAATTGCCCAACGGGAAAATGGAAACACTTGGGCTTGGATACGTGAGAGCCGGAAAACGGGAACGGGCCCACAGTAGCTACGCTATATATACCTTTGATGAAGAGGAGGACGCCCTGTCAGGAAATGCCAACCCCTCATCAAAACTAGATCTCGCGATTGAAGTGCCGAGTCCGTCGTTTGAAGAACGAATGGACAAGCTTATCAGGAAAGTGGGTCAAAAAGCTCGGGAAGACAACAACCGCGAGATGGCCATCTACGAGAAGGCCAGGACGCAACGTCTGTTTCAACAGGCTGCAAAAGACAAAGATGCTCATCCTTGTCAACCCGTTGTACGAAAGGCCCGACGCAGAGGCAGAAATAAATCAAGAAGCGGAAAGAGGAGCCGACAACAAAGATGCAGGATTGGAGAGTTACGTGATCGGGTATTGCGCGGCTCGGATTTGTCCCTCATGAAGAAGATGAGTCGAGCGTACTCCTTCCCCCGAGACAAGACGGAGAGGTTACTCAAGCTCGCTATAAAACATCAACTGATCGCGCTTCCAGAGTCTAGACACCCTGAGCAAGCTAACAAGGCTTCTCATCTGAGCTATTGCTCTTATCACCGAGCCATAGGACATCCTAACGAAGACTGCTTCACCTTCAAAAACTGGGTCGATGACCAGTACCAACAGGGCAGATTCGCTTTATCCGATGGCTGGAGGGTAACGCCGCCACAAAAGCATGAACCCAAAGCCGCAAAAGAAAAACCAGATCCACCTCAGCCCTGGAAGCGGATGCGCACCTGTTACACGGTTACGATATTAAAAGAAGAGCCCGAGAATATGGATGACCTTCCCTGGTGCTTTGAGAACAGCGATGATGAGGTGATCTCAGAATTTCCGCCAGCTCTGAAAGAACTGGAAGACAGCATACATACTACTGCAGATAACCTCAAGAAGATTGAGTTGGGATCGGCAGATGACCCGCGACCAACATTTGTCAGCGAGCTGCTATCTGAAGAAAGGGTGGCTGCGTTAAAAAACGTGCTTCTACGGCATAAAGACTGCTTCGTGTGGAACTATTCCGAAATGCCAGGATTGGATCCGGAGATTGCTGTGCATAAATTAGCGATATACCCAGATATCAAGCCAGTCAAGACGGCGCCAAGAAGGATGCGACTCGAACTTGAAATGAGCATCAATGCCGAAGTCAAGAAGCTGATCGATTCTAGATTTATCCAAGAAGTCCAGTATCCCGACTGGATCGCCAATATCGTCCCGGTAATGAAGAAAAATGGGACGGTATGCGTATGCATGGACTTCAGGGATCTCAATAAAGCCTGTCCAAAGGACGATTTCCCAATACCAGTAACCGAGCTAATGATAGATAACACGTCCACTCACGAGGTTTTCTCCTTTATGGACGGTTCATCAGGGTACAATCAGATAAAGATGCATCCCGAAGATCAGAAGCACACCGCTTTCCGGACCCCTTTGGGTATATTCTACTACAGGGTTATGCCCTTCGGTCTAAAGAACGCCGGCGCTACCTATCAAAGGGCCATGACAAAGATCTTCGACGACCTCATACATGACATCGTCGAGTGCTATATCGATGACCTTGTAGTAAAGAGCATGTCATATGAAGAGCATTTAAAGCATCTGGAGACTGTATTTCAACGCCTTCGGCAATATAATTTGAAGATGAATCCCCTCAAACGCGCGTTTGGAGTCTCCTCGGGTAAATTCCTGGGATTCATCATCCGACACCAAGATATCGAAATAGACCCATCTAAGATCAAGGCGATTATGGAAATGCCTCCGCCAAGAACCCTCAAACAGTTGCGGTCTCTCCAAGGGAAGCTCGCATACATCCGGTGGTTTATCGCCAATCTTTCAGGCAAATGCCATCCTTACAGCCACCTGATGAAGAAGGGAACTCCATTCGTTTGGGATCACAAATGCCAAGGTGCACTAGACGAGATCAAGCAGTACCTACAGAACCCTCCGGTGTTGGCTGCGCCGGTCAAGGGAAAACGCCTCATTCTTTATACAACCGCCCTCGAAGGTTCCTTAGGCGCATTGTGGGCACAAGAGAATGATCGAGGAAAAGGAAGAGCACTCTACTACTTAAGTCGAGTTCTGCTGGGGGCAGAAAACAACTACTCTTCCATTGAAAAACAATGCTTGGCGTTAATCTTCGCAATAACAAAACTCAGGCACTATGTGTTGGCACACGAAGTCCATCTCATCTCGAAGGTGGACCCTCTTAAATATCTGATGTCAGAGGCTATATTGACGGGACGACTCGCTAAATGGACCCTGCTCCTGATGGAGTTCTCGATAACATATCGACCTCTCAAGGCAGTGAAAGGCCAGGCCATTGCTGACTTCCTCGCCGAGCATCCGATACCTGCCGGCTCTCCTCTGAACTGCGATTTGCCGAATGAACATGCATTCAATGCGATCGGCGGCGTTGATACCCGATGGGAACTCTATTTTGACGGGGTATCTTCCATGAAGAAGAGCAAACAATGTACCCCCATAATCAAATCGGGAGTAGGCCTCATCTTCGTAACCCCACAAGGAGGGATAATGCGCTTTGCTTTCTCCTTAACGGAATCGAGAACGAACAATGAAGCCGAATACGAAGCTCTGATAGCGGGCCTCGAGATCGCCATTGACATGGGAATTGAAGACCTCTCTATATACGGGGACTCTCAACTGGTCGTTAGTCAAGTAAACGACGACTACCAAACGTGCAAACCGGAGTTGGTGAGGTACGGCGAAAAGGTGCAACAATTGTTGACCCAAATTCCCTTTTATTCTTTGGAGAACATACCGCGCGCAGAAAACAGCTAAGCAGACGCGCTGGCCAAACTTGCTAAAGAACTAGCTGATGAGAACTTCGATGACGTCAAAATCATGGTGCAAAGCCGTCGAGTGCTCGCCCCGGCAGAATTATCTCCAGAATCATGCGAAGAAAATGTAGCGACTGAGCAGACAATCCTACGAATAAAAGACTGTAAGAAGGCTGAGGACTGGAGGGAAGTCTTCATAGACTACTTTAAGTCCCACCGAATGCCCGAAGGAGCGTCCTCAAGACATCAGCTCATGAAACGAGCTCTATCTTTCGCTTTCGTCAATGATACTCTGTATAAGAGGTCGTTTGATTCTCTGTGGCTGAGATGCTTAGGACCTGACGAAGCAGAAAGAGTCGTTCAGGAAGTTCATGACGGACTCTGCTGTTCTCACCAAGCGGGCCCAAAGATGAAGTTGAAGATCAAACGGATGGGCTACTATTGGCCCACAATGATCCAGGACTGCCTCGAATATGCGAAGCAATGCCATTCATACCAAATTCATGGGGATTTCATCCACCAACATCCGAATCCACTACACCCAACAGTGGCTAGCTGTCCATTCAAAATGTGGGGGACTGACATAGTCGGCCCCATCGAGCCAGCATCGTCCCGGGGACATCGTTTCATCCTGGTGACAACTGACTACTTCTCCAAATGGGCAGAGGCAGTACCGCTGAGGGATGTGAAGACGGAGAATATCCTCCACTTCTTCA
The DNA here is from genome assembly GCA_030015575.1 of Agapanthus africanus. Classification (NCBI taxonomy): domain Eukaryota; kingdom Viridiplantae; phylum Streptophyta; class Magnoliopsida; order Asparagales; family Amaryllidaceae; genus Agapanthus; species Agapanthus africanus. The sequence goes on from CM057337.1 coordinate 717,623,098, forward strand.
AGACACATGTCATCTATCGGTTTGGGACCCCACGGCGGATTATCTCCGATAACGGGCCAGCCTACAGAAGCCATAAGATTAGCCGCTTCGCGCAGCAGCACAATATAGACTGGAGATATTCTTCAGTTTACAACCCGCGAGCTAACGGTCTGGCCGAGGCCTTCAATACGACCTTGACAAAGATCATAAAAAAGACGGTGTCCCGAAATAAGAAAGACTGGCATGAAAGACTGCAAGAGGCTCTTTGGGCATATCGAACTACGTGCAAGACGGCCACGAACACGATGCCATACGCACTGGTATTCGGTACGGAAGCGGTACTCCCTCTCGAGATAGAGCTGCCTTCTCTACGAGTGGTAGTCCACCACGGATTGACAAACGAAGAAAATGCTCACCTTCGGCTTGAGGAGCTTGATGCCCTCGATGAAACCCGGCTCATAGCGCAACAAAATCTGGAGGCCTATAAAGCAAAGATGACGCGCTCGTACGAAAGATTGACCAGGCCGAGAACATTCCGGCAAGGCGAACTCGTGCTAGTGGTCAAAAGACCGATGATCCCCAATCGCACTAAGCGAGGAAAATTCGAGCCAAACTATGAAGGCCCGTACATCATAGATAAGGTCTACCAGGGTGGGGCCTATCTACTCATGGACATGCATGGTGAAAGGCCTTTCAGGCCAATAAACGGCCGCTTCCTAAAGAAATACTACGCTTAAGGAGCCACAGCCTAGGTCAATGATAGATGACGACGACTATGTCCGCTCGCTATCTTCCTAAAGCTCAAAGCTCTATAAGTAGTAGCCGGCTCTCTCCACGACGGACCGAAATGTCCTTAAACTAACGACGGACCGAAATGTCCTTAAACTAATAGCGGACCGAAATGTCCTTAAACTGATACCGCAGTATCCTTAGGCTGACGAAATAATAAATAAAAAAAAATATAATAAATAAAAACGGTATGTCCATAAGCAAAAAGGGCACGGATGAAAACCCGAAAGGGCTCCGTGAGTAAAAACAGCAGGGCTACCGGCGAGTGTTCGTGAAAACCCGAAAGGGCGCGACCTTATAAAAAAAAGAGAGAAAAGAATAAAAAAAACGGTATGTCCACAAGCAAAAAGGGCACGGATGAAAACCCGAAAGGGCTCCGTGAGTAAAAACAGCAGGGCTGCCGGCGAGTGTTTGTGAAAACCCGAAAGGGCGCAACCTCGTTAAAGGACACTTGCGGGATCCCCACGACCTTGCAAGGAGAAACCCCCCGCGTGAGATCCTTACGACTCACAAAGGAGCAACACACTTAGGGATCCCCACGATTCCTAAGGAGAAAATACACTTGCGAGATCCTCACGACTCGTAAGGAGAATTCTCTTATGGGACCCTCACGGCTCATAAGATTTGAAAGTCTTAAGTCACAGAGACCTAAACCTGTGCTTAAGCAAAATCCCCCATACCCTTCGACATTGCCCTACAAGTGGCTCAATACTGACCCTTGTATACAATCCACGGGCGTGAATAAACATTTCCCCAACAAAGTCACACCCGTGACTAGGGATATATTTATATAATGAGCAACCCTTGTAGGTCCTCTCGACCCATAAGGAGAAAACCCTCTTGTAGGATCCTTACGACTTACAGAGGAACATACACTTAGGGATCCTCACGATTCCTAGGGAGAAAATACACCTACGAGATCCTCACGACTTGTAGGGAGAAATACCTTGGTGAGACCCTTACGGCTCATGAAGCCAAAAGCCTTAATCGACAGGACCCTTAACCCTGTTTGCTAAGCCACCTTTGTTCAACATCGACAGAGGCAAATGATGATTCGCTCTTGGCAACATCCCAGTTGTAGCGGTGCTGATGCTGAAATCGGTGTCTAAAATCCAAGCTTGCGGCGAAAAAGCTAGCAAGCCACGCATGCATACGAAATAGCCGAAATGATTGGGCAACTTGCAATAAAAAGCAGCAAGTAAAAATGTATGCATAAAAAAATAGCCGAAATGATGGGGCAACTCACAATAAAAAGCAGCGAGTAGAAAATAAATAAATAGCCGAAATGATTGGGCACCGCGAAAAATAACCGAAATGATGGGGCAATCGCGACCTTCGCGATATAAAAGCTGAAACGATAGAGCATCGCGGAAAAAGAAATAAAATAAAAATAAAATTTATGCCCTACAGGTGATGTTCCATCACACCCTGTACACAATCTAAGGGCGTAAACAAAAGGGAACATACCTCCCCCCCAGGTTTCACCAAAGAAAGAAGCTAAATCTCGATGGGTCACAAGCGACCTAGAGATCATCCCAACACTCGTCTCGTAACGACAGACACAACTTCAAGCTAAGCGGAACAGCGGCAACTCCCAGTTCCATGGCTCGGTGGTATACATATCGCCAACAGTCAAACCTCCATCCCGTGAAATGCGGATACAATCAGCAAAATTCCTGGTTACGTAGAACGCGGATAATGTCACTCTTTGACCCCGTGGAAAACGTCCAGAGCGGATCCTGGTCCTCGCAGAGCACGGCAGTGAACCCGTGTGAAGCATCCAGAGCGGAGCCCAGTCCTCGTCGAGCACGGCAGTGAACCCGTGTGAAGCATCTAGTGCAAAATTCCTGGTTACGTGGAACACGGATAACGTCACTCTTTGACCCCGTGGAAAATGTCCAGAGCGGATCCTGGTCCTCGCAGAGCACGGCAGTGAACCCGTGTGAAGCATCCAAAGCGGAGCCTAGTCCTCACCGAGCACGGCAGTGAACCCGTGTGAAGCATTTAGTGCAAAATTCCTGGTCACGTGGAACGCGGATAACGTCACTCTTTGACCCCGTGGAAAACGTCCAGAGCGGATCCTGGTCCTCGCAGAGCACGGCAGTGAACCCGTGTGAAGCATCCAGAGCGGAGCCTAGTCCTCGCCGAGCACGGCAGTGAACCCGTGTGAAGCATCTAGTGCAAAATTCCTGGTTACGTGGAACGCGGATAGCGTCACTCTTTGACCCCGTGGAAAACGTCTAGAGTGGATCCTGGTCCTCACAGAGTACGGCAGTGAACCCGTATGAAGTATCCAGAGCGGAGCCTAGTCCTCGCCGAGCACGGCAGTGAACCCGTGTGAAGCGTCTAGTGCAAAATTCCTGGTTACGTGGAACGCGGATAACGTCACTCTTTGACCCCGTGGAAAACGTCTAGAGCGGATCCTGGTCCTCGCAGAGCACGGCAGTGAACCCGTGTGAAGGATCCAGAGCGGAGCCTAGTCCTTGCCGAGCACGGCAGTGAACCCGTGTGAAGCATCTAGTGCAAAATTCCTGGTTACGTGGAACGCGGATAACGTCACTCTTTGACCCCGCGGAAAACGCCCAGAGCGGAGCCTGGTCCTCGCCAAGCGCGGCAGTGAACCCGTGTGAAGCATCCAGAGCAAATACCGGACTGTGGAGTCCTTAAAATCCACGGACTATGTTGTCCTTAACCTCGACCGTGATGTCTTAAAACTAACGATCAACCACCTCGATTCCCTACGGATTCTGCCTTGGTTTAAGGGTACATCTCTTCACTCTTTTGATACGTGGCGTTGTGATTGTTATAGATTCTTGATGTGTAGTATAAAATTGTAAAGAAATCACAACCAAAAATTATTTGACCGCAATCAACTACGGTGTCGGATGTAGATTGTTAGTGAGTGCGGATCGTCCACAGGGAAAGTGTAATCGTTCGTCTTTCGATTTAGGTGAGTTGAAACTTTAAGGAAAAGAAAACAAACAATTCATGATTTAAATTTTGTATTTCAAGAAAAAGAAAATATCTAGATCTAATAACAAGAAAAGATAGAATCAAGAATTTATAGTTTGTTGATTTTTCCAAACCAAATATCAAGAATCGAAATGAGGCTCGTAGGAATCGATCGGATCTATAGATGTGATGTAATCTTACAATTACGTATTCTTATCCTTCGATGAATTGATACTAGATCGATGATAATCGATGAGAATTAGAGACTTCTTGTGAAACTAGGGTTTCATCTTATCTCTTGTTCTTTCATTGATACCATTCATATTCTAGCCTCTAGTAAATTCAAGAAACGATCGTAGATCCCTAATTTCGAGCGATCACAATCAAGAAAGCATCGCTACGAAACTAGGTCATCGATTCTTGAACTTGCTAGGGTTTACAAAACTCGTAGGACTTAAAAATAGTATTAAGATTTGTTACATCATCATTCTACAATCGTCTCGACTCCTTTACGAGCGGAGTTTTACTCAAACATCACAACAAGAACAACAATTACAAATTGAGATCTAATCATGATGCAAGAATTAAAAGAAAGCAAGATTAAAGAATTTCACCTTTTATTTATATCAACAATTTCATTACATTCGCTCAAGAACTACAAGAGGAAGAATTCGATCGTCGACTTGGCTTTGCTCGTCTCCGTGGATCGCGGATCGGCTTGGATCACTTGCCCGATTGAAGATCGGCTCGGCTCCTAAAAGGTTGAAGGCTTCTCACTTGATTTGGTACTCAAGATCTTGGATTTGGAGTGGAATTAGGGTTAGGGTTTCGCACAAGCCTTGTCACGAGACTTGTGGAAGAAAAATGGTGTAGAATGAACCAATGGTTATTGATTAGCCTTTAACCCTAGATCTAGGTTCCTATTTATAGATAACTAACCCTAGATCTAGGATTTCAAATTCTAAGTTTCCCTCCAAAAGTTTGTTGAGGGAATTCAAATTTCCCTCCAAAAGTTAGTTAGGGGAGAAGCTTCTAGATGTGATTAGTTAGGAGGAGCTTCTAGAAGAGGATTAATTAGGAGCTTAATTAGGATTAGCCTTCCTTAATCTTCTTTTCTGATCTGGCATTATCTTCGAGGGTATTCTGGAATTCTACATATCAGAAAGCACTGTGGGCCCAGAGAAATAGATTCTGCACTGAAAATGAGATGCTGACGTGGCATAGGAGGCGCGGAACCGCGGCTCAAGCCATCTCCTGCCGCGGTTCCGCGGCTGACTTGGAGCTTTGAGGCTTGTGCTTTCTGTTCTGGTCTTGGGCTGTTATATGGGCTTTTATAATATATGTGGAATTGTATAATTCCTTCTGAATTTCTACCAGATCTGAAATGATTGAATTGGCGTAATGTTGATCAGCTCTTTGGTTTCTCTTCCGTATTTCCTGCACAGACTCAAGACAAGTGTTGCGCAAATACAGAAATGATGCGATGCCATGAAATGCGGTTAATTTCCCTTAAAGTGTCGGTTTAAAAGTCTAACACATGCAATCTCATATTTTGTGACAGATTTGCTAATATGTAGAATATGAATGCCGAACACTTCTAAATGTATGCAAATGTTAAGGAAATTGCCGGCTAAAATATACAATATTTTCGACTGATCAAATACCCCCAAACTTAATTTCGATCGTCTCGAGCGAATGTTTTATTAAAAAGAGAAGGAGAAAATAAAGAAAGAGAAAAACTAACTAGCACACTTTCGTAGGCAACACGATTGCACTGAGCACGTGTAACAAGCCTTTAAACCTCTAGGTGTCCCTAGTAGGAGGAGTGTTGTCTCCTGAGGGTTTTCAGCGGATTGCACCCACAAAATCCAATAATAAAAGAAAGATCATGAATATTACATTTAAAGAAAAGAATTGTAAAAGAAAGACTTTGAAAATTAGGGTTTCCAACTAAGCTAGCTTTTCGGTTGTCATGAGCCCTATCTTAATGGTCATGAAAAGATGTTAGAAATCACGTCCTCCCTCAATAAAACATCGTCTTATTTTTCATTCCTATCTTTCTTCCAAGCATCGATCATATCACCCTGCGTGTGTGTAAAGAACATCCCTACACCCGGAGAATTCAATTCAAGCTATCATACTCTTGCCCATCAGCCTCAGTATTTTTTTGGATAAACGAGATTGCTCACACACTTTCATGCGACCGTTAATACTCCTTGAGGTACTAACCGACCGATTACTCCTGTGCTTGCATGCTTGGTGTATTTTCCTCGTCTTGCACCACCTCAGACATAGCAGTGACTCCCAGACCAGTTGGCCTTAGGGCACTAGGTGAAGAGGCACCCTTTGCTATATATTTTTATTGCCTTTGGTGATAACAAAACCAGTGTCCATTTTTATCACCACTTTTCATTTTTTTTATTCTTCATACTTTTGGCTTTAAGACAAGAGCATTTCAAGGTATCCTCTACTATCCCAGGCTTTAAGACGTGTGTAAGTGCGAATAGCAGGGTAGCAACGTTCAAAATGTTTGGCTTCCAGAATAGAAACTATTTTTCAGACTTATTTTTATCCTCAGATTAGTGACATCCTTCATCTTACTAACCCTTGGGACAACGGCTCATAACTACTTATTATTAGTTCGTATAAGAAAACTTCTAATTTTCTTAGTTTTCTTAAATTTTTCTAATCTCATAGATGTAATTTTTCACTATCTAAACTTTTATTATCTTATTTATGTACAAAAAATGTTTTTTTTTTTTTTATATTTTGAAAATTTTTAAATTTTTATAGGTTTTCGAAAATGTTTTGTGCCTATGCAAATGATATGCAAATGATGCGAAAATAAGCACAAACCTCCCCCAAACTTGTTTTCAACAGTGTCCTCACTGTTGCCATCCGTTATATCTACAAAAAACCTGTAAGCTTGGGAGGAATTTATTAGTGGGGGCAAAATATATAAGTGAAGAACCTCCCCCAAACTTATTTTTGGCTTAAAATATTGTAAAAATTTTATTTTCAAGAGCCCGAAAATATACCCCCCCAAACTTGAGTTATGCTATGTTAATCTTTTGAAAATCATATGAGGGGGTCAAAAATCAGTGGTCGATGCCAAGCTTTGCAAAGACCGAATGTTAACACCAACCATTCAAAAATTTTATCAATGCAGCGCTCTGGTTGGTTGAAGAAGAAGTGGGGAAAGGTTAAGTGGTGGAATAGAATGTGTGTGCGTCTCATATTGGAGAGACGATGTAGTGAATGTGATGGATTACTCGCATTCTTCTTACAATTCAAAAGAAGGGGTGGAGGTTCAATTTCAGTTGGGACATGATTCATCTCAACACCCGTGTTATTCAGAAATGCGAGTTCATCAGCGAAGATCTCCTCAAAAGTTCCATCAATACCCCGGTGAATAATATCATCACAAAGTGCGGGGTGATCTTCAGACTCTAAAAGCAGTTCATAATCGGTGTTAATTGTTGACCCGGACATCTCGGTGGAAGAGTCCATATGTGTATAATACATAGTTGGGTCAAACAACAACGTATGAAAAGAGTCAAGATCGGTATCAGGAGGATCATCAAATTCGCTGCTGTCGACATCCATTAAGTCGACAGAACATACCTGAGCAATAGGCTCGGAGGGTTCACTTCCCAACTTGTAAATGTTCAGCTCTATTGACCTATTCCCGAAAGATAGGGTCATAGAACCATTACGACAGTTGATTATTGCATTGGAAGTGGCCAAAAAGGGGCGACCTAAAATCACCGGAATTTGATTCCGTGGGTTCGCTACAGGTTGTGTATCAATTACAATAAAATCTACCGGGAATATAAATTCTCCGATTTTTATTAACACATCCTCCAGTTCACCCCTAGGTTTGGTGATTGATCGGTCAGCCATCTGGAGAGTGCAATTGGTTGGCTTCAACTCTCCGATCCCTAATTGCTCATAGACTGAGAAAGGAAGCAAGTTAACACTAGCGCCAAGGTCTAATAGAGCACGGTTGATGTGTTTTTCCCCAATAGAAACGGAAATAGTAGGATATCCTGGATCCTTACGTTTCCTCGGTAATTGTTGGGGGAAAGCCGTATCTATTGTCTTTTCCATGAATATCTTCTTAGGCACTGGATTCTTCCTCTTCCTAGTGCACAAGTTCTTAAGAGTTTTCGCATAGGAAGGAACTTGTTGGATGGCATCTAGGAGAGGGATGTTGGTGTTTACTTGCTTAAAAATGTTCATAATCTTCTCCATATGTGGACTCGGAGTGTTAGCCCTTAACCGATTAGGATAAGGTGCTTTAGCAATAAGCGCTGGGTCCATCATAGGAGAAGGAAGTGGGTGTGGAACCGATCCCAGAGTAGAAGTGGGGATCGTCCGTGGAGGGGTAAAAGAGGTGGGCTGTAGTGGCGAGCCTTTTGGGAAATGGAGAATAGGCTCGGAAGAAGATGGTGGGGTAGAAGAACTGGGATAAGAAGTGTGTGTGTGAGGAAAGGTCTCAGCCGGGGTGTTATTGATTGATTTATTAGTATCATCAAACTCTTCCCCAACATGAGTGTCAAGCACTCTTCCAGATCTCAACGTGATTGCATCCACATCATGTAAATAGCTAGAATTGGGTAAAGGTTGAGCTGGAAGTTTCCCTTTCTCCCTTGCACTCATTTCAGCTTTTAAACGTGCAATTTCTTCTTCTATCGATTTAATACTCTCGCTTTGGGACGCAGAGTTTTTCTTTATATAATCGACAGAAGTTTTTATTTCGGCTGATACTTGCATGAGATTTGTTAAGACCAAATTCATGCATTGTGCAAATGAATAGGTTTCATCAGTCCCGGTCAACTGCAAAGGACTAGATGGAACAAAAGTGTTGACCGGATTTTGAAAATTTTATGCTTGAAAGGGGTGCTGACTCAATTGTGGTGGCTGCTGTTGTGGTGGAGGGATCCCTTGGAAATTGTTTTGGTTTGGAACCGTGTTTTGAAATTGGGATTGGTTCCAATCAAAGTTAGGGTGATTCCTCCAACCCTGATCATATGTGGAAGAAGATGGATTGTTCCTAGGTCTTTGAAATGCGGCATTGGTATGCTCATGACCTTGAAACGGACATTCTTCCGTCAAGTGAGACGGATCAGAACAACAGCCACATACAGTTTTGGAGAGTGATATTTGACTTAGGGCGGCTAAAAATTTGTTTTCCATAGTCTCAAGTTTCTTTTGCATAGCCGAAATGTCAGCTCTAACTCCTATGGAAATATCATTGCCTTCCCTAGACGATTGACTTACACCCTCCCACTGTAAAGATTTTTCAGCGAAATTTTCTAGGAATTTCCAGGCTTCCCCATCATCTTTAGTCATGAAGTTGCCTTGACACATGGATTCAAGGGTCTGTCTTGTGTAAGGAGTAATGCCCTCATAAATGATTCGGCAAAGATCCCATCTCGGGATGCCGTGATGTGGACATTGGACTAGCAGATCCTTGAAGCGGTCAAGACATTTTGAAAATGTTTCATTTGGAAGCTGGGTGAATTGATAGATTTCGCTACGGATTCGAGCTGTTTTGTGATGTGGGTAAAATTTCTTAAGGAATGCTTTGACGAATTCGTCCCAATTTGAAATGGAATGTGCGGTAGTGTTATATAGCCACTTCTCGGCTAAATCGCACAAGGTAAACGGGAGAAGACGAAGACGGAAAGCATCCACAGAAAGCTGTGAAGTACCCATCATTGCGCATACATTTTCAAATTTCGTGATAAACACGTATGCGTCTTCAGACTCGAGACCGTGAAATTTTGGTAGAAGGTTGATGTATTGGGGTTTTATTTGAAAATTTTCCCCGTTGGCTGGTGGTATGGCAAGACAGGTGGAAAGTGGACCTCGTGTAGGATAGCATCTCTCTTGGAGAGAGATGCGAGGTGGAATCTGCGCACCAACGGACGGCGGCAGAGTAGTGGAAAAGAAGTTCGATGGATGTGGATCCATCGATGTGGGTGTGGTGGTGGGTAAAAGAAAGGGTAAATGTAGAAATACCGACTTTAGGGTCGATAGGGAGACGCGGACAAACAGGCACTAGAAACCCGTTGTCCAGCCTATCTTGCACTAAAAAGGGTTAGTACAAGTGGCAGCGTGATTTTATAATTAGGGGAATGATATGAATGTGGTGTTTGTTTTGAAAAGATACGGATTTTTGAAAAAATATGATGCAACAAAACAAATGCAACACACAAAACCCTAGAATCTAGTGGTCACCTAGGTCAAAGCTCTAGACCGCTCCTAACTGCCAAAAGACAAGTCGCAGGATAAATCCTCCACTGCCTCTTTGTCCCCCTGTGGCCGGATAAGTGCCAGGTAAGTGGGAAGGAACCACCACTACAGTGGGCCTAATTAATAACCACTAGCCTTAGACACACTCGCCTTAGGCACCACAAGAAAACTCGGATAAGCAATGAATTACCCACGGCCTTCTCTTGTCCTAATTGAGCGCGACAGTCCTTAGAGTCATCTCTAGATTTCTTTTAATTAATGAGGGTCAATGCGGATGCAAGTTTTGCGATTTTCGGGGCCTAGGAAGGGTAATGAAATCCCCACCTAATTTGGATTTGGTCGTGCCCCTTAAATTCCGTATTAATATGCAAACAACCAAAAATCAAAAACACGCACAAATTTTATTTTGCTTTTGCGGCGCGGCGATTTATTTGCAAAGAAATCTGCAGTAAAGTGTTAGTTGGAGCTAGAAAGGGAGAGGAGAGAGAGACAGAAATCACCTGCAGGCAAAATTTTCCAGAGAACCCCCAACCTCGCCGAGGAACCGCCGCGTATTGTAGGTATTGGCCGCGGAAACGCGCTCCTCTGGTGGAATCACTGTACAAATTTTCTTCAGGGAGCTTCTGTCGGCTCCCTCAGCTCTCTGGTATATCCAAAAAAAATTTTCCACAGCACAGAATGCTCCAGATTTCCTCGCAATCAAATCGCAACACACGTATTAGTGTTTGCACGAATTTAGATCTAAAAAAAAATATGATGGAATAAATTGTTCAACTCGAATTTCAAAATACGAACTATTAGCGCACTATCCCCGGCAACGGCGCCATTTTGGTTGTTTTAATTTTCTTGATTGGATGTAAAAGTATCAATTCAAATGATCCCCGGCAACGGCGCCATTTGATTGTTATAGATTCTTGATGTGTAGTATAAAATTGTAAAGAAATCACAACCAAAAATTATTTGACCGCAATCAACTACGGTGTCGGATGTAGATTGTTAGTGAGTGCGGATCGTCCACAGGGAAAGTGTAATCGTTCGTCTTTCGATTTAGGTGAGTTGAAACTTTAAGGAAAAGAAAACAAACAATTCATGATTTAAATTTTGTATTTCAAGAAAAAGAAAATATCTAGATCTAATAACAAGAAAAGATAGAATCAAGAATTTATAGTTTGTTGATTTTTCCAAACCAAATATCAAGAATCGAAATGAGGCCCGTAGGAATCGATCGGATCTATAGATGTGATGTAATCTTACAATTACGTATTCTTATCCTTCGATGAATTGATACTAGATCGATGATAATCGATGAGAATTAGAGACTTCTTGTGAAACTAGGGTTTCATCTTATCTCTTGTTCTTTCATTGATACCATTCATATTCTAGCCTCTAGTAAATTCAAGAAACGATCGTAGATCCCTAATTTCGAGCGATCACAATCAAGAAAGCATCGCTACGAAACTAGGTCATCGATTCTTGAACTTGCTAGGGTTTACAAAACTCGTAGGACTTAAAAATAGTATTAAGATTTGTTACATCATCATTCTACAATCGTCTCGACTCCTTTACGAGCGGAGTTTTACTCAAACATCACAACAAGAACAACAATTACAAATTGAGATCTAATCATGATGCAAGAATTAAAAGAAAGCAAGATTAAAGAATTTCACCTTTTATTTATATCAACAATTTCATTACATTCGCTCAAGAACTACAAGAGGAAGAATTCGATCGTCGACTTGGCTTTGCTCGTCTCCGTGGATCGCGGATCGGCTTGGATCACTTGCCCGATTGAAGATCGGCTCGGCTCCTAAAAGGTTGAAGGCTTCTCACTTGATTTGGTACTCAAGATCTTGGATTTGGAGTGGAATTAGGGTTAGGGTTTCGCACAAGCCTTGTCACGAGACTTGTGGAAGAAAAATGGTGTAGAATGAACCAATGGTTATTGATTAGCCTTTAACCCTAGATCTAGGTTCCTATTTATAGATAACTAACCCTAGATCTAGGATTTCAAATTCTAAGTTTCCCTCCAAAAGTTTGTTGAGGGAATTCAAATTTCCCTCCAAAAGTTAGTTAGGGGAGAAGCTTCTAGATGTGATTAGTTAGGAGGAGCTTCTAGAAGAGGATTAATTAGGAGCTTAATTAGGATTAGCCTTCCTTAATCTTCTTTTCTGATCTGGCATTATCTTCGAGGGTATTCTGGAATTCTACATATCAGAAAGCACTGTGGGCCCAGAGAAATAGATTCTGCACTGAAAATGAGATGCTGACGTGGCATAGGAGGCGCGGAACCGCGGCTCAAGCCATCTCCTGCCGCGGTTCCGCGGCTGACTTGGAGCTTTGAGGCTTGTGCTTTCTGTTCTGGTCTTGGGCTGTTATATGGGCTTTTATAATATATGTGGAATTGTATAATTCCTTCTGAATTTCTACCAGATCTGAAATGATTGAATTGGCGTAATGTTGATCAGCTCTTTGGTTTCTCTTCCGTATTTCCTGCACAGACTCAAGACAAGTGTTGCGCAATTACAGAAATGATGCGATGCCATGAAATACGGTTAATTTCCCTTAAAGAGTCGGTTTAAAAGTCTAACACATGCAATCTCATATTTTGTGATAGATTTGCTAATATGTAGAATATGAATGCCGAACACTTCTAAATGTATGCAAATGTTAAGGAAATTGCCGGCTAAAACATACAATATTTTCGACTGATCACGTTATAATTCCTCAACGTCTTCAAAGAGGTGACGGGTCCCTGCAACCAAACATCGGACTGTGGAGTCCCTAAATCCACGGACTATGAGGTCCTTAACCTTGACCGTGACGTCTTTAAACTACGATACCTGGAGAAACCCCTGACTCCGTAAAACACGGACAAGGGTGACCACATCCAGCACTTACAAGTCCTCACGACCTGTAAGGAAGAAAAAAAAACTCTCTTGTGAGATCCCTTACGACTCTCAAGGGAAAACCCGCTTAAGAATCCTCACGATTCTTAAGAAGAACTTACACCTATGGGATCCTCTCGACCTGTAGGGGGAAAGACTCTTTATGAGACCCTCATGGCTCATAAAATGCAAAAGTCTTAGGAAGCAGATCTTAACCCTGAATCCTAAGCCATCACCGTCCTGCAAGGAGATCAAGATAGAATATCTGCAGAATATATTCAATAAAAAGGGGACACACCATTGAGAAGAAAAATGTATCTTTTATTCATAAACCAAAATGGATACAAAGTACAATTCATGAAAGAAACAAAAAAAAAGATACTCTCATCCATGAGTACGTACAAAAAGGGGGAAGAGATACAAGTCCTCAAGCCGGTGGGCGGTGCAGTAATTTTACCAGCTCATCGTTCTGGTGCTGAGCCACGGCTTCATGACGCAAGATCTCCAAAAGACGAGCCTCCGTCTGAGCTTGCTGAGCCTGATACGAAGCAAGCCGAGCCTCGAGCTCTTTCTCGGTGGCTTTATGAGCCTCGACCCTCTCACGAGTGAACGTGGCAGCTTTATCGAGAGCCACCACCTCTTTTATGGACTCCTGAAGCACCCGCCAGATTTCGTATGCTTTGTTGGCTTTGGCTGTGAGGCTGGCCAGAAGCTCGCTCAGCGCCTTAGAAGCTAACTCCCTCTCCGAGAACTTGCGACCAAGCCTCTTCTCGCATGACGTCATGTTGGCCGCACATCGTGCTATCAGACCCCGCAACTCTGCTTTTGCAGCCACGGCTTCCGAAGAAAGGCGAGAACATTCAAGAGCGTGCAAACAAGCCTCCACCTTCCTACAGAACTCCACCCAGACCCGCACCACCTCCTCGCTATGATAGGTGGCGAGAAAAGGAAGAGAGCCGTTAGCTTCAGCGGCAAACGCTTCAGCCGTGGTCGCGCTACCAGCACGGAGCTCCTCGACGAAAGATGATAGGGAGACAAGGCTCAATTGGGCCAAGCGTTCTGAAGCCCGCAAAGCGTAAGGGCCGGGCGGCATCACGATGCGCGATTCCAACGCCATGGAGACTGGCAGGGCTGTTCAAATTTGACAAATGTTAGTAAAATTCTTAAGCACAGAACGAACGGGATTATAATAAAATGTCACTCACCGACAGTCATGCAAGTAGGAGCCGAAGGTTCCCCTGGCCCTTCAACGACCTCGACCTCATCGTCAGCTTCCAAAACTATAAGAGACATCAACGTCATTTCGCAAGATAGTAACAATCCTATGGTAAAAGAAAAAATGGCGAATGACACTAACCTTGCCCGGAGGAAAGGACAATACGCTGAGGGGAGATCGCCTGCGGAGCTGCCATCTCCAATAAACGCTGAAATGACTGTCGAGGCGACAGATCTGCGATAGTGGCCGCCAAACCGCGCAATGCTTGGAAAGATAAAAGAGTTTAGACTATGAAAGGGTTGCTAAATTAAAACGCAGAGGGTTACCTTCAACGCTCCTCCCATTCTGAGCCGGGGGGATAGCAGCTTCAACGGTCTCCGCCATAACGTCAGGATTCAACAAAGGAAGAGTAGTCCCGACTACCTCTCTTCCAGCCTCTGAGCCGCCCTCAGTAAGGGTCATTGGGGCGGCGACCTCCAAAGGAGCTTCCCCCAAAGGGGCAAGTGCTCCCTGATCAAGAACCGCCGCTGGAGGCTCTACCATGAGAGGAGCAGACTCATCAGCCCCTTCCACGTCAAGCAAAGCCTCATTGAGAATTCCGGCGGGCTTTAGCTTTAATGGGCCCGTAGAGAGCTCCCCCAGTGTCGAAGATTCTGCACGATTCGAATAAGAATAATGATACATATGCACGGGCATAAATAATCGGAAAGACTACAAAAGAAGCACAACGTACCTATACGCAAAGAAGCCCTCAATATGGCTTCTTCAAGACGCTGCTCCTTCTCAAGGAGGTGGGCTCGCCGGGGTTCAAGGGTAGACTCATGACCACCGGTCCATAAAGAAAGTGCGTCAGCTGCGTCTTCTGAAGCAGCCTGCTTCAAAGCCCTTTCCCCCCATTCCTCCAAAGGACCGATAAATCGCCGCCGAATCCACGAAGGGTCTTCGTAAAAAATTACAGCGGGATAAGACTTCTTCGGAACCTTGGCGTTATGAGACGCGTCTTTTGAACGCCGTATGGCCTCAACCAACTGTGCGGCCTCCTCATCAGCCGAACTCGGGAAGAGAAGTCCAGCATCTGACTTTTGCAGGGCCAATGGTTCATCTTCAAGAATAGGCTCAGACTCCGCCAAAGAATCGAGCAGGTTGGTGGCCGCTTTCCTCCGCCGTTTAAACCCAGAGCCGGTCGCCGAGGATGACCTTTTCCTCCCCCGCGAAGCCTTAGGGCGGCGCTGACCCACATCGCCTACGACGCCCTCATCTTTATTACCCTCGCCTGGTGCCACGACCGAGGATGACACTGTCTTTGTCAATGCCACGGGGGGCGGTGCTGCCACAGGCGGCGGTGCTGCCACAGGCGGCGGTGCTACTACTGGGGCCCTTCCACCTCGCGAGCGGGAACCCAGGGGCATACCAGCCGTTGGAGTAAAGTTTACCTCCGATTCTCTTGAGATGAGCGCAGTGCCGGTATCCCTTAGAGGGAAGCGGACCGGAGCCCTCGGTCGCAGCTTAGCTCCTGGAACTAGAGGAGGGGCATCGTGGCCAAGAAGCACCCTCCTTTCTTCAAGAATGATTGGGCTGACCCGATGAAGATACCAGCCCGTAAACGCGCCCACGCACCGGGGCAGGTATTCAGCTTCAGGGACCATGAAGTAGGAGCCGGTGTTTAGCCTCATGAAATGATGAGCGGCATCGCAAACGGCATCGACCGAAGGGATCGGGGCGACTATGAAAGCCTCGAAAGGAACACCCTGGTCGTATCCAAGTTGTCGGGCGAATCGATGTGGATTGTACCGCATGAAAAGAGCGGCACTATCCTGGCGAAACACCAAGTAGCCCGGTCTAATTGTATACAAGTGCGCGGCCTCCCGAGGCTTCAAAGAAGGTGCGTCGTCTTTCGACTGGTCCCAGAGTTATTGAACTGGACCTGAGGGAGTAGACAAGACCCGATCATTAAAGACCATCCCGCCAGCGGCAGCGTAAGGAGAAATCAGCACCCGAATAGCCCCGAACTGAGTCGAGTCGGCGGCAGAAGCATCCACTAATCGCATAAGTCGTGGAAAGGGGTAAGCATCGTAAAATGAGGGCCTCTGATGCATGGAAAAAGCCCCCAGCACATGCATTTCGACCCAGGACGTGAAATAATGAAGCGAAAAGTTTACTACATCCACGCCGGGAGTAGAGGTATTAGCTGCGGTGCCCAACCCGTGATAAAGATGCGCCAACGCCGGGATACTGACGGCCAACCGCATCCCCTCAGCTATACAATGAGCCGGGTAGATAACCGAAGCCCTCATAAAACGACGATGCATGGGGATGACAAACCAACTAAGCCAGACACTGACAAACCCCACGAAGAACGTCTCCTCGTCAATACCGGGTGCTGCAATGGACTCAAAAGACATCGGCGACATGATGGGGATATAGTATTGAGGTAGATCCGATTCGGTGGTCGGCAGCTTCTTCGGACCAAACCCAAAGGGGTCTCTAATGTTGGCGAACTTCGGAGCTGTCTTCGACACGACCTCCTCACGAAGGAAACAAGCAATGAAGCTCTTGAAAGTAACACCCTGCTCTTCGGATTCGGTGAACAATCGGTCGAAGATACCTAGCACCTTGATCAAACTGGGACGCTTATGGAGAACGGCGTTCTCAACAGACAAGCCGTTAGCCGGTGCAGACTCGGGCTCAAAGACATACTCGTCAGGAGGCAACAACTCCTCATACAGTGCACCCCTGATTGGCAATCCCGAGATTTCATAAAATTCTGCAAGAGAGATCGAGACCTCGCGATCTCCTAGAATGAAAGTGTTGGTGGGAAGATTCCATTGGTTCAAAAACGCCTTAACCCACCAGACATGCGGGGACTTATAATGGAAGAGTGACGCGTATATTGCCTGATAAAGCCCGACCTTCTGCAGCCGCGCACGATGGGTGGCAAGGATGTAGCGAGCCCAGAGAAGATAGCCTGTAGGGTGTCGGGGAGTGAGCCCTATCTTATAGATCTGCCCCCACGGGTGGGCCTCACCCTGGCAAATACGCCGCCCCAAGATATCTATGGCCGGGATCGGATGGTTCGGAATGCCGGTCGTTGAAGGCTCGAGCCTCCCCGTTGGAGTCCAGTTAGGCATTTCCACAGCAAAAACCGTTCTCGGAGGGTCCATCGGCAAGAATGGGAAAGTAGGCTCTGTCGGTACTGCACAGAGAAAACTCCGGCGACCCCGGATAATATGGCTATACCAAGTTCCCCATAGAAGCAAGTTGGTGCAGTTCGGGTCATGAGCCCGGATCATCGCCATCACTTCCTCATCGGATGGTGATTGAGGAAAAGCGGCCTCCGAACGAGTAAAGGGAAAACACGGAGCAGAAGCCATCACACCTGAAATCCAATAAAAGAAGACCGTTAAAAGCAAAGTCAGCAATATATATCCATGCATGAACATGAAGACTAGTTAAAGAAAGCAACGGCAGATTTTTCTGGGACCATTGGCTACAAAACACATGGGCCCCACAGAATCAGGATGACGGCTCATTAATAATGAGACCAAATAGTTACAATAAAACAAAAGGAATATCCTCATTAAATAAAGAATGGTAACCCTACACATTCCCCTAACAGGATCTGTCTCGGGCTCTACAATGGATCCAACAAGATCAAAGGAATTAAATTCCCACAGAAGACATCATTACAAAGCTCCTGTTTCATTAATTGCAGAAGGACAACCTCGGGTCAAGAGACCCCAAGAAGCCTCCGTGTGAAGAAACTGAGTTCTTCATTGGAATTAAATTCCTTATTAAGAGAAGGGAATTAAATTCCCAGAAATATTTTTGGATGAAATTAAGTTCCATGGAGTTGAAACGCCATCATCATCTCCCCAAAGATCATCTAAACCCTAACAGATCTACAGTTCGAAGGTTAGGTGGTTTCCTGTTCTTATGGAAAAACTTGAAGAAAAATGGGTTCCTTGTTGAAAAAGAGTAAAAACCCTTGTTTTGGGATTTAAAATCCAAAGGAATGTGAAAATTTACTGTTTGTCCAAGAACATTACCTGAGGAAAAAAGGTCACCTGAACAGAGTTAAACTCTGAAGATTGTTTCAAGACAGAGAACTAAGCTCTGGAAGTGAGAATTAAATTCTCAAAGGAAAAAGTTCTCAAAAGAAGAAAATGAATAAAGTGAAGACTCTTCTGAAGAAACATGAATATTTATAGGAGGTGATGGAAACGTTTCATCTCCCCAAATCCCTAGAGGAATCTAACGGTCACAAAAGTGACAGCGTTGCACTCACGTGTAGACACGTGAGAACAACACTGTGGGGGCATTTGTTTCCTGATTTAAAATCAGGAAAACCTACGGAAGAGGCTTCAGAAAAGGGTCACGTGCTCATACGTGACCAGCAGTCACGTGTTGGCACGTGACATCTGAAAGCATCGGCAAGGCGAATTCAGTTTCCTAACTACATCAAAGAAAAGGGCTTCAG
Organism: Agapanthus africanus; assembly: GCA_030015575.1. NCBI lineage: Eukaryota > Viridiplantae > Streptophyta > Magnoliopsida > Asparagales > Amaryllidaceae > Agapanthus > Agapanthus africanus. The sequence goes on from CM057337.1 coordinate 717,641,657, forward strand.
AAAGGGTCACGTGCTCCCACGTGATCAGGGTCAAGTGTTGGCACGTGACATTTAAAAGCGGCTTCAAAGGCACATCGGTTCCCTGATCAAATCAAGGAAAAGGCTTCAGAAGAGGTCATGTGCTCCCACGTGACCAGCGTCACGTGTTGGCACGTGACACTCAAAAGCAGCAGACTCAATTCCCTGATCAAATTAAGAAAAAGGCTCCAGACGAGGGTCACGTGCTCACACGTGACCAGGGGTCACGTGGTGGCACGTGACAGCTAAGCAGCGACCAGAAAGCAGAGCGCAGAAAGAAAGAAGAGGGCTCGTTCCAAGGGGGTTACGTGCCCACACGTGACCAAGGGTCACATGGCCACACGTGATCAGCTTTCAAAGCCTATCTGTTAACAGAATTAAATTCTGAGAGAAGACCTCTTAAATCTTTCCAAAGCAGCCGATTGAATTAAAGATTTAAAGGTGATTAAATATCATCTATCTATGGGAAAATCTTGAATTTGGAAAGATTTCCCCGTAAAATCTAACCGAAATAACAAAGGAGAATCTCTGGATTTAAAATCCAATGGTGAATAAAATTCACCTAATAATCCAAAGGTCCAAAACGAATGATGGATACAAATCAAATCTCTCAATGAAAGATTCATCAAAAACTAATTGACTCGGCTGCTTCTCCTATAAATAGGAGCCAAGAGACACACAAAAAGGATATATATGCAGAGGGAAAAAAAGAGAGAGAGCCTTGATACTTTGGAGGAATTTGGATCTTCTGCAAAAGAAAACTCTAGGTAAGAAAGGGAAGGATTTTTGAAAGAAAAGAGAATTTAATTCTCAACAGAGTTTAACTCTGATATAAAAACAGAAGAACATAGTTCTCTCTTTGGTGAAGGATCTGTAAAGTGCACATCTCCCCTTGAGTTGAGAATTTAATTCTCAATGGGTTGAGATCCTGCCATGCAGATCCAAAGAATAGAGAGGGAATGGAAGCACGAGAATTTAATTCTCACAGAACTATAGGAATTTAATTCCTTTAAAATAAAATTAGGGTTGACCCTGTGTTATGGTAATTTGATTCCTTCAGAATGAAAAGAATCAGGGTTTAACCCTGGTTAAGAACTTAGTTCTGTTAAAACAACAGGAATTTAATTCCCTTAATCTCATTCCCCAGAATAATTCTTTAGCAGAGAGTGGGAGTTTAACTCTTTAAAACTTTTATTAGGGTTTAACCCTATTCAGTTCTTCACATATATGAGGAATTTAATTCCTACAAAAAATTCAGAGTTCAACTCTATTCCAGAATGTGAACCTTCAAAGGAAGTAGGAATTTAATTCCTCTGAAATTATTGCCAGGGTTCAACCCTACGAGGAATTTAATTCCTGAAAGGGATTAACAGATCTTCTAAAAAAATATACATAGAGGCAGGGTCGCGTGTCACCACGTGACCCCCAAAAAGATCTACAGAAAAGCCCCTTTGAGGCAGTGCCTCACGTGACCCACGTGACCCTTGGCAGAGGCTTTAACATACTCCATTTAAACACCCGTCATGTGATGGCACGTGATGCTCCAAAAGATGCGATATTCTCAGCAGAACAAATGAAGGGAGGGCGCCCTCACGTGCTACCACGTGACCCCTCTTGCCTTAGCGTCTAACGCTAAATTGGAACCCCTGAATCCAATGTTAAAATACTGTTTGGCCTTAGTGTTCAACACTAATCAAAGAGCTTTATTTGCGGTGTTCAACACTGATTACCTTAGTGTTTAACATTAATTTGAGATCTTTGCTGCCAGTGTTTTGATCTGTTTTAGTGTTTAACATTAATTTGAAAGCCTTGTTGCTGGTGTTTAACACCAACTATCTTTTAGTGTTAAACACTAACTTATCGATCTCATTCCCAGTGTTCAACACTGATTGGTCTTTAGTGTTTAACACTAGGCATTGGCCCAATTGACTAAATGGCCAGAGGCAAAGCCTCTCCTTCAATGGACCAACAGAGGGCCAATATTTGGGCTTAGCCCAAACTGGCCATAAGTCCTCAAATCATCTTGAACTGAGCACATCTGCTCTTTCAAACCACTCATTGGTTCAAGGGTACATCTCTGAACTCCTCTGATATTTGTCGTTGTAATCCTTCAACGTCTTCAGAGAGGTGACGGGTCCCGACAACCACACATCAACATGGACTGTGGGGTCCTTAAACCCAGGGACTTATGCGTCCTTAAACTACAAATGGACCACCACGTCCCTAAACTGGCGATGGACCACCACGTCCCTAAACTGGCGATGGACCACTACATCCCTAAACTGAAAATGGACCACTATGTCCCTAAACTGGAACAATAGAGCCCAAACGCTCTTTTGTCGGATCTAAACGATCCCGTTAAGTCGATCTTAGTCCCAAACTGGACTAACGTATCCTTAACAAACGTTTAAGTTGATCTTAGCCTCAAATATGGCTAACGTATCTTTAAACCTTCAAACAGACTGGACTGTGAATCCCTCCAATCAACATTGGTTCAAGGGTACATCTCGGAACTCCTTTGACACCTGTCATTGTAATCCTTCAACGCCGTCAGAGAGGTAACGGGTCCCGATGACCATACATGCAATGGACCACTATGTCCCTAAACTGGAACAATAGAGCCCAAATGCTCTTTTGTCGGATCTAAACTATCCCGTTAAGTTGATCTTAGTCTTAAGTTAGACTAACGTATCCTTAACAAACGTTTGAGTTGACCTTAGCCTCAAATATGGCTAACGTATCCTCAAACCAAACCCCCAAACCCAAATCTAAGATAATACGGATATGGACTAGTCCACGCCCTACGGGCAACGACATAACTCGGTCTCCGTAAACAATCCACGGGCAACAAAACATAGAATAGACACACACGACACGAAGTGACCATCTGGAGAAAGAGAAAGTTGTTACCGCGATGCGGTAGCGTAATTAACTGCAGGGGCTTACGCCTGCAGGGAAGAGCGTCCCCACAATCAAAAACCCCTCAAGCGAGGGGGAATCTGACGAAGTGTGCTACATCGGCCGCATCCGTTCAAACCTTCGATGTATGGTGCCATAAATCAACTTGGCATCTTCGGAGAGGTGAACGGATAGCACCAATTAGCATCTGCCCCGAATCTCAGTGCCAAGACCCCGCAGTCTTGCGCGCCGTCTTTCGGAGGGGAACAGAGTCCGTTTGATATAACCGACATCTTCACTTTTTATAATATTCTGTCATCTCGGGTACATAATATCTAGGGTTTAGGATGGCTCTTATGCCTCTTTCATAGGGAAGGCATGTGACAGACAAATCGTCCGGATGCACGACAGGATTTGACCTATAAAACAGGATGCCCTTCTGCGCACTATTTCTTCCAGGAACATAGAAGGTTTTAAGCTGGTCCACGGTGGAGACTGCCAATGCATCTAGTTCCTTACACATCTGCTCCGGCACCCTTGTGATAGCTAAAGACCCTTCTGTAATCTCGAAGGTTTCTCTTAGCTTCACTTTTTGCATGAGGGCCCAATCTATATAGCTGTTGTAAGGCGGGTCCTCTTCCTCCGACTCTTCAGTGTTGCTGCTGAAATGAGGGCGAATTTTGCTGCCGGATGGGCCTTTAGTATCAGACTCGTCCGTATCACTGCCGAAACGCAGGCGAGTTTTACGGAAGGAAGGACTTCCAGCGTTGGACTCATCAGTGCCACTGCCGAAATGCGGGCGCACTTGGGAGTTTTTTCTTTTGAAAGTGACAGCCGGCTCAAATTGGCTTTTGAGTTTCGGGGCCGTTCTGTCCTCGGTCAGTTGTGGCTTAGCATTTTAGGGGTTCACAAAGTATTGAGAATCTTCATATCGGACTTCATGCACACCGAACGGCTGGATGTCTCCATCAATGCGTCTTTCTTCACCATTTTTAGTATACTTCATGCATTGATGGAGAGTTGATGGAACAATGCCGTAATCGTGGAGGCACGGCCGCCCCAAGAGAATTTTATAAGACGTGTCGACGTCAATCACGTATATCTTGGCTTTGGTTTGTAGGTCCCCGAAGCTGATTGGCAGAGCTATAGATCCCAAAACTTGCTGGCAATTTTGATTGAAGCCTTGAATAACAATCCTTTCTCTTGACAGGTATCAGACGTCCATTGACAAACTCTTCAGAGTCCGTAAGTTCATGATGTTCACTAAGGACCCTGGATCAATCAATATGCGATTAATCCGGTCCCCGTTGCTGTACCCTGTTATGTAAAGCGGTTGGTTGTGTTCAGCTGTTCCTAGTAACATGTCTTCATCTTTAAATGTGACCGCGGCTACATATAGAGTGTACTGGGCTTCTTTCATATCAATTCCGTAAAGCGAGCCTGGTACTGCTCGGGGTTTTGTACAGCGTGAATGAGAACATCTCTAAACTCCTTAGATAGGACCAAGGCATCGTAGATGCTCAGGAGAGACGGAAGCTTCCGGAGATGAGCCAAGACATTATAGTCCACTGAGGAAGGACTTAAATTTTCATGAGCCAGATCTCTTCTAGCTTCTTCATTAGCGACTTGTTTTTCCTTACCTTTTGGGGCGTTGCCTTGATTTGGCAGTAGAGCCTTGCCGTTTCTGAGCTGGATTTGGTTGGCCTTCATAGCGAACTCCTCATCCTTTTCGGGAAAATAGAGCTCCTCCTCAGAGTCGCTACTAAGATGGATGGCGTAGTAGGTCACTATAGGGATCTCTTCATTGGAGTCTTCTTCTAACTCCTCCAGAATCTCAGCTGCTTCTATGGGAAGAAACTCCTTCAATTGAATTAGAATTCTTTCCTTTTGTTCATAGTCTTCGAGGGAATCGATAAATTTTTGAATGGTCGATCTCCCTGCAGACTTTTTTTTGCGTTGAGCTGCACATTTCTTCTTCTTGAGCTTTTTGGATTTTGAGCTTGATTGAGCCGAATTGGCAGCTGGAATGGTGGGCTTCTTTTGCCCTTCCCATTCTGTTCTAGGCTCTTTCTGAAGTAGTTTTAGCATCTTTTTCGTCTTATTAGATATGTGCGTACTCTATGGAGGCTGCAGAGTTTCATTTCTCAGGGCAGCGGGTTCAGCTGTCTGCTCTCAAAAGGCTTCAGCTTCTGTTAGTATAAAGTTGGTAGTTGCAACTTGATTGTTCACCAACACACTCTTGGATAGCTCAATCTTTCCAGTCTTGTACTGTTTCTCGACCCAGTCTTTGAAGTTACAACAATCTTCGATCGCATGGCTCATTACTCGGTGGTACGAGCAATATAGAGGATTGTCGGTCAATTTTGCTTCGTGAGGTCTTTTCGACTCCGGCAATTGTAGACCGTTGTTCAGGGTATCTTTGAATATCTTTCGGATTTTGTCCCTCCTTAAAGAGTAGATTTTGTTCTTTTTCTCCTCTAGGGAAGACCCTTCTCCTTCCAGCACTGGATTTCGAGACCGGTTGGTTTTGGATTCGCCTGCCTTTCGTTTGTCTTAGTTCTCGGACGCATTGAAGACATTGGTATTATCGGAATTCCTGCTTCTACGGTTGTCGTCCCTTTTACTCTTCCAAGTCTTGTCTCTTTGAGAGTTTGGGGTAGATTCTTGCTTTGAGCGTTACAGCATTTGGACCTTCTTGGTCAGCTCCTGAAACATTTTGAGGCCTACTGTACATAAGAATGGGACCATCCAGTTGCTGAGGTTCCTAATGAGAAGGCTGACGGACTGGTCCTGCTCTAGCGGCAGTTCGCACTTGACAGCGAGATTGCGTCATCGGGCAATAAAGTCCGTGTTGCTTTCGTTTTTCCCCGGCTTGGTTCTCATGAGATCAGTGATGGAGATTTTGTCACTAAAACTCATGAATCTTTGTCGAAACAAAGACTCCATTTGGGCGAAAGTAGTGACGAACCCGTCTGGTATGCTTGCGTACTAGTCGGAAGCGACACCAGTCAGGTTGTTGACAAACTGACGAAGAAGAAGCGCATCATTGCCCCATGTATTTCCGCATGACGCTTTAAAGTGGGCGACGTGCTGATTTGCGATTCCCGTCCCGTCAAATCTTTAAAACTTAGGAATGACGTAGACGCTGGGGAACTCAATTAGATTGTACTGTGTGGGATATGGCCGCCCACTACTGCCAATTTCTTTCTGAGGTTCGGCTTCGGCCACCAATGTTTTAACCTTGCTGGTGACCAAATTCATTATCCAATCTTATGTTAGAGAGATGGTGCTATCTGGGGCCAAGGCGTCCCCAGAAGCGAAATGTGGCCGGCTTTCGTTCGGCTCGTCCAATCTTGGACCCAAAGGGACAGGCATCGGTTGCTTCGGGTTGTCATCACCTGGCTCATGAGTAGAGACTTGTGCTTGATTGGGAGGCGTCCGAGCAATTTGATCCGTGAGCTGTATCACAATGTTCATTAGGTCGTCAATTTTCGAATAGAGCTTGGCCATCTCTTTATATTTGCTCCTAAGCTACTTTCGAAGCTTTTGAAGCAGCTCTTGCTCTGTGGTCCTGGGGCGGAAAGTCGGCTCTTCCTCGCTGTCCGAGCTTGACTCCACATGGACTGAGGGGTTCTTCTGCCTATCGGCCTCATCGAGAGGGTTTTCATCGTCCAACGGAGGCGGCTGATCTTGGGAAATGACAACCACATTCAAGCCAGATTGGGCTTAGGATATGGTGGTCCCATCCTTGTTTTTGCTGCGCAAGTTGTCGCTGGGACGTGCGCCCGCCATATAGACCGTATGGATAACATTTCCGGCCGTCTTTTTATTATTGGCAGCGGATTTCGTGGACCGCTATCGTGGCCCTTATGTTTTGATAACGGACAATCGATTAAAGATGGCTGGCCTGGCCGGATTCTTGAGTAGTGCCGGTGCTTCTTTTCTGTATTTGCTCCGCTGCTTTTGTGCGGCACAGAGCGCCTGATAGACTCTTGAAGAGATAGTGTCATGCTTTCTCTATTGGGGCTATGACACGTCTCTTTATAGCATCATTCAGACTGCTGTCTTCTTGATTCTGGCGGTCATGGCGTTTTTTTGAACCCACTTCATGGGTTCGAAGAAATTGCTGTCTTTTATGGCCGGCTCTGCTGTCATCGCGGGGTGGCCCTGCTCATGAAACCTCACAAGGTTCAACTTGGCCAAAGCCCTGGCCCTTTTGTTGGCTCTATATCTGAGCCGCTTCTACCTTAATTTTTCCGTTTTGAGCACTTGGCAAGCTTCGGCCCTTGGGGAAGACACCGTAGACTGATTGACAGAGAGTCCAGCAAATACGCCTGCTTGTGCACTTTTTAGAGTCATCGCCTGAGCTCGTCCGTGATGTTTGATAAGGCCCTTTGTACCTGCAGTCTTGCTCCCAGCTGGAGCATAAGAGAGTCGTTCGAACACCGTCTTAAGTTTAGGTTGTGGTGCTTTAGCAATCACAACGTTCGGCCTCTTACCCCTTGAGACTGGCTTGGCCACCTGTTTTGCCGGGATTTCTGCCAGATGAACGTTTCTGGCAGGGTAGGTCATGATGGAACCAAACTGGCGGGGCAGTTCCTCCCATTATCGATTGAGACTTGCGGGAAGAACCACATGAGTATTGATCTTGACCACGTACGGGATCAGGGTCGCGTCAGAAACGAAGCTCATCTTGGGAGACATGATTGCCGAGTTCGAGATTGTGATTGAAAACTTATTAACCTGTACACACACAAAAAATGACTTCAGTACATGCAATCGATATATATGTTGATTGAGTTCGCATGAACGTTTAACCCGAAATATGGGAGGAGAGAAAAGGTCCCACCGGGCGTGCCAGAAATCTGTAGGGTGTTTTTCGTCACCCCGTTGGGATGGGAATATGCGTCACTTGTCAGGCGTACTATACATTCCCCCTTCCTGGGGTAGGCTGGGGTTGATTGATTATGGGGATCTGAATCTCCGACAGTCGCGGACTAAGCTGCCGTTAATTACCCCTCGCCTTTGGAGCGAAAGAACCTCCGATTGACGGGTCAAACTGGTCATGCGAACTCAATATGCAGTGTGCATGTGTTTTGAGGGGTCTTAGGCATATCGGGGGCCACGCAGAGTTTATGGGTGTGTGTGTATATATAAAAAAAGAAATAGCCTCCAAAGGACGCGTGAGCACCAGTGGCTCACGTGCTTGGCACGCGGGCGCTGGGCACCAGCGTCTCACGTACTTGGCATGCGGGCGCTAGGCGCCAGCAGGAAAAAAAGGGGGCTTAGCCCTCTATACTGGGAGTTGTACTCCCAATTGACTTTTGAAGTTAAACTCCTAAAAAAAAGGATAAAGGGGCTTAGCCCCTACACTAGGAGTTGTACCCCTGCACTCGAAGTTGTACTCCCAATTGACTTTTGGAGTTAAACTCCTAAAAAAAAGGATTTATTATTATTTTTTTTTGTGGAGTTAAACTCCTAAGAGATTTTTGGAGCTGATGAAAAGGGACCCCTTTCTTCTCCTTTGAGCCCTGGATCTTCCCAAAGTGGGATTCTTGGAGATGGATCTCTTTCTTCCTCCTCTCTGTTGGCTGGATCTTAGGGGAAAAGGGGGATGCGACTTAAAACTCTCCCCTTTTAGAGATCCGATGGGAGATTTGAGCTCCCCTTTGTGGGTTTCATAGCGAGAAACTATTCCTTTTTAGGAAAAGAAGAGTGAGACTCTTGATTTAATTTAAGAAAAAAGAAGAAGATTTAGAATCTTGAGAAAGGAGAAGGAGGCACATAACCCTATTTGATAGAAAGAAAAAGTTCTTGTTGATTATTTTTCATCATGTTTGTCTTTATAGGCTACACACTTTACATATAGCCCCTTGGACTTTACCAAATGGCACTTGTGTCCCCCATGCTTTATGTGCTTATTTCTTTTTGCATACAAGCTATGGGGTTTACAAAATTTTGGCTTTCTTCCCATTTTACATACATTTATTTCTAAAAATTACATTTAGACTAATTTATTGCATCCTTTTTAGCGTGGAGCCGGTCTCTTCCATACTTAGTCTTGACTTGGGTTTGGGCCCACTTAGCTTGGGCTCGGACCCACTTGAATTGGAGTTGACCTAGGTTTTGACTTGGTCAATCGGGGTGAAACTTTTGACCCCAACACTTTATATATTAAACTGTTTATATATACGTTTTAACAAAACTAAATTTCCAAATATTTTTTAAAATTCAAATCCTAACTCCTCTCAGTCTTTCTCTTATTTATATATATTTCTTTCTTTTTATTTTTTTTTTTAAAAACCCTATTTATTAACAACCCATGTTCTTCTCTCTCTCATCTGTTCTCGTGTTCCCGCCGCCTCTGCGTGAAAAACCCTAACCCTAACCCATGCCGCGCTTCGCCGTCACCGCCTCCATCCTCGACCTCGTCTCCTCCCCTCCTCGACCACCTCCTCACTTCCCTCTTTCTCCTCTCCCCTGCGAATCCACGACCACGAGAACCCATATCCCCGCAACATCCCCGCACACCCGACCCCAAGAACCTAAACCCCCACTGCCTTGCCGTGAAACCTCGCCGTCGCCGACCCATCGTCGACGTCTCCCTCGCCTCGCCTCGCCTCTGACCTTAGAGCACCAAACCCCAGAGAGCACCTCTTCTTCTTCTTCTCTTTGCTTCTTGATTTCCCGGTGATCGCCGAAGCCGTGCTCGTCCCCGACGATCTGGGAAATCCAGTAGACATCCTCATCCAATGTGGTCACGTTCTTGCATAGCTTGGTTCTGTTTTGTATGCGCGTGTGTGCATCGCGACGTTTACCCGACGTCGGACGCGACATACGCACCCCGTCATGAGATCCGATCATGAAAGTTTATCTTTCTACATCCCATGCTATTATATTTACATCCATTTGAATAAAAATAATACATGTATGTTGCATTGTGCATCCCTATTACAGTTTACCGTTTTTTATGATATCCGTTCGTATCCGTACCGTATATTACATATTTAGTTGCATGCCGGAACCTGATTATTTCATGTTACTGCTATATTCATATACCATGCTTGCTAATGTGCATCATACGACTCATGAACTCATAATATGACATCACAGATTATTACTTATGCATCCGTGCATTTACCGTGCTTCGATACTTGCTACAGTTTTACTTTAGGCATCCGCTTGATACATATGCACTACCTGACATGCCCTGATACACTGCTTGACTTGATACCTGATCTTGTTACTAATGCCGACACTCCTGACCTGTTGTCCTGACGGACGTATACTGTTGTTTGCATAGACAAAACCTATACCTGCTTGATCCTGTATTGGTATTAGCTCCATATTTATCAATACCTGACTTGAACGCATAACCTTGGGGTATGAGGAAATCAAAGGTGTAACCGAGTGTAACTTAAAAGGATATTATTACTGATCCATGGTCCTGTGGGGTAACGGGACAGAATCATTCGTAATTCTTACTAATCCGTGGTCCCGGGGGGTAATGGGACAGAGTCATGTGTGATTCTTACTACTTGATCCGTGGTCCCCGGGGGTAATAGGACAGAACCATTCTTGGTTCATACATCTTGATCCGTGGTCCTGAGGGGTAACGGGGCATATTCTTTTGGGTTACATGAAGAGTACATTCATTGGTTTCAAATAAATTTAGAATAGATAACCCAATAGCACAATTTAGATTACTCACCGCACATCACATACACATATACACCTCACTGTTTCATATCTGTGTTTACTAGTTATATTCATGTTATCGCTTATATTCATGCCTGCATATCTCGTTGCATCCTGGTTATTTATTTTTGATATTATGACGCACTGACGTCTGGGTTTTGCATGGTCTGGTTCCTCTATCTCTATCGCAGGCTGACCAGGAGTACTTCAGCCATCAAGCCGAGCAGTGAGGATCGTGTTTAGTGATAGTTTAGTTTAGTTTTCTTTCCACAGCTTTTATTTCTTGATGTGAGCCCGTATTAGGACGTATTTCCAGATGTTATTGTTTATTGGATTTTATCGTTTGCGCATATGTATTTCTTGACTCTTTTATTCTGGCAGATGGACATGTACTAGTTAGTTTTATGTTTTACTGTTCTTGATATCTTATAGACAGCCGTAATGTGACTGTGGAGGGATATTTCCTAGCTACAGGTAGCATGGTGTCACGACCCGAAAAATACGGAACGTGATTGGCACTTAAATTACGAAACGTCTCGAGGCGTACGTAATCTAAGTAAACCAAAACCAAGAAATCAAAACCAAATAGAGCAATAGAGTGAAGAAAAACCAAATTATTGAAAGTGATTTAAATCAAAAACATTACATCAAGCTTTCTAAAAGCAACATCTTTTTCTGAAAATTTCGGCAGAGTCTCCCTTGTAAATACTGGCCCCAAACGGGTACAAACAGGAATATATGCACAATATGAAATAAGGCATCCCCAAGCGGGAGCTAGCTCTTCGCCCAAGGCGGACTCAAAATCACACGCAATATAAATCATTACTGTGCAAAATAAGCATAAAAAGCACAAGTAATAAAGCATCATGTCAGCTCAAGTGAGCTCGACCAAGAGATACAACATATAAATACCCAAATCTCACTGTCTCGTCTCTAAGTCGCTAATACAATAATATATGTGATAGATATGGTAGATGGAGTACACTAGATACAATAAAGATACAAGTGGCAACAAAATAACCCCGCAACCCACCTATGAACAAAGCTGCGAGTCCAAGCAAAATGAGCAAAAGAGGAGGTGTATCCGCCGCTACTGTGCTGATGGGTCAGACCTGCAAAACACCGTGGCACGACGGAGGTGAGTTGCCAACTCGTGAGTAAAAAATAACATCTAATAAGGCTATCGTAAGTATGTACACAATGATGTTACAACCTATAAATACTAATATGATGCGAGGTGATAATATGTATGCAACATGAATGCAATAAACAATACGAAATTTGAATATAATTAACATGAGAAATCTATATTCTTATCTTATTAAACTTCTGTAATTTAGCTTTAGTTTCATCAATAAAATCAATATAAATCTGTGTCAAGTATCGACACTAAATATGAATATCTCAATTATCCAGGGCTCCGGCAATCCGGACTGGCCCAAATATCTGATTTAGGGCTTCGGCAAATCCGGACTGGCCCAAATCCTCAAACTCAAGACTACGTTAGTATCCTCTGTTTATCCGCCGCGTCACAATAACCGATCGGTAGTGCTCCCCTGCCGGGCTCAACGCCATCATCTGCGACCATTTTGCCCCGGGGTACCGCACCGGGTCCACCATGCACCCACAAACGGTTCCCCATCCTCCTCGAATCGGGTGTATGATACTACTCAGGTACCGAGAAATCTCATGGTGGATGATAGATGCATCATAACACGAGAAAACCGCAACTTACATTTTTAAAATGGTAATACGTTTTCAAATCCTTACGGTTCCTCAAAAATCCATAAATCTCATAACTATAGAAATGCTCGATAAAATCATAATACATGAATACCTATGATATTAACAATATGCAATGCAATGCGGAAACTAGAAAGCTATGCATGAACAGTGATGCAATAAGATGTGTGCATGTATCTAGCAATCCTACATATCCATATTAATGAATTAAATATATCAATTGCAGGTTTAATAAACATAATAGCGCAGTGATAAGATTCGGATTTAACTATTTATAAGGCGTTCATGGCATAGCAATTACCAAGGCGTGTGCATCCCCATGAATAGTGCCCGTGCAGCATAAACCAATGGTAATAGTGCGAGTGTCCTAAGAGGTACTAGCACAGTATATATACTTAAGATAAATGATGCAATGCAACGGGGTAATTAATTAGGAACTACGCATATAATGATAAGTACTAAACTACATTCTAATTATCGGGCGTCAAGCGCCATCCAAACGATTTCCCCCGTAGATGTGTACATCTACTCACCGGAACACCTCCGCTAGTCTGATCCAATCACCGCCTTTCCTTTCCACGCCGCGTCCGATGTCTCCACGACCGATCCTAAAATTTACACAAAGCAACACACGTAAGGCTAATATCCTGCAAAAAACGCGATATCAAGACTATACGAGAAACTAGCGTCGTAAGCTAACGCGTGTGCACTCGAAACACAAAAACGTGTGTGCAAACGTCTGAAACCACCCTGACACGCTGTGATACACAGCAAACACTAAACCCAAACTCAGAACATACGTGTCGTGCAAATTTAAAAGTATTGAAAACAAGGTAATTGGTTCCAGATTTTGATACAAGTTGAATTAGGAAAAGTTGCATGTACCAAAGACCCACAAAACACAGCAGACACCTACAGAAGAAGACCCGACACCCAACTCCACCACTAGCCACAATTTGCGGCCAGAACTCTTTTATTTGCGGCCTGGGAAGGGATGTGGGGTCTCGTGCTTTGTGTGTGTGGTCCTAGCCCAGTAACTAAGCCCCAGTATTTGTAACTTTTGCCTGAAACACTCGGTTTAAAAGCAGATCACAAAACTAGCATAATACCTAACTAAAACACTAATTAACACTAATTTAATACAATATGGTATCTTAGTGTAATCAGCTGCAAACATTAGGATTAAACGACACTAACAACACTTAATTAAGCTAATCAAGCCCTAAAAACCTAACTTAACCCAATCTCCACTTAAACCACATAAATAGGACAAAAACCCACATAAACACTAAATTAAGCTAAATAAACTACAAGTTTAGCAAATAGCTAATTAGGGTAGGCTATATACCTCAAGTTGGTCCTAGGAGGGTTCAACTTGCTGACCTTGGCTCAAGAACCAACAAGGAAGTGTTTTGGGGTTATTAGCAAGGGTTTTAGTGAAGAAAAGATGGATTTTTGGATGGGGATGAGGCTTGGATGAATGAAGAAGAAGAAGAAGAAGAAGAAAAGGGGAGGGTTGCCGCTGGAGCTGGGGCTGCTGGAATGAGAGGAAGAGAGAGAGAGAGAGAGAGAGAGAGAGAAAGCCCCCAAAGTCAAGGCTCCATGCCTCATTTAATGCCCCCATGCTTCCCTTTTCTTTTCTTTTTCTTATTTTCTAAAATGTTTTGGGGTATTTAAAAGGAAATGATAACAAAAGAAAAAAAAATAAAAAGAGAACATGTCACATTATAAACCTAGGGTAGAAATTGTGTTGTGCATGCTAACTAAATTTTGCTTAGGAAAATATAGTTAAGAAAATTTGCTAATTAAGTGAATGCTAAACTAAATAATAATTAATAAAACACAATTATATATAAAATCACATACTTTCACAATTAAAAGTAGATTTATTCCAGTCGAAGTAGAAATAGCTGTTAACGAAGTTTTAAGAAAAACACGCATTATCGCTAATTATCGCGAAAATAAACTAAATGAATTTTCAAGGCGTTACACATGGTTGGCTCTGTCATGTGCCGATCTTAGCGCACTTTGGGAAGCAGGGCTGTCATATTGATTATGAAATCAATCGTGATCTCTCAATGAGAGATTTTCTCAACAAATTGATTCCTTTCTTTCTCCTATAAATAGGATCAAAGACATGAAAAACAAAAGGGGGAGCTCGATAAAAAAAGAGAACACCAACCCATAAGCTTCTGTAAAAATACAGAAGGCTCTCAAAAAACAGAGAATTTGATTCTCTCAAAGAAAAAGATTTTCCTCCTCTAAACTCTAGGTAAAGAAAATACAGAGATAAAAACATCTCCTTTACCTATCTAAGGGTTTAACCCTTCTCAAGAACTTGGTTGTTTCTCTAGATCTGAAATCCACAAGACAAGTCTTCCACAAGTTGAGAATTTAATTCTCATCGGGAAGATCTTGTTCTTGAGAATAAAAAATTTAAGGAAGAACAAAGTTAAAAAGAAAGAAGATGGAGTCCATAATACTCCAAGAACTTAGTTCCTTCAAATCAAGAACTTAGTTCTTACTGAATCTGATCCCAGATTCTCAAAATAATGATCTTGGTGATAGTTAATGGTCAAAATACCATTAACAGAGATTTAACCTCTCTGAAAATATGAACAGGAGAACATGGATAAAATAATATGGAGAATATGGAGTACTTAATACTCCAGGAACTTAGTTACTTCAAATTAAGAACTTAGTTCTTAAAGAACCCGATCCCAGATCCTCAAAATAGTGATCTTGGTGATCGTTAATGGCCAAAATACTATTAACAGAGGTTTAAGTTCTCTAAAAATATAAACAGAGATTAAATCTCCAAAAGAACTTAGAATCTTACGTGAAAAGCACGTGAGCACCCAAGGCCGAGCGCCTCACGTGAAACACACGTGAGCGCTGAAAAAAGCTAGTGCTTAGCACTATTGTAGCGCCTCACGTAATATATACGTGAGTGCTATATGCAACTTAGTGTTTAGCACTGCTGAGTGTTACAGAAACCCAATCTTAGCCCAAATTGGTTAAATTTATATTCATGATATCCAAACTGATTTTAGTCCCATATATGACTAACGATCCTCATCCCATACCTTTTAAGTTAATCTTAGTCGTAAATAAGGCTAATGATTCTTAGATGATCCACCATGATTATTTCCCTCAAATACGTGATTTGGTTCAAGGGTACATCTTTCTACACTGATATATGTCGTTGAAATTCCTCGACGTCTTCAGAGACGTGGCGGGTCCCAACAACCAACACTTATCCGTCCCCAAAATGGGAATGTTGGACCCGAAATGTCCTCAAACTAACATTCGTCTCCAAAATGGGAATGTTGGACCGAGATGTCCGTAAACTAGACATTCGCCCCAAACACCGCGATAATGGACCGAAACGTCCTTAAACTAACATTCGTCCCAAACAGAGAATGTTGGACCATGATGTCCTTAAACTAATATAATTGAGCCCATATGCTCATTTGTTTCTAAGTTGATCTTAGTTTCAAATATGACCAACGATCCTTAGATCAGACCCAAATATCCCATGAACTGATGGACCTCATTTATATGAGATCTGTGTCTTAAGTTCATTCCCGTTGGCAAACCAAGCTACCAACATGGACCCCCGTCAAACAAATCCTTGACCCAAACCCAAATCATGAAAATATATATACGGATTTAGACTAATCCACGCCCTAATAATGACAACATAAATTAGTCTCAGTATACAATTCATGGGTAACCCAAAATAAACAAAACATAACACGACACGAAGTGAACTGCTGGAGCAGGTGAAGGTTTTTATCGCAACGCGATAACGTAATTAACTACAGGGGCTTGCGCCTGCAGGGAAGAGCGTCCCCATAATCAAAAACCCTTATAAATGAGGGGGAATCTGATAAAATCTGCTACATCAGTCGTATCTATCCAAACCTCCAATATATGGTATCATAAATCAACTTAGTATCTTCGGAGAGGTGAATTGATATGTCCAAATAGCATCTGCTTCCAAATTCAGGCTAGACATCTCAACGTCTTAGTCCAGTCTTTGACGGTAAACATATTCTAGCATGCCCGGTAGGACCTTTTCCTCTTTCCACTCCATATTTCGTGTGTCGTGTTTTTCCGTGATCAAACTATCGCGGTATATACGTTTGTAGTTTCCCTTGGGTGAGGAAATACTGAAGCTGGCGTTTCGTCTCTTTGCAGAATGGCGTTTGCTTCCACACACCATAACTCAGGCTCTGTCACATTTAGTAGAGTCAAATATAGGCCATTTACAGCCTCAAGTCTCTGTAATCCGGCTCTTCAAGAAATGAAAGGGATTTTCTTTGGGTCGATACACCCACCCCCACCCTTGGTACCTCAACACCGAAAAAGGAAGCCCAGAAGAAGTATGTCTTCCACAGGCTGGCTTCTCAAGCTTTTGCTTTGCCGACGGAATCAGTCTCCAAACAACTGGTACCTTCCAAAAGCCAAGGTCGATGCAGGGGGCAGAATACTTAAGCTCTCAAAGAAAATAGGGGGCAGGCTCAGGAAAATCCTGAGGCTAATCAAATTCCGATCCCAAGATTTCATCGACGTCGATATTGGCGTCAAATAAACAAGCTGGGGGCAGTTCTCCGTATGGTCCTGTTTCAACCCCAGTGGTGAATGCTGTTGTTCCAACCGGGAACAGTTTCGAACTGTTGCGAAGGGTCAGAAAAAATTCTCCCACGACAATATTGAAGAAATCTCTGTAGCCCATGGAGATCCAACGAGAGCAGGAAGCAGTGCGCTTTCTATCTATATATAAGGTGTGGAAGCAGGTAAAGGACTCAGTCGTTATCTGCGGCTCTTCTCCTAAGCGTCAGCCAAACTCTGACAACTCTCCTTGCAGATACAAGGGGACTCATCCCAAAACGGCCCCTGCTCTAACGGTTCCTCTTAAAGCAGCTTCTCACAAAAAAGAGAGGCTTGATAAAGCTTATGTGCCTGAGGCAATTTCCAAAGGCCAAAACTCCAAACGTCCCAAGCTTGGGGGCATGATAGTTCACACAGTCCATGTGGTGAGTTCTAAAGAGAAAGACACTGCGTCTGCTAGTCACGAATCACATACTTGGTTTCCGACAAAAACTCAACTGCAACGTGAAAAGTTGCAGAAGATGCTTTCTCGGGCGACAGCACTCGCTAATCCATCGTCTAAAGCAAATCCCGAAAATGCACCTGGAGAAAGAATAGGGCAGGAGTCGGATATTGACTTCCTAAAGCGCGCTCTCAAAAAGAGAGATGAAGAAACGACAGAAATGTCCACTAAAATGAATCGGATAGCCTTTCTGATCTAGAACATGGCTGGAATGATGGTCTATTCGGAACCACTAACAGATGAACCGCCGGTAGTCACTCTTAAAGAAAAGAATGACATTTCAAATCCTCTACAAGCCTCATCAACAGCTGAGGAGGAAATGATCCTAAAGGCAAAGCTGGATGCATATATCGCTCAGCAAATCAAAACTTACTATACCAGTGAAGCTGCAAATAGGTCAATCAAGACTGGTCGACCGTATCCAACATGCTATGATCAAATATAGTACCCGCCAGAATACATACTTCCGGCGTTCCACATGTACAAAGGAATCAGGAATCCTCACCAGCATATTGCGCGTTTTAAATCCATATGCGGCAATACTGGAGGAAATGATATATTGCTCCTCCGACAATTCATCAGCAGTCTGATAGGCATCGCCTTCGAATGGTATGCGAAACTCCAAAATGATTCCGTGTAGACCTTCGACGAGATGGATAAGCTCTTATGTCAAAGATTCGCTAGTACAGGTAAACGCACTACCGTGGCGGTGTTGGTCAATGAAAGGGTTGGATCGAATGAAACCTGGGTTCAATATGTTACCCGAAGGCAAAATCTTGGGTCAAAATGCGAGCAACGCATAAACGAAGCTCCGTCCATGGGAATATTCATAGCTACCCTTAACCCAAATTCAAAGGTGTTCTCATATATTTAAGCCAGCGACCTTCTAAGAGCTCATAGATAAAATGGCTCGATTGCATCAGATGGGTCAAGACCCTTCCTCATCCGATGAAGATGAATGAAAAGCAAATGCAAGGTGGCGTTTGTTGCTAACGTTCAACAAAAATGAGCGGCTCTGAAACAACCTGTCGCCAAAATAACGACGGTGTAGATACTCTCTCCCCCCGAAATATTCACAGGGGGAATATTCCTCACTGGCGGAACAATCTCTACGTGAGATGGTCCTTTGTTCTCAAAGAACAGAAAGGATATCAAGGGATATACAAGCGGGTTCTGCAATCAAGTGGAATATCCCGCTTGAACAAAAAACCATGGAAAGAATGTGGAATCCATGTCCCGCTCCGAGTTAGATGATGAGGGGAAACCCCCCTAAGTCAAGCTCATTCTTCCAAGGAAGAAGAGGACTCGGCAGAAGGAGTGATGTGATATCTCGTTCCTTCGTATGTGAAGAAGATGCTCCATCAATATCAGAAAGCGACATTGATGAGAAGGGGCAGGTGCCATGAAAAGAGACCAGTATTTCCCGCAAAAACAACACGATTGCTGTGATAATAAAAGAAGCAGTCAAAGAGGGTGAAAATAGCTTAAGGTGTGAAGTGTCCATACATAAAAAGGATAGACAACAGTGCCTCAGTAAACAAGAGTTGGAAGGGATGGGTTATGCAACTCCCCGACCGAATGATAGATAATGGACCGAAACGTCCTTAAATGTGTCGCCTCAAACACGGCGCTTCGTCTAAAAAACGGTGATAATGGACCGAAACGTTCCTAAACTAGTGCGTCGTCCCAAATACAACGATATGCTTTTTGAGATCGACGTTACAATTAAAGTCCCAATGACGAATATTGCAACTCAAGTCCCACCGGCTACATAATTACTCCAGTGATGAAACCACCTCCAAGTCCCACCGGCAAACAGATGGGTCACATGTGATGAAACTACTTTCTAGAGTTTCATCGTTTGAATAAAAAAACGGTATGTCTACGAGCGGAACAGGCATGGATGAAAACCCGAAAGGACGCCGTGAGTAAAAACTGCAGGACTGCCGGCGAGTTTGTGAAAACCTGAAAGGGTGCAATCTCATTAAAATAAACAAAAGAAAAAGAAAAAAAAGAAAGAAAAAAGAGAGACGGTATGTCCACAAGCAAAACGGACACGACGAAAACCCGAAAGGGCACCGTGGGTAAAAACAACAGGACTGCCGGTGAATTTGTGAAAACCTGAAAAGGGCGTAAACTCGTAAAAAAAATTTACGTGCACTTGTAAGGTCCTTTCGACCTTGTGAGGAGAAAATGCCCGCGTGAGATCCTTACGACTCATAAGGGATCAACACACTTAGGAGTCCATACGATTCTAATGGAGAAATTACACTTCCGAGATCCTCAAGGCTCGTAAGGAGAATTCCCACCATGAGACCCTCAAGGCTTATAGAATTCAAAAGCCTTAGATTACAGGGATCTAAACCTATTCTTAAGCCATCATATCCCCCAAATTCCCTTATAAGTAGTTCAATACTGACGCTTGTATACTGTCACACCCCGCTTCCCAAAATACGGAATACGAGGGGTAGACAAGGCCAGCCATGCTCCTACGGTCAAGGAAATGTCCTGCCGTAGTCACACTTCGGCTTCTAGTTTTTCATGGTAAGCAGTAAATGATGCGCAGGTAATGAGAAATGCATTAACTGAAAGAAACAATGTAAAGACTGACCTGAAGCGGAATAAACGAATGTAACTCGGTATGGCAAGTCAAGAAGGCTGTGATGCACGTCTAGTTCTGGTCCTGGCTAAATCTTCTCCTCACACTGAGCATGCATACTCAGGTCGTCAGAGCGACACAATAGCAATACAATATATATATAACATCAAGTGACAGTTCTAACAGTGGTAATAGACATGAATAACAGTAAATCAATGACAGCATGAATATGAATGTGCAGTAATCAATGCAGCGGAACAGTAAAGCGGTAGAACGATATGTCACGTATGTCAACACAGTATGTAAGGTATATAAATGCCAGTATCCCTATCAGTCTCTAAGTCTCACTGTACAGGTCACTAAGCCTATCGTCAGTCCAAGTGTGAGAATCAACCACTCGCGAGTGTCCTCCACCCAAGGGTAGAACCCAAGGGCAAGGGACCACGGGCCCAACATGTAACATGTATATCACGGTGTATATCACATACCATGTAAATCTCCATATAACTCCCTAAATATATAAGCCGGCAAGGGACTCCCGAGATTCTGTTGAACTCATACTTAAACTACCCCACACCCCGTGGTCTACACCAAACGCTAACCATAACCTTAAATACTAATCGATCCGTGACAAGTCTGCGCGAGAACTGGAGGCAGGACCTCCATCAAGCACGTCCCGACTAATACCTAAGATAAATGGCAGTGTCGGATGCCTTATCCGTGACACCCATGCAAGCGCTTCCATAAGTGTCCCATACCACTTATAGTCACACGTACACGCATCCCACAGACGTCGACAATGCAATAGAATAATAGGGTTACTGATTGTGTACAAGTACGAATCAGTTTCACTTAATCACGGATACACGAACACTGACGTACTTGCCACAATCATCACTAAAATCTAACACTGGGTAGATACACGATATCACTAGGTTATCACTGTAATGATATGAGTAAGATATGATACGTAAACAGTATATGAAGTACGATTAAGGTGTCATAAAAACAGTATTCTATCACTTGCACGATTTATCGTGAAACATACATATATAATTTAGCAAAATGATAAACAGGTAGTAATTAGTATGTTCAGTTGTCCATCCATAAAATTTAGTTTCAAGCCAATCGGGTTCCAGGATCAATAGTTATAACCATTTCATTTTAAGCGCTCGCGGCTGGAAATCTGGTTTCAGAATCAGAAATCCGTTTCGCAACGCATTTTAATCCCAGTTGGGATCAGATTTTAGCGACGTTACAGTTGGATGAAATCTAGGGTTTTCAGTAAGGTTTTCAACTTAACATACGGATCATCAATCGAATCTGTACGTCAGGAGTTATACACTGTTTAACACTAACATGTCAGTTCTGATTCTGTTGGGACTGTTATGCATCCCGATCTTTTAAATTACAGAATAAATAACAAACGATAACGAAACAGAATGAAATCACTTATGTTATCTAGCTAACAGGTTCACCTACAGTAAACAGCGGAGTTCCGCAAATTACGAGTTAAGGGAATCCTGTGGTACCCATAACGGAACAGCAACCGACAACTGGAGTCGCTCTGGACTGCAGTCCAGAGTCGCACTCCGATCCAAATATCATCACAATTTAAGTACAGGAATACCAGGAAACCAGTATAGAGTTAAAGTTCGTCGAGTCAGCTTCGGTTTGAGCCCTTGAACGTACCACTCTAGTATGTATATGATTTATGGTGAATTTAACGGTCTTCAGGTACAATAAAATTCCAGTTTTACGGTTAAACTTGGGGGTAGTTGTTTTAGTCGTTAACGGTCATATTTTCCAGCGAAATTTGTACACGTTATCCATCCCTACAAGGGCCAATGTAATATATCCAGTTCCGTCAAATTTGATAATGATTTTCTATGAGAACAAGTATCGAACAGTTTTGTTGCAATATTTAACATAAGGCAAAACATGGGATATATATACGATTATAATTTGTAAACTAATAATGAATAGCATGTAGCAAGTGGGGACTTGCCTGGAGACGTTGGGGCACACGGCAGCGACACGACACACGTGTGGCACAGCAGTGACACGCGCGCGAGCGGCAACGTCAAGATTTGGCCTCGGCTTGAACTGGTTGGCACGGGCTTGGTTTTGGCAATTTATGGCATCAGCCGGTTGATAGGAGAGTGAGAGAGAAAAGCTGAGAAAGAGAGAGAGTGAGAGAACAGAGGAAAGTGAGGAAGAGAGAGAGAGAGTTGAGAATTCGAGAGAGAGAGGGACAGAAGGAGAGGGCACAGAGGAAGGGGAAGAGTGCGGGGAGAGAATTGAGAGAGAGAGAGAGAGAGATCACGACGATGATGGCGATGATGAGGAGGGTGCAGGGGGCTCGCCGGCGAGAGGGAAAGGTGGCCGAGCTCGAGTGCGTGGCCTGAGGGATGGTGAGCCGGAGGAGAGTGCGGCTGTGGTGGTCGCGAGGTTGGGAGGAGGCGGACGAAGAGGTGAAGTGGTCGGTGATGGGTGCAGAGGGTTTGGTGTGCAGGGATTTTGAGGTGGGTTCGAGGAGAAAGGAGGACGAGGGAGCTCGGGTCAGGTGGTGGTCGAAGGTGTAGGAGAGGGAGAGGAGAAGAGCTGGCGAGGTGTCGCTGAGGGGTTGTCGTCGTCGGGGGCGACGAACGGAGTTGGGGAAAAACAATGGCGCTCGGTGAGTTTGGGTGAGTGGAGAGGAGGAAGGGAGAGATGATGAGAGTTGGAGAGATGGGGAGGTGATTGCGAGGGTAACGGTGCACGGGCGTGGCCGACAAGAGCGCGAGCGTAGGCGAAGGAGGCGGCGGAGAAGGCGGATCGCGCGCGCGAGAGAAGCGGGGCTAGCCGTTGGGGATTTAAAGAAGATGAACAGTAGTGGGGAGTCGGGTCGGGTGAGTGGGGGAAGCGGGCGCGGGTTGGAGGCTGGGAGCGGGCGCGCAGAAATGAAGTAGGCTGGGCCAAAGAATAAAATAGGTTTAAACTTATGGGAAAAACATGAATGTGCTGGGGGATTATTGTTGGGCCGCAGGAATAAATTAGAGGGGAAAAATGGAAAAAGGCCGAGGAATTTGGTTGCTGGGCTGAGGGAAATAATTTGGGATGATTAAGATTTAATAGGAGCTGGGCCAGGAATTTTAAAGTTTTGGGTTTAATTTTTGTTAAAAGAAAATGGGCTGGGACTTGGGGCTGGAAAAAGGGTAATTAGAATTAGGGTTTGGGTTCAATGGGGTTTTGAAAAGTAACAATAATAAATTATAAATAAAATAAATAATTCATAATTAAGAATAAATAGAATTCTAAGGTAACGGAATACAAATTTTGGTATAAAAGGGCTGGGTATTACATCATACCACCCTTACAAAAATTTCGTCCTCGAAATTTAAAATAAAACGATAAGTTATACAAACATAGGCAAAAGCAATTATATTGCAACTATCACATAATGCTTTACTTGAAATAGGCAGATAACGAAATTTGAAAGTTCATATATGTAAGAACAACATATGAAGGTATAAGTCTAAATAAATATACAACAGGAACAACTACAAAAGCAACCTATATGTATATAAGAATAGCAATGTCAACAATAATGAACAGTGATAATCGAGACGTACCCGACAAAATCGAAACTCAATTATATGTACATGTAGGTATATCAAAAGAAATACATCAGAAATAGTAAGTATAAGGCACAAACATTGATAATAGTAACCATAGGCACAATACTCGAAAATAAAGTAACGACAATAAAATAGTGAAGGATTAGTCGATAGGTTAGAACATTTTAAGATAATGCATCGGTCAAATAGTTTCAACATAGCTTAGAAACCTCATATAGTTAAAATAAGAAACATGGAACAAAAAGTATGCGCGGTGTAAGGTTGCGCTACTGAAAATGAAAATAATAATAGTGTACTTAAAATACAAAAACGGAGTAATCAATAACACGTACTCTTTGATAAATCCAAAATACTAAAATTACATTTTCGAATAATAGTGCCCCTAAATATAGTTGGGGTAACAGGGAAAAACACAAGTATGTCTAGGCCTAGGTAGGGTAGGGATTACAATGGAATGTGGCTGATACAAAAGGTCGAAGTGTGACGGCTTTAGGCTGAAGATCAAGGAGACTGTGATCGGGTTTGAACAGGAAGTAAGGATGAGCAACAAAGGGATACTAGAGAAAAAGTATGGGGGAAACAACAGTCGGTACATCACACGAATCAAAATTTGAAGGATTAGCTAACTCGAGGATTTCACTATGAACTTCTCCTCCCAGAAGGATCTCAATCGAGTCACAGACGAAGGATGAATGGTGGCTCAATCCAAGGATCAGGGTGCGGTACTTTCTAATCGAAACGAGGGTGAAAACTATACAATGAGTAGGGGTGGACAGTCAGGGAACTCAGCAGAAAAGTAAATGGATAAGGGCAATAAACAAATATCAAACGAACCAATAATCAAAAGGTTCACGAATTCAGAAGATTTATTTCATTTAAGAAAAATTTGAAACAAGGCATTCCCAAAAGCGAAAAGTGGCCCTAAACTATACCCATTTTATTTGGCCAGAAGACAACATCGAAAGAAATTCCGTCAGTCGCGGTTGTGGAGATTCAGTAGGTTGCGGTAATCTCGCGCACTCAGGTAGGGGCGTTCATTTCCATATCGCCTCGCTGGCATCGCCACTGGAAGTTCTTCCACAGCAGGGTCTTGATTTTCTGGTCCTTCTTCCTCGGATGGAGCTTCTTCATCGAGGTCCGATTCCATGTGATTCTCTTCTTCTGGATTTTCTTCCACGGGATTTTCCTCAACTGGATTTTCTTCTATCGAGTCTTCATCGGGATCTTCCTCTATAGGGTTCTCTTCAGGATCTCCTTCTTCTTCGTCGGAATCAGCTATCATGCCAAACTCTGGGGCGGCTACTCCTTCGTCCTCTGAATCGTTGTTTCCGAAATTGACCTGGGGACCGTTGATCTCATCGTCAGAACTCATCAATTGTGTGGTCTAAGGAAATGCAAGTTTGTGCATCCTCATCCAGATGCGGCGCTGCTCCCGGGTGGGCCATGGCCTGAAAGAAAAGAGTCATGACTAGACAATGGAATACATTAAGCAGAATAGCTAAGTGTACGAAGTATAGAAAGATATGCGGTGGCCGGAATTTTAAAAGAATCAAGATTAAAATGTTGTGATAATGAATAGTATGAATAAGGGGAAAGACAAGAGAGTGATACATATTTTACGATTCAAGCTTTATTGCATTCAACTAAAAGTTCGACAGATACAAGATTTCAAACGGAAAGAAATATTTATAAAAGGATGACAACATTATTACTGAAAGTAGATAACATGAAGAATCATTCTTCGACTACTATAACGTTGCATTCTCGTCGCGTGAGTTGAATCCTGCGTTAGATCCGCCTTATAGTCGAAGCTCGAACTACGCGATAATCCTCACTTGGCATCAGTGGGGAGTGTGGACGAGTTTCCTCCTTGTAGTTCTTTCTTTTCTGGGCAGCCGTTGATGAGATGTTTGTTGGACCCGCATATCAGACATTTTCCTTGGGCGCGGGGACAATCCTTCTGAAGATGTCCTGGCCTCTTACAGTATCCACAGTAAGGGGTCTTCTGCTTCTTCTGTCGCGGGGAAACAAATTGGTGCTTCATCATCTTCTCTTTTCCTCGTCTAACGGGGATCCCTTTATGATTGGAGACTCCCGCTGGTGCCTGATTCACCTGCCTTCTCAGTCCTTCAGCTAACAAGTCGTTCGTTCGCTCCTGGGCTTCCTTTAGACCTTGCAGTACACTCAGAATCACGATGGTCTGATTCTGGGGAGCGGATATAGATGAAGAGTCGTTGGAAGATATGATCCTGAAACAACAATTTTGAGGATGATATAAGTCACAAGCTATACGAATCAAAATATGATAGGGATAGGACAAAGATTCAAGAATATCAGAGGTGATGAATTTATCACAAGTGGAGAATCAACCGTATGACTTTAAGTCACTTAAACAGAGTACGGTGGTGCAATTGCAAACCACGTAACCTTGCCAAGTCACCCGAAACCCTAGCGAATGGGTAGCAGAACACACGATGTGAATATGGATCAAGGATATCAAGTGTACAATCCAGACTGAGGGATGTCATAGATTGTCAAGCTCTACACGGAAAACTGCAATCCCAATCGAAGAAAAACCTAGCTCTGATACCAACTAAACCATGTCACGCCCCGCTTCCCAAAATACGGAATACGAGGGGTAGACAAGGCCAGCCATGCTCCTACGGTCAAGGAAATGTCCTGCCGTAGTCACACTTCGGCTTCTAGTTTTTCATGGTAAGCAGTAAATGATGCGCAGGTAATGAGAAATGCATTAACTGAAAGAAACAATGTAAAGACTGACCTGAAGCGGAACAAACGAATGTAACTCGGTATGGCAAGTCAAGAAGGCTGTGATGCACGTCTAGTTCTGGTCCTGGCTAAATCTTCTCCTCACACTGAGCATGCATAATCAGGTCGTCAGAGCGACACAATAGCAATACAATATATATATAACATCAAGTGACAGTTCTAACAGTGGTAATAGACATGAATAACAGTAAATCAATGACAGCATGAATATGAATGTGCAGTAATCAATGCAGCGGAACAGTAAAGCGGTAGAACGATATGTCACGTATGTCAACACAGTATGTAAGGTATATAAATGCCAGTATCCCTATCAGTCTCTAAGTCTCACTGTACAGGTCACTAAGCCTATCGTCAGTCCAAGTGTGAGAATCAACCACTCGCGAGTGTCCTCCACCTAAGGGTAGAACCCAAGGGCAAGGGACCACGGGCCCAACATGTAACATGTATATCACGGTGTATATCACATACCCTGTAAATCTACATATAACTCCCTAAATATATAAGCCGGCAAGGGACTCCCGAGATTCTGTTGAACTCACACTTAAACTACCCCACACCCCGTGGTCTACACCAAACGCTAACCATAACCCTAAATACTAATCGATCCGTGATAAGTCTGCGCGAGAACTGGAGGCAGGACCTCCATCAAGCACGTCCCGACTAATACCTAAGATAAATGGCAGTGTCGGATGCCTTATCCGTGACACCCGTGCAAGCGCTTCCATAAGTGTCCCATACCACTTATAGTCACACGTACACGCATCCCACAGACGTCGACAATGCAATAGAATAATAGGGTCACTGATTGTGTACAAGTACGAATCACTTTCACTTAATCACGGATACACGAACACTGACGTACTTGCCACAATCATCACTAAAATCTAACACTGGGTAGATACACGATATCACTAGGTTATCACTGCAATGATATGAGTAAGATATGATACGTAAACAGTATATGAAGCACGATTAAGGTGTCATAAAAACAGTATTCTATCACTTGCACGATTTATCGTGAAACGTACATATATAATTTAGCGAAACGATAAACAGGTAGTAATTAGTATGTTCAGTTGTCCATCCATCAAATTTAGTTTCAAGCCAATCGGGTTCCAGGATCAATAGTTATAACCATTTCATTTTAAGCGCTCGCAGCTGGAAATCTGGTTTCAGAATCAGAAATCCGTTTCGGAACGCATTTTAATCCCGGTTGGGATCAGATTTTAGCGACGTTACAGTTGTATGAAATCTATGGTTTTCAGTAAGGTTTTCAACGTAACAGACGGATCGTCAATCGCATCTGCACGTCAGGAGTTATACACTGTTTAACACTAACATGTCAGTTCTGATTCTGTTGGGACTGTTATGCGTCCCGATCTTTTAAATTACAGAATAAATAACAAACGATAACGAAACAGAATGAAATCACTTATGTTATCTAGCTAACAGGTTCACCTACAGTAAACAGTGGAGTTCCGCAAATTACGAGTTAAGGGAATCCTGTGGTACCCATAACGGAACAGCAACCGACAACTGGAGTCGCTCTGGACTGCAGTCCAGAGTCGCACTCCGATCCAAATATCATCACAATTTAAGTACAGGAACACCAGGAAACCAGTATAGGGTTAAAGTTCGTCGAGTCGGATTCGGTTTGAGCCCTCGAACGCACCACTCTAGTATGTATATGATTTATGGTGAATTTAACGGTCTTCAGGTACAATAAAATTCCAGTTTTACGGTTAAACTTGGGGGTAGTTGTTTTAGTCGTTAACGGTCATATTTTCCAGCGAAATTTGTACACGTTATCCATCCCTATAAGGGCCAATGCAATATATCCAGTTCCGTCAAATTTGATAATGATTTTCTATGAGAACAAGTATCGAACAGTTTTGTTGCAATATTTAACATAAGGCAAAACATGGGATATATATACGATTATAATTTGTAAACTAATAATGAATAGCATGTAGCAAGTGGGGACTTGCCTGGAGACGTTGGGGCACACGGCAGCGACACGACACACGTGTGGCACAGCAGTGACACGCGCGCGAGCGGCAACGTCAAGATTTGGCCTCGGCTTGAACTGGTTGGCACGGGCTTGGTTTTGGCAATTTGTGGCATCAGCCGGTTGATAGAAGAGTGAGAGAGAAAAGCTGAGAAAGAGAGAGAGTGAGAGAACAGAGGAAAGTAAGGAAGAGAGAGAGAGAGTTGAGAATTCGAGAGAGAGAGGGACAGAGGGAGAGGGCACAGAGGAAGGGGAAGAGTGCGGAGAGAGAATTGAGAGAGAGAGAGAGATCACGACGATGATGGCGATGATGAGGAGGGTGCAGGGGGCTCGCCGGCGAGAGGGAAAGGTGGCCGAGCTCGAGTGTGTGGCCTAAGGGATGGTGAGCCGGAGGAGAGTGCGGCTGTGGTGGTCGCGAGGTTGGGAGGAGGCGGACGAAGAGGTGAAGTGGTCGGTGATGGGTGTAGAGGGTTTGGTGTGCAGGGATTTTGAGGTGGGTTCGAGGAGAAAGGAGGACGAGGGAGATCGGGTCAGGTGGTGGTCGAAGGTGTAGGAGAGGGAGAGGAGAAGAGCTGGCGAGGTGTCGCTGATGGGTTGTCGTCGTCGGGGGCGACGAACGGAGTTGGGGAAAAACAATGGCGCTCGGTGAGTTTGGGTGAGTGGAGAGGAGGAAGGGAGAGATGATGAGAGTTGGAGAGATTAGGAGGTGATTGCGAGGGTAACGGTGCACGGGCGTGGCCGACAAGAGCGCGAGCGTAGGCGAAGGAGGCGGCGGAGAAGGCGGATCGCGCGCGAGAGAGAAGCGGGGCTAGCCGTTGGGGATTTAAAGGAGATGAACAGTAGTGGGGAGTCGGGTCGGGTGAGTGGGGGAAGCGGGAGCGGGTTGGAGGCTGGGAGCGGGCGCGCAGAAATGAAGTGGGCTGGGCCAAAGAATAAAATAGGTTTAAACTTATGGGAAAAACATGAATGTGCTGGGGGATTATTGTTGGGCCGCAGGAATAAATTAGAGGGGAAAAATGGAAAAAGGCCGAGGAATTTGGTTGCTGGGCTGAGGGAAATAATTTGGGATGATTAAGATTTAATAGGAGCTGGGCCAGGAATTTTAAAGTTTTGGGTTTAATTTTTGTTAAAAGAAAATGGGCTGGGACTTGGGGCTGGAAAAAGGGTAATTAGAATTAGGGTTTGGGTTCAATGGGGTTTTGAAAAGTAACAATAATAAATTATAAATAAAATAAATAATTCATAATTAAGAATAAATAGAATTCTAAGGTAACGGAATACAAATTTTGGTATAAAAGGGCTGGGTATTACATATACGATCCACGGGTACGAAAAAAAAATGTTCTAATCGAGTTCCATCAATGGCGAGAAATATCCCCATATGGCGAACGACATTTGTAAGATCTTTCGACTTACAAGGAGAAAATACTCTTGTAAGATCCTTACGACTTACAAGAGAAAATATCACTTAGGAATTTCTACGATTCCTAAGAAGAAAACACACCTATGAGATCCTCACGACTCATTGGGAAAAATACCTCTATGAGACTCTTACGGCTCGTAAAGTCAAAATCCTTAGTCGACAGGATCTTAACCCTGTCTGCTAAGCCACCTTTGTTCAAATCAACAAAGGCAAATGATGATTCACTCCTGGCAATCTCTCAGTTGTAGCGATGGTAATGCCTAAACAGGTATCAAATTTCAAGTCCTCTCACGACAAATGATGATTCGCTCTTGGCAATATTCCAGTCGTAGCGATACTGATGCCAAAATTGGTATCAGGACCCAAGTCCCCGACTCGCAACAAAATCAGCGAGCAAAAAAATGCATATGAAATAGCCGAAATGATGGAGCAACCCGCAAATAAAAATCAACGACCAAAAAATATATGTATATGAAACAGCCGAAATGTTTGGGTAACTCGCAATAAATAAAATAGCGAGTAAAAAAAAAGACATAGCTGAAACGATTGGGCACCGCAAAAAATAGCCGAAATGATTGGGCAGTCAGGACTTTCGCGATATAAAAGCTGAAAAGATAGAGCATCGCGGAAATATACAAAAATCAATAAAATAAAATTTTTCTGCTCTGCAGGTTGGTCCACACTGTCCCCTGTATACAATCCATGGGCTTAAACGAAATAAAGGGAACCATATCTTCCCACCAGGCTCCGTCAAAGGGAGAGCCAAGTATTGACGGCACATCTACAACCTAAAAACTATCCCGACGTTCTTCTCATTCCGACAGGATGAAGACGTAACGTCAACAAAGACCCAAGGGTCGAACAAAAGAGGAGTAATGGCAAAATCCTAGCTCCAGCTCGACGTTCCGTCTCAGTGCAGATTCGACATCAACAAGGACCCAAGGGTCAAATGAAAGTGGACTAATGGGATAATCCTAGCTCCAGATTTTGATGGCAATATCTACAACCTAGAGATTATCTCGACGTGCTTCTCATGCCAGCAGGATGTAGACGCGACGTCAAACGGGACCCAAGGGTCAAATAATATTGGAGTGACGGAATATCCCTATTTCCATACCTAGATGGCAATACATACAGCATAGAGGTCATACGGATGTCTACCTTACTTCAGCAAAGAATTGGCGCGATATCATCAAAGCAAAAATAAAGTGAAGGTATATTCCTAATTTCGGGTCTTGACAACAATACATACAAAGCCTAAAGACCATTGGAGATCATCCCATCCCAGAAGGGTGCGGTTATGATTCTTCGGGGCTCCAAATTGAACCTAACCTTAAGTAAAAAACGCCATGGCAAATACCTAACGCTTGTTCTTCCGACGGTAATATGACCTAAGAAGATTACTTGAAGATGTCTTGTCCATCCTCAAAAGGAATCAAAGACATGACAGTCGCGAGGCTACTTGAGCAGTAACCTAAGGGACTGCATATCGAGAAATATATTAGCTGATGCAACGGTACGATGGATTTAAACCTAGTACCACAAACCTAACGGAGCTCTATCAGAAAAGGGGTTATCTATATTTCACGTTAGGATACACCTGTAAGATCCTCTCGACTCGTCTCGACTCGTAGGATGAAACATCTTTATAAGAGTCTCGAAACTTATAAAGGTGAAAATCCTTAGGCAACGGGGATATCAACATGTTTCCTAAGCACTATTGCCCTATAAGCAGGTCCAAATTGACTCTTGTATACTATCCACGGGCCACATCCTCTAAAGTCACATACCGACGAGGAGGAGAAGCCGCTTACGAGTCCTCACGACTCGTAAGGAGGAAAATACTCTGGTGAGATCCTTACGACTTTCAAAAGAAAACACACTTAGGAGTCCTCACTATTTCTAAGGAGAAAATACACTTATGATATCCGATCGACTCATAAGGAGAAATATCTTTATGAGACCATCACTACTCATAAAATTGAAAAGTCTTAGACGACAGATCTAAACTTGTTTCCTAAATCATCGCTGCCCTACAAGGAGGTTAAGATTGACTCTTGTATACTATCCTTGGACCACATTCGCCAAAATTACATGCCAATGAAATGAAGAAGCCACTTACGGGTTCTCTCGACTCGTAAGGAGAAAATACCTGCGTGAGATCTTTATGACTCACGAAGGTGAAAGACACTTATGAATTCTCATGATTTCTAGGAAGAATATGCACCTATGAGATCCTCAAGACTCATAGGGAGAAAAACCTTCTTGAGACCCTTATGGCTCAAGAAGATGGACAAAGCTTTAGACTACAAGGATCCTAAACTTGTCTCCTAAGCCATCAATTTTATGGCCATGCATAACTTTACACTACTTCACCCATATATATACTTACGTGGGTAAAGTAGTGGGGGCATTTGTTCACGCCAATTTTTTTGGCTAAGAGCTATTTGTTCCTTTATAAGAAAAAAGGAAGAGAAGAAAGAGAAAAAGAATTTCCACAGTTTGGCATCACGTGTTAAACACGTGAGCATTTATATGCAAAGCATATAAGCGCTGAAAGCAAATAACAAAAAGGCCAAACAGGCCTTGCGTGTTAAATACGTGAGCGCGTATATGCAAAGTATAGGAGCGCTGAACATAAATAACTAAAGGCCAAATATGCATCATGTGTTAAACACGTGAGCGTTCATATGCAAAATATATGAGCGCTGAAAATAAATAGGCTAAAACCCACACTATAGTCACGTGTAAAATACGTGAGTTCCTTTTCCGCATTCTTTTGGCAGCACTCACTTGCAAAGCACGTGAGCGCCGCAATTTAAAATTCTCTTTAAGGATATATAGAATTAAATTATATTTTTGGGAAATATTTTCCCTGATCTTTCTAATATGAAAAGATATTTCTCTAACAGAGAATCTTGGATTTAAAATCCAATTATAATAAAATATCACCAATTAAATCGTCTGATATAATTAAATTCTATGTGGGAAATATTTCCCTGATCTTTCTCAAACTAGAAAGATCTTCTCTGTTTAACAGAGAACCCTTGGATCAAAGATCCAACGGTGATTATAAAATCACCCATCAATCATATGATAGAATAAAATTCTATTTTGGGAAAATATTTTCCTAATCTTGATAAACAAATGAGAATGATCTTCTTTGTTAGATAGAATAAAATTCTATGTTAATAAAATATCTTCCTAATCTTGTTAAACCAACAAGATATTCATATAACAGAATTAAATTCTATGTTAGGAAAATATCTTTCTAATCTTGTTAAATCAACAAGATATTTATCTGATAGAAGAAAAGTTCTATCTTAGAAAATATTTTCCTAATCTTGTTAAAACAAACAAGAATTTTTTTTCTATTAAATAGAGAGTTTTTGGATTAAAAATCCAACGGTGAATAAAATTCACCGGTTGATCTAAAACATCAATTTGATTGATTATGAAATCAATCATGATCTCTCAATGAGATATTTTCTCAACAAATTAATTCTTTTCTTTCTCCTATAAATAGGAGCAAAGTGATGAAAAACAAAAAGGGGTACTCGATAAAAGAAAAGAGAAGACCAACCCATAAGCTTCTGTAAAAATACAGAAGGCTCTCAAAATAACAGAGAATTTAATTCTCTCAAAGAAGAAGTTCTTTCTCCTCTAAACCCTAGGTAAAAAAAAATACAGAGATAAAAACAGCTCCTTTACCTATTTAAGCGTTTAACCTTTCTCAAGAACTTAGTTCTTTCTCTAGATCTGAGATCCACAATAAAAAATCTCCCATAAGTTGAGAATTTAATTCTCATTGGGAAGATCTTGTTCTTGAGAATCAAAAATTCAGAAAAGAACAAGGTTGAAAAGAAAGAAAATGTAGTTCATAATACTCTAGGAATTTAATTCTTTCAAATCAAGAACTTAGTTCTTAAAGAATCTGCTCCTAGATCCTAAAAATAATGATCTTGATGATCGTTAATGGTCAAAATACTATTAACAGAGTTTTAACCTCTCTGAAAACACGAACAGGAAAATATGGATAAAAAAACATGGAGAATATAGAGTCTATAACACTCCAGGAACTTAGTTCCTTCAAATCAAGAACTTAGTTCTTAAAGAATCCGATCCCAGATCCTCAAAATAGTGATCTTGGTGACTGTTAATGGCCAAAATACCATTAATAGAGCTTTAAGTTCTCTAAAAACATAAACAGAGATTAAATCTCCAAAAGAACTCAGCATCTCAGGTTAAAAGCACGTGGGCACCCAAGACCAAGCGCCTCACGTGAAACATACGTGAGCGCCAAAAAAAGTTAGTGCTTAGCACTATTTTAGCGCATCACGTGATATACACATGAGTGCTATATGCAACTGAGTGCTTAAAACTGCTGGGAGTTACAAAAATCCAATCTTAGCCTAAATTGGTTAAGCTTGTATTCATGATATCCAAACTGATCTTAGTCCCATACATGACTAATGATCTTCATTCCATACCTTCTAAGTTAATCTTAATCTTAAATAATTCTAATGATTCTTAGATGATCCACCACGATTCTTTCCCTCAAATACGGGATTTGGTTCAAGGGTATATCTTTCTACACCTATGATATATGTCGTAATTCCTCAACGTCTTCAGAGAGATGGCGAGTCCCAACAACCAACACTTATTCATCCCCAAAATGGGAATGCTAGAACGAAATGTTCTTAAACTAACATTCGTCCCCAAAATGGGAATGTTTGACTGAGATGTCCCTAAACTAGACATTCGCCTCAAACACGGCGATAATAGACCGAAACGTTCTTAAACTAACATTCGTCCCAACCGGGGAATGTTGGACCGTGGTGTCCTTAAACTAATATAATTGAGCTCATATACTTATTTGTTTCTAAGTTAATCTTAGTCTCAAATATGATTAACAATCCTTAGATCGGACTCAAATATCCCATGAACTGATGGATTTCATTTATATGAGATCTGCGTCCTAAGTTCATTCCCGTTGGCAAACCAAGCTACCAACATGGACCCCCGTCAAGCAAATCCTTGACCCAAACCGAAATCATGAAAATATATATACAAATTTGGACTAATCCGCGCTCTACGGGCGACAACATAAATTAGTCTCTGTATACAATCCACGGGCAACCCAAAATAAACAAAACATAACATGACATGAAGTGAACTACTGGAGCAGATGAAAGTTGTTATCACAACGCGATAACGTAATTAACTGCATGGGCTTGCGCCTGTAGTAAAGAGCGTCCCCACAATCAAAAACCCCTCATAAATGAGGGGGAATCTGATAAAGTCTGTTATATCAGTCGCATCTATCCAAACCTCCGATATATAGTGCCATAAATCAACTTGGTATGTTCGGAGAGGTATGGATATGTACAAATAGCATCTGCCTCCAAATTCAGGCTAGACGTCTCAACGTCTCAGTCTAGTTTTCGGCGGTAAACAAGTCCCATCAATTAATCATATCATACCAAAATGAAAAGAAAATATGCACGCACATATATGCTATCCGCATTCGCCACAAGGTCCCGGGTATTCACTGTAAGGTTATTTAACTTATGGCAGGGCGGGGACAGAACTAGCGCGGATGCAAAATATATATAGCGTCTACTAAATATATATGAAAATTCGTCTCACGCATGATATCAAGTAGCATCACAGCAGAAGCAAATACAGTATCGAAATGCAGATAATCAAGGAAAAATACATTTCAATGGAGCCAAATATGAATTGCAATTTTCCCGGTTGTGTGGATAGCCCGTAGTATCAGACCCTAGACCCCTACGAGTGCGGCAAGCCACCCGCCAATTTCAAAAACGAGGCAACCCCAATCAACGAAGTGAGTGGGCTACCTATCATTTCCAAAATCTGGTGACTTGTACACCACTCCACGGGTCAATCTTATACCCTCTACGAATACGGCAAATACCCGCCAATGCTAGAGTAAGGCACCCCGGTCTCAACACCATGAGATGGAGGCCCGTTGCCCTCTAGAACCTGGCTACTTGAGCGCTCCACCGTGGGGGTAATCTTAGTACTGTTGCCCTCCGAATACAGAGACGCGACCGCGTAGGTTCGTCTTGCCTGAAATTCGGGGAAGATACTAATTGATGCTATCCGTCCACCTCTCCGAAAATGCCAAGTTGATTTATGGCACCATATATCGAAGGTTTAAACGGATACGGCCGATGTAGTAGACTTCGTCAGATTCCCCCTCGTCTGAGGGGGTTTTGATTGTGGGGACGCTCTTCCCAGCAGGCGCAAGCTCCTGCAGTTAATTATGCTACCGCGTCGCGGCAACAACTTTCTTCTTCTCCAGATGGTCACTTCATGTCGTGGGTGTTTGTTTTGTGTTTGGTTGCCCATGGATTGTATACGGAGACTAAGTTATGTCGTCGCCCGTAGGGCGTGGACTAGTCCAAATCCGTATCTTCTTAGATTTGGGTTTGGGGGGTTGGGTTTAAGGATACGTTAGCCTCATTTGAGACTAAGATCAATTTAAACGTTTGTTAAGGATACGTTAGCCTAATTTTAGACTAAGATCAACTTAACGGGATCGTTTAGATCCAGCAAGAGAGCAATTGGGCTCTATTGTTTAGTTTAGTGACATTGCGGTCAATAATTAGTTTAAGGACATTAAGGTCCATTGTTAGTTTAAGGACATCTCGGTCCAATGTTAGTTTAAAGACATCGCGGTCAAGATTAAAGACATCATAGTCCGTGAGTTTAAGGACCCCACAGTCCAATATTAGTTTAAAGACATCCCGGTCGAGGTTAAGAACATCATAGTCCGTTGTTAGTTTTAAGACATCACGGTCGAGGTTAAGGACATCATAGTCCATGGGCTTAAGGACCCCACAGTCCAATGTTAGTTTAAAGACATCACGGTCGAGGTTAAGGACATCATAGTCCATGAGTTTAAAGACCCCACAGTCCGTGAAATGTGTGGTTGTCGGGACTCGTCACCTCTTTGAAGACGTTGAGGAATTACAACGACAAATATCAAAGGAGTGAAGAGATGTACCCTTGAACCAGGGTGGATTAAGTGATCTGTAGTCCAATTTGGAACTAAGATCAATTAATTATATTATGAGCACATTGGCTCAGTTGCGTCTGAATTGAGGACTTATGGCCTACTTAGGCTAAGTCCAATTAAGTTTGAAGTATTGGCCCTCTGTTGGACCATTAGACATTTGTCTGGATTCGAGTCCATATTATTTAGCAATGCTAAACGAGAGTTCGAGGGCTTTGGCAACATTTTTATCTTTGATTTCCTCAATTTTGAGATTCATTTGGAGGAGGGACTTTTGCCTCTGGAAAATTAGCCAATTTGGCTAAAAGTAGTGTTAAACACTAAAGAGCAACAGTGTTAAACACTGGAGACAGAACTCTCAAATTAGTGTTAAACACTAAAAGATAATCAGTGTTAAACACCCAAATTAGTGCTAAACACTAGAACATAACAGTGTTAAACACTGGAAATAAGGTTTTCGAATTATTGTTAAACACTAAAAGATAATCAGTGTTAAACACTGGGAATAAAGCTCTCGAATTAGTGTTAAACACTAAAGAAAAAGGGTCACGTGTGGACACGTGAGGGCGCCCAAAGGTGGGACTAGATCCCTTTTTACTTCGCTCTGCAATTAAGTGTTAAACACTTTTTT
This sequence comes from Agapanthus africanus, assembly GCA_030015575.1. Classification (NCBI taxonomy): domain Eukaryota; kingdom Viridiplantae; phylum Streptophyta; class Magnoliopsida; order Asparagales; family Amaryllidaceae; genus Agapanthus; species Agapanthus africanus. The sequence goes on from CM057337.1 coordinate 717,679,249, forward strand.
TATTTTTATTTTGAGCATCACGTGCTAGCACGTGATGGACATTTATGCACTGATTGTTAAAGCATTTGCTAAGGGGTCGCGTGGGAGCACGTGAGAGCGCCCAAAGCCTAGATTTCCTTTGCTTTTTATTTCTGTGCTTTGGAGATCACGTAGGAGCACGTGAGGCGTTGCCTCAGAGCTTTTCTCCTTCTCATTTTTGAGGATCTTTTCAGGGGTCACGTGGGGACACGTGACTTTAATTCTTTTGCATGCGTGAAGATCTCTTTATCTTTAAGAATTAAATTCTCTGTAGGGTTAAACCCTAATTATGATTTTGGAGGAATTAAATTTCTATGAATTTGAAAGAATTAAATTCTCAATTAGGGTTAAACCCTAGTTCTGTCCATCTTGCAGGAATTAAATTCCTATAATTTTAGGAGAATTAAATTCTCATATAGGGTTAAACCCTAATTCTGTTCATCTTGAAGGAATTGAATTCCTGTGAATTTTAAGAGAATTAAATTCTCATATAGGGTTAAACCCTAATTTTATCTTGGAGGAATTAAATTCCTATAAATTTGGGAGAATTAAATTCTCTGAACTCAATCCTCCCCCTAAGTCTTGAATCTGTATGGCAAAATCTCAATCCGATGAGAATTAAATTCTCAACCTATGCAGAGATTTGTTTCTGCAGATCTTAAACTAGAGGAAGAACTAAGTTCTTTGCAAAAGAGTTAAACTTTTAGATTTTTGAGAATTAAATTCTCTGTTTGAAGTTTGATCCCCTTTCTTTTTCTCACCTAGGGTTTTCTTTGTTGAGAATTAAATTCTCCTTTCTTTTCTCTCTGAAATTTCAAGATTTCAAAATTCTATATCTCCAAAATTCTCTCTTTTCCTCCTCTTGACTCCTATTTATAGGAGAAGGAAAAGAATCAATTTGTTTAATAAATCTTTCATTGAAAGATTTTGTTTGTTTTCATAATTAATATGATCCTTTAGATCATTCAGTGAATTTTATTCACCGTTGGATTTTCAATCCAAAGATATTCTGTTTGTTATTTTCGGTGAGATTTAGGGAAATCTTTCCTTGTCTAAGATTTTTCCATCAATTGGTGATATTTAATCACCCCTGGATTTTTAATCCAACGGTTCCCCATAATCTTTTCCCATTTGGAAAGATTTTTAGAGAAATTTAGAATTTTAATTCTATTAAACTGTAAGGCTTTCAAAGCCGTCACGTGCTGGCACGTGACCCTTGGTCACGTGGGAGCACGTGACCCTTGGTCACGTGTGAGCACGTTACCCTTGGTTCCTCCTTCAGCCGTTTGTTTTTATTTCTGTTTTAACTATCACGTGTCAACACGTGACCATTGGTCATGTGTGAGCACGTGACCCCCAATTGGGTCCTTCTTTAGCCGTTTGTTTTTGCTTTTGTTTTAACTATCACGTGTCAACACGTGACCATTGGTCACGTGTGAGCACGTGACCCCCAATTGGGTCCTCCTTCAGCCGTTTGTTTTTGCTTTTTCTTGACAAGTTTTAATTCTGTAAAAACGTCATGTGTCAACACGTGACCTTTGGTCACGTGTGCACACGTGATACCTCATTGATGTAACTCCTGATTTTTAATCAGGGACCAAATGCCCCCACAGCGTTGCTCTCACGTGTCTGCACATGAGTGCAACGCTGTCACTTTTGTGACCGTTGGATCCGTCTAGGGAATCGGGGAGATGAAGCGTTTCCATCACATCCTATAAATGCAGGGGTCTCTTCAGAAGCGCCTCCACTCTTTGCTCATCTTCCTCCTTGCAAAATTTTTTCTTTTGAGAATTTAATTCTCCTTTCCAGGGCTTAGTTCTCTGCCTCGAATATTTTCAGAGTTTAACTCTGTTGAAAGACTCTTTCTTCAGGTAATAACTTTGGATGATCGAAGAACTTTCATACATACAAAACTCTTTGGATTTTAAATCCACACCAAGGGTTTTCCCCTTTAATCAAGAACCCATTTTTAAGTTCTTTAAAAAAAACACAGAAACCCATTCAATCTTTAATCAATAGACCCTTTAGGGTTTCTCTGATCTTCAGGGGACTAATAGTGGTGTTTGTCTTTTCTATGGAATTTAATTCCATATAAAAAAACTTTGGCTCTGAAAAATGTCTCTGGGAATTTAATTCCCCCCTTTTTTTAACCAGGAATTTAATTCCTATGAAGAACTCAGTTCTTCCCATAGAACTCCTTGGGTTTTCTTGCCCTGAGTTGTCTTCTTCACGACCAAGAAGAAGAAGTTTGTAGTGGTGCTTTTCTGGGAATTTAATTCCCTTGATTCTGTTTGATTTGTCACAGAGTCCCAGATGGATTTCTCTTAGAGGAATGTGTAGGGTCATTTGAAATCCACTGTTTATTTAATGAGAATCTTCCTTTCGTCTCATTATAATTGCTTCGCCTCATCATTAGCCAGCCGCCATCTTGATTTTGTGGGACCCATGTGTTTTGTAACCAATGGTCCCATAAAATGATTCCTCTGTCACTGTCTTTATATATATATATATATATATATATATATATTTATAATCATATATATATATATACACTGTTGGCTTCGCTTTAACAGTTTCCCCTTATTTTATTTCAGGTACTATGGCGTCTGTTCCGTATTTCCCTTTCACCCGCTCGGAGGCCGCTTTTCCCCAGTCGTCATCTGACAAGGAAGTGATGGCAATGATCAGGGCTCACAACCCAAATCCCACTAACTTACTTCTGTGGGGGACCTGGTACGGCCACATCATCCGGGGTCGCCGGAGTTTCCTTTGCGAAGTACCGACAGAGCCTACCTATCCGTTCCTGCCGATGGATCCTTCAAGGACAGTCTTTGCCATGGAGATGCCTAATTGGACTCCGATGGGACGACTTGAGCCATCGATGAACGGGCTGTTAGTTGTATGTATGCCTTAGAGGCCAGTATTGTACAGATTATGTATATTATATTGGATGCTTGGACATATATAGAGATGACTTTCTTGCTCGACATGATAGTATGCTATCTGGTTGCTCTTTATCTTAACATGTACACTAGTCTCTTTATACTGTCTTATAGTTACATGTTGGTAAAGCCCTTAGGATTTGTACTTGACTACCTGGACTATGATGCAGATCATACTAGTGGGGACATGGTAGTCCATAAGTACATCCTTCAAGGTCCCTAGTCGTGGGTGTATCGAGACGGGGCATCGATATACCAGAGTAGACTAGCGTATACGCTTCTCGACCCATGTGATGGGCGATGGATGATCCCATATCCATTGGTGTTTGACATCAGAGATGGTATACGGGTGCTCAGTGGAGACTGGGTACACTGGACGGACTCGCCGAGAACTCCCAGATGGTATTATACCTCACGTCAGATAGCTGTTCTCAGGTGACACTTGTACAGGTTAGTCTGTAGACCCGAGATCGTCATAGAGTCTTGTGTGATTCCCACTGTGCTTTGATCTCCACCTTACCACGTCCATGAGGGCGTGCAAAATGGTGGTCTTTGGGCACAGTCCCGAGTCACATGGAGGCAATGAGCGATAGGAGGGGTTTCGTCTCTCCCAGTATTGGGGGTTGATGTTGCGCAGTGCTCGATTGGCCGTAACAGGGAAGTCCCTGGCCAGGGCTGATCAGAGATTTGCTGGTAAGTGTTACCAGTAGTTTCTCGACCCGTTATGAGCCTCACATCGGCACGACTTATCGGGTTATTGGGGTCTGACGTTTACCACCCCTAGACTTGATATGCGACATATCAGACGAAGAGACCGGACTGTATGGTAAGTGTTACTGGTCGGATTCGCAGGAGTGTGAGCGGGCTAGCTCGTCGATCTTCTGATCGCTCAATACCCGGGTGGCCGTTACGTTTAGCAGACCGCTTGCGGCTTGTGGATGCTTGATATGATCATCATCTGCTACCGGCGTATTGACGAGTCTTTAGAGTCCTACACAGAGGTTTCCTGGCTCAAGCGAAACGAAATAGGAGCGCATATGAGATATGTGCAGGACCGAGAATAATGCGTGTATGTGATACCGTATTCCATTCTCGCGATATATGTATCGAATGGTTATATTCGATATAACCTAGTTATCGAATCGAAGATCGATTCGATAAGCCGATACATTGAATACCAGTCGGTTATGTGCGACATAACCGGATCATTGAATCAAGTGTTGATTTAATGATTTAATGTATAATTATATATTTGATATATTACTTTGCATTAACTAGTATTGGTTCACTTTAAACGGATTTTTCTCTCACTTGATGTGCAAGTAGTATATGTGATATATTTTATGCACATGTTTGTATCATGTTTGATGATACTTGCTCATGGTTAAGTGTAAAGAATAAACCTAGGTTAAGTGTATGGTTAGGGTTTTTATTATTCATTCTTTTATCCTTTTTAAATTGGATTTGAATTAAAATGAAATGGCAAAAGAAAACAAAAGTGTTGCTTTCATTCTTGAAGCTTGATGAAGCTTCATGAAGCATTGACCAAAGTGACCTTTTTGTTTTCATCCTTAACCCTAACCATATAATTAACCTTAGTCAAGTCTCTACACTTAACCATGGTCTTCATTATGATAAGTATTTGTTTTTCTTTTCTTTTAAAAGGACTTATCATAATATATATCATCTTCTTCTTCTTCTTCTTTAAAAAAAAGAAGCTTGATTCCATCAATGGTGCTTTGAGCATAAGTGAGTGAAATCCAAATCTAAAGTGAACCCACCTCCTATTTCTTCACCCTCTACCTCTTGCCAAGTTGTTTTGGGTGTTTTCTTCACAAGTTTCACAACTTTGTGAAGTCGGAGCTTGAGTTTGTGCAACCTCGACGTAGATCGTCTTTGACACGAAGCCGACGACCTATTCCGCACGTTTCTCCGATGAAGCCGTCACGAGAGTCCAAGGTTCAAGATGGACAGCGAGAGGACGCCCTCGTGGAGCTAAGGAAGTGGGTATCCGGATCTACAAAGGTTGTAGCATCTTAACTTTAGTTAAATTGTTAACTAGATTTATTTTTGCCTAGACATCTAGCAACGATCCGTTAACTAGGGTTTCTCGGCACCATATTTTTTTAAATTTGGCATGTTCGATGCCTTGTGAGACCTCTATAGGATGCCTAGGAACCCTACAGTGGTATCAGAGCCTAGCTAGAGCCTTAGGCGAAGTCCAGACGGAATTTGAAGTCCGAACGAACCCGGAACCCCAAAATAAGTATGCTCTCTGTACTTTTTCCGAAAATGCGGATTTTTGTGTATTAAAAATGCCTAAAAAATTCAATAAATAATTATAAGAATTACTGTGCAAACTCAGGTGAATAATTCATAAAACAGAGCGCGGAACCGCGGCAGAAGCCCTGCTTCTGCGGCGGTTCCGCGGCTAGGTGATGACTTCACCTCTCAATTGCTGCACAGTAATTCCTATTTTAATTTGATGGGTTTTCTGGGAATTTTTAATAATTTTTCAAGAGTTGAATTTTCTGTAGTTGTTTTGGGGATTCGGTGTTTCGATCGGAGTATCAAATTTTGTCTGTGTGGCTTTCCGGATAAATTTTAGAATATGTTAAAAAGTTCGACCGGATATAAATACCCAATTTTTCCCCTGTCGGGAAATTTCCAAGTGTTGGATTTTTCCGTAGTTTAACGACGTTCTAAGTAGTGCAAGTAACGCGATGGTCCCTCTAGAAGACAACAAACCTTAACTCGATTATGTGACCGTCTTGAACTGCCCTTTGAACCTTCGGGTTTGGGGCAGTACGGCGTGCCACATGTGAGGCGTTGGCTTGACCCTTCTACGGCTGGACCGTTGGTACTGAGGCACGAACGGAATGTTGTTAGACTTATTTCATGTGTTGAGCTGTATCGGGAAAACTTGGGTATTCGACTGTTCGATCGGAAAGTTTAACATTTTCTGTTTATCTGGAATGTGATACAATAATTGGAATTCACAAACAGTTATGTAATAACTGAATGAATGTTATAAATCTAGCAATTTAGTCCCATATGATATTGAAAAGAGTTTTCGATAATGAGACTAAAATGCGGGATTTATATCTGTTAGGCATGCGATGTCTAAAGAGATTGCGGATTCCAATTGTTGTAGTTTTACACTTTCTTTTCTGTGACCGTAAGTGTAGTATGCACATATCGCCGGTTTCGTTGCTATACGTCAACGACAATTGGGGTATGCATACTTACTTACGTTGATGACATGTGATGTTATGTGTTGCTGGATATGTTATATTGGATCGTCGTATTCGAATAGCCGGGGGTTTTTATGTGAGATGAGTGTTTTTCATTTTCATTCATGTAAAAACTTGTATGTAATATTCTTTCATTTGGGGCACTTCCAGGTAGCGGAAGTTGTCACCTTTTGTATATTATTTACTTTTCCGCATTAGGATAGACCCAAGGAGGGGAGCACAAGTAACCGGGTTCTGGGGTCCAGTGGGAGACCAACTCGAGGAGTCGAGTCCGGGTCTCCTAACCCTAGAATTGGCAGGGTTGCTTGCCGCTCTCGTAGGGTCTAGGGGTGTGGGATTGGCTATTCATCACGACCGTGGAATCCGTGTTTTATACTGGCTCGTATTGAAAACACGGACGTCCTAGTATATCCAATATTTCATATGTTTATTCTGCTGCGATATCTGTGTTGTGACTCTGTGATGGATATAGTATATAGTATATATGATATATTATATAGACGTTACTTATGTTTTACACCCGCGCTAGCCCTGCCCTGCTCTGTCGTTAGTTACCTAACCTAACGGTACACGAGGGGACATCGAGGCGAATGCGGATGGCATAAGTGTGCGTCATATCTATCTGTGATGTTTAGGTATTTAAATGATGGGACTTCATTAATGTGATTAATGAAAGATAAGAAACCTAAGATGTTGTAGAATCAGATTTTAAAATAAAACAGGTAGCTACAGTTCTTGCTTTGCATAGCGGTATATATGATATACCCTGCACCTTATTCGATGAGGAAAGGACCGAGATCCCTTCACCGGGAGTGACTCCTTTAGCAGTAACTGGCAGATGCTACACACTCGGTTTGGCTTTGATTGCTTTTAAGAGTTTTTGCTTTGCACAGCGATATATATGATATATCCCGCACCTCATTCGACGAGGAAAGGACCGAGATCCCTTCACCGGGAGTGACTCCTTTAGCAAAACTAGAAAAGCCTCAAAATCACTCCATTTCAAAACATCATTTGATTCTACAACGACATCAAGTTCATTACGCTCATGGTTTTCAGAAAAACCTGGCGTAGCCCTCCGTCATTTCAGATAGATCCTACTTAGTATTCGTGCTACGTTTGTTGACCTCCGTCAAGGCATAGTGTGCGGTAGCTAACTAGTATTTGTCTGCTTATGCATATGATGCAGATTGGATTAGGGTAGTCGTACGACCTTGTTGACCTCCGTCAAGGGTCGTGCGGGTGGGTTTGATTCAATCAAGAAATGACGGGTTGAACTTGACTTGCACCCTGTGGTTTATTGACCTCCGTCAAGGTCACAGGATGCTTGGGGCAAAATATTATCGGGAATTTCGAGTGTTGAAATTTGCAATGAGATTGCATACCTTCTATGAGATAGTTGGATCCCGATACCCACTGCGAGTAAGAGTTACTCCTGGGAGAGTTTTACACATTACAATTAGCCGATCAAGTAGGTGTCTAGAAAGGTGTTAACGAGGTTACGCCTCTGGGAAAACGAGGTTTACAGTAATTAGGTTCGTGCGAAAGCACGGGGGACCTCCCTCAAAGTACCGACACTGGCCTGGCTGAAAGATTGGCGAACTTGTAGTGTGTAATTAATCCCGGCTAGTCTTTCCTTTTAGGGTTTGAAGGAAGATTTGATAAAAAGCAGTGGGATCCATCCTGATTAGATAAGATAATAACCAATCTGATCTTGCACGAGCTTACGCTAAAGTGTTTTCTTCTCTCTCTCTCCAGGTAGCGACCATTTTATGCCTTAATAAAGATAATAATATGGATGTATTGACCGAACCCGCATGTTATACTGTGCTGGGGAACGTTGGTTCCTTTCTTTCCTATAAGAGTTATAGGACTGAACAGGATATAGGGGAATACCAGGATTCCCATGCCACCCGAATGAAGGAAGTACATGTTGATGCATTTTCTTCGGGTGTGTTCGTTACAGAGAACTGTTTCTCCATTTGCTCTACGTCCTGGGTATTGGATACCGGGTCAGGATCCCATATATGTAATCAGTTACATGGGCTTAGGAAAGGTAGAGAACTTGGAGAAGGTGATAAAGACATTAGAGTTGGAAATGGTGCAATTGTTGCAGCTAAGACTGTCGGGGAATATCACCTTACATTACCAACTGGTAATACATTGGTTCTGAACGAATGCTATTACATGCCGAACCTGATATGCAACATTATATCTGTTTCTTTATTAAGTAAAGAGGGATATAATTTTGTATTACAGGATAATGTTATGAACATTTTCCGTAACCAAAAGTTGGTTGGATCAGGCACGCTATGCAATGGCATTTATGTTCTAAATCAATCAATAGTTCTAAGCATAACAAACACACACAAGAGGAAGAGTTCTGAACTCAACGAATCCTTCTTGTGGCATTGTAGACTGGGTCACATCAATGCGACACGACTAGCTAAGTTGCATAAAGATGGATATTTAAATCCGTTTGAATTTTCATCTTATGACACTTGCCAGTCATGTCTCAAAGGCAAGATGACCAAAACTCCGTTTACGGGACACGGAGAAAGAGTTACCGAACTCTTAGGACTGATACATAGTGATGTATGCGGTCCTATGTCTATACATGCCAGGGATGGTTCTTCATACTTCATTACATTCACTGACGATCTCTCTAGGTTCGGGTATGTGTTCCTGATGAAACACAAATCAGAAGCTTTTGAGAAATTTAGAGAATATAAACAAGAAGTCGAGAACCAAACCGGAAAAAGTATTAAAATCCTTCGATCTGATCGAGGAGGTGAATACTTGAGCAATGAATTCCTGGACTTCCTAAAAGAGAATGGGATTCTCTCTCAGCTGACTCCTCCATATACACCACAGCACAACGGTGTATCTGAACGGAGGAACCGCACCCTATTAGATATGGTGCGCTCTATGATGAGCACAGCTGAGTTACCTATTTCCTTCTGGGGATATGCGCTGGAGACAGCAGCATACCTATTGAATCAAGTTCCATCTAAATCTGTACCTACCACACCATATGAGATATGGAGTGGGAAGAGACCGTATTTTAAACGAGTTAAAATATGGGGTTGTCCGGCCTATGTCAAAAGACAAAATCCAGACAAACTCGAGGCACGGTCAGTTCTTTGCAAGTTTGTGGGATATCCTAAGAATTCCCAAGGATATTTATTCTACCATGCTGAAGAACAAAAAGTGTTTGTTTCTCAGTATGCCACCTTTTTAGAAAAGGAATTTCTTGAAAAAGAAATTAGTGGCAAAGTGGTAGAGCTGGAAGAGGTTCCAGATACACAAACAGTAACTGAAGATTTAGTGGAACCAGAAGATTCAGTAGCTCCCAATGAACCTCAGCCTCTCCGCCGATCTAGTAGGGTTCCTCGCCAGCCTGAGAGATACTACGGTTTTCTCATGGATGGTGGGAGCGAGGATTGCATCATGGAGGATGATGACCCAACTAGCTTCGAGCAGGCCATCACGAGTAGGGACTCAGTGAAATGGCTGGATGCTATGCGGTCCGAGATGGAATCCATGTACACCAACAAAGTATGGACTTTGGAAGTTGCTCCTGAAGGGGTAAAACCCATTGGGAGCAAATGGATCTTCAAGAAAAAACTTGGTGTAGATGGGAAAGTGGAGACTTTCAAAGCTAGACTTGTAGCAAAGGGTTTTCGTCAAAGACCAGGTGTGGACTATGACGAGACCTTTTCTCCAGTGGCTATGCTTAAATCCATCCGAATCATGCTTGCCATTGCTGCCTTTCATGACTACGAAATCTGGCAAATGGATGTTAAGACCGCCTTTCTAAATGGTGATTTAGAAGAGTGCGTGTACATGACTCAGCCAGAGGGCTTCGTAGACAGTGGGAGCAGCGGGAAGGTGTGCAAGCTGCTTAAATCCATTTATGGATTAAAGCAAGCATCGCGGAGTTGGAACATCTGCTTTGACGTCATTATCAAAGAGTTTGATTTCGTCAAAAATCCAGATGAACCTTGTATCTACAAGAAGGTGGCAGAGAGTAAGATTGTCTTCCTCGTATTGTACGTGTACGACATACTCTTGATAGGAAATGATATTCCTATGCTGCAATCGGTCAAGCTCTTCTTATCACAAAGATTCTCAATGAAAGATCTTGGTGATGCCTCCTGCATATTGGGGATCAGGATCTATAGAGATAGATCCAAACGGATTTTAGGATTGTCCCAATCCAGGTACATTGACACCATACTAAAGAGGTTTAGTATGGAAGAGTCCAAGCGTGGGAATATGCCCACGATCTCTGGGGTCACTCTCTCCAAAGAGATGTCTCCTAAGACTGATTTGGAGAGAGCTCGCATGCAAGGGATACCCTATGCTTCGGCAGTAGGCTCTATCATGTATGCGATGCTATGTACCAGACCCGATGTAGCATACTCACTAAGTGTAGTGAGCAGGTATCAAGCTGATCCTGGAGAGAGTCACTGGACAGCTGTGAAGAGCATTCTCAAGTACTTGCGAAGGACTAGAGATATGTTCTTGGTGTATGGTAACGGAGAACTCCAAGTGGAGTCCTTTACCGATTCGAGCTTCCAGAGTGATAAGGACGACTCTAAGTCGCAGTCGGGCTTTGTCTTTACCCTTTACGGAGGGGCGGTTAGCTGGAAGAGTTCCAAGCAGGAAACCGTGGCAGACTCGACGATGGAGGCTGAATACATCGCTGCCAACGATGCTGCCAAAGAGGCTGTCTGGATCAAGAAGTTCATTTCTGAACTTGGAGTGGTTCCATCCATTGAGCGTCCAATACCTTTGTATTGTGATAACAATGGAGCGGTGGCTTTGGCCAAGGAACCCAGGTCCCATCAGCGGTCCAGGCATATTCTGAGGCGGTATCACCTGATCCGGGAGATAGTTGATCGCCGGGAGATCGAGGTCAGGAGAGTTGACACGAAGAACAACACGGCGGATCCACTCACGAAGGCCATTCCCCAGATACAGTTTGAGAGACTCTTCGGGATGCTCGGTATGAGATACTACAGCAGCTGGCCCTAGTGCAAGTGGGAGATGGGTTATGGGCCCACCACGAAATTTTAACATACGAATTAAAAGCCAAAAAAATTATAGAGATAATTTTAAAAAATTATAGAGATAAAATTAAAAATACTGGATGCTATGCGGTCCGAGATGGAATCCATGTACACCAACAAAGTATGGACTTTGGAAGTTGCTCCTGAAGGGGTAAAACCCATTGGGAGCAAATGGATCTTCAAGAAAAAACTTGGTGTAGATGGGAAAGTGGAGACTTTCAAAGCTAGACTTGTAGCAAAGGGTTTTCGTCAAAGACCAGGTGTGGACTATGACGAGACCTTTTCTCCGCAACGAGGTCCTCTCCGCTGTCCAAATCAAATCCGGGCTCAAGCGTCGGCTTCGTCGGAGAATGGGCAAGCTAGGTCGTCGATGTCCATGCCGAAGATGATCTACGTCGAGGCATCGCTAAATCAAGCTCCACCTTCACCAAGCCCTAAAATTTGTGAAGGAAACACACTCTACTACTTGGCAAGAGGTAGAGGATGAAGAAATAGGAAGTGGGTAGACTTTAGAATTGGATTTCTCACTTGTTTGCTCAATTCACCATTGATGAAGAAAGCTTTTTCTTCTTGAGTTCAAGGAGGAAGAAGAAGAAAATGATATGATAAGATTAATTAAAATAGAAAAGAAATATAATCCTTATCATAACTTGAACCATGGTCAAGTGTAGAGAATAAATCATGGTTAGTGGGATGGTTAGGGTTAAGCATGAGACAAAATGGTCACTTGGTCAAAGTCTTCATGAAGCTTCATGAACAAAACAAAAGAAGCCACCATTTTCTCATTTGCTTTACATTTTCCAAAATGAATAAATGAATAAATAAATATATATGAAAATGTAAACCCTAACCATTTTTACATCATAATTTTTAATTTTTCAATAACCAGTATTGTACAGATTATGTATATTATATTGGATGCTTGGACATATATAGAGATGACTTTCTTGCTCGACATGATAGTATGCTATCTGGTTGCTCTTTATCTTAACATGTACACTAGTCTCTTTATACTGTCTTATAGTTACATGTTGGTAAAGCCCTTAGGATTTGTACTTGACTACCTGGACTATGATGCAGATCATACTAGTGGGGACATGGTAGTCCATAAGTACATCCTTCAAGGTCCCTAGTCGTGGGTGTATCGAGACGGGGCATCGATATACCAGAGTAGACTAGCGTATACGCTTCTCGACCCATGTGATGGGCGATGGATGATCCCATATCCATTGGTGTTTGACATCAGAGATGGTATACAGGTGCTCAGTGGAAACTGGGTACACTGGACGGACTCGCCGAGAACTCCCATCTGATACCACTGAAAGGTTCCTAGGCATCCTAATGAAGTCTCACAAGGCATCGAACATGCCAATTTAAAAAAAATATGGGTGCCGAGAAACCCTAACACGGATCGTAGACTAGAATTCTAGGCGAAAAACTAAACTAGTTAGCAGATAAACTAAAGGTCAGAAACTACAACCTTTGTAGATCCGGATATCCACTTGCTTAGCTCCATGTGGTCGTCCCCTCGCTGTCCATCACGAACCTCGGACTCTCGCGACGGCTTCATCGGAGAAGTGAGCGGAATAGTTCGACGGCTTCGTGTCAAAGACGATCTACGTCGAGGTTGCACAAACTCAAGCTCCGACTTCACAAAGTTGTGAAACTTGTGAAGAAAACACCCAAAACAACTTGGCAAGAGGTAGAGGGTGAAGAAATAGGAGGTGGATTCACTTTAGAATTGGATTTATCTCACTTTAACTCAAGTTGCCATTGATGGACCTTGAGCTTTTCTTGAAGAAGAAGATAATGAAGAAGAAAGAAATATGATACGTGTTAAGATTTAATAAAATTAAATCAATACTTATCATAAAGAGAACCATAGTTAAGTGTAGAGAGTTAACTAAGGTTAGAACAATGGTTAGGGTTTAATGTGAAGACAAAATGGTCACAAAGTCAAAGCTTCATGAAGCTTCAACAATGTTCAAGAAAGAAAGCAACCATTTTGTATTCTTATGCCATTCTTTTTCCAAAAAAGAATAAATAAAAGAATGGATAAATAAAAACCCTAATCACTTTCTTAACCTAGGTTTAATTCTATACACTTAACTTAATGAGCAAGCATCATCAAACATGATACTAACATGTGCACAAAAATATATCATATATACAATTTGCACATCAAGTGAGAATATCCATTTAAAGTAAACCAATACTAGTTAATGCAAAGTAATATATCAAATATATAGTTATACATTAAATCATTAAATCAACATTTGATTCAACGATCCGGTCATGTCGCACATAACCGACTAGAATTCAATGTATCGATTTATCGAATCAATGATTCGATAACTAGGTCATATCGAATACAACCAATCGAAACATTTAACGTGAGAATGAAATGCGGTATCACATACACGCATTATTCTCGCTCCCGCACATATCTCATATGCGCTCCTATTTCATTTCGCTTGAGCCAGGAAACCTCTGTGTAGGACTCTAAAGACTCGTCAATACGCCGGTAGCAGATGATGATCATATCAAGCACCCACAAGCCGCAAGCGGTCTGCTAAACGTAACGGCCACCCGGGTATTGAGCGATCAGAAGATCGACGAGCTAGCCCGCTCACACTCCTGCGAATCCGACCAGTAACACTTACCATACAGTCCGGTCTCTTCGTCTGATATGTCGCATATCAAGTCTAGGGGTGGTAAACGTCAGACCCCAATAACCCGATAAGTCGTGCCGATGTGAGGCTCATAACGGGTCGAGAAACTACTGGTAACACTTACCAGCAAATCTCAGATCAGCCCTGGCCAGGGACTTCCCTGCTACGGCCAATCGAGCACTGTGCAACATCAACCCCCAATACCGGGAGAGACGAAACCCCTCCTATCGCTCATTGCCTCCATGTGACTCGGGACTGTACCCAAAGACCACCGTTTTGCACGCCCTAATGGACGTGGTAAGGTGGAGATCAAAGTACAGTGGGAATCACACAAGACTCTATGACGATCTCGGGTCTACAGACTAACCTGTACAAGTGTCACCTGAGAACTGCCATCTGACGTGAGGTATAATACCATCTGGGAGTTCTCGGCGAGTCCGTCCAGTGTACCCAGTTTCCACTGAGCACCCGTATACCATCTCTGATGTCAAACACCAATGGATATGGGATCATCCATCGCCCATCACATGGGTCGAGAAGCGTATACGCTAGTCTACTCTGGTATATCGATGCCCCGTCTCGATACACCCACGACTAGGGACCTTGAAGGATGTACTTATGGACTACCATGTCCCCACTAGTATGATCTGCATCATAGTCCAGGTAGTCAAGTACAAATCCTAAGGGCTTTACCAACATGTAACTATAAGACAATATAAAGAGACTAGTGTACATGTTAAGATAAAGAGCAACCAGATAGCATACTATCATGTCGAGCAAGAAAGTCATCTCTATATATGTCCAAGCATCCAATATAATATACATAATCTGTACAATACTGGCCTCTAGGGCATACATACAACTAACAATCTCCCACTTGCACTAGGGCCAGCTGCTGTAGTATCGCATACCGAGCATCCCGAAGAGTCTCTCAAACTGTATCTGGGGAATGGCCTTCGTGAGTGGATCCACGGTGTTGTTCTTCGTGTCAACCCTCCTGATCTCGATCTCCCGGCGATCAACTATCTCCCGGATCAGGTGATACCGCCTCAGAATATGCCTGGATCGCTGATGGGACCTGGGTTCCTTGGCCAAAGCCACCGCTCCATTGTTATCGCAATACAAAGGTATTGGACGCTCAATGGATGGAACCACTCCAAGTTCAGTAATGATAAGGATTGGTTTTTCTTTTCTTTTCTAATTAATCTTATCATATTCTTCTTCTTCTTCTTCCTTGCTTCAAGTGAAGAAAAGCTTACCTCATCAATGGTGATTGATGTTTTTGAGTGAGAAATCCAATTCTAAAGTTAACCCACTTCCTATTTCTTCATCCTCTACCTCTTGCCAAGTAGTAGAGTGTGTTTTCTTCACAAGTTTCTTGACTTGGTGAAGTCGGAGCTTGATTTTTGCGATGCCTCGACGTAGATCATCTTCGGCATGGACATCGACGACCTAGCTTGCCCATTCTCCGACGAAGCCGACGCTAGAGCCCGGATTTGATTTGGACAGCGGAGAGGACTTCGTTGCGGAGCTATGGAGGTGGAGCACCGGATCTACAAAGGTTGTATTTCCGTATTCCCTTAGTTAAGTGTTAACTAGTTATCTTTTCGCCTAGTTTTCTAGCAAACGATCCGTAGTCGGGTTTCTCGGCACCGTTAAAATTTTAATTTGGCATGATCGATGCCTTGTGAGACCTCATTAGGGTACCTAGGATTGCTGTGATATACTGGTAAGAGTTATCAGTAGTTTCACGAATGTTATGGACCTCAAGTCGGCATGACTTATCGAGCTACTGGGGTCTGACGTTTACCACCCCTAGGCGAGATATGCGACATATCAGACGAACAGACCGGACCGTACGGTAAGTGTTACTGGTTGGATTCGCAGGAGTCTGAGCGGGCTTGCTCGTCGATCTTCTGATCGCTCAATACCCGGGTGGCCGTTATGTTTAGCAGACCGCTTGCGGCTTGTAGGTGTTTGATATGATCATCATCTGCTGCCGGCGTATTGACGAGTCTTTAGAGTCCTACACAGAGGTTTCCTAGTTCAAGCGAAACGAAATAGGAGCGCATATGAGATATGTGCGGGAGCGAGAATAATTCGTGTATGTGATACCGTATTTCATTCTCGCGACGAATGTATCGATTGGTTATATGCGATATAACCTAGTTATCGAATCAAGGATTGATTCGATAAGCCGATACATTGGATACTAGCCGGTTATATTCGACATGACCGGATCATTGAATCAAGTGTTGATTTAATGATTTAATGTATAATTATATATTTGATATATTGCTTTGCATTAACTAGTATTGGTTCACTTTAAATGGATTCACTCACTTAGTTTGTGCACATTGCATATGTGATATATTTTGTGCACATGATTGTATCATATTTGATGATACATGCAAGCTAGGGTTAGTGTAAAGAATTTGACCATGGTTAAGATTAAGATTAGGGTTTTCTTTTTCTTATTTATTAATTTATTTATTTTGGAAAAAGAAAAAGATGAAGAAAATGAAATGGTGGCTTATTTTGTTTGTAATTGAAGTTTCTTGAAACTTTGATATTGGCTTATTTCCTCATATTGTACGTGGACGACATACTCTTGATAGGAAATGATATTCCTATGCTGCAATCGGTCAAGCTCTTCTTATCACAAAGATTCTCAATGAAAGATCTTGGTGATGCCTCCTGCATATTGGGAATCAGGATCTATAGAGATAGATCCAAAAGGATATTGGGATTGTCCCAATCCAGGTACATTGACACCATACTAAAGAGGTTTAGTATGGAAGAGTCCAAGCGTGGGAATTTGCGCATGATCTCTGGGGTCACTCTCTCCAAAGAGATGTCTCCTAAGACTGATTTGGAGAGAGCTCGCATGCAAGGGATACCCTATGCTTCGGCAGTAGGCTCTATCATGTATGCGATGCTATGTACCAGACCCGATGTAGCATACTCACTAAGTGTAGTGAGCAGGTATCAAGCTGATCCTGGAGAGAGTCACTGGACAGCTGTGAAGAGCATTCTCAAGTACTTGCGAAGGACTAGAGATATGTTCTTGGTGTATGGTAACGGAGAACTCCAAGTGGAGTCCTTTACCGATTCGAGCTTCCAGAGTGATAAGGACGACTCTAAGTCGCAGTCGGGCTTTGTCTTTACCCTTTACGGAGGGGCGGTTAGCTGGAAGAGTTCCAAGCAGGAAACCGTGGCAGACTCGACGATGGAGGCTGAATACATCGCTGCCAACGATGCTGCCAAAGAGGCTGTCTGGATCAAGAAGTTCATTTCTGAACTTGGAGTGGTTCCATCCATTGAGCGTCCAATACCTTTGTATTGTGATAACAATGGAGCGGTGGCTTTGGCCAAGGAACCCAGGTCCCATCAGCGGTCCAGGCATATTCTGAGGCGGTATCACCTGATCCGGGAGATAGTTGATCGCCGGGAGATCGAGGTCAGGAGAGTTGACACGAAGAACAACACGGCGGATCCACTCACGAAGGCCATTCCACAGATACAGTTTGAGAGACTCTTCGGGATGCTCGGTATGAGATACTACAGCAGCTGGCCCTAGTGCAAGTGGGAGATTGTTAGTTGTCTGTATGCCCTAGAGGCCAGTATTGTACAGAATATGTATATTATATTGGATGCTTGGACATATATAGAGATGACTTTCTTGCTCGACATGATAGTATGCTATCTGGTTGCTCTTTATCTTAACATGTACACTAGTCTCTTTATACTGTCTTATAGTTACATGTTGGTAAAGCCCTTAGGATTTGTACTTGACTACCTGGACTATGATGCAGATCATACTAGTGGGGACATGGTAGTCCATAAGTACATCCTTCAAGGTCCCTAGTCGTGGGTGTATCGAGACGGGGCATCGATATACCAGAGTAGACTAGCGTATACGCTTCTCGACCCATGTGATGGGCGATGGATGATCCCATATCCATTAGTGTTTGACATCAGAGATGGTATACGGGTGCTCAGTGGAGACTGGGTACACTGGACGGACTCGGCGAGAACTCCCAGATGGTACTATACCTCATGTCAGATGGCAGTTCTCAGGTGACACTTGTACAGGTTAGTCTGTAGACCCGAGATCGTCATAGAGTCTTGTGTGATTCCCACTGTGCTTTGATCTCCACCTTACCACGTCCATGAGGGCGTACAAAACGGTGGTCTTTGGGCGCAGTCCCGAGTCACATGGAGGCAATGAGCGATAGGAGGGGTTTCGTCTCTCCCGGTATTGGGAGTTGATGTTGCGCTGTGCTCGATTGGCCGTAACAGGGAAGTCCCTGGCCAGGGCTGATCAGAGATTTGCTGGTAAGTGTTACCAGTAGTTTCTCGACCCGTTACGGGCCTCACATTGGCACGACTTATCGGGTTATTGGGGTCTGACGTTTACCACCCCTAGACTTGATATGCGACGTATCAGACGAAGAGACCGGACTGTACGGTAAGTGTTACTGGTCGGATTCGCAGGAGTGTGAGCGGGCTAGCTCATCGATCTTCTGATCGCTCAATACCCGGGTGGCCGTTACGTTTAGCAGACCGCTTGCGGCTTGTGGGTGTTTGATATGATCATCATCTGCTACCGGCGTATTGACGAGTCTTTAGAGTCCTACACAGAGGTTTCCTGGCTCAAGCGAAACGAAATAGGAGCGCATATGAGATATGTGCAGGACCGAGAATAATGCGTGTATGTGATACCGCATTTCATTCTCGTGATATATGTTTCGATTGGTTATATTCGATATGACCTAGTTATCGAATCATTGATTCGATAAATCGATACATTGGTTTCTAGTTGGTTATGTGCGACATGACCGGATCATTGAATCAAATGTTGATTTAATGATTTAATGCATAATTATATATTTGATATATTAAATTGCATTAACTAGCATTGGTTCACTTTAAACGGATTTTTCTCACTTGATGCACATTGTATATGTGATATGCTTTAGTGCACTACTTTGTATCATGTTTGATGATACTTGATAAAGTGGTTAAGTGTAAAGGGTTAAACCATGGTTAAGTGATGATTAGGGTTTGGGTTTTTCATTTATTTATTTGTTTATTTATTTGGAAAGGATTAAGTTAAGAATGGTGGCTTATTTTGGAGCTATGTTGAAGCTTCATGAAGCTTTGACAAAGTCCACCATCCTTATCTCATCCTTAACCCTAACCACTCTAACTAACCTTGGTTTAATCTCTACACTTGACCATGGTCAAGATATGATAAGTATTCATATTAGTTTTATTTTTAAAATAAGGAGACTTATCATTCTATCTTCATCTTCATCTTGTTCTTCTTCTTCAAGCTCAAGGTCCATCAATGGCAACTTGAGTTAAAGTGAGATAAATCCAATTCTAAAGTGAACCCACCTCCTATTTCTTCACCCTCTACCTCTTGCCAAGTTGTTTTGGGTGTTTTCTTCACAAGTTTCACAACTTTGTGAAGTCGGAGCTTGAGTTTGTGCAACCTCGACGTAGATCGTCTTTGACACAAAGCCGACGACCTATTCCGCACGTTTCTCCGATGAAGCCGTCACGAGAGTCCAAGGTTCAAGATGGACAGCGAGAGGACGCCCTCGTGGAGCTAAGGAAGTGGGTATCCGGATCTACAAAGGTTGTAGCATCTTAACTTTAGTTAAATTGTTAACTAGATTTATTTTTCGCCTAGACATCTAGCAACGATCCGTTAACTAGGGTTTCTCGGCACCATATTTTTTAAATTTGGCATGTTCGATGCTTTGTGAGACCTCTATAGGATGCCTCGTACGACCCTTGACGCAGGCCAACAAAGTCGCACGACTATCCTAATCCAATCTGCATCATATGCATAAGCAGATAAATACTAGTTAGCTACCGCACACTACGCCTTGACGCAGGCCAACAAACGTAGCACGAATACTAACTACTACTCATCTGAAATGATGGAGGGCTACGCCAGGTTTTTCTGAAAACCATGAGCGTAATGAACTTGATATTGTTGTAGAATCAAATGAAGTTTTGAAATGGAGTGATTTTGAGGCTTTTCTAGTTTTGCTAAAGGAGTCACTCCCGGCGAAGGGATCTCGGTCCTTTCCTCGTCGAATGAGGTGCGGGATATATCATATATATCGCTGTGCAAAGCAAAATCTCTTAAAAGCAATCAAAGCCAAAAAAGCAGATAAAGTGGAGACTTTCAAAGAAGAAAAAAAACCAATATACACCCAAACAATCATTTGACACGAAGTAATATGATTAAAGCAGTAGTTTCCGACTATATTAAAAATTGCGCTGTGTATATCGCGGGTGTAAAACATCTTTCTTCATATACATATAACTAACAATTACTTAAGAAATCCAATTCATCATAATCTGTGCGCATTGTATATGCGATATACTTTTGTGCACTTGTATGTATCATGTTTGATGATGCATGCTAACTTGTATTTCCGTATTCCCTTAGTTAAGTGTTAACTAGTTATCTTTTCGCCTAGTTTTCTAGCAAACGATCCGTAGTCGGGTTTCTCGGCACCGTTAAAATTTTAATTTGGCATGATCGATGCCTTGTGAGACCTCATTAGGGTGCCTAGGAACCCTACAGTGGTATCAGAGCATGATCCGGGTCGGGTTTTCGGTTCGTTCGGACTTCAAATTCTGTCTAGACTTCGCCTAAGGCTCTAGCTAGGCTTTGAGACCTCATTAGGGTGCCTAGGAACCCTACAGTGGTATCAGAGCATGATCCGGGTCGGGTTTTCGGTTCGTTCGGACTTCAAATTCCGTCTAGACTTCGCCTAGACATCTAGCCGACGATCCGTAGTTTAGGGTTTGTAGGCACCGTAAAATTTAATTTGGCATGATCGATGCCTTGTGAGGTCTAGCTTTTTCGCCTAGTTTTCTAGCAAACGATCCGTAGTCGGGTCTCTCGGCACCGTTAAAATTTTAATTTGGCATGAT
Source organism: Agapanthus africanus (assembly GCA_030015575.1). NCBI lineage: Eukaryota > Viridiplantae > Streptophyta > Magnoliopsida > Asparagales > Amaryllidaceae > Agapanthus > Agapanthus africanus. Next base: position 717,700,173 of record CM057337.1, read on the forward strand.
CGATGCCTTGTGAGAACTCATTAGGGTGCCTAGGAACCCTACAGTGGTATCAGAGACTAGCTAGAGCCTTAGGCGAAGTCTAGACGGAATTTGAAACCCGATCGAACCCGAAACACCAAATCAATCTTGCTCTCTGTACTTTTTTGAAAACAGTGAGTTTTTCCAAATTAAAAATTGCTAAAAAATTCAGCAGGGAAAAATAAGAATTACGGTGCAAAAAGTTTCTGGTGAACAGTAAATTTCGCGGCGGATCAGCGGCAGAATCATGGATTCTGCGGCGGATCAGCGGCCCCTTGATGACGTCAGCCCTGTTCCTTTGCACAGTAATTCCTAGTTCAAAGAGCTGAGTTTTCTGGGAATTTTTAATATTTATTCAAGAGTTGAATTTTTCTGCTGTGTTTTTGGAGATTCGGTGTTTCGATCGGAGTATCAAATTTTGTCTGTGAGGCTTTCCGGATAAATTTTAACTATATACACCCAAACAGTCTGTAATTGGTTTTTTTAAGTGGTATCAGAGCCTAGCTAGAGCCTTAGGCGAAGTCTAGACGGAATTTGAACTCCGAACGAACCCGAAACCCCAATACAAATAGCTCTGATACAACTGAAAGGTTCCTAGGCATCCTAATGAAGTCTCACAAGGCATCGAACATGCCAATTTTCAAAAATTATGGTGCCGAGAAACCCTAACACGGATCTTTGACTAGAATTCTAGGCGAAAAACTAAACTAGTTAGCTAATTAACTAAAGGTCGGAAACTACAACCTTTGTAGATCCGGATTTCCACTTCCTTAGCTCCACGAGGGCGTCCTCTCGCTGTCCATCTTGAAGCTTGGACTCTCGTGACGGCTTCATCGGAGAAACGTGCGGAATAGGTCGTCGGCTTCGTGTCAAAGACGATCTACGTCGAGGTTGCACAAACTCAAGCTCCGACTTCACAAAGTTGTGAAACTTGTGAAGAAAACACCCAAAACAACTTGGCAAGAGGTAGAGGGTGAAGAAATAGGAGGTGGGTTCACTTTAGATTTGGATTTCACTCACTTATGCTCAAAGCACCATTGATGGAATCAAGCTTCTTTTTTTTAAAGAAGAAGAAGAAGAAGATGATATATATTATGATAAGTCCTTTAAAAAGAAAAGAAAAACAAATACTTATCATAATGAAGACCATGGTTAAGTGTAGAGACTTGACTAAGGTTAATTATATGGTTAGGGTTAAGGATGAAAACAAAAAGGTCACTTTGGTCAATGCTTCATGAAGCTTCATCAAGCTTCAAGAATGAAAGCAACACTTTTGTTTTCTTTTGCCATTTCATTTTAATTCAAATCCAATTTAAAAAGGATAAAAGAATGAATAATAAAAACCCTAACCATACACTTAACCTAGGTTTATTCTTTACACTTAACCATGAGCAAGTATCATCAAACATGATACAAACATGTGCATAAAATATATCACATATACTACATGCACATCAAGTGAGAGAAAAATCCGTTTAAAGTGAACCAATACTAGTTAATGCAAAGTAATATATCAAATATATAATTATACATTAAATCATTAAATCAACACTTGATTCAATGATCCGGTTATGTCGCACATAACCGACTAGTATTCAATGTATCGGCTTATCGAATCGATCTTCGATTCGATAACTAGGTTATATCGAATATAACCATTCGATACATATATCGCGAGAATGGAATACGGTATCACATACACGCATTATTCTCGGTCCTGCACATATCTCATATGCGCTCCTATTTCGTTTCGCTTGAGCCAGGAAACCTCTGTGTAGGACTCTAAAGACTCGTCAATACGCCGGTAGCAGATGATGATCATATCAAGCATCCACAAGCCGCAAGCGGTCTTCTAAACGTAACGGCCACCCGGGTATTGAGCGATCAGAAGATCGACGAGCTAGCCCGCTCACACTCCTGCGAATCCGACCAGTAACACTTACCATACAGTCCGGTCTCTTCGTCTGATATGTCGCATATCAAGTCTAGGGGTGGTAAACGTCAGACCCCAATAACCCGATAAGTCGTGCCGATGTGAGGCTCATAACGGGTCGAGAAACTACTGGTAACACTTACCAGCAAATCTCTGATCAGCCCTGGCCAGGGACTTCCCTGTTACGGCCAATCGAGCACTGCGCAACATCAACCCCCAATACCGGGAGAGACGAAACCCCTCCTATCGCTCATTGCCTCCATGTGACTCGGGACTGTGCCCAAAGACCACCGTTTTGCACGCCCTCATGGACGTGGTAAGGTGGAGATCAAAGCACAGTGGGAATCACACAAGACTCTATGACGATCTCGGGTCTACAGACTAACCTGTACAAGTGTCACCTGAGAACTGCCATCTGACGTGAGGTATAATACCATCTGGGAGTTCTCGGCGAGTCCGTCCAGTATACCCAGTCTCCACTGAGCACCCGTATACCATCTCTGATGTCAAACACCAATGGATATGGGATCATCCATCGCCCATCACATGGGTCGAAAAGCGTATAAGTCTACTCTGGTATATCGATGCCCCGTCTCGATACACCCACGACTAGGGACCTTGAAGGATGTACTTATGGACTACCATGTCCCCACTAGTATGATCTGCATCATAGTCCAGGTAGTCAAGTACAAATCCTAAGGGCTTTACCAACATGTAACTATAAGACAGTATAAAGAGACTAGTGTACATGTTAAGATAAAGAGCAACCAGATAGCATACTATCATATCGAGCAAGAAAGTCATCTCTATATATGTCCAAGCATCCAATATAATATACATCATGTGTACAATACTGGCCTCTAGGGCATACATACAACTAACAATCTCCCACTTGCACTAGGGCCAGCTGCTGTAGTATCTCATACCGAGCATCCCGAAGAGTCTCTCAAACTGTATCTGGGGAATGGCCTTCGTGAGTGGATCCGCCGTGTTGTTCTTCGTGTCAACTCTCCTGACCTCGATCTCCCGGCGATCAACTATCTCCCAGATCAGGTGATACCGCCTCAGAATATGCCTGGATCGCTGATGGGACCTGGGTTCCTTAGCCAAAGCCACCGCTCTATTGTTATCGCAATACAAAGGTATTGGATGCTCAATGGATGGAACCACACCAAGTTCAGTAATGAACTTCTTGATCCAAACAGCCTCTTTGGCAGCATCATTGGCAGCGATGTATTCAGCCTCCATCGTCGAGTCTGCCACGGTTTCCTGCTTGGAACTCTTCCAGCTAACCGCCCCTCCGTAAAGGGTAAAGACAAAGCCCGACTGCGACTTAGAGTCGTCCTTATCACTCTGGAAGCTCAAATCGGTAAAGGACTCCACTTGGAGTTCTCCGTTACCATACACCAAGAACATATCTCTAGTCCTTCGCAAGTACTTGAGAATGCTCTTCACAGCTGTCCAGTGACTCTCTCCAGGATCAGCTTGATACCTGCTCACTACACTTAGTGAGTATGCTACATCGGGTCTGGTACATAGCATCACATACATGATAGAGCCTACTGCCGAAGCATAGGGTATCCCTTGCATGCGAGCTCTCTCCAAATCAGTCTTGGGAGACATCTCTTTGGAGAGAGTGACTCCAGAGATCGTGGGTAAGTTCCCACGCTTGGACTCTTCCATACTAAACCTCTTTAGTATGGTGTCAATGTATCTGGATTGGGACAATCCCAAAATCCTTTTGGATCTATCTCTATAGATCCTAATTCCCAATATGCAGGAGGCATCACCAAGATCTTTCATTGAGAATCTTTGTGATAAGAAGAGCTTGACCGATTGCAGCATAGGAATATCATTTCCTATCAAGAGTATGTCTTCTACGTACAATACGAGGAAGACAACCTTACTCTCTGCCACCTTCTTGTAGACACAAGGTTCATCTGGATTTTTGACGAAATCAAACTCTTTGATAACGACATCAAAGCAGATGTTCCAACTCCGCGATGCTTGCTTTAATCCATAAATGGATTTAAGCAGCTTGCACACCTTCCCGCTGATCCCACTGTCTACGAAGCCCTCTGGCTGAGTCATGTACACGCACTCTTCTAAATCACCATTTAGAAAGGCGGTCTTAACATCCATTTGCCAGATTTCGTAGTCATGAAAGGCAGCAATAGCAAGCATGATTCGGATGGATTTAAGCATAGCCACTGGAGAAAAGGTCTCGTCATAGTCCACACCTGGTCTTTGACGAAAACCCTTTGCTACAAGTCTAGCTTTGAAAGTCTCCACTTTCCCATCTACACCAAGTTTCTTCTTGAATAAGGATTGGTTTTTAAAGTGAACCTAGTTAATGTAAATTTAAAAAATTATATTAACTAGGTTAGTAAGATTAAAGCAGATAAAGTGTTTTCTTATATGTAGATCATCTTCGGCATGGACATCGACGACCTAGCTTGCCCATTCTCCGACGAAGCCGACGCTTGAGCCCGGATTTGATTTGGACAGCGGAGAGGACCTCGTTGCGGAGCTATGGAGGTGGAGCACCGGATCTACAAAGGTTGTATTTCCGTTAAACTTTTAGTTAAGTGTTAACTAGTTAGTTTTTCGCCTAGACATCTAGCCGACGATCCGTAGTTTAGGGTTTGTAGGCACCGTAAAATTTGAAATTGGCATGTTCGATGCCTTGTGAGACCTTTTGGGAGTGCCTAGGAACCCTAGGCACTCCCAAAAGGTCTCACAAGGCATCGAACATGCCAATTTCAAATTTTACGGTGCCTACAAACCCTAAACTACGGATCGTCGGCTAGATGTCTAGGCGAAAAACTAACTAGTTAACACTTAACTAAAAGTTTAACGGAAATACAACCTTTGTAGATCCGGTGCTCCACCTCCATAGCTCCGCAACGAGGTCCTCTCCGCTGTCCAAATCAAATCCCTATCTGGTTGCTCTTTATCTTAACATGTACACAAGTCTCTTTATACTGTCTTATAGTTACATGTTGGTAAAGCCCTTAGGATTTGTACTTGACTACCTGGACTATGATGCAGATCATACTAGTGGGGACATGGTAGTCCATAAGTACATCCTTCAAGGTCCCTAGTCGTGGGTGTATCGAGACGGGGCATCGATATACCAGAGTAGACTAGCGTATACGCTTCTCGACCCATGTGATGGGCGATGGATGATCCCATATCCATTAGTGTTTGACATCAGAGATGGTATACGGGTGCTCAGTGGAGACTGGGTACACTGGACGGACTCGCCGAGAACTCCCAGATGGTATTATACCTCACGTCAGATGGCAGTTCTCAGGTGACACTTGTACAGGTTAGTCTGTAGACCCGAGATCGTCATAGAGTCTTGTGTGATTCCCACTGTGCTTTGATCTCCACCTTACCACGTCCATGAGGGCGTGCAAAACGGTGGTCTTTGGGCGCAGTCCCGAGTCATATGGAGGCAATGAGCGATAGGAGGGGTTTCGTCTCTCCCGGTATTGGGAGTTGATGTTGCGCTGTGCTCGATTGGCCGTAACAGGGAAGTCCCTGGCCAGGGCTGATCAGAGATTTGCTGGTAAGTGTTACCAGTAGTTTCTTGACCCGTTACGAGCCTCACATTGGCACGACTTATCGGGTTATTGGGGTCTGACGTTTACCACCCTTAGACTTGATATGCGACGTATCAGACGAAGAGACCGGACTGTACGGTAAGTGTTACTGGTCGGATTCGCAGGAGTGTGAGCAGGCTAGCTCGTCGATCTTCTGATCGCTCAATACCCGGGTGGCCGTTACGTTTAGCAGACCGCTTGCGGCTTGTGGGTGTTTGATATGATCATCATCTGCTACCGGCGTATTGACGAGTCTTTAGAGTCCTACACTGAGGTTTCCTGGCTCAAGCGAAACGAAATAGGAGCGCATATGAGATATGTGCAGGACCGAGAATAATGCGTGTATGTGATACCGCATTTCATTCTCGCGATATATGTTTCGATTGGTTATATTCGATATGACCTAGTTATCGAATCATTGATTCGATAAATCGATACATTGGTTTCTAGTTGGTTATGTGCGACATGACCGGATCATTGAATCAAATGTTGATTTAATGATTTAATGCATAATTATATATTTGATATATTACATTGCATTAACTAGCATTGGTTCACTTTAAACGGATTTTTCTCACTTGATGCACATTGTATATGTGATATGCTTTAGTGCACTACTTTGTATCATGTTTGATGATACTTGATAAAGTGGTTAAGTGTAAAGGGTTAAACCATGGTTAAGTGATGATTAGGGTTTGGGTTTTTCATTTATTTATTTGTTTATTTATTTGGAAAGGATTAAGTTAAGAATGGTGGCTTATTTTGGAGCTATGTTGAAGCTTCATGAAGCTTTGACAAAGTCCACCATCCTTATCTCATCCTTAACCCTAACCACTCTAACTAACCTTGGTTTAATCTCTACACTTGACCATGGTCAAGATATGATAAGTATTCATATTAGTTTTATTTTTAAAATAAGGAGACTTATCATTCTATCTTCACGGGCATCCCGAATCATCCTATCTTGGCCATAGATATTCTGGGACGCCGCATTTGCCAGGGCGAGGCCTAACCGTAGGGGAAGATTTACAACATAGGGCTTACCCCTCGACACCCCATGGGCTATCTTCTTTGGGCTCGCTACATCCTGTCCGCCCATCGCCCGCGACTGCAGAGGGTTGGACTTTATCAGGCAATATATGCCTCGCTCTTCCACTACCAATCTCCTCACGTCTGGTGGGTTAAGGCGTTCTTGAACCAGTGGAATCTCCCCACCAACACTTTTCTCCTAGGGGACCGCGAAGTGTCGGTTTCTTTGGAAGAATTTCGCGAGATCTCGGGGCTGCCAGTCAGGGGGACACTTTATGAGGAATTGCTGCCTTCTGACAAGTACGTCTTTGAGACTGAGCCCGCAATGCTCGACGGCTTGTCTACTGAGAATGCCGACCGCCACAAACACCCAAGTTTGATCAAGGCCCTGGGCATCTTTGACAAACTGTTCACAGAGTCGGATGAGCAGGGCGTCACCTTTAAGAGCTTCATCGCTTGCTTCCTTCGCGAGGGTGTCTTATCAAAGATGGCTCCGAAGTTTGCGAACATCAATGAACCTTTTGGGTTTGGTCTGGACAGGCGGCCGACTAAGGAAGAGGATTTACCGCAATATTACATTCCTATTATGTCGCTGGTATCTTTCGAATTGATTGCAGCTCCCGACATGGATGAGGAGACATTCTTTGTGGGTTTCATTAGCGTCTGACTCAGCTGGTTCGTCATCCCCATGCATCGCCGCTTTATGAGAGTCTCGGTTATCTACCCAGCTCATCGCAAAGCATTGCTGAGGGAACACGGTTGGCCGTATGCATCCCAGCGCTGTCGCATCTTTATCACGGGTTAGGCGCCGTGGCTAATACCTCAACTCCAGGTGTGGATGTGGTAAACTTTTCTCTTCATTACTTCACATCTTGGATTGAGATGCACGTGTTAAGGGCTTTTGCTGCACACCAAAGACCCAAATTTTACGACGCTTACACTTTTCCGCGATTGATGCGGCTGGTGGGTGCTTCTGCTCCTGACCCAACTCAGTTCGGGGCTATTCGTGTATTGATCGCTCCTTACGCTAGCTCAGGAGGACTGGTGTTCATTGACCGGGCCCTATCTTCTCCTTCAGGTCCAATTCAACAACGCTGGGACCAGTCAAAAGATGAGGTGCCTTCTCTGAACTCCCGAGGTCACGCACTTGTACACGATCAGACCATGTTATCTGGTATTCCGTCAGAACAGTGCGGCCCTCTTTATGCTGTATAATCCGTATCGCTTCGCCCGGCAGCTTGGATATGATCAGGGTGTACCGTTCGAGGCTTTTACAGTCGCGCCCGTCCCTTCACCCGAAGCCGTTCGTGATGCTGCTCATCACTTCGTGAGGCTGAATACTGGTTCCCGCTTCATGATTCCTGAAGCCGACCACATTCCCCGATGTGTGGGGTCCTTCACGGGCTGGTACCTTCATCGGGTCAGCCCGATTATTGCTGAGGAGAAGAGGGTGCTTCTTGGATATGGCGCTCCTGCTCCGGTTTAGGCCACGGGAGTTCCGTTGCGACCGTGCGCACCGGTCCGCTTTTCCCTGAGGGATACCAGTGTTTCGCTCATTCCGGGGGAGTCGGAAGTGGACCTCACTCCCACAATTGGTATGCCATTGGATACCCGGGCTCAGTCGAGGGGTAAAAGGGCGCCGGTAGCAGTACTACCGCCCACGGCATCGACAATGGCTGTGTCGTCCTCAGTCGCAGTGCCAAGCGAGGGCGTTGGGAGTGAGGGCGTTGAAGGCGAAGTGGGTCGGCGTCGCGCCAAGGCTCTACAGGGGAGGAAACGGTCATCCTTGGTGGTCGGCTCTGGATCTAAGTGGCGGAGGAAAGTGGCTACCAACTTGCTCGACTCTTTAGTAGAGTCTGAGCCTATTCTTCAGGACGAACCGTTGGCCATGCAAGAGTCGGATGCTGGCCTACTTTTTCCAAGTTCAACTGCCGAGGAAGCCGCAGAATTGGCTGAGGCTATAAGACGTTCTCAAGACGAGTCGGAGAACGTAAGGATTCTGAAGAAGCCTTATCCTGCCGTCATCTTTTATGAAGACCCTCTACGGATCCGGCGACGATTCATCGGCCCTTTGGAGGAATGGGGCGAAAGGGCTCTTAAACAGGTTGCTTCGGAGAACGCCGCGGACGCGCTTTCACTGTGGACCGGCGGTCACGAGTCTATCCTCGAGCCCCGGCGAGCATGACTTCTTGAGAAGGAGCGCTGGCTCGAACAAGCCATATTGGAGGCTCCCTTGCGCATTGGTATGTTCATATGTCTCTTTTGTAATATCTTGTATTGCTTGCATACATATATATGTATCCTTATCTTTGTACGAACTTTGCAGGGACTTCGGCGGCGGCAGAGGCTCTAAGTCGTGTTTTGGCCATAGAGCCTGCTGATATCCCCAGTGAAGCACCAATCAGTGTGGAGGGGGTTGATGCAACTGTCGCTCTCGCAGTGGAATCTTTTCCGGTAGTTCCTACTTCCCAAGCACTTGTTCCCTCGGGAGAGGCACCTTCGGCGGTCGCCGTTCCAACGGATCTTCCTGAGGGCAACCCAAAGGCTAGGATGCAGGTAGTGGAGGCTACCGTCCTTTCGTTGGAGCCAGCAGCGGCAGCCGCTGCTCCTCAGTCAGAAGCCGCTGCACCGGCCCGTGTCTCCGATAATGTGCCCGAGGTCATGGAGGAGGCCGTTTAAGCTGCTATCCCTTCGGCTCAGAATGGGAAGAGCGTCGAAGGTATCTTTCTATATCTTAAATTAGTCATCTTTCCATTATCTGAACCCTTCTGTCTTTTCAGAATTGCGCGGATTGGCGGCCTCTATTGCTGATCTGTCTCCCCGGCAGTCTTTTCAGAGCCTGTTAGAGATGGCTGCTCCACAATCAATATCTCCTCAGCGCATCATCCTTTCTTATGGGCAAGGTTAGTGTTGTCTTCCTTCTTTTCATAGCATTATCACTATTTCATAAAATGATATTGATGTCCTTTACAGTTCTGGAGGCCGACGACGAGGTCGAGATTCTTGAAGGGCCTGGAGAGCTTTCAGAGCCCTCTTGCATGACTGTGGGTAAGTAAAGTCCTAATGTTGTTCCATTTGTTCTTTTGCTTACACGTTTCACTGACTGTTCATAAATCTTAACAGCCCTGCCAGTTCTCACTGCGCTGGAGTCACGCATCGCCATGCCACCCGGTCCTTATGCTCTGCGTGCCTCGGAACGTATGGCAAAACTAAGCCTCGCCTCTCTGTCATCCTTGATCGAGGAACTTCGTGCTGGCAGCATAATTACGGACGAAGCGTTTGCTGCCGAAGCTAACGGCTCTCTTCCCTTTCTTGCCACCTATCATAGCGAAGCAGTGGTGCAAGTCTGGGTTGAGTTTTGTCGGCAGGTGAAGGCTTGCTTGCATGTGCTCGAGTGTACCCGCCTTTCTTCGAAGGCTGTGGCTGCGAAGGCAAGCTTGCGGGGTGTGATAGAGCGGTGCACGGCAAACATGGTGTTGTGCGAGAAGAGGGTCGGCCGCAAATTTTTAGAGAGGGAGCTGGCTTCTAAGGCGCTGAACGAGCTCCAAGCCAACCTTACGGCCAAAGCCAACAAAGCGTATGAACTCTGGCGAGTGCTTCAAGAGGCCATCAAGGAGGTGGTGACTATCGACAAAGCCGCCGTGTTCACTCGTGAAAGGGTTGAGGCTCACAAAGCTACCGAGAAAGAGCTCAAAGGCCGGCTTGCCTCATATCAGGCCTAGCAAGCTCAGGCGGAGGCCCGTCTTTTGGCGATATTGAATCACGAAGGCGAGGCCCAGCGAAAGAGGGATGAGCTGACCAATCTGCTAAATCGCCCGCCGACTTGAAGACTTGTAGATATATTTTTTTCCTTTGTACATACTCCTGAATAAGAGTATATTTTTTTGTTTCTTCCACGAATTGTACTTTGTATTCATTTTGGTTCATGAATAAAAGACATATTTCTTTTTCACGATGGTGTATCTCTTTGACTGAATGTATTCTGTGGATAGTCTATCTTAATTTCTCTGCAGGACAACGATGGCTTAGGATTCAGGGTTAAGGTCTGCCTTCTAAGACTTTTCAACTTTATGAGCCGTGAGGGTCTCATAAAGAATTTTCTCCCTACCGGTCGAGAGGATCCTGTAGGTGTGGTTTCTCCTTAAGAATCGTGAGGTTTCCTAAGTGCATGTTTTCTCTTGAAAGTCGTAAAGATCTCACAAGAGAATTTGCTCCCTTACGAGTCGTGAGGACCCGCAAGTGATGGGTGAAGTTGCCCTTATCCGCATTTCACGAAGTCAGGAGTTTCTCTGGATGCTTCCCACAGGTTCACTGCCGTGTTCTGCGAGGACCGGGGTCCGCTCTGGACGTTTCCCACGAGGTCAGAGTTGACATTATCCGCGTTCCATGTGACCAGGAATTTTGCTCTAGATACTTCCTACGGATTCACTGCCGTGTTCGGCGAGGACTAGGCTCCGCTCTGGATGCTTCACACAGGTTCACTGCCGTGCTCTGCGAGGACCAGGATCCGCTCTGGACGTTTTCCACGGGGTCAGGATTGACATAAGCTGCGTTCCACATAACCAGGAATTTTGCTCTAGATGCTTCCCATGGGTTCACTGCCGTGTTCGGCGAAGACTAGTCTCCGCTCTGGATGCTTCACACGGGGTCATTGCTGTGCTCTGCGAGGACTAGGATCCGCTCTGGACGTTTCCCACGGGGTTAGGATTAACATAAGCCGCGTTCCACGTAGCCAGGAATTTGCTCTGGATGCTTCCCACGGGTTCACTGCCGTGTTCTGCGAGGACCAGGCTCCACTCTGGATGCTTCATACGGGGCCATTGCCGTGCTCTGCGAGGACCAGGATCCGCTCTGGACGTTTCCCATAGGGTCAGGATTGATATAAGCCGCGTTCCACGTAGCCAGGAATTTTGCTCCGGATGCTTCCCACGGGTTCACTGCCGTATTCGGCGAGGACTAGGCTCCACTCTGGATGCTTTACACGGGGTCATTGCCGTGCTCTGCGAGGACCAGGATCCGCTCTGGACGTTTCCCACGGGGTCAGGATTGACATAAGCTGCGTTCCACTTAGCCAGGAATTTTGCTCTGAATGCTTCCCACGGGTTCACTGCCGTGTTCGGCGAGGACCAGGCTCCGCTCTGGATGCTTCACACGGGGTCATTGCCGTGCTCTGTGAGGACCAGGATCCGCTCTGGACGTTTCCCATGGGGTCAGGATTGACATAAGCCGCGTTCCACGTAGCCAGGAATTTTGCTCTGGATGCTTCCCACGGGTTCACTGCCGTGTTCGGCGGGGACCAGGCTCCGCTCTGGATGCTTCATACGGGGTCATTGCCATGCTCTGCGAGGACCAGGATCCGCTGTGGACGTTTCCCACGGGGTTAGGATTGACATAAGTCGCGTTCCACGTAGCCAGGAATTTTGCTCTGGATGCTTCCCACGGGTTCACTGCCGTGTTCGGCGAGGACCAGGCTCCGCTCTGGATGCTTCACACGGGGTCATTGCCGTGCTATGCGAGGACCAGGATCCGCTCTGGACGTTTCCCACGGGGTCAGGATTGACATAAGCCGCGTTCCACGTAGCCAGGAATTTTGCTCTGGATGCTTCCCGCGGGTTCACTGCCGTGTTCGGCGAGGACCAGGCTCCGCTCTGGATGCTTCACACGGAGTCATTGCCGTGCTCCACATAACCAGGAAAGGTTGAATTCATCCTTATTTCACGGGGCCGGGGTTTGACCGTCGGTCATCTGTGCACCGCCGAGTCATGGAACTGGGAATTTCCGCTGTTCTACTTTGCTCTATGTTGTGTCTGTTGTGATGATACGAATGTCGAGATGATCTCTAGGCTATCTGTTAACCGTTGAGATTTTGCTTCTTCTTCTGATGAAACCTGGAGAGCAAAGGCATGATTCCTTCTTTGTTTGCGTCCCTGGATTGTATACAGGGATTAATGTGATATCACCTGTAGAGCATAAATTTCATTTTTTTTATTTCTTTCCGCGATGCTCTATCATTTCAGATTTTATATCGCGAAGGTCGCGATTGCCCAATCATTTCGGCTATTTTTGCGATGCCCAATCATTTCGGCTATTTGTTTTATTTTTACTCGCTGTTTTTTATTGCGAGTTGCCCAATCATTTCGGCTATTTTGCATGCATACATTTTTACTTGCTGACTTTTTATTTGCAAGTTGCCCCATCATTTCGGCTATTTCGTATGCATGTGTGGTTTGCTGGCTTTTCGCTGCAAATTTAGGATTAGACACCGATTTCGGCATCAGCACCGCTACAACTGGGATATTTCCAGGAGTGAATCATCATTTGCCTTAGTCGATGTCGAACAAAGGTGGCTTAGTAGACAGGGTTAGGATTCTGTCGACTAAGGCTTTTGACTTCATGAGCCGTAAGGGTCTCATAAAGGTATTTCTCCTTACAAGTCGTGAGGATCTCGTAGGTGCGTTTTCTCCTTAGGAGTCATAAGGATTCCTAAGTGCACATTCTCCTATACGTTGTAAGGATCTTACAAGAGTATTTTCTCCTTATAAGTCGAGAGGGCTTACAAGGGTTGTTCAACATGTAGATATATCCCTTGTCACGGATGGGACTTTGTTAGGGAAATGTTTATTCGCGCCCGTGGATTGTATATAAGGGTCAATACTGAACCGCTTGTAGGGCAGTATCGGAAGTTGTGGGGGCTGCTTAAGAATAGGTTCAGATCCCTGTAGCTTAAGACTTTTGAATCTTATGAGCCGTGAGGGTCCCATAAGAGGGTTCTCCTCACGAGTCGTGAGGATCTCGCAAGTGTAATTTCTCCTTAGGAATCGTGGGGATCCCTAAGTGTGTTGCTCCCTTGTGAGTCGTAAGGATCTCACACAGGTGGTTTCTCCTTACAAAGTCGAGAGGACCTTGCAAGTGTCTTTTAACGAGATTGCGCCCTTTCGGGTTTTCACAAAACTCGCCGGCAGCCCTGCTGTTTTTACTCACGGAGCCCTTTCGGGTTTTCATCCGTGCCCTTTTTGCTTGTGGACATACCTTTTTTTTCTCTTTTTTTTTATTCTAACGAGGTTGCGCCCTTTCGGGTTTTCACAAGACTCACCGGTAGCCCTGCTGTTTTTACTCACGGAGCCCTTTCGGGTTTTCATCCATGCCCATTTTGCTTATGGACATACCGTTTTCTTTTTTTTTCTTTCTCTTTTTTTATTCTTTTTTTGTATCAGTTTTGGGATGCTGCAATCCACCGTAGTTTATCGACATCTCGGTCAATGGCTAGTTTTAGGACATGGTGGTCCGTTGTTAGTTTAAGGACGTTTCGGTCCGTTGTTAGTTTAAGGACATTTCGGTCCGTAGTAAAGGAAGCCGGTTACTACTCATAGAGTTTGGGCTTAGGAAGATAGCGAGTGGACATAGTCGTCGTCATCTATCATTGACCTAGGCCGTGACTCGTCAAGCGTAGTATTTCTTCAGAAAGCGACCATTTATTGGCCTGAAAGGTCTTTCACCATGCATGTCCATAAGTAGATAGGCCCCACCCTGGTAGACCTTGTGTATGATATACAGGCCTTCATAGTTCGGCTCGAATTTCCCCCGTTTGGCACGATTGGGGATCATAGGTCTTTAGACCACTAGCACGAGTTCGCCTTGGCGGAACGTTCTCGGCCTAGTCAATCTCTCATATGAACGCGTCATCTTTGCTTTATAAGCCTCCAGATTTTGTTGCGCTATGAGCCGGGTTTCATCAAGGGTATCGAGCTACTCAAGCCGAAGGTGAGCATTCTCTTTGTCCGTTAGTTCGTAATGAACTGCCACTCGTAAAAAGGATAGCTCTATCTCGAGGGGGAGTACTGCTTCCGTACCGAATACCAATATGTATGGAGTTGTGTTCGTGGCTGTTTTGAACGTAGTCCGGTACGCCCAGAGAGCTTCATGCAGTATCTCGTGTCAGTCCTTCTTATTTCGGGACACCGTCTTCTTCGCGATCTTCGTTAAGGTCTTGTTGAAAGCCTCAGCTAGACCGTTAGCTCGGGGATTATAGACTGAAGAGTATCTCCAGACTATGTTATGCTGTTGTGCGAAGCGGCTGATCTTGTGGCTCCTGTAGGCTGGCCCATTATCGGAGATGATCCGTCGCGGAGTACCGAATCGATAAATGACGTGCGTCTTGAAGAAATAGAGTATATTCTCTGTCTTCACTTCCCTCAGCGGTACTGCTTCTGCCCATTTGGAGAAGTAATCAGTTGTCGCCAAAATGAATCGATGTCCTCTGGACGATACTGATTCGATGGGGCCGATTATGTCAGTTCCCCACATTTCGAACGGCCAGCTAGCCACCGTTGGATGTAGTGGATTCGGATGCTGATGGATAAAGTCCCCATAGATCTGGCACGAGTGGCATTGCTTTGCATACTCGAGGCAGTCCTGGATCATCGTGGGCCAGTAATAACCCATCCGTTTGATCTTCAGCTTCATCTTCGGCCCGGCTTGGTGAGAACCGCAGAGTCCATCGTGAGTTTCTTGAACGACTCTCTTTGCCTCTTCAGGTCCCAGGCATCTTAGCCATAAATAATCAAATGACCTCTTGTACAAAGTATCGTTGGCGAAGGCGAAGGATAGTGCTCGCTTTATGAGCTGATGTTTTGAGGACACATCTTCGTGCGTTCGACGAGATTTGAAGTAGTCTATAAAGACCTCTCTCCAATCTTCAACTTTTTCTTGGTCTTTTACTTGTAGAGCTATTTGTTCGGTCGCTCCGTTTTCCTCGGATGACTCCGGAGATATTTCTGCCGGTGCAAGAACCCGACGGCTCTGCACAACGATCCTCATGTCATCGAGGTTCTCATCGGCCAATTCTTTAGCAAGCTTGGCTAATGCATTCGCTTTGCTATTTTCCGCACGCGGTATGCTTTCTAAGGCATAGGAAGGAATCTGAATCAGCAGTTGTTGTACCCTCTTGCCGTACTTCACCAACTCTGGTTTGCACGTTTGGTAGTCGCCATTTACTTGACTAACGACCAGCTGGGAGTCTCCGTTTATGAGGAGGTTCTCAATCCCCATGTCAATGGCGATCTCGAGACCTGCTATCAAAGCTTCATACTCGGCTTCATTGTTTGTCCTCAGCTCTGTTAAAGAGAAGGCAAAGCGCATTATCTCTCCTTGCGGAGTTACGAAGATGAGGCCTACCCCTGATTTGATTATGGGGGTGCTTTGTTTGCGCTTCTTCATAGAAGACGCTCCATCAAAGTAAAGTTCCCATCGGGTGCTACTACCATCGATCGTGTCAAACACATGTTCGTCTGGCAGTTCGCAATTCAAGGGAGAATCGGAAGGTATCGGATGCTCGGCGAGGAAGTCGGCGATGGCCTGGCCTTTCACTGCCTTGAGGGGACGATAGGTTATCGAGAATTCCATCAAGAGCAGGGCCCACTTAGCGAGCCGCCTTGTCAATATGGCCTTTGACATCAAATATTTGAGAGGATCCACTTTCGATATGAGACGGACTTCATGCGCCAACGCATAGTGCCTGAGCTTTGTTATCACGAAGATCAATGCCAGGCAGTGTTTTTCGATGGGAGAATAATTGCTTTCTGCCCCCAGCAGAACTCGACTCAAATAGTAGAGGGCTCTCTCCTTCCCCTGGTCATTCTCTTGTGCCCATAATGCGCCTAAGGAACCTTCAAGGGCGGTTGTATACAGAATGAGGGGTTTTCCCTTGACCGGAGCAGCCAGCACTGGCGGATTCTGCAGGTATTGCTTGATTTCATCCAGCGCGCTTTGGCATTTGTGATCCCAGACGAACGAGGTTCCCTTCTTCATTAAGTGGCTGTAGGGGCGGCACTTGCCGGAGAGATTGGCTATAAATCGCCGAATATACGCGAGCTTTCCTTGGAGAGACCGCAATTGCTTGAGAGTCTTTGGCGAAGGCATTTCCATGATCGCTTTGATCTTCGACGGATCTATTTCGATGCCTCGGTGTCGGACGATGAACCCCGAGAATTTGCCCGAGGAGACTCCGAACGCGCATTTAAGAGGGTTCATCTTCAAGTTGTATTTACGAAGGCGTTGAAATACGATCTTCAGATGCTCTAAATGCTTCTCGTATGATTTGCGTTTTACCACGAGGTCGTCGATATAGCATTCGACGATTTCATGTATGAGGTCATCGAAGATTTTCGTCATGGCCCTCTGATAGGTGGCACCGGCGTTCTTTAGACCGAAAGGCATCACCTTGTAGCAAAATATACCCAAGGGGGTCTGGAAAGCGGTGTGCTTCTAGTCCTCGGGATGCATTTTTATCTGATTGTATCCAGACGAGCCGTCCATGAAGGAGAAGACTTCGTGGGTGGACGTGTTGTCTATCATTAGCTCGGTGACCGGTACTGGGAAGTTGTCTTTCGGGCAGGCTTTATTGAGATCCCGAAAGTCCACACATATGCGCATTGTCCCATTTTTCTTCATCACCGGGACGATGTTGGCGATCCAGTCAGGATATTGCACCTCTTGGATGAAGCCAGAGTCGATTAGCTTCTTGACCTCTGCGTTGATGCTCATCTTAAGCTCGAGCCGCATTCTTCTCGGCACTTGTTTGATTGGCTTGACATCTGGGGATATTGCCAATTTGTGGACAACAATCTCTGGATCTAGTCCTGGCATCTCGGAATAGTTCCATACAAAGCAATCTTTATGCTTCATAAGCACGTCTTTTAATGTGGCCACCCGTTCTTCAGACAGCAACTCACTATCAAACGTCGGTCGTGGATCACTTGCCGTTCCCAAGTCAATTTTCTTGAGCTCATCTGCAGTGGTATGTATTCCATCTTCCAGCTCTTTCGGCACCGCCGGAAACTCCGAGATCACCTCGTCGTCGTTGTTTTCGAAGCACCATGGGAGGTCATCCATTTCCTCGGGCTCTTCTTTTGATAGCGTTATCATATGACAAGTACGAGCTCGCTTCTAAGACCGATGTTGATCTGGTTCTATTCTTTCTATATGCATGGCTTTTGGTTCGTGCTTCCGTGGCGGATTTATCCTCCAATTGCTGGATAGAGCGAACTTACCGAGCTGATGTCTTCGACCCAATTCTTGAAGGTGAAGCAGTCTTCGAGAGGATGTCCTATCGCTCGGTGATAAGAGCAATAGTCTGGGTGAGAGATCTCGTTGGCTTGCTCGGGGTGTTTGGACTCCGGAAGCGTAATCATTCGATGTTTTATGGAAAGATCAAGTATCTTCCGTGTTTTGTTCTGAGGAAAAGAGTTTGCACGACTCATCTTCTTTATAAGGGACGAATCCGGATTGCTCGATTCCCGATCGCGTAGCTTCTTGGTCCCTCTTTGTCGCTCTCGAACACTTTTCCCGCTCTTTGATTTATTCTTGACTCTGCGTCGGGCTTTTTGTATGACGGGTTGATAAGGAAGAGCATTTTCATCTTTCGCAGCCTGTTGAAGAAGGCGTTGCGTCCCGGATTTCTCATAGATGGTCATTTCGCGATTATGGTCATCTCGAACCTTTTGACTCGCTTCCCTTATAAGCTTGTCCATTTGTTCTTCGAACGACGGACTGGGCATTTTCACGCCGGGAGCTCTTTCTGGTTCAGGATTAGCATCTTCCCACTGAGCATCCCCTTCTTTATCAAAGTCATGTATGACGTAGCAGTCGCGGAGTAGCTCTCATTTCTTGGATTGAACATACCCAAGTCCGGTCATTTCCATTCTCCCATTGGGCAATTTCCGTTGAGTTCCAAGAACGTTCCAGATCCTGTTATAGAATCGTGCTTGTCGAGCAGTTTGCTTAAGGGGTACACCTTGGCGTCTCAAAAGTCTCTTTAATCCGTCCGTGTAATATCTGGGCAAGCGGATGGGCTGGAGCCTGTCAAGTGTAGAATCTGCGCCATGCCAGATTTCTTTCTTTGCTTTGGTTTCCCCGGATCGGTAGAATAGGATCGCCTTTTCACCTTCTCGCCTGGGAGGGACATAGAACGTCTGCAGCTCTTCTACATTATAAGTATCAAGCGCCTCTAGTTCTTTATGATGCTTGGGCGGAACCATGGCAACTTGCAAACTTTCCTCTTCATCAGCGAAGGTTTGTATTGAAGACTGAGCAGAGAATATGGTGTTGACCTTATCTTCTGAGTCGCTGCCGAAGATAAGCATAGGAGCGGATGGTCCCGGCTTGTTGTGCTGGGGTGGCCCTGAATAAACTATCTCTTCTTCTTCCTCGGTATCACTCCCGAAGACCGGAACGGTGGTGATAGCTTTGTTCTCCGGTTTATGACATCTCTCTGTGTCTTCAAAGTCTGGCAAGAAGTATTTTGCATCTTCGTATTTTCAGATTTCATTCACGGAGAATGGGTTTAACTCCTCTGTCACAGTGTACTCGAGACCATCCTTGAAGTATTTCATACACTGATGTTATGTAGAAGGGATGATGTTGTACTCGTGTAACCAAGGCCGGCCGAGCAAAGCATTATAGCATGTCTTGGCATCAATGGCATGGAACTTAATGTCTGTGACAAGCAGCCCAAAGCGTAACGTCAGTATCACGGACCCAAGCGTCGGTGATGACTGGGAGTCGAACCCAGAGATGGTGATTTTATCGCGAGCGAGGTGTTGAACGCTCATGCAGATTTCCTTTAACACCCTTACGTTAAGGAGGTTGACGGAGGACCCATTGTCGACCAGGATTTGTCCTATCTTGATATCATGACAGTAGCTGGAGACATATAGGGGACGGTTGTGTTCACATGTCCCAAGTAGGAGATCTTCATCGCCGAAGGTGATATCGGCTGTGTGCACTTCTTCTAGCTCGTCCTTCATCCTTTCTTCGGCGAGGAAAGCTTGGAATTGCTCTGGCTCTTGTAGCGCCTTGATCAATGAATCTCTTGCTTCTTTTGATAGTAAAAGGGCGTCGAGAATGCTGAGCTGCGAGGGTAAGTTCCTCAAGTGCGCCAGAACGTTGTAGTCCACCTTACTTTTCTTTGGCGGGTCCTTGGCGGTCAGCTCTTTCATGACTTGGTCATCTAGGGCGATATCTTCAGAGACCTTCTCTTTTTCCTTATCTTTTCTGTTCGTGGGTCCGAGATTCTTTTCGGGCAGCGTACGATTGCGCAGCTGGATATTTTCGTAGGTCTTCGGTTCTTCCTCTTTCCCCGAGGTAGCTTCTTTGAAAAGAAGGCAAAGATTCATCTCTTTGTCGGAGTCAGTTCCGAAGGTGAGGACTTGCGATCCCCCAGCGTTGACCATGCGACAGTTGCCGGCGGTCCTTCTAAGCTCCTCGGTCGCACTTCTTCGCTCCCGAAGAGTTTTGCATTTCAACCGCTTAAAATGTTGCCGGTGAGCAACATATCCCTGCCACCATCTTTTAAAAGCGTTGCACTCTTCGGTGGGGTGCGCAATCTTTCGGTGATATAAGCAGTAGCTAGGATGTATTTCCGCTTCATTAGTAGTGTTTCCTTCGGAGGGTGGCAGCTTCATTCCCATTGATATGGCTTTGGCGAACCTCTTCCTCGTCTTGAACTTGTTTTTATCTGCGACAGATGTCCTCTGATTCGGCGGGAATATCTCGACTCTTTCGTCCAGTCGCTGGCGTTTGGCCTTTTCAAGTATAGCCATCTCACGTTCCCGGTCAGCTTTACTTTTCATAAGAGCTTCGTTCAGGAATGCGTCGATCATTTCGTCTGACGGCCCTGGAAGTTCCGGTTCAGGACCTGCCCCCAGTCTCTTGGTGCAAGGAGCTTCTTCATCATCTATCGATGAGTGAGAGATCACATGGTAACTTGCCATGTAATCTTCAGATTCATCTGACGAGTCTTCTCCATCATCTTCGTCCTCAAGGACGTGGCCGAGGAACTCTTGGAGCGTGATTGGAGTCCGTGCCTTCTGATTATACTCTTCCAGCGCGTCAATCTGTTTTTGCAGGTTCGTACGTGTGTCACCAGGCTTCACGGGCTTTTTGGTCTTCTTCTTCTTCTTCGAAGACTTCGACGGCTGGGTGTGAACACTTTGGCTATCGCCACCAATTCTTGGAGTCGGGCACGGTTTTAGCATTCCTTCGATGATCTGGGGTTCCAGCGAATTCTTCCACCTGACCGCCGGGCATGTCTGGAGATCATTCAACATCCTTTTGGTTTTGGCCGAAAGAGCCACCTCCCATGGAGCTTCATCAACAAAAGAGCACGTTGCCCCTGGTGTGTCCGTCTTCTTATGAGTGTGCGGTTGTGGTGGGCTTACTTTCCATTCCTCAAAAAACGCAAACTTTCCTTGTTGGTACTGATCCTCGATCCATCCCTTAAAGACGAAGAAATCTTCGATTGGATGGCTTACCATTTGGTGGTAAGGGCAATAATTGGGGTTATTTGCTTCGCCGGGTTGCATTGGTCGCTTTGGATTCGGCAGATTGATAAGCCGGTTGCACATTGCCAGCTCAAAGAGTCTCTTCGTTTTGTCCCGTGGGAACGAGTAAGGACGCTTCATTTTCTCATTATAATAGCGCCGTCTCTCTTCCAGTTGATCCGTCAGTTTTGGGGCACTGGGTTGCTGTTGGGTATTCACAACGAAGGTCGCCTTCCCTTTACCTTTTTCGTTTCACGACTCCGGCTTCGGAGGAGACGGTCAATACCCCATCTGGTCCATTTGGGCTAGCTTGTCGATTAGAGCCTGAAACATGGTCGGTTTGAAGAACATCATGAACTGTGAAATAGTTGCATAAGGGTCTAGGGTGCCCACGAACATGCCCACCGCTGGTGCTTCTTCGATGCGCTGTTCGCACTTCGACCACAGATTCCGCCATCGGATCGCATATTGAACCTACGTCTCTCCTGGCTTCACCCTGGCATTGATCAATGCTGTTATTGGGGTGCGTTCACTAGCACTCGCGAATCGCTGGGTGAATAACAACTCCATTTCCGCGAAAGTTTTGACAGAGTCATTTGGAAGTTCGGAGTACCACTCGAACGCCGTCTCCGATAAGCGGCCGACGAATTGGTGAAGCAAGAGCTTATCATCGCCACCAGTATTGCCCCAGAGGGCCCTGAACTGAGCAACATGTTAATGGGGATTGCCCGTCCCCTTATATACATGGAATTTAGGGATCGTGTAGCCCGGCGGGTATTTTATTTGGTCATACCAGCTGCCCAGTTTTAACAATTTGCCCAGCCGCTTCATTCGCTTGGTGAACTCGTATTTGCTGAGCAATATAGTCATCCAGGGTAGCTTTGGAGATTATCTCCTCCTTGGCTGTTGACAGAACCGGCAGAGAATTCGATGTTTCTCCTCTGTCATCTTCAATTATTACTGGAGGATCTTCGGCTGGAGGGTTCGGCTGGATCATCATGCCCACCATATTCTGGAATAGAAGGGCCATTTGCTTTATATTGGCCGCTTGTTCCACAGCCTCCTTGTCCTTCTTTTCGAGCATTCTCCGAAAGAATTCAGCATCAGTCTCATGTTCGTGACGTTGTTCCGATGATGCCTCCGGGCTTTCTTTTGGCTCGGTAAGTGCGGCCATTGCAGTCAGCATCTCTTGAAGCTTCTTCTGTTGTTGTTCCTGAGCCCTTGTTATTGATCGGGTGAGCGGTCGGTGGCCCGTCGAAGTGCGGCTTTCCTCTTTTCTGGAAGCCATGTAAACAGAATGTACCACCATGCCCCCAGACTTAGGGCGTTTGGGCTCGGTGTTTTTGTGGTCTGCCACGTTTACAGGGGCTTTCTCTGGCCTCCTTTTCTTTTGAGTAGTCGACGTGGAGGGGGCCGTTGTAGTGGGTACCCAAGTGGTTGTTGTCTTTTGCGGCTTACTGGGACGGTTCCCTTCCGGCTGAACCTTCGGCTTCTTCTGTCGGCGGAGGTAGTCTTGATCGATCATTGACTCTCGGACTTGTCGTCAGATTTTGTAAACTTTAGAAGACAGTCATTGAGGGGACTGTTCCGGCTTCACTTCTGCGACCGTCTCTACCGGTGGAGGAGATCTTTTCAGTATGGCGGTAGGCGAGTTCCTACGCACCTTGTTCAGCAATTCAAAGCTGTTCCCGGTCGGAACAACAACATTGACTTCCACCGTTGGAGCTGGTGGAGTTAGCCCAGAGGGGGAGTTGCCCCCAGCCTTCCTCACTCGGCGCCAGTGGCGACGTCGAGCATGTCGAGCTGTTGGGGTTGGTTCAGTGATGGGGACGGCTTTGTCTTGCCCCTATCCAGATGAGGCACCGCTGGTGCCAGCCTCTTGAAGACTGACGTCTTTTGAGTAGCGGTATCCAATCTGTCAAAGACAGACCTTCGAGCAGGAACGAGAGTCGGAATAGTCCATCTTGTAAAGACCGACTCTTTGGCAGGAGAAGCCGCCATGACGACTTCAGGATCAGGGATGGCTATCCTCTTCGGAACAACCTTTTCTGGGACTGCAGGCTTCAACATGGACCCACAGGAACTTCGGCCCAATCTGGAGAAGACCGAGGTGCTGAAGCTAGGCGACCCGTTGAGAGGCGCCGTGGTAGTTGCAAGCTGATCGAAGACCGACTTCTTGGGAGCTTCCGATGTTGGCATAGGAGTGCTGAAGCTCGTTGGCGGGTGCATGGTCCCGAAAAACAATCCTGTGGTGGCTTGGGTGACCTGTTCCACCGGCATCGTGAACAGGGACGCCGCATGGGGCCCGTAAGATATGCCTCCAGTTGAGACAGAACGTGGGTTGCAGTTGCATGTGGAACACTTCGAGCAGGTGAACGCCATTGATCTTTGCATTCTGCACCAAGAAAAATGCCAAATCTCAATATCTCGAACCCAAGGGCAACCATTAGCAAACCGCGATTCGTTTGCGAACACGACACACAAAGTGTGGAGTGGAAAGAGGAAAAGGTCCCCACCGGGCGTGCCAGAATCTGTTCCCCTCCGAATACAGAGACGCGACCGCGTAGGTTCGTCTTGCCTAAAATTCGGAGCAGATGCTAATTGGTGCTATTCGTCCACCTCTCCGAAGATACCAAGTTAATTTATGGCACCATGTATCGAAGGTTTAAACGGATGCGGCCGATGTGGCAGACTTCGTCAGATTCCCCCTCGTCTAAGGGGTTTTTGATTGTGGGGACGCTCTTCCCTGCAGGCGCAAGCCTCTGCAGTTAATTACGCTATGTAAGTCCACGTTGCTCATCCCGGTTCTTACGGGGAGGCGGAAACGACGAAAAACAATGATTTGGCGCAAGGCAACATGGACTTAAAGCACGGATATTTTCTAAACTAGAAACTAGTAAACTACTAGAGGCTATAACTACTATGCTGTAGAAAGTATACCTCACGAAACCGGTCCTTCGGGTCTTCACTCCGCTGTCCCGCTCGTCCATCCAAGCTCCAAGTGTCGATACGGACCTTGGGCACCTCCGCGGTCTTCTTGAGTCGAAGAAGATCCACCCGCGAGATGTACACCGAGCTCCACCTCGAGCCGAGGCAACTAAGGCAAAGAAATTGCTAGTCAAGAAGTCCTAGGATATGTAGAGGAGATGTATGCATGTGTTTGTCAAGTGGAATCCTTTTTCTCTCAACACATGAGATCAAAGGAAGAATCAAGAGGAGGAAGAAGGAGGAGCAACCATAGAAATGTTTCTCATTTCTTTTCTATGAGAGAGAATGAGAATGAACAAATGAAAGGCTTAACCAAGAGAAAACACAACCATGGTTGCAATAATACATTTTCATCATTACTAATCTTATCATGATAAAGTTGATGGCACTAATGACATGACCATTTTCATAACAAAATGAAAAAGAAAACCAAAGAATACTTTAGACCCTTCAAGAAGATCCAAGTCAACTTTGGTCAAACGGTCAACAAAGTCAAGATGGTCAAATGGTCAATGTAATTAGCCACAACATAATTATCAATAAAAGGATTAGCAAATAATGTCCCCGACTCATAATGGTTTTGACCGAACCAACTGTCAAAACCCTAATGAGGCACCTCCTCCTTCTCCACTCCGCAAATCTGTGCATACACACCCGCATCCGCATTCCGTAGAATGCGAATGCACAAAAGACAAAACAAATCCATCTGTGCAATACTAGAATCCGGCTTAAACCAAAGCCCACTAGTATTGCCTGCCCGAACAGCATACGCACACAAGTGTACGCAAGTGATCGCAGCCCTGCCGTAAAACCATACGGCCTCTACACGTTTCGCTCAATGCAGGGAAACTCTCTGTGTGGGACTCTAAAGACTCGACACTACGCTGGCAGTGGGTTTAACCACAGACCGCAAGCGGCACTAGCTGTACGTAACGGTCCCCAGGTAGATGTCGATAAGAAGGCCGATGAGGTAAACCCATCCGAACTCCTACTGAGCCTGTATGTGACAATCTCTGTACAGTCCGGTCTGTTCGTCTGATACATCACATGGCGGGCCTAGGGGGCGGTAAACGTCAGTCCCCTAATAGCGGTACAAGTCGTGTCGGAGTGAAGCCCAGAACACCCTGAGATAACACTAGAAACCTACCAGTATATCTCGCTTGCCCTGGCCAGGGACTACTCGTGTAATGGCTCTCCTAGACACAGCGCGATGTCAACCCCCAATACCGGGAGAGACGAATCCTGTCTAACCGTCACTGCCTCCAAGTGCCTCGGGACTGCACCCAACTACTACCTGTTTGCACGACTCCTTTGAGCCGTGGTAGGGTAGTAATCTAAGTACAGTGGGAACACACTCGAGGCGAAGTGACAGTGTCAAGTCGGCGGACTAAGCTGTACTCATGTCACCTGGAAACTGATAACTGACGATAGGTATAATACCAACCAACAGTTCCCGACGAGTCCTGTCCAGTGTACTCGTAACCTAACAAGCACCCGCATACTATCTCAAGTACGACGTACTGACGGCTGTAGGACAGACCGTCTCCCCCGCTGGGATGAGAAGCGCATACGCTAGTCTACTCCGGAGTATCGATGCCCTGTCTCGATAGTCCTACGACTAGGGACCTGTATGAGGATGTGCTTATGGATTACCCAGCCCCCATGAGTGTGAGCGCCATCACAACGCTGGTAATCAAGCAAAAATCCTAAGGGCTCCACTAATATGTATATAAGCGATATGCTAAAAGAAACACATGCACATATTGAAGTAGAGACAAACCAAGTAGCATACTACCATTTTGAGCAAGATTGTCTATACAACTATGAATATCCCAAGCTTCCATTAAGTAATATACAAGCTAGTATGATACACTAATGGCCTCTAGGGCATATACACTAACAATCTCCCACTTGCACTAAGGCCATATACTGGCGTATCGGAGATCTATCATCTCGATCAGCCGCTCGAACTGAGTCTGGGGTAGGGCCTTCGTGAGTGGATCTGCAGTGTTGTTCTCCGTATTTACTCTCTTCACCTCGATCTCTCGGCGATCTACGATCTCCCTGATCAGGTGGTACCGCCTCAAAATGTGCCTGGACTTCTGATGGGACCTCGGTTCCTTCGCTAAAGCTATAGATCCGTTGTTGTCGCAATACAGCGGTATTGGATCAACAATGGTAGGAACCACCTGAAGCTCCGTGAGGAACTTCTTCATCCAGACAGCTTCCTTTGCGGCATCGCAAGCAGCTATGTACTCCGCTTCCATAGTTGAGTCAGCGACGGTCTCCTGCTTGGAACTTTTCCAGCAAACCGCCCCTCCATTGAGGGTAAAGACATAACCCGACATGGACTTGGAGTCATCCTTGTCACTCTAGAAGCTGGAGTCAGCAAAGACCTCGAGCTGGAGGACTTTTCCGCCAAACACCAAGAACATCCCCTTAGTCCTTCTCAGGTACTTGAGAATGTTCTTTACCGCTATCCAGTGTTTCTCCCCTGGGTTCGACTGATACCGGCTTACAACGCTCAATGCGTATGCTACATCTGGTCTGGTACATAACATCGCATACATTATAGAGCCTACCGCAGAAGCGTAGGGTATAATAGACATGTGATCCCTTTCCAAATCAGTCTTGGGAGACATCTCTTTGGAGAGGGTGATCCCGTGACAAGCCGGTAGATTACCGCGCTTGGAATCTTCCATACTGAATCTTTTCAGTATGGTGTCGATGTACCTTGACTGTGAAAGTCCCAACATCCTCTTCGATCTATCACGATAGATCTGGATCCCCAGAATGTAGTTGGCATCGCCCAGGTCCTTCATGGAGAACCTCTGCGACAAGAATCCTTTAACTGACTGTAGCATAGGAATATCATTTCCTATTAGGAGAATGTCATCCACGTACAAGACGAGGAATACCACAGTTCTCCCTACAATCTTACTGTAAATACATGGTTCATCTGGGTTTTTGATAAAGTCGAATTCTTTGACAGTATCGTCAAAGCAGATGTTCCAACTCCGCGATGCCTGCTTAAGTCCATAGATGGACTTTAGCAACTTGCACACTTTACCGCTGCTCCCACTCTGAATGAATCCATCTGGCTGATCCATATAGACGCACTCTTCCAAATTTCCATTTAGGAAAGCCGTCTTTACGTCCATCTACCAGATTTCATAATCGTGGAAAGCGGCAATGGCAAGAAGGATCCGAATGGATTTCAGCATAGCCACTGGAGAAAAGGTCTCGTCATAGTCCAAACCAGGTTTTTGACGAAAACCCTTTGCAACAAGTCTAGCTTTATAGGTCTCAACCTGCCCATCTACACTAATCTTCTTTCTGAAGATCCATTTGCAGCCTACGGGTTTTACCCCTTCTGGAGTAAAGTCCAAAGTCCAAACTTTGTTGGTGTACATGGATTCCATCTCGGCCCGCATTGCATCTAGCCATTTTACCGAGTCGCCGCTCTGAATGGCTTGCTGGAAGCTAGTAGGCTCACCATAATCCATGGTGCAATCCTCTCTATCCCCGTCTATGAGAAAACCGTAGTATCTCTCGGGCGGATGAGACTGCCTACTACTCCTGCGGAGTGGCGCTGGAATGTCCGGTTCTCTTGAAACTTCTGGTTCTTCCACGCTTTCAGTAATAGTTTATGGTTCTGGAATTTCTTCCAGTTCTACTACGCTCCCACTTGCTTCTTTTTCTAAAAACTGATGTTCCAGAAAGTGGGCATGACGAGAAACAAAAACCTTTTGTTCCTCTGCGTAATAGAAAAAATACCCCCCGGAGTTCTTTGGGTATCCCACAAACTTACACAGTACTGAGCATGCCTCGAGCTTGTCCGCATGCTGCTTTTTTACAAAAGCTGGACATCCCCATATCTTTAGATACTTAAGACAGGGTTTCTTCCCACACCACATCTGATATGGTGTGGTAGGCACAGGCTTGGAAGGAACCTTGTTCAAAAGATATGCAGCTGATTCTAGTGCATAACCCCAGAAGGATCGCGGCAACTCAGCCTTACTCATCATGGATCGAACCATATCCAATAGGGTTCGATTCCGCCTTTCCGATACACCGTTGTGTTGTGGTGTGTATGGAGGAGTAAGCTGAGAGAGAATTCCATTCTCTTTTAAGAAGTCCAGAAACTCGGCACTCAAGTATTCACCACATCGATCAGATCTCAGTGTCTTTATACTTTTGCCTGTTTGTTTTTCAACTTCATTCTTGTATTCCCGAAATTTCTCAAAGGCCTCGGATTTGTGCTTCATCAAGAAGATATGCCCATACCTAGAGAAATCATCTGTGAAAGTAATGAAGTATGAATAACCACTTCGCGCATGTGTAGACATTGGACCACACACATCACTGTGTATGAGTCCCAAGAGCTCACTTGCTCTTTCTCCGTGTCCAGTGAACGGAGTCTTTGTCATCTTTCCCATAAGACAAGATTCACAAGTGGCATAAGACTGATACTCGAATGGATCCAAGTATCCTTCTTTATGTAACTTTTTTAACCGTGTCTCATTAATATGACCCAGTCTACAATGCCATAAGAAAGCCTGATTTAATTCCGGAGACTTTCTTTTAAGTGTGTTCTGGACACTGAAGACCTGAGCTTGATTCAAAACGTATATACCGTTTTTCAATGTACCTGACCCAATCAGTACTTGATTTAGGTGGATGTTTACTACATCGCTTACAAAAGTAAAATCATATCCTTCCTTAGAAAGTAAGGATACAGATATGATTTTACAAGTCGCACCTGGTACATGAAAACAGTCACGCAGAATCAATATCTGCCCAGTTGTCAGTCCTAAATGATATTCCCCTACGGATTCAGCATACATGCTCATTCCGTTAGCAACCCTGAGAGTCATATCACCTTTCCTGATAACCCTACGGTTTCTCAGAGCCTGTAACGAATTACAGATATGAGATCCTGATCCGGTATCCAATACCCAGGAAGTAGGGTTAACTGACATACAGTTCTCAATTACAAACACACCCGAAGCCGAAACCACAACTTGCTTCGAATTCTGGCTTCTGGCTTTGCAAGCCGTGCAATCCTTCTGCCAATGTTCATTCCTGTAACAATAGGAACATCCCTCTTTTACTACATCCAGTCCCGAGACTTCTGCCCTTCCCTTTCTTTCTACTTCCCTGGTTTCCTTCAGGGTAGTAGGTAGGGACTGTTGAACTAAGTCAGCATCTGACCCGTTCTTCAACGTGGTCTTCAGGTCCGTGAGCTCAAAAGAGCTGGTCTCTGTAAGGACGTTGCCCCTTACAGATGACCCGATAGCCAACCTCGCTGGAAGCAATTCGTTCGAGTTCTCATATCTTGCGATACGAGATTGCTCTCCATATAAATCCTTGTTATGGAGGAAGATAGAAACTGAGTCCATCTTCTCGTGCTGCCTCTGGTATGTACCATCAACTGAGGCTAACACGAGGCACTTGGCTTTCGCACAGTCTTTTTCCGATGTCCTATGGATAAGAATATCCGTGATAGGGGAAGCTGGACCTGAGACGGCAGGGGTTGGATTAGTTAAGAGGTGTCCAAGCTTGTCATGGGCAATGGACATCTTGACAAACCTTTTCCAGTCATAACAGTCAGATTCAGTCATTTTATTATCTAGATGTAACCTAGGTGCGGTCACTGGGTCGCTGCAATTAAGAGAGAGAGAAGAAAACACTCAGCATGATGCTCTTGCAAGTTTAGATTGGTTTTTAATTTATCTAAACAGGATGGCTCCCACTGTCTCTCGAATCCCTCCTCAAACCATAAAGAAAGAATTAGTCAGGATCAATCTCACCGTACAATACTTGCTTAACCGTTCAGCCAGGCCAGTGTCGGTACTTCGAGGGAGGTTTTCCAACGCTTTCACGAAGTTCCTTAATTAAGTAACCTCTTTTCCATGTGGGCGTAGCCCCGCTAACACCTTTCTAGACACCTACTTGGTTTATAGCATTGATCGTTAAGTGAGAAAGTTCCCGAGGAGTAGCATATACTCACAGTAGGATCGGGATCCAAATATCATTGCGTGATAAATCTGAAGGAATCCTACCAGAATCATCACACTCCAAATGGTATGCAGCGCTAGCAAGTTTCAGTACTTTTGAAACTCCCGATGTGGATTTTTGCCCCATGCTCTTATGACCTTGACGAAGGCCAACATATCATAAGTCACATGTCAAGTTCTACCCGTCATTATCCAGGTTAATTTGAACCCACCCGTACATACCCTTGACGAAGGCCAAAATAGTAGTATGACTGTCCCAAACCAACGCATCTATCTATGCTACAGATAAATATTCAGCAGCTACCAATCACTATGCCTTGGCGAAGGTCAAAATACATAGCTTGAATACTACTGAATATTTAACCGAAATGACGGAGGGTTACGAATGGTTTTGGCGAAACCGTGAACGTAATGAACTTGATATAATCGATGGAACGAGATAGCTTTTAAAAGGAGTGGTTCAAGCTCCACGTTTAAAAAGCTGGTTTTTGAAAAGAACCGAGTGGTTTAAAAAGTGTTCCAACGACTTTTACTTGGTTTATTTTTCTTGCATTAGATCTTTTAATGCGTCCCATCATTTAATCCTACCATTGCAGAAAACAACCAAAATATGACGTACGCTTATGCCATTCGCATTTGCCACGGGGCCCCGTCATCACCCGTTAGGTTACTTAACTAACGACAGAGCGGGGGCTGGGCTAGCGCGACTGAAAAACATAAGCAACGCCTAAATAGTTATCATATATTGATATATAGCAATGATAGCCATTACAGATCACAGATGAACACTTTGGATATACTAGGAATCCACGATTCGTTCGAGCCTGCAACGAAAAACGGATTACACGGTCGCGATGAATAGCCAAACCCCACCCTAGACCCCTACGGGTGCGGCAAACTACCCGCCAAGTATCCGAAGCGAAGCAACCTCCCTCAACACCGTGAGTAGGCCATTCGGCACTTCGAGATACCCGGTAGTTTGTGCACCCCTCCTTGGGTCTATCCTAGGAGCAAAAATAGTAAAAAGAAATTATACAATGACGGCTACAACCCCGACCCGGTTGTGCAGCCAAACAAATAATATTATATCAATTTACAACTTTTATAATGAATGAAAGAAAAAGAAACTCTCATCTCACACCCATTCCCGGCTATTCATCCACGACAATCCACCGAGTTCATATCCACAAACCATCAACATTACAGATCACAGATATGTATAACCCCCACTAATCGACTTATAGCGATTAGTAGACGTTCAATACATATATCACATCACAGATAATATCCATTAGCCAAAGTCTACGGAACATCGATCAAAATACGGATTTTTAACCACCCCAAAAGTCAATTTTCTCTCTGGAAAATCTGGGTGGAAAAAACAAGCATTAAAAATCCCAAAACATCCAAACTAAAACACTGCACAAAACCCGATCCAGTGACGAGTCAAAACGGCGGCGGAACCGCGGCAATGAGCATGTCATTGCCGCGGAACCGCGGTTGTTTGATCGAATCACTGGTTCGTTTTTCTGCAGTGTTTTTACAAAACCCTGAGACAATTTTTCATATATTTTAAATCACTTTTTGAGCAGTATGAAAATCGACAGAAACTAGAGGTCTTGCGGACGTGTTTTGCGAATTTTTTCCGATCGATATTCTAAACACTTTGCTAACTTACTAGTTTATGTTTAGCTAGTCTCTGATACCACTGTAAGTCCACGTTGCTCATCCCGGTTCTTACGGGGAGGCGGAAACGACGAAAAACAATGATTTGGCGTAAGGAAACATGGACTTAAAGCACGGATCTTTGCTAAACTAGAAACTAGTAAACTACTAGAGGCTATTACTATTATGATGTAGAAAGTATACCTCACGAAACCGGTCCTTCGGGTCTTCACTCCGCTGTCCCGCTCGTCCATCCAAGCTTCAAGTGTCGATGCGGACCTTGGGCACCTCTGCGGCCTTCTTGAGTCGAAAAAGATCCACCCGAGAGATGTACACCGAGCTCCACCTCGAGCCGAGGCAACTAAGGCAAAGAGATTGCTAGTCAAGAAGCCCTAGGATGTATAGAGGAGATGTATGGATGTGTTTGTCAAGTGGAATCCTTTTTCTCTCAACACATGAGATCAAAGGAAGAATCAAGAGGAGGAAGAAGGAGGAGCAACCATGGAAATGTTTCTCATTTCTTTTCTATGAGAGAGAATGAGAATGAACAAATGAAAGGCTTAACCAAGAGAAAACACAACCATGGTTGCAATAATACTCATTTTCATCATTACTAATCTTATCATGATAAAGTTGATGGCACTAATGACATGACCATTTTCATAACAAAATGAAAAAGAAAACCAAAGAATACTTTAGACCCTTCAAGAAGATCCAAGTCAACTTTGGTCAAACGGTCAACAAAGTCAAGATGGTCAAATGGTCAATGTAATTAGCCACAACATAATTATCAATAAAAGGATTAGCAAATAATGTCCCCGACTCATAATGGTTTTGACCGAACCAACTGTCAAAACCCTAATGAGGCACCTCCTCCTTCTCCACTCCGCAAATCTGTGCATACACACCCGCATCCGCATTCCGTAGAATGCGAATGCATAAAAGACAAAACAAATCCATCTGTGCAATACTAGAATCCGGCTTAAACCAAAGCCCACTAGTATTGCCTGCCCGAACAGCATACGCACACAAGTGTACGCAAGTGATCGCAGCCCTGCCGTAAAACCATACGGCCTCTACACGTTTCGCTCAATGCAGGGAAACTCTCTGTGTGGGACTCTAAAGACTCGACACTACGCTGGCAGTAGGTTTAACCACAGACCGCAAGCGGCACTAGCTGTACGTAACGGTCCCCAGGTAGATGTCGATAAGAAGGCCGATGAGGTAAACCCATCCGAACTCCTACTGAGCCTGTATGTGACAATCTCCGTACAGTCCGGTCTGTTCGTCTGATGCATCGCATGGCGGGCCTAGGGGGCGGTAAACGTCAGTCCCCTAATAGCGGTACAAGTCGTGTCGGAGTGAAGCCCAGAACACCCTGAGATAATACTGGAAACCTACCAGTATATCTCGCTTGCCCTGGCCAGGGACTACTCGTGTAATGGCTCTCCTAGACACAGCGCGATGTCAATCCCCAATACCGGGAAAGACGAATCCTGTCTAACCGTCACTGCCTCCAAGTGCTTCGGGACTGCACCTAACTACTACCTGTTTGCACGACTCCTTTGAGCCGTGGTAGGGTAGTAATCTAAGTACAGTGGGAACACACTCGAGGCGAAGTGACAGTGTCAAGTCGGCGGACTAAGCTGTACTCATGTCACCTGGAAACTGATAACTGACGATAGGTATAATACCAACCAACAGTTCCCGATGAGTCCTGTCCAGTGTACTCGTAACCTAACGAGCACCCGCATACTATCTCAAGTACGACGTACTGAAGGCTGTAGGACAGACCGTCTCCCCCGCTGGGATAAGAAGCGCATACGCTAGTCTACTCCGGAGTATCGATGCCCTGTCTCGATAGTCCTACGACTAGGGACTTGTATAAGGATGTGCTTATGGATTACCCAGCCCCCACGAGTGTGAGCGCCATCACAACGCTGGTAATCAAGCAAAAATCCTAAGGGCTCTACTAATATGTATATAAGCGATATGCTAAAAGAAACACATGCACATATTGAAGTAGAGACAAACCAAGTAGCATACTACCATTTTGAGCAAGATTGTCTATACAACTATGAATATCCCAAGCTTCCATTACGTAATATACAAGCTAGTATGATACAGTAATGGCCTCTAGGGCATATACACTAACACGCTACCGTGTCGCGGTAACAATTTTCTCCTTCCCCAGATGGTCACTTCGTATCGTGCGTGTTTGTTTTGTGTTTGGTTGCCCGTGGATTGTATACGGAGACTAAGTTATGTCGTCGCCCGTAGGGCGTGGACTAGTCCAAATCCGTATCTTCGTAGATTTGGGTTTGGGGGGTTGAGTTTAAGGATACGTTAGCCTAATTTGAGACTAAGATCAACTTAAACGTTTGTTAAGGATACGTTAGACTAATTTTAAACTAAGATCAACTTAACGGGATCGTTTAGATCCAGCAAGAGAGCAATTGGGCTCTATTGTTTAGTTTAGTGACATTGCGGTCGATAATTAGTTTAAGGACATTACAGTCCATTGTTAGTTTAAGGACATCTCGGTCCAATGTTAGTTTAAAGACATCGCCGTCAAGGTTAAGGACATCATAGTCCGTGAGTTTAAGGACCCCACAGTCCAATATTAGTTTAAAGACATCCCGGTCGTTAAGAACATCATAGTCCGTTGTTAGTTTTAAGACATCACGGTCGAGGTTAAGGACATCATAGTCCATAGGCTTAAGGACCCCACAGTCCAATGTTAGTTTAAAGACATCACGGTCGAGGTTAAGGACACCATAGTCCATGAGTTTAAGGACCCCACAGTCCGTGAAATGTGTGGTTGTCGGGACCCGTCACCTCTTTGAAGACGTTGAGAAATTACAACGACAAATATCAAAGGAGTGATACCCTTGAACCAGGGTGGATTAAGTGATTTGTAGTCCAATTTGGAACTAAGATCAATTAATTATATTATGAGCACATTGGCTCAGTTGAGTCTGAATTGAGGACTTATGGCCTATTTGGGCTAAGTCCAATTAAGTTTGAAGTGTTGGCCCTCTGTTGGACCATTAGACATTTGTCTGGATTCGAGCCCATATTATTTAGCAATGTTAAACGAGAGTTCGAGGGCTTTGGCAACATTTTTATCTTTGATTTCCTCAATTTTGAGATTCATTTGGAGAAGGGACTTTTGCCTCTGGAAAATTAGCCAATTTGGCTAAAAGTAGTGTTAAACATTAAAAAGCAACAGTGTTAAACACTGGAGACAGAACTCTCAAATCAGTGTTAAACACTAAAAGACAGTCAGTGTTAAACACCCAAATTAGTGTTAAACACTAGAACATAACAGTGTTAAACACTGGAAATAAGGTTTTCGAATTAGTGGTAAACACTAAAAGATAATCAGTGTTAAACACAGGGAATAAAGCTCTCGAATTAATGTTAAACACTAAAGAAAAAAGGGTCACGTGTGGACATGTGAGGGCGCCCAAAGGTGGGACCAGATCCATTTTTACTTCGCTCTGCAATTAAGTGTTAAACACTTTTTTTATTTTTATTTTGAACATCACGTGCTGGCAAGTGATGGACATTTATGCACTGATTGTTAAAGCATTTACTAAGAGGTCACGTGGGAGCACGTGAGAGCGCCCAAAGCCTAGATTTCCTTTGCTTTTTCTTTCTATGCTTTGGAGATCACGTGGGAGCACGTGAGGCGTTACCTTAGAGCTTTTCTCCTTCTCATTTTTGAGGATCTTTTCAGGGGTCACGTGGGGACACGTGACCTTAATTCTTTTGCATGCGTGAAGATCTCTTTATCTTTAAGAATTAAATTCTCTGTAGGGTTAAACCCTAATTATGATTTTGGAGGAATTAAATTCCTATGAATTTGAGAGAATTAAATTCTCAATTAGTGTTAAACCCTAGTTCTGTCCATCTTGCAGGAATTAAATTCCTATAATTTTAGGAGAATTAAATTCTCATATAGGGTTAAACCCTAATTCTGTTCATCTTGAAGGAATTGAATTCCTGTGATTTTTAAGAGAATTAAATTCTCATATAAGGTTAAACCCTAATTTCATCTTGGAGGAATTAAATTCCTATAAATTTGGGAGAATTAAATTCTCTGAACTTAATCCTCCCCTTAAGTCTTGGATCTGCATGGCAAAATCTCAACCCGATGAGAATTAAATTCTCAACCTATGCAGAGATTTGCTTCTGCAGATCTTCAACTAGAGGAAGAACTAAGTTCTTTGCAAAAGAGTTAAACTCTTAGATTTTTGAGAATTAAATTCTCTGTTTGAAGTTTGATCCCCTTTCTTTTTCTCACCTAGAGTTTTCTTTGTTGAGAATTAAATTCTCCTTTCTTTTCTCTCTGAAATTTCAAGATTTCAAAATTCTATATCTCCAAAATTCTCTCTTTTCCTCCTCTTGGCTCCTATTTATAGGAGAAGGAAAAGAATCAATTTGTTTAATAAATCTTTCATTGAAAATTTTTGTTTGTTTTCATAATTAATATGATCTTTTAGATCATTCAGTGGATTTTATTCACCGTTGGATTTTCAATCCAAAGATATTCTGTTTGTTATTTTCGGTGAGATTTAGGAAAATCTTTCCTTGTCTAAGATTTTTCCATCAATTGGTGATATTTAATCACCCCTGGATTTTTAATCCAACGGTTCCCCATAATCCTTTCCCATTTGGAAAGATTTTTAGAATTTTAATTTTATTAAACTGTAAGGCTTTCAAAACCTGTCACATGCTGGCACGTGACCCTTGGTCACGTATGAGCACGTGACACTTGGTCACGTGTGAGCACGTGACCCTTGGTTTCTCCTTCAGCCGTTTGTTTTTATTTTTGTTTTAACTATCACGTGTCAACACGTGACCATTGGTCACGTGTGAGCACGTGACCCCCAATTGGGTCCTCCTTCAGCCGTTTTTTTGCTTTTGTTTTAACTATCACGTGTCAACACGCGACCATTGGTCACGTGTGAGCACGTGACCCCCAATTGGGTCCTCCTTCAGCCGTTTGTTTTTTCTTTTTCTTGACAGATTTTAATTCTGTAAAAACGTCACATGTGAACACGTGACCTTTGGTCACGTGTGAACACGTGATACCTCATTGATGCAACTCCTGATTTTTAATCAGGGAACAAGTACATGTAATGAAAACCTGAATATACAACGGTGACTATGTCCGCAAGCTGGACATGCCCTAAAGAATAATATACAAGCCGCAGTGACGGCAGTTCACATGTCGGATGCTCGCCACGCAATATTAATATATATTACATTACAAAGAATAACATCTAATACTATATACGCCGGGCTATCTATCGCGACAAATCCAACACAACCATAACCACTAAGCAATATCCATCACAGAACATGCAAACTTGTGAGTATCAATTCCGTAACCCTGTTTAATTGATACATATAGCAATTAGACAACGTTTTATCAAACGTTATGATACACGCAACCATCACAAAACCTATGACAATCGAATACCGCACACAAATAGCCAACACTTCAATTTTCTAAAACACCGAAAATCAAATGTGCTAAAAACCGAAAAGAAATTTCATGCTAAAACCCATTCCGGAAGTCCGAAATGAGCTCAGATTGAGCCGAAACTTCATGGAGGACCCCAGCATAAAATTAATGTTGACCCGGAGGCACCTACCCTCCTAGGCCACCCTAAAGTGGCCAGGGGTGTAGGCAGACCCGAAACTTCCTTATAAAGCAGTTCTCGGGTCCTCCACCCCCAAGGCCACCTTAGGGTAGTCTCGAGGGAGTAGGCCCTACTTAGGTCTCTCTGGGACATGCCCGGGGTCCCCGCGCACCTCCATGCTGTTTCTCAGTCCAAATCGAGAACCCGCGGAGAGTCAAAACATCAACATAACATGGATTTGTCACTGGATTTGCGGTGGTTTTTGCGAAGCAAAAACCGGCAGGATTCGGAAGTCGTATCTATCTAGTTTATGGTGTTGGATGCCTTTGATACCATTGGAAGTTTCTATTGCCCTCGCCGCTAACCCACGGCCAATGCGGAATATGAAAACGAAAATTTTGATTGCACTAGAAACTTGTAGCCAAGAATCTAAACCAAACACCTAAACTAGCAAATACAAAAGGATAGAAATCACAACTTTTATAGTATCTTCATTTGCTCCAATTGGGCTGGACTCTAGCATGCTCTCAAGTGTTCTGGATCGCACTTGTAAGTTGTTCTTCCTTCACCGAAAATAATCCACCCGAGGGAACCAAATTCAAACTTCAACTTCATCAATGAAATAACTAAAGATCCTAGGTTGCTAATCTTGGATACTTAGTGATGTGTGTGAGTGTTCTAGTATTTTTCTTTTTCTTTATCTTCATGATTCTCAAATCATAAGAGAGTTGAAATTAAAGAAGAAAAATGAGCTAGGGAAGAAAGATAAGCTAGAATGGTAAAATGAATAAGTCCATCACAAATCAAGTATGCAACATTTTCTTTTGTTAAAAGAATTTTCTAATTTAAAATTACAACCATACTTGAATAGTAAATGCAAATGAATTTATAATTCATTTGCCCATACCATCCACCATTTCTCTTTTCCACCTGATTTCATAATTTCTTTAAAAGAAAATCCTAGAAAAGAGTTGTCCTTCTTCTAAAAGTATTCTTGTATAAATACACAATACGTCCCCGCAAATACATGTCCGTATTCATATCAAAATACGAATACCCAAGAGATAGAAAAATATAATAAACATAGTACTAGAATATACATATCGAAATATATATATGTGTGTGTGTGTGTGTGTGTGTGTAAATTATTAAATTAAAACTTGATTTAATAATCCAGCTTAATTCTAAGCCGGCTAGTATTATCATCCGCCCGATTAAAATTTATATGACTAACACACATACCTAATCGGAACCCTATACGTATCAATATACAGCCACTACATCATTTTGCCTAAACCGAGAAAACCCTCTGTGTATGACTCTAAAGACTCGTTAATACGTTGGCAGTGGGTTTAACCATAAGTACGTCAGCGGCACTGGCTGTACGTAACGACTAACCAGGTATTGTGTGAAAGGAAGGCCGACGAGCAAACTCGTCCGTAACCCTACCGAGCATATCTGTGACAATCTATACGGTCCGGTCTCTTCATCTGAGATAATCGTATACCGGGTCTATAGATGGATAACGTCAGACCCCTAATAACCCGATAAGTCGTGCCGGTCTGAAACTCATCACCCACTGAGAAATTACTGATATCATATCAGGAAATCTCATCCACCTTGGCCAAAGATTTCTGGTGATGGCTGACCCAACACAGCATGATATCGACTCTTAATACCGGGAGAGACGAATCTTTGACGATTGTTCACTGCCTCCATATGGATCGGGACTGTACCCAACTGAAACCTGTTTGTACGACTCCTTTGAGCTGTGGTAGAATAATAATTTAAGTACAGTTGGAACTCACACGAGACAAATGAAAATCTCAAGTCAAACGACTAATCTGTACTCATACCATAAGAGAACTTCCATCTGACGATAGGTATAATACCATATAAAAGTTCTCGGCGAGTCCGTCCGGAGTACTCACCTCCAGTAAGCACCTATATAATTTCTTAGGTGACTCAACACCATTGGTTTATAAGACCTTGGCACCGCCCCTCATCGGGGTTTGGAAGCGTATGCACTAGCCTACTCCGGAGTATCGATGCCCAATCTCGATACTCTCTTGACTAGGGACATTTAAGAATGTGCTTGTGGACCACCCAGCTCCCACATATATAATCGCCATCATAATACTGGTAGTCAAGCAATAATCCTACGGGTTTTATCAAAACATATACACATAATGATAAAGACAAATCAGATAGTATACTATCATCTCAAGTAAGACTGTTTTACTTATATAGGTTCTCGTTCAATTATTATAATCGCCTACTTGCAATTATAATAATTGCCTTGAGAGCACTATATCCAACACGAACGACGTCGTTGCTACGATCCATCTTCACCAAAGAAAACTAGGATTTGGGTTTTTGTTTCTTTTTGTTTTTTCTTCGATTGAGGCAAAAATATCTCAAAAAATAAAAAATTGATGCCTCTCTAACTTGCTCTCCAAGCTTGTACGGTCGCCGAAGAATTATATATCTGAAATTACAACAAGGCCCAAATTGGAGAATGCCCGTTGCTTTCTTGGAATTGGTTTGTCAGCGTTAGTTTGGAGATTATAAGTGCGGAGTGTGGTGAACAGCATTAGTTTGGAGATTATAAGTACGGAGTGTGGCGAGCAAAGGCCAGTGGATTGGTCTTTAAACTTACATTAAAATAGCATAAACTATCAATTTTTTCTTAACTAAAATACCTTAGGTGCTATTTATAAGGGTATTCCTTAAAATCGATGACCGCCCCCGTGAAGACGTCAAATTTGACTTTGAGTTTTCAAAGGCAAATCGACTCCCAAAGTTTAAGATATTTTAAGGTAAAAAATCATAAAAGAATTTTAATGAAAAAACATGATAGTTGAGAGGGAATGACCCTTGGCCTATACTCTTCATAATTGTAATACCCCATTAATCTTGTGTGCTTGTTTCAAAGCACCCTTTGTTAAATGAAAAGCACATTGTTTTAAAACCCCCTTAATAGGGGATTAGCTTAGTTAGTGTTAAGTTTTGATACATTTATTTTTTTTATTTTTCTTATTTAATCTTTTATTTCATTTTAAGAGTACATTGGTACTTTTTAGCGCTAATTAATTAGATGATAGTCGATCCCTTGAAATTACATAACATGAAACCTATGTAAGTGAAAGATACAAAATAGGGGTTTACTATATATATATAATACCAATAAGAGGGTTTTTGCATTAGGCGGCGGCAAAAAGTACACCCTCCACCATTTTATGCGACGATCGGTATCTTCCAACTTGATACATCCTCTAATCTGTCGATATACCAAATTTCATATAATTACAACACCATTTCATCATTAATTTAGCAATGTAAAATGTTCTATTATCGGCAAATCGTTAATTTTGCACCCACTAAATCAACGGTGAAATGGTGTTGTAATCATATGAAATTTGGTGTATCGACTAATTAGAGAATGGATATCAAGTTCGAAGGTGACGATCATCAAATAAAATGGTGGAGGGCGTACATTTTGCAGCCACCTAACGCGAAAAACCTTCTAAGGCCAGTACTCTCAAGGCAATTATTATGATTGCAAGTAGACGATTATGATAATTGAGAGAGGACCTATATAGGTATAACAGTCTTACTCAAAATGATAATATACTATCTGGTTTATCTTCATCAGTGATGAATCACATAGGAATCTTGCTTGACTACCAGTATTATGATGGCAATCATATACATGGGAGCTGGGTTGTCCATAAGTACATCCTTAAATGTCCATAGTCGTGAGAGTATCGAGACTGGGTATCGATATTCTGGAGTAGACTAGTGTATACGTTTCAAGATCCCGACGAGGGGCGGTGGCTGGTCTCACAAGCCATTGGGGTTGTACCACCTAAGATAGTATACAGGTGTTCACTGGAGGTGAATACACCGGATGAACGCGTCGAGAACTTCTAGATGGTATTATATCTATCGTCAGATGGAAGTTCTCAGGTAGCATGAGTACAGATTAGTTCTTTGACATGAGATCGTCATTTGTCTCGTATGAGTTCCCACTGTACTTTGATTACTACCCTACCACGGCTCAAAAAAGTCATGCAAACAGGTTTTAGTTGGGTACAGTCCCAAGCCATATAGAGGCAGTGGTCGATTGTCAGGGATTCGTCTCTCTTGGTATTAGGAGTCGATGTCGCACTGTGTTCAGTTGGTTATCATTAAAAATCCGTGGCCACGATGGATGAGATTTACTGAGAGTTGATCAGTAGTATCTCTGTTGGTGATGAGCTTAGCTCAGACACGACTTATCGGGTTACTAGGGGTCTGACGTTATCCACCTCCTAGATCCGATATGCGATACTCTCAGATGAAGAGACCGAAATGTACGGAGATTGTCACATTTAGGCTCAGTAGGGTAAGGACATACTTGACTGTCGACTCCCTTTTCAGAAAGTACCTAGGTAGACATTACGTACAGCTAGTGTCGCTGGCATGGTT
The DNA here is from genome assembly GCA_030015575.1 of Agapanthus africanus. Classification (NCBI taxonomy): domain Eukaryota; kingdom Viridiplantae; phylum Streptophyta; class Magnoliopsida; order Asparagales; family Amaryllidaceae; genus Agapanthus; species Agapanthus africanus. The sequence continues at coordinate 717,741,876 of CM057337.1, forward strand.
GTGGTTAAACACACTGCCAGCGTATTGTCAAAATTTTAAAGTCCCACACAGAGAGTTTTCCCGGTTCAGGCGATAGATGTAAGAGCTGTACTTTGGTACATGCAGGGGTCCGATTAAATACTTGTATGGGATACACAGATTTTAATCAGACGGTTGATGATACTAGCCGGTTTAGAATTAAGCCGGATTATTAAATCAGGTTTTGATTTAATAATGTGTGTGTGTGTATTATTGTTCACTATTCATTTTCTCTCTTTGGTGCTATCCGTATTTTTATACGGATATGCGTATATGTAGCGATACATATACCGGGTGAAATATTCCGTATTTATACGGGTATATTTCTAGAAAAAGGACACATCATATTTGTTTTTTATTTAGAAAAATTAACGGGAAATGAAGTGGCATGAAGCATGCTTATGCTTGCAGAGAGGTATGTCATGGATTGTAATCAAATTATTGGGTTCACTACTGAACCATGGTTGAAAAATGAAAAGCTATTCTTTTCTACACGTAATTGATTACACATTATTAAGGTTCATGCTTCATGTTGGAGACACTTAACCATTTCTCCTATGTTTCTTTTTTCTTCCTCTTACTCACTTGAGCTTGAGAAAATGAGAGAAAAATTTAGTGGAAAAATTCTTACATCATCCACCATCTATCCTTAGTAAGTTTGGATTATCGGTGCGAGCCTTTTTCGGTTTCTCTCAGGTGAATCTTTTTCAGAGACGGTGGTCGCCTTTCAAGCGCGTTCCCGGCATCTACGAGTTTGGAGGGGTCTTTCAAAATTAGGTGGACATGGGTCGAAAGTTGTATATCTATACCTTTGCATGTTTAGCTTGCTAGTTTAGGTGTTTGGATCGAATCCTAGGGCACGGGTATTTGGTGCTCACATAAACTTTTTGTTTTCGCTTCCGTCTTAGCCGCGGCCTCCGTGGCGCGGGCACCAAACCCCAACATAGTAACAGAGCCACTCTAAAATCCTTGACTAGCTTGTTAGCATAAATTTAGAGTTTCGATCGACGGAAATTTTCCGATTCACATTTCCAATCTACTGCTTGCTGTTCGAATTTTAAAGCTGTTAAAAAAAATTTCAGATTGCATTAAAATTATGTGCAGGCAAAACTAGAGACCAGAAAGAAATTTGGGCACATAAACCCAAAGTTCGACCGCTAAACCACCGCAAAAAGGGCCATTTGGCCTCGGATCCGCAGTCCAATTTTAGCCACAGTGCCCCAAATTTTTCCTTGTGCTCTAATTCATGGAAATGTGATTTTTGGAATATTTGGTTTTGGTCCAGTATTGTTTGAGTATTGGTTTATACTTAGGGCCAATGCGGAAAGTTTTAATCGATCAAAATTTTAAATTTGTGGTTTTCAGTGCATTTGTTTGTTTCTGCGACCGTGAATATCATAGCGCTGTATAATCTGAGTGGTTGTTATATATACAATCAGATGGGTTTACGAACATGATATCCGCAATGATATTCTGTGTTGCACTGATCTTTTGGATGGATTGTCGTGATGGATAGCTTTGTGTGCAATGTTAGATGTACAATTCAGATTCATTTATATATTCATTATTGCGGGACGAGCGTCCGACATGTGTAATGCCGTTTCTGCAAATTTATATATTCTTTTATTGGAGCACGACCGGATTGAGGTCGATATCACCATTGTATATCTTTGTTCTTTTCTGTACTAGAATTACCCTGCAGAGAACTGCTCGAATAACCAGGTTCTAGAGGGAAACGGTGTTCCCCTCTGAAAGGCGGCCGAGACATTAGGACGTCTTGCCTGAGATTCGGGGCAGAAGCTATATGGTTTTATCCTTCTACCTCTCCGAAGATGCCAAGTTGATTTATGGCACCGTGTATCGGAGGTTTAGACGGTTGTGGCCGATGTAGCAGACTTCATCAGATTCCCCCTCGCAAGAGGGGTTTTTGATTGTGGGGACGCTCTTCCCTGCAGGCGCAAGCCCCTGCAGTTAATTACGCTACCGCATCGCAGCAGCCACTTTCTCCTTTTCCAGAATTTCACTTCGTGTCGTGTGTGTTTGTTTTGTTTGTGGTTGCCCGTGGATTGTATACGGAGACTGAGTAATGTCGTCACCCGTAGAACGTGGATTAGTCCAAATCCGTATTTACTTAGATTTGGGTTTGGTGTTTTAGTTTAAGGATACGTTAGCCGTGTTGAGGCTAAAATCAACTTAAACGTTCGTTAAGGATACGTTAGTCCTGTTTGAGACTAAGATCAACTTAACGTGGTGATCCATTTAATATATGGCCGTCAGGACTCATCACCTCTCTGACGTCGTTGAAGGATTACAACGATAGGTGTCAGAGGAGTTCAGAGATGTACCCTTGAACCAAAGTTGATTTGGAGTTTTATAGTCCATTTAAATGTTTAAGGATACGTTAGCCGTGTTTGGGGCTAAGATCAACTTAAACAGGATCATTTAGATCCGGCAAAGGAGCATTTGGAGGCTCTATTGTTCCAGTTTAGGGACGTAGTGGTCCATAGGTAGTTTAAGGATGTTGCGGTCCATGTTCCAATTTAGGGACGTGGTGGTCCATGTTCCAGTTTAGGGACGTGGTGGTCCACATTCCCATTTGGGGACGAGCATTAGTTTAAGGACATTTCGGTCCAACATTCCCATTTTGGGACGAATATTAGTTTAAGGACGTTTCGGTCCACGAGTTTAAGGACCCCGCAGTCCGTATCGATGTGTGGTCGTCAGGACTCGTCACCTCTCTGACGTCGTTGAAGGATTACAACGATAGGGGTCAGAGGAGTTCGGAGATGTACCCTTGAATCGGATGTAAATTGATTTAGGAGAGCAGTCTTTCTCAGTCAATTTAATTTGAGGACTTACGGCCATGATTGGGCTAAGTCCAGTTGAGAATATTCAACGTTTTTTTATCTTTGGCCTATTAGGCCTGTGCTAAGGCTTTGCCCCTGTTTAATAATGCACGGCATTTTTGTTTGGTCTATTAGACCTTTATTTGGGCTCTGCCCTTTTATAAATGATGCACAGCATCTGTTTTTATTTGGGCTCTGCCCCCCTTTTTTATTAAATAATGCATTGCATTTAATTTGGCCCGTTAGGCCCTTTTTAATTGGGCTTGGCCCTTCTATAAATGCATTGCATTTCCAGGCGCTTTGCGCCAATCAGAGAGCGCAAGCGTTTGTGATGACGACACGTGTCATGCAAGCGCAGTGCGCTGCGCTTGCGCTGCTGACACGTGGCGCTCTCCCAAGAGCGCAACAGCGCAGTTTGGAAGTGCAAAGCACTAAGAATCTTTTAGATTCAAGAACAGAAGTGCAAAGCACTATTTGATTTCTTGATATAATTTAGATCAAAGAAAAGATAAGTTTTTTCTTGTTTTTTCTTATCTCAAAGAACCAAAGGTTCATAAAAAGTGAAAAGCACTATTTTATTATAAATTTTTTATTTTTATTAAAGGTCATTGATCTTGTTTTTAGATCTATGATCTGTTCATAAGAGAACTTTCTCTTCCTTCTAAAGGTTTTTACCCTTTTTTTTTCTTGAGGAGTTCTTCAGAGTTCTCTTTCTCTCTTTCTTTTTTTTTTTGAAAATATTGATACCTTTGAATTGAGGCCTAGGGTCCTTTTTATAGTGCCCATAAATTAGTTCAATTTGTTAAAGAGATCTTTCTCTGAGTGATTTGGGGAATTTTCCCCACCGTTGGATCTTTGATCCAAGGGCTTCTGTTTTACAGAAGAAAATCTTCTTGTTTTAACAAGAACAGAAAGATTTCTTTAAAATCTTAATTCTGTTTGGCGCAAATGCTCCAGCGTGTGACACGTGTCGCGCAGCGCACAGTGCAGCGCAACTGCGCTAGCGTATCTGCGCTGACACGTATCGCGCAGCGCAAAGCGCAGCGCAACTGCGCTAGCGCATCTGCGCTGACACGTATCGCGCAGCGCACAGCGCAGCGCAACTGCGCTAGCGCATCTGCGCTGACACGTATCGCGCAGCGCACAGCAGCGCAGTGCTAGCGCAACTGAAGCGTTGCTTCATTTAATTTTGCTTAAAATAGAGTTTTGCTCTGATTGGGCGCGCCTTCTTAGGCGCTGCGCTGACGTATCAGCGCCTGACATGTGGCGCGTTGCGCCCGAGATTTGAAGCGTTGCTTCAAAATTTTGAATTTTGAATTTCAACAGAGCTTTGCTCTGATTGGGCGAAACAAATGCCCCCCCACCGTTGCGCTCACGTGGCGCACACGTGAGTGCAGCGGTGGCAAACTCCTGATCATTGGATCAAGGGGTGAGCTCATGGGGCGCAAGCGCCTTATAAATAGGACCTCTGGCCCTTAAAAAAATTTCACCGTTTCAAGATTTTTATTTCCAGAATTTTGCTCTTGCTTAGAACTCTAGAGCTTTGCTCTTGTTTCCAGAACTTTAGAGCTTTGCTCTCATTTTCCAAGTTAGAAAATTTTAGGTAAAATTAATCTTAAGTTAATTTTAATCAACCAATAGAGCTTTGCTCTTACAGATCTTTTGATCTAAAGAGATCCCCATTGGGGTTTCATAAACAGAGCTTTGCTCTCAAAAACTTATAGATCTACAGAGATCTTGTTCATGGGTTCTAACCCATGGACAGAGCTTTGCTCTTTGAATCATCTGTAGATCTTTTAGATCTGAAAAATGAAAAAAAATTCATAAGTTTTTTCATGGATTTTTTTTTTTAAGATTCCAAAAATTTTAATTCTTCTAGGTGTAACATTTTCTGATGGACCTTTCCATTATTACCATAGAGCTATGCTCTTTTTAAGGAATTTTATTCCTTTGAGACCAGAATTTGACAAGTGTCATTCTGTAACAGAGCTTTGCTCTGAAAGAGAAGATTTTCTCCTTGTCTCTAGGGATTCTTTTATTATTATTATTAGTGGGAATGTTTTCCTGGGGACCAACTGACATATTTTCATCCAGATTTTGTGGGTCCCCCTTCGGTCTTCTACCCGCCGCACTGCTGTATGGTGTAATTAATTAATTCTAATTTAGTTTTTAATTTAATTAATCGATTAACGTATTTTTCTTTTTAAACGCCAAGCGTTGGAATTACAACACTAACGGCTAGATTGTTCTTTTGCAGCGATCATGTCTCTCGACACCTCGTTTCCGTTCGTCCGCTCGGAGGAAGGGTTTCCCGAAGCGCCCTTGGACCGTGAAGTCTTGGCTATGATTAGAGAATACGACCCGGAGTATAAGAATCTCCACCTTTGGGGGTCTTGGTATAACCAGATCATTATGGGTCGACGCAGCTTCACATGCGCAGTGCCGTCTGAGCCTATCACGGCGATTCATTATGCTACCCCACCCTCGGTGCAGTATGCCGTGGAGATGGTGGACTGGACCGCGAACAGCTTCCTTCATCCCGCTATGGATGCGGTTCCGGTCCAACGTCCTATGGTCTTGGATATTCTAGGACGTCGTATCTGTCAGGGCGAGGCGAGACCCTGGGGGCAATCATATAACATTGGTCTGATCCCCCGCCATTCGATTGGCTACCTGCCGTGGGCCCGGTATATCCTGTCGACGAAGAAGTCGCAGTTGATAAGATTAGGATTGTACACCGCAGTCTACGTCTCTCTCTTCCAGTATCCCACGCTCCCCACCTGGTGGTTTAAAGCTTTCCTAGAGCAGTGGAACATTCCTACCCACACTTTCCTCGCCATGGATCGGGAAGTGTCCATCTCTTTGGAGGAGTTCATGGAGGTATCCGGTCTACCAGTCATGGGAGAACATTATGAGGAGCTGCTCCCGACAGATGTGTACGTCTTTGGTGCTAGGCCGGTGGTAAGGGGGCTCACACCGGAGAATGCCGTTCAACATCAATTCCCAAGCTTGATTAAGGTGTTGAAAATCTATGAATATCTTTTTATCGAACATGGGAGTCGGGGGGTTAACTTTGAAGATTTCATCGCTCGGTTCCTTCGCCCAAGCGTCCTCTCATCAGAGGCTGCCAAGTTTGCCACTCTGGATGACCCTTTCGGTCTAGGTGTGGATAACCTACCGGAGAAGGAGATAGATCAAAAGGGTTTTTTTCTTTCGGACTTCCCTACCATGTCATTTACAGAAATTGCGGCCCCTGGAATGGATGAGGAGGCCTTTTTCTTGGGATTTCTTGGATTGTGGCTGAGCTGGTTTGCAATCCCAATGCACTCTCATCGGATGCGGCCCTCTGTCTTTTACCCGGCCCACCGGATGGCCATCGAAGTAAAGGTGGCTGTTGGGATCGCTGGCTTGGCGCACCTATATCATGGCCTTAGCCGAGCAGCAGATGCTAACGAGCCCGGGGTATTGCACGTGGTCTTCCCGATGCACTACTTTATGTCGTGGCTCGAGTTACATATGGCGGGTGTCTTCGGCATGCACAAAAGGCCCTCGTTTTTCGACAAGTGTGGTTTCCCTCGCATCATACAGCTGATTGGCGCATCTATCGTGACCCCGTCTCCACGGAACGCCAGGGGCTTACTCCTTCGCTCTCACACCGTTGGAGCCGGGATGTCCTTTATTGACAAGGTGCTGACTATTGGAAAAGCGTCCACCACTGCGGTGCGACCATTACAAGACACTTTCAAGGATGGAGCTTCGGTTTTAACGGCCCGGGAGACCCTTCACTTATATTCTATTAGACCGGGCTTCCTAGTCTTCAGGCAGAATGGTGCAGCGATTTTCATGAGATATAACCCGCATCGTTATGCCCAACAAGTGGGCTACGATCAAGGGGTCCCCTTGGAAGCTTTCTTACTGGACCCCGCTGCCACTAAAGAAGGGATGGAGAACGCGCTGCATCATTTCATGCACCTGAATACGGGTTCTCGTTTCTTTATCAGTGCGCCGGTTTGTGCTCCACGACTCCTCAACGTATACAAAGACTGGTATAATCATGCGACAGGAGCCGTTATAAAGGAGGAAAGGCGACTACTGGTCGACCGTAAGGGTGCGCCTCCAGGCAGTGACCGCAACGCTCCTTTGGTCCCAAGGACTCCAGTAGTTGCTCCTCTAAAAGAGGTTAGAACCGGGTCACCGCGTGCGCAAAGTCCTCCACGTGGATTGTCGCTCCCTGACGTCACAGATGCACCTGCAGCGCCCTGTGCTCCAATAGAGACAGTGGTTGTATCCTCACCGGAGTCTGACGTGGGTGCGGACATCGGGACCCGTCGTCCCAAGGTGGCTGCTAAACGTAAATCGATCCCGCGTGCACCTAGGGTTGGCGGGCAAAAGAAAAAGAAATCGCTCTTCGCTGCAGATGTCGTATTTGGTCAGGAACCCCACACTCCCTATGCCGAGGGCCTGAGTGAATATGGGACTAACGAGGGATTAATCTTGCCACCCCCGGATGATACTGACTTGGAGGCCGCTCTCGAAACTTTAGCGTGGTTGGCAAGGCGTGACGCATGGCTAGCTAAGCTTGCGCAATCAGGTAGTTACTAGTCACATTTTCTTTATTGCAACATATCTTCCTCATTGCCTTTGATCAACGCTTTTCTTTCCTTTCTTCTAACAGGCATCACTGATGAAGAAGCCATTGCCGCTTCTTTGAAGACTTTCCAGGAGGAGGAACGTCTTAGAGCGTCTATGGGCCTTAGTAAGTTCTAATTCATCAAGTCTCCATCTCCCTCATGTTATGGTCGATCTAACCTTTCCCTTTTCATCACAGGAATCTCAATGCCGCTCCCGCCAAGTGACGCAGACGTTCTGCCAGTTGCCGACGTTCCGGCTTCCTCTGGGCCATCGCAGGAGGTTCGTCTTGGAGAGCCGATAAGAGATGCCTTAAAGGCTCTGGAGGCATCTTTAAATGAGGTCAACGATGCTTCGATAGAGGAAGCGTCAAAGAGGTCTATCGTGACGGCCCGGGAGGAGAGGAAACGGTCGAGGCGTGAGGCGAAGGCGCGCAGGGCTGCCTTGGCTATGGGAGCGAGCCCCAGTACCGTCCCTCGTGCTGATACTCCATCCGAAGAGGCCCCGATCGCCCTGTCTACAGCTCATAGACAGGCGATCCGCGTCAATAGAGAGGCTAACGACAAGTCTACCTCAGTTAATACTTCCTTCAGAATTTCGTTGCTAGACTCATAAAGCTGTCGGTTCTTATATATTCTATCTTGCAGGGCTAAATCCGACCGAGGGGGAGGTAGAGACCGTTGGACCCAAAGAAACAGAGGGGGCGGCACCTGTCGGACCTGAGCCGACGGTGGGCAACGTCGCTGAGGCTTCAGAGCCTAAGATGGAGGTGGAGGGGTCTATAGCCGAGAAGGTCATTGATGCCGAGCCTGAAACGGCGAAAGATGAAATGATCGTCGTAACTGAGCCCAGGGTAGTGGCGGACGAGGCGCTTGAGGCTGGCGACCTCGTGGTGACGGTGGACGAGACAACCGCGACTACTGAACCTGAGGGAGTAGTGGGTAAGGTGGCCATGATTCCCGAGGATGAGCCAACCGCTCCTTCTCTGAAGTCTGGCAATGCTCCAGTCATAGCCCTCCCCGTCTATGGTCCTCCGCCGTCTCTCAGTCTCGCGAGAACAACAACGGTTCCCATTGAGTCGGGTGATGAGGCCACAGGCGGCGGCCTCATGTCAGCAGAGGAAGGAATCGCCTCCATTTCAGCTGGCAGCTCATCAGGTAAATCCGAAGTTGCTATCTTCTTTATCTTACCATCCTCTCTGACAAGTTCACATTTGTTCGTAACACAGGTGCAACCAGCGCTGATGCCCCACTGCTTGAGGGAGCGCCTTCAACGACTGCCTTGGCGGTGGTCACCTCTCAACCCTCTCTCATACCATCTAAGGTGTTGGAAGGTATGGGTTTCGCAACTTATTAATCTCACTTTTCAGACGTATAATTTGTGTACTAAAGTGATATTGTTGTGTCTTTTCAGGAGTGCTCTTTGATCATGTATATCAGATGTTGCTCCCACACTTCTCCTTCCCATCTGAACTTGCTTCTTCCTCTGGTGGTGTTGGTGAGCATGACTTCCATTGATATCTTTTTTTTATTGATGGAATTACCTCTGACCCCTTTTTTTCTCATCTCGACTGCAGTGCTACAAATTGAAGGAGGGAATAGAAGATCAGTTGCGCCACCGGCCTTTCCGACCTTGCCACCTGTCCCAACTGGTACAGCGACTATGACACTGGTAACTTTCCCCTCTTTATTTTCTGTACTGTTATCTGATCACATTCTGTTTCTTTTCAGCTGTCGTTCCGGCCCCGGCGCCTTTCGAGCCTCGCATTACAATGCCGGCGGGTCCTTATCTGAGAAGTCTGTCTTCAAAAGGCGCCGCGAATAGTCTGCGCATGTAGAGTGACTACGTCGAGGAACTCGACGTTGAAACTCCTACATCCGCCGCAGAATTTGCTACGGTGGTTAACCCGATGCTGGCAATACTCGTAAACTTTCATGATGAGGGCATCATCGCATCTTGGGTTAACCATTGCAGGGAGATCGAGGCCCGCCTGCATCAGTTGGAGTCGCTGCGTCCCGCTCCTGAGACCTTGACCGCCAGCAATCAAAGAACAGCGTGGATTGAGCAGAGCGCTTCTTACTTCCGCCACCTCGAACAAGAAGTCATTTCAAGGCGTAAGGAGCGCGGTGAGACTTCGAGCAAGTCTGCCCAACTGCATGCTCGGGTGGAGGCCAATGCCGCACGGCTGAGGGTTGTCTTTGAGGGCCTTCTGCAATGTCTCTCCGAAGGGTTATCATTGAGGCAACAACTTGACGTTGTCGAGCGAGATGCACCCAGCCAGGAAGCAACCCAGAAGGCGGCGGAGGAACAACTTTCATCCTTTTTACAGCAGCGGACCCAGGTGGAAGCGGAGGTGGCCACGGCATCCGCTCAGGAGGAGGCGCTGAAGGAAGTGCGAGAGCAACTTGTGGATTTACTAAAGACACTTCCTCCTCGGTAGCTATCCTTCTTTGTATCGTTTGTGCTTGTAGATAAAAGAATGTGTATATATATATTATTTTTTTATTCTTTAACACAACGTTTTCTGTACCCAATCAAGTTTATGAATAAAAGATACGCATTTTCTGTAACGTCTTGTGTCATTTCTCCGCCTTTTCTTTCTTTTATTATCAGCACGCCACATGAGTAAACATGGTCAACAGATAATAGAGCACGCATCTTGACTTTCTTAAGAAATAGCGATGGCTTAGGCCGCGGGTTCAGATCTGCCGCCTAAGACTTTTCAACTCTATGAGCCGTGAGGGTCTCGTAGAGATTTTTCTCCCTACGGATCGAGAGGATCTCGTAGGTGGGTCTTTCTCCTTAGGAATCGTAAGGATTCCTAAGTGTGATTTTCTCTTATAAGTCGTAAGGATCCTATAAGAGAATATTTCCCTCTTACGAGTCGAGAGGACTCGTAAGCGGTTGTTTCCCTCCTCGTCGAGATTCGACTTTGGAGAGTGAGACCCGTGAATAGTATGCAAGAGATCTTCTAGGTCGATTTGCAGGGTCCCATTGTTCAGGAAGCAAGTTTTTTAATCCCTGCTGCCTGAGGCTTCATCTTGCAAGTTGAGACGAATCGGGAATTTCCCGCGGAGACACTGGTTTCTCTGCGAGCCGACGCGAATCAGGAGGCTCTCGTCAAGGAGTGTTTGTATCCGTGAGTCGAGGAATTTGCTAAGGATTATTTGTTTCCCAAGCACCAAGGATTATTTGTTTCCTTGGGGTTTGAAACGAGTCGAGAATTTCCCACGGAGGCACTGGTGGCTCTGCGAGTCGACGCGGATCAGGAGGCTCTCGTCAAGGAGTGTTTGTATCCGTGAGTCGAGGAATTTTCTAGGGATTATTTGTTTCCCAAGCGCCAAGGATTATTTGTTTCCTTGGGGTTTGAAACTAGTCGAGAATTTCCCACGGAGGCACTGGTGGATCTGCGAGTCGACGCGGATCAGGAGGCTCTCGTCAAGGAGTGTTTGTATCCGTGAGTCGAGGAATTTGCTAGGGATTATTTGTTTCCCAAGCGCCAAGGATTATTTGTTTCCTTAGGGTTTGAAACGAGTCGAGGATTTCCCACGGAGGCACTGGTGGCTCTGCGAGTCGACGCGGATCAGGAGGCTCTCGTCAAGGAGTGTTTGTATCCGTGAATCGAGGAATTTGCTAAGGATTATTTGTTTCCCTAGCGCCAAGGATTATTTGTTTCCTTGGGGTTTGAAACGAGTCAAGAATTTCCCACGGAGGTACTGGTTGCTCTGCGAGTCGACGCGGATCAGGGGGCTCTCGTCAAGGAGTGTTTGTATCCGTGAGTTGAGGAATTTGCTAAGGATTATTTGTTTCCCTAACGCCAAGGATTATTTGTTTCCTTGGGGTTTGAAACGAGTCGAGAATTTCCCACGGAGGCACTGGTGGCTCTGTGAGTCGACGCGGATCAGAAGGCTCTCGTCAAGGAGTGTTTGTATCCGTGAGTCGAGGTATCTGCTGAAGACACTGGTTTCTTCGGAGTTGGACTGAACCGTCGAGATTTGGCTTCATCTTCTGGCAGATCCTGTTGGGAAAGTATGGTTCCCTCTTTGTTTACGCCCTTGGATTGTATATAACGATCGATGTGATCTTAACTGTAGTGCCAAAGTTTTATCATCATTTTTTTTTGTTTTATCTCCGCGATGCTCTATCATTTCAGCTTTTATATCGCGAAGGTCGCGATTGCCCAATCATTTCGGCTATTTTTCACGGTGCCCAATCATTTCGGCTATTTATTTTATTTTTACTCGCTGCTTTTTATTGCGTGTTGCCCAATCATTTCGGCTATTTTGCATGCATACATTTTTACTTGCTGCTTTTATTGCAAGTTGCCCTATCATTTCGGCTATTTCGTATGCATGTGCGGCCTATTGGCTTTTCGCTGTAAACCGATTTCGGCATCAGCACCGCTACAACTGGGATATTACTAGGAGCGAATCATCATCTGCCTCTGTCGATGTCGAACAAAGGTGGCTTAGCGACCAGGGTTAAGGTCCTGTCGGCTAAGGCTTTTGACTTCATGAGCCGTAAGGGTTTCACGAAGTTATTTCTCCCTACAAGTCGTGAGGATCTTGTAGGTGTATTTTCTCCTTAGGACTCGTGAGGATTCCTAAGTGTTCGTTTCCTCTGTAAGTCGTAAGGATCCTACAGGAGGGTTTTCTCCTCATAAATCGAGAGGATTTACAAGGGTTGTTTACCATGCGAACATATCCCCAGTCACGGATGAGACTTGGTTAGGGAAATGTTTATTCACGCCCATGGATTGTATACAAGGGTCAGTATTGAGCCACTTGTAGGGCAATATCGGAAGTTGTAGGGGTTGCTTAAGCACAGGTTTAGGTCTCTGTAACTTAAGACTTTCAACTCTTATGAGCCGTGAGGGTCCCATAAGAGAGTTCTCCTTACGAGTCGTGAGGATCTCGCAAGTGTATTTTCTCCTTAGGAATCGTGGGGATCCCTAAGTGTGCTGCTCCCTTGTGAGTCGTAAGGATCTCACGTGGGTGGTTTCTCCTTATAAGGTCGAGAGGACCCTAAAGTGTCCTTTAACGAGGTTGCGCCCTTTCATGTTTTCATAAACACTCGCCGGTAGCCCTGTTGTTTTTACTCACGGAGCCCTTTCGGGTTTTCATCCGCGCCCATTTTGCTTATGGACATACCGTTTTTTTTATTCTTTTTATTTTTATATTTTTTTTCCTCTTTTTTTTTACGAGGTCGCGCCCTTTCGGGTTTTCACAAACACTCGCCGGTAGCCCTGCTGTTTTTACTCACGGAGCCCTTTCGGGTTTTCATCCGTGCCCTTTTTGCTTATGGACATACCGTTTTATTTTATTTTATTTTTATATATTTTTTTTATAACTCGTTAGCCTAAAGATGCTGCAGTGGTAGTTTAAAGACGTTTCGGTCTGCTATTAGTTTAAGGACATTTCGGTCCGTCATGGAGAAGGCCGGCTACTACTTATAAAGCTTGAGCTTAGGAAGATAGCGAGCGGACATAGTCGTCGTCATCTATCATTGACCTAGGCCGTGGATCATTAAGCGTAGTATCTCTTTAGGAAGCGACCGTTTATTGGCCTAAAAGGCCTTTCACCGTGCATGTCCATGAGTAAATAGGCCCCATCCTGGTAGACCTTATCTATGACGTACGGGCCTTCATAGTTTGGCTCGAATTTTCCCCGCTTGGCGCGATTGGGGATCATAGGCCTTTTTACCACTAGCACAAGCTCGCATTGGCGGAATGTCCTCGGTCGGGTCAGTCTTTCATATGAGCGCGTCATCTTTGCTTTATAGGCCTCCAGATTTTGTTGCGCTATGAGCCGTGTTTCTTCAAGGGCGTCAAGCTCCTCAAGCCGAAGGTGAGCATTTTCTTCGTCCGTCAGCTCGTAATGGACTGCCACTCGTAGAGAGGGTAACTCTATCTCGAGGGGAAGTACTGCTTCTGTACCGAACACCAACGCGTACGGCGTTGTGTTCGTGGCCGTCTTGAACGTAGTTCGATACGCCCAAAGAGCTTCTTGCAGCTTCTCGTGCCAGTCTTTCTTATTTCGTGACACCATTTTCTTTATGATCTTTGTCAAAGTCTTGTTGAAGGCCTCGGCTAGACCATTATCTCGTGGATTATAAACTGAGGAATATCTCCAGTCTATATTATGTTGTTGCGAAAAGCGACTGATCTTGTGACTTCTGTAAGCTGGCCCGTTATCGGAGATGATCCGTCGCGGAGTTCCAAACCGATATATGACGTGCGTCTTGAAGAAGTGGAGGATATTTTCCGTCTTCACTTCTCTTAACGGTACTGCTTCTGCCCATTTAGAGAAGTAGTCAGTCGTCGCCAGGATGAAACGATGTCCCCTAAACGATGCTGGTTCGATAGGGCCGACTATGTCAGTCCCCCACATCTCGAACGGCCAGCTAGCAACCATTGGATGTAGTGGATTTGGATGCTGGTGGATGAAGTCCCCATGGATTTGGCATGAGTAGTATTGCTTCGATATTCGAGGCAGTCCTGAATCATCGTGGGCCAGTAGTAGCCCATCCGTTTTATCTTCAACTTCATCTTTGGGCCCGCTTGGTGAGAACCGCAGAGTCCGTCGTGAACTTCCTGAACGACTCGTTTCGCTTCGTCAGGTCCCAGTCATCTCAACCACAGAGAATCAAACGATCTCTTGTACAGAGTATCGTTGACGAAGGCGAAAGATAGAGCCCGTTTCATGAGCTGATGTCTTATGGACGCTTCTTCAGGCATTCGGTGGGACCTAAAGTAGTCTATGAAGACTTCTCTCCAATCCTCAGCCTTTTCCCGGTCTTTTACTTGCAGGGTCGTTTGCTCAGTCGCTCCCTTCTCTTCGGATGATTCCGGAGATATTTCTGCTGGGGCAAGCACTTGACGGCTTTGTACCATGATTCTAACGTCATCGAGATTCTCGTCAGCCAGTTCTTTAGCAAGTTTAGCCAATGCGTCTGCTTTGCTGTTTTCCGCGCGCGGTATGTTCTCCAAAGTATAGGAGGGAATTTGGGTCAACAGTTGTTGCACTTTTTCGCCGTACTTCACCAGTTCTGGCTTGCACGTTTGGTAGTCGCCATTTACTTGACTAACGACCAGTTGAGAATCCCCGTATATAAGGAGGTCTTCAATTCCCATGTCAATGGCGATCTCAAGACCTGCTATCAAGGCTTCATATTCGGCTTCGTTATTCGTCCTCGGCTCTGTTAAGGAGAAAGTGAAACGCATTATCCCTCCTTGTGGAGTCACGAAGATGAGGCATACCCCCGATTTGATTATAGGGGTACTTTGTTTGCGCTTTTTCATGGAAGATGCTCCATCAAAATAAAGTTCCCATTGGGTATCACCACCGTCGATCGCATCAAACGCATGTTCGTATGGCAAATCGCAATTCAGAGGAGAATCAGCCGATATCGGATGCTCAGCGAGGAAATCGGCGATGGCCTGGCCTTTCACTGCCTTGAGAGGTTGATACGTTATCGAGAACTCTATCAAGAGCAGGGCCCATTTAGCGAGTCGTCCCGTCAACATGGCCTTCGACATCAAGTATTTAAGGGGGTCCACCTTTGAAATGAGACGGACTTCGTGCGCCAACGCATAGTGCCTGAGCTTTGTTATCGCGAAGACCAGCGCCAGGCAGTGTTTTTCAATGGGAGAGTAGTTGCTTTCTGCCCCCAGCAGAACTCGACTTAAATAGTGGAGTGCTCTTTCTTTTCCTTGATCGTTTTCTTGTACCCATAATGCGCCTAAGGAACCTTCGAGGGCGGTTGTATAAAGAATGAGAGGTTTTCCCTTAACCGGAGCAGCCAACACTGGCGGGTTCTGCAGGTACTGTTTAATTTCGTCCAGCGCGCCTTGGCATTTGTGATCCCAGACAAATGGGGTTCCTTTCTTCATCAGGTGGCTATAGGGATGGCACTTGCCTGAAAGGTTGGCTATAAATCGCCGTATGTATGCGAGCTTCCCTTGGAGAGATCGCAACTGTTTGAGAGTTCTCGGCGGAGGCATTTCCATGATCGCTTTGATCTTTGACTGATCTATTTCAATACCTCGGTGTCGAACAATGAATCCCAGGAATTTGCCTGAGGAAACTCCGAATGCACACTTGAGCGGGTTCATCTTCAAGTTGTATTGCCGAAGGCGTTGAAATACGGTCTTCAAATGCTCGAGATGTTCCTCGTATGATTTGCTTTTAACCACGAGATCGTCGATATAGCATTCGACGATTTTGTGTATAAGGTCATCGAAGATCTTTGTCATGGCCCTTTGATAAGTGGCACCGGCATTCTTTAAACCGAAGGGCATCACCTTATAGCAGAATATACCCAAAGGAGTCCTGAAGGCGGTGTGCTTCTGGTCTTCGGGATGCATCTTTATTTGATTATACCCTGATGAGCCGTCCATGAAGGAGAAAACCTCATGAGTGGACGTATTGTCTATCATCAGTTCGGTGACTGGCACTGGGAAATCGTCTTTCGGGCAAGCTTTATTGAGATCCCGGAAGTCTACGCATATGCGCACTGTCCCATTTTTCTTCATCTCCGGGACGGTGTTGGCGATCCATTCAGGGTATTGAACTTCCTGGATGAAGCTAGAGTCGATCAGCTTCTTGACCTCGGCGTTGATACTCATCTCAAGCTCGAGCCGCATTCTTCTTGGCGCCTGTTTGACTGGCTTGACGTCCGGGGATATCGCCAATTTATGCACGGCAATTTCTGGATCTAGTCCCGGCATTTCGGAATAGTTCCATGCGAAGAAATCTTTGTGCTGTATAAGCAGGTCTTTTAATAAAGCCACCTTCTCTTCAGATAGCAGCTCGCTGATAAATGTCGGTCGTGGGTCATTCGCTGTTCCCAACTCAATTTTCTTAAGGTTATCTGCAGTGGTATGAATTCCATCTTCCAGCTCTTTTGGCGCTGGTGGAAATTCTGAGATTACCTTGTCGTTGCTGTTTTCGAAGCACCAGGGAAGGTATCCATGTTCTCGGGCTCTTCTTTTAATATCATTATCATGTGACAAGTGCGAATCCGCTTCCAATCCCAATGTGGAGTTGGTTCTGTTCTTGTGGCTTTGGGTTCGTGCTTCTGTGGCGGCGCTACCCTCCAGTTGTCGGACAGAGCGAATTTGCCGAGCTAATACTGATCTTCGACCCAATTCTTAAAGGTGAAGCAGTCTTCGAGAGGGTGCCCTATTACTCGATGGTAAGAGCAATAATTTGGGTCAGAGACTTCACCTGCTCGTTCGGGGTTTTTGGACTCCGGCAGTGTAAGCATTTGATGTTTTAGAGCAAGATCGAGTATCTTCTTCGTCTTGTCCCGAGGAAACGAGTATGCTCGACCCATTTTCTTCATGAGGGACAGATCAGTAACGCTCGACTCCCGCTTGCGTGGCTTCTTAGCCCCGCTTTCTTACTGTTGAGCGTCTTTTTGGCCTTTCGACTTTTTTCTGCCTCTGCGCCGAGCCTTCTTTATAACGGGTTGACAAGGAGCGGCATTTTCATCTTTCACGGCCTGTTGAAGGAGACGTTGCGTTCTGGCTTTCTCGTAGATGGTCATTTCGCGATTGTGATCATCTCGGACCTTTTGACCAGCTTCCCTTATAAGCCTGTCCATTTGTTCTTCAAACGACGGACCGGGCACTTTTGCATCAGGAACTTTTACTGTCTCAGGATCAGCGTTGTTCCATTGAGCATCTACTTCTTCATTGAAGTCGTGCACGACGTAACAGTCGCGAAGCAGTTCTCGTTTCTTGGGGCGAATGTATCCGAGCCCGATCGTCTCCATCCTCCCATTAGGCAGCTTGCGTTGAGTCCCAGGAACGTTCCAGACCCTGTCATAGAATTTGGCCTTTCTAACGGTCAGTTTGAAGGGTATCCCTTGGCGCTTCAACAGCTTCTTCAAGCCTTCTGTATAATATTTGGGTAGACGGATGGGTTGAAGTCCGTCCGGCGTAGGATCTACCCCGTCCCAGATTTCTTTCTCCACTTTGTTTTCTTCAGAGCAGTAGAATAGAATTGCCTTCTCACCTTCTCGCCTTGGAGGGATATATAACGTTTGCAGCTCTTCTACATTGTAAATATTAAGTGCATCCAGCTCTTTATGGTGTTTAAGCGGCACTATGGCGACTTGTAGACTTTGCCCTTCGTCAGCGGACGTTCGTATTGAAGGTCGAGCAGAGAATACAGCATGGATCTCATCTTCCGAGTCGCTACCAAAGACCAACGTAGGAGTGGACGGTCCTAGCTTGTTGTGTTGGGACGGACCCGAACAAACTATCTCATCTTCCTCCTCGGTATCACTGCCGAAGACAGGGATGGTGGCGCTAGATTTGTTCTCTGGCTTGTGACACTTCTCCATGTCTTCGAAATCCGGTAAGAAGCATTTGGCATCTTCATATTTGCGGACCTCGTTCACAGAGAACGGGTTCAGTTCTCCTGTCACGGTATACTCGAAACCATCCTTAAAATACTTCATACACTGATGTTGTGTAGAAGGGATGATGTTGTACTCGTGTAACCATGGTCGGCCGAGCAAAGCGTTGTAGCATGTCTTAGCATCTATGGCGTGGAATTTAATATCCGTGACGAGTAGCCCAAAGCGTAGCGTCAGTATCACAGATCCAAGAGTCTTTGACGATTGGGAGTCGAACCCGGAGATGGTGATCTTATCCCGAGCAAGGTGCTGGACGCTCATGCAGATTTCTTTTAACACCCGCACGTTGAGGAGATTAACGGAGGATCCATTGTCGATCAGGATTTTGCCTATCTTAATATCGTGGCAGTATCCTGAGACATAGAGGGGGCGATTGTGTTCGCACGTCCCAGGGAGAAGGTCCTCGTCGCCGAGAGTGACATCGGCCGCGTGCACTTCCTCCAATTCATCCTTCATCTTTTCCTCGGCCAGGCATGCTTGGAATTGTTCTGGATCTTGGAGTGCCTTAATCAATGAATCTCTCGCCTCTTTTGATAGCAAAAGGGCGTCAAGAATGCTGAGCTGTGAGGGCAGCTTCCTTAGATGTGCTAAGACGTTGTAATCCACCTTATTCTTCTTTGGCGGGTCTTTGGCAGCTAGCTCTTCCACCACTTGGTCATCTAAGACGATATCTTCAGGGACCTTTTCTTTCCCTTTATCTTTTCTGTTTGAGGGTCCGAGGTTCTTTTCGGGCAGCGTGCGATTACGTAGCCGGATATTTTCGCAGACCTTCGGCTCTTCTTCTTTTCCCGGAGTGGATTCTTTAAAGAGAGGGGCAAGTTCCAGCTCCTCATCAGAATCGCTCCCGAATGTAGGCACTTGTGATCTACCGGTGTTAACCATGCAACAATCGCCAGCAGTTCTTTTAAGCCCTTCGGTCGTATTTCTTTGCTCCCGACGAGTTTTGCGTTTTTCTCGTTTAAAGTGTTGTCGATGAGCAACATATCCTTGCCACCATCTATCAAAAGCTTTACACTCTTGAGTGGGGTACGAAATCTTCCGATGATACAAGCAATAGGAGGGGTGTGTTTCCACTTCACCGGTGATGTTTCCTTCAGAGGATGGTAGCTTCATGCCCACTGATACGGCCTTAGCAAACTTTTTCCTCATCTTGAATTGGCTTTTGTCGGCAGCGGAGATGTTTTGCTTTTTCTCCAGCGGGATCATCTCAGCTCTTTCATCAAGTCGCTGGCGCTTGGCCCTTTCCAATATAGCCGTCTTGCGTTCTCGATCAGCTTTACTTTTCAATCGAGCTTCGTTGAGGAATGCGTCAATTTCCTCATCTGATGGCCCCAGAATTTTTGAGTCAGGGTTTGCCCATAGCGTTTCAGTACAAGAAGTTTCCTCATCGTCTATGAACGAGTGGGAAATCACATGACAGCTCGCCACGCATTCCTCAGAATCATCAGATGAACTTTCTCCCTCATCTTCCTTTTGAAAGACGTGATTGAGGAATTCTTGGAATGTAATGGGAGTCCGTGCCTTCTGGTTGTATTCCTCCAGCGCGTCAATTTGTTTTTGCAAGTCCGTACACTTGTCGCCAGGCTTCACGGGCTTCTTTGACTTCTTTGAAGATTTCGACGGCTGGCTATGAATGCTTGGGCCACCTCCATCAATCTTTTGAGTTGAACGAGGCTTCAACATCCCTTCAATGATCTGCGGCTCCAACGGGTTCTTCCACTTGATCGCTGGACATGTCTGAAGATCGTTTAGCATCCTCTTTGTCTTGGCTGATAATACAACCTCCCAAGGAGCTTCTTCAACGACGGAGCATGTTGCCCCCGGCGTATTCGTCCCCTTAGAGGTGTGGGGCTACGGGGGATTCACCTTCCATTTGTCAGATAACGCGAACTTGCACTGTCGGTACTGGTTTTCAAGCCAATTTTTGAAAACGTAGCAATCTTCGATCGGATGATCCAGTACCCGATGATAAGGACAGTAGTTGGGCTCGTTGACGTCACTTAGTTGCAACGGACGTTTTGGATCCGGCAGATTTATGAGTCTGTTGCGTAATGCCAGCTCGAATAACCTTCTCTTTTTATCGCGGGGAAACGAGTAAGAACGTCCTAGCCTCTCCTCAAGGGCTAAGTACGGACGCACATTATTTTGACGAGCAACCGGCTTCGAGTCGCTCGGTTGTTGTTGAGCATTAGCGACAACGATCGCTTTTCCCTTCCCCTTGTCATTTCGGGAGTCTGGCTTTGGGAGAGGAGGTTTATGGCCCATCTGATCCATCTGTGCTAGCTTGTCAATCAAGGCCTGGAAGGTAGTCGGCTTGAAAAACATCATAAACTGCGAGATGGTTGCTTGTGGATCAAGGGTTCCCACAAACATACCCACTGCGGGAGCTTCTTCAATGCGCTGCTCGCACTTCGACCATAAGTTCCGCCACCGTATAGCGTACTGAACCCATGTCTCGCCTGGTTTTACCCTGGCGCTAATCAATGCCGTCATCGGGGTACGTTCACTGGCGCTTGCAAAACGCTGAGTAAACAACAGCTCCATCTCCGCGAAGGTCTTGATCGAGTCGTTCGGGAGCTCAGAGTACCACTCGAACGCCGTATCTGATAAACTTCCAACAAACTGGCGAAGCAATAGCTTGTCGTCACCGCCGGTGTTGCCGCAGAGTGCCCTGAACTGGGCAACGTGCTGGTGAGGATTGCCTGTCCCCTTATAGACATGGAACTTAGGAATTATGTAACCGGGTGGGTACTTGATTTGATCATACCAACTTGGATATGGCCGCCCTGTTTTTACGACCTGACCGTCCGCTTCGGTCGCGTGATGAACCCGTATTTGCTGGGCGATGTACCCATCCAAATCAGCTTTGGAGATTGTATCCTCCTTAGCCATCGACAGAGCTGGTGGAGGATTTGATGTTTCTCCCCTATCGTCTCCAAAGACGATCGGGGGCTCTTCGGTCGGAGGATCTTGCTGTATCATCATTCCTATCATGTCTTGGAAGAGGAGGCCCATACGCTGTATGTTGGCTGCTTGTTCAGCAGCCTCTTTGTCCTTCTTCTCCAATATCCGACGAAGGAATTCGGCGTCGGTTTCTTCCTCTTGGCGTTCTTCTGAGGACGTTTCAGGATTTTCTTTTGGCCCTGTAAGTGCGGCCATAGCGTTCATCATTTCTTGGAGCTTCTGCTGCTGCTCCTGCGCCTTGGTCACTGACCTCGTGTGCGGTCTATGACCTGTTGATATGCGGCTATCCTCCTTTCCCGATGCCACATAAACTGTATGAACTATCATGCTCCCAGACTTAAGGCGTTTAGGCTCACCACCTTTGGCATTTGCCGCGGGCGCGGGGGGTTTCTCCGGCCTTCTTCTTTTGTGGGCCGTTGAAGTGGAGGGGGCCGTTGCAGTAGGCATCTTGGTGATTGTTGTCCTCTGTTGTTTAATAGGACGGTCCTTTTCTTTTTGCACCTTCGCCTTCTTCTGTTGACGAGAATAACCTGGGTCAATCACGGAGTCTTGAACCCTACGCCAAACCTTGTATATTTTTTAGGACAGCCGTTGAGGGGGCTGTTCTTGCTTCGTTTCCGGAACTCTCTCCGCAGGTGGAGGAGATCTTTTCAGTGTAGCGGTTGGAGAGTTCTTGCGTACCCTCCTCAGCAGTTCAAAGCTGTTCCCAGTTGGAACAGCAGCGTTGACTTCCACCACTGGAGCCGGTGGAGTTAGCCCTGAGGGGGAGTTGCCCCCTGCCTTCCTCACTCGTCGCCAATAGCGACGTCGAGCACGACGAGCCGTTGGGACTGGCTCGGAGATAGAGATTGCTTCTTTTTGCCCCCTGCCTGAATGAGGCGTCGCTGGTGTTAACCTCTCAAAGACTGAGATTGTCCTTTGAGGGATGATATTTAACCTGTCGAAGAGAGATCCTCGGGCAGGGGCAGGAGCAGGAATCGTCAGTCTTGAAAAGACTGACTCTTTGACAGGGGAAGCCGCCTTGACGACTTCTGGAGCAACAGTTATTGCCTTCCTTGGGACAGCCAATTTAGAGTTCTGATTTAGCCTGGTGAAAACAGAGGCTGTCGGTTTGGTAGTGGGCGACCCGTTGACAGGGGTCGTCGTAGCAGTGAGCCGGTCGAAGATCGACTTCTTGTTCACTTCCGGTGCAGGTATTGGCATAGGGAAGCTTGTAGGAGGGATCATGGTCCCGAAAAACAGGCCGGTGGTGGCCTGAGTCACCTGGTCTACCGGCAGAGAGAGGAAGGAAGCCGCTTGGGGCCCATATGATACACCTCTGGGGGAGGTGGGGCGTCCATTGCAGTGGCACTTCGAGCAGTCGGTGCAGTTAGAGGCCATTGAATCTTGAGTTCTGCGCCAGGCAAAAGACCAAATCTTAGTAACTTGAAATCCAAAGGCAACCACTTAACAAACCGCGATTGGTTCACGAGGATGACACACGAAGTGTGGAGTGGAAAGAGGAAAAGGTCCCACCGGGCGTGCCAGAATCTGTTCCCCTCCGAAAGGCGGCCGAGACATTAGGACGTCTTGCCTGAGATTCGGGGCAGATGCTATATGGTTTTATCCTTCTACCTCTCCGAAGATGCCAAGATGATTTATGGCACCGTGTATCGGAGGTTTAGACGGATGCGGCCAATGTAGCAGACTTCGTCAGATTCCCCTCGCTAGAGGGGTTTTTGATTGTGGGGATGCTCTTCCCTGCAGGCGCAAGCCCCTGCAGTTAATTACGCTACCGCATCGCGGCAGCCACTTTCTCCTTCTCCAGAATTTCACTTCGTGTCGTGTGTGTTTGTTTTGTTTGTGGTTGCCCGTAGATTGTATACGGAGACTGAGTAATGCCATCGCCCGTAGGACGTGGATTAGTCCAAATCCGTATTTACTTAGATTTGGGTTTGGTGTTTTAGTTTAAGGATACGTTAGCCGTGTTGAGGCTAAAATCAACTTCAACATTCGTTAAGGATACGTTAGTCCTGTTTGAGACTAAGATCAACTTAACGTGGTGATCCATTTAATATATGGCCGTCAGGACTCATCACCTCTCTGACGTCGTTGAAGGATTACAACGATAGGTGTCAGAGGAGTTCAGAGATGTACCCTTGAACCAAAGTTGATTTGGAGTTTTATAGTCCATTTGAATGTTTAAGGATACGTTAGCCGTGTTTGGGGCTAAGATCAACTTAATCGGGATCATTTAGATCCGGCAAAAGAGCATTTGGAGGCTCTATTGTTCCAGTTTAGGGACGTAGTGGTCCACAGGTAGTTTAAGGACGTTGCGGTCCATGTTCCAGTTTAGGGATGTGGTGGTCCATGTTCCAGTTTAGGGACGTGGTGGTCCACATTCCCATTAAGGGACGAGCATTAGTTTAAGGACATTTCGGTCCAACATTCCCATTTTGGGACGAATATTAGTTTAAGGACGTTTCGGTCTACGAGTTTAAGGACCCCGCAGTCCGTATCGATGTGTGGTCGTCGGGACTCGTCACCTCTCTGACGTCGTTGAAGGATTACAACGATAGGGGTCAGAGGAGTTCAGAGATGTACCCTTGAACCGGATGTAAATTGATTTAGGAGAGCAGTCTTGCTCAGTCAATTTAATTTGAGGACTTACGGCCATGATTGGGCTAAGTCCAGTTGAGAATATTCAATGTTTTTTATCTTTGGCCTATTAGGCCTGTGCTAGGGCTTTGCCCCTGTTTAATAATGCACGGCATTTTTGTTTGGTCTATTAGACCTTTATTTGGGCTCTGCCCTTTTATAAATGATGCACATCATCTGTTTTTATTTGGGCTCTGCCCCCCTTTTTTATTAAATAATGCATTGCATTTAATTTGGCCTGTTAGGCCCTTTTTAATTGGGCTTGGCCCTTCTGTAAATGCATTACATTTTCAGGCGCTTTGCGCCAATCAGAGAGCGCAAGCGCTTGTGATGACGACACGTGTCATGAAAGCGCAGTGCGCTGCGCTTGCGCTGCTGACACGTGGCGCTCTCCCAAGAGCGCAACAGCGCAGTTTGGAAGTGCAAAGCACTAAGAATCTTTTAGATTCAAGAACAGAAGTGCAAAGCATTATTTGATTTCTTGATCTAATTTAGATCAAAGAAAAGATAAGTTTTTTCTTGTTTTTTCTTATCTCAAAGAACCAAAGGTTCATAAAAAATGCAAAGCACTATTCTATTATATATTTTTTATTTTTATTAAAGGTCATTTATCTTGTTTTTAGATCTATGATCTGTTCATAAGAGAACTTTCTCTTCCTTCTAAAGGTTTTTACCTTTTTTTTTTCTTGAGGAGTTCTTCAGAGTTCTCTTTCTCTCTTTCTTTTTTTTTTAGAAAATGTTGATGCCTTTGAATTGAGGCCTAGGGTCCTTTTTATAGTGCCCATAAATTAGTTAAATTTTGTAAAGAGATCTTTCTCTGAGTGATTTGGGAAATTTTCCCCACCGTTGGATATTTGATCCAAGGGCTTCTGTTTTACAGAAGAAAATCTTCTTGTTTTAACAAGAACAGAAAGATTTCTTTAAAATCTTAATTCTGTTTGGCGCAAATGCTCCAGCGCGTGACACGTGTCGCGCAGCGCAACTGCGCTAGCGCATCTGCGCTGACACGTGTCGCGCAGCGCACAGCGCAGCGCAACTGCGCTAGCGCATCTGCGCTGACACGTGTCACGCAGCGCAGTGCTAGCGCAACTGAAACGTTGCTTTCTTTAATTTTGCTTAAAATAGAGCTTTGCTCTGATTGGGCGCGCCTTCTTGGGCGCTGCGCTGACGTATCAGCGCCTGACATGTGGCGCGTTGCGCCCGAGATTTGAAGCGTTGCTTCAAAATTTTGAATTTTGAATTTCAACAGAGCTTTGCTCTGATTGGGCGAAACAAACGGGACCGCATATTATGGCGTTGAGACCGAGAGGACCTTACTCTAGAATCGGCAAGCTATTCGCCGCACTCATAGAGGGTATAGGTTGGCCTACGGAGGGGTGCTCAAATTACTAAATTCCGTGAAGTGGTGGGTGGCCAATTCACTTTATTGATTGGGGTTGCCTCACTTCTGGGATTGACGGGTAACTTGCTGCACTCGCAAGGGGTCCAGCTTCTTCATTGTACTGGCTATCTACACGACCCGGGAACGCCGCGTCTCATTTACGGCTCAAATAAAACGCGGGGCTCCTAGTTTATCCGCTTTTCCATATTATTGTTCGCATGCCTGTGATGATTTTTATCTGCTTGTGATGGCTATTATGTGCCTGCGATATTGATATATATTATATATTCAGTTGATGTTTCTATATGTTTTGCATCAGCGCTAGTCCTGCCCCCGCTCTGCCGTTAGTTAAATAATTTAACGGTGCATGACGGCCCCCGTGGCGAATGCGGATGTCATATAAAAGCATGCTATTTTGGTCGTTTCTTTTATGGCTTGGAAACATAAAATGATGGGAACACATTATCTAAATAATACAAGGAAAATAAACCTAAATGATGTTGTCAGAACTAATTTTAAAACTACTCGGTTTTCTTCAAAATTCATAGTCGTATTCTTTTGTTTTGCGTAGAGGTATTCGGTTAGGAATATCCTGCACCTCATTTTATGAGGGAAGAGCCTCGATCCCTTCACAGGGAGTTCGCTCTTAAGCAAAAGTTTATGTTACTAATTTTAAAAGGCAGAGTTTAAACAACTCCATTTCAAAGCCACTCGAGTTTCTTCAACGATATCCAGTTCATTACGTTAAAGGTTTTTCGCCAAAAACCAGCCGTAGCTCTCCATCATTTCCTACAAGTAGTACTTAGTATTCGTGCCGCGTTGGTTGACTGTGTCAAAGCGTAGTGTGCGATAGCTAAGTGGTTCTTGTTTGTAGTAAGTAGTGCGATTGATTAAGACAGTCGTGCGGCCCTATTGACTGTGTCAAGGGCTCGTGTGGGTGGGTTTAATGCAATTAAGATAATGACGGGTTGAACTTGACTGGGACCTTTTGATTTATTGACTGTGTCAAGGTCACTTGGGTCCTAGGGATAAAAACCATATCGGAAGTTTCAAACATACGGGAAACTTCCCAGGCTAGCGCATACCATCTGGAGTGTGGTGACTTGAGTGGATTCCGTCAAGTTATCACATGATAATAGCTGTGTCCCGATTCTCACTGATGAGTATGTATTACTCCTCGGAAGATCTTTCACTTCACAATTAACTAACCTATTACGTGTCTAGAAAGTGTTAACGAGTCTGTCTCTGCGAAAATGGGGTTATTAATCGGGTACGTACGAAAGCACGAGGGACCTCCCTCTGAGTACCAACACTGGCCTAGTTGAACAGCTAGCTAACTTGTAAAGTATATATGATCCAGACTAGTTCTCCTTTTAGGGTTTGAAGGAGAATTCGAGAAAATAGTGGGAGCCATCCTGATTAGATAAAGTGATAACCAATCTAATCTTGATAGAGTGCACGCTTACTGTTTTTTTCCTCTCTCTGGTATAGCGACCCATGACTTACTTTAAACATTAAAAACTCATGAACCAAGTTAACCTCTTACTCACTTGGGCTTTGGATTTTCATGATTCACAACAAAGTCGTATATATCGTTGCTACCCCTACTTTACCCTTTGCATTTCTTCTGAACACGTTGTATCACTACGATGATCATAATGCTTGGAACGACCATCGTATACTTACATACGAACTCGAAGAAGTTACTTCAGTCGAGTATGGCCATAAGTTCTGGAGACATTGAATATGATTATTTGGTTGTCTCTTCCTTTTAGCTTCTCTCAGGTTGCGAGAGCTCCTTGTATTAGGAGAGTACACCTATTACACTTATTGGATAGTCTTTTTATAAATCTTAGGCTAGTGCCGAATGATAAGGAAGGAAGAAAATCAATTAGTCTAAGTGCGGTGTGCAGAAGATAAGATGTAGATACATATGAAGAAATTGAAGTGAGGGCAAAAGAAATTGCGATTACTGTCATGAATCTGGATAATAGAAAATGAATTACTAGGAATACTGACTACCCCCTTAAAACATTTTCATGTTTCAGATTTTCGGTGTATTTGTAAAAGAGAACCGTTTTCCCAATTAATTTTGACTGCAGGGCATGTATTTACTGGATTTAGATCTCATATCTGTACCGTGTTACAGATGATGAGTAGGAGTAGAATATTGGGAAATAGGCAATTTGATCTTTAATATCAGAATTTGCTGCAATTGGTGATATTGGAGTAAATCGCATGTTTTTGCTTAACGGCAAATATTTGGTTTCGAATAACCGTTGTTATGCACCAAATTTTAAAATGAAATATCTATACCTTTATTTTATAAAGTGAGATATGCATTTTGAAAATTGTATTTTAAACATTTGCCTTTATCAATTGAGGATAAAATAAGGTGCATTGAATAACGGTGTAAGACATTCTCGACCAAAATAGAGTTTTCAATTTACAAAACACAGAATTCGAGTTATTATACTCTTGGGACTTATACATGAAAATTTATGTTGTCCAGTATCCTTCGGGACAAGGGTTGGTACTCTTACTTCATTCAAGTTTACCTATGAGTTCTCTGGTTTTAGACAAGCATTTATTTTAATGCAAGGTCCAAAGATTTTGAGAAGTTTATAGGTATAAGAATAAAGTAGAGAACCATGCATTGGAAGTATCAGGATTCTTTGAGGTGATTGAAAAAATAGATACTTATACTAGGTATTCCATCAAGTAATATTGAGAACTTGATTCTCTTACAGGCTGCTCATCCGTGAGTGCGCTCCTTGATGAGTAATATTGTATTGTCATTTTTTCCATTAGGTGATATGCACTGGAAATACCTGTATGACACTTGAATGTGGTTCCATTTAAATTAGTGCCTAATTCTATTTGGACATAGAATGATTACATATATTGAGGTTGTTAAGATATGCAGTTATCCGGTTTCTGTTTAAAAGCAGAATCCGGACAACCTCAAGGCACGTTTCGGTAATGGTGGTTTGTGGATTATCCCAAGCATTCACTCGGATTTTATTTTCTACCATTTTCAAGAATCCAGGTTTCTGCTAGCTCTCTTAACCCCCAGCCTGCTATCCGAGTAGCGGGACCCCCGTAAACTCTGCGTGGCCCCCGATACTTCCAAATCCCCTCCAAAACACAACACACACACTGCAGATTGAGTTCGCATGACTAGTTGACCCGTCAATCGGAGGTTCCTTCGCTTCAAAGGCAAGGGGTAATTAACGGTAGTTTAGTCCGCTGCTGCCGGAGATTTGATCCTCATGATCAATAAAACCTGGCCTACCCTAGGCAGGGGGGATCTATAATGCTCCTGACAAGCGATTCGTATTCCTATCTCAATGGGGTGACGAAAAACACTCTATAGATTCTGGCACGCTCGGTGGGATTTTTTCTCTCCTCCCATATTTCGAGTTAAACGTTCATGCGAACTCAATCAACATATATATCGATTGCCTGTACTGAAGTCATTTTTTTGTGTACAGATTAACAGCTTTCAATCACAATCTCGAACTCAGTAATCATGTCTCCCAAGACGAGCTTCATTTTTTACGCCACTTCGATTCCCTATGTGGTTAAGATCAATGCCCGCGTAGTTCTCCCTGCAAGTCTCAGCCGGCAATGGAAGGAACCGCCCTATCAATTTAGGTCCGTCATTATCTGCCCTGCCGGAAGCACTCATCTGGCAGAGGCCCCGGCAAACCTAGCGGCCAAACCGACCTCAAGGGGCAGGAGGCCGAACGTTGTGGTCGCCAAAGCATCCCACCCCCAAATACAAATCCGTATTCGAACGTGGGAAGCGGGGCGTGACAGGTTCTCTACTGTTCCGACTGGGGGAAAGGCCGTCAACATCAATGGAGCCACAAAGCATCTCCAGCAAGCTCAGACGGTGCCTTTGACAATCATGTGAGCAGGCATATTTTCTGGACTCTCTATCAATCGATCTATAGTGTCTTCCCGAAGGGCCGAAGCTTGCCAAGTGCTCAAAACGGAAAAATTGAGGCAGAAGCGGCTCAGATATAGAGCTAACAAAAGGGCCAGGGCTCCTGCCAAGTTGAACCTTATGAGGTTCCAAGAGTAGGATTACTCCGCATCGACAGATGAGTCGGCCGTAAAAATCAGCAACTCCTTCGAACCCCTGAAGTGGGTTCAGAAAAATGCTATGACCGCCAGAATCAAGAAGACAGCAGTCTGAACGATGCTACAAAGAGACGTGTCCCAGCCCTAACAGAGAAAACATGACACCGTCCCTTCAAAAGTCTATCAGGCACTCTTTACCGCATGAAAACAGCAGGACGGAGCCAAAATGGAAGTGCCAACACCATTCAAGAACCCGGTCAGGCCAACCGCCTTCAATCGATTGCCCGTTATCGAAATAGGAGGGCCACGACAGCAATCCGTGAAATTAGCTACTTATAATGAAAAGACGATTGGATATGTTATCCATATGGTCTATATGGCTGGCGCGTGTCCCAGCGACAACTTGCGCAGCAAAAGTAAAGATGGGGCTACCACGTCCCAAGCCCAATCTGGATTGAATGTGGTTGCCGTGTCCCAAGATCAGCCGCCTCCGCTGGATGACGAAGATCCTCTTGATGAGGCCGATAAGCAGAAATACCCCTTGGTCTATGTGGAGTCAAGCTCGGACAATGAGGAAGAGCCGACTTTCTACCCCAGGACTGCAGAGTAAGAGCTGCTTCAAAAGCTTCGAAAATAGCTCAGGAGTAAAGATAAAGAGATGACCAAGCTCTATTCAAAAATTGTTGACATAACGAACGTTGTGATGCAGCTTATGGCTCAAATTGCTCGGGCGCCTCCCAATCAAGCACAAGTCTCTACTCATAAGCCAGGTGATGACCCGAAGCAACCGATGCCTGTCCCCTTCGGTCCAAGATTAGGCAAGCCGCATGAGAGCCGGCCACATTCTGCTTCTAGGGATGCCCTGGCCCCAGATAGCACCATCCCGCTATCATAAGATCGGATAATGGATTTGGTCACCAGCAAGGTTAAAACATTGGTGGCCGAAGCCGAAGCTAAGAAAGAAATTGGTAATAGTGGGCGGATATATCCCGCACAGTACGATCTAATCGAGTTCCCGAGTGGTTACGTCATTCCTAGTTTTGAAAGATCTGACGGGAAGGGAAACGCAAATCAGCATGTCGCCCACTTTAAAGCGTCGTGCGAAAATACAGGGGGCAATGATGCGCTCCTTCTTCGTCAGTTTGTCAACAGCCTGACCGGTGTCGCTTTCGACTGGTACGCAAGCATACCAGACGGATCCGTCACCACTTTTGCCCAAATGGAGTCTCTATTTCGACAAAGGTTCACGAGCGTCACTGATAAAATCTCCATTGTTGACCTTGTGAGGACCAAGCCGGGAAAGAACAAAAGCAACATAGACTTTATTGACCGATGGCGTAATCTCACGGTCAAGTGCGAACCGCCATTGGAGCAGGACCAGTCTGTCAGCCTTCTTAGGGACTCTCAACAATTGGATGGTCCATTCTTATGTACAGCGGGTCTCAAGACTTTTTAGGAGCTAACCAAGAGAGTACAAATGTTGGAACGCTCGAAGCAAGAGTCTATCCTGGACTCTCAAGGTGACAAGTCTTGGAAGAGAAAGAGAGACGACAATCATAGAAGCGGGAATTCCAGCAATACCAATGTCTTCAATGCGTCCGACAATGAAGACAAGTGAAAGGCAGGCGAATCCAAAACCAACCGGTCTCGAAAGCCAGTGCTGGGAGGAGAAGGGCCTTCTCTAGAGGAGAAAAAACAAGATTTACTCTTTCGGAAGGGATAAGGTCCGCAAGATATTCAAAGATGCCTTGAACAACGATCTACAATTGCCAGAGTCGAAAAGACCCCACAAAGCAAAAATGACCGACAGTCCTCTATATTGCCCTACCACCGAGTAGTGAGCCATGCGATCGAGGATTGCTATATTTTCAAAGATTGGGTCGAGAAGCAGTACAAGACTGGGAAGATCGAACTGTCCAAGAGTGTGTTGGTGAACAATCAAGTTGCGACCAACAACTTTATACAGACAGAAGCTGAAGCCTTCTGGGATCAGACGACTGCATCTGCTGCCTCAGGAAAGTAATCCGACTCGCCGCATCCTTCATGGAGTATGCACATATCTAATAAGACGGAGAAGATGCTAAAGCTACTTCAGAAAAAGCCTAGAACAGAATGGGAAGGGCAGAAAGAGCCCATCGTTCCAGCTACCACTTCGGCTCAATCAGGCTCAAAATCCAAAATACTCAAGAAAAAGAAAAGTGTAAGTCGACGTGAAAAAGAGTCAGCAGGGAGATCGACCATTCAAAAATATATTGATTCCTTTGAAGACTATGAATAAAAGAAAAGAACTCTAATTCAATTGAAGGAGTTCTTCCCCGTAGAAGCGGCTAAGATTCTGGAGGAGCTGGAAGAAGACTCCGATGACAAGATCCCTATAATGACCTGCTATGTCATCCACCTTGATAGGGACTCTGAGAAAGAACTTTGTTTTCCTAAAGAAGACGAGGATCTAGCCACGAAGGCCAACCAAATCCAGCTCAGAAGCGGCAAAGCTCTACCGCCAAATCAGGGCAACGCGCCAAAAGGAAAGGAAAAACAAGTCGCTAATGAAGAAGATGGCGGAGAGCCGGCTCATGAAAACTCGAGTCCTTCCTCAGTAGGCTATAATGTCTTGGCTCATCTCCGGAAGCTTCCGTCTCTCCTGAGCATCTACGATGCTTTGGTCCTATCTAATGAGCTTAGAGATGTTCTCCTTCATGCTCTACAAAACCTCGAGCGGTACCAGGCTCACTTTGCGGAGATTAATATGAAAGAAGAACAACACACTCTATATGCCGCCGTGGTCACGTTTAAGGATGAAGACCTGCTACTAGGAACAGTTGAGCATAACCGGCCACTTTACGTGACCGCATACAGCGATAGAGATCGGATTAATCGCATATTGATTGATCCAGGATCCTCAGTGAACATCATGAACTTGCGAACTCTGAAGAGTTTGTCAATGGACATCCGACACCTGTCAAGGGAAAGAATCTTCATTCAAGGCTTCAATCAAAATTGCTAGCAAGTTCTGGGATCTATAGCTCTGCCGATCAGGTTCGGGGACCTACAAACCGAAGCCAAGATATACGTGATAGACGCCAACACGTCTTATAAAATTCTCCTAGGACGGCCGTAGCTCCACGATTATGGTATCGTTTCGTCAACTCTGTTGGGGTCAAAAATTACACCCTATTTGATCAAGTCAAAGTCAAAGTCAACCCCAAGTAAGCGGGTCTAAGTCCAGGTCAAGTGGGTCCATGCCCAAGTCGAACCCGAACATGAAGAGGCCGGCCTCCTTCATACCAAGAAGAAAATTATGTAATAAATAAGTATGATATAATTTTCATGCATGAATGTAAAATAAATGGGCAAAAAGCCAAATTTTTGTGAGGCCCATGGCTCATGTGCAAAAGAAATGAGCACATGAGGCATGGGATAGGCAAAATGTCATTCTGTAAAGCCTAAGGGGCTATATGTAAATTTGTAAGCCTATATAAGGCAACATGATAATGAAATAAAAAAATAACTTTTCATTCTCTTAAACTCTAGGGTTTTTGTGCCTCCTTCTCCTTCCTCAAGGTTCTAAACCTTCTTCCCCTTTTTTGAATTAAATCAAGAGTTTTACTCTTTTTTTCCAAAAAGAAATAGTTTTTCACCACAAAATCCTTGAAGGGGAACGCGGATCTTCTATCAAATCTCCAAAAGGGGAGATTTTTAAAATCTCGCTCTCTTTTCTCCAAGATCCAGCCAATAGAGAGGAAGAAGAAGGAGACCCACCTCCAAAAACCCTACTTTGGGGAAGATCCCGGGCCCAAGGGAGAAGAAAGGAGTCCCCTTTCATCAGCTCCAAAAATATCTTAAGAGTTTAACTCCTCAAAAAAAATATTATACATATATAAAATAATAAATCTTTTTTTTTTAGAGTACAACTCCCAGTGCAAGGGCTAAGCCCCTTTGTCCTCTTTATCAGGAGTTCAACTCCAAAAGTCAATCGGGAGCACAGCTCGCAGTGCAGGGACAAAGTCCCTTTTCTTGCTGACGCCCAGCGCCCGCGTGCCAAGCACGTGGGGCGCTGCCAAGCGCATGAGGCGCCTATGCCCAGCGCCCGCATGCTAGGCACGTGATGCGCTGGCACCCACACGTACTTTGGACGCCATTCTTCCCTTTTTTTTATACACACACACACTCTCTACAACAGTTTCCCCGTTAGAAAAAAATTCTAGCGGGGCGCTGCCCCGCATCCCGCAAGGGGGCTGCTAGCTCCATTGACCCCCAGCCCGCTATCCGGGTAGCGGGACCCCCGTAAAACTCTGCGGGGACCCCGATATATCCAAAACCCCTCAATACACGCATACACACACTGCACATTGAGTTCACATGACCTGTTTGACCCGTCAATCGGAGGTTCCCTCGCCTCAAAAGCGAGGGGTAATTAATGGCAGCTTAGTTCGCGGCTGCCGAAGATTCGGATCCCCACAATCAATAAACCCCGGCCTACCTTAGGCAGGGGGAATCTGTAGTACGCCTGACAAGCGCGCGCGTATTCCCATCTCAATGGGGTGACGAAAAACACCCTACAAACTCTCTATCAATGCATGAAGTATACCAAAAATGCTGAAGAAATATGTATTGACGGAGACATTCATCCATTCGGTATGCATGAAGTCCGATATGAAGATTCTCGGTACTTCATGAACCCCCAAAATAATGAGCCACAACTAACCAAAGACAGAATGGCTCCGAAACTCAAAAGAAAATCTGAACCGGCTGTCACTTTCAAAAGCAAAAACCCCCCCAAATGCGTCCGCGTTTCGGCAGTGACACTAATGAATCCAACGCTGGAAGTCCATCCGTCCGTAAAACTTGCCATAATTATGGTAGCGATACGGATGAGTCTGATGTTGAAGGCCCATCCAGCAGCAAAATTCGCCCTCATTTCGGCAGCGACATTGAAGGGTCGGAGGAAGAGACCCGCCTTGCAACAGCTATGCAGATTGAGCCCTCATGCAAAAAGCGAAGCTAAAAGAAACCGTTGAGATTACAGAAGGGTCCCTAGCTATCACAAGGGTGCAAGAACAGATGTACAAGGAACTAGATTCTTTGTCAGTCTCTACCGTGAACCAACTGCAAACTTTCCATGTTCCCAGAAGGAAAAGTGGACAGAAGAGCATTCTGTTTTATCGGTCAAATCCTGTCGTGCATCCGGATGATTTTTCTGTCACGTGCCTTCCCTATAAGAGAGGAATAAGAGCTATCCTTAATCCCAGATATTATGCGCCCGAGATGCAGGAATATTTTAAAAAGTGCGGATGTCGGTTATATCAAATGGAATCCGAAGCGAAGTTTTATGAGGGACTATGGCATCCGCCTCAGATCCGAGAATTCATCGATGGACGAATTCCAGATAGACGAGACATAGGTTTCAGTCAACCTGATTCCAAAGCATGATATATAATCCATGTTGGTGAAACCAGCGAAAGGTCAAATGATGACGATGAGATAGCCGAGCTAGAAGAAGCTTCTCGAGAGCTCGAAGATGGCGGACAAGCAACTTTTGACGAGCTAACCGAGGTTGATTTGGGAACGCCCGATAATCCAAGGTCGGCCTACATCAGCTCACTCTTGTCAGAGGAAATGAAAGCAGATAGTCACCCTGCTGTATGAGTTCGCCGACTTCTTCGCGTGGGCGTACAAATAAATGCCTGGTCTCTCCCCTGATGTAGTCGTGCATAAGCTGGATATTTCTCCTGATATCAAGCCAATCAAACAAGCTCCTCGAAGAATGAGAAAGGAGTTAGAAGAAAAGGTCATCGAGGAAACCAAGAAACTCATCGATGCCAGTTCATCAGAGAAGAGAAATATGTGGATTGGATCGCATGCATCGTCCCTGTGAAAAAGAAGAATGTGCAGATCTGAGTCTGTGTCGATTTCAGGGACCTTAACAAGGCATGCCCTAAAGATGATTTCCCGCTTCCGGTCATGGAAATGATGGTCGATGACACCTCAAATTACGATCTGTTCACCTTCATGGATGGTTCGTCTGGATACAATCAGATAAAAATGTCGCCTGAGAATGAGAAGCATACAACATTTCGAACCCCGGTCGGCATATACTGTTACAAAATGATGCCGTTCAAACTGAAGAACGCAAGTGCTACATATCAAAGGGCAATGACTAATATCTTTAATGACCTAATTCATAAAGTCATCGAATGTTATATTGATGATCTGGTCATCCAAACTAAAGCCAAGGCCGATTACATCCAAGATCTTAGGACCGTTCTCGCTAGACTGAGGGAATATGATCTGAACATGAATCCTCTGAAGTGCGCTTTTGGCATGTCATCGGGAAAATTCCTGGTCTTCATAGTCCGACATCGAGGGATCGAAGTTGACCCATCCAAGATAAAGGCCATCATGGAGATGCCCCCTCCGAAGAATCTGACGCGGCTAAGATCTTTTCAAGGCAAGCTTGCTTATATATGAAGGTTCATCTCAAATTTATCGGGGATATGTAGACCCTTCTCAAAGCTCATGAAGAAAGGAGCTCCTTTTGTCTGGGATGTCGAATGTCAAGAAGCATTCGAAAGTATCAAACAGTACATGTTGCACCCTCCAGTGCTTGTTGCCCCTATTCTAAATAAACCGTTGATTCTCTATACTGCCGCGCTAGATGAGTCACTCAGTACACTCCTTGCCCAGAACAACGAGGAAGGAAAAAAGAATTCCTTCTACTACCTAAGTCGAACTTTAGTCGGGGCGGAACATAACTATTCCTCGATCGAAAAGAAATGCATGGCTCTGATATTCACTGTGAAGAAGCTGAGCCACTATCTGCTCGCTCATCGGGTTTTGCTGATCTCCAAGGTCGACCCGCTCAAACACTTAATTACCAAAGCAAGCCTAGCCGGTATAATAGCGAGATAGGCTGTCATGCTGCTTGAATTTAACATAATTTATACTCCTCAAAAAGAAGTAAAAGGGCAAGCCCTCGCGGACTTCCTTGCTCCTCATCCCATACCAGAAGGGTCACCGCTCTAATACAAGTTACCCGACGAACAAGTGATGCATCTCGAGGATGACGAGCCATGTTGGGAGCTCTACTTCGACGGAGCCTCATCAATAAGGACCTCCAGCAAATCAAGTGTCCCGGAGATAAAAGCAGGGATAAGATTGGTGTTCGTCACACCATCAGGAGGAACCCTACGACATTCCTTTGCTCTTACCGAGCCTCGCACAAACAATGAGGCTGAGTACGAAGCTCTGATAGTTGGTCTGGAGCTCGCCATAGAAATGGAAATCCTTCCGCTTCGGGTTTACGGTGACTCCCAGCTTGTCGTCAACAAGGTGAGCGGCGACTACAAGATATATAAGCTCGAGTTAGCTCGATACAGAAGCCGGGTAGTGGAACTCATAAAACAGTTCACTCACATTGAACTAATAAGAGTCCCTAAGGCGTTGAACGGAAAAGCCGACGTACTCGCTCGCCTAGCCAAATAGCTGGCTGATCCTGACATAGACGAAATTCAGATCATAGTCAGAAACCGGCAAATTCTACCCCCAGTCTCTTTACGAGAAGAGGAAAGAACAGAACAAAAAAGCAATCCTGCCGAAAGAGTTCTGATTATTCAAGACAAGCCCGATTGGAGAGAACCCTTCATAGAGTACCTCCGATACGGCAAGCTGCTCGAAGAAAAATCTGCGGGGGTTTAGCTGAAGAAGAGAGCTCTCCGATACGTGTTTGTAAATAATACACTATACCGCAGATCATATGACCAACTCTGGCTTAGGTTTCTAACATCGGCCGAAACCCAAAAGGTCATGAAAGAAGTTCACTCGGGCGTTTGTGGAGCCCACCAATCTGCCCCAAAATGTGGCTTCAAATTAAACGGCATGGGTATTACTGGCCTTCCATGATAAGGGATTGCGAAGAGGTGTCATCTCTGCCAAATTCACTGTGACTTCATTCATAAGTATCCCAATCCGCTGCATCCTACGGTGGTGTCATGTCCCTTCGAAGTTTGGGGCACCGACATAGTTGGTCCAATTGATCCTCCGTCATTCAAAGGCCACCGGTTCATATTGGCCGCAACTGACTGCTTCTCTAGATGAGCTGAAGCTGTCCCGCTAAAAGAAGTCAAGATAGAAGATATTCTGACGTTCTTCCGGCATAATATTCTATACAGCTTCGGTACACCTAGAAGAATCATTTCTGACAACGGGCCTTCTTTCAAGAGGTTCAAAGTCTCAAGGTTCACTACTCAGCACAAGATAGACTGGAGATATTCCTCCATCTATAATCCAAGAGCCAAAGGGCTAGCCGAAGCCTTCAATAAGACTCTATGGAAGCTCTTAAGGAAAAATAATTCAGCCAACAAGAGAGACTGGAATCTCAAGCTCCACGAGGCGTTGTGGGCAAATCGTACCACGCATCGCACTCCAACTCGGTCCACTCCATACTCACTACTCTTCGAAGTGGAAGCAATCTTCCCGCTCAAAGCCGAAGTTCTAAGCCTCATAATGGCTGTCCAGCATGGTTTGATGGAGGAGGAAAATGTCCTCCTTCGCCTCGAAGAGCTTGATGCGCTCGAGGAAAAGAGGCTTGCAGTACAGCAAAATCTGGAGCTGTACCGAGCCCAAATGTCACGGGCCTATGATAAGATGACCCGTCTCGGTGCTTTTAAGAAAGGTGAATTAGTGTTGGTTCTCAAAAGACCGATCATCCCCAATCGACATGCTAAGGGAAAATTCGAGACAAACTGGAAAGGACCATACGTCATCGAGAAAGTGTTTGATGGAGGATCATACGAGCTGATAAATGCCGAGAGAGAAAGACCTATGCCATCCATAAATGGCCGATATCTCAAGAAATACTACACGTGAATGCTCCAAGTCATAGGCGAATTGAGCAAACCGGCCTTACGGTCTGGGTCATACATCCTGTAAAACCGTCTACAATCCACGGGCACAAATGAGCTCTATCTCTCCCAAGTCCTACCGGGAAGACTACATTTAAAAGTGCCATCGGCGATGAAGCTCCACCAATGTAAAAAAAACGGTATGTTCACAAGCAAAATGGGCACGGATGAAAACTCGAAAGGGGTCCGTGAGTAAAAACATAAGAACTACCGGCGAGTTTGTGAAAACCCGAAAGGGCACAAACTCATGAAAAGGGATGAAATACACTTGCAAAGTCCTCTCAACCTTGTGAGAAGAAAATCCCCGCATGAGATCCTTACGACTCACAAAGGAGCAACAAACATAGAAATCCCCACGATTCTTAGGGAGAGAATACACCTGCAAGATCCTTGTCTCCCCCAATAAAAGAGCAAAGCTCTGTTTAAAATTTAAGAGGCAGCGCCTCTCGTGCCTTCCACGAGGACGCCAAAGCCAGAATTAAAAACTCTTATATTGGCACTGCACGTGCTCCTCACATAAAGGAATTAAAAGCTTAATTAGCGCCCACGTGCATAACACGTGAGCGTCGGCGCCCATATAGAATTAAATTCTACTCTATGTTAAATAGAGCCATTAGATCAAAGATCCAACGGAGATGATAAATCATCAAGACTCAGAATTAAAATTCTGTTGAGAAGAAACATTCCTCAAATCTTTCTAAAAAACAAGAAATATACCTTCAGTGGGATCAAAGAATAAAATTCTATGCCCTCTGTAAAACAAAGGACCATTGGATTAAAAATCCAACGGTGATTAAAAATATCACCGTTTTGCAGAATAAATTCTGTGCAAGGAAAAATATTTTCCCAAACCTGTTCTGTAAAACAAAAGCCCATGGATCAAAGATCCAACGGTGGGTAAAAATTCCCAAATCAATTAGGATCTCTTAATGAGAGATTTTTTCAACTAATCAACAAACTTGCCTCTACTATATAAAGTGTCAGTGTATGCCCTAGAGGCCATTACTGTACATGTGATGTATATTGTAGTGGATGTTTGGACATATATAGGGAGGACTTTCTTGCTCGACATGATAGTATGCTATCTGGTTGCACTTTATCTTAACATGTATACATATTGTCTCTCTATTACATGTTGACAAAGCCCTTAGGATGAGTACTTGAATACAAGGATTATGATGTGGATCATACTAGTGAGGCATAGGTAGTCGGCAAGTACATCCTTCAAATGTTCCTAGTCGTGGGAGTATCGAGATAGGATATCGATACTCAAGAGTAGACTAGCGTATGCGCTTCTTGACCCATATGATGTGTGATGGATGATCCCACATCTATTGGTGTTTGACATCGGAGAATGTATACGGGTGCTCAGTGGAGACTGGGTACACTGAACGGACTCGCCGAGAACTCTTATATGGTATTATACATATCATCAGATAGCAGTTCTCTGGTGACACTGGTACAGGTTAGTCTGTCGACCCGAGATTGTCATAGAGTCTTGTGTGATTCCCACTGTGCTTTGATTTCCACCATACCATGTTCAAGAAATCGTGCAAAAAGGTTGTTTTTAGGTACAGTTCCGAGTCACATGGAAGCAATGAGCGATAGGAGGGGATTCGTCTCTCCCGGTATTGGGGGTCGATGTTGCGCTATGCTTGCTTGGCCATAACAGGAAATCCCTGGCCATGATTGCTAAGATTTACTAGTAAGTGTTATCAGTAGTTTCTCGAACCGTTATGGACCTTGCATCGGCATGACTTATCAGGCTATTGGGGTCTGACGTTATACCACCCCCAGGCTGCGATATGCGACATATCTGACGAAGAGACCGGACTGTACGGTAGTGTTACTGATTGGATTCGCAGGAGTATGAGCAGGCTTGCTTGTTGATCTTCTGATCGCTCAATACCCGGGTGGCCGTTATGTTTAGCAGAATGCTTGCGGCTTGTGGGCGTTTGATATGATCATCACCTACTGACGGCGTATTGACAAGTCTTTAGAGTCCTACACAGAGGTTTCCTGGTTCATGCGAAACGAAGTAGGAGCACATATGTGATATGTGCGGGACCGAGATTAATGCGCGTATGTGATACCGCATTCTATTCTCGCGATATGTGATATCGGTCGGTTATATGTGATATAGCCGGGGTATCGGATCAAGTGTTGATTCGATAGATTGTTACATTTGATATTAGCCGGTTGTATGTGATATAGCCGGATTATTAAATCAAGTGTTGATTTAATAATTTAATGTATAATTATATATTTGATATATTGAATTACATTAACTAATATTAGCTGACTTAAACATTTCTTTTTCTCACTTGTATAC
This sequence comes from Agapanthus africanus, assembly GCA_030015575.1. NCBI lineage: Eukaryota > Viridiplantae > Streptophyta > Magnoliopsida > Asparagales > Amaryllidaceae > Agapanthus > Agapanthus africanus. The sequence goes on from CM057337.1 coordinate 717,782,097, forward strand.
ACTTAGTATATATGTGATATATATTAATGTACATTATTTTGTGTCATGCTAGATGCCACATGTTATATGGGTGTATGAGACTCACACCATGCTTATAATATTGTGAGGTTTTATTTATTTAAAGTAATTCAATATTAGTTGGAAATTATGAAGCTTGGAAGCTTGGAGAAGCTTGAAGCATCTTTGACTTAGTCCACTAGTTTTGTTTTACTTGTAGATATTTATTAACCTAACCATTATTGTTAGCCATAGTTTATTCTCTACATGAGTTAGTATATGACACTAACTCACCCATGGTTGCTATTCTCACCTCATGAGTTTCATTCTCATCTCCACTTCATCTTCTTCTTCCTCATGAGAAAAGCTTTCTAGCTTTTAAAATGGTGAAGAAATATTGTGAGAAAAATTAATCTAAAGTGAGCCCAATTCCTACTTCATCATTCTCTACTATATTAGCCATTTAGTTTAGGGTGTTTGCTTCACTAATCTACCATTAGTGAAGAGGTAGCATGAGCTTGAGTCTCCTCAACGTAGATCATTTTCGGCCTCGAAGACTTCGAGCAAGCTTGTCCATTTTTTCATGTGAACCCTTACTAGAGTTCGGGTGTTCAATACTTGGAGCGAAGGGACTACTACACGGAGCTTTAGAAGTGAAAGACTGGTCTACAAAGGTTGTATTCCACATTCACTTAGATGTAAAGTTGTTTGCATTGCTTGTTCGTCTAAATCTCTAGTTAAGATTCTAAGGTTAGGGTTCTTTAGTACGGCAAAAATTTGAAAACGGCATGAACGATGCCTCCCGAAACCTTGCTGCCGCACTAGGTAACCCTGCAGTGGTATCATAGCCAAGCTAGAGAATTAGATGATGTTTGTTAGAATACGAAACCGAAAAAACTCCGAAACACCCGATACACATTCCTAGTTTCTGTTGAATTTAAATTGGCCTCTAAAAATTTTTTTAGCAACTGCAGAATGTTGTATGTGATATAACATGAACACCATAGAAATTTGAAGCAAATTGGTGTGAATATGGCCGGCCACATAGGGAGAAAATCCGAGCTCACCGGGTCATTCTAGGCTTTTTGGCTTCAAATTTTTAGGGTGTTCCAGTCTCTGAGTTTTGGTATTTCAGGTGTTGCTTGTTTTTGCTAAATTTGCATGTGATGTTATTTTTCTGCAAAGGCAATTCGGAGTATTTCGTAGTCGTAATTCTAACATCTATTCGGGTTATTTAGATGACGTTAAAAAGTTCGAACGGATATCAATAACCCATATTTTCTCTCGCTGGAAATTTTCCAAGAGTTGGATTTTTTCTAAGTTTAAAATCTTCAGAAAATCATGCAAGCGATTCTATGGACCCTCTAGAAGAACGATACCCAAACTCGATTTTTTGGATCGCGGAACCACAGTCATACCTTAGGGTTTGCGACAGTTCCTCGGTGACATGAGTGAAGCATGGGTCGGCCCTTCTACGGATGGTTCATATGAGCTATGGCATATTCTGTGTACTTTATGAACTCCGCTCAAGTGTTGAGCTCTTTGGGAAATTTTTGGTGTTTGTTTATTCGATCGAAAAGCTTAACATCGTCTACCTATCTGTGATTGTGATACAATATTTGGAATCCAATAAATTAGTTATGTGATAACTAGTTTGAATTTTATAAATCTAGCAGTTTAGTCTCATTTGATCGGTTGTCATGGAATTTTGATAAGGATCAAAAGTCCGTCGCAATTACATAGTGTACGCGGATACTCGCCGGGTAACCTTACTAGATGCCACGCCCCATAGCCCCGACCAAGTGGCTGTAGGAGAACCCCGTCGCCAAAAGCATCCGTTCGGATGCTCGCGGCCGTGGTGTTCCGCCTTAGTGCACTTCGTCGACGGCATCGGGGGTGCAGCCATCTACTAAAGTTTCCGACGAGCATTCGATCAGGTTATCGGGAATCTTGTTGAATTACCCGACAGGTTATTGGAAAGTGTTTTCAATATCGAGACTAAAATGCGGGGTTTATAATTGTTAGGCATGTGATGTCTAATGAATTCATTTGGTTAGGCATGAAATCCAAAGTATATGATACATTGGGTTTATGATGTCTAAGGTGGTTGCGGATTCCAATTTTTGTAGTTTTTCACTTTCTTTTCTGCGACCGTAAGTGTAATATGTGGTGTATCGTCGGTTTCGTTGCTATATGTCAACGACAATTGGGATACGCAAATTTACTTACGTTGATGACATGTGATACTATGTGTTGTTGTGATATGTTATATTGGATCGTCGTGTTTTGAATAGCCGGGGTTTTTTGCGTGAGATGAGAGTTTTTCATTTTCATTCATGTAAAAGGTTGTATGTAGTATTCTTTTATTGGGGCACTTCCAGGTTGAGGATGATATCACCATTTATGTAAATTATTTACTTTTCAGCATTAGGATAGACCCAAAGAGGAGAGCATAAGTAACCGGGTTCTAGGGTCCAGTGGGAGACCATCTCGAGGAGTCGAGGCCGGGTCTCCTAACTCTAGAATTGGTAGGGTTGCTTGCCGCTCTCGTAGGGATCTAGGGATGTGGGTTTGGCTATTCATCGCGACCGTGGAATCCGTGTTTTATGCTGGCTTAATTTAAAATATGGAATTCCTGGTATATCAAATATTTCATATGTGTTCTTCTGCTGCTGATATTCTGTGATGTGATCACTTGATATATTGAGACGAATGCTTTTATTTTATATATATTATATATAATAAATATTGTTGCTTTCGTTTCTTCTGTGATGCTTAAGAAGCATGATTGATGGACTTCATTAATGAGATTGATGGAAGAAACCTAAAAGATGTTGTAGAAACTTGTTTTAAAAACTGGTAGGTCTAGTTCTTGCTTTGCATAGCGGTATTCCTTGTAGAATATCCAGCACCTTATTCGATAAGGAAAGAGCCGAGATCCCTTCACGGGGAGTGACCTCTTTAGCGAAACTGGCAGATACTACAACCCACTCGGTTTGTCTTTTGATTGCTTCTATAGTTTTTGCTTTGCATAGTGGTATTTGTGAAATATCCTACACCTCATTCGATGAGGAGAGAGCCAAGATCCCTTCACCGGGAGTGAACTCTTTAGCAAAACTAGTAAAAGCCTCAAAAACACTCCTTTTTCAAAATCACTCGATTCTACAATGAGATCAAGTTCATTACGCTCATGGTTTTCTTAAAAACCTGCGTAGCCCTCCGTCATTTCAGATAAATGCTATTTTAGTATTCGTGCTGCGGTAGTTTGGCCTGCGTCAAAGCGTAGTGTACGGTAGCTGATTAGTACTTATCTGCAGCATGAGATGCGATTAAATTAGGGTATTCGTACGGCGTAGTTTGGCCTTCGTCAAGGGTCGTGCGGGTGGGTTTAATTCAATCATGAAATGTACGGGTTGAACTTGACTAGTGCCCTATGGGTAGTTTAGCCTGTGTCAATAGCATAAGACGCTAGGGGCAGAATATTATCGGGAATTTCAAGTGTTAAAATTTGCAATGAGATTGTATACCTTCTATAAGATAGTTGGATCTCGATACCCACTGCGAGTAAGAGTTACTCCTGAGAGAGTTTTGCACATTATAATTAGTCGATCAAAGTAGGTGTCTAGAAAGGTGTTAACGGGGTTACGCCCCTGAGAAAATGAGGTTTATTTTAATTAGGTCCGTGTGAAAGCACAGGGAACCTCCCTCAAAATACCGACACTGGCCTTTCCGAAATATTGGCGAACTTGTAGGGTGTAATTAATCCTGGCTAGTCTTACCTTTTAGGGTTTGAAGGAAGATTTGATAGAAACAGTGGGAGCCATCTTGATTAGATAAAATATCCAATCTGATCTTGTAAGAATGCACGCAGAGTGTATTCTTCTCTCTCTCTCTCTCCTGGTAGCGACCATGTCACGCCTTAATCAAGATAATAATATAGATGCATTGACCGAACCTGCTTATTATACTGTGCTAGGGAACGTTGGTTCTGCTCTATCTTATAATTGTTATAAGTCCGAGCAGGAAATAGGGGATTATCCGATTTTTCCACGCAATCCAATTGAGGAATAAGCATGTTGATGCATATTCTTCGGGTGTGTTCATTACCAAGAACTTTTTCTCAGTGTCCTCTACGTCCTAGGTATGAGATACCGGATTAGGATCCTACATATGTAATCTGTTACATGGGCTACCGTAAGGTAGAGAACTGAGATTGTGTGATATGTCTCTAAGTATAAAGAATGGTGCAATTGTTGCAGCCAAGTCAGTTGGCAAATATCATCTTGTATTACCAAATGGTAAATACATTGATTCTGAACAAATGTTATTAAATAACGAACCTGATATAAAACATTACATCAGATTCTTTATTAAGTTAAAGAAGGATATAATTATGTATTGGGAGATAATGTTGTGAACATTTTCTTGAATCAAGAGTTGATTGGGTCAGGCACGTTATGTAATGGCATATACGTTCTAAATCAAACCACAGTTCAAAGTATACCGAACACATACAAGAGGAATAGTTCAGAAATGAACGAATCCTTCTTGTGGAATTGTAGACTATGTCATATCAATGTGACATGACCAGCTAAGTTACATAAGGATGAATATGAGAATCTGTTCGAATTTTCATCTTATGATACTTGCCAGTCTTGTCACAAAGGTAAAATGACCAATACTCCATTTACTGGAAACAGAGAAAGAGTTACTGAACTCTGGGACGGATACATGATGATGTATACAGTCCTAAGTCTACAAATGCCAAGATTGGTTCTTGGTACTTCATTATATTCATCAACTATCTCTCAAGATTCGAACATGTGTTCCTGTTGAAACACAAGTCTGAAACTTTTGAGAAATTCAAGGAATATAAGCTTGAAGTTAAGAACCAGATGGGTAGACGTATTAAAGTCCTATGATGTCATCGAGGAAGAGAATACTTGCGCATGGAGTTTCTGGAGTTTCTAAAAGGAGAATGAGATTCTCTCTCAGCTTACTCCTTCGAGTACACCACGGCACAACGGTGAATCGGGGCGGAGGTATCGCACCCTATGAGATATGGTGCGCTCTATGGTGAGTACTACTGAGTTACCTGTTTCCTTTTGGTGTTATGCACTTGAGAAGCTGCATACCTATTGAATGGGGTTCCATCCAAATCACCGCCTACCACTACATATGAGATATGGAATGGGAAGAGACCATGTCTTAAACGAGTTAAGATATGGGGTTGTCCGGTCTATGTTGAAAAGCAAAATTCGGACAAGCTCGAGACAAGATCATTTCTGTAAGTTTGTTAGGATATCCCAAACATTTACGAGGGAATATCTTCTACCTAACTGAGGAGCAAAAGGTGTTTTGTTTCTCAGTATGCTACCTTTTTAGAAAAGGAATTTCTTGTGAAGAAATTTGTGGTCATGAGGTAGAACTGGAAGTTGGTCCAGCTGGACAAACTAACAGCTGATGATTTGGTGAAACCAAAGGATTCAATGGTCTCCAACGAACCTCAGCCTCTCCACGAATCTGGTAGGGTTCCTCATCCACTTGAGAGATACTACGGTCTTCTCGGTGACAGTGGGAGCGAGGAATGCATCATGGTAGATGATGGCCCAACTAGGTTCAAGCAGGCCATCACGAGTGGCGACTCTGTGAAAAGGCTGGATGCTATGCGATCAGATGGAATCCATGTACACCAACAAAGTATGACTTTGCATGTTGCACCTGAATGGGTAAAACCCATCAGGAGCAAGTGGATCTTGAGAAGATTCTTGGTGTAGATGGAAAAGTTGAGACTTTCAAAGCTATACTTAAGTCCATCAGGATCAATGCGCGCATCGCAGAGTTGGAACATCTGTTTTGATGTGGCAGTCAAAGAGTTTGACTTCATCAAAAAGGTAGATGAACCTTGTATATACAAGAAGGTTGTAGAGAGTGAGGTTGTCTTATACGTATTGTACGTAGATGACATACTATTGATAGAAAATGGTTTCCTATGCTACACTCGGTCAAGCTCCTTTTATCATGAGGATTCTCCATGGAAGATCTGGATGATACCTACTACATCTTGTGGATTATGATCTATGATGATAGATCTAAGTGGATGTTGGGAGTGTCCCAAATCCAGGTACATTAACACCGTACTAAAGGGGTTTAGTATGGAAGATTCTAAGCGCGGTGTTCGCCCACTTACTCATGATTCACTCTCTCCAAAAAGATGTCTCCCCAGACTGATTTGGAGAGAACTCGCGTGCAACAGATACCCTATGCTTCGGCACTAGGCTCTATCATGTATGTGATGTTATATAACATACCAGATGTAGCTGACTCACTAGGTGTAGTGATAAGGAATCAATCAGATTTTGGGAGAATCACTGGACAGCTGTATAGGACATTCTTAAGTACTTGAGAAGCATTAAAGAAATGTTCTTGGGGTTTTGGTAACAGTGAACTCCAGTGGGAGTCCTTTACCAATTCCAGCTCCCAGAGTGATAATGATGACTGAAAGTCAGTCACAGGCATTGTCTTTACCCTCAGTGGAGGGACGGTAAGTTGGAAGAGTTCCAAGCTAGATACCGTGGCATACTAGATGATAAAGGCTGATTACATCGCCACTAACGATGCTGCCAAAGTGGCTGTCTGGACATTTCTTGTTCATAAGATGAACATGGTTCCTACCATTGAGCGTCCAATAACTGTTATTGTGACTACAATGGAGTTGTGGCTTTGGCCTAGGAACACCGATCCCATTAGCGATCCAGACATATTCTGAGGACAGTATCACCTGATCAGGGAGATGATTGATCTCTAAGGGATCGAGGTTAGGAGAGTTGACACGAAGGATAGCACGACGGATCCACTCACAAAGGCCTCACCCTAGAGAGAATTCTATAAGACGTTGAGTATGAGATACTGCAATAAATGGCCTTAGTGCAAGTAGGAGATTGTTAGTTATATATATGCCCTAGATGCCATTACTTTACATGTGATGTATATTGTAGTGGATGCTTGGACATATATAGGGAGGAATTTCTTGCTCGACATGATAGTATGCTATCTGGTTACACTTTATCTTAACATGTACACTTATTGTCTTTCTATTACATGTTGATAAAGCCCTTAGGATGAGTACTTGACAACTAGGATTATGATGTGGATCATACTAGTGGGGCATAGGTAGTCGGCAAGTACATCCTTCAAATGTTCCTAGTCGTGGGAGTATCGAGACAGGGCATCGATACTCCAGAGTAGACTAGCGTATGCGCTTCTTGACCCATATGATGGGAGATGGATGATCCCACATCCATTGGTGTTTGACATCAGAGAAGGTATACAGGTGCTCAGTAGAGACTGGATACACTGAACGGACTCGCCGAGAACTCCTAGATGGTATTATACCTATCATCATATAGCAGTTCTCTGGTGACACTGGTACAGGTTAGTCTGTCGACCCGAGATCGTCATAGAGTCTTGAGTGATTACCACTGTGCTTTGATTTCCACCATACCACGTTCAAGAGATCGTGCAAAAATGTGGTTTTTGGGTACAGTCCCGAGTCACATGGAGGCATTGAGCGACAGGAGGGGATTCGTCTCTCCCGGTATTGGGGGTTGATGTTGCGCTATGCTCGATTGGCCATAACAGGAAATCCCTGGCCAGGGTTGCTAAGATTTACTAGTAAGTGTTATCAGTAGTTTCTCGAACCGTTATGGACCTTGCATCGGCATGACTTATCAGGCTATTGGGGTCTGACGTTATAACACCCCCAAGCTGCGATATGCGACATATCTGACGAAGAGACCGGACTGTACGGTAGTGTTACTGATTGGATTCGCAGGAGTATGAGCAGGCTTGCTTGTTGATCTTCTGATCGCTCAATACCCGGGTGGCCGTTATGTTTAGCAGAATACTTGCGGTTTGTGGGCGTTTGATATGATCATCACCTACTGACGGCATATTGACAAGTCTTTAAAGTCCTACACAGAGGTTTCCTGGTTCATGCGAAACGAAGTAGGAGCACATATGTGATATGTGCGGGACCGAGATTAATGCGCGTATGTGATACCGTATTCTATTCTCGCGATATGTGATATCGGTCGGTTATATGTGATATAGCCGGGGTATCGGATCAAGTGTTGATTCGATAGATTGTTACATTTGATATTAGCCGGTTGTATGTGATATAGCCGGATTATTAAATCAAGTGTTGATTTAATAATTTAATGTATAATTATATATTTGATATATTGAATTACATTAACTAATATTAGCTGACTTAAACATTTCTTTCTCTCACTTGTATACACTTAGTATATATGTGATATATATTAATGTACATTATTTTGTGTCATGCTAGATGCCACATGTTATATGGGTGTATGAGACTCACACCATGCTTATAATATTGTGAAGTTTTATTTATTTAAAGTAATTCAATGTTAGTTGGAAATTGTGAAGCTTGGAAGCTTGGAGAAGCTTGAAGCATCTTTGACTTAGTCCACTAGTTTTGTTTTACTTGTAGATATTTATTAACCTAACCATTATTGTTAGCCATGGTTTATTCTCTACATGAGTTAGTATATGACACTAACTCACCCATGGTTGCTATTCTCACCTCATGAGTTTCATTCTCATCTCCACTTCATCTTCTTCTTCCTCATGAGAAAAGCTTTCTAGCTTTTAAAATGGTGAAGAAATATTGTGAGAAAAATTAATCTAAAGTGAGCCTAATTCCTACTTCATCATTCTCTACTATATTAGCCATTTAGTTTAGGGTCTTTGCTTTACTAATCTACCATTAGTGAAGAGGTAGCATGAGCTTGAGTCTCCTCAACGTAGATCATTTTCGGCCTCGAAGACTTCGAGCAAGCTTGTCCATTTCTTCATGTGAACCCTTACTAGAGTTCGGGTGTTCAATACTTGGAGCGAAGGGACTACTACACGGAGCTTTAGAAGTGAAGGACTGGTCTACAAAGGTTGTATTCCACATTCACTTAGATGTAAAGTTATTTGCATTGCTTGTTCGTCTAAATATCTAGTTAAGATTTTATGGTTAGGGTTCTTTAGTACGGCAAAAATTTGAAAACGGCATAAACGATGCCTCTCGAAACCTTACTGCGCGCTAGGTAACCCTGCATAAAGGATCCAAGACTTCATGTCTGAAGAAGGGGAACACCCCTATAAGGTTCTAAAAAAAACAAAGCAGAAAACTTCAAAAAGGAACAAAGAAGAAGATCTCCCTTGTCAGAAAAAAAACTCTAGGTAAATAAAAAGAAGAGAGATCAAAGCATCTCGTTTACCTATTGAAAGGTTTAACCCTTTTAAAAGAACTTAGTTCTTTCTCTGGGTCTGAGATCTACAAGACAAGTCTCTCATAAGTTGAGAATTTAATTCTCCTCGAGAAGAACTTGTTCTTGAGGATCAAAGAATCAGAAAAGAACTGGGAAATCGAATTCCTCAAAAACAAAGCCTATAAGGAAAAATCATAGCGCCCAGCGCCGCATATGCCCCTCACGTGGGCGCCACAGAAAAAAGGAGTGCATAGCACTAAATGAGCAGCGCTCAGCGCCCAACGCCTCACGTGCCCCTCACGTGGGCGCCATAAAAAAAAGTTGTGCTTAGCATTCAATGAGCGGGGCTCAGCGCCCTGCACCTCACGTGCCCCTCACGTGGGGTGCCAAAGAAGAAAAGAGTGCTTAGCACTCATTGGGCAACGCTCAGTGCCTCACGTGTCCCTCACGTGGGCGCCATTGAAAAGAAGAGTGTTCAGCGCCCAGCGCCTCACGTGTCCCTCACATGAGCGTCACAGAAGAAAGAATACTTCGCACTCAATGAGCGGCGCCGAGCGCCTCACGTGCCCCTTATATGGGCGCCACAAAATGGAGGCGTGCTTAGTACTCACTAGGCAGCGCCCGGCGCCTCATGTGTCCCTCACGTGGGCGCCATAAAGAGTGCCTAGTACTCCATACAAAGACAAAAGGGGTGAAGTGTTTAACACTTATTGGGCAATCCCCATGACTAAAAGCCCATATGATTATATGTAAGCGTCAGAACTTACAAAAAGGGGACTGACAGAGCCCAAACAAGTGCTTGGCGCTTTTCAATAAAAAAAACTGAATGGACTAAGCCCAAATTGGTTAGGTCCCCTGAGGATAGAACCTCCCTGGTTCAGACCATCCGAGCCCATGTGCTCATGACTTCCCAAGCTAATCTTAGTCCTAAATATGACTATTGATCTTCCAATTGATGATATCCAAAATGATATTCATCTTATATCTCCTAAGTTAATCATAGTCTCAAAAATGACTTATGACTCTTAGGTTCACAACAGCCTCTCTTTCCCTCAAATACGGGACTTGGTTTAAGGGCACATCTCTCCACACCTCTGATGTATGTCGTTGTATTCAGAGAGGTGACGGGTCCCGACAACCAACAACTCTTTGGTACACTTTCAAATTGACGTGCACATCTCAAATCGGATCGTGCCTCAAATTAGGCACATTCCATATCAACATCGTTGTTCATCCCGTCACGTAACAAATACATATGCGCGCATAGTGATCAACAGACCGAGACATGCTTAAACTAAAACCTCACCTCCAAAATGGTGATCAACGGACCGAGACGTCCTTAAACTAAAACCTCACCTCCAAAATGGTGATCAACGGACCAACGTCCTTAAACTAAAACTTCGCCTCCAAAATGGCGATAACCAAATGCCAATCGATCCCCAAATGCTCACATACATTTAAGTTGATCTTAATCTCAAAATAGATTAACGGTCCTTAAATAAAAAACCCAAAATCTAAAATATACGGATTTGGACTAATCCACGCACTACGGGCGACAACATAAATTAGTCTCTGTATAAAATCCACGAACAAACCAAACCAAAAATAAAACAAACACACACGATACGAAGTGAACTTCCGGTGCAGGAGAAAGTGGTTATCGCAATGCGGTAACGTAATTAACTGCAGGGGTTTGCGCCTGCAGGGAAGAGCGTCCCCACAATCAAAAAACCCTCACAAACGAGGAGGAATATGACGATGTCTGCTACAACAGCCGCATCCGTCCAAACCGCCGATATACGGTGTCATAAATCAACTTGGCATCTTCGAAGAGGTGGACGGATAAATCCAAATAGCATCTGCCCCCAAAATTCAGGACAGACGTCCCAACGTCCCGGTCGCGTCTTTCAGCGGAGAACAGATTCTGGCATGCCCGTGGGACATTTTCCTCTTTCCACTCCATACTTCGTGTGTCGTGTTTCACGAACAAAATCGCAGTTCGCTATGGTTGCCCTTGGATTCGAGGTACTAAGATTTGGTGTCTTGCTCCTGTGCAGAAAGAAGAAGTGAACATCAATAGCTTCCAGCTGAACCAACTGCAACAACAACTCCCGCTCCGCCCTGACTGGAGGAGTGACTTACGGGCCCAATGCGGCTTCCATATTTTCAATGCCGGTGGGGCAGGTGACTCAGGCCACCACTGGATTGTTCTTCGGGACCATGCTCCCGCCAGCAAGCTTCAGCGCCCCAGTGCCACCACAGGAAGCTATTAAGAAGTCAGTCTTCGATCGACTTGCAACCACCACGACCCCTCTCAACGGGTCGTCCAAGTCTGCTATCTCATTCTTTAACAGGCTGAGCCGAAGCTCAAGTAGGCCCGCAAAGAAGCCCGCGATACCTGAAGGGGCTATCCCAAAACAGATAGTCCTGCCAACTCCTGCTACGGGCGAAGTCATCAAAAGAGCTTCCCCTACCAGAAAGTCGGCCTTCGAAAGATTGTCCGTTCCCTCTCAACGGACGTCGGTCTTCGACAGGATTGCACCAGTAGCAGCCCCTAACCAAAGCAGGGGGCACGATGGAGCCGCTTCCACAACTAAGGTGGTCCCATCGGCAAGGCACGCTCGACGTCACCACTGGTGCCGAGTGAGAAGAGCCGAGGGCAACCCCCCCTCCGGATTCACCCCACCAGCTCCAATGGTGGAAGTTAACGCTGTTGTTCCGACCGGAAACAGCTTTGAACCGCTTGGGAGGGTGCGGAAGAACTCCCCAACCGTGGTGTTGAAGAAATCTCCACTTTCTGCTGAAAATATGACGCAGGCAAAGCCAGAGCATCCCCCTCAGCGGCTGTCCTCCCAAATCCACTGGGTCTGGTGGAAAGTCCAAGATTCTGTGATCAACAAGAACAGCTCTCGTCAATCGGAGAAAATGAAGGTTCGACAAGAGGAAAGTCATCCCTCCACCATACAGCGAGGGACTTCTTTCATACAGGCGCCTGATACAATGGCTCCTACAACTTCAACCTTCCACAAAATGACGAGGCTGGAGAAAATACCACCACCGGCGGCAAATCCCAAAGGTGATGGATCGAAACGCCCTAAGTCTGGGGGCATGATCATGCACACGGTTTACATGGCTTCTGGAAAAGAGGAGAGCCATGCTTCTGTAGGTCATCGGCCTAAAACTCGATCATTGACAAAAGCTCAGGAGCAGCAACAAAAGCTCCAGGAGATGCTGACGAAAATGGCAGCTCTCACCGGGCAAAAAGAAAGCCCGGAAGCGGCGTCTGAACAGCGTCAGGAGCAGGAGACCGATACAGAGTTCCTGCGAAGGGTGCTGGAAAGAAAGGATAAGGAGGCCGCGGAACAGGCTGCTAATATAAAACAGATGGCGCTCCTGTTCCAAGACATGGTTGGAATGATGATCCAGCGAGAACCTCCAGCAGAAGACCCGTCGATAATCATCGATGAGGACAGAGGGGAAACATCAAACCCTCTTTCAGCTTTATCAGCAGCCAGGGAGGAAACGATCTCCAAAGCTTCCCTTGATGATTACATAGCTCAACAAATACGAGCTCATCAAGCAAGTGAAGCAGCTGGCTAAGTCGTCGGAACTAGGCGACCATACCCAGGCTGGTACGATCAAATCAAGTACCCGCCGGGATATACGATCCCCAAATTCTATGTGTACAAAGGAACAGGCAACCCGCATCAGCACGTCATCCAGTTCAGAGCTTTATGAGGCAATACTGGAGGCGATGACAAATTGCTGCTTTGTATGTTCGTTGGCAGCCTGTCGGAGACGGCATTTGAATGGTACTCGATGCTCTCAAATGACTCCGTCAAAACTTTCACGGAAATGGAATTTCTATTCACGTAGCGGTTCACCAGCGCAAGCGAGCGCACCCCGATCATGGCGTTAATCAACACCAGGGTAAAGCCGGGAGAGACCTGGGTTCAATACGCAATCCGATGGCCGAACCTATGGTCAAAATGTGAACAACGCATCGAAGAAGCTCCGGCCGTAGGCATGTTCATAGGGACTCTGGATCCTCAGGCGACCGTGTCCCAGTTCATGATGTTCTTTAAGCCGACCACCTTCCAGGCTCTGATCGATAAGTTGGCCTAAATGGACCAGATGGGCCACGGACCCTCCTCTTCAAAAATGGACCCTCGGAATGCAAAGGGTAAAGGAAAAGCGGCCTTCGTTGTCAATACTCAACAACAACCGAGTGACCTGAAACCGGTTGCTCGCCAAAACAATGAGCGCCCGCGCCAATCCCATGAAGAGAAGTTAGGACGTGCTTACTCATTCCCCCATGATAAAACGAGGAGATTGTTCGAACTGGCAGTGCGCAACAAGCTCATCACTCTACCGAACCCAAAACGTCCACCGCAGCCTGGTGATGCCAACAACCCCAACTATTGCTCCTATCACAGAATGGTGAGCCATCCAATTGAAAATTGCTACGTCTTCAAAAATTGGATCGAGGACCAATATCAACGGGAGAAATTTGCGCTTTCTGAGAGCAGAAGGGTGAACCCGCCATAGAGTCATGCTCCTAAAAAGCTGGATACGCCGGGGGCATCATGCTTATTTATGGAAGAAGCTCTGTAGGAAGTTGTCTTTTCAGCTAAAACCAAAAGAATACTGAAGGATCTTCAAGCATGTCCGGCGATCAGGTGGAAAAGCTCTTTGGAGCCCGAGATCATTGAGGGGATGCTGAAACCGTGTCTCACACCGAAAACTGTTAACAATGGGCAGAACACCCAGGTCAAACCTTCAAAGTCTTTGAAGGGAAAAAAGAAGACCAAGAAGCCCGCGCGGCCTGACGACAAGCGCACGGACCTGAAAAAGTACATTGACGCAATGGAAGAATATAACCAGAAGGCGCGGACACCAGTCACATTCGAAGAGTTTCTCAACCATATACTTGAGAACGGAGATAGTGACAATGATGAGGAACATCACTCATAGGGAAGAACCCAAGACTATATAGCAAGTTGCCATATGGTCTCTCACTTGTCATAAGAGGGCAAAGAAGCTCCCTCGGCGTTAGAAAACAATGCAGAGGAACTGGAGGCAGGATTGGCACTAAAATCCCCGGAATCGCAAGAAGACCCAATTGACAGGCTGCTAAATGAAGCCTTTCAAAAGAGCAAAGCTGACCGAAAACGTGAAACGGCCATATACGAAAAGGCCAAGCGTCGACATCAGGTTGGAAAAGCTGCGGTAAGGATGGGTCACAAAGTACTCCAACCAAGCCAAAGCACACTGTTGGGGTTGAAATTTACACCCCGGTTGACCAAGTCAAAATCAAAGTCAACCCCAAGCCAAGTGGGCCCAAGCCCAGGTCAAGTGGGCCAATGCCCGGGTCGAACCCGAACACGAAGCGTCCGGCCTTCCGCCATGCCAAAATAAAAATTTTGTAATAAATAATTTTGGTGTATTTCTTTTATTTTATTTTATGAATAAATGTAAGAAAATGGGCATAAAGCCAAATTTTTGTAAAGCCCATGGCTTATGTGCAAAAAGAAATAGCACATGAGACATCGGATGGGCAAAATGCCATTTTTGTAAAGCCCAAAGGATTATATGTAAAGTGTATAGCCTATAAAGGCAAAGATAATGAAAATATCTAACAACTTTTTCTCTCTCCCAAAAAAGATCAAGATCTGTGCTCTTTCTCCTTCCTCAATGTTCCAAAAACCTTCTTCTTTCTTTTGAATTAAATCAAGAGTTTTACTCTTCCTTTTCTAAAACTAAATAGCTTTTCACCACAAAACCCACAAAGGGGAGCTTGGATCCTCCATCAGATCTTAAAAAGGAGAGATTTTTAAAATCTCACCCCTCTTGTTATCCAAGAGCAAGCCGACCAAGGGAGGAAGAAGGAAACCCATCTCCAAAGACCCCACTTTGGGGAAGATCCAGGGCTCAAGGGGAGAAGCCCCTTCATCAGCTTCAAAATATCCTAGGAGTTTAACTCCTCACACACACACACACACACACACACACATATATACACACACACATACAAAATAATAAGTATTTCTTTCTGGGAGTACAACTCCCTGTGCAGGGATCAACTCCCTTTTGCTGCCCGGCGCCCGAGGGCCAAAAGCGCTCGAGCGCCCACGTGCCTAGCAAATGAGGTGCTAGTGCCTAAAGCGCTAGGGCCCTGGTGCCCGAGGTCCAAGCACCTACGTGCCTGGCACGTGAGGCGCTAGCGCTCAAAGCGCTAGTGCCTAAGGCAATAGCGCCAGCGCTCGAGTGCCCGCGTGCCGCGCACGTGAGGCGCTGGAGCTTTCTCCCACGTATCCTTTGGATTCCCTTTTCCCTTACACACACAAACACACACACACACACACACACGCACGCACGCAAACTGTCTCCCATTAGAGAAAAAAATTTCTAACGGGGCACTGTCCCGCACCCCGTAAGAGGGCTGCTAGCTTTCTTGACCCCCAGCCCGCTATTCGAGTAGCGGGACCCCCGTAAAAACTCTGCGGATCCCTCGATATATCCAAAAACCCCTTTCAAAACACAACACACGTACACTGCACATTGAGTTCGCATGACCTGTTTAACCCATTAATTGGAGGTTCTCTCGCTCCAAAGGCGAGGGGTAATTAACGGCAACTTAGTCCGCGGCTGCCGGAGATTTGGATCCCCGCAATCAATAAACCCCAGCCTACCTAGGTAGGGGGAATTTGTAATGTGCCTGACAAGCGCGCGCATTCCCATCTCAATAGGGTGACGAAAAACACCCTACAGATTCTGGCACGCCCGGTGGGATCTTTCTCTCCTCCCATACCTCGGGTCAAGCGTTCATGCGAACTCATTTAACATATATGCCGATGTTTGTACTGAAATAATGTTTTTTTCCGTGCAGCAATCAACTTTCAACAATAATGTCTCCCAAGATGAATTCAGCTTCCAACGCGACGCCGACCTCGTACGTGGTCAAGATCAATGCTCGTGTGGTTCTCCCCGCAAGCCTCAGTCGACAGTGGGAGGAACTGCCCCGCCAGTTTGGTTCCATCATCATCTACCCTGCCGGAAGCGCTCATCTGGCAAAAATCCCGGCAAAACAGGTGGCCAAGCCGGTCTCAAGTGGCAAGAGGCCGAATGTTGTGATCGCTAAGGCACCACAACCGAAGCTTAAGACGATGTCTGAACGACTTTCTGGCGCTCCAGCTGGGGGCAAGACTAGAGGTACAAAGAGCAACATCAAATGTTGCGGACGAGCTCAGGCAATGACTCCAACAAATGCACAATCGAGCGTATCTCCAAGGTCCTCCATAGCCCGGTCTACGGCGTCTTCCCGAAAAGCCGAAGTCTGCCAAGTGCTTAAAACAGAAAAGTTAAGGCAGAAGCGGCTCAGGTATCGAGCCAACAAGAGGGCCGGGACTTCGGCCAAGTGGAATCTTGTGAGGTTCCAAGAGTAAGGTTACTCCGCGACGACGGCTGAGTCGGCCATAAAAATCAGTAATTCCTTCGAACCTCTGAAGTGGGTTCAGAAAAATGCTATGACCGCCAGAATCAAGAAGACAGCGGTCCGAACGTCGCTACAAAGAGACGTGTCCCGGCCCCAACAGAAAAAGTATGACACGGTCTCTTCAAGAGTCTACTAGGCGCTTTGTGCCGCGTGAAAACAGCAGGGCAAAACCAAAAAGGAAGCGTCAGCACCATTCAAGAATCCGGCCAGGCTAGCCGCCTTCAGTCGACTGCCCGTTACCAAAATAGGAGGGTCAAGACAGCGATCCGTGAAATCAGCCGCCGATAATAAAAAGACGGCTGGATATGTTATCCATACGGTCTATATGGAAGGTGGGCGCCCCAGCGACAACCTTCGCAGCAAAAGCAAGGATGGGGCCACCACATCCTAAGCCGAATCTGGCTTGAATGTGGTTGCCGCTTCCCAAGAACAGCCGCCTCCGCCGGATGATGAAAACCCTCTCGATGAGGATGATAGGCAGAAAGACCCCTCAGTCCATGTAGAGTCAAGCTCGGATAGCGAGGAAGAGCCGACTTTCCGCCCCAGGACCGCAGAGCAAGAGTTGCTTCAAGAGCTTCGAAAACAGCTCAGGAGCAAAGATAAAGAGATGGCCAAGCTCTATTCGAAAATTGACGACTTAACGAACGTTGTGATGCAGCTTACGGCTCAAATTGCTCGAGCGCCTCCCAATCAAGCACAAGTTGCTACTCATGAGCCAGATGACGACAATCCGAAGCGGCCGATGCCTGTCCCTTTGGGTCCAAGATTGGTCGAGCCGCACAAAAGCCGGCTATATTCTGCTTCTGGGGATGCCTTGGCCCCAGATAACACTATCCCGCTAACACAAGACCGGATAATGGATTTGGTCACCAGCAAGGTTAAAACATTGGTGGCCGAAGCTGAAGCTCAGAAAGAAACTGGCAGTAGTGGGCAGACATATCCCGCACAGTACGATCTGATCGAGTTCCCGAGCGGCTACATCATTCGTAAGTTCGGAAGATTTGACGGGACGGGAAATGCAAATCAGCATGTTGCCCACTTTAAAGCATCGTGCGGAAATACAGGGGGCAATGATGCGCTCTTTCTTTATCAGTTTGTCAACAGCCTGACCGGTGTCGCTTTCGACTGGTACGCGAGTATACCAAACGGGTCCGTTATTACCTTTGCCCAAATGGAGTCTCTGTTTCAGCAAAGGTTCATGAGTGTCAGTGATAAAATCTCTATTGCTGACCTTGTGAGGACCAAGCCGGGGAAGAATGAAAGCAACACCGACTTTATCGCCCGATGGCGTAATCTCGCAGTCAAGTGCGATTCGCCGCTGGAGCAGGACCAGTCCGTCAGCCTTCTCATTGGGAACCTCAGCAATTGGATGGTCCTATTCTTGTGTACATCAGGCCTCAACACGTTTCAAGAGCTAACCAAGAAAGTACAAATGCTAGAACGCTCGAAGCAAGAGTCTACCCCGGACTCTCAAAGAGACAAGACTTGGAAAAGCAAGCGGGACGACAACCGTAGAAGCGGGTGTTCCAGCAGTATCAATGTCTTCAATGCGTCCGACAATGAAGAAAAGCGAAAGGCGGGTGAATCCAAAATCAATCGGTCTCAAAAGCCAGTGCTGGGGGGAGAGGGGCCTTCCCTAGAGGAGAAAAAGAACAAGGTTTACTCTTTCAGGAGGGATAAGGTCCGAAAGATATTTAAAGATGCCTTGAACAACGGTCTACAATTGCCAGAGTCGAAAAGACCTCAAGAAGCAAAAATGACCGACAATCCCCTGTATTGCCCGTACCACCGAGTAGTGAGCCATGCGAATGAGGATTGCTATATCTTCAAAGACTGGGTCGAGAAGCAGTACAAGGCTGGAGAGATCGAGCTGTCCAAAAGTGTGTTGGTGAACAATCAAGTTGCAACCACCAACCTTATACAGACAGAAGCTGAAGCCTTCTGGGAGCAGACAGCCGAACCCACTGCCCTGAGAAATGAAACCGACTCACCGCAACCTTCTTGGAGTAAGCACATATCTAATAAGATGAAGAAGATGCTAAGGCTACTCTAGAAAGAGCCCAGGACAGAATGGAAAGGGCAGAAGAAGCCTACCGTACCAACTGCCAATTCGGCTCCATCAAACTCAAAATCCAAAAAGCTCAAGAAGAAGAGAAGTGCGGCTCGACGTGAAAAAGAGTCTGCAGCGAGATCAACCATTCAAAAATATATTGATTCCCTCGGAGACTATGAACAGAAGGAAAGAACTCTAATTCAATTGAAAGAGTTCTTCCCTATAGAAGCGGCTGAGATTCTGGAGGAGTTAGAGGAAGACTCTAATGAAGAGATCCCTATAGTGACCTGCTACACCATCCATCTTGGCAGCGACTCTGAAGAGGAGCTCTGTTTTCCCGAAGAGGACGAGGAGCTCGCCACAAAGGCCAACCAAATCCAGCTCAGAAGCGGCAGGGCTCTACCACCGAATCAGGGCAACGCCCCAAAAGGAAAGGAGAAGCAGGTGCCTAATGAGGAAGATGGTAGAGAATCGGCTAATGAAAACTCAAATCCTTCCTCAGTGGACTATAATGTCTTGGCTCATCTCCGGAAGCTTCTGTCTCTCCTGAGCATCTACGATGCCTTGGTCTTATCTAAGGAGCTTAGAGATGTTCTCATTCACGCTCTACAAAACCCCAAGCGGTATCAGGATCGCTTTGCGGAAATTAATATGAAAGAAGCCAAGTACACTTTGCTTGCCGCCGCAGTCACGTTTAAGGACGAGGACTTGCTAGTGGGAACGGCTGAGCATAATCGGCCGCTTTACGTGACCGGGTACAGCGACGGAGATCGGATTAATCGCATATTGATTGATCCGGGGTCCTCAGTGAACATCATGAACTTGCGGACTCTAAAGAGTTTGTCAATGGACGTCCGACACCTGTCAAGGGAAAGGATTGTCATTCAAGATTTCAATCAAAACTGCCAGCAAGTTCTGGGGTCTATAGCTTTGCCAATCAAATTTGGGGATCTGCAAACTGAAGCTAAGATATACGTGATCGACGCTGACACGTCTTATAAAATTCTCTTGGGACGGCCGTGGCCTCACGATTATGGCATCATTCCATCAACTCTCCATCAATGCATGAAGTATACTAAAAATGGCGAAGAAAGACGCATTGACGTAGACATCCAGCCGTTCGGTGTGCATGAAGTCCGATATGAAGATTCTCGGTACTTCATGAACCACCAAAATGCTAAGCCACAACTGACTGAGGATAGAGCGGCCCCAAGACTCAAAAGAAAATCTGAGCCGGCTGTCACTTTTAAAAGCAAAAACGCCCAAGTGCGCCCGTGTTTCGGTAGCGACATTGATGAGTCCGACGCTGGAAGTCCGTCCTTCCGTAAAACTCGCCCTCGTTTCGGTAGCAATACGGACGAATCTGTTACTAAAGCCCCATCTAGCAGAAAATTCCGCCCTCATCTTGGCAGCGATACTGAAGAGTCGGAGGAAAAGGACCTGCCGTGCAACAGCTGTACAGATTGGACCCCTATGCAACAAACAAAACTATGAGAGACCTTCGAAATTGCAGAAGGTCCCCTAGCTGTCACAAGGGTGCCGGAGCAGATGTGCAAAGAGCTCGATGCATTGTCAGTCTCCACCGTGCACCAGCTGAAAACTTTCTACGTTCCCGGAAGGAAAAATGAACAGAATGGCATCCTGTTTTATGGGTCAAATCCTGTTGTGCACCCGGACGATTTGTCTGTCGCGTGCCTTCCCTATGAGAGAGGCATAAGAGTCGTCCTCAATCCCAGATACTATGCACCCGAGATGTAGGAATATTTCAAAAAGTGCGGATGCCGGTTATATCAAATGGAGTCCGAAGCAAAGTTTTATGAAGGGCTATGGCATCCGCCCCAGGTCCGAGCACTCATCGATAGACGAATTCCAGATAGACGGGGCATAGGCTTCATTCAACCTGATTCCAAAGAGTGCTACATGATCCATGTTGGTGAGGCCAGCGAAAGATCAAATGATGATGATGAGATGGCCGAGCCAGAAGAAGCTCCTCAAGAGCTCGAAGATGGCGGACAAGCAACTTTTGATGAGCTAACCGAGATTGACTTAGGAACGCCCGATAATCCAAGGCCGACCTACATCAGCTCACTCTTGTCAGAGCAAATGAAAGAGCAGATAATTTCCCTGCTACATGAGTTCGTCGACTGCTTCACATGGATATACAAAGAAATGCCTGGCCTTTCCCCTGAGGTAGCCGTGCATAAGCTGGCTATTTCTACAGATGTCAAGCCAGTCAAACAAGCTCCTAGAAGAATGAGAAGGGAACTGGAAGAAAAGTTCATCGAGGAAACCAAGAAACTCATTGATGCCGGCTTCATCAGGGAAGAGAAATATGCGGACTAGATCGCATGCATAATCCCAGTGAAGAAGAAAAATGGCCAGATCCGAGTTTATTTCGATTTCAGGGACTTCAACAAGGCTTGTTCTAAAGATGACTTCCCGCTACCGGTCATGGAAATGATGGTCGATGACACCTCAAATTACGAGCTATTCACCTTTATGGATGGCTCGTCTGGATATAATCAGATCAAGATGTCATCTGAGGATGAGAAACACACAGCATTTCGAACCCCGATTGGAATATACTGCTACAAAGTGATGCCGTTCGGACTGAAGAACGCGGGTGCTGCATATCAAAGGGCAACGACCAATATCTTTGATGACCTAATCCATAAAGTCGTTGAATGCTATGTTGATGATCTGGTCGTCAAGACCAAAGCCAAGGCCAATCACATCCAAGATCTTAGGACCGTTCTCACCAGACTGAGGGAGTACGATATGAAAATGAATCCTCTGAAGTGCACTTTTGGCGTATCATCGGGAAAATTCCTGGGCTTCATAGTCAGACATCGAGGGATTAAAGTTGACCGATCCAAGATAAAGGCCATCATGGAGATGCCCCCTCCAAAGAATCTGACGCAGCTAAGATCTTTTCAAGGCAAGCTTGCTTATATACGAAGGTTTATCTCAAATTTATCGGGGAGATGTAGGCCCTTCTCAAAGCTCATGAAGAAAGGAGCTCATTTTGTCTGGGATGCTGAATGTCAAGAAGCGTTCGAAAGCATCAAACAGTACATGTTGCACCCTCCAGTGCTTGCTGCTCCTATTCCAGATAAACCGTTGATTCTCTATACTGCCGCGCTAGATGCGTCACTCAGTGCGCTCCTTGCCTAGAACAACGAGGAGGGAAAAGAGAATGCCCTCTACTACCTCAGTCGAACTTTAGTCGGGGCGGAACACAACTATTCCCCGATCGAAAAGCAATACCTGGCTCTGATGTTCACTGTGAAGAAGCTAAGGCACTATCTGCTCGCTCATCGGGTTATGCTGATCTCTAGGGTCGACCCGCTCAAACTCTTAATGACCAAAGCAAGCCTAGCCGGTAGAATGTCAAGATGGGCTGTCATGCTGCTTGAGTTTGACATAGTTTATACTCCTCAGAAAGCAGTAAAAGAGCAACCTCTCGCAGACTTCCTTGCTGCTCATCCCGTTTCAGAGGGGTCACCGCTTAATTGCGAGCTACCCGATGAACAAGTGATGCACCTCGAGGAAGATGAGCCATGTTGGGAGCTCTACTTCGATGGAGCCTCATCAATGAGGACCTCCGGCAAATCAAGTGTCCCGGAGATAAAAGCAGGGATAGGATTGGTGTTCATCACGCCATCAATGGGAACCCTACGATGTTCTTTTGCTCTCACTGAGCCTCGCACAAACAATGAGGCCGAGTATGAAGCTCTGATAGCTTGTTTGGAGCTCGCCATAGAATTGGAAATCCTTCGGCTACGAGTCTACGGTGATTCCCAGCTTGTCGTCAACCAAGTAAGCGGTGACTATAAGATATACAAACCCGAGTTAGCTCGGTACAGAGGCCGAGTGGTGGAACTCATGAAACGGTTCACTCACATTGAACTAATGAGAGTTCCTAGGGCGTTGAACGGAAAAGCCAACATACTTGCTCGCCTAGCTAAAGAGCTGGATGATCCTGACATTGACGAAATTCTAATCACAGTCAGAAGCCGACAAATTCTGCCTCCAGTCTCTTTGCATGAAGAAGAAAGCGTAGAACAAGAGAACAATCCTGCCGAAAAAGCTTCGATGGTTCAAGACGAACCCGATTGGAGAGAGCCCTTCATAGGGTACCTCCGATACGACAAGCTGCCCGAAGGAAAATCTGTGAAGGTTCAACTGAAGAAGAGAGCTTTTCGATACGTGTTTGTAAATGATACGCTATACCGCAGATCATATGACCAACTCTGGCTTAGATGTCTGTCATTGGCCGAATCCCAGAAAGTCATGAAACAAGTTCACTCGAGCGTTTGCGGTGCTCACCAATCTAGCCCCAAGATGCGACTTCAAATTAAATGGCTTGGGTATTACTGGCCCACCATGATACGGGATTGCGGAGAGCATGCAAAGAAATGTCATATCTGCCAAATTCACGGTGATTTCATTCACAAGCATCCCAATCCGTTGCATCCTACGGTGTCGTCGTAGCCCTTCGAAGTTTGGGGCACCGACATTGTTGGCCCAATTGATCCTCCATCATTCAAAGGCCACCAGTTCATATTGGCCGCAACTGACTATTTCTCCAGATGGGCTGAAACAGTCCCGCTAAAAGAAGTCAAGACAGAAAATATTCTGACGTTCTTCCAGCATTGTCACGACCCACAGGGTACGGAACGTGACCGGCACTTAAGTTACGAAACGTCTCAAGGCGTCTGCAAAATAAGTAAGCCGAAGCCCAGAAATCAAAACCCGATTAAGAAATAGAGTGAAGGAAGAACCAATTTATTTCAAGCACTTTCTTCCATTAAACCACATCAAATCCTTTAAAAACAATATCCTTTTTCCCAAAAATTCCGGCAGAGTCTCCTTTGTAAAACAAGCCCCTAAACGGGTACAAAACAGGAGTATAGATGAATAACATGAATATGGCATCCCCAAGCGGGAGCTAGCTCTTCGCCTCAAGGCGGTCACAAATCCCACGCAATGTAAAAATAACAATGTTCATAAGTAAGCATGAAAAGCACAAGTAAATAACATGTCGACTCAAGTGAGCTCGACCCCAAATAACATAAAATCCACAAGTCTCACAACCTCGCCTCTAGGTCAATATACAATAATCCAAATAAAACTGGTACAGCTGAAATAGTAGATGGAGTGCTCTAGATACAACGAATATATATAAGGTGGTACAAAATGATAACATAACCCACCTATGAGCTAAAGCCTCGAGTCCAAGCAAAAAGGGCAAAATAAGCTAATGTGTCCGCCGCTACAGTACTGACGGAACGGACCTGCAGAAAAGCTGTGGCACAACGGGGGTGGGTTGCCAGCTCGTGAGTAATAAATAACATCTACAAAGGCTATCGCATGCATGCACACAAGTATCCTAGCATCTCTAAAACAGGTATGGCTGGATGTACTAGCAGGTGTGAATGCAACATCAGTGTACTAGCAAGTATGTATGCCACATGAATGTACTAGCAGGTATGTATGCCACATAAATGTACTAGCATGTATGTACGCCATATGAATCAACTCAAGATCTCAACATGTAAGTATAAGAACTATTCTTTCTTTTGTTTTTGAAACTCTTTTTAAATATCAGCATAAGATCCATAGAATCAACAAAATCCGTGTCCAGCAACGACACCTCAAAACTGTCTCAATCTCATATATCCATGTCATAGTATCTCTGGCCTCAGCCGTCCGGCTGACCCATCTCAAATATCAATATCTCATCATCTCGCTGCCATGGTCGGTATCCTCTGGATATCCGCCGTGCCAAATGAAATCACCGGTAGGTAATTCGTCCCCTGCCAGGCTCAACGCCATCTGCTGCGATCTTCTTGCCCCGGGGTACCTCATCGGGCCCACCATGTACCCGAGACGGTTCATCCACCTCCTCGAAACGAGTCTCGAAAACCACAGCAAAACTCATGGTGGACGACACTTTACATCACTAGAAAACCGCAACTTTTCATATTTTTAAAAGATAATAAGTTTGTAAATCTCGCGGCTTTCCCCCGAAATCCAGAAATATCATAAAATCTCAAGAAATCATCATGGGTGCATATGTCAATGATAATGAATGCATATGGTATCAATGTTCAAGTTGCAATGTATGATTTATAACTAGGCATGAACAAATGATACAATGATGTATATGCACGAGAATAGCAATTCTATGATTTCATTTTAAAGATTTATTGCAATAGCACAGGTCTAAGCATCAATTATTAACATGTTTCAGATTATAAGTTATCTAGTGTCGTGACATGGCAATTACCAGGGGGGGTGTACACATAAATTGTGCTCGTGCTGCATATAAAAACCCTGATAATGGTGCATGTGTCCTACCGAATGAGTTCGCACATGTAGGTACAATATATAGATCCTGATTGTAGCAAATATCATGCAAGTATTATGATTCCTAGTGTCACAAGCAATTTTTTTAGTTTACTACATCTATCGGGCGACTTGCGCCATCCAAACGATCGTCCCCCGTAGATGTTAAATCTACTCACCCATGATCCCGCGCTAGGTATGTCCGACCACCTGCTTTCCTTTCTCCGCTGCGCTCGAAGTCTCCGCCGGCGAACCTAGAATTTACAAAAGTCACACATAAGGAAAATCCTGCAAAAACGTGATATATCGCTAAAAAGGATAACGCGTGCGTGAAACTAAACGCGCGTGCACACGATACGTCGCGACGCGCGCAAACTCACCAGAACCACTCCGACACGCTGTATCGCGCAGCGTGCCACAGAAACACGCGGATCACGCGCGTGTCACACAAGTTTTAAAACATCGATAACTCGTTTAAAGCTCCAGATTTTGCCTCTGGGCCAAACTCAAAAAGTTACAGATACCAAGAACCCTAGCTACCCAGCATAAACCTACAGGCAAAACCCCAGAACCCCAGCCCCTACTCTGGCCGCAATTTGCGGCCAGAAGGAATAAACCGGCGGCCGGGAAAAAGAGGTGGGTCCCCGTGCTTTATGTGTGTGTGTCTGACATGGTCAACAGTCTCCTCAATTTTATTCTGAAGGGCTCGGGTCAACAGCAGATTTTACAGAGGCTAAAAAGTCGCTAAAACGCTAAATTACGCCAGCACGAACAAATCGGGTATTTTTATGGAATCTGGGACAAATCTTGGTTTCACTAGTCTCAACAGCACCTAATTAGCTTATACTAACAATTAAAACCATCACTTGGCTATATCTCCCTTAAAATCACTAAAACTAGCACCAAACTACATAATATCAACACTAAACTACACTAACAACCATAACTTAGCAAATAGGAGTTGAGTTAAGGGGTTATACCTTTAGAGATCCTAGATGAAGGAGAAGAGAAGAAGGAGGAGGGTGTTGTGCTACTGAAGTGCTACTGCTACCGCTCCAAGTGCTTCAAAGTTACTGCAGTTGTTGTTGTTTCTGTTTGCTGCTGATGCTGCTGTAGCAGCTGCTGCTGTTTTATTTTTTTGTTTTGTATTAGTTGCTGTTGTTGCAGCAGCAGGGGTTTTTTGTGGCTGTTGAAAGGGTGTGGTGTTGTGTGGTGTTATTTTTGTGGTGAAGGGTTGTAGTATATGATGATGGTGTATGTGTGTGAGTGAGAGGGAGAGATGAGAGTGAAATGAGAGTGTGATAGATGTGTGAGAGACATGCAAAAGCTTTGAGGTGAGATGGATGGTGACCTAACCTTGGAGCCACCACTCTCTCTCTTTCATTAAATGCTTGCTTGCACAAGCCATCATAACCCTTCCTCTCACCACAAGTCAATCCTAATCCCTAATCACCCTTTAACAAAACTAAAACCCTTAGTTAAAACTAATTACCTTAACCAAGTGTGTTAGGCCATCATGGTTGCCTAAACATGGTTAACCCACATGCACCTCTAGGCTTGGTAACCCTAGACTTAACCCTAGTTAACATGCACAAGTGTGTACGGTCGAGATAAAATTCTAATAAAATAACCATAAAACCAGATAAATTATTAGAAACCCGTTTTGGTAAACTTTTACCAACCCCCCCCCCCCACATTAACATACAATCACCACAAAACACAACTCAGGTGTTACAAGCATAATATTCTATACGGCTTCGGTACACTAAGAAGAATCATATCTGACAACGGGCCATCTTTCAAGAGCTTCAAAGTCACAAGGTTCGCTACTCAACATAAGATAGACTGGAGATATTCCTCCATCTATAATCCAAGGGCCAATGGGCTGGCCGAAGCCTTCAATAAAACTCTGTGTAAGCTCCTGAGGAAAAATGCTTCAGCCAACAAGAGAGACTGGAATCTCAAATTTCATGAGGCGTTGTGGGCATATCGTACCACACACCGCACTCCAACTCAGTCCACTCTATACTCACTACTCTTCGGAGTGGAGGCGATCCTCCCCCTCGAAGTCGAAGTTCCAAGCTTAAGAATGGTCGTCTAGCATGAGTTGACGGAGGAGGAAAACGTGCTCCTTCGGCTTGAAGAGCTCGATACCCTCGGAGAAAAAAGGCTTGCAGTACAGCAAAATCTGGAGCTGTACCGAGCCCAAATGTCATGGGCCTATGACAAGATGACTCATCTCCGCGCTTTCAAGAAAGGAGAATTGGTGTTGGTCCTCAAAAGACCGATCATCCCTAATTGACATGCCAAGGGAAAATTCAAGCCAAACTGGGAAGGACCATACGTCATCGAGAAAGTGTTCGACGAAGAATCCTACCAACTAATAAGTGCCGAGAGAGAAAGGCCCATGCCACCCATCAATGGCCGATATCTCAAGAAATACTACACGTGAATGCTCCAAGTCGCAGGCGAATTGAGCACACCAGCCCTACGGTCTAGATCATACATCATGTAAAACTGTATACAATCCACGGGCGTAAACAACCCCTATCTCTCCCAAGCCCTGCCGGTGAGACTACTTTTAAAGTCCCACCAGCGGCAAAAAAAAGAAAGAAAAAAGAAAAAAAAAAGGGTATGTCCACAAGCAAAACGGGCACGGATGAAAACCCAAAAGCGCTCCATGAGTAAAAACAGCAGGACTGCCGGCGAGTTTGTGAAAACCTGAAAGGGCGCAAACTCGTGAAAAGAGATAAAATACACTCGCAAAGTCCTCTCGACCTTGTGAGGAGAAAATCTCTGCGTGAGATCCTTACGACTCAAAAAGGAGCAACACACTTAGGAATCCTCACGATTCCTAAGGAGAACATACACCTGCGAGATCCTCTCGACTCGTAGGGAGAAAATGCTTTTATGAGACCTTTACGGCTCATAAAATTAAAAAGTCTTAGATGACAGGGACCTAAACCTGTCTCCTAAGCCATCGCTCCCCAACGGGAAATAGAAAATGATGAGTCGCTCCTGGCGTTACGCTTCAGTGTTAGCGGTGCTGATGCCGACCCAAAAACCAAATCCCAAGTCCTCCCGGGGCAAATGATGAGTTGCTCCTGGCATTATCCCAATGCAGTAATACTGATGCCAAATAAGATCCAAATTCCAAGCCACCAAACGGCGAATGATGAGTCGCTCCTGGTACCATATTCCAGTACAGCGATGCAGACGCCAACCAAATCCAATTTCTCAAAATTCTCCCGGCCCTACGGTTAGTCTCCAAATTGACTACCATATACAATCCACGGGCTCAAATAATTCTCATCATACCCATACCCTACCGCAATCACCAGTCCAGCGGCCGATCTCCGCCCTTGGACTTATGCTCCATTTTGGAAGACCCACTCATGTGTCCTCACAATACATGAGGAGAACCAACTTACGGGATCCTCACGACTTGTAAGAAAACACCTTCATAGGATCCTTACGACTCACAAAGGAAAAAAAATACACTTGGGAGTCCCCACGACTCCTAAGGAGAAAGTGCACCTACGAGATCCTTTCGACTCGTAGGGAGAAAATGCTTTTATGGGACCCTTACGGCTTATAAAATTGAAAAGTCTTAGGTGATAGGGACCTAAACCTGTCTCCTAAGCCACCGCTTCCCAACAGGAAAGAGCAAATGATGAATTGCTCCTGGCACATGTGCTTCAGTATCAGCAACGCTGATGCCTACTCTAAGCCCAAAATTCTAAACTCCAATCCAATAGACCCCTAAGTCTTTAAACTGGGAATAGATGACCTCTAAGTCGTTAAAGTGGGAACAGATGACCCCTAAAGTTGTTAAACTGGGAACGAGGGAAATCTCCTCATGGCAAATGATGATTCGCTCCTGGTACCGTATTCCAGTATAGCGATGCTGATGTCAACCCAAATCATATCAAGTCAGCAAGACAACCAACAACGTCCCTAGCGGAATCATGCTCCACCTCAGAAACAAGTCAAATCCCGACACCGCAGAAAGCGGAGCAATTCAAATCAGAACATCGACCGTCCAAGTCGCTAAAAGGGCAGAACCGACCGTCCACGTCGCTAAAATGGAAGCACCGACCGTCCACGTCGCAAAAAGGGCAGCATCGACCGTCCAAGTTGCTAAAAGGGTAGCATCGACCGTCCACGTCGCAAAAAGGGCAGCACCGACCGTCCATGTCGCTAAAATGGCAGCACCGACCGTCCAAGTCGCTAAAATGGCAGCATCGACCGTCCAAGTCGCTAAAATGGCAGCACAGACCTTCCATGTCGCAAAAAGGGCAGCATCGACCGTCCAAGTCGCTAAAAGGGCAGTATCGACCGTCCACGTCGCAAAAAAGGCAGCACCGACCGTCCAAGTCATAAAAAGGGCAGGGCCAACCATCCAAGTCGCTAAAAGGGCAGAACCGACCGCCCACGTCCCTAAAATGGCAGCACTGACCGTCCACGTTGCAAAAAGGGTAGCATCGACCGTCCAAGTCGCAAAAAGGGCAGAATCGACCGTCCAAGTCGCTAAAAGGGCAGAACCGACCGTCCACGTCGCTAAAATGGCAGCACCGACCGTCCACGTCGCAAAAAGGGCAGCATCGACCGTCCAAGTCGCTAAAAGGGCAGTATCGACCGTCCACGTCGCAAAAAGGGCAGCACCGACCATCCACGTCACTAAAATGGCATCACCAACTGTCCAAGTCGCTGAAATGGCAGCATCGACCGTCCACGTCGCAAAAAGGGCAGCACCGACCGTCCAAGTCGCAAAAAGGGCAGGGCCGACTGTCCAAGTCGCTAAAAGGGCAGAACCGACCGTCCACGTCACTAAAATGGAAGCACCGACCGTCTACGTCGCAAAAAGGGTAGCATCGACCTTCCAAGTCGCAAAAAGGGCAGAACCGACCATCCACGTCGCTAAAATGGCAGCACCGACCGTCCACGTCACAAAAAGGGCAGCATCGACCGTCCAAGTCGCTAAAAGGGCAGCATCGACCGTCCACGTCGCAAAAAGGGCAGCACCGACCGTCCACGTCGCTAAAATGGCAGCACCGACCGTCCAAGTCGCAAAAAGGGCAGGACTGACCACCCAAGTCGCAAAACGGGCAGAACCGACCGTCCAAGTCACTAAAAGGGCAGCACTGATCGTCCACGTCACTAAAAGGGCAGCAACGACCTCCTCGTCGGAATTATGCTCCGCCTTGGAATCAAGTCAACCAGACACTCCATCACGGAGACACGTCAAGCATCGACCGTCCATGTCGTAAAAAGGGCAGTGCCAGCTTCCCAAAAAGCGGGAGCCAAATCAAGTCGCCTCCACGTGAAAGAAGATCCATCAATTTCATGCACGCAACCCATATATGCTGTGTGCATTTATTGATAGGGGCACTTTGTTGGGGTCGAAATTTACACTCCGGTTGACTAAGTCAAAATCAAAGTCAACCCCAAGCCAAGTGGGCCCAAGCCCGGGTCAAGTAGGCCAATGCCCGGGTCGAACCCGAACACGAAGCATCCGGCCTTCCGCCATGCCAAAATAAAAATTTTGTAATAAATAATTTTGGTGTATTTCTTTTATTTTATTTTATGAATATATGTAAGAAAATGGGCATAAAGCTAAATTTTTGTAAAGCCCATGGCTTATGTGCAAAAAGAAATAGCACATGAGACATGGGATGGGCAAAATGTCATTTTTGTAAAGCCCAAGGGGCTATATGTAAAGTGTATAACCTATAAAGGCAAAGATAATGAAAATATCTAACAACTTTTTCTCTCTCCCAAAAAAGATCAAGATCTGTACTCTTTCTCCTTCCTCAAGGTTCCAAAACCTTCTTCTTACTTTTGAATTAAATCAAGAGTTTTACTCTTCCTTTTCTAAAACTAAATAGCTTTTCACCACAAAACCCACAAAGGGGAGCTTTGATCCTCCATCAAATCTTTAAAATGAGAGATTTTTAAAATCCCACTCCTCTTGTTATCCAAGAGCCAGCCGACCAAGGGAGGAAGAATGAGATCCATCTCCAAAGACCCCACTTTGGGGAAAATCCTGGGCTCAAGAGGAGAAGCCCCTTCATCAGCTTCAAAATATCCTAGGAGTTTATCTCCTCACACACACACACACACACACACATACAAAATAATAAGTATTTCTTTCTGGGAGTACAACTCCGGGTGCAGGGATCAACTCCCTTTTGCTGCCCGGTGCCCGAGCACCAAAAGCGCTAACGCCCGAGCGCCCAAAGCGCTAGCGCCCTGATGCCCAAGGCGCTAGCACCCGAGCGCCCACGTGCCTGGCACGTGAGGTACTAGCGCCCAAAACAATAGCGCCAGCGCTTGAGCGCCCGCGTGCCGCGCACGTGAGGCACTGGCGCTTTCTCCCACGCATCCTTTGGATGCCCTTTTCCCTTATACACACACACACACTCTATAACACTGTCTCCCGTTAGAAAAAAATTCTAACAGGGCGCTG
The DNA here is from genome assembly GCA_030015575.1 of Agapanthus africanus. Lineage (NCBI taxonomy): Eukaryota > Viridiplantae > Streptophyta > Magnoliopsida > Asparagales > Amaryllidaceae > Agapanthus > Agapanthus africanus. Next base: position 717,813,749 of record CM057337.1, read on the forward strand.
TCCCGCACCCCGCAAGGGGGCTGCTAGCCCCCTTAACCCCCATCCCGCTATCCGGGTAGCAGGACCCCCATAGAAACTCTGCGGGGCTCCCGATATATCCAAAAAACCCTTTCAAAACACAACACACGTACACTGTACATTAAGTTCGCATGACCTGTTTGTTAGTTGTATGTATGCCCTAGAGGCCAGTATTGTACAGATGATGTATATTATATTGGATGCTTGGACATATATAGAGATGACTTTCTTGCTCGACATGATAGTATGCTATCTGGTTGCCATTTATCTTAACATGTACACTAGTCTCTTTATACTGTCTTATAGTTACATGTTGGTAAAGCCCTTAGGATTTGTACTTGACTACCTAGACTATGATGCAGATCATACTAGTGGGAACATGGTAGTCCATAAGTACATCCTTCAAGGTCCCTAGTCGTGGGTATCTCGAGACGGGGCATCGATTTACCAGAGTAGACTAGCGTATACGCTTCTCGACCCATGTGATGGGCGATGGATGATCCCATATCCATTGGTGTTTGACATCAGAGATGGTATACGGGTGCTCAGTGGAAACTGGGTACACTGGACGGACTCGCCGAGAACTCCCAGATGGTATTATACCTCACGTCAGATGGCAGTTCTCAGGTGACACTTGTACAGGTTAGTCTGTAGACCCGAGATCGTCATAGAGTCTTGTGTGATTCCCACTGTGCTTTGATCTCCACCTTACCACGTCCATGAGGGCGTGCAAAACGGTGGTCTTTGGGTACAGTCCCGAGTCACATGGAGGCAATGAGCGATAGGAGGGGTTTTGTCTCTCCCGGTATTGGGAGTTGATGTTGCGCAGTGCTCGATTGGCCGTAACAGGGAAGTCCCTGGCCAGGGCTGATCAGAGATTTGCTGGTAAGTGTTACCAGTAGTTTCTCGACCCGTTACGAGCCTCACATCAGCACAACTTATCGGGTTATTGGGGTCTGACGTATACCACCCCTAGACTTGATATGCGACGTATCAGACGAAGAGACTTGACTGTATGGTAAGTGTTACTGGTCGGATTCGCAGGAGTGTGAGCGGGCTAGCTCGTCGATCTTCTGATCGCTCAATACCCGGGTGGCCGTTACGTTTAGCAGACCGCTTGCGGCTTGTGGGTGCTTGATATGATCATCATCTGCTACCGGCGTATTGACGAGTCTTTAGAGTCCTACACAGAGGTTTCCTGGCTCAAGCGAAACGAAATAGGAGCGCATATAAGATATGTGCAGGACCGAGAATAATGCGTGTATGTGATACCGCATTTCATTCTCGCGATATATGTTTCGATTGGTTATATTCGATATGACCTAGTTGTCGAATCATTGATTCGATAAATCGATACATTGGATTCTAGTCGGTTATGTGCGACATGACCGGATCATTGAATCAAATGTTGATTTGATGATTTAATGCATAATTATATATTTGATATATTGCATTGCATTAACTAGTATTGGTTCACTTTAAACGGATTTTTCTCACTTGATGCACATTGTATATGTGATATACTTTTGTGCACTTTTTTTTTTATGTATCATGTTTGATGATACTTGAGCTTTTGGTTAAGTGTGAAGGATTAAACCATGGTTAATTGATAATTAGGGTTTTGCTTTATCATTTATTTATTCATTTCTTTATTTATTTATTTGGAAATGATTTAAAAAGGAATGGTGGCTTTCTTTGTCTTTTAGTTGAAGCTTCATGAAGCTTTGACTCATGCTTAACCCTAACCCATCTATTAACCATGGTCTATTCTCTACTCTTAACCATTGTTAGAATTATGATAAGTATTGCTTTTTCTTTTATTTTAAAAAAAGACTTATCATTTTTCTAGCTCTTCTTCTTCTTCATCTTCAAGCTTGATACCTTAAGGCCATTAATGGCAACTTGAGCTTGAGAGTGAGAAATCCAAATCTAAAGAGAACCCACCTCCTATTTCTTCACCCTCTACCTCTAGCCAAGTTGTAGAGTGTGTTTTCTTCACAAGTTTCATCACTTTGTGAAGTCGGAGCTTGACTTGCGATGCCTCGACGTAGATCGTCTTTGACACGAAGCCGGCGACCTAGCTCACCCGTTTCTTCGACGAAGCCGACACTTGAGCCCGGGGTTCGACATGGACAGCGAGGAGACGAAGTTGCGGAGCCGTGGAGGTGGATATCCGGATCTACAAAGGTTGTAATTTCCATATCCAAGTAGTTAAGTGTTAACTAGCTTTTTCTTTTCGCCTAAACATCTAGTTAAGATCCGTAGTCTAGGGTTTCTCGGCACTAAAAATTTTAATTTGGCATGTTCGATGCCTTGTGAGAACCCACTAGGGTGCCTAGGAACCTTTCACTGGTATCAGAGCCTAGCTAGAGCCTTAGGCGAAGTCCCGACGACGTTTGAAACCCGATCGAACCAAAAATCCGAACCCGAAATAGCTCTCTGGACTTTTTCCAAATTCCGGAATTTTTCCAAATTAAAAATTGCTAAAAAATTCAGCTGGAAAATATAAGAATTACGACGCAAAACTTTTCCCATGAACAGTAAATTCCGCGGCGGAAGAGCGGCAGAAACCTGGTTTCTGCGGCGCTTCCGCCGCGAATTGATGACGTCACCCCTCAATTTTTGCACAGTAGTTCCTGATAAATTCTGCTGAGTTTTCTGGGAATTTTTAACATTTATTTCAGAGTTTAATTTTCTGCAGTTGTTTTGGGGTTTCGATGTTTCGATCGGGGTATCAAATTTTGTCTGAGTGTTTTTCCAGATAATTGTAGAATATGTTAAAGAGTTCGACCGGATATAAATACCCAGGTTTTCCCCTGCCGGAATATCCAAGTGTTGGATTATTGTGTGGTTAAAAGACGTTCTAAGTAGTGCAAGTAACGCGATGGTCCCTCTAGAAGACACAAACCTTAACTCGATTATGTGACCGTCTTGAACTGCCCTTTGAACCTTCGGGTTTGGGGCAGTACGGCGTGCCACATGTGAGGCGTTGGCTTGACTCTTCTACGGCTGGACCGTTGGTACTGAGGTATGAAGTGAATGTCTTTGAACCTATTTCATGTGTTGATCGGTGTCGGGAAAACTTGGGTGTTCGAATGTTCGATCGGAAAGTTTGATATATTCTATTTATCCGGAATTGGATACAATAATTGGAATTCACAAGCAGTTATGTGATAACTAAATGAATGTTATAAATCTAGCAATTTAGTCCCATATGATATTGAAAAGAGTTTTCGATAATGAGACTAAAATGCGGGGTTTGTAACTGTTAGGCATGTGATGTCTAAAGTAGTTGCGGATTCCAATTGTTGTAGTTTTACACTTTCTTTTCTGTGACCGTAAGTGTAGTATGTTCATATCGCCGGTTTCGTTGCTATACGTCAAGGACAATTGGGGTATGCATACTTGCTTACGTTGATGACATGTGATGTTATGTGTTGCTGGATATGTTATATTGGATCGTCGTATTTGAATAGCCGGGGGTTTTTATGTGAGATGAGTGTTTTTCATTTTCATTCATGTAAAAACTTGTATGTAATATTCTTTTATTCGGGGCACTTCCAGGATGCGGGAGTTGTCACCCTTTGTATATTATTTACTTTTCTGCACTAGGATAGACCCAAGGAGGGGAGCACAAGTAACTGGGTTCTGGGGTCCAGTGGGAGACCAACTCGAGGAGTCGAGTCCGGGTCTCCTAACCCTAGAATTGGCAGGGTTGCTTGCCGCTCTCGTAGGGGTCTAGGGGTGTGGGATTGGCTATTCATCACGACCGTGGAATCCGTGTTTTATACTGGCTCGTATTGAAAACACGGACGTCCTAGTATATCCAATATTTCATATGTTTATTCTGCTGCGATATCTGCGTTGTGATTCTGTGATGGATATAGTATATAGTATATATGATATATTATATAGACGTTACTTATGTTTTACACCCGCGCTAGCCCTGCCCTGCTCTGTCGTTAGTTACCTAACCTAACGGTGCACGAGGGGACATCGAGGCGAATGCGGATGGCATAAGTGTACGTTATATCTATCTGTGATGTTTAGGTATTACATGATGGGACTTCATTAATGTGATTAATGAAAGATAAGAAACCTAAGATGTTGTAGAATCGAATTTTAAAATAAAACAGGTAGCTACAGTTTTTGCTTTGCACAGCGATATATATGATATATCCCGCACCTCATTCGACGAGGAAAGGACCGAGATCCCTTCACCGGGAGTGACTCCTTTAGCAATAACTGGCAGATGCTACACATTCGGTTTGCTTTTGACTGCTTTTGCGATTTTGCTTTGCATAGCGATATATATGATATATCCCGCACCTCATTCGACGAGGAAAGGACCGAGATCCCTTCACCGGGAGTGACTCCTTTAGCAAAACTAGAAAAGCCTCAAAATCACTCCATTTCAAAACATCATTTGATTCTACAACGATATCAAGTTCATTACGCTTATGGTTTTATGAAAACCTGCGTAGCCCTCCGTCATTTCAGATAAGTATTAGTTAGTATTCGTGCTGCGGTTGTTTGGCATGCGTCAAGGCGTAGTGTACGGTAGCTAACTAGTGCTTATCTGTCAGCATATGATGCGATTGGATTAGGGTATTCGTACGGCGTTGTTTGGCATGCGTCAAGGGTCGTGCGGGTGGGTTTAATTCAATCAAGAAATGACGGGTTGAACTTGACTAGCAGACTATGGGTTGTTTGGCATGCGTCAAGGTCATAGCGAGCTAGGGGCAAAATATTATCGGGAATTTCAAGTGTTGAAATTTGCAATGAGATTGCATACCTTCTATGAGATAGTTGGATCCCGATACCCGCTGCGAGTAAGAGTTACTCCTGGGAGAGTTTTACACATTACAATTAGCCGATCAAGTAGGTGACTAGAAAGGTGTTAACGAGGTTACGCCTCTGGGAAAACGAGGTTTACAGTAATTAGGTTCGTGCGAAAGCACGGGGGACCTCCCTCAAAGTACCGACACTGGCCTGGCTGAAAGATTGGCGAACTTGTAGTGTGTAATTAATCCCGGCTAGTCTTTCCTTTTAAGGTTTGGAGGAAGATTTGATAAAAAGCAGTGGGAGCCATCCTGATTAGATAAGATAAAAACCAATCTGATCTTGCACGAGCTTACGCTAAAGTGTTTTCTTCTCTCTCTCTCCAGGTAGCGACCATTTCATGCCTTAATAAAGATAATAAAATGGATGTATTGACCGAACCCGCATGTTATACTGTGCTGGGGAACGTTGGTTCCGTTCTTTCCTGTAAGAGTTATAGGAATGAACAGGATATAGGGGAATACCAGGATTCCCATGCCACCCGAATGAAGAAAGTACATGATGATGCATTTTCTTCGGGTGTGTTCGTTACTGAGAACTGTTTCTCCATTTGCTCTACGTCCTGGGTATTGGATACCGGGTCGGGATCCCATATATGTAATCAGTTACATGGGCTAAGGAAAGGTAGAGAACTTGGAGAAGGTGATAAAGACATTAGAGTTGGAAATGGTGCAATTGTTGCAGCCAAGACTGTCGGGGAATATCACCTTGTATTACCAACTGGTAATACATTGGTTCTGAACGAATGCTATTACATGCCGAACCTGATATGCAACATTATATCGGTTTCTTTATTAAGTAAAGAGGGATATAATTTTGTATTACAGGACAATGTTATGAACATTTTCCGTAACCAAAAGTTGGTTGGATCAGGCACGTTGTGCAATGGCATTTATGTTCTAAATCAATCAACAGTTCTGAGCATAACAAACACACACAAGAGGAAGAGTTCTGAACTCAATGAATCCTTCTTGTGGCATTGTAGACTGGGTCACATCAATGCGACACGACTAGCTAAGTTGCATAAAGATGGATATTTAAATCCGTTTGAATTTTCATCCTATGACACTTGCCAGTCATGTCTCAAAGGCAAGATGACCAAGACTCCGTTTACGGGACACGGAGAAAGAGTTACCGAACTCTTAGGACTGATACATAGTGATGTATGCGGTCCCATGTCTACACATGCCAGGGATGGTTCTTCGTACTTCATTACATTCACTGACGATCTCTCAAGATTCGGATATGTGTTCCTGATGAAACACAAATCAGAAGCTTTTGAGAAATTTAGAGAATATAAACAAGAAGTCGAGAACCAAACCGGAAAAAGTATTAAAATCCTTCGATCAGATCGGGGAGGTGAATACTTGAGCAATGAATTCCTGGACTTCCTAAAAGAGAATGGGATTCTCTTTCAGCTGACTCCTCCTTATACACCACAGCACAACGGTGTATCTGAACGGAGAAACCGCACCCTATTAGATATGGTGCGCTCAATGATGAGTGCAGCTGAGTTACCTATTTCCTTCTGGGGACATGCGCTTGAGACAGCCATGGACCTATTGAATAGAGTTCCTACCAAATCAGTGCCTACCACTCCATATGAGATATGGAAAGGGAAGAGACCACATCTTAATTATATTAAGATATGGGGTTGTCCAGCCTATGTCAAAAGACAAAATCCGGACAAACTCGAGGCAAGATCTGTCTTATGTAAGTTTGTAGGATATCCCAAAAATTCACAAGGGTATATCTTCTACCACCCCGAGGAACAAAAGGTGTTTGTTTCTCGACATGCCACTTTCTTAGAAAAAGGTTTTCTTATGAAACAGATAAGTGGCATTGAGGTAGAACTGGAAGAGGTTCCAGCAACACAGACAACAACAGAAGATTTGGTTGAACCCGAGGATTCCGAAGTTCCCGATGAACCCCAGCCACTCCGCCGATCTAGTAGGGTTCCTCGCCAACCTGAGAGATACTACGGTTTTCTCATGGATGGTGGAAGTGAGGATTGCATCATGGAGGATGATGACCCAACTAGCTTCGAGCAGGCCATCACTAGTGGGGACTCAGTAAAATGGCTGGATGCTATGCGGTCCGAGATGGATTCCATGTACACCAACAAAGTATGGACTTTGGAAGCTGCTCCTGAAGGGGTAAAACCCATTGGGAGCAAGTGGATCTTCAAGAAGAAACTTGGTGTAGATGGGAAAGTGGAGACTTTCAAAGCTAGACTTGTAGCAAAGGGTTTTCGTCAAAGACCAGGTGTAGACTATGACGAAACCTTTTCTCCAGTGGCTATGCTTAAATCCATCCGAATCATGCTTGCCATTGCTGCCTTTCATGACTACGAAATCTGGCAAATGGATGTTAAGACCGCCTTTCTAAATGGTGATTTAGAAGAATGCGTGTACATGACTCAGCCAGAGGGCTTCGTAGACAGTGGGAGCAGCGGGAAGGTGTGCAAGCTGCTTAAATCCATTTATGGATTAAAGCAAGCATCGCGGAGTTGGAACATCTGCTTTGACGTCGTTATCAAAGAGTTTGATTTCGTCAAAAATCCAGATGAACCTTGTATTTACAAGAAGATGGCAGAGAGTAAGGTTGTCTTCCTCGTATTGTACGTGGACGACATACTCTTGATAGGAAATGATATTCCTATGCTGCAATCGGTCAAGCTCTTCTTATCACAAAGATTCTCAATGAAAGATCTTGGTGATGCCTCCTGCATATTGGGAATCAGGATCTATAGAGATAGATCCAAACGGATTTTGGGATTGTCCCAATCCAGGTACATTGACACCATACTAAAGAGGTTTAGTATGGAAGAGTCCAAGCGTGGGAACATGCCCACGATCTCTGGAGTCACTCTCTCCAAAGAGATGTCTCCCAAGACTGATTTGGAGAGAGCTCGCATGCAAGGGATACCCTATGCTTCGGCAGTAGGCTCTATCATGTATGCGATGCTATGTACCAGACCCGATGTAGCATACTCACTAAGTGTAGTGAGCAGGTATCAAGCTGATCCTGGAGAGAGTCACTGGACAGCTGTGAAGAGCATTCTCAAGTACTTACGAAGGACTAGAGATATGTTCTTGGTGTATGGTAACGGAGAACTCCAGGTGGAGTCCTTTACCGATTCCAGCTTCCAGAGTGATAAGGACGACTCTAAGTCGCAGTCGGGTTTTGTCTTTACCCTTTACGGAGGGGCGGTTAGCTGGAAGAGTTCCAAGCAGGAAACCGTGGCAGACTCGACGATGGAGGCTGAATACATCGCTGCCAACGATGCTGCTAAAGAAGCTGTCTGGGTCAAGAAGTTCATTACTGAACTTGGAGTGGTTCCATCCATTGAGCATCCAATACCTTTGTATTGCGATAACAATGGAGCGGTGGCTTTGGCCAAGGAACCCAGGTCCCATCAGCGATCCAGGCATATTCTGAGGCGGTATCACCTGATCCGGGAGATAGTTGATCGCCGGGAGATCGAGGTCAGGAGAGTTGACACGAAGAACAACACGGCGGATCCACTCACGAAGGCCATTCCCCAGATACAGTTTGAGAGACTCTTCGGGATGCTCGGTATGAGATACTACAGCAGCTGGCCCTAGTGCAAGTGGGAGATTGTTAGTTGTATGTATGCCCTAGAGGCCAGTATTGTACAGATGATGTATATTATATTGGATGCTTGGACATATATAGAGATGACTTTCTTGCTCGACATGATAGTATGCTATCTGGTTGCCATTTATCTTAACATGTACACTAGTCTCTTTATACTGTCTTATAGTTACATGTTGGTAAAGCCCTTAGGATTTGTACTTGACTACCTAGACTATGATGCAGATCATACTAGTGGGAACATGGTAGTCCATAAGTACATCCTTCAAGGTCCCTAGTCGTGGGTATCTCGAGACGGGGCATCGATTTACCAGAGTAGACTAGCGTATACGCTTCTCGACCCATGTGATGGGCGATGGATGATCCCATATCCATTGGTGTTTGACATCAGAGATGGTATACGGGTGCTCAGTGGAAACTGGGTACACTGGACGGACTCGCCGAGAACTCCCAGATGGTATTATACCTCACGTCAGATGGCAGTTCTCAGGTGACACTTGTACAGGTTAGTCTGTAGACCCGAGATCGTCATAGAGTCTTGTGTGATTCCCACTGTGCTTTGATCTCCACCTTACCACGTCCATGAGGGCGTGCAAAACGGTGGTCTTTGGGTACAGTCCCGAGTCACATGGAGGCAATGAGCGATAGGAGGGGTTTTGTCTCTCCCGGTATTGGGAGTTGATGTTGCGCAGTGCTCGATTGGCCGTAACAGGGAAGTCCCTGGCCAGGGCTGATCAGAGATTTGCTGGTAAGTGTTACCAGTAGTTTCTCGACCCGTTACGAGCCTCACATCAGCACAACTTATCGGGTTATTGGGGTCTGACGTATACCACCCCTAGACTTGATATGCGACGTATCAGACGAAGAGACTTGACTGTATGGTAAGTGTTACTGGTCGGATTCGCAGGAGTGTGAGCGGGCTAGCTCGTCGATCTTCTGATCGCTCAATACCCGGGTGGCCGTTACGTTTAGCAGACCGCTTGCGGCTTGTGGGTGCTTGATATGATCATCATCTGCTACCGGCGTATTGACGAGTCTTTAGAGTCCTACACAGAGGTTTCCTGGCTCAAGCGAAACGAAATAGGAGCGCATATAAGATATGTGCAGGACCGAGAATAATGCGTGTATGTGATACCGCATTTCATTCTCGCGATATATGTTTCGATTGGTTATATTCGATATGACCTAGTTGTCGAATCATTGATTCGATAAATCGATACATTGGATTCTAGTCGGTTATGTGCGACATGACCGGATCATTGAATCAAATGTTGATTTGATGATTTAATGCATAATTATATATTTGATATATTGCATTGCATTAACTAGTATTGGTTCACTTTAAACGGATTTTTCTCACTTGATGCACATTGTATATGTGATATACTTTTGTGCACTTTTTTTTTTATGTATCATGTTTGATGATACTTGAGCTTTTGGTTAAGTGTGAAGGATTAAACCATGGTTAATTGATAATTAGGGTTTTGCTTTATCATTTATTTATTCATTTCTTTATTTATTTATTTGGAAATGATTTAAAAAGGAATGGTGGCTTTCTTTGTCTTTTAGTTGAAGCTTCATGAAGCTTTGACTCATGCTTAACCCTAACCCATCTATTAACCATGGTCTATTCTCTACTCTTAACCATTGTTAGAATTATGATAAGTATTGCTTTTTCTTTTATTTTAAAAAAAGACTTATCATTTTTCTAGCTCTTCTTCTTCTTCATCTTCAAGCTTGATACCTTAAGGCCATTAATGGCAACTTGAGCTTGAGAGTGAGAAATCCAAATCTAAAGAGAACCCACCTCCTATTTCTTCACCCTCTACCTCTAGCCAAGTTGTAGAGTGTGTTTTCTTCACAAGTTTCATCACTTTGTGAAGTCGGAGCTTGACTTGCGATGCCTCGACGTAGATCGTCTTTGACACGAAGCCGGCGACCTAGCTCACCCGTTTCTTCGACGAAGCCGACACTTGAGCCCGGGGTTCGACATGGACAGCGAGGAGACGAAGTTGCGGAGCCGTGGAGGTGGATATCCGGATCTACAAAGGTTGTAATTTCCATATCCAAGTAGTTAAGTGTTAACTAGCTTTTTCTTTTCGCCTAAACATCTAGTTAAGATCCGTAGTCTAGGGTTTCTCGGCACTAAAAATTTTAATTTGGCATGTTCGATGCCTTGTGAGAACCCACTAGGGTGCCTAGGAACCTTTCACTGTTTAACCCGTTAATCAGAGGTTCTCTCGCTCCAAAGGCGAGGGGTAATTAACGGCAGCTTAGTCCGTAGCTGCCGTAGATTTGGATCCCCGTAATCAATAAACCCTGGCCTACCCTAGGCAGGGAGAATCTGTAATGCGCCTGACAGGCGCGCGCGCATTCCCATCTCAATAGGGTGACGAAAAACACCCTACACACACCTGTTACGAACAAGAGCAGGATCAAGGCAGAGAAGCAATTCGTCAAAGCCCTGTCAATGGGAATGAATTTGCCCCCTCTTATGGAAAACACTCCTGGGGTCGTGTGCCTTGACAGAACGGATATACATCTGAACTACAGCTTATATCATCGGAGGGTCACCCACCCCACCGAGGAATGCAATGCCTTCAAGAAGTGGTGGCAAGGATACAACGCTTCAAGCGGATGAAGCGCAAAGCTCGTTGACAGAAAAGAAATGCGACAGATGAGCGTGAAAGAACGGATGGCAACTATCATATGGTTAATACCAGTTCAACAAAACAAAAATCTTAAGTTCTTACATTCGGGAGCGATTCTGAGGAAGAAATAACTCTCGGCCCTCTCTTCAAAGAATCCACCTCCGGAAAAGAAGAGGAGGAGAAGAACTGCGTGAACATTCAGCTACGTAACCACACGCTGCCTGTAAAGAACCTCGGGCTTACAAACAAAGTTTCGAGCAAAAGAGACAAGGGGAAGTAAAAGGTCCCTGAGGAAATTTCCCTCGATGATAGAGTCGTCAAAGAGCTCGCAACCAAGGCCCCGCCTAAGAAAAACAAGATGGATTACAATGTCCTGGCACATTTGAGGAAGATACCCTCACAACTGAGCATACTGGATGCTCTCCTCCTGTCTAAAGAAGCAAGAGATTCTCTGATCAGGGCATTACAAAAGCCCAATCAGTTCCAACCTTTCCTTGTAGAAGAAAAGAAGAAGGACGAGTTAGCAGAGGTTCACACGGCTGACAACATATTCAGCGATGAAGATCTCCTCCTCGGAACGTGCGAGCACAACCGTCCTCTATACGTCACCGGGTACTATCACGACATCAAGATAGGAAAAATCCTTGTCGACAACGGGTTCTCTGTCAACCTCCTCAATGTGAAGGTACTAAAAGAGATTTGCATGAATGTTAAACATCTGGCTCGGGACAAAATTACCATCTTCGAGTTCGACTCACAGTCATCATGGACGCTTGGGTCTGTAATATTGATATTACGCTTTGGGCTGCTCGTCACTAACATAAAATTTCATGTCATCGATGCCAAGACTTGCTACAACACTCTGCTCGGCCGGCCTTGGTTACACGAGTACAACGTCATCCCTTCTACACAACACCAGTGTATGAAGTATTTCAAAGATGGCCTCGAATACACCATCACGGGGGAGCTAAATCCATTCTCCATAAATGAAGTCTGAAAATATGAAGATGCAAAATACTTCCTACCGGACTTCAAAGATACGGAAAGATGTCATAAGCCGGAGAATAAACAAAAAGCCATTGCCACCATCCCGGTCTTTGGGAGTGACACCAAGGAAGATGAGGAAATAGTCTACTCGGGGCAACCCCAATGTAGCAGGCCCAGACCATCTACTCCTATTTTGGTCTTTTGCAGTGACTCTGAGGACGAGACCAACGCCGTATTCTCCACTCGCCCGTCAGCACAAATCGTTACTGAAGCTGATCAGAGTTTACAAATCACCATGGTTCCCCCATGGCATTATAAAGAACTTGATGCGCTTGATACATACAGCGTATAAGAGCTGCAAACTTTCTACGTCCCTCTCAGGCGAAGAGGTGAAAAGGTGATCCTCTTCTATCAATCTACGGAGACCAAAGTGGAAAAAGAAGTCTGGCATGGCACCGATTTTGCGCTTGATAGGCTTCAACCAATCCGTTTGCTCAGATATTACGCAGAGGGATTAAAAAGACTATTAAGATGCCAAGGCGTACCCTTCAAACAAACCGCTCGACAAGCCCAGTTCTACAATAAGATCCGGGACATCTCCGGGACTCAGTGAAGAATGCCCAACGGGAAGATGGAAACAACCAGGCTCGGATATGTTCGGTCCAAGAAACGGCAGCGATTCCATGGCTGCCGCGCCATAAATAGTTCCTGTGTAGAAAGGAATGCTTTTCCAGACAGCTGTGGTGTTGGAACGGAGCAAAATCCTACTGTAAGAGCGCCAAGTCCGTCGTTCGAGGAGCAGCTTGCCAAGCTAATAAGTGAAGCCGGTCAAAAGGTTCGGGATGACCACAACCGCGAAATGTCCATTTACGAAAAGGCCAGGACTCAGCATCTCATTCAGCAGTCTGCGGAAAAGAAAAATTGCGATACCCTTCACCCTCAGGCCGCTGTACGTTCTCGTGACAAGGGAAAAGCCCGAAACAGGGGCAAAAACAAAGTGAAGAACGAGAATGACGTTCGAAAACAACGAAGCGGATCTAAGAAGCCACGCAATCAAGAAAAAATCAGCTAGAATCTGTATTTTATAAAGAAGATGGGACGGGAATACTCTTTCCCCCAAGACAAGATAAGAAAAATATCCTCACGATAATGAAGCTCAGTCACTATGCTTTGGCACATATGGTCTATCTCATATCAAAGGTGGATCCTCTCAAATATTTGATGTCAAGAGCCATACTAACAGGAAGGCTAGCCAAATGGGCCCTCCTCTTGATGGAATTCTCGATAACTTATCGACCCCTCAAGGCAGTGAAAGGTCAGGCCATTGCCGACTTTCTCGCTGAGCATCCGATACCAGCCGATTCTCCCTTAAATTGTGAATTGCCAGACGAACATACGTTCGATACAATTGAAGGGGAGAAGGAAGAAAATAATGTCTAATGGGAACTCTACTTCGATGAAGTATCTTCCATGAAGAAGCGGAAGCATAACGCTCATATAATCAAAGCCAGGGTGGGCCTCATCTTTGTAACACCGTAAGGAGGAATAATGTGTTTCGCCCTTTCCTTAACAGAGCCAAGAACAAACAACGAGGCTGAATATGAAGCTTTGATAGCGGGTCTTGAGATCGCTGTCAATATGGGAATCAAAAACCTCCTCATATATGGAGACTCCCAGTTGGTCGTTAGCCAAGTAAATGGAGACTATCAGACGTGCAAACCAGAGTTGATAAAATATGGCAGGAGAGTGTAGCAACTGCTGACACAAATCCCCTCCTACACCCTGGAGAGCATACCGCATGCGGAAAATAGCAAAGCGGAAGCGTTAGCCAAACTTGCTAAGGAGCTGGCTGACGAAAACCTCGATGACATAAGGATCATTGTGCAAAGCCGTCGGGTTCTCGCGCCAGCAGAAATACCTTCAGAGGATTCAAATGAGCCATCTGAAGGAAAAGAAACGACCAAACAAGTGGTCTTCCAAATAAAAGACAAAGAAAAGGTCAAGGATCGAAGGGAAGTCTTCATAGATTACTTCAAATCCCATCGAACGCCCGAAAATGCGTCATCAAGACATCAGCTCATGAAACAGGCTCTATCTTTTGCTTTCGTCAATGATACTCTATATAAGAGATCATTCGACTGTCTGTGGCTGAGATGCCTGGGACCGGAAGAATCAAAAAGAGACGTTCAAGAAACTCACGACGGACTCTGCGGTTCTCAACAGGCCGAGCCAAAGATGAAGCTGAAAATCGAAAGGATGGGCTATTATTGGCCCACAATGGTTCAGGACTATCTTGAATATGCGAAGCAGTGTCATTCGTGCCAAATTCATGCGGAATTCATCCACCAACATCTAAATCCGCTACACCCAACGGTAGCCAGCTGGCCGTTCAAAATGTGGGGAACCAACATAATTGGCCCCATCTAACCAGCATCATCCAAGGGACACCGGTTCATACTGGCCACGACCGATTACTTTTCTAAGTGGGCGGAAGCAATACCACTGAGAGAAGTGAAGATGGAGAATATTCTCTATTTCTTTAAGACACATGTCATCTACCGGTTTGGCACTCTACGACGGATAATCTCGGATAATGGACCAGCCTACAAGAGCCACAAAATCAGCCTCTTCGCAGAACAACATAAAATAGACTGGAGATACTCCTCTGTCTATAATCCCCGAGCCAACGGTCTAGCTGAAGCTTTCAACAAGACCTTGACCAATATTATAAAGAAAACGGTGTCCAGAAATAAAAAGGACTGGCACGAGAGACTGCACGAAGCTCTCTGGGTGTAATGAATGACGTTCAAAACGCCTATGAATACAACACCATACGCGTTGGTATTCGGCACTGAAGCGGTACTCCCTTTGGAAGTAGAACTCCCTTCTCTCCGAGTAGCGGTTCGATACGAGCTAACAGATGACGAAAATGCCCATCTTCGGCTTGAGGAGCTCGACGCCCTCGATGAAACTCGCTTCATGGTGCAACAAAACGTAGAAGCTTACAAGGTAAGGATGACGCTCTCATACGAAAAACTGACTAGGCCGATAGCATTCCACCAAGGCGAACTCGTGCTAGTTGTCAAAAGACCTATGATTCCCAATCGTGCAAAATGGGGAAAATTCGAGCCAAACTATGAAGGCCCATATATTATAGACAAGGTCTACCAAGGTGAGGCCTATTTGCTCATGGATATGCATGGCGAAAGACCTTTCCGGCCAATAAACGGCCGATTCCTCAAGAAATACCACGCTTTACGAGTCACGACTTAGGTCAATGATAGATGACGATGCTCATGTCCGCTCGCTATCTTTCTGAGTCAAAACTCTAAGTGGTATTCGAAAAAACTTCACCTAAAAAAATGGTGATAATGGACCGGGATGTCCCTAAATTAACAACAGACCGTAATGTCCTTAAACTAAAGCTTCACCTAAAAAACGGTGACAATAGACCGAAATATCCCTAAACTAATAACGGACCGTAATGTTCTTAAAAATAAATAAACGGTATGTCCACAACCAAAATAGGCACGGATGAAAACCCGAAAAGCGACGTGAGTAAAAATAGCAGGGCTACCAGTGAGCTTGTGAAAACCCGAAAGAACGCAATCTCGTTGTTAAAAAAACGGTATGTCCACAAGTAAAATAGGCACGGATGAAAACCCGAAAGGGCACCGTGAGTAAAAACAGCAGGGCTACCAACGAGCTTGTGAAAACCCGAAAGGGCGCAATCTCGTTGTTAAAAAACAGTATGTCCACAAGCAGGATGTGCACGGATGAAAACCCGAAAGAGCACCGTGAGTAAAAAAACAACAGGGCTACCGGCGAGCTTGTGAAAACCTGAAAAGGCGCAATCTCGTAAAATTTTCACTTACAAGATCCTTTCGACTCGTAAGGAGAACTTCCTCTATGAGACCCTCACAGCTCATAGAATTTAAAGGTCTTAAGCTACAGGGACCTGGACCAGTTCTTAAGCTATCGTATTCCCCAAGTTTCCCTACAGGCGGTCAAATATTGGCCCTTGTATACAATCCACGGGCACAAATAAACGAGTTCCACCACCAAGTTCCACCAATGACGAGGAATGTCCTCATATAGTGAACGACACTTGTAAGTCCTCTCGACTTATAAAAAGAAAACACTCTTGTAAAATCCTTACGACTTGCAAGAGAAAATACCACTTAGGAGTCCTCACGAGTTCTAAGTGAGAACCTACACCTATGAGATCCTCTCGACTCGTAGGGAGAAATAATTTTATAAGACCCTTACGGCTCATAAAGTCAAAAAATCTTAGTCTACAGTATCCTAAATCTGTTTGCTAAGCCACCCTTGTTCAAATCGACAAAGGCAAATGATGATAGTCTACAGTATCCTAAATCTGTTTTCTAAGCCACCCTTGTTCAAATCGACAAAGGCAAATGATGATTCACTCCTGACAATATCCCAGTTGTAGCAATGCTGATGCCTAAATCGGTGTCTGTAACGCCCCACACCCCACGCCCTAGTACAGATGGTTTTGTCCGCTCTGGCCGAAACCGCTCGGTTTTTCCCCAAGTTTAAAGGTCTTAAGCTACAGGGACCTGGACCAGTTCTTAAGCTATCGTATTCCCCAAGTTTCCCTACAGGCGGTCAAATATTGGCCCTTGTATACAATCCACGGGCACAAATAAACGAGTTCCACCACCAAGTTCCACCAATGACGAGGAATGTCCTCATATAGTGAACGACACTTGTAAGTCCTCTCGACTTATAAAAAGAAAACACTCTTGTAAAATCCTTACGACTTGCAAGAGAAAATACCACTTAGGAGTCCTCACGAGTTCTAAGTGAGAACCTACACCTATGAGATCCTCTCGACTCGTAGGGAGAAATAATTTTATAAGACCCTTACGGCTCATAAAGTCAAAAAATCTTAGTCTACAGTATCCTAAATCTGTTTGCTAAGCCACCCTTGTTCAAATCGACAAAGGCAAATGATGATAGTCTACAGTATCCTAAATCTGTTTTCTAAGCCACCCTTGTTCAAATCGACAAAGGCAAATGATGATTCACTCCTGACAATATCCCAGTTGTAGCAATGCTGATGCCTAAATCGGTGTCTGTAACGCCCCACACCCCACGCCCTAGTACAGATGGTTTTGTCCGCTCTGGCCGAAACCGCTCGGTTTTTCCCTTTAGAGTGAACTGGACCCGACCAGGGGCCACTTCCCAGGAGGTCACCCATCCCAAGACTTCCCTGGCCCGAGCACGCTTAACTATGGAGTTCTCAATATCCTGTAGTTCCGGTTCACTTAAAAGACGCCTCTGTAATTGAGGGTGGTATCATTATATTTATAATGCAGTCTGGTCCTCTTTCGGAATGTGTTCTGAAGATTCCCCGTTGTTCTACAGTGGGTCCCACGGACTCTAAAGGTAGCCCCCACAGATTCAAGAGGTTGCCCCTGCCCTCTTGGTATGACAATTGGCGTGGCACTTTGTTCTGTGTGGTATTTTGCTCCGTGAACAAGAACCGGGTCCCGACATTCTCCCTACCTTTGAACAATGATTCGTCCTCGAACCACAGACCTACTACTGAGGGACCTGCATAGGCCACCATAAATTTAACGCCCCACGCCCCAGCACAGATGGTATTGTCTGCTCTGGCCGAAACCGTACGGTTTTTCCCTTTAGAGCGAACTGGACCCGGCTAGAGGCCATTTCCCAGGAGGTCACCCATCCCAAGACTTCCCTGGCCCGAGCATGCTTAACTACGGAGTTCTCAAGCTCCTGTAGTTCCGGTTCACTTAAAAGGCTTCTCTGTAATTGAGAGTGGTATCATTATATTTATAATGCAGTCTGGTCCTCTTTCGGAATGTGTTCCGAAGATTCCCCATTGTTCTACAGTGGGTCCCACGGACTCTAGAGGTGGCCCCCACAGGTTCAAGAGGTGGCCCCCGTCCTCTTGGTATGACAATTGGCGTGGCACTTTGTTCTGTATGGCACTTTGCTCCGTGAACAAGAATCGAGTCCCGACATTTTATTTTAAAAGTAAAGGTATTGATATGTCATATGTGAGAAATGAGAAAACCGTGGTATTTATTCGTAACTTCATTTTTTCTTTTTTACAAATTTAAATAAAGTAATTTAAAATACAACAACAAACGATACAATCCTAATTGGTTACTATGAAATCTTAACATATGGATTGAGAGTAATGAAAAAGACTTTACAAACTATATATATGTGTATGTTTGTGTGTGTTCATTATTTATATATGTATCCATTTAATTAATTTTTTAGGAACTATGATACGACAAGGGAAGTTTTTCATGGCAATAAAAAAAAGAGAAAGAGAAAGAGAAAGAAATGGAGGGAGGGAAAGAGAGAAGGGACTTACATACACAAGCCGGTATTGTCACCGGGCTTATCTATCCGCCGATAGCCTCACGTTACTAGCGAGACCTTCTTGAAAACTTCTTTGTGTTCTTCTTTGAGGACTCTAGGTGAAGAGGGAGAAGGGAGAGATAGAAAAATAGGAGGGAGAAGGGAGAGATAGAAAAAGAGAGAGGAGGAAAAATAGAGATGGTGTAATGTTGAATTATCTATAATAATATATGCATTCAACATGGGAATTAAAAGAGAAATAAAAGGTCACCATTCATTTTGGAAACGAAAGGTCTCATTTATAAGTTATGAGAAGAATAAAAAATTGATAAAATAATAATTGCAAGAAAAGGGATTTGAATATGTGATCTATGGAATAATAATGCAAGGACTTAACCAATGTGCTATAAGGTTGTTCATGAACATATTTAATTAGAATTAAATATATGTTGTTGCTTGAAAAGAAAGTGGGCTTTTGGGCTCATAGTTTTATAAAAGAAAATGAAAATGATATTGGATTTGGGTTATGGGCTGGGTCAGGTCTTGCATTTAATTTTCAATAGGTTAAGATTTAGTTTAAAGAAATGGGTTTGGGAAAAAATAGATGGAATAATAAAATAATATATTTAATAGAAAACAAAATATACGGAAAAATAATAAGAATAAATAAATACAATATTTTACTTAAGAAAAAAACACACGATAGTACAGTAATATTGGGGTCGTTACAGTGTCAAACTCCAAGTCCTTTCACGGTAAATGATAATTCGCTCATGGCAATATTCCAGTCGCAGCGATGTTGATGCCAAGATTGGTATCAGATCTTAAGTTCCATACTCGCAATAAAAATCAGCGAGAAAAAAATGCATATAAAAATAGCCGAAATGATGGAGCAACTCCCAATAAAAATCAGCGAGCCAAAAAAAATATGTGCATATAAAATAGCCGAAATGATGGGGCAACTCGCAATAAAAATCAGCGAGCAAAAAATATATGCATATGAAATAGCCGAAATGATGGGGCAACTAGCAATAAAAATCAGCGAGAAAAAATATATGCATATGAAATAGCCGAAATGTTTGGGCAACTCGCAATAAAATACAGCGAGTAAAAATAAAAAATATACATAGCCGAAATGATTGGGTACCGCGATAAAAAGCTGAAATAATTAGGCAATCGCGACTTTCGCGATATAAAAAGCTGAAATGATAGAGCATCGCGGAAAGAAATAAAAAAATGATGAAACTTTTGTTAGTTGTATGTATGCCCTAGAGGCCAGTATTGTACAGATGATGTATATTATATTGGATGCTTGGACATATATAGAGATGACTTTCTTGCTCGATATGATAGTATGCTATCTGGTTACTCTTTATCTTAACATGTACACTTGTCTCTTTATACTGTCTTATAGTTACATGTTGGTAAAGCCCTTAGGATGTGTACTTGACTACCTGGACTATGATACAGATCATACTAGTGGGGACATGGTAGTCCATAGGTACATCCTTCAAGGTCCCTAGTCGTAGGTGTATCGAGACGGGGCATCGATATACCAGTGTAGACTAGCATATACGCTTCTCGACCCATGAGATGGGCGATGGATGATCCCATATCCATTGGTGTTTGACATCAGAGATGGTATACGGGTGCTCAGTGGAGACTGGGTACACTGGACGGACTCGCCGAGAACTCCCAGATGGTATTATACCTCACGTCAGATGGCAGTTCTCAGGTGACACTTGTACAGGTTAGTCTATAGACCCGAGATCGTCATAGAGCCTTGTGTGATTCCCACTGTGCTTTGATCTCCACCTTACCACGTCCATGAGGGCGTGCAAAACGGTGGTCTTTGGGTACAATCCCGAGTCACATGGAGGCAATGAGCGATAGGAGGGGTTTCGTCTCTCCCGGTATTGGGGGTTGATGTTGCGCTGTGCTCGATTGGCCGTAACAGGGAAGTCCCTGGCCAGGGCTGATCAGAGATTTGCTGGTAAGTGTTACCAGTAGTTTCTCGACCCGTTATGAGCCTCACATCGGCACGACTTATCGGTTATTGGGGTCTGACGTTTACCACCCCTAGACTTGATATGCGACATATCAGACGAACAGACCGGACTGTACGGTAAGTGTTACTGGTTGGATTCACAGGAGTGTGAGCGGACTAGCTCGTCGATCTTCTGATCGCTCAATACCCGGATGGCCGTTACGTTTAGCAGACCGCTTGCGGCTTGTGGGTACTTGATATGATCATCATCTGCTACCGGCGTATTGACGAGTCTTTAGAGTCCTACACAGAGGTTTCCTGGCTCAAGCGAAACGAAATAGGAGCGCATATGAGATATGTGCGGGACCGAGAATAATACGTGTATGTAATACCGTATTTCATTCTCGCGATGAATATTTCGATTGGTTGTATGCGATATAACCTAGTTATCGAATCATTGATTCGATAAATCGATACATTGTATACTAGTCGGTTATGTGCGACATGACCGGATCATTGAATCAAGTGTTGATTTAATGATTTAATGTATAATTGTATATTTGATATATTAATTTGCATTAACTAGTATTGGTTCATTTTAAAAGGATTTTCTCACTTGAAGTGCACATTGTATATATGATATGCTTTTGTGTGCACTTGATTGTATCATGTTTGATGATACATACTTACTTGGGTTTGTGCAAAGAATTAAACCATGGTTATGATAATGGTTAGGGTTTTGTGTTATTCATCTATTTATTTATCCATTCTTTATTTATTTAAATAGATAAAAGAAAAGAAAATGGTTTCTTTTTATCATGAAGCTTGTTGAAGCTTCATGAAGCTTTGACTAAAGAGACCATTTGTCTTCATGCTTAACCCTAACCATTCCCATTTACCATGGTCTATTCTCTACACTTAACCTTAGTTAGCTTATGATAAGTATTGATTTATTTTCATTTTAATTCAACACTTATCATATTCTTTCTTCTTCTTGATCTTCTTCTTCAAGAAAGAAAGCTTGATGCCATCAATGGCAACTTGAGTTCTAAAGTGAGAAATCCAATTCTAAAGTGAACCCACCTCCTATTTCTTCACCCTCTACCTCTTGCCAAGTTGTTTCGGGTGTTTTCTTCACAAGTTTCACAAATTTGTGAAGTCGGAGCTTGAACTTGTGATGCCTCAACGTAGATCATCTTCGGCACGAAGCCGACGACCTAGTCCGCCCATTTCTCCGATCAAGCCGACGATTGAGTCCGGGATTCGAGATGGACAGCGAGAGGACGCCTACGTGGAGCCAAGGAAGTGGATATCCGGATCTACAAAGGTTGTAGCTTCTTATCTTTAGTTAAGTTGTTAACTAGATTCGTATTTCGCCTAAATTTCTAGTCAACGATCTAGTCTAGGGTTTCTCGGTACCGTAAAATTTGAAATTGGCATGGTTGATGCCTTGTGAGACCTCTTGAGAGTGCCTAGGAACCCTACAGTGGTATCAGAGCCTAGCTAGAGCCTTAGACGAAGTCTAGACGATGTTTGAAACCCGATCGAACCGAAACCCTAAAACCCAAAATGCTCTCTGGAAATTTTCTGAAAATTTGGATTTTTGTCAATTAAAAATATGCAGAAAAATAAGCAGGGTGTTATTTGAATTACTGTGAAATACGAGGACCTGAATCGAATATGTTAAAAAGTTCGACCGGATGTAAATACCCAATCTTTCCCCTGCCCGGAAATTTCCAATTGTTGGACTTTTCCGTAGTTTAAAGACGTTCTAAGTAGTGCAAGTAACGCGATGGTCCCTCTAGAAGACAACAAACCTTAACTCGATTATGTGACCGTCTTGAACTGCCCTTTGAACCTTCGGGTTTGGGGCAGTACGGCGTGCCACATGTGAGGCGTTGGCTTGGCCCTTCTACGGCTGGACCGTTGGTACTGAGGCATGAAGTGAATGTCTTTGAACTTATTTCATGTGTTGAACGGTTTCGGGAAAACTTGGGTGTTCGAATATTCGATCGAAAAGTTTAATATTTTCTATTTATCCGGAATGGGATACAATAATTGGAATTCACAAACAGTTATGAGATAACTGAATGAATGTTATAAATCGACCGGGTTAGTCTCATTTGATATTGAAAAGAGTTTTCGATAATGGGACTAAAATGCGGGGTTTATAAGTGTTAGGCATGCGATGTCTAAAGAGGTTGCGGATTCCAACTGTTGTAGTTTTACACTTTCTTTTCTGTGACCGTAAGTGTAATATGTGATATCGCCGGTTTCGTTGCTATATGTCAACGACAATTGGGATGCGCATATTTACTTACGTTGATGACATGTGATGTTATGTGTTGCTGGATATGTCATATTGGATCGTCGTGTTTGAATAGCCGGGGGTTTTTATGTGAGATGAGTGTTTTTCATTTTTCATTCATGTAAAAACTTATATGTAATATTCTTTTATTTGGGGCACTTCCAGGTTGCGGAAGCTGTCACCCTTTGTATATTATTTACTTTTCCGCATTAGGATAGACCCAAGGAGGGGAGCACAAGTAACCGGGTTCTAGGGTCCAGTGGGAGACCATCTCGAGGAGTCGAGTCCGGGTCTCCTAACCCTAGAATTGGTAGGGTTACTTGCCGCTCTCGTAGGGGTCTAGGGGTGTGGGATTGGCTATTCATCACGACCGTGGAATCCGTGTTTTATACTGGCTCGTATTGAAAACACGGACGTCCTAGTATATCCAATGTTTCATATGATTCTTCTGCTGTGATATCTGTGATGTGATCATGTGATGTTCTGTGATAGATACAGTATATAGTATATATGATATATTATATAGGCGTTACTTATGTTTTACACCCGTGCTAGCCCTGCCCCGCTCTGCCGTTAGTTACCTAACCTAACGGTGCACGAGGGGACATCGAGGCGAATGCGGATGGCATAAGTGTATGTCGTATTTATCTGTGATGTTTAGGTACTTAAATGATGGGACTTCATTAATGTGATTAATGAAAGAAAAGAAACCTAAGATGTTGTAGAATCAAATTTTAAACAATCCAGGTAGCTACAGTTCTTGCTTTGCATAGCGGTATATATGATATACCCTGCACCTTATTCGATGAGGAAAGGACCGAGATCCCTTCACCGGGAATGACTCCTTTAGCGATAACTGGCAGATGCTACACACTCGGTCTGCTTTTGATTGCTTTTATAGTTTCTACTTTGCACAGTGATATATATGATATATCCCGCACCTCATTCAACGAGGAAAGGGCCGACGATCCCTTCACCGGGAGTGACCCCTTTAGCAAAACTAGAAAAGCCTCAAAATCATTCCATTTCAAAACTTCATTTGATTCTACAACGATATCAAGTTCATTACGCAATAGGTTTTCAGAAAAACCTGTCGTAGCCCTCCGTCTTTTCAGATAAGTACTAGTTAGTATTCGTGCTACATTTGTTGACTATGTTAAGGCGTAGTGTGCGGTAGCGAATTAGTGCTTATCTGCATAAGCATATGATGCGATTGGATTAGGGTAGTCGTGCGACTTTGTTGACTATGTTAAGGGTCGTGCGGGTGGGTTTAATTCAATCGAGAAATGACGGGTTGAACTTGACTAGCACTTATGATTTGTTGACTATGTTAAGGTCATATAGCTGCTAGGGGCAAAATATTATCGGGAATTTCAAGTGTTGAAATTTGCAATGAGATTGCATACCTTCTATGAGATAGTTGGATCCCGATACCCACTGCGAGTAAGAGTTACTCCTGGGAGAGTTTTACACATTGCAATTAGCTAATCAAGTAGGTGTCTAGAAAGGTGTCAACGGGGTTACGCCTCTGGGAAAACGAGGTTTACATTAATTAGGTTCGTGCGAAAGCACAGGGGACCTCCCTCAAAGTACCGACACTGGCCTGGCTGAAAGATTGGCGAACTTGTAGTGTGTAATTAATCCCGGCTAGTCTTTCCTTTTAGGGTTTGAAGGAAGATTTGATAAAAACCAGTGGGAGCCATCCTGATTAGATAAGATAATAACTAATCTGATCTTGCACGAGCTTATGCTAAAGTGTTTTCTTCTCTCTCTCTCCAGGTAGCGACCATTTCATGCCCTAATAAAGATAATAATATGGATGTATTGACCGAACCCGCATGTTATACTGTGCTGGGGAACGTTGGTTCCGTTCTTACCTATAAGAGTTATAGGACTGAACAGGATATAGGAGAATACCAGGATTCCCATGCCACCCGAATGAAGAAAGTACATGATGATGCATTTTCTTCGGGTGTGTTCGTTACAGAGAACTGTTTCTCCATTTGCTCTACGTCCTGGGTATTAGATACCGGGTCAGGATCCCATATATGTAATCAGTTACATGGGCTTAGGAAAGGTAGAGAACTTGGAGAAGGTGATAAAGACATTAGAGTTGGAAATGGTGCAATTGTTGCAGCTAAGACTGTCGGGGAATATCACCTTGTATTACCAACTGGTAATACATTGGTTCTGAACGAATGCTATTACATGCCGAACCTGATATGCAACATTATATCGGTTTCTTTGTTGAGCAAAGAAGGATATAATTTTGTATTACAGGACAATGTTATGAACATTTTCTGTAACCAAAAGTTGGTTGGATCAGGCACGTTGTGCAATGGCATTTATGTTCTAAACCAATCAACAGTTCTAAGCATAACAAACACACACAAGAGGAAGAGTTCAGAACTGAACAAATCCTTCTTGTGGCATTGTAGACTGGGTCACATCAATGCGACACGACTGTCTAAGTTGCATAAGGATGGATATTTGAAATCATTCGAATTTTCATCTTATGACACTTGCCAGTCATGTCTCAAAGGCAAGATGACCAAAACTCCGTTTACGGGACACGGAGAAAGAGTTACCGAACTCTTGGGACTGATACATAGTGATGTATGCGGTCCCATGTCTACACATGCCAGGGATGGTTCTTCGTACTTCATTACATTCACTGACGTTCTCTCTAGATTCGGATATGTGTTCCTGATGAAACACAAATCAGAAGCTTTTGAGAAATTTAGAGAATATAAACAAGAAGTTGAGAACCAAACCGGAAAAAGTATTAAAATCCTACGATCTGATCGAGGAGGTGAATACTTGAGCAATGAATTCCTGGACTTCCTAAAAGAGAATGGGATTCTCTCTCAGCTGACTCCTCCATATACACCACAGCACAACGGTGTATCAGAACGGAGGAACCGCACCCTATTAGATATGGTACGCTCTATGATGAGCACAGCTGAGTTACCTATTTCCTTCTGGGGATATGCGCTGGAAACAGCTGCATACCTATTAAATCAAGTTCCATCTAAATCTGTACCTACCACACCATATGAGATATGGAGTGGGAAGAGACCATATTTTAAAAGAGTTAAGATATGGGGTTGTCCGGCCTATGTCAAAAGGCAAAATCCAGACAAACTCGAGGCACGGTCAGTTCTTTGCAAGTTTGTGGGATATCCTAAGAATTCACAAGGATATTTTTTCTACCATACTGAAGAACAAAAGGTGTTTGTTTCTCAATATGCCACCTTTTTAGAAAAGGAATTCCTTGAAAAAGAAATTAGTGTCAAAATGGTAGAGCTGGAAGAAGTTCCAGATACACAAACTATAACTGAAGATTTAGTGGAACCAGAAGATTCGGTAGTACCCGACGAGCCTCAGCCTCTCCGCCGATCTAGTAGGGTTTCTCGTCCACCTGAGAGATACTACGGTTTTCTCATTGATGGTGGAAGCGAGGATTGCATCATGGAGGATGATGACCCAACTAGCTTCGAGCAGGCCATCACGAGTGGGGACTCAGTGAAATGGCTGGATGCTATGCGGTCCGAGATAGAATCCATGTACACCAACAAAGTATGGACTTTGGAAATTGCTCCTGAAGGGGTAAAACCCATTGGGAGCAAGTGGATCTTCAAGAAAAAACTTGGTGTAGATGGGAAAGTGGAGACTTTCAAAGCTAGACTTATAGCAAAGGGTTTTCGTCAAAGACCAGGTGTGGACTATGACGAAACCTTTTCTCCAGTGGCTATGCTTAAATCCATCCGGATCATGCTTTCCATCGCTGCATATCATGACTACGAAATCTGGCAAATGGATGTTAAGACTGCCTTTCTAAATGGTGATTTAGAAGAGTGCGTGTACATGACTCAGCCAGAGGGCTTCGTAGACAGTGGGAGCAGCGGCAAGGTATGCAAGCTGCTTAAATCCATTTATGGATTAAAGCAAGCATCGCGGAGTTGGAACATCTGCTTTGATGTCGTTATCAAAGAGTTTGATTTCGTCAAAAACCCAGATGAACCTTGTATTTACAAGAAGGTGGCAGGGAGTAAGGTTGTCTTCCTCGTATTGTACGTGGACGACATACTCTTGATAGGAAATGATATTCCTATGCTGCAATCGGTTAAGCTCTTCTTATCACAAAGATTCTCAATGAAAGATCTTGGTGATGCCTCCTGCATATTGGGAATTAGGATCTATAGAGATAGATCCAAACGGATATTGGGATTGTCCCAATCCAGGTACATTGACACCATACTAAAAAGGTTTAGTATGGAAGAATCCAAGCGTGGGAACTTGCCCACGATCTCTGGAGTCACTCTCTCCAAAGAGATGTCTCCCAAGACTGATTTGGAGAGAGCTCGCATGCAAGGGATACCCTATGCTTCGGCTGTAGGCTCTATCATGTATGCGATGCTATGTACCAGACCCGATGTAGCATACTCACTAAGTATAGTGAGCAGGTATCAAGCTGATCCTGGAGAGAGTCACTGGACAGCTGTGAAGAGCATTCTCAAGTACTTACGAAGGACTAAAGAGATGCTCTTGGTGTATGGTAACGGGAGAACTCCAAGTGGAGTCCTTTACCGATTCGAGCTTCCAGAGTGATAAGGACGACTCTAAGTCGCAGTCGGGATTTGTCTTTACCCTTAACGGAGGGGCGGTTAGCTGGAAGAGTTCCAAGCAGGAAACCGTGGCAGACTCGACGATGGAGGCTGAATACATCGCTGCCAACGATGCTGCTAAAGAGGCTGTCTGGATCAAGAAGTTCATTACTGAACTTGGAGTGGTTCCATCCATTGAGCATCCAATACCTTTGTATTGCGATAACAATGGAGCGGTGGCTTTGGCCAAGGAACCCAGGTCCCATCAGCGATCCAGGCATATTCTGAGGCGGTATCACCTGATCCGGGAGATAGTTGATCGCCGGGAGATCGAGGTCAGGAGAGTTGACACGAAAAACAACACGGCGGATCCACTCACGAAGGCCATTCCCCAGATACAGATTGAGAGACTCTTCGGGATGCTCGGTATGCGATACTACAGCAGCTGGCCCTAGTGTAAGTGGGAGATTGTTAGTTGTATGTATGCCCTAGAGGCCAGTATTGTACAGATGATGTATATTATATTGGATGCTTGGACATATATAGAGATGACTTTCTTGCTCGATATGATAGTATGCTATCTGGTTACTCTTTATCTTAACATGTACACTTGTCTCTTTATACTGTCTTATAGTTACATGTTGGTAAAGCCCTTAGAATGTGTACTTGACTACCTGGACTATGATACAGATCATACTAGTGGGGACATGGTAGTCCATAGGTACATCCTTCAAGGTCCCTAGTCGTAGGTGTATCGAGACGGGGCATTGATATACCAGTGTAGACTAGCGTATACGCTTCTCGACCCATGAGATGGGCGATGGATGATCCCATATCCATTGGTGTTTGACATCAGAGATGGTATACGGATGCTCAGTGGAGACTGGGTACACTGGACGGACTCGCCGAGAACTCCCAGATGGTATTATACCTCACGTCAGATGGCAGTTCTCAGGTGACACTTGTACAGGTTAGTCTGTAAACCCGAGATCGTCATAGAGTCTTGTGTGATTCCCACTGTGCTTTGATCTCCACCTTACCACGTCCATGAGGGCATGCAAAACGGTGGTCTTTGGGTACAGTCCCGAGTCACATGGAGGCAATGAGCGATGGGAGGGGTTTCGTCTCTCCCGGTATTGGGGGTTGATGTTGCGCTGTGCTCGATTGGCCGTAACAGGGAAGTCCCTGGCCAGGGCTGATCAGAGATTTGCTGGTAAGTGTTACCAGTAGTTTCTCGACCCGTTATGAGCCTCACATCGGCACGACTTATCGGTTATTGGGGTCTGACGTTTACCACCCCTAGACTTGATATGCGACATATCAGACGAACAGACCGGACTGTACGGTAAGTGTTACTGGTGGGATTCACAGGAGTGTGAGCGGACTAGCTCGTCGATCTTCTGATCGCTCAATACCCGGATGGCCGTTACGTTTAGCAGACCGCTTGCGGCTTGTGGGTGCTTGATATGATCATCATCTGCTACCGGCGTATTGACGAGTCTTTAGAGTCCTACACAGAGGTTTCCTGGCTCAAGCGAAACGAAATAGGAGCGCATATGAGATATGTGCGGGACCGAGAATAATACGTGTATGTAATACCGTATTTCATTCTCGCGATGAATGTTTCGATTGGTTGTATGCGATATAACCTAGTTATCGAATCATTGATTAGATAAATCGATACATTGTATACTAGTCAGTTATGTGCGACATGACCGGATCATTGAATCAAGTGTTGATTTAATGATTTAATGTATAATTGTATATTTGATATATTAATTTTCATTAACTAGTATTGGTTCATTTTAAAAGGATTTTCTCACTTGAAGTGCACATTGTATATATGATATGCTTTTGTGTGCACTTGATTGTATCATGTTTGATGATACATACTTACTTGGGTTTGTGCAAAGAATTAAACCATGGTTATGATAATGGTTAGGGTTTTGTGTTATTCATCTATTTATTTATCCATTCTTTATTTATTTAAATAGATAAAAGAAAAGAAAATGGTTTCTTTTTATCATGAAGCTTGTTGAAGCTTCATGAAGCTTTGACTAAAGAGACCATTTGTCTTCATGCTTAACCCTAACCATTCCCATTTACCATGGTCTATTCTCTACACTTAACCTTAGTTATCTTATGATAAGTATTGATTTATTTTCATTTTAATTCAACACTTATCATATTCTTTCTTCTTCTTGATCTTCTTCTTCAAGAAAGAAAGCTTGATGCCATCAATGGCAACTTGAGTTCTAAAGTGAGAAATCCAATTCTAAAGTGAACCCACCTCCTATTTCTTCACCCTCTACCTCTTGCCAAGTTGTTTCGGGTGTTTTCTTCACAAGTTTCACAAATTTGTGAAGTCGGAGCTTGAACTTGTGATGCCTCAACGTAGATCATCTTCGGCACGAAGCCGACGACCTAGTCCGCCCATTTCTCCGATCAAGCCGACGATTGAGTCCGGGATTCGAGATGGACAGCGAGAGGACGCCTACATGGAGCCAAGGAAGTGGATATCCGGATCTACAAAGGTTGTAGCTTCTTATCTTTAGTTAAGTTGTTAACTAGATTCGTATTTCGCCTAAATTTCTAGTCAAAGATCTAGTCTAGGGTTTCTCGGCACCGTAAAATTTGAAATTGGCATGGTTGATGCCTTGTGAGATCTCTTGAGAGTGCCTAGGAACCCTACAACTTTTGCCCTGCAGGTGAGTCTACACCGACCCCTGTATACAATCCATGGGCATAAATGAAAAGAGAACCATATTTTCCCACCAGGCTCCGTCGAAGGGAAAACCAGATCTCGACGGTGACAACCATAATCTAGAAATCAGTTCAGCGTTTCCTCTCACTCCAGCACGATGCAGACGCGACGTCAACAAAGACTCCAGGGACGAAACAAAACGGAGCCATGGAAAAATTCCTAGCTCCAAGTCTTGACGGTTCACAAAACAAGCTAAAGACTATCCCAAAATTCGTCTCGTTACAACAGATGCAATGTCAGCAACGGCGTTCCCTCTCACTCCAGCAGGATGCAGACGCACCGTCAACAAAGACTCCATGGTCGAAACAAAACAGAGCCATGGCAAAATTCCTAGCTCCAAGTCTCGACGGTTCACAAAACAACCTAAAAACTATCCCGACATTCGTCTCGTTGCAGCAGACGCAATGTCAGCAACGGCGTTCTCTTTCACTCCAGCAGGATGCAGACACGACGTCCATAAAGACTCCAGATTCGAAACAAAACAGAGCCATGGAAAAATTCTTAACTCCAAGTCATGACGGTTCACAAAACAACCTAAATACTATCCCGATATTCGTCTCATTAAAGCAGATGCAGTGTCGGCAACGGCGTTCCCTCTCACTCCAGCAGAATGCAGACGCGACGTCCACAAAGACTCCAGGGTCGAAACAAAACGGAGCCATGGCAAAATTCCTAGCTCCAAGTTTTGAAGGTTCAAAAAACAACCTAAAGACAATCCCGACGTTCGTCTCGTTACAGTAGACGCAATGTCAGCAACGGCGTTCCCTCTCACTCCAACAGAATGCAGACGCGACGTCCACAAAGACTCCAAGGTCAAAGCAAAACGGAGTCATGGAAAAATTCCTAGCTCCAAGTCTTGACGGTTCACAAAAAAACCTAAAGACTATCCCAACGTTCGTCTCGTTACAGCAGACACAATGTCAACAACAGCGTTCCCTCTCACTCTAGTAGGATGCAGATGCGACGTCAACAAAGACTCCAGGGTCAAAACAAAACGGAGCCATGGCAAAATTACTAGCTCCAAGTCTTGACGGTTCATAAAACAACCTAAAGACTATCCCGACGTTCGTCTCATTATAGCAGACGCAATGTCAACAACGGCGTTCCCTCTCACTCCAGCAGGATGCAAATGCGACGTCAACAAAGACTCCAGGGTCAAAACAAAAAGGAGCTATGGCAAAATTCCTAGCTCCAAGTCTTGACGGTTCATAAAACAATCTAAAGACTATCCCGACGTTCATCTCGTTACAAGAGACGCAATGTCAACAACGGCGTTCCCTCTCACTCCAGCAGGATGCAGATGCGATGTCAATAAAGACTTCAAGGTCAAAACAAAATGGAGCCATGGCAAAATTCCTAACTCCAAGTCTTGACGGTTCACAAAACAACCTAAAGACTATCCCAACATTTTTCTCGTTACAGCAGATGTAATGTCAACAAAGGCTCCAAAATAACCAAATCAAAAGAAAGCGAAGGCAAAAATCCTAGCTTCAGGGTCTTGACGGTAACTCAAATAAAATCTGAAAGACTATAGGAGATCATCCCACACCAGAGTGGAGTGGTTATGACTCATCGGGGCTCCCAAACTGAGCCTAACCTCAAGTAAAAAGCGGCATGGCAAACTTCCTAACGCTTGCTCTTCCGACGGTCAAACTACCTAAGAAGATTACTTGAAGACGTCTTGTCCAGCCCCCAAACGGATCAGAGACATGACAGTCGCAGGGCTACTCGAATAGCAGCGTAAGGACTGCATATCAGGGAATGCATCAGCCAACGCGACGGTACCACAGACCAAAAACCCTAGTACCACAAAACCTAACAGACCTCTGTCGCAAAGAGCAAGGGTTATCTATGACGTTATGACAAGTTTGCCTATAAACCCAAAGGATGTAAACTAAATAAACTCTGAAATGAGACCATAAACTAGAAACTCCGAAACGAGTGAATAAACTACGAATTCCGAAACGAGTAAATAAACTAATCAGCGCCACATCAAGACACAGATAAGCGGATGCAAAATAAAAATGTATATTCTTATTCCTGAATCAAAATGTTTAAGAGATACAATCAATGCAAAAGGGGGAATACAATTACAATTGATAAGAAAGCGGGGCTTTTAACAAGTTGGAAACCAGCTCACGCGCTCCCCGCAGCTCCTCCTCGTGTGCTTCTACTGCGGCCAACTCTGTTTCAATTTGAGCCCGTTGTTGCAAGCATGATGAAAGCCTCTCAGCGATTTCCTACTTGGCAACTTCGCAATCTTGCACGCTCCGCTCGGTAAACTCCAACTTATGCCTCGGTGCCAGCCCATCAGAAATACATTGTCGGAGGTTGTCGAAGATAGCTTGCAGCTGCGCGGCGTTCACTTCAAGCTGGTCATGCAATTTGATGGATTCGCCAGAAGCCATCTCCTGTTCCTTCTGCTGCAGGGCCAACTTTTGTTCAAAATGTTGAATAAAATTGGCACTCTGTTTGATCCACACGGCCCGCTGAGCCTTCAAAGTCAATATTTCAAGAGCGAAACGCTTGTGCTCGACCTCATGCAAACAAGCCATGATCTTCTTACAATGATCAACCCAAAAGCGGAAGAAATCTTCGTTGTGGAAAATCGCAAGCGTTTTCAACATTGGGTTAACTTCGTCAGCGAAATCCACAGCAGAGGTGAGAGCCTCGGCATTAAGATCCTCGATAAATTCGCTTAACATCCGCTTGATCATCATCGCGCCCCTAGAAGATTGACGTTTGGCAAAAGGCCCCATAGGCATAAGAATGCGGGACTCGAAAGGAATCGAAACCGGTGTAATCACTGCAAAATGAATCACGCATGAACGAGGGTCAGATTTCGATTTAACAAAATATATATATATATATATATAAAGAAGATGACTGATGGACGAGATCTACCGTACCATCTATTAAAGGCAGCACGACAGGGACCACAGGAGACTCGACTATCCCTTCACTTCCTCCTTCGAGCCGTGGTACTGTGGTCAACATGGGTAAAGCTTAGCGACAGAATGAAAAGAAGAAACACTATGCAAGGAGTATACTAACCAATGCCGAAAGGAGGAACGAATGCCGACTGGAAGGCAAAATGCGGGCTTAACACCTGGTGTAAGCGATCAAGAGCACTCCTGCAGAATTTCCATAATAAATAGTTAGCACAGGAAAATGGTATGTATACCGAAGCAAAGAAATGAGAAATCATCACCTTCCAAAATTCGGAGAGGCGCCAAAGAAAAGGGTGGAACCGTGGCAGTCAGAGCAATGATCGGCGGCAATTCTTCAACCAGTACAGCTTTAGGGTTTACTGGGCCTACGCTCAGGATAAAAGAAATATCATCAGAAATGCTTAGCAGGATTAAAAGCTCAAAAATAATAACCCAAGGAGTACCTGACAGGTCAGAAACTGAAACCGTTCCCAAAGCGTCACCGGTTGTGACGGCTTCCTCAGTTTCTATTGGGAGAATGGATTCAGCACCCACGGCTTCATCCCCTGACTCGACAGGGGCCGTCATAACACTTGCTTCACTCGCCAATATCAAGGATCCACAGGGAGAAAGAGCGGCAATTGGAACAGTCCCAGATTCCAGAGAAATATTGGCTACTCCAGGCTCTTTAATTG
Organism: Agapanthus africanus; assembly: GCA_030015575.1. Taxonomy (NCBI): domain Eukaryota; kingdom Viridiplantae; phylum Streptophyta; class Magnoliopsida; order Asparagales; family Amaryllidaceae; genus Agapanthus; species Agapanthus africanus. The sequence goes on from CM057337.1 coordinate 717,847,519, forward strand.
CCGGCACTTCACCTGTCACGCCGTCACCCAAATCTGGCTTTGTAAATAAAAAATGCGTATATTATGATAAAAAAAAATGAAGGGATGTTACTAAGAGTTGTGCGTTGTTCTATCTTGAAGCAGTCGTTCGCCCCTTTCACGAGCTGCATGTGCAACCTGTCTATGGGTAATAGACAGAGCAGAAGGAACGTCCACCGAAGGAATGTCAGCAGGTGGAATATTGCTTGAGCCTGCACCTACGGCCAAGACAGCTCACGTTCCCTCACAGCATACTTTCTATGCTTCCTCTCAGCCTGGACCGTGAAAACCGACCTCCTTAAAACTTACGATAAGCGGACGTCGTCGTCCGAACCGAGCTCGGCCTCCAGAGCTGCCATGGCATCCATCATCGGACGCTTCAGCAATGCCTCCTGTGGTGGCTTTGGGAAGGCCTCGGCCGTGATCGGTGGTTCTGGAAGCTTTCTTGCATCACCACCTGGGATTGGCACTGCACTCGGAATAACCTGGGTTCTGGTGGTCCCTGTAATTGGATAACATAAAAGGGGAGTCAGACCGTGAATAAAAGGAATTAAAAGGGGTAAATGTGTAATGAAACGAATTATACCAAGGCCTAAAGAAGTGCGGAGCATTTCTTCCTCCTCAAACGTCCTGAGGGAAGCCGCGAGAGCTTCTTCAGCAGAGATACACCTGTTAAGGAGGAGAGCGTTAATGAAGTATAATAAAGAAGGAGGGGATATATGCAGAAAAGTGTAAATGAAGTATACCAGACTCCATAATGGAAACCAACGCTGCTTCTTCACGAGCCAGTCATCTGGAAGCATCAATAGCAGCCTGAAGGTCAGTATCGGTCACAGGCGCATCAAATATACCCTCATTGGTGCTATATTCGCACAAGCCCTCGCTATAAGGGGTGTGAGGCTCCTGTCCAAATACGGCGTCATCAGAAAATAAGGACTTCTTCCTTTTCTCCAAAACGACGCCCACCGCCGACGATAAAAGCTTTCGCTTAACGGGTTTTTTCGGACGGCGGGTCCCAATCTCTGAACCGATGCCCGAGTCTGGAGATGCCACAGCTACCGCGGTCACAGGAACATCCGGTCGAAGCTTATCAGGAAAAGCTCGTGGGACTACAGCTATAATGATCTCTCTTAAAGAAGGACAAACAGTGGTCCGTCGCTTCAGCGGGACCGATGGATTACCGGCTGGGATGGCATCCTTGTGGTCAAGTAGCAGCCGCCTCTCCTCCCTCATAACAGCACCTGTCGCATGCTGGTACCACACAACATAAGCATTCGAGGCTTTTGGCACGTAGCTCGGCTCGCTGATAAGAAAATGGAACCCCGTATTTAATCGTATAAAACGATGCATTGTGTTGCGAATACCCTCCTCCGTAGCAACCGGCTCAACTAAGAATGCCTCAAGAGGAACACCTTGGTTGTAACCCAATTGTTGGGCAAAACGATGCGGGTTTTACCTCATAAAAATTACTGAGGCGTTCTGTCTAAATACTAGGAAACCTGGCCTCATCGAATACAGGTGCACAACCTCCCGAGCCCTCAACGCAGAAGCCCCGTCCTTGAAAGTATCATACAATGGTTGGACTACCTTGGAAGATTCTTTGCCGATAGTCAGGACTCTATCGACAAAGGTCATACTATCCCCAACCATGCGTGGGCGGAGGAGCAGTCGCCGAGCCTCTCGTTGTGATGGATCTAGAGCGGAAGAGTCAACTAGATGCATGACCCGGTGGAAGTTGTAGCCTTCATAGAATCGGGGTCGTTTATGAACACCAAAGGTGCCCAGCACGTGCATCTCGATCCATGATGTGAAGTAGTGCAATGGGAGATACACAGGCTTTACCCCCGGTTGAGTGGTGTCAGCAGCTAAGCTCAGGCCATAATACAAATGAGCAACCCCGCAATCCTAACGGCCACGCGCATCCCCGTGACGATGCGATGAGCCGGATAAAAAACAGATGGCCTCATGTAGCGAGGGTGTGTTGGAAGCGCAAACCAGCTCAGCCACAAGCCAATAAATCCCAGGAAGAACGTCTCTACGTCAACATCCGGAGTAGCAATATCTGCAAAGGAGACGACTGGAGTATCAGGAATAAAGAATTTCTTCAAATCCGCCTCCGCAGTCGGCAAGTTATCCGAACCAAACCCGAACGGGTCGCCAAGTTTGGCGGATTTAGCAGCCTGTTTAGACAGAACTTCCGGACGAAGAAAGCAGGCGATGAAATCTGCGAAGCCAACTCCGTGCCCGCCAGACTCCAGGAATAAACTCTCGTACATGTTCAACACCTTAATCAAACTTGGGAACTGATGTTGAACGACGTTCTCCGGAGTAAGGCCCATTATCACTGATTTGGTGGAAAAGACATACTCATCGGGGTGAAGTAGCCCTCTGAAAGGTAAGCCGGAGATCTCCGCAAACTCCTCCAATGAAATAGAAACTTCCCAATCTGATAAGAGAAAGGTATGGGTCAGGATGTTCCATTGCTCCAAGAATGATTTGATCCACCACACATGAGGAGCGTGGTAGTGAAAAAGAGACGCGTAGATCGCGAGATACAACCCGGTCTTTAATAACAGTGATTTCTTGGCCGACAGGATATATCTGGCCCACTGTAGATAGCCGACCGACTGACGGGGGGTCATTCCTATCATGTAAACTTCCCCCAAGGACGCGCCTCACCCTAGCAAATGCGTCGCCCAAAAATATCCAAGGCCATCGGCGGCTGCACTGGTATTGAAGCCATGGAAGGCTGAAGACGACCTTCCGAGGTCCAGTAGACCTCTTCTACTGTGAAGATCACCGGCGGCGAATCAGCATAATAGATCGTCGGGATCGGCTCCAAAGGCGCTGCGCAAGTAAAACTACACCGACCCCGAATAATTTGACTATACCATGACCCCCATAGATGAAGAGATTTTTTCTCTGGATCATGGTCCCGGATAAGTGCGAAGACTTTCCGATCTACGGACGCATCGGCAAAGGCACTCTCCGAACGAACGAAAGGAAAGGAGGAGTCGAAAGCCATAGTACCTGCATAAAAAGGGAGGGGGTCAGCTATTGACACAATGTTCAAGACTTTAGCATTCTTTTACACTTAAATTTGCACTGCACTGCAGTTCAAAAAGAAAGGGACAGGGGCCCCACAAAATCAAGGTAACACCCGATCAATGATGGGACAGCCACTCATTAAAAATAAAATCCAAAAAGATTCTCAATTAATGAGAAAACATCATTAAACCCTGGAGTTGAACTCCCTCAAAAACTGTGTTCTGCAAATAGATTTCAAATCTATCAAGAAATTATGAAGGGAATAAAATTCCCAAAAATAAAGAAATTCTTCAGAGCCAAGCTCTGCAGAATAATGGGATAACATCCCAGAACTCCACTCGAGAAAGGGAATTAAATTCCAAATAACCTTCAAAAAACAAAATTTCTAACAGGGTGAAACCCTAAAAGATCTTTAAGATCTACGATTTACTCAAGTAAAAAAAATTCTTTCTCTAAGAGATCATTGCAAAATAAGAGCAAGCTCTGTTAATGGGTTAAAAACCCTAAGCCATGAAGAGTTTCCTCAAACATTAGGACATGGTCACGGTTCTTACCAAAACTTTGACAGAGTTTTGACTCTAAAAGAGTTTCTTTCAACAGAGATCTGAACTCTGAAAGGAGAATTAAATTCTCAAGATAGAAGAAGGTTAAAAAGAAGATAAACAGTAGCCATCTCAAGGGCTGAAGGCCCTATTTATAAAACTTTAAGAGACGGTTCAACTTCCCGGGTGATCGAACGATGGAAAAGGAGCCACCGCTGCATTCACGTGTGAGCCATGTGAGCGCAACGGTGGGGAGGCATTTGTTTCCCCCAATAAAAGTGCAAAGCTCTGTTCAGAATTTAAGAGGCAGCACCTCACGTGCCTTCCACGAGGGCGCAAGCGCCAGAATTAAGAACTCTTATATTGGCGCCGCACGTGCTCCTCACATAAAGGAATTAAAACCATAATTAATGCCCACGTGCACAACAAGTGAGCGCCGGCGTTCAGGTAGAATTAAATTCTACTCTCTATTAAACAGATCCGTTAGATCAAAAATCTAACGGAGATGATAAATCATCAAGACTCGGAATTAAAATTCTGTTGAGAGAAAATATTCCTCAAATCTTTCTAAAAAACAAGAAATATACCTTCGGTGGGATCATAAAATAAAATTCCATGCCCTCTATAAAACAGAGGACCGTTGGATTAATCCAACGGTGATTAAAAAATCACCGTTTTGCAGAATAAATTCTGTGCAAGGGAAAAAATTTCCCCAATCTTGTTCTGTAAAACAGAAGCCCTTGGATCAAAAATCCAACGGTGGGTAAAAATCCCCAAATCAATTAGGATCTTTTAATGAGAGATTTCTTCAACTAATCAACAAACTTGCCTCTACTATATAAAGGACCCAAGACTTCAAGTCTGAAGAAGAGGAACCACCCCCCATAAGCTTCTAAAAAGACAAAGCAGAAAACTTCAAAAATGAACAAAGAAGAAGATCTCCCTTCTTAGAAAAAAACTCTAGGTAAATAAAAAGAAGAGAGATCAAAGCATCTCATTTACCTATTGAAGGGTTTAACCCTTTTAAAAGAACTTAGTTCTTTCTCTGGATCTGAGATCCACAAGACAAGTCTCTCATAAGTTGAGAATTTAATTATCATCAAGAAGAACTTGTTCTTGAGGATCAAAAAATCAGAAAAGAACAAGGAAATTGAATTTCTCAAAAACAAAGCGTATAAGGAAAAATCATAGCGCCCAGCGCTGCATGTGCCCCTCACATGGGCGCCACAGAAAAAAGAAGTGCTTAGCACTCAATGAGCGGCGCTCAGCGCCCAGCGCCTCACGTGCACCTTACGTGGGCGCCACAGAAAAAAGTAGTGCTTAGCATTCAATGAGCGGCGCTCAGCGCCCAGCGCCTCACGTGCCCCTCACATGAAGCGCCACAGAAGAAAAGAGTGCTTAGCACTCATTGGGAAGCGCCCAGTGCCTCACGTGTCCCTCACATGGGCGCCATTGAAAAGGAGAGTGTTCAGGGCCCAGCGCCTCACGTGCCCCTCACGTGAGCGTCACAGAAGAAAGAATACTTCGCACTCAATGAGCGGCGCCCAGCGCCTCACGTGCTCCTTACGTAGACGCCGCAGAATGGAGGAGTGCTTAGCACTCACAAGGCAGCGCCTAGGGCCTCACGTGTAACTCACGTGGGCGCCATAAAGAGTGCCTAGTACTCCATACAAAGACAAAAGGGGGTAAAGTGTTTAACAGTTATTGGGCAATCCCCATGACTAAAAGCCTATATGATTATATGTGAGCGTCAAAACTTACAAAAAGGGGGCTGATTATACAGAGCCCAAACAAGTGCTTAGCGCTTTTCAATAAAAAAAACTGAATGGACCAAGCCCAAATTGGCTAGGTCCCCTAAGGATAGAACCTCCCTGATTCAGACCATCCGAGCCCATGTGCTCATGACTTCCCAAGCTGATCTCAGTCCTAAATATGACTATTGATCATCCAATTGATGATATATAAAATGATATTCATCTTATATCTCCTAAGTTAATCGTAGTCTCAAAAATGACTAATGACTCTTAGGTCCACAACAGCCTCCCTTTCCCTCAAATACGGGACTTGGTTTAAGGGTACATCTCTCCATACCTCTGATATATGTCGTTGTAATTCTTCAACGTCTTCAGAGAGGTAACGAGTCCCGACAACCAACAACTTTTTGGTACACTTTCAAATTTACATGCACACCTCAAATCGGATCATGCCTCAAATTGGGCGCATTCCATATCAATATCATTGTTCATCCCGTCACGTAACAAACTCACCTCCAAAATGGTAATCAACAGACCGAGACGTTCTTAAACTAAAACCTTGTTAGTTATATGTATGCCCTAGAGGCCATTACTGTACATATGATATATATTGTAGTGGATGCTTGGATATATATAGGGAGGACTTTCTTGCTCGACATGATAGTATACTATCTGGTTGCACTTTATCTTAACATGTACACTTATTGTCTCTCTATTACATGTTGATAAAGCCCTTAAGATGAGTACTTGACTACCAGGATTATGATGCAGATCATACTAGTGGGAACAGGGTAGTCGGTAAGTACATCCTTCATATGTTCCTAGTCGTAGGTGTATCGAGACAGGGCATCGATATACCAGAGTAGACTAGCGTATAGCTTCTCGACCCATGTAGATGGGCGATGGATGATCCTATATCCATTAGTGTTTGACATCAGAGACAGTATACGGGTGCTCAGTGGAAACTGCGTACACTGGACGGACTCGCCGAGAACTCCCAGATGGTATTATACCTCACGTCAGATGGCAATTCTCTGGTGACACTGGTACAGGTTATTCTGTAGACCCGAGATCGTCATAAAGTCTTGTATGATTCCCACTGTGCTTTGATTTCCACCTTACTACGTTCAAAAAAACGTGCAAAATGGTGGCTCTTAGGTACAGTCCCGAATCACATGGAGGCAATGAGCGATAGGAGGGGTTTCGTTTCTCCCGGTATTGGGAGTTAATGTTGCGCTGTGCTCGATTGGCTATAACAAGAAGTCCCTGGCCAGGGCTGCTTCAGAGATATACCGGTAAGTGTTATCAGTAGTTTCTCGACCCGTTATGAGCCTCACATCGGCACGACTTATCGAGTTACTGGGGTCTGACGTTTACCACCCCTAGACGAGATATGCGACATATCAGACGAAAAGACCGGACTGTACGGTAGTGTTATTGATTGGATTCGTAGAAGTATGAGCAGGCTTGCTTGTTGATCTTCTGATCGCTCAATATTCGGGTGGTCGTTACGTTTAGCAGACCGCTTGCGGCTTGTGGGTGTTTGATATGATCATCACCTACTGCCGGCGTATTGACGAGTCTTTAGAGTCCTACACAGAGGTTTCCTGGCTCAAGCGAGACGGAGTAGGAGCATATATGTGATATGTGTGGGACCGAGATTAATACGATATGTGATACCGTATTCTATTCTCGCGATTTGTGGCATAGATCGGTTATATGAGATATAGCCGAGTTATTGGATCAAGTGTTGATTCGATAAGTTGTTACATTAGATATTAGTCGGTTATATATGATATAACCGGATTATTAAATCAAGTGTTGATTTAATGATTTAATGTATAATTATATATTTGATATATTAATTTACATTAACTAGTATTAGCTCACTTAAAATTTCTTTTCTCACTTGATGTGCACATTGTATATATGTGATATGTATATTTGTGTACATGTTTGTGTCATGTTTGATGATACATGCAAGATGGGTGTATGAGACATACACACATGCTTATGATAATTATTAGGATTTTTATTCATTTTGGTAATTACAAAATGGTGGCATTTTGTCATGGATGATAGCTTGTAGAAGCTTGTAGTGTTCATTGATCAAGTCCACTTTTTTGTTTTGCCTAAGATATTTATTAACCCAACCAATTATCCTAACCATAGTTATGTCTCTACAAGGGTTAGTATATGATGCTTAACTCACCCATGATTGCAATTATCCTTTGGATAATTATCATAAGAATTTTCTTCTTCTTTTTCTTCCTCTCAAGCTTTCTAGCTTCAATGGTGATCAGAGAAAATATGTGAGAAAATCAAATCTAAAGTGAGCCCACTTGCTACTTCATCCTCCTCTACTACTTGTCATTTAGTATAGGGTGTTTGCTTCACTAATTCCATAATTAGTGAAGAGATAGCTTGGGTTGGTGTCTTCTCGACGTAGATCATCTTCGGCCTCGAAGACTTCGATGCAAACTTGTTCATTTCTTCATGGGAGCCTCTCTAGATTCCGGAGTTCATGATCGCAGCGAAAGGACTACTACTCGGAGCTATTGAAGTGAAGGACCGGTTACAAAGGTTGTATTCCTTGCTCACTTCTTATGCAAAGTTATTTGCATTTCATTCCGTCGCTTTTTCTAATAGACGATTCTAGGGTTAGGGTTGGCTAGAACGGCAAAATAATAATATGGCATGAAAGATGCCTCCCAAAACTTTGTTGCCGTACTAGGCAACCCTTCAGTGGTATCAGAGCCATACTAGAAAATTAGACGAATTTTGTTAAGATTACGAAACCAAAATACTCCGAAACTTGAAACACGAAAATATAGTTTCTGTCGATTTTAAAAAATCCCCAAAAAATTTTTTAAACAACTGCAGAATGTTATATATGATATAACATGAACACTGAAAAAAATTTAAGCATTTTTGCTTCAACTTGGCCGGCCACAATTGGCAAAATTCCGAGCTCACCGGGTGTATTTTGGATATTTGGCTTCAAATTTTGCTAGTGTTCCAGTATCTGGGTTTTAGTGTTTCAGGTGTTGTTTGTTTTTTCTAAGTTTGCATGTGATGTGATCTTACACTATAAGCAATTCGGAGTGTTTCATATTCGTAGTTTTAACATTGTTTCGGGGATTCGCATGTTGTCAAGGCGAAGTTAAAAAGTTCGATCGAATGTCAAAAACCTATTTTTCCAAGTCTAACGTATTTGGAAAAACATGCAAGTAATTCTGTGAACCCTCTAGAAGAATGAAACCCTAACTCAACTTTTTGGATCGCGGAACTGCGGTCATATCCTAGGGTTTGCCACAGTTCCGTGGCGACATGAGTGAGACTTGGGTCTGCCCTTCTACGGTTGGTGCATAGTTACTGTGGCATATTATGGGTATTATTAAACCGTGCTCAAGTGTTGAGCTCTCAAAGAATTGTGGGACTTAGATAATTCGATCGAAAAGTTTAACGTCGTCCGGGTATCATGTGATTGGATACAATACTTGGAATCCATACTAATTTGAATTTTATAAATCTTGCAGTTTTGTCTCATTTGATCGGTTGCCACGGGATTTTGATGCGATCAAAAGTCCGTCGCAATTACGTTGTGTACGCGGATACTCGACGGGTAACCTTATTAGATAGTCACGCCTCATAGCCCCGACCAAGTGAGAGAACCCCGTCGCCAAAAGTATCCGTTCAGGTGCTCGCGTGCGTGGTGTTCCGCCTTAGTGCACTTCGTCGACGGTATCGGGAGGTGCGGCCGTCTATTAAAGTTTCCGACGAGCATTCGATCGGGATGTCGGGAATCTTGTTGAATTGCCCGACTTGATATTGAAAAGTGTTTTCGAGATCGAGACTAAAATGCGGGGTTTATAATTGTTAGGCATGCGATGTCTAAGGAATTCATATGGTTAGGCATGAAATCCAATGTATGTGATATATTGGGTTTATGATATCTAAGGTGGTAGCGGATTCCAACTGTTGTAGTTTTTCACTTTCTTTTCTATGTAATATGTGGTGTATCGCCGGTTTCGGTGCTATATGTCAACGACAACTGGGATACGCATATTTACTTACGTTGATGACATGTGATGTTATGTGTTCCTGTGATATGTTATATTGGATCGTCGTGTTTTGAATAGCCGGGGGTTTTATGTGAGATGAGGGTTTTTATTTTCATTCATGTAAAATTCATTGTATGTAATATTCTTTTATTGGGGCACTTCCGGGTTGAGGATGATGTCACCATTGTATATTATTTACTTTTCCGTATTAGGATAGACCCAAGGCGGGGAGCACAAGTAACCGGGTTCTAGGGTCCAGTGGGAGACCATCTCGAGGAGTCGAGTCTGGGTCTCCTAACTCTAAAATTGGTAGGGTTGCTTGCCTCTCTCGTATGGGTCTAGGGATGTGGGATTGGCTATTCATCACGACCGTGGAATCCGTGTTTTATACAGGCTTAATTTAAAACTCGGAAATCCTAGTATATCCAATATTTCATATGTTGTGTTCTACTGCGATATTCTGTGATGTAATCACTTTGTATGATGAGATAGATACTGTATATAGTATATATGATATATTATATAGACGTTGCTTATGTTTTACACCCGCGCTAGCACTGTCCCGCTCTGCCGTTAGTTACCTAACCTAACGGTGCATGACGGGATATCGAGGCGAATGCGGATGGCAAAAGCATACGTTGTATTTATCTGTGATGCTTAGGTAACTAAAATGATAGGACTTCATTAATGAAATTAATGAAAGAAAGTAAACTTAAAGATGTTGTGGAATCGAATTTTCAAAAACAGGTAGCTCTAGTTGCTGCTTTACATAGCAGTATTCCTTGTAGAATATCCAGCACCTTATTCGATAAGGAAAGAGCCGAGATCCCTTCACCGGGAGTGACCTCTTTAGCAATAACTGGCAGATGCTACAACCCTCGGTTTTGTCTTTTGATTGCTTCTGTAGTTTTTGCTTTGCATAGTGGTATTTGTGAAATATCCTGCACCTTATTCGATAAGGAAAGAGCCGAGATCCCTTCACCGGGAGTGACCTCTTTAGCAAAACTAGTAAAAGCCTCATAAACACTCCTTTTCAAAATCACTCGATTCTACAATGATATCAAGTTCATTACTCAAAAGGTTTTCTTAAAAACCTGTTGTAGCCCTCCGTCATTTCAGATAAGTATTTTTTAGGATTCATGCTGCGTTTGTTGACCTTAGCCAAGGCGTAGTGTGCGGTAGCTAATTAGTGCTTATCTGCAAACATATGATGCGATTGAGTTAGGGTAGTCATGCGGCTTTGTTGACCTTAGGCAAGGGTCGCGCGGGTGGGTTTAATTCAATCAAGAAATGACAGGTTGAACTTGGCTAGCGCTTATGATTTGTTGACCTTAGCCAAGGTCATAAGTTGCTAGGGGCAAAATATTATCGGGAATTTCAAGTGTTGAAATTTGCAATGAGATTGCATACCTTCTATGAGATAGTTGGATCCCGATACCCACTATGAGTAAGAGTTACTCCTGGGAGAGTTTTACACATCACAATTAGCCGATCAAGTAGGTGTCTAGAAAGGTGTTAACGGGTTTATGCCTCCGGAAAAATGAGGTTTATTTTAATTAGGTCTGTGCGATAGCACGGGGAACCTCGCTCAAAGTACCGACACTGGCCTGGCCGAAAGATTGGCGAACTTGTAAGGTGTAATTAATCCGGGCTAGTCTTACCTTTTAAGGTTTGAAGGTAGATTTGACTAAAACGGTGGGAGCCATCCTGATTAGATAAAATAATAATCAATCTAATCTTGCAAGAGCACACGCAGAGTGTTTTCTTCTCTCTCTCCAAGTAGCGACCATATCATGCCTTAATCAAGATAATAATATGGATGTATTGACCGAACCCGCTTGTTATACTGAGCTGGGGAACGTTGGTCCCGCGCCAACTTATAATTGTTATAAGACCGAGCAGGAAATAAGGGATTACCAGGATTCCCGTGCCGCCGAAACGAAGAAAGTGCATGATGGTGCATCTTCTTCGGGTGAGTTCATTACCGAGAACTGTTTCTCAGTTTTCTCTACGTTCTGGATATGTGATACTGGATCAGGATCTCACATATGTAATATGTTACATGGGCTACAGATAAGTAGAGAACTGAGAATGGGAGATAGGTTTCAAGAGTTGGAAACGGTGCAAGTGTTGCAGCCAAGTTGTTGGCAGTTATCACCCTGTATTACCAAATACATTGATTCTGAATGAATGTTATTAGATACCGAACCTGATATACAATATCATATCAGTCTCTTTATTTAGTAAAGAAGGATATAATTTTGTATTGTTGGATAATGTTTTGAACATTTTCTATATCAAGAGTTGATCGGTTCAGGCATGTTATCTAAAAGTATATACGTTCTAAATCAAACTACAGTTCTTAACATACAAAATATACACAGGAGGAAGAGTTCATAAATGAACGAATCCTTCTTGAGGCATTGTAGACTATGTCATATCAATGCGACCCGGCTAGCTGAAGTTACATAAAGATGCATATTTAAATCAGTTTGAATTTACGTCTTGTGAAACTTGCCTGTCATGTCTCAAAGATAAACATGACCATAACTCCATTTATTAGAAACAGAGAAAGAGTTAGATGAACTCTTGGGATTGATACATGATGGTGTATGTAAGTCCTTTGTCTACACATGCCTAGACTGGTTCTTTGTACTTCATTACATTCACTGATAATCTCTCAAGATTTGGACATATGTTCCTGTTGAAACACAAGTCTGAAGCTTTTGAGAAATTCAAAGAATATAAGTCAGAAGTAGAGAACCACAATGGGTATAAGTATTATGTCCTTTGATATGATCAGGGAGGAGAATACTTGAGCACGGAATTCCTGGACTATTCTAAAGGAGAATGAGATTCTCTCTCAGCATTACTCCTCCGTATACACCACAGTATGTTGGTATATCGGGGCGGAGAAATCGCACCCTATGTGATAAGGTGTGCTCTATGATGAGTACTACTGAGTTGCCTATTTTCTTTTGGGGGTTATGCACTTGAGAAGCTGCATACCTATTGAATTGGGTTCCAACCAAATCATGTGCCTACCACTCCATATGTGATATGGTATGGGAAGAACCCATCTCTTAAGGATGTTAAGATTTAGGGTTGTCCGGCCTATGCCAAAAGCAAAAACTAGACAAGCTCAAGGCAAGGTCAGTTTTGTGGAAGTTTGTTGGATATCCCTAGCATTCGCAAGGGAATATCTTCTACCACACCGAGGAACAAAAGGTGTTTTATTTATCGACATGCCATCTTTTTAGAAAAGGAATTTCTTATGAAGAAATTAGTGGTCATGAGGTAGAACTGGAAGGAGTTCCAGCTATACAAACTACAGCTGATGATTTGGTAGAACCGGAGGATTCAATAGTTCCCGATGAACCACAGCCTCTCCGCCGATCTAGTAGGGCTCCTCATCCACTTGAGAAATACGTCGGTTTTCTCAATGACAGTGGGAGCGAGGATTGCATCATGAGATGATGACCCAACTAGTTTCGAGTAGGCCATCAAGAGTGGTGACTATATGAGAATGGCTGGATGCTAAGCGATCTGAGATGGAATCCATATACACCAACAAAGTATGGACTTTGGTTGCTATATCTGAAGAGTTAAATCCACATCAGGAGCAAGTATATCTTGAGAAGATTACATGGTGTACATAGAAAAGTTGAGACTTTCAAAGCTAAGGCTTGTTGTAAAAGGTTCTCGTCATCGACCAGGTGTGGATAATGATAAAACCTTTTCTAGTGCCTATGCTTAAGTCCATCCGGATCCTACTTGCCATTGCTACATACCATGACTACAATATCTGGCGGTTGGATGTCATGACTGCTTTTCTAAATAGTGATTTAGAAGAGAGCGTTTATAAGTACACAGCCAGAGGGCTTCGTAGATAGTACGAGTAGCAGAAACGTGTGCAAGTTGCTTTATGAGTTAAAACAGGCATCGCGGAGCTGGAACATCTGTTTTGATGTGGTAGTCAAAGAGTTTGGCTTCATCAAAATAGTAGATGAACCTTGTATATACAAAAAGGTAGTAGAGAGTAAGGTGGTCTTCCTCGTATAGTACGTGGATGACATACTTTTGATAGGAAAGGAGTTTCCTATGCTACGCTCGGTCAATCTCCTCTTATCACAAAGATTCTCCATATAGGATCAAGGCGATACCTCCTAAATCCTGGGTTTTGGATCTATGAGATAGATCTAATTGGATGTTAGGATTCTCACTAGTTGTAGTGAGATGGTATCAATCGATCCTGGAGAGAATCACTGGATAGCTTCCAAGGTGGTAAGGACGACTGAAAGTAAGTCACAGGCATTGTCTTTATCCTCAGTGGGGGGACGGTATGTTGGAAGAGTTCCAAGTTAGATACCGTGGCAAACTAGATGATAAAGGCTGGATACATCGCTACCAAGGATGCTACCAAAGAGGCAGTCTGGGTGTATATTAGTTCATGAGATGAACTTCGTTCCTACCATTGTGTGACAATGGAGTTGTGGTTTATGCCTAGGAACTCCCATCCCATCAGTTATCCAGACATATTCTTAGGCAGTATCACCTGATCATGGAGATGGATGATCTCCAGGGAGATCGAGGTCAGGAGAGTAGACACAGTGAACAACACAGCGGATCCATTTACAAAGGCCTATTCCCAGGAGAGATTTTTATGGGATGGTTGAGTATGAGATACTTCAACCACTGCTGATTGTTGGGTATTGGATACTACAACAGATGGCCCTAGTGCAAGTGGGAGATTGCTAGTTATATGTATGCCCTAGAGGCCATTACTGTACATACGATGTATATTGTAGTGGATGCTTGGACATATATAGGGAGGACTTTCTTGCTCGACATGATAGTATGCTATCTGGTTGCACTTTATCTTAACATGTACACTTATTGTCTCTCTATTACATGTTGATAAAGCCCTTAGGATGCGTACTTGACTACCAGGATTATGATGCAGATCATACTAGTGGGAATATGGTAGTCGGTAAGTACATCCTTCATATGTTCCTAGTCTTAGGTGTATCGAGACAGGGCATCGATATACCAGAGTAGACTAGCGTATAGCTTCTCGACCCATGTAGATAGACGATGGATGATCCCATATCCATTGGTGTTTGACATCAGAGACAGTATACGGGTGCTCAGTGGAGACTGGGTACACTGGACGGACTCGCCGAGAACCCCCAGATGGTATTATATCTCACATCAGATGGCAGTTCTCTGGTGACACTGGTACAGGTTAGTCTGTAGACCCGAGATCGTCATAGAGTCTTGTGTGATTCCCACTGTGCTTTGATTTCCACCTTACCACGTTCAAGAGAACGTGCAAAACGGTGGCTTTTGGGTACAGTCCTGAATCACATGGAGGCAATGAGCGATAGGAGGGGTTTCGTCTCTCCCGGTATTGGGAGTTAATATTGCGCTGTGCTCGATTGGCTATAACAGAAAGTCCTTGGCCAGGGCTGCTTCAGAGATATACCGGTAAGTGTTATCAGTAGTTTCTCGACCCGTTATGAGCCTCACATCGGCACGACTTATCGAGTTACTGGGGTCTGACGTTTACCACCCCTAGACGAGATATACGACATATCAGACGAAGAGACCGGACTGTACGGTAGTGTTACTGATTGGGTTCGCAGGAGTATGAGCAGGCTTGCTTATTGATCTTCTGATCGCTCAATACCCGAGTGGTCGTTACGTTTAGCAGACAGCTTGTGGCTTGTGGGGGTTTGATATGATCATCACCTACTGCCGGCGTATTGACGAGTCTTTAGAGTCCTACACAGAGGTTTCCTGGCTCAAGCGAAACGGAGTAGGAGCACATATGTGATATGTGCGGGACCAAGATTAATACGATATGTGATATCGTATTCTATTCTCGTGATTTGTGACATAGGTCGGTTATATGAGATATAGCCGGATTATCGGATCAAGTGTTGATTCGATAAGTTGTTGCATTAGATATTGGTCGGTTATCTATGATATAACCGGATTATTAAATCAAATGTTGATTTAATGATTTAATATATAATTATATATTTGATATATTAATTTACATTAACTAGTGTTAGCTCACTTAAGATTTCTTTTCTCACTTGATGCACACATTGTATATATGTGATATGTATATTTGTGTACATGTTTGTGTCATGTTTGATGATACATGCAAGATGGGTGTATGAGACATACACACATGCTTATGATAATTATTAGAGTTTTTATTCATTTTGGTAATTACAAAATGGTGGCATTTTGTCATGGATGATAGCTTGTAGAAGCTTGTAGTGATCATTGACCAAGTCCACTCTTTTGTTTTGCCTAAGATATTTATTAACCCAACCAATTATCCTAACCATAGTTATGTCTCTACAAGGGTTAGCATATGATGCTTAACTCACCCATAGTTGCAATTATCCTTTGGATAATTATCATAAGAATTTTCTTCTTCTTCCTCCTCTCAAGCTTTCTAGCTTCAATGGAGATGAGAGAAAATATGTGAGAAAATCAAATCTAAAGTGAGCCCACTTACTACTTCATCATCCTCTACTACTTGCCATTTAGTATAGGGTGTTTGCTTCACTATTCCATAATTAGTGAAGAGATAGCTTGGGTTAGTGTCTCCTCGACGTAGATCATCTTCGGCCTCGAAGACTTCGATGCAAGCTTGTTCATTTCTTCATGAGAGCCTCTCTAGAGTCCGGAGTTCATGATCGCAGCGAAAGAACTACTACACAGAGCTATTGAAGTGAAGGACCGGTCTACAAAGGTTTATTCCTTGCTCACTTCTTATGCAAAGTTGTTTGCATTTCATTCCGTCGCTTTTTCTAGTAGACGATTCTAGAGTTAGGGTTAGCTAGAACGGCAAAATAATAATATGGCATGAAAGATGCCTCCCAAAACCTTGCTGCCGTACTAGGCAACCCTTCAAACCTCACCTCCAAAATGGTGATCAACGGACCAAGACGTCCTTAAACTAAAACCTCACCTCCAAAATGGTGATCAACTGACCGAAACGTCCTTAAACTAAAACATCACCTCCAAAATGGTGATCAACGGACCGAGACGTCCTTAAACTAAAACTTCTCCTCCAAAATGGTGATAACCAAATGTCAATCGAACCCCAAATGCTCACATACATATAAGTTGATCTTAATCTCAAAATATATTAACGGTCCTTAAATTAAAAAAAAAAACCAAATCTAAAATATACGGATTTGGACTAATCCACGCCCTACGGGCGACAACATAAATTAGTCTCCGTATACAATCCATGGGAAACTCAAACCAAAAATAAAACAAATACACACGACACGAAATGAACTTCCGGAGCAGGAGAAAATGGTTATCGTGATGCGGTAACGTAATTAACTGCAGAGGTTTGCGCCTGCATGGAAGAGCGTCCCCATAATCAAAAAACCCTCGCAAATGAGGGGGAATATGACGAAGTCTGCTACAACAGCCGCATCCGTCCAAACCTCCGATATACGGTGTCATAAATCAACTTGGTATCTTCGGAGAGGTGGACGGATAAATCCAAATAGCATCTGGCCCCAAAATTCAGGCCAGACGTCCCAACGTCCCGGTCGCGTCTTTCAGTGGAGAAAAATCCTCTTGACTTGTGGGGAGAAAATGCTTTTATAGGACCCTTAAGGCTCATAAAATTGAAAAGGCTTAGGTGATAGGGATCTAAACCTGTTTCCTAAGCCATCGTTCCCCAACGGGCAACGGCAAATGATGAGTCGCTTCTGGCATTACGCTTCACTTTTAACTGTGCTGATGCCGACCCAAAACCTAAATCCCAAGTTTTCCCAATGACAAATGATGAGTCTCTCCTGGCATTACGCTTCAGTGTTAGCGGTGCTGATGCCAACCCAAAACCCAAGTCTTCTCAAAGGCAAATGATGAGTTGCTCCTGGCACTACGCTTCAGTGTTAGCGGTGTTGATGCCGACCCAAAAACCAAATTCCAAGTCCTCCCGGGGCAAATGATGAGTTGCTTCTGGGATTATTCCAGTGCAGCAATATTGATGCCAAACAAAATCCAAATTCGAAGTTCCTCTCGAATTCAAAAGTCCCGCCAAATAAGGCAGAAATCAAATAGATCAAATCAAAGTCCCACCCAGCAGCACTTTTAAGCTCGAAAGTCCCGCTGGACAGGTAGGGAACTTCCAAAACAAATCAAATCAAACAAATCAACCCCGACACCGCAAGAAGCGGAGCAAGTCAATTTCAACCCCGACACCGCGGAAAGCGGAACAAGTCAAATCAAATCCCAACACCGCAGAAAGCGGAGCAAGTCAAATTAAATCCCGACACCGCAAGAAGCGGAGCAAGTCATCGACCGTCCAAGTCGCAAAAATGGCAGCACCGACAGTCCAAGTCGCAAAAATAGCAGCACCGATTGTTCACGTCGCAAAAAAGGCAGCACCGACCGTCCACATCGCTAAAATGGCAGCACCGACCGTTCAAGTCACAAAAATGGCAGCACCGACCGTCCATGTCGCAAAAATGGCAGCACCGACCGTCCACATCGCAAAAATGGAAGCACCGACCGTACACGTCTCTAAAAGGGCAGTATCGACCGTCCACGTCGCGAAAAGGGCAGCATCGACCCTACATCGTCAAAACGGAAACCAAATCAGGTCAACCTTCACGTGAAAGAAGATCCATCAATTTCATGCACATGACCCATATATGTGGTGTGCATTTATTGATGGGAGCACTTTGTTGGGGTCAAAAATTACATCCCGGTTGACCAAGTCAAAGTCAGTCAACCCCCAGCCAAGCGGGTCCAAGCTCAAGCGAAGTGGGCCCAAGCCCAAATTAAGACCAAGAATAAAAGGGGCCGGCTCCATACCAAGAATGAAGTAATAAATTAGTCCAATGCAATTTTTTAGAAATAAATGTATGAAAAATGGGTAGAAAGCAAAAAATTTGTAAACACTATGGCTTATGTGCAAAAAGAAATAAGTACATAAGGTATGAGGTGGCACA
This sequence comes from Agapanthus africanus, assembly GCA_030015575.1. NCBI lineage: Eukaryota > Viridiplantae > Streptophyta > Magnoliopsida > Asparagales > Amaryllidaceae > Agapanthus > Agapanthus africanus. The sequence continues at coordinate 717,865,944 of CM057337.1, forward strand.
AACGCCATTCGGCGAAGCCCAAGAGGCTATATGTAAAGTGTGTAGCTTATAAAGGAAAACATGATGAAAAAATCAATAACAACCTTTTTCTCTTAAAAAATTCTGGGATTTGTGCCTCCATCTTCTTCCTCTCAAGTTGTCCCTTTCCTTTTCTTTTCTAATTAAATCAAGAGTTTAACTCTTCTTTTTACAAAAAGAAATAGTTTTTCACCATAAAACCCTCGAAGGGGGTTCAGATCTCCCATCAAATCCCAAAAAAGGGAGATTTTTGATCTCGCCTCTCTTTTTCTCCAAGATCCAGCAAAGCAGAGGAGGAGGAAGAAGACCCACCTCCAAAAATCCCACTTCGGGAGGATCCGAGGCTTCAGGGAGAAGAAATGAGTCCCCCTTGATTATCTCCGAAGATCTTCAAGGAGTTCAACTGCAAGATCCAAATTCTCAAAGGAGTTTAACTCCACATCTAAGCCTTTTACGAGTTTAACTCCAAATCCACATCCAATTTATTACATAGGAGTTTGACTCCAAATCTAAATCTTTTAGGAGTTTAACTCCAAATTTATACCTAATTCCTGTTTAGGAGTTCAACTCCAAAGCCCATCGGGACTTCAACTCCCAGCTTTGCAGGTGTTTACAGCGGTCGCGTGCCGCACACGTGACGCGCTGGCGCCCAGCGGTAGTGTGCAGGGCATGTGACCCGCTGGCGCCCACGCGCATGGCACGTGACCCACGGGCGCCCACGCGCCGCTCACGTGACCCGCGGGCTCCCAGCACCTGCGTGGTTGGCATGTGACCCGCGGGAGCCCGACGCCCACACGCCTCGCACGTGACCCGTGGACCCCCAGCGTCCATGCGCCACGCATGCGTCCTTAGGATGCTCCTCGCCCCTCTTTTCACATGCACTCCACACTAAAAATACCTCCCCCCGTTAGAAAAAATTTCTAACGGGGCGCTGCCCTACACCCGCAAGGGGGCTGCTAGCTCTCTTGACCCCCAGCTCGCTATCCGGGTAGCGGGACCCCCGTAAACTCTACGTGGCCCCCGATATATCCAAGTCCCCTCCAAAACACAACACACGCACACTGCACATTGAGTTCACATGACTAGTTGACTCGTCAATCGGAGGTTCCTTAGCTTCAAAGGCGAGGGGTAATTAACGGCAGCTTAGTCCGTGGCTGCCGGAGATTCGGATCCCCACAATCAATAAATCCCAGCCTACCCTAGGCAGGAGGAATCTGTAATGCGCCTGACAAGCAACGCGTATTTCTATCTCAATGGAGTGACGAAAAACATCCTACAATCAGTAGGTCATAGGAAGTAGTAACTTCCAGGTGACCAGATACTTCATATCCAAGATGGACTCCACGCACTTCAGCAAATTATGGATTTTGGATTTTCCTGGGTGCTCCTGAAAGGGTAAAACCCATTAGGAGTAAGTAGATCTTTCGAGATCTGTGCAGGTGGAAAGGTACCAACCTAATAAGATTAGACATGTTGTAAACATTTTTCATCAAATACCCATTGTGGATTGTGATGAGGCTTTTATTTCAGTGTCTATACTGAAACCCATATGGATATGACTTGACACTGCTGTTCCCCCTACTTGTTATCGGCAGGTCATAGGAAGTGGTAACTTCTAGGTGACCAGATACTTCATATCCAAGATGAACTTCACGCACTTCAGCAAATTATGGATTTTAGACTTTGTTGGGTGCTCCTGAAGGGGTAAAACCTATTAAGAGTAAGTAGATCTTTCGAGATCTGTGCAGTTGGAAAGGTACTAACCTAATAATGCTAGATTTATTGTAAAGAATTTTTATCAAATACCCGTTGTGGATTGTGATGTAACTTTTACTTCAGAATCTACGCTGAAGTCCATATGGATATAACTTGGCGCCGATACAGTTCTTGGCTATGAAATCTGGTAGGTGGATGGCTATAACGTCTTTCCAAATTGGAATTTGGAAGTGTGAGTGTATATGACTCTGTCAGAGGGTTATCATATTCAGTGGGAGTAGCGGAAGGTGTGCAAGTTGCTTATGTCTATTTATAGACTAAAGCATGGATAGCGAAGACGGATCATCTGTTTTTGATGTGACAGTCAAGGTGATTGACTTCATCAAAACAATAGGTGAATCTAGTAAGAAAGATGTAGGGAGTAGTGTCCTAGGATTTGGATGACATACTCCAAATAGGAAGTGATGTTCCTATATTACAATCGGACAAATTTTGGTTGTCACATAGTGTTTTCTCCACGTTAGATATGAATAATATATCAGGAATTCTGGTGACTAGACCTAAATTTGGGAAGTTTCCCAATCGGGTATTTAGACAGCATTCTAAAAGTATTTTAGAATGGACGACTCCTGGCATGGTGGAGCACCCGCAGGTAATGGAGTCACCCTCTCTAAAGAGGTGTCTTTCGGACTGATGATGAGAAGGGGTGGCATGAATGACATATCATTTGCTTAGGCAATCGAATCAATTATGCAATGTCTTATACAAAACCAGATAGATAATATATCAGGGATTATGGTTTTAGATCTAGATTTGGGAAGTTTCCCAATCGGTTACTTAGACAGCAGTCTAAAAGTATTTTAGAATGGACGGCTTCTGACGTGGTAGTGTACCCGCAGATGATGGAGTCACCCTCTCTAAAAAGGATGTCTTCTAGATTGATGAGGAAAGAGACTGGCATGAATGACATGTTATTTGCTTAGGCAATTGAGTCAATCATGCAATGTCTTGTACAACACCAGATATTGCTTTTGCACTAGTTACAATAAGCATATATTAATCCAATCCTGGAGAAACAAAGGGAAGCTATTATGAACATAAAAGGATGTTCTTGGTATAAGGTAACGGCAGCCTACTCTGGGAGGCGGTTATCGGTTCAGGCTTCCAAGGTGACCTAGAAAACATAGATGCTGTCAAAATTTTGAGTTTAGGCTCTTCTGAGGATTAGTATATTGGATAGTGTTCCAATAGGGATACTGAGGTAATCATGATGTAGGATGCTGGTTTTGACTCAACAGAGAATATTGTCCAAGAAATTTGTTGGATGGAGTTATTCATTTATGAACTTGGTCCCATCAAATATCCAGACAAATTCTTGAGGTGGGGTATCGCTCAGTTTGGGAGATTGTTAATCTCCGCAAAGTTGAGATATAGAGAGATGAAATTGGAATATTGTAGCGGATTCACTCACTGGAGCTATTTCTCGAACACATTAAGTTTCACAAATATAGTTTGCGAAACTGATTAGTAGAGAAATTGGGTATTCGGTAGCACAAGAGTTGTGGGAACACGATACCGCAATAATTGGCCTTAAGTGCAAGTGGGAGATTGTTAGATATAGTGTCCTCAAGACAATAATTGCGATTGCAATTAGGCGATTATGATAATTGAGGGAGGGCCTATACAGGTATAACAGTCTTACTCGAGATGATAATATGCTATCTGGTTTATCTACATCATTGATGAAACCCATAGGATTCTTGCTTGACTACTATCATTATGATGGCAATCATGTATTTGGGAGCTGGGTTGTCCATAAGTAAATCCTTAAATATCCCTAGTCGTGGGAGTATCAAGACCGGGTATCGATATTCCGGAATTGACTAGTGTATACGTTTCAAGACCCCGACGAGGGGCGGTGGCCGGTCTCACAAGCCATTAATGTTGTGTCACCTAAGATAATATACAGGTGCTCACTGGAGGTGAGTACACCGGACGGGCTCGCCGAGAACTTCTATATGGTATTATATCTATCATCAGATGGAAGTTCTCAGGTGCCATGAGTACAGGTTAGTCCTTTGACTTGAGATCGTCATTTGTCTCGTGTGAGTTCACACTGTACTTTGATTACTACCCTACCACGGCTTAAAGGAGTCGTGCAAATAGGTTTTAGTTGGGTACAGTCCCGAGCCACATGGAGGCAGTGGTCGATTGTCAGGGATTCGTCTCTCCTGATATTAGGAGTCGATATCGCGCTGTGTTCAGTTGGCTATCACTAGAAATCCATGGCCACGGTAGATAAGATTTACTGATAGTTGATCATTAGTATCTCTGTTGGTGATCAGCTTGACTCGGACATGACTTATCGGGTTAGTAGGGGTCTGACATTATCCACCCCTAGACCTGATATGCGATACTTTTAGACGAAAAGACCGGACTGTACGGAGATTGTCGCATTCAGGCTCAATAGGGTAAGGACGTACTTGATTGTCGACTCCCCTTTCGGAAAGTACCTGGGTAGCCGTTACGTACAGCTAGTGCCGCTGACGTACTTGTGGTTAAACCCACTGCCAGTGTATTGCCGGGTTTTTAAAATCCCACACTGAGGGTTTTTCCGGTTCAGGCGATAGATATAGGAGCCGTATGTTGGTACGTGCAGGGGTCCGATTAAATATATGAACGGGATACACGGATTTTAATCGGACAGTTGATAATACTAGCCGGCTTAGAATTAAGCCGGATTATTAAATCAGGTTTTATATATATATATATATATATATATATATATATATATATATATATATATATATATATATATATTAGTATTATTGTTCACTATTCATTTTCTCTCTTTGATGCTATCCATATTTTTATACGAATATGTGTATATGTAGCGATACGTATACCGGGTGAAGTATTCTGTATTTATATGGAAACGTTTCTAGAAGAATGGCACCTCATATTTATTTTTCTATTTAAAAAATAAATGGGAAATGAGGTGGCATGAAGCATGCTTATACTTATAGAGAGGTATGGTATGGATTGTAATCATTTATTGGGTTCACTATTGAACCATGGTTGAAAAATGAAAAGCTATTCTTTTCTACACTTGATTGATTACACATTATTAAGGTTCATGCTTCATGTTGGAGACACTTGGCCATTTCTCCTCTCTTTTCTTCTTCTTCCTCTTGCTCGCTTGATCTTGAGAAAATGAGAGAAAATATTTAGTAGAAAAATTCCTACATCACCCACCATCCATCCTTAGCAAGTTTGGATCGTCGGTCCAAGCCTTTTTTCGGTTTCCGTCATATGGATCATCTTCGGCGAGGATGATCGCCTTTCAAGCACGTTTCCGGTGTCTACGAGCTTGGAGGGGTCTTCCACAATTAGATGAACACGCGTCGAAAGTTGTATATCTATACCTCTGCATGTTTAGCTTACTAGTTTAGGTGTTTGGATCGAATCCTAGGGCACGGATGTTTGGTGCTCGCATAAAGTTTTTGTTTTCGTTTCCGTCTTGACCGCGGCGTTCGCGGCGCGGACACCTAACCCCAACATTTCCTCCATTATATATATATATATATATATATATATATATATATATATATATATGAGAATAATGAAGAAAAGTGGCCTAGGTGGTGTCTAAAATATATATCCTCCACGATTTTTTCGACGATCGGCGTCAATCATCATCTTTATCATGTAAAGTGGTTACACCAAATTTCATGTGATTCCATCCTTTTTTCACCGTTGATTTAATAAGGTAAAAAGTTTTATTGTCGGTAAACTGTTAATTTTGCGCCCATGTGAAAAAGTGATGAAATCAAATGAAATTTGGTGTATCCACATCTTAGATGATACGGATGGAGGTGATTGGTGCCGATCATCAAAAAAAATCATGGAGGGTATATTTTTTCGACGCCATAGAAAGGTATGACAACTTTCCTCCATTATATATATGAGAATTCTCTCCTATGGCGTCAAAAAAACACACCCTCCATCGTGTTTTCCGACGATCGGAATGCATCATATTCATCGTTATCATCTAAGATGTGCGTACACCAAATTTCATGTGATTCTACAACCCTTTCACCGTTGATTTAGCAGTGTAAAAAGTGCTATTGTCGATAAACTGTTAATTTTGAACACACTAATTCAACGGTGAAAAGTTGTAGAATCACATGAAATTTGGTGTACCCATATCTGAGTTAATAACGATGAAGATGATGCATTCCGATTGTCGGAAAACACGATGGAAGGTGTCGGAAAACACGATGGAGGGTGTGTTTTTTCGACATCATAAAAGGAAATTCCCTCCTATGGCATCTTTCCTCCATTATTCTCTCTCTCTCTCTCTCTCTGTCTTTATATATATATATATAGATAGATATAGATATATATATATATATATATAAGAAACAGGTTATCAGCTGGCTAGCTAATATTAGACCGTTAGCTAGTTTATTATATAGCCCAATCCGACCGGTCGAATCAACAATCCGCTCCGACCATCTTGTTCCACACAAGGAGTGATCTATGTGTGAAATTTCGATCGATATGATGCATTAGAAGCGATGGATCAAGCATTTAAAAAACGGATGGCTGTTAAACACAATAAAAGTGTCATATATTGAGGACACTTGATCAAAGACAGAGAAAGAAAGTGACTAAAATTTCATACACATAGAACACTCTGTCTGTAGAACAAGATGGCCGAAACGTATCGTCAATTTGACGATCGAATTTGGCTATGTAATAGACTAGCTGACGATTTAATATGAGCTAGCTAACTAATAACCCATTTTATCTCTCTATTTATATATATAGCTGGAAATGTGCATCCACGGTGAAAGAGATTAAAGTTTAAAGCTCTTCTTATACAATCTCAGAACAAGGAACGATTGATAGGGGGGGAAATACATTTTATTATTCTACATTAACAAGGTTTTCTATTCAGTACAATCTTCCCAAGAATCAAGGCTCTAGTAAGCTGCTACTTGCATGATCTTTCACTGCAGAGCATTTACTTGTTACAGTACTATAAACGCCTCCGAAACAAGGGATACAAAATCAATATGACAACACTAATGCACATGAGACTCCTATCTTCTACAAGGGCCATTATTACTTGAGAGGCTACTATATTCACATGAACTTTGGATGAGATTTTGCATTTTGGTCACATTCATCGCCATCGTGGCTTCTCTTGTCTGTATCACAAAAACAAAAATGAAAAATGCAATTTTGTAAGATGAGCCGACGATTCAGGAAGCTCTTTGCTCAGATAAATTGGGAACCAACCTTGGTTTCTTGTCATTAAGAGACTGCTCACCAAGTCGCGGCCGCCTCCCACTCATAGCCGCCGAGTTAGCAGTAGAGGAGGGGGCCATCTGCAACATTGAGTATTAAGATTTTCTTCTTGGATGCTATCTAGCTTGTTAAGTTAAAGCATCAAGGGAAGAGAGAGAGCAATGAACTCCGTACCTTCTTGGTTTCAGTTCCGAGTTTCACAGTTGGAGTAATGAAAACTTTTGAATCGGCTCGATGAAATTCACTGACCCTCGCTTCATTTCTTACCTGCATTAGTTCCATGTGGTCACCATTAGACATTAATGGGGCGAAAATGCATATGTTTTTTTTGTGAAGGATGCATTAGATTTTCTCGATTGGTTTGAAACATGCAATGTGGATGGGGAAGTGTAACGTTTTTCATCAAAGGAAATTAGCATACTGGTAATATGTTTGAGCGGGATTCAAGAGGTCATGGATCAAACCTTATTTTTGACCATTTTAATAGATTAATTTTATCTCCATCTCTTTGTACTCACAAGCGAGTCATGTTTCCACGTGACCCAAAAACACAGGATGACAGATAAGAGTTACAACTTATATCAATATACAACCAACCCTAGAGATCAAGGTTTTTGGTGAGGTGATCTTGACATGCAATTCTTTCAGGATCTGTTCCCCAAAAATATTAAGCAACAAAATCCATCAGTGCTTCACTCAAACATAATGTATCAGGTACCAGACATGCAATCTAAGACAGTCAAATCTCTACGAATAATCCTAAATGCTCCATTTAAAAGCAACTAAACTGTCGTTATAAGTGTAACTAGGTGGGATAGCCAAATGAATATTGATTGTTAGTAAGATGAAAGATATTGCAGCAGTCAATTTAACTGTGACATCGCTCAACAAAACAAACTGGAAGAGAAGGGTTCATATATTGGCCCTAAAGTTTAAAGGCTCATTGTTAATGTTGACGTTGATCTTGACATGAGGTTTGTTTTATAGGAAGATCGTCCAACAATTTGCTATTCAATATTTCTAGAAATTTACATGGATACTTTACGTTATATCTCGCATAGCGATACTTTTACATAGAAGTTCATACAATGACACAAATAATTCAAATACTACTCGACAATTATTTCAATAACAATTCCAAAACCCCCTGAATTCATTAGCATTTTTAATGCTGCATGGGTCGAAAAAACATTAGCAAACAACATAGAAGCATTTTTGCAAGATTTTACCTCTTTGCATTTATCATCTTTTACACCGTCCATGAATCTAATGTCAGTGCCTCTATTGGAACTCAGTTTGTTACGGGGAGGAACACTGTGGGACCTGGAATTTCATAATCAGAAATATTGTTAAATTTTAAAAGAAATAATGAAATCTAGACGCAAAGAAATAAACATAATGCCAGTAGTAAGGCATAAACGATCAAATAATTATTTCTAACAAAAGCACAAAATTTGACAAATATAATCAAATACGTGAGAAGAAAATTAGAAGTGATGCTCAAAAAATTTTAAGTAGCAAGTAATACTCCACCTGGATTTTATTGATCCAAGTACATCAGCACCTCTGGCCTTGGGACATCTACTTTGGTTGTCCAATGTCAGAGGTGTCTTGTCTTCTTCATGGCCTCTAAAAAATTCCACAGTTATGCAGAACAACAACATAAACGTCTGGAATGGCCTTTTTCTCATCATAATCAAGGCTAAAAATGAGGAATAAATCCTTACCTTTTGTTTTGTAATCCCCTGCTTTTTATGTTTCTGTTGGCCACGGCAGTTTGCTTTAAAGTACCCTGCAGGAGGAGGAAAAAGATTAAAATATGATCTTTAACGAGAATTATTGATAGCAATCTCATAAAAATGAGCATGTGAACTGTAAAGTACCAAAAAGCTTGCACTATTCCAGGGAGAAAAATAAATACACATACTGATGTAAACATTCCTTGTTAGCAATTAGGATATGAGATATATATGTGATTTATGGCTTAATGAATCAGCTGCTCTTGTCACCACCTGAGTCATTTCAAGATTCTTGAGCTATATGGGCACGCACGCGACTACTCCTTTGGAAGGAGTTCAAGTACTTAATATGCACAAAAAAGGAGCAATTAGGTGATTTCATACCTCTGAACCTTCTATACTCTAATTCCAATTTGTATACAGCAGAATTTGAATGTTGAAAGCGATATTAAAAAGCTTACAAAGAAAATATTACTCCTAACATGATTTTACCAAAAAAAACTTCATATTTAGCTTGAATGTCAGGTAAATGGACACAGTTAACTGTCAGTTGAAATCTAGTAAAAACTTAGGAATATTGGTTCATCAGAAAGAATATTAAGACGTCACAAACAGAGTATGTCGATTGCCGCAGCACGTTTCTAGCAAAAGGCATAAAGGACAAGAGACGCATCAAATTAGAGGAACAATGATTATTAACATAAGCACCTGCGCATTTACTGAATCCTTCCCTTTAGCTACTGAAGGTGATCTTTGGTTTGAGGACCTGGAGATCGATTTGAGTGCTTCGTCTCTGCTGATAGAAGGAACAGCAGCTCGTCTCTCAGTTGCAAGAGAGAAAGGACGAGAAACTGTAACATTTGAGGATTTTGTGGTAGATTTATAGTTTGGTGAGGCTTTATCAGCGGTTGTCCTGCTCGAATCAATACCCATGCCAGACTTCACAATTGTCTTTTGAATTGGATATTTAGGTCGCTGTGATGTTCTATTGACGTTTGGTTTAGCTTCATGTTCCAACTTTCGACCATTTCTAGGGGGGCCAGCTGGTTCCTAGACAAAGATAAGAAGGAAGAATGGCAAAATGGTGAAAACTGAAAATTTGTGAAAAAGTGTTATTCTAATCATTAACAATGCATCATTTATAATTTTACAGCATAAACAAAAATGTAACGGAAAGCATGCAAGAAAATTGAAAATATACTACTTTATAGTAACAGTGCTTGTAACATACAGCTAACTTATGTGCTGTAATACGCTTCAGAGTTTAAACTGTGGCAAAATTCTGAGTAATTTGTATAGCTACCTAGATGACCAATATGAAACGGAAGTTCCAAGTGATTCAATATTGAGCATAAAATGAATTATCGATTCGGAGCATACATGCAAAAGCAAAACAAGTTGCCTACTCTTTTGAGCTCCCATGGGCTGGAGCCAATGTCCTACCTTGCTAGTATGCAATTCATATTAGAGGATAATGGAGGAAAGGTGAGGGAATTTCCACCTATGGCGTCGAAAAAATACACCTTCCATGAATTTTTTTGACGATCGGCATCCATCATCTCCATCTTTATCATTTAAGATGTGGATACACCAAATTTCATGTGGTCCTATCACTTTTTCACCGTTGACTTAGTGGGTACAAAATTAACGGTTTACCGACAATAGAACTTTTTACATTGCTAATTAAACGGTGAAAAAGCGGTAGAATCACGTGAAATTTGGTGTTCCACATCTTAGATGGTAAAGATGAAGATGATGATTGCCGATCGTCGAAAAAAAGGTGAAGGATATAGATTTTTTATGCCACCTAACGAAAAAGCCTCTTAGGGCCTCTTTTCTTCATTATTCTCTTCGTATTATATGATACTTAAGCACACTTAAAATGCACTTTTTCCACATCAAATTACAAATAATATTATGAAAGATGCATCAACTTACAAATAATGTTATGAAGGATGCATCAAATATATTGCACATCTTCACGATAATAACTTAAGCATGGCCTTTCTATTCCTGATTAATTGTTCTAAATGATAAATGATATTGAACATGCTTATTTCTCAGTAAATATATAAAATATGGTTTCAGTATGTTCAAGCCTTTATAAATATTTTCTTCATATATTCTGTTGACTTGACACTTTATGCTTGTCAAGACAAAACAAAATTGGCATACCTTCTGCTTGGCAACCGATATATTGTCTTTGTACTTCCTAATCGTTGTCGTAACTTTTCTTCGCACCATGTTGTCAGCTGGTTTCATGTCCGCACCTCTTGCCATGGAATTTTTCTGACATGAAGTTATTTCTTTGGGTGCTACCTCATGTTCAAGATTAGTTACTGAGATACTATTTTCTTGTGTGACTCCTTTGTCATCAATATCACTGGTATCACACAATTTAGACTCTTCGACACTTGATGTCAATGATTCACTCCCTGGTATATCCTTATCTCCTTGTTCCAGCATTTCAAATTTATTTTGAGAATATGAATCTGGCGACTTTAAATCTTGATCAGAATGACCAGGTTGAACTTCAGGTGTTTCATTGCAATCTTTTCCGTTTTGCATAGGAATTTCAATTGGAGCTTCCTTTTTGTGAGCAATATCATAGGCTATTTCAAGATTTTCAAGCTGAACTGCTGTTTCATCTTCTTCTGTGGCGTGGCTTGAAGTTGAGATACTACTATCACCACCGTAATCCAATGTTATTTCAGTTTGCTCGCTTTCTTGCAAAGCTTTCATAGCTCGGACCTTTTTGTAGTGATCTTCAAAGTATGCCTTCTTTTTTGCAACTAAACCGGGGCACTTGAATTTCTCCAGTTCCTCTTGACATTTATTAAAAGTAAAAACCGACCTTTTCTCCCATGATAACGATTCGTATGCAAACCTTCCAAATGATATGGAACCTTGATCAAGCATTTGGGATGTTGAAACTTCCTAAAAAGCAAATAGCAATTAAAATTACTGACGGCAAAAAGTCAAACAGAATTATGTATGATACTGTAATACAGAATATATCTAACAAAAGGAGGACAATGGAAATACAACTGGCTCAGGTTTTACTTGTGAGTTGGAAAGAGTTCAGATATTCTGAGAGAGAAAAGTTGTGTAGGTTAAAGCAGATAGTAATCAGATACCAAGTAGCGCTAGCCTACATAACAACAAAATAAAAGGTTTTTTAGATTGGGTCCTTCATAACTCTTTGCCATAAGATGTACTTAGAAATTTTCCTTCAACAACTTACACCGTAAGACAATAAAGATGCGCCAACAAAGGAAAAAATTGATATAATAAAAAGTCGACTATGTATGCATACATTAAAGAACTTATGCTACGTGGTTTATAATAGTTTTTAACAAAAAATTAACAGAAGAACCGCAGCAAAGTGCACATTCTTCTTGCAGTTCATGTCCATATTGTAGTGATTTAGATTCAATATCCAACAATTACGTTAATTGAAGCGATCAAACTGTCACCTAGAGGAGTGCAAGGACTAGTGTTAATCTTGAATTTGTCGTGTAAAAATCCAATAGAGAAGGGTTAGATATAGTATGTATTTCACTTATACATAAGTGCAAAAACAAGTTTGTCTTCTTATGAAGACATGCGTAATATATTATTGACCTAACATCTCATACATTCAGTAATGAAGATCCTTCCAAGATAGCCTTCATATTATTATCTAAATAATAATTGCCAAATAGTTCTCTAGGTCCCACTAGCATGTGGAGACATATATGTTCCACATGAAGCACTAGATATACATATGGCTTTAATTTATCTTCTCTCTCTCTCTCTCTCTCCCTCACACACACACACACACACACACACACACACAGAGAGAGAGAGAGACCAGATAAATTAAAGCCAAAATAAACATCCACTAGTACCCAATACAAACAAGAGCTCAAAACAAATCTCTCTCTGTGTGTGTGAGAGAGAGAGAGAGAGATTTGTTTTGAGCTCTTGTTTGTATTGGGTACTAGTGGATGTTCATTTTCGTTCTCGAGTGGATGTTGAGCACAATTGTTATGCTATTTCTTTTAAAACTTCTCCTTAATGAAGTGCAAGGGGACTAGTCCGACCATTTTGCTATAAAAAATCTGTGTGTCACTGTATTTGACATTCTTATCCAAACTATGTAAGAGAAATAATTAGCTTGCAGTTAATCCAAATTTTATGACTTGCATCAAGAGAATAGGTACTTCTTCCTTAGAGATCATAACTCAAAAGATTAACATTCCTAAGTAAAATAGGTGACTCAATGGGTTGATGTGCGTAGGTGTGAAAATTTATTTTCAACCCACAAAGTAAAAGGGAATTCAAGCTTGACATCTAGGACTCCATTGCAAGAAACACCAAGTTATAATTGCAAAGAAAGTGACAGCAGAATTATATAATATATACAAGGGATGAAAATACTAACTATGGTTTGGAAATTTTTGAAACAATAATGCATAAATGATCCATTAAAGCAGCAATGGTTTTACCTGTGAGTCATCTTGTCGAGGTATCTCTTCATGCGGCCATCCGCAATAAGCTTGATCAACATAAGTTGCCATTTCGTCTCAACTTGTGCAATCTGAAAAAGAGTGTCGAAAATCGAGCAAATCAGATGCCCTCCTTCATCAAGATTCCTTAAGATGCTCTTTCATTCTACAAGAACACAAAGAGATATCAAAAACAATTACTTTCTTCTTGATGCTAATTGAGTGGATCTAAAAACATCAAAAGAAAACGCATTGCTTAAATTGACAAGCGAAGAATTTTCCTTTGTATGCTAGCAAAGACAAAGTATCATTCTCTTCAAGCCAATGGGCAAAATAGTACACATAAAGTACCAAATTCCAAGAAACCTAGAAACTGACAAATTAAATCAAGAAAAAAGTACCCAAAAATGTCTTCAACGATTTCAAACTAAAACCAAAGATGCCATTTTTTCCCCACAAGGAATCAAAGAAGCCAACAATTTGAATGCCCAAGAACGAAAATTTCGCTCTACTGTAAAGGAAAAAAAACATAAAATCCTCGAGATCCAGATCCCAAATTTTCAAGAAAAGCTAGGGTTTTACCTTAAATCTAGAGCTCCAGGATACAAGAAAGGGAAAAGAAAAATTTTATGGGTGGCAATAAATGCAATTACTTTGATACCAAACGCACATCAAACAAGAAACATAGGAATAAATGGAATGATAATTGAAATTAAAAGATGAAAGAATTCATACTGTGAGCGTTATGATCGCCTATCAGAGATCAAGCTAGAGTTTTTTCTTCAAGAAAATTGACCGTTGCTTGAGATTGTGGGCACTTTGAGCACACTTTTTTTTTAATTTTTAAAAAAGACAAGAGCATGTGAGAGGCAAATTGAAAATTTTGGATGCACGTGTTGAGGGATTGGGAGCATCAACCGTTAGTGCCTACTGTTTTTCACATGTAAATCCTAGCCATACATTTACATAAAAAAAACCACCAACCTGGCAGCCTCATGTTTCACACAATTACCCACCGTTGGATCTGATCCCTATTGGATCTGGACGCATATTGTACACTCTTTATTACCTAATCTAGATATAGCATGAAATTTCCATACCTAATTTAATTTACCAAACATCCCCAAAAGGAAAGTCATTCTAACATTGAAAATCCTGCAATTTTTCGTCTTTTGACTAACAAGGCATTAGTTTACCTATCCAAAACCCGTCTCGTTTTTTGGCATGTAATGTGTCTAACCTAAATTACCCTATATCCTTAATCCCTCATCTTCTTCTTCTTCGATTTTTTGGAAGCTCTAAACTTTTATTTAATTTACCAGCACCCAAACCGCTAATCTTTATATAAACGCTTAACCTTTCTTCTTCCTCAAGTGTCTGACTTTCTTTAAATCATTCAAATCCCTATATTCCTTTCCCCTCCTCTGTCTTCATCTTCTCATCCTCACCCCTCAACCCCCCCTCAACCCCCCCCCCCACCCCCACCCCCACCACCACACACGCGCGAGCACACACAAACCACCTCCACTTTTTTCCCTCTGAAGTGAGGGTATTTTGGTCCAAAAGCTTGTAATCTGCTGTGGGCATGATAAGTTTGGATAGAAAAGTTAACAACGGCTAAATCAAGAACAAAATGCATGTTTTAAAGAGAGGGATTTTTTTTAATCTTTTAGTTATGTTAGCTATGATATGATCTATTATACTATCAATTCAGCAAAAATTTTCTGACTTGAACCGTTATACTACCCGTTGAAACTAGATAACACTAACCCGCTTACTATAAGTAGTTTTTTTTTTTTTGGTGTGTGTCGCCAGGAGATGATGATTCTGTATTTAAAGGTCAAGATCTTCAATAGTAACTCCATCCACATAGAATCTAATAATTCACCAATCTATAATCCATAACCGTTTATATATCTGTCACACATCATTCAAAAATTAAATTTCTTAATAACAAAATCTCAAGGGAAGAGATTGGAAAGGGACCTGTGTACAAGAGCGGACACATCATTCAAAAATTAAATTTCTTGATAACAAAATCCGAGGGATGAGATTGGAAAGGGACCTGTCCAAGAGCGGGGCCCAAGTTTTATGTGATGCATTTGACTGATCAATAAAATAACTAGGTGTTGTGGTCCAATTGTTACCCTGTCAGCGTCACCAAGGCTACAAAAGAACCTCTGTATAAAATATACATCATGCCTCTTACTCAAATATCTAGCAACCAACATATGAATATAACAGTTACATACCAAGCCTTTTCTGATACACGTGAGAGCATGCAAAAGATCAGGTCGATACCATATGGTGATGTTAGGCTTGTTAGGCTCAAGAGGCCTAAAACCATAGTCAAAAATTCGACATTCGGGGTTAATTCAGCAAGGTCGAAAATTCGAATTCGGAAAACTATTCGGAAAAAATCGGCAAGTAATCAAGAAATGTTCGGGATGAATTTCGAGAAAGAAATTAATATATAAGTCGTTTGGTTTTGATGTAATGAATTATTTGCTGATTTTGCGAATTATTCTTGAATGTTCTTGAATAATTCAATAATTCACAAATTACAAATTATTCAAATTACAAATTATTCGAATTGTTCACCATTAAATAGGAGATTTAATCGCCCGTTCAAAAATTCATGAATTCGCCGAATATTGTGACTATGCCTGAAACAAATTATATCATTAAATTTCTCTTTAGCGAATTTTCTATAATTAAATTTTAAATGCTGCTGTCGCAGGAATTGGCGGCCGCCGCCACTTCTTTGGAAGAGGTTGCTTTACAAATTATACACCGTGTTCTTTGACCCAGATCTTATGCGCTGAAAATTTCGATAACCCGTCAATAGTTTCATTAACTTCTGAGTGCAGTCTAAGCCCTTCTAGATCTGTAATACATCAGCATATTAGATATATCACAACTTATCAGCAAGTTGTGGGAATTTTTGCAATATCCATGTTACTCCTCTGATGATGACCTGCTTGTTCATAATGTACATATTAGTTGGTTAACCCAAAAGATTTCAGAACATACCATGAAACTCAAATTTCAACAAGCTAGATTTAGCTCATTTAAATAACCGACCCACGTTTTTGTGTTTCTCGAATATTTTGAACAGCATTTTTCTAAATAAATTTGTTGGAGGTGGAATTTGGGGATGGGAACTGTAGCCTTTTTCAGTTTGAAATCTACAAAGGGCATATTAAACAAGCTATTTAATATACTTTTGAAATATGCAAGTAATGTGGACTACTCTCATATGTGTGTTAAAAATACATGAGAATATTATTTTTCTTGTGAAAGGCATTAACAGCATAAATATTATGGGAAAATCATTTAATGACTAATGATCATACCAATGCCAAATCCCCAGGTTTAGTTGCTGGTTCCACACAATCTCTCCCATAACTGGAAAGGAAGGAAGACGAGCTGTTAGCACTTTGCAGTATAAATCTTTAAGAACCCCAAATTTATGGAAAAAAAATTAGCAACTCAGAATATGCATAAGGAAATTGTGAAGTCAACAATGTCGATGCTATGAGAGATTGGGTATTTTGAGGCAGTCTGCATTTAGCCGAGGTTGTTCACATACATTTTGTATAAGAAGCTCGAGGGACATACTTTGAGCATTGATCTTCACTATTCTTTTCTTATACTGTCTTCGACTCTAACAGATGAAGGTGGAAATGGCTGAAATGGTTGCATATGCCTATTTCCATCACTTATGTTTCTGTTATGGTGTATAATAACTCAATTTCTTGACTCCAGTTCTCAAAGTGGTACCACCTTTTCTTCTTGAATGCCTCACAATTTCGACAGAAATAAATTTTAGATTGCGATTCGTCAATCAGGACTGAGGCAAAGGAACATACATTATCTGCTTACTGCCAGCTAGCACTTCCAAACGATAGAAGCTACAACCCTTGCTAAATGGAAGGGGCCTGCCTTGCCACTCTGTTATTTAACAATATAGACAAGTATGGTCATTATGATTTTCTTGCTTCGTTAACAAGGAAACAAAGTAACAATTTTGCATACCCAAGTGCCAGGTAACTCCCACAGCCAATGAATCTTCATTGAATATGTCATCAATAACAAACTGAAGGTCCTTGCTGATGGATTCAGTAAAATTCTTGAAGAATTCAAGAATGGCCTGCATGGAATAGGTTTGAATGAAACAAAGTTTAGATGGTGCAAGAATCCACATATATTATCTAAACAAAATGAACATTGTATACGAGCACTTAAAAATCAATCACAATAACTCAAGAAAATGTTTCCTGCTGGTGCCTCAGTTTACAATTCTTTGACCTTCTAAATCATTAAGTGTCAACCGCTACTTTACTTAATCCTTTAATTTTCGTCACCCGCCAACCTTTTCTGAGAACGACTCCCCAGTGATCGAGTTTCAGTTAAAGACCCAAGGGTTCTCTATTGTATAGATCCCATATGAATGCTATAGTTAGGCTAAAAGACTCAATATTCTTTTCTAATGGTATAATTCCTCACCTGCTGTTATCCGCATCCATAGTGAACATTAGTTTTTGTTGGAATAGTTTAGAATATATTGTTATTAGGGTACACCGTACCATGATGCTTGGACATAAATTGTAATCCCTATATAAAAAGACCATTGGTCACATAATAAAGAATCTAATTTTTCTCTTTAATCATTGAACATGGTATCCGAGCGGGTCTCCTAAACCCTAACCCTTTTTCCCTTCCTCCTAAAGTATTTGGACGTGTTTGCTGCATTCATAATCACCGATTAACTCATGATAAATTGAATCTTAAGGTTGCCCAACATATATTTGTTGGGTATTCTACGGCATGCTTCCTTCTACATCCACTATTGTAGTCCCTCTTGTATGTCATCTTAAAAAATCTATCTATGAGCTAAAACAAACTCCTCAGGCATGATTCTCTAAATTCAGTATGGTCATAAAAAAAGATAAATTTCATAAGAAACTCGACAGATCCATCTCTTTTTATACATAGATGGAAAGAATGAATGGTTATTCTTCATATTTATGTTGATGACATAATCAGGACATGATTCTCAGGGTATATCTAAGGTCAAAACTCATTTGGCCTCGCATTTTTACACCAAAGAGCTTGGTCATCTACGATACTTTCTTAGTATAGAGGTATCTCGAAATAAGAGATCATTACGTCTCTCACAACGAAAGTATACTCTCGATCTACTTAAAAGAACATGATTTCTTGGTTGTTGTCATGCTGATACTCACATGGATACAACGGTAAAGCTCTCTCGCGTTAGCACACTTGATGACTAGCCACTTTCCGATCATGGTCGGTATCGACGGTTAGTTGGAAAGCTGAACTATCTCACGGTTACTCGTCCGGATATATCTTTTGCAGTTAGCACAGTAAGCCTGTTTATGCAGGCACCCTTAGTTTTCTATATTTGGGTTGTTGAGCGCATTCTCCGCTATTTGAAACGTGCATCTGGACAAGGTCTTCTCCACAAACTCTGTTCTAATCTGTCTCTTGTAGACTATGCTGATGTCGACTTTGCCGGATCTGTGGATGACCGTCGCTCCACGAGTGGATTTTGTATTTTCTTTGCGGGGAACCTAGTTACTTGACGCAGCAAGAAACATGTTGCACATTCATCAGCCGAGGCTAAAAATAGCTATGGCCCATACCGTCTCAGAATTGACGTGGCTCTCCACATTACTTCGAGATCTTGGTGTTAGTTCTACAACATCGGTGTCCTTGTTATGCGACAATAAAGCTGCAATTCATATTTCAGAGAATCCAGTATTTCACGAATGCACAAAACATATTGAAGTGGATTGCCATTTTATCCGGAAGAAAATTGTTAAAAAGAAAGTCAATCTCCATCATATTTCTACTCATGCATAAGTTACAGATATTTTGACGAAATCTCTTTCAAAACCCGCATTCGTTCATTTATTGTCCAAGCTATACATCACTGATATCTATGCTCCAGCCTGAGGGAAATGTTTTAATAGTTTAAAATATATTGTTATTAGAATACAACATACCATTATACTTGGACATCAATTGTAATTCCTATATAAAGAGACCATTGGTCACATAATAAAGAATCTATTTTTTCTTAAAGATCTTTAATATATGTATATATTCAAGAACGAGGAAGGTGATTATATATTTTATTTATGAGTGTACACGGGCTAAGTCGGTTCCAACAATAAGACTTAAACCTTGTTGAGCTTTGGCCCATCTTATATCTTATACCGTACCTCATAGTTTTTCCAATGCGAGACTATTTTAATCTCACATCTCCACATTCCCCTCACGTGCAACCATTACTTTTTCTTGGTGTGATTATTACATGGATTGCACAACGCTTGTAGAGCTAAGTCTCTCAGAGGCTTTTCTTTATGCTTGTAGCCTGCTTTTTTCAGAGGTATAGTCGAGGTTTTTTTGGATCGAGCTATTGGCTCTGATATTATATTAAAGATTTTTAATATATATATATATATTCAAGAACGAGAGAGGTGATTATATATTTTATCTATAAATGTACACGTGCTTTTGATATAAGTAGGATTATTTTAGCCTTGTTGAGGTTTGGCCCATCTTATATGTTATACTCATGTATCTCTTATAGTTTCCAATATGAGATTATTTTAGTCTTTCACATCTCAACAGTTTTAATGGCACGGAACACACCACCGAACATGTCATACATACTATACTTGGTGTACTACAAATTATTTATGCTTCTTTTAGGATCAACATGCAAGACCTTTATGTTTGTGATTTTTTTGAAAAAAGAAACTGAAATAGGATCGGTGGGAATGAGATGGAAGCGGTTCGATGGAGCCTTCGTCATAGATAACTTGGATTATTTGAGTGAAACTTGTTGCTTAAGAACAATGTTTTAGATAACAACTAGACAACCTCTCCTTAGCACACCTACTATCTCAATAATAAAAAAGACACCTATTCGAAAAGGCACTACCTTTCTCACTATTAACATAGAATCATGCCCCTTTACACATACGCGATACACCACCCTAATTGACTAACAATTATATAATTACTAGTATAGCTTAACACTTCACCCCAAGTACAATATGAGCTTCATGTATGGTTCCGTTATTGTAGAGAGAGTCCATGCAATACATTTCTACGAAAAGGAAATTGTCATTAACCTGTGATCTTCCTGAGGAGGTACAATTCCAGCCTCCTTACAAGTAATAGAATATTTCTCATTAACTCACTCTGACTCCTTCAGTTAGATCAAATGTTTCATCTCATTCTCTTCTATGTAGGATCCACCATATATAAATATTCCAAGTATTGTCTCTATATGTTCTACTACAGCAACATGGTAATACTACTCCATGTAAGCCATCACTTTTACTTATGATATTCCAGTATTCATTGTAATCAAAATGGGGTTGGCTAAGAAGCACTACTCAAAACTTAATAGAACTCCCCAAAAAAGATCGATCTTATGGCTGATGTCAAAATCCCATATAGTATGCCAAATTTGTACTTACTGTGAGGGACATTCCAAAATTCCTCGTATATTGGTTGACTTTTGCTTTCTGTAAGGTCTGTATCCTGTCAACGTTGGTGAAACTTTCAACGTTTCATAATACTAGTGTAGCACTATTTAGTTGCTAACAATGTTGGAAGAGTTCGTCTGGATGAGGGATGAGTAGTTGTATGCTTCAAGAAGATACAAGTTTCATTATCGAATTTGTTTGTCCCGAGACAGTTGAAGGAATTTGACACTATGTGCTATAAGCATATAATTTCTTGATGACACAAATTGGCTTTAACTATCCAGGTACCCTGCAAATAAACTAGGGGAGTGGCATAAAGCTGCTTAAATTGCCAAGGATAAGGAAACTAAGAGCTAAGCAAAATCATGCTAATCTCCCTATGATGGTTGATATGGAAGATCCGCCAAAATACATATTTGATATGGCTTAAAAGGTAAAAACACCTGATATGGTGCTGGGTTGATAAGAATATTGTCATTTTCACTTTTATTTATATTTTCATCTATTTCATTATAAATAAGCTGATATTTCACTTATATAGGCCCAAAAAGACCAATTGTGAAAATTAGGCTGATTACAATAATATAAAATTTGCTTAGAAAGTTTGTATATAATGTTATGGTAGTTTTTGACTTACAATGGCTAAATATTAAGCAACTCATTAATTGAAATTACTTCAAATGACTATTCAGCATGACAAAAAGCTGCAGAATGTTTGCAACTAAGGGACATCGATTTTCATAAACTGATAGCAAGAACATATATTGGCTTTTCTTTGTGTAAGGTTAGCATATAAAAAGTGGAAACTTATTTTTAGTATGAACAACAAAATATTCAAGATGTTATGCGGAAACACTGAGACACAATCATCCAAAAGCCTCCACTAGCTCAGAATTGTAGTGCACCTACATGTCATAAGAGATTAGCTCTTTTTTTGGCACTGAGTTGGCTCTTTTTTATACCTGCAAACTGCAAAACAAAAAAAAAAACTTTACTTGATATTAATGATTTTTTTTTATATCCATAACCTTTCGTAAACTCATATACCCAAAATTCCGGTAGGAATTCGGGTGCAAGTGATTTTACTATCGATACACCTAAAAACATTCAAATTTCACTTCTAGGGCTAACTTGTCCCTAAATTATAGACAAAATTTCTCCAATACACCAAGAACTCAAAGCCCTAACACTAATCAAGCAAGGAATAAGATAAAGCTTTCACCTTGCGACCAACAAAAGGCTGAGCAAAGACGAGATCCTCATAAACACAACCTTCACCGATCAATCCCTCGACCGCTGCAGGATCTCGGCGATTGATCCCATCGTAGAACGCCCTAACGACATCCGATCCTTTCGAAATCTGCAAAGGGAAAGCTTCCGAGACCTGCGAATTGACTGATGGCGTTGCTCGATTACTGAACGTGACCCTAATCGATCTCTTCTGAAGATTGCAACGATGGCCAGAAACCCTAGTTAGGGTTTTAGTAAAGGAAGAAGAAAGAGGGCAGAAACCCTAGTTAGGGTTTTAGTAAAGGAAGAAGAAAGAGGGCAGAAACCCTAGTTAGGGTTTTAGTAAAGGAAGAAGAAAGAGGGCAGAGGTTGGGGATTTGGAGGGAAGTTGAGCTCGACATTTTAGAGGATAACTCTCATGATTTCATCAACGATGATTGAAATGGGAGTTAAGTTGTGGTCCAAGGTGAGTGGTGCTTGATCTATGGAAAATATTAGCGGTTCGATGAAGATATTGCGGTGATTTTCCCTTTGATGTTATGTAACAACGAATCTTACGGTATTCAAGTAAATAAATTGAATTGAATGTTATGCTAAAAATTTGAATATTGCTTTTGAGGATTTGTGGGTCGGCTCAAGGTTGGATTGAGCCGTTTCATGAAGACAGAGAGAATTGATTGTGAACCGGTGTTTACCGCCGAAAACGGAGACGGACTGAGAAGAATTTGGGGCATATGCTATATGAAACATATCCGTCAACCTTTCCAAGTTGATTTATGACACCGTTTATCGAAGGTTTGAACGGATACAGCCGATGTAGCAGATTTATCAGATTCCCCCTTATTTGTGAGGGGTTTTTTGATTGTGTGGATGATTTTTCTTGTAGGCGTAAGCACCTGCAGTTAATTACGTTATCGTAAAGCGATAACAAGTTTCTCCTGCTCCATGAATATCATTTCGTATCGTGTTGTATGTTGTTTATTTTGGGGTTACCCTTAAAGAGTATACGAAGACTAACTTTGTCGCTCGTAAGGTGCGGATTAGTCCAAATCCGTAAATCTCGGATTTGGAATAAATTTAGGTAATTTCTACTATCAGTTCAAAGGTTTAAGATTCGTTAATCTTTAGACTAAGGCCGACTTAAAAATATCGATATAAGAACCGTTAGTCATCTTTGAGATTTAGATCAACTTATATTTATTGATATTTTGATTAATGGATCATACATGAGAAGCAAAAGCTTATGTACTTAGTTTATTTTTTACTAAGCGATTAAGCAATGGCTTACCGTTTCAAGTACGCAAGCACGTATAGGATGCGCAAGTATATTTATTCTTTTGAAAAGGGTGTGCACGAATGTATCATGTAATGCGCACTTATTGTCGGATCAAACTTCTATGTGCGTACATATATGTGTACGCATTTGACTAAGTCGACTTGCGCGCATGTGCTTGTTGCGTGACGTACATAAGCTCATTGGATAGCATTTTCGTCTGCGCTCACATGGATATCACGCGACGCGCATGTCTTTATAGACGGTATTCATCAAGTGCGTACATGTGCATATCACGTGATGCGCACATCTCCAGGGTCGTTATTTTCTCATACACACACGTGTGTATCACGTGATGCGCAAGTCTATATGATTTTTATCAAGTGTGCACTTGGTTTTGGGGTGCAATATCTTGAACAGAAAGCAAAGGCTTTCAAGAAGAAACAATGATTTCTGTTCTTTGATTTTTCTTTTCTTTTCCTCCTTTTCTTTTTCCAAAGGCAGAAGCTTCAGTTTTTATGATGCATAGGCATCTTTGATTGGTTTTTTTTTCTTGAAACCTGGAATTAATCTCTCACAAAAGTTGAAACTTTTGTAAAAAGAGAGATCAACCCTGAGATCTCATAATTTTTTTCATGGTGAATCGATAGATTCATTAAAAGAAACAAAGGTTTATGTGTAAAGAAAAAGTTTTATTCTTTTATATAAAAGCCACGGCTTTTTGAGATAGGAAAAGTGTCCTCCTTCTTCTTTTTTTTACCTTGTTAAGAGAAGAAAAAGATGAGAATTTTTTTTTCTCTTAGCTTATTGGGAGGTCTGTGATATGCAAATTCTTCATATGAAACTCATATTTATAGGAGAGAAGAAATTAGAGTTTGTTGGTATTTTTTCCCAACAATCAGGCTAGTTTTGATTTTAATTAATTTGATTTTAATTTGATTTAGATTTAATTTAATTTTAATTGATTCATATCAATTATGAGGCAAGTGTGCATCGTTGGATTGATCCTCAGTGCATGCGCACCGTCAGATCTTATAATCTCGTATCAATTTAGTTTGATTTGTTAAATTTGTTTTAACGAAGAAAATTTTGTTTCTTCATTTAAAAGCATCTGCTTCGTTTGGGCAATTGCGCACTTTAACATAGTGCGTACATGCATTGCACGTATCGCTGCTATCTCATTTAGCCATGTGCACAACCGTTGATTCATTATTAGGCACGCATTTGGGTCACTTGGCCGTTATTATAGGTGTGCACCTTCGCATGTTTCGTGGTAGCGACCAGATGCGCACTTAAAATATTTTAATAAAACAATTTTCAAAATTAATATAATTTTCCACAAAAAGAATACTCGAGATTTCGTGAACTAGAATTGGAGCAGCATTCGTGTCCGCAAGTGCAGGCACACGAAGCTCGCTTGCTCGGCTCGGCACAGCAAGGAGGTGCGCCCGTATGGTTTCACCGTATTCTCTTTCATTGGTCTTAATGCAATAAAAGATAGAAGTGTTATATAAACACTTCTCAATTCTTTGGTGTGACCGATGTAGGACTAAAATACATCTTCTCTTGTGAAAGTGTTTTGATTAAGCTATATTTGTATGGCACGTTTACTTATAACTTTTGATTCCGAAAGAGTTGTGAGATCCATAATATATCAAATCGAAGCATTTTTTAGACGCTTTCGATGTCATCATAATCTACCCAATTCTCATTTGGGAGTACACCAAAATATAGCATGTAAAAACTGCTTTACGTTCTCTTGAACATATTGAAGCAACTTAATGCTTTAGGGCTTTTTTGTGCTCTTTTGCTTGCATGTTATGTTTGTGCTTGACATGAATGCCTAAATTTTATGCGGGAATAAATGCCCCCACTATTTTGGCCACTTAGGTACATGACTAGGTTCGGGCCAGCGGATTGTTCATAACTTTCATAACCTTGATCTGAGAAGGACATCGGCTTCGTCATCCACCATTAACTCAAATCAAGATCCTTAAGAAATATAATTCTTCGCCATAATCTGCACCTTCCTCCTTTGATGGCGTCATCTGTAACGACTTTGAAATCACTGTACATAATTTTTCTTGTTATTGTAAAGGAAAGAGTATTACAGCTTGTGTAAGAGTTAAAAGTTATTTTTGTTAAATGAAAACAAGAAGCAACTTGCAGCTCATTGGTAAAGGCTCTGCACTGCTGTGACATAGCATGTGCGTTTGATTCCCATCAGACTTAATTATTATTTTAGATTTTTTTTTTAAATTTTTGGAAGCCCAAGAGTTGTAGGTGCAATACACGGATATATGAAAAGTTTCAGAAAAATCAAACAGGCGCAATGAAGTGTACACACGCAAATCGACACGTGGCACAAATCTCGAGGCAATGCCTCAAAATCCGACCGCCCAAACCTATTAATAAGCTGGCGCCGACGGTCAGATGTTCCCCAATTTGCTCCGTACTTTGCACACACACCCCTTCAGCTCCCCTTAACACCCTTGCACTGTTTGATTTTCCTACAATCAAACAGAGATCCTTCATTTCACCATTTAACATCTTTTTAATGCTTTTTAATCCAAAATTTTAATTTCCAAACCCTAATTCCCCACTATAAATACCATCCCATGCCCTAGCTCCCCTCTATTCTGAAAATTTCTAGCAAAATCAGCTTAAATGTTCCTAAGTACAAGTGGGGTTAGCAACCAAGCTCCTTTCGTCGAAAATCGAAAACGTTTCCGGAGCTCCCACGACGCTACGAAGCCCCCTCTCTTCTTCCTTACCCTCTTCTCGAAATTACCCAGCCGTAAGTCTCTCTCATTTCTTCTTCTTTTCATCGCAATGCATCTCCTAAAAACATATCGGTAAAGTGAGGTTATCTCCGATACTTTTCTTTTTAAACTTGAAACTCCCTTTTCCCTTATATATAAGTCAGACTAATTTTACCATCCTACTTGTAACTTCGATTACAATCTTTTAGTTTCAATTTTAACCAAAATTCTCATGTGAAACAAATATAAACGAACTTTTTCATTAAAATACCTTAAACTTTAGTATCACCCTCTTTTCGATATTGGTTAAAACAATATGTTTAGGAAAACTTCACGGGGTAACGACCTACCCTACACACATATTTTGGTTTCATAGCACGATCTCTATATATATGTATAGTTGGTTCAAAGAAATGCTTTTCATTAAAATACCACATCTTTTAAAAACCGGGTTTCTTTTAAAGCAGTATTTTGTAAGCTTTGGAAAAAACGCCTCTACAACCCTGTCACGACCCGAAATTTGGCACGTGACGGCCCTTAAACCATGTAACGTCTACAGGCGTAACTCAATCTAAGTAAACCGAAAACCCAGCAATCTAAACCATCAAAAGTAGTAAGTGATAAGAACATTATTTAAAGCTTTTGGGAATCTCAAGTAAAAATTCTTTAAAGTCCAAATTTACTTTCTTAAAAATTTCGGCAGCACATCTTTTGTAAAAATTAGCCCCGAAAACGGGTACAACAAATAATATAATTAAAGCATCCCCAACGGGAGAAAATCCATGCCCAAAGGCGGAAACAACTACCACAACAGATATACAACGCCATAGCGAAGAACAATGGACGATATAAAGTGACAACAGTATAAAAGATATCCAAAGTCACAAAATAATATACAATATCATCATCATATCTCGTCTCTAAGTCAATACATGAAAGTGGTAGATGAAGAGTACTAAATACAACGAATATACAAATGAGCATCATCGGATAACCGCAAAACCCACCTATAGCAAAGCTGCTCACAGTCAGTCGTAGCGGTATCCGCTGCAAAAGATGGTACGATAAGAAGAAGCCCTGCCGCTACCACTCTGATGGACATCTGCAAAACACTGTGGCACAACGGGGGGGGTGAGTTGCCAACTCGTGAATAGTAAATAACATATGCAGGTTCGCAGGTATGCACGTACTGCGATAATCTATCACATGCAAGCTGATAGCAATAAATGACAATATGTATATGCAGCAGTCATGAAAGGTACTCTATCAGGTACTACTAAAACATGAAGCAATGCATATCAAATAAATGCTGAGTATCGGATAAAACATATCATCAACACGGAAAACCTCATCGTGGAGAAACTAGTGTCCATCAATGACACTCCAAATCCCAATACCTCAGGCACCGCATCCTCAGATCGGCCCTCATATCCTGTAAGTCTCATGGAACCTGAGTGTCCAATATCGACACCCGAAAATATCATGAAAACATATGCCTGTATATATATGTGTGTGTGTGTGTCCCTCAACGACACATCAAAATCATGGAACCTGAGTCTCCAA
Source organism: Agapanthus africanus (assembly GCA_030015575.1). NCBI lineage: Eukaryota > Viridiplantae > Streptophyta > Magnoliopsida > Asparagales > Amaryllidaceae > Agapanthus > Agapanthus africanus. The sequence goes on from CM057337.1 coordinate 717,893,580, forward strand.
CATCGACACTCGAAACATTATGAAACCCGTGTCCAGTATCGACACGTAAATCCCCATATCTCAGGCTCCATCTGCGGGATCGGCCCGCGGGCTCCGGCAGAATAGGTCGGCCTAAATCCATCTCATAACTCCGGTCGGTATCTTCCAGATAACCACCGAGTCCAAATACTGTCACCGGTAGGCAGTGCACCTCCCCTGCTAGGCTCATCGGCTAATTCATCGACATACCTTTCTTGCCCCGTGGTACCATACCGGGTTCACCATGTACCCGCAAACGGCCACTCCACTCCTCGCATCGGATTTCTAACACAAGTCTCAGAACCGAGAATACTCATGGTCGACGCACTGAAATATCATATCAAGAGAAACCGGGTTTTCAAACAATACATAATTTTCTTGAAATACCCCCACGGTTCTCAAATCCATAAAACATCAAGTAATGAATAAGAATACTTGCATAGATCATTATGATGATATATATTATATATATGTACATATATAACAGCGTCCTATACAACTGATATATATATATACGTATGTTATAACGTCCCATACCACTGGTATATATCATCAGGAGTAAAACATCCAGAAAACATCATATGAAATCCATATCTCAATGCGTAAATCCCTGAAATATAATATATGCAACATAAACAGTAATATGAGCATATAAAGGAAAACCGTTATTTAAATGCAACAAGTTATTAAATATATCCTGCGGTTCCTAATTTCTCCAAAATCCAACGCAACATCATATAAGGGTGAACATGTAGCTATAGCAAGGTATATGTGTGTACATGTAAATATGTATGCAAGATGTATATGTAGCTATATCTCATATGTGTATATACCTGTCAACAATGATACAATACCCTATAGGTATATGTGTAGCTATAGCAAGATATGTATCTATACCTGTCAACAATGATACAATACCCTATAGGTATATGTGTAAGCATGTAGGTATATGTGTATGCTATCTCTCATATACACAATGGAAATAAGGATTAAGTCTCAATGTCCCTAACCAATACAATATCACGTATGTATATGTGTCAGCTATCTTTCATATGCACAAAGGAAATAAGGATTAAGTCTCAATGTCCCTAACCAATACAATATCTCATATGTATATGTGTCAGCTACCTCTCATATGCATAAAGGAAATAAGGATCATGTCTCAATGTCCCTAACCAATACAATATCTCATATGTATATGTGTCAGCTATCTCTCATATGCACAAAGGAAATAAGGATCATGTCTCAATATCCCTAACCAATACAATATCTCATATGTATATGTGTTGTGCGTGTCATGGCAATTATCGACGGAGTGTGTGGCATACAATTAGTGCTCATGCAATATGATCTGTCAATAATAGTGCAGTGTCCAATGGGTACAAGTCCCAGCACAACAAGTAATACTATGAAATGAAGTCCATGCACAATCTCTATATGTGCAATACTTATAACTAATAATCATTTCATATAATCCAGCCCAGACGCATAACGACATGCGGGCGATTCCCCTGTAGATGTTAAATCTACTCACCGATAACCTCGAGCTAAGTAAATCCGACCACCTGCTTCCCTTTCTTCGCAGTGTCCGAAGTCTCTGCTCGCGATCCTAAATTTCACAAACACAACACATAAGGTTAAATATGCTGCACCGACACAAAGACAACGAAACGCAAGGATAACGTCCACAAGATATACACACTGTGCACCTAGTGTACAAAACGCGCACGATATCGGCACAACCCTAGCTAGGATGACACAATCACCAAGCCTAGATCCCAATCATACCGATCGCGTATTCACAACACAATATATATCGTGGAATCTAATATAAATAATATCGCAACGTCAATAGAAACCCACGCCTAATTTATCCGAAAACCTTGTAAGCAAATTTTAAACATTTTAGCTCATATCTGGTAGTTTAAACCATTCTAGCGATCACAATCATCACCTAAAAGCTTGATTAAACCACACAAACTCTTACTAGAATTTTAATCTTATACATATAAGATTTTCTAAAAGTTTAGTTTGCATTTAAACTTAATTAGCCAATTAGGAAAAATAACAAATAGCATTCTCACAATTAGGTTAAATTGTCAAAGTTTACACTTCTCCATTAACCATTTTAAACAAATCAAACCCTAACTTGATTTTCACAACTCTTTCATGAATTTCTAAATATGCAATTTAAAGCTATATTAAATATCTAATAATCTAGCTTAAAGATTTAAACAAGAACTAAAGATTAGGGTTATGATTTTATACCTCCATTAGATTCACAAACTAGCAACTAAACTCCAAATCAGCCTCCAAACTGATGACTTTCATGAAGATCCAAGCTTATTTAGGGTTGAAGAATAATGGGTAGGGATTTATTTTTGAGTTTGTGAGATTATTTGATGATTTTAGATGATTTATTTGGGCTTGAAGAAGTGAGAATGGGGTGTGAAGAGAGAGAGGGCGGCACAGGGGGGGGGGGACTCGGCCAAGCAAGAAAAGTGAGGAGGTTAAGGAAATTATGTGGAAATTTCTAGTCTAAAACACTAATAAATACTCATTAAAGCATCTCCCATCCATGCCACCTCTTAAACATTTCATTAAAACATTTCTTTTAATTCACAAATATCTAGATATTTTGGAAGAGAATGTTTAAGCTTAATCTTGTGATTAAATTAGCAAAGATTCACTTTTAGAATAATTAACCCAAACCAAATAGTAATTACCACTAATTAAGTGCATAATTAAAAGCTTATAATAATATTTTAATTAAGGAAAAATATTAAAGTGAACCAAAATTTCCAAATAACCACTAAAAACCGCAAACTAGCAATTTCCTAGTTAAACCAGGTGCAGTTAAGTCTAAACTGAAAAATAATCACTTCAAGGTTTTTACAGTTTATTTTACCTATTAACGAAAAATTTGCCTAAACGATTTCTAAAGCATTATAAACCTTCGTTAGGGGACCCGATATTGGATGATGCGGATTATCGCACATCCTTGAGAGAGTAGAGTGAGATGCAGAACTCCTCACGGAGTATTCGATCTTGAAAGAAAATAAAATACGGTTTTTAAGAAACGCGACTTTTCTAAACAAAACTAATTTTTGAAAAATTATATAAAGATTATAAATCCGTATTTTCAATAAAAACATATTAAGAAACTATTTTTTTAAATGAAAGATTAGAATCTTTTAATAAAACACCATCAAGTTTCCAAAAGACTTAGTTTTCATAAAAATACCATAAACTTTTAAAAACTAAGTTTTTATCTTTAAAATACCCAAATAATTAAAATACATGCCCATGAAAACCCTAAATCTTGTAAATCACCCTCGAGGTTATTTTTAAAACAATATTAACATATTTTTCATAAAACCCACTCGAGATATGCAAACAATACTTTAAGGACTATACAATTAACATAGGCTTAAGCGGTATCATTTCTCTTGAGCCCCAGGGAGCCGGAGAAAGTGAGTGCTTACCTATTTAGGTTAGACAACTTAACAGGGTTATCAATGGCAATTGTCTTGGAAAAATACACAAATTCTGCCGTCCATGTGTAGCAGTTGCCGATTACTCCCGAATCTAAGAATTCAAGAGTTAAATCCGTTCACAAGTGTCTGATTTAATCTGAGTCCAAACTCAAACCAGAATCCAAAATCAAACACGAACTTGTATACTTGATCATGAATTTGAATACTCTAATTTAAATATCAAACTCAAACTTATATACTTGACTCGACTTGACCGAACTATGGTTATAACGTGACATGAACTCAACATGACTACCTGAATACATGATTACATCCTGAACATGAACCCAAACATTTTATATCCATGGATTCGGCCAAAACCTGTAATCTTAATCTATACAATACAATACGCGGGGATAAAGGTGTAGATTGGTACGGAATGTATATCGTGGTACGAGAGGTCACTTTAAAAGACACCTACATGAATTCACGTGCTGTTGTCCTGTGAGTTATGACGGGGCCTTGTACTACATGTTACCATAGTCCACGGGATAAGATGGACTCCTCTCGTATACGTGAATACTTTCTTTATCAAACTACAAATAACCACGTTAAAATAACTATCATATACCTGTAGATGATCATATACAATTTTACCTGTTCTTTGTTCTTTTAGTTCCTATTCACATGATATATTATTTTCTCTTATTTCTTTTAGGACTTAATGAGCGTTTGTTCGCTGACGACATTCCTCTATATTTTTCTTTCTTTAGAATGTTCGTCAGGAGGACCGGACTCTAAGGAGATAGAGCCGAGCCAGGAAGATTTGGACCAGCTTATAGCTTAGCCTGACTACTAGTTCTTCCTGCACTTACTTTCTGTATGCCATTGTTTAGGCATTGCTTTGTTTATTGTATCTTTTATTTTCAGACAGTTGTATGTAAAGTTGAATTTAAATAAAGTTGCCGTTTCATTTTATTACTCTTTCTTGTTCATGATTATATCGCTTAATTAGTTTAACGTATTTATTTCATAGTAAATACATTGCGGGCTTGCCATGTCACTGTCTCCGTCTATTGGGAAGCAGGATGTGACAGGTTTTGTTGGCGGCCTATGCAGGTCAGTTCTGCATGAAGTCTTAAGCAATATATCACAAGAATTATAAGAATCGGCAACTATATATTCTTTCCATTTCAAATTTCTTGAATTTATCCTAACATTTCCTTTTCTATCAAGTAATGGATTCTCCCAACAACACCAGCACCAATGTCAATGGTAGCACACCACCACCTACTTTACCACCTACTTCTAACGTTGATGCTCTAATCAATGAACAAACGATGCTTCTAGAAGTTATCAAAAGTCTTCTGGAGGGCTAGCAGTAGCAGACTACTATTCTTATGAACCGCCTGGAATCCGAAGCACCTGGAGTAAAGCAATTCCGTGCATTGCATCCAAGGAACTTTTCAGGGAAAGAAAGTCCTCTTGAGGCTGAAGAATGGGTCCAGAGTATAGAGGATGACATTGTCGCAGCACAGGTACCATACATAGCTTTGGTTCGTATGGCCAAGCTCCAGCTCACCGACAATGCAAGAGTCTGGTGAAAAGCTGAGGAAAACTATCTCACATAACCTATAGAGTGGAAGGCGTTCTGCGATCTATTCGATGCGAAGTTCTTCCCCGAGACTGCCCATTTTGAGATGGAACAACAGTTCATCGACGTATAACAAGGCTTTATGTGGGTAAAATCAGTGGATGAATATGATGCCAAATTCATCATGCTTAGCAGATAAAGAATTCGTATCAAATTCTGTTCCGTAAAATACATCACTATCCTGACATCAATATCTTATCGGGTTCGCGGCACACTTGATCCCGACCGACAAGATTCGGGCTAGACGATTCTAATAGGGCTTAGACCCGGAGATTCAGGCGGCATTAGCCACAGGCGACTGCTCAACTCATGAACTCGCCCTGAAGGCAGCACGTCATTACGAAGCTGTGGTTAAGAAGAAGGGTAAGCCCTAAACAACCAGAATCAAACGCCCTGCTACACAGATGACAAAAGGAGTCTCTTCTAGACCGACTTTTGCACCTAAGAGGCCAGGAGGATCATTTAATCGGTCCAGTCCAGATTTCTATTTCTACTGCAAGAGAACTGGACACGTGGACCACCTACTCATACGAGAAAATGGCCCGTGCTAGATTTATGGCGTATCCACTCACACGATAGGAGCATGCTCATATCGTATTAATACAACACCAGCACCCAGACCCGCAATCACAGCCCCGCAGAGGCCAGCCATTCATTTTCCTACACCTTACCTATCTCTTCCTGCACCAGCTCCATGTGGACCACCTGCACAGCCTCATCGTCAATTCCATCAGGCACAGAGAAACGTGTCTCAAGGACAGAGAAATGTGCCTCTGGCAAGGAGGAATGTACCGAGATAACAGGCTTTTACAATGACGGTTGTTTCCCCCAATCAGAGCAAAGCTCTGTTCAAATTTTGAAATTTGAAATGAAGCGGCGCTTCATAAAAGCACTCGCGCCAAGAGCGCCAGTGCTAAGAGTCAAAGACTATGAGGCAGCGCTCACGTGCAAAGCACGAGAGCGCTAGTGCCAAGTGCGTCAGCGCTAAGAGTCAAAAACTCTGATGCAGCGCTCACGTGCAAAGCACGAGAGCGTTAGCGCTAAGTGCGCTAGCACCAAAAGTCAAAGATTCTGAGGCAGCGCCTTACGTATAAAGCACGAGAGCGCCAGCACCATGAGTCAAAGACTCTGAGACAGCGCCTCACGTGCAAAGTACGAGAGCGCTGAGCGCCAGCGCCTCACGTTCAAAGCATGAGAGCGCTGAGCGCCAGCGCTAAAGAGTCAAAGACTCTGAAGCAGCGCTCACGTGCAAAGCACGAGAGCGCCAAGCGCCAGAACTAAATGTTCTCCACCGTTGGATCAAAGATCCAACGAAGATGATAAATCATCAAAATTCATAATAAAATACTCCTCAGAATCTTTCCAAACAGAAAAGATTGTGCTCTGTAAATCAGAGCACCGTTGGATCAATGATCCAATGGTGATTAAAAATCACCAAGGTACAGAACAAATTATGTATGGGAAGATATTTTCACAATCTTGTTAATAACAAGAAAACTATTTTCTGTAAAACAAAAGCTCTCGGATCAAAGATCCAACGATGGAAAAATTCCACAAATCAATTGGAGATCTCTCAAGGAGAGATTTCCTTAACTGATTCTACAAATTAGCCTCCCCTATATAAAGGACCCAAGACTTCAAGTCTTGCATAGAGGACCCCCCCAAACTTTGAGAAATTTCAAAGAGAAGAGCAAGCTCTCGGAAGAAGAACTTCTTCAAGGTAAATAAAATAGAGAGATAAAATCATCTCATAAAGAGAAGAAGAACTTAGTTTCTTTTTCTAGATCATAGATCTATAAGACAGACGTCTTTCACAAAAGAAATCATAACATTTCATCATAAAAAGGGGGAAAGAAGAATTCAATTCTCTTCAGATCACAGATCCTTAAAGGCAAAGCCTTTCACAAAAAAAATAAAAATAAGAGATTGTAACATCTCTTATAAAAATAAGAACTTTGTTTTTAGGCCCACGAGACAAAGTCTCTTATAGATGAGAATTTAATTCTCAGAGCGCAGAACTGATCAAAGTTGCCTAAAAAGAGCTTTAGCGCTACAAGACTGGCGCACAGCGCCGCAGCGCTCCTAGCGCTCCAATTTAAAGGAGAGCCTCAGCGCTCCAAGTCTGACGCACAGCGCCGCAGCGCTCTTAGCGCTCCAATTTAAAGAAGCGTCTCAGCGCTCCAAGTCTGGCACTCAGCGCCCAGCGCTCCAAGTGCTATTTTAAAGGAAGTGCCCAACACTCCAAGGTTGGCGCTCAGCGCCAAGCGCATCACGTGCTCTTCATGTGTGCGCTATTTCGTAAAGAGCGCTCTGCGCTCACTGACTGGCGCTCTAAATCCGGCGCTCTAAATCCGGCACTCAGCGCCAAACGCGCCACGTGCTTCTCACGTGTGCGCTATCTCACAGGAAGCGCCTTAGCGCTCTAAATCCGGCGCTCAGCGCCAAGCACGCCACGTGCTCCTCACGTAAGCATTTAGGGAACATAAACTATTCTTTAAATAAAGCCTCAGAGTCATAATGAGGGCTCAACACTCAATAAAAGACAAAAAGGTTGTCAGAACCCAAATCAATGCTCAGCGTTGTTAAATAAAAAGGACTGAACCTAATTAAATGTTCAATATTTTAACTGAGTGGGCTGAGCCTAAGTTGGCCGCAGATCTCTAATTTAGATTAATTGAGCCCATATGCTCATAAATCTTTTTTAACTGATTTTAGTCCCAAACTTGACTGCAGATCTCCCAACCAACATTGGTTCAAGGGTACATCTCTTCATTCCTCTGATATGTGTCGTTGTAATTTTTCAACGTCTTCAGAGAGGTGGCAGGTCCTGATAACCAGACATTCTATGGACTATGATGTCCTTAAACTTTACGGACTGCGGGGTCCTTAAACTCATGGACTATGATGTCCTTAAACTTTATGGACTGTGAGGTCCTTAAACTCATAGACTATGATGTCTTTAAACTTTATAGATTATAATGTCATTAAACTGTCACGGACTATGATGTCTTTAAACCCAATGGACCGCAATGTCCCTAAACTAAAACAATAGAGCCCAAATGCTCTTTTGTTGGATCTAAATGATCCTGTTAAGTAGATCTTAGTCTAAAATTAGACTAACGTATCTTTAACAAACGTTTAAGTTGATCTTGATCTCAATGAGATTGACGATCCTTAAACCCAAACTAAACCCAAATCTAAGAAAATACGGATTTGGACTAATCCACACCCTACGGGTGACAACATAAATCAGTCTCCGTATACAATCCACGGGCAACCAAAAATAAAACAAGCACACACGACACGAAGTGACCATCTGGAGAAGGAGAAAGTGGTTACCGCTATGCGGTAGCGTAATTAACTGCAGGGGCTTGCGCCTACAGGGAAGAGCGTCCCCACAATCAAAAACCCCTCGTACACGAGGGGGAATCTGACAAAGTCTGCTACAATGGCTGCATCCGTCTAAACCTCCGATACACGGTGCCATAAATCAACTTGGCATCTTCGGAGAGGTGGACGGATAAAACACAAATAGCATCTGCCCCCAAAATTCAGGCCAGACGTCTCAACGTCCCGGTCGCGTCTTTCGGCGGTGAACAGATTCTAGCACACCCGGTGGGATCTTTTCCTCTTTCCACTCCACACTTCGTGTGTCGTGTTTCGCGAACGAATCGCGGTTAGCTATGGTTGCCCCTGGATTCGAGGTACTAAGATTTGGTGTCTTGCTCTGTGCAGAAAACAGAATATCAATGGCTTTCAACTGCACAAACTGCAACATTGCAACAACTCCCACTCTGTTCTTGCTGGAGGAGTGACTTATGGGCCTTAAGCGGCCTCCGTTTTCAAGATGCCAGTGGAACAGGTGACGTAAGCCACCACTGGGCTATTCTTTGGGACCATGCTCCCACCCATGAGCTTCAACGTCCCACTGCCGTCGCAAGAAGCTCCGAAAAAGTTAGTATTTGATCGGCTTACGACTACCGCAGCCCCTCTCAACGGGTCGCCCAAATCCAATGCCTCAGTCTTTAACAGACTGGGCCAAAACTCTAATGGGCCCATGAAGAAGCCCGCGATACGTGAGGGGGTTATCTCGAAACTGATAACCATCCCTGCTCCAGTGAATGAAATCATCAGAGAGGCTTCTCCTGCTAAGGGATCAGTCTTCGCTAGACTGTCCTCTCTAACTCCCACTTCAGGCGAAGTCACCAAGGCTGCTTCCCCTGCTCGGAAGCCTGCCTTTGACAGGTTGGCCATCCCCACTCAACGGACGTCAGTTTTCAATAGGCTGGCACCAACGGCAACCCTTCACCAGGACAGGGGCATGAGGGAGCCACCCCCATAGCTGAATCAATACCGACTGCAAGGCATGCTCGACGTCGCCACTGGCGCCGAGTGAGGAAAGCTGGGGGCAGTTCCCTTCTGGACTGACTCCGCCAGCTCCAACGGTGAAAGTTGATGCTGCTGTTCCAACTAGGAACAGTTTTGAATCACTCAGGAGAGTCCGCAAGAACTCTCCAACTGCCGTGCTGAAAAGATATCCTCCACCCGTGGAGAATGCTACAAAGACAAAGCTGGAGCAACCCCCTCAGCGGCTGTCCTCTAAAATTCACAAGGTCTAGCGACAGGTCCAAGACTCGGTGATCAACCAAGACTACTCCCGCCGACCGAAGAAGATGAAAGTTCGGCAAGAGAAGGACCACCCTGTCGTACCACAGATGGTGTCGTCTACTTGGGTGCCCGCTGTAGCAGCCCTCTCAACTTCGACCGCTCATAAAAGAAGAATGCCAGAGAAAATCCCCGTGTCCGCTACAAATTTAAAGAGTACTGAACCTAAATGCCCCAAGTCTGGGGGCATGGTGGTGCACACTGTTTATATGGCATCCGGGAAAGAGGATAGCCGTATCTCCACGGGCCATCGACCTCTCACCAGATCAGTGACAAAGGCTCAGGAGCAACAACGGCAAAAGCTCCAGGAGATGCTGACAACTATGGCTGCACTCACCGGGCTAAAAGCAAGCCCGTAGACATCGTCGGAGCAGCGCCGAGAACAGGAAACCGATGCCGAATTCGTCCGAAGAATGCTCGAGATGAAAGACAAAGAGGTCGCGGAACAAGCGGCCAACGTAAAATAAATGGCGCTTTTATTCCAAGATATGGTCGGGATGATGATACAGCTGGATCCTCCAGTTGAAGACCCTCCGATTATCCTCGAAGACGATAGAGGGGAGTCATCAAACCCTCTTCCGGCTCTATCAGCAGCCAAAGAGGAGACGATCTCCAAAGCCGCCCTGGATGATTATATCGCTCAACAGATACGAGCCCATCAGGCGAGCGAAGCGACCGGCCAAATTGTTAAGACTGGACGACCCTATCCGGGTTGGTATGACCAAATAAAGTACCCGCCGGGATATACGATCCCTAAATTCCATGTATATAAGGGGACGGGGAATCCACACCAGCACGTTGCTCAATTCAGGGCCTTGTGCGGTAATACTGGGGGTGACGACAAACTGCTGCTTCGCCAGTTTGTTAGCAGCTTGTCGGAGACAGCGTTTGAATGGTACTCTGAACTCCCAAACGACTCCGTTAAGACATTTGCATAAATGGAGTTACTGTTTACACAACGGTTCACAAGCGCAAGCGAACGCACCCCAATCACGGCGTTGATCATTGACAGGGTGAAGCCGGGAGAAACTTGGGTTCAGTATGTAATCCGGTGGCAGAACCTATGGTCGAAATGCGAACAACGCATCGAAGAAGCTCCTGCGGTAGGCATGTTCGTGGGTACTCTTGATCCATAGGCGACCATATCCCAGATTCATGATGTTTTTCAAGCCGACTACCTTTCAGACCTTGATTGACAAGCTGGCCCAAATGGATCAGATGGGTCATAGACCATCTTCTTTGAAGATGGAACCTCGAAACAAAAAGGGGAAAGGGAAAGCGACCTTCGTCGCCAATGCTCAGCAGCAGCCCAGTGATCCAAAACCAACTGATCGCCAAGACGATAGACAACGATTCTTTAACGAGAAGCTGAAGCGCCCTTATTCGTTTCCCCGGGATAAAACGAGGAGACTGTTCAAGCTGGCGGTGCGCAACAGGCTTATCACCTTGCCAGATCCAAAACGCCCACTGCAGCCCGGTGATGTCAACAATCCCAATTACTGCCCCTATCACCGAGTAGTATGCCATCCAATCGAAGATTGCTTCATCTTCAAAGGCTAGATTGAGGACCAATACTAACAGGGCAAATTTGCACTTTCCGAGAATTGGAAAGTAAGCCCGCACCAGCCGCACGCTCTTAAAAAGATGGACACACCAGGGGCATCGTGCTCTTTTGTAGAAGAAGCTCCATGGGAGGTCGCTCTTTCAGCCAAAACGAAAAGAATGCTGAAGGATCTCCAAACATGCCCGACGACCAGGTGGAAAAGTCCACGGGAACTCGAGGTCATTGAGAGAATGCTGAAGCCGCGCCCGACGCTAAGAATTGGTAGCGATAGTCAAAATGCCCATGCCAAGCCGTCAAAGTCTTCAAAGAAGAAGAAGAAGACCAAAAATCCTGTGAAGCCTGATGACAAGCGCACGGACCTACAAAAACATATTGACGCGCTAGAGGAATACAACTAAAAGGCGCGAACTCCGGTCACACTCCAAGAATTTCTCAACAATATCCTTGAGAGCGGAGATAACGACAATAACGACGGAGATGACTCGTCAGAAGAATCTGAGGATTATGTGGAAAGTTGCCACATGATCTCTCATTCGGCGTTAACTAACGAAGAAGCTCACTCGGTGTTAGAAGACAGCATAAAGGAGCTGGGGGCAGGGTCAAAGCCAAAACCCTTGGAACCGTATGACGAGATGATTAACCTGCTGCTGAACGAAGCCCGTCAGAAAAGAAAGGATGATCAAGAACGTGAAATGGCCATATTCGAAAAGGCCAGGAGTCGGCGTTAATTTAAAGAAGTCATGGGTCACGAAGCACTCCAACCAGATCAAAGCACGCCCGCGGCAGACAGAAGTAGGCTTAAAACGAGGAAACGATTTGCTAAAGCCCTCTCAATGGGAATGAAGCTGCCATCCTCAAAAGGAAACACTCCTGGCGGGATACACCTTGACGAAATGGATGGACATCCAAACTACTGCTTGTACCATCGGAGGACCACGCACCCTACTGAAGAGTGCAATGCCTTTAAAAACTGGTGGCAAGGATATGTTGCCCACCGGTAACACGTCAGGCGATTGAAGCGTAAGACTCGTCGGGAGCAAAGAAACATGACTGATGAGAATAAAAGAACTGCCGGCAACTGTCACGTGGTTGATAGCAAGGAATCACAAGTTCTTACCTTCAGGAGCGATTCCGATGAAGAAATAGCCCTCGGCCCTCTCTTCAAGGAATCCATCTCTGAAGCAAGAGAGACGAAGACCTATGAGAAAATTCAGCTGCGTAACCGCACGTTACCCGAGAAGAATCTCGGACCCACAAACAAGGGGTCGAGTAAAAAAGATAAAGGGAAGGAAAAAGTCCCTGAAGATATCGCCCTCGATGATCAAGTCGTTAAAGAGCTAACAGCCAAGGACCCGCCAAAGAAAAACAAGGTGGATTACAACGTTCTGGCACACCTGAGGAAGATACCCTCACAGCTAAGCATTGTCGATGCCCTTCTGCTATCTAAAGAGGCAAGAGATTCTTTGATCAAGGCACTACAAGAGCCCGAGCAGTTTCAAGCTTTCCTTACCGAAGAAAAGATGAAGGACGAGCTGGAAGAAGTGCACACTGCTGACGTTACTTTCGGCGATGAAGACCTCCTCCTCAGAACGTGCGAGCACAACCGTCCCCTGTATGTCACCGGATACTGTCATGACATCAAGATAGGTAAAATCCTGGTCGACAATGGGTCCTCCGTCAACCTTCTCAATGTAAGAGTGTTGAAGGAGATTTTCATGAGCGTTCAACACCTCGCTCGGGATAAAATCACCATCTCCGGGTTTGACTCCCAGTCTTCACGGACGCTCGGGTCTGTGATGCTGACGTTACGTTTTGAGCTGCTCGTCACTGACATCAATTTTCACGTCATTGACGCCAAGACTTGCTACATCGCTTTGCTCGGCAGGCCTTAGTTACACGAGTATAACATCATCCCTTCTATATAACATCAGTGTATGAAGTATTTCAATGACGGTCTTGAGTATACCATGACGGGAGAGCTAAACCCATTCTCCGTGAATGAAGTCTGCAAATACGAGGACGCAAAGTACTTTCTGCCAGACTTTGAAGACACGGAAAGATGCCATAAACCGGAGAATAAGCAAAAAGCTATCACCACTATTCCGGTCTTCGGGAGCGATACCGAGGAGGAAGAAGAGATATTCTATTCAGGGCCGCCCCAATGCAACAAGCCAGGACCGTCTACCCCTATTCTGATCTTTGGCAGTGACTCTGAAGACGAGGTCAACGCAGTGTTCTCAGTCCGCCCATCGATGCAGGCCTTCACCGGAGATGATCAGAGTTTGCAAATCGCCGTGGTCCCGAGAAAGCATTACAAAGAACTCGACTCACTCGATACCTATAGTGTACAAGAGCTGCAGAAGTTCTACGTCCCTCCCAGGCGGAAAGATGAAAAGGCGATCCTCTTTTATCGATCCGTGCAGAATAAAGTGGAGAAAGAAATCTGGCATGGTGCCGATTCTACGCTTGACAGGCTCCAGCCCATCCGTCTGCCCATATACTATACAGAAGGATTAAAAAGGCTGTTGAAGCGCCAAGGCGTACCCTTCAAACAGACTGCTCGACAAGATCAGTTCTACAACAGGATCAGGAACGTCCCCGGAACTCAGCGAAAATTGTCCAACGGGAGAATGGAAACGATCGGGCTTGGATATGTTCAATGGGAGCGATTCCATGGCTGCTACGTTATACGTGACTTTGATGAAGAAGGAGATGCTCTGTTAGAAGATGTTAACCCTGAACCAAAATGAGGTCCCGCCATGAAAGTGCCAAGTCCGTCGTTCGAAGAACAGATGGACAAGATAATAAGGGAAGCGGGCCAAAAGGCCCGGGATGACCATAGCCGCGAAATGGCCATCTACGAGAAAGCTAGGACGCAACACCTCCTTCAGCAGGCTGTAGAGAATGACGATGCTCTTCGTCGCCAACCCGTCGTACAGAAGACCCGACGCGGAGGCAAAAACAAGCTGAAGAACGAAAAAAACGTTCGACAGCGGCATAGCGGGTCTAAGAAACTACGCGATCGAGAATTGAGCAGCCGGGATCCGTCTCTTGTAAAGAAGATGGGTCGAGCATATTCTTTTCCCCAAGACAAGACAAGGAAGATATTCGATCTTGTCATGAAAAATCAAATGACTACGCTCCTGGAGTCCAAGCACCCCGAACAAGTAAACGAGGTCTGTCACCCGGATTATTGCTCCTATCATCGAGCGATAGGACATCCTCTTGAAGACTGCTTCACCTTCAAAAACTGGATCGAGGACCAGTATCAACTCGACAGGTTCGCTCTATCCGACAGTTGGAGGGTAACCCCGCCACAAATACATGTGCCAAAAGCAACATATGCGGTGAGAGTAGAACCAGATCAACATCGGTCACGGAAACGATCTCGTACATGTCACGTGATAACGTTGTCAGAAGGAGGAGCGCTCGAGAACATGGATGAACTCTCCCGGTGCTTCGAAAACAAGGATGAAGATGAGTTGATCTCAGAATTTCTACCGGCGCCAAAAGAATTGGAAGATGGAATACACACTACTGTGGACAACCTGAGAAAAATCGACTTGGGAACAGCAAATGACCTATGGCCGACGTTCGTCAGTAAGCTGTTGTCAGAAGAAAAGGTGGCTACGCTCAAAGACGTGCTCATGCAGTATAAAGATTGCTTCGCATGGTACTACTCCGAAATGCCGGGGTTAGATTCAGAAATAGCCGTCCATAAATTGGCAATATCTCCGGATATCAAGCCATTCAAACAAGCGCAGAGAAGAATGCGGCTCAAACTTGAAATGAGCATCAACGCCGAGGTCAAGAAGCTAATCGATTCCGGCTTCATCCAAGAGATTTAATACCCTGACTGGATCACCAACATTGTCTTAGTGATGAAGAAGAATGGGACGGTACGCATCTGCGTAGACTTTCGAGACCTCAACAAAGCCTGTCCAAAGGATGACTTTCCTGTACCGGTCACCGAGCTGATGATAGACAACACGTCCACTCGCGAAGTCTTCTTCTTCATGGACGGCTCATCAGGGTACAATCAAATAAAGATGCATCTCGAAGACCAGAAGCATACCGCTTTCTGGACCCCTTCGGGCATATTCTGCTACAAAGTAATTCCTTTCGGTCTAAAGAACGCTGGCGCCACCTATCAGAGGGCCATGACGAAGATTTTCGATGACCTCATACACGAAATTGTCGAGTGCTATATTGACGACCTCGTGGTAAAAAGCAAATCGCACGAGGAGCATTGGGAGCATCTGAAGATAGTGTTCCAACGTCTTCAGAAATACAAGCTGAAGATGAACCCTTTCAAATGCGTGTTCGGAGTCTTCTCAGGAAAATTCCTAGGATTCATCGTACGACACCGGGGTATCGAGATAGACCCGTCGAAGATCAAGGCGATTATGGAAATGCCTCCGCCAAGGACTCTGAAACAACCGCGGTCTCTCCAAAGAAAGCTCGCATATATCCGACGGTTCATAGCTAACCTCTCCGGTAAATGCCGCCCCTACAGTCACCTAATGAAGAAGGGGACCTCGTTCGTCTGGGATCGCAAATACCAAAGCACACTGGACGAAATCAAGCAATACCTGCAGAATTCGCCGGTGCTGATCGCTCCGGTCAAGGGAAAGCCTATCATCTTATACACAACAGCCCTTGAAGGTTCTTCAGACGTGCTATGGGCACAGGAAAATGACCAAGGGAAGGAGAGAGCCCTCTACTATTTGAGTCGAGTTTTCCTCGGGGCAGAAAACAACTACTCCCCCATCGAAAAACACTGCCCGGCGTTAATCTTCGCGCTAACGAAGCTCAAACACTATGCGTTGGCGTATGAGGTCCACCTCATATCAAAAGTGGATCCTCTTAAATATTTGATGTCAAGAGCCATACTAACAGGGCGGCTCGCTAAATGGGCCCTACTCTTAATGGAATTCTCGATAACATATCGACCGCTCAAGGATGTGAAAGGCCGGGCCATCGCCGACTTCCTCGCTGAGCATCCGATACCTGCCGATTCACTACTAAATTGCGAATTACCGGACGAGCACGCGTTTGACACGATCGACGGGGGGAGAAGAGAGAATGATACCTGATGGGAACTCTACTTCGATGGGGCATCTTCCATGAAGAAGCGAAAGCACAGCTCCCCCATAATCAAATCTGGGGTAGGCCTCATCTTCGTGACTCCACAAGGAGGGATAATGCGCTTTGCCTTCTCCTTAACAGAGCCGAGGATGAACAATGAAGCTGAATATGAAGCTTTGATAGCAGGTCTTGAGATCGCTGTCGACATGGGAATCGAAAACCTCCTCATATACGGAGACTCCCGGCTGGTCGTTAGTCAAGTAAATGGCGACTATCAAACGTGCAAACCGGAGTTGGTAAAATACGGTGAGAGAGTGCAGCAACTGTGTTCCCCTCCGAATGATGCGGCGGAGACGCGGTGAACGTCTTGCCTGAGATTCGAGGCAGATGCTATTTGGTTTTATCCGTCCACCTCTCCGAAGATGCCAAGTTGATTTATGGCACCGTGTATCGGAGGTTTAGACGGATGCGGCCGACGTAGCAGACTTCATCAGATTCCCCCTCGCTTGAGGGTTTTTTGATTGTGGGGACGCTCTTCCCTGCAGGCGCAAGCCCCTGCAGTTAATTACGCTACCGCATCGCGGTAACAATTTTCTCCTTCTCCAGAATTTCACTTCGTGTCGTGGGTGTTTGTTTTGTTTGTGGTTGCCCGTGGATTGTATACGGAGACTAATTTATATCGTCGCCCGTAGGACGTGGATTAGTCCAAATCCGTATTTACTTAGATTTGGGTTTGGGGTTTTGGTTTAAGGATACGTTAGCCATATTTGAGGCTAAGATCAACTTAAACGTTTGTTAAGGATACGTTAGTCCAATTTGAGACTAAGATCAACTTAACGGGATCATTTGGATCCGATAAAAGAGCATTTAGGGGCTCTATTGTTCCAGTTTAGGGACATAGTGGTCCATTGAATGTATGGCCGTCGGGACCCGTCACCTCTCTGACGACGTTGAAGGATTACAACGACAGATATCAGAGGAGTTAAGAAATGTACCCTTGAACCAAAGTTTGTTAGGAGATCTATAGTCCAATTTGGGACTAAAGTCTGTTTGAGGGTTTAAAAATACGTTAGCCCTATTTGAGGCTAAGATCAACTTAAACATTTGTTAAGGATACGTTAGTCTAATTTGAGACTAAGATCAACTTAACGGGATCGTTTATATCCGACAAAAGAGCATTTGGGCTCTATTGTTCCAGTTTAGGGACATAATGGTCCATAGATAGTTTAAGGACATTGCGGTCCATTGCCAGTTTAGGGACATGGTGGTCCATCGTTCCCATTTGGGGACGAGTATTAGTTTAAGGACATTCGGTCCATCATTCCCATTTCGGGATGAATATTAGTTTAAGGACGTTTCGGTCCACGAGTTTAAGGACCCCGCAGTCCGTATCGATGTGTGGTTGTCAGGACCCGTCACCTCTCTGACGTCGTTGAAGGATTACAACGATAGGGGTCAGAGGAGTTCAGAGATGTACCCTTGAACTGGATGTAAATTGATTTAGGAGAGTAGTCTTGCTCAGTCAATTTAATTTGAGGACTTACGGCCATGATTGGGCTAAGTCTAGTTGAGAATATTCAACGTTTTTATCTTTGGCCTATTAGGCCTGTGCTAGGGCTTTGCCCCTGTTTGATAATGCACTGCATTTTATTTTGGCCTGTTAGGCCTTTCTGATTTGGGCTCTGTCCCTTTTTAAATGATGCACAGCATCTGTTTGGGCTTTGCCCTTTATTAAAATAATGCATTGCATTTTATTAAGCCTGTTAGCCCTTTTTTAATTGGGCTTGGCCCTTCTGTAAATAATGCAGTGCATTAATTACTTGACAGTGGTTTGTCAGGCGCTTTGCGCCAATTATTAAGCGCAAGCGCTTGTCATGGTGACCCGTGTCATACTCTGGTGAGCGCAAGCGCAATAGCGTAGTGCGCCGCGCTGTTGCGCTACTGACACGTGGCGCGCACTGGTGAGTTGTGCCAACTTTGGAGAGCAATGCTCTATATTAAAAGCACATAGCGCGAGTGGTTCTGGCGCTGACACGTGTCGCTCTCTGGTGGGTTGCGCCAACCCAGGAGCGTAACAGTGCAGTTTTGCAAGTGCAAGGCACTGTTTCAATAACTTGATCCAAATTTGGATTCAAGAAAAGAATTTTTCTGAAATTCCAGAACCAATGGTTCATAAAAAGTACAAGGCACTATTATTATTTATTTTTTTATTGAAGATCATTGATCTTGTTCTTAGATCAATGATCTATTCAGAAGAAATTCTTCTATTTTATAAAGGTTTTTACCTTTTTCTTGAGTTCTTTTCAAAATTCTTCAGAGTTCTCTCTTTTTTTTGTTGAAGTTTTTGATGTCTCTTGATGTTGATGATGTTAGACTTGGGGTCTAGGGGCCTTTTTATAGTGCCCATTAATTTGTTAAATTTGTTAAAGAGATCATTCTCTGAGTGATTTAGGGATTTTTCCCCACCGTTGGATCTTTGATCCAAGGGCTTCTGTTTTACAGAAGACAATCTTCTTGTTTTAACAAGATCAGAAAGATCTTACTGGAATTTTAATTCTGTTTGGCGCAAACGCATCTGTGCTTGACACGTGTCGCGCAGCGCAACTGCGCTGTCACGTGTCGCGCAGCGCAGAGCGCAAGTTACCTGAAGCGTTGCTTCTTTATTTTAAGATTTGATTTTTATTATCTTTTAAAACAGAGCTTTGCTCTGATTAGGGGAAACAGAAGCATTGCTTCATTTCCCGCCTTGGGATTTGAACAGAGCTTGGCTCTGAAAGGGAGGTTTTCTCCTTTATTATTATTTATTTATTTATTTATTTATTTATTTTTATTTTATTGGAACGGGTTTTGAGCTAAAATTTTGGCGGGAACAAACTGCTGACCCAAATCCCCTCCGACATGCTGGAGAGCATACCGCGCACGGAAAATAGCAAAGCTGATGCACTAACCAAGCTTGCTAAAGAATTGGCTGATGAAAATCTCGATGACGTAAGGATCGTTGTGCAAAGCCGTCGGGTTCTTGCACCGGCAGAAATATCTCCGGAGTCGTCCGAAGAAAAGGGAGCGACCAAGCAAACGGCCTTACAAATAAAAGACCAAGAAACGGCTAAGGATTGGAGTGAAGTCTTTGTAGACTACTTCAAATCCCGTCAAACACCTGAAGATGCATCCTCGAGACATCAGCTCATAAAACGAGCTCTGTCTTTTGCCTTCGTCAATGATACGTTGTATAAGAGATCGTTCGACTCTCTGTAGCTAAGATGCCTAGGACCGGAAGAAGCAAAGAAAGTCGTTCAAGAAACTCACGATGGACTTTGCGGTTCTCATCAAGCCGGGCCAAAGATGAAGCTGAAGATCAAAAGGATGGGCTACTATTGGCCCACGATGATCCAAGACTGCCTCGAATACATGAAGCAGTGCCACTCGTGCCAAATTCACGGAGACTTCATCCACCAGTATCCAAATCCGCTACACCCGACGGTGGCTAGCTGACCGTTCGAAATGTGGGGAACCGATATAATCGGACCCATCGAACCAGCGTCATCCAGAGGACATCGGTTCATATTGGCGACAACTGATTACTTCTCTAAGTGGGCAGAAGCAGTATCGCTGAGAGAAGTGAAGAAGGAGAACATCCTCCATTTCTTCAAGACACATGTCATCTATTGGTTCGGCACTCCGCGATGGATTATCTCCGATAACGGACTGTTCTTCGCCGAAAACAGAGACGGAACCGCGTAGGTCGTCTTGCCTGAATTTGGGGGCAGATGCTATTTGGTTTTATCCGTCCACCTGTCACGCCCCGCTTCCCAAAATACGGAATACGAGGGGTTGACAAGGCCAGCCATGCTCCTACGGTCAAGGAAATATCTCTCCGTAGTCACACTTCGGCTTCTAGCTTTACGTGGTAATTAGTAATCAATGTACAGGTAATGAGAAATGCAGTCACTAAATCAAAATAAATACAAAAGGACTAACCAGATGGAGATCAAGAGAGTATAGCTCTGGGTCGCTGATCAAGATGTTCGCAATGTCCTCGGGGTACGTCAGGTCCTGGTCCAAGCTAGATCCACTCTCACTTTGAGCATGCATACTCAGGTCGTCAGAGCGACACGATAGCAATATATATATAGATACAAATGGGAACTCGTGCAATAATAATGAATATGAAACAGTAATCATGGGATAATGACGTGAACATGGAGTAACCAATGCAGGTAGCTAATAGAGCGGGTAAACAGTATGGCAGGTATGTTGAATCAGTAAGCAATGCATATCAATGTCACTAACCCTATCAGTCTCTAAGTCTCACTGTACAGGTCGCTAAGCCTATCGTCAGTCCAAGTGTGAGAGTCAACCACTCGTGAGTATCCCCCACCCAAGGGTAGGACCCAAGGGCAAGGGAACACGGGCCCGAGTCGCTCGCTAATAATTAGTAATATCCCCATATATCTCCAGAATCGCTGTATTTGCCGGCATGGGACTCCCGAGATTCTATTGAACTCACACTCAAACTACCCCACACCCCGTGGTCTACATCAAACGCCAACCATAAACTCAAATACCCGTCGGTTCATGACAAGTTTACGCGAGAACTGGAGACAGGATCTCCATCAAGCATGTCTCGACTGATACCCAAGATAAATGGACAGTGTTTGGTGCCTTACCTATGACACCCATATAAATGCTTCCATAATCGTCCCATACCAATTATAGTCACACTTATACACGTCCCATAGACGTCGACAATGCAATAAATCAATAGGGTCCACTGATTGTGTACAAGTACGTGTCACTTTCACTTATCCATTCATGCTTAAAC
The DNA here is from genome assembly GCA_030015575.1 of Agapanthus africanus. NCBI lineage: Eukaryota > Viridiplantae > Streptophyta > Magnoliopsida > Asparagales > Amaryllidaceae > Agapanthus > Agapanthus africanus. Next base: position 717,914,867 of record CM057337.1, read on the forward strand.
ACTCACGTACTTACCACATTCAAATACTAATACCTAACACTGGATAATGCACATGATCACTAGATTACCAATGCAATGACATTTATATAATGTGATGAGAATACAATAATTAAGGCATGATTAAGATATCATCAGTCGGTGTCCTACCACTTGCATAATTTATCATAAATCATACATGCAAAATTTAGCAAAACAATGAAAAGGGGGTAAGCAGTATGTTTAATTATATATCCATCAAAATTGGTTTCATGTTAATCGGGTTTCAGGATCGCTAGATATGGCCATTTCACTTTAAGCGTTCACTGCTGGAAATCCGGTTTCAGAATCGGAAGTCCGTTTCGTAACACATTTTAATCCCAGTTGGAATCGCAATTGGGCGATGCTATAGTTGAACAAAATTTAAGGTTATAAGTTAGGTTTTTACCTCAATTAGAGGATCAGTAATATACCATATCTACAGGGAGTTATGGACAGGTCATGCTCGATGTGTAAAATCTGCCTCTGCAGAATTCAGCAAAATGTATCGGCACTATAAAAAGAGTTAAAAATATCAAACGGTTGTGAAATCCAGAGAAACCAGTGGATTAAGAAATCTAACTCAATTATCTACGTAACTATATAGGGTTCCGTGCATTCTCATATTTGAACAGGAAAATACAGGGGTTTAAAAACAGGGGTTAACTGGGATTTCCGTTCTGGACCGCAGTCCATAATCGTAATCCTCTGCAATTATCTCTACCATAATTAGTTATAATTCAGTGACCAACTATAGCATACTGTAGGTTAAACAGTTAGTTTCGATACGAGCCATCGAACGCTAAAATCCGGTTTATACACAATTTATTATAAATTTCACGCTTTAGCATATACGAAGGTTTTCAGGTTTTATGACAGAAATCGGGACATCATTTTACGCGGGCAAGCAACATCGTATCGTAACCAAAGTCTTAAGAGACAATCATTATAACTCGGTCCACCCAATGTTATTTGTTGTCGTCAATTTAACGGGGTTTGTAGGTCATGGTTTACGTCGAACATTTATAATAGTATCAAATCGCAATCCAAATGAATAAATGTAGCATGAAGCAAGCATTAAAACTTGCCTAACGATGATCGATGGTCACGAAGGCGATGATGGCGGCGGCCTGTAGCGACAACACGGTTAGCACAGTGACTTTCACACGACACGGCAATAAAATGGCCAGGTTTGAGCTTGGCTAGGCTTTGGTGAAGCAGACGGAGCTTGGAGGCGACGGTAACCGGAGGTGACGGTCAAGGCCGCGACGATGATAAGCCCAGCAGCAACGACGGTGAGAGGTCACGTACGGATCCGGCACGGCACCAGCAGCGGCGACGGCAGCGAGCTCAGGGGTGAGCCCGGGTCTGTTCTCAGCGCAGCGGAGAGGTGGAGTCGTTGTGGCAGCGGAGGGCGGCGTTGGTTGGTCGGAGTAGGTGAGGGTAATAGGTGTGGGCGAGGGGTGCTCGGGGAGATAGTCGGAGCACCGGTGACGTGGGGACAGCGAGGGTGCTAGCGCAGGGAGTGGGCGCAGTGAAGGAGGTGAGGGAGCTCGGAAAGGCGATAGGTGCTGCGGCCGTTGTGTGTTGGAGCTGCAGTGGTGGTGCTGCGTTTGTCGGCAGTGGGGGAGCTCCGGTGCTGAGTATGCAGACGATGGTGTGCATGGGGAGGCTCGGCGGGTTGATGGTCTAAAGGAGAGAGGTGTAGAGGGCTCGACTTGGGGTGTAGTGGTGGTAAGGAGGCAGCCGGCGGTGGTGGCACGGCGAGCGCGGGTTCGAGAGAGAGGTGATATGGGGAATGAGAGAGAGAAAACGAGAGTGAGGAGGGAGCGAGTTAGAGAGACGAGGAGAGGTGAGTGAGATGGAGACGGGGTCGAGGGAGGCTTCTCGTCGGTGGGGTCGTGGGGACGTGGGCGCGAGCGGGGTGCGGCGTGAGACGTGGGAGCGTATGGGGAAAACGAGCAGGAAAACGAGAGAAAGAGAGGGGGAACGTGGGGAAGAAGGTGATACGGGTCGGGTCGGGTCAGGGGAAGTTGGGCCGGGCTCGGGGGAAGCTTAGGAAAATAATTTAGAAAAGAAATAGGGAGAGTGGGCTGGGTTCGGAGATTAAATAAAAATAGGAAAAATAGAGGGGAGTGGGCCGGCTTGGAAATTAAAAAGGGAAATGGAGAGTTAGGGTTTGGGTTTGGGCTGAGAAGAGAGGGGGAGAGTGGCTGGGCTCGGGGGAAAAAGGGAATGGGGAAAATAAAAGAAGTTGGGAAAAGGAGATGGGCCGGGCTCGGGAAAATAAAAGGGAAAAGGAAAGGAAAATTAGAAAATAGGATTAGGGTTATAAAAGGAACCAAGATACAATGAAGGGATTATGGTTTTATTTAAAATACTTAAAATAATTATAAATATCAATAAGTAAATTCTGTAAGTGACCCTTATAAAAAATACGGAAAATTTGTAGTAAATTTTGGGGAAATACCTGGAGACTTATTTATTAAAATACGCTAATTACATATAGGGACTGGATATTACACCACCTCTCCGAAGATGCCAAGGTGATTTATGGCACCATGTATCGAAGGTTTAGACGGATGCGGCCGATTTAGCAGACTCCGTCAGATTCCCCCTCGTTTGAGGGGTTTTTGATTGTGAGGACGCTTTTCCCTGCATGCGCAAGCCCCTGCAGTTAATTACGCTACCGCATCGCGACAACAACTTTCTCCTTCTCCAGATGGTCACTTCGTGTCGTGTGTGTTTGTTTTATTTTCGGTTGCCCGTGGATTGTATACGGAGACTAATTTATGTTGTCGGTCGTAGGGCGTGGATTAGTCCAAATCCGTATTTTCTTAGATTTGGTTTTTGGGTTGGGTTTAAGGATCATTAATCTCATTTGAGACTAAGATCAACTTAAACGTTTGTTAAGGATACATTAGTCTACTTTTAGACTAAGATCTACTCAACATGATCATTTAGATCCAACAAAAGAGCATTTGGACTCTATTGTTTTAGTTTAGGGACATCGCGGTCCAGAAGTTTAAGGATATCATAGTTCGTGACAGTTTAAAGACATCATAGTCTGTAAACTTTAAAGACATCATAGTCTATGAGTTTAAGGACCTCACAGTCCATGGTAGTTTAAAGACATCATAGTCTGTAAAGTTTAAGGACATCATAGTCCTTGAGTTTAAGGACATCATAGTCCTTGAGTTTAAGGACCCCACAGTCCGTAGAATGTCTGGTTGTCAGGACACGTCACCTCTCTGAAAACGTTGAAGTATTAAAACGACACATATCAGAGGAGTGAAGAGATATACCCTTGAACCAATATTGTTTGGGAGGTCTGTAGTCAAGTTTGGGACTAGATCAAAGATTTATGAGCATATGGGCCCAATTAATCGGAATTAGGGATCTGTGGCAAACTTGGGCTTGGCCCATTCGGTTAAAATGTTGGACATTTAATTAGACTCGGTCCTTTTTTATTTAACAATGCTGAGCATTATTTTGGGTTCTGACAACTGTTTTTGTCTTTTATTGATTGCTGAGCACTCATTATAGCTCTGAGGCTTTATTTAAAGAACAGTTTATGTTCCCTCAGCGCACACGTGAGGAGCACATGGTGCGCTTGGCGCTGAGCGCCGGTCAATGAGCGCAGAGCGCTTCTGTTAAGGAGCACGTGGCGCGCTTGGCGCTGAGCGCCGGTCAATGAGCGCAGAGCGCTTCTGTTAAGGAGCACGTGGCGCGCTTGGCGCTGAGCGCCAGTCAATGAGCGCAGAGCGCTTCTGTTAAGGAGCACGTGGCGCGCTTGGCGCTGAGCGCCAGTCAATGAGCGCAGAGCACTTCTGTTAAGTAGCGCGCATGTGAGGAGCATGTGGCGCGCTTGGCGTTGGTCACCAGATTTGGAGTGCTAAGGTGCTTCTTATGAAGTAGCGCACACGTGAGGAGCACGCGGCGCGCTAGGCGCTGAGCGCCAGACAATGAGCGCAGAGCGCTTCTGATCAATTTCGTGATCTGAGAAATAAGTTCTCGCTTACAAGAGACTTTGTCTCATGGTTCTAAGAACAAAGGTCTTATTTTTATAGGAGATGTTACAAACTCTTCTATTTTCTTTTGTGAAAGACTTTGTCTTTGTAGATCTATGATCTGAAGAGAATGAAATTCTTCTCCCCCCTTTTTATGATGAGATACTATGATCTCTTTTTGTGAAAGACCTTTGTCTTATAGATCTATGATTTGAAAAAAAAACTATGTTCTTCTTCCTTGATGAGATGTTTTTTATCTCTCCGTTTTTACCTTTAAGAAAAGTTCTTCTTCTCAGAGCTTACTCTTTTCTTTGAAATTTTTCAAAGCTTGGGGGGGGGGGGGTTCCTCCCTGCAAGACTTGAAGTCGTGGGGCCTTTATATAGGGTAGGCTAATTTGTTGAATCAGTTGAAGATATCTTTTCTCTAATTGATTTGGGGATGTTTCCCACCGTTGGATCTTTGATTTTAGGGCTTCTGTTTTACAGAAGACAATCTTCTTATTTTAAACAAGATTGGGAAAATCTTTTCCTATACAGAACTTATTTTGTATCTAGGTGATTTTTAATCACCATTAGATCTTTGATCCAACGGTGCTCTAATTTACAGAGCACAATCTTTCCTGTTTGGAAAGATTTGAGGAGTATTTCCTCAACAGAATTTTATTCTGTAATTAGATGATTTATTCATCTTAGTCGGATCTTTGATCCAATGGTGGAGAACATTTAGTTCTGGTGCTTGGCGTGCTCGTGCTTTGCACGTGAGCGCTGCCTCAGAGTCTTTGACTCTTAGCGCTCTCTTGCTTTGCACGTGATGTGCTGTTTCAGAGTCTTTGACTCTTTAGCGCTGGCGCTCAGCGCTCTCATGCTTTGCACGTGAGGCGCTGCCTCAGAGTCTTTGACTTATGGTGCTGGCGCTCGGTGTTCTCGTGCTTTGCATGTGAGGCTCTGCCTTCCTTCTCCACTTTTCCTGAGTCAAGCTTCTCTTTCCCAGAGCTTGGAAATAGTTCCATCATGCACAGCATTTTCTGTGCCTAAACTTAAATGTCTCCCTTCATATTCTGAAGCAATGCTTCTCTTCTCTCTCACTTTTTAGAGAATCATTTTGACAGAGAAGAGCTATGGCTTGTAATCGCCCACATACTCGCCGTCAGCCATGGGAGGTGCCCATTGAGGAAATTGTTTCTCGTTTTGCTGCGCGCTTGGTGAACCCTACTTTTACGGATGACCAATGCGACACGGTGCTGCACGAGCTCTTGACTCGTATAGGATCTCCTTTCCCCATCGGCTCCATTTGGCTCCGGATGGTTTTCTTGTCTATGATCAATGATATTCCTCCTCCTCCGGCGGAGATGACTCCGGCAATACTTGATGCCGCAGAAGACAAGATAGAGTGCTTCCACGAGGCACTTTTGATCACCACAGCTTTGAGGGATCGCTCTGTTCGGCTGCTAAGCCAGATACGGGCTCAGCGGGTCATCATGTCTGCCCTTGCTGATGGGTGCGGTGCTGAACGATAGATAGCTACTCTTTGTGAAGATCGCCGCTTTGTCATGGTGGAGAAGGCAGAGAGAGCTAGATAATTTTATCCATAATTTTGTAAATCCCTGTACTTTCGATCCCATGTTTGGTAATCTATTTCCTGTAGAATAAAAGGTTCAATTAAATGCTTTGTTTTTGTCGTTGAACACCTGTTCTTCCCCTGATGTGTGCATGTGCGTATATGAATGAGCCTAGTTTCACACATATCTGTAAACGAAATTTAAGACGGCATAAACAGGAACAAATAGCTCTTGGCCGAAGATTTTGGCGCGAACAAATACCCCCCTCTACTTTGCCCACATAAGTATGTACGTAGGTGAAGTAGTGCAGAGTAATTCATAGCGTATGACCAGTTTTGGGTTGGTATATAACTTTCAGAATCTTGATCTGAGAAGATAACGAGCGGACACAAGCGTCGTCATTTATCATTGACTCAAATCTCAACTCTTAAGGGATATAGTTCCAAACCCTCAGCCCCATGAGCTGCACGCTTCTATTTTTTTATGTCTTACTCTGGCGTGAAGTAGTTTATATGCTCATGAGTAACTTCTCTATTTCAGTGGCATGTAGCTTTGGCGAGTGTGGCCCATAGATGGTAGATAACAGTTCATCTCGAACTCTTTATAGGATAGCGATGGCTTAGGAAACAGGGTTAGGATGTGTTGACTAAGACTTTCCAACTTTATGAGTCGTGAGGGTCTCATAAAAACTTTTCTCCCTACGAGTCGTGAGGATCTCGTAGGTGTATTTTCTCCTTAGGAATCATAAGGATTCCTAAGTGTGTGTTTTCTCTTGAGAGTCGTAAGGATCTCACAAGAGAATTTTTCCCGCTTACAAGTCGAGAGGACTAGTAAGTGGTTGTTTCCCCCTTCTCGAGATTCGACTTTGGAGAGTGTGGCCCATGAATAGTATGCAATAGTCCATCTTAGACCGACTTGCAGGGCCCCAGTGCTTAGAAAACAGGTCCTTATCCCCGTTGCCTAAGGCTTTGCCCTACGAGTCGAGACGAATTGAGAAGTTCTCACAAGGATACTAATTTTCTTACGAGTCAAGACGAATCGAGAAGTTCTCGCAAAGGTTTCCTAACGTCACAGTTAACTCCTGCTAATAGAAGTCCGTAAGGGTCTGGGGTACTAGGGTTTTTTTTACCCGTCGCACCGCCGCGTTGGCCGATATATTCCCCGATATGCAATCTTGTTGTTCGGGTAGCCCCGCGACTGTCGTGTCTCCGATCCCTTCGGGGGCTGGACAAGACGTCTTCAAGTAATCTTCCAGGTAATATTACCGTCGAAAGAGCAAGCGTTAGGGTATTCCATGTCGCTTTTTACTTGAGGTTAGGCTCAGTTTGGGAGCCCCGATGAGTCATGACCACCCCGTGCTGGTGTGGGATGATCTCCGATAGTCTTTTTAGGTCTCATTTGAGTTGCCGTCAAGACCCTGAAGCGGGGGATTTTCCTTAGCTTCGTTGGTTGACATTGTGCCTGCAATATTGCGTCAAATATCGAGGTTGTCTCTGGGTTGTCTGTGAACCGTCGAGATTTGGAACTAGGGGACTTTTCTATGGCTCCGTTTGTCGACGTCGTATATTCCTGCAAAGACACTGATTTCTCTGCGGGTCGACGCGAATCCAGATGCTCTCGTCAAGGACGCTGATTTCCTCAGGGTTGAGACAAATCGAGTTATTCCAGCAAAGACACTGATTTCCTTGAGGGTCGACGCGAATCGAGATGCTCTCACTAAGGACGCTGATTTCCCTGAATCGAGGTTTTGCCAAGGACACTGATTTCCTCGGAGTTGAGACGAATCGAGGTATTCTTGCAAAGACACTGATTTCCTTGCGGGTCGACGTGAATCAAGATGCTCTCGCCAAGGACGCTGATTTCCCTGAATCGAGGTTTTGCCAAGGACACTGATTTCCTCGGAGTTGAGACGAATCGAGAGATTCCTGCAAAGACACTGATTTCTTTGCGGGTCGACGCGAATCGAGATGCTCTCGTCAAGGACGCTGATTTCCCTGAATCAAGGTTTTTGCCAAGAACACTGATTTCCCTGGGGTTGGTTGACTTGTTTCTGAGAAGGAGCGTTGATCCGGCAGGGAGGTCATTGGTTGACTCTAGGTTGTCTGTGGACCGTAGAGTCTTGGAACTAGGAGACTTTGCCGCGGCTCCGCTTTGTTAACGTTGTGTCTGCATCCGATTGGAGTACGGAGAAACGCCGGTGTTGATCTCTAGGTTTTTGATATTGACGTCAAGACCCTGAAGCTAGGGATCTTCCTTTGCTCTGTTTGTTGACATTGTGTCTACAATATTGCGATGAATGTCGAGGTTGTCTCTAGGTTGTCTATGAATCGTCAAGATTTAGAACTAGGGGACTTTGTCGTGGCTCCGTTTTGCTGACGTCGTATATTCCTGCAGAGACACTGATTTCTCTGCGGGTCGGCGCGAATCGAGATGTTCTCGTCAAGGACATTGATTTTCCTGAATCGAGGTATTTGCCAAGGACACTGATTTCCCTGGGGGTTGAGACGAATCGAGGTATTCCTGCAAAGACACTGATTTCCTTGTGGGTCGACGCGAATCGAGATGCTCTCGCTAAGGACGCTGATTTCCCTGAATCGAGGTATTTGCCAAGGACACTGATTTTCTCGGAGTTGAGACGAATTGAGGTATTCCTGCAAAGACACTGATTTCCTCGCGGGTCGACGCGAATCGAGATGCTCTCGCCAAGGACGCTGATTTCCCTGAATTTTGCCAAGGACACTGATTTCCCCGGGGTTGAGACGAATCGAGGTATTCCTGCAAAGACACTGATTTCTTTACGGGTCGACGCGAATCGAGATGCTCTCGCCAAGGATGCCGATTTCCCTTAATCGAGGTTTTGCCAAGGACACTAATTTCCCTGGGTTTGGTTGACTTGTTTTCGAGACAGAGTCATTTGATTACGTATTTCCGAGACGGGGTCATTTGATGACGTGTTTCCGCGACGGGGTCATTTGCTGATGTGTATCCGAGACGGGGTCATTTGATGACGTGTTTCCATGACGGGGTGATTGGATGACACTAGGTTGTCTGTGAACCGTAGAGTCTTGAAACTAGGGACTTCACCATGGCTCCGATTGGTGGTGTCGCGTTCGTGCTCTGTTGGCAGGAGGAGGAACACCGTTGTTGGTCTTCTGGGATGCAGATGTTACTGTTGAGATTTGACTTTCCCTTTTGACAGGATCTGGTAGGGGACATGTGGTTCCCTTTTCGTTTATGCCCATGAATTGTATACAGGGGTCAGTATGGACTCGCCTGTAGGGCAAAAGTTTCATTCTTTTATTTTTTTTATTTCTTTCCGCGATGCTCTATCATTTCAGCTTTTTATATCGCGAAATTCGCGATTGCCTAATCATTTCGGCTATTTTTCGCGGTGCCCAATCATTTCGGTTATTTTTGTTTTTACTCGCTGCTTTTTATTGCGAGTTGCCCAATCGTTTCGGCTATTTTTGTATGCATATCTTTTACTTGCTGATTTTGTTGCAAGTTGCCCCATCATTTCGGCTATTTCATATGCATTTCTTTTACTTGCTGATTTTGTTGCAAGTATAAAACTTGGAATCTGGTGCCAGTCTTAGCATCAGCATCGCTGCGACTGGAATATTGCCAGGAGCGAATCATCATTTGCCGTGAAAGGACTTGGAACTTGATACCGATGTAGGCATCAGCATCGCTATGACTGGAATATTGCATAGAGCGAATCATCATTTGCCGTGAAAGGACTTGAAACTTGATACCGATGTAGGCATCAGCATCGTTACAACTGGGACATTACCAAGAGCGAATCATCATTTGCCTTTGTCGATTTAAACAAAGATGGCTTAGCAAACAGGGTCAGAATCCTGTCGACTAAGGCTTTTGACTTCATGAGCCGTAAGAGTCTCATAAAGGTGTTTCTTCCTATGAGTCGTGAGGATCTCGTAGGTGCATTTTCTCCTTAGGAATCATGAGGATTCCTAAGTGTGTGTCTCTTATAAGTCGTAAGGATCTTACAAGAGCGTTTTCTCCTTATAAGTCGAGAGGACTTACAAGTGTTTATTCATCAAATGAGGGCATTCCTTGTCGTTGATGGGACTCGGAAAGGAAATGATTATTTACACCCGTGGATTGTATACAAGGGTCAGTATTGAACCGCTTGTAGGGCAGTCTGGGAAAGGTGATGGCTTAGGAATAGGTTCAGATCCCTATAGCTTAAGGTTTTTGAATCTTATGAGCCGTAAGGGTCTCATAAGAGGGTTCTCCTTACGAATCGTGAGGATCTCGTAAATGTAATTTCTCCTTAGGAATCGTAGGGATCCCTAAGTGTGTTGCTTCTTTGTGAGTCGTAAGGATCTCACATAGGTAGTTTTCTCCTTATAAGGTCGAGAGGGCCTTGCAAGTGTCTTTTAATGAGATTGCGCCCTTTCGGGTTTTCACAAACTCCCCGGTAGCCCTGCTGTTTTTACTTACGGAGCCCTTTCGGGTTTTCATCCGTGCCCATCTTGATTATGGACGTACCGTTTTTTTACGAGTCTGCGCCCTTTCGGGTTTTCACAAACATCGCCGGTAGCCTTGCTGTTTTTACTCACACAGCCCTTTCGGGTTTTCATCTGTGCTCATCTTGCTTATGGACGTACCATTTTTTTTACGCGTCAGCCCAAGGATGCTGTGGGTTTGTAGTAGTTTAAAGACGTTTCGGTCAGTTGTTCATAGGTTCAAGATTTTTTTCGGGCAACGTACGATTACGCAGCTAGCTGTTCTCGCAAATCTTCGCATCTTTTGTGTCGGAGGTGGATTCCTTGAAGAAAGGGCTGATGGCTATTTCTTCGTCAGAGTCGCTTCCAAAGGTGATAACTTCCGATCCCTTGGTGTCAACCATGTAACAGTTGCCGGTAGTTCTTTTGCATTCATCTATCGTACTTCTCTGTTCCCGACGAGCCTTGCGCTTCACTCGCTGAACGTGTTGTCGGTGGGCAACATACCCCTCCCACCAGTTTTTAAAGTCCATGCACTCTTCGGTAGGGTGTGCAATCCTCTGATAGTATAAGCAGAAGTTAGGATATACGTCCGCTTCATCAAGATGTATACCGCCAGGAGAATTTCCTCTGAAATAGGGCAACTTCATTCCCATTGACAGGGCCCTAGCGAATCGTTTCCTTGCTTTAAGCTTGCTTTTGCTGGCGATAGGGATGCTTCGATCCGGTTAGGGTATTCTATGGCTTCCTGTTACCGGAGCTTCTTCAACTTGATGCAGACGCTTGGCCCTTTCGTACATGGCCATTTCCCACTCTCTGTCAGCTTTGCTTTTCTGAAGAGCTTCGTTTAGCAGCATGTCAATCAACTCATCGGACGGTTCCAAGGATTTTGGTGCCGATTCAGCCCCCAGCTTCTCTGCATCAGGAGCTTCTTTATCGTCTATTGACGAGTGAGAGATCACGTGACAACCTGCCACGTAATCTTCGGGTTCTTCTGACGCATCGTCTCCCTCGTCATTGTCATTGCCTCTGTTCTCAAGGATATGGTTGAGAAATTCCTGGAGTGTGACTGGGGTCCACGCCTTCTGGTTGTATTCCTCTAGCGCGTCAATATGTTTTTGCAGATCCGTACGCTTGTCATCAAACTGCGTGGTCTTTTTGGTCTTCTTCTTTTTCTTCGAAGACATTGACCGCTGGGCCTGGGTGTTTTGCCCTTCGCTATTAACTCCCAATGTTGGGCGTGGTTTCAGCATCCCCTCGATGATCTCCGGCTCTAGCGGGCTTTTCCACCTGATCGCCGGACATGTTTGAAGATCTTTCAGTCTTTTAGTTTTTTCCGAAAGAACAATTTCCCATGGAGCTTCTTCTACGAATGAGCACGATGCCCCCGGTATGTCCATCTTTTCCGGAGCATGTGGTTGTGGCGGGTTCACCTTCCAGTTTTCAGACAATGCGAATTTGCCTTGCTGGTATTGGTCTTCAACCCAGTTTTTGAAGACGCAGCAATCTTCGATTAAATGGCCTAATGTTCGGTGGTAGGGGCAATAATTAGGATTGTTAATGTCACCGGGTTGCGATGAGTGTCTCGGCTCCGGCAAGGTGATGAGCCCATTGCGTATTGCCAGTTCGAACAGTCTCCTTGTTTTATCTCGGGAAAACGAGTAAGGACGGCTCAACTTCTCATTGAGGGATCGCCGGTTGCTGCTTTGGCGAACAACCAGTCTCGAGCTACTCGGTTGTTGTTGAGCGTTGGTGACGAAGGTTGCTTTCCCTTTGCCCTTTTCATTTCGAAACTCCGTCTTTGAAGAGGAAGGCCTATGACCCATTTAGTCCATTTAGGCCAGCTTGTCAATTAAGGCCTGGAAGGTGGTCGGCTTGAAGAACATCATGAATTGAGATATGGTAGACTGAGGGTCAAGGGTCCACATGAACATGCCCACGTCAGGAGCTTCTTCTATGCGTTGTTCGCATCTCAACCATAAGTTCCGCCACCGGATTGCATACTGCACCCATGTCTCTCCCGGTTTCACTCTGGCATTGATCAATGCCGTGATCGGGGTGCGTTCGCTGGCGCTTGTGAACCGCTGTGTAAATAGTAGCTCCATTTCTTCAAATGTCTTAACGGAGTCGTTCGGGAGCTCAGAGTACCATTCAAACACTGTCTCCGACAAGCTGCCAACGAATTAGCGAAGCAGTAGCTTATCGTCACCTCCGGTGTTACCGTACAAAGCCCTGAATTGAGCAACGTGCTGGTGTGGATTCCCCGTCCCCTTATATACATGGAATTTAAGGATCATATATTCCGGCAGGTACTTTATTTGGTCATACCAACCTGGATAGGGTCGTCCAGTCTTAACAATTTGGCCGGCCGCTTCGCTCGCTTGATGAGCTCGTATCTGTTGAGCAATATAATCATTCAGGGCGGCTTTGGAGATCGTCTCCTCTTTGGATGTTGATAGAGCCGGAAGAGGGTTCAATGACTCCCCTTTATCGTCTTCGATTATTACTGGAGGCTCTTTGACTGGAGGGTCCGGCTGGATCATCATGCCGACCATGTCTTGGAATAAAATCGCCATTTGTTTTATATTGGCCGCTTGTTCCACGGCCTCTTTATCTTTCCTCTCGAGCATCTTCGGAGGAATTCGGCATCAGTTTCCTATTCTTGTCGCAGCTCCGACGACGTCTGTGGGCTTTCTTTTGGCCCAGTGAGTGCGGCCATCTTCGTTAGCATCTCCTGGAGCTTGTACTGTTGCTCCTGAGCCTTTGTCGCAGACCGTGTGAGCGGTCGGTGGCCCGTAGAAATACGGCTATCCTCTTTTCCGGATGCCATATAAACAGTATGCACCATCATGCCCCTAAACTTGGGGCATTTGGATTCAGTGCCCTTGAGATTCGTTGCAGACACGTGGATTTTCTCCGGCCTTCTCGTTTTGTGGGCGGTCGAAGTTGAGGGGGCCGTAGCAGCAGGAATCCAAGTAGGTGACACCTTCTGCGGTACGACAGGGTGGTCATTCTCTTGCCGAACTTTCATCTTCTTCGGTCAGCGGGAGTAGTCTTTGTTGATCACCGAGTCTTGGACCTGTTGCCAGACTTTGTGAATTTTAGAGGACAACCGCTGGGGGGGATGTTCTGGCTCTACCTTTGTAACATTTTCTACAGGTGGAGGAGATATTTTTAGCACGGCAGTCGGAGAGTTCTTGTGGACCCTCCTGAGTGGTTCAAAGCTGTTCCTAGTTGGAACAACAACATCAACTTTCACCGTTGGAACTGGCGGAGTCAGTCCAGAAGGGGAACCGCCCCCATCTTTCCTCACTCGGCTCCAGTGGCGACGTTGAGCACGCCTTGTAGATGGGATCATTTCCGTTATCGGGGTAGCTTCTTCATGCCCCCTGTTTTGGTGAAGGGTTGCTGTTGGTGCCAGCCTATCAAAGACTGACGTCCGCTGAGAAGGGATGGTCAACCTGTCGAAGGCAGACTTTCGAGCAGGGGTAGCAGCCTTGGTGACTTCGCCTGGAGCGGGGATGGCTATCCGTTTTGGGATAACCCCCTCAGGTATCGCGGGCTTCTTCACGGACCCATTAGAGCTTTGGCCCAGTCTGTTAAAGACCGAGGCGTTGGATTTGGGCGACCCGTTGAGAGGGGCCGCGATAGTTGCAAGCCGATCGAAGACCAGCTTCTTTGGAGCTTCTTGCAATGGCAGTAGGGCGTTGAAGCTCATGGGTGGGAGCATGGTCCCAAAGAACAGTCCAGTGGTGGCCTGAGTCACCTGTTCCACTGGCATCGTAAAAAGGGAGGCCGCTTGAGGCCTATAGGTCACTCCTCCAGCAAGGACGGAGTGGGAATTGTTGCAGTTGTTGCAGTTTGTGCAGTTGGAAGCCATTTTCTCTGCACGGAGCAAGACACCAAATCTTAGTACCTCGAATCCAAGGGCAACCATAGCAAACCGCGATTCGTTCGCGAAACACGACACACGAAGTATGGAGTGGAAAGAGGAAAAGGTCCACCGGGCATACCAGAATCTGTTCTCCGCCGAAAACAGAGACGGAACCGCGTAGGTCGTCTTTCCTGAATTTAGGGGAAGGTGCTATTTGGTTTTATCCGTCCACCTATCTGAAGATGCCAAGGTGATTTATAGCACCATGTATCGAAGGTTTAGACGGATGCGGTCGATGTAGCAGACTTCGTCAGATTCCCCCTCGTTTGAGGGGTTTTTGATTGTGGGGATGCTCTACCCTGCAGGCACAAGCCTCTGCAGTTAATTACGCTACAGCATCGCGGCAACAACTTTCTCCTTATCCAGATGTTCACTCCGTGTCGTGTGTGTTTGTTTTATTTTCGGTTGTTCGTGGATTGTATACAGAGACTAATTTATGTTGTCGCCCGTAGGGCGTGGATTAGTCCAAATCCGTATTTTCTTAGATTTGATTTTTGGGTTGGGTTTAAGGATCGTTAATCTCATTTAAGACTAAGATCAACTTAAACGTTTGTTAGGGATACGTTAGTCTACTTTTAGACTAAGATCTACTCAACAGGATCATTTTGATCCAATAAAAGAGCATTTGGACTATATTGTTTTAGTTTAGAGATATTGCGGTCCAGAAGTTTAAGGATATCATAGTCCGTGACAGTTTAAAGACATCATAGTCTGTAAACTTTAAAGACACATAGTCTATAAGTTTAAGGACCTCACAGTCCATGGTAGTTTAGAGACATCATAGTCTGTAAAGTTTAAGGACATCATAGTCCATGAGTTTAGGGACCCCACAGTCCGTGGAATGTCTGGTTGTCGGGACCCGTCACCTCTCTGAAGACGTTGAAGGATTACAACGACACATATCAGAGGAGTGAAGAGATGCACCCTTGAACCAATATGGTTTGGGAGATCTGTAGTCAAGTTTGGGACTAAGATCAAAGATTTATGAGCACATGGCTCAATTAATTTGAATTAGGGATCTGTAGCCAACTTGGGCTCGGCCTATTCGGTTAAAATGTTGGACATTTAATTAGGCTCAGTCCTTTTTCATTTAGCAATGCTGAGCATTGTTTTGGGTTCTGACAACCGTTTTTGTCTTTTATTGAGTGTTGAGCACTCATTATAGCTCTGGGGTTTTATTTAAAGAACAGTTTATGTTCCCTCAGCGCACACGTGAGGAGCACGTGGTGCGCTTGGTGCTGAATGCCAGTCAATGAGCGTAGAGCGCTTCTGTTAAGTAGCGCACACGTGAGGAGCACGTGGCGTGCTTGGCGCTGAGCGCCAGTCAATGAGCGCAGAGCGCTTCTGTTAAGTAGCGTGCACGTGAGGAGCACGTGGCGCGCTTGGCGTTGGTCACCAGATTTGGAGCGCTAAGGTGCTTCTTATGAAGTAGCGCACACGTGAGGAGCACGTGGTGCGCTTGGCGCTGAGCGCCAGACAATGAGCGCAGGGCGCTTCTGATCAATTTCGTGATCTGAGAAATAAGTTCCCACTTACAAGAGACTTTGTCTCATGGTTCTAAGAATAAAGTTCTTATTTTTATAGGAGATGTTACAATCTCTTCTATTTTCTTTTGTGAAAGACTTTGTCTTTGTAGATCTATGATCTGAAGAGAATGAAATTCTTCTCCCCCTTTTTATGATGAGATGCTATGATCTCTTTTTGTGAAAGATCTCTGTCTTATAGATCTATGATCTGAAAAAAAACTATGTTCTTCTTCCTTGATGAGATATTTCTTATCTCTCCGTTTTTACCTTGAAGAAAAGATTTTTTCTCAGAGCTTGCTCTTTTCTTTGAAATTTCTCAAAGCTTGTGTGTGTGTGTGGGGGGGGGGGGTGTTCCTCCCTGCAAGACTTGAAGTCGGGGCCTTTATCTAGGGTAGGCTGATTTGTTGAATCAGTTGAAGAGATCTTTTCTCTAATTGATTTGGGGATGTTTCCCACCGTTGGATCTTTGATCCTAGGGTTTCTGTTTTACAGAAGGCAATCTTCTTATTTTAAACAAGATTGGGAAAATCTTTTGCTATACAGAACTTATTCTGTATCTTGGTGATTTTTAATCATCATTGGATCTTTGATCCAACGGTGCTCTAATTTACAGAGCACAATCTTTCCTGTTTGGAAAGATTTGAGGAGTATCTCCTCAACAGAATTTTATTCTGTAATTTGATGATTTATTCATCTTAGTCGAATCTTTGATCCAATGGTGGAGAACATTTAGTTCTGGCGCTTGGCGCTTTCGTGCTTTGCACGTGAGCGCTGCCTCAGAGTCTTTGACTCTTAGCGCTTGGCGCTCAGCGCTCTCGTGCTTTGCACGTGATGTGCTGCTTCAGAGTCTTTGACTCTTTAGCGCTGGCGCTCAGGGCTCTCGTTCTTTGCACGTGAGGCGCTGCCTCAGAGTCTTTGACTCATGGCGCTGGCGCTCAACGCTCTCATGCTTTGCACGTGAGGCGCTGCCTTCCTTCTCCACTTTTCCTGAGTCAAGCTTCTCTTTCCCAGAGCTTGGAAATAGTTCCATCATGCACAGCATTTTCTGTGCCTAGACTTAAATGTCTCCCTTCATATTCTGAAGCAATACTTCTCTTCTCTCACTTTTTAGAGAATCATTTTGACAGAGAAGAGCTATGGCTTGTAATCGCCCACACGCTCGCCGTCAGCTATGGGAGGTGCCCATTGAGGAAATTGTTCCTCGTTTTGCTGCGCACTTGGTGAACCCTACTCTTACGGATGACCTATGCGACACGGTGCTGCACGAGCTCTTGACTCATATAGGATCTTCTCTCCCCATCGGATCCATTTGGCTCCGGATGGTTTTCTTGTCTGTGATCAATGATATTCCTCCTCCTCCGACGGAGATGACTTCGGCAATGCTCGACGCCGCGGAAGACAAGATCGAGTGCTTCCACGAGGCACTTTTGATCACCACATCCCTGAAGGATCGCTCTGTTCGGCTGCTAAGCCAGATACGGGCTCAGCGGGTCGTCATATCTGCCTTTGCTGATGGGTGCGGTGCGGACCGATAGGTAGCTACTCTTCGTGAAGATCGTCACTTTGTCATGGTGGAGAAGGCAGAGAGCGAGAGTTAGATAATTTTATCCATAGTTTTGTAAATCCCTGTACTTTTGATCCCATGTTTGGTGATCTATTTCTTGTAGAATAAAAGGTTCAATTAAATACTTTGTTTTTTTCGTTGAACACATGTTCTTCCCCTGATGTGTGCATGTGCGTATATGAATGAGCCTGGTTTCACAGATATCTGTAAACGAAACTTAAGCCGGCATAAACAGGAACAAATAGCTCTTGGCCGAAGATTTTGGTGTGAACACGGACTAGCCTACAGAAGTCACAGAATCAGCCGCTTCACGTAGCAACATAATATAGACTGGAGATACTCTTCGGTCTATAATCCCCGAGCTAACGGTCTAGCTGAGGCCTTCAACAAGATCTTGACGAAGATCATAAAGAAGACAGTGTCCAGAAATAGAAGAGATTGACACGAGAGATTGCATGAAGCTCTCTGAGCGTATCGGACCACGTTCAAAACGGCCACAAACACAATGCCGTATACATTGGTATTCGGCGCTGAAGCAGTACCCCCCTTAGAAATAGAGCTACCTTTTTTACGAGTGGTAGTTCATTATGAGCTAACGGACAAAGAGAATGCTCATCTTCGGCTGGAGGAACTCGACGCCCTTGACAAAACCCGGCTCATGGCACAGCAAAACCTGGAGGTTTACCAAGCAAGGATGACGCGCTCGTATGAAATATTGACTAGACCGAGAACATTCCGCCAAGACGAACTCGTGCTAGTCGTAAAAAGACCTATGATCCCTAATTGTGCCAAACGGGGGAAATTCGAGTCAAACTATGAGGGTCCGTATATCATAGTCAAGGTCTACCAAGGTGGGGCTTACTTGCTTATGAATATGTATGGCGAAAGACCCTTTAGGCCAATAAACGGTCGGTTCTTGAAAAAATATTACGCCTGACAGAAACGCCTTTAAACTACTACGAACCGCAGCATCCTAAGGCTGACGTGCAAAAAAAACGGTACGTCCATAAGAAAAATGGGCATGGATGAAAACCCGAAATGGCTCCATGAGTAAAAACAGCAGGGCTACCGGTGAGTTTGTGAAAACCCGAAAGGGCACAATCTCGTTAAAAAA
Organism: Agapanthus africanus; assembly: GCA_030015575.1. Lineage (NCBI taxonomy): Eukaryota > Viridiplantae > Streptophyta > Magnoliopsida > Asparagales > Amaryllidaceae > Agapanthus > Agapanthus africanus. The sequence goes on from CM057337.1 coordinate 717,933,061, forward strand.
AATTGTACGTCCATAAGCAACATGGGCACGGATGAAAACCCGAAAGGGCTCCGTGAGTAAAAACAGCAGAGCTACCCGGCGAGTTTGTGAAAACCCTAAAGGGCGCAATCTCGTTAAAAGACACCTGCAAGGTCCTCTCGACCTTGTAAGGAGAAAATACCTACGTGAGATCCTTACGACTCACAAGGGAACAACACACTTAGGGATCCCCATGATTCCTGAGGAGAAACACACTTACGAGATCCTCACGACTCGTAAGGAGAATTCCCCCATGAGACCCTCAAGGCTCATAGGATTCAAAAGTCTTCAGTTACAGGGATCTGAACCTATTCTTAATCCATCACAATCCATAGACTGCCCTACAAGCAGTTCAATATTGACCCTTGTATACAATCCACGGGCACAAATAATTATTTCCTTGCCGAGTCCCACCAACGACGAGGAATGTCCTCATTTGGTGAACAAACACTTGTAGGTCCTCTCGATTTACAAGGAGAAAACACTCTTGCAAGATCCTTACGACTTAAAAGAGAACATACACTTATGAATCCTCATGATTCCTAAGGAGAAAATACACCTACGAGATCCTCACGACTCGTAGGGAGAAGCACCTTTATGAGACCTTTACGGCTCGTGAAATCAAAAACCTTAGTCGACAGGTTGCTAACCCTATTTGCTAAGCCACCTTTGTTCAAATCGACAGAGGCAAATGATGATTCGGTCCTAGCAGTGTCCCAGTGGTAGCGATACTGATGCCTAAATTGGTAATAAATTCCAAATCCTTTCACGGCAAATGATGATTCACTCCTGGCAATATTCCAATCGCAGCGATGCTGATGCTAAGATTAGTATCAGATCCCAAGTTCCATACTCGCGGCGAAAAATCAGCGAGCCAAAAATGCATATGAAATAGCCGAAATGATGGCGCAACTTGCAACAAAATCAGCAAGTAAAATATATGCACACAAAAATAGCCGAAATGATTGGGTAACTCGTAATAAAAAGCAGCGAGTAAAAAGAAAAAAACAGCCGAAATGATTGGGCACCGCGACAAATAGACGAAATGATTGGGCAATCGCGACTTTCGTGATACAAAAATGCATATGAAATAGCCGAAATGATTGGGCAACTTGCAAAAAAATCAGCAAGTAAAATATATGCATACAAAAATAGCCGAAATGATTGGGCAACTCGCAATAAAAAGCAGCGAGTAAAAAGAAAAAAAACAGCCGAAATGATTGAGCACCGTGCCAAATAGACGAAATGATTGGGCAATCGCGACTTTCGCGATACAAAAAGCTGAAATGATAGAGCATCGCGGAAAGAAAACAAAAAAAATACAGATAAAAATGAAACTTTTGCCCTGCAGGTAAGTCCGTACTGACCCCTGTATACAATCCATAGGCATAAACGAAAAGGGAACCACATATCTCAACAAACTCTATCAAAGGGAGAGTCAGGTCTCAGCGGCAATATCTGCATCCCAGAAGACCTACAACGGCGTTCCTCCTCATTCCAGCAGGATACGGGTGTAATATCCACTGAGCGGAGCCATGGAAAAGTCCCTAGTTCCAGATCTCAACGGCAACATCTACAGCCTAGAGATCATCAAGGGCGTTCCTCCTCATTCCAGCAGGATGCGGACATGACACTACCAATCGGAGACACGGCAAAATCCCCAGTTCCAAGACCCTGCGGTTAACAGACAACCTAAAGTCAACCACCGACACCGTAGAAAACGGAGAAAGTCGATCCCGACACCATAGAAAACGGAGAAAGTCGATCCCGACACCGTAGAAAACGGAGAAAGTCGATCCCCGACACCATAGAAAACGGAGAAAGTCGACCCCGACACCGTAGAAAACGGAGAAAGTCGATCCCCGACACCGTAGAAAACGGAGAAAGTCGATCCCGACACCGTAGAAAACGGAGAAAGTCGATCCCGACACCGTAGAAAACGGAGAAAGTCGATCCCGACACCGTAGAAAACGGAGAAAGTCACCCCCGACAACGTAGAAAACGGAGAAAGTCGCCCCCGACAACGTAGAAAACAGAGAAAGTCGATCTCCGACACCGTAGAAAATGGAGAAAATCGATCCCGACACCGTAGAAAATGGAGAAAGTCGAGCCCCGACACCGTAGAAAACGGAGAAATTCGACCCCCGACACCGTAGAAAACAGAGAAAGTCGATCCTGACACCGTAGAAAACGGAGAAAGTCGATCCTGACACCGTAGAAAACGGAGAAAGTCAATCCTGACACCGTAGAAAATGGAGAAAATCAAATCTCAACCTCCCCGTCGAAGCAACGCTTTGACTCGGGAACTCAACTCATCAACCACTTACGAGTCATCTCGACTTGTAAGGGAGAAAATTCTCTTGCGAGATCCTTACGACTCTCAAGAGAAAGCATACTTAGGAATTCCCACGATTTCTAAGGAGAAAATACACCTACGGGATCCTCTCGACTCGTAGGGAGAAAAGTCTTTATGAGACCCTCATGGCTCATAAAGTTGAAAAGTCTTAGGTAACATACCCGAACCTGCTTCCCAAGCCATCGCTACCCTATAAAGGGTTCAAGACGAACTGTTACTTATTATCTACAAGCTGCACTTGCCAAAATTATATGCCATCGAAATCGAGGTGCTACTCAAGAGTACGTAAACTGCTTTGCGTCAAGTCAAAACAAAAAGGCATAACCCACGGACGTTAATCACATATTATGCAAGGCAATAAGGAGAACATTTGATTTACATCCAATTGAGCGTCCGAAGCGTACCCACTTATGTATGTGCGAAAAGGATAAAATAAATGCATGGAAGGGAAAAATTTGTTATTCATACTTCAGAAAGTTCTTACATTGATGAAAACAGTAAACAAAAGTATCATATTACAATGGCAAAACATTGAATCCGGGACATGGTGTAACAACCCTAATTTTCCTATACACTTTTCTATACAATTTTTTTTTCAAAATCCATAAAAGAGTATTTTAACCTGAGCACAATATATATAATTATTTTGTTTTTAAATAACTCCATTTCTTAGTGTACATAAAATTGTTTTAAAATTAAAGTATACTTGGAGTATTTAATGTTGCTGTTACCACTTTAAGTAATTATTTCACACCATAATTACAAGAAGGAGCTTGTAGCTCATTGGTATCACCTTGCACTACTGAACCAAGCCACCAGAGTTCAAATCCCATACCCCACATTATTTTTAATATTGATTTTTTTAAAACCTTTAGAATACCAAGAGTTTACACGTGCATATCTCACAAAAACCCCCACTACACCAAAAGATGTAACACTTGCAGGAGTTAGATGAACCGTCGGGGGGGATCCTGGCCGCCGGACTCGGCTGGGAATCGGCCAACTCGGCCGACTCAGTGCTCCGACCGAGTCACGGCCGAGTCACCCCCGAGTCGGTCGATTCCGGCGACGGCCCCAACATGAAAATTGTGTCTTTTCATATTCCCTATGCACCTGAAAATTTTTAGCCTCAGACCACTTCCAGAGCTCTTTAAAACCCCCAATTACTCCACTTTTAATACATTTTTATTACATTTTATCACATTTTTATTTAATACTTTTCATCTACCCTAATCCTAGCCTAACCCTATAAATACCAACCCTACACACCACCCTCTCACCCCTAAAATCCTAAGCTCACTCTCTCAAAATTTCCAAGAAGTGTGTACTTTGAAAACAAGTTCGCGGCGAAGCTCCGACGAAATTCCGGCGGGAATTCCGGCGACGTTTTTAGAAACACCCGGCGACGAAGCAACGCCTCGGCAACTCCCTTAGTTCCCCTACACTCCTTAGTATAGATCGAAATCCGTAAGTCCCATTCTATCCCCCTTTATATTTCTTTAAAATATGAAATTATGGAACCCGACGGAATCGGAACAAATCCGATTTCCGACTCGGTCTTCTATAAAATTTCACTTCTAATCAATTCAATCATGCTTAAACATCTTATTGTTGACTATTAAACATTCAACGAATAATTTGAACAAGTTTTCTCACATGAAATGATAACCTTTCCAATCTATCGTATTTTTCACTTTAATACCATCATGTTTCGATTTCACATTTAACCCCTAAACTTTGCTATACATTTAAAGTAGAGCACGAGGTAATGACCTACCTCCACACACACGCAAATACAAACCTAAACGAAATCATCAAAGAACTTAGAATACGATAAAACAAAACTTTCATTTAAATACCATATTCTTAATAAAATCATTCTTAAAAGTTTTGGATTTGATACGCTTTTAAACAAATACCTCTCATTAGAAAAAACGATAAGTTGTGGACATCGATCGTTTATCTAAACCTGACTTTGTGGTGTCTAGGCTAGGCAAGTGAGCTTAGATAACTTTAAAAGGCCCGTCTCACGATTCGTGAGCGGATCCTTCCTTCCTCACTTGTACTTACCTGGCCACAATTGGCGGTGAAGAGGCGATTTGAGGCTTCTAACGACTTGTCGTTTAGACCATTTAGAAATAGGCTAGTTGGTTTAGGAAACCCTAGAATCTAAAATACGGAAAATTTACACCTTTGCAAATAAATACCTTTTACTTTATAAAACCGTTTTCTAAACGATTAGTATTTTACAATCTTTCCAAAGCGCCGCTACAACCCACCTTTGGGGAACCCGTTCGGGATCGTGCGGTTTATCGCGCACCCTCGGGCTAGTAGTGCGAGATTCAGACCTCCGCAAGGAGCATTCGGTCTCGAAAGGTTTAAAATACGACATCTTAAGAAAATGAGATTTTTGGAATATAAAATATTTATTAAAATTATTTTTGTATAAACATATGTATATTTATCATTTAAATACCTATTTTATTATAATATAAATTTTCCACCTTTTTCTAAAAATCACAAGAATAAAGTTTACACTAAAATACCATGAACTTCAAATAATCAATATTACAGATAAATACCCTTATTTATAAAACTAGGATATTTTCACTAGAAATGTCACAACATAAAATCCACCCTCATTACAACTCTAAAGACGAACAATAAATACTTGAGGTGTATTTTGAAAAGTATATAAAAGTATTTTTACATAAAACCCCCTCAAGTTTTATAAATTACCCTAAGGACACTAGTAACTATAGGACTTCGATTCACATTTCTGATTGTCTGACTTGGGTTTGAGTCTGATTAATCTGACTTGAATATGATTCAAGTCAATCTATAATCTACAAGTTTCCAATTCAAATGAATACATGAATCCATGAATACAATTATCAATTTATACAACTAGACCGAACCGAACCATGGATATATATTACCTTTACATGATTCTCAGTATTCCATTTACATGACTCTACGGTTATAACCGTTTCCTGATATCATGGTTTCGGTTAGTCAGTCAATCAATCATGCAACCAATACAATTTACAATATAACAATACAAATAAGACATCGCGGGGTTTACGGGGTAGATTGGTACGGAAGATGTTAAAAGTGGCACGAGACGGTCAGATTTAAGACACCTAACATGAATCCAATTGCCGTTGTTCCGGGCCTTCTAACGGAGCCTTATACTCTATATTCCGTTTGCCCTGGTCTCTAGCATATAGAGACCCCTCTCGTATACACTGGCATTCTTCAGTACCAAGCTACAAACAACGGCGTTAATACAACATTACAATAATACAATACAACATTAAAAGCTACTCTCTCTCTCCTACTCTTTGTCTATTGCTCCCCTATCTTTAGGACTTACCGAGCGACCTGTTTGCTGACGACATTCTATTTCTTTCTTCTTTGAATGTCGTCAGGTGGTTTGGACCCGGCGGAGATCGAGCCATCTCAAGAAGACTTGGAGCAGTTTGCCGAAGACCCTACACTTTAGTTCATTGTACACCTTTCCATTTCAGTACTTTTTTTCATTTCTGTTATGCCATTGTTTAGGCATCGCTTTATTCCATGTATTTACTTTTCCATGCATTGTATAAAAGAATGTTAATAAATAAAGTTGCTGTTCAGTTCATATCTTTTGTCTTTTGTGTATTTACTTTATATTGCTTAGATACGCTTAGCGTATTTACTTCACAGTAAATACATCGTGGCCTCGTCACGTCCTCCGCCCGTATACTGGGAAGCGGGGTGTGACACATGGATTAAGAAATTCGAAAGTGAAGCTGTCTAAAATGTTTCTAGTCTCTCTAACCATTCTCGTGTGCATCCTCTCACGATCGCAAGCGTTAGGGTCTTTGCTGATGTCCTCCACCTTCTGATAAGCAGCGATTATCATCGTTTGTTGGAAAGTTTGATACAAAATATCAATGAGATTATCTCGTCGCTTCTTCAAGATCAGGCCCGTCAGATACACTGAGTGTACCTTATCTTCAGCGTCATCCAATGCATTAAGCGGCATGGCTTCATAAAATCCAGGAAGTGCTCCCCAAATTGCTCTCACTATAATCTTCAAGAGAGCGGAGCGACGGGGAAGTAGTCGACCGCTGTGTGCATTGAAACGATTCATAATTTCAGCGCATTGGGCGTTTGTAAACTCCTGGTTTTGACAACGGCCTTGTGCGTGAATGTCCTCATAAGAAATGATTTCATCAAGACAGTACAGATGAGCGGCCATAGTGCCTGAAAATGAAAATCAGTGAGAGTTTAGTGGACAGACTGATCAAGACACGGGGATTTAAACAACTCTTGATATCCATATGAAGAAAACAAGTGCGGATTAAGACACCCAACAAATTCGAATTTGTGCAATTAAGGAGGGAATCCTAAAAGGATTCTCATTTACTGACGGCCCCTCGGGCCAGGGAGTAAATCTCCCTTGAGAGCAGCGCTCTACAACAGATATGACATCTGTCATAATTAATGATGAAGGGAATAAAATTCCCCCCAAATATTCTAAAGAGCAATGCTCTGTGAAGAAGATGGAATAATCCATCCAAAAACCCTAAAAGAAAAGCTTTACTGAGTAAAAACTCTGAGATCTTTAAGATCTGCAAGATGAACTCTAAGAGTTCTTCTTTAATGGACCCTAAGAAAGATCTCTTTAGATCTATGATTTCAAAAGAGCAAAGCTCTGTTAAGAAAACCCTAAAAATTTCTTTAGATCCATGATCTGAAAAGAGCAAGGCTCTGTTAATGGGTGAAACCCTAGATTATGAAGTAATCCCTTCAAAAATTTAATCTTTACCTAAAATGTTCGACAGGGTTCTGTCTCTAAGAGAGTTCTTAAGACAAAGAGCTATACTCTGAAAGAGAATTAATTCTCAAGAGAAAACAAGAAGATGAACAAACAGTCATCTCAAGGGCCAAAGGCCCTATTTATAGGCACCGAGAACCGTTTCAACTTCTAAGTTGATCTAACGGCGGAGATGCTACCATCGCTGCACTCACATGTGAACCATGTGAGCGCAACGGTGGGGGGGCATTTGTTTCCCACAATCAGAGCAATGCTCTATTCAAATTTTGAAATTTGAAATGAAGCGGCGCTTCATAAAAGCGCTGGCGCCAAGAGCGCCAGCGCTAAGAGTCAAAGACTCTAAGGCAGCGCTCACGTGCAAAGCACGAGAGCGCTCGTGCCAAGTGCGCCAGCGCTAGGAGTCAAAGACTCTAAGGCAGCGCACACGTGCAAAGCACGAGAGCGCCTGCGCCAAGTGTGCCAGCGCTAAGAGTCAAAAACTCTGATGCAGCGCTCATGTGCAAAGCACGAGAGTGTTAGCGCTAAGTGCGCTAGCACCAAGAGTCAAAGTCTCTAAGGCAGCGCCTCACGTGTAAAGCACGAGAGCGCTGAGTGCCAAAGCCATTAGTCAAAGACTCTGAGGTAGCGCCTCACGTGCAAAGCACGAGAGCGCTGAGCGCCAGCGCTAAAGAGTCAAAGACTCTGAAGCAGCGCTCACGTGCAAAGCACGAGAGCGCCAAGCACCAGAACTAAATGTTCTCCACCGTTGGATCAAAAGATCCAACGAAAATGATAAATCATCAAAATTCATAATAAAATACTCCTCAGAATCTTTCCAAACAGGAAAGATTGTGTTCTGTAAATCAGAGCACCGTTGGATAATTGATCCAATGGTGATTAAAAATCACCACGGTACAGAACAAATTCTGTATGGAAAGATATTTTCCCAATCTTGTTAATAACAAGAAAACTATCTTCTATAAAACAGAAGACCTCGGATCAAAGATCCAACGGTGGATAAATTCCACAAATCAATTGGAGATCTCTCAAGGAGAGATTTCCTTAACTGATTCAACAAATCAGACTCCCCTATATAAAGGACTCAAGACTTCAAGTTTTGCATAGAGGACCCCCCCCAAATTTTGAGAAATTTCAAAGAGAAGAGCAAGCTCTCGGAAGAAGAACTTTTTCAAGGTAAATAAAATAGAGAGATAAAATCATCTCATAAAGAGAAGAATAACTTAGTTTCTTTTTCTAGATCATAGATCTATAAGACAGACGTCTTTCACAAAAGAAATCATAGCATCTCATCATAAAAGGGGGGAAGAAGAATTCAATTCTCTTCAGATCACAGATCCACAAAGACAAAGTGTCACGCCCCGCGTCACAGAGTGCGCTAAGATCGGCACGTGACAGAGCCAACCATGCTACCTGTGGCTAGGAAACATCCCTCCACAGTCACATTACGGCTGTCTATAAGATATCAAGAACAGTAGAAATAAAGTAAACTATCTAGTACATGTCCATATGCCAGAATAAACGAGTCAAGAAATAATACGCGGAAGCAATAGATCCAATAAACAATAACAATCTGGAAAGTAAAACATAACTAAGCTGGATACTAACTGGATCCCCACTGCTCGGCCCAATAGCGGAAGTACTCCTGATCAGCCTGCGACAAAGGCAGAGCATCTGGGCCATGCAAAACCCAGACGTCAGTGCGTCATAATATCAATAAATAATATAATCACAAGGTAACAGGACATGCAGGCATGAGTATAGACAGTAATAAAAGTATAACAGTAACACGAATAAGAAACAGTGAAGGGTATAAGCACATGTGACGTGCAGTGATCAATCTAAACTGTGCTACTGGGTTATCTATTCTAAAATTTGTTTGAAATCAATTAATGTAATCTTCTATGTAACTCAAAGAATATGTCCCGTTACCTCCCGGGACCACGGATTAGGAATATGTGAACCAAGAGTGGTTCTGTCCCGTTACCCCCCGGGACCACGGATCAAGATGTAAGAGTCACGAATAGCTCTGTCCCGTTACCCCCCGGGACCATGGATCAAGTAATACCCTTTTAAGTTACACTTTAGTTTACACTTTTGATTTCCCCATACTCCCAAGGTTATGTGTTCAAGTCAGGTATTGATAAATCTGGAGCTAATGCCAACACAGGATCAAGCAGGTACAGGTTTGTCTAAATAGACAACATGATATGTTCGTAGGGACAACAGGTCGAGATTGTCGGCATTAGTAACAAGATCAGGTATCAAGTTAAGCAGTGGTATATCAGGTCATGTCAGGCAGTGCACAGGTATCAAGCGGATGCTCATAATAAAACTATAGCAAGTACGGATGCACGATAATAGCATAGATGCACAAATATTTTGTCAGGGGTTACATCATGACTATGTAGGATGCACATTATCAAGCATGGGGTATTACTGTAACAATATTATGAATTAATACGACATGGCATGCAACTGGATATAAAGAATTAATGGTATGGGTACACAATAAAATATGGATGCATGAACAACTATCAGGGATTGCAACTATAGCTCCATTAATATGTAGGATGCACATTTTCTAGCATGGGGTGTTAATATAGCAGTAATATGAAATAACGTGACATGGAATGCCAATAGATATATAATTAATAGTATGGATGCACAAATATCGATCAGGGTTACATTTACAGTTCCAAGACTAAGTGAGATGCACATTATTAAGCATGGGGTGTTACTATAATAATAATATGAATTAATGTGATTTATAGATGCAGTTATATATATTTTAAATGATATGGATGCAAACGGGTATCCGAAAACAGTAAAACTGTAAAATGGATGCACAATGTGATAAACGGGTAACATTTTACTCATATGGATGCACAATACTATTCCTAGCACGTAGCGAGATGAATTAGCATGCGAATAAATATGTAAATACTGATATGGATGCATACGGATGTTATATAACAGTAAAATGATAAACTGGTAAATGCGGGATGCACAACTAAATAATATGAAATGGAAATATTCAATTGGATGCAGTATATTATAGTATAGTATGTAACAAGACAAGTTTGTATGTACTAAATAGGAAATAGATTGTACGGACGCATACGGATGTCCAAAAACGGTAAAACATGCCGAAATGATAATGTGGATGCATAACTAATCATTATGGAGTGTTATTATTCAAATGGATATAGAATATAGTAATATAGCATGTAGCAAGATTAACTTACCTCGATGGATCAAAATACGGATAACGCACGGCATGTCCGACGTCGGTAAAACGTCGCAAAGCATGCACGGCATGCGGGACGGGTCCAGGCAAGGCAAGAGGGTGATCACGCAGGCAAGATACGTTCACAGGATCTCCCGGGTAGTCGGCATCGAGCCCGGCTCCGGCGATCACCGGAAAACAAGAAACAAGATCAAGAAAGAAAAGAAAAGAGAAGAAGAAGAAGAAGAAGAAGAAGAAGAAAGAGAAGAAGGGGTTGGTGCTCACTGGGGTTGGTGCTCAGGAAACAGAAGAGAGGCGAGGGCTCGAGAGGAGAGAGAAAAAGGGGTTGTTAATTTGTTAGGAAATTAGTTTAGATTTAAATTTAAAAAATCTTTTATTAGTTAACTAAATTTTAATTTGTATCAGTTTATAAAATTAATATTATATAAATAAAATTTGATATTCTGGTAAATACAAACATAGTCCAAAACATGCCCGGGTCGGGTCTAAAATTTAGTTTTAAAATACGAAAAATATACATGCCGACCAAAATTAAAATTGGATATCCGGGTAACGAAACGCATACCCCCAAGAACGGATGCACGTACATGTGCGTAGCCATCTAAACAAGACCGTTGCACTGAACGGGACGAGAACAAGATGCGCGGATGCTACTACAGGGTCAGGGTATCAAGCAGGCCATGCAATGTATTTTTAAAATATTTTACGTGACTTTAAATGTTATATTTAAAATGCAGATGCCAGATAAATACCAATATGCAGTATGTAAATAAAAATAAAAGTGCACGGATCCATAAACAAGCCAGGATAAACCATAAACATGAACCAAGACTGGTTTCAAGCAAGCGGGTCGGGTCGGATGCAAATACAGATGTCAAATATACTATTCGCACCCAAAACACAGTAAATCAGAAAAATACCATAAATAAAGAAATACTTGAAACAGAACGGGTATAAATGAACTAGGATGTTACATTATACCCAACTACAAAAAGAATTTCGTCTTCGAAATTCGCAAGACAAGAAAAGATAAACAATCAAGAATTTACAAGAATAGGTATGGAAACTTCTGTCGAATCTCGTCTTCTCGTTCCCAAGTCGATTCTCCGTGTGAGCGGTTCCCCCATGAAACAAGTACTAGAGGGATAACCTTGTCCTTGAGGACCTTTTCTCTTCGATCAACGATCGATATCGGTCGTTCCTCAAAGGTCAAATCCTCCCTTACAGTCAGCTCCGAATGATTTAGCACGTGTGTTTCATCTCGAACTTATTTACGGAGTTGAGATATATGAAACACGTCATGAACATTCGCCAAAGATTGTGGTAAAACCAATCGATAAGCCACTTCTTCAATACGCTCCAAAATCTCGAAAGGCTCCACGAATTGAGGAATAAGCTTGCCTCGACTCCCAAAATGAATCACTCCTCTAGTCGGTGATATCTTCAAGAATACCAGATCACCAATAGCAAACTCTAGAGGTCTTCTCAATGTGTCCATCCAACTCTTCTGCCGATCTTGTGCCGTCTTCATATGATTCCGGATAGTATTAACTTTCTCTACTGTTTGCACGATCAAATCCGGTCCCAACAATCTTTGTTCTCCAATATCGTCCCAACAAACAGGTGAACGACACTTGCGACCACACAACGCTTCGAATGGAGCTATCTGAATAGTCGCCTGAAAGCTGTTATTGTAAGAAAACTCCACCAAGTGTAGATGATCCTCCCACGAACCCTTGAAGTCCAACATGCAAGCTCTTAACATATTTTCAAGAGTTTGGATCGTTCTCTCTGACTGGCTATCTGTCTGAGGATGATAAGCTGTGCTAAATTTCAATCGCGTCCCCAAACTTTCCTATAAACTCTTCCAGAAGTGCGATAAGAATCGGGTATCACGATCGGAAATGATGCTCATAGGTACTCCATGCAATCTCACAATCTCCTGTATGTACCGTTCTGCTAACGCTTCCGTAGACTGACCAACTCGAAATGGAATGAAATGAGCTGCCTTGGTCAATCGATCAACAATCACCCAAACTGCATTGTTGCCCTTTGGACTCCGCGGTAGAGCTGTCACAAAATCCATGGTTATATGTTCCCACTTCTACTGAGGAATCAGAAGTAGTTGCAATAAACCAGCTACCTTTTGATGTTCAGCCTTAACTTGCTGACACACCAAGCACTTCGCTACAAAGCGAGCAATCTCCCTTTTCATGCCTTCCCACCAGAAATGCTGTCTTAGATCGCGGTACATCTTCGTGCCTCCTGGATGTACGGAATACGCGGAACTGTGTGCCTCCTTCATAACTTCTTCACGAATGTCTCCTTTCGGCACACACAAACAGCTGCCAAATCGCAAAGAACCATCTTCATGAATCAACAAGTCTGTTCGAAGTCCAGCTTCAACCTGTTCTCGAAACTTCTGCAATCTTGGATCATGTGATTGCGCTGCTTTAATACTCTAGATCAACGACGACTGAACTTGCAGCTGCATCAACTTTCCCGAAGAATGTGGTAGCACGATCTCCAACTTGAATCTCCAAAAATCTTCGATAAGCTCCTTTTATGCAGTCAACATCCGAATTGCTGGCAACCGACTAAGCGCATCCGGCACTACATTAACTTCCCCGGATAGTACTTAAGATCAAGATCGTAGTCAGCCATCAGCTCCAACCATCTACGCTGCCTCATGTTAAGCTCTTTCTGTGTGAACACATACATTAGTCTTTTGTGATCGGTGAATACTTTGACCCATTCGCCCAATAAGTAGTGTCTCCAAATCTTCAGAGCGAAAATCACTGCTGCAAGCTCAAAATCATAAGTTGGGTAATTCTTCTCATGGATCTTCAACTGTCTCGATGCGTAAGCTATAACCTTCCCATGCTGCATCAAAACACATCCCAAACCTTTCCCAGATGCGTCGCTGTGAATTACCAAACCTCCGGAACCGTCTGGTACAGTCAAAATAGGAGCGGTTATTAATCTCTGCTTCAACGCCTCAAAAGCCGATGCATATTTATCCGTCCATACGAATGGTACTTCCTTACGCGTAAGCTTGGTCAAAAGCTCAGCCAAACGAGCAAAATTCTCCACGAACCTTCTGTAATAGCCGGCAAGTCCAAGAAAATTTCTGATCTCTGTTACGTTCTTCGGAATCGGCTAATTTTGAACTGCTGCAATCTTCTCAGGATCAACGACGATTCCATCTCCGGATACAACATGCCCCAAAAACTTCACTTCTTCAAGCCAAAACTCGCACTTGCTCATTTTTGCATACAATCTTTCTTGTCTCAATGTTTGCAGTGCGATCTTCAAGTGTTCCGCATGCTCTTCAATGCTCCTCGAGTAGACCAGAATATCATCGATGAACACCACTATAAACTGGTCCAAGAATGGTGAAAAGATTCGGTTCATCAAGTCCATAAATATCGCTGGTGCATTCGCGACTCTGAATGACATCACTAAATACTCGTAATGTCCATATCGAGTTCGGAACGCAGTCTTGCAAATATCCTCTGGTTTAACTCGGACATGATGATATCCGGATCGCAAATCCAGCTTCGAGAATACCCTCGCGCCATTAAGCTGCTCGAATAATTCGCCAATGCGAGGGATCGGGTACTTGTTCTTAATAGTCACCCGGTTTAATTCTCGATAGTCGATGCACATCCTCCTTGTGCCATCTTTCTTCTTGACTAGAAGAACTGGAGCTCCCTAAGGTGAAATGCTGCTGTGAATCCAACCCTTCTCAAGTAATTCGATAACCTGCTTCTTGACTCTTCCAACTCCACTGGTGCCATCGGATAGTACGCCTTTAAGATTGGCGCTGCACCAGGAACAAGATCGATCGCGAACTCCACATCTCGTTTTGGCGGTAAACCCGAGATGTCCTCGAAAACGTCCATAAACTCTTGAACTACAGCTGGCGCTTCCTCCTTATCAACTTCCATTGTCGAAAGAACATTGCTTGTTGGCCTAGCCCTAAACTCGACTGGCCCGACAAAACTGCTTCCTCCAGCGAAAACAAACTCCGGATGTCCGGGAATCTGGAAAATCACTTTCTTTGCCCTACAATCAATGTGAGCATGGAAAGTGCCAAGAAAATCCATTCCTAAGACAACATCATAACTGTCGGTATCGATCACCAAGAAATCCGCAAAACATGAACTGGTAAGCAATGAAACTGAGAGAACCAAGGAAATTTCACGACCATGAATCAAGGAAATGAATCAAGACCAGGATTCCAAGTTACTTAAATAGAGTACCGCATTGTAACCATGCTGCAGTTCATAGTTACAATCACATAACTCCGTTCAAGTCGCCTAAATCCTAGTATTAGAATCAAAGGAATAGGACGGAAGAAACAATAGGGAACCAAAAGAATTTCAACTCGAGATGCAAATTTGTTTGCATATCGTCAGGACAGGGGTCAAGAGAAAGATATGATTCAAGAATCATGATAACAATATGGCAGGACATGTTCCTAATAACGGATTTTCTGATTCGTGTATTGGGTCCAATACCCAACTATAAAAAAATCAAACCCGATTAACCTAAATCCTATGGCTCTGATACCAAACAAACCCTGTCATGCCCCGCGTCCCAGAGTGCGCTAAGATTGACACGTGACAGAGCCAACCATACCACCTGTGGCTAGGAAACATCCCTCCACAGTCACATTACGGCTGTCTATAAGATATCAAGAACAGTAGAAATAAAGTAAACTATCTAGTACATGTCCATATGCCAGAATAAACGAGTCAAGAAATAATATGCAGAAGCAATAGATCCAATAAACAATAACAATCTGGAAAGTAAAACATAACTAAGCTGGATATTAACTGGATCCCCACTGCTCGGCCCAACGACGGAAGTACTCCTGATCAGCCTGCGACAAAGGTAGAGGATGCGGGCCATGCAAAACCCAGACGTCAGTGCGTCATAATATCAATCAATAATATAATCACGAGGTAACAGGACATGCAGGAATGAATATAAACAGTAATAAAAGTATAATAGTAACACGAATAAGAAACAGTGAAGGGTATAAGCATATATGACGTGCAGTGATCAATCTAAACTGTGCTACTGGGTTATCTATTCTAAAGTTTGTTTGAAATCAATTAATGTAATCCTCCATGTAACTCAAAGAATATGTCCCGTTACCCCCCCGGACCACGGATCAGGAATATGTGAACCAACTGTCCCGTTACCCCCCGGGACCACGGATCAAGATGTAAGAGTCACGAATGGCTCTGTCCCGTTACCCCCCGGGACCACGGATCAAGTAATACCCTTTTAATTTACACTTTAGTTTACACTTTTGATTTCCCCATACCCCCAAGGTGATGTGTTCAAGTCAGGTATTGATAAATCTGGAGCTAATGCCAACACAGGATCAAGCAGGTACATGTTTGTCTAAATAGACAACAGGATATGTCCGTAGGGACAACAGGTCGAGATTGTCGGCATTAGTAACAAGATCATGTATCAAGTCAAGCAGTGGTATATCGGGTCATGTCAGGCAGTGCACAGGTATCAAGCGGATGCTCATAATAAAACTATAGCAAGTACAGATGCATGATAAGAGCATTGATGCACAAATATTTTGTCAAGGGTTATATCATGACTATGTAGGATGCACATTATCAAGCATGGGGTATTATTGTAACAATATTATGAATTAATATGACATGGCATGCAACTAGATATAAAGAATTAATGGTATGGGTACACAATAAAACATGGATGCATGAACAACTATCAGGGATTGCAACTATAGCTCCATTACTATGTAGGATGCACATTTTCTAGCAGGGGGTGTTAATGTAGCAGTAATATGAACCAACGTGACATAGAATGCCAATAGATATATAATTAATAGTATGGATGAACAAACATCGATCAGGGTTACATTTACAGTTCCAAGACTAAGTGGGATGTACATTATTAAGCATGGGGTGTTACTATAATAATAATATGAATTAATGTGATATATAGATGCAGTTATATATATATATATATATATATATATATATATTAAATGATATGTATGCAAACGGGTATCCGAAAACAGTAAAACTGTAAAATAGATGCACAATGTGATAAACGGGTAACATTTTACTCATATGGATGCACAATACTATTCCTAGCATGTAGCGAGATGAATTAACATGCGAATAAATATGTAAATACTGATATGGATGCATACGGATTTCATATAACCGTAAAATGATAAACTAGTAAATACGAAATGCACAACTAAATAATATGAAATGGAAATATTCAATTGGATGCTATATATTGTAGTATAGTATGTAACAAGATAAGTTTGTATGCACTAAATAGGAAATAGATTGTACGGACGCATACGGATGTCCGAAAACGGTAAAACAAGTCGAAATGATAATGTGAATGCATAACTAATCATCATGGAGTGTTATTATTCAAATGGATATAGAATATAGTAATATAGCATGTAGCAAGATTAACTTGCCTCGATGGATCACAATACGGATACGCACGGAACGTCCGATGTCGGTAAAACGTCCCAACGCACGTATGGCACGCGGGACGGGTCCAGGCAAGGCAAGAGGGTGATCACGCAGGCAAGGTACGTTCACAGGGTCTCCCGGGTCGTCGGCGTCGAGCCCGGCTCTAGCGATCACCGAAAAACAAGAAACAAGATCAAGAAAGAAAAGAAAAGAGATGAAGAAGAAGAAGAAGAAGAAAGAGAAGAAGGGGTTGGTGCTCACTGGGGTTGGTTCTCAGGAAACAGAAGAGAGGTGAGGGCTCGAGAGGAGAGAGAAAAAGGGGTTGTTAATTTGTTAGGAAATTAGTTTAGATTTAAATTTAAAACATCTTTTATTAGTTAACTAAATTTTAATTTGTATCAGATTATAAAATTAATATTATATAAATAAAATTTGATATTCTGGTAAATACAAATATAGTTCAAAACATGCCCGGGTCGGGTCTTAAATTTAGTTTTAAAATACGAAAAATATACATGTCGACCAAAATTAAAATTGGATATCCGGATAACGAAAATGCATACCCCCAAGAACGGATGCACGTACGTGCGCGTAGCCATCCAAACAAGTCCGTTTCAATGAACGGGACGAGAACAAGATGCGCGGATGCTACTACAGGGTCAGAAGTATTAAGCAGTCCATGCAATGTATTTTTTAAAATATTTTATGTGACTTTAAATGTTATATTTAAAATGCAGATGCTAGATAAATGCCAATATGTAGTATGTAAATAAAAATGAAAGTGCACGATCCATAAAACAAGCCAGGATAAACCATAAAAATGAATCAATACTGGTTTCAAACAAGCGGGTCGGGTTGGATGCCAATGCAGATGTCAAATATACTATTCGCACCCAAAACACAGTAAATCAGAAAAATTCCATAAATAAATAAATACTTGAAACAGAACTGGTATAAATGAACTAGGGTATTACACAAAGCCTTTCACAAAAAAATAAAAATAAAAATAAGAGATTGTAACATCTCCTATAAAAATAAGAACTTTGTTCTTAGACTCACGAGACAAAGTCTCTTATAGATGAGAATTTAATTCTCAGAGCACAGAACTGATCAAAATTGCTTAAAAAGAGCCTTAGCGCTCCAAGACTGGTGCACAACGCCGCAGCGCTCCTAGCGCTCCAATTTAAAGGAGCGCCTCAGCGCTCCAAGTCTGGCGCACAGCGCCGCAGCGCTCCTAGCGCTCCAATTTAAACAAACGCCTCAGCGCTCTAAGTCTGGCGCTCAGCGCCCAACACTCCAAGCGCTATTTTAAAGGAAGCGCCCGGCGCTCTAAGGTTGGTACTCAGCGCCAAGCGCACCACGTGCTTCTCACGTATACGCTATTTCGTAAATAGCGCTCTGTGTTCGCTGACTGGCGCTCAGCGCCAAACGCGGCATGTGCTCCTCACATGTGCGCTATCTCACAGGAAGCGCCTTAGCGCTCTAAACCTGGCGCTCAGCGCCAAGCGCGCCACGTGCACCTCACGTGGGCACTGAGGAAACATAAACTATTCTTTAAATAAAACCCCAGAGCAATAATGAGGGCTCAACACTCAATAAAAGACAAAAATGTTGTCAGAACCCAAACCAATGCTCAGTATTGTTAAATAAAAAGGACTGAGCCTAATTAAATGTTTAACATTTTAACTGAGTGGGCCGAGCCCATTTTGGCCGCAGATCTCTAATTCAGATTAATTGAGCCCATATGCTCATAAATCTTTTTAACTGATCTTAGCCCCAAACTTGACTACAGATCTCCCAACCAACATTGGTTCAAGGGTACATCTCTTCATTTCTCTGATATGTGTCGTTGTAATTCTTCAACGTCTTCAAAGAGGTGGCGGGTCCTGATAACCAGACATTCCATGGACTATGATGTCCTTAAACTTTACGGACTGTGGGGTCCTTAAACTCATGGACTGTGATGTCCTTAAACTTTATGGACTGTGAGGTCCTTAAACTTTATGGACTGTAAGGTCCTTAAACTCATAGACTATGATGTCTTTAAACTTTATAGACTATGATGTCTTTAAACCGTCACGGACTATGATGTCCATAAACCCAATAGACCGCAATGTCCCTAAACTAAAACAGTAGAGCCCAAATGCTCTTTTGTTGGATCTAAATGATCATGTTAAGTAGATCTTAGTCTAAAATTAAACTAACGTATCCTTAATAAACGTTTAAGTTGATCTTGATCTTAATGAGATTAACGATCCTTAAACCCAAACCAAACCCAAATCTAAGAAAATATGGATTTGGACTAATCCACGCCCTACGAGCGACAACATAAATTAGTCTCCGTATACAATCCACGGGCAACCAAAAATAAAACAAACACACACGACATGAAATGACCATCTAGAGAAGGAGAAAGTGGTTACCGCTATGCGGTAGTGTAATTAACTGCAGGGGCTTGCGCCTGCAGGGAAGAGCGTCTCCACAATCAAAAACCCCTCGTACACGAGGGGGAATCTGATGAAATCTACTACAACAGCCGCATCCGTCTAAACCTCCGATACACAGTGCCATAAATAAACTTGGCATCTTCGGAGAGGTGGACGGATAAAACCAAATAGCATCTGCCCCCAAAATTCAGGCCAGACATCTCAATGTCCCGGTCGCGTCTTTCGGTGGCGAACAACGGTTGAGGAGGCCGAAGCTCCAGGACAAGTCATCACTGGTAATCTCCCCCATCCTTTCAAACCTTTCAATCCTTGTATATCGTTATACTTTTCCTATATCTAAACATGATCTCACATAACTTAGGTACTATACTAGTAGCCACCCTTCCCGCAGTTGCACTTTTCGACACTGGGGAATCACATTGCTTTATGTCGCAATGGTTCATCCGAACTCATGCGATCCCAGTTAAACCACTCATTTCAAGCTGGAATATCAGTTCCGGGAATGGAATCTTGAAAGAAACTTTGGGGTATGATCAGTGCCCAGTTGCGGTTTGCGGTCGAGAATTCTATGCAAATTTCAAAGTACTGGACATACCAAATTTCGATGTTGTGTTGGGAATGGATTGGCCGGGAGTATTCTATGTTACTATTGAATTCCGTCAAAGGAGATTAGTATTTGAGATACAAGATCACCCAGTTTTCTATATTAAAAGTGTAGATAGAACCTTGGAGCCAGGAAGCTACCGTGCTAAACCGAAGAATGCAGAAGTATTCTCTCTACCTGCGGAAGAAGAAAAACCTGAAGTAGTTCGAGAGTTCGAGAATGTGTTCCTTGAAGATATATCAGGTTTGCCTCCCGATCGAGCTTTTGTGTTTAATGTAAGTCGATGTCGCGCACCCCGCGGGTCATGGGAAGACGGAATATGCAAAACACGATTTTTTCAAGTTTCGCAACACCGACCAAACTCCAGGATCTTTACTTGAACCTTAACTAACTAAAGTAAAAGAGGTTTAAATACTATGAAGAAAGTTATACCTCCTAGTATCAAGTCCTTCGGGTCTTCTTGTCCTCTTCTCCCTGGCTCCTCGAAGTGTACGGATCACGCTTGATCGTCGGCCTCCTCAAGTCAAAGGCGATCCACACGAGAGTCTATAGTTCGAGCTCCAACCTCTAAACCGAGGTAACTAGGATACCTAGTTCGCTAAACTAGATAGCCTAGAGGATGTAGAGAGTGATGATGGATTAGTTTGTCTCAAAATACCCTAGGTTTCTCAACACATGAGACTTTAGGGTTGAGGAAGAAGAAGAAAGCTTAAGGAGATAAGAGTGTAGTAGTGAGCATTGTATAAAGAATAACTAAGTATTTGTGAATAATGAAGCATACAATAATTCACAATGAATCAAGCATGCCTCAATAGTCACTAAAACATGAGTCACCCCATGAGTCACCAAGTAGCCATGCTTCATTAAATGCAAAGAACACCTCATACCTCCACCTCATTAACCATTTAATCAAAAATGGTTATACAAAAAATGAGGTGTCTTCTTCTATAAGCACCCTTGCATAATTACAAGAATACCCCTCACCGTATATACATATTTGTATCCGT
Source organism: Agapanthus africanus (assembly GCA_030015575.1). NCBI lineage: Eukaryota > Viridiplantae > Streptophyta > Magnoliopsida > Asparagales > Amaryllidaceae > Agapanthus > Agapanthus africanus. The sequence goes on from CM057337.1 coordinate 717,954,059, forward strand.
ATTCCAAAAAATATGAATACAAAGATATGAAAATAATCCAATAATCAAATACTAGGATCCGGCTTAAACCAAAGCCCACTAGTATTATCCGTCCGAATCATGATCCGTGCAAAGTACACGTATATGATCGAACCCTGCCGTAAAACCATACGGCTTCTACATTGTTTCGCCCGAAGCAAGGAAACCCTTTGTGTGGGACTCTAAAGACTCGACAGTACGCTGGCAGTGGGTTTAACCACAAGCACGTCAGTGGTACTAGCTGCATGTAATGGCTACCCAGGTATCTGTCGATAAGAAGGCCGATGAGCAAACTCATCCGAACTCTTACTGAGCCTATCCGTGACAATCTCCGTACAGTCCGGTCTGTTCGTCTAAGAGTATCGCATATCGGGCCTAGGGGAGGTAACCGTTAGACCCCTAATAGCGCAATAAGTCGTGTCGGAGTAGAGCCTAAAACATCCTGAGAAACTATTGGAGCGCATACCAGTAAATCTCGTTTGCCCTGGCCAAGGACTTTGTGTAATGGCTTTCCGAACATATCGTGATATTAACCCTTAATACCGGGAGAGACGAATCCTATATAACCGCTACTGCCTCTAAGTGCTTCAGGATTGCACCCAACTACTACCTGTTTGCACAACTCTTTGAGCCGTGGTAGGGTAGTAATCTAAGAACTGTGGGAACACACTTGAGATGAAGCGGTGATGTCAAGTCAACGGACTAAGCTGTACTCATGTCACCTGGGAACTGGTACCTGACGATAGGTATAATACCAACTAGCAGTTCCCCACGAGTTCTGTCCAGTGTAACTCATAACCCAATGAACACCTCTATACTATCTCCAGTATGACGTACTAATCGCTGTGGGACAGACCATCTCTCCTGCTGGGATAAGAAGCGTATACACTAGTCTACTCTGGAGTATCGATACCCCGTCTTGATAATCCTACGACTAGGGACCTGTATAAGGATCTGCTTATAGACTACACAGTCCCCACTAGTATGCCTGCCATCACAATGCTGGTAGTCAAGCAAAGATCTTAAGGGCTCTACCAATATATATAAGCGATATGCTAAAAGAAACATATGCATATATTGAGGTAGAATCAAACCAAGTAGCATACTACCATATTGAGCAAGACTGTTATTATATCCGTGTATATCCTAAGATTCCAAATGTAATATACAAATCAGTACTATACAATAATGGCCTCTAGGATATATATCACTAACATTTAGTATTGATTTACAACCTGGCGCACAACCTATAATCAAAGCTCCATACCGATTAAGTCCGGAAGGATTGAAGGAGATCAGTATTCAGTTGGATGAACTACTGAAGAAAGGTTGGATCCGACCCAGTACTTCAAGTTGGGGATCTCCGGTGTTACTCATGAAGAAGAAAGAAGGTTCCTACAGGATGTGTGTGGATTATCGAGCTTTGAATGAAGTGACGATTAAGAACAAGTATCAACTACCACGCATCGATGACCTTTTCGATCAGTTAAGTGGGTCTTGTGTATTTTTAAAGCTAGATTTTCATTCGGGATATCATCAGGTGAAGGTCAAAGAGTCCGACATTCCGAAGACGGCGTTTAGGACTCGTTACGGTCATTATAAGTATCTCGTAATGCCATTTGGAGTGACCAATGCACCTGCCATCTTTATGAACCTGATGAACCAAGTTTTTTGAGAGTACTTAGACAGGTTCGTTATCATCTCCATCGACGACATCCTGGTGTATTCAATGAATCGAAAAGAACACGCCGAGCACTTACGCATTGTCCTGGAGACATTACGACAACACCAACTCTACGCCAAGTACATCAAGTGTGAGTTCTGGCTAGATCAAGTCGGATTTCTCGGACATATCATTTCAGGAGAAGGAATCTCTGTGGATCCAGCTAAGGTGTCAGCTGTCAGTGAGTGGCTGACACCAAAGATGGTGAAAGATATACGAAGTTTCTTGGGCTTACCAGGATACTACCAACGATTCATTGAAAGCTTCTCAAAGATCGCAACATCCCCGACCAAGCTCACACGTAAAAACGAAGCATTCTTGTGGTCAGAAGCATGTGAAAAGGATTTTGTAGAACTCAAGTCGAGGTTAACCTTTGCACCTATTCTTGTAATACCGAATCAATCTGGCGGATTCGTTGTGTATTGTGATGCGTCCGGTAAAGGATTAGGATGTGTTCTACACCAGCATAGAAAGATTATGGCTTTTGCATCAAGGCAACTAAAGGTTCATGAACGCAACTATCCAACACATGATCTAGAATTGGCAGCCGTCATATTCGCACTCAAGATTTGGTGCCACTATCTTTTAGGAGAACAATTGGATATATAAACTGATCATAAAAGTCTTAAGTATGTATTTACTCAAAAGGAACTCAACATGCGGTAGAGAAGATGGCTAGAACTCATGGCGGACTTGTTAGTTATGTATATGCCCCAGAGGCCAATATTGTACATATGATGTATATTATAGTGGATGCTTGGATATATAGAGTTCTTGTTCAATATGATAGTATGCTATCTGGTTGTTCTTTGTCTTAACATGTTGACTTGTATTGGGTTACTGTCTTTCTCTCACATGTTGATAAAGCCCTTAGGATATGTACTTGACTACTAGGACTATGATGCAGATCATACTAGTGGGGCCATAGTAGTCCACAAGTACATCCTATAACTGTTCCTAGTCGAGGGTGTATCGACACAGGGCATCGATACTCCAGAGTAGACTAGCGTATACGCATCATGAACCAGATGATGAACGATGGATGATCCCACATCCATTGATGTTTGACATCAAAGATGGTATACGGGTGCTCAGTGGAGACTGGGTATACTGAACGGACTCGCCGAGAACTCCTTGTTGGTATTATACCTAACGTCAGATAGCAGTTCTCTGGTGACACTGGTACATGTTAGTCTGTAGACTCGAGATCGTCATAGAGTCTTGTGTGATTCCCACTGTACTTTAATTTCCACCTTACCACGTTCATTAGAATGTGCAAAACGGTAGTTTTGGGGTACAGTCCCGAATCACATGGAGGCAATGAGTGATAGGAGGGGTTTCGTCTCTCCCGGTATTGGGGGTTGATGTTGCGATGTGTTTGATTGGCTATAACTAAAAGTCCCTGGCCAGGGCTTATATGGGGATCTACTGGTAAGTGTTATCAGTAGTTTCTCTATCTGTTATGAGCCTCACATAGACACGACTTATCGGTTACTGGGGTCTGACGTTTACCACCCCTAGATTGGATATGCGACATATCAGACGAAGAGATCGGACTGTATGGTAGTGTTTACTAATTGGATTTACAGGAGTTAGAGCAGACTTGCTTGTTGATCTTCTGATCGCTCAATACCCGGGTGACCGTTACGTTTAGCTGACCGCTTGCGGCTTGTTGGTGTTTGATGTGATCATCACCTACTACCGGCGTATTGACGAGTCTTTAGAGTCCTACATAGAGGTTTCCTGGCTTAGGCAAAATGAAGTAGGTGCACATATGCGATATGTGCGGGAACGAGATTGATACGTGTATGTGATGCCGTATTCTATTCTCGCGATATGTGATATCGACCGGTTATATGTGATATAGCCGGGTTATCAGATCAAGTGTTGATTCGATGAAATAATATATATATATATATTATGCTCACTTAAATATTTATTATTCTCACTTATGATACATTTAACATATATGTGATATATGTTTATTATATTGTTTTCTATTGTTACATAAATATTATATATGTGATATATAATATTGTGACATGCTAGGTTATACATGCAACAAGAATGTATGAGAATTATACCATGCTACATATAATGTTTGGGTTTAAATTCTTAAGTAATTCAAAATTATGGAAATGAGTCATGGTGGAAGCTTCATGAAGCTTATTGATAACCATTGACAAAGTCCACCCATTTTGTTTTGCTTAAGATATTTTCTAACCCAACCATGACACATAGCCATGGTTAACTCTCTACATGGGTTAGGTTTTGACATATACTAATCCATGGTTGCATTTCTAACCTTATCTCATTCATTCATCTTCTTCTTCCTCATCTCATTTTTGCTCTATAGTTTTGAGATCAAGAAGAAAAATAGTGAGAAATTAAATACTAAAGTGAGCAAAATTCCTACTTCATCATCCTCTTCTATACTAGCCATATAGATTAGTGTGTTAGCTTCACTAATTTCATATTAGTGAAGAGTGAGCTTAAGTCCGTGTTTCCTCGACGTAGATCATCACAGACTTTGAAGACTTTAAGCAAGGATGCATCGTACATCTTGTGGGGCCTCTCAAGAGTTCGGGAGCTCATGGATCGCAGCGAAGAGACTACTGCTTGGAGCTTTTGAAGCGAAGGAACGGACTACAAAGGTTGTAATCCCTATCACTTAGATATAAAGTTGTTTACATGCAAAGTTAACCTTAATTCTCTAGTTCAATTCCTTGGTTGGTTTATTTAGCACCCCAAAATTTTAATATAGCATGTTCGATGCTTGCCAAAACCTTGCTGAGGTGCTAAGCTAACCCTACAGTGGTATCAGAGCCAAGCTAGAGCATTAGGCATTATCTAGACGAAGTTAGAATTCCGATCGAACTCCGAAAACCCGATTTGGACCCCCTTTCTGGAAATTTTTCATGTTAAAAATATTCATAAAATCATGCAGGGAATTCTATGGACACACCTGAAAAATGAAACCCTAACTCATCTAAGTGACCGCAGATCCGCGGCCAAAACATGGTTTTGGCGGCGGATCCGCGGCGCTACTTGAGAGGCTTGGGTCGGGCCCTTCAGCTGTAGGTCCGTAGAAACTATGGTATGTCTCTGGTTAACTTTAACAGTGCTCAAGTGTTGAGCTCTCTGGGAAATTTTGGGAATTTGTTGAATCGATCGAATTGTCTAACTTCGCCTAGCTATCTGTGAATGTGATACAATATGTGGAATTCATATAGTTAGGCATGAAATCCATAATATGTGATATTTCAGGTCTATGATGTCTAAGGTGATTGTGGATTCCAAATGTTGTAGTTTTACATTTTCTTTTCTGCGACCGTAAGTGTAATATGTGGTGTATCACCATTTTTGTTGCTATACATCAACGACAATTGGGATGCGCATATTTACTTACGTTGATGACATGTGATATTATGTGTTGCTGTGATATGTTATATTGGATCGTCGTGATTAGAATAACCGGGGGTTTTATGAAAGATGAGAGTTTTTATTTTCATTCATGTAAAATTCATTGTATGTAATATTTTTTTATTGGGGCACTTCCGAGTTGAGGATGATGTCACCATTGTTGTATATTATTTATTTTTCCGCATTAGAATAGACCCAAGACGGGGAGCACAAGTAATCGGGTTCTAGGGTCCAGTGGGAGACCATCTCGAGGAGTCGAGACTGGGTCTCCTAACTCTAGAATTGGTAGGATTGCTTACCGCTCTCGTAGAGGTCTAGGGATGTGGGTTTGGCTATTCATCACGACCGTGAAATCCGTGTTTTTACTGGCTTAAATAAAACTCGGAATTCCTAGTATATCCAATATTTCATATGTGATTCTTCTGCTGCTGATATTCTGTGATGTGATCATTTTATATGCGTGAGACGAATGGTTATACTATATATATATATATTACTTTCATTTCTTCTGTGATGCTTAGGAAGCATAATTGATGGGAATTCATTAATGAGAATACTGAAAAGAAAAGAAACCTAAAAGATGTTGTAAAATCAGATTTTCAAAAAGGGTAACTCTAGTTTTTTGCTTTGCATAGCGGTATTCCTTATAGAATATCCAGCACCTTATTCGATAAGGAAAGAGCCGAGAACCCTTCACCGGGAGTGACCTCTTTAGCGAAACTAGCAGATGCTACAACTCACTCGGTTTTGTTTTTGATTACTTCTATAGTTCTTGCTTTGCATAACGGTATTCCTTGTAGAATATCCAGCACCTTATTCGATAAGGAAAGAGCCGAGATCCCTTCACCGGGAGTGACCTCTTTAGCGAAACTAGTAAAAGTCTAAAAAACACTCCTTTACAAAATCACTTATTTCTACAACGATATCAAGTTCATTACGCTCAAGGTTTTCATAAAAACCTGTCGTAGCCCTCCGTCATTTCAGATAAAGACTATTTAGTATTCGTGCTGCGTTTGTTGGCCTTTGTCAAGGCGTAGTGTGCTGTAGTTGACTAGTACTTATCTGCATAAGCATGTGATGCGATTAGATTAAGGTAGTCGTACGACCTTGTTGGCCTTTGTCAAGGGTCGTACAGGTGGGTTTAATTCAATCGGGAAATGACAAGTTGAACTTGACTAGCATCCTATGGTTTGTTGGCCTTTGTCAAGATCATAGGGGGTTAGGGGCAAAACATTATCAGGAATTTCAAGTGTTGAAATTTGCAATAAGATTGCATACCTTCTATGAAATAGTTGGATCCCGATACCCACTACGAGTAAGAGTTACTCCTGGGAGAATTTCACACATGACAATTAGCCTATCAAGTAGGTGTCTAGAAAGGTGTTAACGGGGTTATGCCTCTGGAAAAACGAGGTTTATTTTAATTAGGTCCGTGCGTAAGCACGGGGAACCTCCCTCAAAGTACCAACACTGGCCTGGCTGAAAGATTGGCGAACTTGTAAGGTGAAATTAATCCCGGCTAGTCTTACCTTTTAGGGTTTGAAGGAAGATTTGATGAAAAGCAGTGGGAGCCATCCTGATTAGATAAGATAATAACCAATCTAATTTTGCAAGAGCATACGCTAAAGTGTTTTCTTCTCTCTCTCTCCAGGTAGAGACCATGTCGGGCCTTAACCAAGATAATAATATGGATGTATTGACCGAACCCACTTGTTATACTGAGCAGGGGAACGTTGATCCCGTTCTTTCTTATAATTGTTATAAGTTTGAGCAGGAAATAGGGGAATATCCGGATTCCCATGCCGCCCAAACGAAGAACAAGCATAATGACGCATCTTCTTCGGGTGTGTTAGTTATTGAGAACTGTTTCTCAGTTCACTCTACGTCCTGAATATTAGATACCGGATCAGGATACCACATATGTAATATATTACATAGGCTACGGAAAGGTAGGGAACTGGGAGAGGGTGATCATTCCGTAAGAGTAGGGAATGGTGCAAATGTTGCAGCCAAAACAGTTGGCGAATATCACCTTGTGTTACCAAATGGTAATACATTGGTTCTGAACGAATGCTACCGACCCTGATATGCAATCTTATATCAGTTTCTTTATTAAGTAAAGAAAGATATAATTTTGTAGTACAAGATAATGTTATGAACATCTTCCTGAATTAAAAGTTGATTGGATCGGGCTCGTTAAATAATGGCATATACTTTCTAAATCAAACTACAGTTCTTAATGTGCAAAACACACACAAGAGGAAGAGTTCAGAAATGAACGAATCCTTCTTGTGATATTGTAGATTAGGTCATATCAATGCGACACGACTAACTAAGTTGCATAAGGATGGATACTTGAATCCATTCGAATTATCATCTTATGAAACTTTCCATTCATGTCTCAAAGGCAAGATGACCAAAACTCCGTTTAGTGGATACAGAGAAAGAGTTACGTAACTCTTGGGACTGATACATAGTGATGTATGTGGTCCCATGTATACACATGCCAGGAATGGTTCTTCGTACTTCATTACATTCACTGACGATCTCTCAAGATACGAACATGTGTTCCTGTTGAAACACAAGTCTGAAGCTTTTGAGAAATTCAGAGAATATAAGCACGAAGTCGAGAACCAAATGGGTAAAAGTATTAAGATCCTTCGATCTGATCGAAGAGGAGAATACTTGAGCAATGAGTTCCTGGACTATCTAAAAGAGAATGGGATTCTCTCTCAGCTTACTCCTCCGTATACACCACAGCACAACGGTTTATCAGAATGGAGGAATCGCACCCTATTAGATATGGTGCGCTCTATGATGAGCACCGCTGAGTTACCTAATTCCTTTTGGAATTATGCGCTTGAGACAACTGCATACCTATTGAATCAAGTTCCGAATAAATCTGTACCTACCACACCATATGAGATATGGAGTGGAAAGAGACCATGTCTTAAACGTGTTTAGATATGGGGTTGTCCGGCCTATGCCAAAAGGCAAAATCTGGACAAACTCGAGACACGGTCAGTTCTTTGTAAGTTTGTGGGATATCCTAAACATTCACATCGATATCTTTTCTATCACAACGAGGAAAAAATGTGTTTATTTCTCGACACTCTACCTTTTTAGAAAAAGGAATGTTTCCCCCAATCAGAGCAAAGCTCTGTTTGAATTTCAAATTCAAAAATTGAAGCAACGCTTCAGATCACTTGCGCTGCGCGCAGAGCGCCACGTGTCAAAAGCAGACACGCCAGCGCAAGGGACGCTGCGCCCAAGGCAGCGCCCCCAATCAGAGCAAGGCTCTGTTTTAAAATTTAAATTTTAAAAATAAAGAAAGCAACGCTTCAGATAACTTGCGCTCTGTGCTGCGCGACACGTGTCAGCGCAGGTGCGCTAGCGCAGTTGCGCTGCGCGACACGTGTCAGCGCAGTTGCGCTGCGCTCTGCGCTGCGCGACACGTGTCAAGCGCAGGTGCGCTTGCGCCAACTGCGCCGGCACTAAAATTTAAATAATAAATTATTTAATTAATCAGAATTAAAATTCTAGAAAGATCTTTCCAATCTTATTAAAATAAGAAGATTGTCTTCTGTAAAACAGAGGCCTTAGGATCAAAGATCCAACGGTAGGGAAATATTCCCAGATTAATCAGAGAAAGATCTCTGTAACTAACCTAACAAACCAATTGGCCCTATATAAAGGCCCCTAGACTCCAAGTCTCAGAGACACAGATATACAGAGATAGAAAAAAGGGAGAACTCTGAAAAATTTGAAAGGCAAGCCTTTGAAGAAAGAAGATCATCTTCTTCAAGGTAAAGAATTAAATTCTTGGAAGAACAGAGATAAAAACACCTCACAAAAAGAAGAATTTCTTCTAAAAAGATCAAAGATCTAAGAACAAGATAAAAGATCTTCAATAAAAAGAAAAAGATCAAAAAAAGATCCAATCATAAAAGATAAAAGAAGTAATTTACTTCATTATTAGATCTTTTGATCTATATAAAGGCATTGCCTTTTAATGAGAATCAGAACCATTGGTTCTTGAATTATGAGGTAGAACCTCTTTAGAGCGAGAAAGATTCTTTTCTTTGATCTAAATTTGATCAAGATGCGCTCTGCGCTATTGGACAGTGCCCTACACTCTTAATTTGTGCTGTTGCGCTCCTTGGACTGGCGCAAGTCACCAGAGAGCGCCACGTGTCAATCTGCGCCTTGCGCTCCTAAAAACAGAGCGCTGCGCTCTTGAATTGGCGCACTGCACCAGAGCGCGCCACGTGTCAGCAGCGCACTAGCGCAGCGCACTGCGCTAACAGACTTGCGCTCAGCAGAGCGTGACACGTGTCACCTCCACATGCGCTGGCGCCTTGCGCTCTTTAATTGGCGCAGAGTGCCTGACAGGCCACGTGGCGCACTGTCAGAAAAACAAATGTTGTGCATTATTAAAATGGGCAGAGCCTAATTAAGAAGCCTAACAGGCCTAATATAAATGCCATGCATTTAAATAAAAAGCCCAATGCTATGTATTGTTTAAAAAGGGCAGAGCCCAAACAAAGGCCTAACAGGCTAAATATAAATAAAATGTTGAACATTTTCAAATGGACTTATCCCAATTCTGGCCATAAGTCCTCAATTTAAATTGAACTGAGCACAACTGCTCTCCCAAATCAATTTACATCCGGTTCAACGGTACATCTCTGAACTCCTCTGATATTTGTCGTTGTAATCCTTCAACGTCGTCAGAGAGGTGACGGGTCCCGGCAACCATACATTGCTACGGACTGTGGGGTCCTTAAACTCATGGACCGAAATGTCCTTAAACTAATATTCGTCCCCCAAAATGGGAATGTTGGACCGAAATGTCCTTAAACTAATATTCGTCCCCAAAATGGGAATGCTGGACCGAAATGTCCTTAAACTAATATTCGTCCTCAAAATGGGAATGTTGGACCACCATGTCTCTAAACTGGCAATCGACCGCAATGTCTCTAAACTAAACAATAGAGTCCAAATGCTCTCTTGTTGGATCTAAACGATCCCGTTAAGTCGATCTTAGTCTCAAATTAGACTAACGTATCCTTAACAAACATTTAAGTTGATCTTAGTCTAAAATAAGACTAACGTATCCTTAAACCAAAACCCCAAAACCAAATCTAAGAAAATACGGATTTGGACTAATCCACGTCCTACGGGCGACAACACAAATTTGTCTCCGTATACAATCCACGGGCAACTATAAACAAAACAAACACCCACGACACGAAGTGACTATCTGGAGAAGGAGAAAGTTGTTACCGCGATGCGGTAGCGTAATTAACTGCAGGGGCTTGCGCCTGCAGGGAAGAGCGTCTCCACAATCAAAAACCCCTCAGATGAGGGGGAATCTGACGAAGTCTGCTACATCGGCCGCATCCATTTAAACCTTCGATACACGGTGCCATAAATCAACTTGGCATCTTCGGAGAGGTGGACGGATAGCACCAATTAGTATCTGCCCCGAATTTCAGGCAAGACGTCTGTCTTGCGCGTCTTTCGGAGGGGAACAAGGAATTTCTTGTAAAGGAAATTAGTAGCAAAGAGGTAGAACTGGAAGAAGTTCCAGCTACACAAACTACAACTGAAGATTTAGTGGAATCAGAGGATTCGATAGTTCCCGACGAACCCCGGCCTCTCCGCCGATCAAGTAGGGTTCCTCACCCGCCTGAGAGATACTACGGTTTTCTCATAGATGGTGGGAGCGAGGATTGCATCATGGAAGATGATGACCCGACTAGCTTCGAGCAGGCCATCACGAGTGGGACTCTGTGAAATGGCTGGATGCAATACGATCTGAGATGGAATCCATGTACACCAACAAAGTATGGATTTTGGAAGTTGCTCCTGAAGGGGTAAAACCCATTGGAAGCAAATGGACCTTTAAGAAGAAACTTGGTGTAGATGGAAAAGTTGAGACTTTCAAAGCTAGACTTGTTGCAAAGGGTTTTCGTCAATGACCAGGTGTGGATTATGACGAAACCTTTTCTCCAGTGGCATGCTTAAGTCCATCCGGATCTTACTTGCCATTGCTGCATACTATGACTACGAAATCTGACAAATGGATGTTAAGACCGCCTTTCTAAATGGTGATTTAGAGGAGTGCGTGTACATGACTCAGCCAGAGGGCTTCGTAGATAGTGGGAGCAGCGGAAAGGTGTGCAAGCTGCTTAAATCCATCTATGGGTTAAAGCAGGTATCGCGGAGTTGGAACATCTGTTTTGATGACGTAATCAAAAAGTTTGACTTCGTCAAAAACATAGATGAACCTTGTATATACAAGAAGGTGGCAGAGAGTAAGGTTGTCTTCCTCATATTGTACGTGGATGACATACTCTTGATAGGAAATGATGTTCCTATGCTGCATTCGGTCAAGCTCTTCTTATCATAAAGATTCTCAATGAAAGATCTAGGTGATGCCTCCTGCATCTTTGGAATAAAGATCTATAGAGATAGATCTAAACGGATACTGGGATTGTCCCAATCCAGGTACATTGACACCATACTAAAGAGGTTTAGTATGGAAGAATCCAAGCGTGGGAATTTACCCACGATCTCTGGACTCACTCTCTCCAAAGAGATGTCTCCTAAGACTGATTTGGAGAGAGCTCGCATGCAAGGGATACCCTATGCTTCGGCAGTAGGCTCTATCATGTACGCGATGCTATGTACCAGACCCGTGTAGCATACTCACTAAATGTAGTGAGTAGGTATCAAGCAGATCCAGGAGAGAGTCACTGGACAGCTGTGAAGAACATTCTCAAGTACTTGAGAAGAACTAAAGAGATGTTCTTGGTGTATGATAACGGAGAACTCTAGGTGGAGTCCTTTACCGATTCAAGCTTCCAAAGTGATAAGGACAACTTTAAGTCTCACTCGGGATTTGTCTTTACCCTCAATGGAGGGGCGGTTTGTTGGAAGAGTTTCAAACAGGAAACCGTGGCAGACTCGACGATGGAGGCTGAATACATCGTTGCCAACGATGCTGCCAAAGAGACTGTCTGGATGAAAAAGTTCATTACCGAACTTGGAGTGGTTCCGTCCATTGAGAATCCAATACCTTTGTATTGTGATAATAATGGAGCTGTGGTTTTGGCCAAGGAACCCAGATCCCATCAGCGATCCAGACATATTCTGAGGCGGTATCACCTGATCCAGGAGATAGTTGATCGCCGGAAGATCGAGGTCAGGAGAGTAGACACGAAGGATAACACTGCGGATCCATTCATGAAGGCCATTCCCCAGATACAATTTGAGAGGCTCTTCGGGATGTTGGGTATGAGATACTACAACAGCTGGCTTTAGTGCAAGTGGGAGATTGTTAGTTATGTATATGCCCTAGAGGCATTATTGTACATATGATGTATATTATAGTGGATGGTTGGATATATATAGAGAGGATTTTCTTGCTCGATATGATAGTATGCTATCTGGTTGTTCTTTGTCTTAACATGTTGACTTGTATTGGGTTACTGTCTTTCTCTCACATATTGATAAAGCCCTTAGGATATGTACTTGACTACTAGGACTATAATGCAGATCATACTAGTGGGGCCAGGGTAGTCCATAAGTACATCCTATAACTGTTCCTAAACGAGGGTGTATCGAGACAGGGTATCGATACTCCAGAGTAGACTAGCGTATACGCATCATGACCCATATGATGGGCGATGGATGATCCCACATCCATTGATGTTTGACATCAAAGATGGTATATGGGTGCCCAGTGGAGACTGGGTACACTGAGCAGACTCGCCGAGAACTCCTTGTTGGTATTATACCTAACGTCAGATAGCAGTTCTCTGGTGACACTGGTACAGGTTAGTCTGTAGACCCGAGATCGTCATAGAGTCTTGTATGATTCCTACTGTACTTTGATTTCCACCTTACCACGTTCATTAGAATGTGCAAAACGGTGGCTTTTGGGTACAGTCCTGAATCACATGGAGGCATTGGGCGATAGGAGGGGTTTCGTCTCTCCCGGTATTAGGGGTTGATGTTGCGCTGTGTTCGATTGGCTATAACTGGAAGTCCATGGCCAGGGCTAATATGGAGATCTACTGCTAAGTGTTATCAGTAGTTTCTCGACCTGTTATGAGCCTCATATCGACACGACTTATCGGTTACTGGGGTCTGACGTTTACCACCCCTAGACTGGATATGCGACATATCAGACGAAGAGACCGGACTGTACGGTAGTGTTTACTGATTGGATTTACAGGAGTTAGAGTAGACTTGCTTGTTGATCTTCTGATCGCTCAATACCCGGGTGGCCGTTACGTTTAGCTGACCGCTTGTGGCTTGTTGGTGTTTGATGTGATCATCACCTACTGCCGGCGTATTGACGAGTCTTTAGAGTCCTACATAGAGGTTTCCTGGCTCAGACAAAATGGAGTAGGTGCACATATGCGATATGTGTGGGAACGAGATTGATACGTGTATGTGATGCCGTGTTCTATTCTCGCGATATGTGATATCGGCCGGTTATATGTGATATAGCCGGGTTATCGGATCAAGTGTTGATTCGATGAAATAATATATATATATATATTATACTCACTTAAATATTTATTATTCTCACTTATGATACATTTAACATATATGTGAAATATGTTTATTGTATTGTTTTCTATTGTTACATAAATATTATATATGTGATTTATAATATTGTGACATGCTAGGTTATACATGCAACAAGAATGTATGAGAATTATACCATGCTACAAATAATGTTTGTGTTTAAATTCTTAAGTAATTCAAAATTGTGGAAATGCGTCATGGTGGAAGCTTCATGAAGCTTGTTGATAACCATTGACAAAGTCCATCCTTTTTGTTTTGCTTAAGATATTTTCTAACCCAACCATGACACATAGCCATGGTTAACTCTCTACATGGGTTGGGTTTTGACATATACTAACCCATGGTTGCATTTCTAAGCTTATCTCATTCATTCATTTTCTTCTTCCTCATCTCATTTTTGCTTTCTAGTTTTTGAGATCAAGAAGAAAAATAGTGAAAAATTAAATACTAAAGTGAGCTAAATTCCTGCTTCATCATCCTCTTCTATACTAGCCATATAGATTAGTGTGTTGGCTTCACTAATTCCATATTAGTGAAAAGTGAGCTTGAGTCCGTGTTTCCTCGACGTAGATCATCACAGACTTTGAAGACTTCAAGCAAGGATGCATCGTACATCTTATGGAGCCTCTCAAGAGTTCGGGAGCTCATGGATCGCAGCAAAGGGACTACTACTTGGAGCTTTTGAAGCGAAGGAACGGACTACAAAGGTTGTAATCCCTATCATTAAGATGTAAAGTTGTTTACATGCAAAGTTAACCTTAATTCTCTAGTTTGATTACTTGGTTGGTTTGTTTAGCACCCCAAAATTTTAATATAGCATCTTCGATGCTTGCCAAAACCTTGCTGTGGTGCTAAGCTAACCCTACAGGACTTCGACATCAACCTACAATATCATCCTGAGAAGGTGAACATAGTTCTTGATGCACTTAGTCGCCAGCCATTAGCAATGAACTTCAACGCTCAGTGGAGACTACAACAAGAATTGTATGGATTGGAGATTGAAATAGTTGTGCTAGGTAATGCTTCATATTTAATGAATTTACAAGTCTAGTCCACTCTTGTAAATCAGATCAAGGCGGCTCAAGCAAATGATGCTAAGCTACAAAAGATCCGAGAACAAGTAGAAAGTGGATTTCGAACTGACTTCATCATCCACGAAGATGGATCCTTGCAATATGGGAGCCGTTTATGCGTGCCAATCGGACCTATTCGAAAAAAAGTTGATGAAAGAAGCTCACCACTCTCCATATTCGGTACACCCCTGTGGTACAAAAATGTAAAAGGATCTATGGCAACACTATTGGTGGCACGGAATGAAGCGAGAAGTAGCAAGGAGCGTAGCCAAGTGTTTGGTGTGTCAGCAAGTGAAGGCTGAACATCACAGAACTGCTGGTCTACTTCAGTCGTTATCAATTCCAGAATGGAAATGGCAGCACATTCCCATGGACTTCATGACTGCTCTCCCTCGCAGCACGAAGGGTAACGGCGCAATTTGGGTTATTGTGGATCGACTCACCAAGTCGGCTTACTTTTTTCTATTTCGAGTTGGCCAGTCAACCGAGACATTAGAAAAGAAGTACATGGAGGTGAGCATAAATCTAAAGTAAGATTTAAAACCTTCAATATGTACCATACTTGATACCCATAAACTCATGCAGGAGATCATAAGATTACATGGAGTACCTGTTTACATCGTTTCCAATCGTGATACAAGATTCTGATCACAGTTTTGGCAGAGTCTGCAAGGTAACCTAGGAACGAGTCTGAATTTCAGCATGGTTTATCATCCACAAACAGATGGACAGTCCGAGCAAACAATTCAGATATTAGAAGATAAGCTAAGAGACTGTATGTTAGACTTCAGAGGTTTGTAGGAAGATCAGCTACATCTTGTGGAGTTTTCATACAACAACAGCTATCATGCAAGCATTGGGATGACACCATTCACAGCACTCTATGGACGGAGGTGTCATTCACCGTTAAGTTGGGATGACATTAGAGATCGTGAACTCCTTAGACCAGAGATGATCGTGGCAACTGTAGACGTGGTTCGCACGATCAGGGAAAGGATGCGAATAGGTCAAGATCGACAGAAACATTGGGCAGATGCAAAACATCGACATTTGGAGTTCCAACCTGGAAACCATATATTTATGAAGATCTCTCCAAACAGAGGAGTGATCCGTTTTGGAAAAAGGGGTAAGTTAAGTTCAAGATACATAGGACCGTTCGACATACTCGAACGATTTGGAGAAATGGCATACCGTTTAGCACTACTACCCTCATTGGAAGGAGTGCACAATATGCTCCACATATCATAACTACGACGATATGTGAGCGACCCCAGCCACATACTTGATCACTAAGAGCTCACAGTACAAACCGACCTAACCTACAAGCAACAACCAGTTGGGATCCTGGACCGAAAGGTGAAAACATTACGGAACAAGGAGGCAAACTTGGTTTGAGAGATGCGGAGAAAGAATTCGCCAGGAGAATCAACTTGGGAAAGAGAAAAGGATATGCCTACATGATACCCTTATTTTTTTTGAAAATTAGTCCCTATGTAATTGTAAATTTCGAGGACGAAATTTTTATTAAGGAGGGTAGAATGTAACGACTCTGAAATCAATGTACATAAATTTTCTTGTTATTGTACAAAAAAGAGTATTACAGCCTGTATAAGAGTTAAAAGTTATTTTTGTTAAATAAAAGCAAGAAACAAATTGTAGCTCATTGGTAAAGCCTCTACACTGCTGTGACATAGCCTGTGCGTTCGATTCCCATTAGACCGAATTATTTTTTTAAAGATTTTTTCTTTTTAATTTTTGGAATCCTAAGATTTGCACGTGCAATACACAGAAAAATAAAAAGTTTCAGAAAAATCAAACAGGCGCAATGAGGTGTACACACCCAAATCGATACGTGGCACGAATTTAGAGGCAATGCTTCAAGATCCGACCGCCCAAACCTATCAACGGGCCAGCGCTGACGGTCAGATGTTCCCCAATTTGCTCCGTGCTTTGCACACACACCCATTCAGCTCCTATTAACTCTCCTGCACCATTTGATTTTCCTGCAATCAAACAGAGACCCTTCATTTCACCATTTAACACCTTTTTAATGCTTTTTAATCCAAAAATTTAATTCCCAAACCCTATTTCTCCACTATAAATACCACCCCATGCCCTAACTTCCCTCTATTCTGAAAATTTCTAGTAAAATCAGCTCAAAAGTTCGTAAGTGCAAGTGGAGTTAGCAACCAAGCTCCTTTCGTCGAAGATCGAATCCGTTTCCGGAGCTCCCGCGATTCCACGAAACCCCTCCTTATTCCTTACCCTCTTTTCGAAATTACCAAGCCATAAGTCCCTCTCATTTCTTCTTCTTTTCATCACAATTCATCTCCTAAAAATATATCGGTAAAGTGAAGTTGCTTCCGATACTTTTCTTTTTAAACTTGAAACTCCATTTTTCTTTATACATAAGTTAGACTAATTTTACCACCCTACTTGTAACTTTGATTACAATCTTTTAGCTTCAAGTTTAACCAAAATTCTCATGTGAAACAAATATAAACGGACTTTTTCATTAAAATGCCTTGAACTTTAGTATCACCATCTTTTCGATATTGGTTAAAACAATACGTTTAGGAAAACTTCACGGGGTAACGACCTACCCAACATGCACACTTTGGTTTCATAGCATGATATCTATATATATGTATGGTTGGTTCAAAGAAATGATTTTCATTAAAATACCACATCTTTTAAAAACCGGATTTCTTTTAAAGCGGTATTTTGTAATTCTTAGCAAATACGCCTCTACAACCCTCATTAGGGGATCCGATATTGGATGGTGCGGATTATCGCACATTCTTAGGATAGTAGAGTGAGATGCAGAACTCTTCACGGAGTATTCGATCTCGAAAGGAAATAAAATACGGTTTTTAAGAAATGCGACTTTTCCAAACAAAACTAATTTTTGAAAAATTATATAAAAATTATAAATCCGTATTTTTAATAAAAACATAATAAGAAACTATTTTTTTAAATGAAAGATTAGAATCTTTTAATAAAACACTATCAAGTTTCCAAAAGACTTAGTTTTCATAAAAATACCATAAACTTTTAAAATGTAAGTTTTTATCATTAAAATACCCCAATAATTAAAATACATGTCCATGAAAACCCTAAATCTTAGAAATCACCCTCGAAATTATTTTAAAAACAACATTAACATATTTTTCATAAAACCCCTTCGAGATATGCAAACAATACTTTAAGGACTATACAATTAACATAGGCTTAAGCGGTATCATTTCTCTTGAGCCCCAGAGAGCCGGAGAAAGTAAGTGCTTGCCTATTTAGGTTAGACAACTTAACGAGGTTATCAATGGCAATTATCTTGGAAAAAGACACAAATCCTGCCGTCCATATGCAGCAGTTGCTGATTACTCCCGAACCTAAGAATTCAAGAGTTAAATCCGTTCACAAGTGTCTGATTCAATCTGAGTCCAAACTCAAATCAGAATCCAAAAGCAAACATGAACTTTTATACTTGATCATGAATTTGAATACTCTAATTCAAACATCAAACTCAAACTTGTATACTTGACTTGACTTGACCGAACCATGGTTATAATGTGATATGAACTCGACATGACTACCTGAACACATAATTACATCCTGAACATGAACCTGAACATTTTATATCCATGGATTCGACCAAGACCTGTAATATTAATCTATACAATACAATACGCGGGGATAAAGGGGTAGATTGGTACAGAACGTATATCGTGGCACGAGAGGTCACTTTAAAAGACACCTATATGAATTCACGTGTCGTTGTCCCGTGGGTTATGAAGGGGCCTTGTACTACATGTTACCATAGTCCACGGGGTAAGATGGACTCCTCTTGTATACATGAATAATTTCTTTATCAAACTACAAATAACCACGTTAGAATAACTATCAGATACCTGTAAATGATCATATACAATTTTACATGTCCTTTTTCTTTTAGTTCATATTCACATGATATACTATTTTCTCTTGTTTCTTTTGGGACTTACCGAGTGCTGGTTCGCTGACGACATTCCTCTATATTTTTCGTTCCTTGGAATGTTCGTCAGGAGGACAGGACTCTGAGGAGATAGAGCCGAGCCAGGAGGACTTGGACCAGCTTACAGCTCAGACTGACTACTAGTTCTTTCTGCACTTACTTTCTGTATTCCATTGTTTAGGTATTGCTTTGTTTATTGTATCTTTTATTTCAGACAGTTGTATGTAAAGTTGAATGTAAATAAAGTTGTCGTTTCATTTTATTACTCTTGTCATTCTTATTCATGGTTATAATTCTTAATTACGCTTAACGTATTTATTTCATAGTAAATACGTTGTGGGCTTGCCATGTCACCGTTTCCGTCTATTGGGAAGCGGTACGTGACATCATCATTTACTATTTTTGTTACAGGTGACCCATGGATAGTATACGGTAGTCAATCTTGAGACCGACCGTAGGGCAGCGATGACTTAGGAAACAGGTTTAAATCCCCGTTAACTAAGGCTTTTCAATTTTATGAGCCGTGAGGGTCTCATAAAAGTATTTCTCTCTTGAGTTGAGAGAATCTCGTATGTGTATTTTCTCCTTAGAAGTCGTGAGCACTCCTATGTGTCATTTCTCTTGAGAGTCGTAAGGATCTCATAAGAGTATTTTCTTCTTACGAGTCGAAAGGACCCGTAAGTGGCTTCTTCACTTCATCATTTTTGGTGAAGTGACCTGGTTTAGTTTATTTGCTCGTCCTGAAGTGTTCACTTTATCCTTCCCTTAGGCTTATGGATAAACTCATCCTAACGTTAAACATACATAATCCCTTTTATTATAGGAGTCCGTTAGATTTATGGTACTGGGTTTAGTCTATCATACCGTAGTGTTGGTTAATATCTTCTCGACGTGCAATACCTTAGGTTGCGGCTCGAGTAGCGATGCGTTTGCCATGTCTCTGATCTCTTCCGAGGCTGGATATGACGTCTTCAAATAATCTTCTTAGATGGGAATATCCATATTACCATCGGAAGATTTAGCGTTAGGGTGTTTCCATGGCGCTTTATCTTGAGGTTAGGTTCTATTTGGAGCCCCAGAGTAGTTATGACCACACCCTTCAGAGGTGAGATAATATCTAATGGTCTTTAGGCTTTATACGTATTGTCATCAAGATCCGAAACTAGGAATATGCTATCACTTCGCTTTTGCTTTAATGATGTCGTGCTAATTTTTCACTGAAGTAGGGTAGACATCCATATGGTCCTTAGACTGTATATATCACCAATAAGATTTGAAGCTAGGATTTTGCCATCAATCCGTTTTTGATTTAATCCTTTGGTCATTGTTAACATTGCGTTTGCACCCTGCTAGAATGAGAAGAAACGTCGATATAATCTCTAGGCTGTATATATTGCCGTCGAGATCCGGAGTTAGTAATATGCCATCACTCCACCTTACTGACGCTACATCTGTATTCTGCTGGAACAAGAAGAAACGCCGAAATAAACCCTAAGCTGCATGTGTTTCCATAGAGATCTGGAGTTAGGAATATGACGTTACTCCACTTTTGATTTGCTTGAGAAGTTGCCACCAAATCATTTGGGAGACGAAATAGCTCTCGATAGTCTTTGGACTTATATGGCCCGCTGACACGAATATTTACTGAAGTGTTCCTTACTTGGTAGCATTCGGTGGAGCACATTACTCATTTCCATCTGTTTATGCTCGTGGATTGTATGCAAGAGTCAATATAGACCTGCTTGTAGGGCAGAGAATTTTTTTCCCGTGATGCTCTATTATTTCCGCTTTTTATATCGTAAAAGTCGCGATTGCCTAATCATTTCGGCTATTTATTCGCGGTGCCCAATCATTTTGGCTTTTTTTATATTATCGTTAGTATCAGTATCGCTACAACTAGAATATTGCTGTAGAGTGTTTTTCGTCACCCCTTTAAGATAAGAATGTGCGTGCTCGTCATGCGTATACAGATTCCCCTGCCTGAGGCAAGCTGGGGTTTTATTGATTATGGGAATCCAAATCTCTGGCGGCTGCGACTAAGCTGTCGTTAATTACCTCCCGCTTTTGGAGTAAGAGACCATCCGATTGACGGGTCAAATTGGTCATGCGAACTCAATGTGATGTGTTGGTATTTGAAAAAAATGTATTGCGGCGTGTTCATTTAATTTTTTTTTATTTCATGTGACAAAGAGGTATTTATTTATTGAAAAGAAACGTTTTTTATTTACATTTTTATTATATTTTTTCATTTTCTTTTTATTTCTTTTTGTTGTTTTAAGTGCGAAAAGGGAGGAAAGAACCGTGCTTTATGTTTGGAGTTAAACTCTTAATAAAATATTTTTAAATTGGAGTTAAACTCCCAAATGTTTGAAATTGGGGTTAAACTCCAAAAGATTTTTATTATGAAGTTAAACTCCCAAAAATTTAAAATATGGAGTTGAACTCCTAAACATTTTTATTATGGAGTTAATTTCCCAAAATAATTTTATTTGGAGTTAACTCCCAAAACAGTTTTATTTGGAGTTAAAATCCTAAAAGATTTTATATGTGTAGTTAAATTCCCAAATTTTTTTATATGGAGTTAAACTCTCAAAACAATTTTATTTGGAGTTAAACTCCCAAACGATTTTGTATGGAGTTAAACTCCTAAAATAATTTTATTGGAAAGAAATCAAAAAAAGATCTCTTGAAGCTTCAAATTTTTTGTCTTGGGTGATGAGAGGGGACCCCTTTCTTCTTTTTGAGCTTTAGGTCCACCCCCACGGTGAGGTTTTTAGAGATGGGTCATCTTTTCCCCCCTATTTTTTTAGATTTTAGAGAAGAAGGGTGGTGAGATTTAAAATCTCCTTTTTTAGAGGTTTGATAGGATATTTGGACTTCCCTTCAATAGTTTTATAGTGGAAAACTATTTTTTTTTATAGAAAACAAGAGCTAAACTCTTAATTTAATTCAAAATAAGAAGAAGAAGAAGATTTTGAAACTTGAAGAAGAAAGAGGCACAAACCTTAGAAATTTTGTGGGGAATGAATTATGCTTCGTTTATTCATAATGTTGTCTTATATACGGCTTATATTTTTCATATAGCCCCTTAGGCTTTACAAAATGACTCATTTGCCTATCCTATGCCCATATGCTCATTTATTTTTGCACATGAGCCATGGATTTTACATAAATTGGGTTTTTGCACACTTATTTTACAAATTAACATTTATTTGCATACAGAGATCTATTTATTATAAATTTCTTCTTTTTCTTTCTTCGACGATCGGCCGGCTTTATTTCAGCTTGAGGCGATTTTGGGCGTGAAACCAGTTTCTTAGGGTCGGATCTGGGTTAGTCAGACCCGGGTCCATTTTAGTGTTAATTTTGACCCATTGACTTTGACTTTGACCTTTTGACTTTTCATTTTGATTTTTGATTTTGGCAACGGGGTGTAATTTTCGACCCTAACAAAATGCCCCCCATCAATGAATGCACACTGCGCATATGGGTCGTATGCAAGAAATTGATGGATCTTCATCCGTGGAGCACTTGATTTGATTATTTTTTAGCGACGTGGAGGTCAGTATCCCAGAGCTTGATTCCGAGTTGGAGCATCATTCTAAGGTGCAGAGCTTAATTTGAGGAGTATCATTCCGAAGTGCAGAGCATAATTCCAGGAGCATCATTCTAGGGGCAGAGCATAGTTCCAAAGCGGAGCATAATTCCAAGTTGGAGCTCGATTCCAGGGAGCATCATTCCAAGGTGCGGAGCATCATTCCGGGATGGAACTTGATTCCGAGAGCGGAGCATGGCTCCGAGGTGTTAAATATAGAGTGTTTTTCATCACCCCATTAAGATAGGAATGCGCTTCGCTTATCAGGCATATTACAGATTCATCCTGCTTGGGGTAGGCCGGCGTTTAATGATTGTGGGGATCCGAATCTTAGGCAGCCGTGGACTAAGCTGTGGTTAATTACCCCTCGCTTTTGGAGTGCAGAAATCTCCAATTAACAAGTCAAACAGATCATGAGAACTCAATATGCAATATGTGCGTGTTGTGTTTGGGAACAAGCTGAGGGTGCTTCGGGCATATCGGGGGCCTCGCAGAGTTTTTACGGGGGTCCTACTACCTGGATAACGGGCTGGGGGTAAAGAAGGGTAGCAACCCCCTTACAGGGAGCAGGGCAGCGCTCCGTTAGAAAACATTTTTCTAACGGGAGTGATGATGAGTGTATACATGTTAAATGCACACTTAGTAAAGTGAGCACGTGGTAAGATGCGCACCTGCCAAAACATGCACCTGGCAAGGTGCGCACTTGGTAAGGGATGCACATGACAAGTGCTCACCTGCCGAGACACACACCTAGTAAGGTGCGCACTTGGTAAGGTGTGAGGGAGTGAAAGGGGGCCAAAGTGTCCCGAATGGGCCAAAAGGTTCAATAAGGTGTGCATTTAGGGAAGTGCGCACCTAGCAAGGTGTGCATCTGGGCCAGTGCGCACTTGGCTCGATGTGCACCCACCGGGATGGACACCTAGCCAAATGGGCACCTAGCACGGTGCATACCTAGCAAAATACATGTAGGGTCAAAACCCAATGAAGCAATAGTCCAAAAACACAAAAATTTTGACCTTTGAAGATCAAAAGAGGCTCATTTTTCCTTTTTCGAAGCCTCTTGACGTGTGCACTTAAAAATAGAAAGGAGGAGAGAAAAAGAGACTTGCACATTAAAGAGCAGCTCAAAACTTTAGAATTTTATTTTAGGGAAATAAAGATTGGTTCTTCTTTTTATCAAATCATCATGAGGGGCCTTTTATAGGCTTACATTTTTTATTTAGCCCCATGGTTTGTACAAAATTGGCATTTTGCCTATCCCACGCTTATTTCCTTTTGCACATGAGCCATGGGCTTTACAAAATTTGGCTTTTTGCCCGTTTATTTTACATTTATTCATGAAAATTATATCAAAGATATTTATTGCTTGATGGTTATTCCTTAGGCATGGGAGCCGGTCTGGGCTTGAGCCCACCTGCTTGGACTTGGGTTCGGGCATGGGCCCGGCTTGGATTCGACAATATGGTCTGTTTTTTTTGGCTTGAGCCTACTTGTTCGTGGTTTGACTTTGACTTTTGGTCAATGGGGTGTAAATTTTAACCCCAACAAAGTGCCGCTCATCAATGAATGCACACTATATATATGGGTCGTGTGCGTAAAATTAATAGATCTACTTTTGTATGGGGGTTGACTTGATTTGGTTCCCGCTTTTGGGAGGCCAGCACTGCCTTTTTTTCGACATGGACGGTCGATGCTTAATGTATCTATGAGACGGAGTGTCAGTGTATGACGTATCCCCGGCACAGAGTGTCGCTGGTTAACATTTCCCCGAGACGGAGTGTCTATTTGACGTTTCCTTAGCATGGAGTGTCGCTGGTTGACGTTTTCCCAAAACGGAGTGTCTGTTTGACGTTTTCCTGAGATGGAGTGTCGATGATTAACGTTTCCCCGAAACGGAGTGTCGGTGTATGACGTATCCCCGAGACGGTGTGTCGCTGGTTAACGTTTCCTCGAGATGGAGTGTCGATGTATGACGTATCTCCGAGACGGAGTGTCTGTACATGACGTATCCTTAGCACAGAGTGTCGCTAGTTGACGTTTCCTCAAACGGAGTGTTACTATCTGACGTTTCTCCAAGATGGAGTGTCTGTACGTGACGTATCCCTGGCACAGAGTCTCGCCGGTTGACGTATCTCCAGCACAGAGTGTCACTGTCTGACGTTTTCCCGAGATGGAGTGTCGCTGGTTGACGTTTCCCGAGACGGAATGTCTGTGTATGACGTATTCTCGAGATGGAGTGTCTGTACGTGACGTATCCCTGGCACGGAGTATCGCTGGTTGACGTTTCCCTAAAACGGAGTGTCGCTGTCTGACATTTCCCCGAGACGGAGTGTCTGTACGTGTCGTATCCCTAGCACGGAGTGTCGTTGGTTGGCGTATCCCTGGCACGGAGTGTCGCTGTCTGACGTTTCCCGAGATGGAGTGTCGCTGGTTCATGTTTCCCCGAGACGGAGTGTCGGTGTATAACGTATCCCTAAGATGGAGTGTCGCTGGTTGACGTTTCCTTGAGACGGGGTGTCTGTTTGACGTCTCCCATTGTACGGAGTGTCTGTTTGACATTTTCCCTTGAGCAGAGTGTCACTGTTTTTGACGTAGAGATCGTTGTTGGAATTGATTGGTTTGATTTGTTTTGAGAGGTTCCAATCTATCCGGCGGGACTTTTGAGCTTAGAAGCGCTTCCGGGTGGGAATTTAGTTTGATTTGTCCGATTCTTGCCTTATTTAGCGGGACCTTTGAATTTGAGGCATTGCAGTGTGGGGCTTGGAATTTGGATTTTTGTTTGGCATCAGCATCATGATACTCGAATATGGTACCAGGAGCGAATCATCATTTTCCATGAGAGGATTTGGGGATTTTGGTTTTGGTTTGGCATCAGCATCGCTACACTGGAATAATGTTTAATTGTTATGCTAACACAGTTGTTTGTAGCTTGGTATAAAATATGCCAGTGTATACGAAAGGGGCCCAACTTACACCGTGGATTATGGTAACCCTTAGTACAAGGCCCGTCGATAAAACCACGAAACAACGGCAATGGATGTATAGTTACGTCTTTTAATGACCATCTCGTGCCACTTTTAACACATTCTGTGCCAGTCTACCCCTTTAAAACCCCGTAATGTATTTTGTATTGATCTATATTATTTTGTTTAATAGATGTACGACTTGCCGAAACCATGATATCATGTAAACGGAATGGATACAAATGGATAGTCATGTAATCAGAGTATGTCCATGGTTCGGTTCAGTCGAGTTATGTTGATATAGATTGAATTCTGGTATAAATGGATTCATGTTGAAATGGAGTTATACTTGAATCATATTCAAGGATAGATTGATTGATTAGTTTTAGATTAGACTGAGACTCTGCCTGAGTCAGACACTTTACAACGAATTGAAGTCCCGAATTAGTTTTGATATTATCGGTAACTGCTGCACATGGGCGGCAGAATTTGTGTATTTTTCTAAGACAATTACCGTATTGATAACACAATTTTTAGGTTGTCTACCTTAGATAGGCAAGCAACCATATTCTCCGGCTCCCTGAGGCTCGAGAGAACCGGTCCCGCCTAAACCTATATTTACTAGGGTCCTTATTGTAAATTAATATAACTTGAGAGGGTTTTATGACAAATAGTTTTGATATATTTTCAAAATACACCTCAAGTATTTAATTATCATTTTTAGGGTTTTCATAGTTGTAATTTTTATAAAATGAAATATTCTAGTGATTATAAACTTAACTTGAATAGTATATGGTATTATAGTGTAATATTGGAATTGTATTGATTTGTATTGGTAGTTTTATGAAATTTGTGATTCCTTTGATTAGAAAACATGGAATATATATATATATATATATATATATTGTATATTTAAAGTAGATATTTTGATAATATATATATATATATAAATAGAACTTATTTATTAAATAGAAATCACATTTTTCTTAAAAATTGCATTAAAAATTCTATCGAGATCGGATGCTCCGTGAGAAGGTTTGCATCTCGCTCTACTAGGCCTGAGCATGTGCGATAACCCGCACCATCCCGATCGGGTTCCCCAAAATGGGTTGTAGAGCCGCATTGGCAAGGAATTAAATAATACACTTTTAAAGAAAACGGTTTTTGAAAGTGTATGGTATTTAAATGTAATTTTGTATTTTATCCTACAAACTAATGTTCCAAAAGCCATCATGCTATGTCAAGAATGAGTATTGTGATGAGATAGGTCATAATCTCGTGAGTTTTCTAAAGATAATATAAGCAAAAATATAAGGTAATGTCGTATGCAAAGTTAAGGATATTTTACTGTAAAAGTGAAATAGAATTTGTTTAACATAATATTTTGAATTGAAACTTTGTC
Source organism: Agapanthus africanus (assembly GCA_030015575.1). NCBI lineage: Eukaryota > Viridiplantae > Streptophyta > Magnoliopsida > Asparagales > Amaryllidaceae > Agapanthus > Agapanthus africanus. The sequence goes on from CM057337.1 coordinate 717,980,851, forward strand.
CAATTGTTGTTCAGTGGTTACTAAACAATATATAATTAAATGGTTAATTTGCTGTTTAATAAAAATTGAGTTTTTAAAGAAATGAGAATCGGAAGTCGGGTTAACTCCGCTTTCGACGAGTTTTGAAAATAGGATTCATTTTAATAGAGAGAGAAGAGGGAAGATGGGACTTACTGATTGACTATAGAGGGGGGAGGTAGAGGAATATTTCTAAGGTGTCATGGAGTTGCGTCGTCGCCGGATTCTTCCCGAAACGTCGCCGGAACTTTGCCTTGAGCTAACTCCACTTGTACAACTTTTTGTCACGACCTGAAATGGCACGTGACTGGCACTTGAATCATATGAAGTCTATAGGACCCCATCTAATTCAAGTAAGCCAAAAATAGAATTTGTTTAACATAATATTTTGAATTGAAACTTTGTCCAATTGTTGTTCAGTGGTTACTAAACAATATATAATTAAATGGTTAATTTGCTGTTTAATAAAAATTGAGTTTTTAAAGAAATGAGAATCGGAAGTCGGGTTAACTCCGCTTTCGACGAGTTTTGAAAATAGGATTCATTTTAATAGAGAGAGAAGAGGGAAGATGGGACTTACTGATTGACTATAGAGGGGGGAGGTAGAGGAATATTTCTAAGGTGTCATGGAGTTGCGTCGTCGCCGGATTCTTCCCGAAACGTCGCCGGAACTTTGCCTTGAGCTAACTCCACTTGTACAACTTTTTGTCACGACCTGAAATGGCACGTGACTGGCACTTGAATCATATGAAGTCTATAGGACCCCATCTAATTCAAGTAAGCCAAAAATAGAATTTGTTTAACATAATATTTTGAATTGAAACTTTGTCCAATTGTTGTTCAGTGGTTACTAAACAATATATAATTAAATGGTTAATTTGCTGTTTAATAAAAATTGAGTTTTTAAAGAAATGAGAATCGGAAGTCGGATTAACTCCGCTTTCGACGAGTTTTGAAAATAGGATTCATTTTAATAGAGAGAGAAGAGGGAAGATGGGACTTACTGATTGACTATAGAGGGGGGAGGTAGAGGAATATTTCTAAGGTGTCATGGAGTTGCGTCGTCGTCGGATTCTTCCCGAAACGTCGCCGGAACTTTGCCTTGAGCTAACTCCACTTGTACAACTTTTTGTCACAACCTAAAATGGCACATGACTGGCACTTGAATCATATGAAGTCTATAGGACCCCATCTAATTCAAGTAAGCCAAAAATCCTAGAAATCTAAACCATTTTAAGGAAGAAGTGAAGAAAACTAGTTTTAAAATAAGTGGTTTTAAAAACATAAGCCGAAGTATGCATTTTTAAAATCCCAAGTCTTTTCTAAAAATTTCGGCAGAGTTTCCTTTGTAAATACTGGCCCAAAATGGGTACAACATGCATAATATGAATAAAGACATCCCCAAGCGGGAGCTAGCTCTTCGTCAATTGACGGTCACAACCATGCAAGCAATATAATATACAACGCCGAAGGGCGAGAATCAAAACTCAAAAGGAAACTCAAAATATCAAGAAAACCATAATAATACAACGCGCGACTCTAAGGTCGAAAGAATATACAACTGGTCTTCTAAATCTAAAAATAATACAAGTCTGGTTGATGGAATTTAACTAGATACAACTGCAAATAAATAAGTACAATGGTGGTCACGATGTGAGTGAACCCACCTACCAAAGCAATCACCCAGAAAGGAAGCAGTGTGCCAGAAAACTGCAAGAACCTATACGGCAAAACCTGCAAGAAACTGTGGCACAACGGGGGTGAGTTGCCAACTCATGAGTAGAAAACATCACAGAGCAGAAATCGTATGTATGACTCAATCCTAGGTCAATACGATCAGTAGTATATATATATATATCCTCAATATGATAAAGTCTGAAGCATGATAAGATAGCAAGGGTAAACATCTATACCAAGTGTAATACCAAGTGCTCGTGTCAGTGCCTCAGGTAGCAACATATCATAAATATGAGGTATGATCAATGTAATCGATATAAATCAGTGTCAACTATATCATGAAGTCTATAAGTATGTGGATATCATCCAACTATGTAATCAATATCTGTATGCATGTGGATCTCGTCCACGTGTCAACTAATGACACAAAACATCATGCATGTAAATATCATAAAGCATATGCATGAAAGTATAAGAATATAAATCAACGTGTGTCCCTTGCGACACATCAAAATCATGGAACCTGAGTGTCTAGCATCGACACTCGAAAATATCATGAAACTTGTGCACAGCATCGACACGTAAATCCTCATATATCGGGCTCCGTCAGTCCGGATCGGCCCACAAATCCTCATATATATATCGGGCTCCGTCAGTCCGTATCGGCCCATATCATCTCTTGACTCCGGTCGGTATCCTCCGGATATCCGCCGAGCCCAAATACAATCACCGATAGATAGTAGTCCCTCTGCCAGGCTCACCGTCCGTATACACAGCATCCCTTTCTTGCCCCGGGATACCATACCGGGTGTAACAACAATTTTTTTATACCAAAATTTGCTTTAAATATGATGTATACTTGGAGTATTGATGTTGTTGGAAACAATTTAAGTATCTAATTCCTTACAATAATTACAAGAAGGAGCTTGTAGCTCATTGGTAATACCTTGCACTGCTGAACCAAGCCACCAGAGTTCGAATCCCATGCCCCACATATTTTTTATTATCTTTTTGCTTTAAATTTTTGTGAAGTCAAACGGTCAAACAGCCATAACTCACAATTTATTGCAATTTATAAAAAATAAACTATACCAAAACCTCCCCAAGACCAAACCCTACCCAACGACACCCGACTCGGCCCTGACTCGGCCGAATCGGCCGGCGTCGCCGGCCGGACTCAGCCGATCGGCCGAGTCGTCAACACGAAAAAATTTCGTGTTGACTTGGTCAATTCCCCTGCATGGTCCAAATTCCCAGTACTGTTACACAATTTCCATTAAACCTCTTTTAAGTCCAAAATTAATGAATTTTTAATGAATTTTACATTTTTAAAAATATTTTTTAATCCTAACCCTAACCCTAGCCTAGCCCTATATAAAGACCCCTACCCTCTACTATTTCACCTCACTACTCTAAGTCCACTCTCCCAAATTCTCGAGAACTCGGTACGAAGAGCGAGAAGCGAAGCGCTGCCGAAACCGACGACGGATTTCCGACGACCGGATCAGAACCTTCACGACGTTTTCAACGCATCGACCACCACCACTTTCCCTAGCCCCCTTAGCTTGTCCAAACCTGTAAGTCCCATCTCTTCTATCTCTCTGTTCTTTAATATAAAAATACGACTTTTTGGAACCCGACGGAAATCGGAACAAAACGATTTCCGATTCGTTTTTCTGCAAATTTCCACTTGTCACCTAATACATAATACCTACCTATATTCATGTTGACTATTAATCACCCATAAACCAATTTAAACAAACTTTCTCACATGAAATGATAGCTTCTTTGTAAAACCGTATTCTTTTCATAAAAATACCATAAAGTTTATTTTTCTACGTTTAATCAATTCCCTCACTCCTAAATACGTTTATCTTGATCACTAAACTTGTAGAAATCAATTTGAATGAAATTTCACACATGAAATGATAACGTTTTCAAATACCGTATTCTTGCGCTTTAATACCTTCAAGTTTAACATATCATGTTTAACCTCTAAACTTCATCAAAACTTAAAATAAGTCATGAGGTAATGACCTACCTCTACACACACACAAATATAACCCTAATTGATAAATGTCAAAACATAGAATACGACATTACAAGACTTTTCACTAAAATACCATAATCTTTATAACCTTTATTTAAAGCTTTAAGTTGTAAACTTTTCTAAATAAAATCTTTTATAAAATGAAAGCACGATAGGTCATGGACATCGATCGTTTATCTAAACTGTCTTGTGGTGTCTAGGCAAGTGTGTCTAAGGCTAGTGGTTTTTAATTAGGCCCACGACTGTGGTTCCTTTCCACTTACCTGGCACTTACCTGTCCACAATTGACGGTGAAGAGGCGATTTGAGGCTTCTAATGACTCATCGTTTAGACCTTAGAAATAGGCTAGTTGGCTTAGGAAACCCTAACAACTAAAATACGGAAAACTAAACTCTTTTGCAATTAAATACCTTATATTTACAAAACCGTTTTCCTAAATGACAAGTATTTATCAAACCTAAGCAAAGTGCCACTACAACCCACCTTTGGGGAACCTGTTAGGGATAGTACGGTTCATCGTGCACCCGCAGGCTAGTAGTGCGAGATTCAGACCTCCGCAAGGAGCATTCGGTCTCGAAAGGTTTAAAATACTACATTTAAGAAAAAATGAGATTTTTGAAAATAAAATATTCATTTAAAAATTATTCATGTGTTTATATATATATAATTATCATTTAAACACCTATTTTATCATAAGAAAAAGTTTCCACTTTTTCTAAAATTAAAAGATTAAAAGTTACATTAAAATACATGAACTTCAAATAAAACAAGTAATATTTTTATTAGGATATATTCACTAGAATAACACAAATAAAATTCACATTCATTATAATTAAAAAGACGATTATTAAATACTTGAGGTGTATTTTGAAAACTATACAAAAGTACTTTTTACATAAAACCCCCTCAAGTTTTACAAATTACAATAAGGCCCCTAACTAATATTGAACTCCAAATTATCTTTCTTTTAGTCTGACTCGGGTTAGAGTCTGACTAATTTCTGACTTGAATATGATTCAAGTCAATCTATATTCATTTATATTCCAACACAATTGAATACATGAATCCCTGAATCCAGTTAACAATATATTCATTTTGACTGAATCAAACCATGGATATTCATCCATTACCCTGATATTCCATTTACCTGATTATACAGTTACAACATGTTTACTGATATCATGGTTTTGGTCAGTCACCCAACTTACATATTCCAATACTACAATACTGTTAAAACACTACAGGGTTTAAGGGGTAGATTGGTACGGAAGGTGTTAAAAGTGGCACGAGGTGGTCAGATTAAGACACCTAACCTGAATCCTATTGCTGTTGTACCATGGCATAACGGTTCCTTGTACTTTCCTTTTGCCCTGATCTCTAGCATATAGAGACCCCCCTCGTATACACTGGCATCCTTCTATACCAAGCTACAAACAACAGCGTTAAACAATGTTCCATAATATTCAACAATATAATACTTTAGAAAATACTGTTACTCTGTCATTCTCATTCTTCTTATTCTTTGGGACTTACCGAGCGACCTGTTCGCTGACGACATTCTATTTCTTTCTTCTTTGAATGTCGTCAGGTGCGTTGGACCAAGCTGAGATCGAGCCCACCGGTGAAGATTTGGAGCAGTTCCAGGAAGACCCAGAGCTCTAGATATTGTACCTTGTTCTTTCCAGTATTTCCATTTATTGTTATGCCACTGTTTAGGCATTGCTTTTCATTTCAGATGTATTTTCTTTTTATGTATTGTACAAAGAGTGTTATTAATAAAAGTTGCTGTTATTTCTATATCATTCGTCTCTTGTGTTTTACTTTATATTGCTTAGTTACGCTTAGCGTGTGTACTTTTGAGTATATACGTAGCGGGCCTTGTCGCGTCCACTTCGCCGTACACTGGGAAGCGAGGCGTGACACCGGGCCCCACCATGTACCCGCACATGGATCACGACTCCTCCTCGCATGGGGTATATATATATATATCAGAACCGATAAAACTCATGGTGGCTGCTGAAATATCATATCAAGAGAAACCGGGTTTTTAAAACAGTACATACTTCCTTTTGAAATACCCACGGTTCTCAAATCCAGAAATATCATGGAAACAACATATATTAATGCGGATAATCATAAAGCATGATGTATGTGACATGTAATAGAAATATAAGCATATCAGTATATCATGCAACATAAAACAGTAATATGCACATATCGAGGGAAAATCGCTCCTTTAAAATGAATCCAGTTTTAAGTTATATCTTGCGGTTCCCAAATCTCCAGAAGCAAGCCATAATCAGCTATGTATGTGCAAACTCGTATATATGCAAGTATAGGTGCACAATATGTGTGTACGCAAGTATGAGTGTACAATATGCCTGTGCGCCAATATGGATGTACAAGTAGGTATATACGTAAGTATGAGTGTACAATATACCTGTGCGCCAATATGGATGTACAAGTAGGTATATACGCAAGTATGAGTGTACAATATGCCTGTGCACCAATATGGATGTACAAGTAGGTATATATGCAAGTATGAGTGTACAATATGCCTGTGCGCCAATATATATGTACAAGTAGGTATATACGCAAGTATGAGTGTACAATATGCATGTACGCAAGTATGTCATGCAAGGAGTCATATCCTGATGCAACAATCCTACTGTGTAGTGACATGGCAATTATCGATGATAAAGTGTGTGGGCCGGCAAGCAGGTGTACGTGGAACATACGCATCGTCGATAATGGTGCTGGTGTCCTGATAACATGGGTGTAATATAACGATAAACACATTCAAACATGCAATGCGATGCGAATAGCAAGGATATGCGAAAAAATGAATAATAACCACAACAGTGAAGAATCTACATCAATATAGATATGTCATACTGTTTTTCCATTTGAAATATCACGAATCGTGGTGTTTAGAAAAATAAGGGCTACAATGTTTTTAAGAAAAGATGCGTCTTTTGAAAATATCTGTAGAATCCCTTGGCCTATCTTTAAAATACTCACGATTCGTTAGTGTTGAAATTGGTATGACTCGAGTCTAATCTAACATCTATAAGTACTACAGGACTAAACGAACAGTCTAACCGAAAGGGCAAGGGAAACCACCTAAAACTGAGTCGATATATATATAAATATAATAATCGGTGATCCCGCCTCAATAGTATCACATACGATACAATAAGCAGTATGACATCCCCGAGTCAAGAGTGCGGATCTATCATCAATATAAGGTTCGTATGGTAAATCCATCGTACGGCATCCCAATCTGGGTACGGGTCAAATATTACATTCATCTCATCATCCATCTAGTATCCATTATCATCAAATCTAATGAACAGGGGGTACTGATATAAGTCTAGTACAAACTGATACCATCTATATATACATATGCGTGTGTGAAAACACACGCCAAAAGGCTCGCTATAATCTCATGTCGTATCTCCTAATACGAAACAAAACATATCACCGATCTCATGGCATCATGCCCAATCTCATCGACTCATCTCCAAATACCATGTACAATCCTCATCATCCATGTATAAGTATACACACACACAGTCCCATACCTATGTGTGTGTGTATATACATATCCTCATATACGCACAAGTATGACAAAGTAAGCATGTGTGTGCGTGTGGGTGTAAACCTCATTTTAGGGTTTGCGACTAAGAAGCTAAACTAAGTTACTTCTAACTACCCTAAACTAAACCATGAACACAAATCATATCTTGATAATCATCCACGTTATATAAAACACATATATAACCATATATATAGCTATACTACGAACTGCGGGGGTGCTATACGCCATCCACCCGACTTCCCCCGTAGATATAATCTACTCACCTTGATCCTCGCTTGCTGGAGTCGATGATGCCACGCTCATCCTCGTCGTCTTGAAATCCATGTGGGGGTACCTACATATATACACACAAGATTTCGTAACCGAAATCACGCACGAAAACCAAATCGGCACGAGTATCATACGTAGGTTAAAAACCTATCGTTTACGCATGCAAGAATAACCAACAACTCTAGACGATTGATGTATAAAAGTGAATCGACCGATCAAAACACCAATACCAAAACTTCATTTCATAAATATCACGAAATACAAAGCAGCAACTCATGAAAATGGTCCCAGATTTTACCCTAGATGAAATTAGCTAATTTTGCATATGGAAGGGGTCTAGTTTACTGAAGATAAAGCCATGGACCAAAAACGGACCATTTCCACTCTACCTAGGCCGCAAATTGCGGCCAAAATGAGTAAATTTGTGGCCATAACTTGGAGTGGGGGTCTCAGGTTTTGGGTATAGGTTCTAGGTTGCCTGCACATCTCTCAATCTTCGTTAAATATTTTTCAGGTCACCCGGGTGTAAGCAGATTTCAATATACATCACAATTTCCATAAAATCTGCCGATGTCGGGGTTTCTAAGTTTGGGTTTGGGGTTCTATTCTCTGGTTTCAGTCCATTTTACAATCCCTACAGGGGTTTTAAGGTCACTACAACACTCAATTATGCTTTTGGAATCAATTCAAACCTTAATCCTTTTCTAGGAATTTCCAAACCCCACTAAACATCGCCTAATCATTTCTAAACATGCATGGAAGCTAAAGTAACCCAAATTCTACACTAATGGTTCAGAATTTACCTCATTTGGCACTCATGAATCCCTTAGGGCACCAAAATGCAAACTTTCTTGATCCAAATTGATGCTTGTAAGCTTGTGCATGCTTTTTGTGAAATGGAGATGGACTTTTGGGTTTGTTTTGGGGTTGTTTTGAGGGTTGAAGAGATGGGGGAGGAAGAGGGCAGCCATGGGAGTTGAGGGGAGAGAGAATGAAGAAGAGAAAATGAGAGAGGAATGAGACCTAGACCAAGGTTGACCCCCTCACATCTCTCTCTTTCATGCCCATACCTCTTACTATATTCATTTCTTTTCTTTTCTTTTTCTTTTCTTTTCTTCTCTCTTCTCATAATAAAACCCCAAATCAAGCATGAAGAATAAAGTAAAGCTATGATAAAATATAATAAGTGTTAAAAATGGCATGTGCATGTCATGTGCACAAAACACGCTTAAAGCACGATTAGCGATCTTTAATCGCAATTAGCATTAAAATAGAATATAATAAATCATAAAATTTCACAATTTGCTTAAATCCAATAAAACGCCCTCTTTTTAGTAATTTCTATAATTTTTCCAAATTTTTTTCCTATTTATCGGTATTTAATTATACCGCAATATTAAAATATTCAATATATTTATTATTTAATTATAAAAATTCCCAAAAATAATATTTTATTTTTCTGAAATGTTACACTTTTGGACTTAGGAATTTTAAAGAGTTTTGGCAATAAAATTTTGAATGAGGAGGCCCAAAGTGTAGGGTTGTATTTATAAGAGAAATTAGGGTTTAGGGTAATGAATTGAGAATTAAAAAATGCATTAAAATTTTGATTTAATGGTAATTTTTAATTCTTTGGATAATTGCAGTGAAAACAAACAGACTAGGGTTAGTAGGGGGAGTCTAAGGGGTGCTAGGGTTAAAAAAAATTTGCATTACTCTCGGATACAACTGGCGGCGCCGGCCCCTTCTCCAATCTCGCCGGTCCATTATTATGGGTTGGGGTCTGGATGAATGCCATGTGTCCTAGACTGTTTGTATATCATTTTCCATAAGTTTGTTTTTATTGTGACTTTTCATTTCATGTGTTTTGCACATGTAAACTTTTGAACTTCTAAAAGTTTAATAGAAAAATCAATAAACATATTATGTGGCTGGGGGGATTCGAACATAGGGGCTATGTCATAGCAGTGCAGGGCTTTACCAATGAGCTACAAGTGCTTTCTTGCTGTTCTAAAGCAATTTAAATTTATAACTTGTGCTCAGACTTAGGTGCTCCTTTCTGTATTATTTGAAAAAAAAATCTGTACAGAAAGTTTTGGGTTGTTACATTCTACCCTCTTTATAAAAATTTTGTCCTCGAAATTTATAAAAGGAAAGTGTAACAGATTCAAGAAAAGTTTGGTGATAGAACTATTGATAGTGCATGAAAAATATTTGGAAGAACGAAAGAATGCAAAAGTTTTGGAAAGATTGAAAAAGATTTAAGGAAATTACCAGGGTTACCTTAGTCTACAGTCTCGGTTTCTACGGCCGCTAATGTGAACGCTTGACGCCGGGGTACATTCCTTCTAGTTGGTGGCATATTCCTCTGTCCTTGGGGCATGTTTCCTTACCTTCAAGGCATGTTCCTTGGTGCTTGATGGTATTGGCGATTAGACTGTGCAGGAGGTCCACGTGGAGGTGGAGCTGGGAGAGCAAGACGAGGTGCAGGAGCTTGGATAACTGGCCACTGCGGATAAGTGTTTTGAGTTGGAACTGCGTTGTGTCTATAAGGACATGTTCAAATTCCATGAGTGGATGCGCCACAAACTAAGCACAGGCCTTTTGCGCGCTTACAGTCCTTCCACAGGTGTTCATCCCTCTTGCAGTAGAAGCAAAAATCTAGACTTGGCCGGTTATTTGTTACTTCCGGTCTCTTAGGTTCAAAAATTGGTATTGAAGAGGCTCCTCCTGCCATCTGAGTGGCAGGGCACTTTACACTGGCAGATTGAGATTTGCCTTTCTTCTTCACTACTGTCTCATATCGACGGGCAGCTTTCAGAGCCAGTTCGTGAGTTGGGAAATCCCCTGTAGCTAAAGCAGCTTGGATCTCCGGGTTTAACCCTTGCTGAAATCGTTTAGACCTGATCTCAGCAGTCGGAATGAGAAGTGCCGCGAACCTATTGAGCATGGTAAAATTAGTATCATACTCATCCACAGATTTGGTCCACATCAAACCTTGTTACAGGTGGATGAATTGCTGCTCCATATCAAATCGGACAGTCTCTGGAAAGTACTTCGCATTGAACATATCGTGAAAAGTTTTCCATTCGATAGGCTGGGCAAGACGGCTTTCTTCCGCCTTCCACCATACTCGGGCGTTGTCGATGAGTTGCAGCTTTGCAACCCGTACCCAAGCGATCTCTGGCACTTGTGCTGCTGCCAAATTGTCCTCAATGCTCTGAGCCCATTCTTCAGCTTCTAAATGGCTCCCTTTCCCAGAAAATTGCTTCAGGTGCAATGCCCGAAATTGCTTCACTTCGGGTGCTTCCGCTTTTGGGTGGTTCAATAATATAACAGTCTGCTGCTGCTGTCCTTCCATGAGGCTTTGGATTGTCTCAAGCAATACCGTTTGCTCGTTGATCGGAGCTACAATGGTAGGCGTAAGTGGAAGAGGTGGTGGTGTGTTGTTGAAGTTTGTGCTGGTATTGTTTGGAGAATCCATAACCTTGAAAGAAAAATAGGGTTATGATAGATTCAAAGAATATGAAATTGTAAGGTTCAAGGAATATGAAATGTAAAGAATGTTTTTAGTTGCTGATTCTTGTGTTATATTGCTTAGGATTTCATGCAGAATTGACCTGCATGTCCATGCAGAACTGACCTGCATGGGCTGCCAACAAAACCTGTCACGCCCCTCTTCCCAGTGTACAGGTAAGGAGACGCGACGAGGCTTGCTACGTATTTACTCCGAAATAAACACGCTAAGCGTAACTAAGCAATATAATGTAGATATACACAAGAAGTCATGAAATGTAAATGAACAGCAACTTTTATTTATTAAACATTTATTTACAATACAACTGAAAATGTAAATACAAGAATGGAAAGCAATGCCCAAATAATGGCATGAACTGAAAGAAAAGTAAGTACAAGTAAAGCCTAAAGGTCGTGCTGCTCAGTGGTCTGCTCTAAGTGCTCCTGACTGGTCTCGAACTCCTCAGAGTCGGGTCCTCTTGACAACATTCCAAAGAAAGAAGAGAAATATGAATGTCGTCAGCGAACAATCGCTCGGTAAATCCCAAAGAGATAGAAATAGAATAGACAGATAAGATGATGTAACCGGTATAATGTTTGATTGTTATGCTAACGAAGTTGTTTGTAGCTTGGTACAAAATATACCAGTGTATATGAGATGAGTCCAACTTACACCGTAGACTATGGTAACCCGTATTACAAGGCTCATCGATAAAACTACGAAACAACGGCAATGGATGTATAGTTACGTCTTTTAATGACCATCTCGTGCCACTTTTAACACATTCTATGCCAGTCTACCCCTTTAAAACCCCGTAATGTATTTTGTATTGATTTGTATTGTTTTGTTTAATAGATGTATGACTTGCCGAAACTATGATATCATGTAAACGGAATGGATATAAATGGTTAGTCATGTAATCAGAGTATATCCATGGTTCGGTTTGCACTAGTAAAATAGGGGGTTGCCCCTACGGATGGAATTATCCGTTGGGGCAGATTTTACTTAGCCCTACGGAGTAACCTACGGATTACTCCGTAGGGCTAAAGGGTTGCCCCTACGGGCACTGACGTTCAAGAATAAAAAAATTAATTCTTAATTTGGTGTTTGCCCCTACGGTGGCGCAAACAAAGGACCTACGGATATATCCGTAGGGGCAAGTAAATATCGATTTATTAAGACCCCAGACCGATCGCCTACGCTCACTTTCTCTCTCTCTCTCTCGATCGGGCGCGAGAAAAATCCCCAAGTCGCCACGCCGTCGTCGCCACCGTCGTTCTCCTCGTCGCCACCGCAGTTCTCGTCGCCACCGCAGTTCTCGTCGCCACCGCGGTTCAGGTCGTCGCCCCAGCACCAGCAGCAGCCGTTCAGGTGAGTAAATCTCGAGGTAAATTAAAGAATTTTTGGATTATTTTGGGCTTAGGGTTCATGGCTGGGTCTGGGGTTGCGCGCGCGAGTTGGGGTTGGGCAGGGGTCGCGGTAGCGGTCGGGGTCGGGGTCAGGGTAGGGTTAGGGTTGGGGTTCGGCTGCTGCTGGGGTGGGGCTGGGGTTAGGGTTTGCCTTAGGGTTGGTGTTGGGGTTTAGCTGGCCACACTGGGGTTAGGGTTGGGCTGGGGCTGGGGGCTGGGGCTGGGGCTGGGGGCTGGGGCTGGGCCACGCGGGGTTTTGGGATCTTTGTAATTTGCTTGCTCTGTTTGGGGTTTCAGTTGATCCTCATTAAAAAATTGGTGATTGATCTCTTCAATCATATTATTATCTGTAGTTAAAATTTTTGTGAAGCCTTCAGAGTTTGGAAAAATCTAGAATTACCGTTGAAATTCTGGCAACATTCAAAAACTGTGTATATGATGTGTGTGTGTGTATGCATGTATATACATTTGAAATTTATCTTTCTTCTATGATATAAAATGGTTAAACCGAAGAAAATTACTGGGGGAATTTTTGCTAAAATGTCTTGAGAGGGGGTTCAAGTGATGGGATAATTTCATTTGGTAATCTTTTACTTATTTTACATCTCTTATTTTTTCATGCAAAAATCTGAATAGGTTTCTTGCAATTTTGCCTATCGATCAATTATTATATTTATTTCTATTTTTTGTGGATGATTTGGCTTCAATTGAATGGAGGCGATGATGGCTTGCCCTCAAGCTTCCACTTTTATGAGCTTTATAGTTATGAGATTGGCGAGGCAAGCTGGTTTGTAGCCATCTTATTTCTTTTCCTAAATTCAAATCCAAATATAAACTGTCTGATTGAGAGAGAGAGAGTATGGGAGATTATGTATTATTCAATGTGTTTGGAAGCTGGCATGTTCTGAGCGTCATCTCTGCATGAAAGCTATGGTTTTGCAAAGGGTTTGCCCTAACTATTTTCTGTGGGGAAGCTGAAGGCCTGAAGCTTCATCAAACTCAGGATTGGATTCTGGTCGGGTATTGTAAATTCTTGTGAAAGTTCCGTTCAAGATTTGTTCAGAGCTTGCATAACATCCTTTTCATCTTTATGAGATCTTTATGCAGTCATTTTTTTGGGTTTATATATTTCTCGAGCCCGTTTGACTTTGGACTTAGGATAACCCCAAATCTCTTTCTTATTTTGATTCCTAAGCTGGCATATCTGAGGCTCGTATTCCAGTATCGTTGCTGGAAAAGCTAGGGTTGCGAACATTTTTGCAACGATAATTTCTGTATGACAGCTTAAGCACACATAAAACTTAAACAATCTTGAAGCACTGCAGTTTTTCACTAAACTACCTAAAAGTTTTTATATTGCTGCAAGCTTCCTTAAAGTGCTGCATCTAAGTGTATTTTAGTGGGAAAACCCTTGAAAGCCAAACTTCATGGGGTTTGCTGTTTGCCTTCTCTGTAGCTAGTTTGAGGTTTATTTAGTTTTGGATTTGTTTTGCAACACTCTCTGAGTTCCAAATCAACAAAAAGCTGAATGTTGAATCACAAGCAAGAAGCAGCCAAACTGGCCCTAAAGTAATCCTGAGTGATGATAATTTTCCAGGGAGTTTAAAATTTATAGAAATGGCGAGGCAACATTGGATTGTCTGCAAGTATTCAAGCAACCTGTTTGCAGCCATCATGCTATTTGTGATCCCAGTATAAAACTCAAACATGCCTTGTAGTTAGTTTACTTTAATTTGTTATTTATGTGTGTGTGTCAACATTGGATTGTCCCAAGTATAAAACCAAACCCACAAAACATCAAAACTGTCTCCGACAATCTTATGGTCATTAGACATAAGATTTATGCATATAGGTAACATCTGCCAATATGCCATATCCAGACCGCAATCTATTTTTGCCTATTGGCTAATATGAAAATATCGGCCTGCGTATATGACATAATCAAAGTTGTTAAATCTTAATACGGTTTGTGTTTCGTTTTTTTATTTATCAGTTCTATCAATGTTGCGTATAACGCTTTATGATATCAGTATCCTACATTTGTAGTTTTAATTGTTGATTGTTATAGATGAATACCATTGCAATAATAGTTTTTGGTCGATGAATGCTATTGCAATGTAGGATGATCAGTTCTATCAATCTTGATCTCAATGGTTTAAAATCATGTTACACATACAACACGAATGCACAACAAACGCATAATTAGAGAGCGACTCAAGATATTCAGGTTAAAACCAATATATGATACTCGATGATAATATGAAACCTTCATATTCCCATCGATACCAATATACGCCTCGATATCTTTCCCTCTCGTTCCCAAAATTTTCTCTCGTTCCCGCGTCTCCAATTTTCTCTTCGTCGCCACCGCGCGCCCTCCGTTCTCAGCCCGCCACCGCCCTCGTTCTTCCTCGTCGAGTTCCTCGTCGCCGATATTTGTGCCTACATTGATGCCTCAAGCAACGAATCAAATGATGTGGATCACAAACTAATTAAATAAATTTTGAATACCAATCTGGACTGGGATTTGAATACCAATCCTAGTTTGCTATATTTTTTTATATATAGTAGATGGTGATACTTCTTTAAGTAAAAACAACCCTACACTTAAGCGAAATCATAAATCGAAACACACATATATAGAATACAACTCATACATGGGTATCCTCAAATCTAACTTTCATTGAATTTGCACGCACACTTAAAATAACAACCTTTATACTAAAAAAATTATGTATGCCATTACTTAGTAGTTTATGGTTTTAAGACGCAAAAGCCATTTGAGAAATACTTTTTCTACCCACTATTAATCCATATTCTCAATATAGTCATTGAATTTGCACGCGAACATCATAAGAAGGAGAAGACAGTAATGTGGCAGAAGGAGAAGACAGTAATGTGGCAGAAGAAGAAAAAAATGACATTCCTCGTTCTCTGTTTCAGCATCAATCTTCTGATATGAACTAATGATGGCTTTCACATAGGCTTTTCCCTTTAGAGACTTCTTAGTGTCCAATGGAAAGCATACATCAGATTTGTGCAGGTCGGGTTCTTCTATGACTTTTAAGAGTCTCAACTGATTCTGTAAATTACACTCTAGTTGGGTGGTACTTTTACCACTTCTCACTGCAGGTGCGCTCTCTAATATCCATTTTGAATGTAATATTATCGATATTCAAATTGCACCTGCGGGGTATTTAACCGTAGGGGCAAAAATTTAACCGTAGGGGCAAGTTCAGGGCCTCAACTTGCACCTGCGGCCTTTGCACCTACGGGGTATTTTTTCGCCCCTACGTATATAACCGTAGGGGCAGTGGGTTGCCCCTACGGATAAATCCGTAGGGGCAACCCTTCTTTGTAGTAGTGTTGGTCGAGTCATGTTGATATAGATTGAATTCTGGTATAAATGGATTCATGTTGAAATGGAGTTATACTTGAATCATATTCAAGGATATATTGATTGATTGATTTCAGATTAGACAGAGACTCTGCCCGAGTCAGTCACTTTACAACGAATTGAAGTCCTAAATTAGTTTGGTGTTATCGGTAACTGCTGTACATGGGCGGCAGGATTTGTGTATTTTCCAAGACAATTACCGTATTGATAACACCATTTTTAGGTTGTCTACCTTAGATAGGCAAGCAACCATATTCTCCGGCTCCCTGAGGTTCAAGAGAACTGGTCCCGTTTAAACCTATCTTTACTATGGTCCTTATTGTAAATTAATATAACTTGATGGGGTTTTATGAAAAATAGTTTTGATATATTTTCAAAATACACCTCAAGTATTTAATTATCGTCTTTAGGGTTTTCATAGTTGTAATTTTTATAAAATGAAATATTCTAGTGAATATAAATTTAACTTGAATAGTATATAGTATTATAGTGTAATATTGGAATTGTATTGATTTGTACTGGTAGTTTCATGAAATTTGTGATTCCTTTGATTAGAAAACATGGAATATATATATATATATATTGTATATTTAAAGTAGATATTTTGATAATATATATATATATATATATATAAATAGAACTTATTTATTAAATAGAAATCACATTTTTCTTAAAAATTGCATTAAAAATTCCATCGAGATTGGATGCTCCGTGAGGAGGTCTGCATCTCGCTCTACTAGGCCCGAGAATGTGCGATAACCCACACCATCCCGGTCGAGTTCCCCAAAATGGGTTGTAGAGGCACCTTTGTAAGGAATTAAATAATACACTTTTAAAGAAAACGGTTTTTGAAAGTTTATGGTATTTAAATATAATTTCGTATTTTATCCCATAAACTAATGTTCCAAAAGCCATCTTGCTATATCAAGAATGAGTGTTGTGATGAGGTAGTTCATTACCTCATGAGTTTTCTAAAGATAATATGAGCAAAAAGATAAGGTAATGTCGTATGCAAACTTAAGGGTATTTTACTGTAAAATTGAAATAGAATTTACTTAACATAATATTTTGAATTGAAACTTTGTCCAATTGTTGTTTAATGGTTACTAAACAATATATAATTAAATGGTTAATTTGTTGTTTAATAAAAATTGAGTTTTCAAAGAAATGAGAATTGGAAGTCGGGTTAACTCACCTTCCGACGAGTTTTGAAAATAGGATTCTTTTTAATGGAGAGAGGAGAGTGAAGAGGGGACTTACTGATTGATTATAGAGATGGGAGGTAGAGAAATATTTCGAAGGTGTCGTGGAGTCGTGTTGTCGCCGGATTCTTCCCAAAACGTCGCCGGAACTTTGTATTGAGCTAACTCCACTTGTATAACTTTTGGACTTAGGAATTTTAGAGAGTTTTGGCAATGGAATTTTGAATGAGGAGGGCCAAAGTGTAGCTTTGTATTTATAGGAGAAATTAGGGTTTAGGTTAATGAATTGAGAATTAAAAAATGCATTAAAATTTTGATTTAATAGTGATTTTTAATTCTCTGGATAATTGCAGGGAAAACAAAAAGACTAGGGTTGGTGGGGGGTCCAAAGGGTGCTAGGGTTAAAAAAAATTGCATTACCTTCGGATACAACCAGCGGCGCCGGCCCCTTCTCCAATCTCGCCGGTCCATTGTTATGGGTTGGGGTCTGGATGAATTCCACGTGTCCTAGACTGTTTGTATATCATTTTCCACATATTTTTTTATTGTGACTTTTTATTTTACGTGTTTTGCACGTGTAAACTTTTGAGCTTCTAAAAGTTTAAAAGAAAAATCAATAAAAATATTATGTGGCTGGGGAGATTCGAACATAGGGGCTATGTCACAACAGTGCGGGGCTTTACCAATGAGCTACAAGTGCTTTTTTGCTATTCTAAAGCAATTTAAAGCTCAAGCTTAGGTGCACTTTTCTGTATTTTTGGGGGGGAAATTCTGTTCAAAAAGTTTAGGGTTGTTACAGGATCACATTTGACGGAGAGTTTGCGCCATCAGGTTATAAAATCCATGTTGCTTTCATTGTTCTTTGGCTTGGTCCTTATGAGGTCGATAATGGTAATCTTTTCGCTAACACCCATGAACCTTTGCCGAAATAGAGATTCCATTTGGACGAAAGTAGTAATGGAGCCATCCGATATGCTCGCGTACCAGTCGAAAGTGATATCGGTTAAGCTGTTAATGAACTAGCGGAGGAGAAGTGCATCATTGCCCCCCGGTATTCCCACATGAGGCTTTAAAGTGGGCGATGTGCTGATTCGCACTTCTCATCCTATCGAATCTTCCGAATTTGGCGATGACATAGCCACTAGGAAACTCTACCAGATCATATCAATCAGGATATGGTCTCCTACTACTGCTGACATCTTTTTGTGCTTCGACTACCAATGTTTTGACTTTGTTGGCGACCAAATCCATGATTTGATCTTGCGTTAGCGGGTTGCTGTCATCGGTAGTGAAGACATTTCTCGAGATAGGATGCGGCCGACATTCGTGCGGTTTGCCTGCTTTTGGATTATGGGGGATAAGTATCGGCTGCTTCATAACATCGCTTCCTAATTCATGGGTGGAGCCATGCACTTGATTGGATTTCCCCTGAGCGACTTTAGCAGTGAACTGTAACACGACATTTGTCAAGTCGTCAATCTTGGAGTAGAGCTTGGCCATCTCCTGGTCTTTACTTTTAAGCTGTTTCCGAAGTTCTTGAAGCAGCTGTTGTTCTGCAGTCTTAGGGATGAAAATCGGCTCCTCATCGCTCTCTGAGCTTGACTCCCTGTGATTTGAAAGATCTTTTTGCTTATCAGCCTCACCAAAAAGGTTTTCATTATCTTCTCGAGGAGGCTGACCTTGCGAAGTGGCAGCCACATTCAAACCAGATTGGGCTTGGGATGTGGTGGCCCGGTCCTTGCTCTTATTGCGCATGCCAGCCATATAGAGTGTGTGAACCACATATCCAACCATCTCTTTATCTTTAGCGGCTGATTTTTTGGATCGTAGTCATGGCCTTTCTGCTTCGGGAAAGTTCAATCGACCGAAGATAGTTTGCCTGGCCTAGTTATTGAGTGGCGCTGGCGCTTCTTTTCTGACTTTGCCCCACTGCTTTCACGCGGCATGAAGTGCTTGGTAGATTTCGGAAGAGTGGGAATCACGCCTTTTGGGCTAGGGCTTGGATATGTCCTTTCGTAGCACTATTTGAATTGTGGTCTTCTTAATCTTGGCAAACATCACATTCTTCTGGACCCACTTTAAGGGTTTGAAAGAATTGCGGATTTTCATGGATGACACGACTGTGGTCACGGAGCAGTCCGGGATTTGGAACTTTACAAAATTTAACTTGGCCAGAGACCTGGCTCTTTTGTTAGTTCTATATCTGAGCCGCTTCTGCCTTAGTTTTTCTTCCTTGAGCACTTGGCGGGCTTTTGCTCTTCTGGAAGCCGCCGTAGGCCGAGTGATGGAGAGCCTTCGAGATACGTTTGACTGTGTTCTTGTATGAGGCATCGCCTGAGTTTGCCCATGATGTTTGCTAACTTCCTTTGTTCCGGCGATCTTGCCCCCAGTTGGAGCGTCCGAGAGTCGTTTGGACACCGTCTTACGTTTGGGTTGTGGTGCTTCAGCTATCACAACGTTCGACCTCCTTCCCCTTGAGGTCGGCTTAGCCACTTGGTTTTCCTGGGTCTCTGCCAGATGCACGCTTCCGGCAGGGTAGATGATGACAGAACCAAATTGGTGGGGCAATTCCTCCTATTGCTGACTTAGACTTGCGGGGAGAACCACACAAGCCTTGATCTTGACCACGTATGGGATCAGATTTACCTCAGAGATCGAACTAGTTCTTGGAGACATTCTTGTTGAGTTTGCGAATTGCGGTTGAAAAGCTGTTATCCTGGACAAAGAAGCATAATTTCAGTACAGGCGACCGATATATATATTGCATATTGAGTTCACATGAACGTTTAACCTGAAATATAGGAAGAAAGACTGGTTTCACTGGGTGCCAAAATCTATAGAGTGGTTTTCGTCACCCCATTGAGATAGGAATGCGCGTCGCTTGTCAGGCATATTATAGATTCCCTTTACTTGGGGTAGGCTGGGGTTTAATGATTGTGTGGATCCGAATCTTCGGCAGCCACAGACTAAGTTGCGGTTAATTACCCCTCGCTTTTGAAGCCAGAGAACCTCCGATTAACAAATCAAACAGATCATGTGAACTCAATATGCAATATGTGCGTATTGTGTTTGGGAACAAGCTGAGGGTGCTTCGGGCATATCAGTAGCCTCGCAGAGTTTTTACGGGGGTCTCGCTATCTTGATAGAGGACTGGAGGTCAAGAGGGATAGCAGCCTCCTTGTGGGGTTCGGGGCAGTGCCCCGGGAGAGATGATGAGTGTATACATGTAAGTGCGCACTTAGTAAAGTGAGCACGCGGTAAGGTGTGTATGTGACAAGTGCACACTTGCCAAAACGCGCACCTAATAAGGTGCACACTTGGTAAGGGACGCACAGGACAAGTGCGCACCTGCTGAGATGCACACCTAGTAAAGTGCGCACCTGTCGAGACACACACCTAGTAAGGTGCGAGGGAGTGAAGGGGGGACCAAAGGGACCCGAATGAGCCAAAAGGTCCAGTAAAGTGCGTACTTAGGGAAATGCGCACCTAGCGAGGTGCATATTGGGCTGTTGCGCACTTGACTCGATATGCACCCAACAGGGTGCACACTTAGCCAAATGGGCACCTAGCACGGTGCACACCTAGTACGGTACAAGTAGGGTCGAAACCCAATGAAGTAACAGTCCAAAAACACAAAGATTTTGACTTCTAAAGATCAAAAGGGGCTCTTTTTCCCTTTTTCAAAGTCTCCTGACATGTGCATGTAAAAAAAGAAAGGAGGAAAGAAAGAGAGACTTGCTCACTAAAGAGTAGCTCAAAACTCTAGAATTTTATTTTGGGGAAATCAAGATTAGTTCTTCTTTTTATCAAATCATCATGGGGGCCTTTTATATACTTGCATCTTTTCATTTAGCCCCATGGCATATACAAAATTGGCATTTTGCCTATCCCATGCTCATGTGATTATTTCTTTTTGCATATAAGCCATGGGCTTTAAAAAATTTGGATTTTTATCCATTTATTTTATATTTATTCATAAAAATTACATCAAACCTATTTTTTGCTTAATGATTATTCCTTTGGCATGGGGCCGGTCTGGGCTTGAGCCCACATACTTGGACTTGGGTTTGGACGTGAGTCCGGCTTGTGGTCAGGCGTAGGCCTGGCTTGGATTCGATACTAGGGTCCGTTTGTTTTGGCTTGAGCCTACTTGTTCGCGGTTTGATTTTGACTTGTGGTCAATGGGGTGTAAATTTTAATTCCAACACGGAGCATAATTCCAGGAGCATAATTACGGGGGCGGAGCATAAGTCCAGGGTGCAGAGCATAATTCAAGGAGCATCATTTCAAGGGCGAAGCATCATTCTAAAGTGCGAAGTATAATTCTAGGAGTATCATTTCGAAGTGCGGAGCATAATTCCAAGATGCAACTTGATTATGAGAGCAGGGCATGATTTCGAGATGCGGAGCATACTTCCATGAACATAATTCCCAGAGCGGAGCATAATTCTCGGATGCGAAGCATAATTCCAGGAGTTTCATTCTCCGAGACGAAGCATAATTCCGAAAATGTGAGCAAGCATTACGAGACGAAGCATGATTCCGACGCGGGGCATATAGTCTGAGATGAAGTATGATTCCGACGCAGAGCTTGGCTTCGAGGAGAAGCATAATTTCGACAGGGAAGGAAAATACTCCGAGGCGAAGCATGATTCTGACACGAAACACATATTCTGAGACAGAGCATGGTTCCGACGCAGAGGTTGATTATGAAAGGAAGCATGATTCCGACGCAGAGGTTGATTCCAGGACGAAGCATGATTCTGTCACGACAGGAAGTTGGTTGACTTGACTCCGAGGCGAAGCATGAATCCGACATGGAGGTAGACATTCTGAGACGAAGCGTAAGTTTCGATGCAGAGGATGATTCCAGGACGAAATATGATTCTGACACGGGGATATATTCTGAGACGAAGTATGGTTCCGATGCAGCTGTAGACATTCTGAACGAAGCATAGTTCCGATGTAGATGTTAATTCCGGGCGAAGCATGATTTCGATACGGGATCATATTCTGAGGCGAAGCATGGGTCCGACGCAGAGCTTCCGAGGCAAAGAATGATTCTGACACGGGAGAAAATATTCCGAGACGAAGCATAATTCCAACACGGGGTTCCGGGGCGAAGCATAATTCCGACATGGGTCCGATATTCTGAGACGAAGTATGGTTCCGATGCAGAAATTGATACTTGATTTTATCCTGAAACGAAGTTTGATTCCAATGCAGGGGTTGATAGGTGATTTGATCCTGAGGTGAAACATGATTCCGACACAGGGGTTGATTCTGAGACGAAGCTTGATTCCGACGCAAAGTTTGATTTTCCGAGACGAAGCTTGATTCCGACACGGAGGTTGATAGCTGATCTGATTGTTTTGGGATTTTCATATCCATCCATTTGGATTTTCGAGTTTGAAAGCACTGTCGGGGTGGGACTTTAATTTGATTTGTTTGATTCCTGCCTTAATCGGCGAGGCTTTTGAATTTGAGTTGGAATTGGATTTGAATTTGGGATTTGAGGCTGTATTTGGCATTAGTATCACTACATTGGAATGTGGTACCAGAAGCGACTCATCATTTGTTATTGTGAATTTGAATTTTTGGTTAACATCAGCATCGCTAACACTGAAGCATGGTTTCAGGAGCGAATCATCATTTGTCATTGGGGTAATTGAATTTGGATGTGGATTTGAATGGCGTTTGCATTGTTACACTGGAATATGGTACCAGAAGCAACTCATCATTCGCTTTTGGAAGACTTAAGGATTTGGGTTTTGGTTTGGCGTACGTATCGCTACACTGGAATAGTGCCAGGAGCGACTCATTATTTGCCTTTGCCCGTTGGGGAGTGATGGCTTAGGAGGCAGGTTTAGATCCCTGTCACCTAAGACTTTTCAATTTTATAAGCCATAAGGGTCTCATAAAAATATTTTCTCTCAGCGAGTCAAGAGGATCTCGTAGGTGTATTTTCTCCTTAGGAGTCGTGAGGACCCCCAAGTGTGCTATTACCTTGTGAGTCGTAAGGATCCCACGAAATTGTGTTTTTCTTACGAGTCAAGAGGACCTCATAAGCGTCGTTCTCCTCATGTATCGTGAGAACACACGAGTGGGTCTTCTCAAATGGAGCATAATTCTAAGGGCGAAGACCGGCCGCAAAGCTGGTGATTGCGGTGGGACATGGGCATGATTTAGCTCATTTATGCCCGTGGATTGTATACGGCGTGCATGAAGTGTCGGGTCTGTATGGCAGTATATTGGAACTTGGTTGGGATGGGAATTATTTGTGCCTGTGGATTGTATACGGTAGTTAATTTGGAGAGCTGCCGTAGGACAAGGTATATGATTAGCGATATGGTGGGGAATTTGGGGATTTTGATTTTGGTTGGTATCTGCATCGTTATACTAGAATATGGTACCATGAGCGACTCATCATTCGTTATTGGAGGGGTTGAGTTGTTATATATATATATATATATATATATATATATTCCCGAATGACTTAGAGGTCAAAAGGAATTTTTTTTCGAGTTTGCGTCCTTTCGGGTTTTCACAAGCTCGCGGCAATATGGCTGTTTTTACTCACGAAGCCTTTCAGGTTTTCATTAGTGCCCCTTTTGTTTATAGACAGACCTTTTATTTCTTTTCTTTTCTTTTCCTTTCCCTTTATTATTATTTTTTATTATTTCTCAGTTTAACGACATAGGAGTCATTGCTGCGCTTATTCTTTATTTGACCTTGTTGGAGCCTTTTTGCAGAATTTTTTGAATTGTCGCTTTCTTGACCTTTGCTGTCGTAGCATACTTCTGCGTTGATTTTAACAGTTTGAAAGAGTCATTGATTTTCATGGCAGAATTGACTTTTATCGCAGGGTAACCATGTTCATGGAACCCGACAAAATCCAATTTAACGGGAACTTTAGCCCTCTTATTAGCTCTATATCTGAGTCGTTTCTGCTTCAACTCTTCTGTTTTAAAGGCTTGGCAAGCATTTGCTTCCTTGATGGCCATTTTGGGCTGACCGATAGACAGTCTAGAGAAGACACGTGCATTTGCGGGCGTCATGGGTCTTGCCTGGGCTGGCCAAGGGTGGCTTTTTGCCTCCTATGAATTGATAGCTTTTCCCCCGGATGGAGAGATAGAAAGCTGCTCAAACACCGACTTGAAAGTATGTTTTAGCACCTCTACTAGATTTCAAAGTGAATCAAGTATACAATTTAAAAAAATTTGGAGGTCTAAAGCATACCAACCTAGAATCTAACTAGAGAATTAGGGGGTGCATGAAAACAAGTTCTAAACTAAGTGATGGAGGTTTACAACTTTTGTAGACCAAGTTCTTCACTTCTTAAGCTCCAAGTAGTAGTCCCTAGAGCTCTTCTCAAGGCTCCACTTAAAGAAAGGATCGAGCTTGCTTGAAGTCTTCGATACCAAAGATGATCCACCTTGAAGTTTCTCTAACTCAAGCTCATTCTTCACTAATCAATGTATTAGTGAAGCAAACAACCTAAACTAATAAGCTAGTTGTAGGTTGATGAAGTAGGAATTTTGCTCACTAGAAAATCTTTTCCCTTTTCTTTTTTCCAACTCAAGAAAAAACCTAGAGAGAAAGAAAGAAGAAGAGATGAGGATGAACTTGAATGTTAGAATGAACCAAGTGGTCAAGTGATAAGATATGAATAAATAAGATAAGATTGAGAATGAAAAATATCTTAGAATAAAACAAGATTTGAAGATGAGTCATGGCTTCTACAAGCATCCCAAGCCGTGACTCATTCTTCATTTCTTTTAATTCCAAAATGTTTTTCATTATCTTTTCTCAATTTCCTCATGTGTGATTCTTATACATCCATGTCCTTTGTATCATCAACCATGATACAAATATCAATATCATATACAAATAAATATATATATATCATATATATAAACATATATGAAGAGAAGAAAATCTTTAGTGAGCATATATATTAGTTAATATATATATAAATATATATCAAATTATTAAATCAACACTTGATTCAATAATCCGGTTATATCATATATAACCGACTAATATCATATATCTATGTATATCACATTATTAAATCAACACTTGATTCAATAATCCGGTCATATCACATATAACCGACTAATATTCAATATTCGATATTAAATCAACACTTGATTCAATAATCTGGTCATATCATATATAACCGGCCAATATCAAAGATATATACATAAAACAAATCATTGAATCAACACTTGATTCAATAATCCGGTTATATCACATATAACCTAACCGATATCAAATATCGCTAGATTAGAGTACGGTATCACATACTCGTATTTAATCAAGTTCCCGCACATATCTCTATATATGCCCTACTTCGTTTCGCTTGAGCTAGCACACCTCTGTGTGGGACTCTAAAGACTCGTCAATACGCCAGCAGTAGGTAATGATCACATCAGATACCCACAAGCTGTCAGCGGTACTAGCTGGACGTAACGGCTACCTAGGTATTGAATGAATAGAAGATCAACAAGCAAAATTTTCCAAACTCCCATAAAGCCTATAAGCAACACTTACCATACAGTTCGGTCTCTTCGTATGATATGTCGCATATCGAGTCTGGGGGTGGAATCGTCAGACCCCAGTAATTTGATAAGTCATGCCGATGTATGGCCTATAACCTTTCGAGAAACTACTGATAACACTTACCAGTAAATCTCATCAGCCCTGACCAGGGACTTGCTGTTATAGCCAATCGAGCATAGCGCAACATTAACTCCTAATACCAGGAGAAACGAAAGCCCTCCTATCGCTCACTGCATCCATGCGACTCGTGACTGTACCCAAAATTCACCTGTTTGCACGACTCCTTTGAGCCGTGGTAGGGAGGAAATCAAAGCACAGTGGGAACCACACAAGACACTATGACGATCTCATGTCTACATACTAACCTGTACAAGTGTCACCAGAGAACTGCTATCTGACGATAGATATGGTACCATCTAGGAGTTCTCGATGAGTCATGTTCGGTGTACCTATTCTCTAATGAGCACCTATGCACAATCTTTAATGTCAAACACCAATGGTTGTGGGATCAACCATCGCCCCATACAGGGTCAAGAAACATACACACTAGTCTACTCTGGAATATCGATGCCCTGTCTCGATACTCTCTCGACTAGGAACTATTAAAGGATGTGTTTGCGGACTACACAAGCCCCACTAGTATGATCTGCATCATAGTCCTGGTAGTCAAGCCAACATCCTAAGGGCTTTATTAACATGTATCAAAGAGACAGTATAACCACAAGTGTACATGTTAAGATAAAGAGCAACATATAGCATACTATCATGTCGAGCAAGAAAGTCCTCTCTATATATATCCAAGCATGCACTATATAATACAATAATGGCCTCTATGGCATATATTCTCCAAACACGACTTGTACCTTGGTTCGGGAACCCTTGCGGTAATGATCTCCGGCCTTTTTTTCTTGAGCCCGTTTTGTTGATTTGGTTTATTGGAGTCTCCGTGGCAAGGGCGCTAATGGAGATTGAAGAGAATATGATGGGCCCGAATTGGACTGGATGTCATGTCCTTCTTCTGCATATGATTTGATGGAGAAGTCTCTCTGCCAGTGGTCTTGATTGTGTATGCGACAGGAGTCACCCCAGAAGTTGAGCTTATTTTCCCGGAAATTTAACATATATTAGTTTAAAGTCATTTTGGACGTAACTTGCAAAATTGAGAGATTATAGTTTAATGTCATTTTGGACACATATCGGAGAGTTCTCTTCTTCAGCCGACCCTCATAGATTTTTCTTATGGTTGCTTGTCATATCGGAGATACTCTATGAAGGGTTCTCTACAATCGGGCTCTTCTTTGATGACCAGGGCTTTTTCAGCTGGACATTTCTCTTGTTCCACAATTTCATCTTCTCGTAGAGAAACTGGAGGTAGAATTCGCCGGCTTCTTGGACCGTCGTTTTCTTCACCTTTGCGGTCGTTGCATTCTTCCACGTCAGCCTTAAGGATTCATAGGAGCTGTTCATTTTTTTGTAGCAGGTTCAGCTTTTGTCGTGGAATCACACTTTTTTTTGAAACCCGGCAAACTCCAAAGGAATGTTTGTTTGTTTGTTTTTTTGTTGCGAATGCTCTATTATTTCAGCTTTTCTTATGGCGAAGGTCACGATTGCCTTATCATTTTTGATACTTATTCGCGGTTGCCCCATCATTTCAGTTATTTATTATATATATATATATATATATATATATATATATATAATTTTATTTTTTTCCTCACTGGTTTTTATTGCTAGTCTCCCCATCATTTCGACATTTTTTTATATTCCCAGTTTAACGGCATAGGGGACGATTTTAGTTTAATGTAATTTCAGACACACTTTATGGGGTATGCATGTGAAGCGGTTCTGCTGTTGGAAACATCATAGTTGAATTTGGGATTGCGGTTGAAAGTTGTTAATCCTACATGAAGAAATCTGATTTCAGTACAAATAGTGATTTAAATGAGTTCGTATGAATGTTTGACCTAAAATATGGGAGGATAGATAAGTCTCAACGGGCATACCAGAATCTGTAGAATGTTTTTCGTCACCCTATTAAGATAGGAATAAGCGTGCTTGTAAGGTGTATGCAGATACCCCTCGCCTGGGGCATTCTGGCATTTTATTGTTTGTGGAGATCCAAATATCTGGCAGCCGCAGACTAAACTGTCGTTAATTACCTCTCGCTTTTGGAACGAGAGACCCTCCAATTGACTGGTCAAACGGGTCATGCAAACTTAATGTGATGTGTTGGTGCTTGAAAAAAATGCATAGCGCCATGTTCATTTAATTATTTATTTATTTATTTATTTCATGTGACAAAAAGGTATTTATTTTTTCAAAAGAAACATTTTTATTATATTTTTTATTATTTTTATTTTTATTTTTATTTTATTTTTGTTGTTTTAAGGGCGAAAAGGGAGGAAGAGTCATGCTCTATGTTTGGAGTTAAACTCCAAAAAAGTTTTTGAAATTGGAGTTAAACTACCAAAGGTTTGAATTTGAGGTTAAACTCCCAAAGATTTTTATTATGGAGTTAAACTCCTAAGATTTTAAAATATGAATTTGGACCCCCAAAGATTTTTATTATGGAGTTAAACTCCTAAAAGATTTTATGTGTAGTTAAACTCCCCAAAAAAATTATTTGATGTTAAACTCCCAAAATATTTTATTTGGAGTTAAACTCCCAAAAGATTTTATATGGATTTAAACTCTCATAACAGTTTTATTTGGAGTTAAACTCTCAAAATATTTTATATGGAGTTAAACCCCCAAAACAATTTTATTTGGAAAGAAAACCAAAAGGGTCTCTTGAAGCTTCAAGATCTATGCCTTGGATGATGAGAGTGGACCCCTTTCTTCTCTTTGAGCCTTGGATCCAACCCAAGTTGAGGTTTTTAGAGATGGGTCTTTTTCTTCCTCCTCTTTTTTTTGAATCTTGGAAAAGAATGGTTGTGAGATTTAAAATCTTCCCTTCTAGGGATTTGATGAGATATTTGGACTCCCTTCAATGATTTTATGGTGGAAGACTATTTCATTTTGGGAAAATAAGAGTTAAACTCTTGATTTAATTCAAAAAAGAAAAATGAAGGTTTTGAAACATGAAGAAGGAGGCACAAACCCTAGAAATTTTGTAAGGAATGGATTATACTTCATTTATTTAGAATGTTGCCTTATTTAGGGCTTACATTTTTTACATAGCCCCTTGGGCTTTACAAAATGGCTCATTTGCCTATTCCATGCCTGTGTGCTTATTTATTTTTGCACATGAGTCATGAGTCTTACATAACTTGGCTTTTTGCACACTTATTTTACAACTTAACATTTATTTGCATATTGAAATCTATTTATTATAAATTTCTTTTCTTTTCTTTCTTCGACGGCCGGCTTCGCTTCGGCTTGAGGTAGTTTTGGGCGTGAGACCAGTTTCTTGGGGGCGGATTCGGGTTAGTCGGACCCTGGTCCATTTTGGCATTGACTTTGACCCATTGATTTTAACTTTTTGACTTTTCATTTTGATTTTTGATTTTGGCAATGGGGTGTAATTTTCGACCCCAACAATTGTCAGGAGCGACTCATCATTTGCTATTATCTATTTGGACAAAGGTGGTTTAGAAAACAGGTTTAGATCATTGCCAACTAAGACTTTTTGATTTTATGAGTCATAAGGGTCTCATAAAGATAGTTCTCCCTACGAGTCGAGAGAATTTCGCAGGTGTATATTTTTCTTAGAAATCGTGGGAATTCTTAAGTGGTATTTTCTCTTGCAAGTCGAGTGGACCTGCAAGTGTTGTTCATCATATTGGGAATGCCACTCAGCTCCGGTGGAACTTGGTTGAAATATATTTATTTACGCCCATAGATTGTAAACAAGAGTCAATATTGAACTACTTGTAGCGCATAAATTTTGTGAGGTTATGACGGCTTAAGAAACAGGTTTATATCCCTGTAACTTAAGAATTTTGAATTCTATACACCGTGAGCGTCTTATAGAAGTATTTCTCCCTACGAGTCGTAAGGATCTCGTAAGTGTATATTCTCCATAGAAATCGTGGGGATTCCTAAGTGTCTTTCACATTTGTGAGTCATAAGGATCTCATTTAGGTGTTCTCCTTGCAAATCGAGAGGACTTTGTAAGTGTATATTCCCCTTTTTTAAACGAGTCTGCGCCCTTTCGGGTTTTCACAAGCTCGCCTGCAGTCCTTCTGTTTTTACTTACGGACCCCTTTCGGGTTTTTTCCGTGCCCATTCTGCTTATGGACACACCGTTTTTTTTGGAAGCTTCGTAGATGGTGGTTCAACATCGCTTGTCTGCAGGACTTGGTGAAGATATGGATTATTTATGCCCGTGGATTGTTTAGAGACTGTCCGTAGGGCAGCAAATATTAGTTTAGGGACATTTCGGTCCAACATCCCCGTGTTTGGGGCAATGCCCTAGTTTAGGGATATTTCGGTCCAACATTAGTTTAGAGACATTTCGGTCCAACATCCCCGTGTTTGGGGCGACGTGCTTGGCTCTCACAGTTCTGGCTTAGGAAGATAAGGAGCGGACATAGGCATCGTTATTTATCATTGACCCAAGCCGCAACCCTTCAAACATAATACTTCTTGAGAAATCGACCATTTATTAGTCAATATATTCTTTCTCCGTGCATATCCTTGAGTTAGTAAGCTCCACCTTGGTAGACTTCCTTTATAACATACGGGCCTTCATAATTCGGCTCGACTTTCCAACGTTTTGTGCGGTTATGGATCATGAGTCTTTTGACAACCAGTACGAGTTCGACTTGGCAGAATGTCTTCGGTCTGGTCAATTTTTCATATTCATCGTTACATGATAGGCTTCCTGGCTTTGTTGTGCCGTGAGACGGGTTTTGTCGAGTGCATCAAATTCTTCGAGTCGGAAGTGAGTGTTATCTTCATCCGTAAGCTCGTGGTGAACTGCTATCGTTAGCGAGGGAAGTTCTATCTCAAGCGGGAGCACTGCTTCGGCTCCAAACACCAAGGTAAAAGGTGTTATCTTTGTGGCCGTCTTGAACGTCGTTCGGTACACCCAAAGTGCTTCATGCAGTCTTTCGTGCCAATCCTTTTTATTCTTGAACACCATCTTCTTTATGAGCTTTGTCAATGTCTTGTTAAAGGCTTCGGTTAGAACGTTGGCTCGAGGGTTATAGATGGAAGAATGTCTCCAGTCTATCTTGTGTTGTTTGGCGAAGCGACTTATTTTGTGGCTTCTATATGCTGGTCTGTTATCCGAGATTATACGTCGTGGAACTCTGAACCGGTATATCTTATGAGTTCTGAAGAAGTGGAGGATATTCTCCATTTTTACTTCTCTCAGTGATATCGCCTCTGCCCATTTGGAGAAGTAGTCTGTTGTTGCTAAGATGAAGCAATGTCCTTTAGATGACACCGGTTCAATGGGGCTTATGATATCTGTCCCCCGCATCTCGAACGGCCAGCTGGCTACGGTGGGATGCAGCGGATTGAGGTGTTGATGTATAAAGTCCCATGTATTTGGCATGAATGGCATCGCTTCGCATATTCAATGCAATCTTGAATTATCATGGGCCAGTAGTTACCCATCCTTTTGATTTTCAATTTTATTTTAGGACCGGCTTGATAGGATCCACAAAGACCAACGTGAATTTCTTAGACGACCTTTTTGGCTTCCTTCAGGCCTAAACACCTCAGCCATATATGATCAAAGGACCTTTTATATAACATTCCATTAATTAGGGTGAAAGACAAGGCTCGTTTGATAAGCCGATGCCTTTGCGATGCATCTTCAGGCATTCGTTAGGACTTGAAGTAGTCTATAAAGACTTGCCTCCAATCTTCATATTCTTCTTCTTTTTCGACTTGGAGAACCCTCTCTCCAAGTATCTCTTGTTCTTCTTCTTTGAGCGTTTCCACTGGAGACTCCGAAGGAAATTCGGCTGGCGATAGGATCTTGCGGTTCTGGACACTGATCCTTACATCGTCGAGATTTTCATCTGCCATTTCTTTGGTAAGTTTTGCTAACGCGTCTGCTTTGCTGTTTTCCGCTCAAAACACACTTTCCAGTACACAAAAGGGAATCTACATTAGTAGTTGTTGTACCCATTTGTTATACCTTATTAGCTCCGGTTTGCATGCCTTGTAGGCGTTGTTCACTTGGATAACGACTAACTGCGAGTCTTCGTATATGATGAGGTCCTTGATGCGCATATCGATTTCGATTTCGAGACTTGCAATGAGAGCTTCATATTCAGCTTCGTTGTTAGTTCTTGGTTATATCAATGAGAAGGCATAGCGGAGTATCCCGCCTTGTAGAGTCACGAAGATAAGACCTATCCTGGCTTTGATTATTGGGGTATTTCTCTTTCGTTCCTTCATTGAAGATGCTCTGTCGAAGTATAGTTCCCAACGGTACTTTCTTATATTTTCTATCTCTTCACTTGTGTTGAATGCATATTCATCCGGCAGCTCGCTATTTAATGGAGAGTCGGCCGGAATCGGATGTTCTGCGAGGAAGTTGGTGATGGCTTGTCCTTTTACCGCTTTGAGGGAGCGATAAATTATCGTGAACTCCATCAATAGAAGGGCCCATTTAGCGAGCCTTCCTGTCAGCATAGCTTTAGACATGAGGTACTTGAGGGGATCCACCTTCGATATGAGATGGACTTCATGCGCCAGGGCGTAATGTCTGAGCCTTGTGACGGCAAAAATCAATGCCAGACAATGTTTTTCGATAGGAGAGTGATTGCTTTTTGCTTCTAGTAGGACTCAATTTAGATAGTATAAAGCCCTCTCCTTTCCTTGGTCATTGTCTTGTGCCTATAGCACTCCTAGAGAGATGTCAAAGGCGGTTGTATAGAGGATAAGGGGTTTTCCCTTAACTGGAGCGGCCAAGACCGGTGGATTCTGCAAATATTGCTTGATCTCCTCCAGTGCCTTTTGACACTTCTGGCCCCATATTAATGGGGTCCATTTCTTCATTAGATGGTTGTATGAACGACATTTCCCTGAGTAGTTGGCGATGAACCGTCGGATATAGGAGAGCTTTCATTGGAGAGATCGCAGTTGTTTGAGATTCCTTGGAGGGGGATTTCCATAATTTCCCTGATTTTGGAGGGGTCGATTTCGATCCCTCAGCAGCGGATTGTAAAACCCAGAAACTTCCCTGATGAGACCCCGAATGCACATTTCAGCGGATTCATCTTCATGTTGTATTTTCGAAGGCGCTTGAAGAATGTCCTTAGATGCTCAAAGTGTTCTTCATATGACATGCTCTTGACTACGAGGTCGTTGATATAACATTCGATGCTATCTTGTATCATGTTATCGAAAATCTTGGTCATTGTTCTTTGATATGTCGCCCCAGTGTTCTTTAGTTAGAAAAGCATAACTTTGTAACAGTATATGCCTAACGGTGTACGGAAGGCCATATGCTTCTGATCTTCGGGATATATCTTTATCTGATTGTATCCTGACGATCCATCCATGAATGAGAAGACCTCATGAGTAGAGGTGTTGTCGATCATCAGTTTGGTGATAGGTATGGGTAAGTCATCTTTCAGACACGCTTTATTGAGGTCATGAAAGTCCACGCAGATTCGGACGGTCCCATTCTTCTTCATCACGGGGACGATATTGGAAATCCAGTCGGGGTATTGGACTTCCTGGGTGAAACCAGAATGTATAAGCTTCTTAACTTCTGCGTTGACACATCTCTAGTTCAAGACGCATTCTTTTCGGAGATTGTTTGACAGGCTTTACTTCCGACATTATGGACAGTTTGTGAACTGCTACATCTAGATCAAAGCCTGGCATCTCGGAGTAATTCCATGCGAAGCAGTCTTTGTACTCTATGAGTACTACTTTTAGACCAGCTACTTATTCATCTGAAAGCAGCTTGCTGACGAACGTGGATCGCGGATCTTCTTTGGTTCCTAAGTTTATCTCTTTCAATTCATTAGCGGTGGTAAAGATACCGTCTTCCAGTTCTTTTAGCACCGGCGGCAGCTCCGAAATTTCCTTTTCTTCATTTATGAAACAGTCGAGGCACTGAAGCGTATCTTCATCCCCTTTTCATTGAGGAGTCTTATCATGTGGCAAGTGTGGATGAGCTTCCGCTTCTTATCCTATTTACGCTCTAATTTGGTGAAGTTGTCTCGCATTGGCTCATGCTTTTGCGGAGTTTCCACTTTCCGGTTGTCACTCAGTATGAACTTGCCTTGCCAGTATTGCTCTTCCACCCAGTCTTTGAAGGGAAAGCAATCTTGAATTGGATGACCAATGACCCGATGGTAGGGACAGTAGTTGGGATAATCAAAAGCATTAGCTTCATGAGGCCGCTTAAACTTGGGCAGTATTAGCATATAGTGCTTCATGACGAGCTTAAATATTTTCCTCATCTTATCCAAAGGAAAAGAATATCCCCGCCACATCCTTTCTATAAGAGGTGGGGCTGAGTGACCTTATGGCTTGGATGTGGATGGCGTCCTATCTTCAATGTACCCACTTTGAATTTCTTCATTTTTAAAGAAAGGTATAGGCAGCTTTCGAGGATGAGGATTATAGCCCGTCTCTCCCATAGATTGCCTGCTTAGGTGCGATCTTCTGGCTACTTCATACAAAGTTGTCCCACCCATTCGATAGGCTTCTCTTATTAGATTCTCAGTCGGGTCCTCTAGTGGAAGAGTTGCATTGTCTTGCGAAGCTAAATTAATACAGCTCATTGCTTCATTATATCGCCAGCTTGAGGGTAATTGTATGACCTTTTTGTATAGGGTTATTATACCTTCTCCGAGTTCATCATACTCTTGAATCACTCCTTTCATCAGCAACTCAATCGGTACTTCAAATGATATGATTGGAGTACTTTGCGAGGTTTCTTCACCTTACTCGGCTGAGATGTTTGTCATCCACGTATCTTCCCTTTCGCTTAAGGCATAGTAGCTATGAGCTTGCTTTTTCTTCTTGGGTCGGACATAGCCCAAACAAGTGGTATCAAATTTTCCATGGGACGCTGGTTAGCGGGTCCCCGACACTTCCTAGATCCTCTTGTAATACTAGGCCAGATAGACAGTCTGTTCGAACGATATTCCCTGCTGATGAAAGAGTTCTTTTAAGCTCTTTGTATAGTATCTTGGCATGGGGATTGGTTGTAACCTGTCGAGATTTAGCTCGAATCCATGCCAAATCTCTTTCTTCACCTTGGTCTCTTCCGATTTATAGAAGAGAATCGTTTTTTCTCTTTTACATATGGGAGAAATGTGGAAGGTTATTAGATCTTGCATGTTGTAGGCGCTGAGTGCATCGAGCTCTTTGTAGTGATGGGATGGAGCCATTGTAATATGTAGGGCTCGATCGGCTTCATCGGGGACCTTCACCCATGGATGGATGTAGAAAACCGCATTGGTTTCTTCTTCCGAATCACTGCCGAAGATCGGAATAGAAGTTGACGAACTTGGTTTATCAGTTTCCTTTGGAGATTGACCCATGAATACTATTTTTTCTTCTTCTTCGGAGTCACTTCCAAAGATTGGGATGATCGTCGCTTGCGCTTGTTTATCTTTCGGTTTATCGCACTTCTCTGTATCTTCGAAGTCCAACAAGAAGTACTTTGAATCTTCATACTTCCGTACTTCATTTATCGAGAACGGTTTGAGCATGCCTGTAATGGTGTGCTTTCGGCCATCCTTGAATTACTTCATACAATGATGTTTTGTAGAAGGGATGACGCCATACTGGTGTAACTAAGGTCTACCCAGTAAACCTCTATAGCAGGTCATGCCCTCGATAACATGGAATTTGACGTCCGTGATGAGTTTTCCAAAGTAAAGCGTCGACACTATAGACCCCAGCGTTCTTGAATTTTGGGAGTTGAATCCGAAGATGGTGATTTTCTCTCGGCTGAGATGCCGTACATCCATGGACAGTTTCTTGAGCACCTTAACATTTAGCAGGTTGACCGAAGAACCATTGTCGACAAGAATTTTGTTTATCCTCTGATCATTGCAGTACCCAACAATGTAGAGCGTTCGATTGCGTTCGAACATCCCCAGGAGAAGATCTTCTTTGCTAAAGGTGATGTTGGCTGTGTATATCTCCGCCATTTTATCCTTCATCCCTTCTTCGGCAATGTGCGCTTGAAAAAGGTCCGATTCTTCGAGGGCTTTAATTAAAGACTCTCGCAGTTCCTTTGATAAGAGTAGAGTATCGTATATGCTCAAGTGTGAAGGTAACTTCATTAGATGGGCTAACACATTGTAGTCCACCTTATTTTTCTTGGGTTAATCCTTGGCGGCGAGTTCTTTGGCCACCTCTTCATTAAGAGCGATCTCTTCGGGTATTTTCCTTTTACCCTTATCCCGATTCTTAGGATCTTTATTTGCAGGCCCAAGGCTCTTCTCGGGGAGAGTGCGGTTATGCAAACGAATGTTACTGCAGTCCTTTGTCTTTCCTTCGTCCCCCGAAAATAAGCTTACATAGGGGAGACTGACAAGAGTTTCATTTTCCGAATCACTTCCGAAAGTCGGCATTACTGAACTTACTACTTCTGAAGTCTGAGCCTTGGTTATATAACAAGGTTCGGTGATCGTCTTGCTTGACCGTTTGCATTAGAACTATCAAGTTGGGGCGGGTGAGCCTTGGACATCCGCTTCTCTCTTTTTAGATGTCTATTATGGAGAATGTAATTTCGCCACCATTTCCCAAACGCTTTACACTATTCGATGGGGTAACAGGCCCTTCGGTGGTAGAGGCAATACTTTGGATGCTCTTCACCACCTTCAAATTCCACAACTTCTGGGGTATACATCTTTAGGGACGGCACAACTCCTGGGGTATACATCTTTAGGGACGGCAGCTTCATCTTTTTGGATAAAGCCTTAGCGAAGTGTTTCTCGGCTTTGCCTTTCTTCAGCAGTATCTTTTGCTTCGGTTGTACATTCTGCTTCGATTGGGAAGCTACATAACTTGCCTCTTCCGTGACTTTCCTTTTTAGACGTTGCTGTCTGGCTTTTTCATAGATAGCCATCTCACACTTTTGATTTTCTTTGCTCCTCTGAAAGGCTTCCCTTAGGAGCTTCTCAATCGGGTCCTTTCGTGGAAAACATAGAGCTTCAGGCATTGATTCTGCCCTCTGTTTGTCTGAATCATTTTCGAATGTGGCTGGAACCTCATCATCATAAATGGAAGAGTGAGAGACCATGCGACAGCTTTCCACACGGTCTTATGTTTCTTCCTTTGAGCCATCATCCTCATCCTCTCTGCTATTTTCAATGATGTGTTTGATATACTCCTCAAGAGTAACATGTGAACGCGCTTTCTGACTATATTCTTCTACTGTGTCAATATACTTTTGGATATTTGTACGGCTGTTGACATGCTCGGCTGGCTGTATAGGCTTCTTCGCTTTCTTCTTCTTTTTCTTCTTGGAAGACTGCTTGGCTTTGAGGCTTTTCCCTTTATCAATACCCTTGAGAGTGGGACGTGGCTTCAACATCCCTTCTATGATTTTCGGTTCAAGCGAGCTTTTCCACCTGATCTCAAGACATGATTGGAGATCTTTTAACATTCTCTTCGTTTTGGGAGACAACATTACCTCCCATAAGGTTTCTTCGACGAATGAGCAGGATGCCCCCTGCGTATTGGTTCTTTTAGATATATGCTTCTGAGAAAGATTCACATTCTATTTATTGGAGAGCATGAACTTGCCATGTTTATACTGTTCTTCGACCCAGTTCTTGAAGACGTAACAATTTTCAAACGGATGACTTACCACCCGATGATATGGGAAATAAGTTGGACTGTTGACGTCATTGGATTGGACCGATCACTGTGGCTCGGGCAAAGTCAGAAAGTCGCTCTTCATTTCAAGGTCGAATAACTTCCTTGTTTCATCATAAGGGAACGAATATTCTCGTCCCATCCTTTTTCCAGAGTGGGTCCCGCGCTGTTGTTATTTTGACGACCGGACGCTTTAGGACCGTTCGGTTGTTGTTGCGTATTAGTGACAAATGCTGCCTTACTCTTGCTCTTGAAGTTCCGTGAATCTCTATTAGAAGAGGCAGGACCTTGGTTCATCGCATCTAGTCGAGCTAACTTATCGATGGGCTCTTGAAAAGTTGTTGGGCTGAGAAGGGCCAGATAAGGGAATACTTGCACCTTTTTATTAAGAGTGTTCATGAACATACTTATGGCTGGAGCTTCAGCAATTCTTTGTTCGCACTTTGACCAAAGATTTCTCTATCTCATCGCGTACTGAACGCATGTCTCATTCAATCTGGGCCTCTCGTTGACCAAGGCGGTCACGATAGTGCGCTCGCTCGTAGTAGCGAATCTCTGGCAAAAGAGTATCTCCATCTTATCAAAGGTTTTGATCGAGTCGTTTGGAATCTATGAGTGCCATTCGAAAGCCATATCCGCTAGACTGCTAACGAAATGTCGAAGAAGCAATATATCGTTACTCCCAATGTTGCCGCATTTGGACCTGAACTGGGTGATGTGCTGCTTTGGGTTTCCGGTTCCTTTATATATGGGGAACGTCGAGATGGTATATCCTGGCGGGTATTATATTTGATCGTAACATGCTGGGTAAGGTTGGCCAGTCTTTATCAACTTGCCGGCAGCTTCACTGGCTAGGTGAGCTTTGAACTGCTGGGCGATATATTTTACCAACTATGATTTTGAGATTATTTCCACCTTTGCCGCTGATGAGACTTGAAGGGGATTGGACGTCTCTCCTTTAACTTTAATGACGACCATCGACGATTCATCTGCTGGTGGTTCGGGGCGAGCCATCATCCCGATCATATATTGGAATAAGTGGGCCATCTTATCCATTCTAGCTTCCATTTTCGTGGCCTTTTCATCCTTCTTCTGGAGCATGCGTTTCAGATATTCAGTATCAGATTCTGTCACGCCCCGCTTCCCAAAGTACGAAAATTTCAGGATGTAACAAACCCAGCCATGCTACCTACGGTAAGAGAACATCCTTCCATAGTCACATTAAGGCCGTCAATCAGTAATCAAGAACAATAAAATACTAAATCTATCTATCACATGTCCAATAGCCACAAGAAAAATAACTTGAAAAGATAGCAGAAGCAATAAAGATCCAACGAATAACTAATCCGCATAAGAGCTATATCAATGAGGTAGTCATCACTGATCGACAATCCTGTCGAATACTCATATGCTATGTCAAGTATCTGGGCCATGCAAAACCCAGACGTCGGTGCGTCATAATATCAATAATAATACTATAATCAGATTAAGATGTTATACAAGATGATATGAGTGTAAATCATAATCGCAGGTATAAATACAGTAGGATATATGTGTGTCACGTGTATTGTAGAGTCTGTGCTTCTAGGTTATCTATTCTACAAGTCTTTGAAATTAGTTAATATAATCCTCATCGCAACTCAATAGTATATATCCCGTTCATACCCCCACGGGGCCACGGCACAATATATCGCGTTCATACCCACACGGGACCACGACACAATAAACAATGGTTATTCCGTTCACGTCTGGAATCACAACAAACAATAATAATATCCTGTTGAATTACGTTTCGGTTACATTCTTGATTTCCCCTTTTCCCCAGATTTCGTGTTCAAGTCAGGTATTAATAGAATGTCTATCTAATGCCAACACAGGAACAATCGTGTACTGGTCTTGTCTAGCAAGACAACAAGTCAGGTCAGGATAATAAGTCAAGATTGTTGGCATCAGTAAGCATTACAGGCAATAGGTATTAACATGATAACATAAATAGTACAGTTTAGCAAGTTACAAACATGTCAAGGATAACATAATCATATCATGTATAAGACCAAGTTAATAGCATTAACATGGATAATATATTCGATCCGATTAATAGCTATAAAAGTGGTATTGATTAACCATGCATAAGAAAGTTCCGTTCAGAAATTCAGCGTCACCCTGATTTGTAAAATAGGTTAAAAATAGAAAACGTCCTCCAAAAGAGACATATCATATACCCAAACAAAGATAATTCAATAAAGTTTTTATTTTTATAAGTTAAAATATCTCAGCTTGTTCCTACAAAAAGTTATGAACGTTAGAAATTAAAAGTTTACTGCTGGAATTTCCTTGGACAGCAGTTCAGATGTACTTTCATTTACAGTTTACGTTATTTAAACAATTTATTTTGCAAGTAAATATTTCACAGAGTTATAGTATTCCGAGTTAGCTTCGTAACGAACTAAAGAAATTGTGCTAATGATTTTTCTATGATTCAATGAATTTTATAAGGTAAGGTGTACAGTAAATTTCAGATTTGTCGTATCCACTTGGCGACGACGTTTCATGTGTAAACTATAATATTTTCAAATTATATTTTACATAACGTTATAAAATGTAGATTATAAACTAATTAATGATATATGGATTATATAGATATAAACGGTATAATGATAATAATAAGAAATATTACGACAATATATATATATATATATTTATAGATATAATTATAGTATATCGCAAGTTGTAAACTTGCAGTATATTATAAAACTGTTTAATGTTAAATAAATACGGTGTATAAATTATATAGATATAGTTGTATGATAATAATAATATTAGTATTAGTACGACAATATATAAGTAAAATACGTAAAGCATAGCATGTAACAAGTTGTAAACTTGTTTCGAAACAAACGCGATGAACGGAAGCAACACGACGGTATACAAATCAACACCAAGTTTTGATGGCTCGGTTAAAATTTTAGGATGTGGCTAGAGTTGCGTCAGCGATAATGGATGTAGGCTTGAAGAACGAAGAAGGAAAATATATAAATTGATGAGAGAGAGATTTAGTTAGAGGAGAGAGATATATATGTTATGTGGAGAGAGAGACAGAGAAAGAGAGGTTTTGTGCTTAATATAAAAA
The DNA here is from genome assembly GCA_030015575.1 of Agapanthus africanus. Taxonomy (NCBI): domain Eukaryota; kingdom Viridiplantae; phylum Streptophyta; class Magnoliopsida; order Asparagales; family Amaryllidaceae; genus Agapanthus; species Agapanthus africanus. The sequence continues at coordinate 718,021,444 of CM057337.1, forward strand.
TATATAATATAGTTTAAATTAGGTTATAAATATATATTAGTTTTAATATATATAGATAATATCAAATTACAACCAATCTCCACCAAAATCACATCAAAAATATATTTTGGAAAATAATTCACATACGTAAACTTCTCAACCATAATGCAAGAATATATTTTAAATAACTTATACCCCTAAATTAAGATTTAAAATAATTCTAAAAATATATCTAGATTTAGTAAATATTTGATATTAGATATCTTGAGATTTAAACGTAGAAAAATAAGAGCAAAATAAGATATGGGAAGGCAATCATTTGATGACAGTTAACAAAATATAAGTTATGCTTAATTTGTGGCTACTAAAAGATATATAATGATCTAGATATATGATATATATATATATATATATATTATATACTAGATTCATATATATTCAGTTTACTGATAAATATCAGATATAATCTAGCACCATACTGGGTTTCACACATGCTGTTCGGGTCAAATAACTACTACTATTCGAATCACTCGCAACCCAAAAGAATAAAATAAAAGAAATATAAAGTAAGTGTTAAAATACCAATTAATATCATATGACCGTACTAAAGTGTTACAGATTCCTGCTCTGCTCTTTCCTCGGAAGTGCCGTCCAGATGTGCACTGGGCGGAGGACTCATAATTTCTGCCGCTTGAGCCATCAACTCTTGCAATTTCTGTTGATCTTTCATTACAGATCGTATGACTGGTCTGTGAGCGATGGAAGCCTTGCTTTCGACCTTTTTTGAGTTGATTATATAAACGGTATGAGCTACCATGCCCCCAAACTTGGGGCATTTGAAGTGGTGACTTCCGAGTTTGCCATGGGCCTTTGAATTTTCACTGACCTCTCTCTTTTGTGAGAAACCGGTTTTGGAGGAACCATCATAGTAGGAGCCTCCTTGGGTTGGTAGGAAGAGTGTTTATCATGACTCTTCAGCTTCTTGGGTCGGGACAAGTAATCCTTGTTGATTACTGACCCATGTACTTCTCTCTAGACCTTGTGGATGGTTGAGAAAAGTCGTTTCACCAATCAAACCAATTTTGGCTCATCATATATCTCAGTAGGAGGTTGAGTTTTCTTTAGTATAGCAGTCGGGGAGTTGCACTTCACCATTTTCAGCACCTCGAAGCTGTTCCCAGTTAGAACAACAGCCTGCATCATTAGAGTTGGTGGGGTGGGTCCAGATAGAGAACTACCCCCAGCTTGCCTTGTTTGGCACCAATATCAACATCGAGCATTTCTGGAAACAGGAACTTCTTTAGCTTTGGGAGCCCCCTGTATCTGCCGCCTGCGTTGGTCTTGTCCTTTAGTAGGTGACAATCGCTTGAAAGCCGATTGTCTGGGTAGAGTAGCAGCAGTGTAATGATCCTAAATCCCATGTACCATTCCTTTCGTTTTAGTTCATAAAAGAGAATGTATTTTGTTCTGATTTGGAGTTATAAGAAAATTCTTGTGAAATAAGTGCAAGAAACTCATTGTAGCTCACTGGTTAGGACTCTCCGCAGCTGTTTCATAGCCTGCGTGTTCGAATCCCATCGGCCTCAATATTTTATATTATTTTTCTCTTTAACGCTTTGGAAGCTCAAGAGTTTGCATGGGGTTACAAAACGTTTCAAAAGAAAAGATGTATATAAATAGGCTACTTATATTGACACAAGCACATGAATCAAAACCCAAACCCAAACCTTGAAGTGGAGGTGGTTCGGGCAGCCCAAAGGGCGGTTCGGGCGGCCAAACCTTGCCCAAACGGTCCCCTCCCGTGTTAGTGCAACCTTTGAACTCCTCTTTACACCTTTTCATATACCGTAACTCCTCATTCAATCCCGTGAACCGCCCCACTCCTTTTTAATATTAAAATTCATTTTTAATGCCTCATTTAATCCAATTTCAATCCCAACTTAATTCTAATTTTCCCTATAAATATCAAGCTATCCCAAGTCAACTCCCCTCTAAATTATTCTAAAAATTTCACTCTCAAAACTTCTTAAATGATGTCTCTTTTGCATGCCAAGTCCAAGCCATGTCTCAAGGTTCTCTCATGTTTGTTCCTCCGCGTGTCGTTCGATCTCGAGCTCATTCCTCCATATCGTAGGTATCGGTTCTTCCAACCGAGACTTCTACCATCTTATATATCCCCTCTATATTACACAACCCGTAAGTCCCAATTTGATCTCTCTTCTCCTTTTCCCTCATCGCCTCGTAAAAACATGTTTAACTCAAATAAAATATTCATATTCTTTCTTTGATAAAAAAACCACCATTTTATATAAATTTGCAATTCATGCCTTCCTTATTTGTAGATAATTTCTAGATATGTTTAAAAGAATTTTTGGGCATGATAAGAAAACAATCATAGTTGACATATACAAGTTAACATATAAATTCCATATTCTTTATGCTAGGTCGATTACTATTTTTATTGTGATATGTTAATATAGCTAACATGGGATAATGACGTACCCCATACGCACACATGGAAATCATACCACGCTTATATGTTGTCGTGTTTTTTAAAAGAACCAATTTTCAATAAAATACCTTCAAGTTTAAAATACGAGATTTCAATCGATGACCTTTTCCCTTGGCAATTACGCCCTCACAACCCTCATTAGGGAAGTCCTTTTGAAGATGGTGCGGATTATCACACATTTTGGGTCTAGTGAGTGAGATCCGAACTCTTCACGGAGCGTCGATCTCGAAGGAAAAGAATATACGGTTTTCAAAACAAAGTTAAACAAATTTGAAAATAACTTTAAAATCATATATTTGTAACCTTAAAGAAAATAAATATACAAATTAGACTTTAAATAGAATACCTCAAAATGAAAACATTTAATTTCAATTAAAATACCTTAATGTTTCCAAAAGATAGATTTTCATTAAAATACCATAAACTTTTTAAAAGCTAGGTTTTATCATTAAAACATAAAATATATGTTAATCAAAACCCTCGACAATATAATTAATATATTTTTTACTAAAAACACCCTCGAGGTTTATTTTGAAAATAAAACATTTTTACATAAAACCCCATCGAGCTTTTAAATAAGATATTTACACAAATGACCTAAGAATATACAATCTAATTAATCTTTAAGGTATTTAGAATAATGGTTTAAGCGGTATCTTTTCTCTTGAGTCTCGGGGAGCTAGAAAAAGTGAGTGCTTGCATATCTAGTTTAGATAAAGCTACAAATTAAAGTAATTTCGCTGGCAATCGTCTTTGAAAAAGTCACAAATCCCGTCATCCATATGCAGTGGTTCCGATTGTTCCCAAACTTAAGAAGTTTCCAAAATATAAAAATCTTACTAAATATAAATTGTAACATCACTTGAACTCAAACTTGAACTTGAATTTGAACTCAAACTTGAAAACCTGAACTTGACTTGAACGGAACTATATACTTGAAACATGTCACGAATACATGAACCCAATATATATACCTGAAACTAATTTGAGTCAAACCATGAGTACAACTTGACACGAATACTTGAACTTTACATGACTACATGATTCTTGACATGAACTCAATCTCGATATTACATTCTTTTTTGTATTCAGGGATTCGATCAAGACTCATAATTTTAATCATAGACTTATAATTTTAACTATAATTTAGATCTACGGGGTGTTGGGGTAGTTTGAGTATGAATCCAACGAAATCACAAATTCACGAATTTACGAATGAGGGCCCGTGGTTCCTTACCACTGTATTACAGCCTGTTGGATTCGAGAACACTCCTGAGATACGTTGACATTCACACTTAAATTCACGTTAGTTAGATTAGCTTTTAGTGACCTCTGTAGAACATATTGACAGTACACTTCATGTTCACGATACCTTCACTACACGGCCATTCTATACTTGTTTGTTATGCTCATGTTACATTTCTATACTTACATAGTTTGCTTTAACATTGCTATGTTATACTTGTTCATACTTCATTCCATCCATATTGTTGGCTATAATGCCCTCAAGGCAATTATTGTAATCGAAAGTAGGCGATTATGATAATTGAAGGAGGACCTATACAGGTAGATCAGTCTTGCTCGATATGATGGTATGCTATCTGGTTTATCTTTATCATTAATGTGTACACGTTTTACTTGTTATTACGTGTCACGAATACATAATGATAAAGCCCGTAAGATCTTTGTTTGACTACCAGAGTTATGATGGCGATCATACTTGTGAGAGCTTGGTAGTCCATAAGCACATTCTTTAAATGTCCCTAGTTATAGGAATATCGAGACTGGGCATCGATAATCCAGAGTAGACTAATATATACGCTTCTAAACCGTGACGAGGAGCGATGGCAGGTCTCATATCCATTGGTGCACTGCACCTAAGATTGTATATAGGTGCTCACTGAAGGTGAGTACACTGGACGGACTCGCCGAGAACTTCTAGATGGTATTATACCAATCATCAGATAGCAGTTCTCAGGTGACATAAGTACAGATAGTCTGTTGATCTAAGATCATCATTTATCTTGTGTGAGTTCCCACTGTACTTTGATTACTACCCTACCACGGCTCTACTAAGTCATGCAAACATGTTTTAGTTAGGTATAGTCTATGGAGGCAGTAAACGATCATCAGGGATTCGTCTCTCTCGATATAGGGAGTCAATGCTGCACTGTGTTTGGCCAGCTATCACCATAAATCCCTGGTCAGGGTTTGTGAGATTTACCGATTGTAGACCAGTAGTTTCTCGGAGGGCGATGAGCTTGATTCCGACACGACTTATTGGGTTATTATGGGTCTGACGTTTTCCTACCCCTAGACCCGGTATGTGTTGCGCCACGGCAGCGCCTCGGCCTTCTACTCGAGGCCAAAATGCAGAATCAAAATTTTTCTTAACTTTTAAACTGGCGCGGACAATAAAACCCGGATTGTAACCATTAACCTAATCCTAGCAATCAAGAGAATGGGGTAGAAGCTATACCGAGCGATCCGTGTCCTCCGGTCTTCGTCTCCACTCCGATCTCCCGCGAAATCTCCGTCCGTCACCTCCTCGTCGGAAAGGGCACCACGTAGCCGATATCTTTTACGGGCTCCCACCTCTGGACCGAGGCAACTCGGGCGCGAAGTTGGCTAGCCGACGCGTCCAAGGGTACTGTAGGTTGTAGTGTAGAACCTTTGTCTCATTGGGGTTTATATTGCCATTGGTGATGGAGGAATGAGGTTAAGAAAAAATGGTGCTTTCATTTTTTCCAAACAAGAAGAATGAGATGAAGAAATATGTGCCACCACTAAAATGAAAATCTCTCTCTCTCCACACTCAAGGGGTCGGCCATATCAAATATGGTGGAGGAAAAAAAAACACAAGAAGGGAGGTGGGTGTAAGAAAAGAAGAATGGTGACCACACCCCCAAGCAATGATAACAATATCATATCAAAATCAAATCCATCCTAATCCTTTCTAATCTCAATAAAGCAAGCCATCATGAAAAAGCAAAGATACTTAACTTATCATAATGCCACAAATGCAAGAAACCCCCTCCACAAATATTATTTGCAAACTTGCAAATAACCCCCTCCATCGAAAAGTCCGGCCGTGAAGGAACAAAGGAAAAACCGGCCGGAACGGAATGCAAACTGGCAACTTCAGAAAACTGATCCCGTAATAAATTGCAGGAAAACCCCGCTACCGCATATACATGCCCGCATTTGTATTCCCACTGAATACAAATGCAAAGAGACAAAATCTACACTATCTAATACTAGGATCCGGCTTAAGCCAAAGCCGGCTAGTAAAAACCGTCCGATCACGATCCGTGCAATACCGCATGTATCTGATCGAACCCTGCCATATCTCTATACGGCCTCTACAGCGGTTCGCCCGAAACTTGAGTAACTTTGTGTGTGGTGGACTCTAAAGACTCGTCAATACTATGGCTGTGGATTTAACCACTAGCACGTCAGAGGTATTAGCCATACGTGACGGGCCACCAGCTATTGACCAAAAGGGACGTCGATGAGCGAACTCATCCTGACACCCTACTGAGCCTGTCAGTGACAATATCCATACAGTCCGGTCCGTTCGTCTATGAGTATCGCATGGCGGGCCTAGGGGGTTGGTAAAAGTCAGACCCCCAATAGCGGTACAAGTCGTGTCGGAGTGTAGCCCAGAACACCCTGAGATACTACTGGAATACCTACCAGTAAATCTCCTGCCTCGGCCGAGGGCTTTGTGTAATGGCTACACAGCGCGACCTCACCCCCAATACCGGGAGAGACGAACCCCTGCAGATCTGCTCACTGCCTCCATGTGGCTCGGGACTGTACCCAACTAAAACCTGTTTGCACGACTCCTTTGAGCCGTGGTAGGGTAGTAATCAAAGCACAGTGGGAACTCACATGAGACAAATGACGATCTCAGGTCGATGAACTAACCTGTACACATGTCACCAGGGAACTGCTATCTGACGTCTGGTATAATCCCAACTAGCATGTTCCCGGCGAGTCCTGTCCGGTGTACTCATAACCCAATGAGCACCTGTATACATCTTAGGTGAACCAACTGACACCAGTAGCAGTGGCTTGTGAGACCGGCCACCGCCCCTCATCGGGGTCTCGACTGTATACACTAGTCTACTCTGGAGAATCGATGCCCTGTCTCGAAACTCCCACGACTAGGGACCTTTTAAGGATGTGCTTATAGACTCCAGCTCTCACGTATATGATCGCCCTCATACTTCTGGTAGTCAAGCAAGAATCCTAGGGGCTCTATCAACGTGTAATAGCGACTCATAAGGTCACCTAAAGCAGTACACGATGATAAAGATAAACCAGATAGCATACTATCATCTTGAGTAAAACTGTCCTACTGGGACAGGTCCTCCCTCAATCATTGCAATCACGTGCCTGTGATCCAATAATTGACTCTGAGGGCACTATCTCCAACAATCTCCCACTTGCACTCAAGGCTAATTATTGCGATGTCGCATACTCACAGCCCGTGTGATACCGAACACCCAACTCCTGTACTAGTCAGTCTCACAAATCTCGTTTGCGAAACTATTGCGTTCGAGGAATAGCCTCAGTGAGTGGATCCGCTTTGATGTTTCTTTCTATGTCTCTCTATATCCCATATTCGCGGAGAAAGCCATCTCCCGAAATGAGCAATACCTGTCTTAGAATGTCTGGATGTCTGATGGAACCTAGTTCATAAATGAACTCCAAATCCAAACTTCTTAGACTGTATCGACAACTGAACTTAATCAGTGTCCTGCGCCATCCTTCCCTCAGTATCCCCTTGGACCACCTGTCCAAATACTGCCCCTCGTCATAGGGAAAACTATAACTGTGACAGCCACTCTGTCATCCAGGTCACCTTGGAAGCCTGGAATGATAACCGTCTCCTAAAGGAGGCTGCCGTTATCAAATCCCTAGAACATCCACTTATGTTCTAAAACTGCTTCCGACTGTTTCTCTAGGATTGGATTAATATCAACTTATTGCATCTACTGCAAGAACAACATCTGGTGTGGTACTTGACATCTCATGATCAACTCAATTGCCTAAGCAAGTGATCTGCCAATCATGCACATCCCTCTCTCCTTTAGTCTGTAAGACACCTTTAGAGAGGGTGCCTCCATTACCTGCAGGTACACTACCGTGCCAGGAGTTGTCCATTCTAAATACTTATAGAATGCTGTCTAAGTACCCAGATTGGGAAACCACCCAAATCTAGATCTAAAACCAAAGATCCAGTAACCAGAATGTCTGATATAATATCCAAGTCCTATGTGGAGAAACCACTGTGTGACAACCAAAGAATAACTGATCGTAGTATAGGAATTTCACTTCCTACTCTGTGTATGTCATCCAAATACCAGGACATCACACCCTACTACCTTCTTAACAGATCCATCCCCTATTCTGATGAAGTCAAACCTATGACTGTCACATCAGAAATAGATGATCTATCTTCGCTATATCTGCTTAAGTCTATAAATAGACATAAGCCTCTTGCCCACTGTGCTTCCGTTGCTCCTACTGACTACGACAACCCTCTGGCAGAGTCATATAGACGTACACTTCTAAAGCCAGTTTAGAATGACGCTATACTCATCCTCCTGCCGGGTCTCACAGTCTGGAACAACAACAATGGAAAGTCTGGGTAAACAAGAACCTCCCTGCCACCGTCCTTGAGCATACCGAAGTACCTCTCGAGTGCCTGAGGTTACCCACCATATCTGCGGAGTGGCCAATGGAATGTCAAATCAGATTGAATCTTTAGGTTCTTATCAAATCTTCAGTAATCGTTTGCGGTTCTGGAATCACTTCCAGTTCTACCATACTCCCACTACTGTTTTCTGGAAAAAAAAATCCATTTCTTTTAAAATTGCGGCGAGTCAAGAACAATATCACTATTGATCTTCCAGATGGTAGAAAGTCAACCCTCGTCATAGCCTGGGTCAACCCACAAACAGCCATTAAAGAAACGTGCCTTGAGTTATCCAGAGTCTGGTTTTAAGCATAAACCGGACAACTCCCCGTACCTTAACAATGTCAAGATATGAACTGTTCTATATCCAATACAGAAACAGAGACACCGATTTAATTGAACAAGATTCAAATCATGCAGCTGTCTCCAGTGCATGTCAACTAAATGGAAGAGAGGCCGATCAGCGTTACTCAACTTAGGAGTACTTCCAATTATGAGTAACCTGAAAGAGAAGCAAGTTCTCTTAATCATTACTATCAACTGAATACCATTCACAAGTATCTACATCTTCGATCACCTTGAAGAATCCCGATACTTGCAATACCTGGTTCTCTACTTTACTCTTATACCTATAACTTCTCAAAACTCAGACCTTGTGTTTCTACGAAACACTTGTCTAAGAACTAGAGAAGTCATAAGTAAACTGAATATAGTACGAGGACCAACCCCTCCATCCTAATAGACACTGGACAATATACAATACTCTGTATAAGTCCCCTGAGTCTAATAACTCATTCCCTGTGTGTTGTAGGTTGAAAACTGTACTTATGGTTAAGAAGAATTACACCGCTGTTCAATACTCCTTACCTAACCATCCACTGATATAGGTAAATGTTATAGACATAATTTCAAAAAGGTATATCTCACTCTATAAAAATAGACGTACAGATATATCAATTTGAAATTGGTGCATAACAACGGATATTCAAAACCAAATATTTGCCGTCCGGCAAACAACCCAGGTGACTTCCTCAAATATCACCAATTACAAAGAATTCCGATATAATGAGGATGATCACCTAATTCCCAATAATTTACTCCCACTCATCATCTGTAAAACCATACAGATGTGAGAATCAAACCTGGTAAATACATATCCAGGAGCAAGTGTCTAATTGGGAAATCAGTTTTCTTTTAACAGTACACAGTGAAACTGAAACATTAAAATGTTTCGATAGGGTATCCGGGTATTCCTAGTAATGCCTCTTCCATTACCCAGATTCACAACTGTAACCGTATATTTCTTTGCCATCTCACCAAATCCCTTTATATGTCTTTAGTCATTACCTTCTGTACACCCCTTTAGGCCAAATGGTTTTCTTCCTTCCCTACCGTTCGGCACCAGCCTATGGTTTGGAAGAAGACTATCCAATAAGCATAATGGGTGTACTGTCCTAATCCTAGGAGCACTCGCAATGCGAGAGAAGGTGAGGATAAAGGACAACCGAATAAACCTTATTCCTATTTCTCCTGAACCAGAATCCATCCCCGAACTGGAACAAGTTCCTTTCGAGTTCGTATATAACCATACGATGGAGTATCCAAATAAACTGTGGATCTTCGTAGTGATACGGAGTGTCCTGGAGAAATACAAAGGTGAAGTGGGAGTGGTAACGAAATACTTGGTTTGGTCGTGAATATCAGTCGCAATTTACTTTGCCCTCTTACTAATCCCTTTCTTTGTCTTAACTTAATACCTTCTGTACACCGCTTAGGCTAATTGGTTTTCTTCATTCCCTACCGGTCGGCACCTGCCTATGGTTTGGAAGAAGACTATCCAATTTGCGTAATAGGTGTACTATCTCCTAAACCAAGGAGTACTCGCAACCTAAAAGAAGGTAAAAGGAAAGGACAACTGAATAGTCCTATTCGTTTTCTCCAGAACCGGAAACCATCCTCGAATAAAATCCTTCGAGTTCGTATATAACCATACGATGGTTTTGTCCAATGGAAGTGGACGTTCGTAGTAATACGGGGTGTCCTGGAGAAAAGGGTAAAAGTAGGAGTGACAAAGAGGTTTGCAACTCTGACAATCCAAAAGCCGGTGTTAAAGAAGGTTCGGTTAATCTTGGTCACTGAGTCATAGTCTAGGGTCGGGTCAATGGTCGCTGCCAAAGAGAGAGAGAAAAGAAACACTCAGCATGCACTCTAACCTAGATTAGAATGGTTATCACTTTATCTAATCAGGAAACCTCCCACTGTAACGTCAAATTCTTCCCCAAACCTGAAAGAAGAATTAGCCGGGATCACCCGAGGAGTAAACCAACTCATCAGTGGGAATCGGGATCCAACTATCATCGCATGATAACGTGACGGAATCCGCTCACATTATCACACTCCAGAAGGTATGCGCATATCTGGCAAGTTTCAGTTTCTTTAGAAACTCCCGATGTGATTTTTACCCTAAGCGGCTTATGACCTTGACTAGATCAACAAACCATAAACCGCCAGTCAAGTTCAACCCGTCATTATTCTGGATTGCATTAAACCCACCCGTACGTGCCCTTGACTAGGTCAACAAGGCCGCACGACCGTCCTAACCAATCCCACTTATGCAACAAATAAGTACCACTTAGCTACCGAACACTACGTCTTGACTAGGTCAACAAACGCAGCACGAATACTAAATAATACCCGTAGGAAATGACGGAGGGTTACGGCAGGTTTTTGGCGAAAAACCTTTAACGTAATGAACTTGATATCGTTGAAGGAACTGCATAGTTTTTTATAAAAATATAGTGACGAAAACCTTTGCTAAAGAGGTCACTCCCGGTGAAGGGATCTCGGCTCTTTCCCCGTAGAACGAGGTGCAGGATATTCCAACTGAATACCACGATGCAAAGTATAAGGCAATCGGCTATAGTGAAGTTATTGCCCTGACGCAAACTTCTGTCCAAGGGGTCACTCCCGGTGAAGGGATCTCGGCCCTTGCCTCGTCGACTGAGGAGCAGGATATTCCAACTGAATACCACGATGCAAAACAAAAGTGAACGTCCTTGCAATAACAGCTTTTTTTGAAAAATGTTCCAACAACATCAGAATAGGTTTGTTTATCTTGCATTGATCCGAATCAACGCAGTCCCATCAATTGATCACACCACAAAAGAACGAAAATAATGATGTACGTATATGCCATCCGCATTCGCCACTGGGTCCCGTCATCACCCGTTAGGTTACTTAACTAACGACAGAGCGGGGACTGGACTAGCGCGGATGCAAAACATATACAACATCTACTAGTATATATATCAATATATAATATTCGCTCAAGGCGTGATAAAATGCAACATCACAGAAATGTAACCAGCATCACAAAACAATACAGATATCTAGGATCCCCGGGTTTCATAGAGCCGCTACTGAAACCCGACGTTCCCCTGGTCGTGTGGATAGCCTGTGCAAAGAAAATCCTAGACCCCTACGAGCGCGGCAAGTTACCCGCCAAAACCTGAAGCGAGGCAGCCCCCTTCAGCAACGTGAATGGACCACCCAGCACTTCAAGGAATCCGGTAACTTGGGCACCCCTCCTTGGTCAACCTGTACCCCCTACGAGTGCGGCCAATAGCCCTGCCAATTCTAGAGTAAAGCCCCCTCTGTCTCAATGCCATGAGATGCGGGCTCGTTGCCTTCTAGAACCCGGCTATCCATGCACCCCTCCGCGGGGCAATCCTAGTACAGAAAGTAAAATATACATACAACGGGTACATCGACCGCAACCTGGTCGTACCCCAAAAGAATAATACAAACAGGCAGTGACGGCAGTCCACATGTCGGACGCTCGCCCCGCAATATCAAATGTACATATAAAACAAAACTGCACTAACATTGCATCCAGGCTATCCCCCACGACCGATCCGCAACAACACAGAACATCAACGTGAATGTCACGTTCGCAAATCCGTCTAACCGGGCTATAGCAGTTAGACAGGATTTACCGATCAAGTGACATTCACGGTCGCAGATATAATGTAAATATTGTGAACTAATGTATTTAAAACATCCGATCGATCAAAATTTTACCAAGTGGGCCCCAAGCATTACTGTAGCACATAAAGAAATTCTGGGCCCAAAAAGAATATACCAAAACCCCTATTTTCAGCCCAAAAGCCCACTGCAAAAAATTGGTGAAGTGAAGACTCAATACTGCGGTGGAACCGCGGCCAAATAGGGGTTATGGCCGCGGTTCCGCGGTCGTATGGAGGGATCAGACTACCAAATTTTCACAGTGTTCTTAGAATTCCATGTACATCATTCTCAAACAACCTGAAAAATTTTTGGAGCTAAAAAAATTTCGACAGAAAGCACATGGAATGAAAATGCGGTTTTGGGATAAATGTTCGATCGACGTTTTAAACACACTAGACCAAGCTAGACTAGGTTAATGGCGTGTCTCTGATACCATGTTGTGCCACGGCAGCGCCCCGGCCTTCTACTCGAGGCCAAAATGCGGAATCAAAATTTTTCTTAACTTTTAAACTGGCGCTACCGCGGACAATAAAACCCGGATCGTAACCATTAACCTAATCCTAGCAATCAAGAGAATGGGGTAGAAGCTATACCGAGCGATCCGTATCCTCCGGTCTTCGTCTCCACTCCGATCTCCCGCGGAATCTCCGTCCGTCACCTCCTCGTCGGAAAGGGCACCACGTAGCCGATATCTTTTACGGGCTCCCACCTCTGGACCAAGGCAACTCGGGCGCGAAGTTGGCTAGCCGACGCGTCCAAGGGTACTGTAGGTTGTAGTGTAGAACCTTTGTCTCATTGGGGTTTATGTTGCCATTGGTGATGGAGGAATGAGGTTAAGAAAAAATGGTGCTTTCATTTTTTCCAAATAAGAAGAATGAGATGAAGAAATATGTGCCACCACTAAAATGAAAATCTCTCTCTCTCCACACTCAAGTGGCCGGCCATATCAAATATGGTGGAGGAAAAAAACACAAGAAGGGAGGTGAGTGTAGGAAAAGAAGAATGGTGACCACACCCCCAAGCAATGATAACAATATCATATCAAAATCAAATCCATCCTAATCCTTTCTAATCTCAATAAAGCAAGCCATCATGAAAAAGCAAAGATGCTTAACTTATCATAATGCCACAAATGCAAGAAACCCCCTCCACAAATGTTATTTGCAAACTTGCAAATAACCCCCTCCATCGAAAAGTCCGGCCGTGAAGGAACAAAGGAAAAACCGGCCGGAACGGAATGCAAACTGGCAACTTCAGAAAACTGATCCCGTAATAAATTACAGGAAAACCCCACTACCGCATATACATGCCCGCATTTGTATTCCCACTGAATATAAATGCAAAGAGATAAAATCTACACTATCTAATATTAGGATCCGGCTTGAGCCAAAGCTGGCTAGTAAAAACCGTCCGATCACGATCCGTGCAATACCGCACGTATCTGATCGAACCCTGCCATATCTCCATACGGCCTCTACAGCGGTTCGCCCAAAACTTGAGTAACTTTGTGTGTGGTAGACTCTAAAGACTTGTCAATACTATGGCTGTGGATTTAACCACTAGCACGTCAGAGGTATTAGCCATACGTGACAGGCCACCAGCTATTGACCAAAAGGGACATCGATGAGCGAACTCATCCTGACACCCTACTGAGCCTGTCAGTGACAATATCCGTACAGTCCGGTCCGTTCGTCTATGAGTATTGCATGGCGGGCCTAGGGAGTTGGTAAAAGTCAGACCCCCAATAGCGGTACAAGTCGTGTCGGAGTGTAGCCCAGAACACCCTGAGATACTACTGAAATACCTACCATTAAATCTCCTGCCTCGACCGAGGGCTTTGTGTAATGGCTCTCCTAGACACAGCGCGACCTCACCTCCAATACCGGGAGAGACGAACCCCTGCAGATCCGCTCACTGCCTCCATGTGGCTCGGGACTGTACCCAACTAAAACCTGTTTGCACGACTCCTTTGAGACGTAGTAGGGTAGTAATCAAAGCACAGTGGAAACTCACACGAGACAAATGACGATCTCAGGTCGATGAACTAACATGTACACATATCACCAGGGAACTGCTATCTGACGTCTGGTATAATCCCAACTAGCATGTTCTCGGCGAGTCCTGTTCGGTGTACTCATAACCCAATGAGCACCTGTATACATCTTAGGTGAACCAACTGACACCAGTGGCTTGTGAGACCGGCCACCGCCTCTCGTCGGGGTCTCGACTGTATACACTAGTCTACTCTGGAGAATCGATGCCCTGTCTCGAAACTCCCACGACTAGGGACCTTTTAAGGATGTGCTTATAGACTCCAGCTCTCACGTATATGATCGCCCTCATACTGCTGGTAGTCAAGCAAGAATCCTAGGGGCTCTATCAACGTGTAATAGCGACTCATAAGGTCACCTAAAGCAGTACACGATGATAAAGATAAACCAGATAGCATACTATCATCTTGAGTAAGACTGTCCTACTGGGACAGGTCCTCCCTCAATCATTGGAATCACGTGCCTGTGATCCAATAATTGACTCTGAGGGCACTATCTCCAAAAGTATGCGATTCTCTTAGACGAAGAGACCGAACTGTACGGAGATTGTCACTTACAGGTTCTGTAAGGATACAGGTGAGTTTGCTCGTCGACCTTCCTTTCGTTCAATACCTGGGTAGCTGTTACGTATAGCTAGTGCCGCTGACGTGCTTGTAGTTAAACCCAATGCCAGCGTATTGTCGAGTTTTTAGAGTCCCGCAAAAAGTGTTTCACGGTACAGGCAAAACGATGTATTGCGTACGTATTTTTATACACACTTAGGTTCGATTAAATATGTGTATTTAGTGCACGTACTTTAATTGGGCGTATTGATAATACTGGCAGGTTTGAAAGATAATCAGATCATTGTGAGCTAGTATTATATATCTCTTATTATCTCTCTTTTGGTATCTCCTCTTACTAGGGACACCTAGAGGTTGAACGGCTTGTTGCACAGGCTCAGTGTAATCACGTTTCCTATGAAAGTGAGGTTAGGATTTTGAAAATAAAATGGTTTTGAGTTTGGGGGTATTTGTTCACATCAGAATATTGCATTTAATACCGCTCATTCTTATGCTAATTTGTATATAGATAGGTACTTTTGATCCATGTATGCTACATGATTTCAGGTTAAAGGTTTTCAGAAGCATTCAGTCCAGAACAACGCAAATCACACACATTCTCTACAAAAATGACGCTTTCAGAACAGACGGCCGGAAATAGATAAAATACGAATTTCAACTACATCAAATCTGTCAGGTGTTGTCTACCAGTTCAAGAGACAAGATGAGAACAGCATTCATTCGTGTCTCAGACAAACACAAAGCACGATGGAGGGAGCACGGAGCTCGAGGGAAGCAGTGCGGAGCTCGAGGGAGATCCAAGGCACAAAAATTTAAATGAGTAAATGAGAAAAAAAAACAAAAAATTGCTATTTTGGACTGTTGAAAATCTGAAGATATTTGGAATGATTTTTAAAATATGAACCTACAAAACAGAAGAAAAAAGCAACACGAAAACCCAGTAGAAATTCGGAGCGCCAATTCAACTAAAGTGCGGTTGAACCACGGTTAATTGGGGGGTTTTGTAGTGGATCCGCCGTGCGTACGTGTCTAAATGTGATGAATTTTCAAGAGTGTTTTGGTCATTGTGTAAGGGCTCAGAATATTGCCCTAAGTTTTCATGTTGCCGCCTATAAATACTCCAGTTCAGAGGCAAAGAGACCATGCTTTATTTTCCTTAGGATTAGTTCTAGTTTAGTGTAAACACCCTCCTCTTCTTCATCTTTTCTCCATTAAAATGTAGTGAGATCTTTTGAGTGGATGAATAATGAAGATGCGAGTTTTATCTACCTTGTAGCTTTTTTATTGTTGTTTTAGTTTTTTCTGCTTGTTAGTTTCTTGTATTGTATTTTGATTCTTAGCTAAACTTATTTACATGTTTGTTAACTAGTTGATGATTTTTATTTGTTATTCTTCTTCTCTTTTCTTTTGTTTTTCATTTGCAAAACGATGATACCCAAGTGTGATTCTTGCTTAAGTGAGATCCCAAGAAGCAAGTTTATGCTATTTTTCTAATTTCTTCTCTTCTTCGATTTTGTTTTATTTTTCATAATGAGTGAGCAGTTTGCTCACTTGTTAGGGTTAAGGAAGGGTAGTATGTGTTAGGAATATGTATATACCCTAGAGGCCATTATTGTATATTATAGTGCATGCTTGGACATATATATAGAGGACTTTCTTGCTCAATATGATAGTATGCTATCTGGTTGTTCTTTATCTTAACATGTACGCTTGTTTTAGTTTACTATCTCATTGATACATGTTGATAAAGCCTTAGAATGTTTTCTTGACTATCAGGACTATGATGCAGATCATACTAGTAGGGCTTATGTAGTCCGCAAGCACATCCTTTAACAGTTCCTAGTCAAGGGAGTATCGAGACAGGGCATCGATATTCCAGAGTAGACTAGTGTGTACGTTTCTTGACCCTATATAGGGCGATGGTCGATCCCATAACCATTAGTGTTTGACATCAAGGATTGTACACATGTGCTCATTGGAGAATGGATACACTGAACAGGACTCGCCGAGAACTCCTATATGGTACCATACCTATCGTCAGATAGCAATTCTCTGATGACACTTGTACAAGTTAGTCTGTAGAGCCGAGATCGTCATAGTGCCTTGTGTGGTTTCTACTGTGCTTTGATTTCCTCCTTACCAAGGTTCAAAGGAGTCGTGCAAACAGGTGGATTTTGGGTACAGTCCCGAGTCACATAGAGGCAGTGAGAGATAGGAGGGGTTTCGTCTCTCCCGGTATTGGGAGTTGATGTTGCGCTATGCTCGATTGGCTATAACAGCAATTCCCTGGCCAGGGCTGATGAGATTTACTGGTAAGTATTATCAGTAGTTTCTCGAAAGGTTATAGGCCACACATCGGCATGACTTATCGAGTTAGTGATATCTGACGATTCCACCCCCTAGACTCGATATGCGACATATCAAACAAAGAGACCGGACTATACGGTAAGTGTTGCTTATAGGCTTTACGGGTGTTTGGACAATTTTGCATGTTGATCTTCTATTCATTCAATACCTGGGTAGCCGTTACGTCCAGCTAGTACCGCTGACGGCTTGTGCGTATCTGATGTGATTATTACCTACTGCTGGTATATTGACGAGTCTTTAGAGTCCCACATCGAGATTTCCTAGCTCAAGCAAAACGAAGTAAGGCACGTATGGAGATATGTGCGGGAGCTTGATTAAATACGAGTATGTGATACCGTATTCTAATCTAGCGATATTTGATATCAGTCAGATTATATGTGATATAACCGGATTATAGAATCAAGTGTTGATTCAATGATTTGATATATATATATATATGTTTATATATTTGATATTGGCCGCTTATATATGATATGACCGGATTATATTTGATATTGGCCGGTAATATATGAGATGACCGGATTATTGAATCAAGTGTTGATTTAATATCTAATATTGAATATTAGCCAGTTATATGTGATATAACCGGATAATTGAATCAAGTGTTGATTTAATGTTTTGATACACACACACACATATGATATTAGTCGGTTATATATGATATAACCGGATTATTGAATCAAGTGTTGATTTAATAATTTGATATATATTTATATATTTGATATATATATATATATATATATATATATATATATATATGTATATGTATATATTAACTAATATTAAGCTCACTTAAGATTTTCTTCTTATTATATATATATATATATATATATATATATATATATATATATATATATATATGTATGTATGTATGTATGTATGTAT
The DNA here is from genome assembly GCA_030015575.1 of Agapanthus africanus. Classification (NCBI taxonomy): domain Eukaryota; kingdom Viridiplantae; phylum Streptophyta; class Magnoliopsida; order Asparagales; family Amaryllidaceae; genus Agapanthus; species Agapanthus africanus. Next base: position 718,039,534 of record CM057337.1, read on the forward strand.
GTATGTATTTGCATTTGTATCATGGTTGATGATACAAGGGACTAGGATGTGTGAGAATCATACAGAGAAAAGATTATGATAAACATTTTAATAAAAAGAAATGAAGAATGAGTCATTTTTTTAAATGGCTTGTAGAAGCTTTGAGAATCCATGACTCATCTTCAAGTCTTGTTTTATTCAAAGATATTTATGATACACATCTTATCTCATTTTTATCACTTAGCTCATGGTTCATTCTCACTCATCCAAGATCATCTCCTTCTTCTACCTCTCTCTAGATTTTTCTTGAGTTGAGGAAAGAAAAGAGAAAAATATTTTCTAGTGAGCAAATCTCCTACTTCATCAATCTACACTAATCTAGCATATTAGTTTAGGTCGTTAACTTCACTAATACCTTCATTAGTGAAGTGTGAGTGAGAGAGACTTCAAGGTGGATCATTTTCGATATCGAAGACAACAAGCAATCTCGATCCTTTATTCAAGTGGAGCCTTAAGAAGAGTTCTAAGGACTACTACTTGGAGTTTTAGAAGTGAAGTATCGGTCTACAAAGGTTGTAAACTCCCATCACTTAGTTTAGAACTTGTTTACTTACTTTAAAACCCTAATTCTCTGGTTCGATTCTAGGTTAGTATACTTAGCACTCTAAGATTTTTTTAAATTGCATACTTGATGCTCATTGAAACCTGGTAGAGGTGCTAAGACATACTTTCATGGTATCAAAGACAAGTTAGAGACTTAGGCGAAGTCTAGATGACGTTAAAGTGTTCGATTGACGTTTTAAAACCGGTTTTTAGCTAGTTTCTGTCCATTTTTCAAAATTTGATATTTTCACAATTAAAAATTCTCAGAAAATCATACAGGTTTTTTTATGGAGCCTCAAGAAATACGAGAACTTAACTCCACAAAGTGGCCGCGGAACCGCCGCCTAGACCATGTCTTGGCTGCGGTTCCGCCGCCGACTTGAGGTGTTATTGCCTCATTTTTCTTCTGGTGCTTCATATTGATATTTTGGACTTTTTGGGTATTTTTTGTGAGGCTCAAGTTGTTGAGATCTCTGTGAATTGGTATTATTTGAAACATTGATCGAAATGTTTACAATCGTCTAGATAGATTTGGATATGTGATACAATTTTTGGAATCCACATTGATTAGTTTTGTGAAAACTAGTTAATGATATGTAAATCTCGCATTTTAGTTTCAAATGATGGATTGCCATGAAGTTTCGATTCGGATCAAAACTCCGTCGTAATCTCGTATCGTATGCGAATAGTCGCCGGAAGACACTAGTAGACAGCCACGCCCCATAACCCCGACCAGGTGACTATAGGAGAACCCTATGGCCAAAAGCATCCACTCAGGTGCTCGCGGCCACGGTGTTCCGTCCAAGTGCACTTCGTTGACGGTCTCGGGGATGCGGCCATCTATTAAAATTCCCGACGAGCATTCGATCTTATAATCGGGAATCTTGTTGTATTCCATGACTTAATTTTTGAAAAGTGTTTTCAATTTGAGACTTAAATGCAAGGTTTATAGGGTTAGGCATGAAATCTGGAATATGTGATAATCCGGGTTTATGATGTCTAAAGATGATGCGGATTCTAATTATTGTAGTGTTCATTTCTTTTTTGCGACCGTAAGTGTAATATGTGACAGTATCCCTGATCTCGTTGCTATACGACAACGACATTAGGGATACGCATATTTACTTACGTTGATGACATGTGATATTATTGTGTTGCTATTGATATGTTATATTGGATCGTCGTGATTGAATAGCCGGGGGGTTTTACGTAAGATGAGAGTTTTTCAATTTTCATTCATGTAAATATTTGTATGTAATATTCTTTTATTGGGACACTTCCGGGTCAAGGTTGTTGTCTCCATTTGATATATATATATTATTTACTTTTCTGCATTATGATAGACCCAAGGCGGGGAGCACAAGTAACCGGGTTCTAGAGTCCAGTGAGAGGCCATCTCAAGGAGTCGAGACCGGTCGCCTAACTCTAGAATTGGCAGGGTTGCTTGCCACTCTCGTAGGGGTCTAGGGGTGTGGGCTTGGTTATTCGTCACGACCGTATAATCCGTGTTTTTCATTACTGGCTTAATCTAAAACACGGACCTCCTAGTATATCCTATATTTCATATATTTGTTTTTGTTGTTTCTGTGATGTGATGTGATCATATAACTGCGTGAAATGAATGCTACTTATATATATGATATACTAGTAGACACTATATATGTTTTGCATCCGCGCTAGTCCTGATCCCGCCCTGCCATAAGTTAAGTAACCTTACGTGAAGACCCGGGTCTCTGTGGTGAATGCGGATGGCATATATGTATGCTTTATTTTCGTTTCTTCTGTGAAGTTTAGGAAACTTAAATGATGGGACGTCATTAATAAGATTAATGAAAAGAAAAGAAACCTAAAAGATGTTATAGAATAAAATTTTTCAAAAAGCTAGCTCTAGTTCTTGTTTTGCATAGCGGTATTCCATTATGAATATCCAGCACCTCATTCGATGAGGAAAGAGCCTAGATCCCTTCACCGGGAATGACCTCTTTAGAAAAACTAGCATATGCTACAATCCACTCGGTTTGTTTTGAAAACTACTCAATTTTAAAGCGGGGCTTAAACCACTCCTTTTAAAATCACTAGATTCTACAACGATATCAAGTTTATTACGCTAAAGGTTTTCTTCAAAACCAGTCATAGCCCTCCGTCATTTCAGATTGGTACTATTTAGTATTCGTGCTACGTTTGTTAACCTTATCAAGGCGCAGTGTTCAGTAGCTGATTAGTGCTTTTCTGCCCCATGTTGATGCGATTGGATTAGGGTAGTCGTACGGCCTTGTTGACCTTGTCAAGGGTCGTGCGGGTGGGTTTAATTCAATCACGAAATAACAGGTTGAACTTGACTTACGGTTTATGGTTTGTTGACTTTGTCAAGGTCATAAACCGCATAAGGGAAAAAGAGATATCGAGAATTTCAAGTGTTGAAATTTGCAATGAGATTGCATACCTTCTATATGATAGTTGGATCCCGATACCCACTGCGAGTACGTGTTACTCCTGGTAGAGTTTTCCACTTTACAATTAGCTAATCCAGTAGGTGTCAAAGAAAGGTGTTAACGAGGTTATGCCCCTGCGGAAACGAGATTATATAATTAGTTCCATGCGAAAGCACGGGAAGACTCCCTCGGAGTACCAACACTTGCCAGGCTGACCGATTGGCGAACTTGTAGGGTGTGATTAATCCGGCTAATCTTACCTTTTAGGATTTGAAGGAAGATTTGATAAAAACAGTGGGAGCCATCCTGATTAGATAAGATAATAACCAGTCTAATTTTACAAGAACGCACGCTAAAATGTTTTCTTCTCTCTTTCTCCACATAGCAATCATGTCACGGCTTAATCAAGATAATAACATGGATGTATTGACTGAACCCGCTTACTATACTGGGCTGGAGAACGTTGGTTCCGCCCTATCTTATGACAACAGTCAAAAGTCTGAGCAAGTGATAGGGGAATACAAGGATCTCCATACAACCCGAATGAAGAAAAAGCATTCTGATGCATCTTCTTCGGGTGTGTTAGTAATTGAGAACTGTTTCTCAGTCTGCTCTACGTCCTGGGTATTAGATACCGGATCAGGATCCCATATTTGTAATATATTATAAGGGTTAAAGAGAAGTAGAGAACTGGGAAATGGTGATATGTCCCTCAGAGTAGGGAATGGAGCAATTGTTGCTGCCGAAGCTGTCGGCGAATATCATCCAGTATTGCCAAATGGTAATACATTGATTTTGAATAACTGTTATTACGTACCGTTGATGATGTGCAATATAATATCTGTTCCTTTATTAGATAAAGAAGGATATAACTTTGCATTAGAGAAACAGCCGGCTTAGGTGTATTTAAGCTATCTTAAGTATTGATCTCGTGAACTATCCAGCCCATGTTTTAACTCATACCCTTTAAACCCCATGGCTTTCATGCTAACCAATATTCTCATAATTTATCCTTACAAAAACCTAGCCTCCTCTTATCTCATCTAACCGAACCTTAACCCTAGCAAGCATCTATTTGTCGCCATTATCGTCATGGTCATCTCTTTCTCTTCTCTCTGGGGAAAGTTTATCATTGCTTGGGTTTCGAGATTGCGTCTTCATCGTCATTGCCTTCTCCTTCTTGATGTTGTGATGTGATCTTTGCTACAGTCTCATCAACTCGGCTGCAGATCCAAAGCCAAGTTCATGTTTTCGTCTTAAAAGCCTCGTCGTCTCCGTTCGTCATCGAGGCAAGTATCTTTAAATACTTGTTATATACTAGTTGCGACCAGATAAGATTTGGCGTAACATTAATATTATTATTTCATTATATATGTGTATTTATGTATAACCCGAGTTAACAATATATCGAGATCGGAATCATGATATGTCGATGAACTTGATCTAGTTATATCAATATACATTGCTTGTTAAAGACACCACCTTTATGTGTTCTAACTATATAAATTAACTTCGAGAATTTATTGAGATCATATTTGTTATCGCTTGTACCGAATTTAAATGGAAACCCTAAGTAAGAAATCTGATCATATCAGAAATTGGCTATAAGCTGGCTCAAAATTACCTGAGCCATCTCATACACACAGAGAACCAATACACGTTCCATACATAGCACGAGCCATCTCAAAATACTGTGAGCCGTCTCAAGATAGGTTATGAGCCGTCTCAATACCATTATGAGCTGTCTTATGTAACCAAAAAACATATAACTATTTTGAAGCACTTGTGAGGCGTTTCAACATTACATGAGTTGTCTCTAATACACTTGAGTTGTCTCAGCCTTACACGAGCCGTCTCAAACTGACATGAAACTGATTTTGAACCTGATATGTTATACGATATGCTAGATCACGTTATACATGCGCAACACGCTACCTGACACATATTATGATTGTATTATATATTCTGATTGATGATGTTATGCCTGGCATGCTAGAGTACATATTGTTTCATGTATCCATGCTATTTTGTTATCGTGAACAAGTTAGATATTGACTTGTTATTGCATTCATTAATCATGATGTTTCCCGTTAATGCTAATGCTTGATTGTTACCTGTACTTATGCTTGAACGTGTTGACTAGTTACCATGTTAGGACCCATGCCATATAATAGTTGTCCAATGCAAGCGTATTCATGATACCCTTAACTTGACTAGACTTGATTGACTGAACTTGACTAGACATGACATGTTATCTGCCTATTCTAAAATCAGCAGTTAGTGATTGATTACCCAAAATAGATATTCTTGTCTTAGAATGATGAGCTGATATCATTCGATGGTACTCTTATTACGAAAATAGATATTTATGTCTTGGAATGATACGCTAACATTATTCGATGGTACCCTTGTTGTGAAAATAGACATTCATGTTTTGAAATAATGCGCCAACGTCATTCGATGGTACATTGATAGAGGTATTCGTGCCTTGGAATAGTGGTACTGTCATTATTTGTCCACTCGTTGCGGTGTCTTGGAATGATACGATAAAATCATTTAACGATTCAGTCTTGTATATCCTCGTTATCACATTGTATTTCCTTTCCACAGGTCATAGGTTCAACCCTGACTGAACCATTGAATGATTGCATTGATTGTTTTCAAATACTTGTAGGATAGATAACTTAGAGAGATGGACATCTAGATTTACACTTGACATGATTGCCTTGATTATATCTTGATTGTTATATCATCATGTATTTCTCATGTTAAATATGCTCACCTAACATTGTTTTCCTGTATATAATATATTCCATCTCGGTTATATTCCTTATGATATTATATTGCATATAACGCTTTGACGTCTAGGTTTTGCATGGCCCAGATCTTGTGACTTTAGCACAGCAGGATCGAGATTACGTAGAGAAGATTGTCAAGCATTGAGGAATGTTATTGCTTATTTAGTTATTTATGGTTTAGGTTTATTTCCGCTTGAATCGTTGTTCTTGGATTTCTTTTGTGGGCCCATAAAGGACTAATACTGTTATTGTTCCTTATTTATCCTTAAATCAATTGATACTTGATATTCCAGTTATTTTCTTCTGCTATTATCTTGATTTCTTCTATTGTTTATTGTTGGACATATGTTTAGTGTCAGATATTTTATATTCTTGCTTGATTATTGCATGAAAACCTTAATGTAACTATGGAAGGATGATTTCTTACTGTAGATAGCATGGCTGGTCGAGTTACGTTCCAAATTGTTTGTATCTTGGGAAGTAGGGCGTGACAAGGTTTATGTCAAGCAAGGACTTAAGCCAGAGTTTAATGTTCATGATGGTGTTCTTAGATTTGAATTGAGATTGTGTATGCCTAATGAACTCGAGTTCAAGAAATATTTAATTATGGAGGAGGCACACCAGCAGTACAAAGATGTATCAGGACCTTCGAGATGTGTTTTGGTGGAACAACATGAAGAGAGAGATTGCCAATTTTGTGGTTCAGCGTTTAACTTGTCAATTGGTTAAAGCAGAGCATCAGAAACATGCAGGTTTATTGTAGCCACTACCTATTCCAGAATGGAAGTGGATGATTGTTGGTGAAGTTTTATGCGCTTTCGCTTTTAAAAGATAAATCAAAGAATAGTTAACCGCAATCAAGAACGGCGTCGCTTTGTAGCTAACCGGTTGAGTACGGATCGGTCCACAGGGATTTTATGTATTTTCTATTTGTTCTAACAAGTTAATTCCAATTGTGGTAGGATTGATTATCACTAAAAACTGAAATGAGTTTGATTAGGATTAAAACCTTGCTAGGGCTAAGTTTAGATTAAGTTTGGAAATTCAATATTTCTCACCGCTTTCTTTTCCCTAATTAAGATCTATTTAGCTGTTAAGGTAATAATTAACAAAGGGGATTAGCACGATCGGGAAGAAACTAGGTTTCTTCCTCTAGGTCCTTGTCCGTCCTTTCTTAACTCTTACCCTAACCTCCATGGAAAATACACACAACCGGTCTTTAACTACGGTATCACCGCTACCTCGTGGGATAGGGTACCGTAGTGAGCGGTGTGTGTATGTATGCATAGAGTCCTATTAAAAATGTGTAGCGGGCAAGAAAGCGGTGAGAGATTTTCATCTCTCAAACCTTTCCTATTCCTAACCCTAACAAGTGAGGAACTACTCACTCATTAGGGAATTGATAAAAGATTTTATTTTTATGATTGTTTTTAATAACCTAATTATCTAATCTACGGCAGATAATTAAAATTGCTAAACTACGGCAGATAAATAAAATTAATTAGGGCAGAAAAGAAAATTAACTAAGGCATAGAAAAGAAAGACTTACTTTATTTGATGAACTCTTCAAACATTACAAGAATTAAAATTCTGAATTTAGGAATTAAAAAGAGGCATAGGAAGAGGCATGCTCCAAAAAGAGCTATAGGGTTCCTATTTATAGATTATAGAAACCCTAGGGTTTACATCTGATCCCTATCTACATTTACAAAACTACCCTGAGAAGCCTGATCAACGCACCGCCATCCAGCGTCAAATTTGCACCGACACGTGCTCAGCACGGCCGCGGATCCGCGACCATATGCCTTGTTTGGCCGCAGATCCGCGGCCATCTTGGAGGCTCTTTGGGCTGAAATCTTCTGGGCTACTTCCTGTTGCATTTTAATTCTGGTTTCTTCACTTGGTTTCTCAGAATATCTTCTATTTTCTCCCAGATTTCCACAGTACAGAATGTTGTGGATTTTTACCGTTCGCTTCGTGTTGAAGTCTTGAATCTTTGTGCTGCCTTCGTACTTTGTGAAATTGTTCATTGATCTTCGTTTGTCCATCAAACTGTAGTCATGATCAAGATTCTTCTATTTGTTGGTTGTAGTCTCACTTTTATAGCCTCTTTTCATCATTTTCACTGTTTTGTTCCGAGAACCTATAACCTGTAACTATGTAGTAGACATGGATCAAAAGCACCTATTTATTTGTAAAATGAATAAGAATGGGGAATATAATAATGCAAAATTATGATATGAACAAATACCTCCAAACTTATCTTTTGCTCGTCCTCGAGCAAAACTAGTTTATTCTCTAAAAAGCCTAACCCCACTTTCGCAGGGAAACGCGATTGCACTGAGCTCGTGCAACAAGCCGTTAAACCTCTAGGTGTCCCTAATAGGAGGAGTGTTGTCTCCTGAGGGTTTTCAGCAGATACTACCTACAAAATCCTATCAATTCGGCCTATTGACTTTTATTCTCCAATTCGGTTTTCTAGTAAGAAATTCTATTATCTTCAACTCAGAAATTGTCAACCCGTATTTTTCACGCTTCCTTATCATTTAACTTAAGATTGTATATGTTCTGTAAATTCACTTAGCCTTTAGCATCTTTTGAATTTTCCTTCTAAGCTTCCATCTCAACTTAGGAATTTTTATCATCTCTACTAAATATATAAGTCCTATTTTTCATTCCTATCTCTTATCCAAACCCCAATCATATACCCCTACGTGTGTGTATGTATCACCCCTACACTTGGAAATTCAATTCAAGCTCTTATACTCTTGTCCATCGTCCAAAGTACTTTTAGTTGGTGAAATTTTAGATGAAATTGCTCACACATCCTTCATGCAACCGTTAATACTTCTTAAGGTACCTACGACCGATTACAAAATGTGATTGCACATTAAGGCGTAATTCCTAGTCTTGTAACACCTAAGGCTTTAGCAGTGACTCCCAAACCAGTTGGTCTAAGGCACTAGGTGATTAAGCACCCTCGCTATATATTTTTTTATTTTACGCAGCCTTAAGTAATTACAAAACCAGTGTTCATTTTTTTATATATCTTTATTCACACTTATAATTTTATTTTATTTTCCTTCATACTAAGGATTTTAGACAAGAGTATTTCAAGGTCTCCTCTACTATTCCAAGTTTTAAGGTTCGTGTTTGTGCAAGTTGTAGGGTATATTTTCAGAATTTAGACTTAAGCTTTGGAATTATTTTTCAGACTTATACTTTAATAAAAATATCAATACTCTTCCTTTATTTTGACTTAGCCCAAGAAGTGAACTCAAAATTTGCCTATTTCTAAGTAAACTACAAGGACATACATTTTCTACGGCTAAACTTTAAGAAAGGTTATTTTTAGGGTTTTTAATTTACTAAGTCTAGGATCTAGTTTTTCCTAGCTAGTTAACCGTCTTGTCAAACTTAATTCAATTATGGCCAAAATTAAATTTTTCAATTTTTATAATTTTTCAAATTTTTCAAATTTTTATGGGTTTTAAAATAAGTATGCAAATGCAAAAATATACATATGAATTCGAAGGAAGAAAGCTTACCGAGCACACCCCCAAACTTAAACTTGACAGTGTCCTCACTGTCAGGCTACACCAAGAGGGTCAAAATGGCCGGTATTCCCCTGTTTATTTTTTATTTTTTTTATTGTTAACAGAAAAACAAAACAAAATATATATACAAAAAGGTCCTCCCCAAACTTAAGTGAAACAGTATTTCCACCGTTTAAACGTTAAAGTTTAGAGTTAGGGGGAAGAAAAATACAGTATCAAGCTATACAAGGCCTTACACAGGCCAAAGGTTAGCACCAACCATTCAAAAAATTTATCGTTATAATGGTGTGGTCGGTGAAAGAATGGAGTGTAGAGAAAAGAAATGAGAAACACACGAGACCGTATGGGAAGAAAGATGGAATATGGTCTCGGTATATTAGGAGAAGAATGGCGGAAGGGAGAAAGAAGTGTAGTACGAACTTGAGGGTGTAAATTGAGTGAATAAATTAGCACAAATTGTGATGACCGATGTGTTAAAAGCGATCGTGCTAATCTATCAATCCATCGAGAAATGGGGTCAAATCCCCTAAGATTCGCGAGAAAATATGGGTACATTGAACTTGGTAAAACATACATTGAAAATGGAAGCGTGACGGATTCTTGCGCGGTCGAAACGACGGAAAGGACGAAGGGGAGTGATTTAGGAAGGGTCACAGTTAAAGGTTCAGGAGGATGAACTGGAAAATCCGACTCATCAAACAAAACTGGTTCATCCTCAGTACTATCCTCATAATTCTCCTCAAAAGTTATCTCATCCATGCAATCATCATCAAAATCAAGATGCATATGAAGTTCGGGAGAAACATTTAATGACTCGGGATGATGAATTGGAGAGAAAAATTCAGTCAAATCTGCGGGTTCATCATCCAAATTATTCCCTGCGTCAATATCCTCAATCAAGTGAAAATCAATTTTTCGGACACCTCATCAAAAGCATGGATATTTATCAATTCAGGTTCTAGATTGGAGGTGTAGAGGTCGAAAGGATTGGTGATGGTTTCACTCGAAAGGGACACTTCACAATCTGGCAAATCAAGCACTACAAAGTCGCACAACTCATTAAACGTTTTATTTTCAACTGGTGAATCATTTGGGACACTTGATAGACATTCAAAATGGGAGTTGTGGGATTCAATTGGTGATGGGTAGGTTTGATTTGGAAGGATGCACAGCTCACTCTCTCCACTCAAATTCTCAATCTGTCCAACCGCCTCATCATACATTGGAATTTTTGGGGCTAGTTGGAAACTAGCTACCGGATCACTAGGTTGCATAAGGGCGGCAATGGACGCATCCAAATTCCTCATCGGTTGGTTTGTCGCTACAATATAAGCTTCCAACGACTGTTCCAGACTAGACATGAGTTGTGAAGGGGTTTCAGTAAAAGATTCAAAGTTGTTTGGATACGTGAAACTCTCAAATGGTTGTGTAGAAGCAATGTCTAGGGAAGGTGCGAAAGTCGGGTAGGACAGGTAGGAATTGAATGGTTGGACAGGAGTAGGATCAACATTTGGATAAAAAGGTGAATGGACTTGTTGATCCCAAGAACTGGAAGTGTTGAAAGGAATGAAAGATCGGTTACGAGATTGTTCAATATGTTCAGCAATAGACATGGGTTTCGGAGTTACAACAGAACTCGAAAAAGGAGTATCAACGTAAGAAGGTGGTGAAGGTTGAAATGGTTGATACAAAGTGGATTGCGGAGTCGAACTGTTTCTCCTAGACGCTTCTATTCGATCTTTCAAAGAAATTTTGGGCATGGAGGGGTCGTCCGTAATTCGACCAAAACAATTCGCGTAGGAAGCAATGTTTGGATGAGGGTACCAAAGTTCGGCAAGAGTTTTGCGAGGTGGGGTACGCATGATGTAAGAAAGGAGAAGAAAAAGAATGTGGGTGCAGAGGATTTCTAGCGACAAATTGACAAGTTTTTTTTTTGTTTGTAAAAATTTTCTGTTTTGTGGTTTTTTTTAAGGAATTTTTGCAAAAGTTTTTTATAAGAAGCTTAGACACACGTTCAAGCAATCACAATATGCACAATCAAGCCGAGATCTAGGGTCTCCTAGGTCAACTAGACTGCTTCTAACTGTTCCAAAGGGCAAGTTGTGAGATCCTTAAATCACCTCTTCACCGCCAATTGTGGCCAGGTAAGCGCAAGTAAAGAAAGGAGGGATCCGCTCACGAATCACCATGAGACGGGTCTTTTAAAATTACCTTTCCCCACTTGTTTAGCCTAGGCACCACAAAGTCTGGTTTAGATAAACGATCGATGCCTACAACTATTCCTTTGTCCTATTGAGCGCGACAGTCCTTATAGGCTGAGTCTAATCTTTTTTAATTAACTCGATGGTTAATGCAATATGCTTTTTGTGATTTTTGGGGTCCTAAGAAGGGTAATGAAATCCCCACCCAATCTGGATTGGTGTTAAAGCCCCTTAAAGTCAGTTTTAAAGATGCAAAGCAGTAAAACACACAAAACACACTTGCCAAAATTTTTTTTTATTTTTTATTGCGGCACAAAGAATCCTACACAAGATCAAGTTATTGGAGAAGGGAGAGATGTTTTTGCGCAAAAAACCCTGCAGGAAAATTTTTCAGAGGAGATCAGGGGGTTCAGAAGAAGAAAAAATGCTTACAGAGACTTTTTCAAATGATGACGTCACCACCCCGCGGCGGTTCCGCAGTCAAAAGTGCCTAACTGCGGCGCTTCCGCGGTTGACTTGGCGGTTCAGTTCCCAAAAATTCTTCTGTTTCTCTGTTCTAATTTTCCTCTGTTTGTTCAGATCTGATGTTTGTTGTTTTGCTCACTGGATTTTTCCAGATCCAAATCCGTTCGTCTCTTCGATCCTGCACAACTCAAACAAAAACTCTTCAAAAAATAACAAGATGATTTTTTATTTTTTTTATTTTTCAGTTTTTATGATTTTTTTAATTTTTATATTAACCCGAAATTACAAAAAGAAAATAACTACGCCATCCCCGGCAACGGCGCCATTTGATTGTTGGTGAAGTTTTATGCGCTTTCGCTTTTAAAAGATAAATTAAAGAATAGTTAACCGCAATCAAGAACGGCGTCGCTTTGTAGCTAGCCGGTTGAGTACGGGTCGGTCCATAGGGATTTTATGTATTTTCTATTTGTTCTAACGAGTTAATTCCAATTGTAGTAGGATTGATTATCACTAAAAACTGAAATGAGTTTGATTAGGATTAAAACCTTGCTAGGGTTAAGTTTAGGTTAAGTATGGAAATTCAATATTTCTCACCGCTTTATTTTCCCTAATTAAGATCTATTTAGGTGTTAAGCTAATAATTAACAAAGGGGATTAGCACGATCGGGAAGAAACTAGGTTTCTTCCTCTAGGTCCTTATCTGTCCTTTCTTAACTCTTACCCTAACCTCCATGGAAAACATACACAACCGGTCTTTAACTACGGTATCACCGCTATCTCGTGGGATAGGGTGCCGTAGTGAGCGGTGTGTGTATGTATGCATAGAGTCCTATTAAAAATGTATAGCGGCAAGAAAGGGGTGAGAGATTTTCAAATCTCAAACCTTTCCTATTCCTAACCCTAACAAGTGAGAAACTACTCACTCATTAGGGAATTGATAAAAAATTTCATTTTTATGATTGTTTTTAATAACCTAATTATCTAATCTACGGCAGATAATTAAAATTGCTAAATTACTGCAGATAAATAAAATTAATTAGGGCAGAAAAGAAAATTAACTAAGGCATAGAAAAGAAAAACTTACTTTATTTGATGCACTCTTCAAACATTACAATAATTAAAATTCTGAATTTAGGAATTAAAAAGAGGCATAGGAAGAGGCATGCTCAAAAAGAGCTGTAGGGTTCCTATTTATAGATTATAGAAAGCCTAGGGTTTACATATGATCTCTATCTACATTTACAAAACTACCCTGAGAAGTCTGATCAACGCACCGCCATCTACCGTCAAATTTGCACCGACACGTGCTCAGCACGGCCGCGGATCCGCGGCCATCTTGGAGGCTCTTTGGGCTGAAATCTTCTGGGCTACTTCCTGTTGCATTTTAATTCTGGTTTCTTCACTTGGTTTCTCAGAATATCTTCTATTTTCTCCCAGATTTCCACAGTGTAGAATGTTGTGGACTTTTACCGTTCGCTTCGTGTTGAAGTCTTGAATCTTTGTGCTGCCTTCGTACTTTGTGAAATTGTTCATTGATCTTCGTTTGTCCATCAAACTGTAGGCATGATCAAGATTCTTCTATTTATTGGTTGTAGTCTCACTTTTGTAGCGTCTTTTCATCATTTTCACTGTTTTGTTCCGAGAACCTATAACCTGCAACTATATAGCAGATATGAATCAAAAGCACCTATTTATTTGTAAAATGAAAAAGAATGGGGAATATAATAATGCAAAATTATGATATGAACAGTGGACTAATATCACCATGAATTTTTTGGTCGGTCTGCCACGGTCCCAGAAAGAAAACGATGTCGTATGGGTAATTGTTGATCGTTTGACCAAAAATGCTCATTTTCTTCCCTATAAGATGACACATTCGATGGAGAAAATGACTTTCTTATATATTGAAGAGATTGTAAGATTACATGGTGTTCCTGAGAAGATTCTTTCCGATAAAGATCGTCGCTTTGTATCTAGATTTTGGATGCATAAGGCATTGGGCACCAGACTTAAGTTTGCTTCATCGTATCATCCCGAAACAGATGGTCAATCTAAAAGAACCAATCAGATTCTTGAGGACATACTTTGAGCTTGTATTCTAGACTGTAAGAACGGTTGGAAAGAACATTTACCATTAGTAGAGTTCGCATATAATAATAGCTATCAGGAAAGCATTGAAATGACCCCATTTGAGGCATTATATGGTAGAAGATGCAAATCTCCAATTTGTTGGGATGAAGTTAGAAAAAGAAAACTGTTTGGTACCGAGATTGTACAACAAACCACTGAAAATATTAGATTGATTCGAGAGAGATTATTGGAAGTACAAAGTAGACAGAAAAGCTATGCAGACAAAATGAGAAGACAATTAGAACTTCATATCAGAGATTTTGTTTTCCTGAAAGTTTCACCTTGGAAGGGAGTGATGAGATTCGGCAAAAAAGGGAAAGTTGAGTCTGAGATATGTTGGGCCGTTTGAAATTTTAAAACGGGTTGGCGCTGTCACTTACAGGATTGCTTTACCTTTTGAACCGTCAGCCGTACATAATGTATTTCATATATCCGTGTTATGCAAAAACGTTCCAGATCGCATGTGTTAGAGTATGAACCCCTGCAGATCAGAGATGACCTTTCTTACATTGAGTATCGGGTAAGTATTATAGATCGAAAAGAACAAGTATTGCGTAGAAGAACTTTTTCTTTAGTGAAAGATCCGTGAAGAAACCATTCAATCGATGAAATTACGGAGGAGAGTGAAAAAGAGCTGGCATCGAACTATCCATACTTATTCATGAACACAGGTACGAAAACTCTGTTTCGAGGTCGAAATTTTTTTAGCGGGGTATTACACACACACACACAATCATCCATAAATAAAGTACAAAGCAAAATAAGATTGCAAGAATTTAAAATGTGAGTTGTTAAGGGTGTATGTGTAAAGTGGAGGCTATGTGTCAAGTTTGTGAGAGAGATGAAGGGTTTGATGACAAGTGGTAATCCCCTTGTCACTCCCTCACGATCTCTCCTCCACTATATACATGTGTAGTATTTCTCTTTCTCCACACAAAAGAAAAAGAAGAAGAAAAAGAAAAGGAAAAAGAAAAGGAGCTAGAGGACTTGGTGAGAGTTTAAGAAGACTACGTTAGAAACTTTGGAGTTCGTTAAGTGGATGTTTCATATTTTGAAACTTATGATTAATTCATTTGATTCTGTATTTGTCGTAATATCAAAATACCAATCAAATATCCTATAACAACTGCAAAATCCAAGTACCTTCTTTATACCTTTCTTTCCTTAATAAAACCTTTTCTTTGAAACAAGTATTTTCTTGTGATTTATGCGCATGATTATCCATAATACCTATTGGTTACTTACTTACATCGTCATCTCACAGGTTACGAGTTCGATTCCTGGTGTTTGAAATATCTTGTTTAATTTTCATTTTTGATTTCTTTTTAGATCTATAACTTGACGTGCGTGTCACACCAACCCCGAAACTATTTATAATAAATATAGTGTATTTTTGATTTAATGGGACCGAGTAGGGCCCATACACCAAGAGCGGGCCTCTTAGGCCACCAAAGGGCAGTCCCAAGTGGCGTTTGGACCATCCCGGATGGTGGTAGGCCCCAATCTACACGGGGTTTCTCATGTGACCTTATCTCTTCGTAGATATCCCTTTTTCTTAACCCAAAACTTCTTATTTGAACCAAGGGACTAGACGACTATATAATTTCTTTGCAACCCTAACTTCCCTTTTCTTTAGCGGTTTCTTTTTTTCTTCTAATCTGAATCTTCGTCACCTTCTTATGTTTTTTCTATCTTACTATTCTTCTCTCATGGCCTAAGGATCCTATCAAAAACAACGAAGGATTTTGGAGAAGAAGTGTCTCTGTACATCGTCTTGATCAAATCGAGACAGATTCGACCTCCATCCGATCATTGATCTTCTTTATTTGTGAGTTCCTTCTATCTCCTCTTTTTACTATTATTTGAAACATATAAAAAAGGCCCTAAATTTCTAAAGAAAAAAATTTCTATGAAAAAGCTCTAAGTTTTGAAAGAAAGAAATCTCTATGAAATACAAACCCAAAATTTGAAGAAAAAAGATCTTTTTGAGAACCCTAATTTAAAAAAAACCATCTTGGTTACAAAATTTTATATCGTGATAATGGGGGTAACTTAGTTATTAATTTTTTGTATGTTTAGTTTGAAACCTTAAGTTATAGGTTAATGATTTATTACAATTAACATTTAAGTTGTAGTTGTTTGACATCCTATGTTAAAATGTTATTTCATGTTTATATTGTATTGTTGATGCACCTCATGTCACGGGTGCATCATTATCATTTTGATTTCTTCTCGATGCATCTCATGTCACGGATGCATCCTATTGATTTGTTTTAAATGCATAGAAATAGTTATGTATATATATGTAATTTTGCCACCTTATGTTACAGGTGATATGGTATTATTGTTGTGTCTGTGGATTGCCAAGTCGATATATGTATCCTCTAGTTTGATTGTTTAGGATAATTTTATATATAAGTATATAAGCGATTATATATGTATATATATCCTATATTTCCATATATGGAAACTTAGCCTGAAATTATGTTTCGTAATGATCCAGCGACCGCTCTGTCGTAGTTATCTAACTTACGAGCGATTGACGTCTTCCCGTGGTCAGTATGAAATCCATAACTAAAGTTAAGTGAGGTTGTTAGGTGGTTTTTCTTGTAAGGTTGAAATATGTTTTTCTTGTATGCTGAAAACTGTTTTACCCCTGACTTAGAATGGACATAACTCTTAGCTATGAAGTCCAAATTGAGCAAACTCAAGTTTTTGGAACATCAATAAGGAAATAGCTACAGTTTTCTCCTAGGTTATATTTCCAGAAAACTGATGGAAACTACCTTAAAATGTGTTTTTATAAAAGGCGACGAATCTGGACAATAGCAGGAAATATCTGCGCAGCTATCGAAAAATAACCATAAATCCCTACTTGGTTATCGAAACTCGGAAACTCTTATTGGGAATTGTTCACAATACATATACGCTTATTTCTTATTTTATATCTGAAACCAAAAACTGAACAGAATCTTTTCGAAAACGTAAAATACCATGAGTACATTCTGAAACCTGCACTGGCCTGCTCTGCGCGGTGTTACGAAAATACCCATAACTTCCTCACCTAAAACCCGGTCTAGGAAAACTGTCTCATAATTTACACGACATCCTGAACAATAATTTACTCCTTTTACAATGTCTTCAAATTCCAATCCAAAACTGTTATATTCTACATGTGAACTTGTGATTGATTTCTGGCCTGAAACTAGTTTTGATGGTTGCAATTTTATGTACATATGTGTATCAATATTTTGCTTACATGATTCCGTGACTACATGAATCTATGAACTAGTAAATCTATTATGAACTTGAATAAATTGCATGTATCATGAACCTGTATTAACTTAGTTTTGACCAAATGTTTGCCGGGGGTGTTAGGGTAGTTGAGAATGAGTCGTTCAATTACTTCAGAATCTCTTATATGCATCATGTATTACTACCAGTACAAGTATTATTATTACATGTATCTTGCATGCTATAGTATTTATCTAGAAATGTACTTTATAAGTATTATTATTATTATTACATGTATCATGTATGTTGTGGTACCTAACCGAAAAGGTACATTACAAGTACAAATCTCATGAAGCGGTTGAACACCATAGCTTAACTCATGTTAGAATAAGAAACCTATATATTAACTACCATGCTATATTCCGTCACACCGCTCTCCCCAAAAGGGGCGGTAACGGGTACGTGACAAGCCCGCGACGTATTTATTTTGAGAAATTTCTTTCTCGCAACAAATACGTTAAGCGTTTAATAAGCAATATAAATATAACAAGAATAAACAGGAGAATAAAATCCAACTACTAGTTATTACATTTAAAGTTCACAAGGTTCAACAGTTGATAAAATATCTGAATATAAGATACGATAAGATGATAAGCTTTAAACATGAAGCATACAGAAATAAAAGCTGAAAAGAAACTAGTTGTCCGCTTCTGATACAAATTGAGAGTACTTCTCTTCCGTCGGCTTGATTTCCTCCATTTCTAAGTCACCTGACGAACATTCCCAAGATAGAAAGAAAACATGGTAGAATTCCCGTCAGCAAACTTGCACTCGGTAAGTCCCAAAAAGAGGTATGGAATATATAAATAGGTGTAAGGCGACATGTGGTATAGCATGAATGGAAATCATGAACATGTGAACAAGTGTAACATGGCAATGTACATGGCAACTGTAACACCATAGCATTGTTATACTATATATTTGGGGTATTTGAAATCTTGCGGCAAAATTCCTTACTATTGTTGCTTTTCAGTTCCGATTGGTGCTATTAGCAGTTGTAGTTATTATCCGACCCGACCCGCATGTTTGAAACCCATCATAGTTCAAACTTACATCAAATATTTGCTAGTATAGAGGATCCACGCAAATCTAGATATTATACACATATAATATATAACCCACATATCTTTTAATAATACAAAATAAAAATCAAATAATATATTTTAATATCTATCCTTGCATGTCATGGTACCCCATATCGTGTGGTTGCACCCATGTATCATGTCCATACCCTCATTGTTAAACAGACTCGTTTTTTATCGCTACGTATATTTACGTAGATCCATACTTGGGGGTATACATTTTTATTGACAGGATATCACATTATGGTTTAAACTTTTACGTATATTCTTCATATTGAAAAACTAGATTTTTGAACGGTTACGGGTAATATTCGGAGTAATCTGGTATTATCTGTAAAATCGTATAATATATATATATATATATATATAACTAATAATATATAATAATGATATGTATAATATAATATATTGATTATATTAACAAATTATAATCCTTCTCTCTCTATGTATATATAATATATATACATATATAGAATATATATAATAAAACTTATTATTAAAAAAACCGATACACCTCTCTCTCCCCTCCCTCGCTCTCTTCTTCCCCCGCGAACCTAAAAACCCTAACCCATGCTCGCCGTCACCGTCGCCACCCTCACCATCACCGTCGCCCTCTCACCCTTGCCCTCGCCCTCGCCTTCTTCTCCTCTCCCTGACGACACCCGAGCACCACCCAACTTTTCCCAGACGCCAAGATCCAAACCCACCTCGCCGGCAACCCCATCCTAGCCGGAAACCTACCAATGCCGACCAATCTCTTCACCTCGTCGCCTCCCAACAACCCCAGAACGCCACCACCAGCACCAACGACCTCCTCTACACATCCCCGAGCACACCCTGCACCAAATCCCCGAGCACGCCAAACCTACGGCTATACCCACCTCGTCACCGGTGTCTTTTCCTCGTCGCCATCACCTCGTCGCCTAACTCCTCTTTGTCATCGCCAAGTACAGAGAACCCCAAAGCAACTTCTTCTCTCTTCTTTCTTCTTTCTTTCTTGCTTTTCTTTTCTTTTCTTTTCTTTTTCCGACCATCTCACCGGAGTTGCGCGTGTCGCCGATGATCCGGACGATCCAGCCGCCGTTTTCATCTAGCCCTGTCACCATGTCACGTCACTGCTCAACCAGGTCCAATCATACATGCGTAAGTTTGCGTCGTAACTTTATTTCGACGTCGGAACGTGATATCCGTATCTCGACGTGAGATTCGATCAAGCAAGTTCTAAACTTGCAACATGCTATTTGATTATATCAATATTTATTTAATAAATGATAGTGCATGGGTTTTACTATTCAGCAGAATTTACTGATTTACAGTTTTACCGTATCCATCTGTATCCGTACTGATAATAGTTTATCTAGTTGCATGCCGAAACATCACAATATTATCATACTACTATAACAGTTCAATATTTTATCTAGACTGCATCATATATGATAATAGACCTATAACGATTATTATAGATAGATACATATGCATCCTGGCATTAGTCGTGTTTCGATATCAATTACAGTTTTACATTGGTGTATATTTTGGTTAATATACAGTGCATGACTGTTCCCTCATAAAAAGAGAGAAAATGGGAGAAAATTCCCTACGACTCAAGCCTCATGTGTTAAACACGTGAGCGCTTATATGCAGAGCATATAAGCGCTGTAATCAAACAGCTTTAAGCTAAATAAGCCTCACGTTTTAAACATGTGAGCGCTTATATGCAGAGCATATAAGCGCTGCAATCAAACGGCTATAGGCTAAATAAGCCTCACGTGTTAAACACGTGAGCACTTTTATGCAGAGTATATAAGCGCTACAATCAAACAGTTATAGGCTAAATAAGCCTCACGTGTTAAACATGTGAACGACTATATGCAAAGCATATAGGCGCTGCAATCAAACAACTAAAAGTTAAAAGGGCCTCATGTGTCAAACACTTGAGCACTCATAAGCACAAAGAAAAATCCTCACTAGGGGTCACGTGTTAAACACGTGAGAATACCCTTTTGAAGTATTAGCTTCAGATAGAGTTAAACTCTATGCATAGAATTGAATTTTATTTTTTATATGCAAAGCATATGAACATTAGTAAATAGCCAAAGGCCAAATTGACCTCACGTGTTAAACACGTGAGCGCCCATACGTAAGGTATATGAGCGCCAAATTAGAGAGCCTCACGTGTTAAGCATATGAGGGCGCCTCCTTATGTAGAATTAAATTCTACTCTTTGGAAATACTTCTTGTTAAACAAGGAACCGTTGGATCAAAAATCCAATGGTGATTAAGCATAGAATTAAATTCTATTGGGAAGGATATTTTCTGTTAAACAGAAAGTTGGTGGATCAAAAATCTAATGAGATGGAAATTATTTCCTATATCTTTCCAAATAAAGAAAGATTGTGCTCTGTTAAACCAAGCACCCTTGGATTAAAATCCAATGGTGATAAAAATATCACCGTTCAATAGAATAAAATTCTATATATGGGAAAATATTTCTCCAATCTCGTTAACAACAAGAAAACATATTCTGTAAAACAGAAATTCTTGGATCAAAGATCCAACGGTTGGTAAAATTCCCCAAATAAATTTTGAGACTAATTAAATCAATTGGAATCTCTCAATGAGAGATTTTCTTAAAACTAATTAATAATTTGCCTCCACTGTAAAAAGGACCCGAGACTTCAAGTCTCAAATGGAGGAAACCCCCTATAAGTTTCTACAAAAAAAATACAGCGAGCTCTTGAAGGAACAGAAAATTTAATTCTCAAAGAAGAAGACTTCTCTCCCCAAAACCTAGGTAAAGAAAACACAGAGATCATAATATCTCTTTTTTCCTATATAAGGGTCTGACCCTTCTGAAAGAACTTAGTTCTTTCTCTGGATCAGAGATCCATAAGACAAGTCTCTCATAAGCTCATCGGGAAGACCTTGTTCTTGAGAATCAAAAATTCAGGAAAAAAAAACTAGGTTAAAAAGAAAGAAAAAGAAAAAGAACATATGGTCTGGGAATTTAAGTCCTCCGAAATTAGGGTTTAACCCTACATAAAAAACTTAGTTCTTATAAAAATAAAAGAAGTACATAGTTCTCCAATAGAAAAACGATCCAAGATCCTCAAAACAGAAATCCTGATGACCATCAAGTACTAAAATGTCATTAACAGAAATTAACATCTCTATAAACAAGAACTTGGAGTCTCACGTGAAACACCTATGAGCAAAATTAGTGCTTTGCACTATTATAGCACCTCACGTGTTTCCCACGTGAGTGCCTAAAATAAACAAAAGAAGAGCTAAAACGCTTCACGTGCTTCCTACGTAAGCATCCAAAAGAAAAAATAATAAAAGAGAACTCATTTAGGTTGATTGGGCAACCACCAAATAAAGCAGCCCAGCATCCTAAAAATAAAGCAGTCACGTGAAATACACGTGAAACACTCTGGGAAACCCGAAATCTGGCGCCTCACGTACTTCATACGTGAGCGCCGGAGCTTTCACCAAAGTGCTTAGCACTTTTGTCAAAAGAAAAAGGGGTGAACAAACAAAACCCGAAATCAACGTTCAGCACTCACGTGCTTCCCATGTGAGTGCCATGCAAAGTGCTTAGCACTCTATGTTCAATCAAAGTGACTAAGTGCTTAGCATTGATTCGGCAGCGCCCATATCTGAGCGCATCACATATTTCACACGTGAGCGCTGGAGAAAATTAGTGCTTAGCACCATAGTAGCGCCTCACGTGAAAAACACGTGAGCGCCAGAAAAGGTTAGTGCTTAACACTATTCCAGCGCCCCACATGAAACACACGTGGACGCTGTATATCTTAGTGCTTAGCACTGCTGGGTAGTATAGAAACCCAATCTCAGCCCAAATTGGCTATGTTTCCTGAGGTTAAATCTCTTTGATTTTAAATCAACTGAGCCCATATGCTCGTAATTTCCAAAACCGATCTTAGTCTCAAACTTGACTAATGATCTCTCATTGATGATATCTAAAATGATACTTATCCTATATCTCCTAAGGTAATTTTAGTCTCAAATATGACTAGTGGTTCTTAGGTCCACCACGATCATTTCCCTCAAATACGGGATTTGGTTTAAGGGTACATCTCTCCACACCTTTGATATATGTTGTTGTAATTCCTCAACGTCTTCAGAGAGGTGGCGTGTCCCGACAATCAATAATGGACCGAAATATCCTTAAACTAACATTCATCCCCAAAATGGGAATGTTGGACCGAAATGTCCTTAAACTAATATGTGTCCCCAAAACGGGAATGATGGACCGAAATGTCTTTAAACTAATATTCGCCCCAAACACGGCGATAATGGACCGTGATGTCCTTAAATTAAAATAACTGTGCCCAAATACTCATATGTTTAAGTTGATCTTAATCTCAAACTAGCTTAACGGTCCCTAAACCAAACAAAATATTTTGAACTAATGGAAAAATATAACTTAAGTTCAAATTCTCAAATCTAAAATATACGGATTTGGACTAATCCGCGCCCTACGAGCGACGTCATAAACTAGTCTCCGTATACAATCCATAGGCAACCAAAATAAACAATACACATGACACGAAGTGAACTGCTGGAGAAAGAGAAAGTGGTTATCGCAATGCGGTAACGTAATTAACTGCAAGGGCTTGCGCCTGTAGGAAAGAACGTCCCCACAATAAAAAAAGACCCTCACAAATGAGAAGGAATCTGATAAAGTCTGCTACAACAGTCGCATCTATCCAAACCTCTGATATATGGTGCCATAAATCAACTTGAGAGGTGGATGGATAAATCCAAATAGCATCTGCCCCCAAATTCAGGCAAGACGATCTATCCCAGTTCGTCTTTGTTTTCGGCGGTGAACAGATTCTGGCACGCCCGATGGAACCTTATCATCTTTCCACTCCACACTTCGTGTGTCGTGTTTTGCGAACAAAATCGCGGTTCGCTTTGGTTGTCCTTGGATTCGAGATACTAAAATTTGGTGTCTTGCTCCAGTGTAGAGAAATCGAAGGCTTCCAATGGCACCTCTTGCAACAGCAACGCTCGCTCCACCCCAACAGGAAGAGTGACCTACAAGTCCAACGCGGCCTCTATCTTTTCAATGCAGGTAGGGCAAGTTACACAAGCCACTATTGGATTGTTCTTTGGGACCATGCTCCCACCAGTGAGTTTCGGTGCCTCAACACCATAAGAGGAAGCTCCCAAAAGGTCGGTCTTCGATCGGCTGGCAACCAAAACGGACCCTCTCAACGGGCCGTCCAAATCTGATGTCTCAGTTTTCAACAGGCTGAGCAAAAGCTCGAACGGGCCCGCAAAGAGGCTCTTTATACCTGAAGGAGCCTCCTCAAAACAAATAACCCTTCCAACTCCTGTTGCACGTGAATCCGTCAAAAGCGCTTCCCCCATCAGAAAGTCGGTCTTTGAAATATTGGTCGTTTCTCCCCAAACTTTAATCAAGACGTCGGTATTCAACAGGCTAACACCAACAGCAGCCCCTCAGCAAAGCCGGGGACGACGAAACCGTTTCCAAAACTGAGACAGTCCCTTCAGGAAGGCACGCTCAACGTCGCCACTGGCGCCGAGTAAGAAAAGCTGGGGGAAACACCCCCTTTAGACTCACCCCACCAGCTCCAATGGTGGAAGTTGACGCTGCTGTTTCAACCGGGAACAGTTTTGATCCGCTTAAGAGGGTGCGAAAGAACTCTCCAATGGCGGTGCTAAAGAAATCACCCCCGCCTGCAAAAGTCACAGTGCAGGCAAATCCAGAGCAGCCTCATCAGCGTCTCTCCTTCCAAATTCATAAGGTCTTGCGAAAAGTCCAGGACTCTGTGATTGACCAAAACTACTCTCGTCGACCGAAGAAATTGAAGGTTCGGCAAGAAAAAGACCCCTACTCCGTCGTACAGTGAGAGACTTCTTCTACACGGGTGCCTGTTACAACGACTCCTTCAATTTCAACCTCCCACAAAAGGACGAGGCTGGAGAAAATCCCACCGCCTGCAGAAAATTCCAAAGGTGATGGATCCAAACGCCCTAAATATGGGGGGCATGATCGTACATATGGTCTATATGGCTTCCAGGAAAGAAAAAAGCCATGCTTCGGTGAGTCACCGACTGCAAACTCGGTCGCTGACAAAACCTCAGGAGCAACAACAAAAGCTCCAGGAAATGCTGACCAAAATGGCAGAACTTACCGGGCAGAAAGAAAGTCTGGATACAGCAACCAAATAGCGCCAAGAGCAAAAGACCGATACAGAGTTCCTGCGAAGGGTGCTTGAAAGAAAAGATAAAAAGGCCGCTGAACAAGTTGCTAACATGAAGTATATGGTGCTCTTGTTCCAGGACATAGTCGGAATGATGGTCTAACCAAAACTCCCAGTCGAAGATCCGCCGATAATCATTGAGGATGATAGAGGGGAAACATCAAACCCACCTCCGGCCTTATCGGCAGCCGAGGAGGAAACAATCTCTAAGGCCACTCTTGATGATTATATTGCTCAACAAATAAGAGCTCATCAAGCTAATGAAGCTGCTGGCCAAATCGTTAGAACCGGGCGTTTGTATCCAGGATGGTATGACCAAATCAAATACCCATCGGGATATACGATCCCTAAGTTCCATGTATACAAAGGGATAGGCAACCCTCACCAGCACGTCGCACAGTTCAGAGCTCTGTGCGGCAACATTGGAGGCGACGACAAACTGTTGCTTCGCCAGTTCGTTGGCAGCCTATCAGAAACGGCCTTTGAATGGTACTCGGAGCTCCCAAATGACTCCTTAAAGACATTCACAGAGATGGAACTACTGTTCATACAGTGGTTCGCCAGCGCGAGCGAGCGCACCCCGATCACGGAGTTAATCAATGTCAGGTTAAAGCCAGGAGAAACCTGGGTCCAATATGCGATCCGGTGGTGGAACCTATAGTCTAAGTGCGAACAGCGCATTGAAGAATCTCCCGCCGTAGGCATGTTCATCGGGACCCTTGATCCTCAAAAGACTATGTCCCAGTTCATAACATTCTTCAAACCAACGATCTTTTAAGCTCTGATTGATAAACTGACCCAAATGGACCAGTGGGCTATGGGCCTTCCTCCTCAAATAAGGACCCTCGAAACAACAAGGGTAAAGGAAAAGCAGCCTTCGTTGCCAACACGCAATAACAACCGAGCGTCCAAAAACCGGCTGTTCGCCAAAACAACGCGTGTCCGTGCCCATTATTGGAGGAAAGACGACGGCGCGCTTATTCGTTTCCCCGCGACAAGATGATGAGACTATTTGAATTGACAGTTCATAACAAACGCATCACATTGCCAGACCCATAGCATCAACCGTAACCCGGCGACGTCAACAACCCTAATTACTGCTACTATCACAGAATGGTGAGCCACCCAATTGAAGATTGCTACATCTTCAAGAACTGGGTCGAAGACCAGTATCAACAGGGGAAATTCGCACTGTCTGATAACTGGAGGATAAATCCGTCCCAGAAGCACACTCCCAAAAAAGTAGATGCGCAGGGGGCATCATGCTCACTCGTGGAAGAAACTCCATGAGAAGTCATTCTTTCAGCAAAAACTAAAAGAATACTGAAGGATCTACAAGCATGTACGGCAGTCAGATGGAAAAGCCTACTTGAACCCGAAATTATCGAAGAGATGCTGAAACCACGTCCCGTACCGAAAATTGTTGACGAGGGAAAAAACCCCAAGTCAAGCCTTCAAAGTCTTCGAAGAAAAAGAAGAAAACCAAGAACCCTGTGCAGTCTGCCGAGTATGACGACAAGCACATAGATTTACAAAAATACATTGACATGCTAGAGGAGTACAACCAGAAGGCGCAGATACCAGTCACGCTTGAAAAGTTCCTTAAGCATATTCTTGAGGACGAAGATAGTGACTAAGATGAGGAAAATGACTCATCAAAAGACACCGAAGACCGTGTAACAAGTTGCCACATGGTATCCCATTCGTCGTCATATAGCGAAGAAGCTCCCTCAGCGTCAGAAAACCACGTAGAGGAACTGGGGGCACGATCGGCGCTAAAATCCTAAAAACTGCCAGAAGACCCGATCGACGGGCTGTTAAACGAAGCCTTTCGAAAAAGTAAAGCTGACTGAGAACGCAAAACATTCATATACGAAAAGGCTAAGCGTCGGCGTCAGGATAAAGATGTTGCTGCATGGATGAGTCGTAAAGTACTCCGACCAAACCAAAGCATACCTGCTACAAATAAGAGCAGGATCAAAATAGAGAAGTGGTTCGCCAAAGCCCTGTCAATGGGGATGAAGCTGTCACCTCTCGTAAAGAACACTCTCGGGGTCACATGCCTCGATGGGGGAAGATGCATGACTAAACTACTGCCTATATCATCGGAGGGTCACCCACCCCACCGAGAAATGCAGTGCCTTCAAGAAGTGGTGGTAAGGATACGTTGCCTACTAAAAACACTTCAAGAGAATGAAGTGCGAAGCTCATCGACGGCAAAATAGTGCGACAAATGCGCATGAAAAAACAACTGGCAACTGGCATATGGTTGATACCGGTTCGGAAAGGGAAAACCCCCAAGTTCTCTGAGGATGAAATACCCATCAACCCTCTCTTCAAAGACTCCCCTCCGAAAAAGAAAAGGAGTAGAAGAACTGCGAGAATATTCAGCTATGTAACCGCATGCTGCCTAAGAAGAACCTCAGACCTACAAACAAAGATTCGAGCAAAAAAGACAAAGGGAAAGAGAAAATCTCTAAGGAAATTGCCATCGACGATGTAGTTGTCAAAGAGCTCGCGGCAAGGGACCCGCCTAGGAAAAACAAGGTGGATTACAATGTCCTAGCGCATTTGAAGAAAATACCCTCACAACTGAGCTTATTAGATGCTCTCCTCCGGTCCAAAGAGGCATGAGATTCTCTGATCAAGGCATTATAAGAGCTAGATCGGTTCCAAGCTTTCTTCGTGGAACAGAAGATGAAAGATGAACTGGCAGAAGTCCACACGGCTGACATTATATTCAGCGATGAAGATCTTCTCCTTAGTACGTGCGAACATAATCGCCCATTATATGTCACTGGGTACTGCCATGACATCAAGATAAGGAAAATCCTTGTCGACAACGGATCCTCCGTCAATCTTCTCAACGTGAAGGTGCTGAAGGAGATTTGCATGAACGTTCAGCACTTGGCCTGAGACAAAATTACCATCTCCGGGTTCGACTCACAGTCGTCACGGACGCTTGGGTCCGTCATACTGACATTACGCTTTGGGCTGCTCATCACTGACATCAAATTTCATGTCATTGATGCCAAGACCTTCTATAACTCTTTGCTTGGCAGGCCTTGGTTACGTGAGTATAATGTCATCCCTTCAACACAACATCAGTGTATGAAGTATTTCAAAGACGGCTTAGAATACACCATCACAGGGAGCTAAATCCGTTCTCCATAAACGTGGTCCGAAAATATAAAGACGCAAAGTACTTCCTACCAGACTTCGAGGATACGGAAAGGTGTCATAAGCCGGAGGATAAACAGATGTTCGTCGCCACTATCCTGAGCTTTGGGAGCGATATCGAGGAAGACGAGGAAATAGTCTACTCGAGGCAACCCCAAAAAGAAAACAACATGTCCGGACCATATACTCCTATTCTGGTTTTTAGCAGCGACTCAAAAGACGAGGCCAACGCGGTGTTTTCCGTCCGCCCGTCAATGCAAACCTTCGCTGTAGCAAATCAGAGTCTATAAATCACAATGGCTCCGCCTTGGCATTATAAGAAACTTGGTGCGCTCGATACATACAGCGTACAAGAGCTAAAGACTTTCTACGTCCCTCCCAGACGCAGAGGTGAAAAGCGATCCTCTTCTACCAATCTACAGAGACCAAAGTAGAAAAAGAAGTCTGGCGTGGTGCCGATTTGCACTCGACAAGTTTCAACCAATCCATCTGCCCAGATACTATGCGGAGGGATTGAAAAGGCTGTTAAGATGCTAAGGTGTACCCCTTGATCAAACTGTTCGACAAGCCCAATTCTACAAAAAAATTGGGATATTCCCAGGACTCAGCGAAAGATGCACAACGAGAAGATGGAGACAATTGGACTCGGATACATTCGGTCCAAGAAACGGGGGCTGTTCCACGGTTGCCACATCATAAATAGCTCCAGTGAAGCGGAAAACGCTCAACAAATAGCTGTGACGTCAAATCGGAGCGAGATCCCGCTCTAAAGACGTTAAGTCCGTCACTGGAAGAACAAATTGATAGGTTAATAAAAGAAGTTTATCATACGAGCCGAGACAACCACAGTAGCGAAATAGCCATTTATGAAAAGGCCAGAGCGTAGCGTCTCAGTCAGCAATCTGCGGAGAAGAAAGACTATAATGCTCTTCATCCCCGGCCCGCTGTATGTCCTCACGAAAGGGGAAAATCCCGAAATAGAGGCAAAAATAGGGCAAAGAACGCAAACAATGTTTGAAAACAAAAAAGCGGATCTAAGGAGCCGGGCAATCGAGAAAAAGTCGATTGGAACCCATCCTTTATAAAGAAGATGGGTAGGGAATACTCTTTCCCTCATGACAAGACAGGGAAAATATTCAACCTTGTCATGAAGTACCAAATGATAACACTTCCGGAGTCTCGGCACCCCGAACAAATAAACGAGGTCCATCATCCGGATTATTGCTCCTACCACCGAGCAATAGGCCATCCCCTTGAAGACTGCTTTACCTTCAAAGACTGGGTAGAAGACCAGTATCGACAGGACGGGTTTATGTTATCTGACAGCTGGAGGGCAACCCCGCTACAAAAGCATAAGCCAAAAAGGACCTATACCGTCAGGATAGTACCAGCTCAACATCAAAAAGGAAAGCGAACTCATGCTTGCCATATGATAACACTCTCAAAAGAGGGAAGGCACGAGACTATGATTGACCTCTACAGGTACTTCGCAAATGAAGACGAGGACGAGGTGATCTTAGAATTTCCACCGGCACCAAAAGAGCTGGAAGATGGGATACACACTACGGCGGACAACCTAAGGAAAATTGACTTAGGAATGGAAATGATCCAAAGCCAAATTTCGTCAGTGAGCTTCTATCTGAAAAACATGTAGCTACATTAAAAGACGTGCTCATCAATATAAAGACTGCTTCGCATGGAACTATTCCGAGATGCCGGGCCTAGATCCAAAGGTAGCGGTACATAAACTAGACATATCGCCGGACATCAAGCCAATCAAACAAGCACCGAGAAGGATGCGACTCGAACTTGAGATGAGTATCAACGCTGAAGTCAAGAAACTCATTGACTCCGGCTTCATCCAAGAAATTCAATATCCTGACAGGATCGCCAACATCGTTCCGGTGATGAAGAAAAATAGGACGGTGTGCATCCGCATCGACTTTCGGGACCTCAACAAAGCTTGCCCGAAAGATGATTTCCCAGTACCTGTTACCGAGCTGATGATCGATAACACCTCTACCCATGAGTTCTTCTCCTTCATAGATGGATATTCAGGATACAACCAAATAAAAATACATCCATAAGACCAAAAGTATACCGCCTTCCGGATCCCACTGGGCATATTCTGCTATAAGGTGATGCCCTTCGGTTTAAAGAACGCTGGTACTACCTACCAGAGGGCCATGACAAAGATTTTCAATGACCTCATCCATGAGATTGTCAAATGCTACATCGACGACCTTGTGGTAAAGAGCAAATCTTATGAGGAATATTGGGAACATCTAAAAATAGTGTTCCGACATCTTCGGAAGTATAATCTGAAGATGAATCCTCTAAAATGCTCATTTGGAGTCTCCTCAGGCAAATTCCTAGGATTCATCATACGGCATCAGGGTTGTTCCCGCCAAAATTTTGGGCTCAAAACCCGCTCCTTATAAAATAATAACAATAAAAATAAATAAATAAATAATAATAAAAGAGAAAATCTCCCTTTCAGAGGAAAGCTCTGTTCAAATTCCAAGGTGGGAAACGAAGCAACGCTTCTATTTTCCCCAATCAGAGCAAAGCTCTGTTTAAAATTCAAACTTTAATAAAGAAAGCAACGCTTCAGATGGTTTGCGCTCTGCGCTGCGCGACACGTGGCAGCGCAGTTGCGCTAGCGCTCTGCGCTGCGCGACACGCGGCAGCGCTGTTGTGCTGCGCTCTGCGCTGCGCGACACGTGTCAAGCGCAGATGCATTTGCGCCAATGCCAGCACCAAAATAGAAAAATTCTGAAAGATCTTTCTGATCTTGTTAAAACAAGAAAATTGTCTTCTGTAAAACAGAAGCCCTTGGATCAAAGATCCAACGGTGGGGGAAAATCCCCAAATCACTCAGAGAAAGATCTCTTTAACCGATTTAACAAACTAATTGGCACGATATAGAGGCCCCTAGACTTCAAGTCTAAAAAACACAGAAACACAGAGAGAATTCAGAGAACTCCTAAAAAAAGAAAAGTTTGAGAAGAACTCAGAAAGAAAGAAAAAAAGGTAAACCTTTGAAAAGAAGAATTTCTTCTGAAAAGATCAATGATCAAAGAACAAGATCAAGATCTTAAAATAAAAAGAAAAGATCAAATAATAAGAATAAAATAAGAAGTAAGATACTTCTTTATTAGATCATTTGATCTACGCAAAGGCATTGCCTTTTGATGAACCACTGGTTCTGGAATCTTAAAAGATTCTTTTCTTGAATCCAAAATTGGATCAAGATAATAAAACAGTGCCCTGCACTTGATAAAACTTGCACTGTTGCGCTCTCGGGTTGGCGCAAGCCACCAGAGAGCGCCACGTGTCAGCTCCAGAACAACTTATGCTATGCGCTTTTAAAATAGAGCACTGCTCTCTTAAATTGGCGCACTGCACCAGAGCGCGCCACATGTCAGCAGCGCAACAGCGCAGCGCACTGCGCTTGCGCTCACCAGAGCACGACACGTGTCACCTCCACATGCGCTTGCGCTCATTAATTGGCGCAAAGCGCCTGACAGGCCACATGGCCAGTGTCAGATAATTAATGCACTGCATTATTGAAAAGAAGGGCCGAGCCCAATTAAAAAAGGGCCTAACAGGCCTAATAAAATGCTATGCATTGTTTTAAAAAGGGCAGAGCCCAAACAAACGTCTGTCAGACCAAAACAGATGTTGTGCATCATTTAAAAAGGGGGGCAGAACCCAAACAAAGGCCTAGCAGGCCAAATGCAAATAAATTGTTGAACATTCTCAACTGGACTTAACCCAATCATGGCCGTAAGTCCTCAAATTAAATTGACTGAGCACGGCTGCTCCCTTAAATCAATTTGCATCCAGTTCAAGGGTACATCTCTGAACTCCTCTGACACCTGTCGTTGTAATCCTTCAACGACGTCAGAGAGGTGACGGGTCCCGACGGCCATACATTCCATGGACCACCACGTTCTTAAACTGGCAATGGACCACTATGTCCCTAAACTAGAACGATAGAGCCCAAATGCTCTCTTATTGGATTCAAACGATCCCGTTAAGTTGATCTTAGTCTGGAGATTAGGCTAACGTATCCTTAACAAACGTTTAAGTTGATCTTAGCCTCAAATATGGCTAACGTGTCCTTAAACTAATATCCGTCCCCAAAATGGGAATGATGGACCACTATGTCCCTAAACTGGAACAACAGAGCCCAAATGCTCTTTTGTCGGATCTAAACGATCCTGTTTAAGTCGATCTTGGCCTCAAATATGGCTAACGTATCCTTAAACCTTCAAACAGACTTTAGTCCTAAATTGGACTATAGACGTCCCAATCGACTTTGGTTCAAGGGTACATCTCTGAACTCCTCTGACACCTGTCGTTGTAATCCTTCAACGACGTCAGAGAGGTGACGGGTCCCGACGGCCATACATGCAATGGACCATTATGTCCCTAAACTGGAACGATAGAGCCCAAATGCTCTCTTATCGGATCCAAACGATCCCGTTAAGTTGATCTTAGTCTGGAGATTAGGCTAACGTATCCTTAACAAACGTTTGAGTTGATCTTAGCCTCAAATATGGCTAACGTGTCCTCAAACCAAAACCCCAAACCCAAATCTAAGTAAATACGGATTTAGACTAATCCACGTCCTACGGGCGACGGCATAACTTAGTCTCCGTATACAATCCACGGGCATCCACAAACAAAACAAACATACACGACACGAAGTGAAATTTTAGAGAAGGAGAAAGTCGTTATCGCGATGCAGTAGCATAATTAACTGCAGGGGCTTGCGCCTGCAGGGAAGAGCGTCCCCACAATCAAAAACCCCTCAAGCGAGGGCGAATCTGACGAAGTCTGCTACATCGGCCGCATCCGTCCAAACCTCCGATACACAGTGCCATAAATCAACTTGGCATCTTCGGAGAGGTGGACAGATAAAACCAAATAGCATCTGCCCCGAATCTCAGGTAAGACGTCCATGTCTTGGCCACCGTTCGGAGGGGAACAGATTCTGGTACGCCCAGTGGGACCTTTTCCTCTTTCCACTCCACACTTCGTATGTCGTGTTCGCGAACGAATCGCGGTTTGCTGTGGTTGCCTGTGGATTCGAGGTACTAAGATTTGGTATCTTGCTCCGTGCAGAAAACGGAAGATCAATGGCTTCAAACTGCACTAACTGCAACTGCAACTCTCGCTCCGTCCTTGCTGGAGAAGTGACTTACGGGCCCCAAACGGCCTCTCTTTTCAAGATGCCAGTGGAGCAGGTAACTCAAGCCACCACTGGACTCATCTTCGGGACCATGCTCCCGCCGATGAGCTTCAAGACCCTAATGACATTGCAAGAAGCCCCAAATAAGTCGGTCTTTGATCGGCTTACCACTGCCGCGACCCCTCTCCACGGGTCGCCCAACTTCAATACCTCAGTTTTCAACAGACTGGACCAGAACGTCTACAAGCCCGCGATACCCGAAGCTGCCATCCCAAAGCGGATAGCCATCCCGGCTCAAGGGGCGAAATCATTGGAAAGGCTCCTCCTTCTAAGAAGTCAGTTTTTACAAGGCTGCCCATTCCGGTTGCTGCTCCAGGCGAGGTCATCAAAGCTGCCCAGAGGTCTGTCTTTCACAGATTAGATATTGCTTCTCAACGGGTGTCAGTCTTCGACAGGCTAGCACCAATAACGGTCTCTCCTCAAAGCAGGGGGCATGACGAAGTCACCCTTATAGCTGAAACAACTCCATCCGCACGACACGCTCGACGTCGCCACTGGCGCCGAGTGAGGAAGGCTGGGGGCAACTCCCCCTCTGGGATAACTCCGCCAGCTCCAACTGTCACGCCCCGCTTCCCAGAGTACGCAAGATTGAGCACGTGACATAGCCAACCATGCTACCTGTGGGTAGGAAGTATCCATCCATAGTCACATTACGGCTGTAGAGATATCAAGAACAAGATAAATAAACTATCTAACACATGTCCAAATCCATAATAACCAGAGTCAATGATAAATAAGTGCGGAAGCAAATGATCCAATGCAATAATAGAAAGGTACGTCCCGTAATGCGGGATCACACCTGGAAATAAAATGCAATAAATGAACTAACCACTACAGAACTCACAAATCAGCCTGTTGGCTGAAGTACTCCTGCTCAGTCGTCGACAGTGGTACGGAATCTGGACCATGCAAAACCCAGACGTCAGCGCGTCATGACATCAAGTATATGGTATAAACATGGTAATAAGCAATGCAAGTATGAACATGAATAAAGCAGTAATAAGAAATAACAAGCAGGGTAATGTGCAATGGTGACTAAACTGTCCTATCAGGTTTTCTACTCTATAGTCCTTGAAATCAATTGATGAATCGTCGATGTAACTCAATAGTATCCCGTGCGTGCCCGGGACCACGGTCAAGATCCTCGGGGCTGAATCCGAGACGTGCCGCTAAGCAGTAAAAGGTGGTAGGATGGGCGAGTGATGTCAGCATCAACACTCCGGGGCTGGCCAAGCCCGTAAGACTGATCAGAACATGTATCGAACTGTTGAGTTACAAGTCGGTTTCACCTTTGATTTCCCCATACCCCCAAGCTATGTATGTCAGGTCAGGTATTCAGTAGTCAAGGACTAATGCCAACACAAAATCCGATAAGAGTAGGTCTGTCTGGATAGACAGCAGGGATGGTCGGGTTTGTCGGCATTAGGCATGAGATCAGGTAACAGGTAAAGCCATGGTACATCAGGTCAACCAGGTAATGTATAAAGGTGTCATGTCATGTCAAGAGTGTACGGTACCATGTCATGTCAAGTAGGAAGTGTAACAGGTCATGTCAGGAAGCACAAGATGTCATGTGGGTGCTCATAATCAAACTAACATAAACATGTGTATAAATAAACAAGCATGAGTACTATCAGAACAATAACTGGAACATGTAATATAATATGCCAATAGATATAATTTCAAGGATATGGATGCACAGTTATCGATTAGGGTTACATTTATAGTTCCAATATTAATTAGGATACAATTTATTAAACATGGAGTGTTAATATCACATTATTATGTAGTGATGTGATCTATGGATGCAATTATATGTATCTTAAATGCGATGGATGCAAACGGGTATCCGAAAAGTTATAAAACTATAAAATGGTAATGTAGGATGTACAACTAAACAATATGTGATATAATAATATTAATATGGATAGCATATTCAAAGCGATTAGTAACTATAAAAGATGTATTGATTAACCATGCACAAGAAGGTTCCGTTCAGAAATTTAGCGTCACCCTAATGTGTAAAATAGCTTAAAAATAACAAATGTTCTCCAAAAGAGACGTATCGTATACCAAAACAAAGATAATTCAATAAGGTTTTCAGTTTTATAAGTATAAGCATCTCAGGTTATCCCTACAAAAAGTTATGAATATTCAAAGTTGAAAGTTTGCTGCTGGAATTTCCCTGTACAGCAGTTTAGAGACGTGTTCATTTGCATTTTACGTTAATTAAACAATTTATTTTTCAAGTAAATATTTCATAGAGTTATAGTATTCTGAATTAGCTTCGTAACGAACTAAGGAACGTATCCTAATGATTTTTCTATGATTTATAATGAATTTTATAAGATAAGGTGTACAGTAAATTTCAAATTTGTCATATCCGATTTTTCAACGACATTTCATATGTAAACTATAAGATTTTCAGATGTATAATATTATAAAATGAAGATTATAAAAGTATATAGCATGTAGCAAGATTAACTTGCCTCGATGGGTCGCGAATCGGGAAAACGGAACGTTAACCGTCGGCGGGGAAAACTCGCGACGGCGCACGGTTCACGGAATGAACCCAAACGACGAACAAAGGAACCACACGGGTCGGGGTATCTCGCTGGAACGTCGAGAAACGTCACCGGCACGACGGAATTCCGGTAACAAAAGAACAGTTAAAAGAAATGAGAAACGAGACATGAAGCAAGAAGAGAAAATGATAAAGAGAAGTACGAGAGAATATATAAGGGGTAGAGAGAGAGAGAAAGTGGAGAGAGAGAGAAGAAGGAGAGAGAGAAAGTGGGGACCACGGGGTTAAAGGGGAGGTTGCGATTGGCTGAGAGAATAAATTGAGAAGGATATAAAAGATTGTAAAAATATTATATGGTTAACTTAAAGATTTAAAAGATAGGTAATGAACAGTAAGATATCAGATTAGTTAGAAAAATATATGCGAAGGTTTTAATAATATTAAAAAAATTTGGGATTTTGGCGCCAAATGAAACATTTCCAAATTGCGCCCGGATTGGGTCCAAAAATTCGAAATTCAAATAATAGGATTTTAAGCGGGTTCCAAATTTTAAAATGAAATGTTTTATGATTAAAAAGCATACTCTCAAAACGGACACACGTGCGTGCACGTAGCCATCCAAACTTGCCCGTTTTACTGAACGGGACGAGAACACAATGCACGGACGCTACCACGAGGGTAGGGGTGTCAAGTAGGCCAAGATGAATATTTTCAATTTTATTTTAGATGCTAAAATTTGTTATATGTAGAAATGACTTTGCCGGGTAAATTTTACAGTAAGCAACAAACAAGCAAATTAAATGAAATGAGTACCACATTATGCTCAAACAGTAACTGAAAATAGTAGCATTGGGCTCGGGTGTTACATTATACCCAACTACAAAAAGAATTTCGTCCTCCAAATTCCAAGAATACAAAGATAGATAACTACAAGAAAAGGTGAGGAAACTTCTGCCGGATTTCATCTTCTCGTTCCCAAGTGGATTCTCCATGCGATCGATTACCCCAAGAAACTAGCACAAGAGGGGTAACCTTGCTCTTAAGAACCTTTTCTCTTCGATCCTTGATTTCAACTGGTCGCTCTTCAAAAGTTAGGTCCTCCCGTACGGTCAACTCCGAATGATCCAATACGTGGGTTTCATCTCGAACATACCTCCGTAGTTGAGATACACGAACCACATCGTGCACACCTGCCAAGGACTGTGGTAACGCCAAACGGTACGCTACCTCTCCAACACGCTCCAATATCTCGAAGGGTCCAACGAATCGAGAACCAAGCTTTCCCCGACTCCCAAAGCGAATCACCCCTCTAGTCGGTGATATCTTCAAGAATACCAAATCACCCACGGTGAACTACAGAGGTCTTCTTGACGTATCTGCCCAACTCTTCTGTCGGTCCTGTGCTGCCTTCATATGATTTCTGATAGGGTTAACCTTCTCAACTGTCTGCACAACCAAATCTGGTCCCAAAAATCTTCGTTCACCGACATCGTCCCAATAAACAGGTGAACGGCATTTACGACCATACAAAGCTTCAAATGGAGCCATCTGAATAGTTGCCTGAAAACTGTTGTTGTAAGACAACTCCATCAAAAGTAGATGATCCTCCCAAGACCCCTTGAAGTCCAACCTGCATGTTCTCAACGTATCCTCAAGAGTTTGGATCGTTCTCTCCGACTGACCATCAGTTTGAGGATGATAAGCTGTGCTAAACTTCAATCGAGTCCCTAAACTTTCCTGTAAACTCCTCCAGAAGTGTGATAAGAACCGAGTGTCCCGATCGGACACGATGCTCACCGGTACTCCATGCAATCTTATGATCTCCTGCATGTACCGCTCTGCCAAAATCTCTATTGATTGACCAACCCGAAAAGGAATAAAGTGAGCTGCCTTGGTCAACCGATCAACAATCACCCTTACTGCATTGTTGCCTTTTGGACTCCGCGGTAAAGCCGTCACGAAATCCGTGGTTATATGTTCCCACTTCCACTGAGGAATCGGAAATGGTTGCAATAAACCAGCAACCATTTGGTGTTCAGCCTTGACTTGCTGACATACCAAGCACTTAGCCACGAAGCGAGCAATCTCCCGTTTCATGCCTTCCCACCAGAAATGCTGTCGAATATCTTGGTACATCTTTGTCCCTCCTGGATGTACAGAGTAAACTGAATTGTGTGCCTCCTTCATAAGCTCTTCACGCACATCCCCTTTTGGCGCACACACACGGCTACCATACCTCAACGAACCATCTTCGTGGATCAATAAATCTGTTCGTAGTCCGGCTTCAACCTGCTCTCGAAACTTTTGTAGTCTAGGATCCTGCGATTGTGCTGTTTTAATCTTCTCAACTAAGGACGACTGTACTTGCAACTGCATCGACTGTCCCGTAGCATGTGGTAGCGCAACCTCCAAGTCAAATCTCCGAAAATCCGCAATGATCTCCCTTTGTGCGGTCAATACCTGAATTGCTGGTAACCGACTTAGCGCATCTGGCACGACGTTAACTTTTCCCGGATGGTACTTAAGATCAAGGTCGTAGTCGGCCGTCAGCTCCAACCATCTGCGTTGCCTCATGTTCAACTCCTTCTGCGTGAACACGTACTTCAAGCTCTTATGATCTATAAAAACTTCGACTCTTAAGCCCAAAAGGTAGTGTCTCCAAATCTTCAAAGCGAAAATCACAGCCGCAAGCTCCAAGTCATGAGTTGGATAATTCTTCTCATGGGTCTTCAGTTGTCTTGATGCGTACGCTACGACCTTCCCATGCTGCATCAAAACACATCCCAATTCTTTCCCAGATGCGTCGCTATGAATCATCAGTCCTCCGGAATTGTCTGGTACGGTCAGGATAGGGACGGTTATCAACTTCTGCTTCAACGTCTCAAAGCCAACGCACACTTATCCGTCCATACAAAAGGTACCTCCTTACGCATAAGCTTGGTCAGCGGTTCTGCCAAACGAGCAAAATTCTCCATAAATCTCCTGTAGTATCCGGCTAATCCAAGGAAACTTCTTATCTCAGCTACATTCCTTGGAATAGGCCAATCTCGAACTGCTGCAATCTTTTCGGGATGGACGGCGATTCCATCACCCGACACGACATGTCCCAGAAATTTCACTTCTTCCAGCCAGAATTCGCACTACTCATCTTCGCATAAAACTTCTCCTGTCTCAACATCTGCAGGACCTAATGATATCCGGATCGCAAATCCAGTTTCGAGAATACTCTCGCGCCACTAAGCTGCTCAAAAGTCCTCCAATGCGAGGGATCGGGTACTTGTTCTTAATAGTCGCCCGGTTCAATTCTCGATAATCAATGCACATCCTTCTCGTGCCATCCTTCTTCTTTACTAAAAGAACTGGAGCTCCCAAGGCGAGTTGCTGCTTCGAATCCAACCCTTCTCAAGTAATTCACCAACTTGCTTCTTAACTCCTTCCAATTCCACTGGTGCCATTGGATAGTAAGCTTTAGACACTGGCGCTGCACCAGGACTAAGGTCAATCGTGAACTCCACGTCTCGCTTCGGCGGTAAGCCCGATATATCTTCAAACACGTCCATAGAATCACGAACAACAGCCGGCTCTTTACTTTCATCACTTCCATTGATGCAAGAACGTTGTTTGTCGGCCTAGCCCTAAACTCGACCGGCCCGACAGAACTGCTTCCTTACCGCAACTGCTGTCTGCTGTGAACTCCCAATTTTCCTGATATGCTCTGCTGTTCTCGAGCTGCCGTAAGAACCTGTGAGAAAGTGATCAAACCCAGGGAGACGGTTTGCCTTTGGATGTCCATATCCAAGCTGCGCATGGACCTTCGTGCCCTGTCTGCATCGTTGGCGACTAAAGGTCCAGCGAAACTGCTGAGTCTCGTCCACTCTGCTGCATGCACGTCCACGGGTGCTCCATTCTGCCTCAGCCCAATAAATTTCTCTTCCATTTCCTCCCGTGCAGTCCGCGGAAAGAACTTCTCCAGGAAACTCTTAGAGAAATCCGCCTAACTGCTTGGCTTGGGCAAACGGTTCTCCTCCACAAGCCACCACTCTCGGCGTAATCCACTAGTTGAATGCGCACCACATCAACTCCTTTGTCCTCTGGAATCTGTGCCGCAATCAGCGAATTCTCCGTGCTGACTAGCCACTGCTCGGCTGGCATGGCTCCTCCAAACCAGTGAAAGTAGTAGGACCCATACGTCTGAACTCTGCCACGGTCCCTACTCGGTCAACTGGTCTAGTTCCAATCTTGTTCACAGACTGCTGAACGATCTGCAAACCTTCCTGAAACGAGTCCGCTTGCTGCTGGATCAGCTCGGGCTGTTTCTTTGATTTCCAGCATTCCTCTTATCACTCCAAGCATGGCGGCTCCGTTCACACGCCTCTGGTACGTCTTCAACTTCTTACCTGTCATAATCCTGAACTCAAAACACCCAATATTAGCATGATGATAGATTCTGAATATGGATCAAGGCTAGAACTCCAAGATACTTAAATAGAGTACCGCATTGTAGCTATGCCGCGGTATCATAGCCGCAATTACTTAACTCCACCCAAGTCGCCCAAGTCCTAGGGATAACAAGAAATCAGGTTTCCGAGTCGACATGCAAAGTAAGTTTGCACGTCGTAAAAGATATAATCAGGAAGAATGTGATTCAAGAATGGTAAAACGGTCAATGTGGCTGGACATGTTTCCTAAACACGGGTATTCTGATTCGTGTATTGGGTACAATACCCAACTACAAAAGAATCAACCCGACTAACCTATGGTTCTGATACCAAAAGAACCATGTCACGCCCCGCTTCCCAGAGTACGCAAGATTGAGCACGTGACATAGCCAACCATGCTACCTGTGGGTAGGAAGTATCCATCCACAGTCACATTACGGCTGTAGAGATATCAAGAACAAGATAAATAAACTGTCTAACACATGTCCAAATCCATAATAACCAGAGTCAATGATAAATAAGTGCGGAAGCAAATGATCCAATGCAATAATAGAAAGGTACGTCCCGTAATGCGGGATCACACCTGGAAATAAAATGCAATAAATGAACTAACCACTACAGAACTCACAAATCAGCCTGTTGGCTGAAGTACTCCTGCTCAGTCGTCGACAGTGGTACGGAATCTGGGCCATGCAAAACCCAGACGTCAGCGCGTCATGACATCAAGTATATGGTATAAACATGGTAATAAGCAATGCAAGTATGAACATGAATAAAGCAGTAATAAGAAATAACAAGCAGGGTAATGTGCAATGGTGACTAAACTGTCCTATCAGGTTTTCTACTCTATAGTCCTTGAAATCAATTGATGAATCGTCGATGTAACTCAATAGTATCCCGTGCGTGCCCGGGACCACGGTCAAGATCCTCGGGGCTGAATCCGAGACGTGCCGCTAAGCAGTAAAAGGTGGTAGGATGGGCGAGTGATGTCAGCATCAACACTCCGGGGCTGGCCAAGCCCGTAAGACTGATCAGAACATGTATCGAACTGTTGAGTTACAAGTCGGTTTCACCTTTGATTTCCCCATACCCCCAAGCTATGTATGTCAGGTCAGGTATTCAGTAGTCAAGGACTAATGCCAACACAAAATCCGATAAGAGTAGGTCTGTCTGGATAGACAGCAGGGATGGTCGGGTTTGTCGGCATTAGGCATGAGATCAGGTAACAGGTAAAGCCATGGTACATCAGGTCAACCAGGTAATGTATAAAGGTGTCATGTCATGTCAAGAGTGTACGGTACCATGTCATGTCAAGTAGGAAGTGTAACAGGTCATGTCAGGAAGCACAAGATGTCATGTGGGTGCTCATAATCAAACTAACATAAACATGTGTATAAATAAACAAGCATGAGTACTATCAGAACAATAACTGGAACATGTAATATGATATGCCAATAGATATAATTTCAAGGATATGGATGCACAGTTATCGATTAGGGTTACATTTATAGTTCCAATATTAATTAGGATACAATTTATTAAACATGGAGTGTTAATATCACATTATTATGTAGTGATGTGATCTATGGATGCAATTATATGTATCTTAAATGCGATGGATGCAAACGGGTATCCGAAAAGTTATAAAACTATAAAATGGTAATGTGGGATGTACAACTAAACAATATATGATATAATAATATTAATATGGATAGCATATTCAAAGCGATTAGTAACTATAAAAGATGTATTGATTAACCATGCACAAGAAGGTTCCGTTCAGAAATTTAGCGTCACCCTAATGTGTAAAATAGCTTAAAAATAACAAATGTTCTCCAAAAGAGACGTATCGTATACCAAAACAAAGATAATTCAATAAAGTTTTCAGTTTTATAAGTATAAGCATCTCAGGTTATCCCTACAAAAAGTTATGAATATTCAAAGTTGAAAGTTTGCTGCTGGAATTTCCCTGTACAGCAGTTTAGAGACGTGTTCATTTGCATTTTACGTTAATTAAACAATTTATTTTTCAAGTAAATATTTCATAGAGTTATAGTATTCTGAATTAGCTTCGTAACGAACTAAGGAACGTATCCTAATGATTTTTCTATGATTTATAATGAATTTTATAAGATAAGGTGTACAGTAAATTTCAAATTTGTCATATCCGATTTTTCAACGACATTTCATATGTAAACTATAAGATTTTCAGATGTATAATATTATAAAATGAAGATTATAAAAGTATATAGCATGTAGCAAGATTAACTTGCCTCGATGGGTCGCGAATCGGGAAAACGGAACGTTAACCGTCGGCGGGGAAAACTCACGACGGCGCACGGTTCACGGAATGAACCCAAACGACGAACAAAGGAACCACACGGGTCGGGGTATCTCGCTGGAACGTCGAGAAACGTCACCGGCACGACGGAATTCCGGTAACAAAAGAACAGTTAAAAGAAATGAGAAACGAGACATGAAGCAAGAAGAGAAAATGATAAAGAGAAGTACGAGAGAATATATAAGGGGTAGAGAGAGAGAGAAAGTGGAGAGAGAGAGAAGAAGGAGAGAGAGAAAGTGGGGACCACGGGGTTAAAGGGGAGGTTGCGATTGGCTGAGAGAATAAATTGAGAAGGATATAAAAGATTGTAAAAATATTATATGGTTAACTTAAAGATTTAAAAAATAGGTAATGAACAGTAAGATATCAGATTAGTTAGAAAAATATATGCGAAGGTTTTAATAATATTAAAAAAATTTGGGATTTTGGCGCCAAATGAAACATTTCCAAATTGCGCCCGGGTTGGGTCCAAAAATTCGAAATTCAAATAATAGGATTTTAAGCGGGTTCCAAATTTTAAAATGAAATGTTTTATGATTAAAAAGCATACTCTCAAAACGGACACACGTGCGTGCACGTAGCCATCCAAACTTGCCCGTTTTACTGAACGGGACGAGAACACAATGCACGGACGTACCACGAGGGTAGGGGTGTCAAGTAGGCCAAGATGAATATTTTCAATTTTATTTTAGATGCTAAAATTTGTTATATGTAGAAATGACTTTGCCGGGTAAATTTTACAGTAAGCAACAAACAAGCAAATTAAATGAAATGAGTACCACATTATGCTCAAACAGTAACTGAAAATAGTAGCATTGGGCTCGGGTGTTACACCAACGGTGGGGATCGATGCTGCTGTTCCAACCGCGAACAGCTTTGAATTTCTGAACACGGTGCGCAGAAACTCTCCTACTGCGGTGCTGAAGAGAGCTCCTTCACCTGTGGAGAATACTCCAGAGAAGAAGCTAGAGCAGCCCCCTCAACGGCTGTCCTCGAAAATTTACAAGGTCTGGCGTCAAGTCCAAGACTCCGTGATGGATCAAGGCTATCTCCGCCGATAGAAAAAGATGAAGGTTCGGCAGGAGAAGGACTACTTTGTCAAGCCACAAAAAGCAACAGCTACTTGGGTGCCCACTACAACGGCCCCCTCAACTTCGACCGCTCAAAAAAGAAGGAGGTCGGGGAAGATCCCTGTATCTTTGGCAAATTACAAAGACACTGAATCTAAACGCCCCAAGTCTGGGGGCATGGTGGTGCATACCGTTTATATGGCTTCTGGAAAGGAGGAAGGCCGCGCTTCGACGGGTCACCGACCGCTCACCCGATCCATGACAAAAGCCCAGGAGCAGCA
The DNA here is from genome assembly GCA_030015575.1 of Agapanthus africanus. Lineage (NCBI taxonomy): Eukaryota > Viridiplantae > Streptophyta > Magnoliopsida > Asparagales > Amaryllidaceae > Agapanthus > Agapanthus africanus. The sequence goes on from CM057337.1 coordinate 718,083,427, forward strand.
ACAGAAGCTTCAGGAGATGATGACTGCGATGGCCGCACTTACCGGGCCAAAAGAAAGCTCGAAGGCATCATCAGAGCAGCGTCATGAACAATAAACGGACGCTGACTTCTTACGCAAAGTTCTCGAAAAGAAGGACAAAGAAGCCGCAGAGCAAGCGGCTAATATAAAACAAATGGCGCTTCTTTTCCAAGATATGGTAGGAATGATGTTACAGCAGGCTCCTCCAGCTGAAGACCCTCCGACCATTACTAAAGACGATAGAGGGGAGACATCCAATCCTCCTCCGGCTCTTTCAGCAGCCAAGGAGGAAACCATTTCCAAGGCCGCACTGGATGACTATATAGCTCTGCAAATACGAGCTCATCAGACGAGTGAAGCGGCTGGACAAGTTGTTAAAACTGGACGACCCTATCCGAGCTGGTATGACCAAATCAGTTACCCACCGGGATATACGATCCCTAAGTTCCATGTATATAAAGGGACGGGGAACCCACATCAGCATGTCGCTCAATTCAGAGCCTTATGCGGCAACACCGGAGGTGACGACAAACTGCTGCTTCGCCAATTCGTCGGCAGCTTAGCGGAAACAGCCTTTGAATGGTATTCAGAGCTACCTAACGACTCTATTAAAACATTTGCGGAGATGGAGCTACTGTTTATACAAAGATTCGCGAGTGCTAATGAACACACCCCGATAACAGCACTGATCAACGCCAGGATAAGGCCAGGCGAAACGTGGGTTCAATACGCAACATGATGGCGGAATCTGTGGTCGAAATGCGAACAACGCATCGAAGAAGCGCCAGCGGCGGGCATGTTTGTGGGTACCCTTGACCCTCAAGTGACCATCTCGCAATTCATGATGTTCTTCAAGCCAACTACTTTTCAGGCCTTGATTGACAAGTTGGCCCAAATGGATCAAATGGGTCATAAACCATCTCCTCTAAAGCCAGACTCTCGAAATGAGAAAGGAAAAGGGAAAGCGATCGTCGTCGCCAATACGCAACAACAGCCGAGCAACTCAAAGCCGGTTGTTTGCCAAAACAATGTGCGGCCACGCCCATCCCTCAAGGAGAGACTGGGACGTCCTTACTCGTTTCCTCAGAATAAAACGAGAAGACTGTTCGAGCTGACAGTGCGCAACAAACTTATCGATCTGCCGAGTCCAAAACGTCTGTTGCAGCCAGGCGATCTCAATAATCCCAATTATTGCCCTTACCACCAAACGGTAAGTCACCCGATCGAGGATTGTTTCGTCTTTAAGGGATGGATCGAGGATCAATACCTACAAGGCAAGTTCGCGCTGTCTGAAAAGTGGAAAGTAAACCCACCACAGCCGCACACTCCAAAGAAGATGGACACGCCGGGGGCAGCTTGTTCTTTTGTTAAGGACGAAAACGATGGAGAAGACTCATCAGATGAATCCGAAGACTACGTAGCGAGTTGTCATGTGATCTCTCATTCATTGATAGATGATGAAGAGGCTCCTTGCACCGAGAAACTGAGGGCGGGTCCTGAACCAGAACTTCTGTGGCCGTCAGACGAGATGATCGATGCCTTCCTGAAAGAGATTCGTCTGAAAAGTAAAGCCAAACAGGAGTGCGAGATGGCCATATTGGAAGGAGCCAAACGCCAGCGACTAGACAAAAGAGTCGAAGCACTCTCGTCAAATCAAAAGACATCCGTTGCGGATAAAAACAAATTCAAGACGAGGAAAAGGTTTGCTAAGGCCATATCAATGGGAATGAAGTTACCACCCTCTGAAGAAAACACTCTCGATGGAGTAGAGATGCATCCTAACTACTGCTTGTATCATCAGAAGATCGCACATCCCACTGAAGACTGCGACTCCTTTAAGTGTTGGTGGCAAGGGTATGTCGCTCATAGACAACACGTCAACAGAATAAAGCGGGAACCTCATAGACAGCGAAAAAATACATCAGATGAACATAAAAGAGTTGCCGGCAATTGTCATAGGGACGAGCCCGGGGGATCACGAGTTCTCACCTTTGGGAACGACCCCGACGAAAAAATAGCCAACCCTCTCTTCAAGGAATCCATCTCTGAAGAATTGAAGAATTGAAGAATTATGAGAACATTCATCCATGCAAGGGCATACTACCCGGAAAGAATCTCGGACCCGCAAACAACGGAGCGAACAAAAAGGATAAAGGAAAGGAAAAAACGCCCTTCGTCGCTAACACTCAACAACAATCGAGTGGCTCTAGACCGGTTGTTCGCCAAAACAACAAGCGGCAACCCCTCTGTGAGAGGTTGAGACGTCCTTACTCTTTTCCTCAGAATAAAACAAGGAGACTGTTCGAGCTGACAGTACGCAACAGACTCATCAATCTGCTGAGTACAAAACGTCCGTTGCAGCCAGGCGATGTCAACGATCCCAATTATTGCCCTTACCACCAAACGGTAAGTCACCCGATCGAGAATTGCTTCGTCTTTAAAGGATGGATCGAAGATCAATACCAACAGGGAAAGTTCGCGTTGTCCGACAACTGGAAGGTGAGCCCGCCACAACCACATGCTCCGAGAAGGGTGGACATGCCGGGGGCATCATGCTCAGACATAGAGAAAGCCCCACGGACCGAAACTTCCTTAAACTAACGATGGACTACTATGTCCTAAAACTAGCTGACGACCGAAACGTCTTTAAACTACTACCGCGGCATCCTCAAGCTGACGTGATAAAAAAAATAATAAAAAATAATAAAAACGGCATGTCCATAAGCAAAATGGGCACGGATGAAAACCCGAAAGGGCTCCGTGAGTAAAAACAGCAGGGCTACCGGCGAGTGTTCGTGAAAACCCGAAAGGGCGCGACCTCGTTAGAAAAAAAAAAGAAGAATAAAAAAAAATAAAAAATAAAAATAAAAACGGTATGTCCATAAGCAAAATGGGCACGGATGAAAACCCGAAAGGGCTCCGTGAGTAAAAACAGCAGGGCTACCGGCGAGTGTTTGTGAAAACCCGAAAAGGCGCAACCTCGTTAAAAGACACTTACAGGGTCCTCTCGACCTTGTAAGGAGAAACCACCCGCGTGAGATCCTTACGACTCACAGGGAAGCAACACACTTAGGGATCCTCACGATTCCTAAAGAGAAATTACACTTGCGAGATCCTCACGACTCGTAAGGAGAACTCTCTTATAGGACCCTCACGGCTCATAAAATTTGAAAGTCTTAGGTTACAGAGACCTGAACCTGTTCTTAAGCAACCCCCACAACCTCCGATATTGCCCTACAAGCGGCTCAATACTGACCCTTGTATACAATCCACGGGCGTGAATAAACATTTCCCTAACCAAGTCGCACCCGTGATTGGGGATATGTCCATACGATGAACAACCCTTATAAGTCCTCTCGACTTATAAGGAGAAAACCCTTTTGTAAGATCCTTACGACTTACAGGGGAATATACACTTAGGAATCCTCACGATCCCTAAGGAGAAAACACACCTACAAGATCCTCACGACTTGTAGGGAGAAATACCTTTGTGAGACCCTTACGGCTCATGAAGTCAAAAGCCTTAGTCGACGGGATCCTAACCCTGTTCGCTAAGCCACCTTTGTTCAACGTCGACAGAGGCAAATGATGATTCGCTCCTGGCAATATCCCAGTTGTAGCGATGCTGATGCCTAAACCGGTATCAAATTCCAAGCCCTTTTAAGGCAAATGATGAGTCGCTCCTGGTAATATCCCAGTTGTAGCGATGCTGATGCCTAAACCGGTATCAAATTCCAAGCCCTTTCATGGCAAATGATGATTCGCTCCTGGCAATATTCCAATTGTAGCGATGCTGATGCTGAGATTGGCGTCAGATTCCAAATTCCACACTCGCGATAAAAAAATCAGCGAGCCATACTGTAACGTTTTAAAAATAATTAAATAAATAATTAAATGAATAAAATTGTTTAAGTGAATTTTATGAATTTCGGTAAAGTAAAATGTATTTTTCGTAAAATTAAACCGTGATTGTTTTTCATTATAAATTCAAAAATACCTATTTAATTATGTAATTACTAGTAAACAGTGTTTATTTAGCCACTTATAAATTTTTAGTTTAATTAAAAAAAATTCCTAAATTAATTATTTTAAATATTAACATAAGCTTTATTTTTTTATTTAAATTAGTGTAAATTACAAATTTGAATGGTTTTAATTTGTAAAAATGAGCCATGGTATATTAGAATCAAGTGTGTAATATGCAAAATCTTTTCCAAAATCTCTCCATGGTTCTAGAAATTTCTAGGAAAAGGGTTAAATTGAAAAAGTTAGATAATAAAGGGTTTAAGTGAAAAAAATGCATTATTTATGAACTTTCTACACAATACCACACATTTTTTCTCTCTCTTCACCCTCCTCCCTCTCCATGGCCGGCCTCCCCTCCATGGGTAGCCCCAAAATTTTTCCCCCATCATTTTTGCATTAAAAATCATCAAAATTCATCAAAAATTCCAAAAATAAATCTCAAAAATCAACTTTCAACCTCTACCATTTTCCTTTGACCTATTTAGCATGGATTTTGGAGATGGAAAGCATGCATTTTGGAGGCTTATTTCATGTTTGGGTTTCATATTTTGGAGGTATAAATTTCCTTCTTTTGATTTATTGTTATTAGATGTTCATTTAAGCATAATTAGATTAATTAGATTAATTCTAGTTGCAAATTCTAAAATTCAAGTTAGGTTTGTAAATTCAAGTTATAATTTTTATTAATTAATTAGGGTTATAATAATTAGTTTAACACTTTTAGAATTGGAAAATCTTGCATGTTTGTTGAATTGTAAATTTTTTCATTTAAAATTGTTTAAATGAAGCTTTTTAGCTAACTAGTTTTTGTAAAATATATATGTGGGTGATATAAAATTCCAATTAAGGTGGCTATCATTAGATTATAGTTTTAGTGAGAACTTTAGCATGTTAATGGAAAGAAAAACTTAGTGTGATTGCTAGTTTCTATTGATAATTGATAAACTGTGATAAAAATTGCTATTTTGTAAACTAGATTTTAGAAATTTCTAAATAAATGTGATTAAAAATATAATTTATGGTTTCATTAAATCATTATCATTATGAATTATGGTTTAATACATTAATTCATGAAAAATCACGTTTTGTGGTGGAATTGTGGTATTTTGCTTGAAAAATGTTAAAAATTGTTAAAAGTTGCAAACTAGAAATTTCAAATAAATGCAAAATTGTGTAATAAAAATAAAGTAAGGGGTTGTATAGTCTAGTTATGCTATTTAATGAGTTTTATAACCATTGGTTTTATTTAAATGACAAGTTTTGATGAAAAACGGTAAATTGGCATTTTCGGGTTTTATGAAATCGGGCGATTTGATGGATTTTAGGGTTTCGATGGATTTAATCATGTTTTATAATATAAGTAATGTGTTTTAAAACTACGAGTTAATTGTTGATGTTTATCTCGATCCATCGAAGTTTGTACACCGATATCGAGCGATATTTGGTTCTTTTGCGTGGACGGGACATAGGTTTTAACCTATGCTTGTTCCTTGTATCGTTTGACTTTCGTATGTGATTCAGTTTACGATGCTATTTATATGTTTGCGTCTAGGTACCCCTCATATGGACTGCGGGCGATGAAGAGGAGGATGGCGACACTGTTTTCGGCAGACATGGACCAGGTGAGTAGATGTATATCTACGGGGGGAAGTCGGGTGGATGGCGTTTAGCACCCCCGCAACGTAGAATAGGAATAGTACTTATTGACATTAGGAAACCAGATGTGACCCTAGATTCTTAATGAGTAGGACCCTAGTAATGACCCTAGGCTGGACTAGACTGATTTAGGAAAACCATACCAGAAGATGAATACCTTGGAAGAGGTTCGTAGGTTTCAGGTAGAAACACACGCACACACTGAAACTCGACATGGTGTATACGTGCATGTGTATATATATATAGGACGAGGTATAGGTATATATATATATATATATATACAACACGTATATGTGATTCATTGATGTGATATGATATCCGAGGTATGAGGAAATAGTGTAACTGGGCTTGATGCCGTGATTTTTGGCAATACAGTCGTATTAAGTGTTAGCGAATCATTAGAGGATAAGATAATGAACATGTATACTTAAATTATAAGGGGTAGTGATGATATTGAGGTACATAGGACTCTAAAATAGTACCCGGACTGTAACCTGTGATTGATCACGACATGGGATATGTATGACTTGATTACGACATCACATAGGTGTGACCTGATGTCGATATCATAGAGGTGTGACTTGAGGACGATATGATATCAGTATGACTTAATCACAATATGATACATATGACATGATATCTCTGAGGATAAACTAATGATGCTTATTATAATGGCAATGATATATGATTGATGTAGGCGATTGCAGTTTAGCACCTTGATCATGAGATGTGTTGGTGATGACATTATACGAATAATGAGACACCTAGGAGATACTTGACCCGTACCCCGATATTGGGATGTCGTACGATGGATGTTACCGTACGAGGCATAGATATGACGATTGATCCGCACTCTTGATTCGAGGAAGCCGTACTTCGTACGTGACGCTATTGAGGCTGGATCGCCGACTATTAGAGATATTGATTCTGACCTAGGTAGACTCTTGTTTCTTAATGACTAGTTTCTTAGGTTAAGTTCCTTAGGAGGTTAGATGGACACTAGTTTAGGTTCGATTCATATAGTGATAGTTGTTCTCGTATGTCGCAGAGGGGTGGATAATGCACATCTGTCTTGCATTCATACTGTAATCATCATGGTGCATGTTCTTTTATATGTTGCTATAATCAGTATAAACTTTACCTGTTAGGACACCAGCACCATTACCGATGATGCGCATATTCCACGCACACTTATTTGCCGGCTCACACACATCATCATCGGTAATTGCTATGTCACGTACAGTTTAGATCATATTGTCTTTTATTGATAGAATCAGTTAACAACTAGACCGATATAATATTGTGATTACTTTCTGATGTTAGTATAGACATGATATTTATCACTTAGACATTCATGCATTCATATTTTCATGTTATCATGCAGTATCATGGGCATATGTCGACACTTATCATATACTTACTCATGATTTTAAGATTTGGATTTCTATGAGATTTCTGGATTTTTGGGGAAAACCGCAAGAATATATAAAACTTCTCTCTCTCTCCTCTTCTCTTTTTAAAATAAGATGCGGTTTTCTCGTGATGTATGTGTCGTCCACCATGAGATTTTATGTTTTCTGTTGGATTTCGAGACCCGATTCGAGGAGTGGATGAACCGTCTCGGGTACATGGTGGGCCCGGTATGGTACCCCGGGGCAAGAAGATCGAGTTGTAGACGATGAGCCTGGCAGGGGAAGGCTACCTACCGGTGATGTCTGGCGCGGCGGATATCCGGAGGATACCGACCGTTGTCGTGAGATTTGATGATATGGGCCGATCCGGACTGACGGAGCCCGAGATATTGAGACTTGAGATTACATGTGTTGTGTCGACGCTTGACACGGATTTCCATGGATTTCATTGTTGAGATTTCAGATTCTTATACACATTTTACTATGATAACAGCTAAAGATTTCTTATACATATATATCTGGATTTCAGGATTTGTTACTTTACATTCATGGTGCATGCATTTCATTTCATATGACATAGTATTATATGAGGCACTGACACAAGCACGGAGTATCTGCACTTACACGTAGTTTTACCCTGCTATTACTAGATGATTGGAATATTATAGTGTATTATTATGACCTAGGATAGCGCCGTGCATTCGATTTCTTTTCGTAGATGTCTTCTACTCACGAGTTGGCAACTCACCCCCGTTGTGCCAAATTTTTTAACAGGTCGGTGTACAGGTTTCCCTGGCAGCTTGCTGGCACATCTATTCTTTCAGGGTGATTTGCACGGTAGGTTGGTTCACTTGTATCCGAACCACCATTGTACTTTTATTCATTCATTGGTATCTAGTAAGCTCCATCAACCATACTTGTATTACTTGATAAGTTTATTGGACCAGTCTTTTATTTCGACCTTAGAGTCGCGCATGTATTATTCTGATCTGGTGGTTTTGTTTTCCTTTGAGTTTTGAGCCTCGCCCTTTGGCGTTGTATATTATTGTGTTTGTTGTGGTTGTTTCCGCCTGTTGGCGTTGAGCTAGCACCCGTTTGGGGATGCTTTTTATTGTTTATTTATATTATACTTGTTGTACCCGTTTGGGGGCCAGTTTTACAGAGGAGACTCTGCCGAAATTTTTGAGAAAATTTGCTGATGCTTTTAAACTTGTTTTCTTTTTCTTCTTCTTCTTTTTCATGGTTTAGATTTCTGGGCTTCGGCTTACTTAGGTTACGTGGCGCCTCTAGACGCTTCGTAATCTAAGTGCCGATCACGTTCCGTACTTTCGGGTCGTGACAAATTTGGTATCAGAGCGCTAGGTTTAACCTTGTATAAGTCTAGGTGACCCTTGGTTGATGGAGTAGGCGATTTAGGTAGAGTAACGTACCGTGGGTATGGTCCGCGGCATACTTACGATACGCTACTCTGCTTAAGGAGCCCTAGGATTTACATTGTTTGCACCGTATTTCATTCGTTCCTTTGATCTATCTTCGTCGATGTCGGAGGGTGATTCTGTTACCACGGGCGCACTGGCAGAGGGAGCTGTGGCTCGAATGCGATAACTATTAGAGCATTGGTTATTCTTGAGGATTGAAGCATTGTTTAGCGTGCGGACGAAGGGTATTCACATGCCGTCCGGATGAAGTTAAAGGGTTCGAACGATTATCAGAAAACCATTTTCCCAAGTTTAAAGTATTCGGAAGAACATGCAGGTATTTCGATGGACCCTCTAGAAGAATGAAACCCTAACTCGACATAATGACCACGAGAACGCCCTTGAACCTTAGGGTTTACGGCAGTTCCGCGGTGCCATTAGTGAGGCTTGGGTTTGCCCTTCTACGGCTGGATCATCGATACTGGAGTATGTACCGGATATTTTTAAGCTGTACTTGAGTGTTGAGCTCTCGGGGAATTATGGGATTTTGATGGATCGATCGAAAAGTTAATGTAGTCCGGATATCAGGTGAAGGGATCGATTACGTGGGAGACTCTAGATATGAGTATTGCCGTGGGTAGCACAGTCAGCACAGCTATGAAGAGACGAGTTCGAAGCAATCGACATCAGAGCAAAGAGGCGGATATTGACGATAGTGTTACGATTGTGATTTAGTGATTTGAATTTCATATTTTCGTTGATTGGATTTTGGTATTTTGAGGACTTTGTTCTACGATTGGTATTTCATGTGTGTACCTTTATTTCATTCTATTTGTGTTTCATATATCAGTTGTATTGATGTTGTTTAGTACACACCCAGTACACTTGATTTGGTTTTATATATTTTGAGATTTTTGATTTGATTTCGTGCATAGGGGTTACACATGATTTTGACATATGTTTCGACCTAGTTTTCATGCATTTTTGTGCTGTGATTTCGATTTTGATATTCGATGTATGTTTTCGTGCACCATGTGCACCTGATTAGGATTCTTGCGCATACTTGGCGCACTTGATGCGATTTTGTGCACACCAGATGCACTAAATCGGGGTTTTGTGCAGATTAGAAGCACCTGATATTGAGTCGTGCACGCCCGTTGCACTTGACAGATGTTTTTGGTGCACACCTGTTGCACTTAGTTTTTTTGTTGTGTGTATTCGTGGTATCTTTATTTTGTTTCGATTTCAGTGCGCACCGGACGCACATGATATTTTATTGATGTGATTGGGATTGATTTCAGTTTGAGCAGTATGTTTTCATAATCATTATTATTTGATTTAGTAACCATGCGGGACGTGTATGTTAAATAAAAGATATATATATATATATAGCTATTTTTTTTAAAAAATTAAACGTCCGCTACTTATGCCGTGACACGTGCATTGCACGGCGATTTTCAAGAGGGGTTTTTGTATGCTTCTTTATTATGATGTTTAGGCGATTTTACTAGGATGCGAACTATATATAAGTTATAGATTGATCTATATTATGATGGTTTTCATACTGGGTTTTGATATTTTATTCTCGCCATAACTCCGATGATTGCGTTATGCTTGACGGAGTTGATTTTAGTTATGTATTGATGATTTCGGAGCCCCGACGATTTGAGTGTTTGCTAAATATTTTAATATTTGGAGGGGGAGTTTTAATTTAAATTCGGGGACCGAATTTCTTAAAGGGGGGAAGATTGTACCGTTTTAAAAATAATTAAATAAATAATTAAATGAATAAAATTGTTTAAGTGAATTTTATGAATTTCGGTAAAGTAAAATGTATTTTTCGTAAAATTAAACCGTGATTGTTTTTCATTATAAATTCAAAAATACCTATTTAATTATGTAATTACTAGTAAATAGTGTTTATTTAGCCACTTATAAATTTTTAGTTTAATTAAAAAAATTTACTAAATTAATTATTTTAAATATTAACATAAGCTTTATTTTTTATTTAAATTAGTGTAAATTACAAATTTGAATGGTTTTAATTTGTAAAAATGAGCCATGGTATATTAGAATCAAGTGTGTAATATGCAAAATCTTTTCCAAAATCTCTCCATGGTTCTAGAAATTTCTAGGAAAAGGGTTAAATTGAAAAAGTTAGATAATAAAGGGTTTAAGTGAAAAAAATGCATTATTTATGAACTTTCTACACAATACCACACATTTTTTCTCTCTCTTCACCCTCCTCCCTCTCCATGGCCGGCCTCCCCTCCATGGGTAGCCCCAAAATTTTTCCCCCATCATTTTTGCATTAAAAATCATCAAAATTCATCAAAAATTCCAAAAATAAATCTCAAAAATCAACATTCAACCTCTACCATTTTCCTTTGACCTATTTAGCATGGATTTTGGAGATGGAAAGCATGCATTTTGGAGGCTTATTTCATGTTTGGGTTTCATATTTTGGAGGTATAAATTTCCTTCTTTTGATTTATTGTTATTAGATGTTCATTTAAGCATAATTAGATTAATTAGATTAATTCTAGTTGCAAATTCTAAAATTCAAGTTAGGTTTGTAAATTCAAGTTATAATTTTTATTAATTAATTAGGGTTATAATAGTTAGTTTAACACTTTTAGAATTGGAAAATCTTGCATGTTTGTTGAATTGTAAATTTTTTCATTTAAAATTGTTTAAATGAAGCTTTTTAGCTAACTAGTTTTTGTAAAATATATATGTGGGTGATATAAAATTCCAATTAAGGTGGCTATCATTAGATTGTAGTTTTAGTGAGAACTTTAGCATGTTAATGGAAAGAAAAACTTAGTGTGATTGCTAGTTTCTATTGATAATTGATAAATTGTGATAAAAATTGCTATTTTGTAAACTAGATTTTAGAAATTTCTAAATAAATGTGATTAAAAATATAATTTATGGTTTCATTAAATCATTATCATTATGAATTATGGTTTAATACATTAATTCATGAAAAATCACGTTTTGTGGTGGAATTGTGGTATTTTGCTTGAAAAATGTTTAAAATTGTTAAAAGTTGCAAACTAGAAATTTCAAATAAATGCAAAATTGTGTAATAAAAATAAAGTAAGGGGTTGTATAGTCTAGTTATGCTATTTAATGAGTTTTATAACCATTGGTTTCATTTAAATGTCAAGTTTTGATGAAAAACGGTAAATTGGCATTTTCGGGTTTTATGAAATCGGGCGATTTGATGGATTTTAGGGTTTCGATGGATTTAATCATGTTTTATAATATAAGTAATGTGTTTTAAAACTACGAGTTAATTGTTGATGTTTATCTCGATCCATCGAAGTTTGTACGCCGATATCGAGCGATATTTGGTTCTTTTGCGTGGACGGGACATAGGTTTTAACCTATGCTTGTTCCTTGTATCGTTTGACTTTCGTATGTGATTCAGTTTACGATGCTATTTATATGTTTGCGTCTAGGTACCCCTCATATGGACTGCGGGCGATGAAGAGGAGGATGGCGACACTGTTTTCGGCAGACATGGACCAGGTGAGTAGATGTATATCTACGGGGGGAAGTCGGGTGGATGGCATTTAGCACCCCCGCAACGTAGAATTGGAATAGTACTTATTGACATTAGGAAACCAGATGTGACCCTAGATTCTTAATGAGTAGGACCCTAGTAATGACCCTAGGCTGGACTAGACTGATTTAGGAAAACCATACCAGAAGATGAATACCTTGGAAGAGGTTCGTAGGTTTCAGGTAGAAACACACGCACACACTGAAACTCGACATGGTGTATACGTGCATGTGTATATATATATAGGACGAGGTATAGGTATATATATATATACAACACGTATATGTGATTCATTGATGTGATATGATATCCAAGGTATGTGGAAATAGTGTAACTGGGCTTGATGCCGTGATTTTTGGCAATACAGTCGTATTAAGTGTTAGCGAATCATTAGAGGATAAGATAATGAACATGTATACTTAAATTATAAGGGGTAGTGATGATATTGAGGTACATAGGACTCTAAAATAGTACCCGGACTGTAACCTGTGATTGATCACGACATGGGATATGTATGACTTGATTACGACATCGCATAGGTGTGACCTGATGTCGATATCATAGAGGTGTGACTTGAGGACGATATGATATCAGTATGACTTAATCACAATATGATACATATGATATGATATCTCTGAGGATAAACTAATGATGCTTATTATGATGGCAATGATATATGATTGATGTAGGCGATTGCAGTTTAGCACCTTGATCATGAGATGTGTTGGTGATGACATTATACGAATAATGAGACACCTAGGAGATACTTGACCCGTACCCCGATATTGGGATGTCGTACGATGGATGTTACCGTACGAGGCATAGATATGACGATTGATCCGCACTCTTGATTCGAGGAAGCCGTACTTCGTACGTGACGCTATTGAGGCTGGATCGCCGACTATTAGAGATATTGATTCTGACCTAGGTAGACTCTTGTTTCTTAATGACTAGTTTCTTAGGTTAAGTTCCTTAGGAGGTTAGATGGACACTAGTTTAGGTTCGATTCATATAGTGATAGTTGTTCTCGTATGTCGCAGAGGGGTGGATAATGCACATCTGTCTTGCATTCATACTGTAATCATCATGGTGCATGTTCTTTTATATGTTGCTATAATCAGTATAAACTTTACCTGTTAGGACACCAGCACCATTACCGATAATGCGCATATTCCACGCACACTTATTTGCCGGCTCACACACATCATCATCGGTAATTGCTATGTCACGTACAGTTTAGATCATATTGTCTTTTATTGATAGAATCAGTTAACAACTAGACCGATATAATATTGTGATTACTTTCTGATGTTAGTATAGACATGATATTTATCACTTAGACATTCATGCATTCATATTTTCATGTTATCATGCAGTATCATGGGCATATGCCGACACTTATCATATACTTACTCATGATTTTAAGATTTGGATTTCTATGAGATTTCTGGATTTTTGGGGAAAACCGCAAGAATATATAAAACTTCTCTCTCTCTCCTCTTCTCTTTTTAAAATAAGATGCGGTTTTCTCGTGATGTATGTGTCGTCCACCATGAGATTTTATGTTTTCTGTTGGATTTCGAGACCCGATTCGAGGAGTGGATGAACCGTCTCGGGTACATGGTGGGCCCGGTATGGTACCCCGGGGCAAGAAGATCGAGTTGTAGACGATGAGCCTGGCAGGGGAAGGCTACCTACCGGTGATGTCTGGCGCGGCGGATATCCGGAGGATACCGACCGTTGTCGTGAGATTTGATGATATGGGCCGATCCGGACTGACGGAGCCCGAGATATTGAGACTTGAGATTACATGTGTTGTGTCGACGCTTGACACGGATTTCCATGGATTTCATTGTTGAGATTTCAGATTCTTATACACATTTTACTATGATAACAGCTAAAGATTTCTTATACATATATATCTGGATTTCAGGATTTGTTACTTTACATTCATGGTGCATGCATTTCATTTCATATGACATAGTATTATATGAGGCACTGACACAAGCACGGAGTATCTGCACTTACACGTAGTTTTACCCTGCTATTACTAGATGATTGGGATATTATAGTGTATTATTATGACCTAGGATAGCGCCGTGCATTCGATTTCTTTTCGTAGATGTCTTCTACTCACGAGTTGGCAACTCACCCCCGTTGTGCCAAATTTTTTAACAGGTCGGTGTACAGGTTTCCCTGGCAGCTTGCTGGCACATCTATTCTTTCAGGGTGATTTGCACGGTAGGTTGGTTCACTTGTATCCGAACCACCATTGTACTTTTATTCATTCATTGGTATCTAGTAAGCTCCATCAACCATACTTGTATTACTTGATAAGTTTATTGGACCAGTCTTTTATTTCGACCTTAGAGTCGCGCATGTATTATTCTGATCTGGTGGTTTTATTTTCCTTTGAGTTTTGAGCCTCGCCCTTTGGCGTTGTATATTATTGTGTTTGTTGTGGTTGTTTCCGCCTGTTGGCGTTGAGCTAGCACCCGTTTGGGGATGCTTTTTATTGTTTATTTATATTATACTTGTTGTACCCGTTTGGGGGCCAGTTTTTACAGAGGAGACTCTGCCGAAATTTTTGAGAAAATTTGCTGATGCTTTTAAACTTGTTTTCTTTTTCTTCTTCTTCTTTTTCATGGTTTAGATTTCTGGGCTTCGGCTTACTTAGGTTACGTGGCGCCTCTAGACGCTTCGTAATCTAAATGCCGATCACGTTCCGTACTTTCGGGTCGTGACAAATTTGGTATCAGAGCGCTAGGTTTAACCTTGTATAAGTCTAGGTGACCCTTGGTTGATGGAGTAGGCGATTTAGGTAGAGTAACGTACCGTGGGTATGGTCCGCGGCATACTTACGATACGCTACTCTGCTTAAGGAGCCCTAGGATTTACATTGTTTGCACCGTATTTCATTCGTTCCTTTGATCTATCTTCGTCGATATCGGAAGGTGATTCTGTTACCACGGGCGCACTGGCAGAGGGAGCTGTGGCTCGAATGCGATAACTATTAGAGCATTGGTTATTCTTGAGGATTGAAGCATTGTTTAGCGTGCGGACGAAGGGTATTCACATGCCGTCCGGATGAAGTTAAAGGGTTCGAACGATTATCAGAAAACCATTTTCCCAAGTTTAAAGTATTCGGAAGAACATGCAGGTATTTCGATGGACCCTCTAGAAGAATGAAACCCTAACTCGACATAATGACCACGAGAACGCCCTTGAACCTTAGGGTTTACGGCAGTTCCGCGGTGCCATTAGTGAGGCTTGGGTTTGCCCTTCTACGGCTGGATCATCGATACTGGGGTATGTACCGGATATTTTTAAGCTGTACTTGAGTGTTGAGCTCTCGGGGAATTATGGGATTTTGATGGATCGATCGAAAAGTTAATGTAGTCCGGATATCAGGTGAAGGGATCGATTACGTGGGAGACTCTAGATATGAGTATTGCCGTGGGTAGCACAGTCAGCACAGCTATGAAGAGACGAGTTCGAAGCAATCGACATCAGAGCAAATAGGCGGATATTGACGATAGTGTTATGATTGTGATTTAGTGATTTGAATTTCATATTTTCGTTGATTGGATTTTGGTATTTTGAGGACTTTGTTCTACGATTGGTATTTCATGTGTGTACCTTTATTTCATTCTATTTGTGTTTCATATATCAGTTGTATTGATGTTGTTTAGTACACACCCAGTACACTTGATTTGGTTTTATATATTTTGAGATTTTTGATTTGATTTCGTGCATAGGGGTTACACAAGATTTTGACATATGTTTCGACCTAGTTTTCATGCATTTTTGTGCTGTGATTTTGATTTTGATATTCGATGTATGTTTTCGTGCACCATGTGCACCTGATTAGGATTCTTGCGCATACTTGGCGCACTTGATGCGATTTTGTGCACACCAGATGCACTAAATCGGGGTTTTGTGCAGATTAGAAGCACCTGATATTGAGTCGTGCACGCCCGTTGCACTTGACAGATGTTTTTGGTGCACACCTGTTGCACTTAGTTTTTTTGTTGTGTGTATTCGTGGTATCTGTATTTTGTTTCGATTTCAGTGCGTACCGGACGCACATGATATTTTATTAATGTGATTGGGATTGATTTCAGTTTGAGCAGTATGTTTTCATAATCATTATTATTTGATTTAGTAACCAGGCGGGACGTGTATGTTAAATAAAAGATATATATATATATATAGCTATTTTTTTTTAAAATTAAACGTCCGCTACTTATGCCGTGACACGTGCATTGCACGGCGATTTTCAAGAGGGGTTTTTGTATGCTTCTTTATTATGATGTTTAGGCGATTTTACTAGGATGCGAACTATATATAAGTTATAGATTGATCTATATTATGATGGTTTTCATACTGGGTTTTGATATTTTATTCTCGCCATAACTCCGATGATTGCGTTATGCTTGACGGAGTTGATTTTAGTTATGTATTGATGATTTCGGAGCCCCGACGATTTGAGTGTTTGCTAAATATTTTAATATTTGGAGGGGGAGTTTTAATTTAAATTCGGGGACCGAATTTCTTAAAGGGGGGAAGATTGTACCGTTTTAAAAATAATTAAATAAATAATTAAATGAATAAAATTGTTTAAGTGAATTTTATGAATTTCGGTAAAGTAAAATGTATTTTTCGTAAAATTAAACCGTGATTGTTTTTCATTATAAATTCAAAAATACCTATTTAATTATGTAATTACTAGTAAATAGTGTTTATTTAGCCACTTATAAATTTTTAGTTTAATTAAAAAAATTTACTAAATTAATTATTTTAAATATTAACATAAGCTTTATTTTTTATTTAAATTAGTGTAAATTACAAATTTGAATGGTTTTAATTTGTAAAAATGAGCCATGGTATATTAGAATCAAGTGTGTAATATGCAAAATCTTTTCCAAAATCTCTCCATGGTTCTAGAAATTTCTAGGAAAAGGGTTAAATTGAAAAAGTTAGATAATAAAGGGTTTAAGTGAAAAAAATGCATTATTTATGAACTTTCTACACAATACCACACATTTTTTCTCTCTCTTCACCCTCCTCCCTCTCCATGGCCGGCCTCCCCTCCATGGGTAGCCCCAAAATTTTTCCCCCATCATTTTTGCATTAAAAATCATCAAAATTCATCAAAAATTCCAAAAATAAATCTCAAAAATCAACATTCAACCTCTACCATTTTCCTTTGACCTATTTAGCATGGATTTTGGAGATGGAAAGCATGCATTTTGGAGGCTTATTTCATGTTTGGGTTTCATATTTTGGAGGTATAAATTTCCTTCTTTTGATTTATTGTTATTAGATGTTCATTTAAGCATAATTAGATTAATTAGATTAATTCTAGTTGCAAATTCTAAAATTCAAGTTAGGTTTGTAAATTCAAGTTATAATTTTTATTAATTAATTAGGGTTATAATAGTTAGTTTAACACTTTTAGAATTGGAAAATCTTGCATGTTTGTTGAATTGTAAATTTTTTCATTTAAAATTGTTTAAATGAAGCTTTTTAGCTAACTAGTTTTTGTAAAATATATATGTGGGTGATATAAAATTCCAATTAAGGTGGCTATCATTAGATTGTAGTTTTAGTGAGAACTTTAGCATGTTAATGGAAAGAAAAACTTAGTGTGATTGCTAGTTTCTATTGATAATTGATAAATTGTGATAAAAATTGCTATTTTGTAAACTAGATTTTAGAAATTTCTAAATAAATGTGATTAAAAATATAATTTATGGTTTCATTAAATCATTATCATTATGAATTATGGTTTAATACATTAATTCATGAAAAATCACGTTTTGTGGTGGAATTGTGGTATTTTGCTTGAAAAATGTTTAAAATTGTTAAAAGTTGCAAACTAGAAATTTCAAATAAATGCAAAATTGTGTAATAAAAATAAAGTAAGGGGTTGTATAGTCTAGTTATGCTATTTAATGAGTTTTATAACCATTGGTTTCATTTAAATGTCAAGTTTTGATGAAAAACGGTAAATTGGCATTTTCGGGTTTTATGAAATCGGGCGATTTGATGGATTTTAGGGTTTCGATGGATTTAATCATGTTTTATAATATAAGTAATGTGTTTTAAAACTACGAGTTAATTGTTGATGTTTATCTCGATCCATCGAAGTTTGTACGCCGATATCGAGCGATATTTGGTTCTTTTGCGTGGACGGGACATAGGTTTTAACCTATGCTTGTTCCTTGTATCGTTTGACTTTCGTATGTGATTCAGTTTACGATGCTATTTATATGTTTGCGTCTAGGTACCCCTCATATGGACTGCGGGCGATGAAGAGGAGGATGGCGACACTGTTTTCGGCAGACATGGACCAGGTGAGTAGATGTATATCTACGGGGGGAAGTCGGGTGGATGGCGTTTAGCACCCCCGCAACGTAGAATAGGAATAGTACTTATTGACATTAGGAAACCAGATGTGACCCTAGATTCTTAATGAGTAGGACCCTAGTAATGACCCTAGGCTGGACTAGACTGATTTAGGAAAACCATACCAGAAGATGAATACCTTGGAAGAGGTTCGTAGGTTTCAGGTAGAAACACACGCACACACTGAAACTCGACATGGTGTATACGTGCATGTGTATATATATATAGGACGAGGTATAGGTATATATATATATATATATACAACACGTATATGTGATTCATTGATGTGATATGATATCCGAGGTATGAGGAAATAGTGTAACTGGGCTTGATGCCGTGATTTTTGGCAATACAGTCGTATTAAGTGTTAGCGAATCATTAGAGGATAAGATAATGAACATGTATACTTAAATTATAAGGGGTAGTGATGATATTGAGGTACATAGGACTCTAAAATAGTACCCGGACTGTAACCTGTGATTGATCACGACATGGGATATGTATGACTTGATTACGACATCGCATAGGTGTGACCTGATGTCGATATCATAGAGGTGTGACTTGAGGACGATATGATATCAGTATGACTTAATCACAATATGATACATATGATATGATATCTCTGAGGATAAACTAATGATGCTTATTATGATGGCAATGATATATGATTGATGTAGGCGATTGCAGTTTAGCACCTTGATCATGAGATGTGTTGGTGATGACATTATACGAATAATGAGACACCTAGGAGATACTTGACCCGTACCCCGATATTGGGATGTCGTACGATGGATGTTACCGTACGAGGCATAGATATGACGATTGATCCGCACTCTTGATTCGAGGAAGCCGTACTTCGTACGTGACGCTATTGAGGCTGGATCGCCGACTATTAGAGATATTGATTCTGACCTAGGTAGACTCTTGTTTCTTAATGACTAGTTTCTTAGGTTAAGTTCCTTAGGAGGTTAGATGGACACTAGTTTAGGTTCGATTCATATAGTGATAGTTGTTCTCGTATGTCGCAGAGGGGTGGATAATGCACATCTGTCTTGCATTCATACTGTAATCATCATGGTGCATGTTCTTTTATATGTTGCTATAATCAGTATAAACTTTACCTGTTAGGACACCAGCACCATTACCGATGATGCGCATATTCCACGCACACTTATTTGCCGGCTCACACACATCATCATCGGTAATTGCTATGTCACGTACAGTTTAGATCATATTGTCTTTTATTGATAGAATCAGTTAACAACTAGACCGATATAATATTGTGATTACTTTCTGATGTTAGTATAGACATGATATTTATCACTTAGACATTCATGCATTCATATTTTCATGTTATCATGCAGTATCATGGGCATATGCCGACACTTATCATATACTTACTCATGATTTTAAGATTTGGATTTCTATGAGATTTCTGGATTTTTGGGGAAAACCGCAAGAATATATAAAACTTCTCTCTCTCTCCTCTTCTCTTTTTAAAATAAGATGCGGTTTTCTCGTGATGTATGTGTCGTCCACCATGAGATTTCATGTTTTCTGTTGGATTTCGAGACCCGATTCGAGGAGTGGATGAACCGTCTCGGGTACATGGTGGGCCCGGTATGGTACCCCGGGGCAAGAAGATCGAGTTGTAGACGATGAGCCTGGCAGGGGAAGGCTACCTACCGGTGATGTCTGGCGCGGCGGATATCCGGAGGATACCGACCGTTGTCGTGAGATTTGATGATATGGGCCGATCCGGACTGACGGAGCCCGAGATATTGAGACTTGAGATTACATGTGTTGTGTCGACGCTTGACACGGATTTCCATGGATTTCATTGTTGAGATTTCAGATTCTTATACACATTTTACTATGATAACAGCTAAAGATTTCTTATACATATATATCTGGATTTCAGGATTTGTTACTTTACATTCATGGTGCATGCATTCCATTTCATGTGACATAGTATTATATGAGGCACTGACACAAGCACGGAGTATCTGCACTTACACGTAGTTTTACCCTGCTATTACTAGATGATTGGGATATTATAGTGTATTATTATGACCTAGGATACCGTCGTGCATTCGATTTCTTTTCGTAGATGTCTTCTACTCACGAGTTGGCAACTCACCCCCGTTGTGCCAAATTTTTTAACAGGTCGGTGTACAGGTTTCCCTGGCAGCTTGCTGGCACATTTATTCTTTCAGGGTGATTTGCACGGTAGGTTGGTTCACTTGTATCCGAACCACCATTGTACTTTTATTCATTCATTGGTATCTAGTAAGCTCCATCAACCATACTTGTATTAATTGATAAGTTTATTGGACCAGTCTTTTATTTCGACCTTAGAGTCGCGCATGTATTATTCTGATCTGGTGGTTTTGTTTTCCTTTGAGTTTTGAGCCTCGCCCTTTGGCGTTGTATATTATTGTGTTTGTTGTGGTTGTTTCCGCCTGTTGGCGTTGAGCTAGCACCCGTTTGGGGATGCTTTTTATTGTTTATTTATATTATACTTGTTGAACCCGTTTGGGGGCCAGTTTTTACAGAGGAGACTCTGCCGAATTTTTTGAGAAAATTTGCTGATGCTTTTAAACTTGTTTTCGTTTTCTTCTTCTTCTTTTTCATGGTTTAGATTTCTGGGCTTCGGCTTACTTAGGTTACGTGGCGCCTCTAGACGCTTCGTAATCTAAGTGCCGATCATGTTCCGTACTTTCGGGTCGTGACACATACATGCATGCGAAATAGCCGAAATGATGGGGCAACTTGCAATAAAAATCAGCAAGTAAAAATGTATGCATGCAAAATAGCCGAAACGATTGGGCAACTCGTAATAAAAAGCAGCGAGTAAAATAAAAAAAATAGCCGAAATGATTGGGCAACTCGCAATAAAAAGCAGCGAGTAAAATAAAAAAAACAGCCGAAATGATTGGGCAACTTGCAATAAAAAGCAGCGAGTAAAAAGAAAAATAGCCGAAATGATTGGGCACCGCGAAAAATAGCCGAAATGATTGGGCAATCGCGATCTTCGCGATATAAAAAGCTGAAATGATAGAGCGTCGCGGAAAGAATAAAAAAAATGAAAATGAATGATGAAAGAATGAAACTTTTTGCCCTACAGCTGAGATCACATCGATCCCTGTATACAATCCAGGGGTACAAACAAAGTAGGAACCATACCTTCCCAACAGGCTTCATTAGAAAGCAAAGCCAAATCTCGACGGTTCATAGACAACCGAGAGACAACCTTGACATTTGTCGCAATATTGCAGGCACAATGTCAACAAATGAAGCAAAGGAAGATCCCTAGCTTTAGGGTCTCGACGTCAATATCGACAATTTAGAGATCACCAACGGCGTTTCTCCTCACTCCAACCAGATGCAGACGTGACGTCAACAACCGACCTCATAGTCGCAACGAAACAGAGCCATGGCAAAGTCCCTAGTTCCAAATCTCAATGGCCACATCCACAGCCTGGAGACCAACAACGGTGTGCCTCCTCATTCCAGCAGGACACAGATGTTACACCATCAAACAGAGCCACGGCATAGTCCTTAGTTCCAAATCTCGACGGTTCACAGATAACCTAGAGACCATCTTAGCATTCGTCTCGATACAGCAGACGAGATGTCAACGACGGTGTTCCTCCGCAGTCCAGCTAGATGCAGATGCAACGTCAACAAAAGACCTCATGGTCGAAACAAAGCGGAGTGACGGCAAAATCCCAGCTCCACCTCAGCATTCGTCTCGTTACAGCAGACGAGATGTCAACGACGGTGTTCCTCCGCAGTCCAGCAGGATGCAGATACAACGTCAACAAAAGACCCCATGGTCGAAACAATGCGGAGTGACGGCAAAATCCCAACTCCACCTCAGCATTCGTCTCGTTACAGCAGACGAGATGTCAACAACGGCGTTCCTTCGCAGCCCAGCAGGATGTAGATGTAACGTCAACAAAAGACCTCACGGTCGAAACAAAGCGAAGCGACGGCAAATCCCAGCTTCACCTCAGCATTCGTCTCAATACAGCAGACGAGATGTCAACGATGGCATTCCTTCACAGTCCAGCAGGATACGGATACAACGCCGACAAAAGACCTCACGGTCAAAACAAAGCAGAGTGACGGTAAAATCCCGGCTTCACCTCCGCCTTCGTCTCGATACAGCAGACGAGATGTCAACTACAGCGTCCTTCCTCCAACAGGATTCGGACACACCAAAGCAAACGAAGCGAAGGCCAAATTCCTAGCTTCAGGGTCTTGACGGATTCGGACACACCACAGCAAGCGAAGCGAAGGCCAAATCCCTAGCTTCAGGGTATTGACGGTAACTCATATAAAACCGGAAAGACAATTGGAGATTATCTCGCACCAGCGCGGAGTGGTCACCACCTCTATGTTCGTCTCGATACAGCAGACGCAACATCATCAAACAGCGGAGCCACGACAAAGTCCCTAGTTCCAAACCTCGACGGTTCACCAGCAACCTAGAGACAACCGCTACATTCGTCTCGATACAGCAGACGCGATGCCAGCAAACAAAACAAAGGCCAAATTCCTAACTTCAAGGCCTTAACGGCAAGTCATATAAAGCCTGAAAGACAACCGGAGATCATCTCACACCAGTGTGGAATGGTCAACACCTCGACGTTCGTCTCGACACAGCAGACGCAACATCATCAAACAACGGAGCCACGGAAAAATCCCTAGTTCCAAACCTCGACGGTTCACCAGCAACCTAGAGACAACCGCGACATTCGTCTCGAAACAGCGGACGTAATGCCAACAAACGAAGCAAAGGCCAAATTCCTAGCTTCAGGGTCTTGACGGCAACTCATATAAAACCTAAAAGACTATCGGAGATTATCCCACGCCAGTGCGGAGTGGTTATGACTCATCGGGGCTCTCCAAAATGAGCCTAACCTCAAGTAAAAAGCGGCATGGCAAAATTCCTAACGTTTGCTCTTCCGACGGTCAAACTGCCAAGGAGGATTGCTTGAAGACGTCTTGTCCAGCCCCTGAAGGGATCAGAGACACGGCAGTCGCAGGGCTACTCGAACAGCACGATTGTCTATCGAGGAATATATCAGCCACTGTGACGGTACGACGGGTAAAACCCTAGTACCACAAACCCTAATGGACCTCTGTCTTAAAGAGCAGAGGTTAACTGTGATGTTAGAATATGCTTGCGAGAACTGCTCGATTCGTCTCGACTCGTGAGGAAATTGATGTCTTTGCGAGAACTTCTCGATTCGTCTCGACTCATGAGATAAAGCCTTAGGCAGTAGGGATTAAGAAACATGTTTCCTAAGCACTGGGATCCTGCAAGTCGGCCCAAAACGGTCTCTTGCACACTATCCACGGGTCTCACTCTCCAAAGTCGAATCTCGACAAGGAGGGAAACAACCGCTTACGGGTCCTCTCGACTCGTAAGAGGGAAAATTCTCTTATAGGATCCTTACGACTTATAAGAGAAAACGCACTTAGGAATCCTCACGATTTCTAAGGAGAAAATACACCTACGAGATCCTCTCGATCCGTAGGGAGAAAAGTCTTTGTGAGACCCTCACGGCTCATAAAGTTGAAAAGTCTTAGGCTACAAGGACCCTAAACTTGTCTCCTAAGCCCTCAATTCCATGGCTACTCATAACTTTGCACTACTTCACCCACGTGCATACTTACGTGGGCAAAGTAGTGGGGGGCATTTGTTCCTGCCAAAATTTTGGGCTCAAAACCCGCTCCTTATAAAATAATAACAATAAAAATAATAAATAAATAAATAAATAATAATAATAAAGGAGAAAATCTCCCTTTCAGAGCAAAGCTCTGTTCAAATTCCAAGGTGGGAAACGAAACAACGCTTCTGTTTCCCCCAATCAGAGCAAATCTCTGTTTAAAATTCAAACTTTAATAAAGTAAGCAACGCTTCAGATGGTTTGCGCTCTGCGCTGCGCGACACGTGGCAGCGCAGTTGCGCTGCGCTCTGCGTGTCAAGCGCAGATGCATTTGCACCAATGCCAGCACCAAAACAGAAAAATTCTGAAAGATCTTTCTGATCTTATTAAAACAAGAAGATTGTCTTCTGTAAAACAGAAGCCTTTGGATCAAAGATCCAACGGTGGGGAAAAATCTCCAAATCACTCAGAGAAAAATCTCTTTAACCGATTTAACAAACTAATTGGCACTATATAAAGGCCCCTAGACTTCAAGTCTAAAAAACACAGAAACACAGAGAGAATTCAGAGAACTCCTAAAAAAAGAAAAGTTTGAGAAGAACTCAGAAAGAAAAAAAAGGTAAACCTTTGAAAAGAAGAATTTTTTCTGAAAAGATCAATGATCTAAGAACAAGATCAAGATCTTAAAATAAAAAGAAAAGATCAAATAATAAGAATAAAATAAGAAGTAAGATACTTCTTTATTAGATCATTTGATCTACGCAAAGGCATTGCCTTTTGATGAACCACTGGTTCTGGAATCTTAAAAGATACTTTTCTTGAATCCAAAATTGGATCAAGATAATAAAACAGTGCCCTGCACTTGATAAAACTTGCACTGTTGCGCTCTCGGGTTGGTGCAAGCCACCAGAGAGCGCCACGTGTCAGCTCCAGAACAACTTGCGCTATGCGCTTTTAAAATAGAGCAATGCTCTCTTAAATTGGTGCACTGCACCAGAGCGCGCCACGTGTCAGCAGCGCAACAACGCAGCGCACTGCCCTTGCGCTCACCAGAGCGCGACACGTGTCACCTCCAGATGCGCTTGCGCTCATTAATTGGCGCAAAGCGCCTGACAGGCCACATGGCCAGTGTCAGATAATTAATGCACTGCATTATTGAAAAGAAGGGCCAAGCCCAATTAAAAAAGGGGCTAACAGGCCTAATAAAATGCTATGCATTGTTTTAAAAAGGGCAGAGCCCAAACAAAGGTCTGTCAGACCAAAACAGATGCTGTGCATCATTTAAAAAGGGGGGCAGAACCCAAACAAAGGCCTAGCAGACCAAATGCAAATAAATTGTTGAACATTCTCAACTGGACTTAACCCAATCATGGCCATAAGTCCTCAAATTAAATTGACTGAGCACGGCTGCTTCCTTAAATCAATTTACATCCGGTTCAAGAGTACATCTCTGAACTCCTCTGACACCTGTCGTTGTAATCCTTCAACGACGTCAAAGAGGTGACGGGTCCTGACGGCCATACATTCCATGGACCACCACGTCCTTAAACTGGCAATGGACCACTATGTCCCTAAACTGGAACGACAGAGCCCAAATGCTCTCTTATTGGATTCAAACGATCCCGGTAAGTTGATCTTAGTCTGGAGATTAGGCTAACGTATCCTTAACAAACGTTTAAGTTGATCTTAGCCTCAAATATGGCTAACGTGTCCTTAAACTAATATCCGTCCCCAAAATGGGAATGATGGACCACTATGTCCCTAAACCGGAACAACAGAGCCCAAATGCTCTTTTGTCGGATCTAAACGATCCCATTTAAGTCGATCTTGGCCTCAAATATGGCTAATGTATCCTTAAATCTTCAAACAGACTTTAGTCCCAAATTGGACTATAGACCCCCCAATCGACTTTGGTTCAAGGGTACATCTCTGAACTCCTCTGACACCTGTCGTTGTAATCCTTCAACAACGTCAAAGAGGTGACGGGTCCCGACGGCCATACATGCAATGGACCACTATGTCCCTAAACTGGAACGATAGAGCCCAAATACTCTTTTATCGGATCCAAACGATCCCGTTAAGTTGATCTTAGTCTGGAGATTAGGCTAACGTATCCTTAACAAACGTTTGAGTTAATCTTAGCCTTAAATATGGCTAACGTGTCCTCAAACCAAAACCCCAAACCCAAATCTAAGTAAATACGGATTTGGACTAATCCACGTCCTACGGGCGACGGCATAACTTAGTCTCCGTATACAATCCACGAGCATCCACAAACAAAACAAACACATACGACACGAAGTGAAATTCTGGAGAAGGAGAAAGTTGTTACCGCGATGCGGTAGCGTAATTAACTGCAGGGGCTTGCGCCTGCAGGGAAGAGCGTCCCCACAATCAAAAACCCCTCAAGCGAGGGGGAATCTGACGAAGTCTGCTACATCGGCCGCATCCGTCCAAACCTCCGATACACGGTGCCATAAATCAACTTGGCATCTTCGGAGAGGTGGACAGATAAAACCAAATAGCATCTGCCCCGAATCTCAGGCAAAACGTCCATTTCTTGGCCGCCGTTCGGAGGGGAACAAGGGTATCGAAATTGGCCCTTCAAAGATCTAGGCGATTATGGAAATGCCCACGCCAAGAACAATCAAACAGTTGTGATCTCTTTAAGGAAAGCTCGCATATATCCGGCGGTTCATAGCCAACCTCTCCGAAAAATGCCATCCCTACAGTCATCTAATTTAAAAGGGGACCCCGTTCGTCTTTGATCAAAAGTTCCAAAATGCATTAGACGAAATCAAGCAATACCTGCAAATTCCGCCGGTATTGACCGCTTCGATTAAGGGAAAACCCCTTATCCTATATACAATAGCCCTTGAGAGTTCTCTCGGCGCGCTATGGGCATAAGAGAACGATCAGGAAAAGGAAAGAGCTCTGTACTATTTGAGTCGAGTTCTTCCGGGGGCAGAAAACAACTACCCCCCATCGAAAAGCATTGCCTAGCATTGATCTTCGTGATAACGAAGCTCAGACATTACGCCTTGGCACATGAGGTCCATCTCATATCAAAGGTGGATCCTCTCAAATATCTGATATTAAAGGCTATATTAACAGGAAGGCTTGCCAAATGGGCCCTCCTCCTGATGGAGTTCTCGATAACGTATCGACCCCTCAGAGCAGTGAAAGGCCAGGCCAGTGCCGACTTTTCTCGCAGAGCATCTGATACCAGCCGACTCCCTCTTAAATTGTGAGTTGCCGGATGAGCATGTGTTCGACACAATCAAAAGAGAGAAGGAAGAAAATGATTCCCAATGGGAACTCTACTTTGATGGAGCATCTTTTATGAAGCGGCGAAAGCAAAACACCCCATAATCAAAGCCGGGGTAGGCCTTATCTTCGTGACTCCGCAAGGAGGGATATTGCGTTACGCTCTCTCCTTAACGGAGCCGAAGACTATAACGAATCTGAATATGAAGCTTTGATAACAGGTCTCGAGATCGCTGTCGACATGGGAATCAAAGACCTCCTCATATATGGAGACTCCCAGCTGATCGTTAGCCAAGTAAATGGAGACTATCAGACATGCAAGCTAGAGCTGATAAAGTATGGCGAAAGAGTGCAGCAACTGCTGACACAAATCCCCTCCTACATCCTGGAGAGTATACCGCGTGCAAAAAACAGCAAGGTGGATGCATTGGCCAAATTGGCTAAGGAACTGGCCGATGAAGACCTCGATTACGTAAGGATCATTATGCAAAGCCGCTGGGTTCTCACGCAACAGTTATATCTTCGGAAAACTTAATAGAACCATCCGAAAGAAAGAAAACGACTGAACAAGTAGCCCTTCAAATAGAGGACGAAGAAGGAAGACGCGGCGACTAAGCAAGCCTAAAAGGCGCTAAAGGTGTAACACCCGGCCCCTTTTATACCAAAGTCCGTATTTTGTTACTTTAGAATTCCATTTATTCTATTTACAATTTTATGTGTTTTATTTAGAAAATTATTTATTTATTAAAACCCCCTTCTTTAAACCCCAATCCTTATTTCCCCTTCTAATTAAACTAATTTTTCCCCTTACTAACTTAAAGAGCCCAATCCCTAACCCAAACCCCGGCCCTCTTTTTCTTTCCACCAAATTTTTCCCTTCATTCCTCAGCCTTGCAACCCGAGCCCACATCCTCATTTCTTTTATTGGCTCGGCCCGTTCTTTTTACATGAATTTCCTTTGGTTTTCACTCTTGGCCCGGCCCGCTCATTCCCCTCACCCGCGCCCACTTCAACCTCGACCCGACCCGCCTCTATTCATCTTCTCTCCCAACGGCTCTTTCCTTCATTCGCGCGCGCGATCCGCTCCCTCCGCCGTCGCCCCCGTTCGAGCGCGCGTTACTCCCCACGACGCACACGTTTCCCTGCGACTCGCCCCCTCAACGTCACCTCTCTTCACTCCCATCACTTCCTCCTTCTTCCTCCTCTTCTCGCTACACTCCCGAACCACATCACCGACCACCCTCTTGCCGGCACCCATCTCTAGCCTCCTCCTTCTTCCTCAACCCTCCTCAACTCAAAACTCCCGTCTCCCTCTCTTTCTTTCCTCCTCTCTCCCACCGACCGATCTCCCCTGCACCCATCAACTGACCCTGCACCCCGTTTACCCTCATTCGATTCCCTCGTCGACGGCCACCACCATCATCCCCGAGCACCTCACCTGCACCCCCCTCACCAGAACCCATCGCATCTCATCGACACACGAGCCGACCACCTCCTTTCTTCATCCGCCTTCGCTCGACACCTGCGACCACCATAGCTCCACCCCTGCAACCTCTCGACGGCGGCCCACTGCTTCTCGTCGACCCCACCGTCATCATCATCATCACCGTCGCCACCATCCTCGACTCTCTTGATCTCTTCCTCACTCCCCTCGCTCACCCGAGCCTTCACCCTCACTCCCCAAACTTTCAGCTCTCTCTCTCCCTCTGTCCCTCTCTCTCTCTAACTTCAGCTCTCTCTCCTCCCTCTGTCCCTCTCTCTCTAACTCTCAGCTCTCTCTCTCCCTCAGTCTACTCTCTCTCTCTCTCTTTCTCTGCCTACTCTCTCTCTCTCATTCTCTCTCTCTCTCTAGCACTCTCCCTCTCTCTCAAATCTCACCGTCTTTCCATTCTCTATCAACCTACTACCACCACACGACATTGCCCGAGCCCGCAACAGCCCATTCCCAAGCTCGAGCCAAGCCCAAGTCTAGCCGCGACTCGTCGCGTGGTTGCTACCACCATGCCCGGGACGTTGTCACTACTGCTTAGCTGCCGCGCCATCAGTTCACCGTGTCCAGGCAAGTTCCCTACTTGCTACATGCTACCTTTTGTTAATTACAAATCATTATCGTGTATAATTCATGCTTTACTTTTCCGTTAGATTATTCGACACAACTGTTCGATACTTGTTCTCATAGGAAATCATTATCAAATTTGACGGAACTGGATAAATTACATTGGCCCTTGTAGGGATGGATAACGTGTGCAAATTTCGTTGGAAAATATGACCGTTAATGACTAAAACGACTGCTCCCAAGTTTAACCGTAAAACTGGAATTTTATTGTACCTGAAAACCGTTAAATTCACCATAAATTATATACATATTAGAATGGTGAGTTCGAGGGCTCAAATCAAATCCAACTCGGCGAACTATAACCCCATACTAGTTTCCTGGTATTCCTGTACTTAAATTGTGATGATTTTTGGATCGTAGTGCGACTCTGGACTGCAGTCCAGAGCGACTCCAGTTGTTGCTTGCTGTTCCGTAATGGGTACCACAAGATATCCTTAACTCGCAGATTGTGGAACTCCACTCTTATTATAGTTAAATCTGTTATCTAGACAAAACAATTGGTTTCATTCTGTTTCGTTACCGTTTGATATTTAATCTGTAATTTAATAGACCGGGACGCATAACAGTCCCAGCAGAATCAGAACTGACATATTAGTGTTAAACAGTATATAACTCCTGACGTGCAGATGCGATTGATGATCCGTCTATTGCACTAAAAACCTTACTGAAAACCCTAAATTTCATCCAACTGTAGCGTCACTAAAATCTGATCCCAACTGGGATTAAAATGTGTTGCGAAACGGACTTCTGATTCTGAAACCGGATTTCCAGCCGCGAGCGCTTAAAATGAAATAGTTATAATTAATGATCCTGGAACCCGATTGGCTTGAAACTAAATTCGATGGATGGACAACTGAACATACTAATTATTACCTGTTTATCGTTTCGCTAAACTATACACGTACGTTTCATGATAAATCGTGCGAGTGTTAGAATACTATTTTTAAGACGCCTTAATCATGCTTCAATATACTGTTTACGCATCATATCATACCCATATCATTGCATTGATAACATAGTGATGTCGTGCATTTACCCAGTGTTAGATTTTAGTGATGATTGTGGCAAGTACGTCAGTGTTCGTGTATCCGTGAATAAGTGAAAGTGATACGTATTTGTACACAACCAGTGACCCTATTATTCTATTGCATTGTCGACGTCTGTGGGATGCGTGTACGTGTGACTATAAGTGGTATGGGACACTTATGGAAGCGCTTGCACGGGTGTCACAGATAAGGCATCAGACACTGTCATTTATCTTAGATATTAGTCGGACGTGCTTGATGGAGGTCCTGCCTCCAATTCTCGCGCAGACTTGTCACGGATCGATTAGTATTTAGGGTTATGGTTAGCGTTTGATGTAGACCACGGGGTGTAGGGTAGTTTAAGTGTGAGTTCAACAGAATCTCGGGAGTCTCATGCCGGCTTATATATTTAGGGAGATATATGGAGATTTACAGGGTATGTGATATTCACCGTGATATACATGTTACATGTTGGGCCCGTGGTCCCTTGCCCTTGGGTTCTACCCTTGGGTGGAGGACACTCGCGAGTGGTTGACTCTCACACTTGGACTGACGATAGGCTTAGTGAATTGTACAGTGAGACTTAGAGACTGATAGGGATACTGTCATTTATATACCTTATATACTGTGTTGACATACGTGACTTATCGTTCTACTGCTTTTACTGTTCCGCTGCATTGATTACTGCACATTCATATTCATGCTATCTTTGATTTACTGTTATTCATATCTATTACCACTGTTAGAACTGTCACTTGATTTTATATATATTATATTGCAATTGTGTCGCTCTGACGACCTGAGTATGCATGCTCAGTGTGAGGAGAAGATTTAGCCTGGACCAGAACTAGACGTGCATCACAGACTTCTTGACTTGCCATTCCGAGTTACATTCGTTTGTTCCACTTCAGGTCAGTCTTTACATTGTTTCTTTCAGTTACTGCATTTCTCATTACCTGCGCATCATTTACTGTTTACCATGAAAAACTAGAAGCCGAAGTGTGACTACGGCAGGACATTTCCTTGACCGTAGGAGCATGGCTGGCCTTGTCTACCCCTCGTATTCTGTATTTTGGGAAGCGGGGCGTGACACAAGGATTGGAGGGAAGTTTTCATAGACTACTTCAAATCCCAACGAACCCCCAAAAATGCGTCGTCTAGACATCGGCTCATGAAACGAGCTTTGTCCTTCGCCTTCGTCAATAATACTCATATAAGAGATCGTTCGACTGTCTATGGCTAGGATGCCTAGGACCAGAAGAAGCAAAAAAGTGGTCCAGGAAACTCACGACGGACTCTGCGTTCTCATCAAGCTGGGCCAAAGATGAAGCTGAAGATAAAAAGAATGGGTTATTATTAGCCTACAATGATTCAGGACTGTCTCGAATATGCAAAGCAGTGTCACTCGTGCCAAATTTATGGGGACTTCATCCACCAACATCCAAATCCGCTACACCCAACAGTGGCTAGCTGGCCGGTTTGAAATGTGGGAAACCGATATAATTGGCCCCATTGAACTGGCATAGTCCAGAGGACATCGGTTCATAATGGCAACGACCGACTACTTCTCTAAGTGGGCAGAAGCAGTACCACTAAGGGAGGTGAAAACGGAGAATATCCTCCATTTCTTCAAAACCCATGTGTAACAACTCCATTTTTAATGTACAAAGAATTGAATTAAATTCAATATATACTTGGAGTATTTATTGCAGCTGATATCTCTTTAAGTATTTATTTCACTCCATAATTACAAGAAGGAGCTTATAGGCTCATTGGTAATACGTTGCACTGCTAAACCAAGCCACCAGAGTTCAAATCCATGCCCCCACATTATTTTTATATTATTTTGTTTTAAATTTTTTTGGAAAGTCAACAGTAAAACGGTCATAACTCCCAAAATATGTACTGGACAACAAAAGTAAATATACCACATTGTACCCCCGAAGAATCCCCGGCCATTGGACCCTTGACTCGGCCCGACTCGGCGCCGCCGGCCTGCGACTCGGCCGACTCGGTCCGGCGCCGCCGGCCGGACTTGGCCGGACGGCCGAGTCACCAACAGAGAAAAGTTGGGCTTTGACCTGGTCCACCCTCCTGCATACTCTAAATGCTTGGATTGGGTTATCATTTGGCCAATAAATCCCTTTTAATTCTAGATTAATGAGTTTTAATGAATTTTTATATATTTTTAATATTTTTTAATTAAAACCCTAACCCTATATAAACCCCCATACCCTCTACCCTCTCACCCTACATTCCTAAGCCCACTCTCTAAAAATTTCAAGAGAACTCGGTACGTTAGAAAACGAGCGAAAGGCGAAGCGCTGCCGAAATCGACGAAGAATCCCGGCGATCGTACTAGGACTCTTCACGACGTTGCGACGCACCAGACAAAACCCACTACCTTCCTAGCACTCTCTAGTGTTGTCCAAACCCGTAAGTCCCTCTTTTCTACCTTTCTATTTTTTCATAAATACGACTTTAAAACCTGACGGAAATCGGAACAAACCGATTTCCGATTCGGTTTTTCTATCAAAACTCACTTGTCACTAATTTCATAATGCTTAAACATATTCATGTTGACTACTAATCACTTAAAAATCAATTTGGACAAGTTTTCACACATGAAATGATAACTTTTGCAAAATACCGTATTTTCGCACTTAAATACCACCATGTTTAGTTTATCTCATTTAACCCCTAAACTTGCTATACCTTAAAATAGATCACGAGGTAATGACCTACCTCCACACACACGCAAATACAACCCTAATTGATATCATCAAAACTTAGAATACGATAATACAAGACTTTACATTAAAATACCATTTTCTTTATAAACCCTTTCTGAAAGTTCTAAGTTGTATACAATTTTAAAACAAAATCTTTTAATAGGAAAATACTATATGTCATGGACAAAAATCGTTTATCTAAACCTGACTTTGTGGTGTCTAGGCTAGGCAAATGAACTTAGGTAACTTTAAAAGGCCCGTCTCACGATTCGTGAGCGGGTCCCTCCTTTCTCACTTGTACTTACCTGGCCACAATTGGCGGTGAAGAGGCGATTTGAGGCTTCTAATGACGTGTCGTTTAGACCATTTTGAAATAGGCTAGTTGTCTTAGGAAACCCTAGAATCTAAAATACGGAAATTTACACCCTTTTATAAATAAATACCTTGTTTTTATAAAACCGCTTTCTAAATGATTAGTATTTATAAAATCTTTGCAAAGCGCCACTACAACCCATATTTGGGGAACCCGTTAGGGATTGTACGGTTTATCGTGCACCCTTGGGCTTAGTAGTGCGAGATTCAGACCTCCGCAAGGAGCATTCGGTCTCGAAAGGTTTAGAATACGGCATTTATGAAAAGTGAGATTTTTGGAAAATAAAATATTTATTAAAAATTATTCTTGTATAAACATATGTATATTTATCGTTTAAACACCTATTTTATTATAAGATAAAGTTTCCACCTTTTCAAAAAATTACAAGATTAAAAATTACATTAAAATACCATAAATTTCAAATAAATCAATATTACAAATTAATACCTTTATTTATGTAATTAGGATATTTTCACTAGAAATAAAACAAAAATAAAATCACACTCATTATAACTATAAAGACGAATAATAAATACTTGAGGTGTATCTTGAAAACTATACAAAAGTATTTTTATATAAAAACCCCTCAAGTTTTATAAATTACAATAATGACCCTAACAAATATAGAACTTCGACTTACATATCTTTTAGTCTGACTCGGGTTTGAGTCTGATTATTTCTGACTTGAATATGATTCAAGTCAATCTATATTCTTTAATATTCCAACTCAATATGCATACATGAATCCCAGAATCCAGTTAATAATCTATACAACTTGACTGAACCAAACCATGGATATACATCCATTATTCCGTTATTCCATTTACCTGATTATGCGGTTACAACATGTTAACTGATATCATGGTTTTGGTCGGTCATCCAACTTACACAATACAATACAGCAATACTATCAAAACACTACGGGGTTTAAGGGGTAGATTGGTACGGAAGGTGTTAAAGGTGGCACGAGGTGGTCAGATTAAGACACCTAACCATATTCCGTTGCTGTTGTACCGTGGCTTAACGGTTCCTTGTACATTCCGTTTGTCCTGGTCTCTAGCATATAGAGACTCTCTCGTATACACTGGCATCCTTCTGTACCAAGCTACAAACAACAGCGTTAACACAATATTCTACAATATTTTACAATCTCTTTAGAAAATATCTCTTATTCTGTCTTTTCTAATTCTTCTTTATCTTTGGGACTTACCGAGCGACCTGTTCGCTGACGACATTCTATTTCTTTCTTCTTTGAATGTCGTCAGGTGCTTTGGACCCAGCAGATATCGAGCCTACCGGTGAAGACTTGGAGCAGTTTCACGAAGACCCCGAGCTCTAGACATTGTACCTTGTTCTATTCAGTATTTTCATTTCCTGTTATGCCATTGTTTAGGCATTGCTTTTCATTTCAGTTGTATTTACTTTTCATGCATTGTACAAAAGAATGTTATTAATAAAATTGCTGTTATTTCTATATCTCTTGTCTCTTGTGATTTACTTTATATTGCTTAGATACGCTTAGCGTATGTACTTTTAAGTATATACGTAGCGGACCTTGTCGCGTCCTCTTCGCCGTACACTGGAAAGCGGGCCGTGGCACCATGTCATCTATCGGTTCGACACTCCACGATGAATTATCTCGGATAATGGGCTAGCTTATAGAAGCCATAAAATAAGCCGCTTCCCACAACAACATAAAATAGATTGGAGATACTCTTCAGTCTATAATTCTCGGGCTAACGGTCTAGCTGAAGCTTTCAACAAGACCTTGATAAAGATTATCAAGAAGACGGTGTCCAGAAAAAAAAAGACTGGCACGAAAGGCTGCACGAAGCTCTCTGGGCGTACCGAACAACATTCAAAACGGCCACTAATACAACACCATACGTGTTGGTGTTCGGCACGGAAGCAGTGCTTCTCCTGGAAATAGAACTCTCTTCTCTACGAGGAGCGGTTCAATACGAGCTGACAGATGGAGAAAATGCTCATATTTGGCTTGAGGAGCTCGATGCCCTCGACGAAACACGCCTTATAGCACAATAAAATTTGGAGGCTTATAAAGCAAGGATGACGCGGTCATACGAAAAAATGACCCGGCCGAGAACATTCCGCCAATGCGAACTCGTGATAGTCGTCAAAAGACCAATGATCCCCAATCGTGCAAAACAGGGGAAGTTTAAGCCGAACTATGAAGGCTTGTATATCATAAACAAAGTCTATCAAGGTGGAGCCTACCTACTCATGGATATGCATGGCGAAAGACCCTTCCGGCCAATAAACGACCGATTTCTCAAAAAATACTACGCTTGACGAGTCACAACTTAGGTCAATGATAGATGACGACGCTTGTGTTCGCTCTCTATCTTCCTGAGTCAGAACTCTGAGAGTCGTATCCAAAAAGCTCTGTCGCCTCAAAAATGGCGATAATGGATCGAGAAGTCCTTAAACTAACTATCCGCCTCAAACATGGCGACAACGGACTGAGATATCCCTAAACTAACAACGGACCGAGATGTCCTTATACTAAAATTTTGCCTCAAATATGGCGACAATGGACCGAGATGTCCCTAAACTAACAATAGACCGGAACGTCCCTACACTAGTGCGTCGCCTCAAACAGGGCGCATCGTCCAAAATACGGCGATGTCCTCCTTTGAGATCTGTATCGCAATCAAAGTCTCAACGGCGAGGGTTGCAACTCAAGTCCTACCGGCAGACAGATGGGCACCCACGGCGAAACTACTCTCGGGAATGCCATCGTTAAGAAAAAGGTATGTCCACAAGCGAAATAGACACGGATGAAATTCCGAAAGGGCGCTGTGAGTAAAAACAGCAGGACTACCGGCGAGCTTCGCGAAAACCCGAAAGGAAGCAATCTCGTAAAAAATACCTGCGTAAGATCCTTATGACTCACAAAGGAGCAACACACTTACGAGTCTCCATGATTCCTAAGGAGAAATTACACTTATAAGATCCTCACGACTCATAAGGAGAATTTCCCCCTATGAGACCCTCACGGCTCATAGGATTCAAAAGCCTTAAGCTAAAGAGATCTGAACCTGTTCTTAAGCCGTAATATTCCCGTAATATTGCCCTACAGGCGGTCCTATATCGACCCTTGTACACAATCTACGGGCACAAATAAATATTCCCTCACCAAGTTTTGTCAAGGGCGAGAAATGTTCCCATATGGTGAACGACACTTGTTAGTCCTCTAGATTTATAAGGAGAAAACACTCATGTAAGATCCTTACGACTTGCAAGAAAAAACGCACTTAGAAATCCTCATGATTCCTAAGGAGAAAATACACCTACGAGATCCCCACGACTCGTAAAGTGAATACCTTTATAAGACCCTTACGGCTCATAAAATCAAAAACCTTAGTCGACAGGATCTTAACCATGTTTACTAAGCCATTTTTGTTCAAATCAACAAAGGAAAATGATGATTCTCTCCTGGAAATGTCCCAGTTGAAGTGATGCTGATGCCTAAATGGGCATCAAATTTCAAGTCCTCTCATGGAAAATGATAATTCGCTCCTAGAAATGTCCCAGTTGAAGCGATACCTAAAGAGATTACTTGAAGACTTCGTGTCTAGCCCCAGAAGGGATCAAAGACACGACAGTCGCGGGGCTTATCGAACAGCGGCTTAAAGACTGCATATCGATGGATACATCAGCCAACGCGATGGTACCACGGACTAAAACCCTAGTACCACAAACCTAACGGGCCTCTATCGTAAAAAGAATGGAGCTTATCTACATACAACGTTAAGGCAAGTTTGTCTGTAAACCCAAGTGAGGTAAACTAAAGAGACTCCGAAATGAGTGAATAAACTAGAGACTCCGAAACGAGTAGATAAACTACAAACTCTGAAACGAGTGGATAAAGTACAAACTTCGAAATAAGTATATAAACTACAAACTCCGAAACGAGTACATAAACTACAAACTCTGAGACTCCGAAATGAGTGAATAAACTACAAACTCCGAAACGAGTATATAAACTACTTCACGCCAAAACAGGACATCAAAGGATAGAAAGGTGCAGGTATAAGATAAAATATGTCTTTTATTCATAAATCAAAATGAATACACGATACAAAAAGAAGAAGAAGAAATATGCAGCAACAAAAATTTTAAGACGGCGGGCGGTTCAATAGGCCAGCTAGATCATCATTTTTCCGCCGGACCTCCGCCTCAAGCTCTAGAAACGCCGCAAGCTGAGCCCCTTCCTGTGCATGTTGTTTTTGGTATAAAGAAAACCGATGCTCAAGCTCTTTCTCGACAGTCTTTTGGGTCTCAACCATTTCCCGTATAAAAATGACAGCATTATCAAGAGCCACCACCTCCATAATTTCCTCCTGAAGGACCCGCCAAATTTCATAGGCCCGAGTAGTCTTGGTTGTGAGCTAGGCTTGAAGTTCCCCCAAAACCTTTGAAGCCAACTCCCTCTCCGAAAACTTTCGGTTGAGCATTTTCTCGCAAGACTGGAGATTGGCCTCACACCGATTAATCCATTCACGCAAGCGGGCCTTTACAGATAGGATATCAGAAGGAAGGCATACGCATTCGACTCCATGTAGAGAAATGTATACCTCATATCGTGTGGTTGCACCTATATATCATGTCCATACCCTCATTGTTAAAACAAACTCATTTTATATCGCTACGTATATTTCCATAGATCCGTACTTGGGGTATACATTTTTATCAACAGAATATCATATTATGGTTTAAACTATTACGTATATTCTCCATATTGAAAAACTAGATTTTTGAATGGTTACGGGTAATATTCGGAGTAATCTGGTATTATCTGTAAAACCCTAATATATATATATATATATATATATATAATTATTATAACTAATAATATATAATAATGATATATATATAATATAATATATTAATTATATTAACTAATTATAATCCTTCTCTCTCTTCATATCTCTCTCTGTCTTCTCTCCGTCTCTCTCTATATATATAATATATATATATAATAAAACTTATTATTTAAAAAACCATACACCTCTCTCTTTCCTCCCTCGTTCTCTTCTTCCCCGCGAACCCAGAAACCATAACCCACGCTCGCCCTCACCATCACCGCCCTCACCATCAGCGTCGCCCTCTTGTCCTCGTCCTCCCCCTCTCGTCATCACCCTCTCCTTCTTCTCCTCTCCCCGACAACACCCGAGCACCACCCAACTTTTCCCTGACGCCAAGATCCAAACTCACCTTGTCGGCAACCCCATCCTTGCCGGAAACCTACCAACGCCAACCACCCTCTTCACCTCCTCACCTCCCAGCAACCCCAGAACGCCAACACCACCACCAACGACCTCCTCTACACATCCCTGAGCACACCCTGCACCAAATCCCCGAGCACGCCAAACCCATGGCCACACCTATGTCACGCCCCGCTTCCCAGAGTGTGCTAAGATCGGCACGTGACAGAGCCAACCATGCTATCTGTGGCTAGGAAACGTCCCTCCACAGTCACATTACGGCTGTCTATAGATATCAAGAACAGGAAAATAAAAGAAACTATCTAGTATATGTCCATGAGCCAGAAATAACGAGTCAAGAAATAATATGCGGAAGTAATAAATTCAAGTAACAATAACAATCTGGAAAGTACGTCCCAAAATACGGGCTCACATCAGGAATGAAAGTACTAAAATAAAACTAAACTAACTAGCAACTAACATGATCTTCACTGCTCGGCTTGTTGGTCAAAATACTCCTGAACTGCCTGCGACGGAGATAGAGGATCTGGGCAATGCAAAACCCAGACGTCAGTGCGTCATGATATCAAACAATAATAAATGAACAGGATACACGAGATATGCAGGCACGAGTATAAACAATAACAGGAATATAACAGTGAAGTGTATCGGTATATGTGACGTGCAGTGACCAATCTAAGCTGTGCTATTGGGTTATCTATTCTAAAGTTTGTTTGAAATCAATTAATGTAATTCTCAATGTAACTCAAAGAATATGTCTCGTTATCCCCCGGAACCACGGATCAGGTAGTGGGAGTCATGAATGACTCTGTCCCATTATCCCCGGGGACCACGGATTAAGTAAGAATCACGAATGATTCTGTCCCGTTATCCCCCGGGACCACAGATCAAGTAATACCCTTATAAGCTACACTTTAGTTTGCACTTTTGATTTTCCCATACCCCCAAGGTTATGTGTTCAAGTCAGGTATTGATAAATCTGGAGCTAATGCCAACACAGGATCAAGCAGGTACAGGTTTGTCTAAATAGACAACAGGATATGTCCGCAGGGACAACAGGTCAAGATTGTCGGCATTAGTAACAAGATCAGGTATCAAGTCAAGCAGTGGTATATCAGGTCATGACAGGTAGTGCACATGTGTCAAGCGGATGCTCATAATAAAACTGTAGCAAGTACGGATGCACGGTAAAAGCATGGATGCACAAATATTTTGTCAGGGGTTACATCATGACTATGTAGGATGCACATTATCAAGCATGGGGTATTACTGTAACAATATTATGAATTAATACGACATGGCATGCAACTGGATATAAAGAATTAATGGTATGGGTACACAATAAAACATGGATGCATGAATAACTATTAGGGATTGCAACTATAGCTCCATTACTATGTAGGATGCACATTATCTAGCATGGGGTGTTAATATAGCAGTAATATGAAATAACGTGGCATGGAATGCAAATAGATATATAATTAATGGTATGGATGCACAAACGTCGATCAGGGTTACATTTACAGTTCCAAGACTAAGTGGGATGCACATTATTAAGAATGGGGTGTTACTACAATAATAATATGAATTAATGTGATCTGTAGATGCAGCTACATGTATATTAAATGATATGGATGCAAACGGGTGTCCGAAAACGGTAAACTTTAATCTGGATATACAATGCATTCAACATGTGATATTTTTATTCATATGGATGCATAATAATATACCTAACATGTAGTAAGATGAATTAGCATGCGACTGGATATGTAAATAACGATATGGATGCACACGGACGTCGTATAACAGTAAAAATAGTAAAAATGGTAATGCGGGATGCATAGCTAAACAATATGTAATGTTATTATTCACATGGATGCAAGATATAGTAGTATAGCTTGTAGCAAGATAAACTTGCCTCGATCGGATCACACGACGGATACGTACGTCACGTCCGACGTCAGGTAAACGTCGCAACGCACACACGGCACGCAGGATGGGTCCAGGCAAGGCAAGAGAGTAATCACACGAGCAAAGGAGGTTCACAGGATCGCCTGGTTGGCAGCGTCGATGCGAATCCGGCGATGGCTGGAAATTATGAAATCAAGAATCAAGAAAAGAAAAAGAAAAAGAGGAAGAGGAAGAAGAAGGGAGGGGGGATTGGTGCTCACTGGATATAGTGCACTGGGGTCAGGGAAGACGTGGTGATGGTGTCGGGGTTAACGGAGCTCCGGCGAGATAAGGTGTGCAGGGTGCTCGGGCTTGGCTAGGGTATCGGGTGCAGGAGGAAGAGGAGGTGTTGGGTGTGCAGGGTTTCTTGGGTAGCGCTCGGGGTTGGAGAAGATGAAGATGGAGGAGAGAAGAAGGTGCTGGCGACGACAAGGAGATGAGGGTCGTCGGTGGTGGAGGGTTGAGGAGCTAGGGTTCTCAGGGTTTTGGAAGAAGAGGAGAGGAAGAGTGAGATGATGGAGATGAAAAGGAGAAGGAGATGATGACGAGGGTTGAAGAGCGAGGTTGAGGGCAGTGGAGTTAGGGTTAGGGTTTGAGGAGGCGGTGGATTTTGCATGGGTTTCTCGTGGAGGCTCGGGGATGTTAAATAGAGAAGAGAGAAAAGAGAGAAGGGAGGTGAGCAAATCGCGGAGGGCGGTGACGCGACTCGAAGAGCGAACAGTGTTCATAAGAGGGGAGAGAGAGGCGTTCGAGAGGAGAGAGAAAGGGAGAGAGGGAGATATAGAGGCAGAGAGAAAAGAGAGAGAAATTGTGAGTGCTGTTAAAAAAATTTGTTAAGATTTAAATTTAAAAAATCTTTTCGTTATTAAAATTTTAAACTGTTAATTAAATATTTAAAATATTATATTAATAAAATTTGATATTCTGACAAATTTAAACATAGTCCAAAACACGCCCGGGTCGGGTCTAAAAATTCAGTTTCAAAATACGAAAAATATATGTGTCGACCAAAACTAAAATTGGATATCCGGGTAACGAAAATGCATACCCCCAAGAACGGATGCACGTACGTGCGCGTAGCCATCTAAACAAGTTCGTTTCACTGAACGGGACGAGAACAAGATGCGCGGATGCTACCATAGAGTTAGGGGTATCATGCAGCCCATGTAATGTATTTTTAAAATATTTTATGTGATTTTAAACGTTATATTTAAAAATGCAGATGCCAAATAAATGCCAATATGCGGTATGTAAATATGGAAGTGCACGAGTCCACGTAACAAATCAGGATAAAACATAAACATGAATCAAGACTGGTTTCAAGCATGTGGGTCGGATCGGATGCAAATACAGATGTCAAAATACCATTCACACCCAAAATACAGTAAATCAAGAAACTACCATAAATAAAGAAATACTTGACTAGAACTGGTATAAATGAACTAGGGTGTTACATTATACCCAACTACAAATAGAATTTCGTCCTTGAAATTCCCAAGACAAGAAAAGATAAACAATCAAGAATTTATAAGAATAGGTGTGGAAACTTCTGTCGAATCTCATCTTCTCGTTCCCAAGTCGATTCTCCGTGCGAGCGATTTTCCCAAGAAACAAGTACAAGAGGGATAACCTAGTTCTTAAGAACCTTTTCTCTCCGATCAACAATCGACATCGGTCGTTCCTCAAAGGTCAAATCCTCTCTTACAGTCAGCTCCGAATGATCCAGTACGTGTGTTTCATCTCGAACATACTTACGGAGTTGAAATACATGAAACACGTCATGAACATTCGCCAAAGATTGTGGTAACGCCAATCGATAAGCCACTTCTCCAACACACTCCAAAATCTCGAAAGGCCCTACGAATCAAGGACTAAGCTTGTCTCGACTCCCAAAACAAATCACTCCTCTAGTCGGTGATATCTTCAAGAATACCAGATTACCAATAACGAACTCTAGAGGTCTTCTCGATATGTCGGCCCAACTCTTCTGCCGATCTTGTGCTGCCTTCATATGATTTCGGATAGTATTTACTTTCTCCACAGTTTGCACGATCAAATCCGGCCCCAACAATCTTCGTTCTCCAATATCGTCCCAACAAACAAGTGAACGACCCTTGCAACCATACAATGCTTCGAATGGAGCCATCTGAATAGTCGCCTGAAAGTTGTTATTGTACGAAAACTCCACCTAATAGAGATGATCCTCCCATGAACCCTTGAAGTCTAACATGCAAGCTCTCAACATGTCTTCAAGAGTTTGGAGCGTTCTTTCCGATTGTCCATTGATTGGTTCGAAAAAGTGTTTGTTTGTAGTTTAACCGCAATCAATAACGGTGTCGCACGTAGCTAGACCGAGATGAGTACGGGTCGTCCTCTGGGAAACGTGGAACCTTTTAATTTTACTTTAGATGTGTTAAAAAAAATAAGAATTTTGTTGAATTGTTTCTAGATCTACGTTAAACAAGACTGTAAAATATAGATCTAGATTATTTTAAAGAAGTAGTTAATATAATAAGAAGGCTTGTAGGGTTCGTTAGGATTTAGTTGTTATGTACGATTAATTAAAAGTTATCCTTTTTATCCATTAATAGATTTAGAACTAGAACGACGGCGATTCGTGTAGATTAGGGTTTCTGGAGGGAAAAGGAATCCCACTCTTAACCCTTATCTTGACACGGAACTCCGTTCATATCTAGCCTTTATCAAAGCAATCATTAATCCAATCTCTAATCGCGGTCGGAACTAGCAAGGAATTGCTAGCGCGCCCGATTAGGATGTTAATGATTCTTTTGATAAAGTTCCTAAACTTTATAGGACTTAAAAAGGGTTTAGTTATTTTCATCGTCCATTAGCCTACCCTAATCCTACGAAC
Source organism: Agapanthus africanus (assembly GCA_030015575.1). Taxonomy (NCBI): domain Eukaryota; kingdom Viridiplantae; phylum Streptophyta; class Magnoliopsida; order Asparagales; family Amaryllidaceae; genus Agapanthus; species Agapanthus africanus. The sequence continues at coordinate 718,127,204 of CM057337.1, forward strand.
CCTAACAAGCGGAGAATTACTCACGCATGTTAGGAGAAGAAGATGAAAAGAAAGAGAGGGAAAACATAATGTAAAATGCAAAAACAATTAAAAAGAACTACCTTTATTAATCAACTGAACAAGCTACACTTTTATTCCGTAGAAAATGATTACAAACTAGTGCTTCTCGATCTTTCCTAAGGAGTTAGTTGAACAGTCGATGATCAGCCTGGATGCGTGAACGTCGGGAGCTTCGTGATCTCTTCGGCTTGATGACTTTTCCAAGAGGCTCTCGGTGCCCTTTTATAGTGCAAAGCCGGAATCTTATTGTTGAAAACTTGGTAAAATATAGATTTGATTCACCCCAAAAAATATTGCACTCTAACTCCCTAGACTTGCGGCGGATCCGCGGCCATTGGATAGGTTTGGCCGCGGATCCACCCCCTTTTGGTGAGATCAATTTTTGTAGCTTCATATCTATAACACTTGGTAATCTTTTGAGTATCTAAACTTTGAAAATCTTTTCTACATTTCTACCAGAATTAGTTTCTTGAATATCTTTGGTAGATTTGATTTGCCAACTTTGATTTTCTTGATTTTAGCCCTGCAAATTCTGCACAATATCTCAACAAATAATATTTAGTAGAGTTTGTTATATTGAGATATTAACTTAACCATTAAGAATTGGTCAAAGGTATTTAATAAGGTAAGCATATTTAAATGGGCCAAATGTTACATGGATATTATATGCTTACTTTTTCCTACAAAATGTTATTTATAATATATAAACACATGAAAATAGTATTTTTACAGATAAACCCTCATATGTATCATATATTATATTAAAGTCCTTTTTTAATATGAAAATGGTAGGAAAAATGTAATAACAAATGTGCGGTTTTATCAACTGAACAAATACCCCCAAACTTATCTTTGATCGTCCCGAGCAAACTAGTTTATTTAAGAGGAGAAAAAGAAAGGAGAAAACTAAGCACACTTTCGTAGGCATACATGATTGCACTGAGCACGTGCAACAAGCCGTTAAACCTCTAGGTGTCCCTAGTAGGAGGAGTGTTGTCTCCTGAGGGTTTTCAGCGGATTACACCCACAAAATCCAATAACAAAAGAGAGATGGTGAAATTTACATATAAAGATAAAAACCATAAAAGAAAGGCCTTGAAAAGAAGAGTTTCCAACTATACTAGCTTTTCAGTTGTCATGAGCCCTATCTTAATAGTCATGAAAAAATGTTAGAAATCACATCATCGCTCAATAAAACATCGTCTTTATTCTTCATTCCTACCTTTCATCCAAACATTGATCATATAACCCCACGTGTGTGTAAAGAACATCCCTACACTCGGAGAATTCAATTCAAGCTATCATACTCTTGTCCATCTACCTTAGTACTTTTTATTTTGATGAATATTATGATTTGCTCACACATTTTCATGCGACCGTTAATACTTCTTGAGGTACTAACAAACCGATTACTCGTGTGCTTGCTGATTCGGTGATAATATTTTCCTCGTCTTGTACCACCTAAGGCTTAGCAGTGACTCACAGACCAGTTGGCCTTAGGGCACTAGGTGAAGAGGCACCCTCGCTATATTTTTTTATTGTTGCCTTAGTGATAACAAAACCAGTGTTCATTTTTTCTTTTCACCATTTTTATATTTTCTTCATTTTTTTATTTTTCATTTCCTTCATACTTTGGCTTTTAAACAAGAGCATTTCAAGGTATCCTCTACTATCCCGAGTTTCAAAACGTGTGTAAGTGCATATTATAGGGTATCAACATTCAAATGTTTGGCTTCCAGAATAGAAACTATTTTTCAGACTTATTTTTATCCTCAGATTAGTGACTTCCTTCATCTTACTAACCCTTGGGACAACGGCTCATAACTACTTATTACCAGTTCGTTTAAGAAAACTTCTAATTTTCTTGGTCTTTTTAAATTATTCCTATCTTTTGAATGTAATTTTTCACTTTCTACTCTTTTGTTATAAAAGAAATTTTTTTTTTTAAAATTTTGAAAATGTTGTGCTTATGCAAATAATGATGCAAATTGATATGTAAATAAGCACAAACCTCCCCCAAACCTGTTTACGGCAGTGTCCTCACTGATGTCATCCGTTAAGCTTAAAAAACCTGTAGACTTGGGAGGAAATTATTAATGGGGGCAAGAATATATGAAAGTGAAAATCCTCCCCCAAACTTATTTTAGGCTCACAATTTTGTAAAAATCATTTTCTTTCAAGAGCCAAAATATACCATCCCCCCAAACTTGAGTTAAACAATTTTAATCTTTTAAAATCACACGAGGGGGTCAAGGTTATTGGTCAATGCCAAGCTTTGCAAAGACCGAAGGTCAACACCAACCATTCAAAAATTTTATCAATGAAGTACCAAGGTTGGTGGAAGAATATGTCACCTTTCGACAAGAAGAAGTGGGGAGGTGATAAGAGGTGTAATGGAAAAGGATTGCGTCTCAATTTGGAGAGACGACACGGTGATAGTAATGATGGATTACTCGCATTATCATGATTGTCCAAAAGAGGGGGTGGAGGTCCAATTTCTTCATCTTGGAGTTGATTCATCTCAACACCCGTGTCTTGTAAAAATGCGAGTTCATCAGCGAAAATTTCCTCAAAGCTTTCATCGATACCCCGAAGAATAATGTCATCAGAAAAAATGGGGTGATCGTCCGACTCTATAAAAAGTTCCTCATCAGCGTTAGATGTTGACCCAGATAACTCGATGGAAGAGTCCGTGTCAAGCAACAACATATGAAAAGAGTCAGAATTATGAGGTTGATCATATTCGCTGCTGTCGACATCCATTAATTCGACAGAACACACATGAGCATAGGGTTCGGAGGGTTCACTTCCCAACTTGTAAATGTTAAGCTCAATTGACTTCTTTCCAAAGGATAGGGTCATAGAGCCGTTTCTACAATTGATTACAGCGTTGGAAGTGGCCAAAAAGGGTCGACCGAGTATCACCGGAATTTGATTGCGTGGGTTTGCTACAGGTTGTGTATCTATAACGATAAAGTCCACAGGGAATATGAATTCCCCGACTTTGATTAACACATCCTCTAGCTCACCCCTTGGTTGGGTGATAGATCGATCGGCCATTTGAAGAGTGCAATGCGCTGGTTTTAACTCTCCAATCCCTAATTGCTCATAAACCGAATACGGAAGCAAGTTAACATTAGCACCTAGATCGAGTAGAGCACGATTGATATTTTTACCCCCAATGGAAATAGAAATTGTAGGACTTCCGGGGTCCTTTCGTTTCTTAGGTAGTTGTTGTGTAAAAGCAGTGCTCACATTACTCGCAAGGAAAACTTTTTTAGGTACTTGAACTTTTCTCTTCCTAGTGCACAAGTCCTTTAGGATTTTCGCATATGACGGAACTTGTTGAATAGCATCTAGGAGAGGAATGTTTATGTTAACTTGCTTAAAAATTTCCACAATCTTCTCTATTTGTGGACTTGGTCTGTTGCCCCTTAACCTGTTTGGATAAGGTGCTTTATCAATAAGGGTTTGGTCCAACATTGGAGAGGATTGTGGGGACGGATTCGATCCCAAAACTGGAGTGGGCATCGACTTAGATAGATTTGGCGAAATGGACGAAGGGTTCGAGCCTTGGGGAAAACGGAGAATAGGCTCGGTTGAAGGTGGAAGACTAGACGAATTAGGGGAAGAAGAAGAAGAAGGGGTATCATTGGTGTCACTATCATCACACTGCTCACCCACTCGGTTGTTCAGCACTCTCCCCGATCTCAACGTAGTAACGGCATTCACATTATAATTTTGTGAGTGGCCAGGATTGGGTATGGGTTGAGATGGGAGTTTCCCTTTCTCTCTCGCACTCATTGCGGCGTTTAACTGTGCGATTTGGTTTTCTATTGATTTGATATTCTCACCATGGGAGGAGGAGTTTTTCGTTAGGGCATCAATAGAAAATCTCATCTCAGCCGAATTTTGCATGGATTGTATCATGAACATATCCAAAGTTTGTGCAAGTGAGTTGTCAATACCGGCCACTTGTGGTGTAGAAATGTTGGCCGGATTTTGGAAATTCTGTGACTGAAAGGGGGGCTGATTCTGTGGTTGTGGTTGCTGTGGAGGAGGTCTTTGATAATTGCTTTGTTGGTTTTGATTCCAAGCAAAGTTAGGATGATTCCTCCATCCTTGATTGTACGTGGAAGAATAAGGGTCGTTTCTAGGTCGCTGCTGAAAAGCAACATTAGCTTGAAACGATGCATTCATAGGACATTCTTCCGTTAAGTGTGAAGGATCCGAACAGCAACCACAGACGGTCTTAGGAAGCGTGACCTAATTTAGGGAGAAAGATGAGAACTTGTTTTCAATAGCATCGAGTTTCTTTTGTATCGCTGCCATTTCGGCTTTCACTGCGATGGAAACGTCGAGCTGGTGAATACCTCCCTTAGTTGTAGGTGGTCTTACGCTTTCCTACTACAACGTGTGTTCAGCGAGATCTTCCAGATATTTCCATGCTTCACCATCATCTTTAGACATGAAATTGCATTGACACATTGTTTCAAGCATCTGCTTTGTCTCTGGATTAATGCCCTCATATATAATCCGATATAAATCCCATCTTTGTATTCCGTGATGGGGGCATTGGACAAGCAGATCTTTGAAACGTTCAAAGCACTTCCAAAATGGTTCATTGGGAAGCTGGGTGAACTGGTTGATCTCGCTCCTAATGTGGGCAGTCTTATGGTTTGGGTAAAACTTCTTAAGAAATGCTACGACGAATTCATCCCAATTAGTGATAGAGTGTGCGGCAGTATTATAAAGCCATTTTTCTGCCAAGTCGCACAGTGTGAATGGGAGAAGACGTAAGCGCATAGCATCTAAAGTCAATTGTGAAGTACCCATCATTGCGCATACGTTTTCGAATTTGGTGATGAAAACGTACGCGTCTTCCGACTCAAGCCCGTGAAATTTGGGCAGCAGATTGATGTAGTGGGGTTTAATTTCGAAATTATCCCCGTTAGGTGGTGGAAGAGATAGACAAGTAGGAAGAGGACCACGAATAGGATAGCATCTCTCTTGGAGAGAGATGCGCGGTAGATTCTGCTCACCTGCGGGCGGTGGCAGCGTGGTGTTATAATTAGATGGAGTGTCGTCCATCACGGTCGATGTGGTGTGTGGTGGGGGAAAAGAAGATGAAGAAGTACCGACTTCGGCGTCGATAGCAGGAACGCGGACAAGACGGGCACTAGGATCCCGTGTCCAGCCGAGCATGCACTAAGCGGGTTTAGTGCAAGTGGCAGCGTGTGTGTGATTTTAAAATTGGCTTGTTTTTGAAAAAGTGGGACTCAAGACAAATCTCCCTAAGATGCACAAGCAACCCTAGAACTAAGGTCACCTAGGTCAGTCTCTAGACCGCTCCTAGACTTCCAAAGGAGAAGCCGCAGGATCAATCCTCTACCGCCTCCGTACTACCCTTGTAGCCAGGTAAGTGCCAGGTAAGTGGGAAGGAACCACGTCGTGGGCCTAATTAAAAACCACTAGCCTTTGTCACACTTGCCTAGGCACTACAAAAGTAATGCGGATAAACGATAGATTACCCACGACCTTCCTCTGTCCTTATTGAGCGCGACAGTCCTTAGAGTCTGGTCTAGATATTTTTTAAATTAATGAAGGGTTGATCTATATGCTCGGTTTGTGATTTGTGGGGCTTAGGAAGGGTGATGAAATCCCCACCTAATCTTGATTTGGTCTTTGCCCCTTAAAGTCCGTATTAAATATGCAAAACAAAACCAATCACAAAACTTTTGCAAAAAGATTTTCTTTTAGCGGCGCAATTTTGCAAAGAATCCTGCAGAAAATAGATTTTATTGGATTTAGAGGAGAGAGAAGGAGTTAAGAAATATACCAGAGAAGTTCGGAACCCTAGATCTCCTGCTTCCTCAAGTCTGTGACTCCAGATCTCCTTGCAAAAATTCACGCATAAATCGTTAAAAATGCAATTTGCAGTTTTGTGTTAATAATGATATGATTCGTCTAAGAAATCAACACAAATAGTAAAAATAAAAAATTACGCACGTATCCCCGGCAACGGCGCCATTTGATTGGTTCGAAAAAGTGTTTGTTTGTAGTTTAACCGCAATCAATAACGGTGTCGCACGTAGCTAGACCGAGATGAGTACGGGTCGTCCTCTGGGAAACATGGAACCTTTTAATTTTACTTTAGATGTGTTAAAAAAAATAAGAATTTTGTTGAATTGTTTCTAGATCTACGTTAAACAAGACTGTAAAATATAGATCTAGATTATTTTAAAGAAGTAGTTAATATAATAAGAAGGCTTGTAGGGTTCGTTAGGATTTAGTTGTTATGTACGATTAATTAAAAGTTATCCTTTTTATCCATTAATAGATTTAGAACTAGAACGACGACGATTCGTGTAGATTAGGGTTTCTGGAGGGAAAAGGAATCCCACTCTTAACCCTTATCTTGACACGGAACTCCGTTCATATCTAGCCTTTACCAAAGCAATCATTAATCCAATCTCTAATCGCGGTCGGAACTAGCAAGGAATTGCTAGCGCGCCCGATTAGGATGTTAATGATTCTTTTGATAAAGTTCCTAAACTTTATAGGACTTAAAAAGGGTTTAGTTATTTTCATCGTCCATTAGCCTATCCTAATCCTACGAACCCTAACAAGCGGAGAATTACTCACGCATGTTAGGAGAAGAAGATGAAAAGAAAGAGAGGGAAAACATAATGTAAAATGCAAAAACAATTAAAAAGAACTACCTTTATTAATCAACTGAACAAGCTACACTTTTATTCCGTAGAAAATGATTACAAACTAGTGCTTCTCGATCTTTCCTAAGGAGGTAGTTGAACAGTCGATGATCAGCCTGGATGCGTGAACGTCGGGAGCTTCGTGATCTCTTCGGCTTGATGACTTTTCCAAGAGGCTCTCGGTGCCCTTTTATAGTGCAAAGCCAGAATCTTATTATTGAAAACTTGGTAAAATATAGATTTGATTCACCCCAAAAAATATTGCACTCTAACTCCCTAGACTTGCGGCGGATCCGCGGCCATTGGATAGGTTTGGCCGCGGATCCACCCCCTTTTGGTGAGATCATGGCCTCTAATTTTTTTAGCTTCATATCTATAACACTTGGTAATCTTTTGAGTATCTAAACTTTGAAAATCTTTTCTACATTTCTACCAGAATTAGTTTCTTGAATATCTTTGGTAGATTTGATTTGCCAACTTTGATTTTCTTGATTTTAGCCCTGCAAATTCTGCACAATATCTCAACAAATAATATTTAGTAGAGTTTGTTATATTGAGATATTAACTTAACTATTAAGAATTGGTCAAAGGTATTTAATAAGGTAAGCATATTTAAATGGGCCAAATGTTACATGGATATTATATGCTTACTTTTTCCTACAAAATGTTATTTATAATATATAAACACATGAAAATAGTATTTTTACAGATAAACCCTCATATGTATCATATATTATATTAAATTCCTTTTTTAATATGAAAATGGTAGGAAAAATGTAATAACAAATGTGCAGTTTTATCAACTGAACATCCATCTGTCTGAGGATGATAAGCTGTGCTAAACTTCAATCGCGTCCCCAAACTTTCCTGTAAACTCTTCCAGAAGTACGATAAGAATCGGGTGTCACGGTCGGACACGATGCTCACAGGTACTCCATGCAATCTCACAATCTCCTACATGTACCATTCTGCCAACGCTTCCGTTGATTGACCAACTCGAAATGGTATGAAATGAGCTGCCTTGGTCAATCGATCAACAATCACCCAAACTGCATTATTGCCCTTTGGACTCCGCGGTAAAGCAGTCACGAAATCCATGGCTATATGTTCCCACTTCCATTGAGGAATCGGAAGTGGTTGCAATAAACCAGTAACTCTTTGATGTTCAGCCTTAACTTGCTGACACACCAAGCACTTCGCCGTAAAACGAGCAATCTCCTTTTTCATGCCTTCCCACCAGAAATGCTGTCTTAGATCGCGGTATATCTTCGTGCCTCCTGGATGTACGGAATATGCGGAACTGTGCGCCTCCTTCATAACTTCTTCTCAAATATCTCCTTTCGGCACACACAAACGGCTACCATATCGCAACGAACCATCTTCATGAATTAACAAGTCCGTTCGAAGTCCAGCTTCATCCTGTTCTCGAAACTTCTGCAATCTTGGGTCCTGTGACTGCACTGCTTTAATATTATCGATCAATGACGACTGTACTTACAGCTGCATCAACTGTCCCGAAGAATGCGGTAGCACGATCTCCAACTCGAATCTCCAAAAATCTTTGATAAGCTCCTTCTCTGCGGTCAACGTCCGAATTGCTGGCAACCGACTAAGCGCATCCGGCACAACATTAACTTTCTCCGGATGGTACTTAAGATCAAGATCGTAGTCAGCCATCAGCTCGAACCATCTACGCTGCCTCATGTTAAACTCTTTCTGTGTGAACACATACTTTAGGCTTTTGTGATCGGTGAATACTTCGACCCTTTCACCCAATAAGTAGTGTCTCCAAATCTTCAAAGCGAAAATCACAGCTGCTAGCTCCAAATCATGAGTTGGGTAATTCTTCTCATGGATCTTCAACTGTCTCGATGCGTAAGCTATAACTTTCCCATGCTGCATCAAAACACATCCCAAACCTTTCCCAGATGCGTTGCTGTGAATCACCAATCCTCCAGAACCGTCTGGTACGGTCAAAATAGGAGCGGTTATCAATTTTTGCATCAATGCCTCAAAAGAAGCCGATGCACAATTATCCGTCCATACGAACGGTACTTCCTTACGCGTAAGCTTGGTCAAAGGCTCAGCCAAACGAGCAAAATTCTCCACGAACTTGTAGGGTTCCTAGGCACACTAATGAGGTCTCACAAGGCATCAACCATGCCAAATTCAAAAATTTCCGGTGCCTACAAACCCTAATACGGATCGTTAACTAGATTTTAGGCGAAAACTAGAACTAGTAAACTGCTTTACTAATAAATGAACGGAAATACAACCTTTGTAGATCCGGTCCTCCACCTCCATAGCTCCGTGATGAAGTCCCCTCGCTGCGATCATCGGATCCCGGGCTCTAGCGTCGGCTTCATCGGAGAAATGGGCGGGCTAGGTCGTCGACTTCGATGCCGAAGATGATCTATGTCGAGGCAACACAAGATCAAGCACCAACTTCACCAAGCCATGAAACTTGTGAAGAAAACACCCTATACTACTTGGCAAGTGGTAGAGGATGAAGAAATAGGAAGTGGGTTCACTTTAGAATTGGATTTCTCACTCTTTTTCTCAAGTCACCATTGAAGCAAGCAAGCTTCATTCTTCTTGAAGAAGAAGAAGAAGAAAAAGAATATGATAAGTATTTTCAAAATAGAAAATAATATGATACTTACCATATTGCAACCATGGTTATGTGTAGAGAGTAAACTAAGGTTAGGTGAATGGTTAGGTTAGGCATGAAATAAAAATGGTAGACTTTTTCAAAGCTTCATGAAGCTTCAATGTAAAACAAAGCAAGCCACCATTTCTCTTTTTGCCAAAAGAAATAAATGAATAAATAAATTAAAACCCTAACCATTTACTTAACCAAGGTTTAAACTCAAACATACACCCAAGTTTGCATGTATCATCAAACATGATACAAACTAGTGCACAAAACTATATCATATATACAATGTGCACATCAAGTGAGAAAATCCATCTTAAGTGAACTAATACTAGTTAATGTAAAGTAATATATCAAATATATAATTATACATTAAATTATTAAATCAACACTTGATTTAATGATCCGGTCATATCGCATATAACCGACTAATATCCAATGCATCGACTTATCGAATCAATCCTTGATTCGATAACTAGGTTATATCGCATACAACCAATCGATACATTCATCGCGAGAATAGAATACGGTATCACATACACGCATTATTCTCGGTCCCGCACATATCTCATATGTGCTCCTATTTCGTTTCGCTTGAGCCAGGAAACCTCTGTGTAGGACTCTAAAGACTCGTCAATACGCCGGCAGTAGGTGATGATCATATCAAACACCCACAAGCCGCAAGCGGTCTGCTAAACGTAACGGCCACCCGGGTATTGAGCGATCAGAAGATCGACGAGCAAGCCCGCTCATACTCCTGTGAATCCAACCAGTAACACTTACCGTACAGTCCGGTCTGTTCGTCTGATATGTTGCATATCTCGCCTAGGGGTGGTAAACGTCAGACCCCAATAGCTCGATAAGTCGTGTCGATATGAGGTCTATAACTATTCGAGAAACTACTGGTAACACTTACCAGTAAATCTCAGCAACCCTGGCCAGGGATTTCCGGTTATAGCCAATCGAACACAGCGCAACATCAACTCCCTATACCGGGAGAGACGAATCCCCTCCTATCGCTCCTTGCCTCCATGTGATTCTGGACTGTACCCAAAAACTACCGTTTTGCACGCCCTCTTGGACGTGGTAAGGTGGAAATCAAAGCACAGTGGGAATCATACAAGACTCTATGACGATCTCGGGTCAACAGACTACTCTGTACCAGTGTCACCAGAGAACTGCCATCTGACGTAAGGTATAATACCATCTGGGAGTTCTCGGCGAGTCCGTCCAGTGTACCCAGTCTCCACTGAGCACCCGTATATCATCTCTGATGTCAAACACCAATGGATATGGGATCATCCATCGCCCATCTGTATGGGTCGAGAAGGTATACGCTAGTCTACACTGGTATATCGATGCCCCGTCTCGATACACCCACGACTAGAACCTTGAAGGATGTACTTATGGACTACCATGTCCCTACTAGTATGATCCGCATCATAGTCCAGGTAGTCAAGTACACATCCTAAGGGCTTTACCAACATGTAACAGAGAGACAATCAGTGTACAAGTTAAGGTAAAGATCAACCAGATAGCATAATATCATGTCGAGCAAGAAAGTCCTCCCTATATATATCCAAGCATCCACTACAATATGCATCCTATGTATAGTAATGGCCTCTAGGGTATACATATAACTAACAATCTCCCACTTGCACTAGGGCCATCTGATAGCAGTGGTTGTAGTATCTCATACTCAACCATCCCATAAAAGTCTCTCTCTGGGAAAAGGCCTTTGTGAGTGGATCCGCCGTGTTGTCCTCTGAGTCTGTTCTCCTAACCTCGATCACCCTGGAGATCAACCATCTCCATGATCAGGTGATACTGCCTTAGAATATGTCTAGATCACTGATGGGACGGATGTTCCTTGGCATAAGCCACAACTCCATTGTCACACAATGGGAGGAACTAAGTTCATCTCATGAACCAATATACACCCAGACTGCTTCTTTGGTAGCATCTTAAGTAGCGATGTATCCAGCCTTTATCGTCTAGTATGCCACGGTATCTAGCTTGGAACTCTTCCAACATACCGTCCCTTTACTGAGGGTAAAGATAATGCCTGTGACTGACATTCAGTCGTTCCCATCACCCTGGAACACTTCCAGTGATTCTCCCCAGGATCATTTGATACCATCTCACTTCAACTAGTGAGAATCCTAACATCCATTTAGATCTATCTCATAGATCCAAAACCCAGGATTTAGTAGGTATTACTTTGATCCTATGTGGAGAATCATTGTGATAAGCGGAGATTGATCGAGCGTAGCATAGGAAACTCCTTCCCTATCAAGAGTATGTCATCCACATACTCTACGAGGATCGTCACCATACTCCCTACTACCTTTTTGTTTATACAAGGTTCATCTACCATTTTGATGATGTCAAACTCTTTGACTACTTCATCAAAACAGACGTTCCAACTCCGCGATGCCTGCTTTATCCTATAAAGCATCTTGTACACGTTTCCGCTGCTCCCACTGTCTACGAAGCCCTCTGGCTGTGTACTTATAGACATTCTCTTCTAAATCATTATTTAGAAAAGTAGTCATGGCACCCAACCGCCAGATATCGTAGTCATGGTATGTAGCCGTGGCAAGTAGGATCTGGATGGACTTAAGCATAGCCATTGGAAAAAGGTTTCATCATTTTCCACGCCTGGTCGATGACGAAAACCTTTAACAAGTCTAGCTTTGAAAGTCTCAACCTTTCCATCTACACCAAGTAATCTTCTCAAGATATACTTGCTCCTGATGGGGATTTAGCCCTTCAGATATAGCAACCAAAGTCCATACTTTGTTGGTGTATAAGGATTCCATCTCAGATCGCTAAGCATCCAGCCATTCTTACAGAGTCACACTCCTGATGGCCAGCTCGAAACTAGTTGGGTCATCATCTCATGATGCAATCCTCGCTCCCACTGTCATCGAGAAACCGAAGTATCTCTCAGGTGGGTGAGGAACCCTACTAGATCGGCGGAGAGGCTGAGGTTCGTTGGTCTCTACTGAATCCTTTGGTTCTACCAAATCATCTGCTGTAGTTTGTATAGCTGGAACCTTTCCAGTTCTACATAACTGACCTTGCCTCGAGTTTGTCCGGATTTTGCTTTTAGACATAGGCCGGACAACCCCAAATCTTAACTAACTTAAGATATGGGCTCTTCCCTTTCCATATCACATATGAAGTGGTAGGCAACTGATTTGATATGAACCCTATTCAATAGGTTTGCAGCTTCTCAAGTGCATAACTCCCAAAAGGAAATAGGTAACTCAGTAGTACTCATTATAGAGCACACCTTATCATATAGGGTGTGATTGCTCCGCCCCGATATACCATCGTGCTATGGTGTATATGGAGGAGTAATGCTGAGAGAGAATCTCATTCTCCTTCAGAAAAGTCCAAGAATTCCGTGCTCAAGTATTCTCCTCCTTGATCACATCAAAGGACATAATACTTATACCCGTTTTGGTTCTCTACTTCTAACTTATATTCTGTGAATATCTCAAAAGGTTCGGACTTGTGTTTCAACAGGAACATATGTCTGAATCTTGAGAGATTATCAGAGAATGTAATGAAATACAAAGAACCAGTCTTGGCATATGTAGACAGGGGACCTACATACATCAACATGTATCATCCCAAGAGTTCACTAACTCTTTCTCTGTTTCCAGTAAACAGAGCTATGGTCATCGTATCTTTATGACATGACTAGCAAGTTTCATAAGATGTAAATTCAAACAGATTTAAATATGCATCTAAATATAACTTCATCTAGTCAGGTCGCATTGATATGACCTAGTCTACAATACCTCAAGAAAAATTCATTCATTTCTGAACTCATCCTCTTGTGTGTGTTCTATATACTAAGAACTGTAGTTTGATTTAGAACATCAACGCTTTTAGATAACGTGCCTGAACCGATCAACTTTTGATATAGGAAATGTTCAAAACATTATCCAACAATACAAAATTTTATCATTTCTTTACTAATAAAGAGACTGATATGATTTTGTATATCAGGTTCGGTATCTAACAACATTCGTTTAGAATCAATGTATTTAGAATACTGGGTGACAGTGACCAACAGACTTGGCTGCAACACTTGCCCCGTTTTCTGTCTCATGAAACTTATCACCCGTTCTCAGTTCTCTACCTTTCTGTAGCCCTATGTACAGATTACATATCTGGGATCCTGATCCGGTATCAAATACCCAGGACGTAGAGGACATTGAGAAACAGTTCCTTGTAATGAACACACCCGAAGATGATGCATCAGCATGCACTTTCTTCGTTTGGGCGGCACGGGAATTCTGTTAATCCCCTATTTCCTGCTCTGTCTTATAACAATTATAAGTTGGAGCGGGACCAACGTTCCCCAGCTCAGTATAACAAGCGGGTTCGGTCAATATTATGTATTATTATCTTGATTAAGGCGTGACATGGTCGCTACCTGGAGAGAGAGAGAAGAAAACACTCAGCGTGCGCTCTTGCAAGAATAGATTGGTTATTATTTTATCTAATCAGGATGGCTCCCACTGTTTTTTTTATCAAATCTTCCTTCAAACCCTAAAAAGAAAGACTAGCCGGGATTAATTACACACTACAAGTTCGCCAATCTTTCAGCCAGGCCAGTGTCGGTACTTTGAGGGAGGTCCCTCATGCTTTCGCACGAACCTAATTAATGTAAACCTCGTTTTCCCAGAGGCGTAACCCCGTTGACACCTTTCTAGACACCTACTTGATCGGCTAATTGTAATGTGTAAAACTCTCCCAGGAGTAACTCTTACTCGCAGCGGGTATCGGGATCCAACTATCTCATAGAAGGTATGCAATCTCATTGCAAATTTCAACACTTGAAATTCCCGATAATTTTGCCCCTAACGTGCTATGACCTTGACGAAAGCCAACAAACCATAGCCCGCTAGTCAAGTTCAACCCGTACATTTCTTGATTGAATTTAACCCACCCGCACGACCCTTGACGAAAGCCAACAAAGCCGCACGACTACCCTAATCCAATCGCATCGTATGCAGCAGATAAGCAGCATATAGCTACCGCACACTACACCTTGACGAAAGCCAACAAATGTAGCACGAATACTATATACAACTTATCTAAAATGACGGAGGGCTACGACAGGTTTTTCTGAAAACCTATTGCGTAATGAACTTGATATCGTTGTAGAATCAAATGATTTTTTGGAAATGGAGTGTTTCCGAGGCTTTTCTAGTTTTGCTAAAGGGGTCACTCCCGGTGAAGGGATCGTCGGCCCTTTCCTCATCGAATAAGGTGCGGGATATATCATATATATCACTGTGCAAAGCAAAACCCTTAAAAGCAATCAAAAGACAAACCGAGTGTGTAGCATCTGCCAGTTATTGCTAAAGGAGTCACTCCCGGTAAACGGATCTCGGTCCTTTCCTCATCGAATAAGGTGCAGGATATATCATATATACCGCTGTGCAAAGCAAGAACTGTAGCTACCTGTTTTATTTTTGAAATTCAATTCTACAACATGTTTAGGTTTCTTTTATTTCATTAATCACATTAATGAAGTCCCATCATTTAAGTACCTAAACATCACAGATAAATACGACGTACACTTATGCCATCCGCATTCGCCTCGATGTCCCCTCGTGCACCATTAGGTTAGGTAACTAACGGCAGAGCGGGGCAGGGCTAGCGCGGGTGTAAAACATAAGTAACGTCTATATAATATATCATATATACTATATACAGTATCCATCACAGAACATATCACATGATCACATCACAGATATCGCAGCAAAAGAATCATATGAAATATTGGATATATTAGGACGTCCGTGTTTTCAATACGAGCCAGTATAAAACACGGATTCCATGGTCGTGATGAATAGCCAAAACCCACACCCCTAGACCCCTACGAGAGCGGCAAGCAACCCTACCAATTCTAGAGTTAGGAGACCCGGACCCGACTCCTCGAGTTGGTCTCCTACTGGACCCTAGAACCCGGTCACTTGTGCTCCTCTCCTTGGATCTATCCTAGTGCGGAAAAGAAAATAATATACAAATGGTGACATCATCCGCTACCTGGAAGTGCCCCAATAAAAGAATATTACATACAAGTTTTTACATGAATGAAAATGAAAAACACTCATCTCACATAAAAACCCCTGGCTATTCAAACACGACGATCCAATATAACATATCCAGCAACACATAACATCACATGTCATCAACGTAAGTAAATATGCCCATCCCAATTGTCGTTGACATATAGCAACGAAACCGGCGATATCACATATTACACTTACGGTCACAGAAAAGAAAGTGTAAAACTACAACAGTTGGAATCCGCAATCTCTTTAGACATCGCATGCCTAATCAAATGAATTCCTTAGACATCGCATGCCTAACAATTATAAACCCCGCATTTTAGTCTCATTATCGAAAACACTTTTCAATATTAAGTCGGGCAATTCAACAGGATTCCCGACATTCTGATCGAATGCTCGTCGCAAACTTTAGTAGGCGGCTGCACCCCCGACGCCGTCGACGAAGTGCACCAAGGCGGAACACCGCTGCCGCGAGCACCCGAACGGATGCTTTCGGCGACGAGGTTCTCCTACAGTCACTTGGTCGGGGCTATGGGGTGAGGTTGTCTATTAAGTTTACCCGGCGAGTATCCGCGTACGCTACGTGATTGCGACGGACTTTTGATCGCATCAAAATTCCGTGGCAACCGATCAGGTGAGACTAAACTGCTATGTTTATAACATTCATATTAGTTATCTCATAACTACTTGTGAATTCCAAATATTGTATCACATTCCAGATAAATAGAAAATGTTAAACTTTCCGATCGAACAATCGAACACCCAAGTTTTCCTAAAACAGATCAACACATGATATAAGTTTAAAAACATCCATTTCATGCCACAGTACCAACGGTCCAGCCGTAGAAGGGTCAAGCAAACGCCTCACATGTAGCACGCCGTACGGCCCCAAACCCTAAAGTTCAAAGGGCAGTTCAAGACGGTCACATAATCGAGTTAAGGTTTGTTGTCTTCTAGAGGGACCATCGCGTTACTTGCACTACTTAGAACGTTATTAAACCACGGAAAGATCCAACACTTGGAAATTTCCCGACAGGGGAAAAGGTGGGTATTTATATCCGGTCGAACTTTTTAACATATTCTAAAATATCCGGAAAAGCACGCAGACAAAATTAGACAATCCGATCGAAACACCGAGTCTCCAATACAACCCAGAAAACTCAACTCTTGAGTTCAGATTAAAAAATCCCAGAAAACTCAGCACCTCAAGAAACAAATTACTGTGCAAAATTGGAAGGCTGACGTCATCAGATGGCCGCGGAACCGCCGCAGAAGCCAGGCTTCTGCCGTGGTTCCGCCGCGGTTTGGACGTATCTTTTGGTCATTTTTGCACCGTAATTCTTAGAACTTCCTGCTGAATTTTTTAAGCATTTTTAATCTGGAAAAAACCACGATTTCAAAAAATGTACAGAGAGCATTTTGGAGTTAGGGTTTTGGTTCGATCGGACTTCTAACTCCGTCTACGCATCGCCTAAGGCTCTAGCTAGGCTCTGATACCACTGTAGGGTTCTTAGGTACACTAATGAGGTCTCACAAGGCATCAACCATGCCAAATTCAAAAATTTCCGGTGCCTACAAACCCTAATACGGATCGTTAACTAGATTTTAGGCGAAAACTAGAACTAGTAAACTGCTTTACTAATAAATGAACGGAAATACAACCTTTGTAGATCTGGTCCTCCACCTCCATAGCTCCGTGATGAAGTCCGCTCGTTGGGATCATCGGATCCCGGGCTCTAGCGTCGGCTTCATCGGAGAAATGGACGGGCTAGGTCGTCGACTTCGATGCCGAAGATGATCTACGTCGAGGCAACACAAGATCAAGCTCCAACTTCACCAAGCCATGAAACTTGCGAAGAAAACACCTTATACTACTTGGCAAGTGGTAGAGAATGAAGAAATAGGAAGTGGGTTCACTTTAGAATTGGATTTCTCACTCTTTTTCTCAAGTCACCATTGAAGCAAGCAAGCTTCATTCTTCTTGAAGAAGAAGAAGAAGAAGAAAAAGAATATGATAAGTATTTTCAAAATAGAAAATAATATGATACTTATCATATTGCAACCATGGTTATGTGTAGAGAGTAAACTAAGGTTAGGTGAATGGTTAGGTTAGGCATGAAACAAAAATGGTAGACTTTTTCAAAGCTTCATGAAGCTTCAATGTAAAACAAAGAAAGCCACCATTTCTCTTTTTGCCAAAAGAAATAAATAAATAAATAAATTAAAACCCTAACCATTTACTTAACCAAGGTTTAAACTCAAACATACACCCAAGTTTGCATGTATCATCAAACATGATACAAACTAGTGCACAAAACTATATCATATATACAATGTGCACATCAAGTGAGAAAATCCATCTTAAGTGAACTAATACTAGTTAATGTAAAGTAATATATCAAATATATAATTATACATTAAATCATTAAATCAACACTTGATTTAATGATCCGGTCATATCCCATATAACCGACTAATATCCAATGTATCGACTTATCGAATCAATCCTTGATTCGATAACTAGGTTATATCGCATACAACCAATCGATACATTCATCGCGAGAATAGAATACGGTATCACATACACGCATTATTCTCGGTCCCGCACATATCTCATATGTGCTTTCGCTTGAGCCAGGAAACCTCTGTATAGGACTCTAAAGACTCGTCAATACGCCGGCAGTAGGTGATGATCATATCAAACACCCACAAGCCGCAAGCGGTCTGCTAAACGTAACGGCCACCCGGGTATTGAGCGATCAGAAGATCGACGAGCAAGCCCGCTCATACTCCTGTGAATCCAACCAGTAACACTTACCGTACAGTCCGGTCTGTTCGTCTGATATGTTGCATATCTCGCCTAGGGGTGGTAAACGTCAGACCCCAATAGCTCGATAAGTCGTGTCGATATGAGGTCTATAACTATTCGAGAAACTACTGGTAACACTTACCAGTAAATCTCAGCAATCCTGGCCAGGGATTTCCGGTTATAGCCAATCGAACACAGCGCAACATCAACTCCCTATACCGGGAGAGACGAATCCCCTCCTATCGCTCATTGCCTCCATGTGATTCGGAACTGTACCCAAAAACCACCGTTTTGCACGCCCTCTTGGACGTGGTAAGGTGGAAATCAAAGCACAGTGGGAATCATACAAGACTCTATGACGATCTCGGGTCAACAGACTACTCTGTACCAGTGTCACCAGAGAACTGCCATCTGACGTAAGGTATAATACCATCTGGGAGTTCTCGGCGAGTCCGTCCAGTGTACCCAGTCTCCACTGAGCACCCGTATATCATCTCTGATGTCAAACACCAATGGATATGGGATCATCCATCGCCCATCTGTATGGGTTGAGAAAGTATACGCTAGTCTACACTGGTATATCGATGCCCCGTCTCGATACACCCACGACTAGGGACCTTGAAGGATGTACTTATGGACTACCATGTCCCCACTAGTATGATCCGCATCATAGTCCAGGTAGTCAAGTACACATCCTAAGGTCTTTACCAACATGTAACAGAGAGACAATCAGTGTACAAGTTAAGGTAAAGATCAACCAGATAGCATACTATCATGTCGAGCAAGAAAGTCCTCCCTATATATGTCCAAGCATCCACTACAATATACATCCTATGTATAGTAATGGCCTCTAGGGCATACATATAACTAACAGAACTTTCTGTAATATCCGGCAAATCCAAGAAAACTTCTGATCTCTGATACGTTCTTCGGAATCGGCCAATCTTGAACTGCTACAATCTTCTCAAGGTCAACGGCGATTCCATCTCCGGATACAACATGCCCCAAAAACTTCACTTCTTCAAGCCAAAACTCGCACTTGCTCATCTTTGCATACAATCTTTCTTGCCTCAATGTCAGCAGTGCGATCTTCAAGTGTTCCGCATGCTCTTCAATACTCCTCGAGTAGACCAGAATATCATCGATGAACACCACTATAAACTGGTCTAAGAACGGTGAAAAGATTCGGTTCATCAAGTCCATAAATATCGCTGGTGCATTCGTGACTCCGAATGGCATCACTAAATACTCGCAATGTCCATATCGGGTTCGGAACGCAGTCTTGCAAATATCTTCTGATTTAACTCGGACCTGATGATATCTGGACCGCAAATCCAGCTTCGAGAATACCCTCGCGCCACTAAGCTGCTCGAATAATTCTCCAATGCGAGGGATCGGGTACTTGTTCTTAATAGTCACCCGTTTTAATTCTCGATAATCGATGCACATCCTCCTTGTGCCATCTTTCTTCTTGACTAGAAGAACTGGAGCTCCCTAAGGTGAATTACTGCTGCGAATCCAACCGTTCTCAAGTAATTCGGTAACCTGCTTCTTGACTTCTTCCAACTCCACTGGTGTCATCGGATAGTACGCCTTTGAGATTGGCGCTGCACCAGGAACAAGATCGATTGCGAACTCTACATCTCGTTTTGGCGGTAAATCCGAGATTTCCTCGAACACGTCCATAAACTCTCAAACTACAGCTGGCGCTTCTTCCTTATCAACTTCCATTGACGAAAGAACATTGCTTGTCAGCCTAGCCCTAAACTCGACTGGCCCAACAGAACTGCTTCCTCCAGTGAAAACAAATTCCGGATGTTCGGGAATCTGGAAAATCACTTTCTTTGCTCTACAATCAATGTGAGCGTGGAAAGTGCCGAGAAAGTCCATTCCCAAGACAACGTCATAGCTGCCAGTATCAATCACCAAGAAATCTGCAAATAACTCCCGTCCACAAATAACAACTGAACAATCCTTACATTCTTTACTAGTTATGATCTTCCCATTCCCAGTGTGTATATCCCAAAAACTAGATAGGGTCGTGCAAGAAATCGAGTGTGTAGCAATAAACTTGGACGACATAAAACAATGGGATGCACCATAATCGAATAATTCTAATGCGAGAAAATCATGAACAAGTAGGATACCTGAAATAACTTTCTCTGAAGCCTTGGCCTCTTCAGCCGTTAGGGTAAAGGCTCGAGCTTGATTGGGTCCCTGCGTCAACTGCTTCTGCCCTGAAACTGCTTCTGCGGGGCCTCTGAACACCATCCTTCAAACGAAGCTTCGACGGGCAAACACTGATAGTATGATCAGCTGATCCGTAAACCAAACAAAGTCCAAGCTTCCTCCGACAATCCTTCTGCAGGTGCCCAGGTAGATGACAGAACTCACAAAAAATCCTTCCCTTCTGCTCGTATACGACGGGCTTCTTCATCGGTACTATGCCACATCGGTTTACCGGAATACCTCTGCGTATAGGCGCTCGATTTGGCGCAAATGCCGGCTTCCGCACTATGAATGCCTGCTGCTGCGTACCCTCGGTATTCATTGATAAGCTATGCTACTCTCGAGATGCTTTAAGAACTTGAGAGAAAGTGGTCAATCCCAGAGATATGATGTGCCTCTGGATTTCCACGTCCAAACTGCGCATGAACCTACTTGCCCTATCAGCATCGTTGGCAATCAAAGGTCCAGCGAATCTACTGAGCTGTGTCCACTCAGTCGCATGTACATCCACGGGTACGCCGTTCTGCTTCAAACTGATAAACTTTTCTTCCATTTCTTCCCGTGCAGTCTGCGGGAAGAACTTCTCCAAGAAACTCTTCGAAAAATCTGCCCAACTTATCGGCTTGGGCAAGCGGGTCTCTTCCATAAGCCGCCATTCACGGGCATAGTCTACCAATTGGATGCGTACAACATCCACTCTCTTGTCCACTGGAATTTATGCCGCAACGAGCAATTCTCCGTATCAACCAGCCACTGCTCCGCTGGCAACGGCTCTTCCAAACCAGTGAAAACGGACGGAGCAAGTCTCCTGAAATCCGCTACGGTACCCACACGCTCTACTGGTTTGGCCGCAACACTGTTTACGGACTGTTGGACGGTCCGCAAACCTTCCTGAAAGGCTTCGGCTTGCCGCTGGTTTAGCTTGGTCTGCCGCTTCTGGTTCTCCAGCATCCCACAAATTACTCCAAGCAAGGCGGCGTCATCAACACGCCTCTCGTACGATCGCAGATTTCTGTCTGCCATGATTATGAAACCAACACCGAAGAGGATTAGCAAGATAAATAAGATTCAATAAACAGGATACAAGAAGCAAGATAGTTATGAATTCAAGGATAGCAAGATATCAATAAGGCAGGACATGCTCCTGGTTACGAGTATTCTGATTTGTGTATTGGGTCCAATACCCAACTACAAAAGAATCAAACCCGATTAACTTAAATCCTATGGTTCTGATACCAAACAAACCCTGTCACGCCCCGCTTCCCAGAGTGCGCTAAGATCGACACGTGACAGAGCCAACCATGCTACCTGTGGCTAGGAAACGTCCCTCCACAGTCACATTACGGCTGTCTATAGATATCAAGAATAGGAAAATAAAAGAAACTATCTACTACATGTCCATGAGCCAGAAATAACGAGTCAAGAAATAATATGCGGAAGCAATAAATTCAAGTAAAAGTAACAATCTGGAAAGTACGTCCCAAAATACGGGCTCACATCAGGAATGAAAGTACTAAAATAAAACTAAACTAACTAGCAACTAACATGATATTCACTGCTCGGCTTGATGGTCAAAATACTCCTGAACTGCCTGCGACAGAGATAGAGGATCCGGGCCATGCAAAACCCAGACGTCGGTGCGTCATGATGTCAAACAATAATAAATGAACAGGATACACGAGATATGCAGGCACGAGTATAAACAATAACTGGAATATAACAGTGAAGTGTATCTGTATATGTGACATGCAGTGACCAATCTAAGCTGTGCTACTGGGTTATCTATTCTAAAGTTTGTTTGAAATCAATTAATGTAATCCTCCATGTAACTCAAAGAATGTGTCCCGTTATCCCCCGGGACCACGGATCAGGTAGTGGGAGTCATGAATGACTCTGTCTCGTTATCCCCCGGGACCACGGATCAAGTAAGAATCACGAATGATTCTGTCCCGTTATCCCCCGGGACCACGGATCAAGTAATACTCTTGTAAGCTACACTTTAGTTTACACTTTTGATTTCCCCATACCCCCAAGGTTATGTGTTCAAGTCAGGTATTGATAAATCTGGAGCTACTGCCAAAACAGGATCAAGCAGTTACAGGTTTGTCTAAATAGACAACAGGATATGTCCGTAGGGACAATAGGTCAAGATTGTCGGCATTAGTAACAAGATCAGGTATCAAGTCAAGCAGTGGTATATCAGGTCATGACAGGTAGTGCACATGTGTCAAGCAGATGCTCATAATAAAATTGTAGCAAGTACGGATGCACGGTAAAAGCATGGATGCACAAATATTTTGTTAGGGGTTATATCATGACTATGTAGGATGCACATTATCATGTAAGTGCACGGCAGCGCCCCGGCCGTCATTCCGAGGCCAAAATGCGGAAACGAAACTTTTTCAAAACTAGAAAACCGGCGCTACCGCGTACTATAAACCCTGATCGGACCATTAACCTACTACTAGCTAACTAGAGAAAGGGTAGAGAGCTATACCGAGCGATCCGTGTCCTTCGGTCTTCGGCCACCATTCCGATCTCCCCGCGGAATCTCCGGTCTTCACCTCCTCGTCGGAAAGGGCACCAAATAGCCGAATCCTTTTACGGGCTCCCACCTCTGGACCGAGGCAACTCGGACACGAAGTTGGCAAGCCGACGTGTCCAAGAATACTGTAGACTAAGTGTAGAATCATTTGTCTTAAAGGGGTTAATGAAGTTGCCATTGATGGAGGGAAGAGGAAAAATAAACTTTGGAAAAATGGAGCTCTCATTTTTCTTGCAAAGAATGAAATGAGAATACAATTCCTCACCCAAAAATCTCACTCCCCCTCTCTAATATGTGGCCGGCCAAATCAAGAAGGGAAGAGGGAAAAATCAATGGATTAAAGCAAGAGGAGAAATTGTATGATAATGAGAAGAATATGTCACACCAAACATCCAAATCAACTCTCATCTCATTAATGCAAGCCATGTGCACAAAATGGAATCTAAATGTGCTAGAAATATCATGATGCCTCATATCACAAATAACACCCTCCACATTTCTAATTTGCACATTTGCAAATTAGCCCCTCCATCAATTTTCAGCCAAAGAAAGGAAGAAAGGAAAACTAGCTGAAACGGAAAGCAAACTGGCAACTTCAAAAAATGCGATCCCGTAATAAATTACAGGAAAACCCCGCGACCGTATATACATACCAGCATTTGTATTCCGACCGAATACAAATGCAATGAGACAAAATCTATACTGTACAATACTAGGATCCGGCTTAAACCAAAGCCCGCTAGTATTATCCGTCCGATCATGATCCGTGCAATACCGCACGTATATGATCGAACCCTGCCATATATCCATACGGCTTCGACAGCGTTTCGCCCGAAACTTAAGAAACTGTCTGTGGGGGACTCTAAAGACTCATCAATATTTTTGGCTGTAGATTTAACCACTAGCACGTCAGAGGTATTAGCCATACGTAACGGGCTACCAGGTATTGACCAAAAGGGATGTCGATGAGCGAACTCATCCTGACACCCTACTGAGCCTGTCAGTGACAATATCCGTACAGTCCGGTCCGTTCGTCTATGAGCATCGCATGGCGGGCCTAGGGGGTTGGTAAAATTCAGACCCCCAAAAGCGGTACAAGTCGTGTCGGAGTGTAGACCAAAACACCTTGAGATACTACTAGAATACCTACCAGTAAATCTCCTGCCTTGGCCAAGAACTTCGTGTAATGGCTCTCCTAGACACAGCGCGATCTCACCCCCAATACCGGGAGAGACGAACCCCTGCAGATCCGCTCATTGCCTCCATGTGGCTCGGGACTGTACCCAACTAAAACCTGTTTGCACGCCTCCTTTGAGCCGTGGTAGGGTAGTAATCAAAGCATAGTGGGAACTCACACGAGATAAATGATGATCTCAGGTCGATGAACTAACCTGTACATATGTCACCAGGGAACTGCTATCTGACGTCTGGTATAATCCCAACTAGCAGGTTCCCGGCGAGTCCTGTCCGGTGTACTCATAACCCAATGAGCACCTGTATACATCTTAGGTGAACCAACTGACACCAGTGGCTTGTGAGACCGGCCACCGCCCCTCGTTGGGGTCTCGACTGTATACACTAGTCTACTCTGGAGTATCGATGCCCTGTCTCGAAACTCCCACGCCTAGGGACCTTTTAAGGATGTGCTTATAGACCCCAGCTCCCACGTATATGATCGCCATCATACTGCTGGCAGTCAAGCAAGAATCCTAAGGGCTCTATCAACGTGTAATAGTGATCAGTAATGTCACCTAAAGCAGTACACGATGATAAAGATAAACCAGATAGCATACTATCATCTTGAGTAAGACTGTCCTACCGGCATAGGTCCTCCCTCAATCATTGCAATCATGTGCCTGTGATCCAACAATTGACTCTGAGGGCACTATATCCAACATATCAAGCATGGGGTATTACTGTAACAATATTATGAATTAATACGACATGGCATGCAACTGGATATAAAGAATTAATGGTATGGGTACACAATAAAACATGGATGCATGAATAACTATCAGGGATTGCAACTATAGCTCCATTACTATGTAGGATGCACATTATCTAGCATGGGGTGTTAATGTAGCAGTAATATGAAATAACGTGACATGGAATGCAAATAGATATATAATTAATGGTATGGATGCACAAACGTCGATCAGGGTTATATTTACAGTTCCAAGACTAAGTGGGATGCATATTATTAAGCATAGGGTGTTAGTACAATAATAATATGAATTAATGTGATCTGTAAATGCGGCTACATGTATATTAAATGATATGGATGCAAACGGGTGTCCGAAAACGGTAAACTTTAGTATGGATATACAATGCATTCAACATGTGATATTTTTATTCATATGGATGCATAATAATATACCTAACATGTAGCAAGATGAATTAGCATGCGACTGGATATGTAAATAACGATATGGATGCACACGGACATCGTATAACAGTAAAAATAGTAAAAATGGTAATGCGGGATGCATAGCTAAACAATATGTAATGTTATTATTCACATGGATGCAAGATAAAGTAGTATAGCATGTAGCAAGATAAACTTGCCTCGATCGGATCATACGACGGATATGTACGTCACGTCCGACGTCGGGTAAACGTCGCAACGCACATACGGCACGCGGGACAGTTCCAGGCAAAGCAAGAGGGTAATCACACGAGCAAGGGAGGTTCACGGGATTGCCTGGATTGGCAGCGTCGATGCGACTCCGGCGATGGCTGGAAATTGTGAAATCAAGAATCAAGAAAAGAAAAAGAAGAAGAGGAAGAAGAAGAGAGAGGGAATTGGTGTTCACTGGATATGGTGCACTGGGGTCAGGGAAGAGGAGGTGATGGTGTCGGGGTTAACGGAGCTCCGCCGAGGTAAGGTGTGCAGGGTGCTCGGGCATGGCTAGGGTCTCGGGTGCAGGAAGAAGAGGAGGTGCTGGGTGTGCAGGGTTTCTTAGGTAGCTCCCGGGATTGGAGAAGATGGAGATGGAGGAGAGAAGAAAGTGCTGGCGACGACGAGGAGATGAGGGTCGTCGGCAGTGGAGGGTTGAGGAGCTAGGGTTCTCGGGGTTTTGGAAGAAGAGGAGAGGAAGAGCGAGATGATGGAGATGAGAAGGAGAAGGAGATGATGACGAGGGTTGAGGAGCGAGGTTGAGGGCAGAGGAGTTAGGGTTAGGGTTTGAGGAGGCGGTGGATTTTGCATGGGTTTCTCGTGGAGGCTCGGGGATGTTAAATAGAGAAAAGAGAAAGGAGAGAAGGGGGTGAGCAGATCGCGGAGGGCGGTGACGTGACTCGAGGAGCGAACAGTGTTCACGAGAGGAGAGAGAGGGGCGTTCCAGAGGAAAGAGAAAGGGGGGGAGAGAGAGAGGCAGAGAGAAGAGAGAGAAATTGTGAGTGCTGTTAAAAAATTTTGTTAAGATTTAAATTTAAAAAATCTTTTCGTTATTAAAATTTTAAACTGTTAATTAAATATTTAAAATATTATATTAATAAAATTTGATATTCTGGCAAATACAAATATAATCCAAAACACGCCCGGGTCGAGTCTAAAAATTCAGTTTCAAAATACGAAAAATATATGTGTCGACCAAAACTAAAATTGGATATCCGGGTAACGAAAATGCATGCCCCCAAGAACGGATGCACGTACGTGCGCGTAGCCATCCAAACAAGTCTGTTTCACTGAACGGGACAAGAACAAGATGCGCGGATGCTACCACAGGGTTAGGGGTATCATGCAGGCCATGCAATGTATTTTTAAAATATTTTATATGACTTTAAATATTCTATTTAAAAATGCAGATGCCATGTCAATATGCAGTATGTAAATATGGAAGTGCACGAGTCCACGTAACAAGTCAGGATAAAACATAAACATGAATCAAGACTGGTTTCAAGCATGTGGGTCGGGTCGAATGCAAATACAGATATCAAAATACTATTCCTACCCAAAACACTGTAAATCAAGAAACTACCATAAATAAAGAAATACTTGACTAAAACTGGTATAAATGAACTAGGGTGTTACAACCCACCTCGTCGCCTATCTCCTCTCTGTCCTCGCCAAGTACAGAGAACCCCAAAGCAACTTCTTCTTCTCTCTTCTTTCTTCTTTCTTTTCTTTTCTTTTCTTTTTCCGGCCATCTCGTCGGAGTTGCGCGCGTCGCCGACGATCCGGAAAACCTAGACCCCTTTGTCATCTAGCCCTGTCACCTCATCATGTCACTGCTCAGCCAGGTCCAGTCCTGCACGCGTAAGTTTGCGTCGTAACTTTATTTCGACGTCGGAACGTGATATCCGTATCTCGACATGAGATCCGATCAGGCAAGTTCTAAACTTGCAACATGTTATTTGATTATATCAATATTTATTTAATAAATGATAGTGCATGGGTTTTACTATTCAGCAGAATTTACCGATTTACAGTTTTACTATATCCGTTTGTATCCGTACTGATAATAGTTTATCTAGTTGAATACCGAAACATCACGATATTATCATACTACTATAACAGTTCAATATGTTATCTAGACTGCATCATATATTATAATGGACGTATAACGGTTATTATAGATAGATACATATGTATCCTGGCATCAGTCGTGTTTCGATATCGAATACAGTTTTACATTGGTGTCTATTTTGGTTAATATACAGTACATGATTGTTCCCTCATAAAAAGAGAGAAAATGGGAGAAAATTCCCCACGACTCAAGCCTCACGTGTTAAACACGTGAGCGCTTATATGCAGAGCATATAAGCGCTGCAATCAAACAGTTATAGGCTAAATAAGCTTTACGTATTAAACACGTGAGCGCTTATATGCAGAGCATATAAGCGCTGCAATCAAATAGCTATAGGCTAAATAAGTCTCACATGTTAAACACGTGAGCGCCTATATGCAAAACATATAGGCGCTGCAATCAAACAACTAAAAGATAAATAGGCCTCACGTGTTAAACACGTGAGTGCCCATAAGCACAAAGGAAAATTCTCACTAGGGGTCACGTGTTAAACACGTGAGTATACCCTTTTGAAGTATTAGCTTCAAATAGAGTTAAACTCTATGCATAGAATTGAATTTTATGTTTTATATGCAAAGCATATATAAGCATTAATAAATAGCCAAAGGCCAAATTAACCTCACGTGTTAAACACGTGAGCGCCCATATGCCTTGCATATGGGCGCCAAATTAGAGAAGCTAAATAAGCCTCACGTGTTAAACACGTAAGGGCGCTGTTCAGCTGAAAATAGTGCACTTTTAACATAATAATTTTCTTACTTTTTTTAGTCATCTAAAAGTGTTTGTTATAAATATAACACATATTAGAAGATCATCTGCAAAATATCATTTACCATGTGTTTATATATTATAATCAATATTATGAAGAAAATTGTATGTTTAATATTTTACGCATAATATTTTGTATCTCAAATATAACTAACATTGTTCATTGAAGATATTCTGCAAGATTAGCTCAGGTCAAATATCATGAATCAAGAATCTGCCGATAAAGTAAAGAAAGTCGAAGAATCAAATACTGGCAGAGACTCAGAAGAGATAAGAAGGTTCCAGACATCAAAGAAATACCCACATACCAATAGGAGAAGACTCCAGAAGTTCGAAGCCACGATCTCACCAAGACGCCGCAGAACCGCGGCCGAGTCAGGCTGAGGCGCTGCGGATCCACGGCCGATTCAAGGGATTAGGGTTCGAGGGTTTTCTGGAATCTTCTTCGTAACAAACTTAGTTTGTTAGGGGTTTCTGTTACTGGCTTTGGGGCTATAAAAGGGACCGAGGGCTACATCATTTGGGATCCAATTTTTCATCATTCAAAAGGCAAAAAGATCAAGAACAACATCAAATCATCATCCTAAAAATCCAAGATCAAATCCAATATCAAAAGGGGATCTAAGATTTAAGATCAAGAATCTTCGATCTTGAGATCCTAAATCAAGAATCCATCGAGAAATCAATCAAGCGATCAATCAAGCAAGTCTCCTTTACACGAAGCCAATCACCGTCAACAAGCAAGCGATCCACGACAGGTCCAAGATTCGAGGTGATCAAGCGACGTGAAAATCGACGGAACATTTACTTCTTCGAGGCAGAGATCGAGAGCAAATTCTTCTTTTTCTTGTAATCTAAACTTGGAGAAATGTATTGTGAAGTTGAGTAATAAAGGTAGATCATCAATTTTATCAATTCGCTTACTTTTAATTTCCGCATTATGAATTCTTTCTTTTATTTTCATGATGTGCGAGCAATTCTCAGTTTGATAGGATTCGTAGGATTAAGGTAGATCGATGGGTGAGAAAATTCTATATTCCTTTTAAGTCTTATGAAGTTTATAAACCTTAGCAAAAGAATCGTCAACATCCTTATCAGGCGTGACATCAATTTCTTGA
Source organism: Agapanthus africanus (assembly GCA_030015575.1). NCBI lineage: Eukaryota > Viridiplantae > Streptophyta > Magnoliopsida > Asparagales > Amaryllidaceae > Agapanthus > Agapanthus africanus. The sequence continues at coordinate 718,156,732 of CM057337.1, forward strand.
TAATCTCGACCATGATTTGAGATGAGATTGACGATCCTTTTGTTAAGGGTCAGACATGAATGGAGATCAATGAAAGGATAAGAGTCAATAGAGGAGAAACTCTAGTTTCTTCCAAAGAACCCTAATTCTCATTCATCGCCATCAATCTAGTTTTAAATTTATGAATAGATAAGAGAAGTAATGTTTATTAGTCATCCATAGCTACTAAATCCTAAAGAATCCTACAAGGCTTCTTCATATAAATTTTCTTGATAATTCAATTAGATCTTGAAACAATTTTCTTGATTAAATCTTGAAACCATTTTCTTGATTTTCTTCAATTAGATCTTGAAACTATCTTCTTGATTTTCTTTATTTTCTCTCTTCTATATTTCTTTCAACCAATCTAAAGCAAGAACTATAAAATTCCACGAATCCCAGAGGACGACCCGTATTCACCACAGCTAAGCTACAAGCGACGCCGTGTTGATTGCGGTTACTAAAACTTCTAAACAAAACTTCTTTTCTTTTCTTTTCTTTTTCTCAAAGATTTTGAACCAATCAAATGGCGCCGTTACCGGGGATCCGTGCGTAATTTTTTCTTTCTTGCTATTTGGGTTGAAATATTATTATTCCATCAAAATATAAATCAAGAACGCATATTGTGCTTAACGATTAGTATGTGAATTTTTGCAAGGGAATCTGGAATCACTGTAGCAGGGAGATAAAGATTCAGAAGTATTCATCAAGACCATAGGAGTAAGAGAAGAAACTATAGAAAAAAGAATTTCAAAAACTATCAAGTTGGCCGCGGAACCGCGGCAAGAAGGCCATTCTCGCGGCGGAACCGCAGTGGCTTGGGTGAATTAAGGGTTCAAGTCTCTCTGGTATATTTTCTATCATCTTCTCTCTCTTCTGAAAAATTCCAATAACAATTTTTCTGTAGAATTCTTTGCAAAAATTCTCCGCTTAAAAAATCCTTGTTGCGTGTTTTGTTTTTGGGTTGTTTTTGTATATTGTAATACGGTCAATTAAGGGGTAAAGACCAAATTCAGATTAGGCGGGGATTTCATTACCCTTCCTAAACCCCACAAATCACAAAACGAGCATCCGCATCACCCTTCATTAATTAAGAAAATATCTGAACCGAGACTCTAAGGACCGTCGCGCTCAATTAGGACAGAGGAAGGTCGTGGGTAATTTACTGCTTATCCGCATTTCTTTTGTGGTGTCTAGGCAAGTGTGTCTAAGACAAGTGATTACTTAATTAGGCCCGCTATTTACGGTAATTCGTATAGCGAATACCTTCCACTTACCTGGAACTTACCTGGCCACAAGAGGGATAAAGAGGTAGTAGAGGATTGATCATGTAACTTGTTCTCTGGAAGTCTAGGAGCGGTCTAGTGACTTGACCTAGGTGACTATAGATCTAGGATTGATTGTGCATTTTGTGATTTGTCTAAGTCTGACTTTTTCAAAAACAATCTTTTCTTTTTACGTAATTCTCACAAACGCTGCCACTTGTGCTAAACCCGCTTAGTGCATGCTCGGTTGGACACGGGATTCTAGTGCCCGTCTTGTCCGCGTTTCTTTTATCGACTCCGAAGTCGGTATTTCTTCATTTTCTTTTTCCTCCCCACCCACAACATCGAACAAGATGAACGGTTCTCCATCAAATTTTAATAACACCATTCTGCCACCAGTCGTAGGTGCGCAGAATCCACCGTGTATCTATCTCCAAGAGAGATGCTACTCTATACGTGGTCCCTTTTCTACTTGTCTATCTATCCCACCAGCCAATGGGGATAATTTTGAAATCAAACCCCACTTTATCAACCTTTTACCTAAATTTCACGGGCTTGAGTCTGAAGACGTATACGTTTTTATCACCAAATTCGAAAACGTATGTGCTATGATGGGCACTTCATAACTTTCTGTGAATGCTATGCGTTTACGTTTTCTCCCGTTTACTTTGTGCGATTTAGCCGAAAATGGCTTTATAACACAACCGCACACTCTTTTTTCAATTGGGATGAATTCGTTATAGCATTCCTTAAGAAATTTTATCGCAATCATAAGACCGCCCGTGTTTGGAGCGAAATCAACCAGTTTACCCAGCTTCCCAATGAACCATTTTGGAAATGTTTTGAACGGTTTAAGGATCTTCTTGTCCAATGTCCTCATCACGGAATCCATAAATGGGATCTGTGCCGAATTATATATGAGGGCATTACTCCAGCGACAAAGCAGATGCTTGAAACCATGTGTCAGTGCAATTTCATGTTCAAAGCCGATAGTGAAGCCTGGAAATTTCTGGAAGATCTTGCTGAACACACTTTGCAGTGGGAAAGCGTTAAACCACTATCATCTAGGGGAGGTATCCATCAGTTTGATGTTTCCATCGCAGTAAAAGTCGAAATGGCTGCGATGCAAAAGAAACTCGAAGCTATGGAAAACAAATTTTTATTAGCCTCACTAAACCAGGTGACGCTCTCTAAAATCGTGTGTGGATGTTGTTCCGATCCATCGCATCTTACGGAAGAATGTCCTTTGAATTCTCTGTTTCAAGGTCAAGAACACACTAATGCTGTTTTTCAGCAGCGACCTAGAAACGATCTTTATTCTTCCATATATAATCAGGGTTGGAGGAATCACCCTAATTTTTCTTGGAACCAACACCTAACTCAAACTCAAAATACGGTTCCAAACCAAAATAACTATCAAAGGGTTCCTCCACAGCAACAACAACCACCACAGAGTCAGCACCTCTTTCAACCACAAACTTTTCAAAATCCGGCCAACAATTCTGCACTTTATACCAAAAACTCCTCTGCACTCGAACGAACCTTGGATATGCTTATAAAACATTGCATGCAAACGTCGGCTGATATAAAGTCTTCTATCGATACATTAACAAAGGACTCCGCCTCCTATGGAGAGAGTATAAAATTGATAGAAGCACAAATTGCACAATTAAATACCGCGATGAGTGCCAGAGAGAAAGGGAAACTTCCATCTCAACCCCTACCAAATCCTGGCCACTCACAATATCATAATGTGAATGCCATTATCACGTTGAGATCGGAAAGAGTGCTGAACAACCAAGTCGGTGAACAGGTTGATAATGAGGAATCAATCAATGATACTGTTTATCACCGAAAGCCGGGAAAGACAAACGTCTTGCCTGAATTTGGGGGCAGATGCTGTTTGGATTTATCCGTCCACCTCTCCGAAGATGCCAAATTGATTTATGACACCGTGTATCAGAGGTCTGGACGGATGCGGCCGTTGTAGCAGACTTCATCAGATTCCCCCTCGTTTGCGAGGAGTTTTTGATTATGGGGACGCTCTTCCCTGCAGACGCAAGCTATTGCAGTTAATTACGTTACCGCATCGCGGTGACTACTTTCTCCTGCTCAAGAAGTTCACTTCATGTCGTGTGTGTTTGTTTTAATTTTGGTTGCCCGTGGATTGTATACGGAGACTAATTTGTGTTGTCGCCCATAGGGCGTGGATTAGTCCAAATCCGTATATTCTTAGATTTGGGTTTGAGTTGATTTAAGGATCGTTAACCTTGTTTGAGATTAAGATCAACTTAAATATTTGTTAAGGATACGTTAATCCGATATTGGACTAAGATCTACTTTCGGGATCATTTTTGATCCAACAAAAGAGCAATCGGGCTTTATCGTTTTAGTTTAAGGACGTTACGGTCCACAGCTAGTATAAGGACATTACGGTCCATAGATAGTTTAAGGACATTACGGTCCATATTAGGATGTGCCCGCCTATTTGAGAGTACACTAAAGAGTTGTTGGTTATCGGGACCCACCACCTCTCTGAAAACGCTGAAGAATTACAAGGACATTTATCAGAGGAGTGAGGAGATGTGCCCTTGAACCAATGTTCGTTGGAAGATCAATAGTCGTGTTTGGGACTAAGACCAATTTGGAAAAAATGTGAGCACATGGGCTCGGTTGATCTGAATTAGGGACTTTTGGTCAACTTGGACTCAGCCCACTCAGTCTTTGAATAAAGTGTTAAACACTTGTTTGGGCTCAGTCCCTTTTCTGTGCAAACAGTGCACTGAGCATTGATATGGGCTCTGACGCTCACCCCTTACTTTATCCTCTCTCTCCTTTTTTTTGTTTTTTTATATGGAGTGTCAAACACTCTTTATGGCGCCCACGTGCGGAACACGTGAGGCGCTTGGCGTTGAGCGCTAACCACTGAGTGCTAAGCACTCTTTATTGAGCAGCGCCCACATGAGGGACGTGTGAGGCGCTTGGCGCTGAGCGCCAATCATTGAGTGCTAAGCACTCTTTATTTGAGCAGCACCCACGTGAGGGGCACGTAAGGCGCTTGACGCTTTTTCCTTCTTTGTGCATTTTTCTAAAAATGTTCAATTCTCTGTTCTCCCCTGGATCTTCAATCCCTAAGGAACAAATTCATCCCCATGAGAATTAAATTCTCATTTGTGGGAGATTTGTCTCATGGATCTCGGATCCAGGGGAAAGAACTATGTTCCTTATGAGGGTTAAACCCTCGGATATGCAAATGAGATGCTATGCTCTCTACTACTTTTATTTATCTTGAAGAAAGTTCTTCTTCTTTCTTCTCTCTTAAAGCTCTTTTTTTGCTTGCTCTTCTTTTTGAACTTGAAGTTTGGGGGGGGCTTCTCTGTATAAGACTTGAAGTCTTGAGGCCTTTATATAGTGGAGGCAAGTTTGTTGATTTAGTTAAAGAAATCTCTTATTGAGAGATCCTTAATTGATTTGGGAATTTTATCCACCATTGGATCTTTGATCCAAGAACTTCTGTTTTACAGAAGATATTTTTCTTGTTTTTAACAAGATTGGGAAAATATTTTCCATACAGAGCTTATTCTGTAGCTTGGTGATTTTTAATCACCATTGGATCTTTAATCCAACGGTGCTCTGTTTTACAGAGCGTAATCTTTCTTATTTAGAAAGATTGGGGAAAATATTTTCCCCTACAGGGCTTATTCTGTAGCTTGGTGATTTTTCTTAATCACCATTGGATTTTTAATCTAACAGTGCTCTGTTTTACAGAGAGTAATCTTTCTCGTTCAGGAAGATTTGAGGAATATTTTCTCAACAGAATTTAATTCTGTGTTTTGATGATTTATTATTTTCGTGGATCTTTGATCTAACGGCATAGAACTTTAAGTTCTCGCACTGGTGCCCTTGTGCGGGGTATGTGAGGCGCTGCCTCAGAGTTTTTAACTCTCGGCGCTGGCGCCCTCGTGCAAGGCACGTGAGGTGCTGCCTATTTTCAAATTTTGAATAGAGCCTTACTCTTCTATTATTAGGGAAAACAAATGCCCCCCACCGTTGCGCTCACGTAGCTCACACGTGGGTGTAGCGGTGGCAGCATTTCCGCCGTTGGATCTTGTTGGAAGTTGGATCGGCTTTCCCTGCCTATAAGTAGGGCCTTTGGCCCTTGAGATGACTGTTGTTCATCTTCTTTTGTTCTTCCTTCTTCTGAGAATTTAATTCTCCTTTCAGAGCTTAGATCTCTGCCCAAAGAAATCTCTTCTTAGAGTTGAACTCCGCCCAAAAATTTGGTAAGGATTATAATCGAACCCCTTGACAGAGCTTTGCTCTTCTGAGATTATAGATCTTAAAATGTATTTTAGGGTTTCTTTAACCCGTTAATTAGAACATTGTTCATCTTTCATGAAGAACTCTTAAGAGTTTGTTTTACAGATCTTAAAGATCTTGGGGTTTTACTCTTTAAAATGCTTTGCTTTTGAGGGTTCTGGTAGATTATACCATTGTTTTTACAGAGCATAGCTCTTTAGAAATTTTTGGGGAAATTTTATACCCCTCTTAATTACATTTGACAGATATGATTCCCGTCTGCAGAGCACTGCTCTTAAGGGAGTTCAACACCTTGGCCCAATGAGTTTCTCATTAAATGAGAATCTTTTTAGGATTCCATCCTTACTAAGTGACTGTCTCATCAATGATGAGCCGTCACTTTGATTTTGTGGTCCCCCTTGGTCCCTTTCTCCTCCATTGCAGTATGGTACAATTTTAAAGTACCAAGTGTCAGAATTCAGATTATAGCGTTGGCAACTAACCCTCGCCTTTTTTCGTGCAGGCACCATGGCTTTGGATTCTTCATTTCCTTTTTTCGTTCAGCGCCTTCGCCAACGCGCCCGTGGATCGGGAAGTCTTTGCGCTCATTAAAGATCACGACCTGGAGCAGAAATCTCTTCATCTATAGGGGTCGTGGTACAATCAGATTATTCAGGGTCGGCGCAGTTTTTCTTGTGCAGTACCCTCAGAGCCCATTTCATCAATTCACTACGCCAACTCGCCTCAAGTGAATTACGCTGTAGAGGAGGTTAACTGGACCTCAAAGGGTCGTCTTCAGCCTTCTATGGCTTCAATACCCGTACAGTCTCCGATGGCTTTGGATATCTTGGGGCGACGCATATATCAAGGTGAGTCGCGCCCTTGAGGACAAGTATATATGATTGGTTGACTCCTCGCCATTCAGCTGGATACCTGCAATGGGCTCAGTACATATTGTCAGCCAAGAAGTCGTTGTTGCTGAAGCTCGTGTTGTATCCTGCAATTTATGTGTCGCTTTTTCAATATCCTGCGCCGCATGTATGGTGGGTCAAAGCTTTCCTGGAGCAATGGAACATCCTGACTCACACCTTTCTTCTTTCGGACCGGGAAGTTTCGATTTCCTTAGAAGAGTTCGCGGAAATTTCGGGCTTACCCATCAGAGGGGAACATTATGAGGAGATACTTCCCCCTGACAAGTACATCTTCTCCACTAAATCAGTGGTGATGGGCCTTACCCCGGAGAATGCCATTCAACATCAATTCCTGAGCCTGATGAAGGTGTTCAACATTTACGATAGTCTATTTCTAGAGTCTGGAGGGCATGGAGTTAGCTTCACAGACTTTATCGCTCGCTTTCTTCGCCCAGAAGTCTTGTCAAAACAAGCCGCGAAATTCGCTAAGCTTGACGACCCGTTCTGTTTCGGTTTGGATAACCAGCCGACGGCGGAAGCAGATTTAAGAAGTTTCTTCATTCCAGACACCCCGGTCGTCCCTTTTGTAGAGCTCGCTGCTACAGACGTCGATGAAGAGACGTTCTTCCTGGGGTTTTGGCTTATGGTTGAACTGGTTCGTGCTTCCGATGCACCCTCGCTATGTGAGGCCGTCAGCCTTTTACCCAGCCCACAGAATGGTTGCGGGGACGCATGTGGCCGTTGGGATTGCAAGGCTGTCTCTTCTATACCACGGCCTGAGCTTAGCAGCGGATACTACTCAACCTGGGGTAAAACCTGTACATCTTCCGTTGCACTACTTTACGTCCTGGGTCGAGATGCACGTGCTTGGTGCTTTCGGAGTCCACAAACGGCCCTGCTTCTACGACAGCTATAACTTTCCCCAGGTCATGTTTCTAATTGATGCTTCCGCATTAGATCCGTCGCAGCGAGAGGCTCGACATCTGGTACTTCGCCCGTGTATGGTCGGGGATAGTATGACTTTTGTAGACAAAGTCTTAACTATCGGCAAGGAATCTACTAAGGCAGTGCAACCGCTGCGTGATACTTTCAAAGACGGGGCTCCTACGTTGAAGGCTCGGGAACTCCTGCACTTATATTCGATCAGGCCAGGCTTTCTAGTGTTCAGGCAAGGCGCTTCGGCATTGTTCATGAGGTATAACCCGCACCATTTCGCTTAACAGTCGGGTTACAATCAGGGTGTCTCGCTCGAGGCTTTCTTAGCCGAGCCGGTCGCTACGGAAGAGGGTATCCGCAGCGCGCTGCACCACTTTATGCGGCTAAATACGGGGTCTAACTTTCTCATCAGCGAGCCGAGCTACGTGCCGAAAGCTTCAAATGCCTACGTGGCATGGTACCAACATGCGACGGGTGCTGTTATCACGGAAGAGAGGCGGATATTACTTGATCATAAGGACGCTGTCCCAGCTGGTAACCCAGCAGTCCCTTTGAAGCGACGGACTGTCGTTCGTCCTTCCTTAAGAGAAGTCGCTACGGTTGTGGTCCCGCGTGCCTTCTATGAAAAGCCTCCACCCCGTGTTCCCGGAGAGGTGGTAGCCGTATGTTCACACCATAATATTGCATTATTATATTTCTCATTCTTATTCGTTTTATAAATAAACAGGTGCTTTTGACGCATGTCTGCTACATGTTACATGTTACAGGTTCTTGGACAGAAAACAGTGAAAACAATGAAAAGACGATGAAAAAGTGGATTTTGACCAACAAACAGAAGACTCTTGATCAAGCCTACATCGAAGGACGGTTCACAATTAACAAGGCAACGCAAGGTCCAAAATTACAAAGCGAACGGTTAAAAATCCATTGCAAATTGTTCACTGAAGATCTGGAACCAATGTAGAAGCCCAATTGATAAAAGAACCAAGGAATCAGAAGCCCAAAGAGACACAGAACAAAACCCTAAAGTTTCAGCAACCAAGCTTGCCAAAGGGCCGCGGAAACGCGGCCCAACCCTGCCATTGCCGCGGTTCCGCGGCCATATGAAGCCCGGAGAAAAAAGTCTTTTTACCATAATTTGGGTGCTGCGCTGAATAGTCAATCTAGGGCTATTTTCGTAAATGTAGACATGCGAGTCATTGTAACCCTAGGGTTTCCTATCTTCTATAAATAGGAACTCTAAAGTTTGTAAACCTTATGCCTCCTTTTAATAATAAATTCCAGAATTCTTTTGGAGAGCATCGGTGCCTCTTTTCAATTCATTAATTCAGATCTGACAACCTGCGTTGATGTTTGGAGAGAGCCATCTGTAAGTAGTTTTAATTAATTGCTCTAGTCTAGATTTTAATTCTTTGCCCTAAGTAGATTTAATTCCTTGCCTTAGATAATTGTTAAGAGTTAGCTTTGGGGAAGGCTTTTGAGAGATGAGATCTCTCATCCCTTCCTTACCCATTATATATTATCAATAGGACTCCATGCATATACGCATACACCGCGCCCTACGGCATCCTACCCCTCGAAGTAACGATGACACCGTAGTATAAAGGCCCGGTTGTGCGCGTTTTCCATGGAGGTTAGGGTAAGGATCTCTAAAGGAAAGACAAGAACCTAGAGGAAGGAACACCTTCCCGAATGGATCTAATCCCCTTTATTGATAATTACCATAACTCCTCATAGATCTTCATTCGGGTATAGAAAGCGTTGAGATTTACTTGCATGTCCAAACCATCCCTAAACCTAATCCTAGCAAGACTAGATCTAGATAATCTTAGATAGATAGATTTAGATTTTAGATTTAATAATCAATCCAAACTCCCTTCGGAATTAGCTCGTTGGCGCGATTAGGAGATTCACAACATCCCTGTGGACCGACCTGTACTCACCGGCTAGCTGCAAAGCGACGCCGTTCTTGATTGCGGTAATAGATAGTTTTTGAGATAAATCAAATGGCGCCGTTGCCGGGGATGGCGTAGAAATTTCCTTTTTGCGATTTCGGGTTAATCTTAAATTAAAAAATCATAAAAATCTATAAAAAAAAATATATAAAAATATATCATCTGTTATTTTTGGAAAGGGTACTTTGTTGTGTGAATCTTGCAGGAACAAATTCGGATCTGGAAATATTCAGAAGGCGAAACAGAAAACATCTGATCTCAACAGCAGGGGATTAATCCAACAGAACAACAGAAGAAAAAAGAAGGGCCAATTCAACAAGCAGACAGCGGATCCGCCGCGATAACCCAGCTTAAACCGCAGAAACGCGGTGCTTTGGAGGAATCAGAAGCCCCAAATTTTTCTGGGGTTCCGAGCCGACTTCCCCACCGCGGAACCGCGGTGGGAACCTCCTTTTGGCCGCGGAAGGGCGGCAATCTCGCGATATCATCTGGCAAAATTTTTTCTGTAAGCTCCGCTCTTTCTCCTCTGTAATTTTTGAAATATCTTTTCTGAAAATTCCTGCAGGATTCCGTGCGCTATAAAAATATTTCCCCTTCCAAATAACAATCTTGTGCAGGATTTTTGCGCCTCGCTTAAATTAGAAATTGATTGCAAGTAATATTTTTCTGTTGCATATCTTTTCTCGAAAATCTTTTTGCAAGAAATCAAATAAAGATAAAAAGGAAAAGGAAAATTTTTATTAGAAAACGTGCCAACTTTTGCCGCAAATAAATCTTTGCACCACAACAAACTTTCTTTCTTTCACCCTTTCTTCTTACAACATGGGTACCCCACATAATAAATCACTTTCCGAACTTTGGTATCCCAAACCTAATTTTGTATCGTACGTCAATTTGTTCGGTCAATTTAAAGACGATCCTTCCCTGCCAAAATTTTTTTTGAAAGATCAAATAGAAGCGTCTAGGAGAAACAGTTTGACTTTTCAACCCACTTTGTGTCAACCAAGTCAACCTTTACCACCTCCATATGTTGATACCACTTTTTCAAGTCCTTCTGTCACTCCTAAGCCGATGTCCATTGCTGAGCATATTGCTCAATCTCGCAGCCGATCTTTCACCCCTCTCCACTCATCTAGTTCTAGGGATCCGCACGATTATTCACCTTTTTATCCATATGTTGACCCTACCCTTGCCCAACCACCCACTTCCTACCAGTCCTACCCGACATTTCCACCCTTACTAGACACTGTTTTTACACAGCCTGTTGGGAGTTTTGCATATATACACCATTTTGAATATTTTACCGAAACCCCCTCACCACCTAAGTCTAGTTTGGAAGAGTCGTTGGAGGCTTATATTGCAGCAACAAATAAAATGACTAAGAATGTGGAAGCGTCCTTGGCCGCCCTTATGCAACCTACTGAACCGGTAGCTAGTGTCCTGCTAGCTCCAAATCTTTCAATGTATAAGGAGGCGGTTGGACAGAGTGAGAATGTGAGAGGATTTACAAATCAAACCTACCCATACCCAATTGAAGCCCACAACTCCGGTTTTCCATCGATTGTTCTAACTGACTCACAAGTTGAAAATAAAAAAGAGTTATGTGATTTTGTAGTGCTTGATTTGCCAAATTGTGAAGAACCCCTTTCGAGTGAAACCACACCTAATCCGTTTGACCTTTACACCTCCACTCTAGAACCTACATTGATAAACATCCATGCTTTTGAGGAGGTGTCTAAAGAAATTAACTTTCACTTGATTGAGGATATAGACGCCGGGAATATTTCGGATGATGAACCTGTCGATTTGATTGAAATTTTGTGTCCAATTCATCATCTTGAGTTATTAAATGTTTCTCCCGAACTTCATATGCGTCTTGATTTTGATGATAATGGCATGGATGAGGAAAATATTGAGGAAAATTATGAGGATGGTAATGAAGAGAGTATTGAGAAAAATATTGAGGTTGAACCATTTTTATTTGATGTGTCGGATTTTCCAATTCATCCTCATGAACCTTTACCTAAATCACCCTCCCTCCTTTCCATCGTTCCGACCACGCATAATATCACGCTTGAAGACTGTAAGCTTGAAAAATTTTCCTTCGAATCTGACACAGTTTTCACAGCCGTTACCACTTACGGGTGTTTCACTTTTTCGGACGATATTGATGACTCACCGCCCGAGTTTGAGTCCTTTACATTTTCAGATGAGTTAGTTGAACCATCAGACTCGGTTGCTTATAGTAGTTTCGAACCATTAATGGAATCGTTCAAGTTCGAGACAATTTACTACGGTGAGAATGATACTATCCCTAATTCACTCCCTTTCGTCTTTCCTATTGTTCCGACCGTGCAAGTGACCGTTACGCTTTCATCTCCAATACCAAGTTCGGCGTATCCATGCTTTCTTGCGAATCTTGAGGGATTTGACCCCATTTCTCGACAGGTTGATAGGTTAGCGCAATCGCTTTTAACACATAGGTCATCACAAATTGCGCTAATTTATTCCCTCAATTTACACCCTCAAGATCGTACTCCACTTCTTTCTCTTTTCCATCATTCTTCTCCCCCACCGAGACCATATTCTACCTTTCTTTCCACACGGTCTCGTGTGTTTCTCATTTCTTTCCTCTACACCCCATTATTTCACCAACTCGGCCATTACCACGATAAGATTTTTGAATGGTTGGTGCTAACCTTTGGCTTGTGTAAGACCAAGCTTAAGTTTGGGGGGAACCTTGTTGTATATATGTATATATATTTTTGTTTTCTTTTTCTTATAAAAAAATAAAAAATAATAAAAATTCAAAACATTAAAAATATAAAAAAAATTATAAATAAATAAACAGGGGAGTGCCGGTATTTTGACCCTCTTGGTTTAGCATGACAGTGAGGACACTGTCAAGTTCAAGTTTGGGGGTATGCTCGGTACGTTCTCTTCCTTCGCATTCATTTGTATATATTTTTGCATTTGCATACTTATTTCAAAACCCAGAAAAATTGAAAATTTTCAAAAAATTATAAAAATTATTGTATTCAATTTCGGCATAATTGACTTGAGTTTGACAAAAAGGTTAACTGGCTAGGAACAACTAGATCTTAGACTTAGTAAATTAAAAACCCTAAAGAAAACCTTCCTTAAAGTTTAACGGTAGAAACTATATGTCTTTGTAGTTTATTTAGAAATAGGCAAATTTTGGGTTCAGTTCTTGGGCTAAGTTGAAACAAAGGAAGAGTATTGATATTTTTATTAGAGTATAAGTTTGAAAAATAATTCCTAGTTTAAGTCTAGATTCTGAAAATGTATACCCTACAAATTGCACAATCACGCACCTTGAAACTTGGAATAGTAGAAGAGACCTTGAAATGCTCTTGTCTAAAGTCCTTAGTACAATGAAAATAAAAGAAAAAAAAGTGAATAAAGGGAAAAAATGAACACTGGTTTTTGTGATTACTTAAGGCTGCAAAAATAGAAAAATATTTAGCAAGGGTGCTTCATCATCTAGTGCCTTAGACCAACTGGTTTGGAAGTCACTGCTAAAGCCTTGGGTGTTGCAAGACTAGGAAATACGCTTTAAAGTGTAAACGCATTTTGTAATCGGTCGTTAGTACCTCAAGAAGTATTAACGGTCGCATGAAGGATGTGTAAGCAAAATTCAATTAAAAATTCACCAATTAATAAGTGCTTCGGACAATGGACAAGAGTACGATTGCTTGATTTGAATTTCCAAGTGTACGGGTGATTTATACACACACGTGGGGATATGTGATTGGAGTTTAGATGAGAGATAGGAGTGAAGAATAGAACTTGTATCTTTAATAGAGTTGATAAAAATTCCTAAGTGGAGATGGAACCCTAGAAGGAAAACTTAAGAAATGTCGAAAGCTAAGTAAGTCTGCAGAACATATATAATCTTAAGTTAAATGATGAGAAAGTGTGAAGCATATAGGTAGATAATTTACGAGTCGACGATAATAGAATTCCTTGTTAGAAAACCAAATTGGAGAATTAAAGTCGAAAAGCCAAATTGATAGGATTTTGTGGGTGTAATCCGCTGAAAACCCTCAGGAGACAACACTCCTCCTACTAGGGACACCTAGAGGTTTAACGGCTTGTTGCACGTGCTCAGTGCAATCGCGTTTCCCTGCGAAAGAGCGGTTAGGTTTTTAGAATAAACTAATAAGTTTGGTCGAGGACGAGCAAAAGATAAGTTTGGGGGTATTTGTTCACACCATAATATTGCATTATTATATTTTCCATTCTTATTCGTTTTATAAATAAACAGGTGCTTTTGACGCATGTCTGCTACATGTTACAGGTTACAGGTTCTTGGACAGAAAACAGTGAAAACAATGAAAAGAAGATGAAAAAGTGGACTTTGACCAACAAACAGAAGACTCTTGATCAAGCCTACATCGAAGGACGGTTCACAATTAACAAGGCAGTGCAAGGTCCAAAATTACAAAGCGAACGGTTAAAAATCCATTGCAAATTGTTCACTGAAGATCTGGAACCAATATAGAAGCCCAATTGATAAAAGAACCAAGGAATCAGAAGCCCAAAAAGACCCAGAACAAAACCCTAAAGTTTCAGCAACCAAGCTTGCCAAAGGGCCGCGGAACAGCGGACCAAGCCTGCCATTGCCGCGGTTCCGCGGCCATATGAAGCCCGGAGAAAAAAGTCTTTTTACCATAATTTGGGTGCTGCGTTGAATAGTCAACCTAGGGCTATTTTCGTAAATGTAGACATGCGAGTCATTGTAACCCTAGGGTTTCCTATCTTCTATAAATAGGAACTCTAAAGATTGTAAACCTTATGCCTCCTTTTAATAATAAATTCCAGAATTCTTTTGGAGAGCATCGGTGCCTCTTTTCAATTCATTAATTCAGATCTGACAACCTGCGTTGATGTTTGGAGAGAGCCATCTGTAAGTAGTTTTAATTAATTGCTCTAGTCTAGATTTTAATTCTTTGCCCTAGGTAGATTTAATTCCTTACCTTAGATAATTGTTTAGAGTTAGCTTTGGGGAAGGCTTTTGAGAGATGAGATCTCTCATCCCTTTCTTACCCATTATATATTTTCAATAGGACTCTATGCATACACGCAAACACCACGCCCTACGGCATCCTACCCCTCGAGGTAACGATGACGCCGTAGTATAAAGGCTCAGTTGTGCGCGTTTTCCATGGAGGTTAGGGTAAGGATCTCTAAAGGAAGGACAAGAACCTAGAGGAAGGAACACCTTCCCGAATGGATCCAATCCCCTTTATTGATAATTACCATAACTCCTCATAGATCTTCATTCGGGTATAGAAAGCGTTGAGATTTACTTGCATTTCCAAACCATCCCTAAACCTAACCCTAGCAAGACTAGATCTAGATAATCTTAGATAGATAGATTTAGATTTTAGATTTAATAATCAATCCGAACACACTTCGGAATTAGCTCGTTAGCGCGATTAGGAGATTCACAACATCCCTGTGGACCGACCCGTACTCACCGGCTAGCTGCAAAGCGACGCCGTTCTTGATTGCGGTAATAGATAGTTTTTGAGATAAATCAAATGGCGCCGTTGCCGGGGATGGCGTAGAAATTTCCTTTTTGCGATTTCGGGTTAATCTTAAATTAAAAAATCATAAAAATCTTTAAAAATATATATATATAAAAAATATATCATCTGTTATTTTTTGAAAGGATACTTTGTTGTGTGAATTTTGCAGGAACAAATTCGGATCTGGAAATATTCAGAAGGCGAAACAGAAAACATCTGATCTGAACAGCAGGGGATTAATCCAACAGAACAACAGAAGAAAAAGGAAGGGCCAATTCAACAAGCAGACCGCGAATCCGCCGCGATAACCCAGCTTAAACCGCGGAAACGCGGTGCTTTGGAGGAATCAGAAGCCCCAAATTTTTCTGGGGTTCCGAGCCGACTTCCCCACCGCGGAACCGCGGCCGGAACCTCCCTTTGGCCGCGGAAGGGCGGCAATTTCGCGATATCATCTGGCAAAAATTTTTCTGTAAGCTCCGCTCTTTTTCCTCTGTAATTTTTGAAATATCTTTTCTGAAAATTCCTACAGGATTCCGTGCGCTATAAAAATATTTCCCCTTCCAAATAACAATCTTGTGCAGGATTTTTGCGCCTCGCTTAAATTAGAAATTGATTGCAAGTAATATTTTTCTGTTGCGTATCTTTTCTCGAAAATCTTTTTGCAAGAAATCAAATAAAGATAAAAAGGAAAAGGAAAATTTTTATTAGAAAACTTGCCAACTTTTGCCGCAAATAAATCCTTGCACCACAACAAACTTTCTTTCTTTCACCCTTTCTTCTTACAACATGGGTACCCCACATAATAAATCACTTTCCGAACTTTGGTATCCCAAACCTAATTTTGCGTCGTACGTCAATTTGTTCGGTCAATTTAAAGACGATCCTTCCCTACCAAAAATTTCTTTGAAAGATCAAATAGAAACGTCTAGGAGAAACAGTTTGACTTTTCAACCCACTTTGTGTCAACCAAGTCAACCTTTACCACCTCCATATGTTGATACCACTTTTTCAAGTCCTTCTGTCACTCCTAAGCTGATGTCCATTGCTGAGCATATTGCTCAATCTCGCAGCCGATCTTTCACCCCTCTCCACTCATCTAGTTCTAGGGATCCGCACGATTATTCACCTTTTTATCCACATGTTGACCCTATCCCTGCCCAACCACCCACTTCCTACCAGTCCTACCCGACCTTTCCACCCTTACTAGACACTGTTTCTACACAGCCTGTTGGGAGTTTTGCATATCTATACCATTTTGAATCTTTTACCGAAATCCCCTCACCACCTAAGTCTAGTTTGAAAGAGTCGTTGGAGGCTTATATTGCAGCAACAAATAAAATGACTAGGAATGTGGAAGCGTCCTTGGCCGCCCTTATGCAACCTACTGAACCGGTAGCTAGTGTCCCGCTAGCTCCAAATCTTTCAATGTATAAGGAGGCGGTTGGACAGAGTGAGAATGTGAGAGGATTTACAAATCAAACCTACACATACCCAATTGAAGCCCACAACTCTGGTTTTCCATCGATTGTCCTAACTGACTCACAGGTTGAAAATAAAAATGAGTTGTGTGATTTTGTAGTGCTTGATTTGCCAAATTGTGAAGAACCCCTTTCGAGTGAAACCACACCTAATCCGTTTGACCTTTACACCTCCACTCTAGAACCTACATTGATAAACATCCATGCTTTTGAGGAGGTGTCTAAAGAAATTAACTTTCACTTGATTGAGGATATAGACGCCGGGAATATTTCGGATGATGAACCTGTCGATTTGATTGAAATTTTGTGTCCAATTCATCATCCTGAGTTATTAAATGTTTCTCCCCAACTTCATATGCGTCTTGATTTTGATGATAATGGCATGGATGAGTTAAATATTGAGGAAAATTATGAGGATAGTAATGAGGAGAGTATTGAGGATAATATTGAGATTGAACCATTTTTATTTGATGTGTCGGATTTTCCAATTCATCCTCATGAACCTTTACCTAAATCACCCTCCCTCCTTTCCATCGTTCCGACCACGCCTAATATCACGCTTGAAGACTGTGAGCTTGAAAAATTTTCCTTCGAATCTGACACAGTTTTCACAGCCGTTACCACTTACAGGTGTTTCACTTTTTCGGACGATATTGATGACTCACCGCCCGAGTTTGAGTCTTTTACATTTTCAGATGAGTTAGTTGAACCATCAGACTCGGTTGCTTATAGTAGTTTCGAACCATTAATGGAATCGTTCAAGTTCGAGACAGTTTACTACGGTGAGAATGATACTATCCCTAATTCACTCCCTTTCGTCTTTCCTATTGTTCCGACCGTGCAAGTGACCGTTACGCTTTCATCTCCAATACCAAGTTCGGCGTATCCATGCTTTCTTGCGAATCTTGAGGGATTTGACCCCATTTCTCGACAGGTTGATAGGTTAGCGCAATCGCTTTTAACATATCGGTCATCACAAATTGCGCTAATTTATTCCCTCAATTTACACTCTCAAGATCGTACTCCACTTCTTTCTCTTTTCCATCATTCTTCTCCCCCACCGAGACCATATTCTACCTTTCTTTCCACACAGTCTCGTGTGTTTCTCATTTCTTTCCTCTACACCCCATTATTTCACCAACTCGGCCATTACCACGATAAGATTTTTGAAGGGTTGGTACTAACCTTTGGCTTGTGTAAGGCCAAGCTTAAGTTTGGGGGGAACCTTGTTGTATATATGTATATATATTTTTGTTTTCTTTTTCTATAAAAAAAATAAAAAATAATAAAAATTCAAAACATTAAAAATATAAAAAAATTATAAATAAATAAACAGGGGAGTGCCGGTATTTTGACCCTCTTGGTTTAGCATGACAGTGAGGACGCTGTCAAGTTCAAGTTTGGGGGTATGCTCGGTACGTTCTCTTCCTTCGCCTTCATTTGTACATATTTTTGCATTTGCATACTTATTTCAAAACCCAGAAAAATTGAAAAATTTCAAAAAATTATAAAAATTATTGTATTCAATTTTGGCATAATTGACTTAAGTTTGACAAAAAGATTAACTGGCTAGGAACAACTAGATCTTAGACTTAGTAAATTAAAAACCCTAAAGATAACCTTCCTTAAAGTTTAACGGTAGAAAGTATATGTCTTTGTAGTTTATTTAGAAATAGGCAAATTTTGGGTTCAGTTCTTGGGCTAAGTTGAAACAAAGAAAGAGTATTGATGTTTTTATTAGAGTATAAGTTTGAAAAATAATTTCTAGCTTAAGTCTAGATTCTGAAAATGTATACCCTACAAATTGCACAATCACACACCTTAAAACTTGGAATAGTAGAAGAGACCTTGAAATGCTCTTGTCTAAAGTCCTTAGTACAATGAAAATAAAAGAAAAAAAAAGTGAATAAAGGAAAAAAAAATGAACACTGGTTTTTGTGATTACTTAAGGCTGCAAAAATAGAAAAATATTTAGCAAGGGTGCTTCATCACCTAGTGCCTTAGACCAACTGGTTTGGGAGTCACTGCTAAAGCCTTGGGTGTTGCAAGACTAGGAAGTACGCTTTAAAGTGCAAACGCATTTTGTAATTGGTCGTTAGTACCTCAAGAAGTATTAACGGTCGCATGAAGGATGTGTAAGCAAAATTCAATTAAAAATTCACCAATTAATAAGTGCTTCGGACAATGGACAAGAGTACGATTGCTTGATTTGAATTTCCAAGTGTATGGGTGATTTATACACACACGTGGGGATATGTGATTGGAGTTTAGATGAGAGATAGGAGTGAAGAATAGAACTTGTATCTTTAATAAAGTTGATAAAAATTCCTAAGTGGAGATGGAACCCTAGAAGGAAAACTTAAGAAATGCCGAAAGCTAAGTAAGTCTGCAGAACATATATAGTCTTAAGTTAAATGATGAGGAAGTGTGAAGCATATGGGTAGATAATTTACGAGTCGATGATAATAGAATTCCTTGATAGAAAACCTAATTGGAGAATTAAAATCGAAAAGCCAAATTGATAGGATTTTGTGGGTGTAATCCGCTGAAAACCCTCAGGAGACAACACTCCTCCTACTAGGGACACCTAGAGGTTTAACGGCTTGTTGCACGTGCTCAGTGCAATCGCGTTTCTCTGCGAAAATGCGGTTAGGTTTTTAGAATAAACTAATAAGTTTGGTCGAGGACGAGCAAAAGATAAGTTTGGGGGTATTTGTTCACACCATAATATTGCATTATTATATTCCCCATTCTTATTCGTTTTATAAATAAACAGGTGCTTTTGACGCATGTCTGCTACATGTTACAGGTTACAGGTGTAAGTCCATGCTACCTCTCCCGGTACTTTCGGGCATGCGAAATTTGGTGAAAAACAATTTTCTTAGAGGTGGTAACATGTACTCAAAACCGGATCTTTGTTAAACATCTAACTAACAACCTAACTACGAGTTGCTAACTACTCGGTTAGGGGGTTATACCTTTCTTTTTCTCGAACTCCTTCGTCTTCAAGCTTCGATGGTCGTCTGAATCGGCTTCTCCCCGTCGTCTCCTTGCGCCGAAGATAGATCCACCTGAAAGCTTCAACCTTTGGCTCCTTCTTCGAACTTTGAAGAAACTAGTTCACTCGGTTTGCTAAACCTTATGAACTAGAGTGAGTAGAGAAGAGTTTGTATGGGATTTTATCTATGGTTCTTGGTTCTCAACTCATGAGACAAGTGAACCATAGAATCAAGAGAAGGAGAGCAAGAGGAGGAGATGAGAGCTCAAGAACAAGAGAGAGAATGAGCATGAAAGAATGAGAGAAGGCTTTTCTCTCTTGGCTCTCATAATCCAAAACCATCATCACAAAAATAATAATCAAGTATTGTGTAAAATGGTTCAAGTCAAAATGGCTAAATCATTTCATGCACTCATTTCTCACAAAAGAAACAAGCAAGTAAAAAGTCTTTGCCATGAAATGATAGCCATTGTCATCATGATGGTCAACTAGTCCAACCTAGTCAACCGGTCAACAAAGTCAACAAGTCAACCCCTCAACAACCATGTCACCACAATACTTAATTAATATTATTGTTAATCATATATCATATTCTTACTAGGGTTGACCAAAAAGTCAATAGTCAACAGTCAACGGTCAACAACCCTAATGAGAATCCTCTGCCTCTGTCTCTCCGTCAACTGTGCATACACACCCGCATCCGCGTTCCGAGGAACACGAATACATACTGGATAAATCCAATCCCAAAAGGTACACTAGGATCTGGCTTAAACCAAAGCCCGCTAGTGTAAACTGTCCGGACACTGTACGTGCACAAGTGCACGGATGTGACCGAACCCTGTCGCAAAACCATGCGACCTGTCGCAAAACCATGCGACCTCTACTCTTTTGCCTAAAGGCGAATAGCTTTCTGTGTGGGACTCTAAAGACTCGACACTACGCTGGCAGTGGGTTTAACCACAGACCGCAAGCGGCACTAGCTGTGCGTAACGGTCCCCAGGTAGATGCCGACAAGAAGACTGACGAGGCGAAACCCATCTGAACTCCTACTGAGCCTGAATGTGACATTCTCCGTACAGTCCGGTCTGTTCGTCTGATACATCGCATGGCGGGCCTAGGGGGCGGTAAACGTCAGTCCCCCAATAGCGGTACAAGTCGTGTCGGAGTGAAGCCCAAAACACCCTGAGATAACACTGGAAGCCTACCAGTATATCTCGTTTGCCCTGGCCAGGGACTACTCGTGTAATGGCTCTTCTAGACACAGCGTGATGTCAACCCCCAATACCGGGAGAGACGAATCCTGTCTAACCGTCACTGCCTCCAAGTGCTTCGGGACTGCACCCAACTACCACCTGTTTGCACGACTCCTTTGAGCCGTGGTAGGGTAGTAATCAAAATACAGTGGGAACACACTCGAGGCGAAGTGACAGTGTCAAGTCAGGGGACTAAGCTGTACTCATGTCACCTGGGAACTGATAACTGACGATAGGCATAATACCAACTAGTCAGTTCCCGACGAGTCCTGTCCAGTGTACTCGTAACCCAACGAGCACCCGCATACTCTCTCAAGTACGACGTACCGACGGCTGTGGGACAGACCGTCTCCCACACTGGGATGAGAAGCGCATGCGCTAGTCTACTCCGGAGAATCGATGCCCTGTCTCGATAGTCCTGCGACCAGGGACCTGCATAAGGATGTGCTTATAGATTACCCAGCCCCACTAGTGTGACTGCCATCACAACGCTGGTAATCAAGCAAAGATCCTAAGGGCTCCACTAATGTGTATAGGCGATATACTAAAATAAACACATGTACACATTGAAGTAGAAACAAACCAAGTAGCATACTACTATTTTGAGCAAGATTGTATATACAAGGTGAATATCCCAAGCTTCCATTAAGTAATATACAAACTAGTATGATACAGTAATGGCCTCTAGGGTATATACACTAACAATTTCCCACTTGCACTAAGGCCATGTACTGGCGTATCGAAGACCTATCATCTCGATCAGCCGCTCGAACTGAGTCTGGGGCAAGGCCTTGGTGAATGGATCTGCAGTGTTATCTTCTGAAGCAACTCTCCGAACCTCGATCTCCTGGCGATCCACGATCTCCCTGATCAGGTGATACCGCCTCAAGATGTGTCTGGATCTCTGATGGGACCTGGGTTCCTTCGCTAAAGCTATAGCCCCGTTGTTGTCGCAATACAGAGGTATTGGATCAACAATGGACGGAACCACCTGAAGTTCTTTCAAGAACTTCCTCATCCAGACAGCTTCTTTTGCGGCATCAGATGCAGCGATGTATTCCGCTTCCATCGTCGAGTCTGCAACGGTTTCCTGTTTGGAACTCTTCCAACACACCGCCCCTCCATTGAGGGTAAAGACAAAACCCGACATGGACTTGGAATCATCCTTGTCACTCTGGAAGCTGGAGTGAGCAAAGGCCTCGATCTGGAGGTCTTTTCCGCCATACACCAAGAACATCTCCTTAGTCCTTCTCAGGTACTTGAGAATGTTCTTTACTGCTATCCAGTGTTTCTCCCCAGGGTTTGACTGATACCGGCTTACCACACTCAGTGCATAAGCTACATCCGGTCTGGTACACAACATCGCATACATTATAGAGCCTACCGCAGAAGCGTAGGGTATAATAGACATGCGATCCCTCTCCAAATCAGTCTTGGGAGACATCTCTTTAGAGAGGGTGATCCCGTGACAAGCCGGTAGGTTACCGCGCTTGGAATCTTCCATACTGAATCTTTTCAGTATGGTGTCGATGTACCTGGACTGTGAAAGTCCTAATATCCTCTTAGATCTATCACGATGGATCCAGATCCCCAGGATGTATGAGGCATCACCCAGGTCTTTCATGGAGAACCTGTGTGACAAGAACCCCTTGACAGATTGTAGCATAGGAATGTCATTTCCTATTAAGAGAATGTCATCCACGTACAAAACGAGGAATACTACAGTTCTCGCTACAAATCTACAATAGATGCATGGTTCATCTGGATTTTTGATAAAGCCAAATTCCTTGACCGTCTAATCAAAACAGATGTTCCAACTCCGCGATGCCTGCTTTAGTCCATAGATGGACTTAAGCAACTTGCACACCTTTCCGCTGCTCCCACTCTTAATGAAACCCTCTGGTTGGTCCATATAGACACACTCCTCTAAATTTCCATTTAGAAAAGCGGTCTTTACGTCCATTCTTTGTTGGTGTACATGGACTCCATTTCGGTCCGCATTGCATCCAGCCATTTTACTGAGTCAACGCTCTGAACGGCCTGCTGGAAGCTAGTAGGCTCATCATAATCTATGATGCAATCCTCTCTATCCCCGTCTATGAGAAAACCGTAGTATCTCTCGGGCGGATGAGACTGCCTACTACTCCTGCGGAGCGGCGTAGGAATGTCCTGTTCTTTTGAACCCTCTGGTTCCACTAAGCTTTCAGTAATAGCTCGAGGTTCTGGAATTTCTTCCAGTTCTACTGTGCTCCCACTTATCTGGGTTTCTAAAAACTCAGTTTCCAAGAAGTAGGTATGACGAGAAACAAGAACTTTTTGTTCCTCTTCGCAGTAGAAGAAATATCCCTTGGAGTTCTTTGGATATCCCACGAACTTACACTGTACTGAGCGTGCCTCGAGCTTGTCCGCATGCTGCTTTTTAACAAAAGCTGGACATCCCCATGTCTTAATGTGCTTAAGATAGGGTCTCTTCCCACACCACATCTCATATGGTGTAGTAGGCACAGTCTTAGTTGGAACTCGGTTCAAAAGGTATGCAGCTGATTCTA
The DNA here is from genome assembly GCA_030015575.1 of Agapanthus africanus. Taxonomy (NCBI): domain Eukaryota; kingdom Viridiplantae; phylum Streptophyta; class Magnoliopsida; order Asparagales; family Amaryllidaceae; genus Agapanthus; species Agapanthus africanus. The sequence continues at coordinate 718,179,949 of CM057337.1, forward strand.
GCGCATACCCCTAGAATGATCGCGGTAACTCAGCGTTACTCATCATGGACCGTACCATATCCAATAGGGTTCGGTTCCGTCTCTCCGATACACCATTATGTTGCGGAGTGTATGGAGGAGTAAGCTGAGAGAGAATTCCATTCTCTTTTAAATAGTCCAGGAACTCGGCACTCAAGTATTCACCACCTCGATCCGATCTTAGGATCTTGATACTTTTGCCGGTCTGTTTTTCTACTTCATTCTTATATTCCTGGAATTTTCCAAAGGCTTCGGACTTATGTTTCATTAAGAAGACATAACCGTACCTTGAAAAGTCATCCGTAAAAGTAATGAAGTAAGAATAACCGCTTCGCACATGTGTAGACATTGGACCGCACACGTCACTATGTACGAGTCCCAAGAGCTCGCTCGCTCTTACTCCGTGTCCAGTAAACGGAGTCTTTGTCATCTTTCCTTTGAGACAGGATTGACAAGTGGCATACGATTGATATTCGAACGGATTCAAATATCCTTCTGTATGTAACTTAGTCAACCTTCTCTCATTGATGTGACCCAGTCTACAATGCCATAAGAAAGTCTGATTTATTTCCGGAGACTTTCTTTTGTTTGTATTCTGGACATTGAAAATCTGTGGTTGGTTTAATACGTATATACCATTGCTCAATGTACCTGACCCAATCAAAACTTGATTAAGGTGAATGTTTACAACATTACTTACAAACGCAAATTCATAACCTTCTTTAGAAACTAAAGATACAGAAATGATATTACAAGTTGCGTTGGGTACAAAAAAGCAATTACGCAAAACCAAAACATGTCCATCTGACATTCCTAGGTGATAGTCCCCCACGGCCTTAGCATCCATGCTAGCTCCGTTCGCAACTCTGAGGGTCATGTCACCTGCTTTCAAAACACTACGGTTTCTCAACGCCTGCAAAGAATTACAGATATGAGATCCTGATCCGGTATCCAATACCCAGGAAGTAGAGTTTATTGAAAGACAGTTTTCAATAACATACACACCTGAAGCTGAAGCTGCAACCTGCTTCAATTCCTGTGTTCTGGCCTTCCAGGCCCTGCAATCATTCTTCCAGTGTCCTTTCTTATGACAATAGAAGCATTCTTCCTTATCCACAAGCTTCCCCGCTTTCTTTGTTGCTTTAGCTTTTCCCTTCGTATCCACTTTACTAACACCGCCTCTTGGTTTGGCGGGGGCTTTCTTCTTCTTTCCCTTGGCTTTCGCCTTGGACCTAGAAGAAGATGATCCTCCTACAAACAAAGTGGATGTTTCCCTACCTTTCTGTAGGGTGCCCTCTGCGCTCCTCAGCATGTTGAGGAGCTCTGAAAGTTCAACTTCTTTTTCTTGTAAGTTGAAGTTCAGTATAAACTGGGCGTAAGTGGAAGGAAGGGACTGGAGAACTAAGTCCGTATAGACCTCACTCTCCAATGTGGTCCCTAGGTCCGCGAGCTCCTCAATGTAGCCGATCATCTTAAGCACGTGTTCTGCTACTGATGATCCGACGGCCATCCTTGCCGAAAATAACTTTTTCGACGCTTCGTATCTTGCGATACGAGATTGCTCTCCATACAGTTCTTTTGTATAAAGAAATATGGATTCCAAGTCCATATTCTTGTGCCTCCTCTGATGTTCATTGTCCATAGAGGCAAGTACGAGGCACTTGGCCTTCGCGCTATCAATCTCCCAAGTCTTACGGATTTCCTTATCCGCGACGCTGGAAGTGGGACCAGGGACAGGGGGAGCTTTGGTGGTAAGAAGATACCCCAGCTTGTCGTAAGTGATTGCCATCTTGACATTCCTGAGCCAATCTTTGTAGTTTGGCCCTGTCAGTATGTTTTTATCTAGAAGTAACTTAAGTCCAGTCATGTCGATTGGTCGCTGCAATTAGGAGAGAGAAGAAACACTCAGCTTGATGCTCTTGCAAGTTTAGAATGGTTTTTAGTTTGTCTAAACAGGATGGCTCCCACTGTTTCTCGAATCCCTCCTCAAACCAAAAAGGAAGAATTAGTCAGGATCAATCTCACCGTACAATACTTGCTTAGCCGTTCAGCCAGGCCAGTGTCCGTACTTCGAGGGAGGTTTTCCAACGCTTTCGTGAAGTTCCTTAATTAAATAACCTCTTTTCCCTGGGGGCGTAGCCCCGCTAACACCTTTCTAGACACCTACTAGGTTTATAGCATTGATCGTTTAGTGAGAAATTTCCCGAGGAGTAGCATATACTCACAGTAGGATCGGGATCCAAATATCATCGCATGACGAAACTGAAGGAATCCTACCAGAATCATCACACTCCAAATGGTATGCAACACTAGCAAGTTTCAGTTCTTTTGAAACTCCCGATGTGGATTTTTGCCCCATGCTCTTATGACCTTGACTTTGGCCAACAAATCATAAGTCACATGTCAAGTTCTATCCATCGTTCTCAAGGTTAATTTGAATCCACCCGTACCTACCCTTGACTTTGGCCAACAAGGCAGTACGACTGTTCCAAACCAACGCATCTATCTATGCTGCACATGAATACCCAATAGCTACCAATCACTATGCCTTGACTTTGGCCAACAAACACAGCTTGAATACTATTGACTATTCATGTGAAACGACGGAGGGCTACGAATGGTTTTGGCAAAACCGTGAACGTAGTGAACTTGATATAATCGATGGAACGAGATAGCTTTTAAAAGGAGTGGCTCAAGCTCCGCATTTAAAAGTTAGTTTTGAAAAGAACCGAGTGGTTTTCCGAAAGTGTTCCAACGATTTTAACTTGGTTTATTTTCTTGCATTAGTTCTTTTAATGCGTGATATTCTTGCATTAGTTCTTTTAATGCGTCCCATCATTTAATCCTACCATTGCAGAAAACAACCAAAATATGACGTACGCTTATGCCATTCGCATTCGCCACGGGGCCCCGTCATTACCCGTTAGGTTACTTAACTAACGACAGAGCGGGGGCTGAGCTAGCGCGGCTGTAAAACATAAGCAACGCCTAAATAATATCATATATAGATATATTGCAATGATAGCCATTTCAGATCACAGATGAACACATTGGATATACTAGGAATCCGCAATTCGTACGAGCCTGTAACGAAAAGCAGATTACACGGTCGCGATGAATAGCCAATACCCCACCCAAGACCCCTACGGGTGCGGCAAACTATCCGCCAAGTACCCGAAGCGAAGCAACCTCCTTCAACTCCGTGAGTAGGCCACTCGGCACTTCGGCATACCCGGTAGTTTGTGCACCCCCTCCATGGGTCTATCCTAGGAGCAAAAACAGCAAAAAGAAATTATACAATGACGGCTACAACCCCGATCCGGTTGTGCGGCCATACAAATAATTATTACATCAATTTACAAATTTACATGAATTGAAAGAAAAGAAAACTCTCGTCTCACAACCCCCGGCTATTCACCCGCGACAATCCAATGAATTCATATACACATTCCAATAACATTACAGATCACAGATTTGTATAACCCCCACTAATCGACATATAGCGATTAGCAGACGTTCAATACAAATATCACATTACAGAAAAAACCCGTCAGCTAAAGTCTTTTAGAAGTTCGATCAAAAATACGGATTTTCAGGACCCCAAAAATAAAATTTTCGTTCTGGAAAATCTGGGCAGAAAATATATATTCCAAAAATCCCAAAATACCCCTATGAGCAAACTGCAAAGAAGAAACCCCATGACCGAGTCAACTCGGCCGCAGTTCCGCGGCGGGAGCAAGCTCCCGCCGCGGAACCGCGGTGCTTTGATCGAGTTAGGGGGTCAAATTTTTGCAGTTTCTCCAGAAAACCCTGAGTCGATTTTTGGTGTATCTCAAAAAAAAATTCCAGCACTTTTAAATTCGACAGAAAGTTTAAAAAACGGGGTTCGTTTTGCGACTTTTTCTTTGATCGATCTTCTAGCTACTTTGCTAACATGTTAGATAGAGTTTAACCTGGCTCTGATACCACTGTAAGTCCATGCTACCTCTCCCGGTACTTTCGGGCATGCGGAATTTAGTGAAAAACAATTTTCTTAGAGGTGGTAACATGGACTCTGTTAGTTATATGTATGCCCTAGAGGCCATTACTGTACATTGGATGTATATTGTAGTGGATGCTGGGACATATATAGGGAGGACTTTCTTGCTCGACATGATAGTATGCTATCTGGTTACCCTTTACCTTAACGTGTACACTGATTGTCTCTCTGTTACATGTTGGTAAAGCCCTTAGGATATGTACTTGACTACCTGGACTATGATGCGGATCATACTAGTGGGGACATGGTAGTCCATAAGTACATCCTTCAAAGTCCCTAGTCGTGGGTGTATCGAGACGGGGCATCGATATACCAGAGTAGACTAGCGTATACCTTCTCGACCCATACAGATGGGCGATGGATAATCCCATATCCATTGGTGTTTGACATCAGAGATGATATACGGGTGCTCAGTAGAGACTGGGTACACTGGACGGACTCGCCGAGAACTCCCAGATGGTATTATACCTTACGTCAGATGGCAGTTCTCTGGTGACACTGGTACAGAGTAGTCTGTTGACCCGAGATCGTCATAGAGTCTTGTGTGGTTTCCACTGTGCTTTGATTTCCACCTTACCACGTCCAAGAGGGTGTGCAAAACGGTGGTTTTTGGGTACAGTCCCGAATCACATGGAGGCAATGAGCGATAGGAGGGGATTCGTCTCTCCCGGTATAGGGAGTTGATGTTGCGCTGTGTTCGATTGGCTATAACCGGAAATCCCTGGCCAGGGTTGCTGAGATTTACTGGTAAGTGTTACCAGTAGTTTCTCGAATTGTTATAGACATCATATCGACACGACTTATCAAGCTATTGGGGTCTGACGTTTACCACCCCTAGACGAGATATGCGACATATCAGACGACGAGACCGGACTGTACGGTAAGTGTTACTGGTTGGATTCACAGGAGTGTGAGCGGGCTTGCTCGTCGATCTTCTGATCGCTCAATACCCGGGTGGCCGTTACGTTTAGCAGACCGCTTGCGGCTTGTGGGTGTTTGATATGATCATCACCTGCTGCCGGCGTATTGACGAGTCTTTAGAGTCCTACACAGAGGTTTCCTGGCTCAAGCGAAACAAAATAGGAGCGCATGTGAGATATGTGCGGGACCGAGAATAATGCGTGTATGTGATACCGTATTCTATTCTCGCGATGAATGTATCGATTGGTTGTATGCGATATAACCTAGTTATCGAATCAAGTATTAATTCGATAAGCCGATATATAGGATACTAGTCGGTTATATGCAATATGACCGGATCGTTAAATCAAGTGTTGATTTAATGATTTAATGTATAATTATATATTTGATATATTACTTTGCATTAACTAGTATTGGTTCACTTTAAATGAATTTTCTCACTTGGATGTACAAGTTGTATATGTGATATACTTTTTGTGCAAATGATTGTATCATGTTTGATGATACATGTTTACTTGGTTAAGTGTAAAGAATAAACCATGGTTAAACTAATGATTAGGGTTTTGTTTATCCATTACTTATTTATTCATTTATTTGTTTATTCTTTTTGGAAAATAAATGGCATGAAAAGAAAATGGTGGCTTGATTTGTTTTCTAGTTGAAGCTTCATGAAGCTTTGACCTAAGTGACCATTTTGTCTCATGTTTAACCCTAACCACTCCTTTTAACCCTAGTTCATTCTCTACACTTGACCATGGTTGTATTATGATAAGTATTGTTTTTATTTTCTTTTTTAAAAACAACTTATCATATTAATCATCTTCTTCTTCTTCTTATTCAAGAAGAAAACCTACACTTCATCAATGGTGATTTGATGAAATGAGTGAGAAATCCAATTCTAAAGTGAACCCACCTCCTATTTCTTCATCCTCTACCTCTTGCCAAGTAGTATAGGGTGTTTTCTTCACAAGTTTCATGACTTGGTGAAGTGGGAGCTTGATCCTGTGATGCCTCGACGTAGATCATCTTCGGCACGAAGCCGACGACCTTGCCCGCCCATTTCTCCGATGAAGCCGACGCTAGAGCCCGGGATTCGATTTGGACAGCGGAGAGGACTTCATCACGGAGCTATGGAGGTGGAGGACCGGATCTACAAAGGTTGTATTTCCGTTCTCTTTAGTAAAGTAGTTTACTAGTTCTTGTTTCGCCTAAAATCTAGTTAACGATCCGTATTAGGGTTTCTCGGCACCCGTAAAGTTTGAAATTGGCATGGTTGATGCCTTGTGAGACCTCATTAGTGTGCCTAGAAACCCTACAGTGGTATCAGAGCCTAGCTAGAGCCTTAGGCGACGCGTTGACGGAGTTAGAAGTCCGATCGAACCAAAACCTAACCCGGAAAATGCTTTCTGGACTTTTTTCGAAATCTGGGATTTTTTCAAATTAAAAATATGCAGAAAAATAAGCAAGAGATTTTAAGAATTACTGTGAAATTCGAGCGACCAATTCCTCTAAACTGCGGCGGAACCGCGGCAATATCATGGCTATTGCGGCGGTTCCGCGGCAAAGAAGTCACATCATGTTTTACTTTTTGCACAGTAATTCTTAGTTTGCAGTGCTGGTTTTCCTGGGAATTTTTAATATTTTTTCAAGAGTTGAATTTTCTGGGTTGTATTGGGGACTCGGAGTATCGATCGGATTGTCTAATTTTGTCAGTGTGTTTTTCCGGGTATTTTTAGAATATGTTAAAAAGTTCGACCGGATATAAATACCCAACTTTTCCCCTGCCGGAAAATTTCCAAGTGTTGGATTTTTCTGAGGTTTAAAGACATTCTAAGTAGTGCAAGTAACGCGATGGTCCCTCTAGAAGACAACAAACCTTAACTCGATTATGTGACCGTCTTGAACTGCCCTTTGAACCTTCGGGTTTGGGGCAGTACGGCTTGCCACATGTGAGGCATTGGCTTGACCCTTCTACGGCTGGACCGTTGGTACTGAGGCACGAACTGAATGTTTTTAGACTGGTTTCATGTGTTGATCTGTATCGGGAAAACTTGGGTGTTTGAATGTTCGATCGGAAAGTTTGACATTTTCTAATTATCTGGAATGTGATACAATAATTGGAATTCATAAATAGTTATGAGATAACTGAATGAATGTAATAAATCTAGCGGTTTAGTCTCACTTGATCGGTTGCCACGGAATTTTGATGTGATCAAAAGTCCGTCGCAATCACGTAGCGTACGCGGATACTCGCCGGGTAAACTTAATAGACAGCCTCACTCCATAGCCCCGACCAAGTGACTGTAGGAGAACGCCGTCGCCGAAAGCATCCGTTCGGGTGCTCGCGGTAGCGGTGTTCCGCCTTGGTGCACTTCGTCGACGGTATCGGGGGTGCGGCCATCTACTAAAGTTTGCGACGAGCATTCGATCAGGATGTCGGGAATCTTGTTGAATTGCCCGACTTGATATTGAAAAGAGTTTTCGATAATGAGACTAAAATGCGGGGTTTATAATTGTTAGGCATGCGATGTCTAAGGAATTCATTTGATTAGGCATGCGGTGTCTATGCAGGTTGCGGATTCCAACTGTTGTAGTTTTACACTTTCTTTTCTGTGACCGTAAGTATAATATGTGATATCGCCGGTTTCGTTGCTATATGTCAACGACAATTGGGATGGACATATTTACTTACGTTGATGACATGTGATGTTATGTGTTGCTGGATATGTTATATTGGATCGTCGTGTTTGAATAGCCGGGGGTTTTTATGTGAGATGAGTGTTTTTCATTTTCATTCATGTAAAAACTTGTATGTAATATTCTTTTATTGGGGCACTTCCAGGTTGCGGAAGATGTCACCCTTTGTATATTATTTACTTTTCCGCACTAGGATAGACCCAAGGAGGGGAGCACAAGTAACCGGGTTCTGGAGTCCAGTGGGAGACCAACTCGAGGAGTCGAGTCCGGGTCTCCTAACTCTAGAATTGGTAGGGTTGCTTGCCGCTCTCGTAGGGGTCTAGGGGTGTGGGTTTGGCTATTCATCACGACCGTGGAATCCGTGTTTTATACTGGCTCGTATTGAAAACACGGACGTCCTAGTATATCCAATATTTCATATGTTTCTTCTGCTGCGATATCTGTGATGTGATCATGTGATATGTTCTGTGATGGATACTTTATATAGTATATATGATATATTATATAGGAATTACTTATGTTTTACACCCGCGCTAGCCCTGCCCCGCTCTGCCGTTAGTTACCTAACCTAACGGTGCACGAGGGGACATCGAGGCGAATGCGGATGGCATAAGTGTACGTCGTATTTATCTGTGATGTTTAAGTGGTTTAAATGGTGGGACTTCATTAATATGATTAATGAAAGAAAAAGAAACCTATGATATTGTGGAATCGAATTTCAAAAATAAAATAGGTAGCTACAGTTCTTGCTTTGCACAGAGGTATATGTGATATATCCTGCACCTTATTCGATGAGGAAAGGACCGAGATCCCTTCACCGGGAGTGACTCCTTTAGCAATAACTGGCAGATACTACACACTCGGTTTGTCTTTTGATTGCTTTTAAGAGTTTTTGCTTTACACAGTAATATATATGATATATCCCGCACCTCATTCAACGAGGAAAGGACCGACGATCCCTTCACCGGGAGTGACTCCTTTAGCAAAACTAGAAAAGCCTCAAAATCACTCCATTTTAAAATCATTTGATTCTACAACGATATCAAGTTCATTACGCAATAGGTTTTCAGAAAAACCTGTCGTAGCCCTCCGTCTTTTCAGATAAGTCCTGTTTAGTATTCGTGCTGCGTTTGTTGACCTTGTCAAGGCGCAGTGTGCGGTAGCTAACCAGTATTTATCTGCTTATGCATATGATGCAGTTTGGGTTAGGGTAGTCGTGCGGCCTTGTTGACCTTGTCAAGGATCGTGCGGGTGGGTTTGATTCAATCAAGAAATGACGGGTTGAACTTGACTTGCGGTCTATGGTTTGTTGACCTTGTCAAGGTCATAGATCGTTCGGGGCAAAATATTATCGGGAATTTCAAGTGTTGAAATTTGCAATGAGATTGCATACCTTCTATGAGATAGTTGGATCCCGATACCCACTGCGAGTAATTGTTACTCCTGGGAGAGTTTTACACATTACAATTAGCCGATCAAGTAGGTGTCTAGAAAGGTGTCAACGGGGTTATGCCTCTGGGAAAACGAGGTTTACATTAATTAGGTTCGTGCGAAAGCACGGGGGACCTCCCTCAAAGTACCGACACTGGCCTGGCTGAAAGATTGGCAAACTTGCAGTGTGTAATTAATCCCGGCTAGTCTTTCCTTTTAGGGTTTGAAGGAAGATTTGATAAAAACAGTGGGAGCCATCCTGATTAGATGAAATAATAACCAATCTATTCTTGCAAGAGCGCACGCTGAGTGTTTTCTTCTCTCTCTCTCTCCAGGTAGCGACCATATCACGCCTTAATCAAGATAATAATACGGAATATTGACCGAACCCGCTTGTTATACTGAGCTGGGGAACGTTGGTCCCACTCCACCTTATAATTGTTATAAGACCGAGCAGGAAATTGGGGAATACCAGATTTCCCGTGCCGCCCAAACGAAGAGAGTGCATGCTGATGCATCATCTTCGGGTGTGTTCATTACAGAGAACTGTTTTTCAGTATCCTTTACGTCCTGGGTATGTGATACCAGATCAGGATCCCAGATATGTAATCTGTTACATAGGGCTACAGAAAGGTAGAGAACTGAGAACGGGTGATAAGTTTCATGAGGCAGAAAACGGGGCAAGTGTTGCAGCCAAGTCTGTTGGTCACTGTCACCCTGTATTACCAATACATTGATTCTGAACGAATGTTATTAGATACCGAACCTGATATACAAAATCATATCAGTCTCTTTATTAGTAAAGAAAGGATATAATTTTGTATTGTTGGATAATGTTTTGAACATTTCCTTTATCAAAAGTTGATCGGTTCAGGCACGTTATCTAAAAGCATTAATGTTCTAAATCAAACTACAGTTCTTAGTATATAGAACACACACAAGAGGAAGAGTTCAGAAATGAACAAATCCTTCTTGAGGTATTGTAGACTAGGTCATATCAATGCGACCCGACTAGCTGAAGTTACATATAGATGCATATTTAAATCAGTTTGAATTTACATCTTGTGAAACTTGCCAGTCATGTCACAGAGATAAGATGACCATAGCTCTGTTTACTGGAAACAGAGAAAGAGTTAATAAACTATTGGGATGATACATGTTGATGCATAAAGGTCCCCTGTCTACACATGCCAAGACCGGTTCTTTGTACTTCATTACATTCTCTGATGATCTTTTTAGATTCAGACATATGTTCTTGTTGAAACACAAGTCCGAACCTTTTGAGATATTCACAGAATATAAGTTAGAAGTAGAGAACCAAGAGGGTATAAGTATTATATCCTTTGATGCGATCAGGGAGGAGAATACTTGAGCACGGAATTCCTGGACTATTCTAAAGGAGAATGAGATTCTCTCTCAGCATTACTCCTCCGTATACACCATAGCACGATGGTATATCGGGGCGGAACAGTTGCACCCTATTCGATATGGTGCGCTCTATGATGAGTACTACTGAGTTTCCTATTTTCCTTTTAGGAGTTATGCACTTGAGAAGCTGCATACCTATTGAAAAGGGTTCAAATCAAATCACTTGCCTACCACTTCATATGTGATATGGAAAGGGAAGAGCCCATATCTTAAGTTAGTTAAGATTTGGGGTTGACCGGCCTATGTCTAAAGGCAAAATCCGGACAAGCTCGAGGCAAGGTCTGTCATGCAGAACTGGAAATGTTCCAGCTATACAAAATACAGCTGATGATTTGAAAGAACCAAAGGATTCAGTAGATTCCAACGAACCTCAGCCTCTCCGCCGATCTAGTAGGTTCCTCACCCACCTGAGAGATACTTCTGTTTCTCTATTACAGTGGGAGCGAGGATTGCATCATGAGATGATGACCCAACTAGCTTCGAGCTGGCCATCAGGAGTAAGACTCTGTAAGAATAGCTGGATGCTTAGCGATCTGAGATGGAATCCATGTACACCAACAAAGTATGGACTTTGGTTGCTAAATCTGAAGGGTTAAATCCCCATCAGGAGCAAGTATATCTTGAGAAGATTACTTGGTGTAGATGGAAAAGTTGAGACTTTCAAAGCAAGACTTGTTAAAGGCTTTCGTCATCAACCAGGCGTGGATAATGATGAAACCTTTTCCAGTGGCTATGCTTAAGTCCATCCAGATCCTACTTGCCACGGCTACATACCATGATTACGATATCTGGCGGTTGGGTGTCATGACTGCTTTTCTAAATGATGTTTTAGAAAAGAGAACGTCTATAAGTACACAGCCAGAGGGCTTCGTAGACAGTGGGAGCAGCGGAAACGTGTACAAGATGCTTTATAGGATAAAGCAGGTATCGCGGAGTTGGAACATCTATTTTGATGTGTTAGTCAAAGAGTTTGACATCATCAAAATGGTAGATGAACCTTGTATATACAAAAGGGTAGTAGGGAGTATGGTGACGATCCTCGTAGAGTACGTGGATGACATGCTCTTGATAAGGAAGGAGTTTCCTATGCTACGCTCGATCAATCTCCGCTTATCACAATGATTCTCCACATAGGATCAAGATGATACCTCCTAAATCCTGGATTTTGGATCTATGAGATAGATCTAATTGGATGTTAGGATACTCACTAGTTGTAGTGAGATGGTATCAATCGATCCTGGGGAGAATCACTGGAAAGGTTCCAGGCTGATAAAGACGACTGAGTGTCAGTCCCAGGCATTGTCTTTACCCTCAGTGAAGGGACGGTATGTTGGAAGAGTTCCAAGCTAGATACCGTGGCATACTAGACGATAAAGGCAGGATACATCGCTACTTAAGATGCTACCAAAGAGGATGTTTGGGTGTATACAGGTTCATGAGATGAACTACGTTCCTACCATTGTGTGACAATGGAAGTGTGGCTTTAGCCAAGGAACGCAGGTCCCATCAGTGATCCAGACATATTCTAAGGCAGTATCACCTGATCATGGAGATGGTTGATCTCTAAGGGATCGAGGTTAGGAGAGTAGACTCAGAGGACGACACGGCGGATCCACTCACGAAGGCCTATTCCCAGAGAAAGACTTTTATGGGATGGTTGAGTATGAGATACTGCAACCACTGCTATCAGATGGCCCTAGTGCAAGTGGGAGATTGTTAGTTATATGTATGCCCTAGAGGCCATTACTGTACATTGGATGTATATTGTAGTGGATGCTGGGACATATATAGGGAGGACTTTCTTGCTCGACATGATAGTATGCTATCTGGTTACCCTTTACCTTAACGTGTACACTGATTGTCTCTCTGTTACATGTTGGTAAAGCCCTTAGGATATATACTTGACTACCTGGACTATGATGCGGATCATACTAGTGGGGACATGGTAGTCCATAAGTACATCCTTCAAAGTCCCTAGTCGTGGGTGTATCGAGACGGGGCATCGATATACCAGAGTAGACTAGCGTATACCTTCTCGACCCATACAGATGGGCGATGGATGATCCCATATCCATTGGTGTTTGACATCAGAGATGATATACGGGTGCTCAGTAGAGACTGGGTACACTGGACGGACTCGCCGAGAACTCCCAGATGGTATTATACCTTACGTCAGATGGCAGTTCTCTGGTGACACTGGTACAGAGTAGTCTGTTGACCTGAGATCGTCATAGAGTCTTGTGTGGTTCCCACTGTGCTTTGATTTCCACCTTACCACGTCCAAGAGGGCATGCAAAACGGTGGTTTTTGGGTACAGTCCCGAATCACATGGAGGCAATGAGCGATAGGAGGGGATTCGTCTCTCCCGGTATAGGGAGTTGATGTTGCGCTGTGTTCGATTGGCTATAACCGGAAATCCCTGGCCAGGGTTGCTGAGATTTACTGGTAAGTGTTACCAGTAGTTTCTCGAATTGTTATAGACCTCATATCGACACGACTTATCGAGCTATTGGGGTCTGACGTTTACCACCCCTAGGCGAGATATGCGACATATCAGACGACGAGACCGGACTGTACGGTAAGTGTTACTGGTTGGATTCACAGGAGTGTGAGCGGGCTTGCTCGTCGATCTTCTGATCGCTCAATACCCGGGTGGCCGTTACGTTTAGCAGACCGCTTGCGGCTTGTGGGTGTTTAATATGATCATCACCTGCTGCCGGCGTATTGACGAATCTTTAGAGTCCTACATAGAGGTTTCCTGGCTCAAGCGAAACGAAATAGGAGCGCATGTGAGATATGTGCGGGACCGAGATAATGCGTGTATGTGATACCGTATTCTATACTCGCGATGAATGTATCGATCGGTTGTATACGATATAACCTAGTTATCGAATCAAGTATTGATTCGATAAGCCGATACATAGGATACTAGTCGGTTATATGCGATATGACCGGATCGTTAAATCAAGTGTTGATTTAATGATTTAATGTATAATTATATATTTGATATATTACTTTGCATTAACTAGTATTGGTTCACTTTAAATGGATTTTCTCACTTGGATGTACAAGTTGTATATGTGATATACTTTTTGTGCAAATGATTGTATCATGTTTGATGATACATGTTTACTTGGTTAAGTGTAAAGAATAAACCATGGTTAAACTAATGATTAGGGTTTTGTTTATCCATTACTTATTTATTCATTTATTTGTTTATTCTTTTTGGAAAATAAATGGCATGAAAAGAAAATGGTGGCTTGATTTGTTTTCTAGTTGAAGCTTCATGAAGCTTTGACCTAAGTGACCATTTTGTCTCATGCTTAACCCTAACCACTCCTTTTAACCCTAGTTCATTCTCTACACTTGACCATGGTTGTATTATGATAAGTATTGTTTTTATTTTCTTTTTTAAAAACAACTTATCATATTAATCATCTTCTTCTTCTTCTTCTTCTTCTTCAAGAAGAAAACCTACACTTCATCAATGGTGATTTGATGAAATAAGTGAGAAATCCAATTCTAAAGTGAACCCACCTCCTATTTCTTCATCCTCTACCTCTTGCCAAGTAGTATAGGGTGTTTTCTTCACAAGTTTCATGACTTGGTGAAGTGGGAGCTTGATCGTGTGATGCCTCGACGTAGATCATCTTCGGCACGAAGCCGACGACCTTGCCCACCCATTTCTCCGATGAAGCCGATGCTAGAGCCCGGGATTCGATTTGGACAGCGGAGAGGACTTCATCACGGAGCTATGGAGGTGGAGGACCGGATCTACAAAGGTTGTATTTCCGTTCTCTTTAGTAAAGTAGTTTACTAGTTCTTGTTTCGCCTAAAATCTAGTTAACGATCCGTATTAGGGTTTCTCGGCACCCGTAAAGTTTGAAATTGGCATGGTTGATGCCTTGTGAGACCTTATTAGTGTGCCTAGGAACCCTACAGACTCAAAACTGGATCTTTGTGAAACATCTAACTAACAACCTAACTACGAGTTGCTAACTACTCGGTTAGGGGGTTATACCTTTCTTTTTCTCGAACTCCTTCGTCTTCAAGCTTCGATGGTCGTCCGAATCGGCTTCTCCCCGTCGTCTCCTTGCGCCGAAGATAGATCCACCTGAAAGCTTCAACCTTTAGCTCCTTCTTCGAACTTTGAAGAAACTAGTTCACTCAGTTTGCTAAACCTTGTGAACTAGAGTGAGTAGAGAAGAGTTTGTATGGGATTTTATCTATGGTTCTTGGTTCTCAACTCATGAGACAAGTGAACCATAGAATCAAGAGAGGGAGAGCAAGAGGAGGAGATGAGAGCTCAAGAACAAGAGAGAGAATGAGCACGAAAGAATGAGAGAAGACTTTTCTCTCTTGGCTCTCATAATCCAAAACCATCATCACAAAAATAATAATCAAGTATTGTGTAAAATGGTTCAAGTCAAAATGGCTAAATCATTTTATGCACTCATTTCTCACAAAAGAAACAAGCAAGTAAAAAGTCTTTGCCATGAAATGATAGCCATTGTCATCATGATGGTCAACTAGTCCAACCTAGTCAACCGGTCAACAAAGTCAACAAGTCAACAAAGTCAACCCCTCAACAACCATGTCACCACAATACTTAATTAATATTATTGTTAATCATATATCATATTCTTACTAGGGTTGACCAAAAAGTCAATAGTCAACAGTCAACGGTCAACAACCCTAATGAGAATCCTCTGCCTCTGTCTCTCCGTCAACTGTGCATACACACCCACATCCGCGTTCCGAGGAACACGAATACATACTGGATAAATCCAATCCTAAAAGGTACACTAGGATCTGGCTTAAACCAAAGCCCGCTAGTGTAAACTGTCCGGACACTGTACGTGCACAAGTGCACGGATGTGACCGAACCCTGTCGCAAAACCATGCGACCTGTCGCAAAACCATGCGACCTCTACTCTTTTGCCTAAAGGCGAATAGCTTTCTGTGTGGGACTGTAAAGACTCGACACTACGCTGGCAGTGGGTTTAACCACAGACCGCAAGCGGCACTAGCTGTGCGTAACGGTCCCCAGGTAGATGCCGACAAGAAGACTAACGAGGCGAAACCCATCTGAACTCCTACTGAGCCTGAATGTGACATTCTCCGTACAGTCCGGTCTGTTCGTCTGATACATCGCATGGCGGGTCTAGGGGGCGGTAAACGTCAGTCCCCCAATAGCGGTACAAGTCGTGTCGGAGTGAAGCCCAAAACACCCTGAAATAACACTGGAAGCCTACCAGTATATCTCGTTTGCCCTGGCCAGGGACTACTCGTGTAATGGCTCTCCTAGACACAGCGCGATGTCAACCCCCAATACCGGGAGAGACGAATCCTGTCTAACCGTCACTGCCTCCAAGTGCTTCGGGACTGCACCCAACTACCACCTGTTTGCACGACTCCTTTGAGCCGTGGTAGGGTAGTAATCAAAGTACAGTGGGAACACACTCGAGGCGAAGTGACAGTGTCAAGTCAGCGGACTAAGCTGTACTCATGTCACCTGGGAACTGATAACTGACGATAGGCATAATACCAACTAGTCAGTTCCCGACAAGTCCTGTCCAGTGTACTCATAACCCAACGAGCACCCGCATACTCTCTCAAGTACGACGTACCGACGGCTGTGGGACAGACCGTCTCCCACACTGGGATGAGAAGCGCATGCACTAGTCTACTCCGGAGTATCGATGCCCTGTCTCGATAGTCCTGCGACCAGGGACCTGCATAAGGATGTGCTTATAGATTACCCAGCCCCACTAGTGTGACTGCCATCACAACGCTGGTAATCAAGCAAAGATCCTAAGGGCTCCACTAATGTGTATAGGCGATATACTAAAATAAACACATGTACACATTGAAGTAGAAACAAACCAAGTAGCATACTACTATTTTGAGCAAGATTGTATATACAAGGTGAATATCCCAAGCTTCCATTAAGTAATATACAAACTAGTATGATACAGTAATGGCCTCTAGGGCATATACACTAACAACAGGTTCTTGGACAGAAAACAGTGAAAACAATGAAAAGACGATGAAAAAGTGGACTTTGACCAACAAACAGAAGACTCTTGATCAAGCCTACATCGAAGGACAGTTCACAATTAACAAGGCAACGCAAGGTCCAAAATTACAATGCGAACGGTTAAAAATCCATTGCAAATTGTTCACTAAAGATCTGGAACCAATGTCGAAGCCCAATTGATAAAAGAACCAAGGAATCAGAAGCCCAAAAATACCCAGAACAAAACCCTAAAGTTTCAGCAACCAAGCTTGCCAAAGGGCCGCGGAACCGCGGCCCAAGCCTGCCATTGCCGCGGTTCCGCGGCCATATGAAGCCCGGAGAAAAAAGTCTTTTTACCATAATTTGGGTGCTGCGCTGAATAGTCAACTTAGGGCTATTTTCGTAAATGTAGACATGCGAGTCATTGTAACCCTAGGGTTTCCTATCTTCTATAAATAGGAACTCTAAAGATTGTAAACCTTGTGCCTCCTTTTAATAATAAATTCCAGAATTCTTTTGGAGAGCATCGGTGCCTCTTTTCAATTCATTAATTCAGATCTGACAACCTGCGTTGATATTTGGAGAGAGCCATCTGTAAGTAGTTTTAATTAATTGCTCAAGTCTAGATTTTAATTCTTTGCCCTAGGTAGATTTAATTCCTTACCTTAGATAATTGTTTAGAGTTAGCTTTGGGGAAGGCTTTTGAGAGATGAGATCTCTCATCCCTTTCTTACCCATTATATATTTTCAATAGGACTCCATGCATACACGCATACACCGCGTCCTACGGCATCCTACCCCTCGAGGTAACGATGACACCGTAGTATAAAGGCCCGGTTGTGCGCGTTTTCCATGGAGGTTAGGGTAAGGATCTCTAAAGGAAGGACAAGAACCTAGAGGAAGGAACACCTTCCCGAATGGATCCAATCCCCTTTATTGATAATTACCATAACTCCTCATAGATCTTCATTCGGGTATAGAAAGCGTTGAGATTTACTTGCATTTCCAAACCATCCCTAAACCTAACCCTAGCAAGACTAGATCTAGATAATCTTAGATAGATAGATTTAGATTTTAGATTTAATAATCAATCCGAACACCCTTCGGAATTAGCTCGTTAGCGCGATTAGGAGATTCACAACATCCCTGTGGACCGACCCGTACTCACCGGCTAGCTGCAAAGCGACGCCGTTCTTGATTGCGGTAATAGATAGTTTTTGAGATAAATCACCGTAGCGTCTCCAGAATCTGGCACTGGTGCGGAAATCGGGACCCGCCATCCAAAAATGCCTGCTAAGCGCAAGCTCTTGTCATCGACTGCTAGTGCTCGCTCGGAAAAGAAGAAGAAGTCGCTATTTTCTGCCGACGTCATATTTGGCCAGGAGCCACATGCTCCCTATAGCGAGGGCTTGTGCGAATATGGTACCAACGAGGGTTTGTTCAGCACGCTTGTGACCGACACTAATCTTCAGGCTGCCCTCGCAGCTTCCGAGCAACTGGTTCGCGAGGAAGCGGCGTTGATCACCATCGTGAAGTCAGGTACTTCAGTTGTATTCTTCCACGTCTATCCCTTTCCTCTTTATTATGTTTGTATTAACGCTTTCTTCTTCAACAGGTATTTCTGCCGAAGAGGCTCTCGCGGCTTCCCTCAGGATGTTCGAGGAGGAAGAGAGGCTCCGCGCTTCTTTGGGTCTTGGTATGAGTCGCTTCATTACACCCTTATTCTTTTTATTCATGCTCTGACCCTCTCCTTTACTTTATTGCAGGGACTACCTTGACTCAGGTTATTCCAAGTGCAGTGCCGATCCCGAGTAGCGATGCGGCAAGAACCAGGGGAAAGAACCATGTTCTTTATGAGGGTTAAACCCTCGAATATGCAGATGAGATGCTATGCTCTCTACTAATTTTATTTACCTTGAAGAAAGCCCTTCTTCTTTCTTCTTTCTTAAAGCTCTTTTTTTGCTTGCTCTTCTTTTTGAACTTGAAGTTTATGAGGGGGTAGGGTTTCTCTGTACAAGACTTGAAGTCTTGAGGCCTTTATATAGTGGAGATAAGTTTGTTGATTTAGTTAAATAAATCTCTTATTGAGAGATCCTTAATTGATTTGGGGATTTTATCCACCGTTGGATCTTTGATCCAAGGACTTCTGTTTTACAGAAAATATTTTTCTTATTTTTAACAAGATTGGGAAAATATTTTCCATACAGAGCTTATTCTGTAGCTTGGTGATTTTTAATCACCATTGGATATTTAATCTAACGGTGCTCTGTTTTACGGAACGTAAACTTTCTTGTTTAGAAAGATTGGGGAAAATATTTTTCCCTACAAAGCTTATTCTGTAGCCTGGTGATCTTTTTTAATCGCCATTGGATTTTTAATCCAACGGTGCTCTGTTTTACAGAGAGTAATCTTTCTCGTTCAGGAAGATTTGAGGAATATTTACTCAACAGAATTTAATTCTGTGTTTTGATGATTTATCATCTCCGTTGGATCTTTGATTCAACGGCATAGAACTTTTAGTTCTGGCATCAGCGCCCTCGTGCGGGGCATGTGAGGCGCTGCCTCAGAGTTTTTAACTCTCGGCGCTGGCGCCCTCGTGCAAGGCACGTGAGGCGCTGCCTCTTTTCAAATTTTGAACAGAGCCTTGCTCTTCTATTATTGGGGGGAAACAGATATCCCTGCTTCCACTTCTAACCCTATTTCGTCTAATCTACCATCTTCTTCCGAACCTATTCTCCGTTTTTCCCTAGGCCCGAACCCTCTACCCACCTCTTTGAGTCAACCTAATATGATCCAAACTCCAATTCTGGGATCGATTCCTATCCCACAAACTTCTCCACAAATGTTGGACCCAACTCTTATTGATAAATCTCCTTATCTAAATAGGTTGAGGGCCAACAAACCTAACGCACAATTGGAGAAGATTATGGAAATTTTTAAGCAGGTTAACATATATCCCTCTCCTAGATGCTATACAACAAGTTCCGGCTTATGCAAAAATACTTAAGGACTTGTGCACTAAGAAGAGAAAAACTCAGTGCCGAAAAAGGTGTTCATGACGAGTAATGTAAGCACAGTTTTTACCCAGCAATTACTAAAGAAACATAAGGACCCCGGGTGTCCTACAATCTCTATTTCTATTGGGGGTAAAAATATCAATCGTACTCTACTCGACCTTGGCGCTAGTGTTAACTTGCTTTCTTATTCTGTCTATGAGCAGTTAGGTATGGGAGAGTTGAAACCTGCCCACTGCACTCTCCAGATGGCAGATCGATCTATCACCCAACCTAGGGGTAAGCTTGAGGATGTGTTGATAAAAGTCGGGGAATTTATATTCCCTGTGGACTTTATTGTTCTAGATACACAACCTATAGCGAACGCACGAAACCAAATTCCGGTGATTCTCAGTCGACCCTTCTTAGCCACTTCCAATGCTGTCATTAATTGTCATAACGGTTCTATGAACTTATCCTTCGGAAAGATGACAATTGAGCTTAACATTTACAAACTAGGAAGTCAACCATCTAAAACTTCTGCTCATCTAATTGATATATGTTCTGTCAACGAGATAGCTTCCGACAGCTGCAAGGTTGAGGAACTTTTCTATAATGATCTCGACGACACCAATATGTCATTGTTAGATCTAGAAAATTATTATAGTGAGGACACCTTTGACGAGTCCAACCTTGAGTTCGATCCTTTTGGCTCATCGCAAAAGTCAGTAGCACTTTCCGAGTCAATATCCTACGCAGGTTATGAACTTCTTAGGGAATCCGAGTATCATTCTCTTACCCCACCTTCTATCGTCTCTCCGCCGATATTAGATCTCAAACTTCTACCTTCTTATCTTAAATATGTATATTTATATGAGAATGAGTCTTTGCCCGTGATCATATGTGCTTCTCTAGCCTTAGAGCAAGAGAACGCTCTTTTGATGGTCTTGAGATCAAATCGGCAAGTATTTGGTTGGACAATAGTAGACATCAAAGGGATTAGTCCCTTGATTGTTGAACATCATATACATTTGATGGATGAAGCCAAACCAACCCGAGACCCACAAAGACGGTTAAATCCCGTCATGAAGGAGGCGGTAAAGAAAGAAACCGTCAAGTGCCTAGATAGTGGTATAATTTACCCAATCTCTGATAGCCAATGGATAAGTCCTATTCATGTAGTCCCTGAAAAGTCTGGCATCACGGTCATAACTAATGAGGCTAATGAGTTGATCCAAATATGCACCCAAACTGGGTGGCGTGTATGTATTGATTATAGGAAACTCAATGCCGCAACGAGAAAAGATCACTTCCTTCTACCTTTCATTGACCAGATGTTGGAACGATTAGCTGGACATGAATATTATTGTTTCTTGGACGGATACTCTGGCTATAACTAGTTCCCCATTGCCGAAAAAGATCAAGATAAAACAACATTTACTTGTCCTTTCGGTACCTTTGCTTATAGACGCATGCCCTTTGGATTATGCAACACTCCCGCTACATTTCAGCGGTGTATGATGGGGATATTCTCAGACATGGTCAAGAATTTTCTGGAGATATTTATTGACGATTTCTCTATATTTGGGGACTCCTTCGAGAATTGCCTACGTCATCTTGACGCGGTTCTTACCCGCTGTAAGGATAAGAACTTAACTTTGAATTGGAAAAATATCATTTCATGGTCCAAGAAGGTAGCGTGCTTGGACATGTCATTTCACGAAAAGGCATTGAAGTAGACAGAGCTAAAATAGATGTCATCCATAACGTTCCTCATCCCAAATGCGTTAAAGATATACGATCCTTCCTTGGTCATGCAGGATTTTATAGGAGATTCATTAAAGATTTTAGCAAAATTGCTAGACCCTTAACTTTTCTCTTGGCCAAGGATACAATATTTCACTTCGATTCGGATTGCGAGGCTGCTTTTGACTCACTTAAAGGCTCCCTCACTACAACCCATGTTTTATCATCTCCTAATTGGAACCACCCGTTCGAGCTAATGTGTGATGCATCAGATTTTGCTATTGGTGAAGTCTTAGGACAGCATATTGATAAGATGCCACATGCAATTTATTATGCAAGTAAGACCTTGAATGATGCCCAAATTAATTATACAACTACCGAGAAAGAACTCTTGGCAGTTGTATTTGCATTAGAAAAATTCATGCCTTACTTGATTGGTTCACCGATAGTGGTTTACACCGACCACTCCGTCCTAAAACATCTTTTATCGAAAAAGGATGCTAAGGCCAGGTTAATACGTTGGATCCTGTTATTACAAGAATTTGATCTTGTCATACGAGATAAGAGTGGATGTGAAAACGTAGTAGCCGACCATCTTTCACGCATCTCTTCTTCACCTACAGTGACCTTGCCAATAAAGGACTCTTTCCTTAGCGAACAGCTCTTGACCGTATCCTGCGAATCTTGGTTCGTGGATATTGTGAATTATCTAGTAACGGGACTTATTCCTAGCGATTGGTCTAAACAAGACAATCATCGATTTCTATCCCGAGTAAAGCACTTTTACTGGGATGAACCTTATTTGTTTAAGTATTGTCCCAACCAAATCATTCGCAGATGTGTCCCTGATGATAAATTCAAGAGTGTATTGTCTTTTTTTCATGATCAGGCATGTAGCGGTCACTTTGGTCCACATAAAACGGCGGAGAAAGTTTTGCAATGTGGTTTTTACTGGCCTACATTATTTAAAGATGCATATGATCATTGCAAAACTTGTCTACAGTGTCAACACAAGGATCGGATTTCTCGAAAAAATGAGATGCCAGTTCAACCTATCTTGGTTGTGGAAATTTTTGACGTTTGGGGTATTGATTTTATGGGCCCTTTTCCCAACCCTTTTGGGAATTTATACATTTTGTTAGCGGTTGATTACGTCTTGAAATGGGTGGAAGCGATAACATGTCACACTAACGACAATAAGGTTGTTATTAAATTCCTTAAAGAAAATATCTTTTCGCGATTCGAATACCCTCGCGCTATAATTAGCGACAACGGGACGCATTTCTGTAATCGGTCTTTCGAGGCTTTGATATGGAAATATTCAATCAACCATAAACTTTCTATGCCCTATCATCCCCAAACGAGCGAGCAAGCTGAGATTTCCAATAGGCAGATCAAACAAATTTTGGAGAAGACAGTTTCTAAAAACCGTAAAGATTGGTTAACCAAATTAACGGATGCTCTTTGGGCATTTCGTACCGCTTATAAGACTGATCTTGGCATGTCTCCTTACCGCCTAGTGTTTGGAAAGACTTGCCACCTTCCTGTCGAGATCGAATATAAAGCAATGTGGGCCATTAAAGAACTTAACTTCGATTTCAATCAAGACTGCAACTTTCAGAAGCTGCAATTAAATGAGCTAAGCGAACTCCACGATGAAACTTACGATAATGCGGTTATAGTAAAGAACCGGACTAAAGTATTTCACGATAAAAATAATTTTAGAAAAACTTTTACCCCGGGACAACAAGTCCTTCTTTAAGATTCCCGACTCCATCTTCATGCAGGTAAGCTAAGATCTCGTTGGAAAGAACCGTTTGCGGTGCGGTACGTATACCCGTGATTGAAAGAGATTTTGCGTACATGCGTTTTTGAAATCAAAGAATTGTTAACCGTAATCAAGAACGGCGTCGCTTGGTAGCTAGCCGGTTGAGTACGGGTCGGTCCACAGGGAGATGGATTCCTTATCTTTGTGTTCTAACGAGTTAATCCAAAAAAATGGTGTTTTTATTTTAAGATCTAAGAGTTTATTTTTATGATTTTAATTTAACAACTACGGCAGATAAATAAAATTAACAACTACGGCAGATAAATAAAATTTATAATTATGGCAGAAAAGAAATTTATAACTAGGGCAGAAAAGAAATTAACTAGGGCAAGATAAAAAACTTACTTTTTTATTGATGCACTCTTTGGCGATTACATTGAATTGAAAATCTAAGATCTGGAATTTAAAAGAGGCGTCTCTAAAGAGGCACCCAAAAAAGAGGCACAAGAATTATTGGCTTTTTGCTCTGCT
This sequence comes from Agapanthus africanus, assembly GCA_030015575.1. Taxonomy (NCBI): domain Eukaryota; kingdom Viridiplantae; phylum Streptophyta; class Magnoliopsida; order Asparagales; family Amaryllidaceae; genus Agapanthus; species Agapanthus africanus. The sequence continues at coordinate 718,203,540 of CM057337.1, forward strand.
ATTTATAGATATAGGAAACCCTAGGTTATATTCTGATCCATTCATAAATTTACAAATCTACCCTAAGAAGACCCGGTCAACGCACCGTCACCTGCACCGACACGTGCATTGCACGGCCGCGGTTCTGCGGCAGAAAGGCCTTTTTGGCCGCGGATCCGCGGCCATTTGGTGGGCTCATGGGCCCAATTCTTTAGGCTTTCTTCAAGTTGCCTTTATCTTCTATTTTCTTCACTTGGTTCTTCAGATTATCTTCTAGTTTCTTTCAGATTTCCACAGTGCAGAATATTGTGGATTTTTTACCGTTCGCTTTGCGTTGAAGTCTTGAATCTTTGTGCTGCCTTCGTACCTTGTGCAATTGAACTGCTCATTGATCTTCACTTGTTCTTCAAACTGTAGGCATGATAAAGATTCTAATATTTGTTAGTCGTAGGCTCACTTTTGTAACGTCTTTTCATCATTTTCACTGTTTTGTTCCGAGAACCTGTAATCTGCAACTATTCAACAGACATGGATCAAAAGCACCTATTTATTTGTAAAATGATTAAGAATGGGGAATATAATAATGCAAAATTATGATATGAACAATTACCCCCAAACTTATCTTTTGCTCGTCCCGAGCAAAACTAGTTTTATTCTCGAAAAAGCCTAACCTCGCTTTCGCAGGGAAACGCGATTGCACTGAGCTCGTGTAACATGCCGTTAAACCTCTAGGTGTACCTAGTAGGAGGAGTGTTGTCTCATGAGGGTTTTCAGCGGATACTACCCACAAAATCCTATCAATTTGGCCTATTGACTTTCACTCTTCAATTCGGTGTTCTAGTAAGAAATCTATTATCTTCAACTTAGAAATTATCAACCCGTATTTTTCACACTCATTTATCATTTAACTTAAGACCGTATTTTTCTGCAAATTTATTCAGCTTTCAGCATCTTTTGAGTTTTCCTTCTAAGGTTCCATCTCCACTTAGGAATTTCTATCATTTCTACTAAAGATATAAGTCCTATTTTTTATTCCTACCTCTCATCCAAACCCAATCATATACCCCTACGTGTGTGTATGTATCACCCCTACACTTGGAAATTCAATTCAAGCTCTTATACTCTTTTCCATCGTCCAAAGTACTTTTAGTTGGTGAATTTTCAGATGAAATTGCTCACACATTCTTCATGCGACCGTTAATACTTCTTGAGGTACTAACGACCGATTACAAAATGTGTTCGCGCATTAAGGCGTAATTCCTCGTCTTGCAATACCTAAGGCTTTAGCAGTGACTCCCAAACCAGTTGGTCTAAGGCACTAGGTGATAAGGCACCCTCGCTATTTATTTTTCTATTTTTGCAGCCTTAAGTAATTACAAAACTAGTGTTCATTTTTTTATCTCTTTATTCACACTTGTATTTTTATTTTATTTTCCTTCATACTAAGGATTTTAGACAAGAGCATTTCAAGATCTCCTCTACTATTCCAAGTTTCAAGGTTCGTGTTTATGCAAGTTGTAGGGTATATATTTTCAGAATTTAGAATTAAGCATAGGGATTATTTTTCAAACTTACACTTTAATAAAAATTTCAATACTCTTCCCTTATTTTGACTTAGCCCAAGAAGTGAACTCAAAATTTGCCTATTTCTAAGTAAACTACAAGCACATATATTTTCTACCGTTAAATTTTAAGAAAGGTTATTTTTAGGGTTTTTAATTTACCACGTTTAGGATCTAGTTTTTCCTAATTAGTCAACCGTCATATCAAACTTAAGTCAAATATGGCCAAAATTAAACTTTTCAATTTTTATAATTTTTAAAACTTTTCAATTTTTATGGATTTTAAAATAAGTATGCAAATGCAAAAATATACACATGAAGGAAGAAAGCGTACCGAGCATACCCCCAAACTTAAACGTGACAGTGTCCTCACTGTCAGGCTACACCAAGAGGGTCAAAATTGTCGGCACTCCCCTGTTTATTATTTTTTTATATATTTTTTTTTGTTAAAAGAAAAACAAATATATATATATACACAAAAAGGTCCCCCCCCCAAACTTAAGTGAGACAGTATTTCCACTGTTTTAAGCGTTAAAGTTCAGAGTTAGGGAGGAGAAAAATCAAACTATACAAGGCCTTATACAGGCCAAAGGTTAGGACCAACCATTCAAAAATTTTATCGTTATAATGGTAGGGTTGGTGAAAGAATGGAGTGTAGAGAAAGGAGATGAGAAGCACACGAGACCGTGTGGAGATAGAAGCAGTATACGGTCTCGGTGGATGAGAAGAATGGCGGAAGAAAAAAAGAAATGGTGGTGGTTCGACTTCTTCAAGTGGAGGTTGATTAATCATAAAATCCGTGTCATTTAGAAATGTGAGTTCGTCGGCGAAAATATCTTCGAAACTTTCATCGAAGGTCCGATTGAACGTTTCAATGTCAATAAGTGTCACGCCAGAATTCAACACACATGATTTTTCAAAAATTCCGGAGGTAGGAGACTCGTAAAGCTCATCTACCTTATTCTCAAAAGATTTTAAATCAAGTTGTTTTTCTAAAATTATCGAACTCAAAATATCGGATTGTGATTCATCAACACTCGATATCATTAAAGGAAGATTAGAAAAACCAAAGAAAGTAGGAATACGAACTTGATGGTGGGGATGGAGTGTATAAATTAGCACAATTTGTAATGACCGATGTGTAAAAAGCGACTGTGCTAATCTATCAACCCACTGAGAAATGAGATCAAATCCCTCGAGATTCGTGAGCAAACATGGGTACGTCGAACTTGGTAAACCAGACAATGGAAATGAAAGCGATATGGTCTCTTGCGCGGTCGGAACGATGGAAAGGACGAAGGGAAGTGATTTAGAAAGGGTCACAGTTAAAGGTTCAGAAGGGTGTACACAGTCAGTGGAAAGAACATGATGAATTGGAAAATCCGACTCATCAAATAAAACTGGTTTATCCTCAATAATTTCCTCAAAATTCTCCTCAAAATTTAGCTTATCCATACCATTCTCATCAAAATCAAGACGCATAGAAAGTTCGGAAAAAACATTTAATGATTCGGGATGATGAATTGGAGAGAAAAATTCAGTTAAATCTGCGGGTTCATCATCCAAATTATTCCCTGCGTCAATATTCTCAATCAAGTGAAAATCAATTTTTTCGGACACCTCATCAAAAGCATGGATATTTATCAATTCAGGTTCTAGATTGGAGGTGTAGAGGTCAAAAGGATTGGTGATGGTTTCACTCGAAAGGGACCCTTCACAATCTAGCAAATCAAGCACTACAAAGTCACACAATTCATTAAATATTTTATTTTCAACTGGTGAATCATTTGGGACACTTAATAGACATTCAAAACCGGAGTTGTGGGATTCAATTGGGGATGTGTAGGTTTTATTTGGAAGGGTGCACAGCTCACTCTCTTCACTCAAATTCTCAATCTGTCCAACCGCATACATTGGAAAATTTAGAGTTAGTTGGAAACTACATACCGATTCACTAGGTTGTCTTGATGAATTAAGGGCGGCAATGGACGCATCCAAATTCCTCATCTGTTTGTTTGTCGCTACAATATAAGCTTCCAATGACTGTTCCAGACTAGACATGGGTTGTGAAGGGGTTTCAGTAAAAGATTCAAAATTGTTTGGATTCTGGAAACTCCCAAATGGCTGTGTAGAAGCAATGTCTAGGGAAGGTGCGAAAGTCGGGTGGAACTGGTAGGAATTGAATGGTTGGACAGGAGTAGGATCAACATTTGGATAAAAAGATGAATGGACTTGTTGATCCCAAGAACTAGAATTGTTGAAAGGAGTGAAAGATCGGTTACGAGATTGTTCAATATGTTCAGCAATAGACATGGGTTTCGGAGTTACAACAGGACTTGAAGAAGAAGTATCAACGTAAGAAGGTGGTGAAGGTTGAAACGGTTGATACAAAGTGGATTGCAGAGTCCAACTGTTTCTCCTAGACGCTTCTATTCGATCTTTCAAAGAAATTTTGGGCATGAAGGGGTCGTCCGTAATTCGACCAAAACAATTCGCGTAGGAAGCAAAGTTTGGTTCAGGGTACCAAAGTTCGTGGGGTACCCATGATGTGAGAAAGGAGAAGAAAAAGAATGTGATTTTTTTTTTAATTTTTTAATTTTTTTTATTTATTAAAAAAATTGTTTGTTTTTGGAGTTTTGGAATTTTTGAAAGTGTTTTTTTTTTAGAAAAAGTTTTGCAAAAATTTGTACGGAATTACGGCACAATCACAATTTATATATGCACAATCAAGCCTAGAGCTAGGGTCTCCTAAGTCAACTAGACTGCTCCTAACTGTTCCAAAGGGCAAGTTGTGAGATTCTCAAATCGCCTCTTCACCGCCAATTATGGCAGGTAAGCACAAGTAAAGAAAGGAGAGATCCGCTCACGAATCACCGTGAGACGGGCCTTTTAAAATTACCTTTCCTACTTATCTAGCCTAGGCACCACAAAGTCGGATTTAGATAAACGACCGATGCCTACAACTTTTCCTTTGTCCTAATGAGCACGACAGTCCTTATTGGTTGAGTCTAATATTTTTTTAATTAACTCAAGGGTTGATTCAAAATGTTTTTTGTGATTTTTTGGGTCCTAAGAAGGGTAATGAAATCCCCACCCAATATGGATTGGTGTTATAGCCTCTTAAAAGTCCGTTTTTAAAAATGCAAAGCAGTAAACACACAAAAATCTAAAACACTTCCAAAAATTTTTTTTATTTTGCAGCGCAAAGAATCCTGCACAAAAACAATTTATTGGAGAGGGAGAAGAATTTTTTGCGCAAAGAACCCTGCAGGAAAATTTTTCAGAGGACTACAGAGGGCAGAGGGGAGGAAAAGAATGCTTACAGAGAAGATTCCACCTGCTGACGTCACCTACTAGCCGCGGTTCCACGGTCAAAAGAGAGAGATTGCGGCGGTTCCGCGGTCTATCGGTCGGTTCAGATCCCCAAAAAATTTTCTGTTTGCTGTTTTGATTCTCCTCTGTCTGTTCAAATCTTCTGTTTTTTGTTTTGTTCGTTGGATTTTTCCAGATCTGAATCTGTCCGTCTTCTTTTCCTGCACAATTCACACAATACCTCTCAAAAAGAACAAGATGATTTTTATTTTTATTGGATTAAAAAAAATTGTTTGTTTTTAAAAATTTTCAATTTTTATAATTTTTAAATTTTTTATTTTTTATTTTTTATAAATTTTTTTTATATTAACCCGAAATTACACAAAGAAAGAGACTACCGTCTCCCCGGCAACGGCGCCATTTGATTGAAAGAGATTTTGCGTACATGCGTTTTTGAAATCAAAGAATTGTTAACCGCAATCAAGAACGGCGTCGCTTGGTAGCTAGCCGGTTGAGTACGGGTCGGTCCACAGGGAGATGGATTCCTTATCTTTGTGTTCTAACGAGTTAATCCAAAAAAAATGGTGTTTTTATTTTAAGATCTAAGAGTTTATTTTTGTGATTTTAATTTAACAACTACGGCAGATAAATAAAATTAACAACTACGGCAGATAAATAAAATTTATAAGTAGGGCAGAAAAGAAATTTATAATTAGGGCAGAAAAGAAATTAACTAGGACAAGATAAAAAACTTACTTCTTTATTGATGCACTCTTTGACGATTACATTGAATTGAAAATCTAAGATCTGGAATTTAAAAGAGGCATCTCTAAAGAGGCACCCAAAAAGAGGCACATGAATTATTGGCCTTTTGCTCTCCTATTTATAGGTAAAGGAAACCCTAGGTTATATTCTGATCCATTCATAAATTTACAAATCTACCCTAAGAAGACCCGGTCAACGCACCGTCAACTGCACCGACACGTGCATTGCACGGCCGCGGTTCCACGGCAGAAAGGCCTTTTTGGCCGTGGATCCGCGGCCATTTGGTGGGCTCATGGGCCCAATTCTTTAGGGTTTCTTCAAGTTGCCTTTATCTTCTATTTTCTTCACTTGGTTCTTCAGAATATCTTCTAGTTTCTTTCAGATTTCCACAGTGCAGAATGTTGTGGATTTTTTACCGTTCGCTTCGCGTTGAAGTCTTGAATCTTTGTGCTGCCTTCGTACCTTGTGCAATTGAACTGTTCATTGATCTTCACTTGTTCTTCAAACTGTAGGCATGATAAAGATTCTTTTATTTGTTAGTCGTAGTCTCACTTTTGTAACGTCTTTTCATCATTTTCACTGTTTTGTTCCGAGAACCTGTAATCTGCAACTATTCAACAGACATGGATCAAAAGCACCTATTTATTTGTAAAATGATTAAGAATGGAAAATATAATAATGCAAAATTATGATATGAACAACCCGCATGGGACAGTTGAAGTTGAAAATATTAAAAACGGTTATATTTTAAAATGAATGGGCATAGATTAAAACCGTATTTTTTCACTGACCCTATGGAGGAGCTCCTGTTTTTAAAGGAGCCGCTTTATCATAACTAAATTTCCTCCGCCTCACCTCCATGTCTCAATAATATTGTCTCATCCTGAGAATGGAGGTGAGTGAAAAAGGACTTAAGTTCTAACAACCCTAAACTTTTTGTACAACTTTCTGTAAAGATTTTAAAAAAAAAAAAACCGAAAGGGGTACTTTTGCGTGAGCACAAATTATAAGTTTGTTTTGCTTTTTAATAGCAAGAAAGAGCTTGTAGCTCACTGGTAAAGACTTTGCACTGCTGAACCAAAGCACCAGAGTTCAAATCCCATCACCCACATTATTTTTAATTTCAATTTCTTTTTAAATTTTTAGAATCCCAAAAGTCTACACGTGCTAAACCCGTAAAACCAAAAGTCATAAATAAAACAAACTAACCTAGGAGAACAACCAAGAGACATCGGACACGTGGCAGCAGGGGGGCCGACTCGGACTGACTCGGCCGCCGCCGCCGACCGATTCACCTCAGATCGCCGATCTTCCTTCATGAAGGTTGTGCCTCTTAGACTCTTTATAACCCCTGTACACTTTAAAAATCCCGCACATTAACAGAGCCTTTTAAAATCTCAATAAATCCAATTTTTAATACATTTTCTTCACACCTTTTCACCTATCCTAACCCTAGTTTTTCCTATAAATACCACACCTAAACAAACACACCTCACTCACAAATTCTTTCCAAACTCTCAAGAAAACTCTCTAGAATTTTTGTGTACAAGTGGAGTTAGCGAAGGGCGAAACTCTGGCAAACTTCCGACGACAACTCTAGGAGCTCCCGGAGACGAAACGGCACACCGGAACCTACTTCCACTTCCTCTTCCTCTCCTCTAAACCTAAAGCCGGTAAGTCCCACCTCCCTCTTCTCTATTCTATTCTAAAAAATTTGTAAAACTAAAACCCGACGGAAGCGGAGTTAATCCGACTTCCGATTCGGTTTACTTTAAAAAGTGCAACTTTCCTCAAATACAACCATACCAAACTCTTACATCTTGACTATTAATTATTAATAAAATATCATGAACAAGTTTCATAACAAAATATTTCATATTGCAATTTTTATCGTACTTTTTCAGTAAAATACCATGTAGTTTAGTTTCGACTTTAAAACATCACTAATCTTACTATACCTTTAGATAGATCACGAGGTAATGACCTACCTCTTCACAACACTCATATGCAATATAGCACGATACCTTTTGGGAAATATAGATTCGGGAAATACCGTTTTACACAAAACTACCTTTAACTTATAAAAACCATTTTCACAAGATTATGTATTTTAAACAAGTTTTTGCAAAGCGCCGCTACAACCCATTTTGGGGAACCCGTTCGGATGGTGCGGATTATCGCACATCCTCGGGCTTAGTAGTGCGAGATGCAGACCTCCGCAAGGAGCATTCGATCTCGAGAAATTTAAAAATACAAATATCTTAAGAAAATGAGATTTCTAGAAATATAATATATTAAAATTATATATATATATATGTATTATCAAAATATCTATTTTTGTGATAATATAAATATTCCAACTTTTCTAAATCACAAGAATCACTTTACATGAAAATACTATGAAATTCCATACAAGTTCACAATTAAATACCCTATATTATGAAATTAGATTATGTTCACTAGAAATGTTACATATATAAAATCTACATCTATGACAACTCTAAAGATGATAATTAAATACTTGGGGTGTATTTTGAAAATTATACAAAAGTATTTTTACATATAACCCCCTCAAGTTCTATAAATTACCCTAAGGACCCTAGTAAACATAGGTTTAAGCGGGACCAATCTCTTGAGCCTCAGGGAGCCGGAGAAGTGGGTGCTTACCTATTTAAGGTAGACAACTTAACAAATGGTGTTATCAACACGGTAATCGTCTTTGAAAAAGAAACAAATTATGCCGCCTATGTGCAGCGGTTACCGATAACACCAAAACCTAATGCAGGACTTCAATTTCTTTTCTAATTGTTTTGACTCAGACTGGGTCTCATTATAAAAAGCTGACTTGAATACGATTCAAGTACAATCTACAAACTACAATTCAACATGAATCCATGAATCCATATATTCAATCTATTCAATCTGTATTGACTGAACCGAACCATGGATATACCTCCATTTACATGATTCTCCAGTTATATCCATGATTTTCCAGTTACATCCATTTACTGATATCATGGTTTCGGCAAGTCATCCATCTATACAATTCAATTTACAAGACAATACAAGTTGCAATACAATACAAACAATACTTCGCGGGGTTTAAGGGGTAGATTGGTACGGAAGGTGTTAGAAGTGGCACGAGACTGCAACCATTAAGACACCTAACCTGAATACAATCGCCGTTGTTCCGGGCATTCTAACGGAGCCTTGTACTCCATTTGCCTTTAGTCTCTGGCATATAGAGACTCCTCTCGTATACACTGGCATCTTTCTGTACCAAACTACAAACAACAACGTTAACTCTAAATACAACTTTAAAAGCTACACTCTCTCTCTCTCTTACTCTCTGTCTATTTTACTTCTCCCTTATCTTTGGGACTTACCGAGCGATTTGTTCGCTGACGACATTCTCTTTCTTCTTCTTTGAATGCCGTCAGGTGATTCGGACCTTCCAGAGATCGAGCCTAGCACTGAAGACTCGGACCGGTTTATTGAAGATCCCGAGCTGTAGTTACACTTGTACATTTCCTTTACATTCTATATTTTCCATTTCTGTTATGCCACTGTTTAGGCATTGCTTTCATTCAGATGTATTTACTTTCCTTACATTGTATAAAAGAATATTAATAAATAAAGTTGATGTTCATTACATTTTGTCTCTTGTGTATATTTCTTTTATATTGCTTAGTTACGCTTAGCGTATTTACTTCTGAGTAAATACGTAGCGGCCTCGTCGCGTCCCCTTCGCCGTAAACCGAGAAGCAGGGCGTGACATAACTGAATATCCGTATGATTAAAAATAAGTTTGGGGGAGGTATTCACTTTCATTTATTCTTGTCCCCGTTAATAACATTTCCTCCCAAGTCTACAGGTTTTGAGATTTAAAAGATAACAATAGTGAGGACACCACTGCAAACAGATTTGGGGAGTTTGTGCTTATTTACGCATTATTTTGTATTACACTTTGCATAAGCACAAATTTTTTTCTTTTATAATGGAAGGTTAGAAAGTGAAAAATTACATTTAAAAGATTGGAAGAGTTTGAGAAAAATAAGAAAGTTAGATATTTTCTTAAACAAAACTAGTAATAAGTAGTTATGAGCCGTTGTCCCAAGGGTCAGTAAGATGAAGGAAGTCACTAATCTGAGGATAAAAATAAGTCTGAAAAATAGTTCATATTCTTGAGACCAAACATCTGAACGTTGATACCCTACTATACGCACTTACACACGTCTTGAAACTCGGGATAGTAGAGAATACCTTGAAATGCTCTTGTCTAAAAGCCAAAATACGAAGAAAATATAAATGAAGCATAAAAATATAAAATGGTGAAGAAAAATGAACACTGGTTTTGTAATCACCAAGGCAGCATAAAAGAAATATAGCGATGGTGCTTTATCACCTAGTGCCTTAGACCAACTGGTTTGGGAGCCACTGCTAAACCTTAGGTGTTGCAAGACGAGGAAATTGCTAATTACGCCTAATAAGTGAGCACATTTAGTAATCGGTCGGTTAGTACCTCAAGAAGTATTAACGGTCGCATGGAAAATGTGTGAGCAGTCCCATACAAAATATTCACCGACTAAAAGTACTGAGGTAGATGGACAAGAGTATGATAGCTTGAATTGAATTCTCCGAGTGTAGCAATATCTTTTACACACACGTAAGGGTATATGATCGGTGTTTGGAAGAAAGGTAGGGAAGAAAACTAAAGACGATATTTTATTGAGATATGATGTGATTTCTAATATCTTTTCATGACCATTAAGATAGGGCTCATGGCAACCGAAAAGCTAGTGTAGTTGGAAACTCTTATTTTCAAATCTTTCTTTTCTAGTTCTTATCTTTATATATAACTTTCACCATCTTTATTTTATTATTGGATTTTGTGGGTGTAATCCGCTGAAAACCCTCAGGAGACAACACTGCTCCTACTAGGGACACCTAGAGGTTTAACGGCTTGTTGCACGTGCTCAGTGCAATCGTGTTGCCTACGAAAATGTGCTAGTTAGTTTTTCTTTTTTCTTTCTATTTTCTTTTCTCCTTCTCTTGAATAAATAGTTTACTCGGGACGATCAAAGTCAAGTTTGGGGGTATTTGTTCAGTCGAAAATAGTGCACTTTTAATATGACAATTTCCTTACTTTTCTTAGTCATCTAAAGGTGTTTGTTATAAATATAACACGTATTAGAAGTTCATCTGCAAAATATCATTTACCATGTGTTTATATATTATAATCAACTTTATGAAGGAAATTGTATGTTTAATATTTTACGCATAATATTTTGTATCTTAAATATAACTAACATTGTTCATTGAAAATATTCTGCAAGATTAGCTCAGGTCAGAAATTAGGAATCAAGAATCTACCGATAAAGTAAAGAAAGTCGAAGAATCAAATACTAGCAGAGACTCAGAAGAGATAAGAAGGTTCCAGATATCAAAGAAATACCCAAATACCAACAGGAGAAGACTTCAGAAGTTCGAAGCCACGATCTCACCAAGACGCCGCGGAACCGCGGCCGAGTCAGGCCGAGTCGCCGCGGATCCATGGCCGATTCAAAGGATTAGGGTTCGAGAGTTTTCTGGAATCTTCTTCGTAACAAACTTAGTTTGTTAGGGGCTTCTGTTACTGGTTTTGGGGCTATAAAAAGGGCCGAGAGCTATATCATTTGGGATCCAATTTTTCATCATTCAAAATGCAAAAAGATCAAGAACAACATCAAATCATCATCCTAAAAATTCAAGTTCAAATCCAATATCAAAAGGGGATCTAAGATCTAAGATCAAGAATCTTCGATCTTGAGATCCTAGATCAAGAATCCATCGAGAAATCAATCAAGCAATCAAGCAAGCAAGTCTCCCTTACATGAAGCCAATCACCGTCAACGAGCAAGCGATCCACGACAGGTCTAAGATTCGAGGTGATCAAGCGACGAGAAGATCGACGTAATATTTACTTCTTCGAGGCAGAGATCGAAAGCAAATTCTTCTTCCTCTTGTAATCTAAACTTGGAGAAATGTATTGTGAAATTGAGTAATAAAGGTAGATCATCAATTTTATCAATTCGCTTACTTTTAATTTCGCATTATAGATTCTTTCTCTATTCTTTCTTTTGTTTTCATGATGTGTGAATAATTCTCAGTTTGATAGGATTCGTAGGATTAAGGTATATTAATGCGTGAGAAAATTCTATACTCCTTTTAAATCTTATAAAGTTTATAAAGCTTAGCAAAAGAATCGTCAACATTCTTATCGGGCGTGACATCAATTTCTTGATAATCTCGACCACGATTTGAGATGAGATTGACGATCCTTTTGTTAAGGGCCAGACATGAATGAAGATCAATGAAAGGACAAGAGTCAATACAGGAGAAGCTCTAGTTTCTTCAAAGAACCTTAATCCTCATTCATCGCCATCAATCTAATTTTAAATCTATCAATAGATAAGAGGAGTAATATTTATTAGTCATCCATGGCTACTAAATCCTATAGAATCCTACAAGCCTTCTTCATATAAATTTTCTTGATTAAATCTTGAAACCATTTTCTTGATTAAATCTTGAAACCATTTTCTTAATTTTCTTCAATTAGATCTTGAAACTATCTTCTTGATTTTCTTGATTTTCTCTTTTCTATTTCTTTCAACCAATCTAAAACAAGAACTATAAAATTCCACAAATCCTAGAGAACGGACCGTATTCATCACAGCTAAGCTACAAGCGACGCCGTGTTGATTGCGGTTACTAAAACTTCTAAACAAAATTTCTTTTCTTTTCTTTTTCTCAAAGATTTTGAACCAATCAGGTGCCTCCTTATGTAGAATTAAATTCTACTCTTGGGAAATACTTCTTGGTAAACAAGGAACCGTTGGATGAAAAATCCAATTGTGATTAAGCATAGAATTGAATTCTATTGGAAAGGATATTTTCTATTAAACAGAAAGTTGGCGGATCAAAGATCCAATAAGATGGAAAATATTTCCTATATCTTTCTATACAAAGAAAGATTGTGCTTTGTTAAACCGAGCACTCTTGGACTAAAAATCCAATGGTGATAAAAATATCACCGATCAATAGAATAAAATTCTATATATGGGAAAATATTTTCCTAATCTCGTTAACAACAAGATAACATGTTCTGTAAAACAGAAATTCTTAGATCAAAGTTCCAACGGTGGGTAAAATTCCCCAAATAATTTTTGAGACCAATTAAATCAACTGGAATCTCTCAATGAGAGATTTTCTCAAAACTAATTAACAATTTGCCTCCACTATATAAAGGACCCGAGACTTCAAGTTTCAAATCGAGGAAACCCTCTATAAGCTTCTGCAAGAAAAAATATAGCGAGCTCTTGAAGGAACAGAGAATTTAATTCTCAAAGAAGAAGACTTCTCTCCCCAAAACTCTAGGTAAAGAAAACACAAAGATCAAAATATCTCTTTTTGCCTATATAAGGGTTTGACACTTCTCAAATAACTTAGTTCTTCCTCTAGATCAGAGATCCACAAAACAAGTCTCTCACAAGTTGAGAATTTAATTCTTATCGGGAAGACCTTGTTCTTGAGAATCAAAAATTCAGAAAAGAACTATGTTAAAAAGAAAGAAAAAGAAAAAGAATACTTGGTCTGGGAATTTAATTCCTCCGAAATTAAGGTTTAACCCTACATAAAGAACTTAGTTCTTATAAAAATAAAAGAAGAACTTAGTTCTCCTATTGAAAAAACAATCCAAGATCCTCAAAACAGAAATCCTGATGATCATCAATGACTAAAATGTCATTAACAGAGATTAACATCTCTATAAACAAGAACTTGGCGTCTCACGTTAAACACATGTGAGCAAAATTAATGCTTAGCACTATTATAGCGCCTCATTTGTTTCCCACGTGAGTGCCTAAAACAAACAAAAGAAGAGCTAAAATGCTTCAAATGCTTCCCACGTAAGCGTCCAAAAGAAGAAGAAAAAAGAGAGCTCATTTGGGTTGATTGGGCAGCCACCAAATAAAGCAACCCAGCACCATAAAAATAAAGTAGTCACATGAAATACACGTGAAACACTCTGGGAAACCCAAAATCTAGTGCCTCACGTGCTTCACACGTGAGCGCCAGAGCTCTTGCCAAAGTGCTTAGCACTTCTGTCAAAAGAAAAGGAGGTGAACAAATAAAACCCGAAATCAACGCTCAGCACTCGCGTGCTTCCCATATGAGTGCCCTATAAAGTGCTTAGCACTCTATATTCAGTCAAAGTGACTAAGTGCTTAGCACTGATTGGGCAGCGCCCATATCTGAGCACCTCACATGTTTCACATATGAGCGCCAGAGAAAATTAGTGTTGAGTATCATAGTAACGCCTCATGTGAAAAACACGTGAGCGCCAAAAAAAGTTAGTGCTTAGCACTATTCCAGCACCCCACGTGAAACACACGTGACCGCTGTATATCTTAGTGCTTAGCACTGCTGGGTAGTATAGAAACCCAATCTCGGCTCAAATTAGCTAAGTTTCCTGAGATTAAACCTCTTTGATTTTAAATCAACCGAGCCCATATGCTCGTAATTTCCAAAACTGTTCTTAGTCTCAAATATGACTAATGATCTCTCATTGATGATGTCAAAAATGATACTCATCCTATATCTCTTAAGGTAATCTTAGTCTCAAATATGACTAACGATTCTCAGGTCCACCACGATCTTTTCCCTCAAATACGGGATTTGGTTTAAGGGTACATCTCTCCACACCTCTGATATATGTCGTTGTAATTTCTCAACGTCTTCAGAGAGGTGGCGGGTCCCGACAATCAATAATGGACCGAAATGTTCTTAAACTAACATTCGTCCCCAAAATGGGAATGTTGGACCGAAATATCCTTAAACTAATATTCGTCCCCAAAATGGGAATGATGGATCGAAATGTCTTTAAACTAATATTCGCCCCAAACATGGCGATAATGGACCGTGATGTCCTTAAATTAAAATAATTGGGCTGAAATGCTCATATGTTTCAGTTGATCTTAATCTCAAACTAGGTTAACGGTCCCTAAACCAAACAAAATATTTTGAACTAAAGAAAAAATATAACTTAAGTTCAAAATCCCAAATCTAAAATATACGGATTTGGACTAATCCACGCCCTACGGGCGACGACATAAATTAGTCTCCATATACAATCCACGGGAAACCAAAATAAACAATACACACGACACGAAGTAAACTGCTGGAAAAGGAGAAAGTGGTTATCCAATGCGGTAACGTAATTAACTACAGAGGCTTGCGTCTGCAGGGAAGAGCATCCCCACAATCAAAAAACCCCTCTCAAATGAGGGGGAATCTGATAAAGTCTGCTACAACGGTTGCATCTGTCCAAACCTCCGATATATGGTGCCATAAATCAACTTGGTATCTTCGGAGAGGTGGATGGATAAATCCAAATAGCATCTGCCCCCAAATTCAGGCAAGACGATCTATCCCAGATCGTCTCTATTTTCGGCGATGAACAATGATATGTTCATGACACACTACCGGACTTGTTGCTTGGATCTTATTACTAATGCTAACAATCCTGATTGTTGTCCTGATGGACATAACTTATTGTCTAGATAGACAAGACCTGTACCTGCTTGATCCAGTGTTGGCATTAGATTTATATCGTCAATACCTGACTTGAACACAAAACCTGGGGGGAAAAAGAAATCAAGAATGTAACCGAAATGTAACTCAGGATGATATTATTATTGTTTGTTGTGATTCCGGGCGTTACGGAATAAATCATTGTTTATTGTACCGTGGTTCCGTAGGGAATGAATGGGATATATTGTACCGTGGTCCCGTGGGGCATGAACGGGATATGTACTGTTGAGTTACGATGAGAATTATATCAATTGATTTTAAAGACTTTTAGAATAGATAACCTAGAAGCACAGACTTTAGGATACACATCACATACCTATATCTCACTGTTTTATACATGTATTATTTATTTACATTTCATGTTTAATCATAGTATCATATCCTGGTTATTACTATTATTTTGGTATTTATGACGCACTGACGTCTGGGTTTTGCATGACCCAGTTTCTCTATCTTTATCGCAGACAGATTAAGAGTACTTTAGCAATCAAGCCGAGTAATGAGGAGCTAGCTATTTAGTTTAGAGACTATTAGTTTATTTATTTCAGCAGTTTTATTTCTATTGATGTGAGCTCATATTGGGACGCGATTCAGGTACTATTGTTTATTGGATCGTGATTCGTTTCTACTATATGCATTTCTTGATTTTATTTATTGTGGCAAATGGACATGTGTTAGCTATATTATATATTTTACTGTTCTTGATATCCGATAGACAGCCGTAATATGACTGTGGAGGGATGATTTCTAGCCACAGGTAACATGGTTGGCTCTGTCACGTGCCGTAGTTACGTATCTTGGGAAGCGGGGCGTGACAACAACTGTATGATACATGAGCATGGCAATATAGTGTAGCATGTGTTAACCAATATAATCATGTAATAAGTGTATATGGTGAACATGAATTGAAGGTCTATGTGTCTTAAGTCTCTATAAGAGTAATCTAACTAACGTAGGTTCAAGTATGAGTGTCAACCAATTTTAAGAGTATTTTCAAACCCAAGACTATAATCCAGAGATAAGAAATCACGGGCCCTCAAAAGTGTTCATGTGTTAGTATTTATTTCGTTAGTATGAGACTCATGAGATTATATTGAACCCACAACTCAAACTACCCTAACACCCCACATATTTTAATCTACAGTTAATGTAAGAAGTCTTGATCGAATCCATGAATACAAGAGAGAGTTTACGAGTTCAATGTCAAGTTGAGTTCATGTCAAGTTCAAGTATTCATGTGATATTCAAATATTTGTGTTAAGTTGTATTCATTGTTCGAGTCAAGTCAAGTCAACTTTAGTATATAATATGTTTATTCATGTAAAACATGTGGATATAACAAATTGGAGATCAAGAATAAAGTACACATGTTCGTAAGCATGAGATGGGGTATTTATATTATCTAGACAACAATTAACAATAACATAGTTACATGAAACATATCATAAAACTAGCAGAGTCAAGAGTAGCATGATCAAACAATTAATATATCCGTATTCTATTATATTATATGTCAATTAACATGTTTAGGCAATATGACTTATGTGTATGGATCAAATTATCATATAAGATTTCATGCCAGGTTTCGTATCAGCCTGAGACGACTCAAGGTTGCTTGACCCAGCTCACAAGTCTTCTATAATTATGATTTTGTTTTCTGGTGGCATGAGACGACTCAAAGAGTTATTGAGCCGACTTAACAAGAATTTGAGACGGCTCAATACAAATTGAGACGACTCGACAATCACTGAAATGTTATATTTTTCTCTCTGGTTTTAAGAGACGGATCACTATAAGGTTGAGCTGGCTTAAGTTTGGACTTGAGATGGCTCACGGTATGTCTAAAGGTGGGTTTTTCTCTTTGTGGGTATGAGATGGCTCATGTTCTTTTGAACCGGCTCAAGGCATGTTCGTTCAGACGATCAGATTTTGAGGTCATTTAATTCGTGTGATGAAGTGGTATAAGTTTATGCTCATTTTGCAGTGTCAAATATATATGCTTTCTAGATATATAACATGTATGAGTTGTCATTAACATGGTAGGAAATATATATGATTAACAATTTGAACAAGAATAACAATTTAAATTTAACAATCCATATACTTCTATCTACGCATATAACCCATTTTTCATTGGGATCTATGACAAGACGATGGTAGCGGTTTCGTGGAGGAGATCGATAGGAAAGGAGAGAGAAAAAGTGTAGGGAAGAGAGAGAGATCAGAGAAAGAATGGAAAAAGGACTCACCCACGATTAGAATGTGGGAAACGACGGAATTCTTTTTAGGGCATTTCATCGAATACTGTCGTGCGCAAAATTGAAATGTCATCGGAATGAAGCGCCGGAGGCGTGGAAACGATCGTGCCGCTCACGTGAACACGGACCTAACCTTGGAGCCTCAGTTCTTAGCGCAGGATCGTGTCGAATAGGCTGTCGAAGGTCAAGGGTTGTAAGGAGGAGGAGGTGGAGCTCAGGCCTTGGGTTTTAAAGGGAGAGAGAAGAAGAGGAAAGAGATGATAGAGGAGAGGGAGATAAACAAGAGAAAGAATAAGGTGGGGGTTGTTATAAGAGAAGAAGAAAGTGAAGGGGGGAGAGAGAGTGGGGGTCAGTTACGGGAAAGAGTGTGTGTGTGAAGGGAATGAGAAATGTAGGGAGAGGTAGTGAGGTTTGAGAAACGCATAGAATTTGAACAGTGGGTTTTAATTAAGAAAATTAAATTTAAATAAATGGGTTAAGGTTTTGTTTAATAGGGAGAAACACGGGGGGTTTATTGGGCCTGGAAAAATAAAAGAAGCAAATCTTTTTGGTGAAAGGGTTTAGGTTTTGGGCTTGGGTTTTGGAGAAAAAGGAAAAGAAGAAAAGGAAAGAGAAAGAAATAGAAAAATGGAATTTGGGCTTGGGCCGAAGGAAAACAATATGGGTTTGGGTTTTGGAAAATAATATGATAGGAAAATCGATGGAGGGATTAAGTAGAAATAATAAAATAATATATTTAATAGAAAACAAAATGTACAAAAAATATTATAAATAAA
This sequence comes from Agapanthus africanus, assembly GCA_030015575.1. Classification (NCBI taxonomy): domain Eukaryota; kingdom Viridiplantae; phylum Streptophyta; class Magnoliopsida; order Asparagales; family Amaryllidaceae; genus Agapanthus; species Agapanthus africanus. The sequence continues at coordinate 718,221,822 of CM057337.1, forward strand.
TAAATACAGTATTTTATTAGAAAAAAAGATAATACGAAGATGTAAGAATTTTGGGGTCACTACATACTCAGTTGTTCATGACATGTTCTCTCCATACTTGTATATTAATTTCTTGACTTATATTATCATATTTATGCTACTGTTACGTGCTTGATTGCAACCTAGTACTGTATTTTGTTAAATGTTTCCTCTATATAGGCATTGCTGTCTTTTATATCTTTTGTTATCATTCTTGTGTGCGTTATCTTTTATTTATCTATATATAAAATATATTATTTTCTTTATAACGTGGAATTTACTGGACACAAGTTCGTTGACAGACATTCCATTTTGTTTTTGTTTCTTCTTAGGGATGTCTGTCGGGAGGTGCATGTGACGAGGCTCCATACAAGCCCAAGCCGAGTTGGGAGGTTTTCGATCAGCTAATTTCGCAAGCCAACTTTTAGTCGTTTTCCTGTATGCTTCGTCCAAGGGTCTTCTCAGCTTTCATGTCTTTTCTTTTTTTGAACTTTTGTGTCCGATTAGACTTACTATGTAATAAGTATTGTTGGGGTTTATTTATATAATATTTTTATTATGCTTTAAATTCTTATATTATTTTCTTGCTACTGCTTATACAGACGCTTAGCATGTTCATATCGGGAAGGTGTGTTTCTCGGTGTGGATAGGTCGCGGGCTTGTCAGCTCTCGTTCCTCGCCTTTTGGGAAGCGGGGCATGATATATCCATTTCATATTGTTATCGCATGCTCTTTATGATTTTTCACATGTTATGCTAATTGGATAATTGTGATCATTGATCGAATTATCATATGGACTATTATATTGGTGATATTATACTTATCATTTTGTCGGTTATATATGATTATCCTTTGATACTACAATTGTTCTGTTAAAGATGTACACCTATAAATTTAAGTAGTTTATATTATTACATATGTGTCTTAGCCGTGTCAGCGCCCTGTGGATATGCCGTTGTAGGCCTCGGGGATTTCATTTTACTTTTGCCATTGTAGACGAACAGCGGCAGGTCAACTCACCCGTTGGTGAGTAAGTGGAAGCCCATACTTTATAACACTGTATATGTTTAAATTGAGAATCTTGTATTTTTTCGTATTTGTTAATGATATTTTGTCCTTATTATGTCAACACATCGACATGAGTATTATGATATGATTCATTCACTTGTTGAGCACGTAACTCATTTCATATATTTAAACATTTTTCAGATTGATGCATCAGAAGCAGTGGTCTAGATTTTCTTGAAGAATTTGCGAGGACTGATAGATGATTGTTTGGACTTTTGGCCTCCTTAATATCTATTAGTATGTTGGCGCATTCTTAATCGTAAAAATTAGCGTCTTATCATATTTTGAATCCCGACTTATGCAGTGAAGGGAATTTTTATACGATGGTGATCTTTAAGATATTAGACCCGATCATGTATATGTAAACCATATTTTGATGATATATATAAAATAAAGTTTAATCATCATGTATTCTTGGGACGTGACCTTTATTTTCTGGTACTTACGAGTTAGGTTTTGCAGTTCTCTGGATGTAGGGAATTGTAACCGGCTGAACTACCCCTCTCGGGACGTGACAAATATAATCTTGAAGAGGAGAAGGCATCAAATTGAAATTTCAGTTTGATACTTGGTAATAATTCCAAGGATTATTAAAACCAGTATTATGCAAGTGCGGGTATGCATTAAAGCTTGAAAAATTCTTCGGTGCGTTCGCTGTTCGGAGCGATCTGATTTTGGTTGAGACGACTCCCGGTTTAACCAATCTATATAAGCCACGCGTCATTTTTTTTATGGTAAGCGGTGTCAAATCTAATATTTTATTTTTGGGGCAATTGTGAAAACCTTGCTCAACATTAATTCCCCAACACTGCCCGAAAACTTAGGTCAATAAACCCCAAATTCTTCAAAACTTTGTCAAATCCCAAGAGATTTGCTAAATTAATAAGAAATAGAAAAAGGAGATCGGTTAAGTTTGTTAGTTTAAATCATTTTAATTTTTTGTTTGAGATATATCTTAAATACTTTTAGTTAAGATAATAACGATTTTTTAAAAAATTATTTAAGATAGCCAATTTATTAAACCTTAAAAAAATAAAAATCCAGTGAAAAACCTTTAAAATCTATATCATTTTAACTAATTCTTTAAAAAAATTCCAAATCTTTGTCGTGTTAAAATATAAAAAAAGTGCACGTGCTAAATACTAATTAAAATAATAACAACTTATGTAGCTCACTCATGTTCTGGAAATACAAAAAAAAAGAAGAAAGAAGATTGTCTTTTATAATACATTATGTGCCGTCATGGCATCATAATAAGACAAATATAATACATACAATTTCTCTTTCTTACCACCAATCTTTTAAGTTCATATCCTACCATACTCAACGAGTCTTCTTGACTTACAGACAGGACGTCTCGAATGCGTGTACTCATCTTAACTCGTGAGACTCACTTCACTTTGCGGCCCTGTCAAAATAACTTAAAGTACCGTTTCGCTCGTGCCGGGGACCTAGCTGAGTCCTCTCCGAACCGCAGGAGATAGTTGCCCATCATACGGCTCACCAACTTCACTTGCCTCTAAGGGGGGCTCGCTCCGGGCAGGTTCGGATCACTTACAATACACGGCTCTACGAAGGGGTGAGGAGCGTTTTCAAGATGATTCTTTCTTTGTCGAGACGAAAAAGGTTTCGACTGGAAAATTTGAGTCTGTTTTGTCCACCTTACAATGGGCACAAAAAAACAATAAACTATATGTATTGGTCAACATCCTATTCAATAATATATAGAATCCTACAGAATATTTATCAAAATGGAGAAGATAAAATGATCCTATCTAAATAAATACAATGCGTGATGATGCTCGATATCGGCGATCTCCCAGATCATGACACGTGGCAGATGACGTATCCCAGAGCATACAAGAAAGGGCCTACAGCAGCCGACCAAACCACCCCTATACTCGTCCTACCGAGCAGACGATGGCTCGCCTCCGAGCCCCAGCACAGTGGGCCTTCTCGGCCTCATAACTCGTTCCCGAGCTACCACAGAAACTAAAAACCTCGGCTTTCCCGCTCGTCCGCGAGCTCTCCCGCCGAGGTTATCTTCCTCGGTCTCATCGACCGACCAACAGCACCGCTTGCGGGCGTAACCGCCGTCCCGCGATTCTCGCCATGCGCGAGATCTCCGCCGGCCACATCCCACGTTCCACGCCACCACGATCCCCCATTAACGAGCATGTCTCGCAATTAATGGGAGGTCCCGCTCATCACGCGGGCATGACGTCGGGAGCGTAATGGCCGGCGTGATTCTCGCGCCTGCTGCACCTGCTGCCACCGCTACTTAAACCCCTCTTTCAGACGGTTCAGGTAAGCCAATTCTGCTCCACTAAGCCGTTACTCTGCTCGGATCTTTAGACTAACTTGATCGTCGGAGGGTCCTCGGTGGTACAACCACCCCGAGACTTCCTTGCAGGTAACTCAGCAACCACAACCTCAACCCATTGAGTCTGCACGCTTCAGGAGCGACAGCCCTCAGATCCAATCTCAGCCACACATCGCAGCCATCTGCAGATCAATGGGAAGCAACATCTGTAGGAGATTCCACCCTCCATCATCTGGCGCCGTCTGTGGGAAATTAGATTCCACAAAAACAAAAGTTCGCCTCCCGATCTCACTCCAATGGCGAGCGATCCTCAATACGATCCAAGCGCCAATCACCGCCTCCCTCTCAACGGTGGCACAGACGAGCCTCCTCCGCCGAATGCCATCAACACCCTCGCCAGCCGGATAGACCGACTCGCATCCTTCGTGGAGGCGCTCGTCCGCATCCAAACGGCGTGGCAAAATCCCCAAGTCGCTGCTCCCCCGCCTCGGGACCAGGACCCCTACGGGGGAAGAGAAGACTCAGCCCGCGTCGGCACGGCCGACCTCCGCCACGCTGCCTCCCACGGCCGCGGATCCCCCGAGCCAGTACGTTCTGCGACCTGCTGGGCGCCCAACAGCTCGACACCGAGGTCCGTCGCTAGAGCGCTCCGCCCCGAGATCTTTCGCGCGCCTGTCCCTCCTGAGGAAACGTCAGTCAGCTCGCCTGTCACCAAGCATGACCGACACACCCTCCCTCGACGGGGCTGCGCAGACGGGGCTCGTTAAGGCAGCTCAAAGGCCACCTCACCCGAGGATTTGAGGAACCTTATTGAGAGAAACCGCGGCTGAGGCCAGACGCAGGCCGCCAACAGCAGAGGCCTGGGATCAGAATGCGCCGAGTCGTCGGGATACCATGGCCGACTCGACGCCCTCAAGAAGAAAATCGAGAGTCTGCATCGGGAAAGTCACTGTTCGAACGACGGGGCTAAGTATGCCGCCGACTCTCTCATAAAACCGTTCACCGAGGAGTTGCACGCCATCCACGTCTCCTCCCGCAACAAGCCCCCAAAGGTCTCCCTCTTCGACGACAAATCTGACCCGAAGGACTACTTGGACGCGTTCACCACGGGAATAAGCTTCCAAGACCACTCCGATGCCGCCCAGTGCCGAGCTTTCCCGGCCACTCTCATCCGTGCCGGGCGAGACTGGTTCCGAGGACTCGAGCCGCGCTCAATCTCAACCTTTGACGAGTTGGCCACACAATTCCTCGGCCACTTCGTCGGGAACAGGCGGCAGAAGCGCACAGTCGACCACCTCTTCAAGATCAAGAGCGGGGACAGGAAGACGTTCAATGCCTACATCACCCATTTCTACAACGCCCTTCTCGAGGTCCCAGAGCACCAGGACGAAACGGTCATCACATCTCTAAGCTCTGGTCTTAGGAACAAGGAGTGGTTACGCTCTTTTACACTGGCGCAACCTAAGACCATGGCCGAGGTAAAGGCCTAGACCGAGCGTGAGGTCTAGCTCGAGTCCGAGGTGAACGCAAGCCTCCCCCAAGCAAAGCAAGCCGACCAGAAAGAGAGCCAGGGATGAGAGAAGAGGACCGGAATGGCAAAAGCCCTATCCCCCAAAGTTCTAGGAGTACACGCCGCTTAATGTCTCCCAGACAGTGCTACTTGAGGAGGCCAAGGGCGAAGGGTTCTTCAAGTCCCCCCCGATCCCACGCTCGGCTTCAAAGCGAACCCGGGGCCTCTACTGCGGCTTTCATAGGTCGCTGGGCCACTCAACAGAGAGCTGCAAACAACTCCGAAATTACATCGAGGAGCTGATCCATTCGGGGCACCTCGCAGCGTACCTGAGGGACAAGCGACAAGCTGACCGTGAGCAGGAGCAGCGTCCCCCTCCAGCCGAGCAAACCATCGGCCAGATCATGGTAGTGTCAGCAGAGCATGCGACTTGTACCCCCGAAGCCCGGTACCCCATGCAGAGCACAGATACCAGCAGACGTATGGGGGGCTCAAGCTGCATGAATAAAAGCATCTACTAGCATGTATTTTCTTTTCAAAGCAATGTATCATCTTCTTAAGATCTTTTATTTATACAATAAAAGGATCAATAGAGCATTGCAGAAAAGAAAAGAAGAATCTTATTCATTCAAAAGGTACTATCGGCTCCTCAGCCGTACACAAAAAAGAATTTTTTTTATTACAATAGTGGGGGAATGGGGTGCAGAGAGCACTGCTCGGGGTACTCTGAGCATATCTCCTCCAGCCGAGTCCTCGCAGCGTCTAACCTCTGCCTCCAATCCCCCCCCCCGCGAGCTTCGGCGTCAAGCCTCAATTGGTAGCACTTACGGACGAGCGCTTCCGAGCGGTTCAGCCGGCCCGCGGAGATCAGGCCGAAGCGCCTCAGAGACCTTAGCTTGCCTATGGCCTCATCGAACAACATTTCGGATAAGGGGTTGTAAAGCCCCGACGACGCCCTCCAGAGGGAATACATCAGCAGCTGAAGGAAGGAGGACCGCCGGGGAAGCAATCGGCCGAAGTGGTCCTCGATCCTGCCTATTACCAACTGCATCATGACCTCAGTACAGTACGGGTCATAGAGGTAGACATCCTCGGAGCTTACGATGTCTTCGATGGTGAAGGGGAAGTCCTGCATTTTTGCGTTTCGGTTGCAAGGGAAAGAGTAATCAACAATCCCAAACGATTCCATCTTATAGCCAACAACGCTTGGGAATCCAACAGTCGCCCATTTCACACGCAACGCAGGCGCTACGCGGCAAGCGTCGTACCTCCCGATGCGAAACTGGAACAACGAGACTCCGGCGCTTCGCCTTCACAGCGCCCTCACGGCCCGTGTCTTCGATGCCGTCCCACTCCTCGGTGCTTACATGGGAAGGTCGGACAAAGCCCTCGCCAAGAGGCAACCGAGCGGCTACCCTGCTCGGATATCCCTGGCCGGTAGCTTCCCTACCCCACGACGCCAGGGATCAAAGCCTTCAACAAGAGGCAGCCGAGCAGCTACCCTGCTCAGCTATCCCTGGCCGGTAGCTTCCCTAACCCACGATGCCAGGGATCAAAGCCCTCAACAAGAGGCAGCCGAGCGGCTATCCTGCTCGGCTATCTCTGGCTGGTAGCTTCCTTACCCCACGACGCCAGGGATCAAAGCCCTCACTAAGAGGCAGCCCTGCAGCTACCCTGCTCGGCTATCCCTGGCCGGTAGCTTCCTTACCCCACGATGCCAGGGATCAAAGCCCTCACCATGAGGCACCGGGCGGCAACCCCGCTCGGACATCCTTAGTAGGCCTCCCACGCCCCTCCCGCGCTAAGGATGAAAAGCCCTCGAAAGAGGCAACCGCTTAGCACGATCCGTGCTCGGTTATTCCTGGCAAAACCAGGGATCAAAGCCCTCGCCAAGAGGCACCGGGCGGCAACCCCGCTCGGGCATCCTTAAGGATCAAAGCCCTCGCCAAGAGGCACCGGGCGGCAACCCCGCTCGGGCATCCTTAAGGATCAAAGCCCTCGCCAAGAGGCACCGGGCGGCAACCCCGCTCGGGCATCCTTAAGAATCAAAGCCCTCGTCAAGAGACACCGGGCGGCAACCCCGCTCGGGCATCCTTAAGGATCAAAGCCCTCGCCAAGAGGCACCGAGCAGCTACCCTGCTCGGCCATCCTTAGCAGGCCTCTCACGGCCCCTACAACGTTAAGGATCAAAGCCCTCGCCAAGAGGCACCGAGCAGCTACCCTGCTCGGCTATCCTCAGAAGGCCTCTCACGGCCCCTCTCACACTAAGGATCAAAGCCCTCGCCAAGAGGCACCGAGCAGCTACCATGCTCGGCCATCCTCAGCAGGCCTCTCATGGCCCCTCTCACGCTGAGGATCAAAGCCCTCGCCAAGAGGCACCGAGCAGCTACCCTGCTCGGCCATCCTCAGCAGGCCTCTCACGGCCCCTCTCACGCTGAGGATCAAAGCCCTCACCAGGAGGCACCGAGCAACTACCCCGCTCGGCCATCCTTCGCAGGCCTCCCACGACCCCTCCAACGGTAAGGATCAAAGCCTCGCCAAGAGGCACCGAACAGCTACCCTGCTCGGCAATATCCTCAGTTGGCCAATTATGGCCCCTCCAACAACTAAGGAACGTGAACTCAATAAGAGGCACCCAATCTCTCAACGTCTTAGCGGTCTACACTTCGACTTCGGGGCTATGGAGATACCGTCTTACCGCCTGCCTTGGGACACTGGGCAAGAGAGCAGACTCAAGTCAACGCGTAATCGCCAGACAAAGAGACAACACAACAAAAAAGCAGTACTGTGCAGATACAAGTGTCTACCAAAAAAAGGAAACGCAAGCACAAATACTACTGCAAAAACAAAAAGTTTTTATTCAAAAAGTCAAAGCTTCTACAAGGTATTGCGGGCTCCCCAGCTTTACAAAAAGCCCGGAGGCCTACCAAACTCCTGAGGAAACGAATAAAAAGAAAAAAGAAAAGCAAAAGGCGACGGGTCTCAGGCCTCAGGGCCAGGCACATCACCGGGAAGCCCAGCGCCCGCCGCAGGGGCCTCCGCGTTGCCCTCACCGGGTATCTCCTCCTTGGCCTCGCCCCCGAGGTCCTCCCTCTGCTCCTCGTCCCCGTGAGGATATTCGGCTCGGATATCCTGGTCGGCGAACTTCGGCATCCGAGCCTTGACGGCATCAAGGGCCTCATGCCAGATGGCGGTAGCGGCCGAAACTAGGACAGTGTAAAATTTTTCCGATTTCTGGAAGTTCTCCACTGCCTTCGCCGCTAAGAGGTCGGCCCGTTTCGCTGCCTCTACCGCCGCCCCCAGCTCCTTCCGGAGGGTGCTCACCGACTTCTTCATGGAGCCGACAAGCGCCGTGGAGTCCTGAAGCTTGGCCTCGGCAGCCTGGGCGGCTTCACGGAGCCTGGCAGCCTCTTGCTTCGCCGCCGCCACTTTCTGCTTCACGGCCGCCGCCTCCTGCTTCGCGGCCGCTAGCTCCTGCTTCTCGGCCACCACCTCGGCCTCGAGAGCGGTGACCCTCGCCGTCGCCGCTTCCAGCGCCCGCCTCAGCGAGGAGGACTCGCCCGAGGCATGGACCGCCGAGCCTATCTCCTCCTCCTCCATCCGGATAGCAAGAGCGATGTGGTGGAGGACCTGGGGAAACAAGAAAGGGGCAGAAAGAAGAAGGATCACCAAGTCTCACGGAAGATGAAATGAGCAAAGTACGGGCACTAACCTGCACGGCCTCTTGGGCGATGGACGCCAGTTGCCCCTTCAGACTTCCCCCGGGACCCTACCCCCGGTCGACCTCTCCATGTAGTGCAGAAGGCTGTTGGCGACGGAGAGCCCCGAGGGCACCTCAAAGCAGAGCTCCCCATCGTCTACCAAGATCGGGGAGGTCGGGTCCCGCGGGGCTGCACGGGGGAGCCTCTTGAGAGCCGCCGGCGGTGGACTGGTCTCCACCTCCGAGGTCGGGGCTTCTTGCCCTCTAGCCCTCTTCCGGGTCGGCGCCCTGCTGGACTCCGGGGCCCGATCCACGCTCGAGCGCTGGTGCTGGACGGCTGCCGGAAGAGCCGGGGTCGGCGCCTGATGGGAAGAGCTGGCCCCTCCAGCCCTCAACCCCTTCTTCGGCTTGCGCATAGCCGCTCGAAGGAAGCTCAAATCCATGGGTTCTGCACAAGAGGAGATAAAATGGGGTCAGCGACTCAAGCAAAAATCAGAATAAATACAAGCCTAACTTACCGACGAACTGGGCAGGGCTGAGCCCAGCCCAATTAAGGGCCCGCTCAGATAGCAACATATCGGCTCGAGGAATGGGTTCCCACGCCGCCACTCTCACCGCGTCGGGCTCATTGGACGGTTTTCCCTGCCAACACTTATCCCTAGACCACTTGACGGGTACGGGCCAGTCCTCACCTTCTGGCGGCCCGATGAAGAAAAACTTTTTCTTCCAGTCGTGGATGGAAGAAGGCAGGACGACGACTCCCGACCCAGGCGCACTCCCCCGACGTTTCCTAAAGGAGAGATAGACCCACCTCGGGTCGCCAGCGCGAGAGTCGGGGGGACTTTTGTAGATGAGAGAGGATGCAAGGATGGACAGACCGAAAGGGACCATCTGCAATTTCAAGCGGACCAGAAACTTAAGAAGAATCCTCCAGGAGTTCGGCACTAACTGGCCCGGGGCTAACCCGAAGTAAGACAGCGCTGCAGCGACCTCGGGAGAGAAGGGCAAGCGCATTCCGGCCCAAAAGGATTCCAGGTACAGGGCAATCTCTTTACCCCGCACCTGATCTGCCCCCTCTCCTTCCTCGGCCAAGCGCAGAGTATAGTCAGAAAGGATATGGCAGCGGGCCCGAGCGGTGGCAAGATCTCCCTCGTACCTCACCAAGGAAGGCACGCCGGGGGCTTCCGCCACCTCCACTCGGGGATCCGCTCCTGACACACGACTACGGAGAGAGGATCTGACCCCATCTCCCCGGGAAGATCCCGACTCAGCAGAAGAATCCCTAGAATCTACCCCTGTGACATCTACAGACTCCCCAGAAGAAGACATCTAACCTAATTGAGAAGTCCTCGGGAAAGCAGAAGATCCGACCTAAGATGAGAGCGCCGAGCTTACGAGATGAAAGATGAGGAAAATATGAAAAGAGATGGCCCCACCTCTACCTATAGCCTCCGGCGCCCCCATCCAACGACGACCGTCGACTCCCGCCAAAAACAACCCTTCACATACGACGACCCAGATCGCTCCACCTGGCACACGCACATTGGATAGCATCCCATCAGACGCCAGAGGCCTGCGGCCCGACGCGTCCACCAACCAACAATCGACATGTGGGCCGCCGCTTCGTCAAAAATGTTCACGATCCAGCGCCCCTCTTTAATGCAGAAGATCTCGCCCTGATTCGCCTGCGTCATCCAGAAAAAAGACAACGGATTGCCCGGGGACACGCTCGACGATATTTTCGGAAGAGAGCTCACCTCGGGTGACTCGGCAGACCACTCTCGACCCGACCCGTCAGCTGGTCGGGACGAGAGTGGGGGCTAATGATGATGCTCGATATCGGCGATCTCCCACATCATGACACGTGGCAGATGACGTGTCTCAGAGCATGCAAGAAAGGGCCTACAGCAACCGACCAAACAACCCCTATACTTGTCCTACCGAGCAGACGCTGGCTCGCCTCCGAGCCCCAGCACAGCGGGCCTCCTCGGCCTCACAGCTCGTTCCCCAGCTACCACAAAAACTAGATACCTCGGCTCTCCCGCTCGTCCGCGAGCTCTCCCGCCGAGGTCATCTTCCTCGGTCTCATCGACCGACCAACAGCACCGCTTGCAGGCGTAACCGCCGTCCCGCGAATCTCGCCATGCGCGAGATCTCCGCCGGCCACATCCCACGTTCCACGCCACCACGATCCCCCATTGACGAGCCTGTCTCGCCATTAATGGGAGGTCCAGCTCATCACGCGGGCTTGACGTCGGGAGCGTAACGGCCGGCGTGATTCTCGCGCCTGCTGCACTTGCTGTCACCGCTACTTAAACTCCTCTTTCAATGGTCCAGGTAAGCCAATTCTACTACACTAAGCCGTTACTCTGCTCGGATCTCTAGACTAACTTGATCGTCGGCGGGTCCTCGGTGGTACAACCATCCCGGGACTTCCTTGCGGGTAACTCGGCAACCACAACCTCAACTCATTGAGATCCACACGCTTCAGGAGCGACAGCCTCCAGATCCAATCTCAGCCACACATCGCAGCTATCCGCAGATCAACGGGAAGCAACATCTGAAGGAGATTCCACCCTCCATCAAAGCGTGTGTCGCATGCATAAAAATACTAATAGAAAAAAACATCAAAATTCTAATCGTCAAGCTTGAGAATTGGACATGTCCACCACATCCATCATAAAAGACAAAAATAAGAAAATGAAAAATCAACAACTGTCTCTCTCTCATAATCTAATTCATTACACATTCTCTATTATACTCAAAATTCCAATAAAAGATGACTTACAAATTTATACATAAAACCTTATATCTCAATTCTGATATAACCACTAACCGTATTCAGTTAATTTAAATTTAGAAAAATTATAGATATTGAGTTTTAATGTAATGTTGTAAATTAAAATATTTACACATCAATATGTAACTTGTTTATGCAAGTGCATGGAATACTTGTACTTTATATGCCAACTCAATAGGTACCATCTACGCTTATAGTTTGTAAAATAGGTTAAAAAGTACAAGCCCCAGAGTCGTTCATGCTACTCCATGTCTTGATAGTCAACAAATTTCATGAGCGTTTGACTTCGAGCATTTTAAGGCACACTATGATTGCTTTATTACAGTAACATCTACTCCATTAAACTTTGATTTTAACTGACTATCCCTGGGGAAAAAATAAACTTTTCATGATATACGTGCTAAAGATACCAAGATTCATTAAATATTAGTATTCATTAAATACCGTCAGTGAAATGCAAAAGTTAAATGTTACTACAAATTAACAAACTTGACAACGTGCCAGCGCCAAAAAAGAAAATAAAATCAATATAAACAATATAAGGGTTGTTCTTGTTATCCCTCCCCCCAAATTCTCCTCTCCCCCACTCTCTCCCCAATGGAATCCCTCTCCCTCCTCCCCATCACCATTAAATTTACGACCTTTAATAAGATGGCGGGGTCCCCCGCGTTCGCGCAGGGGACCAAGACGCACGCCCTCCTCATCAAGCAGGGCTTCTACGACTCGTCTCCCATGCTGAAGACCGGCTTGATCGACCTGTACTTGAAATGCGGGCTGGTGAATTGGGCGTGGAAGGTGTTTGACGAAATGCACGAATGGTACGTGGTCGCTTGGGGCACAATGATCGCGGGGTTCGGGCATAACGGCTAGAGAAGAGAGGCGTTAGAGTATCTCCGGTGGATGGTGAAGGAAGGGGTCGAGGTGAATTAGGTGGTGATCAAGTCGGTTCTGCCCGTGATCGGAGAGCTCCCGGATATCAAGCTGGGGAAAGAGGTCCATGGGCATTTGATCAAACGGTTCCGGTACTTCAAGAAGATGGTTTTCGTGCAGTCTGGGTTGATTGATATGTATTGTAAATGCGGCGACATGGTTTCGGGCCGTTACGTGTTTTATGGGACTGCCGGGACGAATGTGGTTTCAAGGACCGCTTTGATGTCTGGATACGCATCGAACGGCCGGTTCGAGCAACCGCTGAGGTCGATTATTTGGATGCAGCAAGAAGGCATCAAGCCTGATGCTGTCACAATGGCTACTGCGCTTCCTGTCTGCATGAAATTGAAGGCTTTGAAACAGGGGAGAGAGATTCATTGATATGCATTGAAGAACTGGTTCATTCCGAATTCCTCGATAGAAACCTCCTTCATGACAATGTATTCGGAATGTGGGAAGTTGGAGCTGGCTTGTCGAGTGTTTGATAGCATGAGAAAAAAGAATGTGATCATTTGCACTTCTTTAATCGATTCGTACATTAAGAGTGACCGTCTGAGTGAAGCTCTAGGCGTGTTTAGATCGATGCGGTTAGTTCATTACAACCTTGACGTAGTGGCTTTAGGTAGAGTTTTGAGCATCAACGGCGATTTAAAAGCTTCAAAACTTGGAATAGATATTCATGGGCAAGTGTACAAGTTGAAACTTGAATCGATTCCATTTTTGGCAGGAGAGATTGTGAAGATGTATGGGAAAAGTGAGAATATGAAATACGCGAAAAGGTGTTCGGTGGGGTTCATGCCAAAGGATCATTGACTTGTACCACGATAATCGAAGCTTTTGGGTACAATGGAAGGTTTAAAGAAGCTGTTGAGCTCTTTCATTGGATGCAATCTAAAGGGTTTGTTCCAAATCATTTTACATTTGACGCTATATTGGCAATTTGTGAGAGGGCTGGGTTTGTTGATGAGGCTCTTGATGTTTTTGAGTCTATGGTGAGAAAATATAAGGTGAAGGCTACTGAAGAACACTGCAGTTGGATTTTTGGTCTTTCGAGTCGAGCTGGGAGAGGAGCAGAGGCTCAGAAGTTTATCAATATGAAACCTACATTGGGTCAGATATAATCAGTAATCTCATATGTTTTATTTTATTTTATTTTATTGTTGAAATAATTGTTATGTGAATATAATCTCATTTTTTAAAAGTTTAAATATTGATTTTCGCAATCACAGTTAGGCTACAGTGTCACTCGCAGTTTATTTAATATCGATATTCCTAAAAACTCTCGTCCCTCCAATAATAGCATTTCGAGGTTAATCACATATGGATACATTGGATGTGACCGTCGGGAATCAGACCTCTGGAAAATTCTTACCTTATGAGTTAGCCCAATTAGTAAAATTTGTTACTTTCCCATTTGTATGAAGAGAATGGATATTGCAAAAAGATTTTGTTATTTAATTGTAAAGATTTTATTTATAACTTAATGTTTGTTTTGGATAATATAATTTTTTACAGGAAATTTAGCCTTGATAAGAGAATTTGGAGCAAGATATCAGAAAAGCCAAAAGTCAAACATATATGGTCCTTCTGGCACTTGTTCAGTACACTACACAAACCAATAAATGTGTCCACTCTCTTTCCCACTCGTATTTATCCTCATCCTGTGGCTATGCAAGAGCAAACATAACCCCCACCTTTTCCTCCCCTCCCCCTCTCTTTCTCTCTCCTCACTCCCAAAATTTTGCTCCTCTCTCTCTCTTGAATGGCAGCATCAACACCCACCACTGCATTGCTCTTCTCATCTTCTCCCAACCTCAGCCACCATCACCACCCAACTCTGATCTCCATCAAACAACACCACAACCATTTTTCGCACCTGAAACATATTGGATCAGTTGCCTGCAAGGCCACAGAGATCTCACAAGGCGAAGCGGCCGCTCCCGTGCCCGTGGGGCCCGGGGATGGTGATGGGAAGACGTGGGTTCCTGTGGTACCGTTGGCTGCATTGCCGAAAGGAGAGAGAAGGGTGATAATACAAGATGAGGAGATTATACTGCTGTTGTGGTATAAAGATGAGGTGTTTGCTATTGAGAACAGGTCTCCGGCCGAGGGGGCCTACAGCGAGGGCTTGTTGAATGCCAGGCTCACTCAGGTTCTTTTTCTTTCTTTCTCTTTTTGTAAATTACTTAATTGATTACTAAAATTGGTTAAATGAGCATCAAGTGTTTGTGCCTAGTTCAAGACCACTTTTGCTATTGCTTTTTACTCACCCTTGAATGCAAATACTATTAACTGTGTCATATATCGTCGTTCAATGGCTTGATAGTTGAAAACATAGTTTGCTCATGTGCTAGAATATAAAATTATATCCATCAACCTTCACTGTAACTTTGGAGTTCTAGTGCAGTGGAGGGATTTTGAGATGGTATTTTGCAATCACCATCAAATTCCACTTGATGCTCATTTAAAGAGTGAGCTGAAAACAATATGGTACACCAAAGTCTAGGTTTCAGCCCACAAAAGTAGGTACCCAACTTGAGGTGGTGACAGAGAAAATAAAATTAGATGCAACTATAGGACTGTTAAGAACATTAACTAACATCTGAAGCAGGATAAGTATTTCTCAACACAGGGTGTTAGATTTCTAGATATTATGGCTGAATTGAGTTTAGTTGAAAATTAATTGGTGATTTCTTTGCCAACCAAATTCGTTTTAGTGGCCGGAAATGGTTGTTTTGGTTTATATTGTCGTATAGAGTATCTGAGCTAAAAAAGAAAAAATTTGAGCTCTTTAGGAAGCAGACGATAAGGACTAGATTATGCCAAAGAAATTTGAATGGAATTTGTAGGTTTACAGAACTTCAAATGATACTAAAGAATTCCATTCTTCAATATAACATGTGTCTACCTAATGTGCAATACATGCATCCTTTCCAAACATTATTTCAGAAAGTCATAATAATGCTACTGGTTTCCAATAAATTTTGATTTGTGTGTTGCTGAATCTCTCTACAACAACAACATCTGAGCCTTTTATCCCAAGCATATGGGGTAGGCTACATGAACCAACATGAGATTCACGCCGGGTCCAGCACATGAATCCTCCGCCTCCACTCACTCCTATCGAACAATATACTTTCATTGAGTCCTTTGGCAACCATATCGTTTCGTATCATCTCCATCCATGTTTTCTTCGGTCTCCCTTTTGCCCTTTTGTCATTGCCCATATCGAGAGTATCTATTCGTCGAACCGGTGTTTCCATAGGTCTGCGTCGCACATGACCAAACCATTTTAGCCGGTTTTCCCGCATCTTCTCCTCCACAGGTGCTACACCAACTTTTGCACGAATATCCTCATTTCGCAGCATATCTTTTCTAGTGTTACTGCACATCCAACGAAGCATGCACATCTCCGCTACGTGCATCTTCTGTGTATGATACTTCTTAGGAGCCCAGCATTCTGTACCATATAATAAGGCATGCCGAATAGCGCTCCGATAAAACTTCCCTTTTAATTTTAACGGAAAGTTACGATCACACAAAATCACTGTTGCACTCCTCCATTTCAACCAACCAGCTTGGATCTTTTGATTAACATCACTATCGATCTCTCCATTCTTTTGGATGATGGAACCTAGATATCTAAACTGGTCGCTCGGTGATATCTCTTGCCTTTCCAATGTTATACCAATATGGTTTTGACTTCTCTGGTTACTAAATTTGTAATGCATATATGCTGTCTTGGACCTGCTCAATCTGAATCTCCGAGATTCCAATGTTTGCCTCCATAATTCCAATTTGGTATTAACTCCTGCTTTCGTCTCATTTACTAGAATAATATCATCAGCGAATAGGATACACCAAGGTACCTCATCTTGGATAGTTCTAGTAAGCTCATCCATCACGATGGTAAACAGGAATGTACTTAATGCAGATCCTTGATGTAAACCAATTGTAATCGGAAAATTACCCGTTAAGCCGCCGCAAGTTCCGACATTCCAGTGTGTTGCTGAATCTCTCTAAATTTGAAATAGTTAAAATTTGTCATATCAAGAGAATATTGGTTGGTTTAGGAGAAAATTAGAAAAATATGGGGAGAGATTGTTGGAAGTGGCACCTGACTGCCTGCGCTTCTCTTTTTTACAGAAAAAAAGAAAAAGAAAATGTAAAAAGGACGAACACTAATCGTGTTCCGATATGTGAATTAATTGTTAAATTATTTTTCTATGCGCATGAACTTTGCTGATAGAGAGTGTTAATGTTATGCTCTTGCAAATAGTTTCCTTGCTCAAGAATTAGGCAGCAAGTCATAGAGCTAGTTTTAGGTTCACCTGACCCTAAAAAAATTATCAAAATTTTCAAATTGTTTCCCCCTTGATAAAGTAATCGAAAGCATGTCAAAAAAATTGTCTCAATCAATTTTTAAAAAATATTAAACCATCGTGGAATAACTCATGCAAGAATGATACCAGTGATGTCATGTAACTTTTAGTAAAAGGTTTTCTTTATAGACTGATTAATGTTCTTATTCCAGGATGGCTGTATAGTTTGCCCGACAACAGATAGCACATTCGATCTTCGAACCGGAGAGATAAAGGAGTGGTACCCTAAAAACCCTGTTCTTAGGGTTCTCACACCAGCTTTGAGGTCTCTTTTCGTTTATCCGGTGAAATTAGAGGGGGAGAACATCTATATCAGCATGATCGGTGGCGACATCTCATCTGGAGCATCTGCAGAGATTGTTTTCAGTGGAAAAACTCAACCTGGAATTACTGCATCTGATGTCAATATTGAAGAGGTCTTATCTCTATCAATCCACTGTTGTATTATGATTGATCATGTCTTGCACATTTGAATGCCTATAGAAAGCAGGTTTTGTTGAATATAACTCACTTTATGTTATCAGAACAAGGACTTTAAGATGGTACCAGAGCAATATGTGGTAAAATCCCACAAGACACATTTAAAAATACGGATTTAAAAAGACCATCACCGATCACAACCTAGGTCTTTAGCCAGTTAGCCCACAGAAAAAAGACACATAAGCTGCAGGGGCATGTTTGAATATAAAATTATATTCCTTTACACTTATCACAACTTTGCAGTATTAGTGCAATGGTGGCAGGGATTATAAGAATTAGCATGGGCACCCCCTAAGAATAGTAACTACCGGCTCCAGAAGACTAGAATATCATAACTTGGCACAACTACGGAGTGATGCAGGTGTGTCGTTGCTGATAACCCAGTTGATGGGTTATATGACATATCTATTTGGGATGATCTATAGATGAAGTTGTTGGAGTTAAAATTTTTAACTCTTAAATATGAAAAATACTTATATAAGTATTTAAACAAAATACACCTCAAATGATAAAAAAAACTTGATCAAACAAAGCTCAAAAATGAAGAAGAACAAGCCTTGGCTTGTTCATCACAAAGTGGGGCCCCCGGCCCTGTTGGTCCCCACCTAACACAAATTAAAAATAAGTTGTTTTGGAAGCATCTCTCATCGGGATACCCCATCCCGATGTCCCTCCCGACATCGGGAGGCTTCCAATTGGGGTTAGTGTCGGGACCTCCTTCATCAGAATAGGGTTGATCTATTCCTCATGAGATAGTGGGGGGATTTTCATTCCCCTACTTCCCCTCCCCCTATTTGCCCTGATATCTAGAGAGTAGTCATGCACTACTCCCCATTCACAGAGGGGTATGAATATCCTCCTTGAGCAATTGATCAATGGCCGTATCTCTTTTGCTCGAAAACCTAGAACTTTGATTAAAGTTTTGAGAAGAAGAAGAAAACAAGAAGGTGAGAATTCAGGAATGGGATAACCCCATTCTTTCACTCTTCTTCATGTCACGGTCTTTTTGCCTCCATCTGTCTCTCTCTGATAAAAGAGAGAGCTATGAAAACTTATAAAAGTTTTCAGTCTCAAGCAAAGATACTTGGAAGCCATGACCATGGCTTCCTTCAAGAAAATGAAGACTCAGAACACAAATGTGTTCTTGATTACATTGGACTGAACTAAGAACATGGGCTGCCCCATGTTCTGCATATCGGAAATGGGCCATCATATTTCCCACATGCATGCAGAAAGAGATAAACTCTTTCTTGAAGAACATAGGTCAAAACCATATGTTCTTCTATATAAACATGCATGAATAGAATATTCTATTCATCCTAAGATATAAAGTTATGTCTATGAAAATATGTATGAATAGGAAAACCCTATTCATTTTCAGACATGAAAAACATGTCTGTTTCATACCTTGAATGGAAATCACATTCATTCTTAAGATACGAGAACATATCTTTAGGATTTTCTTGTGAATAGGAAACCCTATTTATTTTCAGACATGATCATTCTTTGAATGGGAATTCCATTCATTTCTGAGATATGAAAAACATATCTTTAGGATACTCATTGAATAGGAAAACTATACGTTTATGAGATGTGAAATACACATCTCTATGTTTGAATTCAGTGTCAAAACACAGAATTCTGGTTTTGAACATGGCCTAATGCCATGTTTGTACCCTTGAACACAAATCCATGTGTTCTATGTGCATCAACTATAGAGAATGAGGATACACATTCTCAGTTGATGTATGAAACTCAAGTTTCACTATCAGAAACTCAAATAAATGAGTTTCTGATATGGCTTGAAGCAGCTATCGGGAGGCCTAAAACAGGCCTCCTGGCTACTTCGGGATCCCCTCTTGGTCCTTTAGGAGGCCCTAAATAGGCCTCCCTAAAACTTTTATATTTCTGTTTCTCTGCTTTTGGTGTGGACCCCACCTAGGGTGTTCCACTTATGCTTCAAATGAAGTGGTGTGGACCCTACACAGGGTGTTCCACCTACGCTTCAAATGAAATGTTGAGGACCCTATTTAGGGTGTCCTGCCTACACTTCAAATAAAGTGACGTGGCCTCCACATAAGGCAGTATCCATCAACTTTTACCAAGTTAACACTAAAATACCCCCATGTATATCTATTCAACTCTCAAATGAGAGCTCTATGTAATTTTACATTTTTTTTGCAAATATCAATGTATTTACATTCAAATTGTATACACATTTGAACAAAATAAATAAAATATATATTCTTTTGTTTGACCTATGCTCGCCATTTACTATATATATATATATATATATATATATATATATATATATATATATATGAAGTTGATCCTATGAGGTTAGACCTCATTTCTTATTTTGAGGCCGAACTTTCTAACACACAACCCGCCGTGTTTTTCACCGATCCGTATCTTTACTTTGATCTACATGTTTTAGATAGGTCGTATATAAAACTTCATGAGGTTTGGACACTTTTAACACGTCCATCAAGTGTACCAAAAACTCATCGGCTTCTCGGTAAATGATAAATGCGATGCTTGATCGCTATCCTAGAAATCTCCAAATCTCGTGAAATTTTGTACACAACCTATTTAAAACATGTAGATTGAAGTGAACGGTATGGATCGGTGAAAAACATGTCGGGTTGCGTGTAAGAAATTTTAGCTTCAAACTAAGAAATGAGGTCCAGCCTCATAGGATCAACTCTCTCTCTATACACACACGAACCCTCACACTATAATGATGCGATTTGAAGCGAGCTAGTACGGTATCCCATCTAAGTGCGTCCTGTAACAATAGGGTGTAATTAACGGTATACGTTTGCGCTGCCGAAAGTCTCGAACACAAGACCTTCTGGTCAACTCTTAAAACACAAAACAACTTGTTTTATTTAGACTCACTTTTGTTTCAACGGTCAAATGCTTGAGGTCCTAAAGAAGGTAAACAAAAATAGCGACCCCGCTGGGGACCTAGACTTCTCCCTAGCTCGTTCTAAATCGCATCGCTTTGCACGTTTTGTCCCAAAATCTCTGGTCGACGGAACCCAGATTTCGCAGATCAGCGCATTGCCCATTAGGCTATATACCCACATACCTACTAGCAAAGCTCACTAAGTATGGACATCGACTTAGACGCTACTTGTGTTCCATAATATCGGCATCACGAAACCTTTAAGATACTTACACAAAGTAGTAAGGTCCGGTCAGGCACTATGGCCGAGACCTGTTCTATCTATAAGGTTTCTAATGAAACCATGGCTATTCCTTTTCAGGACTAACAAATTGCCTACAACGACACACCGTTGCCCGCTGATCTCTCTGCAGTGGCCAAAATAGCGAGAACAATGTTCGTCATAATCGGGGCCAATCCTCAGTTCGTCATGTCCCTTGCAGGCCTTGCCGGATATGACCCTTGAACATGCCCCTTTGGCATGATTAATGACTTCCCAATGCTACAAGCCGGACAGAGAGCACCCAACCCCCAAAGAAGAGAATGAGCCGCCAAGCAAACCAGCCGACAGCGCTAGCTCAGAGGCCAGTCAGACCAACACAGACCAAGCTTGAAAAGAGGCCGGTCCCTAACCCAGTCACTCCTAACTTCCCCCTCATCATCCAGAAGGGCTACCCGACAAGTCCGGGATGGAAAGGTGGTTCTGAACGACAACACCACCGCATACAGGGGAAACCGCTCGCGGTGCTAGCTCCTCGTGTCGGAAACAAACGAAAGTCTATATTTGAGAGACTTTCAATTACTCAGAGGTCCCAGCAAGATCCCTGAGAGGACGATGACATCGTCTTCAAGACAGACTGCTTCGCTGCTCCGTCTTACACCAAGAAGAGTGGGTCCTCTCGCAATGCGAGAAGGAGGGCTGCAAAAAGAGCCCGAGAAGAGGGAATTTGTCCCATCCCCCAGCAAAGACAGGTGGCGGTGCTGCCTATTAAGAATTCATTCTCTTCCTTCCAACAGATAAGAGATCAGTCCAGGCGGAATAGGCGAGTCACTGGTCCCTTTTGCAAGCAGGGGACCGCTGATTAGAATACCTACCGGGCGTATTAAGAGGTAAAGAGCCTCTAAAGGACCGTCCCTTTCAGAGTCTTCTATCAAAAGAAAAGGAAAATCCTCAACCAACTCGTTAGTTAGGCGTATGTGCCCACTCATAATGAGCGAATCCCGGTTCCCGATTATTCAGAACCGGATATAACCAGGGTTTATTTCAAGCGAAGGAATTCAGCCCCTTCAAGGACTCCTTTCGCAAGTTCAACAAAAGACCGCTCAACCAGCCCAATGCTCGCCTCTCCTATCCGAACGATTGTCCACACTTTTCGGATGGTCGAGCCGAGTAATCCAGACGGTTGCCAGTCTTCTCAGCCAAAAGGGCCAGCAACATGAACAAGAAGCCGCGATAGTCACCCTCAATCAGAGGGAATATCGAATGAGGACCTCCTCAACCCGACAGTTTGAGAAAGGGTCGCTCAAATCAATGCATACAAAAACCCGCGTTATACCAATGAAAATCCTGTGGTTGCATAGCAGGACGATAATACTGACGAAAACGTCCCTTTAAAGGATAGAGATTGTCAGATCGATGAACTGCGAGGACAGATGACCAATATGGCGAATATCATTTGAGTCATGTCGGCACAATTGCAAAGCCTAACAACGCCACCTTGACCGGAATCGCAAGGAGAAGGAACGCAACGGCCACCTAGTCCAGCAGGCTATGCAACCCATGTGCCTTGTAAGGAACAATAACCCGCGATTTCATAAGAAATGCTGATGCTAAGGAAAGAACGGCCGCCTCCAGCTCCTCCAGCAGCGCCTACCCCATGCGAAGTAACTATTCCATCTCCCAGAGAAGCTGGTTTGTCACCGGTACTCTCCGGACCCACAGCAACAGTAAAGGTGGCAACCACCCCAACGGTAGTAGCCCCTACTTCATCTTCGTCAATCTCGACAGTAGGGCCTTCGTCCATTGCTAACATGGACGACGCTGCTCTGTAAAGGTTAATTGCCGAGCAAATGAAACAAATGAACCAGAAAACGGTAATACCAGTAGCCAACCAACCATACCCTGACGAATACAACGATGTGTCATACCCCATAGGGCATGCCATTCTCAAGTTCTATATGTATAACGGAACTGGAAGACCTGAGCAGTATTTAGCTCATTTTAAAGTAGCATGTGGCGATTCAGCCAGCAACGACAAGCTCCTGCTAAAGCAATTTTCTAAGAGCTTGCATGGTATGGCATTCAAATGCTTCGCCGAGCTAGCACCACGCTCAATACTCACTTTCAACCAGTTTGCAGAAAAATTCAAACACAGGTTTGGAGGTAGCGTCACCGATAAAGTAACGCTTACCCAGCTCACCATGTTGAACCCATCAAGAGATGAAATGCTGCTGGAGTTTGGGCAAAGATGGAGAACTACTAGCATAAGTTGTGATCCTTCGATTCCCGAGGAACAATCAGTGCAACTCTTGCTTAGCAGGTTTCCAGGTCAAATCCAATTGTTTCTCCTGTCCGCAAAACACAAATCATTTGATCCTTTATTCGAGCAGATAGCAGATTTCGAAAACGCCGATCCTACGTTATTTGAAGACTACTGAGCGTACGCACGCGAAAAGCCGGAGCGAAGCCAAAAGCCTCGTAGCCAGTAGAAGCCCAAGAAGGGCATGTCCTTGATAGTGGACACCAACACAATCGGCTTCTTAACCGACAAAATCGTCCGAAGGAGCTCGGTCAAAAGTTTCTATAGAAGAGAAAATGAACAAGAAATACCCTTTCACAAAAGAGTCCACTGAACACATTTTCAAATTGGCTTTGAAGCATGGGATGGAGCTGCCTAAGATCAGGAACCCGACAAGGCCAATAAAAAGAGCAACCTGAAGTTCTGTCCATACCATCGTATGTTGTTTGAACCTATTGAAGACTGCTTCATCTTTAAAAATTGGGTGGAGGAGCAATACAAGCTGGGGAATATTGTTCTAGCCGACAAGTTCAAGGTCGACGTTCCTACCACACACAGTCACTATATAACTACATGCGGCCAAAGTGAGCCAATCACATCTACAATCTCATAGACCTAAACATACCCCTGGGAAGTGGTCATCATGAAGAAAACCGCCAAAATCCAAAAGAGTTTAGAAAGAATGCCCGGGATTCCCCGAAAGAAGAAAGTGCATGCAACAGAGACGGTATCAGCCCCGACTACCGGCACACGGAAAGATTAGGGAAAGAAAGTGAAAACCCCTTATCCAGAGGAGCCCTTAAACCTTCCCCTAATAATACTGCATGACTTCATCCCATCTGATTTCTGGAATGAAGAAATGAATGACGAAAAGGCACAGGAGAAGTTCTGGGAACCAGGCAGTTCTTAGCCATCTGATCCAGAAAAAATAGAGCGACAAAGGCAGTGCTTAATCTTGCTCACAAATGCATTATTAAGAACTAATATCCGAACTTAGCTTATACGGACTCACAATTGTCGCTACACCTCCATACCTTTGACGAGACAAGCGAGGCCACGATTGACTTTCCCGAGCCAGGCATGTCACCGAATTTAGGCGATAGTGATGAAATCCATCAAGAACTCAAACCGACGGTTGAAGCTAACCCTCCGTCTGTCCAAGAAAGCGATGTCATCCCTTATGTGATACTTCGAAGGGAAAGTAGCCATATCAGCAGGAAAAAGATGAAGAATACCCAGCTGAGAAAATAATCGAAACATTGCCTTAGGCGTCTTACTCGTGACCAATTTCAAATCTTGCCTGGCTTGAATCAGCAGACGAAAATGGGCAAGTTTGGAACCGGATTCCCATTGGCCCTGCCTTATCGGCACCTCTTCCCCTAGAAGAACCTGAAGATTCGTTGCCTACAACGTCGCAATTCGTTGAACAACTTGACCAGGCACATATCCCTCGGCCGTAAAGATGTGGGAACCATAACTGAAACCATCGCTCATTTAACTGCAATGTCGGAAAGGCACAACAATTTCATAGAGGCTACAAACACTGTTCTCAGAAATTTTGGAGGAACATTGAAGAATCATGTGAGAAAACATCTCAATGCGCAGAGACATTGACTTCTTGTGACAACAAGCCCGGAAATCACAATTAATGACCCGAAACCTGCAGCGAAAGATCTCAGAGTTCCAATGCAATAGGGTCGAACATGCCACCCCACAGGCCGGTCACAGGATAGCTCGAGAAATCGAGGCACCTCAGACTTTCCGAAACACGGAGAGAACACTCTGCGCAGAAGCAACTTTACCCTTTCCGCATCGGCATTCACCAAACTTGAAAGGGAAAGTAGGCAAGCGATCAAATTAATGATCAACCAAGATCTGTACGGAGCATTTCGCCTACTCAGAAATCTGAGCACGAAACTCCTATATCCTAGAATGCCTGGGGAAGCAGACCTGGCAGGATCTCTTAGCTTCTGCATATTGCATCAGCGAGCAAGGCATTCCTTAAGACGCTGCCACACGTTCAAAGAAATGATACAAGATTCTATACAGAATCAGGTCTCGGCCACCCCTCAGAATAGAAGAAGGAAAAACACCTCCTCGTGTTCTTCAGATATTGTCCATACATGTTGGATAAATCATCAAGGTTCGGACGAAGATGAATCCAAAGAGCCTCAACACACGATTCTCCCTTAACCTTCCAGCAAAAGAGAAAACAACAATGCAAATGTTGACACCGGTCCTTTGGCTGAAAAAGTACCAAGTCCTCTACCAATGGAGGAAGACTGGCATCTTCCCTTACATCCCTCACCCCAAAGGAATCCTATAGAGAAGCTGGATTTCTTATTTAGAGTCTCGGAGAGGCATAATGAAATGCACGAAGTGTATGCAAACAATTTCCCAATTGAATGATGGAGTTAGAGACTTGCGCAAGGACATGCTCGAAGTGCGGCAACAGATGAGCTACATTCAGCAGCTCACCGATACGGAAGATCGAATCGATGACTTGCAAAACCGGATATCAGAAAACCAACGTAGGCGAGCAAATACGATCGCTTCACACGGACGCCTAATAAGAATTCGAACGTCCGAAAATGCCGGTGCTGGTCAAAGTTAGAGAACCAGATTGCACCAAGGTTTCCCTTACTCCCTTCCACCAAGAAGGCAGATAATCCAAGTTATAAGCCCGATGGCTAGATGGGAGCTGCTACGAATTTGCCAAGCTTTCAGGAGCATCGGTGCGAAACACCTTATTTCTACCATGCCCATAAAAGAAGAGCTTGTGGACAACCCTGACTTCTATGTGTTTCACCAAATCTATGGTCACACACTAAGACAATGTATCGTGTTCAGACGACGCACATAGGAATTAGCAGAAAACCGACCTTCGACGTCTTCTTCTCCTCCCCGCAAAGGCGAAGGAGAGCATGCCGGTCGTCAAATCCTTCATATATATGCAGGGTAATAAGCGTCGAAAACGAATCTGAAAATGACACGCTTTACTTCCCAGATAGCGAGGACAAGGATAGTGTTAGATTTGTAAATAACATCATCACTCGCCGAGCAACCGTAGTTTCCTCCCCAAAGGCCGACGATTCAAAGTAAAAAGCCAAAGAGGAGAAAACTCTTGCAACCGAAGCAGAAGAAATGACTCTTCCATGTCAAGGGACTGCAGTTTCTGACCCAAAGCCCAATAATCCAAAGCGGAGAGCTAAAGAGGCAGAGAATGGCAAAACCATCGAAATTGAAGAAGGTGCCATCCCCTAGGCTTCAAAAGTCAAGAACAAACCAGCTACAATATGCTAGCACATTTAAAGAAAATGCTGGCACTAATGACCGTATATGAAACGCTCATGCTGTCTTCAGAACTCATAAATATGCTAGTCGAAACTTTGCAAAATCCCGAGGAATATCAAGCCTTCTTCGCTGAAGCAGCAATAAAAGAAACTTGCTAACACAACCGACTCCTATACATCACATGGATTTTCAACAACACCACGGTCAGAAGAGCACTGGTGGATTCGAGGGCATCAGTAAATCTAATTACTCTGAAGACTCTGCACAGCTTGGCTCTTGATGTGAGCCACCTCACAGTCGAGAAGATCTTGATTTAAGGGTTCGACTAGAATATGGGGAAAGCTCTGGGGTTAGTCACACTGGAATTTCAAGTGGAACCACTCACGTCTAGAGTGAAGTTCCACGTCATCAACTCTGGTACCACGTATAAAGCTTTACTGGGCCGGCCATGGCTACATGACTATAACATAGTGCCGTCAACCTTGCATCAGTGTCTCAAGTACAAAGAGAATGATCGTAAATATCGCATTGACGGGGAAATTCACCCATTTACTGTCAATGAATTACACTTTGAGGAGGCCAGATACTTTCTCGAGAAGTTTAATGGCGAGTCAGCCAATTCGACACAAGAACCACTTGAGGAAGATAATGACTCCGACGACATAAGCGCCTCCGAAGATGGCCCGAACTTCTGAAAATCTTACACGTGGGTTTTGATTTAGAATCTTTGGATGAGGATGACAACGCATCTGTGAAGTTCCTCTCTGGAACTTGTCAACAAATCAAAAACCTCCATATACCTGATAGTGATGATGATGACAATCCTTGCTATCAAACACAAGACTTCAGAAGACGAGGTTGAAAGGGGAAGAGCCAAGTTCGTCTCCTTCTAACCCCTAGCAAACATCAAAAGCTCGTGTAAGAACCGCATACGGCTAACATAACACATCTAGAAACCTTCTTTGTTCTATCGTCTAGAGGACAAAAAGAAATTCTATTCTATAAATCTCAACCAAATGAATATGTTGATCAATACTCTCCTACTTTGAACATGATAGTCAAGTAGAATTAAAAGTCCCACCTGACATGTCATTCAAAACCCTGCAGCTCTGCAGGAAAGTCGAGGAATCTTTACGACAATCTATAGAGACTAATCGAATGTTCAACGCCTTATGGCATCCATCACATGCACGCGAATATATAAGGGGTTTAAAACCCAAAGACACAGGAGGCCTGGGGTATTTTTCATATACCTCAAAATGCCCTCATTTCAAATTTCATAAACATATTCACCACTGCCGCATGATATCCATGCAGGCGGATCAAATCGAACGAGACACTGCATTCGCACCGCTAGAAAATGTGGGATTGCAAAACTCGGAATTAACTCAATTACAGTTGGCCCCTCCTGAATTTGAAGGAGGCAAGGCACTGTTGATGACCTGATAAAAGTAAACTTAGGGACCGACGAGGACCCGAGATCCACTTTTATCAGCGCTCAACTCAAAGAGGAAGAGAGTTAAATTGATTGATCTCCTCAAAACATATATTGACCGTTTTGGTTAGACTTATTCTGAAATACCAGGTGTGGACCCAGACGTCGCGATACATAGGCTCACGATCAAGCCAAGCCAGAAACCGGTGAAGCAACTTAGCGCAACATGCTTGAAGTCGAAAAGGCTATCATTAAAAAGGTCAAAAAGCTGATCGATGTGGGCTTCATTCATGAAGAACAGTATCCTGACTAGGTCTTTTCAATAGTCCTAATAAAAAAGAACGAGGATATCTGGGTTTGCATCGATTTCAGGGACGTCAATAAAGCATGCCCAAGGATGACTTCCCGTTGCCAGCTATGGAGTCGCTAATGACAACATCTCAACATACGAGCTATTTTCGTTCGTGGATGGCTACTCCGGCTACAATCAAATAAAGATGTACCCGGACGATGAAAGGTATATCTCCTTCAAAACTTCGATGGGAATCTACTGCTATAAAGCCATGCCATTCGGCTTGAAAAATGCTAGGGCCACGTATCAAAGGGCCTTGGCTAGAATTTTCGATGAACTTTTACACGATGTTGTGAATGTTATGTAGACGACCTTGTTGTAAAGAGTTTCAATAAATATGACCATTTAAAGTATTTGTATGTTTTTTTTATCGTATTCGCAAGTTCAAATTAAAAATGAATCCAGCTAAATGTGCTTTCGAAGTTTCCTCCTGCAAATTCCTGGGTTTTATTGTCAGGTATAAGGGTTTCGAGATCGATCCATCCAAAATAAAGGTTACTATGGATATGCCTCCTCCTAAAACCTTTAAAGAGTTACGCTTGTTTCAAGGAAAGCTGGCTTACATCCGAAAATTCATTACTAATCTTTCGGGGAAATGCAAGCCCTTTTCTAAATTGGTTAAAAAGAATGTGCCATTCATCTGGAATAGCAATTATCAAGAGGCTTTTGAAGAAATCAAGGTTTATCTCTTGCATCCACCAGTTTTGGTCGCCCCTGTTCAGGGTCGTCACTTTATCCTCTATACTGTAGCGTTAAAGTGTACCCTAGGAGCAATGCTTGCTCAAACAAATGATGTCGGGCAAGAAAACACACTTTACTATTTAAGTAGAGCGCTTATGGGGGCAGAAGTAAATTGCCCCCCATCGAAAAACACTGCATGTCTTTAGTCTTCACTGTGACTAAACTAAGGCTCTATCTATTATCAAACGAAATTCGTTTGATATCCAAAACCGACCCTATAGAATACTTAATGAGGTTACCGGTATTGGTCGGGCAACTCCCCAAATGGGCACTAATGCTGCTCCAATTCGACATTCAATACATGCCTCAAAAGGCTATCAAAGGACAAGTTTTAACTGACTTTTTGGCCGCACATCCTGTGCCAGATAATTCACTTCTAATATGTGAAGTACCCTGAGAAGATATTCTTCTTATTGGGAGTTATATTTCGACGGGGCATCCTCGCTCGAAACCGGGACATAAGACGGCATCCCCAAAGTCAAAGTAGGACTAGGTCTGATGTGCGTTACCCCTTCCGGGGGCATCATTCGACAAGCTTTTGCGACGACCGAACCTAAAACAAATAATGAAGCTGAATACGAAGCTCTCATTTTGGGAGCTTGCATCCAAATGGGAATACGAAATCTCCACATTTATGGGGATTCGCAACTAATAGTTAGGCAAGTTTTGAGAACCTTCAAAACTTATAAGTCTACGTTAATAGCCTATTGCAAACATGCCATATGGCTTCCTGCAAATATCGAATTTCAAGATAGAAAACATCACCCAGTCACAAAATGGAAAGGCCGTCGTTCTAGCAAAACTAGTTAAAGAATTGGCCGAACCCGAAATATGCGAGATCTAAATTATAATACGGAACCGCTTAAGTGTGTGCTCTGCGGTCCTTGATGACAAAAGAATGTACGCACGAGCTCTCCATATTCGAAACGATGAAGAAATCATAGAAAAGCTCGACTGGCGGCATCTGTTTATGGATTTATTTTATAACGATATATTGCCTAAAGACAAGTCCGTCCGATTCGCCTTGAGAAAGCAAGCGTTGCGATATGTGTTCTTTGATAACACGCTATATCGCTGGACTTTTGACGAACTCCTTTAACGATGCCTGTCCTCAGATGAGGCGGTTCAAGTGGAAGAAGTTCATTCAGGTATTTGTGGAGCCCATCAAGCGGGTCCTAAAATCAAAATCAAAAGAATGAGTTATTATTGGCCAAACATGACACAAGACTGCACAGAACATGCAAGGAAATGTCATATGTGCCAAATACTCGATCACTTCATTCACATGCATCCAAACCCACTACATCCCACTGTGGCGTCATGGTCGTTCGAGATGTGAGGAACAGATACCGTCGGCCCAATCGAACCTCCTTCGTCCAACGGACATAGATTCATCCTCGCGGTCACCGACTACTTCTCCAGATAGTTTGAAGCTGCGAGTTTCAAGGAAATTACAGCATAAACCATCGTTTAATTCCTCCAGAACAATGTATTATATATGTTTGGCATACCAAGACATATCATATCTGATAACAGGCCTGTTTATAGAAGCAACAAAATCATAAAGTTCACCGGAAATCATAAGATTGACTGGCGTTACTCTACCATATATATCCCTAGAGTCAACAGTCTAGCAGAAGCCTTTAACAAGACTCTGAGCAAGCTGCTTAAAAGACAGTCTTAAAAAATAAAAAGGATTGGCACAACAAAATGATAGAAGCAATGCAGGCTTACCGGAACACATACAAGACTCCCACCAAATCAACGCCATACCAGTTAGTATTTGGAACAGAAGTCGTGCTTCCTATCGAAATTGAAATACTATCTCGTCGAGTCGCAATTCATGAAGGCCTAATGACCGAGGAAAATGCCGCGTTAAGGCTCGAAGAGTTAGATGATACTCGACTCAGAGCCAAGCAAAATCTAGAGCTTTATAGAGCGAGAATGTCACGTGCCTATAACAATCTAGTCAGACCCAGCGCCTTCGATGTAGGCGAATAGGCCATGGTCCTACGACAACCAATAATCCCGAATCGAAAGGGTAAGCGAAAATTCGAGCCAAACTGGGAATGTCCCTATGTGATGGACATCATTTTTGACGGCAGATCATACCAACTTGTGAACGTGCAAAGGGAACGACCCATGCTTCCCATCAATGGTAGATACTTGAAAAAAATACTATGCTTAAACACCTCTGTGTCGGTGCAAAAGGACAAAGGCTTCATTACCAACACTTGATGAGTTTCGCATTACTGCCGCTCATCTTTTTCTTGGTGTCCTTGTTTGATAATGCTTAAGCCAAGAACTCCTCAAGCATTACAAGGGCCTTAACATTTGGCATTCTGTGCCACAAAACACTTGGTGAGTTTTGCATTACTGTTGCTCATCTTTTTTTTCTTCTTGGCATCCTTATTTGCCGAGACTTGAGCCAAGAAGGTGTTCCGGCCAAAATTTCTGGCCAAGAGCTGTTTGTTCTCTTATAACCCTTATAAAAAAGGGAGAAAAGAAAGAAGAAAAGAATTCACGGTTGGACATCACGTGTTAAACACGTGAGCGTTTATATGGAAAGCATATAAGCGCTGAAAGCAAATGACAAAAGGCCAAACATGCCTCATGTGTAACACATGAGCGTTTATATGCAAAGCATATAGGCGTTGAAAACACATAACTAAGGGCCAAATGGGCCTCACGTGTAAAACACGTGAGCGCCCATATGCAAAGCATATAGCGCTGAATATAAACAGGCTAAAACCCACAGCAGGGGTCACGTGTTAAACACGTGAGTTCTCTTGCCTCTCACATGCAAAGCATGTGAACGCCCCAATTTAAAATGTTCCCATTAAATTCTATATGATAAAATTAAATCCTATTTGGGAAATATTTTCCCGATCTTTCTCAAACTAGAAAGATCTTCTCTGTTAAACAGAGGACCTTTGGATCAAAAATCCAACGGTGATCATCTGATAGAATAAAATTCTATCATAGGAAAATATTTTCCTAATCTCGTTAAACTAACAAGATATATTCATATGATAAGAATAAAATTCTATGTTAAACTAATGAGATATCCATATGATAGAATTAAATTCTATATTAAGAAAATATATTTCTGATCTTATTAAACTAAAAAGATATGATAGAATAAAATTCTAATCTTGTTAAAACTAACAAGATACTCATAATCTTGTTAAACAAATAAGAAATCTTCTCTGTTACACAGAGAGCCTTTGGATTAAAAATCCAACGGTGAATAAATTCACCGATTGATCTAAAAGATCATGGAATCAATCATGATCTCTCAATGAGGTATTCTCGTAACAAATTGATTCTTGTTCTTCTCGTATAAATAAGAGCGAGGAGAGAAGGAGAAAGACACATGGGGAGAAGGGAAGAAAAATATAGAAAGAATTTAATTCTCTAAAAGGAGGAGACCACTTCATAAGCTTTCCAAAAAACTCCCACAAAAACAAAAGAGAATTTAATTCTCAAACAAAAGGTTCAACCCTTCGAAAAATAAACTTAGTTCTTTCTCTGGTTGAGGTCTGCAGAAGCAGATCTCCCCACAAGTTGAGAATTTAATTCTCATCGGGGAGATTCTGTTATGCAGATTCAAAACTTAGGGGAAAGAATTAAGTTTAAAGAATTTAATTCTTACAAAAGTATATAGGAATTTAATTTCTCTGACAAAACTAGGGTTGAACCCTGTAAAAAGAATTTAATTCTTATAAAACAAGAGACTTGAAATTCTCAAAACTCAGATCCCAGCATCATTAATATGAGATCAAAATCTTCATGCACATAGAAGGAAAGACCGGTGATTCATTAGTGTTCAACACTATAACGAAACCTCACGTTTTTCCCCACGTGAGCACCTCTGATGAACAAAAAAGATTGGCTGAGACCGAGTCATGTGTTTTGTAGGGTTACTAGGCACGCGCACAAGGGTCTACGAGGCATCAACCATGCCCGATTAAAATTTTAGCCGTGCCGAACAACTCTAATACGGATCTTTAAATTAGGTTTTAGGCGAAAACTAGCATGTTAACAACTTTAACACTAAGTGAAAGCGATTACAACCTTTGTAGATCCGGTCCTTCACTTCATTAGCTCCATGTTGAGGTCCCTTCGCTGCGATCATCGTGTTCCGGACTCTCGAGAGGCTTCATGAAGAGAATGATGCAACCTTGCTTCCGATCTTCGATAAAATAGATGATCTACCTTGAAGTTTCATTAACACAAGCTAATACTCACTAAATGAAATGAACACCCTCATCTAAATGGCAAAGGAAGATGAGAATGATGAAGTAGGATTTTTGCTCTCATTTATAATCTTTTTCTCACTCACTTTCATCACAAAAGCAAAACTAGAAAGCTTTTTCAAGAAGGAACTCAAGGAAGAATGAATAATCTTTTTCCTTTTGTGATGAACAATGAATGATTGTAGTGGTTACAAATCTAACCAAGGGTTAAGCATGAAAGAGTTAACCCTTATAGAGAGTTAACTAGAATTAATGGTTTGGATTGGGTTAACATAATATCTCACAAAATATCAAGCAACCACAAAGTCAAAGCTTCATGAAGCTTCATGGGAGCTTCATGCAAAAGCTAACCCTAATCCAAACCCTAACCAAGTTTAAACCCTAAACCATTGTTAAATTTGTAACTCTAACATGTTACAATATTATATATCACATATACAATATATTTTGTAACAATAGAAAATAATACAATTAACATATATCGCATATATATCAATGTATTATCCCGTGAGAAAATGAATCTTTTAGTGAGCTAATATTAGTAATGTAATTTAATATATCATATATATTATTATACATTAAATTATCGAATCAACACTTGATCCGATAATCCGGCTATATCGCATATACCCGACTAATATGATGACCCGGCTATATCACATATCCCCGGCCGATATCTCATATCGCGAGAATCCAATACGGTATCACATACCGCATTATCCTCGGTCCCGCACATATCACATATGTGTTCCTACTCCGTTTTGCCTGAGCTAAGAAACCTCTGTGTAGGACTCTAAAGAATCGTCAATACGCCGGCAGTAGGTGATGATCATATCAAACACCCACAAGCTGCAAGCGGTCAACTAAAAGTAACAGCCACCCAGGTATTGAGCGCTCAGAAGATCAACAAGCAAGCATGTACATTCTCCTATGAATCCAATCAGTAACACTCCCGTACAGTCCGGTCTCGTCGTCTGATATGTCGTATATCTCGCCTTGGGGTGGTAAACGTCAGACCCCAGTAGCTCGATAAGTCATGTAGATATGAGGTCTATAACAGTTCGAGAAACTACTGATAACACTTACCAGTAAATCTCAGCAACCCTGGCCAGGGATTTCCGGTTATAGCCAATCGAACACAGCGCAACGTCAACTCCCTATACCGGAAGAGACGAATCCCCTCCTATCGCTCATTGCCTCCATGTGATTCGGTACTGTACCCAAAAGCCACCTTTTTGCACGCCCTCTTGGACGTGGTATGATGGAAATCAAAGCACAGTGGGAATCACACAAGACTCTATGACGATCTCGGGTCAACAGACTACTCTGTACCAGTGTCATCGGAGAACTGTCATCTGACGTAAGGTATAATACCATTTGGGAGTTCTCGGCGAGTCCGTCCAGTGTACCCAGTCTCTACTGAGCACCCGTACACCATCCTTGATGTCAAACACCGATGGATATGGGATCATCCATTGCCCATCATATGGGTCAAGATGCGTATACGCTAGTCTACTCTGGTGCATCGATGCCCTGTCTCGATACACCCTCGACTAGGAACAGTTATAGGATGTACTCGTTGACTACCGTCGCCCCACTAGTATGATCTCATCATAGTCCCAGTAGTCGAGTACATATCCTAAGGGCTTTATCAACATGTAACATAGAGACAATCAGAGTACATGTTAAGATAAAGAGCAACCAGATAGCGTACTATCATGTCGAGCAAGAAAGTCCTCCCTATATATGTCCTAGCATCCACTGCAATATACATCGTATGTACAGTAATGGCCTCTAGGGCATACATATAACTAACAATCTCCCACTTGCACTTGGGCCATCTGTTGTGGTATCACATACCCAACAATTAGCTATGGTTGAAGTATCTCATACTCAACCATCCTATAAAAGTCTCTATTGGGAAAAAGGCCTTTGTGAGTGGATCCGCGTTGTTGTCCTCTGTGTCTACTCTCCTGACCTCGATCTCCCTGGAGATCAACCATCTCCATGATCAGGTGATACTGCCTAAGAATTATATCTGGATTTCTGATCGGACGGGGGTTCCTTAGCAAAAGCCACAACTCCATTGTCACATAATGGTAGGAACGAAGTTCATCTCATGAACTTATATATATCCAGACTGCTTCTTTGGTAGTATCCTTGGTAACGATGTATCTTTCCTTTAATCGTCTAGTATGTCACGGTATCTAGCTTGGAACTATTCCAACATACCGTCCCTCCACTGAGGGTATAGACAATGCCTGCGACTGACATTCTGTCGTCCTTATCACCCTGGAACCTTTCCAGTGATTCTCCCCAGGATCGATTGATACCATCTCACTACAATTAGTGAGTATCCTAACATCCAATTAGATCTATCTCATAGACCCAAAATCCAGGATTTAGGAGGTATCACTTGATCCTATATGGAGAATCATTGTGATAAGCGGAGATTGACCGAGCGTAGCATAGGAAACTCCTTTCCTATCAAGAGTATGTCATCCACATACTCTACGAGGATCACCACCATACTCTCTACTACCTTTTTGTATATACAAGATTCATCTACCATTTTGATGAAGTTAAACTCTTTGACTAGCACATCAAAACAGATGTTCCAACTCCGCGATGCCTGATTTATCATATAAAACATCTTGCTCACGTTTCCGCTGCTCCCACTGTCTACGAAGCCCTCTGGCTGTGTACTTATAGACGCTCTCTTCTAAATCATCATTTAGAAAAGCAGTCATGACACCCAACCGCCAGATTTCGTAGTCATGGTATGTAGCCGTGGCAAGTAGGATCTGGATGGACTTAAGCATAGCTTTGAAAGTCTCAACTTTTCCATGTAGATCAAGTAATCTTCTCAAGATATACTTGCTCCTGATGGGGATTTAACCCTTCAGATAAAACAACCAAAGTCCATACTTTGTTGGTGTATAAGGATTCCATCTCAGATCGATAAGCATCCAGCTATTCTTACAGAGTCCCACTCCTGATGGCCAGCTCGAAA
This sequence comes from Agapanthus africanus, assembly GCA_030015575.1. NCBI lineage: Eukaryota > Viridiplantae > Streptophyta > Magnoliopsida > Asparagales > Amaryllidaceae > Agapanthus > Agapanthus africanus. The sequence continues at coordinate 718,257,596 of CM057337.1, forward strand.
CTAGTTGGGTCATCATCTCATGATGCAATTCTCGCTCCCACTGTCATAGAGAAACCGAAGTATCTCTCAGGTGGGTGAGGAACCCTACTGGATCGGCGGAGAGGCTGAGGTTCGTTGGTTACTATTGAATCCTTTGGTTCTATCAAATCATCTGCTGTAGTTTGTATAGCTGGAACCTTTCCAGTTCTACATAACATACCTTGCCTCGAGCTTGTCCGGATTTTGCTTTTAGACATAGGCCGGACAACCCCAAATCTTAACAAATTTAAGATATGGGCTCTTCCCATTCCATATCACATATGAAGTGGTAGGCAACTGATTCGATTTGAACCCTATTCAATAGGTATGCAACTTCTCAAGTGCATAACTCCCAAAAGGAAATAGGAAACTCAGTAGTACTCATCATAGAGCACACCATATCACGTAGGGTGCTATTGCTCCGCCCCGATATACCATCGTGCTATGGTGTATACGAAGGAGTAATGCCGAGAGAGAATCTCATTCTCCTTTAGAATAGTCCAGGAATCCCGTGCTTAAGTATTCTCCTCCTTGATCTCATCAAAAGACATAATACTTATACCCGGTTTTTGGTTCTCTACTTCTAACTTATATTCAGTGATTATCTTAAAAGTTTCGGACTTGTGTTTCAACAGAAACATAAGTCTGAATCTTGAGAGATCATCAGTGAATGTAATGAAGTACAAAGAACCGGTCTTGGTATGTGTAGACAGGGGACCTCCATACATCATCATGTATCAATCCCAAGAGTTCACTAACTCTTTCTCTGTTTCCAATAAACAGAGCTATGGTCATTTTATCTTTGTGACATGACCGGCAAGTTTCACAAGATGTAAATTCAAACAAATTTAAATATTCATCTTAATGTACTTCAGCTAGTCGGGTCGCATTGATATGACCTAGTCTACAATGCCTCAAGAAGGATTCGTTCATTTCTGAACTCTTCCTCTTGTGTGTGTTCAGTATACTAAGAACTGTAGTTTGATTTAGAACGTCAATGCTTTTAGATAACGTGCCTGAACCGATCAACTCTTGATATAGGAAATGTTCAAAACATTATCCAACAATACAAAATTATATCATTTCTTTACTAATAAAGAGACTGATATGATGTTGTATATCAGGTTCGGTATCTAATAACATTCGTTCAGAATCAATGTATTCTGGTAATACAGGGTGATAGTGACCAATAGACTTGGCTGCAACACTTGCACCGTTTTCTATCTCATGAAACTTATCACCCGTTCTCAGTTCTCTACCTATCTGTAGTCCATGTAACAGATTGCATATGCGGGATCCTTATCCGGTATCTCATACTCAGGACGTAAAGGATACTGAGAAACAGTTCTCTGTAATGAATACACCCGAAGATGATGCATCAATATGCACTTTCTTCGTTTGGGCGGCACGGGAAATCTGGTATTCCTCAATTTCCTGCTCTGTCTTATAACAATTATAAGTTGGAGCGGGACCAACGTTCTCCAGCTCAGTATAACAAGCGGGTTCGGTCAATTCATCCGTTTTATTATCTTGATTAAGGCGTGATATGGTCGCTACCTGGAGAGAGAGAAGAAAACACTCAGCGTATGCTCTTGCAAGATTAGATTGGTTATCTAATATATCTAATCAGGATGTCTCCCACTGTTTTAATCAAATCTTCCTTCAAACCCTAAAAGGAAAGACTAGCCGGGATTAATTACACGCTACAAGTTCGCCAATCTTTCAGCCTGCCAGTGTCGGTACTTTGAGGGAGGTCCCCCGTGCTTTCGCACGAACCTAATTAAAGTAAACCTCATTTTCCCAGAGGCGTAACCCCGTTATTATCTTTCTAGACACCTACTTGATCGGCTAATTGTAATGTGTAAAACTCTCCCAGGAGTAACTCTTACTCGCAGCGGGTATCGGGATCCAACTATCTCATAGAAGGTATGCAATCTCATTGCAAATTTCAACACTTGAAATTCCCAATAATATTTTGCCCCTAGCAGCTATATGACCTTAACATAGTCAACAAATCATAAGTGCTAGTCAAGTTCAACCCGTCATTTCCCGATTGAATTAAACCCACCCGCACGACCCTTAACATAGTCAACAAAGTCGTACGACTACCATAATCCAATCGCATCATATGCTTATACAGATAAGCACTAATCAGCTACCGCACACTACGCTTTAACATAGTCAACAAACGTAGCACGAATACTAACTAGTACTTATCTGAAATGACGGAGGGCTACGACAGGTTTTTAAGAAAACCCTTTGCGTAATGAACTTAATATCGTTGTAGAATCGAGTGATTTTTAAATGGAGTGTTTTTGAAGCCTTTCTAGTTTTGCTAAAGGGGTCACTCTCGGTGAAGGGATTGTCGGCCCTTTCCTCATCGAATAAGGTACAGGGTATATCATATATACCACTATGCAAAGTAAGAACTATAGAAGCAATCAAAAGACAAACCGAGTGTGTAGCATCTTCTAGTTTCACTAAAGAGGTCACTCCCGGTGAAGGGATCTCGGCTCTTTCGTTATCGAATAAGGTGCTGGATGTTCTACAAGGAACACCGCTATGCAAAGCAAGAACTAGAGCTATCAGTTTTTATAAACAAGTTTCTACAACATCTTTAGGTTTCTTTTAGTTTCATTAATCTCATTAATGAAGTCCCATTTTATTATGCTTCACAAGCATCACATTTGAAACGAAATCTGCAATATAACATATATCTCATATATATAATATAAACATTCGTCTCAGGCAGTAATATGATCTCATCACAGAACATTGCAGCAGAAAAACATATATGAAATATTGGATATACTAGGACGTCCGTGTTTTAGTACGAGCCTGTATAAAACACGGATTCCACGGTCGCGATGAATAGCCAAACCCACATCCCTAGACCCCTACGAGAGCGGCAAGCAACACTGCCAATTCTAGGGTTAGGAGACCCGGTCTCGACTCCTCGAGATGGTCACCCACTGGACCCTAGAACCCTAGAACCCGGTTACTTGTGCTCCCCGCCTTGGGTCTACCTAATGCGGAAAAGTAAATAATATACAAAGGTGACATCATCCTCAGCCCGGAAGTGCCCCAATAAAAGAATATTACATACAAATGAATTTTACATGAATGAAAAAGAAAAACTCCCATCTCACATAAAACCCCCGGCTATTCAAAACGCGACGATCCAATATAACATATCACAGCAACACATAATATCTCATATCATCAACGTATGCAAGTATGCGTATCCCGATTGTCGTTGATGTATAGCAATGAAGCTGGCGATACATCACATACTACGCTTATGGTCACAGAAAAGAAAGTGTAAAACTACAACAGTTGGAATCCGCAACCTCTTTAGACATCGCATGCCTAACCTAATGAATTCCTTAGACATCGCATGCCTAACAATTATAAACCCCGCATTTTAGTCTCATTATCGAAAACTCTTTTCAATATCAAGTCGGGCAATTCAACAAGATTCCCGACATCCTGATCGAATGCTCGTCGCAAACTTTAGTAGACGGCCGCACCCCCAGATGCCGTCGACGAAGTGCACTAAGGCGGAACACCGCTGCCGCGAGCACCCGAACGGATGCTTTTGGCGACGGGGTTCTCCTACAGTCACTTGGTCGGGGCTATGGGGCGTGGCTGTCTATTAAGTTTACCCGGCGAGTATCCGCGTACACTATGTGATTGCAACGGACTTTTGATCACATCAAAATCCCTTGGCAACCGATCAATTGAGACTAAACTGGTATGTTTATAATATTCAAATTAGTTATCTCATAACTACTTGTGGATTCTAAATATTGCATCACATTCCAGATAAATAGACAATGTTAAACTTTCCGATCGAATAATCAAACACCCAAGTTTTCCCAAATAGCTCAACACTTGAGCGGAGTTCAAAAATATCCATTACATGCCACAGTACCGATGGTCCAGCCGTAGAAGGGTCAAGCCAACGCCTCACATGTGGCAACGCCGTACTGCCCCAAACCCTAGGTTTAGAGGCAGTTCAAGACGGTCACATAATCGAGTTAAGGTTTGTTGTCTTCTAGAGGGTCCACCGCGTTACTTGCATGACTTTACGAAAGTTTCAAACACGAGAAAAAATCCAACTTTTGAAAATTTTCCGACAGGGGAAAAAGTGAGTTATTGATATCCGTTCGAACTTTTTAACAGTTTCTAAAATTATCCGGACAAAACTAAACAAAGTTAAATTATCTGATCGAATCAACGAGTCCCCAATACAATCCTAGAAAACTCAACACTTGAGTGGAATAAAAAAATTCCCAGAAAAAATTGACAAGAAAGGACCTAAGAATAAATATATGAAATATGAGGGACTAAGTCCAAATTTTGGCCGCGGAACCGCCGCCAAACCCTTGGTTTGGCCGCGGTTCCGCGGTCATTTCAGGGACATAGTGGACCGTACTTCACAGTAATTCTTAGTTTTTCCTGCTTGTTTTTCTGAGCATTTTTAATTTATAAAAAATCACAGTTTCAAAAAATGTACAGAGAAGGGTTTACATCGGGGTTTTCGGGTTCGATCGGACTTTAAACTTTGTCTAGACTTCGCCTAAAGCTCTAGCTTGGCTCTGATACCACTGTAGGGTTGCTAGGCACGCGCACAAGGGTCTACGAGGTATCAACCATGCCCGATTAAAATTTTAGCCGTGCCGAACAACCTGAAGCCGGATCTTTAAACTAGGGTTTAGGCGAAAACTAACATGTTAAACACTTTAACACTAAGTGAGAGGGATTACAACCTTTGTAGATCCGGTCCTTCACTTCTTAAGCTCCGTGTTGAGGTCCCTTCGCTGCGATCATCGTGTTTCGGACTCTCGAGAGGCTTCACGAAGAGAATGATGCAACCTTGCTTCCGATCTTCGATAACATAGATGATCTACCTTGAAGTTTCATTAACACAAGCTAACACTCACTAAATGAAGTGAACACCCTTATCTAAATGGCAAGGGAAGATGAGGATGATGAAGTATGATTTTTGCTCTCATTTATAATCTTTTTCTCACTCATTTTCATCACAAAACCAAAACTAGAAAGCTTTTTCAAGAAGGAACTCAAGGAAGAAGAAGAATGAATAATCTTTTTCCTTTTGTGATGAACAATGAATTATTGTAGTGGTTACAAATCTAACCAAGGGTTAAGCATGAAAGAGTTAACTCTTGTAGAGAGTTAACTAGAGTTAATGGTTTGGATTGGGTTAACATAATATCTCACAAAATATCAAGCAACCACAAAGTCAAAGCTTCATGAAGCTTCATGGAAGCTTCATACAAAAGCTAACCCTAATCCAAACCCTAACCAAGTTTAAACCCTAAACCATTGTTAAATTTGTAACCCTAACATGTTACAATATTATATATCAAATATACAATATATTTTGTAACAATAGAAAATAATACAATTAACATATATCGCATATATATCAATGTATTATCCCGTGAGAAAATGAATCTTTTAGTGAGCTAATATTAGTTAATGTAATTTAATATATCATATATATTATTATACATTAAATTATCGAATCAACACTTGATCCGATAATCCGGCTATATCGCATATACCCGACTAATACGATGACCCGGCTATATCACATATCCCCGGCCGATATCTCATATCGCGAGAATCCAATACGGTATCACGTACCGCATTATCCTCGGTCCCGCACATATCATATATGTGCTCCTACTCCGTTTTGCCTGAGCCAAGAAACCTTTGTGTAGGACTCTAAAGAATCGTCAATACGCCGGCAGTAGGTGATGATCATATCAAACACCCACAAGCTGCAAGCGGTCAGCTAAACGTAACAGCCACCCAGGTATTGAGCGCTCAGAAGATCAACAAGCAAGCATGTACATTCTCCTGTGAATCCAATCAGTAACACTCCCGTACAGTCCGGTCTCGTCGTCTGATATGTCGCATATCTCGCCTAGGGGTGGTAAACGTCAGACCCCAGTAGCTCGATAAGTCGTGTAGATATGAGGTCTATAACAGTTCGAGAAACTACTGATAACACTTACCAGTAAATCTCAGCAACCCTGGCCAGGGATTTCCGGTTATAGCCAATCGAACACAGCGCAACATCAACTCCCTATACCGGGAGAGACGAATCCCCTCCTATCGCTCATTGCCTCCATGTGATTCGGGACTGTACCCAAAAGCTACCTTTTTGCATGCCCTCTTGGACGTGGTATGATGGAAATCAAAGCACAGTGGGAATCACACAAGATTCTATGACGATCTCGGGTCAACATACTACTCTGTACCAGTGTCACCGGAGAACTGCCATCTGACGTAAGGTATAATACCATCTGGGAGTTCTCGGCGAGTCCGTCCAGTGTACCCAGTCTCTACTGAGCACCCGTACACCATCCTTGATGTTAAACACCGATGGAAATGGGATCATCCATCGCCCATCATATGGGTCAAGATGCGTATACGCTAGTCTACTCTGGTGCATCGATGCCCTGTCTCGATACACCCTCGACTAGGAACAGTTATAGGATGTACTCGTCGACTACCGTGGCCCCACTAGTATGATCTCATCATAGTCCTAGTAGCCGAGTACATATCCTAAGGGCTTTATCAACATATAACATAGAGACAATCAGAGTACGTGTTAAGATAAAGAGCAACCAGATAGCGTACTATTATGTCGAGCAAGAAAGTCCTCCCTATATATGTCCTAGCATCCACTACAATATACATCGTATGTACAGTAATGGCCTCTAGCGCATACATATAACTAACATGTTTCACATGCGAGCATTTAAAAAGAAGAAGTGCCTCTTGGGGTAGTCACGTGTTTCCCACGCGAGCATTTAAAAAGAACAAGAAGTGCCTCCTAGGGTAGTCACGTGTTTCCCACGCGAGCGCCTAAAAGAAGAACAAGAAGTGCCTCCTAGGGCAGTTACGTGTTTTCCACGCGACCCCCAATCAAGTGCTTAGCATTTATATGAAAAAAGGAATAGACCTAAAAACAATGCTCACATTTTTAGGGCGCCTCACGTGTTCGCACGTGAGCACCATAGGAACCAAGTGTTTAGCACTTATATGAAAGATGGAATAAAACCCAGAAAACAGCTCCCACTTTGGAGCGCCTCACGTGTTCACACGTGAGCGCCTCCAAAGTTCAGTGTTTAACACTGATTTAGCGCCTCACGTGCGATACATGCGAGTGCTGCATATACCAGTGCTTAGCACTGGGGGGTGACTATAGAAACCCAGACCTAGCTCAAATTAGCCAAGTTTCCTAAGGCCAAAACCTCTTTGATCTCCAATCAATCGAGCCTCCCGTGCTCATGTCTTCCTAAACTGATCCTAGTTCCAAACACGACTAATGATCTTCCGACAGATATTCATCCCACATCTCCTCTCAATCTGGAAATTGGTTCAAGGGTACATCTTTCCACACCTCTGATACATGTTGTAATTCTTCAAAGTCTTCAGAGAGGTGGCGGGTCCCGACAACTAACAACTCTTTGGTGCACTCCCAAACTGATGGGCACATCCCAATACGGACCGCAACGTCCTTAAACTACAACGGACCGCAACGTTTTTAAACTAACAACGGACCGAGACGTCCTTAAACTAACAACGGACCGAAACGTCCTTAAACTAACAACGGACCGTAACGTCTTTAAACTAAAACAATAGAGCCCAAATGCTCCTTTGTTGGGTCTGAATGATCCCAAAATCCTGTTGAGTAGATCTTAGTCTCAAATTGGACTAACGTATTCTTAACAGAAATTTAAGCTGATCTTAATTTCAAACTAGATTAACGATCCTTAAATAAAAACCCAAATCTAAAATATACGGATTTGAACTAATCCACGCCCTACGGGTGACGGTATAAATTAGTCTCCGTATAAAATCCACGGGCAACCAAAAATAAAACAAACACACGGGACATGAAGTGAACTTCTAGAGCAGTAGAAAGTGGTTATCGCGATGCGGTAACGTAATTAACTGCAGGGACTTGTGCTTGCAAAGAAGAGCGTCCCCACAATCAAAAACCCCTCGCAAACGAGGGGAAATCTGATGAAATCTGCTACAACGGCCGCATCCATCCAAACCTCCGATACACGGTGCCATAAATCAACTTGGCATCTTCGGAGGGGTGGACGGATAAACCCAAATATCATCTGTCCCCAAATTCAGGCAAGACGGTCCATCTCGGTTTCGTCTCTGTTTTCGGCGGTGAACAGATTCTGGCACGCCCGGTGGGACCTTTTCTTCTTTCCACTCCACACTTCGTGTTTCGTGTTTTTCCACGATCAAATAATCGCGGTATATATATTTGTAGTTGCCCTTGGGTGATGGGATACTGAAGCCGGCGTTTCGTCTCTATGAAGAATGGTGTTTGCTCGCACCCTAGCAACTCAGGCTATGTCATATCCGGTGGAGTTAAGTATGGGCCACTTGCAGCCTTAAATCTCTGCAATCCGGCTCTTCAAGAAATCAACGGGCTTCTCTTTATATCGATATTCCCACCTCCCACCCTTAGTGGCTCAACACCGATGGAGGAAGCCCAGAGGAAGTCCGTCTTCCACAGGATGGTTCCCTAAGATGCAGCTTTGCCAACGGAATCGGCCCTCAAACAACTGGCACCTGCCAAGGACCAAGGTCGACGCAGGAGGCAGAATATTCAAACTCTCAAAGGAAACAGGGGGCGGGCAGGCTCAGCAAAATCCTGAAGCTAATTAAATTCCGGCCGTAAGAAACGGTCGACGTCGATATCGGCATCATACAAAACGAGCCGAGAGCAGTTCTCCATCAGCATTGACTCCACCTGCTTCAACTCTGATGATGAATGCTGCTGTTCCAATCGGGAACAGCTTCAAATTGCTGCAAAGGGTCAGACAAAATTCTCCCACCGTAGTATTGAAGAAAACTCTGCAGCCCAGGGAGATCCCACGAGAGCAAAAACCACTTCGCTCCCTGAAAGAACTTTCCTCGTCTATATATAAGTGTGGAAGCAGATGAAGGACTCAGCCATCAACCGTGACTCTTCCTCTAAACGTCAGCCATATTCTAACAAATCCCCTTTCAAATACAAGGGGACTTATCCCAAGGTGGATCCTGATACAACGGTTCCCCCAAAAACCAAAGCGGCTTCTCATAAAAAAGGGCCTAATAAAGCTCAAGTGCCCGAGGTAAACTCCGAAGACCAAAACTCCAAACACCCCAAGTCTAGGGGCACGGCAGTTCATGCAGTCCACATGGTGAACTCCAAAGATGAAGTTCAAGCATCTATTAGCCACGGACCGTATACTCGGTCCCTGAAAAAGGCTCAACTGTAACGTGAAAAGCTGCAGGAGATGTTTGCTCAGGCGGCAGCACTCGCTAATCCATCGTCTAAGGTAAATCTCGAAGACGCACCTAGAGAAAGAACAGAGCACGAGTTGGATATTGATTTCCTAAATCACGCTCTCAAAAAGAGAGATGAAGAAGCGTCACAAATGCCCGGAACGATGGTTCAATCGGAACCACAGGCAAATGAACTGCCGGTAGTCGCTCTTAAAGACAAAGGTGACATTTCAAATCCTCTACGAGTCTCATCAACGGCCGAAGAGGAAATGATTCCAAAAGCAAAGCTGAATGAATATATCGCTCAGCAAATCAAAGCTCACTATGCCAGTGAAGCCGCAAATAGATCAATCAATACTAGTCGACCGTATCCGACGCGGTACGATCAAATACAGTACCCGCCAGAGTATACACTTCTAACGTTCCATATGTACAAAGGAACTGGGAATCCTCACCAGCACATTGTGCGATTTAAATCCATGTGCGGCAATTCTGGAGGAAATGACATACTACTCCTCCGACAGTTCGTCAGCGGTCTGGCGGGCATTGCCTTCGAATGGTATGCGAACCCCCAAATGATTTCTTGAAGAGCTTCGACGAAATGGATATGCTCTTCTGTCAGGGATTCGCTAATGAGAACGAACATACTACCGTGACGGCGTTGGTCAACGAAAGGGTTAGACCGAATGAGACTTGGGTTCAATATGTTACCCGATGGCGAAATCTCTGGTCAAATGTGAGCAACGCATCGATGAAGTTGCAGCCATGGGAATGCTCATAGCCACCCTTGACCCAAATTCAAAGGCGTTCTCGTATATAGCCTTCTTCAAGCCGACGACCTTCCAAGAACTCATAGATAAAATGGCTCGATTGGATCAAATGGGTCAAGACTCTTTCTCATCCGATGATGACGAGTGAAAAGCGGAGGCAAGATGGCGTTGTCGCCTATGCTCAACAAAAATAAGCGGCTCTGAAGCAACCTGTCACCAAAATAGCGACGACGTGGGTACTCATTCCCCCCGAGATATACACAAGGGCATATTTCTCACTGGCGGAAGAATCTCTATGTAGAATGGTCATTTCTTCTTAAAGGACAGGAAGGATATTAAGGGGCCTACAAACAGGTCCTACAATCTAGTGGAATGCCCCGCTAAAAAAACGGTACGTCCACAAGCAAAATGGGCACGGATGAAATCTCGAAAGGGCGCCGTGAGTAAAAACAGTAGGACTGCCGGCGAGCCTGTGAAAACCCGGAAGGGCGCAACCTCGTTAAAATAAATACACTTACGAGATCCTCACGACTCATAAGGAGAATCCCCCTGTGAGACCCTCACGGTTTATAGGATAGCCTTAAGTTACAGGAATCTGAACCTATTCTTAAGCCGTTATATTCCCCAAATTGCCCTACAGGCTGTCCATATTGACCCTTGTATACAATCCACGGGCACAAATAAATATTTCTTTGCCAAGTTCTATAAATGGCAAGAAATGTCTCCATATGGTGAATAACACTTGTAGATCCTCCCGACTTATAAGGAGAAAACACTCTTGGAAGATCCTTACGACTTACAAGAGAAGACATCATTTAAGAATCCCCACGATTTTAAGGAGAAAATACACTTACGAGATCCTCACGACTCGTAGGGAGAAAATTCTTTATGAGACCCTTAAGGCTCATAAAGTCAAAAGTCTTAGTCGACAAGATCCTAATCCTGTCTACTAAGCCATCTTTATCCAAATTGACAGGGGCAAATGATGATTCGCTCCTGGCACTATCCAAGTTGTAGCGATACTGATACCTAAATCGGTATCAAATTCCGAGTCCTCTCAAGGCAAATGATGAGTCGCTCTTGGCAATATCACAGTTGTAGCGATACTGATGCCTAAACTGGTGTCAAACTCCAAGTCAACCTCTCCGGTAAATGCCGTCCCTACAACCATCTAATGAAGAAGGGGACCCCGTTTGTCTGGGATCATAAATGCCAAAGTGCACTGGATGAAATCAAGCAATATCTGCAAAACCCGTCGGTACTGACTGCTCTGGTCAGAGGAAAGCCCTTCATCCTGTACAGCCCTTGAAGGTTCTTTAGACGCACTATGGGCACAGGAGAACAACCAGGGGAAGGAGAGGGCTCTGTACTATTTGAGTTGAGTTCTTCTGGAGGCAGAAAACAACTACTCCCCCATCGAAAAGCATTGCCTGGCACTGATCTTTGCGATCACGAAGCTTCGACATTATGCCTTGGCACATGAGGTCCATCTAATATCAAAGGTGGATTCTCTCAAATATTTGATGTCAAGGGCCATACTAACAGAAAGCCTTGCCAAATGGGCCCTCCTCTTAATGGAGTTCTCGATAACGTATCGACCCCTCAAGGCAGTGAAAGGCCAGGCCATCGCCGACTTTCTCGCAGAGTATCCGATACCAGCCGACTCTCCTTTAAATTGCGAATTACCAGACGAACACGTGTTCGACACAATCGAAGGGGAGAATGAAGGAAATAATGCCCGAATGGAACTATACTTCGACGGAGCATCTTCCTTGAAGAAGCGAAAGCAAAGTACCCCCATAATCAAATCTGGGGTGGGCCTTATCTTCGTGACTCCGCAAGGAGGGATAATACGTTTCGCCCTCTCCTTAACAGAGCCAAGAACAAACAATGAGGCTGAATATGAAGGTTTGATAGAGGGTCTTGAGATTGTTGTCGACATGGGAATCGAAGATCTCCTTATATATGGAGACTCCCAGCTAGTCGTTAGCCAAGTAAATGGCGACTATCAGACGTGTAAACCGGAGTTGGTAAAATATGGCGAAAGAGTGCAGCAACTGCTGACTCAAATTCCCTCATACATCCTGGAAAGGATACTGCGGGCGGAAAATAGCAAGGCGGATGCGTTAGCTAAGCTCGCTAAAGAACCGGCCGACAAAAATCTCGATGACGTAAGGATCATTGTGCAAAGCCGCCGGATTCTCGTGCCAGCGGAAATACCTTCAGAGTCGTCTGAAAGAAAGAAAGTGACCAAACAAGCTGCCTTCCAATTAGAAGATGAAGAAAAGGCTAAGGATTGGAGAGAAGTCTTCATAGACTACTTCAAATCCCATCAAACGCCCGAAAATGCATCTTCAAGACATCAGCTCAAGAAACGAGCTCTGTCTTTTGCCTTCGTCAATGATATTCTATATAAGAGATCGTTCGACAGTTTGTGGCTAAGGCGCCTGGGATTAGAAGAAGCAAAAAGGATCTTCTAACAAACTCACGACGGACTCTGCGGTTTTCATCAAGCCGGACCAAAGATGAAGCTGAAGATCAAGAGAATGGATTACTATTGGCCCACAATGATTCAGGACTGCCTCGAATATACGAAGTAGTGTTGCTCATTCCAAATTCACGGGGACTTCATCCACCAACATCCAAATCCGCTCCATCCAACGGTAGCCAGCTGGTCGTTCGAAATGTGGGGAACCGATATAATCGGCCTCATTGAACCAGCGTCATCTAAAGGACATCGGTTCATATTGGCAACAACCTATTACTTCTCTAAGTGGGCAGAGGCAGTACCGCTAAAGGAAGTAAAGACGGCGAACATCCTCCATTTCTTCAGGACACATGTCATCTACCGGTTCGGCATTCCGCGACGGATCATCTCGGATAATGGGCCGGCCCGCTTCGCACAGCAGCATAATATAGATTGGAGATACTCTTCAGTCTATAATCCCCGAGCTAACGGTCTAGCTGGGGCTTTCAACAAGATCTTGACGAAGATCATAAAGAAAACGCTGTCCAGAAATAAAAAGGACTGGCACGAGAGACTGCATGAAGCTCTCTGGGCTTATCGAACCACGTTCAAAACGGCCACGAATACAACGCCATTCACGTTGGTATTCGGCACGGAAGCGGTACTTCCCTTGGAGATAGAGCTATCCTTTCTACGAGTGGCAGTTCGATATGAGCTGACGGATGAAGAAATTGCCCATCTTCGGCTTGAGGAGCTCGACGCCCTCGATGGAACTCGTCTCATGGCGCAGCAAAACCTGGAAGCTTACAAAGTAAGGATGACGCGCTCATACGAAAAACTAACCAGACCAAGAACATTTCACCAAAGCGAACTCGTACTAGTTGTTAAACGACCAATGATCCTCAATCGTGCCAAACGGGAGAAATTCGAGCCGAACTATGAAGGCCCGTACATCATAGAAAAACTCTACCAAAATGGGGTCTACTTGCTCATGGACATGCATGGCGAAAGACCCTTCCGGCCAATAAACGGCCGATTCCTTAAGAAGTACTACGCCTGACGAGTCACGATTCAGGTCAATGATAGATGACGACGCTTGTGTCCGCTCGCTATCTTCTTGAGTCAAAACTTTAAAAGTAGTATCCAACAGAATCTCCGTCCTAAATACGGAAACAACGGACCGTAACGTCCTTAAACTACAACGAACCGAAACGTACTTAAACTAACAACGGATCGAGATGTCCCTAAACTAACAACAGACTGTAATGTCCGTAAAATAAAACTTCGCCTCCAAAACGGCGATCATGGACCGAAATGTCCCTAAACTAGTACTCCGCCCCAAACATGGCGATATCTTTTCCTGGGATCTGTGTTGCAATCAAAGCTCTCATGGCGAAAAAAGAATAAAAACGGTATGTCCACAAGTGAAATGGGCACGGATGAAAACCCAAAAGGGCGCCGTGAGTAAAAACAACAGGGCTACCGGCGAGCTTGTGAAAACCCGAAAGGGCGCAATCTCGTTTTAAAAAGGGTATGTCCACAAGCGAAATGGGCACGGATGAAAACCCGAAAGGGCTCCGTGAGTAAAAACAGTAGGGCTACCGGCGAGTTTGTGAAAACCCGAAAGGGCGCAATCTCAATAAAATAAAAACACCTGCAAGGTTCTCTCGACCTTGTAAGGAGAGTCCTATCGACCTTGTGAGGAGAAACACCTGCGTGAGATCCTTACGGCTCACAAGGGAGCAACACACTTAGGGATCCCCACGATTTCTAAGGAGAAATTACACTTACAAGATCCTCAGGACTCGGAGGGAGAATTCCCCCTATGAGACCCTCACGGCTTATAGGATTCAAAAGCCTTAAGATACAGGGACTTGAACCTGTTCTTAAGCCATCACACTCCCCAAGTTGCCCTACAGGCGGTCCATACTGACCCTTGTATACAATCCGCAGGCACAAATAAATATCCCCTCATCAAGTTCTACCATTGGTGGGAAGTTTACCTATATGGCGACGACACTTATAAGTCATCTCAACTTGTAAGAAGAAAACACTCTTGGAAGATCTTTATGACTTACAAGAGAAGTCCTCACGATCTCTAAGGAGAATTTACATCTGCGAGACCCTCACGACTCGTAGGGAGAAATAACTTTGTGAGGCCCTTACGACTCATAAAGTCAAAAAGTCTTAGTCGACAGGATCCTAATCCTGTTTGCTAAGCCATCTTTGTTCGAATCAACAAAGGCAAATGATGATTCGCTCCTAACAATATTCCAGTAGTAGCGATGATGATGCCTAGATTGGTATCAAATTCTCAAGTCCTTTTGTCACGCCTCGCTTCCCAAAATACGGAACACGAGAGGTGACAAGGCCAGCCATGCTCTTACGGTCAAGGAAATATCCCGCAGTAGTCACACATCAGCTTCTGGTATTACGTGGTAATCAGTAATCAATGCACAGGTAATGAGAAATGCAGTCACCAAATACTACCAAAATAGATACAAAACTAACCAGATGGAAATCAAGGAAAAGACAGCGCTGGCGTGGCTGATCTAGATGTCCGCAATATTCTCGAGGTACGACAGATCCTGATCCGAGCTAAGTCCATTTCTCACTATGAGCATGCATACTCAGGTCGTCAGAGCGACACAGTAGAAATATATATATAAACATATGTAAACACGTGCAATGATGATGAACATGAAGCAGTAAACATAGAACGATGACGCGAGCATGAAATAATCGGTACACGTAAACAGTAAAGCAGGTATATCGAATCAGTAATCAATGCATGTCCATGTCACTAAACCTATCAGTCTCTAAGTCCCAATGTCCAGATCGTTAAATCTATCGTCCGTCCAAGTGTGAGCGTCAACCACCGTAGGAGTATCCCCAACCCAAGGGTAGGCCCCAGGGGCAAGGGAACACGGGCCCGAATCACGCTCGCTAATAATCAGTAATATCACCCATATGGCTCCCAAAATCGTTGTATATGCCGGCAGTGGGACTCCCGAGATTCCGTTGATCGAACTCACACTCAAACTACCCCACACCCACGGTCTACATCAAACACCGACTATGAACCCAAATACTAGTCGCTCCATGACAAGTCTATGCGAGAACTGGAGATATGGTCTCCATCAAGCATGTCTCAACTGGTACCCAAGATAAATGGACAATACTCGATGTCTTATATATGACACTAATATAAGTGCTTCCATAACCGTCCCATACCAGTTATAGTTACACTTACATATGCCCCATAGGCATTGACAATGCAATAATTAACTGGTTCCGCTGATTGTGTACAAGTACGTGTCACTTTCACTATTCAATCACGCTTATACACTAATGTACTTCCCACAATCCAATCACTAATATTTATCACTGGGTAATTTAACACGGTCACTAGGTTATCAATGTTTTATGACCACTATTCAAATGAGAATATACCCGCTACATGATATGATGACAATGCAATTAATTATAATATGAATAAAAATACCAGCCGCCAGTGTCCTACCACTTACATAATTTACTATAAATCACACGCGCAGAATTTAGCGAAACAATGTAAAAGGGCTAAGCAGTATGTTTAATTATCTATCCATCAAAATTGGTTTCGCGTTAATTGGGTTTCAGGTTCGCTAGTTATGGTCATTTCCTTTTAAGTGTTCACTGCTGGAAATCCAATTTCTGAACCGGAAGTCCGTTTCATAACACGTTTTACTCCCAGTTGGGAGTATAATTAGGCGACGTTACAGTTGGATAATATTTAGGTTTAACAGTTGGGTTTTCAACGCATCAGACGGATCGATAATATCCGCTGTGTGCTGGGAGTTATGCAATGTTTAATATCGGGACATGTGTTATGTCCCTGCTTGGGACAACAATACGTTCTGATGGTTTAAAATGTGATTAAATTAGAAAACGATGATAAAAACGAATGAAACCACTTTCAATATTTAGCTAACAGATTTATGTTCGCTACGGTATAGGGTTCCACATAATATCATTTTCACACAGTGCTATAATAACATTTTAATTCAGGCGTCAACAAATGGTACTGCGGACTGCAATCCAAAGTCAAATCTTGCTTCAGTTTGCATTATCGTAACAAAACAATATTCAACAACCATCTATAAAGGGTTAAGGGTCATTTAGTTGGCTTCGATATAAGCTCGGGAATGTTTCATTACAAGTTATATTCAATTAATTATGAATTTTACAATGCAAGGTATATTGTAGTTTTCAGATTTTACGACGTATCCCCTTTCTGTATGAAACATCAATAATATCCATTCAAATTTCTACGCGACGTTTATTAACAGCAAGGAATGTATTGATTATAAATTCCAGTATTTTCAATTGGGTTTTAATTATGATAATCGCGGCTATCTTTTAGAACAAATTTATTTAAATCAATATTAACATTTATCAAATCGATTAACATAATTATATATATAGGTATAGCATGATTTAGCAAGTGAGAGAGTTCACTTGCCTCGGTCGCAGATATAGAAGCGACACCGCTTGCGGACTTCGTCTCGACACACAAGACGATACGATGCGGGACATGGCGCGTGGCGCGAGCGCGATGCGTGAAGATCTGGTACGGGGCACGGTGACGATGCGTGTGTGACACGATAGTGGGCGTGGTGATGACGCGGGCGCGACACGGTACTGGGCACCGTCTTGATTCGGTACGTGGTCCGGGAGCGGCACGGCGCGTGCACTGAATCGGGCACAGCGTGGCACGGGGGCTGGCACGACGTGGCACAGGGATTGGGTACGATGTGGCACGAGGAGTGGGCACGGTGCGCGACACGTCTGGGTACGCGGTGGCACAGAGGCGGGCACGGTGTGGTAAGATGCTGGACGGGGGAGTGATAACGGGCACGGGATGATGCGGTCCGAGCACGAGGGTGGGCACGATGCAGCAGAAAAGGGGTTGTCTAGGGTTTGTCGGCGATGGTGACTGATCTCGAAGCTCGACAGCGAGGTGGTGAACGGTAGTGATGGTTGCCGCGGTTCGTGAAGATTGGGGGCTCGGGCTTTGGCTTCGAAGATGGCACAGCGGCGACACGAGGCAGCGACCCAACATAGCAAGGAGCGTGTGGGTCAGAGACGGCGGTGGCGATGAGCTCAGACGGCGTAGGCGGCGATGGGTGACGTCGCGAGGGTCGGATCTCCGGTGAGGTCTTGCGACGAGAGGGTGCAGGCAATGGGTTCTCGGGCGCTGCTCTGTGCAGCGAGGAGGCTCGGGATCTAGGGAGTAGGAAGTGAGGGGCTCGACGGCGACGAGCTCCGGCGAAGAGGTGCAGACGATGGTGAGGGCTGTTGGGTTTGAGGTCGCAGGGGGGAGAGGTTGCATGGGAGAGGAGGTGATGGAGTGGTGGTGGTTGCGGTGTCGGAGAGGAGGCGAGGTCGGGGGTGGAGGCGACGGGGTGAAGGTGAAGGGTGCAGCGATGGTGATGATGGTAGTGGTGCTGTGTCGGTGGTCGCGGCGAGGGATGGAGCTAGGTTGGTGGAGGCGATTGGGGAGCTCCGGCGGTAGGTTTACAGTGGGGTGCTCGGGGTGAGGGAGATGAAGACGATGGTGGTGTGTGGGAGGGAAGAGGGGAGAGTGAGAGTGACGGAATGAGAACGAGAGAGGGGGTCGGTGGGTTGAGGCGCGGTCGTGAGAAGTTCGTTGGCGAGGGAGAAGGGGTCGTGGGGCGAGCACGGGTCGTGGGGAAAGCGGGCGCGGCCGTTGGGGCGTGGGCACGGGTCGTGGGGAAGTCGGCACGAGGAGCGGGGGAAGCAGGGGCAATGAGCGGGGAAAGAAAAGTGAAGAGAAGAAGAAGAAGGGAGTGGGGAGCGGGTCGGGTCGGTAGGCCGGGACGGGTCAGGTAGGGAAGAAGGAAGAGGTTCGGGTCAAGCGAATAGATTAGGAAAAAGAATTTGGAATAATAAAAAGGTTAGAGTTAGGAAAATAAAATATTTAAATTAATAAAATTTTGTAATTTTTGTTTTTAAAAGTACGGAAATTATTTAAAGTAACTGGGTATTACACCTTTCAAGGCAAATGATGATTCCCTCCTGACAACATTCCAGTCGTAGCGATGCTGATACCTAAATTGGTATCAAATTCTCAAGTCCTTTCACGGCAAATGATGATTTGCTCCTGGCAATATTCCAGTCGCAACGGTGCTGATGCCAAGATTGGGATCAGGTCTCAAGTTCCATACTCGCAACAAAAATCAGCGAGCAAAAAAAATGCATATGAAATAGCCGAAATGATGGGGCAACTCGCAATAAAAATCAGCGAGCAAAATATATGCATATAAAAACAACCGAAATGTTTTGGCAACTCGCAATAAAAAACAGCGAGTAAAAAGAAAAGAATAGCCGAAATGATTGGGTACCGCGATAAAAAGCCGAATGATTGGGCAATCGTGACTTTCGCGATATAAAAAACTGAAATGATAGAGCGTCGCGGAAAAAAAATGAATGAAAATGAAACTTTTGCCCTACAGGTGAGTCCACATTGACCCCTGTATACAATTCATGGGCACAAACGAAAAGGAACCACATTTTCCCACCAGGCTCCATCAGAAGGAGAGCCAGATCTTGACGGCAACATCTACGGCCTAGAGATCAACAATGGCGTTTCTTCTCACTCCAACAGGATGCAGACGCGACGTCAACAAAACGGAGCCATGGCAAGGTCCTTAGTTCCAAATCTCGACGGTTCACAGACAGTCTAGAGATCAACAACGACGTTTCTTCTCACTCCAGCAGGATGCAGAAGCAACGTCAACAAAGCGGAGCCACAGCAAAGTCCCTAGTTCCAA
Organism: Agapanthus africanus; assembly: GCA_030015575.1. NCBI lineage: Eukaryota > Viridiplantae > Streptophyta > Magnoliopsida > Asparagales > Amaryllidaceae > Agapanthus > Agapanthus africanus. The sequence continues at coordinate 718,277,023 of CM057337.1, forward strand.
ATCTCGACGGTTCACAGACAACCTAGAAATCAAGAACGGTGTTTCTTCTCACTCCAGCAGGATGCAGACACGACATCAACAAGCGACCCTAGGGTCAAAACAAAATAAAGCCATGGCATGGTCCTTAGTTCCAAATCTCGACGGTTCACAGACGGTTTAGAGATCAACAACAGCGTTTCTTCTCACTCCAGCAGAATGCAGACGCGACGTCAACAAAATGGAGCCATGGCAAGGTCCCTAGTTTCAAATCTCGACAGTTCACAGACAGCCTAGAGATCAACAACGGCGTTTCTTCTCACTCCAGCAGGATGCAGACGCAACGTCAACAAAGCGAAGCCATGACAAAGTCCCTAGTTCTAAATCTCGACGGTTCACAAACAGCTTAGAGATCAACAACGGTGTTTCTTCTCACTTCAGCAGGATGTGGAAGCGACATCAACAAGCGACCCTAGGGTCAAAACAAAACGAAGCCGTGGCAAAGTCCATAGTTCCAAATCTCGACGGTTCACAGATAGCCTAGAGATCAACAACGGCGTTTCTTCTCACTCCAGCAGGATGCAGACGCGACGTCAACAAAACAGAGGTATGGCAAAATCCCTAGTTCCAAATCTCGACAGTTCACAGACAGCCTAGAGATCAACGACGACGTTTCTTCTCACTCTAGCAGGATGCAGACGTAACGTCAACAAAATGGAGCCACGGCAAAGTCCGTAGTTCCAAGCCTCAACGGTTCATAAACAACCTAGAGACTACCTCGGAGCCATGACAAAGTCCCTAATTCCAGGTCCCGACGGTTCACAAACAACCTAGAGACCATCTCGACGTTCGTCTCGATACAGCAGACGCAATGTCACCACAGCGTTCCTTCTCAACTCCAGCAGGATGCAGATGCAACGTGAACAACCGACCCCAGCGTCAAAATCTCGGAGCCATGGCAAAGTCCCTAGATCCAAGCCTTGACGGTTCACCAACAACCTAGAAACTACCTCGGAGCCATGGCAAAGTCCCTAGTTCCAAGCCTCGACGGTTCACCAACAACCTAGAGACTACCTCGGAACCATGGCAAAGTCCCCAATTCCAAGCCTCGACGGTTCACAGACAACCTAGAGACAACCTCGACATTTGTCTCGTTACAGCAGACACAATGTCAACAAACGAAGCAAAGGAAAATCCCTAACTTCAGGGTCTTGACGGCAACTCAAATAAAACCTGAAAGACTATCGGAGATAATCCCACACTAGCGCGGAGTGGTTATGACTCATCGGGGCTCCCAAACTGAGCCTAATCTCAAGTAAAAAGCAGCATGGAAAATCCCTAACGCTTGCTCTTCCGACGGTAATATAACCTGAGAGATTACTTGAAGACGTCTTGTCCAGCCCCCGAAAGGATCAGAGACACGACAGTCGTGGGGCTACTCGAACAGCAAAGACTGCATATCGGGGAATGCATCAGCCAACGCGACGGTACCACGGACAAAAACCCTAGTACCACAAAACCTAACGGATTTATGTCGTAAAGAGCAGGGGTTATAACGTTAGGATATTCCTGCGAGAACTTCTTGACTCGTCTCGACTCGTAGGGAAAACAATATTCTTGCGAGAACTTCTTGACCCGTCTCGACTCGTAGCGAAAAAACATCTTCATGAAACCCTCACAGCTTATGAAGGTGAAAAGCCTTAGGCAACGGGAATATCAACCTGTTTCCTAAGCACTGTGGCCCTACAAGCAAGTCCAAACTGACTCTTGTATACTATCCACGGGCTATATTCTCTAAAATCGAATATCGACAAGAAGGAAAAAACCTACTTACGAGTCCCTCTCGACTTGTAAGGGAAAAATTCTCTTGTGAGATCCTTACAGTCCTCAAGAGAAAACGCACTTAAGAGATCTTCATGACTTCTAAGGAGAAAATACACCTACGGGACTTAAGAGATCTTCATGACTTCTAAAGAGCAGGCGCTCACTCCATTGCTTGGATGCTCTTAACTCGTAAGGAGTAGTTTTTATGAGACCCTCACGACTCATAAATTTGAAAAGTCTTAGGCGGCAGATCCAAACCCGTTTCCTAAACCATCGCTGCCCTACAAAAAGGTCCAAAAAGACTCTTGTACACTATCCACGGGCTACATTCGCCAATAAAATGAAGAAGCTACTTACGGGTCCTCACGATTCGTAAGGAAAAATACCCAAGTGAGATCCTTACGACTCACGGAGACGATGAACACTTAGAAATCCTCACGATTTTTAGGGAGAATATGCACCTATGAGATTCTCTCGACTTATAGGGAGAAAAAACCCTCTTGAGACCCTTACGATTCATGAAGATGAAAAAAGTCTTAGGCTACAAGGACCCTAAACTTATCTCCTAAGCCATCAATTCTATATCCATGCATAACTCTGCACTACTTCACCCATGTACATACTTACGTAGGCAAAATAGTGGGGGGCGTTTGTTCCCGCCAAAATTTTCGGCCAAGAGCTATTTGTTCCCTTATAACCCTTATAAAAAAGGGAGAGAAGAAAAATAAAAAGAATTCACGGTTGGACACCACTTGTTAAACACGTGAGCGCTTATATGCTTGAAAAGAATTCACGGTTGGACACCACTTGTTAAACACGTGAGCGCTTATATGCAAAGCATATAAGCGCTGAAAGCAAATGACAAAAGGCTAAACAGGCCTCACGTGTTAAACACATGAGCGTTTATATGCAAAGCATATAGGTGTTGAAAACACATAACTAAGGGCCAAATGGGCCTCACGTGTAAAACACGTGAGCGCTCATATGCAAAGCATATAAGCGCTGAACATAAACAGGCTAAAACCCACAGCAGGGGTCACGTGTTAAACACGTGAGTTCTCTTGCCTCTCACATGCAAAGCATGTGAGCGCCCCAATTTAAAATGTTCCCATTAAATTCTATATGATAAAATTAAATCCTATTTGGGAAATATTTTCCTGATCTTCCTCAAACTAGAAAGATCTTCTCTGTTAAACAGAGAACTTTTGGATCAAAGATCCAACGGTGATTATCTGGTAGAATAAAATTCCATCATAGGAAAATATTTTCCTAATCTTGTTAAACTAACAAGATATTCATATGATAAGAATAAAATTCTATATTAAACTAACGAGATATCCATATGATAAAATTAAATTCTATATTAAGAAAATATATTTCTGATCTTGTTAAACTAAAAAGATACGATAGAATAAAATTCTAATCTTATTAAAACTAACAAGATACCCATAATCTTGTTAAACAAATAAGAAATCTTCTCTGTTACACAAAGCCTTTGGATTAAAAATCCAACGGTGAATAAAATTCACCGATTGATCTAAAAGATCATGGAATCAATCATGATCTCTCAATGAGGGATTCTCTTAACAAATTGATTCTTGTTCTTCTCGTATAAATAAGAGCGAGGAAAGAAGGAGAAAGACACAGGGGGAGAAGGGAAGAAAAATATATAGAGAATTTAATTCTTTAAAAGGAGGAGACCACCCCATACGCTTTCCAAAAAGCTCCCACAAAAACAAAAGAGAATTTAATTCTCAAACAAAAGGTTTAACCCTTCAAAAAATGAACTTAGTTCTTCCTCTGGTTGAGCTCTGCAGAAGCAGATCTCCTCACAAGTTGAGAATTTTATTCTCATCGGGGAGATTCTGTTATGCAGATTCAAAATTTAGGGAAAGAACTAAGTTCAAAGAATTAATTCTTACAAAAGTATATAAGAATTTAATTTCTCTGATAAAACTAGGGTTTAACCCTGTAAAAAGAATTTAATTCTTATAAAACAAGAGACTTGAAATTCTCTAAACTCAGATCCCAGTATCGTTAATATGAGATTAAAATTTTCATGCACATAGAAGGAAAAACTGATGATTCATTAGTGTTCAACACTATAACGAAACCTCACGTGTTTCCCCACGTGAGCACCTCTGATGAACAAAAAAGAATGGCTGAAACCGAGTCACATGTTTCACACGCGAGCATTTAAAAAGAACAAGAAGTGCCTCCTAGGGCAGTCACGTGTTTTCCACGCGAGCGCCTAAAAGAAGAACAAGAAGTGCCTTCTTGGGCAGTCACGTGTTTTCCACGCGACCCCCAATCAAGTGCTTATCACTTATATGAAAAAGGAAATAGACCTAAAAACAATGCTTACATTTTGAGGGTGCCTCACGTGTTCGCACGTGAGCACCACAGGAACCAAGTGTTTAGCACTTCTATGAAAGAAGGAATAAAACCCAAAAAACAGCTCCCACTTTGGAGCGCCTCGCGTGTTCACACGTGAGCGCCTCCAAAGTTTAGTGTTTAATACCAATCTAGCGTCTTACGTGCGATACATGTGAGTGCTGCATATACCAGTGCTTAGCACTGGGGGGTGACTATGGAAACCCAGACCTAGCCCAAATTAGCCAAGTTTCCTGAGGCCAAAACCTCTTTGATCTCCAATCAATCGAGCCATCCCGTGCTCATGTCTTCCTAAACTGATCCTGGTCCCAAACACGACTAATGATCTTCCGACGGATATTCATCACACATCTCCTCTCAATCTGGAAATTGGTTCAAGAGTACATCTCTCCACACTTCTGATACACGTCGTTGTAATTCTTCAACGTCTTCAGAGAGGTGGCGGGTCCCGACAACCAACAACTCTTTGGTGCACTCTCAAACTGATGGGCACATCCCAATACGGACCGCAATGTCCTTAAACTACAACGGACCGCAACATTTTTAAACCAGTTACGGACCGTAACGTCCTTAAACTAACAACGGACCGAAACGTCCTTAAACTAACAACGGACCGTAAAGTCCTTAAACTAAAACAATAGAGCTCAAATGGTCTTTTGTTGGGTCTGAATGATCCCAAAATCCTGTTGAGTAGATCTTAGTCTCAAATTGGACTAGCGTATTCTTAACAAAAATTTAAGTTGATCTTAATCTCAAACTAGATTAACGATCCATAAATAAAAATCCAAATCTAAAATACGGATTTGGACTAATCCACGCCCTACGGGCGACGTCACAAATTACTCTCCGTATACAATCCACGGGCAACCAAAAATAAAACAAACACACATGACACGAAGTGAACTTCTGGAGCAGGAGACAGTGGTTATCACGATGCGGTAACGTAATTAACTACAGGGGCTTGTGCCTGCAGGGAAGAGCGTCCCCACAATCAAAACCCCCTCGCAAACGAGGGGGAATCTGATGAAGTCTGCTACAACGGCTACATCCGTCCAAACCTCCGATACACAGTGTCATAAATCAACTTGGTATTTTCGGAGAGATGGACGGATAAAACCAAATAGCATCTGCCCCCAAATTCAGGCAAGACAACCCATCCCGGTTCGTCTCCGTTTTCGGCGTGAATAAAAGGCTTCATAACCGCTCACCGAGCCGCAAACCTTGCTCTGCCGCCGCTCAATGAGTTTAGTGTCTCGGCATCCCTGTTGTACAATCTCTTTAAGTTTCTTATCAACCAGATGATGATAATGTAGGGTTACTAGGCACACTAATGAGGTTCCACAAGGCATCAACCATGCCAAATTCTAAAATCTAGGTGCCGAGAAACCCTAATGTAGATCGTTAACTAGAAATTAGGCGAAACTACAAGCTACTAAACTGCTTTAGTGCTAAGTGAAAGGGGTTACAACCTTTGTAGATCCGGTCCTCCACTTCCTTAGCTCCATGACGATGTCCCTTCGCTGCGATCATCGGATCTCGGACTCTAGCGTCGGTTTCATCGTAGAAATGGGCGGGCTAGGTCGTCGACTTCGATGCCGAAGATGATCTACGTCGAGGCAACTCAAGATCAAGCTCCATCTTCACTTGGTCATAGAGCTTGTGAAGATAACACACTCTACTACATGGCAAGTGGTAGAGGATGAAGAAATAGGAAGTGGGTTCACTTTGGATTTGGATTTCTCTCTTTCTCATGGCACCATTGAAGGTAGCAAGGTTTCTTCTTCTTGAAGAAGAAGAAGAAGAAAGAATATCATAAGAATAATAAAATCAATTGATGAATAATAATAAATCAAGTGATCTTATCATAATGCAACCATGGGTTAGTGTAACAAGTGTAGAGAATAAACTAGGGTTTAGTTAAATGGTTAGGTTAAGGAAAGAAACAAAATGGTCAAAGCTTTCAAAACTTCATGAAGTTTCAAGAATGAAACAAAGTTAGCCACCATTTTATTCTTGCCAAAATAAATAAGTAAATAAATAAATAAGGTAATGGAAACCCTAACCATTAACTAAACATTGTTTAAAGTAAACACACACACAAGTTTGCGTGTATCATCAAACATGATACAAACTAGTGCACAAACATATATCATATATACAATGTGCACATCAAGTGAGAAAATCCATCTTAAGTGAACAAATACTAGTTAATGTAAAGTAATATATCAAATATATAATTATACATTAAATCATTAAATCAACACTTGATTTAACGATCCGGTCACATCGCATATGACCGACTAATATCCAATGTATCGACTTATCGAATCAATCCTCGATTCGATAACTAGGTTATATCGCATACAACCAATCGATACATTCATCGTGAGAATAGAATACGGTATCACATACATGCATTATTCTCGGTCCCACACATATCTCATATGCGCCCCTATTTCGTTTCGCTTGAGCCAGGAAACCTCTGTGTAGAACTCTAAAGACTCGTCAATACGCCGGCAGCAGGTGATGATCATATCAAACACCCACAAGCCGCAAGCGGTCTGCTAAACGTAACGGCCACCTGGGTATTGAGCGATCAGAAGATCAACGAGCAAGCCCGCTCACACTCCTGTGAATCCAACCAGTAACACTTACCGTACAGTCCGGTCTCGTCGTCTGATATGTCGCATATCTTGCCTAGGGGTGGTAAACGTCAGACCCCAATAGCTCGATAAGTCTTGTCGATATGAAGTCTATAACAGTTCGAGAAACTACTGGTAACACTTGCCAGTAAATCTCAGCAACCCTGGCCAGGGATTTCCGGTTATAACCAATCGAACACAGCGCAACATCAACTCCCTATACCGGGAGAGACGAATCCCCTCCTATCGCTCATTGCCTCCATGTGATTCGGGACTGTACCCAAAAACCACCGTTTTGCACGCCCTCTTGGACGTGGTAAGGTGGAAATCAAAGCACAGTGGGAATCACACAAGACTCTATGATGATTTCGGGTCAACAGACTACTCTGTACCAGTGTCACCAGAGAACTGCCATCTGACGTAAGGTATAATACCATCTGGGAGTTCTCGGCGAGTCCGTCCAGTGGACCCAGTCTCCACTGAGCACCCGTATATCATCTCTGATGTCAAACACCAATGGATATGGGATCATCCATCGTCCATCTGTATGGGTCGAGAAGGTATACGCTAGTCTACTCTGGTATATCGATGCCCCGTCTCGATACACCCACGACTAGGGACCTTGAAGGATGTACTTATGGACTACCATGTCCCCACTAATATGATCCGCATCATAGTCCAGGTAGTCAAGTACACATCCTAAGGGCTTTAGCAACATGTAACAGAGAGACAATCAGTGTACACGTTAAGGTAAAGAGCAACCAGATAGCATACTATCATGTCGAGCAAGAAAGTCCTTCCTATATATGTCCAAGCATCCACTACAATATACATCCTATGTATAGTAATGGCCTCTAGGGCATACATATAACTAACAGACAAGAGCCTCTACATACAAGTCATAGGACCCCCTTCTCTTAGCCGCTCACCAAGCCGCATGTCTTGCCTGGCCGCCGCTCATTAAGTTGAGTGCCTCGGCATTTCTGCCGTACAATCTCCTTAAGCTTCTTATCAACCAGATGGTGGTAAGAGCCTCTACATATAGGTCAAAGGACCTCCTTTTTCTTGGCTGCTCATCAAGCGGCGCGTCTTGTCCGGTCGTCGCTCATCGAGTCAAGCATCTCGGCATTATTGTCATACAATCTTCTTAAGCTTCTTATCAACCAGATGGTTGTAAGAGTCTCTACATACAGGTCAAAGGACTCCCTTTCATCGACTGCTCATGGAGTGGCGCGACTTGTCCGGCAGCCGCTCATCGAGTCAAGCACATCGGCATTCCTGCCGTACAATCTCCTTAAGCTTCTCATCAACCAGATGGTGGTAAGAGTCTCTACATACAAGTCAAAGTACCTCCTTTTTTCTCGGCTGCTCACTGAGCCACATACCTTGTCCGGCCGTCGCTTTTTGAGTCGAGTACCTCGACATTCCTGCCATATAATCTCCCTAAGCTTCTTATCAACCGACGGGTGGTAAAGAGCTTACATATACATGTCAAATGATCTAATAGCTCAGCTACTCACCGAGCCGCGGGCCTCTCGGACGCTACTCATCGGATTGAGCGCCTTAACATTATTGCTACTCATCTTCTCCTTGGCATCCTTGTTTGCCAAGGCTTGAGCCTAGAAGAACTTATATTTCAACTACTCTCCGAGCCGTAAGCCTCGCCCGGCTACTGCTCGCCAGGTTAAGTCCCACGGCATCCGTGCCGTTCCACCTCCTCAAGTCTATTAACAACCAAATGGTGCTAAGAGCTTCAATATACGGGTCAAAGGACTTACTCTTAGTTTGCTCACCGAGCCGCGAACCCCCGACCGCCGCTCATCAACTTAAACGCATCGGCATTACTGCCACTCATCTTGGCACCTCTAGTGATCAGGACTTAAGCCAAGAGAGCGTCACGTGCGCACAAGACCCGGACACATAAGGTCAAGGTCCGGCCGTATATAAGGTCGAAAACACCAAACAACACTTAACAAAGGCAATCAAGGTTTACTCAAAACGTTAACATGACAAGCTTTATACAGCTAAAGTCAAGGGTCGAACAAATAATGATTTTTGGCTCAATACTATTCGGATTTTGGATCTGATTCAAGATAAATCGAGTACGACTTAATAAAGAGGCTCATTATAATTTATCCCCAGTCGCCGCGGATATGCTTACGAAAGTGAGCAAGATCTAATGATGAGACTGAGATTGATCCTAAAAAGAAACCCGCAACAAAGTCCTATCTAAACAGGTCCCACGGTAACATATCTACAATGCGTAAACACCGAGATAAGGCTGAGATTGATCTCAAAAGGAAACTCGCCCAAAGTCTTACCTTAATGATTCCGCAATACTATCCACGCTACGGATATATCCTAAACGGAAATTCTCGAAGATATCTGAGATCTATCCTCAGGACGCTCACCAAAAGATCATCGTTCAGGCACGTAGCAACATAAAATCTATCGTGGACAAGCTACAAAGGGGCGGTACCAGGGATAAGCCTAAGTATACCATAAAAATACTTGTTTGGAGTTGTCTCCATGTCCCGCGATTACATACAACATCTGGAGTGCTCACGCTCAGGTAGCAATTTCAAAATACAGATACTACACATGTTGAGCCCCCAATATCCTACGAGTTGGAGTAAAAAATGTCAAGATACCTAGCCCCAATACTTATGTCCGAAATGACTCTAAACCGATACTTATGTCCGAAATGACCCTAAACTAATATTCATATCTGAAATGACTCTAAACAAATACGCGTTTCCAAAATGACTTTAAACTAATACTTATGTCCGAAACGACTCTAAACTAATACTTATGTCCGAACCGACTCTAAACTAATACTCACGTTCCAGATGACTCTAAACTAATACTCTTGTTCGATATGATTCTAAACTAATACTCATGTCTGAAAGGACGCTAAACTAATACCCATGTCCGAGATGACTGTAAACTAACATTGATGTCCGAAACGACTCTAAATTAATATCCATGTCCAAAACGAATGTAAACTAATACTTTTATCTGAAATGACTCTAAACTAATATTTATGTCCGAGATGACTGTAAACTAACACTTATGTCCGAAATGTCTCTAAACTAATTCTCATGTCCGAACCGACTCTAAACTAATACTCATGTCTCATACGACTCTAAACTAATACTCTTGTCCGAAATGACTCTTAAACTAATACTCATGTTCGAAAGGACTCTAAACTAATACCCATGTCCGAGATGACTGTAAACTAACACCGATGTCCGAAACGACTCTAAATTAATACCCATGTCTGAAACGACTGTAAACTAATACTTACGTTCGAAACGACTCTAAACTAATATTGTGTCTGAGATGACTTTAAAGTAATACTTATGTCTGAAATGATCGTAGGAGAAGCAAGCCCCGTCAAGGACCATCGAGTTATCTTGATGATGAGGAGGAGGATGAAGCTAGGGTTCTTAAGAAATTTCATAGGAAGAGCCCTAGAGCTCTGCTAATTTCTTTTGAAAAAATCCTCTCGAAACTCAATCAGTTTCTTTCTCTCTCCTTCCGTTTAAATAGGGAGAGGAGATAAAGGGACGATCCAGGAACCATTGGATCGTCTCCACGTGTACTCATGTGGCCCCAGGCAATAATTGCTAGGCCCAACAAACGTTGGGCTAGCAAGCTTAAGAACTAAGCCTCCCGACCTTATTTTGCGTCATCGCCTCGGTACTCACATGGCCTCCCCGTGTGGCTCTTGCTAGGCCCAACAAACCTTGGGGTAACAAGTCTTAAAATTGGGTCTCCCGACCAAGTTTTTGTACTTAATAAGATATAGTTAAAAAATGTATATGTATATGATAAAAAAAGAAAAATCAATACAACAAGAGATCAAATTATTTTATTTTATTTCATTCATTCATCAACTACATTTTGGGGAGATAAAGGTACACAAGTTTGTTAACCAACTCGACCAATTGAGATTCAGTTTCGGCCGCCATTTCAAAGCGTCGCTCTTCCCTAGGTGATTGGTTTCACCGATTCGCTCCGCACCCGTCAGCAAACGCCGACACGATAGCTCGATGAGCATAGATGTGACTCAAGAGCCTAAGAGAGCGATCTTGCACACGTCGGCTAATTAAACCCGCTGCATAGGCAGATGTGACTTTGTCCTCGGCATCATCCAAATCATGTAGAGTCATGACGGCAGGAGGAGCCAGGATAACGTCTAGGATGGCCAGAAAAATAATATGAAGGAGAGGGGAGCGCAAAAGAAGAGTCAACCCTACATGCCTCTTTAGACGAGCCACGATGGTCTCTCGTTGATCATCGCTATACCCGACATTCAAGAGTACGACGACAGGCGGAGGGACGATCTCCCTCAGGGGAATTATGCGGGGATTATGGGACATCTCTCTCTTTCTAAAAGAAGAATGCAAAAGAAAAGAACCACCTTCTCTCAATTTATAACAAAAGAGAGCACTTAATGAGAACACTCGGAATCACGCATGCAATTTATTGCATGCAATAGAGGGCTGTTTTCCAAAACATTGACTAAGGAAAGCTTTAGAATTCTCTTGGAATTCTTGCTTTTAAAAGCCTGGGCAAACATGCTGGAATTAAAATTCTAGTACTTGCATCTAAAATTAGATGCATTCACAACAGTAAGATATGCAAAAATCTATGAATATCCATAGTTGGGGAGGGGGGGCATTTGTTGGAGTTAAAAATTTTAACTCTTAAATATGAAAAATACTTATATAAGTATTTAAACAAAATACACCCCAAATGATCAAAAAACTTGATTAAACAAAGCTAAAAAATGAAGAACAAGCTTTTTCATCACAAAGTGAGGTCCCGGCCCTGGGTGGTCCCTGCCTAACACAACTTTAAAATGGGCTGTTTTGGAGGCATCCCATATCGGGATTCCCTCTCCTGACATCAGGAAACCCCCTCCTAATCTCGGGAGGCTTCCAATTGGGGTGTCCCAACACTAAATAGTGTCAGGAGCTTCTTCGTCAGAATAGGGTTGATTTATTCCTCAGGAGATAATAGAGGGATTTCCATCCCCTACTTCCCTTGATATCTAGAGAGTAGTTATGCACTACTCCCCACTCACAGAGGGGTATAAATTCTCCCGTGGGCAATTGATCAATGGTTGAATCTTTTTTGCTTGGAACCCTAAAACTTTGATTAAAGTTCTGAGAAAAAGAAGTAGAGGAAGAAGAAAAGAAGAAAAGAAGAAAGTGAGAATTCAGGAATGGGATAACCCCGTTCCTTCACTCTTCTTCATCTCTCGGTCTCTTTGCCTCCATCTCTCTCTCTGATAAAAGAGAGAGCTATGAAAACTTGTAAAGGTTTTCAGTCTCAAGCAAAGATGCTTGGAAGCCATGGCCATGGCTTGCTTCAAGAAGACGAAAACTCACAGCACAAACATGTTCTTGATTACTTTGGACTGAATCAAGAACATGGGTCACCCCATGTTCGGCATATTGGGAATGAGACATCCTATTTCCACATATATGAACACAAAGAGATAAACTCTTTCTTGAAGAATATAGATCAAAACCATATGTTCTTCCATATAAACATACATGAATAGAATATTCTATTCATCCCGAGACATAAAGTTATGTCTATGAAAATATGTATGAATAGGAAAACCCTATTCATTTTCAGACATGAAAAACATGTCTGTTTCATACCTTGAATGGAAATCCCATTTATTCCTAAGATATGAAAACACATCTTTAGGATTTTCTTGTGAATAGAAAAAACCCTATTCATTTTCAGACATGAACATGTCTTTGAATGTGAATTCCATTCATTCATGAGATATGAAAACATATCTTTCGGATATTCATTGAATAGGAAAACCCTATTCATTTCTGAGATGTGAAATACACATCTCTATGTTTGAATTCAATGTCAAAAGCACTGGAGTCTGGTTTTGAACATGGCCTAATGCCATGTTTCTACCCTTGAACACAAATCCATCTGTTCTCTATGCATCAACTATAGAGAATGAGGATACACATTCTCAGTGGATGCATGAAACTCAAGTAAATGAGTTTCACTTAAAGAAACTCTGTAAAAGAGTTTGTGATATGGCTTGAAGCAGCTATCGGGAAGCCCAAAATAGGCCTCTCAGTTGCTTAAATAGGTCTCCCTGAAATATATTTCTGTTTCTCTGCTTTTGGTGTGGACCCCACCTAGGATGTCCAACCTACGTTTCAATGAAGTGGTGTGGACCCCACCTAGCGTGTCCCATCTATGCTTCAAATGAAATGTTACCCTCCATTTCAAATGAAGTGATATTTATATTTTAAATGAAATGTTGAGGACCCCACCTATGGTGTTCTGCCTACACTTCAAATGAAGTGATGTGGCTCCCACATAGGGCAGTGCCCATCGACTTTTACCAAGTTAACACTAAAATACTCCCAAGTATTTCCATTTAACTCTTAAATGAGAGCTCTATGTAATTTTACATTTTTTTTGCAAATATCAATATAATTACATTTAAATTGTATACAAATTTGAACAATGAATAAAATATGCATTCTTTTGTTTGACATATGCTGGCCATTTACTTTATATATATATATATATATATATATATATATATATATATATATGAACCCTCACACTATAATAATGCGATTTGAAGCCAGCTGGTATGGTATCCCGTCCAGGTGCGTCATATGACAATAGAGCGTAATTAATGGTACATGCTTGCGCAGGCGGAAGTTTCGAACCAGGACCTTTTGGATAAACTCTTAAAACACAAAATAACTTGTTTTATTTAAACTCGTCTTTGTTTCAACGTTCAAATGCCGGAGATCCTAAAGAGGCTAAACAGAAGTTTGTTACAATTGTGCATCTAGTTTTGGCCTTGACAGCCTGCTTGATACTACTCATGTTACTACGTTTCAGCTTCGAATTTTTTGCTTCCAGGTGGCATTATAAAATGGTGAAAAAAATCCTATTTTTCGTCTAGCAAGAGACCCGGGATTTAACCCATATACTCTTATGAATCAATAGAAACTTGGTTTTTGCTTGAGCATACTGTTGAAATTTGATGTAAGCCAAAAGGCCGCATAGTGACCTGACATGTTATCTAGTATAGGAGGCTAAGGGAGAGAAAAACTTAGGGAAGCAACTTGTTCTAGTGATTTCATCGAGACAACATGAGTACAAGATTTTTCCATGGATGTGTGTGAATATTATAGGGGGGAAAATGAAATTTTAGATAAGGATGTAACGGTTTATATTAAATACATTGTCATTGATGTATTATATAATTGATGATTGTTGGGGTCCGTAACTTCAAAGGAAAAGCTTTCCTAGGTCGAGCAACACTCACCTCTGAATCAATTTTTCAATGATTGCCACTGTTCATCTTAACCAACATATTCTAAGAAAATACACAGAAAATATTATATGATTTCAATACGTCTTGTATTTACATCGCATTGGTCACATTTTTAACGGTTTAGAATTATAGAACATTTTCGACAACCAAGACAATGGAACAATGTACCAGAGTTGCATGAAAATTGGTGTACATATGCTTTGGGCCATGGAGATCAAAATGAATGGTTCGCTTTTTCGTTTTTAAGATGACACGGACTTTCAACTGCGAGTCGGGTAGGATTGCATCGCCGTTATCCTTATTTGCCGAACATAAAAAAGTTGTGTAAAGTTGACTTTTTGACTAACCTATCTCCTAGCTGATACCCACTTTACTCTATACATAACTTAAATGTTCATTACAATGTAAATTCAAAGTTGAAGCTGTGCAATACATATGTTATAGACACATCAGACTTGTGTGCGATACTATGTCACAGACATGAATGCATCACATCATAGCATGTTACTCCTTGCAAAGAATTTCTTTGGGTATGTTCATTTTTACCTGGGTTCAATGACTCAATCCTAAGAAAATAGAAGTAAGGGCTTTTCATCTCAGATAATCTGCTCAAACTGCCATCTAACATTATTTAGCAATTGCTTTTGAAGTTACTTTCATTTTTCCATGTTCTTGCAAAGTTTTTCATTTAAGACTCAGGTCTCAAAGAACTTACTATACGCCATTGTACAGGTTTACTAATTAATAGCAATGCGGAGAGAGAATGCATTTACAGTAGTTTCAGATCACTTTTTACCTGATGTGTTTTGATATTTCAGGTGAGAATGGTAGTTGATGAGGATTTTGTCGGTTTTGGTTTCACGCCGAAGAATGAGCTGATAAATGGAAAGGCAGCTATCATAGGCTTCCTATTACTTATAGATTTTGAGCTTTTGACTGGAAAAGGTATTCTTAAAGGCACTGGTTTCTTGGACTTCATCTATGCAGCTTCAAACTCTATCAATTCTTTCTAATCATTCTCAGTTCATGAGGTGCTTGAGGTAGATAATATTTTGACATTCAAGAGGTATGTCATCTATTCTATCCTTTGTTTTTAAAACAATTGGAATCATCTTCAACCATACTCAACATGAAAAATCGTATGTAAGAAACATTCAATATGATAGGCGTTCGCTGCCAATTCAGCAACTTGGTTGATCATTCTAATTTAATTTGAAATTATTCGAGTGCTCATCAATAGAACTTCTGATAATTGAAAAACTTTAAAGGTACTGTTTGGGTTTTGAGTTAGGATAACCATGGTGCTTTCTTAAATGGTGTGTAGATTGTGCAAACTGGAGTCTGCAAGTGTCTCTAAATCCATTATAAATGAACTCTGGTGTCTTATTTGTCTTCAAGTAAATTCAAACTCGAAAATGTTTGCTTCCCTCCCGTTTTCCAAAGATAATTAAAATAAGGTTTGAGTGGTTTCTAAATTGTGTAGTCCATAATCACACATACATTAGAGCTTTAGCGGATAAAAGAAAACTAGGAATATTTTAGAACTGACTGATGCTTAGGGTATAAGCCTGTATTAGTTATAGGACTAATAGCGATGCTGAATTTTATTTATGATGTCATGTTTCTGGGAAGCAAGGAAGGCAGCAGATTAAGTAGCTAATATTACTTATTATAATAACATCACGATGTTTTCCTTGTATTCCATCATATATATTACATATTGTAGAGTGTTTTTCGTCACCCATAGAGATGGATGCGCACATGTTTTAGGCGTGTACAGATTCCTCCAGCCTAGGGAAGGCAGAGGTTTATTGATTATGGGGATCCTTTCTCAGCAGCCGCGGACAGAACTGCTGTTTAATTACCTCTGGCTTTTGTCGTGAGGGAACCTTCGATTAATGGGTCATGCGAACTCAGTCTATTACATGTGCATTATGTTTGGAAACAATTTTAGGCCTGATTTGAACATTTCGGGGGATTCACAGAGTTTACGGAATTTTTTTTGAAGCGAGAGTGTTTTGAGTGTGTTGAGGAGCTCCCGAAAAGGGGAGGATAGGGAAATGGTCACCTGAGTTCGAGTGGCTTCCCGTGGGGGTCTGGAGCCCCTCCCAACTTCAGGAGGTCTCCCGAAGCGGGAGCTCCTTTTTGGGGGGCTCCTGACAGCGGGAACACACCTTTGGGGTCCCGACAGCGGAAACCCTCGGGCGGTCCCGACAGCGGGAACCCCTTTGGGGGGTCCCGAAGCGGGAACTCCCTTTAGGGATCCCAAAGCGGGAACCCTCCCTTGAGGGGAGTCCCGACAGCCTGAGCCCCCTTTTGAGGGGACCCCGAAGCGAAAACCCTCATCTCTTGGGAGTTCCGATAGCAAGAACCCCTTTTGGGGTTTACAAGAGAGAGAACCCCTTTTGGGGGGCTTTCAAAAGCGAAAAATCCCGATTTTCGGGGGTTCCGGGGCTGAACATGGGTGGATCCTGGGTTCAAGTTTAAACGGGAACATGGGTTGTGACCCATGTTCCCATGGATCTCATGTGAAATCCGAAGCCGACAGAGAGTTCATGGGGATGAAAGCTACGAGCTTTCGTCTCAAAGTCTTCGATTTTATGCATGTTTGATGGTGAAACCAATGGGTTTCACACGGCTCTTCATCCATGGTGCTTCCTTGGGGTGAAAGTCATGGACTTTCACCTCAAGACATTTTTTTGTTTTCTTAGTTTTGTTGAAAAAAGGCAATATCTTTTCTCTTGTTTTAGGCCTTACATTAGTTTTATTTTGGTTTTTTGAGAGAAAGGAACTCTCTTTTGTGAGTTTTCTAAAGGAAAAAGATGAAATGAGGGATTAGATAGAAAATTACCTCAAGAAAGCTAGAGGCTCAAAACTCTAGAAAGAATAGAATGAGAAGAAGTTATCATTTCTATTTTGAGTGGGGTTTAAACACCCTTTACATTTTGCACTTGAGCGCTTAGGCTTTACAAATTGGCTTTTTGCCTATTTTCCCAACATATGTGTATACTTTTGCACCTTAGCCCTTGGACTTTACAAAATTTGATTTTTGCCCATTTCTCTTACATTTCTCTTAAGCAAATTACATAATAAACCTATTTACTATATTTCTTCCTTTTTTTTCTTTCTTGGCATGGGGTTGGCATTATGCTTGAGCTTGGACCCACTTGACTTGGGTTTGGATTTGGGCCCACTTTTTTGGGGTTTGACTTTGACTGGCCTTTTGACTTTTGGTCAATGGGGTGTATTTTTTTTCCCTAACAAAGTGCCCCCATCAATAAATGCACACCATGTGTATGCGGGGTGTGCATGAATTTGATGGATCTTTTTGTGGAGAATTTAGCTTGGTTCCCTTTTAGCGACGTGAAGGTCGGGGCTGCCCTTTTTGCGATATGGACGGTCGGTGTCGTCTTTTTTGCGATATGGATGGTCGGTACTTTGATTTGGTTCCCTTTTGGTAACGTGAAGGTCGATATTGCCCTTTTTGCGACGTAGACGGTCGATATTGTTCTTTTTGGAACGTGGACGGTCAGTGCTTTTATTTGGTTCTCTTTTGGCGACATGGAGGTCAATACTACCCTTTTTGCGACGTAAACGGTCGATACTGCAATTTTTGTGACTTGGACGGTCGATACTTGGATTTGATTGGTTGATTTGATTTGATTTTCTTTTAAACTTGTCCGATGAGGCTTTTGAGCTTCGAGGCACTGTCGTGTTGGACTTGGAATTTAGGTTCTTGGTCGGCATCAACACTGTTAACACTGTAGCATAATGCCAGGAGCGACTCATCATTTGTCTTTGGAGGATTTATTCGTTTGAATTTTTGGGTGGTGTTTGCATCGCTAACACTAGAATGGGGTACCAGAAGCGACTCATCATTCGTCGTTGAAGGATTTTTGTTTCTAGTTTAACGACTTAGAGCTTATCTATTTCCAATTTAACGTCATAGAGGTTATTTGTTTCCAGTTTAACGATTTAGGGGTCTATTTTGCTTGATTTCTTGTTTGGCGCTTTTGGTGTATTTTTGCGAGGCTGTTCGAGATCAGTTTGTCCGCAATTTGGAGTGTTTATGTATAGTATTTCTTTTGATATCTGTCGTTGATGGGTGGCATAGGCATGTTTCCCTCGGTACTTATCAGTTGGTAGGATCCTCTATCGAACACTTTCTTGATGATATGAAGCCCTTTCCAGTTTGGTTCAAACTTTTCTTTCGCATGTCGGCTGATGATGATCGGTCTTCTAAAGACTAACACCAATTCACCCTTATTAAAAATACGGAAGCATGTCATTTTGTCATACGCTCGTGACATTTAGGCTCGGTACAACTCCAGATTTTGTTGTACGACGAGTCTTTTTTTTTTAGTGTGTCAAGCTCTTCGAGTCGAAAGAAGGCATTTTCCTTCTCCGTCAGACTGTGCTGGATAACCATACTTAATCAACGGGAATGACCGCATCCACTCTAAAGAGCAGTGAGTATGAGGAAGATTGCGTTGGAGTGCGGTGTGTGATACGATACGCCCGCAATGCTTCATGGAGCTTATTGTGCCAGTTTTTTTGTTGGCCGAAGCGTTCTTCTTTAAAAGTTTGCATAGGGTTTTGTTGAAGGTTTCGGCCAATCAATTGGCCGATTATAGATGGAGAAATATTTTCAATCTATCTTATGCTGAGAGGTGAATCTTGAGATTTTGAAACCCTTGAAAGAAGATCCATTGTCGAAAATGATCCTCTTGGGCACACCGAAACGATATAGAATATTGTGTCGGAAGAACGCAAGGATATCCTCCGTTTTGACTTCTTTTAGAGGGAAAATTTCGGCCCATCCGGAGAAATTGTTAGTGGCCGCTAGTATGAATCTGTGACTCTTAGAGGACGGAGGGTCAATTGGAACAATTATATCAGTGCCCCACATTTTGAAAGGTCACGACGCTACAATAGGAAGTAGCGGATTATGATGCTTGTGATGAAGTTGCCGTGTATTTGACATAGGTGGCATTTCTTCGCATACTCTTCACAATCCCGTATCATTGTGGGCCAGTAATATCTTAGCCGTTTGATTTGAAGGCGCATTTTGGGGCCAAACTAGTGTGCTTCACAAACGTCGGAGTGGACCTCTTTCATAACTTTTTGTGCTTCGTCCAAAAACAGACACCTGAGCCATAGCTAGTTATATGATCTTCGGTATAACGTGTTGTTTACGAACACGTATCGGAGAGCTCTCATCTTTAGCTGACCCCTCATAAATTTCTCTTCTGGCAGCTTATCATATCGGAGATATTCTGCGAAAGGTTCTTTTGAATCTCTAGCGGGCATCCACACTTCTTGAAATACTCCTGTATCTCCAGTGCATAGTACCGAGGACTTAGGACAACTCTTATGTCTCTTTCGTATGGAAGGCATATCAGGGACAAGTTATTAGGATGCACGATAGAATCTGACTCATAGAACAAGATGCTTCTTTGCCCATTTTTTCTTCCGGGAATATAGAAGGTCTTCAGTTGATCGACAGTTGAGACTGAAAAAGTATCGAGTTCTTTTCACATCTGCTCCGGGGCTCTTGTGATAGTCAATGACCCTTCTGTGATTTCAAAGGTTTCCCTTAGCTTCGTTTTCTGGGTAGAAGTCTTGTCTGCACATTTGTTGCGGGACAAATCCTCAGCGTCTTATTCATCGATGTCACTGCTGAAGTATGGATGTATTTTACTGGGATTGAAGCTTAGAGACGGACCTTCATCATCAGATTCATCAGTGTCGCTGCTTAAATGCGGGTGCAGTCGAGTAGTTTTGGTTTTGAAGATAACTGCCGGCTCTGACTTGCTCTTGGAGTTCAAGGCCATTTTGTCTTCGGCAGGTTGTGGTGCATCATCTAGGGAATTCACAAAGTATCTGAAATCTTCGTACCAGATTTCATGGACGTCGAACGGCTGTATGTTTCCGTCAATGCGCTTCTCCTTGCCATATTTGGTATATTTCATGCATTGATGGAGAGTTGATGGGACAATACCATAGTCATGAAGCCACGGTTGTCCCAAGAGGATTTTGTATGATGTGTCAGCGTTGATGACATATCTTCGGCTCTGTTTGCATCTCTCCGAACTTGATTGGTAGAGTTATGGACCCCAGAACTTCTTGGTGGTTTTGATTAAAGCCCTAGATGATGATCCTCTTCTTTGATAGGTGTCGGACATCTATTGATAAACTCTTTAGAGTCTGAAGGTTCATAATATTTACTGTGGATCCTGAATCAATCAATATCAGATTAATCCCATCTCCTTCACTGTATCCTGTTACATAGAGTGGCATGTTATGCTCGGCCGTCCCTAGTAGCAGGTCTTCGTCTTTGAATGCGACGGAAGCGGTATGCAGAACGTACCGGGCTTCTTTTATATTGATTTCTGCTAAACAGGTTTGGTACCTTTCAAGATTTTATAAAGCATAAACGAGAACATCTCTAAGCTTTTTAGATAGAACAAGAGCATCATAGACATTTAGGAGAGATGGAAGTTTTCGGAGATGAGCCAAGACGTAGTCTACTGAGGGAGAGCTTGAGTCTTTATGCACCGACTCCCTATCCACCCCATCAACTGCAGCTTGTTTTTATTTTTTCCTTTGGGGGATTGTCCTGTTTTGGTGTTAGTATTTTGCTGCTTTGGAGATGGATCTGATTGGCTTTAGTGGCTAGCTCATCGTCTTCTTTGGGAAAAAAATATATTTCTCAAAATCGTTGCCGAGATAGATGGCGTAGTAAGTCACCACCGGAATTTCATCACCAGCCTCATTTTCCAGCTCTTCCAGAATTTTTGCCGTCTCGTTAGAGAAGAACTCTTTCAATGTAATCAGGGCTCTTTCCTTTTGCACGCAGTCTTCGAGGGAGTCGATGTATTTTTGGATAGCTGATTTCCTCGGTGACCACTTTTTAGACTGGGCAGTATTCTCCTTTTTCTTCTTATTGCGAAGCTTAGGATTCTTAAATTTTGATTATGATCGAACCAAGTTGCTGGCCGACGCATTGAGCTTTATTTGGCTCTCCCACTCGATATCTAGCTCTTTTTGAATCGGCTTCAATATTTTCCTTATCTTTTTAGACAAGTTTGTGTCCTTATGGTGGCGCCTTATGTAATTTCTTTATGTGGATTGGCTAACACAGGTTCAAGAGTTGCAATTTGCGACATTGCAGGTAATCTTCATGTACATTTCGGTTTTTCCTAAGCAAGGTTTCTTAAAGTTCTGTGGGAATCGAAAGGGAATTCTGCATTTGAAGGTTGAAACAGAAAGCACGGAAATCTGGCAGGAATTTCGGCAACAATATTAAGATTTATTTAAAGCTAGAACTTCTGTGACTCTTACTTGCTTGTAGCTCTTGCTATACTTGGATGATAGTGCTCTGTGCATGAGTGTTTGGAACCAGCTTTCATCTGCAATTGTTCATGTGTTACAGAATTGGAGGCTAAATCGAAAAATGATGTTGATGTATTTATTTGCAAGTTGGAACTTGTTAAGTTCATGGTATTTATTTGCAAATTATAATTTCTATGGTGATTATTTGAAAATCAGATATAGTTCATGATATTGTATTTAAATTTAGTTTCTTTTTGGGATATATCCTTGACAGGAAACAGGCCTAAAATGTGGGGATATGATGCGTCTGCCCAAATAACGCACAATAACATGGGCGTGATATGTCTTAGTTTTTGAAATAGATATCATCAAATAGAAGGAATCGTTGTCACATCAGCATCATTGCATCATTGTATGTGCACTTTACGTCAATGCTTTAGGCTTTTCCCCTCTTGGCAACAACAGTAAAAGTTACAGAAAAATCACAACATAAAAACCCTAAATAAATTAATGGGATATTTTGCCTTTTCAGATCACTTTTCTAGTTGGGTCGACTTTTGAAGAGATCAAACCATGTTTTATTAGAGGAAAAACATCATTTTATTTACTTATATATTTTATTTCTTCTTCTTTTTTTGTCTTTTTTGGTTGGGGGGTGGGGGGGGGGGATGGGGGGGGGGGGTTGGTAATTACAGTAAAATACCTTTAACTATCAAGGTTTTTCACTAAAATATTTTTAATACAGTAAAATAGTTTTTACTAAAATACCCTCAAAAGCAGCACTTAAGGTATTTTACTATAATGAAAAACTTTTAATGTATTTTAGTGAAAATTCATAGTTAAGGGTATTTTAGTGCAATTTACTCTTTTGTAAGAAGAATCAAGCCCGCTAAGATAATGAACTCAATAGAAAAATGAAAAATCTCAATCATGTCCATAATCTCAATTTTTTTTTGAAATAAAGATAATATTAGAAATTAGAAAAGGCTGTATTTCATGGAAATACATAAACTTATGGGCATTTTCAAATGATTACCTTCAACCTTTTTAAAAAATAAAAATCATGAACATAGTGAATTCTTAATTAAATAAATACCAAGAACTTTTAATGGCAAAGTAGTCGCCTTTATACACATCTTCGTTGTTTCTCAAACAATAGCATGTGGTATCAAAATATGTAAAAGATAATGGTATTTTACTATTATTTTGTCCAAAGAATTTTAAGGTTTAAATCTAGAAATCACTGAACGTTTCTGGTATTTTAGTGAAATTCCGCCACAAGAGCACATTCCAAAATAACAACGAGACGGATTCCAAATCCGAACCCGATACATATATAATATGTATTAGGTATGTACCTTTTTTGTGTACTACTAGGATTATTAAAAGGATAGACCAAACCTAACCCAAATCCAAGCCAAACCTGATCAGAATTAGCTTAACCAAATATTTTGTGTGTGTCTATATAAGAAAATGAAATAGACAATTATAACTACTTTCATGAATGAAAAAGTTTGCTAGTAGTTGAATTAGTTTAAGAAATCGGTTTTGTTTATTAGATCATGTGTTTGACACTACTATTTTATTTTTTAATATGGGCAAAAATGGTTTAATAGAATAATCAACTTTTTAATGAATAATAGATCATAAACAAATGCAAGCGGGGCAAATTTTTTTTACCATTAGCCTATAGTTAAGTAATCATTAAATTTGATAAAATCAAGTAAAACTGTTCGATCCTAGCCCTACAATTTGTTACGGCCTTGTTTGGCAACAAGGTTACAACTCGTAGCGATGATCCTTTTTTTTTGGACCAAAAGTTCGAAAAGGTTTTGTGGGCTCACGGTTTCTAAAACTTCAGTATTTCAAACTGGAGCTTCGCAAGTTTTCAAACACCAACTCCTTGTTCTCTCTCTTGTTTGATTTCCCCTCGTGTATTTCTCAAATTTCGGAGTTTCTTTTTCTTCCGAATATTAGACTGCGCCTCATGCAAGCTGAGTTTGAACACGTACCTCTCGACGGCAAAAGGCTTTACCACTATTCTATAATGACACTCCAAATTAGAGCTAGTTGAATCTAACAGGTATTATTTGATCTATAATTCACCTAGAAGTGTTCATAGCATCTATTTTTTAATAATAAATTTTAACAATAAACCCTAGGCGATTTCAAAACTATATTTCCAAACGATGTCTACACTTAGCAAAACTTCAATTTTGTGAAACAGGGGTTTTGTTTCGTTTTAACTTAACCTTGGTTTTAGAAATTGTGTTGTTAAACTCGGCCTAACAGGGTTAGACAAGCTTCCCTTCTATGATCCATATCTATTTGTCTTGACTTTTGTTCTTAATTTCCGTCCGGATAAGTGTTTGCAATTGTTCGCATTCGAGTTAAACTGACCGCCCTTGTTATTTTACCATTTGTGAGTACCACAACACATCTCTCCCACTATCCAAATCCTTCGGTAATACATATTTGTGAAGTAAAAACTATCCAACGGTTGGAGTATTTATTGTTGCAAGACATTATTCCGTATTCTATCCGTATTCGGGAAGAGACTCATAATTTGTTGTGTGGCATAAAATTTTACTAAAGCTTATTAGAAAAAATCAACATATTAACTTTATGCTGTGGTTTTTTAAATTTTTTTGGGGGGATAATTTCTATTTTAGAGAAATGATTTTGTTTTCTGATACTTGATACTCCCACTATGCACAGCTCTCTATAACTAACAGTATCTCCTAAATGCTAGGCATATAATCTTTTAATATAATTATCCTTAAGTAGCTTAATTTAATTAAATTTTAAATCTCTCTGGATAAAATCATGGGCATTATAAATTCACTCTTTCCTTAATTCATAAACAGCATTCTCATAAATCATTAATTTAGTGAAATTAATGATTTTTATACCAACCAGATGATTCTATAATATCTTTTCAATTTATGAAAAAAGTGAATATGCATGATTCTTAAAGCATAAAAAACTAATAATTGGATATTTATCATCTCTACTGTTATAACTAGGGTTGTTAAAAAATCTCAAAGCTCAGAGCTCGGCTCGGAATCAGCTTGTTAAAAGCTCGGCTCTGGCTCATTTGACAACTAAATGAGCCAGGCTTGAACAAAAATCTAAACTCGGTGAATAAACGAACAAACACGAGCACGGCAGGCTCGAGCTCGGCTCATGTTCAAGTCGGTTGTTTAACGCTCGTGTAAAGTTGAATAATTTGTACCTTATTTGGCATTCACTATGAATAAATATATGATTACTTATTCTTAAATTTAGATTATAATTATTAACCTGTCGATGTTAAGTGGGATTTGCATCATGATAAATATTGAATCAAATATTGTTATTCTAAAATATTAAAGAATTTAGATAATTAATAATTTTAAATTTTGTTCACAACGAACTAAAAACAAATTTTAAACTCCTTTATTAAATTATAATAACCACATTCTTTTGCTGCTCACTTTGTAAGACTTAACATTGAATATTTATATGATATTTTTATATATTGATATAATTATTTATAACTTTTTTCTAGATTTTAGATAAGCCGGAGGCTCGCTCAAGCTCAATGAGGCTCGGATCGGGCTCGTTTGATAAATAAATGAGTCAATCCTGAACAAGTTTTTAAGCTCATTTAAATGACTAAGCCAAGCCGAACAACTTAAAACTCAGCTCGTTTGGTTCGTTTAGCAGCCCTAGTTATAACTAGATGAGGAAGTGGGCGTGCTCTTTTGGTTAATTGAAATAAAACATTCAAAGCAAAAAATCCTTACTTTCAAAATGGTTCATGTCATTGACTTTTTGTACATGCACTGCATATGGGTATATATTACCATAATAAAAGATTTGAGATGATTATTAATCATTTTTAGTTAAGATAAGAGACTTTTATATACTTAACATAATAAAAATATCAACATCAAGTCTTTATTTTAATCCACACGAGTGCATCGAAGCAGGTGCAAAATACTAGTTTTTATATTTACTTAGACCGTATAGATCTTTTAAATAATTTTAGTTAGGCTAAATTTCACTAAACCCCCATATATTTTGGGCCCACATCACATAACTTCCCTATGTTTTAAAATGATACAAAATACCTCCCTATACTTTTCGTTAAAACCCCTAACAGTGTTAGTAGACAATGATGAAATGACAAATTAGCCTTTAAGATACTTTGGAAGAAAATAAAAACTAGTTTTTTCATATCTTTTATATGTTTTGTTTTGATCAATATATATTTTATTCTCTTTTTTCACGGTAACTTACTTCTATTCTTCTTCTTCCCTCTTTCAATTTCTTTTACCCAAATACTTTTTAGGGCACTTGAATTCAACTGTCATTTTTACATTTGTATATAAAAGAAAAGAAGAAATTATATTTATTTCGGGGGAAAGAAGAGAAATAAAAAAAGTAAGAAAGGAGAGAATGAATATATAAAAGGTCTAACAAAAGATAGAACAAAAAATAAAATGTAAATAAGGAGCGGTCCTCTTTGTTGTAATCTTTTCTTCTTTAATAAAATCTTGTAAGATTGTGCCAAAATAATAAAAATTAAAAAATAAAACGTAATTAAATTATGAGAAAAGAAAATGGAAGATATCAAGAAAGAATAATAAAAGATACGGTTAAAGAAAATTAAACAAATCTTTATTTTTTACTCAAAATATCTTAAGAGCTAATTTGTCTTTTCATCCTTCTTTACCAACACTGTTAGGGATTTTAACAGTTTCGAAAGTGTAGGTGGGTATTTTGTATCATTTTAAAACGTAGGGAGGTAATGTGATACATGCTCAAAATATAGGGGTTTAGCGAAATTTAGCCTTTTAGTTAAGATAATAAATATTTGTTAAATATGTTTAGCTTAGGATAATAAATATCTCTACTATATTAATGCCGAAAGAACCGCATACAGAGCACGTGCAAAAAAACCTTTCTAATTTTCTGTCATGTTAGCAATGCTGATGTGTTAAAAATTGGTAATTTTGATTTATATTAAATTTGAAATAAAAATTAAATATGAAGATTTTAGGATTATTGTTGCTATTCACCCATAACACTCCCCACGACTGAAAGATTTTAGGTTTCCATCATCTCTCTCTAACTCCCCTCACTCCGTAACTCTTCTCATATCAACGTTCCCATCTCTCCAACTAATTCTTCAAAAATCTTTTCAAAACTTTGTGATGTCAAAATATACAAACATGTATTGTACGTGCAACATACTAGTTTTAAATAATTTTAGTATATATATAAAGCATTTGATGAAATCGGAAAAGTTATTATAATTTTTTAAGGATAATTAATTTAAGATTATAAATTTTGTTTGCAAATATATATCTCTTTTGGATAACTTATAATTATTCAAATAAGAAAAACAGCTATAGGGATTTGACACCATCCAAAGTATAAAAAATGTATGTAATCATAAGATCTTCCTCTAACTGGCAAACATAAAAACAGTGATATATTTGTTTGTACATTTGATGTGTGTGGACCGAAATAAACTTACATTGTACATAAGATGGATAGAAATAATAAATTATGCAAATTGAAGTTCTTAATCGAATTTCGGAAAGGAAAAAAAAAAGAAATTATTTCTTAGGCAATGGTAGTTATTTTTTAAGATGGTAGTTACTTTTTATCCAGAAAATAACTTTGCTCTTTCTCTTAAAACGGAAGGTTACAGATTATTTTATAAAATAATTAAGTTTTAATGAAAGTCTAATCTTTTTTTTATCTTATTGTTAGTTAAATAATGCTAATATTTAACATGCACTGATTTTAAGCCCATAATCCACTTGCAACTTTGCAAGTATGTTTCGTGTGTGTGCGTATAGAGAGAGAATAATGGAGGAAAGAGGCCATAGCAGGGGATATTCTCCTATGGCGTCGAAAAAATATAACCTCCACCATTTTTTCCGACGATCGGCATCCATCATCATCATCGTTATCATTTAAGATGTGCATACACCAAATTTCATGAGATTCCGCCACTTTTTCACCGTTGAATTAGCAATGTAAAAAGTTCTATTGTCGGTAGCAAACCATTAATTTTGCACCAACTAAATCAACGGTGAAAATGATATAATCACATGAAATTTGGTGTATCCACATCTTAAATGATAAAGATGGACATGATGTATGCCGATCGTCGGAAAAAATCATGGAGGGTGCATTTTTCCGACGCCATAGGAGGAAATGCCTTCCTATGGCGGGGAATTTCCTTCTATGGCGTCGAAAAAATACACTCTCCCTCATTTTTTCTGCCGATCGGCATCCACTATCTTCATCGTTATCATTTAAGATGCGGGTACACCAAATTTCATGTGATTCTACAACCTTTTCACCGTTGATTTAGTAATGTAAAAAGTTCTATTGTCGGTAAACCGTTAATTTTGAAACCCACTAAATCAACGGTGAAAAGGTTGTAGAATCACATGAAATTTGGTGTACCCACATTTTAGATGATAACAATGAAGATGGTGGATGCCGATCATCGGAAAAAATGAGTGAGGATGTATTTTTTCGACGCCATAGGAGGAAATTCCCTCCTATAGCCTCTTTCCTCCATTAACCTCTCTCTCTCTCTCTCTCTCTCTCTCTCTATATATATATATATATATATATATAAAAGGTTTGTCACACCCCGCTTCCCAAAATACGGAATATGAGGGGTGACAAGGCCAGGCTTGCTCCTACGGTCAAGGAAATATCCTGCCGTAGTCACACTTCGGTTTCTAGCTTTACGTGGTAATCAGTAATCAATGCACAGGTAATGAGAAATGCAGTCACTAAATCAAAAAAGATGTAAAACTAACCAGATAGAGTCAAAGAAAAGATAGCGCTGACGTCGCTGATCTAGATGTCCGCAATATCCTCAAGGTACAACAGGTGCTGATCCGAGCTAAGTCCGCTTCTCACTCTGAGCATGCATACTCAGGTCGTCAGAGCGACACAATAGCAATAAATAGAAATACATATGTAAACATGTGCAATAATGATGAATATGAAACAGTAAGTATGGAGTGATGACATGAGCATGAAGTAACCGGTACAGGTAAACAGTAAAGCATGTATATCGAATCAGTAATCAATGCATGTCTATGTCACTAAACCTATCAGTCTCTAAGTCTCACTGTCCGGGTCGCTAAACCTATCGTCAGTCTAAGTGTGAGCGTCAACCACGCAGGAGTATCCCCAACCCAAGGGTAGGGCCCCAGGGATAAGGGAACATGGGCCCGAATCACGCTCACGAATAATCAGTAATATCACTCATATGACTCCCAAAATCGCTGTATATGCCGGCAATGGGACTCCCGAGATTCCGTTGAACTCACACTCGAACTACCCCACACCCACGGTCTACATCAAAGCCCGACCATGAATCCAAATACTAGTCACTTCATGACAAGTCTACGCGAGAACTGGAGACAGGGTCTCCATCAAGCATGTCTCAACTGGTATTTAAGATAAATGGATAATACTCGATGTCTTGCCTATGACACTAATGCAAGTGCTCCATAACCGTCCCACCCCAGTTATAGTTACACTTACATATGCCCCATAGGCGTCGACAATGCAATAATTTAACTGGTTCTGCTGATTGTGTACAAGTACGTGTCACTTCACTTATTCATTCACGTTTTAACACTAACGTACTTGCCACAATCTAATCACTAATACTTATCACCGGGTAATGTACACGATCACTAAGTTATCAATGCTTCATGACCACTATTCAATGAGGGTATACCGCTACATGATATGATGAGAATGCAATTATTCATGATACAAATAAAATATAGCAGCCAGTGTCGTACAACTTGCAAAATTTACTATAAATCATATGTGCAGAATTAAGCAAAACAATATAAAAGGGGCAAGCAGCATGTTTAATTATATGTCCATAAAAATTGGGTTCGCGCCAATCAGGTTTCAGGTTTGCTGATTATGGTCATTTCATTTTAAGTGTTTACTGCTGGAAATCCAATTTCTGAACCGGGAGTCCATTTCGTAACACATTTTAATCCCAGTCGGGATCATAATTAGGCCACGCTACAGTTAAATAGTATGTAGATTTTTCTGTTATGTTTCTAATGCATCAAACGTATTATCGATAGGATTCCTGTATTAGAAGTTAGGTTATGTTCAAGGTGATGGTGTAAGAGAGGTCACTGCAGAAACTGCAGAACACAACGGTATTCTAAAATACAAATTAAATATCAAACGACGGTGAAACGACACGGGACTAGATTCATGTGTTAGATAATTAGATTATATACGTGATCATATGGGGTTTCGTGCATTTTCAGTTTAAAGCAGGGGTGCATAGGTGTTCAAAGTATAGTATCCAAAACGAAACGCTGGCCCGGATTGCAGTTCAGGGCCGCGAATCGCCTCAGTATTCATTGTTATAACTTATCAAAATGCAAAGATGAACTATGGGGTGCTGTAGGTTTATCTGTTGGCTTCAATACGAGCCATAGCACTCTGAGATCCGATATATAGATAATTTATTATGATTTTAACCGTTCATCTTGTCCGAGAAAAATCAGCTTTCACAAGGGTTATTGGGTTGTCGTTTTAGGGGAGGTAACCAACTTTATTTTCTAGCCAAATTTATATACGATGTTCGTTAATCACACATGGTTTCATCGATCATGAGTTCCGCCATATTAGAGTAGGTTTTCGCTTAGGATTCGTATCGAACAACTAGGTTAAGCATTCGGTATCAAACAAAACACACGTTTTCCTCACTTAATCGAAACTAGTTATTATCCCTATATTTCTACGTGATATCAACATGGTCATAAGTCCTAGTCGGACTTCATTGGCACAATTAACACAAACGTTCGCTATTGGGTTCGAATCACAATTCAATTACGTTTATAATTAAGTGTAAAGGCAATCATAGCATGATAAGAAAGTTTTGAAACTTGCCTGGCGACGGCGCAACGACGGCGCAACGGTAGAGATGGCAACGACACAAGCACCAGCACGGGCAACGACAACAGCAACGACACAATCACCAGCACGGGCAGCAGCAAGGTGGCAAGCTCAATTGGCTCGGCTAACGGCAACTCCGCTAGATCGACGGTGCTGGTGGTCGTCGAAGGTGGAGGGTGGTGATGCTCAGGTGGCTCTGAGGATGGGGTTTTCAGGTGCTCTGCTGGTGATGGGGTGAGGGATAAGGAGCTGAAGGTTGCGGCGAGGTCAGGAAGCTCATAGCGGAGGTCGGAGGTGCGCTGGGGTCGCCGGTGGTTGAAGTGGAGCTCGGGGGCGGGTTGGATGCTTGGTGGTGCTGCCGGGTTAGGTTGAGAGGAGGTTGCCGGAGGTGGAGTTATGGTGGCGGGGTGCAGGGTTCTTGGTGTCGGGGCTTTCTCGGTGTGCAAGGGAGAAGAGGAGAGAGGAGAGGGCGTTGGGTTGGTTAACGACGACGACGAGGTGACGATGACGACGACGTCGAGGCTGCGGGTTCTGGGTGGTTGGGTTCGGGACGATGGAGTATCGCCGTCAGGATGATGGGAGTGGAGGAGGGAGAGGAGATGGAGGGGATTGAGGCGAAGTCGAGGCGACGACGATGAGGTGGTCACGGTGGTTTAGGGGTGAGCCGGGGGGCCTTGGAGGAGGGTGATGGTGGGTGCTCGTGGAGGTAGAGGATGAGACATGGGGGTAAAGGAAAGAGACGATGAAGAGGAGTGGGGAGCTCGTTGTTGTAGTCGGTGTTGGTTTCTGGAGAAGCTCGAGAGAGGGATTCGCGAGTGAAGGGCGAGGCAGGTGAGGGAGATCGTGGCGGCTGCGGGGATCTTGGGGAGCTTGTTGGAGACAAGGGCGTGGTCATGGGGAAGTGAGCGCGGGGAGCGCGGGGAAGACATGGGTTGTTACGGGAGCGGGTCATCGGGAAATTTGCGAGGGAGGCAAGAAAAAGAGAACGAGAAGAAGAAGAAGCGGGTGAGGGAACGGGTCGTAGGCTGGGAAGGAGGCGGGAAAAATGAGGGGGAGAAGAAGAAGGAGAGGGGTGAGGGTTCGGGTCGGGTTTAGGTTAAATCAGGTCGGGCGTAGGGAAGTGGGTAGTGGGCTGGGCTTAGGCTGGGGTTAGGTAAAATTTTAGAAAATAATGAAAGGGTAGGGTTTGATAGTTAGGGTTTTAAGATTTAGGTTAGAAAATTAAAATTTGAAATTAAACTTAGGAAATTTAGGAAACATAATAATTGTAAAAGTTTGAAATAGAAATTTTGGGGAAATTATTTATTTAAAATACGGAAGATATTTATAATGGAACTGGGTATTACAAGGTTAATGGAGTAAAGGTGTCATAGGAGGGAATTTCCTCTTATAGCGTCGAAAATATGCATTCTTCATGATTTTTTCGACGATCGGCATACATCACGTCCATATTTATCATCTAAGATGTGGATACACCAAATTTCATATGATTATACAATTTTTCACTGTTGATTTAGTTGGTGCAAAATTAATGATTACCGACAATATAACTTTTTACATTGCTAATTCAACGGTGAAAAAGTGGTGGAATCACATGAAATTTGGTGTATGCATATTTTAGATGATAACGATGATGATGATAGGTGCCGATCGTCGGAAAAAATGATGGAGCTTGTATTTTTTCAACGCCATAGGAGGAAATTCCCTCATATGGCCTCTTTCCTCCATTATTCTCTCTCTCTGTATACACACACACACGAAACATACTTGCAAAGTTGCAAGTGGATTATGGGCTTAAAATCAGTGCATGTTAAATATTAGCATTATTTAACTAACAATAAGATAAAGAAGATTAGACTTTCATTAAAACTTAATTATTTTATAAAATAATCTGTAACCTTCCGTTTTAAGAGAAAGAGCATAGTTATTTTCTCGATAAAATGCAATTACCATCTTAAAATATAACTACCATTGCCTGAGAAATAAATTCTATTTTTTTCTTCCGAAATTCGATTAAGAACTTCAATTTGCATAATTTATTATTCCTTCAATTTGCATAATTTATTATTACCTCCTATGCCTCTTTCCTCCATTATTCTCTCTCTCTCTCTATAAATTTCCTATTTTAATTTTTTTTTAAAAAGGATTCCGTTAGTTTGTAACAATATGTTTTAGCTGAAATTTTATCTAAAGAAACCTGAATAATCTCAACTACTATAACTAACTAGTAAAAAGCATACAATTTATTTAGAATAGCGCGTATTATTTCTTTTTCTTTAAATAGCAGGACTAGGTCTTCTTTTACCTATTCTCAGGACACATCTATACATTTAGAAGACTATATATATATTTAGAAGACTCATCATGATATATAGGATCTCTTCTATTATTTCTACCAAATATACAACTAGTCTCATCATTATATATATATATAGAGAGAGAGAGAGAGAGGATCTCTTCCATTATTTTCACCATATATATAATTATAAACTCTTTTAACTAGATATATATATCTAATATCCCCATATTTTTCTCCTTATATTTTTCCCCTGGTGAATAGTGAGAAAAAAGAATAACCTTAGAATAGAGAAAAAGGAATGAAAGTTCTTACGAGACATGGAGAGAAAGGAAAAAAGAAAGAAGTGAAAGAACAGTTAATATTGACTGCTACTGAAACTGTTCGTGAAACGGTATGATCTAGATTCATGCATGTTATTATATTTTTTTATGTTGAGTACTTTGTTTCGGATTTATATGCATGCATGCGATTTCTATTTTCTGCGATTATCTGATTGTTATGTATGGAATCATATATTCAAATGTTTTAGCTTTTTTAGATCCATCCATTTGTGTGTGTTTGTGTGTGTTGAAAGTTCCTACAAAGTATTTGTAGGATTGGATAATAGATAAATTTTTTAATCAAGTTCTTGGGATCAACCGGTGTTATAAGCATGTCTTTTAATCACACCTTTTTATCTTGATCTATTTTATATGTAACTTTTGTTTGAATAAAAATATCTTTTTTATTTTTGATATAAACTATTTCACAAGAAGCAAATCTTATAATTATGCCGATTATGATGGAGCAAAATTTCTTATTCTTTTCTTTGGGATTTGTTTTAAGCAAATTAGATATAAAGACTTATATATATTCATTTTAGTTAATTTTTCTTTAAATTATTTTCATGGTTATTTTGTGTTTCTTTTGTTGGGGATAAAATAATAGTCGGGAGAAGATAACACTATACGGAACTATGTTGCGGCCACTTCATGCAAACCATGCAATAACAACGAAATATAAAATAATAAACAAACACGAGAACAAGAGAATCAAACTAGAGAGACAAGAAGAATAAGAATTCTATTATTTTGTGTTATAAATAGAGAAGGAGCTCATCAGAGAAAAGTGGTCAAACATGAAGAAGAAAAAAAGGCGAAGACAGAGACGAAGGGTGGTCATCCACGGGTGAAGATGGAGTACCAGAAGAGTAGTCTTTATTTTTGTATGAAAAAACGAAGGCAGAGACGAAAGGCAGTCATCCACAGGTGAAGGTGAAGCACCAGAAAAGTAGTCTGTCTTTATATGAAAAGACGAAGGCAGAAACGAAGGGTAGTCATCCACGGATGAAAGTGGAGGGATTTATCCAGAGTATACACTACAAAAAAAATAGGTCTATTTCGCCGGGCATAACCTGACGGAAAAAATGGGTACCCGACGGAAAAACGTTATTACGTCGGCTAAAGTCCGACGAAATAACATGTGACGAAAAAAAGCTTATTTCGTCAGGCGTAGGATTTATTTCGTCGGCCATTTTAATCCGTCGGGCGTAAACTGACAGAATAACCTCGTAAAGCCTGGGCCATTTTTTCCCATTTTTCCTGAACTAAGTTTTTTTCGTCGGGTAGTAACCGACGAATAAAGTTATTTCGTCGGCTGACACCCGACGAAATAAGGTTCGAACAGAGAAAAAATAGAGCAGTTTTTGCGTCGTTTTCGAGCATTCGATACAAATTCAATTCAATTGCACCAATACAAACAACCACATATTTCTATTCAATTCAATTCAAATATCGATATATAAACAAGCAAAACTCAATTGAATTCAATTCAATACAATACATTTACAAATTCTGTAACACCATAACGCTGTTATACTATATTTTAATTAGGGTATTTCAAATCTTGCGACGGATTCCTTGATTATTATTGCTTTTGGGTGCGGATAGTGCATTTGGCAAATGTGGTTAGTATCTGACCCGACCCGCATGTTTGAAACCCATCATGGTTCAAGATTACGTCAAATATTTGCTAGTACAGAGAATCCATGCATATCTAAATTCTATATACACATATATGATATATTTTGTATCCGCATATCTCTTAATAATACAAATAAAAACCAAATAATATATTTTTAATATCTAGCATGGCATGTTATCGTACCATATATCATATGGTTGCACCCATATAGCATGTTCATGTTCTAATTGCTAAAACAGTCTCGTTTGGATCGCTATGTATATTTACGTAGATCCGTACTGAGGGTATGCATTTTTATTGATAGGACATCGAATTATGGTTTGAACTTGCATGTACGTATATTCTCTATATTTAAAAACTAGATTTTTAGAAGGGACCCGGATAATATTCAGAGTAATTTGATATTAGCTGTATAAACCCAAAATATATATATTATAATATTTTCTTTAACGTGTGTGTGTGTATATAATATAATATAAAATAATAACTAATCTCTCTCTCTCTCAGTCTCTCTCTCGTCTCTCCGTCTCTCAGTCTCTTTCATTCCCCCTTTGTCTCCCTCTCACTATATATATATATATATATATATAACCTAACCCTCACCTCTCTCTCCTCCTTCTTTCCTTCTCCCTCCCCAGGGAAAAAATCCTCGTCTGCTCCAGAAACCCTTGCCAAACCCTCGCCGCCGACCTCACCTCGTGTTTGCCCTCAACTCCTCGCCCTCATCACCTTCGTCACCACCTCCAAGACCTCCACCTCCTCTCACTCTCTCCTCTTCCGAGCACCTCTGCAGCAACCCCGCGACACCAACCCAAGAAACCTCACTTCTCCTTAAAGACCTCGCCGTCGCCACCCACCACACCCCCGTCTTCACCTCCTCGCCTCCCTCTCCTCTCCCGACACCCCAGACCTCGCCGTCGCCACCCACCATCACAACTCTCCGACCCCGATCACCAACCAAGAAACCCACAGCCATTTTGTCAACGCAGCATGTCGCCGTCGGCCATCGTCGCCGTCATCTCGCCTCTGTCCTCGCCACCCCAGAACCCAACACTAACAACCACCCACGCTTTTTCTTCATTTCTTTCTTTTCTTGATCTTTTCTTGATTCTCCGATCGGCTCACCGGAGTTGCGCGTGTCGCCGACGATCCAGACGGCCCAGTCACCGTCGTCATCCAGCCTAGTCACCACGTCACGTCGCTGCTCAGCCAGGTCCAGTCCTGCACGTGTAAATTTGCATCGTGACGTTATTCCGACATCGAACATGGCATCCGTATCTCGATGTGAGATCCGATTAGGCATGTTTTAAAATTGCAACATGTTGTATTATTATATCAATATCTATATGAATAAGAATAGTATATGTGTTTTATTATTCAGCAAATATTACCGATTTATGGTTTTACGGTATCCGTTCGTATCCGTACCGATAATCGTTTATCTAGTTGTATGCCGGAACATTATGATATCATTATACTTCTACATCAGTACAACATGTTATCTAGATTGCATCATACATGGTAATAGACGTATAATGGTTATTACAGATAAATTCATATGCATCCTGGCATCAGTTGTGTTTACCGTGTTCCGATATTAATTACCGTTTCACATTAGGTATCTATTTGGTTAATATGCATTACATGACATGTTCACGACACATTACCAGACTTGTTACTTGGATCTTATCGCTAATACCAACAATCCTGATTTGTTGTCCCGACGAACGTGACTTGTTGTCTGCATAGACAAAATATGTACCTGCTTAATCCTGTGTTGGCATTAGATTTATATCGTTAATACCTGACTTAAATGCAAACCTGGGGGAAAGGGGGAAATCAAGAATGTAACCAAAACGTAACTTAAGATGATATTATTATTGTTTGCCGTGTTTCCGGACGTTACGGAATAAATCATTGTTTTCCTTGTTTCCGGACGTTAAGGAATAAATCATTGTTACCGTGGTCCCATGGGGAATAAACATGATATATACTGTTGAGTTACGATGAGAATTACATTAGTTAATTTCAAAGACTTCTAAAATAGATAACCTAGAGGAACAGACTTTAGGATACACATCACATACATATAGCTCACTATTTATATCTGTGTTTATTATTTATATTCATATTTAATTATATCATCATATCCTGGTTATTACGATTATTTTGATGTTATGACGCACTAACGTCTGGGTTTTGCATGGCCCAGTTTCTTTATCTTTATTGCAGACAGATAAAGAGTACTTTAGCAATCAAGTCGAGCCATGAGGAATTGAACGTGTATTGTTAGAGATGTTTAGTTTATTTATTTCTGTAGTTTTGTTTATTGATGTGAGCCCATTTTGGGACATGATTCAGATATTGTTTATTAGATCTTGATTCGTTTCCGCTTTATACATTTTCTTGACTTTATTTAGTGTGACAAATGGACATGTACTTGCTAGATTATATTTTTTTCTGTTCTTGATATCCGATAGACAGCCATAATGTGACTGTGGGGGGATAATTCATAACCACAAGTAGCATGGTTGGCTCTGTCACGTGCCGTAGTTTATGTATCTTGGGAAGCAGTACGTGACAAATTCAATTCAATTAAAACAAAAAAACATACAAAATAGAGTGACTCGTCAATGCGCGCGTTTTGTGCTTTTCTACTCCATCTTGAGCTCACTGGGCGCCGTTGTTGTCCGGGAAGTTAGTGAAATCTATCAGGTACTATAGTGTTATCAATATACAAGTATTAGTACATAATATTATCGATAATTATATAAAAATTGTATTGAAACCAAAGATTATCAAACTTACGAGGATGTTGATCACGGGAAAGGAGAAAGTTAGGGTTATCGAACTTACCGGAGGTACTGACTCCCCTCGTTGTGATACATACGGATAAGACGAAACCTCTGGTTTATGCTAAAACCACTAAATGGATCGCCAGCGAGAGTATGAGGAGACGAGCCTTCTCATCAAAAGCATCTTTAAAGTCACCAACAGTCCTATAAATCAAATTGGACCATACATATCAGTTTATGATATCAATAAGGTCGACAAAAAATGGTCTAGATCAATAATAGTTTCTGTGTTTGTATGAAGAAATGAAGGCAGAGACGAAAGGTGATCATCCACAGATGAAGATAAAGATGAAAGGATTTACCATGAGTAGTTTTTTGTGTTTGTATGAATGTTCTGTGAAGAGAGATGAGAGAGAATATAAAATATACCGGTATTTTTAATCATTAATGAAGAGATTCTCATGTTTTTCCCATGGATGTAGGCCGTTGGTCGAACCACGTTAATTATTGGTGTTGCGTGTTCTTATTTTTGCCCATCTTCCTTGCATGCCTAGCGAAAAACCCTAACAATACCAGTTTATTAGGGGTTTTGCTGGGCATGCAAGGAATACGGGCAAAAATAAGAACATGCAACACCAATATTTAACGTAGTTCGACCAACGGTCTACATCCACGGGACAAATATGAAAATCTTTTTATTAATGATCAAAAAGACCAGTACATTTTATATTCCCTCTCATCCCGCTCATATTTCAACACTCATACAAACACAGATTACTCTTAGTAAATCTCTCCATCTTCATCTATGGATGCCCCACCCTTCGCCTTTGCCTTCGTCTCCTTTTTTTCTCTTTCTCATATTTGGCCTCTTTTCTATGATGAGACTTGTCTCTATTTATACCACGAAATAATAGAACTCCTACTCATAAATTTTTAAATAATTCTCTAAACAAACTTTCCTAATTAACCTCCTAAAAGATTTTTTATAAGTCTTCCAACAACTCTTCAAATAGTTCTCCAACAAACCTTCCTAATTAATCTTCAAAACGAATTTTCACCTAAACCAAATCTTAAAAGGACTCGGACTCTATCAACGCTGCAACGAACCGTTTCGCTCTTCATCATCGACTCTTGAATACGAACCAACTATAACAAATTTTTACCAATAGGAGATTTCTCTCAAATCTCTCTATTCTCTTTACCGCCACCCTCTCTCTATACAATAAATTTAATGGCCTTAAAATTTCATCATATGAGAGACCCTTTATATAACCTAACCTTAATTCTATACAAATTAGGATTTAAACAGAATATAATTAATATTCGATTCGCACAGAAAACCCCTGCGCAGACATCTGAGGAAGACTTTGTCAGACGTCTGCCGACGCCCTGTAATAGCTTCAGCTTCTTAACAGGCGTATACCACTCCTTGGTCAGACGTCTGCCGACGTCCTGTTATGGCTTCAGCTTCTTGACAGACGTATACCACTTCTTGGTCAGACATCTGCCTGCGCTCTGTGACGGCTCTGGATTTGGCCAGACGTCTGTCACTTTATCTTCATACGTCTGGCGTTGCTCTGCTCTTTTGGTTCCATGCTCGTGCCTGATCTGAGAAAGAAAACTCCACAATACTAACAACTTTGTCTATATATAAATCGCTACACAAGTATGAGCTTTTCCAAATAAATAATTGAAGTATTAATGTCTAATTGTGGTAATCTAAAGGAAATTATTTTCCCTGCTAGAAATGCTAACTAAAAATATTATTTCTTTTTAGGTGTTTTAGAATGTTATTTTATTATTTCAATATTCTTAGTCTTTAGGTTTACTTTATTCTCTTAATCTCATTAAGGATTAACGTTAAGAACTTTATCTATATAAAAATTCATTTCTTATTTTAAATATGAATATTTATTGCTTGCATAGAACTTCTTATACCCATAGGCATGCAAAGCAAGCCATACTTTTTTTTCTTCCTCGTATAATTTCTGCACTGAATTGTAATCTTTTATTTATATATATGTATATAGACATTCAGTATATTCATAGAGCAGAATAGCATCGCTCAGGCAGATGAAACCGAGCATGAGCGATAGAAGAAGATAGAAGAATGGTTGATCACCTTCTACTCTCTATATCAACTCGTCGTGCTACACGAAGAGGTTCCAGGCAACCGATTTGACCGATACCATGAGCTCGGGCAACATGCGTTTGGACCTAATTAAGCTTGGGCTTTATATAATAGTGCCTTTGCAGTTATTGGTTCAATGCAGCACCAACATCATGTATGGTATGGTGTCACTGGAGGCAAATCCATTCAAAAGTTTTTTGTTTTGGTTGTTCCTTCCATCTGAAAGCTTGACTTGACTTATTACATTGGCTTCTTCGGGGTTATTCAATATCGGAGACTCCGAATTTTAATTGTTGAGGGTGGTTTCATTGCTTGCAGCATTGATGTCTTTTTTGTAAGGTTTTGTTTTTCTTTTATCTGCAACTTTTTATTCATGAGACATCCATTCATAAAAAAAAATTATATAATAATTGGTGTTGACAATACCGGCAGTTATCAACTTTCATACAAGTATTAAATATGCAAAGTTAGTGAATAACAAAATCAAGAGTAGGATAAAAAGAATAAATATAAAATGAAATCAACTTTTATTAAAGTATAGAATAAAGTGACTTCATAAAGAAGAAGAAGAAGATGTATATCCTGATATACATAGGAGAAATTACAGAGATTTCCTGAAATCTAGCGTCCTTGTAACTTCATTATTTTCTTGGTTTACAGTTATTCAAGAATCGCTTTCGTCGCATCTCTAATAAAAGGAAGGCATGCCGGCGTAAGCTACGTACGCTCGTCGTCACCAGGCAACATAACCTTCAACATATTCAATGCTTTGGGCACCATAGGGTTTGCATTTGCTGGCCAAGTATGGCTCTAGAGATTCAAGCCACAATACCGTCAACCCCAGAAAGTCGTCGGTAAAGCCAATGTGGCATGGAGTTATCCTTGCTTATATCATCGTAGCCATTTGCTATTTTGGCGTTGCTATTGCTGGGTTCTGGGCTTTCAGAAACACAGGGCAAGATGGTGTCCTTATTTCTTTGGAAAATCCTATGTGGTTGATTGCTGCTGCAAATTTCATGGTGTTTCTTCATGTTATTGGGAGCTATCAAGTGAGTTGCATTTAGCTAATTCAATTTTTATATATGCAAGGATAAATTTGCTAAATTGTCATGAATATTATAAATTGTATTAAAATACCACAAATTTCCTGCTTGTTGCACGAAATTACTATCTGCGGCTTTCAGATGACCGGTATGCCTCTATTTTGCCTTCGTTGATTCTTTAAAAACTCATCTTTAGTCTACGTCTTCTTCAGGTTGATCATGACATACCTTGGAAGATAAAACTATAAATTTGTTTGTTTGTTTGTTTTTAAATTGAGAGAGGGATGAGGTTTTAAACAATCTATAAGGGAAATTGAAGATAAATGGTTTGAAAACGTAACATATGGTATTCAAATTTGTATATTTGTTGAAATTTGAATATGACATTCTTTGATTTTGTATAGATATTTGCGATGCCATTGTTCGACTTGCTTGAAGCATACCTTGTGGTCAAATAAAAACGCAGCCTGGTTTTGTGCTTCGTTTTGTCGCTCATGGACTTTAGGATGTGTAAGTATTTATTTCTTTGCTTTCATTTATGTGTTACATATGAATGTATGTTTATGTATATGAATGCATTATCTTAATTCAATGGATTTTTATAAATGCAGGTTTCACAATTTTAGTTGGGGCATGTATTCCATTTTTCTGTGGGCTACTTGGGTTTTTTGGAAGATTATTTTTCGCACCAACTTCATACTTTGTGAGTATTTTGTTTTCTATTTTTAGTGATTTAGCAAAGATAATTTTTAATTACAGCACTTAAACAACAATTTACTGTGTTTTGCTATGTAGGTTCCTTGTATCATGCGGCTTATTCTTCGCAAGCCGAAGGTATTCAGCATTCACTGGATTTCAAGCTGGGTAAGTACTCACAAGTTTTCAAAATACTTATTTGTGAACTAAATAAAACTTTCCTTTTTTTCCAAACAGCTCTCAATCATCCTTGGGGTTCTATTGATGCTTGAAAAACATCATTGATTCAGCAAGTTCATACAAATTCTTCTCTTACGATAATTTTGAATTATCTAATTAGCTTTATTAATCTGAGCTTGAGCAGTTTAGTCATAATTTAGCATTTAAATGTAGTCCTAGTGTTAAAGTCAGACTGATTGCATCGTGAATTTTGATGTGGTGCACAAGATGTCCTTTACTTTTGTATTTACTTCCAGCTTTTTCGGATATTTTTTCCGCTTTGTGGACGATTTTAAACATAACGTGTATTGTTAGATTTGATCTGTGTACACAGTTATTCAAGATGAATGTCATCAATATGATAGATAATTTTAAAGCTAAGGTCCAGTGTTGCTAACCTGTTTTATAAAATCTTTGAAATTTTGAATGTAATGTTATAAAAAATATATAATGCGCTTGCAAATAGAGAACACCTGGTTTAGGTAGCAGCATCCTTCAGAGTCGAAAACATCAATTCAAAATTCTCTTAAATACAAGGGGCACGGAGAATATTCTGCTCTGAAAACAATATAGGGACTCTTAACTTCTTCAAACATTAGCCCGAGAAATTAAACCATACTAGTTTGCCCGGGGGAGGCGTGTTTATCAATAACATTAATAAACGTGAACAGTACTACAAGATTTATGTTTCAAAGCAATAAATTACATGAGTTTCAAGTTGAGTAAAAGAAATAACT
Source organism: Agapanthus africanus (assembly GCA_030015575.1). Taxonomy (NCBI): domain Eukaryota; kingdom Viridiplantae; phylum Streptophyta; class Magnoliopsida; order Asparagales; family Amaryllidaceae; genus Agapanthus; species Agapanthus africanus. The sequence goes on from CM057337.1 coordinate 718,319,388, forward strand.
TCAAAGAAAACCAGCATTGCCAGCAAAATACAAAATACAATGCTGTTACAAAGCCTCCAGTAAATTACTTAAAAGTTACATTTAAATTGTTGCTTATATCATTTCCCAATTTGTGCTTGGCTCTGAATGAACATCCAAGGCAAGTTGTACATTAAACAGCCTCTCTGCATCTCTTCGGCATTGGCCTTGGTTGAAAAGTTCCTCTTCTAGGCTGGGCAATTATTCTTTTAATAAAGCAAGAATCAGTGGCTACTTTTACATGAATCTTAGAAACTTTTGGATGTCCTGGCTGTTTCTGTTGTTATTGCCAAATTGTTCCTGAATCTTAGAAACTTTTGGATGTCCTAGCTGTTTCTGTTGTTATTGCCAAATTGTTCCTGAATGTCCTGGAATGATACGGTCGCAGAGCCTCTCCTCTTGGCCTTCTGATGCGAATGATGCTCTTTCCAACCCGTCATGTATATGACCTAAAATAATAAAAATGGAGCATTATGTGATAAGTTTAAAGAATTTATCTCAACCCCAGGTTCATATCCTAAAATGGTATCCTAGGAACCCCAGGTTCATAAACTAATCAGATGCACATTGGAAAAAGAATAAGATTCATTGCGCAAAAACTCACATGCCCGCTTAGCTTTTATAGCACCCCTTATGTTTTAAGGCTAACACCCCTTATGTTTATCATACCATAACCCTAAAAATTATGCAAATTATGCTTTGAAAAACACAAACAAGTTTTAGAGGATAGAGTTGAATTTGAGTGTCTTTTAGGGTTTTGGTCCATGGACATAAGGTGTGTTTTTTAAAATTAAAAAAAAATCGTATCAATAAACCATGTTTCAGTGAAATTGAATCTTATAACGTGGGGCCGTTACAATATATAAATGTATTTCCCACAACACTCACCATGACTCGAGACTTTCTGTGAAATGAGAGGTGCTTAATTAATACGGGATTAGATGTTAAAAAAAAGATTCTTTAAAAATGCTCCCATTAGATTCTTGTATGCTCATGATGTCAATATATGTTACCTGAAAAGTTGCAGGTACAGTTCCGTCCTCGGCTGCAAACATCGAGTCATAGATTGCAGCAGTAGCTAAAGCAGTATCTCTCTTTAGGATCTGTGCCATTCACAAGATTCTTGTTGAATAATTAAGGAAAAAGATATCACTATTAACTACTAGTGACTATCCACTATAATGTTAAATCCTACTCACATTACTTCTTTGAAGAAGGGCGTTGGTCTCACCCATTGACCGCAAATGTTCTATCAGCTCCAATGCTAAACCAAATTCAACATAAAAAATTCTGTTAGCCCAAAGAGGATAACTTTAAGGATTGTTACAATGCATAAAGTTTATCACGCGTGTTGTAATTCTTCTTGAAGAACTTTCTAGCCAAAATCGTATAATATTTTACAAAAATGACGACAACAGATGAAGAAATAATTAAATGTTTAGATGAACGTGTTTGGCACACCAACAGAAAAACTCATCAGAAAGTTGAGCTCTTCTATCAGAGAGTTACTGGTGAATGGCTTCCCAAGAAACTTATGTCAAGATATATAGGTTCTGAAACGTTAAGATGTTTTTTCCTAAATCCACATTCGATTTTGAGCCATCCATCAAGTGGCTTGGGTCCCACTTCCATGTCCAACTAAGTTTTGCATCATTGAAGTGCTTCGGACTAATAAAAAAATGCTTTTGGTCAACTTAATTTTACACAAGTCCCTACATATTGCACTAAAAAAAATTCAGAATGTAATACTCTTGGATGCTTACCACTATTATATCTAATAGTATATTCATCAACATCGACACCAGGAAGGCTAAAGCCTGCCCTTGTCAAAAGATTTCCCGCATCACGAACCTGGAAAAAGACAATTCACAACAGTGAACCTAGTAAGTTGTCCCTCTTACACGGGATCAATAAACATTATCTTTCTAACTAATTCTGGAACCGAGGGCCGCGCTCGCATAGGGGTAAAAATATTTTAAAATATGAAGCATCATCTGTACATCGATTGTTTTTATACTTCTTCACTCTGGAATCTTCTTATGCACATCATGATTAGATGGCATGACATGCAAAATAACAGAGAGAACACCCATGCTCGCATTACAAAGTAGATCAAAATATAATGTACAGATGCTGGGACTAAGTTCATGCAACTGAAGCCAAAAAGCAGGGGGAAAATATTGAATTTTCTATTTATACAACGGAAGTTTCACATGCACAACATAATGATGACATGTCAGCAAAGCTGTTAGATGAATGTATAAGCATGCAAAAATTAGCGTAAATCATATATCATGACACAGCATGGAACTACGAGACTAGAGCATGCAAAGTGAAATGCAAACTAGCAATAAACAAACACCTTAAGATCCGACAAAATAATTGTAACAAATTATATTTGAATCTTAGTCTTAATTCGCAGTTGAGTTTAGAATTTAAATCCAATAAACGGATGTTCATAAAAGTATGATTTCGAGAGTGCAAATTAGTTTACACTACTTATCGTAACAGTGATATGATGGTATGGATTTGAGTTGTAACTAATACTTACGATATGTTCAAACCGAGATAAGTATCCGTTATTTAGATTTTGACCCAAATTACATGTTACCTTTGTAATTTCCGCAATCTTGTTCCAAGAAAGTTTTAAAAAAACTGTAGCCGTCGTACCTGCAAATCTGAGATTGGATGGTGACACTGTGAGAGGAATTAATCCTTCACAGGTTCATGTAAATGCAAGGCAGTTCACTATCTTCAGGGCCCAATGCATATACCAAGCTTTAATGTATTCTCATGGGCTAACAGATGGGCCCTGTGACAACCTAATTTAACTTAGGCCAAGCTTTAAAAATGGACCAGCTTCTAGTCCCAATCAAGTAGCTAGCTTAATTGAAGGAAGCCAGAGAGAGAATGAGTGGAGTTCTCCGTCAGGTCTACCTCCAGCGCCCTTTTAAACAAAGGCGAGACTTCTCAAGAAGGCAACGATAATGGCGATGGAGCTTAGCGACGGTAGTGGTGGATCTCAACGAAGGTGACGATGGTGGCGGATCTTGATGACGGTGAAGACAGATCTCAATGATGGTAAAGGCAAAGGCGGATGTTGGCGAAGACCGTCGATCCTGACGGCAACTTCGATCGGAGATGATGGGTTTCTTCTTTAGTGCTTCTTTGGATTCAATTTGAAGTATTGGTGAAATTGATGAAGATGAAGAACAAAATGGAAAAATCGGGGAACTTCTCGACCGAAGTCGATGGCCTCTAACAATCAACACTTGATTTTAGATGTAAGCAAAACAAGTTTTTATTCATTCCCTGGCTGATCCCTTCTTTACAACCTCAGGAAACCTTATATATGCCACATTCACTTCAAACAAAGTCCAAAAGAAAACACATGTAAAATGAAATTTCATACATTTCATGTTTATTATCAATAAGGGTAGGTGAAATGGTAAAGTGGCGGCTTAAAAAGACTAATGGGCAGCAAGACTTGATTTAAATGAGATTGGGCAATCCATTCTTCCATTTTTTTTCGGTAATATGTTTGTACCCCATCAACTCTCCCCGGCTTGGAAAGATTCACCTCCGGTGAATGAAGGTGACGATAATGCTCCAATACTTCCGGATGGAGTTGCTCAATGTCTTCAGCTCGTAACCAGCTGCAATCTGAGTCTGGCCTGCCAGCCCATCGAACCAAGTATCGCTGATAGCCACCATCTATGGTAGAAACAATCGCATCATCAACAATCTCCTCTATCTGATCTACTGGATGGCTGGATGAAGAATATGCTCGTGGAAGTGGTGAAATTGATGGTGTAGCTCCCTCGAACGGTGTACTCAAATGTGCAGAAGGTGCTAATTCTGGGAAGGATACAGGAAACTCTATAGGTGCATGAAACGGGGTCAAATCTTCAACATTGAATACGGGGCTGAAGCCCATGTCTCTCGGAATGTTAAGTTCATAAGCATTTGATCCAACTCTTCTCACAATACGACAAGGACCTGTACAACTGGCGTGTAGCTTCTTCACGGTTCCTTTTAGGCACCTCATTGGTCGTTCTCTCACTAGCACCTCATCTCCTTCATTAAACTCATGCGCTCTCATGTGAACGTCGGCTGCAGATTTATATAATTCATTGCTCACAGCTATTTTACGTCGGATCTCAAAATGCAAATCATGCAAATGATGTGCAAAAGACTTTGTTGATGCACTAGACCTTGAACCTAATGGCATAGGGATAAGATGATAGGTTTCCTAGGTTTATACCAGGTAACTATCTCAAACGGACTCATACATGTCGACATATTAACAGAACTATTATATGCAAACTAAGCCATATGTAAAGTGACATCCCAACTTGACATGTGATCACCGACCAGACATCGTAAAAGGTCTCCTAAACTCTTGTTGACAACTTCAGTTTGCTCATCAGTTTATGGATGATAAGCAATCGAAAACTGAAGAGTCATGTTGAGTTTCTTCCAGAGGGTCTTCCGGAAGTAACTCATGAACCTGACATCACGGTCGGAGACCATGGTTTTAGGAAGACCATGTAATCACACAATCTCTTCACAAAACAAGGAAGCAATGTGCGAAGCATCAAAAGTCTTGTTGCAGGGAATATATTGCGACATTTTCAAAAACGGTCCACCACAACAATAATGAAATCATGCTTTCTCAAAGTGCGGGGAAGACCCAACACAAAATTCATACTAAGGTCCTACCAAGGAGCATAGGGAATAGGTAAAGGGGTGTACAATCCAGTGTTTTATTTCCTACCCTTAGCTAGTTGGCAAGTCCTATAGTAGGACACAACACGAGCAACATCTCTCTTGACATTAGGCAAATAAAACCTATCTTCTACCATGGCAATGGTCTTATCTCGCCCAAAGTGCCCTACGGCTCCTCCCGCATGCAATTCCCAAATAAGCTGATCTCTCAAAGAAGCGTTGAGAATGCACAAACGGCTACCACAAAATAAGAAACCGTCAATGATTTTGAAATCTACCACCTTGTCTGGTAGATCGTGTGTTAGTGATGTGTTAGTGATGTGTAAATCTCACCGAAATCTCTGTAAGAAGGATACTCTCAGATAATGCACTCAAACCCAACCACTTCCACACTCATCATGTGCAAGATACTGAACATCCTACTAAGCACATCTGCTGCCTTGTTCTCAACACCTAAACGATGGTTGAGAACAAAATTGTATTCCTAAATGAACTCTATCCACTTTGCATGTTTGTGCCCTAATTTCTTTTGAGTGCTAAGGTATCTCAAAGCCTGATAATCGGGAAAAAAAGATGAACTCTTGAGGTAAGTAATGTCGCCAATACCTCAAACTCTGCACCACCGCATAAAATTATTTGTCGTGGGTTGAGTAACGTTGTCGGGCCTCATTCAATTTTTCGCTAAAATATGCAACACGATGACCTTCTTGACTCAACACACCTCCAATACCAACTTTTGAAGCATCACATGCAACCTCAAATACCTTCGAGAAATCAGGAAGGTGAAGTACTGGGCCTGTGGTAAGCTTCTCCTAGATCTCCTCAAAAGCACGTGTAGCAGACTAAGTCCAAACAAACTCCCCTTTCTTCAGGTAATTGGTGATGGGAGCCACGATGGTACTAAACTCTCGAACAAACCTACAAAAAGTAGCCAAGCCATGAAAACTTCATGCCACATGAATGGTAGTAGGTGTGGACCATTCCTCAACCGCTTTGACTTTGTCGGGGTCGGCTGCAACACGATCAGCAGATACAACAAATCCTAAGAAAATAACTGAACTTGACAAAAAAGTTTCTCTTTTCGATGTGTTTCCAAGACCTTCGTCAAATGAGAGAAGTGATCTTTCAGGGTTTTGATGCAAATCAAAATGCCGTCAAAATAAACAACCACAAACTTGCCTAAGAAAAGACGAAACACGTGTCATCACTCACATAAAAGTATTGGATGCATTGGATAGCCCAAACGGCATGACTAACCACTCAAAAAGTTTGTCCTTAGTCTTCAAGGCAATTTTCCACTCATCTCCCTCGGGATACGAATCTGGTGGTACCCACTTCGAAGATCAATCATTGAAAAGATACTTGATCCGGCCATCATATCCAACAAATCAGCAAGCCTAGGTATTGGAAACCGATACTTAATTGTGATCCTATTGATGACACGACTATCCACGCATTCTCCAACTTCCATCTTTCTTTGGTGTGAGTAATGCAGGAACGGCACAAGGACTAAGACTTTCTCTAACAAATCATTTCTGCAACTCATCCACTTGTCTTCTCAACTCTCCGTGCTCCGTAGGGTTCAACCTATAGTGTGGAAGGTTTGGTAGGGTAGAACCCGGCACGAGATTTATGGCATGTTGAATGTCTATGGGGAGGAAGTTCGTCAGGCAGTTCATCAGGCATGATGTCGCTAGAGTCAGACAAGATCTGACGAACCTTTAGGTGGATGTTATGGAGTCTCACCATGAGTCTCATCAATAGATGTTGCAATGATCGCATATACAACACCTTCCTCCTTACTCTCCTTTTTCAAAATCCTTCTTAATAAGAATATGGAGAGGCTTTTGCATCACTTATACCAACTATGAGATCTTTAAGGTGTTTAAATTTAACACAGCTATATCTAAAATCACATGTTTGCCATCTTCCTTTTCTGAGCACTCGTCTGAAATCTGAAATTTAGCAAGAAGAGCCTTGATTTTCTAGTCTTTCTTTTTACTAGATGTGTAGAGAGATCACATGCTTAAATAGATCAGATGACTCCAAAACCTTTACGACTCTTTCCATCAAAGAATCGTGCAAAAAATCTTTAACACACCATACTCATTGTCCAATTAACCTAAACAGAAAAGTTGCAGTCCACATTAGGTAACGACCAAGATTGAATTCAACTGCGGCCCTTAACTTTGAATGCATGTTTTAATTGATCTTTTGACTAACATTCTCTCACTAAGACTACTTAAATTTACTTTATAAGACAATGACAGTATAACTTATCTTTATGGCCAAAACTTATAGTTGTTTCTTTAATAGTGAAAGAACCATATGAAACCCAAAGTTTAAAATGAATCACCATGATAAGAGTTTCTACAAAATTACCCTTATGAATAACTTCCTATAAGTTATTCGAGTCCACCATAAGCTGTCCCAACGGAAAACACACACAACTTATACTTAATGTGCACAAAAGTCATGTACAAAATGCTAATAGATGGAAGCAACAATACAATATAAATATCCCACGCACTAATGAGCCCCATCTGATACACACGATCCTTGAATGAATTAATCGACATTTATATGTTCAATAGCAACTTCACTTTTAGCGACACGGTCTTTTACAACAAGATACTTTATGTTGATGTCCTGCTTGGACTTCGACTTTTCTTATTATTAGCAAAAGAAACCACGGAGGTTTTATCACAGTAAATCAATAATGGTCTTGATATAATATTAATAACCATCATTCCTGTGATAAAATTCCTCAACCATAATGCATGTGATGACACTTAATAGCAAGCAATGTACTCCGCTTTTATAATTGAAGATGCAACTAAGGATTGATTTGCACTTCACCAGAATACAGCACCTCCAGCAAGAAGAAATAGGTTAATTCTATTAAGTGTCTGTTATGAATCTGGCATACTTTTAGTTACATGTATCATGTTATTTCAATGTGCCGACCCATTAAAATTTAAGGCTAGATATGCTTAGGTTTATACCCATTAAAGAGAGTTTTGGGTTTAGATAAATCCATTAAAGAATTTATGGGCTTGCTGTCATATGGACTGGTTTTGAACAATAAATAATATTCTGGACTATTCTAAAATTATGCATGTTTTTCTGTTATAGTACACTGAATTAATTAAAATTGCAGAAAACAATTCTATATTTGCAAAATCGGTCCTGAAGTTTAAATTGGGTATATCTTTGATATACATATCTGATTTCATGATCCTAGTCATCTTAAAAATATTTTCATGGGTATTGCATGTGGTTATTGCTTATACTATTATCTTGCAAGTATAATTATGGTTATCATGGGTATTGCATGTGGTTATTTAAATCAGCAAATATGGTTAAATTGATGAATAAGTTTTAGATGTCTTTTAAATTGAATTATCATATAATTTAGGAATAGCCACAGCATCCTATCTCGTATGACAAATGAACTATGGTTTTATTTACATCAAGATAATAATTAAAATTAAGGTAACATCTAAAATTATAATTGCTTCAGTTAGATAGTTATTTTACCCCACAGGGAGGTAATTGTTTTTGTGTTTCAATCAGAATAAGTTAGCTTAAATAAATATTAAATTGAGAATTTCTTATACCCACAGGAAAAAAGATTTTTATCTTAGTATTAAAAATTGCTAAATTTATTATACAGTAATTTAGTAAATTCATGCGTATGCAAACTCTACCCGCAGGAAGGTTTGAATTTACTAACGAAATCAGATATTGGTCGATTTCAATAAAGTTTTTCATAGCAATAATGTATATCTTGATATTTGGTTATGCAGTTATGTTTAATCTCATTAGTTCTATTCCAATGCTTACCGGTGAAAACTTTTCAGACTGGAAAGATAAAGTGCTTGTAACATTAGGGTGCATGGACCTTGATTTGACGCTCCGTGAGGATGCTCCCCCTGCTCCTATAGAGGAAAGTACGCCACTTGTAAAAACTCACTTGTAAAAACCACCTATGAAAAGTGGGAGCATTCCAACTGTCTTTAGCTTAATGCTCATTAAATACCATGTTAGTAAAAACATCAAGAGTTCAATTCCTGAATGCAATAAAGTTACAGAATTCATGAGAGCGGTTGAGCAGCAGTTTATCACATCTAATAAGGTTTTAGCTAACACTCTTAAGCAGAAACTTTCAGGCATGAAGTACGACAACACAAAAGGTGTGCGTGAACATATCATGCAGATGAGGGATATTGCTGCTCAATTGAAGTCCTTAGAAGTTGAAATCTCCGAATCATTTCTTTTACATTTCATACTCAACTCTCTTCCAAGAGAATATAGTCCGTTTAAAATCTCCCACAACACACATAACAAAAAAGGCCTATTAATGAATTATTGACAATATGTGTTCAAGAAGAATAGAGATTGAAACATGAGAATCTTGAAAGTGCTAATGTTGCTACTCATGATAAGGGTAATGTGAAAAGAAGCAATCTTCCTTTCTCCTCAAGGTATAAAAGGAATAAGAAGATAAAAAGGGCCGTGTTTCTTATGTAAGGACATTTTAAGAAAGATTGACTAAAGTATAAGAAATGGCTAGAGAAGAAAGGTAATCTCATTTGTGTGATATTCTAATTTTTTTATTAACAAGAATGTAGATAGAAATGTTGTGTAAATATGTATTATTTATATAAATTCTCTACCCCCAATTCCCCAGTCCCTAAATGCACCCATATTCTCTTTCTTGTCTCTCTCATTTTTTTCCTCTCGCTCTCTTTCTCTCTCGGATCTCTCATCGTTCATGTCTAACATCTGACTTACGTCGTCTCTCTCCTACACCAAAGAGCAAACCTTTTACCCGAAGTCCTTTTTATCACGTCTCCATGGCCTTAATAATAAGTAGCAAGGTGTCTCCGTCCTTTTTTCAACCTCTCGTCATACTAGTAAAGTATAGATCAAACTACTTGTAATTAATAAAATACATATATATTATAGAAAAAATAATTCAATATTTAGTAAGTGCTCTAGATATCTTAGAAAGTGATTTTTCCTGGTAGATTTAAGGTGTAGGGTTCATGTTTAATTTGCACAAATAATTTGTTGGAGTATCTTTCGATATAGGATATATTAATTATAATATTTATATGGTTCTAGAGATCGTTTTGGAGTAAAGGACTTGGAGCAACAGTTGTCGGAACTTTCGCAAGTACAGTGAGTGAGAATACATTGTTTAACAATTATTTAATATATTTGGTGTCTCCCTTTACAAATATTGTAATTGGTTGAATATTTTATATGTGATGCTTATATATGTATGTGTATATATACAATATGGTTGTATGCATTGATTTTATTGATATTGTGCATTAGTAAGCTAACTAGTTTTATAAAGCTAGCTAGAGTATATATAAGCAATGATTGTTTTGAATGTCGCGAACTCGATATGAAATAATGAGATAAACTTATTGCATAAAAATCATATAGTTAATGAGATGTGTACACATGTGTCGTGACTTGGATATTGGTTTTGTGCATTTGACAGTTATTGTATTGGTTGAAACATTAGGCACATAGTTGTCGTTGGTTATACAAGTTTCAACTATATTTTTTGGCACATAGATTGCATGCATCGCATAAGTCAATACCAGTATGATTATGGAAGTTAAGTGGATTACATGTCAATCGAGGTAGAGATGTTTACCGTACTTAGCTGTAATCCACTGGTCTTCCATGGCATGAAACTAATATTTTCTAAAAGTATTGCATATGCTCATAGATGAGCTTGGTTATAATGATAAGATATTATTTATTGATTTATATGCTATAAAGAGATTATTGTTATTATCTGACGTCTCCAATCGATATTTTTATTCAAATATTTTTGTTACGCATTATATCCACCTCTTACTGGGTTGTAAAACCCACCCATCTTTTATGTGGCTGCTAATCCAATATGCAGGATATTTAAAGATACGATCTTCGGTCGCAACACTTGGATCTATAACTGTTATAAGGTTTGTAGACTTGCACTCGGCCTTTGGAATATTCAACAATTTAGAATTTCAAGTATAGTTTTGGATATTTAAGAATTTATATTGATTGCGGATTTTTTAGAGATAGGCCTTGCGTTCTATGAGGAGAAGATTGCGGCATGCCAAGTTTCAATATACCTGAAATTCTAAATTGTAGAATATTTCAAAGGCTGATTACAAGTCTGCAAACCTTATAAGAGTCTAAAGTGTTACGACAGAAGATTGTATCCTTAAACACCCTGTATATTGGATTAGCAGCCACATAAAAGGTGGATGAATTTTACAACCCAGTAAGAGGTGGATACAATGTGTAACAAAAATATTTAAATGAAAATATCGATTAGAGATGTCAGATAATAATAATCTCTTTATAGCATCTAAATCAATAAATAATAGCTTATTATAACCAAGCTCATCTACGAGCATATGCAATACTTTTAAAAAATATTATTTTCATGCGGTGAAAGACTTGTGGATTACGTCCAGGTACGGTCAACATATGTACCTCGGTTGACATAAGTGAAACGCCACTATTAATAGTCCGTGGTAAAGAGAACCGACATTGACCAGCGGTAAGGTTGACATATGGCACGCGCAATAATCCCAACAGAGCTACACTACTAACATGTGTTGTAATCCACTTAACTTTCTATAATCATACCAATATTGACCTATGAGATGTATACAACCTATGTGCCTAAAAATATAGTTGAAACTTGTATAACCAACGACAACTACGTGCCCAATATTTCAACCAATACAGCAACTGTGTCATATGCACAAAACCAATATCAAAGTCACGACACGTGTACGCATCTCATTAACTATATGAAAAAATATGATTTTTATGCAACAAGTTTATCGCATAACTTCATATAAACTTCACATCGAATTCGTTACATGCATAACAATCATTGCTTACATATACTCTAGCTAGTTTCATAAAACTAGTTAGCTCACTATTGCACAGCATCAATAAAATCAATGCATACAATCATATTGTATATATACATATACATATATAAGCATCACATACAAAACATTCAACCAATTACAATATTTGTAAAGGGACACACATCAAATATATTAAATAATTGTTAAACAGTATATTCCCGCTTACTGCACTTGCGAAAGTTCCAACTCCCGTAGTTCCAAGTCCTCTGCTCCAAAACGATCTGTAGAACCATATAAATTTATAATTAATACATCTACATCGAAAGATGCTCCTATAAATTATTGTGCAAATTAAGCATAAACTCTACACCTTGAATCCAAGGGGAAAATCACTTTCTAAGATATCTAGAGCACTTACTGAATATTATATTATTTTTCTATAATATATATGTATTTTATTAATTACCTGTGGTTTGATCTATACCTTACCAGTATGCTGAGGATTGAAAAAAAAAGAGGACGGAGATACCACACTAATTATTAAGGCCATGGAGACTTGATGAAAAGGCTCCGGTTAAAAGGTTTGCATGAAGACTTCGGTATAAGAGAGAGACGGCGTAAGTCGGATCGTAGAGATTGGAACGATGAGAGAAATAGAACCGAGAGAAAGAGAAGGAGAGGAAAAAGAAAAGAGAAACGAGAAAGGCGTGGGCGAGAGAATAGGGCTGCGGCTAGGGTTAGGGATTAGGGCATTGTGGGGTAGAGAATTTATATAAATAATACCTATTTACACAAAACTCCTCAAAACTTTTCTATTTGCATTCTTACTAATAAAAAATGGGATATTACATATTATCCCCCTTAAAAATAAGTTGTCCTCGAAACTTAGCATCGGTTAATGCACAAGCAAGTAGTAATACCCTTGTTATCTTCCACGCTTCCTATGAATAGCCCCATCTTATGTAAACTTCATAAAGAGGATAATTCTCGTAATTCGGTTTATCTTGATTCTCGAATGAAATAGATATTTTTTCATTATCTCACATTACTCATTAAAACCTCTTAATTGAAAGTTCTCTCTTAATAAGTTTGATAAAGACGTGAGTCTTAAGCAACACTTAGTTCACTGACTACTACTCGGTTTGGAAAAAGGGTAGAAGATCGATACTAATAAGGACATGCTCGAATTTGTTTATTCAAAAAGACAAGTAAAAGAAGAAGCATATATTGCATCGTAGACAACAAAAAGGGCAAACCAGCCATATAAATCACAAAAATAGCACTGCCCACAATTCCAAACGAATTAATGTATCTCGGGTTTAAGTTTAACTTTAACTTCTCCTTCCAATCGAAAAATCATTCCAATTAACCTAGTCATCAGAAATCTCTCATGAATCAATTTAATTATTTTTATATGTTACAAGTAGAAATCTTATGACCAAATCTTGTCGTTCGTACTTCCGATCAAATAGCCTGAGGGTTGCCATTATACATCATAGAATACTTTAACGGTCATATAATAATGATAGTGGATATTATTAAACTCCATCAATTTGTATATGCTTTTCCAACAATTCAATTATAATCCTGTAATCATAAAGAATATTCTCTATAAGTAGAGCACTCTTCTAATAGGCCAGCTATAAAAAGGTAATAAAAACTAACTCGAATTTGACATGCTATAACTTATACATATTATTTAAAACTAAATACAACTCAATAATCTCCAACTGAAAGAACTTTATCACTACAGCATGCAAATCTAATATTCAAATATGTATACAAAAATAAAAATAAAATATATCCACAACGATTCATCATAACTACAAAAAAAATGATCTGGGTTAACTTATCCATATAAACAAATAGAGATTATAATAATGCAATTTCTGATCACATACAAGTAAATAGCGTAAATTCTCATACATGTGGGGGGAATACTTTTTTTCAAAATAATTTCGCTGAAGCAGGAATACTTTTTTTCTTTAAATACAACTAAAATAATATCTCATATTTAAATTTTTTATTCTATCGTTTGTCTTTTGAATCCATTTTGCGCATGCTCTTAATAATACTTGGTGGGCTCTACAATTCATATTTCTAACACTATGCGGGGCAATCTAAACCAGAGGAAACCAGTGGGCAGTGAGCAAGGAGATAGTGTTGACCCAGTCGAAGCCCAAGGAATCAGGTTACCAACCGTGAGATCTTTAAAGTGTTTAATTTCAACACAACTATATCTAAAATAACACACCTCCAACCATCTTCTTCCTTTTCTGAGCATTCGTCTGAGATCTGAAATTTAGAAAGAAGAAAAACCCTAATTTTCTAGTCTATTTCTTTTTACTGGATGTGTTCTACTGATGGAGAGATCACAAGCTTAAATAAACTAGAGAACTCCAAAATCCTTACGACTCTTTCCATCAACAAATTGCAAACATTTCACATTTTCCTCATTGCCAATTAACCTAGACAATTTAGTAACCATATTAGTTTTGGAAGCCAAGTTTGAATTCAACAGCCAAGTTTGAATTGGCCTCAAACTTTAAATACAGTCCTGATAATTTTTAATGCATGTTTTTATTAATTTAATTTGCCTTTTGAATAACATTCTCCCGCTTGAACTACTAAATTTACTGTATAGATTACTTTATAAGATAATAACAGAACTTATTTTTATGACCAAAACTTAAAGTTGTTATTTTAATAGTGAAAGAACCATATGAAACTCAAAACTTAACATGAATTACCATGATAAGAGATTCTACAAAATTAACCTTATGAATTACTTCCGATTATGCAAATATAGAATTGTTTTCTGCAATTTTAATTAATTCGGTGTACTATAACAGAAAAACATGCATAATTTTAGAATAGTCCAGAATATTATTTATTATTCAAAACCAGTCCATATGACAGCAAGCCCATAAATTCTTTAATGGCTTTATCTAAACCCAAAACTCTCTTTAATGGGTATAAACCCAAGCATATCTAACCCTAAACTTTAATGGGCCTATGCATTGAAATAGCATGATACATGTAACTAAAAGTAGGTCAGATTCATAACAGGCACCGAATAGAATTAGCATATTTCCTTCTTACTGGAGGTGTTGTATCCTGGCGAAGTGCAAAGCGGTCCTTAGTTGCATCTTCAACTATGGAAGCGGGGTACATTGCAAGCTATGAAGCATCACAGGCATTCTGGTTAAGGAATTTTATTACATGAATGATGATTATTGATATTATATCAAAATCATTATTAATTTACTGTGATAATACCTCTGCGGTTTCTTTTACTAATAATAAGAAAAGTAGAAGTCGAAGCAGACACATCAACATAAAGTATCTTGTTATAAAAGACCGTGTCGCTAAAAAGTTGCTATTGAGCATATAAGTACCGATCTTATTGCTGCTGATCTATTGACTAAGGCAATACCGGTTAATTCATTTAAGGATCATGTATATCAAATAGGGCCCGTTACTGTGTGAAATATTTCTATTGTATTGTTGCCTCCATCTATTAGCATTTTATACATGATTTTTGTGCACATTAAGTATAAGTCGTGTGTATGTTTTCCATTGGAACAGCTTATAGTGGACTCGAATAACTTATAAGAAGTAATTCATAAGATTAATTTTCTAGAAACTCTTATCATGGTGATTCACGTTAAGTTTTGAGTTTCATATAGCTCTTTCACTATTAAAGGAACAACTATAAGTTTTGACCATAAAGATAAGTTATTATAACACTTTTAGCAGCTTGCCAATATGCTAAACCTGGATTACTTTGATATCTTCCTAACATTCCCATCACAAAGGTAAGGTCTGATCTCGTGCAAACGAGTGTATACGTAAGGCTTCCGACCACGAAAGCATATGGCTTGCCTTCCATCCCCTCTTGTTCCGAAATGCTTTTAGGACATTGATCAAGACTAAATTGGTCCCCTTTCACTATAGGTGATTGTTTAAGCGCGCAATCTTGCATCTAAAACCTATGGAAGCGGAGTACATTACTTGCTATGAAGCATCACATGCATTATGGTTGAAGAATTTTATCACAGGAATAATGGTTATTGATATTATATCAAGACCGTTATTGATTTACTGTGACAATATCTCTACGGTTTCTTTTGCTAATAATAAAAAACGTGGAAGTCAAAGTAGACACATCAACATAAAGTATCTTGTTGTAAAAGGTCGTGTCGCTAAAAAGGAGGTTGTTATTGAGCATATAAGTACTGATCTTATGGTTGTTGATCCATTTACTAAGACAATACCGGTTAATTCATTCAAGGATCATGTGTATCAGATGGGGTTCATTAGTGTCTGAGATATTTCTATTGTATTATTGCTTCCATCAACCAGCATATTGTACATGGCTTCTGTGCACATTAAGAATAAGTCATGGGTATGTTTTCCGTTGGAATAACTTATGTTGGACGTGAATAACTTATAGGAAGTTTATTCATAAGGTTAATTTTATAGAAACTCTTATCATGATAATTCATATTAAATTTTGAGTTTCATATGGTTCTTTCACTATTAAAAGAACAACTCTAAGTTTTGGCCATAAAGATAAGTTGTTCTATTATTGTCTTATAAAGTAACCTATAAAGTAAATTTAATAGTCCAAGTGGAGAGTGTTAGTCAAAAGACAAATTAAATTAAATTAATAAAAACACGCATTCAAAATTATCAGGGCTACATTCAAAGTTTGAGGCCAATTCTAACTTGGCTGTTGAATTCAAACTTGGTTTCCAAAACTAATATGGGCTACTAAATTGTCTTGATTAATTGACAATGAGGAAAATGAGAAAATCTTGCAATTCTTTGATGTAAAGAGTGGTAAAGATTTTGGAGTGCTCTAGTCTATTTAAGCATGTGATATCTCCATCAAGAGAACACATCCAATAAAAAGAAATAGACTAGAAAATCAGGGCTCCTCTCTAAATTTCAAATCTCAGACGGCTCGGAAAAGGAAGAAGATAGCCAGAGGTATGTGATTTTAGATATAGTTGTGTTGAATTTAAACACTTTAAAGATCTCACAAGTGGTAACCTGACTCCATTGGTTTCGACGGGGTCAACACAATCTTTTTTCCTTCGTATTTGAATACGCAAGTGTTTGACTTCCCATAATGAGTGACAACCATATCATACAGCCATGGTCGACGTAGCAAAACATGTGCTACATCCATAGGCAATACATCACACCAAATGTCCTTATATGTGGAAAATTGAATAGGGACCTTACATCTATTAACATGTAAGCTGGTCTAGTTTACCCATGAGACTCTATAAGGTTGTGGATGCGGTTCAATCTTTAGACACATTCTTTCTATGGTTGTTTTCACGACCACATTTTGACAGCTTCTTCCATCGATAATCAACTTGCAGAACTTCTCTTCACTTTTGAAGTAGGTGTGAAAAATAGGGTCCTCTTCCAATCCTCTTCTCCTTGTGGTGTCGTCAGAATACACCGCATGACGTGTAACGAGGCTTGTGTAGGCTTGAGCGCTTCCTCGGCATCGCTTCAACCTTCGTTGACAATATATACCTCCTCATCGTCAGCGTCTTCATCATCGCTCTGCTCCGCATCAATGTGAAGGGCCTTCTTAGGACAATCAAAAGACATATGACCTCCTTTATAGCTGAAGCATTTCGGTCCTGACTTTGTTGAATCTCCAACAGTCGTTCTTGGCTTTTGATCTCTGGTGGAAGGCGTTCCGCTAGAAGGAGCGTACTGCTTTTTGTTCTGCTCACCAAATTGGGAACTGAACTTTCTAGATGCAGACTTAAGATAATCCTCAAATTCTAAGGCTAATTGATAAGCTTCTTCAACTAATGATAGAACATGTGTGATCATCTCTCTCTTTATATCAGCCCTCAATCCTATTTTGAGTCTAGAGAGTGCAACTTCAGGCTCTTCCTTGACATCGTATCGGATCCTAAGCTCATCAAACCTGCTCATGTACTCTTGGACCGACATGTTTCCATGTTTCAGTCTGGACAATGGATCTAATAAGTGTGACGTATTTTTCAGTGGAAGATATTTTTGTTGAAGTTTAGATTTCATTTCAATCCAAGTGCCAATAGGTTCACCTCCAATTCTTTCTATTTGTCACTCCACGATTGTCCAATACATCTTGGTTTGTCCGACAAGCTTCCTCTTGGCAAACATGACCCTTCTTTGATCATTCATGTTATACCAATCAAAATAGTATTTCATGTTAATCAACCAATCACTAAATGCAATGGGTCATGTCTACCGTCGTATGAGGGGGGTTCAACCTTGACTTGTTTTGTGATATCGTCCTCTCGATTTCTATCTTCACGTCTAAACATATCATTCCGATCATACACATCAGCTGCTCGCGCACGGATATTGTTACGTCTAGGAATGTTTCTTCTAGGGTCATTTCTAGGGTCGTCAAATCTATTCCTATGTGGAGGAACTCTAAACACATACATATCGTTGACCTAACCCTCTCGCGGATGTGTCTTTCTTCCCCATGTATGTCATCAAAGTGAAACTCATTCGCTTCCGCACGGTTAATCTCAAGATGTGATGTCTTCTTATTTTCTAACACAATGGCCCTAGCATCGAAATTTTGCAATTGAGTTATTATAAAATCAAATCTTGCAGCATTAGGGTCAAATGGAGACTCGTGGGTTTGTGCAGAAGACGAAGCATCCTTAGATTGTGTGTTAACGCTCGACATGATTTTCACGTAATTCTTACCGCAATGAACCGAGGCTCTGATACCAAATCTGACGTTGGAACTACGAGACTAGTGCATGCAAAGTGAAATGCAAACTAGCAATGAACAAACACCTTAAGATCAGACAAAATAATTGCGATAACAAATTATATTTAAATCTTAGGCTTAATCTGCAGTAAAGAGAAGTCAATCATATGAAGTAAAGAGAAGTCAATCATATGATCCATTTAATTAGTGAAATGGCAAGGGGAAATATTCAGAAGAAATCATCTTATAAGCTAGAAGAATTAGCTAAAGATACAGTATTAGTAGATGAGAATAGAGAAGTAACGACTTTAAAAGTAGAAACGCAGAGAAAGGTTTTGAATCTAAAACGTTTATCATCAGTAACAAAAAGAATATGAAATACATGAAATACAACTAAATAAAATTACAAGAAAAAGGGCGTAGTGGACAATTTCGGTCAAGAAAATCCAAGAAGTAGGAAGAAAACATTTACCATGATGGTGAGTTTACAATGGATGGCATTTATAAAATCAAAGTGAATGATTAAATTGGAAGTGTCTTCTGGTACCAAGTGAACAGAGAATACTCGTGATGTTGAATGGAAAATTTATATAATGGTTTTCTGGGTAACCATGCTATATGAGTCGGAATATAGGTAAATTAAGAAGCACCAAGTACCGGAAATTAGCATAGGATAGATGATTTCACAAGCTAGGAGATTGTAGTTGTAGAAGCTACCAGGATTAAAGAGAGAGAAAATTAACTTGAATCGAGGCAATGGGAAAAGGAATTGTAGTTATTAATGCCATAGAAGAGGAGGTCCTAGTAGAGATGAATGAAAAGGATTTGTATAACCGACATGGTTAACTGATATCATTATAAAAAAAAGTAGTTGTGCTTATCATTTAGATTTAGAAATGATAAGCTTGGATTAAATATGCCGCATGTCAAAGACATATGTTGATTGTTTACTTCAATTTTATCCAATAATATTATTCTTTGATAAACATTCTCTTAATTTATTCAAAGCAGGTTTATTTTGATGATTAGAGCAGCAGTTATTAGACAAAAACTGTAGCGCAGCTTGGTAGCACGTTTCTTTTGGGTACAAAATGTCACGGGGTCAAATCCTGTAATCCCTACCTATTACTTCTCCTACGGGCGGTAACGAGGGATTAATTGAGTGAGATCGATTAAATAAAATTGGACATAATCTTTCATTTTTGCATACATTGATATGCAAGACGCATTGGGGGTCCAAAAAAAAAACCTTTTCTTTACAATCTTATCTCCTTTTCATAAGAAAGCGCTCTTAGTTCAGTTCGGTAGAACGCGGGTCTCCAAAACCCGATGTCGTAGGTTCAAATCCTACAGAGCGTGATTCGGTTTATGTTATTTCGAATCAAAAAAAAACTTAACAAAACACAGTTGAATTGCAACTTTAATTTGACCTCCTACGACTAGGCAAATGTGCTTCTATATGAGATTGGATATCAATGTAGCTCCAAGTTTCTAAAAAACTGGTAGATGTTTGAAAAGCTTAGTAGACAATGTCTACAAAAATTATCTAGACATCTATGACGAAATGCAAGAGTTTGAAAACTAATGTTGCACCGGATCTCCAAAGTACAGAAAGGACATTGGAATGAAATAAGTACATTACTCTCTGGTCAAATCGTTACCCTCTAATCAATTCTAAAATTATGTAAACTTGATGGCTAGAATTTCTTAGCTTTTACTGCCTTTACCTTGTCCAATTCTGCAATTAATACAAACTGTGGATGGCTCTCTCATACATAGTAGTAAAGAAATTTTTAACTGTGTGCACATGGCCGCCTTAACTCGTTAAAAATGTTTTATCATATCGGAAGGAATTAGTGGGATGTATTAGTGGTGTCTTAGTGGGATGTTTTCGCAGTTATGCTGGGTTACAATATGTAAAGATACTTTATCCCTGGCTTGGAACTTTCTATGTTTTATCATTCGCTCTTTAATGAAGCAACATGATCTTCACCATTATTTCAAAGAAAACAACAAAAGAAATTGAATCTTCGGAGTTTCATATATTGCACATACTAAGATGGTCGTTATAATATCTAGAAACCAACCATTCTAAAAGCTTCATGTGCAAGATCCCCAAAAAACAACTTGGAGGCAAGACACATACTTGTGCTAGAGGGGATATCCGAGGACTGATGCCTCCCTCACGCTCCATATGAGCAATAGTGCATGCTATCCTTAGCTCTCTAGTCAGTATAACAAAATGCAGAATAATAATTAGGTAAACGAATTATGTATTTCAAGTATGAAAAGATTTAGATAGTTGCTCCAAAAATACAAGATACTAACTTTAATGTTTCACCACCAAGGATAGCTGCAAGAAAGAGGCCATCAGGCTTCAATGCCAATCGACACTATCAAAATAGGATATCACATACAGCAGTTAGGCTATGATGGATGTAAAAGGCAAAAGAGATGACTGATAAATTATGTGCATCAAAGAAAGGAAAGCATATAACCAGTTTTAGAAGGTATACCTGTATCATGGCTCCAGGAAGATCATTTGTCCAATGAAGCCCTAAACAACTGATTACCAATTCTAAGGAGCTTCAAAAAGAGAAATGCCTTGGTGATTAACAAACAATGCTCCTCGTGTATCAAAGCACTCAAATTTTTTTGTATAATTGCATTCTTTAAAAGACAGTTAAATATCTACACCTTTCTTTCATAGGAAGAAATTCCTCATCTCCAACAACATATGAAGTCTCTAGGTTGCCACTAGAGATATCTGAATCCTTTAAATGCTTAATCATATCAATTGACATATCCATCATGATAAGCTTTTCTATACCACCTGTCATCAAAGAAACTTAATATTAGTGAATGAAATTTCATCAAATAAATAAATAAAAAGTTGTCATCTTTTGTTTAAAAAAAAGTTTCAGCCATATCTGAAATCATGTCAGGGTCAATTTCTTTTTCTAATTGCGATTCCATGAATGCAAGAAAATTTAAAATTATTGCTCACAATAGCTAATTTGTTGTTACAAGAAAATCATAAGATGTAAGATGCAAGAAACAGAATTTTTTTTTAAAAGGCAAAGGAATAATAGAGCTATTAACTTGACAAGAAAGAATTTATCTTCCAGTGAGATTTATTGTCTTGGTGATAATTAACAGCACTATTGTTATTATTGCCACCAAAGGTAGAATGTTTATAACCAGAGGCAAGGAGATCCACTATAGTTTGGGGTTAAAATTTGGGAACTATCTGTTATCTTGTTCTTTGTCTTGCACTAATGTAGCTGACATAAGAATTGATGTTCTCTTTCTAGTTAATAAGACAGATATAAAGGACAAGGTCGCTGACATGGGAGAGTGATGATGGAAATGATTGCACATATTACAATCAGATAGAAGTGTTATTTTTCTTAAAATTAAATTCCTTCAAAATTATCTGTATAGTTAACATATGGAAAAAAATGCAACTCACCTCGTCCTTGTAATAAATGCCTTATAGCTTCTGAGGCACCTCCCAAACATAATGCAGTAGGAAATGTTCTTTTGCAATCCTGCAAATGAATTGAATTTTTTTTAATGCAATTAAATTTCTAAACAAAATCCTAGTCTAGTATAGATAAGGTAACTAATATATGTTCTAAATAAAGGTTACAAAAACCTTGTGACTAAAAATCATAATATCAAAGGCACCACCTGATGCATATTCTCAAAGTTTACAGCTTTTTAAATCTAATATAGAGATTCCTTTTCTTCTCATCCTTAATGGTAACCAATCATCTTGCTGAAATTTATTTCTCAATTTCATACCAAATGTTTTGGCATTTCATATGGAGTAAGAATAAAAAATCATCAATGGAAGAAAAAACATACACAATTGTGGGCTGAGGTACATATTACAATTTCTTTACAAGCAATATTCTCACACCCAATCAATGCATCAGAATTGTTCGACATGCTTTCAGAATGCAACAAAAATTCCCTTGTAATTAACTCTCTGCGTTGCACTCACAAAGAACTAAGCAACTTGGTCTTTTATAACAACAGAGAAGATCGGTATATCTATTCCACAACCCACGATTTAACATCATTATTGGCAACAAACATGATTGAAGCAATTGCGTCAATTCAATCCTAACTACAATTTCCCGAAATTAAAAGTAATTGAGTTAGGACTCTAATTGGACTCCACCAGTGTCGCGCCACAGCAAAGATGCCAACTTTCCAAAAAATGGCACAGTGATTACGACTCTTGGAGACCTTACCACTCCATACTCTGCACACTTTGCTAATAGAAAGATGGTGTGTTACATTGAAACATTTCATACACAACTTCAAGAAACAACTATGATTCAAAAGCATGAAAATTTGACGTGGATGTGTGAGCTTTTACCTCTAAGCGATCTAAGAGGTTTTCGGCAACGGAGTCGACGAACTCATCGTTGCCCCTCATCAGCCACGCAGCTCGATCCCTCTGCCAGATTCACAAACTATGATTAATAGAAAGATTAGGGTTTTGTACAGTGACAGTGAGAAACTGACTCAAAGAAAGGGAAAGGGACCTGCTTTCTTTTGAGATCTCGATCGAAGACCTTAAGCCGAGAGCTCTGGGATTCATCGCCATCGCCAGTGGAGAAACAAGCGAGGAGAGAGAAGAGGGGATTAGGGTTTCGCTTTCTTCCCAGATCTCGAACCAAAGCTCTCCCCAAATTGAACATGGCCAATT
This sequence comes from Agapanthus africanus, assembly GCA_030015575.1. Classification (NCBI taxonomy): domain Eukaryota; kingdom Viridiplantae; phylum Streptophyta; class Magnoliopsida; order Asparagales; family Amaryllidaceae; genus Agapanthus; species Agapanthus africanus. The sequence continues at coordinate 718,342,507 of CM057337.1, forward strand.
TTTAGAAGAGGCGTTGGGTTAGGACAAACGTTGGGGTTCAAGTCTCTTGAAGTTTTCTCTTTTCTTAAAAAGTGGGGAAAATTTACATATAAACCCAATAATTTTTGTTATTTATATTCCCTACTTAATCTCTAGATTTATTCTATTTTAATCCTTACTTTCTTTGTTATTTAAATTTTATTTTCCCTTATAACCAACAATTAAGCTAATGATACAAGTATTAGTAAAATGTAGATAAATGAATAAACATCTAAAGTATATAGAGATTTTAATAAAATTGAAGCCTAATTAGAATTTACAATCATTCCTTCATAAATAATTCTTAAAATCACTTTCACGCGCATTGTCACGCCCTGCTTCCCAAAATACGGAAAACGAGGGATGACTAGGCCGGCCATGCTCCTACGGTCAAGGAATAATCCCGCCGTAGTCACGCTTCGGCTTCTAGCATTACATAGTAATCAGTAAGCAAAGCACAGCAGTATAGGAACTACATCACTAAATTATTACATTAAAATCCATTGTTCACAAATTACAAATAAACAAGAAGAGTTACTAACCAAGTTCAATTACACGATCTCTTTATGGAAAGCAGGAAAGAAAGAAAAGTACTCCAGACTAGATCTCCGTCAGCTCGAAAGGTAAATCCGTCTCCTGCGCTGGTTCTTCCACGGGATCTGACCATGCATACTCAGGTCGTCAGAGCGACGTAATAGCAATTTATATAATAATGATGTGAAACAAGTAAATACGGTAATAACAGTGAAAGTACAATGCGTGTAATCGCTATGTCGCTATATAATGCAAGGTATGATCTGTGTCTCTATCGGTCTCTAAGTCATGTTTGAAATCGTATAGTGGAAAGGAGGATCATGTTTAACAGGAGTCTCGTACATACACGAGACAGCGGCCCACATGCCTGGGACATAACCCTATCAGCCGGATCGCTAGATCCTACCTAATATATATATCACTGCTCGAATGATCATCCTCTAAAACACGGTCCCGCTAAATAAGATTCTCTTTCCACTTCGATTTCCCCTTTTTCCCCGGGTTTACACTATTTATGATTTTGATTTAGTCGTGTACAAATATACCAATGGCACGGTTTTATCACTGTTCACTGTATCAATCACTGTCACGAATCATTCACTTTCCATTGGGGTACTCGACACTCCTAAACCAATATCATTCACGCACGATAATGCAATATCCACTGAACACTAACATGCACTAACACTATGTATATGGCAAATGGGGTAAGATATGTGTATGTATGCCATTAACAAGCCATGTATGTTATGAACCAATATACACGTCATCAACTTACAAAAATTGCATAAATTCATATGTTCGGAATTTAACGAAATGATACAGATAAGATAATAAGCACACTCTGTCAGCAGTTCATCAAAATTAGTTTCAGTTCGATTGGGTTTCCGGTATTCAAGTTACAGCCGTTTCATTTTAAGTGCTCGCGACAGGAAATTCAGTTTCTGAACTGAACGTCCGTTTCGCGACACGAATTTGACCCGGTTGGGTTCAGAATTTAGCAACTCTACAGTTGAATAAAACCTAGTATTTTCAATAGGGTGTTCAACGCAACAGTCGGATTCTCAATCGCGTCTGTACGTCGAAAATTATACACTGTTTAACACTAGTTTGTCACTTCTGAATCTGTTTTGGACTGTTATACGTCTTGTCCTTTTAATTTACAAATTAAATAGCAAACGACGATGAAACTACTTGTGTTATTTAGCTAACAGATTCACCTCTAATAACCTGCAGAGTTCCGCAACACACGAATTCAGGAAACAATGTGGTACGCATTACGGGACAATAAACAGTAACCAGAGTCGCTCTGGACTGCAGTCTAGAGCCGCACTCCGATCCAAATATCGTCACAATTTCAGTACAGAAACCATTAGAAACTTGTATAAGGTTATAGTTCGTTGAGTCGGCTTCGATTTAATCCCTCGAACGCATCATTCCAGTATGTACATAATTTATGGTGATTTTAACAATTTTCAGATACGGGAAATTTTCAGTTTTACGGGTATATTTGGGGGTATTCGTTTTAGTCATTAACAGTTGTGATTTCCAGTGAAATTTATGCAAGATATTCATTATCACGCGGGCCAGCATAGGAAATCCAATTCCGTCAAATTAGATGAATATTTTCATTGGGATCATGCATCGAACAGGTATGTCATATAATTTATCGGAAATTGTAAATTTGTAATTTATACAATTTGAGTTTGTAACACGAATAGATTAGCATGTAGCAAGTAAAATACTTGCCTGGAAATGTTTCGTGGATGCACGGCGGAGGCAACGTCACGAACGCGCGATGAACGGCGTGAATTGGTTTGCACGACCTTGGCTCGCGATACGGGTTTGATGTCGGAGCTGCCTGGAGACGTCTTGTGCTTGCTGGAAGCGGAGGGGTGCTCAGTGGTTCTCTGCGAGTGCGCTGGGGTCGACGACGGTCGGCGACAGCGCTCTGGCGATGGGCAACAGTGGGATGCGTGGATGTGTTGTGGATTTTTGTGTTTTGAAGATAGAGAGAGAGTAGGTAGAGGCTCAGGTGTGGACTTTTGGGAGGAGGTGGAGGAGATACTGATGACGAGGAGGGTGTAGGATGGTCGACGATGTGGTGGGGTTCGCCGGCGAGAGGGTGCCGGGTGGCTGTGGTGGCGTGCAGGGATTCTCGGTTAGGTTGAGAGAGCTCGGTGGTGGAGTGAGTCAGGGGCTCTGTTGGTGGAGAGGAGTGAGCGAGAGAGGAGTACGAACTGGTGGGGTCGTCGGCGGCGTTGTCGTCGTCGGTGTAGAGATGGAGGCAGTGGGTTTCGTAGTGGGTTGAGAGAGAGGAGGTTTGAGAGTTGGAGAGTTTGAGAGAGTGAGGAGTAAGAGGAGACGAGGGGAGTAGGTTGAGTAGATCGCGAGGGGACGCGCGAGTCGTGGGGAAACGGCTTGCGACGTGGCCGCAAGAAGCGGAACGGAGAAAGAGCGAGCGGGAAAAGAGATATAGACGTTGGGGAGAAGGAGGTACTGTAGCGGGTCGGGTCGGGTTTGAGCGGCTGGGCTTGGGCCAGGGTTTTAAAATTTAATAAATTCCCTTTTCTATTTCCCGTGGGCTGAGGAGGGGACGGGCCGAGGTTTAAATTTAAATGTTAAATGTTTTATTTTCATTTGTTGGGCTGGGGTTTAAATCTAAATGTTAATGTTTTATTTAAATTGGTTTATGTTTAGAAGTTTTGTTTTAAATTTAGGTTTGGTCTGTGATTGGTTTTAGAAAATAAATACTATAACTTAAGCACTAATCCTCACACAAAAATAATGATACGGAAAAAGAAATGATATTCGGAAACTTGGGAAAATAGGGAAAACTTTATTGAAGGAAACGGGGATTTACATCATACCCCCCTTACAGAAATTTCGTCCTCGAAATTTAACAAGGATACAAAGAAACAAGGTACTAAACAAAGAGATGTGGATAACGAGCACGGATATCTTCCTCCCGCTCCCAGGTGGATTCTCCTGGGGAATGACCGCCCCAAGACACTCGGACTAACGGAATGACCTTATTCTTCAGCACTTTCTCTCTGCAGTCGAGAATGGTAGTGGGCTGCTCCTCGTATGATAGATCGGTACCCAAAACTAGCTCCGAATAGTCCAGGACATGGCTCTCATCCCGAACATAACGCCGCAACTGTGACACGTGGAAGGTATTGTGCACACCAGCTGGCGATGGAGGCAAGGCAAGTCGGTAGGCCACCTCTCCTGCTCGCTCTAGCACCTCCAAAGGTTCGATAAAACGGGTACTGAGCTTTCCCTGACCTCCGAACCTGATAACTCCACGGGTAGGGGAAATTTTCAAGAACACGTGATCTCCGACTTCGAATTCTAGTGCCCTCCTACTGGTATCTGCCCAACTCTTCTGTCGATCCCGAGCCGTCTTAATACGCTGCCTGATCATTTGTACCTTGTCGACTGTCTGAACAATGAGCTCGGGGACCAGTAATCTTCGCTCCCCCACATCATCCCAACATACTGGGGATCGACACTTCCGCCCGTAAAGCATTTCGAAAGGAGCCATCTGGATGCTAGCCTGATAACTGTTGTTATAAGAAAACTCGACTAGATGCAGATGGTCCTCCCAGGAACCCTGAAAGTCCAACATACAGGCTCTCAACATATCCTCGAGCGTCTGAATCGTACGCTCGGATTGTCCATCCGTCTGCGGGTGATAAGCTGTGCTGAATTTGAGGCTGGTACCCAAGCTCTCCTGTAAGCTCCTCCAAAAGTGCGACACGAATCTGGTGTCCCGATCTGACACAATGCTGACTGGAACACCGTGAAGTTGCACTATCTCCTGCATATATCTCTCTGCAAGTGACTCTGTCGACTGTCCCACTCGGAATGGTATGAAGTGTGCAGCTTTCGTGAGGCGATTGACGATAACCCAAATGGCGTTATTGCCCCTAGGGCTCCGTGGTAAGGCTGTCACGAAATCTATGGTAATGTGCTCCCACTTCCATTCTGGTATCGGCAGTGGTTGTAACAATCCCGCTGTCCTCTGATACTCCGCCTTCACCTGCTGGCATACCAGGCACCTGGATACGAACCTCGCAATTTCCCGCTTCATTCCATTCCACCAAAAGTGCTGCTTTAGATCCCGATACATCTTTGTACCTCCCGGATGCATAGAATAAGCTGAACCATGCGCTTCAGCCAGTACTTCTTTTCGGACATCTCCCTTGGGTACGCAGAGTCTGCTACCGAATCTCAGAGAGCCATCTTTGTAGGGTTACTAGGCACACTAACGAGACTCAACAAGGCATCGACCATGCCAAAAATAAATTTTTATGTGCCGAATAACACTAAGCAAGATCGTTAACTAGGGTTTAGGCGAAACAATTAGCAAGTAAACATCTTTACTCTAAAGAGAATACGAAATACAGCCTTTGTAGATCGGTCCTTCGCTTCTAAAGCTCCTTGATGAAGTCCCTTCGCTGCGATCAAGGTTCTTCCGGGCTCTTGCATGGCTTCACGACGCGTGGGATGCGACTTTGCTTGAAGTCTCCGAGGCCGAAGATGATCTACGTCGAGGGAATTCCGACTCAAGCTCCTACTTCACTAATTTGAGAATTAGTGAAGGAAACACCCTATACAAGAGTGCTAGTCTTGATGAGGATGGAGAAATAGGAAGTGGGTTCTCTTTGGATTTTTAATTCTCACAAAGTTTCACTCTTTTTCAAAACCCTAGCAAGCTATTTCTTTTGCTCAATAAAGAAGATGAACAAAAGAAAGGAATGAGGATAATAATCAAGTGAGAAGAGTAACCATGGTGAGTGAGTATCATATACTAACCCTTGTAGAGACTTCACCCTAGGCTAATGGTTATGGTTGGGTTAATAAAAATCCATAGTAAAAACAAAATCAAGTTGGATTATTCAATCCATCCACAAGCTTCATGTATTTACAAATCCTCCACTTGATTTTGCAATTACTTTAAATATTAAAAACCCAAAATAAACATTAGCATAGTGTAAGTCTCATACACCCATGGATTGTGTATCATCAACCATGATACAATATGATAACACATTTTAACATATATCATATACATGTTAAAATAATGTGCATGTGAGAAAAACCCTAAAGTGAACAAGTGTTAGCAAATGTAAATTAGTATATCTAATATACAATTATACACTTAATTATTAAATCAACACTTGACTTAATAATCTGGTCATATCTCATATAACCGGCTAACATCCATCGTATCGACTTATCGAATCAACACTTGATTCGATAACCCGGTCATATCATATATAACCTGACCGATACAAAAAGTCGCGAGGATAGTATACGGTATCACATACACGCATTTATTCTCGGTCTCGCACATATCACATACGTGCTCCTATTTCGTTTCGCCTGAGCCAGTAAAACCTCTGTGTAGGACTCTAAAGACTCGTCAATATGCCGGCAGTAGGTGATGATCACATCACGCACCCACAAGCTGTCAGCGGTACTAGCTGGACGTAACGGCCACCGGGTATTGAGCGATCAGAAGATCAGTAAGCAAGCCCGCTCCAACTCTTGTGAAAGCCTGCCGGTAACACTTCCTGTTGGAGATAGTGCCCTCAGAGTCAATTATTGGATCACAGGCACGTGATTGCAATGATTGAGGGAGGACCTATCCCGGTAGGACAGTCTTACTTGAGATGATAGTATACTATCTGGTTTATCTTTATCATCGTGTACTGCTTTAGGTGACCTTACGAGTCGCTATTACACGTTGATAGAGCCCCTAGGATTCTTGCTTGACTACCAGCAGTATGAGGGCGATCATATACGTGAGAGCTGGAGTCTATAAGCACATCCTTAAAAGGTCCCTAGTCGTGGGAGTTTCGAGACTGGGCATCGATACTCCATTAGTAGACTAGTGTATACAGTCGAGACCCCGACGAGGGGCGGTGGCCGGTCTCACAAGCCATTGGTGTCAGTTGGTTCACCTAAGATGTATACATGTGCTCATTGGGTTATGAGTACACCGGACAGGACTCGCCGGGAACCTGCTAGTTGGGATTATACCAGACGTCAGATAGCAGTTCCCTGGTGACATGTGTACAGGTTAGTTCATCGACCTGAGATCGTCATTTGTCTCGTGTGAGTTCCCACTGTGCTTTGACTACTGCCCTACCACGGCTCAAAGGAGTCGTGCAAACAGGTTTTACTTGGGTACAGTCCCGAGCCACATAGAGGCAGTGAGCGGATCTGCAGGGGTTCGTCTCTCCCGGTATTGGGGGTGAGGTCGCCCCGTGTCTAAGAGAGCCATTACACAAAGCCCTCGGCCGAGGCAGGAGATTTACTGGTAGGTATTCCAGTAGTATCTCAGGGTGTTCTGGGCTTCACTCCGACACGACTTGTACCGCTTTTGGGAGTCTGACTTTTACCAACCCCCTAGGCCCGCCATGCGATACTCATAGACGAATGGACTGGACTGTACGGATATTGTCACTGACAGGCTCAGTAGGGTGTCAGGATGAGTTCGCTCATCGACGTCCCTTTTGGTCAATAGCTGGTAGCCCGTCACGTATGGCTAATACTTCTGACGTGCTAGTGGTTAAATCCACAGCCATAGTATTGACGAGTCTTTAGAGTCCACCACACTCAGTTACTCAAGTTTCGGGCGAAACGCTGTAGAGGCCGTATGGAGATATGGCAGGGTTCGATCAGATACGTGCGGTATTGCACGGATCGTGATCGGACGGATTTTACTAGCCGGCTTTGGTTTAAGCCGGATCCTAGTATTAGACAATGTAGTTTTGTCTCTTTGCATTTGTGTTCAGTAGGAATACATATGCGGGCATGTATATGCAGTAGCGGGGTTTTCCTGTGATTTATTACAGGATCAGTTTTTTGAAGTTGCCAGTTTGCATTCCGTTCCGACCGGTTTTTCTTTGTTCTTTCGCGGCCGGACTTTTCGTTGGAGGGGGTTATTTGCAAGTTTGCAAATAACATTTGTGGAAGGGGGTTTCTTGCATTTGTAGCTTCATCATGATGAGATTCTTTATTAGTCTTTTCCTTTGCTTTTTGAGATGAGAAAGGATTTGAATTTGATTTGATATTATGATCATGGTTTTGGGTGTGGTCACCATTATTCTTCTACTACACTCACCTCCCTCATGTATTATGTTTTCCCTCACCATTTCTCCTTAAGGGGCTGGCCACACTTGAGGGGAGAGGATGAGAAAGATTTCTTTTGGATGAGGGAAATTATTCATCTCTCATTTTTCTCATGCTTCACAAATACACCTTCCTCCTCTCCAAAGTTCACTCTCTTCTCCAACATCCATGGCAACTTCATAAACCCTAAAAGAGACAAGCTTCTACACTAGCCTACAGTACCCTTGGACGCGTCGGCTTGCCAACTTCGCGCCTGAGTTGCCTCGGTCCAGAGGTGGGAGCCCGTAAAAGAATTTGTCTACGTGGTGCCCTTTCCGACGAGGAGGTGACGGACGGAGATTCCGCGGGAGATCGGAGTGGAGACGAAGACCGAAGGACACGGATCACTTGGTATAACTCTCTACCCATTCTCTTGATAGCTAAGATTAGGTTAATGGTTACGATCCGGGTATATTGTCCGCGGTAGCGCCGGTTTAAAGTTAAGAAAAATTTTGATTCCGCTTTTTGGCCTCGAGTAGACGGTCGGGGCGCTGCCGTGGCGCAACATGGTATCAGAGCCACTCCATTAACCTAGTCTAGCTTGTACTAGTATGTTTAAAGCTTCGATCGAACAAAAATCCCAAACCGCATTTTCATGTATATCAGTTTCTGTCGAAATTTTTTGGGCTCTAAAAATTTTTCAGGTTGTTGCAGAATTATGTACATGGAATTATAAGAACACTGTGAAAATTTGGTAGTGTGATCCCTCCATACGACCGCGGAACCGCGGCCATAACCCCTATTTGGCCGCGGTTCCGCCGCAGTATTGAGTCTTCATTTCACCAATTTTTTGTAGTGGGCTTTTGGACTGAAAATAGGGGTTTTGGTATATTTTTTTTGGGCCCAGAATTTCTTTATGTGCTACAGTAATGCTTGGGGCCCACTTGGTAAAATTTAATCGATCGGATATTTTAAACACATTAGTTCACAGTATTTACATTATATCTGCGACCGTGAATGTCGCTCGATCGGTAAATCCAGTCTATCTACTATAGCCCTTTTAGACGGATTTGTGAACGTGACATTCACGTTGATGTTCTGTGATTGTGCTGTGTTGTTGCGGATCCGTCGTGGGGATAGCCTGGTTGCAGTGGTAGTACTATTTTGTTTATATATGTACATTTGATATTGCGGGGCGAGCGTCCAACATGTGGACTGCCGTCACTACCTGTTTGTATTATTCTTTTGGGGCACGACCGGGTCGAGATCGATGTACCCGTTGTATGTATATTTTACTTTCTGTACTAGGATTGCCCCATGGAGGGGTGCACGGGTAGCCGGGTTCTAGAGGGCAACGAGCCCGCATCTCATGGAATTGAGACGGAGGGGGCTTTACTATAGAATTGGCGGGCTATTCGCTGCACTCGTAGGGGGTACAGGTTGACCCAGGAGGGGTGCCCAAGTTACCGGATTCCGTGAAGTGCTGGGTGGTCCATTCACGTTGCTGAAGGGGGCTGCCTCGCTTCAGGTTTTGGCGGGTAACTTGCCGCGCCCGTAGGGGTCTAGGATTTTCTTTGCACAGGCTGTCCACACGACCAGGGGAACGTCGGGTTTCAATAGCGGCTCTATGAAACCCGGGGATCCCAGATATCTGTATTGTTCTGTGATGCTGGTTACATTTCTGTGATGTTGCATTTTATCACGCCTTGAGTGAAAATTATATATTATATATATACTAGTAGATGTTGTATATGTTTTGCATCCGTGCTAGTCCAGTCCCCGCTTTGTCGTTAGTTAAGTAACCTAACGGGTGATGATGGGACCCAGTGGCGAATGCGGATGGCATATACGTATATCATTATTTTCGTTCTTTATTGGTGTGATCAATTGATGGGACTGCATTGATTCGGATCAGTGCAAGCTAAACAAACCTATTCTGATGTTGTTGGAACATTTTTCAAAAAGCTGTTGTTGCAAGGACGTTCACTTTTGTTTTGCACAGTGGTATTCAGTTGGAATATCCTGCTCCTCAGTCGACGAGGCAAGGGCCGGGATCCCTTCACCGGGAGTGACCCCTTGGACAGAAGTTTGCGTCAGGGCAATAACTTCACTATAGCCGATTATTTTTTGCTTTGCATCGTGGTATTCAGTTGGAATATCCTGCACCTCATTCTACGGGGAAAGAGCCGAGATCCCTTCACCGGGAGTGACCTCTTTAGCAAAGGTTTTCGTCACTATATTTTTATAAAAAGTTATGCAGTTCCTTCAACGATATCAAGTTCATTACGTTAAAAGTTTTTCGCCAAAAACTAGACGTAGCCCTCCGTCATTTCTTACAAGTATTACTTAGTATTCGTGCTGCGTTTGTTGACTGTGTCAAGGCGTAGTGTGCGGTAGCTAAGTAGTGTTTGTTTGTAGCATATTAATGGGATTGTTTAGGACAGTCGTGCGGCCTTGTTGACTGTGTCAAGGGCTCGTATGGATGGGTTTAATGCAATCCAGGATAATGACGGGTTGAACTTGACTAGGACTCTTTGATTTGTTGACTGTGTCAAGGTCACTTGAGTCCTAGGGGTAAAAATCACATCGGGAGTTTCTAAAGAAACTGAAACTTGCCAGATATGCGCATACCTTCTGGAGTGTGATAACGTGAGCGGATTCCATCACATTATCATGCGATGATAGTTGGATCCCGATTCCCACTGATGAGTTGGTTTACTCCTCGGGTGATCCCGGCTAATTCTTCTTTCAGGTTTGGGGAAGAATTTGACGTTACAGTGGGAGGTTTCCAGATTAGATAAAGTAATAACCATTCTGATCTAGGTTAGAGTGCACGCTGAGTGTTTCTTTTCTCTCTCTCTTTGGCAGCGACCATTGACCCGACCCTAGACTATGACTCAGTGACCAAGTTGACCGAACCTTCTTAACACTGGCTTTTGGATTGTTAGAGTTGCAAACCTCATTGCCACTCCTACTTTTACCCTTTTCTCCAGGATACCCCGTATTACTACGAACATCCACTTCTATTGGACAAAACCATCGTATGGTTATATACGAACTCGAAGTTATTCGAGGATGGTTTCCGGTTCTGGAGAAAAAGAATAGGACTATTCAGTTGACTTTTCCTTTTACCTTCTCTCTCAGATTGCGAGTACTCCTTGGCTTAGGAGATAGTACACCTATTACGCAAATTGGATAGTCTTCTTCCAAACCTTAGGCTGGTGCCGAACGGTGGGGAATGAAGAAAACCAATTAACCTAAACGGTGTACAGAAGGTATTAAGTAAAGACAAAGAAAGGGATTAGTAAGAGGGCAAAGTAAATTGCGACTGCTATTCACGACCAAACCAAGTATTTCTTCGCCAATCCTAAATCACCTTTGTATTTCTCCAGAACACTCCGTATCACTACGAAGATCCCAAGTTTATTGGATAATCCATCGTATGGTTATATACGAACTCGAAAGAAACTTGTTCCAGTTCGGGGATGGATTCTGGTTCAGGAGAAATAGGAATAAGGTTTATTCGGTTGTCTTTTATCTTCACCTTCTCTCGCATTGCGAGTGCTCCTAGGATTAGGACAGTACACCCATTATGCTTATTGGATAGTCTTCTTCCAAACCATAGGCTGGTGCCGAACGGTAGGAAACGAAGAAAACAATTTGGCCTAAAGGGGTGTACAGAAGGTAATGACTAAAGACATATAAAGGGATTTGGAGAGGTGGCAAAGAATTATACGGTTATAGTTGTGAATCTGGATAATGGAAGAGGCATTACTAGGAATACCGGGATACCCCATCGAAACATTTCAATGTTTCAGTTTCACTGTGTACTGTTAAAAGAAAACTGATTTCCCAATTAGCCCTTGCTCCAGGGTATGTATTTACCAGGTATGATTCTCACATCTGTATGGTTTTACAGATGATGAGTGGGAGTAAGTTATTGGGAATTAGGTGATCATCCTCATTATATCGGGATTCGTTGTAATTGGTGATATTTGAGGAAGTCACCTGGGTTGTTTGCCGGACGGCAAATATTTGGTTTTGAATATCCGTTGTTGTGCACCAATTTCAAATTGATATATCTGTACGTCTATTTTTATAGAGTGAGATATACCTTTTTGAAATTATGTCTATGACATTTACCTATATCAGTGGATGGTTTGGTAAGGAGCATTGAACAGCGGTGTAATTCTTTTTAACCATAAGTACAGTTTTCAACCTACGGCACACAACGATTGAGTTATCAGACTCAGAGGACTTATACAGAGTATTGTATATTGTCCAGTGTCCATTAGGACAGAGGGGTTGGTCCTCGTACTATATTCGGCTTACTTATGACTTCTCTAGTTTTTAGACAAGTGTTTCGTAGAAACACAAGGTCCGAATTTTGAGAAGTTATAGGTATAAGAATAAAGTGGAGAACCAAATGTTGCATGTATCGGGATTCTTCAAGATGAACGAAGATGTAGATACTTGTGGATGGTATTCAGTTGATAGTAATGATTAAGAGAACTTGTTTTTCTTTCAGGTTATTCATAATTGAAAGCATTCCTAAGTTGAGTAACGCTGATCGGCCTCCTTCCATTTAGTTGACATGCACTGGTGACAGCTGCATGATTTGAATCTGGTTCAATTAAATCAGTGCCTCTGTTTCTATATTGGATATAGAACAGTTCATATCTTAACGATGTTAAGGTACGGGGAGTTGTCCGGTTTATGCTTAAAACCAGACTCCGGATAACTCAAGGCACGTTTCTGTAATGGCTGTTTGTGGGTTGACCCAGGCTATGACGAGGGTTGACTTTCTACCATCTGGAAGATCAATAGTGATATTGTTCTTGACTCGCCACATTTTTAAAAGAAAAGGATTTTTCAGAAAACAGTAGTGAGAGTATGGTAGAACTGGAAGTGATTCCAGAACCGCAAACGATTACTGAAGATTTGATAAGAACCTAAAGATTCAATCTGATTTGACATTCCATTGGCCACTCCGCAGATAAAGTGGGTAACCTCAGGCACCCGAGAGGTACTTCGGTATGCTCAAGGACGGTGGCAGGGAGGTTCTTGTTTACCCAAACTTGCCATTGCTGTTGTTCCAGACTGTGAGACCCGGCAGGAGGATGAGTATAACATCGTTCTGAACTAGCTTTAGAAGTGTACGTCTGTATGACTCTGCCAGAGGGTTGTCGTAGTCAGTGGGAGCAGCGGAAGCATTGGTGGACAGGAGGCTTATGTCTATTTATAGACTAAAGCAGATATAACGGAGATAGATCATCTATTTCTGACGTGACAGTCATAGGTTTGACTTCATCAGAATAGGGGATGGATCTGTTAAGAAGGTAGTAGGGTGTGATGTCCTGGTATTTGGATGACATACACAGAGTAGGAAGTGAAATTCCTATACTACGATCGGTTATTCTTTGGTCGTCACTCAGTGATTTCTCCACATGGGACTTGGATTTAATGTCAAGACATTCTGGTCACTAGATCTATAATTTTAGACCTAGATTTGGGTGGTTTCCCAATCTGGGTACTTTGACAGCATTGTATGAGTATTTAGAATGGACGACTCCTGGCACGGTAGTGTACCTGCAGGTGATGGAGTCACCCTCTTTAAAGGTGTCTTACAGACTAAAGGGGAGAGGGATGTACATGATTGGCAGATCACTTGCTTAGGCAATTGAGTCAATCATGAGATGTCAAGTACCGCACCAGATGTTGTTCTTGCAGGAGATGCAATAAGTTGATATTAATCCAATCCTGGAGAAACAATCGGAAGCAGCTCTAGAACATAAGTGGATGTTCTAAGGATATGATAACGGCAGTCTCCTTCGGGAGACAGTTATCATTCCAGGCTTCCAAGGTGACCTGGATGACAGAGTGGCTGTCAGAGTTATAGTTTTCCCTCTAACGAGGGGCAGTATTTTAGACAGGTGGTCCGAGGGGATACTGAGGGAGGCATGGCGCAGGATACTGATTAAGTTCAGTTGACGATACAGTCTAAGAAGTTTGGATTTGGAGTTCATTTATGAGCTAGGTCCCATCAGACATCCAGACACATTCTAAGACAGGTATTGCTCATTTCGGGAGATGGCTTTCTCCGCGAACTTGAGATATAGAGAGACATAGAAAGAAACATCACAGCGGATCCACTCACTGAGGCTATTTCTCGAACGCAATAGTTTTGCGAACGAGTTTTGTGAGACTGACTAGTAGAGGAGTTGGGTGTTCGGTATCACACGGGCTGTGAGTATGCAACATCGCAATAATTAGCCTTGAGTGCAAATGGGAGATTGTTGGAGATAATGCCCTCAGAGTCAATTATTGGATCATAGGCACGTGATTGCAATGATTGAGGGAGGACCTATCCCGGTAGGACAGTCTTACTCGAGATGATAGTATGCTATCTAATTTATCTTTATCATCGTGTACTGCTTTAGGTGACTTTACGAGTCGCTATTACACGTTGATAGAGCCCCTAGGATTCTTGCTTGACTACCAGCAGTATGAGGGCGATCATATACGTGAGAGCTGGAGTCTATAAGCACATCCTTAAAAGGTCCCTAGTCGTGGGAGTTTCGAGACTGGGCATCGATACTCCATTAGTAGACTAGTGTATACAGTCGAGACCCCGACGAGGGGCGGTGGCCGGTCTCACAAGCCATTGGTGTCAGTTGGTTCACCTAAGATGTATACAGGTGCTCATTGGGTTATGAGTACACCGGACAGGACTCGCCGGGAACCTGCTAGTTGGGATTATACCAGACGTCAGATAGCAGTTCCCTGGTGACATGTGTACAGGTTAGTTCATCGACCTGAGATCGTCATTTGTCTCGTGTGAGTTCCAACTGTGCTTTGATTACTACCCTACCACGGCTCAAAGGAGTCGTGCAAACAGGTTTTACTTGGGTACAGTCCCGAGCCACATGGAGGCAGTGAGCGGATCTGCAGGGGTTCGTCTCTCCCGGTATTGGGGGTGAGGTCGCGCTGTGTCTAGGAGAGCTGTAGGGTTCCTAGGCACACTAATGAAGTCTCACAAGGCATCAAACATGGCTAATTCAAATTTTACGGGTGCCTACAAACCCTAATACGGATCGTTAACTAGATAAACTAGGCGATGCAAGCAAGTAAACGGAAATATAGCTAAAGGGAAGGGGCTACAACCTTTGTAGATCCGGTCCTCCACCTCCTATGCTCCGTGATGAAGTCCCCTCGCTGTCCAAATCGGATTCCGGACTCAAGCATCGGCTTCATCGAAGAAATGGGCGGGCTTGGTCGTCGGCTTCGATGCCGAAGATGATCTACGTCGAGGCATCACTAGATCAAGCTCCACCTTCACAAAGCCATGAAAACTTGTGAAGGAAACACCCTATACTACTTGGCAAGAGGTAGAGAATGAAGAAATAGGAGGTGGGTTCACTTTAGAATTGGATTTCTCACTCATATGCTCAACTTGCCATTGGTGAAGACAAGCTTCTTCATTTTGTTGAAGATGAAGAAGAAGAAGAAGATATATGATAAGTTATTTAAAAAGGAAAATAAAAAGAATACTTATCATGACTTCAACCATGATTTAGTGTAGAGATTTAACTAAGGTTAGATGAGTGGTTAGGGTTAGAGAAGAGACAAGAATGGTGGACTTGTTCAAAGCTTCAAGAAGCTTCAACAAAAAACAAACTAAGCCACCATTTCTTTTTCTCTTTATCTTTTCCAAAACAATAATAAATGGATAAATAAATAAGAGAAAAGAAACCCTAACCATTCACTAAACATGGTTTAATCTTTACACAAACCCAAATGAGCAAGTATCATCAAACATGATACAATCTTGTGCACAAAAATATATCATATACACAATGTGCACTTCAAGTGAGAAAATCCTTTTAAAGTGAACAAATACTAGTTAATGCAAAGTAATATATCAAATATATAATTATACATTAAATCATTAAATCAACACTTGATTCAATGATCCGGTCATGTCGCATATAACCGGCCAGTATCCAATGTATCGGCTTATCGAATCAATTCTTGATTCGATAACTAGGTTATATCGCATACAACCATTCGACACATTCATCGCGAGAATGAAATACGGTATCACATACACGCATTATTCTCGGTCCCGCACATATCTCATATGCGCTCCTATTTCGTTTCGCTTGAGCCAGGAAACCTCTGTGTAGGACTCTAAAGACTCGTCAATACGCCGGCAGCAGGTGATGATCAAATCAAACACCCACAAGCCGCAAGCGGTCTGCTAAACGTAACGGCCACCCGGGTATTGAGCGATCAGAAGATCGACGAGCAAGCCCGCTCACACTCCTGTGAATCCAACCAGTAACACTTACCGTACAGTCCGGTCTGTTCGTCTGATATGCCGCATATCTCGCCTAGGGGTGGTAAACGTCAGACCCCAGTAGCTCGATAAGTCATGCCGACGTGAAGTCCATGACATGTGTGAAACTACTGATAACACTTACCAGTAGGTCACTGCAACCCTGGCCAGGGATTTCCTGTTATGGCCGGTCGAGCATAGCGCAACATCAACCCCCAATACCGGGAGAGACGAATCCCCTCCTATCGCTCATTGCCTCCATGTGAATCGGGACTGTACCCAAAAACCACCTGTTTGCACGACTCAGTAGAGCCGTGGTAGGGTGGAAATCAAAGCACAGTGAGAGACACACAAGACTCTATGACGATCTCGGGTCAACAGACTAAGCTGTACCAGTGTCACCAGAGAACTGCCATCTGACGTGAGGTATAATACCATCTGGGAGTTCTCGGCGAGTCCGTTCAGTGTACCCAGTCTCCACTGAGCACCCGCATACCATCTCCGATGTCAAACACCAATGGATATGGGATCATCCATCGCCCATCACATGGGTCGAGAAGATATACGCTAGTCTACTCTGGAATATCGATGCCCCGTCTCGATATTCCCACGACTAGGAACATTGAAGGATGTACTCATGGGCTACCCAGGCCCCACTAGTATGATCTGCATCATAGTCCTGGAAGTCGAGTACACATCCTAAGGGCTTTATCAACATGTAATCAGAGAGACAGGAAGTATACATGTTAAGATAAAGAGCAACTAGATAGCATACTATCATGTCGAGCAAGAAAGTCCTACCTATATATGTCCCAGCATCCACTACAATATACATCCAATGTACAGTAATGGCCTCTAGGGCATACATATAACTAACAATCTCCCACTTGCACTAGGGCCATCTGTAGCAGTGGTTGCAGTATCACATACTCAACCATCCCATATAAGTCTCTCTCTGGGAAAAAGCCTTCGTGAGTGGATCCGCCGTGTTGTCCTCTTAGTCTACTCTCCTAACCTCGATCACCCCGGAGATCATCTATCTCCATGATCAGGTGATGCTGCCTCAGAATATGTCTGGGTCACTGATGGGACCAGGGTTCCTATGCCAAAGCCACAGTTCCATTGTCATACAATGGTAGAAACCTAGTTCATCTTATGAACCAATATACACCCAAACTTCCTCTTTGGTAGTATCCTTAATAGCGATGTTACCAGCCTTTATCGTCTAGTTTGCCACGGTATCTAGCTTGGAACTCTTCCAACATACCGTTCCTCCACTGAGGATAAAGACAACGCCTGTGACTGACATTCAGTCATCCTTGTCATCCTGGAACACTTCCAGTGATTCTCCCCAGGATCGATTGATACCATCTCACTACATCTTGTGAGAATCCTAGCATCTATCTCATAGATGAAAACTCAGGATTTAGGAGGTATCACTTTGATCCTATTGGAGAATCCTTGTGATAAGCGGAGATTGACCGTGCGTAGCATAGGAAACTCTTTTCCTATTAAGAGTATGTTGTCCACGTACAATACGAGGATGTCCACCTTACTCTCTACTACCTTTTTGTATATACAAGGTTCGTCTACTATTTTGATGAAGTCAAACACTTTGACTATTACATCAAAATAGACGTTCCAACTCCGCGATGCCTGCTTTATTCTATAAAGTAATCTTGCACACGTTTCCGCTGCTCCCACTGTTTACGAAGCCCTCTGGCTGTGTTCTTATAGACGCTCTCTTCTAAATCATTATTTAGAAAAGTAGTCATGGCACCCAACCACCAGATATCGTAGCCATGGTATGCAGCCGTGGCAAGTAGGATCCGGATGGACTTAAGCATAGCCACTGGAAAAGGTATCATCATTATCCATGTCTGGTTGATGACTAAAACCTTTAACAAGTCTAGCTTTGAAAGTCTTAACTTTTCTATCTACACCAAGTAATCTTCTCAAGATATACTTGCTCCTGATGGGGATTTAACCCTTCAGATATAGCAGCTAAAGTCCATACTTTGCTGGTGTACATGGATTCCATCTCAGATCGCTAAGCATGCAGCCATTCTTACAGAGTCCCTACTCTCGATGGCCAGCTCGAAACTAATTGGGTCATCATCTCATGATGCATTCCTCGCTCCCACTGTCATTGAGAAACCAAGGTATCTCTCAGGCGGATGAGGAACCCTACCAGATCGGCGGAGAGGCCGAGGTTCGTCGGGAACTATTGAATCCTTTAGTTCTGTCAAATCATCAGCCGTAGTTTTGTATAGCTGGAACCTTTCCAGTTCTACAGAACTGACCTTGCCTCGAGCTTGTCCCGATTTTGCTTTTCAGACATAGGCTGGACAACCCCAAATCTTAACCAACTTAAGATGGGCTCTTCCCTTATCGTATCAAATATGAAGTGGTAGGAAACTGATTTGATTTGAACCCTATCCAATAGGTATGCAGCTTCTCAAGTGCATAACTCCCAAAAGAAAATAGGAAACTCAGTAGTACTCATCATAGAGCACACCATATCACATAGGGTGCTATTGCTCCGCCCCGATATACCATCGTGCTATGGTGTATACGGAGGAGTAATGCTGAGAGAGAATCACGTTTTCCTTTAGAATAGTCCAGGAATGCCATGCACAAGTATTCTCCTCCCTGATATCATCATAGGACATAATACTTATACCTGTATTGGTTCTCTACTTCTAGCTTATATTCTGAGAACATCTCAAAAGGTTCGGACCTATATTTCAACAGGAACATGTGACTGAATCTTGAGAGATTATCAGAGAATATAGTGAAGTATAAAGAACCAGTCCTGGCATGTGTAGACAGGAGACCTTACATACATCATCATGTATCAATCCCAAGAGTTTACTAACTCTTTCCCTGTTTCTAATAAACAGAGCTATGGTCATCTAATCTTTGTGACATGACCGGCGAGTTTTCATAAGATGTAAATTCAAACTGATTAAATATACATCTAAATATAACTTCAGCCAGTCGGGTCGCATTGATATGACCTAGTCTACAATGCCCAAGAAGGATTCGTTCATTTCTGAACTCTTCCTCTTGTGTGTGTTCTGTATACTAGGAACTGTACTTTGATTTAGAACAACAATGCTTTTAGATAACGTGCCTGAACCGATCAACTTTTGATATAGGAAATGTTCAAAACATTATCCAACAATACAAAATTTTATCATTTCTTTACTTGTAAAGAGACTGATATGATTTTGTATATCAGGTTCGGTATCTAATAACATTCGTTCAGAATCAATGTATTGGTAATACAGGGTGACAGTGACCAACAGACTTGGCTGCAACACTTGCCCCGTTTTCTGTCTCATGAAACTTATCACCCGTTCTCAGTTTTTCTACCCTTTTGTAGCCCTATGTAACAGATTACATATCTAGGATCCAGATCCGGTATCATATACCCAGGATGCGGAGGAAACTGAGAAACAGTTCTTTGTAATGAACACACCCGAAGATGATGCATCAGCATGCACTCTCTTCGTTTGGGCGGCACGGGAATTCTGGTAATCCCCAATTTCCTGCTCTGTCTTATAGCAATTATAAGTTGGAGCGGGACCAACGTTCCCCAGCTCAGTATAACAAGCGGGTTCGGTCAATATCCGTATTATTATCTTGATTAAGGCGTGATATAGTCGCTACCAGGAGAGAGAGAGAAGAAAACACTCTGCGTGCGCTCTTGCAAGATTAGATCGGTTATATATTTTATCTAATCAGGATGGCTCCCACTGTTTTTATCAAATCTTCCTTCAAACCTTAAAAGGAAAGACTAGCCGGGATTAATTACACTCTACAAGTTCGCCAATCTTTCAGCCAGGCCAGTGTCGGTACTTTGAGGGAGGTTTCCCGTGCTTTCGCACGGACCTAATTACAGTAAACCTCGTTTTCCCAGAGGCATAACCCCGTTGACACCTTTCTAGACACCTACTTGATCGGCTAATTGTAAAGTGCAAAACTCTCCCAGGAGTAACAATTACTCGCAGTGGGTATCGGGATCCAACTATCACATAGAAGGTATGCAATCTCATTGCAAATTTCAACACTTGAAACTCCCGATAAATGTTTTTACCCCTAGCACTTATGACCTTAACTAAGGTCAACAAATCATAAGTACTAGTCAAGTTCTACCCGTCATTTCGTGATTAATTAGACCCACCCACATGACCCTTAACTAAGGTCAACAAAGTCACGCGACTGTCCTAACTAATCGCATCATATGCGGTGTAGGAAGACATCACTTAGCTACCGTACACTGTGCCTTGACTATGGTCAACAAACACAGCACGAATACTAAGTACTCTACTTCCTAAAATGACGGAGGGTTGCGAATGGTTTTTGTGAAAACCTTTAACGCTTTGAACTTGATCTCGTTGCGGAATCAAATGGTTTTTAAATGGAATGTTTTTGAGGCTTTTCTAGTTTTGCTAAAGGGGTCACTCCCGGTGAAGGGATCGTCGGCCCTTTTCTCGTCGAATGAGGTGCGGGATATATCACATATATCACTGTGCAAAGAAGAAACTATAGAAGCGATCAAAGACAAACCGAGGGTTGTAGCATCTGCCAGTTATTGCTAAAGGAGTCACTCCCGGTGAAGGGATCTCGGTCCTTTCCTCATCGAATAAGGTGCAGGATGTTCTATAATGAACACTGCGATGCAAAGCAAGAACTGTTGCTACCTGTTTTATTTTAAAATTCGATTCCACAACATCAATTAGGTTTATTTTCTTTCATTAATCTCATTAATGAATATCCCATCATATAAGTCCACCTAACCATCACAGATAAATATAACGTACGCTTATACCATCCGCATTCGCCTCGATGTCCCGTCTGCACCGTTAGGTTAGGTAACTAACGCCAGAGCGAGGCAGGGCTAGCGCGGGTGTAAAACATAAGCAACGTCTATATAATATATCATATATACTATATATAATATCTGTCTCAGAACATCACATGATCACATCACAGATAACGCAGCAGAAAATATCATATGAAATATTGGATAGACTAGGACGTCCGTGTTTTCAATACGAGCCAGTATAAAACACGGATTCCACGGTCGTGATGAATAGCCAATCCCACACCCCTAGACCCCTACGAGAGCGGCAAGCAACCCTACCAATTCTAGGGTTAGGAGACCCGGACTCGACTCCTCGAGTTGGTCTCCCACTGGACCCCAGAACCCGGTTACTTGTGCTCCCCTCCTTGGGTCTATCCTAATGCGGAAAAGTAAATAATATACATCAACGGTGACAACTTCCGCAACCTGGAAGTGCCCTAATAAAAGAATATTACATACAAGTTCTTACATGAATGAAAATGAAAAACACTCATCTCACATAAAAACCCCCGGCTATTCAAACACGACGATCCAATATAATATATCCAGCAACACATAACATCACATGTCATCAACGTAAGTAAATATGCGCATCCCAATTGTCGTTGACATATAGCAACGAAACCGGTGATATCACATATTACACTTACGGTCACAGAAAAGAAAGTGTAAAACTACAACAGTTGGAATCCGCAACCACCTCAGACATCGCATGCCTGACCAAATGAATTCTTTAGACATCGCATGCCTAACAATTATAAACCCCGCATTTTAGTCTCATTATCGAAAACACTTTTCAATATCAAGTCGGGCAATTCAACAAGATTCCCGACATCCTGATCGAATGCTCGTCGCAAACTTCAGTAGACGGTCGCACCCCTGATACCGTCGACGAAGTGCACCAAGGCGGAACACCGCTACCGCGAGCACCCGAACGGATGCTTTCGGCGACGGGGTTCTCCTACAGTCACTTGGTCGGGGCTATGGAGTGAGGCTGTCTATTAAGTTTACCCGGCGAGTATCCGCGTACGCTACGTGATTGCGACGGACTTTTGATCACATCAAAATTCCGTGGCAACCGATCAATTAAGACTAAACTGCTATGTTTATAACATTCATTCAGTTATCGCATAACTTTTTGTGAATTCCAATTGTTGTATCACATTCCGGATAAGATAGAAAATGTTAAACTTTCCGATCGAACAATCGAACACCCAAGTTTTCCCGATACAGCTCAACACATGAAATAAGTCTAACAGCATTCAGTTCGTGCCTCAGTACCAACGGTCCAGCCGTAGAAGGGTCAAGCCAACGCCTCACATGTGGCACGCCGTACTGCCCCAAACCCGAAGGTTCAAAGGGCAGTTCAAGACGGTCACATAATCGAGTTAAGGTTTGTTGTCTTCTAGAGGGACCATCGCGTTACTTGCACTACTTAGAACGTCGTTAAACTACGGAAAAATCCAACAATTGGAAATTTCCCGGCAGGGGAAAAAGTGGGTATTTATATCCGGTCGAACTTTTTAACATATTCTAAAAATTACCCGGAAAAACACACAGACAAAATTAGACAATCCGATCGAAACACCGAGTCCCTAATACAACCCAGAAAATTCAATTCTTGAAAAATTATTAAAAATTCCCAGGAAAACCAGCACTGCATACTAGGAATTACTATGCACAATTCATTAAACAAGGAGACATTATGGCCGCGGAACCGCCGCATAAGCCATGCTTAGGCAGCGGAACCGCGGCTCTTTGATGGATTCAGGAGCTCGAATTTCACAGTAACTCTTAGATCTTCCTGCTGATTTTTCTGCATATTTTTAATCTAGAAAAAACCACGATTTTCAAAATTGTCCAGAGAGCAATATTAGGGTTACGGTTTCGGTTCGATCGGATTTCTAACTCCGTCTACGCATCGTCTAAGGCTCTAGCTAGGCTCTGATACCACTGTAGGGTTCTTAGGCACACTAATGAAGTCTCACAAGGCATCAAACATGGCTAATTCAAATTTTACGGGTGCCTACAAACCCTAATACGGATCGTTAACTAGATAAACTAGGCGATGCAAGCAAGTAAACGGAAATATAGCTAAAGGGAAGGGGCTACAACCTTTGTAGATCCGGTCCTCCACCTCCTATGCTCCGTGATGAAGTCCCCTCGCTGTCCAAATCGGATTCCGGACTCAAGCATCGGCTTCATCGAAGAAATGGGCGGGCTTGGTCGTCGGCTTCGATGCCGAAGATGATCTACGTCGAGGCATCACTAGATCAAGCTCCACCTTCACAAAGCCATGAAAACTTGTGAAGAAAACACCCTATACTACTTGGCAAGAGATAGAGAATGAAGAAATAGGAGGTGGGTTCACTTTAGAATTGGATTTCTCACTCATATGCTCAACTTGCCATTGGTGAAGACAAGCTTCTTCATTTTGTTGAAGATGAAGAAGAAGAAGAAGATATATGATAAGTTATTTAAAAAGGAAAATAAAAAGAATACTTATCATGACTTCAACCATGATTTAGTGTAGAGATTTAACTAAGGTTAGATGAGTGGTTAGGGTTAGAGAAGAGACAAGAATGGTGGACTTGTTCAAAGCTTCAAGAAGCTTCAACAAAAAACAAACTAAGCCACCATTTCTTTTTCTCTTTATCTTTTCCAAAACAATAATAAATGGATAAATAAATAAGAGAAAAGAAACCCTAACCATTCACTAAACATGGTTTAATCTTTACACAAACCCAAATGAGCAAGTATCATCAAACATGATACAATCTTGTGCACAAAAATATATCATATACACAATGTGCACTTCAAGTGAGAAAATCCTTTTAAAGTGAACAAATACCAGTTAATGCAAAGTAATATATCAAATATATAATTATACATTAAATCATTAAATCAACACTTGATTCAATGATCCGGTCATGTCGCATATAACCGGCCAGTATCCAATGTATCGGCTTATCGAATCAATCCTTGATTCGATAACTAGGTTATATCGCATACAACCATTCGACACATTCATCGCGAGAATGAAATACGGTATCACATACACGCATTATTCTCGGTCCCGCACATATCTCATATGCGCTCCTATTTCATTTCGCTTGAGCCAGGAAATCTCTGTGTAGGACTCTAAAGACTCGTCAATACGCCGGCAGCAGGTGATGATCATATCAAACATCCACAAGCCGCAAGCGGTCTGCTAAACGTAACGGCCACCCGGGTATTGAGCGATCAGAAGATCGATGAGCAAGCCCGCTCACACTCCTGTGAATCCAACCAGTAACACTTACCGTACAGTCCGGTCTGTTCGTCTGATATGCCGCATATCTCGCCTAGGGGTGGTAAACGTCAGACCCCAGTAGCTCGATAAGTCATGCCGACGTGAAGTCCATGACATGTGTGAAACTACTGATAACACTTACCAGTAGGTCACTGCAACCCTGGCCAGGGATTTCCTGTTATGGCCAGTCGAGCATAGCGCAACATCAACCCCCAATACCGGGAGAGACGAATCCCCTCCTATCGCTCATTGCCTCCATGTGAATCGGGACTGTACCCAAAAACCACCTGTTTGCACGACTCAGTAGAGCCGTGGTAGGGTGGAAATCAAAGCACAGTGGGAGACACACAAGACTCTATGACGATCTCGGGTCAACAGACTAAGATGTACCAGTGTCACCAGAGAACTGCCATCTGACGTGAGGTATAATACCATCTGGGAGTTCTCGGCGAGTCCGTTCAGTGTACCCAGTCTCCACTGAGCACCCGCATACCATCTCCGATGTCAAACACCAATGGATATGGGATCATCCATCGCCCATCACATGGGTCGAGAAGATATACGCTAGTCTACTCTGGAATATCGATGCCCCGTCTCGATATTCCCACGACTAGGAACATTGAAGGATGTACTCATGGGCTACCCAGGCCCCACTAGTATGATCTGCATCATAGTCTTAGAAGTCGAGTACACATCCTAAGGGCTTTATCAACATGTAATCAGAGAGACAGGAAGTATACATGTTAAGATAAAGAGCAACCAGATAGCGTACTATCATGTCGAGCAAGAAAGTCCTACCTATATATGTCCCAGCATCCACTACAATATACATCCAATGTACAGTAATGGCCTCTAGGGCATACATATAACTAACAAGAGCCATTACACAAAGCCCTCGGCCGAGGCAGGAGATTTACTGGTAGGTATTCCAGTAGTATCTCAAGGTGTTCTGGGCTTCACTCCGACACGACTTGTACCGCTTTTGGGGGTCTGACTTTTACCACCCCCTAGGCCCGCCATGCGATACTCATAGACGAACGGACCGGACTGTACGGATATTGTCACTGACAGGCTCAGTAGGGTGTCAGGATGAGTTCGTTCATCGACGTCCCTTTTGGTCAATAGCTGGTAGCCCGTCACGTATGGCTAATACCTCTGACGTGCTAGTGGTTAAATCCACAGCTATAGTATTGACGAGTCTTCAGAGTCCACCACACTCAGTTACTCAAGTTTCGGGCGAAACGCTGTAGAGGCCGTATGGAGATATGACAGGGTTCGATCAGATACGTGCGGTATTGCACGGATCGTGATCGGACGGATTTTACTAGCCGGCTTTGGTTTAAGCCGGATCCTAGTATTAGACAGTGTAGTTTTGTCTCTTTGCATTTGTGTTCAGTGGGAATACATATGCGGGCATGTATATGCAGTAGCGGGGTTTTCCTGTGATTTATTACAGGATCAGTTTTTTGAAGTTGCCAGTTTGCATTCCGTTCCGACCGGTTTTTCTTTGTTCTTTCGCGGCCGGACTTTTCGTTGGAGGGGGTTATTTGCAAGTTTGCAAATAACATTTGTGGAAGGGGGTTTCTTGCATTTGTAGCTTCATCATGATGAGATTCTTTATTAGTCTTTTCCTTTGCTTTTTGAGATGAGAAAGGATTTGAATTTGATTTGATATTATGATCATGGTTTTGGGTGTGGTCACCATTATTCTTCTACTACACTCACCTCCCTCATGTATTATGTTTTCCCTCCACCATTTCTCCTTAAGGGGCCGGCCACACTTGAGGGGAGATGATGAGAGAGATTTCTTTTGGATGAGGGAAATTATTCATCTCTCATTTTTCTCATGCTTCACAAATACACCTTCCTCCTCTCCAAAGTTCACTATCTTCTCCAACATCCATAGCAACATCATAAACCCCAAAAGAGACAAGGTTCTACACTAGCTTACAGTACCCTTGGACACGTCGGCTTGCCAACTTCGCGCCCGAGTTGCCTCGATCCAGAGGTGGGAGCCCGTAAAAGAATTTGGCTACGTGGTGCCCTTTCCGACAAGGAGGTGACGGACGGAGATTCCGCGGGAGATCGGAGTGGAGACGAAGACCGAAGGACACGGATCGCTTGGTATAACTCTCTACCCATTCTCTTGATAGCTAGGATTAGGTTAATGGTTACGATCCGGATATATTGTCCGCGGTAGCGCCGGTTTAAAGTTAAGAAAAATTTTGATTCCGCTTTTTGGCCTCGAGTAGACGGCCGGGGCGCTGCCGTGGCGCAACACTTCCCATACAGTCCGGTCTCCTCGTCTGATATGTCGCATATCAAGTCTAGGGATGGTAAACGTCAGACCCCAATAACCGATAAGTCGTGCCGATGTGAGGCTCATAACGGGTCGAGAAACTACTGGTAACACTTACCAGTAAATCTCTATATCAGCCCTGCCCAGGGACTTCCCTGCTACGGCCAATCGAGCACAGCGCAACATCAACCCCCAATACCGGGAGAGACGAAACCCCTCCTATCGCTCATTGCCTCCATGTGACTCGGGACTGTACCCAAAAACCACCGTTTTGCACGCCCTCATGGACGTGGTAAGGTGGAAATCAAAGCACAGTGGGAATCACACAAGACTCTATGACGATCTCGGGTCTACAGACTAACCTGCACAAGTGTCACCAGAGAACTGTCATCTGACGTAAGGTATAATACCATCTGGGAGTTCTCGGCGAGTCCGTCCAGTGTACCCAGTCTCCACTGAGCACCCGCATACCATCTCTGATGTCAAATACCAATGGATATGGGATCATCCATCGCCCATCTCATGGGTCGAGAAGCGTATACGCTAGTCTAATCTGGTATATCGATGCCCTGTCTCGATACACCCTCGACCAGGGACCTTGAAGGATGTACTTATGGACTACCATGTCCCCACTAGTATGATCCGCATCATAGTCCAGATAGTCAAGTACACATCCTAAGGGCTTTATCAACATGTATCCATCAGACAGTATAAAGAGACAAGTATACATGTTAAGATAAAGAGCAACCAGATAGCATACTATCATAACGAGCAAGAAAGTCCTCTCTATATATGTCCAAGCATCCAATATAATATACATCATCTGTACAATACTGGCCTCTAGGGCATACATACAACTAACAATCTCCCACTTGCACTAGGGCCAGCTGTTGTAGTATCACATACCGAGCATCCCGAAGAGTCTCTCAAACTGTATCTGGGGAATGGCCTTCGTGAGTGGATCCGCTGTGTTGTTCTTCGTGTCAACCCTCCTGACCTCGATCTCCCGGCGATCAACTATCTCCCGGATCAGGTGATACCGTCTCAGAATATGCCTGGATCGCTGATGGGACCTGGGTTCCTTGGCCAAAGCCACCGCTCCATTGTTATCGCAATACAAAGGTATTGGATGCTCAATGGATGGAACCACTCCAAGTTCAGTAATGAACTTCTTGATCCAGACAGCCTCTTTGGCAGCATCGTTGGCAGCGATGTATTCAGCCTCCATTGTCGAGTCTGCCACGGTTTCCTGCTTGGAACTCTTCCAGCTAACCGCCCCTCCGTAAAGGGTAAAGACAAATCTCAACTGCGACTTAGAGTCGTCCTTATCACTCTGGAAGCTCGAATCGGTAAAGGACTCCACTTGGAGTTCTCCGTTACCATACACCAAGAGCATCTCTTTAGTCCTTCGTAAGTACTTGAGAATGCTCTTCACAGCTGTCCAGTGACTCTCTCCAGGATCAGCTTGATACCTGCTCACTACACTTAGTGAGTATGCTACATCGGGTCTGGTACATAGCATCGCGTACATGATAGAGCCTACAGCCGAAGCATAGGGTATCCCTTGCATGCGAGCTCTCTCCAAATCAGTCTTGGGAGACATCTCTTTGGAGAGAGCGAGCCCTGAGATCGTGGGTAAAAACCCACGTTTGGACTCTTCCATACTAAACCTCTTTAGTATGGTATCAATGTACCTGGACTGGGACAATCCCAATATCCTTTTAGATCTATCTCTATAGATCCTGATCCCCAATATGCAGGAGGCATCACCAAGATCTTTCATTGAGAATCTTTGTGATAAGAAGAGCTTTACCGATTGCAGCATAGGAATGTCATTTCCTATCAAGAGTATGTCGTCCACGTACAATACGAGGAAGACAACCTTACTCTCTGCTACCTTCTTGTAGATACAAGGTTCATCTACGTTTTTGACGAAATCAAACTCTTTGATAACGACGTCAAAGCAGATGTTCCAACTTCGCGATACTTGCTTTAATCCATAAATGGATTTAAGCAGTTTGCACACCTTCCCGCTGCTCCCACTATCTACAAAGCCCTCTGGCTGAGTCATGTACACGCACTCTTCCAAATCACCATTTAGAAAGGCGGTCTTAACATCCATTTGCCAGATTTCGTAGTCATGATATGCAGCGATGGCAAGCATGATCCGGATGGATTTAAGCATAGCCACTGGAGAAAAGGTTTCGTCATAGTCCACACCTGGTCTTTGACGAAAACCCTTTGCAACAAGTCTAGCTTTGAAAGTCTCCACTTTCCCATCTACACCAAGTTTTTTCTTGAAGATCCACTTGCTCCCAATGGGTTTTACCCCTTCAGGAGCAACTTCCAAAGTCCACACTTTGTTGGTGTACATGGATTCCATCTCGGACCGCATTGCATCCAGCCATTTCACAAAGTCCCCACTCGTGATGGCCTGCTCGAAGCTAGTTGGGTCATCATCAACCATGATGCAATCCTCGCTCCCACCATCTATGAGAAAACCGTAGTATCTCTCAGGTGGGTGAGGAACCCTACTAGATCGGCGGAGAGGCTGAGGTTCGTTAGAAACTACCGAATCCTCTGGTTCCACTAAATCTTCAGTTGCAGTTTGTGTATCTGGAACCTCTTCCACCTCTACCACTTTGCCACTAATTTCTTTTGCAAGAAATTCCTTTTCCAAAAAGGTGGCATATTGAGATACAAACACTTTTTGTTCTTCAGCGTGGTAGAAAAAATATCCTTGGGAGTTCTTAGGATATCCCACAAACTTATAAAGAACTGACCGTGCCTCGAGTTTGTCTGGATTTTGCCTTTTGACATAGGCCGGACAACCCCATATCTTAACTCGTTTAAAATATGGTCTCTTCCCACTCCATATCTCATATGGTGTGGTAGGTACAGATTTAGAAGGAACTTGATTCAATAGGTATGCTGCTGTCCCAAGCGCATAACCCCAGAAGGAAATAGGCAACTCAGTTGTACTCATCATCGAGCGCACCATATCTAATAGGGTGCGATTCCTCCGTTCCGATACACCGTTGTGCTGTGGTGTATATGGAGGAGTCAGCTGAGAGAGAATCCCATTTTCTTTTAGGAAGTCCAGGAATTCATTGTTTAAGTATTCACCTCCTCGATCAGATCGTAGGATTTTAATACTTTTTCCGGTTTGGTTCTCGACTTCTTGTTTATATTCTCTAAATTTCTCAAAAGCTTCTGATTTGTGTTTCATCAGGAACACATATCCGAATCTAGAGAGATCGTCAGTGAATGTAATGAAGTACGAAGAACCATCCTTGGCATGTGTAGACATGGGACCGCATACATCACTATGTATCAGTCCCAAGAGTTCGGTAACTCTTTCTCCGTGTCCCGTAAACGGAGTTTTGGTCATCTTGCCTTTGAGACATGACTGGCAAGTGTCGTAAGATGAAAATTCAAACGGATTCAAATATCCATCCTTATGCAACTTAGCGAGTCGTGTCGCATTGATGTGACCCAGTCTACAATGCCACAAGAAGGATTCGTTCAGTTCTGAACTCTTCCTCTTGTGTGTGTTTGTTATGCTCAGAACTGTTGATTGATTTAGAACATAAATGCCATTGCACATCGTGCCTGATCCGACCAACTTTTGGTTTAGGAAAATGTTCATAACATTATCCTGTAATACAAAATTATATCTCTCTTTACTCAACAAAGGAACCGATATAATGTTGCATATCAGGTTCGGCATGTAATAGCATTCGTTCAGAATCAATGTATTACCAGTTGGCAATACAAGGTGATATTCCCCGACGGTTTTAGCTGCAACAATTGCACCATTTCCAACCCTTATGTCTTTATCACCTTCTCCAAGTTCTCTACCTTTCCTAAGCCCATGTAACTGATTACATATATGG
This sequence comes from Agapanthus africanus, assembly GCA_030015575.1. Taxonomy (NCBI): domain Eukaryota; kingdom Viridiplantae; phylum Streptophyta; class Magnoliopsida; order Asparagales; family Amaryllidaceae; genus Agapanthus; species Agapanthus africanus. The sequence continues at coordinate 718,372,882 of CM057337.1, forward strand.
GATCCTGACCCGGTATCTAATACCCAGGACGTAGAGGAAATGGAGAAACAGTTCTCTGTAACGAACACACCCGAAGAAAATGCATCAACATGTACTTTCTTCATTCGGGTGGCATGAGAATCCTGGTATTCCCCTATATCCTGTTCAGTCTTATAACTCTTATAAGAAAGAACGGAACCAACGTTCCCCAGCACAGTATAACATGCGGGTTCGGTCGATACATCCATATTATTATCTTTATTAAGGCATGATATGGTCGCTACCTGGAGAGAGAGAGAAGAAAACACTTTAGCGTATACTCTTGCAAGATCAGATTGGTTATTATCTTATCTAATCAGGATGGCTCCCACTGTTTTTATCAAATCTTCCTTCAAACCCTAAAAGGAAAGACTAGCCGGGATTAATTACACCCTACAACTTCGCCAATCTTTTAGCCAGGCCAGTGTCGGTACTTTGAGGGAGGTTCCCCGTGCTTTCGCACGGACCTAATTAAAGTAAATCTCGTTTTCCCAGAGGCGTAACCCCGTTGACACCTTTCTAGACACCTACTTGATCGGCTAATTGTCCTGTGTAAAACTCTCCCGGGAGTAACAATTACTCGCAGTGGGTATCGGGATCCAACTATCTCATAGAAGGTATGCAATCTCATTGCAAATCTCAACACTTGAAACTCCCGATAATATTTTGCCCCTAACAATTTATGACCTTAACATAGTCAACAAATCATAATTGCTAGTCAAGTTCAACCCGTCATTTCCCGATTGAATTAAACCCACCTGTACGACCCTTAACATAGTCAACAAAGTCGTACAACTACCCTAATCCAATCACATCTCATGTTTTAGCAGATAAGTAGTAATTAGCTACCGCACACTACGCCTTAACATAGTCAACAAACGTAGCACGAATACTAACTAGTCTTTATCTGAAATGACGGAGGGCTACGCAGGTTTTTCAGAAAACCATGAGCGTAATGAACTTGATATCGTCGTAGAATCAAGTGAATTTTGAAATGGAGTGATTTTGAGGCTTTTATTAGTTTTGCTAAAGAGGTCACTCCCGGTGAAGGGATCTCGGCTCTTTCCTCATCGAATAAGGTGCAGGACATATCATATATATCGCTATGCAAAGCAAAACTCCAAAAGCAGTCAAAAGTCAAACCGAGTGTTGTAGCATCTGCCAGTTTTGCTAAAGAGGTCACTCCCGGTGAAGGGATCTCGGCTCTTTCCCCATCGAATAAGGTGCAGGGTATATCATATATACCGATATGCAAAGCAAAATTGTAGCTACCCTTTTTATTAGAAAATTTGATTCTACAACATCTTTTAGGTTTTATTTCTTTCATTAATCACATTAATGATGTCCCATCATTTAAGTCACCTAAACATCACAGATAAATACGACGTACACTTATGCCATCCGCATTCGCCTCGATATCCCCTCGTGCACCGTTAGGTTAGGTAACTAACGACAGAGCAGGGCAGGGCTAGCGCGGGTGTAAACCATAAGTAACGCCTATATAATATATCATATATACTATATACAGTATTTATCACAGAACATCACATGATCACATCACAGATATCGCAGCAGAAGAAACATATGAAACATTGGATATACTAGGACGTCGTCGCGATGAATAGCCAAACCCACACCCCTAGACCCCTACGAGAGCGGCAAGCAACCCTGCCAATTCTAGGGTTAGGAGACCCGGACCCGACTCCTCGAGTTGGTCTCCCACTGGACCCTAGAACCCGGTTACTTGTGCTCCCCTCCTTGGGTCTATCCTAGCGCGGAAAAGTAAATAATATACAAAAGGTGACATCAACCTCGACCCGGAAGTGCCCCAATAAAAGAATATTACATACATTAAAAATTTACATGAATGAAAATAAAAACTCTCATCTCACATAAAAAACCCCGTCTATTCAGAACGCGACGATCCAATGTAACATATCCAGCAACACATAACATCACATGTCATCAACGTAAGTAAATATGCGCATCCCAATTGTCGTTGACATATAGCAACGAAACCGGCGATATCACATATTACACTTACGGTCACAGAAAAGAAAGTGTAAAACTACAACATTTGGAATCCACAATCTCTTTAGACATCGTAAATCCGAAATATCACATATTTCGCATTTCATGCCTAACTTGTGTGAATTCCACATATTGTATCACATTCCAGATAAATAGACAGTATTAAACTTTCCGAACAGATTATCAAACACCCAAGATTTCCTAAATAGCTCAACACTTGAGCGGAGTTCAAAAATTCCAGAATACGTCACAGTAGCAACGGTCCAGCCGTAGAAGGGTCAAGCCAACGCCTCACATGTGGCACGCCGTACTCCCCCAAACCTTAAGGTTCAAAGGGCAGTTCAAGACGGTCATATAATCGAGTTAAGGTTTGTTGTCTTATAGAGGGCCCGTCACAATTCTTGCACGTTTTTCCGAAATAATTAAACCCGAGAAAAATTCAACACTTGAAACTTTTTTGCGCCGGGAAAAATTGAGTTAGTGATATCCGTTCGAACATTTTAATACCTACTAAATTATCCGGAATAACAATAACAAATTTAAAATTCCCGATCGAATCGACGATTACAAAATAAACCCCAGATTACTCAACACTTGAGTTAAAATAAAAATACCCAGAAAATACTAATAACAGAAATAGAAATAGCAGTGCAAAAACGAGCACATAACTCCACTATACTGCAGCGGTTCTGCGGCCCAAGCGCGGTACGGCCGCGGTTCCGCGGCGGTTTGGACGTATTACGTGTTCGTTTTTCACCAAATTTCTTATAAGACCCCGCTGAATTTTTTAGGCATTTTTAATTTGGAAAAAACCCAGTTTTTAAAAATTGTACAGAGAGGGGTGGATTTTGACGTTGTCGGGTTCGATCGGTGTTTTAACTTCGTTAACACATCGCCTAATGCTCTAGCTAAGCTCTGATACCACTGTAGGGTTACTAGGCACACTAATGAGGCTCAACAAGGCATCGACCATGCCAAAAATAAATTTTTATGTGCCGAATAACACTAAATAAGATCGTTAACTAGGGTTTAGGCGAAACAATTAGCAAGTAAACATCTTTACTCTAAAGGGAATACGAAATACAACCTTTGTAGATCGGTCCTTCGCTTCTAAAGCTCCTTGATGAAGTCCCTTCGCTGCGATCAAGGTTCTTTCGGGCTCTTGCATGGCATCACAACGTGTGGGATGCGACTTTGCTTGAAGTCTCCGAGGCCGAAGATGATCTACGTCAAGGGAATTCCGACTCAAGCTCCTACTTCACTAATTTGAGAATTAGTGAAGAAAACACTCTATACAAGAGTGCTAGTCTTGATGAGGATGGAGAAATAGGAAGTGGGTTCTCTTTGGATTTTTAATTCTCACAAAGTTTCACTCTTTTTCAAAACCCTAGCAAGCTATTTCTTTTGCTCAATGAAGAAGATGAACAAAAGAAAGGAATGAGGATAATGATCAAGTGAGAAGACTAACCATGGTGAGTGAGTATCATATACTAACCCTTGTAGAGACTTCACCCTAGGCTAATGGTTATGGTTGGGTTAATAAAAATCCATAGTAAAAACAAAATCAAGTTGGATTATTCAATCCATCCACAAGCTTCCACAAGCTTCATGTATTTACAAATCCTCCACTTGATTTTGCAATTACTTTAAATATTAAAAACCCAAAATAAACATTAGCATAGTGTAAGTCTCATACACCCATGGATTGTGTATCATCAACCATGATACAATATGATAACACATTTTAACATATATCATATACATGTTAAAATAGTGTGCATGTGAGAAAAACCCTAAAGTGAACAAGTGTTAGCAAATGTAAATTAGTATATCTAATATACAATTATAGACTTAATTATTAAATCAACACTTGACTTAATAATCCGGTCATATCTTGTCATGCCCCGCTTCCCAAAATACGGAATACGAGGGGTAGACAAGGCCAGCCATGCTCCTACGGTCAGGAAAAAGTCCTGCCGCAGTCACACTTCGGCTTCTAGTTTTTCATGGTAAACAGTAAATGATGCGCAGGTAATGAGAAATGCAGTAACTGAAAGGAACAATGTAAAAACTGACCTGAAGTGGAACAAATGAATGTAACTCGGAATGGCAAGTCAAGAAGTCTGTGATGCACTGGTCCAGGCTAAATCTTCTCCTCACACTGAGCATGCATACTCAGGTCGTCAGAGCGACACAATAGCAATATAATATATATAAAATCAAGTAACAGTTCTAACAGTGGTAATAGATGTGAATAACGGTAAATCAATGACAGCATGAATATGAATATGCGGTAATCAATGCAGCGGAACAGTAAAGCAGTAGAACGATATGTCATGTATGCCAACACAGTATGGAAGGAATGTAACTGCCAGTATCCCTATCAGTCTCTAAGTCTCACTGTACAGGTCACTAAGCCTATCGTCAGTCCAAGTGTGAGAGTCAACCACTCGTGAGTGTCCTCCACCCAAGGGTAGAACCCAAGGGCAAGGGACCACGGGCCCAACATGTAACATGTATATCACGGTGTATATCACGTACCCTGTAAATCTCCATATATCTCCCTAAATATATAAGCCGGCATGGGACTTCCGAGATTCTGTTGAACTCACACTTAAACTACCCCACACCCCGTGGTCTACATCAAACGCTAACCACAACCCTAAATACTAATCGATCCGTGACAAGTCTGCGCGAGAACTAGAGGCGGGACCTCCATCAAGCACGTCCCGACTAATACCTAAGATAAATGGCAGTGTCGGATGCCTTATCTGTGACACCTGTGCAAGCGCTTCCATAAGTGTCCCATACCACTTATAGTCACACGTACACGCATCCCACAGACGTCGACAATGCAATAGAATAATAGGGTCACTGATTGTGCACAAGTACGTATCACTTTCACTTAATCACGGATACACGAACACTGACGTACTTGCCACAATCATCACTAAAATCTAACACTGGGTAAATGCACGATGTCACTAAGTGATCACTACAATGATATGGGTATGATATGATGCGTGAACAGTATATAAGCACGATTAAGGTGTCACAAAACAGTATTTTATCACTTGCACGATTTATCATGAAATGTACATATATAATTTAGCGAAACGATAAACAGGTAAAAATTAGTATGTTTAGTTATCTATCCATCGAATTTAGTTTCAAGCCAATCGGGTTCCAGGATCATTAATTATAACCATTTCATTTTAAGCGTTCGCGGCTGGAAATCCGGTTTCAGAATCAGATGTCCGTTTTGCAACGCATTTTAACCCCAGTTGGGATCAGAATTTAGCGACACTACAGTTGAATGAATTCTAGGGTTTTCAGTAAGGTTTTCAACGCAACAGACGGATCTTCGATCTCATCTGTACGTCAGGAGATATACACTGTTTACTATTAATATGTCAATCCTGATTCTGTTGGGACTGTTATGCGTCCCGATCTTCTAAATTACAGATTAAATATCAAACGGTAACGAAACAGAATGAAACCAACTGTGTTGTCTAGCTAACAGATTTACCTATAATAAGCAGCAGAGTTCCGCAACCTACAAGTTAAGGAAATCCTATGGTACCTAATACGGAACAGCAAGCAACCACTGAAGTCGCTCTGGACTGCAGTCCAGAGTCGCACTCCGATCCAATTATCATCACGGTTTAAATACAGAAATGTCTGAAAACTGGTATAGGGTTAAAGTCCATCGAGTCGGCTTCGATTTGAGCTCTCGAACGTACCATTCTACTATGTATCAGATTTATGGTGAATTTAACGATTTTCAGGTACAATAAAATTACAGTTTTACGATTAAACTTGGGGGTAGTCGTTTTGGTCATTAACGATCAAATTATCCAACGAAACTTGCATACGTTGTCCATCCCTACAAGGGCCAATGTAATTTAACCAGTTCCGTCAAATTTGATAATAATTTCCTAAGAGAACAAGCATCGAACAGTTTTGTGTCCAATAACCTAACGGAAAGTAAAACATGTATTATATACGATGTCGATTTGTAATTAACAAAAGTAGCATGTAGCAAGTAGGGAACTTGCCTGGACACGTGTCGACGAAGGTACGGCAGCGGTACGATCACGACACACGCGCGGCTCGGCACTTGACTTGGCTCGAACACGAGTCTCGGCAACGGCGGCTCGCAGTTTGGTGGTCGGGGCTCGGCTGTGAAACTTGGCCCTTGTGCGTCAAGGGGGTTCGACGATGGGTGATGATGACGATGGTGAGAGTGTTAGAGAGAGAGATAAGTGAGAGGGAGAGAGAGAAAGTTAGAGAGAGAGAGGTTAAGGGGCAGAGAGATAGAGAGATTGAGATGAGAGATCAAGAGAGAAGGAGTGAAAACAGAGAGTGAGAAAGAGAGAAGGAGATTGCAGGGAGAGGGGAGAGCGAGGGATGGAGCTCGGGTGCGTGCAGGGGGTTCCGTGGAGGCTGAAGGGGGAGCTTGGGTTTTGGTGAGGTAAGCTCGGGGAAGGAGGCGAAGAGTTTGGTGGTCACCGGAGGAGTCGGGGATGCAGGCGAAGCCGCCGGTGAGTCGTGGGTTCTCGTCGGAGGCGTGGGTTGTAAGGGACTCGAGTTGATGGGGGTAGAGTCGTGAAGGGAGAAGGAGGGTGAATGATTTGGTGTGGTGGTGTTTTGGAGGAGGTGGAGATGGTGGCGATGTCGACGGTGCAGTTGTCGTGGGTCGCGAGGGATGCAGTGGGTGAGATGGCTGCCGTCGTCGTCGAAGATGGTTGCAGAGAATTTTAGTAGGAAAAATGAGAATGAGGGGGATCGAGCGTGGAAGAGGGAGTATTGGGTAGAGGAGAGAGGGTCGTGAGGGAAAACGCGCGCGTCGTGGGGAGTAACGGCGCGCGAGTGAGGGCGGAGGAGGCGGCGTGGGCTACGGCGAGGAGAGCGGATCTCGCGCGGGTGAAGGGGAGTTACCGTTGGAGGATTTAAAAAGAAGATGAACAGTAGTGGGAGGTCGGGTCGGGTTGAGGGCGAAGCGGGCACGGGTTGGAGCGTGGACGCGGGCTGCAGGGAGTGGGCCGGGCCAAAGAAATTAATAATAAAAGAATTAGAGAAAAGGGAACGGGCCAGGGACTGTTGGGTTGGGAGGGAAAAAGAAATTAATTAGGGAAAATAAATAGAAACGGGTCAGGGCTTGGGTTATGGGAATTAAAGAAAAATTTAGATGATAATAAAAAGGAGTGGGCTTAAGGAATTTATTTGGTTTTAGGGTTTAGTTTTAAGTAGATAAAGGAAATGGTTGAAGGGGAAAAAATTTCCAAATAAAAATAAAAAGGGACTTTAACATAAATAATTAATTATATAAGAATAGATAAAATCATAAATAAAATCATTAAAATTATAAATAAGAGTAAATAGGATTCTAGAGTAACAAAATGCATATTTTGGTATAAGAGGGGCTGGGTATTACATCATACCACCCTTACAAAAATTTCGTCCTCGAAATTTAAAGAAACAACAAGCTCTAAAATAATAAGCGAAGAGTTATTATATCGAACACTAATACATGTGGATTTACTTAAAACGGTCAGACAAAATTTGAAGGTACTTATATATATGTAAGAACCAGGTACGAAAGATAGGTCTAATATGTATAATGCAGGAACATTATAAGAGCAACTATAAGTATACGAGAATATAGGTAACAATAACGAACAAAATAATCAAGGCGGGTTCAATAAAATCGAGATTCAAATGGGTGCTCATATAAGTATATCAAAATAGCAAACAGAAATAATAAGTGTAAGGCTCAACCACTTATAATAGTAAGCATAGGCACAATTCTTGAAAATAGAGTAACGACAATAAAAGTGGTGAAAATTAGTCGGTAGGTTAAAGCATTTTTAGGACGATATATCGATCAGAAATTTTTTAAATAACTTAGGAAACTCGTATCGTGAAAATAAGGAACATGGAACAAAAATATGCGCGGTGTAAGGTTGCGCTACTGAAAAAATGAAGATAATAGTAGTGCTTACAGTACATAAAACTAACTAGTCAATAATACGTACTCTTCGATAAATGCAAACTACTGGAACCAAATCTTGAATAATAAAGTCCCTATATCTATTTAGGGAAAAAGGAAGAATATAAATAGGTATAGGGCTAGCTAAGGTAATGATTACAAGAAAGTGTGGATCATTCAAAGGTTAAAGTATGGTGGCTTTAGACTGAAGATCAAGGAGACTGTGATCGGGTATGCACAGGAAGTAAGGATGAGCAACAAAGGAATACCAGAGAAAAGTATGGGGGAAAACAACAGTCGGTACATCACACGAGTCAGAATTTTGAAGGATTAGTGAACTCGGAAATTCCCTAAAATTTTCTCCTCCCAGAAGGATCTCAACCGAGGTACAGGCGAGGGATGAACGGTGGCTCACTCCAAGGATTAGGGTGCGGTACTTTCTAGTCGAAACGAGGGTGAAAACTATACAATGAGTAGGGGTGGACAGTCAGGAATCTCAGCAGAAAATAAATGGATATGGGCAATAAACAAGTATTAAGCGAACCAATAATCAAAAAAATTTACGAATTCAGAAGATTTATTTCATTCAAGAAAATTTGAAACAAGGCATTCCCAAGGCGAAAAGTGGCCCTAAACTATACACATTTTATTTGGCCAGGAAGACAACGTCCAAAAGAAATTCCGTCAGTCGCGGTTGTGGAGATTCAGCAGGTTGCGGTAGGCTCGCGCACTCAGGTAGGGGCGTCCATTTCCATATCGCCTCGCGGGCATCGCCATTGGAAGTTCTTCCACAGCAGGGTCTTGATCTTCTGGTTCTTCTTCCTCGGATGGAGCTTCTTCATCGAGGTCCGATTCCATGCGATTCTCTTCTTCTGGATTTTCTTCCACGGGGTTTTCCTCCGCTGGATTTTCTTTTATTGGGTCTTCCTCGGGATCTTCCTCTATCGGGTTCTCTTCAGGATCTACTTCTTCTTCGTCGGAATTAGCTATCATGCCAAACTCTGGGGCGGCTACTCCTTCGTCCTCTGATTCGTTGTTTCCGAAGTTGACCTGGGGACCGTTGACCTCATCATCAGAACTCATCAGTGTGTGATCTAAGGAAACGCATGACTGTGTATCTTCCTCTAGATGCGGCGCTGCTCCAATGTGGGCCATGGTCTGAAAAGAAAAGTCATGATTAGACAATAGAATACATCATGGAAAAAGCTCAGGATACGAAGTATAGGTAAATATGCGGTTGCAGGAAACTGAAAAATCAGGATAGAAACGCTGTGATAACGAATAATATAAATAAGGAGAAAACAAGAGAATGATGCATATATTATGATACAAGTTTTATTGCATTCAATCAAAAGTTCAGTGGATACAAGATTTCAAACTGAAAGAAATATTCATAAGAAGATGACCACATTATTACTAAGAGTAGAAAACATAAAATTCTTCTTTGATTGCTAGACCGCTGCAACCCCGTAACGCGAGTTGGATCCTGCGTTGGGTCTGCTTTATCCTCGAAGCGCGAACCATGCAATAATCGTTACTCGGCAGAAGTGGGGAGTGTGGACGAGTTTCCTCCTTGTAGTTCTTTCCTTTCTGAGCAGTCGTTGATGAGATGTTTGTTGGACCCGCATATCAGACATTTCCCTTGGGCGCGGCGACAATCCCTCTGAAGGTGTCCTGGCCTCTTACAATACCCACAACATGGGGTCTTCTGCTGCTTCTGTCGCGGTGAAACGAATTGACGCTTCATCTTCTTCTCTTTTCCTCGTCGAACGGGGATTCCCTTATGATTGGAGACTCCCGCTGGTGCCTGATTCACTTGCCTTCTCAGTCCTTCAGCCAACAAGTCGTTTGTTCGCTCCTGGGCTTCCTTTAGACCTTGCAGTACACTCAGAATCTCAATGGTCTGATTCTGAGGGCCGGATATAGATGAAGAGTCGTTGGGAGACATGATCCTGAAACAACAATTTTTGAGGGCGATATAAGTCACACGCTACACGAATCAAAATATAACACGGATAGGACAAGAATTCAAGAATATCAAAAGTGATGAATTTACTACAAGTGGGGAAATCAACTGTATGACTTTAAGTCACTTGAATAGAGTACGGCAGTGCAATTGCAACCACGTAACCTTGTCAAGTCACCCGAAACCATAGCCAAAGATAGCTGAACACACGATGTGAATATGGATCAAGAATGACAAGTTTACAACCTAGACCAAGGGATGTCTTAGATTGCCAAGCTATACACGGAAAACTGCAATCCCAATCGAAGCAAAACCTGGCTCTGATACCAACTAAACCATGTCACGCTCCGCTTCCCAAAATACGGAATACGAGGGGTAGACAAGGCCAGCCATGCTCCTACGGTCAGGGAAAAGTCCTGCCGCAGTCACACTTCGGCTTCTAGTTTTTCATGGTAAACAGTAAATGATGCGCAGGTAATGAGAAATTCAGTAACTGAAAGGAATAATGTAAAAACTGACCTGAAGTGGAACAAATGAATGTAACTCGGAATGGCAAGTCAAGAAGTCTGTGATGCACTGGTCCAGGCTAAATCTTCTCCTCACACTGAGCATGCATACTGTAATACCCGGGTTCCTTTTATACGTCAATGCCTGCATTTATTTAAATTATCATTTACAAGTTTGTTAGTTGAATTTAAAATTCTTTAAGTTAGTTTTAAAAACCTTATTACCTATCCATTTTACATCTTACCCAGATTCTTTGATTTGTTACCTCCAGACCGGCCCTAAATTTTTCCCAGATTTCTCTATTTTTCCCTTCCCTTCACAATTCCTTTATTTTCCTCAGCCCGCTCAATTTTCTTTTCCTGTTTAAACCGTATATTAAACTCAGGCCAACTTTTTCCCCAATATATATATATTGATTACACCCAGCCTTTTTAAATTTTTCACATTAGTTAAAACCCACAATCTTTCTCTCAGCCCAAATCCATATTCTTTATTAATCCTATCACAACCCAACAGCCTGGCCCTCTTCTTCTCTATTTCTTTTCCTTTAAACACTGGCCCACTTCCATAAATTACACATCCTTTTATATAAATAAATCCCTTCTTTTAATTTTTAGCCCGGCCCGTTCTAATCCAGCTCAGCCCGGCTCCTCGACTTATTCATTTTCTTTTTAAATTTCTCTGGCCCGGCCCACGCTTCTTCCCAGCCAAGCTCGCCTCCGCGCCCATGTTTCGAACCCGACCCGACTACTGTTTCTCTCCTTCAAAGCTTCCAACGGCTACTTCCCCACTTTCTCGCGCGCGTTTCCTACGCCGTCTCCCTCGCCTTCGCCCTCGCTCGCGCGAGCGTTGCCCACGTCGCGCACACCCTGTACCCTCTTCCTCACTCCCTCTCACCAACCCAGACCACTTCATTTCCCTGACTGCCTCACCATAGTTTTCCCTGCACCCAACTCCCCACCACCAAGTCCACCTCGACGCAGCTCATCACCATCGTCGTCGTCGTCGCCAACCACTCCTCCCTCGCTCTCCCCTCCAACCACCACCTCGACCTCCTCCTGCCGCCACTCAACCCACTGGACTGCCAAACTCGAACCCCCTGCACCCGTGCTCGGCCACCCACGCCCCGACGCCAGCGAGCTCATCGTCGTCATCATCATCATCGTCGTCGTTCTCAGTCCTCATCATCATCATCCTCAGCTCTCTATGTCTATCTCTCTCTAAACCTCTCCCCCTCTCTGTCTCTCTCTCTCTCATTCTGCCTCTCTCTCTTCCTCTGTCTCTCTCCCTCTCTCGATCTGTCTACACTCCCTCCCTCTCATTCTCTCTCTCTCTCATTCTCTCTCTCAGTGTTCTCACTCTCTCTCTCTCTCTAACACATTCTCTCTCTGCCTCTTTCTCACTGTCTTTCTCTCTCAATCCTTTTTCTTTCGCTAACGCTCTCTCTCAATATATATATATTCCTCTACAAATCCCTCACCAGTGATACCCCAGCCCCGCCTTCGATCACCATCATCACCCATCGTCGAGCCATTGGAGTGCAAGGCCCAAGCTCCACAGTCAAGCACCGACCACCAAACTCGAGCCTAAGTCGTGCAAGCCAATTCACGCCGTTCGTCGCGCGTTCGTGACGCCGCTGCTACTGTGCGACACCGAGGAGTTCCCAGGCAAGTATTCTACTTGCTTACATGCTATTTATCTAAGTTACAATTGTTAAATACTTGGATCATCATGTTACAAATTTTAAACTAATATGTGCCGTAACTGTTCGATGTCTGTTCCCTTAGGAAAACATTACCAAATTTGACGGAACTCAATGGTGTAGGTTGGCCCATATGGCGGTGAACATAGTGTATGAAATTCGTTGGATAATTTGATCGTTAACGACTAAAACAACTGCCCCCAAGTTTAATCGTGAAACTGTAATTTTATTGCACCTGAAAATCGTTAAATTCACCATAAATCATATACACACTAGAATGGTGCGTTCGAGGGCTTAAATCGAAGCCAACTCGATGAAATTTAACCCTAAACTGGTTTCCTGACATTTCTGTATTTAAACTGTGATGATATCCGGATCGGAGTGCGACTCTGGACTGCAGTCCAGAGCGACTCCAGTTACTGGTAGCTGTTCCGTAATGGGTACCACAGGATTTACTTAACTCTTAGGTTGCGGAACCCCGCTGTTCATTATAGATAAATCTGTTAGCTAGACAACACAATTGATTTCATCCTGTTTCGTTACCATTTGATATTCAATCTGTAATTTAATAGATCAGGACACATAACAGTCCCAGCAGAATCAGAACTGACATGTTAATATTAAACTGATCATAACTCCTAACGTACAGACGCGATTGAAGATCCGTTTGTTGCGTTGAAAACTTTACTGAAAACCCTAGAATTCTTTCAACTGTAGCGTCGCTAAATTATGATCCCAACTGGGGTTAAAATGCGTTGCGAAATGGATTCCTGATTCTGAAATTGGATTTCCAGCCGCGTGCGCTTAAAATGAAACAGTTATAACTAATGATCCTGAAATCCGATTGGCTTGAAACAAAATTCTATGGATAGATAACTGAACATATTAATTACTACCTGTTTGTCATTTCGCCAAATTATATACATATGTGTCATGATAAATCGTGCAAGTGAAAGAATGTGGTTTCATAACATCCTCATCATGTTTATATACTTGTCCATGCATCATATCATACCCATATCAGTGTATTGATAACCTAGTGACATCGTGCATTTACCCAGTGTTAGATTTTAGCGTTGATTGTGGCAAGTACGTCAGTGTTCGTGTATTCGTGATTAAGTGAAAGTGATACGTACTTGTGCACAATCAGTGTCCCTTTTATTTTAGTGCATTGTCGACGTCTGTGGGATGCGTGTACGTGTGACTATAAGTGGTATGGGACACTTATGGAAGCGCTTGCACGGATGTCACAGGTAAGGCATCCGACACTGCCATTTATCTTAGGTATTAGTCGGGACGTGCTTGATGGAGGTCCTGCCTCCAGTTCTCGCGCAGACTTGTCACGGATCGATTAGTATTTAGGGTTATGGTTAGCGTTTGATGTAGACCTCGGGGTGTGGGGTAGTTCAAGTGTGAATTCAACAGAATCTCGGGAGTCCCATGCCGGCTTATATATTTAGGGAGTTATATGGAGATTTACAGGGTATGTGCTATATCACCGTGATACATTCGTTACATGTTGGGCCCGTGGTCCCTTGCCCTTGGGTTCTACCCTTGGGTGGAGGACACTCGCGAGTGGTTGACTCTCACACTTGGACTGACGATAGGCCTATTGACCTGTGCAGTGAGACTTAGAGACTGATAGGGTTACTGTCATTTACATTCCTTATATACTGTGTTGACATACATGACATATCGTTATACTGCTTTACTGTTCCGCTGCATTGATCTCTGTTCATTTATATTCATGCTGTCATTGATTTACTGTTATTCCTATCCATTACCACTGTTAGAACTGCTACTCGATTATATACATTATATTGCTATTGTGTCGCCCTGACGACCTGAGTATGCATGCTCAGTGTGAGGAGACGATTTAGCCTGGACCAGTGCATCACAGACTCCTTGACTTGCCTTCCCGAGTTACATTCATTTGTTCCACCTCAGGTCAGTCTTTACATTGTTTACTTCAGTTACTGCATTTCTCATTACCTGCGCATTATATGCTGTTTACCATGATAAACTAGAAGCCGAAGTGTGACTACGGCAGGACTTTTCCTTGACCGTAGGAGCATGGCTGGCCTTGTCTACCCCTCGTATTCCGTATTTTGGGAAGCGGGGCGTGACACATACTCAGGTCGTCAGAGCGACACAATAGCAATATAATATATATAAAATCAAGTAACAGTTCTAACAGTGGTAATAGATGTGAATAACGGTAAATCAATGACAGCATGAATATGAATGTGCGGTAATCAATGCAGCGGAACAGTAAAGCAGTAGAACGATATGTCACGTATGCCAACACAGTATAGAAGGAATGTAACTGCCAGTATCCCTATCAGTCTCTAAGTCTCACTGTACAGGTCACTAAGCCTATCGTCAGTCCAAGTGTGAGAGTCAACCACTCGTGAGTGTCCTCCACCCAAGGGTAGAACCCAAGGGCAAGGGACCACGGGCCCAACATGTAACATGTATATCACGGTGTATATCACGTACCCTGTAAATCTCCATATATCTCCCTAAATATATAAGCCGGCATGGGACTCCCGAGATTCTGTTGAACTCACACTTAAACTACCCCATACCCCGTGGTCTACATCAAACGCTAACCATAACCCTAAATACTAATCGATCCGTGACAAGTCTGCGCGAGAACTGGAGGCGGGACCTCCATCAAGCACGTCCCGACTAATACCTAAGATAAATGGCAGTGTCGGATGCCTTATCTGTGACACCCGTGCAAGCGCTTCCATAAGTGTCCCATACCACTTATAGTCACACGTACACACATCCCACAGACGTCGACAATGCAATAGAATAATAGGGTCACTGATTGTGCACAAGTACGTATCACTTTCACTTAATCACGGATACACGACCACCGACGTACTTGCCACAATCATCACTAAAATCTAACACTGGGTAAATGCACGATGTCACTAAGTTATCACTACAATGATATGGGTATGATATGATGCGTGAACAGTATATAAGCACGATTAAGGTGTCACAAAACAGTATTTTATCACTTGCACGATTTATCATGAAATGTACATATATAATTTAGCGAAACGATAAACAGGTAAAAATTAGTATGTTTAGTTATCTATCCATCTAATTTAGTTTCAAGCCAATCGGGTTCCAGGATCATTAATTATAACCATTTCATTTTAAGCGTTCGCGGCTGGAAATCCGGTTTCAGAATCAGATGTCCGTTTCGCAACGCATTTTAACCCCAGTTGGGATCAGAATTTAGCAATGCTACAGTTGAATGAATTCTAGGGTTTTCAGTAAGGTTTTCAACGCAACAGACGGATCTTCGATCTCATCTGTACGTCAGGAGATATACACTGTTTACTATTAATATGTCAATCCTGATTCTGTTGGGACTGTTATGCGTCCCGATCTTCTAAATTACAGATTAAATATCAAACGGTAACGAAATAGAATGAAACCAATTGTGTTGTCTAGCTAACAGATTTACCTATAATAAACAGTAGAGTTACGCAACCTACAAGTTAAGGAAATCCTGTGGTACCTAATACGGAACAGCAAGCAACCACTGAAGTCGCTCTGGACTGCAGTCCAGAGTCGCACTCCGATCCAATTATCATCACGGTTTAAATACAGAAATGTCTGGAAACTGGTATAGGGTTAAAGTCCATCGAGTCGGCTTCGATTTGAGCCCTCGAACGCACCATTCTACTATGTATCAGATTTATGGTGAATTTAACGATTTTCAGGTACAATAAAATTACAGTTTTACGATTAAACTTGGGGGTAGTCGTTTTGGTCATTAACGATCAAATTATCCAACGAAACTTGCATACGTTGTCCATCCCTACAAGGGCCAATGTAATTTAACCAGTTCCGTCAAATTTGATAATGATTTCCTAAGAGAACAAGCATCGAACAGTTTTGTGTCGAATAACCTAACGGAAAGTAAAACATGTATTATATACGATGTCGATTTGTAATTAACAAAAGTAGCATGTAGCAAGTAGGGAACTTGCCTGGACACGTGTCGACGAAGGTACGGCAGCGGCACGATCGCGACACACGCGCGGCTCGGCACTTGACTTGGCTCGAACACGAGTCTCGGCAACGGCGGCTCGCAGTTTGGTGGTCGGGGCTCGGCTGTGAAACTTGGCCCTTGTGCGTCAAGGGGGTTCGACGATGGGTGATGATGACGATGGTGAGAGTGTTAGAGAGAGAGAGAAGTGAGAGGGAGAGAGAGAAAGTTAGAGAGAGAGAAGTTAAGTGGCAGAGAGATTGAGATGAGAGATCAAGAGAGAGGGAGTGAAAACAGAGAGTGAGAAAGAGAGAAGGAGATTGCAGGGAGAGGGGAGAGCGAGGGATGGAGCTCGGGTGCGTGCAGGGGGTTCCGTGGAGGCTGAAGGGGGAGCTTGGGTTTTGGTGAGGTAAGCTCGGGGAAGGAGGCGAAGAGTTTGGTGGTCACCGGAGGAGTCGGGGATGCAGGCGAAGCCGCCGGTGAGTCGTGGGTTCTCGTCGGAGGCGTGGGTTGTAGGGGACTCGAGTTGATGGGGGTAGAGTCGTGAAGGGAGAAGGAGGGTGAATGATTTGGTGTGGTGGTGTTTTGGAGGAGGTGGAGATGGTGGCGATGTCGACGATGCAGTTGTCGTGGGTCACGAGGGATGCAGTGGGTGAGATGGCTGCCGTCGTCGTCGAAGATGGTTGCAGAGAATTTTAGTAGGAAAAATGAGAATGAGGGGGATCGAGCGTGGAAGAGGGAGTATTGGGTAGAGGAGAGAGGGTCGTGAGGGAAAACGCGCACGTCGTGGGGAGTAACGGCGCGCGAGTGAGGGCGGAGGAGGCGGCGTGGGCTACGGCGAGGAGAGCGGATCTCGCGCGGGTGAAGGGGAGTTACCGTTGGAGGATTTAAAAAGAAGATGAACAGTAGTGGGAGGTCGGGTCTGGTTGAGGGCGAAGCGGGTGCGGGTTGGAGCGTGGACGCGGGCTGCAGGGAGTGGGCCGGGCCAAAGAAATTAATAATAAAAGAATTAGAGAAAAGGGAACGGGCCAGGGACTGTTGGGTTGGGAGGGAAAAAGAAATTAATTAGGGAAAATAAATAGAAACGGGCCAGGGCTTGGGTTATGGGAATTAAAGAAAAATTTAGATGATAATAAAAAGGAGTGGGCTTAAGGAATTTATTTGGTTTTAGGGTTTAGTTTTAAGTAGATAAAGGAAATGGTTGAAGGGGAAAAATTTTCCAAATAAAAATAAAAGGGGACTTTAACATAAATAATTAATTATATAAGAATAGATAAAATCATAAATAAAATCATTAAAATTATAAATAAGAGTAAATAGGATTCTAGAGTAACAAAATGCATATTTTGGTATAAGAGAGGCTGGGTATTACATATCTCATATAACCGGCCAACATCCATCGTATCGACTTATCGAATCAACACTTGATTCGATAACCCGGTCATATCATATATAACCTGACCGATACAAAAAGTCGCGAGAATAGTATACGGTATCACATACACGCATTTATTCTCGGTCTCGCACATATCACATACGTGCTCCTATTTCGTTTCGCCTGAGCCAGTAAAACCTCTGTGTAGGACTCTAAAGACTCGTCAATATGCCGGCAGTAGGTGATGATCACATCACGCACCCACAAGCTGTCAGCGGTACTAGCTGGACGTAACGGCTACCCGGGTATCGAGCAATCAGAAGATCAGCAAGCAAGCCCGCTCCAACTCTTGTGAAAGCCTGCCGGTAACACTTCCCGTACAGTCCGGTCTCCTCGTCTGATATGTCGCATATCAAGTCTAGGGGTGGTAAACGTCAGACCCCAATAACCGATAAGTCGTGCCGATGTGAGGCTCATAACGGGTCGAGAAACTACTGGTAACACTTACCAGTAAATCTCTATATCAGCCCTGGCCAGGGACTTCCCTGCTATGGCCAATCGAGCACAGCGCAACATCAACCCCCAATACCGGGAGAGACGAAACCCCTCCTATCGCTCATTGCCTCCATGTGACTCGGGACTGTACCCAAAAACCACCGTTTTGCATGCCCTTATGGACGTGGTAAGGTGGAAATCAAAGCACAGTGGGAATCACACAAGACTCTATGACGATCTCGGGTCTACAGACTAACCTGCACAAGTGTCACCAGAGAACTGCCATCTGACGTAAGGTATAATACCATCTGGGAGTTCTCGGCGAGTCCGTCCAGTGTACCCAGTCTCCACTGATCACCCGCATACCATCTCCAATGTCAAATACCAATGGATATGGGATCATCCATCGCCCATCTCATAGGTCGAGAAGCGTATACGCTAGTCTAATCTGGTATATCGATGCCCTGTCTCGATACACCCTCGACCAGGGACCTTGAAGGATGTACTTATGGACTACCATATCCCCACCAGTATGATCCGCATCATAGTCCAGGTAGTCAAGTACACATCCTAAGGGCTTTATCAACATGTATCCATCAGACAGTATAAAGAGACAAGTATACATGTTAAGATAAAGAGCAACCAGATAGCATACTATCATAACGAGCAAGAAAGTCCTCTCTATATATTTCCAAGCATCCAATATAATATACATCATCTGTACAATACTGGCCTCTAGGGAATACATACAACTAACAATCTTCATGTATGATCAAGTCCGTTCTCAGCCCGGCTTCTACTTGCTCTCTGAACTTTTGCAATCGGGGATCATCCGCTTGTGCAGCCTTGATGCGATCCACCAGGGAAGACTGCACCTGTAGTTGCCAAAGTTGACTGAGTGCGTTCGGTGTAACGACTTCAAGCTCGAGTCTCTGAAAGTCCTCAATAATGCTCCTCTGACAGGTCAACATTATGACCGCTGGCTTGCGACTGAGCGCATCCGGTACAACATTCACCTTCCCCGGGTGATACTGAAGGTCCAAGTCATAATCTGCCAACAGCTCTAGCCATCGGCGCTGCCTCATGTTTAGTTCCTTCTGAGTGAAGACGTACTTCAGACTTTTATGATCCGTGTACACCTCCACTTTCTCGCCCAATAGATAGTGTCTCCAAATCTTCAACGCAAAGACTACTGCAGCTAACTCCAAGTCATGCGTAGGATAGTTCTTCTCGTGATTTCTCAGTTGTCGAGAGGCGTAAGCAACCACTCGGCCGTGCTGCATCAGAACACAGCCTAACCCCTTTCCTGAGGCATCACTGTGTATCACCAAACCACCGAAATCATCTGGTACTGTAAGAATAGGCGCCGTGGTTAACTTCTGCTTCAGCGTGTCAAATGCCTGAGTGCACTCCTCTGTCCACGCAAACGGTACATCCTTCCGTGTCAGCCTCGTCAATGGTTCAGCGATTCTTGAGAAGTCTTGGACGAATCTCCGATAATAACCTGCCAATCCCAGAAAACTTCTGATCTCGGCCACTGACTTCGGCGTTGGCCAATCTCTGACAGATTCTGTCTTTGCCGGGTCCACCGAGATGCCTTCGCTCGAAACAATGTGTCCCAAAAAATGAACCTGGTCGAGCCAGAATTCACACTTGCTTAGTTTCGCAAACAGCTTCTCTTCCTAAAGAATTTGTAGAACCGTGCGCAAATGCTCGACATGCTCCTCCCGGGTCTTCGAGTAGACAAGTATGTCGTCGATAAACACAACGACAAACGTGTCCAAGTACTTAGCAAACACCATGTTCATCAAGTCCATGAATATCGCTGGGGCATTGGTAACACCGAACGGCATCACAAGGAACTCGTAATGTCCGTATCGGGTCCTGAAAGCCGTCTTGCATACATCCTCGGCTGCTACTCTGATTTGATGATATCCAGAACGGAGGTCCAACTTCGAGAATACCTTGGCCCCACTTAGCTGATCGAATAAGTCGTCGATGCGCGGGATTGGGTACTTGTTCTTTATTGTGGCCTTGTTCAGCTCCCGATAATCTATACACATCCGCAGCGATCCATCCTTTTTCTTTACTAATAGAACCGGTGCACCCCACGGTGAAGCGCTCGGCCGAATAAATTCCTTCCCCAATAGCTCTTCAATTTGCTTCTTCAACTCCGCTAACTCAACTGGTGCCATTCTGTATGGGGCCTTGGATACTGGGGCCGTACCTGGAGTCAAATCGATCGAGAACTCCAAGATGCGAGGAGGTGGTAGACCTGGTAGATCTTCAGGAAATACGTCCAGAAAGTCCCGAACAATCACTGGGGCCGGACTCTCATCAATCTCCATAGCTGTCGGCTCCTTGGGCTTGGCTCTGTACTTGGCTGGCTCCAAAAATTCGCTTCCGCCCTCGAAAATAAACTCCGGGTGATTGGGAATGCGGAAGGTCACATTCCTTGCACGGCAATCGATAACTGCATGGAAGGTACTCATCCAATCCATCCCGAGAATTGCACCGTAACTGCCTGTCCCAATCAGAAGGAAATTCGTATAGAATTCCCTGCCATACACTACAACCGGACATGATCTACATTCTCGACTAGATATTATAATGCCATTACCCGTATGTATCTCCCAGCCCTCGGTTAGTGGTTCATGTGGTATGGAGTGTGTATCAGCGAAATGCTCAGACAAGAAACAGTGCGATGCTCCAGAATCAAATAGTACTCTAGCTGGCAAGGAATGTACGAGTAGAGTACCTGTAACAACATCTCCTGACGCCTCTGCCTGCTCGGCGGTCAAGGTGAAAGCCCGTCCCTGACCGCGACCTGTAAAGGGTTGCTTCTGCTCCTGTGGCCTCTGCTGCGGCGGTCCAGAACCTCCCTGTATCTCTGCTCGCTCAGGGCAACCGCTAATCCTGTGCTGACTGGATCCGCAAATCAAGTACTGTCCCTTAGCGCGGCGACAGTCCTTCTGGGTATGCCCATCTCTACCGCAGTAGCCGCAAACTACGTTCCGTCTCTGGGGCGATGCTGTGGCATGAACGGATGCTTCATTTGTGCCGTTCCAGGCCTGTGAACCGGTATGGCTCCTCGAGAAGGTGCAGGGGTACGTGCTGGAACGACTGGGAGTTTCCTGAACTTGTTGATCAATTGCTCCTGAATTCTCGCCGCGTTGAGTACCTGTGCGAAAGTCTGCAACTCCAGTGATGCAATCAACTGCTGCAACTCGAAATCAAGCCCCTGCAAGAAGCGTCTGGCCCTGGTGGCCTCTAAGGCGACCATGTATGGAGCAAAACGGCTCAGACGGTTGAACCCTGCCGCATAAACGTCCACTGGACGTCCATTCTGCTTCAATAGAATAAATCTTTCCTCCATTTCTGCCTTGGTGGTTGAAGGGAAATAATGATCTAGAAAGCACTCTTTGAATTTGCCCCATTCAATCGGCCTGTCCAGCCTGCTTTCTTCCACTGACCACCATGTACGGGCTTCATCTTCCAATTGGATCTTTATCACGTCCACCCTATCTTCATCTGGAACCCTGGCGGCTGTCAATAAGTTCTCCATGTTCACTAACCATCGCTCGGCCTCGAGGGGTTCAGCTAGCCCTGTGAACGCAGCTGGATGCAACCTCCGGAAGTCTGATACGGTACCAGCCCTAGCAGGGTAAGCTGGTGGAGTAGTGCCCTTGGGGGCGGTAATGAGTGCGGGGGGTCCTCCTACAGCGGTAATCGCCCTGAGTCCCTCAGCGAGTAAGTCTGTCTTCCTCTCCTGAGCTTCCGCGAGAGAGGTCAGTGCACTAAGTATTCTTTCCGTGCAGTCCCGAGTACTGGAGTCCGAGGAGGGGTCGTTCGGGGACGTCATGTCGCTGGAAGATTCAAAAGGATAAGATCAGATTCAAGGATGAAAATCAGGAATAGTGAAACGAAAATAATGTAATACCGTATAGTTAATGTTATCCCTTGTTACTAAACACGGCTCTGATACCAACAAAACTATGTCACGTCCCGCTTCCCAAAATACGGAAAACGAGGGATGAGTAGGCCAGCCATGCTTCTACGGTCAAGGAATAATCTCGCCGTAGTCACACTTCGGCTTCTAGCATTACATGGTAATCAGTAAGCAAAGCACAGCAGTATAGGGATTACATCACTAAATTATTACATTAAAATCCATTGTTCATAAATTACAAATAAACAAGAAGAGTTACTGACCAAGTTCAATTACACGATCTCTTTATGGAAAGCAGGAAAGAAAGAAAAGTACTCCAGACTAGATCTCCGTCAGCTCGAAAGGTAAATCCGTCTCCTGCGCTGGTTCTTCCATGGGATCTGACCATGCATACTCAGGTCGTCAGAGCGACGTAATAGCAATTTATATAATAATGATGTGAAACAAGTAAATACGGTAATAACAGTGAAAGTACAATGCGTGTAATCACTATGTCGCTATATGATGCAAAGTATGATCTGTGTCCCTATCGGTCTCTAAGTCATGTTTGAAATCGTATAGTGGAAATGAGGATCATGTTTAACAGGAGTCTCGTACATACCCGAGACAGCGGCCCACATGCCTGGGACATAACCCTGTCAGCCGGATCGCTAGATCCTACCTAATATATATATCACTGCTCGAATGATCATCCTCTAAAACATGGTCCCGCTAAATACGATTCTCTTTCCACTTCGATTTCCCCTTTTTTCCCAGGTTTACACTATTTATGATTTTGATTTAGTCGTGTACAAATATACCAATGGCACGGTTTTATCACTGTTCACTGTATCAATCACTGTCACGAATCATTCACTTTCCATTGGGATACTCGACACTCTTAAACCAATATCATTCACGCACGATAATATAATGTCCATTGAACACTAACACGCACTAACACTATGTATATGGCAAACGGGGTAAGATATGTGTATGTATTCCATTAACAAGCCATGTATGTTATGAACCAATATACACGTCATCAACTTAAAAAAATTGCATAAATTCATATGTTCGGAATTCAACAAAATGATACAAATAAGATAATAAGCACACTCTGTGAGAAGTTCATCAAAATTAGTTTCAGTTCGATTGGGTTTCCAGTATTCAAGTTACAGCCGTTTCATTTTAAGTGCTCGCGACAGGAAATTCAGTTTCTGAACTGAACGTCCGTTTCGCGACATGAATTTCACCCAGTTGGGTTCAGAATTTAGCGACGTTACAGTTGAATAAAACCTAGTGTTTTCAATAGGGTGTTCAACGCAATAGACGGATTCTCAATCGCGTCTGTATGTCGAAAGTTATACATTGTTTAACACTAGTTTGTCACTTCTGAATCTGTTTTGGACTGTTATATGTCCTGTCCTTTTAATTTACAAATTAAATAGCAAACGACGATGAAACGGAATGAAACTACTTGTGTTATTTAGCTAACAGATTCACCTCTAATAACCTGCAGAGTTACGCAACACAAAAATTCAGGAAACAAGGTGGTACGCATTACGGGACAGTAAACAGTAACCAGAGTCGCTCTGGACTGCAGTCCAGAGCCGCACTCCGATCCAAATATCGTCACAATTTCAGTACAGAAACCATTAGAAACTTGCATAGGGTTATATTTCGTCGAGTCGGCTTCGATTTAAGCCCTCGAACGCATCATTCCAGTATGTACATAATTTATGGTGATTTTAACAATTTTCAGATACGGGAAATTTCCAGTTTTATGGGTATATTTGGGGGTATTCGTTTTAGTCATTAACAGTCGTGTTTTCCAGTGAAATTTATGCAAGATATTCATTATCACGCGGGCCAGCATAGGAAATCCAATTCCGTCAAATTAGATGAATATTTTCATTGAGATCATGCATCGAACAGGTATGTCATATAATTTATCGGAAATTGTAAATTTGTAATTTATACAATTTGAGTTTGTAACACAAATAGATTAGCATGTAGCAAGTAAAATACTTGCCTGGAAACGTTTCGTGGATGCACGGCGGCGGCAACGTCACGAACGCGCGACGAACGGCGTGAATTGGTTTGCACGACCTTGGCTCGCGATACGGGTTTGACGTCGGAGCTGCCCGGAGACGTCTTGTGCTTGCTGGAAGCGGAGGGGTGCTCAGTGGTTCTCTGCGAGTGCGCTGGGGTCGACGACGGTCGGCGGCGGCGCTCCGGCGATGGGCAACAGTAGGGTGCGTGGATGTGTTGTGGATTTTTGTGTTTTGAAGATAGAGAGAGAGTAGGTAGGGGCTCGGGTGTGGACTTTTGGGAGGAGGTGGAGGTGATACTGATGACGAGGAGGGTGTAGGATGGTCGACGATGTGGTGGGGTTCGCCGGCGAGAGGGTGCCGGGTGGCTCTGGTGGCGTGCAGGGATTCCCGGTTGAGTTGAGAGAGCTCGGTGGTGGAGTGAGTCAGGGGCTTTGTTGGTGGAGAGGAATGAGCGAGGGAGGAGTACGAAGTGGTGGGGTCGTCGTCGGTGTTGTCGTCGTCGGTGTAGAGATGGAGGCAGTGGGTTTCGTAGTGGGTTGAGAGAGAGGAGGTTTGAGAGTTGGAGAGATTGAGAGAGTGAGGAGTAAGGGGAGACGAGCTGAGTAGGTTGAGTAGATCGCGAGGGGACGCGCGAGTCGTGGGGAAACGGCTTGCGACGTGGCCGTGAGAAGCGGATCGGAGAAAAAGCGAGCGGGAAAAGAGATATAGACGTTGGGGAGAAGGAGGTACTGTAGCGGGCCGGGTCGGGTTTGAGCGGCTGGGCTTGGGCCAGGGTTTTAAAATTTAATAAATTCCCTTTTCTTTTTCCCGTGGGCTGAGGAGGGGACGGGCCGAGGTTTAAATTTAAATGTTAAATGTTTTATTTTCATTTGTTGGGCTGGGGTTTAAATCTAAATGTTAATGTTTTATTTAAATTGGTTTATGTTTAGAAGTTTTGTTTTAAATTTAGGTTTGGTCTGTGATTGGTTTTAGAAAATAAATACTACAACTTACGCACTAATCCTTACACAAAAATAATGATACGGAAAAAGAAATGATATTCGGAAACTTGGGAAAATAGGGAAAACTTTATTGAAGGAAACGGGGATTTACACGCATCGTGTGTGCCATGGTTACTAGTGTTCTATAAATAAAGGATGGAGACTTAGGGTCCTACGGTCTCACTGGTCAAATTATTAGAAGCTAAGGAGCTAAGTTGCGGTATTTGAACTGCCTCCTAGTATGATTCAGTTTTGGTCATAAGTTAAATTAATTACGAAAGTTTTTTTCTTTCGGTGTTGTAAAGTTGATATTTGATAATGTATGAAATTGGATTGGATCGTTTGTGTGTTTTCGAGCTTTTTGCATTTTCCAGCGGAGCAAATGCTAGTGTGGGCTTTTTAGTTAATGATCGAGCACTCGATCGTTGGGTTTGATATATATGACATTTTCAAGAACTTTATTACAATTGATCCGCAATAACCGACAGGGTTTTGTTTTTGTTGCATCTTAAAAAGCCTTCTGCATTTAAAAAAAGAAAGAAAGAGAGAAAAGAGAGAGCTCAGTATTTTCTTAGCATTAGTTTTCAGTTTATTTTATTTTCGGTTAATCGCACATGACCCCATAAACCCTGGAGAACTAAGCATTTATACCCCCTCAACTATCATTACAGCACTTTCGCTCTTATGATTGAAAATTAATTGATTTTTCTTCTTTTATTTTTAATAATTTCCATTACTCTTTTCTTCCTCCTCTCCCACCTCGATCGATCAATCTTTAACCCTGTTCAAAAATATAGATAATATTTTCTTATCTTCCACTACAACTCTAAGCCGTTTTCCTTTGCAGGCTTGGATCTCCTTCTGCCTCTTCACTCGTATTTGCAAGGTTATTTGAGTTTTTCTTTACAATTGCCGCGATATGAAACTTTTCTATCTCATCATATTGTGTTTTTTTTTCTTTTACTTTAGTTACTTTTGTTATGGATTCTTAGAAAGATTTCTTAAATTAAAGTCATGTATGGTTGAAGATGAAGAAAAGAAGGAAAATATACGAATGCAAGAATTTTTATTTTTTTATATAAATCATAGGAGATGTACATGCTTATTATAATATTTTAGAGATATAAGTGCTCAACCTCCTATGGCACACATATGTGCAATAAACCATTTTATTTGTAAGGATTCGTATATATGTTTTTGAATTCTCTTATATCTATATTCACCCAATTGTGTTTTATATATACATACAACCTTAGTAATCATTTGAATTGTTGGAGAGAAAAACCTTGTCCATTTATATTTGTTCAAAACTTGATATCTTATATAGTTGCAACTGAAAAAGTTTATTGGTTATACAATAATGAAGGTAAAATTAATATAAGTTTCCAATTTGTTGCATCTTTATTATCATTTTCTACTGCATACATGATAAAATATTTTCTTAGATTTTTTTAATCGTTTTTAAAAGTCTTATACGGGCTATCATCTTTACATCTATTTTCCAAATAATGTATTGTTCTCCAACGTATTACTCAGATTATGAAATTTTAAAGAGTAAATTTAAGGATAAAAGAAGGATTTTTAGCATGGAATTTTTTTAATTAATTAAGCATTATAATATCATATAAAATCATCAAATTTGAGTTTATATAATAATTTAAGCATTATAAATATGAAGAAGCCAAGGGGCACATAGTGATTATAATTTAATGCAGTATATACAAAAACCAGTTTAATATTCTTGTAGATTTACCCTCTTTTCTCTATTTTCTTCTTCTTCTTCTTCTTTTTATCTTTAGATGATAATACCAGTTATGATATCTATTCATCCATTTATTTAAAATCAAATTCATACGTCCTCTCTTGTTAGCATGTGTCTGCAAAGTTTACACACACACACTGATCACTGTCTTACCTGCGTATGTAAATTACTTTTTACCTTTTTACTTTAGCGCCACTTGATTTTACATTTGGGGTCTATACCATGCATGGAGTTAATGGTCCTGATAATGCTCTTGGGAAATTTTTTCCGAGAATGTCTTAATAAATCAAAATCAATCCTTTAAGTCGTGGAAACACCAACATTCTCATAGTTTAGTTTGGTTTATTCAAAAGACAAAAAATTCAAGCATTTGAGTGAAATTAGCCCTTTCTTTTTAATGAATTAATGAATTATATGTGCACATAGAACTAGAATAAGAATAAAAATGAAGCAGGAATTGCATGTGGATGATGGAATCTTATTGTTAACAAAATTTGTTTATTTACATTAAAAGTTTCATTTAATGAAAGGTGGGTGGGGCAATTGCTTTTGTTTTGATTAAAAAAAATAAAACTGTTTATCACTTGAGTTACATGTTTTAAGGGGCCTTTTTCAAAATAATAAGTTTTAGAGGGTGTGTTTAAACCATCTATGTTTTAGCCTTAGGGGCATATATGAAAAAAATCCATAAACCTAATATTTCTTTGATTATAATCTGAAGCACCTTTGAATGCAATTGAGTTTGAATGAATATCCGTCCTGGGAGAGTGCGGGGATTCGATTCTAGGAGAAGTGGCTACAATTTAACATTTATTTAGCAAATTCATGGGTCCCATGGGAGGGGGGGTGCATGTGTGAGGTATAAATAGACTAGCGCTTACAGGTCAGCGCCAAAATATACACAAAAAAAAAATTGCTTCAATTGCTTCAATTTCTCTGTAGACCAGCTCTTCCAAATTCTCTGTAGACCAACTCTTATATAATCCTGATACAAGAAAAAAGGACACGGATTGTTGAGATTTCTCATGGAAGTTAGAAATTGGTTCGGCTTCGGATTCGTATTCACTTGTTTCTAAATTTAGATTTGTTAGCCGAATAAAATCAGTTAGATTTCATATTTAAATTTAGCAACCGTATGAGAAATCTTGTTAAATTTAGAACAGACTTTTAATAAGTTAAAATAGAATCCTATTCTTATCAGGACTAAATATGAATATCTTGCTAAATTTAGAACAGACTTTTAATAAGTTAAAAGAGAATCCTAATCTTATTAGGACTAAATATAAGTCATATGATTTACCGCAAGAAATGGAAAGAAATGGAAAGTTCAGGCTCATGATAAATATGAGAGCACCATCAGTTCTCTGTCCAATTATTACTCTCTAGTTTTTCTCCCTTGCAAATTCTGCTTTCTGAATCAACATTGCTCTCTTCTTCTCTTACAAACACTTCGGTTTATCAAATCATGCGTTAATTCCTCGAAGCTATGGAGCTGATAACAATGCTGTTGGAAGGGAGAGTCGATCCACGGAACAGTGCTCGCGACAAAACCCAAATCACGCAAAAATATAATCACGCAATTAAACGATGAAAGACAATATAAATTAAAGTGCAGGAATAAGAAAACAATCAATCACAAACAAGATAGATTTGTTAACGAGATTCACCCACCGTATGGCTAGTCCCCGGCAGAGCAGAATCTGCAAACGTCTACTATACTTGAATCAAGTTTACACACAAGAACTTTAGACATTAACGTCCATACGGTATTCACCCACCGTATGGCTAGTTCCCGGCAGAGCGGAATCAGATTTGTTAACAGGGTTCACCCACCGTATTGCTCGGTCCGATGAATCAAAGCAAAAGAGAAACCAAGGGAAAAATGGACTTCACCCTGTAGACAGTTTATGACCACCAATATCTTTCTAGATTCACCTTTTGGTTGATGCAGGTAACAGGGGCATAAAAATTATACTGCATATTGAATAATGCGTGGTACTTTCTAGACCATTCCTTGACCACAAATCAGCTGTAGCGCTCTTCAACAAACAGCCCATACATGCTGATCTTATAACCGGAACCGTTTTTAATTTCAATACTTGATAAAATAAATCAATATAAACCCACCGTTGCCGGTCCCAAGTCCGGATGAGAAAGGATGAGGGTTGTGGTAGGCTTGTGACAGCCATCGTAAAACTTTGTCACATTCTATGACATGAACCATAATAAGAATATCGTTGGGGCGTCTTTTACTCAGCGACGCGCTATATCGAATCCCGGATGTAGTGTTAAGTATGCAAGGGCTTTTAGGTCGTCGTCCAGATGCGGCGCGCTACATCGGACCCCGGGTGTAGTGACAAATAAGCAAGGGTCGTCGTCTAGAAACGGAACACTACATCGGACCCCGGGTGTAGTGACAAATAAGCAAGGGTCGTCGTCCAGAAACGGCGCGCTACATCGGACCCCGGGTGTAGTGACAAATAAGTAAGGGTCGTCGTCCAGAAACGGCGCGGTACATCGGACCCCGGGTGTAGTGACAAATAAGCAAGGATTTCAAAGGATCCGTCTAGCTTCCTGGAACATAGGTTCCCTTACGGGTAGACTAATAGAATTAGTGGAGGTGATGATTAGGAGGAGAGTTGGTATTATGTGTTTGCAAGAAACTAGTGGGTAGGTGAAAAGAGTAGAGTCATAGAACCTTGGGGTTATAAGCTTTGGTATACGGGTAGAGATAAAAATCGTAACGGGGTAGGCATAATCATAGATAGACGGTTGCTTGAGGATGTAGTTGAAATTAGAAGAAAAGATGATAGAATTTTACTGGTTAAGCTTATTCTAGATGGAGAGATCCTTAATATTATTAGTGCTTATGCACCACAGATAGGTCTTGATGACGCTAGTAAGCGTCTATTCTAGGAGGATTTAGACGAGGTGGTGCAAAGTATACCTAGTGGAGAGAAGTTATTTATTGGTGGTGATCTTAATAGACATGTAGGTACTAGTCGTAGTGGGTTTGATACTATCCATAGAGGTTTTGGTTTCGGACAAAGGAATGAAGTAGGTGACTCGATTTTAGATTTTGCCTTATCTTATGACTTGATCTTAGCAAATACCTGGTTTAGGAAAAGAGAGTCCCACCTTATCACTTTTAGGAGCGGATCAAGTGCTAGTCAAATAGACTTTTTTCTGACGAGAAGAATAGATAGAGGTTGTTGTATCGACTGTAAGGTAGTGCAAGGTGAGAGTGTAACCACTCAACATAGACTTTTAGTTCTAGATTTTCGATTTAGAAGAGAACCTAGGAAGATTAGACGGAAGGTAGAGCCTAGAATTAAATGGTGGCGATTGAAAGAAGGTAACCAAAATGCTTTTATAGATCGTGTAGTCTAAGAAGCAGATTGGCAGTCGGAAGATGATCCAGACAAAACATGGAACAAAATGGCTAGTTGTATCAAGAAGGTAGCCAGCGATCTACTTGGTGAGTCGAGAGGTGGTGCTCCACCATCTAAGAACATATCATGGTGGAATGAAGATGTAAAAGGCTGCTATTAAAATTAAAAGGGATTCTTATAAAGACTTGAAGAAAAGTAGAGATGTGGAGAGATTTGAGAAGTACAAAATGGCTAAAAAGAAAGTTAAGAAAGCTGTTCGGGAAGCTAAATCTAAGGTCTACAAGGAGGTGTACGAGAAATTAGACACTAAAGAGGCTGCAAATGATATATACCGGATTGCTCGGATGCGGGAAAGGAAGACTAGAGACTTATGTGCGGTGAAGTGTGTTAAAAATGAAAATCAGAAGGTTTTAGTTCGAGATGAGGATATCAAGGAAAGATGAGATTATTTTGACAAATTGTTCAATGAGAGCTTTACTAAGAATTTGGATGGACTTGTCATTCAATCTCAAGATATAAACCGTGATTTCATGCGTAAAATAAGACTACCTGAGGTTAAAGAAGCTTTGAACAGAATGAGTTTAAGAAAAGCGGTTGGCCCTGACGGGATTCTTATCGAGATTTGGAGATGCTTAGGAGAAATAGGCGTTAAATGGCTGGCAGATCTGTTTAATAAGATTTGGCAGACAAAAAAGATGCCAAATGAATGGAGGAAAAGTATCCTTGTACCTATCTACAAGAACAAGGGTGACATTCAAAGTTGCTCAAACTACCGGGAAATAAAACTTATGTGTCACACCATGAAACTTTGGGAGAGAGTGATTGAACACAGGTTAAGGAAAGATATTAAGATAACAGAAAACCAGTTTGGATTCATGCCTGGACGATCAACGACAAAGGCTATTCATTTGCTTCGTCAACTTGTCGAGCGTTTTCGAGAGAAAAGAAGAGATTTGCATATGATATTTATTGATTTAGAAAAAACGTACGACAAGGTACCTAGAGATGTATTATGGGGGACAATGATGAATAAGGGGGTCCCCGTCAAGTATATTGACATAATCAAGGATATGTACGATGGAGTAGTGGCAAATGTCAGAACTTGCGGCGGCTTAACGAGTGATTTTCCGATTACTATTGGTTTACATCAAGGATCTGCATTAAATCCATTCCTGTTTACCATCGTGATGGATGAGCTTACTAGAACTATCCAAGATGAGGTACCTTGGTGTATGCTATTCGCTGATGATATTTTCTAGTAAATGAGACGAAAGCAGGGGTGAATGCCAAATTAGAATTATGGAGACAAACATTGGAATCTCGGGGATTCAGATTGAGCAGGTCCAAGACAGCATATATGCATTGCAAATTTAGTAACCAGAGAAGTCAAAACCATATTGGTATAATATTGGAAGGGCAAGAGATATCACCGAGCGACCAGTTTAGATATCTAGGTTCCATCATCCAAAAGAATGAGGAGATCGATAGGGATATTAATCAAAGGATCCAAGCCGGTTGGTTGAAATGGAGGAGTGCAACAGGGATTTTATGTGATCGTAACTTTCCATTAAAATTGAAAGGGAAGTTTTATCGGAACGCTATTCGGCCTGCCTTATTATATGGTACAGAATGCTGGGCTCCTAAAAAGCATCATACACAGAAGATGCACGCAGCGGAGATGCGCATGCTTCGTTGGATGTGCAGTAACACTAGAAAAGATAAGGTGCGAAATGAGAATATTCGTACAAAAGTTGGTGTCGCACCTGTGGAGGAGAAGATGCGGGAAAACCGGCTAAGATGGTTTGGTCATGTGCGACGCAGACCTATGAAAGCACCGGTCCGACGAATAGATACTCTCGATATGAGCAAAAGGGTAAAAGGGAGACTGAAGAAAACATGGATGAAGGTGATACGAAACGATATGATTGCCAAAGGACTCAATGAAAGTATATTGTTCGATAGGAGTGAGTGGAGGCAGAGGATTCATGTACTGGACCCGGCGTGATTCTCATGTTGGTTCATGTAGCCTACCCCATATGCTTGGGATAAAAGGCTCAGTTGTTGTTGTTGTTGTTATAAAATAAATCAATATCAAAGGTAAAAACACTGCATACAGGAAACATCGTTTATCTACTCTAGCACTAACAAACTAAGAAAGCAACACCAAGTAGCCATATAGGATGCAACACAGTAAAGCTCGGCATATATTGTCAAACTCGCTCAAAAACAAATGGCCTTCTATCATGCTTGGACAAAATGAATGTACACAACTTCCATTCTCATAAAAGATGTGGATTCCGTAAATTAAAAGATGAAATTGCTAGAGGTAATACCAAATAAACAGTTGCATGAGTTCAAAACACCACGTGCAAATTATTGCAGCTCTTTGAAGAAGATGAACCATATCCTTCAATAGGACAATGCGGATTCTACATGAAATTGAGCAAGTAAATATCACTGATACCTGTTTTGGATTCCTAGTTCCATTATTTGTTTATATTCAGGAGTTTTGATTGTATCATCAGTTTCAAGTCGGAACTATCATATTGTTGGTATCAGCAACTTAAAAAAAATTAATACGTCTTACATATAGCAAAGACAATTGACAAACTTTAAGCATGATTTCTGAATGATTGTTAAAGTTGAATTTATTTTATAAATTCAACAAAATATGTACAATATAGTAGTTGCATGAGAAGTAATGTTCCTAATAGACATGAAATTGGTTGTTGCGATACAGGTGCAAGACCGGCTAAAACAAATAATCAGTGCATCATCAATACATTCAAATGCGAAAAGAGGACTATAATGAAGTTGACCGTGACACACTATACAAAAGCAATTGCAAAATAATTTTTTTTAAAAGGTAAAACATCCTATATAAAATATCAGGGCACAAATAACAAAAAATGCACTACTAGCTGGTAACATTTCCCTCCACAAGAAGAAATAACAAGAAAGCATGACACAGTTTGTTATACAAAAAATAAAGAAAATCCGCACAGGAAATAAAATGAAAGCAACCCCTACAAATGGGGAAAAGTTGGTGCAGTTTTTAAGCAGGCATATTTATAAACTAGCAATAATTCACTAAACACCATTACCTTCAGCAAAAGCAGTGAAATCCGACATGCTTAAGAAAATGCAAACAGGATTGCCCGGTGAAGGAGGATTTTGAGTTAGCAGTGATTGAAGCGGGCCCGCTTTATTACGAGCATCAGCATCCAACGCAGACAATATTTCCACACGATCAAGGCCCAGCTGTCTCTTTATCAACTCGGAATTCTCTTGAAGAACATCAATTTCACCAAAAGGCAGATTCAAATCTAGAGCTTGAGGCCCAACAGAAAGAGCTTCATCCTTTTTGAACCTCAGAAATGGCATGCAAAGTTTCTGAATCTGCTTAAAGTTTGCATCTTGCCCTATAGAACTTCCTCTCAGTGCTTCAAGAATTTCCTGATCATTTGCAAAGGCACCCCTTTCACTGTCAAATTTGTTTTGAAGTATTTTTAGACATTCCTCTTTCCAACCATCATATTGCTCATTCACATAAACAAGCCCTACACTAAGTTTATTTTCCTCTGTTGGAGTAATCGGGGCACCCTTTTTAGACTTTTTCGAACCTGACACCTGCTTTTGAAGTAGCTTTCTCATCAGAACTATAGAGTCCTGCAAATACTTGTTTGCTCTTTTAAGAGTAAGGTCCGGCAAATCTCCATCAGGCCAGCCAGAATTTACAGCAAAGCCATCCTTCTTCAATAGATTTTTCCATACATGTTCTGCATAGTGAGGACAAATTGGTGTAAGTAGCTTGGTTTGGACTTCCATAAATCGCCATAATAAATCCTGATTCATTCCTGCGGACCCACAAGACAATCTGTACTCGTCTCTAGCAGCTTGTAAGTCATAGAACCCGGTCTTGAGAGCTTCTCTAAAGAGAAACTCGTTATAATGTCGTTCACTTAACTTAACGGCGATATTTATCTCATTGGCAAAAACTTTATCGGAATAAGTAGACGGGGGACCCACCCTTAACGATGACTCAGCAGCCAAAATCTCTTCCATCCAGGCAATTTCCTTAGTAAGCCTTAAGATAGCAGCATTCGCAGTATCAAACACAAAATTTGCATCGTCCATGCCATCACCCGCATCAGCTAAAGAAAACCTAGTGGCATCAGAGGAGAATTCTTCAATGGCTTGGCGAAGAGTCCGGAAATTTCCAGTAGACTTGGACATTTTCTCGGAGTTGAGCATGATGTGGCCGTTGCATCGAAATCCGCGCGGCCATTGGTTCTTTGGCAGAAGGGCAGTATGGTTATAAATACAAAAGGTAAGGTGGTTTTGTATAAGGTCTTTGCCTGATACTCGGAGATCAAAGGGGTACCAATACTCAAACTCTTGTTTCATCTTGTTGAGAAGCGAAGAGGAAATCTCCGATTTTGGAAGGGGCCCGCTGCCAAAAACATAATCCCATACTTCATCTGTCATCTGCTCCGGCTTCACTTGGGAATGATTAGAACCGTACATATCACCATTTTGCAGCAAATGAGCAACCGTATAAAATGCCATATACAGGGTAGAATCAGAAAGTGATTCTACTAGAAATTGTTCGTCCCATGGAATTCGGGTACCGAGTCCAAAAGATCGAGAACATGCCCATTGATTAAGCCAGCCCAATGTATGTTCAAATCCATGCCGTGTCTCTTCAGAATAAAGTTTCATATTTCTTAAGCAATCTTCTGCCTTGCTTCTCCACTCGGGTTCGCCATAGGTAATGTACCACTGATCTGTAAGTGCTACAACACACTCATCACCTGATCTCGACATCACTTTCTTCTCGGGTTCGCTGTACTTAACTGCTAGGCCACTCTCAAGAAGTGCATTTCTTATTAAAGGTTTCGCCTCTTGAACTTTTTTCCCTTCAAATTCCCCTACAAGCATAGTACCATCAGTGAAGCCTTTTAAATATGTCAACCTTTTTGCCTCTGTGAGCTTTTCCTTGTCGTTTTGGCTCTTGATCTTAAGATCGATGCAGACTTTCTCTGCAGACTTGTCTCCAAATTCCGGAATATTAATTATAGGTATGACATCAAAAGGCAAAACCCATTCATCCTTCACCCCAAATTTCGCCCTTAGAGCCGGTTTTGATTTCAAATCTTGCAATGCCATGAAATCATCGGGCGAGTCACTAGGGACACTTGTCACGATCCCAGTACCCTTATCTGTTAAAATCGTGAGCATAGGCAGTGAGTAAATAACGTCATTGAATGAAAGAGGCGATCTCAAAGGCAAACCGATAAGATCATTGCCCATGAGCTCAAGCAAGCATGTAGGCTTCTCTGGAACCTTTGATAACTTTTGATATGCTAGATTTAGTGCGGCCCTCTGAGTTATAATAAAAACGTCAGTTTCATTAATCTCATATGCTCCATATTTACCATCTGGAAGTACCCAAGAATTCGTTTGCCCGTACATTGTTTCAGGTCTCAATGTTGCAGCTGCAAGAAAAACTCTTTTACCCTCCAAAGCCTTCAGCCTTGAATTAAAAGGAGGAATCAGCTCCATTTTGATTAAAACATATTCCTGTGGTTGCACGCCTTCGCCCGATGCTCTATCATGATCAGCACAAGGTTGGCCATCAAATGGAGAATAAATCGTGTATCTATTATCCTTCACTACTTTCCCCATATCCTTCAGCTTCCTCATCTGCCACCTAACAAAAGAATCATAAAAAGGGTTCCTATCTGTGGTTATAAAAGATCGTCGCCAATCGCATCCCAAACCAAATGCTACAAGATCTTCTTTTGCCAACGGAGGAAAGTAGCTCAACCAATGATATGGGTCTTGGAACCTAGCAATCTCACTATCAGAAAGACCAAAGCTCCTCATTATTTCCCACTGGTACTTATCGCCGCCAGATTTTGCCGTTGCCTTGGACTTCTTACTCTTGAATTTCTCCGGTTCGACTTTATTTTCTTGAGCGTTGGTCTCATCGGCTACTTCTTCGATAGAAACATCTTCCAAGGACGAGAAGATAGGCGGATTCCCAAACTGCTGTATTTCTCTGGCAAGCTTATCAGCCGAGGCCTTAATAGGCATTCCAGTGCAATGGAAAGCAAATGGCAAAAGCACATTACGACCACAAAGCCTATGGTAGGCTGCAGCAAACTCGAGCTTGGAAAGAGAGAAGGCATGGCCAAGATGAAGAGAACCGTTCATGTATGGGTAAGGGAAGTTGCCAAAGAACTTTTCACC
Organism: Agapanthus africanus; assembly: GCA_030015575.1. NCBI lineage: Eukaryota > Viridiplantae > Streptophyta > Magnoliopsida > Asparagales > Amaryllidaceae > Agapanthus > Agapanthus africanus. The sequence continues at coordinate 718,409,357 of CM057337.1, forward strand.
AGGTTCTGGAGGTTTGCTCTGAGAATCGGACTCAAAAACCTTGTGATCTTCCCATCTCTTTTGGGCCTCCGCTTGAATCCTGAGAAGCTGATCTCTTCTGGCGAAGCTACGTCCGCTCTCCGTGTTTGTCGTCATCTCTTCTATATGAATCAGACGAGAACTGAGTGCAAAAGAAAAAAGGTGAACATCTACACCGGGCTTAAAGAAAGTACACTGCAAACTTGCATTGAGTAAATCATAACGCATGTCATGTAGCATACAACAGTCACTGGGCTTAAAGAAAGAATATCATAAATTTGCATTAAGTAAATAGTTATGTATATCATATAGCACATCACAGGACAATCTGCATTCAAATTATAAAATAGTAGAAATTTTACATTTGAAGTTACATTGATTGAGCTAGAGAAAAAATCACAAAAAATGGAGAATTTGAACTGTAGAATTCTTTGCTGACATTGAATTCATATATGCAGATAGAGCCCAGAAAATTGGAGGGGGAATAGAAAATCATGCTCTGCCACCTAAGCCCCGTCAGTTCTCCTTTAAAACTAATTTTTATGGTAACTAAATCGGTATAAAAAAATTATGCCCTTCATCACCATAATATCATGTAAGTCTGTGCAAGCAAGTTTTCACGGCCATCACAAAAAAATACACTTTTCGATCTTTATTGGATGATCGGCACTGTCCCTATACTACCTCAAGAAGTCAAGATCAAGTAATTACTTGATTGCCAAACTTTTGACACAAAACTACCGTTTTTTGTGATATGGCGAGGAAAAAATAGAAAATCATTTTGGGTTACCTATGCCCTAGTCAGTTCTCCTTTAAAACTAATTTTCATGGCATCAAAATCACTAAAAACATAAAATATGCTCTTCATCATCATAATATCATGTATGTTTGTGCTAGCAAATTTTCTCCGCCATCAGAAAAAATATATACCTTTCAATCTTTATTGGATGGATCAGCAGTGTCCCTATATTAACTCAAGATCAAGTAACTTCCTTGATCGCCAAACTTTCGACACCAAACTAGCGATTTTCGGCAGCATAATATTTTCAACCCCTAATCAATGAGATCTTTGTCCTACAAGCTATATCCTAAATCCCTCTGAGAAACCCGGACCTGAACTTCATACTTGTGAAAAATTGGGCTAAAACTATGTAAACTTTCCATGAAAACTTGAACTTTAGCCTAATTTGCAATACAAAGTGGAGAAATTCAGTTCGCTAAAATCCCAAATCAAGCTATATTACAGCAAAAGTATATCCACGAGAGAGAGAAAGGTACCTGCAAAGTGCCGAGATTGAGAGCGAAACCCTGGATTGAAGGGCGGGTCGATGGAGGCGAATGAAGAAACGAGAGGAAGCCAGCAGCCGCCGACTTTGAGATTGCGATTAGGGTTTTTCTCAGAGATATGTTGCGTTTATTCCTTTATGCGCAAATTACGCTAAAACACCCTCAAGTTTCGTTATTTCTCACTGGAATATCTTAGAGTTTATTATTCTAGTGAAGCACCTTAGCCTAAATTACCCTCGGATGAAGCACTTAGGGTATTTTACTCTAAAGGGAAGAAGTTTAGTATTTTTAAGGGTAAATTGTTCTACCTCTTATTTTAGCCGTTAAATATTTTGTATGATGAAGTTTATTAATAAAAGGTAGGATTTAATTTTCTTTTATGTCTCCTTTATTTTTCTTATCTTTAATTTTTGCACATTGAAGTTCTTTAATTTTATTCATCACGATTTTACTAGTTAGATTAGCTTGATTTTGTTTTATGGATTTCTTTCATTCCTCTTCTTATTAATTTTAAAAGCAATGATACTCGAAAGTGCTCCTTATTATTGTGACGGCCCAAGTAATTAGCTTTCGATCTTTCTTATCTTCCTCTTCCTTAATTCTTTTTGAATTGTTTTCAATGGGTGAGTAATTTCTCACTTGTTAGCGCTGTAGGAAAGAATAGTATAAGGGATGGAAAAATCCCTCATACTCTTCTTATTTATCATTTTAATTTTTTTTATAAAACTTTGGCAAAGTGAGTATTAACTCTCTTATTTGGACGCTATGTCCCTTCATGATAGTTGCGGCCTAAATTTGAGTCCGGTTATGCTTACTTTGTTGAAGGCCTGAGATAATAGAGATTAATGGAAGACAAAGGTCAATAGAGGGAATCTCTAGCACCCCTCTAAATACCCTAATCCGCATTCATCACTGTTTCTCTAGCATCAATTAATTAAAGGTTAAAAAGAATATTTTTATAATACCGTCTTTTAACTACCCAATCCGAAAATCCTAATGAGTTCTTTTATCATTGAATTTTTAAATCTCTTTAAAAATAAAAACAACAAATCCAAACCTTTTTATTTAACTCGTCTAAAACATGAAACATAACGTTATTATCTTCCTGTGGATGACCCGTTCTCACCGCGGCTAGCTATTGCGTCACCGTGTTGATTGCGGTATTTAGGACATATAAAAACTCAATTTTTCACATCAATCAGTTATCAAAAATCCCTAGGGCAATCTTCACGTTGTCAAAAAAACCATAAGCCTTTTTGCACTTGTTAAAAAAACGCGGATATACCTTTGACCACTTATAATTGTTTCATACGGTTTGGTGTAATAAAAGTCTGGGTGTTGATCATAACTTTTGATTCCAGAATGGAAATCTTTTGTTACCCTACGTGCGCTATATAACTCCAAATCGTCCAACAATTACTATTATTTATATTCTCTCCCATAACCTATTCAAAATTAATCCTTTGTTCTCTTGTCCAACATTTAAATAGCAATGGCAATTTTATCCTCACAAATTTAGATGTAAACCAGTGACTGTGTAACGTCCCGCTTCCCAAAATAAGGAATACGGAGAGCAACGAAGACCAGCCGTACTACCTACGGTAAGGAAGACCCTTCCATAGTCACATAAGACTGTCTAGCTTAATTTGTCAAAATAAAATCCAATACCAAAAGGAATAATACTGATAATCATGCTGCAACGAAACCACAAGGAATACTAAAAAAGGATCCACTAGATAATTGATGCAAATAAATATCCAATACAATGGATTCGAAAATAAAACAAAATCTGGAAAGATACAAAAGTCCTAATATCCCACAAGGGCGCACATGCTAAATACTAACAAAAAGGAAATAAACCTACAGGTTACTGATCTTCGGCAAAGTCCTGATAGCCGCTGCGATGCTGCTCAGCCTGAAAATCTGTTTTTAAAGCTGAGATAGTAAATCTCATGGATGTCAGAACATCCCAGCAAGTACTCAACGTATAAGGTGTGTGTATGGTATGATAACATGAATATATGAATGTAGTGAAACCCGTGTGCGCAAGTAGAAATTAATGAAAATATATATGCATTAAAACTATGAAACATGCATGTAAACAGGTCACGTCACATCCTACTGGTTACTAAAAGGTAAACTATCCTATCGTAAGTTCAAGTGTGTGCGTCAACCTCTGCAGGAGTATTCCTAACCTAAGAGTGGTGCCCCAGGGGTTAGGAAACACGGGCCCAACTGTGGAACGAACAAACGACCGATATAGCCCGGTACGAGCTGTAATAACATGCGACCGATATAGCCCGGTACGAGCTGCCGGCATAGGACTCCTGAGATTCTGTTGTACGAACGCACACTCAAACTATCCCAACACCCGCGTATTTATAGCTACTATGATAATGACTAGAGCACTAATTAAGAATGCTGAAAATACCGGAACTTGTGATATGGTAATTGTATAAAAATGAAACTGGTAAATAGTAGTGTGTCATGTCATGTAGTTCAGTATCTTAATCAGCGATCTCGTTCATAAGGACTGGAGTATTGAATAGTCATGACTTGTCAAATGTAATTGTTATCTGGTAATAGTAACTGCATGAAGGCGATATACAAGCCGGTATGAGTCACAATTGTTATTTTTACCGTTAAGCTTAATATGGATATACTAATCACAATCTGGCTAGAAATATATAAATGTGAGATAGGTTAACTTTCGAACTTTATTTGTAGTTAAAATAAATCTCATTTTAAAACCGCATTTGCTAATTTTTCTTACTTGCTACATAAAAGTTTGCCTATATATATTTTGTACGATATAACGAAAAATATGTACTAACACATTTCTCTTTTATTCTAACAGACAGGAAAAATATATATATGCATATATACACGAAGGAATGCCGATGTACATCGACCAAAAGTAAAGCAAGAATACTTGCCTTGAGGATAAGGATCACGGGAGAACGATATACGAAGATGCGAGGCACGAACTCAGCTAAAATTCGACTTGGGATCAGAGTTATACGATCTTTCTAGATTGATTTTGCGATAAGCCAACAATATACCGCACTTAACATATGATTGTCTATAACCAAACATACACATTAACAAGCATGTTGTACTATATAACAACAACATGATATAATCAGGTTCCGGCACACAACTAGATATGTAATAAACAGTACAGATACGAACAAATATCGGAAAACGGTAACATGGGATGCACAATGAAATAAACATGTAATATTTTTATTCATATGGATATAAATATAGCGACATAGCATGCAGCAAGAGAAACTTGCCTAATCGAATCTCATTATCCAGTTTGGCAAGGCTTCCATGGGGATCAAGATCCTTGTTTGATTTCCATGCAAATCAACCACGGTTGCAACTTTATGAATTTGGTATGCTTCTTTTTCGTGATTAAATAATCTTAACATTTGCTCCAAAAGTTACATAGGCTTAATTACTCCCACACACATTAAGAAAATACACTCATTGAAATGAAATAAAGCTTGTCGTATCGTATCTTGTCACTACGAGCATTGTCCAATTAATGGCTTCGGAGCCTGGATTATTTCTTTGCTGTTTGGTTGCATTGTTCTGTCTCATCGTACAAATACATTAACAACTATAAACTAACGACTAGTAACGTGATACTAGATTTTATTTTATTTATATTGTGCTCAATCAAATTTTATATTTAACAGCAATTCTTGGTGGATCATGACTTTCTTCAAGTTAAAGTTTCTCAATCTGTTGTTTACATTCTGTCCGTAATTGCCGACAATTTCTTCTACCAATATTTATTTGAAGATTTTGTTGACCTTCTTATCTCTTTGTAGAGACCTGTGACAAATTGCATTCCCCTAATCATGAATTTTAGTAACTTATATGCTTTCTTTTATAGGGCTAAACCGATAGGAAAGTTATAACAAGTTCGCTAAGAGAACTCCTAAGAATAGTGGTGGCATTTCCGTAGCATGGGTTATAAAATAAAAGCCAACCTTATGAAGCTTACCATATTAGGATGTGCTATGTTTTGCTTTTGACTTCATTTGTGCCTTAGAATTGAACCTTATTCTCTATACAAATCTATCATCGGTCCTCTTTTGGACCTTTTCCAAGTCTATTGTAGTTTGGAGGATGCTTACCATTCATTTAGGAGTATGAAAGCTCCTATTTTATCCGTAGTTTTCTAGACTGCAATGGTGACACTAATTAATAGAGGGTTGATGTTGGGTCAATATCTCATCGTAGAACTTTTCAAATCTTTCATAAAGCCATGCTATATACGGATACCCATCCCATTTTGATAAAACAGGCTTAGGTGACAATGATACAAAGTTTACACAAACTTGTCCTAATCTTTTATTATTTCACAATCATATCCTAGTTTGCTATTTGCATTTTTTTATCGATTTTAATGAGGAGATCGTAAAGTTTCACCTCAGTTCTCTAACAATTGATATTAGAGCTGTCAAGGGGGCAATCAATCAAGTTGTCAAGTGTATCAGGTGCAAAATTTGAGACAGAAGTTTGATGGCACGGGTAACTTCGGGTTATGGCAAAAGAGAGTGAAGGTCATATTGGTGTAAAAAGGACTTCACAAAGGCATTGCAAGGGAAGTTGAAAAGCTTGTAAAATTAAGTGATGAAGGGTGGATGAGCCAGAGCTCAACGTGGTAATCCCGATTCAACTTTGTTCAGCAGCCAAGCTAATGTATAACATCCTGGATCAGGAAACCACTGCAGTTTTATGGGTAAATTTGGAGAAGTTAAACTGTATGAAGCATGGACATCGGACACGGGATATGATGATATGTTGAATTTATGAATTATAGGACTCAGGGAAACACTGATTCTGTAATTTTATTATGTGTGTGCATGTGTGTAATATCAATAAAATGTTAACTAGAAAAGATTACTATGATAATCGACATTTGCCTATAAGAATTATCAAGTGAAGTATATATAAATATATAACAAAAAAAATATCAAGTAAAGTCCATATGATTAGATAAGCTTCTTATGAGGCCTTCGATCAAGAAAAAGAATTGAAAGCTTGTACTTCTACTCGGTATCAATTATCCTTTCAGCAATCAATTTTTCCCACAATAATATTTACCTACTATTAATTGTCACGGTATCAGCTAATTTAATGGTTCTTTGCTTTCAAGTTGTAAGGTGCAGTACTCTTTAGATTTCTTTCTTATCAGTCTGGGTAGCAATGGGTTTTAATGGATGTTTTGACATTTTCTTCTTCAACAGAGGCATGCCCCTTTTGTAGGAGAGTGCGAGAAGCCATGACTGAGCTTGATCTTTCCGTAGAGGTACCAAAGCCGACAATTTCAATTAAAGTCTTGTGATTATATAAAGAATGCATGTCTCTAAGCTACTGAGAATTAAACATTAACCTAAGGATGGAATTTCTGATGCACTATGAATTTGGTTCACTCATTCTTGTCATGTGATGCATAGTAAAAAATACAGCAATTGTTTGATTAATTCACTTTAAATACGAGACTTGTGGGATTTGAACCTGGGCTTCTCTATTACCATCTTAAAGTCCCTGCCATAGCACCAAAATACGCTTAACTATTGCTGTTTTTCTCACAAGAAAAGGGGGGGGGGGGGGGGGACTATTGCTGTTTTTCACTAAACTACCTTGAAGGTTTTTAATACAGGAAGCTCCCTTAGAGTGCTACATTTAAGGGTAATTCAGTTAGAACCAAACGAAGTATACTGTAAGAAAAGAACTGCAAGGTAGTTCAGTGAAGAACAGAGATAGTTACGGCCTAAGGGTCTTTTAGTGTAATTTAGCCATTCTTATAAGATGGAAGTTTTATATACTTCTATTCTACCTGTAAGTGATATTGTAAAATACCTATTCCGACAATATGGTCAAGGAAGAAATCCTTCGTCTGGGCTTTTGGAGAGGTAATGTACCGTTGCAGCTATCTTCCTTGCTTAATAATCTTCATATTCGGCATCAGCGTCCCTTCAACCAATTTCATTCTGTTACATATTTTTAAGGGTTAATTGCACACACCCCTTGTAGTTTACCCTGTATAGCATTCATACCCCGCAAGTTATTTAATAGCGCAAACACCGTCTCCATTCATCAAGGAAAACACGGAAAAAACTAAAATGCCTCTCTAAAACAACACAAACAAATTCTAAAGTTAAATTAGACAATCACCGGAGTGTTTTAAACGGTTTTGGTCGATGAATAGAGGGGGCATCTGTGCTAATAAAACACTCGATGAGGTTATAAATGCTATACGAGTAAACTAAGGGGGCTTTTCTACAGTTAACTACTTCTTAATGTTTCATGTTTTAATTAATGTATGTAATATAAGTCTCATTTGTTTAATTTTGGCAGCTAATAATGTTTTTTCTTTTTCTTTTTACAGCACAATTCTTACAGGATGGGTGCCTACTCTACTTCGAGCTGGCAGAGGAATGACTGCATGGCGAGGAGCCAAATCTGAAGCACCATTGAAAAAGCTAGCCCTTTTCTCATATGAAAACAATTCAGTAACCTCTCCTACCCTTTTCACATTAAAATACAACGTGAGATAATTTCTCTGTCTTCTATTTATTAATTTAAATATTTTTCACAGTTTGCAAGAATCGTGCGTGAAGCACTTTGTGAACTCAAACTTCCTTGCATAGTCCATAACGTGGGAGAAGGTTCACCGAGATTAGAGTTGCTCGTCAAGGCATCAGGTTCAACAGAGGTAACCCTATATGCTGATCTGTGGCTTTTCACATATAGTAGAAGTTTGAGCTTGTAGTTGAATTGTTACATATAATAATATATATCGCTTTACTAACACACAATATCCTTTCCTAATAACATGTGAGGCTATGGTTTTAAATGAGTAATCTAAAATAGAGTTATTGTATATGTTCATAGGATACCAATGAAATTGAAGAAGAAAACTATGTATGATGGTTATAAGAACAGTATTACTTTCTAGATTAGAATGCTTGGCAACTAAAAAACTAAATGTCGAGGGGAAAAAAATTGTGTAGCTAAAATGAGAATGTTTTGATGAACGGATAGAAAGATAAAATAAGAAATGATCACCTTCAGAGGAAATCGGAAATAGCTTCCATAGAAAATAAGATGATGGGGAATTGATTGAGAAGGTTTGCACATGTTCGATGGTGCTGTTTAGTAGGAAAAGGGTCCATTTATATGATTAAACACTTTAATCATCCTTTTAAGTGTTCAGTTTCAGTCCAAATTACATAAAACGGTATTAAACTTTCCCAGTTTTCTTACAGGACACCATTGTATTATAAAAAACACAAATGCCACCGTTGATGTGTTTAATGCATTTTCGGATAATGTTTTTGGTGATAACCTAGCACACTTATTAAACTTTCAACGGTGCTTAATGTAAAATTTAAAGCATAATGCTATTCTATGGAAAAACGAAGAATGATTGATTGTGTTATGTAAATTTCTCTTAATTTAATACATAGAAGCAAGAAGTATATTTGTTATGTATGCCTTGAAGTTTGCGACCCGGATCTAGATTACATGCCTACCCTATATTTGATGATCTGTAAGCTTCTATTCTATATATATTATGTTTAGAGTAAGGTGTTGAAATATGAGAGCAAGGCAGCCACATTTTTGGTCTGTAGACATAGGCAATTGCTGAATCTCGTTAAATCTGTATGTCTTCTATTTGATATTTACTTTGTGGTTTTTCCTTAACGGTATATTTATATAATATTTTGTTAATCCTTTGAAATAAAATAACATCATTCTTAAAGCCAAGGCAAAAACTGCACGACAAAAACTTGCTTAAACATGGGCATATCCATTTTGTTACTTCATTATAAAATGTTTAAATTGTAAATACATGAATGACTATATGACTTATGATTTAAACATGAGTATTGTGCCATCATATCCTAAGGGCACTCTTAGCAAGACCCATTTTCTTTAGCATGGTCTAGTTTCTCTACCACATTAATTTCCAATGCTATATTTGCAATTTGTAATCATCGCTAAATTTTCCTAAGTTTTAACAATGCTCTCTATTTATTTTTTTGCATCGCAGGTACCTTTTTCTAATGGATTTTAACACCGGTGTCGAGATGGGAGGCTACAAGAAGATCTTATCCTACTTATTTCAGACATACTCTGATTAGAGCCTTCTTCCTGTTTTTGTAAATGAATAGGTCAAGAAATCAGCAAACATCGTAGAAGAAAATGTTATTTACTAATGCAGATCAAATTCATGATTTCAGATTATGATGGCAGAATGTTTTGTGTAATATTTAACTGATATATTTCTACTTTCATGGTCATATATTTTAAAATGCGCACGCATGTGCGTTTTTGTGTCCAGAATTTTAGTCATTTGTTAGTTTTTCAAGTACTATGATGTTTATCAATTCAAGATCTGTGTTTTTTAAAAACAATTTCTCCAGCGAAGCAAACATCAAATCCAAGAAGATGAAAGGAGTTTGCAGTTCCCTATTATTCTAGCAGGAACTTTTTAAGAACCCTGGCCATTTATTCAGATTATATTGATAACGAAAATTACTATTTACAGAACATGTTGATGCTAAGTGTATACTATATCGACTGGTTTAATTTTCGTAAGAAATAAAAAATTTTACACATATAATCAACACAACAAACGAGCATTCATGCGATAAGTTGTGAGCAAAATGATAAACCTTTATTCCAAATGAAGTGACACAGAGCTAAACAATCTAATAAAGCTCCAATTTCAATTGATACATAAAAGAACTATACAAAAATGAGCTAACAAATGCAATCTTCTGGTTTCACTTGCTGAAGTGACAAACACCAAAACCATCTCAGAAAGCCTCCCAATTTCAGCTGACAGAATAAAACAAAACATAAATCCATGAGCAAACGCAATCTTTTAACCAAAATTTTCTGAAGAATTTCAATTAAAAAAATTGCAGAATCCCTACGTAAATGCAGATATTTTAAATTAGGTGTATATCGAGCAAGAAAACAACTTGAATTGCGAGTGATAATTGCGAGGGAATGCACTCAACAAAACTACATGCCATTTAGATGTAAACACAGCACATTTACAAACTGGAGTTGCACATAATACTCTACAACAAAGCCAAACGGAGAATATCAACTCTCTTGGTATAAAAATTAGGAGCTCCTTCGAAGTTGAAGCCCTGTTGGCTCATTGGCATGCAGTGGCACAAGAAATATGTGCATGCCTATCCTTAATAAATCTTTCGCATAATTTATTGAACTTGCTGCACTTGATTTCTTCCCTTATTGTGCTGAAAAAACCCATAATGTGACTCTGGCATTGGTGATCTCTCTTTCCTGCATAGGAAATAAAATTCAAGAACCAAAAAAGAAAAAGGAATGACATCAATGACAGGCAACATTACTTCATAAGTTTGAACTTCTATGATGCTAACAAATAGAAAATGTGGCGTTTTTCTTTAGATCAGTAGCAAAGCACATTGCAGATGAACAACAAAACAAGTTCATCAGATGTGCAAGAAATGACATGAAGTTCTAAAGGCAGCTTTTCAGTAGTAGATGGACAAAAGTAACAATTAATGCTTGCTTTGAACACTAAAATCACACAAAAACGATGAATCACTATTGTCGTCGTCATTACAATATTACTGCATCTATCATTAAAAAAAGAAAAAAATGTGTGATAGCTGCAAGGATCAAACAAGCAGGTACAATGGCATCTGCTCCATTGATAGAGCATTATGTTTGCCAAAACTAGAAGCTTAAATCTCACATGAACAGCATCACACTGTTATAGTGTTTCTGCAACATTTTTCTTCCATATTTCCTTGAAAATGATGCTAATCTCTCGGAAGAAAGGTTCTCCTCTATCATCTAAAACAGTTTAAGAAAGGTGGAGAAAAACTAGTTTAGCCGCTGTGCACAGATATTTATCATTTAAAAGAAAACATAATAAATATCATAAATGTTAGCATCATGAAAAAAATGAAACGTCAGTAACTTGGCCATACCTTTTTGGAAGGAGTAGTTTAAAGTGGACAGTAGAACATTTTACTCGCCATAGCCCTCGCACTTGAAAACATTTTCTACACTATACATATAAGTAATTTGAGGATAAAAGGGAATTCAAGCAAGAAAGGGATTACATCATTAGAAATAAATCATAGATTATTTCACAACCTAAGCAGGCAAAAGTCCACTTCCAAAGGCTAAACCGTAATCATGTTAGAATAAGACTAACATGAATGATGCAGAAGGATTGTCAAGTTCCTTTTTGAAGAACAATATGCACATAAGTATCAGGCCCCTTATCTACAATGTACAGATGCAACAAGGCTTATCGACATATATGTGATAGATTATGTATGGGACAAAGCTACTAGGGTAATTTGTCTAGATCGGGTATACTGCGAAACTGTAGATTTCTCAGATTTTCATGTTGCTAGCTGTCTTAAATAACCATTTCTTCTGATCTAATACAAAGAAGGCTAAAACGTAAAGGAAAAGAAAAGGAAACAGGAAAATCTAATGAAGGAATATGACGGAGAAACCTGGGGAGGAAAAAGGAACGAATTTAAGATATTTTGAGTTGCTCCAAAGAATTATTCATATTGGATGTACCAATTTAATTCTTAAGAATAAGCACTTAGTTCCATGCGAAGTGATTCTAAAAAGTGAAAGGAATTAAAGCTACAGCATATTTCTCATTGAGCACACATAAAATGCTTGATATTATAGCGGAAAGAGAAGATCTGTTACAATCAGCAGGGACTTGGCATGTAAATTTAACTAGCAAATGCATTATAATCTAATGAAATCTTATTGAGATCGACACATTTACAAGCTAAATACTTGCAATGAATTTCCTCTAGTGATGTAAGGATTCTAGCAACTTTTGGGCAAGTTACGAAGAATGTATTAGCATCCAATCCAATAGAGGAAGCACAGATACAGTTAAAACAATTTTATTACAGTATACACATATTGTAACCTCATCAAGGCCACCGTGGTAATTCCTGTCGACGTGTGATGAAACATCCATGAAGAAACTATATGGGAGAACCTCCAGGAAAATCTCCCCATTTTCCCATTCCACATTCCGAGAGAAATTTTACATAAGTTGACTCAAGCTTTCTGTATTCATGGGACATTTCTTCAGAATCGATTGGAGATGAATCTTTCTCAAAAGGTTCCTACATTGATCGAACACGTTGGTTATATCAGTAAATGCATTTTCTTCTCAAGTTCTTTATTTTGAAGTATATAACATCTTTAATGGTGAAACAATAGAGAACAAGCCAACAACAGACATTGTATTCTGTACTCACAGCGGAGTCGTCCACAGAGAGAGCATCAGGAGAATGTGTTGCCATGCCATCGTCTAGAATAGTTCTCCAGCGATCTGTTCTTGGTCCAAAGTAAGGTCCTTGGGACTCATTAAGTCCTTGATGGTTTGCTTTCTTTGTAGCTCTATGTTGGAGTGCTCTTATTATTAAACTGATGCATATTGCTACAAGGGGGCCCACAACTAGGAGATAACCAATGGGATTGGCCTGATAAAAAAATCGAAAAGCCTGTCATGTTACCACTGTGGAAATCAATATGGTCTCGAAGGTTGATGAGGTAATCAAATATATACATAGGGACAAGTGATGGCACTATAGTCACAAGTATAAACACCAGAAGTTCTTACTATATGTGAGAAGTTAGAAGGCAGCTTGGATATCACTTTCTGCTCTGAAATAGTTTTCCATCTCTCGAGCGTGACATTGTAGAGCTTATTTGAATCCTGCATATTGATCCACAGGTTTTAGAAGTATCAAAGTGAAAACCCGCTATTGTAAAGAAGATAAACTTCTCTTAAAAAGACATGTTTTCTCTGTCAAAAAAAGTGCACAGCATGGGAAAATTTTGCTTCAGGGTTGCACTGGAATTTTCATAAGAAAAACTGATAGAATTTTTCCAAGTGTCTCAAAATCATAAGATATGATGACTACAGTGATCGAGGATATTTCATGCACAGAAAATGGAGGATTGAAGCTATAGCTCACTCTAGAAAAGTGAAAACTTATATGAATTGATCCCAAAATCTCACCATCTGCAGTCTTTGTGAGTGCACGGGTATGTTTAGCCTTTCACCTTCCATAACAAAGTCAATATCAATTATGTTATCATTCTCTGCAGCAACTTCTAGTACGGATACTCCATATTTTCTTGCAATGGATGTCAAGGTTTCACCCCTGTCAATGAACCATTTCCAAGTTACGCTAATGTATAACAAAGGCAGAATCCAGATTTTATTTAGATACCATACAGATATACCTATCAACAAAAAGTAAAAAAATACATGGTAATTAGAATGAATAATACGGTATAAGAGTACCCTTTGACCATGTGAATAAGAGACGCGCCAGTCGAACATTTTCCTATTAGGTATCGTTGTGCTTGGAAAAGTTTCCATCTCTGCACATATAAGAGGATCCATTGGAAAATAAGTTATAGCATGAAAAATAAAACGCAATAGTTGAATTCATAAAATTAAGAGCTACGTAGAAGTTACAACTACATTAGCAATAGCTGCTGTATGGTGTACTAGTTTCATTAAGCAGATTGCCTAACCACAGTATAAAACATATATATCATCGATTTTGAAATGATCGGTCTTCTCTTGTTTTTATTTATCTAGCCAAAATTGTCATACATACTCAATCAAACCCCGATACCTCCTTTTTAAGAACTAGGAAAACGAACTTGTATCTTTGGCTTATTTCCCCAAAACCATCTTGTGGTTTACCCGACTTACCCAAAGTCCCCTAGGGTTAAAACCCATCACCAAAACCGCCGACGCTACCTACCGGTATATTGCCATCCTCTTCCTATATCAGCCACTTTAGAATTCAAGGGTAATTGGGTCAATTCATATAAGAACTAAGAAATAACGGGTGGGGTGGGGTTTGGGGGGTTGTTGTTTATCGGAAGGTAGGGTTGGGGCCTCGGGGGTTTTGGTGATGGTGATGGGTTTTAACCCTAGTGGGATTAGGGCAAGTGGGGTTAAACTCAAGGGGTAGTTTTCGTGAAACAATCCTATATTTTTGCGAATCAGTCTACTTCATATACTGCTCTAATCCTAGGAAATCGGTAACAAAATGCTTTTTGATTTTGATCTTTTTTTGTTTATTCCTTCTATACCTAATTAATAGCTATTGATATTAAAACACAGAGTTTTTTTTCGTTTGTTTGTTTGTTTTGGTGCAGTAACCATTGCAGCTATAAAATTGGGTTGAAGTGAGAAGAAATTAAGGGAATCTCACCACTGCAGTGTGAACGAGATATTTCTTCAGGGCCCTCTTCTTCTCTTTCCAAGTCCCCGCCCTGAAATTTCACAAGCAAACTTAAGCCGATGAATGAGCGGGGGTGGGGTCGGGGTGGGGGTGGGGGTCGAATTAAACCTGAAGTGAGCTTTCATAAGCTTTGCTTCCATTTTAGAATTGAGAGAGAGAGAGAGAGAGAGAGAGAGTTAGGGTTTTGCACACAGGCAGGCTTTAGGCCTAAATTGAAATTTTGTAAATGTCCGATTTTGTAAAGTATTGATTTGCGAAGGGCAAATATGATAATGAGATGTAGTAGTTGTTGAAAATGCAAATTAAGAATTTTTATTGGTCAAAATGTAAAATGTCAAGTTGGTAACGCAAATTAAGAACTCTAATGGGTTAATAAAGCCAAAAAATCAATTATTGGAAAAATGGTCCCGGCGGGGCTCGAACCCGCGACCTTCGGCTCATAAGACCAACGCTCTAACCAACTGAGCTACGGGACCACTATATCATTTTTTAACAAGTTAAATTAAAGAATTAAATATTTAGTTTAAAATTATCTAATCACAAGTATTTAACGGGCCTAGATTTGGGTCGGGTCTGCAAGGCCTCGTTAAAACGCGAACCCATTAACTATCCATCTCTGGTTCATTTTAAGGCCCTGCAACCTATTGGAGCATTAGCTTAACAATCTTAGTAGCGAGAGTTAAAACGCAATATATTTTGTTTGATTTGTAGTTTTGTACAATGATATATCTGATTCCAGTTAGATTTGGATTTTATTCCACCGTTTCATTAAATAATCATGAAAGCTAATTCTTTTAATAAATGTAATAATTAAAATTTAAATAGATACAGCCATTTCAAAAACATTGCTGCCAAACAACTTCAAACTGTGTGAAACCTCAATTTTCCGAAACTGGATCTAGGGTAAGGCCTAATCATGCTATGAAATTTCATGCTTCAAAATAATTCTTTGCAGTATTAATTGAATACTTAAAATGAAATATTTGCTAGCATCTCCATCTTTCTTTTCTTTTAGTCCAAAAAAATTTAAAAACATCAATTAATTAAACAGAGAGTTTGGTAACATGTTGGACCAAAAAAGATGTATGTTTTTTCGAAACAAAAATGAAACTACATGCAACCAATTAATAATATTGTTAATTTTTTTACAGGATAGTCAAAAATTATTTTTACTAAATTTACTTTGAATCAAGCACAGTTTTGCCAGAAGAAGAAAAATATTGGCAGAGGTTCATTTTGCAAAAACTTGCAGGTTAGCACATCATCTCATTACTGAAGCACGCAAAAGTAAGGTTCGAGGTATCGGCCGTATCGGATCGGTTTCGGTAAGGACCGATCCGATATTGTCATACAAAGTATAGGCAAAATATCGGCCGATATGGACCAAATACCGGCCGGCACTAACTTAATATGGGCTACACCGACTCCAAACGGGTCGAAATAGTTAAGAAAACACAAAGAGAGGAAAAAGGACAAGACAGATACTTACTTGAAGAATAAAGTTGACTTGATGTTGCTGCTCCTATTTCTCTTTTTAATTTTGCTTTGAAAAAGAAGAAAAAGATGGCTAGAGAAGAAGTGAGGAAGAGAGAGAGGATGCCGCAGAAAAATGGATTTTGAAATTTTGAATACAATTATAATATTTGTACTTCAATTACTCCTTCCAAAATGAGTAATGTTCTCGATGCTTTTTTTTTTAGACATGAGCCTGTCCGCATAGGACAAAGAGACATGCTTATTAGCTAGCTATCTATGCCTCGGTTAAAGAGCCTAATAAATAGGTGTTTGCCTTTTTTAAATATTTTCATCTTAGATACGCGTGGAGCCTGTTTAAAAAGGGGGTTTGTTGCATGCATTAAAGTAAAGGTTATAATGCATTACATGGGTTAATATTAAGTATTTGTTTATCAATTTGTTCTAAAGTTCCATTGAAAAAGAAAGTGATGGCATATTGTTTGACTTGTTTAGAATGAGTATGGCAGGATACATTTACTTAAAGGAATCCTTGTAACATGATAACTGTGGTATAATGCATCTCAATTGGCTAATCTACTGATAATATAACAACAAATACTACAAAATATCCTTGATTTTTAATATTTCCAATAACTTGAGATATATATATATATATATATATATATATATATATATATATATATATATATAAACCGAAAATGTCATGCCCCGCTTCCAAGTAGACGGAAACGGTGACGTGGCAAGTCCGCAACGTATTTATTATGAGAAGGTCGTTTCGCTTAATAAATATATTAAGCGTAAGTAAGTAACATAACAAAATGCAAGAATAACAAGAGTAATAAAATCTAACATCGATATATTACATTCAAGATTTCATAATTTTTAACCGATAAAATATGTCTGAACAATAAACATAAGATAAAGGCAAAGAGCCTAAACATGTGGTATACTAAAAGAAAAGCTGTAATAACTGCGAAAATGAACAAAACTATTCGTCCATTTGAGATGCGAGATGAAAATACTCCTCGTTGACTGCTTCTAAATCGCCTGTCCCAAATTCACCTGACAAACATTCCAAGAAACAAAGAGATGGGTGGAATGCCCGTCAGCGAACAAGCGCTGTGTAAGTCCCAAAAGAGAGGTGTAATATATAAATTGAGTGCAATATGACATGAAATATAGCATAAATGGAAATTGTAATATGTGAACAAATTTGGTAATGTATATGGCAACTATGTAAGCATGATAATAGAACATGAGCATAGCAAACAAGTATAGAAATGGCTGTGTAGTATAGGTATAATGAACATGAAGTGAATGTCAATATGTAACTATGATTATTCTAATGCGGTTGTTTTTAGTTTGATACAGAGCGTAGTCATGTATACGAGAGTAGTCCAACTTATCCCGTGGACTAAGGTAACATGTAGTACAAGGCTTCGTCATAACCTACGGGACAACAGCACATGAATTCATATAAGTGTCTTTTAAAGCGATCTCTCGTACCACGATATACGTTCCGTATCAATCTACCCTTTATCCCCGCGTATTGTAGTGTATAGTTCAAGTTACAGGTCTTGGCCGAATCCATGAATATAAAGAGCACTGATTCAGATTCAAGTTGTATTCAGTTATTCATGTCAAGTTATATTCATGGTTCGGTCAAGTCAAGTCTAGTATGTAATTGAATTATATCAAATATATAATATCTAATTATGTCTTCATATACATGCAACAATTCAAAAATCGAGAAAAACAAGATAAACATGTTCGAATAGCATGAAATGAGTCAAGTATATTATTCAAATAACGATCATAAATAATGTTGTAAAGAAGTGTTGTGTACAATTAATTAATCAAGTCAATCAAATTAGAAATATAAATAAAAATATAGATCTAAGTGTTGTGCACACGTGAGTTCCAGTCGCGCCTAAATACGACTACCAGTTTGGAAGATATACCCATTTTCGTTTCATCGTGCAGAACAGATCAAAATCTATCCAGCACCGTCGCATATTTTTAAAATATAGTTTGGGTCAATTTCCATCAGGTTTCAACTTACGAAAATTATTAGAAAATTGTAGGTCTTTCGATGTACTTATCCAAAACACTAAAATTCACACGATTTGAATTTCTGAAGCTCTAATTATGATCATTTTAATATCAGCGTTTAAAACAGAAATTCAGATTTTCGGACCGCGACTATGTGTTATATTGCAAAACCTATTTCGGGTTGTTTCATGTATTTCTAAGTAATCTAATATACATGAAATTATAGCTCTATCAATTGTGTATCTACACATCTAAATTTTGTCACGAACTGACATCGAGGTTCGAGTTATGTCCTATTTAAAAACAGTGTGCGAATCAGGACAGATTCTGTCCAGATTCGTCGCTTAATATTGTAACGCGGTTTTCTATATATTACGTCGGTTTTCAGTAAAAACTTAAAACTAAGAAAATTTAGATCTTTCGATGTAGATATCCAAAACGCCTGAGTTTGCTCAATTTGGATATCAGTAGACCAAGTTATATGTCTTATAAGTCAACCGATAAATGCAGTTTTTTATTTTTACGAACAGTGAATAAAAAAGATATAATTCATAAACCGTTAAGCGATTCGATCTGAAATTTTTACAGCATGTATAAAATAATATATTCTATCATAGAAAAATTTCTTGAAATTTCCAAAAGTAAAAATTAATTTCTAAAAATTATTTTAAAAGTAAAGGTATTGATATGTCATATGTGAAAATGAGAAAACCATGATAATTATTCGTAACTTCAATTTTCTTTTACAAAAATTTAAATAAAATAATTTAAAATACAGCAACAAATGATATATACTAATTGGTCTCCGCAATCTTAACATATGAATTGCGAACAGCGACAAAACTTATACAAAACTTATTTTTCTAAAAACTTATATATGAATGTGTATCATGTCATATCATTTTCCTCTAGATTCATGGTATTATTAATTAGGGTAAATCTATATGCAAGACATGAAGAAAAGTTATAATACAATTAAACGACAACGTAACTTGAACAAGAGACAATCACAATTATAATTGAAATTATATAACTATATGTGTTTGTTTTGGTGTGTTTCCAATATTTATACATGTAACAATATTTTTATTTATTTAGGGACTGTGATACGATAAGGGAAGATTTTCATGGCAATATGACCAGGGAAAAAGATGAAGGGAGAGAAGGGAGAAGAGACTTACATGCACAAGCCGGTATCGTTATCGGACTTGTCTATTAGATAATAGCCTCACGTTACTTGCGAGACTTTTTGAAAGCTTTTTCATGTTCTTCTTCGAGAACTCTAGATGAAACGAGAGAAGCAGATGAATAATATTTTCTGAGAAAGAAAGAAATGAGAGGAGTCCTTCTTTTTAAAAAATTTTTTAAGAGAAAGAAGAATAAAATGATAAGATGAGTATATAAAAGAATTATGTCATATTAATTTAAATTAATATGAATTCATAATGGAAGTTAAAGAGAAATTGAAAGGGTTCCCGTTCATTTGGAAGGAAAAGAAAATGAAAGGTCTCATTTGAAAATTATGAGAGAGCAAAAAAAATAGATAAAAATGATTGCTAGACCCAGAATTCGAACACGTGGCCTATGGAATAATAATGTAAGTACTTAACCAATGAGCTACCATTGATTGTTCATGCATAAATTTAACAATAATTAAATATATGCTGTTGCTTGAAAAGAAAGTGGGCTTTTGGGCTCATAATTTTATAAAAGAAAATGAAAATGAGATTGGATTTGGATTATGGGATGAGTTAGATCTTGTGTTTAATTTGAAAAAGGTTAAGATTTTTGGAGGAAATAGATAAAATAATAAAATAATATATTCAATAGAAAACAAAATATACGAAAAAAATATTAAGAATAAATAAATATAATATTTTATTAAAGAAAGAAAATACGAAAATATAGTAATATTGCAGTCGTTACAGAAACCGAAACCGAAACTTGAACCGAAACGAGCAAAACTCACCGAAACCTAGCGAAACTAAGTTTGAAAAGACTGAAACCGAGTTCTTGAACCTTGCGCAAAACGCTCTACTTTTTCTTTCTTGAAAATAAAAATAAATCATACTCTCCATCTACAATTCTAATGCAACAACACATCAGGAAACAAGAAATGAGCACATTCGAATTCCAGCTTCACAATGTGAAGCAGAAACAATACAAAGAACTAACCTATCATAGAAAGAATATGGAGATGCTTGAGGTCGGTCTTGTTGCCGATGAGCATGATGACGATGTTGGAGTCCACGTGATCTCGCTGTTCTTTGAGCCAACGGGCTCACATTTTCAAAGGTTGTGGGCTTGGTCACACATCATAGACGAGGGCGGCCCCAAGGGCCCCTCAGTAGTAAGCACTGGTTATTGCACGGAACCGCTCTTGCCCTGCCGTGTCCCATATCTGAGCTTTTATTGTTTTGTTTTCCACCTGGAAATGTATAAATTGGAATGGAGACCTAAATAGAAGAATATGGCATGCAAGTTACGATAAAGATACAGATCCAACATATAAGCCGATTGCCATGGCTATTATAGCAAAGTGGTAAATCTTCTTGTCTCATGTCTGGGATAAATTCCGCTTGCAGGTCACAACCAATGATTAATAAAATAAATAAATGTTTGTTTTCACATATCACATGTTTGGTTACTGAATCTAATTACCGCACTGGATAATATAAATATCAACTCCATGGCACAGGACAGTGGTAGAAGGAATTTTCTGTATTACCGATTTGAAGATGAAGCGATGAACATCTATATGTGAGATAACTAAGAAGCTATTGCCTTGAAGCTAAAAAGCAAAATCCAGTAAGATATCTAAGTTTACAGAGAAGCAATCTAAATGCCAACATTGATATAATCCAAAATGATTAGTAGATGGAAACGGACAGATAAGAAGTCACAACAATATACTTCAATTACATAGAAAACAAAGAACAATAAGGTAGCACCCATCATATCAAAATAAATAGATAAAGAAAAATAAATTAAAAATATAAAAAATTAAACAGAATGAGGTGTTATCCAGATTCAAGAAGCAGAATCAGGATGGGAAAGAGGGTAGTATACAACAGCTAATGCTTTAGGAGTTTTTTTTTGGGGGGTGGGGTGGTGGTGGTGGTGGTGGTGGAATCAATCCCTTCGGGGATCAAACTTGCGACCTCTCACGTTTGGAGAGGAAATTGGAACCAACGGAGCTAAGCCCAGGTTAATGCTTTAAGAGTTGCAAGAAGGGGGAAATAGTTAAAAGTCATAGGGCTAACTGGAGAAAATTCTAAAAGCTTTCTTAAAGTAATACAAGATATTCACCACAGAAGGTTCATCCTTGATCTATTCTTCTATACCAGAATTACATATGTCCAAATAATATAACACATACTTTCGTACGCATCAGAATTATGTTCATCTCCACAAACTTCTAACTCAAGGACCACCACCACATTGGACTCCAATCTGTAGATCTGTACTCCTTATTTCCGTCGCGGTTACATCTCAAGATCTTTGAATATATATCAAATTGGCCTGACTTTACATGTTCTTTGAAATGAAATAAAATGTTGCTGCTGCCTGGCTGAAATGGTGATTACCTAACAATATGGATTCAGCTGCCATGATTTCTGCAACCTAAATGAGGAATCAGATTGCTGATAAGTAAAATACACTAATCATTTTAGAGATTTCCTACATGGGGATCATTAATATGTCCCAATTTTGCTTATTAGAACTAAAATTGGGACAAAGTTTACTTTTAAAAAGCTTGTAGTGACTAATGTTAAATATAGGCAAAACAGTTCATCAATATGTTTGTTGAAAAAAATGGAATATTCGATCGATTATTCGGATTCGGCGGCGAAATGAATAAACACTGCATCAAATATGCGGTCAAACCGAATATTCGCCACACAAACCGTATATTCGGGTGAAAACGGGAATATTCGGCGGAATTGGCCCATTAGTCTCTAAAACAAAAAAAAACACAACTAAAAAATTAAGTGCGGGATCCACAACTTAATTATAAAAACAAGTCGGACCCACACTTATTATTTCACTCACTCTCTCCTCATTTCTATCTCCTCATTTTTCTTCCTCAACAAGATTCGCACCCAAAATCTTCAAAATTAGTTCGGACGCCTTGTCATTCTTAAACGACGGATATATTAGTTTTCTATATCTTTATATTTTTTGAATTTTTTATATGTAATATTCATATGAAAATATTGTTGGCCGCATAATCTAATAAACCTAATATTCACCGGATAAACCGGATATCTTTATTCGGCGGTCAACCGAACAAACTCCAAATCCGTTCTTTACAAGATTGTTGGGCTGCCTCATGATATCTACCCATTTGCATGCCCACATGAGTGACGCTTCCTTTGATGTTTCAATTAAAAAAGGAGGAAAAACTTGGAGAGAAGAAAAGAGAAAGCATGGGGGGGGGGGGGCACGAAAGGACAAAAGAACAAGGTAGAGAAAGAAGGAACAGAAGAAAGAGTCATTACTCTACTTTTGGTAACTTATCGGTGCATATTGCCTAAACAACAATATAAGCTATCAATGTTACATTGGCCGTATATACCTTGTTTTAGACAATATTTGCTAAGAACATGTAACCATGACAAAGGTAAAATTATCAACAAAACATGTAGTATTCCTCTTTTAACTCAACTTCAGAGGTAGACCATTTTAACTAGTCCTGCTATAAAACACTAATTATACATCAAAAGCAACAAAGCAAAATACTAATCATGACACTTTTAGAAAGCATTGGTGACACTTCCTGCGGAAAAAAATCAGGTCCGAGCTGCATCTATCAAACTAAAAGGTCTGACGCAATGTTATTGAATCTTTGGTCACCACGTTAAGCAGAGAATAAATCTACATACATATAAGCGCCTATGTTTGCACATATATTTATAAGACATAGGGATGTCCTTATGTTCGGTTTAGAAGGTTTCCTTACTGAATGCCCTACACATGTGGGTATATGTCAAAGTTGACTGGTAAGGTATATCTAACACTACACTTCAATCCTTATTTTGATAGTTTCATTCATAATGAATTCAAGCAGATGTCTTCTACATTTGTTTGGTCGCTTGTAAATGGAGTTGCAAGTAACAATTGTTAATAAAATCATTAATGAATAATTAATATTTTAATTTAATTAGTTGTATTTATTAAAAATGCAAACTGGTCATTTACCATGCACAATTAAAACCGTTAATCGTTGTATATTAGTCATGATAGTTTTTTTTGGAGATTAAAGACCTTTTGGTAGTTTGTTGCAAACATTCAAATGTTTTGGGAAATTGGGAGCAATGTTGACAATAGCGATAGTGTAGCGCTCCGCCGCCGCATAGCAAAAAGCGCAAATAGTTTAACGTATAACGTAAGCTATATTGTTTATTAATATTTTAATTTAAAAATATAAATTAAGTTACACTAAATATAGAACATAGCAAAATAGTGTAAATAATTTTTTTTAAAAATCTAAAAATTACTAGCATACCAATAATATTCATAAAGTTTAATCCATGAGTTCACGATTGTCCTCCATCATCAATAGTGCATAAGACAATTACATACTCGTCCTAAATGTATAGAGTATAAATATGCATTCAAATCAACCGAAGTATTTAGAAAACAAAATAACACAAGCAAATATCTACTCAAACACCGTAAGTCATATCCTACAAACTTTAAAATCATACAAAATGCTTGAAAAAATATCCAAAAGACACTAGAAGTCAAGAACTCTAGAAACTAAAGTCCTCTCCATCGGCTCGGATCGTTTTTTTAGTAAACTACCCATTAAAACCCTTTTGCAATATATCTTAAATAGCTTAAGCTACATAGCATGTAAACACCCAAAACACATGCCTATTTTGTTAAAATTCAAACTCCCTTTACCTAAAAATTAATGATCATGGCACTATACTAAAAAAATTCTACCACATGTAACATGCTCAAATATAATAATTATATAAAATGGAGATTTTGGACGGTGGAGAGTGTTGGGGTCAAAAATTACATCCCGGTTGACCAAGTCAAAGTCAACCCCAAGTAAGCGGGCCTAAGCCCAGATCAAGTGGGCCCATGCCTAAGTCGAGCCCCACGGCCGGCCTCCCCCATGCCAAAATGAAATCATGTAATAAATAATTTTGATATAATTTTTTATGCATGAATGTAAGAAAAATATGCATAAAGCCAAATTTTTGTAAAGCCCATGACTTATGTGGAAAAGAAATGAGCACATGAGACATGCGATTAGCAAAAATGCCATTTTGTAAAGCCCAATGGGCTATATGTAAATTTGTAAGCCTATATAAGGCAATATGATAATGAAATAAAAGATAACTTTTCATTCCCCTCAAAATTTATGATTTTTATGGCTCCTTCGCCTTCCTCAAGGTTCTAAACCTTCTTCCTTTTTTCAATTAAATCAAAAGTTTTACTCTTCTTTTCCTAAAATTAAATAGTTTTCACCATAAAACCCACAAAGGGGGCTCAGATCTTCCATCGAATCTCAAAAAAGGGAGATTTTTAAATCTCACCCCCTTTCTCCAAAATCCGGCCAACCGAGAGGAAGAAGGAGACTCATCTCCAAAAATCCCATCTTGGGAAGATCCAAGGCCAAATGGAAGAGAAACAAAGGGGCCCCTTTCATCATTTCTAAAGATTACTAGGAGTTTAACTTCATTCAAGATCTGTTGGGGTTCAACTCCATAAATTAATCTATTTTTAGGAGTTTAACTCCAGAAGGCAAATCGGGAGCACAGCTCCCATTGCAGGGACAAAGTCCCTTTTCCTGCTGACGCCCAGTGCGCGCGTGCTAGGCACGTGAGGCGCTGGCACCCATGTGTCCTTTGGACGCTATTCTTCCCTTTTTTTTTTTATATATACACACAAACTCCACAACACTTTCCCGGTTAAAAAAATTTTCTAACGAGACGCTGCCCCGTACCCCGCAAGGGGGCTAGCAGCCCGCTATCCGGGTAGCGGGACCCCCGTAAAACTCTACGGGGACCCCGATATATCCAAAACCCCTCAAGACACACATACGCACACTGCACATTGAGTTCGTATGACCTGTTTGACCCGTCAATCAGAGGTTCTCTCGCTCCAAAGGCGAAGGGTAATTAACGGCATCTTAGCCCGCGGCTGCCGAAGATTCGGATCCCTACAATCAATAAACCCCAGCTTACCCTAGACAGGGGGAATCTGTAGTACGCCTGACAAGCGCCGCGTATTCCCATCTCAATGAGGTGACGAAAAATACCCTACAGATTCTGGCACGCCCAGTGGGACTGATCTCTCCTCCCATATTTCGGCTTAAACGTTCATGCGAACTCAATCGATATACATATTGATTGCCTGTACTGAAATCATGTTTCTATTTGCAGGCTAACAATCTCCAATTGCAATCTTCGGACGCAGCAAAAATATCTCTAAGAACAAGCTCAGCTCTCGGCATAGCTCCCATCTCCTAAACGATGAAGATAGACTCCAGGACGGCCCTCCCGGCCAGTCACGGGTGACAGTGGGAGGAGCCGCTGCACCCATTTGCTCTATTCTGTTCGTGTCAGCTAACGCCATCCCAGCTCCTCAAGCTCCGGTAACAGACAAACCGGCCTCGAAAGGCAAAAGGCCAAATGTGGTGATCTCAAGGGTACCACCACCCAAACGCAAGTCGGTGTTTGAACGACTTTCCTTGGCCCCAGCTGAGGGCAAGGTCATCAACACCAACAAAGCAACAAGGCGTCTCGAGCAAGCTCCAGCGATGCCCCTAACAACTGCTCGATCGGGTGTCTTCTCTAAGCTCCCCGCCAATCGACTCACAATGGCTTCCTGGATAACGGATGCCCGCCAAGCCCTCAAAATCGAGAAGCTAAGACAGAAAAGGCTCAGATACAGAGCCAACAAAAGAGCTAGGGCCCCTTCTAGGCTGAACTTCAGGAGGTTCAAAGAACAGGGTTACCTCGCCAAAGATGAGGAAATGGCTGGATATGTGGTCTACACTGTTTACATGGTGGGCCGCGCAGCAAGAGCAAGGACAAGGCCACCACATCTCAAATCCAATCTGGTGTGAATGTAGCTGTCACTTCCCAAGACCAGCATCCTCCGGAGGATGATGAAAATCCTCCCAGTGAGGCTGATAGGCAGAGAGATCCCTCGGTTCATGAGGAGTCGGGCTCGGAAAGCGAAAATGAGCCAATCTTCCGTCCCAAGAACGCAGAGCAACAACTTCTACAAGAGCTCCGAAAACAACTCAGAAGTAAAGACAAGGAGATGGACAAACTTTACTCCAAAATTGACGACTTGACGAATGTCGTGATGCAGCTCACGGCCCAAGTTGCCTCTCAGCCGTCCAATCAAGCACATGGTTCTGCTTATGAACCGGGAAACGGTGTTCCAAGACAGTCGACGCCTATTCCCTCAAATCCAAAGATGGACGGACCGCATGAAAGTCAGTCGCATCCTCTCGAGAAATGTCTTGGTTACCGATGACAATAGCCCGCTAACTCAAGATCAAATCATGGATTTGGTTGCCAACAAAGTCAAAACATTGGTAGCCGAAGCCGAAGCGCAAAAAGATATCAGCAGTAGTGGGAGACCATATCCTGCTCAGTATGATCTGGTAGAATTTCCTAGCGGCTATGTCATCCCCAAATTCGGAAGATTTGATGGGATGGGAAATGCGAATCAGCACATCGCCCACTTTAAAACCTCATGCGGGAATACTGGGAGCAATAATGTGCTTCTTCTCCGCCAGTTCGTTAATAGCTTAACCGATGTCGCTTTCGATTGGTACGCTAGCATACCGGATGGCTCTGTTACTACTTTCGTCCAAATGGAATCTCTGTTCCGACAAAGGTTCATGAGTGTCAGCGATAAGATTACCATTGCCGACCTCGTAAGGACCAAGCCAAAGAACAACGAAAGCAGCACGGATTTTATAACCCGATGGCACAATCTCTCCGTCAAATATGAACCGCCGATAGAGCAGGACCAATCTGTCGGCCTCCTCATCAGGAATCTCAATAATTGGATGGCCTCGTTTCTATACACCGCGGGTCTCAAAACAATCTAAGAGCTGACCAGGAAAGTTCAGATGTTGGAGCGCTCAAAACAGGAGTTCTCCTCTGATTCCCAAAATAACAATAGGTCCTGGAGAAACCGAAAGGACGATAATCGCAAAGGCGGAAATTCCGACGATACTGAATCTTTCAACACTTCGGCTAACCGAAATAAGTGAGGAATGAGCGGGCCTAATGCCAACCAGGTTCGGAAGCCAGTGTTCGGAGAGGGAGGAGAAGCTCCACTGAAAGAGAAGCTGATAAGGTCTATTCCATCATAAGAGACAAAATCCGTAAAATATTTAAAGACGCCTTAAGAAACGGTCTACAATTGCAAGAATCAAAAAGACCGCAAGAAGCGAATATTACCGACGACCCCAAATACTGCCCTATCACAGAGTGATAGGTCATGCCATTGAGGACTGCTTCGTCTTCAAAAATTGGGTCAAAAAACAATACAAGGCAGGAGAGATAGAACTGTCTAAAGGCGTGTTAACAAATAGTCAAGCTGCGGCCGCCAATTTCATACAAACGGAAACTGAAGTCCTTCGGGAACCTGATTCTCTCAGACATCTACCTTTCTCTAAAAAGAGTTGACCACCATGTCGTTAAACTGGGAACAGCCGACTACCACGTCGTTAAACTGGGAACAATCGACCTCTAAGGCGTTAAACTGGAGATGTAAAATAACATGTAAATAAATAAAATAAAATAAAAAAGCTAAAATGATGGGGCAACTCGCAATAAAAATCAGCGAGTAAAATAAAAATGAAAATAAATAGCCGAAATGATAGGGCAACCGTAAATAAATAGCCGAAATGATAGGGCAATCGCGACCTTCGTGACAAGAAAAGCTGAAATGATAGAGCAATCACGGTAAAAAAGGCAAATGATGAGTCGCTCCTGGTACCATATTCCAGTGCAGCGATGCAGACGCCAACCAAAATTTCAAGTCTCTAAATGTTCCAACGGCGAATGATGAGTCGCTCCTGGTACCATATTCTAGAGCAGCGATGCAAACGCCAACAAATTCCTAAAATTCTCCCAGCCCTACGGTTGGTCCCCAAGTTGACTACCGTATACAATCTATGGGCTCAAATAATTCTCATCATACTCACCCCACTGCAATCACCCGTTCAGCGGCCGGTCTCCGCCCTTAGAATTATGCTCCATTTTGGAAGACCCACTCATGTGTCCTCACGATACATGAGGAGAACAAACTTGCGAGATCCTATCGACTCGTAAGAAAACACCTTCGTGGGATCCTTACGACCCACAAAGGAAAAACACACTTGGAAGTCCTCATGACTCCTAAAGAGAAAATACACCTACGGGATCCTTTCGACTCGTAGGGAGAAAATGCTTTTATGGGACCCTTACGACTCATAAAATTGAAAAGCCTTAAATAATAGGGACCTAAACCTGTCTCCTAAGCCATCGCTCCCCAACAGGAAAAGGCAAATGATGAATTGCTCCTGGCACCTGTGCTTCAGTATTAGCAACGCTGATACCGACCCTTACCCCGAAATTCCAAACTTTCGATCCAATAGACCCTTAAGTCTTTAAACTGGGAACATATGGCCTCTAAGTCGTTAAACTGGGAACAAATGGCCTCTAAGTCGTTAAACTGGAAACAGATGACCTCAAAGTCGTTAAACTGGGACAGATGACATCTAAGTCGTTAAGCTGGGAACAATAGACCCCTAAGTCTTCAAACTGGGAACAGATGACCTCTAAGTCGTTAAACTGGGAACAGATGACCCCTAAGTCGTTAAACTGGTAACGAGGGAAATCTCCTCATGGCAAATGATGATTCGCTCATGGTATCATATCCAGTGTAGCGATGCTGATGTCAACCCAAATCAAATCAAACCAACCCTTGCGGCAGAATCATACTTCGTCTCAGAATGTACCCCGTATCGAAATCATGCTTCGCCTCGGAGTACCTGCATTCTCCGTCGGAATTATGCTTTGACTAGGAATTGACCTCTGCGGCGGAATCATGCTTCGCCTCAGAGTGTACCCCGTGTCGAAATTATGCTTCGTCTCGGGATATCTACCGTCCCTATCGGAATTATGTTTCGCCTGGAAATCAACCTCTGCTGCGGAATCATGCTTTGTCTCAGAGTGTATCCCGTGTCGAAATTATGCTTCGCCTCGGAGTATTTGCCTCATTGTCGGAATTATGCTCCGTCCTGGAATCAAGTCAACCAGCGACCTCCTCGTCGGAATTATGCTTCAACTCGGAATCAAGTCAACAAGCGACCTCCCTGTCGGAATTATGCTCCGCCTTGGAACCAAGTTAATCAATGACCTCCCCGTCAGAATTATGCTCCATTTCGGAATCACGTCAACCAACAAGCTCTGCGACGAAATCATGCTTCATCTCAGAATGTACCCCATGTCGAAATCATGCTTCGCCTCAGAATATCTACCTTCCCTGTCGGAATTATGCTTCGCCTGGAAATCAAGCTCTGCATCGAAATTATGCTTCGGTTAGAATGTCTGCCGCTCTCCGTAATTATGCTCCGGTCGCCGGAATTATGCTCCGACCCCTTGGAATCCTGCTCCGCTCTTCGGAATTATGCTCCGACCTCCAGAATTATGCTCCACAAATCGGAATAATGCTCTGATCCCCGGAATTATGCTCCGGGAATTATGCTCCGCCCCCGGAACGATGTTCCACCATGAAGTCCAACTCCAAGATCCATCAATTTCATGCACACAACTCATATACGCGGTGTGCATTTATTGATGGGGGGCACTTTGTTGGGGTCAAAATTGCACCCCGGTTGATTAAGTCAAAGTCAAAGTCGATCTTAAGTAAGCGGGCCCAAACCCAGATCAAGTGAGCCCAAGCCCAGATCAAGCTCCGTGGCCAGCCTCCCCCATGCCAAAATGAAATCATGTAATAAATAATTTTGATGTGATTTTTTATGCATAAATGTAAAAAAAAATGGGCATAAAACCAAATTTTTGTAAAGCTCATGGCTAATGTGGAAAAGAAATGAGCACATGAGACATGGGATGGGTAAAAATGCTATTTTATAAAGCCCAAGGGGCTATATATAAATTTGTAAGCCTATATAAGGCAACATGATAATGAAATAAAAGGTAACATTTCATTCAGCTCAAAATCTAGGATTTTTGTGCCTCTTTCTCTTTTCTCAAGGTTCTAAACCTTCTTCCCTTTTTTCAATTAAATCAAGAGTTTTACTCTTCCTTTTCCAAAATTAAATAGTTTTTCACTACAAAACCCATAAATGGGAGCTCAGATCTTCTATCAGATCTCAAAAAGGGAAGATTTTTAAATCTCATCCCCTTTCTCCAAGATCCGGCCAACCGAGAGGAAGAAGAATGAGACACATCACCAAAAATCCCATCTTGGGAAAAACCAGGGCCAAAGGGGAGAGAAACAAAAGGGCCCTTTCGATCATTTCTAAAGATTTCTAAGAGTTTAACTCCATTCAAGACCTGTTGGAGTTCAACTCCATAAATTAATCTCTTTTTAGGAGTTTAACTTCAGAAATCAAATCAGAAGCACAGCTCCCAGTGCAGGGACAGTCCCAGCGCCCGCGTGCCAAGCACGTGGGGTGCCCAGCGTCCGCGTGCCAAGCACGTGAGGCGCTGGCACCCACGCGTCCTTTGGACGCTATTCTTCCCTTTTTTATATACACACTCCACAACACTGTCCCCGTTAGAAAAAATTTCTAACGGGGCGCTGCCCCGTACCCCGTAAAGGGGCTGCTAGCCCTCTTGACTCCCAACCCGCTATCCGGATAGCGAGACCCCCGTAAAACTCTGGACCCCGATATATCCAAAACCCCTCAAGACACATACACACACTGCACATTGAATTCGTATGACCTGTTTGACCCGTCAATCGGAGGTTCTCGCTCCAAAGGCGAGGGGTAATTAACGGCAGCTTAGTCCGCGGCTGCCGGAGATTCAGATCCCCACAATCAATAAACCCCAGCCTATTCTAGGCAGGGGGAATCTGTAGTACGCCTGACAAGCGCGCGCGTATTCCCATCTCAATGGGGTGACGAAAAACACCTTACAGAGAGATCTATAAAACCTACCCATCCTTTTCTTCACATAACAAAAAAAAGCAAGTATAAGAAATTAATTGCACGAGAGGGTGAGAAGGAAAAAAAGGAGAAGAGTAAAGAGAAGAAATTTAGGGGGAAATCCAAATTGCAAATCAATTGTGATAAATCTTTATCCTTTTAAGTTTTCTTTTTAGAATTATCTTGAGATCAAAAGATTTAGATCTCAAATTAGCAAAGAATTAATTTTCTAATGAAAAGAAAAATAACCATCTCTTACCACCTTGACCAAACCTCGTCGGAGATCGCCGGACCTATACCGGAGCCGCCGCCGTCATCGCCCATGGTGGCCGACCCCATGGTTGCCCCATTTTCTTTCTCCATAGGTCTTCATTTTATAAAAATAAAAAGAGAGGAAACAAAGAGAGAGAGGAGAGAGAAAGAAAACGTAAGAGAAGGTTATATTATATTAAATTAGTTTTAGGTTGGGTTTAAAATACGGGTTGGAATTTGTTTCTATCCGACCCAACCTGTTAACTTAAATATGGTAAAAAGAAGAAATTTCATTACCACCCCCGATAACATTATATTATGGTTTCAGCCCTTTACATATATTTCTGTAAACATGTTATTACTGAATGACCTGAAAATTACATGACCTGAAAATTACATTTAGGCCCCTATAAATTACTGTAATTACTGAATGTTTGTAGATAGTTTAAAACCATCGAATCAATTAGTTGGCCTAAATAAAATAATTGTAGATTAAATTCAAGATTATACGATAATTGTTAACAATATTATCATGATATTTTTATAAAGGGTATACGTGAAATTAGAAGTAGGAATTTGGAGCCGCGAGAGTTTAATTTTTCGAATAAGTATTGTAAGTGGATTATCACCTCTTGAAATTTATAATTCTCTCTTTCGGTACCACATAGATTATGGCATTGTTCAAAGTGATTAGATACCCTTTGATAACTTATTCTTCATGATCTTTTGCTATATTCATCGTACATTCATGATTCTACACATGCTTATATTATTATCGAAATACTGCCTTTGTGGCCTTGTATTTGATTATAAATCGCTATCCAATGATTTGATTATCTGATCGTTAGAGGTGTACACATAGGAATTTAAGCAGTATATAATATTGTGGGTGTGTTAGCTGTGCCAACATCCCGTGGATATACTGTTGTAGGCCCCGAGAATTTTATGATATTTATTGCAGCTGTAGGTAGGCCGCTGTAGGCCGAATCCACCCATTGGTGCATAAATGGGGCCTATATGTTATATAACTGCTTAAGTTTCTTTTCCTTCATCATATATACTCATATTATGTATCTTAGTTCCCTCACAGATTTATTAGCAATATTCTCTTTTTATTGTTATATCGTTCCATTCAAATAAGTTTTATGATATATTCAGTTGCTGAGCGTCATAGCTCAACTATCTTTTATGTGGCTGTAAATAAAAAATGCATGATCAGGTATATAAAGTTTGGAGCCGGTAGTGAGAGACAGTTACCAAGCACATTTTGAACTTTAACAAGCCAAGACCTTTAGTGAGTAGTATAGTACTAGTTAAGTTGATGAATAAATTACACTTTTGTAGACCGTAAGTACGTAATCCAATATTTTGAAACTTATTGTATAACTTAGATGTAAAACCTTATAAATATGATAATTTTAAATTGATGTTTTAGACAAGCAAATTTTGTGTATCTGAAAAATTTAATTTAACAGGATGTGAGAATTAGGTCTTACAGTCTCACATGAGCTTGGAGGTTGCGACCGGCTGGTCGTGCCCTTGTCTCGGAGCGTGACATAGCATGTTATGTAGCGTACGCTATTTATGAAAATAGTGACGGCGCACTACATAGTAAAATGGTCACGCTATGCTACATAAAGCGCTGGTTTGCTACGCAGTGTGCTATTTTCAACATTATTTGAAAGTTGTATGGTCTTAAAGTAAATAGCATTAGATGTTGATACGCTGACACAATGAATGAAGATCCTGTGTTTCAAGATTTAACTACACGATAGATAAGAAGCTATGATCGTTATATGAACTGTTAATTTATTGATTGCATAATTCGTGGCCCAAGAGAAGAAGCCCAAAGCCTACGAGTTGAGAAGCCCACAAGCATACATGTACCATGCACGCGAGCTCGTCACAAGTGCAGGATTTCTCACAAAGGATGAGGACACGTGTCAGAACGTGGTTGGAGGCGCGAGCGTGATGGCGACGTGGCGACTGCTAATTGGCTCACGGTCATGACTTCTACAGAAGCGAGTGCAAGGTTGAATCCAAGTCGGGTTTGGCACGGTTTTGGGTTAGTTTTTTTGTGTTAATCCTTGTCTAAAACCTAGTCTTATCTCTAAACAACATGTAGGTTATAAATATAAAGCCAATAGCCTAAGGTTTTGAGGTTGCCAATATTCTCCACAATTAAAAGTTGGCAGCATAAAATCGGAAGAAAGAGAGATAAAGGCGAGGTTTTGTGAGGGTTAGAGATTTTTTGTATTAGACGGTGATATGAAAGGACAATTCTGGTGTAATTCTTTCTTGGAAGCTTCGTCGTCAGTTTTCAGTTTTCAGGATAATGTGCAAGTTGCACCAAACCTGGATAAATCTTATGTTTGTGTTATTTGGTGTGTGCTTTTGATAACTTGCGCCGTTTTGGTAGTTGGTCAATAAGTCTTTTTTCGTAGATTCGAAGCATGCGATCCTGATAGGTTTTCTACTATGACTCTCGGTGTGATTTGTGATTCCTTCGAGAATCACGGGGATAGAAATTACAACATGAACTACAACTACAAGTCAAAGTCTGTTATTAAATTTGCTGGTCAATGGACTTTTAGCAAGGTTTGAAAACTCGGCCGAAACCTTTGGAGTTTCAGCCGTTTCAAACCGGTTTCGAAGGAGACCGGTCCGAAACAACCTAAAAGTTTTGGTTTCGGCGGATATCATCTAAAACCATTGGTTTCAAGGCAAGATCTCATAAAAATTGAAGAGAACTTCGAATTTTACCTAAAAAATTAAGATTTGTAGTGAACATTACCTTAAAAATAAGATCAGGTCTTGGGGGCACAGAGGAGAGGAGATCTTAGGTTGATTTCAACCATATCTGGGTAGAAATAGCGAGTAGAGACGGCGAAGGCTTGGGAGAAGGAAGAGATCTAGAGCAGAAGTCCGGAAGATCTCGAGTTGGACTCATGCAAGCACGTTCAAGGTAGGCGGCAGCTTGGAAAAGAGAGGAGAGTTTTTCTAGGGGTCCTTGTATATAATGGGTTTGGGTGAGGGTCATTGGGTTTTTTCTAATTAATTAGGCATTTGGGCTATTTATAAGTAATTGGGTATTAGGTTATTTATGGGATTATACATAAACGACTTTCCGAAACCAATTGAAACTTGTTTTTAGTCGAAAGACCGAAACCGAAACCGACTTCTTGAACCTTGAGTTTTTGTCACGACCCCGAATTCGGCACGTGACTGGCACTTAAACCACGTAACGTCTACAGGCGTAACGCAATTTAAGTAAGCCGAAAACCCAGAAATCTAAACCGTAAAAATAATAATTGATGAAAACATTTGTTAAGAACATTTAGAAATTTCAAGTAAAAATCTTTAAAGTTTAAATTATTTTCTTAAAAATTTCGGCAGCACCTTCTTTGTAAAAACTAGCCCCGAAACGGGTACAGCATAAGATACAGATAAAACAATACATGATATAAATAAAGCATCCCCAAACGGGAGCAATCACGCCCAACGGCGGAAACCACCACAAGAGTAATATATGACGCCGTAGCGAAGAAATGAATATAGGCGAAAAACATCATACAAGGTAAAACTGTATAAATAAAGCCGGCTCACACGAGCTCGACATCCAGAGTCACAAAATAATATACAATATCGTCCTCACAACTGGTCTCTAAGTCAATACACAAATGGTAGATAGAGAGTACTAGATACAATAAGGTGTACAATGAAATGTAAATGGATAACCGCAAAACCCACCTATAAGAAAAACGGCTTACACGCCAACTGTAGCGGTATCCGTAGCAAAAGGATACAATAATGTAGCCCTGTCGCGACTACTCTGAGGGTCAACCTGCAAAACACTGTGGTACAACGGGGGTGAGTTGCCAACTCGTGAATAGTAAATAACATATTAGGTAATCGCAGGTATGCACGTACTGCGATGCTCGAACATGATCAATCTGATAACATCAATGTGGTAATCTGGATATGCAATAATCATGCGAGATACTCTATCAGGTACTACAGTACATGATGCAGTGCATAAAATGAATGCTAAGCATGAGATAAAACATATCATTAACACGAATCATCATCGTGGAAAAACCCGGTGTCCATCAAATACCCCCCAAAATCCCAATAACTCGGGCTCCGTCATACAAATCGGCCCTCATAACCTGTAGATCTCATGGAACCTGAGTGCCCAACATCGGCACTCGAAAACATGATGAAATACTCGTGTCCAGCATCGACACGCAAATCCACATATATCGGGCTCCGTCAGTCTGGATCGGCTCACGGGCTCCGTCTGCGGGATCGGCCCTCGGGCTCTGGCGGTACGGTCGACCAATATCCATCTCTCGACTACGGTCGGTATCCTCCGGATAACCATCAGGTCCAACCAATCACTGGTAGGTAGTAGTCCCTCTGCCGGGCTCATCGTCATCCCCACGAAATCTCTCGTCCAGGGGTACCATACCGGGTCCACCATGAACCCGCAAACGGATCATCCTCCTCGAATCGGGTTTATATCACGTCTCAGAACCGAGAAAACGCATGATGGACGCACTGAAATATCATATCAAGAGAAACCGGGTTTTCAAAACAATGCATAATTTCTTGAAATAATACCTCGATTCTCAAATCCAGAAATCCCATAAATCCATAACTCGATGCGTAAATCCATGCAATATGATATATGCAACATAAAATCGTACTATGAGCCTAAAAGGGAAAACCGCTCTTTTAAATGAATGCTGTTTTAAAAATACATCACGCGGTTCCCGATTCACCAAAATCAAGCCAGCATCATCTATGTATGTGCAAGTATGTATGTATGCAATATGCATGTACCATAGAACAATACGTGTGTCAATGTCAATAACAAAATATTGTATATGTGCGCAGGCGTGTCATGGCAATTACCGACGGTGTAGGTGTAGCATACAATTTAGTGCTCGTGCAACATGAACCGTCAGTAATAATACAGTGTCCACTAGATACTAATTTCGGGTACAATAAGAAATGGTATGTATGATGCTCATGCACACTCAATGTATATGGATATAAACATGCGGCTACACTAGTATATCAAGCCCTGACGCATAAAGTCATACGGACGATTTCCCCGTAGATGTTAAATTTACTCACCGGTGATCTCGAGCTAAGTATACCCGACCACCTGCTTCCCCTTCTTCGCGGCGTCCGAAGTCCCCGCCTGCGATCCTAGAATTTACACAAAGCAACACACATAAGGCTAAAATCCTGCAAAAACGCGATATCAAGACCATACGAGAAACTAACGTCGCAAGCTAAACGCGTGTGCATTCGAAACACCCAAACGTGTGTACATTCGTCTGAAACCACCCCGACATGCTGTGAAACACAGCAAACACCAAACCCAAACTCATAACGCACGTGTCGTGCAAGTCTAAAAGTACTAGAAACAAGGAATGTGGTTCCAGATTTTGATACGAGCTGAACTAGGAAAAGTTGCATACATCAAAGCCCTTCAATATGAAGCAGACACCTAACCACCAAACCCCGACACCCAGCTCCACCATCTGGCCGCAATTTGCGGCTAGAACATATATAATTGCGGCCAAAGAGGGAGAGGGGGCCCCGTGTTTCGTGTGTGTGATCTAAGTCCAGTAAACATGCTCCAGTGATTGCAACTTTTGCCTGAAGCAACAGGTTTGAAAGCAGATCCCAAAACGAATACAATTCTTAACTAAAACACTAATTAAACACTAATTTAATACAATATGGGGTTTTAGTGTAACCAGAGGCAAAGTCTTGGATTAAACGACAATAATAACACTTAGTTAAGCTAATCAAGCCATAACAACCTTAACTTGACCTAATCCCCACTTAAACCACCTAATTAGCACTAATACACTATTTAAACACTAAATTAAGCTAAATACCTAAAAGTTTAGCAAAAAGACAAGGTAAGCTTTATACCTCAAGTTGGTCTAGTGGTGGCTCAAACTTGATGACCTTGCCTTCAAAGGTAAAGACTTCCCTCAAGAACCAACAAGGGAGCGATTTGGAGTGTTAAACATGAGGTTTGTGTGATAAAGGATGGATTTTTGATGGAGATGAAGGCTTTGAAAAGAGAAGGAGAATGAGGGAGGGTTGCTGAAGCTGCTGCTACTCTAGGAAAATGAGAGGGAGAGAGAGTGTGCCCAAAGTCAAGGTTGTCCATGCTTAATAAAATACCCCCTGCCTCTTTTCCACCTCATTTCTTATCTTTTATTTTCTTTATTGGTTTGTTTTTTCTTGGTTTTTAAAAGGAATAAGGGAAATAGAACCATGAGGAAAAGAAAATGGAGACAAGTCACAACATTAACCTAAGATGATTAGGGTTGTGCATGCTAAACAAAATTTTTTTTTAGCTTAGAAAAATAATAGTTTAGGAAATTTGATAAATGTGTGACCCATAATTTAAATATTAACTAATGAAACACAACTATATATATATATATATATATATATATATATATATACCTATTTTCACAATTAAAATTAGATTTATTCCGTTTTATGTGGAAAATAATTATTATCAAGGTTTTTATGAAAACACGCATTATCGCCAATTAACGCGAAAATAAGCTAAACGAATTTCTAAAACGTTACAATTTTCCCCCTTAAAGAAATTCGGTCCCTGAATTTAAAAATATAGCTACGCGTACCTTCAAAGAGACAGGGATATTTTTTTCTCATCTCGTCCTCGGTCTCCTAAGTGACCTCGCTACTCGAGCCACGCCAAAGGACCTTCACGGACGGTATAACTCTTGACCTCAATTTCCTCACCTGCCGATCCAGGATGACCACCAGCTGCTCTGTAAAAGAAAGATCGCGCTCCAGCTGGACCGTCGGGTGCTGAATCATGTGAGAAAGGTCATGAAGGTATCTGCGAAGTATCGACACGTGGAACACGGGATGAACGTCCGAAAAGCTGGGTGGAATAGCCAAACGGTACGCAACTGCATCAACACGCTCGAGGATCTCGAAAGGGCCCACATATCTGGGACTAAGTTTCCTTTTTCTCCCAAATCTCATCACGCCCTTCATTGGGGAGACCCTCAAGAAAACATGATCGCCCACAGCAAACTCAAGTCTGCACCGACGACGGTCCGCATAAGATCTCTGCCTGCTCTGGGCCACTCTCATCCTATCACGAATCAACTGGATCTTCACGGCCGACTCCTCAACAATCTGCGGCCCCAAAATACTGCTCTCGAGCTCTGTCCAACAGACGGGCGACCTACATCTCCTCCCATATAGTGCCTTGAAAGGTGCCATCTGGATCGTCTCTTGGAAGCTGTTGTTGTAGGAGAACTCTGCTAAGGGCAAATGATGATCCCAGTTACCACCGAAATCTAAAACGCACGCTCGAAGCATGTCCTCAAGAGTCTGAATAGTCCGCTCTGACTGGCCGTCGGTCTGCGGATGAAATGCTGTGCTGAAACTCAATCGGGTGCCCAAAACCTCCTGAAGCCTCTGCTATAGTCGGCTGGTGAACTGGGTGCCTCGGTCGGACACGTTACAAGCTGAGACGCCATGCAATCGTACGATCTCATCGATATAAACCTGGGCATACTGAGCAAATCCAAAAGTGGTCTTCACTGGCAGAAAGTGAGCCGCTTTCGTCAATCGATCCACGATCACCCAAATAGAATCATACCCTCGATTGGTCCTGGGTAAACCCACAATGAAGTCTAAAGAAATCTGCTCCCATTTTCAATCCGGAATGGGCAAGGGCTGCAACTCTCCTACTGACCTCTGGTGCTCGGCCTTGACTTGCTGACAAGTCAAGTATCTCGACACGAAGTCGGCGACGTCTCTCTTCATCCCTTCCCACCAGTAAACATCTCTCAGATCATGATACATCTTGGTGGAACCAGGATGAACACTGTATACCGATCGATGTGCCTCCTCAAGAATCTCACTCCTCAGTCCCTCAGAATCTGGTACGTAAAGTCTAGTCCCAAATCGTAGTATCCCCTGATCGTCGATCATGAACTCGGAATCTCTGCCCTGTCTAACCTGTGCCATGATCTCTGAACGGTCATCACTGTACTGTGCCTCATGGATACGGTCAAGCAACTGTGGACGTGCATGGATATGCGCAAGCTGTCCCCCGATCGGAGTAAACTTGAACTGCACTCGGCTGTCACATAGAATCTGCCAATCTGCTGACGACTACCTGTGCACGGTGCTCAAACAAGATAAACTACCTCCGGGCCTCCGACTCAAAGCATCCGCCACTACATTCGTCTTGATCGGATGATGAAGGATCTCGCAATCATAGTTCTTCACTAGCTCCATGCAACGGCGCTGTCTCAGATTCAGGTATCGCTGCTGAAATAAGTACTTCAAGCTCTTGTGGTCCGTGAATATCTGGCACGACTCGCCGTATAGGTAATGTCTTCAGATCTTGAGTGCAAAAACCACTGCAACCATCTTTAAATCGTGAGTAGGATAGTTCTGTTCGTGTTTCTTCAGCTGCCGAGAAGCATACGCGATAACCCTGTCGTGTTGCATCAACACGCAACCTAGCCCCACTCGAGAAGCGTCACAATAAACCACAAATCCACCCGATCCGAAAGGCAATGATTACACCGGCGCCGTAGTCAAACGAGTCTGCAACTGCTGAAAGCTATGCTCGCACGCTTCCGTCCAAACAAAAAGAACCCCCTTCCGGGTCAACCCGGTCAACGGTGCAGCGATACGGGAGAAGTCCTGAACAAATCGTCGGTAGTAGCCGGCCAGGCCTAGAAAGCTGCGGATCTCTGTAACGGTCTGGGCCAATGCTGAACGGCCTCGATCTTCTTCGGGTCCACAAGTATACCATCTCTCGTAATCACGTGACCCAAGAAATCAACGGTGTCAAGCCAAACACTTAGAGAATTTCGCGAACAACTGGTGCTCTCTCAAGGTCTGCAATGTGATCCGCAAGTGCTGCCCATACTCCTCTCGGCTCTGGAAAAACACTAAGATGTCGTCAATGAATACGATGATGAACTGACTAAGATATGGCCTGAAAATACGGTTCATCCATAAACGCTACTGGGGCGTTGGTGAGTCCGAACGACATCACCAAAAACTCGCAGTGCCCGTAACGTGTGCGAAAAGCCGTCCTCGGAATATCCTCCTGCCGAACCCGCAACTGATGGTAGCCTGATCGCAAGTCAATCTTCGAGAAGTGTCCCGCACCTTGAACCTGGTCGAACAAATCATCGATACGTGGTAAGGGATATCTGTTCCGCACTGTCACCCGGTTCAGCTGACGGTAATCAATGCACAAACACAAACTGCCGTCCTTTTTGACAAACAGAACAGGAGCACCCCAAGGAGATACACTCGGTCGAATAAGCCCCCTATCTAGCAACTCCTGCAACTGACCCTTCAACTCTCTAAGCTCCGCCGGGGACATCCGATAAGGCAGTATGGAAATAGGCCCCGTGCCGGGAATCAAGTTAATGCAAAACAAAATATCGCGCTCAGGCGGTAGCCCAGGCAGCTCGTCAGGGAAAACATCAGGGAACTCACTAACAATCAGGACTTGGTACAACGGGATCTCTGCAGCTCTAGTATCGCAAACATAGGCTAGAAATCCCTGACATCCCTTCCTTAAGAGCTGTCCAGTGCGAAGAGACGAAATCAAACCGTGAGGGAAAACAAAACCTAACTGTGTTCTCGCGGCAGTCCACAGACACATAGCACGTAGCTAACCAGTCCATGCCCAGAAGAACGTCGAAGTCCAACATCCCAAGAAGGATCAAGTCGACAGGCAACACTCTCACCAATATGGACAACACACGACCGAAACATGTGTCTCGCAATAAACGACTCGCCCACAGTAGTCACAACAAGCGGCTGATCTAGCAAACACGACTCTCTGCCTAAACTCGGCACGAAGTGTGTAGAAACATACGAGTGCGTAGATCCCGGAACAAACACGTGTGCGTCAAAAGAACATACAGAAAGAGTACCTGAAATCACTGCATTGGACGCCTGCGCGTCCTGATGAGTCAACGCAAATACCCGTGCCTGCCCTCTACCTGCGACTGGCTGTCCTCTACCGGCAACTGGCTGTCTTCTGCATCGGTCACCCCGTCCTCTCTGAACAAACCCTCCGCGACCACGACCCCTTTGTGCATAAGTCTGATGCGGAGCAACAACAGGTGCAAGACGCAACGCTCTCTGAGGTGGAGAAGGTGGTAAGGTAACATGTGGCACGGCTGTCTCGCCCTCACGTGGCTCGGGACAATCTCGAACACGATGATAGAAACTCCCGCACTGGAAACATCCCGACGCCAGCCGCTGGCCCTGAGGATAGGTGCTATATAACTGACCTCGTCTCAAACCTCTGCCATCATCACGGCCTGGAGGGGGTTTGCAGCGGCGCCTACCCATCTGCCTCTGGGCAGACATATCAGTGCAAACCCTCTTCGGTTTCGGAACTACCGAAGTCTCGGCAAGACGCTCCTCGACTAATAAGGCTGCATCCACTGCTGCTGCATAGGTATCACAATGCCGCGCGCTGATAGTAAGAAACAACGGGGTAAGCAAGCCTCGAACAAACCCCTTGACCCGCATCTCCTCAGTAGCTACCAAATACGGGGCATACGCAGATAGCTCGGTGAACTGCACATCATACTCCGCCGTCGTCATATCTGGAGTCTGGTGTAACGACTCGAACCTGCGCGCTCGAGCATCCCTGACACTCTGTGGAAGAAAACGGGCGAGAAACACTGTCACGAACTCAGCCCAGGTCATAGGAGAAAGATCTGCGGCTCTGTCCTTCTCAAGAGACTCGCACCACTTCTGCGCAAGACCTTCCAGACGGAAGCTCGCAAACTCCACCCATCTCGCGTCGGAGCATCTCAGCGAACGACATATCCTAGTCATCCGATCGATAAAAGACTGCGGATCCTCGGCCGCATCGGTGCCTGTGAAGATCGGAGGCTTCAGCCTCATGAACTCAGATAACAATACTGTGATCACCTCCGTAGCTGCAGGTGCAACTGCCTGAACCGTAGGTACCATCGCGGTCCCCGCAACAAGTGGAACAACCTCCTGTCTCTGCCCCCGAATGGCCCCAACTAACGACCCCATCATCTGGCGCAAATCTTGCATACCGGCCCCTAGCATAGAAATATGGTCTGTCGAAGGGGGATCAATCTGCTCCGGAACAACGGGCATACCGCCCTGATCAGTCATCGTCTCAGACGAGCCAACTCTGACCTCGGCTCTCGCGGCCGCTCTCTGCGCCCTCGTAGTCTTCGGCGGCATAATGGCTGGAAAAGAAAGCAGGATTCGATAAGAATATAGAAATCGAATCACAAGAATGTATATAACCATGAAGGAATTTCAATCAATAAGTCCTAAGGTCACTTAGGCGGAGCACCGTGTCGTAAGTATATCGTGGAACATACACACGCTACGTCACTTTGCTTAAGCTACTTACCCCATCATACCAAGATCATCCTACACTCCGAAAGGTAAAACCTAGGGCTCTGATACCAATTTTGTCACGATCCCGAATTCGGCACGTGACCGGCACTTAAACCACGTAACGTCTACAGGCGTAACGCAATTTAAGTAAGCCGAAAACCCAAAAATCTAAACCATAAAAATAATAATTAATGAAAACATTTGTTAACAATATTTAGAAATTTCAAGTAAAAATATTTAAAGTTTAAATTATTTTCTTAAAAATTTCGGCAGCACCTCCTTTGTAAAAACTAGCCCCGAAACGGGTACAGCATAAGATACAGGTAAAACAATACATGATATAAATAAAGCATCCCCAAACAGGAGCAATCACGTCCAACGGCGGAAACAACCACCACAAGAGTAATATACGACGCTGTAGCGAAGAAATGAACAATATAGGTGAAAAACATCATACAAGATAAAACTGCATAAATAAAGTCGGCTCACACGAGCTCGACATCCAGAGTCACAAAATAATATACATCGTCCTCACAACTGGTCTCTAAGTCAATACACAAATGGTAGATGGAGAGTACTAGATACAATAAGGTGTACAATGAAATGTAAACGGATAACCGCAAAACTCACCTATAAGCAAAACGGCTCACACGCCAACTGTAGTGGTATCCGTAGCAAAAAGATACGATGATGTAGCCTTGCCGCGACTACTCTGAGAGTCAACCTGCAAAACACTGTGGCACAACGGGGGTGAGTTGCCAACTCGTGAATAGTAAAAATATATATAGGTAATCGCAGGTATGCACATACTGCGATGCTCAAACATGATCAATCTGATAACATCAATGTGGTAATCTGGGTATGCAATAATCATGCGAGGTACTCTATCAGATACTACAGTACATGATGCGGTGCATAAAATGAATGCCGAGTATGGGATAAAACATATCAACACGAATCATTATCGTGGA
This sequence comes from Agapanthus africanus, assembly GCA_030015575.1. Classification (NCBI taxonomy): domain Eukaryota; kingdom Viridiplantae; phylum Streptophyta; class Magnoliopsida; order Asparagales; family Amaryllidaceae; genus Agapanthus; species Agapanthus africanus. The sequence goes on from CM057337.1 coordinate 718,453,369, forward strand.
AAAACCGGTGTCCATCAAATACACCCAAAAATCCCAATAACTCGGGTGCCGTCATACAAATCGGCCCTCATAACCTGTAGATCTCATGGAACCTGAGTGCCCAATATCGGCACTCGAAAACATCATGAAATACTCGTGTCCAGCATCGACACACAAATCCACATATATCGGGCTCCGTCGATCCGGATCAGCCCACGGGCTCCGTCTGCGGGATCGGCCCTCGGGCTCCGGCAGTACGGGTCGACACATATCCATCTCTCGACTACGGTCGGTATCCTTCGGATAACCGCTAGGTCCAACCAATCACTGGTAGGTAGTAGTCTCTCTGCCGGGCTTATCGTCATCCCCACCAAATTTCTCTCACCCCCCGAGGTACCATACCGGGTCCACCATGAACCCGCAAACGGATCATCCTCCTCCTCGAATCGAGTTTATATCACACGTCTCAGAACCGAGAAAACGCATGGTGGACGCACTGAAATATTATATCAAGAGAAACCGGGTTTTCAAAATAATGCATACTTTCTTGAAATAATACCTCGGTTCTCAAATCCAGAAATCCCATAAATCCATAACTCGATGCGTAAATCCATGCAATATGATATATGCAACATAAAATCGTACTACGAGCCTAAAAGGAAAAACCGCTCTTTTAAATGAATCATGTTTTAAAAATACATCACGCGGTTCCCGATTCACCAAAATCAAGCCAGCATCATCTATGTATGTGCAAGTATGTATGTATGCAATATGCATGTACCATAGAACAATAATCCATGTGTCAATGTCAATAACAACAAAATATTGTATATGTGTGCAGGCGTGTTATGGCAATTACTGACGGTGTAGGTGTAGCATACAATTTAGTGCTCGTGCAACATGAACCGTCAGTAATAATGCAGTATCCACTAGATACTAATTTCGGGTACAACAAGAAATGGTATGTATGATGCTCATGCACACTCAATATATATGGATATAAACATGCGGCTACACTGGTATATCAAGCCCTGACGCATAACGCCATACGGACGATTTCCCCGTAGATATTAAATTTACTCACCGGTGATCTCGAGCTAAGTATACCCGACCACCTGCTTCCCCTTCTTCGCGGCGTCCGAAGTCCCCGCCTGCGATCCTAAAATTTACACAAAGCAACACACATAAGGCTAAAATCCTGCAAAAACGCGATATCAAGACCATACGAGAAACTAACGTCGCAAGCTAAACGCGTGTGCATTCGAAACCCCCAAACATGTGTACATTCGTCTGAAACCACCCCGACATGCTGTGATACACAGCAAACACCAAACCCAAACTCATAACGCACGTGTCGCGCAAGTATAAAAGTACTAGAAACAAGGAATGTGGTTCCAGATTTTGATACGAGCTGAACTAGGAAAAGTTGCATACATCAAAGACCTTCAATATGAAGCACCAAACCCCGACACCCAGCTCCACCATCTGGTCGCAATTTGCGGCTAGAACATATATAATTGCGGCCAAAGAGGGGAGAAGGGGCCCCGTGTTTCGTGTGTGTGAAGTCCAGTAAACATGCTCCAGTGATTGCAACTTTTGCCTGAAGCAACAGGTTTGAAAGCAGATCCCAAAACGAATATAATTCTTAACTAAAACACTAATTAAGCATTAATTTAATACAGTATGGGGTTTTAGTGTAACTAGAGGCAAAGACTTGGATTAAACGACAATAATAACACTTAGTTAAGCTAATCAATCCATAACAACCTTAACTTGACCTAATCCCCACTTAAACCACCTAATTAGCACTAATACACTATTTAAACACTAAATTAAGCTAAATAACTAAAAGTTTAGCAAAAAGACAAGTAAGGTAAGCTTTATACCTCAAGTTGGTCTGGTGGTGGCTCAAACTTGATGACCTTGCCTTCAAAGGCAAAGACTTGCCTCAAAAACCAACAAGGGAGCGATTTGGAGTGTTAAACATGAGGTTTGTGTGATAAAGGATGGATTTTTGATGGAGATGAAAGCTTTAAAAAGAGAAGAAGAAGGAGAATGAGGGAGGGTTGCTGGAGCTGCTGCTGCTGTAGGAAAATGAGAGGGAAAGAGAGTGTGCCCAAAGTCAAGGTTGTCCATGCTTAATCAAATACCCCACATGCCTCTTTTCCACCTCATTTCTTATCTTTTATTTTCTTTATTGGTTTGTTTTGTCTTGGTTTTTAAAAGGAATAAGAAGGGAAATAGAACCATTAGGAAAAGAAAATGGAGACAAGTCATAACATTAACCTAAGGTGATTAGGGCTGTGCATGCTAAACAAAAAATTTTTTGGCGTAGAAAAATAATAGTTTAGGAAATTTGATAAATGTGTGACCCATAATTGAAATATTAACTAATGAAACACAATTATATATATATTTACCTATTTTCACAATTAAAATTAGATTCATTCCGTTTTATGTGGAAAATAATTATTATCAAGGTTTTTATGAAAACACGCATTATCGCTAATTAACGCGAAAATAAGCTAAACGAAAATCCAAAACGTTACATTTTTAGTCATCAGCAACCTACAAATTAGATTAAAAAAAACCTTTATAATTATAGAAGGCTTTCAAATTGTCTTGTAAGGAACCTACAATTGCGAGATATCTAGGTTGGATTGGCATCAATGCATCATTAGTTACCAATAAGATACTAGAATGGTCAGCAGAATGTGCTACCCCGTCTTATCATTGAAAATAATGATAAAACAAAAAATAGGTTTACATGTGATCTTGGTATAAGATGGAAATCCAAAAAATAGAAAATCTTATTTGACAATATTTTCATTAATAATCCAGTAAAAAATTATTATTGAGGATCAGTCTATATTTTATATATAATGAGGAAACATGATATCAACTAGTAGTTCATCAAAACTATCAGCTAGTGTTTCTAGGCTGACCCAATCCAACCATCAAATCGATCATCTGCTTTGTCCACATTGTTCTGATCTGTGTATAAAAATTTAGATTATTTTGAAGCCTTACATGTATTAGATCAAGTGTTCTTTATGTATGAAATTTATATGGTGTTCAAAAACCATTCATTTCATGAACTCTCAATATGTTAATGTGTGTAATGCTTTAGAAGATTTCCTAAAGTACTTCCATAACAATCAAACACTTGAAAATATTCAAGAAGTGAAAACACAATCTTTTACTATTAAAATATGTATTTCATCAATATAATGAAAATTAAATCCAAGCAGAAAGATGACGCAAGTATTCAAACCTTCTTCAACCCTAAACATTTTCACAAAAAAGAACGATCAATTTAGCATTGAATTGTTGAATAACATGCATGGAACAATTCAAAGAGAATTAACATATAAGCTACAACCTAAGAAGAATAATGAAAGTTATGTAGATCTAATAAAGTAAAGTGCCTCGTATGTTGGCTCTTTGAGAAGAAAGATGGCTAGATCTACAAAGTACAATACAATGAGAAACCCAATCTCTAGTTTTTCCACTTATCGAGGCAAGTTTGTTGATAGAAATCAGCGTAATATGAAAATAAACATAGAGAGGAGGGTGTTTGGATGCGTATTTAAACTTGTAACAAGGAATGGATCCAAGGTGGGTCAAGGTTATGCAGTCAACCCACTTGGACTCAAGATATTGTATATTTTATTCAATGTATCAGAAATGTTATCCATAAATTTGGTACCTTTGACTAACTTGAATTCATTCTAGCTTGTTGGCTAGGCCCTTGGGCTTTTGGGCATGCATACAGTTCAAACTATGTGACTTTCTATGTTTTTCTTTTATATTGAGGTACAATATCCATCTATAAACCCACTTAATTTTTTGACATATCCTTCATGAAATTTTTATGTTTAAAGTATTTATCTTTCAACCCAATTTAATTATATATGTGATATTTTATCCAAATTTATTTTTAATAGTTAGAATGGGTTATTAAGATTGTTTAAAGTTAAATACAAAAAGACCTTATTCTTAATGATTAATATCTTTATCTTATTACTTATTATTTTGCCTTAACGATTTAATTCTTAACCAAATTTTATTTCTTTAATTTCTTTTCCTGCACTGCCGATTTTCACTCCTTTAGTAGAACTTAGATCAATGAATGATTTTTCAAAAATATTTTATATATTTCAAATAGCATATATAAAATAAAGAGTAAATGACATATAAATATGAAAGAATTTAGAAGTTATTCATAAAGAAAAACCTTTGATTTTTTTAATGCATATCAATATACATTTATTAACCTTTCTCAAGAACCACAATATCTGAGTAAATCACATAGGATTTGTTTCAACCACATAATATTCTACTGGATATTTTCTTCTTAAAAAATATTCTACTACATATTTCTATGCATCGCATGTGCAAAATACTAGTTTGAATAATTTAAAATGATCGATTGATTTACCCTCATCTCTTCTACTTGCTTGGGCATGTGCTTTTACTCACCAACGCCTTTCGACCATAAAGTGCAATGCAAGAAAATATCCATGTGTGTTTTCCATAACACACTTGTCCATGCCTTTACCGATGCATGCTTTTCTGCTGCATCTCTTCCTGCTACTTCAAACTATATGTCATTTTTGTTGAGGATTGGAACCCGAGATCAACTAAACAAGTTAGCTTCACCATTGGTTACAAGAAAGCAGCCTAGAGTCCAAACTATATTCTCGTTAGATACTAAGCCCTTTTAAGAGCGTCCATAAGACTTATATGGGATGTTTTTGTTGATAACTAAACATGAGTAAACTGATTGAGAGATTTGTCTCATTTCTCGAGTTCCTTTTATTAAAGAGGAGAGACCATCAGAGGATGATATGAGTTACAGCCTTGAAGTTTGCATTACAAGGGTAGAGATTACTCAAGTTATTAATTATTTCGCTCTTCGTAACTATTTCGAAAAGAATGTCAAAATATGAACTCAAATCAAAACCAATCGATGTTTTTAGTTTAGGATGAATGAACCCTCCTAATAACTCGGAAAAATAATTGCAACAAAACCAATCTCATTGGTTTTAACCAAGGGGATCAATCGGATGACTAGGTCAAAGATCAAAGATCCAAGGATGGCGCAGGTACCTTAAGCGTGCGAGTGGCGAATTCAACGCCGATGGTGGACTTGGACTCGAGGCAGAACTGGCTGTGGGTGAATCGAGAGAGGAGGTTGGATTTCCCAACGCCAGAATCGCCGATCAGAACCGCCTTGAATAGCTAATCGTACTCCTCCTCCGCTCTCCTCGCCCCCATCCCCTCCTCCGCCGCCGATGATTTCGCCTCCCCCTTCTTCTTCGATCGCCGCTTCGATCTCGAGATCTCGTGCGATTTTTTCGATTGGCTTCGCCTTTTCACTGCTCCAAAGTTCGAAACTTCGCCAGTCTCGCTCACTGCGACAGTCCCTCCTTATCAAAAGAAAATGATTGTTACCCAAAAACAATTTCCCTTTTTTATAAAATTGAAAATTGGATAAAACGATATAATGAAAATGAGAAGGGTTTTTTGGTATATCTCAAACCCAACCTTCCATATTTCTAAATTTCGCCCACAAATATCCATATTTCTAAATTTCTCCCCTAAAACCTTATGTTGTTCATAAATTTCACCTTGGTTAGTTTTACAAAATATCTTATATGAATATTCCGGTACTCGTTAACATACCGTTAAGTGATTGCTAAAAAACAAAAATACTCTTCAAAATCTTCTTCTCCCTTATCAGTTTAGGGTCAGGGTTAGGTTTTTCTCTTCAGTTTTGAATTAGGGTTTTCATACATAAAAAAATTAGGGGTTTTTCTCTTCACACATTCATTAGTTGTAGATATATATAGATTAGATTGTGCTTCTCTTTTTACCAATTTCGATAACTCCAAAAATAAAAATGATTTTAAATTTCAAATTCTGTGAAAAAGATGATACCCGATAATGGGACTGAAGATGAGGAAAGAAGAGGAAGGAGTCTCATGATTTTTGAGTGAAGAGAAAAAGGCAAGACACTTGTAACTCAAGTTCTGATTAAAACAAACTAATCTTAGTTAAATTCAGACGGAATATAGATAAAATGGGGTTTTTTGCTAACAAAAAAGTTTTAGGGGTGCAATTTGGAAATATGAATTTTCAGGTTTGAAATTTAGAAATATGAAAGCTTTGCGCGTGAGATATAAAAAAAACCCAGAAGAAAATTATAGATAGATTCTAAAGCTGATACACAATCATCGGAAATGAAAATTTCTATCCATGGGTAAAAGTTTGATACGAATACAGATTGAGATATGAATTGAATTTTGGAAAAAAAATATACACAATAAAACCGAAAATTAGGTGGCTGTTGACGGATATAGATACAGATTCGTAGTTATCAGTGAATAAATATAACTATCCGTATTTGGTTAAAAAATTAATATGAATACGGAATCGGCTCGGATTATCTGCATTTTCATACATCCCTACTTGAAGTCTTCTCTGTCTACCATGTAAATGAATCATCCACACAGTTATTATGGCTTGCATGTCTTGAAATTGATGTTGAATGCTTACGAGTGACAAGTTACCGAACAAGCGGTTTAATTTATATATTCTATTATTGATGAACATCCATTAACATGGTTTTATGAATGGTTGATGGTTATGAAATTATATGATAGTTCCATAGACACGTAATAAAAAATCATTACATAACAAACACGTGAATCATCATTTAGAAATTAAAAACGGGTCGGATAATGCTGTATTGGAAGAGAGGGAGTGCCCAAGGTTTAAATTTTGAATTTAAAATAGGTATTTTTATTTTTTTTAAAATGTGATGAGGATGACGATGGTGAATGGATCAGAAAACATCAGCATATTTTTCTCATTTCTTGGATTCCTTAATGGTTCCGGTCATTTCTACATTTCATTCCCCATTTTGTTATTTTACTCAAAATAGTAGGCAGATAGGATTAGCTACATCCATTGGAGTTTGAAGTATCTAATTTAATTTGTCTATCCTAATATCCTCCCAATGTTGTTGCTCTCTGTATAAAACCATTTTTCTAATTTCTATTTTATATTCTATCTCTATTATAGTTGTCTCAAAGCTTAGGTTCTCTTCTCTTCTCGTTCATTTTTCAATCAAAATCATCTTACCCTAGCTCTCTACCTATACACCATTGTCAGGAAAAGCTGAGAACCAAAATTTCCCAAATAGTTGATTAATACATGCATGTAGGCTAAATTGCACGTAAATATCCAAGGTTTCACGTGTTTGACAGATAAATACCTAAGTTTTCTATGAGTTGCACATGAATATCTATCATTAACACTAGTTGTTTGATGATTAACGATATTAACAAAATTACCATTATACCCCCGTCAAATAACTCATCTTCCTCTTCTTCTTCTTGTTGCTCGGCCTTGCCGCCAACTCCTACGCCAACCTCTCCATCATCGACTCCAACCTCGCCGCCAACTCCAATCTTGAAGAATCTCCATTAACTAGGTTAAGGTTATTGATTTATATTTGTTTTAATACAATTAAAAGTTATTTAAGAAGGGAAAAAGAAGAATATAGAAAGAAGGTAAGTGTTAGAATTCAATTGAAGAAGAAGAAGATGGAGGAAATAGAGCCAAGGTTAAGGTTTCATTTGAGAAGAAGAAGAGGGGAAGAGGTATAGGGTCAGGATTCAATTGGAAAAGGAGGAGGAGAAGAAGAAGGATGCAAGAGGGCTATGGGTTTGGGCTCAATTGAAGAAGAAGAGGAGGAAGGGCAAAATGGTCAAGAAATATCACGTGCAATACACGTGGGGATAAAAATAGAAATATTATGACGGTTGGCTAATGGTAGGTAATTTGGTGCTAACAAAACACGTTGGGTATTTATGTGCTATTAAAAAAACACAAGTATTTATCTGTTAAACAACTGAAACCTTAGATATTTATATGCAATTTAGTCATTCATGGACAGTGGATATTATTTCTCTACCATGTATAAAATCAACTATCTATCTCTACTATTATAATGCCAACTCATAAGAAAAAATCTTGATTATTTATTGCTCTTAAGGATGGTTAGTCAACTAGAACTAATGAGTGGAACTAGAACATATTGAGATAATAAAACTAATGGTGTTAGTCAATTGGAACTGGAACTAAAAGTTTTATTTTTTGTGTTAGTCATGGGTGGACCTAGAACTAGGAATGACGGGTCAAAAGTTCTAATTTTTGTTAAACTATATAAAGACTCTCTAACTCCACCCCTTAAAATTATCCCAACTATTTTTGTTGAACTTGATTATCAAATCAGAACTCTCTCTTCCCTTCTCTTTATACACGTTATTTTTTTTCTTTTTATAGGGTTTTTCTCTTTCTACACACACGATTTCTCTTTTTCTCTTCTTTAAGTCAAAGAATACCCTAAAAATTAAAATTTGTATCTTTTCATAATTTTTTTTACATCATGAGATCTATTCCTACAACTTATATGGATTAAATATTTTTATATGTTTATTGAATAGGTAATTCATTTTTTTAAATTTTTTTTGTATGATTTCTTTTTTCAATATGATAAACTCTAATTTTGAGAAAGTTTATTTATAAAGGCAAACCTAACATTTAACTCACATAATCGAAAATTATAAAAGTTTGAAAATTTATACACCATATTTTTATTGTAATCTATTTATTTTGTAATCCGAGACAAATTTTTTTTATGCTTAATCAATTTGTATCCCCAAGAATATGATACCAATATAATTTATATTGCTAATAACCAATTTAAACTATTTATAAAAGTATCATTTTCACTATTTGTTATATATAAACTAATAAAACATAAATACTAATTAATTAAGTTTACTAGAAAATAGTGTAAATAAATATAGCAGGATGCCACATAAAAAATGAAATAGGATGCATGCATAAAAATTTAATACTTTATGACATATATAAAATAAAATGAAAGTATGATGCATAAGTAAAAAGTTTAAGTAAAGTTCTAGATTTCAGTTTTAGTTTTCAGTTCCAACAGTTCTAGAATCCTTAAAAATGTCTAAGTTTTCAATAAAATTCCATGTTTTCAAAGTACCGTTTCTATAAAATAAAAAGTTCCAATTGAACAACAGAGCATTAGGAATCCATCCCAGCATTTTGTTATTTTAAAACCTCAAATTATATTCTATTTTCCCAAGAAAAACATCCTCTCTCAAAATAATTTCTCTCTCCAAATCGAACAACATAAGTTTTTAAATTCCAAATATATATTTCCATATAAAAAGAATAAATTTGTACATTTGAAATCCTCATTCCACATGTATTGCACGTGCAAACCAATACTTTGTAATCCGTATGCAGAAAAAGAACACTACACACTTTTGTTAAATCTAACTTATAGCAATCTATATGAGCCAAATCGAGACCTCGATTCACCCATCTCATCGCTAAATTTTTCCTCTTATTTTCATATTTTCGCTTGCTGACTATCATATACAGCACGCATTATTTTACCAAGACAAAAGAAAAAAACCGATCATAAGTAAATTCAAGGCAAGAGTTCAGTAAATTCCATTTCTCGTTATACGGTAATGATACCAGAAAAATACTAACCAGCTTTGTTAATGGCATATCTCCATCTCGTCTTGATTGATTCTCACTACCATTGTTAGTGTGTCATTATATATATATATATATATATATATATATATATATATATATATATATATATATATATATATAAGAATTAGACTTGTTACATATTTTCTCTTAATTGCATATGCAGCTCAATTACTAGGCTTCGAACACTTCATTCCCCCACACGAGACCGCTCGATAAAACCAAGTACAAAGGGGTGTGAACTACGCTTCAGCTGCCGCAGGAATTAGAGCCGAAACTGGAAATGACTATGCAACATCTCTGAAAACTTATTAGTTACAATCAGAAGGAAGCACACACACAAAAAAAATCGGTTCAAACATATGTTAATCTTTATCGTTGCAGGGTGGGCACTATTCTTTTACAGAACAGCTGGATCAATTTCGCGACACAGTGGGACTTATTAGCATGTTGTTTCGATGGAACGATACCAGAGTTCGCGATCATTTAACTAAATGCATCTATTATGTAGGAATGGGCAGTAACGACTACTTGAACAACCACTTCGTTCCTTACTTTTATTCGACCAGCAAACGCTACGACATGAAAACATACACTGCGCTGCTCGTTCGAGATTACACGAGGCAATTACAGGTTAAAATTCCTTGCATTTAATTTCTTAAGATTTATATCTACCTCGTAAAATCGTTTATCTTTGTTTCACAACCCTCGTTCTTCGTTAAACATGTGCATATGCAGAGATATTAGTTTGTTTAAAGTTAAATATAAAATATAAAATTTAATGGAATATTAAAGCAAAAAGTTCTGTATATCTAACAAAATAAAATGAAAAAGATTCAACTAGTTGGAAAATGGTTTTGCCTTATTTACTCTGTGTTTGAGAAAAATTTACCATGGCAACTCTGAACACCGAGTTTTGAACAGATCAACCAATTTAAAAAATGCTGATTTCTTCAATCTTTTCAGCAATTGTATGATTTGGGTGCCTGCAAGGTCATGATCTCCGGGCTTGGTCCGATGGGGTGCATTCCGTACGTGCTTGAGAAAACAGTGGTTAAAGGCAACAAAATCGGTTATTATTGTTGTGACGAGAAAGCAAATAAAGCGGCTAGAATGTTCAACACAGGCCTTCTGAAGATGGTCGATCACTTCAATAAGTTTCCTGCCGCCAAGTTCATCTACTGGAACACCTATGTGACGACCAAGTATGTTCTCACTAATGCAAAATCTTACGGTAAATTAACTACTCACTTTTTAATTTTATTTTTCTTTCGTTCCTTCACGTTTTCTCTAACATGTTACTTTTTATCACAATTCTCATGTCCTGCCAACTCTTCTGCCCTTTTGGGGAACTATTCATATATTTGCACTGAAAGGCTAAAAAAACAGCGACCAACCAATGAAATATTGCAACAGCATTGTACAATATGAGACGGACAGAGATTATTTGAAGTTGCTAAATTAAATTTTTTATGGAGCAGGTTTTGAAGTAACGAATAGAGGGTGTTGCGGAATGGGAAAGAACAACCGACAGGTAACCTGTCTCCCGAGAGAATGCCTCCATGCAACGACAGGAAGAAAACTTTTATTGGGATGCATTCCACCCGACGGAGGCTGCAAACGTCCTCGCCGCAGAGAGTGCATACAACTCCTATTCATCATCCATTATGTATCCGATGAATGTGATGCAGCTCGCGATGGCATGAGAGTAACTTACGGTGATGTTATCATGAGAGGCTTGATAAATATCGAAATTTAGTCAAATATTTATGAAATAAATCCGGAAGGATTTGGAACATAGTATTTTTTACCATTGTATGTCGTGTACCTAATGTATTGAGATTAATGCATATTAAACAGAAGGATTTTTCTCGCTTTTCTGAATAATTAATTTTAATTAATTGTGAAAGCGACACAAGCCCTCCTCCTCCTCCTCTGGTCATAATATTAGAGATAAAGATAAAAAGAGTAGAGATGATAGTAAGATCAATAAAGATGTAGTTTGCTGGAGTGGATAGTTGAAGCGGAGAAGTATTTGCAATTATAGAAACACCAAATCGGAAGAAAAATTTATAAGATGACTATAAGTCGAACACTGATCAGAATATTGGACAATTAAGAAACTACATGTCCAAAAACAGGATTATTGATATGGATGAGTGGCATATATCTAAAAGATAATAAGGAATTTTTGCAACCGTAGGAAGTTATAGATAGCTTCCAGAGGATACAAGGATTCAAAATTGATTGAGATGGGTTGGATATAAGCAACCAAGGCAATGGTGGACCTAAACAAAATGGAGAAAGAGTAATGATAGATTTGTTAATTATTTGTTGAGATATGTGGAACTAGTAGTCCCACGTTCGAAAAACTATGAGAGATATATGTTTATAATATATAAATTAGTTTATGTCTTTGTGAATTGTAATGATTGGGTGCTATGATGGGAAAAAAGATACTTTGGAATATATATTGAGAATATTATTGAATCACCTTGGTTTTAACCCTATTGTCAAACCATCACATGCAAGGCGCGTACATGTAACTTGTCAAATAACATTCATATAGAACAGTTTTTCGATTTTTATTCTGACCTTTTTTTTTGGGGGGGGGGATGGGGGGTGTTTGGTTGTATGTAGTTAACGATTACATGTGATACCGAAGTGTCTTAGCCCCTAGGCATCCCAAGTTGGAGTCACAAGTTTATTTTGGGGTCCAAAACCTGTGGTTGAAAAATGCACTAAAAAGTAAACCCTAGTAATTCTGTTGAATAGATCGATGTAATCTCTTACACACTAATAAAGAATGTTTTGACAAGTTTTCTCGTTTACAAAGATGAAAAACGGATACGGATAATCCGAATGGAATCCGTATCTGTATCTGATAAAGATAATATATTGATTTTCATATCCGATGACCATTCGTATCCGTATTCATATCCGTCAACGATAATCGGATAATGGTAGCGCATATATTCCTTGGATAATCAATAAAGGGTATCTACTTTTACTCCAATGTTTAGCGGTTTGCATGCACATGCCCAGGGTTCCTTCTTATTCTAGTACTATCCTGCAGTTGGAGCAATGGGCACCATTATTTTCTTTTTCCGTAGAAACCAAGGCTGCAGGCAAAGCTTGAAAGATCGAAGTTCATCTCAGCTCTATTGAAGCTCGTTGGAACACACAAAATTGAACCAAGATTAAAGTAAATGTAAGCCTGATAAAAGATGAAGGAACATGAACATGGCATGCTCTTTAGGCAACTGATCGAACTCGGCTTGTATTTTACAACTCATAATATTAGCTATAATAAAAAAATCCTAACATCTAGATTTTATTTATTTAATTATTTATTACCTCATGTAAGGTTTTTTTTTTGTGATGCAATATCACACGACACATCTAAGTAAATTTGAGAGCGAAACCTTACTTAAATTTTTACCTTAAATTTAAATAGCGTTTTGTTAAGTAAAATTTTGGAGGGGGCTTAGTTCTTACTGTAGTGGATTGTGTGAGAAAGTTGGCGATAGTAGTATTTTCACAAATTAATAGAAGAGATTTAAGAATAAATGGTTGTAAAATGTTTGCAGACAAAATCATGTGTTATATAACCTATCGAACCATGTCACATGCGTTCTATTTTTTTTTTGGGTGTAATACAGGCATTTATCTGCATAAAACATATTTGGCTGTATCTGTATCCGTTTCAAGCTAATACACCATTTGTGTATTTCATACATCTGACTTCGAAAACATTTTGATCGATCTAATGATGTTTAATTAAATCGGATACGGATACGGAGTTAGCTCGGATTATCTGTATCCGTTTACATGCCTATTTGAAAGTCATAAACTTTTCAGCAACATTTAAGACTTATGCCTCACTAGAAATCATTAGCATTGGCTGTGGTCTGGCTGACATGCTTGGTTTTAGTTTGAGAAAATTTCTACATCCTGGGTGCCATGAGTTTTACCTTTTTCAACTGTATTGCGTGCAGGCTGAATAACATGTAATTACCTTTATCAAAGAGATCTGATGCAAGGTTGAAAACCTAAAACATAATGGAAACAGTTCAAATTAACGGTCAAGCTTCGAAAACGAGAAATGATTAAACTGTAATTTAATAAAATATAAATAAATATACAGAGGACATATGGTGAAAGTGAAACATTTTTTTATAACAATATGGAGTACATGCATGACCTCCATTAGTTTAAAGTTGAATGCTAGATTTCAATTATTGAGGAATAAATATGGTGCAAAGGTTTGCTTTCTCGCCCTTCGATGATGTCTTATGCTCCTAAGATTCCATAATATACTCATTGTTTGGGTTAAAAAATTGCTTAAACAGGTTTAAGTTCTTAGAGATGGTTGGAAAAAGGTTAGTGATTGATCCATATTGGACCATAAACAAATTGCTAGATACCCATGGAGTACAAGGAGCACACTTATGAATGCAATAAAGAGGCTTATGATTTAAAAAATGTACAACTAATATTCCATAAAGCTCATCTAGGTTATGAGTACAATTTCTTTTGCCTATATTTTTGGGTTCGGCAACTATAATTCCGTATACAGGTTTATATATCTCTCCCAAAAAACTTCAATATTTCCATATTTCAACCCCAAAAGCTTAAGTTGTTCAAAAATCTCCTCTTGTAAAAGAGAGAAATACCCTCCGCTTTATAGACCAGAGCGTGTGCATGGTGGGTGGGTGGGTGGGTGCATGCGTGGAGGATTGGATTTAGAACATTACATTTAAGTTGTGCTTTTTATTGCAAAAATGTGTGATCCAGCAATGGTTTTATTTAGCTGTATTTATTTTTCTTTCCTGTTTGAATTGAAATTCCAGATTGTTAGAATTTTTTATTATTTAAAGTTGGTGGTTGGTGGGGGGGGGGGATTATATATTTTATTTATTTGGTTACACGGGCTTGTGATGCAAGTGGGTTCCAACTATAAGACTCAAGCCTTATTGTGGTATGTCTCAACTTATATTTTATATCTATGTACCTCTCATAGTTTTTTCAACGTGAGACTATTTTAGTCTATCACATCTCAACAGACATACAACACAATGAATTCATCATCTCCCATGTGAAATCTTATTAAGACACCACAATTTTTACCCCCTCTTCCTTTTCAATCAAATACATGTGATTGAACTTTCTACAATAGAGATGAAACCAATTGGGCATAGCTTATGCAATATAACTTTCCTCTCCAAAGCTAGAGGTCACTAGTTTGATTCCTGAAGGGGTCGCATCCAAGAAAAAATTACTATAGAGGTGAAGAAATGAGCACTTGGTGCTGGATGCATAAGAATTTGTATTTCTTTGTGTGCTGTAAGTAGTTTTCACAATGCAAAACTTTTGTTACACAAGCGTGTGAAGATGAAATTCAGAACATAGAGCCTTAGCTAATTGTATTTTTCTAAAACTAATGGAGGCAATCATGAGCAACTCTGTAGTGGCACACATATGATCATAGTTTTAACTACTAATTTTATCTGGCATGAATTTTCATTGCTGCTCACTAAACAGCATCAAAGAATGATTAAGGTGACCATGATGGTTATGGATCGAAGAACTACATAAAGATTCTCACAGTCAGAAGCTCAACAATATTTATGCCCTTATATTGGGAATTAAGCACTAGGTGTACATATTGATGGAGCTCCTTTTCAGGCCTCTGTCAGATGTTGTCTTCCGTTGATCTCGCGGTGAACTTGGTTGATTATCTTCCGCTGCGTGTGGGTCTCAATGGGTTTTTGGAGGAAGAGGTGAAGTGAGAAAGTTGTTGCCGAGTACCTGCAAAGAAGTCCCGGGATGATTTGGTACAACCAAGGACCCTCCGACACTCAAGTTAGTGATGAGATCTGAGCAGAATAATAGCTTAGTGGAGTAAAAAATGTCTTACTTGACCCCTCTGTGATGAGGGTTTATATAGCGGTGGTGGCCTGCAGCAGCAGGCGCGAGAATCTCGCCGGCTGTTACGCTCCCGATGTCACGCCCGCGTAAAGAGCGGATCGCCCATTAATGGGGATCGTGATGGCGTGGAACGTGGGATGTTGCTGGCGGAGAATCTGCGCATGACGAGATTTACGGAGCGGCGGTTACGCCTGTGAGTGGTGGAGTTGGTCGGTCGGAGGGACCGAGGAAGATGGTCTCGGCGGGAGAGCTCGGGAACGAGCGAGAGGGCCAAGATATCTTGGTCCTGCGGTAGCTCGGAAGCGAGCTGAGAAGCCGAGGAAGCCAATTTGCAGGGGGCCCTGAGGTGAGCCAGCTTTGTGCTTGTAGGTCGGGTACAGGGGTGGCCTGATCGGCCCCTGTGGGCCCTCTCTTCTGAGTTCTGGGACACGTCATCTGCCACGTGTCCTGATCTGGAAGGTCGCCAATATAGAGCATCATCATTAGCCCCCCACTCTTGTCCCGACCAGCTGACTGGTCGGGCCAAGAGTGGACTGCCGGGCCGCCCGGGGAGAGCTTCCTCCTAAGATTTCGTCAGGACGCGTCCCCGGGCTGTCAGCTGCCTTTTCTGCCAGCGAATCAGGGCAAAATCTCTGCATTTAAGGAAAGTACGCCGGTTTGTGTATCCTGTCACTGAAGCGACTGTCTGCGTGTCAAGCGTCGGTTGTCCGACGCGATGTGTGCAGACCTGTGGACTGATAGGGCGCAGCCCAGTGTGGGCGTAACATGTGGAGCGATCGGTCGTCGAGTTGATTTCGATCACTTGCCGAGTGTGCCAAGCGCTGCTGAGAAGGAGGCATCTCCATGGCCCCGAAGTCGAGGGGGGATTACTCAGACTTGGATAGACCTGATGTCTCTTGTTGGGGCTTCGGATCCGCTGCATGTGATGGGCTCAGTAGCCTCGTTATGAGGGCTACAAACCCGCAGCGTCTGTTGAGCAGGAGGATGCCTGCTGGGGATGACCGAGTAGGAAAGCTGCTCGGTTGATCTTGACGAGGGTCTTGACCCCTGGCGTTGCAAGTAGGGAAGCTACAGGCCAGGGGTAATCGAGTCTGGAAGGACTTTGATCCTTGTCTTTGTTGGGTAGGAAGCTACCCGCCGGGATGCGCCGAGTAGGAAGGGGCTCGGCGGCCTCGCGAAGAGGGCTTCAGACCCTCAGCGTTTGATGGGCAAGAGGACGCTCGTTGGGGATGCGCCGAGCAGGAAGGAACTCGGTGGCCTCGCGATAAGGGCTTCAGACCATCAGCGTCTGATGGGCAGGAGGATGCCCGTTGGGATGCGCCGAACAGGAAGGAACTCGGCGGCCTCACGATGAGGGCTTGAGATCCTCAGCATCTGATGGGCAGGAGGATGCCCGCTGGGGATGCGCCGAGCAGGAAGGAACTCGGCGGCCTCGCGATGAGGGCTTCAGACCATCAGCGTCTGATGGACAGGAGGATGCCCGCTGGGGATGCGCCGAGCAGAAGGAACTCGCGCGGCCTCACGGTGAGGGCTTGAGATCCTCAGCGTTTGATGGGCAGAAGGATGCCCGCTGGGGATGCGCCGAGCAGAAGGAACTCGGCGGCCTCACGGTGAGGGCTTGAGATCTTCAGCGTCTGATGGGCAGGAGGATGCCCGCTGGGATGCGCCGAGCAGGAAGGAACTCGGCGGACTCACGATGGGGGCTTGAGATCCTCAACATCTGATGGGCAGGAGGATGCCCGCTAAGGATGGCCGAGCAGGGTAGCTGCTCGGTGCCTCTTTCCGAGGGCTCTGACCTTTAGCGCTGGAAGGGCCGTGAGAGGCCTGCTAAGGATGGACAGGCAGTGAATCCGCGCAGTTGCCTCTTGGTGAGGGCTTTGATCTCTGGCGTCGTGGGTAGGCAACTATCAGCCTGGGATGACCGAGTGGGGCAGCCGCTCGGATGCCTTTTGCGAGGGCTTCGATCCCTGGCGTCATGGGTAGGGAGCTACCAGCCGGAGATGATCGAGCAGGGTAGCTGCTTGGTTGCCTCTTGCGAGGGCTTTTGATCCTTCAGGACGGGGTTCGAGCAGGGTTGCTGCCTAGTGCCTCTTGGCGAGGACTTTGATCCCTGTCGGTTGTGGTAGGAAGCTACCAGCCGGGGATAGCCGAGCAAGGACCCGACTGCCTCTGGGAGGACTTTGGTTCTTGGCGCGAGAAGAGCTATAGGGCTGTAAGAAGCCTACCAAGGACCCTTGGCCGGACAGGGTTACTGCCCGGTGCCTCTTGACGAGGGCTTTTGTCCTGAAGGATAGCCGAGTGAGGGATCCTCGGGCTCGACTGCCTCTGGGAGGGCTTTCTGATCCCTGGCGTTGCGGTAGGGAAGCTACCCGCCAGGGATAGCCGAGTAAGGGACCCTCGGGCTCGACTGCCTCTGGGAGAACTTTCTGATCCCTGGCGTTGCGGTAGAGAAGCTACCCGCCAGGGATAGCCGAGCGAGGGACCTTCGGGCTCGACTGCCTCTGGGAGGACTTTCCGATCCCTGGTGTTGCGGTAGGGAAGCTACCCGCTAAGGATAGCCGAGCGAGAGATCCTCGGGCTCGACTGCCTCTGGGAGGACTTTCTGATCCCTGGCGTTGCGGTAGGGAAGCTACCCGCCAAGGATAGCCGAGCGAGGGATCCTCGGGCTCGACTGTCTCTGGGAGGACTTTCTGATCCCTGGCGTTGCGGTAGGGAAGCTACCCGCCAGAGATAGCCGAGCAAGGGATCCTCGGGCTCGACTGCCTCTGGGAGGACTTTCTGATCCCTGGCGTTGCGGTAGAGAAGCTACCAGTCAAGGATAGCCGAGCGAGGGATCCTCGGGCTCGACTGCATCTGGGAGGACTTACTGATCCCTAGCGTTGCGGTAGGGAAGCTACCCGCCAGGGATAGCCGAGCAGGATAGCTGCTGGGTTGCCTCTTAGTGAGGGCTTAGATCCTTGGGCGAGGTGGCCCTCGAGCCGCCATGGCGAGCCCCCTCTGTGCGACCCCATCAAGGGAGGGGGTGTCGGTCTATTCGGTCGGCGAGGGCGTTGATGACGGTCGCCGGAGGAGGTTTACCCGCACCTCCGGTGAGGGGGAGGCGGCGTTGTTAGTGTTTATGCCCTAGAGGCTATTACTGTATCATACTAGTTTGTATATTACTTAATGGAACCTTGGGATATTCACAGTTGTATTGACAGTTTGCTAAAAATGCTAGTATGCTACTTGGTTTGTGTCTACTTTAATATGTGCATATGTTTCTTGTAATGTATCGCTTATACATATTAGTAGAGCCCTTAGGATCTTTGCTTGATTACCAGCGTTGTGATGGCAGTCACACTAGTAGGGGCTGGGTAGTCTATAAGCAACATCCTATACAGGTCCCTAGTCGTAGGATTATCGAGACAGGGCATCGATACTCCGGAGTAGACTAGTGTGTACGCTTCTCATCCCAGTTGGGAAGATGGTCTGTCCCACAGCCATCAGTATGTCGTACTGGAGATAGTATACATGTGCTCGTTGGGTTACGGGTACACCGGACAGGACTCGCAGGGAACTGTTGGTTGGTATTATACCCGTCGTCAGTTAACAGTTCCCAGGTGACATGAGTACAACATAGTCCGCAGACTTGACACTGCTACTTCGTCTCGAGTGTGTCCCACTGTTCTTAGATTGCTACCCTACCACGGCTCAAAGGAGTCGTGCAAACAGGTAGTAGTTGGGTGCAGTCCCGAGCACTTGGAGGCAGTGGCGGTTAGACAAGATTCGTATCTCCCGGTATTGGGAGTTGATATCGCGCTGTGTCAGAGAGCCATTACGCAAAGTCCCTGGCCAGGGCAAGCGAGATTTACTAGTAGGTTCCAGTAGTTTCTCAAGGTGTAATGGGCTACGCTCCGACACGACTTATACCGCTATTAGGGGACTGACACTTGCCGCCCCCTAGGCCCGATATACGATAGTCTTAGACGAACAGACCGGACTGTACGGAGATTGTCACATCAGGCTCAGTAGGAGTTCGAATGGGTTTCCTCATCGGCCTTCTTATCGACATCTACCTGGGGACCGTTACGTACAGCTAGTGCCGCTTGCGGTCTGTAGTTAAACCCACTGCCAGCGTAGTATCGAGTCTTTAGAGTCCCACACAGAGAGTTTCCCTGCTTCGGGCGAAACGATATAGAGGTCGTATGGTTTTACGACAGGGTTCGGACGCATACGTGTTTTTACGCACGTACGATATTCGGACAGTTTTTACTAGTCGGCTTTGGTTTAAGCCAGATTCTAGTATCGGATTATTGGATTTATACAGTCTAAAGTTTTTCCGTATTTTCACGGATAGGAGGGACGTTCTCGTAATTTGTCGGGAAGCTTCTAGAAGGATGATGACTTGGAGGGTAAGGTGGCATTTGCATTTATTGGATTAATAAGTCATGAGAGTGAATCATCCATGGAGTTAATGATTCATTTATGATTCATATGACTCATGTGATGAATCACTTAGTGTATTAATGAAACATGATGATATATCACTATTTGTTATTCATTTAATAATATGATATGTTTCATATATACAAAAATGATATCATTCATCCAAAAGGATTTTCATTCTCATCTTCTCTCTCCTCAAGCTCTCTCTCTTCAAATCCTAACCCTAACCTCTCATGTGTTGAGATCAAGGGTTAGCTAGACTAATACATCCATAATCCAACTCTATATCACCTAGGTTGCTTAGATTAGCACTTTGAGAAACCTAGTTACCTCAAGTTAGAGGTCAAACTTGGAGTAGGAGCTTTCGGATGGATCGTCTTTGACTCGAGGAGGCCGTTGAGGTGCCGACGTTCCAAAGAGCCTACGAGGGGTGGAGGACAGCGATGAAGACCCGAAGGACAAGTAATGTGAGGTATAATTTCGAATCCGAGTAGTTAAACCTCTCGTAGTTTGCTAGTAATGGTTTACACACGATCCGTGTGCTCAAGTCCGTGTTACGAAGCTTTGATAATTGTTTTTCATATATTCCGCCTCCCCGCAAGCTCGTGGGGTGCGTGACATGGACTTACAGGCGGCTGGTATCTGGATCTTCAGGGTGATCGCTTGCCATGAGGATGGAGATCGGAAGGCCAACTTTGTTTTTTGTGGAGTTTCGGTTCCCACAGACGGCGCCAACTGATGGAGCTCCTTTTCATGCCTCCGTCAGATGTTGTTTTCCGTTGATCTCGTGGTGAACTTGGTTGATTATCTTCTGTTGCGTGTGGGTCTCAATGGGTTTTTGGAGGAAGATGTGAAGTGAGGAAGTTGTTGCCGAGTACCTGCAAAGAAGTCCCGGGATGGTTTGGTACTACCAAGGACCCTCCGACGCTCAAGTTAGTGATGAGATCTGAGCAGAATAACGGCTTAGTGGAGTAAAAAATGGCTTACTTGACCCTTCTGTGATGAGGGTTTATATAGCGGTGGTGGCATGCAGCAGCAGGCGCGAGAATCTCGCCGGCAGTTACGCTCCCGACGTCACGCCCGCGTAAAAGCGGATCGCCCATTAATGGGGATCGTGATGGCGTGGAACGTGGGATGTTGCTGGCGGAGAATCTGCGCATGACGAGATTTACGGAGCGGCGGTTACGCCTGTGAGTGGTGGAGTTGGTCGGTCGGAGGGACCGAGGAAGATGGTCTCGGCGGGAGAGCTCGGGAACGAGCGAGAGGGCCGAGGTATCTTGGTCCTGAGGTAGCTCGGAGGCGAGCTGAGAAGCCGAGGAGGCCAATTTGCAGAGGGGCCCTGAGGTGAGCCAGCTTTGTGCTTGTAGGTCGGGTATAGGGGTGGCCTGATCGGCCCCTGTGGGCCCTCTCTTCTGAGTTCTGGGACACGTCATCTGCCACGTGTCCTGATCTGGAAGGTCGCCAATATAGAGCATCATCACATATATAACTGGTTGTGATGAAGGATTCTGATCATCTATCAACTTGTGCAGATTTCGTACTTACATCGCTGTTTGCTTCTGTATTAAACACCGATGTAATTTAATTTATGCGAGTATCTAGTTTTGTAGATCTTGGTTATTTTCAGCGGAAATATATGGTAGTGGGTTGCATGTATATGCCCAGGATTGTTATATTTGTCACTGAAATACTAGTTTTCTCTAATTTTGTGGCCTGAGAACAATATCTTACTCATTGCTTACAGTAATGTGTGTTTTGGGGCTTTTGATTCAGCGAAAGAAGTGTTTATATTTTAAATCTTTTCTTTAAGTTGAGCATTTATGTGTTGGTCGAAATATGGGCTCCTTTTTGGATTTGTATTTTGGTTGCTCTTGTATTTTAGGTGGATAATTTGATATTTGGCATGATCAAAGCAAGGTTCAAAATTTCGATGTCGATAATCAACGTCCGGTATTTCTTGTGGGTATAGATGATTAACAATGTTCCCTTCATCAATTATTTAAAAATGTATCCATATATTTTTGACTATGTTACAATGATTCGTCGTGGAGACATACCCTTATCAGATTTTCATCGCAATTGTATGCACATTGGATTATTTTGAAATCATCGAGACTAGAGTATACTTATGGAACCCTTTTCAACACAATGTAAAATTTATATTGTATTCTAGATGGACGTAATATGTATCAATGGCTAAGACACCAACAATCTATGCTTTAAAACTAACAAATGATTAGCATTCTTAGTCTATATCTGTGAGATAATTTTATGTTATTTTACACACACGGCAAAAAAAGAAGAAAAAGAAAATCAGTGTATTCAAAAGAACCATTTCCTGGTTTTTTTTGGACCCTGTCGCGTCCATAATCCGAATATGAATTAGTGCTACATAGATTTTTGAGGATTTGATGCAGTTCAGAATATGTTTCAATGAAATATTGTATAAAGCGGCTGGTGAGGCAAGTGTAGCCCTAAAAAAGAATGTGATATTGAATTGCTAACCCTAACTTTGTAATATTATTTATGTAATGCACATTGGATGTATATATGTTCCCTTTTGTTTTTTTCCTGGTGATCAGAAGAAGATGCTCAAAAACCAATACAATCTACAAGTTGATATTGGTTGAGATTTCAATCCTCTGATTTAGCATAACATCCTCGTTAATTAAAGCACATGATAATCCTATGTTGAGAGCATAATTTGTCGAAATTTAGGCAGCAATGAACAACACAACCACAAAATTTCAAACAAATGACAAATTTTTTTAAAGAGACAATCAAAGATTGTAAATGAAAGATTCTATGACCATGTTGTTCTTACAATCAACTGCACCATTTCAATGCGCAAAATCACAATCCTTATTTCATGTACTTGAATTAATATTCAACCCTGAACACTGGAATCAAGAAATGGGTAATCTGTATACCCCTTGACAGGATCAACAATATAAAAAGCATTCCTATCATACGCATTAAGCCTCGCATTCAACTCAAACCTCCTCGGCAAATCAGGATCAGCCAAGAACCAACGTCCATCCATACGCAACAAGATCTGCATAACCGCCCTCGATCGCATTCTCCCCTTCTTCTTTATCATAGCCCCCGGTAACCATAAAAGTCCCCTTGAACTCTTTCCTCATCAGTAAAAGTGAATGGGGAGTCTCCATTTTCTCGTTGACCTTGATCATTCTTGGTTCAACCATGTGGCAATATGAGATATTAAATTTGTTTAGAGATTTGGCCATGTAGAGGCCGAGGGCTTCTGGATTCGAGTCGCCAGCTTCGCTGTTGTTTGCGAATGGGGAGAGTCCGTTTCCGACCCTGTCGGGTCTGATTTCGTCAAATACAGCTTCAACTACTTCTAATGCGAAGCGGCAGCGGTTTTCTAGGGTTCCCCTGTATTGGTCGGTGCGATCATCGACTTGATCTTTTAGGAACTGGTCGATTAGATAGCCGTGAGCACCGTGGATTGCAACTCCGTCGAAGCCTGTTCATCATGGGAAACACATATTAAGCTGTCAAAAAATTTGCATTGAAGAACAAGATAGCAATTTAATTATTTTTCATGTAGAAATAATTGAATCCTTAATTATCAGTTATCATCTAATCATACAATTGTCTTGGCGATAAATTAAACCCAAGGTTGTAAAACCCATATCACTTTATATTCGGTTGGCCACCACATAAGGAAGTGGAAATTGAATTTGTATATCATATTTCAGATATCAGGTTGGTTATGCAAATAGCATGTACGCATGTACACCCTTTTAAATGGTTAATAGCCCTTATATTTCACATCATGTGGTCGTTCTCCCTTTCTATATTAGCCGAAAACGCTAAGCAAACAACTAATTGGCCTCTAAAACCTCGTTTTACAATGTTAATCAAACCAACAGATCATGGTAGCTTCGGTGAGAAGACTAAACTAGAAGCAAACTTAGAGGAGGTTTGGTTTGGTACAAAAGAAAATACAACATTAATTAGAAGTTTTATGCAGCATTTGTCGCAGACAAATGGACTAAAACTCACTGTTGGGTGTGCAACTTTTTACTGTTGAAATCACTTTGTTTTTCCTGGCTGAATTTGCAATTTTAGAGCAGATTATGTGTTCATTAGAACAAAAAAAATGTTTGATTGCAACATTCATGGCACCCTCCAATAAATGCTCGAATACCATTTCAAGAATTTGCAAAAAATATGCCATATTTTGCAAATCATATTACGGAATTATTTTCCATACTGCAAACCAAATATTGGAAAGGAAAATCAAGCAGCAGTATATATTATGGCAACTCCATTTTCATCCAACAAAACAACTCCATTGGCTTTTGTACTAAATAGCAAAATGAGGACCAACTGCAACTAATGTTACCTGCTTCAATTGCATTTCTTGCAGCAACTCTGAAACCATTAACTATATGACGTATCTCTTCTGTTGTTAATCGACCGAGGGGAGAATTCTGCAACATCAATACCATTGGTTCTCACTTGAGGCTTTAGTGGCTTGTCTGTACTAGAGATCGGAGCTTGGCCATTTGGCTGATAACCTACATTCAATAATTAAATTTATCAGAAATCATAAACTTGTTATTTCAATGCAATGATTAAATAAACATTACATCTTTATCAGTCTTTATGCATGCATTTAATGCCTAAACCTATGTATTTGTAATATTTTTTTACGAATAAAAAAACCCTCTAACAATGTCCAAGCTGGACTTAAAAGTACAGTTTGCTCATCAAGAGAGGTCTCAAATCATGTTGGCAATTGGTCAAGATATTTTATCAAATCTATCAAGGAGGTTGAATTTATAGCCAATGTCTTGGAGCGTGCGAAACGAAGGGGCGCCCTGGCGGGGCCGCTTAAGTGCCGCCTAGATGCTTAGATGACCGCTCAGATTTCAACAACCTTGCTTCATTGTTTAATCATGTTATTCTTATATAGATTATTTGTTAATCATTAATTATAAATAATCTTAATTCTCCATCATTTAAATCCTTCCCCGATCAAAATGAGGTCCGGCTAAGAATCAAGGCTTCATGAAAAAAATTAACAAAGTTTATACAGTATTGTAAAGCACGGTTTAAAAAGCTGATTTATCGGTGCTCAGAAGTTTCTGGCTATAACCGCATCTTATAGTGTTACAGAATGACCGCATGATTGCATCTAAGTGAAATATACAGGCAAAAGGCCATTTAATCTGGCATGTATATGATATGCATAACCTATCTAACATTCAAATCCTGAACCACACACTTGATATATAATTGATATAGGCATACTTCTTTCTTTTTCTCCACATCAGCATATTTTTTTTCAAATATCTTTTCGGATTTAGTTTAGAATTCTATATGTACTACTATGTTGAAAATGTATTTCTATAACACCGTGTAATCCAAATATACGGTGTATAAACTGTTTATGCATTATGCTTTGGGCAACCAAATAGATAACGGATATGTGTTTTCCGACATTGGTTTTTGAAAAGAACTGAGAAGAAATAATTTATCGGCATAATAATTAATGAGTTCTACATACAAATATATGGAAAGTCATAGGCCATCTCTCATATTTCAACTGATCTAACAACTCAATATATTTATAACTAATATCTAACAACTCATAACTAATATCTAAACTAATTATATTGATAACACTTCCCCGCAAGCTGGAGCGTATATGTCAATCATACCAAATTTGGATAGAAAACGACCGAAAACCGGTCGAGTAAGCTTTGTTGAGAATATCTGCTAGTTGAGTCGAAGAGAAAACATGTTGGAGTGCAATCACCTTATCTGTCATTTTGTCACGAATGAAATATCAATCTATTTCGATATGCTTGATCCACTCATGAAAAATTGGATTTTCAGCAATGTAGATCATGGCTTTATTATCACAGAAGAGTATAGACGGAAGAGAAGAAAGAACCCAAAAATCTGTCAAAAGAGAGGTAAGTCATAACAGCTCAGCAACTGTATGCACCATAGATCTATGCTCAGCCTCTCCAGAAGTACGAGCCACTATATTTTACTTCTTACTCCTCCACATAACCAAGTTTCCTCCCAAGAAGACACGATATCCACTTATGGAACGACGATCATCAACAGGTCTCGCAAAGTCAGCATCCGCAAAGGCTGTGAGAGACAACATAGATGATGGTTTATAAAGAAGACCCTGTCCCGAAGAACCTTTGATATATCTGAGAATATGCTCAACTGTCTTAAGGTGAGAGGTAAAAGGATTCTGCATATACCGACTTACTGTGCTAACGGTAAAGGCAATGTCTGGCCGAGTGCCGGTCAGATAAATAAGCTTCCTAACTAGACGTTGATATCGTCCTGAGTCAGGTAGTGGAGGACCCGAAAGAGAACTTAATCGAGATAGCTTGATTGAGGAATTCATTGGGGTGTTTGCTGGTTTGCATCCCAAAAATCCTGTCTCTGATAGAAGATCAAGTGCATACTTGTGCTGAGAGAGCTGCAATCTATTAGAATTCCGTGATACTTCAATTCCAAGAAAATATCTAAGTGACCCAAAGTCCTTTGTATGAAAGTGTGAAGCAAAAATGTTCTCACCTTAGAGATACCAGCAGAATCATCTCTAATGATGATAATATCAACATACACCAACACAATTACCCTGCCCTGAGAACGATAATGTGTAAAAAGAGACGTGTCGGCGCGACTACATTTGAAGCCAATCTGTCGTAAAATCATACTAAATTTTTCAAACCAAGCACGCGGTGACTGTTTCAGTCCATATAACAATTTATGTAGAAGACAACAATAAACTCTCCCGATCGCTCAAAACCAGGAGGCTGCTATATATAAATAGTCTCTGATAGGTCGCCATTAAGAAATGCATTCTTCACATCAAGTTGATGAAGATGCCATGTCTTAGAAACAACTAAAGAGATAAGAACACGAACCGATGGTAATTTGGTAACCGGTGAGAAAGTATCAACATAATCAAAATCAAACTGTTGAGTAACCCTATGGCCACTAAACGAGTTTTAAGATGGTCAATCGTCCTATCGGAGTATGCTTGATAGCAAAGACCCATCGACAGCCGACAACTTTCTTATCTGAGGCATAGGGACCAATTTCTAAGTCTAATTAGAGAGCAGTGTGGCAATTTCCTCTAACATAATTGTATACCAACCCAGGTGTTGAAATGATTCCAGAACAGAGGAAGTACGAGTGATGACAGATAAGAAAGAAATAAACCAACGAGCAATGCCAGTCCATGATAGAAAATAAAGCTAGAAATTGAATGCACAGTAGCATAGGAACGCTTACCCTTGCGTAAGGCAATAGGAAGAGAGGGATTTTCTTCTGAAAGCAGCGGCGGTGGAGAACCAGGAACACTGGACTGTATAGGTGTGCCTGCAGAAGAATCGTTAGAAAAATTATTGGCGGGAGGGAATGAGGCAACTTTCTTACGACGGTGATACAATTGTGGATGGTGCTAAAGGCTGAAAACTAGGGAAAACAGGTTGAACAGACGAATCAAGCTCTGGAGAAGGTAGGTGAGAAATAAGAATAGTAGGAGTAGGTCCCAACCGGTGGTGAAAAATAAGCTTGATCTTCTAAGAAGGTCACATCACAAGAAGTATAAATTTTAGAAGTGGCAGGGTCAAAGCAAACATATTCTTTCTGGGATCGTAAGTAACCTACAAACACCATACGATGGCTCGAGGATCAAGTTTGTCTACCTGAGGATCTAAAATATGAGGATAGTATAGACAACCAAACACCTTAGAAGGAATAGGAAAAGAGTTTCCCTGTGGAAACAAAATTAAGAAAGGGGACCGGTTGCGTAGGACCGGAGAAGGCATACGATTGATATAAAAATAGGTAGCCATGATCGCAAAATTACACAATCGTTTAGTGACATGCATATGCAGAACAAGAGAACGAGCTTTCTCAAGCAAATGTCGGTACTTCTATTCAGCAATCCTATTTTGCTGAGTATAAGAACATGAAGTTTGATGCAATATACCATGGTTTGACAAAATGCAGTAAACTCCATGCTAATATACTCCTTGGCATTATCTGAACGAAGAACCTTTACCAGAACACCAAATTGATTAGTAATCCCAGCTATGAAGATTTTAAAGGTAGATAAAAGTTCAGACCCATTACTCAGAAAATACAACCAAGTCATACGTGAATGATCATCGATAAAAGTCATAAAATATATATAACCAAACGCACTGGGAAATTTGAAAGGACTCCAAATATCGAAGTGAACTAATGCAAAAGGCAAATCATGTCTTTTATTAAATGGAGGAAAAGAGGAGCAATGGTATTTACCTAGAATACAGGATTCACAAGTGAACTCTGATAAATCAATAGAAGACAACATAGTACGTAAAGAAGAAAGAGAAAATGACCAAGTCTCCGATACTACTGGATAGTTGGAATAACTGCAGGCGTACTGGGAAGGTGATCGACGTGGTACAGTCTATTCTGTTCATGCCCCTACCAATCTGCTGCTTCATCAGAAGATACTGTATCACAAAGTGAGATGGATAAAAAGTTACGGAACAGTTAGAATCATTAGTAAGCTGACAAATAGAAAGCAAATTTTGTTTTAATGATGACACAATTGAAGCATTTTTCAGATGTAAAGATGAAGCGACAAATCAACAGAGCTAGAAACATGTGTGGTATTACCATCAGCCATGAAAATTAACTTGTGGGGATTAGAAGAAAGATCGGGACGGTCCATCACGAGACATGTGATGTGAAGCGCCGGAATCAGCAACCCACAAATTAGAATGAGAAAGAAACGATATACCTGATGGAGTAGAAAGGTTATTAGGAGCTACAGAAGAGAGAAGGTGACACAACTGGCCCAACTCAGCACTCGATAAAGGTAAATTTCCGACAGAAGAGTAAGGTCGGTCAGTAGCAATTGGTGTGAATGACCGGCGAGCTGTAGGTATATTATCAAGGTAGCCATGCTTCTCCCAACACAAGTCTTCGCGATAATTAGTGCCACAGCAATAAGCACAATAAAGGTCAGGACGATCATAGCCATGTCCATGGTAACCACGACCACGAACAATAATAGAAGGACGACCACAAGAACCCATGGCTACCAGAGACAAAATCATAATTCATAACGAACGGTGCAAAGATAAATCACGAGAGAGAATAAGGTTGTCTAAAACCCAAACTGAGTACAAGCGTAAAGAAGTCAGAGTAAAACGATCGAATAGATCATCGTCATTAACCAAGAGAGCGGAGACGACTTTTTCCATGCGGCTGTGGCGAAGGCTAGGACTAGGGTTCGAAGGACTGCGATTGGCATGGAGGAGCGGCAAAAAATATTGTAGTGAAATTATGCAGCACGTCGAAAATTACTGCAGCACGACGAAAATTGCTATAGCTCGGTTAAAATTACTGTAGCAACACCGAAACTTATTGTAACATAGTGAAAGATCACTGTAGCACCGCGAAAATTACTATAGAAGCGCAAAAGTCACTGCAGGGGTGAAAATCACTGTAGCATCATCGAAAAATTACCGTAGCAATGCGGAAATCACTGTAGCACGTCGAAAAATTAGGGTTAGGGGTGGTGGAGTGGGGATGCAATGGAGAAGGAGACGAGTAGGGCTAGAAGATTGGGGTTAGGGTTTAGGAAAGAGGATTAGGGTTAGAGTTTAGGTTTTGGGAAACTAGGGTTTCCTCTCAATTCTTTTCAGAGCTCTGATACCATGAAAAGAACCGAGAAGAAATAATTTATTGGCATAATAATTAATGAGTTCTATTACATACAAATATATAGAGAGTAATAGGCCACCTCTCATATTTTAACTGATTTAATAACTCAATATATTCATAACTAATATCGAACAACTTATAACTAATATTTAAACTAATTATATAGTTAACAGTTTTGAAATAATCAAGAGAACATAATTTTATTGGCTTGATGATAAATGAGTTCTACATGCAAATATATATAGGGGTCATTGACCGTCTCTTATATCATAACCGATCTAACTCATAACCAATATCTAACAATCCATAACTAATATCTAAACTAATTATATTCATTATACTCCCCCGTAAGCTGGAGCGTAGATATCAATCACACCAAGCTTGAACAGAAGACGAGCGAAAACCAGTCGAGAAAGAGGTTTGGTGAGAATATCTACTACTTGGGTCGAAGAGAATGCAGGGTTCCCTAGGGTCGCCGCTGGGTTTCGGGAGGTATCAACCATACCGTTTTTAAAAATTGGCGCGCTAAAGAACCCTATTCTAGAATCTTAACTAGAAAATTAGATGAAACTAGAATGTAAACATCTTTACATCTAAGTGAATAAGGAATACAACCTTTATAGACCGGTCCTTCACTTCATAAGCTCTGTATAGTAGCCCCTTCGCTCTAAGTAGTGATCTCCCGGACTTTAGTGAGGCTCCACAAGGTGAAATGAACAAGCTTACTTGAAGTCTTCGAGGTCGAACATGATCTACGTCAAGGAAACACTAACCCAAGCTACCTCTTTACTAAGTGATGAACTAGTGAAGAAACAACAAAATCTAAATGGCTAGTCTAGAAGAGGTTGATGAAGTAGGAATTTTGTTCACTTTAGAAATTATTTTCTCACTCATTTTCTTCACCTTCCAAAAGCTAGAGATTTTGAGGAAGGAGAAGAAGAAAAGTAACCATGGAGAGAAGCAAGTGAAGAAAAATGAATCAAGTTGTAAGAATAGCAACCATGGGTGAGATAATATCTCATACTAACTCATGTAGAGACTTAACCATGGCTTGAGATAATGGTTGTGTTAACAAATATCTCAAGTAAAAGAAAATTAGTGGACTAAGTCAATGGTCACTACAAGCTTCTCCAAGTATCTAACCATGTGACTAATTTCCAACTAATTTTGATTTACTTTAAATAAATAAAACCCATTGTTCCCCTCCGAATGGCGGCGGCGACTTGAGGACGTCTTGCTTGAGATTCGGGGCAAATGCTATATGGTTTTATCCGTCTACCTCTCCGAAGATGCCAAGTTGATTTATGACACCGTGTATCGGAGGTTTAGACGGATGCGGCCGATGTAGCAGACTTCGTCAGATTCCCCCTCGCTAGAGAGGTTTTTGATTGTGGGGACGCTCTTCTCTGCAGGCGCAAGCCCCTGCAGTTAATTACGCTACCGCATCGCTGTAGCCACTTTCTCCTTCTCCAGAATTTCACTTTGTGTCGTGTGTGTTTGTTTTGTTTGTGCTTGCCCGTGGATTGTATACGGAGACTGAGTAATGCCGTCGCCCGTAGGACGTGGATTAGTCCAAATTCGTATTTACTTAGATTTGGGTTTGGTGTTTTTAGTTTAAGGATACGTTAGCCGTGTTGAGGCTAAGATCAACTTAAACGTTCGTTAAGGATATGTTAGTCCTGTTTGAGACTAAGATCTACTTAACGTGGTGATCCATTTAATATATGGCCGTCGGGACTCGTCCCCTCTCTGACGTCGTTGAAGGATTACAACAATAGGTGTCAGAGGAGTTCGGAGATGTACCCTTGAACCGAAGTTGATTTGGAGTTTTATAGTCCATTTGAATGTTTAAGGACACGTTAGCCGTGTTTGGGGCTAAGATCAACTTAAATGGGACCATTTAGATCCGGAAAAAGAGCGTTTGGGGGCTCTATTGTTCCAGTTTAGGGACGTGGTGGTCATCTCCAGTTTAGGGACGTGGTGGTCCATGTTCCAGTTTAGGGACGTGGTGGTCCATGTTCCAGTTTAGGGACGTGATGGTCCATCATTAGTTTAGGGACGTGGTGGTCCATCGCCAGTTTAGGGACGTGGTGGTCCATGTTCCAGTTTAGGGACGTGGTGGTCCATCGCCAGTTTAGGGACATGGTGGTCCATGTTCCAGTTTAGGGACGTGGTGGTCCATCGTTAGTTTAAGGACGTCTCGGTCCATGTTGATGTGTGGTCGTCGGGACCCGTCACCTCTCTGACGTCGTTGAAGGATTACAACGATAGGTGTCAGAGGAGTTAGGAGATGTACCCTCGGACCAGATGTAAATTGATTTTTAAGAGAGCAGTTATGCTCAGTCAATTTAATTTGAGGACTTACGGCCATGATTGGGCTAAGTCCAGTTGAAAAAAGTTCAACACTTTTATTTGTTTTTATTTTTTGCTTGGGCTCTGCCCATAAAGGATGCAGAGCATCAATTTATTTTGGGCTCTGCTCATTTATGAATGATGCAGAGCATCAATTTTACTTGGGCTCTGCCCATTTATTGCTTTGCAATTTAATTAGGCCTACTAGGTCTTTTTGATTTGGGCCTGGCCCTTAAGGAAATGCATTGCATTTGTCAGGCGCTTTGCGCCAATCAGAGAGCGCAAGCGCTTGTGGTGTTGATACGTGTCACGCAAGCGCAGTGCGCTGCGCTTGCGCTGCTGACACGTGTCGCGCTTGTTGCGCCACGGCAGCGCCCCGGCCGTCTTACTCGAGGCCAAATTGCGGAATCAAAAAAAATTTCCTTACTCGGAAACCGGCGCTACCGCGGACAAAGAAAACCCGGATCGTAAACCATTAACCTAACTAGCAAACAAGAGATGGAGTGAGAAGTATACCGAGAGATCCGAGTCCTCCGGTCTTCTCATCATCGCCCCGATCTCCCGCGGAAAGTGTTTGCTCCACATCGTCGCCTCCTCGCCGGAAAGGGCACCACATCGCCTTCGTCTTTTACGGGCTCCCGCCTCAATACCGAGGCAACTCGAGCATGAAGCCGGCAACTCGACATGCCCAAGAAGTGCTGTAGAATGTAGTGTAGATGATGCTAGTCTCATTTGGGGTTTGTAGTTGCCATGATGAAGGATTGGGGTTAAGAAAAATGGTGCTTTCATTTTTCTAAAGCAAGAAGAAGAAGGAGATGAAGAATTCCTCACATAATCAAGATGAACTCTCTCATTCTTTTTCTTTTTATCTTTCTTTTTCTTCTTCACTCTTTTCTTATAACCATGAAAGACTTATCATCTAGTGAGAATGAGAATGGTGGAGGAATGATAATATGATAGCAAGAGGGAGGTGAGTGTAGGAGCAAGAGAGGGGTGACCACATCCAAGGTCAACAAAACATCAACCATGCTTAAAACACTATGCACTCCATAACCTTTCACTTCACCATAAAAGCAAGCATGGATGAAAGAAATGATATCTATCATAATCAAACTTTATGCAAGAAACCCCCCCACAAAGTGTAATTTGCAAAACTGCAAATTACCCCCTCCATCAGAAAAGTCCGGCCGGGAAAGAACAAAGGAAAACCGGCCGGAACGGAATGCAAACTGGCAACTCCAGAAAACTGGTCCCGTAATAAATTACAGGAAAACCCCGACACTGTGCATACACACCTGCATCTGTATTCCGACCGGATACAAATGCAATGAGACAAAATCTACACTGTACTAAACTAAGACCGGCTTAAGCCAAAGCCGGCTAGTAAAATCCGTTCGATCCTGATCCGTGCAATACCGCACGTATCTGATCGAACCCTGCCATATACCTATACGGCTACTAGTACAAACCGTCCGATCCTGATCCGTGCAATACCGCACGTATCTGATCGGACCCTGCCATATCTCCATACGGTCTCTACAGCGTTTCGCCCGAAAGCTGAGTAACTGAAAGTGTGGTGGACTCTAAAGACTCGTCAATACTATGGCTGTGGATTTAACCACTGGCACGTCAGAGGTATAAGCCAATACATGACGGGCCACCAGCTATTGACCAAAAGGGACGTCGATGAGGAAGCTCACCCCGACACCCAACTGAGCCTGTCAGTGACAATATCCGTACAGTCCGGTCCGTTCGTCTATGAGTATCGCATGGCGGGCCTAGGGGGTTGGTGAAAGTCAGACCCCCAAAAGCGGTACAAGTCGTGTCGGAGCGTAGCCCAGAACGCCTTGAGATACTACTGGAATACCTACCAGTAAATCTCCTGCCTCGGCCGAGGGCTTTGCGTAATGGCTCTCCTAGACACAGCGCGACCTCACCCCCAATACCGGGAGAGACGAACCCCTGCAGATCCGCTCACTGCCTCCATGTGGCTCGGGACTGTACCCAACTAAAACCTGTTTGCACGACTCCTTTGAGCCGTGGTAGGGTAGTAATCAAAGCACAGTGGGAACTCACACGAGACAAATGACGATCTCAGGTCGATGAACTAACCTGTACACATGTCACCTGGGAACTGCTATCTGACATCTGGTATAAGACCAACTAGCAGGTTCCCGGCGAGTCCTGTCCGGTGTACCCATAACCCAATGAGCACCTGTATACATCTTAGGTGAACCAACTGACACCAGTGGCTTGTGAGACCGGCCACCGCCCCTCGTCGGGGTCTCGACTGTATACACTAGTCTACTAATGGAGTATCGATGCCCTGTCTCGAAACTCCTACGACTAGGGACCTTTTAAGGATGTGCTTATAGACTACCAGCTCCCACGTATATGATCGCCATCATACTGCTGGTCGTCAAGCAAGAATCCTAGGGGCTCTATCAACGTGTAATAGCGACATGTCAGGTCACCTAAAGCAGTACACGATGATAAAGATAAACCAGATAGCATACTATCATCTCGAGTAAGACTGTCCTCCTGGGATAGGTCCTCCCTCAATCATTGCAATCACGTGCCTGTGATCCAATAATTGACTCTGAGGGCACTATCTCCAACAATCTCCCACTTGCACTCAAGGCTAATTATTGCGATGTCGCATACTCACAGCCCGTGTGATACCGAACATCCAACTCCTCTACCAGTCAGTCTCACAAAGCTCTTTTGTGAAACTATTGCGTTCGAGGAATAGCCTCAGCGAGTGGATCCACTGTGAAGTTTCTTTCTATGTCTCTCTATATCTCAAGTTCGCGGAGAAAGCCATCTCCCGAAATGAGCAATACCTGTCTTAGAATGTCTGGATGTCTGATGGGACCTAGCTCATAAATGAACTCCAAATCCAAACTTCTTAGACTGTATCAACAACTGAACTTAATCAGTATCCTGCGCCATGCCTCCCTCAGTATTGCCTTGGACCACCTGTCCAAAATACTGTCCCTCGTCAGAGGGAGAACTACAACTCTGACAACCTCCTTGTCGTCCATGTCACCTTGGAAGCCTGGAGTGATAACCGTCTCCTAAAGGAGGCAGCCGTTATCATATCCCTAGAACATTCACTTATGTTCTAAAACTGCTTCCGACTGTTCCTCCAGGATTGGATCAATATCAACTTATTGCATCTAGTGCAAGAACAACATCTGGTGTGGTACTTGACATCTCATGATTGACTCAATTGCCTAAGCAAGTGATCTGCCAATCATGAGTATCCCTCTCCTTTTTAGTCTATAAGACACCTTTAGAGAGGGTGAATCCATCAACTGCAGGTGTATTACCGTGTCAGGAGTCGTCCATTCTAAATACTCATAGAATGCTGTCAAGATACCCAGATTGGGAAACCACCCAAATCTAGATCTAAAACCATAGATCTAGTAACCAGTATGTCTGATGTAATATCCAAGTCCCTTGTGGAGAAACCACTGTGTGACGACCAAAGTATAACCGATCGTAGTATAGGAATATCACTTCCTACTACCTTCTCAACAGATCCATCCCCTATTCTGATGACGTCAAACCTATGACTGTCACATCAGAAATAGATGATCTATCTCCGCTACATCTGCTTTAGTCTATAAATAGACATAAGCATGAAGTCCACCAATGCTTCCGCTGCTCCCACTGACTACGACAACCCTCTGCCAGAGTCATATAGACGTGCACTTCTAAATCTAGTTTAGAACGACGCTATACTCATCCTCGTGCCGGGTCTCGCAGCCTGGAACAACAACAATGGCAAGTGTGGGTAAACAAGAACTTCCCTGTCACCGTCCTTGAGGCTACCGGAGTACCTCTCGGGTGCCTGAAGTTACCCACCTTATCTGCGGAGTGGCCAATGGAATGTCAAATCAGATTGAATCTTTAGGTTCCTTATCAAATCTTCAGTAATCGTTTGTGGTTCTGGAATCACTTCCAGTTCTACCATACTCCCACTTCTGTTTGAAAAAAATCCATTTTTAATAAAACAGTGGCGAGTCTAGAACAATATTTCTATTGATCTGCCAGATGGTAGAAAGTCAACCCTCGTCATAGCCTGGGTCAACCCACAAACAGCCATTACAGAAACGTGCCTTGAGTTATCCGGAGTCTGGTTTTAAGCATAAGCCGGACAACTCCCCGTACCTTAACATCGTTAAGATATGAACTGTTCTATATCCAATATAGAACCAGAGGCACTGATTTAATTGAACCAGATTCAAATCATGCAGCTGTCTCCAGTGCATGTCAACTAAATGGAAGGAGGCCGATCAGCGTTACTCAACTTAGGAATGCTTCCAATTATGAGTAACCTGAAAGAGAAGCAAGTTCTCATTACTATCAACTGAATACCATACACAAGTATCTACATCTTCGATCACCTTGAAGAATCCCGATACTTGCAATACCTGGTTCTCTACTCTATTCTTATACCAATAACTCCTCAAAACTCAGACCTTGTGTTTCCACGAAGCACATGTCTAAGAACTGGAGAAGTTAAAAGTAAACAGAATATAGTATGAGGACCAACCCCTCTGTCCTAATGGACACTGGACAACATACAATACTCTGTATAAGTCCGCTGAGTCTAACAACTCTTTCACTGTGTGTCGTAGGTTGAAAACTGTACTTATGGTTAAGAAGAATTACACCGCTGTTTAATGCTCCTTACCTAACCATCCACTGATATAGGTAAATGTCATCGACATAATATCAAAAGGTATATCTCACTCTATGAAAATAGACGTACAGATATATCAATTTGAAATTGGTGCATAACAGCGGATATTCAAAACCAAATATCTGCCGACCGGCAAACAACCCAGGTGGCTTCCTCAAATATCACCGATTACAACGAATCCCGATATAATGAGGATGATCACCCTATTCCCAATAACTTACTCCCACTCAGCATCTGTAAAACCATACAGATGTGAGAATCATACCTGGTAAATACATACCCTGGAGCAAGTGTCTAACTGGGAAATCAGTTTTCCATTAACAGTACACGGTGAAACTGAAACATTGAAATGTTTCTGTGGGGTATTCTGGTATTCCTAGTAATGCCTCTACCATTATCCAGATTCACAACTGTAACCGTATAATTCTTTGCCATCTTTCTAAATCCCTTTCTGTGTCTTTAGTCATTACCTTCTGTACACCCCTTTAGGCCAAATGGTTTTCTTCCTTCCCTACCGTTCGGCACCAGCCTATGGTTTGGAAGAAGACTATCCAAAAGGCATAAAGGGTGTACTGTCCTAATCCTAGGAACACTCGCAATGCGAGAGAAGGTGAAGATAAAAGACACCTGAATGTACTTTATTCCTATTTCTCCTGAACCAGAATCCATCCCCGAACTGGAACTAGTTCCTTTCGAGTTCGTATATAACCATACGATGGAGTATCCAATAAAATGGGATCTTCGTAGTGATACGGAGTGTCCTGGAGAAACACAAAGGTGATTTAGGATTGGCGAAGAAATACTTGGTTTGGTCGTGAATATCAGTCGCAATTTACTTTGCCCTCTTACTAATCCCTTGCTTTGTCTGAACTTAATACCTTCTGTACACCGTTTAGGTTAACTGGTTTTCTTCATTCCCTACCGGTCGGCACCAGCCTATGGTTTGGAAGAAGACTACCCAATTTACGTAATAGGTGTACTACTCCTAAACCAAGGAGTACTCGCAACGAGAGAAGGTGAAAAGAAAAGACAACTGAATAATCCTATTCGTTTTCTCCAGAACCAGAAACCATCCTCGAAGTCCTTCGAGTTCGTATCTAACCATACGATGGTTTTGTCCAATGGAAGTGGACGTTCGTAGTAATACGGGGTGTCCTGGAGAAAAGGGTAAAAGTAGGAGTGGCAATGAGGTTTGCAACTCTGACAATCCAAAAGCCTGTGTTAAGAAGGTTCGGTCAACTTGGTCACTGAGTCATAGTCCAGGGTCGGGTCAATGGTCGCTGCCAGAGAGAGAGAAAAGAAACACTCAGCGTGCACTCTAACCTAGATCAGAATGGTTACCAATTTATCTAATCAGGAAACCTCCCACTGTACCTCAAATTCTCCTCCAAACCTGAAAGAAGAATTAGTCGGGATCACCCGAGGAGTAAACTAACTCATCAGTGGGAATCGGGATCCAACTATCACCGCATGATAACGTGACGGAATCCACTCACGTCACCACACTCCAGAAGGTATGCGCATGCCTGGCAAGTTTCAGTTCTTTTGAAACTCCCGATGTGGTTTTTACCCCAAGCGGTTTATGACCTTGACTAGGTCAACAAACCATAAACCGCCAGTCAAGTTCAACCCGTCATTATTCTGGATTGCATTAAACCCACCCGTACGTGCCCTTGACTAGGTCAACAAGGCCGCACGACTGTCTTAACCAATCCCACTTATGCAACAAACAAGTACCACTTAGCTACCGAACACTACGTCTTGACTAGGTCAACAAACGCAGCACGAATACCAAATAATACCTGTGAGAAATGACGGAGGGCTACGAATGGTTTTTGGCGAAAAACCTTTAACGTAATGAACTTGATATCGTTGAAGGAACTGCATAGCCTTTTATAAAAATATAGTGACGAAAACCTTTACTAAAGAGGTCACTCCCGGTGAAGGGATCTCGGCTCTTTCCCCGTAGAATGAGGTGCAGGATATTCCAACTGAATACCACGATGCAAAGCAAAAGTAATCGGCTATAGTGAAGTTAATGCCCTGACGCAAACTTCTGTCCAAGGGGTCACTCCCGGTGAAGGGATCTCGGCCCTTGCCTCGTCGACTGAGGAGCAGGATATTCCAAATGAATACCACGATGCAAAACAAAAGCGAACGTCCTTGCAATAACAGCTTTTTGAAAAATGTTCCAACAACATCAGAATAGGTTTGTTTAAACTTGCATTGATCCGAATCAATGCAGTCCCATCAATTGATCACACCACAAAGAACGAAAATATACTGACGTACGTATATGCCATCCGCATTCGCCACTGGGTCCCGTCATCACCCGTTAGGTTAGCTAACTAACGGCAGAGCGGGGACTGGACTAGCGCGGATGAAAAACATATACAACATCTACTAATATATATACCAATATATAGTATTTCGCTCAAGGCGTGAATAAAATGCAACATCACAGAAATGTACAGCATCACAGAACAATACAGATATCTGGAAGCCCCGGGTTTCACAGAGCCGCTGCTGAAACCCGACGTTCCCCTGGTCGTGTGGATAGCCTGTGCAATGAGAATCCTAGACCCCTACGGGCGCGGCAAGTCACCCGCCAAAACCTGAAGCGAGGCAGCCCCCTTCAGCACCGTGAATGGACCACCCAGCACTTCACGGAATCCGGTAACTTGGGCACCCCTCCTGGGTCAACCTGTACCCCCTACGAGTGCGGCGGATAGCCAGCCAATCCTGGAGTGAAGCCCCCTCCGTCCCAATGCCATGAGATGCGGGCTTGTTGTCTTCTAGAACCCGGCTATCCGTGCACCCCACCGCGGGGCAACCCTAGTACAGAAAGTAAAATATACATACACCGGGTACATTGATCGCAACCAGGTCGTGCCCCAAAAGAATAATACAAACAGGCAGTGACGGCAGTCCACATGTCGGACGCTCGCCCCGCAATATCAAATGTACATAATACAACAAAGCAGTACTAGCATTGCATCCAGGCTATCCCCCACGACCGATCCGCAACATCACAGCATAAACATAAAACATCAACGTGAAAGTCACGTTCGCAAATCCGTCTAACCGGGCTATAGCAGTTAGATCGGATTTACCGATCGAGTGACATTCACGGTCGCAGAAAATAATGTAAATACTGTGAAATAATGTGTTTAAAATTTTCCGATCAATCAAACAATTAACAAGTGGGCCCCAAAGAAAACTGTAGCACTCACAGAAACAATTGGCCCAACTTTAATATTCCAAAGCCCATATTTTAAGCCCAGAAGGCCTCTGTAAAAAAATGGTGAAGTGATGTGAATAGTGCGCGGCGGAAGGGCCGCACAAAGGGGGTTTTCGCGGCGGTTCCGCGCTCCAACTGTGGAGTCACTTCATCGAATTTTTACAGAGCTCTTAGATTTTCCAGTACATCAATATTTTACAACCTGAAAAATTTTTCGAGACCAAAATATTTCAACAGAAACTGATGTGAACAAAAAATACGGTTTTTGGAAATTTTGGTCGATCGGAAACGCAAACACATCAAACGAAGCTAGGTAAGGTTAATGGCGTGGCTCTGATACCATGTTGCGCCACGGCAGCGCCCCGGCCGTCTTACTCGAGGCCAAATTGCGGAATCAAAAAAAATTTCCTTACTCGGAAACCGGCGCTACCGCGGACAAAGAAAACCCGGATCGTAAACCATTAACCTAACTAGCAAACAAGAGATGGAGTGAGAAGTATACCGAGAGATCCGAGTCCTCCGGTCTTCTCATCATCGCCCCGATCTCCCGCGGAAAGTGTTTGCTCCACATCGTCGCCTCCTCGCCGGAAAGGGCACCACATCGCCTTCGTCTTTTACGGGCTCCCGCCTCAATACCGAGGCAACTCGAGCATGAAGCCGGCAACTCGACATGCCCAAGAAGTGCTGTAGAATGTAGTGTAGATGATGCTAGTCTCATTTGGGGTTTGTAGTTGCCATGATGAAGGATTGGGGTTAAGAAAAATGGTGCTTTCATTTTTCTAAAGCAAGAAGAAGAAGGAGATGAAGAATTCCTCACATAATCAAGATGAACTCTCTCATTCTTTTTCTTTTTATCTTTCTTTTTCTTCTTCACTCTTTTCTTATAACCATGAAAGACTTATCATCTAGTGAGAATGAGAATGGTGGAGGAATGATAATATGATAGCAAGAGGGAGGTGAGTGTAGGAGCAAGAGAGGGGTGACCACATCCAAGGTCAACAAAACATCAACCATGCTTAAAACACTATGCACTCCATAACCTTTCACTTCACCATAAAAGCAAGCATGGATGAAAGAAATGATATCTATCATAATCAAACTTTATGCAAGAAACCCCCCCACAAAGTGTAATTTGCAAAACTGCAAATTACCCCCTCCATCAGAAAAGTCCGGCCGGGAAAGAACAAAGGAAAACCGGCCGGAACGGAATGCAAACTGGCAACTCCAGAAAACTGGTCCCGTAATAAATTACAGGAAAACCCCGACACTGTGCATACACACCTGCATCTGTATTCCGACCGGATACAAATGCAATGAGACAAAATCTACACTGTACTAAACTAAGACCGGCTTAAGCCAAAGCCGGCTAGTAAAATCCGTTCGATCCTGATCCGTGCAATACCGCACGTATCTGATCGAACCCTGCCATATACCTATACGGCTACTAGTACAAACCGTCCGATCCTGATCCGTGCAATACCGCACGTATCTGATCGGACCCTGCCATATCTCCATACGGTCTCTACAGCGTTTCGCCCGAAAGCTGAGTAACTGAAAGTGTGGTGGACTCTAAAGACTCGTCAATACTATGGCTGTGGATTTAACCACTGGCACGTCAGAGGTATAAGCCAATACATGACGGGCCACCAGCTATTGACCAAAAGGGACGTCGATGAGGAAGCTCACCCCGACACCCAACTGAGCCTGTCAGTGACAATATCCGTACAGTCCGGTCCGTTCGTCTATGAGTATCGCATGGCGGGCCTAGGGGGTTGGTGAAAGTCAGACCCCCAAAAGCGGTACAAGTCGTGTCGGAGCGTAGCCCAGAACGCCTTGAGATACTACTGGAATACCTACCAGTAAATCTCCTGCCTCGGCCGAGGGCTTTGCGTAATGGCTCTCCTAGACACAGCGCGACCTCACCCCCAATACCGGGAGAGACGAACCCCTGCAGATCCGCTCACTGCCTCCATGTGGCTCGGGACTGTACCCAACTAAAACCTGTTTGCACGACTCCTTTGAGCCGTGGTAGGGTAGTAATCAAAGCACAGTGGGAACTCACACGAGACAAATGACGATCTCAGGTCGATGAACTAACCTGTACACATGTCACCTGGGAACTGCTATCTGACATCTGGTATAAGACCAACTAGCAGGTTCCCGGCGAGTCCTGTCCGGTGTACCCATAACCCAATGAGCACCTGTATACATCTTAGGTGAACCAACTGACACCAGTGGCTTGTGAGACCGGCCACCGCCCCTCGTCGGGGTCTCGACTGTATACACTAGTCTACTAATGGAGTATCGATGCCCTGTCTCGAAACTCCTACGACTAGGGACCTTTTAAGGATGTGCTTATAGACTACCAGCTCCCACGTATATGATCGCCATCATACTGCTGGTCGTCAAGCAAGAATCCTAGGGGCTCTATCAACGTGTAATAGCGACATGTCAGGTCACCTAAAGCAGTACACGATGATAAAGATAAACCAGATAGCATACTATCATCTCGAGTAAGACTGTCCTTCTGGGATAGGTCCTCCCTCAATCATTGCAATCACGTGCCTGTGATCCAATAATTGACTCTGAGGGCACTATCTCCAACAGCGCTCTGGTGAGTTGTGCCAATTCCAGAGAGCAAGGCTTTATTTCAAAAGCGCATAGCGCAGATGGCTCGGATGCTGACACGTGGCGCTCTCTGGTGGCTTGTGCCAATTCAGGAGCGCAACAGCGCAGTTTGCAAGTGCAAGGCACTATAATTTGAGAATCTTTTTTAGAACCAATGGTTCATGAAAAAGTGCAAAGCACTGTTTGTTTTCTTGATCTAATTTAGATCAAAGAAAACAAGTTCCTGTTGTTTTTCTTATTTCAGAGAACCCGAGGTTCATAAAAAGTGCAAAGCACTATTTTTATTTGTTTTTTATTGAAGATCATCGATCTTGTTCTTAGATCAATGATCTATTAGAAGAAATTCTTCTATTTTAAAGGTTTTTACCTTTTTTCTTCTTGAGATTTCTTCAGAGTTCTCTCTATTTGAAATTTTTGATTTCTCACAAAATGTTGATGCCTTTGAATTGAGGCCTAGGGTCCTTTTTATAGTGCCTATAAATTGGTTAAATTTGTTAAAGAGATCTTTTTCTGAGTGATTTGCGGAATTTTCCCCACCGTTGGATCTTTGATCCAAGGGCTTCTGTTCTACAGAAGAAAATCTTCTTGTTTTAAAAGAACAGAAAGATCTTATTAGAATTTTAATTCTGTTTGGCGTAAACGTCCCAGCGCTTGACACGTGTCGCGCAGCGCAGCGCTTGCGCAGCTGTGCTTGCGCAGCTGCGCCCAGCGCTTGTGCAGCTGTGCAGACACGTGTCGCGCAGCGCAGCGCTTGCGCAGCTGTGCGTTGCTTCCTTTACTTTTTATTAAAGAGCCTTGCTATGATTGGACGCACTGCCTCGGGCGCTGTGCTGACGCATC
Source organism: Agapanthus africanus (assembly GCA_030015575.1). Classification (NCBI taxonomy): domain Eukaryota; kingdom Viridiplantae; phylum Streptophyta; class Magnoliopsida; order Asparagales; family Amaryllidaceae; genus Agapanthus; species Agapanthus africanus. The sequence continues at coordinate 718,496,820 of CM057337.1, forward strand.
AAATTCTGACACGTGGCGCGTTGCGCGCAGCGCACGAGATTTGAAGCGTTGCTTCAAAATTTGAATTTTTGAAATTCAAATAGAGCCTTGCTCTGATTGGGAGAAACAAAAGCGTTGCTTCATTTCCCGCCTTAGAATTTGAACAGAGCTTTGTTCTGATTGGGGTAAACAAATGCCCCCCACCGTCGCGCTTACGTGGCGCTCTAAACGTGAGCGCGGCGGTGGCAGAATTCCAACCGTCGCGGCAACTCTTGGAAGTTGAAAGGGCATTTGATGCCTATAAATAGGACCTTTGGTCTCTTAGATGATTTTCATCTTCAAAATTTTACTTTTAGAACTCAGAGCCCTGCTCTTTATTTTCAAGAACTTCAAGAGTTAAACTCTTAAAACTTTTAGGTGAAAATTTTAATTTGAATTAGATTAAATTAATTTTCATCGAGAGAGCCTTTCTCTCAATAGATCCCTGATCTAAAGGAAACCCATTTAGGGTTTCACTTAGCAGAGCTTTGCTCTATAGGTCCAAAGGGATCTAAAGAGAACTAAAGGGAACCCTGTTAGGATTCCATCAATAGAGTTCTGCTCTCTGAAAGATTTTCCTTGGCTTTTCTTAATTCATTAATGGGCTTTACTCCTTCCAAATCATATAGAAGAACTCTTAAGAATTCTTCATGGATCTTGGAAGTTAAAGATGGCATTTGGTACTATTATTATTATATCATTTTTTTTCCTGAGCAAAGCTCTTAATGTTCTTAGGGGATTTTCCTCAAATTCTCCTCATAATTGATTTTGACAGGTGTCACTCCTGTCTATAGAGCATTGCTCTCGAGGAGTTTTAACTCTCTATACTTTTTCCTCATTGCTAATCTTCCAATGATGTCTCCTTCAGGTATTATGGTGGTGCGTCTATATAGTCTGCACGAATTCATTACCTACGAGGATATCCGTGCACAGGGCCGTCAACAAAACCAAGAGTTTACGGACGCCCAATGTGCGGAGGTCATGGGTCGTCTGAACGCACGCGCCGGTTGGCTGCTCCCTCGCCGTTCCGCTCTTTTGAAAGTCGTGCTGGGGGCAATCTGGAGAGCACTCCCGGGGTTCCACGAGGCCTTACCGCTCAATGCGCTGGATGATGTCGAAGACAAGGTGCATTCAGTGTACTTGTCGGGGCTGATCTCGAAGAAGCGGCGGGATAGTCTCATCGACATCCTGCATCAAATTTTCCAGCAGACGACGATAGTCGCTGCTTATCGAAGGCTGGGAGGGCTTGCCGAGGATCTTGACACACAAGAGCGCGAGAGGCTGCGCACAAGAATAATCAGAAAGGCCAGAAGAACTCTGGATGGCCTTACTTTTGACTTCCTCAATCCGTGCCCTGGATCTGAGGTTATTCCATTGTAATAATATTTCCCGTTTATTGCTTTATGATTGTAAGAATTTTTGGTAATATTAATGGAATTTTTTTTTATCCTAGCTTGTCTTATTTTTCGTTCTGAGTCTTTTGCACATGCGTGAATGAGTGTGTCTCGAATGCTTGATCAAATGCCAATCAGATGTTCTTTCTGTCGCTTTCTTCTTTCTTTTAATATCAGTATGTTATCTTAACAATATGATTGACAGATAATAGAGTAAGCATCTAGATTTCTCCAAGAGATAGCGATGGCTTAGGCCGTAGGTTCAGATCTGCTGCCTAAGACTTTTCAACACTATGAGCCGTGAGGGTCTCATAGAGACTTTTCTCCCTACAGATCAAGAGGATCTCGTAGGTGGATTTTCTCCTTAGGAATCGTGAGGATTCCTAAGTGTGTTTTCTCTTATAAGTCGTAAGGATCTTATAAGAGAATTTTCTCCCTTACAAGTCGAGAGGACTCGTAAGTGGTTGGTGAGTTGATTTGTTTCTGAGTCGAAGTATTGCTCCGACGGGGAGATCGTTGTTGACTTGTTTCCAAGACGGGGGTCGTTGGTTGACTTGTTTCTGAGACGGATGTCGTTGGTTGACTTGTTTCCGAGACGGAGGTCATTGGTTGACTTGTTTCCGCGATGGAGGTCATTTGCTGACTTGTTTCCGTGACGGAGGTCATTGGGTGACTTATTTCCGCGAAGGAGGTCGTTGGTTGACTTGTTTCCGCGACGGAGGTCATTGGTTGACTTGTTTAGGAGACGGAGGTCATTTGCTGACTTGTTTCCGCGACGGAGGTCTTTGCTGACTTGTTTCCGAGACGGAGGTCTTTGCTGACTTGTTTCCGCGACGGAGGTCGTTGGCTGACTTGTTTCCGCGACGGAGGTCTTTGGCTGACTTGTTTCCGAGACAGAGGTCTTTGCTGACTTTTTCCCGAGACGGAGGTCTTTGTTTGACTTGTTTCCGAGACGGAGGTCATTTGCTGACTTGTTTCCGAGACGGATGTCGTTGGCTGACTTATTTCCGAGACGGAGGTCATTGGCTGACTTATTTCCGAGACGGAGGTCATTTGCTGACTTGTTTCTACGACGGAGGTCATTAGCTGACTTGTTTCCGCAACGGAGGTCTCCTTGGCTGACTTGTTTCCGAGACGGAGGTCATTGGCTGACTTATTTCCGAGACGGAGGTCATTTGCTGACTTGTTTCCGCAACGGAGGTCATTGCTGACTTGTTTCCACGACGGAGGTCATTGGCTGACTTATTTCCGAGACGAAGGTCATTTGCTGACTTGTTTCCACGACGGAGGTCTTTGCTGACTTGTTCCCGAGACGGAGGTCTTTGTTTGACTTGTTTCCGAGACGGAGGTCATTGGCTGACTTGTTTCCGAGACGGAGGTCTTTGCTGACTTGTTTCCGCGACGGAGGTCGTTGGCTGACTTGTTTCCGCGACGGAGGTCGTTGGTTGACTTGTTTCCGCGAGGGAGGTCGTTGGCTGACTTGTTTCCGAGACGGAGGTCATTTGCTGACTTGTTTCCGAGACGGAGGTCATTGGCTGACTTGTTTCCGCGACGGAGGTCGTTTGTTGACTTGTTTCCGAGACGGAGGTCGTTGTTGACTTGTTTCCGGGTCGGAGGTCGTTGTTGACTTGTTCCCGCAATGGAGATCGTTGGTTGACTTGTTTCCGCAACGGAGGTCGTTTGTTGACTTGTTTCCGAGACGGAGGTCGTTGTTGACTTGTTTCCGGGTCGGAGGTCGTTGTTGACTTGTTTCCGAGACGGATGTCGTTGGTTGACTTGTTTCCGAGACGGATGTCGTTGGTTGACTTGTTTCCGAGACGGAGGTCATTTGCTGACTTGTTTCCGCAACGGAGGTCATTGGCTGACTTGTTTCCGAGACGGAGGTCCTTGGCTGACTTATTTCCGAGACGGAGGTCATTTGCTGACTTATTTCCGAGACGGAGGTCATTTGCTGACTTGTTTCCGAGACGGAGGTCATTGGCTGACTTGTTTCCGAGACGGAGGTCATTGGCTGACTTGTTTCCGCAACGGAGGTCATTTGCTGACTTGTTTCCGCAACGGAGGTCATTTGCTGACTCTAGGTTGTCTGTGAACCGCAGAGTCTTAGAACTGGGGACTTTGCCGTGGCTCTGATTGGTGACGTCACGTCCGTGTCCTGCTGGAATGAGGAGGAACGTCGCTGTTGGTCTCCAGGCTGTTAGTGAATCGTCGAGATTTGGCTTAGATTTATGGCGGAGCCTGTTGGGAAGGTGTGGTTCCCTCTTTGTTTGTGCCCTTGGATTGTATACAGGGATCGATGTGATCTCAACTGTAGGGCAAAAGGTTTCATATATTTGTTTTTATTGTTTTAATTCCGCGATGCTCTATCATTTCAGCTTTTATATCGTGAAGGTCGCGATTGCCCAATCATTTCGGCTATTTTTCGCGGTGCCCAATCATTTCGGCTATTTATTTTATTTTTACTCGCTGCTTTTTATTGCGAGTTGCCCAATCATTTCGGCTATTTTGCATGCATACGTTTTTACTTGCTGCTTTTTATTGCAAGTTGCCCCATCATTTCGGCTATTTCGTATGCATGTGCGGCCTACTGGCTTTTCGCTGTAGGCCTGGAATTAGATACCGATTTCGGCATTAGCACCGCTACAACTGGGATATTGCCAGGAGCGAATCATCATTTGCCTCTGTCGATGTCGAGCAAAGGTGGCTTAGCGAACAGGGTTAGGGTTCTGTCAACTAAGGTTTTTGACTTCATGAGCTGTAAGGGTCTCACAAAGTTATTTCTCCCTACAAGTCGTGAGGATCTTGTAGGTGTATTTTCTCCTTAGGAATCGTGAGGATCCCTAAGTGTATGTTTTCTCTTATAAGTCATAAGGATCTTATAAGAGGGTTTTCTCCTTGTAAATCGAGAGGATTTACAAGGGTTGTTCACCATGCGAACGTATCCCTAGTCTCGGATGGGACTTGGTTAGGGAAATGTTTATTCGCGCCCGCGGATTGTATACAAGGGCCAGTATTGGACCACTTGTAGGGCAGTATTGGAAGTTGTGGGGGTTGCTTAAGGACAGGTTTAGGTCTCTGTAACTTAAGACTTTCAAATCTTATGAGTCGTGAGGGTCTCATAAGAGAGTTCTTCTTACGAGTCGTGAGGATCTCGCAAGTGTATTTTCTCCTTAGGAATCGTGGGGATCCCTAAGTGTGTTGCTCCCTTATGAGTCGTAAGGATCTCACGCGGGTGGTTTCTCCTTACAAGGTCGAGAGGACCCTATAAGTGTCTGTTAACGAGCTTGCGCCCTTTCGGGTTTTCACAAACACTCGCCGGTAGTCCTGCTGTTTTTACTCACGGAGCCCTTTCGGGTTTTCATCCGTGCCCATTTTGCTTATGGACATACCGTTTTTTTTATTCTTTTTATTTTCTTCTTCTCTCTTTTTTTTTACGAGGTCGCGCCCTTCGGGTTTTCACGAACACTCGCCGGTAGCCCTGCTGTTTTTACTCACGGAGCCCTTTCGGGTTTTCATCCGTGCCCATTTTGCTTATGGACATACCTTTTTTTTATTCTTTTTATTTTCTTCTTCTTCTTTTTTTTTACGAGGTCACACCCTTTTCGGTAGCCTTGCTGTTTTTACTCACGGAGCCCTTTCGGGTTTTCATCCGTGCCCGTTTTGCTTATGGACATACCGTTTTTATTTATTGTATTTTCCTTGTTTTTTTTTATCTCGTCAGCCTATGGATGCTGCGGTATTAGTTTAAGGACGTTTCGGTCCGTTGTTAGTTTAAGGACGTTTCGGTCCGTCATTAGTTTAAGGACGTTTCGGTCCGTTATCCAGTTTTAGGACGTAGTGGTCCATTATCCAGTTTTAGGACGTAGTGGTCCGTTGGGCTTTCTTTATGAATGAGCATGATGCCCTCGGCATATCCATCTTTTTCGGAGCATGTGGTTGTGGCGGGCTCACCTTCCAGTTTTCGGACAGCGCGAGTTTGCCCTGTTGGTACTGGTCTTCAATCCAATTTTTGAAGACGAAGCAGTCTTCGATCGGATGACTTACTGCTCGATGGTAGGGGCAGTAATTAGGATCGTTGACATCTCCTGGCTGTAGCGGACGTTTCGGATTCGGCAGATTGAAGAATCCGTTGCGTACTGTCAGTTCAAACAGTTTCCTCGTTTTATCTTGGGGAAACGAGTAAGGAAGACGTCCCAGTCTTTCCTCGAGTGATGGGCGTGGTCGCATGTTGTTTTGGCGAACAACCGATTTTGAGTTGCTCGGCTGTTGTTGAGTATTGGCGACGAAGGTCATTTTTCCCTTTCCTTTATCCCTCTTGTTCGCTCCGTCGTTTGCGGGTCCATGATTCTTTCCGGGTAGTACGCCCTCGCACGGATGAATGTTTTCATGACTCTTCAATTTTTCAGAGATGGATTCCTCGAAGAGAGGGTTGAAGGCTGTTTTTTCATCGGGGTCGTTCCTGTGGCGATTGCCGGCGACTCTTTTATACTCATCTGTCGTATTTTTCGGGCGTCTACGAGCTTCCCGCTTTGTTCTGTTGACGAAATGTTTGTGAGTGACATACCCTTGCCACCAACACTTAAAGGAGTCGCAGTCTTCAGTAGCGTGTGCGATCTTCTGATGATATAGGCAATAATTAGGATACATCTCTATTCCACCGAGAGTGTTTTCTTTCGAGGGTGGTAGCTTCATTCCCATTGATATGGCTTTAGCAAACCTTTTCCTCATCTTGAATTTGTTTTTATCGGCAGCGGATGTCTTTTGATTTGATGGGAGTGCCTCGACTCTTTCGTCCAATCGGCGGTGTTTAGCTCCTTCCAGTATGGCCATTTCACGCTCTTGATTGGCTTTAACCTTCAGACGAATCTCATTCAGGAAGGCATTGATCATCTCATCTGACGGTTGTAGAGTTTCTGGTTCAGGGTTCGTCCTCTGCCTTTCGGTGCAAGGAGTCTCCTCATTGTCTTCAAACGAATGGGAAATCATATGACAGCTCGCCACGTATTCCTCGGATTCATCCGACGAACTCTTCCCCTCATCTTCTTCTTGAAAGACGTGGTTGAGGAACTCCTGGAGTGTGATGGGAGTCCGTGCTTTCTGGTTATATTCTTCCAGCGCGTCAATTTGTTTTTGTAAGTCCGTGCGCTCGTCGCCAGGCTTCACTGGCTTCTTGGATTTCTTCTTCTTCTTCTTCGAAGATTTTGACGGCTGGTTATGAGTGCTTGGGCCACTGCTATCGATCTTTTGAGTTGGACGCGGCTTCAACATTCCCTCAATGATCTGCGGTTCCAACGGGTTTTTCCATTTGATCGCTGGGCATGCCCGAAGATCGTTCAGCATTCTCTTTGTCTTAGGTGACAGCATAACCTCCCATGGGGTTTGTTCAACGAGAGAGCAAGTTGCCCCCGGCATATTCATCCTTTTAGAGGCGTGAGGTTGCGGCGGATTCACCTTCCACCTATCGGATAGCGCGAATTTGCCCTGTTGGTACTGGTCTTCGAGCCAACTTTTGAAGACGTAGCAATCTTCGATCGGATGACCTAGTACTCGGTGATAAGGGCAGTAGTTGGGCTCATTGATATCACTTGGTTGCGACGGACGTTTTGGATCCGGCAGATTTATGAGTCGGTTGCGCAACGCCAGCTCGAATAATCTTCGCGCCTTATCTCGGGGAAACGAGTAAGGACGTCCTAGTCTCTCCCCAAGGGGTACCTGCGGACGCATATTATTCTGACGAACAACCGGCTTCGAGTTACTCGGCTGTTGTTGAGTATTAGCGACAACAATCGCTTTTCCCTTCCCCTTTTCATTTCGGGAGTCCGGCTTTGGAAGAGGGGGTCTATGGCCCATCTGATCCATTTGCGCTAGCTTGTCAATCAAGGCCTGGAAGGTAGTCGGCTTGAAGAACATCATAAATTGCGAGATGGTTGCTTGCGGATCAAGGATTCCCACAAACATACCCATTGCAGGAGCTTCTTCAATGCGTTGCTCGCACTTTGACCATAAGTTCCGCCACCGTATAGCATATTGAACCCATGTCTCGCCTGGCCTTACCCTGGCATTAATCAGTGCCGTCATCGGGGTGCGTTCACTGGCGCTTGCAAAACGCTGGGTAAACAACAGCTCCATCTCCGCGAAGGTCTTGATAGAGTCGTTCGGGAGCTCAGAGTACCACTCGAACGCTGTATCTGATAAGCTTCAAACGAACTGGCGAAGTAACAGTTTATCATCGCCGCCAGTGTTGCCGCAGAGCGCCCTGAACTGGGCAACATGCTGGTGGGGATTGCCCGTCCCCTTATAGACATGGAACTTGGGAATTGTGTAGCCCGGCGGGTACTTAATCTGGTCGTACCAGCCCGGATACGGTCGCCCCGTTTTTACGACCTGACCGGCTGCTTCAGTCGCTTGATGAATCCGGATCTGCTGAGCTATATATTCGTCTAAGTCAGCTTTGAAGATCGCCTCCTCCTTGGCTGTCGACAGAGCCGGAGGAGGATTCGACGTTTCTCCCCTATCATCTTCAAGGATGATCGGGGGATCTTCAGCAGGGGAATCTTGCTGAATCATCATACCCACCATGTCTTGGAACAGGAGGGCCATTTCCTTTATGCTGGCTGCTTGTTCCGCAGCCTCTTTATCCTTCTTCTCCAATATCCGGCGAAGGAACTCCGCGTCAGTTTTTTGCTCCTGGCGTTCATCCGAGGACGTTTCGGGGCTTTCTTTTGGCCCAGTAAGTGCGGCCATTGCGTTCATCATCTCCTGGAGCTTTTGCTGTTGCTCCTGAGCCTTGGTCATTGACCGTGTAAGCGGTCTATGACCCGTGGATGCTCGGCTGTCTTCCTTTCCCGACGCCATGTATACTGTATGAACTGTTATGCCCCCGGACTTAGGGCGTTTAGGTTCACCATCTTTGGCATTTGCCGCGGGCACGGGGGTTTTCTCCGGCCTTCTTCTTTCGTGGGCCGTTGAAGTTGAAGGGGCCGTTGCAGTGGGCACCCTAGTGATTGTCGTCCTTTGCTGTTTAAGAGGACGGCCCTTTTTTTCTTGCACCTTTGCTCTTTTCTGTCGACGAGAGTGATCTGGGTCAATTACGGAGTTTTGAACTCTCCGCCAAACTCTATAAATTTTTGAGGACAGCCGTTGAGGGGGCTGTTCTTTCTTCGTTTCCGGAACTCTCTCCACGGACGGAGGAGATCTTTTCAATGTAGCGGTTGGAGAGTTCTTACGTACCCTCCTCAACAGTTCAAAGCTGTTCCCAGTTGGAACAGCAGCGTTGACTTCCACCTCTGGAGCCGGTGGAGTTAGCCCTGAGGGGGAGTTGCCCCCTGCCTTCCTCACTCATCGCCAATGGCGACGTCGAGCATGACGAGCCGTTGGGACTGGCTCGGAGATAGAGACAGCCTCTTTTTGCCCCGTGTCTGAATGAGGCGCCGCTGGTGTTAACCTCTCAAAGACTGAGGTTGTCCTTTGAGGGGTGATATTCAACCTGTCGAAGACAGATCCTCGTGCAGGGGCCGAAGCGGGAATAGTCAGCCTTGAAAAGACTGACTCTTTGACGGGAGAAGCTGCCTTAACGACTTCCGGAGCAGCGACTGTTGCCCTCCTTGGGATAGTCATTTTAGAGTTCACAAGCTTCTTGACAGGCCCTTCAAAGTTTTGATCCAGCTTCGCAAAGACAGAGGCTGTTGGCTTGGTAATGGACGACCCGTTGACAGGGGCCGTTGTAACAGTGAGCCGTTCGAAGACCGACTTCTTGTTCACTTCCGGTGCAGGCATTGGCATAGAGAAGCTTGAAGGCGGGATCATGGTCCCGAAAACAGGCCGGTGGTGGCCTGGGTCACCTGTTCAACCGGCAAAGCGAGGAAGGAGGCCGCTTGGGGCCCATATGCTACACCTCTAGGTGAGGTGGAGCGTCCGTTGCAGTGGCACTTCGAGCAGTTGGTGCAGTTAGAGGCCATGGATGCTTGGGTTCTGCGCCAGACAAAAGATCAAACCTTAGTGACTTGAAAATCCAAAGGCAACCGTTAACAAACCGCGATTGGTTCGCGAAGACGACACACGAAGTGTGGAGTGGAAAGAGGAAAAGGTCCCACCGGGCGTGCCAGAATTTATTCCCCTCCGAATGGCGGCGGCGACGTGAGGACGTCTTGCCTGAGATTCGGGGCAGATGCTATATGGTTTTATCCGTCTACCTCTCCGAAGATGCCAAGTTGATTTATGACACGGTGTATCGGAGGTTTAGACGGATGCGGCCGATGTAGCAGACTTCGTCAGATTCCCCCTTGCTAGAGAGGTTTTTGATTGTGGGGACGCTCTTTCCTGCAGGTGCAAGCCCCTGCAGTTAATTACACACCGCATCGCTGTAGCCACTTTCTCTTTCTCCAGAATTTCACTTCGTGTCGTGTGTATTTGTTTTGTTTGTGGTTGCCCGTGGATTGTATACGAAGACTGAGTAATGCCGTCGCCCGTAGGACGTGGATTAGTCCAAATCCGTATTGACTTAGATTTGGGTTTGGTGTTTTTAGTTTAAGGATACGTTAGCCGTGTTGAGGCTAAGATCAACTTAAACGTTCGTTAAGGATACGTTAGTCCTGTTTGAGACTAAGATCTACTTAACGTGGTGATCCATTTAAATATGGCCGTCGGGACTCCTCCCCTCTCTGACGTCGTTGAAGGATTACAACAATAGGTGTCAGAGGAGTTCGGAGATGTACCCTTGAACCGAAGTTGATTTGGAGTTTTATAGTCCATTTGAATGTTTAAGGATACGTTAGCCGTGTTTGGGGCTAAGATCAACTTAAACGGGACCGTTTAGATCCAGCAAAAGAGCATTTGGGGGCTCTATTGTTCCAGTTTAGGGACGTGGTGGTCTATCGCTAGTTTAGGGACATGGTGGTCCATGTTCCAGTTTAGGGACGTGATGGTCCATCGCCAGTTTAGGGACATGGTGGTCCATCATTAGTTTAAGGACGTTTCGGTCCATCGCCAGTTTAGGGACGTGGTGGTCCATGTTCCAGTTTAGGGACGTGGTGGTCCACGCCAGTTTAGGGACATAGTGGTCCATGTTCCAGTTTAGGGACGTGGTGGTCCATCGTTAGTTTAAGGACGTCTCGGTCCATGTTGATGTGTGGTCGTCGGGACCCGTCATCTCTCTGACGTCGTTGAAGGATTACAACGATAGGTGTCAGAGGAGTTAGGAGATGTACCCTCGGACCGGATGTAAATTGATTTTTAAGAGAGCAGCTATGCTCAATCAATTTAATTTGAGGACTTACGGCCATGATTGGGCTAAGTCCAGTTGAAAAAAGTTCAACACTTTTATTTGTTTTTATTTTTTGCTTGGGCTCTGCCCATAAAGAATGCAGAGCATCAATTTATTTTGGGCTCTGCTCATTTATGAATAATGTAGAGCATCAATTTTATTTGGGCTCTGCCCATTTATTGCTTTGCAATTTAATTAGGCCTACTAGGTCTTTTTGATTTAGGCCTGGCCCTTTAGGAAATGCATTGCATTTGTCAGGCGCTTTGCACCAATCAGAGAGCGCAAGCGCTTGTGGTGTTGACACGTGTCACGCAAGCGCAGTGCGCTGCGCCAATGCGTTGCGCTTGCGCTGCTGACACGTGTCGCGCTCTGGTGAGTTGCGCCAATTCCAGAGAGCAAGGCTCTATTTCAAAAGCGCATAGCGCAGATGGCTCAGATGCTGACACGTGGCGCTCTCTGGTGGCTTGCGCCAATCCAGGAGCGCAACAGCGCAGTTTGCAAGTGCAAGGCACTATAATTTGAGAATCTTTTTTAGAACCAATGGTTCATGAAAAAGTGCAAAGCACTGTTTGTTTTCTTGATCTAATTTAGATCAAAGGAAACAAGTTCCTGTTGTTTTTCTTATTTCAGAGAACCCGAGGTTCATAAAAAGTGCAAAGCACTATTTTTATTTGTTTTTTATTGAAGATCATCGATCTTGTTCTTAGATCAATGATCTATTAGAAGAAATTCTTCTATTTTAAAGGTTTTTACCTTTTTTCTTCTTGAGATTTCTTCAGAGTTCTCTCTATTTGAAATTTTTGATTTCTCACAAAATGTTGATACCTTTGAATTGAGGCCTAGGTTCCTTTTTATAGTGCCCATAAATTGGTTAAATTAGTTAAAGAGATCTTTTTCTGAGTGATTTGGGGAATTTTCCCCACCGTTGGATTTTTGATCCAAGGGCTTCTGTTCTACAGAAGAAAATCTTCTTGTTTTAACAAGAACAGAAAGATCTTATTAGAATTTTAATTCTTTTTAGCGTAAATGTCCCTGCGCTTGACACGTGTCGCGCAGCGCAGCGCTTACGCAGCTGTACTTGCGCAACTGCGCAGACACGTGTCGCGCAGACACGTGTCGTGCAGCGCAGCGCTTGCGCAGCTGTGCTTGCGTAACTGCGCAGACACGTGTCGTGCAGCGCAGCGCTTGCGCAGCTGTGCTTGCGCAACTGCGCAGACACGTGTCACGCAGTGTAGCGCTTGCGCAGTCGAAGCGTTGCTTCCTTTAGTTTTTATTAAAGAGCCTTGCTCTGATTGGACGCACTGCCTCGGGCGCTGTGCTGACGCATCAAATTCTGACATGTGGCGCGTTGCGCGCAGCGCACGGGATTTGAAGCATTGCTTCAAAATTTGAATTTTTGAAATTCAAACAGAGCCTTGCTCTGATTGGGGGATACAAAAGCGTTGCTTCATTTCCCGCCTTAGAATTTGAACAGAGTTTTGCTCTGATTGGGGTAAACACCCATCATTATGATAAGTATGGTGTGATTCTCATACATCCATGTCTCATGTATCATCTAGCATGACACAAAAGAATGTATATTAATATATATCACATATACACTAAGTGTACACAAGTGAGAAAAAGAAATCTTAAGTGAGCTAATATTAGTTAATGTAAGTTAATAAATCAAATATACAATTATACATTAAATTATTAAATCAACACTTGATTTAATAATCCAGATATATCACATACAACCGACTAATATCAAATATATCAACTTATTGAATCAACACTTGATTTGACAGCCCGGCTATATCACATATAACCGACCAATATCACATATCACGAGAATAGAATACGGTATCGTATACACGTATTAATCTCGGTCTCGCACATATCACATGTGCTCTATTTCGTTTCGCCTGAGCCAGGAAACCACTGTGTAGGACTCTAAAGACTCATCAATATGCCGGCAGTAGGTGGTGATCATATCAGTCACTCACAAGCCGTTAGCGGCCTGCTAAACGTAATGGCCACCCGGGTATTGAGCGATCAGAAGATCAACAAACAAGCCTGCTCATACTCCTATGAATCCAATCAGTAACACTACCGTACAGTCTGGTCTCTTCGTCAGATATGTCGCATATCACAACCTCGGGGTTGTAAACGTCAGACCCCAATAGCCTGATAAGTCATGCCGATGTGAGGCTCATAACGGTTCGAGAAACTACTGATAACACTTACCAGTAAATCTCAGCAACCCTGACCAAGGATTTCCTGTTATGGCCAATCGAGCATAGCGCAACATCAATCCTCAATACCGGGAGAGACGAAATCCCCTCCTATCGCTCATTGCCACCATATGACTCGGGACTGTACCTAAAAACCACCGTTTGCACGATCTCTTGAACGTGGTAAGGTGGAAATCAAAGCACGGTGGGAACCACACAAGACTCTATGACGATCTCGGGTCGATAGACTAACCTGTACCAGTGTCACCAGAGAACTGCTATCTGACGATAGGTATAATACCATTTAGGAGTTCTCGGCGAGTCCGTTCAGTGTACCCAGTCTCCACTGGGCACCCGTATACCTTCTCTGATGTCAAACACCAATAGATGTGGGATCATCCATCGCCCATCATATGGGTCAAGAAGCGTATACGCCAGTCTACTCTGGAATATCGATACCCCATCTCGATACTCCCATGACTAGGAACAATTGAAGTATGTACTTACTGACTACCTCTGCCCCACTAGTATGATTTGCATCATAATCCTGGTGGTCAAGTACTCATCCTAAGGGTTTTATCAACATGTAATAGAAAGACAATAAGTGTACATGTTAAGATAAAGAGCAATCATATAGCATACTATCATATCGAGCAAGAAAGTCTTCCCTATATATGTCCAAGCATCATATATGATATACATCACATATATAATAATGGCCTCTAGGGATACATATAACTAATAATCTCCCATTTGCACTAAGGTCATTTGTTGTAGTATCTCATACTCAACGCCCCATAAAAGTCTCTCTAGGGAAAGACCTTTGTGAGTGGATCCGCTGTGTTATCCTTCACGTCAACTCTCCTTACCTCGATCCCTTAGAGATCAACCATCTCTCTGATCAGGTGATACTGTCCTCAGAATATGTTTGGATGGCTGATGGGACCGGCGTTCCTAGGACAAAGCCACAACTCCATTATTGTCACAATAACAGTTATTGGACGCTCAATGGTAGGAACCATGTTCATCTCATGAACAAGAAATATCCAGACATCCATTTTGGTAGTATCATTGGTAGCGATGTATTCAGCCTTTATCGTCTACTTTGCCACGGTATCTAGCTTAGAACTCTTTCAACATACCGTCCCTCCACTGAGTGTAAAGACAAAGCCCGAGACTGACTTTCAGTTGACCTTATCACTCCGGGAGCTCGAATTAGTAAAGGACCCCCACTGGAGTTCACCGTTTCCAAACCCCAAGAACATTTCTTTAGTGCTTCTCAAGTACTTAAGAATGTCCTACAAAGCTGTCCAGCGATTCTCCCAAGATTCGATTGATTCCTGATCACTACACCTAGTGAGTCAGCTACATCTGGACTGGTGCATAACATCGCATACATGATATAGCCTATTGCCGAAGCATATGGTATCCCTTGCACACGAGCTCTCTCCAAATCAGTCTTGGAAGACATCTTTTTGGAGAGAATGATTCCTGAGTAAGCGGGCGAACCACCACGCTTAGAATCATCCATACTAAACTCCTTTAGTACGGTGTTAATGTAACTGGATTTGGGACACTCCCAACATCCACTTAGATTTATCACTATAGATCATAGTCCACAAGATGTAGTAGGTATCATCCAGATCTTTCATGGAGAATCCTCGTGATAAGAGGAGTTTGACCGAGTGTAGCATAGGAAACCATTTCCTATCAAGAGTATGTCATCTACGTACAATACGTGGAAGACAACCTTACTCTCTACAATTTTCTTGTATATACAAGGTTCATCTACCTTTTTGATGAAGTCAAACTCTTTGACTGCCACATCAAAACAAATGTTCCAACTCCGCGATGTGTGCTTTAATCTTGATGGACTTAAGTATAGCCACTGGAGAAAAAGATTTTATCATAAACCACACTTGGTTGAATGACGAGAACCTTTTACTACAAGTCTAGTTTTGAAAGTCTTAACTTTTCCATTTACACCAAGAATCTTCTCAAGATCCATTTGCTCCCAATGGGTTTTACCTCTTTAGGTGCAATATTCAAAGCCATACTTTGTTGGTGTACATTGATTCCATCTTTTATAGCATAGCATCCAGCCATTTTACAGAGTCCCCACTCGTGATGGCCTGCCTGAACCTTAGTTGGGTCATCATCTACCATGATGCAATTCTCGCTCCACCGTCACCGAGAAAACCGTAGTATCTCTTAGGTGGATGAGGAACTCTGCCAGATTCGCGGAGAGGCTGAGGTTCGTTGGAGACTATTGAATTCTTTGGTTTCACCAAATTATCAGTTGTTAGTTTGTCCAGCTGGAACTCCTTCCAGTTCTACCTTATGACCACTAATTTCTTCATAAGAAATTCCTTTTCTAAAAAGGTGGCATGCTGAGAAACAAAACACCTTTTGCTCCTCAATGGGGTAGAAGATATACCCTCGCGAATGTTCGGGATATCAAACAAACTTATACAGAATTGATCCTGCCTCGAGTTTGTCCGGATTTTGCTTTTCAACATAGGCCGGATAACCCCATATCTTAACTCGTTTAAGACATGCTCTCTTCCCATACCATATCGCATATGGAGTGGTAGGCACTGATTTGGTTGGAATCCCATTCAATAGGTATGCAGCTTCTCAAGTGCATAACACCAAAAGGAAACAGGCAACCCAGCAGTACTCATCATAGAGCGCACCATATCTCATAGGGCGCGATACCTCCGCCCCGATACACCGTTGTGCTGTGTTGTACACGAAAGAGTAAGCTGAGAGAGAATCCTATTCTCCTTTTAGAAAATCCAAGAACTCCATGCACAAGTATTCTCCTTCTCGATCACATCGAAGTACTTTAATACTACTACCCATCTGGTTCTCAACTTCAAGCTTATATTCCTTGAATTTCTCAAAAGTTTCAGACTTGTGTTTCAACAGGAACATATGTGCGAATCTTGAGAGATGATCAGTGAATATAATGAAGTACAAGGAACCAACTCTGGCATTTGTAGACATAGGACCGTATACATCACCATGCATCAGTCCCAAGAGTTCAATAACTCTAACTCTGTTTCCAGTAAATGGAGTATTGGTCATTTTACCTTTGAGACAAGACTGGTAAGTATCATAAGATGAAAATTCAAATAAATTCTAATATTCATCCTTATGTAACTTAGTTAGTCGTGTCGCATTAATATGACCTAGTCTATAATACCACAAGAAGGATTCGTTCATTTCTGAACTACTCCTCTTGTGTGTGTTCTATATATTTTGAATTGTGGTTTGATTTAGAACATATATGCCATTTCATAATGTGCATGATCCAATCAACTCTTGATTAAGGAAAATGTTCACAATATTATCTAACAATACAAAATTATATCCTTCTTTAACTTAATAAAGAATCTGATATAATGTTGTATTCGGTATCTAATAACATTTGTTCAGAATCAATGTATTTACCATTTGGTAATACAAGGTGATATTTGCCAACTAACTTGGCTGCAACAATTGCACAATTCTCTAACACTTAGAGACGTATTACCCAATCCCAGTTCTCTACCTATATGTAGCCCATGTAACAGATTACATATATGGGATCCTGATCCGGTATCTTATACCTTGAACGTAGAGGAATACTGAGAAACAGTTCTCGGTAATGAACACACCCGAAGAATATGCATTAACATGCTTTTTTCTCGATTGGGTCGTGTGGAAATCTGGATATTCCCCTATTTCCTGCTCGACTTATAACAATTATAAGATAGAGCGGAACCAACGTTTCCCAGCTCAGTATAATAAGCAGGTTCGATTAATACATCCATATTATTATCTTGATTAAGACATGACATGGTCGCTACCAGAAGAGAGAGAGAAGAAAACACTCTGCGTGCGCTCTTGCAAGATTAGATTGGTTATTATTTTATCTAATCAGGATGACTCCCACTGTTTTTATCAGATCTTCCTTCAAACCCTAAAAGTTAAGACTAGCCGGGATTAATTACACCCTACAAGTTCGCCAATCTTTTGGCCAGGCCAGTGTCGGTGCTTTGAGAGAGGTTCCCCGTGCTTTCGCACGGACCTAATTAAAATAAACCTCATTTTCCCAGGGGCGTAACCCTGTTAACACTTTTCTAGACACCTTCTTGATCGGCTAATTGTAATGTGCAAAACTCTTCCAGGAGTAACTCTTACTCGCAGTGGGTATCGGGATCCAACTATCTCATAGAAGGTATGCAATCTCATTGCAAATTTCAACATTTGAAATTCCTGATAATATTTTGCCCTTAGCGTCCTATGACCTTGACGAAAGCCAACAAACCATAGTCCGCTAGTCAAGTTCAACCCGTACATTTCACGATTGAATTAAACCCATCCGCACGACTCTTGACGAAAGCCAACAAAGTCGTACGACTACCCTAATCCAATCGCATCATATGCAGCAGATAAGCAGTAAGTAGCTACCGCACACTACGCCTTGACGAAAGCAAACAAACGTAGCACGAATACTAAATACTATTTATCTGAAATGATGGAGGGCTACGACAGGTTTTTAAGAAAATCTTTTGCGTAATGAACTTGATATCGTTGAAGAATCGAATGATTTTGAAAAGGAGTGTTTTTTGTGGCTTTTACTAGTTTTGCTAAAGAGCCCACTCCCGGTGAAGGGATCTCGGCTCTTTCCTCATCGAATGAGGTGCTGGATATTTCACAAATACCACTATGCAAAGCATGAACTAAAAAAGCAATAAAAAACAAAACCGAGTGGGTTGTAGCATCTGCCAGTTTTGATAAAGAGGTCACTCCCGGTGAAGGGATCTCGGCTTTTTCCTTATCGAATAAGGTGCTGGATATTCTACAAGGAATACCACTATGCAAAGTAAGAACTAGAGCTACCAGTTTTTAAAACAAGATTCTGCAACATTTTTAGGTTTCTTTTCTTTCATTAATCTCATTAATGAAGTCCCATCAATTATGCTTCCTAAGCATAACAGAAGAAACAAAAGCAGCAATAATTATTATATATTATATATATAATATAATTATTCGTCTCAACATATCAAGTGATCACATCACAGAATATTAGCAGCAGAAGAACACATATGAAATATTAGATATACTAGGAATTCTATGTTTTAAATTAAGCCAGTAAAAAACGCGGATTCCACGGTCGTGATGAATAGCCAAACCCACATCCCTAGACCCTTACGAGAGCGGCAAGCAACCCTCCCAATTCTAGAGTTAGGAGACCCGGTCTCGACTCCTCGAGATGGTCTCCCACTGGACTCTAGAACCCGGTTACTTGTGCTCCCCTCCTTGGATCATCTTAATGCGGAAAAGTAAATAATATACATCAATAGTGACATTTTCCTCAACCCGGAAGTGCCCTAATAAAAGAATATTACATACAAGTCTTTTATATGAATGAAAATGAAAAACTCTCATCTCACATAAAAAACCCCGGTTATTCAAAACACGGCGATCCAATATAACATATCATAGCAACACATAACATCACATTTCATTAACGTAAGTAAATATGCGTATCCCAATTGTCGTTAACATATAGCAACGAAACTGGCGATACACCACATATTACACTTACGGTCGCAGAAAAAAAGTGAAAAACTACAACAATTGGAATCCGCAACCAACTTAGATATCATAAACCCAATGTATCACATACTTTTGGATTTCATGCCTAACCAAATGAATTCCTTAGACATCGCATGCCTAACAATTATAAACCCCGCAGTCTCGATATTGAAAACACTTTTCAATAACCAGTCGGGTAATTCAACAAGATTCTCAACAACCTGATCGAATGCTCGTCGGAAACTTTAGTAGACGGCCGCACCTCCGATGCCGTCGACGAAGTGCATTTAGGAGGAACACCACGGCCGCGAGCACCCTGACGGATGGTTTTGGCAACGGGGTTCTCCTATAGTCACTTGGTCGGGGCTATGGGACGTAGCTATCTAGTAAGGTTACTCGGCGAGTATCTATGTACACTACGTGATTGCGACGGACTTTTGATCCACATCGAAATCCCGTGGCAACCGATCACTTGAGACTAAATTGCTAGATTTATAAAATTCAAAATAGTTTTTACAAAACTAAATATTCTGGATTCCAAGTATTGTATCACAATCACAGATAGTTAGACAATGTTAAACTTTTCGATCGAGTCAATAAACACCAACAAATTCCCGGAGAGCTCAACACTTAAGCACAGTTTAAAAAATACCTAGAACATGCCACAGCACCTATAGACCAATCGTAGAAGGGTCAACCCTTGCCTCACCTATGGCGCCGCGGAACTACCACAAACCCTAGGGTTTGGTGGCGGTTCCGACGGTCACAGAATCGAGTCAGGGTTTCGTTCTTCTAGAGGGTCCATAGAATCACCTGCATGATATTCTAAAGATTTTAAACTTGGAAAAATACAACTCTTGGAAAATTTCCAGCGAGGGAGAAAATGGGTTATTGATATCCGTTCGAACTTTTTAACGTCGTCTAAATTACCCGAAATGATGTTAGAATTATGACTACGAAGCACTCCGAATTGCCTTTACATTAAAGATAACATCACATGCAATCTCAGTAAAAACAAGCAACACCTGAAGCAACAAAACCCAGAGACTGGAACACCACCCAAAATTGAAGCCCAAACTCAATAGAAAATCCGGCCAGGCCGGTCAAAACCACACATGTCGCCGGGTCAAATCTGGTGAGGAGGGCTCAAATTTCTGTGGTGTTCATGTTACATCTCATATAACATTCTGCAATTGCTTAAAAAAATTTAGACACTCTGAAAATTTCGACAGAAACTAGGTTTTTGTTTCGAGTGTTTCGGAATTGTTTCGGTTTTGTAATTCTACAAATATAGTCTAATTCTCTAGCATGGCTCTGATACCACTGCAGAGTTCTCTAGGGTCGCCGCTGGGTTTCGGGAGGCATCGACCATGCCGTTTTTAAAAATTGGCGTGCTAAAGAACCCTATCCTAGAATCTTAACTAGAGAATTAGACGAAACTAGAATGTAAACATCTTTACATCTAAGTGAATAAGGAATACAATATTTGTAGATCAGTCCTTCACTTCATAAGCTCCGTGTAATAGTCCCTTCGCTCCAAGTAGTGATCTCCCGGACTCTAGTGAGGCTCTACAAGGTGAAATGAACAAGCTTGCTTGAAATCTTTGAAGTCGAAGATGATCTAAGTCGAGAAGACACTAACCCAAGCTATCTCTTCACTAAGTGATGAACTAGTGAAGAAACAACCCAATCTAAATGGCTAGTCTAGAATATGTTGATGAAGTAGGAATTTTGCTCACTTTAGAAATTATTTTCTCACTCATTTTCTTCACCTTCCAAAAGCTAGAGAGCTTGAGGAAGGAGATGAAGAAAAACAACCATGGAGAGAAGCAAGTGAAGAAAAATGAATCAAGTTGTGAGAATAGCAACCATGGGTGAGATAATATCTCATACTAACTCATATAGAGACTTAACCATGGCTTGGGATAATGGTTGGGTTAACAAATATCTCAAGTAAAACAAAATTAGTGGACTAAGTCAATGGTCACTTCAAGCTTCTGCAAGCTTCTAACCATGTGACTAATTTCCAACTAATTTTGATTTACTTTAAATAAATAAAACCCATCATTATGATAAGCATGGTGTAAGTCTCATACACCCATGTCTCATGTATCATCTAGTATGACACAAAAGAATGTACATTAATATATATCACATATATACTAAGTGTAAACAAGTGAGAAAAAGAAATCTTAAGTGAGCTAATATTAGTTAATGTAAGTTAATATATCAAATATATAATTATACATTAAATTATTAAATCAACACTTGATTTAATAATCCGGCTATATCACATACAACTGATTAATATCAAATGTATCAACTTATTGAATCAACACTTGATTCGACAGCCCGGCTATATCACATATAACTGACCGATATCACATATCGCGAGAATAGAATACGGTATCGCATACACATATTAATCTCGGCCCCGCACATATCACATATGTGCTCCTACTTCGTTTCTCTTGAGCCAGGAAGCCTCTGTGTAGGACTCTAAAGTCTCGTCAATACGCCGGTAGTAGGTGGTGATCATATCAGTCACCCACAAGCCGTTAGCGGTCTGCTAAACGTAACGGCCACCCAGGTATTGAGCGATCAGAAGATCAACAAGCAAGCCTGC
Organism: Agapanthus africanus; assembly: GCA_030015575.1. Classification (NCBI taxonomy): domain Eukaryota; kingdom Viridiplantae; phylum Streptophyta; class Magnoliopsida; order Asparagales; family Amaryllidaceae; genus Agapanthus; species Agapanthus africanus. The sequence continues at coordinate 718,517,925 of CM057337.1, forward strand.
TCATACTCCTGTGAGTCCAATCAGTAACACTACCGTACAGTTCGGTCTCTTCGTCAGATATGTCACATATCACAGCCTGGGGGTGGTAAACGTCAGACCTCAATAGCCTGATAAGTCATGCCGATGTGAGGCTTATAATGGTTCGAGAAACTAATGATAACACTTACCAGTAAATCTCAGCAACCCTGGCCAGGGATTTCCTGTTATGGCCAATCGAGCATAGCGCAACATCAACCCCCAATACCGGGAGAGACGAAATCCCCTCCTATTGCTCATTGTCTCCATGTGACTCGGGACTGTATTCAAAAACCACCGTTTTGCACGATCTCTTGAACGTGGTAGCTGGAAATCAAAGCATGGTGGGAATCACACAAGACTCTATGACGATCTCGGGTCGACAGACTAACCTGTACCAGTGTCACCAGAGAACTGCTATCTGACGATAGGTATAATACCATCTAGAAGTTCTCGGCGAGTCCATTCAGTGTACCCAGTCTCCACTGAGCACCCGTATACCTTCTCTGATGTCAAACACCAATGGACGTGGGATCATCCATCGTCCATCATATGGGTCAAGAAGCATATGCGCTAGTCTATTCTGGAATATCGATGCCCCGTCTCGATACTCTCACGACTAGGAACAATTGAAGGATATACTTACCGACTACCTTTACCCCACTAGTATGATCTGCATCATAATCCTGGTAGTCAAGTACTCATCCTAAGGGCTTTATCAACATGTAATAGAGAGACAATAAGTGTACATGTTAAAATAAAGAGCAACCAGATTGCATACTATCATGTCGAGCAAGAAAGTTCTCCCTATATATGTCCAAGCATCTACTATAATATACATCACATGTATAATAATGGTCTCTAGGGCATACATATAACTAACAGAGAAAACATGTTGGAGTGCAACCATCTTATCTGTCATTTTGTCACGGATGAAGTGGCAATCTATTTCGATATACTTGGTCCGCTCATGAAAAACTGGATTCTCAGTAATGTGGATTGCGGCCTTGTTATCACAAAAGAGTGTAGTCGGAAGAGAAGAAGAAACCCTAAGAACTGTCAGAAGGGATGTAAACCATATCAACTCAGCAACTGTATGCGCCATAGATGTATATTCAGCCTTGGCAGAAGAACGAGCCACTACATTTTGCTTCTTACTCCTCTACGTAACCAATTTTCCTCCCAAAAATACAAAATAGGCACTAGTAAAACGATGACTATCAAAAGATCCAGCAAAGTCAGCATCTGCAAAGGCTGCGAATGACAACGTAGATAATGGTTTATAGAGAAGACTCTGTCATGGAGAACCTTTAATATATTTGAGAATATGCTCAATTGTCTTAAGGTGAGAGGTCAAATGATTCTGCATATACCGACTCACTGTACTAACGGCAAAATCATTATCATGACAAGCGACAGTGAGGTAAATAAGTTTCCTAACAAGATGTTGATATCGTCCTGAGTCAAATAGTGAAGAATTCGAGAGAAAGCTCAATCAAGATAGCTTGACTGAGGAATCCATAGAAGTGTTTACTGGTCTAAATCCTAAAAATCTTGTCTCAGATAGAAGATCAAGTGCATACTTGCACTGAGAAAGTTGTAATCTACCAGAGTTCTACGACACTTTAGTGGCCCAAGGTCCTTGGTATGAAAATGTAAAGCCAAATTTTCTTTCACTTAGGAGATACCAGCAGAATCATCTCCAGTAATGATAATATCAACATATACCAGCATAATTACCTTGCTCTGAGGATGATTATGTGTAAAGAGAGATGTGTTGGTGTGACTGCATTTGAAGCCAATCTGTCGTAGAATTATACTAAACTTTTCAAACCAGGCACGCGGTGACTGTTTTAAGCCGTATAACAATTTATGTAGAAGACAAACTATAGACTCCCCTAGTCGCTTAAAGCCAGGAGGCTACTGTATATAAATAGTCTCCGAAAGATCACCATTTGTCACACCCCGTTTCCCAGAGTGCGCTAAGATCGGCACGTGAGAGAGCCAACCATGCTACCTGTGTCTAGGAAATATCCCTCCACAGTCACATTACGGCTGCCTATAAGATATCAAGAACAGTAAAACATAAACTAACTAGTACATGTCCATTTGCCAGAATAAAAGAGTCAAGAAATATATATGCGGAAGCAATATATCCAATAAACAGTAACATCTGGAAATACGTCCTAAATACGGGCTCACATTAGGAAATAAAGCTGCGGAAAGAAAACTAAACTATCACTAAGCATGATCAACACTGCTCGGCTTGATGGCTAAAGTACTCCTGGTCAGTCTGCGACAGAGATAGAGAAACTGGGTCTTGCAAAACCCAGACGTCAGTGCGTCATAATATCAAACAATAAATAAATAACCAGGATGCAACGAGATATGCAGGCATGAATATAAACGATAACATGAATATAACAAGTACACATGGATATGAAACAGCGAGGTGTATATGTGTATGTGAAGTGTGTAAGTCCATGTCACGCACCCTACGAACTTGCGGGGAGGCGGAATATATGAAAAACGATTATCAAAGCTTCGTAACACGGACTTGAGCGCATGAATTGTATCTAAACCGTTACTAGCAAACTACGAGAGGTTTAACTACTCGAATTCGAAGTTATACCTCACGTTACTTATCCTTCGGGTCTTCATCGCTGTCCTCCACTCCTCGTAGGCTCCTTAGAACATCGGCACCTCAACGGCCTCCTCGAGTCAAAGACGATCCACCCGAGAGCTCCTACGCCAAGCTTGATCTCTAACTTGAGATAACTAGGTTGCTCAAAGTGCTAATCTAAGCTACCTAGGGGATATAGAGTGAGGTTATGGATGTATTAGTCTAGCTAACCCTTGATCTCAACACATGAGAGGTTGAGATTAGGGTTAGGGTTTCAAGAATGAGAGAGCTTGAGGAGAGAGAAGGTGATGATAAGAATGAGAATGAATAATGAGTTCATTTGAATATATATCAACCATAACAATTTATCAAATAAATAATATGTATGATTAATCATCATGGTTGATGCATTCACCTTGTGTGATTCATCACATGAGTCATAAGCTCAATAAATGAAGCATTAACTCTAAGGATGAATCACACAAATGAGTCATTAAGCAATAAATGCTTATGCCACCTTAACCCCCAAGTCACCATGCTTCTAGAAGCTTCCCGACAAATTACGAGAACGCCCCTATAATCCGTGAAAACACGGAAAAACTTTAGACTGTATAAATCTAATAACCCGATACTAGAATCTGGCTTAAACCAAAGCCGGCTAGTAAAAACTGTCCGAACGTCGTACGTGCGTAAACAGACGTATGCGTCCGAACCCTTGTCGTAAAACCATACGACCTCTATATCGTTTCGCTTGGAGCAGGGAAACCCTCTGTGTGGGACTCTAAAGACTCGACACTACGCTGGCAGTGGGTTTAACCACAGACCGCAAGCGACACTAGCTGTACGTAATGGTCCCCAGGTAGATGTCGATAAGAAGGCCGATGAGGAAACCCATCCGAACTCCTACTGAGCCTGACGTGACAATCTCCGTACAGTCTGGTCTGTTCGTCTAAGACTATCACATATCTAGCCTAGGTGGCGGCAAGCGTCAGTCCCCTAATAGCGGTATAAGTCGTGTCGGAGCGTAGCCCATTACACCCTGAGAAACTACTGGAACCTACCAGTAAATCTCGCTTGCCCTGGCCAGGGACTTTGCATAATGGCTCTCTGACCCAGCGCGATATCAACTCCCAATACCGGGAGAGACGAATCCTGTCTAACCGCCACTGCCTCCAAGTGCTCGGGACTGCACCCAACTGCTACCTGTTTGCACGACTCCTTTGAGCCGTGGTAGGGTAGCAATCTAAGAACAGCGGGACACACTCGAGGCGAAGTAGCAGTGTCAAGTCTGCGGACTATGCTGTACTCATGTCACCTGGGAACTGTTAACTGACGATGGGTATAATACCAACCAATCAGTTCCCCTGCGAGTCCTGTCCGGTGTACCCGTAACCTAACGAGCACCTGTATACTATTTCCAGTACGACGTACTGATGGCTGTGGGACAGACCATCTCCCCAACTGGGATGAGAAGCGTACACACTTAGTCTACTCCGGAATATCGATGCCCTGTCTCGATAATCCAATGACCAGGGACCTGTATAGGATGTTGCTTACAGACTACCCAGCCCCCACTAGTGTGACTGCCATCACAACGCTGGCAATCAAGCAAAGATCCTATGGGCTCTACTAATATGTATAAGTGATACGTTACAAGAAACATATGCACATATTAAAGTAGACACAAACCAAGTAGCATACTACTATTTTTAGCAAGACTGTTATATACAACTGTGAATATCCCAAGCTTCCATTAAGTAATATACAACCTAGTATGATACAATAATGGCTCCTAGGGCATATACACTAACAAAGTGCGGTGAGTAATCTAAACCGTGCTACTGGGTTATCTATTCTAAAGTTATTTGAAACTAATTGATGTACTCCTCATGTAACCCAAAAGAATATGCCCCGTTACCCCGGGACCACGTATCAAGATGTATGAACCAAGAATGGTTATATCCCGTTACCCCCCGGGACCATGGATTAAGTAGTAAGAATCACGAATGACTATGTCCTGTTACCCCCGGGACCACGGATCAGTAAGAATCATGAATGATTTTGTCCCGTTACCCCCCGGGACCGCGGATCAGTAATAATATCCTTTTTAATTACACTCGGTTACACCTTTGATTTCCCTATACCTCCAACGTTATGTGTTCAAGTCGGGTATTGATAAATATGGAGCTAATGCCAACACAGGATCAAGCAGGTATAGGTTTTGTCTAAAAAGAAAACAGAATACGTCCGTTAGGACGACAAGTCAGGATTGTCGGCATTAGTAACAAAATCAGGTATCAAGTCAAGTAGTGTATCAGGGCATGTCAGGTAATGCATATGTATCAAACGGATGCCCAAGGTAAAATTGTAGCACGTATCGAAACACGGTAAAACACGGATGCACAAGTAATAATCAGTGATATCATATTATAAGTCTATGAGTCGTATGATGCACACTAGCAAGCATGGGATATGAATATAGCAGTAACATGAAGTAATGAGGTTCTGTCATGCAACTAAATATGTAATATACGGTACGGATACGAACAGATATCGTAAAAAGGGTAAACTGTAACAGGGATGCACAGTGCAATATACATGTGATATTTTTATTTATATGGATGCAAATATAATAGCATAGCATGTAGCAAGATAAACTTGCCTGATCGGATCTCACGACGGGTACGTACGCCGTGTCCGACGTCGGGTAAACGTCGCGATGCACACACGTGTACAGAACAGAACCAAGCTATACAAGAACGTGACCATGCTGGGTGAGGATGTCTGCTGGGTCACCCGGATCGTCGGCGACGAGCACGGCTCTAGCGATCACTGCGATCAAGAAACCAAGAAGAAGAAAGAGAAGAAAGAAGAAGAAGAAGAAGAAAGAAGAAGAAGGCTGTGTTCAGGGTGCTCTGGATTCAGAGACGAGGCGAGGGAGACGTCGACGATAGGCTTTTCGGTGAGGTTTCACGGCAAGGCAGGGGTGTGGGTTCTTGATGTTAGATCGGGTTGCAGGGGTCGGGGATCTTGGTGTTCTTGTCGTCAGGGATGCAGGGAAGTGGAGGAAGAAGAGGAAGTGGTAACGAGGGTGTGGGGCGATCGGCGGTGAGGTGGTGACGGCGTGGCTTGGGTTCGGGTGTTGGGTTGTTGCGGGAATGTGGGTTCTTGTGGCAGTGGGTTCACAGGGGAGCGGCGTCGTGGGGAGAAGAGAGGGGTGAGGTGAGGTGGTCGAGGAGGAGAGGAGGCGAGGTCGAGGGTGGAGGCGGCGTCGGCGACGTGCGGGTGAAGCTAGGGTTAGGGTTTCGAGTCGGAGGCAAGGCGGGAAAAGAAACGATGAAGGTGAAAGAGAGGAGGAACGTAGGGAGTGGGTTTAAAAAGAAAGGATATATAAATAAATATGAGAGAGATTGAGAGGAGTTAGGATTAGAATTTTAGAAAATATTTAGAAAATATTTTTTTTAGTTAAAGAAATATAACTCGTATAAACAGTTTAAATATTTTCTAATACAAAAATATTCCAAAATATGCCCGGCTTGGGTCTAAAATTACGGTTTGAAAATACGGATAATATACGTGTCAATCAAAACCAAAATGCGATGTCCGGTTAAAGAAAATGCATACCCCCAAGAACGGATACACGTAGTATGCATGTATCGATCCAAACGAGTCCGTTTCACTAAACGAGACGAGAACACGATGTACGGATGCAACCACAGGGTCAGGGGTATGATCACTATTACAATAAAGGGTTGCTCCTACGGATTTATACCCGTAGGGGCAAAAAAATACCCCATAGGTGTAAAGGCCGCAGGTGCAAGTCTTCACCCTAAACATTTCCCTACGGAGTAATAATTGCCCCTACGCTTTTATCCGTAGGGACATGTATCCCTACGGATTACTCCGTAGGGACTGATAAATATTTTAATTTATTGGTTTATACAATAAAATAATTGCCCCTACGGATGTATCCGTAGGGCCTGATAGTTTCCCCTACGAATAAATCCCTAGGTTCAGATAAATGCCCCAACGGATAAATTCATAGGGGCAAGTTTTACTGAGTCCATAGGGACAAAATATCAGGTATCTTGATATTTTATCCCTATGGCTAACTGTGTACCTACAGATTAATCCGTAGGTGCAACAGATGGCCCTACGGATTAATCCGTAGGGACATAATATCAGGTTTTTTTAAAAAGGGGCTTCTTGTTTTTCCCCCGCCCTGTGCACAATAATATATACATCATATAACCAAATACAGAAATATTCATAATCAACATCTCACGCATAATATATAAAAGAAATAGACAAACAGAATACAATATCAAACTAAATCATCGTGAACAAGCAAACAACCACCAATATCGTTCCAAATTTATACAATATATATCAGATAAGTATATACATCCTCAAAAATATAAATAAAGCTACCCTAGCTCGGTCCAGGTCCTCCACCTCTGATAATCGTCGTAATCTGGCGCATCTGCTCCTCGGTGCAGCCCTGAGTTGTTAAAAACTCGACTAATGAAGGAGCGGACTGTGCGGGAGTCTGAGTGGGCTGTGGAGTTGCAGGAGCGGTCTGCGCAACCGTAGCCAAGGTAGTGACTTGCGGAGCCGCAGCCGAAGGAGATGCATGTGGAGCCGCAGCCGAAGAAACCTGTCACACCTATTAAATTTTGTGTGTAATAAACGAGTAAGAACGGTGTATTATATTTTAGTCGAGTTCGTATCATTATCAGGTTATTGCGAAACCCCAATCTAAGAATACTTAGGGACTTAGGCCTCGTTTGGGTATCTAGTTTGGAAAGCCGTAGTTTATTTTAATTAGATAGTTTTATGTAAGTATGATTAATCAAAGCTAAGTCTACAACCAAATAAGTTCAGGCTACTAATATTGCATATGTTACTATCTATAATGTGATATAATATTTTACTATTAAGTAGTATACGTATCATCTCATTCAACTCATCGACGGCGGTCTTTAAGGCGGCAACATCATGATCTAGACGTCGCTCACCGGGGGTAGGGGAAGTAACCGCCGGAGTAGAGTCCAACCTCATATAGGCACTGTTAGGACCCAGTCCCCGGTCTCTCTTCCAACCTTCGTGGTGCCCTCCGTGTACGGCGTCTAGGATTGGGGTCGCAGCATCGGATCGGTCTGTCCAGTAAAATCGATCCCCGATGCCTCCGCTTGCTCCACCGCCCGCTTCTACACCCGCATTAACCATTAAAATATAAGTATATCATTTAAATTTGAACTTTTCAAAACAAAAATTTCAAACTTGTTGGAATAAATATTAACACTTACGCAATACTCCTGGGTAGTGGTGTCGGGAAATCGAAGCTCGTCCATGGCGGGATCTGTCGAGGTGCCGTGGACGGCAAGATACGCGGTTAGCATGCTCGGTGTACCACCCTACGCCAGGGTCTGAGCTCTCTGCAATTCGCAAAAAATTTACATATATTATAAAATAACTCTTAATATTATATTATATCAAAATAGATCTATTGTAATTTACCGATGCCTCCGTAGCACGAGTAATGTTCCTCGAGCCACCTGTATAAGTGGGGCGACCCCTCTTCGCCGACTTTCTATTCTCTTTATTTTGATCGGCATGTTTCTGCACAACACATTCAGATTTAGTTTTCTAATTAAGCAACACAAAAAAATAAATTATATACTAAATAATGAATTACATTAAAATTACAAACCTGTTTGCGCTGAGAGTCGAAATATTGGCACAAGAGAGGCCATGTATCTACGTCGACTCTCGCAAAGGCCGGAGTATGTAGGAGAGCCGCTTTCTCTGCCTCAGGGGTCACCATCCATAGAAAATAGCAGTCGATTTTCAGCTTGTTTCTATTGTATCGGACCTTTGATTGCATATTCTTCATCAGGCCATTGTACAGAGCGTGAAGATCGAGCACTCTCTCAGGGTGATCAGTGTCGGGTACAGGCTGAAAGTCGTAATCCAATTGCAAATAAAAGTGTTAAATAATAATAAATATATTGGATAAGTCAAATAAAAATATATATTAATATCCGAGCCTGATCCCAGAAAAGGGCAAATGAGCGCCGGTGCCGATTGCCCCACTCAACGTGAAATGGATACTTCTTCATGAGACGGCTCCCATCCCCCATATACCGGCCGGACCTCTCGGCATAATCGCCGGTATAGCGATAATCGGGGGTAAAGAAGAGGGGGAATGCTGCCCCTTAGCGCTGTCGGGCCTCATGCTGTGGGACTGATTCGGCCCTCGAGTCCCCCTCTCGGGATGGGGCTGCCCTGCATCTACAAAAAAATCAAGACAATCAATATTAAGACAAAGTGGTATTAAGAAATCTAAGGTTTAATGAAAATTAAAGTGCGATATATACCTCCGGTGACAACAGCACGAGCCTGGGCCCGGCCAGCAGCATGAGCGGGACGATAGTTCCTCCGGTGAGGAACAGACGGTGACCTGGACGTGGACGCATCCCCTCCAACTAGAAAATAAAAATTGACGATAAAATTACATGAAGTTCGTGTTTATTTTTAGAGAATATGTAAAATGAATAAATATTTTATATTTATTCATACTAACCTGCAGACTGAGCGGAGGGTACAGAAGTGGTGGGAGTGGCCCCTGCGCCAGATGTGGACGCACCATCTATAATTAGACAATTAAAAATAGATTATATAAGTAATTGCAAAAAGAATGTGTAGATCAATAATATAACATTCTAAATTAATATGCATGCACTATAGGATATATAAACATACCAGCAGGTGCGGTGGTGGCCTCTGCCCGAGATGTGGAGGCACCACTTACAGCTAGACAATAAAAAAATGATTATCTAAGTAAGAGCAAAAAGAATGTGTGTATATTTATGATATAACCTTCTAAATCAATATGCATGAACTATAGGATATATAATCATATCTGGAGGTGCGGGAGTGGCCTCTGCCTCTGATGTGGACGCACCACCAACAGCTAGACAATCAAACATTGACTATATAAGCAATTTTGAAAAAAATATGCGTGTATATCTATAATATTACATTCAAAATGAATATGCGTGCAATAAACTTGGAGGTGTGGCAAAGTCCACACGGAAGGAGTCATCCGAACGGGTCTCCGATCGGGGTGCAAGGTTGTCCCTCTGAAGCTCCCTACGCAGCTCTCCGGGCGGCAGAACCGCTCTGCCTCTGCCTCTGCCGCGGCTGGTGCTCCTGCCGCCCCTCGCTGCTCCGGTCTTCGTCATCAAATCTAGATAAGAGTACAATCATTACATATGCATGCAATATATGTATAAATCGTAAAAATGTGAAGTAATAATATAATATTACTGATAACCTTTTTCGTTTCGTGGACGCGTTAGACATACCTACTTGGATTTCATCCTCGATATCATTTCTAACTCACGTAACTTCACGATCAGCCGAAGACAATCCGTCTTTTGAAACAGACGGTCGGAGCACTCTAAGTCTTCTCTCTTCTTCTTCTTCATCGCTGTCCTCCATACGATCCTCGAATTCTAGGACATCGTAAACATCCCTGGGTTTCCAACGGCATACGACACTCCATCCCGGGTGCTTCAAGCACTGTGAGTAGTATACATGGAACGCTTGGTCCGGAAAGATAAATGGATCGTCCTGACCATAAAATCGAAATGTGTTCACACTAGTTAATCCATATTCATCTTTCCAAGTCCCGAGATTGTTTCTCCACTTATCCGTATCGGTTCATGTATCGAAATGTGTTCACACTAGTAAATTGGTCTTCTAGCATCATTCATGAACTTTTCATACTTATCCGCCCGCGGTCTTTGACCGGAAGGAATGTCATCTTCGGTACGAATACTATCACCTAGGGCAGCCTCTACCATATCCTCCATTTCTTCTCCTGGAAAGAAATTACCGTCTTCTTCTTCTGCCGCATTACCGTCTTCTCCTTCTTCTTCTGCCAAATTACTGTCTTCTTCTTCTCCTTCCCCGTGATATAGCCAAGTTGTATATTGTCTAGTAAAACCATGTTTAACGATATGAAACTCTACGAATTCTACCTTCTGCCAGTACTTATTCCCACATCTATCGCACGGGCAGAGAATCTTCTTTAACACGATCTTATTATGTGCGCGTGCAAATTCAATGAAAGCAGCAACTCCTGCTATAAACTTAGGTTGCATACGTTGTTGCCAATCCACGTGTATCCAGTTCTTAACTCTGATATACTAATGGGCCATGTTAGACTGTATAACATATAAAATATAGGTTATGATGACTATATTGAGAAATCTAAGAATGGGATGGTTACTGACAAAGAAGAAAATCCGTAGATACAAGTTTGTCGTTGAAATGAATAAATTATCGATAAACAAAGTTATATTTGAAGATACCCAAGTATGAGTTGTATTCTGTGTATCTGTATTTCAATTTGTGATTTCGCTTAAGTTTAGAGTGGTTAGTCTGTATGTGCTTTGTGTAGGGTTGAAAAGAATAAATCATAATTTTTTTTGAAGAACTAAGTTCTTTATATAGGGTTAAACCCTAATTTTTGGAGGAATTAAATTTCCATATGTTCATGTTATTTCTTTTTGTTCGTTTGAAGCACTCACGTGGGAAACACGTGAGGCTTCAAATTAATGCTAAGCACTAACGAGTCACCAAGTTATTCTTGTGTTTTCTTAGAGATATTGATCTCCTGTTAATGACATTTTTAGTCATTGATGATCATCAAGATTTCGGTTTTGAGGATCTTGGATCATCATCATTTTTTTTTGAAGAACTAAGTTCTTTATATAGGGTTAAACCTTAATTTTTGGAGGAATTAAATTCCCATATGTCCATGTTATTTCTTTTTAACTTAGTTCTTTTCTCCTAAGTTTTGAATCTGCAGAATAAAATCTCCCCGATAAAAATTAAATTCTCAACTTGTGGGGAGATTCGCTTCTGCGAATCTCAACCAAAAGAAGAACCAAGTTCTTATATGAAGGGTTAAGTTTACGGTAAAGTTGTGCGTTTACGTTATCATCGAGTATTCTACTGAAGGAACTAGTGCACCCTAAATCATAACCCTAATTTTTGGAGGAATTAAATTTCCATATGTCCATGTTATTTCTTTTTAACTTAGTTCTTTTCCCCTAAGTTTTGAATCTGCAGAACAAAATCTTCCCAATGAGAATTAAATTCTCAACTTGTGGGAAGATTCGCTTCTGCAAATCTTAACCAGAGGAAGAACTAAGTTCTTATATGAAGGATTAAGTTTAAGATAAAATTGTGCGTTTACGTTATCATCGAGTATCCTACTGAAGAAACTAGTGCACCCTAAATCCTAACCCTAATTTTTGGAGGAATTAAATTTCTATATATCCCTGTTATTTCTTTTTAACTTAGTTCTTTTCCCGTAAGTTTTGAATCTGCAGAACAAAATCTCACCGTTGAGAATTAAATTCTCAACTTGTGGGAAGATTAGCTTCTGCAAATCTCAACCAGAGTTAGAACTATGTTCTTATATGAAGGGTTAAGTTTACGGTAAAATTATGCGTTCACGTTATCATCGAGTATCTTACTGAAGGAACTAGTGCACCCTAAACCCTAACCCTAATTTTTGGAGGAAAAAAATTCCTATATGTCCCTATTATTTTTTTTTAACTTAGTTCTTTTCTCCTTAGTTTTGAATCTGCAGAACAAAATCTCCCCGATGAGAATTAAATTCTCAACTTGTGGGGAGATTAGCTTCTGCAAATCCCAACCAGAGCAAAAACTAAGTTCTTATATGAAGGGTTAAGTTTACGGTAAAGTTGTGCGTTTACGTTATTATCGAGTATCCTACTGAAGGAACCAGTGCATCCTAAACCCTAATCCTAATTAACCCAAATTATCCCTAATTAACCCAAAATTAAACCCTAATCATCACCCTAACTCAAATTATCTCTAATTAACCCAAAATTAACCTAAATTAACCAAATTAACCCAAATTACCCTAATTAACCCAAATTAACCATAATCATCACCCTAACCCAAATTAACCATAATCAACCCAAAATTAACCCAAATAAACCTTAATCAACACCCTAACACAAATACACTCTATTTTACCTAATTAACCCTAGCCCAAACCCTAACCCAAATCAACCTAACCCTAATCATCACCCAAACCCCAACCTAAATTAACTCTACCCCAAAACAAAATTAACCCTAACCCTAATCATCACCAACCCAATTTTACCTAATTAACCCTGACTAACCCTAACCCTACCTAATTAACCCTAACCCTAGCCCTAACCCCAAACCGAACCTTAACCCTAACCTACCTAATTAACCATAACCCTAACCCTAAACCGAAACCTAACCCTAACCCTAACCCCAAACCGAACCCTAACCCTAACCCTAACCCTAACCTACCTAATTAACCATAACCCTAACCCTAACCCTCACTCTAATCCTAATTAACCCCCAATTAACCCGGAAGTAACCCTAACCCTAACCCTAAAATCAACAATAACACAAATTAAGAATAATTAATACTTCAAAATGGAAATTAACTTACCTCACTTGTAGTTTTGCCGGCGGATGGAGCTCGTGGAAGAGGCCGGGATGGAACTCGACGAGGCGGCGGCGGCAAGATGGCGACGAGCGGGAAATTTTGAGACTGTGGCGAGACTGAGGTGGAGGAGCTCGACGAGATGGTTGCGGAAACTGAGCTGACGATGACGACAAGAATTTTTGGCGACGAGAAGTCCGGCGGGTGACGAGACTGAAGGGACGACGCGCGCGCGGGGAAGTTGGTGGGAAAAATTGGAGGGAGATGAGGAAATTTCAGAGGCTTTTTTTTATATATAAATTACCATTCTTTGCCCCTACGGATTAATCCGTAGGGCCTTCTTTTGCGGCTCCGTAGAGCCAAATAAAAGATTACATTTAAATATTTTTAAATAAAAGATTACATTTAAATAGGCACCGTAGGGGCAACCGGATGGCCCTACGAATTATTCCGTAGGGGCAATAAAAAATTATCCCTACGGATTACTGTAGCCGTAGGGGCAAACCCTTATTGTAGTAGCGGATGCAGGACATGCTAGATATTTAAAAATATTTTATTTGACTATATTTGTATTATTAAAAATATATGCAGATGCCAAATGTATGATGCAGGTATATGGAACATATGTGTGCACGGATCCTCAGCACTAGCAAGGATAAAACGTAATCAAGAACCAAGACGGGTTTCAAGTATGTGGGTCGGGTCGGATACCAAACACAGATACCAAAACACCATCCGCACCCAAAAGCAAATAAAATCAAGAAATAGCCACAAGATAAATAAATCATCAAAACGAACATGGTATAACTGAACTAGGATGTTACACCATTAATAAAGGCATGCTTTGAAAAGCCGTGGAAGCTCACACCAAATAGTCCGAAGAGAGGTGAATAGAACTATACAAACAATATGCCCAAATTAAAAAGTCTATTAACTACACTTGCAAAGATATCACAATTGATTTACTTAACAAAAGATATACCAATAGTGATAAGTGGTTAAGCTAACTACAACTGCAAACATAAACAATAGCAAGAAAGAAAAGAGATAGCAATCAAGTCTAAGCAATGAGCATATAATGTGGAATATAAGCCTAACATGCAATTTCTAAGCAATTGAAATATAAAGCATAAGATAAATTGTAAACGCAAACACGAGTCGATTTTAGAGTGGTTCGGGAGATCCCCTAGTCCACTTTCTTTAGGTGCACGAGCCCGTTCCACTAAAACACGTCTCCACCGAGACAACACGTTGCACTCGTAACCTCTAACACCACGTCTCCACCGAGACCAACAAGTTCTTCCTTACAAAGACAGCCCTGCACTCAAGTATGCTCACACAAAAAAGAAAAACTTCTCACTCTTCTCTCTTACAAAGGACTCTCTTGCACTCAAGATATCCTTATACAAAAACAAGAAGAGAGTTTACAATTAAGCACATACACTCAAAGGAGTTTCTCTTAAAGGTCACAATAATACTTCAATGAGTATGGAATAATCAAATTAAGCTTTTTGATCTTTTGAGTGTGAGAGAGAAAAGAATAATCAAAATCAAGTTTTTGCTCTCACAAGAGATAATATTTTTGCAAGTGTTGTATATCCAAAACCAAAGCAAATCTCAATAAATACCACTCAAGAAAAACTATTCGTTATAAGTCAAATCAGTCAAAAAGAGCTGTTATCAGACGCCTTAAGTTCAACCAGACAGACGTCTGAAGAAGGATCAGCAATAGCTAGAAAATAGCTTCAGACGTTTTCCGATAGTTTTTATAAGAAGGCACAAAAGCACAGAAGGCGAACAGACGTCTGAAGAAGAAGACATTAACGTCTGAAGAAGAAATATTTTCAAATGATTTTGAGTTTCGGACATTTGTCTAAAATACTTTCAGATGTTTGCCGTGGTTTTCAAAATATAGCCAATGAAAGCATAAAGAATAAATAGAGGTTTGAAGAACAAATGGCACACGTCCGAAGAACAAAAGGTTTTCAAAGTTTTAAACCTTCAGACGTTTGTTCTCACAAAATTTTTAAATGTTATGAAAACACAGAAAACAACTAGACGTCGGAAGAAGGTTTGGCAGACGTTTGTTTTGAGAAATGTTTTAAGCCAATGAAAAATCAGAGAACAAATTTACGTATGAAGAAGCAACTACAGATGTTTGTTCTATAAAAAAATTTAGGCCAATGAAAATCCAGAGAATAAATAGACGTATGAAAAAGCAACTATAGACGTTTGTTCTGTCAAATGTTTGAACAATGAAAGCTCAAAAAACATCCATACGTTTGTTCTGGTAAGCTTCCGACATTTGTTCTGAAGCAAAAACTGATATTTGAAACTTGTGCATGTTTTAGAAAACCAGACAGACGTCCGAAGAGTAGTTGTGCACATGTCTGTAAAAGGAATTTTTAGACAAAATTGAACTTGGTTTTTGAAAAGAATTTTAAACAAAAAACCAACGCAAGTTTTTCACAAATCATACGAAGAGTGTGCAAGAGCTTAATGTGATGTTTTCCATAGACATGAGTACTCATATTGATTTCCTATGTCGATATCGTTCGTTTTGCCAAAACTTGAATCTTCCGATATCTTGACACGAGCTCTCGAATTTTCGATTTCTTGAATTCTTTTGAACTTGGATTTTGGCTCCTTAGCTTCATGAAGCTTGAATATGATCATTGAGTAGCTCTAGTCCATTAACCTCCAACCTCCAATAGATTTACTGTTTAAGCTCAATTTCTTCCATCTCCATTGTATGCTTGTGTCATGAAAATATCTTGAAAATCAATCTCAAACACGACCAAGCATTTCATATACAGTGTTATGAAATATAAGCAAGATAATAAACACAAGTATATGAACATTTATTGTTTTTTATATCACAGTCATGAATAATATATCAATATCAAGATATAGCTCAAACTCAAAGCATGAGATATTGATATACTAATTATATATACATAATATAAGAGAAGCAAGATATAGATCACATGTATATACAAATTCATGTTGTGAATTACCAAAACAATGAATGAGAGCAATATATCGATATCAAGGATATAACACAAGTATAGCATAGGATATTGATATATTACTCGGTCTATACAAGATAAAAGAAAAGCAAGCTAAACAACAAGTGTATACAAGTTTAGTGTCGATAGGATAAAGCAAGATAAGTAAGCGACACAAAACGAACTATTCATGTTTAAACAATTATCAAAACTAAATAAATGGATCATCGAAATCCATAAACTATCAATCTCCGCCTTTTTGATAATGACAAAACATGAATAGGAAATAGTATATCTATATCAAATAAAACCAAATATCTAATATCGATATACTAAAACTCATATTATTTTCCTCCTTTTTGACACAATCAAAAAGGGAATTTAGAACGTTTGAACCACTCCTCTTAAACATATGCATATACCTAAAGCTAATCAAACGTTTGAATCACTCCCCCTAAATGTATGTATAGGAGAACACTAGAAAATGGATACGGGCACAAGTAAAATGCAAATTTTGAAAATGAAGCTCAACTTATATCCATATGCATGTATATAAGAGATATGCAAAATAAAGCAAGTATACATGCAACAAATATCCACACGAGCAAGATATAAACAAGTTCTAATGACACGTGGAGGCAAGTATGAGTTGATATCGATTGAAAATGAACAATTTTGAAAGCGGAGCTCAACTCATACACAAAAGTATGTTTTGAAAACGAAATATAAAGAAAAAGCTCAAAAACATGTGCCAACTCATAAAAAGTAAAACAGGTTTTAAAACTTATGAGTTAGAATGTATGTCGTAATACGAACCATAGGATAACAATAAAAACTTAATCGTATTACGCATGTCCTAAGTGTGTGCGTGTATTTAAAATAAGAATATGATTTAAAAGATGCACAACACAAGATTGAGAATGTAAATATGGAATATTATACCTCACTAGCGCAACACTTACATATCCTAAATGCTTGAATCTCCCAAAATTGAAAAGCAAGCCTAAAGAATCGATTCATGAGTTCTATCTCACAATCACTTGAATACCAAACCATTAGAGTTCAAACATAAAATATAATGGAATACAAGTGATAGAATTTAAATGATACTAAACCCATGAATAAATCAAGCTATGTACAAGGAACCAAGATGAAACCAATGAAAGGTTCAAATATGCAATCAACTCACATAAATAGATACCAATTGAAAATAATATGAAACCAATTGGAAAAAAATGAAAACCGTATGTGAGTGCAAGCATGAGTAGCTCAAAAATGTGCAAGATAAGGGGTAAACTCATGCAAAGTGTGTGTGCAAGCAAGGATATACAATCTAAGAAAACACACACGAAAAACTTGAGAAGTGCAAGTATACACTTGGTTCTCTCGTCTTGAGCATCGACCACCCGGTGAAGGGTCTCTAATATTCTCTGCTAGACCCGTGAATAGGATTCGTTGTAAATAACGAAATCCACAACCAGATTCCCCTAAAAGGGTTACAGGAGCCATAATTGGCAAGATGAGCAAGTAGTTATACCTAAACGACTCAAACAAAGAGTGTGCAAACAAATAAGCAATTCTAAGCACCAACACCCTAAACAAGGCACAAAAAAGGATACCAATTGAAAATTGGTTCAAATTTAAAACATGTGCCAAAATATATCCATTGAAGAAGATTTAAAGAAATTAAAGCCATATGGATACGAACTCTCACTTATAAGATTAAAAAACATATTTTAAACAAGTGAGAGTGGTTTATGGCAAGAAAACTAAAAGATATGCAAATCTAATAATGGTTTTCAAACTAAATTATGCTCAAGTTTAAAAATATTGCAAGTTTAAAGTAAATGAGTACAAGAAATCACATATGAGCAAACGAATAATAGCAATTGTAAATACCAATTGAAATTACCTATAAATAGCATCTCATATATGAATCAAAAGCACTAAAAGATAAGCCAGGTAATCACAAGTCCATCACAAGGGTATATCTAAATAACACATACTCAAATAGAATATCAACATTTAAGCGCAAATGAATATACAATATTCCAAGCAAGTATAGCAAGAAATATGATACCCTACAAATTGATGAGCTATAGCAAATTTTCCATTTGAATTGCTCTTGCTCATCATGTTCCGAATTTCTCAAGTCGTCAATTAGTCCACACCTACAAAATAGGATATGAAAGAGGATTTTAGTATCCAAGTTTTCTTAAATCCAATTGAGTTAGGAACCCAAATCAATTGGCATTCAAAGTTATAATTTTCTTTAACCTACATGAATGTGCCAAATGATCACGTGCGCCGCAAAAATTACAAGTATGAGTGTGTGCACGAATAGAACTAGAAGTGTCAATGCATGCATGAGATAAAGCAAGTGTATGATGCGCATGCCTTTTCAAAGATTGTTTTGAACTAAATCTATAAATATGCATGAGAATGCGCATGAGATTTAGCAAAACTTAAAATACGTTTGACAAATCTAGTAGAAGATGGTTTTTGAATTTTCAAAGTGTTTTTAAAACTAACTCCTCTTCCATTTAAAACTTTCGGCTTGCTAAGAATGGAAACATGATTTTCTTTTGGTTTTGAAACCTTAACAAGGGAAGAGCTCAAAACATCATTTTGTTGCTTGAGAGAAGAGTTTTCCAAAATCAAAGAGTCTTGAGAAATAATTGAAGATTTCAATAAATCGATTTTGTTTTTCAAAATTGAAATCAAAGCATCGTTTTCATTTCTCAAAACTTCGCAAGTTGAAACCAAAAACTCATTTTCTATTTTGAAAGAAATATTTTCTAAAACGAGAGATTCTTGAGACGAAATGGATGATTTTAAAAGATCAATTTTATTTTTAAAGTTTGTAATCAACTCGTCCTTTTCTATTTTCAAGTTTTCACAAGATAAGATCAAATTTTCATTTTCAAGTTTCAAAGCATCAATAGTTACACAATGTAAGTCAAGTTTTGAAATCAACTAATTTTTCTCAATAACTAATTTATCAACTAAAGTTTTTTGAGAATCATGAGTAGAAGGTAAGGCATTAAATTTGGTAATCAAATTTTTGTTTAAAATCTCAAAAGAATTGCAACAAGAAACCAAATCACTTCTCTCGTTTTCTAAGATAGAAATACGATTTTGAAGCAAACCATTTTATAGATGCTAATGAGATATGAATATCATGCAAAGTATTAAACACATCTAATAATTGATCATACGTAAGTTTGTGGAAATCATAAGAAGGATTACTTACAACGTAATGTTCAAAACACCCCTTAGCCGGCTTTATCGAGTTGGATTGTCCCTTGAGATGTAAGCTTTGTTGAGGCATATCCAATGTGGCGATAGAAGTCGTTCTCTCGACTTTCTCTTCTTTATTGCGCACGGCTTACTTTCTATATATTTGCTCCAATAAGTACCATATATTATGAGCCGGCTTGCAAGAAGAGACATTGTTAAGAATATCAACATTTAAAACGCAATGCAATATTTTAAAACTTTAATATTCAAAACAAATAGATTCTTATCATGAATACCCCACATAGATTTAGCAATAGTAGAAATCAAGTACTCATTATCAACTATTTTCCAAATATCCCTATCCGAGATTCAAGAAAGCATTGCATCATAATTTTTCAAAAATCACATTTTGAGCCATCAAAATACAGAGGGTTATGAATAGATGGTTCATCACGATAAGAGCACGAAGGTAAAGATGATGCCATGGGATCACTCTAGGATGTTAAGCCTATACAAGAAGAGCACCAAGCTCTTATACCAATTAAAAAGCTGCGGAAGCTCATACTAAATAGTTCTAGAGGGGAGTGAATAGGACTATACAAACAATATGCCCATATTAAAAAAATCTATCAACTACACTTGCAAAGATATCACAATTGACTTGCTTAACAAAAGATATACAAATAGTGATAAGTAGTTAAGCTAAGTACAATTGCAAACATAAACAATAGCAAGCAAGAAAAGAGATAGCAATCGAGTCTAAGCAATAAGCATATAATGTGGAAGATAAGCCCAACATGCAATTTCTAAGCAATTGAAATATAAATCATAAGAGAAATTGCAAACATAAACACGAGATGATTTTAGAGTGGTTCGGGAGATCTCCTAGTCCACTTTCTTTAGGCGTACGAGCTCGTTCCACTAGAACACGTCTCCACCGAGACAACACGTTGCGCACTCGCAACTTCTAACACCGCGTCTCCTCGAGACCAACAAGTTCTTCTTCCTTACAAAGACACCCTTACGCTCAAGAATTCTCATACAAAGAAAGAAAAACTTCTCTCTTCTCTCTTACAAAAAACTCTCTTGCACTCAAAATATCTTCACACAAAGACAGGAAGAGGGTCTACAATTAAGCACAAATACTCTCAAAGGAGTTTCTCTTAAAACTCACACTAATATTTCAATGAGTATGGAATAATCAAATTAAGCTCTTTGATCTTTTGAGTGTGTAAGAGAAAAGAATAATCAAAATCAAGTTTTTGCTCTCACAAGAGATGAGAAAAGGCTTTTGAAATTTTCAGAATATTTTTGCAAGTGCCGTATATCCAAAAACCAAAGAAAATCTCAATAAATACCACTCAAGAAAAACTAGTCCGTTATAAGTCAAATCAGTTAAAAAGAGCCGTTTTCATACGTCTGAAGAAGGTTTGACAGACGTTTGTTCTGAAAAATGTTTTAAGCCAATGAAAAACCATAGAACAAACAGACGTATGAAGAAGTAACTACAGATATTTATTCTATAAAAAAAATCAGGCCAATGAAAATCCAGAGAATAAATAGACGTATGAAGAAGTACCTACAGACGTTTGTTCTGTCAAACATTTTAAACAATGAAAGCTCAGAAAACATCCAGACGCTTGTTCTGATAAGCATCAGACGTTTGTTCTAAAGAAAAACTGATATTTGTAACTCGTGCATGTTTTAGAAAACAAGACAGACGTCTGAAGAGTAGTTGTGCACACGTCTGAAGAAGGAATTTTCAGACAAAATTGAACTTGGTTTTTGAAAAGAATTTTAAACAAAAAACCAACGCAAGTTTTTCATAAATCATACGAAGAGTGTGTAAGAGATTAATGTGATGTTTTCCATAAACATGAATACTCACATTGATTTCCTATGTTGATATCGTTCGTTTTGCCATATCTTGAATCTTCCGATATCTCGACACGAGCTCTTGAATCTTCGATTTCTTGAATTCTTTTGAACTTGGACTTTGGCTCTTTAACTTCATGAAGCTTGAATGTGTTCATTGAGTAACTCTAATCCATTAAGCTCTAACCTCCAATAAATTTGTCGTTTAAGCTCAATTTTCTCCATCCTCCATCGTATGCTTGGTCGTGAAAATATCTTGAAAATCAATCTCAAACATGACCAAGCATATTATATACAATATTATGGAATATAAGCAAGATAGTAAACACAAGTATATGAACATTCATTGTTTTTGATATCACAGTCATGAATAGTATATCAATATTAAGATACAACTCAAACTCAAAACATAAGATATTGATATACTAACTATATATACTTGGTATAAGAGAAGTAACATATAGATCACATGTAGATACTGTTGGCTATAGTGCCCTCAAGACAATTATTGTAATCGCAGGCAGGCGATTATGATGATTAAGGGAGAACCTATACGGGTAGATCAGTCTTACACGAGATAATAATATGCTATCTGGTTTGATTTTATCATCATGTACATGCATTATGTGGTATTACAGATCACCATTACATGTTGATAGAGCCCATAGAATTCTTGCTTGACTACTAACATTATGATGGCGATCATATACGTGGGAGCTGTGTGGTCCATAAGCACATCCTTAAATGTCCCTAGTCGAGAGAGTATTGAGACTGGGCATCGATACTCTGGAATAGACTAGCGTATACTTTTTGAGACTTAGACGAGGGGCAGTGGCCGGTCTCATAAGCCATTGGTGTTAGTCAGTTACCTAAGATAGTATACATGTGCTTATTGGGTTATGAGTTACACAAGACGGACTTGCCAGGAACATACTAGATGGTATTATGCCTATTGCCAGATAGCAGTTCTCAGGTGACATGAGTACAGGTTAGTCTGTTGACCTGAAATCGTCATTTGTCTCGTGTGAGTTCCCACTGTGCTTTGATTACTACCCTACCATGGCACAAAGGAGTCATGCAAACAGGTTTTAGTTGGGTACAGTCCCGAGCCACATGGAGACAGTGAGATGATTGTCGGGGATTCGTCTCTCCCGGTATTCGGGGTAGATGTCGCACAGTGCACGGGTGGCCATCACCATAAATCCTTAGCCAAAGTGGACGGGAATTACTGATTTGGATCAGTAGTTTCTCAGTGGATGATGTGCTTCATACCGAAACGAAATATCGCGTTATTAGGGGTCTGACTTCATCCACCCTCTAGACCCGATATGCGATACTCTTGGACGAACAGACCAGACTGTATAGAGATTGTCACAGACAGGCTCAGTAGGGGTACGGATGAGTTTGCTCGTCGGCCTTCATTTCTCTCAATACCTAGGTAGCCGTTACGTACAGCTAGTGCCGCAGACGTGCTTATGGTTAAACCCACTGCCAGCGTATTGACGAGTTTTTAGAGTCCCACACAGAGAGTTTTCCCGGTTTAGGTGATATGATGTAGATGACATATGTTGGTACATACAGATGTCTGATTAAATATGTGTTCATGCTACACGGACTTTAATCGGACGGTTAATAATACCAGCGGCTTAGGATTAAGTCGGATTATTAAATCAAGTTTTGATTTAATAATATATATATATATATATATATATATTTTAATATATGTATTCTAGTATTATTGTTCACTATTCATTTTCTCTCTTGGCTATTCGTATTTTTATACTGATATGCGTATATGTATTTCGATACGTATACCGGGTTGTATTATGTATTTATACGGAATTTGTTCTAGAAAATGGACATCTCATTTGTGAATATTCATTTATGAATATTTATGAAATGAGGTGGAGGGTGAGATGACATTGAGTATGATTGAAGACATGTAGAGAGTAATGGGCTTCTTTATTTTATTACATATTGATCTGAGATTTTTTTTGTATGGTTGCTAAAAAATATGAAGCCATTCTTCATTCTACACTTGACTCATTCTTCGCTCATGCCTTCAACACTTGCTCATGGCTATCTTTCCTCAACTCCTCGTGCTTTAAATACTTTCTTAAGTTTAGATTTGAGAGAAAATGATAGTGGAAAATTCCTACATCCCCACTCTCTAATCCCAGCGAGCTTGGAGCGTCGATTGCTTCACTAGTTGAAGCTGGAGCTTAGATCGGTTCGCTCGGGTAGACATCTTTGGCGAAGGAGGACCGGCTTGCAAACACAACCTGGAGCTCTTGAGAGCGTGCTAGAGTCCAACCCAATTGGAGCAAACGAAGACGCTACAAAGGTTGTGATTTCTATCTTGTTATGATTCTAATTTAGGTGTTTGGTTTGATTCTTGAGTTTTAATTTATAGTGCCACGAAAATTTTTGTTTTTGAATTCCGTATTGGCCGTGGGGTAGCGGCGAGGATACTAGGAACCAACAATGGAATCAGAGCCACCCAAACACAATAAACTAGATAAATACGTCTTTCGAATCTCGCCGGATTTTGCTCCGCAAAAACTGCTGATAAAACAGTAAGGAATTTCATGCTATATTGATGTTGTGATTCCCCGCGGGCTCTCCGTTTGGACCGAGAAGCCACGGGGAGGTGCGTGGTGCAGGGTTCCTAGGCACTCTATTGTAGTCTCACAAGTGATCAAATATGCACAAATAAAATTTTACGGGTGCCTACAAACCCTAATACGGATCGTTTACTAGATATCTAGGCGAAGTATGCAAGTAAACGGAAATATATCTAAAGGGAATGGGCTACAACCTTTGTAGATCCGGTCCACCACCTCCTAGGTTCCGTGAAGAAGTCTCTCCGCTGTCCAAAACGGACCCATGACTCTAGCATCGGTATCATCGAAGAATGAGCGAGCTTGATCGTCGGTTCAATGCCGAAGATGATCTACGTCGAGATATCGCAAGAACAAGCTCCAACTTCATCAAGCTTGGAAAACTTGTGAAGGAAACACCCTATACTACTTGGCAAGAGGTAGAGGATGAAGAAATAGGAGTTGGGTTCACTTTAGATTTGGATTTCTCACACTTTTTCAACACTTGCCATTGGAGTAGCAAGCTACATCCATGGAAGAAGAAGATGAAGAAGAAGAAGATGATATGATAACTTAATTATAAAAAGAAAAGAAAACCCAATACTTATCATATCTTTGACCATGGTTTAGTGTAGAGACTTAACTTAGGTTAGATAGTGGTTAGGGTTAGATAAAAGACAAGAATGGTGGACTAAGTTCAAAGCTTCAAGAAGCTTTCAAATAAAAACAAAACTAGCAACCATTCTTATCTCTTTATCTTTTCTTTTTCTAAAATAAATAAAAGGAATAAATAAATGATTAAGTAAATGAAAAAGAAACCCTAATCACTAATTAACCATGGTTTAACACTTTACACAAAACCAAGCAAGAATGTATCATCAAACATGATACAATCATGTGCACAAAACTATATCGAATATACAATGTGCACATGCGCGCGAGAAAATCCATTTAAAGTGAACCGATACTAGTTAATGCAAAGCAATATATCAAATATATAATTATGTATTAAATCATTAAATCAACACTCGATTTAACGATCCAGTCATATCGCATATAACCGGCTAGTATCCAATGTGTCTGCTTATCGAATCAATTCTTGATTCGATAACTAGGTTATATCGCATATAACCATTCGATACATTGATCGCGAGAATAGAATACGGTATCACATACACGCATTATTCTCGGTCCCGCACATATCTCATATGCGCTCCTATTTCGTTTCGCTTGAGCTAGGAAACCTCTGTGTAGGACTCTAAAGACTCGTCAATACGTCGGTAGCAGATGATGATCATATCAAACATCCGCAAGCCGCAAGCGGTCTGCTAAACGTAACGGCCACCCGGGTATTGAGCGATCTGAAGATCGACGAGCAAGCCCGCTCACACTCCAGTGAATCCAACCAGTAACACTTACCGTATAGTCCGGTCTGTTCGTCTGATATGTCGCATATCTCGCCTAGGGGTGGTAAACGTCAGACCCCAATAGCTCGATAAGTCATGCCGGCTTGAGGTCCATAACATTCGTGAAACTACTGATAACACTTACCAGTATATCACTGCAACCCTGGCCAGGGATTTCCTGTTATGGCCAGTCGAGCATAGCACAACATCAACCCCCAATACCGGGAGAGACGAATCCCCTCCTATCACTCATTGCCTCCATGTGAATCGGGACTGTACCCAAAAACCACCTGTTTGCACAACTCAGTAGAGCCATGGTAGGGTGGAAATCAAAGCACAGTGGGAGACACACAAGACTCTATGACGATCTCGGGTCTACAGACTAAGCTGTACCAGTGTCACCAGAGAACTGCCATCTGACGTGAGGTATAATACCATCTGGGAGTTCTCGGCGAGTCCGTTCAGTGTACCCAGTCTCCACTGAGCACCCGCATACCATCTTCGATGTCAAACACCAATGGATATGGGATCATCCATCGCCCATCGCATGGGTCGAGAAGATATGCGCTAGTCTACTCTGGAATATCGATGCCCCGTCTCGATATTCCCTCGACTAGGAACTTTTCAAGGATGTACTCATGGACTACTCAGGCCCCATTAGTATGATCTACATCATAGCCCTGGAAGTCGAGCACACATCCTATGGGCTTTATCAACATGTAATCAGAGAGACAAAAAGTATACATGTTAAGATAAGGAGCAACCAGATAGCGTACTATCATGTCGAGCAAGAAAGTCCTACCTATATATGTCCCAGCATCCACTACAATATACATCCAATGTACAGTAATAGCCTCTAGGGCATACATATAACTAACAATCTCCCACTTGCACTAGGGCCATCTGTAGCAGTGGTTGCAGTATCACATACTCAACCATCCCCTAAAAATCTCTCTTTGGGAAAAGGGCCTTCGTGAGTGGATCCGCCGTGTTGTCCTCTGAGTCTACTCTCCTAACCTCGATCACCCTGGAGATCAACTATCTCCATGATCAGGTGATGCTGCCTTAGATTATGTCTGGGTCACTGATGGGACCAGGGTTCCAGGGCCAAAGCCACACTTCCATTGTCATACAATGGCAGGAACCTAGTTCATCTTATGAACCAATATACACCCAAACTGCCTCTTTGGTAGTATCATTAATAGCGATGTTACCAGCCTTTATCGTCTAGATTGCCACGGTATTGAGCTTGGAACTCTTCCAACATACCGTCCCTTTACTGAGGGTAAAGACAGTGCCTGTGACTGACATTCAGTCGTCTTTATCACCCTGGAACACTTCCAGTGATTCTCCCCAGGATCGATTGATACCATCTCACTACATCTAGTGAGAATCCTAACATCCAATTACATCTATCTCATAGATGAAAACTCAGGATTTAGGAGGTATCACTTTGATCCTCGTTGGGGAATCCTAGTGATAAAAGGAGATTGACCGATCGTAGTATAGGAAACTCTTTTCCTATTAAGAGTATGTTGTCTACGTACAATACGAAGATGACCACCTTACTCTCTACTACCCTTTTTGTATATACAAGGTTCGTCTACCATTTTGATGAAGTCAAACACTTTGACTATCACATCAAAACAGACGTTCCAACTCCGCGATGTCTGCTTCGTTATGTAAAGCAACTTGCACGCGTTTCCGCTGCTCCCACTGTTTACGAAGACCTCTGGCTGTGTTCTTATAGACGTTCTCTTCTAAATCAGTATTTAGAACAACAGTCATGGCACCCAACCACCAGATATCGTAGTCATGGTATGCAGCCATGGTAAGTAGGATCTGGATAGACTTAAGCACAGCTACTGGAAAAAGGTTTCATCATTATCCATGCCTGGTCGATGACGAAAACCTTTAACAAGTCTAGCTTTGAAAGTCTCAACTTCTCCATCTACACCAAGTAATCTTCTCAAGATATACTTGCTCCTGATGGGGATTTAACCCTTCAGATATAGCAGCTAAAGTCCATACTTTGCTGGTGCATGTGGATTCCATCTCAGATCGCTAAGCATCCAGCCATTCTTACAGAGTCCCTACTCTCGATGGCCTGCTCGAAACTAGTTGGGTCATCATCTCATGATGCAATCCTTGCTCCCACTGTCATCGAGAAACCGAGGTATCTCTCAGGTGGGTGAGGAACCCTACTAGATCGGCGGAGAGGCTGAGTTTCGTCGGAAACTATTGAATCCTTTGGTTCTACCAAATTATCTGCAGTTTTGTACAGCTGGAACCTTTCCAGTTCTACAGAACTGATCTTACCTCGATCTTGTCCGGATTTTGCTTTTGACATAGGCCGGACAATCCCAAATCTTAACTCGCTTAAGAGATGGGTTCTTCCCATACCATATCTTATATGGAGTGGTAGGCAGTGATTCGATTCGAACCCAATTCAATAGGTATGCAGCTTCTTAAGTGCATAACACCCCAAAAAGAAATAGGTCACTCAGTAATACTCATCATAGAGCACACCATCTCATATAGGGTGTGATTGCTCCGCCCTGATACACCGTTGTGCTGTGGTGTAATCAGAGGAGTAGTACGGAGAGAGAATCTCATTCTCCTTTAGAATGGTCCAGGAATGCCATGCACAAGTATTCTCCTCCCTGATCTCATCATAGGACATAATACTTATACCCGGTTATTGGTTCTCTACTTCTAACTTATATTCTGTGAATACCTTAAAAGGTTCGGACTTATGTTTCAACAGGAACACATGACTGAATCTTGAGAGATTATCAGAGAATATAATGAAGTATAAAGAACCAGTCCTGGCATTTGTAGACAGGGGACTTTACATACATCATCATGTATCAGTCCCAAGAGTTTACTAACTCTTTCTCTGTTTCTAGTAAACAAAGCTATGGTCATCTAATCTTTGTGACATGACTGGCAAGTTTCATAAGATGTAAATTCAAACTGATTTAAATATGCATCTAAAATGTAACTTCAGCCAGTCGGGTCGCATTGATATGACCTAGTCTGCAATGCCTCAAGAATGATTCGTTCATTTCTGAACTCTTCCTCTTGTGTGTGTTCTGTATACTAGGAACTGGAGTTTGATTTAGAACTTCAATGCTTTTAGATAACGTGCCTGAATCGATCAACTTTTGATATAGGAAATGTTCAAAACATTATCCATCAATACAAAATTATATCCTTTCTTTAGTAATAAAGAGACTGATATGATTTTGTATATCAGGTTCGGTATCTAATAGCATTTGTTCAGAATCAATGTATTCGTAATACAGGGTGACAGTGACCAACAGACTTGGCTGCAACACTTGCCCCGTTTTCTGTCTCATGAAACTTATCACCCGTTCTCAGTTTTTCTACCTTTTTGTAGCCCTATGTAAAAGATTACATATCTGGGATCCTGATCCGGTATCATATACCCAGGATGCAGAGGATACTGAGAAACAGTTCTTTGTAATGAACACACCCGAAGAAGATGCATCATATGCACTGTCTTCGTTTGGGCGGCATAGGAATTTTGGTATTCCCCTATTTCCTGCTCTGTCTTATAACAATTATAAGTTGGAGCGGGACCAACGTTCCCCAGCTCAGTATAACAAGCGGGTTCGGTCAATACATCCGTATTATTATCTTGATTAAGGCGTGATATGGTCGCTACCAGGAGAGAGAGAGAAGAAAACACTCTGCGTGCGCTCTTGCAAGATCAGATTGGTTATATATTTTATCTAATCAGGATGGCTCCCACTGTTTTTATCAAATCTTCCTTCAAACCCTAAAAGGAAAGACTAGCCGGGATTAATTACACACTACAAGTTCGCCAATCTTTCAGCCAGGCCAGTGTCGGTACTTTGAGGGAGGTCCCCCGTGCTTTCGCACGAACCTAATTAATGTAAACCTCGTTTTCCCAGAGGCGTAACCCCGTTGACACCTTTCTAGACACCTACTTGATCGGCTAATTGTAATGTATAAAACTCTCCCAGGAGTAACACTTACTCGCAGTGGGTATCGGGATCCAACTATCACATAGAAGGTATGCAATCTCATTGCAAGTTTCAACACTTGAAACTCCCGATAATGGTTTCTACCCCTAGCACCTATGACCTTAACTATGGTTAACAAATCATAAGTACTAGTCAAGTTCTACCCGTCATTTCGTGATTAATTAGACCCACCCACATGACCCTTAACTAAGGTCAACAAAGTCACGCGACTGTCCTAACTAATCGCATCATATGCGGTGTAGGAAGACATCACTTAGCTACCGTACACTGTGCCTTGACTATGGTCAACAAACACAGCACGAATACTAAGTACTCTACTTCCTAAAATGACGGAGGGTTGCGGCTGGTTTTTGTGAAAACCTTTAACGCTTTGAACTTGATCTCGTTGCGGAATCAAATGGTTTTTAAATGGAATGTTTTCGAGGCTTTTCTAGTTTTGCTAAAGGGGTCACTCCCGGTGAAAGGATCGTCGGCCCTTTCCTCGTCGAATGAGGTGCGGGATATATCATATATATCACTGTGCAAAGCGGAAGCTATAGAAGCGATCAAAGACAAACCGAGGGTTGTAGCATCTGCCAGTTATTGCTAAAGGAGTCACTCCCGGTGAAGGGATCTCGGTCCTTTCCTCATCGAATAAGGTGCTGGATATTCTATAATGAACACCGCGATGCAAAGCAAGAACTGTAGCTACCTGTTTTTATTTTGAAATTCGATTCCACAACATCAATTAGGTTTATTTTTCTTTCATTAATCTCATTAATGAATATCCCATCATTTAATTCCACCTAACCATCACAGATAAATATAACGTACGCTTATGCCATCCGCATTCGCCTCGATGTCCCGTCTGCACCGTTAGGTTAGGTAACTAACGCCAGAGCGAGGCAGGGCTAGCGCGGGTGTAAAACATAAGCAACGTTTATATAATATATCATATATACTATAATATCTGTCACAGAGCACAGAACATCGCATGATCACAGATAAAACACAGCAGAAGAAACATATGAAATATTGGATATACTAGGACGTCCGTGTTTTCAATACGAGCCAGTATAAAACACGGATTCCACGGTCGTGATGAATAGCCAATCCCACACCCCTAGACCCCTACGAGAGCGGCAAGCAACCCTGCCAATTCTAGGGTTAGGAAACCCGGACTCGACTCCTCGAGTTGGTCTCCCACTGGACC
Organism: Agapanthus africanus; assembly: GCA_030015575.1. Lineage (NCBI taxonomy): Eukaryota > Viridiplantae > Streptophyta > Magnoliopsida > Asparagales > Amaryllidaceae > Agapanthus > Agapanthus africanus. The sequence goes on from CM057337.1 coordinate 718,548,446, forward strand.
CCAGAACCCGGTTACTTGTGCTCCCCTCCTTGGGTCTATCCTAGTGCAGAAAAGTAAATAATATACAACGGGTGGCGACTTCCGCAACCTGGAAGTGCCCCAATAAAAGAATATTACATACAAGTTTTTACATGAATGAAAATGAAAAACACTCATCTCACATAAAAACCCCCCGGCTATTCAAACACGACGATCCAATATAACATATCCAGCAACACATAACATCTCATGTCATCAACGTAAGTAAATATGCGCATCCCAATTGTCGTTGACATATAGCAACGAAACCGGCGATATCACATATTACACTTACGGTCACAGAAAAGAAAGTGTAAAACTACAACAGTTGGAATCCGCAACCACCTCAGACATCGCATGCCTGACCAAATGAATTACTTAGACATCGCATGCCTAACAATTATAAACCCCGCATTTTAGTCTCATTATCGAAAACACTTTTCAATATCAAGTCGGGCAATTCAACAGGATTCCCGACAGTCTGATCGAATACTCGTCGCAAACTTCAGTAGACGGCCGCACCCCTAATGCCGTCGACGAAGTGCACCAAGGCGGAACACCGCTACCGCGAGCACCCGAACGGATGCTCTCGGCGACGGGGTTCTCCTACAGTCACTTGGTCGGGGCTATGGAGTGAAGCTGTCTATTAAGTTTACCCGGCGAGTATCCGCGTACGCTACGTGATTGCAACGGACTTTTGATCACATCAAAATTCCGTGGCAACCGATCAATTGAGACTAAATTGCTACGTTTATAACATTCATTTAGTTATCTCATAACTTTTGTGAATTCCAATTATTGTATCCCATTCCAGATAAATGGAAAATGTTAAACTTTCCGATCGAACAATCGAACACCCAAGTTTTCCCGATACAGATCAACACATGAAATAGGTCTAACAACATTCCGTTCGTACCTCAGTACCAACGGTCCAGCCGTAGAAGGGTCAAGCCAACGCCTCACATGTGGCACGCCGTACTGCCCCAAACCCGAAGGTTCAAAGGGCAGTTCAAGACGGTCACATAATCGAGTTAAGGTTTGTGTCTTCTAGAGGGACCATCGCGTTACTTGCACTACTTAGAACGTCGTTAAACTACGGAAAAATCCAACACTTGGAAATTTCCCGACAGGGGAAAAATTGGGTATTTATATCCGGTCGAACTTTTTAACATATTCTAGAATTTATCCGGAAAACCAAATAGACAAAATTTGATACCCCGATCGAAACACCGAATCCCCAAAACAACTGCAGAAAATTCAACTCTTGAATAAAATTTCAAAACATCCAGAGAACTCAGAACCAGAAACAATGAATTACAGAGTAAAAATTTAGGGCTGACGTCATCAATGTGCGGCGGAACCGCCGCATAAACCTGTCTTATGCCGCGCTTCCGCCACGGTTTTAACTGTTCATCAAAAAATTTTTTAGCCGTAATTCTTAGAATTCCCTGCTGAGTTCTCTGCATATTTTTAATTTGGAAAATCTCACTGTTTTCAAAAATGTACAGAGAGCAAGATTGGTTTGGGATTTCGGGTTCGTTCGGACTTCGAATTCCGTCTAGACTTCGCCTAAGGCTCTAGCTAGGCTCTGATACCACTGCAGGGTTCCTAGGCACTCTATTGTAGTCTCACAAGTGATCAAATATGCACAAATAAAATTTTACGGGTGCCTACAAACCCTAATACGGATCGTTTACTAGATATCTAGGCGAAGTATGCAAGTAAACGGAAATATATCTAAAGGGAATGGGCTACAACCTTTGTAGATCCGGTCCACCACCTCCTAGGTTCCGTGAAGAAGTCTCTCCGCTGTCCAAAACGGACCCATGACTCTAGCATCGGTATCATCGAAGAATGAGCGAGCTTGATCGTCGGTTCAATGCCGAAGATGATCTACGTCGAGATATCGCAAGAACAAGCTCCAACTTCATCAAGCTTGGAAAACTTGTGAAGGAAACACCCTATACTACTTGGCAAGAGGTAGAGGATGAAGACATAGGAGTTGGGTTCACTTTAGATTTGGATTTCTCACACTTTTTCAACACTTGCCATTGGAGTAGCAAGCTACATCCATGGAAGAAGAAGATGAAGAAGAAGAAGATGATATGATAACTTAATTATAAAAAGAAAAGAAAACCCAATACTTATCATATCTTTGACCATGGTTTAGTGTAGAGACTTAACTTAGGTTAGATAGTGGTTAGGGTTAGATAAAAGACAAGAATGGTGGACTAAGTTCAAAGCTTCAAGAAGCTTTCAAATAAAAACAAAACTAGCAACCATTCTTATCTCTTTATCTTTTCTTTTTCTAAAATAAATAAAAGGAATAAATAAATGATTAAGTAAATGAAAAAGAAACCCTAATCACTAATTAACCATGGTTTAACACTTTACACAAAACCAAGCAAGAATGTATCATCAAACATGATACAATCATGTGCACAAAACTATATCGAATATACAATGTGCACATGCGCGCGAGAAAATCCATTTAAAGTGAACCGATACTAGTTAATGCAAAGCAATATATCAAATATATAATTATGTATTAAATCATTAAATCAACACTCGATTTAACGATCCGGTCATATCGCATATAACCGGCTAGTATCCAATGTGTCTGCTTATCGAATCAATCCTTGATTCGATAACTAGGTTATATCGCATATAACCATTCGATACATTGATCGCGAGAATAGAATACGGTATCACATACACGCATTATTCTCGGTCCCGCACATATCTCATATGCGCTCCTATTTCGTTTCGCTTGAGCTAGGAAACCTCTGTGTAGGACTCTAAAGACTCGTCAATACGCCGGTAGCAGATGATGATCATATCAAACATCCGCAAGCCGCAAGCGGTCTGCTAAACGTAACGGCCACCCGGGTATTGAGCGATCTGAAGATCGACGAGCAAGCCCGCTCACACTCCAGTGAATCCAACCAGTAACACTTACCGTATAGTCCGGTCTGTTCGTCTGATATGTCGCATATCTCGCCTAGGGGTGGTAAACGTCAGACCCCAATAGCTCGATAAGTCATGCCGACTTGAGGTCCATAACATTCGTGAAACTACTGATAACACTTACCAGTATATCACTGCAACCCTGGCCAGGGATTTCCTGTTATGGCCAGTCGAGCATAGCACAACATCAACCCCCAATACCGGGAGAGACGAATCCCCTCCTATCGCTCACTGCCTCCATGTGAATCGGGACTGTACCCAAAAACCACCTGTTTGCACAACTCAGTAGAGCCGTGGTAGGGTGGAAATCAAAGCACAGTGGGAGACACACAAGACTCTATGACGATCTCGGGTCTACAGACTAAGCTGTACCAGTGTCACCAGAGAACTGCCATCTGACGTGAGGTATAATACCATCTGGGAGTTCTCGGCGAGTCCGTTCAGTGTACCCAGTCTCCACTGAGCACCCGCATACCATCTTCGATGTCAAACACCAATGGATATGGGATCATCCATCGCCCATCGCATGGGTCGAGAAGATATGCGCTAGTCTACTCTGGAATATCGATGCCCCGTCTCGATATTCCCTCGACTAGGAACTTTTCAAGGATGTACTCATGGACTACTCAGGCCCCATTAGTATGATCTACATCATAGCCCTGGAAGTCGAGCACACATCCTATGGGCTTTATCAACATGTAATCAGAGAGACAGAAAGTATACATGTTAAGATAAAGAGCAACCAGATAGCGTACTATCATGTCGAGCAAGAAAGTCCTACCTATATATGTCCCAGCATCCACTACAATATACATCCAATGTACAGTAATGGCCTCTAGGGCATACATATAACTAACACGTGGTGACCCCAGGGACGTCCCGAAGGGACCTAGGGAAGGCCCACACCCCTGAGACCATCCAAATGGTGGCCTTGGGGGTGGGGACCCAAAACTGTTTCAGAAGGCAGTTTCGGGTCTGCCTATCGCTATGGCCACCTTAGGGTGGTCTAGGGGTGGGTACCCCGTAGGTGCCTCCGGGTCAACGTTAATTTTGTACCGGGGCCCTCTGCGAAGTTTCGGATCAATCCTAGCACATTTGGACTCCCGGAGTTTAGCATGGAATTTCTTGTCGATTTTTAGCACACTTGATTTTCGGTGTTTTGGAAAATTGAAGTGTTGGCTATTTGTGTGCGGTGTTCGATTGTCGTAAGTTTTGTGATGGTTGCGTGTATCATACCGTTTGGGAAAACATCGTCTAATTGCTATACGTATCAATTAGACGGGGTTATGGAATTGATACCCACAAATTTGAATGTTCTGTGATGGATATTGCTTAGTGATTATGGTTATGTTGGATTTATCGCGATGGATAGCCCGGTGTATATAGTATTTGATGTAATTCTCTGTGATATAATGTATATTCATATTGCGTGGCGAGTGTCCGACATGTGGACTGCCGTCATAGCGGCTTGTATTTGTTGGGGTCAAAATTTGCACCCCGGTTGACCAAGTCAAAGTCAAGGTCAACCCCAAACCAAGTGGGTCCAAGCCCAGATCAAGTGGGTCCATGCCCGAGTCGAGCCCAAACATGAAGCGGTCGGCCCCCCTATGCAAACATAAAAACCATGTAATAATTAATTTTTATGTAATTTTTTTTATGCATGAATGGGCATAAAGCCAAAATTTTGTAAAGCCCATGGCTTATGTGCAAAAAGAAATGGCATATGAGCCATGGGATGGGCAAAATGCCATTTTGTAAAGCCTAAGAGGCTATATGCAAATATGTAAGCCTATATAAGGCAACATGATGATGAATAAAATATACACAATTCATTCCCTAAAAGAACTAGGGTTCTTTGTGCCTCCTTCTCCTTCATCAAGGTTCTAAAACCTTTTTCTTTCTTTTGAATTAAATCAAGAGTTTTACTCTTCCTTTTCCAAAACTAAATAGTTTTTCACTACAAAACCCACAAAGGGGAACTCAGATCTTCCATTAGATCTCGAAAAGGGGAGATTTTTAAATCTCACCCCCTTTCTCCAAGATCCGGCAAACCGACAGAGGAGGAAGAAGGAGACCCATCTCCAAAGACCCCACTTTAGGGAAGACCCAGGGCTCAAGGGGAGAAGCCCTTTTTATCAGCTTCAAAAATACCTTAGGAGTTTAACTCCTCATACACACACACACACACACACACACACACACAAAATAATAAGTATTTCTTTCTAGGAGTACAACTCTCAGTGCAGCGACCAAGTCCCTTAAAGCGCTAGCGCCTAAGCACCCAAAGCGCGAGTGCCCGAGCGCCCACGTGCCTGGCACGTGAGGCGCTAGCGCTCAAAGTGCTAGCGCCCTGGTGCCCAAAGCGCTAGCGCCCAAAACGCTAGCGCCCGAGCGCCTACGTGCCTGGCACATGGGGCGCTACCGCCTTGGCGCTAGCGCCCGAGCGCCCACGTGCCTAGCACGTGAGGCGCTAGCGCCCTGGCGCCCAAAGCGCTAGCGCCCGAGCGCCCACGTGCTTGGCACGTGATGCGCTAGCACCCAAAGCGCTAGTGCCCGAGGTGATAGCGCCAGCGCCCACGTGTCGCACGCATGAGGCGCTGGCGCTTTCTCCCACGCATCCTTTGGATGCCATGTCCCTTACACACACACACACACACACACTCTACAACATTGTCCCCCATTAGAGAAAATTTCTAACGGGGCGCTGCCCCGCACCCCGCAAGAGAGCTGCTAGCCCCCTTGAGCCCCAGTCCACTATCCGGGTAGCGGGACCCCCGTAACTCTGCGGGGCCCCCGATATATCCAAAACCCCTTTCAAAACACAACATACGCACAATGCACGTTGAGTTCGCATGAATAGTTAACCCGTCAATCGGAGGTTCTCTCGCTCCAAAGGCGAGGGGTAATTAACGGCAGCTTAGTCCGCGGCTGCCGAAGATTCGGATCTCCACAATCATTAAACCCCGTTCTGCCCTAGGCAGGGGGAATCTATAGTACGCCTGACAAGCGCGCGTGTATTCCCATCTCAATGGGGTGACGAAAAACACCCTACAGATTCTGGCACGCCCGGTGGGATCTATCTCTCCTCCCATATTTTGGGTTAAATATCCATGCGAACTCAATCAACATATGCATTGATTGCCTGTACTGAAATCATGCTTCTTTGTGCAGGGGTTAAAAATTTTCAATTGCCATCTTCGAACGCAAGTCGGTATTTGAACGACTTTCGTTGGCTCCAGCTGGGGGCAAGGCCATCAACACCGACGAAGTAATAAGGCATCTCGGGTAAGCTCCAGCGGTGCTCCTGATAACTGTTCAATCGGGTATCTTCTCTAAGCTCCCCATCAGATGACCTCTTAGTCGTTAAACTGGAAACAGATGACCTCTAAGTCGTTAAACTGGAAACAGTAGACCTCTAAGTCTTTAAACTGGAATCAGTAGATTTCCACGTCTTTAAACTGGAAACAGACGACCTCTAAGTCGCTAAACTGGGAATGTAAAAAAAATATGTATAAAAAAATGTGTAAACAAAAAAAGAAAAGAAAAGAAAAGCCGAAATGATGGGGCAACTCGCAATAAAAATCAGCGAGTAAAATAAAAATGAAAAATAAAGCCGAAATGATAGGGCAACCGCGAATAAAAGCCGAAATGATAGGGCAATCGCGACCTTCGCGATAAGAAAAGCCGAAATGATAGAGCAATCGCGGCAAAACAAAAAAAAAAAAAAAGAACAAAACAATGAGTCGCTCCTGGTACCATATTCCAGTGCAGCGATGTAGACGCCAACCAAAATCCAATTTCCCAAGATTCTCCCGGCCCTACAGTTGGCATAGTCACAAATTCGTGATTCGACAATAATTCGGCGAGGTCGAAAATTCGGATTCAGAGAACTATTCGGAAAAAATCGGCGGTATTCGGGAAAGATTCGGTAAGTGTTCGGGAAATGTTCGGGAAGGATTTCGAGCAAAAAATTAATATAAAATTAATATATGAGACACTGGATTTTGATTTCGTGAATTATTTGCTGTTTTTTGAATAATTCTCTCTTTTTTGAATAATTCGCGAATAATTCGGGAATTATTCGCGAATAATTCGGCAATAATTCGGCAATAATTTGGTGATGGCGAATAATTCGCAGATTTAATCGGCAGTCACATAATTCGCGAATTATTCGCGAGTTCGTCGAATAATTCGCGAATTATGTGACTATGACGGTTGGTCCCCAAGTTGACTGCCGTATACAATCCACGAGCTCAAATAATTCTCATCATACTCATGCCCCACCGCAGTCACCAGTCCAGCGGCCGGTTTCCGCCCTTGGAATTATTCTCCATTTGGGAAGACCCACTCACGTGTCCTCACGATACGTGAGGAGAAAATCCCCGCGTGAGATCCTTACGACTCACAAAGGAAAAACACACTTGGGGGTCCTCACGACTCCTAAGGAGAAAATGCACCTACGGGATCCTTACGACTCGTAGGGAGAAAATACTTTTATGGGACCCTTACGGCCCATAAAATTGAAAAGCCTTAGGTGATAGGGATCTAAACCTGTCTCCTAAGCCATCGCTTCCCAATAGGCAATGGCGAATGATGAGTCGCTCCTGGTACCATATTCAAGTGCAGCGATGCAGACGCCGGCCAAAATCCAAATCCCCAAGTGGCGAATGATGAGTCGCTCCTGGTACCATATTCCAGTGCAGCGATGCAGATGCCAACCAAATTCCAAATCCCAAAGGCGAATGATTAGTCACTCCTGGTACCATATTCCAGTGCAGCGATACAGACGCCAACCAAATTCCAAATCCCATACCCAACGGCGAATGATGAGTCGCTCCTGGTACCATATTCCAGTGCAGCAATGCAGACGCCAACAAAGTCCCGAAATTTTTCCGGCCCTACGGTCTGGATCATACATCCTGCAAAACCGTATACAATCCACGGACATAAAACAATCCCAATCTCTCCCAAGTCCTACCGGTGAGTCCACATTCAAAGTCCCACCAAAAAATAAATAAATAAAATAAATAAAATAAAATAAAAATGGTATGTCCACAAGCAAAATGGGCACGGATGAAAATCCGAAAGGGCTCCGTGAGTAAAAACAGCAGGACTGCTGGCGAGTTTGTGAAAACCCGAAAGGGCGCAAACTCGTAAAAAAGAGATGAAATGCACTCGCAAAGTCTTCTCGACTTTGTTAGGAGAAAATTTCCGCGTGAGATCCTTACGACTCACAAAGGAGCAACACACTTAGGAGTCCCCACGACTCCTAAAGAGAAAATACACCTACGAGATCCTTTCGACTTATAGGGAGAAAATGCTTTTATGGGACCCTTACGGCCCATAAAATTGAAAAGCCTTAGGTGATAGGGATCTAAACCTGCCTCCTAAGCCATCAATTCCCAAATCCTCTCGGGGCAAATGATGAGTTGCTCCTGGCATTATTCCAGTGTAGCAATGCAGATGCCAAACAAAAACCAAAATCCTCAAATCCGCTCATGGCAAATGATGATTCGCTCCTGGTACCATATTCCAATATAGCGATGCTGAAGTCAACCCAAATCAAATCAAACCAACAACCTCTGCGGCGGAATCATGCTTCGTCCCAGAATTTACCCCGTGTCGAAATCATGCTTCGCCTCGGGATATCTACCTTCCCTGTCAGAATTATGCTTTGGCTCGGAATGAACCAACAACCTCCTCGTCGGAATTATGCTCCGTCCCGGAATCAAGTCAACCAGCGGCCTCCTCGTCGGAATTAAGCTCCATCTCGGAATCAAGTTAACCAACAAGCTCTACGCCGGAATCATGCTTCGTCTCAGAGTGTACCCCGCGTCGAAATCAAGCTTCGCCTCGGTGTATCTACCTTCCCTGTCGGAATTATGCTTCGGCTCAGAATCAACCAGCGACCTCCTCGTCGGAATTAAGCTCCGCCTCGGGATCAAGTCAACCAGCAAGCTCTACGTTGAAATCATTCTTCGTCTCAGAATGTACCCCGTGTCGAAATCAAGCTTCACCTCGGGTTATCTGCTTTCCCCATCAGAATTATACTTCGCCTGGGAATCAACCTCTGCATCGAAATTATGCTTCGGTCAGAATGTCTGCTGCTCTTCGGAATGTTGCTCCGATCCTCAGAATTATGCTCCGACCCTTTGGAATCATACTCCGCTCATCAGAATTATGCTCCGACCCCCTGGAATCATGCTCCACGCTTCGGAAAGATGATCCGATCCTCGGAATCATGCTTCGCTCTTCGGAATGATGCTCCGATCCTCGGAATTATGCTCCGACCCTTCGGAATGATGCTCCGATCCTCGGAATGATGCTCCGACCCTTTGGAATCATGCTCCACTCTTCGGAATGATGCTCCGATCATCGGAATCACGCTCCGCTCATCGGAATGATGCTCCGATCCCTGGAATCATGCTCCGCTCTTTGGAATGATGCTCCGATCCTCGGAATTATGTTTCGCCTGGGAATCAACCTCTACATCGAAATTATGCTTCGGTCAGAATGTCTGCTGCTCTTCGGAATGATGCTCCGATCCTCGGAATTATGCTCCGACCCTTTGGAATCATGCTCCGCTCATTGGAATCATGCTCCGACCCCCTGGAATCATGCTCCGCATTTCGGAACGATGCTCCGATCCCTAGAATCATGCTCCGCTCTTCGGAATGATGCTCTGATCCTCGGAATTATGCTCCGACTCTTCGGAATGATGCTCCGATCCTCGGAATTATGCTCCGACCCTTTGGAATCATGCTCTGCTCATCAGAGTTATGCTCCGACCCCCTGGAATCATGCTCCGCACTTCGGAATGATGCTCCAATCCCTGGAATCATGCTCCGCTCTTCGGAATGATGCTCTGATCCTCGGAATTATGTTTTGACTCTTCGGAATGATGCTCTGACCCTTTGGAATCATGCTCCGCTCTTCGGAATGATGCTCCGATCCTTGGAATGATGCTCCGCTCTTCGGAATGATGCTCCGATCCTTGGAATCATGCTCCGCTCTTCGGAATGATGCTCCGATCCTTGGAATCACGCTCCGTTCATCGGAATGATGCTCCGATCCCTGGAATCATGCTCCGCTCTTCGGAATGATGCTCCGATCCTCGGAATTATGCTCCGCCTGGGAATCAACCTCTGCATTGAAATTATGCTTCGGTCAGAATGTCTGCTGCTATTTGGAATGATGCTCCAATCCTCGGAATTATGCTCCGACCCTTTGGAATCATGCTCCGCTCATCGGAATTATGCTCCGACCCCCTGGAATCATGCTCTGCGCTTTGGAATGATGCTCCGATCCCTAGAATCATGCTCCGCTCCTCGGAATGATGCTCCGATCCTCGGAATTATGCTCCGAATCTTCGGAATGGTGCTTCGATCCTCGGAATTATGCTCCGACCGTTTGGAATCATGCTCCACTCATCGGAATTATGCTCCGACCCCCTGGAATCATACTCCGCGCTTCGGAATGATGCTCCGATCCTGGAATCATGCTCCGCTCTTCGGAATGATGCTCCGATCCTCGGAATTATGCTCCGACTCTTCGGAATGATGCTCCGATCCTCGGAATTATGCTCCGACCTTTTGGAATCATGCTCCGCTATTCGGAATGATGCTCTGATCCTTGGAATGATACTCCGCAAATCGGAATGATGCTCCGATCCATGGGAATCATGCTCCCCGAGGGATACTCCGATCCTTGGAATTATGCTCCGCAAATTGGAATGATGCTCCGATCCTCAGGAATCATGCTCCCCGAGGGATACTCTAACCCTGGAATTATGCTCCGCAAATCGGAATGATACTCCGATCCTCGGGAATATGCTCCCCGGGATGATGCTCCGCACCTGTAATGATGTTCCACCTCGAAGTCCAACTTCAAGATCCATCAATTTCATGCACACAACTCATGCCTGCGGTGTGCATTCATTGATGCCACTTTGTTGGGGTCAAAATTTGCACCCCGGTTGATCAAGTCAAAGTCTAGGTCAACCCCAAGCCAAGTGGGCCCAAGCCTAGATCAAGTGGGCCTATGCCCGAGTCGAGCCCGAACATGAAGCGGCTAGCCCCCTATGCAAACATAAAAACCATGTAATAAATAATTTTTATGTAATTTTTTTTATGCATGAATGGGCATAAAGCCAAATTTTTGTAAAGCCCATGGTTTATATGCAAAAAGAAATGGCACATGAGCCATGGGATGTGCAAAATGCCATTTTGTAAAACCCAAGGGGCTATATGCAAATCTGTAAGCCTATATAAGGCAACATGATGATGAATAAAATATACACAACATTCCCCAAAAAAATTAGGGTTCTTTGTGCCTCCTTCTCCTTCATCAAGGTTCTAAAACCTTCTTCTTTCTTTTGAATTAAATCAAGAGTTTTACTCTTCCTTTTCCAAAACTAAATAGTTTTCCACCACAAAACTCACAAAGGGGAACTCAGATCTTCCATTAGATCTTGAAAAGGGAAGATTTTTAAATCTCACCCCCTTTCTCCATGATCCGGCCAACCGACAGAGGAGGAAGAAGGAGACCCACCTCCAAAGACCCCACTTTGGGGAAGACCCAGGGCTCAAGGGGAGACGCCCCTTTTATCAGCTTCAAAAATACCTTAGGAGTTTAACTCCTCATATATACACAGACACAAAATAATAAGTATTTCTTTCTGGGAGTACAACTCCCAGTGCAGGGACCAAGTCCCTCAAAGCGCTAGCGCCCAAGCGTCCAAAGTGCGAGCGCTCGAGCGCCCACGTGCCTGGCACGTGAGGCGCTAGTGCTCAAAGCGTTAGCGCCTAAAGCGTTAGTGCCCAAAACACTAGCGCCCGAGCGCCTACGTGCCTGGTACATGGGGCGCTAGCGCCCTGGCGCCCAAAGTGCTAGCGCCCTGGCGCCTGGCACGTGAGGAGTTAGCGCTCAAAGCGCTATCGCCCTGACGCCCGAGCGCCTACGTGCCTGGCACGCGAGGTGCTAGCGCTTAAAGCGCTAGCGCCCTGGCGCCCAAAGCGCTAGCACCCATGTGCCTGGCACGTGATGCGCTAGCGCCCGAGGCGATAGCGCCAGTGCCTACGTGCCGCGCGCGTGAAGCGCTGGCGCTTCCTCCCACGCATCCTTTGGATGCCCTGTCCCTTATACACACACACACATACTCTACAACACTATCCCCCGTTAGAGAAAATTTCTAACGGGGCGCTGCCCCGCACCCTGCAAGGGGGCTGCTAGCCCCCTTGACCCTCAGCCCGCTATCCGAGTAGCGGGACCCCCGTAAAACTCTCCGGGCCCCCCGATATATCTAAAACCTTTTCAAAACACAACACACCACAATGTACGTTGAGTTCGCATGAATAGTTAACCCGTCAATCGGAGGTTCTCTCGCTCCAAAGGCGAGGGGTAATTAACGACAGCTTAGTCCGCGGCTGACGGAGATTCGGATCCCCACAATCATTAAACCCCGGCCTGCCCTAGGCAGAGGGAATCTGTAGTACGCCTGACAAGCGCGTGCGTATTCCCATCTAAATGGGGTGACGAAAAACACCCTACAGTATTATTCTTTGGAGCACGTCCAGGTTGCGGACGTAGTCACCGTTGTATATTTAGTTTTTCCATTACATGCATTAGGTTACCCTGCGGCGGAGTGCTCGAGTAGCCTGGGTTCTAGAAGGCAACGAGCTTCTATCTCATAGCATTGAGACCAAGGTGCCTTACTCTAGAATTGGCAGGCTATTCGCCACACTCGTAGGGGTATAGGATTGACCCGCGGAGGGGTGCCTAAGTCACCGGATCTTGGAAGTGCTGGGTGGCCCACTCACTTCGTTTATTGGGTTACTTCGCTTCTGAGATTGGCTGATGGCTTGCCGCACTCGTAGGGGTCTAAGATCCAATACTACGGGCTATCAATACGACCGGGAAAATTGCATTTCATATTTGGCTCCATTGAAATATACTTTTCCTAGATTATCTGCATTTCTATTCTGTGTTTGCTTCTGCTATGATGCTTCTGTGATGTTACTTGATATTGTTGGATATATATGCCCTAGAGGCCTACATTGTATAGGATGCTTGGGATATGTATGTACATGACAGTCTTGCTTGATATGATAGTACGCTATTTGGTTTGACTTTGTCTTAACGTATGATATATTTTACTTGGTATTTATATATATATGTTGATAAAGCCCATAGGGTGTTTTGTCTGACTACCGGCGTTGTGATGGCAGTCATACTAGTGGGAGCTGGATAGTCAATAGGCACACCCTTATAAGTCCCTGGTCGCAGGAGTATCGAGATTGGGCATCGATACTCCGGAGTAGACTAGTGTATACATATCTAGACCCTGACGAGGGGCAATGGATTGGTCCCGCAACCATTGGTGGTGTTCACCTAAGATTGTATACAGATGCTCACTGAGTGTGAGTATACCGGACAGGACTCGCCGAGAACTGACTGGATGGTATTATACCTAACGTCAGATAGCAGTTCTCAGGTGACATGTGTGCAGATAGTCCGTTGACTTAAGGTCATCATTTGTCTCGTGTGAGTTCCCACTGTGCTTTGATTATTACCCTACCATGGCTCAAAGGAGTCGTGCAAACAGGTTTCAGTTGGGCACAGTCCCGAGCCACGTGGAGGCAGTGAGCGACTGTTAGGGATTCGTCTCTCCCGGTATAGGGAGTTGATATCGCACTGTGGTCGTTTGGTCATTACCATAAGTCCCTGGCCAGGGCTGATTGAGAATTACTGATGGAATGATCAGTAGATTCTCGGGTGGTCTTGAACCATACCGACACGACTTGTACGGTTATTAGGGGTCTGACGTCCACCACCTCCCTAGACCATACATGCGATACTCTTAGACGAACAGACCGGACTGCGCGGATATTGTCACAGACAGGCTCAGTAGGATTTCAGATGGGTTACCTCATCAGCTTTCTTATCGACAACTACCTGGGGACCGTTACGTACAGCTAGTACCGCTTGCGGTCTGTGGTTAAACCCACTGCCAGCGTAGTAGTTGAGTCTTTAGAGTCCCACACAGAGATTTCCCAAACCCAGGCGAAAAGATATAGAGGTCGTATGGTTTTACGACAAAGGTTCGGACGCATACGTGTTTGAACGCACGTACGACATTCGGACAGTTTTTACTAGTCGGCTTTAGTTTAAGCCAGATTCTAGTATCAGGTTATTGGATTTATACAGTCTAAAGTTTTTCCGTGTTTTCATGGATGAGAGGGGCGTTCTCGTAATTTTTCGAGAAGCTTCTAGAAGGATGTGACATGAAGGGAGAGGTGGCATTTTCATTTAATGAATTAGTGACTCATTGTGAGTGATTCATCATGTCATTAATGCATTATTAAATGCTTAATGACTCACATAATGAATCACCCACTTGCATTAATGAAACATGATGAATAATCTCTTATTATTCATTTCTTTTTAATTCATTATGTTTCATATATCAAGTGAGAAGCTTTTTCATTTCATATATTATTATCATTATCATCTTCTCACTCTCTCTCTTCAAGCTCTCTCTCCTTCACCAAAGCCTAATCCTACCCCTCATGAGTTGAGAACAAGGATTAGGAAAGACTAATTACTCCATAACCTATCTCTACATCATCTTAGCTACTCTATTTAGCAACTAGAGAAACTAAGTAACCTCAAGTTTAGAGGTTATAGCTTGGATTAGGGTTCTCGGGTGGATCGTCTATCACGGAAGAAAGCCGAAGAGGACGTGGAGATCCAAAGAGGCCGTAGATAACATTAAGACGAAGGACTAGAACCGTTTGGTATAATCTCTTGACATAGTAGTTTAGAACTCTATAGCTTTTGTTAAAACTTGTTTAGCAAACGATTCATACAGTTAATCGATGTTTGATCATAGAACAAGATTGTTATTCATATTTCCGCCTCCCCACAAGTATTGGGGTGTTGAACATCGACTTACAGTGGTATCAGAGCCTAGCTAAACAGTTTTTAACTTTTTTGCAAATTTGTATGAATTTCGAACGGAAAAACCGAAACCGGAAAAGCCCGAAAATATCAGTTTCTGTCGATTTTTAAATGAAGTCCAAAAATTTTTCAGGGAGGTTCAGAAAGCTTAAAAAGACAGTAGAAGAACACCCAAGAAAATTGGGCACATGATTCGGCTAAAGCGCCGCGGAAACGAGGCGTATCCCACCGATCCGCCGCGGTTCCGCCGCCGAGTTGCCGAGTCATGAACCCAATTTTCCTGTGTTGGTTCTGTGTGATATTTGGGATTTCCTGGAATATTTAATTTTTGCTCAGGTTTCAGATTTGCAGAGTACTATTGGAGCAAAATTATAAGTGTTTAATCGATCGAAATTATACAGTATTTGCTTGTTGGATTATATCTGTGTTTGTGTTATGTGTTCGTAAACCTCCCCTAACTGCTAGTATGTCGGTTGGCAGGGGGTTGCACATATCTGTGATGTTATATATAACTGTTTGTGTATATAAACTGTATTGGACTGTTGTGGGGTTTAGCCGGGTTTAGTGATGGGTTATTGTATTAATTCATTTGATGTAAATATAATAAGTTGTAATATTATTTTGCGGGGCACATCCAGGTTGCGGTTGTAGCCACCGTTGTATTATTTCTTTTTACTGTTTTGCTCCTAGGATAGACCCAAGGTGGGGTGCACAAACTACCGGGTATTTTGAAGTGTTGGGGCAGACCGCTTCACTTCTGGTACTTGGCGGGTAGTTTGCCGTACCCGTAGGGGTTTGGGGTGGGAAAATGGCTATTCATCACAACTGTGTAATCCGTCTTTCATTGCAGGCTCAAAAGAAATGCGGATTGCTTGCAAATCCAATATTGTTTATCTGTGATCTGGAATGCCTATTATTGCGTCTGACGAATGTACAATATCTATATATGATAGCTATTTAGACGTCGCTTATGTTTTTCACCCGCGCTAGCCCAGCCCCCGCTCTGTCGTTAGTTAAGTAACCTAACGGGTGATGACGGGACCCCGTGGCGAATGCGGATGGCATAAGAGGACGTTGTATTTTCGTTGTTATCTGTAATGATAGGTTAATGATGGGACGCATTATTATTAATGCAAAGAAAATAAAACCTAAACTGAAATCGTTGGAACAATTTCTAAAAACCACTCGGTTTTCTTGAAAAAGCAAATTTTAAATGCGGAGCTTAAACCACTCCTTTTAATAAAAGCTATCTTAGTTCCTTCGATCAAATCAAGTTCACTACGTTAACGGTTTTTTGCCAAAAACCAGCCGTAACCCTCCGTCGTTTCAGATAGACAGCACATCGTATTCATGCTATGCTTGTTGGCCTACGTCAAGGCATAGTGAATGGTAGCAGTGTGTGTGCCTATTTGTTGCATAGATAGATGCATTAGTTTAATACAGACGTACACCTTGTTGGCCTACGTCAAGGGCTTGTACGATGTATTTAAATTGATCAGGACAACGACGGGTAGAACTTGACTTGCGTCTTATGACTTGTTGGCCTACGTCAAGGTCTATAAGAGCTTGGGGTAAAAATCACATCGGGAGTTTCAAACATAAAGGAAACTTGCAGATTTAGCTTACCTTCTAGAGTATGGTGACTAGAGTGGCTTCCATCTAGGGCATCATACAATGATAGTTGGATCCCGATCTCACTGATGAGTAGGATTACTCTCGGGAATTTCTCTCACTTAACAATCAATGCTATAAACCAAGTAGGTGCCTAGAAAGGTGTTAGAGGGGCTACGCCTCCAGGGAAAAGAGGTTCTTTAATTAAGGAACTTCGCGAAAGCGTTGGAAAACCTCCCTCGAAGTACCGACACCAGCCTGGCTGAAAGGTTAAGCAAGAATTGTAACGTGAGATTAAATCCTGACTAGTTCTTCTTTTAGGTTTTGAAGAAGGATTTGAGGAAACAGTGGGAGCCATCCTGTTTAGATAAATAATAACCAATCTAAACTTGCAAGAGCATATGCTGAGTGTTTTCTTTTCTCTCTCTCTGGCAGCTACCATGACTGGACTAAAACTATTACTTGAAAAGAATATACTGACCGGGCAGAACTATAAAGATTGGCTAAGGAACGTCAATATTGCGCTGACTTATGATAAAGTTGCATATGTTACCACCGCTGTTCCTCCCCTTATCCCAGGACCAGATTCCTCAGTTGCGGACAAGGAAGTTCGTAAAACCTGGGATCTAGACTGTGAGCAAGCTAAGTGTATCGTGCTGGCGTCCATGAATAATGAACTCCAGAAACAGCACGAGAGTATGGATATTGCATCCATATTCCTCCATTGCAAGGAACTGTATGGTGAACACTCCCGTATCGCAAGGTACGAAACCTCAAGGAAACTCTTCCAGATGAGGTTGGCTCCAGGATCGCCTGTTGGAGAGCACGTCCTCAAAATGATCACCCTCATTGAGGAACTCGCAAACCTGGGATGCGTGCTAGAGAATGATTTGTATATCGACTTGATTTTGTAGTCCCTTCCCCACACCTTCTCTCAGTTCGTGCTAAACTTCAACATGCACGAAATGGAAGCAGATCTTCCAAAGCTCCTCAATATGTTGAGGGTAGCAGAGACCTTCTTGAAAAAGGAGAAGACCCCCGTTCTGTATGTTGGCCAATCATCTTCTTCTAAATCTAAAGCGAAAGCTAAAGGGAAGAAGAAGATGAAAGCCACCAAACCGAAGGGTGGGGTCAAGAAGGTGCAGGGAACGAACAAGGCAGGAAGGGTGAAGGCAGAAAAGAACGAATGCTTCTATTGTCACAAGCAAGGGCACTGGAAGAAGGACTGTTTGGCCTTTAAAGCCAAGGACATGAAGCAAGCTGTTGCTTCTGCTTCAGGTGTGTTCGTAATCGAAAATTGTCTTTCAGTAAACTCTACTTCATGGGTACTTGATACCGGTTCTGGTTCTCACATCTGTAATTCTTTGCAGGATCTGAGAAATAGTAGAGTACTGGGAGCAGGTGATATGACTCTCCGGATGGGCAATGGAATGCATGTAGATGCAGTTGCAATAGGGGAATATCACCTAGGGTTGAATAGTGGACACATTTTGGTATTGTATAGCTGTTTTTGTATTCCCAGTATGTTGTGTAATATTATATCAGTATCTTTGTTGTCTAATAAAGGATATAATTTTGTGCTTGAAAGAAATGTCATGAACATTATCCTAAATCAAGAACTGATTGGGTATGGCACACTGGAAAATGGCATATATATACTTAATCAACCTCAAGTTTTCAATATTCAAAACACGCGTAAAAGAAAGGCTCCAGATTCGAATCAAGCCTTCCTATGGCATTGTAGACTTGGTCATATAAATGAAACAAGGTTGACTAAGTTACATAAAGATGGATATCTAGATCCGTTTGAATATTCATCATATGCAACTTGTCAATCATGTATCAAAGGAAAAATGACCAAATCTCCGTTCACCGGACACGGAGAAAGAGCCACTGAACTCTTGGGACTAGTACACAGTGATGTATGTGGTCCGATGTCTATACATGCACGAAGTGGTCACTCCTACTTCATCACTTTTACTGATGACTTCTCTAGGTATGGACATGTGTTCTTAATAAAGCATAAATCCGAGGCTTTTGAGAAGTTTAAGGAGTATAAAAATGAAGTAGAGAAACAAACTGGTAAAAGCATCAAGACACTTCGATTTGATCGAGGCGGAGAATACTTAAGTACCAGTTTCCTTGAATACTTAAAAGCGAATGGAATTCTCTCTCAGCTTACTCCACCTTATACACCTCAGCACAATGGTGTATCAGAAAGAAGGAATCGCACGCTATTAGATATGGTGCGTTCAATGATGAGTAGTGCTGAGTTACCACTTTCCTTCTGGGGATTTGCTCTAGAATCAGCCGCATATCTATTAAATAGAGTTCCAACTAAGTCTGTACCCACCACTCCATATGAAATGTGGTGTGGGAAGAGACCATATCTCAAGTATATCAAGATATGGGGGTGTCCGGTATATATTAAAAAGCATAATCCGGACAAGCTCGAAGCACGATCGGTTTTATGCAAGTTTGTAGGATACCCCAAGCATTCAAGGGGGTACATGGTCTACCACACTGAAGAACAAAAGGTGTTTGTCGCTCGTCACATTGTCTTCTTAGAAAGCGAATTTCTTGCAAAAGAAATTAGTGGGAGCGCGGTAGAACTGGAAGAAATTCCAGAACCTCAAACTGCAACCGAAGACTTAGAAGAATCTCAGATTTCAATAGAACATGACGAACCAACGCCACTCCGCAGATCTAGTAGGCTTTCTCATCCTCCTGAAAGATACTATAGTTTTCTTCTTGATGGGGATCGAGAGGATTGCATCATCGATGATGATGAGCCTACTAGTTTTTAGCAGGCTATCACAAGTAGCGACTCAGTGAAGTGGCTGGATGCAATGAGATCCGAAATGGAATCCATGTACACCAATAAAGTATGGACTTTAGAAGTTGCTCCTCCTGGGGTAAAACCAGTTGGGTGCAAATGGATCTTCAAAAAGAAGATTGGTACATTTGGACAAGTGGAAACCTACAAAGCTAAACTGGTTGCAAAAGGTTTTCGTCAAAGACCAGGATTGGACTATGATGAAACTTTTTCACCAGTAGCTATGCTTAAATCCATTCGGATCATGCTTGCCATTGCTGCCTTCCATGACTATGAAATCTGGCAAATGGACGTAAAAACAGCTTTTCTAAATGGACGTAAAAACAGCTTTTCTAAATGGACATCTAGAAGAGAGTGTTTACATGGATCAACCAGAAGGTTTCTTAGACAGTGGGAGCAGCGGAAGAGTGTGCAAATTGCTTAAATCCATTTATGGGTTAAAGCAAGCATCGCGAAGTTGGAACATCTGCTTTGATGAAACAGTCAAGGAATTTGACTTTATCAAAAATGTAGATGAACCATGTATTTATACGAAGATTGTAGAAGGAGCAGTAGTCTTCCTCGTTTTATACGTCGACGACATACTACTGATAGGGAATGATATCCCTATACTACAATCAGTAAAGCTCTTCTTGTCACAGAAATTCTCTATGAAAGACTTGGGAGATGCATCATACATTCTGGGTATTAAGATCTATCGTGATAGATCTAATAGAACATTGGGACTTTCACAGTCCAGGTATATAGACACTATACTAAAGAGATTTAGTATGGAAGATTCCAAGCGCGGCAATATGCCCGCTTGTCACGGAATCACCCTCTCCAAAGAGATGTCTCCTAAGACTTATGAAGAGAGGGCTCGCATGGGCATTATACCCTACGCTTCGGCGGTAGGATCAATAATGTATGCGATGTTATGTACCAGACCGGATGTAGCTTACGCACTTAGTGTAGTAAGCAGGTATCAGTCTGACCCAGGTGAGAAACATTGGAGAGCGGTGAAGAACATTCTCAAGTACCTGAGAAGGACTAAGGAGATGTTCTTGATTTACGGTAATAGGGACCTCCAGGTAGAGGCTTTTACCGACTCCGGCTTCCAAAGTGACAAGGATGATTCTAAATCTATTTCGGGTTTTGTGTTTACCCTCAATGGAGGGGCGGTATGTTGGAAGAGTTCCAAACAAGATACCGTCGCAGACTCAACTATGGAGGCTGAGTATATAGCTGCTAGTAAGTCGCAAAAGAGGCTGTCTGGATAAGGAAGTTCATTTCTGAACTTCAGGTGGTTCCGTCCATTGCCAATCCAATACCTTTGTATTGCGATAACAATGGCGCTGTAGCTTTAGCGAAGGAACCAAGGTCCCATCAGAAATCCAGGCATATCTTAAGGCGGTTTCACCTGATCAGGGAGATCGTGGATCGTCGGGAGATCGAGATACGGAGAGTGGACACAAAAGACAACACGGCAGATCCATTCACCAAGGCCATTCCTCAAGTACAGTTCGAGAGGCTTTTTGAGATGTTGGGCATGCGGTACGCAAGCAACTGGATCTGGTAGAGACAGTGGGTACTCATTGCGCCAATTATAGGCCTTAGTGCAAGTGGGAGATTGTTGGATATATATGCCCTAGAGGCCTACATTGTATAGGATGCTTGGGATATGTATGTACATGACAGTCTTGCTTGATATGATAGTACGCTATTTGGTTTGACTTTGTCTTAACGTATGATATATTTTACTTGGTATTTATATATATATGTTGATAAAGCCCATAGGGTGTTTTGTCTGACTACCGGCGTTGTGATGGCAGTCATACTAGTAGGAGCTGGATAGTCAATAGGCACACCCTTATAAGTCCCTGGTCGCAGGAGTATCGAGATTGGGCATCGATACTCCGGAGTAGACTAGTGTATACATATCTAGACCCTGACGAGGGGCAATGGATTGGTCCCGCAACCATTGGTGGTGTTCACCTAAGATTGTATACAGATGCTCACTGAGTGTGAGTACACCGGACAGGACTCGCCGAGAACTGACTAGATGGTATTATACCTAACGTCAGATAGCAGTTCTCAGGTGACATGTGTGCAGATAGTCCGTTGACTTAAGGTCATCATTTGTCTCGTGTGAGTTCCCACTGTGCTTTGATTATTACCCTACCACGGCTCAAAGGAGTCGTGTAAACAGGTTTCAGTTGGGCACAGTCCCGAGCCACGTGGAGGCAGTGAGCGACTGTTAGGGATTCGTCTCTCCCGGTATAGGGAGTTGATATCGCACTGTGGTCGTTTGGTCATTACCATAAGTCCCTGGCCAGGGCTGATTGAGAATTACTGATGGAATGATCAGTAGATTCTCGGGTGGTCTTGAACCATACCGACACGACTTGTACGGTTATTAGGGGTCTGACGTCCACCACCTCCCTAGACCATACATGCGATACTCTTAGACGAACAGACCGGACTGCGCGGATATTGTCACAGACAGGCTCAGTAGGATTTCAGATGGGTTACCTCATCAGCTTTCTTATCGACAACTACCTGGGGACCGTTACGTACAGCTAGTACCGCTTGCGGTCTGTGGTTAAACCCACTGCCAGCGTAGTAGTTGAGTCTTTAGAGTCCCACACAGAGATTTCCCAAATCCAGGCGAAAAGATATAGAGGTCGTATGGTTTTACGACAAAGGTTCAGACGCATACGTGTTTGAACGCACGTACGACATTCGGACAGTTTTTACTAGTCGGCTTTAGTTTAAGCCAGATTCTAGTATCAGGTTATTGGATTTATACAGTCTAAAGTTTTTCCGTGTTTTCACGGATGAGAGGGGCGTTCTCGTAATTTTTCGAGAAGCTTTTAGAAGGATGTAACATGAAGGGAGAGGTGGCATTTTCATTTAATGAATTAATGACTCATTGTGAGTGATTCATCATGTCATTAATGCATTATTAAATGCTTAATGACTCACATAATGAATCACCCACTTGCATTAATGAAACATGATGAATAATCTCTTATTATTCATTTCTTTTTAGTTCATTATGTTTCATATATCAAGTGAGAAGCTTTTTCATTTCATATATTATTATCATTATCATCTTCTCACTCTCTCTCTTCAAGCTCTCTCTCCTTCACCAAAGCCTAATCCTACCCCTCATGAGTTGAGAACAAGGATTAGGAAAGACTAATTACTCCATAACCTATCTCTACATCACCTTAGCTACTCTATTTAGCAACTAGAGAAACTAAGTAATCTCAAGTTTAGAGGTTATAGCTTGGATTAGGGTTCTCGGGTGGATCGTCTATCACGGAAGAAAGCCGAAGAGGACGTGGAGATCCAAAGAGGCCGTAGATAACATTAAGACGAAGGACTAGAACCGTTTGGTATAATCTCTTGACATAGTAGTTTAGAACTCTATAGCTTTTGTTAAAACTTGTTTAGCAAACGATTCATACGGTTAATCGATGTTTGATCATAGAACAAGATTGTTATTCATATTTCCGCCTCCCCACAAGTATTGGGGTGTTGAACATCGACTTACAGATATCATGCATGAGACAAATGTTTATATATATAGTAGACGCTATATATGTTTTGTATTCACGCTATTCCTGTCCCTGCCCTACCGTAAGTTAAGTAATCTTACGATGAAGATCCGGGACCCTGTGGCGAATGCGGATGGTATATATATGCGTGCCTATTTTCGTTTCTTTCTGGCATGATATGTTTAATTGATGAGATTGCATTAATTTTGATTAATGCAAGGAAAACAAATCTAAATGATGTTGTTGGAACCAATTTTTGAAAACTATAAGCGTTTTATTTTGCTCTGCGTCGAGATATTCAGTTAGGAATATCCTGCACCTCATTCGATGAAGAAAGAGCCTAGATCCCTTCATAGGGAGTGAACTTTTTGGCAAAAGTTTATGTGGCTATAAACTACTCGGTTTTCTTCAAAACCATCGGGTTTTCTACAAAATCACTCCTTTTAAAAATGCGGAGCCTAAACCACTCTTTTTCAAAACTACTTGGGTTCCTTCAACGATATCGAGTTCATTACGTTAAAAGTTTTTTCGCCAAAAGCCAGCCGTTTTCCTCTGTCATTTCCTACGAGTAGTACTTAGTATTCATACTGCGTTTGTTCACTGTGTCATGGCGTAGTGTGCGGTAGCTAAGTGGTGCTTGTTTGTAGCATACAATGTGATTGGTTAGGACAGTCGTGCGGTCTTGTTGACTGTCTCAAGGGCTCGTGCGGATAGGTTTAATGCAATCAAGATAATGACGGGTTGAACTTGAGTAGGACCTTTTGATTTGTTAACTATGTCAAGGTCACTTGGGTCCTAGGGGTAAAAACCATATCGGGAGTTTCAAATATAACACAAACTTGCCAGGCATGTGTATACCTTCTGGAGTGTGGTGACTTGAGTGGCTTCCCTCAAGTTATCACGCGATGATAGTCGGGTCCCGATTCCCGCTGATGAGTAGGTGTTACTCCTCGGGTGATTTTCAGATGATCCCGACTAATTCCGCTTTTAGGGTTTGAAGGAGAATTCGAGAAAACAATGGGAGCCATCCTGATTAGATAAAGTGATTAACCAATCTAATCTAGGTTAGAGTGCACACTGAGTGTTTCTTTTTCCTATGTTTCTTTTCCCTCTCTCTTTGGTAGCGACCATGACCCGAACTTAAACTAAAACTCATGAACTAAGTTAACCAAACCTTTTTACACACTTTGACTTTTAGATTGTCATGATGCACGACAAAGTTGCATATATCCCTGTCACTCCTACTTCTCCTTTGGCATTTCTCCAAAACACTCTGTATCACTATGAAAATCCATATTGCTTAGGTATACCATCGTATAGTTACATACGAACTCGAAGAAACTTGTTTCAGTTCGAGGATGGATTCCGGTTCTGGAGAAATTGAATAGGATTATTCGGTCGTCTTTTCTCTTTACCTTCTCTCAGGTTGTAAGGGCTCCTAGTATTAGAAGAGTACACCTATTACGCTAACTGGATAGCCTTCTTCCAAACCTTAGGTAGGTGTCGAAAAGTAGGGAAGGAAGAAAACCAATAAGCCTAAGTATGATGTACAGAAGGTAAGAAATAAAGACATATAAAGAGATTGCAGTGAGGGCAAAGGAAATTGCGACTACTGTCATGAATCTGGATAGTGGAAAAGACATTACTAGGAATACCCGGCCATCTCTTCGAAACATTTTCATGTTTCAGTTTTACTGTGCGATGTTAATTAAAAACTGCTTTTCCAATTAGATTCTGATTCTAGGGTATATATTTATTAGACTTGATTCTCATATCTGTATGGCGTTATACAGATGCTGAGTGGGAGTAGAATATTGGGAATTAGGTGATTAGATCTTCAATATCAGAATTCTTTGTAATTGGTGATATATAAGGAAATCACCTGGGTTTTGCCTAAATGACAAATATTTGGTTTTGAATATCCGTTGTTATGCACCAATTTCAAACTGCTACATCTGTACATTTATTTTGTAAAGTGAGATATAACATTTTGAAATTATATTTATGATATTTACCTTTATCAGTTGATGATTAGGTAAGGTGCATTTAATAACGGTGTAATTCTTATTAACCATAATACAGTTTTCAACCTACGACGCACAGGGTTTAAGTTATTAAACTCAGAGGACTTATACAAAGTATTGTAACTTGTCTGATGTCCATTCGAGAAAAGGGTTGGTACTCGAACTATATTTTGTTTACTTATAACTTCTCTGGTTTTAGACATGTATTTCGTTGAAATACAAGGTCCAAATTTTGAGAAGTTGTATGTATAAGAATAAAGTAGAGAATCATGTGTTTGAAGTATCATGATTCTTCAAGACGATCGAAAATATAAATACTTATGCTAGGTATTCCGTCGTAAGTAATATATTTGAGAACTTGCTTCTATTTCAGGTTACTCATCCGTGGGTGCGCTCCTTGATAAGTAATGCTGCATGGCCTTCTTCAATTTAGTTGATATGCATTGGAAACAGCTGCTTGATTTTTGAATCTGGTTCTTATTAAATTAGTGCATTTGTTTTCTATATTAGATATAGAATGGATTCATATCTTAACGATGTTAAAATATAAGGAGTTGTCCAGCTTATGCTTAAAATCAGAATCCGGATAAACTCAAACCACGTTTCAGTAATGACAGTTTGTGGGTTATTCCGGACTTTGACGAGGGTTAACTTTCTACCATTTGCAGTATTAATAGTTATATTGTTCTTGACTCGCCACCCGTTTTTGTAAAATGAATTCTTTTCAGAAAACATTAGTGGGAGTATGATAGAACTGAAAGTGATTCCAGAACGACGAACGACAAACGATTACTAAAAATTTAGTAGAACCTAAAAATTCAATTAGATTCGACAATCCATTAGCCACTCCGCAGATTTGGTGGGTAAGCTCAGCCACCCGAGAGGTACTTCGGTCTCCTCAAAGATGGTGACATGGAGGTTTTGATGATCAAAGCTTGCCACTACAGCTGTCCTAGACTATGAGATCTGGCAGGTGAATGACTATAACATCGTTCTAAATTTTCTTTAGAAGTGCATGTGTATATGACTCTGCCAGAGGGTTATTGTAGTCAATGGGAGCAGCGGAAGCGTTGTGGGCCAGTAGCTTATGTCTATTTGTAGACTAAATCAAGTATCGTGGAGATAAATCTTCTATTTTTGATATAACAGTCAATGAGGTTGACTTCATCAGAACAACAGATGGACCTGATAAGAAGGTAGTAGGGAGTGATGTGCTGATATTTGGATGGCATACTCCTTATATGAAATGATATTCCTATACTACGATCAGTTATACCGTGGTTGTCATAAGGTGTTTCTCCATATAGGATCTGGACAAAATATTGGGGATTCTGGTGACTAGTTTTATGGTTTTAGATCTAGATTTGAGAAGTATCCCAATTCGGATACTTTAACACTATTCTATAGCGTTTTAGAATGGACGACTCCTGGTATGGTAGTATACCCGCAGGTGATGGAGTCACCCTCTCTAAAGAGATGTCTTCTAGACTGATGAGGAGAGAGATTTGCATGATTGACATATCACTTGCTTAGGCAATTGAGTCAATAATGAGATGTCAAGTACCCCACCAGATATTGCTTTTGCACTACCTGCAATAAGCACATATTAATCCAATCCTGGCGAAATATTGGGAAGCAGTTATGAACATAAGAGAATGTTCTTGGAATATGGTAACGACAGCCTCTTTTAGAAGGCAGTTATCATTTCAGGATTCCAAGGCGATCTGAATGACAGAGTGACTGTTAGAGTTAGAGTTTACCCTCTTTTGAAGAGCAGTATGTTGGGCAGGGGTCCAAGTGGATACTGAGGAAGTCATGGCGTATGATACTGATTAAATTCAGTGGAAAATACAGTTTAAGAAGTTTGTTGGATTTGGTGTTCATGTTATGAACAAGGTCCTATCAGATATTCAGACAAATCCTAAGACATGTATCGCTCATTTCGGGAGATGGTTGTTCTTCGCAAAGTTGAGATATAGAGAGATAAAGATAGAAACATTAGAGCAGATCCACTCACTGAGGCTATTTCTCGAACGCGATAGTTTCGCAAACATGTTTTACGAGACTAATTAGTACAGAAGTTGGGTGTTCGGTATCACACGGGCTCTAAGTATGTGACACCTCAATAATTAGCCTTAAGTACAAGTGGGAGATTATTGGCTATAGTGCCCTCAAGGCAATTATTGTAATCGCAGGCAGGCGATTATGATGATTGAGGAAGAATCTATACGGGCAGAACAGTCTTACTCTAGATGATAGTATGCTATCTGGTTTGAATTTGTCATCATGTACATGCATTATGTGGTACTACAGATCACTATTACATGTTGATAGAGCCCATAGGATTCTTACTTGACTACCAACATTATGATGGCGATCATATACGTGGGAGCTGGGTGGTCCATGCACATCCTTAAATTTCTCTAGTCGAGAAAGTATCGAGACTGGGCATCGATACTTCGGAGTAGACTAGTGTATACTTTTTGAGACGCCGATGAGAGGCGGTGGCCGGTCTCATAAGCCATTGGGGTCAGTTAGTCACCTAAGATAGTATACATGTGCTCATTAGGTTATGAGTTACACTGGACGTATTCACCGGATACATGCTAGATGGTATTATACATATTGTCAGATAGCAGTTCTCAGGTGACATAAGTACATGTTAGTCTGTTGACCTGAGATCGTCATTTGTCTTGTGTGAGTTCTTACTGTGCTTTGATTACTACCTACCACGGCTCAAAAGAGTCGTGCAAACAGGTTTTAGTTAGGTACAGTCCCGAGCTACATAGAGGCAGTAAGTGGAACGTCGGGGATTCGTCTCTCCCAGTATTGGGGGTAGATGTCACACAGTGCACAGGTGGCCATAACCAGAAATTCTTGGTCAAGGTGGACGAGAATTACTGATTTGGATCAGTAGTTTCTCAGTGGGTGATGAGCTTCACACCAACATGTTATATCGCGTTATTAGGGGTCTGACTTTATCCACCCCCTAGACCCGATATGCTATACTCTTAAATGAACAGACCGGGCTGTATAGAAATTGTCACAGGCAGGCTCGGTAAGGGTACGTATGAGTTTGCTCGTCGGCCTTCCTTTCGATCAATACCTGGGTAGCCGTTATGTACAACTAGTGTCGCTGACGTGCTTGTGGTTAAACCCACTGTCAGCGTATTGATAAGTCTTAAGAGTCCCACACAGAGGGTTTCCTTGTTCAGACGATATGATGTAGATGGCGTATGTTGGTACATACAGATGTCCAGTTAAATATATGTACAGGCTACACTGACTTTAATCGGACGATTGATAATACTGGCGGCTTAAGATTAAGCCGGATTATTAAATAAAGTTTTGATTTAATAATTTATATATATATATTTAATATATGTATTCTAGTATTATTGTTCACTATTCATTTTCTCTCTTGGATATTCGTATTTTTATACGGATACGCTATATATATTTCGATACGTATACCGGGTTGTATTATGTATTTATACGGAATTTGTTCTGAAAGACGGACACCTCATTTGTGAGTATTCATTTATGAATATTCATAAAATGAGGTGGAGGGTGAGGTGGCATTGAGCATGGTTGAAGACATGTAGAGAGGAATGGGTTTCTTTATTTTATTACATATTGATTTGAGAATTTTTTGTATGGTTGCTAAAAAAAGTTATAAAGCCATTTTTCATTCTACACTTGATTCATTCTTTACTCATGCCTTCAACACTTGCTCATGGCTATCTTTCCTCACCTCCTACTCCTTCTTCTTTAGATACTCTCTTGAGTTTAGATTTGAGAGAAAATGATAGTGGAAAATTCATACATCCCCACTCTCCATTCCTAACGAGCTTGGAGCATCAGTTGCTTCACTAGGTAAACCCGGAGTTTAGATCAGTTCTCTCGGGTGGATCATCTTCGGCGAAAGAGGACCGGCTTACAAATACGACCCGGAGCTCTTGAGAGCGTGCTAGAGTCCAGCCCAATTGGAGCAAATGAAGACGCTATAAAGGTTGTGATTTCTATCTTGTTATGGTTCTAGTTTAGGTGTTTGGTTTGATTCTTAAATTTTAGTTTCTAGTGCCACGAAAATTTCTGTTTTTGAATTCCGCATTGGCCGCGGGTTAGCGGCAAGGGCACTAGGAACCAACAAATACAAATGTATATTGTGAATTACAAAAACAATGAATGAGGGTAATATATCTATATCAAGAATATGACACAAGTATAGCATGAGATATTGATATATTATTCGGTATACACAAGATAAAGGATAAGCAAACTAAACAACAAGTGTATATGAGTTTAGTGTCGATAGGATAAAGTAAGATAAGCAAGTGACACTAAATGAACTATTCATGTTTAAGCTATCATCAAAACTAAATAAATAGATCATCGAAATCCATAAGCTACCATTCTTCACATCAAGCTGAGGAAGTGACCATGTTTTAGAAACAACCAAAGATATAAGAACACGAACCGAGGTAAATTTGGCAATTGACGAAAAAGTCACAAAATAATCCAACCCATACTACTGAGTAAAACCTTTGACCACTAATTGAGTTTTGAGATGATCAATCGTTCCATCGGGATTATATTTCATAACAAAGACCCATCTAGAGCCAACAACCTTCTTATATGAAGGTGGAGGTATCAATTTCCAAGTTTGATTAGAGCAAAGTATCGTAATCTCCTCTAACATAGCTGCATGTCAATCTGGGTGCTGAAGAGCTTCCTGAACAGAGTAAGGAAGAGAATGGCAGACAAGGAAGAAATAAACTAAAAAGAAGATGGTGTCAGTCTATGATAGGAAACAAAGTTAGAAATCGGATGTGCAGCAGTACATGAACGCTTACTCTTGCGTAAGCTAATAAGAAGATAAAGATCTCCTGAAGACAACGGCAGTGGAGAATCAGGAATAATAGACTGTATAGGAGTACCTGCAGAAGAATCGTTAGAAGAAATAGCAGTGGGAAGGGACGGGACAACTTTGTTACAATGGTGATAGACCTGTGGAAAAGATGCTACATGCTTAAAAACATGTCGTACAGATTGAACAGACGAATCAAGTTCTGAGAAAGGTAGGTGAGGAACATGAATAGTGGGAGTGAGGTCCTTAACAATTGGTGGAAAATAGGGTTGATCTTCTAAGAAGGCCGCATCACATGAAGTATAAATTTTAGATGAGGCATGGTCAAATCAAACATAACCTTTCTGGGATTGTGGGTAACCGACAAACACCATACGGATAGCTCGAGGATCTAGCCTATCTACATGAGGACCTAGTATATGAGGATAGCATATACAACTAAACACTTTAGGAGAAACAGGAAAATGGTTGTCCTGTGGAAACAAAATAGAGAACGGAGACTGGTTGCTTAGGACCGGAAAATACATGCGATTGATATAAAAACAGGCAGCTAAAACCGTAAAATTCCACAATCGTGTAGGGACATGGATATGCAAAACAAAAGAACGAGCTATCTCAAGTAAATGTCGGTTCTTCAGTTCAGTAATCTCATTTTGCTGAGGAGTATAAGAATATGAAGTTTGACGCAATATACCCTAGGTCTGACAAAATGCATTAAACTCCGTGATAGTATACTCCTTAGAATTATCTGAACGAAGCACTTTTATCGGAACACCAAATTGATTAGTAATCTCAGCTCCGATGATTTTAAAGGTAGACAAAAGTTCAGACCTATTACGCAGAAGATACAATCAAGTCATACGTGAATGATCATCGATAAGTCACAAAATATCTATAACCAAACACAATAGGAATTTTAAACGGACCCTAAATATCAAAATGAACTAACACAAAGGATAAATCATGTCTTTTATTAATTGGAGGAAAAGAGCAGCGATGATATTTACCAAGAATACATGATTCACAATTGAACTCTGATAATTCAAGAGAAGACAACATATTACGTAAAGAAGAAAAAGGAGGATAACCAAGTCATCGATGCCACTGGATAGTAGAAACAACTGCAGACGTTCTTAGAAGGTATAATACCCAGTCCTTATATATAATTAGCGTATTTTAATAAATAAGTCTTCAGATGTTTCCCCAAAATTTTCTACAAATTTTCCGTATTTTCCCAAAATTTAATCTAGAATTATTTCGATTTAAAATGTGTATAAATTTTATTTAAACTAATTTATTAAACTCCCAATTTAAAACTAAAATCCTATTACTTATTTCTTTTATTTCCCCATTTCCATTTTTCCCCGAGCCCAGCCCAAACCTCCAAAACCTAACCCTACATCTAATTCCCTTTCTATTTCCCAAACTTTTAACCCAAACCCTAGCCATATTTCCATTTTTACTTCTCCTATTTTCCCTCACAACTCGGTCTATCTCTTTTCCTTTATTTTCCCTAAAGCCTAGCCCGCTACCATATTTTTCCTTTTACACAAAAATAAATAAATATATTAATTAACCCAATCCCCAGCCCACTACCTTCCCGGCCCAACTCCTCATCCTTACCCGCGACTCCCCCGACCCGACCCGACCCGACCCGCTTCCCTACTTTCTTCCTCTTCTTCTTTTCCCGCTCGTTCTCCCTGCCCATGACGGCTTCTCACGCACCCACGCCTCGCACGCACGCCTTGCGACGCGCGCTTCCCTCGAACAACCTCAACGGTCGCGCTCACCACGACCCAGCCACGCTCCCTTCTCACAACCGCCGCGACCTCCTCGCCTGCATCTCTGCACTCCCTCTCGCTCTCTCTCCCCCTTGTTCACATTCTTTCTCTCTCTCTCTCCCTCACGTTCCTGCTCCTCTTCTTCTCCTCCACCATCGTCGCCATCCCCTCTCTTCAACCTCACTTCGACCGCCTCCTCTCCTCTACTCCGAACCCACGTCCCCGACAACATCCCCGCAACCAACCCAAGAAAACCCATCACCATCGCCACTCCCGAGCGGACCTCGTCGTGTCCCCTTCGCCGTACACTGGGAAGCGGGGCATGACAGGTTGATAAATATACATATATTTATACAAAAATAATTTTAATAAATATTTTATATTCCAAAAATCTCATTTTCTTCAGATGTCGTATTTTAAACCTTTCGAGACCGAATGCTCCTTGCGGAGGTCTGAATCTCGCACTACTAAGCCCGATGATGTGCGATAATCCGCACCATCTCGAACGGGTTCCCCAAAAATAGGTTGTAGCGGCGCTTTGCAAAGATTGTAAAATACTAATCCCTTAGAAAACGGTTTTATAAAGTAAAAGGTATTTATTTGCAAAAGTGTAAATTTTCCGTATTTTAGATTCTAGGGTTTCCTAAGTCAACTAGCCTATTTCTAAATGGTCTAAACGATAAGTCGTTAGAAGCCTCAAATCGCCTCTTCACCGCCAATTGTGGCCAGGTAAGTACAAATGAGGAAAGGAGGGATCCGCTCACGAATCACCGTGAGACGGGCCTTTTAAAATTACCTTTTCTCACTTGCCTAGCCTAGACACCACAAGGTCAGGTTTAGATGAACGATCGATGTCCACAACTTATCGTGTTTTCCTAATAAGAGGTATTTATTTAAAAGTGTATCAAAGCTAAAACTTTTAGAAATGATTTTATTAAGAATATGGTATTTAAATGAAAGTATTGTTTTATCGTATTCTAGGTTTTTGATGATATCGTTTTAGGTTGTATATGCGTGTGTGTGGAGGTAGGTCATTACCTCGTGCTCTATTTTAAATGTATAGCAAAGTTAAGGGGTTAAATGTGAAATCGAAATATTGTGATATTTAAGTGAAAAATACGATAAATTGGAAAGGCTATCATTTCATGTGATGAAACTTGTTCAAATTGGTTGTTAAATGTTTAATAGTCAACATAAAGATGTTTAAGCATGAATGTATTGGTGAGAAGTGAAATTTTATAGAAAACCGAATCGGAAATCGGATTTGTTCTGATTCCGTCGGGTTTTGTAATTTCGTATTTTAGAGAATAAGAAAGAAGGATAGAATGAGACTTACGGGTTTCGATTAAGCAAAGGAGTGAAGGGGGGACTAGAAGGGTTGCCAAGGCGTTGCTTCGTCGCCTGTTGTTCCTAAAAATGTCGCCGGAATTTTCGCCGGAATTTCGTCGGAGTTTCGCCGCGAACTTGTTTTCAAAGTATACAACTCTTGAGAAGATTTTGAGAGAGTGAGCTTAAGGTTTTGGGATGAGAGGGTAGAGGGTAAGGGGTGTATTTATAGGATAGGCTAGGGGTAAGGTAGGTGAAGGGTTTTTGATAAAAAATATAAAAAATGTGGGAAAAACATTAAAAATCGTAGTAAATAGGGTATATTGAAGTCTCGGGAACCGATCCATTAATTTGGAGTATACAGGGGGATAGGGGAGACGAAGAGCCCCAACTTTCATGTTGGGGACTCGACCGTCCGGCCGAGTCCGGCCGGCGAGGCCAACAAAACCTGTCACGCCCCGCTTCCCAGTGTACGGCGGAGGGGATGCGACGAGGTCCGCTACGTATATTCTCAGAAGTACATACGCTAAGCGTATCTAAGCAATATAAAAAGAATACACAAGAGACAAGGATAATAAAAACAACAACTTTTATTTATTAACATTCTTTTGTACAATGCATGAAAAGGAAATACAACTGAAATAAAAAGATGCATAACAGTGGCATAACATGAAAAGAAAGTACAGAATGGAAAAGTGTACAATGAAACTAAAGTGCTGGGTCTTCGGCAAACTGCTCCAAGTCTTCTTGAGATGGCTCGATCTCTGCCGGGTCCGATTCACCTGACGACATTCAAAGAAGAAAGAAATAGAATGTCGTCAGCGAACAGGTTGCTCGGTAAGTCCCAAAGATAAGGGAAGGATAGACAGAGAGTAAGATAGAGAGAGAGAGGGTAGCTTTTACAGTTGTATTATATTATTATATTGTTGTATTTAATGTTAACGTTGTTGTTTGTAGCTTGGTACAGAAGGATGCCAGTGTATACAAGAGAAGTCTCACTTGCCCCGGAGACTAAGGTATCAGGAACTCAAGGAACCGTTGGGCCACGGTACAACAGCAATAGAATATAGGTTAGGTGTGTTAATCTTACTGTCTCGTGCCATTTTTAACACCTTCCGTACCAATCTACCCCTTAAACCCCGCGATGTCTTATTTGTATTGTTATCTTGTAAATTCTATTGATTGTAAGATTGATTGACTGACTGACCGAAGCCATGATATCAGGAAACTGTTGTAACCGTAGAGTCATGTAAATGGAATACTGAGAATCATGTAAAAGGAATATATATATCCATGGTTCGGTTCAGTCAAGTTGTATAACTTGATAATTGTATTCATGGATTCATGTGTTCATATTGAATTGGAATATTGTAGATTATAGATTGAATTGAATCATATTCAAGTCAGATTAATCAGACTCAAACCCGAGTCAGACAATCAGAAATGTGAACCGAAGTCTTATAATTGCTAGGGTTCTTAGGGTAATTTATAAAACTTGAGGGGGTTTTATGTAAAAATACTTTTATATATTTTTCAAAATACAGCTCAAGTATTTATTGTTCATCTTTAGAGTTGTAATGATGGTGGATTTTATGTTGTGACATTTCTAGTGAAAATATCCTAGTTATAGGTATTTATCTGTAATATTGATTTATTTGAAGTTCATGGTACTTTAGTGTAGAATCTATTCTTGTGATTTTTAAAAAAAAGGTGGAATATTTATATCATAATAAAATAGATATTTAAATGATAAATATACATATATTTATACAAAAATAATTTTAATAAATATTTTATATTCCAAAAATCTCATTTTCTTAAGATGTCGTATTTTAAACCTTTCGAGACCGAATGCTCCTTGCGGAGGTCTGAATCTCGCACTACTAAGCCCGAAGATGTGCGATAATCTGCACCATCCCGAACGGGTTCCCCAAAAATGGGTTGTAGCGGCGCTTTGCAAAGATTGTAAAATACTAATCCTTTAGAAAACGGTTTTATAAAGTAAAAGGTATTTATTTGCAAAAGTGTAAATTTTCCGTATTTTAAATTCTAGGGTTTCCTAAATCAACTAGCCTATTTCTAAATGGTCTAAACGACAAGTCGTTAGAAGTCTCAAATCGCCTCTTCACCGCCAATTGTGGCCAGGTAAGTACAAATGAGGAAAGGGGGGATCCGCTCACGAATCACCATAAAACGGGCCTTTTAAAATTACCTTTTCTCACTTGCCTAGCCTAGACACCATAAGGTCAGGTTTAGATAAACGATCGATATCCACAACTTATCGTATTTTCCTAATAAGAGGTATTTATTTAAAAGTGTATCAAAGCTAAAACTTTTAGAAATGATTTTATTAAGAATATGGTATTTAAATGAAAGTATTGTTTTATCGTATTCTAGGTTTTTGATGATATCGTTTTAGGTTGTATATGCGTGTGTGTGGAGGTAGGTCATTACCTCGTGCTCTACATTAAATGTATAGCAAAGTTAAGGGGTTAAATGTGAAATCAAAATATTGTGGTATTTAAGTGAAAAATACGATAAATTGGAAAGGCTGTTATTTCATGTGATGAAACTTGTTCAAATTGGTTGTTAACTGTTTAATAGTCAACATAAAGATGTTTAAGCATGAATGTATTGGTGAGAAGTGAAATTTTATAGAAAACCGAATCGGAAATCGGATTTGTTCCGATTCCGTCGGGTTTTGTAATTTCGTATTTTAGAGAATAAGAAAGAAGGATAGAATAGGACTTACGGGTTCCGATTAAGCAAAGGAGTGAAGGGGGACTAGAAGGGTTGGCAAGGCGTTGCTTCGTCGCCGGTTGTTCCTAAAAACGTCGCCAGAATTTCCGCCGGAATTTCGTCGGAGCTTTGCCGCGAACTTGTTTTCAAAGTACACAACTCTTGAGAAGATTTTGAGAGAGTGAGCTTAGGGTTTTGGGATGAGAGGGTAGAGGGTAAGGGGTGTATTTATAGGGTAGACTAGGGGTAGGGTAGGTGAAGGGTTTTTGATAAAAATTATAAAAATGTGGGAAAGACATTAAAAATCGTAGTAAATAGGGTATATTGAAGTCTCGGGAACCGATCCATTAATTTGGAGTATACATGGGGGTAGGGGAGACGAAGAGCCCCAACATTAATGTAACAACCCTAATTTTCTTATACACTTTTTTCTATACAAAATTTTAAATTAAATTTTTTTCAAAATCCATAAAGAGGTATTTTAGACTAAGCACAAGGTATAAGTAATTATTTTGTTTTTTAATTACAGGTTACAAGAATTCTCCTTTTTAGTGTACAAGAAATTACTTTAAATTTAATGTATACTAGGAGTATTTATTCTTGCTGCTATCATTTTAAGTAATTAAGTACCACAATAATTACAAGAAGGAGCTTGTAGTTCATTGGTAATACCTTGCATTGCTGAACCAAGCCACCAGAGTTCAAATCCCCTGCCCCACATTATTTTTATATTGTTTTTATTTTAAATCCTTTGGAAGCCCAACAGTCCACACATCGTAACTCCCAAAACTTGAACTACACTTGAAAATCTAAAAATACCAGTGCTTACCCCACGAGACCCCTACCCTCTGGCACCTTGACTCGGCCGGGATAGGCCGAGTCGGCCGGCGGACCGGCCGACTCGGGCTGGCACCGCCGGTCGAACTCGATCGGAACAGAACTGCATGATAGGGATTCATACAGCTCTGACCTGCATGGGCCACCAACAAAACCTATCATGCCCCGCTTCCCAGTGTACGGCGAAGGGGACGCGACGAGGTCCGCTACGTATATACTCAGAAGTATATATGCTAAGCGTATCTAAGCAATATAAAATAAATACACAAGAGACAAGAAATAAAAAGAACAACAACTTTTATTTATTAACATTCTTTGTACAATACATGAAAGGAAATACAACTGAAATAAAAAGATGCCTAAACAGTGGCATAACAGGAAATGAAAAGTATAGAGAGGAAAAGTGTACAATGAAACTAAAGTGCTGGATCTTCGGCAAACTGCTCCAAGTCTTCTGCAGATGTCTTGATCTCTGCCGGGTCCGATTCACCTGACGACATTCTATTTCTTTCTTCTTTGAATGTCGTCAGGTGAATCGGACCCGGCAGAGATCGAGCCATCTGCAGAAGATTTGGAGCAGTTTTCCGAAGATCCAGCACTTTAGTTTCATTGCACACTTTTCCTCTCTGTACTTTTCATTTCCTGTTATGCCACTGTTTAGGCATCTTTTTATTTCAGTTGTATTTCCTTTCATGTATTGTACAAAGAATGTTAATAAATAAAAGTTGCTGTTCTTTTTATTTCTTGTCTCCTGTGTATTTATTTTATATTGCTTAGATATGCTTATCGTATATACTTCTGAGTATATACGTAGCGGACCTCGTCGCGTCCCCTTCGCCGTACGCTGGGAAGCGGGGCGTGACAGATAATAATCAGTAACTCCATCCTTACAACTCCCAAAATCACGATATAATCCGGCAATGGGACTCCCGAGGTTCTGTTGAACTCACACTCAAACTACCCCACAACCCGTGGTCTACATCAAACCCCGACCATAAACCCAAATACTAGTCGGTTCATGACAAGTCTACGCAAGAACTGGAGACAGGATCTCCATCAAGCATGTCTCGACTGGTACCCAAGACAAATGGATAGTGTTTGGTGCCTTACCTATGACACTAATATAAGTGCTCCATAACCGTCCCATTCCAGTTATAGTTACACCTATATATGTCCCATAGACGTCGACAATGCAATAAATCAACCGGGTCCGCTGATTGTGTACAAGTACGTGTCACTTTCACTTGTTCATTCACACTTTATCATTACGTACTTGCCACAATCCAAACACTAATATCTAACACTTGGTAATGTACATGACCACTAGGTTATCAATGTATATGAGCTCTGCATGATATGATGAGAATGCAATAGTTCTGATATGAATAGAATATCATCAGTCAGTGTCCTACCATTTGTATAATTCACTATAAATCATACATACAGAATCGAGCGAAACAACGTAAAAGGGGTAAATAGTATATTGAATTATCTATCCATTAAAATTGGTTTCGCATCAATCGGGTTCCAGGTTTGCTAGTTACGGCCATTTCAATTTAAGTATTCACTGCTGGAAATCCGATTCCAGAATTGGAAGTCCGTTTCGTAACACATTTTAATCCCAGTTGGGGTCGTAATTAGGTGACGCTATAGTTGAAAAAAATTTAGGTTTATCCGTTAGGTTTCCAGCAATTGGCGGATCGGTAATAACCATGGTGTACTGGATGTTATGCATTGTACAATAAAGGGGTATACGTTTTGTCCCTGTTTGGGACAGCTATATGTTCTGTTAATTTAAAATATAATTTAAATAGTAAACGACAGTGAAAACGAATGAAATCACTTTCAATGGTTAGCTAACAGATTTCTCTTCGCTATGGTATAGGGTTCCACATCATAACATTTTCATACAACAGAGTGGAAGTATTACAAAACGAGAATCGACAGCCAGAGCTGCTCCGGACTGCAGTCCAGAGCCGCACTCCGAACCAGTTTCCATCACCTTCTTAGCATAGAAACAGATTAAAACTTTTATGGGGTTCTAGGTCGTCGAGTTGGCTTCGATATGAGCCCTCGAACACTATTTATAACCAATTAACTGTGATTTTTACGAGTTTCAGATACGGGAAAATTTCAGTTTTAATGGATTTATACCGGAAAGGCCTATCTCGTCATTAAAGTCCGTATTTTCCAGCCAAATCATAACACGGTTTCGTTATCACTCGGGCCATCCTATGTGATCAGTTTCCGTCATTCCATTTGGGGTTTGCATCGAACACTTACATTACTTGATTCGCAATCGAAATGTATATATGATATTGAAGTGCAATCGCATTGAAAAGTATAATTAGCATGAAGCAAGTATGAAACTTGCCTGACGACGTATCGACAATGGTACGGTAGTGGCAATGGTGCGATCATGACACGCGCGCGGCACGGAAATGACGGTGGCGGGGCAGCACACGGCACGGGCAGCAAATGGCCAGGTTTGAGCTTGGCGAGCTCTGGCGACGTGGCACGACAGTGGCTTTGGTGTTAGCTTTGCAGTGGAGGAGGCTCAGGGATAGCGGCGGTCAGAGGAAGCTCCGACGATCCAGGGACGACCTCGATGAGGTGGGGAGCTCGGGCGACGGCGAGAAGAGGTTATGAGGGGGTCGGCCTCGATGGAAAGATGAGGCAACGGCTGTGGTGATGCGGGGAAGAGGCTAGTGGCGACTCAGGGGGTGGTACGGCACGTAGAGGGCTGCAAGGTGGTGGCACTGTCGAGAGAGGTTGAAGAGCTCGGTTGCTGGAAGTCCGGGTGCTTGGTGGAGTCGATGGAGGTTGCAGAGGTTGCTGTGAAGGGGGCTCGGGCGAGGTGATCGGGGGTTGAAGGAAAATGGGAGCTCGGCTATAGGTTTTGGAGAGAGGAGAGGAGCTTGGGTCTAGGGGATCTCATCGTGAGGTAGAGGAGGAGAGGTGTGGGTCGAGGAGAGGGCCGGTGGCGGCGGCGAAGGCGACAGAAGAGGTGCAGGCGAGGGTTGCAGGGGCTCAAGTCGGGGGTCTCGCGAGGTGGTGGCGAGGTGACTGAGGAGGAGCGGAGAAGGGGAGATGGAGAAGAAGAATGGAGGGAGGCAAGGGTGAGGTCGGGAAGATGAGGCGAGGTCGAAGGTAGGGCGACGACGAAGGCGACGAGGCGAGGGTTAAGGTTCGTCGCGGTCGGGAACTTGGGTGATGGCGGTGGTACTCGTGTTGATGGGAGGAGGTGGAGTTGTTTTGGGGAGGAGAGAGTGGAGCAGGGAGGGGGTCGTCGTGGGGCGAGCGCAGGTCTGGGGAAAGCGGGTGCGGCCGTTGGGCATGGACGCGGGTCGTGGGGGAATGAGTGAGAGAAGCGGGGGCGTTGAGGAAGTGGGCGCGAGTCGTAGGGAAGCGACCGTTGGGGTGGTGGGTACGAGGCATGCGCGAGAAACGGTCGCGAGGGGGAAAAGGCGGGAAAAGAAGCGAAGAGAGGAAGAAGAAGGGAGTGGGGAGCGGGTCGGGTCGGGTGAGGGGAAGGGTTTTGGGCCGGGGTTCTTAGGCTGGGCTTAGGGCAGAGTTAAAAAGAATTTAAAAGAAATGGGAAAGGAATGGGCTGGGTTTTAAGTAAGATTTTATAAAATAATAAAAGGTTAGGGTTTAACAGTTAGGGTTAGAAAATTAGATGAAAATTAATTTGGAAATTAAAAATAGGAGTGGGAAAATGATTAGGAAAAATAGAATTTAACGGAAAATGAAATAGGAGGAATATAGGGTAAATAAATAGAAAAATATAGGAAATAAATTTGAAAAATATACAAGATTTTTATATACAAGATACCGGGTATTATATCATACCCCACTTATATAAAATTTCGTCCTCGAAATTCAAAATAAATGGTAAGATATAAAACGTCATGAGTAAGTAGAAGGAATAACTGTTCGTAGTAACAAACTATATATATACCATATATACATTTATAATGAAAGATATCACAACACCGATAAACAGTAGTGAAGGATTTGCCGAAAAACCAAAAATATTTTAGTAAAAATACCGATCAAGCAACTTAAATAACTTGAGAAGACCCACATGGCGAAATAAGAGAAAATAAAACAAAATAGTATGTGCGACATATATTTGCGCTATTGAAAATGTAAAGAATAGTAAATCATTTAAAATAAGTAAAACAGAAGTAGTTAATAACGCGATTTTTTTTGATAACAACAAGATAAAGGAAACTAAATTTCGAATAGCAAACGTCAATGAATATAATTATAGTGATAAGAAATAGCATTGATAACGTATAAGGGTTAGTCAGGGTAGGGATTGCAATGGAGTATGGTCCATTCGAAAGGTCGGAGTGCGATACTTTAATCTGAATGTTGAAGAGGCTAGGGTCAGGCCAGCGCAAGGTGCAAGGGTGAACAGTAATGAATCTCAGAAGGGAAGGAAATTTATTGGGGGAGGGAAAACAGTCAATGTATCATGAGAATCAATAATCAAAAGATTAGCGAACTCAGAAACTTTATTATTATTCCAGAAAATTTCAAACAAGACATTCTCGAAAGGTAAAAGCTGGCCCTAAACTATACATAGATTTATTTGGCCAGAGGAAACAAGAATAAATCATGTCAGTCGCGGTTATGGAAGTTCAGCAGATTACGGTAAGCTCGCGCGCTAAGATAGGGGCATCCATTTCCATAGCGCCTCGCAGGGATTGCCACTGGAGGTTCTTCTGCCATGGGGTCTTCTTCTCCTGCGCCTTCTTTCTCAGCTGGAGCTTCTTCATCAAGGTCTGCTTCCACGTGATTCACCTCTTCTAGATCTCCTTCCATGGGATTTTCTTCCACCGGATTCTCCTCAAGGCCTTCCTCTCCTGGATTTTCTTTTACCGGGTCTTCCTCGGGATCTTCCTCTGTCGGGTCCTCTTCGGGGTCCTCTTCCTCCTCGTCGGAGTCACTGATCATGTCGACTTCTGAGGCTGGGACTCCCTCGTCCTCGGAATCGCTGTTGCCGAAAATA
Source organism: Agapanthus africanus (assembly GCA_030015575.1). Taxonomy (NCBI): domain Eukaryota; kingdom Viridiplantae; phylum Streptophyta; class Magnoliopsida; order Asparagales; family Amaryllidaceae; genus Agapanthus; species Agapanthus africanus. Next base: position 718,589,975 of record CM057337.1, read on the forward strand.
ACCCGTGGGCCGTTGATCTCGTCATCTGAACTCACCAGCATGCAGTCTAAGGAAACGCAGGACCGAGTGTCCTCATCGAGAGGCGGCGCTACTCCAGGGTTGGCCATGGCCTGAAAAGAAAGGGTCATGATCAGACAGCGGAACACACTAAGAAGATAACCAAGGATATGGAGCACAAGGAAAATATATGGTAGGTAAGGATTGAATATCAAAATTTAGAATAATGATGCAGTAAGCGGTATAAGGAAAATGAGTGACAAGGGAACGATACATAAATCACAACTCACAACTTTATTGCATTCAAACTAAGAAGTTCAACGGATACAAGATTTTAAACGAAAGGAAACATTTACTAAAGAGTGATAGTATTCTTATTGAAAGCAGAAAAGGTGTTACTCCTTTGTTGATATCTAGACCGCTGCATTCTCGTCAAGCGAATGGAATCCTGCGCCGGGTCCGTACTATTCTCGAAACTCGAACTACGAAATAACCAAGTCACTTAGCAGGAGTGGAGAGTGTGGATGAATCTCTTCCTTGTAGCTCCTTCCTTCTAGGGCAACCATTGACAAGATATTCGTTGGAACCACAAATCAAGCACTGCCCTTTGGCATTGCGAAAGTCTCTCTGAAAGTGTCCTGGTCTCTTACAGTATCCACAGCATTGAGCTCTCCACTGCTTCCGTTGCTGAGGAACAAATGGGTGCTTCATCTTCACATCTTTTCCTTGTTTAACAGGGGTTCCCTTACGATTGGAGGCTTCCGCTGGTGTTTGAGCCATTTGCATTCGTAGTCCTTCAGCTAAAAGGTCGTTCGTTCGCTCCTGGGCTTCCTTCAAGCCTTGCAGTACACCCAAAATCTCGACGGTCTGACTCTGGGGAGTGGAGATAGAAGAAGAGTCGTTGGAAGACATGGTCCTGAAACAACAATTTTATGACAGCATAAGGTACAAGATATAAGAATCAGAATACAACATAGAATAGGCAATGAAACAAGAATATCGGGTGAGGTGAAACTCAAACGAGTGGAAATCAAATGTAGAACTCCAAGTCACTCAAACAGAGTTCGGTATTGTAATTATGCTGCAGTTCATAATTACAATCACGTAACTCTACTAAGTCACCCAAAACTCTAGCGGATGGATCAAAATATGTAGCAGAACACACTATATGAGTCAAGATCAAAGACAACGAGTTTACAATCTAGACCGAAGGATGTCTAAGATTGTCAAGCCCTATACGGAAACTTCAATCCCAATCGTAGCAAAACCTAGCTCTGATACCAACAAAACCATGTCACGCCCCGCTTCCCAAAATATGAAATACGAAGGGTTAACAAGGTCAGCCATGCTCCTACAGTCGAGGAAATATCCTGCCGTAGTCACACTTCGGCTTCTAGCTTTACGTGGTAACCAGTAATAAGTATACAGGTAATGAGATATGTAGCCACTAAATCAAAACAGATACCGAAAACTAACCAGATGGAGATCAAGGAAGTATAGTGCTGAGTCGTTGATCTAGATATTCGCAATGTTCTCGGGTACGTCAGGTCCTGGTCCGAGCTAAATCCACTTCTCACTCTGAGCATGCATACTCAAGTCATCAGAGCGACACAATAGCAATAAATAGAAATACATGTATAACAAGTGTAATAATGATGAATATGAAACAGTAAGCATGAAGTGATGATATGAGCAATGTCCTCGGGGTACGTCAGGTCCTGATCCGAGCTAAATCCACTTCTCACTCTGAGCATGCGTACACAGGTCATCAGAGCGACACAATAGCAATAAATAGAAATACATGTATAACAAGTGTAATAATGATGAATATGAAACAGTAAGCATGAAGTGATGATATGAGCATGAAGGAGCCAGTACAGGTAAACAATAAAGCAGGTATACGGTAAGGCATGTATATCGAATCAGTAATCAATGCATATCACTAAACCTATCAGTCTCTAAGTCTTACTGTCCAGGTCGCTAAACCTATCGTCAGTCTAAGTGTGAGAGTCAACCAAGCAGGAGTATCCCCACCCAAGGGTAGGGCCCCAGGGGCATGGGAACACGGGCCCGAACACGCACGATAATAATCAGTAACTCCATCCATACAACTCCCAAAATCACGATATAAGCCGGCAATAGGACTCCCGAGGTTCTGTTGAACTCACACTCAAACTACCCCACACCCCGTGGTCTACATCAAACCCCGACCATAAACCCAAATACTAGTCGGTCCATGACAAGTCTATGCGAGAATTGGAGACAGGATCTCCATCAAGCATGTCTCGACTGGTACCCAAGACAAATGGACAGTGTTTGGTGCCTTACCTATGACACTAATATAAGTGCTCCATAACCGTCCCATTCCAGTTATAGTTAAACTTATATATGTCCCATAGACGTCGACAATGCAATAAATCAACCGGGTCTGCTGATTGTGTACAAGTACGTGTCACTTTCACTTGTTCATTCACACTTTATCACTACGTACTTGCCACAATCCAAACACTAATATCTAACACTGGATAATGTACACGACCACTAGGTTATCAATGTATATGAGCTCTGCGTGATATGATGAGAATGCAATAGTTCTGATATGAATAGAATATCATCAGTCAGTGTCCTACCACTTGTATAATTCACTATAAATCATATACAGAATCGAGCGAAACAATGTAAAAGGGGTAAACAGTATATTGAATTATCTATCCATCAAAATTGGTTTCGCGTCAATCGGGTTTCAGGTTTGCTAGTTACGGCCATTTCAATTTAAGTGTTCACTGCTGGAAATCCGATTCCAGAATTGGAAGTCCGTTTCGTAACACATTTTAATCCCAGTTGGGATCGTAATTTGGTGATTCTATAGTTGAACAAAATTTAGGTTTCCAGCAATTGGTGGATCGGTAATAACCATGGTGTACTGGAAGTTATGCATTGTACAATAAAGGGGTATATGTTCTGTCCCTGTTTGGGACAGCTATATGTTCTGTTAATTTAAAATATAATTTAAATAGTAAACGACAGTGAAAACGAATAAAATCACTTTCAATGGTTAGCTAACTGATTTCTCTTCGTTATGGTATAGGGTTCCGCATCATAACGTTTTCATACAGCAGAGTGGAAGTATTACAAAACAAGAATCGACAGCCAGAGCTGCTCCGGACTGTAGTCCAGAGCCGCACTCCGAACCGGTTTCCGTCTCCTTCTTAGCATAGAAATAGATTAAAACTTTTATGGGGTTCTAGGTCGTCGAGTTGGCTTCGATATGAGCCCTCGAACGCTATTTATAGCGAATTAACTATGATTTTTACGAGTTTCAGATACGGGAAAATTTCAGTTTTAACGGATTTATACCGGAAAGGCCTATCTCGTCATTAAAGTCCGTATTTTCCAGCCAAATCATAACACGGCGTTCGTTATCACTCGGGCCATCCTATGTGATCAGTTTCCGTCAATTTAAAGGGGTTTTCCATTTGGGTTTTGCATCGAACACTTACATTACTTGATTCGCAATCGAAATGTATATATGATATTGAAGTGCAATCGCATTGAAAAGTATAATTAGCATGAAGCAAGTATTAAACTTGCCTGACGACGTATCGATGATGGTACAATAGCGGCAATGGCACGATCGCGACACGCGCGCGGCACGGCAATGACGGTGGCGGGGCAGCACACGGCACGGGTAGCAAATGGCCAGGTTTGAGCTTGGCGAGCTCTGGCGACGTGGCACGACAATGGCTTTGGTGTTAGCTTTGCAGTGGAGGAGGCTCTGGGATAGCGGCAGTCAGAGGAAGCTCCGATGATCCAGGGACGACCTCGATGAGGTGGGGAGCTCGGGCGACGGCGAGAAGAGGTTGTAAGGGGGTTGGCCTTGATGGAAAGATGAGGCAACGGCTGTGGTGATGCGGGGAAGAGGCCAGCGGCGACTCAGGGGGTGGTACGGCACGGAGAAGGCTGCATGGTGGTGGCGCTGTCGAGGGAGGTTGAAGAGCTCGGTTGCTGGAAGTCCAGGTGGTTGGCGGAGTTGATGGTGGTTGTAGAGGTTGCTGTGAAGGGGGCTCGGGGGAGGTGATCGGGGGTTGAGGGAAAATGGGAGCTCGGCTATTAGTTTTGGAGAGAGGAGAGGAGCTTGGTTCTAGGGGATCTCGCCGTGAGGTAGAGGAGGAGAGGTGTGGGTCGAGGAGAGGGCCGGTGGTGGTGGCGAAGGCGGCGAAGGAGGTGCGGGCGAGGGTTGCAGGGGCTCAAGTCGGGGGTCTCACGAGGTGGTGGCCAGGTGACTGAGGAGGAGCGGAGAAGGGGAGATGAAGAAGAGGAATGGAGGGAGGCGAGGGTGAGGTCGGGAAGATGAGGCGAGGTCGAAGGTGGGGCGGCGACGAAGGCGACGAGGCGAGGGTTAAGGTTCGTCGCGGTCGGGAACTTGGGTGATGGCGGTGGTAGTCGTGTTGATGGGAGGAGGTGGAGTTGTGTTGGGGAAGAGAGAGTGGAGCAGGGAGAGGGGTCATCGTGGGGCGAGCGCAGGTCTAGGGAAAGCGGGTGTGGCCGTTGGGCATGGACGCGGGTCGTGGGGGAATGAGCGAGAGAAGCGGGGGCGTTGAGGAAGTGGGTGCGATTCATGGGGAGAGCGAGTCGTGGGGAAGCGACCGTTGGGGTGGTGGGTGCGAGGCGTGGGCGCACGCGCGAGAAACGATCGCGAGGGGGAAAGGAGGGGAAAGAAGAGAAGAGAGGAAGAAGAAAGGAGTGGGGAGCGGGTCGGGTCGGGTGAGGGAAAGGTTTTGGGCCGGGGTTCTTGGGCTGGGCTTGGGGCAGAGGTAAAAAGAATTTAAAAGAAATGGGAAAGGAATGGGCTGAGTTTTAAGTAAGATTTTATAAAATAATAAAAGGTTAGGGTTTAATAGTTAGGGTTAGGAAATTAGATGAAAATTAATTGGGAAATTAAAAATAGGAGTGGGAAAATGATTAGGAAAAATAGAATTTAATGGAAAATGAAATAAGGGGAATATAGGGTAAATATTTGGAAAAATATAGGAAATAAATTTGAAAAATATATAAGATTTTTATATACAAGATACCGGGTATTACAGTACAGCTTGGTCCGGGAGCATATCTAACTTATTTCTGTAAAACTCGAGCGACCTGGCGGGTGTTCTATCCCATGTCCGACCGACGTTAAACCCGTAACACGATAATAAAGAATTGTAATTAAAGAGTCTCACTTACGAATTCACAACCTAAAAATTCGTAAAGGTTGATTTTAATTATATAACTTATAGTTTTATCTGCACCCCAATGGCTGATGTAACACCCTAGCACGATCGTACGTTATCTAACGATATTAATTAGTATCTTGAATTTCTTTAATTATTATTATTGGGTTGTGTTTGGTGTTTGGATAGTATGTGTGCTCATCGGACCCGACCCGCTTGCTTAAAATCCGTTATGGGTTGATAGAATATATTTTTATTGATAATTATCCATAAACTAAATCTATATGAATCTCAAATAATAGATATGCAATGTTTAAACTATATATATATATATATACATATATATATATATATATATATATATATATATATATATATATATATATATATTCTGGTAGCCATACTATGGGTATTTTATATTAATTGTTAATATGCTTTATCCTATTTAAAATATCTCATGATATTATATTGACGGTTATCAATTACACCTAAATCCTAAACATCCTAAGATACTGTATAGAATATTTTTTTCTCTAACCATTAAATTTATGGTTTAAGTGGGCTATGTATGTATAGATAATTTTTTAGTATATTTTTTAGATTTAGTAGAGACGGATTGGGGATCATAATATCTTTATAAAATATTATTGGATATATATATATATATATATATTAGAATAATAGAGGAAAGATGCCATGGCGTCGAAAAAGTATGCCCTCCGTCGTGTTTTCCGACGATCGGCACCCATCATCTTCATCGTTATCATCTAAGATATGGGTATGCCAAATTTCATGTGATTCTACAACTTTTTCACCGTTGAATTAATGGGTTCAAAATTAACGGTTTACCGATAATAGAACGTTTTACATTTCTAAATCAACGGTGAAAAAGTTGTACAATCACATGAAATTTAGCGTACCCACATCTTAGATGATAAAGATGAAGATGATGGATTCCGATCGTCGGAAAACACGACGGAGGGCGTACTTTTTCGACGCCATAGGACGAAATTCCCTCCTATGGCCTCTTTCCTCCATTATTCTCTCTCTCTCTATATATATAAATACTTATACCTAATAAATATTATATATATTCCGATATATAAAAACCCATTTCTTTCTCTCCCATCTCTTTCTCTGTCTCTCTCTCTCTCTCTCATTCTCTCTCTCCACTTCTCATAACCATCTTTCTCTTTCCCCGAGCTCGGCACCTCCTCACCAAACCCACGCCCGAGCCTCCATCACCTCGTCTACACCTTCATCGACTCCTTTAACCGCCGAACATCCACCTCCCTTCATCCTCGTCGCCAACACCAATCCTCGCTGACACCATCACCGATCCCCATCTGGTCTATAACCCCAGAACCTATCATCCCTCCTCATCGTCGCTAAGAACTCAACTCTATCGCTACCTCCTTTTCCTATCTACAGCTAAGACCCCAACAGCCACCGCTTCCATCGCATTCATCTTGTCGTTGTCGTTGCCTGCACCCAACCTCATCAGAGAACCCATCACCATCATCTTCTCCCATCTTCTTCTTCCTTAACTCAACTCAACCATCACCTACCCCTCGCCTCACCAGCAAGACTCCATCGGCGACCATCAACCGAGCAACATCCCAACTCCATCAAACCCTCTTTCGATCGCCGTAACGACCCCGCTTCACCGTCGCCCCGAGCATCGTTGCCGTCATCGTCTTCCTCGCCTACATACCCTTGCCGCAGCCATACTCTATCACCCGCAGCACCTCGCCGACGCATCAACGGCCGAGCACCCTTCTTTGCCAGTGACTCCTTCATCCCAACCTAGATCTGGTCCTCGACGCAACTCTAGCCGCATCTTAGAACCCTAATCGAACCATCAAAACTTGGTATTGATTCGTATAGCGTCGTGTTGCTTTTGTTCATCGTGTTTTTTTTCGAGGCAATTTAATACTTTCTACATGATACACACACACACGATATTATATTTTAATGTTATAATTTCTACTTGAGTAACTCTTCTGTAAATTGTTTCCTTATGATATACCAAGAATTGATTACTTGTAGACATCTAACTACTATTATAATACTTTTAGCAACCTATAATCTTATTTGCCATAATACCTATCATATTTATAACCAATTAATACACTGATAATGTTCAATATAATAATAAATACATCGGTTTAGAATATTAGTCTTGTGAGGATCAAAATATTGTTATATATTTTTATCTAATTGAAACCAGTGTTGAGTTTATTGCATTGATAGTAGTTAAGGCGGTTATATTTATATCGATGACTACTAAAGCTTATAGTATGATGTTATACACACACACACATATACACACATGTATATATAGATACATATATATGTATATATAGATACATATATATGTATATAGTGTACAGATTCTATTCTTCTACCTTGAATAATGTTTAATACAACTACGCTAAAATAACAAAAGGATCATTTAAACTTGACAAGACTGGTTAATCTATATCAGTCATGATTATCAATATACTATTATAACTGTATTCATCATGATTTGTGTACGCGATATTATTATGAGATAAACACTTCATCTGATTTAATACATTATCCCTGACATGCTTATAACCCGTTGTCTTGTTACTGTTATTACTATCTTGCTTGTAACATGCCGGACTATTTTGTTACCACGTTAATACCTGTTACCAGTAATACTTACCAATGCCAACAACCCTGACTTGTTGTCCTGATGGACGTGACCTGTTATCTAGATAGACATAATCTATACTTGTATGTTTCTGTGTTGGTATTAGGTAGATATTATTCATACCTAACTAGGAAAACGAAACCTGGGGAAATGGGAAAATCATGGTCTAACTGAAGTGTAATTTAAAAGGATATCACATGTTTTCGTGGTTCCGGGGGGGGGGGGGGTAACGGAATAGAATTATTCTTGATTCATACATCTTGCATCTATGATCCCGGGGGGTAACGGGCTATATCTTGTGTCCGTGGTCCTGGGGGGTAACGGGATATATACTTTTGAATTATATGGAGAAGTACATTCATTGATTTCAAATACCTGTATGATAGTTAATCTAGAAACACAGACCTTAGGATATATATGACATGTTTGACTACCTATAGCCTATTATAACACATGTAATTGATTCTGTTATACACATACCACACTCTTGCACGTGACATCTTATATAGCATATTGTTTAGTTTATTATTATTATGATATTTATGACGAACTGACGTCTAGGTTTTGCATGGCCCAGATATTTAGCCTTAGCACAGGAGGACTGTGATTACTTCGACATGATCGCCGATCAGTGAGAAGCATCCCACTGATTTAGTTCTTATTGATGGTTTAGGTATTCTTCATTTCCTTGGATCTTTATTTCTCCTGCCACTGTTTTCTGTTATTATTTATGTAACGACTCTGAAACCCCTGTACAAATGTAACTTATTCAATGTATAGAAAGGGTATTTCAGCCTGATTAGGAATTATAAATTAAATTTGTTTAATAAAAGCAAGAAATAACTTGTAGCTCACCGGTTAAGCCTCTACACTGTTGTGACATAGCCTGTGTGTTCGAATCCTATCAGTCGTAATTATTTTTAATAATTTTCCTTTTATCTTTTTGAAAGCCTAAGAGTTGCACATGCAATACACGGAGAATCGAAAAGTTTCAGAAAAATCAAATGGGATAAATGAGGAGTTAATATAGAATATAACACATGGCCAAAGCCTCAAGCCATGTGGCACAAATCCAACCGCCGGTTTTTCCATTTAGCCCGCCACCGGTGGTGTTGATGGCTCCAAATCGCTCCATTCTTTGCACATGTGTCCCTTTGACTCCCTTATACTCCACTGTAATGTTTGATTTCTCTGCATTCATCCAGAGACATTTCAATTCCCCATTAAAACTATTTTAAAGCTTTTTTAATTCAATTCTTCAACCCACACACCTTATTTCTACACTATAAATACACCCCATCGCCTAGCTCTCCCCATTCTGAAAATCCCTATCAGAACTTCTCCAAAATTCTCTAATTTCAGGAGGAGTTAAGGCTAGTCAAGTAAAGTTAGCGATCAAGTTCTTTTCATTGAAGATCAGAGTTTTTTCCGACGATACCGTGATGCCATGGAGACCCCCCTCTCTTCCTTACTCTCTTATCAACGCTACGCAACCCATAAGTCCTTATTCTTCACTTTCATTTCGTCTCAAATCACATTCTTAAAATATATCGACAAAAGTGGAGTTCGCTCCGATAACATTTTTCTTTTCAATATTTTAATCCGCTTTTAAGTCACACCAATACCTAACATAACTTTAAAATGTTATTCTCTTTGTTTACCTTTTTATACAATTAAAATTTCATGTGATATGATCATATAACAAACTTTTTCACATAAATACCATGAACTTTAATATAACCTTTTATTCGATAACTAGCATACATACCTTTAGAAAATTCACGGGGTAACGACATACCCCATTCATAAACACTATGGTTTCATAGCTTGATATTTTAGATATATAGTTAATTTAAAGAATATGAATTATAATAAAATACCATCGCTTTTACAAAATACGTTTTTATTGATATTTTTACTTCCTTTTGCAATTGCGTCTCGACAACCTTCTTTAAGGGACCGGCTTGTGGATGGTGCGGATTATTTCATGTCCTTGGGATAGTAGAGTGAGATGCAAAGCTCCTCACGGAGAATTCATTCTCGAAAGGAATAAGAATACGATTTTAAAAGAAATACGATTTTCTTAAACAAAATTAAAACTTGGAAAATTAAAACGTATTTTCAATAAAAACAAAGTGTGAAAAAATATATTTTTAAATGAAAGATTAAATTTTTAATAAAATACCACCAAATTTACAAAAGAAGTAGTTTTCATGAAAATACCATAAACTTTTAAAAACTAGGTTTTTTTCACTAAAATACCACTAAAATTAAAATACATGTTCATAAAAATACTCTTAATGTTATAAATCACCCTCGAGGTTTATTTTTAAACAATATTAAAATATTTTTCATAAAACCCCCTCGATAAATGCATACAATGTAACCAAAAAAGAATAAATATTTAAGGACCTTAAATTAATATAAATTTAAGCGGTATCATTTCTCTTGAGCCCCAGAGAGCCGGAGAAAGTGAGTGCTTGCCTATTCAGGTTAGATAACATTGCAAATTAACGAAGTTTATCAATGGCAATTGTCTTAGAAAAAGACACAAATTCTGACGTTCATGTGCAGCAGTTGTCCGATTACTCCTGAACTTAAGAAATTCAAGAGTTAAATCCTTTCATAAGATACTGACTCCAACCTGAACCCAAACTTAAACCAGAATCCAAAATCAAACACAAACTTGAATATTTGATCATAAACCTGAACACTCGAATTCAAATATCAAACTTGAACTTGAATACTTGACTCGACTTGACCGAACCATAGATATAACTTGACATGAATACCCGAATACCTGATTACATTTTGAACATGAACCTGTACATTTTTTATATTCATGGATTCGGTCAAAACCTGTAGTCTTAAACTATACAATACAATACGCGAGGATAAAGAGGTAGATTGGTACGAAACGTATCTCATGGCACGAGAGGTCACTTAAAAGACACCTACATGAACTCACGTGTCGTTATCCCTTGGGTGATGACGGGGCCTTATACTACATGTTACCATAGTCCATGGGGTAAGATGGACTCCTTTCGTATATATGAATACTTTCTTTATCAAACTACAAATAACTACGTTAGAATAACTATCTTATACCGGTAAATAAACATGCTTAGATACTCTCATGCATGTTCACTTTTACTTGGTTTCTCTTCACTTTATATACCATCTTCTTTAACTTCTTTGGGGACTTACCGAACGCTAGTTCGCTAACGACTTTCCTCTATATTTTTTTTGGAATGTTCGTTAGGAGGACCAGATTCGGAGGAGATAGAGCCAAACCCGGAGGACTTGGACCAGTTTGCTTCTCAGCCTGACTATTAGCTCCTGCTTGTATTTACTTCCAGTATGCCATTGTTTTAGCATTTGCTTTATCATTGTATGTTTTTATTACAAACAGTTGTATGTAAATTCTAATGTAAATAAAGTTGTCATTTCATCTTATTACCGCTGTTATTCTTGTATATTGTTATATTGCTTAATTACGCTTAACGTATTCTCATAGTAAATACGTTGCGGGCTTGCCACGTCACCGTTTCCGTCTACTGGGAAGCGGGGTGTGACAGGTTTTATTGGTGGCCTATGCAGGTTAGTTCTGCATGATGTCTTAAGCAATATATCAAAAGAATTATAAGAATCAGCAACTATACATTCCTTACATTTTCAAACTTCTTGAATTTATCCTAACCTTTTCTCTTCTATCAAGGTGATGGATTCTCCAAACAACAGCAGCACCAACGTCAATGGCAACACACCGCCACGTACCCTACCTCTTCCCCTACCGTTTGGACGCCAATCAATAAACAGACGGTATTTTTGGAAGTCATCAAAAGTCTTCTGGAAGGCCAGTAGCAGCAGACTGCTATTCTCATGAACCGTCCCAATGCCAAAGCACCTGGAGTAAAACAATTTTGGGCGTTGCATCCCAAGAACTTCTCATAGAAAGAGAGTCCTCTTGAGATTGAAGAATGAGTCCAAAGTATCAAGGACGGCCTTGCAGCAATGCAGGTATCAAATATAGCTTGGGTTCGTTTGACCAAGTTTCAGCTCACGGACAACGCAAGAGTCTGGTGGAATGCCGAGAAAAAACCGTCTTACATAACCAATAGAGTGGAAGACGTTCCACGATCTGTTCGATGCGAAGTTTTTCCCCGAGACTGCCCGTTTTGAGATGGAACAACAGTTCATCCACCTACAATAAAGCTCTATGTAGGTAAAATCAGTGGATGAATATGATGTCGAATTCATCATGCTCAACAGGTAAAGAATTCGTCTCAAATTCTGTTCCGTAAAACACATAACTGTTCTGACATCAATAACTTATCAGGTTTGCGGCACACCTGATCCCTACCGATAAGATTCGGGCTAGACGATTCCAACAAGACTTAGACCCGGAGATTCAAGTGGCATTAGCCACAGGCGACTATCCAATCTATGAACTCGCTCTGAAGGTAGCACACCGTTATGAAGCTGTGGTCAAGAAGAAGGGTAAGTCTCAAGCAGTCGGAATCAAACGTCCTACTATCCAAATGACAGGAGGAGGCTCTTCCAGGCCGACTTTTATACCCAAGAGGCCAGGAGGATCGTTTAACCGGTCCAGTCTAGATTTTGATTTTACTGCAAGAGAACTGGACACTTGGTGAAAGACTGTAGGCGTGCAAATGGCCTGTGTTTGATTTGTGGCACATTTACTCATGCTATAGGAGCATGCCCATATCGAAGTAACACAGTACCAGCACCTAAACCCACAATGCCAGCTCCGCAGAGGCTAGCTATTCAGGCACCTGCACCCCGCCTAGCTCTTCTTGCACTGGCTCCATGTTGACCACCTGCACAGCCTCAGCATCAATTCCATCAGGCATAAAGAAACGTGCCTCACGGGCAGAGAAATTGTCACACCCCGCTTCCCAGAGTTCATTAACTACGGCACGTGACAGAGCCAACGCTATCTGTGGATAGGAAACATCCCTCCACAGTCACATTACAGCTGTCTATAAGATATCAAGAACAGTAAAAAAATATAAAACTAACTAGTACATGTCCATCTACCATAATAAAAGAGTCAAAAAATATATAAGCGGAAAAGATAAATCCAATAAACAATAACATCTAGAAATACATCCAATACGGGCTCACATCGAGAAATAAAAGCTGCGGAAAGAAACTAAACTAAATATCACTAACACGAACCTCACTGCTCGGTTTGACGGCTAAAATACCCGTGGTCAGCCTGCGATAGAGATAGAGAAACTGGGCCATGCAAAAAACCCAGACGTCAGTGCATCATAATATCAACAATAGAAATAACCGGGATGCAACGAGATATGCAGGCATGAATATAAATCAAGAACATGAATATATCAGTAAACACAGATATGAAATAGTGAGGTGTATATGTGTATGTGAAATGCGGTGAGTAATCTAAACTATGCTACTGGGTTATCTATTCTAAAGGTATTTGAAACCAATGAATGTACTCTTCCATGTAACTCAAAAGTATATATCTCGTTACCCCCGGGACCACGGATCAAGATGTATGAATCAAGAATGATGCTGTTCTATTACCTTCCGTAACCACGGATCAAGTAGTAAGAATCACGAATGATTCTGTTCTGTTACCCCCCGGAACCACGGATCAAGTAATATCCTTTTAAGTTACACTCAGTTACACTTTTGATTTCCCCATACCCCCAAGGTTATGTATTCAAGTCAGGTATTGATAATATGGAGCTAATGCCAATACATGATTAAGCAGGTATAGGTTTTGTCTATGCAGACAACAGGATACGTCCGTTAGGACAACAAGTCAGGATTATCGGCATTAGTGACAAGATCAGGTAACAAGTTAAGTAGTGTATCAGGGCATGTCAGGTAGTGCATATGTATCAAACGGATGCCCAAAGTAAAACGGTAACGGGTATCGAAACACAGTAAATGCACGGATGCACAAGTATTAATCTGTGATATCATATTATGAGTCCATGAGTCGTATGATGCACACTAGTAAGCATGGTATATAAATATTGCAGTAACATGAAATAAGAAGATTCCGGCATGCAACTAGATATGTAATAAACGGTACGGATACGAATGGATATCGTAAAAACGGTAAAACTGTAACAGAGATGCACAATGCAACATACATGTATTATTTTTATCATATGGATGTAAATATATAGACATAGCATGTAGCAAGATAAACTTGCCTGATCGAAGCTCACGACGGGTACGTACGCCGCGTCCGACGTCGGGTAAACGTCGCGATGCATACATGCGCGTACGGGACTGGACTTGGCTACTCACGAACATGACCACGCTGGATGAGGATAACGACTGGGTCACCCGGATTGTCGGCGACGTATACGGCTCCGGCGATCACTGGGATTAAGAATCAAGAAAGTAAAGAAAAGAAGAGAAGAAGAAGAGGAAGAAGTAGTCTGGGATTGCAGGGTGCTCTGGAGTCAGAGACGAGGTAGGGGAGACGTCGACGATGGGCCGTCGACGGCGAGATCCACGGCAAGGCATTGGGTGCGGGGTTCTTAGGGTTGGGGTTCTCGTTGGGTGTGCAGGGAAGTGAGTCGGGGAGGGTGGTGGTGATGTCAGAAGAGAGGGGAGAGGAAGAGGGAGTGGACGAGGTGATGGTGGAGGCGAGGGGATGAAGGCGATCGGCGGTGAGATGGTGCGGCGATGGGTGTCGTGGTTTCTTGGGTTGGTTGTCGTTGGGGAGTTTGCAGGGGAGAGGAGGTGAGGTCGGGAAGATGGGAATGCCGGCGAGGGTGGAGGCGGCGAAGGTCACGAGGGCAGAGGCGAAGATGAGGCTAGGGCGTGGGTTAGGGTTTTTCTCGTGAGGCGGGAACGTGAGAAGAAGAAAGGGTGAGGGGAGAGAGAGAGCTGTGGGGGATTTGGTAGGATTAAGAAATATATAAAAGAATATATATATATAAAAGAATATATATTCAAACAGTAAATATAAAGAACATGTACGCAAACAGTTGAAAACATGTAAAGAATATTTTATTATATATTCTGAGTTTTATAGCTAATACAAAAATACTCCGAATCATGCCCGGGTTGTGTCTAAAAATATAGTTTGAAAATACAGATAATATACGTATCAACCAAAACCATAATGCAATATCCGGTTAAAGAAAATGCATACCCCAAGAACGGATACACGTAGTATGCACGTAGCGATCCAAACGAGTCCATTTCACTAAACGAGGCGTGAACACGATGTACGGATGCAACCATAGGGTATGGGGTATGATGCAGGCCATGCTAGGTATTCAAAATATAATATTTGACTATAATTTTATTATTAAAAAAATATATGCAGACGCGAGATCTATGATACAGGTATACAGAATATATGTGTGCACGGATCCTCAACACTAGCAGGGATAAAACGTAATCAAGAACCAAGACGGATTTCAAGTATGCGGGTCGGGTCGGATACTATGCACAGATACCAAACACTATCAGCACCCGAAAACTAATAAAATCAAGAAATAGCCACAAGATAAATGAAATAATCAAATAGAACATGGTATCAGTGAACTAGGGTGTTATATTATACCCAACTACAAAAAGAATTTCGTCCTCAAAATTCCCGGAACAGGAAAAGACAAGCAACCATGAATCTAAGAGAAGAGGTGTGGAAACTTCTCGAATCTCGTCTTCTCGTTCCCAAGTTGATTCTCTGTGCGAGCGATTTCCTTATGAAACAAGTACGAGAGGAATAATCTTGTTCTTGAGGATCTTTTCTCTTCGATCTACGATCGCCATCGGTCGTTCTTGATATGTCAAGTTCACCCTTACTGTCAGCTCCGAATGATCTAGTACGTGCGTCTCATCTCGAACATTCTTACGGAGTTGAGATACATGAAACACGTCATGAACACTCGTCAAGGATCGTGGTAAAGCCAATCGATAAGCTTCTTCTCCAACGCGCTTGATAATATCGAAAGGCCCCATGAATCTAAGACTAAGCTTGCCTCGACTCCCAAAACGAATCACTCCTCTGGTCGGTGATATCTTCAAGAATACAAGATCACCAACTGTGAACTCCAGAGGTCTTCTTGCTGTATCAGCCCAACTTTTCTGTCGATCTTGCGCTGCCTTCATATGATTTCGGATCGTATTAACTTTCTCCACGGTTTGCACGATAAGATCCGGTCCCAATAATCTTCATTCTCCAACATCGTCTCAACAGACAGGTGAGCGACACTTACGACCATATAAAGTTTTGAATGGAGCCACCTGAATAGTCTCTTTAAAGCTGTTATTATATGGAAACTCCACCAAGTGTAGATGATCCTCCCATGAACCCTTAAAGTCTAACATACATACTCTCAACATATTTTCAAGAGTTTGGATCGTTCTTTTTGACTGGCTGTCTATCTGAGGATGATAAGTGGTGCAAAACTTCAATCGAGTTCCCAAACTTTCCTGTAAACTCCTCCAAAAGTACGATAAGAATCGGGTATCATGATCGGAAACGATGCTCACAGGTACTCCATGCAATCTCACAATCTCCTACATGTACCACTCTGCTAACGCTTCCGTCGACTGACCAACTCTAAACGGTATGAAATGAGCTGCCTTGGTCAATCGATCAATAATCACCCAAACTGCATTATTACCCTTTGGACTCCGCGGTAAAGCTATCACGGAATCCATGGTTATATGTTCCCACTTCCACCGAGGAATCGGAAGTGGTTGTAATAAACCAGCTATTCTTTGATATTCAGCCTTGACTTGCTGACACACCAAGCACATCGCTACAAAGCGAGCAATCTCCCTTTTCATGCCTTCCCACCAGAAATGTTGTCGTAGATCACGATACATCTTCGTGCCTCCTGGATGTACGGAATATGTGGAACTATGCGCCTCCTTCATAACTTCTTCACGAATATCTCCTTTCGACACACATAAATGGCTCCCATATTGTAACGAACCATCTTCATGAGTCAACAGGTCCATTCGAAGTCTCGCTTCAACCTGTTCTCGAAACTTTTGCAACCTTAGATCGTGCGACTGCGCTGCTTTAATATTATCGATCAAGGACGACTGTACTTGCAGCTGCATCAACTGTCCTAAAGAATGCGGTAACATGATCTCCAACTCGAATCTCTGGAAATCATCGATAATCTCCTTCTGTGCAGTCAACATCCGTATTGCTGGAAACCGACTTAGCGTATACGGCACTACATTAACTTTCCCTGGATGGTACTTGAGATCAAGATCATAGTCATCCATCAGCTCTAACCATCTGCGCTGCCTCATGTTGATCTCCTTCTGCGTGAACACGCACTTTAGGCTTTTATGATCGGTGAATACTTCGACCCTTTCGCCCAATAAGTAGTGTCTCCAAATCTTCAAAGCGAAAATCATTGCTGCTAGCTTCAAATCATGAGTTGGGTAGTTCTTCTCATGGGTCTTCAACTGTCTCGATGCATAGGCTATAACCTTCCCATGCTGTATAAGAACACATCCCAAGCCTTTCCCATATGCGTCGCTGTGAATAACCAACCCTCCGGAACTGTCTGGCACTGTCAAGATAGGAGCGGTGGTCAATCTTTGCTTTAATGTCTCAAAAGCTGACGCATATCTATTCGTTCATACGAATGGTACCTCCTTTCACTTTAGCTTGGTCAATGGTTCAGCTAAACGAGCGAAATTCTCCACGAACCTTCTATAATATCCGGCAAGTCCAAGAAAACTTCTGATTTCTGCTACGTTCTTCGGAATTGGCCAATCATGAACTGCTGCAATCTTTTCAGGGTCTACAGCGATTCCATCTCTGGATACGACATGCCCCAAAAACTTCACCTCTTTGAGCCAAAACTTGCACTTGCTCATCTTCGCATATAATCTTTCTTGCCTCAACGTTTGCAGTGCGATCTTCAAGTGTTCAGCATGCTCTTCTTGGCTCCTCGAACAGACCAGAATATCATCAATAAACACTACTATAAACTAGTCCAAGAATGGTGAAAAGATTCGGTTCATCAAGTCCATAAATATCGCCGGTGCGTTCGTGACTCCGAATGGCATCACTAAGTACTCGCCCATATCGAGTTTGGAATACTATCTTGCAAAATATCTTCTGATTTTACTCGAACTTGATAATATCCGAATCACAAATTCAGCTTCGAGAATACCCTCGCGCCACTGAGTTGATCGAATAATTCGTCGATGCGAGGGATCGGGTACTTGTTCTTAATAGTTACCCGATTTAATTCTCGATAATCGATGCACATCCTCCGCGTGTTATCTTTCTTCTTGAGTAGAAGAACTGGAGCTCCCCAAGGTAAATTGCTGCTGCGAATCCAGCCCTTCTCAAACAATTCGGCAACCTATTTCTTGACTTCTTCTAATTCCACTGGTGCCATCGGATAATACGCCTTTGAGATCGGCGCTACTCCAGGAACAAGATCAATCGCAAATTCTACATCTCGTTTCGACGGTAAACCCGAAATGTCCTCGAACACGTCCATAAACTCTCGAACTACCGCCGGCGCTTCCTCCTTAACAACTTCCATCGATGCAAGAATGGTGCTTGTCGGCCTAGCCCTAAATTCGACTGGCCTGACAGATCTGCTACCTCCTGCAAATATAAACCCCGGATGTCCGGAAATCTGGAAAATCACTTTCTTTGCCCTACAATCGACCCTACAATCGATGTGAGCATGGAAAGTGCCGAGAAAATCCATTCCCAAGACGACATCATAGCTGCCAGTATCGATCACCAAGAAATCCGTGAATAACTCACGTCCGCAGATAAAAACCGAACAATCCTTGCACTCGCTACTACATATGATCTTTCTGTTCCTAGTGTGTATGTCCCAACAACTAGACAGGTCCGTGCATGAAATTGAGTGTGCAGTAATAAACTTGGACGACATAAAACAATGGGATGCACCAGAATCGAATAATGCTAATGCGGGAAATTCATGAATAAGTAGGATACCTGAAACGACTTCATCTGAAGCCTTTCCTCCTCGGCCGTTAAAGTAAAGGCCCGTGCTTGATTAGGCCCCTGAGTAATCTGCTTCTGCCCCTGAATTTGCTTCTGTAGTGGCTTCTGAGTATCGTCCCTCAATCGTACCTTTGACGGGAAGGCACTGAACAGTATGGTTAATCGATCCGCAAACAAGACAGAGTCCAAGCCTCCTTCGACATTCCTTCTGCAGGTGTCCGGGTAGATGGGAGAAGTCACAAACTACACTCCTTTCCTGATCTGCTACGACAAGCTTCTTCACAGGTACAATGCCACGTCTGTTCACCGGGATTCCTCTGCGTATAGGAGCTCGGTTTGGCGTAAACGCCGGCTTCCGCACTACTACGGCCTATTGTTGCGTACTCTTCGCTTTCACCAATAGGCTCTGCTGCTCCCTGGCTGCCTTGAGAACTTGTGAGAAAGTGGTTAATCCCAGAGATATAATGTGTCTCTGGATTTCCATGTTCAAGCTGTGCATGAACCTTCATGCCCTATCAGCATCGTTGGCAACCAAAGGTCCTGCGAATCGACTAAGCCACGTCCACTCAGACGCATGTGCATCCACAGATCCGCAGTTCTTCTTCAAGCTGATAAACTTTTCTTCCATTTCTTCCCGAGCAGTTTGCGGAAAGAACTTCTTGAAACATCCTGCATCTGAACAGTCTTGAAGCAGTCTGTATTACTGCAATCAAAAACTTCTCCTATGTTTCTCCTTGTTCTTCAAAACACTAACGGATTGGTCACTACGGGACAAGGAGATAGATGCAACCCGGTTGTTGGATTCAAGCTTGCGATAAAACAAAAAATGGTAAGCAATGCCACCGAGAGAAAACAAGGTAATACAACGACCATAAGTCAAGAAAAGGAATTAAAATTGGACTCCAAGTTACTTAAATAGAATACCGCATTGCAACCATACCGCGGTACATAGTTACAATCATATAACTCTATTCAAGCCGTTCAAATCCTACTATCAGAAACGAAGGGATAGGAGGGGTCAACCAATATGGAATCAGGAGTATTCCTAAGCGGAGATGCAAAATCATTTTCATATCGTCAAGATAAGGGTCAAGGGAAAGATAAGGTTCAAGAATCACGACAACAATGTGGCAGGACATATTCCTAATTACGGGTTCTCTGGTTAGCGTATTGGGTTAATACCCAACTACAAAGAACCAAACTCGATTAACCTAAATCCGAGTGCTCTGATACCAAACAAACCCTGTCACGCCCCACTTCTCAGAGTGCGCTAACTACGGCATGTGACAGAGCCAACCATGCTATCTGTGGATAGAAAACATCCCTCCACAGTCACATTACAGCCATCTATAAGATATCAAGAACAGTAAAAAAATATAAAACTAACTAGTATATGTCCATCTGCCAGAATAAAAGAGTCAAGAAAATATATAAGCGGAAACGATAAATCCAATAAACAATAACATCTGGAAATACATCCCAATACGGGCTCACATCGAGAAATAAAAACGGCGGAAAGAAACTAAACTAAATATCACTAGCACGATCCTCACTGCTCGGCATGACGGCTAAAATACTCCTGGTCAGCCTGCGATAGAGATAGAGAAACTGGGTTATGCAAAACCCAGACGTCAGTGCGTCATAATATCAACAATAGAAATAATCAGGATGCAACGAGATATGCAGGCATGAATATAAATCAAGATCATGAATATATCAGTAAACACGGATATGAAACAATGAGGTGTATATGTGTATGTGAAACACGGTGAGTAATCTAAACTGTGCTACTGGGTTATCTATTCTAAAGGTATTTGAAACCAATGAATGTACTCCTCCATGTAACTGAAAAGTATATATCCCGTTACCCTCCGGGACCACGGATCAAGATGTATGAATCAAGAATGATTCTGTTCCGTTACCCCCGGAACCACGGATCAAGCAGTAAGAATCACGAATGATTCTGTTCCGTTACCCCCCGGAACCACAAATAAGGTAACATTCTTTTAAGTTACACTCAATTACACTTTTGATTTCTCCATACCCTCAAGGTTATGTGTTCAAGTCAGGTATTGATAATATGGAGCTAATGCCAATACAGGATCAAGCAGGTACAGGTTTTGTCTATGCAGACGCAAGATACGTCCGTCAGGACAACAAGTCAGGATTGTCGGCATTAGTGACAAGATCAGGTATCAAGTCAAGCAGTGTATCAGTGCATATCAGGTAGTGCATATGTATCAAACGGATGCCCAAGGTAAAACTGTAACGGGTATCAAAACACGGTAAATGCACGGATGCATAAGTGTTAATCTGTGATATCATATTATGAGTCCATGAATCGTATGATGCACACTAGCAAGCATGGTATATAAATATAGTAGTAACATGAAATAAAAAGATTTCGGCATGCAACTAGATATGTAATAAACGATACGGATACGAATGGATATTACATGTTACTGGGTACGGATATCATAAAAACGGTAAAACTGTAACAGGGATGCACAATACAACATATATGTATTATTTTTATTTATATGGATGTAAATATATAGACATAGCATGTAGCAAGATAAACTTTCCTGATCGGATCTCACGACGGGTACGTATGCCGCGTACGACGTCGGATAAACGTCGCGATGCACACACGCACGTACGGGACTGGACTTGGCTACTCAAGAACGTGACCACGCTGGATGAGGACGATGACTAGGTCACCTGGATCGTCGGCGACGTGCACAGCTCCGGCGATCACCGGGAACAAGAATCAAGAAAGTAAAGAAAAGAAGAGAAGAAGAAATGGTCTGGGATTGCAGGGTGCTCTGGAGTTAGAGACGAGGCAGAGGAGACGTCGACGATGGGCCGTTGACGGCGAGATCCATGGCAAGGCAGTGGGTGCGGGGTTCTTGGGGTTGGGGTTCTCGTCGGGTGTGCAGGGAAGTGAGTCGGGGAGGGTGGTGGTGATGTTAGGAAAGAGGGGAGAGGAAGAGGGAGTGGACGAGGTAACGGTGGAGGCGAGGGGATGAAGGCAATCGGCGGTGAGGTGGTGCGGCGATGGGTGTCGTGGGTTCTTGGGTTAGTTGTCGTCGGGGAGTTTGCAGGGGAGAGGAGGTGGTGGAGGTGAGGTCGGGGAAATGGGGATGCCGGCAAGGGTGGAGCGGCGACGGCGACGATGAGGCTAGGGCGTGGGTTAGGGTTTTTCTCATGAGGCGGGAACGTGAGAAGAAGAAAGGGTGAGGAGAGAGAGGGGGCTTTGAGTTTATAGGTTTAAAATAAATAAATAAATAAATCTAAAGAGAGGAGAGAGAGATAGAGAGAGTGTGGGGGATTTGGTAGGATTAGGAAATATATAAAAGAATATATATATATATATATATATATATATATATATATATATATATATATATATATATATATATATATATATATATATATATATATAAAAGAATATATATTCAAACAGTAAATATAAAGAACATGTACGCAAACAGTTGAAAACTTGTAAAGGTTTTTTTTTTAATTTTATATTTTGAGTTTTATAGCTAATACAAATATACTCTGAAACATGTCCGGGTTGTGTCTAAAAATATAGTTGAAAATACGGATAATATATGTATCAACCAAAACCATAATGCGATATCTGGTTAAAGAAAATGCATACCCCTAAGAATGGATAAACGTAGTATGCACGAAGCGATCCAAACGAGTCCGTTTCACTAAACTGGACGTGAACACGATGTACGGATGCAACCATAGGGTATGGGGTATGATGCCGGCCATGCTAGGTATTCAAAATATAATATTTGACTATAATTGTATTATTAAAAATATATATGCAGATGCGAGATGTATGATATAGGTATACAGAATATATGTGTGTACGGATCCTCAGCACTAGCAGGGATAAAACGTAATCAAGAATTAAGACGGATTTCAATCATGCGGGTCGAGTCGGATACTAAGCACAGATACCAAACACTATCCGCACTCAAAAACTAATAAAATCAAGAAATAGCCATAAGATAAATGAAATAATCAAATAGAACATGGTATCAGTGAACTAGGGTGTTACGGGAATGTGCCTCCGGCGAGGAGGAATGTACCAAGACGTCAGGCTTTTACAATGATGGTCGAAGAGGCCGAAGCCACATGACAAGTCATCACCGGTAAATTCTTCCCATCCTTTCAACCTTTCAAAACTTGTAGATCGTTATACTCTCCCCTATATCTAAATGCAACCTCACACAACTTAGTAACTATACTAATAGCTACCCTTTCTGCACTAGGATTTTTTGGCGTTGGAGCTTCACATTGATTCAAGTCACAATGGTTCATGAGAACGCACACAATTCCTGTCAAGCCACTCGTTTCGAGTTGGAATGTCAGTTCCGAGAATGGAGTCTTGAAGGAAACTTTGGGGTATGATCAATGCCCAGTTGTAGTTTGTGGCCGAGAATTCTATGCAAATTTCAAAGTACCGCACATACCAAATTTTGATGTTGTATTGGGAATGGATTGGCTGAGAGTATTTTATGCTACCATCGACTGCCGTCAAAAGAGGGTAGTATTTGAGATACCAGATCACCCAGTTTTCTATTTCAAAAGTGGAGACAGAACCTTGGAACCAGGAAGCTACCATGCCAAGCCGAAGAATGCAGAAGTGTTTTCCCTACCATCTGAAGAAGAAAAGCCTGAAATAGTTTGAGAGTTCGAAAATGTTTTTCGTGAAGACATATCAGGTTTGTCTCCCGATCGAGTTTTTGAATTCAGTATTGATTTACAACCTGGTGCACAACCTATAATCAGAGCTCCATATCGACTATGTCCGGAAGGATTGAAAGAAATTCGTATCCAGTTAAACGAGCTCCTGAAGAAAGGTTAGATCAGACCCAGTAGTTCAAGTTGGGGATCACCGGTGTTACCAGTGAAGAAGAAGGAAGGTACTTACCGGATGTGCGTGGATTATCGAGCACTGAACAAAGTAACGATTAAGAACAAGTATCTGCTATCTCGCATCAATGACCTTTTCGATCAGTTAAGTGGATCTTGTGTCTTCTCAAAATTAGATCTTCGTTCAGGATATCATCAGGTGAAGGTCAAAGAGTCCGACATTCCGAAGACGGAGTTTATGACTCGTTGTAATACCCTAGTTCATTTATACTATGTTCTATTTGATTGTTTTCTTTATCTTGTGGTTATTTCTTGGTTTCTTTGTTTCTAGGTGCGGATAGTATATTTGATATCTGTCTTTAGTATCCGACCCGACCCGCATGCTTGAAACCCGTCTTGGTTCTTGATTACGACATATCCTTACTAGTATCGAGAATCCGTGCACACATATATTCTGTATACATGTATCTATATCTAGTGTTGCATATATTTTCAAATACTACAGATTATAACCAAATATAATATTTTAATACCTAGCATGGCTTGCACTATACCCCATACCCTATGGTTGCATCCGTATATCGTATTCACGTCCCGTTTAGTGAAACAGACTCGTTTGGATCGCTACGTGCATATTACGTGTATCCGTTCTTGGGGTGCGGCAAACTACCCGCCAAGTACCCGAAGCGAAGCAACCTCCCTCAACACCGTGAGTAGGCCACTCGGCACTTCGAGATACCCGGTAGTTTGTGCACCCCCTCCATAGGTCTATCCTAGGAGCAAAAACAGTAAAAAGAATTATACAATGACGGCTACAACCCCGACCCGGTTGCGTAGCCATACAAATAATATTATTACATCAATTTACATATTACTATGAATGAAAGAAAAAGAAACACTCATCTCACATCCACCCCGGCTATTCACCCGCGACAATCCAACACATTCATATACACATACCATCATCAAACACAGATCACAGATATGTATAACCCCGACTAATCGACATATAGCGATTAGCCGACGTTCAATACATATAAACATCACAGATATAACCCTTATAGTCAAAGTGTAGTGAAGTTCGATAAAAATACGGATTTATAGGCCCCCAAAAACAAATTTCTATTCTGGAAAATCTAGGCACATATAAACCATCTTAAAAATCCCAAAACCATGCCAGAAGAACACTGCACCAAACTCGACCCAGAGACGAGCCAACTCGGCCGCGGTTGCGCGGTAATAGCTTGCTATTGCCGCCGAACCGCGACGCTTTGGTCGATTCACTGGACCGGGTTTGGTGGCTTTCTTCACAAAACCCTGAGACGATTTTTGGAGTATGACAAATTTTATTTTGAGCAGGAAAAAATTTAACAGAAAGTTTGGGTTTTGAAAACTCGGTTTTGCGACTTTTCCGATTCGAACTTCCATACACTTTACTACCTAGCTAGTTTATGTTTAGTTAGGCTCTGATACCACTGTAAGTCCACGTTGCCCACCCCGGCTCTTACGGGGAGGCGGAAAACGGAATAAAAATCAAATTTTTATCAACTTAGGCAACATGGACTAGACAAAGAAGGATCTTTGCTAAACAAAAATAAGCTAAAGCGAACTAGAAACTAGCTAAGTGTTAGAAAGGTTATACCTAGGGCTTTATGTCCTTCTCTCCTTGCTCCTTGGAGTAGTGGAAAGAGGTCACCTTTGTCGTCTTCTCACGTCGAAGAAAGATCCACCCGAAAGCCTCAACCTTTGGCTTCAACTCCAAGCTAGAAGTAACTAGGGTGTAAGAAGTGCTAATCCTTAAACCCTAGATAAGAGTAGAGATTATCAAGAAGAGGTTTTTCTCAAGCTCAAGTGTTTCTCAACACATGAGAGGGGAGAGCTTGAGGGAGAGGAAGAACAAGAGAGAGAAAGCAAATGATAGAAATGAGAGAAAAATAAACCATTCTCACATATATGTGTGAATTATTATAAATTGATAATTAGCTAGATAATTGTCATGGTTAATCAAGACATGACCATTATCATTTCATTTTTAATGCAAATTGCAAGGATCAAAGAGCATCTTCCAAATGAAATGATGATGGTCAAAGTGTCAACCTAGGTCAACAAGTCAAGGAGGTCAAATGGTCAACAACCATAACCATGCACAATTATATTAAACTAATATCAATTAACCATAATTCACACATAAGCATTAGGGTTAATAAAATGACAATAGTCATTAACCCTAATCAAAATCGTCTCCCTCTGTCTCAAGCAACTGTGCATACGCATCCGTATTCGTGATCCGAGGAACATGAATACAATGAGATAAAACCAATCCCAAATCTATACTAGGATCTGGCTTAAACCAAAGCCCTCTAGTATAAGCTGTCCGGACAGCAAACGCGCACAAGTGCGCGGATGTGAACGAACCCTGTCGCAAAACCATGCGACCTCTACTCATTTTGCCTAAAGGCGAATAGCTCTCTGTGTGGGACTCTAAAGACTCGACACTACGCTGGCAGTGGGTTTAACCACAGACCGCAAGCGGCACTAGCTGTACGTAACGGTCCCCAGGTAGATATCGATAAGAAGACTGACGAGGTGAACCCCATCTGAACTCCTACTGAGCCTGTATGTGACAGTCTCCGTACAGTCCGGTCTGTTCGTCTGATACATCGCATGGCGGGCCTAGGGGATGGTGAACGTCAGTCCCCTAATAGCGGTACAAGTCGTGTCGGAGTGTAGCCCAGAACACCCTGAGATAACACTGGAAACCTACCAGTATATCTCGCTTGCCCTGGTCAGGGACTACTCGTGTAATGGTTCTCCTGGACACAGCGCGATGTCAACCCCCATTACCGGGAGAGACGAATCCTGTCTAACCGTCACTGCCTCCAAGTGCTTCGGGACTGCACCCAAAAACTACCTGTTTGCACGACTCCTTTGAGCCGTGGTAGGGTAGTAATCAAAGTGCAGTGGGAACACACTCGAGGCGAAGTGACAGTGTCAAGTCAGCGGACTAAGCTGTACTCATGTCACCTGGGAACTGATAACTGACGATAGGTATAATACCAACCAACAGTTCCCGACGAGTCTTGTCCAGTGTACTCGTAACCTAACGAGCACCCGCATACTATCTCAAGTACGACGTACTGACAGCTGTGGGACAGACCGTCTCCCATACTGGGATGAGAAGCTCATACGCTAGTCTACTCCGGAGTATCGATGCCCTGTCTTGATAGTCCAATGACTAGGGACCTGTATAAGGATGTGCTTATAGATCGCCCAGCTCCCACGAGTGTGAGCGCCATCACAACGCTGGTAATCAAGCAAAGATCCTAAGGGCTCTACTAATATGTGTATCAGCGATATGCTAAAAGAAACACATGCACATATTAAAGCAGAGACAAACCAAGTAGCATACTACCATTTCGAGCAAGATTGTATATACAACTGTGAATATCCCAAGCTTCCATCAAGTAATATACAAGCTAGTATGATACAGTAATGGCCTCTAGGGCATATACACTAATAGTATGTAGGGTTCCTAGGCACACTAATGAAGTCTCACAAGTGATCAAACATGCCCAATTATAAAATTTCATGTGCCTACAAACCCTAATACGGATCGTTAACTAGATAATGAGGCGATGCAATGCGAGTAAACGAACTTAACGCTAAAGTAAAGGGGCTACAACCTTTGTAGATCCGGTCCTCCATCTCCATGGCTCCGTGATGAAGTCTCCTTGCTGTCCAAATCGAATCCATGAATCTAGCATTGGCTTCATCGGAGAAAGGGCGGGCTAGGTCATCGACTACGATGCCGAAGATGATCTACGTCGAGGCATCACAAGATCAAGCTCCCACTTCACCAAGTCATGAAACTTGTGAAGAAAACACCCTATACTACTTGGAAAGAGGTAGAGGATGAAGAAATAGGAAGTGGGTTCACTTTAGAATTGGATTTCTCACTCTTTTTCATAAGTTGCCATTGATGGAGGCATGGTTTCTTCATGTTGAAGATGAAGAAGAAGAAGAAAGAATTATGATAAGTCTATTTTCAAAAAGAAAAATAAATGAATACTTATCATTTGGCAACCATGGTTAGGTGTAGAGAATGGACTATGGTTAATTTAAATGGTTAGGGTTAAGCATGAGACAAGAATGGTGGACTTGTTCAAAGCTTCATGAAGCTTCAACAAACAAACAAACAAAGCCACCATTCTTTCTTTATCTTTTTCCAAAAAAGAATTATAAATAAATAGATAAGTAATTAAACAAAAACCCTAATCATTAACTTAACCATGGTTCAATTCTTTACATAAACCCAAGTGAGCATGTATCATCAAACATGATACAAACAAGTGCACAAAAGTATATCACATATACAACTTGTGTACATGAAGTGAGAAAATACTTTTAAAGTGAACAAATACTAATTAATGCAAAGTAATATATCAAATATACAATTATGCATTAAATCATTAAATCAATACTTGATTTAACGATCCGGTCATATCGTATATAACCGACTAGTATCCTATGTATCGGCTTATCGAATCAATCCTTGATTCGATAACTAGGTTATATCGCATATAACCAATCGATACATTCATCGCGAGAATGGAATACGATATCACATACACGCATTATTCTCGGTCCTGCACATATCTCATATGTGCTCCTATTTCGTTTTGCTTGAGCCAGGAAACCTCTGTGTAGGACTCTAAAGACTCGTCAATACGCCGGAAGCAGATGATGATCATATCAAGCACCCACAAGCCGCAAGCGGTCTGCTAAACGTAACGGCCATCCGGGTATTGAGCGATCAGAAGATCGACGAGCAAGCCCGCTCACACTCCTGTGAATCCAACCAGTAACACTTACCGTACAGTCCGGTCAGTTCATCTGATATGTCGCATATCTCGCCTAGGGGTGGTAAACGTCAGACCCTAGTAGCTCGATAAGTCATGCCGACGTGAAGTCCATAACATGTGTGAAAACACCGATAACACTTATCAGTAGATCACTGCAACCCTGGCCAGGGATTTCCTGTCATGGCCAGTCGAGCATAGCGCAACATCAACCCCCAATACCGGGAGAGATGAATCCCCTCCTATCGCTCATTGCCTTCATGTGAATCGGGACTGTACCCAAAAACCACCTGTTTGCACGACTCAGTAGAGCCGTGGTAGGGTGGAAATCAAAGCACAGTGGGAGACACACAAGACTCTATGACGATCTCAGGTCAACAGACTAAGCTGTACCAGTGTCACCAGAGAACTGCCATCTGACGTGAGGTATAATACCATCTGGGAGTTCTCGGCGAGTCCGTTCAGTGTACCCAGTCTCCACTGAGCACCCGTATACCATCTCTGATGTCAAACACCAATGGATATGGGATCATCCATCGCCCATCGCATGGGTCGAGAAGATATACGCTAGTCTACTCTGGAATATCGATGCCCCGTCTCGATATTCCCTCGACTAGGAACATTGAAGGATGTACTCATTGACTACCCAGGCCCCACTAGTATGATCTGCATCATAGTCCTGGAAGTCGAGTACACATCCTAAAGGCTTTATCAACATGTAATCAGAGAGACAGAAAGTATACATGTTAAGATAAAGAGCAACCAGATAGCGTACTATCATATCGAGCAAGAAAGTCCTACCTATGTATGTCCCAGCATCTACTACAATATACATCTAATGTACAGTAATGGTCTCTAGGGCATACATATAACTAACAATCTCCCACTTGCACTAAGGCCATCTGTAGCAGTGGTTGCAGTATCACATACTCAACCATCCCATATAAGTCTCTCTCTGGGAAAAAGCCTTTGTGAGTGGATCCGCCGTGTTGTCCTCTGAGTCTACTCTCCTAACCTCGATCACCCTGGAGACCAACTATCTCCACGATCAGGTGATGCTGCCTCAGAATATGTCTGGGTCACTGATGGGACCAGGGTTCCCGGGCCAAAGCCACAGTTCCATTGTCACACAATGGTAGGAACCTAGTTCATCTCATGAACCAATATACACCCAAACTGCCTCTTTGGTAGTATCTTTAATAGCGATGTTACCAGCCTTTATCGTCTAGTTTGCCACGGTATCTAGCTTGGAACTCTTCCAACATACCGTCCCTTTACTGAGGGTAAAGACAATGCCTATGACTGACATTCAGTCGTCTTTATCACCCTGGAACCCTTCTAGTGATTCTCCCCAGGATCGATTGATACCATCTCACTACAATATACATCTAGTGAGAATTCTAGCATCCAATTAGATCTATCTCATAGATGAAAATTCAGGATTTAGGAGGTATCACTTTGATCCTATTAGAGAATCCTTGTGATAAGCGGAAATTGACCGAGCGTCGTATAGGAAACTCTTTTCCAATCAAGAGTATGTTGTCCACGTACAATACGAGGATGACCACCTTACTCTTTACTACCGTTTTGTATATACAAGGTTCATCTACCATTTTGATGAAGTCAAACACTTTGACTACCACATCAAAACAGACGTTCCAACTCCGCGATACCTGCTTTATCTTATAAAGCATCTTGTACACGTTTCCGCTGCTCCCACTGTTTACGAAACCCTCTGACTGTGTACTTATAGACTCTCTCTTCTAAAACATCATTTAGAAAAGTAGTCATGACACCCAACCGCCAGATATCGTAGTCATGGTATGTAGCCGTGGCAAGTAGGATCCGGATGGACTTAAGCATAGTCCCTGGAAAAGATTTCATCATTATCCACGCCTGGTCGATGACGAAAACCTTTAACAAGTCTAGTTTTGAAAGTCTCATCTTTTCCATCTACACCAAGTAATCTTCTCAAGATATACTTGCTCCTGATGGGGATTTAACCCTTCAGATATAGCACCCAAAGTCCATACTTTGTTGGTGTACATGGATTCCACCTCAGATCGCTAAGCATCCAGCCATTCTTACAGAGTCCCTACTCTCGATGACCTGCTCGAATCTAGTTCGGTCATCATCTCATGATGCATTCCTCACTCCCACTGTCATCGAGAAACCGAAGTATCTCTCAAGCGGATGAGGAACCCTACCAGATCGGCGGAGAGGCTGAGGTTCGTCGGGAACTATTGAATCCTTCGGTTCTGTCAAATCATCAGCTGCAGTTTTGTATAGCTGGAACCTTTCCAGTTCTACAGATCTGACATTGCCTCGATCTTGTCCGGATTTAGCTTTTGACACAGGCCGGACAATCCCAAATCTTAACTTACTTAAGAGATAGGCTCTTCCCATACCATATCTTATATGGAGTGGTAGGCACTGATTTGAATCGAACCCAATTCAATAGGTATGCAGCTTCTCAAGTGCATAACTTCCAAAAAGGAAATAGGTAACTCAGTAGTACTCATCATAGAGCACACCTTATCATATAGGGTGTGATTGCTCCGTCCCGATATACCATCGTGCTATGGTGTATACGGAGGAGTAATGCTGAGAGAGAATCTCATTCTCCTTTAGAATAGTCCAGGAATTCCGTGCTCAAGTATTCTCCTCCTTGATCTCATCAAAGGACATAATACTTATACCCGTATTGGTTCTCTACTTCTAACTTATATTCTGTGAATATCTCAAAAGGTTCGGACTTGTGTTTCAACAAGAACATATGTCTGAAGCTAAAGAGATCATCAGAGAATGTAATGAAGTACAAAGAACCGGTCTTGGAATGTGTAGACAGGGGACCTACATACATCAACATGTATCATCCCAAGAGTTCATTAACTCTTTCTCTGTTTCCAGTAAACGGAGCTATGGTCATCTTATCTTTGTGACATGACTGGCGAGTTTCACAAGATGTAAATTCAAACTAATTTAAATATGCATCTTTATGTAACTCTAGCTAGTCGGGTCACATTGATCTGACCTAGTCTACAATACCTCAAGAAGGAATCGTTCAATTCTGAACTCTTCCTCTTGTGTGTGTTCCGTATACTAAGAACTGTAGTTTGATTTAGAACGTCAATGCTTTTAGATAACGTGCTTGAACCGATCAACTTTTGATATAGGAAATGTTCAAAACATTATCCAACAATACAAAATTTTATCATTTCTTTACTTATAAAGAGACTGATATAATTTTGTATATCAGGTTCAGTATCTAATAGCATTTGTTCAGAATCAATGTATTGGTAATACAGGGTGACAGTGACCAACAGACTTGACTGCAACACTTGCCCCGTTTTCTGTCTCATGAAACTTATCACCCGTTCTCATTTTTTCTACCCTTTTGTAGCCCTATGTAACAGATTACATATCTGGGATCCTGATCCGGTATCAAATACCCAGGATGCAGAGGATACTGAGAAACAGTTCTGTATAATGAACACACCCGAAGGAGATGCATCATATGCACTTTCTTCGTTTGGGCGGCATAGGAATTCTGGTTTTCCCCTATTTCCTGCTCTGTCTTATAACAATTATAAGTTGGAGCGGAACCAACGTTCCCCAGCTCAGTATAACAAGCGGGTTCGGTCAATTCATCCATCTTATTATCTTGATTAAGGCGTGATATGGTCACTATCTGGAGAGAGAGAGAGAGAGAGAGAAGAAAACACTCAGCGTGCGCTCTTGCAAGATCAAATTGGTTATATATTTTATCTAATCAGGATGGCTCCCACTGTTTTTATCAAATCTTCCTTCAAACCTTAAAAGGAAAGACTAGCCGGGATTAATTACACTCTGCAAGTTCGTCAATCTTTCAGCCAGGCCAGTGTCGGTACTTTGAGGGAGGTTCCCCGTGCTTTCGCACGGATCTAATTACAGTAAACCTCGTTTTCCCATAGGCGTAACCCCGTTGACACCTTTCTAGACACCTACTTGATCGGCTAATTGTAAAGTGCAAAACTCTCCCAGGAGTAACAATTACTCGCAGTGGGTATCGGGATCCAATTATCACATAGAAGGTATGCAATCTCATTGCAAATTTCAACACTTGAAACTCCTGATAATGGTTTTTACCCCTAGCACCTATGACCTTGGCTAAGGTCAACAAATCATAGGTACTAGTCAAGTTCTACCCGTCATTTCGTGATTAATTAGACCCACCAACATGACCCTTGGCTAAGGTCAACAAAGCCATATGACTGTCCTAACTAATCGCATCATATGCGGTGCAGGAAGACATCACTTAGCTACCGCACACTACGCCTCGGCTATGGTCGACAAACGTAGCACGAATACTAAGTACTCTACTTCCTAAAATGACGGAGGGTTGCGAATGGTTTTTGTGAAAACCTTTAACGCTTTGAACTTGATCTCGTTGCGGAATCGAATGGTTTTTAAATGGAATGTTTTTGAGGCTTTTCTAGTTTTGCTAAAGGGGTCACTCCCGGTGAGGGGATCGTCGGCCCTTTCCTCCTCGAATGAGGTGCGGGATATATCATATATATATCACTGTGCAAAGCAGAAACTATAGAAGCAATCAAAAACAAACCGAGTGTGTAGCATCTGCCAGTTATTGCTAAAGGAGTCACTCCCGGTGAAGGGATCTCGGTCCTTTCCTCATCGAATAAGGTGCAGGATGTTCTACAAGGAACACCTCGATGCAAAGCAAGAACTGTAGCTACCTGTTTTATTTTGAAATTCGATTCCACAACATCAATTAGGTTAATTTTCTTTCATTAATCTCATTAATGAATATCCCATCATTTAAGTCCACCTAAACATCACAGATAAATATAACGTACGCTTATGCCATCCGCATTCGCCTCGATGTCCCGTCTGCACCGTTAGGTTAGGTAACTAACGCCAGAGCGAGGCAGGGCTAGTGTGGGTGTAAAACATAAGCAACGTCTATATAATATATCATATATAATATATATAATATCTATCTGAACACATCACATGATCACATCACAGATAACGCAGCAGAAAATATCATATGAAATATTGGATATACTAGGACGTCCGTGTTTTCAATACGAGCCAGTATAAAACACGGATTCCATGGTCGCGATGAATAGCCAAACCCACACCCTAGACCCCTACGAGAGCGGCAAGCAACCCTACCAATTCTAGGGTTAGGAGACCCGGACTCGACTCCTCGAGATGGTCTCCCACTGGACCCTAGAACCCGGTTACTTGTGCTCCCCTCCTTGGGTCTATCCTAATGCGGAAAAGTAAATAATATACAAATGGTGACATCATCCGCAACCTGGAAGTGCCCCAATAAAAGAATATTACATACAAGTTTTTACATGAATGAAAATGAAAAACACTCATCTCACATAAAAACCCCCGGCTATTCGAATACGACGATCCAATATAACATATCCAGCAACACATAACATCACATGTCATCAACGTAAGTAAATATGCGCATCCCAATTGTCGTTGACATATAGCAATGAAACCGGCGATATCACATATTACACTTACGGTCACAGAAAAGAAAGTGTAAAACTACAATAGTTGGAATCCGCATCCTCTTTAGACATCGCATGCCTAGACCAGTGAATTCCTTAGACATCGCATGCCTAACAATTATAAACCCCGCATTTTAGTCTCAAAATCGAAAACACTTTTCAATATAAAGTCGGGCAATTCAACAAGATTCCCGACATCCTGATCGAATGCTCGTCGCAAACTTCAGTAGGCGGCCGCACTCCCGACGCCGTCGATAAAGTGCACCAAGGCGGAACACCGCTGCCGCGAGCACCCGAACGGATGCTTTCGGCGACGGGGTTCTCCTACAGTCACTTGGTCGGGGCTATGGAGTGAGGCTGTCTATTAAGTTTACCCGGCGAGTATCCGCGTATGCTACGTGATTGCGACGGTCTTTTGATCACATCAAAATTCCGTGGCAACCGATCAAGTGAGACTAAACTACTAGATTTATAACATTCATTCAGTTATCTCATAACTACTTGTGAATTTCAAATGTTGTATCACATTCCGGATAAATAGAAAATGTTAAACTTTCCGATCGAACAATCGAACACCCAGGTTTTCCCAATACAGCTTAACACATGAAATAAGTCTAAAAACATTCAGTTCATGCCTCAGTACCAACGGTCCAGCCGTAGAAGGGTCAAGCCAACGCCTCACATGTGGCACGCCGTACTGCCCTAAACCCGAAGGTTCAAAGGGCAGTTCAAGACGGTCACATAATCGAGTTAAGGTTTGTTGTCTTCTAGAGGGACCATCGCGTTACTTGCACTACTTAGAATGTGATTAAACTACAGAAAAATCCAACAATTGGAAATTTCCCGGCAGGGGAAAAAGTGGGTATTTATATCCGGTCGAACTTTTTTAACATATTCTAAAATTACCCGGAAAAACACACTGACAAAATTAGACAATCCGATCGATACACCGAGTCCCCAATACAACCCAGAAAACTCAACTCTTGAGTAAATATTAAAAATTCTCAGAAAATTCAGCACTAATAGAAAGGAGTTACTGTGCAAAAATGGTTGACTAAACTCATTATATGGCCGCGGAACCGCCGCAGAAGCCATGCTTCTGCCGCGGTTCCGCCGCACGTAAGACACATCATCAGGTAATTTTTGCACCGTAATTCTTAGAATTTCCTGCTGAATTTTTTAAGTATTTTTAATTTACAAAATTCCACGAATTTCAAAAATGTACAGAGAGCAATATTAGAGTTAGGGTTTCGGTTCGATCGGTCTTCTAACTCCGTCTACGCATCGCCTAAGGCTCTAGCTAGGCTCTGATACCACTGTAGGGTTCCTAGGCACACTAATGAAGTCTCACAAGTGATCAAACATGCCCAATTATAAAATTTCATGTGCCTACAAACCCTAATACGGATCGTTAACTAGATAATGAGGCGATGCAATGCGAGTAAACGAACTTAACGCTAAAGTAAAGGGGCTACAACCTTTGTAGATCCGGTCCTCCATCTCCATGGCTCCGTGATGAAGTCCCCTCGCTGTCCAAATCGAATCCATGACTCTAGCATTGGCTTCATCCATTTCTTCAAGCATAGAGAGGATGAAGAAATAGGAAGTGGGTTCACTTTAGAATTGGATTTCTCACTCTTTTTCATAAGTTGCCATTGATGGAGGCATGGTTTCTTCATGTTGAAGATGAAGAAGAAGAAGAAAGAATTATGATAAGTCTATTTTCAAAAAGAAAAATAAATGAATACTTATCATTTGGCAACCATGGTTAGGTGTAGAGAATGGACTATGGTTAATTTAAATGGTTAGGGTTAAGCATGAGACAAGAATGGTGGACTTGTTCAAAGCTTCATGAAGCTTCAACAAACAAACAAACAAAGCCACCATTCTTTCTTTATCTTTTTCCAAAAAAGAATTATAAATAAATAGATAAGTAATTAAACAAAAACCCTAATCATTAACTTAACCATGGTTCAATTCTTTACATAAACCCAAGTGAGCATGTATCATCAAACATGATACAAACAAGTGCACAAAAGTATATCACATATACAACTTGTATACATGAAGTGAGAAAATCCTTTTAAAGTGAACAAATACTAATTAATGCAAAGTAATATATCAAATATACAATTATGCATTAAATCATTAAATCAATACTTGATTTAACGATCCGGTCATATCGCATATAACCGACTAGTATCCTATGTATCGGCTTATCGAATCAATCCTTGATTCGATAACTAGGTTATATCGCATATAACCAATCGATACATTCATTGCGAGAATGGAATACGATATCACATACACGCATTATTCTCGGTCCTGCACATATCTCATATGTGCTCCTATTTCGTTTTGCTTGAGCCAGGAAACCTCTGTGTAGGACTCTAAAGACTCGTCAATACGCCGGCAGCAGATGATGATCATATCAAGCACCCACAAGCCACAAGCGGTCTGCTAAACGTAACGGCCACCCGGGTATTGAGCGATCAGAAGATCGATGAGCAAGCCCGCTCACACTCCTGTGAATCCAACCAGTAACACTTACCGTACAGTCCGGTCAGTTCGTCTGATATGTCGCATATCTCGCTTAGGGGTGGTAAACGTCAGACCCCAGTAGCTCGATAAGTCATGCCGACGTGAAGTCCATAACATGTGTGAAAACACCGATAACACTTATCAGTAGATCACTGCAACCCTGGCCAGGGATTTCCTGTCATGGCCAGTCGAGCATAGCGCAACATCAACCCCCAATACCGGGAGAGACGAATCCCCTCCTATCGCTCATTGCCTCCATGTGAATCGGGACTGTACCCAAAAACCACCTGTTTGCACGACTCAGTAGAGCCGTGGTAGGGTGGAAATCAAAGCACAGTGGGAGGCACACAAGACTCTATGACGATCTCGGGTCAACAGACTAAGCTGTACCAGTGTCACCAGAGAACTGCCATCTGACGTGAGGTATAATACCATCTGGGAGTTCTCGGCGAGTCCGTTCAGTGTACCCAGTCTCCACTGAGCACCCGTATACCATCTCTGATGTCAAACACCAATGGATATGGGATCATCCATCGCCCATCGCATGGGTCGAGAAGATATACGCTAGTCTACTCTGGAATATCGATGCCCCGTCTCGATATTCCCTCGACTAGGAACATTGAAGGATGTACTCATTGACTACCCAGGCCCCACTAGTATGATCTGCATCATAGTCCTGGAAGTCGAGTACACATCCTAAAGGCTTTATCAACATGTAATCAGAGAGACAGAAAGTATACATGTTAAGATAAAGAGCAACCAGATAGCGTACTATCATGTCGAGCAAGAAAGTCCTACCTATGTATGTCCCAGCATCCACTACAATATACATCCAATGTACAGTAATGGCCTCTAGGGCATACATATAACTAACACAGTACTGGGAGTATAGTATGTATGTCATAAGGAAAAGATGCAATCTAAGTATGAACGGTACTAGGTACACAGCTACATCTAGATTCATCAATATAAACTATATCTATCAAGGAGTTTAGAAATCAAAGATTCTCTGAATCAAGAAAATTCAAAAGTCGGCGATCCAGCCTCATAGTAATAAATATGGCGCTATCATCGAATATCATCATCAAGTCACGAGCGCAGATTAATCGTCCGGTATATCTTATCGCGTACGGTAATCCATCGTACTGCAACATCAAATAGATTAAGGATCTATCATCCTATACATCAACAAGGGTACGGATTTATGGTCTCGTACGTCATATCATTCTTTATTCTCACATATATATATATATATATATATATATATATATATAAATTTCATGTCATATCTATATCAAGCTCGTATCATATCTATATCAATCTCACATCATATCTCATCAATCTCATAACATATCTTATCATATGTATCTGTGTTTTCATATCGCCTCACATCCTTATATCAAGCATATCCGCTCATGTTATCTTGTTTCATCATTATCCTCATATTAATATATATCATCTCGTACTTGTCCTCTTTTCAATTATATATATATCGCTTCACATTCTCATTTCATCATATTAATATATCAATCCGAGTCATCTTATATTTATCATATTACCTCATACTAAATTTTTTGATCATATCCGTAAGTTCATAGCATAGGTTTCTCCAAATTATATTCTATATATCGATTTTCCATTATATGATTGCGGGGGTGCTATACGCCATTCATCCGACTTCCCCCGTAGATATAGATCTACTCACCTGCAATGTCCTTCCTTATCCGAAATCGATGAACATCTTGATCTCCTTCGTCGTCTCGAAAGTCCACACGAAGGTACCTACAAATCAATGCACATTATAACGATATCAAAACCAAGTCCGAAAACCGATACGGCACACGAAGTGCTCATAAGTTAGAACCTATAACCTACGCATGTAAGAACAACCGAATAACCCTCATCGTTGACGTACGAATGTCCAACGACAAAATCCAATCTCAAATACCAAAACCAAGTTTTCACAAATCGGAAATCCGAAATCAGCAACTTGGAAAATCACTCCCAAATTCCACCCTAGATTAAATTAGGACATTTTGCATATAGGGTAGGTCTAGATATCAGATAAGGGAACCATGGTCCAAAACTCAACCCAAGTCTCCACAATGTGGCCGCAAATTGTGGCCACAATGAATAAATATGCGGCCACAACAAAGGGATAGGGGCTCGGGTTTCTACAGAAAATTCCTAATTGCCTGCACATCTTACTGTGATGGGAACTTATTTTAAGGGGCTCTCGGGTCATAGTAGATCCTACAGAGATAACACAAATCTCTAAAAACCGACATCGGGAAACTTCTAAGTTCGTGTTTTGGGGTTCTAGTCTCAAGTCTGGCCAAAATATCATCATTAAAGGTTTGTAGTCACCAACTAAACCTCAATTACATCCTTACAAGTCCATTCATCCACTAAAAACATTCTAGAAATCTCCAAGATCACTAATCTAGCTTAATCGATCTCTAAACAAGAATAGGAAGTTAAGAAACTCGATAACATAAAAGAAAGTGAAGGGTTTATCTCTTGGAGCAACTGAAGAAGATTCCAAGATGGTTGGAAGTGCTCAAAATCCAAACTTGAGCTTGTCATGGGATGTAGAATGAGCTGGTGCACATTTTTTGTGAAGGTAGCATGAGGTTTTGAGGTGGTTTTTGGGTGGTTTCATAGAGGTAGAGGAGGTGGAGGATGAGGATGAAGACGATGAAGGAATATGAAGAAGAAAGAAACAATGAAGTGAAGAAGGAATGGTGGGGGATGCCATGGTCAAGGCCATCCCCCCCTCTCTGTTTCTCACTCTCTCCCCTTTAGCCCATGCCTTCATGTCTCCATGTCTTCTCTTCTCTTCTCTTTTTTTTCTCTCCTTTTTTTCTATTTTCTTTTAAAACCTAAATAACACAATTACAAATGAAACAAACATGCAACAAAATATAACATGTCATG
This sequence comes from Agapanthus africanus, assembly GCA_030015575.1. Taxonomy (NCBI): domain Eukaryota; kingdom Viridiplantae; phylum Streptophyta; class Magnoliopsida; order Asparagales; family Amaryllidaceae; genus Agapanthus; species Agapanthus africanus. The sequence goes on from CM057337.1 coordinate 718,629,616, forward strand.
GTGCACTAGCCATGGTTATCAAGAAGTTGGATTTGGCTTAACCATGATTAGTAGTGCACTAATCAAGTTTAATATAAACTTGCATATAATTAATTGCATAATTATTTATAAAATATCCAAATCCAATAAATTCCTTTATAATAAATAATACATATTAATATCCATTTATTTTCCAAATATTGGTATATAATTATACCATTTTACGAAAACCCCAAATTCGTACTCGAATAGTTTTCGTGAAATATATTATTTTATTATTTAAATTCCAAAAATATTATTTTATATTTATGAAATGTTACAATACAAGATAAGGAAAGGAACGTGGTGTGTATACTTCAAGAAAAAGAATAATATGAGTATAGCAGAAAAAATAAAAAGTAAACGCAACAATATAAAGTACATAGCTACATATGAGCCATACAGCTGTAGTTTAAAATTGTAGGGTTCCTAGGCACTCTAATGAAGTCTCACAAGGCATCAACCATGCCAATTTCAAAAATTATGGGTGCCGAGAAACCCTAATACGGATCGTTGACTAGAAGTTTAGGCGAAAAGATAATCTAGTTAACTACTTAACTAAAAGTTAGATGCTACAACCTTTGTAGATCCGGTTCTCCACTTCCTTAGCTCTACGTGGGTGTCCTCTCGCTGTCCATCATGAATCCCGAACTCAGTCGTCGGCTTCATCGGAGAAACGGGCGAGCTAGGTCGTCGGCTTCGTGTCAAAGACGATCTACGTCGAGGCATCACAAGTTCAAGCTCCGACTTCACAAAGTTGTGAAACTTGTGAAGAAAACACCCAAAACAACTTGGTAAGAGGTAGAGGGTGAAGAAATAGGAGGTGGGTTCACTTTAGAATTGGATTTCTCTCACTAGAACTCAAGTTGCCATTGATGGCATCAAGGTTTCTATCTTGAAGAAGAAGGAGAAGATGAAGCTAGTTTTATGATAAGTTTTTAAAATGAAAAGAAAATTCATACTTATCATAATCTAACTAGGGTTAAGTGTAGAGAATAAACCATGGTCATTTGGAGAGTTAGGGTTAAGCATGAGGATAAGAATGGTTGCAAAAGTCAAGGCTTCATGAAGCTTCAACTAATGACAAAAGAAAGCCACCATTCTTTTTAAATCATTTCCAAATAAATAAATGAAAAAATAAATAAATAAATAAATAAATATGTAAAACCCTAATTATCAAATTAACCATGGTTTAACTCTACACATTTAACCAAATGATCAAGTATCATCAAACATGATACAAAAATGTGCACAAAAGCATATCACATATACAATGTGCATCAAGTGAGAAAAATCCGTTTAAAGTGAACCAATACTAGTTAATGTAAAGTAATATATCAAATATATAATTATACATTAAATCATTAAATCAACACTTGATTCAATGATCCGGTCATGTCGCACATGACCGACTAGTATTCAATGTATCGGCTTATCGAATCGATCTTCGATTCGATAACTAGGTTATATCACATACAACCAATCGAAACATTAATCGTGAGAATCAAATACGGTATCACATACACGCATTATTCTCGGTCCCGCACATATCTCATATGCGCTCCTATTTCGTTTCGCTTGAGCCAGGAAACCTCTGTGTAGGACTCTAAAGACTCGTCAATACGCCGGTAGCAGATGATGATCATATCAAGCACCCACAAGCCGCAAGCGGTCTGCTAAACGTAACGGCCACCCGGGTATTGAGCGATCAGAAGATCGACGAGCTAGCCCGCTCACACTCCTGCGAATCCGCCAGTAACACTTACCGTACAGTCCGGTCAGTTCGTCTGATATGTCGCATATCAAGTCTAAGGGTGGTAAACGTCAGACCCCAATAACCCGATAAGTCGTGCCGATGTGAGGCTCGTAACGGGTCGAGAAACTACTGGTAACACTTACCAGCAAATCTCTGATCAGCCCTGGCCAGGGACTTCCCTGTTACGGCCAATCGAGCACAGCGCAACATCAACCCTCAATACCGGGAGAGACGAAACCCCTCCTATCGCTCATTGCCTCCATGTGACTCGGGACTGTACCCAAAGACCACCGTTTTGCACGCCCTCATGGACGTGGTAAGGTGGAGATCAAAGCACAGTGGGAATCATACAAGACTCTATGACGATCTCGGGTCTACAGACTAACCTGTACAAGTGTCACCTGAGAACTGCCATCTGACGTGAGGTATAATACCATCTGGGAGTTCTCGGCGAGTCCGTCCAGTGTACCCAGTCTCCACTGAGCACCCGTACACCATCTCTGATGTCAAACACCAATGGATGTGGGATCATCCATCGCCCATCTCATGGGTCGAGAAGCGTATACGCTAGTCTACTCTGGTATATCGATGCCCCGTCTCGATACACCCACGACTAGAGATCTTGAAGGATGTACTTATGGACTACCATGTCTCCACTAGTATGATCTGCATCACAGTCCAGGTAGTCAAGTACATATCCTAAGGGCTTTACCAACATGTAACTATAAGACAGTATAAAGAGACAAGTGTACATGTTAAGATAAAGAGTAACCAGATAACATACTATCATATCGAGCAAGAAAGTCATCTCTATATATGTCCAAGCATCCAATATAATATACATCATCTGTACAATACTGGCCTCTAGGGCATACATACAACTAACAATCTCCCACTTGCACTAGGGCCAGCTGCTGTAGTATCGCATACCGAGCATCCCGAAGAGTCTCTCAAACTGTATCTGGGGAATGGCCTTCGTGAGTGGATCCGCCGTGTTGTTCTTCGTGTCAACCCTCCTGACCTCGATCTCCCGGCGATCAACTATCTCCCGGATCAGGTGATACCGCCTCAGAATATGCCTGGACCGCTGATGGGACCTGGGTTCCTTGGCCAAAGCCACCGCTCCATTGTTATCGCAATACAAAGGTATTGGATGCTCAATGGATGGAACCACTCCAAGTTCAGCAATGAACTTCTTGATCCAGACAGCCTCTTTGGCAGCATCGTTGGCAGCGATGTATTCAGCCTCCATCGTCGAGTCTGCCACGGTTTCCTGCTTGGAACTCTTCCAGCTAACCGCCCCTCCGTAAAGGGTAAAGACAAATCCCGACTGCGACTTAGAGTCGTCCTTATCACTTTGGAAGCTCGAATCGGTAAAGGACTCCACTTGGAGTTCTCCGTTACCATACACCAAGAGCATATCTTTAGTCCTTCGCAAGTACTTGAGAATGCTCTTCACAGCTGTCCAGTGACTCTCTCCAGGATCAGCTTGATACCTGCTCACTACACTTAGTGAGTATGCAACATCGGGTCTGGTACATAGCATCGCGTACATGATAGAGCCTACAGCCGAAGCATAGGGTATCCCTTGCATGCGAGCTCTCTCCAAATCAGTCTTAGGAGACATCTCTTTGGAGAGAGTGACTCCAGAGATCGTGGGCAAGTTCCCACGCTTGGATTCTTCCATACTAAACCTCTTTAGTATGGTGTCAATGTACCTGGATTGGGACAATCCCAATATCCGTTTGGATCTATCTCTATAGATCCTAATTCCCAATATGCAGGAGGCATCACCAAGATCTTTCATTGAGAATCTTTGTCATAAGAAGAGCTTGACCGCTTGCAGCATAGGAATATCATTTCCTATCAAGAGTATGTCGTCCACGTACAATACGAGGAAGACAACCTTACTCTCTGCTACCTTCTTGTAGATACAAGGTTCATCTGGGTTTTTGACGAAATCAAACTCTTTGATAACGACGTCAAAGCAGATGTTCCAACTCCGCGATGCTTGCTTTAATCCATAAATGGATTTAAGCAGCTTGCACACCTTCCCGCTGCTCCCACTGTCTACGAAGCCCTCTGGCTTAGTCATGTACACGCACTCTTCTAAATCACCGTTTAGAAAGGCGGTCTTAACATCCATTTGCCAGATTTCGTAATCATGATATGCAGCGATGGCAAGCATGATCCGGATGGATTTAAGCATAGCCACTGGAGAAAAGGTTTCTTCATAGTCCACACCTGGTCTTTGGCGAAAACCTTTTGCAACAAGTTTAGCTTTGAAAGTCTCCACTTTCCCATCTACACCAAGTTTCTTCTTGAAGATCCACTTGCTCCCAATGGGTTTTACCCCTTCAGGAGCAACTTCCAAAGTCCATACTTTGTTGGTGTACATGGATTCCATCTCAGACCGCATAGCATCCAGCCATTTCACTGAGTCCCTACTCGTGATGGCCTGCTCGAAGCTAGTTGGGTCATCATCCTCCATGATGCAATCCTCTCTTCCACCGTCAATGAGAAAACCGTAGTATCTCTCAGGTGGACGAGATACCCTACTAGATCGGCGGAGAGGCTGGGGTTCGTCGAGTTCTACTGAATCCTCTGGTTCTACCAAGTCTTCTGTTGCAGTTTGTGTTGCTGGAACCTCTTCCAGTTCTACCTCGATGCCACTAATCTGTTTCATAAGAAAACCTTTTTCTAAGAAAGTGGCATGTCAAGAAACAAACACCTTTTGTTCCTCGGGGTGGTAGAAGATATACCCTTGTGAATTTTTGGGATATCCTACAAACTTACATAAGACAGATCTTGCCTCGAGTTTGTCCGGATTTTGTCTTTTGACATAGGCTGGACAACCCCATATCTTAACATACTTAAGAGATGGTCTCTTCCCTTTCCATATCTCATATGGAGTGGTAGGCACTGATTTGGTAGGAACCATATTCAATAGGTGTATGGCTGTCTCAAGCGCATACCCCCAGAAGGAAATAGGTAACTCAGCTGTACTCATCATTGAACGCACCATATCTAATAGGGTGCGATTCCTTCGTTCCGATACACCGTTGTGCTGTGGTGTATAAGGTGGAGTAAGCTGAGAGAGAATCCCATTCTCTTTTAGATAATCTTGGAACTCATTGCTCAAGTATTCTCCTCCTCGATCAGATCGAAGGATCTTAATACTTTTGCCCGTTTGGTTCTCTACTTCGTGCTTATATTCTCTGAATTTCTCAAAAGCTTCAGACTTGTGTTTCAATAGGAACACATGCCCGTATCTAGAGAGATCGTCAGTGAATGTAATGAAGTAGGAAGAACCGTTCCTGGAAAGGGTAGACATGGGACCGCATACATCACTATGTACCAGTCCTAAGAGTTCAGTAACTCTTTCTCCGTGTCCACTAAACGGAGCTTTGGTCATTTTTCCTTTGAGACATGAATGGCAAGTATCATAAGATGATAATTCGAACGGATTCAAATAACCATCCTTATGTAACTTAGCCAGTCGTGTCGCATTGATATGACCAAGTCTACAATGCCACAAGAAGGATTCGTTCATTTCTGAACTTTTCCTCTTGTGTGTGTTTTGTATATTGAGGACTGTATTTTGATTTAGAATGAATATGCCATTATGTAGCGAGCCTGATGCAATCAACTTTTGATCTAGGAATATGTTCATAACATTATCCTTTACTACAAAATTATATCCTTCTTTACTCAATAAAGAAACTGATATAATGTTGCACATCATGTTTGGTATATAATAGCACTCATTCAGAATTATAGTATCACCACTTGGTAATACTAGGTGATATTCGCCAACTGCTTTGGCTGCAACATTTGCACCGTTCCCTACTTGAACGGAATGATCACCTTTTCCCAGTTCTCTACTTTTTCGCAGCCCATGTAACATCTTACATATGTGGGATCCTGATCCGGTATCTAATACCCAGGACGTAGGGTGAAACAGTTCTCAATGACAAACACACCCGAAGATGATGCATCAACATGCATGTTCTCCGTTTGGGCGGTGTGAGAATCCAGATATTCTCCTGTTTCCTGTTCATTCTTATAACACTTATAAGATAGAACGGGTCCAACGTTCCCCTGCACAGTATAACATGCGGGTTCGGTCAATACATCCATATTATTATCTTGATTAAGGCATGAAATGGTCGCTACCTGGAGAGAGAGAGAAGAAAACACTTTAGCGTATGCTCGTGCAAGATCAGATCGGTTATTATCTTATCTAATCAGGATGGCTCCCACTGTTTTTATCAAATCTTCCTTCAAACCCTAAAAGGAAAGACTAGCCGGGATTAATTACACACTACAAGTTCGCCAATCTTTCAGCCAGGCCAGTGTCGGTACTTTGAGGGAGGTCCCCCGTGCTTTCGCACGAACCTAATTAATGTAAACCTCGTTTTCCCAGAGGCGTAACCTCGTTAACACCTTTCTAGACACCTACTTGATCGGCTAATTGTAATGTGTAAAACTCTCCCAGGAGTAACTCTTACTCGCAGTGGGTATCGGGATCCAACTATCTCATAGAAGGTATGCAATCTCATTGCAAATTTCAACACTTGAAATTCCCGATAATATTTTACCCCTAGTGTTCTATGACCTTGACGAATGCCAAACAACCCATAGTCCACTAGTCAAGTTCAACCCGTACATTTCTTGATTGAATTAAACCCACCCGCACGACCCTTGACGAATGCCAAACAACGCCGTATGAATACCCTAATCTAATCTGCATCATATGCATAAGCAGATAAATACTATTTAGCTACCGTATACTACGTCTTGACGAATGCCAAACTACCGTAGCACGAATACTAAGTAGTACTTATCTGAAATGACGGAGGGCTACGCAGGTTTTCATAAAACCATGAGCGTAATGAACTTGATATCGTTGTAGAATCAAATGAAGTTTTGAAATGGAGTGATTTTGGGGCTTTTCCAGTTTTGCTAAAGGGGTCACTCCCGGTGAAGGGATCGTCGGCCCTTTCCTCGTCGAATGAGGTGCGGGATATATCATATATATCACTGTGCAAAGCAAAAACTCTTAAAAGCAATCAAAGCCAAACCGAGTGTGTAGCATCTGCCAGTTATTGCTAAAGGAGTCACTCCCGGTGAAGGGATCTCGGTCCTTTCCTCATCGAATAAGGTGCAGGGTATATCATATATACCGCTATGAAAAGCAAGAACTGTAGCTACCTGTTTTGTTTAAAATTTGATTCTACAACATCTTAGGTTTCTTTTCTTTCATTAATCACATTAATGAAGTCCCATCATTTAAATACCTAAACATCACAGATAAATACGACGTACACTTATGCCATCCGCATTCGCCTCGATGTCCCCTCGTGCACCGTTAGGTTAGGTAACTAACGACAGAGCAGGGCAGGGCTAGTACGGGTGCAAAACATAAGTAACGTCTATATAATATATCATATATACTATATACTGTATCTATCACAGAACATCACACGATCATATCACAGATATCGCAGCAGAAGAAACATATGAAACATTGGATATACTAGGACGTCCGTGTTTTCAATACAAGCCAGTATAAAACACGGATTCCACGGTCGTGATGAATAGCCAATCCCACACCCCTAGACCCCTACGAGAGCGGCAAGCAACCCTGCCAATTCTAGGGTTAGGAGACCCGGACTCGACTCCTCGAGATGGTCTCCTACTGGACCCTAGAACCCGGTTACTTGTGCTCCCCTCCTTGGGTCTATCCTAGTGCAGAAAAGTAAATAATATACAAAAGGTGACATCTTCCGCTACCTGGAAGTGCCCCAAATAATAGAATATTACATACAAGTTTTTACATGAATGAAAATGAAAAACACTCATCTCACATAAAAACCCCCGGCTACTCAAACACGACAATCCAATATAACATATCCAGCAACACATAACATCACATGTCATCAACGTAAGTAAATATGCGCATCCCAATTGTCGTTGACATATAGCAACGAAACCGGCGATATCACATATTACACTTACGGTCACAGAAAAGAAAGTGTAAAACTACAACAGTTGGAATCCGCAACCTCTTTAGACATCGCATGCCTAATCAAATGAAATACTTAGACATCGCATGCCTAACAGCTATAAACCCCGCATTTTAGTCTCATTATCGAAAACTCTTTTCAATATCAAATGAAACTAAACCGCTAGATTTATAACATTCATTCAGTTATCTCATAACTGTTTGTGAATTCCAATTATTGTATCCCATTCCGGATAAACAGAAAATATTAAACTTTCCGATCGAACATTCGAACACCCAAGTTTTCCCGAAACCGTCCAACACATGAAAGAGGTTCAAAGACATTCACTTCATGCCTCAGTACCAACGGTCCAGCCGTAGAAGGGTCAAGCCAACGCCTCACATGTGGCACGCCGTACTGCCCCAAACCCGAAGGTTCAAAGGGCAGTTCAAGACGGTCACATAATCGAGTTAAGGTTTGTTGTCTTCTAGAGGGACCATCGCGTTACTTGCACTACTCAGAATGTCCTTAAACCACACAAAAATCCAACACTTGGATATTTTCCGGCAGGGGAAAAGTTGGGTATTTATATCCGGTCGAACTTTTTAACATATCAAAAATTATCCGGAAAAACATATAGACAAAGTTTAACAATCCGATCGAATGTACGATTCCCAATACAACCCCAGAGCACTCAACCCTTGAGTCAATTTAAAAATTCCCAGAAAACTTAGCATAATTTATCAGGAATTACTGTGCAAAAAATTAGGGCTGACGTCACCATAGTGCCGCGGAACCGCCGCAGAAGCCATGCTTCTGCCGCGGTTCCGCCGCACAGTGTACTGTTCATTGGAAACAAATTGCACCGTAATTCTTAGAATTCTTTGCCGAATTTTTTAAGCATTTTTAATATGGAAAAATCCCAGATTTTAGAAAAAGTCCAGAGAGTTCATGGGTTTTAGGGTTTCGGGTTCGTTCGGACTTCAAACTCCGTCTAGACTTCACCTAAGGCTCTAGCTAGGCTCTGATACCACTGTAGGGTTCCTAGGCACTCTAATGAAGTCTCACAAGGCATTAACCATGCCAATTTCAAAAATTATGGGTGCCGAGAAACCCTAATACGGATCGTTGACTAGAAGTTTAGGCGAAAAGATAATCTAGTTAACTACTTAACTAAAAGTTAGATGCTACAACCTTTGTAGATCCGGTTCTCCCCTTCCTTAGCTCCACGTGGGTGTCCTCTCGCTGTTCATCATGAATCCCGAACTCAGTCGTCGGCTTCATCGGAGAAACGGGCGAGCTAGGTCGTCGGCTTCGTGTCAAAGACGATCTACGTCGAGGCATCACAAGTTCAAGCTCCGACTTCACAAAGTTGTGAAATTTGTGAAGAAAACACCCAAAACAACTTGGCAAGAGGTAGAGGGTGAAGAAATAGGAGGTGGGTTCACTTTAGAATTGGATTTCTCTCACTAGAACTCAAGTTGCCATTGATGGCATCAAGGTTTCTATCTTGAAGAAGAAGGAGAAGATGAAGCTAGTTTTATGATAAGTTTTTTAAAATGAAAAGAAAATTCATACTTATCATAATCTAACTAGGGTTAAGTGTAGAGAATAAACCATGGTCATTTGGAGAGTTAGGGTTAAGCATGAGGACAAGAATGGTTGCAAAAGTCAAGGCTTCATGAAGCTTCAACTAATGACAAAAGAAAGCCACCATTCTTTTTAAATCATTTCCAAATAAATAAATGAACAAATAAATAAATAAATAAATAAATATGTAAAACCCTAATTATCAAATAAACCATGGTTTAACTCTACACATTTAACCAAATGATCAAGTATCATCAAACATGATACAAAAATGTGCACAAAAGCATATCACATATACAATGTGCATCAAGTGAGAAAAATCCGTTTAAAGTGAACCAATACTAGTTAATGTAAAGTAATATATCAAATATATAATTATACATTAAATCATTAAATCAACACTTGATTCAATGATCCGGTCATGTCGCACATGACCGACTAGTATTCAATGTATCGGCTTATCGAATCGATCTTCGATTCGATAAGTAGGTTATATCACATACAACCAATCGAAACATTAATCGTGAGAATAAAATACGGTATCACATACACGCATTATTCTCAGTCCCGCACATATCTCATATGCGCTCCTATTTCGTTTCGCTTGAGCCAGGAAACCTCTGTGTAGGACTCTAAAGACTCGTCAATATGCCGGTAGCAGATGATGATCATATCAAGCACCCACAAGCCGCAAGCGGTCTGCTAAACGTAACGGCCACCCGGGTATTGAGCGATCAGAAGATCGACGAGCTAGCCCGCTCACACTCCTGGGAATCCGACCAGTAACACTTACCGTACAGTCCGGTCAGTTCGTCTGATATGTCGCATATCAAGTGTAGGGGTGGTAAACGTCAGACCCCAATAACCCGATAAGTCATGCCGATGTGAGGCTCGTAACGGGTCGAGAAACTACTGGTAACACTTACCAGCAAATATCTGATCAGCCCTGGCCAGGGACTTCCCTGTTACGGCCAATCGAGCACAGCGCAACATCAACCCCCAATACCGGGAGAGACGAAACCCCTCCTATCGCTCATTGCCTCCATGTGACTCGAGACTGTACCCAAAGACCACCGTTTTGCACGCCCTCATGGACGTGGTAAGGTGGAGATCAAAGCACAGTGGGAATCACACAAGACTCTATGACGATCTCGGGTCTACAGACTAACCTGTACAAGTGTCACATGAGAACTGCCATATGACGTGAGGTATAATACCATCTGGGAGTTCTCGGCGAGTCCGTCCAGTGTACCCAGTCTCCACTGAGCACCCGTACACCATCTCTGATATCAAACACCAATGGATGTGGGATCATCCATCGCCCATCTCATGGGTCGAGAAGCGTATACGCTAGTCTACTCTGGTATATCGATGCCCCGTCTCGATACACCCACGACTAGGGACCTTGAAGGATGTACTTATGGACTACCATGTCCCCACTAGTATGATCTGCATCACAGTCCAGGTAGTCAAGTACATATCCTAAGGGCTTTACCAACATGTAACTATAAGACAGTATAAAGAGACAAGTGTACATGTTAAGATAAAGAGTAACCAGATAGCATACTATCATATCGAGCAAGAAAGTCATCTCTATATATGTCCAAGCATCCAATATAATATACACCATCTGTACAATACTGGCCTCTAGGGCATACATACAACTAACAAAAATAGTACGAATCGTTGTTTTTAGAAAAATAGGGGCTAGTGTTTTTGAGAAAACGATACCATTTGAAAATCCGTAGCGTCCCTTCAAGTTGACATTTAAAAATGTATAACGATTCGTTAGTTTTTGAAAATAGGTATGGCTCTAATTATATCCTAATACCTACGTAAGTGATTAGAAAACAATAATTTTCTGAGTCGATACATCCATAAGCCGGCGATCCCGCCTCATAGTATCACGTGGGGTATAATCCATCGTCCGGTATCATCTTGTCAAAAGTGTGGATCAATCATCATGTATATCATATAGCGTACGGTATAATCCATCGTACGATATCATCAAATCAAGTGTGTGGCTCAATCATCATGTACATCATATCACGTACGGTATAATCCATCGTACGATATCATCAAATCAAGTGTGTGGCTCAATCATCTAGTTCCATATCGTCACATGTTATATTATCTCGTATCGTATTATGAACATATATATCGTCTAATCTTTATATAATATAATATATCATATCGTATCCTGCCATTTCATCTCATATCCTGTAACATAGCCTCATGACATCGGGCCGATCATATCGACTCTTATCATTATAACTTGTCATATCCTCATCTCGTGATGTTATGTCGAAGTTATCCTCAAACTTACATGTGTGTGTGTGTCTATACATACATACATACATACATACATACACACACACACACACACATATCTGTGTGTGTACACAACATATATACCAATAGCTCAATGCTAAGAAAATAAGCACCAAGGACATACCTCCCTACGAGTACACTTACTATCGCCTATAGTCTCATAGAATCCTATTAGCTAAGTGTGTGTGTGTGTGTGTGTGTGTGTGTGTGTATAAGTAACCTAATACCACGGTTGCGGGGGTGCTATACGCCATCCACCCGACTTCCCCCGTAGATATATATCTACTCACCTACTATACTCGGTTTAGCCGAAGCCGATGAACGCCTTAATCTCATTCGTCGCCCAGGAAGTCCACGCGAATGCACCTACAAATCAAAGCATATCGTATCAAAATCAAAATCAAATCCGAAAACCGATACAGCAAGCGAAACGCACAAAGGTTAAAACCTATGGTCCATGCATGCAACAACAACCAAACAACTCCCGACATTGACGTACAAACGCCAAACGATCGAGTCAAAACTCAACTATCAAAAATCTAGTTTTCAAACATCGGAAAACGAAATCAGAAACTTAGAAAAACATTCCCAGATTTTACCTAAGGTGCAATTAGGACATTCTATATATAGGATAGGCCTAGATATCAGATGTTTGAGCCATGGACTAAGAACCAAATCCTAACTCTAAGCTCAGGCCGCAAATTGCGGCCAATACGGATATTTTGGCGGCCAAGAATAGGAGATGGGGGCTCGGGCTTCAGGGGTAGCTTCCTAAGTGTCTACACATATCTCTGTATATGCAATTTATTTTTCAGAGCTCTCGAGTCATTCCAGATTTCATTAGAACACCACAATTCAACAAAACACCTGATGTCGGAAAATTCTAAGTTTGTTTTTTAGGACTTTTAAACTCACTTAGTCCTGGGATTCTATCACTAAAGGCTAGTAGTCACTCTTTAAATTCTCTACTATATCTCTACCACTCATTCAACCCACCAAAGATCATCCTAGAATTTTCAAAGTTCTCTAAACATAACTTGTTTAACTCTAAACTAGCATAGGAGGTTAGGAAACATAAACACATAACTAAAAGTGAGAGAGTTACCTTAAAAGAGCAACTCAAGAAAATTCTAAGATGACCAAATGAGTTCAAGGCAAGAATTTGATCCCACCAAGATGCTTGTAGTGATATGAGGAACATTATTTGTGAAGGGAACATGGGATTTTGATGAAGTTTTGGGTGGGTTGTATGGTAGTAGAAAATGGTGGACAAGTTAAAGAAAATGGAGGAGGAGATGAGGAAGAGAAAAAAGATAAAGAAAATAAGGAGATGAGGAAAAGCCAAGGAGAAGTGTAGAACCTTCTCTCCCTCTCTCTCTTCAACCATGCTTCCCTTTAAGGAGTGCAAAACTCAAAAATCAAAACTCCGTCAAACGTCATGCAATCATAGGAGTTATAACGAAAATATAAGTTTCGAAATTTACTGTAAAAATCAGACATAATATAATCAAGGCTATATAATATATATAGCACGCATCCTTGTGAAATCGTCTAAACAATTGAATAAAAATGCATGCAAAATTCTTTTCAAATCACCGTGTGATGTTATATCACGGCACAATTAGAGGACATTCATTTTGTAAAGAAATAGATATATATCTTTATACGTTTTACTTAAGATATACGTCCCGCCTTTTGAAAATGATTTGGGAGGGTTTTCTTTGTAAAATTTCGTGTCACTCATGGACACGAAGGAAAATAGTGAGACTATAGCTCCTTTTTGAAAATCCCTTCGGTAAACGTTGATACATGCAAAAATACTCAGGTACTGTCTTCAGACTAGTTCTGTTCGGTTTCTATATAATATAGTATATATTATAAAAACATGATGCTCGAGAGAAATCAATCTCAATAAGTGTATACAAAGATATCATGTGCGTCTGGTGCTCACAGAAATCATAGTCATACACAAGTGTCACGAATGTGCACAGAAGAAAAAACTAAGTGCAACGGGTGTGCACGGAAGCATCTATCAAGTGCAATGGGTGTGCATGATAACAATACCAGGTGCATCTAATATGCATGAAGAATCTCGATTAAGTGCATCTTGTGTGTACAAAATCACATCAAGTGCACCAAGTATGCGCAAGAATCTAAATCAAGTGCGTCAGGTCTGCACAAAAACATCTAGTGTAATAAGGTGCACGAAAACAAATATCAAGTACACTAGGTGCACGAAAACATAAATCCAGTGCACTAGGGTGCACGAAAACGAATATTAAGTATATGAATCGAGATCATGGTATACAACACGCACAAGATCAAAATCAAGTATACCGGAGTGCACAAAATCAAAATTGACTGTATCGAGATACAGGGAATCATAAATATGTGCAATAAGTGCACAAAACAAAATCGAGTGGAATGGATATGCACAAAAACAAAAATCGGTACAACTAGTATATAAAAATATGAATCAAGTGCAACTGTGGTGCACATAGAAAATATCAATCATGAAACCAATCATCAAAACTCAAAAGTATAAAATGATATGAGCGTGATACTCGGATCATGAAATACAAATCAAAATAAATGACATTAAGGTGTGGCAGTGCACTCAAGGCTGGCAGAGCAAGAATATCTACTTGCCTCCTGCCTATGGTCCGGCGTCCTTTGTCCCTGGGTTCTCATTTTTCTCTATAGATCACCAATTGCATGAATCCTCGACTCGACAGTCCGTTAGGAGGTAGCGACAGAAACAGTCCTGCTCTGATGCTTCTCTGAACATCTCCTGGCTAATCAACATGGCCACTCGCAATATAGCACATCAACGATGGCGGCCTCTGGACCTCTGAATATGTGCGATACAACCGATCTCGGGTCCAAATCTTTATTACCTAGTATTCCGGAAAGAACCCAACATGGTCTCTTCCAATCTCATCTCTGCCGAACTGTACGGAAGTTGGCACTCTTTACTAAATCCACTTCTGTTCTGGGACAGCTGTGATCTCATCATGACTTTCCTCTAGAATTTTGGCCGTATCCAACACCTCTGCGTACGTATCAAGTCTCTGGTATTAACGGAGAAGAACGACTCATTAAGAGCTCACAAGAATCTTTTACTCCACTCTTCTTCATTATCGACCAATTCAGAATCATCTTTTCGTAGCTGTGTGAACAGCAAGTCCGTATCTGGTTATAGTCATATCCAGAGTATCTCATAAGGACTCGAAACTATGAATTTGGTATCTTCAACACTCTTTGGAAGACAGATGGACAATTACGTCCTCTGGAACTCGTCTAAGTCATCGGAGGAATACGCTTTGCTCGTCCTCTCTTGATTGACTTACATCAGGTCTAAGCAAGACCCTCCAAACTGAAATTATTCGACTTAACTGATCCTGCGTCGGGGTACTCGAATAAACGAATCATCTTAGTCACTTTATCCAAGAATGATTAGCAATCTCTGTCACATCCCCGCCTGTAAACTCATCTGGCTTCATCTATATAAACTCTGGAGGCGACATTCGGTCAATCTTAGCAGCAGCTGGTTCATCTGTCTGCACGGTAGACAACACATCGATTTCTGGAATAGGCGTACGTCAACAGTCTCTCAATCAGGCTGGCCTCAAGCAAAGGCCCGATCATCCAGTGCAGATCCTAAACGCTCGTGCCAAATGAGATATCCTATCATAAACAATAAATCAATACGTTCATACGCCACCGCAATACATCCTGGTTAGTCCTCGTCCCTGACGAGCTCAATATGACCGTATCTCTAGCCCCAGCTCTCTCTTCTCGTGTAGCCAAGATAACAGAAACCACAATCCGATATCGATGAGTATAGATCATAGGAACGAATAAAATAATGAATCTCAAGAAATGTACATCCTAAGGTCACTTATGCGGAGCAGCGTATCGTAAGTATGCCGCGGAATATACACACCGTACGTCAGTCTACTTAAGGTACCTATTTTATCAACTGAGGTCAACCTACGTAACGAAAGTTCGGGTCTAATACCCCTTCAGTCGTCTAAGTTCCGTAAGGTCAAGCCTAGGTTCCGAAATATCTATACGCCATAGACTCCACATAGTCAAACCTAGACTCCAACCAAGGTTAAACCTAACGCTCTGATACCAATTTTGTCACGACCCGGAACTGGAATGTGATTGGCACTTGAATCACGTGAAGTCTATAAGATCCCACTGTAACCCAAGTAAGCCAAAAGCCCAGAAGTCTAAACCTTTAGGAAAATAGTGGAGGTGAAGTTTTGAAATAAAGGTATAATGAAATTAAGTTCTTTCTTTAAATCCATAAGTAATGTTATATGAAAATACAAGTGGGTTATATACTATAGTTGAAACATTTTCGTCATTTGAAATTTGGGCAGCACCTCCTTTGTAAATTTTGAAACAAAACCAATGCATGGCAATAATAATAGGCATTCCCAAGCAGGAGCTAGCTCTTTGCCAATTGGCGGAAACAACCACACGAATACAAATATATGATGCCCAAGGCGAAGATCAAACACAGAAAAGAAAGTAAAGAAACAAAAACTTCATCAAGGAAACCGGAAATAAAGAATAAATACATATCCATGACTCTAGGTCCGAAAGAATATACAATCTGTGGTTTCTGAGTCTACCAAATATATATAGTCTGGTTGATGGAGCTTTTAACTAGATACAACTGAATAATAATGTATACAAATGGTGGTCACGATCCAAAGTGTATCTCACCTACCAATGCAAATCACCCAGAAGAAAAACTGTGTGCCAGCAAGCCGCTACTGAATCCGTGCGGTCGATCCTGTAAGAAAACTGTGGCACAACGGGGTGAGTTGCCAACTCGTGAGTAGAAGATATCACCGGGTAGAAATCGAATGTATGACGATCTCCTAGGTCATACAGTAATATAATAATATAATAATATTGAGTGGTAACAAGGGTGATAGCGTAAATATAAGTATAATAATATTAATATAATCGTGTCCGTGTCACAATGTGGTGCTATGTCATCTATATCATATATATAAGTGTATAGGTGTATCATCCAATGTGTGTCCATCAACGACACACCAAATCATTATAAAAAACCTGAGTGTCCAGAATCGATATTTGAAAACATCATAAAACCTGTGTCCAGCATCGACACGTAAATCCTCATATCTCGGGCGCCGTCTCATCGGCTCTCAAATCCATCTAATCACACGACTCCGTTCGGTATTCTCTGGATATCCGCCGAGCCAAAACTATCACCGGTCGGTAGTATTCCCCTACCGGGCTCAACGTCTCTTTATACGATTTTCTTGCCCCGGGATACCATACCGGGTCCACCATGTACCCGCAGGCGGTGTCTCATCTCTCCTCGAATCGGGTATATACATAGCTCAGAATCGAGAAAACTCATGGTGGACGGCACACATCATGCCAAGAGAAACCGCATTTTTAAAAACAATCACAAGTTTTCAAAATGTATCCGCGGTTTCTCAAATCTAGAAATCTCATGAAAACCGAATCTCATAAGCATGAATAATAATGAAACAATGAGTACCGGCACAGAACAAATCTATAGTGCATAACCAGTGTGTATATATAAACGTGGCATCTAATTAGGTAAGAAAATGCAATATCTAAACTAGCATGTGCGGTAATGAGTACCAAACAACACAGAAAAACTACAGGTTATTAGGTTATTTAGTGAAGTAGAGATCTCTAATGTGTACGTAGCATGGCAATTACCGATGATGAGTGCGTGAGCCGGTGAGTATGTGTGTGCATCATCGGTAATAGTGCTTGTGTCCTAGTAAACGATGTCATACAAGATAAGGAAAGGAATGTGGCGTGTCTACTTCAAGAAAAAGAATAATACAAGTATAGCAGAAAAAGGAAAAAGTAAATGCAACAGTATAAAGTACATAGCTACATATGAGCCATACAGTTTTAGTTTAAAATAGTACGAATCGTTGTTTTTAGAAAAATAGGGGCTACGGTGTTTTTGAGGAAAATATACCATTTGAAAATCCGTAGCGTCCCTTGAAGTTGACATTTAAAAATGCATAATGATTCGTTAGTTTTTAAAAATAGGTATGGCTATAATTATATCCTAATACCTACGTAAGTGATTAGAAAATAATAATTTTCTGAGTCGATACATCCATAAGTCGGCGATCCCGCCTCATAGTATCACGTGCGGTATAATCCATCGTACGACATCATCTCGTCAAGAGTGCGGATCAATCATCATGTATATCATATCGCGTACGGTATAATCTATCGTACGGTATAATCAAATCAAGTGTGTGGCTTAAGTATCATATACATTATATCACGTACGGTATAATCCATCGTACGATATCATCAAATCAAGTGTGTGGCTCAATCATCTAGTTCCATATCGTCACATGTTATATTATCTCGTATCGTATTATGATCATATATATCGCCTAATCTTTATATAATATAATATATCATATCGTATCCTACTATTTTATCTCATATCCTGTAACATAGCCACGTGACATCGGGTCCGATCATATCAACTCATATCATTATAACTTGTTATATCCTCATCTCGTGATGTTATGTCGAAGTTATTGATTGATCTGCTAAAAAAATGTTTTGTAAAATTAACTGCAATCAAGACGGTGTTGCTAATAACTAGCTGCGATGAGTACGGGTCGTCCGCAGGGAAACGTGAACTCTTTTCTTGCTTTAGACGAGTTGATAAAAAAAAGAGTGATTATTTGTTGTTACGGATATAGAATTTATAAAGAAGAGGCTTGTAGAGTTCATAGGACTTAGTAGTAATGGATGAATAATTAAAAATGACTCCTTTTATCTTTTAATAGTTTAAAACTAGATCGATAGTGATGAATACAGATTAGAGTTTCTTGGAAGAAACTAGGGTTTCCACAATATCAACCCTTGTCCTTGCATTGATCTTTATTAATGTCTAGCCCTTAACAAAACAAGTGTTAAACAGATCTCAAATCGTAGTTGTGACTATCAATAAATTGGTAGCACGCCCGATAAGGATATTAACATTTATTTTGCTAAAGTTTATAAACTTTAAAATGTTTAAAAGAAGTTAAATGATTTTTTCATCTATTGTTCTACCCTATCCTACGAACCCTAATAAGCTAGGAATTACTCACTCATGGTTGGAGATTTAGAAGAAAGGTTGAAGAATGAAAACATGATTAAGATACAGAAATTAAATGCGGAAATTAATTGCAAAAAGACTAATAAAAATACTACCTTTATTAATGTAAGTCCATGCTACCTCTCCCGGTACTTTCGGGCATGCGGAATTTGGTGAAAAACAATTTTCTAGAGGCGGTAACATGGACTCAAAACCGGATCTTTGTTAAACATCTAACTAACAACCTAACTAGGAGTTGTTAACTACTCGGTTAGGGGGTTATACCTTTCTTTCTTGAACTCCTTCGTCTTCAAGCCTCGATGGTTGTCCGGATCGGCTTCACCCCGTCTTCTCCTTGCGCCGAAGATCGATCCACCTGAAAGCTTCTACCTTTGGCTTCTTCTTCGAACTTTGAAGAAACTAGTTCACTCGGTTTGCTAAACCTTGTGAACTAGAGTGAGTAGAGGAGAGTGTGTTGGGATTTTCTCTATGGTTCTTGATTCTCAATACATGAGACAAGTGAACCATAGACTAAAGAGAGGGAGAGCAAGAGGAAGGAGATGAGAGCTCAAGAACACAAGAGAGAGAATGAAAATGATAGAATGAGCAAGACTTTTCTCACTTGGCTTTCATAATCCAAAACCATCATCACAAAAATAGTAATCAAGTATTGTGTAAATGGTTTAAGTCAAAATGGCTATATCATTTCATGCACTCATATTGCATAAGAGAGCAAGCAAGTAAAAAGTCTTTGCCATGAAATGATAGCCATTGTCATCATGATGGTTAACTAGTCCAACCTAGTCAACCGGTCAACAAAGTCAACAAGTCAACAAAGTCAACCCCCCAACAACCATGTCACCACAATACTTAATTAATATTATTGTTAATTACATATCATATTCTCATTAGGGTTGAGCAAAAAGTCAATAGTCAACAGTCAACGGTCAACAACCCTAATGAGAATCCTCTGCCTCTGTCTCTCCGTCAACTGTGCATACACACCCGCATTCGCGTTCCGAGGAACACGAATACAAACTGGATAAAACCAATCCCAATACTTACACTGGGATCTGGCTTAAACCAAAGCCCGCTAGTGTAAACTGTCCGGACACTAAACGTGCACAAGTGCACGGATGTGACTGAACCCTGTCGCAAAACCATGCGACTTGTCGCAAAACCATGCGACCTCTACTCTTTTGCCTAAAGGCGAATAACTTTCTGTGTGGGACTCTAAAGACTCGACACTACGCTGGCAGTGGGTTTAACCACAGACCGCAAGCGGCACTAGCTGTGCGTAACGGTCCCCAGGTAGATGCCGACAAGAAGACTGACGAGGTGAAACCCATCTGAACTCCTACTGAGCCTGAATGTGACAATCTCCATCCAGTCCGGTCTGTTCGTCTGATACATCGCATGGAGGGCCTAGGGGGGCGGTAAACGTCAGTCCCCTAATAGCGGTACAAGTCATGTCAGAGTGAAGCCCAATACACCCTGAGATAACACTGGAAGCCTACCAGTATATCCCGCTTGCCCTGGCCAGGGACTACTCGTGTAATGTCTCTCCTAGACACAGCGCGATGTCAACCCCAAATACCGGGAGAGACGAATCCTGTCTAACCGTCACTGCCTCCAAGTGCTTCGGGACTGCACCCAACTACTACCTGTTTGCACGACTCCTTTGAGTCGTGGTAGGGTAGTAATCAAAGTACAGTGGGAACACACTCGAGGCGAAGTGACAGTGTCAAGTCAGCGGACTAAGCTGTACTCATGTCACCTGGGAACTGATAACTGACGATAGGTATAATACCAACCGGTCAGTTCCCGACGAGTCCTATCCAGTGTACTCATAACCCAACGAGCACCCGCATACTATCTCCAGTACGACGTACTGACGGCTGTGGGACAGACCGTCTCCCACACTGGGATGAGAAGCGCATGCGCTAGTCTACTCCGGAGTATCGATGCCCTGTCTCGATAGTCCTGCGACTAGGGACCTGCATAAGGATGTGCTTATAGATTACCCAGCCCCACTAGTGTGACTGCCATCACAACGCTGGTAATCAAGCAAAGATCCTAAGGGCTCCACTAATGCGTATAGGTGATATAATAAAATAAACACATGTACACATTGAAGTAGAAACAAACCAAGTAGCATACTACTATTTTGAGTAAGATTGTATATACAAGGTGAATATCCCAAGCTTCCATTAAGTAATATACAAATTAGTATGATACAGTAATGGCCTCTAGGGCATATACACTAACAATCTCCCACTTGCACTAAGGCCATGTACTGGCGTATCGAAGACCTATCATCTCGATCAGCCGCTCGAACTGAGTCTGGGGCAAGGCCTTGGTGAATGGATGTGCAGTGTTATCTTTTGAAGCAACCCTCCGAACCTCGATCTCCTGGCGATTCACGATCTCCCTGATCAGGTGATACCGCCTCAAGATGTGTCTGGATCTCTGATGGGACCTGGGTTCCTTCGCTAAAGCTATAGCCCCGTTGTTGTCGCAATACAGAGGTATTGGATCAACAATGGACGGAACCACCTGAAGTTCTTTCAAGAACTTCCTCATCCAGACAGCTTCTTTTGCGGCATCAGATGCAGCGATGTATTCCGCTTCCATCGTCGAGTCTGCAACGGTTTCCTGTTTGGAACTCTTCCAACATACCACCCCTCCATTGAGGGTAAAGACAAAACCCGACATGGACTTGGAATCATCCTTGTCACTCTGGAAGCTGGAGTCAGCAAAGGCCTCGATCTGGAGGTCATTTCCGCCATACACCAAGAACATCTCCTTAGTCCTTCTCAGGTACTTGAGAATGTTCTTTACCGCTATCCAGTGTTTCTCCCCACGGTTTGACTGATACCGACTTACCACACTCAGTGCATAAGCTACATCTGGTCTGGTACACAACATCGCATACATTATAGAGCCTACCGCAGAAGCGTAGGGTATAATAGACATGCGATCCCTCTCCAAATCAGTCTTGGGAGACATCTCTTTAGAGAGGGTGATCCCGTGACAAGCCGGTAGGTTACCGCGCTTGGAATCTTCCATACTGAATCTCTTCAGTATGGTGTCAATGTACCTGGACTGTGAAAGTCCTAATATCCTCTTGGATCTATCACGATGGATCCGGATCCCCAGGATGTATGAGGCATCACCCAGGTCTTTCATGGAGAACCTGTGTGACAAGAACCCCTTGACAGATTATAGCATAGGAATGTCATTTCCTATTAAGAGAATGTCATCCACATATAAAACGAGGAATACTACAGTTCTCGCTACAAATCTACTGTAGATGCATGGTTCATCTGGATTTTTGATAAAGCCAAATTCCTTGACCGTCTCATCAAAACAGATGTTCCAACTCCGCGATGCCTGCTTTAGTCCATAGATGGACTTAAGCAACTTGCACACCTTTCTGCTGCTCCCACTCGGAATGAAACCCTCTGGTTGGTCCATATAGACA
Organism: Agapanthus africanus; assembly: GCA_030015575.1. Lineage (NCBI taxonomy): Eukaryota > Viridiplantae > Streptophyta > Magnoliopsida > Asparagales > Amaryllidaceae > Agapanthus > Agapanthus africanus. The sequence continues at coordinate 718,651,947 of CM057337.1, forward strand.
CACTCCTCTAAATTTCCATTTCGAAAAGCGGTCTTTACGTCCATTTGCCAGATCTCATAATCGTGGAAGGCAGCAATGGCAAGAAGGATCCGAATGGATTTCAGCATAGCTACTGGAGAAAAGGTTTCGTCATAGTCCAAACCAGGTCTTTGACGAAAACCCTTTGCAACCAGTCTAGCTTTATAGGTCTCAACCTGTCCATCTACACCAATCTTCCTTTTGAAGATCCACTTGCATCCTACGGGTTTTACCCCGTCTGGAGCAATGTCCAACGTCCATACCTTGTTGGTGTACATGGACTCCATTTCGGTCCGCATTGCATCCAGCCATTTTACTGAGTCAACGCTCTGAACGGCCTGCTGGAAGCTAGCAGGATCATCATAATCTATGATGCAATCCTCTCTATCCCCATCTATGAGAAAACCGTAGTATCTCTCGGGCGGATGAGGCTGCCTACTACTCCTGCGGAGCGGCGCAGGAATGTCCTGTTCTTTTGAACCCTCTGGTTCCACTAAGCTTTCAGTAATAGTCTGTGGTTCTGGAATTTCTTCCAGTTCTACTGCGCTCCCACTAATTTCCTTTTCCAAGAACTGGTGTTCTAGAAAGTGGGCATTACGAGAAACAAGGACTTTTTGTTCCTCTGCGTGGTAGAAAAGATACCCCCTGGTGTTCTTTGGGTATCCCATAAACTTGCACAGTACTGAGCGTGCCTCGAGTTTGTCCACATGCTGCTTTTTGACAAAAGCTGGACATCCCCAGATCTTCAGATATTGAAGATAGGGTTTCTTCCCACTCCATAACTCATATGGTGTGGTAGGCACAGTCTTAGTCGGAACTCGGTTCAAAAGGTATGCAGCTGATTCTAGTGCATATCCCCAGAATGATCGCGGTAACTCAGCGTTACTCATCATGGACCGTACCATATCCAATAGGGTTCGGTTCCGTCTCTCCGATACACCGTTATGTTGCGGAGTGTATGGAGGAGTAAGCTGAGAGAGAATTCCGTTCGCTTTTAAATAGTCCAGGAACTCGGCACTCAAGTATTCACCACCTCGATCCGATCTTAGGATCTTGATACTTTTGCCGGTTTGTTTTTCTACTTCATTCTTATATTCCTGGAATTTTCCAAAGGCTTCGGATTTATGTTTCATTAAGAAGACATGTCCGAATCTTGAAAAATCATCCGTCAAGTAATGAAGTAAGAAAAACCGCTTCGCGCATGTGTAGACATTGGACCGCACACGTCGCTGTGTACGAGTCCCAAGAGCTCGCTCGCTCTTACTCCGTGTCCAGTGAACGGAGTCTTTGTCATCTTTCCTTTGAGACAGGATTGACAAGTGGCATACGATTGATATTCGAACGGATTCAAATATCCTTCTGTATGTAACTTCGTCAACCTTCTCTCATTGATGTGACCCAGTCTACAATACCACAAGAAAGTCTGATTTATTTCCGGAGACTTTCTTTTGTGTGTATTCTGGACATTGAAAATCTGTGGTTGGTTTAATACGTATATACCATTGCTCAATGTACCTGACCCAATCAGAACTTGAATAAGGTGAATGTTTACAACATTACTTACAAACGCAAATTCATAACCTTCTTTAGAAACCAAAGATACAGAAATGATATTACAAGTTGCGTTGGGTACAAAAAAGCAATTACGCAAAATCAAAACATGTCCATCTGACATTCCCAGGTGATAGTCCCCCACGGCCTTAGCATCCATGCTAGCTCCGTTTGCAACTTTGAGGGTCATGTCACCTGCCTTCAAAACCCTACGGTTTCTTAACGCCTGCAAAGAATTACAGATATGAGATCCTAATCCGGTATCCAATATCCAGGAAGTAGAGTTTATTGAAAGACAGTTTTCAATAACATACACACCTGAAACTGAAGCTGCAACCTGTTTCAATTCCTGTGTCCTGGCTTTCCAAGCCCTGCAATCATTCTTCCAGTGTCCTTTCTTATGACAATAGAAGCATTCTTCCTTATCCACAAGCTTTCCCACTTTCTTTTTTGCTTTTGCCTTTCCCTTCGTATCCACTTTACTAACACCGCCCCTTGGTTTGGCGGGGGCTTTCTTCTTCTTTCCCTTGGCTTTCGCCTTGGACCTAGAAGAAGAAGATCCTCCTACAAACAAAGTGGATGTTTCCCTACCTTTTTGTAGGGTGCCCTCTGCGCTCCTCAGCATGTTGAGGAGTTCTGAAAGTTCAACTTCCTTTTCTTGTAATTTGAAGTTCAGTATGAACTGGGCGTAAGTGGAAGGAAGGGACTGGAGAATCAAGTCCGTATAGAGCTCATTCTCCAACGTGGTCCCAAGGTCCGCGAGCTCCTCAATATAGCCAATCATCTTAAGCACGTGTTCCGCTACCGATGATTCGACGGCCAATCTTGCCGAAAATAACTTCTTCGACACTTCGTATCTTGCGATACGAGATTGCTCTCCATACAGTTCTTTTGTATGAAGAAATATGGATTCCAGGTCCATATTCTCGTGCCTTCTCTGATGTTCATTGTCCATAGAGGCAAGCACGAGGCACTTGGCCTTCGCGCAGTCTAATTCCCAGGTCTTACGGATTTCCTTATCCGCGACGCTGGTTTTGGGACCTGGGACAGGGGGAGCTTTGGTGGTAAGAAGATACCCCAGCTTGTCGTAAGTGATTGCCATCTTGACATTCCTGAGCCAATTTTTGTAGTTTGGCCCTGTCAGTATGTTTTTATCTAGAAGTAACTTAAGTCCAGTCATGTCGATTGGTCGCTGCAATTAGGAGAGAGAAGAAACACTCAGCTTGATGCTCTTGCAAGTTTAGAATGGTTTTTAATTTGTCTAAACAGGATGGCTCCCACTGTTTCTCGAATCCCTCCTCAAACCAAAAAGGAAGAATTAGTCAGGATCAATCTCACCGTACAATACTTGCTTAACCGTTCGGCCAGGCTGGTGTCGGTACTTCGAGGGAGGTTTTCCAACGTTTTCGCGAAGTTCCTTAATTAAATAACCTCTTTTCCCTGGGGGCGTAGCCCCGCTAACACCTTTCTAGACACCTACTTGGTTTATAGCATTGATCGTTAAGTGAGAAATTTCCCGAGGAGTAGCATATACTCACAGTAGGATCGGGATCCAAATATCATCGCGTGACGAAACTGAAGGAATCCTACCATAATCATCACACTCCAAATGGTATGCAACTCTAGCAAGTTTCAGTACTTATGAAACTCCCGATGTGGATTTTTGCCCCATGCTCTTATGACCTTGGCGTGAGGTCAAAATGTCATAAGTCACATGTCAAGTTCTTCCCATCATTATCCAGGTTAATTTGAACCCACCCGTACCTACCCTTGACGTAGGCCAAAATGGCAGTACGGCTGTCCCAAACCAACGCATTCTATCTATGCAACAGATAAATATCCGGCAGCTACCAATCACTATGCCTTGGCGTGAGGTCAAAATACATAGCTTGAATACTACCGAATTTTTAACTGAAATGATGGAGGGCTACGAATGGTTTTGGCTAAACCGTGAACGTAATGAACTTGATATAATCGATGGAACGAGATAGCTTTTAAAAGGAGTGGCTCAAGCTCCGCATTTAAAAGTTGGTTTTGAAAAGAACCGAGTGGTTTTTCGAAAGTGTTCCAACGACTTTTACTTGGTTTATTTTCTTGCATTAGTTCTTTTAATGCATATTTTTCTTGCATTAGTTCTTTTAATGCGTCCCATCATTTAATCCTACCATTGCAGAAAATAACCAAAATATGACGTACGCTTATGCCATTCGCATTCGCCACGGGGCCCCGTCATTACCCGTTAGGTTACTTAACTAACGACAGAGCGGGGGCTGGGCTAGCGTGGCTGTAAAACATAAGCAACGCCTAAATAATATCATATATAGATATATTGCAATGATAGCCATTTCAGATCACAGATGAACACATTAGATATACTAGGAACCCGCAATTCGTACGAGCCTGTAACGAAAAGCAGATTACACGGTCACGGTGAATAGCCAATACCCCACCCAAGACCCCTACGGGTGCGGCAAACTACCCGCCAAGTACCCGAAGCGAAGCAACCTCCCTCAACTCCGTGAGTAGGCCACTCGGCACTTCGGCATACCCGGTAGTTTGTGCACCCCCTCCATGGGTCTATCCTAGGAGCAAAAACAGTAAAAAGAAATTATACAATGACGGCTGCAACCCCGACCCGGTTGTGCGACCATACAAATAATAATTACATCAATTTACAAATTTACATGAATTGAAAGAAAAGAAAACTCTCGTCTCACAACCCCCGGCTATTCACCCGCGACAATCCAATTAATTCATATACACATTCCAATAACATTACAGATCATAGATTTGTATAACCCCCACTAATCGACATATAGCGATTAGCAGACGTTCAATACAAATATCACATCACAGAAAACCCGTCAGCTTAAGTCTTTTAGAAGTTCGATAAAAAATACGGATTTTCAGGCCCCAAACACAAAATTTTCGTTCTGGAAAATCTGGGCAGAAAATACATATTCCAAAAATCCCAAAATACCCCTATGAACAAACTGCAAAAATAAAACCCCATGAACGAGTCAACTCGGCCGCGGTTCCGCGGCGGGAGCAAGCTCCCGCCGCGGAAACGCGGCGCGTTGATCGATTCAGTGGGTCGAATTTTTGCAGTTTCTTCTAAAAACCCTGAGTCGATTTTTGGTATATCTCAAATAATTTTTGCAGCACTTTGAAAATCGACAGAAAGTTTGAAATCAGGGTGTATTTCGCGACTTTTTCTCCGATCGAATTTTTAGTTACTATGCTAACATGTTAGGTAGTGTTTAACTAGGCTCTGATACCACTGTAAGTCCATGCTACCTCTCCCGGTACTTTCGGGCATGCGGAATTTGGTGAAAAACAATTTTCTAGAGGCGGTAACATGGACTCAAAACCGGATCTTTGTTAAACATCTAACAACAACCTAACTAGGAGTTGTTAACTATTCGGTTAGGGGGTTATACCTTTCTTTCTTGAACTCCTTCGTCTTCAAGCCTCGATGGTTGTCCGGATCGGCTTCACCCCGTCTTCTCCTTGCGCCGAAGATCGATCCACCTGAAAGCTTCTACCTTTGGCTTCTTCTTCGAACTTTGAAGAAACTAGTTCACTCGGTTTGCTAAACCTTGTGAACTAGAGTGAGTAGAGGAGAGTGTGTTGGGATTTTCTCTATGGTTCTTGGTTCTCAACACATGAGACAAGTGAACCATAGACTAAAGAGAGGGAGAGCAAGAGGAAGGAGATGAGAGCTCAAGAACACAAGAGAGAGAATGAAAATGATAGAATGAGCAAGACTTTTCTCACTTGGCTCTCATAATCCAAAACCAGCATCACAAAAATAGTAATCAAGTATTGTGTAAATGGTTTAAGTCAAAATGGCTATATCATTTCATGCACTCATATTGCATAAGAGAGCAAGCAAGTAAAAAGTCTTTGCCATGAAATGATAGCCATTGTCATCATGATGGTCAACTAGTCCAACCTAGTCAACCAGTCAACAAAGTCAACAAGTCAACAAAGTCAACCCCTCAACAACCATGTCATCACAATACTTAATTAATATTATTGTTAATTACATATCATATTCTCATTAGGGTTGAGCAAAAAGTCAATAGTCAACAGTCAACGGTCAACAACCCTAATGAGAATCCTCTGCCTCTGTCTCTCCGTCAACTGTGCATACACACCCGCATTCGCGTTCCGAGGAACACGAATACAAACTGGATAAAACCATTCCCAATACTTACACTAGGATCTGGCTTAAACCAAAGCCCGCTAGTGTAAACTGTCCGGACACTAAACGTGCACAAGTGCACGGATGTGACTGAACCCTGTCGCAAAACCATGCGACCTGGCGCAAAACCATGCGACCTCTACTCTTTTGCCTAAATGCGAATAGCTTTCTGTGTGGGACTCTAAAGACTCGACACTACGCTGGCAGTGGGTTTAACCACAGACCGCAAGCGGCACTAGCTGTGCGTAACGGACCCCAGATAGATGCCGACAAGAAGACTGACGAGGTGAAACCCATCTGAACTCCTACTGAGCCTGAATGTGACAATCTCCGTCCAGTCCGGTCTGTTCGTCTGATACATCGCATGGCAGGCCTAGGGGGGCGGTAAACGTCAGTCCCCTAATAGCGGTACAAGTCGTGTCGGAGTGAAGCCCAATACACCCTGAAATAACACTGGAAGCCTACCAGTATATCCCGCTTGCCCTGGCCAGGGACTACTCGTGTAATGGCTCTCCTAGACACAGCGCGATGTCAACCCCCAATACCGGGAGAGACGAATCTTGTCTAACCGTCACTGCCTCCAAGTGCTTCGGGACTGCACCCAACTACTACCTGTTTGCACGACTCCTTTGAGCCGTGGTAGGGTAGTAATCAAAGTACAGTGGGAACACACTCGAGGCGAAGTGACAGTGTCAAGTCAGCGGACTAAGCTGTACTCATGTCACCTGGGAACTGATAACTGACGATAGGTATAATACCAACCGGTCAGTTCCCGACGAGTCCTGTCCAGTATACTCGTAACCCAACAAGCACCCGCATACTATCTCCAGTACGACGTACTGACGGCTGTGGGACAGACCGTCTCCCACACTGGGATGAGAAGCGCATGCGCTAGTCTACTCCAGAGTATCGATGCCCTGTCTCGATACTCCTGCGACTAGGGACCTGCATAAGGATGTGCTTATAGATTACCCAGCCCCACTAGTGTGATTGCCATCACAACGCTGGTAATCAAGCAAAGATCCTAAGGGCTCCACTAATGCGTATAGGTGATATAATAAAATAAACACATGTACATATTGAAGTAGAAACAAACCAAGTAGCATACTACTATTTTGAGCAAGATTGTATATACAAGGTGAATATCCCAAGCTTCCATTAAGTAATATACAAACTAGTATGATACAGTAATGGCCTCTAGGGCATATACACTAACAATTAATCAACTATTTGCATTTACAAATCCCTTGAAGGTAGAGTACAAGAACCCTAGTTGCTCTAAATCTCTATCTTATTGGAAGTAGATGACTAGCTGATGATAACTCGGATGCGTGGATCGCTTTGGACCTCTTGATCTCTTCGGTGATGATTTTTGATGTGAAGCTCTCGGTCCCTTATATAGTCACCGAAACTAGAAATCCTAGATTCCATATAATAATATATGCAGATACGATCAAATCACCAAAATCTCACATCCAACGGCCCTAGATCCGCCGCGCTTTCGCCGCAAATACTACTCTTTGGCCGCGGATCCGCCGCAGTGTGGTCGCTTCAATTTTCGGAATTTTTCTTGTGTTTTGTATCGTCATGTTAAGATCCTCTAGATGTCTATATTATGATAATACTGAACTGAGTCTCTGCCGTTGCTAGATCTTACGATTTGCTTCAATATTTTGGCAGATTTGATTCCGACATTTTGATTTATCTCGGATCTCTTGGATTCCGGACCTGAGCTAATATCTGCACAATATCTCAAATCAAAGTGTTAGTAGTATTTGGTATTTTTGAAATATTATCTTAACCATTTTATATGATATTATATATTAAGAATATTGATTAGAAATATTTGATATGATATGCATATTTTAATTACAATATTTCATATAAATATTATATGCATGTATTTTCCCTCATTATGTTAATTATAATGTAGAAACATATGATAATAAACTTTTACACATAAACCCTTATATGTTCTATAATTACAATAAACACCTTTTAGTACTTAACAATAATAGGGAAAATGTTCATTCAAATGTGCAATATTTTAGACTAATCAAATACCTCCAAACTTAACTTTGATCATCCCGAGCAAACTAGTTATTAAAGAGAAGAAGAAAAAAGAAAAACCTAGCATACTTTCGTAGGCAACACGATTGCACTGAGCACATGCAGCAAGCCTTTAAACCTCTAGGTGTCCTTAGTAGGAGGAGTGTTGTCTCTTGAGGGTTTTCAGCGGATTACACCCATAAAATCCCATAATAAAAGAGAGAAGATGAAAGTTATATACAAAGATAAGGAACATATAAAAGAAAGAACTTGAAAATAAGAGTTTCAAACTACACTAGATTTTTAGTAGCCATGAGCCTTATCTTAATGGTTATGAAAAGATGCCAGAAATCACATCATCTCTCAATAAAATATCGCCTTTAGTCTTCCTCCCTACCTTTCTTCCAAACATCGATCATATACCCCTACGTGTGTGTAAAAGACATCTCTACACTTAGAGAATTTAATTCAAGCTATCATGCTCTTGTCCATCTTCCTTAGTACTTTTTAGTCGATGAATGTTTTATAGATGGAATTGCTCACACATTCTTCATGCGACCGTTAATATTTCTTGAGGTACTAACCAACCGATTACCAAATGTGCTCACTTATTTAGGCGTAATTAGCAATATCCTAGTCTTGCAACACTTAAGGCTTAGCAGTGGCTCCCAAACCAGTTGGTTTAAGACACTAGGTGATAAGGTACTCTCGTTATATTTTTTTATGCTGCCTTAAGTAATTACAAAACCAGTGTTCATTTTTCTTCACCATTTTTATTTTTGTTTATATATATATATATATATATATATATTTCCCTTCATACTGAGGCTTTTAGACAAGAGAATTTCAAGGTATTCTCTACTATCCCAAGTTTCAAGATGTGTGCAAGTGCGTATAGTAGGGTATCAACATTCAGATATTTGGATTCAAGAATAGGGACTATTTTTCAAACTTATTTCTATTATCAGATTAGTGATTCTCTTCATCTTATTAACCCTTGGGACAACAGCTCATGACTACCTATTACTATCTTGGTTTTAATTTTCTTGCATTTCTTAAATCTCTTCCTATCTTTCATATGTATTTTTCACTTCCTAACTTTTATTATCAAAATGTTTTTGTGATTTTATTTAGTATAATGCAAAATGATGCGTGAATAAGCACAAACCTCTTCCAAACCTATTTGCAGCAGTGTCCTCACTGATGTCATCTTTAAGCTTAAAAATCTGTAGACTTGGGAGGAAAAGTTAGTAAAGGGGACAAAAATTAATGACAGTGAAATCCTCCCCTCGTGGCTCACAATTTTGTAAAAAAATTGTTTTTCTTTCAAGAGCCAAAATATTTTCTCCCCCCCCCCAAACTTGAGCAAAACAATATTAAGCATTTAAAATTATAAGAGGGGTAAAATTATTGGTCTATGCAAAACTTTACAAAGACCAAAAGTCAACACCAACTATTCGAATATTTTATCGATGTAACAATATAGTTGGTAGAAGATCATAGATGTGAATAAGTGGGGAGATAAGGGGCGTAATCGATCGTGTTTACGTTTCGGTTGATAGAGATGAAACAGTGATGGTGCACTATTCGCATTCTCGTTCTTGATAAGAAGAAGGGGCGGCGGTTCAACTTCTTTGGGTGAGGGTGTTTACCGCCGGAAGATGGACCGGGACGTTGGGACGTCTGGCCTAAATCCTGGGGGCAGATACTATTTGGATTTATCCGTCCACCTCTCCGAAAATGCCAAGTTGATTTATGGCACCGTATATCGGAGATTTGGACTGATGCGGCCGTTGTAGCAGACTTTTTCCTCCTCATTTGTAAGGGTTTTTTTTATTGTGGGGACGTTTTTCCCTGCAGGCGCAAGCCCATACAGTTAATTATGTTACCGCATCGTGATAACCACTTTCTCCTGCTCCGGAAGTTCACTTCGTGTCGTGTGTGTTTTTGTTTGTTTAGGTTGCCCGAGGATTGCATATGGAGACTAGTTTCCGTCGTCACCTGTAGGGCGTGGATTAGTCCAAATCCTTATATTTTTAGATTTGGGTTTGGGTTGATTTAAGGATTGTTAATCTGGTTTGAAATTAAGATTAGCTTAAACATATGAGCATTTGGGCTCGATTATTTTAGTTTAAGGACATCGCGGTCCATTTTCGCCATGTTTGAGGCGAAATGTTAGTTGAAGGACGTTTCGGTCCTTTTCCACCGTATTTGGGGGCGAGTATTAGTTTACAGACATTTCGGTCCAACATTCCCATTTTGGGGACGAATGTTAGTCTAAGGACATTTCGGTCCGTTATCGTCGTATTTGGGGCGAATATTAGTTTAAGGATATTTCGGTCCATTATTCATCTTGCGAGCACGTGTATTTTTTACGTGACGAAGTGAACAATGGAGATATGGAATGTGCCCAATTTGGGGCACGATCCGATTTGAGGCATGCACGTCAATTTGGAAGTGCATCAGCGAAAAAAGTTGTTGGTCATCGAGACCCGCCACCTCTCTGAAGACGTTGAGGAATTACATCGACATGTATCAGAGGTGTGGAGAGATGTATCCTTTTGAACCAAATCCTGTATTTGAGGGAAAAAGGGTTGTTGTGGACCTAAGAATCATTAGTCGTATTTGAGACTAAGATTACTTTAGGAGATATATGATGAATATCATTTTGGATACCATCAATGATGATATGGAATGTGCCCAATTTGGGGCACGATCCGATTTGAGGCATGCACATCAATTTGGAAATGCATGAGCGAAAGAAGTTGTTGGTCATCGGGACCCGCCACCTCTCTGAAGACGTTGAGGAATTACAACGACATGTATCAGAGGTGTGGAGAGATGTACCATTTTGAACCAAGTCCCGTATTTGAGGGGAAAATGGTTGTTGTAGACCTAAGAATCATTAGTCGTATTTGAGACTAAGATTACTTTAGGAGACACAGGATGAATATCATTTTAGATATTATCAGTGGGAGACCACTAGTCATTTTTGAGACTAAGATCGGTTTGGGAAACCATGAGCCATATAAGCTCGGTTGATTTAAAATCAAAGAGGTTTAACCTCAGGAAACTTAGCCGATTTGGGCTGGGATATAATTACTCCACAGTGCTAAGCACTAAGACATACAGTGCTTACGTGCATTTCACGTGGGCACTGGATTAGTGCTAATCACTAGAGTTCTGTGGTGCTCAAGTATGAAACACATGAGGCCCCCAAATATGGGGCACTGCCCCTCTTTTACAGAAGTGCTAAGCACTTGATTAGATTCCTCATGCAAAACACGTGGTTGCTTTCTTTTGGGACGGCTGCCTAATTGACAAAGAAGTTTTCTTTGCTTTTTAAGTGCCCATGTGAGAATCACATGAGGCGGATTTTGTTTTTCTTTTGCTTGTTTCTCTTTTTTAAGCACTCACGTGGGAAACACGTGAGGCAAATTTGCTAGTTCTTTTTGTTCGTTTGAAGCACTCACGTGGGAAACACGTGAGGCTTTATAATAGTGCTAAGAACTAACGAGTCACCAAGATATTCTTGTGTTTTCTTAGAGATATCGATCTCCTGTTAATGACATTTTTAGTCATTGATGATCATCAAGATTTCGGTTTTGAGGATCTTGGATCACCATCATTTTTTTGAAGAACTAAGTTCTTTATATAGAGTTAAATCCTAATTTTTGGAGAAATTAAATTCCCATATGCTCTTGTTATTTCTTTTTCTTTTATGACCTCGTTCTTTTCCCCAAAGTTTTGAATCTACAGAACGAAATCTCCCCGATGAGAATTAAATTCTCAACTTGTGGGGAGATTTGCTTTTGTAAATCTCAACCAGAGGAAGAACTAAGTTCTTATATGAAGGGTTAAATTCTTAGATAGGCAAAGAAGAGACACTATGATCTCTGTGTTTTTTTTCCTAGGATTTCAATGAGGCAAGTCTTCTTCTTCTTCTTTTCAGAATTAAATTCTCTTTCTTTTTCAAGAGCTCACTGTATATTTTTTTGCAGAAACTTATGGGGAGTTCTGTGTCTATCTTCTCTCTCCTTCTTTTTTTGTTTTTTTCTCCTCTATTTATAGGATAAGAGAAAAGATCAACTTGTTAGGAAAATCTCTGATTGAGAGATCATGATTGATTTCATAATTAATCTAAAATGATCTCTCGGATCACTTGGTAAATTTTATTCACCATTGGATTTTTAATCCAAAGGCTCTCTATTTAACAGAGAAGTTTTCTTGTTTATTTAACAAGATTAGGAAATATCTTTTCCTAAGATAGAATTTTTATTCTATCAGATGATCGGTGGATGATTTTATAATCACCGTTGGATCTTTGATCTAAGGGTCTCTGTTTAACAGAGAAGATCTTTCTAGTTTGAGAAGATCAAGGAAATATTTCCTATATAGAATTTAATTCTATCAGGTGGTTTGATTGGTGATATTTTATCACAATTGGATTTTAAACCCAAAATTCTTTGTTAGAGAAAAATCTTTCCGTATCAGAAAGACCAGGGAAAATATTTCCCAAATAGAATTTAATTCTATTTTGCCAAAGAGTGCAGTAGAAGAACTCACGCGTTTAACACGCGACCCCTATCATGGGTTTCAGCATGCTTTATTTTCAGTGCTCATATGCATATAAACTCTCACTTGTTTAATACGTGAGGCCTGTTTGGTTTGCCAATTATTTGATTGCAGCGCCTATATGCTTTGCATATAGGCGCTCACGTGTTTAACACGTGTGGCTCTTTTAGCCCATTTGTTTTTAACTGCAACGCATATATACTTTTGCATATAGGTGCTTACGTGTTTAACACGTGAGACATTAATAATGGGGAATTTCCCCCCTTTTCCTTTTTTTTATGAGGGAACAAATGCCCCCCAGTGTTGCTCTTATGTGGCTTGTACGTGAGTGTGACACTGTCCACCCTCACAACCGTTAGATTGCTTAGGGGAACGGAGAGATGAACCGCTTCCCATCACATCTTATAAATGGGGGGTTTGGCTCTTTAGATGATCACTATTTCTTCATCTTCTTCCTTAATCTTTTTTTTGAGAATTTAAATCTCCTCTCAGAGCTTAGCTCTCTATCCATAGATCTTTTAGAATTAAACTCTGCAAAAACTCTCTTTTTGGGTAAGGATCTTGACCGACGTTTACCCCTTAGGGAAAAGCCCCCCTTTTTTGTTCTTTGGATTTCAAATCCATCAACAGAGCTTTGCTCTTGCCTTGAACTGATTTCTTAGAGATCTAAAAAACATCCCCTTTTTAAGAAGACTCTGGGGTCTTGAGAACTGTTAGTTCTCCTCTCAGGGTTTACCCTATCACTGATCCTTGGGGATCCTTGGAATTCAATTCCATTTCTTCGTTTCCTCACTACGGGGGTTTCTGGGATTTAATCACATTAATAAAGGAATTTAATTCCATATTACAGAGTTTAGCCCTGAAAGACTCGGAGACTTTTAGGAATTTAATTCCGTGGTGTTCTTGAGCATTTTTCTTTTTTAAGGTTTTAATACTCTTGACACAGATTTGAATCTGTTGTGCATTTTAACAGAACTCGTTTTTCAAGAATGTTAAGAGGTGTGTAAGTCCACGGTAGCGCCCCGGCCGTCTAACAGACGCCAAATGCGGAACAAAAACTTTTATAAACTGCGCTATCGTGTACTATAACCCGGATCTGCAATTAAAGCTAAACTAACAAACTACAAAATGGGTAGAAATGTTATACCGAACGATCCGAGTCCTTCGGTCTTCAACCATCATCCCACGCTTTGTTGCGGCTGCTCCGATCTCCTCGATCTCCAGTCTTCTTGTCCAGGTGGCACCACGTCAACGGATCTTTAAACGGGCTCCCACCTCTGAACCGAGGCAACTCGATCATCAAGTTTGCCAAAAGAGATGACCAAGATTGATGTAGAGAATGAGTAGAACATTTTGTCTCGTTACATCCAAAGTTATGGATGAACGGTTAATGAAGTTGCCTTTTTAAACTGTGATGGAATTAAAAAGGAGCTATGAAATTTCCATACACCAAAACTATATTCTTTTCTTCAAATGAACAACCATCCTCTCATCTAGGAATGGCCGGCCACTTAAGATGAAGGGGGAGGTGAGTGTAGGAGAGGGGAGAGTAACTATAACAATAAATGAGAGAGTGAGTCATAATCCACCTTGCATTACATTAATGCATACAAATGAATCATCAAAACCTAGTCATGCTATCATTAAATGCACAATTAATGTACTAATGACTCACTAGCCACCTCATCATTCTAGTCATCATCTAGAAGCTTCTAGAACCTTCCACACTCATCAAGAAAAGATAAATCCGTGTTTAACCTAATGATAAAAACGGGTGATAGAAAACTGGAAACTGACAACTTCTAAAAGCGATCCTGAAATGAATTTCAGGATAACCCCGTAACAATATAAACATACCCGCATTTGTATTACGACCGAATACAAATGCAACTGAGACAAAGATATTATATCTACACAGTATAATACTCGGATCCGGCTTAAACCAAAGCCCACCAGTATTATCTGTCCGAAATATGACACGTGCGTAAACGCATGTGCATTTTCCGAACCCTGCCATAAAACCATACGGCCTCTACAACGTTTCGCCCGAACTTGGGAAACTGTCTGTGGGGGACTCTAATAACTCATCAACACGCTGGCACTGGGTATAACCACTAGCACATCAGAGGTACGAGCTGTACGTAACGGTTGCCTATGTATTGATTGGAAGGGAAGCTGACGAGCGAACTCATCCAGAAACCCTACTGAGCCTGACAGTGACAATATCCGTACAGTCCGGTCCGTTTGTCTAAGAGTATCGCATATCGAGTCTAGGGGGTGGATAAAGTCAGACCCCTAATAACACGATAATTCGTGTCTGTATGAAACCCATCACCTCCTGAGAAATTACTGATCCAAATCAGTAATTCTCCACTACCTCGGCCGAGGATTTCTAGTGATGACCACCCGTGCACTGTGCGACATCAACCCCCAATACCGGGAGAGACGAATCCCCGACGATCCGCTCACTGCCTCCATGTGGCTCGGGACTGTCCCAACTAAAACTTGTGTGCACGTCTCCTTTAAGCGTGGTAGGGTAGTAATCAAAGCACAATGGGAACTCACACGAGACAAATGACGATCTCAGATCGACAAACTAACCTGTACACATGTCACCAGGGAACTGCTATCTGACGATATATATAATACCAACTAGCATGTTCCCGGCGAGTCCTGTCCGGTGTACTCAATAAGCACCTGTATACATCTTAGGTGAACCAACTGACACCAATGGCTTGTGAGACCGGCCACCGCCCCTCGTCGGGGTCTCGACTGTATACACTAGTCTACTATGGAGTATCGATGCCCTGTCTCAAAACTCCCACGACTAGGGACACTTTAAGGATGTGCTTACAGACCCCAGCTCCCACGTATATGATCGCCATCATACTGCTGGCAATCAAGCAAGAATCCTATGGGCTCTATCAATATGCAATAGTGAACTAAAGCATGTATACGATGATAAAGACAAACCAGATAGCATACTATCATCTCGAGTAAGACAGTCATATCGGTATAGGTCCTCCCTCAATCATTGCAATCACGTACCTGCGATCCAATAATTGACTTAGAGGGCACTATATCCAACAATCTCCCACTTGCACTTAAGGCTATTATTGCGATGTCGCATACTAATAGCCTCAGTGAGTGGATCCGCCGTGATGTTTCTTTCTATGTCTCTCTTAATCTCAAGTTCGCGGAGAAAACCATCTCCCGAATCGAGCAATAGGTGTCTTAGAATATGTCTGGATATCTGATGGGACCTAGTTCATAAATGAACTCCAAATCCAAACTTCTTAGACTGTATTGATAACTGAACCTAATCAGTATCGCGCACCATGCCTCCCACAGTATCCTCTTGGACCACCTGTCCATAATACTGTCCCTCATCAGAGGGAAAACTATAACTCTGACAATCACTCTGTCATCCAGGTCACCTTGGAAGCCTGGAATGATAATCGTCTCCTCAAGGAGGCTGCCATTATCAAATCCGTAGAATATGCACTTATGTTCTAAAACTGCTTCCTTATGTTTCTTCAGGATTGGATTAATATAAACTTATCGCATCTAGTGCAAAAAACAACATCTGGTGTGGTACTTGACATCTCACGATTGACTCAATTGCCTAAGCAAGTGATCTGCCAATCATGCACATCCCTCTCTCCTTTAGTCTGTAAGACACCTTTAGAGAGGGTGACTCCATCATCTGCAAGTACACCACCATGCCAGGAGTCATCTATTCTAAATACCATTAGAATACTGTCAAAATACCCAAATTAGGAAACTACCCAATTCTAGATCTAAAACCATAAATCTAGTAACCAGAATGTCTGATACTATATCCATATCCTGTGTGAAGAAACAACTGTGTGACGACCACAATACAACCGATCGTAGTATAGGAATTTTACTTCCTACTCCGTGTGTGTCATCCAAATACCAGGACATCACACCCTACTACCTTCTTAACAGATCCATCCCCTATTCTGATGAAGTCAAACCCATGACTGTCACATCAAAAATAGATGATCTATCTCCGTTATATCCGCTCAAGTCTATAAATAGACATAAGCTACTTGCCCACTATGCTTCCGCTACTCCCACTGACTACGACAACCCTCTGGCAGAATAATATATACGTACACTTCTAAAGCTAGTTTAGAATGACGCTATACATATCCTCCTGCCGGGTCTCATAGTCTGGAACAACAGTAGTGTCAAGTCTGGATAAACAAGAACCTCCCTGTCACCGTCCTTGAGGCTACCGGAGTACCTCTCGGGTGTCTGAGGTTACCCACCATGTCTATGGAGTGGCTATTGGAATGTCAAACCTGATTGAATATATAGGTCCTATTAAATTTTCCGTAATCGTTTGCGGTTCTGGAATCACTTCCAGTTCTACCATACTCCTACTACTGTTTTTCTGAAAAAATCCATTTTAATAAAACTGTGGCGAGTCACGAACAATATCACCATTGATCTTCCATATGGTAGAAAATCAACCCTCGTCAAAGCCACGGTCAACCCACAAACTGCCATTACAGAAATGTGCCTTGAGTTATCCAGTGTCTGGTTTTAAGCATAAGCTGGACAACTCCCCTTACCTTAACATCGTTAAGATATGAACCATTTTATATTCAATATAGAAACTTTGGCACTTATTTAATTGGAACCAGATTCAAAAAACATGCAGCTATCTCCAGTGCATATCAACTTAATGGAAAGAGGCTAATCAGTATTACTCAACTTAGGAATCCATCCAATTATGAGTAACCTGAAAGAGAAACAAGTTTCTCAAAACCGTTACTATCAACTGAATACCAATCACAAGAATCTATATCTTCGATCTCTTTGAAGAATCCTGATACTTGCGACACCTGGTTCTCTACTTTATTCCTATACCCACAACTTCTCAAAACTTAGACATTGTATTTCTACGAAACACTTGTCTAAAAACTAGAGAAGTCATAAGTAAACAGAACATAGTATGAGGACCTACCCTTTTGTTCTGACGGACACTGGACAACATACAATACTCTATATAAGTCCGCTGAGTTGAATAACTCAAAACTTGTGCATTGTAGGTTGAAAACTGTACCCAGGCGATTTCCTCAAATATCACCAATTACAACGAATTCCGATATAATGAGGATGATCACCTAATTCCCAATAACTTACTCCCACTCATCATCTGTAAAGCCATACAGATGTGAGAATCATACCTGGTAAATACATACCCTGGAGTAAGTATCTAATCGGGAAATCAGTTTTCCTTTAACAATACACTGAAACATGAAAATGTTTCGTAGGGGTATCCTGGTATTCCTAGTAATGCCTCTTCCATAATCCAATTCATGACTTTAAACGTATATTTCTTTGCTATCTCTCCAAATCCTTTTATTTGTCTTTATTCATTACCTTCTGTATACCCCTTTAGGCTAAGTGGTTTTCTTCCTTCCCTACCATTCGGCACCAGCCTATGGTTTGGAAGAAGACTATCCAGTAAGCATAATGGGTGTACCCTCCTTAACTTAGGAGTACTCGCAACTTGAGAGAAGGTGATGATAAAAGACAACTGAATAATACCTCATTCTATTTCTCCCGAACTGGGAAAAAGTCAAAGGTGAAATAGGAGTAGTGATGAAGTACGCGGTTAGGTCGTGAATGATAGCAGTCGCAATTTACTTTGCCCTCTTTCTAATCCCTTTATTTTGTCTTTAGTTATTACCTTCCGTACATCCTATTTAGGCTAATTGGTTTTCTTCATTCCCTACCTTTCGGCACCTGCCTATGGTTTGGAATAAGACTATCCAATAAGCGTAATAGGTGTACTCTCCTAAACCAAGGAGCCCTCGCAACCTGAGAGAAGGTGATAATAAAAGACAACTGAATAAACCAATTCTATTTCTCCTGAACCTGGATCCATCCTCGAAGAAGTCCCTTCGAGTTCGTATATAACCATACGATGGATCTATCCAATGGAAGTGGATGTCCGTAGTAATACGGGGTGTTCTGAGAAATACAAAGGGTAAAAGAAGGAGCGACAATGACTTATGCAACTTTAGACAATCCAAAAGCCAGTATTTTAAGAAGGTTCGGTCAACTTGGTCACGAGTCGTAGTCTAGGGTCGGTCAAAAGTCGCTGCCAAAGAGAGAGAGAGAAAAGAAAACACTCTGTGTGCACTCTAACCTAGATCAGAATGGTTATTACTTTATCTAATCAGGAAACCTCCCACTGTACCGTCAAATTCTCCTCCAAACCTGAAAGAAGAATCAATCGGGATCACCCGAAGAGTAAACCAACTCATCTGTGGGAATCGGGATCCAACTATCATCGCATGATAACTTGATGGAAGCCACTCAAGTTATCACACTCCAGAAGGTATGCGCATGCCTGACAAGTTTCAGTTTATATTTGAAACTCCCGATGTGATTTTTGCCCCATGTTCTTATGACCTTGACTTTGGCCAACAAATCATAAGTTACATGTCAAGTTCTACCCGTCATTATCCAGGTTAATTTGAACCCACCCGTACATACCCTTGACTTTGGCCAACAAGGTAATACGACTGTCCCAAACCAACACATCTATCTATGCAACAGATGAATACCCAGCAACTACCAAACACTATGCCTTGACTTTGGCCAACAAACATAGCTTGAATATTACTGACCATCCATAAGAAATGACGGAGGGCTACGGCTGGTTTTTAGCGAAAAACCTTTAACGTAATGAACTTGATCTCGTTGAAGGAACCTGATAGCTTTTTATAAAAATATAATGGCGAAAACCTTTTGCTAAAGAGGTCACTCCCGGTGAAGGGATCTCGGCTCTTTCCTCGTGGAATGAGGTGCAGGATATTCTAACTGAGTACCGCGATGCAAAGCAACTTGTAATCGACTATAGTGAAGTTATTACCCTGACGCAAACTTCTGCCCAAGGGGTCATTCCTGGTGAAGGGATATCGGCCCTTGCCTCATCGAATGAGGTGCAGGATATTCCAACCGAATACCGCTATGCAAAACAAAAGGAAACGTCTTTGTAATAACACTTTTTAAAGCTGTTCCAACAACTGCCAAACAGGTTTGTTTTCCTTTGCATTGATCAGAATCAACGCAGTCCCATCAATCAATCACACCAGAAAAGAATGAAAATAAAATGTACGTATATGCCATCCGTATTCGTCACTGGGTCACGTCATCACCCGTTAGGTTACTTAACTAACGACAGAGCGGGGACTGGACTAGTGCGGATGTAAAACATATACAACATCTAATAGTATATATACTAATATACAGTAATTGCTCTAGGCGTGATAATATGCAACATTACAGAAAAGTAATAAGCATCATAGAACAATACAGATAATCTGGGATCCCCGGGTTTCACAGAGCCTCTACTGAAACCCGACGTTCCCCTGGTCGTGTGAATAGCCTGTGCAATGAAACCTAGACCCCTACGGGTGTGGCAAGTTACCTGCCAAAACCTGAAGCGAGGCAGCCCCTTACAGCAAAATGAATGGACCACCTAGCACATCACGGAATCCGGTAACTTGAGCACCCTTCCTTGGGTCAACCTGTACCCCCTACGAGTGCGGCGAATAGTCTGCCAATTCTAGAGTGAGGTCCCTGTGCCTCTCAAAGCCATGAGATACAGACTTATTGCCCTCCAGAACCTGGCTATCCGTGCACTCCGTCGCGGGGTAAACCTAGTACATAAATGAAAAATAAGTACAACGGGTACATCGACCTCAGCCCGGTCGTGCCCCAAAAGAATATTATACAAACATGCAGTGACGGCAGTCCACATGTTGGACGCTCGCCCCGCAATATCAAATGTCCAAATAAATTCAAACAGCACTACCATTGCACACTGCTATCCACCACGACATATCCGCAACATAACAGCACAACACAGAATATCAACATGAATATCACGTTCGCAAATCCGTCTAAAAGAACTATAGCAATTAGACACAATTTACCGCTCGAATGACATTCACGGTCGGAGATATAATGTAAATACTGTAAACTAACACGTTTAAATTTCGATCGACAAAATTTCCCGAAGTGGGCCCCTCTTACATCTGCTGTACAGTAACAAAAACTGGGCCCAAAATAACTATACCAGAAACCATAATTTTTACTGTAGACCCCTCAGAAGAAAATTGGCACCCTGAAGCACCAAGATGGCCGCGGTTCCGCGGCCGAAGCTAGGTATTGGCTGCGGATCCGCGGCCGTACGGTTGATTCAGGGTATCGAATTTCTTCCGTGTTCTTCAAAAATCCTGCTCGATTTTCTGTGATGCTCAAAAATGATTTTTAGACCTGTTTGAAAATCGACAGAAACTTTGTACAGAAAAATTGTAGTTTCGAAAATTCCGTTCGATTGATCTTTTAAACGCATTAGCACAAGTTAGTAAAGCTTAATGGCGAGGCTCTGATACCACTGTAAGTCCACGGTAGCGCCCCGGCCGTCTAACAGATGCCAAATGCGGAACAAAAACTTTTATAAACTGTGCTATCGTGTACTATAACCCGGATCTGCCATTAAAGCTAAACTAACAAACTACAAAGTGGGTAGAAGTATTATACCGAACGATCCGAGTCCTTCGGTCTTCAACCATCATCCCACACTTTGTTGCGGCTGCTCCGATCTCCTCGATCTCCAGTCTTCTCGTCCAGGTGGCACCACGTCAACGGATCTTTAAATGGGCTCCCGCCTCTGAACCGAGGCAACTCGATCATCAAGTTTGCCAAAAGAGATGACCAAGATTGATGTAGAGAATGAGTAGAACACTTTATTTTGTTACATCCAAAGCTATGGATGAACGGTTAATGAAGTTGCCTTTTTAAACTGTAATGGAATTAAAAAGGAGATATGAAATTTCCATACACCAAAACTATATTCTTTTCTTCAAATGAACAACCATCCTCTCATCTAGGAATGGCCGGCCACTTAAGATGAAGGGGGGAGGTGAGTGTAGGAGAGGGGAGAGTAACTATAACAATAAATGAGAGAGTGAGTCATAATCCACCTTGCATTACATTAATGCATACAAATGAATCATCAAAACCTAGTCATGCTATCATTAAATGCACAATTAATTTACTAATGACTCACTAGCCACCTCATCATCCTAGTCATAATCTAGAAGCTTCTAGAACCTTCCACACTCATCAAGAAAAGATAAATCCGTCTTTAACCTAACGATAAAGACGGGTGATAGAAAACTGGAAACTGGCAACTTCCAAAAGCGATCTTGAAACGAATTTCAGGATAACCCCGTAACAGTATAAACATACCCGCATTTGTATTACGACCGAATACAAATGCAACTGAGACAAAGATATTATATCTACACAGTATAATACTCGGATCCGGCTTAAACCAAAGCCCACCAGTATTATATGTCCGAAATATGACACGTGCGTAAACGCACGTGCATTTTCCGAACCCTGCCATAAAACCATACGGCCTCTACAACGTTTCGCCCGAACTTGGGAAACTATCTGTGGGGGACTCTAATGACTGATCAACACACTGGCACTGGGTATAATCACTAGCACGTTAGAGGTACGAGCTGTACGTAACAGTTGTTTATGTATTGATTGGAAGGGAAGCTGACGAGCGAACTCATCCAGAAACCCTACTGAGCCTGACAGTGACAATATCCGTACAGACCGGTCCGTTCGTCTAAGAGTATCGCATATCGAGTCTAGGGGGGTGGATAAAGTCAGACCCCTAATAACGCGATAATTCGTGTCGGTATGAAGCCCATCACCTCCTGAGAAACTACTGATCTAAATCGGTAATTCTCCACTACCTCGGCCGAGGATTTCTAGTGATGGCCACCCGTGCATTGTGCGACATCAACCCCCAATACCGGGAGAGACGAATCCCCGACGATCCGCTCACTGCCTCCATGTGGCTCGGGACTGTACCCAACTAAAACCTGTTTGCACGTCTCCTTTGAGCGTGGTAGGGTAGTAACCAAAGCACAGTGGGAACTCACACGAGACAAATGACGATCTCAGGTCAACAAACTAACCTGTACCCATGTCACCAGGGAACTGCTATCTGACGATATATATAATACCAACTAGCATGTTCCCGGCGAGCCTTGTCCGGTGTACTCAATGAGCACCTGTATACATCTTAGGTGAACCAACTGACATCAATGGCTTGTGAGACCGGCCACCGCCCCTCATCGGGGTCTCGACTGTATACACTAGTCTACTCTGTAGTATCAATGCCCTGTCTCGAAACTCCCACGACTAGGGACACTTTAAGGATGTGCTTACAGACCCCAGCTCCTACGTATATGATCGCTATCATACTGCTGGCAGTCAAGCAAGAATCTTATGGGCTCTATCAACATGCAATAGTGAACTAAAGTATGTATACGATGATAAAGACAAACCAGATAACATACTATCATCTCGAGTAAGACTGTCATATCGGTATAGGTCCTCCCTCAATCATTGCAATCACGTACCTGTGATCCAATAATTGACTTAGAGGGCACCATATCCAACAAGTTGTTTAAACTTCACTATTTATTTATTGAGAATCCTTTTGGATTCTCATAATGATTATCTTGCTCCATCATTGGTGAGCCGCCATTTGGATTTTGTGGGGCCTACTGGCTTTATAGTTAGTGGTCCATGAAACAAACTCATATATATATTTTTTATTGATGGGTCCCCCTCATTTTTTAGGTACAATAGCATCACTTCCCTACTTCCCTTACACACGCTCGGAGGTCGCTTTTCTACAGTCGCCATCAGACGAGGAAGTTATGACGATGATTAGGGCACATGATAAGGATACTAAGAGTCTTCTCTTATAGGGAGTTTAGTATGGCCACATTATCAAGGGTTGACGTAGTTTCACATGCGAGGTACCGACAGAACCAATCCATTCAATATCATTCACGGAGCGTTCGCATGCTGCTTATGCAGTGGAGGCGGCTAATTGGACCCCCGAGGGCCGTCTTTGGCCATCAACGACAGGGATACCCAATCAACCCTTGAGGTCTATCGATATTTTGGGATGCCGAATCTACCAAGGCGAAGCTCGACCTTGGGGGAAGGTCTTCAAGATAGGTGTCGTCCCGCGGCACCTAGTGGGTTACCTTCCTTGGGCCAATTACATTCTCTCCTCTCAACGTTCATGGCTGCAAAAAGTTGGGCTATATCAAGCGGTGTATGTGTCACTGTTCTACTATCATGCTCCCCACGTCTGGTGGGTCAAGGCCTTTTTGAATCAATAGAATCTTCCAACGCACATGTTCCTATTAGGAGATCGCGAAGTTTCCATTTCGCTAGAGGAATTCCGGAAAATTTCGGGACTGCCGATCAGAGGAGAACACTATGAAGAATTATTACCCCCCGACGAGTATATATTTGCTACGGCACCAGCGGTGCTTGAAGTCTTGATGACCAAGAATGCTGTTTGGCATAACCACCTGAGTCTGATCAAAGCCTTCGTTGTTTTTGAGAAACTATTCATGGCATCGGAAGGGCAAGGTGTCACTTTTGACGCTTTCATTGCTTGCTTTCTCCATGAAGATGTCTTATCTAAGAAAGCTCCGAAATTCGCAAAGGTCGAGGATCCATTCGGATTCGGCTTGAAAAAATTGCCGACCAAAGAAGAAGACGTGCTACAGTTTTACATTCTGAACTCATCGGACGTGGCCTTTGATGCGATTGCTGCCCCTGGAATAGATGAAGAAATTTTCTTTGTCGGCTTCATCAGTCTCTGGCTTAGCTGGTTTGCCATGCCGATGCATCGCCGATCCTGCCCATCGCATAGCCGAAGTAGCGTGATTGGCTATTGGCGTTGCAGGACTATCACACCTATATCACGGTTTAAGTACCGCCGCCAACACTTCAAACCCGGGTGCGGAAACTTTGAATTTCTCCCTCCACTACTTCATGTCATGGATTGAGATGCATGTGTTAGGCGCATTTGCTGCATACTGGCACCCTGCTTTCTATGAAGTATATACCTTTCCACGGGTCATGAGGCTGGTCGATGCTTCTGCTCCTGATCCGACTCAGTTAGAGGCTTTACGGGTATTGCTTAATCCATATTTGAATGAAGGCAGGATGGTTTTCAGTGACCAAGTCTTTTCTATTCCAGCGGGGCCCGTTCAACAGTTGTTCGATTTGTCGAAGAGTGGAGCTCCGGTTTTAAAGCCCAAAGAGATCATGCGTTTATATTCAATCCGGCCAGGGTACTTAGTATTCTGCCTAAATGATACTGCTCTCTTCATGTGATACAATCCACATCGCTTCACCCAGCAGTTAGGTTAAAACTAGGGCGTCCCCCTCGAAGCCTTTCTAGTTGAGCCCACTCTCTCACTGGAGGTCACTCGAGACGTTATCCACCACTTCATATGGTTGGGTATTAGTTCTGTCTTCATGATTCCCGAGCCTGACTATCTTCCAAGGTCCGTCGGACCCTTCAAAGGATGGTACCGCCACCGGGTTGGTCCCATCATTATAGAGGAGAGAAGGGTACTCTTTGAATGTAAAGCCCCTGCTTACGCTCAAGCCGTCAGTGCCCCATTGCGGCCACGGTTGGTTGTTTGCCCTCCTCTGAGGGACATCGACTGAGTGCTTATTCCTAAGGCTGCTCGGGCGGAATCAGTCACCCGCACTGCTGGTATGCCGATCGCCCTAGGGTGGGGTAGAGATTCCTGAGAAGGCACCGGCAGCGGCATCACCAAAAACAGACACCGAAGGTGAGGTTGGGTAGTGCCGTGCAAAATTGCCGAAGGGGAGGAAGCGCCCTTCTTTTAGTGCTAGCTTCGGCCCTAAAAGGAGGAAGAAATCGGTCGCCGGTTTACTTGATGCGTTGCTTGAGTCCGAGCCTCTTCACGATGAGCCTATATCTGTGCATGAACCAGACGATGGTCTCCTCTTTCTTAGCACATCTGCTGAGGAAGCCATTCAGTTGGCCGAAGCCTTATAGCGATCGCAGGATGAAAATGAAAATGTACGCCCTAGGAAGGGAGGCTTTCCCTTGTTGTATTCTATATCGTTGATCCATTATTACCTAGGTTACTAATGGGTCCTCTGACGATGGAAGAAGAACGGGCTCTCAAACAGCCCATCTCGGCCGTTTCTGAAGACGATGCCGCTCTGAAGACGGGCATGCATTTGCTTTCGATCGAAGCCCGACGAGCGCAATTGATTAGAAAAGAGCATCGGCTCGAAAAGGCCATACTTCAGGCTCTCTGGCGTATTGGTATGCATATATTTTTTTACGTCTCTTTGGGTAAATAATTTATATTACTTTCACATCATATTATCTTTACCAAAAATTTGTAGGGCCTTCTGTTGCGGGCGTAGTCTTGAGCCCAGATCGCGTCATGGAGCCTCCAATGACGTCTTTTATTCCTCCGGTGAAGATTGCTGAACCAGTCGTAGATTCTATGGATATCTTCAGTGACGCACCGGGGGATATAGAGGAGATTACTGAAACCGCCATCCCCGCCTTGGAGTTTCCGATAACAGCTTCTATTCTTCCAGCGGAGACTGCCACACTGGCCTCGGCTTTTGTGAACATCTCCAACGACACACCGAAAGGTGTAGAGGAGATTACTGAAGCTGACATCCCTCCGATTCAAAGTGGACGAAGTATCGAAGGTAATTTTATCGACATCTACATTTTTGTTTAACGACTCTTCCATATATCTAAACTTTTCTTTCTCTCAGAATTGCGGGAGTTGGCGTCTTCCATTGTAGATCTCTCTTCGGAGAAAACCTTCCAGCGTTTACTTGACATGGCGGCCACGCAAGCGATACCTCCACAGAGCATAGTCCTTTCCTCTGGCCAAGGTTGGTAATTCTTCGCCTTTCCATTTTATATCTTCATAATGATGCTGATGTGCCCCCTTTATTTTAAACCACAGTTTTAGAAGCTGACGACGAAGTTGAAGTTCTCGATGGGCCTGAGGATCTCTCAAATCTGTCTTTTATAGCCATGGGTAAGTGACGCTTTAGCAATGGCATTCTTTTACTTATTCTACGTTTGGAAAGGCGACTAACCACATATATATTTTCACAGTTTTATCCACCCTGACTCCATTAGAGTCCCGGATTTCCATGCCGCCAGGCCCTTACGCCCGACGCGTGTCTGAGAGGATGGAAAAACAGAGCATTCATTCCCTGGCAACTCTTATAGAAGATCTTCGCACTGGCACTTCTGTCACGGCCGAAGAATTCGCTGTTGAAGCCAACGCTTCTTTGTATGTTCTTGTCACCTACCACGACGAGGCGCTGGTGCATACTTAGGTTGAGTATTGCCGTCAAGTGGAGGCCTCTCTACATGTGGTTGAATGCGTATACCTTCCCTCTGATATCCTGTCTGTAAAGGCAAACTTGCGTAGATGGATCGATCGGTGTGCGGCCAATCTCCAGTCATGTGAGAAAAGGCTCAACCGAAAGTTTTCGGCAAGGGAATTGACTTCGAAGGCTTTAAGGGAACTTCAAGCCCAGCTCACCACCAAGACCACTAGGGCTTATGAAATTTGGTAGGTTCTTCAGGAGGCCATTACGGAGGTGGTGACTCTCGATAAAGCCGTCATTTTCACACGTGAGATGGTCGAGGCCTACAAGACTGCCGAGAAAGAGCTTGAGAGTCGATTTTCTTTATACCAAAATCAACAAGCACAGGCAGGGACTCAGCCAGCGGCGTTGATAGAGCCTGAAGCGGAGGTCCGGCGAAAAAATGATGATCTTGCTGGTTTATTAAACCGCCTGCCAGCTTAGAAGTTTTTGTCGATGTATATTTTCTTCCCTTTTTTGTATCTTGTATTCATTTTGATTTATGAATAAAAGACATATTTCATTTCATACTTGTGCCTCTCTATTTTTTGATGTCTTGACTTGGCGTAAAGTAGTTTATGTATTCATTTCGGAGTTTGTAGTTTATTCACTCGTTCCGGAGTTTCTAGTTTATGTACTTATCTCGGAGTTTGTAGTTTATTCACCCATTTCGGAGTTTCTAGTTTATGTATTCATTTCAGAGTTCGTAGTTTATTTACTCATCTCAGAGTTTCTAGTTTATGTCTTCATTTCGGAGTTTGTAGTTTATTCACTCATCTCGGCGTTTCTAGTTTATGTACTCATTTCGGAGTTTATTTAGTTTACCTCCCTTAGGTTTACAGGCAAACTTATCCTAACATTATATATAGATAACCTACATTCTTTACGACAGAAGTACGTTAGGTTTTGCGGTGCTAGGGTTTTGGTCCATGATACCGTCACGTTGGCTGATGTATTCTTTGATATACGGTCTTTAAACCGTAGTTCGAGTAGCCCCACGACTGCCGTGTCTCTGATCCCTTCGGGGGTTGGACAAGATATCTTCAAGTAATCTTCTTAGGCTATATTATCGTCGGAAGAGCAAACGTTAGGAATTTGCCATGACGCTTTTTACTTGAGGTTAGGCTTAGTTTGGAGCCCTGATGAGTCATAACCACTCCGCGCTGGAGTGGAATGATCTCCGATAGTCTTTTAGGCTTTATATGAGTTGTCGTCAAGATCCGAAGCTAGGAATATGCCATCACTTCATTTATGTTTTGACGATGTCGTGCTTTTTCTTTGCTGAAGTAGGGTAGATATCTGTAGGACCTCTATGCTGTATGTATTGGAGTTGAAGTCTGGAGCTAGGAATATGCCATTGCTCTAATTTCATTTGATAGTTGCGTCTGCATCCTGCTGTAATGAGGAGGGAAACGCCGAGGTAGTCAATAGGCTGTATATACGCCGTTGAGACTTAGAGCTAGGATTTTGCCGTGGCTCTGTTTTTTTTTTTGACCTTTGGATCTTTGTTAACGTTGTGTCTGCATCGACAAGGAACGTTGGGCTCGAGCTAGGATTTTGCCGTCACTTCATTTTTTATTTGACCCTTGGGTCTTTGCTAACGCTGTGTCTGCATCCTAAGAAGGAACGTAGAGCTGGAACTAGGAATATGTCATTGCTCCACTTTTGTTCGACCCTTGGGTCTTTGTTGACGTTGCGTCTGTGTCCTGTCGGAATGAAAAGGTACGTCGGGATGATCTCTAGGCTACAAATGTTGCCGTCGAGGTCTGGCTCTCTCTTTGACGGAGCCTGCTGGGAAAATATGGTTCCCTTTTTCACTTGCGCCCATGGATTGTATACAGGGGTTAGGGTAGACTCACCTGCAGGGTAGAGGAATTTTTTTTTTGCCGTAATACTCTATCTTTTCAGCACTTCATATCGCGAGAGTCGCGATTGCCCAATCATTTCAGCTATTTTTTGCAGTGTCCAATCATTTCGGCTGTTTTTATATTTTTACTCGCTGATTTTTATTGCGAGTTACCCAAATATTTCGGCTGTTTTTATATGCATATTTTTTGCTCGCTGAATTTTATTGCGAGTTGCCCCATCATTTCGGCTATTTCATATGCACTTTTTTGCTACTCGCTGCTATTTTTATTGTGAGTTTAGAATCTGATACCGACCTTGGCATCATCATCGCTATGACTAGAATATTGCCAGTAGCGAGCATCATTTGCCATGAAAGGACTTGGAGTTTGACACCTGTTTAGGCATCAACGTCACTGCAACTGGGATATTGCCAGGAGCAAATCATCATTTGCCTTTATTGATTTGAACAAAGGTGGCTTAGCAAACAGGATTAGGATCCTATCGACTAAGGCTTTTTGACTTTATGAGCCGTAAGGGTCTCATAAAGGTGTTTCTCCCTATGAGTCGTGAGGATCTCGTAGGTGTATTTTCTTCTTAGGAATCGTGAGGATTGCTAAGTGTATTTTCTCTTATAAGTCGTAAGGATCTCACAAGAGTATTTTCTCCTTATAAGTCGAGAGGACTTACAAGTGTCGTTCACCATATAAGGACATTTCTCGCCATTGGTGGAACTTGGTGGGGAAATGATTATTCATGCCCGTGGATTGTATACAAGGGTCAATATTGGACCGCCTGTAGGGCAACTTGGGGGATACGATGGCTTAAGAAAAGGTTTAGATCCCTGTAGCTTAAGGCTTTTGAATCTTACGAGCCATGAGGGTCTCATAGGAGGGATTCTTCTTACGAGTCGTAAGGATCTCGCAAGTGTAATTTCTCCATAAGAATCGTGGGGATTCCTAAGTGTGTTGTTCCTTTGTGAGTTGTAAGGATTTCACACAGGTATTTTCTCCTCACAAGATCGAGAGGACCTTACAAGTGCCCATGATTTTTTATTTTACGAGTCCGCGCCCTTTCGGGTTTTCACAAACTCGCCGGCAATCCTACTGTTTTTACTCACGGCGTCCTTTTGGATTTTCATCCGTGCCCATTTTACTTGTGGACATACCATTTTTTTATGAAACTCTCGAAAGTAGTTTCATCGTAAGCGACCCATCTGTTTGCCGGTGGGATTTGGGGGTGGCTTCTTCGCTGGAATAGCTGTGTAGCTGGTAGGACTTGAGTTGCAACCCTCGCCGTTGAGACTTCGATTGCAATATAGATCTCAAGAAAGCATATCGCCGTTTTGGAGGCGATGTGCTAGTTTAGGGACATATCGGTCCGTTATCGCCATGTTTGAGGCAAATAATTTCTAGTTTAAGGACTTCTCGGTCCAATGTCACTGTATTTGAGGCGGGGTTTTAGTTTAAGGACATCTCGGTCTGTTATCACCATGTTTAAGGCGAGTTTCTAGTTTAAAGACATCTCGGTCCGTTGTCGCCATGCTTGAGGCGAATTTCTAGTTTAAGAACATCTCGGTCCTTTGTCGCCGTGTTTAAGGCGAATTTCTAATTTAAGGACATCTCGGTCCTTTATGGCCATTTGGGATGACGGAGTTTCTTTGCATACTACTCTTAGAGTTTTTGACTCAGGAAGATAGTGAGTGGACACGAGCGTCGTCATCTATCATTGACCTAGGTCATGACTCGTTAGGCGTATTATTTTTGGAGGAATCGGACGTTTATTGGCCGGAAGGGTCTTTCACCATGTATATCCATGAGCAAGTAGGCTCTACCTTGGGTGACTTTGTTTATGATATACGGGCCTTCATAGTTCGGCTCGAATTTCCCCCATTTTGCACGATTGGGGATCATCGGTCTTTTGACGACTAGCACGAGCTCGCCTTGGCGGAATGTTCTCGGCCTAGTCAGTCTTTCGTATGACCGTGTCATCCTTGTCTTACAAGCCTCCAGATTTTACTGTGCTATAAGGCGAGTTTCGTCGAGGGCAATTTTCTTAGGGATTTTTTCTTTCACTTTGTCTTTTTTGCTCGAACCCTTGTTTATGGGTCTAAGGTTCTTTTCAGGCAGCGTGCGGCTATACAGATGAATGTTCTCACTGTTCTTCTCCCCTCTTCTTTTTCGGAGGTGGAGTCTTTGAAGAGAGGGTTGAGGGGTATTTCATCCTCAGAATCGCTCCCGAAAGTAAGAACTTGGGGCTTTTCCCCTTCCGGAATAGTATCAACCATATGACAGTTGCCAGTCGTTTTTTCACGCGCATCTGTCGCACTCTTTTACTGTCGACGAGCTTCGCGCTTCATCCTCTTAAAGTGTTTTTGATGGGCAATATATCCTTGCCACCACTTTTTGAAGGTACTACATTCTTCGGTGGGGTGGGTGACCCTCCGATGATATAGGCAGTAATTTGGATGTGAATCCTTTTCGTTGAGGCATATGACCCCGGGAGTGTTTCTTATGAGAGGTGGCAGCTTCATTCCATTGACAGGGCTTTGGCAAACCGCTTCTCTGTCTTGATCCTGCTCTTATTTGTCGCAGGTATGCCTTGCTTTGGTTGGAGTACTTTACGACTCCACCTTGCCGCAGCTTCTTCATCCTGATGCTGATGCTTAACCTTTTCTTATATGGTTGTTTCGCGTTCTCGGTCAGCTTTACTTTTTCGAAAGGCTTCGTTTAACAGCCTATCGATCAGGTCTTTTGGCAGTTCCGGGGATTTTAGCGCCGATTCTGCCCCCAGTTTCTTTGCGTTGTTTTCCGACGCTGAGGGGGTTTCTTCATCATTTAACAATGAATGGGAGACCATGTCGCAACTTGCTACATAGTCTTCGGTTTCTTCTGATGAGTCATTTTCCTCATCGTTGTCACTATCTTCATTCTCAAGAATATGTTTGAGGAACTCTTCGAACGTGACCGGTGTCCGTGCCTTCTGGTTGTTCTCTTCCAACGCATCAATGTACTTTTGTATGTTTGTACGCTTGTCATCATACTTGGCAGGCTGCACAGGTTTCTTGGTCTTCTTCTTTTTCTTCGAAGACTTTGAAGGCTTGACTTGGGGATTTTGCCCTTTGTCAACAACTTTCGGTACGGGACGCGGTTTCAGCATCCCTTTGATGATTTCAAGTTCAAGTGGGCTTTTCCACTTAACTGCCGGACATGCCTGTAGATCCTTCAGCATTCTTTTGGTCTTTGCTGAAAGAACGATTTTCCATAGAGTTTCTTCCACGAGCGAGCATGATGCCCCCGGCGTATCCACCTTTTTGGGAGTGTGTTTCTGTGATGGGTTCACCCTCCAGTTTTCAGACAGTGCGAACTTCCCCTGTTGATACTGATTCTTGACCCAATTCTTGAAGATGTAGCAATCTTCAATTGGGTGGCTCACCATTCTGTGATAGGAGCAGTAGTTGGGGTTGTTGACGTCGTCGGGTTGCGGTGGACACCGTAGGTCTGGTAATGTGATGAGTTTGTTACGCATTGCAAACTCAAATAGCCTCCTCGTCTTATCGCGGGGAAACGAGTAAGCGCGTCCTAGCCTTTCTTCCAGGGATATTCTTCCAGGGATAGGCATGGACGTGCATTGTTGTGGCGAGTCTCCAGTGTTGGGTCGCTCGGTTGTTGTTGAGTGTTGGCGACGAATGCCACTTTCCCTTTACCCTTGGCATTTCGAGGGTCCTTACTTGAGGAGGAAGGCCCGTGGCCCATTTGGTCCATTTGGGCCAGTTTATCTATCAGTGCCTGGATGATAGTCGGCTTGAAGAGCGTCATGAACTGGGACACAATCGTTTGCGAATCTAGGGTCCTGATGAACATGCCCACGGCGGGGGATTCTTCGATGCGTTGTTCACACTTTGACCATAGGCTTCGCCACTGGATTGCATATTGGACCCAGATTTCTCCCGTCCTTACCCTGGCATTGATTAAAGCCATAATCGGGGTGCGCTCGCTTGCGGTGGCGAACCGCTATATGAACATCAGTTCTATTTCTGTGAATGTTTTCATGGAGTCATTTGGGAGCTCCGTGTACCATTCAAAGGCTGTCTTTGACAGGCTGCCAACGAACTGGCAAAGCAACAGTTTGTCGTCGCCTCCAGTGTTGCCGTACAGAGCTCTGAACTACGCGACGTGCTGATGTGGGTTGCCTGTCCCATTGTACACATGGAACTTGGGGATCGTATATCCTGACGGGTACTTGATTTGGTAATACCATCCTGGATATGGTCGCTCAGTTCTGACAGTTTGGCCGGCCGCTTCATTTGCTTGATGAGCTCGTATTTGTTGAGCGAAGTAATCATCAAGAGTATCCTTGGAGATCGTTTCCTCCTTAGCTGTTGATAAAGCCGGAAGAGGGTTTGATATTTTCCCTCTGTCATCCTCGATGATTATTAGTGGATCCTCAGCTGGGGGTTCTGGCTGGATCATCATTCCAACTATATCCTGGAACAAGAGCGCCATCTGCTTTATGTTGGCGGCTTACTCAGCAGCTACTTTGTCTTTTCTTTCAAGCACCCTTCGCAGGAACTCTGTATCGGTCTCCTGTTCTTGGCGTTGTTCGGCTGATGGATCCAGACTTTCTTTCTGTCTAGTGAGTGCTGCCATTTTGGTCAGCATTTTCTGGAGCTTTTGTTGTTGCTCCTGAGTTTTTGTTAACGACCGAGTTTATGGTCGATGAGCCACGGAAGCATGGCTTTCTTCTTTTTCGGAAGCCGTGTAAACTGTATGCACGATCATGCCCCCAGTCTTAGGGCGTTTGGGTCCATCGCCTTTGGAATTTGCCGCAGGCGATGGGATTTTCTCCGGCCTCCTCCTTTTATGGGAGGTTGAAGTTGAAGGACCCGTTGTAACAGGCACCTATGTGGAAGAAGTCCCTCGCTGTATGGTGGAGGGATAGACTTCCTCTTGCCGAGCCTTCGATTTCTTCGGTCGACGAGAGTAGTTTTGATCAATAATGGAGTCCTGGACTTTTCGCCAGACTCTATGAATTTCGGAGGAGAGCCGTTGACGAGGCTGCTCCAGCTTTGCCTGCACTGTGGCTTCTGCAGGCGGGGACGATTTCTTCAGCACCACAGTTAGAGAGTTCTTTCGCACCCTCCTGAGTAGATCAAAGCTGTTCCCGGTTGGAATAGCAGCATTAATTTCCACCATTGGAGCTGGCGGAGTAAGTCCAGAGGGGGATTTTCCCTCAGCTTTCCTCACTCGGTGCTAGTGGCGATGTCGAGCGTATCTTGCAAAGAGGACCGCCTCAGTTTTGGAAGCGGCTTCTTCATGTCCCTGGCTTTGGTGAGAGACTTTTGCCGGTGTCAGCCTATTGAAGAATGACGTCCTCGGTAGGGTTTACGGAGGAACAACCAATCTTCCGAAGACCGATCTTCTGGTAGGGGAAGCACTTTTGATGACTTCACCTGCAGGAGGAGTTGGGAAGGCTATCCATTTTGGGGTAGCCCCTTCAGATATCACGAGCCTCTTTACGGGCCCGTTTTGGTTCTTGCTCATTCTGTTGAAGACTGAGATGTTTGAGCTTTGGCTCAGCCTGTTGAAGACTGAGGCATCGGATTTGCACGGCTCGTTGAGAGGGGCCGTTATGGTTGCCAGTCGATCGAAGACCGACTTCTTGGGAGCTTCTTCCTGCGGCGCTGAGGCACCGACACCCACTGGTGGGAACATGGTCCCGAAGAACAATCCCGTAGTGGCTTGCGTAACTTGCCGCACCGGCATTGAAAATATAGAGGACTCGTTGGGCCGTAAGTCACTTCTCCAGTTGGGGCAGAGCGGGAGTTGCTGTTGCAAGTTGTGCAGTTGGAAGCCATTGATTTTTCTTCTTCTGCATAGGAATAAGACACTGAATCTTAGTACCTCGATTCCAAGGGCAACCATAGCGAACCGTGATTTTGTTCGCGAAACACGACACACGAAGTGTGTAGTGGAAAGAGGAAAAAGTTCTACCGGGCGTGCCAGAATCTGTTCACCGCCGGAAGACGGACCGGGACGTCGGGACGTCTGGCCTGAATCCTGGGGGCAGACGCTATTTGGATTTATCCGTCCACCTCTCCGAAAATGCCTAGTTGAATTATGGCACCGTCGGAGGTTTGGACGGATGCGGCCGTTGTAGCAGACTTTATCAGATTCCCCCTCATTTGTGAGGGGTTTTTGATTGTAGGGACGCTCTTCCCTGCAGGAGTAAGCCCCTGCAGTTAATTATGTTACCGCATCGCGATAACCACTTTCTTCTGCTCCGGAAGTTTACTTCGTGTCGTGTGTGTTTTTGTTTGTTTAGATTGCCCGTGGATTGTATACAGAGACTAGTTTTCGTCGTCGCCCGTAGGGCATGGATTAGTCCAAATTCGTATATTCTTAGATTTGGGTTTGGATTGATTTAAGAATCGTTAATCTGGTTTGAAATTAAGATTAGCTTAAACATATAAGCATTTGGGCTCGATTATTTTAGTTTAAGGACGTCGCGGTCCATTATCGCCATGTTTGAGGCGAAATATTAGTTTAAGGACGTTTCGGTCCTTTGTTGCCGTATTTGGGGGCGAGTATTAGTTTAGGGACATTTCGGTCCAACATTCCCGTTTTGGGAACGAATGTTAGTTTAAGGATATTTCGGTCCGTTATCGCCGTATTTGGGGCGAATATTAGTTTACGGACATTTCGGTCCGTAATTCATCTTGCGCGCACGTGTATTTGTTACGTGATGAAGTGAACAATAGGGATATAAAATGTGCCCAATTTGGGGCACGATCCGATTTGAGATATGCACGTCAATTTGGAAGTGCATCAGCGAAAAAAATTGTTGGTCATCGGGACCCGCCACCTCTCTGAAGACGTTGAGGAATTACAACGACATGTATCAGAAGTGTAGAGAGATGTACCCTTTTGAACCAAATCCCGTATTTGAAGGAAAAAGGGTTGTTGTGGACCTAAGAATCATCAGTCGTATTTGAGACTAAGATTACTTTAGGAGATATAGGATGAATATCATTTTGGATATCATCAATGGTGATATGGAATGTGCCCAATTTGGGTCATGATCCGATTTGAGGCATGCACGTCAATTTGGAAGTGCATGAGCGAAAGAAGTTGTTGGTCGTCGGGACCCGCCACCTCTCTGAAGACGTTGCGGAATTACAACGACATATATCAGAGGTGTGGAGAGATGTACCCTTTTGAACCAAATCCCGTATTTGAGGGAAAAATGGTTGTTGTGGACCTAAGAATCATTAGTTGTATTTGAGACTAAGATTACTTTAGGAGATACAGGATGAATATCATTTTAGATATCATCAATGGGAGACCACCAGTCATTTTTGAGACTAAAATCGGTTTGGGAAACCATGAGCCATATGAGCTCGGTTGATTTAAGGTTATTTTGGCGGCCAAGTGTGGGAGTTGGGGGTTCGGGTTTCAGGGGTAGCTTCCTAAGTGCCTGCACATCTCTCTATATATGCAATTTATTTTTCAGAGCTCTTAAGTCATTCCATATTCTATTTGATCATCAGAATTTAACAAAAACCCAATATCGGAAAATTCCAAGTTCATTTTTGAAACTTCTAAACTTCAATTTGGCCAAGGATTCTATCACTAATAGGTTTGTGGTCACTAACTAAATCTCAATTACATCTCCACAATTCAAAACATCCACTAAATATCATTCTAGAATTTTCCAAGATCACTAAACATAACTTGTTTAATTTAAACTAGCATAGGAGGTTAGGAAACTTACACAATTAACTAAAAGTGAGGGAATTACCTTCCAAGAGCAACTCAAGAAAATTCTAAGATGGTCAAATGAGCTCAAGACTAGAAATTAATCCCACCATGATACTTGTAGTGATGTGAGAAACATTATTTGTAAAGGGAATATGATATTTTGATGAAGTTTTGGGAGGGTTGTATGGTGGTAGAAAGGGTAGTGGTGTTAAAGAAAAGTGAACGAAGTGAACGATTGATTTAATGAGTTGAACGAGTGGAACGGAGACCAAGTCAAGTGGAGGAGGAGATGAGGAAGAGAAAGAAGATGAAGAAAATAAGGAGATGAGGAAAGCTAAGGAGAAATGTAGAACCTTCTCCCCCCCCTCTTGCTCAACCATGCTTTCTTGTCCCCACACATTTTTATTTCTTTTCCTTAAAAAAAAAACAAACAAAACAGTTAAAAGCAAACTAGAAAAAAATGAAACCATGGCAATAAATAGGGACCAATGTCACAATATGAAATGCTGCATGTCATGATACATAAATAAGGTTAATACATAATTAGTAAATTATCAATCAAGTTTAGCATAAACTTGTATGCAAATAATTGTATGAAAATTTATAAAAGCCCAAATCCAATAAGTGCTTCCATAATTAATAATTCATTTTAAAATTCCAATTATTTTTCCAAATTGTATGTATATAATTATACCATTTCATTAAAACTAATTTTCCATACTTTTATAATACTCATAAAATTTATTATTTTATTATTTAAATTCCAAAAATAATATTTTATATTTCTGAAATGTCACAATCTTCCCCCTTAAACAAATCCAGACCCCGAATTTAAATTTAAACCCCCCAAATATTAAAACATTTCAGTAAATCTATCAAATCAACGGGGCTCCGAAATCACGAATACGTAAAATATATCATAGCACAACACATGCGCATGAAAACGAGCGCAAAACTCAAAAATCGAAACCCCGTCAAGCGTCACACAACCATAGGATTTATGACGAAAATATAAGTTTCAAAATCTACTGTTAAAATCAAATATAATATAATCAAGTTTCAAAATCTGCTGTTAAAATCAAATATAATATAATTAAGGCTATACACACACACACACACACACACACACGCGCGCGCGCATCTTTAGGAAATAGTCTAAATAACTGAATAAAAGTGCATGCAAAATCTTTTTCAAATCGCCGTGCGATGTGTTTATCACGGCACAAATAGCGGACATTCATTTTATAAAGAAATAGATATATCTATACACGTTTTATTTAAGATATACGTCCCACCTCTTGAAAATAAATTGGAAGGGTTTTTCGTTGTAAAATTTTTGTGTCACTTATGAACACGTAGGAAAATATTGAGACTATAGCTCTTTTTGAAAATCCCTTCGGTAAATATCGATGCATGAAAAAATGCTCAGGTACTGTCCTCAGACCAGTCCTTCTCGGTTACTATATAATATAGTATATATCATAAAAATATGATGCTCGAAAAAAAATCAATCCCAATAAGTGTATACAAAAAATACCATGTGCGTCTGGTGCACACGGAAATCAAAACTAAATACAAGTTTTACAAATGTGCACAGAAGCAAAAACTAAATGCAATAGGTGTGCACAGAAACATCTGTCAAGTGCAACGGGTGTGCACGACAACAATACCAGGTGTATCTAATATGTATGAAGAATCTCGATTAAGTGCATCTGGTGTGCACAAAATCACATCAAGTGCTCCAAGTGTGCGCAAGAATATAAATTAAGTACGTCCGGTCCACACAAAAGTATCTAGTGCAGTAGGGTGCACGATAACGAAAATCAAGCGCACAAGGTGCACGAAAATATAAATGTAGTGCACTAGGGTGCACGAAAACCCGTCAATGCATCGAAAGCGTATAGGAATAATATCAAGTGTATGAATCAAAATCTGCGGTATACAACATGCACGAAATCAAAATCAAGTATACCGAGGTGTATGAAATCATAAACATGTGCAACTGCATGCACAAAACCCATATCAATGCACTGAAAGCGCATGTGAACTACACCGAGTGCATAAGTCAAAATCAAGATATGCATAAAACATAAATCAAATATAATGAATGTAATAAAAACAAGTCAAGTGCAACCACAGTGCACGAAAATATCAATCATGAAACCAAATCATCAGAACTCAAAAATCTAAAACAATATAAGCGTGATACTCGGATCACCAAAACGTAATTCGGAAACAAATGACATTGAGGTACACCTCCTTTAATGTCGAAAGGTGCCGGTGTACCCAAGCTGGCAGAGCAAGAATATCTACTTGCCTCCTGCCTACGGTCTGACGTCCTCTGTCTCTGGGGGTCCTTGTTTTCTCTGTGGATCTCCAATTCCATAATCTCTCGGCTCGACAGCCTGGTTAGGAGTAATGACGGAAACAGTCCCGCCTGACGCTTCTCTGAACACCTCTTGGCCAATTAATATGGTCACTCGTAATGTAGCACGCCAATAATGGCAGCCTCTGGCCCACTGAGTATGTGCGATACAACCGATCCTGGGTCTAAGTCTTATCGCTGAAATAATCCGGAAAGAACCTACCATGGTCTCTTCCAATATCATCCCTGCCGAACTTCCCGGAAGTTGGTACTCTTTACTTAATCCGTTTCTCGTTCCGGGACAGCTGCATTCTTATCATGACTTTCCTCTGGAAATGCGACCGTATCCAACACCTTTGCGTACATATCAAGCTTTTGGTATCAACGGAGAAGAACGACCCATTAAGGGCTCACATGAATCTCTTATCCACTTTCCTTCATTATCGTCCTAATCAGAATTATATCTTGATGGCTGCATACTGCAATTCATCCTCAGTTACGGTCAACCCGGAGTCTCTTGCAAGGTCTCGAAGCTAAGAATTCGCCTTCAACACTCTGTGGAAGACCATTGGACAATTACGTTCTCTGGAACTCGTCCAAGTCATCGGAGGAATACACTTGCTCGTCCACTCTCGATCGACTCACAACACGTCTGGGTGAGGCCCTTCTACTGAAGCTAGTCAACTTAATGATCTCGCATCGGAGTATCCTAACGAACGAATTATCCTAGTCACTTCATCCAAAAATGATCAGTGATCTTTGTCACATCCCTGCTCGAGAACTCATGTGGTTTCAGCTATACAAACTCTGGAGGCGACATCCGATCAATCTCAGCAACACCTGGTTCATCTGTCTGCACGGTAGACAGCACATCGATTTTTGGAGTAAACTGTACCTCAACGGTCCTTTCAATATGGTCGGCCTCAAGCGATGGCCCGATCATCCAGTGCAGATCCCGAACGCTTGTGTCCAACGAGAAATCCTAGTAAACAATAAATCAATACGTTCGTACGTCACCGGAAGAATATCATGGTCAGTCCTCATCCCTGACGAGCTCACTCTGAACGCATCTCTAGCCGCAACTCTCTCTGCTTGTGTAGCCAAGGTGACAGAAACCGCAATCAAATATCAATAAGGATAGATCATAGGAACGAATAGAAATACGGTGCCTAAGAAATGTACATCCTAAGGCTACTTAAGCGAAGCAGCGTATCGTAAGTATGCCGAACATACACATGATACATCACTCTACTTAAGCTACCTGCTCTATCAACCAAGATCAATCTACGTGACGAAAGTTCGGGTCTAACACCCCCTCAGCCAAGTCTAAGTTCCGTAAGGTCAAGCCTAGGTTCCGAAATATATATACGCTCTAGACTTCGCATAGTCAACCTAGATTCGAATCAAGGTTAAACCTAACGCTCTGATACCAAATTTGCCACGACTCGGAATTGGAACGTGACTGGCACTTGAATCACGTGAAGTCTATATGACCCCACTGTAACCCAAGTAAGCCGAAAGTCCAGAAATCTAAACCTTTTTAAGAAAATAGTGGAGGTGAAGTTTTGAAATAAAGGTATAATGAAATCAAGTTCTTTCTTTAAATGCATAAGCAATGTTATATGAAAATACGAGTGGCTTATATACTATAGTTGAAAACATTTTCGTCATTTGAAATTTGGGCAACACCTCCTTTGTAAATTTTGAACCAAAACCAACACATAGAAATAAAAATAGGCATCCCCAAGCGGGAGCTAACTCTTCGCCAATTGACGGAATCATAACCACACAATTAAATATATACGACGCCCCAAGGAGAAGATCAATCACAGAAAAGAAGATAAAGAAAATCAAAGTATCATCAAACCCAAAAGTAAAGAATAAATACATATCCGTGACTCTAAGTCCGAATGAATATACAATTTGTGGTTTCTAAGTCTACCAAATATACAGTCTGGTTGGTGGAGCTTTTAACTAGATACAACTGAATAAATATACAAATACAAATGGTGGTCACGATCCAAGTGTACCCCACCTACCAATGCAAATCACCTAGAGGAAGGTTATGTGCCCGCTAGCCGGTACTGATCCGAGCGGTCAATCCTGTAAGAAAACTGTGGCACAATGTGGGTGAGTTGCCAACTCATGAGTAGAAGACATCATCAGGTAGAAATCGAATGTACGACGATCTCCTAGGCTATACAGTAATATAATAATAATATCGAGTGGTAACAAGGGTGATAGTGTAAACATAAGCATAATAATACTAACACAATCGTGCCCGTGTCATAATTTGGTACTATGACATCTGTGTCATATATATGTGTAAAGCTGTATCATCCCACGTGTGTCCATCAACGACACACCAATCATCATAGAAACCTGAGTGCTCAGCATCGACACTCGAAAACATCATAAAAACTGTGTCCAGCAGCGACACATAAATTCTCTTATCTCGGGCGCCGTCTTATCGGATCGGCCCTTAAATCTATCTGATCACACGACTCCGGTCGGTATCCTCCGGATATCGGTCGAGATAAAACTATCACTGGTCGGTAGTGCTCCCCTGTCGGGCTCAACGTCTCTCTATACGATCTTCTTCCCCCGTGGTACCGTACCGGGTCCACCATGTACCCATAGACGGTGCCTCCTCTCTCCTCGAATCAAGTATACACATAGCCCAGAACTGAGAAAACTCATGGTAGACGCCACACATCATATCAAGAGAAACCGCGTCTTTAAAACAATCATAAGTTTTGAAAAATGTAACTGCGGTTTCTCAAATCCAGAAATCTCATGAAAACCGAAATCTCATAAGCATGAACCAATAATGAAACAATGAGTACAAGCACAGAATAAATCCTTAATTCATAACCAGTGTGTATATATGAGCGTGGCATTTAACTAAGTATGAAAATGCGATAACTGAACTAGTAAGTGTGATATGGATACTAAACAATAACTAAAAGCTACAGGTTACTAGATTATATGGCAAAGTAATGATTTCTAATGTGTACGTGGTATGTCAATTACCGATGATGAGTGTGTGAGCCGGCGAGTATGTGCGCGTGTAATATGTGCATCATCGGTAATGGTGTGTGTGTCCTAGCAGACGATGTCATCTAAGATAAAGAAAAGAGTGTATATGTACACCGCAAAAAGAGAATAATACGAGCATAACAGAAAAAGGAAAAAGTAAACGCAACAGTATAAAATACATAGCTGCTTATGAGCCATACAATTATAGTTTAAAATAATACGAATCGTTGTTTTTCGAAAATTAGGGGCTACAGTGTTTTTGAGAAAAAGATAGCATTTGAAAATCCGTAGCGTCTCTCTGGGGTTGTCATTTAGAAATACATAACGATTCGCTAATTTTGAAAATAGTTATGGCCCTAATTATATCCTAATATCTACTTAAGCGAATATAAAACAATAATTTTCCGAGTTGATACATCCATAAGTCGACGATCCAGCCTCATAGTATCATGTGTGGTATAATCCATCGTACGGCATCATCACGTCAAGAGCGTGGATCAATCATCATGTATATCATATCACGTACGGTATAATCCATCGTACGGCATCATCACGTCAAGAGTGCAGATCAATCATCATGTATATCATATCACGTACGGTATAATCCATCGTACGACATCATCAAATCAAGTGTGTGTGGCTCAATCATCATATACATCAAATCACATATGGTATAATCTATTGTACGATATCATTAAATCAAGTGTACGGGTCTATGGTCATGTACATCCTATCATCTCATCTAGTCACATATCATCACACGTTATATCATCTCAAATCGTATTATGAACATATATATCACCTAGTCCTTATATAATATAATATATCATATCGTATCATGCATGTCATACAACATAGTCTCGTGACATCATGTTCGGTCATATCGACTCATATCATTCTAACATGTCATATCCTCATCTTGTGATGTTATATCGAAGATATCCTCAAAGTTACATGTACACACACACACACACATACACACATATCAGTGTGTGTACAACATATATACCAATGGCTCAAGGCTAAGAACATAAGAGCTAAGAACAGACCTCCCTATGAGTACGCTTACTATCATCTATAGTCTCCTCGAACCCTATTAACTAAATATACATATCTAATATTTATATATTTAACTATATATAGGTACCCTAATATTACGGTTGTGGAGGTGCTATATGCCATCCACCCGACTTCCCCCATAGATATACATTTACTCACCTACTACCCTTACTCTAGCCAAAGTCGATGAACGCCTTGTCCTCCTTCGTCGCCCCGGAAGTCCACGCGAATATACCTACAAATTAAAGCATATCGTATCGAAATTAAAATCAAATCCGAACACCGATATGACAAGCGAAACATACATAGGTTAAAAACTATGGTCCACGCATGGACGAACAACCAAACAACTCTTGACGTTGACATACAAACGTCAAACGACCGAGTCAAGACTCAAATATCAAAAATCTAGTTTTCAAAAGTCGCAAAATGAAATCAGCAACTTGGAAAAACACTCCCAGATTTTACCCTAGGTGAAATTAGGACATTCTGCATATTGGATAGGCCTAGTTATAAGATGTTTGAGCTATGGATCAAACCTGGGACCCACACCCCTAGATCAGGCCATAAATTGCGGCCAATAAGGTTATTTTGGTGCCCAAGTGTGGGAGTTGGGGGTTCGGGTTTCAGGGGTTGCTTCCTAAGTGCCTGCACATCTCTCTGTATATGCAATTTATTTTTCACAGCTCTCGAGTCATTCCAGATTCTGTTTGATCATCACAATTTAACAAAAACCCGATATCGGAAAATTCCAAGTTCATTTTTGAAACTTCTAAACTCCAATTTGGCCAAAGATTCTATCATTAACAGGTTTGTGGTCACAAATTAAGTCTCAATTATATCCCCACAACTCAAAATATCCACTAAATATCATCCTAGAATTTTCCAAGATCACTAAACATAACTTGTTTAACTTTAAACTAGCATAGAAGCTTAGGAAACTTAAACACTTAACTAAAAGTGAGAGAATTACCTTCCAAGAGCAACTCAAAAAAATTCT
Source organism: Agapanthus africanus (assembly GCA_030015575.1). Lineage (NCBI taxonomy): Eukaryota > Viridiplantae > Streptophyta > Magnoliopsida > Asparagales > Amaryllidaceae > Agapanthus > Agapanthus africanus. The sequence continues at coordinate 718,695,755 of CM057337.1, forward strand.
AAGATGGCCAAATGAGGTCAAGGCTAGAAATTAATTCCACTATGATATTTGTAGTGATGTGAGAAACATTATTTGTGAAGGGAATATGAGATTTTGATAAAGTTTTGGAAGGGTTGTATGGTAGTAGAAAGGGTGGTGGAGTTAAAGAAAATGGAGGAGGAGATGAGTAAGAGAAAGAAGATGAAGAAAATAAGAAGATGAGAAGAGCCAAGGAGAAATGTAGAACCTTCTCTCTCTCGCTCGCTCAACCATGGTTTCTTGTCCCCACACAATTTTATTTCTTTTCCTTAAAAAAACAAAACAATTAAAAGCAAACTAGAAAAAAAGAAAGAAACCTTGGCAATAAATAGGGACCAATATCACAATATGAAATATTGCATGTCATGATACATAAATAAGGTTAATACATAATTAGTAAATTATCAATCAAGTTTAACATAAACTTGTATGTAAATAATTGTATAAAAATTTATAAAAGCCCAAATCCAATAAGTGCTTCCATAATTAATAATTCATTTTAAAATTCCAATTATTTTTCCAAATTGTATGTATCTAATCATACTATTTCATTAAAACTAATTTTCCATACTTTTATAATATTCATAAAATTTATTATTTTATTATTTAAATTCCAAAAATAATATTTTATATTTCTGAAATGTTACAACTCGTTTTAATATTTAAGGAGTCGTTATAATGATAAATCAACACAACATCCTCATTTGCCGCCGTACCTAATATTAATAATAATTGTGAAATTATTGAAAACTCAAGAAATAAAGTTATACACTCTACAACATTCACAACAATATTCAATATCCTATTTTAATTTAAATCCAGTACTTATGAATTTTACCTAACCCCCAAAATACACCAACTCTAACCCTCATAAAAACACTAAATTACCCTAACCCTACCCCAAAATACCCTAACCTAAACACTAAAAAAACCTAAATTATACTAAGCCTAACCCACAAAATATCCTAACCCTAACATTAAAATACCCTAACCCTAACCCTAACACCAACATACCATAAATTACCTTAATCCTAACAATACAATACCCTAACCAAAAACCTACTAATTAAAAAACCAAATTTACAATAATTTCAAATAAATTATTTTAAATTAAAACTCACTTATGAGGAAGACGGTTCGACCTCGACGAGGAAGGGATCGGTGTGAGCTTCGAAGGAGGAGGAGGAGGGAGGCTAGAGATCGACGTTGGAGAAGGGGGCTCAAGAACGGAGATAGGGCCCGGGTTCAAAGATGGGCCTCGGCTACGATGAAAGAGGAGGGAAAAAGAGAGATATGAGAGAGAGAGACCGAGAGAGAGAGAGAGAGAGTCTAATGTATTAAAGAGGAAAGGGGTGGGGCCATGCATGAGAATGTGTGCTAGTATATTATGTACTTTGCAAGTACGGAATATACTTGGCCAATAGAGAACTGGCTCTCTGTTTGTAGAATAGTCAAATTTCGCACTTTGCAAGTACGGAATACTTGGCCAAGTCTCTGGAAGTGGCCAAGTCAAATTCTGCACTTGCAAAGTGCGGAATAAGACTTGGACACATCTGAGGTGAGGCCAAGTTCAATTCCACACTTTGCAAGTGCGGAATTTGACTTGGAACTTTCCAAACTGGTCATCCTATACCGCGTCTACGTGTCACCGATATGATCCAAATGTGCTAAATCTCTAAATAGTTTTAAAAGGGGCCTAACTCCCTAATTAGTTTTTAATTTAAGTTAAATCCCAAATTTTTCAGAATGATGTTAACAGCACAAAATCACATATACAAATTACAAAAGGGACCACATAGTCTCTTGGTGATTCTTACATTGAAAATAACAAAATGACGAAAGCAATGATGTAAACATTATTATTTTAACGAGCGGCGTCGTGTGGCGTCGTGTGGCGCAAGAACTTATTGTCGAGGGTCAAATTTTCGCTTCGATGGTTCAAGCAATATTAGACATTAGGCATGAAAAGGCTAATTGTCATAAGTGACAATGTACGATTAAAACACTGGACTATTTTCTGTTAAGATCGGTACGCGTCTTGCAGGTGGCCGGCTTAGAGGTGGCAGAACACAGATAGTTAACTTTCAGGAGTCCCCATGTTCTTGTTGGAAAATGCAGGCCTATCACCTTCCTTGCTCGCATGTTATGGCAGCTTGTGCGTTTCGAGCGGTTGACTACCGTACCTTCATCGACTCACACTATTCCATATCTTGCTTGGCCTCCACTTGGGCACTCAATTTTTTCCCGATCCCTGATGAGGAGTACTGGTGCACCATACCGGTGTACATGTTGTTCCCGATAAGTCTTTATGAAGATGCAGGAATGGTTGACCTCCGTCAACACACGTTCACAATGATATGGATATGAGGCAAGATAAAACATCCAGTCAATATCGATGCACGAAATGTCATCAAGAGGGACACAACAGTCATATGTGTCCATTACGCGATAAAGTGGGTTCGTCGCGCTAATGCATGGTCATAGAACTCTATATTGTGGAGTTTCTGTTGATGTAAATTATTATGGGTATTAAGATAGAATGAAAATATGTATGAAAATTTTAGTAATATAGATAAGTTTGGAGATTGTGTTGTTATCTTGGATATTGTAGCATTGCTTAGACTGTGTTATGGATGTTGTTATCTTGGATATTGTAGCATTGCTTAGTAATCTTAGATATTTTATCATGGATATTGTAGTATTGTTTTACTTTTTGTTATCATGAATATTGTAGCATACACTTTACTTTTTTGTTATCATGGATATTGTAACATTGCTTTACTTTTTTGTTATCGTGGTGGTCGATTTCCTGTTGGCCAAGGTCATCGTGATGATCAGAATGAGCCACGAGATTATGATATTACACATCTGGGTCTGCAGATATCGACGCTCTTGACCTTACAGGCAGGGCATAGATTGGAGGCCATGTGGAACGGTGAGTCCGCATCCGACATAGAGTTCCGCAGCCACGATTACTTGCCGATGATACCACGGATAGCTGATATATTTATTAAGTGTGGATTGTATGGAGTTGGACTCATCGGCAGTATGCAGTTAGACCACGCTCTACTCACAGCATTAATAGAGCATTGGAGGCCCGAGACACACACATTTCATTTTCTGGTTGGTAAGATGACACCAACCCTACAGGACGTTGGTATACTATTGGGAGTTCCGGTGGATGGTCTCGCGGTGATCGATATGATAGTGCATGATTGGCCGACATTATGCAATCGGCTTTTGGGAGTTGTGTCGCCAGCGAGTCAGCTTTGTGGTTCACGTTTACGTCTGTCGTGGTTATATGATTAGTTTCATGACACCATCACCGAGGACTTCGATCCATATCAGATAGAGTGTTACGCTCATGCATACATTTTGACTTTGTTCGGGGGTCTCCTATTCCCAATTTCATCTGGAGATATGGTGTCGTTATTTTATTTACCATTGATTGCCGGTCTGACCAGAGATACAGCCGGATCATATAGCTAAGGCAGCGCGATCTTAGCATGTCTATATTGTGGCTTATGTCGTGCGTTGCATGGCACGGCGCAGATGACTGGATGTTATGTGTTCCTACAGATATGGGCATGGGAGAGACTACACATTGGATGCGCTGAGATCACCATCCCACGGATAGGTAGATCATCGATGGTCCTGAGGATCAGAGGTCTCCTTTCGGTGTTCGGTGGGCAGGTCGGCTAACATGGAGGAGGAACCCTTACTAGTGCCTTGACTTGTATCGTGATAAGCTGAACACGCTATGGGATGAGTTTGTGGCGTGGCAGCCTTACAGATATGAGCATGTCGCGCTTTTACCTTCTCTGTGCACGTCACATCACCACCACTTGCCATGATTGACCACGGCACCACTCATACACTTCATGGTTGTCGAGTACTACTATCCAGATAGAGTACCGCGCCAGTTCGGTTCACACCAAGACATCCTACCCGATCGAGTTTTCGATGCCGGGTTGCACAGGATAGATGCGCAAGGCAAGTCCAGGGAGGACTGGAGACACGGGTATATGCCACACGTACACAGGTGGGACTTGGACAGGTTTGCACTCGTCATTAGAGAAGATATCCCCGTGTATGATCTTATACGCCGTGTCAAGTACATGAGTTGGTATATCCCGAGAACTTGATTGTACATTGTCACGCCCGAGCAACGATATGTTATTAGAGGAGATATCCCTTTATTTCAGCCCACAGCTCCTTCGAAAGTTAAAATGGTATGTTATTTTAGTTGTTTGTTTAATGTTGGATTATTATCCTGTACGATTTATAAAATGTTTATACTAAAATGCACATTGTTTTTTTTTCAGGTTTGACATATGTGGAGGTTGTATGTATGGCATTGAAGACTATATGGAGTGATGCGGCAGATGCGTTGAAACAATTCACGCATGCTACGATTGGACATTTTCGAGGCATAATGTATGAGGCAGGTGAGGGTCCCAGAATTGAGGCGATGATAGCAGATCCCATCCATGACCAGCGGAGTCGTACATATCGATTAGATAATCAAGCAGGTCCTAGTGTTCCCCACTGAAGACGCGAGTATGAGGCTGATGAGGAGGATGAGGCGACGGCGGATGAGGCGGCAGAGGCGGAGCACGATCTTGATATCGTCCCTGTATCGCATTTAACTCAAGTGACTCAGGGTGACATAGCAGCACCATCGCAACAACCCCCAGCTGACGTAGCAGGTCCATCGCAGCAACCCCCACAGAAGAAGAATAAGAGAAGATACTGTAATTTTATTTAAAGTTGTATGATATATTATTTATGAACTTTGTATGGTTGTGTGGTTGTGTGCTTATAGTCTCTAGTTTGTATGGTCGTGTGCTTATATTTTATGTGATATATTTTCTATTATGTAGATCAACCTTTCGATGTGAGACTTTTTTTGGAGCCGAGTGTGGATTGTATTACTCTGGATTGAAGATTATTATGTATTTATGGAAATAGATCAATATTTACAAAGGAAATGTTGTCCATTTTATTTCAGAATTTATCAGTTATTAAAAGTCATCATAAACTATCCGTGTCTAACAATTGCTTGAAAGGAAAACAATTTTTTTTGAATCTAGACTAAAAAAAGGAATTCGCTAAGGGAAGAAGCATCAGCTCAATGTCAAGGGTGGAGGAGGTGGTGAGGGAAAGGAATCAATTCATTGGAATGGCTGAGTAAATAGAGATTTCTTCAGTGAAGAAAGTTTGTGGGATTTCCCTCAAGGGAAAACGCTATCCCTGATAGCGTTTTTGCCTTAGAGAGAACTAATTCTCCTCAAGGCAAAAACGCTATCTTAGATAGCGTTTACCATCAAGGGCAAACGCTATTCTCAATAGCGTTCTTGCTATCCCACCAACTGTCACTCCCACCGTTTTTCTTCTAACGGAGCGACCTTTCGCCATGTTGTCTAGACCCAGAGTCATTTTGGGAATTATTTTGGTTTTGGGATTATTTAGAGATTTAATTTATTTAATAAGGTTATTTAGGGGAAAAATAGTTTTGATCTACATAAATCTCCATCGAGACCATCTCTATCGAAGCCCTGTCGAGACTTTAGACGACAAACCCTCTTCGATCAAGTATGCCTCCACGTTCCTTTAGATCTACAGAAATCAGAGCATGAAAATGAAGGAATGTCCCTCGGCTCTCCTTTAGATGCGTCAGCATTCATATAGTGTCGATTGGGGTATGGCTGAGGACGCCGATGGCCGGATCGGGGCTGTTATCATGACTATGAGAGGTTAAGATGTCCATTCCTACTATCGTAACATGATAATGGAACCAATCTTGGTCTCCGACTAAGTCAAATTTGGTGCTCATTGTACAAGGGATTTAGACGTCCATCCCTGCCCTTATGCTGCAACTCCGAGATTGGTCTCGATTTAGGCAAGGTGATTAGCTCCCGTCCGGTCTGGTAATAAACGACCGAGTGATTTAGACGTCCATTTCTGCCTTCGGGTTTTGAGAGAAGGCCGAGCGATGTAGCCGTTTATCATGATTTGGCTTGAGGCCCACTTTGTAGGAGATTTAGATGTCCATCTCTGCTTCTGCACTTGATCTTCAAGATGAGATCATGATCCAAGGGCTTGAGGGTTTATTATTATCGTCAAATCAAATGTAACTATAACCTAAATATTTTCAATAATTTGATGGCTGGATGACTATTATCTTTGATGTGTTATTTTTCAATATTATTAATGCAACCTAGAGGTCTATTTATATTTTTATAGGAAGAATGTTCTCTTCTTTTCCAAATGATGGCCCATCTGTCGAGGAAGACAGTGTTTTCGCTGATCTATTTGTCTTTAGTGCAGATCTAATTTTAGAACGAACAAAAGCAGAAACTACTACTACAGAAAAAGATAAATCTCAACTAAACACAATTAATCATAAATGCTAACGGTATAAGCATTCAAAAGGAAATTACCATAATTAGAAACTCTTCCCACATGCCAGATCTGGCAAAAGAATATGCCCCCTTCTCATGAACAGCACTCACAATAGTCCATGCTTCCACTTGCTCTTTTGTCCAAATACCAGGCGTACACGGGTATCTATTACCAAAAATGTAAACCTTAACTTAGTAACTCATTTATGCAAATCACAAATAATGTTCAATGTTATATAATCTAAAGAGATTCAAAAAAAATCACCCTTGAGCGGTATCTGAAATCCCCCATACAAAAGTTCCAACCTTTTTTTGTGCGCAGTTTTAGAATTTGTATTGGTGGTGGTGGTGGTGGTGTTGGTGGTGGTGGGGGATTAATCATTTTAGTAAGTAAAGTCTTTCACTTTCACTTTTCAGCAAGGTGCTCTAAGACTATAGAATGTCAACACTGCACCATTCCTCTATGACATTCTTAATCAATTTTTCCAATTTCTACAAATGGGTCCTTTGGTTTCTAAGTATTTCTTCTGTTTTATGCTTTCATTCTCTGCTTTTAATTTGGAACTTGAATGCAAAATTACGATTTTCACTTTGGCATTTCATCGGTCATCTTGAAACCCAATATGAATTCATGGTAATTTTTGGGTTTGACCAATTGGGTTCCTATTTTTCTCTACAAGACATCGTTTTACAAAAGCAAGATCTAACACCCAGCTTGCAAATCTTAAGAACACAAAGCCCAAAATTTATATATATATATCAAAAATCATAGATTGCACACTGACCTGTGAGAGAGCTGGAATCTGCCCATTTTGTATGGGGTTATATCAAAAATCATAGATTGCACACTGACCTGTGAGAGAGCTGGAATCTGCCCATTTTGTATGGGGTCAAGAGAGGCGATGCTGCCAGTTTTCTCTTTGATTTCTTTGGAAGAAGAGAGAGGGAGAGAGGAGAGAGAGAGAGAGAAAGAGAGAAGAAGAAGAAGAAGAAGAGAAATTGTGTAAAAAGAGTTGAGCTTTTGTCTTCAACAATGGCTGCCTTGCCTATTTGTAGCTATATATAAATTAGTTGCTGAATGATGCTAACAGCCCAAAATCACATATACAAATTACAAAAGGTACCACACGGTCTCTTGGTGATTCTTAGATTGAAAATGACATAATGAGAAATGTAATGATGTCAGTGTGCAAAGTTAGATCTTTAAAGCCATAAGGATTTTATTTAATTTAATTTAATTTAATTTTCTTTTTGCATAACCAGAGAAAGCAGTGCAAATGGTTCATGCAAAAGATACTTAAATACATTATAACATGCTAAAGGACAATTTTGCATGCATGCAAGCTTCCACAGTCGCGAGGCAAAGCAACTTTATGCTGTAGATACTTAGGAATTAGGGACATCTACTACACATATACTATTTTTGAGAAAAATTATGAGTTGAGGGAGTTACCCATTTCCGTTCGGTCCGGTCCGGTTTGAACGAAATGATTTTCAGCAAATCGAACCGCACCATGAGACAAAACCGAACCGCATCAGTCGGTTTGGTCGGTTTTCTTCGGTTCGGGTTATTCTTGCTCATCCCTAGGTACAACTGATTGTTTTATATTTAAAACTAAGATATATGAATCTTAAGTATTTAAATATAATTACTGGAGCTTTCAAAAGGCTTTTATAAATTTTCATAATTATTTAATACTTTCGATGTTAGAAAACGCTTTGAAAATGTTTTCATATAGTTAAAAATCATTAATACGATTTTTAGGAATTACTGGGAATTTAAAATGAATTTTTAGAAAAGAAAGATTGTAAGGTATTTTATATACGAGAAAATCTAATTATTTTCGTCCCAAATTTTATCCTAATTTGAAGATAATATCAAAATAGATTTTCTAGATTTTTCCCGTATTTTCACAGTATTTTAAAATTTTTTTAGTTATTTTTTTAAAACCAAATTCGAATTATAAAACTGTTTTAAGAATTTTTTATTTTAAAAAAGTATATAGGGGGAATCAATCGGGCCGTCGAATCCCAGATCCAAAGGTGTCACAACCCGAAATTCGGATGTGACCGGCACTTAAATTGTATGACATCTAAAGATGTCGACACAATCTGAGTAAGCCAAAAACCAAGATCAAAACCCTTTTTGCGGAATTTAGAAAATTTTAGTTTATAAGTAAAAGGATGAAGTAGTATGTCGAATGATTTTAAGAAATGATATCTAAACAACTAATTTTTAGCATTTAAAATGTTCGACAACACCTCCTTATTAATCATTAATAAAAGCAGTTATAAAGTGTTTAAATAATTTGCATCCCTAGTTGGGAGCAAAACAACGCCGAACGGCGGAAATCAATACGCAATAAAGATACGACGCATCAAGTAAAGAATTTCATGCATACATAGGGAAAACATAAATTAACACAACTAGACGATCTCACTCAATCGAATTTAAAACATATATAGACATATCTCGTTCTAAGTCAAATATACAGGGTCCGATGGGGAATTGTAGATCCAATGTACATATACCAAAATAGGAGATTACTACGTAGGTAACCCATCTACCAAAATAAGCGATAAAAGCAGACACGTGGATCCTCACTGCTGCTACGTGTTCACGCGTCTCCTGCAAGGAACTGTGGCACAACGGAGGTTAGTTGCCAACTCAGTGAATAAACTAACATCGAACAGCTGATAATGTAAGTATGACGAACTAGGGTTATCAGCAATCATTATAAGTATAATGTATGATTGTTAGTTGTATGTATGCCCTAGATGCCAGTATTGTACAGATGATGTATATTATATTGGATGCTTGGACATATATAGAGATGACTTTCTTGCTCGATATGATAGTATGCTATCTGGTTACTCTTTATCTTAACATGTATACTAGTCTCTTTAAACTGTCTTGTAGTTACATGTTGGTAAAGCCTTTAGGATGTGTACTTGACTACCTGGACTATGATGCGGATCATACTAGTGGGGACATGGTAGTCTATAGGTACATCCTTCAAGGTCCCTAGTCGTGGGTGTATCGAGACGGGGCATCGATATACCAGTGTAGACTAGCGTATACGCTTCTCGACCCATGAGATGGGCGATGGATGATCCCATATCCATTGGTGTTTGACATCAGAGATGGTATACGGGTGCTCAGTGGAGACTGGGTACACTGGACGGACTCGCCGAGAACTCCCAGATGGTATTATACCTCACGTCAGATGGCAGTTCTCAGGTGACACTTGTGCAGGTTAGTCTGTAGACCCGAGATCGTCATAGAGTCTTGTGTGATTCCCACCGTGCTTTGATCTCCACCTTACCACGTCCATGAGGGCGTGCAAAACGGTGGTCTTTGGGTACAGTCCCGAGTCACATGGAGGCAATGAGCGATAGGAGGGGTTTCGTCTCTCCCGGTATTGGGGGTTGATGTTGCGCTGTGCTCGATTGGCCGTAACAGGGAAGTCCCTGGCCAGGGCTGATCAGAGATTTGCTGGTAAGTGTTACCAGTAGTTTCTCGACCCGTTATGAGCCTCACATCGGCACGACTTATCGGTTATTGGGGTCTGACGTTTACCACCCCTAGACTTGATATGCGACATATCAGACGAACAGACCGGACTGTACGGTAAGTGTTGCTGGTTGGATTCACAGGAGTGTGAGCGGGCTAGCTCGTCGATCTTCTGATCGCTCAACACCCGGGTGGCCGTTACGTTTAGCAGACCGCTTGCGGCTTGTGGGTGCTTGATATGATCATCACCTGCTACCGGCGTATTGACGAGTCTTTAGAGTCCTACACAGAGGTTTCCTGGCTCAAGCGAAACGAAATAGGAGCGCATATGAGATATGTGCGGGACCGAGAATAATGCGTGTATGTGATACCGTATTTCATTCTCGCGATGAATGTTTCGATTGGTTGTATGCGATATAACCTAGTTATCGAATCAAAGATTGATTCGATAAGTCGATTCATTTGATACTAGTCGGTTATGTGCGACATGACCGGATCATTGAATCAAGTGTTGATTTAATGATTTAATGTATAATTATATATTTGATATATTACTTTGCATTAACTAGTATTGGTTCATTTTAAAAGGATTTTCTCACTTGAAGTGCACATTGTATATGTGATATATTTTGTGTGCACTTGATTGTATCATGTTTGATGATACATACTTACTTGGCTTTGTGCAAAGAATTAAACCATGGTTATGATAATGGTTAGGGTTTTGAGTTATTCACTTATTTATTTATCCATTCTTTTATGAGAAATAGATAAAAGAAAAACAAAATGGTTTCTTTTTTTCATGAAGCTTGTTGAAGCTTCATGAAGCTTTGACTAAAGTGACCATTTTGTCTTCATCCTTAACCCTAACCATTCCTACTAACCATGGTCTATTCTCTAACCAAGGTTAGAAGATGATAAGTATTCATTTTATTATTCTTTTCAAGAAGAACTTATCATATTCTATCTTCTTCATCATCTTCTTCTTCAAGAAAAATCTTGCCACCATTAATGGCATCTTGAGCAAAAGTGTGAGAAATCCAATTCTAAAGTGAACCCACCTCCTATTTCTTCACCCTCTGCCTCTTGCCAAGTAGTATAGGGTGTTTTCTTCACAAGTTTCACAACTTGGTGAAGTTGGAGCTTGATCTTGTGTAACCTCGACGTAGATCATCTTCGGCATCGTAGCCGACGACTAGTCCGCTCATTTCTCCGATGAAGCCGATGCTAGAGTCCGAGATCCGACTTGGACAGCGAGAGGACGTCTACGTGGAGCTAAGGAAGTGGAGAACCGGATCTACAAAGGTTGTAGCTTCTTACTTTTAGTTAAGTTGTTAACTAGTTTCTCTTTTCGCCTAAAATTCTAGTTAACGATCCGTATTAGAGTTTCTCGGCACTTGTAAAATTTGAAATTGGTATGGTTGATGCCTTGTGAGACCTCTTGAGAGTGCCTAGGAACCCTACAGTGGTATCAGAGCCTAGCTAGATCCTTAGGCGATGCTTAGACGATATTTGAAACCCGATCGAACCCGAAACCCTATTTTTTTCACGCTCTCTGGACTTTTTTCAAAAACTGGGTTTTTTCCATATTAAAAATTCTTTAAAAATTCAGCAGGGAATTCTAAGAATTACGGTGCAAATTTTTCCAAGAGATGCGTTCAAAGAGCGGCGGAACCGCGGCAGAAGCCTGGCTTCTGCGGCGGTTCCGCGGCCATATGATGACATCATCATTCGCTTTTTGCACAGTAATTCCTACTTTATGATGCTGAGTTTTCTGGGAATTTTTAATTTGACTCAAGAGTTGAGTGTTCTGGGGTTGCATTGGGAATCGTTGATTCGATCGGATTATTAAACTTCGTCTATGTGTTTTTCCGGATAAATTTAGAATATGTTAAAAAGTTCGACCGGATATAAATACCCAACTTTTCCCCTGCCGAAAATTTTCCAAGTGTTGGATTTTTCTGTGGTTTAAGGACGTTCTGAGTAGTGCAAGTAACGCGATGGTCCCTCTAGAAGACAACAAACCTTAACTCGATTATGTGACCGTCTTGAACTGCCCTTTGAACCTTAGGGTTTGGGGCAGTACGGCGTGCCACATGTGAGGCGTTGGCTTGACCCTTCTACGGCTGGACCGTTGGTACTGAGGCATGAAGTGAACGTCTTTGAACTTATTTCATGTGTTGAACGGTTTCGGGAAAACTTGGGTGTTCGAATGTTCGATCGGAAAGTTTAATATTTTCTATTTATCCGGAATGGGATACAATAATTGGAATTCACAAACAGTTATGAGATAGCTGAATGAATGTTATAAATCTAGCGGTTTAGTCTCACTTGATATTGAAAAGAGTTTTCGATAATGGGACTAAAATGCGAGGTTTATAATTGTTAGGCATGTGATGTCTAAGTATTTCATTTGATTAGGCATGTGATGTCTAAAGAGGTTGCGGATTCCAACTGTTGTAGTTTTACACTTTTTTCTGTGACCGTAAGTGTAATATGTGATATCGCCGGTTTCGTTGCTAGGGGTGTAAACGAGCCGAACTCGAGCCAGCCAAGCTCGGCTCGAGTTCGGCTCGTGGTTCTTTTTGTCGGCCCAAGTCCGGCTCGTTTAGTTAATCGAGCTAGAGATGCTCGGCTCGAGTCCGGCTCGATTAAATATGCCCAGCTCGTGTTCGGTTCATTTATGGCCCATTAACTAAACGAGCCGAGTTCACGAGCCGAGCTCAACTGAGCTCGTTTAGAGCTCGTTTGTGAGCTCGGCTCGTTTTCAGCTCATTTACTCATATTAATAGTATCTTCCAAGAAAAACACATAATTAACAATAATGCTTTAAAACTCAGGGTTTTGAGATATGGAAAAATTAAAAAACATTAACATCTAGGATATTGAATGGGTCTAAGTGCTGGGTTTTATATTTATCTCAGTACACTTTATATACTGTCATTTAATTGAATTAATTGTTCTGAGAGTTGTATAGAATCTGCTATATATTACATATTACTGTTTTTTTTCAAACTGTGTAACCCAGCCGAACCCGAGTCAATACCGAACGAGCCTGGCTGAGCTCGAGTCCGGCTCGTTTAATAAATGAGCCAGGCTTTCTGGCTCATGTCCGGCTCGTTAATAAATGAACCGAATTTGAACGAGCTGATACCGAGCCGAACCTTAATCGAACCCGAGCTGGCTCGTTCAATTACCACCCCTATTCGTTGCTATATGTCAACGACAATTGGGATGCGCATATTTACTTACGTTGATGACTTGTGATGTTATGTGTTGCTGGATATGTTATATTGGATCGTCGTGTTTGAATAGCCGGGGTTTTTTATGTGAGATGAGTGTTTTTCATTTTCATTCAAGTAAAAACTTGTATATAATATTCTTTTATTGGGGCTCTTCCAGGTTGCGGAAGTTGTCACCTTTTGTATATTATTTACTTTTCCGCACTAGGATAGACCCAAGGAGGGGAGCACAAGTAACCGGGTTCTAGGGTCCAGTGGGAGACCATCTCGAGGAGTCGAGTCCGGGTCTCCTAACCCTAGAATTGGTAGGGTTGCTTGCCGCTCTCGTAGGGGTCTAGGGGTGTAGGATTGGCTATTCATCACGACCGTGGAATCCGTGTTTTATACTGGCTCGTATTAAAAACACGGGCGTCCTAGTATATCCAATGTTTCATATGTTTCTTCTGCTGCGATATCTGTGATGTGATCATGTGATGTTCTGTGATAGATACAGTATATAGTATATATGATATATTATATAGACGTTACTTATGTTTTGCACTCGCACTAGCCCTGCCCTGCTCTGTCGTTAGTTACCTAACCTAACGGTGCACGAGGGGACATCCAGGCGAATGCGGATGGCATAAGTGTACGTCGTATTTATCTGTGATGTTTAGGTGACTTAAATGATGGGACTTCATTAATGTGATTAATGAAAGAAAAGAAACCTAAGATGTTGTAGAATCAAATTTTAAACAAAACAGGTAGCTACAGTTCTTGCTTTGCACAGCGGTATATGTGATATATCCTGCACCTTATTCGATGAGGAAAGGACCGAGATCCCTTCACCGGGAGTGACTCCTTTAGCAATAACTGGCAGATGCTACACACTCGGTTTGTCTTTTGATAGCTTCTATAGTTTTTGCTCTGCATAGTGATATATATGATATATCCCGCAACTCATTCGACGAGGAAAGGGCCGACGATCCCTTCACCGGGAGTGACCCCTTTAGCAAAACTAGAAAAGCCTCAAAATCACTCCATTTCAAAACTTCATTTGATTCTACAACGATATCAAGTTCATTACGCAATAGGTTTTCAGAAAAACCTGTCGTAGCCCTCCGTCATTTCAGATAAGTAGTAGTTAGTATTCGTGCTACGTTTGTTGGCCTGCGTCAAGGCGTAGTGTGCGGTAGCTAACTAGTATTTATCTGTTTATGCATATGATGCAGATTGGATTAGGGTAGTCGTGCGACTTTGTTGGCCTGCGTCAAAGGTCGTACGGGTGGATTTAATTCAATCAGGAAATGACGGGTTGAACTTGACTAGCGCACTATGGTTTGTTGGCCTGCGTCAAGGTCATAGGACGCTAGGGGAAAAATATTATCGGAAATTTCAAGTGTTGAAATTTGCAATGAGATTGCATACCTTCTATGAGATAGTTGGATCCCGATACCCACTGCGAGTAAGAGTTACTCCTGGGAGAGTTTTACACATTGCAATTAGCTGATCAAGTAGGTGTCTAGAAAGGTGTCAACGGGGTTACGCCTCTGGGAAAACGAGGTTTACATTAATTAGGTTCGTGCGAAAGCACGGAGGACCTCCCTCAAAGTACCGACACTGGCCTGGCTGAAAGATTGGCGAACTTGTAGTGTGTAATTAATCCCGGCTAGTCTTTCCTTTTAGGGTTTGAAGGAAGATTTGATAAAAACAGTGGGAGCCATCCTGATTAGATAAGATAATAACCAATCTGATCTTGCAAGAGCATATGCTAAAGTGTTTTCTTCTCTCTCTCTCCAGGTAGCGACCATGTTATGCCTTAATCAAGATAATAATATGGATGTTTGACTGAACCCGCATGTTATACTGTGCTGGGGAACGTTGGTTCCGTTCTTTCTTATAAGAGTTATAGGAAGGAACATGATATAGGGGAATACCAGGATTCCCATGCCACCCGATTGAAGAAAGTACATGGTGATGCATTTTCTTCGGGTGTGTTCGTTACAGAGAACTGTTTCTCCATTTGCTCTACGTCCTGGGTATTAGATACCGGGTCAGGATCCCATATATGTAATCAGTTACATGGGCTTAGGAAAGGTAGAGAACTTGGAGAAGGTGATAAAGACATTAGAGTTGGAAATGGTGCAATTGTTGCAGCTAAGACTGTCGGGGAATATCACCTTGTATTACCAACTGGTAATACATTGGTTCTGAACGAATGCTATTACATGCCGAACCTGATATGCAACATTATATCGGTTTCTTTGTTGAGTAAAGAGGGATATAATTTTGTATTACAGGACAATGTTATGAACATTTTCCGTAACCAAAAGTTGGTTGGATCAGGCACGTTGTGCAATGGCATTTATGTTCTAAATCAATCAACAGTTCTGAGCATAACAAACACACACAAGAGGAAGAGTTCTGAACTGAACGAATCCTTCTTGTGGCATTGTAGACTAGGTCACATCAATGCGACACGACTAGCTAAGTTGCATAAGGATGGATATTTAAATCCGTTTGAATTTTCATCTTATGACACTTGCCAGTCATGTCTCAAAGGCAAGATGACCAAAACTCCGTTTACGGGACACGGAGAAAGAGTTACCGAACTCTTGGGACTGATACATAGTGATGTATGCGGTCCCTTGTCTACACATGCCAGGGATGGTTCTTCGTACTTCATTACATTCACTGACGATCTCTCTAGATTCGGATATGTGTTCCTGATGAAACACAAATCAGAAGCTTTTGAGAAATTTAGAGAATATAAACAAGAAGTAGAGAACCAAACCGGAAAAAGTATTAAAATCCTTCGATCTGATCGAGGAGGTGAATACTTGAGCAATGAATTCCTGGACTTCCTAAAAGAGAATGGGATTCTCTCTCAGCTGACTCCTCCATATACACCACAGCACAACGGTGTATCAGAACGGAGGAACCGCACCCTATTAGATATGGTGCGCTCTATGATGAGCACAGCTGAGTTACCTATTTCCTTCTGGGGATATGCACTGGAAACAGCTGCAGACCTATTGAATATGGTTCCCACCAAATCCGTGCCAACCACTCCATATGAGATATGGAAAGGAAAGAGACCGTGTCTTAATTATGTTAAGATATGGGGTTGTCCGGCATTTGTAAAAACGCAAAATCCGGACGAACTCGCGGCAAGGTCCATTCTGTGTAAGTTTATTGGATATCCCAAACATTCGCGCGGGTATATCTTCTACCACACCGAGGAACAAAAGGTGTTTGTTTCTCGACATGCCACCTTTTTAGAAAAGGAATTTCTTGAAAAAGAGATTTGTGGTCATGAGGTAGAACTGGAAGAAGTTCCAGCTACAGAAGCTACAACAGAAGATATGGTGGAACCAGAAGATTCAGTAGCTCCCAATGAACCTCAGCCTCTCCGCCGATCTAGTAGGGTTCCTCGCCAACCTGAGAGATACTACGGTTTTCTCATGGATGGTGGGAGCGAGGATTGCATCATGGAGGATGATGACCCAACTAGCTTCGAGCAGGCCATCACGAGTAGGGACTCAGTGAAATGGCTGGATGCAATGCGGTCCGAGATGGAATCCATGTACACCAACAAAGTATGGACTTTGGAAGTTGCTCCTGAAGGGTTAAAACCCATTGGGAGCAAATGGATCTTCAAGAAAAAACTTGGTGTAGATGGGAAAGTGGAGACTTTCAAAGCTAGACTTGTTGCAAAGGGTTTTCGTCAAAGACCAGGTGTGGACTATGACGAAACCTTTTCTCCAGTGGCTATGCTTAAATCCATCCGGATCATGCTTGCCATCGCTGCATATCATGACTACGAAATCTGGCAAATGGATGTTAAGACCGCCTTTCTAAATGGTGATTTAGAAGAGTGCGTGTACATGACTCAGCCAAAGGGCTTCGTAGACAGTGGGAGCAGCGGGAAGGTGTGCAAGCTGCTTAAATCCATTCATGGATTAAAGCAAGCATCGCGGAGTTGGAACATCTGCTTTGACGTCGTTATCAAAGAGTTTGATTTCGTCAAAAACCCAAATGAGTATTTACAAGAAGGTGGCAGAGAGTAAGGTTGTCTTCCTCGTATTGTACGTGGACGACATACTCTTGATAGGAAATGATATTCCTATGCTGCAATCGGTCAAGCTCTTCTTATCACAAAGATTCTCAATGAAAGATCTTGGCGATGCCTCCTGCATATTGGGAATTAGGATCTATAGAGATAGATCCAAAAGGATATTGGGATTGTCCCAATCCAGGTACATTGACACCATACTAAAGAGGTTTAGTATGGAAGAATCCAAGAGTGGGAACTTGCCCACGATCTCTGGAGTCACTCTCTCCAAAGAGATGTCTCCCAAGACTGATTTGGAGAGAGCTCGCATGCAAGGGATACCCTATGCTTCGGCTGTAGGCTCTATCATGTATGCGATGCTATGTACCAGACCCGATGTAGCATACTCACTAAGTGTAGTGAGCAGGTATCAAGCTGATCCTGGAGAGAGTCACTGGACAGCTGTGAAGAGCATTCTCAAGTACTTACGAAGGACTAAAGAGATGCTCTTGGTGTATGGTAACGGAGAACTCCAAGTGGAGTCCTTTACCGATTCGAGCTTCCAGAGTGATAAGGACGACTCTAAGTCGCAGTCGGGATTTGTCTTTACCCTTTACGGAGGGGCGGTTAGCTGGAAGAGTTCCAAGCAGGAAACCGTGGCAGACTCGACGATGGAGGCTGAATACATCGCTGCCAACGATGCTGCCAAAGAGGCTGTCTGGATCAAGAAGTTCATTACTGAACTTGGAGTGGTTCCATCCATTGAGCATCCAATACCTTTGTATTGCGATAACAATGGAGCAGTGGCTTTGGCCAAGGAACCTAGGTCCCATCAGCGATCCAGGCATATTCTGAGGCGGTATCACCTGATCCGGGAGATAGTTGATCGCCGGGAGATCGAGGTCAGGAGGGTTGACACGAAGAACAACACGGCGGATCCACTCACGAAGGCCATTCCCCAGATACAGTTTGAGAGACTCTTTGGGATGCTCGGTATGCGATACTACAGCAGCTGGCCCTAGTGCAAGTGGGAGATCGTTAGTTGTATGTATGCCCTAGAGGCCAGTATTGTACAAATGATGTATATTATATTGGATGCTTGGACATATATAGAGATGACTTTCTTGCTCGATATGATAATATGCTATCTGGTTACTCTTTATCTTAACATGTATACTAGTCTCTTTAAACTGTCTTGTAGTTACATGTTGGTAAAGCCCTTAGGATGTGTACTTGACTACCTGGACTATGATGCGGATCATACTAGTGGGGACATGGTAGTCTATAGGTACATCCTTCAAGGTCCCTAGTCGTGGGTGTATCGAGACGGGGCATCGATATACCAGTGTAGACTAGCGTATACGCTTCTCGACCCATGAGATAGGCGATGGATGATCCCATATCCATTGGTGTTTGACATCAGAGATGGTATACGGGTGCTCAGTGGAGACTGGGTACACTGGACGGACTCGCCGAGAACTCCCAGATGGTATTATACCTCACGTCAGATGGCAGTTCTCAGGTGACACTTGTGCAGGTTAGTCTGTAGACCCGAGATCGTCATAGAGTCTTGTGTGATTCCCACCGTGCTTTGATCTCCACCTTACCACGTCCATGAGGGCGTGCAAAACGGTGGTCTTTGGGTACAGTCCCGAGTCACATGGACGCAATGAGCGATAGGCGGGGTTTCGTCTCTCCCGGTATTGGGGGTTGATGTTGCGCTGTGCTCGATTGGCCGTAACAGGGAAGTCCCTGGCCAGGGCTGATCAGAGATTTGCTGGTAAGTGTTACCAGTAGTTTCTCGACCCGTTATGAGCCTCACATCGGCACGACTTATCGGTTATTGGGGTCTGACGTTTACCACCCCTAGACTTGATATGTGACATATCAGACGAACAGACCGGACTGTACGGTAAGTGTTGCTGGTTGGATTCACAGGAGTGTGAGCGGGCTAGCTCGTCGATCTTCTGATCGCTCAACACCTGGGTGGCCGTTACGTTTAGCAGACCGCTTGCGGCTTGTGGGTGCTTGATATGATCATCACCTGCTACCGGCGTATTGACGAGTCTTTAGAGTCCTACACAGAGGTTTCCTGGCTCAAGCGAAACGAAATAGGAGCGCATATGAGATATGTGCGGGACCGAGAATAATGCGTGTATGTGATACCGTATTTCATTCTCGCGATGAATGTTTCGATTGGTTGTATGCGATATAACCTAGTTATCGAATCAAAGATTGATTCGATAAGTCGATTCATTTGATACTAGTCGGTTATGTGCGACATGACCGGATCATTGAATCAAGTGTTGATTTAATGATTTAATGTATAATTATATATTTGATATATTACTTTGCATTAACTAGTATTGGTTCATTTTAAAAGGATTTTCTCACTTGAAGTGCACATTGTATATGTGATATATTTTGTGTGCACTTGATTGTATCATGTTTGATGATACATACTTACTTGGCTTTGTGCAAAGAATTAAACCATGGTTATGATAATGGTTAGGGTTTTGAGTTATTCTCACTTATTTATTTATCCATTCTTTTATGAGAAATAGATAAAAGAAAAACAAAATGGTTTCTTTCTTTCATGAAGCTTGTTGAAGCTTCATGAAGCTTTGACTAAAGTGACCATTTTGTCTTCATCCTTAACCCTAACCATTCCTACTAACCATGGTCTATTCTCTACACCTAACCAAGGTTAGAAGATGATAAGCATTCATTTTATTATTCTTTTCAAGAAGAACTTATCATATTCTATCTTCTTCATCATCTTCTTCTTCAAGAAAAAGCTTGCCACCATTAATGGCATCTTGAGCAAAAGTGTGAGAAATCCAATTCTAAAGTGAACCCACCTCCTATTTCTTCACCCTCTATCTCTTGCCAAGTAGTATAGGGTGTTTTCTTCACAAGTTTCACAACTTGGTGAAGTTGGAGCTTGATCTTGTGTAACCTCGACATAGATCATCTTCGGCATCGTAGCCGACGACTAGTCCGCTCATTTCTCCGATGAAGCCGATGCTAGAGTCCGAGATCTAACTTGGACAGCGAGAGGACGTCTACGTGGAGCTAAGGAAGTGGAGAACCGGATCTACAAAGGTTGTAGCTTCTTACTTTTAATTAAGTTGTTGACTAGTTTCTTTTTTCGCCTAAAATTCTAGTTAACGATCCGTATTAGAGTTTCTCGGCAGTTGTAAAATTTGAAATTGGCATGGTTGATGCCTTGTGAGACCTCTCGAGAGTGCCTAGGAACCCTACAATGATAACATGTGAAAGCATGAATATGTATTAACTAATCGTATTAAAACAACATTGAAATATCATTAAGTATTTCCGATATCATAATTTTTCCAAATAAAGCTTATTTTTCCGTATCCAACATCGACACAAATCTTCTGTTTCTAACAAGTATCGTTCCCCGAATGATCCTGTCAATCAATAACATGGGTCGGTATCCTTCAGATATCCGCCGTATTTCACAACTATCTCCGGTATCGAGTATCCTTGCTAGGCACCCCGCCTCAACTGCGGCTATCCTGCCCTTCGGTCCCGACCGGGTCAGTTCCCTCATGGGAACTGAATAAAGCGGCAAAGAAATACAAAAGTGGAGCATCACATGTCCACACGTGATTGGGCATAGGGACACGTGACCTTCCATTAGCAAAGTTATAGGCGTTGAGATACACAATTTGAGATGGGGTCACGTGCCAGCACGTGATAGGTTCCTGAACCCTTTGAACTAATAGAATTGAATTCTGATCAAAAGGAGTCACGTGCCTATACGTGATGGGCCTTTAAACCCACTGAAAGGAATTAAAAGGTATAATAAAACAACGGGAAAAAAACCCCAATGGGGCATCACGTGCCCACACCTGACCAGGGGTCACGTGCCGACACGTGATGAGTTCCCGAGTTCTTTAAAATAACAGAATTAAATTCTGGTTAAATACTTAATCAGTGAGTCACGTGCTACCACGTGATAGGGTCTTAAAACTCTCTCAGTTAATGGAAAGAAAACCCTAAATGGGGCATCACGTGCCCACACGTGACAGGGGGCCACGTGCCAACACGTGATGGGTTCCTAAGATCTCTGAACTAATATAATTAAATTCTAATTAAATGGTCAATCAGTGGGGTCACGTGTTAACACGTGATAGGCTGTTACACCTTCTAAACTAATAGATTTAAATTATAATTAAAGGAAATAAAAAACCATAATACTTCCCTAGATCTTTCCAAACAAAAATATTGTGCTCTGTAAAGTGGAGCACCGTTGGATTAAAAATCCAATGGTGATTAAAAATCACCAATTTATAGAAAGATTCTATACAAGGAAAGATTTTCCTAAAATCTGCCAGGAACAACAAATAAAATATCTTTTGGATTAAAAATCCAATGGTGAATAAAATTCACGGAGTGATCTAACAGATCATGTTGGTTATAAAATCAATAAAATCTTTCAATGAAAGATTGACTAAACAAACTGATTCTTTTCTTTCTCCTATAAATAGGAGCCAAGAAAAGAAGAAAAGAAGACAACAACAGAGAGAAAAGAGAAGAGAATTTAATTCTCCAGAGAGAAAAGAAGATTTCTTCAGAAAAGAAAGAAACCGTAGGTAAGAGAGAAAAAGATCATTCTATAAGCTCCCATAACCCTATAAGAGAATTTAATTCTCAAACTAAGAGTTTAACTCTTTTGAATAAGAACTTAATTCTTCCTTTGGTTGAAGATCTGCAGAAGCAGATCTCCCCATAAGTTGAGAATTTAATTCTCATCGGGGGGATTATGCCATGCAGATCTAAAACCTAAGGGAGGACTTAAGTTCAGAGAATTTTATTATCCCACAAAGCACATAGGAATTTAATTCCTCCAACAAAGATAGGGTTTAACCCTTAAACTAAGAACTTAGTTCTTCTTCATAGTTGAAGATCTGCAGAAGCAGATTTCCCCATAAGTTGAGAATTTAATTCTCATCGGGGAGATTCTGCCATGCAGATCCAAAACTTAGAGGGAGAATTGAGTTTAAAGAATTTAATTCTTCCAAATACATAGGAATTTAATTCCTCTAAATAAAATTAGGATTTAACCCTACAAAAGAATTTAATTCTTAAACAAGGGGCTTAAACTTTTCATGCACGTAAAAAGATCAAGTGCCCAATATGATCACGTGGCAACACGTGACCCTCCCCTCAATGGTCAAAAAAGAATGATTCAGATGGGGTCACGTGCTCCCACGTGACCCTTGGATAAATTCCTCAAAATAAGGAGAACAAAGCCAAGTCAGGACAGATTTTGGGCGCCTTACGTGTCCCTACATGTTTAACACTTATTTGAATATTCTGAGAATAAAATAAAGGAAGCTTAGCCCAATCCTAGGGCGCCTCACGTGTCCTCACGTGAGCACTTCATTTTTTTAGTGTTTAACACTATTTTAAGCACTTCATCCCTAGTGTTTAACACTATTTTAAATGCATAACGTGGGAACATGTGATCGCCAGATATGTGCTAGTGTTTAACACTATATTCAAACCAGTCTTAGCCCAAATTGGCTAAGTCTTCCAGAGGCAAGACTCCCCTTTGACTGAACCTTAAATACATTCTTGTCCTCCAAAATTAATCATCTCATATGGTATACGAGTGCTCATCACTCAATAAAAGACAAAAATATTGTTAGAACCCGGCTCATGCTTAGCATTATAAAAGGGAGGCTGAGCCCAAACAAATGTTCAGCAGCTCAAACAAAGGTCCAACATTTTAAACCTAATTGGACTTAGCCCAAGTTGGTCATAAGTGATCAATTCTGATTTAACTGAGCTCATGTGCTCATAATCTAATTAATTCATCTTAGTCCCAAATTGGACTACAGATCTCCCAACCCACATCGGTTTAAGGGTATATTTCTTCACTCCTCTGATATTTGTCGTTGCAATCCTTCAATGTCTTTAGAGAGGTGACGGGTCCCGACAACCAGACATTCCATGGACTGTGGGGTCCTTAAACTCATGGACTATGATGTCCTTCAACTTTACGGACTATGGGGTTCTTAAACCCATAGACTATGATGTCCTTAAACTTTATAGACTATGACGTCTTTAAACTATGGACTGTGGGGTCCTCAAGCCCATGGACTATGATGTCCTTAAACTTTACGGACTGTGGGGTCCTTAAACTCATGGACTATGATGTCCTTAAACTTTATAGACTATGACATCTTTAAACTATGGACTGTGGGGTCCTTAAGCCTATGGACTATGATGTCCTTAATCTTGGACTGTGGGGTCCTTAAGCTCATGGACTATGATGTCCTTAACCTTGGACTGTGGGGTCCTTAAACCCATGGACTATGATGTCCATAACCTTAGACTATGATGTCTTTAAACTCCATGGACCGTAATGTCCTTAAACTAATGGATCACAATATCCCTAAACTAAACAATAGAGCCCAAATGCTCTTTTGTTGGATTTAAATGGTCCCGTTAAGTTGATCTTAGTCTAAAATTAGACTAACGTAACCTTAACAAACGTTTAAGTTGATCTTCGTCTTAAATGAGACTAACGTATCTTTAAACCCAACCCCAAACCCAAATCTAAGAAAATACGGATTTGGACTAATCCACGCCCTACGGGCGACAACATAAATTAGGTCTCCGTGTACAATCCACGGGCAACTAAAAATAAAACAAACACACACGACACGAAGTGGCCATCTGGAGAAAGAGAAAGTGGTTACCACGATGCGGTAGCGTAATTAACTGCAGAGGCTTGCGCCTGCAGGGAAGAGCGTCCCCACAATCGAAAACCCTTCAACGAGGGGGAATCTGACGAAGTCTGCTACATCGGCCGCATCCGTTTAAACCTTTGATACATGGTGCCATAAATCAACTTGGCATCTTCGGAGAGGTGGACGGATAGCTCCAAATAGCATCTGCCCTCAAAATTCAGGCCGGACGACCCAACGTCCCGGTCGTGTCTTTTCGGCGGAGAATAGATTCTGGCACGCCCGGTGGGACCTTTTTCTCTTTCCACTCCACACTTCGTGTGTCGTATTTCGCGAACAAGTCACGGTTTGACATGGTTGCCTTTTTATGTGAAGTACTAAGATTTGGTATCTTGCTCCGTGCAGAAAAACAAAAGATCAAATGGCTTTTAATTGCACAAGCTGCAATAATGGCAATAACTCTCATTCCGTCCCTGCTGGAGGAGTGACCTACGGGCTTCAGACGGCCTCCCTTTTCACAATGCAGGTGGACCAGGTGACGCAAGCCACCACAGGGCTATTCTTTGGGACCATGCTCCTACCCATGAGCTTCAACACACCGCTGCCATCATAAGAAGCTCAGAAGAAGTCGGTCTTTGATTGGCTCACAACTACTGCGGCCCCTCTCAACGGGTTGCCCAAACCAAGCGCCTCAGTCTTTAACAGATTGGGCCGAAGCTCTAATGGGCCTGTGAAGAAGCTCGCGATACCGGAAGCGGTTATCCAGAAGAGGATAGCCATTCCTGCTCCTGAAGTCGCCAAAGCGGCTTCCCCTGCTAAGGAGTCGGTCTTTGCAAGACTGACTGTTTCGGCTCCCGCCCAAACTAAGCAATCAAAACTTCTCCTCCTGTGCGAAAGTCTGCTTTTGATAGGATGGCCGTCCCCACTCAACGGACGTCAGTCTTCAAGAGGCTGATACCGGTGAAACTTGACCAAAACGGGGGGCATGATGAGGCCACCCCCGTGACTGAACCAATACCGTCTGCGACACATGCTCGACGTCGTCACTGGCGCCGAGTGAGGAAAGCTGGGGGCAGCTCTCCTTCTGGACTAACTCCGCCGGCTCCAATGGTGGAAGTTGATACTGCTGTTCCAACTGGGAACAGCTTTGAACTACTTAACAGGGTGCGCGGGAATTCGCCAACTGCCGTACTAAAAAAGTCTTCTCCGCCTGTTGAAAAGATCACAAAAGCGAAGCCGGAGCAGCCCCCTCAGCGGCTGTCCTTTAAAATTTACAAGGTCTGGCGTCAGGTCCAGGACTCCGTGGTAGATCAAGACTACTCCCGCCGACAGAAAAAGATAAAGGTTCGGCAAGTAAAAGACCACCCTGTCATACCGAAGGAGATGTCATCTACTCGGGTTTCCGCTGCAACGGCCCCCTCAAATTCGACCGCCCACAAAAGGAGAAGGCCGGAGAACATCCCTACGACCAATCTCAAAGGGACCGAACCTAAACGTCCTAAGGCTAGGGGCATGATGGTCCACACTGTTTATATGGCATCCGGGAAAGAGGATAGCCGTATCTCTACGGGTCATCAACCGCTTACGCCATTCATGACAAAAGCCCAGGAGCAGCAACAGAAGCTTCAGGAAATACTAACGCAAATGGCCGCACTCACTGGGCCAAAAGAAAGCCCGGAGGCGTCATCAGAGCAGCGTCATGAACAGGAAACCGATGATGACTTCCTCCTCAGAATCCTCGAAAAGGACAGAGAAGCAGCGGAACAAGCGGCCAATATAAAATGAATGGCGCTTCTCTTCCAAGACATAGTCGGGATGATAATACAACCGGATCCTCCGGCTGAAGACCTTTCGATTGTCCTTAAAGATGACAGAGGGGAAATATCGAACTCTCTTCCGGCTTGTTCGGTAGCCAAAGAGGAGACCATCTCAAAAGCCGCCCTGAATGATTACATCGCTCAACAGATACGAGCTCACCAGGTGAATGAAGCGGCCGGTCAGATTGTTAAGACTGGACGACCCTATCCGGGTTGGTACGACCAAATAAAGTACCCGCCGGGATATACGATCCCTAAATTCCATGTATATAAGGGGACGGGAAACCCGCACCAACATGTTGCTCAATTTAGAGCCTTGTACGGTAATACTGGAGGTGATGATAAACTACTGCTCCGCCAGTTTGTTGGCAGCTTTTCGGAGACAGCATTCGAGTGGTATTCGGAACTCCTGAATGACTCTATCAAGAAATTTGTAGAGATGGAGCTGCTATTCACCCAACGTTTTGCGAGCGCTAGCGAACGTACCCCAATCACGGCGCTGATCAATGCCAGGGTGAAGCTGGGAGAAAATTGGGTCCAATACGCGATACGGTGGCGGAATCTATGGTCGAAATATGAACAACGCATCGAAGAGGATCCTGCAGTGGGCATGTTTGTGGGAACCCTCGATCCACAAGCGACCATATCCCAATTCATGATGTTCTTCAAGCCGACCACCTTCCAGACCTTGATTGATAAGCTGACCCAAATGGACCGGATGGGTCATAAGCCTTCCTTTTCAAAGACAGAGCCACGGAATGAAAAGGGCAAAGGGAAAGCGACTTATGTCGCCAATGCTCAACAACAGCCGAACAACTTAAAACCGGTTGTTTGCCAAAGCAACGTGCGTCCACGCCAATCCTTCAAGGAGAGACTGGGACGTCCCTACTCGTTTCCGCGGGAGAAATCAAAGAGACTGTTCGAGCTGGCAGTATGCAACAGGCTCATCAATCTGCCAGATCCTAGACGTCCGCTGCAGCCCGACGATGCTAACAATCCCAATTACTGCCCTTACCACCGAGCAGTAGACCATCCGATCGAAGATTGCTTCGTCTTTAAAGGCTGGATTGAAGACCAATACCAACAGGGCAAATTCTCATTGTCCGAGAATTGGAAAATAAGCCCGCCTCAACCGCACGCTCTTAAAAGGGGGGACACACCGGGGGCATCAAGCTCTTTTGTCAAAGAAGCTCTATGGGAGGTCGCTCTTTCAGCCAAAACGAAAAGAATGCTGAAGGATCTCCAAGCATGCCCTGTGATCAGGTGGAAAAATCAGCTAGAACCTGAGATCATCGAGGGAATGCTGAAGTCGCGCCCGACGCCAAAAATTGGTAGCGATAATCAAAACGCTCGGGCCCAGCCGTCAAAATCTTTGAAGAAAAAGAAGAAAACCAAAAAGCCCGTGAAGCCTGCTGACAAGCGCACGGACCTGCAAAAATACATCGACGCGCTGGAAGAATATAACCAGAAGGTGCGAACCCCGGTCACGCTCCAAGATTTTCTCGACCACATCCTTGAGGACAGAGACAATGACAATGATGGGGGAGAGGACTCGGCAGATGAAACTGAGGGCTATGTGGCAAGCCGCCATATGATCTCTCACTCATCGATGGATGTTGGAGAATCACCTGATGCAAAGAAACTAGGGGAACCGGAATCAAAACCCTTGGAATTGTCTGACAAGATCATCGACTTACTGCTGAATGAAGCCCGTCAGAAGAGCAAGGATGATCGAGAACGCGAAATGGCTATATTCGAAAAGGCCATGAGTCGGCGTCAATTTAAAGAAGTCATGGGTCATGAAATACCCCAACCAGATCAAAGCACTTCTGTCGCCAGCAAAAGCAGGTTCAAGACGAGGAAAAGGTTCGCCAAAGCCATATCGATGGGAATGAAGCTGCCGCCCTCCGAAGGAAACACCCCTGAGGGGATACACCTTGACGAAGGGGATGCACATCCAAATTACTACTTATACCATCGAAAGACCACGCACCCTACTGAGGAATGCAACGCCTTTAAAAATTGGTGGCAGGAATACGTTGCTCACCGACAGCAGTTCAAGCGGATGAAGTGCAAAACTCGTCGAGAACAAAGGAGCACGACAGATGAGCGCGGAAGAGCTGCCGGCAACTGTCACATGGTTGACAGCAGGGGGTCGCAAGTTCCTACCTTCGGAAGCGATTCTGATGAAGAAATACCCCTTGGCCCCCTCTTCAAGGAATCTACCTCCGAAGCAGAAGAAATGAAGACCTGTGAGAACATCTAGCCGCGTAATCCCACATTACCTGAAAAGAATCTCGGACCCACAAACCAGGGATTGAACAAAAAGGATAAAAGGAAGGAAAAAGTCCCCGAGGATATTGCTCTCGACGATCGAGTTGTCAAAGAGCTGGCAGCCAAGGACCCGCCCAAGAAAAACAAGGTGGATTATAACGTTCTAGCATACCTGAGAAAGATTCCCTCACAGTTGAGCATTCTCGATGCCCTTCTACTATCTAAAGAGGCGTGAGATTCCCTAATCAAAGCGTTACAAGACCCTGGACAGTTTCAAGCTTTCCTCGCAGAAGAAAAGATGAATAACGAGTTGAAAGAAGTTCACACAGCCGACATCACTTTCAGCGATGAAGATCTCCTCCTCTGGACATGCGAGCATAACTGTCCCTTGTATGTCACCGGATACTGTCATGACATCAAGATAGGAAAAATCCTGGTCGACAATGGGTCCTCCGTCAACCTTCTCAATGTAAGGATATTGAAGGAGATATGCATGTGCGTTCAACACCTCGCTCGGGATAAGATCACTATCTCCGGGTTTGACTCTCAGTCATCGCGGACCCTCGGGTCTGTGATACTGACGTTACGCTTTGGGCTGCTCGTCACTGATATCATGTTCCAAGTCATTGACGCCAAGACTTGATACAACGCTTTGCTCGGCCGGCCTTGGTTACACGAGTACAACATTATCCCTTTTACACAACATCAGTGTATGAAATACTTTAAAGATGGTCTCGAGTACACTGTGACGGGGGAACTAAACCCATTCTCCGTGAATGAAGTCCGCAAATATGAAGATGCCAAGTACTTCCTGCCAGATTTCGAAGACACAGAAAGATGCCGTAAGCCAGAGAATGAGCAAAAATCTATCACTACCATTCCGGTCTTCGGGAGTGATACCGAGGAGGACGAAGAGATAGTCTATTCCGGGCTGCCCCAATACACCAAGCCGGGACCGTCCATCCCTATGTTGGTTTTCGGCAGTGACTCTGAAGACGAAATCAATGCAGTATTCTCTGCTCGGCCATCAATACAAGCCTTCGCTGGCGATGATCGAAGTTTGCAAATTGCCATGGTTCCACAAGAGCATTACAAAGAGCTCGATGCACTTGATACCTATAGTGTGCAGAAACTGCAGACATTCTACGTCTCTTCCAGTCGAAGAGATGAAAAGGCGATCATCTTTTATCAATCCACGGAAACCAAAGTGGAGAAAGAAGTCTAGCATGGTGTCGATTCAACACTCGACAGACTTCAGCCCATCCGACTGCCCAGATACTACACAGAAGGATTGAAGAGGCTGTTGAGGCTCCAAGGCGTACACCTTAAGCAGACTACGCGACAAGCTCAGTTCTATAATATGATCTGGAACGTCCCCGGAACTCAGCGAAAATTGCCCACCGGAAGAATGGAAACGATCGGGCTTGGATACAATCGATCCAAGAAACGGGAGCGAGTCCATGGCAGTTACGTCATACATGACTTCGATGAAGAAGGAGATGTTCCGTTAAAAGACGCTAACCCTGAACCAAAACGAGGTCCCGCCATGAAAATGCAAAATCCGTCGTTTGAAGAACAGATGGACAAGATTCTAAGGGAAGCGGGTCAAAAGGCCCGGGATGATCATAACCGCAAAATGTCCATCTACAAGAAAGCCAGGACGCAACGCCTCCTTCAGCAGGCTACCGATAATGATGATGCCTTTCGTTGCCAGTCTGTCATACAGAAGACCCGATGCAAAAACAAAAACAAACCGAAGAACGGAAAAAACGTTCAACAGCAACGAAGCGGATCCAAGAAGTCACGCGATCGAAAATCAAGCAGCCGAGATTCGTCTCTTATAAAGAAGATGAGTCGAGCATATTCATTTCCCCAAGAAAAGACAAAGAAAATCTTCGACCTCGTCATGAAACATCAGATGATTACGCTCCCGGAGTCCAAGCACCTTGATCGAGCAAATGAGGTTCATCACTTAGACTATTGCTCGTATCACCAAGCGATAGGACATCCTATTGAAGACTACTTCACCTTCAAAGACTGGGTTGAAGACCGGTATCAACTCGGCAGCTTCGCTCTATCTGACAGTTGGAGGGTAAGTCCGCCACAGAAGCATGAATCAAGAGCTACTTATGCAATGAGAGTAGAACCAGATCAACATCGGTCTTGGAAATGATCTCGTACCTGTCACGCGATAACGCTATCAGAAGAAGAACCCGAGAATATGGATGACCTCTCTTGGTGCATCGAAAACGAGGAAGATGAGTTGATTTCAAAATTTCCACCGGCGCCAAAAGAGCTGGAAGACGGGATACATACTACTGCAGATGACCTCAGAAAAATCGACTTGGGAACGACAAACGACCCACGGCCAACGTTCGTCAGTGAACTGTTGTTTGAAGAAAAGGTGGCTACGCTCAAAGACGTGCACATGCAGTATAAAGACTGTTTTGCATAGAACTATTCCGAGATGCCTGGATTGGATCCAGAAATAGCCGTCCACAAATTGGCGATATCTCCGGACGTCAAGCCGATCAATCAAGCACCGAGAAGAATGCGGCTCGAGCTTGAGATGAGCATCAATGCCGAGGTCAAGAAGCTAATCGACTTCGGCTTCATTCAAGAGGTTCAGTATCCTGACTGGATCGCCAATATCATCCCAGTGATGAAGAAAAATGGGACGGTGCGCATATGCGTAGACTTCCGGGATCTCAACAAAACTTGCCCGAAGGACGACTTTCCTGTACCGGTCACCGAGCTGATGATAGATAATACGTCCACTCACAAAGTTTTCTCCTTCATGGACGGCTCATCAGGATACAATCAGATAAAGATGCATCCCGAAGACCAGAAGCATACCGCTTTCCGGACCCCTTTGGGTATATTTTGCTACAAGGTGATGCCCTTCGGTCTAAAGAACGCCGGTGCCACCTATCAGAGGGCCATGACGAAGATTTTCGATGACCTCATACATGAAATCGTCGAATGCTATATCAACGACCTCGTAGTTAAAAGCAAATAATACGAGGAACATTTAGAGCATCTGAAGATCGTGTTTCAGCGCCTTCGAAAATACAACTTGAAGATGAACCCTCTCAAATGCGCGTTCGGTGTTTCCTCGGGCAAGTTTCTAGAATTCGTCATCCAACACCGAGGAATCGAGATAGACCCGTCGAAGATCAAGGCGATCATGGAAATGCCTCCGCCAAGGACTCTCAAGCAACTGCGGTCTCTCCAAGGAAAACTCGCGTATATCCGGTGATTTATAGTCAATCTCTCCGGCAAGTGCCGTCCTTACAGTCACTAATGAAGAAGGGAACCCCGTTCATCTGAGATCGCAAATGCCAAAGCGCACTAGACGAAATCAAGCAACACCTACAGAATTCGCCAGTACTTGCCGCTCCCGTTAAAGGAAAACCTCTCGTCCTGTACACAACAGCCCTTGAAGGTTCCTTAGACGCACTGTGGGCACAAGAGAACAACCAAGGGAAGGAGAAAGCCCTCTACTATTTGAGTCGAGTTCTCCTGGGGGTAGAAAACAACTACCCCCATTGAGTAAACTGAATGGCATTGATCTTCGCGATAACGAAGCTCAGACACTATGCGTTGGCACATGAGGTCCATCTCATATCAAAGGTGGATCCTCTTAAATATTTGATGTCAAAGGCCATATTAACGGGACGGCTCGCTAAATGGGCTCTACTCTTAATGGAATTCTCGGTGACATACCGACCCCTCAAGGCAGTGAAAGGCCAGGCCATCGCCGACTTCCTTGCTGAGCATCCGATACCTGCCGACTCTCCTTTGAACTGCGAATTCCTTGACAAGCACACGTTTGATACGATCGACGGGGAGAGAAGAGAGAATGATACCTGGTGGGAATTCTACTTCGATGGAGCATCTTCCATGAAGAAGCGCAAACAAAGCACCCCCTTAATCAAATCAGGGGTAGGCCTCATCTTCGTGACCCCACAAGGAAGGATAATGCGCTTTGCCTTTTCCTTGACAGAGCCGAGGACGAACAATGAAGCCGAATATGAAGCTTTGATAGCAAGTCTTGAGATCGCTGTCGATATAGGAATCGAAAACCTCCTCATATACGGAGACTCCCAGCTGGTCATTAGTCAAGTAAACGGTGACTATCGTACAGTAAGAAAGTGCAACAATTGCTGGCTCAAATTCCTATCTACGCCCTGGAAAGTATACCGCGTGCGGAAAATAGCAAAGTGGATGCATTAGCCAAACTCACTAAAGAACTGGCTGACGAAAACCTCGATGATGTAAGGATCATGGTACAAAGCCGTCGGGTTCTTGCACCGGCAGAAATATCTCCGGAATCGTCTGAAGAAAAGGAAGCGACCAAGCAAACAACCTTACAAATAAAAGGTCAGGAAAATGCTAAGGATTGGAGAGAAGTCTTTATAAACTACTTCAAATCCCGACGAACACCTGAAGATGAATCCTCAAGACATCAGCTCATGAAACGAGCTCTGTCTTTCACCTTTGTCAATGATATTCTGTACAAGAGATCGTTTGACTCTCTATGGCTAAGATGCCTGGGGCCAGAAGAAGCAAAGAGAGTCGTCCAAGAAACTCACGACGGACTCTGCGGTTCTCATCAAGCCGGGCCAAAGATGAAGCTGAAGATCAAAAGGATGGGCTACTATTGGCCCACGATGATCCAAGACTGCCTTGAATACGCGAAGCAGTGCCACTCGTGCCAAATTCATGGGGACTTTATCTACCAGCATCCAAATCCACTACATCCAATGGTTGCTAGCTGGCCGTTCGAACTGTGGGGAACCGACATAATCGGGCCCATCGATCCAGCATCGTCCAGAGGACATCGATTCATTTTGGCGACAACTGATTACTTCTCCAAATGGGGAGAAACAGTACCACCGAGGGAAGTGAAGATGGAGAATATTCTCCATTCTTTTAAGACACATGTCATCTATCGGTTCGGCACTCCACGACGGATTATCTCCGATAAGGGGCCGGCCTACAGAAGCCATAAAATCAGTCGGTTCGCACAACAGCATAACAGAGACCGGAGATACTCTTCGGTCTATAATCTCCGAGTTAACAGTCTAGCTGAGGCTTTCAACAAGACCTTGACGAAGATCGTGAAAAAGACGGTGTCCAAAAATAAAAAGGACTGGTACGAGAGACTGCATGAAGCTCTCTGGGCATATCGAACTACATTCAAAACGGCCACAAACACAACGCCGTATGCATTGGTATTCGGCACAGAAGCGGTACTCCCCCTCGAGATAGAGTTACCCTCTCTACGAGTGGCGGTTCACTATGAGCTAACAGACGAAGAAAATGCTCACCTTCGGCTTGAGGAGCTCGACGCCCTTGATGAAACCCGGCTCATGGCGCATCAAAACCTGGAGGCTTATAAAGCAAAGATGACGCGCTCATACGAGAGATTGACTAGGCCGAGAACATTCCGCCAAGGCGAACTCGTGCTAGTGGTCAAAAGACCCATGATCCCTAATTATGCCAAACGGGGGATATTCGAGCCGAACTACGAGGGCCCATACATCATAGACAAAGTCTACTAGGGTGGGGCTTATTTGCTCATGGATATGCATGGCGAAAGACCCTTCAGGACAATAAACGGTCGTTTCCTAAAAGAATACTACGCCTGACGAGTCACGGCCTAGGTCAATGATAGATGACGACGCCTTTGTCCGCTCGCTGTCTTCTTAAGCCTAAAGTCTATAAGTAGTAGCCGGCAAACGGACCGAAACGACCTTAAACTAACGACGGACCGAAACGTTCTTAAACTAACGATGGACCGAAACGTCCCTAAACTAACACCTGACCGAAACGTCTTTAAACTAGTACAAACCCGCGGCATCCCTAGACTGACGTGGTAAAAAAAAAACGGTACGTCCATAAGCAAGATGCGCACGGATGAAAACCCGAAAGGGCTCCATGAGTAAAAACAGCAGGGCTATCGGCGAGCTTGTAAAAATCCGAAAGGGCGCAATCTCGTTAAAAGACACTTGCAAGGTCCTCTCAATCTTGTAAGGAGAAAACTACCTGTGTGAGATCCTTACGACTCACAAAAGAGCGACACACTTAGGGATCCCTACGATTCCTAAGGAGAAATTACACTTACGAGATCCTCACGACTCGCAAGGAGAACCCTCTTATGAAACCCTCACGGCTCATAGGATTCAAAAACCTTAAGTTACAGGGGCCTTAACCTGTTCTTAAGCCATTACAATCCCCAGATTTCCCTACGAGCGGTTCAATATTGACCCTTGTATATAATCCACGAGCATAAACAAACGTTTCCTCTTCATATGGCGAATGATACTTGTAAGTCCTCTCGACTTATAAGGAGAAAACACTCTTGTGAGATCCTTACGACTTATAAGAGACCATACACTTAGGAATCCTCACGATTCCTAAGGAGAAAATGCACCCGCGAGATACTCACGACTCGTAGGGAGAAATAGCTTTATGAGACCCTTACGGCTCGTAAAGTCAAAAAGCCTTAGTCAACAGGATCCTAACCCTATTTGCCGAGCCACCTTTGTTAAAACCGACAAAGGCAAATGATGATTCGCTCCTGGCAATATCCCAGTTGTAGCGATGCTGATACCTAAATCGGTATCAGATCCCAAGCTTCATACTCGCGGCAAAAGTCAGCGAGCCATATATGCATATAATAGCCGAAATGATAGGGCAACTTGCAACAAAATCAGCAAGTAAAATATATGCATATAAAAGCCGAAATGATTAGGCACCGCGAAAAATAGCCGAAATGATTGGGCAATCGTGACTTTCGCGATATAAAAAACAAAGGCTGAAATGATAGAGCATCGCGGAAATATAAAAGAAATAATAAAAAAATGAAACTCTTGCCCTACAGATGAGATTACATCGATCCCTGTATATAATCCAGGGACACAAACAAAGAGGGAACCACATCCCACCATGCTCCATCGGAAAGAGAGCCAAGTCTTGATGGCAATATCTACAGCCTGGAGACTCACAACGGCGTTCCTCCTCATTCCAGCAAGACTCGAACGCGACAATCAACCTCGGAGCCATGGCAAAGTCCCTAGTTACAGATCTCGATGGCTCACAACAACGTATAGACCACCTCGACATTCGTTTCGTTACAGCAAACGCAGTGTCAAAAACGACGTTTCTCAACTCCAGCATGATGTAGACGCAACGTCAACAATCGACCCCAGGGTCAAAACAACGGAGCCACGGTGAAGTCCCTAGTTTCAATCCACGACGGTTCATCAGCAATCTAGAAACCATCTTGACGTTCGTCTCGACACAGCAGACGAGATGTCACCACAGCATTCTTCCTCCAACAGGATTTGGACGCGCCAAAACAATGAAGCAAAGACAATATTCCTAGCTCAGGGTCTTGACGACAACTCATATAAAACCTGAAAGACTATCGGAGATCATCCTACACCAGCGCGGAGTGATCACCACCGTGACATTCGTCTCGATACAGCAGACGCAATGCCAGCAAACGAAGCGAAGGCAATATTCCTAGCTTCAGGGTCTTGACGACAACTCATATAAAACCTGAAAGACTATTGGAGATCATCCTATACCAGCGCGGAGTGGTCACCACCTCGACGTTCGTCTCGACACAGCAGACGAGATGTCACCACAGCATTCTTCCTCTAACGGGATTCGGACGCGCCAAAACAACGAAGCAAAGGCAATATTCCCAGCTTCAGGGTCTTGACGACAACTTATATAAAACCTGAAAGACTATCGGAGATCATCCCACACCAGCGCAGAGTGATCACCACCGTGACATTTGTCTCGATACAGCAGGCGCAATGCCAGCAAACGAAGCAAAGGCAATATTCCTAGCTTCAGGGTCTTAACGGCAACTCATATAAAACCTGAAAGACTATCGGAGATCATCCCACACTAGCACGGAGTGGTCACCACCTCGACGTTCGTCTCGACATACCAGACGAGATGTCACCACAGCGTTCTTCCTCCAACAGGATTCGGACACGCTAAAACAACGAAGCAAAGGCAATATTCCTAGCTTCAGGGTCTTGATGACAACTCATATAAAATCTGAAAGACTATCGGAGATCATCCCACACCAGCGCGGAGTGATCACCACCGTGACATTTGTCTCGATACAGCAGACGTGATGCCAGAAAACGAAGCAAAGGCAATATTCCTAGCTTCAGGCTCTTGACGGCAACTCATATAAAACCTGAAAGACTATCGGAGATCATCCCACACCGGCACGGAGTGATCACCACCGTGACATTCGTCTCGACACAGCAGACGCAATGCCAGCAAATGAAGCAAAGGCAATATTCCTAGCTTTAGGGTCTTGACGGCAACTCATATAAAACCTGAAAGACTATCGGAGATCATCCTATACCGGCGCGGAGTGGTCACCACCTCGACGTTCGTCTCGATACAGCAGACGAGATATCACCGCAGCGTCCTTCCTCCAGCAGGATTCAGACACGACAATCAAACAACGGAGCCATGACAAAGTCCCTAGTTCCAAACCTCGACGGTTTACCAACAACCTAGAGACAACCGCGATATTCGTCTCGATACAGCAGACGCGATGCCAGCAAATGAAGCAAAGGCAATATTCCTAGCTTCAGGGTCTTGACGGCAACTCATATAAAACCTGAAAGACTATCGGAGATCATCCTACACCGGCGTGGAGTAGTCATGACTCATCGGGGCTCCCAAACTGAGCCTAACCTCAAGTAAAAAGCGACATGGAATATTCCTAACGCTTGTTCTTTCGACGGTAATACTACATGGAAGATTTCTTGAAGACATCTTGTCCAGCCCCTGAAGGGATCAGAGACACGACAGTCGCAAGGCTACTCGAACTGCAAAATTGCCTATCGAGGAATACATCAGCCAACGCGACGGTACGACAGACACAACCCTAGTACCACAGACCCTAACAGACATCTGTCGTATAGAGCAGAGGTTAACTGTGATGTTAGGACATCCTTGCGAGAACTTCTTGATTCGTCTCGTCTCGTAGGGCAAAGCCTTAGGCAATGGGGATTAAAAAACCTGTTTCCTAAACACTGGGGGCCCTGCAAGTCGGTCCAAGATGGACTCTTGCATACTATTCACGGGTCACACTCTCTGAAGTCGAACATCGACAAAGAGGGAAAACAACCACTTACGAGTCCTCTCGACTTGTAGGCGGGAAAATTCTCTTGTGAGATCCTTACGACTCTCAAGAGAAAACGTACTTAGGAATTCTCTCGATTCCTAAGGAGAAAATACACCTACGAGATCCTCTCGACTCGTAGGGAGAAAATATTTTTGAGATCCTCACGACTCATAAAGTTGGAAAGTCTTAGGCAGCAGACCTGAACCTGCTTCCTAAGCCATCGACACCCTACAAGAAGGCTGGGACGAAATATTCTCTACGCTTGCCAGAGTAACGTAGCGACAATACAGCAAAGAGGGAAAATGAACAAGGAAGAAGATGAAAGAGTGGAGGCGCTTCTGAAGAGATCCTTGCATTTATAGGATGTGATGGGAAACGGTTCATCTGCCCCCTTCCCTAGGCAAATCTAATGGCCACAAAGATGACAGCGTTGCACTCACGTGCAAACACGTGAGAACAACGCTGTGGGGGCATTTTTTCCCTCATGGGAACTGAATAAAGCAGCAAAGAAATACACAAGAGGAGAATCACGTGTCCACACGTGATTGGGCATCACGTGGGGACACGTGACCTTCTATGAGCAAAGTTATAGGCACTGAGATACACAATTTGAGATGGGTCACGTGCCAGCACGTGATGGGTTCCTGAATCCTTTGAACTAATAGAATTGAATTCTGATAAAAAAGAGTCACGTGCCCACACGTGATGGGCCTTTAAACCCACTGAAAGGAATTAAAAGGTATAATAAAATAACAAGAAAAAAAACCCAATAGGGCATCACGTGCCCACACATGACCAGGGGTTACGTGCTGACATGTGATGAGTTCCTGAGTTCTTTAAAATAACAGAATTAAATTCTGGTTAAATGCTTAATCAGTGGGTTGATTTGTATGTCAAAGAATATTTTATAACCGACATCAAGAATGGCATCGCTTGGTAGCTAGCCGGTGAGTAC
This sequence comes from Agapanthus africanus, assembly GCA_030015575.1. Lineage (NCBI taxonomy): Eukaryota > Viridiplantae > Streptophyta > Magnoliopsida > Asparagales > Amaryllidaceae > Agapanthus > Agapanthus africanus. The sequence goes on from CM057337.1 coordinate 718,733,906, forward strand.
GGGTCGGTCCACAGGGATTTTGTGAATTTCCTAATTGTTCTTACGAGTTAATTCCGATTGTTGTCGGATTGATTAAATCTAAAAAGTAAGTTTATCTAGATCTAAATCTTGCTAGGGTTAGGTTTAGGTTAAGTTTGGAAATGCAAAGATTTCCCCACCGCTTTCAATACCCAAATTAAGATCTCTTTAGGAGTTATGGTAATTATTAATAAAGGGGATTAGTACCATCGGGAAGAAACGGTGTTTCTTCCTCTAGGTTCTTATCCTTCTTTTCTTAATCCTTACCCTAACCTCCATGGAAAACACGCTCAACCGGGCCTTTATACTACGGTATCACCGCTACCTCGTGGGATAGGGTGCCGTAGGGAGCGGTGTGTGCATGTATGCATGGAGTCCTATAAAAACGTGTGATGGGAAAGAAAGGGGTGAGAGATCTTCATCTCTCAAGCCTTCCCCAAATCTAACCCTAACAAGCGAGGAGACTACTCGCTCATTAGGGAATTGAAAAACATTTCTAAACTATCTATCTATGGCAGAGAATAAAAGATCTAACTAGGACAGATAAGAAATTACCTTGGGCAGATAATAAAATTAACTAGGGCCAGAATTGAAAACTTAGTCTAATTTGATGCACTCTTCATTCATTGCACAAATTTACAGATCTGAATTTTAGATATAAAATGAGGCACAAGAAGATGCATAACCTAAAAAAGGTTTTAGGGTTTCTATTTATAGAACATAGAAACCCTAGGGTTACATTCGAGTCACGTCTGCATTTACAATTTTACCCCCTAAGAAAGACCAGTCAATGCACCGCCAGAGACCAAATTTTCCACCGACACGTGTATCGTATGGCCGTGGTTCCGCGGATCCGCGGCCGTCTAGTGGCTTCTTGAGCTGAAATTTTTAGGGTTTGGTCTGGTTGCATTTGGGTACTTTCTTCTTCACTTGGTTTCTCAGACCGTCTTCTAGTTTTCTTCCAGATTTCCACAGTGAATAATTTCGTGGACTTTACCGCTTGCTTCGTGTTGAAGTCTTCAACCTTGCGCTGCATTTTTCCATTGATCTTCGTTTAATCTTCAAACTGTAGGCATGATCGAGATCTTTCCATTTGTTGGTCGCAGTCTCACTTTTGTATCGTCTTTTTCATCTTTTTCACTGTTTTTGTTCTGAGAACCTGTAACCTGCAACTATGTAGCAGACATGGGTCAAAAACACCTGTTTATTTGTAAAATGAATAAGAATGGGGAATATAATAATGCAATATTATGATATGAACAAATAGCCCCAAACTTATCTTTTGCTCGTCCTCGAGCAAACCTAGTTTTATTCTCAACAAAATCCTAACCTCACTTTCGCAGGGAATCACGATTGCACTGAGCTCGTGCAATAAGCCGTTAAATCTCTAAGTGTCCCTAGTAGGAGGAGTGTTGTCTCCTGAGGGTTTTCAGCGGATACTACCCACAAAATCCTATCAATTCGGCCCATTAACTTTTATTTTCCAATTAGGTTTTCCAAACAAGGAATTCTATTATCTTCGACTCAGAAATTATCCACCTGTATTCTTCACTCTTCCTTATTATTTAACTTAAGATTATATATGTTCTGTAGACTTACTTAGCTTTTAGCATCTTTTAAGTTTTCCTTCTAGGGTCCTATCTCAATTTAAGAATTTTTATCATCTCTATTAAAGATATAAGTCTTATTCTTCGTTCCTATCTCTTATCTAAATCCCAATCACATACCCCTACGTGTGTGTGTGTATCACCCTTACACTTGGAAATTCAAATCAAGCTATCATACTCTTGTCCGTCGTCCAAAGCACTTCTTAATTGGTGAATTTTTAGATGAAGTTTGCTCACACATCCTTCATGCGACCGTTAATACTTCTTGAGGTACCAACAACCGATTACAAAATGTGTTTGCAAATTAAAGCGTAATTCCTAGTCTTGTAACACCTAAGACTTTAGCAGTGACTCCCAAACCAGTTGGTCTAAGGCACTAGGTGATAAAGCACCCTCGCTAAATATTTTTTTTTATTAATGCAGCCTTAAATAATCACAAAAACCAGTGTTCATTTTTTGATTATCTCTTTATTCACACTTGTATTTTTATTTTATTTTTTTCTTCGTACTAAGGACTTTAGACAAGAGCATTTCAAGGTCTCTTCTACTATTCCAAGTTTCAAGGTTTTTGTTTGTGCAATTTGTAGGGTATACATTTTCAGAATTTAGACTTAAGCTAGGAATTATTTTTCAAACTTATACTTTAATAAAGATATCAATTCTTTTCCCTTGTTTTAACTTAGCCCAAGAAGTCAACTTGAAATTTGTCTATTTCTAAATAAACTACAAAGACATATACTTTCTACCGTTAAATTTTAAGAAATGTTATTTTTAGGGTTTTTAATTTACTAAGTCTAGAATCTAGTTGTTCCTAGCTAGTTAATCTTTTTGTCAAACTCAAGTCAATTATGGCCAAAATTGAATATTTTAATTTTTATAATTTTCAAAATTTTTGATTTTTATGGATTTTAAAATAAGTATGCAAATGCAAGAATATACACATGAATGCGAAGGAAGAAAGCTTACCGAGCATACCCCCAAACTTAAACTTGACAGTGTCCTCACTGTCAGGCTACACCAAAAGGGTCAAAATGTCGGCACTCCCCTGTTTATTTATTTATAAAAAAAATTATTTTTTTATTGTTGAAAGAAAAAAACAAAAAATATATATGCAACAAGGTTCCCCCCAACTTAAGTGAAACAGTGTTTCCACTATTTTAAGCGTTAAAGTTCAGAGTTAGGAAAGAGAAAAATCAAACTATACAAGGCCTTACACAGACCAAAGGTTAGCACCAACCATTCAAAAATTCTATCGTGATAATGGTAGGGTTGGTGAAAGAATGGAGTGTAGAGAAAGGAGTTGAGAAACACACGAGACCGTATGGGAAGAAGGGTGGAATATGGTCTCGGTATATTCGGAGAAGAATGGCGGAAGAGAGAAAGAAGTGTAGTTTGAACTTGATGGTGTAAATTGAGTGAATAAATTAACACAATTTGTGATGACCGATGTGTTAAAAGCGGTTGTGCTAATCTATCAACCCGTTGAGAAATGGGGTCAAATCCTTCAAGATTCGCAAGAAAGCATGGGTACGTCGAACTTGGTAAACCATCCATTGAAAGTGGAAACGTGACGAATTCTTGCTCGGTCGAAATGATAGGAAGGATGAAAGGAAGTGAATTAGTGATAGTCTTATTCTCACCGAAGTAAACTGTCTCGAACTTGAAAGATTCCATCAATGGTTCGAAATGACTGTAAGCAACTGAGTCTGATGGTTCAACTAACTCATCTGAAAATTCAAAGGACTCAAACTCGGGCGGTGAGTGTTCAAAATCATCCAAAAAAATGAAACACTCATAATCGTTATCGTTTGTGAGAACTGTGTTAGATTCAAAAAGGAACGCACTAGTGGCGTCAAAACTGCTGTGATCGAATAGAAATCTTTCAAGCTCACAGTCCTCTTGCGTGATCTTTGGTGTGGTCGGAACGATGGAAAGGAGGGGGAGTGATTTAGGAAGTATAACAGTTAGAGGTTCAGGAGGATGAATTGGAAAATCCGACTCATCAAACAAAAATGGTTCATCCTCAATACTATCCTCAATACTCTCCTCAATACTATCCTCATAATTCTCCTCAAAAATTATCTCATCCATGCAATTATCATCAAAATCAAGACATATATGAAGTTCGGGTGAAACATTTAATGACTCAGGATGATGAATTGGAGATAAAATTTCATTCAAATCTACGGGTTCATCATCCAAAATATTCCCGGCGTCAATATCCTCAATCAAGTGAAAATCAATTTTTTTGGACACCTCATCAAAAGCATGGATATTTATCAATTCAGGTTCTAGATTGGAGGTGTGGAGATCAAAAGGATTGGTGATGGTTTCACTCGAAAGGGACCCTTCACAATCTGGCAAATCAAGCACTACAAGGTCGCACAACTCATTAGACGTTTTATCTTCAACTGGTAAATCATTTGGGACACTTGATAGATATTCAAAACCGGAGTTGTGGGATTCAATTGGTGATGGGTAGGTTTGATTTGGAAGGGTGCATAGCTCACTTTCTCCACTCAAATTCTCACTCTGTCCAACCGCCGCTTCATACATTGGAATTTTTGGAGCTAGTTGGAAACTAGCTACCGGGTCACTAGGTTGTATAAGGGCGGCTATGAACGCATCCACATTCCTTAGCATTTGGTTTTTCGCTACCATATAAGCTTTTAACGACTGTTCCAGACTAAACATTGGATGTGAAGGGGTTTCAGTAAAAGATTCAAAGTTGCTTGGATTTTGGAAACTCCCAAATGGCTGTGTAGAAGCAATGTCTAGGGAAGGTGTGAAAGTTGGGTAGGACTGGTAGGAATTGAATGGTTGGACAGGAGTAGGATCAACATTTGGATAAAAAGGTGAATGGACTTGTTGATCCCAAGAACTGGAAGTGTTGAAAGGAGTGAAAGATCGGTTATGAGATTGTTCAATGTGTTCAGCAATAGACAAGGGTTTCGGAGTTACAACAGGACTCGAAAAAGGGGTATCAACGTAAGAAGGTGGTGAAGGTTGACACGGTTGATACAAAGTGGATTGTGGAGTCCAACTGTTTCTCCTAGATGCTTTTATTCGATCTTTCAAAGAAATTTTGGGCATGAAAGGGTCGTCCGTAATTCGACCAAAACAATTCACGTATGAAGCAAAGTTTGGTTCAGGGTACCAAAGTTCGGTGAGGGTTTTGTGAGGTGGGGTACCCATGATGTAAGAAAGAGAAGAAAAAGAAAGTGGGTGTAAGTGGGGTGCAATGGATTTCTTAGCGACAAAATTTGCAAGTCTTTTGTAAAAAAAATTTTCCTTTTCTTTTGTCTTTTTGTGTTTTTTTTATGTGGAGGTTTTTGCAAAAAGATTTTCGATAAAAGGCTTAGACACACGTTCAATCAACCAAAAATACACAATAAGGCCTAGATCTAGGGTCACCTAGGTCAGCTAGACAGCTCCTAACTGTTCCAAAGGGCAAGAAATAGGACCTCAAACCACCTCTTCACCGCCAATTGTGGCCAGGTAACCGCAAGCAGAGAAAGGAGGGATCCGCTCACGAATCACCGTGAGACGGGCCTTTTAAAGTTACCTTTCACTACCTGTCTAGCCTAGGCACCACAAAGTCAGGTTAGGATCAACGGTCGATACCTACAACTAGTCCTTTGTCCTATTGAGCGCAAAGTCCTTAGGGCTGAGTCTAATCCTTTTTAATTAATTGAAGGTCAATGCAATATGCCTTATGTGATTTTTTGGGTCCTGGGAAGGGTAATGAAATCCCCACCCAACCTGATTGGTATAAAAGCCCCTTAAAGTCAAATTAAATTATGCAAAGCAGTAAACACAATCAAACACTTGCAAACAATTTTTTTTAAAGCGCGGCGAAAAAAAACCTGCAGAAGATCAATTATTGGAAGGGGGAGAGATTTTTTTTTAGCGCAAAGAATCTTGCAGGCAAATTTACAGAGGAGATATTAGGATTTTCAGAGAAGAATAAGGGAAGCTCACAGAGATTTTTGCACGTGCTGACTCGACCCCGAGACCGCGTTTCTGCCGCCAAAAGGTGGCTCCCGCTGCGGTTCCGCACTTACAGCAATTTTTTTCACGTGCTAACGTCACTCCAATGCCGTGGTTCCGCCGCAAAAGCGTGCCTCCCGCCGTGGTTCCGCGGTCCTATATTCGGCTCGGTTCCCAAAAATTTTTCTGCCCCTCTGGTTTGATTTTCCTCTATTGTTCAGATCTGCCGCTTTCTATTTCGATATCTGGATTTTTCCAGATCTGAATTTGTTCTTCGGTCCTGCAAAATTCAAACAAAAATACCCTTCACAAAATAACAAGATGATAATTTTTTTTATATTTTTTAACTTTTCAGTTTTTATGATTTTTCAATTTTATATTAACCCGAAATTACAAAAAGAAAATAACACGCCATAACCGGAAACGACGCCATTTGATTTGTATGTCAAAGAATATTTTATAACTGCAATCAAGAACGGCGTTGCTTGGTAGCTAGCCGGTGAGTACGGGTCGGTCCACAGGGATTTTGTGAATTTCCTAATTGTTCTTACGAGTTAATTCCGATTATTGTCGGATTGATTAAATCTAATAACTAAGTTTATCTAGATCTAAATCTTGCTAGGGTTAGGTTTAGGTTAAGTTTGGAAATGCAAAGATTTCCCCACCGCTTTCAATACCCAAATTAAGATCTCTTTAGGAGTTATGGTAATTATTAATAAAGGGGATTAGTACCATTGGGAAGAAACGGTGTTTCTTCCTCTAGATTCTTGTCCTTCCTTTCTTAATCCTTACCCTAACCTCCATGGAAAACACATTCAACCGGGCCTTTATACTACGGTATCACCGCTACCTCGTGGGATAGGGTGCCGTAGGGAGCGGTGTGTGCATGTATGCATGGAGTCCTATAAAAACGTGTGATGGGCAAGAAAGGGGTGAGAGATCTTCATCTCTCAAGCCTTCTCCAATTCTAACCTTAACAAGCGAGGAGACTACTCGCTCATTAGGGAATTGAAAATCATTTCTAAACTATCTATCTAGGGCAGAGAATAAAAGATCTAACTAGGGCAGATAAGAAATTACCTAGGGCAGATAATAAAATTAACTAGGGCAAGAATTGAAAACTTACTCTAATTTGATGCACTCTTCATTTATTGCAGAAATTTACAGATCTGAATTTTAGATATAAAATGAGGCACAAGAAGAGGCATAACCTAAAAAAGGTTTTAGGGTTTCTATTTATAGAACATAGAAACCTTAGGGTTACATTCGAGTCACGTCTGCATTTACAATTTTACCCCCTAAGAAAGACCAGTCAACGCGCCGCCAGAGACCAAATTTTCCACCGACACGTGTCTCGTATGGCCGCGGTTCCACGGCCAAAACCCCTGTTTGGCCGCGGATCCGCGGCCGTCTAGTGGCTTCTTGAGCTGAAATTTTTAGGGTTTGGTTTGGTTGCATTTGGGTACTTTCTTCTTCACTTGGTTTCTCAGATTGTCTTCTAGTTTTCTTCCAGATTTCCATAGTGAATAATTTCGTGGACTTTACCGCTTGCTTCGTGTTGAAGTCTTCAACCTTGCACTGACTTTTTCCATTGATCTTCGTTTAATCTTCAAACTGTAGGCATGATCGAGATCTTTCCATTTATTGGTCGTAGTCTTACTTTTGTATCGTCTTTTTCATCTTTTTCACTGTTTTTGTTCTGAGAACCTGTAAACTGCAACTATGTAGCAGACATGGGTCAAAAGCACCTGTTTATTTGTAAAATGAATAAGAATGGGGAATATAATAATGCAATATTATGATATGAACATGGGTCACGTGCCACCACGTGATAGAGTCTTAAAACTCTCTCAGTTAATGGAAAGAAAACCCTAAACGGGGCATCACGTGCCCACACGTGACAGGGGGTCACATGTCAACACGTGATGGGTTCCTAAGATCTCTGAATTAATAGAATTAAATTCTAATTAAATGGCCAATCAGTGGGGTCACGCGTTAACACGTGATAGGCTCTTAAACCTTCTAAACTAATAAATTTAAATTCTAATTAAAGGAAATAAGAAACCCTAATACTTCCCTAGATCTTTCCAAACAAAAAGATTGCGCTCTGTAAAGTGGAGCACCGTTGGATTAAAAATCAAATGGTGATTAAAAATCACCAATTTATAGAAAGATTCTATACAAGGAAAGATTTTCCTAAAATCTTCTAAGAACAACAAACAAAATATCTTTTGGATTAAAAATCCAATGGTGAATAAAATTCACCGAGTGATCTAACAGATCATGTTGGTTATAAAATCAATAAAATCTTTCAATAAAAGATTGACTAAATAAACTGATTCTTTTCTTTCTCCTATAAATAGGAGCCAAGAAGAGAGAAAAGAAGACAACAACAAAGAGAAAAAAGAAGAGAATTTAATTCTCTAGAGAGAAAAGAAGATTTCTTCAGAAAAGAAAGAAACCCTAGGTAAGAGAGAGAAAGAGATCATTCTATAAGCTCGCATAACACTATAAGAGAATTTAATTCTCAAACTAAGAGTTTAACTCTTCTGAATAAGAACTTAGTTCTTCTTTTGGTTGATGATCTGCAGAAGCAGATCTCTTATTAAGTTGAGAATTTAATTCTCATCGGGGGAATTATGCCATGCAGATCTAAAATCTAAGGGAGGACCTAAGTTCAGAGAATTTTGTTCTCCCACAAAGCACATAGGAATTTAATTCCTCCAACAAAGATAGGGTTTAACCCTTAAAATAAGAACTTAGTTCTTCTTCATGGTTGAAGATCTGCAGAAGCAAATCTCTCCATAAGTTGAGAATTTAATTCTCATCGGGGAGATTCTGCCATGCAGATCCAAAACTTAAAGAGAGAATTGAGTTTAAAGAATTTTATTCTTCAAAATACATAGGAATTTAATTCCTCTAACTAAAATTAGGGTTTAACCCTACAAAAGAATTTAATTCTTAAACAAAGGACTTAAACTTTTCATGCACGTAAAAAGATCAAGTACCCAATATGATCACGTGGCAACACGTGACCCTTCTCTTAATGGTCAAAAAAAAGAATGATTCAGATGGGGTCACGTGCTCCCACGTGACTCTTGGATAAATTTCTCAAAATAAGGAGAACAAAGCCAAGTCAGGACAGATTTTGGGCGACTCACGTGTCCCTGCGTGACCCTTGACAAATACCTCTTTAAAAAAGAGAAAACGAGGTAAAATTGAGGAGTTAATACTCAATGCATGGGCACCATTACATGTTCACACGTGATGATCATAAAGATTAAGTGTTTAACACTTATTTGAATATTCTGAGAATAAAATAAAGGAAGCTTGGCCCAATCCTGGGGCGCCTCACGTGTCCTCACGTGAGCGCTTCATTTTTTTAGTGTTTAACACTATTTTAAGCACTTCATCTCCAGTGTTTAACACTATTTTAAATGCATCACGTGGGAACACGTGATCGCCAGATATGTGCTAGTGTTTAACACTATATTCAAACCAGTCTTAGCCCAAATTGGCTAAGTCTTCCAGAGGCAAGACTCCTCTTTGACGAACCTCAAATACATTCTTGTATTTCAAAATTGATCATCTCATATGGTATACGAGTGCTCGGCACTCAATAAAAGACAAAAATATTGTTAGAACCCAGGCTCATGCTTAGCATTATAAAAGGGGGGCTGACCCAGACAAATGTTCAGCAGCTCAAACAAAGGTCCAACATTTTAAACCTAATTGGACTCAGCCCAAGTTGTCCATAAGTGCTCAATTCAGATTTAACTGAGCCCATGTGCTCATAATCTAATTAATTGATCTTAGTCCCAAATTGGACTACAGATCTCCCAACCCACATCGGTTCAAGGGTACATCACTCCACTTCTCTGATATTTGTCATTGTAATCCTGCAACGTCTTCAGAGAGGTGACGGGTCCCGACAACCAGATATTCCATGGACTGTGGGGTCCTTAAACTCATGGACTATGATGTCCTTAAACTTTACGGACTGTGGGGTTCTTAAACTCATGGACTATGATATCCTTAAACTTTATAGACTATGACGTCTTTAAACTATGGACTGTGGGGTCCTTAAGCCCATGGACTATAATATCCTTAAACTTTACAGACTGTGGGGTCCTTAAACTCATGGACTATGATGTCCTTAAACTTTATAGACTATGACGTCTTTAAACTATGGACTGTGGGACCCTTAAGCCCATGGACTATGATGTCCTTAACCTTGGACTGTGGGGTCCTTAAGCTCATGGACTATGATGTCCTTAACCTTGGACTGTGGGTTCCTTAAACCCATGGACTATGATGTCCTTAACCTTAGACTATGATATCTTTAAACTCCATGGACCGTAATGTCCTTAAACTAATAGACCGCAATGTCCCTAAACTAAACAATAGAGCCCAAATACTCTTTTGTTGGATCTAAATGATCCCGTTAAGTTGATCTTAGTCTAAAATTAGACTAACGTATCTTTACCAAACATTTAACTTGATCTTCATCTAAAATGAGACTAACGTATCCTTAAACCCAACCCCAAACCCAAATATAAGAAAATACGGATTTGGACTAATCCACGCCTTACGGGAGACAACATAAATTAGTCTCCGTATACAATCCACTGGCAACAAAAAACAAAACAAACACACACGACACGAAGTGACCATCTGGAGAAGAAAAAAGTGGTTGCCGCGATGCGGTAGCGTAATTAACTGTAGGGGCTTGCGCCTGCAGGGAAGAGCGTCCCCACAATAAAAAAACCTCTCAACGAGGGGGAATATGACGAAGTCTGCTACATCGGCCGCATCCGTTTAAACCTTCGATACATGGTGTCATAAATCAACTTGGCATCTTCGGAGAGGTGGACGGATAGCACCAAATAGCATCTGCCCTTGAAATTCAGGCCGGACGTCCCAACGTCCCAGTCGCGTCTTTTCGGCGAAGAACAGGGTCCACCATGTATCCAACTGTATACCCCCCCACTCAGTCTGGATAACGTATAAATCCGCAACCGTATAGCCCCCCCCCACTCGGTTCGGAGTAAATGCAAATCATAAAAACGACATCTCATGGTTGGCGTATCATATCAATTATGAAGAATCAATGAATATAACTTAATAATATATAAAACTCAAAACCAGAAATCCTTAAATCCAATACACTTGGTGATACAATTAACGACGAATTGAAAGTAAGACATGATAGGTATCAATTAATAACAAAGATGCACACAACCACTAATAATGATGCTTATGGTATGAAAGGAATCATATAGAATATAGCAAGTTCTAAGTGATACGTGACATGTCAATATCGATGAGGTATAGTGTAACATATAGGTATGTGCGCGTGCAACATGATTCATCGATAATTCATGTAGTGTTCTAGCAAGTGTTATTTTATAGATATGAATGCATATAACGAAGTTTCTTAGTTTTAAACATATACTCAATATAAAGGAAATTATTATCCAACTATTAATTACGGGCGTTTAACGCCATCCATACAAATTCCCCTGGTAGATGTTAAATCTACTCACTGGAATATGTCGAAGCTACTCAGATGTTATCAATCCTTTTCCCCTCCTTGCGGTCTCCGAAGTCCCCGCGGTCGAACTTAACATCGAAATTAACTTTCGTATAAGAGTGGCTAGAATCCGATACGACGAAAACGTGAAATTAATAGACTTACATACTAAACGTGCTACGTGAGAATATCGTAAGTTAACTGGACCTAGTTTAACCGGAGCTAACCCTATTCTGGTCGCAACAGGCAGAAACAGAAATTGTGACACGCTATACCCATATCGTATTTAGAATTTTAACCCCAAAACTAATATTTGCTTCCAGATTTTACATACTGAATAATTAACATAAACTAACAATACCAGACACCCTGAAATACATACAGAGAGCTACCCGAGAAAAACTAACACCTAACTCCATTGAAAAACCGGCGAGCTCGGATTGTGGGCAGATGTCGCCGGCCGATTGTTCAAGGAATGGGTTCGTATTTCTGTTGTGTATTCTAGGTCCAATCATTAAGGCTAAGGTACTGTTTGATTTTGTTATAGATTAACTATACTATAGCAGATCAAAACAGAGTAATAATCCAACACAATACGATATTTTACCAATATTATACTTCTATGTTAGAACAGTATTGAACTAAAAGAACTACAGGGTTGGAAATTATACCTATCTATAAGATCAACTGAAAGTTTCCTTCAAAGATGTACAAGAACAATTTCCTAGCTTGATGGTGGTGGGAATGATCCTTAGCACTTAGCTTTTCTCCTCTTCTCTCTTTTTCATTGGTGTGTTCTAAGATTTTTTTTCTTTTTCTAAGCTAGTTAATTAGTTTCAACTTGATATATAGTATATCAACTGAACAATTTTCAATCAAGATAATAAAAGGAGTGATAATGCTAGTAGGTGGTGTCACCATGAAAATGGTGGTGTTTTCATGCAAGCATGAAGTGCAGGCTTAAGGTGCAACCTAAGGTGTGGTGTATGTTAGGTGCACTTTAATCTTAACCATTACCTAACCCTCTTTACATAATAACCCCTACAAAATCCTAATTAGCATAAGGAAGCTAACATATTCACAAAAACCCCTTATGACACCTATTATTATATAAACAAACTATTTTCTTTACTAAATTATTTCTACTACATATTAAAAGGCCTTCTTTACTAAAATAAAATTAAAACAACATTTTCTATTTAAATAAATAATTTAATTAGTTATCTAAAATATTTCAAAATGTTACAATATTCCCCCTTAAGAAAATTCGGTCCCCGAATTTAAAACCTAAACACATGTACCTTCAAAAAGGTGCGGAAATTTCTTCCGCATCGCACCTTCAGCCTCCCAGGTGACCTCCTCGCTATTTGTTCCTCGCCAAAGAACCTTTACGGATGGAAGTACCCTTGATCTTAGCTTCTTTACCTGTCGGTCTAGAATAGCTACCGGCTGCTTAGTACAGGATAAATTCCGCTCAAGCTGTAAAGAATGATGCTGGATGGCATGAGAAGGATCGTGAAGATACTTGCGAAGCATAGATACATGGAACACCGAATGTACATCGAAAAAGTTTGGTGGAAGTGCTAAACGATAAGCTACAGCACCCACCCTCTCCAGAATCTCATAGGGTCCGACATACCTGAGATTGAGCTTCCCCTTTTTTCTGAAACACATCACACCCTTCATCGGAGAGACACGGAGGAACACATGGTCTCCCACATTAAACTCAAGTCTGCGACGACGTCGATCAGCATAAGATTTCTGTCTGCACTGGGCCGCTCTCATCCTGTCTCGTATCAATTGGATCTTTTCTGTAGTCTCCTGCACTAGCTGCGGTCCTAAAATGCCGCTCTCGCTGAGTTTAGCCCAACACACGAGCGACACTTTCTCCCATACAAAGCTTTGAAGGGTGACATCTGAATCGTCTCTTGAAACTGTTGTTGTAAGATAATTCTATCAAGGGTAATTAACGATCCCAACTGCCACCGAAATCTAGACTGTAGGCTCAGAGCATATCCTCAAGAGTCTGTATGGTCCGCTCTTACTGACCGTCAGTCTGCGGGTGGAAAGCTATACTAAAACTCAGTCGGGTGCCTAGAGCCTCATGAAGTTTCTGCCATAATCGGCTGGTGAACTGTATGCCCATATCGGACACAATGCAAGTCGGAACTTCATGCAATCGCATAATCTCGTCAATGTAAATCTAGGCATACTGCGAGTATCCATAAGTCGTCTTCACCGGAAGAAAGTGAGTGGCTTTTGTCAATCGATCAACAATCACCCAGATGGAATCATACCCTCTGATGGATCTGGGCAGACCCACCACGAAATCCATAGAGATCTGCTCCCATTTCCACTCCGGAATGGGTAAGGGCTGTAACTCTCCTACCGGCCTCTGGTGCTCGGCCTTGACTTGCTGACAAGTCAAGCATCTTGAAACAAAGTCCGTGACATCTCTCTTCATCCCTTCCCACCAGTTGACATCTTTCAAGTCATGATATATCTTGGTGGAACCAGGATAGATACTATATGCTGACCGATGCGCCTCCTCTAAGATTTCGCGTCTCAGTCCCTCAGAATTTGGCACACAAAGACGAGTTCCAAACCGTAACACTCCATGGTCATCGATCCCAAACTCGGAATCTCTACCCTGTCTAACCTGCTCCATGATCTCGAACAAGCGAGCATCGGTGGGCTGTGCCTCTCGGATGCGACCAAGTAACTGTGGAAGGGTGCGGATATGAGCAAGCTATCCTCCGGTCGACGTAAATTCAAACTGTACTCGGCTGTCAAATAGAACCTGCCAATTTGTGGAAGACTGCCTTTGCACTGTGCTCAAATAAGATAAGCTACCTCCTGGCCTCCGACTCAAGGCATCTACCACCACATTCGCCTTGCCCGGATGATAGAGAATCTCGTAGTCATAGTCTTTTATAAGCTCCATCTAACGACGCTGCCTCAAATTCAGATCCCGCTGCTGAAAGATATACTTTAAGCTCTTGTGGTCCGTGAATATCTGGCACGACTCACCATATAAGTAATGCCTCCAAATCTTGAGTGCAAAGACCACCGCGGCCATCTCTAAGTCATGAGTGGGATAGTTTTGCTCGTGCTTATTCAACTGCCGAGAAGCATAAGCGACGACCCTGCCGTGCTGCATCAACACACAGCCTAAACTCACTTGAGAGGTGTCACAATAGACAACAAAACCACCTGACCCAGAAGGTAAAGATAAGACTGGTGCCGTCGTCAAGCGAGTCTTCAACTGCTGGAAACTCTGATCACATGCATCTGTCCAAAGAAATTGAACTTCCTTCCTGGTCAACCCGGTTAACGGTACAGCAATACGAGAAAAATCCTGCACAAAAAGTCGGTAGTAACCGGCCAAACCCAAGAAGCTGTGAATCTCCGTAACTGATACAGGTCTGGGCCAGTGCTGTACTGCCTCGATCTTCTTTGGATCCATACGTATACCATTTCTCGTAACTACGTGACCCAAGAAATCCACACTATCCAGCCAAAAAGCACACTTGGAGAATTTAGCAAACAACTGGTGTTCCGTGAAAATTTGCAATGTAATTCGCAAGTGCTGCTCATGCTTTTCTCGACTACGGAAGTATACAAGTATATCATCAATGAATACAATAATGAACTGATCAAGAAATGGCCTGAAAATGCGGTTCATCATATCCATGAAAGCTGCTGGGGCATTGGTGAGCCCGGACGACATCACCAAAAACTCATAATGCCCGTATCATGTGCGAAAAGCAGTCTTCGGAATGTCATCCTTCCGAACTCTCAATTGGTGATACCCTGATTGCAAATCGATCTTCGAGAAATAGCCAGCTCCCTGCAGCTGATCGAATAAGTCATCAATACGAGGTAATGGATACCTATTTCACACCGTAACTCGATTCAGCTGCCTGTAGTCGATGCACAATCTCATACTGTCGTCCTTCTTTTTAACGAATAAGACAGAAGCTCCCCACGGCGATACACTTGGACGAACGAGCCCCTTATCAAGCAATTCTTGCAACAGAACCTTGAGCTCCTTCAGCTCCGTCGGAGCCATCCGATAAGGCGGTATAGAAATGTAGGGTTCCTAGGTACACTCAAGTGGTTCCACAAGGCATCAACCATGCCAAATTAAAATTTTTCGGTGCCAAGAAACCCTAAACTAGATCGTTAACTAGAGTTTAGGCGAAACTAAATGAAAGTAAATCACATTTACATTAATTGAACGGAAATACAACCTTTGTAGATCCGGTCCTCCACCGCCATAGCTCCGTGATGATGTCCCTCCGCTGCGATCATCGGATCCCGGACTCTGGCGATGGTTTCGTCGGAGAAATGATCGGGCTAGGTCGTCGACTTCGATGCCGAAGATGATCTACGTCGAGGCAACTCAAGATCAAGCTCCAACTTCACCAAGTCATGAAACTTATGAAGAAAACACCCTATACTACATGACAAGTGGTAGAGGATGAAGAAATAGGAAGTGGGTTCACTTTGGATTTGGATTTCTCACTCTTTTTCTCAAGACACCATTAATGGTAGCAAGGTTTCTTCTTCTTGAAGAAGAAGAAGAAAGAATATCATGAGAGAATAATCACATCAAATGATAAATCAAGTGAAGTTATCATAAAGCAACCTTGGTTAAGTGTAGAGAATAAACTAGGGTTAGGTGAATGGTTAGGTTTAGGCAAAAGACAAAATGGTAGATAATCTAAAGAAGCTTCATGAAGCTAAACCAAAGAAACAAAATTAGCCACCATTTCATTTTGCCAAAAATGAATAAATAAATAAATGAATAAGTAAATAAATCAAACCCTAACCATTAACCTAATCATAGTTAAAAGCATACACACACCCAAGTTTGCATGTATTATCAAACATGATACAAACCAGTGCACAAAACTATATCATATTTACAATGTGCACATCAAGTGAGAAAATCCATCTTAAGTGAACAAATACTAGTTAATGCAAAGTAATATATCAAATATATAATTATACATTAAATCATTAAATCAACACTTGATTTAACGATCCGGTCATATCGCATATGACCAACTAATATCCGATGAATCGACTTATCGAATCAATCCTCGATTCGATAACTAGGTTATATCGCATACAAACAATCGATACATTCATCGCGAGAATAGAATACGGTATCATATACACGCATTATTCTCGGTCCCGCACATATCTCATATGCGCTCCTATTTCGTTTCCCTTGAGCCAGGAAACCTCTGTGTAGGACTCTAAAGACTCGTCAATACGCCGGCAGCAGGTGATGATCATATCAAACACCCACAAGCCGCAAGCGGTCTGCTAAACGTAACGGCCACCCGGGTATTGAGCGATCAGAAGATCGACGAGAAAGCCCGCTCACACTCCTGTGAATCCAACCAGTAACACTTACCGTACAGTCCGGTCTATTCATCTGATATGTCGCATATCTCGCCTAGGGGTGGTAAACGTCAGACCCCAGTAGCTCGATAAGTCGTGTCGATATGAGGTCTATAACAGTTCGAGAAACTACTGGTAACACTTACCAGTAAATCTCAGCAACCCTGGCCAGGGATTTCCGGTTATAGCCAATCGAACACAGCGCAACATCAACTCCCTATACCGGGAGAGACGAATCCCCTCCTATCGCTCGTTGCCTCCATGTGACTCGGGACTGTACCCAAAAACCACTGTTTTGCAGGCCCTCTTGGACGTGGTAAGGTGGAAATCAAAGCACAGTGGGAATCACACAAGACTCTATGACGATCTCGGGTCTACAGACTAACCTATACCAGTGTCACCAGAGAACTGCCATCTGACGTAAGGTATAATACCATCTGGGAGTTCTCGGCGAGTCCGTCCAGTGTACCCAGTCTCCACTGAGCACCCGTATATCATCTCTGATGTCAAACACCAATGGATATGGGATCATCCATCGCCCATCTGTATGGGTCGAGAAGGTATACGCTAGTCTACTCTGGTATATCGATGCCCCGTCTCGATACTCCCACGACTAGGGACCTTGAAGGATGTACTTATGGACTACCATGTCCCCACTAGTATGATCCGCATCATAGTCCAGGTAGTCAAGTACACATCCTAAGGGCTTTACCAACATGTAACAGAGAGACAATCAGTGTACACGTTAAGGTAAAGAGTAACCAGATAGCATACTATCATGTCGAGCAAGAAAGTCATCCCTATATATGTCCAAGCATCCACTATAATATACTTCTTATGTATAGTAATGGCCTCTAGGGCATACATATAACTAACAATCTCCCACTTGCACTAGGGCCATCTGATAGCAGTGGTCATAGTATCTCATACTCAACCATCCTATAAAAGTCTCTCTCTGGGAAAAGGCCTTTGTGAGTGGATCCGCCGTGTTGTCCTCTGAGTCTACTCTCCTAACCTCGATCCCCTGGAGATCAACCATCTCCATGATCAGGTGATACTGCCTTAGAATATGTCTGGATCACTGATAGGACGGACGTTCCTTGGCATAAGCCACAACTCCATTGTCTCACAATGGGAGGAACGAAGTTCATCTCATGAACTAATATACATCCAGACTGCCTCTTTGGTAGCATCTTAAGTAGCGATGTATCCAGCCTTTATCGTCTAGTATGCCACGGTATCTAGCTTGGAACTCTTCCAACATACCATCCCTCTACTGAGGGTAAAGACAATGCCTGTGACTGACATTCAGTCGTCTTTATCACCCTGGAACCCTTCCAGTGATTCTCCCCAGGATCGATTGATACCATCTCACTACATCCAGTGAGTATCCTAACATCCAATTACATCTATCTCATAAATGAAAACACAGGATTGAGGAGGTATCACTTTGATCCTATATGGAGAATCCTTATGATAAGCGGAGATTGACCGAGCGTAGCATAAGAAACTCCTTCCCTATTAAGAGTATGTCATCCACGTACTCTACGAGGATCACTACCATACTCCCTACTACCTTTTTGTATATACAAGGTTCATCTACCATTTTGATGATGTCAAACTGTTTGACTAACTTATCAAAACAGATGTTCCAACTCCGCGATGCCTGCTTCATCACATAAAACATCTTGCACACGTTTTCGCTGCTCCCACTGTCTACTAAGCCTTCTGACTGTGTACTTATAGACTTTCTCTTCTAAAACATCATTTAGAAAAGCAGTCATGACACCCAACCGTTAGATATTGTAGTCATGGTATGTAGCCGTGGCAAGTAGGATCTGGATGGACTTAAGCATAGCTCCTTAGAAAAAGTTTCATCATGATCCATACCTGGTCAATGATGTAAACCTTTAACAAGTCTAGCTTTGAAAGTCTCAACCTTTCCATGTACACCAAGTAATATTCTCAAGATATACTTGCTCCTGATGGGGATTTAACCCTTCAGATAAAGCAACCAAAGTCCATACTTTGTTGGTGTATAAGGATTTCATCTCAGATCGCTAAGCATCCAGCCATTCTTACAGAGTCCCTACTCTCGATGGCCTGCTCGAAACTAGTTAGGTCATCATCTCATGATGCAATCCTCGCTCCCACTGTCATAGAGAAACCGAAGTATCTTTCAGGTGGGTGAGGAACCCTACTAGATCGGCGGAGAAGCTGAGGTTCGTTGGTAACTATTGAATCCTTTGGTTCTATCAAATCATCTGCTGTAGTTTGTATAGCTGGAACCTTTCCAGTTCTACATTACAGACCTTGCCTCGAGCCTGTCCGGATTTTGCTTATAGACATAGCCCGGACAACCCCAAATCTTAACTGACTTAAGAGATGGTCTCTTCCCTTATCATATCAAATATGAAGTGGTAGGCAACTGATTTGATTTCAACCCTATTCAATAGGTATGCAGCTTCTCAAGTGCATAACTCCCAAAAGGAAATAGGAAACTCAGTAGTACTCATCATAGAGCACACCATATCACATAGGGTGCTATTGCTCCACCCCGATATACCATCGTGCTATGGTGTATACGGAGGAGTAATGCTGAGAGAGAATCTCATTCTCCTTTAGAATAGTCCAGGATTTCCGTGCTCAAGTATTCTCCTCCTTGATCACATCAAAGGACATAATACTTATACCTGTTTTTGGTTCTCTACTTCTAACTTATGTTCTGTGAATATCTCAAAAGGTTCGGACTTGTGTTTCAACAGGAACATATGTCTGAATCTTGAGAGATCATCAGAGAATGTAATGAAGTACAAAGAACTGGTCTTGGCATGTGTAGACAGGGGACCTACATACATCAACATGTATCATCCCAAGAGTTCACTAACTCTTTCTCTGTTTCCAGTAAACAGGGCTATGATCATCTTATCTCTGTGACATGACTGGCAAGTTTCACAAGATGTAAATTCAAACAGATTTAAATATGCATCTTTGTGCAACTTAGCTAGTCGGGTCGCATTGATATGACCTAGTCTACAATACCTCAAGAAGGATCCGTTCATTTCTGAACTCTTTCTCTTGTGTGTGTTCCGTATACTAAGAACTGTAGTTTGATTTAGAACATCAATACTTTTAGATAACGTGCCTGAACCGATCAACTTTTGATATAGGAAATGTTCAAAACATTATCCAACAATACAAAATTTTATCATTTCTTTACTAATAAAGAGACCGATATGATTTTGTATATCAGGTTCGGTATCTAATAACATTCGTTCAGAATCAATGTATTTGGAATACAGGGTGACAGTGATCAACAGACTTGGCTGCAACACTTGCACCATTTTCTGTCTCATGAAACTTATCACCCGTTCTCAGTTCTCTACCTTTCTGTAGCCCATGTAACAAATTACATATGCAGGATCCTGATCTGGTATCACATACCCAGGACGTAAAGTATACTGAGAAACAGTTCTGTGTAACGAACACACCCAAAGATGATGCATCGGTATGCACTTTCTTCGTTTGGGCGGCATGGGAATTCTGGTAATCCCTAATTTCCTGCTCTGTCTTATAACAATTATAAGTTGGAGCGGGACCAACGTTCCCCAGCTCAGTATAACAAGCGGGTTCGGTCAATACATCCGTATTATTATCTTGATTAAGGCGTGACATGGTCGCTACCAGGAGAGAGAGATAAGAAAACACTCTGCGTGCGCTCTTGCAAGATCAGATTGGTTATTATTTTATCTAATTGGGATGGCTCCCACTGTTTTTTTATCAAATCTTCCTTCAAACCCTAAAAGGGAAGACTAGCCGGGATTAATTACACGCTACAAGTTCGCCAATCTTTCAGTCAGGCCAGTGTCGGTACTTTGAGGAAGGTTCCCCGTGCTTTCGCACGGACCTGATTAAAGTAAACCTCGTTTTCCCAGAGGCGTAACCCCGTTGACACCTTTCTAAACACCTACTTGATCGGCTAATTGTAATGTGTAAAACTCTCCCAGGAGTAACTCTTACTCGCAGCGGGTATCGGGATCCAACTATCTCATAGAAGGTATGCAATCTCATTGCAAATTTCAACACTTGAAATTCCCGATAATTTTGCCCCTAGCGTCCTATGACCTTGACGGAGGCCAAACTACCCATAGTCCGCTAGTCAAGTTCAACCCGTCATTTCCTGATTGAATTAAACACACCCACACGACCCTTGACAGAGGCCAAACAACGCCGTACGAATACCCTAATCCAATCGCATCGTATGCTAGCAGATAAGCATTAGTTAGCTATCGTATACTACGCCTTGACGGAGGCCAAACTACTGCAGCACGAATACTAACTAGTACTTATCTGAAATGACGGAGGGCTACGATAGGTTTTTATGAAAACCCTTTGCGTAATGAACTTGATATCGTTGTAGAATCGAATGAATTTTAAATGGAGTGTTTTTGAGGCTTTTCTAGTTTTGCTAAAGGGGTCACTCCCGGTGAAGGGATCGTCGGCCCTTTCCTCGTCGAATGAGGTGCGGGATATATCATATATATCACTGTGCAAAGCAGAAACTATAGAAGCAATCAAAAGGCAAACCGAGTGTGTAGCATCTGCCAGTTATTGCTAAAGGGGTCACTCCCGGTGAAGGGATCATCGGCCCTTTCCTCATCGAATAAGGTGCAGGATATATCATATATACCGCTGTGCAAAGCATGAACTGTAGCTACCTGTTTTATTTTTGAAATTCGATTCCATAACATCTTTAGGTTTCTTTTCTTTCATTAATCATATTAATGAAGTCCCATCATTTAAGCACCTAAACATCACAGATAAATACGACGTACACTTATGCTATCCGCATTCGCCTCGATGTCCCCTCGTGCACCGTTAGGTTAGGTAACTAACGGCAGAGCGGGGCAGGGCTAGCGCAGGTGTAAAACATAAGTAACGTCTATATAATATATCATATATACTATATAAAGTATCCATCACAGCATATCAAATGATCACATCACAGATATCGCAGCAGAAGAATCATATGAAACATTGGATATACTAGGACGTCCGTGTTTTCAATATGAGCCAGTATAAAACACGGATTCCACGGTCGCGATGAATAGCCAAACCCACACCCCTAGACCCCTACGAGAGCGGCAAGCAACCCTACCAATTCTAGAGTTAGGAGACCTGGACTCGACTCCTCGAGATGGTCTCCCACTGGACCCTAGAACCCGGTTACTTGTGCCCTCCTCCTTGGGTCTATCCTAGTGCGGAAAAGTAAATAATATACAAAAGGTGACATCTTCCGCAACCTGGAAGTGCCCCAATAAAAGAATATTACATACAAGTTTTTACATTTACATGAATGAAAATGAAAAACACTCATCTCACATAAAAACCCCCCGGCTATTCAATCACGACGATCCAATATAACATATCCAGCAAAACATAACATCACATGTCATCAACGTAAGTAAGTATGCCTATCCCAATTGTCGTTGATATATAGCAACGAAACCGGCGATATCACATATTACACTTCCGGTCGCAGAAAAAGAAAGTGTAAAACTATAACAGTTGGAATCCGCAACCTCTTTAGATATCGCATGCCTAATCAAATGAATTCCTTAGACATCGCATGCCTAACAATTATAAACCCCACATTTTAGTCTCATTATCGAAAACTCTTTTCAATATCAAGTCGGGCAATTCAACAAGATTCCCGACATTCAGATCGAATGCTCGTCGCAAACTTTAGTAGGCGGCCGCCCCCCCGACGCCGTCGACGAAGTGCACCAAGGCGGAACATCGCTACCGCGAGCACCCGAACGGATGCTTTCGGCGATGGGGTTCTTCTACAGTCACTTGGTCGGGGCTATAGGGTGAGGCGTCTATTAAGTTTACCCGGCGAGTATCCGTGTACGCTACGTGATTGCGATGGACTTTT
Organism: Agapanthus africanus; assembly: GCA_030015575.1. Lineage (NCBI taxonomy): Eukaryota > Viridiplantae > Streptophyta > Magnoliopsida > Asparagales > Amaryllidaceae > Agapanthus > Agapanthus africanus. The sequence goes on from CM057337.1 coordinate 718,756,407, forward strand.
GATCACATCAAAATTCCGTGGCAACCGATCAAGTGAGACTAAACTGCTATGTTTATAACATTCATTCAGTTATCTCATAACTACTTGTGGATTCCAAATATTGTATCACATTCCAGATAAATAGAAAATGTTAAACTTTCCGATCGAACAATCAAACACCCAAGTTTTCCCGAAACAGCTCAACACATGAAATAAGTTTAAAAACATTCACTTCATGCCTCAGTACCAATGGTCCAGCCGTAGAAGGGTCAAGCCAATGCCTCACATGTGTCACGCCGTACCGTCCCAAACCCAAAGGTTCAAAGGGCAGTTCAAGACGGTCACATAATCGAGTTTAAGGTTTGTTGTCTTCTAGAGGGACCATCGTGTTACTTGCACTACTTAGAACGTCATTAAACTACGGAAAAATCCAACAATTGGAAATTTCCCGGCAGGGGAAAAAGTGGGTATTTATATCCGGTCGAACTTTTTAACATGTTCTAAAAATACCCGGAAAACAAAGTAAACAAAGGTAAATAATCTGATCGAATCATCGAGTCCCCAATACAACCCCAGAACACTCAACTCTTGAGTCAAAATAAAAATACCCATAAAATATAAATCACAGAAATAGGAATTATGGTGGAAAAATGATGGCCTGTATCCTCTGTACGGCCGCGGAACCGCAGCCTAAGCAGGCTATTGCCGTGGTTCCGCGGCGGAATGTACGGATTAGGCAGTCGTTTTTCACCACAATTCTTATATTTTCCTGCTGAATTTTCAGGTATTTTTAATTCAGAAAAATCCACAATTTTCAAAAATGTACAGAGAAGGGTTATGGATTAGGGTTTCGGGTTCGATCGGGTTTCTAACTTCGTCTACGCATCGCCTAAGGCTCTGGCTAGGCTCTGATACCACTGTAGGGTTCCTAGGCACACTCAAGTGGTTCCACAAGGCATCAACCATGCCAAATTAAAATTTTCCGGTGCCAAGAAACCCTAAACTAGATCGTTAACTAGAGTTTAGGCGAAACTAAATGAAAGTAAATCACATTTACACTAAGTGAACGGAAATACAACCTTTGTAGATCTGGTCCTCCACCTCCATAGCTCCGTGATGATGTCCCTCTGCTGCGATCATCGGATCCCGGACTCTGGCGATGGTTTCGTCGGAGAAATGATCGGGCTAGGTCGTCGACTTCGATGCCGAAGATGATCTATGTCGAGGCAACTCAAGATCAAGCTCCAACTTCACCAAGTCATGAAACTTGTGAAGAAAACACCCTATACTACATGGCAAGTGGTAGAGGATGAAGAAATAGGAAGTGGGTTCATTTTGGATTTGGATTTCTCACTCTTTTTCTCAAGACACTATTAATGGTAGCAAGGTTTCTTCTTCTTGAAGAAGAAGAAGAAGAAAGAATATCATGAGAGAATAATCACATCAAATGATAAATCAAGTGAAGTTATTATAAAGCAACCTTGGTTAAGTGTAGAGAATAAACTAGGGTTAGGTGAATGGTTAGGTTTAGGCAAAAGACAAAATGGTAGATAATCTAAAGAAGCTTCATGAAGCTAAAGCAAAGAAACAAAATTAGCCACCATTTCATTTTGCCAAAAATGAATAAATAAATAAATGAATAAGTAAATAAATCAAACCCTAACCATTAACCTAATCATAGTTAAAAGCATACACACACCCAAGTTTGCATGTATTATCAAACATGATACAAACTAGTGCACAAAACTATATCATATATACAATGTGCACATCAAGTGAGAAAATCCATCATAAGTGAACAAATACTAGTTAATGCAAAGTAATATATCAAATATATAATTATACATTAAATCATTAAATCAACACTTGATTTAACGATCCGGTCATATCGCATATGACCGACTAATATCCGATGTATCGACTTATCGAATCAATTCTCAATTCGATAACTAGGTTATATCGCATACAACCAATCGATACATTCATCGCGAGAATAGAATACGGTATCACATACACGCATTATTCTCGGTCCCGCACATATCTCATATGCGCTCCTATTTCGTTTCGCTTCAGCCAGGAAACCTCTGTGTAGGACTCTAAAGACTCGTCAATACGCCGGCAGCAGGTGATGATCATATCAAACACCCACAAGCCGCAAGCGGTCTGCTAAACGTAACGGCCACCCGGGTATTGAGCGATCAGAAGATCGACGAGCAAGCCCGCTCACACTCCTGTGAATCCAACTAGTAACACTTACCGTACAGTCCGGTATGTTCGTCTGATATGTCGCATATCTCGCCTAGGGGTGGTAAACGTCAGACCCCAGTAGCTCGATAAGTCGTGTCGATATGAGGTCTATAACAGTTCGAGAAACTACCGGTAACACTTACCAGTAAATCTCAGCAACCCTGGCCAGGGATTTCCGGTTATAGCCAATCGAACACAGCGCAACATCAACTCCCTATACCGGGAGAGACGAATCCCCTCCTATCGCTCATTGCCTCCATGTGACTCGGGACTTTACCCAAAAACCACCGTTTTGCACGCCCTCTTGGATGTGGTAAGGTGGAAATCAAAGCACAGTGGGAATCACACAAGACTCTATGACGATCTCGGGTCTACAGACTAACCTGTACCAGTGTCACCAGAGAACTGCCATCTGACGTAAGGTATAATACCATCTGGGAGTTCTTGGCGAGTCCGTCCAGTGTACCCAGTCTCCACTGCGCACCCGTATATCATTTCTGATGTCAAACACCAATGGATATGGGATCATCCATCGCCCATCTGTATGGGTCAAGAAGGTATACGCTAGTCTACTCTGGTATATCGATACCCCGTCTCGATACACCCACGATTAGGGACCTTGAAGGATGTACTTATGGACTACCATGTCCCCACTAGTATGATCCGCATCATAGTCCAGGTAGTCAAGTACACATCCTAAGGGCTTTACCAACATGTAACAGAGAGACAATCAGTGTACACGTTAAGGTAAAGAGTAACCAGATAGCATACTATCATGTCGAGCAAGAAAGTCATCCCTATATATGTCCAAGCATCCACTATAATATACATCCTATGTATAGTAATGGCCTCTAGGGCATACATATAACTAACAAGAAATAGGCCCCGCACCCGGAATCAAGTCAATGCAGAATTCGATATCACGATCAGGCGGCAATCCTGGCAACTCAGCAGGGAACACATCAGGAAATTCTCGTACGATCGGAACCTAATCCAACAGGACCTCAGCGGCTCCTACGTCCTAAACAAATGCTAAGAACCTACGACAACCCTTCTTCAAGAGCCGTCCCGCACAAAGAGCATAAATCATGTTGGCAGGAGTTATACTACAGTCTCCCTGCACAACAAAAATCGGTTCGCCTGGAAAACAGAATCTGACCGCTTTCCCCCGACAATCAACATAAGCATGACAAGCGGCCAGCCAATCCATACCGAGAAGTATATCAAAATCTAGCATATCCAGGAGAATCAAATTGACTAACGAATCCCTATCACCAATACGTACAAAACAGGACCTGAATACGTGTCGGGCTATAAAAGAATCTCCCACAGGAGTAATCACTACTAGCTGTAATTCTAACAACGATGACTCTCTCCCCAGAGAAAGTGCAAAGTGTGCAAACACTTAAGAATGCGTATAACCGGGATCAAATAAAATACGTGCATCTAAGGAACATACGGAAAGAGTACCTGTCACAACTACATTGGATGCCTGGGTATCCTATGGAATCAAAGCAAAAACTCATGCCTGGCCCCTACCAGCATCCTGACATCCTCTCCCCCGGTCTCCTTACCCTCTTTGAAAACGTCCTGCAAAACCCTGACCTCGCGGTACAACGGCCTAGCGCATAGTGCCAACTGGTGGAGGAAGTAATTCCATTGAAGCAGAAGGTGGAAGGGGTAAAGCAGTCCGCGGAACAACAGTACCTCCCTGGCGTCTACACTCTCTAGCCAAATGCCCTGGAAGTCCGCAACTAAAACATATAAACGAGGGCCTCTGCTCCATAGGATACGAACTAAACATCTGGCTCTGAGCCCAGCCTCGACCAACACTGCGGCCTAGAGTGTGTCTGCCTCCGCCTCTCCCAAACTGTCTGGTAACTGACCCTATAGGTCTGGTCCTCTTTGGCTTCGGAACAATCGCTGTCTCGTTCAGACGCTCTTTTACTCGCATAGCTGCGTCCATGGCCTGCGTATAAGTATCGAAATGCTAGGAGCCTATAGCAAGGAACAGCTGTGTATCCAGACTCCTCACAAACCTCTTCACCCGGAGCTCCTCCGTAGGAACTAAGTATGGAGCATAGCGTGATAGCTGGGTGAACTGCAAGTCATACTCTGCCACCGGCATATCTGCAAATTTCCGTAACGCCTCGAAACTGCTGGCTCTGGCATCTCTTACGCTTTGGGGAAGAAATCTGGCAAGGAACACCTCAGAAAACTATGTCCATGACATCGGAGGAAGACCAGTGGCTTGCCCTCTCTCCATCGACTCACACCATGCCTGTGCAAGTCCCTCCAATCAAAAGCTGGTAAGCTCCACCAACCTCGCATCAGAATATCTTAATGACCTGCCGATCCTTGCCATTCTATCAAGAAAGGACTGAGGATCCTCTGCTTCATCGGTCCCTGTAAACACCGGAGGTCTCAACCTCATAAACTCCGGAAGTGATACCTCCATCACCCTCGAGTCTACAAGTGTGACAGTCTGCATAGGCTGTACATCGGGCTCTACCATGGTCGGTGCCTGATCCTATCTCTGTACACGGGTGGCCTCAGCCAACTGTCCCACCATCTGTTGCAAGCCTAACATGTCCTCCTCTATCCTAGTCAGTTTATCTGGAGGAGGAGGAAGATAAACATGTTCTGGTACCGCCGGAACATCCGGTGCGTCAGTCGCTGTCACAGACGGATTCATCTTAGCTGCATCCCTGACTGCAGCTCGCCTAGCTCGTATAGCCATAGCAACTGGAAGAAGAAACGAGAGTTGATAAGGCGTACGAATAGGAACAGCAATAATAGGGAGTCAAAGGAAGGATTAAGCAAGATATACATCCTAAGGTTACTTAGGCTAAGTATCGTAGCGTAAACAGGCCGCAGAATATATGTACGGTACTCTACTCATCCTAAATCACCTACTCTATCAAACCAAGGGTCAACCTATATAACGAAATTTAAAGCCTACTACTACAACTCACTACTGTAGGGTGTTTTTCGTTACCCCATTGAGATGGGAATACGCGCGCGCTGGTCAGGCGCATTACAGATTCTTCCTGTTTAGGGTAGGCTAGGGTTTATTGATTGTGGGGATCCGAATCTCCGGCAGCCGCGGACTAAGCTGCCGTTAATTACCCCTCGCCTTTAGAGGGAAGGAACCTCCGATTGACGGATAAAACAGGTCATGCGAACTCAATGTGCAGTGTTGTGTTTTGAAGGAGTTTTGGATATATCGGGGGCCCCACAGAGTTTTTACGAGGTCCCGCTACCCGGATAGCGGGCTGGGGGTTAAGAGGGCTAGCAGCCCCCATGCGGGGTGCGGGACAGTGCCCCGTTAGAAATTTTTTCTAATGGAGGAGGTATTTTTAGTATGGAGTACGTGTAAAATGAGGGGAAAATGGCGTCCAAAGGACGCGTGAGCGCCAGCACCTCACGTGCCCAACACGTGGGTGCTTTGGTGCTAGCGTCTCACGTGCCCGGCACGTGGGTGCTCGGGCGCTAGCGCTTTGGGCGCTCGAGCGCTAGCGCCTTATGTGCCCGGCACGTGGGCGCTCGGGCGCTAGCGCCTCATGTGCCCGGTACGTGGGTGCTCGGGCGCTAGCACTTTGGGCGCTCGGGTGCTAGCGCTAGCGCTTTGGGCGCTAGCAAAAGGAAGGGGTTTTTACCGACAGAAATAGGAGTTAAACTCCAAAAAGTGGATTTTGAGTGGAGTTAAGCTCCAAAAGATCTGGATTAGGAGTTAAACTCCTTTAAGGTTTGGGTCTTTGAGTTGAATTCCCTAAAATCTTCAGAGCTTCTTCTCTCTTAAGCCTGGGATCTTCTCTTGAGCCTTGGATCTTTTCCAAAGTGGGATTTTCGGAGATGGGTCTCCTTCTTCCTCTTCTTTATTGGCCGGATCATGGAGAACAAGAGGGGTGAGATTTTAAATATCTCCCATTTTTGAGATCTAATGGAAGATCTGAGCTCCCCTTTGTGGGTTTTATGGTGAAAAACTATTTAGTTTAGGAAAAGGAAGAGTAAAACTCTTGATTTAATTCAAAAGAAAGAAGAAGGTTTAGAATCTTGAGGAAGGAGAAAAAGGCACAGACCTTGATTTTTTTAGAGAGAGAAAAAGATCTTTAGATATTTTCATCATGTTGCCTTATATAGGCTTACACATTTACATATAGCCCCTTGGGCTTTACAAAATGGCATTTTGCCCATCCCATGTCTCATGTGCTATTTCTTTTTGCACACAAGCCATTGGCTTTACAAAAATTTGGCTTTATGCCCATTTTCTTACATTTATTCATAAAATAAAATAAAAGAAATACATCAAAATTATTTATTACAAAATTTTTATTTTGGTATGGGGGGAGGCCGGCCGCTTCATGTTCGGGCTCGACCCGGGTATTAGCCTACTTGACTTGGACTTGGGCCCACTTGGCTTGGGGTTGACTTTGATTTTGACTTGGTCAACCGGGATGTAAATTTTGATCCCAACAAATTGACCCCCATCAATAAGTGCACACCACATATGTGGGTTGTGTGCACGAAATTGATGGATCTTCTTTCGCATGGAGGTCTACTTGATCTGGTTCCCGTTTTAACGACGTGGAGGTCGATGCTGCCATTTTTGCGACGTGGACGGTCGGTGCTGCCCTTTTAGCGACTAGGACGGTTGGTTCTGCCCTTTTTGAGATTTGGACGGTCGGTTCTGCCCTTTTTGCGAAGTGGACGGTCGGTGCTGCCCTTTTAGCGACTTGGACGGGCGGTTCTGCCCTTTTTGCGACTTGGACGGGCGGTTCTGCCTTTTTTGCGACTTTGACGGTCGGTGCTACCATTTTTTTTGCGACGTGGATGGTCGGTGCTGCCTTTTTAGCGACTTGGACGGTCGGTTCTGCTCTTTTAGCTACTTGGATGGTCGGTTCTGCCCTTTTAGCGACTTGGACGGTCGTTTCTGCCCTTTTTGCGACTTGGACGGTCGGTTCTGCCCTTTTTGTGACTTGGACGGTAGGTTCTGGCCTTTTTGCGACTTGGACGGTCGGTACTGCCCTTTTAGCAACTTGGACGGTCGGTGCTGCCCATTTAGCGACTTGGACGGTCGAAGACTCGATTTGACTTGTTCCGCTTCTTGCGGTGTCAGGGATGAAATTGACCTATTTCCGAGGTGGAGCTTGATTCTGCCAGGGAGGTCATTGGTTATTTTTCTGATTCGATGTGATTTGGGTTGACATCAGCACCGCTGCACTGGAATATGGTACAAGGAGCGAATCATCATCTACCATGACAAGATTTGGGGATTTTGGTTTTGGTTTGGCATCAGCACCGCTGCACTGGAATATGGTTCCAGGAGCGAATCATCATTTGCCATGAGGAGATCTCCCTCGTTTCCAGTTTAACGACTTAGGGTCATCTGTTCCCAGTTTAACGACTTAGAGGTCATCTGTTCCCAGTTTAAAGACTTAAGGGTCTATTGGATTGGAGTTTGGAATTTTGGGGTTAGGGTAGGCATCAGCGTTACTAACACTGAAGCACGTGTGTCAGGAGCAATTCATCATTTGCTTTTTCCTGTTGGGGAGCGATGGCTTAGTAGACAGGTTTAAGTCCCTATCACCTGAGGCTTTTCAATTTTATGAGCCGTAAGGGTCTCATAAAAGCATTTTCTCCCTACGAGTCGAAAGGATCTCATAGGTGTACTTTCTCCTTAGGAGTCGTGGGGACTCCCAAGTGTGTTTTTCCTTTTTGAGTCGTAAGGATCCTACGAAGATGTTTTCTTACGAGTCGTGAGGATCCCGTAAGTTTGTTCTCCTCATGTATCGTGAGGACACATGAGTGGGTCTTCCCAAATGGAGCATAATTCCAAAGGCGGAGACCAGCCGCGTAACTGGTGATTGCGGTGGGGCATGGGTATGATGAGAATTATTTGAGCCCGTGGATTATATACGGTAGTTAACTTGGGGACCAACCGTAGGGATTGGAGAATTTTGGGAGATTGGATTTTGGTTGGCGTCTGCATCGCTGCACTAGAATATGATATCAGGAGCGACTCATCATTCGCCGTTTGGGGACTTGGAATTTGGATCTTATTTGACATCAGCATTGCTGCACTGGAATAATGCCAGGAGAAACTCATCATTTGCCCCGGGAGGACTTGGGATTTGGGTTTTTGGTCGGCATCAACACCACTAACACTGAAGCAAAATGTCAGGGGCGACTCATCATTTGTCGTTGCCCGTTAGGGAGCGATGGCTCAGGAGATAGGTTTAGGTCCCTATCACCTAAGGCTTTTCAATTTTATGAGCTGTAAGGGTCTTATAAAAGCATTTTCTCCCTACAAGTCGAGGGGATCTCGTAGGTGTATGTTCTTCTTAGGAATCGTGAGGATTCCTAAGTGTGTTGCTCCTTTGTGAATCGTAAGGATCTCACGCAGGGATTTCTCCTCACAAGGTCGAGAGGACTTTGCGAGTGTATTTTATCTCTTTTCACGAGTTTGCGCCCTTTCAGGTTTTCATAAACTCGCCGACAGTCCTGTTGTTTTTACTCACGTAGCCTTTTCGGGTTTTCATCCGTTCCCGTTTTGCTCGGGGATATACCCTTTTTTTGGCCGGTGGGACTTTAAATGTAATCTCGCCGGTAGGACTTTGGGAGAGATAGAGGTCGTTTACGCCCATGGATTGTATATGGTTTTGCAGGATGTACAATCCAGACCGTAGGGCCGGTGTGGTCAATTCTCCTGCGACTTGGAGCATTCACGCGTAGTATTTCTTGAGATATCGGTCGTTGATGGGTGGCATGGGCCTTTCTCCCTCGGCACTTATTATTGGTAGGATTCTCCGTCGAACACTTTCTCGATGACGTATGGTCCTTCCCAATTTTGGTTCGAATTTTCCCTTGGCATGTCGATTGGGGATGATCGGTCTTTTGAGGACCAACACCAATTCGCCTTTCTTGAAAGCGTGGAGACAAGTCATCTTGTCATAAGCCCGTAACATTTGGGCTCGGTACAGCTCCAGATTTTGCTGTACTGCAAGCCTCTATTCTTCGAGGGCGTTGAGCTCTTCAAGCCGAAGGAACACATTTTCCTCCTCCGTCAACTCGTGCTGAGCGGCCATTCTTAAGCTTGGAACTTCGACTTCGAGAGGGAGGACTGCCTCCACTCCGATGAGCAATGAGTACGGAGTTGACTGAGTTAGAGTACGGTGCATGGTATGATATGCCCACAACGCCTCATGAAGTTTTAGATTCCAGTCTCTCTTGTTGGCTAAAGCATTTTTCCTCAGGAGCTTGCATAGAGTCTTATTGAAGGCTTCGGCTAGCCCATTGGCTCTTAGATTATAGATGGAGGAATATCTCCACTATATCTTGTGCTGAGTAGCGAACCTTGAGACTTTGAAACTCTTGAAAGAAGGCCCGTTGTCGAAAATGATTCTTCTTGGTGTACTGAAACGGTATAGAATATTATGCTGGAAGAATGTCAGAATATTTTGTGTCTTGACTTCTTTTAGCGGGACAGCTTCAGCCCATCTGGAGAAATAGTCAGTTGTGGCCAATATGAACCGTGGCCTTTGGATGACGGAGGATCAATTGGGCCGACGCCACCGTAGGATGTAACGGATTGGGATGCTTGTGAATGAAATCACCGTGAATTTGGCAGATATAACATTTCTTTGCATGCTCTCCGCAATCCCGTATCATGGTGGGCCAGTAACACCCAAGCCGTTTAATTTGAAGTCGCATCTTGGGGCCAGATTGGTGAGCACTGCAAATGCCCGAGTGAACTTCTTTCATGACCCTTTGGGCTTCGGCCAATGACAGACACCTGAGCCAGAGTTGGTCATATGATCTGCGGTATAGCGTATTATTTACAAATACGTATCGAAGAGCTCTCTTCTTCAGTTGAACCCTCACAGATTTTCCTTCGGGCAGCTTGTCGTATTGGAGGTACTCTATGAAAGGTTCCCTCCAATCGGGCTCGTCTTAGATGATCGAAGCTTTTTCGGCAGGATTGTTCTCTTGTTCTACGCTTTCTTCTTCACGCAAAGAGGCTGGAGGCAAAATTTGTCGGCTTCTGACTGTGATTAGAATTTCGTCCATGTCAGGATCAACTAGCTCTTTAGCTAGGCGAGCGAGTATGTTGGCTTTTTCGTTCAACTCTCTAAGGACTCTCATTAGTTCAATGTGAGTAAACCGTTTCATGAGTTCCACCACTCGACTTCTGTACCGAGCTAATTCGGGTTTGTATATCTTATAGTCACCACTTACTTGGTTGACAACAAGCTGGGAGTCACCGTAAACCCGTAGCCGAAGGATTTCCATTTCTATGGCGAGCTCCAGACCAGCTATCAGAGCTTCATACTCAGTCTCATTGTTTATGCGAGGCTCGGTGAGAGCAAAAGAACGTCGTAGGGTTCCCATCGATGGCGTGATGAACACCAATCCTATCCCTGCTTTTATTTGTAGGATGCTTGATTTGCCGGAGCTCGTCATTTATGAGGCTCTATCAAAGTAGAGCTCCCAACATGGCTCATCTTCCTCGAGGTGCAGCACTTGTTCGTCGGGTAACTCGCAATTGAGCGGTGACCCCTCTGATACGGGATGAGCAGCAAGGAAGTCTGCAAGATCTTGCCCTTTTACTGCTTTCTGAGAAGTATAAACTATGTCAAACTCAAGTAGCATGACAGCCCATCTTGACATTCTACCGGTTAGGCTTGCTTTGGTCATTAATTGTTTGAGCAGGTCGACCTTAGAGATTAGCATAACCCGATGAGCGAGTAGGTAGTGCCTCAGGTTCTTCACAGCGAACATCAGAGCCAGGCATTGCTTTTCGATCGGGGAATAGTTGTGTTCCTCCCCGACTAAAGTTCGACTGAGGTAGTAGAGGGCATTCTCTTTTCCCTCCTCGTTGTTCTGGGCAAGGAGTGCACCGAGTGACTCATCTAGCACGGCAGTGTAGAGAATCAGCGGTTTATTTAGAATGGGAGCGGCCAGCACAGGAGGGTGCAACAAGTATTGTTTGATGCTTTCGAATGCTTCTTGACATTCGGCTTCCCAGACAAAAGGAGCTCCTTTCTTCATGAGCTTTGAGAAGGGCCTACATCTCCCCGATAAATTTGAGATAAACCTTCGTATATAAGCAAGCTTGCCTTGAAAAGATCTTAGCTGCGTCAGACTCTTCGGAGGGGGCATCCCATGATGGCATTTATCTTGGATGGGTCAACTTCAATCCCCCAATGTCGGACTATAAAGCCCAGGAATTTTCCCGATGACACGCCAAAAGCGCACTTCAGAGGATTCATCTTCAGATCGTATTCCCTCAGTCTGGTGAGAACGGTCCTAAGATCTTGGATGTGGTCGGCCTTGGCTTTAGTCTTGACGACCAGATCATCAACATAGCATTCGACGACTTTATGGATTAGGTCATCAAAGATATGGGTCATTGCCCTTTGATATGTAGCACCTACGTTCTTCAGTCCGAACGGCATCACCTTGTAGCAGTATATTCCGATCGGGGTTCAAAATGCTGTGTGTTTCTCATCCTCAGGCGACATCTTGATCTGATTATATCCAGACGAGCCATCCATGAAGGTGAACAGCTCGTAATTTGAGGTGTCATCAACCATCATTTCCATAACCGGTAGCAGGAAGTCATCTTTAGGGCATGCCTTATTGAGGTCCCTGAAATCGACACAAACTCGGATCTGCCCATTTTTCTTCTTCACTGGGACTATGCATGCGATCCAGTCCGCATATTTCTTTTCTCTGATAAAGCCGGCATCGATGAGTTTCCTAATTTCCTCAATGACCTTTTCTTCCAGTTCTCTTCTAATTCTTCGAGGAGCTTGTTTGACCGGCTTAGCATCAGGAGATATAGCCAGCTTATGCACGCCCACTTTAGGGGAGAGGCCAGGCATTTCTTTGTACATCCACGTGAAGCAGTCGGCGAACTCATGCAGCAGGGCGATTATCTTCTCCATTTCCTCTAACAGGAGTGAGCTGATGTAGGTCGGCCTTGGATTATTAGGCGTTCCCAAATCGATCTCGGTTAGCTCATCGAAGGTTGCTTGTCCTCCATCTTCGAGCTCTTGAGGAGCTTCTTCTGGCTCGGGTATCTCGTTATCATCATTTGACCTTTCGCTGGCTTCACCAACGTGGATCATGTAGCATGCTTTGGAATCAGATAGAATGAAGCCTATGCCCCATCTATCCGGAATTCGTCCATCGATGAGTGCTCGGACCAGAGGCGGATACCATAGCCCTTCATAAAACTTTGCTTCGGACTCCGTTTGATATAACCGGCATCCGCATCTTTTGAAGTATTCCCGCATCTCAGGCGCATAATATCTGGGATTGAGGACGACCCTTATGCCTCTCTCGTATGGAAGGCACACTGTTGGGGTAAAAATTTACACCCCCGTTGACCGAGTCAAAGTCAAGGTCAACCCCAAGGCAGGTGGGCCCAAGCCCAGGGCAAGCGGGCCCATGCCCAAGTCAAGGCCGCGGCCAGCCTCCTCCATGCCAACAACAAAAATCATGTAACAATTAATTTTTATGTAATTTTTGTGCATGATTTTTGTATGCAAAATGGGCATAAAGCCAAATTTTTGTAAGCTCATGGCTTATGTGCAAAAACAAATGACACATAAGCCATGTGATAGGCAAAAAGCCATTTTGAAAAGCCCAAGGGGCTATATGTAAATGTGTAAGCCTATATAAGGCAACATGATGAATAAAAAAAAAAGACAACTTTTCATTCCCCAAAAATTAGGGTTCTTTGTGCCTCCTGCTCCTTCTCCAAGGTTCTAAACCTTCTAATTTCTTTTGAATTAAATCAAGAGTTTTACTCTTTCTTTTCAAAAACTAAGAAGTCTTTCACCACAAAACCCACAAAGGGGAACTTGGATCTACCATTAGATCTTAGAAAGGAGAGATTTTTAGATCTCACATCTCTTGATCATCAAGATCCAGCCAACAGAGGAGGAAGAAGAAGAACATCTTTCACTAAACCCCCAAGAAAGAAGAAAAAAACACTCAGGAGTCCAACTCCTCTTTGATCTCTCTTCAGAGAAATCTTTTTAGGCTAAAAGCCTCTTGTCCTCTCCGGCGCGCAGCGCAAGTGCGCAAAGCGCCCGCGTGCCGACACGTGGCGCGCGCTTGCGCACCTGCGCGCTTGCGCAAGTGCGCAAAGCGCCCGCGTGCCGACACGTGGCGCGCGCACTTGCGCACCTGCGCGCAGCGCTCTTGCGCAAAACGCCCACGTGCCGATACGTGGCGCGTGCGCTTGCGCACCTGCGCGCAGCGCTCATGCGCAAGTTGCCCACGTGTCGACACGTGGCGCGCGCGCGCCTGAGCGCACAGCACCTTAGCGCACAGCGCTCTAGACGCTGGCCCCACGCATCCTTTGGATGTCTTTTTCCCCTTTACTTATATTTACATGTATATATATACATATGTATATAAATGTACACATACACATACTCCGCGACACTGTCCCTGTTAGAAAAAATTTCTAACGGGGCGCTGCCCCGCACCCCGCAAGGGGGCTGCTAGCCCCCTTGACCCCCAGCCCGCTATCCGGGTAGCGGGACCCCCGTAAAAACTCTGCGTGGCTCCCGATATATCCAAAACCCCCCTTTCAAAACACAACACACGTACACTGCACACTGAGTTCGCATGACCAGTTTAACCCGTTAATCGGAGGTTCCCTCGTCCCAAAGGCGAGGGGTAATTAACGGCAGCTTAGTCCGCGGCTGCCGGAGATTCGGATCCCCACAATCAATAAACCCCGGCCTACCCTAGGCCGGGAGAATCTGTAGTGCGCCTGACAAGCGCGCGCGTATTCCCATCTCAATGGGGTGACGAAAAACATCCTACAGATTCTGGCACGCCCGGTGGGACCAATCTCTCCTCCCATATTTCGGGTTAAATGTTCATGCGAACTCAATCAATATACATGCCTGTATTTGTACTAAAATAATGCTCTTTCATGCAGGTTCTCAAGCAATCACTTCTCAACGATGTCTCTAAAAACCTGCTCAGCTCTCAACACGGCTCCCATCTCATACACGATGAAGATAGACTCCAGGATGGTCCTTCCGGCCAGTCTTGGGCGATAATGGGAGGAGCCTCTGCTACCTTTTGGCTCTATCATGTTCATGCCAGTTGGCGCCATCCCAGCTCCTCAAGCCCCGGTGGCAGACAAACCGGTCTCGAAAGGCAGGAGACCAAATGTGGTGATCTCAAGGGCGCCCCAACCCAAACGCAAGTCGGTGTCTGAACTACTTTCCTTGGCCCCAGCTGGGGGCAAGGCCATCAACACCAACAAAGCTACAACGCGTCCCGAGCAAGCTCCAGCGGCGCCCCTGAAAAATGCCCGATCGGGTGTCTTCTCTAAGCTCCTCGTTGATCAACTCACAATGGCTTTCCGGGTAGCGGATGCCCGCCAAGCCTTCAAAATCGAGAAGCAGAGGGAGAAAAGGCTCAGATATAGAGCCAACAAAAGGGCTAGGGCTCCTGCCAGGCTAAACCTCATAAGGTTCGAAGAACAGGGTTACCCCGCCGAAGATGAGGAAATGGCTGGGTATGTGGTCCACACTGTCTACACGGTGGGCACGCGCAGCAAGAGCAAGGACGGGGCTACCACATCTCAAATCCAATCTGGCTTGAACGTGGTGGCCGCTTCCCAAGAGCAGCCGCCTCTGCTGGGTGATGAAAACCCTATTGATGAGGATGATAGGCGGAAAGACCCTTCGGTCCATGAGGAGTCGGGCTCGGAAAGCGAAGAAGAGCCGACTTTCCTCCCCAGGACCGCGGAGCAAGAGCTGCTTCAAGAGCTCCGAAAGCAGCTCAGAAACAAAGACAAGGAGATGGCCAAACTCTACTCCAAAATCGATGACTTGACGAATGTCGTGATGCAGCTCACAACCCGACTTGCCTCTCAGCCGCCCAATCAAGCGGAGGGCTCTGCTCGTGAACCGGGAAGTGGTGTGCCAAAGCAACCGACGCTTATTCCCTCAAATCCAAAAGTGGGCGAACTACATGAAAATCAGTCGCATCATATCTCAGGAAATGCCTTGGCTACCGATGAAAGTAGCCCGCTAACTCAAGATCAAATCATGGATTTGGTTGCCAACAAAGTCAAAACCTTGGTAGCCGAAGCCGAAGCGCAAAAAGATATCAGCAGTAGTGGGAGACCATATCCTGCTCAGTATGATCTGGTAGAATTTCCTAGCGGCTATGTCATCCCCAAATTCGGAAGATTCGATGGGACGGGAAATGCGAATCAGCACATCGCCCACTTCAAAGCCTCATGCGGGAATACTGGGGGCAATGATGCGCTTCTCCTCCGCCAGTTCGTTAATAGCTTGACCGATGTTGCTTTCGACTGGTACGCGAGCATACCGGATGGCTCCGTCACAACTTTTGTCCAAATGGAGTCTCTGTTTCGGCAGAGGTTCATGAGCGTCAGCGATAAGATTACCATTGCCGAGCTCGTGAGGACCAAGCCCAAGAGCGACGAAAGCAGCACGGATTTTATAACCCGATGGCGCAATCTCTCCGTCAAATGCGAACCGCCGATAGAGCAGGACCAATCTGTCAGTCTCCTCGTCGGAAATCTCAACAACTGGATGGCCCCGTTTCTATGTACCGCGGGTCTCAAAACATTCCAAGAGCTGACCAAAAAGGTCCAAACGTTGGAACGCTCAAAGCCCGAGTCCGCTCAGGATCTTCAGTTCACAAACAGACCGAAACCTTGGAGGGACGACAACCGAAAAGGCGGAAGTCCTAACATCACCGATTCTCCAAATAAGCAGAGAACGGGCGGGGCAAAGACTGACCAGCCTCGAGAGCCAACTTTGGAGGAAAGGAGAAATAAGGTCTACTCATTCCGAAAGGACAAGGTCCACAAAATTTTTAAAGATGCTCTAAAGAATGGCCTGCGGCTACCAGAACCGAGAAGGCTAAGTGAAGCGAACAAGACTGATCATCCCAACTTTTGCCCATACCACCGAGTGCTGGGGCACACTATTGAAGACTGTTGTATCTTCAAGGATTGGGTTGAGAAACAATACAAGGCGGGAGAAATATCATTGTCCCCTGGCGTGTTAACAAACAATCAAGCTGCGACCGCCAATTTCATACAAACGGAGACCGAAGTCCTTCAGGGACCTGATTCTGTCAAACACCCACCTTTCTCTGGAAACAATCGACCGCCACGTCATTAAACTGGAAACGATCGACCACCACGTCATTAAACTGGGAACAATCGACCGCCACGTCATTAAACTGGGAACAATCGACCGCCACGTCATTAAACTGGAAACGATCGACCGCCACGTCATTAAACTGGGAACAATCGACCGCCACGTCATTAAACTGGGAACAATCGACCGCCACGTCATTAAACTGGGAATGTAAATAAAAAAAATGTGTAAATAAAAGAAAAATAAAGAAAAGCCGAAATGATGGGGCAACTCGCAATAAAAATCAGCGAGTAAAAATAAAAATGAAAATAAAGCCGAAATGATGGGGCAACCGCGAATAAATAGCCGAAATGATAGGGCAATCGCGACCTTCGCGATAAGAAAAGCTGAAATGATAGAGCAATCGCGGTAAAATAAAAAAAAAACAAAAAAAAAAACAACAAAAAAAAAAAACAAGGGCGGATGATGAGTTGCTCCTGGCATTATTCCAGTGCAGCAATGCAGACGCCAAACAAAAATCCAATTTCCCAAAATTCTTTCAGCCCTACGGCCAGTCCCCAAATTGACTACCGTATACAATCCACGGGCTCAAATAATTCTCATCATACCCATGCCCCACCGTAATCACCAGTTACGCGGCTGGTCTCCGCCTTTGGAATTATGCTTCATTGGAAAGACCCACTCATGTGTCCTCACGATGCATGAGGAGAACAAGCCTTCGTGAGATCCTTACGACTCACCAAGGAAAAACACACTTAGGAGTCCTCACGACTCTTAAGGAGAAAATACACCTGCGGGATCCTTACGACTCGTAGGGAGAAAATGCTTTTATGGGACCCTCACGGCCCATAAAATTGAAAAGTCTTAGGTGATAGGGATCCAAACCTGTCTCCTAAGCCATCGCTCCCCATACCCCAAAAAAAAGGCGAATGATGAGTCGCTCCTGGTACCATATTCCAGTGCAGCGATGCAGACGCCAACCAAATTCCAACTCCCATACCCCAAAATGGCGAATGATGAGTCGCTCCTGGTACCATATTCCAGTGCAGCGATGCAGACGCCAACCAAATTCCAAATCTCATACCAACGGCGAATGATGAGTCGCTCCTGGTACCATATTCCAGTGCAGCGATGCAGACGCCAACAAAGTCCTGAAATGTTTCTGGCCCTACGGTCTGGATCATACATCCTGCAAAACCGTATACAATCCACGGGCGCAAAACAATCCCGATTCCTGCAAAAAAAAAAAAACAAAAAAAACGGTATGTCCACAAGCAAAAGGGGCACGGATGAAAACCCGAAAGGGCTCCATGAGTAAAAACAGCAGGACTGCCGGCGAGTTTGTGAAAACCCGAAAGGGCGCAAACTCGTAAAAAAAAAAAAAAAAAAAAAAAAGAAATGAAATGCACTCGCAAAGTCCTCTCGACTTCGTGAGGAGAAAATTCCCGCGTGAGATCCCTACGACTCACAAAGGAGCAACACACTTAGGAGTCCCCACGACTCCTAAGGAGAAAATACACCTGCGGGATCCTTACGACCCGTAGGGAGAAAATGCTTTTATGGGACCCTCGCGGCCCATAAAATTGAAAAGCCTTAGGTGACAGGGATCTAAACCTGTCTCCTAAGCCACCAATTCCCAAATTCTCTCGGGGCACATGATGAGTTGCTCCTGGCATTATTCCAGTGCAGCAATGCAGATGCCAAACAAACCAAATCCAAATCCTCTCGGGGCACATGATGAGTTGCTCCTGGCATTATTCCAGTGCAGCAATGCAGATGCCAAACAAAAAAAAACAAAACAAAAACAAATCCAAATCCTCCCGGGGCACATGATGAGTTGCTCCTGGCATTATTCCAGTGCAGTAATGCAGATGCCGACAAAAAACCGATTCCCAAATCCTCTCAAAGACAGATGATGATTCGCTCCTGGTACCATATTCCAGTATAGCGATGCTGATGTCAACTCAAATCAAACAAATCAAACCAACCAATTCCAACATCGACCTCTGCGTCAAACCACAGGCACTCCGTCTCGGGGAAACGTCCTACCACAGGCACTCCGTCTCGGGGATACGTCCTACCACAGACACTCCGTCTCGGGGATACGTCCTACAACAGGCACTCCGTCCCGGGGATACGTCCTACCACAGGCACTCCGTCTCGGGGAAACGTCCTACCACAGACACTCCGTGTCGGGGATACGTCCTACAACAGGCACTCCGTCCCGGGGATACGTCCTACGACAGGCACTCCGTCCCGGGGATACGTCCTACCACAGGCACTCCGTCTCGGGGAAACGTCCTACGACAGGCACTCCGTCTCGGGGATACGTCCTACGACAGGCACTCCGTCTCGGGGAAACGTCCTACCACAGGCACTCCGTCTCGGGGATACGTCCTACAACAGGCACTCCGTCTCGGGGAAACGTCCTACCACAGACACTCCGTGTCGGGGATACGTCAACCAGCGACACTCTGCATCGGGGAAACGTCCAGCACAGACACTCCGCATCAGGGAAACGTCAACCAGCGACACTCTGCATCGGGGACACGTCTACTAAATCGCTTCGGATCAGAGCACCGACCGTCCATGTCGTAAAAAGGGCAGTGCACCCCAAAAAGTGGGAACCAAAGCAAGTCGCCTCCACGTGAAAGAAGATCCATCAATTTCATGCACACGACCCATATATGCTGTGTGCATTTATTGATGGGGGGCACTTTGTTGGGGTAAAAATTTACACCCCCGTTGACCGAGTCAAAGTCAAGGTCAACCCCAAGGCAGGTGGGCCCAAGCCCAGGGCAAGCGGGCCCATGCCCAAGTCAAGGCCGCGGCCAGCCTCCTCCATGCCAACAACAAAAATCATGTAACAATTAATTTTTATGTAATTTTTGTGCATGATTTTTGTATGCAAAATGGGCATAAAGCCAAATTTTTGTAAGCTCATGGCTTATGTGCAAAAACAAATGACACATAAGCCATGTGATAGGCAAAAAGCCATTTTGAAAAGCCCAAGGGGCTATATGTAAATGTGTAAGCCTATATAAGGCAACATGATGAATAAAAAAAAAAGACAACTTTTCATTCCCCAAAAATTAGGGTTCTTTGTGCCTCCTGCTCCTTCTCCAAGGTTCTAAACCTTCTAATTTCTTTTGAATTAAATCAAGAGTTTTACTCTTTCTTTTCAAAAACTAAGAAGTCTTTCACCACAAAACCCACAAAGGGGAACTTGGATCTACCATTAGATCTCAGAAAGGAGAGATTTTTAGATCTCACATCTCTTGATCATCAAGATCCAGCCAACAGAGGAGGAAGAAGAAGAACATCTTTCACTAAACCCCCAAGAAAGAAGAAAAAAACACTCAGGAGTCCAACTCCTCTTTGATCTCTCTTCAGAGAAATCTTTTTAGGCTAAAAGCCTCTTGTCCTCTCCGGCGCGCAGCGCAAGTGCGCAAAGCGCCCGCGTGCCGACACGTGGCGCGCGCTTGCGCACCTGCGCGCTTGCGCAAGTGCGCAAAGCGCCCGCGTGCCGACACGTGGCGCGCGCACTTGCGCACCTGCGCGCAGCGCTCTTGCGCAAAACGCCCACGTGCCGATACGTGGCGCGTGCGCTTGCGCACCTGCGCGCAGCGCTCATGCGCAAGTTGCCCACGTGTCGACACGTGGCGCGCGCGCGCCTGAGCGCACAGCACCTTAGCGCACAGCGCTCTAGACGCTGGCCCCACGCATCCTTTGGATGTCTTTTTCCCCTTTACTTATATTTACATGTATATATATACATATGTATATAAATGTACACATACACATACTCCGCGACACTGTCCCTGTTAGAAAAAATTTCTAACGGGGCGCTGCCCCGCACCCCGCAAGGGGGCTGCTAGCCCCCTTGACCCCCAGCCCGCTATCCGGGTAGCGGGACCCCCGTAAAAACTCTGCGTGGCTCCCGATATATCCAAAACCCCCCTTTCAAAACACAACACACGTACACTGCACACTGAGTTCGCATGACCAGTTTAACCCGTTAATCGGAGGTTCCCTCGTCCCAAAGGCGAGGGGTAATTAACGGCAGCTTAGTCCGCGGCTGCCGGAGATTCGGATCCCCACAATCAATAAACCCCGGCCTACCCTAGGCCGGGGGAATCTGTAGTGCGCCTGACAAGCGCGCGCGTATTCCCATCTCAATGGGGTGACGAAAAACACCCTACACACACGACAGACAAATCGTCCAGGTGCACAACAGGATTTGACCAATAAAACAGGTTGTCTTTCTATCCACTTTTCCTTCCGAGAACGTAGAAAGTTTTCAGCTGGTCCACGGTGGAGACTGACAATGCATCGAGCTCTTTGCACATCTGCTCCGGCACTCTTGTGACGGCTAGGGACCCTTCTGCAATTTCGAAGGTCCCTCATAGTTTCGCTTATTGCATGGGGGTCCAGTCTGCACAGCTGTTGCAAGGCGGGTCCTCTTTCACTGACTCTTCAGTGCCGCTGCCTAAACGAGGGCGAATTTTGCTGTCGGATGGGCCTTCAGTATCAGATTCGTCCATATCGCTACCGAAATGAGGGCGAGTTTTATGAAAGGACGGACTTCCAGCGTCGGACTCATTAGTGTCACTGCCGAAACGCAGACGCACATGGGGGTTTCTGCTTTTGAAAGTGACAGCCGGTTCAGACTTGCTTTTGAGTTTCAGGGCCGCTCTGTCCTCTGTAAGTTGTGGCTTAGCATTTTCGTGGTTCATAAAGTACCGATAATCCTCATATCGGTCTTCATGCACAACGAACGGCTGGATGTCTCCATCAATGCTTCTTTCTTCACAATTTTTAGTATACTTCATGCATTGATGGAGAGTTGACGGAATGATGCCGTAATCATGGAGCCACGACCGCCCTAAGAGAATTTTATAAGACGTGTCAGCGTCAATCACGTATATCTTAGCTTCGGTTTGCAGATCCCCAAATTTGATTGGCAGAGCTATAGACCCCAGAACTTGCTGGCAGTTTTGATTGAAGCCTTGAATGACAATCCTTTCCCTTAACAGGTGTCGGACGTCCATTGACAAACTCTTCAGAGTCCGCAAGTTCATGATGTTCACTGAGAATCCTGGATCAATCAATATGTGATTAATCTGATCTTCGTCGCTGTACCCGGTCACGTAAAGCGGTCGATTATGCTCAGCTGTTCCCAGTAGCAAGTCTTCGTCCTTAAATGTGACGGCGGCGACATGCAGAGCGTACTGGGATTCTTTCATATTAATTTCCGCAAAGCGATCCTGATACCGTTCGGGGTTTTATAGAGCGTGGATGAGAACATCTCTAAGCTCCTTAGATAGGACCAAGGCATCATAGATGCTCAGGAGAGACAGAAGCTTCCGGAGATGAGCTAAGACATTATAGTCCACTGAGGAAGGACTCGAATTTTCATGAGCCGGCTCTCCGCCATCTTTTTCATTAGTGACTTGTTTTTCCTTCCCTTTTGGGGCGTTGCCCTGATTTGGCGGTAGAGCCCTGCCGCTTCTGAGCTGGATTTGGTTGGCCTTTGTGGAAAGCTCTTCGTCTTCTGCGGGAAAACAGAGTTCCTCCTTAGAGTCGCTGCCCAGATGGATGGCGTAGCAGGTCACCATAGGGATCTCTTCATTAGAGTCTTTTTCTAACTCCTCCAGAATCTCAGCCGCTTCTACAGGGAAAAATCTTTCAATTGAATTAGAGTTCTTTCCTTTTATTCTTAGTCTTCGAGGGAATCGATATATTTTTGAATGGTCGATCTCCCTGCAGACTCTTTTTCGTGCCGAGCTGCACTTTTCTTCTTCTTGAACTTTTTGGATTTTGAGCCTGATGGAGCCGCATTGGCAGCTGGAATGGTAGGCTTCTTCTGCCCTTCCCATTCCGTCCTGGGCTCTTTCTGAAGTAGCTTTAGTATTTTCTTCGTCTTATTAGATATGTGCTTACTCCAAAGAGGCTGCGGTGAGTCGGTTTCATTTCTCAGGACAGCGGGATCGGCTGTCTGCTCCCATGAGGCTTCAGCTTCTGTCTGTATAAAGTTGGTGGTTGCAACTTGATTGTTCACCAACACACTTTTGGATAGCTCGATCTCTCCAGCCTTGTACTGCTTCTCGACCCAGTCTTTGAAGATATAGCAATCCTCGATCGCATGGCTCACTACTCGGTGGTACGGGCAATACAGGGGATTGTCGGTCATTTTTGCTTCTTGAGGTCTTTTCGACTCCGGCAATTGTAGACCGTTGTTCAAGGCATCTTTAAATATCTTGCAGACCTTGTCCCCTATGAAAGAGTAAACCTTGTTCTTTTTCTCCTCTAGGGAAGGCCCTTTTCCTCCCAGCAATGGCTTTCGAGGCCGGTTGGTTTTGGAATCGCCTGCCTTTCGCTTGTCTTCATTATCGGACGCATTGAGGACATTGGTACTGCTGGAACCCCCGCTTCTACGGTTGTCATCCCGCTTGCTTTTCTAAGTCTTGTATCTTTGAGAGTCCGGGATAGACTCTTGCTTCGAGCGTTTCAGCATTTGTACTTTCTTGGTTAGCTCCTGAAATGTCTTGAGGCATGCTGTACACAAGAATGGGACCATCCAATTGCTGAGGTTCCTAATGAGATGGCTAACGGACTGGTCTGCACCAGCGGTGGTTCGCACTTGACCGTGAGATTACGCCATCGGGCAATAAAGTCAGTGTTGCTTTCATTCTTCTCCGGCTTGGTCCTCACAAGGTCAGCAATGGAGATTTTATCACTGACACTCATGAATCTTTGCCGAAACAGAGATTCCATTTGGGCAAAGGTAACGACGGACCTATCTGGTATACTCGCGTACCAGTCGAAAGCGACACCGGTCAGGCTGTTGACAAACTGACGAAGAAGAAGCACACCATTACCCCCTGTATTTCCGCACGACGCTTTAAAGTGGGCGACGTGCTGATTTGCGTTTCCCGTCCCAATCAAATCTTCCGAATTTAGGAATGACGTAACCATTGGGGAACTCGATTAGATCATACTGTACGGGATACGACCGCCCACTACTGCCAATTTCTTTCTGAGCTTCGGCTTCGGCTACCAATGTTCTAACCTTGCTAGTAACCAAATCCATTATCCGATCTTGTGTTAGAGGGATAGTGCTATCTGGGGCCAAGGCATCCTCAGAAGCGGAATGTGGCTGGGTGTCGTGCGGCTCGACCACTCTTGGACCCAAAGGGACAGGCATCGGCTGCTTCGAATTGCCATCACCCGACTCATGAGTAGAGACTTGTGCTTGATTAGGAGGCGCTTGAGCAATTTGAGCTGTAAGCTGCATCACAACGTTCGTTAGTTCGTCAATTTCAAATAGAGCTTGGCCATCTCTTTATCCTTGCTCCTGAGCTGTTTTCGAAGCTCTTGAAGCAGCTCTTGCTCCGCTGTCCTGGGGCGAAAAGTCGGCTCTTCCTCGCTGTCCGAGCTTGACTCTATATGGACTGAGGGGTCTTTCTGCCTATCATCCTCATCGAGAGGGTTATCATCATCCAGCGGAGGCGGCTGTTCTTGGGAAGCGGCAACCACATTCAAGCCAGATTAGGCTTGGGATGTGGTGACCCCATCCTTGCTCTTGCTGCGAAGGTTGTCGCTGGGGCGCT
Source organism: Agapanthus africanus (assembly GCA_030015575.1). Classification (NCBI taxonomy): domain Eukaryota; kingdom Viridiplantae; phylum Streptophyta; class Magnoliopsida; order Asparagales; family Amaryllidaceae; genus Agapanthus; species Agapanthus africanus. The sequence continues at coordinate 718,780,423 of CM057337.1, forward strand.
CGCCCGCCATATAGACCGTATGGATAACATATCCAGCCGTCTTTTTATTATCAGCTGCTGATTTCACGGATTGTTGTCTTGACCCTCCTGTTTCGGTAACGGCCAGTCGACTGAAGGCGGATGGCCTGGCCGGACTCTGGAATGGTGCTGACGCTTCCTTTTTGGTTTTGCCCCGCTATTTTCGCGCGGCATGGAGCGCCTGATAGACTTTTAAAAAGACAGTGTCATAATTTTTTTGTTGGGGCCGGGACACGTCTCTTTCTAGCAACGTTCGGACCGCTGTCTTCTTGATTCTGGCGGTCATGGTATTTTTCTGAACCCACTTCAGAGGTTCGAAAGAATTGCTGATTTTTATGGCCGACTCAGCAGTCATCGCAGGACGACTCTGCTCTTGGAATCTCACAAGATTCCACTTGGCCAGAGTCCTGGCCCTCTTGTCGGCTCGATACCTGAGCCGCTTCGGTCTCAGCCTTTCTGTTTTGAGCACTTGGCTGGTTACGGCTCTTTGGGAAGCCGCCGTAGACTGGGCGATGGAGGGATTTGGAGATACGCCTGATTGTGCATTTGTTAGAGTTATCGCCTGAGCTCGTCCGCAACGTTTGATGTTGCCCTTTGTACCGGAAGTCTTACCCCCAGCTAGAGCACTAGTGAGTCGTTCAGACACCGTCTTAAGTTTCGGTTGTGGTGCCTTAGAGATCATAACATTCGGCCTCTTTCCCCTTAAGACCGGCTTGGCCACCTGTTTTGCCGTCTTTTCTGCCAGATGAGCGCCTCCGGCAGGGTAGATGATGACTGAACCAAACTGGTGGGGCAGTTCCTCCCACTGTCGACTGAGGCTTGCGGGGAGAACCACATGAGTATTGATCTTGACCACGTATGAGATCGGGGTCGCATTGGAAGCTGAATTCGTCTTTGGAGACATTATCGTTGAAAGTTGATTGCTGCATAAAAGGAACATTATTTAAGTACAAACATCGGTGTATATGTTAAATGAGTTCGCATGAACGCTTGACCCGAGATATGGGAGGAGAGAAAGGTACCACCGGGCGTGCCAGAATCTTTAGGGTGTTTTTCGTCACCCAATTGAGATGGGAATACGCGCGCATTGGTCAGGCGCATTACAGATTCCCCCTGCCTAGGGTAGGCTGGGGTTTATTGATTGTGGGGATCCGAATCTCCGGCAGCCGCGGACTAAGCTGTCGTTAATTACCCCTCGCCTTTGGAGTGAAGAAACCTCCGATTGACGGGTCAAACAGGTCATGCGAATTCAATGTGCAGTGTTGTATTTTGAAGGGGTTTTGGATATATTGGGGGCCCCGCAGAGTTTTTAAGGGGGTCCCGCTACCCGGATAGCGGGCTGGGGGTCAAGGGGGCTAGCAGCCCCCTTACAGGATGCGGGGCAGCGTCCTGTTAGAAATTTTTTCAAACAGGGGAGGTATTTTTAGTGTGGAGTAGATGCAAAATGAGGGGAAAATGGCGTCCAAAGGACGCATGAACACCAGCGCCTCACGTGCCCGGCACGCTGGCGCTAGCGCCTCACGTGCCCGGCATGTGGGCGCTTGGGCGCGAGCGCCTCACGTGCCCGGTATGTGGGCGCTAGCACCTCATGTGCTCGGCACGTGGACGCTTGGGCGCTAGCGCTTTGGACGCTCGGGCGCTAGCGCCTCACGTGCCCGGCACGTGGGCTCTCGGGCGCTAGCGCTTTGGGCGCTCGGGTGCTAGTGCTAGCGCTTTGGACGCTAGTGAAAAGAAGGGGTTTTTACCTACAGAAATAGGAGCTAAACTCCAAAAAGAGGATTTTGAGTAGAGTTAAGCTCCAAAAGATCTGGACTAGGAGTTATACTTCTTTGAGGATTTGGGTCTTGGAGTTGAACTCCCTAAAATTTTCAGAGGTTCTTCTCTCTTAAGCCTGGGATCTTCTCTTGAGCCTTGGATCTTTTCCAAAGTGGGATTTTCGGAGATGGGTCTCTTTCTTCCTCCTCTTTGTTGGCCGGATCTTAGAGAACAAGAGGGGTGAGATTTTAAAAATCTTCCCTTTTTGAGATCTAATGGAAGATATGAGCTCCCCTTTGTGGATTTTGTAGTGAAAAACTATTTAGTTTTGGAAAAGGAAGAGTAAAACTCTTGATTTAATTCAAAAGAAAGAAAAAGGTTTAGAACCTTGAGAATGGAGAAAGAGGTACAGACCTTGATTTTTTTTAGAGAGAGAAAAAGATCTTTAGATATTTTCAACATGTTTCCTTATATACGCTTATACATTTACATATAGCCCCTTGGGCCTTACAAAATGGCATTTTGCCCATCCCATATCTCATGTGCTATTTCTTTTTGCACATAAGCCATGGGCTTTACAAAAATTTGGCTTTATGACCATTTTCTTACATTTATTCATAAAATAAAATAAAAGAAATACACCAAAATTATTTATTACAAAAATTTTATTTTGGTATGGGGGGAGGCCGACCGCTTCATGTTCGGGCTCGACCCGGGCATTGGCCTACTTGACCTGGACTTGAGCCCACTTGGCTTGGGGTTGACTTTGATTTTGACTTGGTCAACCGGGGTGTAAATTTTGACCCCAACAACTAGGTTCTGTAAGGTTAATTCTAACCTCTGATACCAACTTTGTCACGGCCCGAAATTCTGATATGACCGGCACTTAAACTGTATAACATCTAAAGATATCGACACAATCTGAGTAAGCCAAAAACCAAGATCAAAAACCCTTTTTGCGGAGTTTAGAAAATTTTTGTTTTTAAGTAAAAGGATGAGGTAGTATGTCGAATGATTTTATGAAATGAAATCTAAACAACTGATTTTTAGCATTTAAAATGTTCGACAATGCCTCCTTATTAATCATTAATAAAAGCAGTTATAAAGTGTTTAAATAAGTTGCATCCCTAGTTGGGAGCAAAACAATACCGAACGGCGGAAATCAATACGCGATAAAAATACGACGCATCAAGTAAAGAATTTCATGCATACATATGGAAAACATAAATTAACACAACTAGACGATCTCATTCAATCGAATTTAAAACATATACTGACATATCTCGTTCTAAGTCAAATATATAGGGTCTGATGGAGAATTCTAGATCCAATATACATATACCAAAATAGGAGGTTACTACGTAGGTAACTCACCTAGCAAAATAAGCGATAAAAGCTGACAAATGGATCCGCACTGTTGCTACGTGTCCACGCATCTCCTGCAAGGAACTGTGGCACAACGGGGGTGGGTTGCCAACTCAGTGAATAAACTAACATCTAACAGCTGATAATGTAAGTATGATGAACTAGGGTTATCAGCAATCATTATAGGTATAATGTATGATAACATGTGAAAGCATGAATATGTATTAACTAATCGTATTAAAACAACACTGAAATATCATCAAGTATTTCCGATATCATAATTTTTCCAAATAAAGCTCATTTTTCTGTGTCCAATATCGACACAAATCTTCTGTTTCCAGCAGGCATCATTATTCGAACGATCTTGTCAATCAATAACATCGGTCGGTATCCTCCAGATATCCGCTGTGTTTCATAACTATCTCCGGTATCGAGTATCCTCGCTAGGCTTCCCGCCTCAACTGCAGCTATTCTGCCCCTCGGCCTCGACCGGGTCCACCATGTATCCAACTGTATATCCCCCCACTCAGTCTGGATAACGTATAAATCCGCAACCGTATAGCCCCCCCACTCAGTTCGGAGTAAATCCAAATCATAAAAACGACATCTCATGGTGGACGTATCACATCAATCATGAAGAATCAATGAATATAACTTAATAATATATAAAACTCAAAACCAGAAATCCTTAAATTCAATACACCCACTACTACAATATGTGGTTGCCTCTACAGCTACAAGAATCCGTAGGTGCAACTTTTTATTGCCCTTACGGATTAATCCTTAGGTCCCTATGGTTGTCCCTACGGTGCCCTATGTTTTAATTTAAAAATATTAAATCGTAATTTGTTGTTTGACCCTATGGAGCCGCAAAAGAAGGACCTACGGTTATATCTGTAGGGGCATATAAATGGGTTATTAATAAAAAAAAAGCACAGATCAAGTCCTCGATATCATTCCCAAAATTCTCTCTCTCACTCTCTCCCGCGTCTCGAGCGATCGTTCCCGCCTCAGTTTTTCGCATCGAGTTCAGTTTAGGTTAGGGTTAGGGTTAGGGTTCGGTTAGGGTTGGGGTTGGGGTTACGGTTAGGGTTATCTGGATTGGGGTATAGGTTGGGGTTGGGGTTGGGGTTCGGTTGTCTTGGGGTTGGGGTTAGGGTTAGGGTTATAGTTCAATTAGGGTTAGGGGTTCGCTTGGGGTTGGGGTTAGGGTTAGGTTGGGGTTGGGGCTAGTCCTTCGGGTTAGGGTTAATTAGTTGGGCTTAGGGTTAGGGTGTTGATTAGGGTTCGGTTGGGATTGGGGCTACGGTTAGGGTGTTGATTAGAGTTAATTTGGTTAATTTAGGTAAATTGGGTTAAGTTTGGGTTGATTAGGGTGAATTAGGTTAATTTGGGTAATTTGGGTTAAGTTTGGGTTAATTAGGGATAATTTATGTTAGGGCCTCTATTATGGTTAATTATGGTTAATTAGGTTAATTTGGGTTATTTAGGTTTAGGATGCACTAGTTCATTGCAGTAGGATACTCGATGATAATGTAAACGTATAACTTTACCGTAAACGCAAGAAAAATTTACCCAAAACTTGAAATTTCGAACCTTTAATAACGAAACGTAAACGTAAAACCTATTCATGTTAAATGTTCAAGTTAAAACTAATATTTGATACTCGATGATAATATGAAACTTTCATATTCTCATCGATACTCATATATGAAATGCAAAGCGCCACTTAGTCCCCATCTATTGGTTAACATACGTTCGATGTTCGTCATGACATCGAACTATACGAAGGTTGTTAAATATCGGATGGTATAGCTCGGTACTAACAACCGTCGTGTAGTCTATGTGACGAGAAGATTCAATCGTATGATAACCGATAGATTTGTCCCGTGTGGACAAGTTAGGAATGTATAAAGCAAACACCTGCATTCACTTGTGTTTTCATTTGTTTCGAGATATTTCGTCGGTACTTTTCCGCTGGTTCTCCATATACAAAGATAGATTAGATGTTCATTTCAACATTATTTCACAGCTTTGAAATGATTATCTATTCTATTACAGTGTACTCGGAGAACAGTGGGGAGGTGCTGCCGAAATTTACTTGAAACGGTTGAAAACACAAGCGAATGGATGTCCGCTCTATACATTCTTAATGGGATAGAAGCCTTACCCCCGACAGCCGAAACATACACATACAACACGAATACACAACAAACGCACACACAACACATACACACTAACAACCCTACACTTAAGCAAAATCATAAATTGAAACACACATATATAGAATACAACTCATACATGAGTATCCTCAAATCTAACTTTGATTATCGATAATTTATTATTTTCAACGACAAATGCACACACAAAGCATATACACGGATTTTCTCCTTTGTCAGTAACCATCCCGTTCTTAGATTTCTAAATATAGTCATCATAACCTACAATTTATATGTTATACAGTCTAACATGACCCATGAGTACGTCAGAGTTAAGGACTGGATGTATGTGGATTGGCAACAACGTATGCAACCTAAGTTTGTCGCAGGACTTGCTGCTTTTATTGAATTTGCACGCGCACATAATAAGATCATAATAGAGAAGACTCTCTGCCCGTGCGATAGATGTGGGAATAAGTACTGGCATAAGGTAGAATTGGCAGAGCTTCATATCATAAAAAATGGTTTTACTAGACTTTATGCAACTTGGCTATATCACGGGAAAGGAGAAGAACACAGTAATACGGCAGAAGAAGAAGGAGAAGACGATAATGCGGCAGAAGAAGAAGGAGAAAACGGTAATGTGGCAGAAGAAGAAGACGATAATTTCTTTCCATCAGAAGAAATGGATAAATATGAAAATTTCACGAATGATGCTAGAAAACCAATTTATGAGAATGCAAAGTACTCCACCCTCTCATGGTTCGTCCAACTTTTCCAGATTAAGTGCCTAAATGGATGGAGCAACAAGTCATTCACAATACTTCTTTCGTTCTTAAATGATTCTATGCCCCTGGGAAATAACGTGCCCGATAGCTAGTACAGAGCCTAGAAGATGATGTCGGATTTGGGTCTGAAGTGTGAGAAGATTCAAGCCTGTCCTAAAAATTGCGTGTTGTACCGGAAAGAGAATTCAGATTTGAAAGAGTGTTCAACTGTAAGTCCACGTTGCTCACCCCGGTTCTTACGGGGAGGCGGAAACGGCGAAAAACAATAATTTGGCACAAGGCAACATGGACTCAAAAGTAAGGATCTTGGCTAAACTAGAAACTAGCAAACAAGTAGAGGCTTTAACTACTATGCTGTAGAAAATATACCTCACGGAACCGGTCCTTCGGGTCTTCTCTCCGCTGTCCGGCTCGTCCATCCACGCTCCGAGGGTCGATCCGGATCTTGATCACCTCCGCGGCCTTCTTGAGTCGAAGACGATCTACCCGAGAGTTGTACACTAAGCTCCACCTCAAGCCGAGGCAACTAGGGCAACGAGATCGCTAATCTAGATGCTCTAGGTTGTGTAGAAGAGAAAGATGGAAGTGTTTGTCTATGTGGATTCTTTTTCTCTCAACACATGAGATCAAAAGAATTATCAAGAGGAGGAAGATGAAGGAGAAACTTTAGCAACCATGGAGCTTTTGTTTTCTTCTCACTTCAAGAGAGAGAATGAGAAGAGAATAATGAAAAGATTAACTAAGGAAAATGAACCATGGTTGCAATAATACACCCAAAACCATCATTACTAATCCTATCATGATAAAGTTGATGCTACATTGAATTGACCATTATCATAACTCAAGAATTAAAAAGAAAAGAAAAGAAGAGTGTAGATCTCTCTTGAAGGTCAACGGTCAACTCGGTCAACGGGTCAACAAAGTCAAGAGAGGTCTAAGTGGTCAAATGGTCAATGCAATTAGCCATCACTAATCTATCACTAAAAGGATTAGTAAACAATGTCTCCGGCTCATAATGGTTTCGACCAAATGAATTGTCAAAACCCTAATGAGTGTGCCACATTACGGTTTTGGCCGACCCAACTGCCAAAACCCTAATGGGGCACATCCTCCTTTATCGCTCCTCAAAACTGTGCATACACACCCGCATCCGCATTCCGTAGAATGCGAATGCACAGAAGACAAATCAAATCCATCTGTGCAATACCAGGATCTGGCTTAAACCAAAGCCCACCAGTATTGCCTGCCCGAACAGCATACGCACACAAGTGCACGTAAGTGATCGTAGCCCTGCCGTAAAAACATACGGCCTCTACACGTTTCGCTCAGTGCAGGGAAACTCTCTGTGTGGGACTCTAAAGACTCGACACTACGCTGGCAGTGGGTTTAACCACAGACCGCAAGCGGCACTAGCTGTACGTAACGGTCCCCAGGTAGATGTCGATAAGAAGGCCGATGAGGTAAACCCATCCGAACTCTTACTGAGCCTGTATGTGACAATCTCCATACAGTCCGGTCTGTTCGTCTGATACATCGCATGGCGGGCCTAGGGGGCGGTGAACGTCAGTCCCCTAATAGCGGTACAAGTCGTGTCGGAGTGTAGCCCAGAACACCCTGAGATAACATTGGAAACCTACCAGTATATTTCGCTTGCCCTGGCCAGGGACTACTTGTGTAATGGCTCTCCTAGACACAGCGCGATGTCAACCCCCAATACCAGGAGAGATGAATCCTGTCTAACCGTCACTGCCTCCAAGCGCTTCGGGACTGCACCCAACTACTACCTGTTTGCACGACTCCTTTGAGCCATGGTAGGGTAGTAATCTAAGTACAGTGGGAACACACTCGAGGCGAAGTGACAGTGTCAAGTCGGCGGACTAAGCTATACTCATGTCACCTGGGAACTGATAACTGACGATAGGTATAATACCAACCAACAGTTCCCGACGAGTCCTGTCCAGTGTACTCGTAACCTAACGAGCACCCGCATACTATCTCAAGTACGACGTACTGACGGCTGTGGGACAGACCGTCTCCCCCGTTGGGATGAGAAACGCATACGCTAGTCTACTCCAGAGTATCGATGCCCTGTCTCGATAGTCCAACGACTAGGGACCTGTTTAAGGATGTGCTTATGGATTACCCAGCCCCCACGAGTATGACTGCCATCACAACGCTGGTAATCAAGCAAAGATCCTAAGGGCTCTGGAAGCTGGAGTCAGCAAAGGCCTCGAGCTGGAGGTCTTTTCCGCCATACACCAAGAACATCTCTTTAGTCCTTCTCAGGTACTTGAGAATGTTCTTTACCGCTATCCAGTGTTTCTCCCCTGGGTTTGACTGATACCGGCTTACAACGCTCAATGCGTATGCTACATCTGGTCTGGTACATAACATCGCATACATTATAGAGCCTACCGCAGAAGCGTAGGGTATAATAGACATGCGATCCCTTTCCAAATCAGTCTTGGGAGACATCTCTTTGGAGAGGATGATCCCGTGACAAGCCGGTAAATTACCGCGCTTGGAATCTTCCATGCTGAATCTTTTCAGTATGGTGTCGATGTACCTTGACTGTGAAAGTCCCAACATCCTCTTAGATCTATCATGATAGATCTGGATCCCCAGAATGTAGTTGGTATCGCCCAGGTCCTTCATGGAGAACCTATGCGACAAGAATCCTTTGACTGACTGTAGCATAGGAATATCATTTCCTATTAGGAGAATGTCATCCACGTACAAGACGAGGAATACCACAGTTCTCCCTACAATCTTACTGTAAATGCATGGTTCATCTGGGTTTTTGATAAAGTCGAATTCTTTGACAGTATCATCGAAGCAGATGTTCCAACTCCGCGATGCCTGCTTCAGTCCATAGATGGACTTTAGCAACTTGCACACTTTACCGCTGCTCCCACTCTGAATGAATCCCTCTGGCTGATCCATATAGACGCACTCTTCTAAATGTCCATTTAGGAAAGCCGTCTTTACGTCCATCTGCCAGATTTCATAATCGTGGAAAGTAGCAATGGCAAGAAGGATCCGAATGGATTTCAGCATAGCCACTGGAGAAAAGGTCTCATCATAGTCCAAACCAGGTCTTTGACGAAAACCCTTTGCAACAAGTCTAGCTTTATAGGTCTCAACCTGCCCATCTACACCAATCTTCTTTCTGAAGATCCATTTGCAGCCTATGGGTTTTACCCCTTCTGGAGCAAAGTCCAAAGTCCAAACTTTGTTGGTGTACATGGACTCCATCTCGGCCCGCATTGTATCCAGCCATTTTACCGAGTTACCGCTCTGAATGGCTTTCTGGAAGCTAGTAGGCTCACCATAATCCATAGTGCAATCCTCTCTATCCCCGTCTATGAGAAAACCGTAGTATCTCTCGGGCGGATGAGACTGCCTACTACTCCTGCGGAGTGGCGCTGGAATGTCCGGTTCTCCTGAACCTTCTGGTTCTCCCAAGCTTTCAGTAATATCTTGTGGTTCTGGAATTTCTTCCAGTTCTACTACGCTCCCACTTGTTCCTTTTTCTAAAAACTGATGTTCCAGAAAGTGGGCATGACGAGAAACAAAAACCTTTTGTTCCTCTGCGTAATAGAAAAAATACCCCCTGGAGTTCTTTGGGTATCCCACAAACTTACACAGTACTGAGCGTGCCTCGAGCTTGTCCGGATGCTGCTTTTTTTTACAAAAGCTGGACATCCCCATATCTTCAGATACTTAAGACAGGGTTTCTTCCCACACCACATCTGATATGGTGTGGTAGGCACAGTCTTGGAGGGAACCTTGTTCAAAAGATATGCAGCTGATTCTAGTACATAACCCCAGAAGGATCGCGGCAACTCAGCCTTACTCATCATGGATCGAACCATATCCAATAGGGTTCGATTCCGCCTTTCCAATACACCATTGTGTTGTGGTGTGTATGGAGGAGTAAGCTGAGAGAAAATTCCATTCTCTTTTAAGAAGCCCAGAAACTCGGCACTTAAGTATTCACCACCTCGATCAGATCTTAGTGTCTTGATACTTTTGCCTGTTTGTTTTTCAACTTCATTCTTGTATTCCTGAAATTTCTTAAAGGCCTCGGATTTGTGCTTCATCAAGAAGACATGCCCATACCTAGAGAAATCATCTGTGAAAGTAATGAAGTATGAATAACCACTTCGCGCATGTGTAGACATTGGACCACACACATCACTGTGTATGAGTCCCAAGAGCTCGCTCGCTCTTTCTCCGTGTCCAGTGAACGGAGTCTTTGCCATCTTTCCCATGAGACAAGATTCACAAGTGGCATAAGACTGGTACTCGAACGGATCCAAGTATCCTTCTTTATGTAACTTAGTCAACCGTGTCTCATTAATGTGACCCAGTCTACAATGCCATAAGAAAGCATGATTTGTTTTCGGAGACTTTCTTTTAAGTGTGTTCTGGACACTGAAGATCTGAGCTTGATTCAATACGTATATTCCGTTTTGTAATGTACCTGACCCAATCAGAACTTGATTTAGGTAGATGTTGACTATATCGCTTACAAAAGTAAAATTATATCCTTCCTTAGAAATTAAAGATACAGATATGATATTACAAGTCGCACCTGGTACATAAAATCAATTACGCAGAATCAATATCTGCCCAGTTGTCAGTCCTAGATGATATTCCCCTATGGATTCAGCATACATGATCATTCCGTTAGCAACTCTGAGAGTCATATCACCTTTCCTGATAACCCTACGGTTTCTCAGAGCCTGTAACGAATTACAGATATGAGATCCTGATCCAGTATCCAATACCCAGGAAGTAGGGTTAACTGACATACAGTTCTCAATTACAAACACACCCGAAGCCGAAGCCACAACATGCTTCGAATTCTGGCTACTGGCTTTGCAAGCCCTGCAATCCTTCTGCCCATGTTCATTCCCATAACAATAGGAACGTCCTGCTTTTACTACATCCAGTCCCGAAACTTCTGCCCCTCCCTTTCTTTCTACTTCCCTGGTTTCCTTCAGGGTAGTAGGTAGAGATTGTTGAACTAAGTCAGCATCTGACCCGTTCTTCAACGTGGTCTTCAGGTCCCTGAGCTCAAAAGAGCCGGTCTCTGTAAGGACGTTGCCCCCTACAGATGACCCAATAGCCAACCTCGCTGGAAGCAATTCGTTCGAGGTCTCATATCTTGCGATACGAGATTGCTCTCTATATAAATCTTTGTTATGGAGGAAGATAGAAACTGAGTCCATCTTCTCGTGCTGCCTCTGGTATGCACCATCAACTGAGGCTAACACGAGGCACTTGGCTTTCGCACAGTCTTTTTCCGATGTCCTATGGATATGAATATCCGTGACAGGGGAAGCTGGACCTGAGATGGCAGGGGTTGGATTAGTCAAGGGCTGTCCCAGCTTGTCATGGGCAATAGACATCTGGACAGACCTGAGATGGCAGGGGTTGGATTAGTCAAGGGCTGTCCCAGCTTGTCATGGGCAATAGACATCTGGACAGACCTTTGCCAGTCATAACAGTCAGATTCAGTCATTTTATTATCTAGATGTAACCTAGGTGCGGTCACTGGGTCGCTGCAATTAAGAGAGAGAGAAGAAAACACTTAGCATGATGCTCTTGCAAGTTTAGATTGGTTTTTAATTTATCTAAACAGGATGGCTCCCACTGTCTTTCGAATCCCTCCTCAAACCATAAAGGAAGAATTGGTCAGGATCAATCTCACCGTACAATACTTGCTTAACCGTTTAGCCAGGCCAGTGTCGGTACTTCGAGGGAGGTTTTCCAACGCTTTCGCGAAGTTCCTTAATTAAGTAACCTTTTTTCCCTGTGGGCGTAGCCCCGCTAACACCTTTCTAGACACCTACTAGGTTTATAGCATTGATCGTTAAGTGAGAAAGTTCCCGAGGAGTAGTATATACTCACAGTAGGATCGGGATCCAAATATCATCGCGTGACAAAACTGAAGGAATCCTACCAGAATCATCACACTCCAAATGGTATGCAGCGCTAGCAAGTTTCAGTACTTTTGAAACTCCTGATGTGGATTTTTACCCCATGCTCTTATGACCTTGACGAAGGCCAACATATCATAAGTCACATGTCAAGTTCTACCCGTCATTGTCTAGGTTAATTTGAACCCACCCGTACATACCCTTGACGAAGGCCAAAATAGTAGTACGACTATCCCAAACTAATGCATCTATCTATGCTACAGATATATATTCAGCAGCTACCAATCACTATGCCTTGGCGAAGGTCAAAATACATAGCTTGAATACTACTGAATATTTAACCGAAATGACGGAGGGCTACGAATGGTTTTGGCGAAACCGTGAACGTAGTGAACTTGATATAATCGATGGAACGAGATAGCTTTTAAAAGGAGTGGTTCAAGCTCCGCGTTTAAAAAGCTGGTTTTTGAAAAGAACCGAGTGGTATTGAAAGTGTTCCAACGACTTTTACTTGGTTTATTTTCTTGTATTAATTCCAATGCGTCCTATCATTTAATCCTACCATTGCAGAAAACAACCAAAATATGGCGTACGCTTATGCCATCCGCATTCGCCACGAGGTCCTGTCATTACCCGTTAGGTTACTTAACTAACGACAGAGCGAGGTCTGGACTAGCGCCGATGCAAAACATAAGCAACACCTAAATAGATATCATATATAAATATATAGCAATGATAGCCATTACAGATCACAGATGAACACTTTGGATATACTAGGAACCCGCGATTCGTTCGAGCCTGCAATGAAAAGCGGATTGCACGGTCGCGATGAATAGCCAAACCCCATCCTAGACCCCTACGGGTGCGGCAAACTACCCGCCAAGTACCCTAAGCGAAGCAACCTCCCTCAACCCTTGAGTAGGCCACTCGGCACTTCGAGATACCCGGTAGTTTGTGCACCCCACCTTGGGTCTATCCTAGGAGCAAAAACAGTAAAAAGAAATTATACAATGACGGCTACAACCCCGACCCGGTTGTGCGGCCATACAAATAATATTACATCAATTTACAAATTTTACAATGAATGAAAGAAAAAGAAACTCTCATCTCACATCCATTCCCGGCTATTCATCCGCGACAATCCAACGAGTTCATATCCACAAACCATCAACATTACAGATCACAGATATGTATAACCCCCACTAATCGACGTATAGCGGTTAGCGAACGTTCAATACATATATCACATCACAGATAATATCCATTAGCCAAAGTCTACGGAATATCGATCAAAATACGGATTTTTAACCACCCCAAAAGTCAATTTGCTCTCTGGAAAATCTGGGTAGAAAAAACATGTCTTAAAAATCCCAAAACAGCCAAACTAAAACACTGCACGAAACCCGATCCACTGCCAAGTTAAATAGGCCGCGGAACCGCGGCAATAAGCATGTCATTTCCGCGGAACCGCGGCGGTTTGATCGAATCACTGGATCATTTTTCTGCAGTGTTTTTACAAAACCCTGAGACGATTTTTCATATATTTTAAATCACTTTCTGAGCAGTATAAAAATCGACAGAAACTTGAGGTTTTGCGGACGTGTTTTGCGACTTTTTTCCGATCGATATTCTAAATACTTTGCTAACTTACTAGTTTATGTTTAGCTAGGCTCTGATACTACTGTAAGTCCACGTTGCTCACTCCGGTTCTTACGGGGAGGCGGAAACGGCGAAAAACAATAATTTGGCACAAGGCAACATGGACTCAAAAGCAAGGATCTTGGCTAAACTAGAAACTAGCAAACAAGTAAAGGCTTTAACTACTATGCTGTAGAAAATATACCTCACGGAACCGGTCCTTCGCGTCTTCTCTCCGCTGTCCGGCTCGTCCATCCACGCTCCGAGGGTCGATCCGGATCTTGGTCACCTTCGCGGCCTTCTTGAGTCAAAGACGATCCACCCGAGAGTTGTACACTAAGCTCCACCTCAAGCCGAGGCAACTAGGGCAACGAGATCGCTAATCTAGATGCTCTAGGTTGTGTAGAAGAGAAAGATGGAAGTGTTTGTCTATGTGGATTCTTTTTCTCTCAACACATGAGATCAAAAGAATTATCAAGAGGAGGAAGATGAAGGAGAAACTTTAGCAACCATGGAGCTTTTCTTTTCTTCTCACTTCAAGAGAGAGAATGAGAAGAGAATAATGAAAAGATTAACTAAGGAAAATGAACCATGGTTGCAATAATACACCCAAAACCATCATTACTAATCCTATCATGATAAAGTTGATGCTACATTGAATTGACCATTATCATAACTCAAGAATTAAAAAGAAAAGAAAAGAATAGTGTAGATCTCTCTTGAAGGTCAACGATCAACTCGGTCAACGGGTCAACAAAGTCAAGAGAGGTCTAAGTGGTCAAATGGTCAATGCAATTAGCCATCACTAATCTATCACTAAAAGGATTAGTAAACAATGTCTCCGGCTCATAATGGTTTCGACCAAACGAATTGTCAAAACCCTAATGAGTGTGCCACATTACGGTTTTGGCCGAACCAACTGCCAAAACCCTAATGGGGCACATCCTCCTTTATCGGTCCTCAAAACTGTGCATACACACCCGCATCCGCATTCCGTAGAATGCGAATGCACAGAAGACAAATCAAATCCATCTGTGCAATACCAGGATCTGGCTTAAACCAAAGCCCACAGTATTGCCTGCCCGAACAGCATACGCACACAAGTGCACGTAAGTGATCGTAGCCCTGCCGTAAAAACATACGGCCTCTACACTTATCGCTCAGTGCAGGGAAACTCTCTGTGTGGGACTCTAAAGACTCGACACTACGCTGGTAGTGGGTTTAACCATAGACCGCAAGCGGCACTAGCTGTACGTAACGGTCCCCAGGTAGATGTCGATAAGAAGGCTGATGAGGTAAACCCATCCGAACTCCTACTGAGCCTGTATGTGACAATCTCCGTACAGTCCGGTCTGTTCGTCTGATACATCACATGGCGGGTCTAGGGGGGCGGTGAACGTCAGTCCCCTAATAGCGGTACAAGTCGTGTCGGAGTGTAGCTCAGAACACCCTGAGATAACACTGGAAACCTACCAGTATATCTCGCTTGCCCTGGCCAGGGACTACTTGTGTAATGGCTATTCTAGACACAGCGTGATGTCAACCCCCAATACCGGGAGAGATGAATCCTGTCTAATCGTCACTGCCTCCAAGTGCTTCGGGACTGCACCCAACTACTACCTGTTTGCACGACTCCTTTGAGCCGTGGTAGGGTAGTAATCTAAGTACAGTGGGAATACACTCGAGGCGAAGTGACAGTGTCAAGTCGGCGGACTAAGCTGTACTCATGTCACCTGGGAACTGATAACTGACGATAGGTATAATACCAACCAACAGTTACCGACGAGTCCTGTCCAGTGTACTCGTAACCTAACGAGCACCCGCATACTATCTCAAGTACGACGTACTGACGGCTGTAGGACAGACCGTCTCTCCCGCTGGGATGAGAAACGCATACGCTAGTCTACTCCAGAGTATCGATGCCCTGTCTCGATAGTCCAACGACTAGGGACCTGTATAAGGATATGCTTATGGATTACCCAGCCCCTATGAGTATGACTGCCATCACAACGCTGGTAATCAAGCAATGATCCTAAGGGCTCTACTAATATGTATATAAGCGATATGCTAAAGCAAACACATGCACATATTGAAGTAGAGACAAACCAAGTAGCATACTACCATTTTGAGCAAGATTGTCTATACAACTATGAATATCCCAAGCTTCCATTAAATAATATACAAGCTAGTATGATACAGTAATGGCCTCTAGGGCATATACACTAACATCAACATGCGGAGAAGCCAGGTATAAGCCGAAAGATTCTGATAAGAAGTCCGATATACCTGTCAAGATAGCACGATACTTTTCCATAACACAGAGGCTGCAGAGGCTATTCAGGTGCAAGAAATCAGCCGAGGCAATGATTTGGCATCACTGTGCTCCTCCAAGTGAAGATGGAAAAATGAGTCATCCAAGAGATTCACCGGCATGGAAGGATTTCGATAGGAAGCACGCAATATTCAGCAGCGATCCTCACAGTGTCAGGCTCAGACTGGCTAGTGATGGCTTCTGCCCATTCAACCATATGGCTAGAAACCACAGCACATGGCCCGTTGTAATGATAATTTATAATCTGTCGTCTTGGTTGGTTATGGACCAATCATACTTTATGACGCCTCTTCTTATCGACGGACCAAACTCACCGGGAAACAATATTGACGTCTATCTCTGATCTCTGATCGATGAGTTAAATTCTTTCTTCATTGATGGTGTAGAAACTTACGATATAAACACAAATAGAACCTTCATACTGCGTGCGGATTTAATGTGGACAAGTAATGACTTTCCTGCGTATGGAATGCTATCAGGTTGGTCTGTACATGGTCACAAAGCATGTCCTCATTGCCATCAACAAACAACATCGAAATTCTTGAATTTTAGCAGGAAGGTTTGTTATTGCGGCCATCGACGTTTCCTGCCTCTAGACCACCCCTACAGGTTATATGCTGTTCACTTTGATGGTCATCAGGAGCTTCTTGGACCTCCGGCCCCATTGTCCGGAGAGGACATGGCTGCTCAGTGGGATGGTTACAATAATGTGACCTTCGGGATGGATCCGACAAAACAGGTCAAACCACCATTCTGGAACAAGTTAAGCATCTTCTTCGAGCTTCTGTACTGGTCAACAAATTTAGTGCGTCACTGCCTGGACTTCATGCATATAGAGAAGGGAGTATCCGAGCACATACTCAACTTACTTCTTTGTAAAGACGGGAAATCGAAAGACAACCTCAATGCTCGGATGGATCTACAGGACTGAGAAATTAGAAGTGAATTGCATCCTAAACTGGTAGCGGGTAAACCAGGCAAGTTTGTACTTTCCAATGCCACTTATCATATGTCACAACCAGAGAAGAAAAGATTCCTGCAGGTATTGCATGATTTGAAAGTTCCCACAGATTTCTCAGGATCATTCAGCAAGAAGATAAAAGTTGTGAAAGGCAAGATCGATGGACTGAAAAGTCATGATCACCATGTTATCATGGAGCACCTTCTCCCATTAGCCCTCAGGACTTCCCTCCCCGAATCGGTTGGTCTAGTAATCAACGACCTATGTTGCTTTTTCAGAGAGTTATGCGCTAAAACACTGGATGTTGTGACACTGAAGAAACTAGAAAATTCTATTGCGTTGATACTTTGCAAGTTTGAGCGTATTTTCCCACCGTCATTCTTCGATATCATAATACACCTAACAGTTCAACTTGCAACTGAGGCTAAGTTAGCCGGACCGGTACAATATCGATGGATGTATCCCGTCGAGAGGTACGTAGAATTTTTCGTTTCGCGCAATTTTTAAAATTATTGTTGTCCTATATGCCCGTATTTATTTATTCAACATATTTTTTAGGTACCTCTATACTCTTAAAAAATATATACGCAATAGAAATCGACCAGAGGGTTCTATCATGCAAGGTTATCTTCTAGATGAAGAAACCACATTTTGTTCCCGCTATCTGGACGAGAACATTGAGATGAGACTTAACCGGCCTCAAAGAATTCAAGACGAGCCATATGATAAAGCCGATTATAAAAGGGTAGACACTATGTTTATCAACAAGATATACCGGTTTAACTTGCTCAATAGCGCGTGTCTTGAAAAAATTAAAGAGTAAGATTTTTTGGATTAATTGTTATATTTGTGTTTGTGTGTGTATGAAATTATATAATATTAATGTCATAATTTATTGTCGAGAACAGAATTCATTTTAACGAGGTACGTGAGGGGCATCCTGATTGGAATGATGAACGATTGGAAAAATAACATTAGGATAATTTTTACGATTGGGCTGCAGATCATGTAAGTTATTCGAATAACATGTTATTGCTATCAGTTTTAATCTAAACTTATATCGTTATGTATTTGTCGTAAAATTTGTTTTGTTAGATTCACGATCCGAACTTGTCTGCGTCATTAGAGAGTGATTCAAGATGTTTAGCTCAATTTCCTAGTATGGAGGTTGCATATTATAAAGGATTCGGTGTCTTTGGATATAAATTCGAAGTTAAGGACATAGAAACATTTAGAACCACTCAGAATAGTGGAATTGCGACGGTAGGATCGGATGGTGTGATTTATTATGGATACTTAAATTGTATACTCGGCATCCAATATCCTGGACGATCAGAACCCTTTTATATATTTCAGTGTACTTGGTACGATACGAAAACCGATACAGATAAGTGGAGAAGCAATCTCGAGACTTGGAAAGATGAATATGGATTGACCAGTGTGAACACACTTCGAATTTACGGTCAGGAAGATCCATTTATTTTTCCGAACCAAGCGTTCCAAGTATACTACTCACAGTGTTTGAAGCATCCGGGATGGAGTGTCGTATGCCTTTGGAAACCCAGGGATGTTTACGATATCTCAGAATTCGAGGACAGCGATGAGGATGAAGAAGAGAGAAGACTTAGAGTGTTCCGACCGTCTGTTTCGAAAGACGGGTTGTATTCGGCTGATCATGAAGTTACGTGAGTTAGAAATGATATCGATGATGAAATCCAAGTAGATATGTCTAATGCGCTCACGAAACGAAAAAGGTTATCAGTAATGTTATATTATTACTTCACATTTTACGATCTATACATATATAATCAATGCTTGTAATGATTGTCTAATGCATCCACGAACCATTTTATCTAGATTTGATGACGATGACGGGAGCAGCGAGGGGCGGCAGGAGCTCCAGCCGTGGCAACGGCAGAGGCAGAGCGGTTCTGCCGCCCGGAGAGCTGCGTAGGGAGCTTCAGAGGGCCGGTCTTGCACCCCGATCGGAGACCCCTTCGGATGCCTCCTTCCGTGTGGACTTTGCCACACCTCTAGCTATATTGCACGCATATTCATTTTGAATGTAATATTATAGATATACATGCATGTTCATGTCAAAATTACTTACATTGTCAAAGTTTGATTGTCTAGCTGTTGGTGATGCGTCCACATCATGGACAGAGGCCACTCCCGCACCTCCAGGTATGTTTATATATCATATAGTGCATGTATATTGATTTAGAATGCTATATCATAAATATACATACATTCTTTTTTCTCTTACGTACTTACATCTCGGGCTGTAGGTGGTACCTTCACATCTCCGACAAAGCCTACCACCGCACCTACGGGTATGTTTATATATCCTATAGTGTATACATGTTGATTTAGAATGTTATATTATTGATATACGCATTCTTTTTGCAATTACATATATAGCTGATACTTGATTGTCTAATTATAGGTGGTGCGTCCTCGTCTGGTGCAGGGGCCACTCCCGTCACTTCCATACCCTCCGCTCAGTCTGCAGGTTTGTATGAATAAATATAAAATATTTATTCATTTTACATATCCTTTATGAATAAACATGAACTTCATGTAATTTTATCGATGTTTATTTTCTAGTTGGAGATGCGTCCATGTCCGGGTCACCGGCTGTTCCTCACCGGAGGAACTATCGTCCCGCTCGTGCTGCTGCCCGGGCCCAGGCTTGTGCTTTAGTCGCCGGAGGTATATATCACACTTCAATTTTCGTTAAACCTTGATTTCTTAATACCACTTTGTCTTAATATTGATTGTCTTGATATTTCTTGTAGACACAGGGCCTCCCCATCCCAAGAGGGAGACTCGAGGCCCGAATCATTCCCACGGGCTGAGGCCTGACAGAGCTAGGGGGAATCAGCATTCCCCCTCTTTTTTACCCCTGATTATCACTATACCGGCGATTATGCTGAGAGGTTCGGCCGGTATATGGGGGATGAGAGCCGCCTCGTGCTATCCACTTCACGTTGAGTGGGGCGACCAGCACCGGCGCTCATTCACCCTCTTCTAGGATCAGGCTCGGGTATTAATATATATTTTCATTTGATTTAGCAATTTAATAACATTGTTTTTTTTGTATTTTCGGTTGGATTACGATTTTCATCCTGTACCTGACCCTGATCACCCTGGGAGGGTGCTCGATCTTCACGCTCTGTACCATGGCCTGATGAAGAACATGCAATCGAAGGTCCGATACAATAGAAATGAGCTGAAGATCGACTGCTATTCCCTGTGGATGGGGACCCCCGAGGTAGAGAGAGTGGCTCTCCTACATACTCTGGCCTTTGTGAGAGTCGGCGTAGATACATGGCCTCTATTGTGCCAATATTTCGACTCTGAGTACAAACAGGTATGTATTTTAAATGTAATTCATTGTTTAGTATATAATTTATTTTTTTGTGTTGCTTAATTAGAAAACTAAATCTGAATGCATTGTGCAGAAATAGGCCGATCAAATAAAGAGAATAGAAAGTCGGCGAAGAGGGGTCGCCCCACTTATATAGGTGGCTCGAGGAATATTACTCATGCCATGGAGTTATCGGTAAATTACAATAGACCGGCCTTTGTGATATAATGTAATATTAAGAGTTATTTTCTAATATATGTAAATTTTTGGCGAATTGCAGAGAGCTCAGACCCTGGCGCAGGGTGGTACACCGAGCGTGCTGTCCGCGTATCTTTCCGTCCACGGCACCTCGACAGATCCCGCTACGGGTGAGCTTCGATACCCCGACACCGCTACCCAGGAGTATTGCATAAGTGTTAATATTTATTCAACCCCTATTTGAAATTTTTGTTTTGAAAGGTTCAAATTTAAATGATATACTTATATTTTACTGGTTAATATGGGTGTAGGAATGGGTGGTTGAGTGTCACGACCCGAAATTGGCACGTGACGGCCCTAATACTACGCAACGCTTACAGACGTAACGCAGTAAAAGAAAGCCAAAACCCAGAAATCTAAACCATTAAGAAGACAAGAAAAGATAATAGAAGTTTTGACACATTTGAAATCACAACCCAAATTCTTTAAAAGCCCAACTTTTCTTCCTTTAAAATTTTGGCAGCACCTCCTTTGTAAAAACTAGCCCTAAAAATGGGTACAACATAAATATAAATGAAGTATCCCCAAACGGGACCAAATACACGCCCAAAGGCGGAAAACAACCACTACAACAAAATATACGACGCCGTAGCGAAGAAATAAAAGACGATAGAAAGAAAGCTGTATAAAAGACAAACAAGTCACAAATAATATACAATATCGTCCTCACCAAGTCTCTAAGTCAACAAAATAATAGTAGATGGAGAGTACAAGGATACAACGAATATACAATACAACAATACGAATAACCACAAAACTCACCTAAGCAAAACTGTACACTATGAGATGAAGCGGTATCCGTAGCTGCCTCGACTACTCTGGGGAACACCCTGCAAAACAACTGTGGCACAACGGGGGTGAGTTGCCAACTTATGAATAGTAAATAACATATGCATGTAATCGCAAGTATGCACGTACAACGTGAATCTAACATATGCAATTAATAGCAATAACAGGTCATATGAATGCAATAATCATGAAAAGTACACTAGCAGGTACAACTAATACATGAAGTAATAATAATATGACAATCAGTATACAATAATCATGCAATAATGATATGAAAATGTGTATATGCAACAATCATGAAATGTACACAAATAGGTACTACTAATACATGAAGCAATGCATATAATAAAGGTATGTGAATCCAACAGTCATGAAAGGTACTCTAACAGGTACTACTAATACATGAAACAGTGCATAAACAATAAATGTGGAGTATGGAATGAAATATGTCATTTCCACGGAATCCTGACATCGTGGTAGGATCACAATCCATCAAGACAATCCAAATCCAATTCCTCAAATCAGCCCCCAAATTGGCTCTCATATCATATAAGTCTCACAAATCCTGAATGTACACTTTCGAATAAATCTCCTATATCCTGAATGTACAAATCAGCAATCTCATATATATCCTGTATCAAATCTCAAATAAATCACCTATATCCCAAATCTAATCTCAAGTAAAAGTCTGCCACCTTAAATATATTTGCATGAATTAATATGATGATGTATATAAATTAATGTCAATACACATATATTAGCGTCTCATTCCACTAATATTGGTGTAAGGGCATATATAACAGCGGCCTAATCCCCTGTTATATATACAAAGGAGTAAAAAGAAATATCATGAAACCAATGTGTCAAGTATCGACACAGAAATGCTGATCTATCAGGTGCTGTCACCAAGACTGGCACCCTGATAGGTAAGTATCATACGCTATACCGAAAGCACGAGTGCCTAGCTCTGACCCTCGCCTTTCGACGTATCCATACGCACATGACTCCCATCGGTATCCCCATGATACCGCCGAGTCATAGGTAATGTCACCGGATGGTATGGTTCCCCTGTCGGGCTCATCGGCGTGGTACATCGACATCCCTTTCTTGCCCCGGGTACCTCCGGGCCCCACCATGTACCCTCATACGGCCTCGACGCCTCTTCGGATCAGCAGAACACAGAACCCTCATCGTATCGGATAATGTATAGCATGAAACGAAACACTAGAAATATGCAAAGTGGTCCCAGATTTTTCTGTGCTAACAATTTGTAAAACTTGCAAGTACCATGAGACTACAAATAACCCCAGAGACCCCTACACCAAAACCAACACCCAGGTCCCTACTCTGGCCGCAAATTGCGGCCAGAACCTTTAAATCTGCGGCTGGAGTTGGAGGAAGTGGGCTCGTATTTCAAGGGTAGGTTCTAGGTCTCTATACTAGGTTACTGTCATGTCATTTTTTGCAACAAATACCAGGTTTAACAGCAGATCATCCGAGACCTTAAATCGACACTAAAAATACGATATTTATCCGAAACGATATGATAACGATAAAAACAGCAACTTTAAAGCTAAGCTACACAAAAATGACTTAAACAATAGCAAGGAAACATTACCTAATCAAAAGAACACAAAGATCCAAGTTTTGTATGATCCAAGGCATCCATGAGGCAAAATCCAAGAAAAGGTGTGATTTTTGTGATGAAATTGTGAATTTGTGATGGATTTGGTGTGGGAAATGAAAGAGTGTTCAGAATTTGTTGAGGGAGATAGAGAAAAAGAAAAGAGATAGAGAAATGAGAGAGGGTGTGAGGATAAAAGAGTTAGAGAAAAAGAGAGAGGGTGTGAGGATATGAGAGAGGGAGGTGAGTGTAGGGTGAGAATGAGAGGTGAGTGTATCACATCATTAATTGCAACCCATGTGTCACGCCCCGCTTCCCAGAGTACGCTAAGGTAGGCACGTGACATAGCCAACCATGCTACCTGTGGATAGGAATTATCCTTCCACAGTCACATTTCGGCTGTAGAGATATCAAGAACAATAATAAAACTATCTAGCACATGTCCATAAGCCAAAATAAAATGAGTCAAGAATAAATAATGCGGAAGCAAGAGATCTAATGCAAGAATAACTGGAATGTATGTCCCATAATGCGGGCTCACATCAGGAATAAAATACTGAAAAGGTAAAAGAACTAACTACTAATGAGTCCTCACTGCTCAGCCTACTGGCTGAAGTACTCCTGCTCGGACTGCAGCAAAGGTATGGAATCTGGGCCATGCAAAACCCAGATGTCAGCGCGTCATAACGTCAAGCAATAATATAAAAACAGGGTAGCAAGACATGCAAGTATAATCATAAATGGTAAAGCAGGTGTAACAGCAATATAAATCAGGGCAGTAAGGTAGTGTACAGTGAGTAATCTAAACTGGTCTATTGGGTTAACTACTCTCAAGTCTTTGAAATCAATTTGATGCATCATCGATGTAACTCAATAGTATCCCGTGCGTGCCCGGGATCACGGTCTATGACTCGCGGGCTGAACCCGAGACGTGCCGCAAGGCAGTAAAGGATGGTAGGTAATGACGAGTGATGTCCGTAGCATCACTCCGGGGCTGGCCTAGCCCGTAAGACTGATCAGAACAGGTATAGATCTGTCGAGTTACAAGTCAGGTTTCATCACTGATTTCCCCATACCCTAAGTCATAAGTATTCAAGTCAGGTATTAAATAATCTAGAGCTAATGCCAACACAGGATCAAGCAAGTACAGGTTTGTCTGGATAGACAACAGGAACGGTCCGTAAGGACAATAGGTCAGGTTTGTTGGCATTAGGCACAAGATCAGGTAACAGGTAAAGCCATGGTACATCAGGTCAAGCAAGGTAGTATATAGGTATCATGTCGTGTCGAGAGGTGCACAGTACCATGTCATGTCAAGTAGGAAGTGTAACAAGTCATGTCAGGATGCACAAGATGTCATGTGGGTGCTCATAATCAAACCAACATAGGCATGGGTATAAATAAACAAGCATGGGTACTAACAGAACAATAAACTGGAACATCTAGTATGATATGCAAGTAGGTACAGAATAAACTATATAGATGTATGGTTATCGATTTGAGTTAGGGTTATGGTTCCGACATTAAGTATCATACACTTAAACAAATATGGATTGTTAAAATCTCGTTATTATAGGTTAAAAGATATAGGGATGCAAATATATCTAAAACAGGTTAAAGATGCACACGGGTGTCCAATAGGGTAAAACTATAAAAGGGTACCATAGACTATGTAAATAGTTATTATGTGATTTAAAATACAGATGTGGTTACTAGGTATAGTAAACTAAAATGCAACGGGTATGTTTCAAGTTCTGAATATAAAAGATATAAACGGAACATCGAACTGTTAAATTGGAACATGTGACTTTAGATTCGATCTATAGGCTTAATGTTCAAATAAATGGTTATAAAAAATCATATAGATAGCATGTAGCAAGTTTTACTTGCCTCGACGGATCGCGAAGCGGTATACGGAACTTCACGCGTCGGCGGGAAAAGTCGCGACGCACGCATGGTACCCGGAATGAGTCCAAACAACGCACGATGGAATCACACGGGTCAGGTATGTAAGTCCACGTTACCCGTCCCCGATTCTTTGGGGTTGCGGAAATGGTGAAAAACGATTTTTCTCTTTGGGGTAAACATGGACTCAAAATACGGATCTTTGTTAAACAACTATCTAACAACCTAACTAGGAGTGTTACCTACTTGGTTAGGGGGTTATACCTTAACTTGAACTCCTTCTCTTCAACTCCTTGCGGTAGTCGGATCAGCCTCATCTCGTCGTCTCCTTGCACCGAAAATGGATCCACCCGAAAGCTTCTACATTTGGCTTCAACCTCAAACTAGAGGAAATTAGAACACTTGGCTTGCTAGACTTTGTGTACTAGGATGAGTAGAGAAGTGTTTTGAGTTTTTATCTCCAAGGCAAATGATTCTCAACACATGAGAGGTTTTTGCCTTGAACTAGAGAGAGAGCAAGAGGAAGAGGGAGAGCTTGAGGATGAGAGAGCTTTCATGAGAGAGAAAGCAAATGAAAGAATGAGCAAGACTTTTCTCACCCTTGCTCTCATAATCCAAAATAATCATAACCAATAATAATCATTGAGTATTATGTGATGGTTGTTATCATATCAAAATGGCAATATCATTTCATGCATTAAATGCAATGTGTGAACAAATAAGCAAGCAAAGGTCAATGCCATGAAATGATAGCCATTGTCATGATGATGGTCAACAAGTCCAACCTAGTCAACCGGTCAACAAAGTCAACAAGTCAACAAAGTCAACCTTTCAACCCAACCATGGCACAATAATACATAATTAATATTATCATTAATTATATTTCTTATTCTCATTAGGGTTTTGCAAAAGTCAACAGTCAACAACCCTAATGAGAATCCTCTGCCTCTGTCTCTCTGTCAACCGTGCATACACACCCGCATCCGCGTTCCGAAGAACACGAATACAAACGAGATAAAACCAATCCCAAAACGTACACTAGGTTCTGGCTTAAACCAAAGCCCGCTAGTGATAACTGCCCAGACACTAAACGTGCACAAGTGCACGGATGCGACCGAACCCTATCGCAAAACCATGCGACCTTTACTCTTTTACCTAAAGGCGAATAGCTCTCTGTGTGGGACTCTAAAGACTCGACACTACGCTGGCAGTGGGTTTAACTACAGACCGCAAGCGGCACTAGCTGTGCGTAACGGCCCCCAGGTAGATGCCGATAAGAAGACGGACGAGGTGAAACCCATCTGAACTCCTACTGAGCCTGAATGTGACAATCTCCGTATATTCCGGTCTATTCGTCTAAGAATATCGCATGGCGGGCCTAGGGGGCGGTAAACGTCAGTCCCCTAATAGCGGTACAAGTCGTGTCGGAGTGTAGCCCAGAACACCCTGAGATAACACTGGAAACCTACCAGTATATCTCGCTTGCCCTGGCCAGGGACGACTGTGTGTAATGGCTCTCCTTGACACAGCGCGATATCAACTCCCAATACCGGGAGAGATGAATCCTGTCTAACCGTCACTGCCTCCAAGTGCTTCGGGACTGCACCCAACTACTACCTGTTTGCACGACTCCTTTGAGCCGTGGTAGGGTAGTAATCAAAGTACAGTGGGAACACACTCGAGGCGAAGTGACAGTGTCAAGTCAGCGGACTAAGCTGTACTCATGTTACCTGGGAACTGATAACTGACGATAGGTATAGTACCAACCATCAGTTCCCGACGAGTCCTGTCCAGTGTACTCGTAACCTAACGAGCACCCGCATACTATCTCAAGTACGACGTACTGACGGCTGTGGGACAGACCGTCTCCCCTACTGGGATGAGAAGCGCATACGCTAGTCTACTCCGGAGTATCGATGCCCTGTCTCGATAGTCCTACGACTAGGGACCTGTATAAGGATGTGCTTGTGGATTACCCAGCCCCCACTAGTGTGACTGCCATCACAACGCTGGTAATCAAGTAAAGATCCTAAGGGCTCCACTAATGTGTATAGGTGATATACTAAAAGAAACACATGTACACATTAAAGTAGAAACAAACCAAGTAGCATACTACCATTTTGAGCAAGATTGTCTATACAACTGTGAATATCCTAAGCTTCCATTAAGTAATATACAAACTAGTATGAAAAAGTAATGGCCTCTAAGGCATATACACTAACAATCTCCCACTTGCACTAAGGCCAAGTACTGGCATATCGAAGACCTATCATCTCGATCAGCCGCTCGAACTGAGTCTGGGGTAAATCCTTCGTGAGTGGATCAGCAGTGTTATCTTCCGTAGCAACTCTCCGAACCTCGATCTCCTGGCGACCTACGATCTCCCTGATCAGGTGATACCGCCTCAAGATGTGTCTGGACTTCTGATAGGACCTGGGTTCCTTTGCTAAAGCTATAGCCCCATTGTTGTCGCAATACAGAGGTATTGGATCAACAATGGACGGAACCACCTGAAGTTCCGTTAAGAACTTCCTCATGCAGACGGCTTCTTTTGCGGCATCAGCAGCAGTGATATATTCCGCTTCCATCGTCGAGTCAGCAACGGTTTCCTGTTTGAAACTCTTCCAACACACCGCCCCTCCATTGAGGGTAAAGACATAACCCGACATGGACTTGGAATCATCCTTGTCACTCTGGAAGCTGGAGTCAGCAAAGGCCTCGATCTGGAGGTATTTTCCGCCATACACCAAGACCATCTCCTTAGTCCTTCTCAGGTACTTGAGAATGTTCTTTACCGCTATCCAGTGTTTCTCCCCAGGGTTTGACTGATACCGGCTTACCACACTCAGTGCATAAGCTACATCTGGTCTGGTACACAACATCGCATACATTATAGAGCCTACCGCAGAAGCGTAGGGTATAATAGACATGCGATCCCTTTCCAAATCAGTCTTGGGAGACATTTCTTTGGAGAGGGTGATCCCGTGATAAGCCGGTAGATTACCGCGCTTGGAATCTTCCATACTGAATCATTTCAGTATGGTGTCGATGTACCTTGACTGTGAAAGTCCTAATATCCTCTTAGATCTGTCACGATAGATCTGGATCCCCAGAATGTAAGAGGCATCACCTAGGTCTTTCATGGAGAACCTGTGTGACAAGAACCCTTTGACAGATTGTAGCATAGGAATGTCATTTCCTATTAAGAGAATGTCATCCACGTATAAAACGAGGAATACGACAGTTCTTGCTACAAATCTACTATAGATGCATGGTTCATCTGGATTTTTGATAAAGCCAAATTCTTTGACCGTATCTTCAAAACAGATGTTCCAACTCCGCGATGCCTGCTTTAGCCCATAGATGGACTTATGCAACTTGCACACCTTTCCGCTGCTCCCACTCTGAATGAAACCCTCTGGCTGGTCCATATAGACACACTCCTCTAAATTTCCATTTAGAAAAGCGGTCTTTACGTCCATCTGCCAAATTTCATAATCGTGGAAGGCAGCAATGGCAAGAAGGATCTGAATGGATTTCAGCATAGCCACTGGAGAAAAGGTTTCGTCATAATCCAAACCAGGTCATTGACGAAAACCCTTTGCAATAAGTCTAGCCTTATAGGTCTCAACCTGTCCATCTACACCAATCTTCCTTTTGAAGATCCACTTGCATCCTACGGGTTTTACCCCATCTGGAGCAACGTCCAACGTCCATACTTTGTTGGTGTACATGGACTCCATTTCGGTCCGCATTGCATCCAGCCATTTTACCGAGTCAACGCTCCGAATGGCCTGCTGGAAGCTAGTCGGCTCATCACTATCAATGATGCAATCCTCTCTATCCCTGTCTATGAGAAAACCGTAGTATCTCTCGGGTGGATGAGACTGCCTACTACTCCTGCGGAGCGGCGCAGGAATGTCCTGATCTTTCGAACCCTCTGGTTCTACTAAGCTTTCAGTAATAGCTCGTGGTTCTGGAATTTCTTCCAGTTCTATTGCGCTCCCACTTATCTAATTTTCCAAAAACTCAGTTTCCAAGAAGTGGGCATGACGAGAAACAAAAACCTTTTGTTCCTCTTCGCAATAGAAGAAATATCCCTTGGAGTTCTTTGGATATCCCACAAACTTGCACTGTACTGAGCGTGCCTCGAGTTTGTCCGCATACTGCTTTTTAACAAAAGCTGGACATCCCCATGTCTTAATGTGCTTAAGATAGGGTTTCTTCCCACACCACATCTGATATGGTGTGGTAGGCACAGTCTTAGTTGGAACTCGGTTCAAAAGGTATGCAGCTGATTCTAGTGCATATCCCAAGAATGATCGCGGTAACTCAGCGTTACTCATCATGGAACGTACCATATCCAATAGGATCCGGTTCCGTCTCTCCGATACACCGTTATGTTGCGGAGTGTATGGAGGAGTAAGCTGAGAGAGAATACCATTCTCTTTTAGGTAATCCAGGAACTCGGCACTCAAGTATTCACCACCTCGATCAGATCTCAGTGTCTTGATACTTTTGCCGGTTTGTTTTTCTACTTCATTCTTATATTCCTGGAATTTTCCAAAGGCTTCGGATTTATGTTTCATTAAGAAGACATATCCGTACATTGAAAAGTCATCCGTAAAAGTAATGAAGTAAGAATAACCGCTTCGCGCATGTATAGACATTGGACCGCACACGTCGCTGTGTACGAGTCCCAAGAGCTCGCTCGCTCTTACTCCGTGTCCAGTGAATGGAGTCTTTTTCATCTTTCCTTTGAGACAGAATTGACAAGTTGCATATGATTGATATTCGAACGGATCCAAATATCCTTCTGTATGTAACTTCGTCAACCTTCTCTCATTGATGTGACCCAGTCTACAATGCCATAAGAAAGCCTGATTTATTTCCGGAGACTTTCTTTTGTGTGTATTCTGGACATTGAAAATCTGTGGTTGGTTTAATACGTATATACCATTGCTTAATGTACCTGACCCAATCAAAACATGATTAAGGTGAATGTTCACAACATTACTTACAAATGCAAATTCATAACCTTCTTTAGATAATAAAGATACAGAAATGATATTACAAGTTGCATTGGGTATAAAATAACAATTACGCAAAACCAAAACGTGTCCATCTGACAATCCCAGGTGATAGTCCCCCACGGACTCAGCATCCATGCCAGCTCCGTTTGCAACTCTGAGGGTCATATCACCTGCCTTCAAAACCCTACTCCTTCTCAGTGCCTGTAAAGAATTACAGATATGAGATCCTGATCCGGTATCCAATACCCAGGATGTAGAGTTTATTGATAGACAGTTTTCAATAACATACACACCTGAAGCCGAAGCCGCAACTTGCTTCGGGTCCTGGTTCTTGGCCTTCCAAGCCCTGCAATCCTTTTTCCAGTGTCCTTTCTTATGACAATAGAAGCATTCTTCCTTTCCCACAAGCTTTCCCGCTACCTTTGTTGCCTTTGCTTTTCCCTTCATTTCCACTTTACTAACACCGCCCCTTGGTTTGGCGGGGGCTTTCTTCTTCTTTCCCTTGGCTTTCGCCTTGGACTTAGAAGAGGAAGATCCTCCTACAAACAAAGTGGATGTTTCCCTACCTTTCTGTAGGGTGCCCTCTGCACTCCTCAGCAGGTTGAGGAGTTCTAAAAGTTCAACTTCTTTTTCTTGCAAGTTGAAGTTCAGGATAAACTGGACGTAAGTGGAAGGAAGGGACTGGAGAATTAAGTCCGTGTAGAGCTCGTTCTCTAACGTGGTCCCAAGGTCCGCGAGCTCCTCAATGAAGCCAATCATCTTAAGCACGTGTTCCGCTACCGATGATCCGACGGTCAATCTCGCCGAAAACAGCTTTTTCAAGACTTCGTATCTGGCGATACGGGATTGCTCTCCATACAGTTCTTTTGTATGGAGAAATATGGATTCAAGGTCCATATTCTCGTGCCTCCTCTGATGTTCATTGTCCATAGAGGCAAGCACGAGGCACTTGGCCTTCGCGCAGTCGATCTCTCAGGTCTTACGGATTTCCTTATCCGCGACGCTGGAGGTGGGACCTGGGACAGGGGGAGCTTTGGTGGTAAGAAGATACCCCAGCTTGTCGTAAGTGATTGCCATTTTGACATTCCTGAGCCAATCTTTGTAGTTTGGCCCTGTCAGTATATTTTTATCTAGTAATAACTTAAGTCCGGTCATGACGATTGGTCGCTGCAATTAGGAGAGAGAGAAGAAACACTTTAGCATGATGCTCTTGCAAGTTTAGAGTGGTTTTTAGTTTGTCTAAACAGGATGGTTCCCACTGTTTCTCGAATTCCTCCTAAAACCAAAAAGGAAGAATTAGCCGGGATTAATCTTACCGTACAATACTTGCTTAACCGTTCAGCCAGGCCAGTGTTGGTACTTCGAGGGAGGTTTTCCAACGCTTTCGCAAAGTTCCTTAATTAAATAACCTCTTTTTCCTGGGGGCGTAGCCCCGCTAACACCTTTCTAGACACCTACTTGGTTTATAGCATTGATCGTTAAGTGAGAAATTTCCCGAGGAGTAGCATATACTCATAGTAGGATCGGGATCCAAATATCATCGCATGATAAAACTGAAGGAATCCTACCAGAATCATCACACTCCAAATGGTATGCAGCGCTAGCAAGTTTCTGGTTCTTTAGAAACCCCCGATGTGGATTTTTGCCCCATGCTCTTATGACCTTGACTTTGGCCAACAAATCATAAGTCATATGTCAAGTTCTACCCGTCATTCTCCAGGTTAATTTGAACCCACCCGTACCTACCTTTGACTTTGGCCAACAAGGCAGTACGACTGTCTCAAACCAACGCATCTATCTATGCTGCACATGAATACCCAATAGCTACCAATCACTATGCCTTGACTTTGGCCAACAAATATAGCTTGAATACTATTGACTATCCATGTGAAATGACGGAGGGCTATGAATGGTTTTGGCAAAACCGTGAACGTAGTGAACTTGATATAATCAATGGAACGAGATAGCTTTTAAAAGGAGTGGCTTAAGCTCCGCGTTTAAAAGTTGGTTTTTGAAAAGAAACCGAGTGGTTTTTGAAATTGTTCCAACGACTTTACTTTGGTTTATTTTCTTGCATTGATTTTAATGCGTCCTACCATTTAATCCTACCATTGCAGAAAACAACGAAAATATGACGTACGCTTATGCCATCCGCATTCGCCACAGGTCCCGTCATTACCCGTTAGGTTACTTAACTAACGACAGAGCGGGGGCTGGACTAGCGCGGATGCAAAACATAAGCAACGCCTAAATAGATATCATATATAGATATATTCATTCGTCAGATGCAATGATGGCCATTCCAGATCACAGATGAACACATTGGATATACTAGGAACCCGCATTCCGTATGAGCCTGTAACGAAAAGCGGATTACACGGTCGCGATGAATAGCCAATACCACACCCTAGACCCCTACGGGTGCGGCAAACTACCCGCGAAATACCCGAAGTGAAGCAACCTCCCTCAACAACGTGAGTAGGCCACTCGGCACTTCGAGGTACCCGGTAGTTTGTGCACCCCCTCCATGGGTCTATCCTAGGAGCAAAAACAGAAAAAGAAATTATACAATGACGGCTACAACCTTATCCCGGTTGTGCGGCCATATAAATAATATTACATCAATTACAAATTTACATGAATTGAAAGATAAAGAAAACTCTCATCTCACAACCCCCGGCTATTCATCCGCGACAATCCAATGAATTCATATACACATACCATCAACATTACAGATCACAGATATGTATAACCCCCACTAATCGACGTATAGTGATTAGCAGACGTTCAATACATATATCACATCACAGATATAACCTGTTAGCTAAAGTCTTTAGAAGTTCGATCAAAATACGGATTTTTAAACTCCAAAAACAAATTTTGCTTTCCGGAAAATCTGGGCAGAAAAATCATATTCCAAAAATCCCAAAACACCCCACTGAACACACTGCAGGAAAAATTGCCCACGACCGAGTCAACTCGGCCGCGAATCCGCGGCGGGAGCACGCTCCTGCCGCGGTTCCGCGGCGCTTTGACCGAGTTAGTGGACCATTTTTCTTACGTGTTCTTTAAAAACCCTGAGCCGATTTTTAGCACATGATTTATTATTTTTACAGCGGTTTAAAAATCGACAGAAAGTTTGTGTTCCGGGCATGTTTCGTGACTTTTTCTCCGATCAAACTTCTAGTTACTTTGCTAACATGTTAGATAGTGTTTAACTAGGCTCTGATACCGCTGTAAGTCCACATTCCCCATCCCCGGTTCTTTGGGGTTGCGGAAATGGTGAAAAACGATTTTTCTCTTTGGGGTAAACATGAACTCAAAATACGGATCTTTGTTAAACAACTATCTAACAACCTAATTAGGAGTGTTACCTACTCGGTTAGGGGGTTATACCTTAACTTGAACTCCTTCTCTTCAACTCCTTGCGGTAGCCGGATCGGCCTCACCTCGTCGTCTCCTTGCGCCGAAAATGGATCCACCCGAAAGCTTCTACCTTTGGCTTCAACCTCAAACTAGAGGAAGCTAGAACACTTGGCTTGCTAGACTTTGTGTACTAGGATGAGTAGAGAAGTGTTTTGGGTTTTTATCTCCAAGGCAAATGATTCTCAACACATGAAAGGTTTTTGCCTTGAACTAGAGAGAGAGAGCAAGAGGAAGAGGGAGAGCTTGAGGATGAGAGAGCTTTCATGAGAGAGAAAGCAAATGAAAGAATAAGCAAGACATTTCTCACCCTTGCTCTCATAATCCAAAATAATCATAACCAATAATAATCATTGAGTATTATGTGATGGTTGTTATCATATCAAAATGGCAATATCATTTCATGCATTAAATGCAATGTGTGAACAAATAAGCAAGCAAAGTTCAATGCCATGAAATGATAGCCATTGTCATGATGATGGTCAACAAGTCCAACCTAGTCAACCGTTCAACAAAGTCAACAAAGTCAACCTTTCAACCCAACCATGGCACAATAATACTTAATTAATATTATCATTAATAATATTTCTTATTCTCATTAGGGTTTAGCAAAAGTCAACAGTTAACAACCCTAATGAGAATCCTCTGCCTTTGTCTCTCTGTCAACCGTGCATACACACACGCATCCGCGTTCCGAGGAACACGAATACAAACGAGATAAAACCAATCCCAAAACGTACACTAGGATCTGGCTTAAACCAAAGCCCGCTAGTGATAACTGCCCAGACACTAAACGTGCACAAGTGCACGGATGTGACCGAACCCTGTCGCAAAACCATGCGACCTCTACTCTTTTGCCTAAATTCGAATAGCTCTCTGTGTGGGACTCTAAAGACTCGACACTACGCTGGCAGTGGGTTTAACTACAGACCGCAAGCGGCACTAGCTGTGCGTAACGGCCTCCAGGTAGATGCCGATAAGAAGACGGACAAGGTGAAACCCATCTGAACTCCTACTGAGCATGAATGTGACAATCTTCGTACAGTCCGGTCTGTTCGTCTAAGAATATCGCATGGCGGGTCTAGGAGGGCGGTAAACGTCAGTCCCCTAATAGCGGTACAAGTCTTGTCGGAGTGTAGCCCAGAACACCCTGAAATAACACTGGAAACCTACCAGTATATCTCGCTTGCCCTGGCCAGGGACGACTGTGTGTAATGGCTCTCCTTGACACAGCGCGATATCAACTCCCAATACCGGGAGAGACGAATCCTGTCTAACCGTCACTGCCTCCAAGTGCTTCGGGACTGCACCCAACTACTACCTGTTTGCACGACTCCTTTGAGCCGTGGTAGGGTAGTAATCAAAGTACAGCGGGAACACACTCGAGGCGAAGTGACAGTGTCAAGTCAGCGGACTAAGCTGTACTCATGTTACCTGGGAACTGATAACTGACGATAGGTATAGAACCAACCATCAGTTCCCAACGAGTCCTGTCCAGTGTACTCGTAACCTAACGAGCACCCGCATACTATCTCAAGTACGACGTACTGACGGCTATGGGACAGACCGTCTCCCCTGCTGGGATGAGAAGCGCATACGCTAGTCTACTCCAGAGTATCGATGCCCTGTCTCGATAGTCCTACGACTAGGGACCTGTATAAGGATGTGCTTGTGGATTACCCAGCCCCCACTAGTGTGACTGCCATCACAACGCTGGTAATCAAGCAAAGATCCTAAGGGCTCCACTAATGTGTATAGGTGATATACTAAAAGAAACACATGTACACATTAAAGTAGAAACAAACCAAGTAGCATACTACCATTTTGAGCAAGATTGTCTATACAACTGTGAATATCCCAAGCTTCTATTAAGTAATATACAAACTAGTATGATACAGTAATGGACTCTAGGGCATATACACTAACAAGGTATCCTCGCTGGGTCGTCGGGATCGTCGATGTCGTGGCCAACTCCGGCGATCTAGACAGAACAGCGAACATTAAAGAAGGTAAAGAAAGAAAGAAAGGAAAGAAAGAAGCAAGAAAAGAGAATGGAGGAGGGATGAGTGCCTTACTGGGTTGCAGAGGGGTGACCTAGCGGTGGCGGCGAGGCCAACGGCGATGAGGGGCGCCAGTGAAGGGGTTTTGAAGAGCTAGGGTTTGGTTGCAGGGTACGTGCAGAGTCTTGGCGAGGTGAGTGTGCAGAGGAGAGGGAGAGGAGAGGAAGGAGATGGCGATGGTGATGGGAGACGGTCGACGACGTGAGAAGGTGGTGGCGGCGAAGAAGGGTGCTCAGGTTTCTTAGGTGCAATGGGTTCGTTCGAGGGAGAAAGAAGGAGAAGGAGGTGACGGAGATGAGGGTGACGAGAGGATGAAGAGGGTGTCGACGAGGGTTGAGAATACGAGGAAATAGGGTTAGGGTTGATGGAGGCGGTGAAGGGTTATGGGTTGAAGGAGGCGAGCTCGGGTTTTAAAAGAGAGGAAGAAGAGGAGATGCAGAAAGGAGGTGACGGGATCCACGCGGCGGTGACGTGACTTTAGGAACCAACAGTAATCGCGAGAAGAGAGAGAGAGACGCGAGAGGAGATAGAAAGAAGAGAGAGAGAGAAAGAGCTGCGCTCGGGGAGAGAGAAAGAGAAGGAGAAAGATTTTGGGGTGGGAGAGAGAGAGACGTGGGGCCCGGTGAATTAAAAAAGAAGGTTTCTGATTGGTTGTGGGGAAAAAAAGAAAGAGATAGAAGGGAGAGAGACTCGGTGGTGGGGGCCAGTAGTAGAAAGGAAGGTTGGGATTGGTTGGGGAGAAATTTTAAAAGGATTTTCAATCGTTAAGAAAATTTCTTCTGTTAGCTGAGCAAAACTTTAGCTGTTAAAATTATTTAATGAATTTTAAAAATATTTAAAATAATTAGAATTTGGCGGGATAAAATAATTCAGAAATGCGCCCGGGTCGGGTCCAAAGTTTTGGATTTGAAATTCGAAAATTATTTGTAAGTTCCAAAATTTAAAATGAAAGATTATGTAATAGGAATGCATACCCCCAAGAATGGACGCACGTACGTGCGCGTAGCCATCCGAACACGTCCGTTTCACTGAACGGGACGAGACCACGATGCGAGGACGTTACCACGAGTTAGGGGTATCATGCAGGCCATGTTATGTATTTTTAAATTATTTTAAGTGACTTAAATTGTTATATGCAAAGTATGTGATGTTAGGGTATTCTATAACCATGAAACAACAAGCTCAAGCAAGCGGGTCGAATATAAAGTAACTACCATTCGCAACCACACAGTAAATGAAATAAACACCACAAACAACACATATGGCAACAGAAATTGGTATAACTGAAATCGGTTGTTATATTATACCCAACTACAAAAAGAATTTCGTCCTCGAAATTCCAAGAACACAAAAAGGTTAAACGACCAACAAACTATAAGAAAAGATGGGGAAACTTCTGTCGGATTTCATCTTCTCGTTCCCAAGTTGACTCTCCATGTGAGTGATTACCCCAAGAGACAAGTACAAGAGGGATAACCTTGTTCTTAAGAACCTTTTCCCTTCGATCCACAATCGCAATCGGTCGCTCCTCAAAAGTCAAGTCTTCTCGTATAGTCAACTCCGAATGATCCAACACATGTGTTTCATCTCGAACATACATACAGAGTTGAGATACGTGAAACACGTCATGAACATTCGCCAAGGATTGCGGCAATGCCAATCGATACGCTACCTCACCAACATGCTCCAAAATCTCAAAACGTCCGACAAATCGAGGACTGAGATTTACTCGACTTCCGAAACAAATCGCCCCTCTAGTCGGTGATATCCAAATCACCCACGGTGAACTCTAGAGGTCTTCTCGACGTATCTGCCCAACTCTTCTGTCGGTCTTGTGCTGCTTTCATATGATTCCGTATAGCGTTAACTTTCTCAACTGTCTGCACAACCAAATTTGGTCCCAACAATCTTCGTTCACCGACATCGTCCCAGCAAACAGGTAAACGACACTTGCGACCATATAAAGCTTCGAATGGAGCCATCTGAATAGTTACCTGGAAATTGTTGTTGTAAGAAAACTCCACCAAATGTAGATGATCCTCTCATGAACCCTTGAAGTCCAACATGCAAGCTCTCAACATATCTTTAAGAGTTTGGATCGTTCTCTCCGACTGGCCATCTGTTTGAGGATGATAAGCTGTGCTAAACTTCAATCGAGTCCCCAAACTTTCCTGTAAGCTCCTCCAAAAGTGTGATAAGAACCGAGTGTCACGGTCGGACACGATGCTCACCGGTACTCCATGCAATCTTACAATCTCCTGCATGTACCGTTCTGCCAAAGTTTCTGCTGATTGACCAACCCGAAAAGGAATGAAATGAGTTGCCTTGGTCAAACGATCAACAATCACCCACACTGTATTGTTGCCCTTTGGACTCCGCGGTAGAGCTGTCACGAAATCCATGGTTATATGTTCCCACTTCCACTGAGAAATCGGAAGTGGTTGCAATAAACCAGCAACCCTTTGATGTTCAGCCTTAACTTGCTGACACACCAAGCATTTTGCCACAAAGCGTGCAATCTCCCGTTTCATGCCTTCCCACCAGAAATGCTGTCGTATATCTCGATACATCTTCTTGCCTCCTGGATGTACGGAATAAGCTGAACTGTGTGCCTCCTTCATAAGCTCTTCGCGAATATCTCCCTTTGGCACACACAACCGGCTACCATATCTCAACGAACCATCTTCATGGATCAGTAAGTCGGTTCGAAGTCCATCTTCAACCTATTCTCGAAACTTTTGCAATCTAGGGTCCTGCGATTGCGCTGCTTTAATGCTCTCGATCAACGACGAATGTACCTTTTATTAAGCTCCTTTTGCATGAACACATACTTCAACCTTTTATGATCGGTGAAAACCTCGACCCTTTCACCAAAAAGGTAGTGCCTCTAAATCTTCAAAGCGAAGATCACAGCCGCAAGCTCCAAGTCATGAGTTGAGTAATTCTTCTCATGGGTCTTCAACTGTCTCGATGCGTACGCTATAACCTTCCCATGCTGCATCAAAACACATCCCAATCCTTTCCCAGATGCATCGCTGTGAATTACCAATCCTCCGAAACTGTCTGGCATGGTTAGAATAGGAGAGGTTATCAATCTCTGCTTCAACGCCTCAAAAGCTGATGCACAATTATCCGTCCACACAAATGGTACCTCCTTGCGCGTAAGCTTGGTCAACGGCTCCGCCAGACGAGCAAAGTTCTCCACGAACCTTCTGTAATACCCGGCTAGTCCAAGAAAGCTTCTTATCTCCGCAACATTCTTCGAAATCAGCCAATCACGAACTGCTGCAATCTTTTCGGGATCAACGGCGATTCCATCACCAGACACGACATGCCCCAAAAACTTTACTTCTTCCAGCCAAAACTCACACTTGCTCATCTTTGCATATAATTTTTCTTACCTCAGCGTCTGTAGTGCGATCTTCAAATGTTCTGCATGCTCTTCTATACTCTTCGAGTAGACCAGAATATCATCAATGAACACCATAATAAACTGGTCCAAGAATGGTGAAAAGATTCGGTTCATCAAGTCCATGAATATCTCCGGTGCATTCGTTACTCCGAAGGGCATCACTAAATACTCGTAATGTCCATACCGAGTTCGGAACGCCGTCTTGCAAATATCTTCTGTTTTCACTCGGACCTGATGATATCCGGATCGCAAATCCAGCTTCGAGAATACCCTCGCGCCACTAAGTTGTTCAAATAGTTCGCCAATGCGAGGGATCGGGTACTTGTTCTTAATAGTCACCCGGTTTAATTCTCGATAATCGATGCACATACTTCTTGTGCCATCTTTCTTCTTGACTAGAAAAACTGGAGCTCCCCAAGGTGAGTTACTGCTTCGAATCCAACCCTTCTCAAGTAATTCAGTAACCTGCTTCTTCACTTCTTCCAACTCCACTGGTGCCATTGGATAGTACGCTTTAGAGACTGGCGCTGCACCAGGAATAAGATCAATCGCGAACTCTACGTCTCGCTTCGGCGGTATTCCTGATATGTCTTCGAACACGTCCATGAAATCTCGAACAACAGCTGGCGTTTCACCTTGAGCAACCTCCATCGACGAAATAACACTAGTTGTCGGCCTAGCCCTAAACTCGACTGGCCCGACAGAACTGCTTCCTCCAGTGAAGATAAACTCGGGATGTCCGGGAATATGGAAAATTACTTTCTTTGCCCTACAATCAATGTGAGCATGGAAAGTGCTGAGAAAATCCATTCCCAAGACGACTTCATAGCTGCCCGTATCAATCACCAAGAAATCTGCAAAAAACTCCTGTCCGCAAACAACAACTGCACAATCTTTACACTCTCTACTAGATATGATTTTCCCATTCCCAGTGTGTATGACTCAGAAACTAGACAGTGTCGTGCAGGTAATCGAGTGTGTAGCTATAAACTTGGACGACATAAAACAATGTGATGCACCAGAATCAAATAACGCTAATGCGGGAAAACCATGAACAAGTAGAATACCTGAAACAACTTTCCCCGAAGCCTTGGCTTCCTCAGCCGTCAGGGTAAATGCTCGAGCTTGATTGGGTCCCTGAGTCAGCTGCTTCTGTCCTTGAAACGGTTTCTGCGGTGGCTTCTGACCATCATCCTTCGTGCGAAGCTTCGACGGACAAGTGCTGATAGTATGATCCGCCGATCCACAGACCAAACAGAGTCTCTGTTTCCTTCGACACTCCCTTTGCACGTGCCCAGGTAAATGGCAGTAGTCACAGATCACGGTCCTCCTCTGATCAATGACAGCATGCTTCTTCATCGGTGTTACACCACGACGGTCCACTGGAATACCTCTGCGTCCATGAGCTCGGTTCGGTGCAAATGCCGGCTTCTTTACTATAACTGCTGGCTGTTGTGAACTCCCAGTCTTCATAAATAGGCTCTGCTGCTCTCGAGCCGCTGTAAGCACTTGAGAAAAAGTGGTCAAACTCAGGGAGACAATCTGCCTCTGGATGTCCACATCCAAACTGAGCATGAACCTCCTTGCCCTATCAGTATAGTTGGCAACCAGAGGTCCAGCGAATCTACTGAGCCGCGTCCACTCAGCTGCGTGCACATCTACAGGTGCGTCGTTCTGCTTCAAACTGACGAACTTCTCCTCCATTTCCTCCAGTGCAGTCCGCGGGGAAAACTTCTCCAAGAAACTCTTCGAAAAATCTGCCCACTTGATCGGCTTGGGCAAGCGGGTCTCTTCCACAAGCCACCATTCACGGGCGTAATCCACCAGCTGGATGCGTACCACATCCACTCTCTTATCTTCTGGGATCTGTGCCGCAATGAGTAAATTCTCCGTGTCAACCAGCCACTGCTCCGCTGGCAATGGCTCCTCTAAGCCAGTAAAGACAGACGGACCCAGTCTCCTGAAATCCGCCACGGTACCCATACGATCCCCCGGTATGGCCACAACCTTGTTCACGGACTGCTGAACGGTCCACAAACCTTCCTAAGAAAAGATTCAGCCTGCTGCTGGATCAGCTCGGTCTGTCACTTTTGATTCTCCAACATCCCACGTATCACTCCAAGCATAGCGGCTTCGTCAACACGCCTTTGGTACGTCTTCAGATTCTTGTCTGGCATGTTCCTGAAATCAAAGCACCAAAAGGATTAGCATGATAACAGATTCAAAATGTAGATCAAGGCT
Source organism: Agapanthus africanus (assembly GCA_030015575.1). Taxonomy (NCBI): domain Eukaryota; kingdom Viridiplantae; phylum Streptophyta; class Magnoliopsida; order Asparagales; family Amaryllidaceae; genus Agapanthus; species Agapanthus africanus. Next base: position 718,821,502 of record CM057337.1, read on the forward strand.
TGAACTCCAAGTTACTTGAATAGAGTACCGCATTGTAACCATGCCGCGGTATCATAGCTACAATTACATAACTCCACCCAAGTCGCCTAAGTTCTAGAGATAAACAAGGAACCGGGTTTCGAGTCGATATGCAAAGGAGGTTTGCATATCGTAAAAGTATAATCAGGAGGAGGTTAGATTCAAGAATGGTAAGATGGTAAGGTGGCAGGACATGTTTCCTAATCACGAGTATTCTGATTCGTGTATTGGGTCCAATACCCAACTACAAAAGAATCAACCCGATTAACTTATACCTATGGCTCTGATACCAAAAGAACCATGTCACGCCCCGCTTCCCAGAGTACGCTAAGGTAGGCACGTGACATAGCCAACCATGTTACATGTGGATAGGAATTATCCTTCCACAGTCACATTACGGCTGTAGAGATATCAAGAACAATAATAAAACTATCTAGCACATGTCCATAAGCCAAAATAAAATGAGTCAAGAATAAATAATGCGGAAGCAAGAGATCCAATACAAGAATAACTGGAATGTATATCCCATAATGCGGGCTCACATCAGGAATAAAATACTGAAAAGGTAAAAGAACTAACTATTAATGAGTCCTCACTGCTCAGCCTGCTGGCTGAAGTACTCCTGTTCGGACTGCAGCAAAGATACGGAATCTGGGCCATACAAAACCCAGACATCAGCGCGTCATAACATCAAGCAATAATATACAAACAGGGTCAAAAGACATGCAAGTATAATCATAAATAGTAAAGCAGGTGTAACATCAATATAAATCAGGGCAGTAAGGTAGTGTACAGTGAGTAATCTAAACTGGTCTATTGGGTTAACTACTCTCAAATCTTTGAAATCAATTTGATGCATCATCGATGTAACTCAATAGTATCCCGTGCATGCCCGGGATCACGGTCTATGACTCTCGGGCTGAACCCGAGACGTACCGCAATGCAGTAAAGGATGGTAGGTAATGACGAGTGATGTCCGTAGCATCACTCCGGGGATGGCCTAGCCCGTAAGACTGATCAGAACAGGTATAGAGCTGTCGAGGTACAATTCAGGTTTCATCATTGATTTCCCCATACCCCAAGTCATAAGTATTTAAGTCAGGTATTAAATAATCTAGAGCTAATGCGAACACAGGATCAGGCAAGTACAGGTTTGTCTGGATAGATAACAGGAACGGTCCGTAAGGACAACAGGTCAGGTTTGTTGGCATTAGACACAAGATCAGGTAACAGGTAAAGTCATGGTACATTAGGTCAAGCCAGGTAGTATATAGATATCATGTCATGTCAAGAGGTGCACAGTACCATGTCATGTCAAGTAGGAAGTGTAACAAGTTATGTCCGGATGCACAAGATGTCATATGGGTGCTCATAATCAAACCAACATAGGCATGGGTATAAATAAACAAGCATGGGTACTAACAGAACAATAAACTAGAACATGTAGTATGATATGCAAGTAGGTACAGAATAAACTATATAGATGTATGGTTATCGATTTGAGTTAGGGTTATGGTTCCGACATTAAGTATCATACACTTAAACAAATATGGATTGTTAAAATCTCGTTATTATGGGTTAAAAGATGTAGGGATGCAAATATATCTAAAACAGGTTAAAGATGCACATGGGTGTCCAATAGGGTAAAACTATAAAAGGGTACCATAGACTATGTAAATAGTTATTATATGATTTAAAATACAGATGTGGTTACTAGGTATAGTAAACTAAAATGCAACGGGTATGTTTCAAGTTCTGAATCTAAAAGATATAAACGGAACATCGAACTGTTAAATTGGAACATGTGACTTTAGATTCGATCTAGAGGTTTAATGTTCAAATAAATGGTTATAAAAAATCATATAGATAGCATGTAGCAAGTTTTACTTGTCTCGACGGATCGCGAAGCGGTATACCGAACTTCACGCGTCGGCGGAAAAAGTCACGACGCACGCACGGTACCCGGAATGAGTCCAAACAACGCACGATGGAATCACACGGGTCAGGTATCCTCGCTGGGTCGTCGGGATCGTCGACGTCGTGGCCAACTCCGGCGATCTAGACAGAACAGCAAACATTAAAGAAGGTAAAGAAAGAAAGAAAGGAAAGAAAGAAGAAAGAAGCAAGAAAAGAGAACGGAGGAGGGATGAGTGCCTTACTGGGTTGCAGAGGGGTGAGCTAGCGGTGGTGGCGAGGCCATTGGCGATGAGGGGCGCCGGTGAAGGGGTTTTGAAGAGATAGGGTTTGGTTGCTGGGTTTTGTTGCAGGGTACATGCAGAGTCTTGGCGAGGTGAGTGTGCAGAGGAGAGGGAGAGGAGAGGAAGGAGATGGCGATGGCGATGGGAGATGGTCGGCGATGTGAGAAGGTGGTGGCGGCGAAGAAGGGTGCTCGGGTTTCTTGGGTGCAATGGGTTCGTTCGAGGAAGAAAGAAGAAGAAGGAGGTGACGGAGATGAGGGTGACGAGAGGATGAAGAGGGTGTCGACGAGGGTTGAGAAGACGAGGAAATAGGGTTAGGGTTGATGGAGGCAATGAGGGGTTATGGGTTGAAGGAGGCGAGCTCGGGTTTTAAAAGAGAGGAAGAAGAGGAGATGCAGAAAGGAGGTGACGGGATCCATGCAGCGGTGACGCGACTCAAGGAACCAACAGTAATCGCGAGAAGAGAGAGAGAGACGCGAGAGGAGAGAGAAAGAAGAGAGAGAGAGAGAGAAAGAGCTGCGCTCGGGGAGAGAGAAAGAGAAGGAGAAAGATTTTGGGGGGGGAGAGAGAGACGTGGGGCCGGGTGAATTAAAAAAGAAGGTTTCTGATTGGTTGTGGGGAAAAAAAGAAAGAGATGGAAGGGAGAGAGACTCGGTGGTGGGGGCCAGTAGTAGAAAGGAAGGCTGGGATTGGTTGGGGAGAAATTTTAAAAGGATTTTTAATCGTTAAGAAAATTTCTTCTGTTAGCTGAGCAAAACTTTAGCTGTTAAAATTATTAAATGAATTTTAAAAATATTTAAAATAATTAGAATTTGGCGAGATAAAATAATTCAGAAATGCGCCCGGGTCGGGTCCAAAGTTTTGGATTTTAAATACAAAAATTATTTGTAAGTTCCAAAATTTAAAATGAAAGATTATGTAACAGAAATGCATACCCCCAAGAACGGTCGCACGTACGTGTGCGTAGCCATCCGAACACATCCGTTTCACTGAACGGGACGAGAACACGATGCAAGGACGGTACCACGGGTTAGGGGTATCATGCAGGCCATGTCATGTATTTTTAAATTATTTTAAGTGACTTAAATTGTTATATGCAAAGTATGTGATGTTAGGGTATTCTATAACCATGAAACAACAAGCTCAAGCAAGCGGGTCGAATATAAAGTAACTACCATTCGCAACCATACAGTAAATGAAATAAACATCACAAACAACACATATGGCAACAGAAATTGGTATAACTGAACTTGGTTGTTACACCATGCCTCACATTTAATGCACCATACCTCATCATTCCAAAACAATTATCTCTCTCTCTCTCCCTCACAAAAGATTAAGGGTAAATGAAAAAGGGTGGATTTAAAGCAAAGGGTTTAGAATTAAGGTTAAGTATCAAGGTTGCTAAGATCAAAATTAGCACAAACAAAACTCACATTTATGTGCACACGTGCTTGCATTCTTATAACAAATAATAATAAATTATTAATTAAATGTTATAAAATGTGACGAACCCGAATTGGTAAACTTTTTACAGTAAACCCGCATTAACGTCTAAATGAACACTAACCGAAATCTAAGGCGTTACAATCTCCCCCCCTTAAAAAAATTCATCCCCGAATTTAAAATTCTTACTAAGCGTACCTTCAAAGAGAAGATTACAAACTCTCATATCTCGCTCGCAGCCTCCCAAGTGATTACCTCACTATACGGCTACGTCCAAGAAAACCCTTCACAGATGGCAAGACCCTTGACCAAAGTTTCTTCACCTGCCGAACCATTAACACAATTGGCTGCTGGTGAACGAAAGATCGCGTCCAAGCTAATTGGTCTGGTGCTGAATCATGTGAGAAAGGTCATGAAGGTAATTGCAAAGTATCGACACCAGGAATACGGGGTGAATACTCAATAATCTGGGCGGAAGTGCCAAATTAAAGGCAACGAAACTAACTCGCCTTAAGGATCTCAAAAGGACCTACAATTCTGGGATAAGCTTCCCAAAACTCAACACATCATTCATCGAAAAATTCCGTAGGAATACATGATCTGCCACTGCGAACTCAAGTTTACGACCAACACGGTCGGCATAAGACCTCTGTCCGCAATGGACAATTCTCATCCTGACCTAAAACAACTGGATCATCTCCGAAGTCTCTAGAGTAGCTGGGGTCCAAAATTCCTACTTACGTAGAGTCAGAAAAACAACAGACTGGTGATCAACATGACCTAACCCCTAAACCTAAAGGTTGCCAATCGGAACGCTCCCTGATAACTGCTATCAAAGAAGTATCCTAACGATGGCAAGTGACGATCCCAACTGCCGAAAACAATTAATACGTACGCACAAACTTAACAAAGGACAACTGAGCAAACTGAGCAAAACCGGACAACAAGCATCCGAATGAAGTCATGCCCTGACTAAACCTAGGTAGACACCATAACGAAATTTATGGAGATCTGCTCCCACTCCCACTTCGGAACGGTTAAAGGTTGCAACTCTCCAGCCGGTCTCTGATACTCAACCAAAACACACAACAAGACAAACACCTTGAAACGAAATCCGAAACTTCTTTTTACATCCCTGCCCACCCGTAACTATCTCACAAGTCACGTCAAATGTTGGTGGAACTTGAATGAGTACAGAGAGTTGACAGATATGCCTGCTCTAGGATTTTACGTCTCTACCCAATAATATCAGGTACACAAACACGTCCCTAAACTTAGCACACCCTTGTCACAATTCAAGGACTCCGAATCTTTACCCTGCCGATTATGCTCAAGTATCTCTGACGAACGAGCATCGGCGGGCAGTGTCTCGCGAAAGCGATTAAAGAAAAGTGGTCGGGCGCGGACATGAGCAAGCTGTCCCGCCAGTAGAGACGAACTTAAGCTGTACTCAACGATAGCACAAGAACTGTAAATCTGCAGAAGACTATCACAACAATCAAAATCCGCTGCAGGAAGATGTATATTAAGCTCTGGTGGTCCGTGAAAATCTGACACGAATCTCGAACAAGTAGTGTCTCCAAATCTCCAACGCAAAACCACCGCGGCCATCTCCAGATCATGAGTGGGATATCCTTCTCGTACTTCCTCTAAATGTAGGGAAGCAAAAGCGATAACTCTACAGTGCTACATCAGTACATAATCGAGCCCCACTCGTGAAACATTACAGTTAAACAACAAAGTCGCCCGAACCAGAAAGCAAAGAAAGAACCGATGCAGTTGTTTACCGAATCTTCAACTGCCGAAAACTCCGCACACATGACTCAGTCCAAAGAAAAGAAACCTCCATTCCGGTCAATTTAGTCAACGGTGCAGCAGTACTTTAGCGATCCTGCACGAAACGGTGGTAAAAACCTGCTAAGCCCAAAAATCTGTGGGCCTCCATCCTGCACACAAGTCTGGGCATAAGCTGTACGGCCACGATCTTCCTCGGAACCATACAAAACCGTCTCCCGTAATTACAAGACCTAGGAGTCAACACAAACAAGCCTGAAGGAACACTCTGAGAATCTAGTAAATTGCTGGGGCTCTCCCAGTAGCTGCAAAACAAATCCTCCAGTGCTGCTCCTGTTCCTCAAGGCACATTAAATAGCCAGAATGTCGTCAATAACACAACAAAAACTGGTCGAGGAATGGCCTGAAGAAATCCGGTTCATCACATCTACGAATGCTGCTAGGGCATTGGTGAATCCAATGACACACCAAAACACACAAAGCCCGTAGAACACACAAGGCAGTCTTCGGAATGTCATCACTCCGAACCCGCAACAATGATGACCTGATCCCCAACAAACTTCGAAAATGTCTCGCACTCTGGAGCTGATCGAAGAAATCGTCAATGCGAGGTAAAGGATACCTATCCGCACCGTAAGCCGGTTAAATTGACGATCAATCAATACACAACCTAAACTGCCGTCTTCCTCCTTGACGAACAGAAATAGGAGCTCCCCAATGCGAAACACTCAGACGCAACAAGCCCTCCAACAAACAACTCTGCAGCTGATCCTTAAGCTCCCCAATCTTCGCCGGCTCATCTGGAACAACGTCGGAAAACTATCGGACAAAAGAAAACCGGTCCAATAAACCAACTGTGGCTATGGTATCACGAATGAATGCCAAGAATCCACGACATCTTCTCAAAAGCCGACTAGCGAAAAAGGCTGAATTCGAGCTGTGAGAGGCATCACAACTATCCACCTGCACAACAAGAACTGACTTGCCGGAAAAACAAAACCTGACTGTTTCCTCACGGTAGTCCACAGACGCCTAGCACGTAGCTAACCAATCCGTGCCCAGGAGAACACCAAATCCAACATCTCCAGAAGGATCAAAACGACAGACGAATCTCTATCTCCTATCCAATTGGCACACGACTGAAATACGTGTCGCGCAATAAAAGAATCGCTGACAGAAAATTAACACAACAAACGGCTAATCTACCTAACACTACTCTCGTCCCAACCACGGCACAAGTGTGAAAAACAACCAATACATCAAAAGAACATACAAATTAAGGATACCTGAAAACTCTGCATTGGACGCCCGCGCGTCCCGATGAGTAGAAACAAACTCTCATGTCTGCCCCTAACCGCAACTGGCTGAACTCCTCCTCTGCTAGACTGACCCCTCTGAGCGAACCCTCCGCGTCCATGACGTCTCAGAATATGACCCTGACGTGGTGTTAAGGAACAATGTCCGACGAAGTGTTGAAGGCTTCCGCATCGAAAACATCCACGCGACGACTGCTGACCCTCCTGGGTATGAGAGCTGGACGACTGTCCTAGTCCTAAGCCTCTGCTACTCCCGCGATGGTCACGAAATCTGTCTTGATGACTAAGCCTCTGTCTCTGGGATGGTACACCGGTACGAGTCCTCCTCTGTTCCGGAACTCTCAGAGTCTCTGGAATACATGCCTCGTCAACTGGGGCAGCACCCACTGGTGCTATGTAGGTGACGGACTGCTGCATGCTGATCGCAAGGAACAACTGAGTAACAGGGGTGACAACCTCCTGTCGCTGCGCTCGAACGGCCTCAACCAATGAACTCATCGTCTGGCGCATGTTCTGCATCTCTGTCACAAGCCTAACGATACTATCTGTCGAAGGTGGATCCGTCTGCTCCTGTGCAACGAGCGTGCCATCCTGGTCAGTGCTCATCATACATGAACCAACTCTGACCTCAGCCCTCGCTGCATCGCTCTGAGTCCCCATAGTCATCGGCGGCAAGGCTATAAATGGAAATAAGATTCGATAAGAGTACGGAAATTGAATCACAAGGATATGAATCATCAAAGAAGGAATTTCAAGCAAATTGTACTTAGGTCACTTAAGGCGAAATACCGTGGGAGATTGTTAGTTATATGTATGCCCTAGAGGCCATTACTGTACATATGATGTATATTGTAGTGGATGCTTGGACATATTTAGGGAGGACTTTCTTACTCGACATGATAGTAAGCTATCTGGTTGCTCTTTATCTTAGCATGTACTCCGATTTTCTCTATGTTACATGTTGATAAAGCCCTTAGGATATGTACTCGATTACCGGGACTATGATGAGATCATACTAGTGGGGCCACGGTAGTCGACGAGTACATCCTATAACTTTTCCTAGTCGAGGGTGTATTGAGACAGGGCATCAATGCACCAGAGTAGACTAGCGTATACGCATCTTGACCCATATGATGGGCGATGGATGATCCCATATCCATCGGTGTTTGACATCAAGGATGGTGTACGGGTGCTCAGTAGAGACTGGGTACACTGGACGGACTCGCCGAGAACTCCCAGATGGTATTATACCTCACGTCAGATAGCAGTTCTCTGGTGACACTGGTACAGGTTAGTCTGTAAACCCAAGATCGTCATAGAGTCTTGTGTGATTCCCACTGTGCTTTGATTTCCATCATACCACATCCAAGAGGGCGTGCAAAATGGTGGCTTTTAGGTACAGTCCCGAATCACATGGAGGCAATAAGCGATAGGAGGGGATTCGTCTCTCCCGGTATAGGGAGTTGATGTTGTGCTGTGTTTGATTGGCTATAACTGGAAATCCCTGGCCTGGGTTGCTGAGATTTACTGGTAAGTGTTATCAGTAGTTTCTCGAACTGTTATAGACCTCATATCGACACGACTTATCAAGCTACTGGAGTCTGACGTTTACCACCCCTAGGCGAGATATGCGACATATCTGACGAAGAGACCGGACTGTATGGGAGTGTTACTGATTGGATTCACAGGAGAATGTACAGGCTTGCTTGTTGATCTTTTGATCGCTCAATACCTGGGTGGCTATTACGTTTAGCTGACCGCTTACAGCTTGTGGGTGTTTGATATGATCATCACCTGCTACCGGCGTATTGACGATTCTTTAGAGTCCTACACAGAGGTTTCTTGACTCAGGCAAAATGGAGTAGGGGCACATATGTGATATGTGCAGGACCGAGGATAATGCGATATGAGATACCGTATTATATTCTCACGTTATTTTGATATGAGCCGGATCATCGGATCAAGTGTTGATTCGATGAATCGGTACATGATATATTAGTCGGTTATATTCGATATAGCCGGATTGTCGGATCAAGTGTTGATTCGATAATTTAATGTATAATAATATATATGATATATTGAATTACATTATCTAATATTGGCTCGCTTTATTGATTCATTTTCTCACCAGGTAATACATTGATATATATGCGATATATGTTAATTGTATTATTTTCTTTTGTTACAAATATATATTATATATGTGATATATAATATTGTAATATGATATGATTACTAATGCAACATGTTTAGTGGAGATTAAACAAGGTTAGGGTTTAATTTGGGTTAGATCTTTCTTGATACTTCTAGAAGGTTTTAGTTTGTTTCTAGCAAAGATATTATGCTTGATATTTTCTAACCCAACCCAAACCCTTCATCCTTGGTTAAGTCTCTACATGGGTTAGCCTCTTCATAGTCAACCATGGTTGCATTATTAATTATAATGATAATTTTCATTATTCATCACAAAAGGACTATTCATTGTTCATCTTCTTCTTCCTTCTTGCAAAGCTTTCTAGCTTTGATTCTTATGATGAAAATGGATGAGATTATGAAAATAAAATAGAGCTAAATTCCTACTTCATCATCCTATTCTATCCTAGCCATTTAGATTAGAGTGTTCACTTCATTTGAGAGTGAGAGCTTGTGTTTAAGAAACTTCAAGGTAGATCATCTTAGTTATCGAAGATCGGAAGTAAGTTTGCATCATTCTCCTCGTGGAGCTTCTCTAGAGTCCGGGTACATGATGATCGCAGCTAAGGAACCTCAACACGGAGCTTATGAAGTAAAGGACCGGACTACAAAGGTTGTAATCCCAAACTCTTAGATGTTAAAGTGTTTAACATGCTTTGTTTCGCCTAATCTCTAGTATAAAGATCTTGGTTAGGGTTGTTCGGCACGACTAAATTTTTAATCGGGCATGGTTGATGCCTTGTAGAACCTTGTGAGTGTGCCTAGTAACCCTACAGTGGTATCAGAGCCAAGCTAGAGGTTTAGGCGAAGTCTGGATGAAATTTAAAGTCCGATCGAACTCCGAATACCCGTAAAACCCTAGTTTCTGGAATTTTTTCAAAAAGTTGATTTTTTCTGCATTAAAAATACTCAAAAAAATCATCAGGGTATTTTAAGAATTACCGTGAAACCCGACCCCCTAAATCAACCAAAGCGCTGCGGAATCGCTGCCAAACCAGGGTATTGGCGGCGGTTCCGCGGCAACAATTGAGGATTGAGGGATAGTGTTTGTACAGTAATAACCGTAGGTACTTCCTGATGCTTCTGGGGATTTTTAATATTTGCTCAAGTGTTGAGTTTTCTGGGTTTTATTTGGAGCTCGTTGATTCAATCGAAAAGTATAACTTCGTTTAGTTTATCCGGGTAATTTTTAAAACGTGTTAAAAAGTTCGAACAGATATCAATAACTCACTTTTTCCCCTGCCGGAAAATTTCCAAGAGTTGGATTTTTCCTTAATTTAAGAACGTTCTAAGTCGTGCAAGTAACGCGGTGGACCCTCTAGAAGACAACAAACCTTAACTCGATTATGTGACCATCTGTACCGCCTCTAAACCTTAGGCTTTGAGGCAGTACGGCGTGCCATATGTGAGGCGTTGGCTTGACCCTTCTACGGCTGGACCATTGGTACTTTGGCATGTGATGGATGTTTTTAAACTAATTTCAAGTGTTGAGAACTATTTGGGAAAACTTGGGTGTTTGATTATTCGATCGAAAAGTTTAACATTGTCTATTTATCTGGAATGTGATACAATATTTGGAATCCACAAGTAGTTATGAGATAACTAATTTGAATGTTATAAATCTAGCAGTTCAGTCTCAATTGATCGGTTGCCACGGAATTTTGATGTGATCAAAAGTCCGTCGCAATCACGTAGCGTACGCGGATACTCGCCGGGTAAACTTAATAGACAGCTACGCCCCATAGCCCCGACCAAGTGACTGTAGGAGAACCCCGTCGCCAAAAGCATTTGTTCGGGTGCTCGCGGCAGCGGTGTTCCGCCTTAGTGCACTTCGTCGACGGCATCTGGGGGTGTGGCCGTCTACTAAAGTTTGCGACGAGCATTCGATCAGGATGTCGGAAATCTTGTTGAATTGCCTGACTTGAAATTGAAAAGAGTTTTCGATAATGAGACTAAAATGCGGGGTTTATAATTGTTAGGCATGCGATGTCTAAGGAATTCATTTGGTTAGGCATGCGATGTCTAAAGAGGTCGCGGATTCCAACTGTTGTAGTTTTACACTTTCTTTTCTGTGACCGTAAGTGTAGTATGTAGTTGTATCGCCGGTTTTCGTTGCTATAAATCGATGACAATCGGTGCATGCATACTTACTTACGTTGATGACATGTGATGTTATATGTTGCTGTGATATGTTATATTGGATCGTCGTGTTTGAATAGCCGGGGGTTTTATGTGAGATGAGAGTTTTTCATTTTCATTCATGTAAAATTCATTTGTATGTAATATTATTTTATTGGGGCACTTCCGGGCTGAGGATGATGTCACCATTGTATATTATTTACTTTTCCGCATTAGGTAGACCCAAGGAGGGGAGCACAGGTAACCGGGTTCTAGGGTACAGTGGGAGGCCATCTCGAGGAGTCGAGACCGGGTCTCCTAACCCTAGAATTGGCAGTGTTACTTGCTGCTCTCGTAGGGGTCTAGGGATGTGGGTTTGGCTATTCATCGCGACCGTGGAATCCGTGTTTTATACAGGCTCGTATTAAAAACACGGACGTCCTAGTATATCCAATATTTCATATATGTTCTTCTGCTGCAATGTTCTGTGATGAGATCATATTACTGCCTGAGACGAATGTTTATATTATATATATGAGATATATATTATATATTGTTGATTTCGTTTCATATCTGATGCTTGTGAAGCATAATAAAATGGGACTTCATTAATGAGATTAATGAAATAAAAGAAACCTAAAAATATTATAGAAACTTGTTTAAAAACTGGTAGCTCTAGTTCTTGCTTTGCATAGCGATGTTCCTTATAGAACATCCAGCACCTTATTCGATAAGGAAAGAGCCGAGATCCCTTCATCGGAGTGACTTCTTTAGCGAAACTAGCAGATACTGCATACTCGGTTTGTCTTTTGATTGCTTCTATAGTTTTTGCTTTGCATAGTGGTATTTGTGAAATATCCTGCACCTTATTCGATGAGGAAAGAGCCGACTATCCCTTCACCGGGAGTGACCTCTTTAGCAAAACTAGAAAAGCCTAAAAAACACTCCATTTAAAATCACTCGATTCTACAACGATATCAAGTTCATTACGCAAAAGGTTTTCTTAAAACCTGTCGTAGCCCTCCGTCATTTCAGATAAGTACTAGTTAGTATTCGTGCTACGTTTGTTGACTATGTTAAGGGGTAGTGTGCGGTAGCTGATTAGTGCTTATCTGTATAAGCATATGATGCGATTGGATTAGGGTAGTCGTGCGACTTTGTTGACTATGTTAAGGGTCGTGCTGGTGGGTTTAATTCAATCAGGAAATGACGGGTTGAATTTGACTAGAACTTATGATTTGTTGACTATGTTAAGGTCATATAGCTGCTAGGGGTAAAATATTATTGGGAATTTCAAGTGTTGAAATTTGCAATGAGATTGCATACCTTTTATGAGATAGTTGGATCCCAATACCCGCTGTGAGTAAGAGTTACTCCTGGGAGAGTTTTACACATTACAATTAGCCGATCAAGTAGGTGTCTAGAAAGGTGTCAACGGGGTTACGCCCCTGGGAAAACGAGGTTTACTTTAATTAGGTTCGTGCGAAAGCACGGGGAACCTCCCTCAAAGTACCGGCACTGGCCTGGCTGAAAGATTGGCGAACTTGTAGCGTGTAATTAATCCCGACTAGTCTTTCCTTTTAGGGTTTGAAGAAAGATTTGACTAAAACAATGGGAGACATCCTGATTAGATATATTAGATAACCAATCTAATCTTGCAAGAGCATACGCTGAGTATTTTCTTCTCTCTCTCTCCAGGTAGCGACCATATCATGCCTTAATCAAGATAATAATACGGATATATTGACCAAACCCGCTTGTTATACTGAGCTGGGGAACGTTGGTCCCGCTCCAACTTATAATTGTTATAAGACAGAGCAGGAAATTGGGGATTACCAGAATTCCCGTGCCGCCCAAACGAAGAAAGTGCATGCCGATGCATCTTCTTCGGGTGTGTTCTTCACAGAGAACTGCTTTTCAGTATCCTTTACGTCCTGGGTATGAGATACCGAATCAGGATCCCACATATGTAATTTGTTACATGGGCTACAGAAAGGTAGAGAACTGAGAACGGGTGATAAATTTCATGAGATAGAAATGATGCAAGTGTTGCAGCCAAGTCTGTTGGTAGTTATCACCCTGTATTAACAAATACATTGATTCTGAACGATGTTATTAGATACTGAACCTTATATACAACATCAGATCAGTCTTTTTATTAGTAAAGAAGGATATAATTTTGTATTGTTGGATAATATTTTGAACATTTCCTATATCAAGAGTTGATTGGATTAGGCACGTTATCTAAAAGCATAGACGTTCTAAATCAAACCACAGTTCTTAGTATACAGAATACACACAAGAGGAAGAGTTCAAAAATGAACGAATCCTTCTTGAGGTATTGTAGACTAGGTCATATCAATGTGACCCGACGAGCTGAAGTTACATATAGATGCATATTTAAATTTGTTTGAATTTACATCTTGTGAAACTTGCCGGTCATGTCACAAAGATAAGATGGCCACAGGTCTGTTTATTGGAAACAGAGAAAGAGTTAGTGAACTCTTGGGATTGATACATGATGATATATGTAAGGTCCCCTGTCTACACATGCCAAGACCGGTTCTTTGTATTTCATTACATTCTCTGATGATCTCTTAAGATTCAGACATATGTTCCTGTTGAAACATAAGTCCGAAGCTTTTGAGATATTCACAGAATATAAGTTAGAAGTAGAGAACCAAAACGGGTATAAGTATTATATCCTTTGATGTGATCAGAGAGGAGAATACTTGAGCACGGAATTTCTGGACTTTTCTAAAGGAGAATGAGATTCTCTCTCAGCATTACTCCTCCGTATACACCATAGCATGATGGTATATCGGGGCGGAGCAATAGCACCCTATATGATATGGTGTGCTCTATGATGAGTACTACTGAGTTTCCTATTTCCTTTTGGGAGTTATGCACTTGAGAAGCTGCATACCTATTGAATAGGGTTCCAATCAAATCAGTTGCCTTCCACTTCATATGTGATATGGAATGGAAAGAGCCCATATCTTAAGTATGTTAAGATTTAAGGTTGTCTAGCCTATGTCTAAAAGCATAATCCGGACAAGCTCGAGGCAAAGTCAGATCTGTGGAAGTTTGTTGGATATCCCAAGCATTCGCAAGGGAATATCTTCTACCAAACCGAGGAACAAAAGATGTTTTGTTTCTCAACATGCCACCTTTGTGAAAGGGAATTTCTTATGAAGAAATTAGTGGTCATGAGGTAGAACTGGAAGGAGTTCCAGCTATACAAACTGTTAGTCCATATTGCGACCCCCGGTGCTTACGGGGAGGCGGAAACGGTATAAAATCAAAATTTTAACGCAAGAGGCAACATGGACTAAACTATGGTCGGGATCGTTGTCTAAACTAAAACTAGCAAACTATGCTAAAGAGAGTTAGCTACTCGGATGAAGATGGTTATACCTAGACTTGAACTCCTTCGTCTTCAAACTTTGTAGAGGTTGATGGTTCTCCTTTGTCGCCTTCTTCCGTCGAAGATGGATCCACCTCGAAGGCTCGACCTTTGGGCTCTTTCTCGTACTTGGAGTGAACTAGAATCGCCGGCTTGCTAGACCCTTGATCCTAGAGTGAGTAGAGAGTGTCTAAGGGTTGCTTTTGTTTTTCAAGAGAAGGATTCTCAACTCATGAGAAGGTTTCTCTTGACTAGAGGAAGAAGAAGATGAAGTGAAGAGAGAGAGTGAGAATGATAGAATGAGCTATATTTTTTCTTTCTTGCAACCATAATGCAAAAGAAAAGAATTATCTAATAATAATAATTGAAAATGAGAATAGTTGATGGCAATTTGGAATGACCACAACCATGCTTCATTTAAAAATGTAAGCATAAATCAAGGAAGACTTTTGAAGCATGATGGTGGTCAACTTTCAACCATGGTCAACAAGTCAACCATGGTCAACAAGTCAACAAAATCAACCATAACAAAATTCTCATTTAATTACTATTATAAATAGATAATCCATAAATCCATTAGGGTTTGGAAAAAGATAACTGTCAACTGTGCATACGCACCCGTTCCGAAACCCTAATGAAATACCTCATCCTCCGCCTCAAGCAACTGTGCATACACACCTGCATTCTCGTTCCGAGGAACAAGAATACCAAGATATAAAAGCAACCCCAAATATATATACCAGTATCTGGCTCAAACCAGAGCCTGCCAGTATAATCCGTCCGGACTCCAAACGTGCACAAGTGCGCGGATGAGAACGAACCCTGTCGCAAAACCATGCGACCTCTACTCTGTTTTGCCCAGAGGCGAATACCCTCTGTGTGGGACTCTAAAGACTCGACACTACGCTGGCAGTGGGTTTAACCACAGACCGCAAGCGGCACTAGCTGTGCATAACGGTCCCCAGGTAGATGTCGACAAGAAGGCTGACGAGGTGAAACCCCATCTGAACTCCTACTGAGTCTGAATGTGACAGTCTCCGTACAGTCCGGTCTGTTCGTCTGATACATCGCATGGCGGGCCTAGGGGGTGGTAAATGTCAGTCCCCCAATAGCGGTACAAGTCGTGCCGGAGCGAAGCCCAAAACACCCTGAGATAACACTGGAAACCTACCAGTATATCTCGATTGCCCTGGCCAGGGACTACTCGTGTAATGGCTCTCCTAGACACAGCGCGATGTCAACCCCCAATACCGGGAGAGACGAATCCTGTCTAACCGTCACTGCCTCCAAGTGCTTCGGGACTGCACCCAACCGCCACCTGTTTGCACGACTCCTTTGAGCCGTGGTAGGGTAGTGATCAAAGTGCAGTGGGAACACACTTGAGGCGAAGTGCCAGTGTCAAGTCAGCGGACTAAGCTGTACTCATGTCACCTGGGAACTGATGACTGACGATAGGTATAATACCAACCTGTCAGTTCCCGACGAGTCCTGTCCAGTGTACTCGTAACCCAACGAGCACCCGTATACTATCTCCAGTACGACATACTGATGGCTGTGGGACAGACCATCTCCCACACTGGGATGAGAAGCGCATACGCTAGTCTACTCCGGAGTATCGATGCCCTGTCTCGATAGTCCTGCGACTAGGGACCTGTATAAGGATGTGCCTATAGATTACCCAGCCCCCACTAGTGTGACTGCCATCACAACGCTGGTAATCAAGCAAAGATCCTAAGGGCTCCACTAATGCGTATAAGTGATATACTGAAATAAACACAAGTACACATTGAAGTAGAAACAAACCAAGTAGCATACTACTATTTTGAGCAAGATTGTATATACAAGGTGAATATCCCAAGCATCCATTAAGTAATATACAAACTAGTATGATACAGTAATGGCCTCTAGGGCATATACACTAACAATCTCCCACTTGCACTAAGGCCATGTACTGGCGTATCGAAGACCTATCATCTCGATCAGCCGCTCGAACTGAGTCTGGGGTAAGGCCTTGGTGAATGGATCTGCAGTGTTGTCTTCTGAAGCGACTCTCCGAACCTCGATCTCCTTGCGATCCACGATCTCCCTGATCAGGTGATACCGCCTCAAGATGTGCCTGGATCTCTGATGGGACCTGGGTTCCTTCGCTAAAGCTATAGCCCCGTTGTTGTCGCAATACAGAGGTATTGGATCAACAATGGACGGAACCACCTGAAGTTCTTTCAAGAACTTCCTCATCCAGACAGCTTCTTTTGCGGCATCAGATGCAGCGATGTATTCCGCTTCCATCGTCGAGTCTGCAACGGTTTCCTGTTTGGAACTCTTCCAACACACCGCCCCTCCATTGAGGGTGAAGACAAAACCCGACATGGACTTGGAATCATCCTTGTCACTCTGGAAGCTGGAGTCAGCAAAGGCCTCGATCTGGAGGTCTTTTCCGCCATACACCAAGAACATCTCCTTAGTCCTTCTCAGGTACTTGAGAATGTTCTTTACTGCTATCCAATGTTTCTCCCCAGGGTTTGACTGATACCGGCTTACTACACTCAGTGCATAAGCTACATCCGGTCTGGTACACAACATCGCATACATTATAGAGCCTACCGCAGAAGCGTAGGGTATAATAGACATGCGATCCCTCTCCAAATCAGTCTTGGGAGACATCTCTTTAGAGAGGGTGATCCCGTGACAAGCCGGTAGGTTACCGCGCTTGGAATCTTCCATACTGAATCTTTTCACTATGGTGTCGATGTACCTGGACTGAGAAAGTCCCAATATCCTCTTGGATCTATCACGATGGATCCGGATCCCTAGGATGTATGAGGCATCACCCAGGTCTTTCATGGAGAACCTTTGTGACAAGAATCCCTTGACAGATTGTAGCATAGGAATGTCATTTCCTATTAAGAGAATGTCATCCACGTATAAAACGAGGAATACTACAGTTCTCGCTACAAATCTACTATAGATGCATGGTTCATCTGGATTTTTGATAAAGCCAAATTCTTTGACTGTCTCATCAAAACAGATGTTCCAACTCCGCGATGCCTGCTTTAGTCCATAGATGGACTTAAGCAACTTGCACACCTTTCCGCTGCTCCCACTCTGAATGAAACCCTCTGGCTGATCCATATAGACACACTCCTCTAAATTTCCATTTAGAAAAGCTGTCTTTACGTCCATTTGCCAGATCTCATAATCGTGGAAGGCAGCAATGGCAAGAAGGATCCGAATGGATTTCAGCATGGCTACTGGAGAAAAGGTTTCGTCGTAGTCCAAGCCAGGTCCTTGACGAAAACCCTTTGCTACCAGCCTAGCTTTATAGGTCTCAACCTGTCCATCTACACCAATCTTCCTTTTGAAGATCCACTTGCATCCTACGGGTTTTACCCCGTCTGGAGCAATGTCCAACGTCCATACCTTGTTGGTGTACATGGACTCCATTTCGGTCCGCATTGCATCCAGCCATCTCACTGAGTCAACGCTCTGAACGGCCTGCTGGAAGCTAGTAGGCTCATCATAATCTATGATGCAATCCTCTCTATCCCCGTCTATGAGAAAACCGCAGTATCTCTCGGGCGGATGAGACTGCCTACTACTCCTGCGGAGCGGCGTAGGAATGTCCTGTTCTGTTGAACCCTCTGGTTCCACCAAGCTTTCAGTAACAGTCTGTGGTTCTGGAATTTCTTCCAGCTCTACTGCGCTCCCACTTATTTCTTTTTCTATGAACTGGTGTTCTAGAAAGTGGGCATGACGAGAAACAAGAACTTTTTGTTCCTCTTCACAGTAGAAGAAATATCCCTTGGAATTCTTTGGATATCCCACAAACTTGCACAGTACTGAGCGTGCCTCGAGCTTGTCCGCATGCTGCTTTTTGACAAAAGCTGGACTTCCCCATATCTTAATGTGATTAAGATGGGGTCTCTTCCCACACCACATCTCAAATGGCGTGGTAGGCACAGTCTTAGTGGGGACTCGGTTCAAAAGGTATGCGGCTGATTCTAGCGCATATCCCCAGAATGATCGCGGTAACTCAGCGTTACTCATCATGGACCGCACCATATCCAATAGGATGCGGTTCCGTCTCTCCGATACACCGTTATGTTGCGGGGTGTAAGGAGGAGTAAGCTGAGAGAGAATTCCGTTCTCTTTTAAATAGTCCAGGAATTCGGCACTTAAGTATTCTCCACCTCGATCCGATCTTAGAATCTTAATACTTTTGCCGGTCTGTTTCTCTACTTCATTCTTATACTCCTGGAATTTTCCAAAGGCCTCGGACTTATGTTTCATTAAGAAGACATAACCGTACCTTGAGAAGTCATCCGTAAAAGTAATGAAGTAAGAATGTCCGCTTCGGGCATGTGTAGACATTGGACCGCACACGTCACTGTGTACGAGTCCCAAGAGCTCGCTCGCTCTTACTCCATGTCCAGTAAACGGAGTCTTTGTCATCTTTCCTTTGAGACAAGATTGACAAGTGGCATATGATTGATATTCGAACGCATTCAAATATCCTTCTGTATGCAACTTAGTCAACCTTCTCTCATTGATGTGACCCAATCTACAATGCCATAAGAAAGTCTGATTTATTTCTGGAGACTTTCTTTTGTGCGTATTCTGGACATTGAAAATCTGTGGTTGGTTTAACACGTATATACCATTACTCAGAGTACCTGACCCAATCAATACTTGATTAAGGTGAATGTTTACAACATTACTTACAAACGCAAATTCATAACCTTCTTTAGAAACTAAAGATACAGAAATGATATTACAAGTTGCGTTGGGTACAAAAAAGCAATTACGCAAAACCAAAACATGTCCATCTGACATTCCCAGGTGATAGTCCCCCACGGCTTTAGCATCCATGCTAGCTCCGTTCGCAACTCTGAGGGTCATGTCACCTGCCTTCAAATCCCTACGGTTTCTCAACGCCTGCAAAGAATTACAGATATGAGATCCTGATCCGGTATCCAATACCCAGGAAGTAGAGTTTATTGAAAGACAGTTTTCAATAACATACACACCTGAAGCTGAAGCTGTAACCTGCTTCAATTCCTGTGTTCTGGCCTTCCAGGCCCTGCAATCATTCTTCCAGTGTCCTTTCTTATGACAAAAGAAGCATTCTTCCTTATCCACAAGCTTCCCCGCTATCTTTGTTGCTTTACCTTTTCCCTTCGTATCCACTTTACTAACACCGCCCCTTGGTTTGGCGGGGGCCTTCTTCTTCTTTCCCTTGGCTTTCGCCTTGGACCTAGAAGAAGATGATCCTCCTACAAACAAAGTGGATGTATCCCTACTTTTCTGTAGGGTGCCCTCTGCGCTCCTCAGCATGTTGAGGAGCTCTGATAGTTCAACCTCTTTTTCTTGTAGGTTGAAGTTCAGTATAAACTGGGCGTAAGTGGAAGGAAGGGACTGGAGAACTATATCCGTATATAGCTCACTCTCCAATGTGATCCCTAGGTCAGCGAGCTCCTCAATGTAGCCGATCATCTTTAGCACGTGCTCGGCTACTGATGATCCGACGGCCATCTTTGTCGAAAACAACTTTTTCGACGCTTCGTATCTTGCGATACGTGATTGCTCTCCATACAGTTCTTTTGTATGGAGCAATATGGACTCCATGTCCATATTCTCATGCCTCCTCTGATGTTCGTTGTCCATCGAGGCAAGCAGGAGGCACTTGGCCTTCGCGCTATCAATCTCCCAAGTCTTGCGGATTTCCTTATCCGCGACGCTGGAAGTTGGACCAGGGACAGGGGGAGCTTTAGTGGTAAGAAGATACCCCAGCTTGTCATAAGTGATTGCTATCTTGACATTCCTGAGCCAATCTTTGTAGTTTGGCCCTGTCAGTTTGTTTTTATCTAGGAGTAACTTAAGTCCAGTCATGTTGATTGGTCGCTGCAATTAGGAGAGAGAAGAAGAAACACTCAGCATGATGCTCTTGCAAGTTTAGAGTGGTTTTTAGTTTGTCTAAACAGGATGGCTCCCACTGTTTCTCGAATCCCTCCTCAAACCATAAAGGAAGAATTAGTCAGGATCAATCCCACCGTACAATACTTGCTTAACCGTTCAGCCAGGCCGGTGTCGGTACTTCGAGGGAGGTTTTCCAACGCTTTCGCGAAGTTCCTTAATTAAAGAACCTCTTTTCCCTGGGGGCGTAACCCCGCTAACACCTTTCTAGGCACCTACTAGGTTTATAGCATTGATCGTTAAGTGAGAAATTTCCCGAGGAGTAGCATATACTCACAGTAGGATCGGGATCCAAATATCATCGCGTGACGAAACTGAAGGAATCCTACCAGAATCACCACACTCCAAATGGTATGCAAATCTAGCAAGTTTCAGTACTTATGAAACTCCCGATGTGGATTTTTGCCCCATGCTCTTATGACCTTGACTTTGGCCAAAATATCATAAGTCACATGTCAAGTTCTGCCCGTCACTATCCAGGTTAATTTGGATCCATCCGTACCTACCCTTGACTTTGGCCAAAATGGCAGCACGACTGTCCCAAACCAACGCATCTATCTATGCTACACATGAACACCCAATAGCTACCAATCACTATGCCTTGACTTTGGCCAAAATACATAGCTTGAATACTATTGCCTATTCATGCGAAGCGACGGAGGGCTACGAATGGTTTTGGCGAAACCGTGAACGTAGTGAACTTGATTTAATCGATGGAACGAGATAGCTTTTAGAAGGAGTGGCTCAATCTCCGCATTTAAAAGTTAGTTTTGAAAAGAACCGAGTGGTTTTTCGAAAGTGTTCCATCGACTTAAACTTGGTTTATTATCTTGCATTAGTTCTTTTAATGCGTGATATTCTTGCATTAGTACTTTTAATGCGTCCCATCATTTAATCCTACCATTGCAGAAAACAACCAAAATATGACGTACGCTTATGCCATTCGCATTCGCCACGGGGCCCCGTCATTACCCGTTAGGTTACTTAACTAACGACAGAGCGGGGGCTGGGCTAGCGCGTCTGTAAAACATAAGCAACGCCTAAATAGAAAACAATGATAGACATTTCAGATCACAGATAAATACATTGGATATACTAGCAATCTGTAATTTGTACGAGCCTGTAACAAAAACAGATAACACGGTCGCGGTGAATAGCCAAAACCCCACCCAAGACCCCTACGGGTGCGGCAAACTACCCGCCAAGTCCTCGGTAGTTTGTGCACCCCTCCATGGGTCTATCCTAGGAGCAAAAACAGTAAAAGTAATTATACAATGACGGCTACAACCCCGACCCGGTTGTGCGGCCAAACAAATAATATAATTACATCAATTTACATTTACAATGAATTGCAAGAAAAGAAAACTCTCGTCTCACACCCCCCCGGCTATTCACCCGCGACATTCCAACATATTTATATACACATTCCAGCACATTACAGATCATGTATAACCCCGACTAATCGTCTTATAGCGATTAGCCGACGTTCAATACATGCAAACATCACAGATATAACCATCATAGTCAAAGTGTAGTGAAGTTCGGAAAAAATACGGAATTATAGGACCCCAAAAGGAAATTTCTTTTCTGCAAAATCTGGGCACATATAATATATTTCAAAAATCCCAAAACCAACACACAAACACACTGCACGAAAAACGATGCAGAGAAGACACCAAGTCGCGGCGGTTCCGCGGCGGCTAAGAAGGATCACGCGGCGGAAGCGCGGCACTTTGGGCGAATCACTGTATCGTTTTTCTTGGGTGTTCACAAAAAACCCTGAGCCGAATTTACAAGTGTAAAGTTTTTCATTTTGAGCAGAAAAAATTTCAACAGAAACTCAGTTTTTGTGATTTTCCGGTTTTGTGATTTTTTTCGGTTCCGAACTTCGTTACACTTCACTACCAAGCTAGTTTAAGTTTAGTTAGGCTCTGATACCACTGTTAGTCCATATTGCGACCCCCGGTGCTTACGGGGAGGCGGAAACGGTATAAAATCAAAATTTTAACGCAAGAGGCAACATGGACTAAACTATGGTCGGGATCGTTGTCTAAACTAAAACTAGCAAACTATGCTAAAGAGAGTTAGCTACTCGGATGAAGATGGTTATACCTAGACTTGAACTCCTTCGTCTTCAAACTTTGTAGAGGTTGATGGTTCTCCTTTGTCGCCTTCTTCCGTCGAAGATGGATCCACCTCGAAGGCTCGACCTTTGGGCTCTTTCTCGTACTTGGAGTGAACTAGAATCGCCGGCTTGCTAGACCCTTGATCCTAGAGTGAGTAGAGAGTGTCTAAGGGTTGCTTTTGTTTTTCAAGAGAAGGATTCTCAACTCATGAGAAGGTTTCTCTTGACTAGAGGAAGAAGAAGATGAAGTGAAGAGAGAGAGTGAGAATGATAGAATGAGCTATATTTTTTCTTTCTTGCAACCATAATGCAAAAGAAAAGAATTATCTAATAATAATAATTGAAAATGAGAATAGTTGATGGCAATTTGGAATGACCACAACCATGCTTCATTTAAAAATGTAAGCATAAATCAAGGAAGACTTTTGAAGCATGATGGTGGTCAACTTTCAACCATGGTCAACAAGTCAACCATGGTCAACAAGTCAACAAAATCAACCATAACAAAATTCTCATTTAATTACTATTATAAATAGATAATCCATAAATCCATTAGGGTTTGGAAAAAGATAACTGTCAACTGTGCATACGCACCCGTTCCGAAACCCTAATGAAATACCTCATCCTCCGCCTCAAGCAACTGTGCATACACACCTGCATTCTCGTTCCGAGGAACAAGAATACCAAGATATAAAAGCAACCCCAAATATATATACCAGTATCTGGCTCAAACCAGAGCCTGCCAGTATAATCCGTCCGGACTCCAAACGTGCACAAGTGCGCGGATGAGAACGAACCCTGTCGCAAAACCATGCGACCTCTACTCTGTTTTGCCCAGAGGCGAATACCCTCTGTGTGGGACTCTAAAGACTCGACACTACGCTGGCAGTGGGTTTAACCACAGACCGCAAGCGGCACTAGCTGTGCATAACGGTCCCCAGGTAGATGTCGACAAGAAGGCTGACGAGGTGAAACCCCATCTGAACTCCTACTGAGTCTGAATGTGACAGTCTCCGAACAGTCCGGTCTGTTCGTCTGATACATCGCATGGCGGGCCTAGGGGGTGGTAAACGTCAGTCCCCCAATAGCGGTACAAGTCGTGCCGGAGCGAAGCCCAAAACACCCTGAGATAACACTGGAAACCTACCAGTATATCTCGATTGCCCTGGCCAGGGACTACTCGTGTAATGGCTCTCCTAGACACAGCGCGATGTCAACCCCCAATACCGGGAGAGACGAATCCTGTCTAACCGTCACTGCCTCCAAGTGCTTCGGGACTGCACCCAACCGCCACCTGTTTGCACGACTCCTTTGAGCCGTGGTAGGGTAGTGATCAAAGTGCAGTGGGAACACACTTGAGGCGAAGTGCCAGTGTCAAGTCAGCGGACTAAGCTGTACTCATGTCACCTGGGAACTGATGACTGACGATAGGTATAATACCAACCTGTCAGTTCCCGACGAGTCCTGTCCAGTGTACTCGTAACCCAACGAGCACCCGTATACTATCTCCAGTACGACGTACTGATGGCTGTGGGACAGACCATCTCCCACACTGGGATGAGAAGCGCATACGCTAGTCTACTCCGGAGTATCGATGCCCTGTCTCGATAGTCCTGCGACTAGGGACCTGTATAAGGATGTGCCTATAGATTACCCAGCCCCCACTAGTGTGACTGCCATCACAACGCTGGTAATCAAGCAAAGATCCTAAGGGCTCCACTAATGCGTATAAGTGATATACTGAAATAAACACAAGTACACATTGAAGTAGAAACAAACCAAGTAGCATACTACTATTTTGAGCAAGATTGTATATACAAGGTGAATATCCCAAGCATCCATTAAGTAATATACAAACTAGTATGATACAGTAATGGCCTCTAGGGCATATACACTAACACAAACTAAGCAGATGATTTGGTAGAACCAAAGGATTCAATAGATTCTAACGAACCTCAGCCTCTCCGCCGATCTAGTAGGGTTCCTCATCCACCTGAGAGATACTTCGGTTTTCTCTATGACAGTGGGAGAGAGGATTGCATCATGAGATGATGACCCAACTAGTTTCGAGCTGGCCATCAGGAGTGGGACTCTGTAAGAATGGCTGGATGCTTAGCGATCTGAGATGGAATCCTTATACACCAACAAAGTATGGACTTTGGTTGTTTTATCTGAAAGGTTAAATCCCTATCAGGAGCAAGTATATCTTGAGAAGATTACTTGGTGTACATGGAAAAGTTGAGACTTTCAAAGCTATTCTTAAGTCCATCCAGATCCTACTTGCCACTGCTACATATCATGACTACGATATCTGGTGGTTGGGTGTCATGACTGCTTTTCTAAATGATGTTTTAGAAGAGAGCGTCTATAAGTACACATCCAGAGGGCTTCGTAGACAGTGGGAGCAGCGGAAACGTGTGCAAGATGCTTTATAGGATAAAGCAGGCATCGCGGAGTTGGAACATCTGTTTTGATGTGGTAGTCAAAGAGTTTGACTTCATCAAAATGGTAGATGAACCATGTATATACAAAAAGATAGTAGAGAGTATGGTGGTGATCCTCGTAGAGTACGTGGATGACATACTCTTGATAGGGGAGGAGTTTCCTATGCTACGATCGGTCAATCTCCGCTTATCACAAGGATTCTCCATATAGGATAAAGGTGATACCTCCTTAATCCTGGGTTATGGATCTATGAGATAGATCTATTTGGATGTTAGGATTCTCACTAGTTGTAGTGAGATCGTATCAATCGATCCTGTGGAGAATCACTAGAAAGGTTCCAGGGTGATAAGGACGACTGAATGTCAGTCATAGGCATTGTCTTTACCCTCAGTGGAGGGACGGTATGTTGGAAGAGTTCCAAGCTAGATACCGTGACTTACTAGACGATTAAAAGCAAGATACATTGTTACCAAGGATGGCACTAAAGAGGCAGTCTGGATATATATAAGTTCATAAGATGAACTTCATTCCTACCATTGTGTGACAATGGAGTTGTGGCTTATGCCAAGTAACCCCCGTCCCATCAGAAATCCAGATATAATTCTTAGGCAGTATCACCTGATCATGAAGATGGTTGATCTCCAGGGAGATCGAGGTTAGGAGAGTAGACACAGAGGACAATAGCGAGGATCAACTCACAAAGGCCTTTTTCCCAGTAGAGACTTTTATGGGATGGTTGAGTATGAGATACTTCAACCACAGCTAATTGTTGGGTATGTGATACCACAACAGATGCCCTAGTGCAAGTGGGAGATTGTTAGTTATATGTATGCCCTAGAGGCCATTACTGTACATATGCTGTATATTGTAGTGGATGCTTGGACATATATAGGGAGGACTTTCTTGCTCGACATGATAGTACACTATCTGGTTGCTCTTTATCTTAACATGTACTCTGATTGTCTCTATGTTACATGTTGATAAAGTCCTTAGGATATGTACTCGACTACTGGGACTGTGATGAGATCATACTAGTGGGGCCACGGTAGTCGACGAGTACATCCTATAACTGTTTCTAGTCGAGGGTGTATTCAGACAGGGCATCGATGCACCAGAGTAGACTAGCGTATACGCATCTTGACCCATATGATGGGCGATGGATGATCCCATATCCATCGGTGTTTGACATCAAGGATGGTGTACGGGTGCTCAGTAGAGACTGGGTACACTGGACGGACTCGCCGAGAACTCCCAGATGGTATTATACCTCACGTCAGATGGCAGTTCTCTGGTGACACTGGTACAGGTTAGTCTGTAGACCCGAGATCGTCATAGAGTCTTATGTGATTCCCACTGTGCTTTGATTTCCATCATACCACGTCCAAGAGGGCGTGCAAAAAGGTGACTTTTGGGTACAGTCCCGAATCACATTGAGGCAATGAGCGATAGGAGGGGATTCTTCTCTCCCGGTATAGGGAGTTGATGTTGCGCTGTGTTCGATTGGCTATAACTGGAAATCCCTGGTCTGGGTTGCTGAGATTTACTGGTAAGTGTTATCGGTAGTTTCTCGAACTGTTATAGACCTCATATCGACACGACTTATCAAGCTACTGGGGTCTGACGTTTACCACCCCTAGGCGAGATATGCGACATATCTGACGAAGAGACCGGACTGTACGGGAATGTTACTGATTGGATTTGCAGGAGAATGTACATGCTTGCTTGTTGATCTTCTGATCGCTCAATACCTGGGTGGCTGTTACGTTTAGCTGACCGCTTGCAGCTTGTGGGTGTTTGATATGATCATCACCTGCTACCGGCGTATTGACGATTCTTTAGAGTCCTACACAGAGGTTTCTTGACTCAGGCAAAATGGAGTAAGGGAACATATGTAATATGTGCAGGACCGAGGATAATGCGATATGAGATACCATATTATATTCTCGCATTATTTTGATATGAGCCGGATCATCGGATCAAGTGTTGATTCGATGAATCGGTACATGATATATTAGTCGGTTATATTCGATATAGCCGGATTGTCGAATCAAGTGTTGATTCGATAATTTAATGTATAATAATATATATGATATATTGAATTACATTATCTAATATTGGCTCGCTTTATTGATTCATTTTCTTACCGGGTAATACATTGATATATATGCGATATATGTTAATTGTATTATTTTCTTTTGTTACAAATATATATTATATATGTGATATATAATATTGTAACATGATATGATTACTAATGCAACATGTTTAGTGGAGATTAAACAAGGTTAGGGTTTAATTTGGGTTAGATCTTTCTTGATGCTTCGAGAAGGTTTTAGTTTGTTTCTAGCAAAGATATTATGCTTGATATTATGCTTGATATTTTCTAACCTAACCCAAACCCTTCATCCTTGGTTAAGTCTCTACATGGGTTAGCCTCTTCATAGTCAACCATGGTTGCATTATTAATTATAATAATAATTTTCATTATTCATCACAAAAGGATTATTCATTGTTCACCTTCTTCTTCCTTCTTGCAAAGCTTTCTAGCTTTGATTCTTGTGATGAAAATGGGTGAGATTATGAAAATAAAATAGAGCTAAATTCCTACTTCATCATCCTAATCTATCCTAGCCATTTAGATTAGGGCGTTCACTTCATTTGAGAGTGAGAGCTTGTGTTTAAGAAACTTCAAGGTAAATCATCTTAGTTATCGAAGATCGGAAGCAAGTTCGCATCATTCTCTTCGTGGAGCCTCTCTAGAGTCTGGGTACATGATGATCGCAGCGAAGGGACCTCAACACGGAGCTTATGAAGTGAAGGACCGGACTACAAAGGTTGTAATCCCAAACTCTTAGATGTTAAAGTGTTTAACATACTTTGTTTCGCCTAATCTCTAGTATAAAGATCTTGGTTAGGATTGTTCGGCATGGCTAAATTTTTAATCGAGCATGGTTGATACCTTATAGAACCCTGTGAGTGTGCCTAGTAACCCTATAAGAAGCCCATTTGATCAATTTTATGATCTGGGATATAAATTCTCTCTTAGAAGAAACTTTGTCCCAAGATCCTAGGAACAAAAGTGTTTACCACCGGAAACCGGGAAGACGGACGTCTTTCCTGAATCTGGGAGTAGATGTTAATTGGTGCTATCCGTCCACCTTTCTGAAGATGCCAAGTTGATTTATGGCACCGTGTATCGAAGGTTTAAACGGATGCGGCCGATGTAACAGACTTCGTCAGATTCCCTCTCGTTTGAGGGGGTTTTGATTGTGGGGACGCTCTTCCATGCAGACGCAAGCCCCTGCAGTTAATTACGCTACCGCATCGCGGTAACAACTTTCTCCTTCTCCGGATGGTCACTTCGTGTCGTGGGTGTTTGTTTTGTTTGTGGTTGCCCGTGGATTGTATACAGAGAGTAATTTACGTTGTCGCCCGTAAGACGTGGATTAGTCCAAATCCGTATCTTCTTAGATTTGGGTTTAGGGGTTTGGTTTAAGGATACGTTAGTCTCATTTGAGACTAAGATCAACTTAAACGTTTGTTAAGGATACGTTAGTCTAATTTCTAGACTAAGATCAACTTAACGGGATTGTTTAGATCCAACAAGAGAGCAGTTGGACTCTATTATTTAGTTTAGAGACATTGCGGTCGATTAGTTTAGGGACATTACGGTCCATTGTTATTTTATGGACATCTCGGTCCAATGTTAGTTTAAGGACGTCTCGGTCCAGGTTAAGGACGTCTCGGCCTATGGGTTTTAAAGGACCCCACAGTCCGAGGTTAAGGACATTATAGTCCATGAGTTTAAAGACCTCACAGTCAAGGTTAAGGACATCGTAGTCCGTGGGCTTAAGGACCCCACAGTCCGGTTTAAAGACATCGTAGTCTATAAAGTTTAAGGACATCATAGTCTATGAGTTTAAGGACCCCACAGTCCGTAGTTTAAAGACATCGTAGTCTATGAGTTTAAGGACATCATAGTCCATGAGTTTAAGGACCCCACAGTCCGTAGTTTAAAGACATCATAGTCTATGAGTTTAAGGACATCATAGTCTATGAGTTTAAAGACCCCACAGTCCGGTTTAGAGACATCGTAGTCTATAAGGTTTAAGGACATCGTAGTCCATGAGTTTAAGGACCCCACAGTCCGTAGAAATGTGTGGTTGTCGGGACCCGTCACCTCTCTGAAGACGTTGAAGGATTACAACGACAGATATCAGAGGAGTAAAGAGATGTACCCTCGAACCGGATGTAGATTGATTGAAAAATCTATAGCCCAGTTTGGGACTGAGATCTGTTAAATATTTATGAGCAGATGGGCTCAATTAAATATAAGTTGAGGACTTATGGCCAGAATTGGGCTAAGTCCAATTAAAATGTTTAACATTCTATTGTTCTGGCTATTGAGCCTTTATTTGGGTTCGGCCCTTTTAATAATGCTAAGCATTGGGTTCTGACATCTTTTGTCTTGTATTGAATGCATAGCATTCATCAGAACAATGTATGTTCTGACAATGCGCCACACGGCGCGCCAGGCGCTTTGCGCCAATCAAAGAGCGCACTGTGCTTTCGTCGGGTAGCGCACACGAAGATGACACGTGTCGTGCTTAGCGCTAAGCGCCAGTTTATTAGCGCATTGCGCTTTCAATTTATGAGCGCTTTGCGCTAGTTTAGTGGCGCACCAGTGAGTGACACGTGGTGCGCTTGGCGCTGAGCGCCAGCCCATGAGCGCAGTGCGCTGTTTCAGAAGCGCAAAGCCCAAGCTGTGTCTGTGGTTGACACGTGGCATGTTTTGGCGCTGAGCGCCGGTCTAAGGAGCGCAAAGGCGTAGTTCATGAGTGAAAGGCACTTTTCAGTTGCGCAAAGCGCATCTGATCAAATTTATTATCAGAGAACAAATTTATATGCTCTTTTAAAGGAGGCCTTGCCTCAAGGTTCAAGAACAAAAGTTCTTGTTTATAAAAGGGCTCTGCCTTTGTAGATCAAGGATCTGTGAATGAAATAAATAGTTCTTTTTTGTTTTTTTTTATGATGAGATCTGTTGATCTCTTTTTTTATCAAAGACCTTAGTCTTTTGTAGATCTATGATCTTTTTTAGAAGATATTTCTTCTTTTCATGAGATGATTTTATCTCTGTGTTCAAGAATTATGTTCTTTACCTTGAAGAAATGATCTTCTTTTTGCTAGAAGCTTGTTTTTCTCTCTTCGAGTTTTCTCAAAGTTTGTAGGGAGGTTTCTCTATATTTCTATATCTCCCTGAGACTTGAAGTCTAGGGGCCTTTATATAAGGCAAATGGATTTGTTAAATCAGTTAAAAAGATCCTTATCTGATTGATTTGGGAATATTTCCCACCGTTGGATCTTTGATCCTAAGGCTTCTGTTTTATAGAAGGCAATCTTCTTGTTTTTAACAAGATTGGAAAGATCTTTTCACAACAGAATTTTAACTCTGATTAATTAATGATTTATCATTATTATTAGATGTTTTGATCTAATGATGGGGGATTTTTAATTCCAGCGCTAGCGCACCTACGTTCGACACGTGGCGCGCAGTTTAGAGCGCAGCGCAACTGCGCTAGCGCACCTACGTTTGACACGTGGCGCGCAGCGTAGAGCGCAGCGCAACTGCGCTAGCGCACCCGTGTTTGACACGTGACGCGCAGCACAGAGCGCTGGATCTGAAGCGTTGCTTCAACTTTTGAATTTTAAATTTCAAAACAGAGCTTTGCTCTGATCGGGGGAAACAAATGCCCCCCTACCGTTGCGCTTACGTAGCCCACACGTGAGCGCAGTGGTGGAAACATCTGAGCCCTTGGATCAACTCAGAAGTTGAAGAGGCGGCTTAACGCCTATAAATAGGACCTTTGATCCTCTAGATGATTATCATCTTCTTGAGAATTTTCACTCAGATCCTTGCTCTCCTGTTTAAGAACTTCTTCAAGAGTAAAGACTCTGTTAAAATTTTAGGTAAAAATTAAAACTTTTAATAAACTAGGGTTTTACCCATTAACAGAGCCTTGCTCTTCATAGATCTTTGATCTAAAGAAAACCCATTTAGGGTTTCATTAACAGAGCTTTGCTCTTCTGAATCCATAGATCTAAAAGAGATCTTTTCTTGGGGTTTCTTAGCCCATGAACAGAGCCTTGCTCTTTTGCTAACATGTAGATTTTTTAATCTCTCGAGAAGAACTCTTAAGAGTTTTGTTCATGGATCTTGAAGATCCCAGAATTTTTGATTCATAAAATTGATTTTAATTAATTTTCTGATGGGTTTTTCATCATCTTTACAGAGCCAGGCTCTTTAAGGAATTTTATTCCTTCATGATCAGAGTTTGACAAGTGTCATTCTGTCATAGAGCTTTGCTCTCAGAGGGAGATTTTTCCTTCTCCCGAGGGATCTCTTATTCAATGAGAATATCCTTGAGGATTTCCTCATTAATTAAAAGTCTCATCCAATGATGAGGCTGTTTTATTGATTATCAATCCATGAATTGTCATCTAGATTTTGTGGGTCCCCCTTTGGTCCCCTTTCCACTGCATTGCAGTGTGGTACAAATTTTAAAGTACCGTTAAAATTTAAAATTAAATTATAGTACTGACAGTTGACTTCTGTCCCTTTTTTTGCAGGCGACATGTCTTTCGATGCCTCATTTCCGTTCGTTCGTTCAGAAGGAGGATTTCCTGGAGCACCTGTAGACCGGGAGGTTCCGAGACCATGACCCGGAACACAAAAATCTTAACCTCTGGGGGACATGGTATAATCACATTATTAAGGGTCGACAAAACTTTTCGTGCGCAGTACCCTCGGAGCCCATCATGGCGATTCATTACGCCAACCCACCCCCGGTGAACTATGCCGTGGAGATGGTTAATTGGACTTCAAAAGGTCTTCTTCAGCCCGCTATAGCTTCGATACCCGTTCAGCCTCCCATGGCTTTAGATACCTTGGGATGGCGTATTTTTCAAGGCGAGGAGCAGCCGTGGAGGCAACCTTATAATATAGGTCTGATTCCTCGTCATCCGACCGGTTATCTGCAACGGGCCCGTTACATTCTGTCAGCGAAGAAGTCACAGTTGTTGAGGCTTGGGTTGTATCCCGCCGTTTATGCTTCTCTCTTCCAGTATCCTACGCTTCCCACCTGGTGGGTTAAGGCATTTCTGGAGCAGTGGAACATTCCTACACACACCTTCCTTTCACTGGACTGAGAAGTATCAATCTCCTTAGAGGAATTTGCAGAAGTTTCTGGCTTACCGGTCATAGGGGAGCATTATGAGGAGCTGCTTCCCACGGATGAATATGTTTTCGGTGCCAAGCCAGTGATGACGGGCCTTACTCCGGTGAATGCCGTTCAGCACCAATTTCTTAATTTGATCAAAGTGTTGAATATCTACGAGGGCCTTTTTCTCGAATCTGGGAGCCGCGGGGTTAGTTTCGAGGATTTCATTGCTCGCTTTCTTCACCCAAAAGTCCTCTCGAAGGAAGCTGTTAAATTCGCCACGCTTGACGACCCTCTCGGCTTAGGTTTGGACAACCTGCCAACGACGGAGGTAGATCAGAAGAGTTTCTTCCTTCCCAACTCTCCAGTTGTTCCTTTTGCGGAGATTGCAGTCCCTGGGATTGATGAGGAAACATTCTTCTTGGGATTTCTTGGGCTATGGTTGAGCTGGTTCGCGCTCCCGATGCACCTTCGCCGTATGAGGCCGTCTGTCTTTTATCCGGCTCACCGAATGACTATTGGGGTGAAAGTGGCTGTCAGGGTCGCCGGTTTAGCCCATTTGTATTATGGCCTCGGTCAAGCGGCGGATACCACTGAGCTTGGAGTGCGGCATGTGAACTTCTCGATGCATTACTTCATGTCATGGCTCGCGCTACATGCACTTGGCGTTTTTGGCATTCACAAAAGGCCTTCATTTTATAACCGGTGCAGCTTTCCCCAGATTATGCAATTAGTCAGCGCATCAATTGTAAATCCGTCACAGCGGGATGCTAAAGGTTTGCTCCTTCGTCCCCGCATGGTTGGAGACGGCATGACTTTCACCGATAAGGTTTTAACTATCGGAAAAGAGTCCGCCACAATGGTGCGGTCATTGCAGGACATTTTCAAAGATGGAGCCTCAGTTTTGAAAGCTCGGGAGATCCTCCATTTATATTCTATCAGACCGGGCTTCCTAGTGTTTAGGCAAAATGATGCGGCGCTTTTCATGAGATACAATCCGCATCGTTTTGCCCAACAATTGATCTATAATCAAAGAGTGCCGCTGGAGGCTTTCTTACTAGAACCTACTGCTACTGAAGAAGGAATGCGGAACGCGCTGCATCACTTCATGCGCCTAAATACGGGCTCTCACTTCTTTATCAGCGAGCCGAGTTACGTCCCGAGGATCCTTAATGTATACACGGCGTGGTACCAGCATTCGATAGGCGCCGTCATTAAGGAAGAAAGGCGGCTGCTACTCGATCGCAAAAGTGCACTTCCTGCCGGAGATCGTAATGTTCTTTTGAAGCGACGGACCACTGTCCCCCCTCCGCTAAGAGAGGTCGCTGCAGTTGAGCCTCCACGTGTGCTAAGCCCTATGTGCGGGTTGCCCCGTGCTCCTATAGAGACGGTGGATGTACCACCAGTGCCCCGTGCTCCCGCGGAGACGGTAAATTTAGCTTCCCCCGAATCTGGCGTGGGCTCAGATATCGGGACTCGTTGCCCCAAGGTGCCCGCCGAGCGTAAGCTCGTGCTTGCTGCGACTGGAGCTCGCGCGCAGAAGAGGAAGAAGAAGTCAGTCCTCTCTCTAGATGCTGTACTCGGCCTGGCGCCTCAGGCTCCTTATAATGAGGGCCTGAGCGAATATGGGACCAACGAAGGTCTCTTCATAGCGCCGGAAGATACTGATCTCGCGGCCGCTATTGCAGCTTCTGTGTGATCCGCAACCCACCAAGCGGAAATAGCCACCCTCGTGCAATCAAGTAAACATCAGTCACACCTTGTTATTGCATTATATCTTTATTTTCATTATCTTGCCTTGACTGACATTTTTCCTTTTGTAACAGGCTTTACCACTGAAGAGGCTCTGGCGGCTTCCTTCAGAACCTTCGAAGAGGAGGAGAGGAACCGCGCTTTGTTGGGCATTGGTATGTCTCGGCTTATTGCATCTTCACTCTCCTTTCTTATACACAATCTGACCCTTTCTTTATCTTATTGCAGAGACCACAATACCGATCTCGCAAGGTGATGCGGAAATTCTTCCCGTGCCAGCCACCGAAGTCCCGGCCTCTTCGGCACTGCCGAAAGAGGCCTTACTCAAACGACCGATGACGGAAGCCTTGACGGCTCCAGAGGTAACCCTCGACCGCGATGTCTTTAAACTAATATTGGACCGAGATGTCCTTAAACTAACAATGGACCGTAATGTCCTTAAACTAATTGACCGCAATGTCACTAAACTAATCAACAGAGCCCAACTGCTCTCTTGTTGGATCTAAACGATCCCGTTAAGTTGATCTTAGTCTAAAATGAGACTAACGTATCCTTAACATACGTTTAAGTTGATCTTAGTCCCAAATGAGGTTAACGTATCCTTAAACCCAACCCCCGAACCCAAATCTAAGAAAATACGGATTTGGACCAATCCACGCCCTACGGGAGACAACATAAATTAGTCTCCGTATACAATCCACGGGCAACCACAAACAAAACAAACACCCACGACACGAAGTGACCATCTGGAGAAGGAGAAAGTTGTTACCGTGATACGGTAGCGTAATTAACTGCAGGGGCTTGCGCCTGCAGAGAAGAGCGTCCCCACAATCAAAAACCTTTCAAACAAGGGGGGATCTGACGAAGTCTGCTACATCGGCCGCATCCGTTTAAACCTTCGATACATGGTGCCATAAATCAACTTGGCATCTTCGAAGAGGTGGACGGATAGCACCAAATAGCATCTACCCCGAATTTCAGGAAAGACGAACCTGCGCGGTCGCGTCTCCGTCTTTCGGAGGGGAACGGATTCTGGCACGCCCGGTGGGACCTTTTTCTCTTTCCACTCTACACTTCGTGTGTCGCGTTCGCGAATGAATCGTGGTTTGTTAATGGTCGCCCTTGGGTTCGAGGTAATAAGATTTGGTTTCTTGCTTGGCGCAGAAAGCGAAACATCAATGGTATCCACTTGCGAGAAGTGTTCCAACTGCAATTATAACTCGCGCTCCACCTCATCTGGAGGCATAGCCTACGGGCCCCAAGCAGCCTCCTTGTTCACGATGCCGGTGGACCAGGTGACTCAGGCCACCACCAGACTGTTCTTTGGGACTATGCTCCCACCGATGAGCTTCAGCACCCCTGTACCAACACCAGAAGCTCCCAAGAAGTCGGTCTTTGATCGGTTTGCTACTACCGCGGCCCCTCTCAACGGATCGTCCAGCTCCAGCACCTCGATCTTCCTGTGGGCCCAAGATGAAGCCCGCAACTCAAGAGAAGGTTATTCCGAAAAGGGTAACCAACCCTGCTCCCGAAGTCGTCAAGGCGGCTTCTCCTACCAAAGGGTCGGTCATTACAAGACTGATTGTTCCGGCTCCCACTTCAGCTCCCATTCCTGCTTAAAAGTCTGTCTTCGACAGATTGGCTACTGCTGCTCAACAGACGCCAATCTTCAAGAGGCTGGCACCGGCGACGCCCCACCAGAACAGGGGGCATAATGAAGCCATCCCCATCACTGAACCAACACCATCAGCTCGACACACTCGACGTCGTCACTGGCGCCGAGTAAGGAAGTCTGGGGGCAACTCCCCCTCTGGGCTAACTCCACCAGCCCCAACGGTGGAAATCAATGCTGTTGTTCCAACTGGGAACAGCTTTGAGCTGCTGAACAAGGTGCGCAGGAATTCTCGTACCGCCGTATTGAAAAGATCTCCTCCACCCGCGGAGAATGTCACAGAAGCAAAGCCGGAACAGCCCCCTCAGCAACTGTCCTCCAAAGTTTACAAAGTCTGGCGACGTGTCCAAGAGTCAGTGATTGATCAAGACTATCTCCACCGACAGAAGAAGCTGAAGGTTCAGTAGGAAGAAAACCGTCCTAGCAAGCCACAAAGGACGACGGCCATCTGGATGCCCGCTGCAATGGCCCCCTCAACATCAACTACTCAAAAGAAAAGGAAGCCAGAGAGAGCCCCTGTGAACGTGGCAGACCACAAAAATGCTGAGCCCAAACGCCCTAAGTCTGGGGGCACGGTGGTGCATACCGTCTATATGGCATCCGGAAAAGAGGATAGCCGTATCTCCACAGGTCATCGATCGCTTACGCGATCAGTGACTAAGGCTCAGGATAAAACAACAACAAAAGCTCCAAGAGATGTTAACAGCCATGGCCGCACTCACAGGACCGGAAGCAAGCCCAGAGGCATCCTCGGAGCAACGCCGTGAGCAGGAAACTGATGCCGAATTCCTTCGGAGAATGCTTGAGAAGAAGGACAAAGAGGCCGCGGAACAAGTGGCCAATATTAAAAAATGGCCCTTCTATTCCAAGATATGGTGGGCATGATGATCCAGTCGGACCCTCCAGCCGAAGATCCTCCAGTAATAATTGAAGATGACAGAGGAGAGACATCGAATCCACCTCCAGCTCTTTCAGTAGCCAAGGAGGAAACTATTTCCAAGGCTGCCCTGGATAACTATATTGCTCAGCAAATACGAGTTCACCAGACAAATGAAGCAGCCGGCCAAGTTGTCAAAACTGGGCGATCGTATCCGGGCTGGTATGATCAGATAAAGTACCCGCCGGGCTACACGATCCCTAAATTCCATGTATACAAAGGGACAAGCAATCCCTATCAACATGTCGCTCAGTTCAGGACCTTATGCAGCAACACTGGAGGCGACGACAAACTGCTGCTTCGCTAATTCGTCGGCAGCCTAGCGGAAACAGCCTTTGAATGGTATTCGGAGCTGCCTAACGACTCTGTCAAAACATTTGCAGAGATGGAGCTACTATTCACCCAGCGTTTCATGAGCACTAGCGAGCGCACCCCAATAACCGCACTAATTAATGCCAGGGTAAAGTCGGGCGAGACATCGGTTCAATACGCAATACGATGGCGGAATTTGTGGTCGAAATGCGAACAGCGCATCGAAAAAGCGCCGGCGGTAGGCATGTTCGTGGGCACTCTTGATCCGCAGGTGACCATCTCCCAATTCATAATGTTCTTCAAGCCGACCACGTTCCAGGCCTTGATTGACAAGTTGGCCCAAATGGACCAGATGGGTCATAGACCATCTCCTTCAAAGACGGATCCTCGGAATGAAAAGGGGAAAGAAAAAGCAACTTTCATCGCCAATACTCAACAACAGTCGAGCAAATTAAAGCCGGTTGTTCACCAAAACAATATGCGTCCATGCCCATCCCTCGAGGAGAGACTAGGATGTCCTTACTCGTTTCCCCAAGATAAAATGAGGAGACTGTTCGAGTTGGCAGTGCGCAACAAACTCATCAATCTGCCAGATCCAAAACGACCGTTGCAGCCAAACGACGTCAACAATCCCAATTACTGCCCCTACCACCGAGTATTGGGCCATCCGATCGAAGACTGCTACGTCTTCAAAAACTGGATTAAGGACCAATACCAACAAGGCAAATTCGCATTGTCTGACAACTGGAAGGTGAACCTGCCACAACCACATGCTCAGAAAAGGATGGACACGCTGGGGGCATCATGCTCTTTTATAGGGGAAGCTCCATGAGAAATTGTTTTTTCGGCAAAAAACTAAAAGAGTGCTGAAAGATCTTCAAACATGTCCGACCAATGAACCAAAGACCGAACCATCGTTAAACTAACAATGGACCGCTATGTCCTAAAACTGGATATTGACCGAGACATCGATAAACTACTACAGACGCAGCATCTCAAGGCTGATACAAAAAAGAGGCAATAAAAAAAAGAGAGAAAAAAGAAAACGGTATGTCCACAAGCAAAATGGGCACGGATGAAAACCCGAAAGGGCTCCGTGAGTAAAAACAGCAGGGCTACCGGCGAGTTTTATGAAAACCCGAAAGGACGCAACCTCGTTAGAATAAAAAAAAGAGAAAGAAAAAAAACGGTATGTCCATAAGCAAAAGGGCACGGATGAAAACCCGAAAGGGCTCCGTGAGTAAAAACAATAGGGCTACCGGTGAGTTTTATGAAAACCCAAAAGGGCGCAATCTCGTTAAAAGACACTTGCAAGGTCCTCTCGACCTTGTGAGGAGAAACCACCTGCGTGAGATCCTTACGAGTCACAAGGGAGCAACACACTTAGGGGTCCTCACGATTCCTAAGGAGAAATTACACTTGCGAGATCCTCACGACTCGTAAGGAGAACCCTCTTATGGGACTCTCACGGCTCATAAAATTTAAAAGTCTTAAGCTACAGGGATCTGAACCTAATCTTAAGCGGCCACCACAACCTCCAACACTGCCCTACAAGCGGCTCAACGCTGACCCTTGTATACAATCCATGGGCGTGAATAAACATTTCCCTACCAAAGTCCCATCCGTGACTAGGGGTATGTCTACACGGTGAACAACCCTTATAAGTCCTCTCGACTTATAAGGAGAAAACGCTCTTGTAAGATCCTTACGACTTATAAGAAAACATACAATTAAGAATCCTCACGATTCCTAAGGAGAAAACACACATACAAGATCCTCACGACTCGCAGGGAGAAATACCTTTATGAGACCCTTACGGCTCATGAAGTTAAAAGCCTTAGTCGACAGGATCCTAACCCTGTTCGCTAAGCCACCTTTGTTCAACATCGACAGAGGCAAATGATGATTCACTCATGGAAATATTCCAGTTGTAGCGGTGCTGATGCCGAAATCGGTGTCTAATCCTAGGCTTGCAGCGAGAAGCTAGCGAGCCACACATGCATACGAAATAGCCGAAATGATTGGGCAACTCGCAATAAAAAGTAGAGAGTAAAAATAAAATAAATAGCCGAAATGATTGGGCAACTCGCAATAAAAGCAGCGAGTAAAAATAAAATAAATAGCCGAAATGATTGGGCACCGCGAAAAATAGCCGAAATGATTGGGCAATCGCGACCTTCGCGATATAAAAGCTGAAATGATAGAGCATCGCGGAAATAAAAAAATATATATATAAATAAAATTTATGCCCTACAGGTGATATCACATCAATCCCTGTATACAATCCAGGGGCACAAACAAAGAAGGAATCACACCTTCCCTCCCCAGGCTCCATCAGAAAACGAAGCCAAATCCCGACGGTTCAGGGATAGCCTAGAGATCATCAACAGCGTTCCTCCCCATTCCAGCAGGATTCAGACGCTGTAATCAACCCTGGAGTTACAGCAAAGCCCCTACTCCAGATCTCGATGGTTCCCAGACAACCTAGAGACCACCTCGACATTCGTCTCGTTACAGCAGACGCAATGTCAGCAAGGCGGTGTGATGGAAAAATCCCAATTCCACCTCAACATTTGTCTCGTTACAGTAGACGCAATGTCAACAACGACATTCCTTCGCAGTCCAGCAGGATGCAGATGCAACGTCAACAAAAGACCTCACGGTCAAAACAACGGAGCCACGGCAAAATCCCTCGTTCCAAGTCTCGACGGCCACATCTACAGCCTGGAGATCCACCACAGCGTTCCTCCTCATTCCAACAGGACTCAGACGCAACATCACCAAACGGAGCAACGGCAAAATCCCTAGCTCCAATCCTCGACGGTTCACCAACAACCTAGAGACAATCGCGTCATTCGTCTCGATACAGCAGACGCAATGCCAGCAAACGAAGTGAAGGCCAAATTCCTAGCTTCAGGGTCTTGACGGCAACTCATATGAAACCTGAAAGACCATCGGAGATCATCCCACACCAGCGCGGAGTGGTTACCACCCTAGCATTCGTCTCGCTACAGCAGACGAAATGTCACTACAGCGTCCTTCCTCCAACAGGATTCGGACACACCAAAGCAAACGAAGCAAATGCCAAATTCCTAACTTCAGGGTCTTGACGGCAACTCATATAAAACCTGAAAGACTATCGGAGATCATCCCACACCAGCGCGGAGTGGTTACCACCTCAGCATTCGTCTCGACACAACAGACGAGATGTCACCATAGCGTTCTTCCTCCAACAGGAATCAGACACACCAAAGCGAACGAAGCGAAGGCCAAATTCCTAGCTTCAGGGTCTTGACGGTAACTCATATAAAACCCGAAAGACCACAAGAGATCACCCCACACCAGCGCGGAGTGGTCACCACCTCGACGTTCGTCTCGATACAGCAGACGAGGTGTCACCACAGCGTTCTTCCTCTAGCGGGACTCAAACGCCACATCACCAAGCGGAGCCACGGCAAAATCCCTAGTTCCAAATCTCAACTGTTCACCAGCGACATTCGTCTCGATACAGCAGACGTGATGCCGGCAATGAAGCAAGGGCCAAATTCCTAGCTTCATGGTCTTGACGGCAACTTATATAAAACCTGAAAGACTATCGGAGACCATCCCACGCCAGCGCGGAGTGGTCACCACCTCAACTTTCGTCTCGATACAGCAGACGAGATGTCACCACAGCGTTCTTCCTCCAGCAGGATTCAGACGCAACAATCAAACAACGGAGCCACGGCAAAATCCCTAGTTCCAAATCTCGACGGTTCACCAACAACCTAGAGAGAACCGTTACATTCGTCTCGATACAGCAGACGCAATGCCAACAAACGAAACGAAGGCCAAATTCCTAGCTTCAGGGTCTTGACGGCAACTCATATTGAAAGACTATCGGATATCATTCCACGCCAGCGCGGAGTGGTTATGACTCATCAGGGCTCTCTAAAATGAGCCTAACCTCAAGTAAAAAGCGGCATGGCAAAATTCCTAACGCTTGCTCTTCCGACGGTCAAACTACCTAGGAGGATTGCTTGAAGACGTCTTGTCCAACCCCCGAAAGGATCAGAGACACGACAATCGCAAGGATACTCAAACAGCAAGATTGCCTATCGAGGAATACATCAGCCAACGCGACGGTACGACGGACAAAACCCTAGTACCACAGACCCTAACGGACCTTTGTTGTAAAGAACAGAGGTTAACTGTGACGTTAGGATATTCTTGCGAGAACTGCTCGATTCGTCTCGACTCGTAAGGAAATTAGTGTCTTTGCGAGAACTTCTCGATTCGTCTCGACTCGTAGGGAAAATCCTTAGGCAATTGGGATAAGAACCGGTTTCCTAAGCACTGGGGCCCTGCAAGTCGGTCCAAAATGGACTCTTGCATACTATTCACGGGCCACACTCTCTAAAGTCGAATCTCAATAAGGAGGGAAACAACCGCTTACGAGTCCTCTTGACTTGTAGGATGGAAAATTATCTTGTGAGATTCTTACGACTCTCAAGAGAAAACGCGCTTAGGAATCCTCACGATTCCTAAGGAGAAAATACACCTACGGGATCCTCACGATTCGTAGGGAGAAAAGTCTTTATGAGACCCTCACGGCTCATAAAGTTGAAAATTCTTAGGTAGCAGATCTGAACCTGCTTCCTAAGCCGTCACTACCTCTCGGAGAGTTCAAGACGAAATGTTCTTTATTATCTACGGGCCACATTTGCCAAAGCCACATTCGCCGCTGAAGTGAAGAAGCTACTTATGGGTCCTCACGATTCGTAAGGAAAAATACCCGAGTGAGATCCTTACGACTCACGGAAGTAATGAACACTTAGAAATCCTCACAATTTCTAGGGAGAATTTGCACCTACGAGATCCTCTCGACCCATAGGGAGAAAAAACCTTCTTGAGACCCTTACGGCTCATGAAGACGAAGAAAGTCTTAGGCTATAAGGAATCTAAACTTGTCTCCTAAGCCCTCAATTCGGTGTCCATGCATAACTGTGCACTACTTCACCCACGTACGTACTTAAGTGGGCAAAGTAGTGGGGGGCATTTGTTCCCACCAAAATTTTGGCTCACAACCTGCTCCCTTATATATATAAAAAAAACAATAAATAATAAAATAAAAAATAATAATAAAATAAAAAATGAAGGGAAAAACTCCACATGCAAAGAATGTAACAAATGCCTCAAAGCCAAGAGTTAAAACATTATGAAGCAACTCTTCAGATCCAACGCTAGGCGCGCTGTGCACCACGTGTCAAACACGGATGCGCTAGTGCCAGGTGCGCTGCGCCCTAGGCAATGCACCATGAGTGTGCTAGCGCTAGGCGAGCTGCATGCCACGTGTCAAACACGGGTGCGCTAGCGCAGACTGTGCTGCGCTATGCACTGCGCGTCACGTGTCAAACGTAGGTGCGCTAGCGCAAAGTGCACTATACCCTAAGCAGCGCATCACGTGCAAAGCATGTGTGCGCTAGCGCTAAGAGCGCTCACTTTAAGCAGCGCACCACGTGCAGGGCACGGGTGCGCTAGCGCTGGAACTAAAAGCTCCCCACCATCAGATCAAAGATCTAATAATAATGATAAATCACTAATTAATCAGAATTAAATTCTGTTAAGGAAAGATTCCTCAAAATATTTCCAAATAACAAAATTGTATTTTGTAAATCAGAGCACCGTTGGATCAATGATCCAATGGTGATTAAAAATCACCCAAAAACACAGAATAAATTCTGTTTGGAAAGATCTTTCCAATCTTATTAAAATAAGAAGATTATCTTCTGCAAAGCAGAAGCCTTAGGATCAAATATCCAACGGTGGGAAATATTCCCAAATCAATCAGAGAAAGATCTCTTAAAACTGATTCAACAAATCAATTGGCCCTATATAAAGGCCCCTAGACTTCAAGTCTAAAATACACAGAAAGAGAGAGAAAAACCCTCTGAAAACTTAGAGAAAAAGAAGAGCAAGCTCTTAGAAAAAAAAAGATCATTTCTTCATCTTCACGGTAAAGAACTAGTTCTTGAACCACAGAGATGAAATCATCTCGTAAAAAGAAGAACCATCTTCTAAAAAGATCATAGATCTAAAAAAGACCAAGGTTTTTAATAAAAAGAAAAGATCAAAAGACCTAATCATAAAAAAATAAAAGAAGTATTTTACTTCATTCACAGATCTTTGATCTATAAAGGCAGAGCCCTTTTATAAAAACAAGAACTTTTGTTCTTGGATTTTAAGGCAAGGCCTCCTTTAAGAAGAACATAAATGTGCTCTTTGATCTTAAATCTGATCAAATGCGCTTTGAGCTATTAGAAAGTGCCTTGCACTCATGAATTGCACTTTTGTGCTTCTTGGACCGGCGCTCAGCGCCAAAACCTGCCACGTGTCAACCAAAGACACAATCTACGCTTTGCGCTTCTGAAACAGCACATTGCGCTGATAGGCTGGGGCTCAGCGCCAAGCGTGCCATGTGTCACTCACTGGAGCGCCAACAGACTAGCGCAAAGCGCTCATAAATTAAAAGCGCAATGCGCTAATGAACTAGCGCCTAGCGCTAAACGCGACACGTGTCCTCTTCGTGTGCGCTACCTGATAGAAGCGTAATGTGCTCTTTAACTGGCGCAAAGCGCCTGGCGCGCCACGTGGCGCATTGTCAGAACACAATTTGTTCTGATGAAGATAAAAGATGTCAGAACCCAATACTCACCATTGTTAAAAGGGCCAAGCCCAAATAAAAGCTCAACATCCCTAAATAAAATGTTAAATATTTTGACTGGACTTAACCCAATTCTGAC
This sequence comes from Agapanthus africanus, assembly GCA_030015575.1. Taxonomy (NCBI): domain Eukaryota; kingdom Viridiplantae; phylum Streptophyta; class Magnoliopsida; order Asparagales; family Amaryllidaceae; genus Agapanthus; species Agapanthus africanus. Next base: position 718,865,206 of record CM057337.1, read on the forward strand.
CATAAGTCCTCAAATTATCTTGAACTGAGCACATCTGCTCTTTCAACTAACTCATCCTGGTTCAAGGGTACATCTCTTCACTCCTTTGATATTTGTCGTGTTATTCCTCAACGTCTTCAAAGAGGTGACGGGTCCTGACAACCACACATTTCACAGACTATGACGTCTTTAAACTGGACCGTGGGGTCCTTAAACTCATGGACTATGATGTCCCTTCAAAGAGGTGACGGGTCCCGACAACCATACATTTCACAGACTATGACGTCTTTAAACTGGACTGTGGGGTCCTTAAACTCATGGACTATGATGCCCTTAACCTCGACCGTGATGTCTTAAAACTAATAATGGACTATGGGGTCCATAAACTCATGGACTATGATGTCCTTAACCTCAACCGTGACGTCTTAAAACTAACAACGGACTGTGGAGTCCTTAAATCCACGGACTATGATGTCTTTAACCTCGACCGCGATGTCTTAAAACTAACAATGGACTGTGGGGTCCTTAAACTTATGGACTATGATGTCCTTAACCTCGACCGTGATGTCTTTAAACTAACATTCGACTGTGGGGTCCTTAAACTCATGGACTATGATGTCCTTAATCTCGACCGTGATGTCTTTAAACTAACATTGGACTGTGGGGTCTTTAAACCCATGGACTATGATGTCCTTAACCTCGACCGCGATGTCTTTAAACTAACATTGGACCGAGATGTCCTTAAACTAACAATGGACCGTAATGTCCTTAAACTAATCGACCGCAATGTCACTAAACTAAACACTAGAGCCCAACTGCTCTCTTGTTGGATCTAAATGATCCCGTTAAGTTGATCTTAGTCTAAAATGAGACTAACGTATCCTTAACATACGTTTAAGTTGATCTTAGTCCCAAATGAGGCTAGCGTATCCTTAAACCCAACCCCCAAACCCAAATCTAAGAAAATACGGATTTGGACTAATCCACGCCCTATGGGCGACAACATAAATTAGTCTCCGTATATAATCCACGGGCAACCACAAACAAAACAAACACCCACGACACGAAGTGACCATCTGGAGAAGGAGAAAGTTGTTACCGCGATGCGGTAGTGTAATTAACTGCAGGGGCTTGCGCCTGCAGGGAAGAGCGTCCCCACAATCAAAAACCCATCAAACAAGGGGGAATCTGACGAAGTCTGCTATATCGGCCTCATCCATTTAAACCTTCGATACGCGGTGCCATAAATCAACTTGGCATCTTCGGAGAGGCGGACAGATAGCACCAAATAGCATCTACCCCGAATTTCAGGCAAGATGGACCTGCGCGGTCGCGTCTCCGTCTTTCGGAGGGGAACAAGGTCGCTCTTTCCTTCCCCTTATCCTTTTTACTTGATCCCTTGTTTGCGGGTCCGAGATCCTTTTCAGGTAGCGTGCGATTGCGTAGCGGAATGTTCTCGCAGCTCTTCGTTTCTTCCTCTTTTCCTGAGGTGGATTCCTTGAAGAGAGGACTGGGAGTGATTTCTTCTTCAGAATTGCTCCCAAAGGTAAGAACTTGCGATCCCCTGCTATCAACCATGTGACAGTTGTCGGCAGCTCTTTCTCGTTCGTCTGTCGCATTTTTCTGCTGTCGACGAGTTTCACGCTCCATCCTCTTGAAGTGCTGCCTGTGAGCGACATACCCTTGCCACCAATTTTTAAAGGCGTTGCACTCTTCGGTGGGGTGCGCAATCATTTGATGATATAAACAGTAATTAGGATGCCCATCCTCATCATTAAGGCGTATATTGCCCGGAGAATTTTCTCTAAAAGAGAGCAGCTTCATTCCCATCGATATGGCTTTGGCGAACCTTTTCCTCGTCTTGAACCTTCTTTTATTTGCGGTAGATGAAGTGCTTCGATCTGGGGGGAGTGTTTTAACCCTTTCGTCCAGTCGCCGGCATTTGGCCTTTTCAAATATGGCCATCTCATGCTCTCGATCAGCTTTGCTTTCAAGACGAGTTTCGTTCAGAAATGCATCAATCATTTCTTCTGATGGTCCTAGAAGTATCGGCTCAGGATCTGCCCCTAATTTCTTTGCGTCAGGAGCTTATTCACCGTTTATTAACAAGTGAGAGATCATATGGCAGCTTGCCACATAATCCTCAGGTTCATCTGACGAGTCTTCTCCATTGTCATCACCTCCGTCCTCAAGGACGTAGCTGAGGAATTCTTGGAGTGTGACTCGGGCCCGCGCCTTCTGATTATATTCTTCCAGCGCGTCAATATGTTTTTGCAGGTCCGTGCGTTTGTCATCAGGTTTCACGGGCTTCTTGGTTTTCTTCTTAGAGGACTTTGACGGCTGGGTATGAGCGCTTTGACTATCACCACCAGTTTTTGGAATTGGGCGCGGCTTCAGCATTCCCTCGATAATCTTGGGTTCCAGCGGATTCATCCACCTAATTGCCAGATATGTGTGTAGATTCTTCAGCATTCTTTTTGTTTTGGCTGAAAGAGCAACCTCCCATGGAGCTTCTTCCACGAAAGAGCATGATGCCCCCGGTGTATCCGTCTTCTTGGGAGTGTGTGGCCGAGGCGGGTTCACCATCCAATTTTCGGATAATGCGAACTTGCCTTGTTGGTATTGGTCTTCAATCCAGCCTTTAAAGATGAAACAATCCTCAATTGGATGGCTTACCGTTTGATGGTAAGGGCAATAATTGGGACTATTAGCCTCGCCGGGTTGCAACGGTCGTTTTGGATCCGGCAGATTGATGAGTCTGTTGCACACTGCCAGCTCGAACAGTCTCCTCGTTTTATCCTAGGGAAACGAGTAAGGACGTCCCAGTCTCTCCTCGAGGAATGGGCTTGGACGCATGTTGTTTTGGAGAACAACCGGCTTTAAGTTGCTCGGTTGTTGTTGAGTATTGGCAACGAAAGTTGCTTTTTCTTTTCCTTTTTCATTTCGAGAGTCCGTCTTTGGAGGAGATGGCTTATGACCCATCTGGTCCATTTGGGCCAACTTGTCAATCAAGGCCTGGAATGTGGTCGGCTTGAAGAACATCATGAATTGGGAGATGGTTGCATGAGGATCCAGAGTGCCCACGAATATGTCCACCGCCGGCGCTTCTTCGATGCACTGTTCGAATTTCGACCACAGATTCCGCCATCGTATCGCGTATTGAACCCATGTCTCTCTCGGCTTTACTCTGGCATTGATCAATGCTGTGATCGGGGCGCGTTTACTGGCACTTGCGAACCGTTGAGTGAATAATAACTCCATTTCTGTAAACGTTTTAACGGAGTTGTCGGGAAGTTCCGAGTACCATTCAAAAGCTGTGTCTGCTAAACTACCGACGAACTGGCGAAGTAGAAGTTTATCATCACCTCCAGTATTGCCGCAAAGAGCCCTGAACTGGGCGACATGCTGGTGAGGATTGCCCGTCCCCTTGTACACATGAAATTTGGGGATTGTGTATCCCGGCGGGTACTTTATTTGGTCATACCAGCCTGGATATGGTCGCCCAGTTTTAACGACTTGGCCGGCCGCTTCATTCGCCTGGTGAGCTCGTATTTGCTGAGTAATATAGTCATCCAAAGCGGCCTTGGAAATGGTTTCCTCTTGGCTACTGAAAGAGCCGGAGGAGGGTTCGATGTCTCCCCTCTGTCGTCTTCAATGATGATAGGAGGGTCTTCAGCTGGAGGTTCTGGTTGCAACATCATCCCAACCATGTCTTGGAAGAGGAGCGCCGTTCGTTTTATATTAGCGGCTTGTTCTGCTGCTTCTCTATCCTTCTTTTCGAGGAATCTGTGGAGGAAGTCAGCATCGGTTTCTTGTTCATGACGCTGCTCCGATGACGCCTCCGGGCTTTCTTTTGGCCGGTGAGAGCGGCCATTTGCGTCAGCATTTCCTGAAGCTTCTGTTGCTACTCCTGGGCTTTTGTCATGGATCGGGTGAGCGGTCGGTGACCCGTCGAAGCGCGGCTTTCCTCTTTTCCAGAAGCCATGTAAACAATATGCACCGTTATGCCCCCAGACTTGGGGCGTTTGGCCTCAGTGTCTTTGTGGCCCGCCACGTTCATAGGGGCTTTCTCTGGCCTCCTTCTCTTTTGAGCAGCTGACGTTGAGGGGCCCGTTGCAGCGGGCACCCAGGTGATTGTCGTCCTTTGTGGCTTGCCAGGACGGTTCTCTTCCTGCTAAACCTTCAACTTCTTCTGTCGGTGGGGATAGTCTTAATCAATCACCGACTCCTGGACCCGTCGCCAGACTTTGTAAACTTTGGAGGACAGCCGTTGAGGGGGCTGATCCGGCTTTATTTCTGTAACATTCTCCACCGGCGGAGGAGATCTCTTCATTACGACGGTGGGAGAGTTCCTGCGCAGCTTGTTCAACAATTCAAAGTTGTTCCCGGTTAGAACAGCAGCATTGACTTCCACCATTGGGGCTGGTGGAGTTAGCCCAGAGGAGGAGTTGCCCCCAACCTTTCTCACTCGGCGCTAGTGGCGACGTCGAGCGTGTCGAGCCGATGGTGTTGGTTCGGTGATGGGAATGGCTTTGTCTTTCCCCCTGTTCAGGTGAGGCGTTGCTGGTACCAGCCTCTTGAAGACCGAGATCCGTCCAGTAGCAGTGTCTAGCCTGTCAAATATAAACTTTTGAGCAGGAGCGGGAGCCGGAACAGTCGGTCTTGCAAAGACCGACCCTTTGGCAGGAGAAGCCGCCTTGACGACTTCAGGAGCAGGGTTGGTTACTCTCTTCGGAATAACCTTTCCTTGAATTGCAGGCTTCATCTTGGGCCTACAGGAACTTTGGCCCAATCTAGTGAAGACCGAGGCGCTGGAGCTGGACGACCCATTGAGAGGGGTCGGGGTAGTAGCAAGCCGATCAAAGACCGACTTCTTGGGAGCTTCTGGTGTTGGTACAGGGGTACTGAAGCTCATCGGTGGGAGCATAGTCCCAAAGAACAATCCGGTGGTGGCCTGAGTCACCTGGTCCACCGGCATCGTGAACAAGAAGGCTGCTTGGGGCCCGTAGGCTATGCCTCCAGATGAGGCGGAGCACGAGTTGCAATTGCAGTTGGAACACTTCGCGCAAGTGGATGCCATTGATGTTTCGCTTTCTGCGCCAAGAAAGAAACCAAATCTTAGTACCTCGAACCCAAGGGCAACCATATCAAACCGCGATTCATTCGCGAATACGACATACGAAGTGTGGAGTGGAAAGAGGAAAAGGTCCCACTGGGCGTGCCAGAATCTGTTTACCGCCGGAAACCGGGAAGATGGACGTCTTGCCAGAATCTGGGGGCAGATGCTAATTGGTGCTATCCGACCACCTCTCCGAAGATGCCAACTTGATTTATGTCACCATGTATCGAAGGTTTAAACGGATGTGGCCGATGTAGCAGACTTCGTCAGATTCCCCCTCGTTTGAGGGTTTTTGATTGTGGGGACGCTCTTCCCTGCAGGCGCAAGCCCCTGCAGTTAATTACGCTACCGCATCATGGTAACAGCTTTATCCTTCTCCAGATGGTCACTTCGTGTCATGGGTGTTTGTTTCGTTTGTGGTTTCCCGTGGATTGTATACGGAGACTAATTTACGTTGTCGCCCATAGGACGTGGACTAGTCCAAATCTGTATCTTCTTAAATTTGGGTTTGGGGGTTTGGCTTAAGGATACGTTAGTCTCATTTGAGACTAAGATCAACTTAAACGTTTGTTAAGGATACGTTAGTCTAATTTCTAGACTAAGATCAACTTAACAGGATTGTTTAGATCCAACAAGAGAGCAATTGGACTCTATTATTTTGTTTAGGGACATTGCGGTCGATTAGTTTAAGGACATTACGGTCCATTGTTAGTTTAAGGACATCTCGGTCCAATGTTAGTTTAAGGACGTCTCGGTCCAAGTTAAGGACATCATAGTCCATGGGTTTTAAAAGACCCCACAGTCCGAGGTTAAGGACATCATAGTCCATGAGTTTAAAGACCTCAAAGTCAAGGTTAAGGACATCGTAGTCCGTGGGCTTAAGGACCCCACAGTCCGGTTTAAAGACATCGTCTATAAAGTTTAAGGACATCATAGTCCATGAGTTTAAGGACCCCACAGTTCGTAGTTTAAAGACATCGTAGTCTATGAGTTTGAGGACATTATAGTCTATGAGTTTAAGGACCCCACAGCCCGTAGTTTAAAGACATCGTAGTCTATGAGTTTAAGGACATCATAGTCTATGAGTTTAAGGACCCCACAGTCCGGTTTAGAGACATCGAAGTCTATAAAATTTAAGGACATCGTAGTCCATGAGTTTAAGGACCCCACGGTCCGTAGAAATGTGTGGTTGTCGGGACCCGTCACCTCTCTGAAGACGTTGAAGGATTACAACGAAAGATATCAGAGGAGTAAAGAGATGTACCCTCGAACCGGATGTAGATTGATTGAAAAATCTATAGCCCAATTTGGGACTGAGATCTGTTAAATATTTATGAGCATATGGGCTCAATTAAATATAAGTTGAGGACTTATGGCCAGAATTGGGCTAAGTCCAATTAAAATGTTTAACATTCTATTGTTCTGGCTATTGAGCCTTTATTTGGGCTCGGCCCTTTTAATAATGCTAAGTATTGGGTTCTGACATCTTTTGTCTTGTATTGAATGTATAGCATTCATCAGAACAATGTATGTTCTGACAATGCGCCACGTGGCGCGCCAGGCGCTTTGCGCCAATCAAAGAGCGCACTGCGCTTTCGTCGGGTAGCGCACACGAAGATGACACGTGTCGCGCTTAGCGCTAAGCGCCAGTTTATTAGCACATTGCGCTTTCAATTTATGAGCGCTTTGCACTAGTTTAGTGGCGCACCAGTGAGTGACACGTGGCACGCTTGACGCTGAGCGCCATCCCATGAGCACAGTGCGTTGTTTCAGAAACGCAAAGCGCAAGCTGTGTCTGTGGTTGACACGTGGCATGTTTTGGCGCTGAGCGCCAGTCCAAGGAGCGCAAAGGCGCAGTTCATGAGTGCAAGGCACTTTTCAGTTGCGCAAAGCGCATCTGATCAAATTTATGATCAGAGAACAAATTTATGTTCTCTTTTAAAGGAGGCTTTGCCTCAAGGTTCAAGAACAAAAGTTCTTGTTCATTAAAGGGCTCTGCCTTTGTAGATCAAAGATCTGTGAATGAAGTAAATAGTTCTTTTTTGTTTTTTTTTATGATGAGATCTGTTGATCTCTTTTTTTATTAAAGACCTTGGTCTTTTGTAGATCTATGATCTTTTTAGAAGATAGTTCTTCTTTTCATGAGATGATTTCATCTCTGTGTTCAACAATTATGTTCTTTACCTTGAAGAAATGATCTTCTTTTTGCTAGAAGCTTGCTTTTCTCTCTTTGAGTTTTCTCAAAGTTTTGTAGGGAGGTTTCTCTATATTTCTGTATCTCCCTGAGACTTGAAGTCTAGGGGCATTTATATGGGGCAAATTGATTTGTTAAATCAGTTAAAGAGATCCTTCTCTGATTGATTTGGGAATATTTCCTACCGTTGGATCTTTGATCCTAAGGCTTCTGTTTTACAGAAGCCAATCTTCTTGTTTTTAACAAGATTGGAAAGATCTTTTCATAACAGAATTTTAATTCTGATTAATTAATGATTTATCATTATTATTAGATCTTTTGATCTAATGATGGGGAATTTTTAATTCCAGCGCTAGCGCACCTACAATCGACACGTGGCGCGCAGTGCAGAGCGCAGCGCAACTGCGCTAGCGCACCCGTGTTTGACACGTGGCGCGCAGCGCAGAACGCAGAGCAACTGCGCTAGCGCACCCGTGTTTGACACGTGGCGCGCAGCGCAGAGCGCTGGATCTGAAGCGTTGCTTCAACTTTTGAATATTGAATTTCAAAACAGAGCTTTGTTCTGATTGGGGGAAACAAAAAGTTCTTACTTTATAGGAGATACTTCAATCTCTTGTATTGATGAAAGGCTTTGCCTTTATGGATCTATGATCCTTAAGAGAATTGAATTATTCTCTCCTCCTTTATTTTATAATTTGATGTTCATGATCTCTTTTGTAAAAGACAATTTGTCTTATAGATCTATGATCTGTGAGAAGAATTATGTTCTTCTTTTTTTATTTTATGATAAGATCTTTTGATTTTTCTCTGAAATACCTTGGTCTTACAGATCTATGATCTTTAAAGAAGTGAGTTCTTCTTTTTAATTATGAGATGATTTCATCTCTCTGTTCATTTTTTACCTTGAAGAAACGCTTCTTTCTCTGAGAGCTTGGCTCTTCTTTCTAAGATTTCTCAAAACTTATGGGGGTTCCTCTCTATTCTTCTGTATATATTGAGACTTGAAGTCTTGGGGCCTTTATATAGGGCAAGCTGATTTGTTCAATCAGTTAAGGAGATCTTTTCTCCAATTGATTTGGGGAATTTCCCATCGTCGGATCTTTGATCCAAGGGCTTCTGATTTAGAGAAGACAATCTTCTTATTTTTAGCAAGATTGGAAAATCTTTGCATACAAAATTTATTATGTATTTTGATGATTTTTAATCACCATTGGATCATTGATCCAACGGTGCTCTGATTTACAGAGCACAATTTTGTTGTTTGAAAAGATTTTGAGGAATCTTTCCTTAACAGAATTTAATTCTGATTAATTAATGATTAATCATTACTATTGGATCTCTGATCTGACGGTGGGGAGCTTTTAGTTCCAGCACTAGCGCACCCGTGCTTTGCACGTGGTGCGCTGCTTAGAGCGCAGCGCACCTAGCATCAGCGCACACGTGCTTTGCACATGGTGCGCTACTTAGGGCGCAGCGCACTTAGCGCTAGCGCATCCGTGCTTTACACGTGGTGCGCTGCTTAGAGCGCAGCGCACATGTGCTTTGCGTGTGGTGCGCTACTTAGGCTGCAGCGCACTTGGTGCTGCTTCTGAAGTGTTGCTTCATTTCAAAATTTGAATTTTGAACAGAGATTTGCTCTGATTGGGGGAAACAAATGCCCCCCCACCGTTGCCTCACGTAGCCCACACGTGAGTGCAGCGGTGGCAGCATCTGCGCCCTTGGATCAACTCAGAAGTTGAAAAGGCATCTCGGTGCCTATAAATAAGACCCTTGGCCCTTGAGATGATTTCTATTCATCTTCCTCTTTCTGAGAATTTTTTTATTCTCTTGCAGAGTATAGCTCTTCATTTTAAGAACTTTCTTAAGGACAGAACTCTGCCAAACTTAGGTAAAGATTAAATCTTTTTTTAAAGGACCTTTTAATAAAAGGGTTTTACCCATTAACAGAGCTTTGCTTTTCATAGATCTTTGATCTAAAGAAAACCCTTTTAGGGTTTCATCAACAGAGCTTTGCTCTCCATAGATTTTTGATCTAAAGAAAACCTTTTTAGGGTTTCATTAACAGAGGTTTGCTCTCTTGAACCCATAGATCTAAAGAGATCTTTCTTGGGGTTTCTTAGCCCATGAATGAACAGAGCTTTGCTCATAAAGAACTCTTAGAGTTTGTTCATAAATTTCAGAATTTTTTATTCATTAAAACTCTTATTCTAAATTTTTTGATGGTTATTCCATCGTTTTTATAGAGCAAGGCTCTTGAGGAATTTTTATTCCTTCATCATTAGAATTTGGCAGGTGTCATTCTTTCACAGAACACTGCTCTCAAGGGGAGATTTACTCCCTGGCCCAAGGAATTCTCATTAAATGGGAATCAATTGAGGATTTCCTCATTTAATGATAGTCTCATCAAATGATGAGACTGTTTTATTAATGAAGCAATGTCAGCTGGATTATGTGGGTCCCTTTGGTCCCTTTTCACTGCATTGCAGTATGGTACCGATTTAAAGTACCTAGTGACAGGACTTAAATTGTAGTATTGGCGGCTGAAAATTTGTTCTTTTCTGCGCAGGTACTATGTCTTCCGACGCTTCCTTCCCGTTCGTCCGCTCAGAAGGTGGATTTCCCGAAGAGCCCGTAGACCGAGAGGTTCTTGCGCTAATCAAGGACCATGACCCAGAACATAAGAATCTTCACCTAATGGGGTAGATGGTATGTTCAAATTATCAGAGGCCGGCGGAGCTTTTCTTGTGCGACACCCTCGGAGCCTATCTCTGCGATCCCTTATACAGATGCACCCCCGATCAATTATACTGTGGAGGAGGTAAATTGGACTTCAGAAGGTCTCCTTCGGCCTTCTATTGCCGCAGTACCCGTGCAGCCGCTGGTGGCTTTGGATACTCTAGGGCGGGGTATATGTCAGGGTGAGTCGCACCCTTGGGGACAGCCCAACAACATAGGACTAACTCCCCGTCACCCGGTCGGATACCTGCAGTGGGCCTGATATATCTTATCGGCAAAGAAATCACAGCTGCTGAAGCTTGGATTGTACCCTGCGATCTATGCTTCCTTGTTCCAGTATTCTACACCTCCGACATGGTGGATCAAGGCGTTTCTCGAACAATGGAACATTCCGACCCACACTTTCCTCTTATTGGATCGAGAAGTCTCCATTTCTTTGGAGGAATTTGCCGAGGTCTCTGGTTTACCCGTTAGGGGAGAGCATTATGAGGAGCTGCTTCCTCCGGATGAGTATATTTTTGCTACCAAACCAGGGGTAATGGGTCTTACCCTAGAGAATGCCATTCAACACCAGTTCCCAAGTTTGATAAGGGTATTGAATATGTATGAGAGCCTCTTTCTCGAATCCGGAGGCCGGGGGATCAGCTTTGCGGACTTCATTGCCCGTTTTCTTCGCCCGGAGATTTTTTCGCGACAAGGTGAAAAGTTTGCTAAACTTGATGATCCTTTCGGTTTTGGCTTGGATCGCCGGCCAATATTGGAAGCCGATCAAAAGGATTTCTTTCTTCCAAATGTCGCGATCGTCCCCTTTTCAGAAATTGCTGCTCCGGGCATTGATGAAGAAGCGTTCTTTCTAGGGTTCCTCGATTTGTGATTAAGCTAGTCCGCGCTTCCCATGCACCCTCGCTATATGAGACCGTCCGTCTTCTACCCAGCGCATCAAATGGTTACAGGGATACAAGTGGCCATTGGGATTGCTGGGTTAGCATACCTGTATCACGGCCTCAGCTTGGCAGCGGATACTACTGAGCCAGGGGTGCAACCTGCCAACTTTTCAATGCATTATTTCACCTCAGTTGCACGTGCTCGGGGTCTTCGGTATCCATAGAAGACCTTCTTTTTATGACAGATGCAAGTTCCCTCGGATAATGCGGCTAGTCGACGCATCCATCGTAAATCCGTCACCACGGGAAGCTAGGGGTTTGCTCCTTCGTCCACGCACGGTTAGAGACGGTATGTCCTTCACCGATAAAATTTTGACTGTCGGCCAGGAATCCACGAAAACGGTGTTGCCATTGCAGGACATCTTTAAAGACGGGGCCTCTGTGTTGAAAGCTCGGGAAATTCTTCATCTGTACTCCATCAGGCCGGGCTTTCTCGTATTTAGGCAAAATGATGCGGTGTTATTCATGAGATACAACCCGCATTGTTTCACCCAGCAGCTGAGCTATAATTAGGGCGTCCCGCTTGAGGCTTTCTTGGCAGAACCTGCTGCTACCGAAGAGGGAATGCGAAGCATGCTGCATCATTTTATGCGCCTAAACACAGGGTCCAACATTTTCATCAGTGAACCGAGCTACGTTCCTAAGGCCCTGAATGTGTATGTGGCGTGGTATCAACATTTGATGGGCGCTGTCATTAGAGAGGAGAAGCGATTGCTGCTTGATCGCAAAAGCACCGCTCCTGCTGGAAATCCAAATGTTCCTCTGAAGCGACGGACCATTGTCCGTCCTCCCTTAAGAGAAGTTGCTGCGGTCGAGGTCCCGAGCGATGCGCCTGAGCTACCGCTACCCCGTGCTCCTGTCAAAGAGGTGACTGTAGCGTCTCCCGAGTCTGGCGTAGGTTCAGATATCAGGACTCGTCATCCCAAGGTGCCTACCAAGCGTAAGCTTGTGCTAGCGGCGACCAGTGCTCGCTCGCAGAAGAAGAAGAAGAAATTAATTCTTTATGCAGACGTTGTACTCGGCCAAGAGCCTCATGCTCCTTATAGCGAGGGCCTGAGCAGGTATGGGACCAACGAAGGCCTATTCATAGCGCCGGATGATACCGACCTCGAAGCTGCTATTGCAGCTTCTGAGCGATTAGCAACCCACAAAGCGGGATTGGTCACCCTCGCACAATCAAGTAAACTTCAACCGTATCTTTTTGCTATATATATTTTTTATTATCATGCCTTGACCAACACCTCGTCTATAACAGGCATTTCCACTGAAAAAGCTACCGCGGCTTCCCTCAAGACTTTTGAGGAGGAGAAGAGGATTCACGCTTCGCTAGGCGTTGGTATATTTCGGCTCATTGTGTCTTCATTTGCCTTTCTTATGAATAATCTGACCCCTTTTTTATCTTATCGCAGGGACTACCTCGACTCAGGTTATGCCCAGTACAGTGCCAATCCCGCAAGGTGATGCGGAGATGTTTCCAGGGCCAGCTATCGAAGTCCCAGCCTCCTCAGCACTGCCAAAAGAGGCTTTACTTAAGCGACCGATGACGGATGGCATAACGGCTCCAGAGGTAACTCTTAGCGTGGACGATGACGTCCCCTTGACGGAGGTCTTGAGAAGATCGGCTTTCACGGCCCAGGCAGAAAGGAAGCGTAGAATACGTGCAGCAAGGGAGCGTAATGCCGCCTTGGCCACGGGTGCAGGCTCAAGCGCTGCTTCCCTCGTCCCTACTTCTTCAGAGGGTGCTCCGTCCACCCTGTCTACCGCTCATAGACAGGCGGTACGCACGGCTCGAGAAGCAATTGAAAAGCCGTCCCAAGGTAACGTAACATTGTGTCCTTTTTTCCGAATTTGATCTTCAGATTCTCATGTATCTTACCCTGCAGGGCCAAGTCCCGGTGAGGAAGTAGCGGGTGAGATGATGGCAATCACTGAGCCCGAAGCGGCTACTCTTTCCCAGGAGTCCGGGACTGCTCCAATTGCCGCTCTTTCCGCCTGCGGTTCCTTGCCATCGCCTGGCATCGCAAGTGTCACGATGACTCTCGTGGAGTCGGGGGATGAAGCTACGGGCAGCAAAACCATTCCAATGGAGGAGGGTGAAGCAGTCGCTGCACCCAGTGACGCCCTTATCGCGGTTTCGACCGGCGACTCATCAAGTAGATTTTGGGTCATCACTTTCCTTTTCATTCTGTAATCTCTTTCAATCTCTTGTGACAGTATTTTGCTCGTTTCCAATGCAGGTGCGGTGAATATTGAGGTTGTGCCACCCAAGGAAGCATCACCAATTGCCGCTTTGACAGTCGCTGATCCATTGCCTTCTCTCGTGTCCTCCCAAATGCTGGAAGGTACGGATTTATGATCCATTGGTTTCATTGTAGACAGTATACTTTATGTACTGACATTGCTGTTCTCCGCCGGAAGACGCGACCGCGACATTGGGACATCTGGGCCTGAATTTCTGGGGCAGATGCTAATTGGTGCTATCCGTCCACCTCTCCGAAGATACCAAGTTGATTTATGACACCATGTATCGAAGGTTTAAACGGATGCGGCCGATGTAGCAGACTTCGTCAGATTCCCCCTCGTTGAGGGGTTTTTGATTGTGGGGACGCTCTTCCCTGCAGGCGCAAGCCCCTGCAGTTAATTACGCTACCGCATCGTGGTAACCACTTTCTCCTTCTCCAGATAGTCACTTCGTGTCGTGTGTATTTGTTTTGTTTTTGGTTCCCGTGGATTGTATACGGAGACTAATTTATATTGTCGCCCGTAGGGCGTGGATTAGTCCAAATCCGTATTTTTTTAGATTTGGGTTTGGGGTTGGGTTTAAGGATACGTTAGTCTCATTTGAAATTAGATCAACTTAAACGTTTATTAAGGATACGTTAGTCTAATTTTTAGACTAAGATCAACTTAACAGGATCGTTAAGGACACGTTAGTCTGATTTTAGACTAAGGTCAACTTAACCATTTGTTAAGGATACGTTTCTCTAATTTTAGACTAAGATCTACTTAACATGATCATTTAGATCCAACAAAAGAGCATTTGGACTCTATTGTTCTAGTTTAGGGACTTTGCGGTCGATTACCAGTTTAAGGACATGGTGGTCCAATGTTAAGGACATCATAGTCCATGGGTTTAAAGAACCCCACAGTCCGAGGTTAAGGACATCATAGTCCATGGGTTTAAGGACCCCACAGTCCGAGATTAAGGACATCATAGTCCATGGGTTTAAAGGGACCCCACAGTCCGAGGTTAAGGACATCATAGTTCGTGGGTTTAAAGGGACCCCACAGTCCGTGGAATAATTGGTTATCGGGACCCGTCACCTCTTTGAAGACGTTGAAGGATTACAACGATAAATCTCAAAGGAGTGAAGAGATGTAACCTTAAACCAAAGTTGATCGAGAAATCTGTAGTCCAATTTAGGACTAAGATCAATTAATTAGATTATGAGCACATTGGCTCAGTTAAATCTGAATTGAGGACTTATGGCCAACTTGGGCTAAGTCCAATTAAGTTTGAAATGTTGGCCCTTTGTTTGACTGTTGAACATTTGTCTGGGTTCAGCCCTCCTATTATTTAGCAAAGCTAAACAGGGGTTTGGGGGCTCTGACAACATTTTGTCCTTGGCTGAGCACTGACCATTCATTATAGCTCTGGGGTTTTATTTTGAATGTCATATGAAATGATCAAGTTTGGAAGAATGTAGTTGGGGTTCAATCAAAGGGGAGATCTTGTCTCTGGAAAACTTAGCTGATTTGGGCTAAGGCTGGTTTGAAAATAGTGTTAAACACCAAAGCATACTTGGCGATCACGTGCTCCCACATGATGTGCTGAAAATAGTGTTAAACACTAAAGACGAAGCGCTTAAAGTAGTGTTAAACACTAAAATTGAATTGGTCACGTGGGGTCATGTGAGGCATCTGAAGATGGGGTCAGACTTCCTTTATTTTCTTCCCAGAATATTCAAATAAGTGTTAAACACTTAAGTCTTCATGGCCATCACGTGTGGGCACGTGATGGGTACCCATGCACTAATTTATTAAAGTGTTTATCAGGGGTCACGTGAGGACACGTGAAGACGCCCAAAATCAGTACTGCCTTTGGCTTTGTTCTCTTCATTTATGAGGGTCACGTGTGAGCACGTGAGGTATTGCCTCCAAGATTTTTTCCTTCTCATTTTGGGGAGTCTGTTTAAGGGTCACGTGGGAACGCGTGACCTAGTTTTGTTCTTCCTTTTCTGCTCATTGAGAATGGGGGTCACGCGTTACTACGTGACCAAGTTCTTTACGTGCATGGAGAGCTTTAAGTCTCTTGTTTTAAGAATTAGATTCTGTTATAGGGTTAAACCCTAATTTCATTTTAGAGGAATTAAATTCCATGTGTTTTGAAAGAATTAAATTCTTATGTAGGGTTAAACCCTAGTTTCATTTGGAGGAATTAAATTCCTATGAATTTGGAAGAATTAAATTCTTATGTAAGGTTAAACCCTAGCTTCATTTGGAGGAATTAAATTCCTATAAATTTGGGGGAATTAAATTCCCTAAACTCAATTCTCCCTCTAAGTTTTGGATCTGCATGGCAGAATCTCCCCGATGAGAATTAAATTCTCAACTTGTGGGGAGATCTGCTTTTGCAGCTCTTCAACCAAAAAAAGAACTAAGTTTTTATTCAGAAGAGTTAAACTCTTAATTTGAGAATTAAATTCTCTTTTTGTTTTATGGAGTTTAGATCTCTTTCCCTTTCTCACCTAGGGTTTTTTTTAAGAGATCTTCTTTTTCTCTCTTGAGAATTAAATTCTCCTCTCTTTTTCTCTCTATTGTTGTATATTTCCCAAAAAATTAGATTCCCTTTTCTTCTCTTCTTGGCTCCTATTTATAGGAGAAAGAAAAGAATCAATTTATTTTGTCAATCTTTCATTGAAAGATTTTAATTGATTTTGTAACCAACATGAACTTTTAGATCACTCAGTGAATTTTATTCAACATTGGATTTTTAATCCAAAAAATCTTTTATCTATTATTCCTGGCAAATTTCAAGGAAATCTTTCCTTGTATAAAATCTTTCCATAAATTGGTGATTTTTAATCACCATTGGATTTTTAATCCAACGGTGCTCCATTTTACAGAGCACCATCTATTTTGTTTAGAAAGATTTAGAGGAATATTTTTGCAGTTAGGGTTTTTGATTCCCTCTTAATTAGAATTTAATTATATTAATTCATAGATCTTTATGAACCCATCACGTATTTGCACGTGACCCCCTGATTAAGCATTTGACCAGAATTTAATTCTGTTGTTTTAAAGAACTCAAGAATTATCACGTGTCAGCACGGGACCCTTGGTCACGCGTTGGCATGCCCCATTGGGGGTTTTCCTTGTTAATTTATTATACCTTTAATTCTTTTCAGTTGGTTTAAAGGCCCATCACGTGTTGACACGTGACCCCACTGATTAATTATTTCCAATTATTTATTTTATTCAGTGCCTACAGGCTTTACCTGTAAATGGTCGCGTGTCTGCATGTGATGCCCGGTCATGTGTGAGCACGTGATGCCTCATAACTTTTGATCCCAGATGAATTATGAGGCCCATAATATATCAAATCGAAGGAATTTTTGAGAAACTTTCGATACCATCAGAATTTAGCTGTTTTACATTCGGGATTTTGTCAAAACGCAGCCCGGAAAATACTGGTTCGCATTTTCTTTCTTAGATTACACGTGCATAGCATTTTTGCTCATAACTTTTGATCCCGGATGAATTATGAGGCCCATAATATATCAAATCGAAGGATTTTTTGAAACACTTTCGATACCATCAGAATTTAACTATTTCACATTTGGGAGTTTGTCAAAATACAACCTGAAAAATACCGGTTCACATTTTTTTAAACGTATCGCTGCTATTTGATATCTTGGGCTCTTTTGCGCAGAAAAATTTTTTTGTGGGAAAAAATGCCCCCCACTACTTTGCCCACGTAAGTATATACGTAGGTGAAGTAGTGCAGAGTAATTCATAGCGTATGACCAGTTTCAGGTTGGTATATAATTTTCAAGATCTTGATCTGAGAAGATAACGAGCGGACACAAGCGTCGTCATTTATCATTGACTCAAATCTCGACTCTTAAGAGATATAGTTCCAAACCCTCTGCTCTATGAGCTGCACCCTTCTATTTCTTTATGTTTTACTCTGGCGTGAAGTAGTTTATATGCTCATGAGTAACTTCTCCATTTCAGTGGCATGTAGCTTTGGCAAGTGTGGCCCATAAATGGTAGATAACAGTTCATCTTGAACTCTTTATAAGGTAGCGATGGGTTAGCAAACAGGGTTAGGATCTGTTGCCTAAGACTTTTCAAATTTATGAGCCGTGAGGGTCTCATAAAGACTTTTCTCTCTACGAGTCGAGAGGATCTCGTAGATGTATTTTCTCTTTAGGAATCGTGAGGATTCCTAAGTATGCTTTCTCTTGAGAGTCGTAAGGATCTCACAAGGAAATTTTCCCGCTTATAATTAGAGAGGACTCGTAAGTGGTTTTTTCCCTTCTCGTCGATGTTCGACTTCGGAGAGTGTGGCCCGTGGATAGTCTATGTAGACCTCTTTGCAGGGCAATGATGGCTTGGGGGACAGGGTTAGGATCTGCCACCCAAGACTTTTCAACTTTATGAGCCGTGAGGGTCTCACAAAGACTTTTCTCCCTACGAGTCGAGAGGATCTCGTAGGTGTATTTTCTCCTTAGGAATCGTGAGGATTCCTAAGTGTGTTTTCTCTTGAGAGTTGTAAGGATCTCACAAGAGAATTTTCTTCCTTACAAGTCGAGAGGACTCGTAAGTGATTGATGAGTTGACTTACTCCCGAGTCAAAGCATTGCTTCAACAGGAAGGTCGATGGTTGACTTTGGTTTGTCTGTGTACCGCCGAGTCATGGAACTGGGAACTTTTCCGCGGCTCCGCTTTGCTGACATTGTATATTCCTGCAGAGACACTGATTTCTCTGCGGGTCGGCGCGAATCGAGATGTTCTCGTCAAGGATGATTATTTCCCTGAATCGAGGTATTTGCCAAGGACACTGATTTCCTCGGAGTTGAGACGAATCGAGGTATTCCTGCAAAGACACTGATTTCTTTGTGGGCCGATGCGAATTGAGATGCTCTCGTCAAGGACGCTGATTTTCCTGAATCAAGGTTTTGCCAAGGACACTGATTTTCCTGGAGTCGAAACGAATCGAGGTATCCCTGCAAAGACACTGATTTCTCTGCGGGTCGACGCGAATCGAGGTGCTCTCGTGTAACAATCTAGTTCATTTATACCAATTCTAGTTCTCGTATTTCCTTAATTGTGGTATTTTCCTGATTTATCGTGTTTTGGTTGCGAATAGTATTTTACATTTTACATTTCATTCAACCCGACCCACTTGCTTGAACTTATTTGATTTATCGTGACCTGTTACATGGATTCGTGCATTTTCATTTTTACTGCACACTGGCATTTTATCTGGCGTCTGCATTTTTTAATATAACATTTAAACTCAAGTAAAATATTTTAAAAATATCTAGCATGGCCTGCATGATACCTCTGGCCCCGTGGTAGCATCCGCGCATCTTGTTCTCGTCCCGTTCAGTGAAACGGACTTGTTTGGATGGCTACGCGCACGTGCGTGCGTCCGTTCTTGGGGGTATGCATTTTTCGTTATCCGGACATTCATTTTTTTTTATTTTGGCAGACATGTATATTTTTCGTATTTTAAAACTGAATTTTAGACCCGACCCGGGCATATTTTGGACTATATTTGTATTTACCAGAATATCAAATTTTATTTATATAATATTAATTTTATAAATTGATACAAATTAAAATTTAGTTAACTAATAAAAGATTTTTTTAAATTTAAATCTAAACTACTTTCCTAACAAACTAACAACCCCTTTATCTTTCTCTCCTCTGCATATATATATATTTATATATATTTTATTTATTTAATTTTTTCTTTCTTTATTTAATACACAGCCTCTTCTTCTTACTTCTTCTTCTTCTTTCTTCTTTCTTTTTCTTGATCTTGTTTCTTGATTCCGGTGATCACCGCCGGAGCCGTGCTCGTCGCTGACGATCCGAGTGATCCAGTGAACGTACCTGACTTGCGTGATCACCCTCGTGCGTTGTTTAGAACCGTTCCGTGTACCGTGTGCGCATCGCGACATTTCGCCGAAGAAGGACGTTCCGTACACATCCGTTCTTGTTCCGTCTAGGCAAGTTAATCTTGCTACATGCTATATAACTAATTATATACCTATTTAAATAAATATCACACCTGTATTTTAATTCAAGCATCCCATGTTTCATATTACAGCTTTTCGACGTTCCGTTTATATTTGTATAGTGCATTTCAGATCTAGGGCATGCAAACCAATCTTAATTACATGCTACATTACTATAGACGCATCTATTTTAACAAATGGAATACCTGTATTTAAAATCATGCACCCCATGTTTAGTTTTATAACTTTTCGATATTCCGTTTGCATCCATTCATATCATTTCAGATTTAGGTCATGAAAACTTATCTTGTTACATACTATACTATCATATACTATATCAAATTGAATAGTTACATTTCATATTGCTTAGTTATATGTTCCGCACTTGTTAGTTTATCATTTTACGATTATGTGATACCCATTTGCATCCATATCATTTAAAATATATATCGTCGTAATATTTCTTATTATTATCATTAATTAGTTTATAATCTGCATTTTATAATGTTATACATTTGAAAATATTATAGTTTACACATGAAACGTCGTTGAAAAGCGGATACGACAAATCTGAAATTTACTGTACACCTTACATTATAAAATTCATTCTAAATCATAGAAAAATCATTAGTATACGTTATTTAGTTCGTTACGAAGCTAACTCAGAATACTATAACTATATGAAATATTTACTTGCAAAATAAATTATTTAAATAACGTAAAATGCAAATGAAAATGTATCTAAACTGCTGTCCAGGGAAATTCCAGCAGCAAACTTTCAACTTCGAATATTCATAGATTTTTGTAGGGACAACCTGAGATGCTTATACTTATAAAAATGAAAACCTTATTGAATTATATTTGTTTTGGTATAAGACACATCCCTTTTGGAGAACATTTGTTATTTTTAAGCTATTTTACAAATCAGGGTGACGCTGAATTTCTGAATGGAACTTTCTTGTGCATGGTTAATCAATACCACTTTTATAGTTATTAATCGGTTTGAATATGTTATCCATATTAATATTATTATATCAATATCTATTTAATAAATAATAGTGCTTTTGTTTTAATATTCAGCAAATTTTACCGATTTACAGTTTTATAGTATCCGTTTGTATCCGTACGGTTTATTACATACCTAGTTGCACGCCGAGACCATATTATTTCATTTTACTGTTACATTAGTATCTCATACTTGATCTTGTACATCCTACATAGTCATGATGTAATCCCTGATAAATATTTGTGCATCCATGCTTTATTTGTGCACCCGGACCTGTTACAGTTTAGTTATGAGCATCCGTTTGATACATGTACACTACTTGATGTTCAGTTGATAAAACTGCACATTTAATATGACATTTTTCCTACTATTTCTTTATAATAAAAGGTGTTTATTATAATATATGATACGTGTGAGGGTTTATCTGTAAAAATACTATTTTCATGTGTTTATATATTATAATTAACATTTGGTAAGAAAAAGTAAGCATATAATATCCATGTAACATTTGGCCCATTTAAATATGCTTACCTTATTAAATACCTTTGACCAATTCTTAATGGTTAAGTTAATATCTCAATAAAACAAACTCTACAAATATTATTTGTTGAGTTGTTGTGCAGAATTTTCAGGGCTGAAAGTAAGGAAATCAAAGTTGTTAGAACAAATCTGCCGAAGATATTCAAGTAAATTGAAGAAACCAATTCTGGCAGAAACATAGAGAAGATTTTCAAAGTCTAGATATTCAAAAGATCACCAAGAGATACATAGATGAAGCCCCGGAAATTTAAGGCCAAGATCCCACCATAAGACCGCGTATCCGCGGTCAAACCCATCCAACGGCCGCGGTTCTGTCGCACTCTAAGGGAGTTGGGATTCTGGATTTTTTTGGTTAGAATCGTAACAACTAGTTACCATATTAGGAAACTAGGGTTCTGGCTCTGGGACTATAAATAAGGACCAAGAGCCTCTTGGAAAAATCATCAAGTCGACGCGATCACGAAGTCCAAGACGGCTCACGCATCCACGCTGATCATCAACGGTTCATCTACCTCCTTAGAAGAGATCGAGAAGCAACTAGTATTTATAATCATTTTCTAAGGAATCAAAGTATAATGAATATTGTTGATTAATAAAGGTAGCTTTCTTTTTCATATTCTATTTCTTCGTAGTTTAATTATGCATTTTCTCTCCATCTCTTTTTCTCCCAACATGCGCGAGTAATTCTCCGCTTGTTAGGGTCCGTAGGATTAGGGTAGGTTAATGGATGATGAAAATACCTAAACTCTTTTTACGTCCTATAAAGTTTATAAACTTTATCAAAACAATCATTAACATCCTAATCGGGCTCGCTACCAATTCATTTTTAGTCTCGACCGCGATTAGAAATTAGATTAATGATTATTTTGGTAAAGGCTAGATATGAACGGAGTACCGTGTCGAGATAAGGGTTAAGAGTGGGATTCCTTTTCCCTCCAGAAACCCTAATCTACATGCATCACTGTCGTTCTAGTTTTAAATCTATTAAAGGATAAAAAGGGTAATTTTTAATTAATTATCCATAACTACTAAATCCCAACGAACCCTACAAGCCCCTTCTTATATTAACTACATCCATAAATAATCTAGATCTATATTTTGCATTAGTGCTTAACGTAGATCTAGAAACCATTCTATAATATTCTTTATCCCTCCTCTCTTTTTCAACACATCTAAAGTAAGAGTAAAAGATTCAACGTTTCCCTGAGGACGACCCGTACTCATCTCGGTCTAGCTACGCGCGACACCGTTATTGATAGCGGTTATTCTACAAACACACTTTTTCGTATCAATCACTTGACATGACCTGATATACTACTACTGACATGACTTGATACCTGTGCACTACTTGACATGACTTGATACATGTACACCACCTGACATGACCTGATGTACCACAGCTCGACCTGTTACCTGATCTTGTTACTAATGCCGACAATCTTGACATGTTGTCCCTACGGACATTTCCTGTTGTCTATCCAGACAAACCTGTACCTGCTTAATCCTGTGTTGGCATAAGCTCCAGATTTATTAATACCCGACTTACACACATAACTTGAGGGTATGGGGAAATCAATGATGAAACATGACTTGTAACTCGACAGTTCGATACCTTTTACTGATCAGTCTTACGGGCTAGGCCAGCCCCGGGGTAATGCTGCTGACAACACTCGTCATTACATACTACCCTTTACTGCCTTGCGACACGTCTCGAATTCAGCCCGAGAGTCTTAGACCGTGATCCCAGGCACGCACGGGATACTATTGAGTTACATCGATGATTCATCAAATTGATTTCAAAGACCTGAGAGTAGATAACCCAGTAGACCAGTTTAGATTACCCACTGCACATCACCTGTACCTTACCCTGCACTGTCCTTATTTATGTTACTGTTATACCTTTATTACTATTCATACTTGTGCCTGCATGTCTTGCTACCCCATGATTATATTATTATTTATGTTATGACGCACTGACGTCTGGGTTTTGCATAGCCCAGATCCTCTACCTTTGTCGCAGGCTGATCAGGAGTACTTCCGCCGTTAGGCCGAGCAGTGAGGATCCAGTTGGTATCCAGTCTTACTTTCCAGGTGTTTTGTTTATTGGATCTATTGCTTCCGCATATTATGTTATTCTTGACTCGTTTATTTTGGCCTATGGACATGTGTTAGATAGTTTATTATTGTTCTCAATATCTCTACAGCCGTAATATGACTGTGGAGGGATATTTCCTATCCACAGGAAGCATGGTTGGCTCTGTCACGTGCCTATCTTAGCGTACTCTGGGAAGCGGGGTGTGACATCTCGTCAGGGACGCTGATTTCCCTGAATCGAGGTTTTTGCCAAGGACACTGATTTCCCTGGAGTCAAAACGAATCGAGGTATCCCTGTAAAAACACTGATTTCTCTACTGGTCGACGCGAATCGAGGTGCTCTCGTCAAGGATGCTGATTTCCCTGAATCGAGGTTTTTGCCAAGGACACTGATTTTCCTGGAGTCGAAACGAATTGAGGTATCCCTTCAAAGACACTGATTTCTCTGCGGGTCGACGCGAATCGAGGTGCTCTCGTCAAGGACGTTGATTTCCCTGAATCGAGGTTTTTACCAAGGACACAGATTTTCCTGGAGTCGAAACGAATCGAGGTATCCCTGCAAAGACACTGATTTCTCTGCAGGTCGGCGCGAATCAAGATGCTCTCGTCAAGGACGCTGATTTCCCTGAATCGAAGTTTTTGCCAAGGACACTGATTTCCTCGGAGTTGAAACGAATCGAGGTATTCCTGCAAAGACACTAATTTCCTTGCGGGTCGACACGAATCAAGATGCTCTCGTCAAGGATGCTGATTTCCCTGAATTGAGGTTTTTGCCAAGGACGCTGATTTCCCTAGGAGTTGAAACGAATCGAGGTATTCCTGCAGAGACATTGATTTCCTTGCGGGTCGACGCGAATCGAGATGCTCTCGTCAAGGACGCTGATTTCCCTGTATCGAGGAGGTTGCCAAGGACACTAATTTCCCTAGGGTTGAAACGAATCGAGGTATTCCTGCAAAGACACTGATTTCCTTGCGGGTCGACGTGAATCGAGATGCTCTCAACAAGGATGCTGATTTCCCTGAATCGAGGTTTTTGCCAAGGACACTGATTTCCTCGGAGTCGAAACGAATCGAGGTATTCCTGCAAAGACACCGATTTCTCTGCGGGTCAACGCGAATCGAGGTGCTCTTGTCAAGAACGGTAATTTCCCTGAATCGAGGTTTTTGCCAAGGACGCTGATTTCCTCGGAGTTGAGACGAAACGAGGTATTCCTGCAAAGACTGATTTCCTTGCGGGTCGACGCGAATCGAGATGCTCTTGCCAAGGATGTTGATTTCCCTGAATCGTGGTTTTGCCAAGGACACTGATTTCCCTGGAGTCGAAACGAATCGAGGTATTCCTGCAGAGACACTGATTTCTCTACGGGTCGACACGAATCGAGGTGCTCTTGTCAAGGACGTTGATTTCCCTGAATCGAGGATTTTGCTAAGGACGCTGATTTCCTCGGAGTTGAAACGAATCGAGGTATTCCTGCAAAGACACTGATTTCCTTGCGGGTCGACGCGAATCGAGATGCTCTCGCCAAGGACGCTGATTTCCCTGAATCGAGGTTTTGCCGAGGATACTGATTTCTCTGGAGTCAAAACGAATCAAGATATTCCTGCAGAGACACTGATTTCTCTACGGATCGACATAAATCGAGGTGCTCTCGTCAAGGACGCTGATTTCCCTGAATTGAGGTTTTTGCCAAGGACGCCGATTTCCTCGGAGTCGAAACGAATTGAAGTATTCTTGCAGAGACACTGATTTCTCTGCAAGTCGACGAAATCGAGGTGCTCTCGTCAAGGACGCTGATTTCCCTAAATCGAGGATTTTGCCAAGGACGCTGATTTCCCTGGAGGTCGGTTGACTTGTTTCCGAAACAGAGTCATTGAATGACGTATTTCCGAAATGGAATCATTGGCTGACTCTAGGTTGTCCGTGAACCGTGGAGTCTTAGAACTGGGGACTTTGCCCTGGCTCCATTTGGTGATGTTGTGTCTGAATCCTGTTGGAATAAGGAAGATCACCGTTGCTGATTTTTTTAGGCTGTAGATATTGCCATTAAGATTTGGAACTAGGGACTTTGCCATGGCTTCGTTTCGTTGTGTCGCTTCCATGCCCTGCTGGCATAAGAAGGAACAATGTTGTTGATCTTCTAGGATGCAGATGTTGCCATCGAGATCTGACTCTCCCTTTGACAAGGTCTGGTGGGGAAATGTGGTTCCCTTCCGTTTATGCCCATGGATTGTGTACAGGGGTCAGTATGGACTTACCTGCAGGGCATAAAGTTTCATTTCATTTTTTTATTTCTTTCCGCAATGCTCTATTATTTCAGCTTTTTAGATCACGAAAATCGTGATTGCCCAATCATTTCGGCTATTTTTCGCGGTGCCCAATCATTTTGGCTATTTTTCTTTTTACTCGCTGCTTTTTATTGCGAGTTGCCCAATCATTTCGGCTGTTTTTGTATGCATACATTTTTACTTGTTGATTTCGTTGCAAGTTGCGCCATCATTTCGGCTATTTCATATGCATTTTTGGCTCGTTGACTTTTCACCACGAGTATGGAATTTGGAATCTGGTGCCAATCTTAGCATCAGCATCGCTGCGACTGGAATATTACCAGGAGCGAATCATCATTTGCCATGAAAGGACTTGGAATTTGATACCGATTTAGGCATCAGCATCGCTACAACTGGGATATTGCCAGGAGCGAATCATCATTTGTCTCTGTCGATGTCGAACAAAGGTGGCTTAGCAAACAGGGTTAGGATCCCGTCGACTAAGGATTTTGACTTCATGAGCCGTAAAGGTCTCATAAAGGTGTTTCTCCCTACGAGTCGTGAGGTTCTCGTAGGTGTATGTTCTCCTTAGAAATCGTGAGGATTCTTAAATGTATATTCTCTTATAAGTCGTAAGGATCTTACAAGAGTGTTTTCTCCTTATAAGTCGAGAGGATTTACAAGTGTTTGTTCACCGTGTGAGCATATCCCTAGTTGCTGGTGGGACTCTGTTAGGGAAATGTCCATTTGTGCCCGTGGATTGTATACAAGGGTCAGCATTGAACCGCTTGTAGGGCAGCATTGGAGATTGTGATGGCTTAAGAACAGGTTTAGATCCCTGTAGCTTAAGGCTTTTGAACCCTGTGAGCCGTGAGGGTCTCAAAGGGGAATTCTCCTTACGAGTCGTGAGGATCTCGTAAGTGTGTTTTCTTCTTAAGAATCATGGAGATCCCTAAGTGTGTTGCTCCCTTGTGAGTCGTAAGGATCTCACGCAAGTGGTTTCTCCTTACAAGGTCGAGAGGACCTTGCAAGTGTCTTTTAACGAGATTTCCCCCTTTCGGGTTTTCACAAAACTCGCCGGTAGCCCTGCTGTTTTTACTCATGGAGCCCTTTCGGGTTTTCATTCGTGCCCATCTTGCTTGTGGACGTACCGTTTTTTTTACGAGTCTGCGCCCTTTCAGGTTTTCATAAACATCGCCGGTAGTCCTGCTATTTCTACTCACGGCGCCCTTTCGGGTTTTCATCCGTGCCCATTTTGCTTATGGACATACCCTTTTTTTACACCACGTCAGCCTGGGGTGCCGTGGTCCGTAGTAGTTTATAGACGTCTCGGTCAGTTGCAAGTTTTAGTACATTGCGGTCCATCGTTAGTTTAGGGATATTTCGGTCCGCTGTAGCTTTGAGGCGAAGTTTCGCCGGATGCTTTATGAACAAGTAAGTTTCTCCTTGATAGACCTTGTCACATAATCCAAGGGTTTTGGCACTGCTCCTGCCCCCAGCTCCTCTACGTTATCTCCTAACACCGAGTGAACTGCTTTGTTACCTAGCGACAAATGAGCGATCATGTGGCAACTTGCCACATAATCTTCGGATTCTTCTGACAAGTCGTCTCCCTCATCATTGTCGTTATCTTCATTCTCAAGGATGTGATTGAGGAACTCTTGAAACGTGACTAAGGTTCGCGCTCTCTGGTTGTATTCTTTCAGCGCGTCAATATGCTTTTGCAGATTCGTGCACTTGTCGTTAGACTGCGCGGGCTTTTTGGTCTTCTTCTTTTTCTTCAAAGATTTTGACGGCTAGGCCTGAGCGTTTTGACCATTGCTATTAATTCCCGATGTTGGGCGTGGTTTCAGCATCCCATCGATGATCTCCAGCTCTTGCGGGCTTTTCCACCTGATCGCCGGACATGTTTGAAGATCTTTCAGCATTCTTTTAGTTTTTGCCGAAAGAACAACTTCCCATGGAGCTTCTTTTATGAATGAGCACGATGCCCCCGGCATGTCCATCTTTTTCGGAGCATGTGGTTGTGGCGGATTTACCTTCCAGTTTTCGGACAGCGCGAACTTGCCCTGCTGATACTGGTCTTCAACCCAATTTTTGAAGACGTAGCAATCTTCGATCGGATGACCCAATACTCGGTGGTAGGGGCAGTAATTGGTATCGTTGACGTCGTTCGGTTGCGGTGGGTGTCTCGACTCCGGTAGAGTGATGAGCCCATTGCGCACTGCCAGTTCAAACAGTTTCCTTGTTTTATCCCAAGGAAACGAGTAAGGACGTCTCAACTTCTCATCGAGGGATTGCCGCTTGTTGCTTTGGCGGACAACTTATCTCGGGCCACTCGGTTGTTGTTGAGCGTTGGCGACGAAGGTTGCTTTCTCTTTGCCCTTTTCATTCCAAGGCTCCGTCTTTGAAGAGGAAGGCCTATGGTCATCTGGTCCATTTGGGCCAGCTTGTCAATCAAAACCTGGAAGGTGGTCGGCTTGAAGAACATCATGAATTGGGATATAGTCGCTTGAGGGTCAAGAGTACCCATGAACATGCCTACCGCGGGCGCTTCTTCGATGCGCTGCTCGCACTTCGACCATAGATTCCGCCACCGTATTGCATACTAGACCCATGTTTCTCCAGGCTTCATTCTGGCATTGATCAATGCCGTGATTGGGGTGCGTTCACTAGCACTCGCGAAACGCTTGGTGAATAGCAACTCCATCTCTGCGAATGTCTTGACAGAGTCATTTGGGAGTTCAGAATACCACTCGAATGCCGTCTCCGATAAACTGCCAACAAACTGGCGGAGCAGTAGCTTATCGTTACCTCCAGTGTTTCCGCATAAGGCTCTGAATTGAGCAACGTGCTGATGCGGATTTCCTGTCCCCTTGTATACATGAAATTTGGGGATCGTGTATCCCGGCGGGTACTTTATTTGGCCGTACCAACCCAGATAGGGTCGTCCCGTTTTAACAATTTGCCCGGCCGCTTCATTCGCCTGATGAACTCGTATCTGCTGAGCGATGTAATCATCTAGGGCAGCTTTGGAGATTGTCTCCTCCTTGGCTGTTGACAAAGCCGGCTGAGGATTTGATGTCTCTCCTCTATCATCTTCAATTATTATTGGAGGTTCTTCAGCTGGAGGGTCCGGGCGGATCATCATGCCCACCATATCTTGGAACAGAAGGGCCATTTGTTTTATATTGGTCGCCTGTTCCGCGGCCTCTTTATCTTTCCTCTCAAGCATTCTCTGAAGGAATTCGGCATCAGTTTCCTGCTCACGGCGCTGCTCCGAGGATGTCTCTGGGCTTGCTTTCGGTCCTGTGAGTGCGGCCATGGCTGTTAGCATTTCTTGGAGCTTTTGTTGTTGTTGCTCCTGAGCCTTAGTCACTGATCAGGTAAGCGGTCGATGACCCGTAGAAGCACGGCTTTTCTCTTTTCCGGACGCCATACAGACGGTATGCACCACCATGCCCCCAGACTTAGGGCGTTTGGGTTCAGTGGTCTTGCGATTCGTTGCAGACTCAGGGATTTTCTCCGGCCTTCTCCTCTTGTGGGTGGTCGAAGTTGAGGGGGCCGTTGCAGTAAGCACCCAATTAGCTGTCGCCTTCTGTGGCTTGACAGGGTGATCCTTCTCTTGCCTAACCTTCATCTTTTTCTGTCGGAGAGAGTAATCTTGATCAATCACTGAGTTTTGGACTTGACGCTAGACTTTGTAAATTTTAGAGGACAACCTGTGAGGGGGCTGCTCCAGCTTCGCCTTTAGGGTATTCTCCATAGGTGGAGGAGATCTTTTCAGCACAGCAGTTGGCGAATTCCTGCGCACCCTGTTAAGTAGTTCAAAGCTGTTCCCAGTTGGAACAGCAGCATCGATTTCCACCGTTGGAGCCGGCGGAGTCAGTCCAGAAGGAGAGTTGCCCCAGCCTTCCTTACCCGGCGCCAGCGGCGACGTCGAGCATGTCGGGCTGTTGAGATTATCTCAACTGTAGGGGTGACTTCCTTATGCCCCCTGTATTGGTCAGAAGTTGTCGTTGTCAGCCTATTGAAGACTGATGTCCGCTAAGTGGGGATAACCAGCCTATCAAAAGCAGACTTCCGAGCAGATGAAGCAGCCTTGACGATTTCGCCTGAAACGGGCACTGAAACAGTCAGTCTTATGAAGACCGACCCTTTGGCAGGAGAAGCCTCTTTGACGACTTCGAGAGCAGGAATGGCTATCCTTTCTGGGATAACCCCTTCTGGTATTTCGGGCTTCTTCATGGGCCCGTTGGAGCTTTGGCCTAGTCTGTTGAAAACTGTTGCAGTAGAGTTGGGCGACCTGTTGAGAGGGGTCACGGTAGTGGTAAGTCGATCAAAGATCGACTTCTTTGGGGCTTCTTGCGATAGCAGCGGGGCATTGAAGCTCATCGATGGGATCATAGTTCCAAAGAATAGCCCAGTGGTGGCTTGAGTTACTTGCTCCACTGGCATTGTGAAAAGGGAGGCCGCTTGGGGCCCGTAAGTCACTCCTCCGGACGGGACGGAGCGAGAGTTGCAGTTGCAGTTAGTACGGTTTGAAACCATTAATCTTCTATTTTCTGCACGGAGCAAGGCACTAAATCTTAGTATCTCGAATCCAGGGGCAACCATAGCAAACCGCGATTCGTTCGCGAAGCACGACACACGAAGTGTGGAGTGGAAAGAGGAAAAAGTCCCACCGGGCGTGCCAGAATCTGTTCTCCGCCGGAAGACGCGACCGCGGCGTTGGAACGTCTGGGCCTGAATTTCGGAGGCATATGCTAATTGGTGCTATCCGTCTACCTCTACGAAGATACCAAGTTGATTTATGACACCATATATCGAAGGTTTAAACGGATGCGGCCGATGTAGCAGATTTCGTCAGATTCCCCCTCGTTGAGGGGTTTTTGATTGTGGGGACGCTCTTCCCTACAGGCGCAAGCCCCTACAGTTAATTACGTTACCGCATCGCGGTAACCACTTTCTCCTTCTCCAGATGGTCACTTCGTGTCGTGTGTGTTTATTTTGTTTTTGGTTCCCGTGGATTGTATACGGAGACTAATTTATATTATCACCCGTAGGGCGTAGATTAGTCCAAATCCGTATTTTCTTAGATTTAAGTTTGGGTTGGGTTCAAGGATACGTTAGTCTCATTTGAAACTAAGATCAACTTAAACGTTTATTAAGGATACGTTAGTCTAATTTTTAGACTAAGATCAACTTAACGGGATCGTTAAGGACACGTTAGTCTGATTTTAGACTAAGGTCAACTTAACTATTTGTTAAGGATACGTTAGTCTAATTTTAGACTAAAATCTACTTAACATGATCATTTAGATCCAACAAAAGAGCATTTGGACTCTATTGTTCTAGTTTAAGGACTTTGCGGTCGATTACCAGTTTAAGGACATGGTGGTCCAATGTTAAGGACATCATAGTTCATGGGTTTAAAGGACCCCACAGTCCGAGATTAAAGACATCATAGTCCATAGGTTTAAGGACCCCACAGTCCGAGGTTAAGGACATCATAGTCCATGGGTTTAAAGGGACCCCACAGTCTGAGGTTAAGGACATCATAGTCCGTGGGTTTAAAGGGACCCCACAATCCGTGGAATGACTGGTTATCGGGACCCGTCACCTCTTTGAAGACGTTGAAGGATTACAACGACAAATCTCAAAGGAGTGAAGAGATGTACCCATAAACCAAAGTTGATTGAGAAATCTGTAGTCCAATTTAGGACTAAGATCAATTAATTAGATTATGAGCATATTGGCTCAGTTAAATCTGAATTGAGAACTTATGGCCAACTTGGGCTAAGTCCAATTAAGTTTGAAATGTTGGCCCTTTGTTTGACTGTTGAACATTTGTCTGGGTTCAGCCCTCCTATTATTTAGCAATGCTAAACATGGGTTTGGGGGCTCTGACAACATTTTTTCCTTGGCTGAGCACTAACCATTCATTATAGCTCTGGGGTTTTATTTTGAATGTCATATGAAATGTTCAAGTTTGGAAGAAAGTAGTTAGGGTTCAATCAAAGGGGAGATCTTGTCTCTGGAAAATTTAGCTGATTTGGGCTAAGGCTGGTTTGAAAATAGTGTTAAACACTAAAGCATACTTGGCGATCACGTGCTCCCACGTGATGTGCTGAAAATAGTGTTAAACACTAAAGACGAAGCGCTTAAAGTAGTGTTAAACACTAAAATTGAATTGGTCACGTGAGGTCACGTGAGGCATCTGAAGATGGGGTCAGACTTTCTTTATTTTCTTCCCGGAATATTCAAATAAGTGTTAAACACTTAAGTCTTCATGGCCATCACGTGTGGGCACGTGATGGATACCCATGCACTGATTTATTAAAGTGTTTATTAGGGGTCACGTGAGGGCGCCCAAAATCAATACTGCCTTTGGCTTTGTTCTCTTCATTTATGAGGGTCACGTGTGAGCACGTGAGGCATTGCCTCCAAGCGTTTTTCCTTCTCATTTTGAGGAGTCTGTTTAAGGGTCACGTGGGAACACGTGACCTAGTTTTGTTCTTCCTTTTCTGCTCATTGAGAATGGGGGTCACGTGTTACCACGTGACCAACTTCTTTACGTGCATGGAGAGCTTTAAGTCTCTTGTTTTAAGAATTAGATTCTGTTATAGGGTTAAACCCTAATTTCATTTTAGAGGAATTAAATTCCATGTGTTTTGAAAGAATTAAATTCTTATGTAGGGTTAAACCCTAGTTTCATTTGGAGGAATTAAATTCCTATAAATTTGGAAGAATTAAATTCTTATGTAGGGTTAAACCCTAGTTTCATTTGGAGGAATTAAATTCCTATAAATTTGGGGGAATTAAATTCCCTAAACTCAATTCTCCCTCTAAGTTTTGGATCTGCATGGTAGAATCTCCCCGATGAGAATTAAATTCTCAACTTGTGAAGAGATCTGCTTCTGCAGATCTTCAACCAAAGGAAGAACTAAGTTCTTATTCAGAAGAGTTAAACTCTTAATTTGAGAATTAAATTCTCTTTTTGTTTTATGGAGCTTAGATCTCTTTCCCTTTCTCACCTAGGGTTTTTTTTTGAAGAGATCTTCTTTTTCTCTCTTGAGAATTAAATTCTCCTCTCTTTTTTCTCTCTGTTGTTGTATATTTCCCAAAAAAGTAGATCCCCTTCTCTTCTCTTCTTGGCTCATATTTATAGGAGAAAGAAAAAAATCAATTTGTTTTGTCAATCTTTCATTGAAAAATTTTAATTGATTTTGTAATCAACATGATCTTTTAGATCACTCGGTGAATTTTATTCACCATTGGATTTTTAATCCAAAAGATCTTTTATCTGTTATTCCTGGAAAATTTCAAGGAAATCTTTCCTTATATAAAATCTTTCCATAAATTGGTGATTTTTAATCACCATTGGATTTTTAATCCAATGGTGCTCCATTTTACAGAGCACCATCTTTTTTGTTTAGAAAGATTTAGAGAAATATTTTTGCAGTTAGGGTTTTTAATTCCCTCTTAATTAGAATTTAATTCTATTAATTCATAGATCTTTAGAAACCCATCACGTGTTGGCACGTGACCCCTTGAATTAAGCATTTGACCAGAATTTAATTCTGTTGTTTTAAAGAACTCAGGAATTGTCACGTGTCAGCACGTGACCCTTGGTCACGTGTTGGCACGTGATGCCCCATTGGAGTTTTTCCTTTTTATTTTATTATACCTTTAATTCTTTTAAGTTGGTTTAAAGGCCCATCACGTGTTGGCACGTGACCCCACTGATTAATTATTTCCAATTATTTATTTTATTCAGTGCCCACAGGCTTTGCCTGTAAATGGTCGCGTGTCTGCACGTGATGTCCGGTCACGTGTGAGCACGTGATGCCTCATAACTTTTGATCCCGGATGAATTATGAGGCCCATAATATATCAAATCGAAGGAATTTTTGAGAAACTTTAGATACCATCAGAATTTAGCTATTTTACATTCGGGAGTTTGTCAAAATGCAGCCCGGAAAATACTGGTTCGCATTTTCTTCCTTAGATTACACGTGCATAGCATATTTGCTCATAACTTTTGTTCTCGGATGAATTATGAGGCCCATAATATATCAAATCGAAGGATTTTTCAAGACTCTTTCGATACCATCAGAATTTAGCTGTTTCACATTCAAGAGTTTATCAAAATACAGCCTGAAAAATTCTGGTTCACATTTGTTTAAACGTATCGCTGCCATTTGATATCTTGGGCTCTTTTGCGCAGAAATTTTTTTTTGCGGGAACAATTGCATTATTACATCCTTGCAGGAGTCCTTTTTGATCGTATCAGGTGCTGCACCCACATTTCTCCTTCCAGTCAGAGATTGCCTTATCCAGTGGCGTCGGTGAGTACAGCCTTTAGCTAATGTCTTCTCTTTTCTTTTACGGGCAGCCAAGTCATTGCTAATTCTTTTTTGTTCTGACTGCAGCGTTACAGATTGAAGGAGGTGATGAAAGAATAGTTACACCACCGGTACTCCCGACCTTACCACCTGCCGCAGCCGGTATAGTATACTTCATCACTCATGTGATTTATTTATTTTGTGAGTTGGCCTATAATCGTAATTCAATTTTTATCAGTCGCACCAGTTCCTGCTCCCTTCGAATTTGGCATATTAATGCCAGTAGGACCATTTGCTAGACGTCCATCTTCTAAGGGCGTTGCGACCAGCCTTCGTATGTTGAGTGAATCCATTGAAGAGCTTTCCGCGGAGATCCTTGCACTCACTGCAGATTTTGCTGCTGAGGTTAATCCCATGCTAGTGATGCTCGTGTACTTCCATAGCGAGAGCGTCGTTGAGTC
Organism: Agapanthus africanus; assembly: GCA_030015575.1. Lineage (NCBI taxonomy): Eukaryota > Viridiplantae > Streptophyta > Magnoliopsida > Asparagales > Amaryllidaceae > Agapanthus > Agapanthus africanus. The sequence goes on from CM057337.1 coordinate 718,899,144, forward strand.
TTGGGTCAATCACTGCAGGAAAATTGAGGCCTGCCTACATGAGCTTGAACTCGGACGTCCTGCTCCCAAAGTCTTGGTCGTGAACTCTCAACAGGCTGTGTGGGTCGAGCAGAGCACTCCCTACTTCCGCCATCTTGAACGAGAAGGGGCCTTAAAGCGTAAAGAGTGTGAAAAGACTTCAAGCAAATCTGCCTGATTGCATGTTTGGATTGATTCAAATGCTGCACAGTTGAAAGCTATCTTTGAGGGCCTTATACGATGCATCTCTGACGGGCTAACGCTAAGGCAGAAGCTCGACCTTATCGAGCGAGATGCGCAGAGTCGTGGGGCAGCTGCTTAGCGGGTCATTGATGATCAACTTTCATCTTATTCGCAGCAATGGGCTCAGGTTGAAGCGGAGTTGGCCACTGCAGCTGACCATGAAAAGGGACTAAAGAGAGTGCGCGAGCAACTGGCTGGTTTATTGAAAACGCTTCCCTCCCAATAGTCGTTTTTGTATCAACCAACATTTGTAATTTTTGAATAAAATGTATCCATTTTTTATCCTTTCATATGATGTAACTTGTACTCAATTGAATTTATAAATAAAAAATACATTTCTTTCGTACTATCTTGTGTTATCTCTTGCTTTCTTCTCTTTTCTTTGTTGCCGACATGTTACCTTAGTAAGCGTAGCCTGTAGATGATAGAGAACATTCCATCTTGAATTATTCGAAAGGTAGTGATGGCTTAGGAAGCAAGTTCAGATCTGCTGTCTAAGGCTTTTCAACTTTATGAGCCGTGAGGGTCTCATAAAGACTTTTCTCCCTACGATTCGAGAGGATCTCGTAGGTGTATTTTCTCCTTAGGAATCGTGAGGATTCCTAAGTGTGTTTTTCTCTTGGGAGTCGTAAGGATCTCGCAAGAGAGTTTTCTTCCTTACGAGTCGAGAGGACCCGTAAGTGTTTGATGAGATTGACATTATCCGCATTTCACGGAGTCAGGAGTTGCTCTAGAAATTTTCCACGGGGTCAAAATTGAGTTTAGCCGTGTTCTACGGGACCAGAATTTGCTCTGGACGCTTCCCACGGGGTCAGGATTGACATTAGCCGTGTTCCGTAAGGACCAGGATCCGCTCTGGACGCTTCCCATGGGGTCAGGATTGACATTAGCCATGTTCAGCAAGGACCAGGTTCCACTCTGGACGCTTCCCACGGGGTCAGAATTGACATTAGCCGTGTTCCACAAGGATCAGGATTTGCTGTAGACGCTTCCCACGGGGTCAGGATTGACATTAGCCGTATTCCACGGGAGTAGGATTTGCTCTGGATGCTTCCCACGGGGTTAGGATTGACATTAGCCGTGTTCCGCAAGGACCAGGATCCGCTCTGGATGCTTCCCACGGGGTCAGGATTGACATAAGTCGTGTTCCACTAGACCAGAATTTGCTCTGGACGCTTCCCACGGGGTCAGGATTGACATTAGCCGTGTTCCGCAAGGACCAGGATCCGCTCTGAACGCTTCACACGGGGTCAGGATTGACATTATCCATGTTCCGCAAGGACCAGGTTCCACTCTGGACGCTTCCCACGGGGTCAGAATTGATATTAGCCGTGTTCCACTAGACCAGAATTTGCTCTAGATGCTTCCTATGGGGTCAGGATTGACCCGTGTTCCGCAAGGACCAGGATTTGCTCTGGACGCTTCCCACGGGGTCAGAATTGACATTATCCATATTCCGCAAGGACCAGGTTCCACTCTGGACGCTTTCCACGGGGTCATGGTTGACATTAGCCGTGTTCCACTAGACCAGAATTTGCTCTGGATGCTTTCCACGGGGTCAGGATTGACATTAGCCGTGTTCCGCAAGGACCAAGATCCGCTCTGGACGCTTCCCACGGGGTTAGGATTGACATTAGCCGTGTTCCACTAAACCAGGATTTGCTCTGGATGCTTCCTACGGGGTCAGGATTGACATTAGCCGTGTTCTGCAAGGACCAAGTTCCGCTCTGGACACTTCCCACGGGGTCAGAATTAACATTAGCCGTGTTCCACTAGACCAGGATTTTCTCTGGATGCTTCCCATGGGGTCAGGATTGACATTAGCCGTGTTCCGCAAGGACCAGGTTCCGCTCTGAACGCTTCCCACGGGGTCAGGATTGACATTAGCCGTGTTCCACAAGGACCAGGATCCGCTCTGGACGCTTCCCACGGGGTCAGGATTGACATTATCCGTGTTCTGCAAGGACTAGGTTCCACTCTGGACGCTTTCCACGGGGTCAAGATTGACATTAGCCGTATTCCACTAGACCATGATTTGCTCTGGATGCTTCCCACGGGGTCAGGATTGATATTATCCGTATTCCGCAAGGACAAGGTTCCGCTCTGGACGCTTCCCACGGGGTCAGAATTGACATTAGCCGTGTTCCGTAAGGACCAAGATCCGCTCTGGACGTTTCCTACGGGGTCAGGATTGACATAAGCCGTGTTCCGCAAGGACCAGGAAGGGTTGACTTTATCCGCATTTCACGGAGTCGGGGTTTGACTCTCGGTGGTCTATGCGCCGCCGAGTCATGGAACTGGGAGTTGCCGCGGTTCCGCTTTGCTGATGTTGCATCTGTTGTAATGAGATGAATGTTGAGATGATCTCCAGGCTGTCTGTGAACCGTCGAGACTTGGCTCTCTTTTCGATGGAGCCAGGGGGAAAGGTGTGATTCTCTCTTTGTTTGTGCCCCTGGATTGTATACAGGGATCGATGTGATCTCACCTGTAGGGAAAAAAGTTTCATTATATATATTTTTCTTTCCGCGATGCTCTATCATTTCATCTTTTTATATCGCGAAAGTCATGATTGCCCATTCATTTCGGCTATTTTTCGCGGTGCCCAATCATTTCGGCTATTTGTTTTATTTACTCGCTGCTTTTTATTACGAGTTGCCCAACCATTTCGGCTATTTTTTATGCATATATTTTACTTGCTGATTTTGTTGCAAGTTGCCCCATCATTTCGGCTATTTCATATGCATTTGTGGCTCGCTGGCTTTTCATTGCAAATTTGGAATTTGGGATCTGATACCGATTTAGGTATCAGCATCGCTACAACTGGGATATTGCCAGGGGCGAATCATCATTTGCCTCTGTCGATGTCGAACAAAGGTGGCTTAGTGAACAGGGTTAGGATCCTTTCGACTAAGGCTTTTTGACTTCATGAGCCGTAAGGGTCTCATAAAGGTATTTCTCCCTATGGGTCGTGAGAATCTCGCAGGTGCGTTTTCTCCTTAAGAATCGTGAGGATTCCTAAGTGTATGGTCTCTTATAAGTCGTAAGGATCTTACAAGAGTGCTTTCTCCTTATAAGTCGAGAGGACTTACAAGGGCTGTTCACTGTGCAAACATATCCTTAGTCCCGGATGGGACCTTTTTAGGGAAATGTTTATTCGCGCCCGTGGATTGTATACAAGGGTCAGCATTGAACCGCTTATAGGGCAAAATTGGAGGTTGTGATGGCTTAAGAACATGTTCAGATCCCTGTAGCTTAAGGCTTTTGAATCCTATGAGCCGTGAGGGTCTCAAAGGGGAATTCTCCTTACGAGTCGTGAGGATCTCGTAAGTGTAATTTCTCCTTAAGAATCGTGGGTATCCCTAAGTGTGTTGCTCCCTTGTGAGTCGTAAGGATCTCACGCAGGTGGTTTCTCCTCACAAGGTCGAGAGGGCCTTGCAAGTGTCTTTTAACGAGATTGCGCCCTTTCGGGTTTTCATAAAACTCACCGGTAGCCCTGCTGTTTTTACTCACGGTGCCCTTTCGGGTTTTCATTCGTGCCCTTTTTGCTTATGGACATACCGTTTTCTTCTTCTTCTTTTTTTGTGTCAGCCTTGGGATGCTGCGGTCCATAGTAGTTTATCGACGTTTCGATCAATAGCAAGTTTTAGGACATAGTGGTCCATCATTAGTTTAAGGACGTTTCGGTTCGCAGCCAGTTTTGTGACATAGTGGTCCATCTTTAGTTTAAGCACGTTTCGGTCCACAGGCCGGCTACTACTTATAGAGTTTGGGCTTAGGAAGATAGCGAGCGGACATAGGCGTCGTCATCTATCGTTGACCTAGACCGTGACTCGTCAGGCGTAGTATTTTTTAGGAAGCGACCGTTTATTGGCCTGAAAGGTCTTTCACCATGCATGTCCATGAGTAGGTAGGCTCCACCCTGGTAAACTTTGTCTATGATATACGGGCCTTCATAGTTCGGCTCGAATTTCCCCCGCTTGGCACGATTGGGGATCATAGGTCTTTTGAACACTAGCACAAGTTCGCCTTGGCGGAATGTTCTCGGCCTAGTCAATCTCTCATATGAGCGAGTCATCCTTGCTTTATAAGACTCCAGATTTTGTCGTGCCATGAGCCGGGTTTCATCAAGGGCATCGAGCTCCTCAAGCCGGAGGTGAGCATTTTCTTCGTCTATTAGCTCGTAGTCAACGGCACTCATAGAGAGGGTAACTCTATCTCGAGGGGGAGTACCGCTTCTGTGCCGAATACCAATGCATACGGCGTTGTGTTTATGGCCGTTTTGGACGTAGTTCGATATGCCCAGAAAGCTTCATGCAGTCTCTCGTACCAGTCCTTCTTATTTCGAGACACCGTCTTTTTCACGATCTTCGTCAAGGTCTTGTTAAAAGCCTCAGCTAGACCGTTAGCTCGGGGATTATAGACCGAAGAGTATCTCCAGTCTATATTATGCTGCTGTGCAAAGCGACTGATCTTGTGGCTTCTGTAGGATGACCCGTTATCGGAGATAATCCGTCGCGGAGTGCCAAACCGGTAAATGACGTGTGTCTTGAAGAAATGGAGGATATTCTCCGTCTTCACTTCTCTTAGTGGTACTGCTTCTGCCCACGTAGAGAAGTAGTAGGTTGTTGCCGGTATGAACCGATGTCCTCTGGACGATATTGGTTTGATGGGCCCGATTATGTCGGTTCTCCACATTTCGAATGGCCAACTAGCCACCGTTGGATGTAACGGGTTTGGATGCTGGTGGATAAAGTCCCCGTGAATCTGGCACGAGTGGCATTGCTTCGCGTATTCAAGGAAGTCATGGATCATCGTGAGCGAATAATAACTCATTCGTTTAATCTTCAATTTCATCTTCGTTCCGGCTTGGTGAGAACCGCAGAGTCCGTCGTGAATTTCTTGGACGACTCTCCTTGCCTCTTCAGGTCCCAAACATCTTAGCCACAGAGAATCAAATGATCTCTTATACAGCGTATCATTGACGAAGGCAAAAGATAGAGCTCGTTTCATGAGCTGATGTCTTGAGGACGCATTTTCAGGTGTTCGACGGGATTTGAAGTAGTCTATAAAGACTTCTCTCCAATCCTCAGCCTTTTCCTGGTCTTTTATTTGCAGGGCCGTTTGCTCGGTCGATCCCTTTTCTTCGGACGACTCCGGAGATATTTCTGTCGGTGCAAGAACCCGACGGCTTTGCACAACGATCTTCACGTCATCGAGGTTATCTTCGGCCAGTTCTTTAGCGAGCTTGGCTAATGCATCCACCTTGCTATTTTCTACACGCGGTATGCTTTCCAGGGTGTAGTACGGAATTTGAGTCAGCAGTTGCTGCACTCTCTCGCCGTATTTCACCAACTCTGGTTTGCACGTTTGATAGTCGCCATTTACTTGACTAATGACCAGCTGGGAGTCTCCGTATATGAGGAGGTTTTCAATTCCCATGTCGACAGCGATCTCAAGACCTGCTATCAAAGCTTCATATTCTGCTTCATTGTTCGTCCTCGGCTCTGTTAAGGAGAAGGCAAAGTGCATTATTCCTCCTTGTGGAGTTACGAAGATGAGGCATATCCCAGATTTGATTATGGGGGTGCTTTGTTTGCGCTTCTTCATAGAAGATGCTCCATCGAAATAGAGTTCCCACCGGGTATCATTCTCTCTACTTTTACCGTCGATCGTGTCAAACGCGTGCTCGTCGGCAGTTCGCAGTTCAAAGAAGAATCGGCAGGTATTGGGTGTTCAGCGAGGAAGTCAGCGATGGCTTGGCCTTTCACTGCCCTGAGGGGACGATAAGTTATCGATAACTCCATCAAGAGCAGGGCCCATTTAGCGAGTCGTCCTGTTAGTATGGCTTTTAACATCAAGTATTTGAGAGGATCCACCTTTGATATGAGATGGACCTTATGTGCCAACGCATAGTGCCGGAGCTTCGTTATCGCAAAGATTAACGCTAAGCAGTGTTTTTCAATGGGCGAGTAATTGTTTTCTGCCCCCATGAGGACTCGACTCAAATAGTATTGGTCGTTCTCCTTCCCTTGGTCGTTCTCTTATGCCCACAGCACGCCTAAAGAACCTTCAAGGGCAGTCGTATAGAGAATGAGGGGCTTTCCTTTGACGAGAGCGGTCAGCACCAGAGGATTCTGCAAGTATTGCTTGATTTCATCCAGTGCGCTTTGGCATTTGCGATCCCAGACGAATGGGGTTCCCTTCTTCATCAGGTGACTGTAGGGGCGGCATTTGCCTGAGAGATTGGTTATAAATCGCCGGATATATGCGAGCTTTCCTTGGAAAGACCGCAGTTGTTTGAGAGTCCTTGGCGGGGGTATTTCCATAATCGTCTTGATCTTTGACGGGTCTATCTCGATGCCTCGGTGTCGGACGACGAATCCTAGGAACTTGCCCGAGGAAACTCCGAACGCGCATTTGAAAGGGTTCATCTTCAAGTTGTATTTTCAAAGGCGTTAGAACACTATTTTTAGATGCTCTCAATGTTCCTCGTGCGATTTGCTTTTCACTACAAGGTCGTCAATATAGCATTCGACGATTTCATGTATGAGGTCATCGAAGATCTTTGTCATGGCTCTCTGATAGGTGGCACCAGCGTTCTTTAGACCAAAGGGCATCACCTTGTAGCAGAATATGCCCAAAGGGGTCCGGAAAGCGGTATACTTCTGGTCCTCGGGATGCATTTTTATCTGATTGTATCCGGACGAGCCGTCTATGAAGGAAAAAACTTCGTGAGTGGACGTATTATCTATCATCAGCTCAGTGACCGGTACTGGAAAGTCGTCTTTCGGGCAAGCTTTGTTGAGATCCCGAAAGTCCACACATATATGAACCGTCCCATTTTTCTTCATCACCGGAACGATGTTGGCAATCCAGTCAAGATACTGAACCTCTTGGATAAAGCCGGAATCGATTAGCTTCTTAACCTCGGCATTGATGCTCATCTCAAGCTCGAGCCGCATTCTTCTCAGTGATTGTTTGATCGGCTTGATGTCTGGAGATATCGCCAGTTTGTGCACATCAATCTCTGGATCTAATCCCGGCATCTCGGAATAGTTCCATGTGAAGCAATATTTATATTGTATGAGCACGTCTTTTAGCATAGCCACCCTTTCTTCAGACAATAGCCCACTGACGAATGTCGGACGCGGGTCGTTTGCCGTCCCCAAGTCAATTATTTGGGGTTATCTGTAGTAGTATGTATTCTATCTTCCAGCTCTCTTGGTGCCGGTGGAAACTCTGAGATCACCTCGTCGTCATCGTTTTCGAAGCACCAGGGAAGGTCATCTATATTCTCGGATTCTTCTTCTGACAGCGTTATCACATGACAGGTACGAGATCGCTTCCAAAACTGACATTGATCCGGCCTTACTCTCGCAGCTTTGGGTCCATGCTTCTGCGATGGGGTTACCTCCAACTGCTAGATAAAGCGAACTTGCCTTGCTGATACTGGTCTTCTACCCAGTCTTTGAATGTAAAGCAGTCTACGAGGGGATGTCCTATTGCCCGGTGATATGAGCAATAGTCTGGGTGAGAGACCTCGTTTGCTTGCTCGGGATGCTTGGACTCCGGAAGTGTCATCATCTGATGTTTTATAACAAGATCGAATATCTTATGTGTCTTGTCTTGGGGAAAAGTGTACGCTCAACCCATCTTCTTTATAAGAACAAATCCTAGTTGCTCGATTCTTGATCACGTGGCTTCTTGGTCCCGCTTCGTCGCTGTCGAACGCTTTTTCTGTTCTTGGGTTTATTTCTGCCTCCACGTCGGGCCTTTTGCATGACGGGCTGGCGACGAAGGGCATCGTCACTTTCTGCAACCTGCTGAAGGAGGCGCTGCGTTCTGGCTTTCTCATAGATGGCCATTTCGCGATTATGGTCGTCTCGAACCTTTTGACCCGCTTCTCTTATAAGCTTTTTGTTCTTCGAACGACGTGCTTGGCATTTTTATGACGGGAGCTCATTTTGGTTCAGGGTTAGTATCTTCCCACAGAGCATCTCCTTCTTCATCGAAGTCATGTATGACATAGCAGCAGCGGAATCGCTCCTGTTTCTGGGATTGAACATATCCAAGCCCGATCATTTCCATTCTCCCGTTGGGCAACTTCCACTGAGTTCCGGGGACGTTCCAGATCCTGTTATAGAACTGGGCTTGTCGAGCAGTCTGTTTGAAGGGTACGCCTTGGCACCTCAACAGTCTTTTTAATCCGTCTGTGTAGTATCTGGGCAAACGGATGGGATGGAGCCTGTCAAGCGTAGAATCCGCACCATGCCAAATTTCTTTCTCCACTTTGGTTTTCGTGGATCAATAAAAGAGGATTGCCTTTTCATCTTTTAGCTTGAGAGGGACGTAGAACGTCTACAGTTCCTGCACACTATAGGTACCAAGAACGTCGAGGTCTTTATAATGCTCTTGCGGAACCATGGCAACCTTCAAACTTTGATCTTCATCAGCGAAGGCTTGTATCGATGGCCGAGCAGAGAATACGACATTGACCTCATCTTCTGGGTCACTGCCGAAGACCAGAATAGGGGTGGACGGTCCCGGCTTGTTGCGTTGGGGCGGCCCTGAATTAATTATTTCTTCTCCCTCCTCGGTATCGCTCCCGAAGACCGGAATGGTGGTGATAACTTTTTGTTTGTCCTCCGGTTTGCGACAACTTTCTGTGTCTTCGAAATCTGGCAGGAAGTACTTGGCATCCTTATATTTGCGGACTTCGTTCATGGAGAATGGGTTTAGTTCCCTTGTCACAGTGTACTCAAGACTATCTTTGAAGTACTTCATACACTGATGTCGTATAGAATGGATAATGTTGTACTCGTGCAACCAAGGCCGGCCGAGCAAAGCGTTATAGCAAGTCTTGGCGTCAATGACATGAAACTTGATGTCCGTGACTAGCAACCCAAAGCGTAATGTCAATATAACAGACCCGAGTGTCCGTGATGACTGGGAGTCAAACCCGAAGATAGTGATCTTATCCTGGGCGAGGTGTTAAACGCTCATGCAGATCTCCTTCAACACTCTTCCATTGAGGAGGTTAACGGAGGACCCATTGTCAACCAGGATTTTGCCTATCTTAATGTCATGACAGTATCCAGAGACATAAAGGGGACGGTTATGCTCACACGTCCCGAGGAGGAGATCTTCATCGCCTAAGGTGATATCGGCTGTGTGCACTTCTTCTAGCTCTTCCTTCATCTTTTCTTCGGCGAGGAAAGCTTGGAATTGTTCGGGCTCTTGTAACGCCTTGATCAGAGAATCTCTCGCTTCTTTTGATAACAAGAGGACATCGGGAATGCTCAGCTGCGAAGGTATCTTCCTCAAGTGTGCCAGAACGTTATAATCCACCTTGTTTTTCTTTGGCGGGTCCTTGGCTGTCAGCTCTTTGACGACTTGATCTTCTAGAGCGATGTCCTCAGGGATTTTTTCTTTTCCCTTATCTTTTATATTCGACCCACTGTTCGCGGGCCCAAGATTCTTTTCGGGCAGCGTACAATTGCGCAGCTGAATGTTCTTACAGGTCTTCATTTCTTCCGTTTCGGATGTGGTTTCTTTGAAGAGAGGGCCAAGAGCTATTTCTTCATCAGAATCGCTCCCGAAGGTAAGAACTTGTGATCCCCCAGCGTTGACCATGTGACAGTTGCCGGTAGTTCTTATACTCTCCTCGGTCGTATTTCTTTGCTCCCGACGAGTTTTGCGTTTCATCCATTTAAAATGTTGTCGGTGAGCAACATATCCCTGCCACCAGCTTTTAAAAGCGTTGCACTCCTCGGTGGGGTGCGCAATCTTTCGATGATATAAGCAGTAGCATGATGTATACCCGCTTCATCAGGAGTGTTTTCTTCGGAGGGTGGCAGCTTCATTCCTATCGATATTGCCTTGGTGAACCTTTTCCTCATCTTGAACCTGCTTTTATTTGCGGTGGAATTGCCTTGAGATGGTGATAGTGTTTCAACCCTTTCGTCTAGTCATCGGCGTTTGGCCTTTTCAAATATGGCCATCTCGCGCTCCCGATCAGCTTTGCTTTTCAAAAGAGCTTCGTCCAGGAATGCGTCAATCGTTTCGTCTGATGGCCCTAGAAGTTCCGGCTCAGGATCTGCCCCCAGTTTCTCTGCATAAGGAGCTTCTTCATCATTTATTGACGAGTGAAAAATCACATGGCAACTTGCCACATAATCCTCAGATTCATCCGACGAGTCTTCTCCATTGTCGTCATTTCCGTTCTCAAGGATGTGACTGAGAAACTCTTGAAGTGTGACTGGGGTTCGCGTCTTTTGGTTATATTCTTCCAGCGCGTCGATATGTTTTTGCAGGTCCGAGCACTTGTCACCAGGCTTCACGGGCTTTTTGGTCTTCTTTTTCTTTTTCGAAGACTTCGACGGCTGGGTGTGGGCGCTTTGATTATCAGCACCAATTTTTGGAGTTGGACGCGGTTTCAGCATTCCCTCGATGATCTCAGGTTCCAGTGGATTTTTCCACCTGATCGCCGGGCATGTTTGGAGATCTTTCAGCATGATTTTTGTTTTGGCTGAAAGAGTGACCTCCCATGGAGCTTCTTCTACAAAAGAGCATGATGCCCCCGGTGTGTCCGTCTTTTTGAGAGCGTGCGGTTGCGGCGGGCTTACTTTCCAATTCTCGGATAGTGTGAACTTGCCCTGTTGGTATTGGTCTTCGATCCAGCCTTTAAATACGAAGCAATCTTCGATTGGATGGCTTACCGCTTGATGGTAGGGGCAATAATTGGGACCATTAGCCTCACCGGGTTGCAATGGGCGTTTTGGATTCGACAAATTAATGAGCCTGTAGCGCACAGCTAGCTCAAACAACCTCCTCGTTTTGTCCCAGGGGAACGAATAAGAGCGCTTTATTTTCTCATTATAGTATCGCCATCTCTCGTCTAGTCGATCCGTTAATTTTGGACCACTGGGCTGCTGTTGAGCATTAGCGACGAAAGTCGCTTTCCCTTTCCCTTTTTCATTCCGCGGCTCCGGCTTCGAAGAGGAAGGCATGTGGCCCATCTGGTCCATTTTGGCCAGCTTATCAATCAAGGACTGGAAAGTGGTCGGCTTGAAAAACATCATAAATTGGGAGATGGTCGCCTGTGGATCTAGAGTACCCACGAACATGCCCACTGCAGGCACTTCCTCGATACGCTGCTCACACCTTGACCATAGATTCCGCCATCGTATTGCGTATTGCACCCACGTTTCACCTGGCTTCACCCTGGCGTTAATCAATGCTGTGATCGGGGTGCGCTCGCTAGCATTTGTGAAACGCTGGGTAAACAGCAGCTCCATTTCTGCAAATGTCTTGACAGAGTCGTTTGGAAGTTCAGAGTACCATTCGAACGCCGTCTCCGATAAGCTGCCGACAAATTGGCGGAGCAGAAGTTTATCATCACCTCCAGTGTTGCCGCACAAGGCTCTGAATTGAGCGATGTGTTGATGCGGATTTCCCGTCCTCTTATATACATGGAATTTGGGGATCGTGTATCCTGGCGGATACTTGATCTGATCATACCATCCTGGATATGGTCGTCCAGTCTTAACAATCTGCCCAGCCATTTCGTTCCCATGATGAGCCCGTATTTGCTGAGTGATGTAATCATCCAGAGCGACCTTAGAGATGGTCTCCTCCTTGGCTGCTGAAAGAGCCAGAGGAGGGTTCGATGTCTCCCCTCTGTCGTCTTCAATGATAATCGAGGGGTCTTCAGCTGGAGGTTCCGGCTGTAACATCATCCCGGCCATGTCTTGGAACAAAAGAGCCATTCGTTTTATGTTGGCCGCCTGTTCCACGGCCTCTTTTTCTTTCCTCTCGAGCATTCTTCGGAGGAAATCAGCATCAGTTTCTTGTTCCCGACGCTGCTCTAAGGTCTCTGGATTTTCTTTTGGCCCAGTAAGTGCGGCCATTGCAGTCAGCATCTCCCAATGTTTTTGCTGCTGTTGTTCCTGAGCCTTTGTTATCGATCGGGTAAGCGGTCGATGACCCGTAGAAGCACGGCTTTCCTCTTTTCCGAAAGCCATATAAACGGTATGTGTTACCATGCCCCCAGACTTAGGGCGTTTAGAATTAGCATCTTTGCGGTTTGCCGCGGTCACAGGGGCTTTCTCCGGCCTCCTTCATTTGTGAGCGGTTGACGTTGAGGGAGCTGTTGCAGCGGGCACCCAGACGGATGACATCTTCTGTGGTACCACGGGATGGCTCTTTTCTTACCGAGCTTTAATCTTCTTTTATTGGCGAGAGTAATCCTGGTCAATCACCGATTCTTGGACCTGTCGCTAGACTTTGTAAATTTTGGAGGATAGCCGCTGAGGAGGCTGATCCGGCTTCTTTTCTGTAGTATTCTCCACAGGTGGAGAAGATCTCTTCAGCACTGCAGTTGGAGAGTTTTTGAGTACCCTCCTTAGCGGTTCAAAGCTGTTCCCAGTTAGAATAGCAGCATTGACTTCCACCATTAGAGCTGGCGGAGTCAGTCCGGAAGGGGAGTTGCCCTCAGCCTTCCTTACTCGGCGACGGCGAGCATGTCATGCGAATGGGATTGTCTTAGCTGTAGGGGTGACTTCGTCATACCCCCTATTTTGGCGAAGGGTTGTCGCCGGCGTCAGCCTCTTAAAGACCGATGTCCGTTGAGAAGCGATGTCCAATCTGTGAAAGACAGACCTCTGGGTAGAGGAAGCAGCTTTGGGGACTTCGCCTGGAGCAGGAGCCGGAATGGCCAGCCTTGTGAAGACTTACTTCTTGGCAGAAGAAGTCTCTCCGATGATTTCGTCCGCTTGAGCCGGGATGGCTATCCGCTTAGGGATGGCTGCTTCAGGTATCGCAGGCTTGTTGGCGTTTTGGCCCAGTCTGTTGAAAACTGAGGCAGTGGAGTTGGGAGACCCGTTGAGAGGGGCCGCGGCAGTGGTAAGTCGATCAAAGACCGACTTCTTTAGGGCTTCTTGCGACAGCAGTGGGGTATTGAAGCTCATCAGTGGGATCATGGTCCCAAAGAACGGCCCAGTGGTGGCCTGAGTTACTTGCTCCACTGGCATCTTGAACAGGGAGGCCGCTTGGGGCCCGCAGGTTACATCTCCCGATGAGGTGGAACGAGAGTTGCAATTGCAGCTGGAGCGGTTAAAGGCCATTTTTTTTTCTGCACGGGAGCAAAACCAAATCTTAGTACCTCGAACCCAAGGGCAACCATATCAAACCGCAATTCGTTCGCGAACTCGACACACAAAGTGTGGAGTGGAAAGAGGAAGAGGTCCCACCGGGCGTGCCAGAATTTGTTCCCCGCCGAACACAGAGACGCGGCCGCGTAGGTCCGTCTTTACTGAATTCGAGGCAGATGCTAATTGGTGCTATTCGTCAACCTCTCCGAAGATGCCAAGTTGATTTATGGTATCATGTATCGAAGGTTTAAACGGATGCGGCCGATATAGCAGACTTCGTCAGATTACCCCTCGTTTGAGGGGGTTTTGATTGTGGGGACGCTCTTCCCTGGAGGCGCAAGCCCCTGCAGTTAATTACGCTACCGCATCACGATAACCACTTTCTCCTTCTCCAGATGGTCACTTCATGTCGTGGGTGTTTATTTTGTTTTTGGTTGCCCGTGGATTGTATACAGAGACTAATTTATGTTGTCTCCCGTAGGGCGTGGATTAGTCAAAATCTGTATTCTCTTAGATTTGGGTTTGGACGTTGGGTTTAAGGATACGTTAGTCTCATTTGAGACTAAGATCAATTTAAACGTTTGTTAAGAATACGTTAATCTAATTTTTAGACTAAAATCTACTCAACGGGATCGTTTAGATCCAACAAAAGAGCATTTGGGCTCTATTGTTTAGTTTAGGGACATTGCGGTCGATTAGTTTAAAGACATTACGGTCCATTGTTAGTTTAAGGACATTATGGTCCAATATTAGTTTAAGGACATTACGGTCCGAGGTTAACGACATCATAGTCCGTGGGTTTAAAGGGACCCCACAGTCCGAGGTTAAGGACATCATAATCCGTAGGTTTAAAGGGACCCAACAGTCCGAGGTTAAGGACATCATAGACCCGTCACCTCTCCGAAGACGTTGAAGGATTGCAACGACATATATCAGAGGGGTTCAAAGATGTGCCCTTGAACCAATTTTGGTTGGTAGATCTGTAGTCCAATTGGAACTAAGATCTGTTAAAAGATTTATGAGCATATGGGCTCAATTAATCTGAGTTGAGGACTTATGGCCAATCTTGGGCTAAGTCCAATCAAGTTAAAATGTTTAACATTTATTTTGGGCTGTTGAACATTTATTTGGGCTTGGCCCCTTTTAACAATGCTAAGCATTGATTTGAGTTCTGACAGTATTTCTGTCTTTTGTTGAATGCTGAGCATTCATCATAACTCTGGGGCTTATTAAAGAACAATTTATGTTCTATCAGCGCACACGTGAGGAGCACATGTTGCGCTTGGCACTTTACGCCAGTTAAAGAGCGCAGTGCGCTTCTGCCGAGTAGCGCACACGTGAGGGACACGTGTCGCACTTGGCGCTAGCGCTAGTTAATGAGCGCAGAGCGCTAGTTTATGAGCGTATTGCGCTGATTTATGAGTGCAGATCGCTATTTGTTCAATTGCGCACACGTAGTGCGCTTGGCGCTGAGCGCCAGTCCATGAGCGCAAAGCGCTAGTTCAAGAGCGCAAAGCGCTAACTGTTGAGTGGCGCACACGTGAGTGACAGGTGGTGCGCTTGGCGCTGAGCTCTAGTCCAAGAACGCAGAAGCGCATTTGATCAATTTTATGATCTGGAAAATAAATTCTCCCTTAGAAGAGATTTTGTCTCAAGATCCTAAGAACAAAAGTTCTTACTTTATAGGAGATGTTTCAATCTCTTGTATTGATGAAAGGCTTTGCCTTTATGGATCTATGATTCTTAAGAGAATTGAATTATTCTCTCCCCCTTTATTTTATAATGAGATGTTCATGATCTCTTTTGTAAAAGACAATTTGTCTTATAGATCTATGATCTGTGAGAAGAATTATGTGCTTCTTTTTTTTTATAATGAGATCTTTTGATCTTTCTCTGAAAAACCTTGGTCTTATAGATCTATGATCTTTAAAGAAGTGAATTCTTCTTTTTAATTATGAGATGATTTCATCTCTCTGTTCATTTTTTACCTTGAAGAAACTCTTCTTTCTCTGAGAGCTTGGCTCTTCTTTCTGAGATTTCTCAAAGCTTATGGGGGGTTCCTCTCTATTCTTCTGTATATATTGAGAATTGAAGTCTTGGGGCTTTTATATAGGGCAAGCTGATTTGTTCAATCAGTTAAGGAGATCTTTTCTCCAATTGATTTGGGGAATTTCCCATCGTCGGATCTTTGATCCAAGGGCTTCTAATTTACAGAAGGCGATCTTCTTGTTTTTAACAAGATTGGAAAATCTTTGCATACAGAATTTATTCTGTATTTTGATGATTTTTAATCACCATTGGATCATTGATCCAACGGTACTCTGATTTACAGAGCACAATTTTGTTGTTTGGAAAGATTTTGAGGAATCTTTCCTTAACAGAATTTAATTCTGATTAATTAATGATTTATCATTATTATTGGATCTCTGATCTGACGGTGGGGAGCTTTTAGTTCCAGTGCTAGCACACCCGTGCTTTGCACGTGGTGCGCTGCTTAGAGCGCAGCGCACCTAGCGTCAGCGCACACATGCTTTGCACGTGGTGCGTTATTTAGGGTGCAGCGCACTTAGCGCTAGCGCATCCGTGCTTTACATGTGGTGCGATACTTAGAGCGCAGCGCACCTAGCACTAGCGCACATGTGTTTTGCACGTGGTGCGCCACTGAGGGTGCAGCGCACTTGGCGCTGCTTCTGAAGTGTTGTTTCATTTCAAAATTTAAATTTTGAACAGAGCTTTGCTCTGATTGGGGGAAACAGAGAGGCGACAAGAATTTTTTTAAAAAGGAATAAGAGGTCTAAATGAAAACATGCTGATCTCCGAACAATCATATGGTTCTTACACCAGTGCTTCTTTAATAATTAAAGACACATAAAATAACAACTAAAGTCTGTTCGTGGTATTTATCCCAAAAACGATGAAAGCTCACGGTATTTAGTGTAATTTACTTTATAGGAATTATATCTATTGTTGAAGGGTATCTTTCCCTTCTATATGCCCTTAAAAATACTAGAAATTCATAAATAATTTTTAGTCTTTTAAAACTATGATATTATAACAAGATTTTTTTTTGAGCAAAACGAAAGCTTGAAAAGCCCCCACGTTTCATTAAAAGAGAATTTAATGAAACTACAAGCTAAGAAAGAAAGACATAAATCCAAACAAACCAACGAGTACAAACATGGGGAACAGACCTCGTACAAACCAGCATCCCGAGTGAAACATTTCAGAACAATTTTAAATGTTATTTTAGAATTTTAAATAATAATAAAAGGGTTTTATTAAAATTATGGTATTTATTTGCAGAAGGTATTTAGTTGTAAAAGTGAGTGATTGGTATTTGTTAGATTTATATTAAACCTTCACCCACATCATACCATATCATGCATATGATGGCTACACCTCCTCCTTTCTCTACACCTCCTTCTTCCTCTCATAATTCATATGTTCATTTCACTTCCAAACTGAGCAAATCAACTCCCCCTAATTCTCACCTCAAGCTTTAGCCACCCTTCACCAAGTCATTATGAGTTTTGATGATTTCTTCATTTAAAGTGTTCAAGACCTTAAGACTTGGCTACTATCTTTCCAAGATCTCCTCATAGAGCTTGAATCCCTCTACAATCTTCTTTTAAGAGGTAAAAATCTCTTTTTTTTTAATCATGTTTACCAAATTTATCTAGTGTATGAAGTTGTTGTATGGTATTAAGATTTCAAAAAAGTAGGATTTTTGTAAGGTTTTAGTATTCAAATCAATTCTGGAATATATTAGGATCTTTATAAAATATTCAGAGTATAGATTTGATCTATTAGGATCATCAGAAGACACCCACTGAAGTACAAACCCCAGACTCCTTAGACAGGCCGCAAATTGCGGCCAAAAGGATTTTTTTGGCGGTCAAGGTGATGAGTTAGGGTTTGGGTTTTGGTCTAATGCATGATCTTTTGATAATTAAACCCCTTTGATACTTTGTTTTCCTCCAGATGCCTCAAGGCAAAATCTAGAAGTATTTTAGTGTGGTTTTGGCAAGGTTTTAAGGTTTTTAAACTTGCGTATTCGTATTTATAATTGTTGTTTCAGTTGATTTGGTTGAACTGCGATGCCGGGAGAGTAATTTCTTATTGTTAGAACTCGCCTAGCTCTTGTTGGTCATAGGTTCTAATCTATGGACATTTACTTGATATATCGGTTCCGATTTGGTTTCTTATGTGCGTTGTGTGGTTATATGAATGCTCATTGTTGAGACCTCCGAGGCGGCAAAGATGCGCAAGGCAGTTGTAGAATACTACTAGCACGATCGCATACTGGAGAAGATTATATCTACGAATGGGGAATCGGATGGATGGCGTATAGCATCCCCGTGAAATATATTGTTTATTATATCATTGAATGTGCTTAGGATACATGCCATGTATGTTTAGATTTGTCTGATATGTAGTGTACTCCGTTAGTATCATTTAGTAGACTTGTAATAGAAACACTTTGTAGAACACAAGCACAAATACTAATGATTTCCATGTTGCACAATCACAAACTCGCATGTTACACTACACATCATTAGTACTGTTATGCCACATAGAACTTCCATGCTTACATATCATAGCAGAATTGACATTATAGTAGGATTATATTGTTTTACGATTTATATCAGGTGCGCGTACGAGACTGGATGTATGTACTATTGTTGGGCGAGTACGCGACTGGAGATCTAAACTGGTCGTCATATGTGTACATGACATGAGATGTCCATACCGAGCATTGTGCGGGTGTGTTGACGGGAGGTCCACATCGGCCGCTGGGTGCGTACGTACACTTAATGTCCGTACGAGTTACTATGTGTATGCGTAGACTTGAAGTCCACACAACTATTGATGTGTGTTAGGTACATAGATTAGATATCTGTACCGATCATTATTAGTATATAATAACATATCTAATGGCCATCGCACGATGCGAGATTTCCATACTGGATGACATGATGATGATTAGCCGAATACGGTTTTATTGGCTTTAACTCGTAGAGTCTTATATTACCCCGATTGGGAGATGATAATATTCGGAGTCTAATCACTAATTTCACCACGACGACTCGTTTCATATTTTCAAAAGACATAATAAGGATGTGTTGTTAGATTTAAAAAGGGCATTTACATATTTTACAAACTACGTAGCCTCCTTATTTACAACCAACGTTTCGTTTTACTTTACAAATGTATGTGTGTGCGTGTATATGTGTGTGTGTGTGTGTGTGGTTACTTGCAATATATATCTATTTACTGTTCGTTTACGCTACGCTTACTATACATGTTATTCGCTCGCGCGTTATTCATTTTATCAGATATACTACGCTTACATCATCGTTCGTGTTATTATTATTATATTCGTTATTGCTGTTATATATTACCCGTCGGTGCTATAATTAGTTCGCACAGACTAAAGGGTACGAGGATATGATGTGATATGATATCAATCCTAGGAGATTGAATATATATATATATATATATATGGAAAGAATATAAGAAAGAGGATTATGATTCGGACACGATGGATATAGCCGGGTATCCATGATACATATTGACTGTGATCAACCCATGAGAGATTGAGGTAGGGAGACATAGGATGTCGCCTGGTGATATATGTGTGATCAATCCATGAGTGATTGAGGGTAGCTGACACATGATGTCTCTACGGATATGTGAGGGATCAATATAGATACCCTACACTGAGATGGATATATTATATATATGTGAGGGATCGATATAGATGCCCTGCACTGAGAAGATATATTATGTTGTATATATAGTAGCCGAACAATACGGGTCCACGAGACAGTACTTGATTATTATTTCTTACATCGATGTATATTGAAGAGGGTTTTATAAAGAGTTATAGTCTCATATTTTCCACGTGCCTATGTTTGGCATAGAAACTTTCAAAAGAAAACCCCTTCTAAATCATTTTCAAATAAACAAAAGCGGGACATATACTTAAATGAAACACATATTTTCTTCACACATCAACGTCTGCTATTAGTGTCATGATATAGACATCATACGGCTATTTTGAAAAGAGTTAACATGCATACATCTTTCGGCTTCTTTTATAAGATTGCATATGAATGTGTGCTATATGTATTATAACTTTGCTTATATTTATGTTTGATCATGTGCTATAAATATTGCACTACGGATACAATGATCGTGATTTGACGCCGGTATATTTGTACGCAATGAGTTACCGTTTATTGATGATGATGAATCATCACATTGCATAGTATTGCATTTATTTCCGTGGCTCACATGCTTTCAGATTCTTGTGATTATGTTATGTCTGTACCGGGCTGGATGTTCTTTATTTGATGTTGACATGGTAAGGGCTTATCATCATATATCTCATTGCTCGAACTCTAGTTTCGATGCATGCTATTTTCCCCTCCTTGATGTTCACATTTATCTTTTTATATGTTTCACCGCTTATCCATGCAATTTTTAGCTCATTATATAATACTATTCATATGTTGGCAACTCACCCCCGTTGTGCCGTGATTCTGTGCAGGTTTGGCCGCTTGGATCAGTTGTGGCTAGTTTGGTACATCTTCTGTCTTGTGGGCATGGTTGTGCATATTTTGAATGGTGAGTTATTTTTGTATCGGCATTTGCCTTGTACCTATTTGTATCTAGAAGTACTCCATTAAAGACCAAATTTAGTAATTTGTCGTGACCTTAGTTGTTGTTGTTTTAGCCGGACTCGTTTGGAGTCGACTTGATATATATTTATTCGGTTTACTTTCCGCATTTTGATCCTTCGCCTGAGACATCGTGTGTATATTTATATTGTGTGGTTGTGGATCCGCCATTGGGCTTTGATTTTGCTCCCATGTTGGGGATGCTTTATTATTATGTTCATTGTACCCATTTTTATCAAAATTTACAAAGAAGGTGTTGCCTGTTTTTTTAAACGATAGTAATGTTTTCAAACTAAACTTGATCTCATGTTAGTAAAATCTTTTCAAAAACTTCACCTCCACTATTTCTTGTAAAAAATGATTTAGATTCCTAGTTTTTGGCTTACTTGGGTTAATGTGGGGTCTTAAGACTTCACATGATTCAAGTGCAAGTCATGTGTCATTTTCGGGTCATGAAAAAATTGGTATCAGAGCACTGGGTTTTATCATTGTCGAGTCTAGGTTTAATCATATGGGGTCTAGGTTGTAACTTTTTGAAACTTAGGCCTAACGTTGCAGAACTCAGACTTGACTTTGGGGTGTTAGACCCGAACTTCGTTTTCTTTTGTTAAGTTTAGGTTTGAACATGCGGAGTCTAGGGTATGATCTTTCGAGATATAGACTTGACCTTACGGAACTTAGACTTAACATTGGGGGTCTTAAACCCGACCTTTCGACTTATAGGCTACCCTTGGTATGATGGAGTAGGTAGCTTAAGTAGAGTTGCGTACTGTAGGTATGCTCCATGGCATATTTACGATACGACACTCCTCTTAAGTAACCTTCAGAATTATTCCAAATTCTTTCATAATTCTCTTTGCTTCCTTCTGAGTTAGTAGCATTGCATTGCTTTTCCATTGTGATTTGGAAACCGACCCTTAGTTGTTTCCATGCTGCCTGGGACTACATGAGCCGAGTGAGCTGCAGTTCATGAGGAGATCAGGGTAGGCTCGTCTGAGGAAAGGACTGACCAAGATGGTTCACCGGTAACAGTGGAACAAGTTGATCCTCCGTATTCAGATAGGATTTCTCGTTTGGAGACGAGTTTTCAGGATCCACATCAATTGATTGGGTCTTTAGCTGTGACTACTCGGACCAAGAGACCTGTCATTGCCCAGCCAGCTCCAGAAATTTTGATACAGTACGGTGCTCAGAGATCAGTTATACCTCCGGTGATTGAGATGATAGATGTGTCTCTTCCAGAATTTATGAGGATGAGGCTTCCGATGTTTACTGGCATGGATGCGTTAGAGGATCCGCTATCGTTCCTCGATAGAATGGCGAGGATATTTCGTTTGATGAGATGCTCTGATGCGAGATCAGTGGAGTTAGCCAGCTTTTGTTTAGAGGGTCTTGCTCAGACCTGGTATGATTCAATCGAGAGAGGACGAGCAGTAAGTCTTCCTCCTATGACTTGGGACAAATTTTCCAAGGTTTTCTTGACCCGATACCTACCCCAGAGTGGCAAAGACATCCGGGCGTGTAGTTTAGAGTCTTTGCTCAAGACTCTGGACATGACGGTAGCCGAGTATGACCTTCAGTTCACCCAGTTACCGCAATATGCTCCTTATTTGGTTCCTATGGAAGAGATCCGGATTAAGAGATTCGTGCGCGGACTTGATGTGCAGCTGTTTTTATCCGTTGGTACCCAGCGTTTCAATACCTATGCAGAGGTATTGGATGCAGCCATGCAAATAGAGGAACGTTATTTTGAGATTGGAATGACTTTAGAACCGAAACGAGCTCGAGTTGAGACTGCATCTGTTGAGCAGGAGAGTGGTGACATGAGTGGATGGCCTCGAGAGCAGCCATTCGACACCGATAGGATGCAGAGGCCATTCCTGTTGTGTTTTAATTGAATAAGGCTCAGTCATAAAGTTAGGAACTGTCCTACCAGGCGTCAGAACAGGATAGCGTCCCGACGAGCTACTTCGTTTTCTTTTCCCCCCTCCACCGGTGATTACTCGGTTCCATCCAAGAATTGGATGAGTAGCGGGTATAGTGGCCCTGTGCAGAGAGGACAAGGATCCAGAGATAAAGGATGTTAAGCCGTGAGCGGTGGGCAAGCGAGAGTTCTCACTCTGACTGCTCCGGGTGCTCATGCACCTTTCAACATTGAAGCAGGTACACTTCAATGTCAATAGCTTTGATTTGTGTTTTGGGGGTGATCGGAGTACTACTCCTTGTTTGGGCTTTGATATTTTGTTGATATGGACATTACCTTTGTATTGACCTTGATATTTTGATGATCGGAGTATCGCTCTTTGTTTTCGTGCACACCAATTGCATTTGGGTGTTGTTTTGTACACACTCGATGCACTTGATATTGTTTTTGTGTACATACGTTGCATTTGATTTCGTTTTCATACATCGCACGTAGTATCATAGCTAGTGTGGTTAGCGTGGCGGGTGTTGGAGTTCCAGTTATATGGGTTTCACACGTTCATTCCATATACATACACATTACATTATGATATTTTGGTATTTCGGGTGTCGATGATTGGCACAAAATTTTGATGATATTTTATCGATGAGGGTTTCTAATTATGAGCGATCCATTAGGATGCGCTTTCTTGTGCATATGCTATTTAAACCATTATCACACATTATGTAGTATTTTGAGCTTGTGTGTGACTTTGGAGCCCCATTGATTTGATGTAATAAAATGTTTTAAGATTTGGGTTTAAATTTAAATTCGGGGACTGAATTTATTTAAGGGGGAATATTGTAACTTTTCAGAAAAAATTTAGATGTTATTTCATAATTTTAAATAATGATAAAAGGGTTTTATTAAGATTATGGTATTTATTTGTAGAAGGTATTAATTTGAAGAAGCTATTTAATTGTAAAAGAGAGTGATTGGTATTTGTTAGGTTTATATTAAACCTTCACACACATCATACCATGTCATGCATATAATGCCTACACCTCCTCCTTCTTTTCATAATTCATATGTTCATTTCACTTCTAAGCTATACATATCAACTCCCCTCAATCCTCACCTCAAACTTTAGCCACGCTTCACCAAATCACAATGAGTTTTGACGATTTCTTCATTTAAAGTATTCAAGACCTTAAGGCTTGGCTACTACCTCTCCAAGATCTCCTTATAGAGCTTGAATCCCTCTACAATCTTCTTCTAAGAGGTAAAAATCTCATTTTATCATGTTTGCCAAATTTATCTAGTGTATGAAGTAGTTTTATGGTGTCAAGATTTCAAAAAAATAGGATTTTTGTAAGGTTTTAGTATTCAAATCAATTCTGGGATATATTAGGATCTTTATAAAATATTCAGAGTATAGATTTGACCTATTGGGATCACCAGAAGACACCCACTGAAGTACAAACCCCAGACTCCTTAGACAGGCCGCAAATTGAGGCCAAAAGGATTTTTTTGGTGGCCAAAGTGATGAGTTAGGGTTTGGGTTTTGGTCTAATGCATGATCTTTTGATAATTAAGCCCCTGTAATACTTTGTTCTTCCCCAGATGCCTCAAGGCAAAATCTGGAAGTATTTTAGTGTGGTTTTGGCAAGGTTTTAAGGTTTTTAAACTTGCGTATGCGTATTTATAATTCTTGTTTCGGTTGATTTGGTTGAACTGCGATGCCAGGAGAGTAATTTCTTATTGTTAGCACTCGCCTAGCTCTTGTTGGTCATAGGTTCTAACCTATGGACATTTATTTGATATATCGGTTCCGGTTTAGTTTCTTATATGCGTTGTGTGGTTATATGAATGCTAGGTTTTTTTGAGGAGACCTCAGAGGCGGCAAAGATGAGCAAGGCAGTTGTAGAATATTACTAGCGCGATCACAAAGTATAAGTAGATTATATCTATGAGTGGGGAATCGGGTGGATGGCGTATATCACCCTCGTGAAACATACTGTTTATTATATCATTGAATGTGCTTAGGATACATGCCATGTATGTTTAGATTTATCCAATATGTAGCGTACTCCATTAGTATCGCTTAGTAGATTTGTAATAGAAACACTTGGTAGAACACAAGCACAAATACTAATGATTGCTATGTTGCACAATCACAGACTCACATGAAACACTACACAACATTAGTACTGCTATACCACATAGAACTTCCATGCTTACATATCATAGCAGAATTGACGTTATAGTCGGTTTATGTTGTTATACGATTTATATTGGGTGTGTGTATGAGACTAGATGTTCATATTTATTGTTGGGCGAGTACGCGACTGGAGGTCCGTACTGGTCACCGTGTGTGTACGTGACACGAGATGTCCGTACTGATCGTTGTGTGGGTGCATTGACGGGAGGTCCGCATCGATTGCTGGGTGCGTACATAGACTTGATGTCCGTACGAGTTGCTATGTGTGTGCGTAGACTTGAAGTTCGCACTACTATAGCTCTGTGTTGGGTACATAGATTAGAAATTCATACCGATCATTATTACTATATAATGACATATCTAATGGTCATCGTACGAGGCGAGATTTCTGTATTGGATGACATGATGATGATGATTAGCTGAATACAGTTTTATTGGATTTGACTCGTGGAGTCTTATTTTACCCCGATTGGGAGATGATAATATTCTGAGTCTAACCCCTAATTTCACCACGATGACTCGTTTTATATTTTCAAAAGAGATAATAAGGATGTGCTGTTGGATTTAAAAAGAGCATTTACATATTTTAAAAATACCGTAGCCTTTTTATTTAAAACCAATATTTCGTTATACTTTACAAATGTATATATATGGGGTTACTTGCAATATATATCTATTTACTGTTCGTTTACGCTACGCTTATCATACATATTATTCTCTTGAGCGTTATTCATTTTATCAGATATGCTACGCTTATATTATCGTTCGTGTTATTATTATTATATTCGCCGGTGCTGTTATATACTACATGTCGGTGCCATGACTAGTTCACACAGATTAAAGGGTACGAGAATATGATATGATATCAATTCTAAGAGATTGAGTATATATACATATATATATAGAAAGAGTATAAGAAAGTGGATTATGATTGTCACGCCCTGCTTTCCAAAAAGACGGAAACAGGAACGTGACAAGCTCGCGACGTATTTATTCCGAGAAGGTCTTTTATCGCAACAAATATGCTAAGCGTAATGTAAGCAGTATAATATTGATAAGCATAAACAAGTGATCATAAAATCCAACACTTTATATATTTACATTTTCAACTTTACAAAGTTTACACTAATACAAGATCACTTAAAAGAAAAGTACAATAAAGGTGCCTAAACAGTAGCATACTGGAATGAAAGGAAATAACTGCTGAAGGACTAGTAGTCGGCTTAGGTTTCAAACTGTGAGTAGTCCTCTGAAGTTGGTTCCACCTCCTCAATCTCTAGATTATCTAACGAACATTCCAAAAAAGAAGAAAGATAGGTAGAATGTCTGTCAGCGAACTTTCGCTCGCTAAGTCCCCAATAAAGATGGGTGATATATATAAATGAAATGTAAGGTGTAATGTGATATAGTATGGATGGAATGAAATATGAACAGGTATAACATGGCAATATTAAAGGAAACTATGTAAGCATGGAAATATAATATGAGCATAGCAAACAAGTATATTATGGCGTGTAGTGAAGGTATTGTGAATATGAAGTGTACTATCAATGTGTCCTACGGAAGTCTCTAAAAGGTAATCTAACTAACGTGAGTTTAAATGTGAATATCAACCAATTTCAAGAGTATTCTCAAACTCAAGAGTAGGACCCTAGGAGTAAGGAAACGCGGACCTGAGTAGTAAGTTCATGATGTACCGTTTCAGCCCGGTACCACAGCAACATTATTATACCATTTTGGCCTGGTACCATAGCGACATTAATTATACCGTTTCAGCCCGGTACCACAGCGACGTGATGGGACTCCTAAGATTCCGTTGAATTTATACTTAAACTACCCCAACACCCCGTGTATTCTAGATTACAGTTAATGTTATCAGAATTGCTCGAATCCATGAATATATCAAGTTGCAAGATTGAGTTCATGTCAAGATCAAGTGTTCATGACAAGTGTTCATGTATTCATGTCAAGTTGTATTCATGGTTCGAGTCAAGTCGGTTCAAGAGTATATATATTGGGTACAAGTATTCTTATTGGATTCGTGTATTTATGTCAAATTATATTCATGGTTCAGTCAAGTCAAGTCATGTTTGAATATTCAAGTTCAAGTTCAAGTGTGCAAGTTTCAAAATTAGGTTCGAATTTAGGTTCGAGTTCGAGTTCGAGTTTGTATTCATGTTCTAGGCATATCTTATTAATAGATTTAATCTTGTGAATTCTTGAGTTTGAAAAACATCGACAACCGCTGCACATGAACGGCAGGATTTGTGTCTTTTTCAAAAACGGTTGTCATTTGATAATTTCCATCCTAAAGTTACGATCTATATTTAGGGAGAGGCAAGTGGTGCATCATTGTCTCCGGCAACGCCGAGGCAGCTGACAAGAGAAAATGCCACTCAAACCAATCTGCGACCTAAATACTTAACCTAGACTAGTCTTTTGATTTCTAGGGTAATTTTATAAAAAGTCATTTAAAAATTCTCGAGGGTTTTTGATTCGTCCTAAAGTCTTGAATATGTTTTTAATAAGTTGATTAAAATATCAAAAAAAATGTATTATATATATGTTGGTATTTCTGTGATAAGACTTAGTTTTAAAAGTTTATGGTATTTTTATGAAAAATACCACTTTTGGAACTTGATGGTGTTTTTGTGTAACTTTAATCTCTCATTTAAAAAATGTAGTTTTTACAATTTGCTTTCATTGAAAATATAGATTTATGATTTATATAATTTTCTAACGATTTAATTTGTTTTAAAAGTCATATTTCTTTAAAATCGTATTTTATTCTTTTAAAGAACGAATTCTCCATGAGGAATTCTGCATCTCGTTCTACTATCTTAAGGACGTGTGATAACGCACACGTCCTTTAAAGGTTGTAAAGACATAATTATAGAAGTGTTAAAATAGCAATTCATAAAAAAATAGTTTTAGAAAGCGATGGTATTTTAATGAAAATTGTTTCTTTTAGATAAAATATATAACCAAAGTATCTTGCTATGAAACCATAGTATATGTGAGTGGGGGAGGTCGTTATCCTATAGATTTTCTATAGGTATAGGTTATGATAAAGATGAAAGGGTATGTGTAAAGTTCATGATATTTTCGTGTAAAGTTCGATGTATAATTATTTAACATGAAATTCTAAACACTTTAAAAATTAATGAAATGAATAATATTTTAAGGTGGCATTAGAAAGATTAGTGTGACTTAATTAGCATGATAATTGTGATAAAAAATATTTAAAAGAAATTATTAAAAACTAACTCCAGTTTTATCGATATCATTTTAAGAGTATTGGAGATGAAACGAATCGAGAGAGGAAGGGAAAGAGAAGGAGTGACTTATGGTTTTGCGCTTGATCTAGATAGAAGAAGATGAAGGAGGAGAAACAGACGACACAAGAGGAAGGACGCGAGCTTGGGACTTCTTGGCTTCAAATGGAACTTGACTTGGAACTTGGACTTGAGAATGAACTTTCGAGAAGAAGTTTAGATTAATTTCAAAAATGAGAGGAGGCTAAGATATCTTGGTATTTATAGGAAAGGAATATAGGTGTATGGTGAATTAAAAAATAATTAAAATGGATTAAAAGTGAGGTTAATGGGATCGATGAAGAGGTTACAGAGTCTCTGGATAAATTCAGAGGTTTTAAAGTATTAAAAAGAGTAATGGGGAGTCAGAGAGTCGCATGGACCCAAGACGGACCCAAACGAACACACCCAGGCTGCTACTTGCGGCCAAAGCTCGGCCCAACCTCAAGCTTTGTGCTCGAGGCTCTGGGTTTGGGTTTAGGTCAGGCTCAAGGTCCTATTTGAATGCATCTTTCCGGTTGTGACTTTTCGTAAACCCGTGTGCAGCTCATGCAAACTTTTGGGCTTCCAAAATGTTAAAAAGAAAAATAATATAAAATAATTGGGACTGATGGGATTTGAACACGCAGGCTAAAGAACGGTGGTGGAGAGTCTTAACCTGTGAGCTACAAATTGCTTCTTGCACTTATTTCACAAGAATTTTCTTATAACTCGAAATCAGAATAGATTACATTCTCTTTTATGAACTGAAATAAAAGGGATGGTATATGGGATATAGGATCGTTACAATGATTCGGACACGGTGGACATAACTTGGGATCCGTGATACATATTGACTGTAATCAATACATGAGAGATTAAGGTAGGGAGACATAGGATGTCGCCCGATGATATATGTGTGATCAATTCATGAGTGATTGAGGGTAGCTGACACATGATGTCTCTACGGATATGTGAGGGATCGATATAGATGTTCTGCACTGAGATAGATATATAATATATATGTGATGGATTGATATAGAACCTTGCACTGAGGAGATATATTATGCTGTATATATAGTAGTCGAACAAGACTGGTCCATGAGACAGTACTTGATTATTATTTCTTACATCGATGTATATTGAAGAGGGTTTTATAAAGATTTATAGTCTCATATTTTCCACGTGTCTATGATTGGCATAGAAACTTTCAAAAGAAAACCCCTTCTAAATCATTTTTAAATAAATAAGAACGGGGCGTATATTTAAATGAAACACATATTTTCTTCGCATATCAACATCCGCTACTAGTGTCGTGATATAGATATCATACGGCTATTTTGAAAAGATTTAATATACATACAACTTTCGACTATTTTTATAGGATTGCATACGGATGTATGCTATATGTATTATAGCTTCGCTTCTATTTATGTTTGGTCGTATGCTATAAATATTGCACTACAGCTACGGTGATCGTGATTTGACACCGGTATATTTGTACTCAATGAGTTGCCATTTATTGATGATGGATCATCATTACATTGCATAGTATTGCGTTTATTTCCGTGACTCGCATGCTTTTAGATACTTGTGATTATGTTACACCCGTACCGAGCTTGATGTTTTTTATTTGATGTTGACATGATAACCACACACAGATTCACATATAGGATAGCGGCACACGAGTTAGGGTTTGGGTTGTAGGTATGGTTGCGTATATTTTGAGTGGTGGGTTATTTTTATATCGGCATTTGCCTTGTACCTATTTGTATCTAGAAGTACTCCATCAAAAATTAAGTCCAGTAATTTGTCGTGACCTTAGTTGTTGTGTTAGACGGACTCGTTTGGAGTCGACTTAATGTATATTTATTCTGTATACTTTCCACATTTTGATCCTTTGCTTGAGGCGTCGTGTGTGTGTGTATTGTTGTTGTGGATCCGCCGTTGGGCGTTGATTTTGCTTCCATGTTGGGGATGCTTTATTATTATGTTCATTGTATCTATTTTTATCAAAATTTACAAAAGAGGTGTTGCCTGTTTTGTCTTGTAGGTATGGTTGCGTATATTTTGAGTGGTGGGTTATTTTTATATCGGCATTTGCCTTGTACCTATTTGTATCTAGAAGTACTCCATCAAAAATTAAGTCCAGTAATTTGTCGTGACCTTAGTTGTTGTGTTAGACGGACTCGTTTGGAGTCGACTTAATGTATATTTATTCTGTATACTTTCCGCATTTTGATCCTTTGCTTGAGGCGTCGTGTGTGTGTGTATTGTTGTTGTGGATCCGCCGTTGGGCGTTGATTTTGCTTCCATGTTGGGGATGCTTTATTATTATGTTCATTGTATCTATTTTTATCAAAATTTACAAAAGAGGTGTTGCCTGTTTTTTTAAACGATAGTAATGTTTTCAAACCAAACTTGATCTCATGTTAGTAAAACCTTTTTAAAAACTTCGCCTCCACTATTTCTTATAAAAATGGTTTAGATTCCTGGTTTTTGACTTACTTGGGTTAATTTAGGGTCTTATGGGCTTCATATGATTCAAGTGTCGGTCACGTGCCATTTCCGGGTCGTGACAACGAGAGAAGCCAAAATCATGTCCCAGCCCAGTAATCACATCTATGTCTTCACAGAAACCTGTCCACCCTCCACCTGCCCTGTCACTCTGCTCGTATCGGTACCCTCTGGGATGTGCACCCGTGCCCGCTTTCAGATACCCTCCGCTGCCGCCCCTAACCAAGAGAGAGTAACAACGTCAATCCAATTTTTGAAAATACCAGTATTTTGATACTTGTTATTAAAAATTATATCGTTACGAGTTCTCCAAATCAGCCAGCAAGTGGCTATCGCCCAAATATCCCAAAACGATCGATCTACGCTACGAATAGATTGTTCCCTCCATGTCCCCCAAAGGTCATGGAAGGAATAAGGTAATGTAAGTGTCACGCCCCGCTTCCCGGTGTATGGCGAAGGGGACCCGATGAGCTCCGCTACGTATATACTCAGAAGTACATACGCTAAGCGTAACTAAGCAATAAAAACTAAATACATAAGAGACAAGAGATAATAAAAACAGCAACTTTTATTTATTAACATTCTTTTGTACAATACATGAAAAGGAAATACAACTGAAATAAAAAGATGCATAAACAGTGGCATAACAGGAAATGAAAAGTACAGAAAGGAAAAGTGTACAATGAAACTAAAGTGCAGGGTCTTCGGCAAACTGCTCCAAGTCTTCTTGAGATGGCTCGATCTCTGCCGGGTCCAAAACACCTGACGACATTCAAAGAAGAAAGAAATAGAATGTCGTCAGCGAACAGGTCGCTCGGTAAGTCCCAAAGATAAGGGAGAAATAGACAGAGAGTAAGAGAGAGAGAGAGTAGATTTTAATGTTGTATTATAATATTGTAATGTTGTATTAACGCTGTTGTTTGTAGCCTGGTACAAAAGATGCCAGTGTATACGAGGGGAGTCCCACTTATACCGGGGACCTTGGTAACCTGTAGTACAAGGCTCCCTCGATAATACTACGGAACAACGGCATGGATGTAATTACGTCTTAAGTGACCACCTCGTGCCACCTTTGACATATTCCATACCAGTCTACCCCTTAAACCCCTTAGTGTTTTGATTGTATTGTTTGTCTTGTAAATTGTATTGATTTTATAATTGATTGACCGACCGAAATCATGATATCGGTAAACGGATATAACTGTAGAGTCATGTAAATGGAATAACTGAGAATCATGTAAAAGGAATATATCAATGGTTCGGTTCGATCAAGTTGTATAAAATGATAATTGAATTCATGGTTTCAGGTGTTCATATTGGATTGGAATATTGTAGATTATAGATTGACTTGAATCATATTCGAGTCAGATTAATCAGACTCAAACCCGAGTCAGACAATCAGGAATGTGAGTCGAAGTCTTATAAATTTTATGGTCCTTAGGATAATTTATAAAACTTGAGGGGGTTTTATATAAAAATACTTTTATATAATTTTCAAAATACACCTCAAGTATTTATTACTCGTCTTTAGAGTTGTAATGAGGGTGGATTTTATATTGTGACATTTCTAGTGAAAATATCCTAGTTTTTATAAATAAAGGTATTTATCTGTAAAATGGATTTATTTGAAGTTCATGGTATTTTAGTGTAAAATTTATTCTTGTGATTTTTTTAGAAAAAGGTGGAATGTTTATATTATAATAAAATAGATGTTTAAATGATAAATATATATATATTTATACAAAAATAATTTTAATAAATATTTTATATTCCAAAAAATCTCATTTTCTTAAGATGTCGTATTTTAAACCTTTCGAGACCGAATACTCCTTGCGGAGGTCTGAATCTCGCACTACTAAGCCCGAGGATGTGCGATAATCCGCACCATCCCAAATGGGTTCCCCAAAAATGGGTTGTAGCGGCGCCTTGCAAAGATTGTAAAATACTAAATCCTTTAGAAAACGGTTTTATAAAATAAAAGGTATTTATTTGTAAAAATGTCAATTTTCCGTATTTTAGATTCTAGGGTTTTCTAAGTCAACTAGCCTATTTCTACATAATCTAAATGACAAGTTGTTAGATACCAGTTGTTAGATACCTCAAATCGCCTCTTCACCGCTAATTGTGGCCAGATAAGTACAAATGAGGAAAGGAGGGATCCACTCACGAATCACCGTGAGTCGGGCCTTTTAAAGTTACCTTTCTCACTTGCCTAGCCTAGACACCACAAAGTCGGGTTTAGATAAACGACCGATGTCCACAACTTATCGTATTATTCTTAGTAAAAGGCATTTGTTTTAAAAGTGTATCAAAGCTAAAACTTTTAGAAATGGTTTTGATTATTAAGAATATGGTATTTAAATGGAAGTATTGTTTTATCGTATTCTAAGTTTTGATGATATCGTTTAGGGTTGTATTTGCGTGTGTGGGGAGATAGGTCATTAACTCGTGCTCTAGTTTAAATGTATAGCAAAGTTAAGAGGATTAAATGTGAAATCGAAATATTGTGGTATTTAAGTGAAAAATACGATAATTTGAGAACGCTATCATTTCATGTGATGAAACTTGTTCAAATTGTTTGTTAAATGTTTAATAGTCAACAATAAGATGTTTAAGCATGAATGTATTGGTGAGAAGTGAAATTTTATAGAAAACCAAATCAGAAATCGGATTTGTTCCGATTCCGTCGGGTTTTGTAATTTCGTATTTTAGAGAATAAGAAAGAGAGATAGAATGGGACTTACGGGTTTTGATTAAGCAAAGGAGTGAGGGGGGACTAAAGGGGTTGCCGTGGCGTTACTTCGTCGCCGGTTATTCCTCAAAACGTCGCCGGAATTTCCGCCGGAATTTCGTCGGAGCTTCGTCCCGAACTTGTTTTCAAAGTACACAACTCTTAAGAAGATTTTGAGAGAGTGGGCTCAGGATTTTGGAATGAGAGGGTAGAGGATAGGGGTGTATTTATAGGGTAGGCTAGGTGTAGGGTAGGTGAAGGGTTTTTGAATAAAAAATTGTAAAAAGTGTGAAAAATCATTAAAAATTGTAGTAAATGGGGTATATTTAACTCTCGGGAACCGATCCATTAATTTAGAGTATACAGGGGGTATGAGAAGGCGAAAAGGCGCAAAACCCTAGTTGGAGACTCGGCCGAGTCGGCGTGCCGGTGGGTGGAGGGTCTCATGGGGTAAGCACTGGTATATTTAGTTTTCTAGGTTTAGTTCAACTTTTGGGAGTTATGGTGTGTGGACTGTTGGGCTTCCAAAAGATTTAAAACAAAAACAATATAGAAATAATGTGGGGCAGGGGATTTGAGCTCTGGTGGTTTGGTTCAGTAGTGCAAAGTATTACCAATAAGCTACAAGCTCCTTCTTGTAATTATTTGTGTGAAATAATTACTTAAAGAGATATCAGCAACATTAAATACTCCAAGTATACTTTGAATTTAAATCAATTCTTTGTACTTTAAAAATGGAGTTATTTAATTACTTAAGTCTTGTGCTCAGGTAATAAATACCCCTTTATGAATTTTTGAAAAAAAAAATACTTTGAAAAATTTGTATCGGAAATTTGGGGTTGTTACATTCTACCCTTCTTATAAAAATTTCGTTCTCGAAATTTATAAAAAGAAAGTGTAACTGATTCAAGGAAATTTTTGGTGAGAGTGTGTGAAGAATGACAAAGTGATGCAAGGGTGTGAAAAAGGTTGAAGAGAATTACCAGGGTTATACTGACCAACCGTATCAGCTTCTACGGCCGCCAAATTATAAGCCTGGCGTCTCGGCACGTTCCTCCTAGCTGGAGGTATATTCCCCTGTACCCGAGGCATGTTTCTCAGTGCTTGATGGAATTGGCGATTTGGCTGAGCAGGGAATCCACGTGGAGGTGGTGCTGGGAGTGCAGGACGAGTTGCAAGAGCCTGGATAGCTGGCTGCTGCGGGTAGTTGACGGGTGTGTGTGCTGGGTTGCGTCTATAAGGACAGTTTCCAATTCTGTGATTGGACACACCACAAACCAAGCATAGGCCTTTTGCGCGCCTACAGTCCTTCTATAAGTGTCCTTCTCTCTTGCAATAAAAGCAAAAATCGGGTCTTGGCCGATCCTGGACTTCTTCCAATCTTCTGAGTTCAACAGCTGGCCTTGAAGAGGCCCCTCCTGCCATTTGAGTGGCAGGGCGTTTCACTCCTGCAGATTGAGGTCTGCCCCTTGCCTTTATCACTGCTTCATAACGGCGGGCAGCTTCCAGAGCATCCTCGTGAGTCGGAAATTTCCCTGTGGCTAGTGCAGCCTGGATTTCTGTGTCCAAACCTTGTTGAAAGCGACGAGCTCTGATCTCATCCGTCGGAATCAGGTGTGCCGCAAATCTGTTACGGTCTTGTGTTATCTGTGTATTATGTGATATCAAAAATTTGAAATACTGTGACATATCTTACCGACTGAGCATGGTGAATTCAGCGTCATACTCATCTACTGACTTGTCCCACATCGAACCTTGTTGTAGATGAATGAACTGCTGCTCCATGGCAAACCTGGCAGTCACAGGGAAGTACTTCGCGTCGAACTTCTCGCGAAAAGTCTTCCATTCAATGGGCTGATCAAGAAGGCTTTCTTCCACCTTCCACCAGTTCCGTGCATTGTCCGTGAGTTATAGCTTTGCAACTCGGACCCAAGCTATTTATGGCACTTGTGCAACTGCCAAATCATCCTCGATACTTTAAGCCCATTCCTCAGCTTCCAGTGGGCTTCCCTTTCCTGAGAACTATTTGAGATGTAAAGCTCTGAATTGCTTCACCCCAGGTGCTTCAGCCTCGGGACGGTTTAAGAGCTGTTGTTGTCCCTCTAGGAGACTGCGGATTGCCTCAAGCAGAACCGTTTGCTCGTTGAGTGGAGCAGGAACGGCAGGTGTGAGTGGTAGTGGTGGAGGTGTGTTGTTGACATTGGTGCTGGTGTTGTTCGGGGAATCCATAACCCTGAAGAAAAATTTGAGTTAGGACAGATTCAAATGAAATGATAAGATTCAAGGAATATGAAATTGCAAGATTCAAGGAACATGAATTGTAAATAATGTTTTAGTTGCTGGTTCTTGTGTTATATTGCTTAGGTTGTTCACGCAGAACAGAACTGCATGATAGGGATTCATACAGCTCTGACCTGCATGGGTCACCAACAAAACCTGTCACGCCCAGCTTCCCGGTATACGGCGAAGGGGACGCGACTGGTCCGCTACGTATTTACTGTGAAGTAAATACGCTAAGCGTATCTAAGCAATATAAAAATAAATACACAAGAGACAAGAGATATAAACTGAACAGCAACTTTATTTATTAACATTCTTTTGTACAATGCATGAAAAGTAAATACAACTGAAATAAAAGCGATGCCTAAACAGTGGCATTACAGGAATGAAAAGCACTGAATAGAAAATGTATAATGTCTAGAGCCCGGGGTCTTCACTGAACTGGTCCAAGTCTTCGGCAGTAGGGTTGATCTCTGACGTGTCCAGATCACCTGACGACATTCAAAGAAGAAAGAAATAGAATGTCGTCAGCGAACAGGTCACTCGATAAATCCCAAAGATAAGAGGAAAGTAGAATAGTCATAGAGTAAGGGGAAGAGAGAGTAGCTTTTACAGTTGTATTATATTGTTATATTGTTGTATTTAGTGTTAACGCTGTTGTTTGTAGCCTGATACAGAAGATGCCAGTGTATACAAGGGGAGTCCCACTTACACCGGGGACCTTGGTAACCTGTAGTACAAGGCTCCGTCGATAATACCACGGAAAAACAGCATGGATGTAATTACATCTTAAGTGATCACCTCGTGCCACCTTTAACATATTCCGTATCAGTCTATCCCTTAAACCCCGCAGTGTTTTGATTGTATTGTTTGTCTTGTAAATTGTATTGATTGTATAATTGATTGACTGACCGAAACCATGATATCGGTAAATGGATATAACTGTAGAGTCATGTAAATGGAATAACTGAGAATCATGTAAAAGGAATATATTCATGGTTCGGTTCGGTCAAGTTGTATAAAATGATAATTGAATTCATGGTTTCAGGTGTTCATATTAGATTGGAATATTGTAGATTATAAATTGACTTGAATCATATTCGAGTCAGATTAATCAGACTCAAACCCGAGTCAGACAATCAGGAATGTGAGTCGAAGTCTTATAATTTCTAGGGTCCTTAGGGTAATTTATAAAACTTGAGGGGGTTTTATGTAAAAACATTTTTATATAATTTTCAAAATACACCTCAAGTATTTATTACTCGTCTTTAGAGTTGTAATGAGGGTGGATTTTATATTGTGACATTTCTAGTGAAAATATCCTAGTTTTTATAAATAAAGGTATTTATCTGTAATATGGATTTATTTGAAGTTCATGGTATTTTAGTGTAAAATTTATTCTTGTGATTTTTTTAGAAAAAGGTGGAATGTTTATATTATAATAAAATAGATGTTTAAATGATAAATATACATATATTTATACAAAAATAATTTTAATAAATATTTTATATTCCAAAAAATCTTATTTTCTTAAGATGTCGTATTTTAAACCTTTCGAGACCGAATGCTCCTTGCGGAGGTCTGAATCTCGCACTACTAAGTCCGAGGATGTGCGATAATCCGCACCATCCCGAACGGGTTCCCCAAAAATGGGTTTTAGCGGCGCCTTGCAAAGATTGTAAAATACTAAATCCTTTAGAAAACGGTTTTATAAAATAAAAGGTATTTATTTGTAAAAATGTCAATTTTCCGTATTTTAGATTCTAGGGTTTCCTAAGTAAACTAGCCTATTTCTAAATGGTCTAAATAACAAGTTGTTAGATGTCTCAAATCGCCTCTTCACCGCCAATTGTGGCCAGGTAAGTACAAATGAGGAAAGGAGGGATCCGCTCACGAATCACCGTGAGTCGGGCCTTTTAAAGTTACCTTTCTCACTTGCCTAACCTAGACACCACAAAGTCAGGTTTAGATAAACAACCGATGTGTACAACTTATCGTATTATTCTTAGTAAAAGATATTTGTTTTAAAAGTGTATCAAAGCTAAAACTTTTAGAAATGATTTTTTTTTTATTAAGAATATGGTATTTAAATGGAAGTATTGTTTTATCGTATTCTAAGTTTTGATGATATTGTTTAGGGTTGTATTTGTGTGTGTGGGGAGGTAGGTCATTACCTCGTGCTCTACTTTAAATGTATAGCAAAGTTAAGGGGATTAAATGTGAAATCGAAACATTATAGTATTTAAGTGAAAATACGATAATTTGATAACGCTATCATTTCATGTGATGAAACTTATTCAAATTGTTTGTTAAATGTTTAATAGTCAACAATAAGATGTTTAAGCATGAATGTATTGGTGAAAAGTGAAATTTTATAGAAAACCGAATCGGAAATCGGATTTGTTCCGATTCCGTCGGATTTTGTAATTTCGTATTTTAGAGAATAAGAAAGAGGGATAGAATGGGACTTACGGGTTTCGATTAAGCAAAGGAGTGAGGGTAGACTAAATGGGTTGCCGAGGCGTTGCTTCGTCGCCGGTTGTTCCTCAAAACGTCGCCGGAATTTCCGCCGGAATTTCGTCGGAGCTTCGTCGCGAACTTGTTTTCAAAGTACACAACTCTTGAGAAGATTTTGAGAGAGTGGGCTCAGGATTTTGGGATGAGAAGGTAGAGGGTAGGGGGTATATTTATGGGGTAGGCTAGGGGTAGGGTAGGTGAAGGGGTTTTAAATAAAAAATTGTAAAAAGTGTGAAAAATCATTAAAAATTATAGTAAATGGGGTATATTTAACTCTCGGGAACCGATCCATTAATTTAGAGTATATAGGGTGTATGAGAAGGTGAAAAGGCGCAAAACCCTAGTTGGAGACTCGGCCGTCCGGCCGAGTCGGCCGAGTCGGGGTGCCGGTGGGTGGGAGGTCTCGTGAGGTAAGCACTAGTATATTTAGTTTCCAAGGTTTAGTTCAACTTTTGAGAGTTATGGTGTGTGGACTGTTGGGCTTCCAAAGGATTTAAAACAAAAACAATATAAAAATAATGTATGGCAGGGGATTTGAACTCTGGTGGCTTGGTTCAGTAGTGCAAGATATTACCAATAAGCTACAAGCTCCTTCTTGTAATTATTTGTGTGAAATAATACTTAAAGAGATATCAGCAACATTAAATACTCCAAGTATACTTTGAATTTAAATCAATTCTTTGTACTTTAAAAATGGAGTTATTTAATTACTTAAGTCTTGTGCTCAGGTAATAAATACCCCTTTATGAATTTTTGAAAATAAATATTTTGAAAAATTTATATCGGAAATTTAGGGTTGTTACAGTAAGCCAACCTAGGACCCTATGAGGCCTCTCCCATACCAAGGTGGACACCGAACAAGTGATAAGGAGGTGATCAACGGTCTCATCCCCGTTCCCGCAGAGCGGGAAAGTAGTAAGGCCTATCCACCTTTTTCTTATGTAAGTTATTCTTCATAAGAATGACATTTTTGTCAGCTAACCACAGAAAAATTCACTTTTAAAAGGATCTTGATCTTCCAAAATAGAGAGGCAAAGGTGCCATATATCCCCCCATAATTAAGCACGTGATAGAAAGACTTGACAGAAAAGCCATTGTTCAGACCCCGTTTCCATGACAGTAGGTCTTCCGCATCCTTGCCTATGGGTTTCCAGTCATGTAGATAACCTATTAAATATCTGCATTCCTTTCTTTCAGCCAGCGATAGGGCTCTCCTAAAAGAATGCCACCATTTGTTATTCTTCCACTGCTTTGCCACTGAGACGTTCGTGTTTTTTTCTTAGGAGCAAAGATTAGGGAATTTTATTCTGTAAGCTTAGGTCCTCACATCAGAAGTCTTGCCAGAAGTTGATAAGTTGGCCATTCCCTTAAAGTGAACGTACCACCTTTAAAGAAGTTCTTTCTCCTTGAATAAATATCTTTCCAGAAGCCAGATGCAAACTGTAGGTTTTTACATACTCGGACCTATTTGAATAGGCTGGTCCAATTGTCTTTACCCACCCAGTCTCTTTTTGTGCTACTCATCTCCACCACCACTTGCCAAGCAACGTCTTGTTCATGTTAGTAAGATTTTTGACACCTAGCCCTCCCTCTTGTTTTGGTCAACACACCAGTCCCCACTTCGCTAGGTAATAGCCTTTGCCTTGCCCCCCGCCACCTTTCCATAAGAATCTACGCTTAATCGAATCAATTTTTTTGATGACCCAGGATGGGAGTAAGTAGAACGACATATAGTAGACCAGCAACACGCTGAGGATCGAGTTGAGCAGTGTAACTCTTCCAGCTAAGGACAAGCACGTCGCTTTCCACTCATCCAATTTGCGTTGAAAATAGTCAATTAGGAGGTACCAGTCCCGCTTCTATAGGGAACCAGGCCGAAGGGGTAAAACCAGATATTTGATTGGGAATTCCGAAGTCTTGCAGTTGAAAATACTAAACAACGCATCCTTCCAATCGGCTTCTGGGCATAGCACAATCGGCGTGCTTTTGTTATAGTTGATCTTCAAACCCGACCACAGTTCAAAGGAATATAATATCCATTTCAATCTAACCGCTTCCCGCATATCATTCTTCCCAAACAAGATCGTATCATCAGCATATTGTAAGTTAACCACCGCATTCTTGTCACCACTCGGTCCTAACCCTATAATTAAACTTTTATTCTTGCACCTTGTAATCATGTTAGGAAGACTGTCAGCTACCAGAGCAAAGATGAGCAGCAAAAGGGGGTTGCCTTGCCTTAATCCTTTTTTGCAGCAGAACTCATTTGCGTACGTTCCGTTGACACTCATGGAGACCGATGATGTTAGTAGCCAAGTACGGATCCATCCGATCCATTTTTCTCCGAACCCTTTCAGCTTTAGGGTCTCTAAAATGCAATCCCAATCCACTATGTCGTAGGCCTTTTCAAAATCCAGCTTTAGCATATATCCCCCCTTTTCCGTCTTTTAGAGTCTTGTATAATTTCTTATGCTATCGTAATGCCATCTATTATATTCCTCGCTGCTAGAAACCCAGTCTATGCTTCGTCGATCACCCTTCCCACAACTGTCCTCAATCTATTAGCCAGTACGTTAGTAATGATTTTACAGGAACAATTGATAAGACTTATGGGTCTGTGGTCCATGCCTCTCCTTTGCCTCTCCACGAAAAATGCTTCAAAGACCTTTAATAAATCATCCTTAACCAGGCCCCAAAAAGTCTGGTAAAACGTCATAGAGAAGCCATCTGGTCCAGGAGATTTGTCTGCCCCTAATTCCCTTCTCACTTGAAATACCTCCTCCTCCGTGAAAGCCTCCTCCATCATTTCTCTATCCCATTCATTCACCCTCAGATTATCATCCAAAAAATCATCACATAGGGTCCACCTCTCTTCCATAGCTTTCCTCATAAGCCCTTTATAATAAGCTAAAATGATGTTGGGGGTATCCTCTTGTTTCTCATGTAGACGCCCATCACTCTCAATTTTTCTAATATCATTGCATCTTTTCCGCCCATTCGCTACTTTGTAAAAGTAAGCCGTGTTTTCATCACTCTCTTTCAGTCATTGCTCCTTAGCCCTTTGACACCATTCAACCTCTTCTTTCGTTAGAATACCCGAAAGCTCGAGTCTCCAATCCCTCAATTGTAGGAACTCCCTTTCTTCCAACTCTCTGGACTCCTCCAAAAGTTCAGATGGATGTAATATTGCAGTTCTTTTTTCCATGTGCCTCGCAGTTGCGCTTCTCGTTTTCCCTATTTCTGTAACATTTTGTGTAACGACCGTAAAATCTTAGTATTTTCCTTATATTTTCCTTTCTTCAAGAAATGCCCATTTTCTTTGAAATGCTTGTATATGTATTTGTTTCCATTTAAATAATATACATGTTCCATTCTTGTATATCTTGGTTATCATACTGCATTACTATTCCATAGGTCATATGTTCGAACCCTGACTGAAATATTTTAATTTTTATTTTAAATTCCCAAGTTTTAAAATAATATCATATTTTTTTATAGCCAAATATTTACTAATATTTTAATAGAAGAGAAAAAAAATTCTTTTAATTAAAAGATAAAATTTATTTGTATTGTTGGGATTTAAGATTTAAGATAAGATATATGTGGTTATAAAAAAAATTTGTCACGTGTAACAATTTATTTTTTCTAGCATCTTCATATTATATATATATATATATATATATATATATATATATATATATATATTAATTAGAACTCTTTTCTTTAAAAAGCCCTATAAGTTAAATTTAAATTTCCATATTTTTTTATTTAAGTTGTTTTTTTAAAAAATAATTACTGAGGATAAGATTTTTTATTCTACTGTTATTATTTTTTTTGTTAAGAGTAGACCAAAAATATTTTTACTCTTCTAATAAATATTCATTTATTTTTTTCTGCCGTATATTAAAAAAAACGCCATAACTCCAAAACAATTATTCTCCTTTGCCATCTCTGTCATCTCCGATCTGAAGTCCGACGACGAAAGAATCGAATGAAGGGAGATGGAGACTCACCCCTTCGCCTTGATTTAATCGAAGCATCTTTCACCTGTCAAGGAACGATCTTAGATCGTCCTTTTATTTGTAAATTTCCCTTTTCCGTATATTTATATTTTCTGGAAGCTCTTATCATATTTTTCTACTGAAATTATGTGACCATTACTTTTCGCATGAGATACTTGATACGTGATTACTACTTTATATGTGATTGATACTTGATTCATGTTACTGGTTAACTCTTGTTTATAAAAAATTCATACTTCATGTAGTAAACCGTTTTTGACATGGGGTAATGGGGGGTATTTATATGTAACAGGGGATCATACATTATTTTGCATTATATATAAATCTTGTGAATCTCATGTTGCTATTGTTCCATGGGAATTACGAGTTACATAAAACTCCCACAAATCGATCTTATATTTATAATTAATAACACTGAAATATCGAATATCGTAATACTCTAGTTACCCTGCACTGATTAATGCATGTTACTTATTTGACATACACACTGCCGTTTACTGTTCACGGTTATTCTCATGCTTAGTATTATGTATACCATGTTTCATTTCAAATACTGTTTTTTTTTAAATGGAGACTTATCAAACTTTAGTTCGCTGACGGCATTCTTGTTTTTTGTTTTCTTTTCTGAAGAATGTCGTCAAACGATAGTGGGACAGGAGAAGAGGCTAGGTACAAGATGGTATCAACTGAGGAGGACTTTGATCAATTTTCTACTCAATCATAGCTTTAGGTTGTTACATCTTCACGTTTCCATATGCTTTCTATTCAAGACCAATAATCATTAACCGCTTATTCGCTTGATGACTATTTTTTAAGTAAGACTATTGCGTTATTGAATTTGTAATAAATGGATGTTGGATTTGAAATTATGTGATTTAGATTTTTTGTATGATGATATGTATATTTTGTTTATACAAATGCTTAGCGTATTCGTGTCGGGAAGAAGTGCTTCTCGATGTGAATACGTTGTGGGCCTAGTCCGCTCTCACTCCTCGTCTTTTGGGAAGCGGGACATGACAGGTTTTTCCAGTGGCCCATACATGTCAGTTCCTCATGACCATTGAAAGCAGAAAAATACAAGAATTTTAAAAAATATATCCAACAGCATTTAGCTTTTCCTTTGAATCTTATATCATTCTTTGAATCGATCTTGAATTTCAATTTCAACTTTCTTAGAGATCATATCTCGAAACATATTGTAACTTTTGGTTCCTTAAATTTCTGTTGGTTCCTTTCCTTCCTTCCCTTAGATCATCTATCATGCATCTCTTCTTGTGAATAGAACATCAACAACTTGGAGCAACTCTCAGGCCAAGCCGACTTCTAGTTCTTGATGTTAGTTTTATTAGACTTATTTTTCTTAATTATTAATAATTGTCTCAAGGCTTTCTTGTTGATGTAATCTCTTATCTATATTATCTGGGATGTAATAACTGCTGGAATCTATTTATTTATATTCGAAAATTCTTGTAATATTATAGCTTGATAGATGCTTAGTGTATTTATATCGAGGGGGTGTACTTCTCGATATGGATACGTTGCAGGTCTCATCACGTTCTCGCTATTTTATTATTTATTTTATTTATTTTGGGAAGCAGGGCGTGACATTTTCCTTAGCCTTGACAATTTAGCCACCAAGTTACTTGCTACATCCACTTTGTTGGCTGGCTATCTACAGTTTTTAGTAATGATCCTTCTTGCTTCATCTCCAGCCAACCATGATT
Organism: Agapanthus africanus; assembly: GCA_030015575.1. Taxonomy (NCBI): domain Eukaryota; kingdom Viridiplantae; phylum Streptophyta; class Magnoliopsida; order Asparagales; family Amaryllidaceae; genus Agapanthus; species Agapanthus africanus. The sequence goes on from CM057337.1 coordinate 718,942,447, forward strand.
TTTCAAAGCAGGATTTTCTCGGTGTGCGACTCGCCTTCCCTGTCCCATCCGATAGTACGATTGGTGAGTGGTCTGAGGTCAGCTTTCTTCCCCTGCGTGCATAGGCTAGGGGGAACTTACTCTCCCAATCCGGCGATACTAGGACTCTATCAAGCTTAGCTAGTTTTGCCCAAAAGTTGTGGTTCGGCCAAGTGTATTTTCGATCGTTGACCGGAATTTCCGGCAAGTTTAAAGTGGAGACAATACGGTTAAACCGCTCCCTATCTCTTCTATCGTCAAGAGTGCCTCTTCTTTCATTAGAATAGCGAATGACATTGAAATCCCCCATGACCCATAGAAGATCCCATCTACTCCTAATCTCCATAAGCTCTTGCCAAAAATCTTCATGCCGTTCTTTCCTACTAGGGCCGTACACACCAGTGATAATGTAAATCCATCCGTCATACCGACATTTCACCTTAAGAGATATCGAGTATTGCCTTACCACGTCTTCAAAGACGTCGAACTGTCCCCTATTGAAGCCCATCAAGATGCCCCCTCTCACCCCCTCTGCATGTCGGCATCTCCATTCCCAAGCATGATTACCCCTAAGTCTATGAAGAACATTTTGGTTTGGGTTGCAAAGCTCCGTTTCAGAAAGGCAAACGAAGTTTGCACCATATTTATGAATCACCTCCTTAACCACCTGTCTTTTTAATGACGAGTCAATACCCTTTACATTCTAAAACAAACAATCCATAAAAACTAACTAATAAAAGGATGCCACTAATGACTAGGCCCAAACCACACTAGCATTACTAAGAAGTAATTTTAGTCCCAAAGGGTGATGCGTTGCTATTCTTCAAAGAAGTAGCACCCACCGTGCCCTTGCCACCAACATCATATCTATCCTATCCTATATACATAATGTAAAGGTATAGAGAGGCGGCAGAATTTTCAAAATGCCAATTTTGCCCTCATAAATTTTGGTATTTTCACTTTCTACTACCGTCTGTCCCATCTCCTTTTCAAAATGTCAATTTTGCCCTCACAAATTTTGGTATTTCCACTTTCTATTGCCACATGTCCTATCTCCTATTGGCGCCCGTGCTCACCTCCTGCTCTATTTAAGATGGAGCACTTCATCCTCATTCTCTACTCAAAAGAGAAAAACCAAAAATAAAAAAAAAGTTGAGAGAGTGGAGAGAGAAAGACCTTTAAAACTCTACCGATCTTCTTTTCCTATTTTGCATTCAGGGTTAAAGGACGAGAATGGCAATATTTGTGCTGTGTATTTTGAAGAAATTGAGATGGATAACAACGGTGATTTAGTCGAACGAGTGCAGTTGTGTTGTGATCATACATTCCACATGAAGTGTATTGTTTCTTGGTTGTTCAAGAAAAACTCATGCTCACTATGCCGATGTGAGAAGCCACGTCAAATAATTTAAGATGTCACTGTTAGTTTTTCTTTATTGATCGATCGTCTGTTGTTTCTGTTATTTTGACATGTAAAATTCGAAAAAGAATAAACAATGTTAACAAGTTCTGATTGTGTTTTATAATATTTTCAATTGGTTTAATATGGTTAATACGATGATCAAATGATACATTTTATGGATATATGGTATAAATCATTTAATTTTCTAACTCGGTCGTGTTTTTGCAATTAAATTTGGCAAATGACGGAAAAGAAGAAAAAAATTGAGAAGATACCAGCATGCAAGTGTAGAAAAAACTCAAATGAAAAAAAAATAATGAGATTGCCAATTGGTTTTAATGGGTACTTCTTTGTTAGGAACAACAGGTTTATGATCATAATTCGTAACAAGCATAAGTAAGAATTATTAAACCGAAAAAAACAGTAGTCATGAAAAAAGAGAAAGACGTTACCAGATAGAAATAGGACAGAAATGACAAGTCGGACGGAATATATCAAAAGAAAAACTGCTAAAATTAGAAAACTGCTAAAACTAAAAAGTTGTTAGAATGAAAAACTAATTATTTGATTGCATCCCAAATTGATTCTCGATACTTCCTGTCGAATCTTAACTGATTCAGGTGCTAATTTCACTCCTAATTCGAAAGTCAAAGTTCGGAGCAAATCTTTGACCGCGATTTCGGGGCCTTAAATGATGGATTTTCACGATTCCGGGAGACATCTATGTAATGTCTATGGAACTCCATTGACCCAGACGATTTTGCGAGATCTTCGATTTGGCTGGTGGAACGCACGAATCGGACAAGATTTGACAGTTTGGGATTCTCGGGTTGAATTAGACCCGACGTGTTTTGGATCGGTCGAGCAACTCCAAGTAGGCTAGGGTTGCGTCAATAAGGCATAATACCAGCGCATATACTGAGAGGGTACAAAGGCCCACATGCAAGTGCATGCGGTCGCAAAATAGTGACGTTAATATTAGTCATAATTTGACAGAAAAAGACATTAGTCATGACGGCCAGAAAAAAGACATTAGGCATGATTTGACAGAAAAGGACATTAGTCATGATGGACTGTAGAAAAATAGTGACGTTGGCATTGGCTATCGTTTGACAGAAAAAGGGCATTAGTCATGACGGACTGTAGAAAAAAAATGACGTTAGCATTGGTCATGATTTGACAGAAAAAGGACATTAGTTATGTCCACCTCCTATTGCCATATGTCCCATCTCTTATTGGCACATATCCCCACCTCTACTCTATTTAAACCAAGGCACTTCATTTTCGATCCTTACAAAAGAGAAAGGGTAAAAAAAAGGGTAAGCCAGAAATATTTTGCATCTCTTAATGGCACAAAATCTTGATGCAGGACAGCCATTGCCTCTCTCAATGGTCAAAGAGTATAACAAACCGTCGTTGTTTCTCCTACTCTATGCAAAACTGACGCCCATGTCGTTGGATGCCGACGGTGTTGATCCTTCTGTTTGGACTTACAGGTACATTGAAGACTCCGCCCAAGTGATCATTCCCTCTCCCGTTAGCCCTCGTGATGGTACAAAGTGTATTTTGGACGAAATGCCATCTTTTAAGCATCGCAAATATGTAGCCTCTAAATTACGTTCGCCCAAGTACTGTCGTAGCTTCGCCGGCTGGGTGGTGCATCGTAAATGCCCTATCCAAGATCAGCATCGCATGTATCTTGAAACGGAGATCAGCAAATTCGTCCATGAAGTTGCGGACATAGCAAATGCTAAATTTCATATCAAGGTATATGTTTATACTAGAGTTGATAGGACTATGACAATTAAAAGATCACGTAAGCGAAAGAGACAAGAGTTGAAGGACGGGATTGACGATATTGTTTGTGCGGTGTGCTTCGAAGAAATTGAGAAGAATAGCAGTGGTGATTTGTTCGAAGGAGTGCAGTTGTGTTGTGACCATGCATTCCATATGAATTGCATTGTTCCTTAGTTGTTTAACAATAACTCATGTCCGCTATGTCGATATGAGAACCCATGTAAAATAGATTAGGATGTTAATTTTAGTTTTTCTTTGTTGGTCAACCTTCTGTTATTTCTGTTATTTTGGCATGTAAGTTTCGAAGAAGGGATGAATAATGTTCACAAGTTCTGATAGTGTTTTCAAATATTTTCAATGGTTTAATATATTTAATATGATGATCATATGATGTATTTGGATATATAGTATAAATCACTTAATTTTCTAACTCGGTCGTATTTTTGCAATCAATTTTGACAAAGGACAGAAAAGGACAAAAAATTGAGAAGGTGACAGCGTCCAGGTATAGAAAAACTCAAATAAAAAGGAATAATGATATTACCAATTGGTTTCAACGGATACTTCTTTGGTTGGAAAACATGCATGTTATAATCATAATTCGTAACAATCATAATTAAGTATTATTAAACAGAAAAACACATTAGTCATGATGCTCTTTTTTAATTAGTAAGCGGTGCAGCTCTGCTTTGGGATGCAACGCTTCTAAACAGATTTAAGAGAAATTGAAAGAATAGAAAGATGACAATGGCAATTTCACCAAACTAGGGTTTTATTTAATTAAAATTTGCCTTTTATAATTGCAAAATGTAAATCACAACTAATTTTCTAATAAAAGAAGAACTGCTAAAAATAGAAAAAATTGCTAAAAATAAGGCATAAAACCAACTTCGGAATTTTCGGGTTGAACTAAACGTGACGTGCATCAATGAGGCATAATACTAGCGCATAAATTGATAAAGGACAAAGGCTCGCGTGCAAGTGCATCCAGTTGAGTACGTATATGAGGAAAAACATTATCAGGTACAGACAGGACAGAAAATGGACATTGATCACGATGGAAGAAAAATAGTGTTAACGATACGAAAATAGTGACCTTAACATTAGTCCTGATTTGACAGAAAAAGAACATTGGTCATGATAGACTGTAGAAAATAGTGGCGTTAACATTGATAGTGATTTGACATAAAAAGGTAACGACAGAAAAAGGACATTAGTAATGACGGACTGTAGAAAAATAGTGACCTGAATATTGGTAGTGATTTGACAGAAAAAGGACAATAGTCATGACGGACTGTAAAACAACAGTGACGTTAACGTTATTCATGATTTGACAGAAAGAGACAGTAGTCATGACGGACTGCAGAATAACAGTGACGTTAACGTTATTCATGATTTGACAGAAAAAAGACAGTAGTCATGACGGACCGCAGAATAACAGTGACGTTAATGTTATTCATGATTTGACAGAAAAAGGACATCAGTCATGAAGGACTGCAGAACAACAGTGACGTTAATGTTATTCATGATTTGACAGAAAAAGGACATCAGTCATGAAGGGCTGCAGAACAACAGTGACGTTAACTTTGACCCATGATTTGACAGAAAAAGGATATCGGTCATGATGGACTGTAGAAAAATAGTGCTAATGACAGAAAAAGGACAATAGTCATGACGGACTGTAGAAAAATAGTCACCTGAATATTGATAATGATTTGATAGAAAAAGGACATCAGTCACGATCGACCGTAGAAAAATAGTGCCGATGACAGAAAAAGGACAATAGTCATGACGGACTGTAGAAAAATAGTGATGTTGAAATTTGACATGATTTGATAGAAAAAGTACATTAGTCATGATGGACTGTAGATAAATAGTGTTGACGACAGAAAAAAGACAATAGTCATGACGGACTGTAGAAAAATAGTCAACTGAACATTGCTAATGATTTGACAAAAAACGGGCATTAGTCATGACGGACTGTAGAATAACAATGACGTCAACGTTATTCATGTTTCGACAGAAAAAGGACGATAGCCATGACGGACTGCAAAACAACAGTGACGTTAACGTTATTCATGATTTGACACCGTGATTTGACAGAAAAAGTACATTAGTCATGATGGACTGTAGAAAAATAGTGTTGACGACAGAAAAAGGACAATAGTCATGATGGACTGTAGAAAAATAGTAAGCTGAACATTGGTAACGATTTGACAAAAAAGGACATTAGTCATGACGGCTGTAGAAGAACAGTAACGTCAACGTTATTCATGATTTGACAGAAAAAGGACGGCAGCCATGACGGACTGCAGAACAACAGTGACGTTAACGTTATTCATGATTTGACACCGTGATTTAACAGAAAAAGTACATTAGTCATGATGGACTGTAGAAAAATAGTGTTGACGACACAAAAAAGACAATAGTCATAACGGACTGTAGAAAAATAGTAACCTGAACATTGGTAACGATTTGACAGAAAAATGACACTAGTCATGACGGACTGTAGAACAACAGTAACGTTAACGTTATTCATGATTTGACAGGAAAGAGACATCAGCCATGACGGACTGCAGAACAACAGTGATGTCAACGTTATTCACGATTTGACAGAAAAAGGACATCGGACTGCAGAACAACAGTGACGTTAATATTGACCGTGATTTGACAGAAAAAGATTTGACAGAAAAAGAAATCAGTCACGATCGACTGTAGAAAAATAGTGCTGATGTAATGAAAAAGAGAGACACGTTACCAGATATAAAAGGACGGTAGAAAAATAAAAACGTTAGTAGTGATGAGACATAGTAAATAAAATAAATTCATATGATAAAACCAAAATATTTTATCAGAAATTTAAAAAAATAAAAATGAATTGAATTTTTTTTTGTCTCCACCTCCTATTGACGGCATGCCTCATCATCTCTTTCCCCTATTTAATCCAGCGTTTTTCATCTTCTTTCTCATTTGAAGAAAAGGGAAAATATTGAAAAAAGAGAAAATAGAGAAAGAGAGAGATCCCATTCTTACCAAATTCTGGATTTTCCAACACTTTTGAAATTTAAATCCTTGGCTTGGATCGTTTCAAAGCACCATATTTTCAGCAAGTATTTTTATGTCTTTCTTTGTTTTCTTCTTCAACATCTTTGTTTTCTTCTTCAACATATATGATCATCAATCAGGATGGTTTGCTCTAAACTTTTTTTTCCATAACTAAACTTTTCTTTTTCAATGTATTAATTTTCATTCTTCATTTAGTATTTTTTTAACTGATGGGAATATTTTTAAAAGTTGTCATTATTAATGCAATACTTGACTTGAATTGATATTTTTTTCCATTTGCAGGAAAGCGTTCGTTTGATTTGGTCAACAACAAAATTGGAGTAAAAACTAAGGTAACAAAAAATCTATTATTCAAAAAATTCAATATTTAAGAATTTTATTTATCTATGCTTATATGTAGAAGTAAATTATTTGTTCTCTAAATTTAAATTCCTATTGGTATCTGTACAGTTTTCCATTTAAATTATTAATAAATGATGTGACATGTTTATTGTTATTAGTTAATCATTTATGTTGATCTCTATAATTGTTTCTATTGTGATATTATCTTTTATCTTTTATTTAGCTATGCATGGGAATAAATCAAAACACACTCGCAAACCGTTATCAGAAGCACAAAAACAACGTAAACGTGAACGTGAAAGAATAAGATATCAAAAAAACAGTCATGCAACACTAATACTAAAAATGATGAATTTTCTTTCAAGCGAAAGCGAGAGGCATTTGATTTTGGTATCCCGCACTTCAAAAGACCATTAGAACAAATTCCTAATTTTTCTACCAATGTTGAATGCAACACATCTTTGATGGATGATGATACCGTTTTGTATCATTCTACGGAAGTGGGCTTTTTGAATGATCACCATATAGTTAATAAAGATATTCATCAAGATTTGTCATGCAGTCAAAAAAACGATAATGATAGTAAGAGCACGCTTCATTCTCATTATATATTCTTACAAAACACAAATTTTTATCTAATTTTACTTGAATGTTTGGTATTAATTATATTTAAAGAACATATTACTCAAAAATCTTAAATTTTTTTAATTTTTTGATTTACAAATATTTTACATGTTTTAAAAGATATAAGATTATTTTAAATAAAACCCTCTATAAATATAATAATATAATATATTGCATTTTCTTATTGCTGATTAAATTCTAATTTATATCTTATAATGATACATGATAAGTAAGTTTTAATGATAATTATTTAACAAATTGGCGTAGTCGTTTCCATTATTTGGGACCTCCTACTGAAAAATGTTCTAGATGTGATGCAATTGTATGGAAAGAAGAAAGGGTTAGAACTAATAATAAGAAAAAATAAATTATTCACTTTGTTGTAAGAGTGGAAAAGTTTCTCTGCCTCTTCTTGAGAAGACACCTGAAATGCTGGACTCTTTATTGAACTATCAAAATGTTTCTGAACAAGCTAAACAATTTCGGGGGAAAATTCGTTCGTTCAACTCTATGTTTGCTTTTACATCTATTGGTGCAAAGATAAATTATCAAATTTTGAAAGGAAGGGGACCATATACATTTCGAATTCATGGACAAAACTATCATAGAATAGGTTCATTGCTACCGGCTATCGGAAGTCGACCTAAATATGCACAGCTTTATATATATGATACCGAGCATGAAATTGAAAATCAAATTGCATCTATTGGAGATAATTGTAATGCTACGGAATATGATTCAGAAACTGTGAAAAGTTTAAAGGAAATGTTGGATAAATACAACAAATATGTTAAGAAATTTCAATGCGTACGTGATTGGTATGAGAACAATAAGGATAAAGAGTTTACTTTGCGCATTCTTGAGGATAGAAATCATAAGGGTCAACAATATAATAAACCAAATTCAACAGAAATAGCTGCTCTGATGATTGATGATGAATTTTTTCCTTCATCTACTCGAGATGTTATTGTCAACGATCGAAAAAAAGGATATCAAAGAATTAGTGAGATTCATCCAGCATACATGCCATTGCAATATCCCTTATTATTCCTATATGGAGAAGATAGTTGGCATAATTATATTGAAGGTAACAATACGAAAAGAAAAAGGAATAAAGTTTCAATGAAGGACTTCTACGCATTTAGGTTACAACAGCGTTGTCATGAAGGAACAACGTTGTTGAGAGGTGGAAAATTATTATAGCGATATATAGTTGATGCTTATGCATCTGTTGAAGGGAATCGTCTTGGATGGATTCGTAATAATCAAAAAACTTTACGATGTGAGTTATATCAAGGCTTGCAGGATGCTGTTGACGATGGTGATAATGATGCTCACACAATTGGTAAAAAATCATTTTGCCTTCATCCTTTATTGGAGGTCCACGATACATAATTCAAAACTATCAAGATGTTATGGCAATTTGTGCATGGGCCGAGCCTCCGGATTTATTCATTACTTTTACATGCAATCCTAATTGGAAAGAAATACATGATTTTTTATTGATTGCTGGTGGTCAAAGTGCATCTGATAGGCCTGATATTGTTGCCAGAGTTTTTCACTTGAAACTTATGCAGTTTCTTGATGATTTGATTAAATATAAATATTTTGGACGAGTAATTTCTTGTAGGTTATTGTCATTATTTGTTGATATATGTTTTGTATATTGTTATATGTTTCTATTTAAAAGTTTAATTTTTCCATTTGTAGATCTATCTGTGGTAGAATTTCAAAAACGAGGATTACCACATTCTCATATCCTTATTACATTGGAAAGTTCAAAAAAAATAAAACTCGTAAAGGATATTGATAATTTAATTAGAGCTGAGCTTCCTGACATTAAAATGGAACATTTACTTCATGATTTGGTAGTTACCCATATGATTCATGGACCATGTGGTACACATAATCTAAAATGTGTTTGCATGAAAAATAATAAATGCTCAAAAAAATTCCCTAAAATGTTCAATGACCATACTATTATTGATGAAAAGGGATATGCAATTTACCGGAGACGCAAATCAAGATCCTACACGGTAGATGGAAAGGATATTGACAACAGTTGGGTTATGCCTTACAATGCAAATCTGCTATTGAAATATCAATTACATATTAATGTTGAAATATGCAATCATAGACGAGCAATAAAATATTTATTTAAATATGTGAATAAACGATCCGATTTTGCAACAGCTATCATTCATCAAAATGTGGTCAAAAGATATGACGAGGTCAAATTATATTTAGATTTTAGATATATTGCAGCATCTGAAGCTTCATGGAGGCTTTTTGAATTTAAAATAAATAAACGTCATCCTGCCGTTGAACGGTTGCAGTATCATCTTTTTGGTGAACAAATGGGTTTTTTTAGAGAAGATGGAAGCGTTCAAGAAATAATGGAGTCTGAGCGAGCTAATAAAACAATGTTAACTGAATGGTTTATCATGAATCTTAAATTTCCTCATGCAAGAAACTATACTTATGTTGAGTTTCCAAATCATTTTGTTTGGAACAAAAAAAACTTATGTTGGAAGCAACGAAAAAGAAGGAAAGTGATAGGTAGATTACCTTATGCACATCCTGCCGCTGGTGAAAGATATTATTTCAGGATGTTGTTGACAATATTGAAAGGAAGGATTAATTTTATTGATATGAGAACAATTGATGGTGTTGAACATGAAACTTATAAGGCAGCATGTATAGCACTTGGACTTCTTGATGATGATAATGAATAGAACTTAGCACTCCAAGAAGCGTCTAAATGGGCTACGACTAATCAACTTCATCGCATGTTTTGCACGATATTACTTTTTAACGAAGTTATGAATTCTCGAGAACTATGGGATTTACATTGGGAGGCCATGAGTGATGATTATGAAAGACGTTTGGAAAATTTGCATCCTGATTTAAAAATTGTACTCGGTAACGAACAATTAAGAGATTTTGCGCTTCATGATATAGATGTGATTTTGTCATATAATAATAAAAGCTTGAGAGATTTTCCATTTATGCCGATACCTTCTCCTAGCAATTTAAACAAGAACAATAAATTGATATTTGAGGGGCTAAATTATGATATTTTTGAGTTGTTGAAAAAATCTATTGAATTGGAATGTGGTTTAAATGATGAACAAAGAAAAATCTTTGATGCGGTTATAAATTTGTGCGAAAAAATATTAGAAGGCTATTTTTTGTGTATGGAGGTGGTGGAACTGGCAAAACATACTTATGGAATGCAATTTTAGCGAAGTTGCATAATAAGAAACAAATCGTTCTTGCAGTTGCATCTTCTGGCATTGCTTCTTTATTACTACCGGAGGACGTACAGCACATTCAAGCTTCAAAATTCCTATCGATCTTCATGAGTTTTCATCTTGCGCAATATCTCGCCAATCTAATCTTTCTTCTCTAATCAAAGAAGCAACACTGATTATTTGGGATGAAGCTCCGATGATAAATCGCTTTGCATTTGAAGCCGTAGATCGAACTTTCAATGATATTCTATCAAATATTAATCCACAACTTGAGAATAAACCATTTGGTGGAAAGACTGTTGTTCTTGGTGGTGATTTTCGACAGATTTTACCAGTCGTCTGTAAAGGTAGGAGACAACAAATTGTGTCCGCTACATTACATAAATCATATCTATGGGATCAATGTGAGATGTTTATACTAACAAAAAATATGCGTGTTCATACGAGTACGAGGTCAGAAGAAGACAGCGAAAATTTTGCAAAATGGCTAATCGATATTTGTAATGGTGATGTTAAAGGAATTCAAATGGGCAACGATTGTGATGATAATTGGATAGAGATTCCGGATTCAATGTTATCTAATCACAGACTTGGTATTAGTGGATTAATAAATGAAATATATACAGATTTAAATGATAATTATCAAAATCCGCGGTATTTGGAATCAAGAACAATATGTGCATGTAGAAATGAAGAGGTTGATAAAATTAATAGGAAAGTCATATCTCAAATTAGTGAAGAAAGTCGGATTTACTTGAGTGTAGACACGAAGGTTTCTGTTGCTAATGATTCTGCTTGCAATGATTTTTTACATACAACGGAATTTTTAAATTCGTTGATATGCTCTGGATTGCCTCCTCATTCGCTTGAGCTTAAAGTTAATACACCGATTATGCTACTTCGTAATTTAGATCAAAGTATTGGTTTATGTAATAGCACACGTCTTATCATTAAACAGTTAGGTGAAAGGGTCATAAAAGCAGAAATCATGACTGGTACAAATATTGGAAAATGTATGGCAATCCCAAGAATAATTATGTCAAGTGATAATGAAGATCTCCCTTTCGTCCTTAAACGGCGTCAATTTCCCGTTCGTGTTGCTTATGCTATGACTATAAACAAAAATCAAGGACAAATCTTGGGAAAAGTTGGACTATATCTATGTACACCAGTTTTTTGTCATGGGCAATTGTATATTGCATTCTCAAGAGCTAGATCCGCTTCATCTTTAAAAAAATTTCTAGAAGAACAAATTGACATTCCAAAAAATTGTACACAAAATGTTGTTTATAAAGAAATTCAACAGAGCGTTCTCACAAAGGTAAAGATACATAAGAACTATATATACAACAAATGAAATCGAGTATTAATCTCAATATTGGAAAGTATCGCTTTGATTTAAAAATACTTTTACAGTAAATTTATTTTTAAATCAGAGTGTTGCTTTCCAATATTGAATTAATACTCGATTTCATTTGTTGTATATATGTAGTCCTTACATTAAATTTTATATAATATATGCATCCACTTGATCTATTCATTTTTGTCAGATTTTTTTTATATCGTGATGTTTATTGTTATTGATTTATTTTTTCTATTTTCTGTGTAGGATGGAAAAGAATAATTCAAATGATTGTGATAGAAATATATTCTTAAATGAAGAGTCTGTTCTTTTTGAAAATTTTGAAGATGAGGTCAATTATCAATACAGTAGTAATGAAGGTGGGAATGACAGTGATGGTGTTAATCTTACCATTGGAGAAATAAAAAATAAATGTATCAATGATAAGAAATCTCAGAAAAGAGAGCATGACGTTTTAAAAGGAGAGAAAACAATGAATAAACGTGGGAAAAAAATTAAACCGGTTCATAAGTCAAAAAAAGGTATGAGCTCCTACAATATTATTTCAAATTTTATATTTTATTATATTTGAATTTTAATAAATTACTTATATTTTATTGTGCATGTCAGTTTCAGATTTGGAGGATCGTGACGACTGTGATATTGGTAATATTCAAGCTCATTGTGCAGGTGAAAACAATGGAAAATTTGCAAGTAAAAGAGCAAAAGGATCATGGAGACAAAGTGAAAGTAGTAAAAAAGAAATTGCTCCTGTGACTCCTTTAAAGAAGGATTATAAAAACGGTATGTGTATACCAATTATTTGTTTTATTTATTGTAAAAAAAAACTTTGTTCTAATTTTACTAATGTATTTTCTTATACTAAAATACGAAGAAACCAGTAGCCAACATGAAAGCAAAAGAAAGAAAGAGAAGAATCTATCGACTTTGATTTCTGACGAATCTTATCCAGAAAATAAGAAGAAAATGCTACCTACACCTTTAGAGATCACCGCTTTTGAAAAAATTGTAGAACGGGGTAAATTGTATAATATTAAGGTACGTATCACGCGATTGTGGTATGGTCGATTGTATGCAAAGTTATCAAACTCACTTACATTTGTGGCTAGAGACGAACAAGTGAGTTGTTGTTTACAACAACAGTTATCTTTTCAAAGTAAAATTTATTATTTAAATATTAATTTTACGACTTTATGCAGGGCGCTGAAGAGAGGTGTTAGTTGATGATCTATATGCTGGCAAATGGAAAAACATGATATTCGTTGATAAAGTATACGTGATAAAAAATGTTGTGACTTTGATAACCGGTAAATCTATTAAATTTGTGGAAAACAGATGGCAATTATCATTGACAAGACAATCAGAGGTTGATGAAGTTTCTGTGAAAGAAATATCGGCTGGCCGTACTTACCATTTTAAAAAGTTGTGCAAAATACGCGATCTTGCGCGTAAGCCTGAATGTGTTTATGGTAAGGTAATGTGTACTCATAACTGTTAAGCTTTTTAATTTTTACTATAAGTCATTACAACATTTATATATTCATGACCTTTTATATTCATTATGTGAATTGTAGATATAGTAGGATATGTCGTTGATGTGAGCCATAAACGCATAATCTCTTTAAAGTCTGGAGGTACAAGTAAATTAGTTGAAGTATCACTCATTGATGATGGTTGTTACGAGAAACCGGTCACTTTAATGATCTGGGAGAATTTTCTGACAAAGCACATGAGTATTTTTGGGGAAGGATACACTGATAGTTTCTTAATTGCCGCGATAGGTGTGCGTGCAAAAGAATTCAGAGGTAAATTTTTTACTTGCACCCATATAATTTTTGTTATTTTAAAAATAAAATTAAAGTTTAGTGGTTATCAATAGTTATTAAGTTTTTACAAGTGTAGCACTATTAATATGGTAAATGATACAATTATAGGAAGTTACATGTTAGAAACAACAGGCTTTACGAAAATGAGATTTAAAGCCGATGGTATCCCCGAAGCAGAACGGCTGATGAGATGGTAGTATATCATATATTTATTATACTTCAAGTTTACATTTTTACATTTGTTAAAGGCAATGTTGATAAGAGTGTCATGCTTTTAGGGTTCGATTTGATCTGCCAACAAAGCAAATTGGGTATTCGAGACAAGTAGGAAGCAACAGCAATAATGCAAATCAGATGGTAGAAACGTGTACCATTGAACATCTAATCAATGAAACAAGAATTTTTCCTCCACAAATACGGTATGAAATGATAATTTATATGTAATATATATGATATATAATTTAATATTAACATGTATTTAGCATATAATCTAAAGTAAGTTATATTTTTATATATTTGTTTTATTAAAAGGGTTTGTTTATCTCTATTTTTCTATATAGGTTCTGGATTTTATAGTTAATGCCACAATTATTTACATCTTTCCCGATGAACCATGCTATGATGTATGTTCTCAATGCAAGCAAAGTGTAAAGGTTCAGCCTGGGCAAAATTATACTTGCATTTATTCGGATTGCGGGCATATGGGGTCGGATTCTAGGAAAAGGTATTTTTTAAAGAAAACTTTATAGGTTGCTGAATAAAATTAATACATATTATTTGATCAATATATACATATTGTAGGTACCGAATTAAAGCAAGAATTGAGGACAAAACTGATGAAACAAATATTGTAGCTTTTGATCAGCATGCTCAGACACTTCTCCATTATCCATTAGATGATATGACGCAACTTTATTCATCGGTATGACATAGATTGTTAAAATAATTTCAAATGCAACATAATAATCAATGTATGTCTAACAATTCTTTTTTCGTTGATGCAGAGTAAAGATTCGTATGACTATGAGAAATATCTTGATAAGTGTGCATCTATTGCATATAAGATAAAGATAAGAGTGACTAATAATAATCATAAATTTATCCAAAGTGGAGGATTTACCGTCAATAGTCTGGAAAGGGTTGTCCGCCAATTTTATAAAGCCCCGGCTTTGGAGTCAACTAGAGAAGATGATGGTGAAGATTAGTACTAAGATTAGGGTATTTATATAATGATGTTTAATTAAGTATTATTGCTTCCGGTATTTCAGTATGATATTGTATAATTATGTGTGGAGTTGTGGTTATTATAAGGGTGTTTATGAGAAACCTTTTGTCATCAATCACATTTAGTAGTTGTTGCATTATTATAAGCTTAGAAAGTTCCAATGGTATATCCTAATAAAGAAAGAAAGAGTAACAGAAATTTACAAGCAATTCTCAACACATAGAAATTATTACAAGTAGAGTAAAGACAATAAACATTGAAAAATATATAAATAGATTGACGAAGTAATTTGGAAACCCATGCAATTATCTTGCCCATGACCGAATTCAAGTTCGATTCTCTAAAAAGTTGGATCAAAGAATTGTGAGAAATTAAAACCAATCCTTTATCCTCTCATCTAGCAAGCAAATAATAATTATTAACTTTTTTTTTACTATCCTTGCGATGAGCATCACTATGCTTACCATCATTACGAGTAATCCAAAGAAAGATTAATCCAAAAACAAGTATCATCAGTATCCCAACAATAAAAGAAAGGGACAAACAATGAAGAATCAAAAAAACTAGAGTAAACATGATTTGAAAATTCTAAATAATTACTTACCTTTTCTAGAGGAGATAAAAATATTTATAAAGTTGGATTTATCTCACCTGCCGAGATTGAGAAGAATGAAGCAAAGAGTTTCTTTTTTTCTTTGATTGGGAAACTGGGCAGCACGAAGAATGCTGGAAAAATCAAAAATTAAGTTTTATTAAGCCGAGGAGAATAAAAATTAGTTCTTAGAGTCAAAAATGTCAGCTTTGAGGATTTTCTTTGCGGATTCTGAAATTCTGAAGTTTAAGTTTGCATTTTTTATTTTAGCGTCAAAAAATTGTTGAGAAAAAGTACAGATCTAATGATTTATAAAGCAGGAGAAATCACAAAAGCATCAAAGTTGGACATTTGGTTGCTTAGAAGAGAGATCGTTAAGAGTAGAGACTGGATCTGATAATCACAATACTATAGACGAAAAAAATTTAGCAAGAAGTGTTTTTGCTCATTTTATGCTTACCTATATAGTTCCCAAGGTTGGAAAGCTCAGATCTCTAAAAATACTCCTGAAAAATAATGAAAAATTTTAAGATCTGAGATTGGGGTGAGGCGAAACGGACGAAGAAAAAGATAGATGAATGATATCGGTGTGGAGAGATCAGATCTACTAAAAAGATTTTTGAAGACGGGTGGTAATTTGTAATTTGGTTGCTTAGAAGAGAGATCGTTAAGAGTAGAGACTGGATCTGATAATCACAATACTTTAGACGAAAAAAAGTTTAGCAAGCCAAGTGTTTTTGCCCATTTTATGCTTATCTATATAGTTCCCAAGATTGAAAAGCTCAGATGTCTCAAAATACTCTTGAAAAATAATGAAAATTTTAAGATCTGAAGTTGGGGTGAGGCGAAACGGACGAAGAAAAGGAGAGATGAGTGATATCGGTGTGGAGAGATCAGATCTACTAAAAAGATTTTTGAAGACTGGTGGAAATTTGTAAACTTTGGAGTTGGAATGGGGCGAAGACCATGAAGAAAAAGATAGATGAAAATATTTTCTGCCTCTAGGTTTTTCTACGGGAACCCTAATTCCTGCGATGTATACATATCCCTTTTAAGGGTCATGGTGTATGGGCTAAAGCCCACTTAATATTTTTCTTAATAAAATTCAGCTGGGTCTACTCCCGATTTAATTTTTAAAAAAATATAAATTGGAAGACCGTTTGAGAAAAAAGAGCTTTTTTATTTATCAAAATTTTGATTAAAACCTTTTTAATGGCAAGAAAGTGATGATTGTAATGATTTACAAATAAAATGGTGGAAAGGAGAAGAAAATTAAGATATTGGGTTATTTTTTCATTTAAGAGAAAAAGTGAGAAATAGAGAGAGCAGATATTTTTCTCTCTCTTCCGCCTCTCTCGATCTATTTAATAAACCTAACTCTCTTCATATGTATGTATAACCCATATTTGGGCATTGATGTATTGGGCATGGCCCACAAAATCTATTATTTTTTAATAAAATAACTGGGCTTTCCCAGTTTCGTTAAAAAAATGCCAAGAAAGTGAAGAGGAAACTAATTAAGACTAAAAACTCTATAATTCTATATCAGTTCTGGATTTTATAGTTAATGCCACAGTTTCTTACATGTTTATCGATAAACTATGTTATATATATTCTAAATGCAAGCGAAGTATAATGATGCAGTCTGGGCAAAATTATACTTGCTATTATTCATATTGCGGGCATATAGGGTGATGTTAATTTATAATATACTTTTTAATCAATAATAGCATGCGACTCTGAGTTTTTAATTTCAGGATGAGCATAAAGTTCTATCAGAATGCATTTAAAACTCTGTATTATGGGAGAATATAATTACACAATATCATATTCCAAAACCCTCAATTAAATAATTAGTTATAATAGATATCTAATGGCGTATACAAACTAGAATTAATTCATAACTCCATATCTCCACTTAAACAATATCTTTGAAGTCGTGTGTTTTTGTGTCTTCAGAATTGTCTTATCTCCAAATGGTTGTTATA
This sequence comes from Agapanthus africanus, assembly GCA_030015575.1. Taxonomy (NCBI): domain Eukaryota; kingdom Viridiplantae; phylum Streptophyta; class Magnoliopsida; order Asparagales; family Amaryllidaceae; genus Agapanthus; species Agapanthus africanus. Next base: position 718,959,944 of record CM057337.1, read on the forward strand.
CACAACTAACAACCGTTACATTATTATAAGCCTAGAAAGTTTCAATAGTCTATCCAAATAAGGAAAGAAAAAGTAACAGAATATTACAAGCAATGATCAGCACAGAGAAATTATTACAAGTAAAGTAAAGATAACAAACGCTGAAAAAACATAAATACAGTAAATGGATCTAAGTATTGGTATTTCTGGAATTTCATTTTTTCCAATCAAAAATATATAAAATTGTATGACAACAAAATATGGTTAATAGTTCATTTATTATTCTAAAATCTTCTAACACATTTTTTTAATGAAAACCATGAAATATTTTGAGATTGTGTTTGTTCTGTTAAATTTTCCATTTGAAAAAATTTGTAAGAAATCCATTAAACAATATTTTTGATATTGTGTGTTTTTGTGCCTTAAAAGTTACCTTATCTCCAAACGATCGTTGTCCTCTTTTGTCTATGAAGGAAACTTCTCGGTATTTATCAATATATTTTTTGAAAAAAAATTCTATAGTTCAAATTAGAACCTTAGTTTACTAGCTTGAACCCCTCAATTCATCAAAATACATTATCATTAATAGCATAACTATCTTATACTTACGATTCCATTAAGTAATCGCTAAAATAAAGCTAATTCATCTTAACATTTTAAAACAAATCATGTACTTATGATAAATGGATCTGAAAATATGTTCCGCGCATAAAATATACTTAAAAACTTATGATTGCAATATCCCAAAAAAAGTAAAATGAGATAGAAAGAAAATTCATATTATAGATAAGATATCAGCAACACCACCAACAACTAGAACACTCAATCATTGAGTGGTGTGGGTTCTCCAATACAAAGTTGTCAAACAATAATCATTAAGTTCTTCATATATAAAAGAAGAAATATTTTTTGATTGTCCAAAGGTCTGCAAGATAGCCGCAATGGTCATAGATTCATCATCTTTCTTCTCATCTAAACCTCCATAAATCTCCATTGACTCTGGCGACGGTGGCAGTGGAGAAGGCGTGAATAAGAAACACGGTCATTGAAAAAACCCAGATAATGAAAATTGTTTCTCTCCCCTTCAGATCCATTGAATGATATCGAAGAGAGACTGTCATTCACGATCAACTCCTCCGATGGCGGCGGTGGAGGACGCGGTGAATAAGAAGCATGGGAATTAGAAAAACCCGAGTAATGAACAAAATTGGTCCTTGCCCATTCAGGCCCACTGAACGATATCGAATAGAGATCGTAAGCTATAGCGGCATCCTAAACCGTGTCGAATGTGCCTAACCAGTGCCTTTTTTGGTGTGTGGGTTTCGGATTTCTGCTGAATATCGTCCCCAATTATGTTTGCAGACGCCTAAGTATCCGGTGGAGCCTCGGATTGTTCTTTTCTGTAGTTGGTTTTGGTTGGCAAGTTGCATTTGTGAGAGGTGATCTTCCATTTGGCTACCGGATATGAGAGTGAAGATGGTAAGGGTTATGAGGTGATCAATCTATATATAGGCTACAAAGTAGAATATACAGTAATTTAGATTGGGGTTTTCTTATGTAAATGTATCTTAGTTGAAATATAAAAAAATCTTCAATATATAAGTGATGATGTGGATTGTATTAATTTAGATTATGGTTTTGTTAGATGATTGAATATTTGGTATAGTTGAAAGGCTAAAGTTTTGGTATAGCATTAGCATATGAACGAATTTTTATGGTTCTTAACTAAGAACAGTAGAGTTCTAAATGTCGTTTGCATTTAAATTTAGGGTTTTGGTAAAGCAGTTGTACATTCATGTTTAAATTGTGTTTTACTAGGTTTTTGTGCATGTCTTCTTCTAGGAAAACAATAATTCTTAATTGCTGAATGAAACAAATTATTAGCATGCCTCAGATTAATTTTAAATTGGTTTATGTTACACATTGTCTATGCATATAGAGGATCTTTTTAGTTACTAAGTAAAAATCTATACAAATATATGATTTAGAATTCTATTTCCATGAGAACCCCCTCTCGCCCAATTTATTTGTTTACTCAAAAAATTTAGATTCCAAAATTTCAAGATCATCTTGAAAACTCTTAATCGAAATTTACACCTTTAAACAAATTTTAGATTTATCACTAGCTAGGTTCACTTAATGCGTTCTCGCTTATCATTTTTCCAAAAGAGATATTGACTTATAAGATTCAACATATTTTGCAGCTTCATGCCTTCATAACCAATGGGTACCATTCTGTTGTGTTTAGTTTAGATGAGTTATGTTATCAGCTATCTGGAAAGGGTCATACTTGTGCATCTCTGCAGTCAGATCTTAATGTATACTGCATATTTTATTGTTATCGAGGAATTTGTCCAACTCCGAATAGATTGTGAAAGCGCTGTTCAGGACAACGATTGGATAGATGATGCGTGATTGATCAGATGATTGTCTGTATAATATCATATAAAGAAATATGAAGAAAATTGTATGATGGGATAGATGGAGCTATGTATTTCCAATGACCATAATTACATTTCCTGTTTTCACGGTTGAAGCACGTTTGGTTGTCTTATTTTTCACTAGACAATATCAAGGATTGTCTTTTCAAAATATTTTTTATTTAATTTACTCAAATTACGATGCTATTAAATCAGTCAAATCATACATTTGTCAAAATATACATTATTGAAAAATGTTTATATGCAGAGTGCAATAATGATATGAGCTGTAAATGTATATATTTCATCTTTCCAATCATGTTTTTTTTCTTCATTCCTGTTTATACATGATATGACATCGAAATAGTCATTTAGACTAAAACATAACTCGACTTTAATTTTTCTTTTTAACAGAGAATGCATTAATTGTTTTTATCTCTTTATTCCCTTATCACCTCATGTAGTCAAAAGAACTTTATTGCAAAATTCACCACTTGGTTGTTATGACAAATAATACTTGCTTTTCTGGAATCAGATTTTGATATATACTGCATATTTTATTACTATCGAGAAATCTGTCCAACTTCGAATAGATTGTGAAAGCGATGTTGGAGACAACGATTGGATAGATAATGCATGATTGGACAGATAATTGTTTGTATAATATCATAAATAGAAATATGAAGAAAAATGCATGATGGGACAGATAAAGCTATGCATTTCCAATTCACCATAATTGCATTCTCTGCTTTCACGGTTGAAACACGTTTGGTTCTCTTCTTTATCACTAGGCAATATCAAGGATTATCTTTTCTAAATATTTTTATTTAATTTGCTCAAATTACGATACTATCAAATCAGTCAAATCATACATTTGTCAAAATATATTTTATTGAAAACCGTTTATATACAGAGTGTATTAATGATATGAGTTGAATGCATATACTTCATCCGTCTAATCATGCATTTTTTCTTTATTTATACATGATATAACATCGAAAATAGTCGTTTAGACTAGAGCATATTTCGGTTTTATTTTCTCTTTTTAACGGAGAATGCATTAATTCATGACGCCTATTTATATTTTATTGAAAATCGTCCTAACATAAAGAGATTATCATAAGGCAGAGCAAAAACAACTAATGCATAGAGAAAACACATAAGTGTTGGATAAAAAGTTGTCGGAACTATCCATACTTGATTTTTCGATTTATAAGATATAAGATAAAACTATTACATGTTAGAAAGTTCATATAAATCATAAACTGGGTATCGTAATATTATAACTTGATGTAAATTTTATGAGTTGCCTAGAAAGTCATTTTAACATAACTCTACTTTTTCAAAGATTCCTATTAACAAATATAACCAACTCTTTCTGTGATATAGTTATGATGATGCGTGATTGATCAGATGATTGTTTGTATAATATCATATATAGAAATATGAAGAAAAATATATTATGGGATAGATGGAGCAATGTATTTCCAATGCACCATAATTGCATTTTCTGTTTTCACGGTTGAAGCATGTTTGGTTGTCTTCTTTTTCACTAGACAATATCAAGGATTGTCTTTTCCAAATATTTTTTTATTTAATTTACTCAAATTACGATGCTATTAAATCAGTCAAATCATACATTTGTCAAAATATACCTTATTGAAAACTGTTTATATGCAGAGTGCAATAATGATATTAGCTGTAAATGTATATATTTCATCTGTCCAATCATGTATTTTTCTTCATTCCTGTTTATACATGATATGACATTGAAATGGTCATTTAGACTAAAGCATAACTCGACTTTAATCTTTCTTTTTAACAGAGAATGCAGTAATTGTTTTTATCTCTTTATTCTCTTATCACCTCATGTAGTCAAAAGAACTTTTTTGAAAAATTCACCACTTGGTTGCTATGACAAATAATACTTGCTTTTCTGGAATCAGATTTTGATGTATACTGCATATTTTATTACTATCGAGAAATCTGTCCAACTTCGAATAGATTGTGAAAGCGATGTTGGAGACAACGATTGGATAGATAATACATGATTGGACAGATAATTTTTTATATAATATCATAAATAGAAATATGAAGAAAAATGCATGATGGGACAGATAAAGCTATGCATTTCCAATTCACCATAATTGCATTCCTTGATTTCACGGTTGAAGCACGTTTGGTTCTTTTCTTTATCATTAGGCAATATCAAGGATTATCTTTTCTAAATATTTTTATATAATTTACTCAAATTACGATACTATCAAATCAGACAAATCATACATTTGTCAAAATATATTTTATTGAAAACCGTTTATATACAGAGTGTATTAATGATATGAGTTGAATGCATAAATTTCATCCATCTAATCAAGCATTTTTTTATGCCTATTTATACATGATATGATATCGAAAATAGTCGTTTAGACTAGAGCATACTTTGGTTTTCTTTTCTCTTTTTAACGGAGAATGCATTAATTCTTGATGCCTATTTATATTTTATTGAAAACCGTCCTCAACATAGAGAGGTTATCATAAGTAGAGCAAAAACAACTAATGCATAGAGAAAACACATAAGTGTTGGATAAAAAGTTGTCGGGACTATCCATACTTGATTTTTCGATTTATAAGATATAAGATAAAAATATTACATGCTAGAAAGTTCATATAAATCATAAACTGGGTATCGTAATATTATAACTTGATGTAACTTTTATGAGTTATCTAGAAAGTCATTTTAAAATAACTCTACTTTTTCGAAGATTCTTATTAATAAATACAATCAACTCTTTCTGTGATATAGTTATGATGATACGTGATTGATCAGATGATTATTTGTATAATATCATATATAGAAATATGAAGAAAAATGTATGATGAGATAGATGGAGCTATGTATTTCCAATGCACCATAATTGCATTTTCTGTTTTCACGGTTGAAGTATGTTTGGTTGTCTTCTTTTTCACTAGACAATATCAAGGATTGTCTTTTCCAAATATTTTTTATTTAATTTACTCAAATTACGGTGCCATTAAATCAGTCAAATCATACATTTGTCAAAATATACCTTATTGAAAAATGTTTATATGCAGAGTGCAATAATGATATGAGCTGTAAATGTATATATATCATCTGTCTAATCATGTATTTTTTCTTCATTCCTGTTTATACATGATATGACATCGAAATAGTCATTTAGACTAAAGCATAACTCGACTTTAATTTTTCTTTTTAACAAAGAATGCATTAATTGTTTTTATCTCTTTATTCCCTTATTACCTCATGTATTCAAAAGAACTTTGTTGCAAAATTCACCACTTGGTTGCTATGACAAATAATACTTGCTTTTCTGGAATCAGATTTTGATGTATACTGCATATTTTATTACTATCGAGAAAACTGTCCAACTTCGAATAGATTGTGAAAACGATGTTGAAGACAACGATTGGATAGATAATGCATGATTGGACAGATAATTGTTTGTATAATATCATAAATAGAAATATGAAGAAAAATGCATGATGGGACAGATAAAACTATGCATTTCCAATTCACCATAATTGCATTCCCTGATTTCACAGTTGAAGCACGTTTGGTTCTCTTCTTTATCATTAGGCAATATCAAGGATTATCTTTTCTAAATATTTTTATTTAATTTACTCAAATTACGATACTATCAAATCAGACAAATCATACATTTGTCAAAATATATTTTATTGAAAACTATTTATATACAGAGTGTATTAATGATAGTTGAATGCATATATTTCATCCATCTAATCAAGCATTTTTTCTTTATGCCTATTTATACATGATATGACATCGAAAATAGTCGTTTAGACTAGAGCATATTTCGGTTTTCTTTTCTCTTTTTAACGGAGAATATATTAATTCTTGACGCCTATTTATATTTTATTGAAAACCGTCCTCAATATAGAGAGGTTATCATAAGTAGAGCAAAAACAACTAATGCATAGAGAAAACACATAAGTGTTGGATAAAAAGTTGACGGGACTATCCATACTTGATTTTTCGATTTATAAGATATAAGATAAAAGTATTACATGTTAGAGAGTTCATATAAATCATAAACTGGGTATCGTAATATTATAAGTTGATGTAACTTTTATGAGTTACCTAGAAAGTCATTTTAAAATAACTCTACTTTTTCGAAGATTCCTATTAACAAATACAACTAACTCTTTCTGTGTTATAAGTTATACTTCTATCTATATATATGGGAGGTAATTTTAGTTATTGCCACTTCAAAGTTCAACAACTTAATGGATATTATTGTAAGTCAATTTTTATTATACTTGAATAAAATTTAAAGTTTTTTTTTTACTCAACTGCCTTCTTAGTCGATTATGTCTCTATGCTAGAGTTTGAAATGAAGAGTTTAAAATTCTCTTAAGTTTCATAAAAAAAAATATCCTACTGACTTTGGATGCATAGTTTTTTTCTTCTAGAGTTCAATTTTGATATTATAAAAACATTATGCTTATTTAAATGTTTTTATTTAAGTTCATGTATGATACATTGTGTTATTTGTTTATATCATTCATTTAATTTCTTTGAAGTAATATCCATTTTGATATTTTTTTGTTATTTGCCTATACAACTCATTTTTATTTCTTTGAGGTAACAATATTTACTTAGTTGAGTATACTTGCTGAAACGAAGAACAATAATAAATCAATACTATATATATATATATATATATGATTTCAACTACATAGCAATATCTAAAATTAGTTTAATGGAATATTAATACAATGATATGGATTCAGATAAACGATTAGTATTGTATTGAATGGATTTAACCATTGGGCTCCCTGGAATGTCATCTCCATCAACCAGAAATGTAAGTTCTCTTCCATATATAGAATTGTATAACGATAGAGTATAATTAACAATTTCTGTATTATTCTATAATTTTCTAATACTAATTTTATAAAAATCATGAAATGTGTTAAGCTCAACTTTATTATATTAAAATTTTTATTAGAAAGAAAGAGATTTAATAACAAAAAAAAATCTTAACTATATATAACTTTAAATTTTTAATTTCAGGATGGGCATAAGGATGTACTCAGAATGCAATTGGAATTGTGCATTACAGAAAAATATACTGCTAAATGGACAGCGAGAGTTGATATTGTCAATTTTAGTATGTTATGCTTTATGTTTCGTGATTTCATAACCAATGGATATCATCCAGTTGGATTTAGTTTAGGTGGGATATGCTATCAGTTGTCTGAAAATCATAGTTATGTTTCTTTGCGATCGGATCTTGATGTCTTCTGCATGTTTTATTGCTATTAAGGAAGCTGTCCGGTCCGAATATATCGTGAAAGTGATGTTCGTAAGAATGACCATCATGGCACATTTCTCACTCCATCTTATGAAGTGTTCGAGCATGTAATAACCGTCGCTTCTTTAATGCATGGAGATTATCCTTGATGTAAAAGTATTTTGCTATGTATAATGAAATTCTAAAATCAAGATATAATATCGTAGAGTTTAAGTGATATTTATCTTTCATTTTTGATCATGTCAGTTATAAGTTATTTTTATACAATTATGTAAACTTTAGTTATATGAATATTTTATAAATTCTTGCAATCATTATAGTTATGATACCTTACTTGCTATATAATATTTGTTGTTAATAAGAAATTAAAAATAATAAGTATAAAAGAAAATAAAAATCAATAAGCCAAACAATATATATTCATTTATTCTAAATATTAAGTTATATACTGAATAGAAAGTATAGCATTGATTGGACAGATGATTGTTTGTACAATATCATATATAGATATATGAAGAAAAATGAATGATGGGATAGATGAATCCAGCATTTCTAATTCACCATAATTGCATTCCCTATTTTTGCGGTTGAAACGCATTTGATTGTCTTCTCTACTTATTAGACAACATCAAGTATTATCTTTTCCAAATATTTTTATTTGATTTACTCAAGTTACAATGCTATCAAATCAGTCAAATTATACATTTACCAGAATATACTTTATTGAGCATCTTTCGCATGTATAGTGCAATTATGATATGATCTATAAATACACATACTTCATCTGTTCAATCATGCGTTTTTTGCATCCCTATATATATATATATATATATATATATATATATATATATATGACACGACATCAAAATGAAGAAAAATGCATGATTGGACACATGAAGCCAGCATTTCCAGTTCACCCTAATTGCATTCCCTTTTTTCGCGGCTGAAGCACTTTTTGTTGTCTTTTCTGTCACCAGACAACATAAAGTAATGTCTTTTCCAAATATTTTTATTTAATTTACTCAACTTATGATACTATCAAACCAGTCAAATTATATTTTATTAGAATATGTTTTATTGAGAATTTTTCACATGCATAGTGTAATTATGATATGAGCTATAAATGCATATATTTCATCCATCCAATCATGTGTATTTTTTTTATGCATATTTATATATGATATGACATCAAAATGAAAAAAAATACATGATAAGACCACATGCAGCTATACATTTCCAATTCACCATAATTGCATTCGCTACTTGCTAATTTTAAATTTCAAACTGACTTGGTGACTCTTATATATATATATATATATATATATATAAATATATATATATAAAAACCATGATCATGCATTTTCTCACAAACACTTGTGCCTGACTATTTCAAATACTCAAGTTGTCTATGATGAAGTTTAAGCTTAGTCCGTCGGTAATGAAGAAAGGCCATAAAAAAAGTAAGACGTCGACCGTGACTTCTCTCCCACAAGATATGCTCATCGAAATAGCCATGCAAGTCGTCTCCAAGTCCTCGTCTCCTCTCGATGATATTAAAAACCTACGTGAAACGTAAGCATTTATTACTTTTTATAATTTCAAAACCAACATATAAATTATCTAATATCGTTTTGTATGCATTTTAAATGTAAGAGTTTTTACCGTGCCTCCAAAGATAAAATGGTTGGGCGTTCAATCTCGGTGATTAAGGAGTACTTGAGGATGTATTGGTGGGAAAAAGGTGCATGTCTAATTTTACTTCGAAACTATGCAAATAGCGGCAATCTTGATGCCAACTTTATTCTTGGACTGGTAAATAATTTGCGGCAATCTTGATGCCAACTTTATTCTTGGACTGGTAAATAATTTGATTTAATACATATCTTCCTATATATATATATTGTCTAATTCATCGATGTTGGGTTTTTCTTTAAACCTATAGGAAGAGATATGCAATTTAGGAAGGATGACTTAGGGTATGGAGCATCTCAAGACAGCGATGACTGGTGGCCACTTTGCAGCGGCATATGTGGTCGGGATCATACTGTTTTTTGATGCATATACACGGGCACACGCCATGGAAATTCTGAACAAGGTTTCTTGCGGCGATCTTTTATACGCTGGTCATGAAGTTAAAGAGTGCATGAGATCGGGCAATCCGATACTAGACAGATGCAGAAGAGATGCTTTGCAGATTACGAATAAAAGTTGGACGAGAATGATGTTGAAGATGGAACCGAGATCTCCCTGCAAGGATAAGCTGTGTGGAAGGGTTGTGAAGGAAAAAAGTGATGGCCACTGGGTTGATAATGATCTACTTCCGAGGGCATTTTGCGGTCAGTTTTGCCGATGGATGGACGAGTGCTATAAATTCTTTGGAAATTAATGTCAATGGAAACATTGCTACCATCTCTTAACTGATTGTGTTTTCGATGTTTTTTCCCCCCAATTTTTAGGTTTCAGAAGTATGTGTCATATTTGCTGGGTAGGATGTTGAAATCTGTGATCACTTTGCAATGGTTCGTTTTTGTAAGTAAGAAACCAACATCTTTTTTTGTTGCTAAATATAATTTTCATATCGTAACCGGTTTTAGTCTGCTGTTGAATGATAATAGTCTCAGCAGAAAATATTGAAATCGGAAATATTGGTGCCATTCATTTTTTGTTGTGTTCTTCATCACTAAACAACAACAAATATTATCTTTTTCAAATATTTTTATTTAATTTACTCAAGTTACAATGCTATCAAATCAGTCAGGTTATGTTTTGTCAAATCTACTTTATTGAAAACCGTTCAAATACAGAGTGAATTATGATAAGAGTAAGAGTTCAAAAAGTAACACATTATTAACAAACTAAAATGATATATTTATTAATATTTTATTTTGCTATTACTTTTTGAACTCTTACTCTCCTATATAAGGTCACTTTATTCATTTTCCAAGTATTCCATTATATTAGGCCGCTGTGAGATTGTAAGTTTTTTTCAGTTTGTTATTTAGTGTTGTTTTATTTTTTTTATGTAATACGGATATGGTGATGTACTTTATGAATACTTAGGACATGAATTTTTGCTTATATTATATGCCTATTTCAATGAAATGGATGACTAATAAATATCATGTACCTTATTATGTTATCATCCATTAATGCCTTGCATGTCTTTTCAATTCAGAGAAACAAAAAAACACATTCTTAATTCTTATTTAAAATAAAAAAAAATATAATTTATAGTCTCTTAAGTATCTATTAATTATTGAGTATAACCAAGATAAGTTGAGAGTACGAGAGACTAAATAGAATTTAAATTTTTACTTGAAAACTACTTCATCGTCTCATTTTTCTTTGATTCATGCTATCCCCGCGCGTAGCGCGGGTACAATGCAAGTTTAGTTCAAGGTTCTTAACCAAGGAAATATTATGTGAAACCAATGCGTTCGAGTTACCTAAATTAACCCCCATATCATGTGCAAGTTCTAGTATCAGGTAATCAGGAATATTGCCAAAACAAGAAACGTAATTAGAATTAGTACGTGAAGACTCCGCTATGCTCTTCGATCCTTTCTTTTTGGTCACTTCCTTAACTTCAATTGCGCTACACTTTCTCCTCTCCCTCCTAGCTTTGATGCGCATGCTCTTTCTGATTTTTTCACCACCTAGCTCGCTCTCCTCACCCCATCGGGTGGGGCTCACCACAGCTACAAGATTCTCCTCGGTTTGATGATTGGTGTCATGTTCATTGAGTCGAACGATACCATGTTCATTTAGGCCACCCCCGAGGCCCACAAAGGATGAGTTCGCCATAGCCTCAGTTAATCCTCTCCTAATGATCGCTTCTAAGTTATGTATGAAAATACCCTCGACTCTTTAGGAGATCAAACTTTCTATCTCGTCTCACTCAAAACCATTAGACAACCTCAACTCTCCCTCCTCTTCCTCATCCGAGCTACCCAAGAGCACTTCTTCATATCCCTCCTTTTCACCATGACCTTCTTCCCTCACCTCCCAAGAGGTCTCTTCTTCTAAATAAAGCCCCGAGTGCGACTCCCATAGAGTTTCTCCATGCTCCTCAATTATTTCCTTCAAGATTGGATCAACAAAGGCCCAATTGGAATCTTGTTTTGGAGCAATTTCCCCAAATGGCCCTACCTACATGTTCACTAGGCCCATCAACCCAAATAACAAACCCTTAGTAGGCGCATCAAGCCTTCCCCTTTGATTTGAATTGTAGTTGCTCTCTCTGAAACCATCCTTCTGGTATTCGATAGCTTCAATACTGGGAACAACTGTCACCAGCTGTCGCTGTTGGGCCTCAGGCGCATGCAGGGGACGTCCAGGGGCTATGGGGCCCGCTTCTTTCCTTTGAGCATAGGTAACTAGCGCACGTGACGTCGTGCCGTGGGTCCCAGGTGATGTTGCGTTTTCCGGTTAGTTTGTGCATGGTCGCAGCAGTAGTCGGTCCATCCCTCGACCGGTCACGTGCGTCCGGTTCAAACGAACCGTTGTCTTCCTCATGGGGGACTTTCTTCGCCGACTTCAAGCCCTAATTTTCTGGCGGCCAACTCCTCAGCCTGTTCCGTCGCCGCCGATTGCTTAAGCTGCACCGTATGCACTCATTTAATGGATGCCCCCTCAATCAATAAAAAAGCCCTCGCCACTCTTCCGGCCAACGTGAACTTCTTCAACCTGGGAATCGTTTTGTTCCCATAACACCCAATTCGAATTCTAGCCGAGTCTTGTCCGTTTGAGTGTCGATCTCAAGGAGAATGTCCAACTTCGCCACTCAAAAGTGTTCCAATTCCAAGAATGAATGGGTAAGTTCTTGCCCCTAACCCACACTTCAGCTATGTGGCGGTGCGGCGTTGACCCCTCATAGTCAATCCACCTGGAGATTGTAAACGAGAACTTATGGGTCTCGTCCTTGATAAGGCTAACATTTGAAGTTCCTGTCAAACCGTCCTATGTTGGAAAGACCCATTGGTGATGCTCGATATCGCTGGTCTCCCAGATCAGGACACGTGGCAGATAAAGTGTCCCAGAGCATGCAAGAAAGGACCTACAGTGGCCGACCAGACCACTCCTGTGCCCGTCCTACAAGCAAACGCCGGCTCACCTCCGAGCCCCCAGCACAATTGGCCTCCTCGGCCCCACAGCTCGTCTCCGAGCTATTGCGGGCCCGAGCCTCCTCGGCCCTCTCAGCTCGCCTCCGGGCTCGAGCTGAACCAAGATACCTCGGCTCTCCCGCTCCTCCGTGAGTTCTCCCGCCGAAGTCATCTTCTTCGGTCTCATCGACCGACCAACAACACCGCTTGCAGGCTGTTCATACCATAATATTGCATTATTATATTCCCCAGTCCTAGCATTTTACAAATAAACAGGTGCTTTTGACCCATGTCTGCTACATAGTTGCAGGTTACAGATTCTCGAGACAAAAACAGTGAAAAAGACATAAGACGATACAAAAGTGAGACTACGACCGATAAATGGTGGAATCTTGATCGTGCCTATAGTTTGGAGACTAAACGAAGATCAATGGACAATTTCACAAAGAACAAAGGCAGCACAAGGTTCAAAACTTCGTCACGAAGCAACGGTAAAAGTCCACTACAATTATCCACTGTCGAGATCTGGAAGAAACCTAGAAGCCAATCTGAGAAAAGAACTGAAGAAAATTGAAGAAAACATGCACCAGAAGCAGCCAGAAGAAAATGATACCACAAGTCCCACATACGGCCGCGGAACCGCGGCCAAACAAGGGTTTTGGCCGCGGATCCGCGGCCATTAAGAGCCCGTGTTGGTGGATTTTCTTGAGGCGGCTGCGAGCGTTGACTAGGTCTTTTTCTTAGGGGGTATTTTTGTAAAAGCAGACATACGGCAATTGTAAACCTAGGGTTTTCTATGTCCTATAAATAGAGACCCTAATACCTCTTTTGAGGTATGCCTCCTTTCATTAATAAAATTCAGATTTCTTTTGGAGAGCATCGATGCCTCTTTTCATTTCATCTATTCAGATCTGACAAGTCTTGTGTAAATGTTTGGAGAGAGCCATCAAGTAAGTAGTTTTATTTAATTGCCTTAGTATAGATCTTTAATTCCTTGCCCTAGATAGATAGATAGCATGTTCTTCAATTCCCTAATGAGCGAGTAGTCTCCTCGCTTGTTAGGGTCAGCTTTGGAGAAGGCTTTTGAGAGATGAAGATCTCTCATCCCTTTCTTGCCCATCACATATAATCAATAGGACTCCATGCATACATGCACACACCGCTCCCTACGGCACCCTATCCCATGAGGTAGCGGTGATACCGTAGTATAAAGGCTCGGTTGAATGTGTTTTCCATGGAGGCTAGGGTAAGGATTGATAAAGGAAGGACAAGAACCTAGAGGAAGAAACACCTTCCCGAATGGTTCTAATCCCCTTTATTAATAATTACCATAACACCTCATAGATCTTAATTTGGGTATAGAAAGCGGTGAGATTTATTTACATTTCCAAATCTACCCTAAACCTAACCCTAGCAAGATTTAGATTTAGATAGATTTAGTTTTTAGATTTATAAAATCCGACACCCATCGGAATTAACTCATAAGAACAACTAGGAAATTCACAACATCCCTGTGGACCGACCCGTACTCACCGGCTAGCTACCAAGCGACGCCGTTCTTGATTGCGGTTATATAAATTCTTTGATTCATCTTTTAAAAGCGCAGAAGCCGATAAAAATCTTTCAAATCAAATGGCGCCGTTGCCGGGGATGGCGTGTTATTTCCTTTTTGCAATTTCGGGTTAATATAAAAAAAATCATAAAAACTGAAAAATTAAAAAATTTATCATCTTTTATTTTGTGAAGGGTATTTTTGTTTGAATTTTGCAGGATCTACAATCGAGTTCGGATCTGGAAAAATCCAGAAGGCGAAACAGAAAACCAAAGATCTGAACAGCAGAGGATTTCAACAACAGAACAACAGAAAAAATCTGAAGAACTGACCCGATCAACCCACCGCGATTCCACCGCCGAAACACCATTCCTGCCGCGCAACCGCGGTCTGTAGGTGACGTCAGCTCCTGCAAATTTTTCTTGGGACTCGAGCCGCCTCCTCCACCGCGGAACCGCCGCGCTAGCCCTCTCCCGACTGCGGAACCGCCGTGACTTGGTCACTTCAGCTGGTGGAAAAATCTCTGTTTGTTTTCTTTCTCTTCCTCTGCAAATCCCTGATATCTTCTCTGAAAAATCTCCTGCAGGATTCTTTGCGCTTAAAAAATCTTTCCCCTTCCAATAACTTGATCTTGTGCAGGATTCTTTGCGCCGCGCTAAAAAGAAGGGAAAAAAAATTTTGATTGCAAGTAGTTGTTACTGTTTTGCATATTTTAAAACTGACTTTAAGGGGCTTGATTCCAATCCAGATTGGGTGGGGATTTCATCACCCTTCCCAGGACCCCAGAAATCACATAAGGCATATGCATTAACCATCATTAATTAAAAAAATACTAGACTCAGCCTTAAGGACTTCGCGCTCAATAGGACAGAGGACTAGTTGTAGGCATTGGCCGTTGATCCTAACCTGACTTTGCGGTGTCTAGGCAAGTGTGTCTAAGGCGAGTGGTTACTTAATTAGGGCCACTACTTGTAGTGGAGAGCCTCCCACTCACATAGCACTTACCTGGCCACAATTGGTGGTGAAGAGGCGATTTGAGGTCCTATTTCTAACCTTTTGGAACAGTTAGGAGCTGTCTAGCTGACCTAGGTGACCCTAGATCTAGGCCTGATTATGCATTTTTGGTTGATTGAAAGTGTGTTTAAGCCCTTTATTGAAAATCTTTTTTGCAAAATGTTCCAAATAAAGAGAAAAAGAAAAAAAGAGGAATTTTTTTTTAAAAAGACTTGCAAATTTTGTCTCTAAGAACCCCTTGCACCACCCACCTTCTTTCTCTTCTCCCTTCTTCCATCATGGGTACCCCACCTCATAAATCTCTTGCCGAACTTTGGTACCCTGAACCAAACTTTGCCTCTTACGCAAATTGTTTCAGTCGATTTAAGGACGACCCCTCCATGCCCAAAATTTCTTTGAAAGATTGAATAGAAGCGTCTAGGAGAAACAGTTCGACTTTGCAATCCACTTTGTATCAACCATTTCAAACTTCACCACCTTCGTACGTCGATACCACTTTTTCAAGTCCTGTTGTAACTCCTAAACCCATGTCTATTGCTGAGCATATTGAACAATCCCGTAGCCGATCTTTCACTCCTCTCCACACATCCAGTTCTTGGGATCAACAAGTCCATTCACCTTTTTATCAAAATGTTGACCCTACTCCTGTCCAACCATTCAATTCCTACCAGTCCTACCCAACTTTCGCACCTTCCCTAGACATTGCTTCTACACAGCCATTTGGGAGTTTCACGTATCCAAACAACTTTGAATTTTTTACCAAAACCCCTTCACAACCCATGTCTAGTTTGGAACAGTCGTTGGAAGCTTATATTCTAGCAACAAACAAAATGATAAGGAATGTGGATGCGTCCATAGCAGCCCTTAGACAACCTAGTGAACCGGTGGCTAGTTTCCAACTAGCTCCAAATCTTCCAATGTATGATGCGGCGGTTTGACAGAGTGAGAATTTGAGTGGAGAAAGTGAGCTATACATACTTCCAAATCAAACCTACCCATACCCTATTGAATCCCACAACTCCAGTTTTCAATCAAGTGTCCCAAATGATTCATCGGTTGAAAATAAAACATTTAATGAGTTGTGTGACTTTGTAGTGCTTGATTTGCCAGATTTTGAAGAATCCCTTTCGAGTGAAACCATCACCAATCCTTTTGACCTTTACACCTCCACTCTAGAGCCTAAATTAATAGATATCCATGCTTTGGATGAGGTGTCTGAAAAAATTGATTTTCACTTGATTGAAGATATTGACACCGGGAATATTTTGGATGATGAACCCGTAGATTTGATTGAAATTTTATCCCCAATTCATCATCCCGAGTCATTAAATGTTTCTCCCGAACTTCATGTGCGTCTTGATTTTGATGATAATGGCATGGATAAGCTAAATTTTGAGGAGAATTATGAGGAGAGTATTGAGGATAGTATTGAGGATGAGCCATTTTTGTTTGATGTGTCGGATTTTCCAGTTCATCCTTCTGAACCTTTAACTGTTATACTTCCTAAATCACCCTCCCTCCTTTCCATCGTTCCGACGCAAAAGATCACGCTTGAAGACTGTGAGCTTGAAAAATTTCTCTTTGAATCTGACACAGTTCTCACAGACAATAACGATTACGAGTGTTTCACTTTTTCGGACGATGTTGAAAACTCACCTCCCGAGTTTGAGTCCTTTACATTTTCAGATGAGTTAGTTGAACCATCAGACTCGGTTGCTTACAGTCATTTCGAACCATTGATGGAATCCTTCAAGTTCGAGACAGATTACTTAGGTGAGATTAAGACTATCTCTAAATCACTCCCCTTCGTCCTTCCTATCTTTCGACCACGCAAGACTCCGTCGCGTTTCCATTTTCAATGAAGGGTTTACCAAGTTCGAAGTACCCATGTTTTCTTGCGAATCTTGAGGGATTTTACCCCATCTCTCGACGGGTTGATAGATTAGCACAATCTCTTTTAACACAAGGGTCATCACAAATTGCGCTAATTTATTCACTCGATTTACACCCTCAAGATCGTACCACACTTCTTTCTCTTTTCCGCCATTCATCTCCTCCACCGAGACCTTATTCCACTCTTCTTCCCATTCGGTCTCGTGTGCTTCTCATTTCTTTTCTCTACACCCCATTCTTTCACCAACCCTACCATTATCACGATAGAATTTTTGAATGGTTGGTGCTAACCTTTGGCTTGTGTAAGGCCTTGTTTAGTTTGGGGAGGACCTTGTTGTATATATGTATATATGTGTGTGTGTGTGTGTGTATATATATATATATGTATGTATATATATATATATTGTTTTCTTTTTCTATTAATAATAAAAAAAATAAAAAAAAAATAAAAAAAAATTATAAATAAATAAACAGGGGAGTGCCGACATTCTCAACTCTCTTGGTGTAGCATGACAGTGAGGACACTGTCAAAGTTAAGTTTGGGGGTATGCTCGGTAAGCCTTCTTCCTTTGCATTCATGTGTATATTTTTGCATTTGCATACTTATTTTAAAACCTATAAAAAAATTGAAAATTATAAAAATTATAAAAATTAAAGTATTCAATTTTGACTCTAATTGACTTGAGTTTGACAAATAGGTTAACTAGCTAGGAACAACTAGATCCTAGACTTAGTAAATTAAAAACCCTAAAAATAACATTTCTTAAAATTTAACGGTAGAAAGTATGTGTCTTTGTAGTTTATTTAGAAATAGGCAAATTTCGAGTTCACTTCTTGGGCTAAGTTAAAACAAGAGAAGAGTATTGATGTTTTTATTAAAGTGTGAGTCTGAAAAATAATTCCTAAGCTTAAGTCTGGATTCTGAAAATATATACCCTACAAATTGCACAAACACGCACCTTGAAACTTGGAATAGTTGAGGAGACCTTGAAATGCTCTTGTCTAAAGTCCTTAGTACGAAAAATAAAATAAAATAAAAATGCAAGTGCGAATAAAGAGATAATAAAAAAATGAACACTGGTTTTTGTGTTACTTAAGACTGCAAAAATAGAAAAAATATTTAGCGAGGGTGCTTCATCACCTAGTGCCTTAGACCAACTGGTTTGGGAGTCACTGCTAAAACCTTAGGTGTTGCAAGACTAGGAATTACGCTTTAATGTGCAAACACATCTTGTAATCGATTGTTGGTACCTCAAGAAGTATTAGCAGTCGCATGAAGGATGTGTGAGCGAAATTCATCTAAAAATTCACCTATTAAGAAGTGCTTTAGACGACGGACAAGAGTATGATTGCTTGATTTGAATTTCCAAGTGTAGGGGTGATTTATACACACACGTAGGGGTATGTGATTGGGGTTTAGATAAGAGATAGGAATGAAGAATAGGACTTGTATCTTTAGTAGAGATGATAAAAATTTCTAAGTTGAGATAGAACCCTAGAAGGAAAGCTTAAGAGATGCCAAAAGCTAAGTAAGTCTACATAACATATATAATCTTAAGTTGAATGATAAAGAAGCGTGAAGAATACTGGTGGATAATTTATGAGTCAAAGATAATAGAATTCCTTGTTAGAAAACCTAATCGGAGAATAAAAGTCGATAAGCCAAATTGATAGGATTTTGTGGGTAGTATCCGCTGAAAACCCTCAGAAGACAACACTCCTCCTATTAGGGACACCTAGAGGTTTAATGGCTTGTTGCACGAGCTCAGTGCAATCGCGTTTCCCTGCGAAAGTGAGGTTAGGTTTTTGTTGAGAATAAAACTAGGTTTGCTCGAGGACAAGCAAAAGATAAGTTTGGGGATATTTGTTCATACCATAACATTGCATTACTATATTCCCCAGTCCTAGCATTTTACAAATAAACAGGTGCTTTTGACCCATGTCTGCTACATAGTTGCAGGTTACAGATTCTCGAGACAAAAACAGTGAAAAAGACATAACACGATACAAAAGTGAGACTATGACCGATAAACGGTGGAATCTTGATCGTGCCTACAGTTTGAAGACTAAACGAAGATCAATGGACAATTTCACAAAGAACAAAGGCAGCGCAAGGTTCAAAACTTCGTCACGAAGCAACGGTAAAAGTCCACTACAATTATTCACTGTGGAGATCTGGAAGAAACCTAGAAGCCAATCTGAGAAAAGAACTGAAGAAAATTGAAGAAAACATGCACCAGAAGCAGCCAGAAGAAAATGATACCACAAGTCCCACATACGGCCGCGGAACCGCGGCCAAACAAGGTTTTGGCCGCGGATCCACGGCCATTAAGAGCCCGTGTTGGTGGATTTTCTTGAGGCGGCTGCGAGCGTTGACTAGGTCTTTTTCTTAGGGGGTATTTTTGTAAAAGCAGACATACGGCAATTGTAAACCTAGGGTTTTCTATGTCCTATAAATAGATACCCTAATACCTCTTTTGAGGTATGCCTCCTTTCATTAATAAAATTCAGATTTCTTTTGGAGAGCATCGATGCCTCTTTTCATTTCATCTATTCAGATCTGACAAGTCTTGTGTAAATGTTTGGAGAGAGCCATCAAGTAAGTAGTTTTATTTAATTGCCTTAGTATAGATCTTTAATTCCTTGCCCTAGATAGATAGATAGCATGTTCTTCAATTCCCTAATGAGCGAGTAGTCTCCTCGCTTGTTAGGGTCAGCTTTGGGGAAGGCTTTTGAGAGATGAAGATCTCTCATCCCTTTCTTGCCCATCATATATAATCAATAGGACTCCATGCATATATGCACACACCGCTCCCTATGGCACCCTATCCCACGAGATAGCGGTGATACCGTAGTATAAAGGCCCGGTTGAGCGTGTTTTCCATAAAGGTTAGGGTAAGGATTGATAAAGGAAGGACAAGAACCTAGAGGAAGAAACACCTTCCCGAATGGTTCTAATCCCCTTTATTAATAATTACCATAACACCTCATAAATCTTAATTTGGGTAAAGAAAGCGGTGAGATTTATTTACATTTCCAAACCTACCCTAAACCTAACCCTAGCAAGATTTAGATTTAGATAGATTTAGTTTTTAGATTTATAAAATCCGACACCCATCGAAATTAACTCGTAAGAACAACTAGGAAATTCACAACATCCCTGTGGACCGACCCGTACTCACCGGCTAGCTACCAAGCGACGCCGTTCTTGATTGCGGTTATATAAATTCTTTGATTCATCTTTTAAAAGCGCAGAAGCAGATAAAAATCTTTCAAATCACAGGCGTAACTGCCATCCCGCGAATCTCGCCATGCGTAAGATCTCTGCCGGCCACATCCTACGTTCCATGCCACCACGATCCCCCATTAACGAGTCTGTCTCGCCATTAATGGGAGGTCCCGCTCATCACGCGGGCGTGACGTCGGGAGCGCAACGGCCAGCGTGATTCTCACGCCCGCCTCGCCTGCTACCACCGCTATATAAAACCCTTCTTCAGACAGTTCAAATAAGCCATTTTTACTCCACTAAGCCGTTACTCTGCTCGGATCTCTAGTCTAACTTGATCGTCAGAGGGTCCTCGATGGTATAACCACCATGGGACTTCCTTGCAGGTAACTCGGCAACCACAACCTCAACCCATTGAGATCCACACGCTTCAGGAGCGACACCCTCCAGATCAAATCTCAGCCACTCATCGCCGCCATCAGCAGATCAACGGGAAGCAACATCTGAAGGAGATCTCGATTCCTCCATCAGCTGGCGCCGTCTGTGGGAACACCTTGATTCCACAAAAACAAAAGTTCGCCTCCCGATCTCAACCTAATGGCGAGCGATAATCACGACGATCCAAGCCCCAGCCGCCGCCTCCCTCTCAACGGAGGCGCGGACGAACCCCCTTCGCCAAATGCTATCAACGCCCTCGCCGACCGGATAGACCGAATCGCGTCCGTTGTAGAGGCGATGATCCGCGTCAAAACGGCGGGGCAAGATCACCAGGTCGCCGCTCCGCCGCCTCAGGGCAATGACCCCTACAGGGGGAGAGAAGGCTCCGTCTGCGTCGGCACTGCCGACCGCCGCCTCATCAATTCCGCCAACTGCGGTTTTCTCGGGCCGACGTACTCGAAAACCTGGTGGGCACCGCTAAGTTTGGCTCCGAGGTCTTACGCTAGAGAGTTTCGTCCCGAGTCTCGTCGCACCCCTGTCGCTCCCGAGGCGGTGGCGGTCAGCTCGCCTGTTTACAGGCATGACCGGCACCCCCTCTCTCGACGGGGTCGCGCACGCGAGACTCCCCACGGCAGCTCAAAAATGACCCCACCGGAGGGCGTAAAGAACCTCGCGAAAGGGAACCAAGGCTCGTCGAAAATCATGGTCATGACGGCCGGGGGTACGTCGGGTCCATACGAGACCCAACACCCCGCTCCCGCCGTGGAGGCCAACAGCCGACCGGCGAAGAAGCCAAGGGAGACCGAGCCGATCACTTTTGACGACGGGGACTTCCACGGCATATCCTTGCCCCACAACGACCCCCTGGTGATTACGGCTCGAGTCCATCAATACGAGGTGCACAGGATCCTGGTCGACTCGGGAAGCTCGGCGGACATTCTCTTCCACGACTGCTTCCTACGCATGGGGCTCGCCTCGGCGGACCTGAGGCCGACCTCCTACGTCCTCTCAGGATTCACCAACCACACCATCCTGGCGGAAGGGGTAATCACTCTACAGTTCAACATCGGGGGGGGCCAACCGTACGCAGACTCTGCCGGTGGAATTCATCGTAGCGAGAATTCCATCGGCCTACAACATCCTCCTCGGCCGCCCCACGCTGAACTCCCTCCGGGCCCAGATATCGACCTATCACCTAGCGATAAAGTTCTCCCTCGACCAGGGCGGGATAGGTCGTGTCTATGAAGTCCAGCGAATTGCAAAGGTCTGCTTCACCGCAACAACCTCATCGGAGAGACCGGTCGACGATGCCGAGGGTGAGGGAGACATCAGGGGTTCTCTAGACACTCGAGACAAGAAAACCGAGGTCCGAGGGACCCTGGTGTAGCCTCTGACAGAGGTCCCCCTCGTAGAAGGGGAAAACGAAAAAATCGTTCAGATCGGGTCGCTTCTGACAGGAACTCGGCGAGATGACCTGGTCCATTTCCTCATAAACAACTCCGACGTGTTCGCTTGGGTGCTTGCTGACATGCCTGGGATCGACCCCAAAATTATATCTCACAAGCTCAGGGTTGATCCTACGGCCCGACCCGTCAGACAGAAAAAGCGAAGCTTCGCCTCAATCAAACAGAAGGCTATCGAGGACAAGGTAGATCAGCTCCTCGCCGCCAACTTCATTCAGAATGTGCCCTATTCGGAGTGGCGAGCAAACGTAGTCCTGGTCAAGAAATCAAGCAAGAAGTGGCGCATGTGCGTCGACTTCACCGACCTCAACAAGGCCTGCCCCAAGGATACCTCGGATTGATCAGCTCGTCGACAGCTCGGCAGGCCACGAGATGTTGGTTTAGCAAGTTCGAAGTACCCATGTTTTCTTGCGAATCTTGAGGGATTTTACCCCATCTCTCGACGGGTTGATAGATTAGCACAATCTCTTTTAACACAAGGGTCATCACAAATTGCGCTAATTTATTCACTCGATTTACACCCTCAAGATCGTACCACACTTCTTTCTCTTTTCCGTCATTCATCTCCTCCACCGAGACCTTATTCCACTCTTCTTCCCATTCGGTCTCGTGTGCTTCTCATTTCTTTTCTCTACACCCCATTCTTTCACCAACCCTACCATTATCACGATAGAATTTTTGAATGGTTGGTGCTAACCTTTGCTTGTGTAAGGCCTTGTTTATTTTCGGGAGGACCTTGTTGTATATGTGTGTGTGTGTGTGTGTGTGTGTGTGTGTATGTATGTATGTATGTATATATATATATATATATATATATATATATATATATATATATATATATATTGTTTTCTTTTTCTATTAACAATAAAAAAAATTCAAAAAAATAAAAAAAAATATAAATAAATAAACAGGGGAGTGCCGACATTCTCAACTCTCTTGGTGTAGCATGACAGTGAGGACACTGTCAAAGTTAAGTTTGGGGGTATGCTCGGTAAGCCTTCTTCCTTCGCATTCATGTGTATATTTTTGCATTTGCATACTTATTTCAAAACCCATAAAAAAAATTGAAAATTATAAAAATTACAAAAATTAAAGTATTCAATTTTGACTCTAATTGACTTGAGTTTGACAAATAGGTTAACTAGTTAGGAACAACTAGATCCTAGACTTAGTAAATTAAAAACCCTAAAAATAACATTTCTTAAAATTTAA
The DNA here is from genome assembly GCA_030015575.1 of Agapanthus africanus. Lineage (NCBI taxonomy): Eukaryota > Viridiplantae > Streptophyta > Magnoliopsida > Asparagales > Amaryllidaceae > Agapanthus > Agapanthus africanus. The sequence continues at coordinate 718,983,558 of CM057337.1, forward strand.
CGGTAGAAAGTATATGTCTTTGTAGTTTATTTAGAAATAGGCAAATTTCGAGTTCACTTCTTGGGCTAAGTTAAAACAAGAGAAGAGTATTGATGTTTTTATTAAAGTGTGAGTCTGAAAAATAATTCCTAAGCTTAAGTCTGGATTCTGAAAATATATACCCTATAAATTGCACAAACACGCACCTTGAAACTTGGAATAGTTGAGGAGACCTTGAAATGCTCTTGTCTTATGTCCTTAGTACGAAAAATAAAATAAAATAAAAATGCAAGTGTGAATAAAGAGATAATAAAAAAATGAACACTGGTTTTTGTGATTACTTAAGACTGCAAAAATAGAAAAAATATTTAGCGAGGGTGCTTCATCACCTAGTGCCTTAGACCAACTGGTTTGGGAGTCACTGCTAAAGCCTTAGGTGTTGTAAGACTAGGAATTACGCTTTAATGTGCAAACACATCTTGTAATCGATTGTTGGTACCTCAAGAAGTATTAGCAGTCGCATGAAGGATGTGTGAGCGAAATTCATCTAAAAATTCACCTATTAAGAAGTGCTTTAGACGACGGACAAGAGTATGATTGCTTGATTTGAATTTCCAAGTGTAGGGGTGATTTATACACACACGTAGGGGTATGTGATTGGGGTTTAGATAAGAGATAGGAATGAAGAATAGGACTTGTATCTTTAGTAGAGATGAAAAAAATTCCTAAGTTGAGATAGAACCCTAGAAGGAAAGCTTAAGAGATGCCAAAAGCTAAGTAAGTCTACATAACATATATAATCTTAAGTTGAATGATAAGGAAGCGTGAAGAATACTGGTGGATAATTTACGAGTCAAAGATGATAGAATTCCTTGTTAGAAAACCTAATCGGAGAATAAAAGTCGATAAGCCAAATTGATAGGATTTTGTGGGTAGTATCCGCTGAAAACCCTCAGAAGACAACACTCCTCCTATTAGGGACACCTAGAGGTTTAATGGCTTGTTGCACGAGCTCAGTGCAATCGCGTTTCCCTGCGAAAGTGAGGTTAGGTTTTTGTTGAGAATAAAACTAGGTTTGCTCGAGGACGAGCAAAAGATAAGTTTGGGGATATTTGTTCATACCATAACATTGCATTACTATATTCCCCAGTCCTAGCATTTTACAAATAAACAGGTGCTTTTGACCCATGTCTGCTACATAGTTGCAGTGTTTCCTGATTTAAAATCAGGAAAGCTTCTGGGAAAAGCTTCAGAAGAGGGTCACGTGCTTACACGTGACTAGCGGTCACGTGTTGGCACGTGACACCTAAAACATCATCAAGGCAAGTTCAATTTCCTGACTACGTTGAAGAAAAGGGGGCTTCAGAAAGAGTCACGTGCTCCCACGTGACCCTGGTCACGTGGCGACACGTGACATTTCAATGCAAGAGTCAAAAGGCACACCAGTTCCCTGATCAAGTCAAGGAAAAGGCTTCAGAAGAGGTCACGTGCTTCCACGTGACCAGGGTCACGTGTTGCCACGTGACGTTCAAGACAGCAGACTCGTTCTCCAGTTGAACCAAGGAAAGAGAGAGTTCAAATAAGGGTCACGTGCTCACACGTGACCAGGGGTCACGTGGCAGCACGTGACGTTTAAGCAGCAATAAGAAGACAGAGCGCAAAAGAAAGGAAAAGGCTCATTCCAAAGGGGGTCACGTGCCCACACGTGACCATGAGTCACGTGGTCACACGTGACCGGCTTTCAAAGCCCACTGTGTTAACAGAATTAAATTCTGAGAGAAATTCAAATCTTTCCAAAGGAAAGCAACTATCTGGAACCAATCGAATTAAAGATTCAGAGGTGATCTATCTATGTGAAAATCTCGGGTTTGGAAAGATTTCCCCTTTAAATCTAACCAAAATAACAAAGGAGAATCTCTGGATTTAAAATCCAATGGTGAATAAAATTCACCTAATAATCCAAAGGTCCAAAATGAATGATGGATGCAAATCAAATCTTTCACGAAGATTCGTCAAAAACTGATTGATTCGGCTGCTTCTCCTATAAATAGGAGCCAAGAGACACAGGGATAGAGAGAGATATACATACGCAGAAAAAAAAAGAGAAAAGAAAGAGAGCTTCGATACTTGGAGAACTTGGATCTTCTGCAAAAACCCTAGGTAAGAAAGGGAAAAGCTCCTTGAAAGAAGAAGAGAATTTAATTCTCAACAGAGTTTAACTCTGATACATAAAAACAGAAGAATATATTTTCTCTCTTTGATAGAGGATCTGCAAAGTGCACATCTCCCCTTAAGGTTGAGAATTTAATTCTCAATGGGTCGAGATCCTGCCATGCAGATCCAAAACATAGAGAGGGAATGCAAGCATGAGAATTTAATTCTCACAGAACTATAGGAATTTAATTCCTTTAAAATAAAATTAGGGCTTGACCCTGTATCATGGGAATTTAATTCCTTCAGAATAAAAAGAAACAGGGTTTAACCCTAATTAAGAACTTAGTTCTGTTGAAACAACGGGAATTTAATTCCCTTAATCATCATTTAACAGGGAATGGGAATTCAATTCCTTAAAAACTTTTATTAGGGTTTAACCCTATTCAGCCCTTCACATATATGAGGAATGTAATTCCTACAGAAAATTCAGAGTTAAACTCTATTCCAGAATATAAGTCTTCGAAAGGAAGTAGGAATTTAATTCCTCTGAAATTTACAGCTCGAGGAATTTAATTCCTGAAAAAAGATTAACAAAGCCTCTAAACAAAATACATAGAGGCAGGGTCACGTGTCATCACGTGACCCCCCAAAAGATCTACAGAAAGCCCCTTTGAGGCAGCACCCCACGTGATCCACGTGACCCTTGGCAGAAGCTCTAATACATAGGCATTTGAATGCCCATCACGTGATGGCACGTGACGCTCTGAAAGACACGATAATCTCAGAATAAATGAAGGGAGGGCGCTCTCACGTGCTGCCACGTGACCCCTCTTGTCTTAGTGTTTAACACTAAATTGAAACTCTCGAACCCAGTGTTAAAATACTGTTGGGCCTTAGTGTTCAACACTAATTAAAAAGCTTTATCTGCAGTGTTCAACACTGATTGCCTTAGTGTTTAACACTAATCTGAGATCTTCATTTGCAGTGTTCAACACTGATCTGTTTTAGTGTTTAACACTAATTTGAAAAGCCTTGTTGCTGGTGTTTAACACCAATTATCTCTTAGTGTTAAACACTAACTTGTCAATCTCATTCCCAGTGTTCAACACTGATTGCTCTGTAGTGTTTAACACTAGGCTTTGGCCCAATTGGCTAAATGGATGGAGGCAAAGCCTCTCCTGATTGGACTTAGCCCAAGATGGCCATAAGTCCTCAATTTGTGATTAACTGGGCCAATGGGCTCATAACATAATTAATCGGTCTTGATCCCAAATTGGGTCAAAGACCATTTAAGCCATTCCGGTTCTAGGGTACATCTCTTCACTCCTTTGATACTTGGCATTGTAATCCCTCAATGTCTTCAAAGAGGTGACGGGTCCCGACGACCACACATTGATACGGACTGCGGGGTCCTTAAACCCGTGTTTAATGCAAATTCCTGGTTACGTGGAACGCGGATAATGTCACTCTTTGACCCCGTGGAAAACGTCCAGAGCGGAGCCTGGTCCTCGCAGAACACGGCAGTGAACCCGTGTGAAGCATCCAGAGCACATAACGGACTGTGGGGTCCTTAAACCCATGGACTACGACGTCCTTAACCTTGACCGGGATGTCTTAAAACTAACAACGGACTGTGGGGTCCTTAAACCCATGGACTACGACGTCCTTAACCTTGACCGAGATGTCTTAAAACTAACAGTGGACCGCAATGTCCTTAAACTACCCATGGACCGCAATGTCCTTAAACTACCCATGGACCGCAATGTCCTTAAACTAGAACAATAGAGCCCCGCATGCTCTTTTGTCGGATCTAAACGGTCCCGTTTAAGTTGATCTTAGCCTCAAAGATGGCTAACGTATCCTTAAACCTTCAAACAGAGTGGACTATAAATCCCCCCAATTAACTCTGGCTCAAGGGTACATCTCTGAACTCCTCTGACATCCGTCGTTGTAATTCTTCAACGTCGTCAGAGAGGTGATGGGTCCTGACGGCCATACATACGTTGGACCTCTAGGTCCCTAAACTGGAACAATGGAGTTCAAACACTCCTTTATCGGATCTAAACGATCCCGTTAAGTTGATCTTAGTCACAAAGTTAGACTAACGCATCCTTAACAAACGTTTGAGTTGATCTTAGCCTCAAGTATGGCTGACGTATCCTCAAACCAAACCCCCAAACCCAAATCTAAGATAATACGGATTTGGACTAGTCCACGCCCTACGGGCGACGACATAACTCAGTCTCCGTAAACAATCCACGGGCAACAAAACACAAAACAAACACCCACGACACGAAGTGACCAGCTGGAGAAGGAGAAAGTTGTTACCGCAATGCGGTAGCGTAATTAACTGCAGGGGCTTGCGCCTGCAGGGAAGAGCGTCCCCACAATCAAAAACCCCTCAAGCGAGGGGGAATCTGACGAAGTCTGCTACATCGGACGCATCCGTTTAAACCTTCAATACATGGTGCCATAAATCAACTTGGCATCTTCGGAGAGGTGAACGGATAGCACCAATAAGCATCTGCCCCGAATCTCAGTGCCAAGACACCGCAGTCTTGTGCGCCGTCCTTCGGAGGGGAACATGCAGGTTACAGATTCTCGAGACAAAAATAGTGAAAAAGACATAAGACGATACAAAAGTGAGACTATGACCGATAAATGGTGGAATCTTGATCGTGCCTACAGTTTGAAGACTAAACGAAGATCAATGGACAATTTCACAAAGAACAAAGGCAGCGCAAGGTTCAAAACTTCGTCACGAAGCAACGGTAAAAGTCCACTACAATTATCCACTGTGGAGATCTGGAAGAAATCTAGAAGCCAATCTGAGAAAAGAACTGAAGAAAATTGAAGAAAACATGCACCAGAAGCAGCCAGAAGAAAATGATACCACAAGTCCCACATACGGTCGCGGAACCGCGGCCAAACAAGTGTTTTGGCCGCGGATCCGCGGCCATTAAGAGCCCGTGTTGGTGGATTTTCTTGAGGCGGCTGCGAGCGTTGACTAGGTCTTTTTCTTAGGGGGTATTTTTGTAAAAGCAGACATACGGCAATTGTAAACCTAGGGTTTTCTATGTCCTATAAATAGAGATCCTAATACCACTTTTGAGGTATGCCTCCTTTCATTAATAAAATTCAGATTTTTTTGGAGAGCATCGATGCCTCTTTTCATTTCATCTATTCAGATCTGACAAGTCTTGTGTAAATGTTTGGAGAGAGCCATCAAGTAAGTAGTTTTATTTAATTGCCTTAGTATAGATCTTTAATTCCTTGCCCTAGATAGATAGATAGCATGTTCTTCAATTCCCTAATGAGCGAGTAGTCTCCTCGCTTGTTAGGGTCAGCTTTGGGGAAGGCTTTTGAGAGATGAAGATCTCTCATCTCTTTCTTGCCCATCATATATAATCAATAGGACTCCATGCATACATGCACACACCGCTCCCTATGGCACCCTATCCCACGAGGTAGCGGTGATACCGTAGTATAAAGGCCCGGTTGAGCGTGTTTTCCATGGAGGTTAGAGTATGGATTGATAAAGGAAGGACAAGAACCTAGAGGAAGAAACACCTTCCCGAATGGTTCTAATCCCCTTTATTAATAATTACCATAACACCTCATTAATCATAATTTGGGTATAGAAAGCGGTGAGATTTATTTACATTTCCAAACCTACCCTAAATCTAACCCTAGCAAGATTTAGATTTAGATAGATTTAGTTTTTAGATTTATAAAATCCGACACCCATCGGAATTAACTCGTAAGAACAACTAGGAAATTCACAACATCCCTGTGGACCGACCCGTACTCACCGGCTAGCTACCAAGCGACGCCGTTCTTGATTGCGGTTATATAAATTCTTTGATTCATCTTTTAAAAGCGCAGAAGCAGATAAAAATCTTTCAAATCACAGGCGTAACTGCCATCCCGCGAATCTCGCCATGCGCGAGATCTCTGCCGGCCACATCCTACGTTCCATGCCACCATGATCCCCCATTAACGAGTCTGTCTCGCCATTAATGGGAGGTCCCGCTCATCACGCGGGCGTGACGTCGGGAGCGCAACGGCCAGCGTGATTCTCGCGCCCGCCTCGCCTGCTACCACCGCTATATAAAACCCTTCTTCAGACAGTTCAAATAAGCCATTTTTACTCCACTAAGCCGTTACTCTGCTCGGATCTCTAGTCTAACTTGATCGTCAGAGGGTCCTCGGTGGTATAACCAACATGGGACTTCCTTGCAGGTAACTCGGCAACCACAACCTCAACCCATTGAGATCCACACGCTTCAGGAGCGACACCCTCCAGATCAAATCTCAGCCACTCATCGCCGCAATCAGCAGATCAACGGGAAGCAACATCTGAAGGAGATTTCGATTCCTCCATCAGCTGGCGCCGTCTGTGGGAACACCTTGATTCCATAAAAACAAAAGTTCGCCTCCCGATCTCAACCTAATGGCGAGCGATAATCACGACGATCCAAGCCCCAGCCGCCGCCTCCCTCTCAACGGAGGCGCGGACGAACCCCCTTCGCCAAATGCTATCAACGCCCTCGCCGGCCGGATAGACCGACTCGCGTCCGTTGTAGAGGCGATGATCCGTGTCAAAACGGCGGGGCAAGATCACCAGGTCGCCGCTCCGCCGCCTCAGGGCAATGACCCCTACAGGGGGAGAGAAGGCTCCGTCTGCGTCGGCACTGCCGACCGCCGCCTCATCAATTTTGCCAACTGCGGTTTTCTCGGGCCGACGTACTCGAAAACCTGGTGGGCACCGCTAAGTTTGGCTCCGAGGTCTTACGCTAGAGAGTTTCGTCCCGAGTCTCGTCGCACCCCTGTCGCTCCCGAGGCGGTGGCGGTCAGCTCGCCTGTTTACAGGCATGACCGGCACCCCCTCTCTCGACGGGGTCGCGCACGCGAGACTCCCCACGGCAGCTCAAAAATGACCCCACCGGAGGGCGTAAAGAACCTCGCGAAAGGGAACCAAGACTCGTCGAAAATCATGGTCATGACGGCCGGGGGTACGTCGGGTCCATACGAGACCCAACACCCCGCACCCGCCGTGGAGGCCAACAGCCGACCGGCGAAGAAGCCAAAGGAGACCGAGCCGATCACTTTTGACGACGGGGACTTCCACGGCATATCCTTGCCCCACAACGACCCCCTGGTGATTATGGCTCGAGTCCATCAATACGAGGTGCACAGGATCCTGGTCGACTCGGGAAGCTCGGCGGACATTCTCTTCCACGACTGCTTCCTATGCATGGGGCTCGCCTCGGCGGACCTGAGGCCGACCTCCTACGTCCTCTCAGGATTCACCAACCACACCATCCTGGCGGAAGGGGTAATCACTCTACAGTTCAACATCGAGGGGGCCAACCGTACGCAGACTCTGCCGGTGGAATTCATCGTAGCGAGAATTCCATCGGCCTACAATATCCTCCTCGGCCGCCCCACGCTGAACTCCCTCCGGGCCCAGATATCGACCTATCACCTAGCGATGAAGTTCTCCCTCGACCAGGACGGGATAGGTCGTGTCTATGGAGTCCAGCGAATTGCAAAGGTCTGCTTCACCGCAACAACCTCATCGGAGAGACCGGTCGACGATGCCGAGGGTGAGGGAGACATCAGGGGTTCTCTAGACACTCGAGACAAGCAAACCGAGGTCCGAGGGACCCTGGTGTAGCCTCTGACAGAGGTCCCCCTCGTAGAAGGGGAAAACAAAAAAATCGTTCAGATCGGGTCGCTTCTGACAGGAACTCGGCGAGATGACCTGGTCCATTTCCTCATAAACAACTCCGACGTGTTCGCTTGGGTGCTTGCTGACATGCCTGGGATCGACCCCAAAATTATATCTCACAAGCTCGGAGTTGATCCTACGGCCCGACCCGTCAGACAGAAAAAGCGAAGCTTCGCCTCAATCAAACAAAAGGCTATCGAGGACAAGGTAGATCAGCTCCTCGCCGCAAACTTCATTCAGAATGTGCCCTATTCGGAGTGGCTAGCAAACGTAGTCCTGGTCAAGAAATCAAGCAGGAAGTAGCGCATGTGCGTCGACTTCACCGACCTCAACAAGGCCTGCCCCAAGGATACCTCGGATTGATTAGCTCGTCGACAGCTCGGCAGGCCACGAGATGTTAAGCTTCATGGATTCCTTCTCCGGCTATAATCAGATCCATATGAATCCAGCAGACGAAGATCTTACCGCATTCACAACGGACCGGGGGTATACTTCTATAAGGTGATGCCCTTCAGCCTCAAGAACGCCAAGGCTACATACCAACGGTTGGTCAACCGCATGTTCAAGCCACAGATCGGCAGGAACATGGAAGTTTACGTCGAGGACATGCTCGTCAAATCAGTCTCGTCGACTGACCACGCCAAGGACCTAGGCGAGGCCTTCGAGGTGCTTCGCAAGTTCAAAATGAAGCTAAATCCCTCCAAGTGCGCATTCGGGGTCACCGGGGGAAAGTTCCTCGGTTTCATGGTCACCCACCGTGGGATCGAGGCCAACCCGGAAAAAATCGACGCCATCCTCAACATGACCGCGCCCAAGACCAACGTCGAGATCATGCGACTAACCGGGCGGGTGGCCGCTCTAAGCCGTTTCATGTCAAGGTCTGGGTGAAGTGCCTCCTATTCTTCAAGGCTCTGAGGAAAATCCTGAGATTCGAGTGGTTGGAAGAGTGTTAGACCGCCTTCGACGAATTAAAGAGGCACCTTGCGACACCACCGCTGCTCACCCGACCGATCGAAGGGGACGAGCTATCGCTGTATTTGGCGGTATCCGACCAAGCAGCAGGCTCAGTGCTCATCCGAGAGGTCGATGGAGAGCAGAAGCCGGTATACTACGTGAGCCACGTCTTCAAAGACGCAAAAACGAGGTACCCGGCCATAGAGAAGATCGTTATGGCCCTCGTTGTGACCTCAAGGAAGCTGCGGCACTACTTCCAAGCGCACACCATCCTCGTCTTTACCGAGCATCCACCGGGGGCTATCCTCGCCTTGTCCGAATCCTCGGGCCGCTTAGAGAAGTGGAGGTGGGAGCTGTCCCAGTTTGACATAAAATATCGTCCGAAGCAGGCCATCAAAGCACAAGCCCTGGTCGACTTTATTGTCGAGTGCACCATCCCCAACAAAGAACCGTAGCCCGCGCCGAACCTCGTGGAGCAACACCCGATCATGGGGAGACCCGACTCGGTCACTGAGTGGGTCATCTACGTCGACGGGTCCTCAACCGAGGAAGGTTGTGGCGCCGGCCTTGTCATTCGGGGCCCGAACGAAGCAGAAATGGAATATTCCCTAAAGCTCGGATTCAAGGCTTCAAACAACGCGGCAGAGTATGAGGCCCTGCTGGCTGGACTTCGCATGGCCTCCGGGCTTAGGCTGAAGATAATTCGAATCCGCAGTGACTCAGCCCTGGTCGTCGTCCAAGTGACCGGCCACTTCGAGGCTCGGGAACCCCTAATGGTGAAATACCTGGCCGAGGTAAGGAAACTTCAGAAGAGTTTCGACGAAGTCCAGATAGAACAAATACCCAGGCAGCTCAATACCCAAGCTGACGCCTTGAGCAAGCTGGCATCATCCTACTCGGCCAACAACAAGCGGTCTATCCTCTTCGAAACCTTGCCACGGCCCAGCGTGGAAGACGGTTCAACAATACTTCATGTGTATACAGCGCAGGAAGGCGTCCAGGACTGGAGGAAGCCCCTCGTAGAATTCCTAAGGGACGGTATGCTCCCAGAAGATCGAGGAGCAGCCCGCCGTCTCCGGGCCAAAGCCCATCACTTCGTCTGGAGCAATGAGAACCTTTACAAGAAGTCCTTCACTCAGCCCCTTCTCCGGTGCGTCGACCCCCACGAAGCCGACTACGTCCTCCGTGAAATCCATGAAGGAGTCAGCAGCGCACACCAAGGGGCCCGAACCTTAATCCAGAAGGCATTGCTCCAGGGGTACTACTGGCCGACCATTCACGAGGATGCCCAGAAGCTCGTCCGGAGATGCAAAAGCTGCCAACTCCACAGAAGCATACCTCGCCTCCGAGCTGACCTCCCCGTGGCCGTTCGCCCAGTGGGGATTGGACATGATAGGCCAATTCCCCACCAGCACAGGCGGGCAAAAATACGTTCTCGTCGCGGTAGATTATTTCACGAAGTTGATCGAGGCAGTCCCAATCAGGAAGACAAACGCCGCCACAACCATCAAGTTCCTGTAGAATAACTTGATATTCCGGTTCGGCATCCTGAGGTGTATAATCACCAACCAAGGGACGAACTTCGAGAATGAGAAGGTGAAAGATTTCTGCAACGAATATCATATTCTCATGAAGTTCGCAGCGGTTGCACACCCCCAATTCAACGGGCAGGCCGAAGTCGCCAACCGGGATGTCCTCCGAGGTCTCCGGACCCGCTTAAAGGGGCGCTAAAGTAGTTGGGTCGAGAAATTGCCCTGGGTCTTATGGGCTCTACGCACGTCAAAGAAGACCCCCACCAGGGAAACCCCTTTCAGCCTCTGCTACGGGACCGAAGCGATGGTCCCGGCGGAGATCGGGCTACCCAGTCACTGGGTCGAACACTTCGACGACGAAGCGAACATCACGACACTGCGAACCAACCTGGACATCTTGCTGGAGAAACGGGACCGAGCTCAAATCAGGGCTGCCGCCTATCAGCAGCAAACTGCCCGATACTACAATGCGCGGGTCAAGCGTCATTCCTTCAAGACTGGAGACCTGGTCCTACGGCAGAACGAGTTCATCGATCAGGGCAGGCTGCATAAGTTCTCCCCGAAATGGGATGGTCCTTTCCTCGTCTACGAAGTGCTTCCCGGCGGAGCATACCGCTTACAGGACGCGGACGGCCGCAAGTTTCCACGGCCTTACAACGCTGAGAAGCTTAAGCTGTACCAATGAAACGGATACCTATGAGTGTATACCTCTCCTTTCTCAAAGGCAATGTAAATTCTTCTAAAAAGTTCTTTCTGCTTAAATAATAAGAGGGGAACGCTGGAATATTGCCAAAATGAGGAATCTTATTAATTCAAAAAGGTACTCTGGGTTCCTCAGCCTTGAAAAAAGGAATGGCTATTCCTGGCCGGTAGCTCGCCTACCACACAATGCCAGGGATCAAAGCCCTTGCAAGAGGCAGCCCTGCAGCTACCCTGCTCGGCTATCCTTGGCCTGTAGCTTCCCTACCACACAATGCCAAGGATCAAAGCCCTTGCAAGAGGCAGCCTTGCAGCTACCCTGCTCGTCTATCCCTGGCCTGTAGCTTCCCTTCCCCGCAATGCCAGAGATCAAAGCCCTCGCAAGAGGCAGCCCTGCAGCTACCCTGCTCGGCTATCCCTGGCATGTAGCTACCCTACCACACAATGCCAGGGATCAAAGCCCTCGCCAAGAGGCAGCCCTGCAGCTACCCTGCTCGGCTATCCCTGGCCTGTAGCTTCCCTACCACACAACGCCAGAGATCAAAGCCCTCGCAAGAGGCAGCCCTGCAGCTACCCTGCTCGGCTATCCCTGGCCTGTAGCTTCCCTACCACACAACGCCAGGGATCAAAGCTCTCGCAAGAGGCAGCCCTGCAGCTGCCCTTCTCGGCTATCCCTGGCTGGTAGCTTCTCTACCACACAACGCCAGGGATCAAAGCCCTCGCCAAGAGGCACCGGGCAGCAACCCTGTTCGGCCATCCTTAAGGACAAAAAGCCTTCGCCAAGAGGCACCGGGCAGTAACCCTACTCAGCCATCCTTAGTAGGCCACTTACGGCCCCTCCCGCACTAAGGATGAAAAGCCCTCGCAAGAGGCAACCGAACCCGCCCTTGTTCGGTTATCCCTTCCTGGTAGCACCCTACCCCAACAAACCAGGGATCAAAGTCCTCCCAGAGGCAACCGGACCCGCCCTTGTTCGGTTATCCCTGGCTGGTAGCTCCCTACCAAAGCAGGGGTCAAAGCCCTCGCCAAGAAGCACCGGGCAGTAACCTTGCTCGGCCCATCCATAAGGATCAAAGCCCTCGCAAGAGGCAATGGAGCCCGTCCTTGCTCGGTTATCCCTGGCTGGTAGCTCTTTACCCCAACAAACCAGGGACCAAAGCCCTCGCCAAGAGGCACCGAGTAGCTACCCTGCTCAGCCATCCTTAGCAGGCCACTCACGGCCCCTCCTGCTCAAAGGATCAAAGCCCTCGCTAAGAGGCACCGAGCAGCTACCCTGCTCGGCCATCCTTAGCAGGCCACTTATGGCCCCTCCCGTCCTTAAGGATAAAAGCCCTCACAAGAGGCAACCGGGCCTGCTCTTGCTCGGTTATCCCTGGATGGGAGCTCCCTATCCCGACAAACCAAGGATCAAAGCCCTCGCCAAGAGGCACCGAGCAGCTACCCTGCTCGGCCATTCTTAGCAGGCCACTTACGGCCCCTCCCGCACTAAGGATCAAAGCACTTTCAAGAGGCAACCGGGCCAACCCTTGGTCGGTAATCCCTGGCTAGTAGCTCCCTACCCCAACAAACCAGGGATCAAAGCCCTCGCCATGAGGCACCGAGCAGCTACCCTGCTCGGCACCATCCTTATTAAGCCACTCACGGCCACTCCAACAACTGAGAAACATGAACTCAACAAGAGGCATCCGGTTCTACGTCTAAGCAATCTCCACCTCGACTTCGGGGCCATGGAGATACCGTCTATGCACCGGTCTTTACACACTCGGCAATCGAACAGATTCAACTCAATGTGTGACCGCTAGACAAAGAACCGACGCAAAATGAAGGCAGTCTGTGCAAATACAAGTGTCTACCAACAAAAGGAAGTACAAGCACAAAGCACAAACACTGCTACGAAAACAAAAATTTCTATTCACAAAGCCAAGAGTCTTTACAAGGGTATCATGGGCTCCCCAGCCTTACCAAATTACCCGAAGGTTTACAAAACGGAAGTTCTGGCAGCAAGCACGGCCTAGACCCCGCTTCCCTCATCACTGTCGACCAGAGGCACGACCACTGAAAGTGGGACTCAAGCTCGAAGCTCACCGTCGGAAAACTCCGGGAGCTGCTCCTTGACAGCATCGAGAGCTTTGTTCCATGCAACGGCGGAGGCCTCACCAAGGTCAACGTAAAACTGGTCCGGCCCCTTGTAATCAGCCACCGCCTTTCTGGCTCGGACCTTGGCGAGCTTCGCCGCCTGAAGCGCTGCCTCGGCATCCCGCCTGCTTGCATCCCTCTCCCTCTCCCTCTCCATGGCCGCAAGGCGATCGGCCAGATCCGCCAACTTCGCCTTGACAACCCGGTGGGACTCGCTCAGGCAGCGATAGGACTCTCGGCACTTTGAAATGGTGAGATCCGCGGTTTCCGACCGGGATTTGAGGACGATCGACCTCTCCCTCTCCAGATGCAGCTCGAGTCACAGACCCTCAACCTCCGAAGAAGACTCTTTTGCTAACCTCGCAACCCGAATAGCCCCCTCGGCTTCCATACGAGTGACAAGGGCGCAGTGCTGAAGGACCTGGCGAAAAATGGTAGAGAAACTTAAGGACACCCAAACTAAGGAAAGGTCGCTCGAAATAACACATGAGGGAGTACATACCTGAACCGCCTCCTGTGCGATAGCCACCAGTTGGGCCTTCAAGGTCCCCCACGGCATCCGGCCTCCGGTCGACTCCTCCATACCAGCAAGAAGGCCGGCGGCAACGAAAAGCCCCGACGGGACCACGAACTGGACATCCCCCTCCTGCACAGGGGTCCCCTCCGGAATCTCCATCGGCGGCGCACGAGAGACTGTCCTCTTCCACTTAAGAGGAACCACATCTTCGCCCTCTCATGCGTCCCTCATCTAGGATTCGGGAACCCGTGTACGCCTTTGACCGATGCCAGAACAATCATCAGGAGCTCGTGACGGGGCAGGTGGCCCCACCATCGGGGGTACACCCGGCGCAGGGCTCGAGTCGGCCGGAGGCACGGTCGCACCACCGTCCCCCCTCCAGGACTGAGCGCCGAAGGCACCAAGAGTCTAGGATCGAACCATCAGTCCTGCCAAGAGGGAGAAGGGGCTCGACTCAGAAGGAGAAGAAGCAGAAAGAGAAAACATTAAGATCCGACCTAAAGGGGAGAGTGCTAAGCTAACAAGACTCAGAATCAGGAAAATGGGAAGAGAGAGATCCTTAAACAGGCCTCCCCTCGATTTATACAGCCAGCGCCCTCATCCAACGGCGATGGTCGACTCCCGCTAAAATGGTTCGCTGCACTCAACGGCGACAATCGCTCCACCTGTCTCAAGCACATTGGCAGTGTCCCATCGGATGCCAAAAACCTGCAGCACGTCACATCAGCCAACCGGCACCCGACACGTGGCCTGTCACTTCACCAAAGAGCACACGATCCAGCGCACCCTCTTTAATGAAAAGGATCTCGCCTTGATTCGCTGGCCTTATCCAGAAAAGACAACCAACTGCCCAGAGACACGCCTGACGATATCTTCGGAAAGGAGCCCACCTCGGGTGATCTGGCAAACCACTCTCGACCCGACCCGACAGCTGGTTGGGACGAGAGTGGGGGGCTAATGATGATGCTCGATATCGGTGGTCTCCCAGATCAGGACACGTGGCAGATGAAGTGTCCTAGAGCATGCAAGAAAGGACCTACGGTGGCCGACCAGACCACTAATGTACCCGTCCTACAAGCAAACGCTGGCTCACCTCCGAGCCCCCAGCACAATTGGCCTCCTCGGCCCCACAGCTCTTCTCCGAGCTATTACAGGCCCGAGCCTCCTCGGCCTTCTTAGCTCGCCTCCGGGCTCAAGCAGAACCAAGATACCTTGGCTCTTCCGCTCCTCCGCGAGCTCTCCCACCGAGGTCATCTTCCTCGGTCTCATCGACCGACCAACAGCATCGCTTGCAGGCATAACTGCCATCCAGTGAATCTCGCCATGCGCGAGATCTCCGCCGGCCACATCCAACGTTCCACGCCACTATGATCCCCCATTAACGAGCATGTCTCTCCATTAATGGGAGGTCCCGCTCATCACGCGGGCGTGGCGTCGGGAGCGCAACGGCCGGCGTGATTCTTATGCCCGCCTCGCCTGCTACCACCGCTATATAAACCTGACGGTTTAAGTAAGCCATTTTTACTCCACTAAGACGTTACTCTGCTCAGATCTCTAGTCTAACTTGATCGTCGTAGGGTCCTCGGTGGTATAACCACCCCGGGACTTCCTTGCAGGTAACTCGGCAACCACAACCTTAACCCATTGAGATCCACACGCTTCAGGAGCGACACCCTCCAGATCAAATCTCAGCCACCCATCGCCGCCATCAGCAGATCAACGGGAAGCAACATCTGAAGGAGATCTCGATACCTCCGTCACTCGATGTGGTTTTAGCGACCAAGGGTGGTCGTTGTATCTGTTGCTCAACCTTTTTAGTCTTGCAATAACCCGGCTCGTCGATGGGGGCTCGCATTGTAGTTTAGCAATTTAATCACCCCCAAAGTCTTTGTAATCTCCTACCTCCTAGTCGGCCATAATTGTTGTCGGAGTTTTTGAACGGTTGTGAATTTTGAATTTTGAAATTTGAAAATTCGGTTTTGAGTGGTTATGAATTTTAAATTTTGAACTTTTGTCCTTTCAAAAAGTTGTAACTGTTTTTCATGACCTTTAAGAAACTATAAATAGAACCGATTTTCTTAAGAACTTTACAACTTCTTTTTTCTCTACTATTCCCTTACTATTTCGAATGGAATTTCGAAGTTTCTTCGATTTTTGCTGATCACAGGAACTTCAGACTTTGTTGTATCCTGAGAGATCCTTGTCTGCAACCCTTTAGTAAACTCAATTTGAATGGGGACAGGTAAATCCTTGAAGAAAGTCGATTGCGCCTCAGAGTCAATAAATTCATTTACGTGTACCCATTATCTTTCCGATTCCAACACTAAATCTCTAACAATTTCAAGGAATTTATCTTCATCTACAATGGAGTTGGAATCCATCCTAACCTTGGTTAAAATTATTAACCAAGACCTTGTCAAACTTGATCGGTTTGACGGAACAAACTATGCTCGATGGGCAGACAAAACACGCTTCCTTCTGACGACGCTGAAGATATTTTATGTACTTAATGACAATCTTATGCCGATTCTAGCGCCTACGGATATTGACAGCGAAGCGGTTGTGAAGGCCATAAAGAAACGAGAAGAGGATGAATGTCTCTGCAGAGGTCACATTCTGAACACCCTGTCGGATCGCCTCTTTGATAACTACACCAAGAAGACTTCAGCAAAAGAAATTTGGAAGGCTCTGGAGTTCAAATACAAAGTGGAGGAGCAAAGTACAAACAAGTATTTAATTTCAAAATATTTTGAGTATCGTATGGTTGACAAAAAGTATATTTTAGACCAATGTCATGAACTTGAATTACTTGTCAATTAAACAAATGCTCTGGATATAAAATTCCCTGAAACCTTCCAAGTTGGAGCAATCATATCGAAACTGCCCCATACATAGAAAGTTTACCAAAAGAAATTGTTTCATAAGACAGAAAACTGCATTCTCGAGCAAATTCAGAGAAATCTGCGAATTGAAGAGGAAGCCCGTCTAAGAGACAAGAAAATTCAATAACAACCTGAAAAAGAATAAAGGTTGTTATATTTGCGGTAAGGAAGGGTATTTTGTTCGTAAATGCAGATACCGCAAAACTGGTTTCAAAAAAGGAGGAAATCAGTAGATTAAGTACGCGAACAATGTTGAGGAGGCCAATTATGCTATTATTATTGTTGTAAACAATGGTATGATCACTGAAGTGAATATGATGGACTCATATTCTGGGTGGTGGTTCGAATCCGGCGCAACAGTCCACATTTGCAAAGATAAGTCAATGTTCAAGGACTTTGATGAGGCAACCGATGGCCAGGAAGTCTTAATGGACAACCGGAACAGTGCACCTATACAAGGAAAAGGTTCTGTTGATCTTCACTTTACCTCTGGAAAGAAATTGACACTATTAAATGTTCTCTATGTTCCTGACGTGAGAAAGAATTTAGCGCATACCGATTTGTTATGTAAAAAGGGTTTTAAAGTTGTAATTGAATCCGAAAAATTAATTTTGTTGAAGAATGAAACCTTTGTGAGAAAAGGCTAATAGAATGTTTGCATTTAGCATTAATGAAAATAAAGTGACTTCTGCTTATGTCTCGGAACCTTTTAATTTATGGCATCATAAATTAGGACATTTAAATTTTCGATATTTAAAGAATATGTATAAACTTGGTTTAATTTTTTATGATTTTAGTAGTGATCATAAATGTGAGATTTGTATACAGTCAAAAATGTCTAACGACCTTTTCCAAGAGTTGAAAGAAATTCGGAAATTTTAGACTTAATCCACTTTGATATATGTGAACTTAATGGAATGGTTACTATAGGAGGGAGAAAGTATTTTATTATTTTTATAAATTACCACTCAAAATATATGTATGTATATTTAATGAAAAGCAAAAGACGAAGCATTCTCTATGTTTAAAATTTATAAGGCAGAAATTGAAAATCAACTTAGTAAGAAGATTAAAGTTCTTCGTAGTGATAGAGGGGGAAAATATTTCTCAAACGAAGTTATAAATTTCTACGAGGAACATGGTATAGTGTATGAAATGACAACACCATATACTCTTCAACAGAATGGTTTGACGGAAAGGAAAAATCGTTCTCTTGTGGAAATGGTGAATTCTATGTTGTTACATGCAAAATTGTCTTTAAATTTATGGGGAGAACCTTTATTGACGGCTTACCATTTACATAATAGAACTCCATCAAAGAAGTAAAAAATTAGCTCATACGAATTATGAAAGAAAAAAAGCCTAATTTGGTTTATTTAAAAGTGTGAGGGTGTTTGGCATATTATAGGGTTTCTAAATCTAAACGGACTAAATTAGGTTCTAGAGTACTCAAAAGTGTATTTATAGGATATGCCGAACATAGTAAAACTTATAGATTTCTTGATTTGGAATCTAATGTAATAGTTGAAGCTAGATATGTTGCATTTTTAGAAATAAACTTCAAATTAGATGTTGTTTAACATAAGCCATCTATAAAAAGAATGATAATAAAAGAGAAATCTATTGACCCTTCAATAGAACCTAGAAAAACTCAAAAAATAAGAAAAGAGAAAACACTAGATTCCAATTTTGTTGATCCTAATTCTATTATTTTTCTAGTACACGGAGATAGAAATATGGAGCTTAATAAAATACCTATTATTCTCCATATAGAAAAGGATCCTTAAAACTATAGCGATGCAATGACTTTGAGAGACTCCGCATTTTAGAAAGAACCCATAAATGATGAAATGGATTCCATTATGTACAATAACACTTGGGTGTTAATTGATTTACCTCACGGATTTAAGGCTATAATGTAAGTGGGTATTTAAAAGAAAGTACAATTCTGATGGATTTTTGCAAACATTTAGACTAGACTCGTGGCGAAAGGGTGTAAACAAAGCTGTGGTGTCGATTATTTTGATACTTATGCACCTGTAGCATGCATAATATCTATCAGAATATTATTTGCTCCAGCCTCTATATATAATTTGTATATTCACCAAATGGACGTGAAAACTGCATTCTTAAATGGCGAGTTAGAAGAAGAGGTATACATGGAGTAACCTGAAGGGTTTGTACTTTCAGGAAATGAAAATAAAGTCTGTAAATTAGTTAAATCTCTTTATGATTTAAAACAGGCATCCAAACAGTGACATGAGAAATTTGATTCGGTTATACCATCGTATGTCTTTCATCACAATAGCGTTGATATATGTATATACATGAAATATACTAAAGAGTATAGTATAGTTATATACTTCTACGTAGATGATTTATTAATTATCAGTAACAACATGTCGAATGTAACTGAAACTACGGAGTATCTAAGTTCTATATTTAAAATGAAAGATTTAGAAGAAGTTGATATAATCTTATGAATTAAGGTGGTAAAATATAGTGGGGATTATGCGTTATCTCAATCTCATTATATTGAGAAGATAATCTCCAAATTTTTTCATCCCGCTTTCAAGACACATAATTCTCCTTTTGATTCTAGTGTTACACTAAAAGAGAATCCAGGTAGAGAAATAACACAACTTAAATATGCAAGTGCTATTTGGTGTTTAATATATGCAACACATTGAACAAAATCAGATATAGTTTTTGCTGTTTCTAAACTTAGTAGATACACTAATAATCCAGGAGTAGAATATTGGAAAGTTATTGGCAGAATATTTAGATATCTGAAGGAAACTTTGATATATGGGTTATTTTATAATAAGTTTTCAGGTATTAGAAGGATGCTCTGATGTAAATTGGATAACTGGTTCGGAAAATAATAAATCTACATCCGAATGGGTATTCACCCCTGGAGGACGTGCCATTTCATGGGCTTCAAAGAAACAAACATGTTTATCTCATTCAACCATGAAATTTGAATTTATTACATTAGCAGCAGCCGACAAAAAGGCTGAATGGATTAGAGATATATTATTGGATATTAAATTTTAGCCTAATTCTATGTCTCCAATATCCATATATTATGATAACGAAGCAACATTGTCAAGAGCCTACAATAATATTTATAATGGAAAATCATGACATATAAGTTTGAGACATAAGTATGTGAGACAATTAATTAATGAAAGGGTTATCACAATTACATATGTAAAATCAAGTAAAAATTTGGCAAATCCTTTTGTAACAACCAAGTTCATTTATACCAATTCCAGTTCTCGTATTTCTTATTTGTGGTATTTCTTGATTTATCGTGATTTGGGTGCGAATGGTATTTTACATTTTACTTTGCATTCGACCCGACCCGCTTGCTTGAACTTGTTTGATTCATATTTATGAATTATCTTGACTTGTTGCATAGACATGTGCATTTTCATGAATACTGCACACTGGCATTTTATCTGGCATGGCATCTTTTACCATATAACATTTTAAGTCACGTAAAATAATTTAAAATTACATTTCATGGCCTGCATGATACCCCTAACCCCGTGGTAGCATCCGCGCATCTTGTTCTCGTCCCGTTCAGTGAAACGGACTTGTTTGGATGGCTACACGCACGTACGTGCATCCGTTCTTGAGGGTACACATTTTTCTAACCCGGATATCCTGTTTTGGTTTTGGTCGATACGTACATTAACCTTATTTCCAAACCATAATTTTAGAAACGACCCGGGCATATTTTGGACTATTTTTTGTATTAGCCAAATATCAAATTCTTTAACAAAAATTATATTTAAAATTATATAACTAAAAAGATTTTTTAAAATTTAAATTAACAAACTTTTTCTCTCTCTCTCTCTCACAGAATTTTCTCTCCCTCTCTCTCCTCTCGATCTTTTTCTCTCTCTCTCTCTCTCTCTCCCTCCCTCTCTCCTCTTGATCGTTTTCTCTCTCTCACAGAATTCTCTCTCCCTCTCTCTCCCCTCTCGATCTTTTTCTTTCTCTTTATTTCTTTCTCTCTCTCTCCCCTTTTTAAAACCCACGTCTCTCGCTCCTTTTCTTCATTTTTTTTAAAAGCCCGCCGCCTCGTCTTCAAAACCCAGCAACCTTAACCCTAGCCGCCTTCACCCTCGCCTCACCCCCGACGCCCCCATCATCGTCGGTTTCTCCTGCTCTCCTTGACCATCTCATCGCCTTCATTGCTCTCATTTCCCGAGCTCCCAAAACCCTGCATGAACCCAAAACCCACATATCTCGCCACCGTCGACCCCTCACCGCCGTCGACCTTTCCTCGTCGTCACCATTCCCATCACAACGACTTCTTCCTCTTCCCTCACTCAACCCGACACCACCCTCACCCGAGCACCAAGAACCCGACCTCCTACACCCAACTCGAGCCCTTGCAACCATTCTTGTCGGAGCTCCGATCACCCCGAAAACCACCCTCGTCACAGCCTCCATCTCCACCTTCCCCTTCCTCCTCTCTCTTCTTTCCCTGCACACCCCAACAATCAAACCCGACCCCTATAACTACCAAGTACACCCACTGCCTTGCCGTCGATCCTTGCCGGTGATCCCTTACCGTTACCTCACACCTTCGCAACCCCCTCCTCGCCTTCTCCCAAACCCTAGCACCAACCCCAGAGCAGCAACCCTCACTTCTTCTACTCTTCTTTCCTTTCTTCTTCTTCTTCTTTTCTTTTCTTCTCTTTTCTTGATTCGTATTTTCTGGTGATCGCCGGAGCCGTGCCGCTGCCAACGATCCGAGTGGCCCAGTGGACATCCCCTACCTGCGTGGTTACCTTCTTGCCTTGCCTGGACCTGTCCCGTGTGCCGTGTGTTCGTTGCGACGTTTACCCGACGTCGGACGTGCCGTGCGTATCCGTATCGTGATCCATCGAGGCAAGTTAATCTTGCTACATACTATATGACTCATTATATACCTATTTAAATAAATATCACACCTGTATTTTAAATCAAGCACCCCATGTTTCATATTACAGCTTTTCGACGTTCCGTTTACATCTGTATAGTGCATTTCAGATCTAGGGCATGCAAACCAATCTTAAATACATGCTACATTACTTTAGATGCATCTATTTTAACAAATATAATAATTGAATTTCAAACCAAGCATCCAAAGTAACCGTTTCACAATTTTACAATGACCGTATGCATCCATTCATATCATTTCAGATCTAGATCATGAAAACTTATCTTGTTACATATTATACTATCATATACTACATCAAATTGAATAGTTACATTTCATACTGCTTAGTTATATGTTTCGCACTTGTTAGTTTATCATTTTACGATTATATGATGTCCGTTTGCATCCATATCATATAGAATACATATAGTTGCATTTACAAATCTCATTAATAACCTAATACTATTGTTTTAATGCCCCATGTTTAATAAAGTGCAATCTAATTAGTTTTAGAACTATTAAAGTTAACCTTAATCGATAGTTGTGCATCCATACCTTTTATTTGCATACCATTCATGTTATTTCATACCTGATTTTATGCACCCATACCATTAATTCTTTATATCCAGTTGCATCTACAGATTATATTAATCCATATTATTGTTTTATTAGCACCCCATACTTGATAATGTGCATCCTACATAGTCATGATATAACCCCTGATAAATATTTGTGCATCCATGCTTTTACCGTGCATCCGGTACTTGTTACAGTTTGATTATGAGCACCCACTTGATACATGTGCACCACCTGACATGACCTGATACACTACTACTGACATGACTTGATACCTGTGTACTACTTGACATGACTTGATACATGTACACCACCTGACATGCCCTGATATACCACAGCTTAACATGTTACCTGATCTTGTTACTAATGCCGACAATCTTGACCTGTTGTCCCTACGGACATATCCTGTTGTCTATTTAGACAAACATGTACCTGCTTGATCCTGTGTTGGCATTAGCTCCATATTTTCAATACCTGACTTGAACACATAACCTTGGGGGTATGGGGAAATCAAAAGTGTAAACTAAAGTGTAGCTTACAAGGGTATTACTTGATCCGTGGTCCCGGGGGATAACGGGACAGAAACATTCGTGATTCTTACTTGATCCGCGGTCCCGGGGGATAACGGGACAGAGTCATTCATGACTCCCACTACCTGATCTGTGGTCCCGGGGGATAATGGGACATATCCTTTGAGTTACATGGAGGATTACTCTAATTGATTTCAATAACTTTAGAGTAGATAACCCTATAGCACAGTTTAGACTACTCACTGCACTTCACCTGTTTATATCCTGTTCACTGATCTATATTCATGTTACTGTTTACCTGTTATTGATGACTTGTTACTGTTCATACTTCATACCTGCATATCTCATTATATCCTGCTTGCTTAGAATTATTGATATTATGACGCACTGACGTCTGGGTTTTGCATGGCCTAGATCCCTTATCTTTATCGCAGGCAGTCCAGGAGTACTTTGATCAACAGGCCGAGCGGTGATGACCTGTTATTAGTTTGGTTTAGTTTCCTTTCAGTATTTTCATTCCTGATATGAGCTCGCATTATGGGACGTACATTCCAGTTTATTATTATACTTGGATCTTTTAGCTTCCGCATTATTTTATTTTTGACTCGTTTATTCTGGCTTATGGACATGTACTAGATAGTTTATTTTATTTCTACTGTTCTTGATATCTCTAGACAGCCATAATGTGACTGTGGAGGGATCTTTCCTAGCCACAGGTAGCATGGTTAGTTCTGTCACGTGCCTATCTTAGCGTACTCTGGGAAGCGGGGCGTGACAGGGTTTGTTTGGTATCAGAGCCATAGGATCTAGGTTAATCGGGTTTGATTTTTTTTGTGGTTGGGTATTGGACCCAATACACGAATCAGAAAACTCGTAATTAGGAACATGTCCTGCCACATTGTTGTCATGATTCTTGAATCTTATCTTTCTCTTGACCCTTTGTCTTGACGAGATGGATGACTTTTCATCTCGGCTTGAAATCCTTTTGGTTCTATTGTTTCTCCCTTTCTATTCCTTCGATTTGGATACTAGGATTTGGGCGACTTAAACGGAGTTATGTGATTGTACCCATGAACTGCAGCATGGTTACAATGCGGTACTCTATTTAAGTAACTTAGAGTCCTGGTCTTGATTCATTTCCTTGATTCATGGTCGTGAAATTTCCTTGGTTCTCTCAGTTTCATTGCTTACCAGTTTATGTTTTGCAGATTTCTTGGTGATCGATACCGGCAGTTATGAAGTTGCCTTGGGAATGGATTTACTCAGCACTTTCCACGCTCACATTGATGGTAGGGTAAAGAAAGTGATTTTCCAGATTTCCGAACATCCAGAGTTTATTGTAGCTGGAGGTAGCAGTTCTGTCGGGCCAGTCGAGTTAAGGGCTAGGCCGACAAACAATGTTCTTTCGTCGATGAAAGTTGATAAGGAGGAAGCGCCATCCGTAGTTCGAGAGTTCATGGACGTGTTTGAGGACATCTTGGGTTTACCACCAAAACGAGATGTGGAGTTCGCGGTCGATCTTATTCCTGGTGCTGCGCCAATCTCTAAGGCGTACTATCCAATGGCACCAATGGAGTTGGAAGAAGTCAAGAAACAGGTTGCTGAATTACTTGAGAAGGGTTGGATTCACAGCAGTAATTCACCTTGGGGGGCTCCAGTTCTTCTAGTCAAGAAGAAAGATGGCACAAGGAGGATGTGCATCGATTATCGAGAATTAAACCGGGTGACTATTAAGAACAAGTACCCGATCCCTCGCATTGGCGAATTATTCGAGCAGCTTAGTATGGCGCAAGGGTATTCTCGAAGCTGGATTTGCGATCCGAATATCATCAGGTCCGAGTTAAATCAGAAGATATTTGCAAGACTGCGTTCCGAACTCGGTATGGACATTACAAGTATTTAGTGATACCCTTCAGAGTAACGAATGCACCGGCGATATTTATGGACTTGATGAACCGAATCTTTTCACCATTCTTGGACCAGTTTATAGTGGTGTTCATTGATAATATTCTGGTCTATTCAAAGAGTATTGAAGAGCATGCAAAACACTTGAAGATCGCACTGCAGATATTAAGACAAGAAAGATTATATGCAAAGATGAGCAAGTGCAAGTTTTGGCTTGAAGAAGTGAAGTTTTTGGGGCATGTCGTGTCGGGAGATGGAATCGCCGTTGATCCCGAAAAGATTGCAGCAGTTCGAGATTGGCCAATTATGAAGAACATTGCAGAGATCAGAAGCTTTCTTGGACTTGCCGGGTATTACAGAAGGTTCGTGGAGAATTTTGCTCGGTTGGCTGAGCCTTTGACCAAGCTTACGCGCAAGGAAGTACCGTTCGTATGGACGGATAAATGTGCGTCAGCTTTTGAGGCATTGAAGCAGAGATTGATAACCGCTCCTATTTTGACCGTACCAGACAGTTACGGAGGATTGGTGATTCACAGCGACGCATCTGGGACAGGATTGGGATGTGTTTTGATGCAGCATGGAAAGGTTATAGCCTACGCATCGAGACAGTTGAAGACCCATGAGAAGAATTACCCAACTCATGATTTGGAGTTAGCAGCTGTGATTTTCACTTTGAAGATTTGGAGACACTACTTATTGGGCGAAAGGGTCGAAATATTCACCGATCACAGAAGCTTGAAGTATGTGTTCATACAGAAAGAACTTAACATGAGGCAGCATAGATGGTTGGAGCTGATGACTGACTACGATCTTGACCTAAAGTACCATCCGGGAAAAGTTAATGTTGTGCCGGATGCGCTTAGTCGGTTGCCAGCAATTCAGATGTTGACTGCAAAAAAGGAACTTATTGAAGACTTTCGGAAATTCGATTTGGAGGTTGTGCTACCACATTCTTCGGGACAGTTGTTGCAGCTGCAAGTACAGTCCTCGTTGATCGAGAATATTAAAGCAGCGCAGTTACAGGACCCTAAATTGCAAAAGTTTTGAGAACAAGTTGAAGCTGGACTTCGAACGGACTTATTGATTCATGAAGATGGTTTGTTGCGATATGGTAGCCGTTTGTGTGTGCAAAAAGGAGATATTCGCGAAGAAGTTATGAAGGAGGCACACAGTTCCGCATATTCCGTACATCCAGGAGGCACGAAGATGTACCGAGATCTACGACAGCATTTCTGGTGGGAAGGCATGAAACGGGAGATTGCCCGCTTTGTAGCGAAGTACTTGGTGTGTCGGCAAGTTAAGGCTGAACATCAAAGGGTTGCTGGTTTATTGCAACCACTTCCGATTCCTCAATGGAAGTGGGAACATATAACCATGGATTTCGTGACGGCTTTACCGCGGAGTCCAAAGGGCAACAATGTTGTTTGGGTGATTGTTGATCGATTGACCAAGGCAGCTCATTTCATACCATTTCGAGTTGGTCAGTCAATGAAAACGTTAGAAGAACGGTACATGCAGAAAATTGTAAGATTGCATGGAGTACCTGTGAGCATCGTTTCCGATCGTGATACCTGATTTTTGTCGCACTTCTGGAGGAGTTTACAGGAAAGTTTGGGGACTCGATTGAAATTTAGCACAGCTTATCATCCTCAGACAGATGGCCAGTCGGAGAGAACGATCCAAACTCTTGAAGACATGTTGAGAGCTTGCATGTTAGACTTCAAGGATTCATGGGAGGATCATCTACACTTGGTGGAGTTTTCTTATAATAACAATTTTCAGACGACTATTCGGATGGCTCCATTCGAAGTATTGTATGGTCGCAAGTGTCGTTCACCCGTTTGTTGGAATGATGTTGGAGAACGAATATTGTTAGGACTGGATTTGATCGTGCAGACAGTAGAGAAAGTTAACACTATCCGGAATCATATGAAGGCAGCACAAGATCGGCAGAAGAGTTGGACCGACACGTCGAGAAGAGCTCTAGAGTTCGTTGTTGGTGATCTGGTATTCTTGAAGATATCACCGACTAGAGGAGTGATTCGTTTTGGGAGTCGAGGCAAGCTTAGTCCTCGATTCGTTGGGCCTTTTGAGATTTTGGAGCGTGTTGGAGAAGTGGCTTATCGATTGGCTTTACCACAATCTTTGGCGAATGTTCATGACGTGTTTCATGTATCTCAACTCCGTAAGTATGTTAGATATGAAACACACGTGCTGGATCATTCGGAGCTGACTGTAAGAGAAGATTTAACCTTTGAGGAACGACCGATGTCGATTGTGGATCAAAGGGAAAAGGTTCTTAAGAACAAGGTTATCCCTCTCGTACTTGTTTCTTGGGGAAATCGCTCGCATGGAGAATCGACTTGGGAATGAGAAGATGAAATCCGACAGAAGTTTCCATATCTATTCTTGTAGTTTCTTGATTGTTTATCCATTCTTGTTCTTGGAATTTCGAAGACGAAATTCTTTTTGTAGTTGGGTATAATATAACAACCTAGTTCATTTATACCAATTCCAGTTCTCGTATTTCTTATTTGTGGTATTTCTTGATTTATCGTGATTTGGGTGCGGATGGTATTTTAAGTTTTACTTTGCATTCGACCCGACTCTCTTGCTTGAACTTGTTTGATTCATATTTATGTATTATCTTGACTTGTTGCATAGACATATGCATTTTCATGAATACTGCACACTGGCATTTTATCTGGCATGGCATCTTTTACCATATAACATTTTAAGTCACGTAAAATAATTTAAAATTACATTTTATGGCCTGCATGATACCCCTAACCCCGTGGTAGCATCCGCGCATCTTGTTATCATCCCGTTCAATGAAACGGACTTGTTTGGATGGTTACACGCACATACGTGCATCCGTTCTTGAGGATATACATTTTTGTAACCCGGATATCCTGTTTTGGTTTTGGTCGATACATACATTAACCTTATTTTCAAACCATAATTTTAGGCCCGACCCGGGCGTGTTTTGGACTATTTTTTGTATTAGCCAAATATCAAATTCTTTAACAAAAATTATATTTAAAATTATATAACTAAAAAGATTTTTTACAATTTAAATTAACAAACTTTCTCTCTCTCACACACAGAATTTTCTCTCCCTCTCTCTCCTCTCGATCTTTTTCTTTCTCTCTCTTTCTCTCTCTCTCTCTCACAGAATTCTCTCCCCCTCTCTCTCCTCTCGATCTTTTTCTCTCTCTCTTTCTCTCTCTCTCTCTCACAGAATTCTCTCTCCCTCTGTCTCTCCTCTCGATCTTTTTCTCTCTCTCTATTTCTTTCTCTCTCTTTCTACTTTTTAAAACCCACGTCTCTCCCTCCTCTTCTTCATTTTTTTTAAAAGCCCGCCGCCTCATCTTCAAAACCCAGCAACCTTAACCCTAGCCGTCTTCACCCTCGCCTCACCCACGATGCCCCCATCATCGTCGGTTCCTCCTCCTCTCCTCGACCATCTCATCGCTTTCCTTGCTCTCATTTCCGGAGCTCCCAAAACCTTGCATGAACCCAAAACCCACATATCTCGCCACCATCAACCCCTCACCGCCGTCGACCTTTCCTCGTCATCACCATTCCCATCACTATGACTTCTTCCTCTTCTCTCACTCAACCCGACACCACCCTCACCCGAGCACCAAGAACCCGACCTCCTACACCCAACTCGAGCCCTTGCAACCAATCATGGCGGAGCTCCGATCACCCCGACGACCACCCTCGTCACCGCCTCCATCTCCACCTTCCCCTTCCTCCTCTCTCTTCTTTCCCTGCACACCCCAACAATCAAACCCAACCCCTATAACCACCAAGTACACCCACTGCCTTGCCGTCGATACTTGCTGGTGATCCCTTACCGTTACATCACACCTTCGCAGCCCCCTCCTCGCCTTCTCCTAAACCCCAGCACCAACCCCAGAGCAGCAACCCTCACTTCTTCTTCTCTTCTTTCCTTTCTTCTTCTTCTTCTTCTTTTCTTTTCTTCTCTTTTCTTGATTCGTATTTTCCGGTGATCGCCGGAGCCGTGCTGCTGCCAACGATCCGAGTGACCCAGTGGACGTCCCCTACCTGCGTGGTTACCTTCTTGCCTTGCCTGGACCTGTCCCGTGTGCCGTGTGTGCGTTGCGACGTTTGCCCGACGTCGGACGTGCCGTGCGTATCCGTATCGTGATCCATCGAGACAAGTTAATCTTGCTACATGCTATATGACTCATTATATACCTATTTAAATAAATATCACACCTGTATTTTAAATCAAGCACCCCATGTTTCATATTACAGCTTTTCGACGTTCCGTTTACATCTGTATAGTGCATTTCAGATCTAGGGCATGCAAACCAATCTTAAATACATGCTACATTACTTTAGATGCATCTATTTTAACAAATATAATAATTGAATTTCAAACCGAGCATCCAAAGTAATCGTTTCACAATTTTACAATGACCGTATGCATCCATTCATATCATTTCAGATCTAGATCATGAAAACTTATCTTGTTACATATTATACTATCATATACTACATCAAATTGAATAGTTACATTTCATACTACTTAGTTATATGTTCCGCACTTGTTAGTTTATCATTTTACGATTATATGATGTCCGTTTGCATCCATATCATATAGAATACATATAGTTGCATTTACAAATCTCATTAATAACCTAATACTGTTGTTTTAATGCCCCATGTTTACTAAAGTGCAATCTAATTAGTTTTAGAACTCTTAAAATTAACCCTAATCGATAGTTGTGCATTCATACCTTTTATTTGCATACCATTCATGTTATTTCATACCTGATTTTATGCACCCATACCATTAATTCTTTATATCCAGTTGCATCTACAGATTATATTAATCCATATTATTGTTTTATTAGCACCCCATACTTGATAATGTGCATCCTACATAGTCATGATATAACCCCTGATGATGTACCACAGTTTGACATGTTACCTGATCTTGTTACTAATGCCGATAATCTTGACATGTTGTCCCTACGGATATATCATGTTTTCTATTTAGGCAAACCTGTACCTGCTTGATCCTGTGTTGGCATTAGCTCCAGATTTTCAATACCTGACTTGAACACATAACCTTGGGGGTATGGGGAAATCAAAAGTGTAAACTAAAGTGTAGCTTACAAGGGTATTACTTGATCCGTGGTCCCGGGGGATAACGGGACAGAATCATTCGTGATTCTTACTTGATCCGTGGTCCCGGGGGATAACTGGACAGAGTCATTCATGACTCCCACTACCTGATCCGTGGTCCCGGGGGATAACGGGACATATCCTTTGAGTTACATGGAGGATTACTCTAATTGATTTCAATAACTTTAGAGTAGATAACCCTATAGCACGGTTTAGACTACTCACTGCACTTCACATGTTTATATCTTGTTCACTGATCTATATTCATGTTACTGTTTACCTGTTATTGATGACTTGTTACTGTTCATACTTCATGCCTGCATATCTCATTATATCCTGCTTGCTTAGAATTATTGATATTATGACGCACTGACGTCTGGGTTTTGCATAGCCCAGATCCCTTATCTTTATCGCAGGCAGTCCAGGAGTACTTTGATCAACAGGCTGAGCGGTGATGACCTGTTATTAGTTTAGTTTAGTTTTCTTTCAGTATTTTCATTCCTTATCTGAGCCCGCATTATAGGACGTACATTCCAGTTTATTATTGTACTTGGATCTTTTCGCTTCCGCATTATTTTATTCTTGACTCGTTTATTCTGGCTCATGGACATATACTAGATAGTTTATTTTATTTCTACTGTTCTTGATATCTCTAGACAGCCGTAATGTGACTGTGGAGGGATCTTTCCTAGCCACAGGTAGCATGGTTGGCTCTGTCACGTGCCTATCTTAGCGTACTCTGAGAAGCGGGGCGTGACACCTTTTACCAAAAGACTGACCAGAGACTTGGTAAGGACAATCTCATTTGATACGGGACTGAAATCCATTAAATAAAAGTTAATAGTGATGGTAACCCAACCTTCAACTAGAATTCTACTAGTATAAGGTTTAATGGGTAATAAAAAGTTACTAAATAAGTATAAGCACCTGTTGTTTAAGTCTCACAGTTGGAAACTAGTGATGCCGTCAAAATCGAAGGATAATTTTATAACTATTAATGAAGTTCGCTCGTGTAGAAAATGTGTTTGGAGACGGAAACGCAAGAAGAACTTCACCTATGAAAACATAGAAGTAGTGCTGCTTCTTATGGAAGTTTAGAATTTGCTTCCGGGATTATTTTCTGAATAAGGATAACACAAGGTCATTAATAGTGTTAAGTGAGAATGAAATTCTTAAGAAAACATGATATAAATATATGTTTTATGTTACCGGTTATACATCAAGGAGTAGCTGGTTTAATACTTAGCAACTAGAAACTTTGTATCACCTTGTAATATTTAACACTGACTAAAGGTTTAAACCGAAAGGAACCTTTAACTATACATAATTATATTAATAGAGAATATAGATGAGAAGAAAAAGTATAAGCTCAAAAAGTGGGGGATTGTTGGAGTTTTTGAGCGGTTGTGAATTTTGAAATTTGAATTTCGAAAATTCGGTTTTGAGCGGTAGTGAATTTTGAAATTCAAAAATTCGGTTTTGAGCAGCTGTGAATTTTGAAATTTGAACTATTGTCCTTTCAAAAATCTGCAACCTTTTTTGACAACCCTTGAGAATCTATAAATAGAACCGGTTTTCTTAAGAACTTCACAACTTCTTCTATACTATTCCCTTACTATTTCGAATAGAATTTTGAAGCATCTTCGAATTTTGCTGATCTTGTATTCTGAGGGATTCTTGTCTGCAACCCTTTAGCAAAACTCAATCTGATTGGGGACAAGTAAATTCTTGAAGAAAGACGAATGCGTCTCAGAGTTAATAAATTCATTTACTTGTACCTATCATTTTTCCAATTCCTACACTAAATTTCTAACAATTTCATCAAAGGGGACAACCACTCCCCTGTTTTCAAAAGCCTGCCTTCTCTTCCTTGAACGTCGGCAGTTTGCAGGCAGGTGATCTTCAGAGTTACAGTTGAAAGAAGTTCGTTTAAGCTTACAGAAATCTTGGATGCGACCCTACTTCTTGCAGGTGAAGCATTTTAGCATGGCTGTTGGATCGATCGCTGTCTGCTGCCAATCAGGTGAAAACCTTTTGATGGCATTTTCCTCGTTTTTAACCGCCGCCGGAGATCTATTCCAGCTTAGCCCCCATCGGAGAAAAATGAGTCCTAATGAGACGGGCAGCCTCCTCTCCGATCTTCTTTGCCTCCTCAAGAGAGAAAGTTTGGTTTTTCACCCTGTATTCGGTTCTGACTTGTGCTTTGTTGCTTCGTGACGATGAACCCTAATAGTATCGACGATGATGCCGGTACACTTCCTCCGATCGTTGCGGGTTCTATTCCCTTGCTAGCGGTACATGCTTGGGTACGTACAGCACCGGAGGTTTCGACGTCGGTGCTGCCTTCTCTTTGGGTACATGCCGCACTGACATCTCTCTTGATGACCTCCTTGCTTCAGTCTCAGTCGGCTTCTTATCCTCTTGCCTCAGGGATCTTGATGGGGGCTCGTTTTCGGGCCTCCGTCAGATGTTGTCTTCCGTTGATCTCAAGATGGACTGGGTTGATTGCCCTTCGTTGCGTGTGGGTCTCAATGGGTTTTGAGAGGAGGGGGCGAGGTGATGGGGCCGTCGCCGAGTACCTGCACAGAAGTCCCGGGGTGGTTTGGTACCACCGAGGACCCTCCGACGCTCAAGTCAGTAATCAGATTCGAGCAGAGTAACGGCGTAAAGTGTAGAGAATGGCTTACTTGACCCCTCTGTGATGGGGGTTTATATAGCGGTGGAGCACGCAGCAGCGGGCGCGAAAATCTCGCCGGTGGTTACTCCCCCCGACGTCACGCCCGCGTAGGAAGCGGATCGCCCATTAGTGGGGATTGATGGCGTAGAACGTGGGATGTTGCTGGCGTAGAATCAGCGCATGGCGAGATTCGCGAAGCGGCGGTTACGCCTGTGAGCGACGACCTTAGTCGGAGGGTCAAGGAAGACAGCCTCGGACTGGAGCTCGGGACGAGCGAGGAGGCCGAGGAGCCCTGGCCTTGTGGCAGCTCGGCGCGAGCCACGGGACCGAGGGGGCCAATCTGCAGGGGGCCCTGAGAAGGGCCAGCTTGCGTTTGCAGGTCGGGTACAGGGTGGCTTGGTCAGCCCCTGTGGGCCCCTTCTTCTGAGTTCTAGGACACATCACCTGCCACGTGTCAAGATCTTGGGGATCGCCAATATCGAGCACTATCATTATCCCCCCACTCTTGTCCCGACCAGCTAGCGGGTCGGGTCAGGAGTGGACTGCCGGGCCTCCCGAGGTGAGATCCCTTCTAGGGTTTCGTCGGGACGAGTCCTCGGGCCGTCGGTTGTCTTTTCCGCTAGCGAATCAAGGCGAGATCTTTGCATTTAAAGAAGGTGCGCCGATTCGTGCACTCTGCAGCCGAAACGACGGTCCACGTGTCGGGAGCCAACCGGCTGATGTGACGCGCGCAGGTCTGCGGCATCTGATGGGACACATTCAATCGCAGGGCTGCCACGTAGAACGATCTGAGCCGCTAGGCGCAATGGGCCGTTTCGGCGGGAGACGACGGGCGCCGTTGGATGAGGTCGCAGGCGACGATAAATGTGGGTGGGGCCCGCCCTAGGGCCCTTACTCCTTCATATTTTCCTCCCTGAGGCCCCAGCTGCTCGGCGCTCATCTCCCCTCCTTTGCTTCAGCCCCTGAAGAATTTCTTTTCCAAGGTTAGATGTCTTCCTCTTCTGTAGAATCGGTAGATGTTGTAAGGGTAGGTGCTAGGGTCCCTCTAGACGTGTTTGAGTCCCCCCGGGGGGCAGGGGCCGGTTCCTCTCCCCAGGGTCGTGAGGCGGGGGACGCCTCCAGGGAGGAGGCGACAGATGTGGCCCCCAGCACCCCGTGCTGGATGAGGTATGAGGACGAGCTTGTCAATGCTCGGGCTTGCTTCCACATTCCCCCACGCTACACACTTCTCCTGGCCAAGGAGGGAGAGAGGGCCGACCAGGTGCGGGGCAGGGAGATTCCCCTGTACTTGGAAGCTTTTTGGGGCGAAATGCACCTGCCCTTCCCTCCTAAGGTCATCGCCGCACTAAACTTCTTTGGTCTGGCCACCGGCCAGCTAGTACCGAATTCATGGAGGATTCTCCTTGGGTTCTTGATCCGCCTGAGGCTGCAGGCGGTCCCTTTCAGTCTTCCCCTTCTTGATTCCTCCCTCGTATTCAAGAGCCACCCCGGCGGTCGAGCAGGCGACCCCAGGTGGGTGTATTTCGCCTTTAGGAAGCGGCCTGGGTCGCTGCCGGGTCCGGTGTCGTGGCCTTGTCCTCTTCCATCCATGATTGGAAAAAGAAGTTTTTCTTTGTTTCCCCTCCTGAGGGCGAGGACTGGCCAGTGCCCACCAAATGGTCGAGGGAGAAGTGCCTGCCGGGGATCCTGTCCAACGACCCCGCCGCGGTGAGAATGGCTTCATGGGAGCCCATCCCCCAACACGACGTGTTGCTGTCCGAGAGGGTCTTGAGCTGGACCGGGCATAGCCCCGTCGAGTTCGTTGGTAAGTTAAGCTTGCTCTCTAGGTTCATGTTTTCCTCGCGTTGCTGATAAGTTGGGTGTTTGTTTCGTGCAGGATCCATGGACTTTGGCTCTCTCCGAGATGCTATGTGCCAACCGAGGCAACCCGCCAGGGCTGGGGGTGCCAGCTCTTCCCAGGCGCAACCTTCCCCCGCTCCTCCTACCCTAGTGATGGCTCCCCGGAGGCGTTCGACGGTGGATCCTGCCCCGAGCCCCAGCAGGGCGTCGGGTCGGAAGCGGGCCCTGGTTGTAGAGGACTCGGCTTCGGAAGAGGAGATCGGCTCCCCTTCGGAGCCGCTCAAGAGGAGTTCCCGGAGACCTTCCCGGGGCCGGTCCTCGCCGACCGTGGTGGAGGAAGGGGGGCTCCGGTTCACGGTGCCGTCCGGGCTGTCAGTTGCGGACAGCCTTCTCCACGAGATAGAGACCTCGGCTATGGGTCGGGTTCCTGGGGGGGACCCTCAAAGCTCAGCTGGCGTCGATCGCCCAGGAAGCCGTGCAGGTAAGCCCCCCATTGCGCGGTGAGATTTGGTATCTTCCTTCCTGTTTCTGACCCTTCTTCTTTTGTGCCTTACCAGACCCTCCAGCACGTGGCCTTAGCCCTCCGCGTGGAGGCCGAGGTGGTAGCCCCGGCGGTGGAGGCCGCGGGCCAGCTTGCCACGTTGCAAGAAAGCTCCAGGCGAAAGCAGGAGGCGATGTCAGTGAGGATCGCCGCCCTGGAGGGCGAGGTTGCAGCCGGGAAAAGGGAGGCCGCCCGGCATCGCGAGGCTGCCGCGATCGCCGAGGGCAAGCTTAGGGACTCCTAGGTGCTCGCCGGCACCCTGAAGAAGATGGTGAAGACCCTCCGAAAGGAGCTGGGGGCGTCTGTCGAGGCCCTTAAGTCAGCGGGATCGCAGGCCGTGGCGAGCTACAAGGGGTCGAGGGATTTTTATGACGACCTGGCCGTAGCCACGACCCGCATCTGGCACGACGCCCTCGACGCCGTGAAGTCTAAGATGCCGGAGTTCGACGACACGGATTTCCGGGCCGAGTCCCCCCTCGTGGGCGCCGACGGGCAAGGGGGAGAGGCTCCCAGCGAGGTGGGGGCCGAGGACCCGGCGCCCCCAGTGGTAGAGGTTGAGGACCTCGAGGTCGTGCCCGGGCCCGAGGTGTAGAGCCCCGCTTTCCTATCTCCATTTTGTTTTTCTCTTTGAATTTTGTAAGGCTGAGGAGCCAGAAAATACCTTCTGTAAGAACATAACTTTGGTAGTAAAAAAAATTTTTTCTTCTTCAGCTGTGAGAAATTTCCCTTTCTGGCGCCTGTTTGTGAGGAATACTCGCTTGGGATATTTTACTTGCGCCGTTGTGTTTTCATGTCAGGTTGGCCTTTGTTCATATCATAATATTGCATTATTATATTCCCCATTCCTAGTCATTTTACAAATAAACAGGTGCTTTTGACTCATGCCTGCTACTTAGTTGCAGGTTATAGATTCTCGGGACAAAAACAGTGAAAAAGACAAAAGACGATACAAAAGTGAGACTAAGACCAATAAATGGTGGAATCTTGATCAAGCCTAAACAAAGATCAGTTCACAATGCACAGGGCAGCGCAAGATTCAAGACTTCGTCACGAAGCAACGGTAAAAGTTCACTACAATCATTCACTGTCGAATCTGGAAGAAGCCTAGAAGACAACCTGAGAAAAGAACCAAAGAAATAGATAGACAAAAACACCCAGAAGCACTGCAAAGAAAATGACATCACAAAGCCTTCATATGGTCGCGGAACCGCGGCCAGAGCCTGCTTTTGGCCGCGGAACCGCGGCCGTCTTCTGCCCGTGTCGGTGGAATTTTTATAGGCAGTGCGCGGATCGTTGAATAGGTCTTTTCTTAGGGGGTATTTTTGTAAAAACAGATATGCGAGTCAATTGTAACCCTAGGGTTCCTATCCTCTATAAATAGGAACTCTAAATCTTGTATGAGGGTATGCCTCTTTTCATTTCATAAATTCAGATCTGCACTGTGTTGATGTTTGGAGAGAGCCATCAATAAAAATTAGTAAGTTCTTTTACTTTCATTGCCTTAGGTCCTTTTAATTTAGAATGTCTTTTAATCCCCTAATGAGCGAGTAGTCTCCTCGCTTGTTAGGGTTAGCTTTAGGGAAAGGTTTGAGAGATGAGATCTCTCACCCCTTTCTTACCCCATCACACATAATAATTAGAACTCCATGAATACACGCGCACACCGCTCTCTGCGGCACCTTACCCCTCGAGGTAACAGTGATACCGTAGTATAAAGGACCGGTTGTGCGTGTTTTCCATGGAGGTTAGGGTAAGGATCGATAAAAGAAGGACAAGAACTTAGAGGAAGAAACACCATTTCTTCCCGATGGTACTAATCTCTTTTATTGATAATTACCATAACACCTAATAGATCTAAAATAGGGTATTGAAAGCGGTGAGGAAACCTTCAATCTCCCAACTTACCCTAGACCTAACCCTTGCAAGACTTAGATCTAGATAATCTTAGTATAAATCAATTTAGGTTTTAGAAATAATCAATCCGACACCCATCGGAATTAACTCGTTAGAGCTATTAGGAAAACACAAAATCCCTGTGGACCGACCCGTACTCACCGGCTAGCTACCAAGCGACGCCTTTCTTGATTGCGGTAGTATTATTTTTGATCTATAAAAATCCTCTAAATCAAATGGCGTCGTTGCCGGGGATGGCGTAGTATTTCCTTTTTTGCAATTTCGGGTTAATCTAAATTAAAAAAATCATGAAAACAGAAGAAAAAAATTATAAAATTTTTATCATTTATTGTTTGAAGGGTATTTTTTTTGTGAATCTTTGCAGGATCGACGGATCTGGAAAAATCCAGAGGGCAAAACAGAACAATAAAAATCTGAACGACAGAGGATCATAAAAACAGAGGAGCAAAAATTTTCTCGGGGTCTGATCAGCACAACGAACCGCGGAAAAGCGGCAGGAGGCGCTTAAAACCGCGAAACCGCGGCCGTCTAAACGATTCAGCACGTGAAAAAAATTCTCGGGAAATGAGCCTACATTCCAACTGCGGAAACGCGGCGATAACCCACTTCCCGCCGCGGAAACGCGGTCATCTGGCGTCGTCATTTGACAAAAATCCCTCGGTTTGTTTTTTTTCTCTTTCCTCTGCAACCTCAAATATCTCCTCTGTAGATTTTTCTGCAGGATTCTTTGCGCTTAAAAAAATCTTCCCTCTTCTCAATAACAAATCTTGTGCAGGATTCTTTGCGCCGCGCTTAAAAGAAAATTGATTGCAAGTGATTTACTGTTTTGCATATTTTAATCGGACTTTAAGGGGCTTGAAACCAATTCAGATTGGGTGGGGATTTCATCACCCTTCTCAGGACCTCAGAAATCACATAAGGCATTTGTATTGACCATATTTAATTAAAAAATACTAGACTCGGCCCTAAGGACGTCGCGCTCAATAGGACAGAGGACTAGTTATAGGCATCGACCGTTAATCCTAACCTGACTTTGCGGTGTCTAGGAAAGTGTGTCTAAGGCAAGTGGTTACTTAATTAGGACCACTATTTTCGTAGTGGGGAGCCTCCCACTTACCTGGCCGCAATTGGCGGTGAAGAGGCGGTTTGAGGCCCTATTTCTAGCCCTTTAGAACAGTTAGGAGCTGTCTAGCTGACCTAGGTGACCCTAGATCTAGGCCTGATTGTGCATTTGTGGTTGATCAAAAGTGTGTCTAAGCCCTTTATCAAAAATATTTTTTGCAAACAGTTCCAAATAAATAAAAAAAAGGAAAATTTATATAAAAAAAAAACTTGCAACTTGTCGCTTAAAATCCTTGCACCCCACCACCACCCACTTTCTTCTCATTGACATTTTCTTACCCCCACATTCTGTTTTTCACCTTTTTAACTACACTACCTCTTTAGTGTATGTCACTTTGGACTAGGGACACTAGCGCCCGATTAGTCCGTGTTTCGTTGGTACCGACTGACGAACCTTTCGACTCCGAAGTCGAAATTCCGTCCACCTCCTTACCTCCACCTTCAAATTCTTCTTTCGAAGGTATGTCGGGATATAATCCCAACAACACCTTACCCACGGGACTAATTCTACCTCCGTTAGGTGTTAATAACCCGAATCACCCGTCTGTTGTAGCGCCCCAACGAATCGAGCTTCAGGATCTCTTCTACCCTGTCCGCACTTCCTTACCTACCTGTCTTTCACCCCCACCGGCAAATGGGGACAATTTTGAGATAAAACCCCACTTCATCAATATGCTACCAAAATTTCACGGATTGGAATCCGAAGATACCTATATCTTTATCAATAAATTCCAAAACGTTTGTGCCATGATGAAAACAACCCAATTATCAGATAATGCTATAAGGCTAAGGGTCATTCCCTTCACCTTATGTGACTTAGCCGAGAAGTGGCAATACAGCACGGTATCACATTCAATTAGAAATTGGGACGAGTTTGTTAAAGCTTTTCTTAAAAAGTTTTATTCTCATCACAAAACCGCGAGAATTCGCAATGAGATAATACAATTTTCCCAGCTTCCTTCCGAACCATTTTGGAAGTGTTTTGAAAGATTCAAAGACCTACTTGTTCAATGCCCTCACCATGGGATCGAAAATTGGCAACTTTGCCAAACATTATACGAAGGATTGAACCCGGCAATGAAGCAGTTGCTAGAAACCATTTGTCAATGTCACTTTCTAACCAAATCTAGTGAGGAAGCATGGCAGTTTCTCGAGGATCTTAGTGAACAAACAATTCAGTGGGAAAGCACAAAGACCGCCTCATCTTTTTCTATTGGTCAATCTAGGGCAGGCATATATCAATTAGATATGTCGATTGCTATGAAGGCCGACATGGCCGCACTTATGAAAAAGCTAGAAGCCATTGAGACCAAAATCTCATCGTCTTCTCCGGCCCCTGCTTTACCCCCACGAACTGTTTGTGCTTGTTGTTCGGATCCATCACACCTTACCGAAGAGTGTCCTTACAATCTACCTGTTCAAGGACAAGATCAAGTCAATGCTGCCTTTCAGCAACGACAACGAAATGATCCTTACTCTTCGACCTATAATCCGGGTTGGAGGAGTCACCCAAATTTTGCTTGAAATCAAAATCAACAATTCCAAGGAAACAACAACTTTCAAAGGCCTCCTCCTCCACAACAACAAGCACCCCAACAAACTCAATACTAGCAACATTTCCAACCACAACCTTATCCCAATCAAACGAACAATTTGGTTCAATCAAATGATGATAAGGTTATCTCGCTAGAAAAAAGTCTAGATGCATTTCTCAAGCAATCTACAGAATCCGCAACAAGGTTGGAAAATTCCGCCCAGTCTTTGGTGCACAATAATGCTTCACACGATCAAAGTATCAAATCTATTGAGGCACAAATTGCACAACTAACTGCTGCGTTGAGCGAGAGAGAAAAGGGAAAGCTTCCATCTCAACAATTGCCAAATCCCGGTCACACACACAATGCACATGAATATCATAATCACAATGTAATGTGGTGACCACGTTGAGATCCGGAAGAGTGTTGCAAAATAATGTGGGTACTAGTGATGACACCCCCGCCGGTGGTTCTCCTTCTTCTCCTTGTTCTCCTTCTTCTTCTTCTTATTCTCCATCTTCTTCTTCTTCACCCTCATCTCCTCCGCTAGAGCCTATTCTTCATTCTTTAAAAGGCTCTTCTTCTTCTAATCCGAACGGACCCACTTCTCACTTCAAGAACACACCCACACTGGGATCTGTTCCAACTCCACATTCTACTCCACAGACATTGGACTCAACAGATTTTCAAAATGCTCCATTTCCAAACAGGTTGAGTCCCAATAAACCAACTCCACAAATGGAGAAGATTATGGAGTTATTTAAACATGTTAGCATAAATATACCTCTCTTGGATGCAATCCAACAAGTTCCTTCATACGCGAAAATCTTAAAGGGATTATGCTCCTCGAAGAGAAAGTCTCAAATACCCAAGAAAGTGCTAGTGGCTAGTGCAGTGAGCAATGCTATTAACCAACCTCAACCCTTACCCCAAAAACGAAAGGACCTCGGCTGTCCTACGATTTCAATAACAATTGGGGATAAAAAAATCAATCGAGCACTTTTAGATCTTGGGTCTAGTGTTAACCTGCTTCCCTACTCCCTGTACGAGCAACTAGGGGTTGGAGAGTTGAAACCCACTCGTTGTACTCTCCAAATGGCTGATCGATCAATCACCCATCCTAGGGGTGAGCTAGAAGATGTGTTGATCAAAGTTGGGGATTTCATATTCCCCGTTGATTTTATTGTTATGGACACACAACCTGTTGCTAACCCACGGAACCAAATTCCGGTGATACTCGATCGACCATTTTTGGCCACTTCCAATGCCGTAATAAATTGTCGCAATGGCTCCATGACTCTATCCTTCGGGACGACGTCTAGTGAGTTCAATATTTACAAGTTAGGAAGTCTGCCCCCCGTGCCTAAAACTAGTACACGAGAAGTTTGCTCTATTCATGAAATCACACAGGAGGACTGCGAGCTTGAAAGATTTCTATTTGATGAAAACAGTTTTGACGCCATTAGTGCGTCCCTCCTTGAATCTACCACCGTCGACACAACCGATATTGATTATAAATGTTTCACTTTTTCGAATGATTTTGACGACTCACCGCCCGAATATGAGTCTTTTGAATTTTTGGATGAGTTAGTTGAACCATCCAAATCAGTTGTTTACAGTGATTTCGAACCTGTGTTGGAGTCCTTTGAGTTCGAGGTAGATTTCCCAATTTTGCCTATGATTGTTTCGCCTCCGAAACTCGAACTCACGCCCTTGCCGTCTCACCTTAAATATGCTTATATAAGTGAGAATGAGACCTTTTCCATTATCATATCGGCCTCTCTAGCCCTCGAGCAAGAGAACACCCTTTTAATGGTCTTACAAGATAGGCGGCAACCTTTCGGCTGGACTATGGCGGACATCGAGGAGATTAGTTCTCTCATAATTGAGTATCATATGCATATGATGGATGATGCCAAGTCGATAATGGATCCACAGAAATATCTTGGGGATAGTGTGGTTAGTCAATCTCCTCCTTTAGAAGTTGAACCACCCCCTTTTCTTTTAATAAGCTACGAGAATGCCAATATTCCACTGATTGTTGATCATTCACATTCTCGTTTTGATTCATCACCACCTCCTAACTATTCACTTCCACACTTTCCATACCACCACTTCTATCTTCCCCAATTCTTTTTGGATCGGTACAACATATTCTTCCACCAATCGATACTCTTTACAGATAAATTTTTCGACTGGTTGGTGTTGATGTTTGGTCTTTGCAAAGTTTGGCAATGACGTTTAACTCTGTTTCAATGAAGTTTGGGGGGCCTTTCTGTATATATATTTTGTTTTTCTTTTAACAATAAAAAAAAATTTGTAAATAAATAAACAAGGGAGTGCCGACATTTTGACCCTCTTGGTGTAGCATGACAGTAAGGACACTGTCAAGTTTAAGTTTGGGGGTATGCTCGGTAAGCCTTCTTCTTTCGCATTCATATGTATATTTT
Source organism: Agapanthus africanus (assembly GCA_030015575.1). Lineage (NCBI taxonomy): Eukaryota > Viridiplantae > Streptophyta > Magnoliopsida > Asparagales > Amaryllidaceae > Agapanthus > Agapanthus africanus. The sequence goes on from CM057337.1 coordinate 719,025,336, forward strand.
TGCATTTGCATACTTATTTTAAAACCCATAAAAAATTGAAAAATTTTGAAAATTATAAAAATTAATGTATTCAATTTTGGCCATAATTGACTTGAGTTTGACAAATAGGTTAACTAGCTAGGAACAACTAGATCCTAGACTTAGTAAATTAAAAGCCCTAAAAATAACCTTTCTTAAAGTTTAACGGTAGAAAGTATATGCCTTTGTAGTTTATTTAGAAATAGGCAAATTTTGAGTTCACTTCTTGGGCTAAGTTAAAACAAGGGAAGAGTATTGATATTTTTATTAGAGTATAAGTTTGAAAAATAATTCCTAAGCTTAATTCTAGATTCTGAAAATACATACCCTACAACTTGCACAAACACGGACCTTGAAACTTGGAATAGTAGAAGACCTTGAAATGCTCTTGTCTAAAGTCCTTAGTACGAAGAAAATAAAATAAAAAAATTCAAGTGTGAATAAAGAGATAATAAAAAAATGAACACTGGTTTTTGTGATTACTTAAGGCTGCAAAAATAGAAAAATATTTAGCGAGGGTGCTTCATCACCTAGTGCCTTAGACCAACTGGTTTGGGAGTCACTGCTAAAGCTTTAGGTGTTGCAAGACTAGGAATTACGCTTTAATGTGCAAACACATCTTGTAATCGGTTGTTGGTACCTCAAGAAGTATTAACGGTTGCATGAAGGATGTGTGAGCGAAATTCACCAATTAAGAAGTGCTTTGGACAACGGACAAAAGTATGATTGCTTGATTTGAATTTCCAAGTGTATGGGTGAATTATACACACACGTAGGGGTATGTGATTAGGATTTAGATAAGAGATAGGAATGAAGAATAAGACTTATATCTTTAATAGAGATGATAAAAATTCCTAAGTTGAGATAGAACCCTAAAAGGAAAACTTAAGAGATGCCGAAAGGTAAGTAAGTCTACAGAATATATATAATCTTAAGTTAAATGATAAGGAAGCGTGAAGAATATGGGTGGATAATTTACGAGTCGAAGATAATAGAATTCCTTGTTAGAAAACCTAATTGGAGAATAAAAGTCAATGGGCCTAATTGATAGGATTTTGTGGGTAGTATCCGCTGAAAACCCTCAGGAGACAACACTCCTCCTACTAGGGACACCTAGAGATTTAACGGCTTGTTGCACGAGCTCAGTGCAATCGCGTTTCCCTGCGAAAATGAGGTTAGGTTTTTGTTGAGAATAAAGCTAGGTTTGCTCGAGGACGAGCAAAAGATAAGTTTGGGGGTATTTGTCATATCATAATATTGCATTATTATATTCCCCATTCCTAGTCATTTTACAAATAAACAGGTGCTTTTAACCCATGTCTTCTACTTAGTTGCAGGTTACAGATTCTCGGGACAAAAACAGTGAAAAAGACAAAAGACGATACAAAAGTGAGACTAAGACCAATAAATGGTGGAATCTTGATCAAGCCTACACAAAGATCAGTTCACAATGCACAGGACAGCGCAAGATTCAAGACTTCGTCACGAAACAACGGTAAAAGTTCACTACAATCATTCACTGTGGAATCTGGAAGAAGCCTAGAAGACAACCTGAGAAAAGAACCAAAGAAATAGAGAGACAAAAATACCCAGAAGCACTGCAGAGAAAATGACATCACAAAGCCTTCATATGGCCACGGAACCGCGGCCAGAGCCTGCTTTTGGCCTCGGAACCGCGGCCGTCTTCTGCCCGTGTCGGTGGAATTTTTGTAGGCGGTGCGCGGATCATTGAATAGATCTTTTCTTAGGGGGTATTTTTGTAAAAACAGATATGCGAGTCAATTGTAACCCTAGGGTTCCTATCCTCTATAAATAGGAACTCTAAATCTTGTATGAGGGTATGCCTCTTTTCATTTCATAAATTCAGATCTGCACTGTGTTGATATTTGGAGAGAGCCATCAATAAAAATTAGTAAGTTCTTTTATTTTCATTGCCTTAGTTCCTTTTAATTTAGAATGTCTTTTAATCCCCTAATGAGCGAGTAGTCTCCTCACTTGTTAGGATTAGCTTTAGGGAAAGGTTTGAGAGATGAAATCTCTCACCCCTTTCTTACCCCATCACACATAATAATTAGAACTCCATGCATACACGCACACACCGCTCTCTGCGGCATCTTACCCCTCGAGGTAACGGTGATACCGTAGTATAAAGGACCGGTTGTGCGTGTTTTCCATGGAGGTTAGGGTAAGGATCGATAAAGGAAGGACAAGAACCTAGAGGAAGAAACACCATTTCTTCCCGATGGTACTAATCCCTTTTATTGATAATTACCATAACACCTAATAGATCTAAAATAGGGCATTGAAAGCGGTGAGGAAACCTTCAATCTCCCAACTTACCCTAGACCTAACCCTAGCAAGACTTAGATCTAGATAATCTTAGTATAAATCAATTTAGGTTTTAGAAATAATCAATCCGACACCCATCGGAATTAACTCGTTAGAGCCATTAGGAAAACACAAAATCCCTGTGGACCGACCCGTACTCACCGGCTAGCTACCAAGCGACGCCATTCTTGATTGCGGTAATATTATTTTTGATCTATAAAAATCCTCTAAATCAGCCTTCTGTTTAACGATCGCCCGTCGAGCTGACTGCAGTTGTTTGCCGACGAGCGTCCCCGAGGAGGTATCTCCTTAGGCCCTGAGGTCGAGGGGGTGATCGTTTAGGCCAGGACATACCTGACCTCTGTTTCTTATAGAGTATCGGTCGTTATCTCCTGCTAAGGCTTCATGCATCTGTTGCGGTGTTAGGGGGATTACCCTTCGGTGGCGGCCGCTCGGTCGCCTCTATTGAAGGCTTGGTTCATTAGAGTAGCGTGTGTGCGACTACCAGCCTTGGGTAGTTGAGCGGGTTAGCCGCTCCGATGCTCCTTGTGAGGACTCTTGATCCTTGGCGTAGAGGGAAGGAGCCGGTGTTTGACCGAGCAGGTTAGCTGCTCGGGTGCCTTTGTATGAGGGCTTTTTGATCCCCGGCATTGTGGCAGGAGAGCTGCCCGCGGGGGATAGCCGAGCGAGGGAACCTCGGGCCCCGACTACCTCTGGGAGGGCTTTTTGATCCTTCAGGACGGGGACCGAGCAGGGTTACTGCCCAGTGCCTCTTGGCGAGGACTTTGATCCCTGTCGATTGTGGTAGGAAGCTACCGGCCGGGGATAGCCAGGCAAGGACCCGACTGCCTCTGGGAGGACTTTGGTCCTTTGGCGCGAGAAGTAGCTATGGGGCTGTAAGAAGCCTACCAAGGACCTTTGGCCGGGCATGGTTACTGCCCGGTGCCTCTTGGCGAGGGCTTTTGTCCTGAAGGATAGCCGAGCGAGGGAACCTCAGGCTTCGACTGCCTCTGGGAGGGCTTCTTGATCCCCAGCGTTGACGTAGGGAAGCTGCCCGCTGGGGATAGCCGAGCGAGGGAACCTCGGGCTCGACTGCCACTGAGAGGGCTTTTTGATCCTTCAGGACGGGGACCGAGCAGGGTCAAGGCCCGGTGCCTCTTGGCAAGGGCTTTGTCCTGAAGGATAGCCGAGCGAGGGAACCTCGGGCCTCGACTGCCTCTGGGAGGGCATTTTGATCCCCAGCGTTGAGGCAGGGAAGCCGCCCGCCGGGGATAACCGAGCGAGGGGAGCTCGGGCTCGACTGCCTCTGGGAGGGCTTTTCGATCCCCAGCGTTAAGGCAGGGAAGCTGCCCGTCGGGGATAGCCGAGCGAGGGGAGCTCGGGCTCGACTGCCTATGGGAGGGCTTTTCGATCCCCAGCGTGTGGGTAGGGAAGCTGCCCGCTGGGGACGACCGAGCAGGGTAGCTGCTGGGTTGAACCCTTGACGGGGTGCAGCCCACTCATCCAGCTGTATGTGCGATGGAATGGGAACGACCGTAGCCAGCGCATTGAATGCGGGGAGGAGGCGAAGCGCTAAGGGCGCGCCACTTCGATTCCACCGGAGAAGGCTCGATGGTCGCCACGTGGCGGCGTCCCTTGGGTGAAAACGGGCGACTGTTGGGCTGCACAGTGGGCTATATAAGGCTGATGGATCACTGGTCCTCCATCCTTCGTAAACAGGCCGCCGAGAATAGAGGACTTCCCCTTTACCATTCCCGACATTGTCCACTTCGAGGACGTCTACCTTTATGACCCGCACTGCACCGAGGACACGGTGCAGTTGGTCTACGGGAGCATTGAGGACATTTTGGCCGGCTATTTCCCAGACGCTCCTCCCTGCTGCAGTTGCTGATGTACTCCATTTGGAGGGCATCGCCAGGGCTTTACAACCCTCTGTCTGAGCTTCTTTTTGATGAGGCCGTGGGCAAGCTGCGGTCTTTGAGGCGTTTCGGCTTGATCTCCGCAAATCGGCTGGCCCGCTCGAAGGCGTTAGTCCGCAAATGCTACGAGTCGAGGCTCGGGGTCGATGCCCGCGGAGGGAACCGGGAACAGAGGCTGGAACTCGCGACGCCCCGGCTGTTGCAGATTTTTACTGAGTACCACAAGCAGTGCTCGCTGCACCCCGTTCCCCCACTACTGTAATTTTTTTGCTTTTTTTATGTATGGCTGAGGAGCCCATAATACCCTTTGAAATAAAAAAAGATTTTCTTTCTCTTTCGCAAAGCTCCATCGATCTTTATTACATTAACAATAGAATCCGGGAAGAAACTACATTGCTTAAAAAAGAAAAGTTCAGGCTAGTAGATGGCCTTATTGGTTTCGGCCGGGCACCGGGTAGGGTTGCCGGCCCCCATGCTCCGCATAGGGCTTGGACCCTTCTGAGATCTGGGCAGGTCGTCCGCTGAGACAAGCATGATCTGACCGATGGTCAGGTCGGTGGGAGGGCGATGTTGCTCTTGTTCACGGTCGGTCTGCCGCTTGTCTCTCAGGTAGCCGGTGAGGTGCCCAAACCGGATGAGCTCTTCGATGTAATCCCTCAGCTGTTTGCAGTCCTCCGTGGCGTGTCCCAGTACCCTGTGGAAAGCACGGTAGGGGCCCCGGGTTCGCGTCGTGGCCTGACGTGGGATTGGAGGGAACTTGAAGAACCCCTCGTTCTGGGCTTCCTCCAGCAACACCGCAAGGGAGACATTGAGGGGGGTATACTCTTGGAACTTCGGGTGGTAGGGCTGCTGACGCTCCGGCTTCTCTTCCCGAGCCCTCTTCTTCTGGTCGGTTCGCTCTGCCCGGGGAAGGTTAGCATTCACCTCGGATTCCAGCTGAACCTCGCGCTCGGTCCACGCTTTAACCTCGGCCATGGTCTTAGGTTGCGCCAGGACGAAGGAGCGCAGCCATTCCTTGTGCCTTAGGCCAGATCTGAGCGCTGTTATGACGGTTTCGTCCCAGTGCTATGGAACCTCGAGAAGGGAGTTGTAGAAACGGGTAATGTAGGCTTTGAACGTTTCCTTCTCCCCGCTCTTAACCGTGAAGAGATAGTCGACCGTGCGCTTCTGCCGACGGTTCCCTACGAAATGGCCGAGGAACTGAGTAGCCAGCTCGTCGAAGGTCGAGATTGAGCGGGGCTCGAGCCCCCGGAACCAATCCCGGCCTGCGCGGATAAGGGTTGCTGGGAAGGCTCTGCACTGAGCGGCGTCGGAGTGATCCTGGAAGCTCATCCCCACGGTGAAAGTGTCCAAGTGGTCCTTCGGGTCGGTTTTCCCGTCGAACAGAGAGACCTTTGGGGGCTTGTTACGCGAGGAGACGCGCACAGCGAGCAGTTCCTCAGTGAACGGCTTTGTGAGCGAGTCGGAGGTGTACTTAGCCCCGTCGCTCGAGAGGTGAGCCTCTCGGCGCATGCCCTCGATCTTCTTCTCGAGGGCATCGAGCCGACCGTGGTACCCTGAGGGATCGGTGCCTCGAGATTCCCGGGCCCCGCTGCGGGCGGATTGCGTCTGAGATCGGCCCCGGTTTCTCTCGATAAGGTGCCTCAGGTCCCGAGATGGGGTAGCTCTTGCGTCACCGGGGTGGACCCCTTCGGTGCGTCCCCGCCTACCCTGGTTGGGTCGGCCACGCTCGTGGATAGGGGAGGCGACCGACATTTCCTCAGGAGGGTAAGGGTCGCGAGGAGGCTCGGGGCGAGGCTCTCTGGCGGCGGATCTTGGCGTGGAGCCCTGGGGCGCCCAGCGGGCCTCAGGGAGCACCGGTTCGAAGGACCGGTGGCGATGGGATGCGGCCAGCTGGTGATCGGCCGTCCAGGCATGGGCAGAATCTTCTGAGGGCGGCGGAGCAGCGATCTGGGGCCCGGACGCGGTCTTTTGGACGCGGACGAGGGCCTCCACGAGGGATTGCGGGCGATATATCCGGCCTGCGAGGGCGTTGATGACGGTCATGGGGGGAGGTTCGTCCCCGCCTTCGGTGAGCGGAAGGTGGCGGCTGGTACTGGGATCCCCATGATGGTCGTCTGCCATAAGAGAGGAGATAGGAAGGTCAACTTTGTATTTTGTGGAATTTTGTTTCCCACAGACGGCGCCAACTGATGGGGGCTCGTTTTTGGGCCTCCGTCAGATGTTGTCTTCCGTTGATCTCAAGATGGACTGGGTTGGTTGCCCTTCGTTGCGTGTGGGTCTCAATGGGTTTTGAGAGGAGGGGGCGAGGTGGTGGGGCCGTCGCCGAGTACCTGCACAGAAGTCCCGGGGTGGTTTGGTACCACCGAGGACCCTCCGATGCTCAAGTCAGTAATCAGATTCGAGCAGAGTAACGGCGTAAAGTGTAGAGAATGGCTTACTTGACCCCTCTGTGATGGGGGTTTATAAAGCGGTGGAGCACGCAGCAGCGGGCGCGAGAATCTCGCCGGCGGTTACTCCCCCCGACGTCACGCCCGCGTAAGAAGCGGATCGCCCATTAGTGGGGACTGATGGCGTGAAACGTGGGATGTTGCTGGCGTATAATCAGCACATGGCGAGATTCGCGGAGCGGCGGTTACGCCTGTGAGCGACGACCTTAGTCAGAGGGTCGAGGAAGACGGCCTCGGACTGGAGCTCGGGACGAGCGAGGAGGCCGAGGAGCCCTGGCCTTGTGGCAGCTCGGCGCGAGCCACGGGACCGAGAGGGCCAATCTGCAGGGGGCCCTGAGGAGGGCCAGCTTGCGTTTGCAGGTCGAGTACAGGGTGGCTTGGTCAGCCCCTGTGGGCCCCTTCTTCTGAGTTCTAGGACACATCAGCTGCCACGTGTCAGGATCTTGGGGATCGCCAATATCGAGCACTATCAGATCTGCTCATGTGACGGTCTTGCTCCACATCCGACCACCTCGCTGAGGACCTTCGCCGATGAGGGAGGCTTCGACCTCGTGTCTCCTTCGTTTTTGTGGCTTCCCTCGGTGGTGAATTGCTTACCCGTCGACCGCTGCCCTCCGCCACACGCCTCGTCGGACTCCTACTCCTCTGAGGACGGCTTCGACCCCGAGTGAGCCCTCGCTCATTAAGGGGCCTACGACTGGCGTCTCCACTTCGTGGCCTCCTCGACGCCGAGCGAAATCGGTTACGTGGGTTTCTACCTTCTCTCTCCGATGAGTCATCTTGTCGGTGGTGTTCTCCATCGCCTCCCCTGCGACTCATGACAGCCGATTGAACAGTCAACTCTCGCTCTCACCAACTTGATGTTTCTCACCGGAAAACAGCAACTCTCGCTCTCACCCAAAAACAGCAACTCTCGCTCTCACCAACTCTTGCTCTCCTGTAACAAGAAAAATTGGTTCTTACATAACCCTTTTCTGCACAAAAAAGCTACAATGTGTAGGTTGACACTAAATGTTTGAGCATTTTGCGTAGTTTTTCTTGTATAGGAAAATTGCATAACTATTTTTGCTCTTATAACACTTACTAATTTCTACATATTTTGTTGCTTCAGCCACCAAGAAAAATCTCTACACTTGCATTGCCCAAACTAAATACTAGTGAATAATGTATATAAAAGCAGCCAATTCATTTAACTGACGAATATTCACAAAACCATCACCTCCAAAAGAAACTCAACACCACAAAATACTTCATATATAACAAGCATTCTCTTCCTCCAGTACCCCTAAGAAACAAAAGAATCAAGAAATGGATAATCTGTGTACCCAACCACCGGATCCGAAATGCTCATCGTAGTTTTGTCACATTCATTAAGCTTCGCATTCATCGCAAATCTCTTCACCAAGTCCGGATTCGCCAGAAACAACACACCATAAGCAACCAAGTCCGCATACCCATTAGACACAACCTCATTCCCTTTCTTTCTATCGAAACCTCCCGCAACAATAAAACAACCCTTGAAAATTTTTCTCATCGGAAGAATCTTATCTAAAAGGTGACCATGAGTCCTAGTCCTCGGAACAATCACATGACAATATAAGGTTTTAAATTGGTTGAGCAAATCAGCTAAATAAAGTGAGAGTCTGTCTGGGTCCGAGTCAAAATTATCGAAGGGAGAGAGCCTGATGCCGACTCGATTGGGTCCGATTTCGTTTGAGACGGATTGGATTATTTGGAATAAGAAGAGACAGCGGTTTGAGAGGGTCCCACCGTATTGGTCTGTTCGGTCATTGATAGTGTCTTTGATGAATTGATCGATGAGTTGTCCGTAACCTGCAAGAATCTCTACTCCATCGAATCCTAGGGAGAGTAAATCAAGAAGGAAGTTAGAGTAACCGACGTCACATGAAATGCACATGAAGAATGCAAGGAACAATATCCAATATGAGCATAATTAGCTCCAAACCGAGCAGATTAAGACGAGTAAATTACATACGACATAACCTATTCCCATCAGATAATGAAAAGTCGTATACACATTAGTGGCAGAATTTTCACAAGATGTCAATTTTACTCTCAAATTATTTATGATACACATGTGAAAGCAAAGATTTTGTCTACAATAATTCAATCTATATATGCTCATTTTCATGTTTCAACCACCATAGTCATGAACTACACACAAGTTCATTTATAAGGACAATAATTTATGTCAAACTACGTGTAGTTGGTATGTGCAGTGAAGCAAGCATAGAATTTCAACATACTATTTGTTGATGTAAAAATGACCTTCCACGCAACATATAAATCCGATATGTGCTCTGTTGTATTAAGATATTGGGTGACTTTACTCAGTCTCCTACAACATCTCCTACTTTTTCATCCTTATAAATAGTTCGTGGATCCTTGCATCCACCACAACAATCTGTATAAAAAGAGGTCAGTTAACGAAGAGATTGCAAGTTAATTATTCTTATCATGTACTTTTATCTATATATTAACAAAATTACATTAGTTATGTTTTCAAGTTCTAACAAAACTTTAAAATCTCAACAATTACAGGATGAGATATCCTTTTTCTTGCTATTGTGGATTGGTGTATTCAACTAGTCTCGCAATTGTGGATGGCCGGCGAGAGACGGTCAGCGGGTGGAGGGCCTAAGGGCAACTGGAGGGCGGTGAGGGGGAGGTCGGCGTCAGATGGCCGACGGACAGTCGACGGCCAGCTAGTCAGTTGGCATGGGGTGACGGGGGGAGGTCGACCGATGGCTAGGCGGCGATAAGCAGGCAGAGACAGTTGTGGCAAATTTTGTGCTAGATGGGAATATTTGGGGATAATTTTAGATAGACGGTAATCTGGATGGGAATAAGATTCCTATAATTTGGGACATCAGATTACCATGCTAAGCCTATATTCCCAGAATTTTTTTTACATCAAGTTTGGTAATATTTCATGGGAATTAAGATTACCACATAGATTATCGCTTACCAAGCACATCCTAAAGGGGTTATTAACTACTGCTTTGCATGACTTCTCTATTGGAACTTATGATAAGATTCTTAAATCTTACTTAAAATAGAAATATATTTTATAATCCCTTCAACTATTTTGAATCATTGAGTATAATTTATCTGGCTTTCGAATTAGAGCATAAAGTACAAATAGAGTTCAAATTCACTTTGAAGTAGTTTTCATCACCCCATTACTCTTAATTTATGCTTTCCGCGCGTAGCGCAGGTGCAATGCTAGTTTTTATTACATAACACTACTAAACTTTAAAACTACAAATACCACCACTAACGAGGTGTTGTGCAACAATTGCATCATGTTTCATGTAAGTTTATTGCACTTTTTAAAATAAAAAAAATTGTGCTCAATGCAATATTTTATTAAGTATAATGGTGTTGATGCAAGTTTTAATGCACTTTTTAAATAAATAAGGGAGTGATGCGATTTTTAAGTTCAATAGTGTTTAAATAGTGGTTTTTGTAAGTTTAAATGCACTCTTTAAGTTGTCCATAGCCTGAACGAATCTCTATTCCGTCGAATCCACTTTTTCTTTTTCTTGTTTTTTCTTCTTCGTTGAATCCAATTGAAAATCAATGAGAACGGAATTTATAATAGTACATAGTTTATCAGGGTTCTGGCATCGATGTGATATGTAGTTTCGAAGTACAACTACAGAGTAGCCATCATCACATGAAATGCAAATGAAGTAGGATAAATTTGTATATGCAGGTTATCAGGTTGATAGTATGAGTCATGAATGATTGAAAATAAAGTATCAACTCCTATTCCTAAGACAATTCTATTCAATTGTAAACCTCAATCATAAGTATTACACTAAAAGATAGCGAATATAATGTTTTTTGCCTTCTAATGTTAAATTAAGCATGCAAGGATGAAACCAATAATGGACATATTTGAGCTCCAAACTAGAAGATCAAGAGAATAATTGAAGACAATAGATAGAGAAAGAGGGAGCATTTAATCCTAGTCACAGAGAGCTAAAAGGTGTACAAAATTGAGTTCTCAGCTTTGACTTAGCTAGAGCTACGTGCTCTTTCCCCCTTTATTTCTTCTTCTTATTTCCTGAGCGCAATAGAACCTTTATCTTTAGCTTCTGATCAATTTAGTTCAGCAGTTTTCAGGATGTATTTAAATATTTAATATTTTCTTTTATGTGAAAAATCAAGACTTGAATATAGAGAAGAGGGGGAAAACCACTAGTTCAACAATACATAAGCTTAGTTTCAAGGTTGATTTTGAGGAACAGTTACCTGCTTCAATGGCGTTTCTTGAAGCAATTCTGAAGTCCTCGATCAGTTGAGGGATCTCATCTGTTCTCAATTGCCGAGGAGGAGAAAAATAGTCCTCTGGAGTTTCAGGCGTGGCTGGCTTATTTGTACTAGAGATGGGTGCTTGCCCATTTGGCTGATAACCTATCCATCAACATATTTAACGATTCATAAATAAAAAGTGTTTAGCAAGCCTTGGAGCTAGCAAACCGTTGCAAAACCTTGGATAAAAAATATAGAATTTATGATCTGAAACACTAATCTTCTAATATTCTTTGTTAGAATATAAAAGTTTATACCTTACCCATCATAAGTTTGGAGTTTTGGTCCAATGGTAGAGAGACAGATAAGAACCAGGCATGTATTTAAGTAAATTAATACCATTACACAGAAGCCATTTTGGTCCATAAAAGGGCAGGGGTGTGCAAGCTGCATGGCCATGTTAGAATATAAAATATACCTCTCAACGTTTATCATAACTTCGGAGTTTTTGTGCAGTGTCAGGGATATTTAAGATTCTCCTTTGGCAACAAGTTATAATTGTAGCAAATAAGAACACACAAAGGTTTAGATATAATACCCTGATATTTCAAGTTGTACGTATTCGAGTGAGTTACTATACATGGCAGAATTGCAGGACGTAGTCCAGTATAGCAATACACGTTACATGTTTTATTCATTTAACACCTCAACTAATTTTCAACATGAGTCAACATCAGGGAATTTGGGTAACAAAAATAACGTACATACCCGATTCTAAAGTTTTAGTAAGAAGATCAAAAAGTCGTTACTTTGAACGTTATGTGTTGTGTATGAAATATAGTGATTTTTTTCATATGTAATTCAGACCATGGTGTTTGATGAGTTCATGTTTGATAGGTGTAAATGCAATCTGGATAACACTTGTATTATCACACAATAAAAGAGCAAAGCGCCAGCTTGACAGGAAACTTAGATAACAGCTAGTAGAGTTCAACTAAATTTTATATGCCATGTTGACTAAGATGATCAAAATAGCATCTTAATTCTTGCAATGCAATTAACCAAATTCATGCATGTGCATACACATGTTAATTTATAAGCGTAATGAGAATCTGCAGGGATTAAGGATCTGAATAACTCCCAAAGCGATTATGGAAGATATCCTTCTAGTTTGATGGTATAAGTAATAGGAAACAAGGCAAAGATAACAAGTTATCCTGCATGTGATGCAGAAAAGGTTAAAAAATGACTAGAAAAAACTCCAGGAAGAGCTTGATGCAGATAAAGAAGACCCTACAAGTTTATCGACTGTTCGAATTAACGGACAAGAAGTTTAATGAAGTTTATTTGTTTTTCAAAGAAACTTCGAATAATTTTACTTCCTAAGAGAACCATAAAGTATGGAATCATATTCTTAATTTGCTGATATGAAGTAGGGTTCATTGCACAAAACACACCTGTAATTTACCCTTTATAGCCTCTCAAAAGATTTATTAGTGCAAACACTCCTCGGCCCATTGATTAAAACCCTTAAAAATACTCAAATTCAACTCCAAACAACTCAAATGCTTGTCTAATTAAACTCCATAGCTTATTTTGTGTTGTTTATAGTATAATTGAGCGTTTTAAGGGTTTTGGTCGATAAACAGATAAGGCGTTTGCGCTAATAAATCATGTGATGGGTATAAGAGCTGCAAAGGGTAAAAACTATAAGTGTGACTTTTGCAAGTAACCATATAAAGAATAAAAAATAGCTCCCCCTTCTGAACCAAGGAACAATTTGGAGTAAGAAGATATGATTACATACCATTATTCGAAAGCCTTCCCATGTGGCTAAGCTGGCAAAAGAAAATTCCACCTTTCTCATGAACAGCATTCACAATTGGTTTCCATGCTTCCACTTGCTCTTTTGTCCAAATTCCTGGTACATTATCATACCTAATAAAATAAATAAATGGAATTATAAGTATCATACAGGTCATGTTTAAACTTAAGAATTGCACAACGTAACATCTCAAACTAAGGATCATGAATTCATAGAAAGCATTTAATTTTGTGATAGAAAACACACAACTATGAGAAAGAGTGAGGATGAGGTTTACGATCTTACCCAATAGCAGAAGGGGAGATGGCAGCACCTTCAGATATCAAAAGGCCTCCTTTTGTAGTCCTCTGAGAATAGTACAGGATGGCATGTGGTTGTGGGATGTTGCCATAGGATCTCCGTCTCGTTAGTGGTGCCAAAACTATCCTGCAGATCAAAATTTCAAGTTTCGACTCCAAATGAATGAGCTTCCCATTACTTTCAATGTGCGCAACACAGAGGCTCTAAATGTAATTCAAATTCACATCAACTGTTACTTCCTTGGTGCAGTACACTACTTTTACTCTAGATTCAGCAGTTGCGCTTTAACATATCCCAAATATTTGTCATAGGAATTGAAATTGGACTTGGATCTCAAAGGAAAAATGTGTTTACCACTATTTCACAAGAATACTCGAATCCAAACCAGATAAATGCATTGTAGGTTTATACAAATGAATTGACTAATATTATGTTTTTAAGTGCAAACTCACACAGTGAGCAATTGCACAGAAGGCCATGGTCGTTGATTCCTGCTAGGTCAAACACTACTTTCCAGTCTAAACGAAAATGTTGAAGAAATGCCTTACGGGTTTATCTTATTGCATCTCTTCTGTCTAATGTTTTTTTATTTGTGCTTGGCTTTATCAAAATCAGCCTTAGAGTTAAACCTAAATACCTGCAGCCTAGATTTCGCCTTTCCGAAATATTTAATGGAACATTTCTTCAAATCCTACCCCATATTGATGAGAGAATGCTTAGATTATGATGCAAAGCCGACCTCTTTTTCGCCAGATTTGATAAGAAAATGGTTATGATGAAATCTTCCCTGTTGCAAATGGGAAAGATTTCCTTACAGATGTCGACTAAACCAGCCAATTGGGAATCAAAGTTTTAGGGGCATAACCTTATAACGACATGATAAATTATTTTAGGGAGTTTATTAAACTAAAACATTGTAAGGGCCAAAAAGCCACTTGCATTCCAAGGACAAATGGGGCTAAAACAAAGGGCTCAAAAGCCACTTGCTTTCTATATTATGAAACCCAATATGAACTTTAATCCAATCAACATTGGAAAGCGTTTAAAAATTGGTAGCTGGGTAAATTATAATTCATACCTGTGAGAGAGAAAGAATTGTCCCATCTTGTATGGACTCAGAAGTGGGATGTCTGCTTCCATATCTCCTTATATTCCTTGCTTTTTTTACCTCTGCAATAATAAGAACAAAATAAGTTGTCAATTTGTCATATGAGCATTGTATCAAGCACAGAGAGTGCATAGATGATTTTGAGAATCTAAGATTTAAGATAAAAGAGAGAGGAGGAGAGTAGGAAATTGAAAGGGTAGTTACTCACTAGCCTGCTTACAGATCGAATTTGCACAAATCAAATGTTTGTATGAACTGAGAATTGGGTTCCCTGCAATCTTTATTTATTTATTTTTAAGAAGCAACTAGAAAGAGGACGTAGGGGCTGTTCCTGTTTGTTTGTTTGGCTCTGGGTTGAGACGAGGGTTCTGGGGAACCAACGGTGATCAATGTCCGTGTGGACAAAATTTGGGATTATTCCCTTTTTCAAAACTATCTACGAATTTAGACTCATTTTAAAACTATTTTGAGGATTAGCATCAATACCACGTAGACGTCACATAGGATTACCGGTTGGGGGTTGGGGGTTGGGGCAAGTCTTATTCTGCACTTACAAAGTGCGGAATAAGCCTAGAGAACCAACTCTTAATACTTGGCTCTTTGGGTTGTCTTACTGGGCGTAAGTCTTATTCTACACTTACAAAGTACGGAATAAGACTTGGCCTCACCCAGAGAGCCAAGTCTTTATGCTTGGCTCTTTGGCTGAGGCCAAAACCTATTCCGCACTTGCAAAATGCGGAATAAGACTTGGCCTCACCCATAGAGCCAAGTCTTCATGCTTGGCTCCTTTGGCTGACGCCAAAACCTATTCCGCACTTGCAAAGTGCGGAATAAGCCGCAGAGAGCCAATGTTTGATACTTGGCTGAGACCAAGACCTTTTTCCGCGTTTGCAAAGCGCGGAATAGAACTTCAACAAAATCTCAACCCCCATTTTTATGTGACGTCTATGTTGCATTGATGTGCTCCAGTTGTGCTAATTTTCTAAATAGTTTTAAAAGGTGTCTAAATCCCTAATTAATTTGGAAAAACCGGCTAATCCCAAATTTTGTCCATGTCCGTGTTTGTTTGCTTGGATTGAGTTTCAAAATCCCATCTCCATCATTTACTTCTGCCACCTCATCTTCTCTTGTTTATGATCAAACAACCCCTACTTTTTTGAAACACGCTGAACAAAATTTTCGCTATTTACAAGTCTACAAGTCTTATGATGGTTGCAACATAAGTAATCAGCAGTCCATAGAACAGGGTAGAGACTTTGTTGCGGTCATCGCGATGGCCGAGGACTCATAGGAAGTTTACAAAGGAGAGTGACTTACCGCAAAAGGTGTTATATACAATGTCTTAAACTTATTAATCATGAACACACTTGCAATGTAAGAAAAAGATGCATCTTTAAGAATAACTTTTATTACTATAACATTGATAACACACTTGTCACTTAACAATTTCATAAAATAGATAAATGCTTAATTCTCTTTGCTTAATCTCTTTAGCACCAGTATGCATTCTACCATGAAGTTTCTTCAAAACCTACAACTTAGACACATAAAAAGCAAACCTCTCCATCTTCTTCCTCTCCAAAACAACCCAAGCATTGATGCCACCGCCTTTCTCAATTCCATCGACACCATCCGATAACAGCAACACAAACTCATCCATTCCACTCACCACAGGCCCCCCATACCTTGGCTTCCCATACCCGAAATCGAGCTCATAGAATGGTAACTTCCACCACGCCGAGACGTAGAAATCACCATTTGGTACACCCTTGTACACCTCAAGCCAATCTATCACTGACCTCACCTACTCATCACTCACTCTCTCTATCCCCTCCCTCACTTTCTCGACACAGAACAAAAACGGCTTCTCTTCGATATCCTTAACTGTAGCACTAGCGGAGGCGGAAACTACTGCGTTGCCCATGAACCCATCGGGCAGCGGCGGGGACATCTTCGTCCTTATGTCCACCGCAAACAAAACGGTCGAAATCTCGCTTGGGTTTTCGAAAATCGCTTTGGTCCTCGCCCGCCAGAGGTGTGCCACTACAGCCTCGAAGGTTGAGCATTTCATTATCGCGTTCTTTTTTAGTTTTTGAATTGTTTCGGAGCTGAATGGGAAAAGTTTGAAGTCGTGGTTCATTGAAAGAGTTAGGAGAGAAGGAAGGGGCGAGGGTCGGTTTGGTGAAGTGAATGAGGTGGCGGTTGACGATCCTGTCGGTTTTTTGTACTCTGGGTGCTCGAATTTGATTTGGGGTGGGACACGTGCTTTGATGCACGATCTATCGATGTTTAGATTGAACGTTTTCATGCCTTCGCCTCTGCAGATTGATGCTAGGTTCTGCAGCATTTCGGTGGCTGATCTGCCATCGAGCACGCTGTGGTTCGTTACAAATCCAATGGAGAAGCCGCCGCACTTGAATTTCGTCACCTGAATTAGAAAAGGTTTACATAAAGTTACACTAAACTACTCGTAACTATGAGTGATTTTTAGTTAACCAACTTAAAGTTCTTGTTTTAAAATTATAGTATGTACCAATGAGCATTAGTTCAGTTGGTATGGCACCTTCCTTCTTAGGATGAGTGCGGAGTTCGAACTCGAGGAACCCAAGAGAGAGAAGGGGCCACAAATTAACGCTTTTGGAGCAAATTCGTGGGTTCCTGTGGTGTGTGTGTTGTGTGCAGTATGCTCTTTTTCAAGGGGTATATACCTTAAAGTGTTTTATAATGCAGCTAGTGTGCGTTGTGTGCAATATGCTCTTTTTCAAGGGTATATACCTTAAAGTGTTTTATATTGCAGTATGCTCATTTAAGCTACATTCAAGGGTATATATTTAGTCTAAATTACAATGAACCACGCTTAAATAAAATCATTTTTCAGTAAATACCTTCAAAGATCGCCCCCCCCCCCCCCCCCAAACACACTCACACACACAAAACACAAAGGAAAAAAAACGAAAAACAAACAAACAGTAAGCTCTCTTAAAGTGCTATAATTCAGAAATTTTAGTAAAAGACTCCAAAACTCCCCTGAAATTAAAGTTTAAGAAAGTTTACTTTAGTTAAAAAACTTTAAGGCGGTTCACTTAAAAACAATGATAGTCAAGGTTAGTTCAATGTAATTTAGCCTTTTTTGTTTTAACAAGTTCACAAATTTAAAAGGAGCATACCTGAATTGTCAAAATGGGCGTATCAGCGAGGCATTTGAACCCCTGTGTTCGAAGAATGAGATGCTGAAATGAAGGATTCGGTATCAAAAGATTACCAAACTCATTCAATTCGAATTCTGATTTTGCACCGACAAATAAAACTCCAGAATTGTTGCAGACAAGCTCCAATCTTTTGCTTGCAGAATTGAAATTGAGCCTCCCAGCCATGAAGTAGTAATAGATCAGAACCTCAGATACCGATTTTTTCACTCTTTCAATGATACCTGATGTTGATTTTCCACTGCCCTCATAGAAAAAGATGGTTTCGACAGGAAACACCACGGTCTGATCTATGTTTGAGAGGAAAACTATATCCATGGGTTTCGGGTGTTTTGGAGAGACGAGACTCACGGGTACTTCTCTCTTAACATCCTGTTCAGTCAGCAGAAATGTAGTTTCCATTGCAGAGCAGATGATGCAAATTTGAGGAGCAAATACTCATTTAAATAAGATTAGGTATGACGCTAAAAGTTGATCACCACGAAGAAATAAACGCATGATGCTTACATATCGGAATGACGAAGATTATTTCTTTCAACGAGTGCAAGAACAAGTCAAGAATGGGGAATAGGGAGACAAATAGTGTGGTACATGCAATTTCTCACCAACTTTAAAGAACCCCTAGGGTAACAACTGTCATTTTAAAGTTGTCGGTTAAAATGGCAGGGGATTTATATTAACTGAAAAGAATATATATTCCTTCAGAAAATAAAATTTACAAAAGTAAATAATAGCCTACCCATTAAATTCAGATTTATTCAAACAAACAGAGATTAATTTAAATATCAATTCGCAACAAAATTGAGAAATATCAAGAAGCAATGCTAAAAGAAAGCCAGAAGCCATATATATTCATATGATTTACTAAAAGGCAACATGCATACGCTAGTATATGCGCAAGTATATTTATTAATACTTTCACAGCTCTCAAACGTTACAACATAAATTTCACCCATGTTTAAAAAAAATTAAAAAAAGACTACTGAGAACTATTTTTCTTTTTCAACCAAACTCAGAGAACATTCCATATGTGAGGTAGGAGGAAAAATCAATGTAATATATTAATTTGATGTTCATGTGAATAAATGTAGTACTGATTTGGTGCATCATTCTGAGCCTTGCGCTGCCATTTCTTTTCTGTAAGCCTGCAGCTTTTCCTTAAACTTCTTGCTCTCTTCAAAGTTTGCCTTACGCTTTATAGCTTTCTGCAGAAACAATTCAAACCTTTATAAAACTGCATGTCAAGTAAAAATCTGAAAAAATTACTTCAGAAACAGTTCTCACTTCCTGCCGAAAACAACGATCAAGTTTAATCTTCAGTTCAGTACATTCTCCAAAGAATTTTGCAATCGGATGATCTGTATGGCACTTCTGGAACTGCTCGATTACCTAAAAAAATGCAATTTGGCATTACCAGGATCACAAAAGTATGAATATAGATGAACAACCTATGATCCTTAGATAATTGAAATTTATACATAAAAAAATGATTGTAACATACATCAGCACACATGGGGTGCCTGTGTAAAGTTAAGGGAGGATGCATTTGATTTCTTGCACAATGTCTGACAATTAACCTGCAAAAGTTGCAATTGCATATCAATCTATGTTATGATAAAACAAAATTGAAACTGAATAACACCAAAACAAGAAACCTTTATAAAAATTAAGGAAAAAATTGAGCGCAAGACAAAGGAAAATGGAAATGCAAATAGGGCTCAAGCATAACCCTAGTTTCCTAATTAGGTCAATTGGGTAATTGGTTTGGATCTGATTCCATGTAAAGACCCATTTTCCCTTGAAATACCAAACACGTCGGAATATCAGCAAAGTTGGCTTGTATAGTTGTATGATTTCTCTGTACCACGTTCATAAAGATTAAGAACTCAAACAGGAGAATTCCCAAGTCATCCATGCAATTGATGAGTTCCTTGGCCTTTAATATCTCTAGTTTTCTCTTTTATATGGTTTAGAAAGTTAGATCTTGTTATAGGTGGATATAGAAAAGGTAATAGTCGTGAAGAAAGATACACTAGTAATAATTATGTACAAAAAGCTTTATGTGCTCCCATTATGGTGAGCAGGTTAACAGGCAAAAGTATGCAATCTACGTGTGTATGTGTGCATGCGCACGTGCACGAACTTACATAAGATTATGGTGCATGTAAATGTATATGCTTATGATTTCATCATCAGGATCATCATCTAAGCATTTTCCTATCAAAAAAATGGTCAGAAATGAAGCAACGCTTCATGAAAGAGTTGGCAAAGTTTTACGACCAGATATTGACCTGGTAACAACCTTCTCTTAGTTCAACTGTTTAACTCAAAAAAATATAGACAAGGAATGGGCTTTCAATAAACCTAAATGACCTATTATCCACCCTGTTCTTCTAAACTGTGAGGACCATCTAAAAGAAGGCGGAAAATGATTGTTTGCTCAAGAGAATTATGGTCAACTCTTAAGGTGCATAGTACAGCAGAACTATATGCATGTTATGTAAATACTGTTAAATCAATTTTTTGCTTGCAAGCATTTGTATTGAAGAGAACATATGGCCCTATCTTTTAAGAGCAACTTCTTTTTATATTGATGCCTAGAGCCCTAGAAAGCACAAAACTTAAGTCTGACATTTATCTAAATATTGAATTACTATTACTAGATTCTAATTCCTATTTATTTTCCTGAAGACTTACAATCCAATTATTTATGTCCCCTACCCCCTCTTGGAATATGTAAGATTGTAAAAAATGCGAGTCCATTTTGCCCCTTAATGATCTGAAGTAGCAAATTCTGCATGCCTAGTATTTTAATTAAGCATCTCTTTGTCAAATTAAGCATCTATCCCATGCTACACAAAGAATTTCCAGGTCACAACTAAAAAGAAAAATTCCAGATTTGGGTTTAAAATGAGGCATCCATGTATGTTAATTGAAATCACAAACCTTATATACTTGTGAATCTAATTTTCCAGCGTTTGTGTGACCTGCTTTATTTTTCTTATCAACAACAAATTAAATCCTAAAACTAAACGCTAATAATATATAAGATATTTCTCCCTATAGGCACTATGATTAGATGTGTTCTTTTGTGGAGAAATAATCATATAGTCAATCATCAATATTTTACGGTTTACTATTTATTTCACATAAACTGAAAAAGCGTGCATTATGTGCACATGTAATCATATCTAGATCTGTATATTATATATATTAACGTTGAACCCATTACTGGCCCTGTTTTGGGAATGAAGCTAAGTTTTTAGATGTCCGAAGTTTCATAAAGTTATCGAAACTTTTACCCAAAAATCCTAACTATGTCATGTTTGGCATGGATTTTGGAGTTTAGAAAAGTCCGTTCATTTAAACTCCAATAGATAACTCCAAAACAACATTTTGGAGTTCAGAAAAACTCCGAAGCCAAACACCCATCAAAGTTAAAGTTTTTTTTCAAAAATGGAGGTAGGACCTTGCAAAAACTAGAGTTTGCAACCTCCTACCTCCACTTTAAAAAAATAACTCTAGATTTTCTCAAATCACCTCAAGTTATTAGAAATTTTTGACATATTACATATTCAAGCAATGGATGATGATTATGGAAATACAATGAAACCCCTAGTGTTAGCATCCCAATAATGATGGAATTAGTCCAACAAATAGATAAGATCCAACACAAATCAATCATGAGGCAGGGCCCTAAACCTAAACAAGATTCAATCTCATTATATGTTCAACTATACAATATATATATATATATATATATATATATATAACCCTAAATCTTTTATGAATTAAAAGCTAACAAATTGCAAAGTAATTGAGGAGTTAGACGAGTAAAAAAATATGAATAAAACAACAAGAAAATCACCAACGTATAAAA
Source organism: Agapanthus africanus (assembly GCA_030015575.1). Lineage (NCBI taxonomy): Eukaryota > Viridiplantae > Streptophyta > Magnoliopsida > Asparagales > Amaryllidaceae > Agapanthus > Agapanthus africanus. Next base: position 719,046,651 of record CM057337.1, read on the forward strand.
ATGAATACCTGCAGCTGCCCCCGATTTGGGCGAAAAAGCTCTGATAGTTGAAGGAGGGGTGATTTGGGATTTTAGGTTAGAGGACAATTATGCATGCAAGCCCTATCGCTAAATAGAAATAGCAAACAGACAACGGGTAAATTGCTATATAACCCCCCAAACCCTTTTGCATTTTATCACCTTCATGATTTCGACTTTTGCCCCCATAGCTGGCCGAAAATACCCGTAACTTTCTAAAACTCACATTTTGCCCCTCTCAACTTCAATTTATTTCCAAAATGTCATTAATTTAAATACATATTAAACTATTTAAATGAAGTAAGAAAGAGAGAACAAGAGATATTTTAATTAAATATTTAAATGAAATACATTTTGGAAATAAATTAAAATTGAGGGAAGCAAAATGCGGGATTTAGAAAGTTACGATTATTTCTTGCTATTGGGGCAAAGACCCAAAGTTAATACTTTTTTCTGCAATTTAGCTTATTAATAAATAATTATTTAACCATTACATGAAAAAGTTCTGTAAAATTAGGGAAAGTCGATGATGGTGCTTTTTGACCGATGGTTTATAGGAAGTCAAGTAAGAGGATTAGCTAGAATTTTTGCATACACGATACGCGTAGAATGTGGATTTCGAAATATACAAATTTATATTTTCATATGACAAAATATATTTGAAAGTTAAAAACATGAGTGGGAAATATATTTTATTCCGAGAGAAGGTCATTTGTCGGGAAGACAGAATATAAATTAATTTATTTAAATAAGAAAAAAGTTGGCACGAATTTCTTAGAATGCAATAAATAAAAAGGAAAATTCTTGTTTCATATAATCTTTCCATTCTAGAAAGGGAGGTCATCATTTTAACCATATAATAGATTGAAAAAATTATTAAGCATGTGACTTCCACGATGTAAAATATTGCAGTGAAGTGCCGGGCACATGGCTTAGTGGTGGACAATAAGAGTTTGTGGGGAAAGATCCGGGATCGAACCCGGTATCTTTCATTTAGTGCTTCGTAAAGGAACACGCGGGATCAAAGAATTTCATTGCGGTTAAAATAAAATAAAATATTCAGAACGTTATAAAGAGCATCCGCAATTTACAAATACTATGCCCATCTTTACCTTTAAATGTGTCATCACGTATACACAGACACCCCTTTTTACAAATTTGACATTTACAATTTGCATGTAGGTTACTTTCAAGTGTTTGGTTATTATGTTTTTCTAACTTACAATTCGTTGTAAAAGCATTTCTTCTTAACCTCTTTTTCTTATGTTTTTATAACTCAACTACAAAATCATATCAAATTATCCATTATTTACATTACTTTAATAATTGTTTACTATATAAAAAATATAAGAAAGAGGTTGTTATATGTTTTGTTGTTGTGATCGGAAAAATCATTTATACCAAACAATAGAGTGTAATTCCAATAACGGCAGTTGCAATTATATGTAGCTGGAAACACGCCAAACACCCGTCCCGTTAAACATAGAAGCACTCGGGACACTATAAAACTAAAAAAAAAAAACCGAAAAAAAACAAAACAAAGAGCTTCTTGCATCTCACATAGCACCAAAACAAAGGAAAACAATGGCTTCTCTATATTATGTCCATTGCCTTAAACTCTCTCTGCTTTTCTTCATCATCGAAAAGCATCTCTGTCCATGCTGTTAGAAAACATGAACCTAGTGATTTTATTCGTTTCATCATGCTCTATTTATAGAGCTACAGGAAATAGGAAGAACATGAAATATATTATTATTACTATTGCAGCCTACAAAATAAGGTAAAATATCTCTCTAAACGAGGCATTCTAATTAGCCATAATAAACAAATATATTCAGCCATGATCTTTCCATCCTTAACACCCTCCCGCACACTCACGGTCGATCAAAGACGAGAGTTTGAAAAGAAAGGATGCGGAGCTTATTGCTGATTGCTGCAAAACTTGTCGGTGGAGAGAGAGAATCTCAAATACTTGTCTATGAAGGGAGACGTTGGGTCGTTGTTGAAGAGAGACATGAGTATCATGCCTTTGAAGATATACGTTGAAACCGTCATTAGAGCAAGACATCGGAACTTATTGTTGGAGAAAGACATCTAGCGGAGGAAGAGATGACCAGAAATATCGACGTCGTAGACAATTGGAAAAACTATCATAGGAGACGACTAGAGAATCAACGTAGGAGACGACAAGTAAGATGGTCTAGCTTATTACGGTTGAGAATGGAGATGTTTTATTTAATTTAATTTTATTTTTTATCAGGATCATCGCTCTGATACCATATTAGAAAATATGAACATGATGATTTTATTCATTCCATAATATTCTATTTATAGAGCTACAGAAAATAGAAAGAACATGAAATATATTATTATTACTATTTTAGCCTACAAAACAAGATAAAATATCTCTCTAAATGAGGCATTCTAATTAGCTATAATAAACAAATATAACAAATATAATGAGCCCTGATCTTTTCATCTTTTAACACATGCGAAAATCCGACACCATCAACGGGAAATCGCGTACCAATTCAAGTCCACGTAGTGCTATCAGAAACTCGCGGTCGCAATCAATGGCCAGAGCCCTGGCCCTACAATAAATGCCGAGCAAAGCGATACAGTCATTGTTGAGGTCGAGAACGGGGTAATGACGGAGAATACGGCCGTACATTGGCACGGAATTCACCAGGTAATTAAGATATTTGAGTTTTATTGATTAACGTTATTAAAAATTTCGCTAGCGAAAACAAGACAGTAATCTGTAAATTTTTGTTGCATTTTGGCACTCCATGGGGTGATGGAACAGAAGGAGTCACCCAATGCCCAATCATGCCAGGAGATACATTTGTTTATAAATTCGTCCTCGATATGGTAAGTATCATCGAAAAATTTGCATGGTCTAATTTGAAAAGGATTTAATTTAAATCTCTTTTATTCATAATTTTTTGTTATTTTGTGAATGCAGCCAGGGACTTACATATACCATGCTCATTTGGGATGCAAAGATCGGCTGGCCTCAACGGTATGATCAAAGTAGCCGTTCCAAAAGGCGTCGTCGATCCATTCTCTTATGACTACGAATCGGAGTTTGATTTTCAACCACTGGTGGCACTAGAGCACCCATGAACAAGTTACAGGCCTCGCATTGATACCATTTGTTTTTGTTGGAGAACCTCATGTACCAATCTGATCCCTAATCTTTTTCTTCGAACGCTTGCTCTTATTCAAAACAGTTTTTTAAAAGTTATGATCCATCTGCCGATGCAGTCACTTCTGATTAACGGAAGAGGAAGGTTCAATTGCTCCCTGCCAACAATAAGCGGCGTGTGCAACCAGACGAATCTGGAATGCCCGCCTACTGTGTGGACTGTCATTCCTGGCAAGACTTATAGGTTGTGGATCGCAAGCGTTCCCGTAAAAAATTTGGCGCCATGGAGCCTAGGAGCCACATTTTGGCACAGGCACACCATACAAAGCACGTGTAGCCAGCGCCAAAGCACTGCTCCAGCGCCAAACATGCATCACGTGTAAAGCACATGGCGCCAGCTTCAGACGTGCACCACTTGCAATGCATGTTGCACAAGTGCCAATCCCATGCGCAAACGCCAAATGTGCAATACACGTGGCGCGATATGTTTTGTTGAAGCGCATCCTTCAATTAGAGCTTAAGATCTATTTAGAAAAATATTTCCTTGTATCTTTCTAAAACAAAAAATATACTTTCTCTGTTAACAGAGAGCCCTTGGATCAAGAATCCAATGATTCTTAAGCACCACCGATTGATTTTAAGATTAATTTGGAGATCTCTCAATGAGAGATTCTCTCAACCTTCCCAACCACCCCTTCCCCTATAAAAAAGAGTAGAGAGGGAGAAAAGGAAAGAGAGGAGACCTGTAGAGATTAATTTTGAGAAATATATACATAGACCCCCTACAAGGTTCAACCGAGACTTAAGCCTCTGCAGAAGAAACATCTTCTTCATGCTCAAAACCCTAGGTAAGGGAGAAGAAAAATCTCTTCTTTGCCTCTTTATATCCATTAGCGAAACTTAAACTTTTTTGGAACTTTAAAGTTATTTCTTGGGATCAAATATCCGATCATTAAAATCCTCTTTGGCATGATCGAGAACTTAAGTTCTCATAGGGCATTTGATGATAAGATCCAAGATTTTAAAGGAAGATTTTAACGTCCTCTCTACCAAAAGAAGATGAAGAAGATCATCAAGATCTACAAAAGCTGAAGCTTAAGCTTCATGAAACCCAGATTTTCATCAAGGACATACATCATGACCAAAAAATAAAACTCCAGATCATAAAGTCCTGATATTTATGAGTTTTTATGATCAAAGGATCATTTTACCGAAGCTTAAGCTTCATGAAAAACCGAGGCTTGAAACCCTAAAAAGGTTAACCTTTTTTGTTTCAAGAAAGACGAAACTTAAGCTCCAAAAGCCTAACGCTGCGCCAATATAGCAGCGCCAATATTGCAGCGCTAATGTCGTTGCACCAAAATAGGTCGACAAGCAAGCTCGTCCGTACCCTGCTAGAGCCTATCAGTGACATTCATCGTACAGTCCCGTCTCTCTGTTTCCCCCAATCGGAGCAAAGCTCTGTTTGAATTTCAAAAATTCAAGAATTGAACCAACGCTTCAGATCCCTTGCGCTGCGCGCAACGCGCCACGTGTCAAAAGCAGACACGCCAGCGCAGCGTCCAAGACAGTGCACCCAATCAGAGCAAGGCTCTATTTAAAACAAAAATAAAAGAAGCAACGCTTCAGCTGATTTGCGCTCTGCGCTGCGCGACACGTGACAGCGCAGTTGCGCTGCGCTCTGCGCTGCGCGACACGTGTCAAGCGCAGATGCGCTTGCACCAACTGTACCAGCACTAAAACAGAATTAAAATTCTAGAAAGATCTTTCTGATCTTGTTAAAACAAGAAGATTATCTTCTATAAAACAGGAGCCATTGGATCAAAAATCCAACGGTTGGGAAAAATCCCTAAATCACTCAGAGAAAGATTTCTTTAACTGATTTAACAAATCAAATGGCACTATAAAAAGGCCCCTAGACTCCAAGTCAAAAATATATTGAAACACAGAGAAAAAAAGAGAGAACTCTTCTAAAAAACTTTGAGGAGAATTCTGAAAGAAAGAAAAAAGGTAAAACCTTTAGAAAAAAAGAAAAGAAGAATTTTCTTCTAAAAAGATCAATGATCTAAGAATAAGATCAAGGATCCTCAATAAAAAAAATATATAAATAATAAAGAAAGAAGTAATTTACTTCTGTATAAAGGCATTGCCTTTTGGATGAACCATTGGTTCTGAAATCTTAATAGATCATTTTCTTTAATCCAAAATTGGATCAAGATATTAAACAGTGCCCTGCACTTGTAAATCTGCACTGTTGCGCCCTTGGGTTGGCGCAAGCCACCAAAGAGCGCCATGTGTCGGCCCCAGAACAAACTGCGCTATGCGCTTCCAAAACAGAGCATTGCTCTCTTGAATTGGCGCACTGCACCAGAGCGCGCCACGTGTCAGCAGCGCAGCGCACTGCGCTTGCGCTCACCAAAGTGTGACACGTGTCACCTCCACATGCGCTTGCGCTCATTAATTAGCGCAGAGTGCCTGACAGGCCACGTGGCCACTGTCAGATCTTTAATGCTCTGCATTATTAAAAGAGGGTCAAGCCCAATTAAAAAAAAAGGGGCCTAACAGGCCTAATAAAATGCAATGCATTATTTTTAAAAAGGACAGAGCCCAAACAAAGGTCTGTCAGACCAAAACAGATGCTGTGCATCATTTAAAAAGGGGCAGAGCCTAAATAAAGGTCCAACAGAGATGCTATGCATTATTAAACAAAGGGCAAAGCCCAAGCTAAGGCCTAGCAGGCCAACTACAAATAAAAATGTGTTGAACATTTTTCAACTGGAGTTAGCCCAATTCTGGCCGTAAGTCCTCAAATTAAATTGACTGAGCACGGCTGCTCCCTTAAATCAATTTGCATCCGGTTCAAGGGTACATCTCTGAACTCCTCTGACATCCGTCGTTGTAATTCTTCAACGTCGTCAGAAAGGTGACGGGTCCCGACAACCATGGACTTATGCGTCCTTAAACCAACAATACGGACTGTGGGGTCCTTAAACTCATGGACTTATGCGTCCTTAAACCAACGATATGGACTGTGGGGTCCTTAAACTCATGGAATTATGCGTCCTTAAACCAACGATACGGACTGTGGGGTCCTTAAACCCATGGACTAATGCGTCCTTAAACCAACACCCGTCCCCAAAATAGGAATGTTGGACCACCATGTCCCTAAACTGGCAATGGACCACTATGTCCCTAAACTGGAACAATAGAGCCCAAATGTTCTTTTGTCGGATCTAAACGATCCCGTTAAGTTGATCTTAGTCTCAAATTAGACTAACGTATCCTTAACAAACGTTTAAGTTGATCTTAGCCTTAAATATGGCTAATGTATCCTTAAACCAAAATCCCAAACCCAAATCTAAGAAAATACGGATTTGGACTAATCCACGTCCTACGGACGACGACATAAATTAGTCTCCGTATACAATCCACGGGCAACCACAAACAAAACAAACACCCACGACACGAAGTGAAATTATGGAGAAGGAGAAAGTTGTTACCGCGATGCGGTAGCGTAATTAACTGCAGGGGCTTGCGCCTGCAGGGAAGAGCGTCCCCACAATCAAAAACCCCTCAAGCGAGGGGAAATCTGACGAAGTCTGCTACATCGGCCGCATCCGTCTAAACCTCCGATACACGGTGCCATAAATCAACTTGGCATCTTCGGAGAGGTGGACGGATAAAACCAAATAGCATCTGCCCCGAATCTCAGGCAAGACGTCCATGTCTTGGCCGCCGTTCAGAGGGGAACAGATTCTGGCACGCTCGGTAGGACCTTTTCCTCTTTCCACTCCACACTTCGTGTGTCGTCTTCGCTAACGAATCGCGGTTTGTTAATGGTTGCCCTAGGGTTTCAAGTTATTAAAGATTTGGTCTCTTGCTTGGCGCAGAAATCAAACAGCAATGGAGTCCAACTGCTCAAACTGCTCCAAATGCAAATGCAACCGACGCTCCGCCTCACCTGGAGGTGTAGCCTATGGGCCTCAAGCGGCCTCCATCCTTGCTATGCCGGTGGAACAAGTGACTCAGGCTATCACCGGTCTGTTCTTCGGGACCATGCTCTCGCCACCAAGCTTCACCATTCCAGTGCCCGTACAGGAAGCACAAAAGAAGTCGGTCTTCGATCGGCTCACTACTACTACGGCCCCTCTCAACGGGTCGTCCAATGTCAAGCCGGCAGCCTCGGTCTTTACCAGGCTGAACCTGAACTCTGATGGGCATGCCAAGAAGCCCATAACCCCTGAAGTGGCCATCCCGAGGCCACCTCTGCTCCTGAAGTCGTCAAGGCGGCTTCTCCTGCTAAAGAGTCAGTTTTTACAAGACTGACTATTCCGGCTCCCGTTCCTGCTCGAAGGTCTGTCTTTGACAGATTGGATACCGCTACCCAAAAGACATCAGTCTTCAAGAGGCTGACACCAGCGGCGCCTCATCTGGACAGGGAGCAAGATAGAACCATCCCCATCGCCAAACCAGCCCCAACAGCTCGACACGTTCGACGTCGCCATTGGCGCCGAGTACGGAAGGCCGGGGGAAACTCCCCCTCTGGGATGACGCCACCAGCTCCAACGGTGGAAGTTAATGCTGCTGTTCCAACTGGGAACAGCTTTGAGCTGCTGAACTGGGTACGCAGAAATTCGCCAACTACGGTGCTCAAAAGATCTCCTCCACCGGTAGAGGCCGTCGTGGAAACAAAACCAGAAAAGCCGGAGCAGTCTCCTCAACGGCTGTCTTCCAAAATCTACAAGACTTGGCGGCGAGTCCGAGAATCGGTGGTTGATTCGAATTTCTCTCACCAGCACAAAAAGTCGAAGGTCCGACAGGAGGAAGACCCCCCTGTCAAGCAACGGAAGACGACGACCACCTGAGTGCCCAAAGCAACGGCCCCCTCAACGTCGACGGCCCACAAGAGAAGAAGGCCGGAGAAAGCCCTCACGCCTGCGGCGAATGTCAAAGGTAGTGAGCCCAAACGCCCTAGGTCCGGGGGCATTGTGGTACACACCGTCTACATGGCGTCTGGAAAAGAGGACAGCCGTATATCCACAGGTCATAGACCGCTTACGCGATCGGTGACTAAAACTCAGGAGCAGCAGCAGAAGCTCCAAGAAATGATGACTGCGATGGCCGCACTCACAGGGCCAAAAGAAAGCCCAGAAGCGTCCTCGGATCAGCGCCAGGAGCAAGAAACCGACGCCGAATTCCTTCGCAGGATACTGGAAAAGAAGGACAAAGAGGCTGCAGAACAAGCAGCTAATATAAAACGAATGGCCCTTCTGTTTCAGGACATGGTGGGTATGATGATCCAGCAAGATCCTCCTGCTGAAAATCCTCCGATCGTCCTTGAAGATGACAGAGGAGAAACGTCGAATCCTCCACCGGCTCTGTCAACGGCCAAGGAGGAGACAATTTCCAAGGCTGACTTGGACGAATATATAGCTCAGCAGATACGAGTTCACCAGGCAACTGAGGCAGCCGGTCAAGTTGTCAAGATGGGGAGACCATATCCGAGCTGGTATGATCAGATCAAGTACCCGCTGGGCTATACTATACCGAAATTCCATGTTTATAAGGGGACCGACAATCCCCATCAACATGTGGCCCAGTTCAAGGCTCTTTGTGGCAATACCGGCGGTGATGATAAATTGTTGCTTCGCCAGTTCGCCGGTAGCTTATCGGAGACAGTATTTGAGTGGTACTCCGAACTTCCGAATGACTCCGTCAGGACCTTCGCTGAAATGGAGTTATTGTTTATCCAGCGATTCGCAAGTGCCAGCGAGCGTACTCCAATAACAGCATTGATCAATGCGAGAGTAAAGCCGGGCGAAACCTAGGTTCAATATGCAATCCGATGGCGGAACTTATGGTCGAAGTGCGAACAACGCATTGAAGAAGCACCAGCGGTGGGCATGTTCGTGGGCACCTTAGATCCTCATGCAATTATTTCACAGTTCATGATGTTCTTTAAACCAACCACGTTCTAGGCCCTGATCGACAAGCTAGCTCAGATGGACCAAATGGGCCATAGGCCGTCTCCTCCAAAGCCGGACTCTTGAAATGAGAAGGGGAAAGGAAAAGCGATTGTCGTCGCTAATGCTCAACAACAGCCGAGCAACTTGAAACCGGTGGTCCGTCAAAACAATATGCGTCCGTGCGTACCCCTCGAGGAGAGGCTAGGATGTCCTTACTCATTTTCTCAAGATAAAACGAGAAGACTGTTCGAATTGGCATTGCGCAATAGACTTATCAATCTGCCAGATTCAAGACGCCCGTTGCAGCCAAACGACGTCAATGATCCCAATTATTGTCCTTATCACCGAGTATTGGGTCATCCGATCGAGAATTGTTACGTCTTTAAAAACTGGATTGAAGACGAATACCAACAGGGGAAGTTTGCGTTGTCCGAAAGATGGAAGGTGAACCCGCCGCAACCTCATACCCCTAAAAGGGTGAATACACCGGGGGCAACGTGCTCGGTTGTTGAAGAAGCTCCGTGGGAGGTTGTGCTATCAGCCAAAACAAAGAGGATGCTGAATGATCTCCAGACGTGCCCGGCGATCAGGTGGAAAAACCCGTTAGAACCTGAGATCATTGAAGGGATGCTGAGGCCGTGCCCAACCCCAAAGATCGGTGGTGAAGGCCCAAGCACTCATACCCAGCCGTCGAAATCTTCAAAGAAGAAGAAGAAGAGATCCAAAAAGCCCGTGAATCCCGGCGACAAGCGCACGGACTTACAGAAACAGATCGACACGCTGGAAGAATACAATCAAAAGGCACGGACTCCCATCACGCTCCAAGAGTTCCTCCATCTCGTCTTTCAAAAGGAAGATGAGGGAGAGAGCTCGTCGGATGAATCCGAGGAATACGTGGCGAGTTGTCATGTGATCTCTCACTCGTTCACGGACGATGAGAAAACTCTTTGCACTGAGAAGCTGGGGGCAGATCCTGAATCAGAACTTCTGGGGCCATCAGATGAAACAATTGATGCATTCCTCAACGAAGCTCTGTTAAAAAGTAAAGCTGATCGGGAACGCGAGACGGTCATATTTGAAAAGGCTAAACGTCAGCGACTAGGCGAAAGGGTTGAGGCACTCCCGTCAAATCAAAAGACATCTGTCACGGATAAAAACAAGTTCAAGACGAGGAAACGATTCGCCAAAGCCATATCAAAGGGGATGAAGCTACCACCCTTTGAAGGAAACACTTCCAGTGTAGTAGAGATGCACCCTTCCTACTGCTTGTATCATCGAAAGATTTCGCACCCCACTGAAGAGTGCAAAGCTTTCGATAAATGGTGGCAGGGGTATATCGCTCACCAGCAATATTTTAAGCGTGAGAAACGCAAAACTCGTCGGGAGCGGAAAAGTACGACTGAGGAGCTTAAGAGAACTACCGGCGATTGTCGCATGGTTAACGCCGAGGGAGCGCAAATTCTCACATTCGGGAGCGACTCTGACGAGGAAATGGCTCTTAGCCCTCTCTTTAAAGAGTCCACCTTGGGAAAAGAGGAGGAGCCAAAGGCCTGCGAAAATATTCAGCTGCGTAATCGTACGCTACCCGAAAAGAATCTCGGACCTTCAAACAAGAAAGATAAGGGAAAAGAAAAGGTCTCTGAGGATATCACCCTAGATGACCAAGTCATGAAAGAGCTGACTGCCAAAGACCGGCCAAAGAGAAATAAAGTGGACTACAACATTCTGGCACACTTGAGGAAGCTACCCTCGCAGCTCAGCATTCTTGACGCCCTTTTACTATCTAAAGAAGCAAGGGATTCATTGATCAAGGAGCTACAAGAGCCAGAACAATTCCAAGCTTTTCTCGCCGAAGAAAAGATGAAGGACGAGCTGGAAGAAGTGCACACAGCCGATTTCACTTACGGTGATGAAGACCTCCTCCTTGGGACGTGCGAACACAATCGTCCCCTCTATGTCTCAGGGTACTGCCACGATATAAAAATAGGCAAAATCTTGGTTGACAATGGGTCTTCCGTCAATCTCCTCAATGTACGGGTCTTGAAAGAAATCTGCATGAGCGTATATCACCTCGCTCGGGATAAGATCACCATCTCCGGGTTCGACTCTCAATCATCATGGACTCTCGGGTCAGTGATATTGACGCTGCGCTTTGGACTACTTGTCACAGACATTAAATTCCACGTCATAGACGCTAAGACATGCTATAATGCTGTAACACCTGAGTTTGTGTTTTGTGGTAATTGTGTGTTTAATGTGGGGTTTTTAGTAAAAAGTTTACCAAAATGGCTTTTAAATATTTTATCTAGTTTTATGAATATTTTATTGGAATTTTATCTGGACTGCACACACTTGTGCATGTTAACTTGGGTTAAGTCTAGGGTTACCATATTTAGATGAGCATGGTGGGTTAACCATGTTTAGCCAACCATGATGGGTTAACCATTTGGTTAAGATAATTGGGGTTAATTAAGAGTCTTTAGCTTTGTTTAAGGGTGATTAGGATGGAGGTTGACTTGTGTAGAGAGAGAGAGCCATGATGGATGTGTCATGTAGCATTTAATGAAGGGTGAGGATGATGGGGGTTAATTCCATTTCATTTCAAAACTTTTTCATAATTATCACATCTCTCTCTCACACCTACACACACACATCAGCCACCATCAGCACACTTCAGCCCCAATTGTATCGGCATCAGCTGCTGCTATAAGCAACAGTAACATCAGCAACTCAGCAGCAGCTGCATCAGCAGCCTAACCCCATCCTAAACAACAGCCCCAATATCATCAACATCAGCTGCATAACCCCTGACTTCAGCAAACACAACACTTCACCACAAATACAACAGCTTCCTTCATTAGCTGTTGCTGCAACAGCAACTCAAACAAAGAAATAAAACAACAGCACACAGCAGCAGCTCACAGCAGCAGCAGCAGCCTGAGCAACATCAGCAGCAACACCAGGAGCACAGCCGCAGCAACTCACTCCTCTTCACCTTCTTCTCCTCTTCTCCTTCATCCTAGGACCCCTTGAGGTATAATTCCGCAACCTAACTCCTTTCTTGCTAAGTTATAGTTGTCGAGCTGAAATTTAGTGCTTATATTGTGATCTAGTGCTAGTTTTAGGTGATTTGAGTGAGATTTGGCCAAGAGATGGTTTTGAATGTTAGTATAGCCTTACAAGGTGCTGTTAAGACCAGTTTAACCAAGATCTACCCCAGATTCCAACAAAAATACCAGATTGTTTAGAATCGGCGTAACTTAGCGATTTTGTCGACTTTTTGACCTTTTTGAGATCTGCTACAACCCGAGATACCCATAAAATAAAATTGACTTGGCAGTGAGATATGCAGGCAGATAGAAACCATCCCACAAAACCCTGGCCCCCACCTCATTTTCCTGGCCGCAGATATATTCCCCCTGGCCACAATTTGCGGCCATACCAGGGTGAAACCCCCTCGTTTTTGGTGTATAGCCCTTTTACCTGTAAACTCGACCCTGGGTATGTCCAGTTTTGTCTGATTCCAATTAGGGTAGAATCTGGGTTGATTTCTTGAGTTGGTGCATGATTTACGACTTGTTTTAGCATGGATTTTTGATATTCGATGATTCGTTTTTGTCGGGTGGCGTTTGAACGCCAACGGCGGAGGGTTATTGGCTGTGTTTGCACGCGAGGTTACAGGTTTTTACCTATGGGCGTAGCGTGCACCATTTTGGTTTCCGGCATGGTTTTCATGTGTTTTAGCGTGTGATATCCTTGTAGGTACCCCCACGTGGCGTCGATGCGTTAAAGATGCAAATGGCGACATCGGCATCGACACACATAAGCAAGATGAGTAGATTTATATCTACGGGGAGAAGTCGGGTGGATAGCGTATAGCACCCCCGCAGTTCATGGTGATGTATACGGATGCGTATACACGCATACAATTATTATATGTTGTTTGGGATTAATGATGATGTTTAGGATGGATATTGGTGTGTTAGATTGGCATAATGTTACGAAACCCTATGGTAGTGGGGCACTACACATACACACACACATACCTACTTGCATACATTCTTATTTCATATGTGCTTAGGGGATTCTATATAGTAATGTGTTCATATGGGTATGGGACTATGTGTTCACATACGGTTTTGAGAATGATACATGGGATTGAGATGAGTCGATGAGATTTGATCTGTGAGTATGATATCGGTGATATGGTAGAATTCGTATTTGAGATACGTCTTGATACTTTAGCAGATTTTTGGATGACAATGCCATGTGAATAGTGATATATATATAAAATGATCAACATGTGCTTATGTTACGAGATATGATATGATATGATATGATATGACAAGATAATTATGATAGGCCACATCGGGCGATGTATACTCCTTTGTGATGATATGTGCTGATGATATCGATTTATACGAGACTGTCGATCAGTAGTCAGATCATGATTATAGTGATGATATTAGCATTGTACTAGACGTAGGTCAATAACCGAATTGTGATCTTTGATAAAGAGGATACTAGCTGAATGATATGATGAATGTGATATTGACCCGTACCCAGATTTGGGGATGCCGTACGACGGATTTATGTACGAGCTATATTTTGATGTTTGATCCGTGTTCCCCTCCGAAAGACGGCGCACAGGACCGCGATGGCCTGACGCTGAGATTCGGGGCAGATGCTAATTGGTTTTATTCGTCCACCTCTCCGAAAATGCCAAGTTGATTTATGGCACCGTGTATCGAAGGTTTAGACGGATGCGGCCGATGTAGCAGACTTTGTCAGATTCCCCCTCGCTAGAGGGGTTTTTGATTGTGGGGACACTCTTCCCTGCAGGCGCAAGCCCCTGCAGTTAATTACGCTACCGCTTCGCGGTAACAACTTTCTCCTTCTCCAGAATCTCACTTCGTGTTGTGTGTGTTTGTTTTGTTTGTGGTTGCCCGTGGATTGTATACGGAGACTGAGTAATGCCGTCGCCCGTAGGACGTGGATTAGTCCAAATCCGTATTTACTTAGATTTGGGTTTGGTGTTTTCAGTTTAAGGATGCATTAGTCGCGTTGCGGCTAAGATCAACTTAAACGTTCGTTAAGGATACGATAGTCCTGTTTGAGACTAAGATCAACCTAACGTGATCGTTTAGATCCGACAAAAGAGCGTTTGGGCTCTATTGTTCCAGTTTGGGAGATTCATAGTCCAATTTGGGACTAAAGTCTGTTTGGAGGATACGTTAGCCATTTTTGAGGCTAAGATCGACTCAAACGTTTGTTAAGGATACGTTAGTCCAGTTTGAGACTAAGATCAACTTAACGGGACCGTTTAGATCCGACAAAAGAGCATTTGGGCTCTATTATGCCAGTTTAGGGACGTGGTGGTCCAATATTAGTTTAGGGACGTTTCGGTCCGATATTAGTTTAAGGACGTTTCGGTCCATCGCCAGTTTAAAGACGTAGTGGTCCATGTTCCAGTTTAGGGACGTGGTGGTCCACTGTTAGTTTAGGGACGTTTCGGTCCAATATTGGGTGTGTGGCCGTTGGGACCCGTCACCTCTTTGACGTCGTTGAGGAATTACAACGATGGATGTCAAAGGAGTTCGGAGATGTACCCTCGAACCGGATGTAGATTGATTTAGGAGAGCCATTTTGCCCAGCCAATTTAATTTAAGGACTTATGGCCACGATTGGGCTAAGTCCAGTAAAAAAGAATGTCCAACATTGCTTTTGCATTTCCTTTTATTTTTATTTGGGCTTCGCCCAGAAAAGATGCAGGGCATCAATTTGTTTTTGGGCTCTGTTCTTTATGAATGATGCAGAGCATCAATTTTATTTGGGCTCAGCCCTTTTATTGCTTTGCAATTTATTTTGGCCTGCTAGGTCTTTTTGATTTGGGCCTGGCCTTTCAAGTAATGCATTGCATTTATGCAAAGCACTAAGAATCTTTTAGATTCAAGGAAAGGAGTGCAGAGCACTTTTTAATTTCTTGATCTAGATTTAGATCAAAGAAAAGAAAAAATCTTTTCTTTCTTTCTATCTCAGAGAACCAGAGGTTCTCTAGCAAGTGCAAGGCACTATTTTTTTTATTGTTATTATTTATTTTTTTATTTATTGAAGATCACTGATCTTGTCTTTTAGATCAATGATCTATTCCTAAGAAAATTTTCTTTTTTATTTCAAAGGTTTTTACCTTCTTCTTCTTTTGTGTTCTCAAGAAGTTCTCCAGAGCTCTTTTCTCTTTCTTTTTTTTTAATCCAATTCCCTATATCTTTGAAATGGTGTCTGGGGTCCTTTTTATAGTGCTCAAAAATCAGTTAAATTTGTTTAAAAAAATCTTTTCTGAGTGATTTGGGGAATTTTCCCCACCGTTGGATCTTTGATCCAAAGGCTCCTGCCTTATACAAGAAAATCTTCTTGTTTTAACAAGATTTATTCTGTTTTGCGCAACTCTCCCAGTGAGTGACACGTGTCGCGCAGTGAAGCGCTTGCGCAACTGCGCAGACACGTGTCGCGCAGCCGTGCGCTCACGCAGTCGCGCTTGCGCAACTGCGCAGACACGTGTCGCGCAGCCGTGCGCTCGCGCTTGCGCAACTGCGCAGACACGTGTCGCGCTGCGGTGCGCTTGCGTAGTTGAGTGTTGCTTATGTTTTTTAAAGAGCCTTGCTCTGATTGGACGTACCGCCTTGGGCGTTGCGCTGTCGTCTGCGCCTGACACGTGGCGCATTGCGCACAGCGCAAAGAATCTGAAGCGTTGCTTCATTTATTAAAGTTTAAATTTTCAAAGCAAAGCTTTGCTCTGATTGGGGGAAGATGAAGCGTTGCTTCATCTCCCGCCTTGGAATTTGAACAGAGCTTTGCTCTGATTGGGGTAAACAAATGCCCCCCCACCGTTGCGCTTACGTGGCCTCCAAACGCGAGTGCAACGGTGGCAGAATCCCAACCGTCGCGGCAGCCTTTGGAAGTTGGAAGGGCACTTAGTGCCTATAAATAGGACCTTTGGTCCTTCACAGATGATCATCATCTCCAAAACTTTTATTTTCAGAATCTCAGAGCCCTGCTCTTGTTTCTAAAAAAAACTCTTAGATTTTCTTTAAAAGAAACTATTTAGGTAAGAATTAGTCTTGAATTAAATCAATTTTAATTAACAAAGCCTTGCTCTTATAGATCTTTGATCTAAAGAAACCCTTCTGGGGTTTCATCATTAGAGCCTTGTTCTCAAGAATCTGTTTCAAGGCTTCTTAACCCATGAACAGAACCTTGCATCTTTGTCAAAACATAGATCTCTTTGATCTGAAAATGATGAACTTTTAAGAGTTTGAATATGAATAATGAAAATTAAAAATGGAGTTTTGTATTTTAATGGACTATATCATCTTTTAATAATAGTGATCTCAGAATCTTGGGGGACTTCTTTAAATTTCCCTTATTAGGATTTTGATAGTCACTCATGTTCGTAGAGCATTGCTCTCGAGGAGTTTAACTGTCTGTGCTCGTTTTTTTTTTTTTAACAAGAATTCGCTTAATCAGTCGGTCTGCTAATTCTGTTGATCTTCTTTCATAGGAACAATGGATGCCCATATGTATGCTCTTAACGAGATCATCTCTTACGGGGACATCCGCCGACTTGGCCGCTCTCAGAATCGAGAGTTCACAAACGCGGAGTGTGCTGAAATTATGAGCCGCTTCGACGCATACAATGGTCCACTGCTCCCCCGGCGTTCCTCCCTCCTTAAACTTATCGTGGGAGCCATCTGGGAAGCGCTTCCCCTATTCTGTTCCGGCGTGCCGCTTAGGGCGTTGGATGCCGCTGAGGACAAGGTGCACTCGGTGTACCTATTGAACTTCATCTCGAAAAGACGGCGAGACAGTCTTATCGAACTCTTACACGAGGTCTTTCAACAGTCTGCCATACTCGCTGCTTATCGGAGGGTGGAAGACATCAGGGGGGACCCTGACGCTTGTGCTCGCGAGAGAAAGCACACTAGGATGGTCCGCGAGGCCTGGAAAGTCATAGATAGGGTCTCTTTTGAATTCTTCAATCCATGTCCTGGGTCCGAGGTTATTCCCTTGTAATAATGTTTTTCGTTTATTGCTTTTATGATTGTAAGAACTTCTGGCAATATTAATGAAGATTTTGTTTTTCCCAGCCTGTCTTATCTTTTGTTCTGAGTCTTTTGCTTATGCATGAATGAATACGTCTTGGACGCTTGATCAAACGTAAATCGGGTGCTCTTTCTGTTGCTTTTCCTCTCTCTCAGCATGTCGTCACAATTAGCAGGTAATAGAGTAAGCTTCTTGATTTCTTCATGAGATAGCGAGGGCTTAGGCCGCAGGTTCAGATCTGCTGCCTAAGACTTTTCAACTCTATGAGCCGTGAGGGACTCATAGAGACTTTTCTCCCTAGGGATCGAGAGGATCTCGTAGGCGGGTTTTTCTCCTTAAGAATCGTGAGGATTCCTAAGTGTGGTTTTCTCTTGTAAGTCGTAAGGATCCTACAAGAGAATTTTTCCCTCTTACGAGTCGAGAGGACTTATAAGCGGTTGTTTCCCTCCTTGTCGAAGTTCGATGTTGGAGAGTGAGACCCGTGGATGGTATGCAAGAGACCATTTTGGGCCAACTTACGGGGTCCCAATGCTTAGGAAACAGGCTTCTTTTATGCCCACTGCCTAAGGCTTTATCTCACGAGTCGAGCCGCCTCGACAATTTTTCACAAGTCGAGACGAATCGAACGTTTCTCGCAAGAACATCTTAACGTCGCATTTAACCTCTGCTCTTTACGACAGAAGCCCGTTAAGGTTGGTGGTACTTAGGGTTTTGGCCATCGTACCGTCGCATAAGCTGATATAGTCCTCGATAGGCAATCGTGCTGTTCGAGTAGCCCTGCGACTGCCGTGTCTCTGATCCCTTCGGGGGCTGGACAAGACGTCTTCAAGCAATCCTCCTTGGCAGTTTGACCGTCGGAAGAGCAAGCGCTAGGAATTTGCCATGCCGCTTTTTACTCGAGGTTAGGCTCATTTTGGAGAGCCCCGATGAGTCATAACCACTCCGCGCTGGTGTGGGATGATCTCCGATAGTCTTTCGGGTTTTATATGAGTTGCCGTCAAGACCCTGAAGCTAGGAATTTGGCCTTTGCTTCGTTTGCTGGCATTGCGTCCTCTGTATCGAGACGAATGTCATGGTGGGAACTAGGGATTTTGCCGTGGCTCCGTTTGTTTGATGACGTTGCGTCTGCTGTGTCGAGACGAACGTTGGGGCGACATCTCATCTACTGTATCGAGACGGACGTCGAGGTTGTCTCTAGGTTACTGGTGAACTGCCGAGGTTTGGTGAACTGCCGAGGTTTGGAACTAGGGATTTTGCCGTGGCTCCATTCGTTTAATGACGTTGCGCCTGCTGTGTCGAGACGAACATTGGGGGGACATCTCGTCTACTGTATCGAGACGGACGTCGAGGTTGTCTTTAGGTTGCTGGTGAACCGCCGAGGTTTGGAACTAGGGATTTGCCGTGGCTCCATTCGTTTAATGACGTTGCGCCTGCTGTGTCGAGACGAACGTTGGGGTGACATCTCGTCTACTGTATCGAGACGGACGTCGAGGTTGTCTCTAGGTTGCTGGTGAACCGCCGAGGTTTGGAACTAGGGATTTTGCCGTGGCTCCATTCGTTTAATGACGTTGCGCCTGCTGTGTCGAGACGAACGTTGGGGTGACATCTCGTCTACTGTATCGAGACGGACGTCGAGGTTGTCTCTAGGTTGCTGGTGAACCGTCGAGGTTTGGAACTAGGGATTTTGCCGTGGCTCCATTCGTTTAATGGCGTTGCGTCTGCTGTGTCGAGACGAACGTTGGGGTGACATCTCGTCTGCTGTATTGAGACGGACGTCGAGGTGGTGACCATTCTGTGATGGTGCGAGATGATCTCCGATTGTCTTTCCGATTTTATGTGAGTTACCGTAAAGACGTTGAAGCTAGGAATGTGGCCTTCGCTTCGTTTGCTTTGTCATGTCTGAATCCCTGCTGGAGGAAGAACGCTGAGGTTGACATTTCGTCTACTGTATCGAGACGAACGTCATGGAGGTGACCACTTCATGTGAGATGGTCTCCGATTGTCTTTCCGGTTTTATGTGAGTTACCGTAAAGACGTTGAAGCTAGGAATCTGGCCTTCGCTTCGTTTGCTTACACTGCGTCTGGTGTATTGAGACGAATGCTGAGGTGGAGCTGGGATTTTGCCATCGCTCCGCTTTGTTTCGACCATGGGGTCTTTTGTTAACTTTGCATGTACACCCCGCTGGGCTGCGAAGGAACGCCGTTGTTGACATTGCGTCTGTTGTAACGAGACGAATGCTAAGGTGGAGTTGGGATTTTGCCGTTACCCCGCTTTGTTTCGACCGTGAGGTCTTTTGTTGACGTCACATCTGCCTCCAGCTGGAGTGAGGAGAAACGCCGTTGGTGATCTTTAAGTTGTCGATATTGACGTCGAGACCCTGAAGTTAGGGACCTTTCTTTGCTTCATTTGTTGACATCGTGTCTGTAATATTGCGACAAATGTCGAGATGGTCTCTAGGTTATCTATGAACCGTCGAGATTTGGCTTCGCTTTCTGGTGGAGCCTGTTGGGAAGGTATTGTTCCCTTTTTATCTATGCCCCTGGATTGTATACAGGGATCGATGTGATTTCACCTGTAGGGCAAAAAGTTTCATTTTTTCATTTTTTTTATTCTTTCCGCGATGCTCTATCATTTCAGCTTTTTATATCGCGAAAATCGCGATTGCCCAATCATTTCGGCTATTTTTCGCGGTGCCCAATCATTTCGGCTATTTATTTTATTTTTACTCGCTTCTTTTTATTGCGAGTTGCCCAACCATTTCGGCTATTTTGCATGCATACATTTTTACTTGCTGATTTTGTTTGCAAGCTGCCTCATCATTTCGGCTATTTCGTATGCATATATATATATATATATTTTTTTTTTTTGGCTCGCTGATTTTTTTTTTTTTTGCGAGTAGGGGATTTGGGATCTGATACCAATCTTGGCATCAGCATCGCAGCGACTGGGATATTGCCAGGAGCGAATCATCATCTGCCGTGAAAGGACTTGGAATTTGATACCGGTCTAGGCATCAGCATCGCTGCAACTGGGATATTGCCAGGAGCGAATCATCATCTGCCGTGAAAGGACTTGGAATTTGATACCGATTTAGGCATCAGCATCGCTACAACTGGAATATTGCCAAGAGCGAATCATCATTTGCCTCTGTCGATCCCGAACAAAGGTGGCTTAGTAAACAGGATTAAGGGTCCTGTCGGCTAAGGCTTTTGACTTCATGAGCCGTAAGGGTCTCACAAAGGTATTTCTCCCTACAAGTCATGAGGATCTTGTAGGTGTGTTTTCTCCTTGGGAATCGTGAGGATTCCTAAGTGCATGTTCTCTTGTAAGTCGTAAGGATCTTACAAAAGGGTTTTCTCCTTATAAGTCGAGAGGACTTACAAGTGCTGTTTGCTGTACAAGCATATCCCTAATCACGGATGGGACTTTGTTAGGGAAATATTTATTCGTGCCCGTGGATTGTATACAAGGGTCATTATGAGCCGCTTGTAGGGCAATATCGAAGGTTGTGGGGGCTGCTTAAGAACAGGTTAAGGTTTCTGCAACTTAAGACTTTCAAATCTTATGAGCCGTAAGGGTCCCACAAGAGAGTTCTCCTTACGAGTCGTGAGGATCTCGCAAGTGTATTTTCTCCTTCGGAATCGTGGGGATCCCTAAGTGTGTTGTTCCTTTGTGAGTCGTAAGGATCTCACGCAGGTGGTTTCTCCTTATAGGGTCGAGAGGACCCTATAAGTGTTTCTTAACGAGGTTGCGCCCTTTCAGGTTTTCACAAACACTCGCCGGTAGCCCTGCTGTTTTTACTCACGGAGCCCTTTCGGGTTTTCATCCGTGCCCATTTTGCTTATGGACATACCGTTTTTTTTTATTCTTTTTATTTTTATTTTTTTTTTATTTTTTTATTTTATTTTTATTTTTATTATTTTTTTTTACGAGGTCGCGCCCTTTCGGGTTTTCACGAACACTCGCCGGTAGTCCTGCTGTTTTTACTCACGGAGCCCTTTCGGGTTTTCATCCGTGCCCATTTTGCTTATGGACATACCTTTTTTTTTTCCTCTCGTCAGCCTGAGAATGCTGCGGTAGTAGTTTAAAAACATTTCGGTCATTTGCAAGTTTTAGGACATTGCGGTCCATCATTAGTTTAAGGACATCTCGGTCCGTTGTTAGTTTAAGGACGTTTCGGTCCGTTGTCGCCGTATTTGAGGCGAATATCTAGTTTATTGATTTTTCGGTCTATGAGTCTTTCTCCATGAATGAACACGATGCCCCCGGCGTATCCATCTTCTTCGGAGCGTGCGGTTGTGGCGGACTCACCTTCCAGTTCTCAGACAGCGCAAACTTGCCCTGTTGGTATTGGTCTTCAACCCAGTTTTTGAAGACGTAGCAGTCCTTGATCAGGTGACCTACTGTTTGGTGGTAAGGGCAATAATTAGGATTATTAACATCGCCTGGCCGCAACGGACGTTTTGGACCCGGCAGATTGATGAGTCTGTTGCACACTGCCAGCTCGAACAGTCCTTTTGTTTTATCTTGCGGAAACGAGTAAGGGCGTTTCAACTTTTCTTGGAGGGAGTGCCGCTTGTTGCTTTGGCGAGCAACCGGTCTAGGGTCACCTGATTGTTGGTGAGTATTGGCGACGAGGGCCTTTTTTCCTTTTCTTTTATCCTTTTTGTTCGCTCCGTTGTTTGCAGGGCCGGGATTCTTTCCGAGTAGCATGCGATTGCATGGCTGAACGTTCTCGCAGCTTCTCAATTCCTTTATTTTTGAAATAGATTCCCCGAGGGAAGAGTTGGGGATAGCTTCTTCGTCAGAGTCGCTTCCAAAGGTGATAATTTGTGATCCCTTGAAGTCGGCTATATGACAGTCGGCGGTGGCTCTTTTGCGCTCATCTATCGCATTTTTCCGATGTCCACAAGCTTCACACTTTGTCCTGTCGAAGTGTCGCTTTTGAGCGACATACCCTTGCCACCAACAGTTAAAGGATTCGCAGTCTTCGGTAGGATGTATGATCTTCTGATGATATAAACAGAAGTTAGGGTGCATCTCTACCTCAGAGAAAGAATTTTCTTTGGAGGGCGGTAGCTTCATTCCTACTGATAGAGCTTTGGCGAACCGTTTCCTCGTCTTGAATTTGTTTTTACCCGCAGTGTATGGCTTTTGATTTGACGGGAATACCTTGGTTCTTTCCAGTATGGCCATTTCATGCTCTTGATTGACTTTTGCTTTCAGACGAATTTCATTTAGGAAGGCATCGATCAACTTATCTGACGGCCGCGGAATTTCTGTTTCAGGGTCCGCCGTTGATTTCTCAGCGCAAGGATCCTCCTCTTCATCCGTCAGTGAATGAGAAATCACATAACAAGTCGCTACGTAGTCTTCGGATTCATCCGATAAGTTTTCTCCATCGTTTTCATCCTCGACGAAAGAACAAGTTGCCCCCGGTGTGTCCGTCTTCTTTGGAGAGTGCGGCTGTGGTGGATTTACCTTCCAGCTTTCAGACAGCGTGAACTTGCCTTGCAGGTATTGATCCTCGATCCATCCCTTAAAGACGAAACAATCCTCAATCGGGTGACTTACCGTTTGGTGGTAAGGGCAATAATTGGGATTATTAAGATCGCCTGGCTGCGACAGACGCTTTGGACTCGGCAGATTGATGAGTCTGTTACGCACTGCCAGCTCAAACAGTCTTCTCGTTTTATTCTGAGGAAACGAGTAAGGACGTCCTAGCCTCTCTTCGAGGGATGGGCGTGGACGCACGTTGTTTTGGCGAGCGACCGGCTTTGAGTTGCTCGACTGTTGCTGAGCGTTGGCAACGATGATCGCTTTTCCTTTCTCATTTCGGGGATCGGGTCTTGGAGGAGACGGTCTATGGCCCATCTGGTCCATTTGGGCTAATTTGTCGATCAAGGCCTGGAAGGTGGTCGGCCTGAAGAACATCATGAATTGCGAGATGGTCGCCTGCGGATCGAGAGTGCCCACAAACATGCCTACCGCAGGTGCCTCTTCTATGCGTTGTTCGCATTTCGACCATAGGTTTCGCCATCGTGTTGCGTATTGGACCCACGTTTCGCCGGGCCTTATCCTGGCATTTATCAGTGCTGTAATCGGGGTGTGTTCACTAGCACTCGCGAATCTTTGTGTAAACAGCAGTTCCATCTCTGCAAATGTTTTGACAGAGTCGTTAGGTAGCTCCGAATACCATTCAAAGGCTGTTTCTGCTAAGCTGCCGACGAATTGACGTAGCAACAATTTGTCATCTCCTCCAGTATTGCCGCATAAGGCCCTGAATTGAGCGACATGCTGATGCGGATTCCCTGTCCCTTTATATACGTGAAATTTAGGGATCGTATATCCTGGCGGGTAACTGATTTGGTCATACCAGCTCGGATACGGTCGTCCGGTTCTAACAATTTGCCCAGCCGCTTCATTCGCCTGATGAACCCGGATCTGCTGAGCTATATATTCGTCTAGGTCAACTTTGGAGATTGCCTCCTCCTTGGCTGTTGATAGAGCCGGCGGAGGATTTGATGTTTCTTCCCTGTCGTCTTCAAGGACGATCGGAGGATCTTTAGCAGGAGGGTCCGGCTGTAACATCATCCCTACCATATCTTTGAAGAGGAGCGCTATCTGCTTTATGTTAGCCGCCTGCTCTGCAGCTTCTTTGTCCCTCTTTTCGAGGACTCTGCGTAAAAAGTCAGCGTCAGTTTCTTGTTCTTGACGCTCATCCGAAGATGTTTCAGAGCTTTCTTTTGGCTCAGTGAGTGCAGCCATTGTAGTCATCATTTCCTGAAGCTTTTGTTGTTGCTCCTGGGCTTTCGTCACGGATCGGGTGAGCGGTCGGTGGCCCGTAGAGGTGCGGCTTTCCTCCTTTCCAGAAGCCATATAAACAGTGTGCACCACCATGCCCCCAGATTTGGGGCGTTTGTGTTCAGCGTTTTTATGCTTCGCCATGTTCACAGGGGCTTTCTGTGGCCTCCTTTTTTGAGTGATTGGAGTTAAGGGAGCCGTTGTAGTGGGCACCCAAGTAGCTTTTGCTTTTTGTGGTTTGACAGAGTAATCCTTCCCCTGCCGAACCTTCATCTTTTTCTGTCGTCGGAGGCAGTCTTGATCGATCACCGACTCTTGGACCTGTCGCCAGACTTTGTAAATTTTAGAGGACAGCCGTTGAGGGGGCTGCTCTAACTTCTTCTCTGGAGTATTCTCCACAGGTGAAGGAGTTCGTTTCAGCATCGCAGTAGGAGAGTTTCTGCGCACCTTATTGAGTAGTTCAAAACTATTCTTGGTTGGAACAGCAGCATCGATCCTCACCATCGGAGCTGACGGAGTTATCCCAGAGGGGGAGTTGCCCCCAGCCTTCCTTACGCGACGCCAGTGGCGACGTCGAGCGTGTCGTGCTGATGGAGTTGTTTCAGCTATAGGGTGACCTTCTCATGCCCCCTGTGTTGGTCAGAATATATTGGTACCAGCTTTTTAAAGATCGACGTCCGTTGAACGGGGACGGCCAACTTGTCAGAAGCAGACTTCTGAACATGGGAAGCAACCTTGGTGATTTTGCCAGGAACGGGAGTTGGAATGGCTATCCGCTTCGGGATAACGCCTTCTGGTATGGCAGGCTTCTTCATGAGCCTGTTAGAGCTCTGGCCTAGTCCGTTAAAAACTGAAGCAGTGGAGTTGGACGACCCGTTGAGAGGGGTCGCGGCAGCGGTAAGTCGATCGAAGACCGACTTCTTTGGAGCTTCTTGCAATGTCATTGGGGCGTTGAAGCTCATTGGTGGGAGCATGGTCCCAAAAAAATAGTCCAGTGGTAGCTTGAGCCACCTGCTCCACCGGCATTTTGAAAAGAGAGGCCGCTCGGGGCCCATAAGTCACTCCTCCAGCAATGACGGAGCGAGAGTTATCGCTGCGGGCGGTGCAGTTCGAAGCCATCGATCTTCTGTTTTCTGCACGGAGCAAGACACCAAATCTTAATACCTTGAATCCACAGGCAATCACAGCAAACCGCGATTTGTTCGCGAACACGACACACGAAGTGTGGAGTGGAAAGAGGAAGAGGTCCCACCGGGCGTGCCAGATCTGTTCCCCTCCAAAAGACGGCGCACAGGACCGCGATGGCCTGACGCTGAGATTCGGGGCAGATGCTAATTGGTTTTATCCGTCCACCTCTCCGAAAATGCCAAGTTGATTTATGGCACCGTGTATCGAAGGTTTAGACGGATGCGGCCGATGTAGCAGACTTTGTCAGATTCCCCCTCGCTAGAGGGGTTTTTGATTGTGGGGACGCTCTTCCCTGCAGGCGCAAGCCCCTACAGTTAATTACGCTACCGCTTCGCGGTAACAACTTTCTCCTTCTCCAGAATCTCACTTCGTGTCGTGTGTGTTTGTTTTGTTTGTGGTTGCCCATGGATTGTATACGGAGACTGAGTAATGCCGTCGCCCGTAGGACGTGGATTAGTCCAAATCCGTATTTACTTAGATTTGGGTTTGGTGTTTTCAGTTTAAGGATGCATTAGTCGCGTTGCGGCTAAGATCAACTTAAACGTTCGTTAAGGATACGATAGTCCTGTTTGAGACTAAGATCAACTTAACGTGATCGTTTAGATCCGACAAAAGAGCGTTTGGGCTCTATTGTTCCAGTTTGGGAGATTCATAGTCCAATTTGGGACTAAAGTCTGTTTGGAGGATACGTTAGCCATTTTTGAGGCTAAGATCGACTCAAACGTTTGTTAAGGATACGTTAGTCCAGTTTGAGACTAAGATCAACTTAACGGGACCGTTTAGATCCGACAAAAGAGCATTTGGGCTCTATTGTGCCAGTTTAGGGACGTGGTGGTCCAATATTAGTTTAGGGATGTTTCGGTCCGATATTAGTTTAGGGACATTTCGGTCCGATATTAGTTTAAGGACGTTTCGGTCCATCGCCAGTTTAAAGACGTAGTGGTCCATGTTCCAGTTTAGGGACGTGGTGGTCCACTGTTAGTTTAGGGACGTTTCGGTCCAATATTGGGTGTGTGGCCGTTGGGACCCGTCACCTCTTTGACGTCGTTGAGGAATTACAACGATGGATGTCAAAGGAGTTCGGAGATGTACCCTCGAACCGGATGTAGATTGATTTAAGAGAGCCATTTTGCTCAGCCAATTTAATTTAAGGACTTATGGCCACGATTGGGCTAAGTCCAGTAAAAAAGAATGTCCAACATTGCTTTTGCATTTCCTTTTATTTTTATTTGGGCTTCGCCCAGAAAAGATGCAGGGCATCAATTTGTTTTTGGGCTCTGTTCTTTATGAATGATGCAGAGCATCAATTTTATTTGGGCTCAGCCCTTTTATTGCTTTGCAATTTATTTTGGCCTGCTGGGTCTTTTTGATTTGGGCCTGGCCCTTCAAGTAATGCATTGCATTTATGCAAAGCACCAAGAATCTTTTAGATTCAAGGAAAGGAGTGCAGAGCACTTTTTAATTTCTTGATCTAGATTTAGATCAAAGAAAAGAAAAAATCTTTTCTTTCTTTCTATCTCAGAGAACCAGAGGTTCTCTAGCAAGTGCAAGGCACTATTTTTTTTATTGTTATTATTTATTTTTTTATTTATTGAAGATCACTGATCTTGTCTTTTAGATCAATGATCTATTCCTAAGAAAATTTTCTTTTTTATTTCAAAGGTTTTTACCTTCTTCTTCTTTTGTGTTCTCAAGAAGTTCTCCAGAGCTCTTTTCTATTTCTTTTTTTTTTAATCCAATTCCCTATATCTTTGAAATGGGGTCTGGGGTCCTTTTTATAGTGCTCAAAAATCAGTTAAATTTATTAAAAAAAATCTTTTCTGAGTGATTTGGGGAATTTTCCCCACCGTTGGATCTTTGATCCAAAGGCTCCTGCCTTATACAAGAAAATCTTCTTGTTTTAACAAGATTTATTCTGTTTTGCGCAACTCTCCCAGTGAGTGACACATGTCGCGCAGTGAAGCGCTTGCGCAACTGCGCAGACACGTGTCGCGCAGCCGTGCGCTCGCGCAGTCGCGCTTGCGCAACTGCGCAGACACGTGTCGCGCTGCGGTGCGCTCGCGCAGTCGAGCTTGCGCAACTGTGCAGACACGTGTCGCGCAGCCGTGCGCTCGCGCAGTTGTGCTTGCGCAACTGCGCAGACACGTGTCGCGCTGCGGTGCGCTTGCGCAGTTGAGTGTTGCTTATGTTTTTTAAAGAGCCTTACTCTGATTGGACGTACCGTCTTGGGCGTTGCGCTGTCGTCTGTGCCTGACACGTGGCGCATTGCGCACAGCGCAAAGAATCTGAAGCGTTGCTTCATTTATTAAAGTTTAAATTTTCAAAGCAAAGCTTTGCTCTGATTGGGGGAAGATGAAGCGTTGCTTCATCTCCCGCCTTGGAATTTGAACAGAGCTTTGCTCTGATTGGGGTAAACAATCCGCACTCTTGACTTGGGAATAACTGATTATAGATATGGTATCGGATGTGATATTATCGAGGCGGGATCACCGACTAATATATATGTGTATATATGTATCGACTCAGATGTTAGGCGGTTTCCTTACCTTCAGTTAGCCTGTTAGCTCAGCCCTATGGATTAGTGTAGCTGTATGACTCTTATGACATTAAATGCAGTTTAGCTATCATTGTGTTTAGTATTCAGCTCCCGCACATTATTATTGTTGCTCCGCATCGCATACTTATTGTGATTCATATTCCATTTCTGATATCATGCTGTTAGGACACCAGCACCATTACCGATGATGCGTATGTACCACGTACACTTATTTGCCGGCGCGCACACATCTTCATCGGTAATTGCCATGTCACGTACACTTAGAGAATATTATTGCTTGATTTAGCTTGTTAGCTAGAAGTGACATGATATTTGTGTACTTGCCTTATATGCCAGCTTAGACATTGTAGCCATTACTTGTCACTTCATGCATACTGTTATTCATTGTTATGCCGCATTCATGGATTCTCATGCCTATATTCATGGTTTTACATGGTATTGATGATTTGGATTCGGATTCCATGAGATTTTCTGGATTTGGGGGAAAACCGCAAAACTTATATAAACTGCTTTCTCTCTTTTTAAATAAAGGTGCGGTTTTCCTATGATGTATGAGTCGTCCAACATGAGTTTGCTGATGGATTTCGAGACCCGATTCGAGGAGGCGGATGAACCGTTTCGGGTACATGGTGGGCCCGATGCGGTACCCCGGGGCAAGAAGATCGCAGATGATGGCGTTGAGCCTGGCAGGGGAGCACTACCGACCGGTGATTTTACCCGACGCGTCGGATATCCGGAGGATACCGTCGTGGTCTTGAGATGGATGGTAGGGGCCGGTCTGGATTGACGGCGCCCTAGGTATTGTGATTGAGACATTGAGATTTTGTGATATTGAGGTACAGAGATTGCGACACAGAGATATTGAGATATTTGGATACTTGTTTTGTGTCGATACTAGGCACTGTTTTATGCTGATTTCATTTATGATACCTCATTTTAAAAATACAGAAATGCCACTAATTTATGAAAGCAGTTTTCTCCAGTACATGCATTCTGTTTCATGCATTCATACATCATCCATATGATACATTGTTACCTGAGGCACTGACACAGGCATATGGGATTACACTTGGGTTAGATATTTACCCTAACCATTGTTATTGGCTGCTGGTTATATATATTTGAGGATATACTATGATCGTATGACCTAGGATTGCGTCATACATGCGATTTCTGTTCGTAGATGTTTTTCTATTCACGAGTTGGCAACTCACCCCCGTTGTGCCCCAGTTTCTTGCAGGTTGCCGTACAGGTTTCATTACGGCTTTGCGGGCACAGTTTCTTTCGGTTGGCTTGCTAATAGGTGGGTTTATTTGTATCGTATCCATCATTATACATTGTATATTATATTTCAGTTGTATCTAGAGGTTCCATCAACCAAACATGTACTTATTTGAGATAGAGACCAGTGATGTTTATTCTTTCGACCTTAGAGTCACGCGTTATATTTCTATGGATTTCATGCTGTTTGAGTTTCCTTTTCTGTTGTGATCCTCGCCTTTAGGCGTTGTATATTATATTGCAAACTGGTTGATTTAAAATGGTTTTTCCTACACTCTACTACTTTTCTTGGTTTGGATTTCTGGGTTCGGCTTACTTAGAGTACGTACGCCTCGAGACGTTCGTAGTCCAAGTGCCGGTCATGTTCCTCACTTTCGGGACGTGACAAAGTTGGTATCAAAGCGTTAGGTTTTACCTTCGGAGCGTAGGATGACCCTTGGTTGATGGAATAGGTGACTAAAGTAGAGTGACGTACCGTGGGTATGTTCCGCGGCATATTTACGATACGCCACTCCACTTAAGAAGCCTTAGGATGTACATTTCCTTGTTCAGTATTATATTCCTTCCTATAATCTAGCCTCATTGGTATCAATTATGGTTTGCTGCCACGATTACGGGCAAGGAGAGCTACGGCTAGAGTTGCGGTCAGCACGAGCTCGTTACGAACGAGGACTGACCATGGCGTGATTCCGGCGACACACGATTGCGGAGATGTGTATTTTTATTGTGTTTTCGCGCCACGAGCGTGGGATGGATCGCTGTATGAGATTACTCGGACGTGCGGAGGATTGAGCCACTGACAGAGGCCAGCCAGATGCTAATGACCGTTGATGTATGGCTTATTCATGACGATTGAGGCACTGTTCAGCGTGCAGACGAATGAGCCAGTTGTTGCTGCGAACGACGAGATATCGCCCCAGATGTTGGAGCTATTACGGTACGAGCTATACTAAGAGATGATAGAAGGTCGCTAGTCACCGAGGATGAATGACTAGGACATGTGATTCGTTCGCTACCCCGATGTAAGGTCAACAGATAGATTGATTCCAGTTAGAGACGACTTCACACGGAGACGTTGGGAGTCGACAGAGACGATCGAATGTCAGAAACCTATTATTCCAAGTTTAAAGTAGTTGGAAGGACATGCAGGCAATTCTATGGTCCCTCTAGAAGAATGAAACCCTAACTCGGCTTAATGACCATGTGAAAGCCTTTGAACCTTAGGGTTTGCGGCAGTTCTGCGGCGCCATTAGTGAGGCTTGGGTTTGCCCTTCTATGGCTGGACTACCGATGCTGTGGTATGACTCGATACTATTAAACTGTACCCAAGATGTTGAGCTCTTGGGGGATTATGAGGTTTTGACAAATCGATCGAATGGCTCGACTTCATTCGGATGCTAGGTGGTGAGATGCATTTCTTGGGAGACTCCAGATACGAGGATAGCCGTTGGAGCTCAGTCCATGCAGCCACGACGAGACGAGTCCGAAGCAGTCGACATTAGAGAAAAGTGGAGTAAGAGGGTCGTGCAAGATCCGGATAAGATGATGTTCCACTCCGCCGACATCAGAGATGCGATACGCATGCAGAGGCATTGTACTTGGATATACCTTCCAGAAGGAGACGCGATGAGTATGCAGCCGTTCCGGAGCAAGAAGCAGATATAGTAAAGAACGATGACTTCCGGACAGTTGGCAGAGATGAGACTTGGAAGAGACCTTGAGCAGGATTCCTTCCAGGACACTGCTGCAATGATATTTGCACCCAGGATCAGATGTGTCACGTGCATTCAGAGAGCCAGAGGCCGACGCCAGTGACATGCTGCTTTACGAGTGGTCGCGATGATTGACCGAGAGACGACCAGAGAAGTGCCAAAACGGAATCGTCCCCGTTAGCACGTCTGACAGGGCCGATGAGCCGATGGATCGAATCCACAGAGAAGACTTGGACCCAGGAGTGGTCATGTTACACACACCAGTAGGACAGAGTTCAGGATCGTCGACGAGACATGCTATGAGAGATCACGACAGTTGGCCAGAGATTCTTGGAGGATGTGCTTGAGCGGGACTATTCTGCCATACATGATTTCGGTATTTTGGCGATTTATTCGCATGATTTGGTTTTGATGATTGAGTTTCATGACGTTTGTTTTCATGTACCATGGTTGCACTTATTGAGTATTTATGATTTTCACACAGTTGTTGCACTTGATATCGCTTTCGTGCCTTGGTTTCTCATGACTATGATTTTATGGGTTTTAGACAGTGGAGTTGATTTCGTGCATATGCACGCACACGATTTGGTTTTTGCATTCGGTATAGTTCACATATGCTTGCAGTGCAGTGTTTCGTATTTTGTGCACTTGGATGCACTGGATTTCGATTTCGATGGTGATACTCGATATTTGTTTTGTGCACTTTATGCACCTGATTGGATTTTGCGCGTGTTCGGCGCTTGATATTGGATTTCATGATTTCGTGCATGATGGATGCACCGGATTTGGATTTTTAGCGCATGTTGGGCGCACGCGATTTGGTGCACACCAGATGCACTAAATTGAGATTTTTCGTGCACGTCAGATGCACCTGATTCTGCTGTCAGGCACACACGTTGCCTATGAACGATGTTGTGTGCACACCCGTTGCACCTTGATGTCGTTTTTGTGCACCTGCTTGGCACATGTATGGATTTTGATTTCCGTGCACACTGGACGCACAGGGTTTTCATATGCACTTTTTGGGATTGATTTCTTATGAAGCAGTGCATTTTTATGATTTGCGATTTGTTTCGTACGGAGCAGGACTAGTCAGAGGACAGTACCTGAATATATTTTGCATGCATTGATAGTTATTGAAGGGATTTCCAAAAGCGAGCTATAGTCTCAGTATTTACCTACGTGTCTGATATGACACGAAACAAAACAAGGAAAAACCCTTCTAAACAATTTTCAAACGGCGGAACGTACTTGTTAAACAAAAATATATATGTATATAACTATTTTCTTATAGAGACGCCCGCTACGGTGCAGTGTTACGCGCATTGCATATCGACTTTTAAGAATTTGGCATGCATTTCCTTCAGATATTTACATGTACAGATTTGATATTTACATGTATAGTTCCGATTTATAGCATATCGGTTTTGCTTGGATTTGGCATTCGTGTTTTCACCTTAACTCCGATGATTGCGGGATGCTTGACGGAGTTTTGATTTCGAGTTATCTGCTCATTACTCATGCGCATGTATTGCGCCACGTTGCATTTTTATGTATTGATGATTTCGGAGCCCCGTTGACTTGAAATGTTTTACAATTTAGGGGTTTTAAATTTAAATTCGGGGACGAATTTTCTTAAGGGGGGAAGACTGTAACACCTGAGTTTGTATTTTGTGGTAATTGTGTGTTTAATGTGGGGTTTTTGGTAAAAAGTTTACCAAAACGGCTTTTAAATATTTTATCTGGTTTTTTGAATATTTTATTGGAATTTTATCTGGACTGCACACACTTGTGCATGTTAACTTGGGTTAAGTCTAGGGTTACCATGTTTAGATGAGTATGGTGGGTTAACCATGTTTAGCCCACCATGATGGGTTAACCATTTGGTTAAGATAATTGGGTTAATTAAGGGTCTTTAGCTTTGTTTAAGGGTGATTAGGATGGAGGTTGACTTGTGTAGAGAGAGAGAGAGCCATGATGGATGTGTCATGTAGCATTTAATGAAGGGTGAGGATGATGGGGGTTAATTCCATTTCATTTCAAAACTTTTTCATAACTATCACATCTCTCTCTCACACCTACACACACACATCAGCCACCATCAGCACACTTCAGCCCCAATTGTATCAGCATCAGCTGCTGCTATAAGCAACAGTAACATCAGCAACTCAGCAGCAGCTGCATCAGCAGCCCAACCCCATCCTAAACAACAACCCTAATATCATCAACATCAGCTGCATAACCCCTGACTTCAGCAAACACAACACTTCGCCACAAATACAACAGCTTCCTTCATTAGCTGCTGCTGCAACAACAACTCAAATAAAGAAATAAAACAACAGCACACCGCAACAGCTCACAGCAGCAGCAGCAGCCTGAGCAACATCAGCAGCAACACTAGGAGCACAGCAGCAGCAACTCACTCCTCTTCACCTTCTTCTCCTCTTCTCCTTCATCCTAGGACCCCTTGAGGTATAATTCCGCAACCTAACTCCTTTCTTGCTAAGTTATAGTTGTCGAGCTGAAATTTAGTGCTTATATTGTGATCTAGTGCTAGTTTTAGGTGATTTGAGTGAGATTTGGCCAAGAGATGGTTTTGAATGTTAGTATAGCCTTACTAGGTGCTGTTAAGACCAGTTTAACCAAGATCTACCCCAGATTCCAGCAAAAATACCAGATTGTTTAGAATCGGCGTAACTTAGCGATTTTGTCGACTTTTTGACCTTTCTGAGATCTGCTACAACCCGAGATACCCATAAAATAAAATTGACTTGGCAGTGAGATATGCAAGCAGATAGAAACCATCCCACAAAACCCTGGCCCCCACCTCATTTTCCTGGCCGCAGATATATTCCCCCTGGCCGCAATTTGCGGCCAGACCATGGTGAAACCCCCTCATTTTTGGTGCATAGCCCTTTTACCTGTAAACTCGACCCTGGGTATGTCAAGTTTTGTATGATTCCAATCAGGGTAGAATCTCGGTTGATTTTCTTGAGTTGGCGCATGATTTACGACTTGTTTTAGCATGGATTTTTGATATTCGATGATTCGTTTCTGTCGGGTGGCGTTTGAACGCCAACGGCGGAGGGTTATTGGCTATGTTTGCACGCGAGGCTACAGGTTTTTACCTATGGGCATAGCGTGCACCATTTTGGTTTCCGGCATGGTTTTCATGTGTTTTAGCGTGTGATATCCTTGTAGGTACCCCACGTGGCGTCGAGGCGTTGGAGATGCAAATGGTAACATCGACATCGACACACATAAGCAAGGTGAGTAGATTTATATCTACGGGAAGAAGTCGGATGGATGGCGTATAGCACCCCCGCAGTTCGTAGTGATGTATACGGATGCGTATACACACATACAATTATTATATGTTGTTTGGGATTAATGATGATGTTTAGGATGGATATTGGTGTGTTAGATTGGCATAATGTTACGAAACCCTAGGGTAGTGGTGGCACTACACATACACACACATACCTACTTGCATACATTCTTATTTCATATGTGCTTAGGGGATTCTATATAGTTATGTGTTCATATGGGTATGGGACTATGTGTTCACATACGGTTTTGAGAATAATACATGGGATTGAGATGGGTCGATGAGATTTGATCTGAGAGTATGATATCGGTGATATGGTAGAATTCGTATTTGAGATACGTCTTGATGCTTTAGCGGATTTTTGGATGACAATGCCATGTGAATAGTGATATATATATAAAATGATTGGCATGTGCTTATGTTACGAGATATGATATGATATGATATGATATGATATGATATGACATGACAAGATAATTATGATAGGCCACATCGGGCGATGTATACTCCTTTGTGATGATATGTGCTAATGATATCGATTTATACGAGACTGTCGATCAGTAGTCAGATCATGATTATAGTGATGATATCAGCATTGTACTAGACGTAGGTCAATAACCGAATTGTGATCTTTGATAAAGAGGATACTAGCTGAATGATATGATGAATGTGATATTGACCCGTACCCAGATTTGGGGATGCCGTACGACGGATTTACGTACGAGCTATATTTTGATGTTTGATCCGCACTCTTGACTTGGGAATAACTGATTATAGATATGGTATCGGATGTGATATTATCGAGGAGGGATCACCGACTAATATATATGTATATATATGTATAGACTCAGATGTTAGGCGGTTTCCTTACCTTCAGTTAGCCTGTTAGCTCAGCCCTATGGATTAGTGTAGCTGTATAACTCTTATGACATTAAATGCAGTTTAGCTATCATTGTGTTTAGTATTCAGCTCCCGCACATTATTATTGTTGCTCCGCATCGCATACTTATTGTGATTCATATTCCATTTCTGATATCATGCTGTTAGGACACCAGCACCATTACCGATGATGCGTATGTACCACGTACACTTATTTGCCGGCGCACACACATCTTCATCGGTAATTGCCATGTCACGTACACTTAGAGAATATTATTGCTTGATTTAGCTTGTTAGCTAGAAGTGACATGATATTTGTGTACTTGCCTTATATGCCAGCTTAGACATTGTAGCCATTACTTGTCACTTCATGCATACTGTTATTCATTGTTATGCCGCATTCATGGATTCTCATGCCTATATTCATGGTTTTACATGGTATTGATGATTTGGATTCGGATTCCATGAGATTTTCTGGATTTGGGGGAAAACTGCAAAACTTATATAAACTGCTTTCTCTCTTTTTAAATAAAGGTGCGGTTTTCCCATGATGTATGAGTCGTCCACCATGAGTTTGCTGATGGATTTCGAGACCCGATTCGAGGAGGCGGATGAACCGTTTCGGGTACATGGTGGGCCCGGTGCGGTACCCCGGGGCAAGAGGATCGCAGATGATGGCGTTGAGCCTGGCAGGGGAGCACTACCGACCGGTGATTTTACCCGACGCGTCGGATATCCGGAGGATACCGTCGTGGTCTTGAGATGGATGGTAGGGGCCGGTCTGGACTGACGGCGCCCTAGGTATTGTGATTGAGACATTGAGATTTTATGATATTGAGGTACAAAGATTGCGACACAGAGATATCGAGATATTTGGATACTTGTTTTGTGTCAATGCTTGGCACTGTTTTATGCTGATTTCATTTATGATACCTCATTTTAAAAATACAGAAATCTCACTAATTTATGAAAGAAGTTTTCTTCAGTACATGCATTCTGTTTCATGCATTCATACATCATCCATATGATACATTGTTACCTGAGGCACTGACACAGGCACATGGGATTACACTTGGGTTAGATATTTACCTTAGACATTGTTATAGGCTGCTGGTTATATATATTTGAGGATATACTATGATCGTATGACCTAGGATTGCGTCATACATGCGATTTCTGTTCGTAGATGTTTTTCTATTCACGAGTTGGCAACTCACCCCCGTTGTGCCCCAGTTTCTTGCAGGTTGCCGTACAGGTTTCATTACGGCTTTGCGGGCACAGTTTCTTTCGGGTGACTTGCTAGTAGGTGGGTTTATTTGTATCGTACCCATCATTATATATTGTATATTATATTTCAGTTGTATCTAGAAGTTCCATCAACCAAACATGTACTTATTTGAGATAGAGACCAGTGATATTTATTCTTTCGACCTTAGAGTCACGCGTTATATTTCTATGGATTTCATGCTGTTTGAGTTTCCTTTTCTGTTGTGATCCTCGCCTTTAGGCGTTGTATATTATATTGCAAACTGGTTGATTTAAAATGGTTTTTCCTACACTCTACTACTTTTCTTGGTTTGGATTTCTGGGTTCGGCTTACTTAGAGTACGTACGCCTCGAGACGTTCGTAGTCTAAGTGCCGGTCATGTTCTTCACTTTCGGGACGTGACAATTGCTTTGCTCGGCCGCCCTTGGTTATACGAGTACAATATCATCCCTTCTACACAACATCAGTGTATGAAATAGTTTAAGGATGGTCTCGAGTATACCGTGACAGGAGAGCTGAATCCGTTCTCCGTAAACGAAGTCCGCAAGTACGAAGATGCAAAATACTTCTTGCCATATTTCGAAGACACAGAGAGGTGTCGCAAGCTGGAGAACAAAGCTAACGCCACCATTCTGGTCTTCGGGAGCGATACCGAGGAGGACGAAGAAATAGTTTATTCCGGTCCACCCCATCACAACAAGCTGGATCGTCTGCTCCCATGTTGATCTTCAACAGCGACTCAGAAGATAAGGTCCATGCTATATTCTCTGCTCGGCCTCCAATACGAACATTCGCTGACGAAGAGCAAAGTCTGCAAGTCGTCATGGTTCCACTTAAACATCATAAAGAACTGGATGCGCTCAATACCTACAGTGTAGAAGAGCTGCAGACGTTCTATGTCCCTCCCAGGCGAGAAGGCGAAAAGGCGATTCTATTCTATCGCTCTGAGGAAACCAAGGTGGAGAAAGAAATCTGGCACGGCGCTGATCCCACACTTGACAGGCTACAACCCATCCGTTTACCCAGATATTATACAGACGGACTAAAGAGACTTTTGAGACGCCAAGGTGTACCATTTAAACAAACTGCTCGAAAAGCTAAGTTCTATGACAGGATCTGGAACGTTCTCGGAACTCAGCGCAAGTTGCCTAATGGGAGAATGGAGGCAATCGGGCTTAGATATGTTCGGTCTAAGAAACGAGAGCTGCTCCACGACTGCTTCGTCGTACATGACTTCAATGAAGAAGGGGACGCTCAATGGGAAGATGCTGACCCTAAGCCGGAAAAAGTCCCCGACGTAAAATTGCCCATTCCGTCGTTCGAAGAACAAATGGACAAGCTTATAAAGCAAGCTGGTCAAAAGGTTCGAGACGACCATAATCGCGAAATGGCCCTTTACGAGAAAGCTAGGACGCAACGCCTCCTTCAACAGGCTGAGAAAGATGAAAATGTCGCTCCCTGTCAACCTGTCGCAAAAAAGACCCGACGCAGAGGCAGAAATAAGTCAAAAAGCGGAAAAGGAATCCAACAACGACAAAGCTGGACCAGAAAGCCACGCAGTCGAGAGTCGAGCTGGTCGGATCTATCTCTTATGAAGAAGATGGGTCGAGCATACTCTTTTCCTCAAGATAAGACAAAGAAGATACTTGACCTCGCTATAAAACACCAAATGCTTACGCTGCCGGAGTCTAAACACCCTGAGCAAGCAGGCGAAGTCTCACACCCGAACTATTGCTCTTATCACAGGGTAATAGGACACCCTCTCGAAGATTGCTTCACTTTCAAGAATTGGGTCGAAGATCAGTATCAGCTCGGCAAGTTCGCTCTATCTGACAGCTGGAAGGTAACGCCGCCACAGAAGCATGAACCCAAAGCCACGAGAGCAGAACCAGATCCACATCGGTCTCGGAAGCGAGCTCGTACTTGTCATATGATAACAATATCAAAAGAAGAACCCGAGAATATGGATGACCTTCCCTGGTGCTTCGAAAACAGCGATGACGAGGTGATCTCAGAATTTCCACCGGCGCCAAAAGAGCTGGAAGACGGAATACACACTACTGCAGATAACCTCAAGAAAATTGAGTTGGGGACGGCAAACGACCCGCGACCAACGTTCGTTAGTGAGCTGCTATCTGAAGAAAGGGTGGCTTCATTAAAAGATGTGCTTATGCAGTATAAAGATTGCTTTGCATGGAACTATTCCGAAGTGCCAGGACTAGATCCAGAAATTGCTGTGCATAAACCGGCGATATCCCCGAACGTTAAACCAATCAAACAAGCACCGAGAAGAATGCGGCTCGAGCTTGAGATGAGCATCAATGCCGAGGTTAAGAAGCTGATCGACTCTGGGTTTATACAGGAAGTTCAGTATCCTGATTGGATCGCCAACATTGTCCCGGTAATGAAGAAAAATGGGACGGTGCGCATCTGCGTAGACTTTCGGGATCTCAATAAAGCCTGCCCGAAGGATAATTTCCCAGTACCAATCACCGAGCTGATGATAGATAACACGTCCACTCACGAGGTTTTCTCCTTCATGGACGGCTCATCAGGATATAATCAGATAAAGATGCATCACAAAGACCAGAAGCACACTGCTTTCCGAACCCCTTTGGATATATTCTGCTACAAAGTGATGTCCTTCGGTCTGAAGAACGCCGGTGCCACCTATCAAAAGGCCATGACGAAGATCTTCGATGACCTTATACACGAAATCGTCGAATGCTATATCGACGACCTCGTGGTTAAGAGCAAATCATACGAGGAGCATTTAGAGCACCTGAAGACCGTATTTCAACGCCTTCGACAATACAACTTGAAGATGAACCCTCTCAAGTGCGCCTTCGGAGTTTCCTCGGGCAAATTCCTAGGATTCATCGTCCGACACCGAGGTATCGAGATAGATCCGTCAAAGATCAGGGCGATCATGGAAATGTCTCCGCCAAGGACTCTCAAGCAATTGCGGTCTCTCCAAGGGAAGCTCGCGTACATCCGGCGATTTATAGCCAACCTTTCAGGCAAGTGTCACCCTTACAGTCACCTAATGAAAAAGGGAACCCCTTTCGTTTGGGATCATAAATGCCAAGACGCGCTGGACAAAATCAAGCAATACCTGCAGAACCCGCCAGTGTTGACTGCTCTAGTCAAGGGAAAGCCTCTCATTCTTTATACAACCGCCTTTGAAGGTTCCTTAGGCGCATTATGGGCACAAGAGAACGACCAAGGGAAAGAAAGAGCTCTCTATTACTTAAGTCGAGTTCTCCTGGGGGCAGAAAGCAACTACTCCCCCATCGAAAAATATTGCCTGGAGTTGATCTTCGCGATAACAAAGCTCAGGCACTATGCGTTGGCACATGAAGTACGTCTCATTTCGAAGGTGGACCCCCTTAAATATTTAATGTCGAAGGCCATATTGACGGGTCGACTCATTAAATGGGCCTTGCTCTTAATGGAGTTTTCGATAACCTATCAGCCTCTTAAAGCAGTGAAAGACCAGGCCATCGCCGACTTCCTCGCTGAGCATCCGATACCGGCTGATTCCCCTTTGAATTGCGAGCTGCCAGACGAACATGCGTTTGGCGCAATCGACGGTAGTGATACCCGATGGGAACTCTATTTTGATGGAGCGTCTTCCATGAAGAAGCGCAAACAAAGCACCCCTATAATCAAATCAGGGGTAGGTCTCATCTTCGTGACTCCACAAGGAGGGATAATGCGTTTTGCCTTCTCCTTAACAGAGCCGAGGATGAACAATGAAGCCGAATACGAAGCTTTGATAGCAGGCCTCGAGATCGCCATCGACATGGGAATTGAAAACCTCCTCATATACGGAGATTCTCAACTGGTCGTCAGTCAAGTAAATGGCGACTACCAAACGTGCAAACCCGAACTGGTAAAGTATGGCGAGAGAGTACTGTAAGTCTACGGTAGCACCCTGGCCGTCTAACAGACGCCAAATGCGGAACAAAAACTTTTAAACTAGCGCTATCGTATACTATAACCCGGATCTTCCATTATTGCTAAACTAACAAACTGTAAAGAGTGTAGAAAGGTTATACCGAACGATCCGAGTCCTTCGTTCTTTAACCATCATCCCACACTCCGTTGCGGCTGCTCCGATCTCGTCGATCTCCGATCTGCTCGTCCAGGTGGCACCACGTCAACGATTCTTTAAACGGGCTCCCGCCTCTGACTTGAGGCAACTCGGTCGTCAAGTTTGCTAAAAGAGACGACCAAGATTGATGTAGAGAAGAAGTAGAATACTTTGTCTCACTTCGTCCAAAACCGTGGACGATCGGTTAATGAAGTTGCCAATTAATTCGGGTGATGGAATGAAATGAGCAATGAAATTTCCATACACCCCAAAACTATCATAATCTTTTCACCAAATGAAAAATCAAGTGTGTGAGAGAGAGGAAGGGGCCGACCATATATAGGAGGGGGGTGAGTGTAGGAGAGGGGGAGGTGACCACAAGAAAAATATCTAGTGTGAACACAAAGTGTGAACACAATAAATGAAACATTAAAGCACCATTAATGAACAAGTGAGTCACAAGCCTAATCACCTCTTCTAGAACCTTCTAGAAGCATCACTCACCCTCATGATTCATCAGAGTGACGGAAAGATAAATCAGTATTTAACTAAATGTTAAATACGGCTGATAGAAAACTGGAAACTGGCAACTTCCAAAAGCGATCCCGAAACGAATTTCAGGATAACCCCGTAACAGTATAAACATACCAGCATTTGCATTACGACCGAATACAAATGCAACTGAGACAAAGATATTATATCTACACAGTATAATACTCGGATCCGGCTTAAACTAAAGCCCACCAGTATTATCTGCCCGAAATATGACACGTGCGTAAACGCACGTGCATTTTCCGAACCCTGCCATAAAACCATACGGCCTCTACAACGTTTCGTCCGAACTTGGGAAACTGTCTGTGGGGGACTCTAATGACTCGTCAGTAGCCTGGCAGTGGGTTTAACCATAAACCGTCAGCGGCACTAGCTGTGCGTAACGGCTGCCCATGGACTGACCTCAAGGGAGGCCGATGAGCGAACTCATCCGGAAACCCTACTGAGCCTAACAGTGACGATGTATATACAGTCCGGTCCGTTCGTCTATGAGTATCGCATATCTGCCTAGGGGGCTAGTAACGTCAGACCCCCAATAGCAGCATAAGTCGTGTCGGAGTGTAGCCCAAAAACACCTTGAGATACTACCGGAGTACCTACTAGTAAATCTCCTGCCACGGTCGTGGGCTTTGTGTAATGGCTCTCCTAGACACAGCACGATCTCACCCCCAATACCGGGAGAGACGAATCCCCTGCCGATCCGCTCACGTGCCTCCATGTGGCTCGGGACTGTACCCAAAAACTACCTGTTTGCACGACTCCTTTGAGCCGTGGTAGGGTAGAAATCAAAGTACAGTGGGAACTCACACGAGACAAATAACGACCTTAGGTCGATGAACTAACCTGTACACATGTCACCTGGGAACTGCTATCTGACGATATGTATAATACCAACTAGCAGATTCCTGGCGAGTCCTGTCCGGTGTACTCATAACCCAATGAGCACCTGTATACATCTTAGGTGATCCAACTGACACCAGTGGCTTGTGAGACCGGCCACCGCCTCTCGATGGGGTCTCGACTGTATACACTAGTCTACTCCGGAGTATCGATGCCCTGTCTCGAGACTCCCACGACTAGAGACCACAATTAAGGATATGCATATAAACCACCCAACTCTCACGTATATGATCGCCATCATACTGCTGGTAGTAAAGCAAAATCCTAAGGGCTCTATCAAAGTGTAACAGTGATCAGTCACCTGAACCTGTACACGACTGATAAAGGCAAACCAGATAGCATACTATCATCTCGAGTAAGACTGTCCTACCGGTATAGGTCCTCCGTAATCATTGCAATCACGTACCTGCGATCCAATAATTGACTCTGAGGGCACTATATCCAACAATCTCCCACTTGCACTTAAGGCTAATTATTGCGATGTCGACTACTCACAGCCCGTGTGAAACCGAACATTCAACTCCTCTACTAATCAGTTTCACAAAACCCGTTTGTAAAACTATTGTGTTCGAGAAATAGCTTCAGTGAGTGGATCCGCCCAGAAGTTTCTTTCTATATCTCTCTAAATCTCAAGTTCGCGAAGAAAGCCATCTCCCGAATTGAGTAATACATGTCTTAGAATATGTCTGGATATCTGATGGGACCTAGTTCATAAATGAACTCCAAATCCAAACTTCTTAGACTGTATCGATCACTGAACCTAATCAGTATCCGGCACCATGCCACCCACAATATCCTCTTGGACCACCTGTCCATAATACTGTCCCTCATCAGAGGGAAAACTATAACTCTAATAATCACTCTGTCAACCATGTCACCTTTGAAGCTTGGAATGATAACCGTCTCCCGAAGGAGGCTGCCGTCATCAAATCCGTAGAACATCCACTTATGTTCTAAAACTGCTTCCTTATGTTTCTCCAGGATTGGATTAATACAAACTTATTGCATCTAGTGCAAAAACAACATTTGGTGTGGTACTTGACATATCATGATTGACTCAATTGCCTAAGCAAGTGATCTGCCAATCATGCACAGTCCTCTCCCCTTTAGTCTATACGACACCTTTAGAGAGGGTGACTCCATCACCTGCAGGTACACCACCATGCCAGGAGTCAACTATTCTAAAAACCATTAGAATACTGTCAAAGTACCCACATTGGGAAACTACCCAAATCCAGATCTAAAACCATAGATCTAGAAACCAGAATGTCAAATATTATATCCATATCCTGTCTGGAGAAACAACTGTGTGACGACCACAGTACAACCGATCGTAGTATAGGAATTTTACTTCCTACTCTGTGTATGTCATCCAGATACCATGACATCACACCCTACTACCTTCTTAACAGATCCATCCCCTATTCTGATGAAGTCAAACCCATGACTGTCATATCAAAATTAGATGATCTATCTCCGCTATAACTGCTCAAGTCTATAAATAGACATAAGCTACTTGCCCACTATGCTTCCGCTGCTCCCACTGACCACAACAACCCTCTGGCAGAATAATATACACGTGCACTTCTAAAGCTAGTTTAGAACGACGTTATACTTACCTCCTGCCTGGTCTCATGGTCTGGAACAACAGTAGTGTCAAGTCTGGGTAAACAAGAACCTCCCTGTCACCGTCCTTGAGGCTACCGAAATACCTCTCGGGTGTCTGAGGTTACCCACCATATCTGCGGAGTGGCTAATGGAATGTCAAACCTGATTGAATATATAGGTCCTATTAAATTTTCCGTAATCGTTCGCGGTTCTGGAATCACTTCCAGTTCTACCATACTCCCATTACTGTTTTCTGAAAAAATCCATTTTACTAAAACTGTGGCGAGTAAAGAACAATATCACTATTGATCTTCCAGATGGTAGAAAATCAACCCTCGTCATAGCCAAGGTCAACCCACAAACTGCCATTACAGAAACGTGCCCTGAGTTATCCAGTGTCTGGTTTTAAGCATAAGCTGGACAACTCCCCGTACCTTAACATCGTTAAGATATGAACCATTCTATATCAAATATAGAAACTTTGGCACTTATTTAATTGGAACCATATTCAATCATGCAGTTGTCTCCAGTGCAAATCAACTTAATGGAAAGAGGCTAATTAGCATTACTCAAGTTAGGAATACATCCAATTATGAGTAACCCGAAAGAGAAACAAGTTTCTCAAAACCATTACTATCAACTGAATACCAATCACAAGAATCTACATCTTCGATCTCTTTGAAGAATCCCGATACTTGTGACATCTGGTTCTCTACTTTATTCTTATACCCACAACTTCTCAAAACTTAGACGTTGTATTTCTACGAAACACTTGTTTAAAAACTAGAGAAGTTATAAGTAAACAGAACATAGTACGAGGACCTACCCCTTTGTCCTGATGGACACTGGACAACATACAATACTCTGTATAAGTCTGTTGAGTTGAATAACTCAAAACCTGTGCGTTGTAGGTTGAAAACTGTATCCTGGCGATTTCCTCAAATATCACCAATTACAACGAATTCCGATATAATGAGGATGATCACCTAATTCCCAATAACTTACTCCCACTCATCATCTGTAAAACCATACAGATATGAGAATGAAACCTGGTAAATATATACCCTTGGAGTAAGCATCTAATCGGGAAAACAGTTTTTCCTTTAACAATACACTGAAACATAAAAATGTTTCGTAGGGGTATCCTGGTATTCCTAGTAATGCCTCTTCCATAATCCAACTCATGACTATAACCGTATATTTCTTTGCCTTCTTTCCAAATCCCTTTATTTGTCTTTAGTCGTTACCTTCTGTACACCATCGTCAGGCTAAATGGTTTTCTTCCTTCCC
Source organism: Agapanthus africanus (assembly GCA_030015575.1). Classification (NCBI taxonomy): domain Eukaryota; kingdom Viridiplantae; phylum Streptophyta; class Magnoliopsida; order Asparagales; family Amaryllidaceae; genus Agapanthus; species Agapanthus africanus. The sequence continues at coordinate 719,091,346 of CM057337.1, forward strand.
TACCGTTCGGCACCAGCCTATGGTTTGGAAGAAGACTATCCAGTAAGCATAATAGGTGTACTCTCCTAATCCTAGGAGTACTCGCAACTTGAGAGAAGGTGATGATAAAAGACAACTGAATAATACCTTATTCCATTAAAGGTGAAATAGGAGTGGCGATGAAGTACGCGGTTTGGTCGTGAATGATAACAGTCGCAATTTACTTTGCCCTCTTTCTAATCCCTTTATTTTGTCTTTACATATTACCTTCTGCACACCCTACTTAGGCTAATTGGTTTTCTTCATTCCCTAGCTTTCAGCACCAGCCTATGGTTTGGAATAAGACTATCCAATAAGCGTAATAGGTGTACTCTCCTAAACCAAGGAGCCCTCGCAACCTGAGAGAAGGTGATAATAAAAGACAACTGAATAAACCAATTCTATTTCTCCTGAACCTTAATCCATCCTCGAAGAAATCCCTCCGAGTTCGTATATAACCATACGATGGATCTATCCAATAGAAGTGGATGTCCGTAGTAATACGGGGTGTTCTGAGAAATTCAAAGGGTAAAAGAAGGAGTGGCAATGACTTATGCAATATAGACAATCCAAAAGCCAGTATTTTAAGAAGGTTCGGTTAACTTGGTCACTGAGTCATAGTCTAGGGTCGGTCAAAGGTCGCTGCCAAAGAGAGAGAGAAAAGAAATACTCTGCGTGCACTCTAACCTAGATCAGAATGGTTATCACTTTATCTAATCCGGAAACCTCCCACTGTCCTGTAAAATTCTCCTCCAAACCTGAAAGAAGAATCAATCGGGATCACCCGAAGAGTAAACCAACTCATCAGTGGGAATCGGAATCCAACTCTCATCGCATGATAACGTGATGGAATCCACTCACGTTACTCACACTCCAGAAGGTATGCGCATACTTGGCAAGTTTCAGTTTCTTTAGAAACTCCCGATATGATTTTTTTGCCCCATGCTCTTATGACCTTGGCGTTAGGTCAAAATGTCATAAGTCACATGCCAAGTTCAACCCATCATTATCTTGTTAATTTGAACCCACCCGCACATGCCCTTGGCGTTAGGTCAAAATGGCAGAACGGCTGTCCCAAACCAACTCATATATCTATGCAACAATTGAATACCCAGCAGCTACCAAACATTATGCCTTGGCGTTAGGTCAAAATACATAGCCTGAATACTACTGAATACCCAAAAGAAATGACGAAGGGCTACGGCTGGTTTTTGGCGAAAAACCTTTAACGTAGTGAACTTGATATCGCTAAAGGAACCTGATAGCTTTTTATAAAAATATAGTGGCGAAAACCTTTTGCTAAAGAGGTCACTCCCGGTGAAGGGATCTCGGCTCTTTCTTCGTAGAATGAGGTGCAGGATATTCCACTGAATACCGCGATGCAAAGCAACTTGTAATCGACTATAGTGAAGTTATTACCCTGACGCAAAATTCTGCCCAAGGGGTCATTCCCGGTGAAGGGATATCGGCCCTTGCCTCGTCGAATGAGGTGCAGGATATTCCCACTGAATACCGCTATGCAAAACAAAAGGAAACGCCTTTGTAATAACACTTTTAAAATTGTTCCAACAACTCCAAATAGGTTTGTTTTCCTTTGCATTGATCAGAATCAACGCAGTCCCATCATCAATCACACCAGAAAAGAACGAAAATAAAGTGTACGTATATGCCATCCGCATTCGTCACTTGGTCCCGTCATCACCCGTTAGGTTACTTAACTAACGACAGAGCGGGGACTGGACTAGAGCGGGTGTAAAACATATACAACATCTAATAGTATATATACCAATATACAATAATCGCTCCAGGCGTGATAATATGCAACATTACAGAAAAAGTAATAAGCATCACAGAACAATACAGATATCTGGGATCCCCGGGTTTCACAGAGCCGCTGCTGAAACCCGACGTTCCCCTGGTCTTGTGGATAGCCTGTGCAATGAAACCTAGACCCCTACGGGTGCGGCAAGTTACCCGCCAAAACCTGAAGCGAGGCAGCCCCCTACAGCAAAGTGAATGGACCACCCAGCACTTTACGGAATCCGGTAATCTTGAGCACCCCTCCTTGGGTCAACCTGTACCCCCTACGAGTGCGGCGAATAGTCTGCCAATTCTACAGTAAGGCCCCTATGCCTCTCAAAGCCATGAGATGCGGACCCGTTGCCCTCCAAAACCCGGCTATCCGTGCACCCCATCACGGGATAAACCTAGTACAGAAATGAAAAATAGTACAACAGGTACATCGACCGCAACCTGGTCGTGCCCCAAAAGAATATTATACAACAGACAGTGACGGCAGTCCACATGTTGGACGCTCGCCCCGCAATATCAAATGTACAAATAAATCCAAACTGCACTATCATTGCACACTGCTATCCACTACGACAAATCCGCAACATCACAGCACAACACAGAACATCAACGCGAATGTCACGTTCGCAAACCCGTCTAAAAGAACTATAGCAATCAGACGCGGTTTACCGATCAAATGACATTCCCGGTCGGAGATATAATGTAAGTACTGTAAACTAACATGTTTAAATTTCGATCGACTAAATATCACGAAGTGGGCCCCACGAACATCTGTTGTACAGTAACAAAATCTGGGCCCAAAAGATATATACCAAAAACCACAATTTCCTATGAAGAATCTACTGTAGAAAAATGGTTCACTGTAGCTCTAAAACCGCGGCGGAACCGCGGCCAAACTAGGGTTTGTACGGCGGTTCCGCGGCGCTTTGGAGTCAACAGTTGACCAAATTTCACCAGTATTCTTAGAAAGGCCTACTCTGTTTTCTGTGATATGCAAAATAATTTTTAGACCCTTTTAAAAATCGACAGAAACTCAGAACTGAAAAGTTGTAGTTTTTGATATTCGGTCCGATCGATATTTTAAACGCGTTAGCACAAGTTAGTATAGCATAATGGTGAGGCTCTGATACCACTGTAAGTCTACGGTAGCGCCTCGGCCGTCTAACAGACGCCAAATGCGGAACAAAAACTTTTAAACTGGCGCTATCGTATACTATAACCCGGATCTTCCATTATTGCTAAACTAACAAACTGTAAAGAGTGTAGAAAGGTTATACCGAACGATCCGAGTCCTTCGTTCTTTAACCATCATCCCACGCTCCGTTGCGGCTGCTCCGATCTCGTTGATCTCCGATCTGCTCGTCCAGGTGGCACCACGTCAACGATTCTTTAAACGGGCTTCCGCCTCTGACTTGAGGCAACTCGGTCGTCAAGTTTGCTAAAAGAGACGACCAAGATTGACGTAGAGAAGAAGTAGAATGCTTTGTCTCACTTCGTCCAAAACCGTGGACGATCGGTTAATGAAGTTGCCAATTAATTCGGGTGATGGAATGAAATGAGCAATGAAATTTCCATACACCCCAAAACTATCATAATCTTTTCACCAAATGAAAAATCAAGTGTGTGAGAGAGAGGAGGGGGCCGGCCATATATAGGAGGGGGGTGAGTGTAGGAGAGGGGGAGGTGACCACAAGAAAAATATCTAGTGTGAACACAATAAATGAAACATTAAAGCACCATTAATGAACAAGTGAGTCACAAGCCTAATCACCTCTTCTAGAACCTTCTAGAAGCATGACTCACCCTCATGACTCATCAGAGTGACGGAAAGATAAATCCGTATTTAACTAAATGTTAAATACGGCTGATAGAAAACTGGAAACTGGCAACTTCCAAAAGCGATCCCGAAACGAATTTCAGGATAACCCCGTAACAGTATAAACATACCCGCATTTGTATTACGACCGAATACAAATGCAACTGAGACAAAGATATTATATCTACACAGTATAATACTCGGATCCGGCTTAAACCAAAGCCCACCAGTATTATCTGCCCGAAATATGACACGTGCGTAAACGCACGTGCATTTTCCGAACCCTGCCATAAAACCATACGGCCTCTACAACGTTTCGCCCGAACTTGGGAAACTGTCTGTGGGGGACTCTAATGACTCGTCAGTAGCCTGGCAGTGGGTTTAACCACAAACCGTCAGCGGCACTAGCTGTGCGTAACGGCTGCCCATGGACTGACCTCAAAGGAGGTCGATGAGCGAACTCATCTGGAAACCCTACTAAGCCTAACAGTGACGATGTATATACAGTCCGGTCCGTTCGTCTATGAGTATCGCATATCTGCCTAGGGGGCTAGTAACGTCAGACCCCCCAATAGCAGCATAAGTCGTGTCGGAGTGTAGCCCAAAAACACCCTGAGATACTACTGGAGTACCTACCAGTAAATCTCCTGCCACGACTGTGGGCTTTGTGTAATGGCTCTCCTAGACACAGCACGATCTCACCCCCAATACTGGGAAAGACGAATCCCCTGCCGATCCGCTCACGTGCCTCCATGTGGCTCGGGACTGTACCCAAAAACTACCTGTTTGCACGACTCCTTTGAGCCGTGGTAGGTTAGAAATCAAAGTACAGTGGGAACTCACACGAGACAAATGACGACCTCAGGTCGATGAACTAACCTGTACACATGTCACCAGGGAACTGCTATCTGACGATATGTATAATACCAATTAGCAGATTCCCGGCGAGTCCTGTCCGGTGTACTCATAACCCAATGAGCACCTGTATACATCTTAGGTGATCCAACTGACACCAGTGGCTCGTGAGACCGGCCACCGCCCCTCGACGGGGTCTCGACTGTATACACTAGTCTACTCCGGAGTATCGATGCCCTGTCTCGAGACTCCCACGACTAGGGACCACAATTAAGGATATGCATATAAACCACCCAACTCTCACGTATATGATCGCCATCATACTGTTGGTAGTAAAGCAAGAACCTAAGGGCTCTATCAAAGTGTAACAGTGATCAGTCACCTGAACCTGTACATGACTGATAAAGGCAAACCAGATAGTATACTATCATCTCGAGTAAGACTGTCCTACCGGTATAGGTCCTCCACAATCATTGCAATCACGTACCTGCGATCCAATAATTGACTCTGCGGGCACTATATCCAACAAGTACAACAACTGCTGACTCAAATCCCCTCCTACATGCTAGAGAGTATACCACGTGAAGAAAATAGCAAGGCGGACGCGTTAGCCAAGCTCGCCAAAGAACTAGCCGATGAAAGCCTCGATGACGTAAGAATCATGGTACAAAGCCGTCGGGTGCTTGCCCCAGCCGAAATATCTCTGGAATCATCCGAAGAAAAGGGAGCCACTGAGCAAATGGCTATGCAAATAAAAGACCAGGAAAAGGCTGAGGACTGGAGAGAAGTCTTTGTAGACTACTTCAAGTCCAGTCGAACGCCTGAAGATGCGTCCTCAAGACATCAGCTCATGAAACGAACTCTGTCTTTCGCCTTCGTCAATGATACTCTGTACAAGAGGTCGTTTAATTCTCTGTGGTTGAGATGCTTGGGAGCTGACGAGGCGAAAAGAGTCGTCCAAAAAGTTCATGACGGACTTTGTGGTTCTCACCAAGCAGGCCCGAAAATGAAGTTAAAGATTAAACGGATGGGCTACTACTGGCTCACGATGATCCAGGACTGCCTCGAGTATGCGAAGCAATGCCACTCATGCCAGATCCATGGGGACTTCATCCACCAGCATCCAAACCCACTACATCCAACGGTGGCTAGCTGGCCGTTCGAAATGTGGAGGACCGACATAATCGGCCCCATCGAACCAGCGTCGTCCAGGGGACATCGATTCATTTTGGCGACGACTGACTACTTCTCCAAACGGGCAGAAGCAGTACCGCTGAGGGAAGTGAAGACGGAGAATATCCTCCATTTCTTCAAGACGCACGTCATTTATCGGTTTGGAAATCCTCGACGGATCATCTCTGATAACGGGCCAGCCTACAGAAGCCACAAGATCAGCCGCTTCGCACAACAACACAATATAGACTGGAGATATTCCTCAGTTTATAATCCCCGAGCTAACGGTCTAGCTGAGGCTTTCAACAAGACCTTGACGAAGATTGTGAAGAAGACGGTGTCCCGAAATAAGAAGGACTGGCACGAGAGACTGCAAGAAGCTCTCTGGGCATATCGAACTACGTTCAAGACGGTCACGAACACAACGCCGTACGCGTTGGTCTTCGGTACAGAAGCAGTACTCCCCCTCAAGATAGAGTTACCCTCTCTACGAGTGGCAGTCCATTATGAGCTAACGGACAAAGAGAATGCTCACCTTCGACTCGAGGAGCTTAATGCCCTTGATGAAACCCGGCTCATGGCGCAACAAAATCTGGAGGCTTATAAAGCAAAGATGACGCGCTCATATGAAAGATTAACCAGGCCGAGAACATTTCGCCAAGACGAACTCGTGCTAGTGGTCAAAAGACCTATGATCCCCAATCGCGCCAAGCGGGAAAAATTCAAGCCAAACTATGAAGGCCCGTACATCATAGATAAGGTCTACCAGGGTGGAGCCTATCTACTCATGGATATGCACGGTGGAAGGCCTTTCAGGCCAATAAACGGTCGCTTCCTAAAGAAATACTACGCTTAATGAGTCATAGTCTAGGTCAATGATAGATGACGACGACTATGTCCGCTCGCTATCTTCCTAAGCTCAAAACTCTATAAGTAGTAGCTGGCCTTCTTCAATGACGGACCGAAACGTCCTTAAACTAATGACGGACCACTACGTCCTAAAACTAGCTGACGACCGAAACGTCTTTAAACTACTACCGCAGCATCCTCAGGCTGACGAGATAAAAATAAATAAATAAAAATAAATAAATAATAAAAAATAATAATAAAAACGGTATGTCCATAAGCAAAATGGGCACGGATGAAAACCCGAAAGGGCTCCGTGAGTAAAAACAGCAGGGCTACCGGCGAGTGTTCGTGAAAACCCGAAAGGGCGCGACCTCGTTAGAAAAAAGAATTAAAAAAAATAAAAAAGAAGAGACGGTATGTCCATAAGCAAAATGGGTACGGATGAAAACCCGAAAGGGCTTCGTGAGTAAAAACAGCAGGGCTACTGGCGAGTGTTTGTGAAAACCCGAAAGAGCGCTACCTCGTTAAAAGACAATTACAGGGTCCTCTCGACCTTGTAAGGAGAAACCACCCGTGTGAGATCCTTACGACTCACAAGGGAACAACACACTTAGGGATCCTCATGATTCCTAAGGAGAAATTACACTTGCGAGATCCTCACAACTCGTAAGGAGAACTCTCTTATGGGACCTTCACGGCTCATAAGATTTGAAAGTCTTAAGTTACAGAGACCTGAACCTGTTCTTAAGCAACTCACACAACCTTCGATATGGCCCTATAGATGGCTCAATACTGACCCTTGTATACAATCCACGGGCACGAATAAACATTTCCCTAACCAAGTCCCACCCATGACTAGGGATGTGTCCATATGGTGAACAACCCTTATAAGTTCTCTCGACTTGTAAAGAGAAAACCCTTTTGTAAGATCCTTATGACTTACAGGGGAACATACACTTAGGAATTCTCACGATACCTAAGGAGAAAACGCACCTACGAGATCCTCACGACTTGTAAGGAGAAATACCTTTATGAGACCCTTACGGCTCATGAAGTCAAAAGCCTTAGTCGACAGGATCCTAACCCTGTTTACTAAGCCACCTTTGTTCAATATCGACAGAGGCAAATGATGATTCGCTCTTGGCAATATCCCAGTTGTAGCGATGCTGATGCTTAAATCGGTATCAAATTCTAAGTCCTTTCATAGCAAATGATGATTCGCGCCTGGCAATATTTCAGTTGTAGCGATGCTGATGCTGAGACTGGAACCAGATTCCAAGTTCTACACTCGCGATAAAAATCAACGAGTTAAAAATGCATACGAAATAGCCGAAATGATGGGGCAACTTGCAATAAAAATCAGCAAGTAAAAAAATGCATGCATGAAAAATAGCCGAAATGATTGGGCAACTCGCAATAAAAAGCAGCGAGTGAAAATAAAATAAATAGCCAAAATGATTGGGCACCGCTGAAAAAATAGCCGAAATGATTGGGCAATCGCGACCTTCGCGATATAAAAGCTGAAATGATAGAGCATCACGGAAAGAAATAAAAAAAAATTAATAATAAATATATATAGTGAAATTTATGCCCTACAGGAGATATCACAGCAATCCCTGTATACAATCCAGGGGCACGAGCACAGAAGGAAACATATCTTCCCTCCCCTTACTCCATCAGAAAACGGAGCCAAGTCTTGACGGCAACTCATATAAAGACCGAAAGACAATCGGAGATCATCTCACCCCAGCGCGGAGTGATCACCACTTCAACGTTCGTCTCTACACAACAGACGAAATGTCACTACAACGTCCCTCCTCCAATAGGATTCGGACACACCACAGCAAGCGAAGCAAAGGACAAATTCCTAACTTCAAGGTCTTGATGGCAACTCATATAAATCCCGAAAGATAACCAGAGATCATCTCAACCCCGGGGAAATCAGTGTCCCTGGCAAATACCTCGATTCAGGGAAATTAGCGTCCTTGATGAGAGAATCTTGATTCGCGTCGACCCGCAGAGAAACCAGTGTCTTTGCAGGAATACATCGATTCGTTTCAACTCCGAGGAAATCAGTGTCCTTGGAAAATACCTCGATTCAGGGAAATTAGCGTCCTTGACGAGAGCATCTTGATTCGAGTCGACCCGCAGAGAAACCAGTGTCTTTGCAGGAATACCTCGATTCGTTTCAACTCAGAGGAAATCAGTGTCCTTGGCAAATACCTCGATTCAGGGAAATTAGCGTCCTTGACGAGAGCATCTTGATTCGTGTCGACCCGCAGAGAAACCAGTGTCTTTGCAGGAATACTTCGATTCGTTTCAACTCCAAGGAAATCAGTGTCCTTGGCAAATACCTCGATTCAGGGAAATTAGCGTCCTTGATGAGAGCATCTTGATTCGCGTCGACCCGCAGAGAAACCAGTGTCTTTGCAGGAATACCTCGATTCGTTTCAACTCCGAGGAAATCAGTGTCCTTGGCAAATACCTCGATTCAGGGAAATTAGCATCCTTGATGAGAGCTTCTTAATTCGCGTCGACCCACAGAGAAACCAGTGTCTTTGCAGGAATACTTTGATTTGTTTCAACTTCGAGGAAACCAGTGTCCTTGACGAGAACACCTCGATTCGCGTCGGCCCGCAGAGAAACTAGCGTCTTTGCAGGAATACCCTGATTCGTTTCAACCCCAGGGAAATCAGTGTCCTTGGCAACCTCCTCAACTCAGGGAAATTAGCGTCCTTGATGAGAGCTTCTTGATTCGCGTCGACCCACGGAGAAACCAGTGTCTTTGCATGAATATTTCGATTCGTTTCAACCTCGAGGAAACCAGTGTCCTCGGCAAAATACTTCGACTCAGGGAAACTAGCGTCCTTGATGAGAGCTTCTTGATTCGCGTCGACCCGCAGAGAAACCAGTATCTTTGCAGGAATACTTCGATTCGTTTCAACTTCGAGGAAACCAGTGTCCTCGGCAAAATACCCCGACTCAAGGAAATTAGTGTCCTTGACGAGAGCTGCTCGATTCGTCTCGACTCGTGAGGAAATTAATGTCTTCGCGAGGACTTCCCGATTCATCTCGACTTGCAAGATAAAGCCTTAGGCAGCAGGGATTAAAAAACTTATTTCCTAAGCACTGGGACCCTGCAAGTCGGTCTAAAACGATCTCTTGCATACTATCCACGGGTCTCACTCTCCAAAATCGAATCTCGACAAAGAGGGAAACAACCGCTTACGAGTCCTCTCGACTAGTAAGAGGGAAAATTCTCTTATAAGATCCTTACGACTTATAAGAGAAAACGCACTTAGGAATCCTCACGATTCCTAAGGAGAAAATACACCTACGAGATCCTCTCGATCCGTAGGGAGAAAAGTCTTTATGAGACCCTCATGGCTCATAAAATTGAGAAGTCTTGGGCAGCAGATCTGAACCTGCGTCCTAAGCCATCATTACCTCTTGAAGAAACCGAGACAGGGTGTTCGCTCTATCACCTGTCAACCATGTTTACTAAGACAACATACTAATAATAAAGGAAGGAAGAAAGAGCAGAGATGACACAAAACATTGCAAAAAATGTGTATCTTTATTCATGAATTCAATCAAGTACAAGGTGAATCGTATAAAAGAATAAAGAATGGATACATCTTATTCAAAAATAAATAAATAATTACAAGTGTATAACTGATACAAAGGCAGCTACTGGGAAGGAAGCGTCTTAAATAACCCCATCAATTGCTCGCGCACTTCCTTTAATGCTTTCTCCTGATCGGCTGCCACCGCCAGTTCTGCTTCCACTTGAGCCCGCTGTTGCAGGAAGAATGAAAGCTGCTCCTCAACTGCTTGCTGAGCTGCGTTGCGACATTGGGCATCATGCTCAGCGGCATCGAGCTTCTGCCTCAGTGCTAGCCCATCAGAAATGCTTTGCAGAAGACCCTCGAAGATAGCCTTCACCCGGGCAGCGTTCGCATCGATTTCAACATGCAGGCGAGCAGTCTCGCTTGAAGACTCCTAGCATTCCCTCAGCCTTAAAGCTGTTTCTTGTTCCAAATGGCGGAAGTAAGAAGCGCTTTTCTCAATCCATGCCGCCCGTTGAGTACTTGCGGCCAAGATTTCAGGGGCAGGATGCATCGACTCCAGCTGATGCAGGCGGGCCTCGATCTCCCTGCAGTGATTAACCTAAGACTCGACAACGCCTTCATTATGAAAATTTACAAGCGTCGCCAGCATCGGATTAACCTCCGCAGCGAAATCTGCGGCAGATGGGGGAACGTCCGCGTCAAGCTCTTCAACATATCCGCTCGGCATTCCCAAACTCATCGCAGCATTCTTTGAAGACGGACGTCTCAAGAAGGGGCCTGCCGGCATTATGATGCGGGACTCAAGAGGGACCGGAACCGGAACGATAGCTGCAAGACAAATCACAGTCAAATGACGGTTCAGGAAAAAATAGAAAGTCATCAATAGGAGAGTTTACTATACCAGCTGCAGCAGACGGCAAAGCCGGGAGGACCGGTGGCTCAAACGATCTTTCATCTCCTCCCTCGATCTGTAGCACTGCAATCAGGGCAAGGAAAAATCAGAAACAAGTCCATTGTTGGAAAAAGAAAGAGTATTAATTGAAAATTATACTCACCAGCGCCATTGGAGGAAGCAAGCTCCAACGGGAAGGAGAAGTGTGGGCGCAGCACCTGATAGAGGTGATCAAAAAGCACTCCTGCAAAGACGCAATAGTACGACATTAGTACATAAATTGTGCAGTCGAAAGATAAAACTAAGGGGTCACGATTCCATACCTTCCAGCATCTGCGATGGTACGAGAGAAGGCTGAAAGGTGGCCACCGCCAAGACAGTAGCTGACGGCACTCCCTCGAGCAATGGAGCGTCAGCACTGGCCGCACCTGCGTTAAAAACAAAGATAAGCCTGTCAGGAAGGATTGCAAGATAAAAAAAAAGGACGGTAACCCGAAATTTACCTGATGAGCCGCCAGCCGAAACGGAGGCGTCTCCCTCCTCCATCGACACGGTCCTCCTACCATGGCCTCATCACCAGACTCTACGGGGGCCGTCGTTGTGCTCGCGAGGCCAGGAGACGGCGGAGGACCGTAGACGGGGAGAGCAATGATTGGAGCATTGCCAGACTCTTGAGAAAGAGCGTCTGGCTTGTCCTCGGGAGTCATGCCCGTCTCACCCGCTACTCCCTCGGGTTCGGCGGTTGCTGCTGTCTCGTCCGCCGTCGCCATGGGGTCGCCGATCTCAGGCGCTCCGTCCACTGCTGCCCCAGGCTCGGTTATAGCAGCCGTCTCATTTGCCGCTACCTCGGGCTCGGCATCGACGGCCTTCTCTGGCACAGTTTCCTCAGCCTCCAGCTCGGGTCCAGCAACCGCAGCGACGTCGCCCACCGTCGGCTCGGGTTCAGCCAGTACCTTTTCCTCTGTCCCCTTAGGCTTGACGGTTTCCGCCTCCCCTTCGGTTGGACTTGGCCCTGCAGGACAAGATATATAAGAACCGATAGGTTTACAATTCTTACAACAAATTCTTGAAAGATACATTACCTGAGGTGGACTGATCATTAGCCTCCCTAGCTGCGCGCGCCGCCTGTCTGTAAGCGGTAGACAAGACGACCGGGGGCTCTTCCGAAGGAGTATCAGCATGAGGAACGGTGCTTGGGCCCGCCCCCACGGCCAAAGTAGCTCTGCGCTCTTTCGCCTCGCGCCTCAACCGCTTCCTCTCTTCCCGGGCCGTCAAGACGGACCTCTTCGAAGCTTCCTTCATCAAGGCATTATCGTCCATGTACAGAGATGCCTCCAGAGCCTTCAAGGCATCCCTCATCGGCTTTTCGAGTCGGGTCTCTCGCGGCAGCCCCAAAGAGGCCGGGATTTCAGTAGCTGGCCCAGGAAGAGTCCCTGCATCGGCTTGCACGGTCCCTGCAAAAGGGCAAAGAAAAGATTAGATTGACCATAAAAAGGAGAATAAAAAAAACTCGGTGAGCCGAGACGTACCAACGCCAGATAAAGCGCGCTTCCTTTCCTCCTCCTGGAAGGTTTTTAGAGAGGCAGCGATGGCTTCTTTAGTAGTGACACCTGTTAAAAAAGGGGGAAAAGCATTAGTCAAAGATAATGATAAAAATGCGGTGAAATGATGAAGAGTGCAGCTAATGATTACCTGACTGAGTGAGTTTAGCCAACATCGCTTCGAGTCTAGCTGTTCGCTCAGAAGCCGCAATGGCGGCTGCCAGATCAGTGTCTGCTGGATCTACCGAGAAGCCCTCATTGCTGCCGTACTCGCTTATGCCTTCAGTGAGAGGGACCTGAGGCTTTAAACCGAGGATGGCGTCGAGAGAGAGGACCGACTTCTTCTTCTTTTGCGCACGGGCCCCGGTCGGCGCCAAGATCATTTTACACTTTGCAGGCACCTTAGAGCGGCGGGTCCCGATATCCGCGCCCATGCCGGACTCCGGCGAAACCACATTTACCGTCTCCACTGGAGCACAGGGCACTGGTGGCACGTCCGCAGTAGCACGAGGTAATCCGCGTGAAGGGCTCAGCACGCGCGGTGGTCCAGCTCCAGCATCTTTCAACGGAGCAACGACCGGGGTCCTTGGCATCAGGGGAGCCTTGCGGTCGCTGCCGGGAGGCGCACCCTTGCGGTCAACCAACATGCGCTTCTCCTCACGGATGACTGGACCCATTGCATGCGCGTACCAAGCCATGTACACGTGGAGGACCCGGGGGACGCGGCACGGCTCGCTGATGAAAAAGTGGGAGCCCGTATTCAGCCGTATAAAATGGTGCATCGCGCTCCGTATCCCCTCCATGCTGGCGGCGGGCTCTTCCAAAAACGCCTCCAGCGGGACCCCCTGGTTATAGCTTGATTGTTGGGCAAACCGGTGGGGGTTGTACCTCATGAAAAGCGCCATCTCGTTCTGCCTGAACACCAGGTAGCCTGGCCGAATGGAGTAGAGGTGAAGAACTGTTAGTTATATGTATGCCCTAGAGGCCATTACTATACATAGGATGTATATTGTAGTGGATGCTTGGACATATATAGGAAGGACTTTCTTGCTCGACATGATAGTATGCTATCTGGTTGCTCTTTACCTTAACGTGTACACTGATTGTCTCTCTGTTACTTGTTGGTAAAGCCCTTAGGATGTGTACTTGACTACCTGGACTATGATGCGGATCATACTAGTGGGGACATGGTAGTCCATAAGTACATCCTTCAAGGCCCCTAGTCGTGAGTGTATCGAGACGGGGCATCGATATACCAGAGTAGACTAGCGTATACCTTCTCGACCCATACAGATGGGCGATGGATGATCCCATATCCATTGGTGTTTGACATCAGAGATGATATACGGGTGCTCAGTGGAGACTGGGTACACTGGACGGACTCGCCGAGAACTCCCAGATGGTATTATACCTTACGTCAGATGGCAGTTCTCTGGTGACACTGGTACAGGTTAGTCTGTAGACCCGAGGTCGTCATAGAGTCTTGTGTGATTCCTACTGTGCTTTGATTTCCACCTTACCACGTCCAAGAGGGCGTGCAAAACGGTGGTTTTTGGGTACAGTCCCGAATCACATGGAGGCAATGAGCGATAGGAGGGGATTCGTCTCTCCCGGTATAGGGAGTTGATGTTGCGCTGTGTTCGATTGGCTATAACCGGAAATCCCTGGCCAGGGTTGCTGAGATTTACTGGTAAGTGTTACCAGTAGTTTTTCGAACTGTTATAGACCTCATATCGACACGACTTATCGAACTACTGGGGTCTGACGTTTACCACCCCTAGGTAAGATATGCGACATATCAGACGACGAGACCGGACTGTACGGTAGTGTTACTGGTTGGATTCACAGGAGTGTGAGCGGGCTTGCTCGTTGATCTTCTGATCGCTCAATACCCGGGTGGCCGTTACGTTTAGCAGACCGCTTGCTGCTTGTGGGTGTTTGATATGATCATCACCTACTGCCGGCGTATTGACGAGTCTTTAGAGTCCTACACAGAGGTTTGCTGGCTCAAGCGAAACGAAATGGGAGCGCATATGAGATATGTGCGGGACCGAGAATAATACCAGTATGTGATACTGTATTCTATTCTCACGATTTGTATCATTGGACGGTTATATGAGATATAGCCGGGTTACCGAATCAAGTGTTGATTCGATACATTGATACACTTGATATTAGTCGGTTATATGCGATATGACCGGATCATTAAATCAATTGTTGATTTAATGATTTAATGTATAATTATATATTTGATATATTACTTTACATTAACTAGTATTTGTTCACTTAAGATTGATTTTCTCACTTGATTGTGCACATTGTATATATGATATATGTTTGTGCACTAGTTTGTATCATGTTTGATGATACATGCAAACTTGGGTGTGTGTATCACTTTTACCATATTTAGGTTAATGATTAGGGTTTTAACTTATTTATTTATTTTATTTATTTATTTTTGGAAAAATAGAAATGGTGGGTTTCTTTTCTTTCTTTGCTTGAAGCTTCAAAACATCTTTGAAAAAGTCTTACCATTTTGTTTTATTCCTTAACCCTAACCATTTACCTAAACCCTAGTTTATTCTCTACATTAGTTACACTCACCCATGATTGCTAAATGATAAGCATCACTTGATTTTCTATTTTTAATAATTCATTCTTTTCTTTCTTCTTCTTCTTCATCATGAAGAGAAGAAACCATTGCTAGAAAATTCCAAGTGATGAATCCAAGTGAGAAATCCGAATCCAAAATGAACCCACTTCCTATTTCTTCATCATCTACCACTTGCCATATAGTAGAGTGTGTTATCTTCACAAGTTTCATGACCAAGTGAAGATGGAGCTTGAGTTAGAGGCGCCTCGACGTAGATCATCTTCGGTATCGAAGTCAACGACCTAGCCCGCCCATTTCTCCGATGAAACCGACGCTAGAGTCCGGGATTCCGATGATCGCAGCGGAGGGACGTCTACACGGAGCTTTGGAAGTGGAGGACCGGATCTACAAAGGTTGTAATCCCTTTCTCCTTTTAGTAAAGTTGTTTGCTAGCTTCTAGTTTCGCCTATCCTCTAGTTAACGATCTTGCATTAGGGCTTCTCGGCTCATAAATTTTTGAATTTGGCATGGTTGATGCCTTGTGGAACCTCTTGAGTGTGCCTAGGAACCCTACAGGAACCTTCCGGGCTTTCAGTACGGAGGCCCCGTCCTTGAAGCCATCACGAAGCGCCACCACCGCCTTGGAGGTTTCTGAGCCGATGGTCACGACTTTATCCATAAAAGAAATCCTCGCTCCGACCAGGTGTGGACGACGGAGCAACCCCCTAGCCTCCCGCGGAGGCGGATTCAGGATCGAGGCGCCGATCAGCCGCATGACTCTTGGGAGTCTGCACCTCTCAAAAAACGAAGGGCTCTTATGGATGCCGAATACCCCGTGCACATGCATTTCCATCCACGAAGTGAAGTAGTGCATCGGGAAATTGGCAGGCTGCACCCCAGGTTCATTAGCGTCTGCCGCCACGCTGAGTCCATTATATAGGTGAGCCAACCCGGCGATTCCTATTGACAACTGTAGGCCAGCCACCATCCGATGCGCTGGGTAGAAAACGGATGGCCTCATGTATCGCGGGTGCATGGGGAGCGCGAACCAGGACAGCCACAATCCCAGGAACCCAAAAAAGAAGGTCTCCTCATCAATGCCCGGGGCGGCGATTTCTGATAGGGGCATGATGGCGGCATCGGAGAGATAGAAATCCTTTTGGTCGTCTTCCGATACTGGTCGATGATCCAAGCCGAAGCCGAAAGGGTCGTCGAGCTTGGCGAACTTGTCACTCCGCTGCGCTAAAATTTCCGGTCGAAGGAAGCGGGCGATAAAATCTGCAAAACTAACTCCCCGGACTCCTAATTCCAAATAGAGACCTTCGTATATGTTCAGCACCTTCACCAAGCCCGGAAACTGGTGCTGAATAGCATTCTCCGGCGTCAAATCAAATACCAGCGGCTTGGTGGCGAAGACGTACTCGTCAGGAGGAAGCAGCTCCTCGTAATGCTCCCCCTTACCGGCAAGCCCGAGATCTCAGCGAACTCTTCCAGGGAGATGGAGACTTCCCTGTTTGTCATAAGGAAGGTGTGGGTGGGGATGTTCCATTGTTCTATGAAGGCCTTAACCCACCACGTTGAAGGAGGGGGTACTCAAACAGTGAGACGTAGACTGCGGAGTACAGACCGATCTTCATCAGATGCGTCCTCTTCGCTGATAGGATATATCTGGCCCACTGCAGATATCCGGCCGGTTGTCGCAGGGTCAATCCGATATTGTATGCATGTCCCCAAGGGCGTGCCTCACCCTGACATATACGCCGCCCCAAGATGTCTACGGCCGGCGGCGGCTGCACGGGAATGGCAGCGATCGAAGGCTGGAGAAGATCCTCCGAATTCCAGTTCTTGACCTCCACGGCATACTTCACCGGGGCTTCATCCGCATAGGGGATCGACGAGATGGGCTCAGACGGCGTCGCGGAACCGAAACTTCGGCGACCCTTGATGATCTCGTTATACCACCTGCCCCACAGGTGAAGGTTCTTGTGCTCGGGGTCATGATCCTTAATGAGAGCGAGCACCTCCCGGTCCACCGGCGCCTCGGGGAATCCTCCCTCTAAGCGAGCGAACGGGAAAGACAAATCAGCAGACATGTTTCCTGCGAAGGGACAGAAATTAGCCGTCAGTGTTGTAATTCCAACGCTTGGCATTTTAAGATTTGTACCATACTGCAATGCAGTAGACAAGGGACCAAAGGGGGACCCACAAAATCTAGATGACAATGCATCAGTTAATAAGACAGCCCCATCATTGGATGGGACTGTCAAGTAATGAGAAGATCCCCAAAAGAATAATCTCATTAAGTGAAAGATTCCTAGAGACAAGGAGAAAATCTCCCCTTTCAGAGCAAAGCTCTGTCACAGAATGACACTTGTCAAACTCTGGTTTCAAGGGAATAAAATTCCTTAAAAGAGCCTAGCTCTGTAAAAATGATGAGAAAACCTATTAAAAAAAATATATTATTAACTCCTAAAAGATTAAATATTTGGGATCTTAAAGATCCATGAAAACTTTTAAAAGTTCTTCATTTTTAGATCAAAAAGATCTATGTTTGGTCCATGAGCAAAGCTCTGTTCATGGGTTAAAAACCCTGAAACAAGATCTATTTAGATCTATGGATTCTTGAGAGTAAGGCTCTGTTGATGAAACCCCAAAGGGGTTTTCTTTAGATCAAAGATCTATGAGAGCAGGGCTAAAATTAATTTAATTTAATTTAAGTTAAATTTTACCTAAGATTTTTCTAGAGTTGGAACTCTGAAGTTCTTGAAAAACGAGAGCAAGGCTCTGAAGTTCTTAAAAGCAAGAGCAAGGCTCTGAGAATTAAAAATCTTGAAGATGGTGAACATCTGTTGAGGGCCAAGGGTCCTATTTATAGGCGCTTGCGCCCCTTCAACTCCCGAGTTGATCCAACGGCTGTGATCTTGCCACCGCTGCACTCACGTGTGCGCCACGTGAGCGCAACGGTAGGGGGGCATTTGTTTCCCCCAATCGGAGCAAAGCTCTGTTTGAATTTCAAAAATTCAAAAATTGAAGCAACGCTTCAGATTGTTTGCGCTGCGCGCAACGCGCCACGTGTCAAAAACAGACACGCCAGCGCAGCGCCCAAGGCAGCGCATCCAATCAGAGCAAGGCTCTATTTAAGACAAAAATAAAAGAAGCAACGCTTCAGCTGATTTGCGCTCTGCGCTGCGCGACATGTGGCAGCGCAGTTGCGCAGGCGCAGTTGCGCTGCGCTTTACGCTGCGCGACACGTGTCAAGCGCAGGTGCACTTGCGCCAACTGTGCCAGCACTAAAACAGAATTAAAATTCTAGAAAGATTTTTCTGATCTTGTTAAAATAAGAAGATTATCTTCTGTAAAACAGGAGCCATTGGATCAAAGATCCAACGGTTGGGAAAAATACCTAAATCACTCAAAGAAAGATCTCTTTAACTGATTTAACAAATCAAATGGCACTATAAAAAGGTCCCTAGACTCCAAGTCTAAAATATATTGAAACACAGAGAAAAAAAGAGAGAACTCTTCTAAAAAACTTTGAGGAGAATTCTGAAAGAAAGAAAAAAGGTAAAACTTTTAGAAAAAAAAGAAGAAGAATTTTCTTCTAAAAAGATCAATGATCTAAGAACAAGATCAAGGATCCTCAATAAAAAAATATATAAATAATAAAGAAAGAAGTAATTTATTTCTGTATAAAGCATTGCCTTTTGGATGAACCATTGGTTCTGGAATCTTAATAGATTCTTTTCTTTAATCCAAAATTGGATCAAGATATTAAACAGTGCCCTGCACTTGTAAATCTGTACTGTTGCGCTCTTAGGTTGGCGCAAGCCACCAGAGAGCGCTATGTGTCGGCCCCAGAACAAACTGCGCTATGCGCTTCCAAAACAGAGCATTGCTCTCTTGAATTGGCGAACTGCACCAGAGCGCGCCACGTGTCAGCAGCGCAGCGCACTGCGCTTGCGCTCACCAGAGTGCGACACGTGTCACCTCCACATGCGCTTGCGCTCATTAATTAGCGCAGAACGCCTGACAGGCCACGTGGCCACTGTCAGATCTTTAATGCTCTGCATTACTTAAAGAGGGCCAAGTCCAATTAAAAAAAAAGGGGCCTAACAGGCCTAATAAAATGCAATGCATTATTTTTAAAAAGGGCAGAGCCCAAACAAAGCTCTGTCAGACCAAAACAGATGCTGTGCATCATTTAAAAAGGGGCAGAGCCTAAATAAAGGTCCAACAGAGACCAAGATTAATGCTATACATTATTAAACAAAGGGCAAAGCCCAAGCCAAGGCCTAACAGGCCAACTACAAATAAAAATGTGTTGAACATTTTTCAACTGGACTTAGCCCAATTCTGGCCGTAAGTCCTCAAATTAAATTGACTGAGCACGGTTGCTCCCTTAAATCAATTTGCATCCGGTTCAAGGGTACATCTATAAACTCCTCTGACATCCGTCGTTGTAATCCTTCAACGTCGTCAGAGATGTGACAGGTCCCGACAACCACACAACAATACGGACTGTGGGGTCCTTAAACTCATGGACTTATGCGTCCTTAAACCAACAATATGGACTGTGGGGTCCTTAAACTCATGGACTTATGCGTCCTTAAACCAACGATACGAACTGTGGGGTCCTTAAACCCATGGACTAATGCGTCCTTAAACCAACACCCGTCCCTAAAATGGGAATGTTGGACCACCATGTCCCTAAACTGGCAATGGACCACTATATCCCTAAACTGGAACAATAGAGCCCAAATGCTCTTTTGTCGGGTCTAAACGATCCCGTTAAGTTGATCTTAGTCTCAAATTAGACTAACGTATCCTTAACAAACGTTTAAGTTGATCTTAGCCTCAAATATGGCTAACGTATCCTTAAACCAAAATCCCAAACCCAAATCTAAGAAAATACGGATTTGGACTAATCCACGTCCTACGGGCGACGACATAAATTAGTCTCCGTATACAATCCACGGGAAACCACAAACAAAACAAACACCCACGTCATGAAGTGAAATTATGGAGAAGGAGAAAGTTGTTACCGCGATACGGTAGCATAATTAACTGCAGGGGCTTGCGCCTGCAGGGAAGAGCGTCCCCACAATCAAAAACCCCTCAAGCGAGGGGGAATCTGACGAAGTCTGCTACATCGGCCGCATCCGTCTAAACCTCCGATACACGGTGCCATAAATCAACTTGGCATCTTCGGAGAGGTGGACGGATAAAACCAAATAGCATCTGTCCCGAATCTTAGGCAAGACGTCCATGTCTTGGCCGCCGTTCGGAGGGGAACACTCTTCATCTAAGACTGTCGCATACCGGGTCTGGGAGGTGGAAACCGTCAGACTCCCAATAACCTGATAAGTCGTGCTGACGCCAAGCTCATGTCCATATGAGAAACTACTGATAACACTTATCAGTAAATCTCGTTTGCCTTGGGCATGGACTTATGGTTATAGCTAGCTGTGCACTGTGCGACATCAACTCCCTATACCAAGAGAGACGAATTCTCTCGACCGCTCACCGCCTCCATATGCTTCGGGACTGTATCCAACTAAAACCTGTTTGCAGGACTCTTTAAAGTCGTGGTAGGGTAGTAATCTAAGTACAGTAGGAACGCACACAAGACACTATGGCGATCTTGGCTCTAGGAACTACCCTGTACTCATGTCACCAGAGAACTGCTATCTGTCACGCCCCGCTTCCCAAAATACGGAATACAAGGGGTGACAAGGCCAGCCATACTCCTACGGTCGAGGAAATATCCTGCCGTAGTCACACTTCAGTTTCTAGCATTACGTGGTAATCGGTAATCAATGCACGGGTAATGAGAAATGCAGTCACTACTTCTATCAACAGATATAAAACTAACCAGATAGAGATCAAGGGAAAGATAATGCTGACGTCGCTGATCTAGATGTGCGCAAAATCCTCAAGGTATGACAGATCTTGATCCGAGCTACGTCCGCCTCTCACTCTGAGCATGCATACTCAGGTCGTCAGAGCGACACAATAGCAAAATATATATATATTCATATGTAAACACGTGAAATGAAGATGAACATGAAACAGTAAATATAGAGTGATGACATGAGTATGAAGTAACCGGTGCAGGTAAACAGTAAAGCAGGTATATCGAATCAGTAATCAATGCATGTCCAAGTCATTAAACCTATCCGTTCTAAGTCTCACTGTCAAGGTTGCTAAACCCATCGTCAGTCCAAGTGTGAGCGTCAACCACCGCAGGAGTATCCCCAACCCAAGGGTAGGTCCCATGGGCAAGGGAACACGGGCCCGAATCACGCACGCTAATAATCAGTAATACACCCATATGACTCCTGAAATCGCTGTATATGCCGGCAGTGAGACTCCCGAGATTCCGTTGATCGAACTCACACTCAAACTATCTCACACCCGCGGTCTACATCAAACACCCGACCATGAACCCAAATACTAGTCGTTCCATGACAAGTCTACGCGAGAACTGGAGACAGGATCTCCATCAAGCATGTCTCGACTGGTATCCAAGATAAATGGGCAGTACTTGATTTCTTACCTATAACACTAATATAAGTGCTTCCATAATCGTCCCATACCAGTTACAGTTACACTCACATATGCTCCATAGGCGTCGACAATGCAATAGTTAACTGGGTCCGCTGATTGTATACAAGTACGTGCCACTTTCACTATTCAATCACGCTTATACACTAATGTACTTGCCACAATCCAATCACTAATATTTATCACTGGGTAATGTATCACGGTCACTAGGTTATCAATGTTTATGACCACTATTCAAATGAGAATATAACCGCTACATTATGTGATGAGAATGCAATAAATTATAATACGAATAAAATATAGCAGCCAGTATCATACCACTTGCAAAATTTACTATAATTCACACGTGCAGAATTTAGCAAAACAATACAAAAGGGGTACACATTAAGTTTAATTATTTGTCCATAAAAATTGGTTTCGCGTCAATCGGATTTCAGGTTTGCTAGTTATAGTCATTTCATTTTAAGTATTTACTGTTGAAAATCCAATTTCTGAACTGGAAGTCCGTTTCGTAACACGCTTTACTCTCAGTTGGGAGCATAATTAGGTGACGCTAATGTTCAACAAATTGTAGGGTTATGACTTAAATTTACAGAACAGGAGACAGATCAACAATATTCATTTTGGTTTAGGAGTTATGATCGAATCACCGATGAAGGGTGCGAGCTGAAATGACAGAAATCTGCCGTACATGTCATCCGGTTAAAATATGGTTTAAATACCAAATGGTACTGGAATTTAGTGAAACTGGTACCATTGGAAAGCTAATTCAATTTTCTACGTAAAGGTAATTGACTCCGCACACTATCACAATTAAATATTAAGGTTTTAGGTGTATAAAAGCAAGTCAAGGGGTAAGTTCTTGCACTGGACTGCGGTCCAAGGTCAGATAAGTTCTTTGTTTTTGATATCCAGAAGATATATATAATAGTAAAGCTACATATCGGATTAAAGATTATGCAGTGTCCTTCGTAACGAACCTAAGCACACTGCAATTGGATTTTTCTAGAATTAATTATAAACTTTACAGTGTCAAGTATTCGGTAAATCGTAAGTTTCGGTATTAAGGTTAGGCCATCACTTATGTGTGGAAATAGTATTGATTTGCCACCAAATTTGTACACAGCGTTTGTTAACAGTGTTAGGGTCTAAAGATCATGATTTCCTCCATATTTGATTTAGTTATCGCTTATAGTTCACATCAAACACTTAGGGTAGCATCCGGTGAACGATCGAAACACTAGTTTTCCCCAACCGATTGAATTTAAATATCATCTATATAGCCTCTATGTAATACTGATGCAATAGTAAGCCCTAATCAAGCTCCAATCAATAAAACCGCACTATTGCTCACTATGCAATTTCAACGGTGGTTACGATCTAAATATAGTTATATGTATGCATCAAGTTATTATGAAATTGCTTCTACTCATGTTTAAAATAGCATGATAAGCAAGTGAGGGATTTCACATGCCTTCGGTCGCTTGATATATAAGCGACACCACATGTGGGATCTGTCTCGTCACCCGAGACGATGCGATGCTAGACACGTGCGTGGCGCGGGCGCGACACGGCACTGGGCACGGTCTTGACTCGATGCGTGGTGCGAGAGCGGCACGGCGTGTACACTGGATCGGGTACGGTATGGCACAGGGCTGGCACGACGTGGCACGGGGACTGGGTACGATGTGGCACAGGGAGTGGGCACGGGGCACAACACGTCTGGGTACACGGTGGCACGGAGGCGGGCACGGCGGTGATGGGGCTGAGGTAAAAAGCTCGGGAGCTCGGGGATGGAGGCGGTGACAAGGGTGTGAAGTCGTCGGGGTCGGAGCTTCGATGAGGGCGCAGGCGAGGTGCAGGGGCGAGGGTGTTAGGTTCAGGTGTTGGGTTGTGCGGTGATGGTTTTGATGCAAGGAAAAGTTAAGAGAGGTGAGTTCGAACGGTGGAGGCGAGGACAGCGATGGTGAAGGATCGGAGGTGATGTGTGTCATCGTGGAGGTTTCTTGGGTTGTCGCGGTCACGTCGTTGGGATGCAACTAGGAGGAGAAAGGGAGTGGTGTGGGTCGAGGAGAGGGTGGCCGCGAGGATGAGGAGGTGGTCGATGACGAGGCCAGCTCTGGTGGCGAGGTGTGCAGGTGAAGGTTCGCTCGGTGCAGGAAGAAGAAGAGGTCGAGTGTGCAGTGGGAGTCAGGAAAGGAAAGTGGAAAGGCAGGCGAGGATCGGGGAGGGGGGAACGCGAGGGAAGAGGAAGACGTGGGGCGAGGACAAGGTCGTGGGGAGGGCGCGGGTCGTGGAGAGCGCTGCGGAGGTCGCGGAGAGGGAGCGGGTCTCGTAGGGCTCAGCGCGAAGAAGGCGGGAAAGGGAAGGAGTAGGAGAAGAAGAAGAGAGTAGGGAGAAGAGGGTTACGGGTCGGGTTCGGGTAGGGTAGGTTGGGGAATGGGCTGTGGGCTGGGCTCAGAAGGAAAAGAAAGGAAAAATAAAAATCAGAAGGATTTAGATAAGATTTAATTAGGAGGTTAAAATAAGGGTGGAAAAATAATTAAGATTTAATGGAAAATGAATTAGGAGAAATATAGGGAAAATATTTGGAAAAATATAGGAAATAAAGTTTTAAAAAACATATACAGAACTTTTGTGTACAAGATACCACTATCCGACGATTGGTATAATTCCATCTATGAGTTCTCGGCGAGTCCACTCAGTGTAACTCATCCAATGAGCACATGTATACAATCATCGGTTTCAAACACCAGTGGCTATGGGATCAGCCATCGCCCTATATAGGGTCATGAAACGTATACACTAGTCTAAACTGGAGTACTGATACCCAGTCTCGATACGCTTACGACTAAGAACTTTTAAGGATGTGCTTATATACTACCTAGGCCCCACTAGTATGATCCATATCATAATCCTGGTAGTCAAACAAAGATCCTATGGGTTTTATCATCATGTAGTAGTGATACATTATAGCAAGTAAAACGTATACTTATGAATGACAAATACAAACCAGATAGCATACTATCATCTCGAGGGAGACTGTTCTTGGCATAGGCCCTTCTTGAATTCAGTAATTGCATTCTTACAACTAAGATATTGCCTTGAGGGCACCTATATCCAACAACAACTACCAATGATTTCCATATGACACAATCACAGACTCGTATGCTGCACAAACACATCATTGGTACTGCCATGACACCGTAAGATTGTCATGCTTAATAGTGTCATAATTATATCCATATAGATGTCGTTATATGAATGCAATTGGTTGATATATCTGTGTATTTAATCGTCAACTGAAGGAAGATGCATGATGCATTGTTGATGATTATGATATTGATGTTATGATGGGAATTGAGAGTTGTTCTAGTATGAACACATTTGATAGAACACTTACACAACTACTAATAATTGCCATGTTGCATGATCACAGACTCGCATACTACACTACACATCATTAGTATTGCCATGACACGGTAGAAACTGCCATACTTATTCGTGTTTTAGTTATCCATGCTAGTATACATGATACTTGATGATTATGATATACGAATACCATTGCCATTGATATTCGTATATGATTGTTGCCAACCGTGGCAAAGATGAATTATGGATTGTGTTCTTATGAACTTGATGTTTTCCATGGATTTGAAGAGCCGCGGTATGATTTATAAAACTTGTGTATGTTTTTAAGTGCAGATTTCTCTTAAATTGATGATGATGATGCGTCCACCCCGAGTTTTCCATATATTTGTGTTTTGGTGAGATCCGGTAATCGAGTGGGGGATATAAACGATTACGGATATCGAGTGGATGGGTTTTGGTGGTATCCGATAATCGATATGGGGATGACGATTACGGATACATGATTGATCACGGCGGATATCCGGAGGATATTGACCGGTACATGTTGATGAGATAGAGATGATGTCTAGTCCAGAGGATAGCGCTTCACAAGATTGAGATTTTGAGTGTTGATGATGGACACTCATTTGATGATGATGATGAGATTTCGAGTGTCGATGATGGACAATCATTTGATGATGACGATGTTATGGATGATGTTTTTCCATAGTTGTGTGATCCGTTATGATGCGCTGATATTAATACTGCTGTATATATATGTTGTCAAATATTATGTTATATTATATGTTATGACCTATAGGTGGGTCGTTATTCATACAATTTCAACCTTATGATATTTTTCTACTCATGAATTGGCAACTCACTCTCATTGTGCCTTAGTGTCTTTCAGGAACGACTGCTTGGAATAATAGTGGCTTGCCAGCACACTTCTTCCTTCGGGTGATTGCTTTTGTTAGGTGGGTTACACAGTTGTATCGTAACCGCTTCTTGTGTATTTATATATTTACTCTTAAATCTAGTTAAAAACTCTATCAACCACTTGTATTCGTTAATCTAGACACGAGATTTAGATGTATATTGTTTTGGATGTCGTACTCTAATGGAGTCGACTTGTTATTGATTATATAGTGTTTATGGTTTTCCGATAGTTATTCTTCGTCCTGGGCGTCTTATCATTGTGTGGTTGTGTCTCTGCCGTGTGGGCGTGAGCTAGCTCCCCTGTGGGGATGCTTGTTTATATTTTTACATTGTACATGGTTTTCTTCAAAACTTACAATCGAGCTGCTGCTCGATTTTTAAACGACGGAAATGTTTTCAGTCAAACTTTATTTATATTTCTAAAATGACAACGCTTTTAAAACAAACTTGATTTCATTTTAATAAACCTTTTTCAAAACTTCACCTCCACTATTTTTTTTACAAATGGTTTAAATCCCTGGTTCTTGGTTTACTTGGGTTACAGTGGGGTCATTAGACTTCACGTGATTCAAGTGCCGGTCACGTGCCATTTCAGGTTGTGATAATATTTGATTTCTTTTTTTTATAAAAAAAATCATATATATGTTAAAATGTCAAACTTAGATCTTAGTTTAACATTTCACAGTTGGATAAAAGCTAAATTTCACTTGGACATCAAAAGCCATTGGTATTTTTTTAACATATATCATATGCTATGTGACTTGTATATGCTAAGAACAATTAATGATACCGAAATAGTTACCATGTTTTGGTCTTTTTCGATTCATAATTTACACACACAAACGTCAAAGTTTATATTCTGCATTATGGTTATGTACCAATGCAGATAATAAATTGTGGCAATGTCTTTAGCTAAAATAAATTTTAAAAAACATTTTCCATAAATTCAGTACCTAATAAATTTATTGATAACGATAGTTATTTGATTTGTGAAACATTAACATTAACTTTAAAGTTGCTATAATTTATATGAGCAACCTAAAACAACTATTGTTTTTTAAAATAATCTTGTTTTCATTAAGTTTGACAAAAGTATATGAATTTTTTTGTTATTTTTTAGTTACATATATTATTGTTTCTCTTTTTATATTTTTATTTTTCCAAATTCTTATCAATCATTATTAGCCATAAAAATGATTGTAAAAAAAATATATTAGCCCTAAAATCCAATAAAGAATATTTTTATTTATGAATATTTTTTTATTTAGATACATATATCTTTGTAGAAAAATCCAATGGACATTTTTCAAAAATTAAAATCGAAAATTAAGGGAAAAAACTGCTTGATTATTTTTAATGATGGAAAATTCTTGGGAAATAACTTTTTGGCAGAATAAAATAAAATAAAAACCAAATAATTTTTAAAATAATTATTTTTTGTTCTTAGGCCTCATGTAAGTGGGCCTTAATAAGGAAGCAAATATGAACAAAGAGTAGAGTAAAATAGGAAACACTAACAATAGTGTTTTGACTTGCAAAAGTTTTCTTTGACCTACCCAACTTTGTATTATAGTAAATTAGTAATAGACACTTACATGCAGATCAATACAAAGCTGCAATTTATATAATTATTAGTTGTTTGCACCATACAAAGCTGGAAAAATGTAACAATGTAGGATGAAGAAATCTTCAGCTGCAGGAAACCTGGATCTTTCCTTCGAACATGGAGGTTCATCGGTTTTAGATGTAAATATTCGAAGTTTGATCATTTGGTCGAAATAGAATACATAGCACACATCAGCGTCCTGAAATGGCTTACCGAAATATTTATGAAAAGTTGCGAGGAAAAATGCAACTAATCTCAGATTTTATGCAACAAATAACTACCCTGAACTTCATATGTTTCAATTTTCTACCTTACGTATTTTTCAATTTTCGACTAATCTCAGCTTAAACCTTCCGTATTTTTCAATTTTCTAAGAAGAATTTTTTTTTTACCCTCGTACACATCTTCGCTGGTTCACGAAAATTGGCATAAGTTGCTGTCACACCACGAAACCACATAAATTATAAACTGACAAAATTCCATGTGTGACCGGCCGCAAATTCCTACTATTCGAAGCTTACAAGACCTATCTAAATCAATTAAATCCTGAATCATTCTCGACATAATCGAAGTTGCATAACATTGATTTATGTTCGGGATCCAAATATAGTTATACACCTGGATACATAAATTCCTTGCTGCCAAATTGGTATTCATCTATGTAAATACCTCAAGAATTATTGGCAACAAAACTCTTCATTTGCTATGATCTCCAAATCTATATGCAAACCATATGTTAGATATATGCGACTCAAGTGCTACTCAAGTGCTTGGACAAAGAACACCATTGACTTAACTTTTCTGGAAGGTTCTCTAGATAGATATCACAACCTGCATTTTGATTGACAGATATATAAAAGATGGATGAGCTATAACGCTTAGTAAAGAACGGATGTGTGGTTAACAAAATAAGTTCAAAACTAGAGCAAGCATATATTTTGAAATTAATAATGGTCACGCCTTAACTGTAATAAGGTTCATCCAATATAATGCAACATCCAAATAATTTTCATGCCAAGGCAATCAGGCTAGCTTATGACTTGTTGCGGTCAACATCTCCATCCCGATTAACATAGGTAAAACCTCTCTATTGTAGCTCGTGATCTCAGTAGAACCACTATTATGTCGCGTGGTAGGATGCCATACAGGCACGCGCAAAACAGTCCCGGTGGAACTTCACAACCGGCCTTTCATGTAACATGCTTAGCATTCCTTATCATATCGGTATCACCTCCGTGACACATGCATCACATGGACCGAAAACCAGCTCATATCATGAGCGATATTTCAACACATGCCCACAGCATAACGATATATCCACTATTCCAACCATGGCCCCCACTATTCCAACCATGGCCCCTGTGCATGCGTGGTCTTAACTATGTGAAAACATAGGTGCTCTTCAATGAATCATCATATAATCATTTAACATCGTATTCACATATGCTTTGCACGGCAGTAATATCATATACTTGTGTGGCGGTAATCTTGTAAGCTTGCATGGCGGTAATAAAATACGAGTATTGAGCATTCTTTACGGCTAGAAAATATATATCAAGATATCATGCGAATAGTACACAGGCATTCATAAAGTGAATATCAACCATTTAATGAAATACCCATATGCAACCCGCTTACAGTACTTAAGGGATAACTAACAGTCCATGTGGCTCCAATCAAGGGGGATCAAGGAAGGCCCACGTGTCCCTCCTGAAATTTTGAAAAAAACGAGACTAGTATCAATTAAAATTATGAGTTGGAATATTTTAAACATGTGTTATATATATTTATGGTTTAAAAAAGAATACAAGTATTTAGTGCAGATGGTATTGCATTTTGTTTCCCTAAAAAAGTTCTTGGATTCAATTTCCTCTATCCGCGTTTAGAGTTTAGGGCATGTTTGGATTGTTAGGATTAAAATGCAGACGATTTATTTTAGAATTATAATATCTCGGAATGCATATGCATTCCCAAAACATTCCTAGAGAATTTTTTAAATCTTATGCATGTTTGGATAACTTGGGGAAAGAAATATGCATTAAATGCTTATTCCTTGATTGATTCAATTTATTATTATTTAAATAATAAAATACATCTTATTTTAATCTCATCCACCTGTCCTCTCACCTCTCATTATCTGTAACTTCTATTTTTCTTCATCTTGAATTTTCTTCTCTCTTTCTATGAGTACATTTAATTAATCCATGGTTATTTCTCAAAGGAAAACATACCGTCCATCGTCTTTAATTTTATATCTCTTTTGCCTTGAAGCCTTATCCAGTCTTCTCGTAGGTCCCTTCTTCATCGCCGATCATTATCACAATCAATTTAGCTAACATATAGAAATTTTTAATCCGCCATGGTTATTTCTCGAAGAAAAACACATCGTCAATGTCCATCGCTTTCAATTTTAGATCTCTTTTGTCTTAAAGCCTTGCACAGTCTCCTCGTTTGTCCCTTCTTGATCGCCGACCATCATCACCGATCACCATCACGACCAATTTAGCTAAAGGCATTTAGAAATTTCTTTGAGGAAACAAAAAGAAAAAAAGTTTTAGAAAGAGGAAGGTTGAAGATGATGTCGTGGGCATATCAAAGTAAAGACTAGAATTTTGATCAGAAAAGAGTGGGTGGGTGTGGAGGGGGGAGGAGAGAGAGAGAGAAAGAATGTTCATGATTAAAAAAAATTATCTATCTCAATCTGTACGTATTTGGTACTTTCCCGCCACCAAAAATATTATCTAAAAGCATCTTAATCGCTAACAATATTTTTGAAGACTTTTCTTTGGCTTTACATGTTTTATAAAGTGGCAATTCGGGTCAAATACCCATATCTGATTTTCTAAGGGCCTGAATATAATTATCCTCACCCATAACTTTAGTTAAATTGGTGGGTAACAACCATAGCTAAATTGGTGGGTAACAACCATGGCGGCATGCAACCTAAGCCCAAAATTAAACCCTGTAGGGCTTGTTTGGATTGGATTATTTTTGGTTGACAAGTAATTAAAAATCACATCAAAGTGGGCCCCAAATAGACAGGGTGTTTGGATCACTCTTTTACCATTCAACAAGGGGTTATTTTACCATAGATCCCACCATGACTAGCTTAAAAATAACATCTTTTTCTGCTTAAAAATAAGCTAGAAATTCCTAGCTTATCCCATGAGTGATTATGGAATAATAAAGTTAACCAAGTAATATACCATAATACACCTTATCTTTTCATCCAAATTTTTAAACGGCATTAATGATACATCCTTTTCTCATTTTACACTTAATAACCACTTATATATCTTTTCATCCAAACACAATATCTACTTATAGTTACTTTTCATTTAAAAATCATCCAAATACTAAACAACTTATTTGCCTTAAGCACTTATAAATTATTTTTTTCACTTTTAATAATCGCTTATAAATGATTGTGTTTAAATAATCACTTTAAAATAAGCTCATCCAAACAAGCCCCAACTTCATCCTCTCTTTCTTTTAAACATGCCATGTTCAAGAGAAGAGGTGGTTGCCGCCACCAGCGGAGGTGGGGGCACCGGTGGCCAGCCACGCGGCCTCCGGCAAGCTCTAGCAACAACGAGGTAAATCTCCTCCTCATTTATATGGTTATTCTACTCAATAATTCATGCAATTTCTTTAGAATCTAGCTATTCTCAATCTCATTGATAAATCTAGAAACTAAACTTGCATGTTAAATAAGATACTGAAGCCTCAAGTATATAGCACGAAGATTAATTTGCTTACAAAGGGAGGGTCATATATATATATATATATCCCTTAACTTCTTCTCTTCTTTTTCTTCTTCTCCTTTCTTTCTTGAAAGTCACTAACATGTTAATATGTGAAACTTAAAATGAAGAAATAGTTTGTACAACTAGACAAGAATGTTCATCTTTATGAAGAAAATAAAAAAAACAGTCAGTCAGTCAGATATGAAGTCCGAGATCGGAATAATAGGAACTTCCCAAAATGTAGAGGTGAGACGAGAAATAAGATTAATTAATTGTCGGGGCCAGGATGCCGCTCTCGTCACCTGTCACATATTTCTTAAATAATAATATAGAACTGATTAGATCAATTTTTAAGCTTTATTAATGATAGTACCTGATCTCCAAGCCAATATTAGGCATGCATGGTATCAAACTGGCGATAGGTACTTTATGAACACCTTGTGCTTCTACAGGTACACCTGAGCAGAAAAGAGCGGTAAATTACCAGGATAGACAAGCAGTATATATATATATAAAGCTTATCAAGGAATGTACCTAAATAATATTTATATTCGTTTAATCAAAATCAAAATTATATGAAATAAATTACCCTTGCAGTATTAATTAATCTCTCAGACTTTGAACTTGAGGGATACAAGTGCAACTATTTGCTGCGGAGCTGCGTCTTTGTGTCGCTCTGCAACTTCAGTGAACCAAAGGCCCTAATTTTGAATCAACAGTAACTGCCTTCGAAAGGCAATATCAGATCAGACTTTTTTTCTGGGTTCCCCGCACAAGCAGAAGTGAGAAAGAAAGAATGATGAGTTGAATGTTGTAGTAATTAATGAGGTGATTACATCACCGCGTAAAGTGTATTTATGAAATTACCATATGATTCCATAAATTGAATAAAATATAGGAGTGACCAAGTCTTATTGATATGGGTGGATCTCTCAACGTACTCCTGGTTTGATTAGAAATTGTGTTAGACCATGATTTGTTAAATTATGGCATTGTACTCCTGGTTTAATTTGAGTTGAGTTGAGTTGAAACAACTACTCTTAAGTTTTTCTAATATGGAACTTAGAAAGCAGTCATTTCTATATTTTGTAACCTAGTCCTATATGAAATAGGAGAATGATAGAGGTCTTAATCTCCCTTAGATGTTGTCTTCCGTTGATCTTATAGCCAGCGGTGCTGAACGGTTGAGATTTGAGATTATGGTTAAGCGTGTGGATCTCAATGGGTTATTGGTTGTTGTTGACGCCGAACCATCTGCAAGAGAAGTTCCGGGATGAGAAACAACCGTAGGACCCTCCAACGATCAAGTACCAAGAAATAGTAGGGCAGAGTATCGGCGTATTGGAATGAGTTCGAAATACCTGAGTCGTCTGGAAGATTGATTAATATAGCAGTCTATATAGCGGTCGCATGGAGCGAGCCGATGTGAGATTCTCGCCGTCCGTTACGCCCCTGCGTCACATTCGCGTTGATGGCGGGATACACCCATTTATGGCGAGATATGCTAGCGTGAGATGCGGGATGTGGAAGGGCGGAGATCTCGTCATGGCGAGATACATGGAGCCATTACGGGAATGCTCGGGCTCCATTCTCACGGCCAAACAGGGACGTTGAGGAACCTCGGATAGCCCGGAGACAAGCAAGTGAGCTGAGGAGTCTCAGCTATAGGACAGCTCGGAGATGAGCATGTGAGCTGAGGAGTCTCACCTATATTACAGCTCCGAGACGAGCTATTGGCTGGCAGTCAGCCGAAGAGGCAACGTACTCCGGGAAGATCTTCTAAAAGGTCAGGCGCAACCTCGGAGGCGAGATGCCGAGGAATGTCCCCAATGCATCATACTTATTCCAGCTCCGTAGCCCTCAGGAATCTAGTGGGCTTACGTGGATGACACGTCATCCGCTGCGTGTTGAAATTTAGGGAATTTCCACATATGGGTATCATCATTATCCCCCCACTCTCGTTCCGACATATTTATGGATCGGGTAAAGAGTGGTCTGCTCGGTTTTCTCGATTCAGCTTGGTGTCGAGAATTCTCCGTGGTGGTTTGTCCGGGAAGGACATGGCGTTTGGCGGTTGTCTCTTTGATCTCCGAGTCCACATAGCTATCATCGGGTAGGGAAGCTGTCCGCCGGCCTCGTGGCGAGGGCTAAGGATTCACGGGTTAGGCCGGATAGGAATCTACCCGCTGTGAATGGTTGCAGCGGACAGGAAGATATCCGCTAGCCTCATGGCGAGGGCTTGGGATTCACAACTTATGTTAGGCAGGAATCTGCCCGCTGTGAATGGGCTGAGCAGAAAGCTACCCAGCCGCCCCTTGATGAGGGCTTTGGATCCACGTCTTCGTTGGGCATAAAGCTACCCACGGTGAACGGACCGGACAGAAAGCTACACGGCCGCCTCGTGATGAGGGTTTTGGATCCACAGCGTTGATGGACAGGAAGTTACCCGCTGTGAATAGTTGTGACGGGCAGGAAGCTGTCAGCCGGCCTCGTGGCGAGAGCTTATGATTCACAACTTATGTTGGGCAGGAATTTACCCGCTGTGAATGAGCCGAGCAGGAAGGTACTCGGTCCCCTCGTGATGAGGGCTTTAAGTCCACGTCTTCGTTGGATAGGAAGCTACCTATTGTGGATAGGCCGAGCAGGAAGTTACCCAGTTGCATCGTGATGAAGGTTTTGGATCAACAGCGTTATTGGGCAGGAAGCTACCTGCAGCGGATGGGCCGAACAGGAAGCCGTCCGGCGGCCTCGTGATGAGGGCTTTAGATCCACGTCTTCGTTAGGCAGGAAGCTACCCATTATGAATGGGCCGAGCAGAAAGCTACCCGGTCGCCTCATGATGAGGGCTTTAGATCCACAGCGTTGTTGGGCAGGAAGCTACCCGTTGTGGATGGGCTAAGCAGAAACTTGTCCGGCGGCCTCATGATAAGGGCTTTGGTCGGCTGCCTATAGGCACATCCGAGTTTCATTTACTTGATTGAAGGGCTGGTCTTTGCTTGACGGGTAGGAAGCTACCCGTCGGCCCTGCGAAGTGTTCAGATTGCAGGGAAGTAAGAATCTTTATTATTAAAGAAAATACAGGTTCGTTGATACAGTTTAAAATCTTCTGTATTGAATGATCGGATACGGCGGGTGCCCTTGTTACTCGGACTCGGGTCAGTCGGCGACGACCATGATCTTTCCAATCTTCAGCTCTCCGGTATCAAGTTGGTCGGCTTGCCCCCTAACTGCTTGACGTTTGTCTCGCAGGTATTTTGCTAAGTGACCGGAACGGATCAGCTCCTCGATGTAATCGCGTAGCTGTTTACAATCTTCGGTCGGGTGCCCTTGCGTTCGATGATAGGCACAATACAGGTCGCGGGGCTTTCGTGTCATCAGGGGCAGCTTGAAGAATCTTTCGCTCCTTACCTCCTTTAGCAGCTCGGCCTGCGAGACATTGAAAGGTATGTACTCGCGAAACTTTGGTGTATAAGGTTTCGATCGATCAGCCATCTTGTCTTCTTCCAGGTCCCTTTTCTTTTGGTATGTCTGGTATCCTTGGAAAAAGTGAGCGTTAAGCTCGGATTCGAGTTGGATTTCCCGCTCGGTCCAGACCTTTACCTCGGCCAGGGTCTTAGGTTGCGCCAATGCAAAAGAGCGGAGCCACTCTTTATGCCTAAGACCGGACCTCGGGGTGGTTATGGCCGTCTTATCCTGGTGCTCGGGTACCTCCAGAAAGGCATTGTAGAAACGGACAATATAATTTTTGAAAGACTCCATGTCCTCGCACTTGATGGTGAACATATAGTCAACCAACCTCTTCTGTCGCTGGTTGCCGACGAAGTGGCTGAGAACGAGTGCGGAGTCAGGCCGCGAAATCGGTCTCGTCCTGCTCAGATGAGAGTAGCGGGGAATGCTCGGCATTGAGCGGGGGTCCGAGTTATCCTGATAGCTCAGGCCCGTGATGAACGCGTTCAGGTGGTCTTTTGGGTCGGATTTCCCATCGAAAAGAGCAATTTTGGATGGCTTATTCCGAGAAGAGACTCGCTTTCTCAGTAGCTGCTCGGTGAAAGGCTTCGTGTGAGAGTTCAAGGAATATTTTGTCAACCCTTCAGGTTGGCGAGTGACAAGTTGCATGTTCTCAATCTTTGTTCTCCGCCGAAAGACGCGACCGGGACGTTAGGACGTCTGGCCTGAATTTTGGGGGCAGATGCTATTTGGATTAATCTGTCCACATCTCCGAAAATGATAATTTATGGCACCGTATATCGGAGGTTTGGACGGATGCGGCCGTTGTTGCAGACTTCGTCATATTCCCCATCGTTTTTCGAGGGGGTTTTGATTTTAGGGACGCTCTTCCCTGTAGGCGCAAGCCCCTACAGTTAATTACGTTACCGCATCACGATAACCACTTTCTCCTGCTCCGGAAGTTCACTTCATGTCGTGTGTGTTTTTGTTTGTTTGGGTTGCCCGTGGATCGTATACGGAGACTAATTTATGTCGTCGCCCGTAAGGTGTGATTTAGTCTAAATCCGTATATTTAAGATTTGGGTTTTTTATTTAAGGATCGTTAATCTGATTTGAGCTTAAGATCAACTTAAATGTATGTGAGCAGTTGGGGCTCGGTTGGTTTTTCTGTTAAGGATACGTTAATCCAATTTGAGACTAAGATCTACTTAACAAGGTTTTAGGATCATTTTTGTTTCAGATCCAACAAGAGAGCATTTGGGCTCTGTTGTCTTAGTTTAGGGACATTTCGGTCCACTATCGCCATTTTGGAGGCGAAATTCTAGTTTGAGGACATCTCGGTCCGTTGTTACCATTTTGCGTGCACGCGTGTCTTGTTACGTGACGGGATGAGCAATGATGATATGGGATGCATCCAGTTTGGGATGTGGTTTGACTTGGGATGTACACGTCAGTTTGGGAAGTGCACCAAAAAGTAGTTGGTTGTCGAGACCCGCCACCCCTCTATAGACGTTGAGGAATTACAATATGTATCAGAGGTGTAGAGAGATGTACCCTTAAACCAATTCCCGTAATTGAA
Organism: Agapanthus africanus; assembly: GCA_030015575.1. Classification (NCBI taxonomy): domain Eukaryota; kingdom Viridiplantae; phylum Streptophyta; class Magnoliopsida; order Asparagales; family Amaryllidaceae; genus Agapanthus; species Agapanthus africanus. The sequence goes on from CM057337.1 coordinate 719,127,699, forward strand.
GGAAAAGGGATTAATGGTAAACCCAGAAATCATTAGTCGTATTTTGAGACTAAGATTTCCTCAAGGGAATGTGGGACGAATATCGTTTTGGGATATCATCAGTTAAAAGATCGATAGTCGTATTTGGGACTGAGATCAGTTTGGGAAGTAGTGAGCACATGAGCTCGGTTGATCTGAATTAGGGAGTTTCTACTCTCCAGGTACCTAACCAACCGGGGCTTGGTCCACTCAATTTTCTTTTTATTTGAAAAAGAGTGCAAAGCACTTGTTTGGGTTCATCCCTTTTTTGTGCAAAAAGTGATGAGCACATATGTAAATTCTGACGCTCACATATAATCACGTGGGCTTTTAGTCATGGGGATTGCCCAATAAGCGTTAAAACACTTTACCATTTCTGTCTTTATATGGAGTGCCAAGCACTCTTTATGGCGCCCGCGTGCGAAGCACGTAAGGAGCTAGGCACTGCCTAGTGGGTGCCAAACACTTTTATTATGTGGCGCCCACATGAGGGTCATGTGAGGCGCTGGGCACTGGGTGCCACTCAATGAGTGCTAGGCACTACTGTAGCGCCCACATGAGGGGCACGTGGGACGCTGGGCGCTGAGCATCGCCCACTAAGTGCTAAGCACTCCCGAGCGCTCTCTCTCTTTTTTTGAATGATCCACAGGATCTTTATCTACTTTTATTTACCTAAAATTTCCAAGAAGAGAGTTCTTCTTTCAAGAGAATTTAATTCTCTTTCGAAGCTTTCTCTTTTTTTTTAAGTTTATGGGGGGTTCATCCTCTTTAGACTTGAAGTCTTGGGTTCTTTATATAGTAGGGGCAGTTTGTTGGTTAGCTCCGAAGAAATCTCTCATTAAGAGATCCCAAATGATTTGGGAATTTTACCCACCGTTGGATCTTTGATCCAAGGACTTTTGTTTTACAGAAAATATTTTCTTATTTTTAACAAGATTAGGGAAATATTTACAGAATTTATTCTGTAGATCGGTGATTCTTTAATCACCATTGGATTTTTAATCCAACTGTACTCTGTTTTACAGAGGGCAATCTTTCTTGTTTAGAAAGATTTGAAGAATATTTCATCTAAACAGAATTTAATTTTGCATCCTGACGATTTATCTCTCCGTTGGATCTTTTGATCCAACGGCTCTGCTTAACAGAGAGTAGAATTTAATTCTACTGGGGCGCCGGCGCTCACGTGTTGTGCACGTGGGCGTTGCTTAAGATTTTTGTGTGCTTTGCACACGGGAGCTGCTCATATAAGAGTTTTTAACTCTGGCGCTGGCGCCCTCGTGGAAGGCACTTGATGCGCTGCCTCTTGAGTTTTGAACAGAGCTTTGCTTTTTTATTAGGGGAAACAAATGCCCCCCACCGTTGCGCTCACGTGGCTCACACGTGAATGCAGCGGTGACACCTTTTCCACCGTTTGATCTTCTTGGAAGTTGAACCGTCTTCCTGTGCGTATAAGTAAGGCTTTTGGCCCTTGAGATGACTGTTGTTCATCTTCCCTAATCTTCTTCTTTCTCTGAGAATTTAATTCTCTTTCCAGAGCTCAGATCTCTGTCCAAGGAAACTCTTTTAGAGTCAAAATTCTGTAAGAATTATGACCAAACTCTTGAAGGAATCTCTTCATGTTTTAGGGTTTTAACCCATTAGCAGAGGTTTGCTCGTCTTGTAACGATCTCTTAGAGATCTCAAAAAATGGAAAAAAAAAATACTTGAGTGGATCGTAGATCTTAAAGATCTTTTAGGGTTTTACCCTGTTAGAAAGTTTTGCTTTTGAGGGTTCTGGGATGTTATCCCATTGTTCTACAGAGCATGGCTCTGAAAATTTTTGGGAATTTTATTGCCTCTCTAATTTTCTTAATAGATTTGAAATATGTTTGCAGAACACAGTTCTCGAGGGAGTTTAACTCCCGAGTCCAATGATGTTTTCTCATTAAATGAGAATCATTTTGGATTCTATTTTTAATGAGTGACTGCCCCATCATTGATAGGGCGTTACTTTGATTTTGTGGGGCCCCTGTCCCCCTTTTTAATTGTGGTGCAGTACAATTTTAAGTGACAAAGAATGTTAAGGTCTTAATCATCGTGTCGATAGCTGACTCCTCCCTTTTTGTGCAGGTACCATGGCTTCCGATTCCTCTTTTCCCTTCGTACGTTCGGAAAGCGCTTTCGCCGACGCACCCGTAGATCGGGAAGTCTTCGCGCATATTAAGGATCATGACCCAGAGCAAAAATCTCTTCAGCTGTGGGGGTCATGATATAGTCAGATTATCCGGGGTCGGCGCAGATTTTCTTGTGCAGTGTCTTCGGAGTTAATCCCAGCGATTCATTACGCTGGTCCGCCTCAAGTGACTTACGCCGGTCCGCCTCAAGTGACTTACGCCGTAGAAGAGATTAACTGGACCTCGGAAGGTCGTCTTCAGCCTTCCATGGCGTCGATACCCGTACAGCCACCACTGGCCTTGGACATTTTGGGGAGACGCATATGCCAAGAAGAGTCGCGCCTTTGGGGGGAAGTTTATATGATAGGATTGACGCCCCGTCATTCGATCGGCTATCTACAGTGGGCCCGGTATATCCTGTCGGCCAAGAAGTCGCTGCTATTAAAGACCGGGTTGTACCCCGCAATCTACGCGTCTCTCTTTCATTACCATGCTCCCCATATGTGGTGGGGATGAAGTCTTTTTTGGAACAATGGAACATCCCGACCCATACCTTTCTCTTATCGAATCGGGAAGTTTCGATTTCATTGGAAGAGTTCGCGGAGATCTCCGGCTTATCCGTCACAGAGGAGCACTATGAGGAGATACTCCCCCCCCCCCCGATGAGTACATCTTTGCCACTAAGTCAGTGGTAATGGGCTTTACCCCGGAGAACGCCGTTCAACATCAGTTCCCCAGCTTAATTAAGGTGTTGAACATGTATGAGAATTTATTCCTGGGGTCTGGTGGGCACGGGGTTAGCTTCGCGGATTTTATCGCCCGTTTTCTTCGTCCGGAAGTTCTGTATAAACAGGCTGCGAAAAATTCGCCAAACTCGATAACCCGTTCGGATTAGGTTTGGATAATTTGCCGACGGCAGAGACGGATCTAAAGAATTTCTTTATTCCAGACACTCCAGTCGTCCCCTTTGCAGAGATCGCTGCCCCGGGTGTTGACGAAGAGACGTTCTTTTTGGGTTTCATTGGCCTGTGCCTGAGTTGGTTCGCGCTTCCGTCGCACCCCCGCTACATGAAGCCATCTGTTTTTTATCCGGCTCATCACATCGTTGCAGGGACGCATGTGGCCGTTGGGATCGCGGGGTTGGCTCATTTATACCACGGCCTGAGTTTAATGGCTGACACTACTCAGCCGGGGGTAAAACCCGTTATCTCCCATTGCATTACTTCACATCATGGGTTGAGATGTACGTGTTGGGTGCCTTTGGTGTTCATAAACGACCCCGATTCTACGAAAGCTACAACTTCTCCCGGGTCTTGCATCTAGTTGAGCTTCCACTCCAGAACCGTCACAGCGAGAGGCTCGGCGATTGCTCCTTCGACCACGTATGGTTGGAGACAGTATGACCTTTGTCGATAAAGTCATGACTATCGACAAAGAATCCACCAAAGTGGTCCAACCGTTGCGCGATACTTTTAAGGATGAGGCTTCTGCATTGAGGGCCCAGGAGGTTATGCACATGTACTCTATCAAGCCGAGCTTCCTAGTGTTTAGACAGAACGCCTCGGTGCTGTTCATGAAGTACAACTCGCACCGCTTCGCTCAACAGCTGGGTTATAATCAAGGTGTTCCTCTTAAGGCGTTCTTAGTCGAGCCAGCTGCTGCGGAGGAGGGTATTCGCAGCGTGCTGCATCATTTTATGCGATTAAAAACGGGGTCCCATATCCTTGTCGGCGAGCCGAGCTATGTGCCGAAAGCTTCAAATGCTCACGTGGCGTGGTACCAGCATGCAACTTGTGCTGTTGTCAAGGAGGAGAGACGGCTGTTACTCGATCACAAGGATGCCGTCCCAGCCGGCAATCCAGCGGTCCTTTTGAAGTGACGAGCAGTCGTTCGCCCTTCTTTAAGAGAAATCACTACGGCTATAGTCCCCCGAGCTGTTCCTGACAAGCTTCGGCCGGATGTTCCCGCGACTGTGGTAGCCACAGCGTCCCCGGAATCGGGCATTGGTTCGGAGATCGGGACCCGCCGTCCGAAGAGGTCTGTCAAGCGAAAGCTTTTATCGTCGGCTGTCGGTGTCAGTTCGCAGAAGAAAAAGAAATCTCTATTCTCTGTTGATGTTGTATTCGGCCAGGAGCCCCATGCTCCCTACAGTGAGGGCTTGTGCGAATATGGCACCAATGAGAGTTTATTTGACACGCCTGCAACTAATACTGATCTTCAGGCTGCCCTCACAGCTTCCGAGCGACTGGCTCGCGAGGAAGCAGCGTTGGTCTCTATTGCGGAGTCGGGTATACTTCATTTACATTCTTCTGTATCTATCTCTTCTCCCTTTATTATGCTTTATTAAAGCTCCCTTCTTTAACAGGCATTTCTGCCGAATAGGCTCTCGCGGCTTCCCTCAAGACGTTTGAGGAGGAAAGAGGCGTCGCGCCACCTTTGAGATCAGCAGTCATGTTTGAGACTTAAGATCAGTTTGGAAATCACGAGCATATGGGCTCGGTTGATTTACAACAGAGGTTTAATCTCAAGAAACTTAGCCAATTTGGATTGAGATTGGGTTTCTATACCACCCAGCAGTGCTAAACACTAAGATATACAGCGCTCACATGTGTTTCACGTGAGGCGCTGAAATAGTGCTAACCACTAATCTTTTATGACGCTCACGTCTGTTTCACATGAGGCGCTATATTTTTGGAGATTTAATCTCTGTTGATGTTTTTTAGAGAACTTAAATATCTGCTGATGGTATTTTTACCATTAACGATCACCAAGATCACTATTTTGAGGATCTGGGATCAGATTCTTTAAGAACTAAGCTCTTAATTTGTGAGGAACTAAGTTCTTGGAGTATTATGGACTCCATCTTCTTTCTTTTCAATTTTGTTCTTCCCTGAATCATTCTCTCAAAACAAAATCTTTCCGATGAGAATTAAATTCTCAACTTGTGGGAGACTTGTCTTGTCGGATCTCAGATCCAGAGAAAAAACTAAGTTCTTTGAGAAGGGTTAAACCCTTACATATGTTAGGTAAAAAAGATATTTTGATCTCGATATTTTCTTTACCTAGGGTTTTGAGAATGGATATGATCTTCTTTATTGAGAATTAAATTCTCTGTTGTTTTGAGAGCTTTCTGTATTTTTACAGAATCTTATGGGATGGTCTCTTCCTTATTTGGAAAGAGAGATCATTGGTCGTGTTGGGACCCACCTCCTCTCCAACGACCCTGAGAGATTACAGCGCCATATATCGAAGGTGTGGAGGGATGTACCCTTTGAACCATATCCCACTCATCAGGGGGAAGAACGTGATGGAGCTTAAACTCCTAACTGCTGAAAAGGTTTCTTTGCGTTCGGGCGCACGTGCGTCGCACGTGTTAGGCGCACGTGAGCCGCACGTGTTGCGACGTGGCGGGCGCACGTGCTTCGCACGTGGCGCTTGCGCATATATGCATCATGGGGGCAGCTAAGGCCCTAACTTGGAGAACTAAGCTCCTTTGAGGATTGAATCCTCGCACGGCGAGCGCACATGCGTTGCACGTGTTGCGCACGTGGCGCTTGCGCATATGCGCATTATGGGAGCAGCTGAGGTCCTAACTTGGAGAACTAAGCTGATTGAATCCTCGCACGTGGTGCGCACATGGCGAGCGCACGTGTATGCGCATTATGGGAGGCAGTTAAGGCCCTAACTTGGAGAACTAAGCTCCTTTGAGGATTGGATCCTATTTTTTCTAAGAGGTATCCCCTCTTATTTATATGGGAGTAGTAGAGAAGGGATCTCTCTTTTTCCCGATGTGGGAATAAAAATGAATCCCCATGTGGTAGAGCATTACTTAGACTATACGTGTATAGCACATTTGCTCATAACTTTTGATTCCGGAAGAGTTATGAGGCCTGTAATATATCAAATCGAAGGATTTTTCGAGACGCTTTCGATGCAATAATAATTTACTTGATTCTCATTCAGGAGTTTGGCAAAATATAACCCAGAAAATACTGATTTGTATTTTCTTAAGCGTATTGCTTCTATTTGATACCTTGGGCTCTTTTGCACAGAAATTTTTGGCGGGAACAAATGCCTCCCCACTACTTTGCCCACGTAGGTATGTACGTGGGTTAAGTAGTGCAAAGGTATGCATCTCCATAGAATTGATGGCTCATTAGACTGGTTTAGGTCCCCGTCGCCTAAGACTTTTTCATCTTCATGAGCCGTAAGGGTCTCAAGAAGGTTTTTCTCCCTATGGATCGTGAGGATCTCATAGGTGCGTATTCTCCCTAGAAATCATGAGGATTCATAAGTGTCTTTCACCATCATGAGTCGTAAAGATCCCACGCAAGTATTTTCTCTTTACGAGTCGAGGGGACCCACAAGTGGCTTCTTCACTTTATTGACGAATGTGTCCCGTGGATAGCGTACAAGAGTCGGTTTGGACCTTTTTGTAGGGCAACAATGGTTTAGGAAACAGGTTTAAATCTATCGCCAAAGGCTTCAACTTTATGAGCCGTGAGGGTCTCATATAGCCTTTTCTCCCCACGGGTCGAAAGGATCTCGTAGGTGTCATTTCTCTTTAAAAGTCATGAGGACTCCTAAGTGTGTTTTCTCTTAAGAGTCGTAAAGATCTCACAAGAGAATTTTCCCCTTACGAGTCGAGAGGACTCGTAAGTGGTTTCTCCTTCTCGTCAGTATGCGACTTTGGAGAATGTGGCCCATGGATAGTGTACAAGAGTCAATTTGGACCTACTTGTAGGGCCACAGTGCTTAAGAAACAGGTTGATATCCCCGTCGCCTAAGACTTTTCACCCTCATGAGCCATGAGGGTTTCATAAAGATATTTTTCATTACGAGTCGAGATGGGTCAAGAGGATCTCGCAGGTGTATCCTAACGTGAAATATAGATAACCTCTATTCTTTACGACAGGGGTCCGTTAGGTTTGTGGTACTAGGGTTTTAGTCCGTGGTACCGTCACATTGACTGATGTATTTCTCGATATACAGTCTTTAAGCTGTTGTTCGAGTAGCCCCGCGACTGTCGTGTTTCTGATCCCTTCGGGGATGGTCAAGACGTCTTCAAGTAATCTCCTTAGGTTATATTACCGTCGGAAGAGCAAGCGTTACGAATTTTCCATAATGCTTTTTACTTAAGGTTAGGCTCAATTTGGAGCCCCGATGAGTCATAATCATTCCGCTCTGGTGTGGGATGATCTCCGATAATCTTTTAGGCTTTATATGAGTTGTTGTCGAGACCCGAAGCTGGGAATATGCCGTCACTTCATTTTTGTTTTGACGATGTCGTGTCATTTCTTTGCTGAAGTAGGGTAGACATTTGTAGGACCTCTATGCTGTATGTATTGCAGTTGAAGTCCGGAGCTCGGAATATACCATTGCTCCAATTTCATTTGATAGTCGCGTCAGCATCCTGCTGAAATGAAAGTGAACGCTGTGATAGTCTCTTGGTTGTATATGAACCGTCAAGACTTGGAACTAGGATTTTACCGTGACTCCATTTCTATTTGACCCTTGGGTCTTTGATGACGTTGCGTCTACATCCTGCTGGCATTAGAAGCACGTCGAGTTGGAGTTAGGATTTTGTCGTCACTCCTTTTTGATGTGACTCCTTGGAGCCTTTATTGGCGTCGCATCTGCACCGAGAAAGAACGTCGAGCTGGAGCTGGGATTTTGCCATTACTCCTTTTTTGTTTGACCCTTGGGTCTTTGATGACGTTGTGTCTACATCTTGCTGACATGAGAAGCACGTCGAGCTGGAGTTGGGATTTTGCCGTCACTCCATTTTTGTTTGTTGACGTTGCGTCTGCACCGAGAAGGATTGTCGAGTTGGAGCTGGGATTTTGCCATTACTCCATTTTGATGTGGCTCCTTAGAGCTTTGCTAACGTCACGTCTGCACCCTGTTGGGATGAGAAGAGCGCCGAGCTGATCTTTATGCTGTAAATGTTGCCATCAAGATCTAGCTCTCTTTTTTACGGAGCCTGATAGGAAAATATGGTTCCCTTTCTTTCATTTGTGCCCATGGATCGTATACAAGAGTCAATATGGATATACTTGCAAGGCAGGGGAAATTTTATTTTATTTTATTTTATTGCCGCAATACTCTATCTTTTCAGCTTTCCATATCGCAAAAGTCGCGATTGCCCAATCATTTCGGCTATTTTTCGCGGTGCCCAATCATTTCGGGTATATTTTCTTTAAATTTTTACTTGCTGCTTTTCATTGCGAGTTGCCCAAACATTTCGGCTGTTTTGAGATGCATATTTTTTGCTCGCTGGTTTTTATTGCGAGTTGCCCCATCATTTCAGCTATTTCATATTCAGTTTTTTGCTAGTCGCTGTTGTTTCTATTGCAAGTTTGGAATCTGATACCAATCTTGGCATCAGCGTCGCTATGACTGGAATATTGTCAGAAGCGAATCTTCATTTGCCGTGAAAGGACTTAGAGTTTGACACCTGTTTAGGCATCAGTATCGCTATACTGGGATATTGCCATGAGCGAATCATCATTTGCCTTTGTTGATTTGAACAAAAGTGGCTTAGCAAACAGGGTTAGGATCCTGTCGACTAAAGCTTTTTAACTTTATGAGCCGTAAGGGTCTCATAAAGGTATTTCTCTCTACGAGTCGTGAGGATCTCGTAGTTGTATTTTCTCTTTAAAAATCGTGGCGATTTCCAAGTGATATTTCTCTTGTAAGTCGTAAGGATCTTCCAAGAGCGTTTTCTCCTTATAATTCGAGAGGACTTATAAGTGTCGTTCACCATATGGGAACATTTCTCGCCATTGGTGGAACTTGATGGGGAAATGTTTATTTGTGCCCGTGGATTGTATACAAGGGTCAATATTGGACCGCCTGCAGGGCAACTTGGGGGATATAACGGCTTAAGAACAGGTTCGGATCCGTGTAGTTTAAGGCTTTTGAATCTTATAAGTCGTGAGGGTCTCATAAGGGGAATTCTCCTTATGAGTCGTGAGGATCCCGTAAGTGTAATTTCTCCTTAGGAATCGTAAGGACTCCTAAGTGTGTTGCTCCTTTGTGAGTTGTAAGGATCTCACGCAGGTATTTTCTCCTCACAAGATCGAGAGGACTTTGCGAGTGCATATGAAATATTTTATCTTACGAGTTTGCGCCCTTTCCGGGTTTCACAAACTCGCTGGCATTCCTGTTGTTTTTACTCACGGCGCCCTTTCGGGTTTTCATCCGTGCCCATTTTGCTTGTGAACATACCGTTTTTTTTGCGAAACTCTCGGAAGTAGCTTCGTCGCAGGTGACCCATCTGTTTGCCGGTGGAATTTGGAGGTGGCTTCATTACTGGAGTAGCTGTGTAGCCGATAGGACTTGAGTTGCAATCTTTCTTGCTAAGGCTTCGATTGCAATATAGATCCTAAGGGAATGTATCGCCGTATTTGGGACGATGCATTAGTTTAGGGCCGTTTCGGTCCTATATCGCCATGTTCGAGGCGAAATTTTAGTTTAGGGACATCCCGGTCCTGTATTGCCATGTTTGAGGCGATTAATTAGTTTAAGGAATTTTCGGTCCAGTATCGCCGTTTTTTAGACGAAGTTTTAGTTTAAGGAACTCTCGGTCCGTTGTTAGTTTAGGGACTTCTCAGTCCATACCGCCATGTTTGAGGCAGCTAATTAGTTTAAGGACATCTCGGTCCTATATTTCCATATTTGAGGCGAGGTTCTAGTTTAGGGACATCTCGGTCCGTTATCGCCATGTTTAAGGCGAATTTTTAGTTTAAGGACACATCGGTCCGGTGTTGCCATGTATGCGGCAAATTTTTAGTTTAAGGACATTTCGGTCCGGTGTCGCCATGTTTGAGGCAACGGAGCTTCTTTGTATACTACTCTCAGAGTTTTTGACCCAGGAAGATAGCGAGCGGACACGAGCGTCGTCATCTGCTATTGACCTAGGTCATGACTCGTTAGGCGTAGTATTTTTTAAGGAATCGGCCGTTTATTGGCCGGAAGGATCTTTCGCCATGCATATCCATGAACAGGTAGGCTCCACTTTGGAAGACTTTGTCTATGATGTATGTGCCTTCATATTCTGGCTCGAGTGTCCTCCATTTTGCATGATTAGGGATCATCGGTCTTTTGACGACTAGCACGAAGTCGCCTTGGCAGAATGTTCTCGGTCTAGTCAGTCTTTCGTATGACCGTGTCATCCTTTCTTTATAAGTCTTCAGGTTTTGCTGTGTTATAAGGCAAGTTTCGTCGAAGGCAATTTCCTCAGGGATTTTTTCTTTCCCTTTGTCTTTTTTGTTCGAACCCTTATTTGTAGGTCCGAGGTTCTTTTCAGGAAACATGCGGTTACGCAGCTGAATGTTCTCAGAGTTCTTCTTCCCCTCTTCTTTTTCGGAGGTGGAGTCTTTGAAGAGAGGGCTAAGGGTCATTTCGTCTTCAGAATCGCTCCCGAAGGTAAGAACTTGGGGTTTTTTCCTTTCCGGATTGGTATCAACCATATGACAGTTGCTAGTCGTTTTTTCACGCGTACTTGTCGCACCTTTTTGCTATCGATGAGTTTCGCACTTCATCCTCTTGAAGTGTTTTTGATGAGCAACATATCTCTGCCAACACTTCTCGAAGGCACTGCACTCTTCAGTGGGATGGGTAACCCTCCAATGATATAGGCAGTAGTTTGAAAGTGAATCCTCTCCGTCGAGGCATATGACCCCGGGAGTGTTTCCTACAAGAGTTGGCAGCTTCATTTCCATTGACAGGGTTTTGGTGAACCGCTTCTGTGCCTTGATCCTGCTCTTATTTGTCGCAGGTATGCCTTGGTTTGGGTGGAGTACTTTACGACTCCACCTTACCGCAACTTCTTCATCCTGACGCTGACGCTTAGCTTTTTCGTATATAGCTGTTTCGCGTTCTCGGTTAGCTTTGCTTTTTCGAAAGGCTTCGTATAACAGCCTATCCATCGGGTCTTCTGGCAGTCCGGCGATTTTAGCGCCGATTCTGCCCTCAGTTTCTCTGCGTTGTTTTCTGACGCTAAGGGAGTTTCTTCGTCATTTAACAACGAATGGGAGACCATGTAGCAACTTGCTACATAGTCTTCGGTTTCTTCTGATTAGTCATTTTCCTCATCGTTGTCACTATCTTCGTTCTCAAGAATATGCTTGAGGAACTCTTCGAGGGTGACCGGTGTCCGCGCTTTCTGATTGTACTCCTCCAGCGCGTCGATGTACTTTTGTAGATTTGTGCGCTTGTCATCATACTCGGCAAGCTGCACAGGCTTCTTAGTCTTCTTCTATTTCTTCGAAGCCTTTGAAAGCTTGACTTGGGGATTTTGCCCTATGTCAACAACTTTCAGTATGGGACGCGGTTTCAGCATCCTTTCGATAATTTCATGTTCAAGTGGTCTTTTCCACCTAACTGCCGGACATGCATGTAGATCTTTCAGCATTCTTTTGGTTTTAGCTGAAAGAACGACTTCCCATGGAGCTTCTTCCACGAGCGAGCATGATGCCCCCGGTGCATCCACCTTTTTGGGAGTGTGCTTCTGTAGTGGGTTCATCCTCCAGTTCTCAGAAAGCGCGAACTTCCCATGTTGATATTAATCCTCGACCCGGTTCTTAAAGACGTAGCAATCCTCAATTGGGTGGTTCACCATTCTGTGATAGGAGAAATAGTTGGGGTTGTTGACGTCGCAGGGTTGCGGTGGACGCCGTGGGTCTGACAATGTGAAGAGTTTGTTACGCATTGCCAACTCAAATAGCCTCCTCGTTTTATCGCTGGGAAACGAGTAAGCGCGTCCTAGCCTTTCTTCCAGGTATAGGCATGGACGTGCATTGTTTTGGCGAACAGCCGGTTTTAGGTCGCTCGGTTGTTGTTGAGTGTTAGCGACGAAGGCCGCTTTCCCTTTAACCTTGGCATTTCGAGAGTCCATATTTGAAGAGGAAAGCCCGTGGCCCATCTGGTCCATTTAGGCCAGTTTATCGATCAGAGCCTGGAAGATTGTTGGTTTGAAGAACGTCATGAACTGGGACACGGTCATTTGAGGATATAGGGTCCCGATGAACATACCCAGTACAGAGGATTCTTCGATGCGCTGTTCGCACTTTGACCATAGGTTCTGCCACTGGATCGCGTATTGGACCCAGGTTTCTCCCGGCTTTACCCTGACATTGATTAATATCGTGAACAGGGTGCGCTCACTTGCGCTGGCGAACCGTTGTGTGAACAGAAGTTTCATTTCTGTGGATATTCTCACGGCGTCATTTGGGAGTTCCGAGTACCATTCAAAGGCTATCTCTGACAGGCTGCCAACGAACTGGCAAAGCAACAGTTTGTCGTCGCCTCCAGTGCTGCCACATAGAGCTCTGAATTGCACGACGTGCTGGTGTGAGTTGCATGTCCCCTTGTACACATGGAACTTGGGGATCGTATATCCCGGCGGGTATTTAATTTGGTCATACCGGTCTGGATACGGTCGTCCAGTTCTGATAGTTTGGTCGGCCGCTTCATTCGCTTGATGAGCTTGTATTTGTTGAGCGATGTAATCATCAAGAGCAGCCTTGGTGATCGTTTCCTCCCGGGCCACTGATAGAGCCAGAAGAGGGTTTGATGTTTCCCCTCTGTCATCCTCGATGATTATTGGTGGATCCTCGGCTGGGGTTTCTGGCTGAATCATCATTCCAACCATATCCTGGAATAAAAGCGCCATCTGCTTCATGTTGGCGGCTTGCACAACAGCTTCTTTGTCTTTTCTTTCAAGCACCCTTCGCAGGAACTCTGTATTGGTCTCCAGCTCTTGGCGTTGTTTAGATGCTGGTTCCGGACTTTCTTTCTGTCCGGTGAGTGCCGACATTTTGGTCAGCATCTCTTGAAGCTTTTGTTGTTGCTTCTGAGCTTTTGTTAGCGACTGAGTTTGCGATCGATGAGCCACAGAATCACGACTTTCCTCTTTCCCGGAAGCTATGTAAATCGTGTGTACGATCATGCCCCCGACTTGGGGCTTTGGGTTCATCGCCTTTGGAATTTGCCGCAGGCGGTGGGATTTTCTCCGGCCTCTTCCTTTTATGGGAGGTCGAAGTTGAAGGAGCCGTTGTAACAGGAACCCGTGTGGAAGAAGTCCCTCGCTGTATGGTGGAGGGATGGTCTCTCTCTTGCTAAGCCTTTGATTTCTTCGGTCGACGAGAGTAGTTTTTGTTGATCACAGAGTCCTGGACTTTCCACCAGACCCTGTGAATTTGCGAGGGGAGCCGCTGATGGGGCTGCTCCAGCTTTGCCTGCACTATGGTTTCTGCAGGCGAAGGCGATTTCTTTAGCACCGCCGTTGGAGAGTTCTTTCGCACCCTCCTAAGCAGATCAAAGTTGTTCCCGGTTGGAACAGCAGCATCAACTTCCACCATTGGAGCTGGCGGAATAAGTCCAGAGGGGGTGTGGCCCCAGTATTTCTCACCCGGCGCCAGTGGCGGCATCGAGCATATCTTGCAGAGGGGACCGCCTCGGTTTTGGAAGCGGCTTCTTCATGTCCCTGGCTTGGCGAGAGACCGTTGCTAGTGTCGGCCTATTGAAGACCGACGTCCTTGGTAGGGTTTGCGGAGGAACGGCCAATCTTCCGAAAACCGGTATTCTGGTAGGGAAGTACTTTTGACGACTTCACATGTAGGAGGAGTTGGGAGGGCTATCCGTTTTGGGGCAGCCCCTTCAGGTATGACGAGCCTCTTTGTGAGCTCGTTTTGGTTATGACTCGGCCTGTTGAAGACTGAGACGTCTGAGCTTCGGCTCAGCCTATTGAAGACTGAGGCATCGGATTTGGACGGCCTTCTTAAGAGTTTCGTCTTGCGGCGCTGGGGCGCTGAAACTCGTTGGCGCTCATGTGTGTTTCACGTGAGGCGCTATATTTTAGGAGATTTAATCTCTGTTGATATTTTTTAAAGAACTTAAATATCTACTGATGGTATTTTGACCATTAACGATCACCAAGATCACTATTTTGAGGATCTGGGATCAGATTCTTTAAGAACTAAGTTCTTGATTTGTGAGGAACTAAGTTCTTGGAGTATTATGGACTCCGTCTTCTTTTTTTTCAACATTGTTCTTCCCTGAATCTTTAATTCTCAAGAACAAAATCTTCCTGATTAGAATTAAATTCTCAACTTATGGGAGACTTGTCTTGAGGATCTCAGATCCAGAGAAAAAACTAAGTTCTTTGAGAAGGGTTAAACCCTTACATATGTTAGGTAAAAGAGATATTTTGATCTCGATATTTTCTTTACCTAAGGTTTTGAGAATGGAGGCGGTCTTCTTTATTGAGAATTAAATTCTCTGTTGTTTTGAGAGTTTTCTGTTTTTTACAAAATCTTATGGGGTGGTCTCTTCCTTATTTGGAACGAGGGATCATTGGTCATTGAGACCTACCACCTCTCTGACGACGTTGAGGGATTACAACGCCATATATCGAAAGTGTGGAGGGATGTACCCTTTGAACCATATCTCACTCATTAAGGGGAAGAACATGATGGAGCTTAAACTCCTAACTGCTGAAAAAGGCTTTTTTGCGTTCGCGCAAGTGCGTCGCACGTGTTGGGCGCACATGCGTCGCACCGTTGCGCACGTGGAGGGCACACATGCGTCGCACGTGGCGGGCACACGTGTGTCGCACGCGACTCTTGCACATATGTGCATCATGGGGGGCAGCTAAAGGCCCTAGCTTGGAGAACTAAGCTCCTTTGAGGATTGAATCCTTGCACGGCGGGCGCACGTGCGTTGCACATGTTCCGCACGTGGCGGACGCACGTGCGTTGCACGTGGCGCACATGGCGCGTGCGCATATGCGCATTATGGAGGCAACTAAGGCCCTAACTTGGAGAACTTAGCTCCTTTGAGTATTGAATTCTCGCGCGTAGTATGCACGTGGCGGACGCACATGCATTGCACGTAGCGCACATGGCGCTTGCACATATGCGCATATAGGGTAGCTAAGGCCCTAATTTAGAGAACTAAGCTCCTTTGAGGATTGAATCCTATTTTTTCTAAAAGGTATCCCCTCTTATTTATATGGGAGTGGTAGAAAAAGGATCTCTCTTTTTCCCGATGTGGGACTAAAAATATATCCCCCGTGTGGTAGAACATTACTTAGACTATACGTGTATAGCACATTTGCTCATAACTTTTGATTCCGGAAGAATTATGAGGCCCGTAATATATCAAATCGAAAGATTTTTTGAGACGCTTTCGATGCCATCATAATTTACTTGATTCTCATTCGGGAGTTTGGCAAAATACAGCATGGAAAATACTGGTTTGCATTTTCTTAAGCGTATTGCTACTATTTGATACCTTAAGCTCTTTTGCGCAGAAACTTTTGGCAGGAACAGGGATCCTAATTTCCAGCAGCCGCGGACAAAACTGCCGTTGATTACCCTTCACTCCAAAACAAGGGAATCTCCGATTAACGGGTCGAGCAAATCATGCGAACTCAATATGAAACGTTTTTGTTTGGAAAATATGCATGCGGGTGTGTTTATTTCATTTTTGAACTTCTATTCATGTATTTAAGTTTTATTTTCGTTTATTATTATGTTTATTTAATATTATTATTATATATATTTATTTATTTATTTATTTATTATTTTATATGTTATTTTATATTTTTTAAATATTTTTTTGATTGGGAGGGAAAAATTCCCCAAAGGCCCGAGGACTCCCCTAGGTCCTCGACGGCCCGGGGACTGAAAAAATCACATGAATATTAAAATCCTTTCACGTACCAAATAATAAAAACACTATAACCAATAATTAGTTTGCTTATCTTGATTTTCTTTTTCATGCTCTTTTTGAATTCATATAATTTTTCATTTCTTTCTTTTTCATCATCTTTTTTCTCGCAAACTT
Source organism: Agapanthus africanus (assembly GCA_030015575.1). NCBI lineage: Eukaryota > Viridiplantae > Streptophyta > Magnoliopsida > Asparagales > Amaryllidaceae > Agapanthus > Agapanthus africanus. Next base: position 719,143,724 of record CM057337.1, read on the forward strand.
GTTTCGTCTCACCGGTACATTGCAGCCATGTATGGGGTAACAAACTTTATATATATAAGACATTTTGTTCCTATATTTTCTTATACTTTGAAAAGGATTAAACGAAAATATATTTGCTTTTTAAAAAAAATCTTTGATAATTAAATTATTTTGTTTTAGTTAAAAAGTAGAGATAAAATAACCTATTCATACATAATTTCGAATACATTAGTACAGTACCTTTGTAAATTAGTCCATTTCAAAAATCATTTAAGATGTATATAATACATTATCAATTATGTTTCTTCTTTTAATTGAGAAATTACTATAAACAGTTTATTTACCAAGGCATGATTATAAACATTAATAAAAAGTTAAACAGATCAATTCTTCATCATGGTATAATGTATGCTATCCATAAGCCCGGTGAATGGAAATTGGTACAAGCACTTCGCTTCTGTGACACAGACGAATAAAATCTCGCGTTAATAAGAGACTCCGAAAGTTGCTCATATATTTTAAATTTATATCCGGTCACTCTGGCGGAAGAGGGAGATTTTCCAGTGGTTTTCGAGAAAACACACGCGTCGTTAAAAGATTTTGTGAACACAGGAGATTTACTAAAATACCACATAAACGAAGATCATTAAAGAGATAAATTGGTTTTAAGAAATATACCGAAAAATTTTCGAAAACTTATCAGATGAGTAAATTATAGGTTTTCTTATTATATTTTATTACACTAATATTTTAAAAAAAATTGTTATGGGTTTCATTAATATATATAATCATATTCACACGAAAGGTAAAGTTTTCGGTGATCTTTCGACCGTTGGGCGAGAATTATTTTACATGATAATGAACTCATGTTCAAGGTCGGTATGGTCAGATTTTCAGAAGGTATGTAGCTTTATAATTTTAATTAAGTTGTTTTGGTTATAATTATCGAAATTAAATTTTTTCGGCAGATATAGAAGTTGATAAAAGATTTTCAGTATTTTAGGAGATTTGTTATAAAACGATTCGGAAATAATGAGTTAAATCAAGAAATTATGGATTTTGTCGAAAAACTTTGCTCAGAAAAGTTGCACCGATAAAATATTATATAAATTTGCAAATTTCTTAAAGTAATCAAAAATATATATAAATCTTGAGTATTATATATTTAGTGTTTGTTTAAATCTTTTACTTTCTATATTTAAAAATTGAAATTTTGATACCGACAAGTCAAAGATACACGTATATTTTATAGTTAGAATACCTGAGAAGATAATTGAAGTGCAGCATTGATACAAGTAATTTATTTCTGAACATGCATTAAATCATGTTGTGAATATCTTGCTCTTTTTAGAGCATAGATTTTTGGAGTTATTTTTTTATGGTTAATAATTACTCATCCTATCTTTTGCCTTATACACTATTATAGATTAACCAAATTATCTGCCACAAAAAGGGAAAAAATACATGATGATCATAATCATGCATCATGTATTTTTTTTTAAATTGATTTTTAGGTAGTATTATTTTTAATTTGAGAAGTTTAGATTAACAGCGCATGCATAATTAAACTTATTATAAATAACATGATATTATCATATCATTTTTTAATTAACTTCACTCGCATATAGATTGATGAATCCTTCCTTACAAGTTCTACAAGTTTTATAATGTTTAGCCATGGGATTTTTATGGGTTGAATTCTTTGTAGTTGGTTTTTAAAATGATCCACTAGTAGTGGTGAGTGCTAGTATGGTTTACTTAGTGACTACACCCTATTTTGGGAAGTAGAAGGTATTTTGGTGTAAAAAATTAGATTTTTAAGGTTTTGGAAATTTCAAGTTTTTAGCTAAATTCATTCAGAAAAATCCTTCTTCAGGCGTCTGCTTATTTGAGCTTCAGACGTCTGCCCCGTATACGTTTTTAATATTTTTCCTTCTTCATGGCCTTCAAAGCTTCAAACATATTTCGATGATCTGTGAATCGTTGATGTTGATCTTCAAACGACTCCTTTTGATTTAGATGTCTGAGAGCCCTTCTTCAGACGTCTGTTTTACTCTCTGTGTATCAATAACCCCTTAGCCAAAAGTCTGCCCTGAGAGCTGCAATATACCATAATGGAGTTTCCTTGCATATTTATGACTACTTTGATTATGGGGACCATTGCGGGGACTTCCAAGACGGCAAGAAAAGACGAGACGGTTGCCGCCTTCGACTAGAGCGAGACGCGTTTCAGTAAGTAAATTTATATCTACAGGGGAAATCAAATGGATGACGTATAACACCCTCGAACAATTCTAGGGAACACTTAGTATAGAAAACGTATATACGGAATCCGGATACAGAGAGAGAATTAGTCTAAAGTTCGTAGATTGTGTAATTAGTGTATAATTCATAACTAGCAGGCTATATGGATGTATGATTATTGTGTGTGTCGTACGCGACTACATGTCCATACTAATATTGTTGGATGATTGTTCATCGTACGATAGATATTCCGTACTTAATGTGCTGAAAATAGATTGCCGAATGCGGATTATGATTATTTGATTCGTAGAGTCTTGATATTTAATCCTGATTGAGATATTATGATGATACTTGATTATACTATTTGTAAAACTAACGATTTGTTTCCAATTTTAAACACTAATACCGAGGATTTGCTGCTTATTTCAAATGAATATCTATATTAAAAACATTACAGCCACCTCCTTTCCAAACAATGTTTCGTTCTATTTAAACTGCATAATCGTATATATATAACGTTTATTATACTTGTTATACGCTCACGTTCGTTTATTTTGTTAAGTTACGCTACGCTTATAGTATTCATTTATACACGCTTCGCATATTTAGTTTACGATATCACGCTTGTATGAACACACTTTATAGAACACTGCATAATTACCAATGATTGCCATGTTGCACGATCACAGACTCACATGCTACACAAACACATTATTGGTACTGCCGTGACACTGTAGAATTGTCATACTCGATAGTGTTTTAATTATACCGATATTATTATATGAATGTGATCGATTGATATATCTGCGTAATTAATCGTCAACTGAAGGATGATGCATTGTTGACGATTATGATATTGATGTCTCCAATAGAAAATTGAAAGCTATTCTCGTATGAATACACTTGATAGAACACTTGCACATCTAATAATGATTGCCATGTTGCACGATCAAAGACGCGTATCCTGCACTACACATCATTAGTATTGCCATGACACACTATAAACTGCCATGCTTATTCATGTTCTAGTTATTCATTCATGTATGCATGACAATTGATGATATTGATATTGATATACGAATACCATTACCATGCATATTCGGATATAATTGTTGCCAATTGTAGCAAAGATGATTATGGACTTTGTCCTTATGGACTTGATGTTTTCCATGAATTTCGAGAAAACGCAATATGATTTTAAAACTTGATTATGTTTGCAAAAGCGTGGTTTTCTATTGATATCATGATTTGGACATCCACCATGACTTTTGTATTTATGATTGTGATATCCGATATCGAGGCAGGGATAGCCGATTGAGGATACATTGTGGATCCGGATCGGTACACAGGGGGCAAGATACCGTATAGAAAGATGGTTTGCTAGCGAGGTGACACGTACCGGTGATGGCATTCGGCACGGAGGATTCTGACCGGTGTGGGATCATGGACGGTGGATTTAGCCGGAGATTCCATTGACAGAAGACTTATCCAAGGGACAGCGCCTAAGGAAACATCTGAAATTTACGAGTAGATAATTGGCACGGTTTTCTGATGATTTTATTAGTGATGTGTTTCCATTTGCGCGATCTGATTTTGATGCGTTTTATTTGATGTCATGATATATGTGACAGATCGATATGGATGCCCTGCACAAATTGAGATCATTTAAACTATAATGTAGCCGAACAAGACTAATCCTAAAAATAGTACCTAAAATGCTATTTTCATTTATCAATGTATATTAAAGGGGTTTTCAAAGGAGCTATAGCCTCCTTATTTTCCACATGGCTATGATGACACAAGAAACCTTCAAAAGAAATTCTTTATATCTTTTTCAAAAGGCGTGACGTATACTTCAAACAAATTGCATATATTGCTTATTAAATCAACGTCCGCTACTTGTGCCTGATATATATCATATGCTATTTTGAAACGATTTACATACATTTTCGGCTATTTTATAGGCTTACTTAGATGCATGCCATATATGAGATGATTATACGATCCTTTGGGATGCAGTGCTTATGCATTATACAAATATTAATACAAGATATGGTAATACTATATCTTGTGGCTTAGGTAGATCGTTATGTATTCGATTTCTACCTTGTGATATCTTTTTACTCACGCGTTGACAACTCACCCCCGTTGTGCCTTAGTTTCTTACAAGATTGACCGCTCAGATCGTAGCGGCTTGCTGGCACATCTTCTTTGATTGCTTTTGATAGGTGGGTTACACGGTTGTATTGTAACCGCCTCTTGTACGTGTATTTTTATTCTTGGATCTAGTTAACTCCATCAACCACTTGTATATTTGTATAATCCACGACTTAGAGACGAGACCTAGATATGTATTGTTTTTGGGTGCCGGACTCGTTTGGAGTCGACTTAAGTTACATATCTTTTGTTTACTGCTGTGATTCTTCACCGTGGGCGTCGTATATATATTTGTGTGGATTGTATCTCTGCCATTGGGCGTGAGCTAGCTCTCGATTGGAGATATATATATATAATTGTGCTTGTTTTATTCAAAATTTACAAAGGAGGTGTCCGATTTTTAAACGACGAACATGTTTTAAATCAAACTTTACTTATACTTTAAAAACAATCTCGATTTCAATGTATAAAACCCTATTTCAAAACTACACCTCCAATATTTTCTTAAATGGTTTAGATTCCCGGTTTTTCGCTTACTTGGATTACGGTGGGGTCCTATAGACGTCACAAGATTCAAGTGTCGGTCATGTGCTATTTCCGGGTTGTAACAGAAAGGTTGGATCTGTCGACGTTATTAAGCGAGAGGAAATGCTGGGCAGCAGCTGAGATCATAAAGGCAAAGGTCTGTTTCTGGTGTTACATTAGGCAAAACAATTGTTTTATAATTAAATGTTGGATTTCCTGATATTCAGTTTAAAAGTTTTAGGGGATCGTTACATTAGGGTGTTCTACGGGCAAAAGTCTGTTCAGTTTAAAATATATATTAAAAAATAAAAATGGGAGAAAAAACTCATGCCTCTTGATCATTTAATTAACGAGTTTGGTCTATCCTTCCAAGGAGGTTCCTTCTTCATGATATTAAAACCTGATAACTTTCGTACGGGTTTGGACGATTGGCTTTGACTTACTCCCAAAGCCCCTACCAATCCCGGGAAACTCCAATGTGATCTGATTAAAATGGATGTGTTTTTTCTCGCGTGCGCGCGTTTGGTTGTCTATTTCTACATGAATTATCTTTTCTCTTCACTGTACTTATGGTTTAAGAAATGACTAGAAAAAAACAATACATTACCTCAAAATACATTTTCAGTAATTGAAACAATTAACTCCAATCCACCGTGATGTTGGATATCGCTATTTTTAACTTCTTTAGGTGCAATACCATTTTTAACTGCATTTTTTAAGTACAGAATGATGCATATGAAAAGGAAAAGGGACAAGAACTTGAACGTGTCACTGCTTAAGCCATCCCGACACATGATCTTGAGTTTTTTTTGGAGTTCAATAAATTATTGTGTGTATTTTTATATGCCCTTATACTAGTTTGGATGATCGCATACCATGCTTTTGCATTTACTAACCTTGCTGGCCAAGCTTGAATCACAATCTTGTGCCACTTACATGACTTTTTGGCATTATGCTTCCTGTAATCTAATGGTATATATATTCAATTTTGCTCTTCGTTATATGTATGCCTTAGATTGGAACATAGCTCGATATAACAAATATTTCAACTTTTCCTCTTCTTTTGGACTTCTCGGTAATATATGAGAATTTTGACGATGACGAACTGGTCATCTAGGACTATGACAATCCCCTCTTTAGTCATAATTTTCGAAACCATAAATTTGGCACTTATTTGAAAAGGGACGACATCAAGACAACCTTTGTTAGGTTGTTATTGGAGCTTTACTTTACAGCGAGTCCCATTTAAATGGGAAAAGGTTTAGATGAAATTGCTATCAGGTCTCATGACAATAAAGGATTGCACATTCCATAAGAATGACAAGCAACACATTGATAAACACAAACAAAAGTTAAAAGGAAAAATAAACCTATATAAATATTGTTGGTTTAACCAGCCTTACATACTGCACTCTATAAAAGTATGCCCGATCTTTGTTAACTTAACTACTTCTGGCTGAAAATCATAACCCTGAAATAGTATGTATAATGCAAAAGATTAGTATCAAACCATGTGAAAGTAGACAGTCTTCAACCCTATTGGTTGAGGCTGCATTTAAAAAGAAAGACATTATAAGAGAATTTGTAAGCTTCTCCATGAGATTTGATTATAATTTATGGTTATAACAAGGCATAAGGTTTATATTTCTGTTACTTCTCCATGAGAATTTCAATTATCATTCATCACGGAGCTACTTAAGATAGTTAACTTGTACTTTTGCGATGAGCATATTATAGCTCATTGCTTTTTACAAATTAATAAGTGAGCAAACTTGAGTATTTGTTATGTATCGGACCATAGGGAACTAGAATAAGAATACTAGCAAAGAAACAAAGTCCGATAGGTATCAAATATCCAAATTTAATCTCAAAGAGAAGAGGTCAGTAGGAAAAAAGGGAATGGTCGATGGAATGGGATAAGGAAGGCTACATTGTTTCAGTTATAGCATTCTCACTAGAGATGAAATATTAAAACTTTTCAGCTTTTCTCAAAAGAAGATAAATTACGGGGTACATTTATCATCTAAATAAGATAACTTAGTGATGAAATATAGCATGAGAATTATGTGTAGCACATATATAAATACTACTTTTACTGAAAATTGAAATTACAGTTAGCATTAAAAATATGTTGCTTATATGCATGATATCGACCATAACAAAATGAGGTATAGATATGGAAATGTGCATGACAATATGACACTTGTACATAAAGATATAACATTAGTTATGAAAGAACTGCGCCACTTCTTACAAAGATTAAGATACTATAAATGAGGTGTTAAAACGTAGATTTGTTTGAATTTAACCCACAGATGTACAAAAGAAACATAGACACCTTAGAATTCATCTTAAAGTTACTCATCAATATCAAGGAATTGGTTATTAATCAAGATCCGATGATACTGCGAGAAAAGGAAAGGGTGTTGTCACTCTTACTCCATCCTTTCAAGAGTCCATCTACCATGTTGTACTCCTCTCTTCTGTGTCCTCCTTTCAATTTAAGGTTTTGGTTCCTTATTCTTGTGATTAAATTGTTCATTTTCCATTTCATTGTTCTTCACTTCATACAAAGACCCAAAGTATGATATATTATATGCTGCCCAAATGGAGTAATTTGCTAAAATTGTTTACATTTCCTATCCAATAGATCAAGGTCCGATCCAATTTACAGCCCTATTACATATTCATTTTCGCCAACCTTTCAGGCCTTGATTTTGACACATGAGAAAATAGAGAAAATTGATGATGTATTTTGACAAAAATGACAACATGAATGATATAAAATAAATCTAAAGGCTGTTGGCCTTAAAAGCCTTTGTTTATACAGACTGCTTAGTCTATTTGTCACTACTCATATTTAGTAAACTGCAACTGAAAAATGCTAATTAGAAACCAACACCCCATCTTTTAATTCTTTTGTTTCTATAGATGCTTATTTTGCATTGTGAAGCCAACATTGTGTTAGCTATTCCGTTAATATTCGAATTTATTTTCATGGTCATATTTTTGTATTAACATATTCAACCTTTATTTGTTCTATTGCTTGGCGTTTTCTAAATAATTAGCATACATGCTAGAAACTAGATGCTGATCAATATCCAATTTTGTATTCAAGGTTGTGTCATATTCTTTTCAACTTAAGTTTTGGTTCTAACTTTTAAATTTCACAACACAAACATATTCTTCCAACTACCAATCCGCCTCCCTTCCAAATTGTTTTTCATGAAACTAAAAGATGAGTAAAGAAGTCGGAAGAAACTAAGTTGTTTAAACAAATCTACTGTCATACTGCATCAGGCAAAACCATCACGATTGGCATCAATCTCATCGTACCAACAGTCAAAATGGATGGCCGATCTTAAACCATATGGAGCTAATTGATTATGGGACAGCTAGTATAAGCTCATGCACCAAAGAGTGGCCATCAAATTTTCTAGTAGACTTCTTAGAAGTCAAAAGAAGTTGGTTCAGCAGGGAGACTATAAGAAACAACATAATGTCATAGAAACCTACAATAAACATCTCCCATGAACATGAATAACTACCATAATTTTTACCCCTCGCGTCATTTTACAAGGAAATGAAAGGGACCTTTGAAACCACAAGGAAACTGCCGGATTTTCTATATGTGCATACAACAACAAAACTATTTAAAAAATAAGTAGCTGATAAAATGTAACATGCTAAGAAAGTAAGTAAATATAACTAAGAAGAAAAGCAAATCGTACCTTCATTAGCTTACCGAAGAATGCATGGTGAATCAAGTTGGTCTTGATTATTCCTTTCAAATCTTCGAATTGAAGGTCAACAGGCTGACCAGGAATCATGAAACATGCATATGAATATATATTTTGAAACCAATCGATATATCACAAGCAAGATGCAGTTACCTAATCTTTTTGAATCTTCCTCCGCCGCTGGTCTTCTACCAGATTAACCATTGGTGCGTAAAGTTGGAATTCCAGAAAGGCGGTTTGGAGTGCCGAATGGAAATTCTCGACCTCGGCTAGAGTGATTCTACATCCCGGGCATTGTCTGATTTCTGCAACCAACTCGTTTAAAGCTCTTAGGGTTTGGTCGGTAGCGGAACCGTCGGGGAGCGGGCATGGTCCAAGATCCCAGGCCTTTTCTGCATCTGAGTAAGCTTAACAGTTCAAGAAAGAGAGGTCCGGCCTCGATGAGGCTTTCCCAAGTGCTTCTGCCAACGTCTTTACCCAGCTGATACTTTTTGAAGAAGAGCCTCTTCCAAGTATTCCTCTCTTCGCAAAGTCTGTTCTTGAGGCTAATGAGGTAGTGGAATTCTTCAGGGTCTATGTTGTATGATGGGGATGGGGACCGGGACACTGCCTCCTGAAGAAAAATACATGTGGTTGCTGCCCCCTTAAGAAATTTCGACAACGATGATGCTGCCGCCTCGACACCCAAGATCGAACACGGGATGCTCCTCCTTGTTTTTCTTTTCGAACTGCGGGGATCAACGCCGTTGTGGTCGACTCTTCTCCTTCATGGTTTCAAACGATCCATGTATCTAGCTCTTCGGAAACCAACGTCGCCGCCAAATCTACTACCCTTCGTATCTTCTCTCCTTTCCCCTTTCAATTATGCCGAACCCTAGAACATTCCGAACCCTAGAGAGTTTATGGATCGTTTTAATACATGATATGGGGCCTATTACTGGGAAGACAGAGGCAGAAAAAGATGAGGTAAATTGCCAAATCCCTGGCCCATCCCATCCTTCCCAAGGGAAAAAAAACTTTTCTCAAAACTGTTTACAAAACACATTAATCCAGAAAATCTTGAGTAAATTGTCAAAAAAAACTCCCAGAATGCTTGGGAGCTATCTAAAAACGCTTGGAAGCCCTGCTCATCCTCTATTTACTCACTCTTGTTCCAAACCAAGAAAAAAGAAATCTCTCTCAAACCCTAATCCTCATATTCTTGATCTCAATCATATCAATTCGTCAGGTTTAAACACTACATATCACATACGCCATCAAATAAACTTGATTAAACACTTTAATCTTGTTCATCCGGAAACCATGGGCAATGAATCCTAAAACCCACAAATCCGATCTTGAAATTCCAAACATTGAATCACAATCAGCCTCGTTCCAAAAACACCATCATTTCCTGCTCAAAACGAACCCGAAAACTGCCTGAGACCCCGGGGGATCTCGGGCACGACCCATGAGGCCCTGGGGGCATTGGCTAGGGCCCCCAACCCATGGCCACAAAATTATGGACATGAGTTGGCTGCTGGGACAACGAGCACACAGCCGCGTGCTTGCTGTCCTAGCGCCACACCCAAGACCATTTCGCGATGGTCTCGGGTGCGGGAGCCTATCCTAGACCCTAAGGACATCCCCGGGGCCGCTCCCGTGCATCCACGAAGATCCCAGTCCGAATCATGATACCCGAAATGTAACGTTTTGCAAGAAAAGTAATTGTTTTTTGATAGTTTTAAATACAGCGGGTTGATTTGAAAATTGGTTATGGAATTCTAATTGGCCACAAAACTATTTCTAAGTATTTGATTTGGCTCTGAAACCTTTTAGGTGGACTGGAGGCTAGGGTCGTGATGGTCATGGACCCAGCGGAATTGGAATACAAATTTTTTTCCTAAACATAACCCCAATCCACAAAGTAGGATCAACAAATACCAAGCAATAGCAAAACTATGTAACTAGAGAGCAAGTTAGATGGTTACAACCTTTGTAGCATCTTTATATGCTCTAACGGATGAACGAGGACTCGAGCCAGACTCTATCGAACTCACGGAAGTATCCTCTGGCCGACCGCCTCACCGTAGGTGATTCGCAGTGAACGTGGGTGCCCATAGCTCCATCTCCGTCATCGGGCGAAGAAACTCCACTTCGTCACTTGCTAGGTACTCATGGAGATGTGTGGAATATTGGGTACGTACTCTCCGGATTTTCGATTCCCTTGCTAACACTCAAGTTGTCATTGGAGATGAAAGAGCTTGAGCTTGTAGAGAGGAAGAAAAAGAAGATATGAGATGGCTAAAAAAATAAATTAGTTTAATTCATTTCTTTTATCATATGATATATGAGAATACCCTCCAATCCCCCCTCCCCGGTCTCTCCTTTGTGTTGTCACACATTGAGAGAGGGAGGGGTCCCACTCTTTATGTTAAACACAATATATTTGTATTTTTTACACACTCATACATGTATTAATACAACATACAAAAGAGTGAGACTAATACACACACGATATATATGTATATTAAATGAGATAAATATATGTATCACATACATATATTCATCATGTATCAAATACACGACCGGCCAACTATATCATCTTAGTGTCGAATACTGCAGAGATTATGTGTATCATATACACAACACTAAAAACCGTATCGTAAATATGGTTATCAAGTCAACACTTGACTTGATATTCCAACTTTTAGACCGGCTAGTATATCCGGACTTTCGATTAAATCAAACATTTAATCGAAAGATCCGTCGGTATCAAATACGCAAACCACATCATATTTTGCCCGGGCAGGCACCTTCGATGCGGGACCCTAAAAACCTATCAGTACGCTGGCAGTAGGTTATACAAAATCATATTCGATTGAATCTAAAACACTTTCAGATTAAATCCTCTATCGGGTTAATCCACAAGCTCGCTAGTGGCACTAGCTTTACGTGTCACGTCCCGCTTCCCAAAATACGAAATACGAAGGGTGACTAGGTCAACCATGCTCCTACGGTCAAAGAATAATCCCGCCGTAGTCACACTTCGGCTTCTAGCATTATATGGTATTCAGTAAATACGGCACTAGAGTAAAGGAAATCACAGTTCACGGCTTTATTATATTAAAGTACAGAGTTCAAGATACATTTACTTGAATAAAAGAAACAACTAACCAAAGAAGTCACAGTGTTCTTATAGCACGCAAAAGGCGATAGCGCTGATATCGCGGTCTAAACTTCTGCGATCTCGAAAGGTAAGTCCTGCTCCTGAGCCGGGTCCACTTCGTCCTCTGAGCATGCACACTCAGATCGTCAGGACGAAACATATAGCAATAAATATATAGCGTGTGTACTATGTTATTATAGTACCCCAGGTATTATCCGGTATACCCATTTATACCAGATAAGCATGGGGACCCACTGTAAAACAATGGGGAATCTTCGGAATACATTCCGAAAGAGGACGGATCTGTATTATAAATGGAATGATACCGCTCTTCAATACAGAGATACCTTTTAAGTGAACCGACACTACAGGAGCTTGAGAACTCCGTAGTTAAGCATGCTTGAGCCAGGGAAGTGACCCCTGGTCAGGTCCAGTTCGTCCCGAAGGACAAAACCGTGCGGCTTCGACCAAAGCGGACAATACTCACTGTATTGGGGGTGGGTCGTGACAGAATGATATCAGAGCGCCATATTTAGATTGAGATTACAGTATCCGATTAGGGCTTCACAATTTAAGTCGCCTATACGGTTTAGATTGTAAACTTGTTATCCTTGACTAGGATCCCTACAGTTTGTCAAGCTACATTTTTTACTCCATCCGCTAGAGTTTTGGATGACTTAGTAGAATTATGTGATTGTAACTTTGAACAGCAGCATAGTTACAAGGCTGCTCTGCTTGAGTGACTTGGAATTCTACATTTGATTTCCACTCGTTTGAGTTTCACCTCACCATATATTCTTGTTTCGTTGTCCATTCTATATCTTATTCTGATTGTTATATCTTGTATCTTATGTCGTCCTAAAATTTATTGTTTCAGGACCATGACTTCTAACAACTCTCCGTCCTCCTCCACTACCCAGAGTCAGACCGTCGAGATTTTGAGTGTACTGTAAGGCTTGACGGAGGCTCAGGAGCGAACAAACGATCTCTTAGCTGAAGGACTGGGAAGGCAAATGGCTCAAGCACCAGCGGGAGCCCCAAATCGTAGGGGAATCCCTGTTAAACGAAAAGGTGGGGTGCCGATGAAGCACTCATTTGTTACTCAGCAACAGAAGCAGCGGAGAGCCCAACGTTGTGGTTATAATATTTTGAAAATTATAAACATTATTTTATAATTTAAATATAAGTATTATAAGTTTTATGAAAATAATACCGAGTATGGATTTGGGTTTTTCCGAATTGAGATCCGTATGTATATTTATTTTGGGAATTGATAAATGTGAGATATTTTGAAAATGATAAGTATTGTGTATTTGGAAAATGATATGGATTTTTGTGATATTGGTTGTATTATGGAAGGAGCCATACCCCTCATCCTTACCCACACCCTCTCCTCCTCTCATTATTTATTTTCTTTTCCCTCTCTCCTCACAAATATCTCTTATCCTTCTCAAAAACATCCCAACTTCCCAAACTCAAAACCCAAACTAAAACCCATCTTCCTCCACCAAAAATCCAAGTTTTCATCATCTAAACCCATCAAGGCTTCAAGTGAAGCTACCACAACTTCAAAGATCTTCAAGTGGACATCTTTAGGCCTTGGATCTTCACTTTTCACCACTCCAATTGGTAAGAATCCTTCCTTACAAGTTTTATAATGTTTAGCCATGGGATTTTTATGGGTTGAATTCTTTGTAGTTGGTTTTTAAAATGATCCACTAGTAGTGGTGAGTGCTAGTATGGTTTACTTAGTGACCACATCCTATTTTGGGAAGTAGAGCGTATTTTGGTGTAAAAAATTGGATTTTTAAGGTTTTGGAAATTTCAAGATTTTAGCTAATTTCGTTTAGAAAAATCCTTCTTCAGGCGTCGGGTCATTTGAGCTTCAAACGTCTGCCTCGTATATGTTTTTAATATTTTTCCTTCTTCATGGCCCCAAAAGCTTCAAACGTCTGTCGATGATCTGTGAATCGTTGAAGTTGATCTTCAAACGTCTCCTTTTGATTTAGACATCTGAGAGCCCTTTTTCAAACGTCCGTTTTGCTCTCTGGGTATCAGTAACCCCTTAGCCAAACGTCTGCCCCTGAGAGTTGCAATATGCCCTAATGGAGTTTCTTTGCATATTTATGACTACTTTGGTTATGGGGACCATTGCGGAGACTTTCAAGACGGCGAGAAAAGACGAGACGGTTACCACCTTCGACTAGAGCGAGACGCGCTTCGGTGACTAGATTTATATCTACGGGGGAAATCGAGTGGATGACGTATAACACCCTCGAACAATTCTAGGAAACACTTAGAATAGAAAGCGCATATACGTAATCCGAGTACATGGAGATAATTAGTCTATAGTTCGTAGATTACGTAATTAGTGTATAATTCAAAACTAGCAAGCTATATAGATTTATGATTATTGTATGTGTCGTAAGCGACTACATGTCCGTACTAATATTGTTGGATGATTGTTGACATCGTACGATGGAGATTCCGTACTCGATGTGATGAAGATAGATTGCCGAGGTAACAAAAATATAAACCTTGTAACTTGATTATCGGCATAAATTATAATCAAATCTCATGGACAAACTTACAAATTCTCTCTTCATGTCTTTCTTTTTAAATGCAGCCCCAACAAGAGGATTGGAGGTCGTCTACTTTCACATGGTTTTGATACCGATCTCTTGCATTATACTATTTCATGGTTATGATTTACAGCCAGAAATAGTTGAGCTGACAAAGAACCGGGCATACATTTATGGGGGGTTCATAATAAAACTCTTAAATTAAAATTAGCGAAATAAGGTCAAAAAATTTAAAATTAGCAAAGTAGAGTGGTTTGGTGCCAGGTTAGCTTAGCCTGGACTTTTTTCGTCGCGATAATATGGTAAGACGGATTCTCAAAATCCGCCTTCTCACAGTTCTGTAGAAAGGCGGGTTTTGAGAATCCGCCTTTCCACGATAATGTGAGAAGGCGGTCACATTATTGAAATATGATTCTCATAAACGCCTTCTCATATTATTGTAGAAAGACGGATTCTCAAAACCCGCATGTCCACAAAACTGTTAGAAGACGGATTTTGAGAATCCGCTTTCCCATATCGGGACAAAAAAACCATGTAAACCTGGCACAAAATCACCATATTTTGCTAATTTTAAAAATTTCTACCCTATTTCACTAATTTTAATTTAAAAATGACTTATTTTGAAAAATATATCCTACTTTTATTGAGTGCGGTATGCGAGGCTGATTAAACAGACAATATTTAAATAGGTTTTTTCTCCTTTTAACCTTTGTTATATGCGTGTTTATAAATATGTTGCTTGTCGTTCCTATGGAATGTACAATCCTTTATTGTCACGAAACCTAATAGAAATTTTATCTAAACCTTTTCCCATTTAAATGGGATCCGCTGTAAAGTAAAGCTCTAATAACGACCTAACAAAGTTTTACGACAACCAGATTGTCGTCCTGATGTCATCCCTCTTCGAATAAGTGCCAAATTCATGGTTTCGAAAACTACGACTAGTGAGGGGATTGTCATAGTCCTAAATTAATTCTCATAGATTACTGAGAAGTCCAAAAGATGAGAAAAAGTTGATATATTTATGATATCGAATTGTGTCCCAATCTAAGGCACACATATAGCCAAGAGCAAAATTAAACATATATACCATAGATGACATGAAGCATAATGCAATAAAAGTCAAGTATGTAAGTGGCACAAAATTGTCTCATGAAACTTAAGATTCAAGCCTGTCTAATAAGGTTTGTAAATACAATAGTCTGGCATGCAATCATCCAAACTAGTATAAGGGCATATAAAAATACACACAATTTATTGAACTCCAAAAAAAAATCTAGATTAGATGCAGGGATGGCTTAAGGAGTGACAAGTTCAAATTCTTGTCCCTTTTCCGTTTCATATGCATCATTCTGTACTTAATAAATGCAATTAAAAATGGTATGCACTTTAAAAATGCAGTTAAAAATAGCCATATCCAACAACATGTTGGACTGTAGTTGATTGTTTCAATTACTCAAAATGTAGAAAGGTCTGAGGCAACGCTGTCTTTTTCAATCATTTCTTAAACAATAAGTATAGTGAAGAGAAAAGATAATTCATATAGAAACAGACAAATGCATGAGAGAATAACACACATCTAATTTAATCGGAACACATTGAAGTTTCCTAGCTAATTTGACATCAACCCTTTAAGTTCTGTACTGTACAGAAAGCCCAGACTATGCTCAAGGCTCTCAGGATTGGTAGGGACTTCGGAAGCAAGTCAAAGCCATTCGTCCAAAGTTGTCCCTCAAATATATACAATTTGAATAATTAATATATGCAATTTTCAAGCTCCAAACATTGAAGAGCTAACTGTTGACAATGAAAATAACATTACCTGGTTCTCTACGAAAGTTATTAGGTTTTAATATCATGAAGAAGGAACCTCCTTGGATGGATAAATCCAACTCGGTTAATTAAGTGATCAGCAAACATGAGTTTTTTTCTTCTTTTTAATATATATTTTAAATTGAAACAGGCTTTTGACCCTAAAACATTGTTTTGCCTAATGTAACAATCTCCCTAGAACTTTTAAACTAAACATCAGAAAAGCCAACATTTAATTATAAAGCAATTGTTTTGCCTAATGTAACACCAGAAACAGACTTTTGCCCTTCTTATAATTTCAGCTTCTGCCCATCATTTTCTCTCGCTTAATAACCTCGATGGATCTAACCTTACACAGCACAGAAAAGACACATTTATTAGTTTTGTTGTTTATGCTTCAGAGAAATTCAATTCTTATCAATATCCCCATCTTTATCATCAAAATTGGCGTCGACTACAAATTAAACTATGCCCCTCTAAAAACCCTTCTTTTTCTTTCTTTTTGAAATAAAACGATGAGTATATAAGAATCTCAACGTTACATTAAACAAGCATAACGAAACAAGAGACAAAAATAAACATAAAAAATAAAGAAATTTTTGTAAGGAAACTATTCATGCAATAAAATAAAACAAAGAAAATGAAAGAGATCACCACAAATAGTTCAAACCTCACATTTCTAGCATCATTTTCTTAAAGTCAAATTGAAGTAGCTTACTATACAAATCAGTGGGTACACTACAAAGCAATTTAAATTATATAGAGTAATACTCTCCTACTTAACATAACAAACCGAGAAAGATGCATTATAACATGCATACTAACCCATAACAAAATAAAGTTTCTTTTAGAGAAGCTTCTGTAACTTTTTATTGATGGTCAAACATTAGGAGTATTTTTTTATTTTATACTTTTAAAATATTTTCTTCACTTTCACAGATCTATCTCTACAAACTGGATTTCTATAACTAGATTTCGAAAGCCAAAAGAGTTAATGTTAAGAAATATACCTTCAATATGGTTCAAGAAAGCTTCTAGTATAAGAGTTATAAGAGTGTTCGTTGGTTTCTTTAAAACCATGAACATTCCTGATAGAACGTACGACGACATATTCTGAAGAAATCCGTATGAGCATATATAATTACACTGCAAAACAAACAATAAAATATTACACATGTAATTAATAAGAAATATGATATATATCAAAATCAAATTATCTTTTACCGTATTATCATTTTCCGCATAAGGTAATTTTTGTCTCTCTCGAAAATGTCTCAACATATTTCTTGTGAATCGAATAATATCAAAACCGATAACATAGTTATCCACATAAATCCGCAAACGATAATAACCAACGTTGATTCTTGCATTCCATCTTATGATTTTCCCACTTAAATTCAACGGACATCGTTTCTTCTCCCAAAATATTTATTATTTAGTTTAGCTTCAACATCATTTTATAGCCGGCTCGTTCCATCTTTTCGTATAAGCACGCAGATGTCGATAAAGCTTATGGGATCTGTTTCATCCCACATAACAGAATGTAATAATATATCTTATGTCCTCCATATTTTTATAAAAAAATACCACGATTAAAAATTATATTTACATAATTTTAAATACAGACTAAAATATTAATTTCGAAAAACGGTATATATCTATTTACGGCGATTTATTCGGTGTGCCGGCCAAACACCCGGCATGTCTTATAATTTTATTTATATACATTCTATCTATCTAATTTATCTAAACTACTTTTAAAAAGAAATTGAGATGCTTCTGGACAGTAACTTTCTTACTTTCACACCCAAATATCTTCCATTCTTTTATCCTTATTCCCAATATTTTTTTGTTCTCATTAATCTATATGTAAGTGAAGTTAATAAAGAAATGATGTGATAATATCATGTTATTTATAATAAATTTAATTATACATTTGTTGTTTATCTAAAGTCCTCAAATTAAAACAATACTACCCAAAAGTTAATTTTAAAAAAAAAATACATTATCATCATAATGTATTTTTTCCTTTTTTATGTCAGATAAATTAGTTAATCTATAATAATGAATAGGATAAAAGATAGGGTGTGAGAAATTATTAACCACAAAAGAATAACTCCAAAATCATAGGTCTAAAAAGAGTAAGACATAACATGATTTAATGAATATTCAGAAGTAAATTGTTTTTATTAATATTACACTCTAATTATCTTATCAGGTATTCCAACAATAAAATATATATATTTGCTCAACTAATTTACATTAAAACTTCAGTTTTCAATCATAAAAAACAAGAGATTTAAATAAACACTAAATACATAACAATTAAGATTTATATATCATTTTGATAACTTTAAGAAATATGAATATTTATATAATAATTTACAGGTGCAAATTTCCTGAGAAAAGTTTCCCGACAAAATCCATAATTTCTTGATTTAACTCCTTATGATTTCTAAACCGCTTTTAAAGAAATCTCCAAAAATATTGAGAATCATTCTTTTCTTTAACTTATATATCTGACAAAAAAAGTTAATTTCGATTAATATAACCAAACCTACTTAATTAAAATTATAAAACTACGTATCTTCTGAGGATCTGAGTTTACCGAACTTGACCATGGGTTCATTACCGTCACGTAAAATTATTCTCACACAACAGTCGAAAAATCACTGAAAACTTTATCTTTCTAGTAAATATATTTATATAAATTCATTAAACCCGTAACAATTTTTTAAAAAAATATTAATGTAAGAAAATATAAAAATAAAATATAATCAAAAAACCTATAATTTACACACCTAACAAATTTTCGAAAATCGTTTAATATATCTTTTAAAACCAACTTATAAAAATAATATATCGTTTAAGACCTATAATTTATAGTAAATCTCATATGTTGTGCACAGAATCTTTCAATGACTCGTGTGTTTTCTTGAAAACCATTAGAAAATCTCGCTCTTCCGTCGGAGTGGCCGGATATAGATTTAAAATTTTTGAGCAACTATCGGAGTTTCCTATCAACGCGGGATTTTATTCGTCCGTGTCACAAAACCGAAAAGCTTTAACCGATTTCCATTGATTATGCTTGTAAATAGGATATATGATGGTATTTCATAATGGACCCACCTTCCCATGTAAAAAAATGTATCATAATGAAGAATTAGTCTGTCCGACTCTTTATCCATTTTTATAATCATGTCTTTGTAAATAAATAGTTGATAATAAATCCTAAATTAAAAAAGGAAACATAATTGATAATATATTATATACATCTTAAACAATTTAAGAAATAAACTAATCTATAACGGAACTATAGTAATGCATTAGAAATCATGCATAAATAAGTTATTTTTTCTCTATTTTTTAACTGAAACAAAATAATTTAATTATCCGTATAATAATTTTTTTTTTAAAGTAAGAATATTTTCGCTTAATCCCCTTCAAAGTATAAAAAAATGATAGGGATAAAAAGTCTAAAATATATAAAGTTTCTCATCTCATACATGGTTGCAATGTACTGGAGAGACTAAACAAGTTAGTAAGAAAAAAGACGAAAAATTATATGAATCCAAAGAGAGAGCATGAAGAAGAAGATCAAGATGAAGCAAACTAATAATTGGTTTTAGTGTTTTTATTATTTGGTACGTGAAGGGGTTTTAACATTCATGTGATTTCTTCTGTCATCTCCTGTTGCTCTCTCTCCTTTCTTTCATATTATCAATTCGACTTAAAGCATGGATTTGGTACATAATATAAAAGTATCCAAAAAAATGTGTTATGAGTATTTTTTTTATATTTATATGAAAATGAATCCAAATTCGACTTCTCAATTCATTTGCATCCTAACACACCTTTTCAGGCAGTTTTATATTATGTACCAAACCCCTGTTTTAAGTCGAATTGATAATGTGAGAGAGAAGAGAGAGAGAGGAGATGACCAAAGAAATTACATGAATATTAAAATCCTTTCACGTACCAAATAATGAAAACACTATAACCAATAATTAGTTTGCTTATCTTGATCTTTTTCATGCTCTTTGGATTCATATAATTTTTCATTTCTTTCTTTTTCATCATCTTTTTTGTCGCAAACTTGTTTGGTCTCACCGGTACATTGCAGCCATGTATAAGGTAACAAACTTTATATATATTAGACTTTTTGTTACTATCATTTTCTTATACTCCGAAAAGGATTAAGCGAAAATGTATTTGCATTTTAAAAAATTTCTTAGATGATTAAATTATTTTGTTTTAGTTAAAAAGTATAGATAAAATAACATATTCATGCATAATTTCGAATACATTAGTACAATACCTTTGTAAATTAGTCTATTTCTAAAATCATTTAAGGTGTATATAATACATTATCAATTATGTTTCTTTTTTAATTGAGAAATTACTATAAACGGTTTATTTACCAAGACATGATTATAAAGATTAATAAAAAGTTAAACAGATCAATTCTTCATCATGGTATAATGTATCCCATCTATAAGCTCGATCAATGGAAATTGGTACAAGCTCTTCGTTTCTGTGACACACACAAACAAAATCTCGCGTTAATAAGAGACTCCGAAAGTTACTCATATATTTTAAATTTATATCCGGTCACTCCGACGGAGGAGCGAGATTTTCTAATGGTTTTCGAGAAAACACACTCGCCGTTGAAAGATTTTGTGAACACGGGAGATTTACTAAAATACCACATAAACGAAGATTATTTAAAAGAGATAAGTTGGTTTTAAAAGATATACCGGAAAATTTTAAAAAACTTATCAGGTGAGTAAATTATAGGTTTTCTTATTATATTTTATTTTTATATTTTATTACACTAATATTTTAAAAAAATTGTTATGGGTTTCATTAATATATATAATCATATTCACACGAAAGGTAAAATTTTCGGTGATCTTTCGACCGTTGGGCGAGAATTATTTTAAATGATAATGAACTCATGTTCAAGGTCGGTATGGTCAGATTTTCAGAAGGTACGTAGCTTTATAATTTTAATTAAGTTATTTTGGTTATAGTTATCGAAATTAAATTTTTTTGGCAGATATAGAAGTTGATGAAAAGAAAGATTTTCAATATTTTAAGAGATTTTTTTTAAAACGATTCAGAAATAATGAGTTAAATCAAGAAATTATGGATTTTGTCGACAAACTTTGCTCAGAAAACTTGCACCGATAAAATATTATATAAATTTGCAAATTTCTTAAATTCATCAAAATAATACATAAATCTTGATTGTTATGTATTTAATGTTTGTTTAAATCTTTTACTTTCTATGTTTAAAAACTGAAGTTTTGATACCACCTAGTCAAGGAAACACATATTTTATTGTTAGAATACCTGAAAAGATAATTGGAGTGCAACATTGATACAAGTAAATTATTTCTGAACATGCATTAAATCATGGTGTGAATATCTTGCTCATTTTAGAGCTTAGATTTTTGGAGTTACTATTTTTTTATGGTTAATAATTGCTCACACGCTATCTTTTACATTATACATTATTATATATTAACCAAATTATCGGCCCCAAAAAAGGGAAAAATACATTATGATCATAATCATGCATCATGTATTTTTTTTAAAATTAATTTTTAGGTAGTATTATTTTTAATTTGAGGAGTTTAGATTAACAGCACATGCATAATTAAACTTATTATAAATAATATGATATCATCATATCATTTTTTCATTAACTTCACTCACATATAGATTGATTAAGAACAAAAAAATATTTGGAATGAGAATAAAAAAATGGATGATATTTAGGTGTGAAAGTAAGAAAGTTATTACCCAGAAGTAGCTCAATTTCACTTTTAAAAGTAGTTTCGATAATTAGATAGATAGACTGTATATAGATAAGATTATACGAAATGTCGGGAGTTCAGCCAACATACCGAATAAATTTTTGTAGATAGATATATATTGTTGTTCGAAATTAATATTTTAGTCTTTATTTAAAACTATGTAAATATAATTTAATTGCGTGGTTATTTTTAAAAAATTTGCAGGTCAGAAAATGTATTATTACATCCTGCTATGTGGGATGAAACATATCGCGTAAACATTATCCGTCACCTGCGTGCTTATACGAAAGATGGAATATGAAGGCTATATAATGATGTTTATGCTAAGCTCGATAATAAATATATTGGGAAAATAAACGAAATACATTGAATTTAAATAAGAAAATATTAGATGGAAAGTAAATATCAACGGTGATGGTTATTTCCGCTTACGGATTTATGAGGATAACTATGTTGGCGGTTTCGATGTTATTCGGTTGACAAAAAATGTTGAGCCATTTTCAAGAGATACCAAAATTAAATCATGCGGAGAATGATAATGCGGTAAAAAATAATTTGATTTTGATATATATCTTATTTTTTATTAACTACATATGTAATATTTTATCGTTTGTACTGCAGTCTAACTATATTCGCGCATATGGATTTTTCAGCATATGTCGTCATACGTTTTTCCGGAAAAATTCATGGTTTTAAAGAAGGTAACGAGCAAACACTCTTATAACAGAAGATTTCTCGAACCATACTGAAGGTATATTGCTTAACATTATTTTTTTGGCTTTCGAAATCTAGTTATAGAAATCCAGCTTGTAAGGATAGATCTGTGAAAGTGAAGAAAATACTTTAGAAGTATAAAATAAAAAATAAAAAAATACTCCTTACGTTTGACCATTAATAAAAAGGTTATAGAAGCATCTCCAAAAGATACTTTATTTTGTTTTGGGTTAATATGCATGCTATAATATATCTTTCTTGGTTTGTAATGTTGGGTAGGAGAGCATTACCCTATATATTTAGTGTACCCACTGGCTTTGTATAGTAAGCTACTTGAATTTGATTTTAAGAAAATAGTGCTAGAAATGGAAGGTTTGAACTATCTGTGATGAACTCTTACATTCTCTTTATTTTCTTTTATTGTTTAAATAATTTCCTTATAAAAATTTCCTTATTTTTTATGTTTATTTTTGTCCCTTGTTGTTTCATTATGCTTGCTTAATATAACGTTGAGACTCTTATATACCCACCATTTTATTTCGAAAAGAAAAGAAAAGGAAGGGTTTTTAGGGAGCATATTTTAATTTGTAGCCAACTCCAATTTTGATGATAAAGATATGGATATTGATGAGAATTGAACTTCTCTGCGCATAAACATGAAACCAATAAACAAAACTAATAAATGTGTATTTTCTGTGCTCTGTGAACATTTTGAAAATTATAAATATTATTTTATAATTTAAATATAGGTATTATGAGTTTTATGAAAATAATACCGAGTGTGATTTTGGGTTTCTCCGGATTGACATCCATATGTATATTTATTTTGGGAATTGATAAATGTGAGATATTTGAAATATGATAAGTATTTTGTATTTGGAAAATGATATGGGATTTTTGTGATATTGGTAGTATTATGAGGGACAGCTGTTACCCTCATCCTTACCCACACCCTCTCCTCCTCTCATTATTTAATTTCTTTTCCCTCTCTCCTCACAAATATCCCTCATCCTTCTCAAAAACATCCAAACTCCCCGAACTCAAAAGCCAAACCAAAACATATCTTCCTCCACCAAAAATCCAAGTTTTCTTCATCTTAACCCATCAAGGCTTCAAGTGAAGCTACCACAACTTCAAAGATCTTCATGTGGACATCTTTAGGGCTTGGATCTTCACTTTTCACCACTCCAATTGGTAAGAATCCTTCCTTACTACAAGTTCTACAAGTTTTATAATGTTTAGCCATGGGATTCTTATGGGTTGAATTCTTTGTAGTTAGTTTTTAAAGTGATCCACTAATAGTTGTGGGTGCTAGTATGGTTTACTTAGTGATTACATCCTATTTTGGGAAGTAGCGGGTATTTTAGTGTAAAAATTGGATTTTTAAGGTTGTGGAAATTTCAAGTTTTTAGCTAAATTCGTTCAGAAAAACCCTTCTTCAGGCGTCTGCTTATTTGAGCTTCAGACTTCTGCCTCGTATATGTTTTTAATATTTTTCCTTCTTCAGACGTCTGGCCCCCAAAGCTTCAAACGTCTGTCGATAATCTGTGAATCGTTGATGTTGATCTTCAAACGTCTCCTTTTGATTTAGACGTCTGAGAGCCCTTCTTCAGACGTCTGTTTTGCTCTTTGGGAATCAGTAACCCCTTAGCCAAACGTCTACCCCTGAGAGTTGCAGTCAGCCCTAATGGAGTTTTCTTGCATATTTATGACTACTTTGGTTATGGGGACCATTACGGGGACTTCCAAGACGGCGAGAAAGAGCGAGACGGTTGCCGCATTCGACTAGAGCTAGGCGCGCTTCGGTGAGTAGATTTATATTTATGGGGGAAATCGGATGGATGACGTATAACACCCTCGAACAATTCTAGAGAACACTTAGTATAGAAAGCGTATATACGTAACCCGGATAAATAGAGATAATTAGTCTATAGTTCGTAGATTATATAATTAGTGTATAATTCATAACTAGCAGGATATATGGGTGTATGATTATTGTATGTGTCGTACGCGATTACATGTCTGTACTAATATTGTTGGATGATTGTTGACATCGTATGATGGAGATTCCGTACTCGATGTGATGAAGATAGATTACCGAATGCGGCTTATGATTATGTGACTCGTAGAGTCTTGATATTTAATCCGATTGAGATATTATGATGATACTCGATTATACTATTTGTAAAACTAACGATTTGTTTCCAATTTTAAACACCAATGCCGAGGATTTGCTGCTTATTTCAAATGAATATCTATATTAAAAACATTACAGCCACATTTCCAAACAATGTTTCGTTCTATTTAAACTGCATAATCGTATATATATAACGTTTATTCACGTTACGTTTATTATACTTGTTATACACTCGTGTTTCTTTTATTTTGTTAAGTTACGCTACGCTTATAGTATTCATTTATACACGCTTCGCATATTTAGTTTACGATATCACACTTGTATGAACACACTTTATAGAACACTGCACAATTACCAATTATTGCCATCCTGCACGATCACAGACTCGCATGCTACACAAACACATCATTGGTACTGCCGTGACACTGTAGAATTGTCATACTCGATAGTGTTTTAATTATACCGATATTATTATATGAATGTGATCGATTGATATATCTGCGTAATTAATCGTCAACTGAAGGATGATGCATCGTTGACGATTATGATATTGATGTCTCCAATAGAAAATTGATAGCTATTCTCGTATGAATACACTTGATAGAACACTTGCACGTCTAATAATGATTGCCATGTTGCACGATCAAAGACGCGTATCCTGCACTACACATCATTAGTATTGCCATGACACACTAGAAACTGCCATACTTATTCATGTTCTAGTTATTCATGTATGCATGACCATTGATGATAATTGATATACGAATATCATTACCATGCATATTCGGATATGATTGTTGCCAATTGTAGCAAAGATGATTATGGACTTTGTCCTTATGGACTTGGTGTTTTCCATGGATTTCGAGAAAACGCAATATGACTTTAAAACTTGCTTATGTTTGCAAAAGCGTGGTTTTCTATTGATATGATGATTTGGACATCCACCATGACTTCTGTATTTATGATTATGAAATCCGATATCGAGGCGGGGATAGCCGATTGAGGATACATTGTGGATCCGGATCGGTACACAAGGGGCAAGATACCGTATAGAAAGATGGTTTGCTATCGAGGTGACACATACCGGTGATAGCATTCGGCACAGAGAATTCTGACCGGTGTAAGATCATGGACGGTGGAATTAGCCGGGGATTCTATTGACAGAAGACTTATCCAAGGGACAGTGCCTAAGGAAACATCTGAGATTTACGAGTCGATAATTGGCACGGTTTTCTGATGATTTTATTAGTGATGTGTTTCCATTTGCACGATCTGATTTTGATGCGTTTTATTTGATATGTCATGATATATGTGAGAGATCGATATTGATGCCCTGCACAGATTGAGATCGTTTAAACTATATTGTAGCCGAACAGGACTGATCCTAAAATTAGTACCTGAAATGCTATTTTCATTTATCGATGTATATTAAAGAGGTTTTCAAAGGAGCTATAGCCTCCTTATTTTCCACATGGCTATGATGACACAAGAAACCTTCAAAAGAAATTCTTTAAATCTTTTTCAAAAGGCGTGACGTATACATTAAACAAATTGTATATATTGCTTATTAAATCAATGTCTGCTACTTGTGCCTGATATATATATATATCATATGACTATTTTGAAACGATTTACATACATACATTTTCGGCTACTTTATACGCTTACTTGGATGCATGCTATATATGAGATGATTATGCGATCCATTGGAATGCGCTTATAGTACTTATGCATTATACAAATATTAATACAAGATATGGGAATACTATATCTTATGGCTTAGGTAGAACGTTATGTATTCGATTTCTACCTTGTGATATCTTTTTACTCACGCGTTGGCAACTCACCCCCGTTGTGCCTGTTTCTTACAGGATCGACCGCTTGGATCGTAGCGGCTTACTGGCACATCTTTCTTCGGTGATTGTTTTTGATAGGTGGGTTACATGGTTGTATCTAACCGCCTCTTGTATGTGTATTATTATTCTTAGATCTAGTTAAAAACTCCATCAACCACTTGTATATTTGTATAATCCATGACTTAGAGACGAAACCTAGATATGTATTGTTTTTGGGTGCTGGACTGGTTTGGAGTCGACTTAAGTTATTTACATATCTTTTGTTTACTGCTGTTATTCTTCACCGTGGGTGTCGTATATATATTTGTGTGAATTGTATCTCCGCCATTGGGCGTGAGCTAGCTCCCGATTGGGGATATATATATATATATATATATATATATATATATATATATATATTGTGCTTATTTTACTCAAAATTTACAAAGGAGGTGTCCGATTTTTAAACGCCGAACATGTTTCAAATCAAACTTTACTTATACTTTAAAAAACAATCTTGATTTTAATGTATAAAACACTATTTCAAAACTACACCTCCAATATTTTCTTAAATAGTTTAGATTCCTGGTTTTTTGCTTACTTGGATTACGGTGGGGTCATATAGACTTCACGAGATTCAAGTGTCGGTCAAGTGCTATTTCCGGGTTGTGACAGCAAGGTTGGATCTGTCGACGTTATTAAGCTAGAGGAAATGCTGGGCAGTAGTTGAGATCATAAGGGCAAAAGTCTGTTTCTGGTGTTACATTAGGCAAAACAATTGCTTTATAATTAAATGTCGGATTTCCTGATGTTCAGTTTAAAAGTTTTAGGGGGATCGTTATATTAGGGTGTTCTACGGGCAAAAGTCTGTTTCAGTTTAAAATATATATTAAAAATAAAAATAGGAGAAAAAAACTCATGCCTCTTGATCACTTAATTAACGAGTTGGATTTATCCTTCCAAGGAGGTTCCTTCTTCATGATATTAAAACCTGATAACTTCCGTATGGGTTTAGGTCGTAGAGTGAACCATGCGTGTTATTTTCATTACTAGCAGTTAGCTCTTCAATGTTTAGAGCTTGAAAATTGCATATATTAACTATTCAAATTGCATATATTTGAAGGACGGCTTTGGACGAATGGCTTTGACCTACTCCCAAAGCCCCTACCAATACTAGAAAACTCCAATGTGTTCTGATTAAAATGGATGTGTTTTTTCTCGCGTGCGCGCGTTTGGTTGTCTGTTTCTACATGAATTATCTTTTCTCTTCTCCACCATAATGTTGGATATCGCTATTTTTAACTACATTCTCTAAGTGCAATACCATTTTTAACTGCATTTTTTAAGTACAGAATGATACATATGAAACGGAAAAGGGACAAGAACTTGAACTTGTCACTGCTTAAACCATCCCGGCACCTGATCTTGATTTTTTTTTCGGTGTTCAATAAATTATTGTGTATTTTTATATGCCCTTATACTAGTTTGGATGATTGCATACCATGCTTTTGCATTTACTAACCTTGCTGGCCAAGCTTGAATCACAATCTTGTGCCACTTACACGACTTTTTGGCATTATGCTTCATGTAATCTAATAGTATATATATTCAATTTTGCTCTTGGCTATATATGTGCCTTAGATTGGAACATAATTCGATATAACAAATATTTCAACTTTTCCTCTTCTTTTGGACTTCTCGGTAATATATGAGAATTCTGACGATGACGAACTGGTCATCTAGGATTATGTCAATCCCTCTCTAGTCGTAGTTTTCGAAACCATAAATTTGGCACTTATTTGAAAATGGACGACATCAGGACAACAACCGGGTTGTCGTAAAACTTTGTTAGGTTGTTGTTGGAGTTTTATTTTACAGCGAGTCCCATTTAAATGAGAAAAGATTTAGATGAAATTGCTATCAAGTCTCATGACAATAAAGGATTGCACATTCCATAAGAATGACAAGCAACACATTGATAAACACAAACAAAAGTTAAAAGGATAAAAAAAACCTATATAAATATTGTTGGTTTAACCGCCTTTACATACTGCACTTTATAAGAGTATGTCCGATATTTGTCAACTCAACTACTTCTGGCTGAAAATCATAACCCTGAAATAGTATGTATAATGCAAGAGATTAGTATCAAACCATGTGAAAGTAGACAGTCTTCAACCCCACACTGATTGAGGCTGCATTTAAAAAGAAAGACATTATAAGAGAATTTGTAAGCTTCTCCATGAGATTTGATTATAATTCATGGCTATAACAAGGCATAAGGTTTATATTTCTATTACTTCTCCATGAGAATTGCAATTATCATTCATCACGGAGCTACTTAAGATAGTTAACTTGCACTTTTGCGATGAGCATATTATAAAAATTGCATAGCTCGTTGCTTTTTACAAATTAATAAGTGAGCAAACTTGAGTATTTGTTATGAATCGGACCATAGGGTACTAGAATAAGAATACTAGCAAAGAAACAAAGTCCAATTGGCAGCTAGAATAAGAATACTCATCATGAAACTAAAAGATGAGTAACGAAGTCGGAAGAAACTAAGTTGTTTAAACAAATCTACTGTCATACTCCATCAGGCAAAACCATCACGATTGGCATCAATCTCATCGTACTAACAGTCAAAATGGATGGCCGATCTTAAACCATATGGAGCTAATTGATTATGGGACAGCTAGTATAAGCTCATGCACCAAAAGAGTGGCCATCAAATTTTCTAGTAGACTTCTTAGAAGTCAAAAGGAGTTAGTTCAGGAGGGAGACTATAAGAGACAACATAATGTCATAGAAACCTATAATCAACATCTCCCATGTTCATAGTGTCATAGAAACCTATAATAAAAACCTATAATAAACATCTCCCATGTTCATAATGGCATAGAGACCTATAATAAACATCTCCCATGAACATGAATAACTACCATAATTTTTACCTCTGGCGTCATTTTATAAGCAAGGAAATGAAAGGGACCTTTGAACCCACAAGGAAACTGTCGGATTTTCTATATGTGCATACAACAACAAAACAATTTAAAAAATAAGTAGCTGATAAAATGTACTAAGAAGAAACCTTTTCATATGCTTGTTCTTTCTGTAAATACTCCCGATAAAGTTTATTCTCATAAGAAGATTTCAATTCCTACACAAGTATTTTTAGAACAATATGTCCATTGAAGGAGGGAAGCCAACAAGAAAACTCGATATGGGAAAAAGAAGGTAAAGTATATATTTCCAAACATCATCATATCTCCATTTGGGAAGTGACGCGCATATCTAATATAATGCTGGAAACAAGTTTGTCACGTCAATAAGGAAAATAAAAATTATAGGTTGGTAAGGAAAATGCTATTATCGAAATAGAATTTGAACGATACCTCTAAACCTTCTATGAGATCTTCACGTGATAGATAATGAAAGTACTCTTCTTTGAATCAGCGATCAACTCGTTCACCACCTTATCCAAATCGTCGCTAAGGTCAATTTTCTGTAAGGAAATCAAGTAAATCTTTTTTCTTAGAGAATTGATAAAGGAATAACTGAAGATCTAAAATTAATATCTAAAACGGTTACCTCATGTAAATCGGAATCGACAAGGAAAAGTCCGTATTGGTAAGAAAGATGCGACATATATAGATGTTTGGCCGCCCGAATCAGATCCTGCTTTATATGTAAGCAGATAAAGAATAATTATCAATTAATAGAGAGAAGAAGTCATATACGTAATCAAATTTACTCAGTTCATGAGTATTTTAGAAGGTACTAACTAAACAGGGTGTTAATCCCCATTTATTTCTTATTAAACTAATCGATCAACTTGATATTGAACATTTTGATTCGGTATTATGCGCTATTCCATTCCCAACCCAAAAAATGACACGATTAACTTCATTATGAAAATCGATACCACATGTGAACCAATGCTTGTAAAGCAAATAATTGAAATGCAAGAAAAGCAAATCGTACCTTCATTAGCTTACCGAAGAATGCATGGTGAATCAAGTTGGTCTTGATTATTCCTTTCAAATCTTCGAATTGAAGGTCAACAGGCTGACCAGGAATCATGAAACACGCATATGAATATATATTTTGAAACCAATCGATATATCACAAGCAAGATGCAGTTACCTGATCTTTTTGAATCTTCCTCCGCCGCTGGTCTTCTACCAGATTAACCATTAGTGCGTAAAGTTGGAATTCCAGAAAGGCGGTTTGGAGTGCCGAATGGAAATTCTCGACCTCGGCTAGAATGATTCTACATCCCGGGCATCGTCTGATTTCTGCAACCAACTCGTTTAAAGCTCTTAGGGTTTGGTCGGTAGCGGAACCGTCGGGGAGCGGGCATGGTCCAAGATCCCAGGCATTTTCTGCATCTGAGTAAGCTAACAGTTCAAGAAAGAGAGGTCCGGCCTCGGTGAGGCTTTCCCAAGTGCTTCTGCCAACGTCTTTACCCAGCTGATACTTTTTGAAGAAGAGCCTCTTCCAAGTATTCCTCTCTTCGTGAAGTCTGTTCTTGAGGCTAATAAGGCAGTGGAATTCTTCAGGGTCTATGTTGTATGATGGGGATGGGGACCGGGAAGCTGCCTCCTGAAGAAAAATACATGTGGTTGCTGCCTCCTTAAGAAATTTCAACAACGGGGATGCTGCCGCCTCGACAACCAAGATCGAACACGGGATGCTCCTCCTTGTTTTTCTTTTCGAACTGCGGGAATCAACGACGATGTGGTCGATTCTTCTCTTTCCTTCTTGGTTTCAAACGATCCATGTATCTAGCTCTTCGGAAACCAACGCTGCCGCCAAATATGCTCCCCTTCGTATCTTCTCTCCTTTCCCCTTTCAATTATGCCAAACCCTAGAGAGTTTATGGATCGTTTTAATACATGATATGGGGCCTATTACTGGTAAGACGGCCCATATTTGGAGGCGGAAAAAGATGAGGTAAATTGCCAAATCCCTGGCCCATCTCCTTCTCAAGGGAAGAAAAAACCTTTTTTCAAAGCTGTTTACAAAACACATTAATCCAGAAAAACTTGAGTAATCCAGAAAAACCTTTTTTCAAAACTGTTTACATTTATATCCACTATATTTTGATAATAATTTCATATTTTCTATCTTATTAGAATATTAGTGAATTATCTGATACTTTCTATGATTTTTCTTTTTGGCGTATAACACATTTTTACTTTTAAAAAACGCCTAAACGATAAGTACTACTTCCAACCCCTACCATCCAACACCATCTGACGCCTTCTAAAGATCTGTGTATATGAATGAGAGCCATGTTCTACAAGACTTTCATCTTATTAACTAACGGTATTCTAGTTAAACCAAGGTTTAAATATAAAATGAACAAAATTTAAACAAGCTCTTAGCGAGAAAAACCCGCATTAAACCCGAACCAAAACATTAGCACTGCTTTAATTATTGCATAAGTTACAATAAGTTTATATACTGTAAGGCGTAAATCAAATTGATAATAATTAATGGATTTACATAAATATGAGCATAAAATATGAAAACACAAAATAAATATATTAATTAATAGGCAACATGAACACCAATATTAAAAAGGCGAATATATGCAGAGACATATGCACCTGCCTATGCATACACGCTCCCTTGGCATATAAAATTAAGAGTACTTTTGCAATATGTTGTGCAAGAGCATCATGCGGCTGCATAATGCAACATGCAGCCATTGCGTGACCACAAATCGGTCATTATGTAGATGTATATCGTATTATGCATAGGCCACATAATAGCAATAAAAACTTGATTGAGTTCATGACGCGGGT
The DNA here is from genome assembly GCA_030015575.1 of Agapanthus africanus. Lineage (NCBI taxonomy): Eukaryota > Viridiplantae > Streptophyta > Magnoliopsida > Asparagales > Amaryllidaceae > Agapanthus > Agapanthus africanus. The sequence continues at coordinate 719,176,232 of CM057337.1, forward strand.
CTCATTGGGTTTCAATATAACCATATCAATGTTTTAAATATCGATGTCGTGTCAGTCCAAAGATTTTGATATCAGATCTCAGAGAAATTTCGGTGATATTTCCAAAATATAGGATTCTGCAATTTTGTATTATAAATGTCATTGTTTGACAAAAATGTCATTGTTATAACTTAATATAAATATAAATATAAATTGTCTAAGCCGAGAAAATCAAAGTCAAAGAAAAGAGGAGAAAAGAGAAGAGTTGAGTCGAGAAAGGGTTGAAATCGAAATCGAGAAGCGGCAATTGATGTCGAGTGCTTCAAACCTGAGAGGAATCGAAGTCGAAGTCTTTGAAGATCTGAATCCCAATAGGAAGAAGAAGATGAAGTTCCAGAACGAAATCGAAGAGTTTACTTGCTGAAGACCGAAGTTAATATGAGATCGAAGTCGCCTCTGAGAAATCGAGAGAAGACGAGCCGCCTCTGAATGGATTTGCAAGAAAATAGGGTTAATAAAATAACAGGTCGAGAGAGCTTTATATCCTGAAACCCAAAAAAACAAAAAAAAACTATAACAAAATATTTTAGCAAGTATAGCGACATTTATGCCGATATACATAAATTTCGTCGATATACCAAAATATGAGGCGATATACCAAAATTTTGCCCGATATATTCTAAATTCCGAAAAAAGAAATACTTTGGCAATTTCGAATCGATTACTCTCTAAAACCAAAATTTCGGCGACATATATCGGATGTTGGTTGACGTTTAAAACACCGTTCCATATACAATAACTTAAATCCAAGTATAAAACCCTTTCTTCAATTCAAATAACCTCCTCTATTCATTTTTCCTCTTTCCTCTCTCGTCTTAGATTAGGACGGTTTGCTCTTAACAATTTCTCCTCTCCGACATAATTACATTCTTGTTAGCAAACGGCTAGAGTAAGCTCTTTAGCTTAGGTTTTTTTTATATAGACACCCTTTTTCTCAAGTTAAATAGGATTTAAAAATTGGATTAGAGCTAATATGACGAATTGTGAGATAAAAAGTCTTATATACCCTTGTCATTCTTTAAGCAAAACCATCATCTTTTTCTATTTTCATGCAAAACTCATCATTCTCATTCTTTCCAACTCTCATCTTCAAAATCTTCCACCCTCTCCCCGACGCAAAACCCATTTTTCTCTTCCCAATTCTTCAATGCAAAACGCATATTTTCTCCTTCAGTCCTCCACGTCATTTTATAATCACTCTATCTCTATCTCTTCCCGACGCATAATTAATTTTACTCTCTTCTCAATTCTTCAATGCAAAATCAATATTTTCTCCTTAATCCTCCACAATATTACTTAATAATCTCTCTCCAATGCAAATAAAAAGCCATTTGAAGGACAAAGTTGTCGTTATAACTCTTTAATGAAGATTTCTAACGGGATTAGGGATGATAATTAAATATAGGGATCAATTTAGTTTACTTAGGAGTTTTAGAGGGTGTGTTAAAAAATATGAAGTTTTAGGAGGTGTTTTCAAAGCAGCAATGTTTTAGTGGGCTTATATCGAAAAAACCTTAGCTTTATTTTATTGACATTGAGGATGCTCAAAATATTTTGTACGCATGTTTAGTATTTGTTGTATTTTTTAAAACTTTTGTTCATTTATATAATTTTTATTTTTATTAACAAAAAATCAAACCACATATGCAACAAATAGTTTGCTTATGTGGCATGCGGTCCTCGAGCACATGAAATTGCATAATGCATTTCATAACATTGATTAACACAAAAATTATATGAACGCCATATAATTAAAAATATGGTACTAAATGGTTAGCAACATCCTGGTTACAAATGAATTAATTGCAATTGGATCTTCAAATGCTACGATGTTCGCGAATGAACTTTAACCATAGTTCTATTTAGCAAAAATCTCTTTTTAATATTAACAAAACCTTTATACCTTGGTCGTTGCAAAAAAAATAGTCGTGAATTTCCTGCCTAAAACATGTATAGCATAACTCAAATATAACAATAATAAGATAATCATCCATAAACAAAAACAAATATCTTGGGATGTCAAAGTTCCACTGGGTGGATTAAGATGGATTTTTTTTACATCTTGTTCATCATAATTATCACCCTTTTTGAACTCATCACCCGATGGACTAAAGATATATTCCAACAAAAATATTAGTTTTATCCTAAATAGATGTGTTGCAACCAATATAAGACCAATTAATGATGGATTATTTTTCCATTAATTTAATTAACATTCATTTTTGCCATAACAAACAAGGGGAATTGTTTCATAACCAACACTGACTGCGACAAAAGAATAGTTAGCTCAATTCAGTAACTTATGATATCCATGGGAAACAAATAGCCCGTCAGAAAGACTTTTTGGACCCTTAGGCAGCAATGTTCCATCCAGCGTTTTCCAATTTCTAAAGCAGCAACACAAGTTATAACCAGTTTCCCTGATCAAGAGTATTTCAGGTTTCTTATAGGTTGCAATTTTCCATGGAGCTGCCGACAATATTAGAAGCTAGGAGGGCAGCAAACCAGGTTTATGTATCATTTACCGGTAATGTTAATCTAATGTGAGCAACAAAGAGAACTCATTCTTTGACTCTTATGGTTGAGATTTTTTTTAATCACATAGTTCCCTTTCTTAATTCCTTAATAGGCAGGTGCATACTTCATATTCGTCAATGAACTTCGTAACTTGATTTTGAAGCATTTAATAGTTCATGAAAGATAAACTAACACACTGAAGCAATGCATGTTACCAGATTCACCCGAAAAAACTTAATGGTTACATATCAAAATCATTGCTTGTTTCCTATACGAATCTAGACTAACAATAATAATATGAATTATTGATGATGACCGCAATCATCAAATAGACTTCATACACAGAAATTCAGAGCATAAAAATTCGGGATTTTTAATACACAATCCCATGGTTATCTACAGATCCTACTTCACAAATCAAACACAGCCTAAGAAAAACTAAACGGTAAACACTCACTGAGTAATGAGAAGAACATCGATAGTGGAAGGATCGATCTCGTCGAAATAAGGCAACGCAGCCATCCCCGGAAACGCCGGATGAATCCCGCAATCGAACTGCCAAGAACAACAATCAATCACCAAATCAAGCAAGAGAGAGAGAGAGAGAGATGAAGATCGAGATCTAGGGTTTCGTTGAGTACCATGACAGTCTTTCCTCTATAAGACATGTAGACACAAGTTCGCCCCACTTCGTTCCCCGCCCCCAACGGCGTGAGGATGAGCTGATCCCTTCTCTCGTCACCGACGAGTCTCGCCGCTTCAACGCAGGGGTTTGCGTGGAAGCCATTGCTCGATTCTTGGAGCGATTCGAACGAAACCCTAGAGATTTGATACGGTAAAATATCCCAGGTGCTAGTTTTGATGGTATTTTAGTGGAAAAAAATATGATGTATTTAAGAGAAAGGCCGTGATAGTTGAGGGGATTTTTGGGTAATTTGTCTATTATAATATTGTCTTATTTTGTTTAAGAAATCGGGGTTGCAGGATTTCAAGTGATGGAGGTCCTTTTCGGGTCTCCGTCAGATGTTGTTTTCCATCGATCTTCCGATGGATCTTGGAGGTGATCTCCTGTTGCGTGTGGGTCTCAATGGGTTCTGAGGAGATTGATGGTTTTGACGAGTTTACGCCGAGTACCTACAAAATAAGTCCCGGGGTGGTTTGGTACCACCGAGGACCCTCCGACGATCAAGTTAGCATGAGATCCGAGCAGAGTAACGGCTAAGTGGAATCAAAAATGGCTTACTTGACCCCTCTGTGATGGGGGTTTATATAGTGGCGGCAGCACGCAGCAGCAGACGCGAGAATCTCGCCGGCAGTTGCGCTCCCGACGTCACGCCCGCGTAATGAGCGGATCGCCCGTTAATAGGGATCGTGATGGAATGGAACGTGGGATGTTGCCGACGGAGAATCTGTGCATGGCGAGATTTGCGGAGCGGCGGTTACGCCTGTGAGCGGTGGAGTTGGTCGGTCGGAGGACCGAGGAAGATGGCCTCGGCTGGGAAGCTCGAGGACAAGCGAGAGGGCCGAGGAGTCTTGGTCCTGTTAGTGTATATGCCCTATAGCCCATTGCTGTATCATACTAGTTTGTATATTACTTAATGGAAGCTTGGGATATTCACCATTGTATAGACAATCTTGCTCAAAATAGTAGTATGCTACTTGGTTTGTTTCTAGTTCAATGTGTGTACATGTGTTTCTTTTAACATATCGCCTATATACATTAGTGGAGCCCTTAGGATCTTTGCTTGATTACCAGCGTTGTGATGGCAGTCACACTCGTGGGGGCTGGGTAATCCACAAGCACGTCCTTATGCAGGTCCCTAGTCGTAGGACTATCGAGACAGGGCATCGATACTCCGGAGTAGACTGGCGTATGTGCTTCTCATCCCAGCAAGGGAGACGGTCTGTCCCACAGCTATCAGTACGTCGTACTTGAGATAGTATGCGGGTGCTCGTTAGGTTACGAGTACACTGAACAGGACTCGTCGGGAACTGTTGGTTGGTACTATACCTATCGTCAGTTATCAGTTCCCAGGTGACATGAGTACAGCTTAGTTCGCTGACTTGACACTGTCACTTCGCCTCGAGTGTGTTCCCACTGTACTTTGATTACTACCCTACCACGGCTCAAAGGAGTCGTGCAAACAGGTAGTAGTTGGGTGCAGTCCCGAAGCACTTGGAGGCAGTGACGGTTAGACAGGATTCGTCTCTCCCGGTATTGGGAGTTGATATCGCGCTGTGTCAAGGAGAGCCATTACACACAGTCGTCCCTGGCCAGGGCAAGCGAGATGCACTGGTAGGTTTCCAGAGTTATCTCAGGATGTTCTGGGCTACACTCCGACACGACTTGTACCGCTATTAGGGGACTGACGTTCACCGCCCCCCTAGGCCCGCCATGCGATATTCTCAGACGAACAGACCGGACTGTACGCAGATTGTCGCATTCAGGCTCAGTAGGAGTTCAGATGGGTTTCACCTCGTCAGTCTTCTTATCGGCATCTACCTGGGGGCCGTTACGCACAGCTAGTGCCGCTTGCGGTCTGTGGTTAAACCCACTGCCAGCGTAGTGTCGAGTCTTTAGAGTCCCACACAGAAAGTTATTCGCCTTTAGGCAAAAGAGTAGAGGTCACATGGTTTTGCGACAGGGTTCGGTCACATCCGTGCACTTGTGCACGTTTGGTGTCCGGATAGTTATTACTAGCGGGCTTTGGTTTAAGCCAGACCCTAGTATACGTTTTGGGATTAGTTTTATCTCGTTTGTATTCGTGTTCCCCGGAACGCGGATGCGGGTGTGTATGCACGGTTGACAGAGACAGAGGCAGAGGATTCTCATTAGGGTTGTTGACTGTTGACTTTTGCTAAACCCTAATGAGAATAAGAAATATGATTAATGATAATATTAATTAAGTATTATTGTGCCATGGTTGGGTTGAAAGGTTGACTTTGTTGACTTGTTGACTTTGTGGACCGGTTGACTAGGTTGGACTTGTTGACCATCATCATGACAATGGCTATCATTTCATGGCATTGACCTTTGCTTGCTTGTTTGTTCACACATTGCATTTAATGCATGAAATGATATTGCCATTTGATATGAAAACAACCATCACATAATACTCAATTATTATTATTTGTTATGATGATTTTGGATTATGAGAGTAAGGGTGAGAAAAGTCTTGCTCATTCTATCATTCTCATTCTCTCTCATCCTCAAGCTCTCCCTCTTCCTCTTGCTCTCTCTCTAGCTCAAGGAAACTCCCTCTCATGAGTTGAGAACCATTTCCTTAGAGATAAAAACCCATAACACTTCTCTACTCATTCTAGTACATAAGGTCTAGCAAGCCAAGTGTTCTAGTTTCCTCTAGTTTGAGCTTGAAACTAAAGGTAGAAGCTTTCGGGTGGATCCATCTTCGGCGCAAGGAGACGACGAGGTGAGGCCGATCCGACTACCGCAAGGAGTTGAAGAGAAGAAGTTCAAGTTAAGGTATAACTCCGAACCGAGTAGGTAAAACTCCTAGTTAGGTTGTTAGATAGTTGTTTAACAAAGATCCGTATTTTGAGTCCATGTTACCCCCAAAGAAAAAATCGTTTTTCACCATTTCCGCAACCCCAAAGAACCGGGGACGGGTAACGTGGACTTACAGTGGTATCAGAGCCTAGTTAAACACTATCTAATATGTTAGCAAAGTAACTAGAAGTTCGATCGGAGAAAAAATCACAAAACATGCCCGAAATATCAACTTTCTGCCGATTTTTATTTCTATTCAAAAATAATAAATCATGTACTAAAAATCGGCTCAGAGTTTTTAAAGAACAAGCAAGAAAAATGGTCCACTAACTCGGTCAAAGCGCCACGGAACCACGGTAGGAGCGTGCTCCCGCCGCGGATCCGCGGCTGAGTTGACTCGGTCATGGGAAATTTTTCCTGCAGTGTGTTCAGTGGGGTGTTTTGGGATTTTTGGAATATAATTTTTCTGCCCAGATTTTCCAGAAAGCAAAATTTGTTTTTGGGGTTTAAAAATCCGTATTTTGATCGAACTTCTAAAGACTTTAGCTAACGGGTTATATCTGTGATGTAATATATGTATTGAACGCCTGCTAATCGCTATACGTCGATTAGTGGGGGTTATACATATCTGTGATCTGTAATATTGATGGTATGTGTATATGAATTCATTGAATTGTCGCGGATGAATAGCCGGAGGGTTGTGAGATGAGAGTTTTCTTTATCTTTCAATTGATGTAAATTTGTAATTGATGTAATATTATTTATTTGGTCGCACAACCGGGATGAGATTGTAGCCATCATTGTATAATTTCTTTTACTGTTTTTGCTCCTAGGATAGACCCATGGAGGGGGTGCACAAACTACCGGGTACCTCGAAGTGCCGAGTGGCCTACTCACGTTGTTGAGAGAGGTTGCTTCACTTCGGATATTTGGTGGGTAGTTTGCCGCACCCGTAGGGGTCTAGGGTGGGGTATTGGCTATTCACCGCAACCGTGTAATCCGCTTTTCGTTACAGTCTCATACGGAATGCGGATTCCTAGTATATCCAATGTGTTCATTTGTGATCTGGAATGGCTATCATTGTATCTGACGAATGTATGTATCTATATATGATATCTATTTAGGCGTTGCTTATGTTTTGCATCCGCGCTAGTCCAGCCCCCGCTCTGTCGTTAGTTAAGTAACATAACGGGTAATGACGGGGCCCCGTGGCGAATGCAGATGGCATAAGCGTACGTCATATTTTCGTTGTTTTCTGCAATGGTAGGATTAAATGATGGGACGCATTAAAATTAATGCAAGAAAATAAACCAAAGTAAAGTCGTTGGAACAATTTCAAAAACCACTCGGTTTCTTATCAAAAACCAACTTTTAAACGCGGAGCTTAAACCACTCCTTTTAAAAGCTATCTCGTTCCATCGATTATATCAGGTTCACTACGTTCACGGTTTTGCCAAAACCATTCGTAGCCCTCCGTCATTTCACATGGATAGTCAATAGTATTCAAGCTATGTTTGCTGGCCAAAGTCAAGGCATAGTGATTGGTAGCTATTGGGTATTCATGTGCAGCATAGATGCGTTGGTTTGGGACAGTCGTACTGCCTTGTTGGCCAAAGTCAAGGATGGGTACGGGGGGGTTCAAATTAACCTGGAGAATGAAGGGTAGAACTTGACATGTGACTTATGATTTGTTGGCCAAAATCAAGGTCATAAGAGCATGGGGCAAAAATCCACATCGGAAGTTTCTAAAAAAACTGAAACTTGCTAGTGCTGCATACCATTTGGAGTGTGATGATTCTGGTAGGATTCCTTCAGTTTCGTCACGCGATGATATTTGGATCCCGATCTTACTGTAAATATATGCTACTTCTCGGGAAATTTCTCACTTAACGATCAATACTATAAACCAAGTAGGTGTCTAGAAAGATGTTAGCGGGGCTACGCCCCCAGGGAAAAGAGCTTATTTAATTAAGGAACTTCGCGAAAGCGTTGGAAAACCTCCCTCGAAGTACCAACATTGGCCTGGCTGAACGGTTAAGCAGGTATTGTACGGTGAGATTGATCCCGACTAATTCTTCCTTTTTGGTTTGAGGAGGAATTCGAGAAACAGTGGGAGTCATCCTGTTTAGACAAACTAAAAACCACTCTAAACTTGCAAGAGTATCATGAGTGTTTCTTCTCTCTCTCCTAATTGCAGCGACCAATCGTCATGACCGGACTTAAGTTACTTCTAGATAAGAATATACTGACAGGGCCAAACTACAAAGATTGGCTCAGGAATGTCAAAATGGCAATCACTTACGACAAGCTGGGGTATCTCCTTACCACTAAAACTCCCCCTGTCCCAGGTCCCACCTCCAGCGTCGCGGATAAGGAAATCCGTAAGACCTGGGAGATCGATTGCGCGAAGGCCAAGTGCCTCGTGCTTGCCTCTATGGACAATGAACATCAGAGGAGGCACGAGAATATGGACCTGGAATCCATATTTCTTCATACAAAAGAACTGTATGGAGAGCAATCCCGTATCGCCAGATACGAAGTCTCGAAAAAGTTGTTTTCGATGAGATTAGCCATCGGATCATCAGTAGCGGAACACGTGCTTAAGATGATTGGCTTCATTGAGGAGCTCGCGGACCTTGGGACCACATTAGAGAATGAGCTCTATACAGACTTGATTCTCCAGTCCCTTCCTTCCACTTACACCCAGTTTATCCTGAACTTCAACTTGCAAGGAAAAGAAGTTGAACTTCCGGAGCTCCTCAACATGCTGAGGAGTGCAGAGGGCACCCTACAGAAAAGTAGGGAAACATCCACTTTGTTTGTAGGAGGATCTTCCTCTTCTAAGTCCAAGGCGAAATCCAAGGGAAAGAAGAAGAAAGCCCCGCCAAACCAAGGGGCGGTGTTAGTAAAGTGGAAGCAAAGGGAAAGGCAAAAGCAACAAAGGTAGCGGGGAAGCTTGTGGGGAAAGAGGAATGCTTTTATTGTCATAAGAGTGGACACTGGAAAAAGGATTGCAGGGCTTGGAAGGCCAGAAATCAGGATCCGAAGCAAGTTGCGGCTTCGGCTTCAGGTGTGTATGTTATTGAAAACTGTATTTCAATAAACTCTACTTCCTGGGTATTGGATACCGGATCAGGATCTCATATCTGTAATTCTTTGCAGGCATTGAGAAGGCGTAGGGTTTTGAAGGCAGGTGATATGACCCTCAGAGTTGCAAACGGAGCTGGCATGGATGCTGAGTCCGTGGGGGACTATCACCTAGGAATGTCAGATGGACATGTTTTGGTTTTGCGTGATTGTTATTTTGTACCCAATGCAACCTGTAATATCATATCTGTATCTTTATTATCTAAAGAAGGTTATGAATTTGCATTTGTAAGCAATGTTGTAAACATTCACCTTAATCAAGTTTTGATTGGGTCAGGTACATTAAACAATGGTATATACGTATTAAACCAACCACGGATTTTCAATGTCCAGAATACACACAAAAGAAAGTCTCCAGAAACAAATCAGGCTTTCTTGTGGTATTGTAGACTGGGTCACATCAATGAGAGAAGGTTGACGAAGTTACATACAGAAGGATATTTGGATCCGTTCGAATATCAATCATATGCAACTTGTCAATCCTGTCTCAAAGGAAAGATGACAAAGACTCCGTTCACTGGACACGGAGTAAGAGCGAGCGAGCTCTTGGGACTCGTACACAGCGACGTGTGCGGTCTAATGTCTACACATGCGCGAAGCGGTTATTCTTACTTCATTACTTTTACGAATGACTTTTCAAGGTACGGATATGTCTTCTTAATGAAATATAAATCCGAAGCCTTTGGAAAATTCCGGGAATATAAGAATGAAGTAGAAAAACAAACCGGCAAAAGTATCAAGACACTGAGATCTGATCGAGGTGGTGAATACTTGAGTGCCGAGTTCCTGGATTACCTAAAAGAGAATGGTATTCTCTCTCAGCTTACTCCTCCATACACTCTGCAGCATAACGGTGTATCGGAGAGACGAAACCGGGCCCTATTGGATATGGTACGTTCCATGATGAGTAACACTGAGTTACCGCGATCATTCTGGGGATATGCACTAGAATCAGCTGCGTATCTTTTGAACCGAGTTTCAACTAAGACTGTGCCTACCACACCATATCAGATGTGGTGTGGTAAGAAACCCTATCTTAAGCACATTAAGACATGGGGATGTCCAGCTTTTGTTAAAAAGCAGTATGCGGACAAACGCGAGGCACGCTCAGTACAGTGCAAGTTTGTGGGATATCCAAATAACTCCAAGGGATATTTCTTCTATTGCGAAGAGGAACAAAAGGTTTTTGGTTCTCGTCATGCCTGCTTCTTGGAAACTGAGTTTTTGGAAAATCAGATAAGTGGGAGCGCAATAGAATTGGAAGAAATTCCAGAACCACGAGCTATTACTGAAAGTTTAGTAGAACCAGAGGGTTCGAAAGAACACGACATTCCTACGCCGCTCCGCAGGAGTAGTAGGCAGTCTCGTCCACCCGAGAGATACTACGGTTTTCTCATAGACGGGGATAGAGAGGATTGCATCATTGATAGTGATGAGCCTACTAGCTTCCAGTAGGCCATTCAGAGTGTTGACTCAGTAAAACGGCTGGATGCAATGCGGACCGAAATGGAGTCCATGTACACCAACAAAGTATGGACTTTGGACATTGCTCCAGATGGGGTAAAACCCGTAGGATGCAAGTGGATCTTCAAGAAGAAGATTGGTGTAGATGGACAGGTTGAGACCTATAAGGCTAGACTTGTTGCAAAGGGTTTTCGTCAAAGACCTGGTTTGGACTATGACGAGACCTTTTCTCCAGTGGCTATGCTGAAATCCATTCGGATCCTTCTTGCCATCGCTGCCTTCCACGATTATGAGATTTGGCAGATGGACGTAAAGACCGCCTTTCTAAATGGAAATTTAGAGGAGTGTGTCTATATGGACCAGCCAGAGGGTTTCATTCAGAGTGGGAGCAGCGGAAAGGTGTGCAAGTTGCTTAAGTCTATCTATGGACTAAAGCAGGCATCGCGGAGTTGGAACATCTGCTTTGATGAGACAGTCAAAGAATTTGGCTTTATCAAAAATCCAGATGAACCATGCATCTATAGTAGATTTGTAGCAAGAACTGTCGTATTCCTTGTATTATACGTGGATGACATTCTTTTGATAGAAAATGATATTCCTATGCTACAATCTGTCAAGGGGTTCTTGTCACACAGGTTCTCCATGAAAGACCTGGGTGATGCCACTTACATTCTTGGGATCCGGATCCATCGTGATAGATCCAAGAGGATGTTAGGACTTTCACAGTCCAGGTACATCGACACCATACTGGAAGATTCCAAGCGCGGTAATCTACCGGCTTGTCACGGGATCACCCTCTCCAAAGAGATGTCTCCCAAGACTGATTTGGAAAGGGATCGCCTGTCTATTATACCCTACGCTTCTGCGGTAGACTCTATAATGTATGCGATGTTGTGTACCAGACCGGATGTAGCTTATGCACTGAGTGTGGTAAGCCGGTATCAGTCAAACCCTGGGGAGAAACACTGGATAGCGGTAAAGAACATTCTCAAGTACCTGAGAAGGACTAAGGAGATATTCTTGGTGTATGGCGGAAAAGACCTCCAGATCGAGGCCTTTGCTGACTCCGGCTTCCAGAGTAACAAGGATGATTCCAAGTCCATGTCGGGTTTTGTCTTTACCCTCAATGGAGGGGCGGTGTGTTGGAAGAGTTCCAAACAGGAAACCGTTGCTGACTCGACGATAGAAGCGGAATACATCGCTGCTGCTGATGCCGCAAAAGAAGCCGTCTGGATGAGGAAGTTCTTGAAAGAACTTCAGGTGGTTCCGTCCATTGTTGATCCAATACCTCTGTATTGTGACAACAACGGGGCTATAGCCTTAGCGAAGGAACCCAGGTCCCATCAGAAATCCAGACACATCTTGAGGCGGTATCACCTGATCAGGGAGATTGTGGATCGCCAGGAGATCGAGGTTCGGAGGGTTGCTTCAGAAGATAACACTGCAGATCCATTCACGAAGGCCTTGCCCCATACTCAGTTCGAACGGCTGATCGAGATGATAGGTCTTCAATACGCCAGTACATGGCCTTAGTGCAAGTGGGAGATTGTTAGTGTATATGCCCTAGAGCCCATTACTGTATCATACTAGTTTGTATATTACTTAATGGAAGCTTGGGATATTCACCATTGTATAGACAATCTTGCTCAAAATAGTAGTATGCTACTTGGTTTGTTTCTACCTCAATGTTGTACATGTGTTTCTTTTAACATATCGCCTATACACATTAGTGGAGCCCTTAAGATCCTTGCTTGATTACCAGTGTTGTGATGGCAGTCACACTCGTGGGGGCTGGGTAATCTACAAGCACATTCTTATGCAGGTCCCTAGTCGTAGGACTATCGAGACAGGGCATCGATACTCCGGAGTAGACTAGCGTATGCGCTTCTCATCCCAGCAGGGGAGACGGTCTGTCCCACAGCTGTCAGTACGTCGTACTTGAGATAGTATGCGGGTGCTCGTTAGGTTACGAGTACACTGAACAGGACTCGTCGGGAACTGTTGGTTGGTACTATACCTATCGTCAGTTATCAGTTCCCAGGTGACATGAGTACAGCTTAGTTCGCTGACTTGACACTGTCACTTCGCCTCGAGTGTGTTCCCACTGTACTTTGATTACTACCCTACCACGGCTCAAAGGAGTCGTGCAAACAGGTAGTAGTTGGGTGCAGTCCCGAAGCACTTGGAGGCAGTGACGGTTAGACAGGATTCGTCTCTCCCGGTATTGGGAGTTGATATCGCGCTGTGTCAAGGAGAGCCATTACACACAGTCGTCCCTGGCCAGGGCAAGCGAGATGCACTGGTAGGTTTCCAGAGTTATCTCAGGGTGTTCTGCGCTACACTCCGACACGACTTGTACCGCTATTAGGGGACTGACGTTCACCGCCCCCTAGGCCCGCCATGCGATATTCTCAGACGAACAGACCGGACTGTACGCAGATTGTCACATTCAGGCTCAGTAGGAGTTCAGATGGGTTTCACCTCGTCAGTCTTCTTATCGGCATCTACCTGGGGGCCGTTACGCACAGCTAGTGCCGCTTGCGGTCTGTGGTTAAACCCGCTGCCAGCGTAGTGTCAAGTCTTTAGAGTTCCACACAGAGAGCTATTCGCCTTTAGGCAAAAGAGTAGAGGTCGCATGGTTTTGCGACAGGGTTCGGTCACATCCGTGCACTTGTGCACGTTTGGTGTCCGGATAGTTATTACTAGCGGGCTTTGGTTTAATCCAGATCCTAGTATATGTTTTGGGATTGGTTTTATCTCGTTTGTATTCGTGTTCCCCGAAACGCGGATGCGGGTGTGTATGCACGGTTGACAGAGACAGAGGCAGAGGATTCTCATTAGGGTTGTTGACTGTTGACTTTTGCTAAACCCTAATGAGAATAAGAAATATGATTAATGATAATATTAATTAAGTATTATTGTGCCATGGTTGGGTTGAAAGGTTGACTTTGTTGACTTGTTGACTTTGTGGACCGGTTGACTAGGTTGGACTTGTTGACCATCATCATGACAATGGGTATCATTTCATGGCATTGACCTTTGCTTGCTTGTTTGTTCACACATTGCATTTAATGCATGAAATGATATTGCCATTTGATATGATAACAACCATCACATAATACTCAATTATTATTATTTGTTATGATGATTTTGGATTATGAGAGCAAGGGTGAGAAAAGTCTTGCTCATTCTATCATTCTCATTCTCTCTTATCCTCAAGCGCTCCCCCTTCCTCTTGCTCTCTCTCTAGCTCAAGGAAACTCCCTCTCATGAGTTGAGAACCATTTCCTTAGAGATAAAAACCCATAACACTTCTCTACTCATTCTAGTACACAAGGTCTAGCAAGCCAAGTGTTCTAGTTTCCTCTAGTTTGAGGTTGAAGCCAAAGGTAGAAGCTTTCGGGTAGATCCATCTTCGGCGCAAGGAGACGACGAGATGAGGCCGATCCGACTACCGCAAGGTGTCACGCCCCGTTTCCCAAAATACGGAAAACGAGGGATGACTAGGCCAGCCATGCTCCTACGGGCAAGGAATCATCCCGCCGTAGTCACACTTCGGCTTCTAGCATTACATGGTAATCAGTAAATAAAGCACAGTATTAAAGGAATCACATCACTAATTTATTACATTGAAATTCCATTGTTCACAAATTACAGATAATAAGAACAATAACTAACCAAGTTCAATCTCACGATCACTCTATGGAAAGCAGTAAAGGTAGGGAGTACGCCAGACTATATCTCTGTGAACTCGAAGGGTAGATCCGTCTCCTGAGCTGGTCCTCCCGCGGGATCTGAGCATGCATACTCAGGTCGTCAGAGCGACACAATAACAATATTATTATAATAATATGAAACAGGTAAATGAGGTAATACTGGTATAAGAACAATGCAAGTAATCACTGTGTCACTATATGATGCAGAATATATTATGTGTCCCTATCGGTCTCTAGGTCATGTTTGAAATCACATAGTGGAAGGAGGATCATGTTTAACAGGAGTCTCGTACATACTCGAGACAACGGTCCACATGCCCGGGACATAACCCTGTCAGCCGGATCGCTAGATCCTATCCTACACGTATCAGTATCACAGTTCGAATGATCATCCTCTAAACACGGTCCCGCTAAATACGATACTCTTTCCACTTTGATTTCCCCTTTTTCCCCAGGTTTACACTATTTATGATCTTGATCTAGTTGTGTACAAGTACACCAAAGGCACGGTTTTATCAATGTTCACTGTATCAATCACTGTCACGAATATTCACTTCCCATTGGTGTACTTGTCACTTCTAAACCAACATCAATCACGCACGATAATGCAGTATCCACTGACTCTAACACAAACTAACACTAAGTATATGGCAAAAAAGGGCATGATAAATGTATGCCATCAATGAGCTAAGTATGTTGTGAACCAATGTGCACGTTATTAACTTGCAAAAATTGCATAAATTCATAGGTTTAGAATTTAACGAAATGATATAAATACGATAAATAGAACACTCAGTCAGAAATTCATCAAAATTAGTTTCAGTTCAGTCGGGATTCCGGTTTTCAAGATACAGCTGTTTCATCTTAAGTGCTCGCGGCTGGAAATTCAGTTTCAGAACTGAACGTCCGTTTCGCGACACGAATTGTACCCAGTTGGGTTCAGAATTTAGCGATGTTACAGTTAAATGAAATCTATGGTTTTCAATGGAGTATTCAACGCAACAGACGGATCCTCAATCACATCTGTACGTTGAAAGTTATACACAGTTTAACCTCAGGGTGTCATTTCAGAATCCGTTCTGGACAGTTATACATTCTGTCCTTTTAAATACAATTTAAAATAGCAAACGGCGATGAATCGGAATGGAACCACCAGTTTTGTTTAACTAACAGAAATATCTTTAATCTACTGTAGGGTTCCGCAACATACGACTTCAGAAAACACAGTGACGCAGGTCTTTGGACAGAACACAATAATCAGAAACGCTCTGGACTGCAGTCCAGAGTCGCATTCCGATCCAATTATCATCACAGTTTCAGAACAGAAAACATTAAAATTCTACATAGGGTTAAAGTTCGTCGAGTTGGCTTCTATTTAAGCCCTCAAACGCAACATTCCAATTTGAATATAATTTATGGTGATTTTATTCGTTTTCAGGTACGAGAAAATTCTAGTTTTAATAGCATATTTGGGGGTATCAATTTTTATCACTAACAATCGTATTTTCCAGCGGGATTCATACAAGATATTTATCATCTAATGGGCCAACAGAAAATATTAGTTTCCGTCAAAATACACAATTATTTCCATTGGGATCTAGCATCGAACACTTAGGTCATGATATGTATCGGTAATCGGTAAGTTTAATAACTATATGATTTAGGTTTGTAATACAACTATATTAGCATGAAGCAAGTAAATACTTGCCTGGAACGTCTCGGGGTCGTACGGCAGCAGTGGCGTCGCGGACGCGTGACGTACGCCGCGTAACGGATTCGTGCGAGCTTGGCTCGATACACGGGTTTGACGTCGGAGTTCCCGGAGTCGTCTTGCGCTTGCTGGAAGTATAGAGTGGTGCTCTGTGGGTCTTCCGGGGTGTGTTGGGGTCGACGTCGGTGCTCCGGCAATGGACAGCAGCGGGGGGTCGAAGCTTTTAGTGATCAAAGGGTGTGGGTTATGGAGAGAGAGGAGAGCAGTGGGGGGTCGGGTTTGGAGCGATGCGAGTGGTGCTGAGGATGTAGGGGGTCGAAAGGGTGGTTTAGGTCAGAGGGGCTCGCCGGCGTTGAGTGCCAGGGGTGGCCGTGGTTAGGTGCAAAAATGGGTTTGGGTGTGCAGGGGATATTTGGCAGGGGCTCGGGTTGATGAAGGGTGAAGTCGTGGAGGGAGAAGGTTGGAGGAAGAGGAGTGATCGAAGGTTGCCGAGGGGTTGTCGCCGTCGTCGTCGGAGGTGGAGGTTGCAGTGGGCTGTTTGAGGTTGGGGGCTCGGTGGGTGTAGCGAGAGAGGTAAGGAGTGAGTTGGAGAGGGAGAGTGATGAGAGGAGTTGGAGACGGAGTTGAAAACGTGGGTGTAACGGCAGGAGCGGGGCGGGAGCGTGGGCGCGAGGCACGGCGGGAAAACGGGATCGCGCGCGTTGATCACGGGAGGTTACCGTTGGGATTTTTGAAGGAAGAAGAACAGTAGTGGCGGGTTGGGTCGGGCACGAGGAGGAGGGCTGCTGAGCTGGGCCGGGCTATAAAAATAATTGTGGAATTAAAAAAATGAGATGTGGGCTGAACAATTGAGCGGGCCGGGGATTTTTGTGTAAGGATTTAATCAAGAAAAATTTGAGTGGGCTGAGATAAACAGGCCGGGAAAATTATAAGGGATTTATTTAAAAATCAAGAGTGGGCTGAGGGAAAAGAGAATGGGCTGAGGGTTAAATTTATTAAGGAATTTTATTAAGTAAAGTGTGTGTGGGCTGAGTAAAACTTAGGGTTTTGAATAATGGGTTAGGATTTTATTGATAAAATTTTGGTTTTAATTTACTCTGGCTTTAATTTAAATCCTGGGTTTAGGCTTTGAGGGTTTGGAAAATATAAATATTAAGCCTAACAAGCAATTCAAAATATGAAGGAAAAAGAAAAGAAACTACTGGAAATCAGAGAATAGGAAACTTTTTATTAGAATGGAAACGGGGATTTACACAAGGAGTTGAAGAGAAGGAGTTCAAGTTAAGGTATAACCCCCAACCGAGTAGGTAAAACTCCTAATTAGGTTGTTAGATAGTTGTTTAACAAAGATCCGTATTTTGAGTCCATATTACCCCCAAAGAAAAAATCGTTTTTCACCATTTCCGCAACCCCAAAGAACCGGGGACGGGTAACGTGGACTTACAGGTCCTGAGGCAGCTCGGGACGAGCCGAGAGGCTGAGGAGGCCGATTTTTAGGAGGCTCTGAAGAGAGCCAGCTTGTGCTTGCAGGTCGGATACCGAGGTGGCTTGGTCGGCCGCTGTGGGCCCTTTCTTCTGAGTTATGGGACACGTCATCTGCCACGTGTCCTGATCTGGGAGATCGCCAATATAGAGCATCATCATTAGCCCCCCACTCTCGTTCCGATCTATTTTGTGGGTCGGGTCGAGAGTGGACTGCCTGATTCTCTCTATGCGGTTTGGCGCTGGTAATCCCTTGTGGTGGATTGTCCGGGGACGACGCGGCGTTCATGTTGCCGCGCATCGAGTATGAGTCGAGCGAAGGACGAGTGTGGGAAGGTCGGTATCCCCTTTTGCCGGAGTAAAGGAGATGATTGCACGTTGAGAACGAGTTTATTCGGCAGGTCTTGGATCCGTGTCTTTGTAGGGTAGGAAGCTACCCGCTAGGAATGCGCCAAGCAGGAAGGGACTCGGCAGCCTCGCAAAGAGGGCTTCAGAACCTCAGCGTCTGATGGGCAGGAGGATGCCCGCTGGGATGCACCGAGAAGGAAGAAACCCGGTGGCCTCACGATGAGGGCTTCAGATCCTCGGCGTCTGATGGGTAGGAGGATGCCCGCTGGGGATGCGCCGAGTAAGAAGGAACTCGGAGGCCTCGCGATCCTCAGCGTCTGATAGGCAGGAGGGTGCCCGCTGGAGATGCGCCGAGCAGGAAGGAACCCGGCGGCTTCGCGATGAGGGCTTGAGATCCTCAGCGTCCGATGGGCAGGAGGATGCCCGCTGGGGATGCGCCGAGCAGGAAGGAACCCGGCGGCCTCGCGATGAGGGCTTGAGATCCTCAGCGTCCGACGGGCAGGAGGATGCCCGCTGGGGATGCGCCGAGCAGGAAGGAACCCGGCGGCCTCGCGATGAGGGCTTGAGATCCTCAGCGTCCGACGGGCAGGAGGATGCCCGCTGGGGATGCGCCGAGCAGGAAGGAACCTGGCGGCTTCACAATGAGGGCTTGAGATCCTCAGCGTCCGACGGGCAGGAGGATGACCGCTGGGGATGCGCCGAGCAGGAAAGAACTTGGCGGCCTTGTGATGAGGGCTTCAGATCCTCAGCGTCCGATGGGCAGGAGGATGCCCGCTGGGGATGCGCCGAGCAGGAAGGAACTCGGCGGCCTCACGATGAGGGCTTCAGATCCTCAGCGTCCGATGGGCAGGAGGATGCCCGCTGGGGATGCGTCGAGCAGGAATGGGAAACTGCTCAGTTTCCCCTTGGCGAAGGCTTTTGACTTCTGGCGTTGCGAGCAACGACCACTAGCTGGGGATGGTCGAGCGAGGGTCGGGCTCGACTGCCTCTAGGAGGACTTTGGATCCTTAGCGTTGGAGGGGCTGTAAGAAGCCCACTAAGGATGACCGGGCAGTGAAGTTGCGCGGTTGCCTCTTGGCGAGGGCTTTGATCTCTGGCGTCATGGGTAGGGAGCTACCAGCCGGAGATAGTCGAGCAGGGTAGCTGCTAAGCTGCCTCTAAGGAGGACTTTGATCCTTAGCGTTGGAGGGGCTGTAAGAAGCCCACTAAGGATGACCGGGCAGTGAAACTGAGCGGTTGCCTCTTGGCGAGGGCTTTGTTTTTTGGCGTCGTGGGTAGGCAACTACCAGCCTGGGATGACCGAGCGGGGTAGTCGCTCGGATGCCACTTGCGAGGGCTTCGATCCCTAGCATCATGGGTAGGGAGCTACCAGCCGGAGATGACCGAGCAGGGTAGCTGCTCGGTTGCCTCTTGCGAGGGTTTTGATCTCTCAGGACGGGGACTGAGCAGGGTTACTGCCTAGTGCCTCTTGGCGAGGACTTTGATCCTTGTCGGTTGTGGTAGGAAGCTACCAGCCGGGGATAGCCGAGCAAGGACTCGACTGCCTCTGAGAGGACTTTGGTCCTTAGCGCGGGAGGGGCTGTAAGAATCCTACCAAGGACCCTTGGCCGGGCAGGGTTACTGCCTGGTGCCTCTTGGCGAGGGCTTTTGTCCTAAAGGATAGCCGAGCGAGTGATCCTCGGGCTCGATTGCATCTGGGAAGGCTTTTTTATCCCCGGTGTTGCGGTAGGGAAGCTACCCGCCAGGATAGCCGAGCGAGGGTCGGGCTCGACTGCCTCTGGGAGGACTTTCTGATCCCTGGCGTTGCGGTAGGGAAGCTACCCGCCAGGGATAATGGTCGCACGCTTATGGCGTGTCGGATGTTCAAAGAATTTAAGTGTAACCGCGATCAGGACGGTGTCGCTTTGCAGCTAGCCGGTGAGCACGGGTCGGTCCACAGGGAGATGGTGTTATCTTACCTTCTTGTTTTAGACGAGTCAATAAAGAATCTGTATGTTTGTTTGATCTAACCTATGTGTTTATCTGCAAGTATAAAGTTGTTAAGAAAAGATACGAGATTGTAAGCTAAGAAATCCGTACTCAAAACCTTTGAGCCGAGTCTTGACCAATTGAAGCTAAGCAATCGGCAACAACGTGGATTAGGGGATTTAAGCGCGGTATTCGTGGAATCCGGCTTATTTACCCTTGTCCTTCCGTTCTTGTCTCTTGCTTTCGCCTCCGGCCAAACCGAACGCAACCGGCCGCGGTTAGGAATCACCGTTACCTTGTCAGGGTACGGTGCCTAACGGAGCGCTTGCGTATGGTTTGGGCGAAGTTCAAATGGAAAATAACGGGAAAAGGAATTGGCAAAGAAACGTTAACTTATAATACCGTATTTTATCTTAACAACAATAATTACATACATTCACAAAAGAGAACCAAAAAGAGAGCAAAAAGAAAAGAACAAAGAAAAGAAAAGATACAAGTATTAAAGTGCATGAATAAAATTGCAAGTAATAAAAGCAAGAAATAAAAGACAAGGTAATAAATTGCGAATAATAAAAAGCGATAAAAAGAATACGGAACTAGGACTCAAGACAAGCATGTGCTCAATAGCCAACCCTTAAACTTGCAAACTCAATGAAGAGATTGCAAGATCAAGGGAAGGGTAGAAAACGCATGTGAAATGAAGTGCTAGTCCCGGGAGAAAATACGACCCTTGAGATCAATAACTAACTCTTACCCATTCAAGCTCAATGAAGAGGTTGAATGAGCAAGAGAAAGCAAAAATCTCAAGGGGGAGCAAACTAACAAGAAAGATAAAGAACCCTCATCTTCATTAATCTTCCACTCAAAAGCTCTCACTACAATTTAATGGAGGAAGAATGAAGAAGAAGAAGAAAGAAGAACAAAATTACACAAAAGAGAAAAACAAAGAAAGCTCCCTTTGTTAAGCTCAAAACTGCTGTATTTATAGGCAGGAGAATGGAGTTCTAGGGCAACCACCAGACCCAAAATAAGATTACCAAAAAGCCCCTGAAAAACGACAGAACAAGGCCACTGTACGGCCGCGGATCCGCCACCTATAGCCCCCTATGGCCGTGGATCCGCGCCCCTACTGTGGGTTTAGGGTGTGGGCTTCTGAGTGTTTTCCTGGTCTCCTGTCCCCTCTTGTCTGGTACATGTATTTTCTGATAATTTCTTCCAGAATATCAGCAGAATTCATAGTCCAAGATTGTTATCTATTCTTCACTTTTGACTTTATCTCTCTTGAGCTCCGCGCACCCATTGATTCTTGTGCAGCCCCTCTCGTGCTCCGTGCTTGTCCGAGACACGAATGACTGCTGTCATATGTCTTGTCCCTGGAACCGGTACGCAGCACCGGACGGATATGGATGACCGGAACCCGGCTTTTATCTGTTGTCAACAGATGTTCTCTATTTGGTGTAACTGTGGAGATTTTGTCATGATTTGCAATATTTGGACTGAAAACCTGTACTCTGTAAATATGTAACAAACACAGATCAAAAGCACCTACCTATAAACACACGAGCGTAAGAATGGGTGGTATAAAATGCAGTATTCTGTTGTGAACAAATACCCCCAAACTTAACTTTTGCTCGTCCCGAGCAAAACCAATTATTCACAAAAATAAAATCCTAACTGCACTTTCGCAGGGAACGCGATTGCACTGAGCGCGTGCAACAAGCCGTTAAACCTCTAGGTGTCCCTAGTAGGAGGAGTGTTGTCTCCTGAGGGTTTTCAGCGGATACTACCCACAAAATCCGGTCAAGCTGGTTTTGTAAAATAACTAAGATTCAAACCCTAAAGTTTTTGTTTCAGAAAATAACAATTCTATAATCCTAAGTCTAGACTATCGAACCTTTAGTTTTCACACCTCGCTTCATATTTAACTACAGATTTTATATGTCTTTACGTGTAGTGCAAATAGTGCCGTTAAGTTCCAGAAAGGTCGATTAAAGTCCTCATGTCGCACAATAAAGCCCAGATAACAATTTTAAAAGGATCACATAAGTTTTATAAAGAGTTAAGCATTTTTTCAAGTTTCGTTTTCCAGTAAAGTTTCAACTTCAGAATTTCTATCTTCCCTAACAGGAAACTAGGTCTTATTCTTCACTCCACCTTTTTCTTGTTTTCATTTCATACACACCTCTGTGAACGTGCAATAGTCTTTATCATAGAGTAAAACCTTCATATCTCCGTTAAATTTTTTTTATAAAAGCTTGTCTTTTATCAAGATTATTCTCACACAAAGAACCGTTAGGAATTTTAACTCGGAGAGAACACTTGCTTGACTTTGTTTTTATCTGGACTTTCTAGGCTTCTTAGCGAGCTTTGGGCCAATGCACCCAAACCAGTTGGTTTTAGGGCATTAGGTGTAGAAACACCCCAGCGGACTTAATTACTCAAGTTACCTAGGTCCAAAAACAAAAGACAGTTTGTCGTGAAAATCAGATGATTTAATACGAACGGAGATATAACCGGCAGTTCAATTATTTTTCAGATAAAAGACGTGCTTAGTGGGTTTGGTGTGTAATCATTCCAATCAAGTTTCAGATGGATTATTTTTCAGACTTAGTTCCAATTAAGGCATCAATAACATTCCTTCATATTCACTCACTTCATAAACAATTCTTGATATATTACTTATTTCAGAACAAACCTATTTGATCCTCAGAAAATCATTTATCTATTTAAAAGTTTTTAAACATAAAAGACTTGTCATCTAATTTCCAAGACTCACAACACGTGTAGTGTGATGTAAAGACGTATATCAACTATAGTTAACTTCAAAGGAGAGTTATCTTTCAGGTTTTCACAATCCAAACATAGTATTTAGTTATTCCTATTTTTTCAAACAAAAACCGTCGAATGTTGAATCAGAGTTCTTCCACAAGCTAACTTGACAAAAAAGTTTTTATATTTTTAGAAAATTTTTAAATTTTTATGGGTTTTTAAATAAGGTATGCAAATGCAAAATATACAAATGAATGCGAAGGAAGAAAGCTTACCGAGCACACCCCCAAACTTAAACTTGACAGTGCCCTCACTGTCAGGCTATACCAAGAGGGTCAAAATTGCCGGCGCTCCCTAAAAACAAATTATATACAAAAAAGGAAAACAAAAAATATATACAAAAAAAGATGTCCCCCCCAAACTTAAGTAAAACAGTGTTTCCACTGTTAAGCGTTGAAATTCTGGATTAGGGGGGGAAGAGAACAGTATCAAGCTATACAAGGCCTTACACAGGCCGAAAGTTAACACCAACCATTCAAAGATTTTATCTCTATAAATCAGTGGCTGGTGGAAGAATGCGGAGAGATAAGAAATGGAGACTACGCGAGACCGCTTGTGGAGAGAAGTGGAATGCGGTCTCGGTAGATGAGAAGAAGAATGGCGGAAGGGAAAATGAAGTGGAATACGAACTTGAGGGTGCAAATGGAGTAAATAGATTAGCACAATTCGTGATGAGCGATGTGTAAACAGCGATTGTGCTAATCTATTAACCCGTCGAGAGATTGGGTCAAATCCCTCAAGATTCGTAAGAAACCATGGGTACGCCGAACTTGGTAAACCAGACAATGGAAATGGAAGTGATACAGGTTCTTGCAAGGTCGGAACGATGGAAAGAATGGAGGGAAGTGGTTGAGGAAGGTTATCGGTTAAAGGTTCGGGAGGGTGTACACAGTCAATGAAAGGAACAGGATGAATTGGAAAATCCGACTCATCATCTAGAACTGTTTCATCCTCATAAATATCCTCAAAATTCTCCTCAAAATTTATCTCATCCATGCATTTTTTTTCAAAGTCCAGACGCATATGGGGTTCGGGAAAAATATTTAATGACTCGGGATGATGATTTGAAGAGACAAACTCAGCCAAATCTACGGGTTCATCATCCAAAATATCCCCAGCGTCAATATCCTTAATCAAGTGAAAATCAAAATTCTCTGACACCTCATCAAAAGCATGGATATTAATTGATTCTGGTTCTAAGATATAGGTGTAGAGGTCAAAAGGATTAGGTATGGTTTCACTTGGAAGGGACCCTTCACAATCTGGCAAATCAAATACTACGAAGTCGCACAACTCATTCATCATTCTATCTTCAATTGATAAATCATGTGGGATACTCGATAGACTTTCAAAACAGGAGTTGTGGGATTCAATTTGGGACGGGTAGGTTTGATTTGGAAGGGGGTATATCTCACTCTCTCCACTCAAATTCACATCCTGTCCTGCCGCCTTATCATACATTGAAAAAGTTGGAGCTAGTTGAAAACTAGCTACCGGGTCAGTAGGTTGCATGAGGGCGGCCAAGGACGCATTCAAATCCATCATCTGTTGGCTTGACGCTACCCTAAAGTCTTCCAACGACTGTTCTAGACTAGACATTGGTTGTGAAGGGGTTTCAATAAAAGATTCGAAGTCGTTTGGATACTGGAAACCCCCAAATGGCTGTGTAGAAGCAATGTCTAGGGAAGGTGCAAAAGTAGGGTAGGTTTGGTAGGAATTGAATGGCTGGACAGGAGTGGGATCAACATTGGGATAAGAAGGTGAATTGAATTGTTGATCCCAAGAATTTGTAGTGGTGAAAGGAGTGAAAGATCGGCTACGGGATTGTTCGATATGTTCAGCAATAGACATAGGTCTTGGAGTAGCAACATGACTCGAAGAAGGGATATCAACGTAAGAAGGGGTGACTGTTTGAAATGGTTGATACGAAGTGAATTGCGGAGTCAAATTGTTTGTCCTAGACGCGTCTATCCGATCTCTCAATGAAATTTTTGGCATGGAGGGGTCGTTCGATGTTCGGCCAAAACAAGAACCGTATGAAGTAATGTCTGGTTGTGGGTACCAAAGTTCGGCAAGAGTTTTGCGAGGTGGAGTACCCATGATATGAAGAGAGAGTGAAAGAAAGGAAGAGAAAAGGAGGGGAAAAAGAATGTGATTTTTTTTTTTTTTTAGTTAGTTGTTAGCAAAAGAATGAAGTATACACAAAAAAGAATATGGACAAAAATCACGACACAAAAATACCACACACCTAATCGTTCTAGGGTTCACCTAGGTCAACTAGACCTGCTCGAGAACTTGATTGTCGAAGTAAAACTGTGTCGAGAAACAGGCTCAAGATACACTGATCACGAGGCCAGGTAAGTGCAGAGATAAGGGGAGGTTTTCCAACGCTTTCGCGAAGTTCCTTAATTAAATAACCCTTTCTCTTTTGGCGGTTTCGCCGTTAACACTTTCCTAGACACCCCGTAAACAATATACCGTTAAGCAAGCTTCTAAATACAGTTAACTTCTCCTAGTGAGCGCGAAGTCCTTAAGGCTTTGTCACGACCCGCAAAGTACGGAACGCGACCGACACTTAGATTACGGAACGTCTCAAGACGTCCATAAAAATAAGTAAGCCGAAGCCCAGAATACAAAACCCAATTAAAGTTTTAGAGTGAAGGAAAAACCAATTAATTTAAGCTTTTACCTCATTACTTTATCAATTTGCCCTTATTCCAAAATTCCAGCAGAATATAAAAGAAATCAGTGCATGAGGAATAACATGTCGACTCAAGTGAGCTCGACCCAGATACATCATAAATAAATCCTCAAGTCTCACAATCTCACATCTAGGTCAATATACAGTCATCCGAATAAAACAGGTACAACTGAACTGATAGTAGCAACAGTAGATACAGTAACATCAGTAGAAACAGTAGAAACGGTAACGACAGTAGCGACAGTAGATGGAGTACTCTAGATACAATGAGCATAAATAAGGGGGTACAAACTGATAATAACCCACCTATGAGCAAAAGCCTCTAGTCCAGGCAAGAAGTACAAATGAAGCAAAGGTATCCGCCGCTACAGTGCTGACGGAATGGGCCTGCAGAAAAGCTGTGGCACAACGGGGGTGAGTTGCCAGCTCGTGAGTAATAGATAACATTTACTAAGGCTATCGTATGCATGCACACAAGTGTCCTGACATTCCTAAAACAAGTATAGCTACATGTACTAACAGGTGTGTATGCATCAACAGTATACTAGCAAGTATATATGTCACATGGAGGTGATAACAGGTATGTATGCCACATGAAAATACAATCAAGTGTGTATGAGAATTATTCTTCCTTTGTTTTGAAACTCCCCTTTTTAAACATCAATAATAATATCCAGGAAAACAGTAAAAATCCGTGTCTAGCAACGACACCTCAAAACCGTCCAAATCTCATATATCCATGTCCAGTATCTCTGGCCTCAGCTATCCGGCTGATCCATATCAAAATCCATATCTCAATCCAGCGGCCACAGTCGGTATCCTCTGGATATCCGCCGTGCCAAATGAAATCACCGGTAGGTAATCCGTCCCCTGCCAGGCTCAACGCCATCATCTGCGATCTTCTTGCCCCGAGGTACCATACCGGGTCCACCATATACCCGAGACGGTTCATCCACCTCCTCGAAACGGGTCTCAAAAACCACAGCAAACTCATGGTGGACGACACTTTACATCACTAGAAAACCGCAGCTTTTCTTTTTAACAAATATCATTTGAAATCTTGCGGCTTTCCCCCAAAATCCAGAAATATCATAAATCTCATGAAATTATCATAAATACATATGCCGATGATTATGAATGCTTATGGTATCAATTTAAGTACTTATTTCAATGTCACATTTCTAAGCAGTTAACATGTTTCAGATTTAAAGTTATTTAGTGTCGTGACATGGCAATTACCAGGGTGTGTGTATCCATATGAATAGTGCTCGTGCAACATATAAAACCTGGTAAGGGTGCATGTGTCCTATAATGAATCTGCTTATATAGAACATCATATAGATACTGACTACAACAATTATCATGCAAGTTTTATCATTTTTACTCCAATATTACCAGTAATACCAAGTCTACTAAATCTATCGGGCGACTCGCGCCATCCAAACGATTGTCCCCCGTAGATGTTAAATCTACTCACCAGTGGTCCTGTGCTAAGTGTGTCCGACCACCTGTTTTCCCTTCTCAGCTGCGCTTGAAGTTCCTGCCGGCGAACCTAGAATTCACACGAGTCACCATATAAGAAGAAATTCCACAAAACGTGATATGTCGACAAAAGGGATACGCGTGCGTGAAACCAAACGCGTGTGCACGCGACGCGATGCGTCGCGACGCGACGCGCACAAACCTACCTGAATCAGAACCGACACGCTGTGTCGCGCAGCGCGCCACAGAACCACGCGTATCACGCGCGTGTCGTACAAGTCTTAAAACATCGAAAACACGTAACTAGTTCCATATTTTGCCTCAGGGCCAAACTTGAAAAGTTACAGATACCAAAAACCCTAACTATCAAGACCAAACCCACACCCCAAAAACCAACACCCCCACCCCCTTCCTGGCCGCAATTTGCGGCCAGAACCCAAGAATTGGCGGCCAAGTTGGGGAGGTGGGTCCCCATGCTCTGGGTGTGTGTTCCTACTCATCTCACCATGCTACGGTCTTCTCAAAATTATTCTGTAGTGATCGGGTCAACAGCAGATTTCAGAAAGGCTAAAAATCACTAAAACTGCCAAAATACGCCAAGTCGGGTAAATCGGGTGTCGACATGAAATCTGGGGGATTTCTCTGGTTGGCTGGCCTCACTAGGACCTAAGAAGTTTATTATAACTAACGTAACTCTCACTTTTCTCAGAATCTCCATAAAACACTCAATATCACTTTTACGCATGATACGGACATCGATTAAACTAGATTATCGAGATTTTTGCAAATTAGGCTAATCATCCAATTTTAATGATACTACTGGGCTTCAACAGGTTAGTTAACACTAA
Organism: Agapanthus africanus; assembly: GCA_030015575.1. Lineage (NCBI taxonomy): Eukaryota > Viridiplantae > Streptophyta > Magnoliopsida > Asparagales > Amaryllidaceae > Agapanthus > Agapanthus africanus. Next base: position 719,203,992 of record CM057337.1, read on the forward strand.
AGATGGCTCATTAACCTGCAAACACTCCAAAATCTCTAAATCTAGCATCATGGCACAATTCTAGCATGAAAATTCTATTTGTCGCAATATCTAGCTAAACAAGCATCTAATCTACGTAATATACGAAAAGTTTAGGAGATATACCCTCTAGGAACCTTGCAATAAGGGAGAAGGAGAAGAAGAAGAGGGTAGGTGCATCAAACGAGGCTGGAACGGAGCTGGTGCACTGATGCTGATGCAAAAACTGAGTTTGCTGATGCTAAAAAAATGTGTTGCTGTTGCTGTTGCTGATTGTTGTTGTTGTTGTTGTTGTTGTAGTGGTGTGAGGTGTTGTGTAGTGTGGTATGATGATGATATGGTATGGTATGGAGTTGATATGGTGTATGGTATGAGGCTGGTGCTGGGGCAGCAAGGGCTGATGCTGATGGTGTTATGAAAATGGGCTGATGCAATTTCAGAGCTGATGTTGTTGCTCTGGTTCTGGGGTTTTTGTGTTATTTGTGTTGCTGTTTGAAGTAGCAGCAGCAGGTGGAGAAGATGTTGAAGTATTTGTGATGGAGTGGGGTGTTGTGTGCTAAACTATGGGCTGAAGTAACAGCTGGTGTGCTGTTTTTGGAGCAGCCTAAATGGACTTCTGATGTTAAAGGCTGATTTGGTGCTGCTGAATTTCAAAATTGGGTGGCTGATTGGTTGAAATTTGGCTGATGTGATGGATTATGTGCTGCTATAGGATGGGGGGGCTGATGCTACGAGATCTGCTTGCTGAATTTAAGCAGGGGATTGTGTTGTGATAATGATGGGAGCTGTTGGTGCTGATTTTGGCTGCTGAAATCAGCTGAAAATTGCTGGTGTATGTGTATACAAGATGAGTTTTTGAGAGGCAAACGTGATTTTGAAAAGAAGGAAGTGTGAAACAATCAAGGCCCATCATAACCTCCTCTTAAGACAACCCCAATCTTAAACCAAATTAAAACTACAACCCCTCAATCAACACCAAACAAAACAAGGAAGTTTAGACCACCATGGTTAACTTAGCACAACAACTCACGAACTCAAGATACGGCATATCCTAATCTTATCCCTTGCTATCGTGCACAAGTGTGGGTGGTTGAGATAAAATTCCACAAAAATAACCACAAAACCAGATAGTCTATAAGAAACCCGTTTTTGGTAAACTTCATGCCAAAAACCCCACATTAACACTTAATTACTACTAAACACAGACTCAGGTGTTACAGGCTTAAAGTCTAGTTTCTTTTAAAATTTGTGCGGGTTATCGTTATGCGCAAGTTCGTGATTTGTGGGCCACGGAAAAGGTGATGAAATCCTTTACCGTATGTTGTGGGGTTCGCTTGCCCTTAAGTCCGTATTAATTGATGCAATGCGCAATTCAAAAAATTCTTATAAAGAATCAAAACAATCGTTTTTTTAGTTTAAGCGCGGCGCTGCAACAAATACGGGTTAGTCAAGTTTTAGCGTTTGCTAGCGAACTTGCAAAGAATCCTGCAAAGAATAGTATATTGGAAGCGTCGGATTTGAGAAGAAGGTGTTAGTAAAGTACGTACCGTTTAAGTTTTGGGTTAGGAAACCCCCGTTGAATCAAATCCGGTAAGCTTGAAAGGTTCGCTTGCGCGGGTCAAACTACCCGGATCTTTGGCACTGTACTTCGTAATCACCTTAACGTTGAATGTACACTTTGCTTCCCCACTATCGCAGTTTGCAAATACGCAAAATTCTGCACACTTGCCCACAAAAATATTGTCCAAAAAACAAAAAAGAATATATTTTTTTTTTATATACAAAAAGAATATTAACCCGAATAACAAGAAAGAAAATACGCTACCGTCTCCCCGGCAACGGCGCCATTTGATCGCACGCTTATGGCGTGTCGGATGTTCAAAGAATTTAAGTGTAACCGCGATCAGGACGGTGTCGCTTTGCAGCTAGCCGGTGAGCACGGGTCGGTCCACAGGGAGATGGTGTTATCTTACCTTCTTGTTTTAGACGAGTCAATAAAGAATCTGTATGTTTGTTTGATCTAACCTATGTGTTTATCTGCAAGTATAAAGTTGTTAAGAAAAGATACGAGATTGTAAGCTAAGAAATCCGTACTCAAAACCTTTGAGCCGAGTCTTGACCAATTGAAGCTAAGCAATCGGCAACAACGTGGATTAGGGGATTTAAGCGCGGTATTCGTGGAATCCGGCTTATTTACCCTTGTCCTTCCGTTCTTGTCTCTTGCTTTCGCCTCCGGCCAAACCGAACGCAACCGGCCGCGGTTAGGAATCACCGTTACCTTGTCAGGGTACGGTGCCTAACGGAGCGCTTGCGTATGGTTTGGGCGAAGTTCAAATGGAAAATAACGGGAAAAGGAATTGGCAAAGAAACGTTAACTTATAATACCGTATTTTATCTTAACAACAATAATTACATACATTCACAAAAGAGAACCAAAAAGAGAGCAAAAAGAAAAGAACAAAGAAAAGAAAAGATACAAGTATTAAAGTGCATGAATAAAATTGCAAGTAATAAAAGCAAGAAATAAAAGACAAGGTAATAAATTGCGAATAATAAAAAGCGATAAAAAGAATACGGAACTAGGACTCAAGACAAGCATGTGCTCAATAGCCAACCCTTAAACTTGCAAACTCAATGAAGAGATTGCAAGATCAAGGGAAGGGTAGAAAACGCATGTGAAATGAAGTGCTAGTCCCGGGAGAAAATACGACCCTTGAGATCAATAACTAACTCTTACCCATTCAAGCTCAATGAAGAGGTTGAATGAGCAAGAGAAAGCAAAAATCTCAAGGGGGAGCAAACTAACAAGAAAGATAAAGAACCCTCATCTTCATTAATCTTCCACTCAAAAGCTCTCACTACAATTTAATGGAGGAAGAATGAAGAAGAAGAAGAAAGAAGAACAAAATTACACAAAAGAGAAAAACAAAGAAAGCTCCCTTTGTTAAGCTCAAAACTGCTGTATTTATAGGCAGGAGAATGGAGTTCTAGGGCAACCACCAGACCCAAAATAAGATTACCAAAAAGCCCCTGAAAAACGACAGAACAAGGCCACTGTACGGCCGCGGATCCGCCGCCTATAGCCCCCTATGGCCGCGGATCCGCGCCCCTACTGTGGGTTTAGGGTGTGGGCTTCTGAGTGTTTTCCTGGTCTCCTGTCCCCTCTTGTCTGGTACATGTATTTTCTGATAATTTCTTCCAGAATATCAGCAGAATTCATAGTCCAAGATTGTTATCTTTTCTTCACTTTTGACTTTATCTCTCTTGAGCTCCGCGCACCCATTGATTCTTGTGCAGCCCCTCTCGTGCTCCGTGCTTGTCCGAGACACGAATGACTGCTGTCATATGTCTTGTCCCTGGAACCGGTACGCAGCACCGGACGGATATGGATGACCGGAACCCGGCTTTTATCTGTTGTCAACAGATGTTCTCTATTTGGTGTAACTGTGGAGATTTTGTCATGATTTGCAATATTTGGACTGAAAACCTGTACTCTGTAAATATGTAACAAACACAGATCAAAAGCACCTACCTATAAACACACGAGCGTAAGAATGGGTGGTATAAAATGCAGTATTCTGTTGTGAACAGATAACCAAGCAGGGTAGTTGCTGGGTTGCCTCTTGGCGAGGGCTTTGATCCCTGGCGTTGCAGGTAGGGAAGCTACCAGCCGGAGATGACCGAGCAGGGTAGCTGCTTGGTTGCCTTTTGCGAGGGCTTTGATCCTTCAGGATGGGGACTGAGCAGGGTTACTGTCCAGTTCCTCTTGGCGAGGACTTTGATCCCTGTCGGTTGTGGTAGGAAGCTACCAGCCGGGGATAGCCGAGCAAGGACTCGACTGCCTCTGGGAGGACTTTGGTCCTCAGCGCGGGAGGGGCTGTAAGAAGCCTACCAAGGACCCTTGGCCGGGCAGGGTTACTGCCCAATGCCTCTTGGCGAGGGCTTTTGTCCTGAAGGATAGCCGAGCGAGGGATCCTCGGGCTCGACTGCCTTTGGGAGGGCTTTCTGATCCCTGGCGTTGCGGTAGGGAAGCTACCCGCCAGGGATAGCCGAGCAAGGGTCGGGCTCGACTGTCTCTGGGAGGACTTTCTGATCTCTGGCGTTGCGGTAGGGAAGCTACCCGCCAGGGATAACCGATCAAGGTAGCTGCTGGGTTGCCTTTTGGCGAGGGCTTTGATCCCTGGTGTTGCGAGTAGGGAAGCTACCGGCCAGGGATAGCCGAGCAGAGAAGCTGCTCGGCTGCCTCTACGGAGGACTTTGATCCTCAGCGTTGGAGGGGCCTTAGGAGGCCTACTAAGGATAACCGGGTAGTGAAGCTGCGCGGTTGCCTCTTGGCGAGGGCTTTGATCCCTGGCGTTGCAAGTGGGGAAGCTACCGGCTAGGGATAACCGAGCAGGGTAGCTGCTCGGCTGATTCTTCATGAGGTTTCGACCGACCATCCAATTGCAGGTATGGGGAATAGGAACGGTCGCGGTGAACGTGCGCGTAGCACGCGCATCGATTGTGCGGGGAGGCAAAGCGCCAGAGTCGCGTCGTTTCGATTCCGCCAGAGGAGGCTCAATGATCGCCCGGCGGACGAGTATCGGCCCGTGAGACCTGTGGCCATGGGGCATAGACTGCCGGTGGTTAGCCGTGCCGACGAGGGCAGAGTCTTCTGGAGGCAGAGGAACGGCGATCTGGGGCCCTGGCCTGGCCGTTTGGACTGTAGTCGGTCTATTCGGCCGGCGAGGGCATTGATGACGATCGCCGGAGGAGGTTCATCCGCGCCTCCGATGAGGGGGAGGCGGCGGCTGGTACCTGGATCTTCAGGGTGATCGGACACCATGTGGATCGAGATCAGAAGGCCAACTTTTGTTTTTGTGGAGTGTTCGTTTCCCACAGACGACGCCAACCGATGGAGGTCCTTTTCGGGTCTCCGTCAGATGTTGTCTTCCGTCGATCTCTCGGTGGATCTTGGAGGTGATCTCCTGTTGCATGTAGGTCTCAATGGGTTTTGAGGAGATTGGTGATTTTGAGGAGTTTACGCTGAGTACCTGCAAAATAAGTCCCGGGATGGTTTGGTACCACCGTGGACCTCCGACGATCAAGTTAGCACGAGATCCGAGCAGAGTAACGGCTAAGTGGAATCAAAAATGGCTTACTTGACCCCTCTGTGATGGGGGTTTATATAGTGGCGGCAGCACGCAACAGCAGGCGCGAGAATCTCGCCGGCAGTTGCGCTCCCGACGTCACACCCGCGTAATGAGCGGATCGTCCGTTAATGGGGATCGTGATGGCGTGGAACGTGGGATTTTGCTGGCGGAGAATCTGCGCTTGACGAGATTTGCGGAGCGGCGGTTACGCCTGTGAGCGGTGGAGTTGGTCGATCGGAGGACCGAGGAAGATGGCCTCGACTAGGGAGCTCGAGGACGAGCGAGAGGGCCGAGGAGTTTTGGTCTTGAGGCAGCTCGGGACGAGCCGAGAGGCCGAGGAGGCCAATTTTTAGGGGGCTCTGAAGAGAGCCAGCTTGTGCTTGCAGGTCGGGTACCGAGGTGGCATGTTCGGCCCCTGTGGGCCCTTTCTTCTGAGTTATGGGACACGTCATCTGCCACGTGTCCTGATCTGGGAGATCGCCAATATAGAGCATCATCATCAAGTAACATTGAGAGTGTATGTCCTGTATTGATCAAAAAGTCGTAATATCTTTGGAAGGATCCACATGGTCTATCTTGATCTTCATAGCCTAAAGTATATCTGCACCGCTTTTCATCTGATTTTGGTTCTCTTTCATCACTGACTTCGCTGTGAAAAATGTTCTAATGTTGGTAAACCGGTAAATTTGCAACCTTCTAATGCATGTGCAAGAGATATCGAAATCGCATAAATTTTTGTGTGCATATAATGTGCAGATCGTAGAATATGTTGATCAAGATGAACAATAATTATCATTTGATCGACCATGTGAGCTTTTTTTACATCTTTTAACCCCTGCATCCCTCATTTTGTTTTGGCTAAATTGTCGAAAACCACTGCTTTTACAAACAAGTATATTTTGCCTCGATTTTAATACCCATCAGAAATTTGTTTTTGACTATGTAACTAATTATTTACAAAGCCTGTTGGATTTCATTTAATTCCTGACAAGTTTTCTTAAATTATAAATGTCTTCCTAGCTCCTATAGCTGTAGCTGTAACAAACATGATCTGCGTGTATCCAAACTGGGAAAAATGGAGCTGTGACTCTAAGTTTATGTTCTTCAAAATTTTGGGTTGAATTTTGTAGTGTTTGCGATATATATGAGTCAATGAACAGTCATCGTACAGTCCGATCTATTCATCTAAGGGTATCACATACCAGGTCTAGGGGGATGGTAAATATCAGACCCCTAATAACCTGATATGTCATGCCGATAATTTCCGCGTTTATAGTATTTTTTATTGAAGGGCACATTCAGATTGAGGTTGCATCGCTTTTGTATAATATAATTTCTTATTTCATGTATCTAGGATAGATCCAGGAGGAGTGCTCAAGTACCTGGGTTCTAGAATCTGACGGGTGTCCATCTTAAGGCGTCGAGATCGGGTCACGTAATTCTAGAATTGGCGGCACTACCTGTCGCGCTCGTAGGGGTCTAGAGGCTAGGGTTTGGTTATTCACACGACCGTGGAATCCATATCTCATTCATGGCTAAAATAAAACACGGAATTCCTAGTATACACTCTATTTCATTATGTTTGCTTCTGCTACTATGTTAATACTATCATGTCGATATTCCTGAGTAGACTAGTGTATACGTTTCTTGATCCCGACGAGGGACGATGGTCGGTCTCACAGCCATTGGTGTTAGTCAGTCACCAAAAATTGTATACATGTATTCATTGGGTTATGAGTTATGCTGGAAGGACTCACCGGGAACATGCTAGATGGTATTATACCTAACGTCAGGTAGCAGTTCTCTGGTGACATGAATACATGTTAGTCTTTTGACCTGAGATCGTCATCTGTCTCATATGAGTTCCTACTGTGCTTTGATTACCACCCTACCACGGCTCTACTGAGTCGTGCAGACATATTTTAGTTGGGTACAGTCCCGAGCCTGTTCACACCAGAATATTGTATTTAATACCGCTCATTCTTATGCTCATTTGTATATAGATATGTATTTTTGATCCATATTTGCTACATGATTACATGTTACAGGTTTTCAGTCCAGAATAACGCAAATCACGCACAATCTCTACAGTTATGACAAAATCCAGAACAACTGCCAAAAACAGATAAAATCCGGGTCCCGGTCATCCACATCCGTTTGGTGATGTCTACCAATTCAAGAGACAAGATGAATACAACAGTTATTCATGTCTCGAACAAGCACAGAGCACGAGAGAGACAGCACAAAAAACAAGGTGACAACGCGGAGCTCGAGAGAGATTAAGACACAAAATTCAATATAGTTGTCATTTTGGACTATTAAAATCCGAGAATATTTTGGAACCATTTTGCAAATATGAACCTATCAAACAGAAGAAAGCAATACGAGAAAGCACAAGAAAAACGGCGCGACAATTCCACTATAAGACCGTGGAAGTGCGAAGTTTTGGGGGTTTGAGCGGCGGATCCGCGGTCTAACCAGAGCGTCTCGCGACGAAATTTCAAGTGTGTTTTTGTAATTGTATAAAGGCTCAGATTATACCCCTAGGGTTTCACTTCTCTGTCTATATATATTCTAGATCAGGACCAAACCAACGATGCTTTTTTTTCTTTAGGATCAGTGTTAAATTAGTTAGTTTTCTTCTTTTTCTTTATCTATTCTCTCTGAAAATATGGTGAGCTTTTGAGTGGACAATTAATGAAGATGAGAGTTTTTGTTACTTAGTATCTTTATTTTCTTGTATTGTATTTTAATTTTTAGTATAATTTTTTTTACTTGTTTATTAAGGTAGTAGTTGGTTTTATTGCTCTTCTTCTTCTTTTCTAATCTTTATTTTCAAGCCATGATACTCAATGGAATCCCTTACTTAGGTGAGAGCCCAAGTATTTAGCTTGTTATCTTTTGTATAATCGTATTCTTCTATTCGTTCTTCTCCTCTTCTTGTTTTATTTTTTTTATTATGTGTGAGTAATTTAATCACTTGTTAGAGTTAAGGAAGCTTGGAATGAGAGATGGAAAAATCGTTTGTGCTTCTCTTCGCCAAACAACTTGAAACGAATTTAAACCAAACAAACACTATCCCATATCTTAGGCACGTTATAAGTGACATATAGCCGCGACCTAAGTCGAGAATTTCTTTAGACACACTACAGTGTGACATATAGTTGTGATCCAATTGGAGACTTTGTTGTGTGTGTTTGGCCTATGGTTGGAAATAAGAGCACGGAACGGACGAACAAGGGTCATTAGGAATGGATTTAAAGTTGAAAAACTTGCTTAAACTCGCAAATCTCATTCCTACGTCCTCCTAATCTCCACTACTTCCGATTATCCCGACTTCATTTCAAAGATGGCACAAGACAAGTATAAGACTAATTCCTAATTGTACAAACCAACCCTAACCCCAATAAGTTCTCTTGAACATAAAAAACAAACATTTAGGATAAAATTGAACAAACTTATACATTCTGTAATTGACTCGTCTAAAATAAGAACGGAATTACATACCATCTTCTAGTTGACGACTCGTACTCAACCGGCTAGCTGCAAACGAAACCGACTTGATTGCGGTAAGTAGAACAAATAGAACGCATAACATATCGCGGTTTTTCTACCAATCAGAGCCGCATGGAGGTAGTGATCGGATTGTTGGAGATTCATCTCTCTCGGTATTGGGGGTAGATGTCGCGCTGTGTTCGGTCGGTTATCACCATGAATTTCTAGCCAGAGTGGATGAGATTTACTGAATGCATATCGATAATTTCTCGGTAGATGATGAGCTTGACACCAACACGACTTATTAGGTTATTAGTGGTCTGACGTTTACCAACCACCTAGACCCGATATGTGATACTCTTTGACGAACAGACCAGACTGTACGGAGACTGTCACTTATAAGCTCAGTAAACGTTTGGACAATCTTACTTGCCGGTCTTCCTTTCTTTCAATACCTGGATAGCCGTTACGTACTGCTAGTACTGCTGAGGTGCTTGTGGTTAAACTCACTGCCACCATATTGTCGTGTCTTTAGAGTCCCACACAGAGGTTTTTCCGACTCTAGCGATATGATATAGATGTGCGTATTGGATGCGTACCGAGGAACACGATGAACTTTCGCTATTTTCAAATAAATACAATGAACCTTGTCCCCAAAAATACCATAAATATCCAACGTTTTCCAGATAAATACCATGGGTTTTGTCCGTTATAAATAAATATCGTTAACTTTCAATGTTTTTCAGATAAATATCATGGACTTTTTCCGTTACAAATGAATAACGTTAACTTTCACCGTTTTTCAGATAAATACCATGGACTTGCTATGTTTACAAATAAATAACATAAATTTTCAGTGTTTTATAAGTTAATAGCACTAGATATTCATTAAAATACAATAAACTTTCTTTTTTTCAAATAAATACCATGAATTTTGTCCGTTATAAAAAATATCATAAACTTTCAACGTTTTTCAGATAAATACCATGGGCTGTCTGTTACAAAAAATATCAATAAATTTCAACATTTCTTAAATAAATACCATTGCTTTATTCTCACAAATAAATAATATTAAATTTCAACGTTCTTAAATAAATTTCAGCGTTTTTCGGATAAATACCATAGACCTTGTTTTTCATAAATAAATACCATTTTCACAGATTATTCCAAAACCCGCCACATCGTGCGGGGTTTACCGTTTGTAAGGTATAAAATTATAAAGTTGGTAAAACATTGGGTATTATTTAGCAATTAATCCAAAAAAACAAAAATATAAAAACAAACATGCTAAGCCTCAAAATTCTTAGCGCATCAAACCAAGGAGAAAGCAATTTCCTTGGCAAATCAAAATGAAGGGAGCTCAAGCATTTAAATTAGGAAGAACAGTGGGAACTTTAAGCTCATGCAGAATCTAATAAAGAGTCAATTTTTTTTTCTTTCAAAAAACCCTAATTGTTTCCATCTGTAAGAAAACGGATTCGGATAGACCAATGCAACGGCCTGGCCCGTTAAACCAATATGCAGCCCAAAGATGAGGCCGGGCCATATATATGGGGCCTGAAAAAGGAGCCAATCAAAGGTCATGTCAGGGCAAAAATATCTTGGCTGTATTGTCAGAAAGCCCCCGGACCGCTCGGGAGTTGTCTCAAAGCCTCTATATTTTTCAAAATTATTGGTAAGGGCATACAGTTAAAAATCTCTGTGAAATAACTCCCGGGTTTTATTTCATTTAAGCCTTGTATTTCCTAAACTGCTTGGATTTTATAGGCAGCTGCTTAGATATTAGGCAACTGGTATTCAAGGGGTTTTGATTAGGCCCGGGTTCTTTTAACAAGATGAAAAAACTTCAGGGCTTTTACACAAGTTTGAAGTGGGCCGCGGGCTTTTTCACAATTTACCCAAAAATCTTCTCTCCACTTGAGGAGTATCCATGACATGACAGATCATATTTGTCTGATTATGAAAAAGAAAGAAATACAATTATTGGTCTGATTATGCTACACAAAAGATATCCCAAACTCTCTATACTTTTTCTTCTTGTGTCCGGATGCATTTCTTCTTTTAGTGAATAATCTCTCAATATATCCTATAGTTTTCCTGATAACAAGCAAAATGCATGCCGTTATTAGAAAATTTGGCGAAATTTTACAAAATGAGACGCTAAACTAACTAAAAGTTTTTTTTATTAGAGTAAACCCTCTTTAGATTTTATTCTTAACCAAAAAAAAATTCCCATGAGGAATGTCGGCCACCTTGTCATAATAGAGAGTCCTGTCTTATATTGATCAAAAAGTTAATTTTCCACCACTTTTTCTTTGGACTTTTCGGGAATATATTGGATCCTGTTGTCATGCATGCTGCTGTGCTGATGTGGCATGGTAATAGTGTGGCACATTAAAAAAAATAATATAGCTTCGTGGGTTGCCACGTACTACTAACAATCCAACATGCATGCATTTGTGACAATCAAATTGAACGCGGTCGTTTATTAGAGTCTTTACGAGTTTGTACTCTATTAACACATGCCAAATTATCATCAAATATGACAGATATATAATATATATAACGTATTTAGCTGCAACATGCACAGCAGCTTAATTAATTCATAGGGATCATGAACAAATTAAAAAATGTGATACAATTTTCACAAAAGGGAATAATTAGCATTTTAGGATAATCTTTAGCTTTCTGCAACCAGGGACATAATCTAAGCCAAATCCTTATAATATCATATATGTTTCATCCTTCTGCTTACTTTGTTCTTTCTTTTGATAAAATTAGTGAAGCACAGGCCTGAAGAAACACTACTTGAGAGACATATTGAGGGAGCAAGAATAAAGATAGATATGCTTTTGGTGCTTGTCGTGAGACTATTTTGGTAAAATGAAACATGTGATTCATGATGGTAATCTTTTAATTAATTATTTATCCTTTTGGAGCATGAGATGAGCAAGGAAAGAAATGGGCAATGGAAAAAAGGAATAATTTGTTGTTAGGAAAAAACCATTGATTATTAACCTAACATTTATAAAACACCGTTATGATAGTTTAATGGAATATTGAATTACGGGGTTTTTCGCGGTTTTCTTATATATATATACCCTTTATGCCCATATTAGTATATGCCTACTTGTAATCTTCATGTTTGTATATACATCTTGAAATCTTTATATTGTTACGAAAAACATCATTTTAGTTATATTTGATAAGGCGCATGATCCTTTTTGGTTGTTGTTTAAAGCAGAATTTAGATGTGATCTTTTAATGGTTTCGATCGGTCTATAAACTAATTATTATATTCATCCCATAAATTATGCTTGAAGGATAACTCTAATATTTGATGCCTAAATATATTTAGTGGTCAATATAGTTGTTAGAGAAGAATGTACTTTTTTTAACATTTATATTGGGATATTAGAATATAATTAAGAATAAATTCTTAATACTTATTTGCTAATTATGTTGATGGCATGGAAACAAAAATACAATTGATAGAACAATTCAATTTGTCAATCTGCCAAGTTGAAAACTTAGAGTAATAATACAACCATTAAGTTAATTAGAGGTCATTTTTAGAGAGGAAAAAAAGACATCTCTATGAGAAATTTTTTTTCTAATTTTTCTCCTAAATTAGAATAAAAAATTAGATGCGTGTATGAATAAAGCATAAAGAAATAAAATGAATTATAATCGAAAAGAATGCATAACTAAGGATATTTAGGAATATTAGTTGGTTTTTTTTGAAATAGGGTAATACAAAATTAAAATTATTAAAATAATTTTTTTTTAGTTTATAAAAATAGGATGGTTTTGAACTGGGGCCCACCATCTAAGAACTCGCCCCCTTTTTTAATTAAAAAAAATTAAAAACAGAAATTAAATAAATATCGATTAAAAATTAAATAATAATATTAGTATTGTTTAAATATGAATCTTGTATACATCTAATAACAATGAATCCGTCAAATTTATAATATAAAAAAATTATCTGTTCGTAAAAATATAGAACCACCGCTTTCCCTTTCGCTTTCCCAATCCGAGGAGGCTTGACATAAACCTATGTCTCTTGGGATGACTGGACGACCCTCCCGTTTCTTGGGTATATGGTGGCAGCGGCGATGTCTGCTTTTCTGCTTCGGTTTCTGCTTCGTCTTCAGCATCGTCTTGGACAGGCTGTTATTCCGCAAATCCTGAATGTGGGACAGGTGTCGGATATGTGCCGCCTCCCAACAACTGTATGTAGGACGAAAAATCCGTCTCCCAACTGGGCTGTTGTTGCGAAGAACCTGTCCCGGTTTCATGCTGCTGCTGCTGTACAAAACCTGGCCCCCATGGCTGAGCAAATCCTGACCCCCAAGACTGCTGCTGTTGCGCAAAACCTGACCCCCAAGACTGCTGTTGTGCAAAACCTGACCCCCAAGATCGCAATAACAATTTTGTTATTGGAGTGTATACAAGATTCATATTTATAGTAATTCTATATGAACTGTAATAATAATTTTCCGGAACCAAAACAACACTAATATTATTTAATATTATTGTTTTAATTTTTTATTCGATATTTAAATTTATATTTTTAATTTTTTTTTTTTTATAAATAAAAATGAGGCGCCCTCTTCTTTATAAAGGAGAGGGCGGGTTCTGGGGAACCCGCCCTCTCCCTTTCCCCTATAGAGGGCGGGTTCAGAACCCGCCCTCTCCTTTATAAAGGAGAGGACGGGGTGAGCCTCAAAACTGTCATATTTCGATAATTAAAAAAAAATAAATTTTATTTTAATAATTTTAAATTTAATACACCCTATTTCATAAAAAACCCATATTAGTTTGGTCTTGTTGCTTGATTAATGTCAAGTCTTGAATGCTTTTTTCCCCGTTTGCTTTTGATTCATAATAATATGAAGGAATATTTTCTTTTTAAGTAAGGTACGATGATTTATGGTATCAGAGTTTAATTAGGTGTTTTGATACTTAAGCTTCTGCTTATTTTGCTTCTTCCTCCATCCAGAAAAAAAGAGAAAAACAAAGATTTCTCAGTCTGATAACATCCAATCTATGTTTTGCCGTTTACGCCTTTGCTATGTATAACCGCAATGACTACGTGCTCTAGATTTTGTTCTACCAGTTTTCATATATAAGAGCTGCATAAAAATATTCACTCAGATATATATAAAATCACATACAATTTTGACGTTAACGAGACGGTAAACGTTCACACAGCCAGAAAGGAGAAAAACAGGGTGTGGGCCACTTGGTTTAAGTTGGTACAAGAGCCATTTCTGAGACAGTGAGAACTTGGTTGTGACATTCACAACCTTATTTTTACCTGCATCCTTTTTTGGGATCATAACTGATTAACTGTTGTTTTCATTCTCTAGCGTTTTGTCTCTCTCAAGCGTTTGCGGTCGGATTTGATGCTGCTTACACAAACTTAACGATGAAACCGACTCTATCTCACCCTGTTTAATGCGAAAAATTGATATGATATTTTGCAAATTTGTGAATTGGTTTGCCATTACAAGCTGCAGGAAATGCTAAAAAAGAGCAAGAATTCACTGTAAAAAGGATCATGAAAATAGTGTATGTTTATACCTCAAGTCTAATCAAAATATATATTAAGGAATCATTAATTTTTCCTAGTCTCTTTACAATATTCCATTTCAGAAGAGGCTCCAAACTTTCAATAGGTTGAGAATTTTATTTCATGACATGCATTTTCTGTCTGCGTTGATTGATCAAAGAGTCGATCCCAAGAAGCTTAACTTTTTATGAGAAGATTCCATAAAATTGTCAGCTCTAATTCCTCAAATTTCTATAATAATCAAATTAAAAAGTCCCACCATTTTAATCAAAATAGTTTAAAAAATATAAAGACTTTTAGTCGTCCCAAAACTGCCTCTTCATTTAAAATAAACACAAACCATATATAACTATTTTATACACGACCATGCATGTGGGTTGTCTGTCTCTCTCTTGGATAAAATGCCAAACCATGTTCATAATTAAGAAAAGAATCTTTGAACTCTTTCAGTCTTTACATGAGCGTCCAATTTTATGTTGTATGAGTTCCGAGGGTTGAAGCATAGATCCAATGTCTTTTTGTCAAGATTACTTTCTTAAGGAAAAAAATTCTCCATTTTAAAATGTGCAAGTGAGGTTTCAACCTAGCTAACTTGTTTGCTGCCAACTTATTAAAGTTACAGAGATCAAATGACTAATTAAATTATAGCTAAAATGCGGAAAGTACCCTCATTTTTGCTTGAAAAGCAGAAAACCACTCTCAACTTGAAAACATGCATTTTCCTCCAAATACTTGACACCATCAGTTGGTTTTTTTTTATATATATTTCCCATATATAATGCCCCTCAAGTCTTTCTTTTCCAAAAAAATTCCCTCCAAACTTCTTTTCTTCGTTTCTCTCCCAAAGCCTCTAATTTAAAACACCACCTACATTTTCTCAACTCCTTCAAAAAGTGGGCACACATCCAAGATAATATGGATTTGAAAAAAAAAAATGGAAGAAAAAGAACAAAAAATATTAGGCTAGCCAATTCAATTTATTAGAGGGGTATTTTTGGCATAAAAATTCTTATGGATGGAAAAGTTAATACCGTTAGGGTGTGTTTAGTGGGTGGTAATTTAGGTGGTAATCCTAAATTACCATGAAGGATCATCATGCTTATTTCGGTATAAAAGATATTTCCGGAAACATAGGATTAGCATGGTAATCAAATGACATTATTTCATGGTAATCCTATTCTCCCCAAACATGTGTCTATTCTAGATTACTACGAAATATTCCCACCTAACATTTAATAAGCCATGACCATCCACCGCTGGCCTTCATGCCACCTGCCGGCCGCCGACCCCGCCGCTCATCGTCGGTCGTCCGTCGGCCGGTCCACCGTTGATCGATCGTTCACCGTCGGTCATCGTCGATTGTTCACCGGCTGACCCGCCGCCAATCGGACGTTCGCCGCCAGCCGGTCGGAGTTCGTCGCCGGTCGTCCGCCGTCTGTTGCCGGCCACTCATCGGCCCCGCTGGCGATTGGTCATTCGTCGTTGGCCTCACCGTCGATCGGCCGTTCGTCACCGCCATCCACTGGCACTTCTCGGGCATTGCCGCCGGTCGACGATTGCACATACATATATTATCGGGAATGATTAAAATATACCAAGCATGTCAATACAACATTTCTTGGAACCAGATGCCCGATCATCCCATTTCCTGGAATACGATGATTCCTGGTAATCTTCCGCTCCATCTTTTACAACCTTCTTTTACTATTACGCTAATAATTAAGACTTATCGTGGATGCCAAAATCTAATTGTTTTTCTCTTTTTCACATGCCATATTTGAATTTTGTTACACTCAACACTTTCATTCATTAAATTGCTTCTGCAAAAGGAGAAACATATGGCATGGGTTTTAGGATTCCATCACTTTCACTATTGTACTGCTCTCATGGATTAATTGAATCTAATATTCTTCCAAATACGAAATGTGCTTAGATTTATAATTAATTGTAGTGCAAGACTTTGTTATACTGCAATCCTCACTAAGATAGTTTTAAAATAAGTAAATAACCATGAATTGGTTGTCATTAATTGGAGAGTAATTAATGTAAAGCTAAATGGGGTTGGTTAAAGATTATTGTAACACATTTATAACACGAGCCCCGCTCTTTTCCTAATTTGTTTGTCATCATTACATGTGATTGATTTGACGATAACATATGTGTCTACACATGGGCGGACCCACGTAGACCGAAGAGGGGCACGTGCCCCACTCAAATTTCAGGAAAATAGAGATCGATTCAGAGTTTCGGTGATTTTAAGTGCGTGCGTGCGCGTGTATATGGCCAAAGATGATGTTTAGCTCAAGTGGTAAGATGTTTTTCTTTTGTGAAAGGTTGTGGGTTCAACCCATGATAAAAACACATTTATTTCAAATTTTATTTAAATAAATAAGGATTCTATTAATATTATTTTAGATATGTAGCCAAATTAGTTTTAATTCTTAATTGTATAAAATAAATTTAGCAATCATGCATATTATTTTGATTCCATCATATGACTTCTCAATAAAATTTTGTTGTTTGCGGTGTGTCTCCGCTGTCCAAAATTTCTGAATCCGCCACTGATAAGACATATGATGGAATCAAAAATTTATGTACTCTTGATTTTACAGTTTACCCAATTTAGAAAGATAATTTTGAAATAATTATTCAATTTGTTTGGCCTGAAAAGAAATTTCTTTACTCTTTATTTGTAAGGTAACTTAATTACTCATGAAATTTAAGGAGAAATATTAAAATATTGAGATTGGTAGGGTTTTTTTGGGGAAATTGTCAAAAAAAAACCTGACAAGCCCTTTCGCTACTAATAACCCCTTGGCTCCAATATCTATATACTTCCTTGCAATATCTATTTTTTTTGCCAAATTTCTACAATATCTAGTTAGCTGCATATCTGTATAGTTTCCTGCAATATATATATATATATATATATATATATATATATATATATATATCCAACTTGCAAATATATGTAGTTTCCTACAATATGTATGCAGTTAACTGGATATTCCATGGAACTATACAGATATTGAGGCCAAGGGGTTTTTTGACAGCTGAAGAGTTTTTCAGGGTTTTTAGTTTAGAAGGTAAATAAATGCAAATAAAGATTACATTAAAATTTAAAAGCTAAGCAAATGCAACTCATTGACAAAGTGAGCTAAAGAAGACTAAGTATTGTGAAGACCAGCATCACATGATTCTACTTTATATGGCATTTGAACAATTAAAAATTAAGCTCATATGCAAATATCAAATTTAAGAAAAAAAGAACTTTTAATTAGTAACTATGCAAAAAGAATAATTTTAACTGCATCTGCAAAGCAAACAAGTTGATGGAAAGCAACAAAAAAGAAGTTTACCTCTAGAATGTAAAAATTCTTAGTTGAACAATCACACAATTAACCTTAATTCACTATGATAGAAGTTTCACATGAAGGGAATGTGGAGAGAGAGAGAGAGAGTGAGAGAGAGAGGGAGAGTGTGTGTTGTGAAGTTGCACTTGAATAGCATAATGTCCCAACAATGGGCAATAAATGAGTAGGGACGAGGTATTGGGAATTAGCCAACTTACATGAATTGAGAAATTTTGCAACAAAGTCTCTTCAAAATGAATATCTTTTCAACACTTTAGTCCCATTTTGAGCAATGATACATTTAATTATGGGGTCAAGTGATAAAAACAGCTAGACATGAAGTAAATCCATGGAGATGGTTGAATTGAGAGGGATATGACAACAAGAAATAATTAAGATGTGTGGTCCATCTCTGAGACAGAGAAGTTGTGATATAAAAGAATGTTTTTAAAAAAAATAAATAATGGAACAAACTGATGATGAAAGTATTTGGTGGTCTCTATTAATGATCTCTAAAGGAAGAAACCAGCTTAATCATTATGTTTGTTCTTAATATATTCTCAAGTGGCCCAAGAAAAAGCTAGCTGATACATTAACACTAGTACAAAAGGCTTGCCCATACGGTTTGGATAAACCATTGGGGAAATTTAGGCCAATTGTTTGCCCTTACTAGGAACCGTAGAGACATATATAATTAAAAAATTGTTAAAATTTAATATTTGCTTGTGCTTCTACGATGCCGCAAGAGAAGCCCCTGCCGTGGACACTGTAGGGGCAAAATCTGGTATTAAAAAAAATAAAAAGCAAAATTTACCCCTTCTCGTTCCCACCACGTCCCCTAATCCCCAAAATATTTCCCCCAAAATTAAAATTTCCCGAGTCCCCCATCCTTCTCGTCCTCCTCATTGATCGACATCGTGTCCTCCAACATCCTCCGGTCCTCCAAAGCCCCTTCCTCCTCCGACCTCCTCCTCCTCCTCGATCGATCGCCGACCTCCAGCGCCATCTCCATCGCGAGCCCCCTCCTCTCTTTCCTCCTCCATCATCGCCGTCGAGGTTATCCATCACCGTCGAGGTGCTCCATTGTCGCCGATAGACCTCGAGCTCCTCGTCACCGCCCCTTCCTCCTTCCCGGCCTTCTCAAGCTCGTCGAGCCCTAGCTCCTCCTCAACGCCGGCCTCGATTTGCCACCTTATCGCCATCCTCGATTTTCCGCTACTAGAGGTTAGTTTCTTCCATTTTAATTTTAATTTTTCTTAAATTTTGTTTTTGATTTCTTCAATTTTAGGAATTTATTTAATAATTTTGTTGGTGGCGGTGTTATTGTTGTTATTGCTAGGATTAAAGTTTGAGGTTAGGGCTGGGTTAGGGGTTAATTAGGGGGTTAGGGTTAAGGTTAGGGTTATGATTAGGGATAGGGTTAAGGGTAATTAAGGGGTTATGATTAGGGTTATGGTTAGGGTCAGGGTTAATTAGGGTTAGGGTCATGATTAGGGTTAGAGTTAAACTAATTATTAGATTTAAGTGTTACGGTTCGGGTAATGTAGTGAATTGTTGTATGTAGTTTACTGAAAAGCAATCATAGTTTAGGGTATTTTAGTGAAAAACCTACAATTGTTAAGATGTTTAGTGTAAAATAATAAAATTTAGCAATGAGTTTTTTACTAAATTTTTTAATGATAGTTTAGTGAATAACAACAATAGTTAAGGGTATTTTAGTGAAATTTATAGTTATTTAGTTAATTTAAAAAGATGAATCGTTAGTTAAATTTGTTAAGGTAGTTTAGTGACAAACCAACAATAGTTAAAGGTATTTTAATATAATTTAGTAAAATTAAAGAAATATGTTGTTTAGGAAAAAATTTAAGGTAGTTTAGTGGAAAACAACAATAACTAAGTGTAAATTACTCGATGATAACGTAAACGTAAAAAAACTTTACCCTAAACTAAAAACTTCAAAATCGTGTAATTGAAATGTAAACGGTAAAACTAATTCAAGTTAAATCTTACGCTAAGTGTATATACGATACTCGATGATAATATGAATTTTTCATATTATCATCGATAATCATATGTGAAAATCAAAACGCAACTTACTTCCCGTCTATCGGTTAACATACGTTCGGTGTTCGTCGTGACATAAAACTACACGAAGGTTGTTATACATCAGAAGGTATTTTTCGGTTTCTAACAACTGCCGCGTAGTCTATGTGACGAGAATATTTAATCGTATGATAACCGATAGATTTTTCCTATGTGGACAAGTTAGGAATGTATAAAGTAAACACCTGCATTCACTTGTGTTTTCATTCGTTTCGAGATATTTCGTCGA
Source organism: Agapanthus africanus (assembly GCA_030015575.1). Lineage (NCBI taxonomy): Eukaryota > Viridiplantae > Streptophyta > Magnoliopsida > Asparagales > Amaryllidaceae > Agapanthus > Agapanthus africanus. The sequence continues at coordinate 719,223,900 of CM057337.1, forward strand.
TACATTTCCGCTGGTTCTCCGTGTACAACAATAGATTATATGTTCGTTTCAATGTTGTTTGACAACATTGAAATGATCGTCTTTTCTATTACAGCATACTCGGAGAACAGCGGGAAGGTGCTGCCGAAATTTTCTCAAAACGGATGAAAGTACGAGCAAATGGATGTCTACTCTATACATTCTTAATGGGATAGAAGTCTTACCCCCGATAGTCGAAACACACACATACAACATGCAAACATAGCACACACATATACAACAACCACCCTACACTTAAGCGAAATCAAAAATTGATATCAACGACAAACTTGCCATTCTCGTTTTCTTCTTTGTCAATAACCATCTCGTTCTTAGATTTCTCGAGTCACCATAAAAAAAGAACTTCCATAACTTACAACTTATATGTCATACAGTCTAACATGGCCCATGAGTATATCAGAGTTAAGGACCGGATGTACGTAGATTTGGATCAACGCATGAACCCTAAGTTCGTCGATGGAGTCGCTGATTTCATCAAATTTGCACGCGAACATCATAAGGAAATCTTAGAGAAGATGCTTTGTCCATGCGACAGGTGTGGGAATAAGTATTAGTAGAATGTAGAAGTGGTAGAGCTTCACATCATTAAGCATGATTTTACCAGATTTTATTCGACTTGGTTATATCACGGGAAAGGAAAAGAAGAAGAAGAAGAAGAAGATGATGATGATGATGATGATGATGATGCGGCGGAAGAAGAAGAAAACTTGTTTCTAGAAGAGAAAATGGAGGATATGGTAATCCTCCTCCGATCAAGTTCCTCGTTCGGATAAATATGAGTAGTACATGAATGATGCATGGAGACCAATCTATGAGAATGCAAAGTACTCAACACTATCATGGTTCATCCATCTTTTTCCAGATCAAGTGCCTAATAAATGAGTAACAAGTCATTCACGATACTTCTCAAGTTCCTAAATGATTCTATGTCCCTGAGAAATAACGTGTTTGAGAGCTGGTACGAAGCCCAGAAGATGATGTCTGAATTAGGTCTGGACTGTGAGAAGATTCATGCATGTCCCAATGATTGCATGTTGTACCGGAACAAGAATTCAGATTTGAAAGAGTGTCCCACTTACGGAGAGGACAGATATAAAACAAAAGAATCTGATAAGAAACCAGATATACCTGTCAAGATAGAATGACATTTTTCCATAACACAGAGGCTGTAGAAGCTATTCAAGTGTAAGAAGACAACGAAGGCAATAATTTGGTATCATCGTGCTGCTCCAAGCGAAGACGGAAGAATGAGTTATTCAAGAGATTCGTCGGCATAGAAGAATTTTGATAGGAGGTACCCAACATTCAGTAGTCATACTCGCAATATCATGCTCAGACTGACTAGTGATGGATTTTGCCTTTTCGACTATATGGGTGGAGGACACAGCATATGGCTCGTTGTAATAATTGTTTATAATCTATCGTCGTGGTTGGCTATGGAGGACATAGTAGGGGCAATGGTGGAGGCCTCTCCAAGGACGGCAAGGGTAGAGCGATTCTTATACCCGGGGAGCCACGTAGGGAGCTTCAGAGGGTTGGTATGCACCCTCTTTCGTACCCCCTCTATCCGTACCGTTCGCACCCGCAGGTATATTGCACGCATATTTATTTATTTTGAATGATAAATTGTAGATACATACACATATTCATTTTTAAGTTACTTATATAGTCATTTTTTATTGTCTAGTTGTAGGGGTGCTTCCACATCTAGGACGCACCTAGAACCTGCAGTAGGTACGTTTATATATTCTATATTGCACGCATATTCATTTTGATTGTTATATTATAGATGTATTGTTGGGTTATGCCAGCGCATGTCACGCCCCGCTTCCCAGAGTACGCTAAGGTAGGCACGTGACATAGCCAACCATGCTACCTGTGGATAGGAAAAATCCTTCCACAGTCATATTACGGCTGTAGAGATATCAAGAACATAAAAGTAGATAAACTATCTAGTACATGTCCATGAGCCAGAATAAATGAGTCAAGAAATAATATAGTATGCGGAAGCAAAGGATCAAATGAACACCTGGAAAGTAAGGCTGGATACCAACAGGATCCTTACCGCTCGGTCTAACAGCGGCAAAACTCCTGATCAGTCTGCAACAAAGGTAGAGGATCTGGGCCATGCAAAACCCAGACGTCAGCGCGTCATAACATCAAGCAATAATATATAAACAGGGTAGCAAGACACGCAAGTATGATCATAAAAGGTAAAGCAAGTGTAACAGCAATGTAAATCAGGGCAGTGACAGGTAGTGTGCAGTGAGTAATCTAAACTGGTCTATTGGGTTAAATACTCTCAAGTCTTTGAAATCAATTTGATGAATCGTCGATATAACTCAATAGTATCCCGTGCATGCCCGGGACCACGGTCCAGATTCTCGGGCTGAAACCGAGACATGCCGCTAGGCACTAAACAGGAAATATGTACAGATGAATGATGTCAGCAGCATCATCCCACGGCTGGCCTAGCCCCTAAAACCGATCAATATAAGCATCGAACTGTCGAGTTACAAGTCAGGTTTCATCATTGATTTCCCCATACCCCCAAGTTATGTGTTCAAGTCAGGTATTGATAAATCTGAGACTAATGCCAACACAGGATCAAGCAGGAACATGCTTGTCTATACAGACAACAGGATATGTCCATCGGGACAACATGTCAGGATTGTCGGCATTAGAAACAGGATCAGGTAACATGTCAAGTAATGATATATCAGGTCATGTCAGGTAGCACAAGATGTCATGTGGGTGCTCATAATCAAACTAACATAAGCATGTGTATAAATAAACAAGCATGGGTACTATCAGAATAATAAACTGGAACATGTAATATGATATGCAAATAGATATAATTTCAAGGATATGGATGCACAGTTATCGATTAGGGTTACATTTATAGTTCCAATATTAATTAGGATGCAATTTATTAAACATGGAGTGTTAATATCACAGTATTATGTAGTAATGTGATCTATGGATGCAATTATATATATCTTAAATGCGATGGATGCAAACGGGTATCCGAAAAGTTATAAAACTATAAAATGGTAATGTGGGATGTACAACTAAGCACTATGTGATATAAATATTGATATAATAATATTAATATGGATAGCATATTCAAAACGATTAATAACTATAAAAGTGGTATTGATTAACCATGCACAAGAAAGTTCCGTTCAGAAATTCAGCGTCACCCTAATTTGTAAAATAGCTTAAAAATAAAAAACGTTCTCCAAAAGGGACGTGTCTTATACCAAAAAAAAGATAATTCAATAAGGTTTTCATTTTTATAAGTATAAATATCTCAGGTTGTCTCTACAAAAAGTTATGAATATCCGAAGTTGAAAGTTTACTGCTGGAATTTCCCTGGACAGCAGTTTAAAGACATATTCACTTGCATTTTACGTTATTTAAACAATTTATTTTGCAAGTAAATATTTAATAGAGTTATAGTATTCTGAGTTAGCTTCGTAACGAACTAAAGAACTTATACTAATAGTTTTTCTATGATTTATAATGAATTTTATAAGGTAAGGTGTACAGTAAATTTCAGATTTGTCGTATCCGCTTTGCAACGACGTTTCATGTGTAAACTATAATATTTTCAAATGTATAACATTATAAAATGCAGATTATAAACTAATTAAAGATAATAATAAGAAATATTACGACGATATATATTTTAAATGATATCGATGCAGTATAATGTAATCTAGTATGTCACAAGATAAGTTTTCATGATCTAGATTTAATATGATATAAACAGATGCAAACGGAAAATCAAAACGTTATAAAATTAAACATGGGGCACTAGATTTAAACTATAGGTATGGTATTTATTTAAATAGGTATAAAATGAATTATATAGCATGTAGCAAGATTAACTTGCCTAGACGGAACAAAAACGGATGTGTACGGAACGTCCTTCGTCGGCGAAATGTCGCGACGCGCGCACGGTATATGGAATGGTTCCAAACAATGCATGAGGGTGATCACGCAAGTTAGGTACGTTCACTGGATCACTCGGATCGTCAGCGACGAGCACGGCTCCGGCGGTGATCACCGGAATCAAGAAACAAGATCAAGAAAAAGAAAGAAGAAGAAGAAGAAGAAGTAAGAAGAAGAGGCTGTGTATTAAATAAGGAAAGAAAAATTAAATAAATAAAAAATATATATAAATAGATATATGAAGAGGAGAGAGAGAGAGAAAGGGGTTGTTGGTTTGTTAGAAAATTAGATTTAAAATTTTAAAAGATTTTTAGATTTAAAATTTTAGATAAGAGGTTTCAGTTTGTTAAAGAAATCGTATGAAAATATTTAAACTAAATTTTAAAATTAAATAAATTGAATTTTGGCGGGATACAAAAATATTTCAAAACACGCCCGGGTCGGATCTAAAAATTCAGATTTAAAATACGAAAAATATGTGCGACTTTCAAAATTCAAAATGAATGCTCAGGTAACGAAAATGCATACCCCCAAAAACGGATGCACATACATGCGCGTAGCCATCCAAACACGTCCGTTTCACTGAACGGGACGATAACAAGATGCGCGGATGCTACCACGGGGTTAGGGATATCATGCAGGTTATGAAATGCAATTTTAAATTATTTTACATGACCTAAAATGTTATATGGTAAAAGATGCAATGCCAGGTAAAATGCCAGTATGCAGTATACATGAGATGCACATGTCTATGTAACAAGTCAGGTTAATATATAAATAAGAATCAAACAGGTTTAAGCGAGCGGGTCGGGTCGAATGCAATGTAAATTGTAAAATACCATTCGCACCCAAAACCCGTTAAATCAAGAAAATACCACAGATAAGTAAATACGGGAACTGGAATTGATATAAATGAACTCGGTTGTTACATTATACCCAACTACAAAAAGAATTTCTTCCTCGAAATTCCAAGAATAAGAAAGGATAAACAATCAAGAAACTGCAAGAATAGATGTGGAAACTTCTGCTAGATTTCATTTTCTCGTTCCCAGGTTGATTCTCCATGCGAGCGATTTCCCCAAAAAACAAGTACAAGAGGGATAACCTTGTTCTTAAGAACCTTTTCCCTTCGATCCACAATCGACATCGGTCGCTCCTCAAAAGTCAAATCTTCTCGTACAGTCAGCTCCGAATGATCCAGCACGTGTGTTTCATCTCGAACATATTTACGGAGTTGAGATACGTGAAACACGTCATGAACATTCGCCAAGGATTGCGGTAACGCCAATCGATATGCTACTTCTCCAACACGCTCCAAAATCTCAAAAGGTCCAACGAATCGAGGACTAAGCTTTTCTCGACTTCCGAAACGAATCACTCCTCTAGTCGGTGATATCTTCAAGAATACCAAATCACCAACGGCGAACTCTAGAGGTCTTCTCGATGTATCTGCCCAACTCTTTTGTCGGTCTTGTGCTGCTTTCATATGATTCCGGATAGTGTTAACCTTCTCAACTGTTTGCACGATCAAATCCGGTCCCAACAATCTTCGTTCTCTAACATCGTCCAGCAAACAGGTGAACGACACTTGCGACCGTATAAAGCTTCGAATGGAGCCATCTGAATAGTCGTCTAAAACTGTTGTTGTAAGAAAACTCCACCAAATGTAGATGATCCTCCCATGAACTCTTGAAATCTAACATGCAAGCTCTCAACATGTCTTCAAGAGTTTGGATCGTTCTCTCCGACTGGCCATCTGTCTGGGGATGATAAGCTGTACTAAACTTCAATCGAGTCCCCAAACTTTCCTGTAAGCTCCTCCAAAAGTGTGATAAGAAACGAGTGTCACGGTCGGACACGATGCTCACCGGTACTCCATGCAATCTTACTATCTCCTGCATGTACCGCTCTGCCAAAGCTTCTGTTGATCGACCAACTCGAAATGGTATGAAATGAGCTGCCTTGGTCAATCGATCAACAATCACCCAAACTGTATTGTTGCCCTTTGGACTCCGCGGTAGAGCTGTCACGAAATCCATGGTTATATGTTCCCACTTCCATTGAGGGATCGGAAGTGGTTGCAATAAACCAGCAACCCGTTGATGTTCAGCCTTAACTTGCTGACACACCAAACACTTTGCCACAAAATGGCAATATCCCGTTTCATGCCTTCCCACCAGAAATGCTGTCGTATATCTCGGTACATCTTCGTGCCTCCTGGATATATGGAATATGCTGAACTGTGCGCCTCCTTCATAAGTTCTTCGCAAATGTCTCCTTTTGGTACACACAAACGGCTACCATATCGCAACGAACCATTTTCATGAATTAACAAGTCCGTTCGAAGTCCAGCTTCAACCTGTTCTCGAAACCTTTGCAATCATGGGTTTTTTGACTGCGCTGCTTTAATACTCTCGATCAATGACGACTGTACTTGCAGCGACATCAACTGTCCTGAAGAATGCGGCAGCACGATCTCCTACTCGAATCTCCGAAAGTCTTCAATAAGTTCCTTTTTGTGCAGTCAACATCCGAATTGCTGGTAACTGAATTGCTGGTAACCGACTAAGCGCATCCAACTAAAATCTGTTTGCACGACTCTTTTGAGCCGTGGTAGGATAGTAATCAAAGCACAGTGGGAACTCACACGAGACAAATGGCGATCTCAGGTCGATAAGCTAACATGTTTACATGTCACCTGAGAACTGCTATCTGACAATAGGTATAATACCAACTAGCATATTCCCGGCGAGTCCGTCCGGTGTACTCATAACCCAATGAGCACCTGTATACTATCGTAGGTGAACAAACTGATACCAATGGCTTGTGAGACCGGCCACCTCCCCTCGTCGAGGTCTCGATCAGTATACACTAGTCTACTCTGGAGTATCGATGCCCAGTCTCAAAACTCCCTCGACTAGGGACATTTAAGGATGTGCCTATAGACCACCCAGCTCCTACGTATATGATCACCATCATAATGCTGGTAGTCAAGCAAGAATCCTATGGGCTCTATCAATATGTAACAGTGATCTGTAATGCCACCTAATGCTGTACATGATGATAAAGACAAACCAGATAGCATACTATCATCTCGAGTAAGGCTGATCTACCAGTATAGGTGCTCCCTCAATCATCATAATCACCTGCCGACGACTATGATAATTGCCTTGAGGGCACTATAGCAAACATATACACGCGTATTCATTTCAAAGTTATATAGTCATTTTTATTGTTTAATTGTAGGGGGTGCTTCTACATCTAGGGCGCTCCTAGATAACACACCTGCATCAGGTACGTTTATATATTCTATATTGCACGCATATTCATTTTAATTGTTATATTATAGATATACATGCATATGCATTTCGAAGTTATTTATATAGTCATTTTTTGTCTAGTTGGAGGGGGTGCCTCCACATCCGGGGCACAGGCCGCTTCCGCACTATCCGTACCCTACGCGCAGTCTGCAGATTAGTATTCTTTACAAATAAAATACTTCAAATTGATCATGTATTATTTTATTTAGATGTTACTTATATCATCATTGTTTATTATTTAGTTGGAGGGGATTCATCCACGTCTAGGCTACTGGCTGTTCCTCATGGGAAGAACTATCGACTTGCTCGTGCTGCTGCCCGGGCTCAGACTCGTGCTGTTATCGCCCCAGGTGTATATCCTGGTTTTATTGATTATTGTACGCATAACTTGTTTTGTCTTGATATTGTATGTATATCTATATATTTTACAGATGCAGGGCAGCTATGGCTCGTCAGTGGGACTCAAGGGCCGACTCAGTCCCACTAGCTGAAGCCCAATACCGCTTAGAGCCAAGTACCATTTCCTTCTCCTTTACCACCAGATGCCGACCCAATGGCCAGTATGCCGAGAAGTTCGGCCAGTATATGGGGGATGAGAGCCGTCACTTCAAGAAGTATCCTCTTCATCTTGAATGGGGCAATCAGTACAAGTACTCCTTTGACCTCTTCTTCAAGCAGGCTCATGTATTATTAAATATTTTTATTTGATTTATCAAAGTAAATTTACTATCATTCGGCACTTATAATTTAACGACTTTAATTTCCTGTATTTGCAGATCGATTACGACTTTCAGACCCTCGATCCCGATGACCATCATAGATGACTCAATCTTCAGTCTATTTATCGAGGCCTCATGATCAGCATGCAGGGTCATGTCCGGTATAATAGGGGTAAGATGAAGTCTGATTGCTACGATCTGTGGTTGGCGACCCCCGAGGCAGAGAGGGCGTCTCTCCTATATTCTCCGGCCTTTGCAGATGTCGATTTAGAGACATGGCCTCTCTTGTACGAGTTTTGGACATCTGAGCGCAAGTTGAGATATGCCACGCAAAATAAGGTGAAGGTAAATTACAAGATATCTCTTTTGATATAATGCAATATGAAAATTTATGTTATATATGTGTGTATTTGGTGAATTGCAGAGAGCTTAGACCGTGGCTCAGGGTGGCAGTACGACCATATTGACGGATTATTTGTCCGTCCACATTTCATCTAAAGATCCGGTCACGTGCAAGCTCCGATATCCCGACGCTGGCATTCAGAAGTATTTCGTAAGTTTTAATATTTTTTATAATTTGAATGAATATTTGTTTTGATAAGTTTAAATTTAAATGGTTTATTTATGTTTGAATGCTTTACATGGTGTAGTTGCGGGTAGTGCAGGAGGTGGAGGCATCAGGGATTGATTTCAGCGCAGAGACTGATCCGGCCATGCTGACCCCCGTCCTAGACCGCGTACAAAGAGGGCACCACGATGGTTGGGAGAGAGGCCAGGGATCTGGTCCCAGCAGATCCCACCTGAAGTTGTTCTCCTCTCTGGCGGTTACTTCTGGTACCCCACGCGAGTGATGTCTGGAGCAGCGTTGGACGAGTTGACCGCCGAATTCCGTGCTTTTCAGGACTCAATGGTACGTATACACACATACACATACACACACCTACACACACACACACACATAAACATGCGTGCGCGTGCACACATAAGCACACACACACAAAAACAAAAACAAGGCCAAACCGTAATACATCATCATTCTCATCTACATTGAACTCTTGTCAAATATAACCCTACCATATTATGTTTTGATATGAATTTTAAAATATGTTAAACATAATTTAGATGATACTACACGGGATAATGACATACTCCACACACACATGAAAAAAATTCTATATTGTTTGTGAAATCTATGGTTAGGATTTTTATTTATAATTTGTTAATTATGTACAAGTTAATTAGTTAAAAAAAAGATCTACAAAATGAGATACTTAAGAAAAAAACCCTAAACCTTTAAGAAAATACACTTGTTTTAAAGATTCGGCAGGCAGTGTAGTAAAAAGTAACAATAGTTAAGGGTATTTTAGTAGAAAAGCAACAATAGTTAAGAATATTTTAGTTTAAATAAATAAAATTGAGCAAATTAGTTTTTTTAGTAAAAATTTTAATGATAGTTTAGTGAAAAAATAACAATGGTTAAGGGTATTTTAGTGAAATTTATGGTAATTTAGTTAATTTATGAAGATGAATCATTTAGTTAAATTTTCATGATATTTTAATGAAAAACAACAATAGTTAAGGACGTGTGTATATGTGCATGGGTATGTGTGTGCACACATACACACATACACACATACGCGCACACACATACACGCACGCGCACACACATACACACGCGCACACACACACACACAATCACAAACACACACACACTCAGACGCACACACATATAAACAAGTCCAAATCCTAACCCCAAACCCTAATTACACAAACTTTTAAATTTTATAGATTCGGCAAGCCACTGCTCCGGCTCCGGCTCCACAAGCCATTACTTCGGCTGCGGCTGCGCAGGCTACTCCTTCGGCTCCGCAAGCTGCTGCTTCGGCTCTGCATCCCACTGGTTCGTAACCTCAGCCAACCTTTACTCCTGATAATCCAATTCTCCAGCTTTTGTCAGTCCGGGGCTACAGCAAAGACCAGCTGCACCGGATTTCCCAGATACTTAGAGATGGAGCATCTGAACAGAGCCAGGAGCGATGCATTTATATTTTTTTTTTCATTTTTGTATGATGTATGTACTATATTTGATACGTATCGTATATCTTGGATATTGTTTGTTGTATGTTTTCATTTTTTATTATGATTTTGCATTTTGTTTGATTATTTCGTTATATATATATATATTATGTGTGGGATGTTTTGGATAAATATTTCTGTATTCATGTGTCTTATATATAATATCCTGTACAAGAAGGAAAGAAAACTGGAGAAGTATTTTATAAAAAAAATTTATATGCCCCTACGGTCATGACTGTGGGGGCAAGTTATGCCCCTACAGTCATGATCGTAAGGGCTAAATACCAGAAAAAAGAATGGACAAATTTATGATATTTAGCCCCTACGGTCATGATCGTAGAGGTATTTACTTGCCCCCACAGTTATACCCATAGGGGCGTTTTAAAATAAATTAAAATAAAATAATTTTTTTTAAAACTTATCCTCTGCCGTTTAATCCGTAGGGGCATATATTTGTCCCTATGAACTACACCGTAAGGGCAACATATTACTATTTTTTTCAGATAATTTGGAAATAAAAAATGCCACTACGGAATAAACCTGCCCCTACGGTTACATAGGGGCAGATTTTCAATCGTGGGGTATATACTTGTCTCCTTGGCTTTTACCCACATGGTTACTAATTTAGCCCGTATGGTTACTACCGTAGGGGCAGTGACTTGTCGCCACGATCATAATCGTAGGGACATCCCATCTTTGTAGTAATGTAAGCAATCGAGAGGTTGTTAACATTACGCCAACCCTCTTTTACATAGAACCGAGTTTCAAATCGAATGGCTATATATATCTAATCGAAAGTTGAATTGGCATCCCCCAAAATCTTCTAGCAGTCAACATGCCTTCTTGTTAGTAACAGATCTCTCGACTGGCTAGAGAGCACTATTAGAGACTACCAAAGAAAGGTGGTCGGAGCCTAGGCATGGTAGTTCAACTTTTAACTTTCGGAACTTAATAAATAACTTTATATTGGTATTTAAGTAACATATATATTCACAAAACTAAGAAATTTGGGGTTTTAGCTAATGTTGCAATCACATGGTAATTTTTTTTGGTTTTTGGTAAATCATATTTTCTTATTTCCCTCAAAAGGAGGTGATATCCTCCAACAAACTCTTAGTCAATTACAAACTCTTAGTCAATTGCTAACATAAATAAGGCTTAATTAGGCTATAATTAGAAAATTGTGTTTAAATTTGCAAGTGGGCCCTATTTTCCATTGCAATTCATCTTTGGAAAGAAAAACCTCTGGCCCTATGTTTTGGTTTATGTTACCTTGAACTTCATCCCTATCTTCAAGCATCAGTACTTATAGCTAGCTACGCTAATAAGGTTATCTCCTAATTTACTAAAAACATAATTAACCAACTCTTTGTTAGACTAAACAATATGCATAACATGTTAAAAATGATTATTTTAACATATGGGTAATTATTAGCCATGTACGAGGTCAGCAAAAGCAAACAGCGCATTATTGGAATCAACAACAGTAGAGAATAAATTAGTAAACATAATTTTACCGACTGAATTGCGCTCTGTGGAGGACTAGCCTCGAAGAAGTTACCGCCCCAACATACCGTGTGTACTGCGATTTTCTCCGCAGGATAAGACAGTTCAAACTCTGTGTTGGCGCGCACCTTCAAGAGCTTCTCCGACCACCGCGTCGGTCACCACTGCCGAAGGATTTTTCACCGCCGAGATCATGAAAGAGAGCTGCAATTTTTCAAAGAGCAAGAAGAAATTCTGCAAAGCAAAAATTCTTTTCCAATTTTTTTCCAGTATATTTCTTCTCTGGTTTTCTCTGGGTATATATATATAGGCTGATAGTGTAGAGCCTTTTAATTGTATTGTTATTGACCATTTTAATTCGCATTAAGAGGCCCATTTAATTCATTAATTAACCATTTTGAAAGACTTTTCAAATTCAAACTGCTCAATTTAATTGCCTTATTAATTCTGCAGTTAACAACAATTTTAATTCTGCTCAATTTAAATTGCAATTAACCAAATTAATATTCAGTTCGAATTTAAATCAGCATGTGAAAGGTCAGAGTCGGTTGGGTCAGGTTCCAAAAAGAGAACCCAAGACCCGAGACAATTCGCCCAGCCCGGCCTAGCGCTGCGGGCGAGTGCGCGCGTGTGGTTTCCCAATAGCACATTTGTTGTTCTTTTACAAGATATACAACATTTTATGCTATTTAACCACTTCCTTATACTATCCACTAGTCGATATGGGACTAAAAACTCTATTACAAAAGTGCCTTTCTCAAAATCCATTTTTACTCACTTTTTCATCCATGAAATACAACTAAGTTGGTTTTCCTTCATGGAAAATTACCCATATAAACCCAATAAATTCCAACAATCCCTTACAATTTCATAGATGAAAAACTATCTTAGGTGTATCAAGTTTTCAATAATGGTACCTTCTGATTTGAACCATTAATTTAGTTATCCAACTTTTACCGACACAAGAACGAAGTGAAACAAAGTCTTGAACTTTTTCCTTTGTTGTGATGGTGTCTATTGGTAACAGCTTGATACGGCTATAGCAATGATCTATAGGTTTTGACACTATTACAGCCATGTGTCACGATCGTGATTCATGAATGTTTTCAAAGAATAATCATGTTCTTCTAATTGCGGCCACACAATTACATTCATATAGTGGGCCATCTCCAGAGATACACTGCTCGCATCTCGTCTTAAAGACTTGATCCCATTAAGAGTCGGATTCTCTTACTCAACTAGCAGTATACAACACCTTCCAGGTTTAACAGGGAATAGACTTAGATACTTTAATGTATCACTCTATTATAGGTGTTCAATCCACCCAACAATTTGTTATTACCACATTGAACCAACTTTGTGGGATCTCCACTCAGATAGCTTGGGTTGCCACTATCGATGAATTAGAGATGGGTTTCAGTCTCATTCTAAACCTGGATTTTAAGACCAGAGATAACTCAAGTCCTTCAGTCAAGAGATCTGCCGTATTGTCCTTAGATTGAATAAAATCAACAACCCTCATCCCTTCAAACACATATCCTCTCACATTTTTTATCCTGACTTGGATGTGTCCCCTTGTCTTTTGGTTGTACTTGGAGCTTTTAATATTTGCAATTATGGTCATATTATCACAATGTACAAAGATAGCAGGAATAAGCTTGTTGATCATAGGCAACTCGGACATAAGTCTCTTAAGCCATTCAACTTCTAATCCAGTTGTGTCCAACGCACACAACCCAGCCTCAAATATAGACCGTAATAATATAGTCTGTTTTACGAACCTTCAGGTGATTTCTCCGCCACCTAGGGTAAATACATACCCTGTACAACCATTGCTCCCTGAGTTCTTGGCTATCCAGCTTGCATCATTGTACCCTTCAAGTACATTGGGAAATTTCCCATTATGCAGCTCAAGGGAGATAGTTCCCTTCAGATATCTAAGTACCCTATCCAATACCTCCCAATGAGTTCTATTTGGATAACTGGTGTATCTACTTAATTTATTCACAGAGAACGAAATATCCGGTCTCCTGCAATTCATAAGATACATTAAGCTCCTAATAATTTGAGAATACCTCAACTGAGAAACTGGAATACCACTTTCATTATTGAAGAGAGCTACAGAAGGATTGTATGGAGTTTGATGATTCGAAAATTTTTATAACCAAATTTCTCAATTATCCTCTCAACATAATGGATTGAGAAATGGCTATGCCCTCAGCTGATCTGATCAGCTTAAGTCTAAGAATCACATCAGTTATACCCATATCCTTCATTTCAAACTTACTACTTAAGAATGACTTGGTTTTATTTATTATCCTAATGTTAGAACAAATAAAAGAATATCATCCACATATATGCATAACAGAATACAATCATCACCATTAACCTTACTATAAATGCACTTATCAGACTCGAGCATGCTAAAACCAAAAGAGGAAATGATAGAGTCAAACTTTTCATGCCACTATTTAGGAGATTGTTTAATTCCGTATAAAGATTTCACTAGTTTACATACTTTCCTTTCATTACCAATAGCTACGAACCTCTCTGGCCGATCTATATAAATTTCTTCTTCAAGGGAACCATGAAGAAAAGCAGTTTTCACATCCATCTGAGGGATTATGAAATCATATATGGAAGCCAATGCAATAAGCATTCTGATTATAGTCATACGGGCAACTAGTGAGTATGTATCTATACCTTCGATTTGTTTAAACCCCTTAGCAACTAATCCGGCCTTATACTTGTCAATGGTTCCATCTGGTTTCAACTTCTTTCTAAAAATCCATTTGCATCCAATAGTGGTGCACCCAGGAAGGAGATCTACTAATTCCCACATCTATTAGAGACAATGGAATCCATCTCACTCTTAACAACATCTTCTTAGCTTCTTTCGAAGCTATAGCAGCTTGGTAGGAGGTAGGATCATTTTTGATATTGTAAGAGATAAAATCGCTTCTAAAATCCTTGATGGTCCTTACTCTCTTACTCCTTCTAGGTTCATCTAACTCAGATATCGAGGGTTTGGAGTTAGGACAACTTGGATCCTCCCCCACATTTGTCATCCTTTCCACATGATCAGAAATGGAAATAGAGTGTGGGATAGATTCTTTATTTGAAGTTGTTTGAGGAATGCCAGTTTTTATGGGAAAGACATCTTCAAAGAACGCCGCAACGAAATTCTACTATTGTGTTAACATCCTGAGATTTCTGACTTAATTATCAAGAATCTCAGTGCATAGTTGTTTTCCACATAACCCAGAAATATAGCATCTACGATCTTAGGACCTAACTTTTCCTCCTGTATTCTGGGATATGTACTTTTGCAAGACACCCCCACACTTTAAGATATTTTAAGCTAGTCTTGTGACCTTTCCAAAGTTCGAATGGACTATTTTCTTTATGTTTCTGAGGGACTCAATTCAGAATATGGTAAGCCGTATTCAAAGCCTCTTCCCACATATATTTTGGTGTCCAGAACTTTCAAGTAGACTATTTACCATATCTATTAGGGTTCTATTTTTCCATTCTGCAATCCCATTAGACTGGGGAGAATAGAGAGCCGTTACCTCATGTACAATCCCAAAGGATTGATATAATTGAGTAAACGAGGTTGGGGTATATTCTCCCCCTCTATCAGATTTTAACCTTTTAAGTTTCATACTAGTTTGAGTTTCAATTTCATTCTTAAAAATAAGAAATTTTTCTTGAGCCTCATCTTTGGTTTTTAGTAAGAAAGCATAACAATACCTAGTATTGTCATCTATAAAGGTAATGAAATATCTTTTCAGGTCTTTGGTCAATACACCATTGAACACGCAGATGTCTGTGTGTACTAAGTGTAGCAACCCTGAATCTCATTCCACTGAGTGGAAGGGTTTCCTTAGTTGTTTGGCAGTCACACACACTTTGCATTTTCTACTCTTATCAATTGTGTGTTTAGGAATTAGGTTCAAATTCGTCATCCATCTCACACAATCAAAATTTACATGACCAAGAAGATTATGCCATAAATCAGATGATTCAATGGTACAAACACTACTACAAATAAGGGTTGCCCCTACGGAGATATGCGTAGGGGCGAAAAAATACCCCGTAGGTGCAAAGACCGCAGGTGCAAGTTGAAGCCCTGAACTTGCCCCTACGGGCAAAATCTTGCCCCTACGGGCAAAATCTTGCCCCTACGGATATCTGTGTAGGTCCTGTTGCACCTACGGAGTAGGCCGTAGGGTAAAAAAAGTTATATTATTTACGATTTTTTTTAATATATTAAATGTACCTACGACATAACCGTAGGGCCAAGTACTACCCCCTACGGATATCTGCGTAGGTACCTATCCGTAGGACGAAGCAGTGGCCCCTACGGATATGTCCGTAGGGGCACTCCCAACCCCCTGGTACTGAAATCAGGGGGAAAATATCAGTTACTGCTGATATTTTGCCCCTACGGATATAGCCGTAGGGGCAACATGTGTACCTACGGATTAATCCGTAGGTACATATTATCTGTATTTTTTTAAAAAAAAGGGCTGTCTGATTTTTCCCCGCCCTGTGCACAATAATATATACATCAATCAAATATAAAATTAATCATCACACAACATATATCGCAGTATTCATAATCACATCTCACGCATATATATAATATACAAAAGAAACCCACAAACTGAATATGATATAAATATAAACCAATATCAATATCGTTTCAAAATGTAGTACAATGTGTATGATATAAATAAATACATGTTTCAAAAAATAAGAACCAAAAAGCTACCCTAGTTCGGTCCAGCTCCACCTCTGAATAACGATAGAATAACGCGTGCCTGCTCCTCGGTCAATAAACTCTGCAATTCGGCGCGAGCGGGAGTCTGAACGGCCTGTGGAGCTGGCGATGTGGTCTGCGCAGCCGCCGTCGAGGTAGTCGCTTGCGGAGCCACGGCTGCGGGAGTCTGAGCGGGCGGTGGAGCTATAGGAGCTGTCTGCGGAACCGCAGCCGATGTAGTGGCTTGCGGAGCCGCAGCCGAAGGAGATGCATGTGGAGGCTCGGCCGATGTACCCTGTCGCGTCTGGACCTAACGTGTGTAATAAGCGTGTAAGAACTGTATATTATTCGAATTCGTATCATTATTAAGTTATTTCGAAACCCCGTTTGGATATCTAGTTTGTTGTTTATTTTAATTACATCTGTATGTATGATTAATCAAACTTAAGTCTAAAACCAAATAAGCTCAAGCTATGTACTAATTATGGATATGTTGATATCTATATAATATGACATGATATTTTACTATAAAGCAGTATACATACCAGCATCTCCTTCAACTCCTGAACGGTGGCCCTCAAGCTCTCCAGTTCCTGATGGACACGTCGGTCACTGGAGACGGAGGAAGTAACCGCCGGGGTGGAGTCCAACCTCATATGGACCCTGCTAGGGCCCAGTCCCCGGACTCTCTCCCAACCTCCGTGGTGCCCTCCGTGTGCGGCGTCCAGAACTGGGGTCAGCAGCCTCGGATCGCTCTGTCCGGTAAAATCGATCCCCGAGGCCCGGGCCTGCTCAACCACCCGCTCCTACACCCACATTAAGCAGTAAAGTATAAGTATAAAATTTAAACTTGAACCTTCCAAAACTAAAATTTCAAATTTGGGTAGAAAAAATATTAACACTTACGCAGTACTCTTGGGTAGCGACGTCGGGATATCGAAGCTCGCCCGTGGCGGGATCTGTCGAGGTGCCGTGGACGGCAAGATATGCGGACAGCACGCTCGGTGTACCACCTGACGCCACGGTCCGAGATGTCTGCAATATTAGAAAGTAACTCTTAATATTAGAAATATTAGAAAATAACTCTTAATATTGCAGAATATCACAAAGGTCGGTCTCGCCGACTTCCTGTTCTCTGTATTCTGAGCGGTCTGTTTCTGCACAACGCATTAACATTTAGTTTTCTAATTAAGGAACACAAATAAATAAATTATATCATAAATAATGAATTACATTTAAAATACATACCTGTTTGCGTTGGGAGTCAAAATAAGCGCACAATAGAGGCCATGTCTCTACGTCGACTCTCGCAAATGCCGGAGTAGATAGGAGGGCCGCTCTCTCTGCCTCGGGGGTCGCCATCCACAGGGAGTAGCAGTCGGCCTTCAGCTCATTTCTGTTGTATCGGACCTTGGCCTGCATGTTCTTCATCAGGCCATTGTACAGAGCATGAAGGTCGAGCACCCTCCCCGGGTGATCAGGATCGGCTACAGGCTGAAAATCGTAATCCAACTGAAAATACAAAAAAAACATTGTTATTAGATTGCAAGTGTTAATAATAAATATATTGGATAGATCAAATGAAAATATATATTAATACATACCCGAGCCTGATCAAAGAAGAGGGCGAATGAGCGCTGGTGCTGCTCGCCCCACTCAACGTGAAGTGGATAGTTCTTCACGAGCCGGCTCTCGTCCCCCATATACCGGCCGAACCTCTCGGCATGAGGACCGGTATAGCTATAGTCAAGGGTAAAAAAAGGGGGAATGCTGCCTCCCCCCTAACTCTGTCAGGCCTCAGCCTATGGGACTGATTTGGGCCTCGAGTCCCCCTCTGGGGATGGGGAGGCCCTGCGTCTGCACGAAATATCAAGACAATCAATAATAAGACAAAGTTGTATTAAGAAATCAAGGTTAAACGAAAATTCAAGTGTGATATATACCTCCGGTGACTATCGTACGAGCCTGGGCCCGGGCAGCAGCACGAGCGGGACGATAGTTCCTCCGGTGAGGAACAACCGGGGTCCCGGATGCGGACGCATCCCCTCCAACTAGAAAATAAACATCGACGCTAAATTTCCATGAAGTTCATATTTATTCTATAGAGCATATGTAAAATGAATAAATATTTTAAATTTATTCATACTAACCTGCAGACGATGCGGAGGGTATGGAAGCGGCAGGAGTGGCCCCTGCGGAAGATGTGGATGCACCACCTATAATTAGACAATTAAAAATAGATTATATAAGTAATTGCAAAAAAAATGTGTAGATCAATAATATAACGTTCTAAATCAATATGCATGCACTATAGGATATATAAACATACCCGCAGGTGCGGTGGTGTCACCACCTACAACCAGACAATAATAAAAATTGCTAAGTAAGAGCAAAAGAAATGTGTGTATTTATGATATAGCATTCTAAATCAATATACATGCACTATATGATATATAAACATACCTGGAGGAGCGGGGGTGGCCTCTGTCCCAGATGTGGACGCATCACCAACAACTAGACAATCAAACATTGACAATATAAGTAATTTTGACATAAATAGGCATGAATATCTGTAATATTACATTCAAAATGGATATGCGTGCAGTATACCTGGAGATGTGGCAAAATCCACATGGAAGGAGGCATCCGAAGGGGTCTCCGATCTGGGTGCAAGACCGGCCCTCTGAAGCTCCCTAAGGAGCTCTCCGGGCGGCAGAACCACTCTGCCTCTGCCTCTGCCTCTGCCGCGGCTAGAGCTCCTGCCGCCCCTCGCTGCTCCCGACATCGTCATCAAATCTAGATAAACGGTTCGTGGACGCATTAGACAATCATTAAAAGTATTGACTATATATGTATAGAGCGTAAAATGTGAAGTAATAATATAACATTACTGATAACCTTTTTCGTTTCGTGGGCGCATTATACATATCTACTTGGATTTCATCGTCGATGTCATTTCTAACCCACGTAACTTCATGATCGGTCGAAGACAACCCGTCCTTCGCAACAGACGGTCGGAGCATTTTAAGCCTTCTCTCTTCTTCGTCCTCATCGCTGTCCTCGTATTCTGGGACATCGTACACATCTCTGGGTTTCCATCGGCATACAACACTCCACCCCGGATGCTTCAAACACTGTGAGTAGTATACTTGGAACGCTTGGTTCGGAAAGATAAACGGATCGTCCTGACCGTAAAATCGAAGTGTGTTCACACTGGTCAATCCATATTCATCTTTCCAAGTCCCAAGACTGCTTCTCCACCTGTCCGTATCGGTTCGCGGATCGTACCAAGTACACTGGAATATATAAAAGGGTTCTGATCGTCCGGGATAGTGGATGCCGAGTGTACAATTTAAGTACCCATAGTAAATCACACCGTCCGATCCTACCGTCACAATCCCACTATTCTGAGTGGTTCTAGATGTTTCTATGTCCTTAACTTCGAATTTGTATCCAAGGACACCAAATCCTTTGTAATATGCAACCTCCATACTAGGAAATTGAGCTAAACATCTTGAATCACTCTCAAATGATGCAGACAAGTTCGGATCGTGGATCTAACAAAACAAATTTTACGACAAATACATAACGATACAAGTTTAGATTAAAACTGATAGCAATAAAATGTTATTCGAATAACTTACATGATCTGTGACCCAATCACAAAAATTATCCTGATGGTATTTTTCCAAACGTTTTTCGTTCCAATCAGGATGCCCCTCACGTACCTCGTTAAAATGAATTCTGTTTTCGACAAATAATTATGACATTAATATTATATCATTTCATACACACACAAACACAGATATAACAATTAATCCAAAAGAACTTACTCTCTAATTTGTTCAAGACATGCGCAATTAAGCAAGATAAACCGGTATATCTTGTTGATAAACATAGTGTCTACCCTCTTATACTCGGCTTTACCATATGGCCCGTCTTGAATTCTTCGTGGTCGGTTAAGCCTTGTCTCAATGTTCTCGTCCAGATAGCGGGAACACAATGTGGTTGCTTCATCAAGAAGATAACCTTGCATGATAGAACTCTCTGGTCGATTTTTATTGCGTATATACTTCTTAAGAGTGTAGAAGTACCTAATGAGAATATGTTGAATAAATAAATACGGGTATACAGGACAACAATAAATTTATAAATTGCGCGAAACGAAAAATTACACGTACCTCTCGACGGGATACATCCATCGATATTGTACCGGTCCGGCTAACTTCGCCTCAGTTGCAAGATGAACCGTCAAGTGTATTATGATATTGAAGAATGACGGTGGGAAAATACGCTCAAACTTGCAAAGTATCAACGCAATAGAATTTTTTAGTTTATCCAGCGTCGCAACCTCCAGTGTTTTAGCACACAACTCCCTGAAAAAACAACATAGGTCGTTGATTACTAGACCAACCGAGTCGGGGAGAGAAGTCCTGAGGGCTAATGGAAGAAGGTGCTCCACGATAACATGGTGATCATGACTTTTCATCTCATCGATCTTGCCCTTCACAATTTTTATTTTCTTGCTGAATGATCCTGAGAAACCTGTGGGGACTTTCAAATCATGCAACACCTGCAGGAATCTTTTCTTCTCCGGTTGTGACATATGATAAGCGGCATTGGGAAGTACAAACTTGCCTGGTTTACCCGCTACCGGTCTAGGGTGCAATTCACTTCTTATTCCTCACTCTTGTAGATCCATCCGAGCATTCATGTTGTCTTTCGATTTCCCGTCTTTACAAAGAAGCAAGTTAAGTATGTGCTCTGATACTCCCTTCTCTATATGCATGACGTCCAGACAATGACGCACTGAATTTGTAGACCAGTACGGAAGCTCGAAGAAAATACTTAACTTGTTCCAATATTGTGGTTTGACCTGTTTCGTCGGATCCATCCCGAAGGTCACGTTATGGTAACCATCCCATTTAGCAGTCACGTCCTCTCCGGACAATGGGGATGGAGGTCCAAGAAGCTCCTGATGACCATCAAAGTGAACCGTATCTAACCTATAGGGGTGGTCTGGAGGCAGAAAACGTCGATGGCCGCAATAACAAACCTTCCTGCTAAAATTCAAGAATTTTGATGTTGTGTGTTCATGGCAATGAGGACATGCTTTGTGACCATGTACGGACCAACCTGATAGCATTCCATATGCAGGAAAGTCATTAATTGTCCACATTAAAGCCGCACGCAGTATGAAGGTTGTATTTGTGTTTGAATCATATGTCTCTACACCATCAATGAACAAAGATTTCAACTTCTCGATCAGAGGTCGGAGATAGACGTCGATATTGTTCCCCGGTGAGTTTGGTCCGTCGATAAGAAGAGGCATCATAAAATATGATTGGTCCATAGCCAACCAAGGCGACAGATTATAAATTATCATTACAACGGGCCATGTGCTGTGACTTCCAGCCATATAGTTGAATGGGCAGAGGCCATCAGTAGTCAGTCCGAGCCGGACATTGCGAGGATCGCTACTGAATATTGCGTGCCTCCTATCAAAATCCTTCCATGCCGGTGAATCTCTTGGATGGCTCATTTTTCCATTTTTGCTTGGAGGAGCATGGTGATGCCAAATCATTGCCTCGGCTGTTTTCTTGCACCTGAATAGCCCCTGTAGCCTCTGTATTATGGGAAAGTATCGTGCTATCTTCACAGGTATATCAGGCTTCTTATCAGAATCTTTCGGCTTATACCTGGCCTCTCCGCATGTTGGACACTCTTTCAAATCTGAATTCTCTTTCCGGTACAACACGCAATTTTTAGGACATGCTTGAATCTTCTCGCACTTTAGACCCAAATCAGACATTATTTTCTGGGCTTCGTACCAGCTTTCGGGCACATTATTTCCCGGAGGCATAGAATCTTTCAAGAATGAAAGAAGCATTGTGAATGACTTGTTGCTCCATCCATTTAGGCACTTAATCTGGAAAAGTTGGACGAACCATGAGAGGGTGGAATACTTCGCATTCTCATAAATTGGTTTCCTAGCATCATTCATGAAATTTTCATATTTATCCGCACGCGGTCCTTGACCGGAAGGAATGTCATCTTCGGTACGAATAGATTCACCTAGGGCAGCCTCTACCATATTCTCCATTTCTTCTGATGGAAATAAATTTCCATCTCCTGCCGCATTACCGAATTCTTCTTCTTCTCCTGCCGCATTATCGTGTTCTCCTTCTTCTTCTGCCGCAGTACTGCATTCTTCTCCTTCCCCGTGATATTTCCAAGTTGTATAAAGTCTAGTAAACCCATGTTTTACAATATGAAGCTCTGCCAATTCTACCTTCTGCCAGTACTTATTGCCACATCTATCGTACGGACAGAGAATCTTCTCTATTATGATCTTATTATGTGCGCGTGCAAATTCAAGGAAAGCAGCAACTCCTGCGACAAACTTAGGTTGCATACGTTGTTTCCAATCCACATACATCCAGTCCTTAACTCTGACGTACTCATGGGCCATGTTAGACTGTATAACATATAAATTGTAGGTTATGCTGACTATATTGAGAAATATAAGAACGTGATAGTTACTGACAAAGGAGAAAATCCGTGTATATGCTTTGTGTGTGCGTTTGTTGTTGCAAAGAATAAATTATCGCACGTATGTTAACCGATAGACGGGGACTAAGTGGCGCTTTTAGTTTCATATATGAGTATCGATTGGAATATGAAGGCTTCATATTATCATATATTGGTTTTAACCCGAACATCTCGAATCGCTCTCTAATTATGCGTTTGTTGTGTATTCTTGTTGTATGTGTGTGTTCCGGCTGTCGGGGGTAGGCTTCTATCCCATTAAGAATGTATAGAGCGAACGCCCATCACTTGTGCTTTCAACCGTTTCGAGTAAATTTCGGCAGCACCTCCCCGCTGTTCTCCGAGTACACTGTAATAGAATAGATAATCATTTCAAAGCTGTGAAACAACGTTGAAATGAACATCTAATCTATCTTTGTACATGGAGAACCAGCGGAAAGGTACCGACGAAATATCTCGAAACGGATGAAAACACAAGTGAATGAAGGCGTTTGCTTTATACATTCTTAACTTGTCCACACGGGACAAATCTATAGGTTACCATACGATTGAATTTTCTCGTCGCGTAGACTATACGACGGTTGTTAGTATCGATCTATACTGTCCGATATTTAACAACCTTCGTATAGTTCTAGGTCATGACGAGTATCGCACGTATGTTAACCGATAGACGGGGACTAAGTGGCGCTTTTAGTTTCATATATGAGTATCGATGAGAATATGAAGGTTTCATATTATCATATATTGGTTTTAACCCGAACATCTTGAATCGCTCTCTAATTATGCGTTTGTTGTGTATTCTTGTTGTATGTGTGTGTTCCGGCTGTCGGGGGTAGGCTTCTATCCCATTAAGAATGTATAGAGCGAACGCCCATCACTTGTGCTTTCAACCGTTTCGAGTAAATTTCGGCAGCACCTCCCCGCTGTTCTCCGAGTACACTGTAATAGAATAGATAATCATTTCAAAGCTGTGAAACAACGTTGAAATGAACATCTAATCTATCTTTGTACACGGAGAACCAGCGGAAAGGTACCGATGAAATATCTCGAAACAGATGAAAACATAAGTGAATGAAGGCGTTTGCTTTATACATTCTTAACTTGTCCACACGGGACAAATCTATGGGTTACCATACGATTGAATTTTCTCGTCGCGTAGACTATACGACGGTTGTTAGTATCGAGCAATACTGTCCGATATTTAACAACCTTCGTATAGTTCTAGGTCACGACGAGCATCGCACGTATGTTAACCGATAGACGGGGAGTAAGTGGCGCTTTTAGTTTCATATATGAGTATCGATGGGAATATGAAGGTTTCATATTATCATCGAGTATCATATATTGGTTTTAACCTGAATATCTCGAATCGCTCTCTAATTATGCGTTTGTTGTACATTCGTGTTGTATGTGTAACATGATTTTAAACCATTGAGATCAAGATTGATAGAACTGATCATCCTACATTGCAATAGCATTCATCAACCAAAAACTATTATTGCAATGGCATTCATCTATAACAATCAACAATTAAAACTACAAATGTAGGATACTGATATCATAAAGCGTTATACGCAACATATGAATTCACATGACTGAAACATGCATCAAAATATTGAAGTAGGGGGGCAGAAAAAAACCCTATTTAATTATCAAATGCATGGGTTTGTATGATTTATATGTATGTATTTGAGTGCTGCAATTCCGAAATTTGCTTTAACTTGTACGTTACTTTATGTTGTTAATTTGATCATTTTTAAAATTGTAATTGGTTCTACACATAATTATTTCGTTATTGTAACAGAAAATTTTGTTTCTTTCGATATGAAACAGATACGATACACGATATGATAAATAAAAAAACGAAACACAAACCGTATCAAGATTTAACAACTTTGATTATGTCATATACGCGGGCTGATATTTTCATATTAGCCAATAGGCAAAAATAGATTGCGGTTTGGATATGGCATATTGGCAGATGTTACCTATATGCATACATGCATGTTGTCTCCCCATTTTTTCATAAATTAAACCAACTTTTCTATACATGCTAGTAATTACTGGATACATTCAGGTTAAATACATAGAGCTAGCCGTAATTTCCTCTACGGTAAACTTTCATCAATGCAACACTTTGGTTCGCCTAACTAGATCGCCATTCATGAACACAATCTATTTATATGGCATGATTTTATACACTTAATTTTACCACATTTAATGAAAATGAATCATTCATGATATGATACATGTATATACATCGATACCCAACCCCCAACCTAACCCTAGCCCCAGCCCCAGCCCAGCCCAGCCCCAGCCCCAGCCCTAACCTAACCCTAGCCCCAGTCCCAGCCCTAGCCCCAGCTTAACCCTAGCCCCAGCCCCAACCCCAACCTAACCCTAGCCCCAGCCCAGCCCCAGCCCAGCCCCGCCCTAACTTAACCCTAACCCCAGCGTGCCCCAGCTAAACCCCAACCCCAACCCTAAGCCAAACCCTAACCCCAGCCCCAGCCCCAGCCGCAGCCGAACCCCAACCCTAACCCTAACCCCAACCCCAACCCCGACCCCGACCGCAACCCCTGCCGAACCCCAACTCCAATCGCAACCCCAGACCCAGCCATGAACCCTAGCCCTAAATAATCAAAAATTTCTTTAATTTAGTTGAAGATTTACTAACCTGAACGGCGGTGGCGACGACGAGAACGGCGGTGGCGACGAGAACGGCGGTGGCGACGAGGAGAACGGCGGTGGCGATGACGAGAACGGGGGTGGCGATTTGGGGATTTTGTTTCGCGCGCGATCGAGAGAGGAAGAAAGAGAGCGTAGGCGATCGATCTGTGCCTTTATTAAATCGCTATTTAGTTGCCCCTACGGATTTGTCCGTAGGTCCTTGGTTTGCGGCTCCGTAGGGGCAAACACCAAATTAAGAATTTATATTTTTATTCTTGATCGTCTAGGCCCGTAGGGGCAACCTTTTAGCCCTACGGATTAATCCGTAGGGCCACCATAAATCTGCCCCTATGGATTTCAATATCCGTAGGGGCAACCCCCTATTTTAGTAGTGAAACAGTAGAATAACCATAATCATAAATTTCATTTAATTCAAAGTTTTCAACATTCTCTACTTTAAATTTAAACAAACCATCAGACATATATCTCTTGCCTAATTAAGATCCATTATTTAAAATAACAACTTTATTACATTTAAAACTAAATTCATAACCCTCTCTAACTAAGCAAGAATCACTGAGCATGTTGCGACGAACAGTAGGAACATTGTGCACACGATGCAAAGAAAGAACTTGCTCTGAAGAGAACTTCAGGTCCATGCATCCATATCCTAACACCTTAGCCGCAATTGAGTTCCTTATCATCACTGATTTTCCATTTGCAGGTCGGTAAGATTTGAAAATCAATTTATCAGCACAAATATGCACATTTGCTCCAGTGTCTACCAACCACTCTAAAGGTTCATAAATAGAAAGAAGTTCAGAATTAAAAGAAATATACCCTTCAAGTGAATTTGCAAGCTCAGTCACCAGATTGACTTGAGGTTGCCTCGCTGACCCTGGTTTCACCTTAGCTTTCTTTGTAGGACAAACTTTAGCCCAATGATTCATCTATCCACATGTCCAACATGGTTTATTTGCTTTTGCTTTCTTTTGAATCTTGGTCTTGGTCTTTAATTTGTCATTTGGTTTAGTCTTAAATTTATTATTTTTCCCAGCTGTTATGATGTTTGCTTTAGGTTTGTACTCAACAGGTACAACATGTATTTGATTTTTATGCTCTTCCTCAATAGAAATGGCTACCATTAAATCATCAAGAATAATTTTTTGTTTTCGATGTTTGAGAGACATAGCAAAATCCTCCCAAGATCGAGGAAATTTTTCAATGATAGCCATTACCCTGAGTTTTTCATAAAGTTCCATGTCAGCTTCTCTGAGAACGTGTAGGACAAACAAAAACTCATGTGCTTATTCCGTAACCGACTTTTCTTCAACCATTTGAAACTATAAGAATTTTGCTACACAATACCGTTCAAGACCGAGGTCTTCGATATTATATTTCTTATCTAATTCTTCCCATAGTGCCTTTGTAGTGTTAGACAAAGAACAATGGACATCGAAGAGCACGTTGGATAAAACCAACAATATGTATCCTCGAGCTATTGGGTCCTTCTCTGTCCACTGTGCAATCTTCTTTGCACTGTTAGGGTCCTTTCCATCAGGTTTAAGACATTCAGTTAATATTAGTGTCAACAGCCCCTTAGTTATCCACCAGAATTTTATTCTCTATTGCCAACGTTTAAAATATTAACCCGAGAAATTTTTTAGGTATCCCAGTCATATTCATCTTGCATGTGAAACTATCAATACTACCTAACATAGATATAACCATAAATAACTTCTTCAAAATTGTTAGACTAAACGGTATGCATAACATGTTAAAAATGATTATTTTAATGTAGGGGTAATTATTAGCCATGTCCGAAGTCGGCAAAAGCAAACAACGCATTATTAGAATCAACAACAGTAGAGAATAAATTAGTAAACATAATTTTACCGACTAAATCGCCCTATGTGGAGGACTGGTCTTGAAGAAGTTATTGCCCCACATACGGGTACGATGGGCACTGCGATCTTCTCCGCAGGATAAGACAGTCCAAGCTCTATGTTGGTGCACACCTTCAAAAGCTTCTCTGACCACCGCTTCAGTTACCACTGCCGAAGGATTTCTCATCGCCGAGATCGTGAAAGTGAGCTGGAATTTTTCAGAGAGCAAGAAGAAATCTGCAGAGCAAAAATTCTTTTCCAATTTTTTTTAATATATTTCTTCTCTGGTTTTCTCTGGGTATATATATAGACTGATAGTGTAAAGCCTTTTAATTGCACCGTTAATGACCATTTTAATTCGCATTAAGAGGCCCATTTAATTCAGCAATTAAATGGCCATTTAAATTAGCGATTAACCATTTTAAGCGATTTTTCAAATTCAAACTGCTCGATTTTATTACCTTATTAATTCTACAGTTAACCACAATTTTAATCCGGCTCAATTTAAATTGCAATTAACCAAATTAATATTCAGTTCAAATTTAAATCAGCATGTAAAAGGTTAGAGTCAGTCGGGTCAGGTTCCAAAAAGATAACCCGAGACAATTCGCCCGGGCCCAGCTCGACTCAGCGGGCGAACGCGCGCACATGCATGTGGTTTCCCAATAGCACATTTGTTGTTCTTTTACAAGATATACAACACCTTATGCTATTTAACTACTTCCTTTTACTATATGCTGGACTAAAAATTCTATTACAAAAGAGTCTTCCTCAAAGTCCTTTTTTACTCTTCTTTTCCTCCATGAAATCCAACAAAGTTGGTTTCCTTTCGTGGAAAACAATCCATATAAATCCAATAAATTCCAACGCTCTCCTACCTTTTCTAAAAGAACTCTTGCATACATTTTGTAATGGATGATTGAGATCGATAGAGATAAACAAACGGAACAGAAAACAGAAAAACAATCGACAATAGAGACACGGATTTTTACATAGAAAACTCAAATCGGGAAAAACCACAGGTAACAGCAAAGATAGTTTTCACTATTTTAATGGAGAAATTATAGATTTTCATATGGTGTCTCTTAAGCCTCTCTAAACTCTTAAATAACATTTACAGTTTATTTACATACAGAATTCTCAAAATACTCCTCAACAAGTCAGGTGCAAATACAGATAACACCAAATTCGGGTATAGATACAAAAGAATTCAATTCTCGTTGGACTTGCTCCGCTTCAGAAAGGCCCTGAACGGTTGGTGAACTAAACCAGCCTGTAGGATTCATGATATCATAAGACACTTTCATTTAAATGAATTTTTTAACTTTAAATTTCATGATATCATAATACACTTTCATTTAAATGAATTTTTTAACTTTAAATTATGAATTTTTTAACTTTAAATTCTCATGCGGCCAAAAGTAACAATACCTAAAACTCACAATCAAGAGTTGATCAATAAAATCTTAGATACAGTGAGAGAGAAAATAATAATGCCTACAAAATTGTTTCTGATGGATGTCTTGATCTCCTTTAGATGTTACCTTCCGTAGATCTGCTGCGTGCGATGATGGACGGCTGAGATTGAGTTGGAGGTTGCCTCCTGGAGCGTGTGGATCTCAATGGGTTTGAGGTGGTTGGGGCCGAGCTACCTGCAAGGAAGTCCCGAGGTGGTTGTGCCACTGAGGACCCTCCGACGATCAAGTTAGACCGGTTATACGAGCAGAGTAACGGCCTAGTGAGGAATAAATGACTTACCTGAGTCGTCTGAAAGAGGGGTTTATATAGTGGCGGCAACGGGCAGGCATGCACGAGAATCACGCCGGCCGTTACGCCCGCGCGATAGGCAGGATATGCTCGTTAATGGGGGATCATGATGGCGTGGAACGCGGGAACGTGGGTGGCGGTTATCTCGTGCCTGGCGAGATTCGCGGAGGCGAGGCGGCTGCGCCTGCTATTGGTGCTGTTGGTTGGTCGATGAGACCGAGGAAGATGAGCTCGGCGGGAGGCTCGGGGACGAGCGGGAGGCCGAGATATCTTGGTTCTGCGGTAGCCCGGAGGTGAGCTGAGAGGGCCGAGGAGGTCAATTGTGCAGGGGGCTCGGAGGCGAGCCAGGTTGTTTGTAAGGCGGGCATAGGAGTGGTGTGGACGGTCTCAGAAGGTCGGCTACCTCCATGGGTCGCAGACCCGGGGTATTCTTCCGACGTACTGTTCTTAGTCCTGTCTTGCAAGATTCGGGACACGTCATCTGCCACGTGTCACGATCTGGGAAATCACCGATATCGAGCATCATCATTAGCCCCCCACTCTCGTCCTGACCCGCTCACGGGTCGGGTCGAGAGTGGTCTGCCGGGTCACCTGAGGTGAGCTCCTTTTCGAAGATATCGTAAGTGCGCATTCCCGGGCAATCAGCCGTATTTTCTTGATGACATCAGCGGATCAGGGGTCAGATCTTGCATTAAAGAGGAAGCACCGGATCGTGCGTACGTTTGTCGAAGCGACAACCCATGTGTCTGGCACTGGTTGGTTGACGCGACGGGTCGCAGGTTTCCCGCGCCCGATGGGGTGCGACCAATGCGCGCGCGACAGGTGGAGCGATGGTGGCCGTCGAATGCGAAGAGTCGTTTTGGCGGGAGATGACTGTCGCCGTTGGATGTGTACGCCGGCAGCTATAAATAGAGGTGTGATCCCCATCAGGGCCCATACTTCTTCATAATTTCCTCGTCTTGAGTCTCGTTAGCTCGGTGCTCTCCTTTTTAGGTCAGGATCTCTGCGTTTTCTCCTCCGAGGACTCATCCCTTCCATCAGGTTAGATGTCTTCTTGTGAAGAGTTTGTAGAAATAGTTCGGGTACAGTCTAGGGAGCCCCTATGTAGATTCTTCCTCTTCTTCTTCTTCTTCTGAGTTGGAGTCTGTTTCCCTCCTTGGCAGAACAAATGGACCGATCCAGGATTCTTGCTGCCCTCGGTGCCCCGTCCCAGAAGAGAGCCGAGGGCGTGGTCATGCCTCGGGCTGACCCGAGCTCCGCACCAAGGGCGTCGCCAGCGACGAAGCCATCTGCCTCAACCCGAGCCTCCGATAATTGCCGCGGTGGCGATCAGAGGCGTCCGCGGGTTCCCGAACCCCTGGTGAGGAAAGCGGAAGAGGACGAAGACGCGGTTCCTCTTAAGAGGAAGAAGACGGTCTCTCGCGCGCCACCGATTGAGATTCCCGAGGGGATTCCTGTGCAGGAAGGGGACGCTTGTTTCGTAGTCCTGTCCGGGCTTTCCGTTGCTGACAGCCTGCTCGCTGATATGGAAGAGTCGGCCGGAGGAAAAATTCCCCGGGGGACCCTGAAGGCCTAAGTGGCAGCTATAGCTCAGGAGGCGGTGCAGGTACGTACTCCCTTATGTATTATTTTGAGCGCCCTTTTCTTAGTTCGAGCATCTCTAAGTCTTTCTGTTGTTTATCATCAGGTCCTTCAGCACCGTGCCCTCGTTGCTCAGATGGAGGCCGAGGAGATTGCCCCTGCTATGAGGTTGGCGTGGGAGTCGTCTTCGGAGGCCGAAGACCTGCGCCTCCAGCTGCGTCAGGAGAAGGAGAGGATGGCCATCCTCGAAGCCCAATTGGCCGCCGCGGAGCTCACCGTCTCAAAGTGCCGAGAGTCCCATCGCCAGCTAAGTGAGTCCAACCGAGCCATCGAGGCTGAGTTGGCGGAGCTGGCCGATTGCTATGCCGTAGTGAAAAGGGCGAGGGATACCAGCAGACGGGATGTCGAGGCTGCGCTTCAGGCGGCGAAGGTCGCCGAGGTTCGAGCTCGAAAGGCGGTGGCCGATTACAAGGAGTCGGGCCAGTTTTATGCCGACCTCGGCGAAGCCTCTGCCATTGTATGGCACGAAGCTCTTGATGCCGTCAAGGCGCAGTTTTCGGAGTTTGCTGACAGTGAGCTCCGTGATCGGGTCCCACTTTCGGTGGTCATGCCTCCGGTAGATGGTGATGAGGGAGGGGCTGTTGCTGACGCGGAAGCCCCGGCCCCTGGGGATGGTACCGAGGAAGGTGAGGTCCAGGAGGGGCCTGCGGCCTGAACTTTTTGGCTTTTCCTTTTTCTCTTTCTTTTTGTAAGCCTCCGGGTAATTTGGTAAGGTCAGGGAGCCCAGAATACCTTGTAAAAGATTTTGGAAGTTTGAATGAAACTTAGTCTTTTTTCTTCCGCGTGACAATGCTTTTCCTGCGTGAGTACTTGAGCTTGTCAGTTCTGCTCTCGATCAAGCGTTAGGCCGTAGGTCGATGGCCGGTGTTTTAGATAACGATCGCCCTTTGAGTACTTGTCAATAAACCACTGTGTAAGAAGGTCGGTGTCCTCCAGCCCCCGGAGTCGAGGTGGTGATCGTTTACTTGAATATTATGGAGGAACCTTTGTTCCAAGAAGGTTGGTGCTCTCCAAAGAATTGGCCGAGCGTTGCTGCTGCTCGGTGCTCCTTGGCGAGGGCTTTGATCCTTAGCGTGGGAGGGGCCGTAAGAGGCTTGCTAAGGACGGGCTGAGCAGGGTTGCTGCCCGGTGCCTCTTGGCGAGGGCTTTGATCCTTAGCGCGGGAGGGGCCGTTAGAGACCTGCTAAGGACGGGCTGAGCAGGGTTGCTGCACGATGTCTCTTGGCGAGGGCTTTGATCCCTGGCATCATGGGGTAGGGAACTACCAGCTTGGGATGACCGAGTAGGGTAGCTGCTCGGTTGCCTCTTTGGGAAGGCTTTGATCCTTAGCACGGGAGGGGCCGTAAGAGGCCTGTTAAGGATGGATCGAGCAGTGAAGCTGCTCAGTTGCCTCTTGGCGAGGGCTTAGATCCCTGGTGTTATGGGGTAGGGAACTACCAGCCAGGGATAACCGAGCAGGGGCGGTCCCTGTTGCCTCTTGGCGAGGGCTTAGATCCCTGGCGTCGTGGGGTAGGGAACTACTGGCCAGGGATAACCGAGCAAGGGCGAGCCCGGTTGCCTTTTGGCGAGAGCTTAGATCCTTAAGGACGGGACGAACAGGGTTGCTGCCCTGTGCCTCTTGGCGAGGGCTTTGATCCTTAGTGCGGGAGGGGCCGTAAGAGGCCTGCTAAGGACGGGCCGAGCAGGGTTGCTGTCCGGTGCCTCTTGGCGAGGGCTTGGATCCTTAAGGACGGCCCGAGCAGGTTTGCTGCCCGATGCCTCTTGGCGAGGGCTTTGATCCCTAGCGTCGTGGGGTAGGGAACTAACAACCAGGGATGACCGAGCAGGGTAGCTTCTCGGTTGCCTCATGGCGAGGGCTTTGATCCTTAGTGTGGGAGGGGCCGTAAATGGCCTGCTAAGGACGTGCCGAGCAGGGTTGCTGCCCGATGCCTCTTGGCGAGGGCTTTGATCCCTGGCGTCGTGGGGTGGGGAACTACCAGCCAGGGATGACTGAGCAGGGTAGCTACTCGGTCACCTTTTTGGGAGGGCTTTGATCCTTAGCACGGGAGGGGCCGTAAGAGGCCTGCTAAGGATGGACCGAGCAGTGAAGCTGCTCAGTTGCCTCTTGGCGAGGGCTTAGATCCCTATTATTGTGGGGTAGGGAATTACCAGCCAGGGATAACCGAGCAGGGGCGACCCGGTTGCCTCTTGGCGAGGTCTTAGATCCCCGGCGTCATAGGGTAGGGAACTACCAGCCAGGGATAACTGAGCAAGGGGAGCCCGGTTGCCTCTTGGCGAGGGCTTAGATCCTTAAGGACGGGCCGAGCAGGATTGCTGCCCGGTGCCTCTTGGTGAGGGCTTTGATCCTTAGCGTGGGAGGGGCCATAAGAGGCTTGCTAAGGACGGGCCGAGCAGTGAAGCTGCTCAGTTGCCTCTTGACGAGGGCTTAGATCCCTGGCGTTGTGGGGTAGGGAACTACTGGCCAGGGATAACTGATCAGGGGTGTCCCGGTTGTCTCTTGGCGAGGGCTTAGATCCTTAAGGATGGGCCGAGCAGGGTTGCTGCCCGGTGCCTCTTGGCGAGGGCTTTGATCCTTAGCGCGAGAGGGGCCGTAAGAGGCCTGCTAAGGACGGGCCGAGCGGGTTGCTGCCCAGTGCCTCTTGGCGAGGGCTTGGATCCTTAAGAGGGCTTGGACCTTAAGGACGGGCCGAGCAGGGTTGCTGCCCGATGCCTCTTGGCGAGGGCTTTGATCCTTGGCGTCGTGGGGGTAGGGTACTAACATCCAGGGATGACTGAGCACGGTAGCTGCTCGGTTGCCTCATGGCGAGGGCTTTGATCCTTAGCGTGGGAGGGACCGTAAATGGCTTGCTAAGGTCGTGCCGAGCAGGGTTGCTGCCCGGTGCCTCTTGGTGAGGGCTTTGATCCTTGGCATCATGGGGCAGGGTATTACCAGCCAGGGATAACCGAGCAAGGGCGAGCCCGGTTGCCTCATGGCGAGGGCTTTGATCCTTAGTGCGGGAGGGGCCATAAGAGTCCTGCTAAGGATGTGCCGAGCAGGGTAGCCGCTCGGTTGATTCGTGAGGTTCTGTCAGACCTTCACGGTGTGAGTATCGGGAAGAGGGACAGTCGAGGGCGACACGTGTCATGAACACGTGGGGGAGGCAAAGCGTCGGAGCAGCGTCGTTTCGATTTCGCCGAGAAAGGGTCGATGTCTGCCGCGTGGCGGTACAATTGTAGGTGAAACGAGCGACTGTTGGACTTTTGGGGCGTTGTGGGCTATAAAACGGAAGGAGCGTTGATCACTCCTTTCTTCACACCCAAAATGTAAGAATGGAGGACTTCCCTTTTACCATCCCCGACATCATAAACTTCGAGGACGTGTACCTCTACGATCAGTACTGCACCGAGGACACGGTGCAGTTAGCGATAGGCCGCATTGAGGATCATTTCGGCCGACTGCTTCCTCGATACTCTCCGCTGCTCCAGCTATTGATGTACTCCAACTGGAGGGCGTCGCCGGGGCTCTATAACCCCTTGTTCGAACAGCTGAAGGACGAGGCAGTTGGTAAGCTAAGGTCTTTGCGGTGCTTCGGCCTGATCTCCGCAGGTCGGCGGGATCGCTCGGTGGCACTCATCCTTGAGTGCTACCAATTGAGGCACGATGCCGACGTTCGCGGACGGCATCAGAGGCAAAGGTCTGAGGCGGCGAGGGCTCGGCTGGCGGAAATATCCTCGGAGTACCACGAGCAATGTTCTCCGCACCCCCTTCCCCCGCTACTGTAATTTTTTTGTTTTTCGATGTACGGCTGAGGAGCCTATAGTACCCTTTTGAATAAACAAAACTGTTCTTTTTGCAATGTTTTTGATCCCTTCTTATTATATAAACAGAAAGATTTTGAGAAAAGTTTACATTGCCTTAGTAAAAGAAGAAATACACCCTCATAGATATTCTCCTCATTGATACAGCTTGAGCTTCTCAGCGTTGTAAGGCCGTGGAAACTTGTGCCCATCCACGTCTTGCAAGCGGTAGGCTCCGCCGGGAAGGACCTCGGAGACGAGGAAAGGACCATCCCATTTCGGGAAAAACTTATGCAACCTGCCTTGATCGACGAACTTGTTTCGCCTCAGGACCAGGTCTCTGGTCTTGAAGAAGCGACGCTTGACTCGCGCGTTGTAGTAGCGGGCGGTTTGCTGTTGATAGACGGCAGCTCTAATCTGAGCCCGGTCTCGTTTCTCCAACAAGATGTCTAGGTTGGTCCGGAGGGCTGTGGTGTTTGCTTTGTCGTCGAAATGTTCGACCCGGTGACTGGGTAGCCCGATCTCCGCTGGGACCATTGTCTCGGTCCTGTAGCAGAGGCTGAAAGGGGTTTCCCCGGTGGGGGTCTTCTTTGACGTGTGCAGGGCCCATAGGACCCGGGGCAATTCCTCGACCCAACTGCTTTAGCAACCTTCTAGGCATGTCTGGAGACCTCGGAGGACGTCCCGATTAGCGACTTCGGCTTGCTCGTTGCATTGGGGATGTGCGACTGCGGCAAATTTCATGAGGATATGATATTCATTGCAGAATTCCTTCACTTTTTTATTTTCGAAGTTCGTCCCGTGGTCGGTGATGATACACCTCGGGATGCCGAACCGGAGTATCATGTTGTTCTGCAGAAACGTGATAGTCGTGGTGGCATCCGGTTTCCTGATGGGGATGGCCTCAATCCACTTCGTGAAGAAATCCACTACGACGAGGATATAATTGTGCCTGCCCGTGCCGGTAGGGAACTGCCCTATCATGTCCATTCCCCACTGGGCAAATGGCTACGGGGAGGTTAGGGTGGTCAGCTCGGTAGCCGGAAGGCGAGGTATACTTCCGTGGAGTTGGCAACTTTTGCATCTCCTGAAGAGCTTCTGGGCGTCTTGGTGAATAGTTGGCCAGTAGTACCCCTGGAGCAATGCTTTCTGGATTAAGGTGCGGGCCCCTTGGTGTGCGCCTCCGACCCCTTCGTGGATTTCACGGAGGACGTAGTCGGCTTCGTGGGGGTCGACACACCGGAGCAGGGGCTGAGTGAAGGATTTCTTGTAAAGGTTCCCATTGCTCCAGATGAAGTGACAGGCTTTTGCTCGGAGACGGCGGGCTGCTCCCCGGTCTTCTGGGAGCGTACCTTCCCTTTGGAATTCCATGAGGGGCTTCCTCCAGTCCCGGTCTTCTTCCTGGGCTGTGTACACATGAAGTATTGTCGCCCCGTCTTCCACACTGGGCCGTGGCAAGATCTCGAAGAAGATAGATCGCTTGTTGTTGGCCGAGTAGGACGAATCCAGCTTACTCAGGGCGTCGGCTTGGGCGTTGAGCTGTCTGGGTATTTGCTCTACCTGGACTTCGTCGAAGTTCTTTCGAAATCTTCTTATCTCGGCCAGATACTTCACCATTAGAGGTTCCCGAGCTTTGAAATAGCCGGTCACTTAGCCAACGACTAGAGCTGAGTCACTGCGGATCCGAATTGTTTTCAGCGCCAGCCCGGAATCTGTGCGCAGTCCAGCCAGCAGGGCCTTGTATTCTGCCGTGTTATTTGAGTCCTTGAACTCGAGCTTCAGAGAATACTCCATTTCTTCCTCGTTCGGGCCTTGAATGATGAGGCCGGCACCACAGCCTTCCTCGGTCGAGGATCCGTCGACGTAAATGATCCAATCAGGGACTGAGTCGGGCTTCCCCTCGATCGAGGTTTGAGCTGCGAGGGTCGGCATGGACTCTGGTTCCTTGCTGGGGATGGTACACTCGACGATAAAATCGATCAGGGCCTGTGCTTTGATGGCCTGCCTCGGGCGGTATTTTATGTCAAACGGGGACAACTCCCACTTCCACTTCTCTAAGCGGCCCAAGGACTCGGGTGAGGCGAGGATAGCCCCCAACGGGCGCTCGGTAAGAACGAGGATGGTGTGCACCTGAAAGTGTTAGTTGTATGTATGCCCTAGAGGCCAGTATTGTACAGATGTTGTATATTATATTGGATGCTTGGACATATATAGAGATGACTTTCTTGCTCGATATGATAGTATGCTATCTGGTTACTCTTTATCTTAACATGTATACTAGTCTCTTTAAACTGTCTTATGGTTACATGTTGGTAAAGCCCTTAGGATGTGTACTTGACTGCCTGGACTATGATGCAGATCATACTAGTGGGGACATGGTAGTCCATAAGTACATCCTTCAAGGTCCCTAGTCATGGGTGTATCGAGACAGGGCATCGATATACCAGTGTAGACTAGCGTATATGCTTCTCGACCCATGAGATGGGCGATGGATGATCCCATATCCATTGGTGTTTGACATCAGAGATGGTGTACGGGTGCTCATTGGAGACTGGGTACACTGGACGGATTCACCGAGAACTCCCAGATGGTATTATACCCCACGTCAGATGGCAGTTCTCAGGTGACACTTGTACAGGTTAGTCTGTAGACTCGAGATCGTCATAGAGTCTTGTGTGATTCCCACTGTGCTTTGATCTCCACCTTACCACGTCCATGAGGGCGTGCAAAACGGTGGTCTTTGGGTACAGTCCCGAGTCACATGGAGGCAATGAGCGATAGGAGGGGTTTCGTCTCTCCCGGTATTGGGGGTTGATGTTGCGCTGTGCTCGATTGGCCGTAACAGGAAAGTCCCTGGCCAGGGCTGATCAGAGATTTGCTGGTAAGTGTTACCAGTAGTTTCTCGACCCGTTATGAGCCTCACATCGGCACGACTTATCGGTTATTGGGGTCTGACGTTTACCACCCCTAGACTTCATATGCGACATATCAGACGAACAGACCGGACTGTACGGTAAGTGTTACTGGTTGGATTCACAGGAGTGTGAGCGGGCTAGCTCGTCGATCTTCTGATCGCTCAATACCCGGATGGCCGTTACGTTTAGCAGGCCGCTTGCGGCTTGTGGGTGCTTGATATGATCATCATCTGCTACCGGCGTATTGACGAGTCTTTAGAGTCCTACACAGAGGTTTCCTGGCTCAAGCGAAACGAAATAGGAGCGCATATGAGATATGTGCAGGACCGAGAATAATGCGTGTATGGGATACCGTATTTCATTCTCGCGATGGATGTATCGATTGGTTATATTCGATATAACCTAGATATCGAATCAAGGATTGATTCGATAAGCCGATACATAGTATACTAGTCGGTTATATGCGATATGACCGGATCGTTAAATCAAGTGTTGATTTAATGATTTAATGTATAATTATATATTTGATATATTACATTGCATTAACTAGTATTGGTTCACTTTATATGGATTTTCTCACTTGATGTGCAAGAAGTATATGTGATATACTTTTGTGCACATATTTGTATCATGTTTGATGATACTTGATCACTTTGTTAAGTGTAAAGAATTAAAACCATGGTTAAGTGTTGATTAGGGTTTTGCATATTCATTTATTTATTTATTTGAAAAGGATTATGATGAGAATGGTGGCTTTCTTTGTTTTAAGTTGAAGCTTCATGAAGCTTTGACTTTTGTAACCATTCTTGTCATCATGCTTAACCCTAACCCTCTCAAGTAACCATGGTCTATTCTCTACACTTAACCTTAGTTAGTGAATGATAAATATTGATTTATTTTTCATTTATCAAAAGACTTATCATATTTCTAGCTTCATCTTCTTCTTCATCTTAAAGAGAGAAAGCTTGATGCCATCAATGGCATCTTGAGTTCTAATGTGAGAAATCCAATTCTAAAGTGAACCCACCTCCTATTTCTTCACCCTCTACCTCTTGCCAAGTTGTTTTGGGTGTTTTCTTCACAAGTTTCACAAATTTGTGAAGTCGGAGCTTGAACTTGTGATGCCTCGACGTAGATCATCTTCGGCACGAAGCCGACGACCTAGTCCGCCCAAATCTCCGATGAAGCCGACGTTTGAGTTCGGGATTCGAGATGGACAGCGAGAGGATGCCTACATGGAGCTAAGGAAGTGGATAACCGGATCTACAAAGGTTGTAGCTCTCTTCTTTTAGTTAAGTTGTTAACTAGATTTGTTTATCGCCTAGAATTCTAGCCGACGATCCGTATTAGGGTTTCTCGGCACCCATAAAATTTTAAATTGGCATGGTTGATGCCTTGTGTGACCTCTATAGTGTGCCTAGGAACCCTACAGTGGTATCAGAGCCTAGCTAGAGCCTTAGGCGATGCGTAGACGAAGTTTGAAACCCGATCGACCCGAAACCCTAAAATAAAAGTGCTCTCTGGACTTTTTCTAAAAACAGGGATTTTTCAGAATTAAAAATTCACAGAAAATAGAGCAGGAAATTATAAGAGTTACTGCAGAAAACGAAACCCTAAATACACTGTAGCGCTGCGGAACCGCGGCAATAGCCTCCTATTGCGGCGGTTCCGCGGCCGTTTGTACTGGTTAGGGATTCGTTTTGATACAGTAATGCCCGTATCTGTTTCCTCTGTTTTCTGGGAAGTTTTAATCTGCATTCAAGAGTTGAATTTTCTGGGGTTATTTTGGGGATTCGATGAATCGATCGGATTATTTAACTTTGTCTATTTGGGTTTCCGGATAAATTTGGAATATGTTAAAAGTTTTGACCGGATACAAATACCCAATCTTTCCCCTGCCGGGAAATTTCCAATTGTTGCACTTTTCCGTAGTTTAATGACGTTCTGAGTAGTGCAAGTAACGCGATGGTCCCTTTAGAAGACAACAAACCTTAACTCGATTATGTGACCGTCTTGAACTGCCCTTTGAACCTTCGGGTTTGGGGCAGTACGGCGTGCCACATGTGAGGCGTTGGCTTGACCCTTCTACGGCTGGACCGTTGGTACTGAGGCATGAAGTGAATGTCTTTGAACTTATTTCATGAGTTGATCGGTATCGGGAAAACTTGGGTGTTCGAATGTTCGATCGGAAAGTTTAATATTTTCTGTTTATCCGGGATGGGATACAATAATTGGAATTCACAAACAGTTATGAGATAACTGGATGAATGTTATAAATCTAGCGGTTTAGTCTCACTTGATATTGAAAAGAGTTTTCGATAATGGGACTAAAATGCGGGGTTTATAACTGTTAGGCATGTGATGTCTAAGTATTTCATTTGATTAGGCATGTGATGTCTAAACAGGTTGCGGATTCCAACTGTTGTAGTTTTACACTTTCTTTTCTGTGACCGTAAGTGTAATATGTGATATCGCCGGTTTCGTTGCTATATGTCAACGGCAATTGG
This sequence comes from Agapanthus africanus, assembly GCA_030015575.1. Classification (NCBI taxonomy): domain Eukaryota; kingdom Viridiplantae; phylum Streptophyta; class Magnoliopsida; order Asparagales; family Amaryllidaceae; genus Agapanthus; species Agapanthus africanus. Next base: position 719,263,994 of record CM057337.1, read on the forward strand.
GATGCGCATATTTACTTACGTTGATGACATGTGATGTTATGTGTTGCTGGATATATTATATTGGATTGTCGTGTTTGAATAGCCGGGTTTTTTTATGTGAGATGAGTGTTTTTCATTTTCATTCATGTAAAAACTTGTATGTAATATTCTTTTATTTGGGGCACTTCCAGGTTGCGGAAGTAGTCACCCTTTGTATATTATTTACTTTTCTGCACTAGGATAGACCCAAGGAGGGGAGCACAAGTAACCGGGTTCTGGGGTCCAGTGGGAGACCAACTCGAGGAGTCGAGTCCGGGTCTCCTAACCTTAGAATTGGCAGCGTTGCTTGCCGCTCTCGTAGGGGTCTAGGGGTGTGGGATTGGCTATTCATCACGACCGTGGAATCCGTGTTTTATACTGGCTCGTATTGAAAACACGGACGTCCTAGTATATCCAATATTTCATATGTTTCTTCTACTGCGATATCTGTGATGTGATCATATGATGTTCTGTGATGGATACAGTATATAGTATATATGATATATTATATAGACGTTACTTATGTTTTACACCCGTACTAGCCCTGCCCCGCTCTGCCGTTAGTTACCTAACCTAACGGTGCACGAGGGGACATCGAGGCGAATGCGGATGGCATAAGTGTACGTCATATCTATCTGTGATGTTTAGGTATTTAAATGATGGGACTTCATTAATGTGATTAATGAAAGAAAAGAAACCAAAAGATGTTGTAGAATCAAATTTTAAATAAAACAGGTAGCTACAGTTCTTGCTTTGCATAGCGGTATATATGATATGCCCTGCACCTTATTCGATAAGGAAAGGACCGAGATCCCTTCACCGGGAGTGACTCCTTTAGCAATAACTGGCAGATGCTACACACTCGGTTTGACTTTTGATAGCTTCTATAGTTTCTGCTTTGCACAGTGATATATATGATATATCCCGCACCTCATTCGACGAGGAAAGGGCCGACGATCCCTTCTCCGGGAGTGACCCCTTTAGCAAAACTAGAAAAGCCTCAAAATCACTCCATTTCAAAACTTCATTTGATTCTACAACGATATCAAGTTCATTACGCAATAGGTTTTCAGAAAAACCTGTCGTAGCCCTCCGTCATTTCAGATAAGAACTGTTTAGTATTCGTGCTGCGTCTGTTGGCCTTTGTCAAGGCGTAGTGTGCGGTAGCTGAATAGTGATTATCTGCTTATGCATATGATGCAGATTGTTTCAGGGTAGTCGTACGACCTTGTTGGCCTTTGTCAAGGGCCGTGCGGGTGGGTTTGATTCAATCAAGAAATGACGGGTTGAACTTGACTAGCATGCTATGATTTGTTGGCCTTTGTCAAGGTCATAGGACGCTAGGGGCAAAATATTATCGGGAATTTCAAGTGTTGAAATTTGCAATGAGATTGCATACCTTCTATGAGATAGTTGGATCCCGATACCCACTGCGAGTAAGAGTTACTCCTGGGAGAGTTTTACACATTACAATTAGCCGATCAAGTAGGTTTCTAGAAAGGTGTTAACGAGGTTACGCCTCTGGGAAAACGAGGTTTACATTAATTAGGTTCGTGCGAAAGCACGGGGGACCTCCCTCAAAGTACCGACACTGGCCTGGCTGAAAGATTGGCGAACTTGTAGTGTGTAATTAATCCCGGCTAGTCTTTCCTTTTAGGGTTTGAAGGAAGATTTGATAAAAACCAGTGGGAGCCATCCTGATTAGATAAGATAATAACCAATCTGATCTTGCACGAGCTTACGCTAAAGTGTTTTCTTCTCTCTCTCTCCAGGTAGCGACCATTTCATGCCCTAATAAAGATAATAATATGGATGTATTGACCGAACCCGCATGTTATACTGTGCTGGGGAACGTTGGTTCCGTTCTTACCTATAAGAGTTATAGGACTGAACAGGATATAAGGGAATACCAGGATTCCCATGCCACCCGAATGAAGAAAGTACATGATGATGCATTTTCTTCGGGTGTGTTCGTTACAGAGAACTGTTTCTCCATTTGCCCTACGTCCTGGGTATTAGATACCGGGTCAGGATTCCATATATGTAATCAGTTACATGGGCTTAGAAAAGGTAGAGAACTTGGAGAAGGTGATAAAGACATTAGAGTTGGAAATGGTGCAATTGTTGCAGCTAAGACTGTCGGGGAATATCACCTTGTATTACCAACTGGTAATACATTGGTTCTGAACGAATGCTATTACATGCCGAACCTGATATGCAACATTATATCGGTTTCTTTATTGAGTTAAGAGGGATATAATTTTGTATTACAGGATAATGTTATGAACATTTTCCGTAACCAAAAGTTGGTTGGATCAGGCACGTTGTGCAATGGCATTTATGTTCTAAATCAATCAACAGTTCTGAGCATAACAAACACACACAAGAGGAAGAGTTCAGAACTGAACGAATCCTTCTTGTGGCATTGTAGACTGGGTCACATCAATGCGACACGATTAGCTAAGTTGCATAAGGATGGATATTTAAATCCGTTTGAATTTTCATCTTATGACACTTGCCAATCATGTCTCAAAGGCAAGATGACCAAAGCTCCGTTTACGGGACACGGAGAAAGAGTTACCGAACTCTTGGGACTGATACATAGTGATGTATGCGGTCCTATGTCTACACATGCCAGGGATGGTTCTTCATACTTCATTACATTCACTGCGATCTCTCTAGGTTCGGATATGTGTTCATGATGAAACACAAATCAGAAGCTTTTGAGAAATTTAGAGAATATAAACAAGAAGTAGAGAACCAAACCGGAAAAAGTATTAAAATCCTACGATCTGATCGAGGAGGTGAATACTTGAGCAATGAATTCCTGGACTTCCTAAAAGAGAATGGGATTCTCTCTCAGCTGACTCCTCCATATACACCACAGCACAACGGTGTATCAGAACGGAGAAACCGCACCCTATTAGATATGGTGCGTTCTATGATGAGCACAGCTGAGTTACCTATTTCCTTCTGGGGATATGCGCTGGAAACAGCAGCATACCTATTGAATCAAGTTCCATCTAAATCTGTACCTACCACACCATATGAGATATGGAGTGGGAAGAGACCATGTCTTAAACGAGTTAAGATATGGGGTTGCCCGGCCTATGTCAAAAGGCAAAATCCGGACAAGCTCGAGGCACGGTCAGTTCTATGCAAGTTTATGGGATATCCCAAACATTCACATGGATATCTTTTCTACCATACAGAGGAACAAAAAGTGTTTGTTTCTCGACATGCCACCTTTTTAGAAAAGGAATTTCTTGCAAAAGAAATTAGTGGGGATATGGTAGAACTGGAAGAAATTCCGGCTACACAAACTCAAACTGAAGATTTAGTGGAACCAGAGGATTCAGTAGCTACCAATGAACCTCAGCCTCTCCGCCGATCTAGTAGGGTTCCTCGCCAACCTGAGAGATACTTCGGTTTTCTCATGGATGGTGGGAGCGAGGATTGCATCATGGAGGATGATGACCCAACTAGCTTCGAGCAGGCCATCACGAGTAGGGACTCAGTGAAATGGCTGGATGCTATGCGGTCCGAGATGGAATCCATGTACACCAACAAAGTATGGACTTTGGATGTTGCTCCTGAAGGGGTAAAACCCATCGGGAGCAAGTGGATCTTTAAGAAGAAACTTGGTGTAGATGGGAAAGTGGAGACTTTCAAAGCTAGACTTGTTGCAAAAGGTTTTCGTCAAAGACCAGGTGTGGACTATGACGAAACCTTTTCTCCAGTGGCTATGCTTAAATCTATCCGAATCATGCTTGCCATCGCTGCATATCATGACTACGAAATCTGGCAAATGGATGTTAAGACCGCCTTTCTAAATGGTGATTTAGAAGAATGCGTGTATATGACTCAGCCAGAGGGCTTCGTAGACAGTGGGAGCAGCGGGAAGGTGTGCAAGCTGCTTAAATCCATTTATGGATTAAGCAAGCATCGCGGAGTTGGAACATCTGCTTTGACGTCGTTATCAAAGAGTTTGATTTCGTCAAAAACCCAGATGAACCTTGTATTTACAAGAAGGTGGCAGAGAGTAAGGTTGTCTTCTTCGTATTGTACGTGGACGACATACTCTTGATAGGAAATGATATTCCTATGCTGCAATCGGTCAAGCTCTTCTTATCACAAAGATTCTCAATGAAAGATCTTGGTGATGCCTCCTGCATATTGGGGATTAGGATCTATAGAGATAGATCCAAACGGATACTGGGATTGTCCCAATCCAGGTACATTGACACCATACTAAAGAGGTTTAGTATGGAAGAATCCAAGCGTGGGAACTTGCCCACGATCTCTGGAGTCACTCTCTCCAAAGAGATGTCTCCCAAGACTGATTTGGAGAGAGCTCGCATGCAAGGGATACCCTATGCTTCGGCTGTAGGCTCTATCATGTATGCGATGCTATGTACCAGACCCGATGTAGCATACTCACTAAGTATAGTGAGCAGGTATCAAGCTGATCCTGGAGAGAGTCACTGGACAGCTGTGAAGAGCATTCTCAAGTACTTACGAAGGACTAAAGAGATGCTCTTGGTGTATGGTAACGGAGAACTCCAAGCGGAGTCCTTTACCGATTCGAGCTTCCAGAGTGATAAGGACGACTCTAAGTCGCAGTCGGGATTTGTCTTTACCCTTTACGGAGGGGCGGTTAGCTGGAAGAGTTCCAAGCAGGAAACCGTGGCAGACTCGACGATGGAGGCTGAATACATCGCTGCCAACGATGCTGCCAAAGAGGCTGTCTGGATCAAGAAGTTCATTACTGAACTTGGACTGGTTCCATCCATTGAGCATCCAATATCTTTGTATTGTGATAACAATGGAGCGGTGGCTTTGGCCAAGGAACCCAGGTCCTATCAGCAATCCAGGCATATTCTGAGGCGGTATCACCTGATCCGGGAGATAGTTGATCGCCAGGAGATCGAGGTCAGGAGGGTTGACACGAAGGACAACACGGCGGATCCACTCACGAAGGCCATTCCCCAGATACAGTTTGAGAGACTCTTCGGGATGCTCGGTATGCGATACTACAGCAGCTGGCCCTAGTGCAAGTGGGAGATTGTTAGTTGTATGTATGCCCTAGAGGCCAGTATTGTACAGATGTTGTATATTATATTGGATGCTTGGACATATATAGAGATGACTTTCTTGCTCGATATGATAGTATGCTATCTGGTTACTCTTTATCTAAACATGTATACTAGTCTCTTTAAACTGTCTTATGGTTACATGTTGGTAAAGCCCTTAGGATGTGTACTTGACTGCCTGGACTATGATGCAGATCATACTAGTGGGGACATGGTAGTCCATAAGTACATCCTTCAAGGTCCCTAGTCGTGGGTGTATCGAGACAGGGCATCGATATACCAGTGTAGACTAGCGTATACGCTTCTCGACCCATGAGATGGGCGATGGATGATCCCATATCCATTGGTGTTTGACATCAGAGATGGTGTACGGGTGCTCAGTGGAGACTGGGTACACTGGACGGACTCGCCGAGAACTCCCAGATGGTATTATACCCCACGTCAGATGGCAGTTCTCAGGTGACACTTGTACAGGTTAGTCTGTAGACCCGAGATCGTCATAGAGTCTTGTGTGATTCCCACTGTGCTTTGATCTCCACCTTACCACGTCCATGAGGGCGTGCAAAACGGTGGTCTTTAGGTACAGTCCCGAGTCACATGGAGGCAATGAGCGATAGGAGGGGTTTCGTCTCTCCCGGTATTGGGGGTTGATGTTGCGCTATGCTCGATTGGCCGTAACAGGGAAGTCCCTGGCCAGGGCTGATCAGAGATTTGCTGGTATGTGTTACCAGTAGTTTCTCGACCCGTTATGAGCCTCACATCGGCACGACTTATCGGTTATTGGGGTCTGACGTTTACCACCCCTAGACTTCATATGCGACATATCAGACGAACAGACCGGACTGTACGGTAAGTGTTACTGGTTGGATTCACAGGAGTGTGAGCGGGCTAGCTCGTCGATCTTCTGATCGCTCAATACCCGGATGGCCGTTACGTTTAGCAGACCGCTTGCGGCTTGTGGGTGCTTGATATGATCATCATCTGCTACCGGCGTATTGACGAGTCTTTAGAGTCCTACACAGAGGTTTCCTGGCTCAAGCGAAACGAAATAGGAGCGCATATGAGATATGTGCAGGACCGAGAATAATGCGTGTATGGGATACCGTATTTCATTCTCGCGATGGATGTATCGATTGGTTATATTCGATGTAACCTAGATATCGAATCAAGGATTGATTCGATAAGCCGATACATATTATACTAGTCGGTTATATGCGATATGACCGGATCGTTAAATCAAGTGTTGATTTAATGATTTAATGTATAATTATATATTTGATATATTACATTGCATTAACTAGTATTGGTTCACTTTATATGGATTTTCTCACTTGATGTGCAAGAAGTATATATGATATACTTTTGTGCACATATTTGTATCATGTTTGATGATACTTGATCACTTTGTTAAGTGTAAAGAATTAAAACCATGGTTAAGTGTTGATTAGGGTTTTGCATATTCATTTATTTATTTATTTGAAAAGGATTATGATGAGAATGGTGGCTTTCTTTGTTTTAAGTTGAACCTTCATGAAGCTTTGACTTTTGTAACCATTCTTGTCATCATGCTTAACCCTAACCCTCTCAAGTAACCATGGTCTATTCTCTACACTTAACCTTAGTTAGTGAATGATAAGTATTGATTTATTTTTCATTTATCAAAAGACTTATCATATTTCTAGCTACATCTTCTTCTTCATCTTAAAGAGAGAAAGCTTGATGCCATCAATGGCATCTTGAGTTCTAATGTGAGAAATCCAATTCTAAAGTGAACCCACCTCCTATTTCTTCACCCTCTACCTCTTGCCAAGTTGTTTTGGATGTTTTCTTCACAAGTTTCACAAATTTGTGAAGTCGGAGCTTGAACTTGTGATGCCTCGACGTAGATCATCTTCGGCACGAAGCCGACGACCTAGTCCGCCCAAATCTCCGATGAAGCCGACGTTTGAGTTCGGGATTCGAGATGGACAGCGAGAGGATGCCTACATGGAGCTAAGGAAGTGGATAACCGGATCTACAAAGGTTGTAGCTCTCTTCTTTTAGTTAAGTTGTTAACTAGATTTGTTTATCGCCTAGAATTCTAGCCGACGATCCGTATTAGGGTTTCTCGGCACCCATAAAATTTTAAATTGGCATGGTTGATGCCTTGTGTGACCTCTATAGTGTGCCTAGGAACCCTACAGTGGTATCAGAGCCTAGCTAGAGCCTTAGGCGATGCGTAGACGAAGTTTGAAACCCGATCGACCCGAAACCCTAAAATAAAAGTGCTCTCTGGACTTTTTCTAAAAACAGGGATTTTTCAGAATTAAAAATTCACAGAAAATAGAGCAGGAAATTATAAGAGTTACTGCAGAAAACGAAACCCTAAATACACTGTAGCGCTGCGGAACCGCGGCAATAGCCTCCTATTGCGGCGGTTCCGCGGCCGTTTGTACTGGTTAGGGATTCGTTTTGATACAGTAATGCCCGTATCTGTTTCCTCTGTTTTCTGGGAAGTTTTAATCTGCATTCAAGAGTTGAATTTTCTGGGGTTATTTTGGGGATTCGATGAATCGATCGGATTATTTAACTTTGTCTATTTGGGTTTCCGGATAAATTTGGAATATGTTAAAAGTTTTGACCGGATACAAATACCCAATCTTTCCCCTGCCGGGAAATTTCCAATTGTTGCACTTTTCCGTAGTTTAATGACGTTCTGAGTAGTGCAAGTAACGCGATGGTCCCTTTAGAAGACAACAAACCTTAACTCGATTATGTGACCGTCTTGAACTGCCCTTTGAACCTTCGGGTTTGGGGCAGTACGGCGTGCCACATATGAGGCGTTGGCTTGACCCTTCTACGGCTGGACCGTTGGTACTGAGGCATGAAGTGAATGTCTTTGAACTTATTTCATGAGTTGATCGGTATCGGGAAAACTTGGGTGTTCGAATGTTCGATCGGAAAGTTTAATATTTTCTGTTTATCCGGGATGGGATACAATAATTGGAATTCACAAACAGTTATGAGATAACTGGATGAATGTTATAAATCTAGCGGTTTAGTCTCACTTGATATTGAAAAGAGTTTTCGATAATGGGACTAAAATGCGGGGTTTATAACTGTTAGGCATGTGATGTCTAAGTATTTCATTTGATTAGGCATGTGATGTCTAAACAGGTTGCGGATTCCAACTGTTGTAGTTTTACACTTTCTTTTCTGTGACCGTAAGTGTAATATGTGATATCGCCGGTTTCGTTGCTATATGTCAACGGCAATTGGGATGCGCATATTTACTTACGTTGATGACATGTGATGTTATGTGTTGCTGGATATATTATATTGGATTGTCGTGTTTGAATAGCCGGGGTTTTTTATGTGAGATGAGTGTTTTTCATTTTCATTCATGTAAAAACTTGTATGTAATATTCTTTTATTTGGGGCACTTCCAGGTTGCGGAAGTAGTCACCCTTTGTATATTATTTACTTTTCTGCACTAGGATAGACCCAAGGAGGGGAGCACAAGTAACCGGATTCTGGGGTCCAGTGGGAGACCAACTCGAGGAGTCGAGTCCGGGTCTCCTAACCTTAGAATTGGCAGCGTTGCTTGCCGCTCTCGTAGGGGTCTAGGGGTGTGGGATTGGCTATTCATCACGACCGTGGAATCCGTGTTTTATACTGGCTCGTATTGAAAACACGGACGTCCTAGTATATCCAATATTTCATATGTTTCTTCTACTGCGATATCTGTGATGTGATCATATGATGTTCTGTGATGGATACAGTATATAGTATATATGATATATTATATAGACGTTACTTATGTTTTACACCCGTACTAGCCCTGCCCCGCTCTGCCGTTAGTTACCTAACCTAACGGTGCACGAGGGGACATCGAGGCGAATGCGGATGGCATAAGTGTACGTCATATCTATCTGTGATGTTTAGGTATTTAAATGATGGGACTTCATTAATGTGATTAATGAAAGAAAAGAAACCAAAAGATGTTGTAGAATCAAATTTTAAATAAAACAGGTAGCTACAGTTCTTGCTTTGCATAGCGGTATATATGATATGCCCTGCACCTTATTCGATAAGGAAAGGACCGAGATCCCTTCACCGGGAGTGACTCCTTTAGCAATAACTGGCAGATGCTACACACTCGGTTTGACTTTTGATAGCTTCTATAGTTTCTGCTTTGCACAGTGATATATATGATATATCCCGCACCTCATTCGACGAGGAAAGGGCCGACGATCCCTTCTCCGGGAGTGACCCCTTTAGCAAAACTAGAAAAGCCTCAAAATCACTCCATTTCAAAACTTCATTTGATTCTACAACGATATCAAGTTCATTACGCAATAGGTTTTCAGAAAAACCTGTCGTAGCCCTCCGTCATTTCAGATAAGAACTGTTTAGTATTCGTGCTGCGTCTGTTGGCCTTTGTCAAGGCGTAGTGTGCGGTAGCTGAATAGTGATTATCTGCTTATGCATATGATGCAGATTGTTTCAGGGTAGTCGTACGACCTTGTTGGCCTTTGTCAAGGGCCGTGCGGGTGGGTTTGATTCAATCAAGAAATGACGGGTTGAACTTGACTAGCATGCTATGATTTGTTGGCCTTTGTCAAGGTCATAGGACGCTAGGGGCAAAATATTATCGGGAATTTCAAGTGTTGAAATTTGCAATGAGATTGCATACCTTCTATGAGATAGTTGGATCCCGATACCCACTGCGAGTAAGAGTTACTCCTGGGAGAGTTTTACACATTACAATTAGCCGATCAAGTAGGTTTCTAGAAAGGTGTTAACGAGGTTACGCCTCTGGGAAAACGAGGTTTACATTAATTAGGTTCGTGCGAAAGCACGGGGGACCTCCCTCAAAGTACCGACACTGGCCTGGCTGAAAGATTGGCGAACTTGTAGTGTGTAATTAATCCCGGCTAGTCTTTCCTTTTAGGGTTTGAAGGAAGATTTGATAAAAACCAGTGGGAGCCATCCTGATTAGATAAGATAATAACCAATCTGATCTTGCACGAGCTTACGCTAAAGTGTTTTCTTCTCTCTCTCTCCAGGTAGCGACCATTTCATGCCCTAATAAAGATAATAATATGGATGTATTGACCGAACCCGCATGTTATACTGTGCTGGGGAACGTTGGTTCCGTTCTTACCTATAAGAGTTATAGGACTGAACAGGATATAAGGGAATACCAGGATTCCCATGCCACCCGAATGAAGAAAGTACATGATGATGCATTTTCTTCGGGTGTGTTCGTTACAGAGAACTGTTTCTCCATTTGCCCTACGTCCTGGGTATTAGATACCGGGTCAGGATTCCATATATGTAATCAGTTACATGGGCTTAGAAAAGGTAGAGAACTTGGAGAAGGTGATAAAGACATTAGAGTTGGAAATGGTGCAATTGTTGCAGCTAAGACTGTCGGGGAATATCACCTTGTATTACCAACTGGTAATACATTGGTTCTGAACGAATGCTATTACATGCCGAACCTGATATGCAACATTATATCGGTTTCTTTATTGAGTTAAGAGGGATATAATTTTGTATTACAGGATAATGTTATGAACATTTTCCGTAACCAAAAGTTGGTTGGATCAGGCACGTTGTGCAATGGCATTTATGTTCTAAATCAATCAACAGTTCTGAGCATAACAAACACACACAAGAGGAAGAGTTCAGAACTGAACGAATCCTTCTTGTGGCATTGTAGACTGGGTCACATCAATGCGACACGATTAGCTAAGTTGCATAAGGATGGATATTTAAATCCGTTTGAATTTTCATCTTATGACACTTGCCAATCATGTCTCAAAGGCAAGATGACCAAAGCTCCGTTTACGGGACACGGAGAAAGAGTTACCGAACTCTTGGGACTGATACATAGTGATGTATGCGGTCCTATGTCTACACATGCCAGGGATGGTTCTTCATACTTCATTACATTCACTGCGATCTCTCTAGGTTCGGATATGTGTTCATGATGAAACACAAATCAGAAGCTTTTGAGAAATTTAGAGAATATAAACAAGAAGTAGAGAACCAAACCGGAAAAAGTATTAAAATCCTACGATCTGATCGAGGAGGTGAATACTTGAGCAATGAATTCCTGGACTTCCTAAAAGAGAATGGGATTCTCTCTCAGCTGACTCCTCCATATACACCACAGCACAACGGTGTATCAGAACGGAGAAACCGCACCCTATTAGATATGGTGCGTTCTATGATGAGCACAGCTGAGTTACCTATTTCCTTCTGGGGATATGCGCTGGAAACAGCAGCATACCTATTGAATCAAGTTCCATCTAAATCTGTACCTACCACACCATATGAGATATGGAGTGGGAAGAGACCATGTCTTAAACGAGTTAAGATATGGGGTTGCCCGGCCTATGTCAAAAGGCAAAATCCGGACAAGCTCGAGGCACGGTCAGTTCTATGCAAGTTTATGGGATATCCCAAACATTCACATGGATATCTTTTCTACCATACAGAGGAACAAAAAGTGTTTGTTTCTCGACATGCCACCTTTTTAGAAAAGGAATTTCTTGCAAAAGAAATTAGTGGGGATATGGTAGAACTGGAAGAAATTCCGGCTACACAAACTCAAACTGAAGATTTAGTGGAACCAGAGGATTCAGTAGCTCCCAATGAACCTCAGCCTCTCCGCCGATCTAGTAGGGTTCCTCGCCAACCTGAGAGATACTTCGGTTTTCTCATGGATGGTGGGAGCGAGGATTGCATCATGGAGGATGATGACCCAACTAGCTTCGAGCAGGCCATCACGAGTAGGGACTCAGTGAAATGGCTGGATGCTATGCGGTCCGAGATGGAATCCATGTACACCAATAAAGTATGGACTTTGGATGTTGCTCCTGAAGGGGTAAAACCCATCGGGAGCAAGTGGATCTTTAAGAAGAAACTTGGTGTAGATGGGAAAGTGGAGACTTTCAAAGCTAGACTTGTTGCAAAAGGTTTTCGTCAAAGACCAGGTGTGGACTATGACGAAACCTTTTCTCCAGTGGCTATGCTTAAATCTATCCGAATCATGCTTGCCATCGCTGCATATCATGACTACGAAATCTGGCAAATGGATGTTAAGACCGCCTTTCTAAATGGTGATTTAGAAGAATGCGTGTATATGACTCAGCCAGAGGGCTTCGTAGACAGTGGGAGCAGCGGGAAGGTGTGCAAGCTGCTTAAATCCATTTATGGATTAAAGCAAGCATCGCGGAGTTGGAACATCTGCTTTGACGTCGTTATCAAAGAGTTTGATTTCGTCAAAAACCCAGATGAACCTTGTATTTACAAGAAGGTGGCAGAGAGTAAGGTTGTCTTCTTCGTATTGTACGTGGACGACATACTCTTGATAGGAAATGATATTCCTATGCTGCAATCGGTCAAGCTCTTCTTATCACAAAGATTCTCAATGAAAGATCTTGGTGATGCCTCCTGCATATTGGGGATTAGGATCTATAGAGATAGATCCAAACGGATACTGGGATTGTCCCAATCCAGGTACATTGACACCATACTAAAGATGTTTAGTATGGAAGAATCCAAGCGTGGGAACTTGCCCACGATCTCTGGAGTCACTCTCTCCAAAGAGATGTCTCCCAAGACTGATTTGGAGAGAGCTCGCATGCAAGGGATACCCTATGCTTCGGCTGTAGGCTCTATCATGTATGCGATGCTATGTACCAGACCCGATGTAGCATACTCACTAAGTATAGTGAGCAGGTATCAAGCTGATCCTGGAGAGAGTCACTGGACAGCTGTGAAGAGCATTCTCAAGTACTTACGAAGGACTAAAGAGATGCTCTTGGTGTATGGTAACGGAGAACTCCAAGCGGAGTCCTTTACCGATTCGAGCTTCCAGAGTGATAAGGACGACTCTAAGTCGCAGTCGGGATTTGTCTTTACCCTTTACGGAGGGGCGGTTAGCTGGAAGAGTTCCAAGCAGGAAACCGTGGCAGACTCGACGATGGAGGCTGAATACATCGCTGCCAACGATGCTGCCAAAGAGGCTGTCTGGATCAAGAAGTTCATTACTGAACTTGGAGTGGTTCCATCCATTGAGCATCCAATATCTTTGTATTGTGATAACAATGGAGCGGTGGCTTTGGCCAAGGAACCCAGGTCCCATCAGCAATCCAGGCATATTCTGAGGCGGTATCACCTGATCCGGGAGATAGTTGATCGCCGGGAGATCGAGGTCAGGAGGGTTGACACGAAGGACAACACGGCGGATCCACTCACGAAGGCCATTCCCCAGATACAGTTTGAGAGACTCTTCGGGATGCTCGGTATGCGATACTACAGCAGCTGGCCCTAGTGCAAGTGGGAGATTGTTAGTTGTATGTATGCCCTAGAGGCCAGTATTGTACAGATGTTGTATATTATATTGGATGCTTGGACATATATAGAGATGACTTTCTTGCTCGATATGATAGTATGCTATCAGGTTACTCTTTATCTAAACATGTATACTAGTCTCTTTAAACTGTCTTATGGTTACATGTTGGTAAAGCCCTTAGGATGTGTACTTGACTGCCTGGACTATGATGCAGATCATACTAGTGGGGACATGGTAGTCCATAAGTACATCCTTCAAGGTCCCTAGTCGTGGGTGTATCGAGACAGGGCATCGATATACCAGTGTAGACTAGCGTATACGCTTCTCGACCCATGAGATGGGCGATGGATGATCCCATATCCATTGGTGTTTGACATCAGAGATGGTGTACGGGTGCTCAGTGGAGACTGGGTACACTGGACGGACTCGCCGAGAACTCCCAGATAGTATTATACCCCACGTCAGATGGCAGTTCTCAGGTGACACTTGTACAGGTTAGTCTGTAGACCCGAGATCGTCATAGAGTCTTGTGTGATTCCCACTGTGCTTTGATCTCCACCTTACCACGTCCATGAGGGCGTGCAAAACGGTGGTCTTTGGGTACAGTCCCGAGTCACATGGAGGCAATGAGCGATAGGAGGGGTTTCGTCTCTCCCGGTATTGGGGGTTGATGTTGCGCTATGCTCGATTGGCCGTAACAGGGAAGTCCCTGGCCAGGGCTGATCAGAGATTTGCTGGTAAGTGTTACCAGTAGTTTCTCGACCCGTTATGAGCCTCACATCGGCACGACTTATCGGTTATTGGGGTCTGACGTTTACCACCCCTAGACTTCATATGCGACATATCAGACGAACAGACCGGACTGTACGGTAAGTGTTACTGGTTGGATTCACAGGAGTGTGAGCGGGCTAGCTCGTCGATCTTCTGATCGCTCAATACCCGGATGGCCGTTACGTTTAGCAGACCGCTTGCGGCTTGTGGGTGCTTGATATGATCATCATCTGCTACCGGCGTATTGACGAGTCTTTAGAGTCCTACACAGAGGTTTCCTGGCTCAAGCGAAACGAAATAGGAGCGCATATGAGATATGTGCAGGACCGAGAATAATGCGTGTATGGGATACCGTATTTCATTCTCGCGATGGATGTATCGATTGGTTATATTCGATGTAACCTAGATATCGAATCAAGGATTGATTCGATAAGCCGATACATATTATACTAGTCGGTTATATGCGATATGACCGGATCGTTAAATCAAGTGTTGATTTAATGATTTAATGTATAATTATATATTTGATATATTACATTGCATTAACTAGTATTGGTTCACTTTATATGGATTTTCTCACTTGATGTGCAAGAAGTATATGTGATATACTTTTGTGCACATATTTGTATCATGTTTGATGATACTTGATCACTTTGTTAAGTGTAAAGAATTAAAACCATGGTTAAGTGTTGATTAGGGTTTTGCATATTCATTTATTTATTTATTTGAAAAGGATTATGATGAGAATGGTGGCTTTCTTTGTTTTAAGTTGAAGCTTCATGAAGCTTTGACTTTTGTAACCATTCTTGTCATCATGCTTAACCCTAACCCTCTCAAGTAACCATGGTCTATTCTCTACACTTAACCTTAGTTAGTGAATGATAAGTATTGATTTATTTTTCATTTATCAAAAGACTTATCATATTTCTAGCTTCATCTTCTTCTTCATCTTAAAGAGAGAAAGCTTGATGCCATCAATGGCATCTTGAGTTCTAATGTGAGAAATCCAATTCTAAAGTGAACCCACCTCCTATTTCTTCACCCTCTACCTCTTGCCAAGTTGTTTTGGATGTTTTCTTCACAAGTTTCACAAATTTGTGAAGTCGGAGCTTGAACTTGTGATGCCTCGACGTAGATCATCTTCGGCACGAAGCCGACGACCTAGTCCGCCCAAATCTCCGATGAAGCCGACGTTTGAGTTCGGGATTCGAGATGGACAGCGAGAGGATGCCTACATGGAGCTAAGGAAGTGGATAACCGGATCTACAAAGGTTGTAGCTCTCTTCTTTTAGTTAAGTTGTTAACTAGATTTGTTTATCGCCTAGAATTCTAGCCGACGATCCGTATTAGGGTTTCTCGGCACCCATAAAATTTTAAATTGGCATGGTTGATGCCTTGTGTGACCTCTATAGTGTGCCTAGGAACCCTACAGTGGTATCAGAGCCTAGCTAGAGCCTTAGGCGATGCGTAGACGAAGTTTGAAACCCGATCGACCCGAAACCCTAAAATAAAAGTGCTCTCTGGACTTTTTCTAAAAACAGGGATTTTTCAGAATTAAAAATTCACAGAAAATAGAGCAGGAAATTATAAGAGTTATTGCAGAAAACGAAACCCTAAATACACTGTAGCGCTGCGGAACCGCGGCAATAGCCTCCTATTGCGGCGGTTCCGCGGCCGTTTGTACTGGTTAGGGATTCGTTTTGATACAGTAATGCCCGTATCTGTTTCCTCTGTTTTCTGGGAAGTTTTAATCTGCATTCAAGAGTTGAATTTTCTGGGGTTATTTTGGGGATTCGATGAATCGATCGGATTATTTAACTTTGTCTATTTGGGTTTCCGGATAAATTTGGAATATGTTAAAAGTTTTGACCGGATACAAATACCCAATCTTTCCCCTGCCGGGAAATTTCCAATTGTTGCACTTTTCCGTAGTTTAATGACGTTCTGAGTAGTGCAAGTAACGCGATGGTCCCTTTAGAAGACAACAAACCTTAACTCGATTATGTGACCGTCTTGAACTGCCCTTTGAACCTTCGGGTTTGGGGCAGTACGGCGTGCCACATATGAGGCGTTGGCTTGACCCTTCTACGGCTGGACCGTTGGTACTGAGGCATGAAGTGAATGTCTTTGAACTTATTTCATGAGTTGATCGGTATCGGGAAAACTTGGGTGTTCGAATGTTCGATCGGAAAGTTTAATATTTTCTGTTTATCCGGGATGGGATACAATAATTGGAATTCACAAACAGTTATGAGATAACTGGATGAATGTTATAAATCTAGCGGTTTAGTCTCACTTGATATTGAAAAGAGTTTTCGATAATGGGACTAAAATGCGGGGTTTATAACTGTTAGGCATGTGATGTCTAAGTATTTCATTTGATTAGGCATGTGATGTCTAAACAGGTTGCGGATTCCAACTGTTGTAGTTTTACACTTTCTTTTCTGTGACCGTAAGTGTAATATGTGATATCGCCGGTTTCGTTGCTATATGTCAACGGCAATTGGGATGCGCATATTTACTTACGTTGATGACATGTGATGTTATGTGTTGCTGGATATATTATATTGGATTGTCGTGTTTGAATAGCCGGGGTTTTTTATGTGAGATGAGTGTTTTTCATTTTCATTCATGTAAAAACTTGTATGTAATATTCTTTTATTTGGGGCACTTCCAGGTTGCGGAAGTAGTCACCCTTTGTATATTATTTACTTTTCTGCACTAGGATAGACCCAAGGAGGGGAGCACAAGTAACCGGGTTCTGGGGTCCAGTGGGAGACCAACTCGAGGAGTCGAGTCCGGGTCTCCTAACCTTAGAATTGGCAGCGTTGCTTGCCGCTCTCGTAGGGGTCTAGGGGTGTGGGATTGGCTATTCATCACGACCGTGGAATCCGTGTTTTATACTGGCTCGTATTGAAAACACGGACGTCCTAGTATATCCAATATTTCATATGTTTCTTCTACTGCGATATCTGTGATGTGATCATATGATGTTCTGTGATGGATACAGTATATAGTATATATGATATATTATATAGACGTTACTTATGTTTTACACCCGTACTAGCCCTGCCCCGCTCTGCCGTTAGTTACCTAACCTAACGGTGCACGAGGGGACATCGAGGCGAATGCGGATGGCATAAGTGTACGTCATATCTATCTGTGATGTTTAGGTATTTAAATGATGGGACTTCATTAATGTGATTAATGAAAGAAAAGAAACCAAAAGATGTTGTAGAATCAAATTTTAAATAAAACAGGTAGCTACAGTTCTTGCTTTGCATAGCGGTATATATGATATGCCCTGCACCTTATTCGATAAGGAAAGGACCGAGATCCCTTCACCGGGAGTGACTCCTTTAGCAATAACTGGCAGATGCTACACACTCGGTTTGACTTTTGATAGCTTCTATAGTTTCTGCTTTGCACAGTGATATATATGATATATCCCGCACCTCATTCGACGAGGAAAGGGCCGACGATCCCTTCTCCGGGAGTGACCCCTTTAGCAAAACTAGAAAAGCCTCAAAATCACTCCATTTCAAAACTTCATTTGATTCTACAACGATATCAAGTTCATTACGCAATAGGTTTTCAGAAAAACCTGTCGTAGCCCTCCGTCATTTCAGATAAGAACTGTTTAGTATTCGTGCTGCGTCTGTTGGCCTTTGTCAAGGCGTAGTGTGCGGTAGCTGAATAGTGATTATCTGCTTATGCATATGATGCATATTGTTTCAGGGTAGTCGTACGACCTTGTTGGCCTTTGTCAAGGGCCGTGCGGGTGGGTTTGATTCAATCAAGAAATGACGGGTTGAACTTGACTAGCATGCTATGATTTGTTGGCCTTTGTCAAGGTCATAGGACGCTAGGGGCAAAATATTATCGGGAATTTCAAGTGTTGAAATTTGCAATGAGATTGCATACCTTCTATGAGATAGTTGGATCCCGATACCCACTGCGAGTAAGAGTTACTCCTGGGAGAGTTTTACACATTACAATTAGCCGATCAAGTAGGTTTCTAGAAAGGTGTTAACGAGGTTACGCCTCTGGGAAAACGAGGTTTACATTAATTAGGTTCGTGCGAAAGCACGGGGGACCTCCCTCAAAGTACCGACACTGGCCTGGCTGAAAGATTGGCGAACTTGTAGTGTGTAATTAATCCCGGCTAGTCTTTCCTTTTAGGGTTTGAAGGAAGATTTGATAAAAACCAGTGGGAGCCATCCTGATTAGATAAGATAATAACCAATCTGATCTTGCACGAGCTTACGCTAAAGTGTTTTCTTCTCTCTCTCTCCAGGTAGCGACCATTTCATGCCCTAATAAAGATAATAATATGGATGTATTGACCGAACCCGCATGTTATACTGTGCTGGGGAACGTTGGTTCCGTTCTTACCTATAAGAGTTATAGGACTGAACAGGATATAAGGGAATACCAGGATTCCCATGCCACCCGAATGAAGAAAGTACATGATGATGCATTTTCTTCGGGTGTGTTCGTTACAGAGAACTGTTTCTCCATTTGCCCTACGTCCTGGGTATTAGATACCGGGTCAGGATTCCATATATGTAATCAGTTACATGGGCTTAGAAAAGGTAGAGAACTTGGAGAAGGTGATAAAGACATTATAGTTGGAAATGGTGCAATTGTTGCAGCTAAGACTGTCGGGGAATATCACCTTGTATTACCAACTGGTAATACATTGGTTCTGAACGAATGCTATTACATGCCGAACCTGATATGCAACATTATATCGGTTTCTTTATTGAGTTAAGAGGGATATAATTTTGTATTACAGGATAATGTTATGAACATTTTCCGTAACCAAAAGTTGGTTGGATCAGGCACGTTGTGCAATGGCATTTATGTTCTAAATCAATCAACAGTTCTGAGCATAACAAACACACACAAGAGGAAGAGTTCAGAACTGAACGAATCCTTCTTGTGGCATTGTAGACTGGGTCACATCAATGCGACACGATTAGCTAAGTTGCATAAGGATGGATATTTAAATCCGTTTGAATTTTCATCTTATGACACTTGCCAATCATGTCTCAAAGGCAAGATGACCAAAGCTCCGTTTACGGGACACGGAGAAAGAGTTACCGAACTCTTGGGACTGATACATAGTGATGTATGCGGTCCTATGTCTACACATGCCAGGGATGGTTCTTCATACTTCATTACATTCACTGCGATCTCTCTAGGTTCGGATATGTGTTCATGATGAAACATAAATCAGAAGCTTTTGAGAAATTTAGAGAATATAAACAAGAAGTAGAGAACCAAACCGGAAAAAGTATTAAAATCCTACGATCTGATCGAGGAGGTGAATACTTGAGCAATGAATTCCTGGACTTCCTAAAAGAGAATGGGATTCTCTCTCAGCTGACTCCTCCATATACACCACAGCACAACGGTGTATCAGAACGGAGAAACCGCATCCTATTAGATATGGTGCGTTCTATGATGAGCACAGCTGAGTTACCTATTTCCTTCTGGGGATATGCGCTGGAAACAGCAGCATACCTATTGAATCAAGTTCCATCTAAATCTGTACCTACCACACCATATGAGATATGGAGTGGGAAGAGACCATGTCTTAAACGAGTTAAGATATGGGGTTGCCCGGCCTATGTCAAAAGGCAAAATCCGGACAAGCTCGAGGCACGGTCAGTTCTATGCAAGTTTATGGGATATCCCAAACATTCACATGGATATCTTTTCTACCATACAGAGGAACAAAAAGTGTTTGTTTCTCGACATGCCACCTTTTTAGAAAAGGAATTTCTTGCAAAAGAAATTAGTGGGGATATGGTAGAACTGGAAGAAATTCCGGCTACACAAACTCAAACTGAAGATTTAGTGGAACCAGAGGATTCAGTAGCTCCCAATGAACCTCAGCCTCTCCGCCGATCTAGTAGGGTTCCTCGCCAACCTGAGAGATACTTCGGTTTTCTCATGGATGGTGGGAGCGAGGATTGCATCATGGAGGATGATGACCCAACTAGCTTCGAGCAGGCCATCACGAGTAGGGACTCAGTGAAATGGCTGGATGCTATGCGGTCCGAGATGGAATCCATGTACACCAACAAAGTATGGACTTTGGATGTTGCTCCTGAAGGGGTAAAACCCATCGGGAGCAAGTGGATCTTTAAGAAGAAACTTGGTGTAGATGGGAAAGTGGAGACTTTCAAAGCTAGACTTGTTGCAAAAGGTTTTCGTCAAAGACCAGGTGTGGACTATGACGAAACCTTTTCTCCAGTGGCTATGCTTAAATCTATCCGAATCATGCTTGCCATCGCTGCATATCATGACTACGAAATCTGGCAAATGGATGTTAAGACCGCCTTTCTAAATGGTGATTTAGAAGAATGCGTGTATATGACTCAGCCAGAGGGCTTCGTAGACAGTGGGAGCAGCGGGAAGGTGTGCAAGCTGCTTAAATCCATTTATGGATTAAAGCAAGCATCGCGGAGTTGGAACATCTGCTTTGACGTCGTTATCAAAGAGTTTGATTTCGTCAAAAACCCAGATGAACCTTGTATTTACAAGAAGGTGACAGAGAGTAAGGTTGTCTTCTTCGTATTGTACGTGGACGACATACTCTTGATAGGAAATGATATTCCTATGCTGCAATCGGTCAAGCTCTTCTTATCACAAAGATTCTCAATGAAAGATCTTGGTGATGCCTCCTGCATATTGGGGATTAGGATCTATAGAGATAGATCCAAACGGATACTGGGATTGTCCCAATCCAGGTACATTGACACCATACTAAAGATGTTTAGTATGGAAGAATCCAAGCGTGGGAACTTGCCCACGATCTCTGGAGTCACTCTCTCCAAAGAGATGTCTCCCAAGACTGATTTGGAGAGAGCTCGCATGCAAGGGATACCCTATGCTTCGGCTGTAGGCTCTATCATGTATGCGATGCTATGTACCAGACCCGATGTAGCATACTCACTAAGTATAGTGAGCAGGTATCAAGCTGATCCTGGAGAGAGTCACTGGACAGCTGTGAAGAGCATTCTCAAGTACTTACGAAGGACTAAAGAGATGCTCTTGGTGTATGGTAACGGAGAACTCCAAGCGGAGTCCTTTACCGATTCGAGCTTCCAGAGTGATAAGGACGACTCTAAGTCGCAGTCGGGATTTGTCTTTACCCTTTACGGAGGGGCGGTTAGCTGGAAGAGTTCCAAGCAGGAAACCGTGGCAGACTCGACGATGGAGGCTGAATACATCGCTGCCAACGATGCTGCCAAAGAGGCTGTCTGGATCAAGAAGTTCATTACTGAACTTGGAGTGGTTCCATCCATTGAGCATCCAATATCTTTGTATTGTGATAACAATGGAGCGGTGGCTTTGGCCAAGGAACCCAGGTCCCATCAGCAATCCAGGCATATTCTGAGGCGGTATCACCTGATCCGGGAGATAGTTGATCGCCGGGAGATCGAGGTCAGGAGGGTTGACACGAAGGACAACACGGCGGATCCACTCACGAAGGCCATTCCCCAGATACAGTTTGAGAGACTCTTCGGGATGCTCGGTATGCGATACTACAGCAGCTGGCCCTAGTGCAAGTGGGAGATTGTTAGTTGTATGTATGCCCTAGAGGCCAGTATTGTACAGATGTTGTATATTATATTGGATGCTTGGACATATATAGAGATGACTTTCTTGCTCGATATGATAGTATGCTATCTGGTTACTCTTTATCTTAACATGTATACTAGTCTCTTTAAACTGTCTTATGGTTACATGTTGGTAAAGCCCTTAGGATGTGTACTTGACTGCCTGGACTATGATGCAGATCATACTAGTGGGGACATGGTAGTCCATAAGTACATCCTTCAAGGTCCCTAGTCGTGGGTGTATCGAGACAGGGCATCGATATACCAGTGTAGACTAGCGTATACGCTTCTCGACCCATGAGATGGGCGATGGATGATCCCATATCCATTGGTGTTTGACATCAGAGATGGTGTACGGGTGCTCAGTGGAGACTGGGTACACTGGACGGACTCGCCGAGAACTCCCAGATGGTATTATACCCCACGTCAGATGGCAGTTCTCAGGTGACACTTGTACAGGTTAGTCTGTAGACCCGAGATCGTCATAGAGTCTTGTGTGATTCCCACTGTGCTTTGATCTCCACCTTACCACGTCCATGAGGGCGTGCAAAACGGTGGTCTTTGGGTACAGTCCCGAGTCACATGGAGGCAATGAGCGATAGGAGGGGTTCCGTCTCTCCCGGTATTGGGGGTTGATGTTGCGCTATGCTCGATTGGCCGTAACAGGGAAGTCCCTGGCCAGGGCTGATCAGAGATTTGCTGGTAAGTGTTACCAGTAGTTTCTCGACCCGTTATGAGCCTCACATCGGCACGACTTATCGGTTATTGGGGTCTGACGTTTACCACCCCTAGACTTCATATGCGACATATCAGACGAACAGACCGGACTGTACGGTAAGTGTTACTGGTTGGATTCACAGGAGTGTGAGCGGGCTAGCTCGTCGATCTTCTGATCGCTCAATACCCGGATGGCCGTTACGTTTAGCAGACCGCTTGCGGCTTGTGGGTGCTTGATATGATCATCATCTGCTACCGGCGTATTGACGAGTCTTTAGAGTCCTACACAGAGGTTTCCTGGCTCAAGCGAAACGAAATAGGAGCGCATATGAGATATGTGCAGGACCGAGAATAATGCGTGTATGGGATACCGTATTTCATTCTCGCGATGGATGTATCGATTGGTTATATTCGATATAACCTAGATATCGAATCAAGGATTGATTCGATAAGCCGATACATAGTATACTAGTCGGTTATATACGATATGACCGGATCGTTAAATCAAGTGTTGATTTAATGATTTAATGTATAATTATATATTTGATATATTACATTGCATTAACTAGTATTGGTTCACTTTATATGGATTTTCTCACTTGATGTGCAAGAAGTATATGTGATATACTTTTGTGCACATATTTGTATCATGTTTGATGATACTTGATCACTTTGTTAAGTGTAAAGAATTAAAACCATGGTTAAGTGTTGATTAGGGTTTTGCATATTCATTTATTTATTTATTTGAAAAGGATTATGATGAGAATGGTGGCTTTCTTTGTTTTAAGTTGAAGCTTCATGAAGCTTTGACTTTTGTAACCATTCTTGTCATCATGCTTAACCCTAACCCTCTCAAGTAACCATGGTCTATTCTCTACACTTAACCTTAGTTAGTGAATGATAAGTATTGATTTATTTTTCATTTATCAAAAGACTTATCATATTTCTAGCTTCATCTTCTTCTTCATCTTAAAGAGAGAAAGCTTGATGCCATCAATGGCATCTTGAGTTCTAATGTGAGAAATCCAATTCTAAAGTGAACCCACCTCCTATTTCTTCACCCTCTACCTCTTGCCAAGTTGTTTTGGGTGTTTTCTTCACAAGTTTCACAAATTTGTGAAGTCGGAGCTTGAACTTGTGATGCCTCGACGTAGATCATCTTCGGCACGAAGCCGACGACCTAGTCCGCCCAAATCTCCGATGAAGCCGACGTTTGAGTTCGGGATTCGAGATGAACAGCGAGAGGATGCCTACATGGAGCTAAGGAAGTGGATAACCGGATCTACAAAGGTTGTAGCTCTCTTCTTTTAGTTAAGTTGTTAACTAGATTTGTTTATCGCCTAGAATTCTAGCCGACGATCCGTATTAGGGTTTCTCGGCACCCATAAAATTTTAAATTGGCATGGTTGATGCCTTGTGTGACCTCTATAGTGTGCTTAGGAACCCTTCAGAAAGTAGTACCGTAGCTTCTTTGAGGCCATAATGAGTGCTACGACGATCTTCTCTATGGCTGGATATCTCGTTTCTGCATCCTTGAAGACGTGGCTCACATAGTATACCGGCTTCTGCACTCCGTCGACCTCTCGGACGAGCACTGAGCCTGCTGCTTGGTCGGATACCTCCAGATACAGTGATAGCTTGTTTCCTTCAACCGGTCAGGTGAGCAGCGGTGGCGTCGCAAGGTGCCTCTTTAATTGGTCAAAGGCAGTTTGGCACTCCTCCGGCCACTCGAACCTCGGGATCTTCCTTAGAGCCTTAAAGAACGGGAGGCACTTCTCCCCAGACCTCGACATCAAACGGCTCAGAGCGGCTACCCGCCCCGTCAGTCGCATGATTTCGACGTTAGTCTTGGGCGCGACCATGTTGAGGATAGCGTCAATTTTCTCTGGGTTAGCTTCGATTCCACGGTGGGTGACCATGAAGCCGAGGAACTTTCCCCTGGTGACCCCGAATGCGCACTTGGCGGGGTTCAATTTCATCTTGAACTTGCGGAGTACTTCGAAGGCCTCTCCAAGATCCTTGGCATGGTTGACCGACGAGACCGATTTGATGAGCACATCATCAACGTAAACTTCCATGTTCCTGCCGATTTGCGGCTTGGACATACGGTTGACCAATCGTTGGTACGTAGCTCCGGCGTTTTTGAGGCCGAAGGGCATCACCTTGTAGCAGTATACCCCTCGGTCCGTTGTGAATGCGGTGAGATCGTTGTCTGCCGGATTCATACGGATCTGATTATAGCCAGAAATGGCATCCATGAAGCTCAATAGCTAGTGGCCTGCCGAGCTGTCGACGAGCTGATCTATCCGAGGGATGGGATAGTTGTCTTTTGGGCAGGCCTTGTTGAGGTCGGTGAAGTCGACGCACATGCGTGTAGGGTTACTAGGCACTGTCACAAGGTTCTACAAGGTATCAACCATGCCCGATTTAAAATTTAGAAGTGCCGAACAACCCAAAGCGAGGATCTTTGCTAGATAATTAGGGTTAAACATGCAAGTAAACATCTTTACATCTATGAGAGAGGGATTACAACCTTTGTAGTCCGCTCCTTCGCTTCATAAGCTCCGAGTAGTAGTCCCTTCGCCGCGATCCACGATCTCCCGGACTCAAGAGAAGCTCCACAACCCGAATGATCCATGCTTACTTGAATTCTTCCTTTTCAAAGATGATCTACCTTGAAGTTTCTTTAACTCAAGATCTCACTCATTAATCAAGTATTAATGGAGTGAACACCCTAATCTAATTGGCTAGATTAGATGAGGATGATGAAGTAGGAATTATACTCTCTTTTATTATCAAAATCTCACACTAATCCATCACAAAAGAAAAACCTAGAAAGCTTTTCAAGAGCTCAAGGAAGAAGAAGAAGAACGAATTATCCCATTTGTGATGAATAATGAATTGTTATTATCATTACAATTGCAACCATGGTTAAGTCAAGAAAGACTTAACCATTGTAGAGATTTAACTAGGGTAAAAGGGTGTGGGTTGGGTTAGGAAAATATCTCCAAAAATATCAACACATAATATCTTTGCAAGAAACAAAATAAAAGCTTCTAGAAGCTTCATGAAAATTCTAACCCGAATCAAACCCTAACCATGTTTAATCTCCACTAATCATGTTGCATTTCTATTCATAACTTGTTACAATATTATATATCACATATATAATATATTTTTTTAACAAAAGAAAATAATACAATTAACATATATCGCATATATATCAATGTATTATCTGGTGAGAAAATGAATCAATAAAGCGAGCCAATATTAGATAATGTATTGTAATATATCACATATATAATTATACATTAAATTATCGAATCAACTCTTGATCCGACAATTCAGTTACATCTCAAATAACCGACTAATATAAACTGTATCATTTCATCGAATCAACACTTGATCCTATGACCCGGCTATATCACATATACCAGGCCGATATCAAATATCGCGAGAATAGATTACGATATCTCATATCGTATTATCCTTGGTTCCGCACATATCACATATGTACTCCTACTCCGTTTTGCCTGAGTCAAGAAACCTCTGTGTAGGATTCTAAAGAATCGTCAATACGCCGGTAGCAGGTGATGATCATATCAAACACCCACAAGCTGCAAGCGGTCAGCTAAATGTAACAGCCACCCAGGTAATGAACGATCAGAAGATCAACAAGCAAGACTGTACATTCTCCTATGAATCCAATCAGTAACACTCCCGTCCAGTCCGGTCTCTTTGTCTGATATGTCGCATATCTAGTCTAGGGGTGGTAAACGTCAGACCCCAGTAACCGATAAGTCGTGTCGATGTGAGGCTCATAACAGGTCGAGAACCTACTGATAACACCTACCAGTAGTTCTCTATATCAGCCCTGGCCAGAGACTTCCAGTTATAGCCAATCGAACACAGCACAACATCAACTCCTTATACCGGGAGAGACGAATCCCCTCCTATCGCTCATTGCCTCCATGTGATTCGGGACTGTACCCAAAAGCCACCGTTTTTCACGCCCTCTTGGACGTGGTAAGGTGGAAATCAAAGCACAGTGGGAATCTCACAAGACTCTATGACGATCTCAGATCTACAGACTAACCTGTACCAGTGTCACCGAAGAACTGCCATCTGACGTGAGGTATAATACCATCTGGGAGTTCTCGGCGAGTCCGTCCAGTGTACCCAGTCTCCACTGAGCACCCGTACACCATCCTTGATGTCAAACACTGATGGATATGTGATCATCCATCGCCCATCATATGGGTCAAGATGCGTATACGCTAGTCTACTCTGGTGTATCGATGCCCTGTCTCGATACACCCTCGACTAGGAACAGTTATAGGATGTACTCACCGACTACCGTGGCCCCCACTAGTATGATCTCATCATAGTCCCAGTAGTCGAGTACATATCCTAAGGGCTTTATCAACATGTGAGAGTAAGACAGTAAACTAATATAAGTCAACATGTTAAGATAAAGAGAAACCAAATAGCATACTATCATGACGAGCAAGAAAGTCCTCTCTATATATATCCAAGCATCCATTATAATGTACATCATATGTACAACAATGGCCTCTAGGGCATATATATAACTAACAATCTCCCACTTGCACTAAGGTCAGCTGTTGTAGTATCTCATATCTAGCATCCCGAACAATCTCTCAAACTGTATCTGGGGAATGGCCTTCATGAGTGGATCCGCAGTGTTGTCCTTCATATCAACTCTCCTGACCTCGATCTCCCGGCGATCAACTATCTCCCGGATCAGGTGATACCGCCTTAGAATATGTCTGGATCTCTGATGGGACATGGGTTCCTTGGCTAAAGTCACCGCTCCATTGTTATCACAATACAAAGGTATTGGATACACAATAGATGGAACCACTCCAAGTTTGGTTATGAACTTCTTCATCCAGACAATCTTTTTGGCAGCATCGTTGGCAGTGATGTATTCAGCCTCCATCGTCGAGTCTGCCACGGTTTCCTGCTTGGAACTTTTCCAGCAAACCGCCCCTCCATTAAGGGTAAAGATAAATCCCGAGTGCGACTTAGAGTCGTTCTTATCACTCTGGAAGCTCAAATCGGTAAAGGACTCCACTTGGAGTTCTCCGTTACCATACACCAAGAACATTTCTTTAGTCCTTCGCAAGTACTTGAGAATGTTCTTCACAGCTGTCCAGTGACTCTCTCCAGGATCTGCTTGATACCGACTCACTACACTTAGTGAGTATGCTACATCGGGTCTGGTACATAGCATCGCATACATGATAGAGCCTACTGCCGAAGCATAGGGTATCCCTTGCATGCGAGCTCTCTCCAGATCAGTCTTGGGAGACATCTCTTTGGAGAGAGTGAGTCCAGAGATCGTGGGTTGGTTCCCACGCTTGGATTCTTCCATACTAAACCTCTTTAGTATGGTGTCAATGTACCTGGATTGGGACAATCCCAATATCCGTTTAGATCTATCTCTATAGATCATAATTCCCAGTATGCAGGAGGCATCACCTAGATCTTTCATTGAGAATCTTTGTGATAAGTAGATCTTGACTGATTGCAGCATAGGAACATCATTTCCTATCAAGAGTATGTCATCGACGTACAATACGAGGAAGACAACCTTACTCTCTGCAACCTTCTTATATATACAAGGTTCATCTACGTTTTTGATGAAGTCAAACTTTTTGACTACAACATCAAAGCAGATGTTCCAACTCCGCGATGCTTGCTTTAACCCATAAATGGATTTAAGCAGTTTGCACACTTTTCCACTGCTCCCATTATCTACGAAGCCCTCTGGTTGAGTCATGTACACGCATTCTTCTAAATTACCATTTAGAAAAGCGGTCTTAACATCCATCTGCCAGATTTCGTAGTCATGGTATGCAGCAATGGTAAGTAAGATCCAAATGGACTTAAGCATAGCCACTGGAGAAAAGGTTTCGTCATAATCCACACCTGGTCGTTGACGAAAACCCTTTGCAACAAGTCTAGCTTTGAAAGTCTCAACTTTTCCATATACACCAAATTTCTTCTTAAAGATCCATTTGCTCCCAATGGGTTTTACCCCTTCAAGAGCAACTTCCAAAGTCCATACTTTTTTGGTATACATGGATTCCATCTCAGATCGCATTGCATCCAGCCACTTCACAGAGTCACCACTCGTGATGGCCTGCTCGAAACTAGTCGGGTCATCATCTTCCATGATGCAATCCTCGCTTCCACTATCAAGGAGAAAACCGTAGTATCTCTCAGGTGGATGAGAAACCCTACTAGATCGGCGGAGAGGCTGGGGTTCGTCGGGAACTACTGAATCCTCTGGTTCCAATAAATCATCAGTTGTAGTTTGTGGTGCTGGAACCTCTTCCAGCTCTACCTCTTCGCCACTAATTTCTTTTGCAAGAAATTTCTTTTCTAAAAGGTTGGCATATTGAGCAACAAACACTTTTTGTTGTTCACCGTGGTAGAATAGATATCCATACGAATTGCTTGGATATCCTACAAACTTGCAAAGAACTGATCGTGCCTCGAGTTTGTCCGGATTTTGCCTTTTGACATAGGCCGGACAACCCCATATCTTAACTCGTTTAAGATACAGTCTTTTCCCACTCCATATCTCATATGGTGTGGTAGGTACAGATTTAGACGGAACTTGATTCAATAGGTATGCTACTGTCTCAAGTGCATAACCCAGAAGGAAATAGGTAACTCAGCATTGCTTATCATAGAGCGCACCATATCTAATAGGGTGCGATTCCTCCGTTCCGATACACCGTTGTGCTTTGGTGTATAAGGAGGAGTAAGCTGAGAGAGAATCCCATTCTCTTTTAGATAGTCCAGAAACTCATTGCTCAAGTATTCTCCTCCTCGATCAGATCGAATGATCTTAATACTTTTGTCCGTTTGGTTCTCTACTTCATGCTTATATTCTCTGAATTTCTCAAAAGCTTCAGACTTGTGTTTCATCAGGAACACATGTCCGTATCTTGAGAGATCGTCAGTGAATGTAATGAAGTAGGAAGAACCGTTCCTGGCCTGTGTAGACATGGGACCGCATACATCACTATGTACCAGTCCTAAGAGTTCCATAACTCTTTCTCCGTGTCCTCTAAACGGAGTTTTGGTCATTTTACCTTTGAGACATGAATGGCAAGTGTCATAAGATGATAATTCGAACGGATTCAAATATCCATCCTTATGTAACTTAGCTAGCCGTGTCGCATTGATATGACCAAGTCTACAATGCCATAAGAAGGATTCGTTCATTTCTGAACTCTTCCTCTTATTTGTGTTTTGTATATTAAGGACTGTATTTTGATTGAGAACGTATATGCCATTATTTAACGAGCCTGATCCAATCAACTTTTGATTTAGGAAGATGTTCATAACATTATCCTGTATTACAAAATTATATCCTTCTTTACTTAATAAAGAAACTGATATAATGTTGCACATCATGTTCGGTATATAATACCACTCGTTCAGAATCAAAATATTACTACTTGGTAATACTAGGTGATATTCGCCAACTGCTTTGGCTGCAATATTTGTACCATTCCCCACTTGTACGGAATGATCACCATTTCCCAGTTCTCTACCTTTACATAGTCCACGTAACAATTTACATATGTGGGATCCCGATCCGGTATCTAATACCCAGGACGTAGGGTGAACTGAGAAACAGTTCTCAATAACTAACACACCCGAAGAAGATGCATCAGCATGCTTGTTCTTCATTTGGGCGGCATGAGAATCCAGATATTCTCCTATTTCCTGCTCAGTCTTATGACTCTCATAAGAAAGAATGGGACCAACGATCTCCTGCTCAGTATAATAAGCGGGTTCAGTCAATACATCTATATTATTATCTTGATTAAGGCCTGACATGGTCGCTACCTGGAGAGAGAGAGAAGAAAATACTTTAGCGTATGCTCTTGCAAGATTAGATTGGTTATTATCTTATATAATCAGGATGTCTCCCACTGTTTTTATCAAATCTTCCTTCAAACCCTAAAATGTAAGATTAGCCGGGATTAATTACACCCTACAATTTCGTCAATCTTTCAGCCAGATCAGTGTTGGTACTTGAGGGAGGTTCCCTGTGCTTTCGCACGGACCTAATTAAAATAAACCTCGTTTTCCTAGAGGCATAACCCCGTTAACACCTTTCTAGACACCTACTTGATCGGCTAATTGTCCTGTGTAAAATTCTCCCAAGAGTAACTCTTACTCGCAGTGGGTATCGGGATCCAACTATTTCATAGGAGGTATGCAATCTCATTGCAAATTTCAACACTTGAAATTCTCGATAATATTCTGCCCCTAGCGACCAATGACCTTGACAAGGTCAACAAACCATAAATCGCAAGTCAAGTTCAACCCGTCATTTCCCGATTGAATTAAACCCACCCGCATGACCCTTGACAAGGTCAACAGGGCTGTAAGAATACCCTAATCCAATCACATCTCATGTTTTAGCAGATAAACAATAATTAGCTACCGTACACTGTGCCTTGACAAGGTCAACAAACGCAGCACGAATTCTAAGTAGGATTTATCTGAAATGACGGAGGGCTACGACAGTTTTTTCAGAAAACCTATTGTGTAATGAACTTGATATCGTTGTAGAAACAAGTGATTTTGAAAAGGAGTGTTTTTGAGGCTTTTCTAGTTTCGCTAAAGAGATCACTCTCGGTGAAGGGATCTCGACTCTTTCCCTATCGAATAAGGTGCAGGGTATATCATATATACCGCTATGCAAAGCAAGAACTATATAAGCTGTCAAAAACTAAACCGCGAGTTTTGTAGCATCTGCTAGTTTTGCTAAAGAGGTCACTCCCGGTGAAGGGATCTCGGCTCTTTCCTCATCGAATAAGGTGCAGGGTATATCATATATACCGCTATGCAAAACAAAACTGTAGCTACCCTTTTTATAAAGTTTTGATTCTACAACATCTTTTAGGTTTCTTTTCTTTTATTAATCTCATTAATAAAAATCCCATCAATTAATGCTTCCTAAGCATCACAGAAGAAACAAAAGCAGTAATATTTATATATCAACATATATATATAGTATAAGCATTCGTCTCAGGCAGTAATATGATCTTATCACAGAACATTGCAGCAGAAGATAACATATGAAATATTGGATATACTAAGACGTCCGTGTTTTATTTCGAGCCTGTATAAAACACGGATTCCACGGTCGCGATGAATAGCCAAACCCACATCCCTAGACCCCTACGAGAGCGGCAAGTAACACTGCCAATTCTAGGGTTAGGAGACCCGGTCTCGACTCCTCGAGATGGCCTCCCACTGGACCCCAGAACCCGGTTACTTATGCTCCCCTCCTCGGGTCTACCTAATGCGGAAAAGTAAATAATATACAATGGTGACAACAACCTCAACCCGGAACTGCCCCAATAAAAGAATATTACATACAATGAATTTTACATGAATGAAAATAAAAACCCTCATCTCACATAAAACCCCGGCCATTCAGAACACGACGATCCAATACAACATATCACAGCAACATATAATATCTCATATCATCAACGTAAGCAAGTATGCGTATCCCGATTGTCGTTGATGTATAGCAACGAAGCCGGGGATATACCACATACTACGCTTACGGTCACAGAAAAGAAAGTGTAAAACTACAACATTTGGAATCCCCTATCACTTTAGACATCATAAATTCGAAATATCACATACTTCGCATTTCATGCTTAACTATATGAATTCCACATATTGTATCATATTCCAGATAAATAAACAAAGTTAAACTTTCCGATCGAATAATCAATTACGCAAGATTTCCCAAATAGCTCAACACTTGAGCGGAGTTCAAAAAATCCCAGAACATGTCACAGCCCCAGCGAACCAGCCGTAGAAGGGTCAAACCAACGCCTCACATGTGGCAATGCCAAACTACCACAAACCCAAAGGTTCAGTAGAAGTTTTGACGGTCACATAATCGAGTTAAGGTTACGTTCTTCTAGAGGGTCCACAGATATGCTTACATGTTTTCCCGAAAGTTTTAAACTCAAGAAAAATTCAACACTTTAAAGTTTTTTTTATGTCGGGAAAAAGTGAGTTATTGATATCTGTTCGAATATTTTAACACGTTCTAAATTATCCGGAAAACTAAACGAAATTAAACTTTTCGATCGAATCAACGAATACAAAGGATCTCTAGAAAACTCAACACTTGAGTAATATTAAAAATTCCCAGAAGTATGTACTAATACCTACGGATTAACCCTCCAAATACGAGCCCCTAACACCCAAGTTCGGCCGCGGAACCGCCGCACGAAGCATGCTCCTGCCGCGGTTCCGCGGTGACTTTAGGGTATTATGGGTTTGTATTTTACAGTTATCCTTAGAATTGCCTGCTGAATTTTCTGAGTATTTTTAATACGGAAAAAATCATATTTTTAAAAATTTTCCAGAGAGGGGTCAAATTTTGACGTTTCGGGGTTCGATCGGACTTTTAACTTCGTATACACGCCGCCTAATGCTCTAACCTGGCTCTGATACCACTGTAGGGTTACTAGGTACTGTCACAAGGTTCTACAAGGCATCAACCATGCCCGATTTAAAATTTAGAAGTGCCGAACAACCCAAAGCGAGAATCTTTGCTAGATAATTAGGGTTAAACATGCAAGTAAACATTTTTACATCTAAGAGAGAGGGATTAAAACCTTTATAGTCCGCTCTTTCGCTTCATAAGCTCCGAGTTGTAGTCCCTTCACCGCGATCCATGATCTCCCAGACTCAAGAGAAGCTCCACAACCTGAATGATCCATGCTTGCTTGAAGTCTTCCTTTTCAAAGATGATCTACCTTGAATTTTCTTTAACTCAAGCTCTCACTCCCTAATCAAGTATTAATGGAGTGAACACCCTAATCTAATTGGCTAGATTAGATGAGGATGATGAAGTAGGAATCATGCTATCTTTTATTATCAAAATCTCACACTAATCCATCACAAAAGAAAAACCTAGAAAGCTTTTCAAGAGCTCAAGGAAGAAGAAGAAGAACGAATTATCCCATTTGTGATGAATAATGAATTGTTATTATCATTACAATTGCAACCATGGTTAAGTTAAGAAAGACTTAACCATTGTAGAGATTTAACTAGGGTAAAAGGGTGTGGGTTGGGTTAGGAAAATATCTCCAAAAATATCAACACATAATATCTTTGCAAGAAACAAAATAAAAGCTTCTAGAAGCTTCATGAAAATTCTAACCCAAATCAAACCCTAACCATGTTTAATCTCCACTAATCATGTTGCATTTCTAATCATAACTTGTTACAATATTATATATCACATATATAATATATTTTTGTAACAAAAGAAAATAATATAATTAACATATATCGCATAGATATCAATGTATTATCTGGTGAGAAAATGAATCAATAAAGCGAGCCAATATTAGATAATGTATTGTAATATATCACATATATAATTATACATTAAATTATCGAATCAACTCTTGATCCGAAAATTCGGTTATATCTCAAATAACCGACTAATATAAACTGTATCATTTAATCGAATCAACACTTGATCCGATGACCCGGCTATATCACATATACCCGGCCGATATCAAATATCACGAGAATAGAATACGATATCTCATATCGTATTATCCTCGGTTCCGCACATATCACATATGTGCTCCTACTCCGTTTTGCCTGAGTCAAGAAACCTCTGTGTAGGACTCTAAAGAATCGTCAATACGCCGGTAGCAGGTGATGATCATATCAAACACCCACAAACTGCAAGCGGTCAGCTAAATGTAACAGCCACCCAGGTAATGAGCGATCAGAAGATCAACAAGCAAGCCTGTATATTCTCCTGTGAATCCAATCAGTAACACTCCCGTACAGTCTGGTCTCTTCGTCTGATATGTCGCATATCTAGTTTAGGGGTGGTAAACGTCAGACCCCAGTAACCGATAAGTCGTGTCGATGTGAGGCTCATAACAGGTCGAGAACCTACTGATAACACTTACCAGTAGTTCTCTATATCAGCCCTGGCCAGGGAATTCCAGTTATAGCCAATCGAACACAGCACAACATCAACTCCTTATACCGGGAGAGACGAATCTCCTTCTATAGCTCATTGCCTCCATGTGATTCGGGACTGTACCCAAAAGCCACCCTTTTGCACGCCCTCTTGGACGTAGTAAGGTAGAAATCAAAGCACAGTGGGAATCTCACAAGACTCTATGACGATCTCGGATCTACAGACTAACCTGTACCAGTCACCGGAGAACTGCCATCTGACGTGAGGTATAATACCATCTGGGAGTTCTCGGCGAGTCCGTTAAGTGTACCCAGTCTCCACTGAGCACCCGTACACCATCCTTGATATCAAACACCGATGGATATAGGATCATCCTTCGCCCATCATATGGGTCAAGATGCGTATACGCTAGTCTACTCTGGTGTATCGATGCCCTGTCTCAATACACTCTCGACTAGGAATAGTTATAGGATGTACTCACCGACTACCGTGGCCCCACTAGTATGATCTCATCATAGTCCCAGTAGTCGAGTACATATCCTAAGGGCTTTATCAATATGTGAGAGTAAGACAGTAAACTAATATAAGTCAACATGTTAAGATAAAGAGAAACCAAATAGCATACTATCATGACGAGCAAGAAAGTCCTCTCTCTATATATCCAAGCATCCATTATAATATACATCATATGTACAACAATGGCCTCTACGGCATATATATAACTAACAATGCGCTACTTCCCGCTCGATTTTTTGACCAGAACTACGTTCGCCAGCCACTCCGAATAGGGCACATTGCGAATGAAGTTGGCGGCGAGGAGCCGATCTACTTCATCCTCGATAGCTTTCTGTTTGATCGGGACGAAGGTTCGCTTTTTCTGCCTGACGGGTCGGGCTGTAGGATCTACCCCAAGCTTGTGAGATATGATTTTGGGGTCGATCCCAGGCATGTCAGCAGGCGCCCAGGTGAACACGTCGGAGTTGTTTATGAGGAAATGAACCAGGTCGTCTCACTGAGTTGCTGTCAAAAGCGACCCGATCTGAACGATTCTTTCGTCATCCCCTTCTACGAGGGGGACCGCTGTCAGTCGCTCCACCGGGGTCCCTCAGACCTCTTTTTGCTCGTCTCGAATGTCCAGAGAACCTCTGATGTCACCTTCGCCCTCAACATCGTCGATTGGCCGCTCAGACAAAGATGTTGCGGTGAGGCAAACCTTTGTAATCCGCTGGTCTCCGTAGACCCGACGTATCTTGCCTTGGTCGAGAGGGAACTTCATCGCCATGTGGTAGGTCGATATCTGGGCCCGGAGGGAGTTCAGCGTTGGGCAGCCGAGGAGGATGTTGTAGGCCGATGGGATTCTCGCTACGATGAATTCCACATGCACTGTTCGCGTACGGCCGGCCTCCCTGACGTTAAACTGCAGAGTGATTACCCCTTCCGCCGGGATGGAGTGGTTGGTGAATCCTGACAGGACGTGGGAGGTCGGCCTTAGGTCTACCGGGGTGAGCCCCATGCGCAGAAAGTAGTCATAGAAGAGAATGTCCGCCGAGCTTCCCGAGTCGACCAGTATCCTCTGCACCTCGTATTGGTGGACCCATGCCGTAATCACCAGAGGGTCATTGTGGGGCAGGGATATGCCGTGGAGGTCCCCATCGTAAAAAACGATCGGCTCGGTCTCCCTGGCCTTCTTCCTCGGATGGCTGTTGGCCTCCATGACTGGCGTGGGGTGCTGAGCCTTGTAGGTACTCGACATACCTCCCTCCCCCGCCGACATGACCATGATTTGGCCGATTGTCAACTCACCGGGAGGGGGACGCTGCTCCTGCTCACGGTCAGCTTGTCGCTTGTCCCGCAAGTACGCTGCCGGTGTCCCGAACAGCCGAGCTCCTCGATGTAGTCTTGGAGCTGCTTATAGTTCTCCGTGGAGTGGCCTTGCGACCTCTGGAAACCGCAGTATGGGCCCCGGGTGCGCTTTGCCGCTATGCACGAGACCGGGGGGAGTTTGAAGAACCTCTCGTCCTTAGCCTCCTCTAGCAATACCGTCTAGGAGACGTTGAGCGGGATGTACTCCTGAAACTTCGGGGAGTAGGGTTTTGGCTGCTCAAGCCTCTTTTTCTCTTCCCTCGCCCTTTTCTTTTGGTCAGTTTGCTCTGCCCGGGGGAGATTTGCGTTCACCTCGGACTCGAGCTGTATCTCATGCTCGGTCCAGGCCTTTACCTCGGCCATGGTCTTAGGTTGCGCTAATGCAAAGGAGCGTAACCACTCCTTGTGCCTAAGACCAGACCTAAGTGCTGTAATGACCGTCTCGTCCCAATGTTCTGGGACCTCGAGAAGGGCGTTGTAGAAGCGGGTGACGTACCCTTTGAATGTTTCTTTGTCCCCGCTCTTGATTGTAGAGAGATGGTCGACGGTCTGCTTTTGCCGCCTGTTCCCGACGAAGTGGCCGATGAATTGGGTGGCCAGCTCGTCGAAGGTTGAGATCGAGCATGGCGCGAGTCCTCGAAACTAGTCTTTTCCAGAGCGGATGAGAGTGGCTGGGAAAGCTCGGAATTGGGCGGCGTCAGAACAGTCCTGGAAACTCATCCCGGCTGTGAACGCGTCCAAGTGGTCTTTCGGGTCTGACTTCCCATCGAAGAGCGAGACCTTTGGGGGCTTGTTTCGGGAGGAGACATGGACGGCGAGTAGCTCTTCGGTGAAGGGTTTTGCGAGCGAGTCGGCGGCGTACTTAGCCCCATCGCTCGAATGATGACCTTCTTGATGCATACCTTCGATCTTCTTTTCGAGGGCGTCGAGTCGGCCGTGGTATCCTGATGATTCGACACATTCTAATATTTGGCCTCTGCTGTTGGAGACCTGTGTCTGGCCGCGGCCCCGGTTCCTTTCGATGAGGTTCCTTAGGTCCCCTGGTGAGGTAGTCTTCGAGCTGCCGTGACGAGTCCTGATTGAAACGATTTCCGGATGTGTAGTTGGAAAATTGTAAAGAAATCACAACCAAAAATATTTTGACCGCAATCAATAACGGTGTCGGATGTACCGCGTTAGTAAGTGCGGATCGTCCACAGGGAAAGTGAGATCCGTTCAATTTTCGAATTAGATGAGTAGAAAATTTAAAGAAAAGAAACGAAAACAATTCATGATTTGTAATTGAATATCAAGAATTAGAAAAATCTAGATCTAAAAGAAACATTTAAAATCAAGAATTGAGATGTGTGATAATTTCCAACCAACAATCAAGATTCGAAGTGAGGCTCGTAGGAGTAGATCGGATCTATGATGTGATGAGATCTAATGATTACTCATTCTTATCCATTAACGAATTGATATTAGATCGATGAAAATTTACCGAGGGTTAAGGATCTTGCGGAGAATTTAGGGATTCCGCAACTCATCCTTTGCCCTTTCGATGAATCTCATTCAAATTCTAGCTTCTAGTTAATCAAATGATCAATCGTTGTTCCCTAGTTTTGAGTGAACACAATCAAGAAGGCATCATCCCGAAACTAGGTCATCGATCATTTGATTCACAAGAATTTACAAACATTATAGGATTTAAGAATTGTAAAAGTGTCTAAATCATCATCATCTATCGATCGTCACAACTCCTATACGAGCGGAGTTTTACTCAAAAATCATGATAACAAACACAATCACAAATTGAGATCGAATCATAATACTTGAATTAAAAGATAAGCAAGATATAGAAATTTCACCTTTATTTATCGACAAATTTCGTTACAACTCTCTTGAATTTACAAAAGGAAGGAAGTAGATCGTCGATTTCGGTTTCGCTCGGCTACTTGAGTCGCGGATCTCCTTGGATCTCTTGCTCCGATAAAATCCGGCATCGCTTTCTAAAGGTTGAAGGCTCTCTTGCTTGAATTGTACTCGGGATCTTGATCTTGATTTTGAATTGGAATTAGGGTTAGGTTTTGAGGCACAAGTTGTGTCACTCAACTTGTGGGTAGAAGATGATGGATGATTCTTGAACAACCTCAACCCTAGATCTAAGCTCCTTTTTATAGACCTCAAAACCCTAGATCTAGGATTTCAAATTTGAATTTTCCCTCCAAAAGTTTGTTAAGAGAGCCTTCTAGAAATAGTTTGTTAAGCCGAGCCTTCTAGATGCGCCACGTGGAGTTTCTGGGGTCTTCTGGATGCTTTGGCCGTTAGAGGTAACACGTGGAAGAAATCTGAAGAGTTGGCGCCATCAAGCCGCCGCGGATCCGCGGCGCAAGCGGGCTCCCGCCGCGGATCCGCGGCGCTTTGGAAGCGTTGGGGCTTGGGCTCTCTGCTACTAGTTTGGGCTGATATGTGGGCCTTTTTCTGATATGTTGCTTCTCAAAATTCTTTCTAGATTACTTCCAGATCTGAAGTCATTGAGTTGGCGTATTTTTGATCAGCTCTTTTCCCAATTTTTTTTGCTTTGCTTCTGGAATTTCCTGCATAATTTCTCGAGACAAGAGTTGCGCTATACAAGAATGATGCGATGCAATGATAAACGGTCAATTTCCTTTAAAGTGCCTGTTCAGTTGATATAACTGCACATTTGTATTACATTTTTCCTACCATTTTCATATTAAAAAAGGACTTTATTATAATATATCATACATATGAGGGTTTATGTGTAAAAACACTATTTTCCATATGTTAATATATTTTAATTAGCATTTGGTAGGAAAATGTATGCAAATAATTTCATTGACCAAATCCTAGTAGAACAAAGTCTATTAAATATTATTTGAGTTGTGCAGAATTTTTCCAAGTTGTGCAGGATTTTTCAAGACTAAAATCAAGGAAATCAAGTTGTTAAAGAAAACTTACCTAATTAAGGAATCAAAACTTGGAGATCAAGTCTGGCAGCAACTACAAGAAGATTTCAAAGATCCAAACATACCAGAGATAGCCACATTTCACAAGGAGAGAGCCCCAAAATTTTGATGAGGAGATCCCCACCATTGGCCGCGGATCCGCGGCCAAACCCCCCTGTTGGCCGCGGATCCGCGGCATTATTGAGGGATTAAATGCTGAAAATTTGGGAGATGAATCTTTACTACTAGCTTCCAATTTTAGAAGCCAACTTTCTGGATTTTGGACTATAAAAAGGGACCGAGAGCCTCTTGGAAAATTTATCAAGTCGACGAGATCACGAGTCCCAGACGGCTCACGCATCCAGACTGATCATCAACTGTTCGTCTACCTCCTTGGAAGAGATCGAGAAGCAAACCAGTCTTTGTAATCATTTTCTAAGGAATCAAAGTGTAATGAATATTGTTGATTAATAAAGGTAGCTTTCTTTTTCTTATTCTATTTCTTTGTAGTTTAATTATGCAATTTCTTTCCATCTCTTTTTCTCCCAACATGCGCGAGTAATTCTCCGCTTGTTAGGGTTAGTAGGATTAGGGTAGGCTAATGGATGATGAACATCTCTAAACCCTTTTTAAGTCCTATAAAGTTTATGAACTTTATCAAAAGAATCATTAACATCCTAATCGGGCGCGCTAACAATTCTTTACTAGTTCCGACCGCGATTAGAGATTAGATTAATGATTGTTTTGGTAAAGGCTAGATATGAACGGAGTCCCGTGTCGAGATAAGGGTTAAGAGCGGGATTCCTTTTCCCTCCAGAAATCCTAATCTACACGCATCACCGTCGTTCTAGTTATAAATCTATTAAAGGATAAAAAGGGTAACTTTTAATTAATCGTCCATAACTACTAAATCCTAACGAACCCTACAAGCCCCCTTATTATATTAACTACATCCCTAAAATAATCTAGATCTATATTTTTGCATTCTTGCTTAACGTAGATCTAGAAACCATTCCCAAAATTCTTTATTCTTCCTCTCTTTTTCAACACATCTAAAGTAAGAGTAAAAGATTCAACGTTTCCCAGAGAACGACCCGTACTCATCTCGGTCTAGCTACACGCGACACCGTTATTGATTGCGGTTAACTATAAACACACTCTTTCGAAACAATCAAATGGCGCCGTTGCCGGGGAAACGTGCGTAATTTTTTTTATTCTTGCTATTTGTGTTGAATTCTTAGACGATTCATATCATTATTAAAACAAAACTGCAAATTGCATATTTAACGATTTGTGTGTGAATTTTGCGAGGGAATCTGGAGTCACGGACTTGAGGAAACAGTTGATCTAGGGTTTCACACTTCTCTGGTATCTTTCTTAACTCCTTCTCTCTCCTCTCAAATCCAATAAAATCTATTTTCTGCAGGATTCTTTGCAAAATATTCGCCGCTCAAAAATCTTTTTGCAAAGTTTTGTTTTGCGGTTTGTTTTTGCATATTTTAGTACGGATTTTTAAGGGGCAAGACCAAAATTCAGATTAGGTGGGGATTTCATCACCCTTCCTAAGCCCCACAAATCACAAACCGAGCATCTGCATCAACCCTTCATTAATTTAAAAATTATCTAGACCAGACTCTAAGGACTGTCGCGCTCATTAAGGACAGAGAAAGGTCGTGGGTAATCTATCGCTTATCCGCATTACTTTTATAGTGCCTAGGCAAGTTTGTCAAAAGCTAGTGGTTTTTAATTAGGCCCACTACTGTGGTTCCTTCCCACTTACCTGGTACTTACCTGGCTATAAGGGTAGTATGGAGGCGGTAGAGGATTGATCCTGCGGCTTGTCCTTTGGAAGTCTAGGAGCGGTCTAGAGACTGGACCTAGGTAACCATAGTTCTAGGGTTGTGTTCATCACAGAATACTGCATTTTATACCGCCCATTCTTACGCTCGGTTGTTTATAGGTAGGTGCTTTTAATCCGTGTTTGTTGCATGTTTACAGAGTACAGGTTTCAGTCCAAATATTGCAAATCAAGACAAAATCTCCACAGTTACACCAAATACAGAACATCTGTCACAGCAGATAAAAGCCGGGTTCCGGTCATCCATATCCGTCCAGTGCCGAGTACCAGTTCCAGAGACAAGACATATAACAGTGGTCATTCGTGTCTCGGACAAGCACAGAGCACGAGGGGGGGCAGCACAAGAATCAATGGGTGCGTGGAGCTCAAGAGAGATAAAGTCAAAAAGTGAAGAAAAGATAGCAATCTTGGACTAGGAATTCTGAAGATATTCTGGAAATATTATCAGAAAATACATGTACCAGACAACAGGGGACAGCAGACCAGGGAAGTACCAAGTTTCCCACACCCTAACCCTACTGTAGGGGCGCGGATCCGCGGCCAATAGGGGGTATTGACGGCGGATCCGCGGCCGTACAGGCGCTTCAGGGCATGGGCTTTGGGGGGTAGGATGGTCTTTTCACATGGGTCCAGTTTGTTGCCCTAGATCTTCAACTCCCTGCCTATAAATACAGCAGATTTGAGCTAAGCCAAGGGTCCAATTTTGTGTCCACTCTTTTGTAGTCTTTTGTATAGTTCTTCTTCTTCTTCTTCATTCTTTCTCCATTAAAATTGTAGTGAGAGCTTTTTGAGTGGAAGATTAATGAAGAT
The DNA here is from genome assembly GCA_030015575.1 of Agapanthus africanus. Classification (NCBI taxonomy): domain Eukaryota; kingdom Viridiplantae; phylum Streptophyta; class Magnoliopsida; order Asparagales; family Amaryllidaceae; genus Agapanthus; species Agapanthus africanus. Next base: position 719,306,090 of record CM057337.1, read on the forward strand.
GAGGCTTTTGTATCATTCTCTTTTGTTCTTTCTTCCCCTTGAGATTCTTGCTTTCTCTTGATCATTCAACCTCTTCATTGAGCTTGAATGGTTAAGGGTTAGTTATTGATCTCAAGGGTCGTATTTTCTTATGGAATTAGCACTTCAATTCACATGCGTTCTCTACCCTTCTCTTGATCTTGCAACCTCTTGATTGAGCTTGCAAGTTTAAGGGTTGGCTATTGATCTCATGCTTGTTTTGAGTTCTACTTTCTTGTTCTTTTTATTGCTTTTTATTACTTGCAATTTATTTCCATGCACTTTAATTACTTGCAATTTATTTCATGCACTTAATACTTGTAATCTTTTCTTTTCTTTGTTCTTTTCTTTTGCTCTCTTTGTTGTTCATTTTGTGAATGTTGTATTTATTGTTGTTGTTAAGAATCCATATGATATTGTAAGTTAACATTTCTTTACCAATTCCTTTTCCCGTTATTTTCCATTTGAATTTCGCCCAAACCATACGCAAGCGCTCCGTTAGGCACCCTACCCTGACAAGGTAACGGTGATTCCTAACCGCGACCGGTTGCGTTCGGTTTGGCCGGAGGCGAAAGCAAGAGATAAGAACGGAAGGACAAGGGTAAATAAGCCGGATTCCACGAATACCGCGCTTAAATCCCCTAATCCACGTTGTTGCCGATTGCTCGAGCTTCAATTGGTCAAGACTCGGCTCAAAGGTTTTGAGTACGGATTTCTTTAGCTTACAATCTCGTATTTTCTTCTTAACAACTTTATACTTGCAAATAAACACATAGGTTAGATCAAACAAACATACAGATTCTTTATTGACTCGTCTAAGACAAGAAGGTAAAATACCACCATCTCCCTGTGGACCGACCCGTGCTCAACCGGCTAGCTGCAAAGCGACACCGTCCTGATCGCAGTTATACTTTAATTCTTTGAACATCCGACACGCCAAAAAGCGTGCGATCAAATGGCGCCGTTGCCGGGGAGACGGTAGCGTATTTTCTTTCTTGTTATTCGGGTTAATATTCTTTTTGTATATATTTATAAAAAAAAAATATTCTTTTTGTTTTTTTTTTTTGATCATTTTTTGTGGGCAAGAGTGCAGATTTTTGCGGATTTGCAAACTGCGATTGTGGGGAGCAAAGTGTACGTTCAAGGCTAAGGTGATTGCAAAGTACAGTGCCAAAGATCCGGGTAGTTTGACCCGCGCAAGCGAACTTTTCAAGCTTACCGGATTTGATTCAACGGGGGTTTCCTAACCCAAAAATTAACGGTACGTATTTTACTAACACCTTCTTCTCAAATCCGACGCATCCAATATACTATTCTTTGCAGGATTCTTTGCAAGTTCACTAGCAAACGCTAAAAATTGACTAACCCGTATTTGTTGCAGTGCCGCGCTTAAACTAAAAAACGATTGTTTTATTCTTTATAGAATTTTTATTGAATTGCGCATTGCATACATTAATACGGACTTAAGGGCAAGCGAACCCCACAATATACGGTAAAGGATTTCATCACCTTTTCCGTTGCCCACAAATCACGAACTTGAGCATAACGTTTACCCGCACAAATTTAAAAGAAACTAGACTTTAAGACTTAAGGACTTCGCGCTCACTAGGAGAAGTTAACTGTGTTTAGAACCTTGCTTAACGGTATATTGTTTACGGGGTGTCTAGGAAAGTGTTAACGGCGAAACCGCCAAAAGAGAAAGGGTTATTTAATTAAGGAACTTCGCGAAAGCGTTGGAAAACCTCCTCTTATCTCTGCACTTACCTGGCCTCGTGATCAGTGTATCTTGAGCCTGTTTCTCGACACAGTTTTACTTCGACAATCAAGTTCTGGAGCAGGTCTAGTTGACCTAGGTGAACCCTAGAACGATTAGGTGTGTGGTATTTTTGTGTCGTGATTGTTTTTGTCAATATTCTTTTTTGTGTATATTTCATTCTTTATTTAATATTCAAAAAAAAAAAAAATCACATTCTTTTTCCCCTCCTTTTCTCTACCTTTCTTTCTCTCTCTTCATATCATGGGTACCCCACCTCGAAAAACTCTTGCCGAACTTTGGTACCCACAACCAGACATTACTTCTTACGGTTCTTGCTTTGGCCGAACATCGAACGACCCCTCCATGCCCAAAGTTTCACTGAAAGATCGCATAGCAGCGTCTAGGACAAACACTTGCACTCCTCATTCCACTTCGTATCAACCTTTTCAACCTCCCGCACCCGCTTATGTTGATACCCCTTTTGCAAGTCGTCCTTTGTCCATCGCTGAACGTATTGAACAATCCCGTAGCCGATCTTTCACTCCTTTCACCACTTCAAATTCTTAGGATCAATAATTCCATTCACCTTCCTATCCAAATGTTGATCCTGCTCCTGTCCAACCATTCAATTCCTACCAATCCTACCCTACTTTTGCACCTTCCCTAGACATTGCATCAGAACCGCCAGTTGGGAGTTTTCAGTATCCAAACAACTTTGAATCTTTTACTGAACCCCCTTCACAACCCTTGTCTAGTCTGGAACAGTCGTTGGAAGACTTTAGGGTAGCGTCGAGCCAACAGATGATGGAGTTGAATGCGTCCATGGCCGCTCTCATACAACCTAGTGACCCGGTAGCTAGTTTTCAACTAGCTCCAAATTTTCCAATGTATGAAGAAGCGGTAGGACAGGCTGTGAATTTGAGTGGAGAGAGTGAGATGTACCCCCTTCCAAATCAAACCTACCCATCCCAAATTAAATCCCACAACTCCTGTTTTGAAAGTCTATCAAGTATCCCACATGATTTATCAATTGAAGATAGAATGATTAATGAGTTGTGCGACTTTGTAGTGTTTGATTTACCCAATTGTGAAGGGTCCCCTTTGAGTGAAACCATACCCAATCCTTTTGACCTCTACACCTCCACTCTAGAACCTGAATTGATTAAAATCCATGCTTTTGATGAGGTGTCAGAGAATTTTGATTTTCACTTAATTGAGGATATTGACGCTGGGAATATTTTGGATGATGAACCTGTAGATTTGACTGAGTTTCTCTCTCCAATTCATCATCCCGAGTCATTAAATGTTTTTCCCGAACCCCCTATGCGTCTGGACTTTGATGAAATATGCATGGATGAGCTTAACTTTGAGGAAAATTTTGAGGATATTTTTGAGGATGAAACAGTTCTAGATGATGAGTCGGATTTTCCAATTCATCCTGTTCCTTTCACTGACTGTGTACACCCTCCAGAACCCTTAACCGATACTCTTCCTCAACCACTTTCCTCCATCCTTTCCATCGTTCCGACCTTGCAAGAACCCGTCTCACTTTCATTTACTATGTCTGGTTTACCAAGTTCGGCGTACCCATGGTTTCTTACGAATCTTGAGGGATTTGACCCAATCTCTCACCGGGTTAATAGATTAGCACAATCGCTGTTTACACATCCTCCTCACATATTGTGCTAATCTATTCACTCCATTTGCACCCTCAAGTTCGTACTCCACTTCTTTTTCCCTTCCGCCATTCTTCTTCTTCTAATATACCGAGACCGTATCCCGCTTCTATCTCCATACGGTCTCGCGTATTCTCCATTTCTTACCTCTTCACCTTCTTTCACCAGCCACTGCTTTATAGAGATAAAATCTTTGAATGGTTGGTGTTAACTTTTGGCCTGTGTAAGGCCTTGTATAGATTGATACTGTTCTTTTGCCCCCTAATCCTGAATTTCAACGCTTAACAGTGGAAACACTGTTTAACTTAAGTTTGGGGGGCTCCTTTTTTGTATATATTTTTGGTTTTCCTTTTTTGTGTATAATTTGTTTTTAGGGAGAGCGCCAACAATTTTGACCCTCTTGGTATAGCCTGACAGTGAGGGCACTGTCAAGTTTAAGTTTGGGGGTGTGCTCGGTAAGCTTTCTTCCTTCGCATTCATTTGTATATTTTGCATTTGCATACCTTATTAAAAACCCACAAAAAAATCAAAAAAAATTTCCAAAAAAAATATAAAAACTTTCTTGTCAAGTTAGCTTGTGAAAGAACTCTGATTCAACATTTCGACGGTTTTTGTTTGAAAAAATAGAAATAACTAGATCTTATGTTTGGATTTTGAAAACCTGAAAGATAACTCTCCTTTGATGTTAACTATAGCTGATATACGTTTTTACATCACACTACACGTGTCGTGAATTTTGGGAATTAGATGACAAGTCTTTCATGTTTAAACTTTTAAACAGATAAATGATTTTCTGAGGATCAAATAGGTTTGTTCTGAAATAAGTAATGTCAAGAATAGTTTATGAAGTAAAGCGAATATGAAGGAATGTTATTGATGCCGTAATTGGAGCTAAGTCTGAAAAATAACCCATCGGAAACTTGATTGGAATGATTACACACCAAACCCACTAAACACGTCTTTTATCCAAAAAATAATTGAACTGCCGACTATATCTCCGTTCGTATTAAATCATCTGATTTTCACGCCAAACTGTCTTTTGTTTTTGGACCTGGGTAACTTGAGTAATTAAGTCCGCCGGGGTGTTTCTACACCTAATGCCCTAAAACCAACTGGTTTGGGTGCATTGACCCAAAGCTCGCTAAGAAGCCTAGAAAGTCCAGATAAAAACAAAGTCAAGCAAGTGTTCTCTCCGAGTTAAAATTCCTAACGGTTCTTTGTGTGAGAATAATCTTGATAAAAGACAGGCTTTTATAAAAAAATTTAACGGAGATATGAAGGTTTTATTCTATGATAAAGACTATTGCACGTTCACAGAGGTGTGTATGAAATGAAAACAAGAAAAAGGTGGAGTGAAGAATAAGACCTAGTTTCCTGTTAAGGAAGATAGAAATTCTGAAGTTGAAACCTTACTGGAAAACGAAACTTGAAAAATGCTTAACTCTTTATAAAACTTATGTGATCCTTTTTAAATTGTTATCTGGGCTTTATTGTGCGACATGATGACTTTATTCGACCTTTCGGGAACTTAACGACACTATTTGCACTGCACGTAAAGACATAAAATCTGTAGTGAAATAAGAAGCGAGGTGTGAAAAATAAAGGTTCGATAGTCTAGACTTAGGATTATAGAATTGTTATTTTCTAAAACAAAACTTTAGGGTTTGAATCTTAGTTATTTTGCAAAAACAACTTGACCGGATTTTGTGGGTAGTATCCGCTGAAAACCCTCAGGAGACAACACTCCTCCTACTAGGGACACCTAGAGGTTTAACGGCTTGTTGCACGCGCTCAGTGCAATCGCGTTCCCTGCGAAAGTGCGGTTAGGATTTTATTTTTTGTGAATAATTGGTTTTGCTCGGGACGAGCAAAAGTTAAGTTTGGGGGTATTTGTTCATCACAGAATACTGCATTTTATACCGCCCATTCTTACGCTCGGTTGTTTATAGGTAGGTGCTTTTAATCCGTGTTTGTTGCATGTTTACAGAGTACAGGTTTTCAGTCCAAATATTGCAAATCAAGACAAAATCTCCACAGTTCCACCAAATACAGAACATCTGTCACAGCAGATAAAAGCCGAGTTCCGGTCATCCATATCCGTCCAGTGCCGAGTACCAGTTCCAGAGACAAGACATATAACAGTGGTCATTCGTGTCTCGGACAAGCACAGAGCACGAGGGGGGCAGCACAAGAATCAATGGGTGCGCGGAGCTCAAGAGAGATAAAGTCAAAAAGTGAAGAAAAGATAGCAATCTTGGACTAGCAATTCTGAAGATATTCTGGAAATATTATCAGAAAATACATGTACCAGACAACAGGGGACAGCAGACCAGGGAAGTACCAAGTTTCCCACACCCTAACCCTACTGTAGGGGCGCGGATCCGCGGCCAATAGGGGGTATTGGCGGCGGATCCGCGGCCGTACAGGCGCTTCAGGGCATGGGCTTTGGGGGGTAGGATGGTCTTTTCACATGGGTCCAGTTTGTTGCCCTAGATCTTCAACTCCCTGCCTATAAATACAGCAGATTTGAGCTAAGCCAAGGGTCCAATTTTGTGTCCACTCTTTTGTAGTCTTTTGTATAGTTCTTCTTCTTCTTCTTCATTCTTTCTCCATTAAAATTGTAGTGAGAGCTTTTTGAGTGGAAGATTAATGAAGATGAGGCTTTTGTATCATTCTCTTTTGTTCTTTCTTCCCCTTGAGATTCTTGCTTTCTCTTGATCATTCAACCTCTTCATTGAGCTTGAATGGTTAAGGGTTAGTTATTGATCTCAAGGGTCGTATTTTCTTATGGAATTAGCACTTCAATTCACATGCGTTCTCTACCCTTCTCTTGATCTTGCAACCTCTTGATTGGGCTTGCAAGTTTAAGGGTTGGCTATTGATCTCATGCTTGTTTTGAGTTCTACTTTCTTGTTCTTTTTATTGCTTTTTATTACTTGCAATTTATTTCCATGCACTTTAATTACTTGCAATTTATTTCATGCACTTAATACTTGTAATCTTTTCTTTTCTTTGTTCTTTTCTTTTGCTCTCTTTGTTGTTCATTTTGTGAATGTTGTATTTATTGTTGTTGTTAAGAATCCATATGATATTGTAAGTTAACATTTCTTTACCAATTCCTTTTCCCGTTATTTTCCATTTGAACTTCGCCCAAACCATACGCAAGCGCTCCGTTAGGCACCCTACCCTGACAAGGTAACGGTGATTCCTAACCGCGACCGGTTGCGTTCGGTTTGGCCGGAGGCGAAAGCAAGAGACAAGAACGGAAGGACAAGGGTAAATAAGCCGGATTCCACGAATACCGCGCTTAAATCCCCTAATCCACGTTGTTGCCGATTGCTCGAGCTTCAATTGGTCAAGACTCGGCTCAAAGGTTTTGAGTACGGATTTCTTTAGCTTACAATCTCGTATTTTCTTCTTAACAACTTTATACTTGCAAATAAACACATAGGTTAGATCAAACAAACATACAGATTCTTTATTGACTCGTCTAAGACAAGAAGGTAAAATACCACCATCTCCCTGTGGACCGACCCGTGCTCAACCGGCTAGCTGCAAAACGACACCGTCCTGATCGCGGTTATACTTTAATTCTTTGAACATCCGACACGCCAAAAAGCGTGCGATCAGGTTGTTTGTGCATTTTTGTGTGATTTGTCTAAATCCGTCATTTTTCAAAACAAACCAATTATTTTCTCCCCTTTTTACCACTTCCCCCTTCTTCTCTTCTTATAATGGGTGACCTAAACAGAAGAACACTTGCCGAGCTTTGCTGTCCACAACCAGATATCTCTTGTTTTCGAAATCCCTTCGGTATACCGTCCGGCTCTTCCATGTACTTAAGAGATCATATAGAACAAGCAGGAAGAAACAGTTGGCCACCTCAGTCTTAGTCTTATCAACTGTATCCTAATCCTACACCTGTTTCAGTTGATATCCAGAGTGAGGAAGCTCCTAGACGAATGTCCATTGCTGAGCACATAGCTAGGTCTAGAGGCCAAAGTTTCAATCCGGACCAATATCACCATCACCACCACTGTCCGGAGAAGAGTTTGATATGCGGTTTGTGCCATATAAGATGTCTGTTGAAAATAGCCAACCAACCAACCCATATCAATATTCTTCGTATCATAATATTGATCCTACTCCTACCCAAGTTCCGCAACCATTCTATTCCTATCAATCGAATCCGACTTTTCCACCTACTCTAGACAGTTCTTCTAATCAGTCATTTGGGAGTTTTAATTATCCATAGGAATTTCAATCTTATACTGAAACCCCTTATCAACCCAAGACTAGTCTGGAGCAGACATTAGAAAAATTTATGGAACCGTCGAACCAAATTATGAAGGATTTGGGTAGTAAGACAGAACTGTACACCCTTCCTAATCAAACCTCCCCATTCCAAACTGAAATCCACAACTCCAGTTTCATAGATTCATCAAGTACAATGTCTGATAAGTTGTGTGACTTTGTAGTGTTTGATTTACCCAACTGTGAAGGGTCCATTTCAAGTGAAACCATACCCAACCCTTGTGATCTCTACACCTCCACTCTTGAACCAAAACTGATTGAAAACCATACTTTTGATGAGGAGTTTGAGAATTTTAACCTTCACTTGAATGAGGTGATTGACGTTGGGGATATTTTGATTGATGAACCCGAAATTTTGGATGATTTTGTCCCACCAATTCATCAAATCCTTTCACTTCCTTGTGGTCATCATCTTGAGCCTTTAATTCTTTCCGAATCCCACATATGTCTTGAAGTTGATGATAATGGTATACCCGAAGATCAGACTGAAATACAGCCTCCATCTTCCACATCTGGTTCAGCAACACTCAACATACCAATTTGTTTACCCATTTCACCTTCTACTTTCTCCGGTTCTTCTTCTGTTCCTATAGTTTCAGTGAGTTTTGATAAATTACAATCCGTTAATTCAAGTTCAATAATACCAGAAATTCAACTTGATTTGGATATTTTTGAAAATGAGGTAGATGAGTTTTTCGAGTCCTCTACCTCAATAATTTTTGAATCAAGTAGGATAAATTCTGGCACAAAACTCGTTGACAGCAAAATGTTTAATCACACCATTGATAAAAGTTTTGAAGAATTTTTTGCTGATGAACTTGAATTTTTAAACAATACGGATTTTGTGATTGATCAATCTCCACCTATAGAGATTGAACCATCACCATTCCTTCTTCCTAATCATTCATATTCATCCCCATTCTTTCTTTTCTCTAATTTCAAACCCTTTCCAGACCACCTCTTATCCCTTCCCCATTTTTTTCTTGACTCGATACAACACATTCTTCCACCAACCTATACGCTATACTGATAAAATCTTTGAATGGTTGGTGTTAACTTTTGGTCTTTGTAAAGTCTTACTTTGACCAAATGACTCACCCCCTCTTAAAATGCTTCGTATTGTCTAACTCATGTTTGAGGGGGAGTATATTTTTGGCTCTTGAACATAACTTTTGTCCTCAAATTTGTGAGCCAAAAATAAGTTTGGGGGAGCATTTTAACTTTCATATATTCTTGCCCCCATTAATAATGTCCTTCCAAGCTTACAGGTTTTTGTGATCCAGCAGATAGCAACAGTGAGGATACTGTTGAAAACAAGTTTGGGGGAGGTTTGTGCTTATTTACACATACTTTGCATTATACTATATATAAGCACAAAATTTTTTTTTTGATAACAAAAGAGTAGAAAGTGAAAAATTACATCCAAAAGATAGGAATAGTTTAAGAAAACCAAGAAAATTAGAAGTTTTCTTAAACGAACTAGTAATAAGTAGTTATGAGCTGTTGTCCCAAGGGTAAGTAAGATGAACGAAGTCACTAATCTGAGGATAAAAATAAGTCTGAAAAATAGTCCCTATTCTGGAAGCAAAACATTTGAATGTTGATACCCTACTATATGCACTTACACACGTCTTGAAACTCGGGATAGTAGAGGATACCTTGAAATGCTCTTGTCTAAAAGCCAAAGTATGAAGGAAATGAAAAAAATGAAGAAAATATAAAAATGGTGAAAAGAAAAATATGAACACTGGTTTTGTATCGCCAAGGCAGCAATAAAAAAAATATAGCGAGGGTGCCTCTTCACCTAGTGCCCTAAGGCCAACTGGTTTGGGAGTCACTGCTAAGCCTTAGGTGGTGTAAGATGAGGAAAATATTATCACCTAATCAGCAAGCACATGAGTAATCGGTCGGTTAGTACCTCAAGAAGTATTAACGGTCGCATGAAAATATGCGAGCAAATCCATAAATATTCATCAAGTTAAAAAGTACTGAGGTAGATGGACAAGAGTATGATAGCTTGAATTGAATTCTCCGAGTGTAGGGATGTCCATTACACACACGTAGGGGTATATGATCGATGTTTGGACGAAAGGTAGGAATGAAGAATAAAGACGATGTTTTATTGAGCGATAATATGATTTCTAAGATCTTTTCATGACTATTAAGATAGGGCTCATGACAACTGAAAAGCTAGTTGGAAACTCTTATTTTCAAAGTCTTTCTTTTATGGTTCTTATCTTTATATGTAAATTTCACCATCTCTCTTTTATTATAGGATTTTGTGGGTGTAATCCGCTGAAAACCCTCAGGAGACAACACTCCTCCTACTAGGGACACCTAGAGATTTAACGGCTTGTTGCACGTGCTCAATGCAATCGTGTCTGCCTACGAAAGTGTGCTTAGTTTTTTCCTTTTTTTCCTCCTTCTCTTGAATAAACTAGTTTGCTCGGGACGATCAAAGATAAGTTTGGGGGTATTTGTTCAGTTGATAAAACTGCACATTTGTATTACATTTTTCCTACCATTTTCATATTAAAAAAGGACTTTATTATAATATATCATACATATGAGGGTTTATGTGTAAAAACACTATTTTCCATGTGTTAATATATTTTAATTAGCATTTGGTAGGAAAATGTATGCAAATAATTTCATTGACCAAATCCTAGTAGAACAAAATCTACTAAATATTATTTGAGTTGTTGTGCAGAATTTTTCCAAGTTGTGCAGGATTTTTCAAGACTAAAATCAAGGAAATCAAGTTGTTAAAGAAAACTTGCCTAGTTAAGGAATCAAAACTTGGAGATCAAGTCTGGCAGCAACTACGAGAAGATTTCAAAGATCCAAACATACCAGAGATAGCCACATGTCACAAGGAGAGAGCCCCAAAATTTTGATGAGGAGATCCCCACCATTGGCCGCGGATCCGCGGCCAAACCCCCCTGTTGGCCACGGATCCGCGGCATTATTGAGGGATTAAATGCTGAAAATTTGGGAGATGAATCTTTACTACTAGCTTCCAATTTTAGAAGCTAACTTTCTGGCTTTTGGACTATAAAAAGGGACCGAGAGCCTCTTGGAAAATTTATCAAGTCGACGAGATCACGAAGTCCCAGACGGCTCACGCATCCAGACTGATCATCAACTGTTTGTCTACCTCCTTGGAAGAGATCGAGAAGCAAACGAGTCTTTGTAATCATTTTCTAAGGAATCAAAGTGTAATGAATATTGTTGATTAATAAAGGTAGCTTTCTTTTTCTTATTCTATTTTTTCGTAGTTTAATTATGCAATTTCTTTCCATCTCTTTTTCTCCCAACATGCGCGAGTAATTCTCCGCTTGTTAGGGTTCGTAGGATTAGGGTAGGCTAATGGATGATGAACATCTCTAAACTCTTTTTAAGTCTTATAAAGTTTATGAACTTTATCAAAAGAATCATTAACATCCTAATCGGGCGCGCTAACAATTCTTTGCTAGTTCCGACCGCGATTAGCGATTAGATTAATAATTGTTTTGGTAAAGGCTAGATATGAACGGAGTCCCGTGTCGAGATAAGAGTTAAGAGTGGGATTCCTTTTCCCTCTAGAAACCCTAATCTACACGCATCACCGTCGTTCTAGTTATAAATCTATTAAAGGATAAAAAGGGTAACTTTTAATTAATCGTCCATAACTACTAAATCCTAACGAACCCTACAAGCCCCCTTATTATATTAACTATATCCCTAAAATAATCTAGATCTATATTTTTGCATTCTTGCTTAACGTAGATCTAGAAACCATTCCCAAAATTCTTTATTCTTCCTCTCTTTTTCAACACATCTAAAGTAAGAGTAAAAGATTCAACGTTTCCCAGAGGACGACCCGTACTCATCTTGGTCTAGCTACACGCGACACCGTTATTGATCGCGGTTAACTACAAACACACTCTTTCGAAACAATCAGTGCCGGTTTTCAAGTCTAATACATGAAATCTGGTATTTCAGAGATGTTTTGCTAATATGTGCAATATGAATACCGAACACTTCTAGATGAGTTCAAATGATAGGGAAATTGCCGTGTTTAAAATGCAGTATTTTCGATTGATCAAATTCCCCCAAACTTATTTTCGATCGTCTCGATCGAATTGTTTTATTAAAAAGAGAAGGAGAAAATAAAGAAAGAGAAAAACTAACTCACACTTTCGTAGGCAACTCGATTGCATTGAGCACGTGCAACAAGCCTTTAAATCTCTAGGTGTCCCTAGTAGAAGGAGTGCTGTCTCCTGAGGGTTTTCAGCGGATTGCACCCACAAAATCCAATAATAAAAGGAAGATCATGAATATTACATTTAAAGACAAGAATTGTAAAAGAAAAGCCTTGAAAATTAGGGTTTCCAACTAAGTTAGCTTTTCGGTTGTCATGAGCCCTATCTTAATGGTCATGAAAAGATGTCAGAAATCACGCCCCCCTCAATAAAACATCGTCTTATTCTTCATTCCTATCTTTCTTCCAAACATCGATCATATCACCCTGCGTGTGTGTAAAGGACATCCCTACACCCGGAGAATTCAATTCAAGCTATCATACTCTTGCTCATCTGCCTCAGTACTTTTTAATTAATGAATATTTAGATGAAATTGCTCACACACTTTCATGCGACCGTTAATACTTCTTGAGGTACTAACCGACCGATTACTCATGTGCTTGCTTATTTGGTGTATTTTCCTCGTCTTGCACCACCTAAGGCATAGCAGTGATTCCCAGACCAGTTGGCCTTAGGGCACTAGGTGAAGAGGCACCCTCGCTATATATTTTTTATTGCCCTTGGCGATAACAAAACCAGTGTCCATTTTTCTGCACCATTTTATATTTTATTCATTTTTTTTATTTCCTTCATACATCGGTTTTAAGACAAGAGTATTTCAAGGTATCCTCTACTATCCCGGGCTTCAAGACGTGTGTAAGTGCGAATAGTAGGGTATCAACGTTCAAAATGTTTGGCTTTCCAGAATAGAAACTATTTTTCAGACTTATTTTTATCCTCAGATTAGTGACTTCCTTTATCTTACTAACCCTTGGGACAACGGCTCATAACTACTTATTACTAGTTCGTATAAGAAAACTTCTAATTTTCTTGGTTTTCTTAAATTTTTCTAATCTCATGGATGTAATTTTTCACTATCTAAACGTTTATTATCTTATTTATGTACAAAAATGTTAAATATTAAATATTTTTATATTTTGAAAATTTTAAAATTTTTATGGGTTTTGAAATTTTTTGAATTTTTATAGGTTTTGAAAATTTTTAAATTTTTATAGGTTTTGAAAATTTTTTATACAAAATGACGAGCCAAAAATTTTTACATAAATTTTTTTATGGGTTTTAAAATTTTTTTAAAATTTTTTATGGGTTTATTAAAGAAATGTTTTGTGCTTATGCAAATGATGCAAAACTAAGCACAAAGCTCCCCCAAACTTGTTTTCAACAGTGTTCTCACTGTTGCCAATCGCTATATCTACAAAACCTGTAAGCCTGGAAGTAATTTATTAGTTGGGGAAAAATATATAAGTGAAGATCCTCCCCCAAAGTTATTCTTTTCACTCACCTCCATTCAAAAAATGATGCAGTAATATACAGGACATGGAGGTGAGACGGAGGAATTTTAATCAAGATAAAATGGCTCCTGTAAGAACAGGAGCTCCTCCATGGGGTCAGTGGAAAAATACGGCTTTAGTCTATGTCCATTCACTTTGAAAAATGTGCCGTTTTTAACATTTTCTACCTCTACAGCCCCGTGCGGGTATACAGACCGCACAACAAAAGGTCCCTTCCACCGAGATCGAAGCTTACCCGCGTAAAGGTGTAGTCATGAATCATAAAGAAGAACTTGCTGACCAGGTGAAAATGTTTTCCTCAAAATGTTTTTATCGTGAAAAACCTTGGTCCTATTCTTTACGATTACAGCGTTATCATAAGCTTCATCGCGGAGTTCGCTTAGCTCATTTAATTGCAGCTTCCGAAAGTTGCAGGCTTGGTTTAAGTCAAAGTTGATTTCCTTAATAGCCCACAATGCTTTATGCTCTATCTCGACTGGCAAGTGACATGCCTTCCCAAACACTAACCTATATGGAGACATCCCTAGGTCGGTTTTAAATGCAGTTCGGAATGCCCAAAGAGCATCCGTCAGTTTGGTCGACCAATCTTTTCTATTCTTAGCAACAGTCTTCTCCAGGATTTGTTTGATCTGTTTATTCAAAATCTCAACCTGCCCGCTCGTTTGGGGATGATAGGGTGTAGAAAGTCTGTGGTTGATTGCGTATTTCCGCATCAGAGTCTCGAAAGACCTGTTGCAGAAATGTGTCCCGCTATCGCTAATGATAGCGCGTGGGTGTCCAAATCGCGAAAAGATGTTTTCTTTTAAGAACTTAATGACAACCTTCTTGTCATTAGTGCGACATGGAATGGCTTCAACCCACTTCGAGACATAATCAACCGCAAGCAGTATGTACAAATTCCCAAAGGAGTTGGGAAAGGGACCCATAAAGTCAATGCCCCAAATATCGAAAATTTCAACCACTAAGATCGGTTGCTGGGGCATTTCATTTCTTCGAGAAATCCTACCCGTGTACTGACATTGTGTATAAGTTTTGCAATAATTAAATGCATCCTTGAACAAGGTCGGCCAATAAAAACCGCATTGCAAAACCTTCTCCGCCGTCTTTTTCGGACCGAAGTGACCTCCACAGGCCTGATCATGACTAAAAGATAGAACACTCTTGAACTCTTCATTCGGGACACACCGGCGAATGATCTGATCAGGACAATACTTAAACAGATATGGATCATCCCAGTAAAAGTGTTTTACTTGGGATAGGAAACGGTGTTTGTCCTGTTTTGACCAATCGTTGGGTATCGGTCCCGTGACAAGATAGTTCACAATATTCCTGAACCAAGGTTCATTGGATATGCTCAAGAATTGTTCATCTGGGAACGGATCATTGATCGGCAGGGTCACGGGGGAAGAAGAGATGCGTGAAAGATGGTCGGCTACAACGTTTTCACATCCTTTCTTATCTTTGATAACAAGATCAAATTCTTGTAATAGAAGGATCCAACGTATTAGCCTACCTTTAGCATCTTTCTTCGCCAAAAGATGTTTCAAGGCGGAGTGATCAGTGTACACAACTATTGGTGAGCCAATCAAGTAAGGCCTGAATTTTTCTAATGCAAAAACAACCGCCAAAAGTTCTTTTTCGGTAGTTGTATAGTTAATTTGAGCATCATTCAGGGTCTTACTTGCGTAATAGATCACGTGTGGCATCTTTTCAATGTGCTGTCCTAAGACTGCACCTACTGCAAAGTCTGATGCATCACACATAAGCTCAAAGGGGTAGTCCCAATTTGGAGATGATAGAACGGGGGCTTTAGTGAGGGAGTGTTTGAGTGAGTCGAATGCTGCCTCACAATCCGAGTCAAAGTGGAAGGTCGTATCCTTGGCCAAGAGAAGAGTTAAGCGTCTAGCAATTTTGCTAAAATCCTTAATGAATCTCCTATAAAAGCCCGCATGGCCAAGAAATGATCGGATATCCTTGACGCTTTTGGGATGAGGAAGGTTTTGAATGAAATCTATCTTAGCTCTGTCAACCTCAATGCCTTTCCGTGAAATAACATGTCCAAGCAAAATTCCCTCTTGGACCATGAAATGGCATTTTTCCCAATTCAAGGTTAAGTTCTTCTCTTTGCAACGAGTAAGAACTGCGTCAAGATTCGTTAGGCAGTCAGAAAAAGAGTCTCCGAAAATCGAGAAATCGTCCATGAAAATCTCCAAAAAACTCTCGACCATGTCAGAGAATATCTCCATCATACACCGCTGAAAGGTAGCGGGAGCATTGCATAACCCAAAGGGCATGCGTCTATAAGCAAAGGTACCAAAAGGACAAGTAAAAGTGGTTTTATCTTGATCCTTTTTGGCTATGGGGACCTGATTATAGCCAGAGTATCCGTCCATAAAGCAATAATACGCACGTCCAGCTAAGCGTTCCAGCATCTGATCAATGAAAGGTAGAGGAAAGTGGTCTTTCCTCGTGGCGGCATTGAGTTTTCGGTAATCAATACATACATGCCACCCAGTTTGGGCGCGTGTCTGAATCAACTCATTTACTTCATTGGTAATAACAGTGATGCCAGATTTCTTAGGGACGACATGTATTGGACTCACCCATTGGCTATCGGAGATTGGGTAAATGATACCATTATCAAGGCATTTGACGATCTCTTTCATCACCGCTTCCTTCATGACGGGGTTCAACCGTCTCTGTGGTTTTCGGGTTGGTCTAGCATCATCCATCACATGTATATGATGTTCTACAATCAAGGGACTAATCCCTTTGATGTCCGCCATGGTCCAACCAAACGCCTCCCTATTAGATCTCAATACCGATAAAAGTGCATTCTCTTGCTCTGATGCTAGAGAAGCGGATATGATAACCGGTAAAGACTCATTCTCACCTAAATATTCATATTTAAGATGAGAAGGTAAAATTTTGAGATCTAATGCTGGCGGAGAAATAATAGAAGGTGGGATCA
The DNA here is from genome assembly GCA_030015575.1 of Agapanthus africanus. NCBI lineage: Eukaryota > Viridiplantae > Streptophyta > Magnoliopsida > Asparagales > Amaryllidaceae > Agapanthus > Agapanthus africanus. Next base: position 719,322,421 of record CM057337.1, read on the forward strand.
TCGAATGATTTTCGGAGTCACAAAGAAGCTCATAGCCTGTAAAAGATACAGACTCAGATGGTGATGAGTCAGGAGTGTCGGACTCAAGCGTGGAGATGGTGTCCTCACTAAGATCATGTGCAAGGTCAAACAGTGATGTGGTAATGTCATCGAGATCTTCAAAGCAAAGTTCCTCAACTCCGCAACTTTCGGGAGCAATCTCGTGGACAGAGCACACATCAAGGATATGAGCAGAGGGTTCTGATGGCTGACTTCCAATTTTGTAGATGTTTAGTTCAATGGTCATATTTCCAAATGATAAGTTCATTGAACCATTTCTACAGTTAATGACAGCATTGGAAGTGGCAAGGAAAGGTCGACCAAAAATCACCAAAATTTGGCTCCGGAGGTTCGCTACAGGTTGTGTATCGAGAACAATGAAGTCTACAGGGAATACAAATTCCCCGACCTTTATCAACACATCCTCTAGTTCACCTCGAGATTTGGTGATTGAACGGTCTGCCATTTGGAGAGTGCAGTGAGCTGGTTTCAACTCTCCAATCCCTAACTGCTCATAGACAGAGTATGGAAGTAGGTTAACACTTGCGCCAAGGTCTAAAAGAGCACGGTTGATGTTTTTACCCCCAATAGAAATCGATATCGTAGGACATCCTGGGTCCTTACGTTTCTTTGGTAGCTGAGGGATAAAAGCAGTGCTAATGTTATTAGACATGAAGACTTTCTTCGGCACTTGAGTCTTCCTCTTCCTAGTGCACAAGTCCTTAAGAATTTTCGCATAAGCGGGGACTTGTTGAATCGCATCTAGGAGAGAGATGTTGATGTTAACCTGTTTGAACATTTCCATAATTTTCTCCATATGTGGACTCGATTTGTTAGCCCTTAACCGATTCGGGTAAGGTGCTTTAGCAATGAGCGCAGGGTCCATCATAGGAGAAGGAAGTGGGGGTAGACGTGATCCCGAAAGAGGAGTGGGGATTGTCTGTGAAGAACTAGAAGGGGTAGGCTGAGGTGTCGAGCCTGGAGGGAAATGGAGAATAGGCTCGCGAGAAGGTGGCGGGGTAGAAGAACAAGAATCAGACGTAGAAGTGTGTGTGTGAGGAAAGGTCTCAGCCGGGGTGTTGATAGGATTTTTAATATCATCAACTTCTTCCCCAACATGGTTATTCAGCACTCTTCCTGATCTCAACATTGTGACGACATTTATATTGTAATGCCCAGGATTCGGTAGGGGTTGAGACGGAAGTTTCCCTTTTTCTCTCGCACTCATTTCGGCTTTAAGTCGTGCAATTTCAGCTTCCATCGTTCTGATACTCTCAGCTTGGGACGCTGAGTTTTTCTTTATCTCACCGACGGAAGACTTAACCTCAGCCGACACTTCCATGAAGTTTGACAAGAGTGACTTCATGGTTTGAGTGAATTGAGAGAACTCGTCAGAACAGGTCAACGGATTAGAAGGTGCAGGAGTGTTGACCTGGTTTTGGAAATTTTGTGACTGGTAGGGATGCTGAGTGAGTTGAAGTAGTTGCTGTTGTGGTAGAGGGACCCTTTGGAATTGATTCGGGTTTGGAACCGTGTTTTGGGATTGGTTCCAAGCAAAATTCGGGTGATTCCTCCAACCCTGATTGTATGCGGAAGAATATGGATTGTTTCTAGGTCGTTGAAATGCGGCATTGGTATGCTCGTGACCTTGAAACGGAGAGTTTAATGGACATTCTTCCATTAAGTGAGAAGGATCAGAACAACACCCACATACAGTTTTGGGGAGCGACATCGGGTTTAGGGAGGCTGCTAAAAATTTGTGTTCCATAGCTTCGAGCTTCTTTTGCATTGCTGCCATCTCAGCTCGAACACCTATGGACACGTCAATTTGGTGTACGCCACCCCTAGATGATGGCTGGGTTCCACTCTCCCACTGTAATGATTTTTCAGCGAACTCTTCTAAAAATTTCCAAGCTTCCCCATCATCCTTGGTCATAAAGGTGCCTTGACACATGTTTTCAAGGTTTTGTTTAGTGGTAGGGTTAATGCCCTCATATATGATTCGGCAAAGATCCCATCTCGGGATGCCGTGATGTGGGCATTGAACCAAAAGATCCTTGAATCATTCAAAGCATTTTGAGAATGGTTCAGCCGGAAGCTGGATGAATTGATATAGTTCGCTACGGATTCGAGCTGTCTTTTGCATAGGGTAGAATTTCTTAAGGAATGCCGCAACGAATTCTTCCTAATTCGTAATGGAATGTGCGGTGGTGTTATACAGCCACTTCTCGGCTATATCGCACAAGGTAAATGGAAGAAGTCGTAGACGCATGGTATCCACAGAAAGTTGTGATGTACCCATCATTGCGCATACATTTTCAAATTTGGTGATAAAGACGTATGCGTCTTCAGTCTCGAGACCGTGGAATTTGGGTAGAAGGTTGATGTACTGAGGTTTAATCTCAAAATTATCCCCGTTGGCTGGTGGAATGGATAAGCAGGTCGAGAGATGACCTCGCAAAGGATAGCACCTCTCTTGGAGAGAGATGCGGGGTGGATTCTGCGCACCTACGGACGGTGGCAGAATAGTGGTAAAGAGGTTCGATGGAGACGGATCCATCGGTGTGGGTGTGGTGGTGGGTAAAAGATAGGTAAATGGAGAAATACCGACTTCGGAGTCGATCGGGGGAACGCGGACAAGTCGGGAACTAGAATCCCGTGTCCAGCCTATCTTACACTAAAAAGGGTTAGTACAAGTGGCAGCGTGACTTATAATTAGGGGAAATGAATGAATGCGATGTTTGTTTTGGAAAATGATACGGATTTTTTTGAAAATATGATGCGATCACAACAAATGCAACAAGCAAAACCTAAAATCTATGGTCACCTAGGTCAAAGCTCTAGACCGTTCCTAACTGCCAAAAGACAAGTCGCAGGATCAATCCTCCACAGCCTCTTTGTCTCTCCTGTGGCCAGGTAAGTACCAGATAAGTGGGAGGTTCTCCACTATGTAAGTAGTGGGCCTAATTAACTAACCACTAGCCTTCGACACACTTGCCTTAGACACCACAAAAGAAACGCGGATAAACAATGGATTATCCACGGCCTTCTCATGTCCTAAGTGAGCGCGACGGTCCTTAGAGTCATCTCTAGATATTTTTTAGTTAATGAGGGTAATGCGGATGCAAGTTTGTGATTTTTGGGGCCTAGGAAGGGTAATGAACTCCCCACCTAATCTGGATTTGGCCGTGCCCCTTAATGTCCGTATTAATATGCAAACAACCACAAAATCAAAAACACGCACAATTTATTTTGCTTTTTGCGGCGCTGCGATTTTTGCAAAGAAGCCTGCAGAAAATTGTTAATTGGAGCAGATGAGGAAGGAGATAAGAAAGTTTTAGAGGACTTGAGAGAAATTTGGTACTGAGATGCTCCTGAACCGCCGCGATTCCGCTGCGGGAGTCAAGTAATGCCGCGGTTCCGCCGCGCCTCAAGCTCCTCTCTGCACAAAAATTTAACAGATCGCTCCTGATCACTTCCTTAGCTCCCTGGAAATCTCCAAATATTTTTCCAATTGCACAGCAAGCTCCAGATTTCCTTGCAATTAACCACAACAACTCGTTTAGTGTTTTGCGCGAGTTTTAATCTTAAAAATTAAGATGGAATAAACTTTTCAACTCAAATTTCAAAAAATTGAACAAATTAACACACGATCCCCGGCAACGGCGCCATTTGATTGGATTGAATTTCCGGATGTGTAGTTGGAAAATTGTAAAGAAATCACAACCAAAAATATTTTGACCGCAATCAATAACGGTGTTGGATGTAGCGCGTTAGTAAGTGCGGATCGTCCACAGGGAAAGTGAGATCCGTTCAATTTTCGAATTAGATGAGTAGAAAATTTAAAGAAAAGAAACGAAAACAATTCATGATTTGTAATTGAATATCAAGAATTAGAAAAATCTAGATCTAAAAGAAACATTTAAAATCAAGAATTGAGATGTGTGATAATTTCCAACCAACAATCAAGATTCGAAGTGAGGCTCGTAGGAGTAGATCGGATCTATAGATATGATGAGATCTAATGATTACTTATTCTTATCCATTAACGAATTGATACTAGATCGATGAAAATTTATCGAGGGTTAAGGATCTTGCGGAGAATTTAGGGATTCCGCAACTCATCCTTTGTCCTTTCGATGAATCTCATTCAAATTCTAGCTTCTAGTTAATCAAATGATCAATCGTTGTTTCCTAGTTTCGAGTGAACACAATCAAGAAGGCATCATCCCGAAACTAGGTCATCGATCATTTGATTCACAAGAATTTACAAACATTATAGGATTTAAGAATTGTAAAAGTGTCTAAATCATCATCATCTATCGATCGTCACAACTCCTATACGAGCGGAGTTTTACTCAAACATCATGATAACAAACACAATCACAAATTGAGATCGAATCATAATACTTGAATTAAAAGATAAGCAAGATATAGAAATTTCGCCTTTATTTATCGACAAATTTCGTTACAACTCTCTTGAATTTACAAAAGGAAAGAACTAGATCGTCGATTTCGGCTTCGCTCGGCTCCTTGAGTCGCGGATCTCCTTGGATCTCTTGCTCCGATGAAATCCGGCATCGCTTTCTAAAGGTTGAAGGCTCTTTTGCTTGAATGGTACTCGGGATCTTGATCTTGATTTTGAATTGGAATTAGGGTTAGGTTTTGAGGCACAAGTTGTGTCACTCAACTTGTGGGTAGAAGATGATGGATGATTCTTGAACAACCTCAACCCTAGATCTAGGCTCCTTTTTATAGACCTCAAAACCCTAGATCTAGGATTTCAAATTTGAATTTTCCCTCCAAAAGTTTGTTAAGAGAGCTTTTTAGAAATAGTTTGTTAAGCCGAGCCTTCTAGATGCGCCACGTGGAGTTTTTGGGGTCTTCTAGAAGCTTTGGCCGTTAGAGGTAACACGTGGAAGAAATCTGGAGAGTTGGCGCCATCAAGCCGCCGCGGATCCACGGCGCAAGCGGGCTCCCGCCACGGATCCGCGGCGCTTTGGAAGCGTTGGGGCTTGGGCTCTCTGCTACTAGTTTGGGCTGATATGTGGGCCTTTTTCTGATATGTTGATTCTCAAAATTCTTTCTAGATTACTTCCAGATCTGAAGTCATTGAGTTGGCGTATTTTTGATCAGCTCTTTTCCCAATTTTTTTTTGCTTTGCTTCTGGAATTTCCTGCATAATTTCTCGAGACAAGAGTTGCGCTATACAAGAATGATGCGATGCCATGATAAACGGTCAATTTCCTTTAAAGTGCTGGTTTTCAAGTCTAATACATGAAATCTGGTATTTCAGAGATGTTTTGCTAATATGTGCAATATGAATACCGAACACTTCTAGATGAGTTCAAATGATAGGGAAATTGCCGTGTTTAAAATGCAGTATTTTCGACTGATCAAGTCCCGTCAGCACGACCCCGTCGAGGGAGGGGGTGTCGGTCATGCCTGGACGCAGGCGAGCTGACCGACACCTCCTCGGGAGGGAAAGGGGCACGACGGGGCTCGGGACAAGGCGCTCTGGCGACGGACCTCGGTGTTGAACTGTGGGGCGCCCAGCAGGTCATAGAATATGTTGGCCCGGGAGATCTGCGGCCGTGGGTGGCAGCGAGGCGGTGATCGGCAGCGCTGATGCGAGCAGAGTCTTCTCTCCCTCTGTAGGGGTCCCGGTCCCGAGGTGGGGGAGCGGGGACTTGGGGAGCTTGCCCTAGAGTTTGGACACGGAAGAGCGCATCCATAACGGACGCGAGTCGATCTATCCGAGCGACTAGGGCGTTGATGGCGTTCGGGGGAGGAGATTCGTCCGCGCCTCCGTTGTGGGGGAGGTGGCGGCTAGTGCTTGGATCATCATAGTGATCGCTCGCCATTAAGTTGGGATCGGAAGATGAACTTTCATTGAGTGGAACCAGCGTTCCCACAGACGGCGCCAGCTGATGGATGTCTTGATCTCCTTCAGATGTTACCTTCCGCAGATCTGCTGCGAGCGATGATGGACGTCTGAGATTGAGTTGGAGGTTGCCTCCTGGAGCGTGTGGATCTCAATGGGTTTGAGGTGGTTGAGGCCGAGCTACCTGTAAGGAAGTCCCGGGGTGGTTGTGCTACCGAGGACCCTCCGACGATCAAGTTAGACCGAATATTCGAGCAGAGTAACGGCCTAGTGAGGAATAAGTGACTTACCTGAGTCGTCTGAAAGAGGGGTTTATATAGTGGCGGCAACGGGCAGGCAGGCGCGAGAATCATGCCGGCCGTTACTCCCCTGACGTTACGCCCGTACGATAGGCGGAATTCTCCATTAACGACGAGATATGCTCGTTAATGGGGGATCGTGATGGAGTGGAATGCGGGAACGTGGGTGGCGGTTATCTCGCGCCTGGCGAAATTTGCGGAGGCGAGGTGGATGCGCCTGCGATTAGTGCTGTCGGTCGGTCGATGAGACCAAGGAAGATGAGCTCGGCGGGAGGCTCGGGGACGAGCGGGAGGCCGAGGTATCTTGGTTCTGCGGTAGCCCGGAGGTGAGCTGAGAGTGCCGAGGAGGCCAATTGTGCTGGGGGATCGGAGGTGAGCCAACGGTTGTTTGTAAGGCGGGCATAGGAGCGGTGTGGACGATCTCAGAAGGTCGGCTATGTCCATGGGTCACAGACCCGGGGTATTCTTCCGACGTACTGTTCTTGGTCCTGTCTTGCAAGCTTCGGGACACGTCATCTGCCACGTGTCACGATCTGGGAAATCACCGATATCGAGCATCATCAGTTTCTAATCCAATTCTATTATTTTCTAAACATGTTCTTTTATTAAAAAGAGCTAAGATAGGAGAGAATATATGCAAATATCTACCATTTTGCCGTGTTACACTACGGAAATTAACATGATCGAGCGCTTCAAATTCTCTACTTAAAATATCACATGGATATTATTAATTCCTTATATGGTTCTATATATTATGAATGTAGAGTGTTTTTCGTCATCCTGTTTAGATAGAAATGCGCTTGCTTGTCAGGTATCATACAGATTCTCCTGACCTAAGGTAGGTAGGGTTTATGGATTGTGGGGATCGTAATCTCTGGCAGCCGTGGACAAAACTGCCGTTAATTATTCATCGCTCCGAAATGAGAGAACCTCCGATTAGTGAGTCGAGTAAATCATGTGAACTCAATATGAAACATTTGTGTTTGAAAAATATGCAGACGGGTGTGTTTATTTCATTTTTTTAAATTTCCGTTTGTAAGTTTTGTTTTCATTTATTATTATGTTTATTTTCATATTGTGTGTGTGTATATATATTAATATTATTTTATACATTATTTTATAATTTTATATTAATTTTTTTATTCGGGAGGGGGGGTGTTGTTCCCCAAAGGCCCGGGGACTCCCCTCGGGAGAGAGGGGAGGCGACGGCGGGACCCCCCTTTTTGGGAGGTCCCGACGGTGGGGACCTTTGTGGGAGGTCCCAACAATGGAAACCTACCTTTTGTGGGTCCCGACAGCGGAAAATCCCCATGCAGAGATTTCCAAAGCGGAAAATCCGCGTGAGGGAATTTTCGACGGTGATGGATGAAACCGCAATTCTCGAAAAGGAAAATTAGGATCAAAATCCGTATTCCCGAGATTTCCCTAAGAGAAAAACCCGAAGATTTTCCCTTTGATGGGGTCACCCTCAACCTATTTCGACTGGATCCGCAAAATGTTCTCTAGGATCTTCAAGGCCTTAAGTGCGATTCTTGAACAATGAAAGAAGTCTTCTTTTTTTCTTTTCTATATCTTAGCTCTTGAAGAGGAGAATTAAGGGAAACATGATCTCTTCTTTTAGAATTTGACAGAGGATTGGCTCCCGTTTCACTCTCTACTTTTTTTATATGGGTTGAGATCTAGAAATATTTATTGTTAAAAGAATAAAGAGTTTTTTCAAACCCAAAAACAAAGAAAAAGAAAAAGAAGAACCTTGATGAGGAGGCAAAGAGGGAGAAGGAGAGGACGACTCAAACCATAGAAAATGATTGAGGAGAATAATTTTTTTTATTTATTCATATGGACGGGGTTTAAATACCTCTTACACTTTTCATTTGGCCCTTGGGCTTTATAAATTGGTTTTTTTTGCGTATTTCTTGCATTTTTGCACTTTTAGTCTCATAGCCTAGAATTTTGGCTTTTTTCTCACATTCTTTTACATTCACTTCGTACATATTATATATTGCATCTACGTATTACATTTCTCATTTCTTTTCTTTTTTTGGCATAGGTGTTGGCCCCATGTTTGAACTTGAATTTGGCTTGGGCCCGCTTAACTTGGACTTAGGCTTGGGCCCCTTTGTTTGGGCTTTAACTTTAACTTTTTGGATAAATGGATGTAAATTTTGACCCCAACAAAATGCTCTCCATCAAATAGTGCATGCCGCATGCGTGCATCGCGTGCATAAAATTGATGGATCTTCTTTCGTGGAGAGGTTGACTTAGTCCTTTTTTAGTGACGTGGATGTCGATATCACGAGGCGGAGTACAATTCCAACGCGGGTGCATATATTGGACGATGGAGCTTTGATTCCGATAGGGAGGTAGATGGTTGGTTTTTTCCCGAGGCGAAGCTTCATTCTAGCGCAGGAGTTGATTCTGAGACGGAGCTTGATACCGACGCAGGAGTTGATTTTGAGATGGAGCTTGATTCCGATGTAGAGTTTGATTTTTCGAGATGGAGCTTGATTTCGACGCAGATATCGATTTCAAGGCAGAGCTTGATTACGAAGCAGTAGGCGAAGCTTTATTCCACCAGGGGATTGGTTCTGGGACGGAGCTTGATTCCGATGCAACAGGTGGAGCTTTATTCCGCCAGGGGATTGGTTCTGGGACGGAGCTAGATTTCGACGCAGCAGGCGGAGCTTGATTCTGACACGGGGTTGGTTATGAGACATAGCTTGATTCCGACACAATAGGAAGAGCTTGATTCCGATAGGGGATTGGTTCTGGGACGTATCTTGATTCCGATAGGGAGGTTGATTCTGAGACGGAGCTTGATTCCGACATAGCAGGCGGAGCATGATTCCGACAGGGGTTGGTGTAAGTGTACGGTAGCGCCCCGGCCGTCTACAGACGCCAAATGCGGAACAAAAAACTTTTAACTGGCGCTATCGTATACTTTAACCCGGATCTGCCATTATTGCTAAACTAACAAACTGTAAAGAGTGTAGAAAGGTTATACCGAACGATCCGAGTCCTTCATTCTTTAACCATCATCCCACGCTCCGTTGTGGCTGCTCCGATCTCTTCGATCTCCAATCTGCTCGTCCAGGTGGCACCACGTCGACGATTCTTTAAACGGGCTCCCGCCTCTGACTCGAGGCAACTCGGTCGTCAAGTTTGCTAAAAGAGACGACCAAGGTTGATGTAGAGAATGAGTAGAAGACTTTGTCTCGTTCCGTCCAAAGCTATGGACGAACGGTTAATGAAGTTGCCGTGGGAATCTGGTGATGGAATGAAATGAGCTGTGAAATTCCATACACCGAAAACTATCATAATCTTTTTCTATCATCAAGTGAGAGTGAGAGAGAGGAGGGGCCGGCCATATATAGGGGGGTGAGTGTAGGAGGGAAGAGGGTGACCACAAGAGAAAAATATCAAGTGTGAACACAAGAAAATATCTCAAGTGTGAACACAAAGTGTGAACACACCAAAAGCAACCAATGAAATACCAACACAATTCAAACCTAGTCACCTCTTCTAGAACCTTCTAGAAGCATGACTCACCCTCATCCAAGAAAAGATAAATCCGTCTTTAACCGAATGTTAAAAGACGGCTGATAGAAAACTGGAAACTGGCAACTTCCAAAAGTGATCCCGAAACGAATTTCAGGATAACCCCGTAACTGTATAAATATACCCGCATTTATATTACGACCGAATACAAATGCAACTGAGACAAAGATATTATATCTACTCAATACAATACTCGGATCCGGCTTAAACCAAAGCCGACCAGTATCATCTGCCCGAAAAATAACACGTGCGTAAACGCACGTGCATTTTCCGAACCCTGCCATAAAACCATACAGCCTCTACAACCTTTCGCCCGAACTTGGGAAACTGTCTGTGGGGGACTCTAATGACTCGTCAGTACCCTGGCAGTGGGTTTAACCACAAACCGTCAGCGGCACTAGCTATGCGTAACGGCTGCCCATGGACTGACCTCTAGGGAGGCAGATGAGCGAACTCACCCGGAAACCCTACTGAGCCTAACAGTGACAATGTATATACAGTCCGGTCCGTTCGTCTATGAGTATCGCATATCTGCCTAGGGGGCTAGTAACGTCAGACCCCCAATAGCAGTATAAGTCATGTCGGAGTGTAGCCCAATAACACCCTGAGATACTACTGGAGTACCTACCAGTAAATCTCCTGCCACGGCCGTGGGCTATGTGTAATGGCTCTCCTAGACACAGCACGATCTCGCCCCCAATACCGGGAGAGACGAATCCCCTGCCGATCCGCTCACGTGCCTCCATATGGCTCGGGACTGTACCCAAAAACTACCTGTTTGCACGATTCCTTTGAGCCGTGGTAGGGTAGAAATCAAAGCACAGTGGGAACTCACACGAGACAAATGACAACCTCAGGTCAATGAACTAACCTGTACACATGTCACCAGGGAACTGCTATCTGACGATATGTATAATACCAACTAACAGGTTCCCGGCGAGTCCTGTCCGGTGTACTCATAACCCAATGAGCACCTGTATACATCTTAGGTGATCCAACTGACACCAGTGGCTTGTGAGACCGGCCACCGCCCCTCGTCGGGGTCTCGACTGTATACACTAGTCTACTCCGGAGTATCGATGCCCTGTCTCGAAACTCCCACGACTAGGGACCACAATTAAGGATATGCATATAAACTACCCAACTCTCACGTATATGATCGCCATCATACTGTTGGTAGTAAAGCAAGATCCTAAGGGCTCTATCAAAGTGTAACATGTAATCAGTCACCTGAATATGTACACGACTGATAACGGCAAAGCAGATAGCATACTATCATCTTGAGTAAGATTGTCCTACCGGTATAGGTCCTCCATAATCATTGCAATCACGTACCAGCGATCCAATAATTGACTCTGAGGGCACTATCTCCAACAATCTCCCACTTGCACTCAAGGCTAATTATTGCGATGTCGACTACTCACAGCCCGTGTGAAACCGAACATCCAACTCCTCTACTAATCAGTTTCACAAAGCCCGTTTGTAAAACTATTGTGTTCGAGAAATAGCCTCAGTGAGTGGATCCGCCTAGAAGTATCTTTCTATATCTATCTAAATCTCAAGTTCGCGGAGAAAGCCATCTCCCGAATCGAGTAATACCTGTCTTAGAATATGTCTGGATATCTGATGGGACCTAGTTCATAAATGAACTCCAAATCCAAACTTCTTAGACTGTATCGATCACTGAACCTAATCAGTATCCGGCACCATGCCACCCACAGTATCCTCTTGGACCACCTGTCCATAATACTGTCCCTCGTCAGAGGGAAAAACTATAACTCTGACAATCACTCTGTCAACCATGTCACCTTTGAAGCCTGGAATGATAATCGTCTCCCGAAGGAGGCCGCCGTTATCAAATCCTTAGAACATTTACTTATGTTCTAAAACTGCTTCCTTATGTTTCTCCAGGATTGGATTAATACAAACTTATTGCATCTAGTGCAAAAAACAACATCTGGTGTGGTACTTGATATCTCATGATTGACTCAGTTGCCTAAGCAAGTGATCTGCCAATCATGCCCATCCTTCTCCACTTTAGTCTGTAAGACACCTTTAGAGAGGGTGACTCCATCACTTGCAGGTACATCACCATGCTAGGAGTCAACTATTCTAAAAACCATTAGAATAAATGTCAAAGTACCCACATTGGGAAACTACCCAAATCTAGATCTAAAACCATAGATCCAGAAACCAGAATGTCAAATATTATATCTATATCCTGTCTTGAGAAACAATTGTGTGACGACCACAGTACAACCGATCGTAGTATAGGAATTTTACTTCCTACTCTGTGTATGTCATCCAAATACCATGACATCACACCCTACTACCTTCTTAACAGATCCATCCCCTATTCTGATGAAGTCAAACCCATGACTGTCACATCAAAATTAGATGATCTATCTCCGCTATAACTGCTCTAGTCTATAAATAGACATAAGCTACTTGCCCACTATGCTTCCGCTGCTCCCACTGACTACGACAACCCTCTGGCAGAATAATATACACGTGTACTTCTAAATCTAGTTTAGAACGACGCTATACTTATCCTCCTGCCTGGTCTCATAGTCTGGAACAACAGTAGTGTCAAGTCGGGTAGATTAGAACCTCCCTGTCACCGTCCTTGAGGCTACCGAAGTACCTCTCGGGTGTCTGAGGTTACCCACCATATCTGCGGAGTGGCTATTGGAATGTCAAACCTGTTTGAACCTTTAGGTCCTATTAAATTTTCCGTAATCGTTTGCGGTTCTGGAGTCACTTCCAGTTCTACCATACTCCCACTACTGTTTTCTGAAAAGATCCATTTTTACTAAAACTGTGGCGAGTCAAGAACAATATCACTACTGATCTTCCAAATGGTAGAATATCAACCCTCGTCATAGCCAGGGTCAACCCACAAACAGCCATTACAGAAACGTGCCCCGAGTTATCCAGAGTCTGGTTTTAAGCATAAGCTGGACAACTCCCCGTACCTTAACATCTTTTAAGGTATGAACCATTCTATATCCAATATAGAAACTTTGGCACTTATTTAATTGGAACCAGATTCAATCATGCAACTGTCTCCAGTGCATATCAACTTAATGGAAAGAGGCTAATCAGCATTACTCAACTTAGGAATCCATCCAATTATGAGTAACCCGAAAGAGAAAAAAGTTTCTCAAAACCATTACTATCATCTGAATACCAATCACAAGAATCTACATCTTCGATCTCTTTGAAGAATCCTGATACTTGTGACACCTGGTTCTCTACTTTATTCTTATACCCACAACTTTTCAAAACTTAGACCTTGTATTTCTGCGAAACACTTGTCTAAAAACTAGAGAAGTTATAAGTAAACAGAACATAGTACGAGGACCTACCCCTTTGTCCTGAAGGACACTTGGACAACATACAATACTCTGTATAAGTCCGCTGAGTTAAACAACTCATAACCTGTGCGTCGTAGGTTGAAAACTGTACCCTGGCGATTTCCTCAAATATCACCAATTACAACGAATTCCGATATAATGAGGATGATCACCTAATTCCCAATAACTAACTCCCACTCATCATCTGTAAAACCATACAGATATGAGAATGAAACCTGGTAAATACATACCCTTGGAGTAAGTATCTAATCGGGAAAACAGTTTTCCTTTAACGATGCACTGAAACATGAAAATGTTTCGTAGGGGTAACCTGGTATTCATAGCAATGCCTCTTCCATAATCCAATTCATGACTATAACCGTATATTTCTTTGCCTTCTCTCCAAATCCCTTTATTTGTCTTTAGTCGTTACCTTCTGTACACCATTGTTAGGCTAAATGGTTTTCTTCCTTCCCTACCGTTCGGCACCAGCCTATGGTTTGGAAGAAGACTATCCAGTAAGCATAATAGGTGTACCCTCCTAAACCAAGGAGTACTCATATTTTGAGAGAAGGTGATGATAAAAGTCAACTGAATAATACCTTATTCTTTTAAAGGTGAAATTGGAGTGGCGATGAAGTACGCGGTTTGGTCGTGAATGATAACAGTCGCAATTTACTTTACCCTCTTTCTAATCCCTTTATTTTGTCTTTACATATTACCTTCTGCACACCCTACTTAGGCTAATTGGTTTTCTTCATTCCCTACCTTTCGGCACCTGCCTATGGTTTGGAATAAGACTATCCAATAAGCGTAATAGGTGTACTCTCCTAAACCAAGGAGCCCTTGCAACCTGAGAGAAGGTGATAATAAAAGACAACTGAATAAACCAATTCTATTTCTCCTGAACCTGGATCCATCCTCGAAGAAGTCCCTTCGAGTTCGTATATAACCATACGATGGATCTATCCAATGGAAGTGGATGTCCGTAGTAATACGGGGTGTTCTGAGAAATGCAAAAAGAAGGAGTGGCAATGACTTATGCAACTCAGACAATCCAAAAAGCCAGTATTTTAAGAAGGTTCGGTCAACTTGGTCACTAAGTCATAGTCTAGGGTCGGTCAAAGGTCGCTGCCAAAGAGAGAGAGAAAAGAAACACTCTGCGTGCACTATAACCTAGATCAGAATGGTTATCACTTTATCTAATCCGGAAACCTCCCACTGTCCTGTCAAATTCTCCTCCAAACCTGAAAGAAGAATCAATCGGGATTACCCGAAGAGTAAACCAACTCATCAGTGGGAATCGGGATCCAACTCTCATCGCATGATAACGTGATGGAATGCATCCACGTTACTCATACTCCAGAAGGTATGCGCATACTTGGCAAGTTTCAGTTTCTTTAGAAACTCCCGATAAGATTTTTGCCCCATGCTCTTATAACCTTGGCGTTAGGTCAAAATGTCATAAGTCACATGCCAAGTTCTACCCGTCACTATCTTGTTAATTTGAACCCACCCGCACATGCCCTTGGCGTTAGGTCAAAATGGCAGAACGGCTGTCCCAAACCAACTGATCTATCTATGCAACAATTGAATACCCAGCAGCTACCAAAGACTATGCCTTGGCGTTAGGTCAAAATACATAGCTTGAATACTACTGAATACCCAAAAGAAGTGACGGAGGGCTACGGCTGGTTTTTGGCGAAAAACCTTTAACGTAGTGAACTTGATATCGTTGAAGGAACCTGATAGCTTTCTAAAATATAGTGGCGAAAACCTTTTGCTAAAGAGGTCATTCCCGATGAAGGGATCTCGGCTCTTTCCTCGTGGAATGAGGTGCAGGATATTCCACTGAATACCGCTATGCAAAGCAACTTGTAATCGACTATAGTGAAGTTATTACCCTGACGCAAACTTCTGCCCAAGGGGTCAGTCCCGGTGAAGGGATATCAGCCCTTGCCCCGTCGAATGAGGTGCAGGATATTCCACTGAATACCTCTATGCAAAACAAAAGGAAACATCTTTGCAATAACACTTTTTAAATTGTTCCAACAACATCAAACAGGTTTGTTTTACTTTGCATTGATCAGAATCAACGCAGTCCCATCAATCAATCACACCAGAAAAGAACGAAAATAAAATGTACGTATATGCCATCCGCATTCGTCACTGGGTCCCGTCATCACCCGTTAGGTTACTTAACTAACGACAGAGCGGGGACTGGACTAGCGCGGGTGTAAAACATATACAACATCTAATAGTATATAAACTAATATACAATAATCGCTCCAGGCGTGATAATATGCAACATTACAGAAAAGTAATAAGCATCACAGAACAATACAGATAATCTGGGATCCCCGGGTTTCACAGAGCCGCTGCTGAAACCCGACGTTCCCCTGTCGTGTGGATAGCCTGTGCAATGAAACCTAGACCCCTACAGGTGCGGCAAGTCACCCGCCAAAACATGAAGCGAGGCAGCCCCTTACAGCAAAGTGAATAGACCACCCAGCACTTCACGGAATCCGGTAAGCTTGGGCACCCCTCCTTGGGTCAACCTGTACCCCCTACGAGTGCGGCGAATAGTCTGCCAATTTTAGAGTAAGGCCCCTCTGCCTCTCAAAGCCATGAGATGCGGACCCGTTGCCCCCCAGAACCCGGCTATCCGTGCACTCCGTCGCGGGGCAAAACCTAGTACATTAATGAAAAATAGTACAACAGGTACATCGACCGCAACCTGGTCGTGCCCCAAAAGAATATTATACAACAGGAAGTGACGGCAGTCCACATGTTGGACGCTCGCCCCGCAATATCAAATATACAAATAAATCCAAATTGCACTACCATTGCACACTGCTATCCTCCACGACAAATTCGCAACATCACAGCACAACACAGAACATCAACGCGAATGTCACGTTCGCAAACCCGTCTAAAAGAACTATAGCAATCAGACGCGGTTTACCGATCAAATGACATTCCCGGTCGGAGATATAATGTAAGTACTGTAAACTAACATGTTTAAATTTCGATCGACTAAATATCACAAAGTGGGCCCTACGAACAACTGGTGAACAGTAACAAAATCTGGGCCCAAAAGATATATACCAAAAACCCCAAATTCCAGAGAAGAACCCACTGAGCAAATTTGGGGGCATGATGACACAGCATGGCCGCGGTTCCGCGGCCAAACCATGGGTTTGGCCGCGTTTCCGCGGCAGTCTTGTCGAATCATGATCCCAAATTTGTACGGTGTTCTAATAATACCCTGCACAACTTTCTGTGATATGTAGAATAATTTTAGGACATCATTTAAAATCGACAGAAACTGTGAAGCTAGAAAAATGCGGTTTTTGATTTCCGGTTCGATCGATGTTTTAAACGCGTTAGCACAAGTTAGTATAGCAAAATGGTGAGGCTCTGATACCACTGTAAGTGTACGGTAGCGCCCCGGCCGTCTACAGACGCCAAATGCGGAACAAAAACTTTTAACTGGCTCTATCGTATACTTTAACCCGGATCTGCCATTATTGCTAAACTAACAAACTGTAAAGAGTGTAGAAAGGTTATACCGAACGATCCGAGTCCTTCATTCTTTAACCATCATCCCACGCTCCGTTGCGGCTGCTCCGATCTCTTCGATCTCCGATCTGCTCGTCCAGGTGGCACCACGTCGACGATTCTTTAAACGGGCTCCCGCCTCTGACTCGAGGCAACTCGGTCGTCAAGTTTGCTAAAAGAGACGACCAAGGTTGATGTAGAGAATGAGTAGAAGACTTTGTCTCATTCCGTCCAAAGCTATGGACGAACGGTTAATGAAGTTGCCGTGGGAATCGGGTGATGGAATGAAATGAGCTGTGAAATTCCATACACCGAAAACTATCATAATCTTTTTCTATCATCAAGTGAGAGTGAGAGAGAGGAGGGGCCGGCCATATATAGGGAGGGGGGGTGAGTGTAGGAGGGAAGAGGGTGACCACAAGAGAAAAATATCAAGTGTGAACACAAGAAAATATCTCAAGTGTGAACACAAAGTGTGAACACACCAAAAGCAACCAATGAAATTCCAACACAATTCAAACCTAGTCACCTCTTCTAGAACCTTCTAGAAGCATGACTCACCCTCATCCAAGAAAAGATAAATCCGTCTTTAACCGAATGTTAAAAGACGGCTGATAGAAAACTGGAAACTGGCAACTTCCAAAAGTGATCCCGAAACGAATTTCAGGATAACCCCGTAACTGTATAAATATACCCGCATTTGTATTACGACCGAATACAAATGCAACTGAGACAAAGATATTATATCTACTCAATACAATACTCGGATCCGGCTTAAACCAAAGCCGACCAGTATCATCTGCCCGAAAAATAACACGTGCGTAAACGCACGTGCATTTTCCGAACCCTGCCATAAAACCATACGGCCTCTACAACCTTTCGCCCGAACTTGGGAAACTGTCTGTGAGGGACTCTAATGACTCGTCAGTACCGTGGCAGTGGGTTTAACCACAAACCGTCAGCGGCACTAGCTATGCGTAACGGCTGCCCATGGACTGACCTCAAGGGAGGCAGATGAGCGAACTCACCCGGAAACCCTACTGAGCCTAACAGTGACAATGTATATACAGTCCGGTCCGTTCGTCTATGAGTATCGCATATCTGCCTAGGGGGCTAGTAACGTCAGACCCCCAATAGCAGTATAAGTCGTGTCGGAGTGTAGCCCAATAACACCCTGAGATACTACTGGAGTACCTACCAGTAAATCTCCTGCCACGGCCGTGGGCTATGTGTAATGGCTCTCCTAGACACAGCACGATCTCGCCCCCAATACCGGGAGAGACGAATCCCCTGCTGATCCGCTCACGTGCCTCTATATGGCTCGGGACTGTACCCAAAAACTACCTGTTTGCACGACTCCTTTGAGCCGTGGTAGGGTAGAAATCAAAGCACAGTGGGAACTCACACGAGACAAATGACGACCTCAGGTCAATGAACTAACCTGTACACATGTCACCAGGGAACTGCTATCTGACGATATGTATAATACCAACTAACAGGTTCCCGGCGAGTCCTGTCCGGTGTACTCATAACCCAATGAGCACCTGTATACATCTTAGGTGATCCAACTGACACCAGTGGCTTGTGAGACCGGCCACCGCCCCTCGTCGGGGTCTCGACTGTATACACTAGTCTACTCCGGAGTATCGATGCCCTGTCTCGAAACTCCCACGACTAGGGACCACAATTAAGGATATGCATATAAACTACCCAACTCTCACGTATATGATCGCCATCATACTGTTGGTAGTAAAGCAAGATCCTAAGGGCCCTATCAAAGTGTAACATGTAATCAGTCATCTGAATATGTACACGACTGATAACGGCAAACCAGATAGCATACTATCATCTTGAGTAAGATTGTCCTACCGGTATAGGTCCTCCGTAATCATTGCAATCACGTACCAGCGATCCAATAATTGACTCTGAGGGCACTATCTCCAACAGTTGGTTCTGAGACGGAGCTTGATTTTGACGCAGTAGGCGGAGCTTAATTCCGACAGGGAATTGGTTCTGGGACAGAGCTTGATTCTGATGCAGCAGACGGAGCTTGATTCCGACGGGGGGCTGGTTCTGAGACGGAGCTTGATTCTGACGTAGTAGGTGGAGATTGATTCTGACAGAGGATTGGTTATGAGACGGAGCTTGATTCCGAAGCAGAGTTTGACTTTCCGAGATGGAGCTTGATTCTGAAGCAGAGATTGATTCTGATATGGAGGTTTATTTCGAGGCCGAGCTTAATTCCGACACGGAGTTGGTTCCGAGATAGAGCTTGATTCCGACACAGAGGTTGAGTTCGAGACGGAGCATGATTCCGACGGGGGTTGGTTATGAGACAGAGCTTGATTCTTATGCAGTATACGGAGCATGATTCTGAAAGGGGGTTGGTTTTGAGATGAAGTTTGATTCCGACGCATCTGGCATAGCTTGATTCCGACAGGGGGTTGGTTCCGAGATGGAGCTTGATTTTGACGCGGAGGTTGATTCTGAGGCGGAGCTTGATTCCGACTGGGAAGGCAGATACTTCGAGGCGAGGCTTGATCCCGACACAGAGGTTGATTCAGAGGCGGAGCTTGATTCCGATGAGGAAGGTAGTTGGTTGATTTGATTCCGAGGCAGAGCTTGATTCCGATAGGGATGTCGATGATTGAGTTGTTTCCGAGGCGGAGCTTGATTCCGACGGTGATGTCGATGGTTGAATTGTTGATTTGATTTGTTTTTTTGAAGTTTCCTATCTGTCTAGCAGGCTTTTGAGCTTGGAAGCACTACCAGGTGGGACTTTGATTTGATTTGTTTGATTCCTGCCTTGTGTGGGTAGACCTTCGGAGTTTGGACGCATTGTCGAGTGGGACTGGGATTTTTTTTGAATTTTGGATTCTGGGCTGGAATCAGCGTTGCTAACACTGGAGTACGGGTGCCAGGAGCATTTCATCATTTGCCGTTGGGGGATTTGGGGTTTTGGTTTTGGTTTGGCATCAACATGCTAACACTGAAGTATAATGCCAGGAGCGACTCATCATTTGCCTTTGAGGGATTTTTTACGAGTTTTTGCCCCTACGGGTTTTCACAAGCTCGCGGCGCAGTCTTGCTGTTTTTACTTACGAAGCCTTTTCAGATTTTCATTCGTGCCCCTTTCGCTTATGAACTGACCTTTTTTTATCTCTCAATTTAACGACTTAGAAGTCAGCTATCCCCAATTTAACGACTTAGGAGTCAAAACTGTACTTGTTCTTTGTCTGGACTTATTGCAAGATTATAAGACTGTTGGATTTTAATTTTGATAGATTCAAATCGTTAGCCGAGACAACATGTCTTATTTGATCCTCTTATTTGATTCCGGGATTTTCTTGAAAAAGCCTCAGTATGTCCTCCGTCTTTTGGACAATCGCATGTCCCAAGAAGGATGTGGCAGACTCGAGTCATTTCATGAAGTGGACAATTGAGTTGTTTGCTCCCGGACAACTTTGGCCTTTGTTTGTATAACATTGGCGGTTGTGGCTTGATTGTTTGTGAGCAAGCCGGAAGACAGCGAGATTTTCTTAGCCTTGTATTGGTCCTCAATCCAGCCTTTAAAAATGAAACAGGCTTTAATTGTATGCTCCAATACTCTGTGATACAGGCACTAATTGGGGTTATCGGTCATTTTCGCTTCATGCGGTTTTTTTGGAATGTGCAGCGGCAATTATATCATTATCATGACTGTGAAACGTAGGAGGACTTGTTCTTTCAGGTCCCACTATATAGATTGTGTGGATAGTGTATCCGTCCATTACCACATTATTGGTAGAGATATTTGTTGGGCTTTTGGAGCATTGCTTTAGTCTGCTCAAACAACTGAAGACAGTCTGTCCGACCCGGGTCTTGGATATAATTGGTACCCTCTGTTTGAGTTCTTTCTTTTGATTTTGCTCGGCTAGTAGAGCTTGGTATTTCCTTGATGAGATCATGCTATGCTTTTGATTCTGGGGCTTAAACACGCCTCTTTGCAGAATTCTTTGAATTGTCATTTTCTTGATATTTGCGGTCGAAGCATACTTCTGCGTCGATTTTAACGGTTCGAAAGAGTTTTTGATTTTCACGACAGAATTTGCTTTTGTCACAAGGTAACCATGTTCCTGGAATCTTACGACTTCCAAATGAGCAGGAGCCCTTGCCTTTTTATTGGCTGTATATCTGAGCCGTTTCTGCTTCAAGGGCTTGGCAGGCATCTGTTAGTGATATATACCCTAGAAGCCATTATTATATCATACTGGATTGTATATTACATATTAGAATCTTGGGATATTCACAGTTATAATAACAGTCTTGCTCAAAATGGTAATATACTACTTGGTTTGATTCTACCTCAATATGTGCATATGTTTCTTTTAGCATATCGCTTATACATATTGGTAGAGCCCTTAGGATATTTGCTTGACTACCAGCGTTGTGATGACAGTCACACTAGTGGGGGCTGGGTAGTCTATAAGCACATCCTTATACAGGTCCTTAGTCGTAGGATTATCGAGACGAGGTTTCGATACTCCAGAGTAGACTAGTGTATACGCTTCTCATCCCAGCGAGGGAAATGGTCTATCCCACAGCCATTAGTACGTAGTACTGGAGATAGTATACATGTGCACATTGGGTTATGAGTTACACTGGACGGACTCGTTGGGAACTGATGGTTGGTATTATACCTATTGTTAGCTAGCAGTTCCCCGGGTGGCATGAGTACAGGTTAGTCCGTTGACTTGACATCACTATTCATCTCAAGTGTGTTCCTACTGCACTCAGATTACTACCCTACTACGGCTCAAAGGAGTCATGCAAACAGGTAGTACTTGGGTGCAGTCCCGAAGCACTTGGAGGCAGTAGTGGTTAGATAGGATTCGTCTCTCATGGTATTGGGGGTTGATATCGCGCTGTGTTCGGAAAGCCATTACAAAAAGTCCCTGGCTAGGGCAAGCGAGATTTACTGGTAGGTACTACACAGAGTAAGAAGTAAAATTCCTATACTACGATCGGTTATACTATGGTTGTCACACAGTGGTTTCTCTACATAGGATATGGATATTATATCAGGCATTCCGGTTACTAGATCTATAGTTTTAGATCTAGATTTGGGTAGTGTCCTAATCTGGGTACTTAGACAGTATTCTAAAGATATTTAGAATGGACGACTCCTGGCATGGTGGTGTACCTGCAGGCGATAGAGTCACCCTCTCTAAAGGTGTCTTACAGACTAAAGGGGAGAGAGATGTGTATGATTGGCATATCACTTGCTTAGGCAATTGAGTCAATCATGAGATGTCAAGTACCACACCAGATGTTGTTTTTGCTCTAGATGTAATAAATTGAGATATTAATCCAATCCTGGAGAAAAGTTAGGAAGCAGTTTATGAACATAAGTGAATGTTCTAAGGATTTGATAACGGCAGCCTCCTTCAGGAGACGGTTATCATTCTAGGCTTCCAAGGTGACTTGGATGACAGAGTGACTGTCAGAATTACAGTTTTTCCTCTGACGAGGGGCAGTAGTTTGGACAGGTGGTCCAAGCGGATACTGTGGGAGGCATGGTGCAGGATACTGATTAAATTCAGTTGATAATACAGTCTAAGAAGTTTGGATTTAGAGTTCATTTATGGACTAGGTCCCATCAGATATCCAGACATATTCTAAGATAGGTATTGCTCAATTCGGGAGATGGGTTTCTCCGCGAACTTGAGATAAAGAGAGACATAGAAAGAAACATCAGGGCGGATCCACTCACTGAGGCTATTTCTAGAACGCAATAGTTTTACAAACGATCTTTGTGAAACTGATTAGTAGAGGAGTTGGATGTTCGGTATCACACGGGCTGTGAGTATGCGACATCGCAATAATTAGCCTTAAGTGCAAGTTGGAGATTGTGTTAGTTATATGTATGCCCTAGATGCCATTACTGTACATTGGATGTATATTGTAGTGGATGCTGGGACATATATAGGTAGGACTTTCTTGCTCGACATGATAGTACGCTATCTGGTTGCTTTTTATCTTAACGTGTATACTTTCTGTCTCTCTGTTACATGTTGATAAAGCCCTTAGGATGTGTACTCGACTTCCAGGACTGTGATGTAGATCATACTAGTGGGGCCTGGATAGTCCATGAGTACATCCTTCAATGTTCCTAGTCGAGAGAATATCGAGACGGGGCATCGATATTCCAGAGTAGACTAGCGTATATCTTCTCGACCCATGTGATGGGCGATGGATGATCCCATATCCATTGGTGTTTGACATCGGAGATGGTATGCGGGTGCTCAGTGCAGACTGGGTACACTGAACGGACTCGCCGAGAACTCCCAGATGGTATTATACCTCACGTCAGATGGCAGTTCTCTGGTGACACTGGTACAGCTTAGTCTGTTGACCCGAGATCGTCATAGAGTCTTGTGTGTCTCCCACTGTGCTTTGATTTCCACCCTACCACGGCTCTACTGAGTCGTGCAAGCAGGTGGTTTTTGGGTACAGTCCCGATTCACATGGAGGCAATGAGCGATAGGAGGGGATTCGTCTCTCCCGGTATTGGGGGTTGATGTTGTGCTATGCTCGACTGGCCATAACAGGAAATCCCTGGCCAGGGTTGCAGTGATATACTGGTAAGAGTTATCAGTAGTTTCACGAATGTTATGGACCTCAAGTCGGCATGACTTATCGAGCTACTGGGGTCTGACGTTTACCACCCCTAGGCGAGATATGCGACATATCAGACGAACAGACCGGACTGTACGGTAAGTGTTACTGATTGGATTCACAGGAGTGTGAGCGGGCTTGCTCGTCGATCTTCTGATCGCTCAATACCCGGGTGGCCGTTACGTTTAGCAGACCACTTGCGGCTTGTGGGTGTTTGATATGATCATCATCTGCTGCCGGCGTATTGACGAGTCTTTAGAGTCCTACACAGAGGTTTCCTAGCTCAAGCGAAACGAAATAGGAGCGCATATGAGATATGTGCGGGACCGAGAATAATGCGTGTATGTGATACCGTATTTCATTCTCGCGATGTATGTGTCGAATGGTTGTATGCGATATAACCTAGTTATCGAATCGAGGATTGATTCGATAAGCCGATACGTTGGATACTAGCTGGTTATATGCGACATGACCGGATCATTGAATCAAGTGTTGATTTAATGATTTAATGTATAATTATATATTTGATATATTACTTTGCATTAACTAGTATTGGTTCACTTTAAATGGATTTACTCACTTGTATTGCACATTGTATATGTGATATATTTTTGTGTGCACATGATTGTATCATGTTTGATGATACATTCTAGCTTGGTTTTGTGTAAAGTATTAAACCATGGTTAGTTAGTGGTTAGGGTATCATTTCTTTTACTTATTCATTTATCTATTTATTTATTTCATTTAGAAAATGATAAAGAGAAATAAGAAATGGTGGCTTAGTTTGGTTTTAGTTGAAGTTTCATGAAGCATTGACTAAGTCACCATTCTTGTCTCATCCTTAACCCTAACCATTCAAGTTAACCATGGTCCATTCTCTACAATTAACCAAGGGTTAATATATGATAAGTATTGATTTATTTATATGATTATTCAACACTTATCATATCATCTTCTTCTTCTTCATCTTCTTCTTCCATGAAGAAAAGCTTGCTACTCCAATGGCAAGTGATGAATTTGAGTGAGAAATCCAATTCTAAAGTGAACCCACTTCCTATTTCTTCATCCTCTACCTCTTGCCAAGTAGTATAGGGTGTTTCCTTCACAAGTTTTCATGGCTTGGTGAAGGTGGAGCTTGATCTAGTGATGCTTCGACGTAGATCATCTTCGGCACGTTGTCGACGACCTAGCCCGCCTTTTTCTCTGATGAAACCACCGTGAGAGCCATGGTTCGATTTGGACAACGGAGAGGACTTCATCACGGAGCCTAGGAGGTGGAGGACCGGATCTACAAAGGTTGTAGCCCCTTCCCTTTAGCTATATTTTCGTTTACTTGCTTGCATCGCCTATATATCCAGTTGACGATCCGTATTAGGGTTTGTAGGCACCCGTAAAATTTGATTTGTGCATGTTTGATCACTTGTGAGACTCTATTAGAGTGCCTAGGAACCCTACAGATTGTTGGATATAGTGCCCTCGAAGTCAATTATTG
The DNA here is from genome assembly GCA_030015575.1 of Agapanthus africanus. NCBI lineage: Eukaryota > Viridiplantae > Streptophyta > Magnoliopsida > Asparagales > Amaryllidaceae > Agapanthus > Agapanthus africanus. The sequence goes on from CM057337.1 coordinate 719,347,267, forward strand.
GATCGTGGGTACGTGATTGCAATGATTGAGGGAGGACCTATACCGGTAGGACAGTCTTACTCGAGATGATAGTGTGCTATCTGGTTTGTCTTTATCATCATGTATATGTTGATAGAGCCCATATGATTCTTGCTTGACTGCCAGCAGTATGATGGCGATCATATCCGTGGGAGCTGGGGTCTATAAACACATTCTTAAATGGTCCCTAGTCGAGGGAGATTCGAGACAGGGCATCGATACTCCAGAGTAGACTAGTGTATACAGTTCGAGACCCCGACGAGAGGCGGTGGTCGGTCTCACAAGCCACTGGTGTCAGTTTGTTCACCTAAGATGTATACAGGTGCTCATTCGGTTATGAGTACACCGGACAGGACTCGCCGGGAACCTGCTAGTTGGTATTATACCCATTATCAGATAGCAGTTCCCAGGTGACATGTGTACAGGTTAGTCTGTTGACCTGGGATCGTCATTTGTCTCGTATGAGTTCCCACCGTGCTTTGATTACTACCCTACCACGCTCAAAGGAGACGTGCAAACAGGTTTTAGTTGGGTACAGTCCCGAGCCACATGGAGGCAGTGAGCGGATCATCAGGGAATCGTCTCTTCCGGTATTAGGGGTTGATGTCGCACAGTGCACGGGTGGCCATCACCTGAAATCCTCGGCAGGGGTAGTGGAGAATTACTGATTTGGATCGGCAGTTTCTCAGAAGGTGATGGGCTTCATATCGACACGAATTATCGCGTTATTAGGGGTCTGACTTTATCCACCCCTTAGACTCGATATACGATACTCTTAGACGAACAGACCGGACTGTACGGATATTGTCACTGACAGGCTCAGTAGGGGTTTGGATGAGCTTGCTCGTTAGCCTTCCTTTCGCTCAATACCTGAGTAGCCGTTACGTACAGCTAGTGCCGCTGACGTGCTTGTGGTTAAACCCACTACCAGCGTATTGACGAGTATTTAGAGGCCCACACAGAGGGTTTCCCTGGTTCTGGCGAAATGATGTAGTTGCCGTATTGGATACGTGCAGGGTTCCGATCGATTGGTGTGCATTGTACTCGGACTTTCGATTGGACAGTTGATAATACTAGCCGGCTCGGGTTTAAGCCGGGTTATTAAATCAGGTATTGATTTAATAATTTGCATATATGTATTTCGATACGTATATTCTAGTATTATACTCTTTGTGTTATTCTATCTCTTTGGGTATTCGTATTTCGGTACGGATACAGGTATGTATATACAGTTGAATGTAATCCGTATTTTTTACCGGATAACATTCTAGATGGTGCCACCTCATTTTAGGGTTTGACCATTTTTCATTAAATGGATAAATGAGGTGGAATATAGCATGATGGGTATGGTGAGAACCATACTTAAATAGTGCACACAAATGAATTCTTAATTCATTTGTGTTCACTATTCAAGTATGGGAGGAATTTAAAAATGGAAAAATGGTTTTTACAAAACCAAGCATGCTACTTTCTTTCTCCAAGATTGAGCTCATTTTTGCAAGCATGTTCTTCTTCACTTGGGTTTTCTTGAGCTCCTCCCTCACCATTTCTCCTCTAGCTTTTCATTGTTGTCTCCACCTTCATGATATGAGATAGATAACACTTAGACTACATTCACTACATCCTAGGCTCTCTAGGATAGCATCCTAGAGACCCTAGTTGCTCCACTAGCAACTTGGTGTGGAGCTAGAGCCGGAATTACATCTTTTGAGTGGATCATCTTTGATGAAGGAAGACCGGCGACCAACTTCGTTCAAGCACACTTCAAGGAGCCATGGAGAAAGATGAAGACCGAAGGACATGGTTCTATTCGGTATAATCTTTCTAACTTGTAGTTTAGCACCTCTTGTTTGCTAGTATAGTGTTTATAGGTTCGATCTTGGGATTGGGTTCCGTCGGCGCCAGAATTTTTGTTCGCCGTTTTTGTTCCGCACCGGCCACTTTTGATGGCCAGGGTGCCGGCATAACCCAGCAGGTACTCCAGTAAGTTCTCAGGGTGTATTGGGCTCTACTCCGGCATGACTTATTGCGCTATTAGGGGTCTGACGTTTAACATCCCCCTAGGCCCGATATGCGAGTATCTTAGACGAACAGACCGGACTGTACGGTGATTGTCACAGATAGGCTCAGTAGGAGTTCGGATGAGTTTGCTCATCGGCCTTCTTATCCACAGATACTTGGGTAGTCTTTACGTGCAGTTAGTACCGCCGACGGAATTGTGGTTAAACCCACTGCCATCGTACTGTCGAGTCTTTAGAGTCCCACACAGAGGGTTTCCCTAGTTCTGACGAAACGATGTAGAGGCCGTATGGTTTTACGGCTGGGTTCCGATCACATACGTGTACTGGGTACACAGATGTCATTCGGAAGGATAATACTAGTGGGCTTTGGTTTAAGCCAGATCCTAGTATTATATTATTGGATTGTTATCATCTCATTGTATTCGTATATTTTGGAATACAAATAAGGGTATGTATATACGGTGAAGGTATTCTTGTAATTTTGCATGACATGCTTCTAGAAGGGGACACCTCATTATTTGGTTTATCTATTTTTGACAAATAGATTAATGAGGTGAAAATGGAGATTTTTGTGGCATGTGGTGAAACATGGCTCTTGGTATTTGTTTATTTGTTTGGATGCACTATTGAAACATGATTGTAATTTTCTATGTGAAAATAATCCATGCTTCAATGAGTGAAGAGTATGAGCCATTCTTCACTTGCCAAAAACCTTAGTTCATTTGCTATTTTGCTTTCTCTCTCCATTTTCTCCTCCGTCTTCCTCAAAGACTCTAACCCTCACATGAGTTATGAAACATAAAGTTTCATGAGATAAAACACTCCATTAGATACTCTATATCTTCTAGGCTATCTAGCTTAGCGAATTAGGTACCCTAGTTATCTCGGTTTAGAGGTTGGAGCTTGAGGTATAGACTCTCGGGTGGATCATCTTCGACCTGAGGAGGCCGACATTGCAAGCTCGATCCGGATCTTCGAGGAGATAAAGAAGAGGAGGAGGAGAAGAAGACCCGAAGGACATGGTTCAAGGAGGTATAAATCCTAACCGAGTAGTTAGAACCTCCTAGTAGATATAGCTAGTTAAGGTTTCCGTATTGATCCAGGAGTTCAAGTCGGAGTTGCAAAGCTTGTAAAAATCATTTTTTGTAAATTCCGCCTCCCCGCTAACCCATGGGGTGCGCGACATCGACTTACGGTGGTATCAGAGCCTACTTAAATCTTAACTAGTTTGTTAGACGATGTATAAAATTACAAAACCGAAATAACTCGGATACGGTAAAACCGAAATCCAAGTTTCTGACGATTTTAAAAGGTCTTCTAAATTTTTTTTAAACAAGTGAAGAAGGCTACTCATGATGTAACTAGAATACCACAAAAAAACGAGACAAAACATCACATTTTTGGCCGGCGAAATTCTTGAAAATCCCGGCCTGGCCGGTTCTAGTTAAAAGTTTTGTCTTATGTTTTTTATGGTTTTCTGGAATCTTGGATTTATGGTATCTGGTGTTGTTTGTTTTTTCCCAGATTGCATATTCAGTTATCTTTGTGTTGGGGTAATTCGGAGTGCTTCGAAATCTCAATTTTAACATCGTTTATTCGTTTCAGTTTGTATATGTTAAAAAATGTTTACTAATCGCTATATGTCGATTAGTGGGGGTTGCACATATTTGTATCTTTGTGATGGTTTGTGTATACGATGTATTGGATCGTCGTGGATGAATAACCAAGGGATTTGAGAAGTGTGTTTTCTTTTCTTTCATTCATGTAAATTTGTAAATGTGATGTAATATTATTTTGCGGGGCACATCCGGGTTGAGATTGTAGTCACCGTTGTATTATTTCTTTTACTGTTTCTTGCACCTAGGATACACCCAAGGTGGGGTGCACAAAATACCAGGTTCTTGAAGTGTCGAGTGGCCTACTTATTTTATTGAGGGAGGTTGCTTCACTTCGGGGATTTGGCGGATAGTTTGCCGCACCCGTAGGGGTCTAGGGTGTGGTTTGGCTATTCATCATGACTGTGGAATCCATCTTTCGTTCTAGGCTAAAACGAAATACGGAATTCCTAGTATATCCAATATATTCATCTGTGCTGTGGTCTGTGATCTGGAACGCTTATTATTGCATGAGACGAATGACTATATATATATATATTATATATAATAAACGTAGCTTATATTTTTCACCTGCGCTAGTCCAGCCATGCTCTGCCGTTGGTTAAGTAACATAACGGTGCATGACGGGGTCCCGTGGCGAATGCGGATGGTATAAGCGTACATTCTATTTTCGTTTCTTTTCTGCAATGATAGGGTTAAATGATGGGACCGCATTAACATTGATTAATGCAAGGAAAACAAACCAAAGTTTAAATTGTTGGAACAATTTCAAAACCACTCGGTTTTCTTGAAATACAACTTTTAAATGCGGAGCCTAAACCACTCCTTTTAAAAGCTATCATGCTTTTTTCGACTATATCAAGTTCATTACGTTCACGGTTTCGCCAAAACCATCCGTAACCCTCCTTCATTTCAGATGGGTATTCAGTAGTATTCAAGCTATGTATTTTGACTTTCGCCAAGGCATAGTGATTGGTAGCTGCTGGGTATTTATCTGTAGCATAGATAGATGCGTTAATTTAGGATAGCCGTACTACTATTTTGGCCTTCGTCAAGAGTATGTACGGGTGGGTTCAAATTAACCTGGACAATGGCGGGTAGAACTTGACTTGCGATTTATAATATATTGGCCTTCGTCAAGGTCATAAGAGCTTGGGGCAAAAATCAACATCGTGAGTTTCTAAGAAAATTGAAACTTGCTAGTGTTGCATACCATTTGGAGTGTGATGATTTTGGTAGGATTCCTTCAAGGCCGTCACACGATGATATTTGGATCCCGATTCTACTGTGAGTATCCGCTACTCTTCGGAAGATTTTTCACTAAACAATCAATGCTATAAACCAAGTAGGTGTCTAGAATGGTGTTAGCGGGGTTATGCCTCTAGGGAAAAGAGCTTATGTAATTAAGGAACTTCGCGAAAGCATTGGAAAACCTCTCTCGAAGTACCGACACTAGCCTGGCTGAAAAGTTAAGCAAGAATTGTTAGAGTGAGATTAATCCTGACTAATTCTTCTTTTATGGTTTGAAGGAGGATTCGAGGAACAGTGGGAGCCATCTTGTTTAGATAAATTAATAACCAATCTAAACTTGCAAGAGTATCATGCCGAGTGTTTCTTCTCTCTTTCCTAATGGTAGCGACCAAAATGACCGGGCTTAAGTTACTACTAGATAATAATAAATTGACTGAGCCAAACTATAAAGATTGGCTAAGGAATGTCCAGATGGCCATTACCTATAAAAAGCTGGGCTACCTCCTTACTACCAAAGCCCCCGCCGTCCCAGGTCCAGATTCCACCGTTGCGGATGTTGAAATCCGAAAGACATGAAATAAAGACAGTGCGAGAGCTAAGTGCCTCGTGTTAGCCTCAATGGATTATGAACATCAGAGGTAGCACGAGAAGATGGACTTAGTTTCCATCTTCCTCAATACCAAGGATTTATATGGAGAGCGATCTCATATTGCAAGATATGAGACCTCGAAGAAATTGTTTCAGGAGAGATTGGTTGTCGGGTCATCTATAGGGGACCACGTCGTTACGATGATTAGCTATATTAAAGATCTCGCGGACCTTGGGGCCACGTTGGTGAATGAGTTATATACTGACTTGATTTTACAGTCCCTCCCCTCTACTTACACCCAGTTTATCTTGAATTTCAACATTCAAAGGAAGGAAGTCTCACTTTCAGAACTCCTCAACATGTTGAGGAGCATTGAGGGCACCTTGCAGAAATCCAGGGAGACACCCGCTCTGCTTATTGGGGAATCTTCCTCTTCTAGATCCAAGGCGAAAGCCAAGGGAGAGAAGAAGAAGGCCTCCACCAAGCCGATAGGCAGTGTCAGTAAGGTAGAGAGAAATGGCAGGACAAAAGTTTCGGGGCTAACAGTAGGGAAGAAGGAATGTTTCTATTGTCATAGGAAAGGGTATTGGCAGAAGGACTGCAAGGCTTGGGAAGCCAAAAATCAGGATTCGAAGCACGTTGTGGCTTCGGCTTCAGGTGTGTTTATGATTGAAAACTGTCTGTCAATTAACTCTACTTCCAGGGTACTAGATACCGGATCAGGATCTTATATCTGTAATTCATTACAGGCTCTGAGAAACCGTAGAGTTATCAAGGCAGGTGATATGCCTCTCAGGGTTGCTAACAGAATGAGCGTGGATGCTGTATCCGTAGAGGAATATCACTTAGGATTGACAAGTGGGCAGATTTTGATTTTGTGTAACTGTTTATGTGTACCTAGTCTGGCTTATAATATCATCTATGTATCTTTACTTTCTAAAGAAGGTTATGATTTTACATTTGTAAGCGATGTGGTCCACATCCACCTTAATCAAAATTTGATTGGGTCAGGTACACTAGATAACGGTATATACGTATTAAATCAAGCCCAGGTTTTCAACGTCCAGAACACAATTAAAAGAAAGTCTCCAGAATTAAATCAGGCTTTCTTATGGTATTGTAGACTGGGTCACATCAATGAAACACGGTTGACGATATTACATAAAGAGAGATATTTGGATCCGTTCGAATATCTGTCATATGCAACTTGTCAATCATGTCTCAAAGGAAAGATGACAAAGACTCCATTCACTGGACACGGAGAAAGAGCCACTGAGCTCTTGGGACTCATACACAGCGACGTGTGTGGTCCAATGTATACACATGTAAGAAGTGGTTATTCCTACTCATTACTTTTACGGATGATTTCTCAAGGTATGGACATGTATTCTTAATGAAACATAAATCCGACGCCTTTGAGAAATTTTGGAAATATAAGAATGAAGTGGAAAAACAAACCGGCAAAAGTATCAAGACACTTAGATTTGATCGAGGTGGTGAATACTTAAGTGCCGAGTTCCTGGATTACTTAAAAGAGAATGGAATTCTCTCTCAGCTTACTCCTCCATACACACCTCAACACAACGGTGTATTGGAAAGGCGGAACAGAACCTTATTGATATAGTATGTTGCATGATGAGTAACGCTGAGTTACCGCGATCCTTCTGGGGTTATGCACTAGAATCAGCTGCATATCTTTTGAATAAGGTTTCTACTAAGTCAGTGCCTACCACACCATATCAGGCGTGGAGTGGGAAAAAACCCTTCTTAAGTATCTTAAGACATGAGGATGTCTAGCTTTTGTAAAAAAGCAGCATGCAGACAAGTTTGAGGTACCTCAGTACTGTGTAAGTTTGTGGGATACCCAAAGAACTCCAGGGGTATCTTTTCTATTATGCGGAGGAACAAAAGGTCTTTGTTTCTCGGCATGCCCACTTTTGGGAGACTCAATTTCTTGAAAAAGAAATAAGTGGGAGTGCAATAGAACTGGAAGAAATTCTAGAACCACAAGCTATTACTGAAAGCATGGTGGAACCAGAAGTTTCGAAAGAACCGGACATCTCCGCGCCACTCCGCAGGGCTAGTAGGCAGTATCATCCGCCCGAGAGATACTACGGTTTTCTCATAGACGAGGATAGAGAGGATTGCATCATCGACAATGATGAGCCAACTAGCTTCTAGCAAGCCATTCAGAGCAGAGTCTCGGTAAAATGGTTGGATGCAATGCGGACAGAAATGGAGTCCATGTAGACCAACAAAGTATGGACTTTGGACATTGCTCCAGAAGGGGTAAAACCCGAGGCTGCAAATGGATCTTCAGAAAGAAGGTTGGTGTAGATGGACAGGTTGAAACCTATAAGGTTAGATTTATTGCAAAGGTTATCGTCAAAGACCTGGTTTGTACTATGATGAAACCTTTTCTCCTGTGGCTATACTCAAATCCATTCGGATCTTTCTTTCCATTGCTGCCTTCCACGATTATGAAATTTGGCAGATGGACGTAAAGACCGCTTTTTTGAATGGAAAATTGGAAGAGTGTGTCTATATGGATCGGCCGGAGGGTTTTATAAAGAGTGGGAGCAGCGGAAGAGTGTGCAAGTTACTTAAATCCATTTATGGATTAAAGCAGGTATTGCGGAGTTGGAACATCTGTTTTGATGAGACGGTCAAGGAATTCGACTTTATCAAAAATCCAGATGAACCATGCATCTATAGTAAAATTGTAGCGAGAATTATGGTATTCCTCATCTTGTATGTGGATGACATTCTCCTGATAGGAAATAATATTCCTATACTATAATCAGTCAAAGGATTCTTGTCACAAAGGTTCTCCATGAAGGACCTGGGTGATGCCTCCTACATTCTGGGGATCCAGATCTATCGTGAGAGATCTAAATGGATGTTAGGACTTTCACAGTCAAGATACATCGACACCATACTGAAAATATTTAGTATGGATGATTGAAAGCACGGTAAACTACCGGCTTGTCACGGAATCACCCTCTCCAAAGAGATGTCTCCCAAGACTGATTTGGAAAGGGATAGCATGACTATTATACCCTACGCTTCTGTGGTAGGCTCTATAATGTATGCGATGTTGTGTACCAGACCAGATGTAGCTTACGCATTAAGCGTTGTAAGCAGGTATCAGTCAAACCCAGGGGAGAAGCACTGGACAGCAGTGAAGAACATTCTCAATTACCTGAGAAGGACTAAGGAGAAGTCCTTGGTGTATGCCAGAGAAGACCTCCAGGTCGAGGTCTTCGCCGACTCCAGCTTCCAGAGTGACAAGGATGACTCCAAGTCCATGTCGGGTTATGTTTTTACCCTCAATGGAAGGGCAGTCTGTTGGAAGAGCTCCAAGCAGGACACCGTTGCTGACTCGACGATGGAAGCAGAGTATATCGCTGCATGTGACGCCGCGAAAGAAGCAGTCTGGATCAGGAAGTTCATTACAGAACTTCAGGTGGTTCCGTCCATTGTTGATCCAATACCTCTGTATTGTAACAACACCGGCGCTATAGCTTTAATGAAGGAACCAAGGTCCCATCAGAAGTCCAGACACATCTTGAGGTGGTTCCACCTGATCAAGGAGATCGTTGATCGCCGGGAGATCGAGGTGTGGAGAGTAGAGACATAGAACAACACTGCAGATCCACTCACAAAAGATATCCCTCAAACACAATTTGAGAGGCTAATCGAGTTGATAGGTTTGCGATATGCCAATACATGGCCTTAGTGCAAGTGGGAGATTGTTAGTGATATATTCCCCAGAGGCCATTATTGTATCATACTGGATTGTATATTACATATTAGAAGCTTGGGATATTCACAGTTATAATAATAGTCTTGCTCAAAATGATAGTATGATACTTGGTTTGATTCTACCTAAATATGTGCATATGTTTATTTTAGCATATCGCTTATACATATTGGTATAGCCCTTAGGATCTTTACTTGACTACCAGCGTTGTGATGGCAGTCACACTAGTGGGGGCTAGATAGTCTATAAGCACATCCTTATACAGGTCCCTAGTCGTAGGATTATCGATACTCCAGAGTAGACTAGTATATACGCTTCTCATCAGTAGCTATCGTTAGCTAGCAGTTCCTGGGTGGTATGAGTACAGGTTAGTCCGTTGACTTGACATTACTATTCGTCTCAAGTGTGTTCCCACTGCACTTAGATTACTACCCTACCATGGCTCAAAGGAGTCATGGAAACATGTAGTAGTTGGATGCAGTCCCGAAGCACTTGGAGGCAATAGTGGTTAGATAGGATTCGTCTCTCTCGATATTGGGGGTTGATATCACGCTGTGTTCGGAAAGCCATTACACAAAGTCCCTGGCAAGGGCAAGCAAGATTTACTGGTAGGTACTCCAGTAAGTTCTCAGGGTGTATTGGGCTCTACTCTGGCAGGACTTATTATGATATTAGGGGTCTGACGTTTACCATCCCTCTAGGCCTGATATGCGAGTATCTTAGACGGACAGAACGGACTGTACTGAGATTGTCACAGATAAGCTTAGTAGGCGTTCGGAGAGTTTGCTCATCGACCTTCTTATCGACAGATACCTGGGTAGCTGTTACATGCAGCTAGTACCACTGACGGACTTGTGGTTAAACCTACCGCCAGTATACCGTCGAGTCTTTAGAGTCACACACAGAGGGTTTCTCTGCTTCAGGCGAATCGATATAAAGGCCATATGGTTTTACGGCAGGGTTCCGATCACATACGTGTATTGGCTACACAGATGTCGTTCGGGTGGATAATACTAGTGGGCTTTGGTTTAAGCCGGATCCCAATATTATATTATTGGATTGTTATTATCTCATTGTATTCGTATTTTTCAGAATACGAATACGGTTATATATATACGGTGGGGGCATTCTTGTAATTTTACATGACATACTTCTAGAAGGGGACACCTCATTATTTGGTTTATCTATTTTTGAAAAATAGATTAATAAGGTAGAAATGGAGATTTTTGTGGCATGGGGTGAATCATGGCTCTTGGTATTGTTTATTTGTTTGGACGCACTATTGAAGTATGGTTGTAATTTTCTATGTGAAAATAATCCATGCTTCAATGAGTGAAGAGTATGAGCCATTCTTCACTTGCCAAAAACCTTAGTTCATTTGCTATTTTGCTTTCTCTTTCCATTTTCTCCTCCTTCTTCCTCAAAGACTCTAACCCTCATATGAGTTGTGAAACATAGAGTCTCATGAGATAAAATACTCCATTAGATACTCTACATCTTCTAGGCTATCTAGCTTAGCGAATTAGGTACCATAGTTACCTCGGTTTATAGGTTGGAGCTTGAGGTATAGACTCTCGGGTGGATCATCTTCAACACGAGGAGGTCGATGTTGCAAGCTCGATCCGGATCTTTGAGGAGCTAAAGAAGAGGAGGAGGAGGAGAAGACCCGAAGGACATGGTTCAAGGAGGTATAAATCTTAACCGAGTAGTTAGAACCTCCTAGTAGATAGCTAGTTAAGGTTTTCGTATTTATCCTGGAGTTCAAGCCAGTGTTGCGAAGCTTGTAAAAATTGATTTTTGTAAATTCCGCCTCCACGTGAACCCGCGGGGTCCACGGTATATACTTACAGCATCTACTTTCTTGGCAGTCGTCATAGGCCAACAGTTAGAGAGTGTAGAGAAGGCACTTGCAATTGCGGTCGTTATGGACCCTGCCTGGGCTAGCCTAGGACATCTTGTTAGCCTCTGTGAGTTGACGGATTTGCTTCTAGATAGAGAGATAGAAAGTCGCTCAAACACCGATTTATGCTTTAGTTCGGACACCCTTATGATTATAATGTTCGGCCTTTTTTAGGCTGGCATGTTGATTTGGCTCATTGGAGTTTCCGTGGTAAGGGCGCTGATGGAGATTGAAAAGAATATGATAGGCCCGAATTGGCTTGAATATCCCCTTCTGCATGTGATTTAGTGGATAATTCTTTCTGCCAGTGCTCTTGATTGTGTATGCAACGGGGGCCACATCAGAGCTGAGCTTGTTTTTTCGGAAATTTAATATACATTAGTTTAAAGTCATTTTGGACATAACTTGAGAAACTTTAGTTTAATGTCATTTCGGATGTGAAATTATGGAGTAGGTATGTGAAGCGGTTATTTGTTGGCATCCGAACACAAGGTAGACGTGAAAAACGGCGATCGGATCTGGGTCGTCATCCGTTACTTGTGACTAATAAGTATTCAAAGTGCCATCATTGTTGATTACTGTTGAGAGTTGATGATTTGAATGAAGGAGTATGGTTCCGTAAAGACCAAAATGTATGTCTTAGCTGAGTTCGCTTGATCTTTTGACTCGAGATATAGGAGCAGAGATAAAGGTCCCATCGGATGTGCTATAATCTGTAGAGTATTTTTCGTCACCCTGTTTAGATAAAAATGTGCTCTCTTGTCAAGCACTGTACAGATTCCCCCTACCTAGGTTAGGCTGGGGTCTTTTGATTGTGGGGATTGTTCATTGCCGGAAACAGAGATGGATCGGGACGTCGGGATGTCTGGCCTGAATTCTGGGGGCAGATATTATTTGAGTTTATCCGTCCACCTCTCTGAAGACGCCAAGTTGATTTATGGCGCCATGTATCGCAGGTTTGGACGGATGCAGCCGTTGTAGCGTGACTTCGTCAGATTCCTCCTCGTTTTGCGAGGGGTTTTTGATTGTGGGGACGCTCTTCCCTGCAGGCGCAAGCCCCGCAGTTAATTACGTTATCGCATCGCGATAACCACTTTCTCCTGCTCCGGAAGTTCACTTCATGTCGTTTGTGTTTTTGTTTGTTTAGCTTGCCCGTGGATTGTGTATGGAGACTAATTTATATCGTCGCCCATAGGGCGTGGATTAGTCCAAATCCGTATATTTTTAGATTTGGGTTTGGGTTGATTTAAGAATCGTTAATCTGGTTTGAGATTAAGATCAGCTTAAACATATGAGCATTAAGGCTCGATTATTTTAGTTTAAGGACATCACAGTCCATTATTGCCATATTTGAGGCGTAATGTTAGTTTAAGGATGTTTGGTCCTTTATCGCCGTATTTGGGGGTGCATATTAGTTTAGGGACATTTTGGTCCATTATTCATCTTGCGCGCACGTGTATTTGTTACATGACGAAGTGAACAATGGAGATATGGAATGTGCCAAATTTGGGCACGATCCGATTTGATGCATGCACGTCAATTTGGAAGTGCATCAGCGAAAGAAGTTGTTGGGTCATCGGGACCGCCACCTCTCTGAAGACGTCGAGGAATTACAATGACATGTATCAGATGTGTGGAGAGATGTACCCTTTTGAACCAAATCCCGTATTTGAGGGAAAAAGGGTTGTGGTGGACCTAAGAATCGTTAGTCATATTTGAGACTAAGATTGCCTTAGGAGATATGGGATGAATATTATTTTAGATATCATCAATGAGAGATCATCAGTCATGTTTGAGACTAAGATCAGTTTGGAAATCACGAGCATATGGGCTTGGTTGATTTACAAAAGATGTTTAATCTCAGGAAACTTAGCCAATTTGGGCTGAGATTGGGTTTCTATACCACCCAGCAGTGCTAAGCACTAAGATATACAACGCTCACATGTGTTTCACGTGAGGCGCTGGAATAGTGCTAACCACTAATCTTTTGTGACGCTCACGTGCATTTCATGTGAGGAGCTATAATAGTGCTAAGCACTAATTTTCTCTGGCCCTCACGTTTGTTTCACATGAGGCGCTATGTTTTTGGAGATTTAATCTCTGTTGATGTTTTTTAGAGAACTTAAATCTCTGCTGATGGTATTTTGACCATTAACGATCACCAAGATCACTATTTTGAGGATCTGGAATCAGATTCTTTAAGAAATAAGTTCTTGATTTGTGAGGAACTAAGTTCTTGGAGTATTATGGACTCTATCTTCTTTTCTTTTCAACTTTGTTCTTTCCTGAATCTTTAATTCTCAAAAACAAAATCTTCCCGATGAGAATTAAATTCTCAACTTGTGGGAGACATGTCTTGTGGATCTCAGATCCAGAGAAAAAACTAAGTTCTTTGAGAAGGGTTAAACCCTTACATATGTTAGGTAAAAGAGATATTTTGATCTCAATGTTTTCTTTACCTAGGGTTTTGAGAATGGAGACGATCTTCTTTATTGAGAATTAAATTCTCTGTTGTTTTGAGAGCTTTCTGTATTTTTACAGAATCTTATGGGATGGTCTCTTCCTTATTTGGAAAGAGGGATCATTGGTCGTTGGGACCCACCACCTCTCCAACGACGTGAGGGATTACAGCGCCATATATCGAAGGTGTGGAGGGATGTACCCTTTAAACCATGTCCCACTCATCAGGGGAAAGAACAGGATGTAGCTTAAACTCCTAACTGCTAAAAAAGGCTTCTTTGCGTTCGCGAACGTGCGTCGCACGTGTTGGGCGCACGTGTTGCTCACTTGGAGGGCGCACGTTGGTCGCACCATTGCGCACGTGGCCGGCTCACGTGCGTCGCACATGGCGTTTGCGCATATGTGCATCATGGGGGGCAGCTAAGGCCCCAACTTGGAGAACTAAGCTCCTATGGAGAACTAAGCTCCTTTGAGGATTGAATCCTCACACGGCGAGCGCACATGCGTTGCACGGCGGGTGCATATGCGTTGCACGTGGTGCGCACGTGGCGCGCAAGTGGCAAGCGCACGTGTTTTTCACGTGGCGCTGATGGCGCTTGCGTATATGTGCATTATTCGGGGCGGCTAAGTCCCTAACTTGGAGAACTAAGCTCCTTTTAGGATTGAATCCTCGCACGTGGTGCGCACGTGGTAGGTGCACATTCATTGCACGTGGTGCGTATATGGCGGACGCATGTGCGTTGCACGTAGCACACATGGCGCTTGCACATATACGCATTATAGGGGGCAGCTAAGACCCTCATATGGAGAACTAAGCTCATATGGAGAACTAAGCTCCTTTGTGGATTGAATCTTATTTTTTCTAAGAGGTATCCCCTCTTATTTATATGGAAGTAGTAGAGAAGGGATCTCTCTTTTTCCTGATGTGGGACTAAAAATGTATCCCCCATGTGGTAGAGCATTACTTAGAATATAGGTGCATAGCACATTTACTCATAACTTTTGATTCCGGAAGAGTTATGAGGCCCGTAAAATATCAAATCGAAGGATTTTTTGAGATGCTTTCGATGCAATCATAATTTACTTGATTATCATTCGGGAGTTTGGCAAAATACAGCCTAGAAAATACCGGTTTGCATTTTCTTAAGCGTATTACTGCTATTTGATACCTTAGGCTCTTTTGCACAGAAATTTTTGGCGGGAACAAATGCCCCCCACTACTTTGCCCATGTAGGTATGTACGTGGGTTAAGTAGTGCAAAGGTATTCATCTTCATAGAATTGATGGCTCATGAGACTGGTTTTGGTCCCTGTTGCCTAAGACTTTTTCATCTTCATGAGCTGTAAGGTTCTCAAGAAGGTTTTTCTCCCTATGGGTCATGAGAATCTCATAGGTGCGTATTCTCCCTAGAAATCATGAGGATTCCTAAGCATCTTTAACCTTCGTGAGTTGTAAAGATCTCACGCAAGTATTTTCTCTTTACGAGTCGAGGGGACCCGCAAGTGGCTTCTTCACTTTATTGACGAATGTGGCCCGTGGATAGCGTGCAAGAGTCAGTTTAGATCTTTTTGTAGGGCAAAGATGTCTTAGGAAACAGCTTTAGATCTATCACCTAAGGCTTTTCAACTTTATGAGCCGTGAGGCTCTCATAAAGACTTTTCTCCTTACAGGTCGAGAGGATCTCGTAGGTGTCATTTCTCTTTAAAAGTCATGAGGACTCCTAAGTGTGTTTTCTCTTAAGAGTCGTAAGGATCTCAAAAGAGAATTATTCCCTTACGAGTCGAAAGGACTCGTAAGTGGTTTCTCCTTCTCGTCAGTATGCGACTTTGGAGAATGTGGCCCGTGGATAGTGTACAAGAGTCAATTTGGACCTACTTGTAGGGCCACAGTGCTTAGGAAACAGGTTGATATTCCCGTCGCTTAAGACTTTTCACCTTCATGAGCCGTGAGGGTTTCATAAAGATGTTTTTCATTACGAGTCGAGATGTGTCGAGAAGATCTCGCAGGTGTATCCTAACGTGAAATATAGATAACCCTTATTCTTTACGACAAGGGTCCGTTAGGTTTGTTGTACTAGGATTTTATTCCGTGGTACCGTCATATTGACTGATGTATTCCTCGATATGCGGTCTTTAAGCTTCTGTTCGAGTAGCCCTGCCACTGTCGTGTTTCTGATTCCTTCGGGGTCTGGACAAGACGTCTTCAAGTAAACTCCTTAGGTCATATTACCGTTGGAAGAGCAAACGTTAGGAATTTTCCATGACGCTTTTTACTTAAGGTTAGGCTCAATTTGGAGCCTCGATGAGTCATAACCACTCCGCTCTGGTGTGGGATGATCTCCGATAGTCTTTTAGGCTTTATATGAGTTGCTGTCGAGACCCGAAGCTGGGAATATGCCGTCATTTCATTTTTATTTTGACGACGTCGTGCCGTTTCTTTGCTGAAGTAGGGTAGACATCTATAGAACCTCTATGCTGTATGTATTGCAATTGAAGTTCGGAGCTCGGAATATGCCATTGCTCCAATTTCATTTGATAGTTGCGTCTGCATCCTGCTGAAATAAGAGTGAATGCTGTGATAGTCTCTTGGTTGTATATGAACTGTCAAGACTTGGAGCTAGGATTTTGCCATGACTCCATTTATATTTGACCCTTGGGTCTTTGATGACGTTGCATTTACAATCTGCTGGCATGAGAAGCACGTCGAGTTGGAGTTAGGATTTTGCTGTCACTCCTTTTTGATTTGGCTCCTTAGAGCCTTTATTGACGTCGCATCTGCACCGAGAAAGAACGTCGAGCTGGAGCTGGGATTTTTCCATTACTCTTTTTTTGTTTGACCCTTGGGTCTTTGATGACGTTGCGTCTACATCTTGCTGGCATGAGAAGCACGTCGAGCTGGAGATAGGATTTTGCTATCACTCTACTTTTGTTTGTTGACGTTGCGTCTGCACCGAGAAAGAATGTCGAGTTGGAGCTGGGATTTTGCCATTACTCCTTTTTGATTTGGCTCCTTACAGCTTTACTGACGTCACATCTGCACCCTGTTAGGATGAGAAGAGTACTGAGCTGATCTTTATGCTGTAGATATTGCCATCAAGATCTGCCTTTCCTTTTGACGGAGCCTGGTGGGAAAATATGGTTCACTTTCTTTCATTTATGACCATGGATCGTATACAAGAGTCAATATGGACATACTTGCAGGGCAGAGGAATTTTTTTATTACCGCGATGCTCTATCTTTTTAGCTTTTCATATCGCAAAAGTCGCGATTGCCCAATCATTTCGGCTATTTTTCGCGGTGCCCAATCATCTCGGGTATATATTTTTTATCTTTTTACTCGCTGCTTTTCATTGTGAGTTACCCAAACATTTTGGCTGTTTTGAGATGCATATTTTTTGCTCACTGATTTTTATTGCGAGTTGCCCCATCATTTCGGCTATTTCATATTCATTTTTTTCTACTCGCTGTTGTTTCTATTGCGAGTTTGGAATCTGATACCAATCTTGGCATCAGCATCGCTACGACTGGAATATTGCTAGGAGTGAATCATCATCTACCGTGAAAGGACTTAGAGTTTGACACTGAAAGTCTACCCTAGCACCAACAAGGGGTCCAAGTGGCTTCAAGCATGCCAAATCCAAATTTTTATGGCGCTAAGCTAGACTTAACAAGATCATTAGCAAGGTGATTAGGGTTTAGTTTTGATATCTGGTAAACTATGAGAAATGAAAGATGGCTATACCCTCGTAGATCGAGTCCTTCACTTCACATGCTCCATGTAGTAGTCCCGCGACTCCACTAGGCTCTACTTGAGGCTTTGGATGAGCTTCTTTGATGACCTTCATGCCGAAGATGATCCATGCGAAGTCCCTCCAACTTAAGCTACCTTTACACTAAACTCTTTAACGTAGTAAACACGCTACACTCGATCGCTAGTTAAGTGTAGGACGATGAAGTAGGAAATGTTAAAGCTCACATGTTTGTGTTCAAGCTTCATGATTCACATCTCATGTGAGGGTTGAAGCTAGAACCATAGTGGCATGAAGAAGAGGAAGAAGATGAGAGCAAGAGAGCAAGCCATCTCAAAATGACTAAGTGTTGAGAATGAACTAGTGAGAATGGCAACTCTTGACCCCTCACTCATTCAAGTATGGAATTTTGCAATATAAAATTGCAACCATGCTTGAATAGTGAGTCAAGATGAATAAACAAATATAAAGCCCATGCTTGCAACCATGCTCTCATTTTCCACCTCATTTCTATTTTTTCCCTCAAAAATAAAAATAATGCCATGCCATGCTACACACACACACATATCATATATATATCATATATATTAATATACATAAGAAAATATTTAGTGAGCTAATGATATTAGTAAGATATAATTATATCACATATAATATATATCGCATTATTAAATCAACACTTGATTTAATAATCTGGTTATATCACATATGACCGATTAATATCATTTATCTGTATATCACATTATCAAATCAACACTTGATTTGACAATCTGGTTATATCACATACAACCTTACCGATAACGGATAACTGCCAGATTACAATACGGTATCACATACACGTATTTAATCAGGCCCACACATATATCACATATGTGTCCTACTTCGTTTGGCTTGAACCAGGGAACTTCTATGTGGGACTATAAAAACTCGTCAATATGCCAGCAATAGGTGATGATCACATCAGTCACCCACAAGCCGTCAGCGGTACTAGCTGGACGTAACGGCTACCCGGGTATTGAGCGATATGAAGATCAACAAGCAAGCTTGTCCATAGTCTCTATGAAGCCTATCAGTAACACTACCGTACAGTCCGGTCTCTTCGTCTGATATGTCGCATATCATGTCTAGGGGCGGTAAACGTCAGTCCCTAGTAACGTGATAAGTCATGCCGATGTCTGGCCTATAACGGTTCGAGAAACTACTGATAACACTTATCAGTAAATCTCGGCAGCAGCCCTGGTCAGGGACTTCTAGTTATAGCCAATCGAGCATAGCGCAACATCAACCCCAATACCGGGAGAGACGAAACCTCTCCCATCGCTCATTGTCTCTATGAGACTCGGGACTGTACCCAAAATCCATCTGTTTGCACGTCTCCTTTGAGCGTGGTAGGGAGGAAATCAAAGCACAGTGGGAGCCGCACAGGACTCTATGACGATCTCGGGTCTACAGACTAATCTGTACCAGTGTCACCAGAGAACTGCTATCTGACGATAGGTATATTACCACATAGGAGTCCTCGGCGAGTCCTGTTCGGTGTACCCATTCTCCAATGAGCACCTGTGTACAATCTTTGATGTCACACATCAATGGTTGTGGGATCAACTATCGCCCTCTAAGAGACAAGAAACGTACACACTAGTCTACTCTGGAATATCGATGCCCTATTCTCGATATTCCCACGACTAGGAACTGATTAAAGGATGTACTTTTGGACCACCCTGGCCCCACTAGTATTATCTCATCATAATCCTGGTAGTCAAGTACATATCCTAAGGGCTTTATCAACATGTAAGAGACAGACAGTATAAATACCGGTCTACATGTTAAGATAAAGGTAACCTGATAGCATACTATCATGTTGTGCAAGAAAGTTAAGATAAAGGTAACCTGATAGCATACTATCATGTTGAGCAAGAAAGTCCTCAATATATATGTCCAAGCATCCACTATTTCATCAATAATGGCCTCTAGGGCATACATATTCCTAACAATCTCCCACTTGCACTAAGGCCAGTTGTTGTAGTATCTCATACCCAACGTTCCAAAAGTCTCTCGAATAGCATCTGGGGGATGGCCTCGGTGAGTGGATCCGCTGTGTTATCCTCTGTGTCATATCTCCTAACCTCGATCTTCCGGAGATCAACTATCTCTCTGATCAGGTGATACTGTCTAAGAATATGTCTGGATCACTGACGGGACCGGGGTTCCTAGGCCAAAGCCATAGTTCTATTGTCATCGCAATACATAGTATTGGATACCCAGTGGTAGGAATCTAGTTCATCTCATGAACTCTATTCATCCAGACAACCTCTTTGGCAGTATCGTTGGTAGAGATGTAATTATCCTCTATCAAAGAGTCTGCTACGGTATACAGCTTGGAACCCTTCCAACATACCGTCCCTCCACTGAGTGTGAAGACAAAACCCAAGACTAACTTTCAGTCATCCTTATCACTCTGGAAGCTCGAATTGGTAAAGGACTACATCTGGAGTTCACCGTTACCATACACCAAGAACATCTCTTTAGTCCTTCTCAAGCGCTTAAGAATGTTTTTCAGTTGTCCAGTAGTTTTCACAAAGATCTTTTCGATACTTATTCACTACACCTAGTGAGTAAGCTACATCTGGTCTGGTACATAACATCGCATACATGATAGACCCATCTGCCAAAACATAGGGTATCCCTTGTATGTGAGCCCTCTCCAAATCGGTCTCGAGAGACATCTCTTTGGAGAGAGTGATTCCTGAACAAGCGGGCACATTACCACGCTTAGAATCATCCATATTAAACCCCTTTAGTATGGTGTCTATGTACCTGGACTGGAATAATCCCAAATCCATTTAGATCTATGTCTATAGATCTATATCCCCAGGATGTAGGAGACATCGGTTAGATCTTTCATGGAGAACCTGTGTGATAAGAGGTGCTTGACCGAGTGTAGCATATGAACACCCTTTCCTATCAAGAGTATGTCATCCGCGTATAATACGAAGAAGACAACCATACTCTCTACAACCTTCTTATTTATACATGGTTCATCTACTTTTTTGATAAAGTTAAACTCTTTGATAGCTTCATTAAAACAGATGTCCTATCTCCGCGATGCCTGCTTTAACCCGTAGATGGATTTAAGCAGCTTGCACATGCTTCCACTGCTCCCACTATCTATGAAGCCCTTTGGCAATGTCATATACACACTCTCTTCTAAATCACCATTTAGAAAAACGGTTTTGACGTGCAGTTTGCCAGATTTCGTAGTCATGTTATGCAGCAATGGCAAGTAGGATCCTGATGGACTTAAGCATAGCAACAAGTCTAGCTTTGAAAGTCTCAACTTTTCCATCTACACCAAATTATATTTCTTAAAGATCCTCTTACTCCCGATGGGTTTTACCCCTTCAGGAGCAACATCCAAAGTCAATACTTTGTTGGTGTACATGGATTTCATCTCAGGTCGCATAGCATCCAGCCATTTCATATAGTCTCCACTTGTGATGGCCTGCTCGAAACTAGTTGGGTCATCATCTACATGATGCAATCCTCGCTCCCACCGTCTACGAGAAAACCGTAGTATCTCTCAGGTGGATGAAGAACCCAACTAGATCTGCAGAGTGGCTGCGGTTCGTCGGGGACTATTGAATCCTCCAGTTCCAACAAATCGTCAGTTATAGTTTGTGTTTGCTGGAACTACTTCCAGTTCTACCTCATCGCCACTAATTTCTTCCACAAGAAATTCCTTTTCTAAAAAGGTGGCATGTCGAGAAACAAAACATCTTTTGTTCCAAGGTATGGTAGAAGATATATCCTCGCGAATGGTTGGGATATCCTACAAATTTGCGCAGAACTGACCTTGCCTCGAGCTTGTCCGGATTTTGCTTTTCAACATAGGTCGGACAACCCATATCTTAACTCGTTTAATAGACGGTATCCTCCCATTCCATATCTCATATGGAGTGGTAGGCAACGGATTTGATCGGAACTCTATTAAATTGGTATGCATCTTCTTAAGTGCATGTCCCTGAAAGGAAATAGGCAACTCAGCAGTACTCATCATGGAGCGCACCATATCTCATAGGGTGCGATTCCTCTATCCCGATATACCGTTGTGCTTTGGTGCATACAGAGGAGTAAACTGAGAGAGAATCTCATTCTCATTTAAATAGTCTCGGAATTCCGTGCTCCAGTATTCAACTCCCCGATCATATCGAAGGATTTGAATACCTTTATCCATCCGGTTCTCAACTTCGTACTTATATTCCTTGAAATTCTCAAAAGATTCAAATTTGGTGTTTCAACAAGAACACATGTCTGTATCTTGAGAGAACATCGGTGAATGTAATAAAGTACGCGGAACCATTCCTGGCATGTGTAGATATAGGACTACATACATCACCATGTATCTGTCCAAGAGTTCAGTAGCTCTGTTTCCGCCAAAATTTCCGGCCAAGAGCTATTTGTTCCCTTATAACCCTTATAAGAAAAGGGAGAGAAGAAAGAGGAAGAAAATTCATGGTTGGATATCACGTGTTAAACACGTGAGCGCTTATATGCAAAGCATATAAGCGCTGAAAGAAAATAACTAAGGGCCAAACAGGCTTCACGTGTAAAACACGTAAGCGCTCATATGAAAAGCATATGAGCGCTGAACATAAACATGCTAAAACCCACAACAGGGGTCATGTGTTAAACACGTGAGTTCTCTTGCCTCTCACATGCAAAGCATGTTAACGCCCCAATTTAAAATGCTCCTATTAAATTCTAGAATTAAATTCTATTTGGGAAATATTTTCCTGATCTTCCTCAAACTAGAAAGATCTTCTCTGTTAAACAGAGGACCCTTGGATCAAAGATCCAGCGGTGATCATATGATAGAATAAAATTCTATCATAGGAAAATATTTTCCTAATCTTGTTAAACTAACAAGATGTTCATTTAACAGAATTAAATTCAACATTGCTAATCTTGTTAAACTAACAAGATATTCACACGACAAGAATAAAATTCTATGTTAACAAGATATCTATATTAAGAAAAAATATTTTTGATCTTGCTAAACTAAAAAGATATGATAGAATAAAATTCTAATCTTGTTAAAACTAACAAAATATTTATAATCTTGTTAAACAAATAAGAAATCTTTTCTGTTAAACAGAGAGCCTTTGGATTAAAAATCCAACGGTGAATAAAATTCATCGATTGATCTAAAAGATCATGAAATCAATCAAGATCTCTCGATGAGAGATTTTCTCAACAAATTTATTCTTTCCCTTCTCCTTTAAATAGGAGCAAGGAGGTTAAATAAAAAGAGGAGGAGACCATCCCATAAGCTTCTAAAAAAAATATACAGAAGCCTCCCAAAAGCTCTCACAAAACAGAAGAGAATTTAATTCTCAAACCAAGAGTTTAACTCTTCTCAAAGAACTTAGTTTTTCCTATGGTTGAGGTCTGCAGAAGCAGATCTTCCCAAAAGTTGAGAATTTAATTCTTATTGGGAAGATTCTGTTATGCAGATTCAAAACTTAGGGGAAAGAGTTAAGTCCAAAGAATTTAATTCTTCCAAAAAGTATATAGGAATTTAATTCCTCTGATATAACTAGGGTTTAACCCTGTAAGAGAATTTAATTCTTATAAAGAAAAGGGCCTGAAATTCTCAAAGTTCATATCAAAATCTCCATACATATAAAAAAATAGACCGGTGATTCATTAGAGTTCAACGCTATATAACAAAGGCTCACGTGTTCCCACGTAAGCGCATCTGAGGAACAAAAGGGACAACTGACATCGAGTCACGTGATCCCATGTGACCCCCTAATGGTACTTAGCACTTATGAAAGAAAAAGGGGAATAAATCAAAGACAGTTCCCATTTTGGGGCGCCTCATGTGATCCCATGTGACCCCCTATAATGCTTAGAACTTATAAAAGAGAGAAGGAATAAACCCCAAGAAGCTGTGCTCAATCCTCAGGCACCTAACGTACCACACATGAGTGCTTCAAATTTCAGTATTTAACACTGCTCTAGAGCCTCACGTGGGAGCACGCGAGCGCCGAGAAAATTTTAGTGTTTAACACTATGATAGGCCAACATTAACCTAAACTAGACAAGTCTCCCGAGGCCAAAACTTTTTGATCACAAATTAACCGAGCCTTCCTATACTCAGGCCTCCCCAAATTGATCTCAGTTCCAAAGATGACTAATGATCCCCTAACAGATGTTATCTAAAATGGTGTTCATTCCACCATGATCTCTCCCTTCAATCCGGAGTTTGGTTCAAGGGTACATCTCTCCATATCTCTGATACATGTCGTTGTAATTCTTCAACGTTTTCAGAGTGGTGGAGGGTCTCGACAGCCAACAACTCTTGGGTGCACTCCCAAACCCATGAGCATATCCCAATGGACCGCAATGTCCTTAAACTAGTAGTGGACCGTAACGTCCTTAAACTAAACCCTCACCCCAAAAATGGTGATTTACGGACCGTAACGTCCCTAAACTAAAACGATAGAGCCCAAATGCTTTTTTGTTGGATAAAAAATGATCCCTAACCCCTGTTAAGTAGATCTTAGTCCAAAATCGGACTAACGTATCCTTAACAAACATTTAAGTTGATCTTAATCTCAAACAAGGTTAACGATCCTTAAATCAAACCAAATCCAAATCTAAAAATATACGGATTTGGACTAATCCACGCTCTACGTGCGGTAACATAAATTAGTCTCCGTATACAATCCACGGGCAACCAAAAATAAAAAAAACACACACGACACGAAGTGACCTTCTAGAGCAGGAGAAAGTGGTTACTGCGATATGGTAACGTAATTAACTGCAAGGGCTTGCGCCTGCAGGGAAGAGCGTTCCCATAATCAAAAACTCCTCACAACGAGGGAGAATCTGAAGAAATCTGCTACAACGGCCGCATCCGTCCAGACCTCCGATACACGATGTCATAAATCAACTTGGCGTCTTTGGAGAGGTGGACGGATAAACCCAAATAGCATCTGTCCCCAAATTCAGGCAAGACGTTTGTCTTCCCGGTTTTCGGCGGTGAACAGATTCTGGCACGTCTGGTGGGACCTTTTCCTCTTTCCACTCCACACTTCGTATGTTGTGTTTGCGAACGAATCGCGGTTTAATATGGTTGCCCCTGGATTCGAGGTACTAAGATTTGGTGTCTTGCTCCATGCAGAAAAGGAGATATCGATGGCCTCCAGCTGTGCTAACTGCAACAGCAACTCCCACTCTGTCCCCGCCTGAGGAGTGATTTACGGGCCCCAAGCGGCCTCCATCTTTACAATGCCAGTGGAGCAGGTGACTCAGGCCACCGCTGGATTGTTCTTCGGGACCATGCTCCCGCCAATGAGCTTCAATGCTTTAATACCATCGTAGGAGGCTCCGAAGAAGTCGGGCTTCGATCGGCTTGCAATCTTCATGGCCCCTCTCAACAGGTCGTCCAATTCTAACGCCTCAGTCTTTAACAGGCTGAACCACAGCTCGAGTGGGCCCGCCAAGAGGCTCGCGATACCTGAAGGGGTTATCCCGAAGCGGATAGCCATTCCTGTTCTGATGAACGAAGTCGTTAAAGGGGCTGGCAGGGGAAGTATTTTTAACGACCTCGCCTGCAGCAGGGGTTGGAACGACCAGTCTTGCGAAAACCGATTCTCTAGCAGAAAGTCTTCCTTCGACAGATTGACCGTTCCCTCTCAGCGGACGTCAGTCTTCGACAGGCTGATACCGACATTAGCCTCTCATCAAAGCAAGGGGCATGACGAGATCGCTTCCACAAAAGAGGTGGTCCCGTCTGCACGACATGCTCGACGTCGCCACTAGCGCCAAGTGAGCAAAGCTGGGGGCAACTCTCCCTCCGGACTTACTCCACCAGCTCCAATGGTGGAAATTGACGCTGCTGTTTCAAATGGGAACAACTTTGAACCGCTAAGGAGAGTGCGAAAGAACTCTCCGACCGCTGTACTGAAGAAGTCTCCGCCACCTGTTGAAAGCATGACACAGGTGAAGCCGGAACAGCCTCCTCAGCGGTTGTCCTCCAAGATCCACAGAGTCTGGCGGAAAGTCCAAGACTCTGCAATTGACAAAGACCACTTTCGCCGACTGAAGAAAATGAAGGCTCGGCAAGGGTTGGACTATCCTGCCGTCATGCCACGGAAAGTATCGTCTGCACAGGTGCTCGCTGCAACGGCTCCTTCAGCTTCGGCCTCTCACAAAAAGAGAAGGCCAGAGAATCAACTACTACCGGCGGCAAATATCAAAGGCAGTGGACCCAAACACCCCAAGTCTGGGGGCATGGTAGTGCACACGGTGTACATAGCTTCCAACAAAGAGGAAAGCCATACTTCCGCGGGTCATCGACCATTTACACGGTCTGTGACAAAGGCTCAGGAGCAACAACAAAAGCACCAGGAGATGCTAACAAAGATGGCCGCACTCACGGGGCAGAAAGAAAGCCCGGAAGTATCGTTCGAATAGCGCCAAGATCAGGAGACCGATACAGAGTTCCTGCATAGGGTACTAGAAAGAAAGGATAAAGAATCTGCGGAGAAGCCGCTAACATGAAGAAGATGGCGCTCCTGTTCCAATATATGGTCGGGATGATGATCCAGCCGGAACCCCCAGCCGAAGACCCTCCAATAATCGTTGAAGACGACAGAGGGGAGACGTCAAACTCTCTTCCGGCTCTATCAGCAGCCAGAGAAGAGACAAATACGAGCTAACATGAAGCTGCCCTTGACGACTATGTAGCTCAACAAATACGAGCTCATCAGGAAAGTGAAGCGGCTGGCCAAGTCGTTAGGACTGGGTGACCTTATCCAGGCTGGTACGATCAAATTAAGTACCCGCCAGGATATACGATCCCCAAATTCTATGTGTATAAGGAGACGGGCAATCCACACCAACACGTTGCTCAATTCAGAGCTTTGTGCGGTAATACCGGAGGCGACGACAAGCTGCTGCTTCGCCAATTCGTCGGCAGCTTGGCGGAGACAACATTTGAATGGTACTCTGAGCTCCCAAATGATTCTATCAAAACATTCATGCAGATGGAATTATTATTCACACAGCAGTTCGCGAGTGCAAGCGAGCGTACCACGATCACGGCATTAATCAATGCCAGAGTGAAGCAAGGAGAGACGTGGGTTCAATACGCAATTCGACGGCGTAACCTTTGATCAAAATGCGAACAACGCATAGAAGAAGCTCTCGCCGTGGGCATGTTCGTGGAAACCCTTGATCCCCAGGCAAATATATCCCAGTTTATGATGTTCTTCAAGCCGACCACCTTTCAGGCCTTGATTGACAAACTGGCCCAAATGGACCACATGGGCTATAGGCCGTCCTCTTCAAAGACAGATCTTCGGAATGAAAAGGGAAAAGGGAAAGCGACCTTCATCACTAACGTTCAACAACAACCGAGTGACCCAAAACTGGTGGCTCGCCAAAACAGCAAACCAAGATCCCTCGAAGAAAAGTTGAGACGTCCTTACTCGTTCCCCAGGATAAAACAAGGAGACTATTTGAACTGGCGGTGCACAACAGGCTCATCACTCTGTCGGATCCGAGATGCCTACTGCAACCTGGCGACATCGACAATCCCAATTACTTCCCCTACCACCGAATAGTGGGCCACCTAATCGAAGATTGCTACGTCTTCAAAAACTGGGTTGAAGACCAGTACCAAGAGGGCAAGTTCGCGCTGTCCGAAAACTAGAAGGTAAACTCGCCAAAGCAGCACGCTCCTAAAAAGGTGGATACGCCGGGGGAATTATGCTCATTTATGGAAGAAGCTCCGTGGGATGTTGTCCTCTCGGCTAAAACTAAAAGAATGCTGAAGGATCTTCAAGCGTGTCCGGCCATCAAATGGAAAAGCCCGTTGGAGCCCGAGATTATTGACGGGATGCTGAAACCGCGCCCGACGCCGAAAGTTGGTAACAATAGGCAACACCTTCAAGCCAAGCTTTCGGAGTCTTCAAAGAAAAAGAAGAGGACTAAGAAGCCCGTGCAGCTTGATGACAATCGCACAGGTCTGCAAAAATATATCGACGCACTGGAGGAATACAACCAAAAGGCACGGACCCCGGTCACATTGGAAGAGTTCCTCAAGCATATTCTTGAGAATAGAGACAGTGACATTGATGAAAGAGACAGCTCGTCAGAAGAACCCGAGGATTACGGGGCGAGTTGCCACATGATCTTTCACTCGTCGGTAAATGGCAAAGAATCTCCTGACATAGTGAAACCGGGGGCAGAACCAGAGCCAAAATCCCTGGAACCGTCAGACGACTTGATCAACAGGTTGCTGAGTGAAGCTATTCAAAAGAGCAAAGCTGATCGAGAACGTGAAGCGGCCATATACGAAAAGGCCAAGCGTCGGTTTCAGGCTGAAGAAGCTCCGATAATGAGAAGTCATAAAGTACCTCAATCGGATCGAAGCACCCCTGCCACAAGCAAGAGCAGAATCAAGATAAGGAAGCAGTTCGCCAAAGCTCTGTCAGTGGGAATGAAGCTGCCACCTTTCAAAGAAAATACTTCCCGGAGTATGTGCCCCGACGAAGCGGATGTACATATGAACTTCTGTTTGTACCATCGGAGGGTTACACACCCTACCGAAGAGCGCAATGCTTTCAAGAAGTGGTGGCAGGGATACGTTGCCCACCGACACCACTTCAAGCGGATGAAGCGCAAAGCTCGTCGGGAACAAAGAAGCACGACAGATGAGCGTAAAGGAACAGACGATAACTGTCATATGGTTAATGCCATTTTGACAAAAGGAAAATCTTGAGTTCTTACCTTCGGGAGTGACTCTAACGAAGAAATAGCCCTTGACCCTCTCTTCAAAGATCCACCTCCGGAAAAGAAGAAGAGACGAAGAACTATGAGAACATCCAGCTGCATAACCGTACGTTGCTTGAAAGGAACCTCGGACCTACAAACAAAGGTTCGAGCAAAAGAGACAAGGGGAAAGAAAAAGTCCCTGAGGAGATTGCCCTCGATGATTGAGTCGTCGAAGAGCTCACAGCCAAGGACCTGCCTAAGAAGAACAATGTGGATTACAATGTCCTGGAGCACCCGAGGAAGATACTCTCGCAATTGAGCATTTTGGATGCCCTTCTCCTGTCTAAAGAGGCACGAGATTCACTGATCAAGGCATTACAAGAGCCCGATCAGGTCCAAGCGTTCTTTGCAGAAGAAAAGATGAAAGACGAGCTGGAAGAAGTTCACACAGCTGATATCACATTCGGCAATGAAGGTCTCCTCCTCAGAACGTGTGAGCACAACCGTCCCCTGTATGTCACTGGGTATTGCCACGACATCAAGATAGGAAAGATCCTGGTTGACAACGGGTCCTCCTTCAACCTTCTTAATGTGAGAGTGTTGAAAGAGATTTGCATGGACGTTCAACACTTGGCGCGGGACAAAATTACTATCTCCGGGTTCGACTCGCAGTCATCATAGATGCTTGGATCCGTAATATTGACATTACGCTTCGGGATGCTCGTCACTGACATCAAGTTCCACGTCATCGACGCTAAGACTTGCTACAATGCTTTGCTCGGTAGGCCTTGGTTACATGAATAGAACATCATCCCTTCTACACAACATCAGTATTGAAGTACTTCAAAGACGGCCTCGAGTACACAGTTACAGGGGAGCTAAACCCTTTATCCGTAAATGAAGTCCACAAGTATGAAGACGCTAAGTACTTTCTACCAGACTTCGAAGACACGGAAAGATGTCATAAATCAGAGAATAAACAAAAATCCGTCGCCACCATCCCGATCTTTGGGAGCGATATCGAGGAGGATGAAGAGATAGTCTTCTTGGGGCAACCCCAAGGCAGCAGGCCCAGACCATTTACTCCTATTTTGGTCTTTGGCAGCGACTCTAAAGATGAAGTCAACACAGTATTCTCTGTTCGTCCATCAATGCGAACCTTCACTGGAGCTGATCAGAGTTTACAAATTACTATGGTTCTGCAGCGGCATTATAAAGAACTCGATGCGCTTGGTACATACAGCGTGCAAGAGCTGCAGACCTTCTACATCCCTCCTAGGCGGAAAAATGAAAAGTTAATCCTCTTCTACCAGTTGTAACGTTTTGAAAATCGTTTCGGTGAAATTTCGAAAAATCGGTATAATAAGGGGGTTTTCTGTAAAAAGTCAAAATACAAATATCTTATTATAAAAATTAAATATATATATTCTAGCTATGTAATTGCTAGTATTTGGTGTTTATTGAGCCACTGGTGAAATTTCAAATTTTCTGAAAAAAAATTATTTTATTATTATTTTAAGCCGTCACTAATACATTTAATTAGGGAAAATTACAAATTGGAATGAGTTGAAACAAATTTTGTGCAACATAAAACATTAAATAAAATTTTATCATGTAGTTTTTGAAACGAAATCGTTTGCCAAAACGGTTTAGAAAATATCGAAGAAAAAGGCTTTTTTCGGTGAAATTAGTGTTAATGGGAATTGGGGTTTAGCATTTATCTTTTTCCTAACCCACACACCCACACCTCACCCTCTCTCCCCCCTCCCTATATGGCCGGCCCCACCTTGACAGCCCTCCCTCTCCCTCTCTCTCCAATCACCTCACTTTCTTAAGAAAAGAAAAGAAAATGATAAAAGAAAAATGGCGGACTTTGACTTTCCCTCACTTTCTCCACCTCACTCTCTCTCCTCCTCACCCATCCCCTCCAAATTCTGAACGAGATTGGCCTTCCCCCTCAACAACAACAGCCCTCCCCAAATTCCCTCCTTTTTCCTTCAAAAAAATCAACAAAAATCACACATAAAGCCCACAAAATCAAAATCTAAATCCTACCCATTTTTACTTGACCATTCTAGCATGGATTTAGGGATCAAAATGGCATTTTGGGAGGCTAGATCTTGAGCTTGATCTCATCATGGGAGGTATAATCTCATGCTTTTGTTAAAATTTGTTATCTAGTTGCTTTAATCTATGTTAACTAAGTGCTTAATTAGGTTTTTGATGAGTTTAATTGCATGATTAAAGATTTCAAGTTAGGGTTTTGTTGTGGAAATGGGTTGTGATAAATTGTGCATGGTTTTGTGATGTGGATTAATATCTTAAGTTTTATAGAAAGCTAATTTAGTTGTTAATTCCAAACCATTACTTGTAAAATGCCCTAATTAAGTTATTTTGCTAACTAGAGTTTTGGAAAATTATTAAATGCTTTAGATTAAATTATAATTATGGTTTCATGTCATTATAGATAATATATTGAGTGGTTTAATGCCTTTAGTTCATGAAAATCCTAGCTAAATTGTTGTTTGTGCATTTTTGCTATAAATTGTTAAAAATTGGGTATTTTGTAAACTAGAATTTTGGGGTTAATGGAATTTAATGAGATTAAATTGTGGAAATTGTTTTTATGACTTATTTAAGATATTTAGTGAATATTGTGGCCGCTAGAT
The DNA here is from genome assembly GCA_030015575.1 of Agapanthus africanus. Taxonomy (NCBI): domain Eukaryota; kingdom Viridiplantae; phylum Streptophyta; class Magnoliopsida; order Asparagales; family Amaryllidaceae; genus Agapanthus; species Agapanthus africanus. The sequence goes on from CM057337.1 coordinate 719,378,090, forward strand.
TCGTTCATACATCGAGTTTTGTACTAAAACGGTGATTTGTGCTTGCTAGATTTTCGGAAAAATGACTTTTTAAGTGAAATTGGGGTTTTTGTGAGTTTTAACCTATTTTATATTAAAATTAGTGTTCGTGAATGTGAAAATGAGTGTATTTGGGTTTTTTCTCGATGGTCTGGCGTTTGTACACCGACGTCGAGAGTTTTTGGGTTGATTTGTGAAAGCAACCATAGGTTTTGACCTATGTGGGATTCGTGTGTCGTTTTGGTCATGAGTCGGATTTTAATACGATACGATGCGTTGTGATATGTAGGTACCCCCATGTGGACTTCGAGACGACAAGCAAGCGCGTGGCGACGTCGGCACCGGCGAGCGAGGACCGGGTGAGTAGATTTATATCTACGGGGAGAAGTCGGGTGGATGGCGTATAGCACCCCCGCAGTCCGTAGTGTAGCTCATATATATATGTTTATATAGGTGTTTTATGATACGAGAATGTTCATTCATGTTATGTTTATGTGTTCATGGAGTACCTTTGGGTTAGTTGCGAAACCCTAGAGTAGTTGTTATACCCACATACGCACACACAGACTTGCATACTTTACTTTCTTGTGGGCAGATTGGGATGTGTATATGTGTATATATGCGTGGGTATGGGACTATGCATATGTACATTCATATACGCATGCATGGATAATGAGGATGGTACTTGGGATTTAAGATGAGTCGATGAGATTTGATTTGAGGCCGTGAGATCGGTGATATAACAGGGTTCGTATTTGAGATACGACATGACGTTGTAACGGGTCCTTGACGTAGTGTTTCACACACGTGCATGCATACTTAGGCGGTATCAGTATTGTACTTGACGTAGATCAGTACCCCGATCATGATATTTGATAAAGAGGATACCAGGTGAATAGTATGATGAATGTGATATTGACCCGTACCCAGATTTGGGGATGCCTTACGAAGGATTTACGTACGAGCTATATTTTGATGATTGATCCGCACTCTTGACGTGGGATGTCTGGTTATAGATATGGTATCGGATATGATATTATTGTGGCGGGATCACCGACTAATATATATACAGGTATGTATATGTATCGACTCAGATGTTAGGCGGTTTCCTTACCTGTAGTATAGCTTGTAGCATAGCCCTTTAGTTTAGTTAGTTGTTAGATTAGATTCAGTTCCTACCTATTTCAAAGCTTACGAATCGTGCGTATCTTAAAAGACAAGTCAAGGGATTCTACGGATATTTCAAAAAACGTATCTTTTCTTAAAAACACCGTAGCCCCTATTTTCAAAACCCCACGATTCGTGTTATTTCAAAAGGCACCATTGTAGGACTTATATTAGGTTAATGCAGATTAGTTATCGCCGCGTCTAGTATTCAGCTCCCGCTCATTATTGTTGTTCGCTCCGCATCACATGCTTATATTATGCTTCATATTCTACTGTTGATATCTTGTGGTTAGGACACCAGCACCATTACCGATGATGCGTATGTACCACGTACATTTACTTGCCGGCTCACACACATCTTCATCGGTAATTGCCATGTCACGTACACCTTAGAAAATATTATTGCTTGACATAGCCTGTTAGCTAATAGTTTAGACATGATATTAGTGTACTTGCCTTATATGTTAGTTTAGACATTGTAGTTATTACCTGCTACTTCATGCATACTGTTATTCATTGTTATGCCGCATTCATGGATTCTCATGCATATATTCACTTTTTACGTGCTATTGAGGTTTTGGATTCGGATTTCCATGAGATTTTCTGGATTTGGGGAAAACCGCAAAACATATACAAACTTCTTTTTTCTCTTTTTAAATGAAAAGCGCGGTTTTTCCCATGATGTATGAGTCGTCCACCATGAGTTTGCTGATGGATTTCGAGACCCGATTCGAGGAGTTGGATGAACCGTTTCGGGTACATGGTGGACCCGGTAAGGTAGCCCGGGGCAAGAAGCTCGTGGTGATGACGATGAGCCTGGCAGGGGGAGACTACCTACCGGTGATTTTACCCGACGCGTCGGATATCCGGAGGATACCGTCGTGGTCTTGAGATGGATGGTAGGGGCCGGTCTGGACTGACGGCGCCCTAGATATTGAGATTGAGACATTGAGATTTCGAGATATTGAGGTACTGAGATTTGATGATACAGGCCAGTCCGGATAGCCGGAGCCTGAGGCTTTGAGACATTGAGATTTATGTTTTGTGTCGATGCTAGACACTATTGATACTGATTTCATTTATGATACCTCATTTTAAAAATACAAAAGAAATCTCACTAATTTATGAAAATAGTTTCTTCATTTACATGTATTCTATTTTCATGCATTCATACCTCATTCATATGATATATTGCTACCTGAGGCACTGACACGGGCACATGGGATCACACTCGGGTTAGATATTACCCTAGCCATTGTTATAGGCTGCATGTTATTCATATATTTGAGGATATATTATGATCATTGACCTAGGTTGCGTTATTTATGCGATTTCTGTGCGTAGATGTTTTTCTATTCACGAGTTGGCAACTCACCCCCGTTGTGCCTCAGTTTCTTGCAGGTTTTGTCGTACGGGTTTCATTATGGCTTTGCTGGCACTACTTCCTTTTCCGGGTGATTTGCTATTAGGTGGGTTTATTTGTATCGTACCCCCCATTATATCTTGTATATCATTTTTCTGTTGTATCTAGAAGTTCCATCAACCAAACATGTATTTATTTTGAGATAGAGACCGGTGATGTTATTCCTTCGACCTTAGAGTCGCGCGTTATATTTCTGTGGTTTTCTTGTGGTTTTGAGTTTCCTTTTGAATTTTGATCCTCGCCGTTGGCGTTGTATATTATATTGCTTGTGTGGTTGTGACCGTCGATTGACGAAGAGCTAGCTCCCGCTTGGGGATGCCTTTTTATTGATTTCATATACTATTCATGTTGTATCCCGTTTGGGGGCCAGTATTTACAAAGGAGACTCTGCCGAAATTTTCAGGAAATACTTGATGTTTTTAAAACCGCATAACTCGGCTTATGCTATTAAAACTACTTGATTTTAAATTGGTTTTCCTTCACTCTACTACTTTTCTTGGTTTTGGATTTCTGGGTTTTCGGCTTACTTAGATTACGTACGCCTCGAGATGTTTCGTAGTTTAAGTGCCGGTCATGTTCCGTACTTTCGGGGCGTGACAAAGTTGGTATCAGAGCGTTAGGTTTTACTTTCGGAGCGTAGGATGACCCTTGGTTGATGGAATAGGTGACTAAAGTAGAGTGACGTACCGTGGGTATGTTCCGCGGCATACTTACGATACGCTACTCCACTTAAGAAGCCTTAGGATGTACATTTCTTTGCTCAGTATTATATTCATTCCGATCTAGCCTCATCAGTACCAGTTACGGTTTTCCTGCCATGATTACGGGCAGGGAGAGCTACAGCTAGAGTTGTGGTCAGCACGAGCTCGTCACGTACGAGGACTGACCAGGGCGAAATTCCGGCGACACACGATTGCGGAGATGTGTCTTTTTACTGTGTTTCCGCGCCACGAGCGTTTGGCGGATCGCCTTTATGAGGTTACTCGGATGTGCTGATCGACACTAGAGGATTGAGCCAATGATAGAGGCCAGCAGATTTTGATGACCGTTGGTGTATTGCTTATTCATGATGGTCGAGGCACTGTTCAGCGTGCAGACGAGCGAGCCAGCTAGTGCTGCGAACGACGAGATATCGCCCCAGATGTTGGAGCTATTGCAGTACGAGTTGTACTAAGAGATGATAGAAGGTCACTAGTCTCCGAGGATGAATGACTAGGACATGTGGTTCGTTCGCTACCCCGATGCGAGGTCATCAGATAGGTTGATTCCAGCTAGAGACGACTTCACGCAGAGATGTGAGGGTAAACAGAGACGATCGAATGTCGGAAACCTATTATTCCAAGTTTAAAGTATTCGGAAAGACATGCAGGCAATTCTATGGTCCCTCTAGAAGAATGAAACCCTAACTCGACATAATGACCGTGTGAAAGCCTTTGAACCTTCGGGTTTGCGGCAATTCCACGGTGCCATTAGTGAGGCTTGGGTTTGCCCTTCTACGGCTGGACCATCGATGCTGTGGTACGTACTCGATACTATTAAACTGTACCCAAGATGTTGAGCTCTTGGGGGATTATGAGGTTTTGACGAATCGATCGAATGGTTCGACTTCATTCGGATGCCAGGTGGTGAGATGCATTTCTTGGGAGACTCCAGATACGAGGATAGCCGTAGGAGCTCAGTCCATGCAGCCACGACGAGATGAGTCCGAAGCAGTCGACATTAAAGAAAGTGGAGTAAGAGGTTCGTACAAGATCTGGATATGATGACGTTCCCCTCCGCCGACATCAGAGATGCGATGCGCATGCCGAGGCAGAGTATTGGATATACCTTCTAGAAGGAGTCGCGATGGGTATGCAGCCGTTCCAGAGCAAGATGTAGATATAGGAAAGGACGATGACTTCCGGACAGTTGGCAGAGACGAGACATGGAAGAGACCGTGAGCAGGATTCCTTCCAGGACACTGCTGCAATGATACTTGCACCCAGGATCAGATGTGTCACGTACATTCAGAGAGCCAGAGGCCGACGCCAGTGATATGCTGTCTTACGAGTGGTCGCGATGATTGACCGGGAGATGACAAGAGACGTGCCAGAACGGGATCATCCCCGTTAGCACACCCGACAGGGCCGATGAGCCGATGGACCGAGAGATTGGTAATTCACAGTGAAGACCTTGACCCAGGAGTGATCATTGTTACGCACACCAGCAGGCCAGAGTTCATGATCATCGACGAGACGTCCCACTAGTGACCGCGACAGTTGGCCCGAGATTCTTAGAGGATGCGCTTGAGCGGTACTATTCCGCCATTATTGATTTCGATGTTTTGGGTGATTTATTCGCATGATTTGATTTTGATGATTGAGAATTTACGATCTTTGCACAGTGTTGCACTTGATATCGTTTTCGTGCTTTGGTTTCACATGTTTGTGATTTTACGGTTTTAGACATTTGAGTTGATTTTGTGCGTATGCACGCACACGATTTGGTTCCTGCACTCTGTATAGTTTATATATGCTTGCAGTGCAGTGATACGCCTTTTGTGCACTTAGATGAACTGGATTTTGATTTCGATTGTGATACTCGATATTTGTTTTGTGCACCTTGTGCACCTGATTTGATTTTGCGCATGTTCGGCGCTTGATATTAGATTTCATGATTTCGTGCATGATGGATGCCCCTGGTTTTGGGTTTTCGCGCATGTTGAGCGCATGTCTTAATATGCGATTTTGGTGCACACCAGATGCACTAAATCGAGATTTTTTCGTGCATATCAGATGCACCTGATTTTGCTGTCAGGCACACACGTTGCCTACGACAGATGCTTTGTGCACACCCAATGCACTTAGATCTTGTTTCTGTGCACTTGTATGGCACGCATATGGATTTTGATTGTCGTGCGCACCAGACGCACGTAGTATTCATACGCGTATTTTGGGATTGATTTCTTATAGAGCAGTACGTTTTTTTATGATAATTGCGATGTGTTTTCGTACTAAGCAGGACTAGTCAGAGGACAGTACCTGAATGTATTTTGCATGCATTGATAGCTATTGAAGGGAATTCCAAAAAGCGAGCTATAGTCTCAGTATTTACCTACGTGTTTGATATGACGCGAAACGTTTAAAATAAGGAAAACCCTTCTAAATTGTTTCCTAAAACGGCGGAACGTACATTTCAAACAAAGGTATATATGTATATAGTTATTTTCTTATGATAGACGTCCGCCACTGTGCAGTGTTATGTGCATTGCACAGCAACTTAAAGGATTTGGCATGCTTTTCCTCCTGATATTTACATGTATAGTTCCGATTTATGGCATATCAGTCTTGCTTGAGATTTGGCATTCGTGTCTTCACCTTGATTCTGATGATTGCGGGATGCTTGACGGAGTTTTGATTTCGAGTTATCTACTCATTACTCATGCGCATGTATTGCGCTATGATGCGTTTTATGTACTTATGATTTCGGAGCCCCGACGACTTGATGGTTTTGCTTAGATGTTTTTGTATTTGGGGGGAGTTTGAATTTAAATTCGGGGACCGAATTTCTTTAAGGGGGGAAGATTGTAACGTTTTGAAAATCGTTTCGGTGAAATTTCGAAAAATCGGTATAATAAGGGGGTTTTCTGTAAAAAGTCAAAATACAAATATCTTATTATAAAAATTAAATATACATATTCTAGCTATGTAATTGCTAGTATTTGGTGTTTATTGAGCCACTGGTGAAATTTCAAATTTTCTGAAAAAAAAATATTTTATTATTATTTTAAGCCGTCACTAATACATTTAATTAGGGAAAATTACAAATTGGAATGAGTTGAAACAAATTTTGTGCATCATAAAACATTAAATAAAATTTTATCATGTGGATTTTGAAACGAAATCGTTTGCCAAAACGGTTTAGAAAATATCGAAGAAAAATGCTTTTTTCGGTGAAATTAGTGTTAATGGGAATTGGGGTTTAGCATTTATCTTTTTCATAACCCACACACCCACACCTCACCCTCTCTCCCTCCTCCCTATATGGCTGGCCCCACCTTGACAGCCCTCCCTCTCCCTCTCTCTCCAATCACCTCACTTTCTTAAGAAAAGAAAAGAAAATGATAAAAGAAAAATGGCGGACTTTGACTTTCCCTCACTTTCTCCACCTCACTCTCTCTCCTCCTCACCCATCCCCTCCAAATTCTGAATGAGATTGCCCTTCCCCCTCAACAACAACAGCCCTCCCCAAATTCCCTCCTTTTTCCTTCAAAAAAATCAACAAAAATCACATATAAAGCCCACAAAATCAAAATCTAAATCCTACCCATTTTTACTTGACCATTCTAGCATGGATCTAGGGATCAAAATGGCATTTTGGGAGGCTAGATCTTGAGCTTGATCTCATCATGGGAGGTATAATCTCATGCTTTTGTTAAAATTTGTTATCTAGTTGCTTTAATCTAAGTTAACTAAGTGCTTAATTAGGTTTTTGATGAGTTTAATTGCATGATTAAAGATTTCAAGTTAGGGTTTTGTTGTGGAAATGGGTTGTGATAAATTGTGCATGGTTTTGTGATGTGGATTAATATCTTAAGTTTTATAGAAAGCTAATTTAGTTGTTAATTCCAAACCATTACTTGTAAAATGCCCTAATTAAGTTATTTTGCTAACTAGAGTTTTGGAAAATTATTAAATGCTTTAGATTAAATTATAATTATGGTTTCATGTCATTATAGATAATATATTGAGTGGTTTAATGCCTTTAGTTCATGAAAATCCTAGCTAAATTGTTGTTTGTGCATTTTTGCTATAAATTGTTAAAAATTGGGTATTTTGTAAACTAGAATTTTGGGGTTAATGGAATTTAATGAGATTAAATTGTGGAAATTGTTTTTATGACTTATTTAAGATATTTAGTGAATATTGTGGCCGCTAGATTCGTTCATACATCGAGTTTTGTACTAAAACGGTGATTTGTGCTTGCTAGATTTTCGGAAAAATGACTTTTTAAGTGAAATTGGGGTTTTTGTGAGTTTTAACCTATTTTATATTAAAATTAGTGTTCGTGAATGTGAAAAATGAGTGTATTTGGGTTTTTTCTCGATGGTCTGGCGTTTGTACACCGACGTCGAGAGTTTTTGGGTTGATTTGTGAAAGCAACCATAGGTTTTGACCTATGTGGGATTCGTGTGTCGTTTTGGTCATGAGTCGGATTTTAATACGATACGATGCATTGTGATATGTAGGTACCCCCATGTGGACTTCGAGACGACAAGCAAGCGCGTGGCGACGTCGGCACCGGCGAGCGAGGACCGGGTGAGTAGATTTATATCTACGGGGAGAAGTCGGGTGGATGGCGTATAGCACTCCCGCAGTCCGTAGTGTAGCTCATATATATATGTTTATATAGGTGTTTTATGATACGAGAATGTTCATTCATGTTATGTTTATGTGTTCATGGAGTACCTTTGGGTTAGTTGCGAAACCCTAGAGTAGTTGTTATACCCACATACGCACACACAGACTTTCATACTTTACTTTCTTGTGGGAAGATTGGGATGTGTATATGTGTATATATGCGTGGGTATAGGACTATGCATATGTACATTCATATACGCATGCATGGATAATGAGGATGGTACTTAGGATTTAAGATGAGTCGATGAGATTTGATTTGAAGCCGTGAGATCGGTGATATAACAGGGTTCGTATTTGAGATACGACATGACGTTGTAACGGGTCCTTGACGTAGTGTTTCACACACGTGCATGCATACTTAGGCGGTATCAGTATTGTACTTGACGTAGATCAGTACCCCGATCATGATATTTGATAAAGAGGATACCAGGTGAATAGTATGATGAATGTGATATTGACCCGTACCCAGATTTGGGGATGCCGTACGAAGGATTTACGTACGAGCTATATTTTGATGATTGATCCGCACTCTTGACATGGGATGTCTGGTTATAGAAATGGTATTGGATATGATATTATTGAGGCGGGATCACCGACTAATATATATACAGGTATGTATATGTATCGACTCAGATGTTAGGCGGTTTCCTTACCTGTAGTCTAGCTTGTAGCATAGCCCTTTAGTTTAGTTAGTTGTTAGATTAGATTCGGTTCTTACTTATTTCAAAGCTTACGAATCGTGCGTATCTTAAAAGACAAGTCAAGGGATTCTACGGATATTTCAAAAAACGTATCTTTTCTTAAAAACACCGTAGCCCCTATTTTCAAAACCCCACGATTCGTGTTATTTCAAAAGGCACCATTGTAGGACTTATATTAGGTTAATGCAGATTAGTTATCGCCGCGTCTAGTATTCTGCTCCTGCTCATTATTGTTGTTCGCTCCGCATCACATGCTTATATTATGCTTCATATTCTTCTGTTGATATCTTGTGGTTAGGACACCAGCACCATTACCGATGATGCGTATGTACCACGTACACTTACTTGCCGGCTCACACACATCTTCATCGGTAATTGCCATGTCACGTACACCTTAGAAAATATTATTGCTTGACATAGCCTGTTAGCTAATAGTTTAGACATGATATTAGTGTACTTGCCTTATATGTTAGTTTAGACATTGTAGTTATTACCTGCTACTTCATGCATACTGTTATTCATTGTTATGCCGCATTCATGGATTCTCATGCATATATTCACTTTTTACGTGCTATTGAGGTTTTGGATTCGGATTTCCATGAGATTTTCTGGATTTGGGGAAAACCGCAAAACATATACAAACTTCTTCTTTCTCTTTTTAAATGAAAAGCGCGGTTTTTCCCATGATGTATGCGTCGTCCACCATGAGTTTGCAGATGGATTTCGAGACCCGATTCGAGGAGTTGGATGAACCGTTTCGGGTACATGGTGGACTCGGTAAGGTATCCCCGGGCAAGAAGCTCGTGGTGATGACGATGAGCCTGGCAGGGGGAGACTACCTACCGGTGATTTTACCCGACGCGTCGGATATCCGGAGGATACCGTCGTGGTCTTGAGATGGATGGTAGGGGCCGGTCTGGACTGACGGCGCCCTAGATATTGAGATTGAGACATTGAGATTTCGAGATATTGAGGTACTGAGATTTGATGATACAGGCCAGTCCGTATAGCCGGAGCCTGAGGCTTTGAGACATTGAGATTTATGTTTTGTGTCGATGCTAGACACTGTTGATACTGATTTCATTTATGATACCTCATTTTAAAAATACAAAAGAAATCTCACTAATTTATGAAAACAGTTTCTTCATTTACATGTATTCTGTTTTCATGCATTCATACCTCATTCATATGATATATTGCTACCTGAGGCACTGACACGGGCACATGACACACTCGGGTTAGATATTACCCTAGCCATTGTTATAGGCTGCATGTTATTCATATATTTGAGGATATATTATGATCATTGACCTAGGTTGCGTTATTTATGCGATTTCTGTGCGTAGATGTTTTTCTATTCACGAGTTGGCAACTCACCCCCGTTGTGCCCCAGTTTCTTGCAGGTTTTACCATACAGGTTTCATTACGGCTTTGCTGGCACTACTTCCTTTTCCGGGTGATTTGCTATTAGGTGGGTTTATTTGTATCGTACCCCCCCATTATATCTTGTATATCATTTTTCTGTTGTATCTAGAAGTTCCATCAACCAAACATGTATTTATTTTGAGATAGAGACCGGTGATGTTATTCCTTCGACCTTAGAGTCGCGCGTTATATTTCTGTGGTTTTCTTATGGTTTTGAGTTTCCTTTTGAATTTTGATCCTCACCGTTGGCGTTGTATATTATATTGCTTGTGTGGTTGTGACCGTCGATTGAAGAAGAGCTAGCTCCCGCTTGGGGATGCCTTTTTATTGATTTCATATACTATTCATGTTGTATCCCGTTTGGGGGCCAGTATTTACAAAGGAGACTCTACCGAAATTTTCAGGAAATACTTGATGTTTTTAAAACCGCATAACTCGACTTATGCTATTAAAACTACTTGATTTTAAATTGGTTTTCCTTCACTCTACTACTTTTCTTTGTAAGTCGATGTACAACACCCCAATACTTGTGGGGAGGCGGAATTTTCAAAAACGAACTTGTTTAGTGAACAAACATCGACTAACCGCTTGAATCGAAGCTAAACGATAACTAACTTAAAACATAGAGTTTCTATGCTACTATGTTTAGGGATTATACCTAACGAATCGTGTCCTTCGTCTTTGTGAACTCCTCTTCCTCCTCGGCCTTCTCGAAGTAGTAGACGATCCACCCGAGAGCTTTACTCCAAGCTTAGCCTCTAAACTTGAGGCAACTAAACTTCTTTAAGTGCTAATCAAAGAAGCTAGGTGAAATATAGAGAGGGTTATGGATTAAGTAGTCTTACTAATCCTTGTACTCAACTCATGAGAGGGGAGGATTAGTGTTTGAAGAGGGAGAGCTTGAGGAGAGAGAAGATGATAAAGATAATCAAATGAGAATAGTGAGATAACATGATATATATCAAGCATTTCTTTTTATCAAGAAAAGAATAATAAATGAATTTAGCAACCATGCTTGATAATATCTAGTGATGATTCACTCCATGAGTCATTAAGCATTTATCATGCATTAATGACATGGATGAATCATCCATATGACTCACTAATCACATTCATTGCATATGCCACCTAAACCTCCTTAGTCACCATCTTCTAGAAGCTTCTCGCGCAATTACGAGAACGCCCCTCCTTTCCGCAAAAATACGGAAAAACTTTAGACTGTATAAATCCAATAACCGGATACCAGTAACTGGCTTAAACCAAAGCCGACTGGTAAAAACTGTCCGAAAGTCGTACGTGCGTAAACACACGTATGCGTCCGAACCCTTGTCGTAAAACCATACGACCTCTATATCGTTTCGCCTGGAGTAGGGAAACTCTCTGTGTGGGACTCTAGAGACTCGACTACTACGCTGGCAGTGGGTTTAACCACAGACCGCAAGCGGCACTAGCTGTACGTAACGGTCCCTAGGTAGATGTCGATAAGAAGGCCGATGAGGAAACCCATCCGAACTCCTACTGAGTCTAATGTGACAATCTCCATACAGTCCGGTCCGTTCGTCTTAGACTATCGCATATCGGGCCTAGGGGGGCGGCAAGCGTCAGTCCCCTAATAGCGGTATAAGTCGTGTCAGAGGGAAGCCCATTACACCCTGAGAAACTACTGGAACCTACCAGCAAATCTCGCTTGCCCTAGCCAGGGACTTTGCGTAATGGCTCTCTGACACAGCGCGATATCAACCCCCAATACCGGGAGAGACGAATCCTGTCTAACCGCCACTGCCTCCAAGTGCTCGGGACTGCACCCAACTGCTACCTGTTTGCACGACTCCTTTGAGCCGTGGTAGGGTAGCAATCTAAGAACAGTGGGACACACTCGAGGCGAAGTAGCAGTGTCAAGTCTGCGGACTATGCTGTACTCATGTCACCTGGGAACTGTTCACTGACGACTGGTATAAAACCAACCAACAGTTCCCTGTGAGTCCTGTCCGGTGTTCCCGTAACCTAACGAGCACCTGTATACTATCTCCAGTACGACGTACTGACGGCTGTGGGACAGACCATCTCCCTAACTGGGATGAGAAGCGTACACACTAGTCTACTCCGGAGTATCGATGCTCTGTCTCGATAATCCAACGACCAGGGACCTGAATAAGGATGTGCTTGTAGACTACCCAGCCCCCACTAGTGTGACTGCCATCACAACGCTGGTAGTCAAGCAAGATCCTAAGAGCTCTATCAATACGTATACTCACATATTAAGATAGAAAAACCAAGTAGCATACTACCATGTTTAGCAAGACTGTTATATACATGTGAATATCCCAAGCTTCCATTAAGTAATATACAAACTAGTATGATACAGTAATGGCCTTCTAGGGCATAAACACTAACATTCTTGGTTTTGGATTTCTGGGTTTTCGGCTTACTTAGATTACGTACGCCTCGAGATGTTTCGTAGTTTAAGTGCCGGTCATGTTCCGTACTTTCGGGGCGTGACACCAGTCCACGAAGATCAAAGTGGAAAGAGAAGTCTGGCATGGCGCCGAACCTGTGCTTGACAGGCTTCAACCAATCCGTCTGCCCAGATACTACGCAGAGGGACTGAAAAGGCTATTGAGATGCCAAGGCGTACCCTTCAAACAGACTGCTCGACAAGCCCAGTTCTATAACAAGATTTGGGACATTCCTGGGACTCGGCGAAAGATGCCCAATGGGAGGATGGAGACGACCAAGCTGGGATACGTCCAGTCCAAGAAACGGGAGCGATTCCATGGCTGCCATGTTATAAACGACTCCGGTGGAGAAGGGAATGCTCATCCAGATAGCACTGGTATTGAACCAGAGCAAAATCCCGCCGTAAGAATACCAAGTCTGTCATTAGAAGAACAGATCGAAAAGCTAATAAGGGAAGCAGGTCAAAAGGTTCGGGATGACCACAGCCGCGAAATGGCCATTTACGAGAAAGCCAGAACGCAATGTTACATTCAGCAGACTACGGAGGATGACGATACCCTTCACCCCCAGCCCGTTGTGCACTCTCGTGGCAAGAAAAAAGCCTGACATAGAAGCAACAACAAGGTGAAGAATGGGAATGACGTCCAAAAACAACGAAGCGGATCCAAGAAGCCGCGCGATCGAGGAAAGGTCCACTGGAATTCATTGCTGATGAAAAAGATGGGTCAGGAATATTCTTTCCCTCAAGACAAGACAAGGAAGATATTCAACCTTATTATGAAACACCAAATGATGACGCTCCCGGAGTCTCAGAACCTTGAGCAAATAAACGAGGTCTATCATCTGTCTTATTGCTCCTACCAGTGAGTAATAGGATATTCTCTGGAAGATTGCTTCACCTTCAAAGACTGGGTCGAAGACCAGTATCAGCAAGGAAGGTTTGCTCTGTCTGAAAATTGGAGGGTAGCCCCACCACGAAAGCATGAGCCAAGAGCAACCTACACTGTGAAGGAAAGTCCAGATCAACATCGAGCTTGGAAACGAGCTCGTATCTGCCACATGATAACATTCTCAAAGGAAAGAGAGCATGATAATGTGGACGACCTCTCCCAGTGCTTCGCAAATGAAGATGAGGACGAGGTGATCTTAGAATTTCCACCGGCGCCAAATGAGCTGGAGGACGGGATACACACCACAACAGACAATCTGAAGAAAATCGACTTGGGGACGACAAATGAACCAAGGCCAACGTTCGTTAGCGAGCTGCTGTCCGAAGAGCAGGTGACTACACTAAAAGACATGCTTATGCAGTATAAAGACTGCTTCACGTGGAACTATTCCGAGATGCCGGGACTAGATCCAGAAATAGCTGTGCATAAATTGGCTATATCGCCGAACGTCAAGCCAGTCAAACAGGCGCCCAGAAGAATGCAGCTCAAATTCGAGATGAGCATCAATGCCGAAGTCAAGAAGCTAATTGACTCTGGCTTCATCTAAGAAGTTCAATACCCCGACTGGATCGCCAACATTGTCCCAGTGATGAAGAAAAATGGGACAGTACGCATCTGCGTGGACTTCTGGGACCTCAACAAAGCTTGCCCGAAGGATGACTTCCCAGTACCGGTTAGCGAGCTGATGATAGATAACACGTTCACTCATGAAGTCTTTTCCTTCATGGATGGATCTTCAGGATACAATCAAATAAAGATGCATCCCGAAGACCGAAAGCATACTGCCTTCCGTACTCCGCTGGGCATATTTTGCTATAAAGTGATGCCCTTCGGTCTGAAGAACGCTGGCGCTATCTACCAGAGGGCCATGACAAAGACCTTTGATGACCTCATACACGATTGTCGAATGTTATATCGATGACCTCATGGTGTAAAGCAAATCGTATGAGGAGCACTGGGAATATTTGAAAATAGTGTTCCAGCGCCTTCGGAAGTACAACCTGAAGATGAATCCTCTAAAATGCGCGTTTGGAGTATCCTCAGACAAATTCCTAGGATTCATCATCCGACACTGAGGCATCGAAATAGACCTATTGAAGATCAAGGCGATCATGGAAATGCCCATGCCAAGAACTCTCAAACAACTGCGGTCTCTCCAAGAAAAGCTCGCGTATATCCGACGGTTCATAGCTAACCTTTCCGGAAAATGCCGCCCTACAACCATCTAATGAATAAGGGGATCCCATTCATTTGGGATTGTAAATTCCAAAATGCGCTAGACGAAATCAAGAAATACCTGGAGAACCCGCCGATACTGACCGCTCCGGTCAAGGGAAAGCCCCTCATCCTGTACAACAGCCCTTGAAGGTTCTTTAGACACGCTATAGGCACAGGAGAATGACCAGGGAAAGGAGAGAGCTCTCTACTATTTGAGTCGAGTCCTTCTGGGGGCAGAAAACAACTATTCCCTTATTGAAAAGCATTGCCTAGCACTGATCTTCGCGATAACGAAGCTTTAACATTATGCTTTGGCACATGAGGTCCATCTCATATCAAAGGCGGATCCTCTCAAATATTTGATGTCAAGAGCCATACTAACGGGAAGGCTTGCCAAATGGGCCCTCCTGTTGATAGAGTTCTCGATTGTATATCGACCCCTCAAGGCAATAAAAGGCCAGGTCATCGCCGACTTTCTCGCTGAGCATCTGATACCAGCTGATTCTCCCTTAAATTTCGAATTGCCAGATAAATATGCATTCGACACAATCGACAGGGAGAAAGAAGGGAGTGATACCCGATGGGAACTTTATTTCGATGGAGCATCGTCTATGATGAAGCGAAAGCAAAATACCCCCATAATCAAAGCCGGGGTGGGCCTTATCCTCATGACTCCGCAAGGAGGGATAATGCGTTTTGCCCTTTCCTTAACAGAGCCAAGAACGAACAACGAGGCTGAATACAAGGCTCTAATAGCAGGTCTCGAGATCGCTATTGACATGGGAATCGAGAACCTCCTCATATATGTAGACTCCCAGCTGGTCGTTAGCCAAGTAAAGGGCGACTATCAGACATGCAAGCCAGAGTTGGTAAAATATGGCGAAAGAGTACGGCAATTGCTGACTCAAATTCCCTCCTACATCCTGGAAAGCATACCACAGACAGAAAATAGCAAGACAGATACGTTAGCCAAGCTCGCTAAAGAACTGGCCGACGAAAACCTCGATGATGTAAGGATCATTGTGCAAAGCCGCCGGATTCTCGCACCAGCAGAAATATCTCCTGAGTCATCCAAAGAAGAGGAAGCGACCAAACAAGCGGCCTTCCAAGTAAAGGACGAAGAAAAGGCTAAGGATTGGAGAGAAGTCTTCATAGACTACTTCAAATCCCATCGAGTGCCCGAAAAAGCATCTTTAAGACATCAGCTCATGAAACAAGCTCTGTCTTTCGCCTTTGTCAATGATACTCTATATAAGAGATCATTCGACTGTCTGTGGTTGAGAGTCCTGGGACCAGAAGAGGCAAGGAGAGTGGTCTAAGAAACTCATGAGGAACTCTGTGGTTTCCATCAAGCTAGGCCAAAGATGAAGTTAAAGATCAAGAGAATGGGTTATTATTGGCCCATAATGATTCAGGACTGCCTTGAATATGCAAAGCAGTGTCACTCGTGCCAGATTCACGAGGACTTCATCCATCGGCATCCGAATCCGTTACACCCAACACTGGCAAGCTGGTCGTTCGAGATGTGGGGAACCGATATAATCAGGCCTATCGAACCAATATCATCCAAGGGACATCGGTTCATATTGGCGACAACCGATTACTTCTCTAAATGGGCCGAAGCATTACCGCTAAGATAGGTGAAGATGGAGAACATCCTCCATTTCTTCATGACACATGTCATTTACCGGTTCGGCACACCGCGACGGATCATCTCGGATAATGGGCCGGCCTACAGAAGCCATAAGGTCAGCCGCTTCGCGCAGCAATATAGATTGGAGATACTCTTCAGTCTATAATTCCCGAGCTAATGGTCTAGCTGAGGCTTTCAACAAAATTTTGACGAAGGTCATAAAGAAGACAGTGTCCAGAAGCAGAAAGGACTGGCATGAGAGATTGCATGAAGATCTCTGGGCTTATCAAACCACGTTCAAAACAGCCATGAATACCACGCCATTTGCGTTGGTATTTGGCACGGAAGTGGTACTTCCTTGGAAATAGAGCTACCCTCACTACGAGTAGCGGTCCGACATGAGCTGACGGATGAAGAAAATGCCCACCTTCGGCTTGAGGAGCTCGATGCCCCCGATGAAACTCGTCTCATGGCGCAGCAAAACCTAGAAGCTTACAAAGCATGGATGACGCGCTTATACGAAAGACTAACTAGGCCGAGAGCATTCCGCCAAGGCGAATTCATGCTAGTTGTCAAAAGACCTATGATCCCCAACAGTGCCAAACGGGGGAAATTCGAGCCGAACTATGAGGTCCCATACGTCATAGACAAAGTTTATCAAGGTGGTGCCTATTTGCTCATGGATATGCATGGTGAAAGACCCTTCCGGCCAATAAACGGCCGCTTCCTTAAGAAATACTACCCTTAACAAGTCACAACTCAGGTTAACGATAGATGACGATGCTCGTGTCCGCTCGCTATCTTCCTGAGTTAGCACTCTGTAAGCAGTATCCGGCAAAACTTCACCTCGAAGGTATGGACCGGGATGTCCCTAAACTAACAATGGACCGTAATGTCCTTAAACTAAATACGTCGCCTCAAACACGACGATAGTGGAATTCAAGTCCACAGGTCCCAGCGGCAAAGACTGCAACTCAAATCCCGTTGCCTACACAGTACCCTGGTGGCGAAGTCCCGCCGCGATCGCAAAAAAAAAATGGTACGTCCACAAGCGAAATGGGCATGGATGAAAACCCGAAAGGGCTCCGTGAGTAAAAACAACAGGACCGCCGGCGAGTTTGTGAAAACCCGCAAGGACGCAGACTCGTAAAAAAAATCCTTAGTCGGCTCACAAGAGAAAATATCACTTAGGAATCCTCATGACTCCTAAGAAGAAAATAAACCTACGAGATCCTCACGACTTGTAGGCAGAAACACCTTTATGAGATCCTTACGGCTCATGAAGTCAAAAGCCTTAGTCGGCAGGATCCTAACCCTGTTTTCTAAGCTACCTTTGTTCAAATCAGCAAAGGCAAATGATGATTCACTCCTGGAAACATTCCAGTGGCAGCGATACTGATGCCTAAATTGGTATCAAATTCCAAGTCCTTTAACGGCAAATGATGATTCGCTCCTGACCATATTCCAGTCGCAGCGATGCTGATGCTAAGATTGGTATCAGATCTCAAGTTCCAAACTTGCAATAAAAGGCAGCGAGCCATAAATGAATATGAAATAGCTGAAATGATGGTGCAACTCGCAATAAAAATCAGCGAGTAAAATATATGCATAGCTGAAATGTTTGGGCGACTTGCAATAAAAAGCAGCGAGTAAAAAGAAAATAGCCGAAATGATTAGGCACCGCGAAAAATAGCCGAAATGATTGGGCAATCACGACTTTCGTGACATGAAAAGCTGAAATGATAGAGCATTGCGGGAAGAAATAAAAAATAATGAAATTTTTTGCCCCTCAGGTGAGTCCGCATCGACCTCTATATACAATCCATGGGCACAAACAAAATGGGAACCACATTTTCCCACTGGGCTCTATCAAAAGGGAGAGTCAAATCTCGACGGTTCATCGACAGCCTAGAGATCGCAAAGGCGTTTCTTCGCCACTCTAGCAGGATGCAGACACAACGTCAACAACTGACCCCAGAGTCGAAACAATGGAGCCATGGCAAAATCCCTAGTTCCAAGCATCGACGGTTCACTGACAACCTAGAGACCACCTCGTCATTCATCGCAATATTGCAGACACAATGGAAGATCCCTATCTTCAGGTTCTCGACGGGGACATCTACAGCCTAGAGATCACAAAGGCGTTTCTTCTCCACTCCAGCGAGATGCAGACACAACGTCAACAACAGACCCAAGGGTCAAAACAACAGAGCCATGGCAAAGTACCTAGTTCCAAGCCTCGATGGTTCACTGATAACCTAGAGACCACCTCAACATTCGTTGCAATATTGTAGACACAATGTCAACAGGTGAAGCAAAGAAAGATCCCAAGTTTCAGGGTCTCAACGGCGACATCTACAGCTTAGAGATCACAAAGGCGTTTCTTCTCTACTCCAGCAGGATGCAGATGCAACGTCATCAACTGACCCCAGGGTCAAAACAGTGGAGCCATGGCAAAGTCCCTAGTTCCAAGACCCGACGGTTCACAGACAATCTAGAGATAACCTCGACATTCGTCGCAATATTGCAGACGCAATGTCAACAAATAAAACAAAGGAAGATCCCTGGCTTCAGGTTCTTAATGGCAACTCAAATGAGACCTGAAAGACTATCGGAGATCATCCCACACCGGCGCGGAGTGGTCATGGCTCATCGGGGCTCCCAAACTGAGCTTAATCTCAAGTAAAAATCGGCATGGAATATCCCTAACGCTTAATATTCCGACGGTAATATCACCTGGGAGATGTAAGGTTACTAGGCACACTCAAGAGGTTCCACAAGGCATCAACCATGCCAAACAAAAATTTTCCGGTGCCGAGAAACCATAATATAGATCGTTAACTAGAAGTAAAGGCGAAAGAACATGCAAGTTAACAACTTAACTACAAGTGAAAGGGATTACAACCTTTGTAGATCCGGTCCTCCACTTCTTTAGCTCCGTGTTGACGTCCCTCCGCTGCGATCATCGGGATCCCGGACTCTAGCAATGGTTTCGTCGGAGAGATGATCGGACTAGGTCATTGACTTCGAGGCCGAAAATGATCTACGTCGGGGAGACTCAAACTCAAGCTATTCCTTCACTTGGTCAAGAACTTTGTGAAGAGAACACCCTCTACTAAATGGCAAGTAGTAGAGGATGATGAAGTAGGAAGGTTGCTCACTTTAAAATTGATTTTCTCACATTTTTCCTCAAGGCACCATTAGAGCTAGAAAGCATTTCAAGGAGCTTGATGAAGAAGAAGAAGTATATAATCATATCAATTAAAAGAATAATATGAATACTTATCCTTTTAATCATGGCACCATGGTTGAGTTAAGCCTTCATGCTTAACTCATGTAGAGATTTAACCAAACCATTAGGTTAATGGTTGGGTTAACTAATATCTTTAAGCATATGACAAAAGAGTTGACTTTGTCAATGTTTATCAAGCTTCATGAAGCTAGATAACTTTGACCAAAGTCACACTCTTTTGTTATATGCTTAGGTAAATAGCAAACCCTAATCTAACCTTGATTTGGTTCAAGTCTCATACACACAACTTGTTTGTATCATCAAGCATGATACAAACATGTACACTTGTATATATCACATATAAATAATGTGCACATTCAAGTGAGAAAATCAATTTTAAAGTGAACCAATATTAGTTAATGTAAAGTAATATATCAAATATATAATTATACATTAAATCATTAAATCAACACTTGATTTAACGATCCGGTCATATCGCATATAACCGACTAATATCAATAGTAACAACTTATCGAATCAACACTTGATCCGATAACCCGGCTATATCGCATACAACCGATCATGTCACAAATCGTGAGAATAGAATACAGTATCACATACTCGTATTATTCTTGGTCCTGCACATATCTCATATGCGCTCCTATTTCGTTTTGCTTGAGCCAGGAAACCCCTGTGTAGGACTCTAAAGACTCGTCAATATGCCGGCAGTAGGTGATGATCATATCAAACACCCACAAGCCGTAAGCGGTCTGCTAAACGTAACGGCCACCCGGGTATTGAGCGATCAGAAGATCAACGAGCAAGCCCGCTCACACTCCTGTGAATCCAACCAGTAACACTACCGTACATTCCGGTCTGTTCGTCTGATATGTCGCATATCTCGTCTAGGGGTGGTAAACGTCAGACCCCAATAACTCGATAAGTCGTGTCGATATGAGGCTCATAACGGGTCGAGAAACTACTGGTAACACTTACCAGTAAATCCCTAAAAGCAGCCTTGGCCAAGGACTTCCTGTTATAGCCAATCGAGCACTGCGCAACATCAACTCCCTATACCGGGAGAGACGAAACCACTCCTATCGCTCATTGCCTCTATGTGATTCGGGACTGTACCCAAAAGCCACCTTTTTGCACGCCCTCTTGGACGTGGTATGATGGAAATCAAAGCACAGTGGGAATCACACAAGACTCTATGACGATCTCGGGTCTACAGACTAACCTGTACCAGTGTCACCAGAGAACTGCCATCTGACGTAAGGTATAATACCATCTGGGAGTTCTCGGCGAGTCCGTCCAGTGTACCCAGTCTTCACTGAGCACCCGTATATCATCTCTGATGTCAAACACCAATGGATATGGGATCATCCATCGCCCATCTGTATGGGTCGAGAAGGTACACGCTAGTCTACTCTGGTATATCGATGCCCCGTCTCGATACACCCATGACTAGGGACTTTGAAGGATGTACTTATGGACTACCATGTCCCTACTAGTATGATCCGCATCATAGTCCAGGTAGTCAAGTACACATCCTAAGGGCTTTACCAACATGTAACAGAGAGACAATCAGTGTACACGTTAAGGTAAAGAGTAACCAGATAGCTTACTATCATATCAAGCAAGCAAGTCATCCCTATATATGTCCATGCATCCACTACAATATACATCCTATGTATAGTAATGGCCTCTAGGGCATACATATAACTAACAATCTCCCACTTGCACTAGGGCCATCTGATAGCAGTGGTTGTAGTATCTCATACTCAACCATCCCATAAAAGTCTCTCTCTGGGAAAAGGCCTTTGTGAGTGGATCCGCCGTGTTGTCCTCTGAGTCTACTCTCCTAACCTCGATCCCCTGGAGATCAACTATCTCCATGATCAGGTGACACTGCCCAAGAATATGTCTGGATCACTGATGGGACAGGCGTTCCTTGGCATAAGACACAACTCCATTGTCACACAATGGTAGGAACGAAGTTCATCTCATGAACTAATATACACCCAGACTGCCTCTTTGGTAGCATCTTTGGTAGCGATATATTCAGCCTTTATCGTCTAGTATGCCACGGTATCTAGCTTGGAACTCTTACAACATACCGTCCCTTTACAGAGGGTAAAGATAATGCCTGTGACCGACATTCAGTCGTCCTTATCACCCTGGAACCTTTCCAGTGATTCTCCCCAGGATCAATTGATACCATCTCACTACAACTAGTGAGTATCCTAACATCCAATTAGATCTATCTCATAGATCCAAAACCCAGGATTTAGTAGGTATCACTTTGATCCTATATGGAGAATCCTTGTGATAAGCGGAGATTGACCGAGCGTAGCATAGGAAACTCCTTCCCTATCAAGAGTATGTCATCCACGTACTCTATGAGGATCACCACCATACTCCCTACTACCTTTTTTTATATACAAGGTTCATCTACCATTTTGATGAAGTCAAACTCTTTGACTAATCTCATCAAAACAGATGTTCCAACTCCGCGATGCCTGCTTTATCATATTAAATATCTTGCATACGCTTCCGCGGCTCCCACTGTCTACGAAGCCCTCTGGCTGTGTACTTATAGACGCTTTCTTCCAAATCATCATTTAGAAAAACAGTCAAGACACCCAACCGCCAGATATCGTAGTCATGGTATGTAGCCGTAGCAAGTAGGATCTGGATGGACTTAAGCATAGGTACTTAGAAAAGGTTTCATCATAATCCATACCTGGTCAATGATGCAAACTTTTAACAAGTCTAGTTTTGAAAGTCTTAACTTTTCTATGTACACCAAGTAATCTTCTCAAGATATACTTGCTCCTGATGGGGATTTAACCCTTCAGATGAAGCAACCAAAGTCCATACTTTGCTGGTGTATAAGGATTCCATCTCAGATCGATAAGCATCCATCCATTCTTACAGAGTCCTACTCCTGAAGGCCAGCCCGAAACTAGTTGGGTCATCATCTCATGATGCAATCCTTGCTCCCACTGTCATAGAGAAACCGAAGTATCTCTCAGGTGGGTGAGGAACCCTACTAGATCGGCGGAGAGGCTGAGGTTCGTTGGTTGCTATTGAATCCTTTGGTTCTACCAAATCCGCAGCTACAGTTTGTATAGCTGGAACTGTTTCCAGTTCTACCTCATAACCAATAATTTCTTCACAAGAAATTCCTTTTCAAAAAGGTGGTATGCTGAGAAACAAAACATTTTTGTTCCTCGGTTAGGTAGAAGATATTCCCCTGCAAATGCTTGGGATATCCAACAAACTTCTACAGTTCTGACTTTGCCTTGAGCTTGTCTGGATTTTGCCTTTTAGACATAGGCCGGACAACCCCAAATCTTAACTGACTTAAGAGATGGGCTCTTCCCTTTCCATATCTCATATGAAATGGTAGGCATCTGATTTGATCGGAACCCTATTCAATAGGTATGCAACTTCATAAGTGCATAACTCCCTAAAAGGAAATAGGAAACTCCGTAGTACTCATCATAGAGCACACCATATCACATAGGGTGTTATTGCTCCGTCCCGATATACCATCGTGCTATGGTGTATACGGAGGAGTAATGCTGAGAGAGAATCTCATTCTTCTTTAGAATAATCCAGGAATTCCGTGCTCAAGTATTCTCCTCCTTGATCACATCAAAGGACATAATAATTTTACCCGTATTTTGGTTCTCTACTTCTAACTTATATTCTGTGAATATCTCAAAAGGTTCGGACTTGTGTTTCAACAGGAACATATGTCTGAGTCTTGAGAGATCATCAGAGAATGTAATGAAGTACAAAGAACCGGTCTTGGCATGTGTAGACAGGGGACCTTCATACATCAATATGTATCAAACCCAAGAGTTCACTAACTCTTTCTCTGTTTCCAATAAACAGGGCTATGGTCATCTTATCTCTGTGACATGACTGGCAAGTTTCACAAGATGTAAATTCAAACTAATTTAAATATGCATCTTAATGTAACTTCAGCTAGTCGGGTCGCATTGATATGACCTAGTCTAAAATGCCTCAAGAAGGATTTGTTCATTTCTGAACTCTTCCTCTTATGTGTGTTCTGTATACTAAGAACTGTAGTTTGATTTAGAACGTCAATGCTTTTAGATAACGTGCCTGCATCGATCAACACTTGATATAGGAAATGTTCAAAACATTATCCAACAATACAAAATTATATCCTTCTTTATCTTGATAAAGAGACTGATATGATTTTGTATATCAGGTTCGGTATCTAATAACATTTGTTCAGAATCAATGTATTCTGGTAATACAGGGTGACAGTGACCAACAGACTTGGCTGCAACACTTGCACCGTTTTCTGCCTCATGAAACTTATCACCCGTTCTCAATTCTCTATCTTTCTGTAGCCCATGTAATATATTACATATGTGGGATCCTGATCCGGTATCATATACCCAGGACGTAAAGGACATTGAGAAACAGTTCTCTGTAATGAACACACCCGAAGATGATGCATCAACATGCACTCTCTTCGTTTTGGCGGCACGGGAATTCTGGTAATCCCCAATTTCCTGCTCTGTCTTATAACAATTATAAGTTGAAGCGGGACCAACGTTCCCCAGCTCAGTATAACAAGTGGGTTCGGTCAATATATCCGTTTTATTATCTTGATTAAGGCGTGACATGGTCGCTACCAGGAGAGAGAGAGAAGAAAACACTCTGCGTGCGCTCTTACAAGATCAGATTGGTTATTATTTTATCTAATCAGGATGGCTCCCACTGTTTTTATCAAATCTTCCTTCAAACCTTAAAAGGAAAGACTAGCCGGGATTAATTACACGCTACAAGTTCGCCAATCTTTCAGCCAGACCAGTGTCGGTACTTTGAGGGAGGTCCCCCGTGCTTTCGCACGAACCTAATTAATGTAAACCTCATTTTCCTAGAGGCGTAACCCCGTTGACACCTTTCTAGACACCTACTTGATCGGCTAATTGTAATGTGTAAAACTCTCCCAGGAGTAACAATTACTCGTAGTGGGTATCGGGATCCAACTATCTCATAGAAGGTATGCAATCTCATTGCAAATTTCAACACTTGAAATTCCCGATAATATTTTACCCCTAGTGTCGTATGACCTTGACAGAGGTCAACAAACCATAGGCTGCTAGTCAAGTTCAACCCGTCATTTCCTGATTGAAGTAAACCCACCCGCACGACCCTTGACAGAGGTCAACAAGGTCGCACGACTACCCTAAATCAATCATATCATATGTTTATACAGATAAGCACTAATCAGCTACCGCACACTACGCCTTGACAGAGGTCAACAAACGCAGCACGAATATTAAATACTACTTATCTGAAATGACGGAGGGCTACGACAGGTTTTTCTGAAAACCTATTGCGTAATGAACTTGATATCGTTGTAGAATCAAATGATTTTAAAATGGAGTGTTTTTTAGGCTTTTCTAGTTTTGCTAAAGGGCTCACTCCCGGTGAAGGGATCGTCGGCCCTTTCCCCATCGAATAAGGTGCAGGATATATCATATATACCGTTGTACAAAGCAAAAACTCCAAAAGCAATGCAATCAAAAGACAAACCGAGGGTTGTAGCATCTGCCAGTTATTGCTAAAGGAGTCACTCCCGGTGAAGGGATCTCGGTCCTTTCCTTATCGAATAAGGTGCAGCATGTTCTACAAGGAACACCGCGATGCAAAGCAAGAACTGTAGCTAGCTGTTTTTGAAAATTCGATTCCACAACATCATTAGGTTTCTTTTCTTTCATTAATCATATTAATGAAGTTCCATCATTTAAGTACCTAAACATCACAGATAAATACGACGTACACTTATGCCATCCGCATTCGCCTCGATGTCCCCTCGTGCACCGTTAGGTTAGGTAACTAACGACAGAGCGGGGCATGGCTAGCGGAGTGCAAAACATAAGTAACGTCTATATAATATATCATATATACTATATACAGTATCCATCACAACATATCAAATGATCACATCACAGATATCGCAGCAGAAGAAACATACGAAATATTGGATATACTAGGACGTCCGTGTTTTCAATACGAGCCTGTATAAAACACCGATTCCACGGTCGTGATGAATAGCCAAACCCACACCCCTAGACCCCTACGAGAGCGGCAAGCAACCCTACCAATTCTAGAGTTAGGAGACCCGGACTCGACTCCTCGAGTTGATCTCCCACTAGACTCCAGAACCCGGTTACTTGTGCTCTCCTCCTTGGGTCTATCCTAGTGCGGAAAAGTAAATAATATACAACAACGGTGATATCTTCCGCTACCTGGAAGTGCCCCAATAAAAGAATATTACATACAATGAATTTTACATGAATGAAAATAAAAACTCTCATCTCACATAAAAACCCCCGGCTATTCAAAACGCGACGATCCAATATAACATATCCAGCAACACATAACATCATATGTTATCAACGTAAGTAAATGTGCGCATCCCAATTGTCGTTGACATATAGCAACGAAACCGGCGATATCACATATTACACTTACGGTCACAGAAAAAAAAGTGTAAAACTACAACAGTTGGAATCCGCAATCTTCTCAGACATCGCATGCCTGACCAAATGAATTCCTTAGACATCACATGCCTAACAATTATAAACCCCGCATTTTAGTCTCTATATCGAAAACACTTTTCAATATCTAGTCGGGCAATTCAACAAGATTCCTGATATATTGATCAAATGCTTGTCGCAAACTTTAGTAGACGGCCGCACCCCGGATGCCGTCGACGAAGTGCACTAAGGCGGAACTCTGCTGCCGCGAGCACCCGAACGGATGCTTTCAGCGACGGGGTTCTCCTACAGTCACTTGGTCGGGGCTATGGGACATGGCTGTCTATTAAGTTTACCCGGCGAGTATCCGCGTACGCTACGTGATTGCGACGGACTTTTGATCACATCAAAATTCTGTGGCAACCGATCAAGTGAGACTAAAGTGCTATGTTTATAACATTCATTTTAGTTATCTCATAACTACTTGTGGATTCCAAATATTGTATCACATTCCAGATAAACAGAAAATGTTAAACTTTTCGATCGAACAATCAAACACCCAAGTTTTCCCGAAACAGCTCAACTCTTGAAATAAGTTCAAAAACATCCATTTCATGCCACAGTACCAACGGTCCAGCCGTAGAAGGGTCAAGCCAATGCCTCACATGTGGCACGCCGTACTACCCCAAACCCTAAGGTTCAAAGGGTAGTTCAAGACGGTCACATAATCGAGTTAAGGTTTGTTGTCTTCTAGAGGGTCCATCGGGTTACTTGCACTACTTAGAACATTCCTAAAACTACGGAAAAATCCAACACCTGAAAAGTTCCCGGCAGGGGAAAAAGTGGGTATTTATATCCGGTCGAACTTTTTAACATGTTCTAAAAATATCCGGAAAACATAACAAAATTAAATTCTCCGATCGAATCGACGATTACAAAATAAACCCCCAGAAAACTCAACACTTGAGTCAGTTTAAAAATACCCATAAAATAGCACTTTAAGATATAAGAATTACTATGCAAACAAAATGACCCAATCCCTCTGTACGGCCGTGGATCCGCGGCCCAAGCATGGTACGGCCGCGGTTCCGCGGCGGTTTGGAAGCATTAGGAGCTCGTTTTTCACAAAAATTCTTATATTTCCCTGCTTAATATTTCAGGTATTTTTAATTCAGAAAATACACAGTTTTGAAAAAATGTACAGAGAGGGGGTAAATTTGGACGTATCGGGTTCGTTCGGAGCTTTAACTTCGTTAACACATCGCCTAAAACTCTAGTTAGGCTCTGATACCACTGTAGGGTTACTAGGCACACTCAAGAGGTTCCACAAGGCATCAACCATGCCAAACAAAATTTTTCCGGTGCCGAGAAACCCTAATATAGATCGTTAACTAGAAGTAAAGGCGAAAGAACATGCAAGTTAACAACTTAACTACAAGTGAAAGGGATTACAACCTTTGTAGATCCGGTCCTCCACTTCTTTAGCTCCATGTTGACGTCCCTCCGCTGCGATCATCGGGATCCCGGACTCTAGCAATGGTTTCGTCGGAGATATGATCGGGCTAGGTCATTGACTTCGAGGCCGAAGATGATCTACGTCGGGGTGACTCAAACTCAAGCTATTCCTTCACTTGGTCAAGAACTTTGTGAAGAGAACACCCTCTACTAAATGGCAAGTAGTAGAGGATGATGAAGTAGGAAGGTTGCTCACTTTAAAATTGATTTTCTCACATTTTTCCTCAAGGCACCATTAGAGCTAGAAAGCTTTTCAAGGAGCTTGATGAAGAAGAAGAAGTATAGAATCATATCAATTAAAAGAATAATATGAATACTTATCCTTTTAATCATGGCACCATGGTTGAGTTAAGCCTTCATGCTTAACTCATGTAGAGATTTAACCAAACCATTAGGTTAAAGGTTGGGTTAACTAATATCTTTAAGCATATGACAAAAGAGTTGACTTTGTCAATGTTTATCAAGCTTCATGAAGCTTGATAACTTTGACCAAAGTCATACTCTTTTGTTATATGCTTAGGTAAATAGGAAACCCTAATCTAACCTTGATTTGGTTCAAGTCTCATACACACAACTTGTTTGTATCATCAAGCATGATACAAACATGTACACTTGCATATATCACATATAAATAATGTGCACATTCAAGTGAGAAAATCAATTTTAAAGTGAACCAATATTAGTTAATGTAAAGTAATATATCAAATATATAATTATACATTAAATCATTAAATCAACACTTGATTTAACGATCCGGTCATATCGCATATAACCGACTAATATCAATAGTAACAACTTATCGAATCAACACTTGATCCGATAACCCGGTTATATCGCATACAACCGATCAATGTCACAAATCGCGAGAATAGAATACAGTATCACATACTGGTATTATTCTCGGTCCCGCACATATCTCATATGCGCTCCTATTTCGTTTCGCTTGAGCCAGGAAACCCCTGTGTAGGATTCTAAAGACTCGTCAATACGCCGGCAGTAGGTGATGATCATATCAAACACCCACAAGCCGCAAGCGGTCTGCTAAACGTAACGGCCACCCGGGTATTGAGCGATCAGAAGATCAACGAGCAAGCCCGCTCACACTCCTGTGAATCCAACCAGTAACACTACCGTACAGTCCGGTTTGTTCGTCTGATATGTCGCATATCTCGTCTAGGGGTGGTAAACGTCAGACCCCAATAACTCGATAAGTCATGTCGATATGAGGCTCATAACGGGTCGAGAAACTACTGGTAACACTTACCAGTAAATCCCTAAAAGCAGCCTTGGCCAAGGACTTCCTGTTATAGCCAATCGAGCACTGCGCAACATCAACTCCCTATACCGGGAGAGACGAAACCACTCCTATCGCTCATTGCCTCCATGTGATTCGGGACTGTACCCAAAAGCCACCTTTTTGCACGCCCTCTTGGACGTGGTATGATGGAAATCAAAGCACAGTGGGAATCACACAAGACTCTATGACGATCTCGGGTCTACAGACTAACCTGTACCAGTGTCACCAGAGAACTGCCATCTGACGTAAGGTATAATACCATCTGGGAGTTCTCGGCGAGTCCGTCCAGTGTACCCAGTCTTCACTGAGCACCCGTATATCATCTCTGATGTCAAACACCAATGGATATGGGATCATCCATCGCCCATCTGTATGGGTCGAGAAGGTACACGCTAGTCTACTCTGGTATATCGATGCCCCGTCTCGATACCCCTACGACTAGGGACTTTGAAGGATGTACTTATGGACTACCATGTCCCCACTAGTATGATCCGCATCATAGTCCAGGTAGTCAAGTACACATCCTAAGGGCTTTACCAACATGTAACAGAGAGACAATCAGTGTACACGTTAAGGTAAAGAGTAACCAGATAGCATACTATCATATCAAGCAAGAAAGTCATCCCTATATATGTCCAAGCATCCACTACAATATACATCCTATGTATAGTAATGGCCTCTAGGGCATACATATAACTAACATGAGATTACTTGAAGACGTCTTGTCCAGCCCCCGAAGGGATCAGAGACACGATAGTCACGGGGCTACTCACATAGCAAGACTGCATATCGGGGAATACATCGGCCAACACGACGGTACGACGGATAAAAGCCCTAGTACCACAGACCCTAACGGACTTCTATCAGCAGAGTTTAACTGTGACGTTAGGATATCCTTGCGAGAACTTCTCGATTCGTCTCGACTCGTAGGGAAAACAATGTTCCTGCGAGAACTTCTCGACTCGTCTCGACTCGTAGGAAAAAGCCTTAGGCTACGTGGATATCAACCTGTTTCCTATGCACTGGGGCCCTACAAGTAGGTCCAAGATGGACTATTGTATACTATCCACGGGCCACACTCTCCAAAGTTGAATATCGACAAGGAGGGAAAAAAACCACTTACAAGTTCTCTCGACTTGTAAGGGAAAAATTCTCTTGTGAGATCCTTACGACTCTCAAGAGAAAACGCACTTAGGAGTCTTCACGACTCCTAAGGAGAAAATACACCTACGGGATCCTCTCGACTCTTAGGGAGAAAAGTCTTTATGAGTCCCTCACGGCTCATGAAGTTGAAAAGTCTTAGGCGGTAGATCCAAACCTGTTTCCTAAGCTATTGCTACCCTACAAGGAGGTCAAGATGGACTATTTACGGGCCACATTTGCCAAATCCACATTCGCTAATGAAATAAAGAAGCTACTTACGGATCCTCATGATTCGTAAGGAAAAATACCCGAGTGAGATCCTTACGACTCACGGAGATGATGAACACTTAGAAATCCTCACGATTTCTAGGGAGAATATGCACTTACGGGATCCTCTCGACTCGTAGGGAGAAAAGTCTTTATGAGACCCTCACGGCTCATGAAGATGAAAAAAATCTTAGGCTACAAGGACCCTAAACTTGTCTCCTAAGCCCTCAATTCTATGGCCATGCATAACTCTGCACTACTTCACCCACGTACATACTTACGTGGGCAAAGTAGTGGGGGGCATTTGTTCCCGCCAAAATTTTCGGCCAAGAGCTATTTGTTCCCTTATAATCCTTATAAAAAAAGAGAGAGAAGAAAGAGGAAGAAAATTCACGGTTGGACATCACGTGTTAAACACGTGAGCGCTTATTTGCAAAGCATATAAGCGCTGAAAGAAAATAACTAAGGGCCAAACATGCCTCATGTGTAAAACACGTGAGCGCTCATATGCAAAACATATGAGCGCTGAACATAAACAGGCTAAAACCCACAGCAGGGGTCACGTGTTAAACACGTGAGTTCTCTTGCCTCTTACATGCAAAGCATGTGAGCGCCCCAATTTAAAATGCTCCTATCAAATTCTAAAATTAAATTCTATTTGAGAAATATTTTCCTGATCTTCCTCAAACTAGAAAGATCATCTCTGTTAAACAGAGGACCCTTGTATGATAGAATAAAATTCTATCATAGGAAAATATTTTCCTAATCTTGTTAAACTGACAAGATATTCATTTAACAGAATTAAATTCAACATTGCTAATCTTGTTAAACTAACAAGATATTCACATGACAAGAATAAAATTCTATGTTAACAAGATATCGATATTAAGAAAATATATTTATGATCTTATTAAACTAAAAAGATATGATAGAATAAAATTCTATTCTTGTTAAAACTAATAAAATATTCATAATCTTGTTAAACAAACAAGAAATCTTTTCTGTTAAACAGAGAGCTTTTGGATTAAAAATCCAATGGTGAATAAAATTCATCGATTGATCCAAAAGATCATGAAATCAATCAAGATCTCTCGATGAGAGATTTTCTCAACAAATTGATTCTTTCCCTTTTCCTATAAATAGGAGCAAGGAGGTTAAATAAAAAGAGGAGGAGACCACCCCATAAGCTTTTAAAAAAATATATATAAGCCTCCTAAAAGCTCCCACAAAACAAAAGAGAATTTAATTCTCAAACCAAGAGTTTAACTCTTCTCAAAGAACTTAGTTGTTCCTCTAGTTGAGGTCTGCAGAAGCAGATCTCCCTACAAGTTGAGAATTTAATTCTCATCTGGGAGATTCTGTTATCCAGATTCAAAACTTAGGGGAAAGAGCTAAGTCCAAAGAATTTAATTCTTCCAAAAAGTATATAGGAATTTAATTCTTTTGATAAAACTAGGGTTTAACCCTGTAAGAGAATTTAATTCTTATAAAGAAAAGGGCCTGAAATTCTCAATGCTCAGATCAAAATCTCCATACATATAAAAAAACAGACTAGTGATTCATTAGCGTTCAACACTATATAACAAAGGCTCACGTGTTGCCACGTGAGGGTCTCTGAGGAACAAAATGAACAACTGACATCGAGTCATGTGATCCCACGTGACCCCCCTAATGGTGCTTAGCACTTTTGAAAGAAAAAGGGGAATAAATCAAAGCCAGTTCCCATTTTGGGGCGCCTCACGTGATCCCACATGACCCCCTAATGGTGCTTAGCACTTATGAAAGAAAAAGGGGAATAAATCAAAGACAGTTCCCATTTTGGGACGCCTCATGTGATCCCACGTGACCCCCTAATGGTGCTTAGCACTTATGAAAGAAAAGGGGAATAAATTAAAGACAGTTCCCATTTTGGGGCGCCTCATGTGATCCCACGTGACCCTCTAATGGTGCTTAGCACTTATGAAAGAAAAAAAGGGAATAAATCAAAGACAGTTCCCATTTTTGGGGCGCCTCACGTGATCCCACGTAACCCCCAATAATGCTTAGCACTTATAAAAGAGAGAGGGGATAAACCCAAAGAAGCAGTGTCCAATCCTTAGACGCCTCACGTGCCACATGTGAGCGCTCTAAATTTGAGTGTTTAACACTGCTCTAGAGCCTCACGTGGGAGCACGTGAGCGCCGAGCAAATTTTAGTGTTTAACACTATGATAGGTCAACCTTAGCCTAAACTAGATAAGTCTTTCGAAGCCAAAACACTTTGATCACCAATTAACCGAGCCTTCCTATGCTCAGGCCTCTCCGAATTGATCTCAGTTCCAAAGATGACTAATGATCCCTTAACAGATGGTATCTAAAATGGTGTTCATTCCACCATGATCTCTCCCTTCAATCCGGAGTTTGGTTCAAGGGTACATCTCTCCATACCTCTGATACATGTCGTTGTAATTCTTCAACGTTTTCAGAGAGGTGGAGGGTCCCGATAGCCCACAGCTCTTGGGTGCACTCCCAAACCCATGAGCATATCCCAATGGACCGCAATGTCCTTAAACTAGCTGTGGACTGTAACGTCCTTAAACTAAACCCTCATCCCAAAAATGGTGATCTACGGACCGTAACGTCCCTAAACTAAAATGATAGAGCTTAAATGCTCTTTTGTTGGATCAAAAATGATCCCAAACCCCCGTTAAGTAGATCTTAGTCCAAGATCGGACTAACGTATCCTTAACAAACATTTAACTTGATCTTAATCTCAAACAAGGTTAACGATCCTTAAATCAAACCAAATCCAAATCTCAGAATATACGGATTTAAACTAATTCGTGCCCTACGGGCGGCAACATAAATTAGTCTCCGTATACAATCCACGGGAAACCAAAAATAAAACAAACACACACGACACGAAGTGACCTTCTGGAGCAGGAGAAAGTGGTTACCGCGATACGGTAACGTAATTAACTGTAGGGGCTTGCGCCTGTTGGGAAGAGCATCCCCACAATCAAAAACCCCTCACAACAAGGGGAAATCTGACGAAGTCTGCTACAACGGCCGCATCCGTCCAGACCTCCGATACACGGTGTCCTAAATCAATTTGGCGTCTTCGGAGAGGTGGACGGATAAACCCAAATAGCATCTTCCCCCAAATTCAGGAAAGACGTTTGTCTTTCCAGTTTTCGGCGGTGAACAAGCTCTTTCTCCGTTTCCAGTAAATGGAGATTTGGTCACCTAGTCTTTGAGACATGACTGGCAAGTTTCATAAGATGTAAATTCGAACGGATTCAAATATATATCCTTATGGAACTTTAGCTAGTCTTGTCTCATCGACATGACCTAGTCTACAATGCCTCAAGAAGATTTCGTTCATTTCTGAACTGTTCTTCTTGTGTGTGTTCTGTACGTTTAGAACCGTGTTTTGATTCAGAATGTGTATACTGTTATACAACATACCTTACCCAATCAACACTTGATTTAGGAAAATATTCATAATATTATTGGTACGAAATAACAGTCGCTTAGAATCATTATATTACCGGTTGGTAACACCAGGTGATATCTGCCAACTGCTTTGGCTGCAAAAATTGCACCATTCTCTACTACTAGAGACATATCACCCTTTCCTAGTTCTCTACCTTTCTTTAGCCCATTTAACAAATTACATATATTGGATCCTGATCCGGTATCACATACCCAGGACGTAGAAACGACTAGGAAACAGTTCTTGATAACGAACACACCCGAAGATGATGCGTCAACATGCTTTTTCTTCGTTTGGGTGGCGTGGGAATCTGGATATTCCCCTATTCCTTGCTCAGACTTATGACAATCATAAGATAGAGCGGAACCTAGCCCAGTATAATAAGTAGGTTCGGTCAATACATCCATATTATTATCTTGATTAAGGCATGTCATTGGTCACTACCAGGAGAGAGAGAAGGATAATCACTTTGTGTGCGCTCTTTGCAAGATTAGATTGGTTATTTTATCTAATCAGGATGGCTCCCACTGTTTTTATCAAATCTTCCTTCAAACCCTAAAAGGTAAGATTAGCCGGGATTAATTACACCTTACAGGTTCGCCAATCGTTCAGCCAGGCAGGTATCGGTACCCCGAGGGAGGTTCCCCGTGCTTTCGCACGGACCTAATTAAAATAAACCTCGTTTCCCTAGAGGCATAACCCCGTTGACACCTTTCTAAACACCTACTTGATTAGCTAATTGTAAAGTGCAAAACTCTCCTAGGAGTAACTCTTACTCACAGCTAATGTTTTTACCCCTAGCGTCGTATGACCTTGACGCAGGCCAAACAACCCATAGGGCGTTAGTCAAGTTCAACCCGTTTATTTCTTGATTGAATTAAACCCACCTGTACGACTCTTGACGCAGGCCAAACAACCGTAGCACGACTACCCTAATTCAATCGCATCACATGCTGCAAATAAGCACTAATTCAGCTACCGCACATTACGCTTTGACGCAGACCAAACAACCGTAGCACGAATACTAAAATAGTGTTTATCTGAAATGACGGAGGGCTATGCAGATTTTTAAGAAAACCATGAGCGTAATGAACTTGAAATCGTTGTAGAATCTAATGATTTTGAAAAGGAGTGTTTTTGAGGCTTTTGCCAGTTTCGCTAAAAAGGTCATTCCCGGTGAAGGGATCTCGGCTCTTTCCTCATCGAATGAGGTGCTGGATATTCATCAAGGAATACCACTATGCAAAGCAAGAACTAGAGAAGCTATCAAAAGACAAAACCGAGTGGGTTGTAACATTTGCTAGTTTCGCTAAAGAGGTCACTCCCGGTGAAGGGATCTCGGCTCTTTCCTCATCGAATGAGGTGCTGGATATTCATCAAGGAATACCACTATGTAAAGTAAGAACTAGAGAAGCTATCAAAAGACAAAACTGAGTGGGTTGTAATATTTGCTAGTTTCGCTAAAGAGGTCACTCCCGGTGAAGGGATCTCGGCTCTTTTCTCATCGAATGAGATGCTGGATATTCATCAAGGAATACCACTATGCAAAGCAAAAACTAGAGCTACCATTTTTTGAAAATTTGATTCTACAACATCTTTTGGTTTCTTTCTTTTCATTAATCTCATTAATGAAGTTCTATCATTTAATGTTTCTCAAACATAACAGGAAAAATGAAACGAAAATAGAACGTACGCTTATGCCATCCGCATTCGCCACGGAACCCCGTCATGCACCGTTAGGTTACTTAACTACCAGCAGAACGGGGGCCAGACTAGCGCGGGTGCAAAACATAAGCAATGTTTATTATATATCATATATATAATACAACATTCGTCTCACGCAGTTATCTGATCAATATCACAGAACTAAGCAGCATAAGCAACATATGAAATATTGGATATACTAGGATTTCCGTGTTTTAAATTTAGCTAGTAATATAAAATACGGATTCCACAGTCGTAATGAATAGCCAAACCTACATCCCATAGACCCCTACGAGAGTGGCAAGTAACCCTACCAATTCTAGAGTTAGGAGACCCGGCCTCAACTACTTGAGATGGTCTCCCACTGGACCCTAGAACCCGGTTACTTGTGCTCCCCACCTTGGGTCTTTCCTAATGCGGAAAATTAAATAATTTATATCAATGGTGACATCATCCTCAACCCGGAAGTGCCCCAATAAAAGAATATTACATACAAATTTTACATGAATGAAAATATAAAAACTCTCATCTCACATAAAAACTCCGGCTATTCAATCACGATGATCCAATAAAATACATCACCAGCAACACATGATATCACATATCATCAATGTAAGCAAATACGCGTATTCTAAATTCCGTTGAAATATAGCAACGAGATTTGGGATACCTCACGTATTACACTTATGGTCGCAGAAAAGAAATGTAAAACTGCAATAATTAGAATCCGCATATTCTTAGACATCATAAACCCGGAATATCTCATATTCCGGGTTTCATGCCTAACTCTATAAACCCCGCATTTTAGTCTCATATCAAAAACTCTTTTCAATATTTTAGTCGGGTAATTCTACAAGATTCCTGACTACCTGATCGAATATGCATCGGAAACTATAGTAGATGGCCGCACCCCCGATGCCGTCGACTAAGTGCACTTAGGCGGAACACCGTAGCCGCGAGCACTCGAGTGGGTGCAATTGGCAACGGGGTTCTCCTACAGTCACTTGGTTGGGGGGAATGGGGGCGAGGCTATACAGTAAAGTTATTCGGAGAGTATTCGCGTACGATACGCGATTGCGACGGAGTTTCGATCCGAATTGAAATTTCGTGGCAATCGATCTACCGAGACTAAAACGCTAGATTTATAATCATTAACTAATTTACACAAAACCAATTAAATGTGGATCCTCACTACTGCATCCATATCAAACTAGACCCAAAACGACGTAACAATTACGACTACGAAACACTCCGTATTAGCCCCAATAGAACTGTTAACATCACATGCAAACTGGGCTAATCAAACAATACCTGAAAACCCAAAACCCTAGCAGCAAGACCACCCAAAAATACGAGACCATTTGGAGCATGGGGGACCGACCAGGCCGGAATTTTTGGATATTTCACCGGGTCAAAACCGGTGAAATGGTCTCGAATTTTCTCAATGTTCTTATTGTATCACATACAATATTCTGCAGTTGCTTAAAAAAATTTCTGAGATCATTTTAAAAACGATAGAGAACAGGTTTTCAAGGCACAGTTTCGGAGTTGTTTCGGTTTCGTGATTCTAATTATATCGTCTAATCTTCTAGCTTAAGCTCTGAAACCATGAAAGTCTACCCTAGCACCAGCAAGGGGTCCAAGTGGCATCAAGCATGCCAAATCCAAATTTTTATGGCGTTAGGCTAGACTTAACAAGATCTTTAGCTAGGTGATGAGTGTTTAGTTTTGATATCCGGTAAACTATGAGAAATGAAAGATGGCTATACCCTCGTAGATCGAGTCCTTCACTTTACATGCTCCGTGTAGTAGTCCCGAGACTCCACTTAGCTCCACTTAAGGCTTTGGACGAGCTTCCTCTGATGACCTTCGTGCCAGAGATGATCCACGCGAAGTCCCTCCAACTCAAGCTACCTCTACACTAAACTCTTTAGTGTAGTAAACATGCTACACTCGATCACTAGTCAAGTGTAGGATGATGAAGTAGGGGATGTTAAAGCTCACATGTTTGTGTTCAAGCTTCATGATTCACATCTCATGTGAGGGTTCAAGCTAGAACCATGGTGGCATGAAGAAGAGGAAGAAGATGAGAGCATGAGAGCAAGCCATCTCAAAATGACTAAGTGTTGAGAATGAACTAGTGAGAATGGCAACTCTTGACCCCACTCATTCAAGCATGGAATTTTGAAATATAAAATTGCAACCATGCTTGAATAGTGAGTCAAGATGAATAAACAAATATAAAGCCCATGCTTGCAACCATGCTCTCATTTTCCATCCCATTTCTATTTTTTTCTCAAAAATAGAAATCATGCCATGCTACATATATATATATATATTTATATATATAAGATATATATATATATATTAATACATATAAGAAAATATTTAGTGAGCTAATGATATTAGTTAAGATATAATTATATCACATAAAATATATATCACATTATTAAATCAACACTTGATTTAATAATCCTGTTATATCACATATGACCGACTAATATCATTTATCTGTATATCACATTATCAAATCAACACTTGATTTGACAATCTGGTTATATCACATACAACCTCACCGAAAACAGATAACTGCCAAATTACAATACGGTATCACCCTCCAGTTCTCAGAAAGCGCGAACTTCCCCTGTTGATACTGATCCTCGACCCAGTTCTTAAAGACGTAGCAATCCTCAATTGGGTGGATCACCATTTTGTGATAAGAGCAGTAGTTAGGATTGTTGACGTCGCCGGGTTACGGTAGATGCCGTGGGTCTGGCAATGTAATGAGTTTGTTACGCATTGCTAACTCAAATAGCCTCCTCGTCTTATCGCAGGGAAACGAGTAAGCGTGTCCTAGCCTTTCTTCCAGGGATAGGCATAGACATGCATTGTTTTGGCAAACAGCCGGTTTTGGGTCGCTCGGTTGTTGTTGAGTGTTGGCGACGAAGGCCGGTTTCCCTTTACTCTTGGCATTTTGAGGGTCCATATTTGAGGAGGAAGGCCCGTGGCCCATATGGTCCATTTGGGTCAGTTTATCGATCAGAGCCTGGAAGATTGTTGGTTTGAAGAACGTCATGAACTGGGACACAGTCATTTGAGGATCTAGGGTCCTGATGAACATGCCCAGTATAGGGGATTCTTCGATGTGTTGTTCATACTTTGACCATAGGTTCTGCCACCGGATCATGTATTGGACCCAGGTTTCTCCCGGCTTTACCCTGGCATTGATTAATGTCGTGAACAGGGTGCGCTTGCTTACGCTGGTGAACTGCTGTGTGAACAGCAGTTTTATTTCTTTGAATGTTCTCACGGAGTCATTTGGGAGTTCCGAGTACCATTCAAAGGCTATCTCTGACAGGCTGCCAATGAACTGGCGAAGCAACAGTTTGTTGTCGCCTCCAGTGTTGCCACATAGGGCTCTGAACTACGCGACGTGATGGTGTGAGTTTCCTGTTCCCATGTACACATGGAACTTGGGGATCGTATATCCCGGTGAGTTTTTAATTTGGTCATACCATCCTGGATACGGTCGTCTAGTTCTGACAGTTTGGCTGGCCGCTTCATTCGCTTGATGAGCTCGTATTTGTTGAGCGATATAACCATGAAGAGCAGCCTTGGAGATCGTTTCCTCCCTGGCCACTGATAGAGCCGGAAGAGGGTTTGATGTTTCCCCTCTGTCATCCTCGATGATTATTGGTGGATCCTCAGCTAGGGGTTCTGGCTGAATCATCATTCCAACCATATCCTGGAATAAGAGCGCCATATGCTTTATGTTGGCGGCTTGCTCAGCAGTTTCTTTGTCTTTTCTTTCAAGCACCCTTCGCAGGAACTCTGTATCGGTCTCCTGCTCTTGGCATTGTTCAGATGCTGGTTTCGGATTTTCTTTCTGTCCGGTAAGTGCTGTCATTTTGGTCAGCATCTCTTGGAGCTTTTGTTTTTGCTCCTGAGCTTTTGTTAGCGACCGAGTTTGTGATCGATGAGCCACAGAAGCATGACTTTCCTCTTTCCCGGAAGCCATGTAAACCGTGTGTACGATCATGCCCCCGACTTGGGGTGTTTGGGTTCATCGCTTTTGGAATTCGCCGCAGGCGGTGGGATTTTCTCCGGCTTCTTCCTATTATGGGAGGTCGAAGATGAAGGAGCCGTTGTAACAGGCAACCGTGTGGAAGAAGTCCCTCGCTGTATAGTGGAGGGATGGTCTTCCTCTTGCCGAGCCTTCGATTTTTTCGGTCGACGAGAGTAGTTTTTGTTGATCACAGAGTCCTGGACTTTCCACCAGACCCTGTGAATTTGCGAGGGGAGCCGCTTATGGGGCTGCTCCATCTTTGCCTGCACTGTGGTTTCTGCAGGCGGGGACGATTTCTTTAGCATCGCCATTGGAGAGTTATTTCGCACCCTCCTAAGCAGATCAAAACTGTTCCCGGTTGGAAC
Organism: Agapanthus africanus; assembly: GCA_030015575.1. Lineage (NCBI taxonomy): Eukaryota > Viridiplantae > Streptophyta > Magnoliopsida > Asparagales > Amaryllidaceae > Agapanthus > Agapanthus africanus. Next base: position 719,418,080 of record CM057337.1, read on the forward strand.
AGCAGGATCAACTTCCACCATTAGAGCTAGTGGAGTAAGTCTAGAGGGGGAGTTGCCCCAGCTTTTCTCACCCGGCGCCAGTGGTGACGTCGAGCATGTCTTGCAGAGGGGACCACCTCGATTTTGGAAGCGGATTCTTCATGTCCCTGGCTTTGGCGAGAGACTGTTGCCGGTGTTAGCCTATTGAAGACCGACGTCCTTGGTAGGATTTATGGAGAAACGACCAATCTTCTGAAGACCGATCTTCTGGTAGGGGAAGTACTTTTGACGACTTCACCTGCAGGAGGAGTTGGGAGGGCTATCCAGTTTGGGGCAGCCCTTTCAGGTATGACGAGCCTCTTTGCGAGCCCGTTTTAGTTCTGGCTCATTCTGTTGAAGACTGAGACGTCTGAGCTTCGGCTCAGCCTATTGAAAACTGAGGCATCGGATTTGGACGGTCCGTTGAGAGGGGCCGTTGTGGTTGCAAGTCGATTGAAGACCGGCTTCTTGGGAGGTTCGTCTTGCGGCGCTGGGGCACTGAAACTCATTGGCGCTCACGTGTGTTTCACGTGAGACGCTATATTTTTGGATATTTAATCTATGTTGATGTTTTTAAGAGAACTTAAATCTCTGCTAATGGTATTTTGACCATTAACGATCACCAAGATCACTATTTTGAGAATCTGAGATCAGATTCTTTAAGAACTAAGCTCTTGATTTGTGAGAAACTAAGTTCTTGGAGTATTATGGACTCCATCTTCTTTTTTTTCAACATTGTTCTTCCCTGAATATTTAATTCTCAAGAATAAAATCTTCCCGATTAGAATTAAATTCTCAACTTGTGGGAGACTTGTCTTGTGGATCTCAGATCCAGAAAAAAACTAAGTTCTTTGAGAAGGGTTAAACCCTTAGATATGTTAGGTAAAAGAGATGTTTTGATCTCGATATTTTCTTTACCTAGGATTTTGAGAATAGAGACGATCTTCTTTATTGAGAATTAAATTCTCTGTTGTTTTGAGAGCTTTCTATATTTTTACAGAATCTTATGGGGTGGTCTCTTCCTTATTTGGAAAGAGGGATCATTGGTCATTGGGACCCACCACCTCTCTGACGATGTTGAGGGATTACGACGCCATATATCGAAGGTGTGGAGGGATGTACCCTTTAAACCATGTCCCACTCATCAGGGGGAAGAACCGGATGGAGCTTAAACTCCAAACTGCTGAAAAAGGCTTCTTTGCATTCGCGCACGTACGTCGCACATGTTGGGCGCACGTGCGTCGCACTTGGTGGGCGCACGTGCGTCGCACCGTTGCGCACGTGGCGGGCACAATGCGTCCCTCGTTGCGTTTACGCATATGTGCATCATGGGGGCAGCTAAGGCCCTAACTTGGAGAACCAAGCTCCTTTGAAAATTGAATCCCCGCATGTCGAGCGCACGTGCGTTGCGCGTGTTGCGCAAGTGGCGGGCGCACGTGTGTTACACATGGCGCACATGGCGCTTGCGCATATGCGCATTATGGGGGGCAGCTAAGGCCCTAACTTGGAGAACTTAGCTCCTATGGAGAACTAACCTCCTTTGAGGATTGAATTCTCGCACGTGGTGCGCATGTGGCGGGCGTACGTGTGTTGCATGTGGTGCGCACGTGGAAGACGCACGTGCGTTGCACGTAGTGCACATGGCTCTTGTGCATATGCGCAATATGGGGGTAGCTAAGGCCCTAATTTGGAGAACTAAGCTCCTATGGAGAACTAAGCACCTTTGAGGATTGAATCTTATTTTTTCTAAGAGATATCCGCTCTTATTTATATGGGAGTGGTACAGAAGGGATCTTTCTTTTTCCCGATGTGGGACTAAAAATGTATCCCCAATGTTGTAGAGCAATATTTAGACTATACGTGCATATCACATTTGCTCATAACTTTTGATTCCGGCAGAGTTATGAAGCCCGTAATATATCAAATCGAATGATATTTCGAGACGTTTTCGAGTCCATCATAATTTACTTGATTCTCATTCAGGAGTTTGGCAAAATACAGTCCGGAAAATACTGGTATGCATTTTCTTAAGCGTATTGTTGCTATTTGATACCTTGGGCTCTTTTGCGCAGAAATTTTTGGCGGGAACAGGGATCATAATTTCCAGCAACTGCGGAAAAAACTGTCGTTGATTACCCTTCACTCCAAAACGAGGGAATCTCCGATCAGCAGGTCGAGAAAATTATGCGAACTCAATATGAAACGTTTTTGTTTGGAAAATATGGATGCATGTGTGTATATTTCATTTTTCAACTTCTATTCTTGTATTTAAGTTTTATTTTCATTTATTATTATGTTATTTAATATTATATATATATATATATATATATATATATATATATATATATATATTATTACTTTATATGTTAATTTATATTTTTTTAATTTTTTTTTGAATTGGAAGGGAAAGTTCCCCAAAGGCCCTGGGACTCCCCTAGGTCCCCGACGGCGGGGGGTCCTCGAAGGCCGTAGCTCCCCCTCGGGGAGTTCCCGACGGTGGGGACCCATCTTTTGGGGTTCCCGACAGCTGAAAATCCCCTTGCGGGGATTTCTGAAAGCGGAAAATCCCCATCCGGGGATTTTCGAAGGTGATGGTTGAGACCGTGATTCTCGAAAAGGGAAAGACGGATCGAAATCCGTATTCACGAGGGTTTTTCTAAAGAAAAAAACCCGAAAATTTTCCCTTTGATAAGTTCGCCTTCAACCTATTTCGATTAGGTCCGCAAAATGTTCTCTGGGATCTTCAAGACCTTGAGTGTGATTATTGAATAATGAAAGACGTCTCCTTTTTTCTTTTCTAAATCTTAGATCTTGAAAAGGAGAATAGAGGGAAACAAGATCTCTTCTTTTTGGAATTTGATAGAGGATTGGCTCTCGTTTCTCTCCCCCATTTTATTTTATATTGGTTGGGATCTAGATATATTTACTTTTAAAAGAAGATAGTTTTCTTGACCCAAAAACAAAGAAAAAGAAAAAGAACAACCTTGATGAGGAGACAGAGAGGAAGAAGGAGAGGATGACTCGAAACCCTAGAAAATAATTAAGGAGAATAATTGTTTTTTTTTTAATTTCTTCACTTCGGTGGGTTACTCTTTTCATTTGGATTTTTAGGCTTTACAAATTCGCTTTTTGCCTATTTCTTGCATTTTTGCACTTTTGGCTTCACGACCTACAATTTTGGCTTTTTACCCACATTCTTTTACATTTTCGTCCTACATATTACATATTGTATTTACTTATTACATTTCTCATTTCTTTTCTTTTCAGGGCATGGGAGTCTGGGCCCGCTTGACTTGTACTCAGGCTTGGGCCCTCTTGTTCGAACATTGACTTTGACTTTCTGGACAAATGGATGTAAATTTTGACCCCACGAATGAAAGCATAGATCCAGTGATGCAAAAAAATTGGAGCTCAAGTCATCTTCTAATGACCCTGCATTCTTTGATAGTAGGGTGGTAAGATAGAATTCTATGCATGCATCTGAAAAGAATTTAACTTTAGGACCACATTAAACCTAATTCAGGGATTGCTTCTATAACTAGATCACGAGCCAAGATAAATGTGATATATTTAATTGGCAAAGTACTGTTAAATTTTGAATATGGTTGAAGTAATTGAAAGGGAAATTTATTTGCTCACCAGCTCAAGAATTGTGGTCCAAAGCCAACTTGATATTGACAGGCCGCATCTTTTCTTCTCAAAACGTAATCGCTTGTGCGATGCACGCTTTCGACCAATACGAACATTTCCTTCTACTTTATGCTTCAATGTTTTGAGAATATTGCAGTACTTGATTAGAACATGCAATTAATTAAGGATGAAATTCTTTTTGGTGCATATGTGTAAATGTTTAGAGAATTTGGCAAGCATGTCTAATTATTTTATTTATGTCACATTCTTTCTTGGATGATCAAATTTCAGAGAGATTTTTTTTAGCAAGTTCAGGACTGCAAAATTTTAGTTAATGGTGTTCTAAGATGCTAGCTAGAAGTTATTAAAACCTAATTAGTTTCTTGTTTGGCTACACATATAAAAACTCAATGATCTATTTAATTAAATGTAGGTTAATTAAAAGGGTATTTTGTTAGAAATTTTATACCAACTATAGTCATGGATATACTTGCATGTTATGATAAATGACCTACAAAAATAGATCATTAATTTTGTATCGGAAGAGTACTCATGGGGGTTTAATTAAAGTCAATTGCATAAAAATGCCAATTAGATACTTAAGTCAAAAGTATAAAGAAAATTCATCTAATTAGCCATATTTAGCCAGGGTAGAATTTGTGGCTTCTTCCATAATTAGCAACTGTTATACCAACAGTTAAGTTTGTATCTTGTAAAGTCAATGGTAAGCAAGCTCGTTTACTCTTCTTAATTTGTTACACGTTATATTCATATTTTTGACTTGATTTTTTTGTGAGTTAATGTCCTAATGACCAAAATATGATGCAAAGAACTTTCTCATGAAATTCTTTGATGACTTTCTTTATTAACATGGTAGTGTCATCAAATATCACCTATGATATCATCGTTATTGTCGCGACATCGTAAGCAATGGAGTCAAGTGTGCGCACACACGCACACTACATATCGATGTTCTCGTTTCAAACCCATATGCTTTTTTCCAAAATATTCTGTGTTGCGATAGAATGATCATGAAGTAATATCAAAAGATATAGAAAAGAAACACAAATCAATCAATCACAGGCAAATAGAAAATAAGAGTACTAACCAAAAGGCGAAGGAAAAGATTTTATTAATCATCAAAATATAGAGAGATACAAACTGATGGATGAATTACATAAATCCCTCAAAACCTTGATTCTCAAATTACAAAAGGGTTCTTTCAAAATATCTCAAAAGTTATCTGATTTAAGGTTATAAAATACTACATTATATATAGTATAAAAAAGATAGATCCAAATAGCTAATTTCCAAACTAAGAAATTATCCGTCCCAAAACACGACATACGTCTGAAGAAGGCATTACCAGACGTCTGCCCCAGAAGTCTTCAAAATAACATAGCATCCCTAGACATCTGATGAAGGAGCTTCAGACGTCTGGTCTTGAACGTCTGGTCTTGAGGACTTCCATATAACAGAGCGCTTGCAAACATCTGGTGTATTCGAGTCAGACGTTAGCCCAAAACATACGAACATACAGAACGTCAATAGACGTCTAAAGTTGTAGCTCCAGACTTTTTTCCCCTTACTTATAGATAAACTTGAATCTGGAACAACACTGTGATAATACCAAATCAACAGGAAATTCAATAGAGATCGAAATGGGAGGTATGCACAACAAATCTTCACATTGTCTCGCATTCCCACAAAGCTCCTCCATAAAATTAATAGCAGCTTCACCTTCACCACAAAACCTTTAAAGGGCTTAATAAGTGCGACACACTCCAATTAAGTTCAAGCAATACTCAAACTTAACAACCGATAAAGACTTTGTCAACATGTCGGTCGGATTATCCGTTGTACCAATCTTCTTCAAAACCATCTCTTCCTTTTTAACGATATCCTGCACAAACCAGTACCGAAAATTAATGTGCTTCGTTCTGTTATGATGAATATGGTCCTTCGTCAAATGAATCATGTTTTAGCTATCATAGTAGACTATTATGGTATCCTTTTGGATACCAAGCTCCGAAAATAGCCTCTTCAACCAGATTGCTTCCTTAACGGCCCAAACAATAGCCATATACCCTGCCTCCATCATAGATAACGCAACCGTGGATTGTAACGAAGCACGCCGACTGACGGCACATACTCCCAAAGAGAATACATAACCGGTGATCGACTTTCACCTGTCGAGATCACCTGCATAATCGGAATCGCTGAATCCAATCAAACCATCGTTGTTCATTCCAAACACCAACCCCATATCAGACGTACCTCGCAGGTATCGTAAAATACATTTTACAGCTTGCCAATGGCCTTTACCAGAAGATATCATATAGTGATTAGCAACACTAACTGCATGTGAAATGTCGGGTCGGGTACAAAACATGGCATATATATAATACTACCCACCGCATTCGAATAAGGAACATGCGACATATACTCAATATCATGCTCTGTTTGTGGTGATGAATGAGTTGAAAGTTTGAAATGAGCTGCCAAAAGAGTACTTACAGATTTAGCGTCTGTCATGCCGAAAAACTCAAAAACTTTCTCAACGTATCGCTGTTGAGATAAGTAAAGTTTTCCTCCTTCACGATCGTGCCTAATTTCCATACCGAGAATTTTCTTGGCCGCTCCCAAATATTTGGTCTCGAACTTACCTTTCAATTGTTTCTTCAAATTCTGAATATCAACCATATGCTTTATTTTTATCAACATAAAACAAGTATATAGAAGAATCATTGACGAGCTTCTTACAATAAACATAATCGTCACCCTTACTTCTCCTAAACCCAATATCTATCATGAAAGAGTTAAATTTCTTATACCAACGTATAGGTGACCGCTTCAAACCATAGAGAGATTTCTCTAGTAAACAAACGTAGTTTTCTATGCCTTCAACTTCAAAACCTTCGGATTGTTGCATGTAGATCTATTTTACCAAACCACCATGTAGAAATGCGGTCTTAACATCGAGATGCTCATGCCCCAAATCTTGCATAGATACCAAACCAAGCAAGACACTAATAGAGATGTGTTTAACAACCGGAGAAAATATTTCATTGAAGTCCACTCCCCGAACCTACGAATTGCCTTTAGCTACCAACCATGCCTTGTAACGAGTATCCAAAAGCCCTTGGTCTCCTTCCTTTACTTGAAAACCCACAGCCAACTACTTTCTTTTTCCTCTTCGGGCTTCATGAGCTTCCATACTTAGTTCTTGTGAAGAGGCTCAATCTCTTCACTCATAACGACTGGCCAACGGGCTGACTTATCGGATGAGATAACTTCTTGATAACCTGTCGGCTCGCTACTATCAACTATCTTTGCAACAGGCAGCGTATAAACCACTAGATCATCGAAACCATATCTTTGTGGCGGTCGAATCTCCCTTCGTTGTTGATCTCGAGCGACTAAATACTCCTCATCTTAGGACTGCTCATCATGAGCTTCATCTGACGATAGTGAAGGAGAGATCTTGTTGGGACTTTACATGTGCACGCCTGTGTGTTTTGAAAGATAGGTTTTAGAAATGCAGCGCACGCGAGCTTGGTCTCGTTTTAAATTAATAACCGTAAGTGCACAGCTCGTTATAGCTAGCCGGTAAATACGGGTTGATTCACAGGGAATTAGTGATTAGAAGTTGTTAAATGTTCAAAAAGAAAGAATTGAATTTGAATTGGTTTGTCACAAAAATAAGAAAAATACAAAATTATAGAAACAGAGGTTAAAGGTGGCTGTGGCTTTGGTTCGGATGGATGAATCATGGCGAAATCTTTAACTTTCTCTCTCTTGATCATGCGTGTTTCCTACTCTTGTTAGAACCAACATGAATCATGACTTGTCAAGGCGTTTGCGAAGTACAAACTATCAAGACGACGAGTTCTCAATACGGGGAATGAAACGAATCCGTTACGTTCTTTACTTACCTTTTGTATGTCTGAGCATTATGTATCAAAACTAAGCACAAGGGTTAGCAAGTATACCACATTAAACCATAACAATTAGCAAAGTAGAAGTAAAGGTTTTAGTATTAAACCTGCTAGTGATTATAGATGATAGAATAGGGTATATGATTTAGAAAGGGTGTCAATCCAACCATCAATCTACATACCCTATCAAATTACCTAGCAAATTTAAACAAAACATGATTCTAAATTTAACATTGCTAAATAGAGAGAATGAGAGAATATGGTATAAGTTATAGGTTATGAAGTAACCATAGAAACTAAATACCATATCAAACAATTAGTATAAACAATCTTAAACTTACAATCAAAATTTAACCACAATAACAATCACAAGAGAATAGAGGAAGGATTTGCCTTTCATCATCACCCTAACCATCACCATAGCCAAAGAAATTTACTCAAGCATCATCACAAAAAGAAAAGAGAAACACAAGGGAAAGGAAAACATAAAGAACAAGTAAGAAATGAACAAGAAGTTAAAGCGAAAGAGTTAAATCTTTATTCATGCTTGGAGGGAAATGAGTTACACGATAGGATTACAACTTTAACCTCCACTTTCCAAGTTCTCAAATAAGAGCTTGCAAGGGGAAGAAGAAGAAGTAAACTATGAGTTATGCACCAAAATCTCACTCTAGAATCCAACCAAAACTAAACCAGTGAACTGCCATTTATCGGGTTTTGTACAGAAGAAAAGAGGTTTGCAAGTGGCTTAACTGGATAGAAATGGACCCATGGCAGGAGGACGGGCCCACATAGAGTAGATATGGCCGAGATTTGCGGCCAAATAGCGGTCAAGAAGCGGCTGGTAGGGCCCACCTTCCTCTAGTGGTCTTCTAATATCTTAAATTGATTTTTAGGATACTTCTTTTGTTTTAAATCATTCTGGGTTAGATATAGATGCATGGAGTCAAAGTTGGTGGAAAATTTCTTCATCATTTCATACTTCACATCTAATCTTTATGTATGAACCTACTTGTACAACATCATGCGTGTGTTACCCCACTTGTGCATCATGTCATGCATACTTATGATGATTCATGGCTGTCCCATATCATGAGCCATGCCACTTGATCACACATGCATCATGTTGTACTATTTTTGTATCATGTTGACAAAAGTAAGTAATTTTTGTACACACACTTGCATTGTTGTAAAAACACTTGGATATTGATCATTTTCCATCCCGGTTGCAGTTTCAGCTTAAATCCGTCATATCCGTGCAAGTTGTGCGTGTTTCCAGTGTTATTCCTCAGTATACCTGTAACCTATACTAATGAGTAGTCATGGATTAAAAGCATATGTTTATTAACAAAATGATACGGAATGAGCGATATAAAATGCTGTTATTCGTGTCGAGCAAATACCCCCAAACCTATCATTTGCTCGTCCCGAGCAAAACAAAATCCTAATCTCACTTTCGCAGGGAACGCGATTACATTGAGTATGTGCTACAAGCCATTTAACCTCCATGTGTCCCTAGTAGGAGGAATGTTGTCTCCTGAGGGTTTTCAGCGGATTACACCCATAAAATCCTATTAAGTTAGTATCGTGAGGAAACTGTCGATTTTAATTTTAAGGTTTAGTATCAAAGCTAAAAGTTCTATCATCCTAAATCAGAAACGTCCAACCCTTATTTTCACTTCTCACATCTCATTTAACATAAGTTCATATAAGTCTTTACGTGATTGTGCGAATAATGTCGTTAACTTTCAAAAACTTCGATTAGAGTCATCATGTCACAAATATGAATAGGAAAAACTTTAAAAGGATCACACAAGTTTGAAAAGACTTAAGATTTTCTCAAGTTTCATTCTCCAGTTAATTCTCAAATCAGAATTTCTATTTTCTTTAACAGAAAACTAAGTCTTATTCTTCACTCCTATCTTTCACTTGTCTTTATTCATGCACACCTTTCATGATCGTGTAAAGAGTTTAATAATCTTTCAAATCAAACTTTCATATCTCCGCTAAAAAACTATTATAATCGAAAACTCGTCTCAGTCAAGATTATTCTCCCACAAAGAACCGTGAGGACTTTTAACTCGGAGAGAACACTTGCTTGACATGTTTTATTTGGCAATTGGAGACTTAGCGAGTTTTGGATTAATGACTCCCAAACCCGATGGTTTTAGGGCATTAGGTGTAGAGACACCCCTAAGACTTAATTGCTCAAGTCACCAAGGCCACAAAATAAAAGATTCATTTTTATGCATTAAAATATTCAAAAAATAGTGCAAACGGAGATATTACCAGTTTTTCTTTTCATCCCAAAAACGTGTTCATATGGATAAGATGTGTAATCACTCCAATTAAGTTCCAGATGGGTTATTTTTCAGACGTTTAGCCTCCATTAAAGCTTTCAATAATATCTTTTCATATCCATTTCACTTTGTGATCAATTCTTGATATTACTTATTTCAGAACAAACCTGTTTAATTCTAAAGAAGTTTATCAATTTTATAAAAATTTAAAGATATTTCAAACTTGTCATCTAATTTTCAAAACTCACGACACGTATAGCGTGATGCAAAAACGTATATTAGCTACGGTTAAACTCAAAGAAGGGTTATCTTTTGGTTTTTCAATCTCTAAAATTAGAATTTAGTTGTTTCTACTTATTAAACTAAACCGTCGGGCTTCAAATCTAACTTTCCTCACTAGCTAACTTGACAACAAAATTTTTAAAAAAAAATTATGGGGTTTTCAATATATATACAATGCAAAATTTACACATGATGTAACAAAAGCAAACGGACTGCTCACCCCCCAAACCTGAAATTTACGACGTCCTCATCGTTACCCTCATCTCCGGGTGCCAGACTTAGATATTTAGGGTGAGTTTTTATTCAAAAAAAGTAACTTAAGAACTAAGAAACTAAAAAGGTATTCACAAAAAATTAACTTAAGAACTAAGAAACTAAAAGGGTAATTACAAAAAGTTAACTAATTACAGCAGTTAAAACTTGGAAGATTGTGTTAGTCCAGAAATTAGTACCAGCCATTCAAAATTTTTGCTGATATAAGATCAGGGCCGGTAAAAGAAAAAGTATATGAAAAAGAAAAAGAAAATTTTAGTGGTATAGTTAGATATTAGTGTCGGGCATGGGCGCGTGAAAGTAGGGATCATAAAACGTTGAAGATGAAAACAAAATTTTGAAGAAGCCAAAAAATTGTTATTCGGACGAATTTTATTTTCAAGAAGCATGTGTTGAGTTTCGAGATTAAGTTCGTTTAAAAACTGGAGTTCATCCTCAAAAAGTTTAGCAAAAAAGAGGACCCTAGGATATTCCCAAAGTGATCATGACTCAAACTCACCAAGAATAGCAAGCTCATCCGGATAAATCTCCTCAAAACTCGGCATAAAAGAATATTTGTCAATGTTATCTTCCTCCCTATACTTCTCCACAATCATATTCTCATCAATACAGCTCACATCTTCCAATTCAAGGTATTTCTCAACACACTGACTTATAGGTAGGTTAATGTCATCTGAGAATGTAGGTTCCCACTCTAAAGTTTCGTCAAAGACTGTATCAATAGGTAATACTAAAGTTGTGGGTTCCTGATTGTGACATTCGTTGAACACAATATCGAAACCATACTTGTCAAATTCACAAGTTTCCACCTCTAAAATTTTATCGCTATTATCAGTCGGTGCTAGAATATTATTTTCAACTAGATTATTAGTTAAATCACCCTTAAGATCACAAATGATAGGAGGTCTATTTGGTGCCTGAAGGTTAGCGTTGGTCTGACTCAAAGGATTTTCTTGTTTGTTCTTATGACACTCAGTCAAGTCAATTATATTTTTATCATCAACTATGAAATCATCAAAATTTGTTTGATCATTTATCTCACTCAGCTGACTTCCTAAATGAAAGATATTGGTATTATTGGTTTCAAATTGACTGTTTTCACTCTCTAAAATCTACACGGCTAAATATTTCACTTCTTCGTCAATTGTAGCTAATGATTGAGATTGAGCGTGAAACAATTAATCAGATTGTTGTATGAGCATGGCTAGCTAGCGTCGTAGCTATTTGATTCTCGACTGCAATCACCACTTCTAAATCTTTCACTAAAGCGATCAACCTAGTGTCCATCTCACTATCATACCCTATTAATATGTCAATTGTTTCAACGAGAGAAGGTTGTGATGGCAGTGATGCTAAAAAAGTCATCTTGTAGAGCTCTTTCTCTAAGTTTTCAATCAATTGCTTTATATTTGAAGTGGGATTGGGTTGAAGAGTGTTAGAGGGTGGAAAAATATCAAAATTCTGGAACGGTTTGTTACCCCCTAAGAAAAGACAGTTGTCGTAAATGTGGGAAGAATCTTGACAGTTTGAACAAAAAAATTGTGTATGTGTATAAACAAAACAATATGGATCGTGAAGAATTGAATTGAACTGTGTATCACCCATATCAACAAGCATTCACAAAATCACAAAAATAAAAAATATCGCATCCCTAACAGTCTATGTTTTCTAAGTTAATTAGACCTGCTCAAGAACCTGATTGTTGAAGTAAAATTATGTCGAGAAAATGGGCTCAAGATATACTGATCACGAAGCCAGGTAAGTGCAAAGTTAAGAGGAGATTGTCCAACGCTTTCGCGAAGTTCCTTAATTAGAATAACCCTTTATTTTTTTGCGGATGTGTCGTTTACACTTGCCTAGACACCTTTGAACAATATAATATTAAGCGGTGTTCTAAACATAATTAACTTGCCTTATCAAGCGCGAATCCTTAAATTCAGAGTTCTAAGTGATTTTAAAATTACCGTGGGTATGTAATAATGCTTAGTTTTGTAATTTGTGGCTCATGGAAAAAGGTGATGAAACCATTTACCGTATCTTGTTGGGGTTCTTTGCTCTTAAAGTCCGTATTAAGATGCAAATACACAATCAATAAAAGAATTTAAGCAATAAAGCACATCTTTTTCATTTTAGGCTTAGGTGCTACGACAAATATAGGTTTGTTCTCTTTTAGCAATTGGCGGCGAACTTGTAAAGAATCCTGCAAAAGATAGAATATTGGAATGCGTCGGATTTGAAAGAGAAGGAGTTAGAAAAATACGTACCAAAAGTTTTGGGTTAAGAAACCCCCGTAGTGTCGATCCCGATAGCTTGAAATGGTACGCTTGCACGGGCAAAACTATCCGGATCTTTGGCACTGTACTTTAAATTCTCCTTATTCTTTAAAGTCCAAGTCGTCCCTGCACATTTTTTGCTTTCTATTGTAGGGTTACGGCAGCTCTCCGGCCATCAACCCGTGGTCAAACGCGGAACAAAAACTTTAAAAACCCGGCGCTAATGGAACCCTAATCAACAGATCGTACCATTAACCCTATACTAGTATATATAAAGGAGTTTAAGAGATTATACCGATCGATCCATGTCCTTCGGTCTTCAATCTCTGTCCTTAGCTTGTCGCGGCTGTCTCGAACAAGTTCGTTCTCCGGTCTCCCTCGTCGAAGACGATCCACGTCGAGAATTAGTAATACGAGCCCCCGCTTCAAAACCGAAGTAACTCGGGCATCCGTTTTTCTAGCCTAGATACCCAAGATGAAGTAGAAATAGTGTGTTAATACTTTGTCTCAAAACATCCATGGATTCTCAACTCATGAGAGGGTATGGATAGAGGTGAAGAAGAAGCCATTGGAGGAAATGTGTGAGCTTAAGACTTGGCACAAAGAAAAACCAGTGAAGGAAGAAGTGTCTGTTGTTTTCTTTTTATGAGTTGTGTAAGAAATTATTGTGTGCAACTAAAGAAAAGCCTTGCCAAGTAAAAGATCTGCCTCATGCCACAATAATATCTCACCAAACTCACACAAGATCCAACACCATGAGTCACCAAGTGTGCACATGCACCATCAATGCCCAAGCCAAAACTTAACCTCACACTTTACACCTCAAAACAATAATAAACATTTAAACTAAATGTTTAACATAAGAAAAAGAAATGGCAACTCCAAAAGTAATCTCGTAATGAATTACAAGAATACCCCTCATCCGTATATACATACACGCATCCGTATTCCGAATGAATACGAATACAACGAGACGAAAATAATAACAATATAATTTTAGGATCCGGCTTAAACCAAAGCCCGCTAGTATTATCCGTCCGATCATGATTCGTGCACAAGTGCATGAATATGATCGAACCCTGCCATAAAACCATACGGCCTCTACAACGTTTCGCCCGAACTAGGGAAATCCTCTGTGTGGGACTCTAAAGACTCGTCAATACTCTGGCAGTGGGTTTAACCACAAGCAAGTCAGTGGCACTAGCTGTACGTAATGGCTACCCAGGTATTGAGCGAAAGGGAGGTCGACGAGCAAACTCATCCTGAAACCCTACTGATCCTGACAGTGACAATATCCGTACAGTCTGGTCCGTCCGTCTATGAGTACCACATATCGAGTCTAGGGGGTGGATAAAATCAGACTCCTAATAACGCGACATTTAATGTCGGCATGAAACCTATCACCAACTGAGAAACTATCGATCCTAGATCGGTAATTCTCGTCTACCCCGGCCGAGAATTTCTGGTGATGGCCACCCATGCACACCGCGGCATCAACCCCCAATATACCGGGAGAGACGAATCCCCTGACGATCAGCTCACTGCCTCCATGTAGCTCGGAACTGTACCCAACTAAATCCTATTTGCACGACTCCTTTGAGCCATGGTAGGGTAGTAATCAAAGCACAGTGGAAACTCACACGAGACAAATGAAGATATCAGGTCGATAGACTAACCTGTACACATGTCACCAGGGAACTGCTATCTGACAATATGTATAATACCAACTAGCATGTTCCCGGCGAGTCCGTACGGTATACTCATAACCTATTGAGCACCTGTATACATCTTAAGTGAACCAACAGATACCAATGGCTTGTGAGACCGGCCACCACCCCTCGTCGGGGTCTCGATCAGTATACACTAGTCCACTCTTGGAGTATCGATGCCTAGTCTCGAAACTCCTATGACTAGGGACACTTTAAGGATGTGCTTATAGACCACCCAACTCTCACGTATATGATCACCATCATATTGCTGGCAGTCAAGCAAGAATCCTATGGGCTCTATCAATATGTAATAGTGATCTGTAATGTCACCTGAAACATGTACACGATGATAAAGATAAACCAGATAGCATACTATCATCTCAAGTAAGACTGTTCTACCGGTATTTGTCCTCCCTTAATCATTGCAATCACGTGCCTGCGATCCAATAATTGATTTGAGGGCACTATAGCCAACAATCTCCCACTTGCAATTAAGGCAAATTATTGCGGTGTCGCATACTCACAGCCCGTGTGATACCGAACACCTAACTTCTCTATTAATCAGTTTCACAAAGCTCATTTGTAAGACTATTGCGTTCGAGAAATAGCCTCAGTGAGTGGATCCGCTCCAATGTTTCTCTTTATGACTCTCTTTATCTCAAGTTCACGGAGAAAACCATCTCCCGAAATGAGTAATACCTGTCTCAGAATATGCTTGGATATCTGATGGGACCCATTTCACAAATGAACTCAAATCCAGAAAACTTCTTAGACTGTATCGTCAACTGAATTTAATCAGTATCCTACGCCATGCCTCCCTCAGTATCCGCTTGGACCACCTGTCCAAACTACTGCCCCCCGTTAAGAGGGAAAAATATGACTCTGACAGTCATTCTGTCATCCAGGTCACCTTGGAAGCCTGGAATGATAACCGTCTCCCGAAAGAGGCTGCTGTTAGCACATCCCTAGAACATCCACTTATGTTCTAAAACTACTTCCGAACGTTTTTCCAGGATTGGATTAATATATCAATTTATTGCATCTAGTGCAAAAACAACATCTGGTGTGGTACTTGACATCTCATGATTGACTCAATTGCCTAAGCAAGTGATATGCCAATCATGCACATCCCTCTTCCCTTTAGTCTGTAAGACACCTTTAGAGAGGGTGACTCTATCACTTGCAGGTACACTACCATGCCAGGAGTCGTCCATTCTAAAACACCTTTATAATACTGTCTAAGTACCCAGATTGGGAAACTACCCAAATCTAGATCTAAAACCATAGATCTAGTAACCAGAATGCAAGATATAATATTCATATCCTATGTGGAGAAACCACTGTGTGACAACCTCAGTATAACCGATTGTAGTATAGGAGTTTCACTTCCTACAAAGTATATGTCATCCAAATACCAGGAAATACCACCCTACTACCTTCTTAACAAATCCATCTTCTATTATGATGAAGTCAAAACCTATGACTATCACATCAAAAATAGATGATATATCTCCTCTATATCTGCTTTAGTCTATAAATGGACATAAGCAACTTGTCCACTATGCTTCCGCTGCTCCCACTGACTACAACAACCCTCTGGCAGAGTCATATACACGTGCACTTCTAAAGCTAGTTTAGAACGAAGCTATACTCATCCTCATGATGGGTCTAATAGTCTAGAACAGCAGTAATGGCAAGTCTGGGTAAACAAGAACCTCCCTGTCATCGTTTTTGAGGATACCGAAGTACCTCTCGGACGCCTGAGGTTACCCACCATATCTGCAGAGTGGCTAATGGAATGTCAAACCCGATTGAATCTTTAAGTTCTATTAAATTTTTAGTAATCGTTTGTGGTTCTGGAATCACTTCCAGTTCTATCATACTCCCACTACTGTTTTCTGAAAAAGTCTATTTTACTAAAACTGTGGCGAGTCAAGAACAATATCACTATTGATCTTCCAGATGGTAGAAAGTTAACCCTCGTCATAACCCAGGATAACCCGCAAACTGCCATTACAGAAACGTGCCTTGAGTTATCCAGAGTCTGGTTTTAAGCATAAACCGGACAACTCCATATACCTTAACATCGTTAAGATATGAACCATTCTATATACAATATAGAAACAGAGGCACTGATTTAATTAGAACCAGATTTAAATCATGCAGCTGTCTCCAGTGCATGTCAACTAAATGGAAAGAGGCCGATCAGCATTACTCAACTTAGGAGTGAATCCAAATATTAGTAACCTGAAAGAGAAGCAAGTTCTCAAAACCATTACTATCAACTGAATACCAAAACACAAGTATCTACATCTTCGATCACTTTGAAGAATCTTGATACTTGCAACACATGGTTCTCTACTTTATTCTTATACCTATAACTTCTCAAAATTTAGACCTTGTATTTCTATGAAACACTTGTCAAAAACTTGAGAAGTCACAAGTAAACAGAATATAGTACGAGGACCAATCCCTTTGTCTTAATGGACATTTGACAACATACAATACTTTGTATACGTCCCCTGAGTTCAATAACTCAAATCCTGTGTGTCATAAGTTGAAAACTGTACTATGGTTAAAAAGAATTACACCGCTGTTTAATGGTCCTTACCCAATCATCAACTGATATAGGTAAATGTCATTGACATAATTTCAAAAGGTTATATCTCACTTTATAAAATAAACATATAGATATATCAGTTTGAAATTGGTGCATAATAACGGATATTCAAAATCAAATATTTGCCGTTAGGCAAAACCCCAGGGGATTTGCTCAAATATCACCAATTACATCGAGTTACGATATAATGAGAATATAATCACCTAATTCCCAATAACTTACTCCCACTCATCATCTGTAAAACCATACAGATGTGAGAATCAAACCTGGTAAATACATACCCTGGAGTAAGGATCTAATTGGGAAATCAGTTTTCAATTAACAACGCATAGTGAAATTGAAACATAAAAATGTTTCGAATGGGTAGCCGGGTATTCCTGGTAATGCCTCTTCCATTATCCAGATTCATGACTGTAATCGTATATTTCCTTGCATCTCTCCAAATCCCTTTATTTTTCTTTACTCATTACCTTCTGTACACCTTCCTTAGACTAAATGGTTTTCTTTCTTCCCTACTGTTCGGTACCAGCCTATGGTTTGGAAGAAGACTATCCAATAAGCGTAATATGTGTACTCTCCTAATCTTAGGAGCACTCGCAACCTAAGAGAAGGTAAATATAAAAGACAACTGAATAAACCTAATTTTATTTCTTCTGAACCAGAATCCATCCTCGAACTGGAACAAGTTCCTTCAAGTTCGTATATAACTATACAATGGATTATCCAATAAATGTGGATCTTCGTAGTGATACGGGGTGTCCTGGGGAAATGCAAAGGTGAAGTAGGAATGGCGATGAAGTACGCAGTTTGGTCGTGAATGATAGCAATTGAATTTTACTTTGCCCTCTTTCTAATCCCTTTATTTGTCTTTACTTATTAGCTTTTGTACACCTCACTTAGGCTAATTGGTTTTCTTCCTTCCATACCTTTCGGCACTTACCTATGGTTTAGAAGAAGACTATCCAATAAGCGCAATAGGTGTACCCTCTCCTAATCATAGGAGCCCTCACAACCTGAGAAAAGGTAAAAGGAAAAAACAACTGAATAGTCATATTCAATTTCTCCAGAACCGGAAACCATTCTCGAATCTGAACCAAGTTTCTTCGAGTTCGTATGTAACTATACGATGGTCATATCCAATAAATGTGGATCTTCATAGTGATACAGAATGTTCCGAAGAAAAAACAAAGGGTAAAAGTAGGAGTGACAATAAAATATGCAACTCTGACAATTCAAAAGCCAATGTGTTTAAGAAGGTTCGGTTAACTTGGTTACTGAGTTATAGTCTAGGGTCGGGACATAGTCGCAGCCAAAGAGAGAGAGAGAGAAAAGAAACACTCAGCGTGCACTCTAACCTAGATCAGAATGGTCAATCACTTTATCTAATCAGGATGTCTCCCACTGTATCCTCAAATTCTTCTCTAAACTTGAAAGAAGAATTAGTCGGGATCATCCAAAAAATAACCCGAGAAGTAAACCAAATCATCAGTGGGTATTGGGATCCAACTATCATCGCATGATAACCTGATAGAATCCACTCAAGTTATCACACTCCAGAAGGTATGCGCATGCCTGACAAGTTTCATGTATGTTTGAAATTCCCGATGTGATTTTTACCCCATGCTCTTATGACCTTGACGAAGGCCAACATATCATAAGTCACATGTCAAGTTCTACCCGTCATTGTCCAGGTTAATTTGAACCCACCCGTACATACCCTTGACGCAGGCCAAAATAGTAGTACGACTGTCCCAAACCAATGCATCTATCTATGCAACAGAAAAGTAACAAATAGCTACCATACACTATGCCATGACGAAGGCCAACAAACATAGCATGAATACTAAGTGCTACCCGTCTGAAATGACAGAGGGCTACGAATGGTTTTTGGCGAAAAACCTTTAACGTAATGAACTTGATATCGTTGAAGGAAACCAGATAGCTTTTTATAAATATATAGTTGTGAAAACCTTTGCTAAAGAGATCACTCCCGGTGAAGGGATCTCGGCTCTTTCCTCATGGAATGAGGTGCAGGATATTCCCACCGAATACCGTTATGCAAAGCAAAAAAGTAATCGACTATAGTGAAGCTATTACCCTGACGCAAACTTCTACCCAAGAGATCACTCCCGGTGAAGGTATCTCGGCACTTGCCTCGTGGAATGAGGTGCTGGATATTCATAACCGAATACCGCCGTGCAAAACAAAAGAGAACGTCTTGTAATAACAACTTTTTAAAAAATTGTTCCAACAACATCAATTAGGTCTGTTTTCCTTGCATTGATCTGAATCAACGCAGTCCCATTAATTAATCACACCACAAAAGAACGAAAATATGATGTACGTATGTACTATCCGCATTCTCCACTGGGCCCCGTCATCACCCGTTAGGTTACTTAACTAACGACAAAGCGGGGGCTGGACTAGCGCGGGTGCAAAACATATATAACATCTATTAGTATATATATAACAATATATAATAATCTCTCCAGGCGTGATAAATGCAGCATCACATATAAGCAATAAGCATCACAGAACAATACAGATAATCTGCGAGCCCTGGGTTTCCTTTGAGCCGCAAGTGAAACCCGACGTTCCCCTGGTCGTGTGGATAGCCTGTGCAATGAAAACCTAGACCCTTACGAGCACGGCAAGTTACCTGCCAAAACCAGAAGCGAGGCAGCCCCCTTCATCAAAATGAATAGGGCACCCAGCACTTCACAGAATCCGGTAACTTGAGCACCCCTCCTTGGGTCAACCTGTACCCCCTATGAGTGTGGCGAATAGCCCGCTAATTCTAGAGTGAGGCCCCTTCCTTCTCAACGCCATGAGATGCAGACCCGTTGCCCTCCAGAACCCGGCTATCTGTGTACTCTATCGCGGGGTAATCCTAGTACAAAAAAGAAAATATGTACAACGGTGACATCGACCTCAACCCGGTTGTGCCCCAAATAAATAATATACAAATAGGCAGTGACGGCAGTCCACAAGTCGTACGCTCGCCCCGCAATATCGAATGTACAAATGAAACTAAACTGTACTAACATTGCACCCAAGCTATCCAGCACGATGAATCCGCAACAAACACAGCACAACACAAAACATCAACGTGAATGTCACGTTCGCAAACCCGTCTAAAAGAACTATAGCAATTAGACAAGTTGTACCGTTCTAATGATATTCACGGTCGCAGATAGAAATGTATTTACTGTAAACTTTAAACAATGTTAGAAATATCGATTTCGAAATAACCGTGAATAACCCCAAACTACTAGATAAAACCATATCCAAACTGGGCTAAACTAGCAATACCACTAAACCAATATTCCAGAGACCAGACCAAACCCAAAATACGAAGTCCAAACACCCTCCCCAGGACGGCCGGCTCGGATTTTTAGGCAATGTGCTCGGTTCATTTCAGGTGGAATTGGTTCGTATTTAGGGTGTAGTCTAGTGGTCATGTTAGTAGTCTTCTGCAGTTGCTAAAATAATTTTAGAAGACTCGGAAAAGAATGACAGAAACTAGAATATATCGGGTATTATTCAGAGTTGTTTCGGTTTCGATACTTTAACATCATATAAACCAACTAGTAAGTGGTTAATGGTTTGGCTCTAATACCATGTAGGGTTACGGAAGCGCCCAGCCATCAATCCGTGGCCAAACGCGAAACAAAAACTTTAAAAACCCGGCGCTAACGGAACCCTAATCGACGAGTTCCTGACGTGGGGAATGAAACAAATCTGTTACATTTTTTACTTACCTTTTGTATGTCCATGCATGATGTATCAAAAATAAGCACAAGAGTTAACACGCATAACACATCAAACCATAACAATCAGCAAATTAGAAGTAAAGGTTTTAGTGTTAAACTTGCTAGTGATTGTAGATGATAGAATAGGGTATATGATTTAGAAAGGGTGTCAATCCAACCATCAATCTACATACCCTATCAAATTATCTAGAAAATTTAAACTAAACATGATTCTAAATTTAACATTTCTAAATGGAGAGAATGAGAGAATATGGTATAAGTTATAGGTTACCAAGTAACCATAAAAACTAAATACTATATCAAACAGTTACCATAAACAATCTTAAACTTACAATCAAAATTTAAGCACAATAACAATCACAAGAGAATGGAAGAAGGTTTTGCCTTTCATCACCACCCTAACAATCATCATAGCCAAAGAAATTTACTCAAATATCATCACAAAAAGAAAAGAGAAACACAAGAGAAAAGAAAACATAAAGAACAAGTAAGAAATGAACAAGAAGTTAAAGCAAAAGAGTTAAATTTTTATTCATGCTTGGAGGGAAATGAGTTACAAGATAGGATTACAACTTCAACCCCCACTTTCCAAGCTCTCAAATGAGAGCTTGCAAGGGGAAGAAGAAGAAGTAAACCATGAGTTATGCACCGAAATCTCATTCTAGAATCCAACCAATGAACTGTTATGTATAGGGTTTTGTACAGAAGAAAAGAGGTTTGCAAGTGGCTTAACTGGATAGAAATGGACCCATGGCAGGAGGACAGGCCCACATAGAGTAGGTAGGGCCAAGATTTGCAGCTAAATGGCGGCCAAGAAGTGGCTAGTGGGGCCCACTTTCCTCCAGTGGTCTTTTAATATCTTAAATTGATTTTTAGGATGCTTCTTTTCTTTTAAATCATTCTGGGTTGCATATAGATGCATGGAGTCAAAGTTGGTGGCAAATTTCTTCATCATTTCACACTTCACATCTAATCTTTATGTATGAGCCCACTTGCACAACATCATGTGTGTGTTCCCCTACTTATGCATCATGTCATGCCCACTTGTGATGATTCATGGCTGTCCCATATCATGAGACATGCCCACTTGATCACACATGCATTATGTTGTATTATTTTTCTATCATGTTGGAAAAAAGTGAGTAATTTTTGGACACACTTGCATTGTTGCAAAAATACTTGGATGTTGATCGTTTTCCATCTCGGTTGCAGTTTCAGCTTAAATCCATCATATCCGTGCAAGTTGTGCTTGTTTTCAGTGTTATTCCCCTGAGAAGTCATAGATTAAAAGCCCGCGATTATTAACAAAATGATACGGAATGAGCGGTATAAAATGCAGTTATTCGTGCCGAACAGATCTCCTGCGAACCCGAGTTTTTACCGGCCTCAATTTCAATGCCCGGCTCATCCTTCTTTGTATCGTCTTTCACTGGAGATTCAGTGTTCCTCGAATTCAACATAGCAGATTCATCAAACGTCATATCTCTGCTAATCATAAATTTTGGTGACTTGGCATTCAAACACCACAATCTATATCATTTTATGTCGGTTACATAACCAAGAAAGATGCATTTGTTTGCTCGAGGATCCAACTTGCTTTCACGGCAATGTGCATATGCTGGACAACCAAATACTCGAAGTGTAGAATAATCGGCATACTTCCCAGACCATACTCACTCCGGTGTTTTACTACTAAGGAATTTATGAGGTGGCCGATTCACAATATAGCACACCTTGTTTATCGCTTCTGCCCAAAACTCTTTGTCAAACCCTGCAATAAACAACATGCACCACGCTTTCTCCAAAAGTGTCTGATTCATACGCTCCACGACTCTATTCTGCTTTAGTGTGTAGACAATGGTATGATGCCGAACAATCCCTTAATTTTTTTGCAAAAATCATTAAAATCTCCACCAGAAAATTCCAATCCATTGTTTGTCCTTAGTTTTTTAATCTTCTTCCCTTTTTGCTTCTCAAGCAATGTCTTTCATCGCTTGAACGTAGTAAACACATCACTTTTGTATTTCAAGAAGTAGACCCAAACATTCCTCAGAAAATTATCGATGAAAATAAGCAGATACTTGGCACCGCTTCCTTTAGAAGAAACTGGAGATGGTACTCAAAGATCTGAATGGATATAATCAAAAGTACCTTTTTTGTTGTGCACCGCCGAATTGAAGCTAACTTTTTTCTGCTTCCCAAATACGCAATACTCACAAAACTCTATCTCCGATGTATTCTGTCCACCTAATAGGCCTTGCTTCGACCATACCTCTCCCACTCATATGCCCGAGCCTCATGTGTCATAATATGGTAACCTTTGAATCTATTATAGATTTGGACGATGAAATAGCCATCAATCTGGAAGTTTTCGAATACTGCAACGAATATAAAGATCCCTTTTTCAAGATATTCATAACAACGAGATTACTTTTGGTTACCTTCAAAACTCTACCTTCAGCGGAAAAGTTGTAACCCTTATCGTCGAGTGCACCCAATGAGATGAGATTCTTTTTCGAGTCAGGTACGTGCCTAACTTCCGTCAATGTTCTCACAACGTCGTCATACATCCTGATTTGGATCGTCCCTATACTAATAGATCGACATGAACTATTGCTGCCCATCAAAACCACTCCACCATCAATGGACTAATAGGTGGTGAACAAATCCCTATTATGACACATGTGGTAGGAACAGCCCGAATCCATTATCCATTCATCCTTGGATCGATGTGTGTTGTTAAGAACCACAAGAAAATCTTCTTCTCCTTCTTATATACTAGTTTCGGTTGAAGACTCCTTTTCTGTTTGTCTTCCTGTTTTAGTTTGTTATGCAATTTGTAGCAAACGACCTTGAAGTGCCCTTGTAAAGTGTTTTTCGTCACCCTATTGGGATAGGATCGCGCATCGCTTTTAGACGTATAAATATCCCCATATCTATGACAGATAGGGGTTTATTGATTGTAGGGATTCTAATCTCCTACAGCCACGGACAAAACTGCCGTTAATTACCCATCGTTTTGAAGCGAGGGAACGTTCGATTAACGGGTATGGGTCATGCGAACTCAGTGTGCAATATGCGCATGTTGTGTTTTGAAAAACAATTTGAGAGTGCTTTGAGCAAATCGGGGGACTCGAAGATTCTAAAAGGGGAAGTGTTCTGAGCATGTGGTTTCAGAGTTTGGCGCAAGTGCTGGAGCTCCGGGTGTGGTGCAAGTGCCCATGCACTTGGCGCTGCTCCTCGCGCTTTGCACGTGGTGCAATGGAGTTGGCACTCCGGGTGTGGCGCAAGTGCCCATGCACTTGGCACTGTGCCACGTACTTTGCACTTGGTGCCAAAGAGCTGGAGCCCCGAGTGCGGAGCTTGAGCTCCTGAGGGTTTCCCCAAGGGAAAAGCCCAGTCGCTTTCCCTTTGATGGGGACACCCCCAAACTTCTCATATTTGGTCAAAAAACATGCTCTTAAATCTTTAAATCTTTAGGTTTGAATCTTGAATGATGAAAAAGGGTCCTTTTCCCTTTTTCAAGCCTTGGGGTTTGCCAAAATGGGGTTTTTGGAGATGTGTTCTCCTTTTCCTTCTTCTCTCTTTAGATCTTGAGGAGGAAGAAGGAGGAACAGAAAAATCTCTCATTTTTGAAATTTGATGGGAGATTCACTTTCTTCTCAATGGGTTTATGGCTAAAATCTATTTAGTTTTGAAAAAAAAAGAGGTTTTCCTCTTGATTTAATTGAAAAAATAAAGAAGAAGAAGAACCTTGAGAAGAGAGAAGAGGGAAGCACAAACCTTAAAATTTTTTGGGCGAAATGAAGTTGTCCTTGATTTTCTTCGTATGTTTACCTTATATAGACTTCACATTTTTCGCTTACCTCTTGGGCTTTACGAAATGGCTCTTTTTCCTCTCTCATGCCTATGTGCTCATTTCTGTTTGCACATGAGTGATGGGTTTTACATAATTTGGATTTTTGTCCATTATTTTACATTACTAATATATATTACACATAAATTTATTTATTACATTTTATATCTATTTATTGCATTTTAATTCGCTTCTTGAGATGAGCCCACAGCCCCATGCTTAAGTTTGGACCGGTCTGGGCATGGGCCCATATGTCTGGACTTGGGTTCGGGTTTAGACCCACTTGACTTGGATTCGAGCTTAGGCTTGGGCCCACTTTTTGGCTCTGACTTTGACTCTTTGACTTCGGTCGTGGGGTGTAATATTTTACCCCAACAGCCCCTTCTTCTTACAATAATTGCAAGTCAAGTTCTTATTTTTAGACTTTGACTTTGACTTTTTCTTATTTCTTTTCGGATCTCTCTTCTCCACTCGACCTCAAACAAATAAACCTGAAAATAGATCATCGTATTCGCTAGAAGTTAACTTCTTTTTGATCTTTTTTTGTTCATCAAATTTTCTTTGACATCCTCAATCGAGATTGTATCTAGTCCATAGGCCATGGTGTCACGAAAGTGCTTATAAAATGGTGGCAATGAACATAACAATAGAAGAGCTTAAGCTTCATCATCTATCTTAATATCGATCTTTTCCAGATCCGGAATGATCGAATTAAACCCACCGATGTGAGATTTGATTTGAGAGCCTTCTGACATACGAAATATGTAGAGACGTTGTTTCAACATGAGTCGATTTGTGAGAGACTTTCTTAAATATAACTTCTCTAATTTCATTCACAAATTAGCTGCCGTCATTCCTACCAAACCTTCTAGCAAAACTTCATTCGTCTGACACAACTGGATAGCCGTGAGGGCCCTTTCATCCAACTCCTTCCAAGCTTACTCCGTCATAGTGGAAGGCTTTGCATCCTTCCCAAGAATCACCTTTTTCAAATTATTTTGAGTCAATATGGCAATTATACGAATTTCCCATAAGCTGAAACTCATATTTCTATCAAACTTCTCAATATCGAACTTCATAATCGCTGGAGACATGATGTAGGATAAAACTAAAACACCTTGAGTGCTAATGAACTCTAAAAATTCAAAATCATAATCTAAAAAGATGGGGAAGATGACACAAGCGTCGTTACCCACCGTTAACCTAGATCGTAAGATTGAAAACCTAACAATTCAACCAAAAGATCCCACAACACAAAGAAAAAAACAACGTGGCTCTTATACTAGTTTGTTACGGTAAGACGATCACGAAACAATAACATAATCGATATAAAGAAGTAATCAAACGAATTACAGGCAAATAAGAAATAAAAATACTAACCAAAAGACGAAGAAGAAGATTTTATTAATCACCAAAATACGGAGGAGTACAAAGATGGATGAATCACAAATCCCTCAAAACCCTAGATCTCACAAATTACAAAAGGGTTTTCGCAAAATATCACAAAAGCTATCAGAAAAGGCTATCAGATCTAGGGTTACAAAATACTATATATAGTATACAAAAGATCTGATCAAATAACCAATTTCCCATAAATCTCGAAACTAAAAAATTCGGCCCGATCCGCTTTTGAGCCAGCTCAAGTTGATGATGAGACGACTCATACAAATAGATAACAAATACGAACTCAAGATGTCTTATGAGATGGCTCAAGATTAACTTGAGTCGTCTTTTGCAAACAGAGACTTATTACGGATCCTAAATATCTCTTGAGACAACTAAAGATGTTCTTGAGCCGTCTCTTACACCCAGAGAACAAGAGGCAATCCTGGACAGTTTGTGAGCCGGCTCAGGACAATCCTGAGCCATCTCAACCTTTAAAATCCTCTGTGAAATGCCGAATCAATAGGAAACTTTGAGGGATTAAGAATACAAGGCATACATAACATAGCAGTTTAGCGATTTAGAATAACATAGAGTAGGACCATACTCTTATCGCTAGGATTTGGAACCTTTTTACCATTGGATTTGCTTTGGGATGCTGTGACTCGAAATCGGGTCGCATATTATGATAGATTGAGAACCACTCTAATCAAGGGAATGATATTCTACACATGCAGAAAAAGAATATGAAAGACAGTCAGCATAAGTGACCCTAAGATTGAAACTGAGCCAACGTACACAAGCGCTAGTTACCCTAAGATTGCTGTGTATAGCATAGAGGTAAATGTAATTTGAAGTTCAGGAGAAATGTGTCTAAGTTTAACTTTTGGTTATTAATTGCAAAGGTTATAACCTATATATAATCAAAAAACAATTGCGATCCTGCATATTTGGCAGTTGAGGTGTCTTACTGGCCTGAAAATGTATCCACAACCATGTTAGCAAAGCTTTCATGATGGAGATTTAGTCTCTTGGTTTGGAAGCTGATTGCAAATATTTGAAAGTAGGCCGCGGATGGTAAATGATGTCATTCCATATGAGAATCTTAAAGATATATGGATAGACCCATGCTTGCATAATTTTAATTTTTCATATTTGTTAGGAAAGATTTCCATAACCGATGCAGATTTTTGTGATATCAAATCTTTCCACAACTTTTCTGATTTTATTTGTTAGGAAAGATTTTATTCATGTTAGGAAAGATTTTATTTTATTTTTTCCATCATGTAAAGTGTATATATACACCTTTGAGATTCAATACAAATCAATTAATTTCAAATCCAAAATTTCATTTTCTTCAAGATCTTATATGGTATCAGAGCCCTACGATTAAAATCTCAATTTTTTGATCCATGGATTTCTTTCAAAACTCAAGCTCCATCATCTCCAAATTCCCTTTCCCAACAATGATTTCCCACACAAATTTCACCGTGTGGAGATCTCAAATTCAATTGGCCTTAATCAGCCACGATCTCCTTGGCCACATCGAAGGCTCCAAGTCTCCTCCTCCGAGCACTATCACTAACGTTCATGACACCACCAAGCGTGTCGAAAATCCCGACTTCCATCAATGGTACCGTCAGGATCAAATTATTCTCAACGCTATCCTTGGCAGCTGCGTCGAGACGATCCAGCCCTACATCTCCTCCGTTTCCTCCTCCAAGAAAGCATGGGATCGATTTGTTACTCTCCTTATGAAAAAATATCGTTTCAGAGTTATGTCACTCAAGGAATGCCTCATCAATAACCAACGTGGGTCACGCTCTATAAGCAAGTAGCTACAAGAGATGTGATCTATTTCTGACGATCTCGCTCTCGCCGACCACCCCCTTCCTGAAGATGATCTCATCCTCCACATCTTCGCTGGTCTCAAAAATGAATTCAAAGATGTCCCAGCTTCTATCCGAGTCTGTAATAACTCCATCACCTTCGACGAGCTCTATGACAAACTCATAGATTATGAACGTCATCTCAAGAAGGAAGACACAGGCGTGTCTCTCTCCCCCTCTCTCTCGCAAGTGACAACTATGCCAACCAACCCAATTGCTCATCTTATTGCTCTCCACAACAGCGTGGAAGCACCTCTTACAATCGCAACACCAACAACAACTTCACTTGCAACAACAATAATATTCAGTACTCTGGGGTACGCAACAAAAACTCGCCCCGCTCCAACTCCTATTGCAACTTCTACAGGCATCCCGATCACAACACCAAAAATTGTCGTCAACTCACTCGCTTCCTTCATGAGAACGCAGTGTAAGTCAATCCTCCGCAAACCCCCTCTCCACCTGTTGCCAACAACACTAACATTAACCGACCCGCTCCCTCTTCCTGGATATTGGACACCGGTGTTTCTCACCGTACTATGTCTGATGTTGGGACTCTTCACAGCTACACCGATTACGGTGGTTCCGATGAGATCAACATAAGTGATGGTTCAGGTTTAAAAATTTCCCACATCGGTAAAACAACACTGCACTCACCCCAAAAACTTTTTTAGATAATGTTCTATATGCACCATCTATTACTCAAAACATAATTTCTGTTGCCAAAATTTTCAAATCAAAGAAAGTTTCACTTGAGTTTTTCCCTCTAATTTTTTGGTGAAGGATTTTCGCTCGGGGGTGCCTCTTTTTTACGGGGATAGCCATAATGATGTCTACTACCTCCCATGCTCCATCCAAACTCAAATTCACGTTACCTACAAATTAGAAATAAGTGAGCGGCATTGTCGTCTTGGTCATCCCCCCATCTGCATCCTTCAGTCAGTTGTTAGGAAATATAAGTTATTTTCAATTATCGCTCATATCAATATAATCTGATAATGGCAATGAATACACATCTCTTGCCTCATTCTCACATCCTATGGTGTCTCTCATCTCACCACTCCTCCACACACCCCAGAACCTAATGACACATCAGAACGTCGCCATCGACATATTGTCGAAACCGGTCTTACACTCGTACATATGGCCTCTCTTCCCTCTAAGTATTGGAGTCTAGCATTTCAAACCGATGTTTATCTCATAAATAATCTTCCTACACCGGTTTTTAATTTTCAATCCCCATTTGAAAAACTATTTCAACGTTCCCCAAACTATAAACGTCTCAAGATTTTGGGTGTCTTTGATATCTCTGGTTAAGGCTGTGCACCTCTTCCAAACATCAACCTAGATCCACTTCCTTCATTTTTCTAGATTATTCAACATCCCAATTTGCATATAAATGTCTATATCTCATCACTCATAAAATTTACATTTCTCGTCATGTCAAATTCGTCGAAACCAATTTTCCTATACAGGTATCTAGTAGACATCAAGAGGCTCTTCCGCATGATTTGGCCTCCCCTAGCGCAGCATCGCAACCAATCAAGTATACTCAACTTACCAAACTTCACATTCTACCCACATTACCTAACCCAACCCTCACTGAACCCTAATCATCAACATCTCATACTGTCGAACTCTTCCCCTCCACTGACTCTTCACAGTCCTCATCCTCCAATTTTGATAACCTCGCCAACCTCCCAGTCTTTACCTCTCCACCTTCCTCCATAACCGCTCAATCACATTTACTCTCTCCACAATTATCCCCTTCTCCCCAACCCCTAAATCTCCGCACCAATAATGAACGTAAACCTAACCTAAAATACTTCAACTCCAAATATAGAAACAATACCGCTGTTCACCCAATACCCCAAATCTTTGAAGCAACCTGTATATCTCAAGCTATGAAGGATTCTAACTGGCACGCTGCAATGTCTGAAGAGTTTGATGCCCTCATGAAGAATGAAACATAGGATCTTGTTCCCAAATCAAATCAAAATCTTTTAAGTTGCAAGTGGGATTTCCGAATCAAGCGCAAATCCGACGGCACCATTGCCTGATACAAAGCTCATCTTGTGGCCGAAGGCTTCCATCAACAGCCTGGTCTAGACTATTCTGCCAAGTTCAGCCCCGTTAACAAGCGGACAACACTGCATATAGTCTTATGCCTAGCACTCTCCCAAGGATGGCGTCTTCGTCTACTCGACATTAACAATACTTTTCTCAATGGTACTATGTATGAAGATGTGTATATGACTCAACCATCCGGATTTCTCCACTCTTCCCTACCCAACCACGTCTGTAAATTACGTAAAGTTATCTATGGTCTCAAGCAAACGCCAAGGGCATGGTATCAAGAACTCAAAGGCTATTTTCTACAAAATGGCTTCGCAAATTCTGTGGTGGATACGTCTCTTTTTCTCTACTCTAAGGACGCTATCGCAGCCTATTTCTTGGTATATGTTGACGATATTATTCTCACAGGTAACAATTTACAGTTCCTTAAGTTCAAGTGGGAGATTGTAATTGTGGGATGGCAATTACTGTAATTGAAGGAGGACCTATACGGATAGAACAATCTTGCTCGAGATGATAGTATGATATCTTGTTTTTATTTATATTTTATATGTATACTTTTACTCGTTATCACATATTTCTAATACATGATGATAAAGCCCATATGATCTTTTCTTGACTACTAGGATTATGATAGGGATCATACTAGTGGGGCCTAGGTAGTCCATAAGCATATCCTTAAATGTCCCTAGTCGTAGAATTATCGAGACTGGGTATCGGTATTCCAGAGTAAACTAGTGTATACGTTTCTTGAACCTGACCGGGGCGATGGTTGATCCTAAAGCCATTGGTGTTTGACATCGAAGATTGTATACATGTGCTCATTGGGAATGAGTTACACTGGACGAACTCGCCGAGAACTCCCAGATGGTATTATATCTATTGTTCTCTGGTGACGATAGTATAGGGTAGTATGTTGACCTGAGATCGCCATAGTGTCTTGTATGTGTTCCCACTATACTTTTATTACTATCCCGCCACGGCTTACTTAGTCGTGCAAACATGTTTTAGTTAGGTATAGTCGCGAAACACATGGAGATAGTGAGCAATCAAGGGAATTTGTCTCTCCCGGTATAGGGAGTCGATATCACGCAGTGCGGGTATTACGCCCCGCTTCTCAGAGTGCGCAAACTACGACACGTAACAGAGACAACCATACTACCTGTGAATAGTAATCATCCCTCTACAGTCATATTACGGCTGTCTATAGGATATCAAAAACAGTAAAATATAAAAGCTATCTAGTACATGTCCATTTGCCACAATAAAAAAGTCAAGAAAAATGTATAAGTGGAAACGAATTAATATCCAATAAGCAACATCTGAAAATACGTCCCAATATGGGGTTACATCAAGGAATAAAGCTGCGGAAAAAACTAAACTAAACATCTCTAAATATAATTCCTCACTGCTCGGCTTGACGGCTAAAGTAATCCTGTTCAGCCTGCGATAAATATAGAGGAACTGGGCCATACAAAACCCAAACGTCAGTGCAACAACAACAACAACAACAACAACTGAGCCTTTTATCCCAAGCATATGAGGTAGGCTACATGAACCAACATGAGAATCACGCCGGGTCCAGCACATGAAACCTCCGCCTCCACTCACTCCTATCGAAAAATATACTTTCATTGAGTCCTTTGGCAACTATATCGTTTCGTATCACCTCCATCCATGTTTTCTTCGGTCTCCCTTTTGCCCTTTTGCCATTGCCCATATCGAGAGTATCTATTCGTCGAACCGGTGCTTCCATAGGTCTGTGTCGCACATGACCAAACCATCTTAGACGTCAGTGCATCATAATACCAAAATAACAGTAATAACTATGATATGAGGATATATGTAAACATGAATATAAATCAACAATATAAATATAAACAGTGAGGTACGTGTGTGTGTGATGTGTAACCTAAAACTGGACTTCTAGGTTATCTATTCTAAAGTCTTCGAAATCAATTAATGTAATTCTCATCGTAACCCATCAGTCTATGCCCCGTTCATTCCCCATGGGACCAAGGTAACAGGTTTATTCCGTAACGCCCGGAAAAATGGCAAACAAGATATTTTGTAATGTTCGGAAAAACGACAAACATGTAATTATTCCGTAACGCCCGGAAAAACGGAAAACATGTAATAATAGCCTTTTGAGTTACGTTTCGGTTACATTCTTGATTTTCTATTTACCCCCAGGTTTGTGTCCAAGTCAGGTATTGCCAATGTAGATCTAATGCCAATACAGGATCAAGCAGGTACAGATTTTCGTCTATGCAGACAACAAGTAATGTCTATCAGGACAACAAGTCAGGATTGTTGGCATTAGTAACCAGATCCAAGTAATGAGTCAAGTAGTGGGTCGTGAACATGCTATGTGATGTCTATATATCAGACAAATACCCAATTGTAAAACTATAGCGAATATCTCAACATGGTAACCACGACGGATATCAGGATGCATATGTGTCTATCTGTAATAACCTGTATACGTATCATGACTACGTATGAAGCAACTAGACAGCATGTTGCACTAATATAAATGTAATATGATATAATGGGTTCCGGCATACAACTAGCAATGCAATTCTCAATACGGATGTGAATGGATATTAAAAAACGGTAAATATATAACATTGGATGCATAATATAACACATGTATTATTTTTTTAATGACCATGAACTTTCTGTACAATTTTTTTTTCAAAATACAGAAAGGAGTACCTTAGCCTGAGCACAAGTTATAAATTTAATTTGCTTTAGAACAGCACGAAAGCACTTGTAGCTCATTGATAAAACCTTGCATTGCTGTGACATAGCTCCCGTGTTCAAATCCCCTCAGCCACATATTATTTTTGTTGATTTTTCTTTAAAACTTTTAAAAACTCAAAAGTTTGCACGCGCACTACACGTAAAATGAAAAGCCACTGAAAAATCAAACATGTGCAAAATACTATTCATACAGACCCTGACACGTGTCTTCAATCTAGAGCCCCTACCCCCTAAACGACCGGCGAGATATTTCTTGGGGCCGGCGCCGCTGGCCCCCCCGGTGGAAAACGCTCCTAAATTTTTACCCTGCACCCTTTGGACTCCCCCCACTAACCCTAGTCTACTTGATTTGCCTGCACATTTCCAAAGAATTAAAATGAGGTATTAATCCAAATTTTAATGCTATTTTTAATTCATTCTTCATTACCCTAAATCCTAATTTCTCCTATAAATACCATACTACATCATAGCCCTCCTCATTCAGAATTCTTTTGCCAAAACTCTCTAAAATTCCTAAGTCCAAAATGTTGTACAATTGGAGTTAGCTCAAGGTCGAGGTCCGGGGACATTTCGGGACAAATCCGGCGACGAAACGACTCCACGATGCTTTCAGAAGTTCCTTCTACCTATTCCTTCTTCTTTCAATCAGTAAGTCCCTTCACTTCTCACCTCTTTCTAGTCTAAAACAATAATCTATTAAAACTCGTCGGAAGCGGAGTTAATCCAATTTCCGATTCTAATTTTATCAAAAACGCAATTTTTCTTAATAACAAATTTACCATCTTTTTATATATTATTTATTAACCATTAAATTACATTTATAACAAGTTTCAATTCAAAATATAATGTTAAACAACTTTTAGTTAACTTTTACAGTAAAATACCATCTAATTTACATACGACATTATTTTATAGTTCGGCTCATGTTACCTTTATAAAACTCACGAGGTAATGACCTATCTCTTCACAACACTCATCTTAACATAGCACGATGGATTTTTTTAACAATTTCTATGGGACAAAATACAATATTTATATTAAAATACCCTAAACTATCAAAATCCGTATTCTTTAAATTGTTTTAATTAATTTCTTGCAAATAAGTCTCTACAACCCATTTTGGGGAACCCGATCAGGATGGTGCGGGTTATTGCATGTCCTCATGACTAGTAGAGCGATATGCAGACCTCCTCACGTAGCATTCGATCTCAATGGAAATTTTATTACAATTTTTTTAGAAAACGTGATTTCTATTTAATAAATAAATTCTATTTTTTATAATTATATATATATATATATATTATTATTAAAATATCTATTTTAAATATATTATATATTCCATATTTTCTAATCAAAAGAAAAGAATCACAAAAGATCATGAAAATACCATCACATTTCAATACAAGTCAAATTACAAGAAAATACCATGTACTATTCAAAGTTAGGTTTATATCCATTAGAATATTTTATTTTTACAACTATGAAAACCCTAAAGACGATAAATAAATACTTGAGATGTATTTTGAAAATATATTAAAAACTATTTTTAATAAAACCCCCCTCAAGTTATATTAATTTACAATAAATACCCTAGTAAATATATATTTAAACGGGACCGGTTCTCTTGAGCCTCAGAGAGCCGGAGAATATGGGTGCTTGCCTATCTAAGATAGAAAACCTAAAAACGGTGTTATCAATACGGTAATTGTCTTGGAAAAAGACACAAATCCTGCCGTCCATATACAGCAGTTACCGATAACATCAAAACTAACTCAGGACTTCAATTCGTTTTAAAGTGTCTGACTCAGGCAGAGTCTCAGTCTAATCTGAAATCAATTAATCAATCTAATCTTGAATATGATTCAAGTATAACTCCTATTCAACATGAATCCATTTGTACCAGAATTCAATCTATATCAACATGACTCTGTTAGTTATATGTATGCCCTAGAGGCCATTACTGTACATTGGATGTATATTGTAGTGGATGCTGGGACATATATAGGGAGGACTTTCTTTCTCGACATGATAGTATGCTATCTGGTTACTCTTTACCTTAACATGTACACTGATTGTCTCTCTGTTACATATTGGTAAAGCCCATAGGATGTGTGCTTGACTACCTGGACTATGATGCGGATCATACTAGTGGGGACATGGTAGTCCATAAGTACATCCTTCAAAGTCCCTAGTCGTGGGTATATCGAGACGGGGCATCGATATACCAGAGTAGACTAGCGTATACCTTCTCGACCTATACAGATGGGCGATGGATGATCCCATATCCATTGGTGTTTGACATCGGAGATGATATACGGGTGCTCAGTGGAGACTGGGTACACTGGACGGACTCGCCGAGAACTCCCAGATGGTATTATACCTTACGTCAGATGGCAGTTCTCTGGTGACACTGGTACAGAGTAGTCTGTTGACCCGAGATCGTCATAGAGTCTTGTGTGGTTCCCACTGTGCTTTGATTTCCATCTTACCACGTCCAAGAGGGCGTGCAAAACGGTGGTTTTTGGGTACAGTCCCGAATTACATGGAGGCAATGAGCGATAGGAGGGGATTCGTCTCTCCCGGTATAGGGAGTTGATGTTGCGCTGTGTTCGATTGGCTATAACCGGAAATCCCTCGCCAGGGTTGCTGAGATTTACTGGTAAGTGTTACCAGTAGTTTCTCGAACTGTTATAGACCTCATATCAACACGACTTATCGAGCTATTGGGGTCTGACGTTTACCACCCCTAGGCAAGATATGCGACATATCAGACGATCCGACCGGACTGTACGGTAAGTGTTACTGGTTGGATTCACAGGAGTATGAGCGGGCTTGCTCGTCGATCTTCTGATCGCTCAATATCCGGGTGGCCGTTACGTTTAGCAGACCGCTTGCGGCTTGTGGGTGTTTGATATGATCATCACCTGCTGCCGGCGTATTGACGAGTCTTTAGAGTCCTACACAGAGGTTTCCTGGCTCAAGCGAAACGAAATAGGAGCGCATATGAGATATGTGCGGGACCGAGAATAATGCGTGTATGTGATACCGTATTTCATTCTCGCGATGAATGTATCGATTGGTTGTATGCGATATAACCTAGTTATCGAATCAAGTATTGATTCGATAAGCCGATACATAGGATACTAGTCGGTTATATGCGATATGACCGGATCGTTAAATCAAGTGTCGATTTAATGATTTAATGTATAATTATATATTTGATATATTACTTTGCATTAACAAGTATCGGTTCACTTTAAATGGATATTCTCACTCGGAAGTGCACATTGTATATGTGATATACTTTTGTGCACTTGATTGTATCATGTTTGATGATACATTTTTGCTAGGGTTTTTGTGTAAAGACCAAACCATGGTTACATGTTAATGGTTAGGGTTTTGTTTTATTCACTTATTTATTTATCTATTGATTTTTGGAACATGAAAGGCATGAAAAGAAAATGGTGGCTTGATTTGTATTCTAGTTGAAGCTTCATGAAGCTTTGACCTAAGTGACCATTTTTTGTCTCATGCTTAACCCTAACCATTCCACTAACCCTAGTTTAGTCTCTACACTTGACCATGGTTGGTAGATGATAAGTATTATTATTATTTTCATTTTACTTAACACTCATCATAATATTCTCATCTTCTTCACGATGAAGAACCTTGATTCCATCAATGGTGATTGATGAAAATGAGTGAGAAATCCAATTCTAAAGTGAACCCACTTCCTATTTCTTCATCCTCTACCTCTTGCCAAGTAGTATAGGGTGTTTCCTTCACAAGTTTTCGAGGCTTGGTGAAGGTGGAGCTTGATCTAGTGATGCCTCGACGTAGATCATCTTCGGCGTCGTAGTCGATGACCTAGCCCGTCCATTCTCCGATGAAGCCGACACTAGAGCCCGGGATCCGATGATCGCAGCGAGGAGACATCATCACGGAGCTATGGAGGTGGAGCACCGGATCTACAAAGATTGTATTTCCGTTCTCTTAGTAAAGTAGTTTACTAGTTGCATCTTTGTCGCCTAAACTTCTAGCCAACGATCCGTATTAGGGTTTCTCGGCACTCTAATTTTTGAAATTGGCATGGTTGATTCCTTGTGAGACCTCTTGAGAGTGCCTAGGAACCCTACAGTGGTATCAGAGCCTAGCTAGAGCCTTAGGTGATGCGTAGACGAAGTTTGAAACCCGAACGAACCCGAAACCCTAAACCAAACATGCTCTCTGGACTTTTTCTAAAATCTGGGATTTTCCACATTAAAAATGCTTAAAAAATTCAGCAGGGAATTATAAGAATTACGGTGCAAAATTTGACTCATGAACAGTAAAAAGAGCGGCGGAACCGCCGCAGAAGCCATGCTTCTGCGGCGATTCCGCGGCCAAAGGATGACATCATCATCCCCTGTTTGCACAGTAACTCCTATTTTATTATGCTGGATTTTCTGGGAATTTTTAATATTTATTCAAGAGTTGCATTTTCTGGGGTTGTTTTGGGGATTCGGTGTTTCGATCGTAGTATCAGATTTTGTCTATGTGGCTTTCCGGATAATTTTTTGAATATGTTAAAAAGTTCGACCGGATATAAATACCTAATTTTTCCCCTGTCGGGAAATTTCCAAGTGTTGGATTTTTCCGTGGTTTAACGACGTTCTAAGTAGTGCAAGCGCGATGGACCCTCTAGAAGACAACAAACCTTAACTCGATTATGTGACCGTCTTGAACTGCCCTTTGAACCTTAGGCTTTGGGGCAGTACGGCGTGCCACATGTGAGGCGTTGGCTTGACCCTTCTACGGCTGGACCGTTGGTACTGAGGCACGAACTGAATGTTGTTAGACTTATTTCATGTGTTGAGCTGTTTCGGGAAAACTTGGGTGTTCGAATGTTCAATCGGAAAGTTTAACATTTTCTGTTTATCCGGAATGTGATACAACAATTGGAATTCATAAAAGTTATGTGATAACTGAATGAATGTTATAAACATAGCACTTTAGTCTCACTTGATCGGTTGCCACGGAATTTTGATGTGATCAAAAGTCCGTCGCAATCACGTAGCGTACGCGGATACTCGCCGGGTAAACTTAATAGACAGCCTCACTCCATAGCCCCGACCAAGTGACTGTAGGAGAACCCCGTCGCCGAAAGCATCCGTTCGGGTGCTCGCGGTAGCGGTGTTCCGCCTTGGTGCACTTCGTCGACGGCATCGGGGGGTGCGACCGTCTACTGAAGTTTGCGACGAGCATTCGATCAGGCTGTCGGGAATCCTGTTGAATTGCCCGACTTAGTATTGAAAAGAGTTTTCGATTTTGAGACTAAAATGCGGGGTTTATAATTGTTAGGCATGCGATGTCTAAAGAATTCATTTGGTCAGGCATGCGATGTCTGAGGTGGTTGCGGATTCCAACTGTTGTAGTTCTACACTTTCTTTTCTGTGACCGTAAGTGTAATATGTGATATCTCTGGTTTCGTTGCTATATGTCAACGACAATTGGGATGCGCATATTTACTTACGTTGATGACATGTGATGTTATGTGTTGCTGGATATATTATATTGGATCGTCGTGTTTGAATAGCCGGAGGTTTTTATGTGAGATGAGTGTTTTTCATTTTCATTCATGTAAAAACTTGTATGTAATATTCTTTTATTGGGGCACTTCCAGGTTGCGGAAGATGTCACCGTTTGTATATTATTTACTTTTCCGCACTAGGATAGACCTAAGGAGGGGAGCACATGTAACCGGGTTCTGGAGTCCAGTGGGAGACCAACTCGAGGAGTCGAGTCCGGGTCTCCTAACTCCAGAATTGGTAGGGTTGCTTGCCGCTCTCGTAGGGGTCTAGGGGTGTGGGTTTGGCTATTCATCAAGACCGTGGAATCCGTGTTTTATACTGGCTCGTATTGAAAACACGGACGTCCTAGTATATCCAATATTTCATATGTTTCTTCTGCTGCGATATCTGTGATGTGATCATGTGATGTTCTGTGATAGATACTGTATATAGTATATATGATATATTATATAGACGTTACTTATGTTTTACACCCGCGCTAGCCCTGCCCTGCTCTGCCGTTAGTTACCTAACCTAACGGTGCACGAGAGGACATCGAGGCGAATGCGGATGGCATAAGTGTACGTCGTATTTATCTGTGATGCTTAGGTACTTAAGTGATGGGACTTCATTAATAAGATTAATGAAATAAAAGAAACCTAAGATGTTATAGAATCGAATTTCAAAATAAAACAGGTAGCTACAGTTCTTGCTTTGCACAGCGGTATATATGATATATCCTGCACCTTATTCGATAAGGAAAGGACCGAGATCCCTTCACCGGGAGTGACTCCTTTAGCAAAAACTGGCAGATGCTACACACTCGGTTTGTCTTTTGATTGCTTTTAAGTGTTTTTGCTTTGCACAGTGATATATATGATATATCCCGCACCTCATTCGACGAGGAAAGGACCGACGATCCCTTCACCGGGAGTGACTCCTTTAGCAAAACTAGAAAAGCTTCAAAAACACTCCATTTTAAAATCATTTGATTCTACAACGATATCAAGTTTATTACGCAATAGGTTTTCAGAAAAACCTGTCGTAGCCCTCCGTCATTTCAGATAAGTAGTAGTTAGTATTCGTGCTGCGTTTGTTGGCCTTTGTCAAGGCGTAGTGTGCGGTAGCTAACTGGTGCTTATCTGCTTATGCATATGATGCAGATTGGGTTAGGGTAGTCGTGCGACCTTGTTGGCCTTTGTCAAGGGCCGTGCGGGTGGGTTTAATTCAATCAGGAAATGATGGGTTGAACTTGACTAGCATCCTATGGTTTGTTGGCCTTTGTCAAGGTCATAGGAGGTTAGGGGCAAAATATTCGGGAATTTCAAGTGTTGAAATTTGCAATGAGATTGCATACCTTCTATGAGATAGTTGGATCCCGATACCCGCTGCGAGTAAGAGTTACTCCTGGGAGAGTTTTACACATTACAATTAGCCGATCAAGTAGGTGTCTAGAAAGGTGTCAACGGGGTTACGCCTCTAGGAAAACGAGGTTTACTGTAATTAGGTTCGTGCGAAAGCACGGGGGACCTCCCTCAAAGTACCGACACTTGCCTAGCCGAAAGATTGGCGAACTTGTAGTGTGTAATTAATCCCGGCTAGTCTTTCCTTTTAGGGTTTGAAGGAAGATTTGATAAAAAGCAGTGGGAGCCATCCTGATTAGATAAAATAAAACCAATCTATTCTTGCAAGTGCATACGCTGAGTGTTTTCTTCCCTCTCTCTCCAGGTAGCGACCGTATCACGCCTTAATCAAGATAATAATACGGATTATTGA
This sequence comes from Agapanthus africanus, assembly GCA_030015575.1. Taxonomy (NCBI): domain Eukaryota; kingdom Viridiplantae; phylum Streptophyta; class Magnoliopsida; order Asparagales; family Amaryllidaceae; genus Agapanthus; species Agapanthus africanus. Next base: position 719,458,191 of record CM057337.1, read on the forward strand.
CCGAACCCGCTTGTTATACTGAGCTGGGGAACGTTGGTCCCGCTCCAACTTATAAATGTTATATGACAGAGCAGGAAATTGGGGAATACCAGATTTCCCGTGCCGCCCAAACGAAGAGAGTGCATGCTGATGCATCATCTTCGGGTGTGTTCATTACAAAGAACTGTTTCTCTGTATCCTCTACGTCCTGGGTATGTGATACCAGATCAGGATCCCAGATATGTAATCAGTTACATAGGGCTACAGAAAGGTAGAGAACTGAGAACGGGTGATAAGTTTCATGAGACAGAAAACGGGGCAAGTGTTGCAGCCAAGTCTGTTGGTCACTGTCACCCTGTATTACGAATACATTGATTCTGAACGAATGTTATTAGATACCGAACCTGATATACAAAATCGTATCTATCTCTTTATTAGTAAAGAAATGATAAAATTTTGTATTGTTGGATAATGTTTTGAACATTTCCTATATCAAAAGTTGATCGATTCAGGCACGTTATCTAAAAGCATTGATGTTCTAAATCAAACTACAGTTCTTTAGTATACGGAACACACACAAGAGGAAGAGTTCAGAAATGAACGAATCCTTCTTGAGGCATTGTAGACTAGGTCATATCAATGCGACCTGACTAGCTGAAGTTACATGTAGATGCATATTTAAATCAGTTTGAATTTACATCTTGTGAAACTTGCCAGTCGTGTCACAAAGATAAGATGACCATAGCCCTGTTTATTGGAAACAGAGAAAGAGTTAATGAACTCTTGGGATTGATACATGTTGATGTATGTAAGGTCTCCTGTCTACAAATGCCAAGACCGGTTCTTTGTACTTCATTACATTCTCTGATAATCTCTCAAGATTCAGACCTATGTTCCTGTTGAAACACAAGTCCGAACCTTTTGAGATATTCACAGAATATAAGTTAGAAGTAGAGAACCAAAAATACGGGTATAAGTATTATGTCCTATGATGAGATCAAGGAGGAGAATACTTGAGCACGGAAATCCTGGACTATTCTAAAGGAGAATGAGATTCTCTCTCAGCATTACTCCTCCGAATACACCATAGCACGATGGTATATCGGGGTGGAGCAATCACACCCTATATGATGAGGTGTGCTCTATGATGAGTACTACTGAGTTACCTATTTCCTTTTTGGGAGTTATGCACTTGAGAAGCTGCATACCTATTGAATAGGGTTCAAATCAAATCAGTTGCCTACCACTTCATATGTGATATGATAAGGGAAGAGCCCATGTCTTAAGCTAGTTAAGATTTGGGGTTGACCGGCCTATGTCTAAAAGCTAAATCCGGACAAGCTCGAGGCAAGGTCAGTTATGTACAACTGGAAATGTTTCAGCTATACAAAATAGAGCAAATGATTTGATAAAACCAAAGGATTCAATAGTTACCAACGAACCTCAGCCTCTCCGCCGATCTAGTAGGGTTCCTCACCCACCTGAGAGATACTTCGGTTACTCTATGACAGTGGGAGCGAGGATTGCATCATGAGATGATGACCCAACTAGTTTCGAGCTGGCCATCAGGAGTGGGACTCTGTAAGAATGTCTGGATGCTTAGCGATCTGAGATGGAATCCATGTACACCAACAAAGTATGGACTTTGGCTGCTATATCTGAAGGGTTAAATCCCCATCAGGAGCAAGTATATCTTGAGCAGATTACTTGGTGTAGATGGAAAAGTTGAGACTTTCAAAGCTAGACTTGTTAAAGGTTTTCGTCATCGACCAGGCGTGGATAATGATGAAACCTTTTCCAGGGGCCTATGCTTAAGTCCATCCAGATCTTACTTGCCACGGCTACATACCATGACTACGATATCTGGTGGTAGGGTGTCATGACAACTATTCTAAATGATGTTTTAGAAAAGAGCGTCTATAAGTACACAGCCAGAGGGCTTCGTAAACAGTGGGAGCAGCGGAAACGTGTACAAGATGCTTTATAGGATAAAGCAGGCATAGCGGAGTTGGAACATCTGTTTTGATGTAGTAGTCAAACAGTTTGACATCATCAAAATAGTAGATGAACCTTGTATATACAAAAAGGTAGTAGGGAGTATGGTGATGATCCTCGTAGAGTACGTGGATGACATACTCTTGATAAGAAAGGAGTTTCCTATGCTACGCTCGATCAATCTCCGCCTATCACAATGATTCTCCACATAGGATCAAAGTGATACCTCCTAAATCCTGCGTTGTGAATCTATGAGATAGATCTAATTGGATGTTAGGATTCTCACTAGTTGTAGTGAGATGGTATCAATCAATCCTGGGGAGAATCACTGGAAGGGTTCCAGGGTGATAAGGACGACTGAAAGTCAGTCGCAGGAATTGTCTTTACCCTCAGTAAAGGGATGGTATGTTGGAAGAGTTCCAAGCTAGATACCGTGGCATACTAGACGATAAAGGCAGGATACATCGCTACTTAAGATGCTACCAAAGAGGCTGTTTGGGTGTATAATGGTTCATGAGATGAACTATGTTCCTACCATTGTGTGACAATGGAGTTGTGGCTTATGCCAAGGAACGCAGGTCCCATCAGTGATCCAGACATATTCTAAGGCAGTATCACCTGATCATGGAGATGGTTGATCTCTAGGGGATCGAGGTCAGGAGAGTAGACTCAGAGGACAACACGGCGGATCCACTCACAAAGGCCTTTTTCCCAGAGAGAGGCTTTTATGGGATGGTTGAGTATGAGATACTACAACCACTGCTATCAGATGGCCCTAGTGCAAGTGGGAGATTGTTAGTTATATGTATGCCCTAGAGGCCATTACTGTACATTGGATGTATATTGTAGTGGATGCTGGGACATATATAGGGAGGACTTTCTTGCTCGACATGATAGTATGCTATCTGGTTACTCTTTACCTTAACATGTACACTGATTGTCTCTCTGTTACATATTGGTAAAGCCCATAGGATGTGTGCTTGACTACCTGGACTATGATGCGGATCATACTAGTTGGGACATGGTAGTCCATAAGTACATCCTTCAAAGTCCCTAGTCGTGGGTATATCGAGATGGGGCATCGATATACCAGAGTAGACTAGCGTATACCTTATCGACCCATACAGATGGGCGATGGATGATCCCATATCCATTGGTGTTTGACATCGGAGATGATATACGGGTGCTCAGTGGAGACTGGGTACACTGGACGGACTCGCCGAGAACTCCCAGATGGTATTATACCTTACGTCAGATGGCAGTTCTCTGGTGACACTGGTAAAGAGTAGTCTGTTGACCCGAGATCGTCATAGAGTCTTGTGTGGTTCCCACTGTGCTTTGATTTCCATCTTACCACGTCCAAGAGGGCGTGCAAAATGGTGGTTTTTGGGTACAGTCCCGAATCACATGGAGGCAATGAGCGATAGGAGGGGATTCGTCTCTCCCGGTATAGGGAGTTGATGTTGCGCTGTGTTCGATTGGCTATAACCGGAAATACCTGGCCAGGGTTGCTGAGATTTACTGGTAAGTGTTACCAGTAGTTTCTCGAACTGTTATAGACCTCATATCAACACGACTTATTGAGCTATTGGGGTCTGACGTTTACCACCCCTAGGCAAGATATGCGACATATCAGACGATCGGACCGGACTGTACGGTAAGTGTTACTGGTTGGATTCACAGGAGTATGAGCGGGCTTGCTCGTCGATCTTCTGATCGCTCAATACCCGGGTGGCCGTTAAGTTTAGCAGACCGCTTGCGGTTTGTGGGTGTTTGATATGATCATCACCTGCTGCCGGCGTATTGACGAGTCTTTAGAGTCCTACACAGAGGTTTCCTGGCTCAAGCGAAACGAAATAGGAGCGCATATGAGATATGTGCGGGACCGAGAATAATGCGTGTATGTGATACCGTATTTCATTCTCGTGATGAATGTATCGATTGGTTGTATGCGATATAACCTAGTTATCGAATCAAGTATTGATTCGATAAGCCGATACATAGGATACTAGTCGGTTATATGCGATATGACCGGATCGTTAAATCAAGTGTTGATTTAATGATTTAATGTATAATTATATATTTGATATATTACTTTGCATTAACTAGTATCGGTTCACTTTAAATGGATATTCTCACTCGGAAGTGCACATTGTATATGTGATATACTTTTGTGCACTTGATTGTATCATGTTTGAAGATACATGTTTGCTAGGGTTTTTGTGTAAAGACCAAACCATGGTTACATGTTAATGGTTAGGGTTTTGTTTTATTCACTTATTTATTTATCTATTGATTTTTGGAAAATGAAAGGCATGAAAAGAAAATGGTGGCTTGATTTGTATTCTAGTTGAAGCTTCATGAAGCTTTGACCTAAGTGACCATTTTTTGTCTCATGCTTAACCCTAACCATTCCCACTAACCCTAGTTTAGTCTCTACACTTGACCATGGTTGGTAGATGATAAGTATTGTTATTATTTTCATTTTACTTAACACTCATCATAATATTATCATCTTCTTCTTCTTCTTCTTCAAGATGAAGAACCTTGATTCCATCAATGGTGATTGATGAAAATGAGTGAGAAATCCAATTCTAAAGTGAACCCACTTCCTATTTCTTCATCCTCTACCTCTTGCCAAGTAGTATAGGGTGTTTTCTTCACAAGTTTTCGAGGCTTGGTGAAGGTGGAGCTTGATCTAGTGATGCCTCGACGTAGATCATCTTCGGCGTCGTAGTCGATGACCTAGCCCGTCTATTCTCCGATGAAGCCGACACTAGAGCCCGGGATCCGATGATCGCAGCGAGGAGACATCATCACGGAGCTATGGAGGTGGAGCACCGGATCTATAAAGGTTGTATTTCCGTTCTCTTAGTAAAGTAGTTTACTAGTTGCATCTTTGTCGCCTAAACTTCTAGCCAACGATCCGTATTAGGATTTCTCGGCACTCTAATTTTTGAAATTGGCATGGTTGATGCCTTGTGAGACCTCTTGAGAGTGCCTAGGAACCCTACAGACTCGACTGAACCGAACTATGGATATACTCTTATTACATGACTATCCATTTATATCCATTCTGTTTACATCATATCATGGTTTCGGCAAGTCGTACATCTTTTAAGCAAAACAATACACATCCATACATAACACATTACGGGGTTTTAAAGGGGTAGACTGGCACGTAATGTGTTAAAAGTGGCACGAGATGGTCATTAAAAAACGTACTATACATCCACTGCCATTGTTCCGTGGTTTTATCGATGGAGCCTTGTACTACGGGTTTCCATAGTCTACGGTGTAAGTTGGACTCCTCTCGTATACACCGGCATATTCTGTACCAAGCTACAAACAACTGCGTTAGCATAAGAATCAAATATTATACTAGTTACATCCTCTTATTTTTCTATTCTATTTCTATCTCTTTGGGACTTACCGAGCGATTGTTCGCTGACGACATTCCTATTTCTCTTCTTTCTTTGGAATGTTGTCTGGAGGACCCGATTCTAAAGAGTTCGTGACCAGCCAGGAGCACTTGGAGCAGACCACTGAGCAGCACGACCATTAGGCTTTACTTGTACTTACTTTACTTTCAGTTCATGCCATTATTTAAGCATTGCTTTCCAGTATTGTATTTTACTTTCCAATTGTATTGTAAAGAATGTTTAATCAATAAAAGTTGTTGTTCATTTACATCTCTTGTCATTTTTCTTGTGTACTTTATTATATTGCTTAGTTACGCTTAGCATGTTTACTTCTGAGTAAATATGTAGCGGGCCTCGTCGCGTCTCCTTACCCATACACTGGGAAGCGGGGCGTGACAGGTTTTGTTGGCGGACAATGCAGGTCAGTGCTGCATGGAATCCTACCATGCAGGTCAGTTCTGCATAGACATGCATGTTAATTCTGCATGAAGTCCTGAGCAATATAACACAAGAATCAACAAATAAAAATATTCTTTACATTTAATATTTCTTGAATTTTACAATTTCATATTTTTTGAATTCATCCTAACCCAATTTTTTTCTTTCAAGGTTATGGATTCTCCAAACAATACCAGCACAAATTACAACAACACACCACCACCTCTTCCACTTACGCCTACCGTTGCAGCTCCGATCAACGAGCAAACGGTATTGCTTGAGGCAATCTAAAGCCTCCTGGAAGGACAGCAGCAGCAGACTGCTATATTATTAAACCGCCCAGAAGCAGAAACACCCGGAGTGAAGCAATTCCGGGCATTGCACCCAAAGCAATTTTCTAGGAAAGAGAGCCCTTTAGTAACTGAAGAATGGGCTCAGAGCATTGAGGACGATCTGGCAGCAGCACAAGTGCCAGAGATCGCTTGGGTATGGGTTGTAAAGCAACAACTTACCGACAACGCCCGAGTATGGTGGAAGGCGTAAGAAAGCCATCTTTCCCAAAAAATTTCGCGGCATGTTCGACGCGAAGTACTTTCTAGAGACTGCCCGATTCGACATAGAGAAGCAATTCATTCACTTACAACAAGACTCTATGTGGAGCAAATCGGTGAATGAGTATGATATCGAGTTCACTATGTTCAGCGGGTAAAGATATGTCTCAATATTTGATTTTCTTATATCACATACTACACAACTAACAAAAGACCGTAACAGATTCGCGGCACACCTGGTACTGACGGCTGAGATCAGGGCCAGACGATTTTAGCGGTTGTTCGTATTTCATTTTCTTCTTCCAAGCCAAGGGTTGGACCAGGAAATCCAAGCTGCTCTAGCTACAGGGGATTTCCCAACTTACGAACTGACTCTGAAAGCTACCCGTAGATATGAGGCAGTGGTGAAGAAGAAGAGCATACCTCAATCTGCCGGTGTAAAATGCATTGCCCCTCAGATGGCAGGAGGAGCCTCTTCAAGGCCACCTTTTGAACCCAGAAAACCAGAAGAAATAAATAATCAGCCAAGTCCAGATTTTTGTTTCTACTGCAAGAGAGATGGACACCTGTAGAAGGACTGTAGGCGCGCAAAAGGCATGTGTTTAGTTTGTGGCGCATCCACTAATGGAATTGGAACATGTCTTTATAGACGCAACCCAGTTCCAACTCACAACACTTATCCGCAACGGCCAACTATCCAGGCTCCTGCACCTCGTCTTGCTCTCCCAGCTCCACCTCCATATGGACCTCCTGCACAGCCTAATCGCCAATTCCATCAGGCAATAAGAAACATACCTCGAGGGAAGAGGAACATCCGCCAAGGATAGAGGAATGTGCCTCCATCTAGGAGGAATGTACCCCGGCATCATGCTTTCACCTTAGCGGCCGTAGAAGTCGAAGCTGTAGACCAAGGTAACTCTGGAAATTCCCTTACATCTTTTCAATCTTTCCAAAACTTTTGCATTCTTTCGTTCTTTTAAATATTTTTCATACACCATCAATTGTTCCATCACCATCACTATCATCAAACTTTTCTTGAATCTGTTACACTTTTCTTCTATAAATTTCGAGGACGAAATTTTTATAAGAAGGGTAGAATGTAATGACCCTGAACTTTTTGTACAAATTTTTTTTTCAAAATACAGAAACGAGTACCTTAGCCTGAGCACAAATTATAAATTTAATTTACTTTAGAACAGCAAGAAAACACTTGTAGCTCATTGGTAAAGTCTTGCATTGCTGTGACATTGCCCCCGTGTTCAAATCCCCTCAGCCACATATTATTTTTGTTGATTTTTCTTTAAAACTTTTAGAAGCTCAAAAGTTTGCACGTGCACTACACGTAAAATGAAAAGTCACTGAAAAATCAAACATTTGCAAAATACTGTTCATACAGACCCTGACACGTGTCTTCAATCTAAAGCCCCCACCCCCTAAATGACCGGTGAGATATTGCTTGGGGTCGGCGCCGCCGGGCCCCCCTAAGCAAATGCTCCCAAAATTTTACCCTGCACCCCTTGGTCTCCACCCACTGACCCTAGTCTATTTGATTTCCATGCACATTTCCAGAGAATTAAAATGAGGCATTAATCCAAATTTTAATGCATATTTTTAATTCATTCTTCATTACCCTAAACCCTAATTTCTCCTATAAATACCACACTACACCATAGCCCTTCTCATTCAGAATTCTTTTGCCAAAACTCTTTAAAATTTCTAAGTCCAAAAAGTTGTACAAGTGGAGTTAGCTCAAGGTTGAGTTCCGATGACGTTTCGGGACAAATCCGGCGACGAAACGACTCCACGACGCTTTCGGAAGTTCCTTCTACCTTTTCTAACATCTTTCAATCAGTAAGTCCCTTCACTTCTCATCTCTTTCTAGTCTAAAACAATAATCTATTAAAACTCGTCGGAAGCGGAGTTAATCCGACTTTCGATACTAATTTCATCAAAAACGCAATTTTTCTTAATAACAAATTTGCCATATTTTTATATATTGTTTATTAACCATTAAATAACATTTGGAACAAGTTTCAATTCAAACTATAATGTTAAACAACTTTTAGTTAACTTTTACAGTAAAATACCATCTAATTTACATACGACATTACTTTATACTTTGGCTCATATTACCTTTAGAAAACTCACGAGGTAATGATATATCTCATCACAACACTCATCTTGATATTGCACGATGGCTTTTTTAACAATTTCTGTGGGACAAAATACAATATTTATATTAAAATACCCTAAACTATCAAAACCCGTATTCTTTAAATTGTTTTAATTAATTCCTTATAAATAAGCTGCTACAACCCATTTTGGGGAAGCCGATCGGGATGGTGCGGGTTATCTCACGTCCTCAGGACTAGTAGAGCGAGATGCAGACCTCCTCACGAAGCATTCGATCTCGATAGAATTTTCATTACAATGTTTTTAGAAAACATGATTTCTATTTAATAAATAAATTCTATTTTTTATAATTATATATATATATATATAAATATTATCAAAATATCTATTTTAAATATATTATATATTCCATGTTTTCTAATCAAAAGAAAAGAATCACAAAAGATCATGAAAATACATCACATTTCAATAGAAGTCAAATTACAAGAAAATACCATTTACTATTCAAAGTTAGATTTATATCCACTAGAATATTTCATTTTATAAAAATTACAACTAGGAAAACCTTAAAGGCGATAAATAAATACTTGAGGTGTATTTTGAAAATATATAAAAACTATTTTTCATAAACCCCCCTAAGTTATATTAATTTACAATAAGGACCCTAGTAAATATAGGTTTAAGCGGGACCAGTTCTCTTGAGCCTCAGGGAGCCGGAGAATATGGTTGCTTGTCAATCTAAGGTAGACAACCTAAAAATAGTGTTATCAATACGGTAATTGTCTTGGAAAAGACACAAATCCTGTCGTCCATGTGCAGCAGTTACCGATAACATCAAAACTAATTCAGGATTTCAATTCGTTTTAAAGTGTCTGACTCAGGTAGATTCTCAGTCTAATTTGAAATCAATCAATCAATTTATCCTTAAATATGATTCAAGTATAACTCCTGTTCAATATGAATTCATTTATACCAGAATTCAATCTATATCAACATGACTCGACCGAACCGAACCATGAATATACTCTAATTACATGACTATCCATTTATATCCATTCTTTTTACATCATATCATGGTTTCGGAAAGTCGTACATCTTTTAAACAAAACAATACACATCCATACATAACACATTACGGGGTTTTAAAGGGGTAAACTGGCACAGAATGTGTTAAAAGTGGCACGAGATGGTCATTAAAAGACGCAACTATACATCCATTGCCGTTGTTCCGTGGTTTTATCGACGGAGCATTGTACTATGGGTTACCATAGTCCACGGTGTAATTTGGACTCCTCTCATATACGCTGACATATTCTGAACCAAGATACAAATAACTGCGTTAGCATAACAATCAAATATTATACTAGTTACATCCTTTTATCTGTCTATTCTATTTCTATCTCTTTGGGACTTACCGAGCGATTGTTTGCTGACGACATTCCTATTTCTCTTCTTTCTTTGGAATGTTGTCAGGAGGACCCGACTCTGAGGAGTTCAAGACCAGCCAGGAGCACTTGGAGCAGACCACTGAGCAACACGACCATTAGGCTTTACTTGTACTTACTTTACTTTCAGTTTATGCCATTGTTTAGGCATTGCTTTCCAGTATTGTATTTTACTTTCCTGTTGTATTGTAAAGAATATTTAATCAATAAAAGTTGTTATTCATTTACATCTCTTGTCATTTTTCTATTTGCTTTATTATATTGCTTAGTTACGTTTAGCTTGTTTACTTCTGAGTAAATACGTAGCGGGCCTCGTCGCGTCTCCTTATCCGTACACTGGGAAGCGGGACATGGCAATTTTTATTCATATAGATATAAATATATTGACATAGCATGTTGCAAGATAAACTTGCCTCAGAAACAACGGTTGATGTGCAGGCGGATCGGTGCGACACGACACGACACGGTGCGTGAAGTGGTACGGCACGGTGATAAGTCTTGCGGTGATATGGGACTGATGCGATAGTGGCACACAAGTGGCATGAGCTGAGCATGAAGCAGGCATAGAGTGGCACAGGGGTAGGGCACATGGTGTGATGGTCTGGGTATGGTGATGACACGGTCATGGTATGGTCTGGGTACAGTGCATGGCACGGTCATGGCATGGTCTGGGTACGGTGCATGGTCTGGTGGTGGTCCGGGCATGATTTGATGCATGGTCTGGTGCATGGTCTGGTGGTGGTCTGGTGCATGGTTTGGTCATGATCTGGTGCATGGTCTGGTGGTGGTCTGGTGGTGGTGGTATGACTGTGGTGGTACTGTGGTGATGGTATGATTTGTCTGGATCGTCGGCGACGTGCGTGACTCCTGTGAGATGGCCGAAAAGCAAGAATGCAAGAATAGAGAAGAAAGAAAGAAAGAAAGACGAGAAAGGAGAAGGAGAATAGGCTAGGTGTCGGCTCTGGGTTCAGGACAGAGGAAACAAGGCGACGGCGACGATAGGCAGCCGGCGACGGCGAGGGAGCTGCCGTCGGCCGAGGGTTTCTTAGGTTGTTTTTTGGAGTCAGGGTTGTGGTGTAGAGGTGTAGGGAGCTCGGGAAAGGAGTATGAGGAGGTAGTGGTGATGGTGGTGTTGAGGATGGCGAGACGAGGGTGGTGGCGACTGCGATTCGCCGGCGATGAGTTCTTGGGTTCTTAGGTGTTGGTTGCAGAGATGGGTGCTCGGGGATGTAGGGTTGATGATGGTGGTGGTGTCGGGAGCTGGAGAGGGAGGTGGGGAAATGGGGGTGATTGTGACGAGGTCTCCGGAGAGGTGAGGTTGACGGCGAAGTCGGGGTTTTCTTGGGTTGCTCGGGAAGTTTGCAGGGGTCGTGGGTTGAGGGTTCTTGGGTGAGGGCTCGGGAAGAGGGAGAATAGGAGGAGGTCAAGGAGACGATGTGGTAATGAAGATGAGGTTGGAAGGTCGACGACGAAGGCGAGCATGAGAGGCTAGAGTTCATCGCGACGAAGGATGAAGAAGAACAGAGAAAGAAAAGGAGGAGAGAGAGAGGGTGTTTAATATATATTAGGTTTTTATAATATATATATAATAATAGAAAGAGACACAGAGTGAAAGAGATGAGAGAGAGACAGTGAGATGAGAGAGAGGGATGTGAGGATTATTATTAGTTATTATATATTATATTAGATATATTTGTTATATAAACTGTTATATATATAAAGAATATAATAATATATTTTCTGGGTTTAAACAGCTAATAGAATTATACTCCGAAAAATATCCGGATCTTTTCTAAAAATATAGTTTTAAAATATAGATAATATACGTATCAGCTAAAACCATAATGCGATGTCTGGTTAAATAAAATGCATACCCCCAAGAATGGATACACGTAAAAGCACGCAGCGATCCAAACAAGTCTGTTTCATCAAACTGGACATGAACACGATATCTGGATGCAAATATAGGGTATGGGGGTATGATACAGGCCATGTTAGATATTGAAATATTATTTGACTATAATTTGTATTATTTAAAAATATATGCAGATATTAAAATATGATACATGTATGTATCAAATCTAAATGTGCACGAATTCTCTGTACAAGTAAAGATATAACGTAATCTTGAACCATAATGGGTTTCAAGCATGCGGGTCGGGTCAGATATAACCACAGATACCAAATGCACTATCCGCACTAAAAATAAGACTAATCAAGAAAACTGTCGCAAAATTTGGAAAATACCCAAATAGAATATGATATATATGCACTAGGGTGTTACAGCGGGATATGACTATAACCATAAGTCTGTGGCCACAGCAAGTGAAATAAACTAATAAGTATTATTAGTTGTATCTCTGTTGGTTATGAGTTTGATGTCTGCATGACTTATTGGGTTATTGGGGGTTTGACAGGTTTACACCCCAGACTCGGTATGCGATACTCTTTGACGAAGAGACCGGACTGTATAGTATTCGTCGCTTATAGACTTTGTCGAGTCCGGATGAATTTTCTCATCGATCTTCCTTTATCTTAATCATACCTAGTTAGCCGTTACGTACAGCTAGTACCACTGATGAGCTTGTGGTTAACCCATGAGGGGATTGAATTTGAATGTGTTTCAGATTCAATCGGATATGATCATGTTTAACATACTGCCGGCATATTGACAGGTCTTTAAAGTCCCGCAACGAAAGTGCCTAGGCGAAATGATGATGTGGTATGTGTATTGGATATGTTCGAGAGTTCGATTAAATGCGTGATTTAATAGAACGTCCAAAGATACTTGCCGGTTTTAATGCTGGAATATTAAGTCAAGTTTTGACTTAATAAGCATGTATGAGATATGGTTTCTAGTATGGTGTATATGATACATGTTCTCTCTGTCATTAGTATATGATACTAATGTATTGATATGTATATGATACATATGTTCTTTCTCTTTACAATTATATTATTATGTATCTGATACATAATACGTGTATGTATTTGATACATATTCATTCTCTTGTTTATTATATATTATGTATATAGATACATAATATATATGTATACATTATATATATGTTTATGTATTAGGATACATATACCATTCTCTCTCCCTCTCCCTCTTTATATAAATACTTTTATTTGTATGTTTTTTTCATTAGACGGCTTTATATAAATACTTGTATTTGTATGTTTTTTGACATTGGATGACAAAATGGATGCCACGTGAAGAGGTGGGGCTCTCCTCACTCTTGGCATGACACATATTAGGAGAGAGAAAGGGAATGTAAAGGTGAGATATAATTCTCTAACATATAAATGTAAAAGGAAAAAGAAAAGGAGAGAGATATTCCTTTTCTTCATTCTCTTCTTCTTTGTCCATTTTCTTCTCTTGATTTTTATGGATTGAGGAAAAGAAAACCCCGAGAGAAAAAGAGAGTTTTCATAGCACATCATCCTACCTCTATAGCCTAGCAAGTTTATAGAGCTAGTTTCTCCACTTGTTGATGGAGATGGGGCTTTAGGCTGGTTGCTTTCACCGCGGATCATCTACGGCGAGGCGGTCGGAATCCATGTTCATCCGGGAGCTCACGGGTCTGGTTAGGGTCTTCCAACATGCGATCGGATATGCTACAAAGGTTGTAGCCCTCTTTCTACCTCTCTTGAGTTTTCTAGTTTGCAATTAGATTGGTAAATGCTTGATCTTGTGTTGGGATAGGTTGGTATGTTTGATAAAATTTTGATTTTGCGCTTCCACCGGGTCCGCGAATGTCACGACCCTTGCATCGATCCCTACAGTGATATCAGAGCCGATCATTTACTAGTAGAGTGCTTTGATGATTCATTAGATTCAAAACTAAACTTTCATAGTTCAGTTTTCGTGTTGCAAGTTTCTGTTGGAATTTTTTTTGGTCTCTAATAATTTTTTGAACTATTGTTTTGAGATCATGCCTTCATATTATAACCAACACCAAAACACGAGACCGGAAATCCATGCCCAAAACTACCCCAGTCGGCTTATGAGCCGCCCCAGTCGGCCTATGAACCCCCCAGCCGCCCCCTGTTTGGAGTTTTGGTACGTGTCTTGGGCAGTGACTTGCAACATTGAAAACTAAGCTAATTTTATATACCAAAGTTTCCCAGAATTTGTTTTGTCAAATCTGGAAGGTTTAGAACATTGGGATGGCGTAGTTTTGAAAGTTATTGCATCATTATATCGTTGCATATGTCGATATGTGTTGGTAAACATCAATGAATTGATATTTGATCAATTTGATGGGGTTACACATAGTGAGTCTGCTATATTGGTGTGCCTGATTTGGTTCGAATTGTCACAATGAATAACCCTTCGTGTGAAGGTTTGTAATGCTAGTTATTGTGCTTCATATTCATTCTTGTATAATTCTAAATGTATATTCTTTTCAGGACGAGTAAACGACAGATGGTCATCGTTGCCGGTATATGTATTATTATTCGTCGGGATATGGCCGGGTTGAGGTCGTTGTTGCCGTTATATATTATACAAGTTTTAACCTGCGGAGGAGCGCTCGGGGGGCTGGGTTCTAGAATGCAGCGGGTGGAATCTTAAGTAGTTGAGACCGAGCCGCCTCGTTCTAGAATTGGTAGGTTGCTCGCTGCGCTTGTAGGGGGTATATGATTGACCTACGGAGGAGTGCTTGAGTTGCCGGATTCTAGAAAGCGTTGGGTGGCCCACTTATGACGTTGAGGCCGGGTTGCCTCGTTTCTAAGATTGGCAGGTGGCTCGTCGCGCTCGTAGGGGACTTGGTTTGTCTTTGTACGGGCTATTCACGCGATCAAGGAATGTCGTGTTTCTTTTGCGCCTCAAGCGAAACGCAGAATTCCTCGGAAATCTGACTATTCCATTTCTGTGATATTTACCACATGCATGTAATGTGATTACCTGTCTGTGATGATGTTTACCGCATCTATGTAATGTGATTATCTGCCTGTGATGATGATGTGTGTGTGCGTGCACACGCGCGTGTGTTATATAAATAAATGCATCTATATGTTTTGCATCCGTGCTAGCTCTGCGTCCGCCCTACCGTAAGTTAAGTAATCTTATGGTGAAGACCCGATACCACGTGGCAAATGTGGATGGCTTATAAATGCATTCTATTTTCTTTTCTGTCATGACCCGGAATTTGACACGTGACCGGCACTTAAATCACGCAACGTCTAAAAGTGTAATGTAATTCAAATAAGCCGAAACCCAGAAATCTAAACCTTTTTGCGAAAAACAGTGGAAGTGCAGTTTTGAAATAAAGGTATAATGAAATCAAGTTCTTCTTTAAATGCATAAATAACAATATATGAAATTAAAAGAGGATTATATACTATAATTGAAAACATTTTTCATCTTTTAAAATTTTGGCAGCACCTCCCTTATATATTTTGATCCAAAACCACATACATGCAATAAAAGGCATCCCCAAGCGGGAGCTAGCTCTTCACCAATTGGCGGAATCACAAGCATGCAATAAACATATATACGATGACCTACGACAAAGATCAAACATAGAAAGAATAATAAGTAAAGCAAGACATCATCCAGCTCAATAGCGTACATACACTCATCTCACTCTAAGTCTCGCAAAACACAAGTCTGTCTAGGTATACCAATATAGAAGTCTGGTTTCTGATTGATGGAGTTTATCTAGATACAATAGGAATAAAAGTTACTAAAGTGGTCATGATCCAAATGTGTGTTCCACCTACCAAAGAAAAACACGCTGAAGAAGGTTATGTACCAGTGATGCCGCTACTGATCCAAGCAGTCGAACCTGTAAGAAAACGGTGGCATAATGGGGGTGAGTTGCCAACTCGTGAGTAGAAAATATCAGCAGGTAGAAATCAAATAACAGTGATCCCTAGGTCATACTGTAGCATGAAGATAATGCTATGGTATCTAGGGTGACCATGTATGCATATGTATCAATAATAGAGTCAATTCCAATAGCAACATGTAAAATCCAATCATCTGAATCATATGCCTGTATGTGTGAATATCAACCAACGTGTGTCCATCAATGACACATCAATATCATAGAACCTGAGTGTCCAATATCGACACTCGAAACATTATGAAACCCGTGTCCAGCATCGACACGCAAATCCTCATATTTCAGGCACCGCATTCTCAGATCGGCCCTCATATCCATCTCACGACTCCGACCAGTATCCTTCAGATAACCGCCGGGCCCAAACTATCACAGCTAGGTAGTACATCCTCTACCAAGCTCATCGCATTTCTCTACGATCTTTTTGCCTCGGGATACCTTACCGGGTCCACCATGTACCCACAGACGGTTCCTCCTCACTCCTCGAATCAGGTATCACATAGCTCTGAACCGAGAAAACTCTTGGTGGACATGAAATATCATATCACGAGAAACCGTGTTTTTAAAACAATACATAATTTCCTTTGAAATATAACCGCGTTTGTCAAATCCAGAGATCTCATGAAAACAACAACTCAATGCATATAACCATAAAGTATGATAAATGCAACATAGAACGACAATGTGAGCATATCAAGTATATCATGCAAGCATGTCATGTGATAGTACTGAACAATGAATGTACTTTACAGTTAAGAATAATACCGTAATATAGTAGTTTTACTGTGTAAATGGAATAGCAATTACCGATGATGAATGTGTGAGCTGGCAAATTTGTGTAAGTCTAACATCCGCATCATCGGTAATAGTGCAGGTGTCTAGCAGACGATATCATATAACGGTAAATACCGGGAACATAGTACATATGTTACGAGGGATAATCCAACATAAACCTAAACGATAATAAGGTACGTAACTACACATGAACCATACGGTCGGTTTAAATGATACAAATCGTAGTTTTGAAAGTGGGGGCTACGGTGTTTTTGAGGAAAAGACACCATTTGAAAATCCGTAGTGTCCCGTAAAGTTTCTATTTAAAAGTGCATACGATTCGTCAGATTTAGAAATAAGTATGGTTCAGGTGAAATCTTTACGTCGGCGTTCCAGCCTCATAGTATCAGATGTGGCAATATTCTCGAACATCATTCTCAAATCACGAGCGCGGATCAATCATTCGGTATATTTTATCGCGTACGGTAATTCATCGTATGGTGACATCAAACAGAATAAGGATTCTATCGTCCTATTCATGTTAGTTATATGTATGCCGTAAAGGCCATTAGTGTACATGCAATGTATATTGTAGTGGATACTTGGACATATAGAGGGAGGACTTTCTTGCTCGACATGATAATATGCTATCCGGTTGCAGTTTATCTTAACATATTAGCAAATACTGTTTTGTGATCACATGTTGATAAAGCCCTTAGAATGATTACTTGACTACCAGGATTATGATGTAGATCATACTAGTAGGGACAGGGTAGTCGATAAGTACATCCTTCAAATGTTCCTAGTCGTGGGAGTATCGAGACAGGGCATCGATACTCCAGAGTAGACTAGCGTATGCGCTTCTTGACCCATATGATGGGCGATGGACGATCCCATATCCATTGGTGTTTGACATCAGAGAAGGTATACGGGTGCTCAGTGGAGACCGGGTACACTGGACGGACTCGTCGAGAACTCCTAGATGGTATTATACCTATCGTCGGATAGCAGTTCTTTGGTGACACTGGTACAGGTTAGTCTGTAGACCCGAGATCGTCATAGAGTCTTGTGTGATTCCCACTGTGCTTTGATTTCCACCATACCACGGTCAAGAGATCGTGCAAAACAGTGGCTTTTGGGTACAGTCCCAAATCACATGGAGGCAATGATCAATAGGAGGGGTTTCGTCTCTCCCAGTATTAGGGGTCGATGTTGCGCTGTGCTCGATTGGCCATAACAGGAAATCCCTGGACAGGGTTGCTGAGATTTACTGGTAAGTGTTATCAGTAGTTTCTCGAAACGTTATGGACCTCACATCGGCACGACTTATCGGTTACTGGGGTCTGACGTTTACCACCCCTGGACTAGATATGCGACATATCAGACGAAGAGACCGGACTGTACGGTAGTGTTACTGATTGGATTCACAGGAGAATGAGCAGGCTTGCTTGTTGATCTTCTGATCGCTCAATACTCGGGTGGCCGTTACGTTTAGCAGACCGCTTGCGGCTTGTGTGTGTGTTTGATATGATCATCACTTACTGCCGGCGTATTGACGAGTCTTTAGAGTCCTACACAGAGGTTTCCTGGTTCATGCGAAATGGAGTAGGAGCACAAATGTGATATGTGCGGGACCGAGATTAATACGAGTATGTGATACCGTATTCTATTATCGCAATATGTGATATCGGCCGGTTATATGTGATATAGCCGGGTTATCGGATCAAGTGTTGATTCGATAAAATAATATATAATGTGTGTGTGTGTGTGTGTATTATATGCTCACTTAAATATTTATTATTCTCACTTATGATGCATTTAACATATATGTGGTATATGTTTATTGTATTGTTTTCTTTTGTTACATAAATATTATATATGTGATATATAATATTGTGACATGCTAGGCTACACATGCAACATGTATGTATGAGACTCATACCATGCTAGGGTTTATGTTAGGGTTTCATTTATCATTAAGTAATTACAAATTAGTGGATTTAATCAAAGTTAGAAACTTGTTGAAGCTTGTAGATAAGCTTTGACTTAGTCCACTCTTTTGTTTCTACTTAAGATATTTTATGACCTAACCATTAACCCTTACCATGGTTAATTCTCTACATGGGTTAGTGTATGGATGATAAACTCACCCAAGGGTTGCATTTGAACTATGAGAGATATTTTCATCACTTGAGATATTTCCTTCTTCTTCTTCTTCCTCATCTCATTTTTGCTCTCTTGACTTTGAGACAAGAAGAAATATAGTGTGAAATTAAATACTAAAGTGAGCTAAATTCCTAATTCATCATCCTCTACTATTATCCATTTAGTTTAGGGTGTTTGCTTCACAAATCTACACAATTAATGAAGAGATAGCATGAGCTAGTGTCTCCTCGACGTAGATCATCTTCGGCCTCGAAGACTTCGAAGCAAGCTTTTTCGTTTCTTTATGGGAGCCTCTCTAGTGTCCGAAAGTTCGTGATCGCAGCGAAGGAACTACTATACGGAGATATTGAAGTGAAGGAACGGTTTACAAAGGTTGTATTTCTTGTTCACTTAGATGTAAAGAGTTTACATTCAATGTTTAACCATAATTCTCTAGTTAAGATCTTGGTTAGGGTTTGTTTACCACCCCAAAATTTTAAAGTAGCATGATTGATGCTTGCCAAAACCTTAACAAGGTGCTAAGCTAACCCTACAGTGGTATCATAGCCAAGTTAGAGCATTAGGCGTTGCGTAGGCAAAATTTAAAGTCCGATCGAACTCCGAAAGCCCGAAACGACTCCCTTTCTAGAAATTTTTCCAAAAGTTGGATTTTTCCATGTTAAAAATACTCAGAAAATCATGCAGGGAATTCTATGGACACACCTGAAGAACAAAACCCAAAATCGTCCAAGTGACTGCGGATCCGCGGCCACAACATGGTTTTGGCGGCGGATCCGGGCGCCATTTGAGAGGCTTGGGTCGGGCCCTTCAGCTGTTGGTCCGTAGGTACTGGGGCATGCTTCTGGGAACTTTTAATTTTTCTTAAGTGTTGAGCTATCTGGGAATTTTGTGAATTCATTGATTCGATCGAATTATTTAACTTCGTTTAGCTATCTGTGATTGTGATACAATATTTGGAATCCACAAATAGTTATGAGATAACTAGTTTGAATTTTATAAATCTAGTAGTTTAGTCTCATTTGATCGGTTATCACGGGATTTTGATGTTGATCAAAAGTCCGTCGCAATTATGTAGTATACGCGGATACTCGCCGGGTAACCTTACTAGATAACTACGCACCATAGCCGCGACCAAGTGACTGTAGGAGAACCCCGTCGCCAAAAGTATCTGTTCGGGTGCTCGCGGATGCGGTGTTTCGCCTTAGGGCATTTCGTCGACGGCATCGGGGGGGGGGGGTACGGCCGTCTACTAAAATTTCCGACGAGCATTCGATCTGGTTATCGGGAATCTTGTTGAATTACCCGACAGGTTATTGGAAAGTGTTTTCAATATCGAGACTAAAATGCGGGATTTATAATTGTTAGGCATGTGATATCTAAGGAATTCATTTTGTTAGGCATGAAATCCAAAGTATGTGATACGTTGGGTTTATAATGTCTAAGGGAGTTGCGGATTCCAACTGTTGTAGTTTTTCACTTTCTTTTCTGCGACCGTAAGCGTAATATGTGGTGTATCGCCGGTTTCGGTGCTATATGTCAACGACAATTGGGATACGCATATTTACTTACCTTGATGACATGTGATGTTATATGTTGTTGTGATATGTTATATTGGATCGTCGTGTTTTGAATAGCCGAGGGTTTTATGTGAGATGAGAGTTTTTATTTTCATTCATGTAAAATTCATTGTATGTAATATTCTTTTATTGGGGCACTTCCGGGTTAAGGATTATGTCACCATTGTTGTATATTATTTACTTTTCCGCATTAGGATAGACCCAAGGCGGGGAGCACAAGTAACCGGGTTCTAGGGTCCATTGGAAGACCATCTCGAGGAGTCGGGACAGGGTCTCCTAACTCTAGAATTGGTAGGGTTGCTTGCCACTCTCGTAGGGGTCTAGGGATGTGGGTTTGGCTATTCATCACGACCGTGGAATCCGCGTTTATACTGGATTAAATAAAACACAGAATTCCTAGTATATCCAATATTTCATATGTGATTCTTCTGCTGCTGATATTCTGTGATTTGATCATTTGATATGTTCTGAGACGAATGCATATATTATATATATGAGATATAATTAATATTGTTGCTTTCGTTTCTTATGTGATGCTTAGGAAGCATAACAGACGGGACTTCATTAATGAGATTAATGAAAGAAAAAGAAACCTAAAGATGTTGCGGAATCTTGTTTTAAAAAATGGTAGCTCTAGTTCTTTCTTTGCATAGCGGTATTCCTTGTAGAATATCCAGCACCTTATTCGATAAGGAAAGAGCCGAGATCCCTTCACCGGGAGTGACCACTTTAGCGAAACTAGAAGATACTACAACCCACTCGGTTTGTCTTTTGATTGCTTCTATAGTTTTTGCTTTGCATAGTGGTATTTGTGAAATATCCTGCACCTTATTCGATAAGGAAAAAGCTGAGATCCCTTCACCGGAAGTGACCTCTTTAGCAAAACTAGTAAAAGCCTAAAAAACACTCCTTTTAAAATTCACTTGATTCTACAGCGATATCAAGTTCATTACGCTCATGGTTTTCTAAAAACCTGCGTAGCCCTCCGTCATTTTAGGAAGTAGAGTGCTTAGTATTCATGTTGCGTATGTCGACCATAGCCGAAGCGTAGTGTACGGTAGCTAAGTGATGTCTTTCCTATACAGCATATGATGCGATTAGTTAGGACAGTCACATGATTATGTCGACCATAGCCGAGGGTCATGTGGGTGGGTCTAATTAACCACGAAATGACGGATAGAACTTGATTAGTGCTTATGATATACTGACCATAGCCAAGGTCATAGGTGCTAGGGGTAAAAAACAGTTATCGGGAGTTTCAAGTGTTGAAATTTGCAATGAGATTGCATACCTTCTATGTGATAGTTGGATCCCGATACCCACTGCGAGTAATTGTTACTCCTGGGAGAGTTTTGCACTTTACAATTAGCCAATCAAGTAGGTATCTAGAAAGGTGTCAACGGGCTTATGCCCCTGGGAAAACGAGGTTTATATTAATTAGGTCCGTGCGAAAGCACGAGGAACCTCTCTCAAAGTACCGGCACTGGCTTGGCTGAAAGATTGGCGAACTTGTAGGGTGTAATTAATCCAGGCTAGTCTTTCCATTTAGGGTTTGAAGGAAGATTCGATAAAAACACTGGGAGCCATCCTGATTAGATAAAATAATAACCAATCTAATCTTACACGAGCGCACGCAGAGTGTTTTCTTCTCTCCCTCTCCTGGTAGCGACCATGTCACGCCTTAATCAAGATAATAATATGGATGCACTGACTGAACCTGCTTATTATACTGAGCCAGGGAACGTTGGTTCCGCTCAATCTTATAATTGTTATAAGTCCGAGAAAGAAATAGGGGAATATCCGGATTCCCATGCCACCCAATCGAGAAATGAGTATGTTGATGCATATTCTTCACGTGTCCTTATTACCGAGAACTGTTTTTCAATATCCTCTACATCCTGGGTATGTGATACCGGATCATGATCCCGCAAATGTAATATGTTACATGGGCTACAGAAAGATAGAGAACTGAGAATGAGTTATATATATCTCTAAGAGTTAGAGAATGGTGCAATTGTTGCAGCCAAGTCTGTTGGCAGATATCACCTTGTATTACCAATTGGTAAATGCATTGATTATGAATAAATGTTATTACATACTGAGCCTAATATACAACATTACATCAGATTCTGTATTCAGTTCAAAAAGGATATAATTCTGTATTGAAGGATAATGTTTTGAACATTTTCCTGAATCAAGAGTTGATTCGTTCAGGCACGTTATATAATAGCATATACGTTCTAAATCAAACCACGATTCAAAGTATAGAACACACACAAAAGGAATAGTTCAGAAATGAACGAATCCTTCTTGTGGCATTGTAGACTATGTTATATCAAAGCGACCCGACCAGCTATGTTACATAAGGATGAATATGAGAATCTGTTCGAATTTTTATCTTATGATACTTGCCAGTCTTGTCTCAAAGGTAAAATGACCAATACTCAGTTTACTGAAAACAGAGAAAGAGTTAGTGAACTCTTGGGACAGATACATGATGATGTATACGGTCCTATGTCTACAAATGCCAAGGTTGGTTCTTGGTACTTCATTACATTCATCGACTATCTCTCAAGATTCGGACATATGTTCCTGTTGAAACACAAGTCTGAAACTTTTGAGAAATTCAAGGAATATAAACTTGAAGTTTAAGAACCAGACGGGTAGAAGTATTAAGTCCTTCGATATGATCGATGGGTAGAATACTTGAGCATGGAGTTCCTGGATTATTTAAAGGAGAATGTGATTCTCTCTCAGCTTACTCTTTCGAGTACACCACAGCACAACGGTGTATCAGGGCGGAGCTATCGCACCCTATGAGATATGGTGCGCTCTATGATGAGTACTGCTGAGTTACTTGTTTCCTTTTGGGTGTTATGCACTTGAGAAACTGCATCCCTATTGAATGGGGTTCCGTCCAAATTAGTGCCTACCACTACAAATGAGATATGCAATGAGAAGAGACCATATCTTAAACGAGTTAAGATATGGGGTTGTCCGGCCTATGTTGAAAAGCAAAATCCGGACAAGCTCGAGGCAAGATCATTTCTATATAAGTTTGTTAGGATATCCCAAATATTTGTGAGGGAATATCTTCTACCAATCTGAGGAGCAAAAGATGTTTTGTTTCTCAGCATGCCACCTTTTGAGAAAATGTATTTCTTGTGAAGAAATTTATGGTCATGATGTAGAACTGGAAAATATTCCAGCTAGACAAACTAACAGCTGATGATTTGGTGAAACCAAAGGATTCAATAGTCTCCAACGAACCTCAGTATCTTCGCGAATCTGGTAGGGTTCTTCATCCACTTGAGAGACACTGCGGTATTCTCGGTAACAGTAGGAGCGAGGATTGCATCATGGATGATGATGGCCCAACTAGGTTCAGGCAGGCCATCACGAGTGGTGACTCTGTGAAAAGGCTGGATGCTATACGATAAAAGATGGGATCCATGTACACCAACAAAGTATGACTTTGCATATTGCATCTGAAGGGGTAGAACCCATTGGGAGCAATTGGATTTTGAGAAGATTCTTGGCGTAAATAGAAAAGTTGAGACTTTCAAAGCTATGCTTAAATCCATCAGGATCAATGCAAGCATCACGGAGTTGGAACATCTGTTTTGATGTGATAGTCAAAGAGTCTGACTTCATCAAAAATGTAGATGAACCTAGTATATACAAGAAGGTTGTAGAGAGTAAGGTTGTCTTCCACGTATTGTACGTAGATGACATACTTTTGATAGGAAATGGTTTCCTATGCTACATTCGGTCAAGCTCCTCTTATCACGGGGATTCTAAATTGCAGATCTGGATGATACCTGCTATATCTTGTGAATTATGATTTATGATGATAGATCTAAGTGGATGTTGGGAGTGTCCCAAATCCAAGTACATAAATACCATACTAAAGGGGTTTAGTATGGAAGATTCTAAGCGTGGTGGTTCGCCCATATACTCATGGATCACTCTCTCCAAAAAGATGTCTCCCGAGACTGATTTGAAGAGAGCTCGCGTGCAAGGGATACCCTATGCTTCGGCAGTAGGCTTTATCAGAGTGTGCGATGTTATGTACCAGACCAGATGTAGATGACTCACTAGGAGTAGTGATCAGGAACCAATCGGATTTTAGGAGAATCACTGAAAGGCTGTGGAGGACATTCTAAAGTACTTGAGAAGCACTAAAAGAAAGTTCTTGGTTCGAGCTTTCAGAGTGATAAGGTCGACTGAGAGTCAGTCATAGGCATTGTCTTTACCCTCAGTGCAGGGACGGTATGCTGGAAGGGTTCCAAGCTATATACCGCGGCATACTAGACGATAAAGGCTGAATACATTGCTACCAATGACACTACCAAAGTGGCTGTCTGGACATGTCTTGTTCATAAGATGAACAAGGTTCCTACCATTGAGCGTCCAATAACTGTTATTGTGACAACAATGGAGTTGAGTCTTAGGC
The DNA here is from genome assembly GCA_030015575.1 of Agapanthus africanus. Lineage (NCBI taxonomy): Eukaryota > Viridiplantae > Streptophyta > Magnoliopsida > Asparagales > Amaryllidaceae > Agapanthus > Agapanthus africanus. The sequence continues at coordinate 719,482,979 of CM057337.1, forward strand.
CTAGGAACACCCGTCCCATCAGCGTTCCCGAAAAATTCTGAGGCTAGTATCACCTGATCAGGGAGATGATTGATCTCCAAGGGATCGAGGTTAGGAGAGTAGACCTAAAGGATAACACGGCGGATCCACTCACAAAGGCCTTACTCCTAGAGAGACTTCTCTACAATGGTTGAGTATGGGATACTACAACCACTGCTATATTGTTGGGTATTGGATACTACAACAGATGGCTTTAGTCCAAGTGGGAGATTGTTCGTTATATGTATGCCCTAGAGGCCATTATTGTACATGCGATGTATATTGTAGTGGATGCTTGGACATATATAGGGAGGACTTTCTTGCTCGACATGATAGTATGCTATCTGGTTGCACTTTATCTTAATATGTTAACAAATACTGTTTTGTGATCACATGTTGAAAAAGCCCTTAGGATGATTACTTGACTACCAGGATTATGATGTAGATCATACTAGTGGGGACAGGGTAGTCGATAAGTACATCCTTCAAATGTTCCTAGTCGTGGGAGTATCGAGACAGGGCATCGATACTCCAGAGTAGACTAGCGTATGCGCTTCTTGACCCATATGATGGGTGATGGATGATCCCATATCCATTGGTGTTTGACATCAGAGAAGGTATGCGAGTGCTCAGTGGAGACTGGGTACACTGGACGGACTCGCCGAGAACTCTTAGATGCTATTATACCTATCGTCGGATAGCAGTTCTCTGGTGACACTGGTACAGGTTAGTCTGTAGACCCGAGATCGTCATAGAGTCTTGTGTGATTCCCACTGTGCTTTGATTTCCACCATACCACGGTCAAGAGATCGTGCAAAACGGTGGCTTTTGGGTACAGTCCCGAATCACATGGAGGCAATGAGCGATAGAAGAGTTTCGTCTCTCCCGGTATTGGGGGTTGATGTTGCGCTGTGCTCGAATGTCCATAACAGGAAATCCCTGGCCAGGGTTGCTGAGATTTACCGGTAAGTGTTATTAGTAGTTTCTCGAAACGTTATGGACCTCACATCGGCACGACTTATCAGTTACTGGGGTCTGACGTTTACCACCCCTAGACTAGATATGCGACATATCAGATGAAGAGACCGGACTGTACGGTAGTGTTACTGATTGGATTCGCAGAAGAATGAGCAGTCTTGCATGTTGATCTTCCGATCGCTCAATACCCGGGTGGTCGTTACGTTTAGCAGACCGCTTGCGTCTTGTGGTTGTTTGATATGATCATCACCTACTACTGGCGTATTGACGAGTCTTTAGGGTCTTACACAGAGGTTTCCTAGTTCATGCGAAACAGAGTAGGAGCACATATGTGATATGTGCGGGATCGAGATTAATACGAGTATGTGATACCGTATCCTATTCTCGCGATATATGATATCGGCCGGTTATATGTGATATAACCGGGTTATCGGATCAAGTGTTGATTCGATAAAATAATATATAATATATATGTATATGTATGTATATATATATATATATATATTATATGCTCACTTAAATATTTATTATTCTCACTTATGATGCATTTAACATATATGTGGTATATGTTTATTATATTGTTTTATTTTGTAATATGAATATTATATATGTGATATATAATATTGTGACATGCTAGGTTACATATGCAACATGTATGTATGAGACTCATACCATGCTAGGGTTTATGTTAGGGTTTCATTTATCATTAAGTAATTACAAATTAGTGGATTTAATCAAAGCTAGAAGCTTGTAGATAAGTTTTGACTTAGTCCGCTATTTTGTTTCCACTTAAGATATTTTGTGACCTAACCATTAACCCTTACCATGGTTAATTCTCTACATGGGTTAGTGTATGGATGATATACTCACCCAAGGGTTGCATTTGAACTATGAGAGATATTTTCATCACTTGAGATATTTCCTTCTTCTTCTTCTTCCTCATCTCATTTTTGCTCTCTTGACTTTGAGATCAAGAAGAAATATAGTGAGAAATTAAATACTAAAGTGAGCTAAATTCCAACTTCATCATCCTCTACTATTGGCCATTTAGTTTAGGGTGTTTGCTTCACTAATCTATATAATTAGTAAAGAGATAGCATGAGCTAGTGTCTACTCGACGTAGATCATCTTCGCCTCGAAGACTTCGAAGCAAGCTTGTTCGTTTCTTCATGGGAGCCTCTCTAGATTCTGGAAGTTCATGATCGCAGCGAAAGGACTACTACACGGAGCTATTGAAGTGAAGGACCGGTCTACAAAGGTTGTATTTCTTGTTCACTTAGATGTAAAGAGTTTACATTCAATGTTCAACCCTAATTCTCTAGTACCCCAAAATTTTAAAGTAGCATGATTGATGCTTGCCAAAACCTTCACAAGGTGCTAAGCTAACCCTACAATTCATAACAAGGGTTTGGATATATGGTCCCGTACATCATATCATCTTCCATTCTCTTATATTCATACATACATATATATATACATCTCATGTCAGATCTATATCGATCTCAAACCATATCATTATCAATCTCATTTCATATCTTGACATATGTATTTAAATATTCATATTGCCTCACATCCTCATTTCATTATATCAATATATCAATCCGAGCAATCTTATATTTATCCTATCATCTCATACTAAATCTTTTGATCATATTCGTAAGTTCATAGCATAGGTTTCTCTTATAATACATTCTATATATCGGTTTTCCATTATTATGATTACGGGGGTGCTATACGCAATCCACCCGACTTCCCCCGTAGATATAGATCTACTCACCTGCTAATCTCCTTGCTTAGTTGAAATCGATGAGCTTCTTGATCTCCTTCGTTGTCTCGGAAGTCCACGTGAAGGTACCTATAAATCAACACACGTCATAACGTTATTAAAACCAAATCCAAAAACCGATACGGCACGCGAAGTGCTCATAGGTTAGAAACTATAGCTTACGCGTAAGAAAAACATCTAAATAACACTCGTCGTTGACGTACAAACGTCCAACGACTAAATCCAAACTCAAATACCAAAACCAAGTTTATAGAAATCGGAAACCTGAAATCAGCAACAAAGAAAACCACTCCCAGATTCTACCCTAGGTCAAACTAGGACATTTTGCATATAGAGTAGGTCTAGATATCAGATAAGAAAGCCACTCACCAAAAATCAACAACATTCACCCCAATGTGGACGCAATTTGCGGCCACAACGAATATATCTGCGTCCTAAATAAAGGTATAAGGGCTTGGGTTTCTAGGGAAAATTCCTAGTTGCCTGCACGCCTCACTGTAATAGGAACTTATTTTATGGGGCTCTCGGGTCATACCAGATTCCATATCAACATCATAAACTGTCAAAACCCGATGTCGGGAAAATTCTAAGTTCGTGTTTTAGGTTTCTAGTCTTCTAGTTTAGTCGGAATCTTATCACTAATGGCCTGTAGTCACCAACTAAACCTCAATAACATCCCTACCACCCAAATCACCCACTAACATCATTCTAGAATTTCCCAAGATCACTAAACATGCTTTAACGAAGTCTAACTTAATTAGGAGGTAAAGAAACTAATTAACAAGATGAGAAGTGAAGTTATTATACCTCTTGGAAGCAAATCAAGAAAAACCATAAATGCTTCAAAGTGCTTAAAATCCAAACTTGAGCTCACTAGGGGGTATAGGATGATGTGGTGGTCAATTTTAATGAAGGTGGTGTAGGCTTTTGGGATGGTTTCATAGAGGTAGAGGAGGTGGAGGAAAGAGAAGAATGAGATGAAAATGGAGGAGTTGAAGAAATAATGAAGTGAAGAAGGATGAAGGAATGGGATGAGGTTAAGGAGCCATCCCCCCTCTCTCTCTTTCTCACTCTCACTCACTCTCTTACCCATACCCTTTGTCATCATTTTGTCCCCTCATGTCTTCTCTTTTCTTTTAAAACCTCAAATAACATAAATACAAATAAAACCATAATTAACAATGGAACCATGCATGCAACAAGTTAATGTGTTATGGCACATTTAGCAATGGTCAATAAAAATGGATTTAGCTTAATCATGATCCGTAGTGCACTAATCAAGTTTAGCTTAAACTAGAATATAAATAATTGCATAATTATTTATAAAATATCCAAATCCAATAAATGCCTTTATAATTAATAAATCATATTAATATCCAAATATTTTCCAAATATTGGTATTTAATTATACAATTTTACGAAAACCCCTATTCGTACTCGAATAGTTTTCGTGAAATATATTATTTTGTTATTTAAATTTCAAAAATAATATTCTATATTTCCGAAATGTTACAATATTTCCCCTTTAAATAAATTCGGTCCCCGAATTTAAATTTAACCCCCAAATACTAAAACCTTTCAATAATCAATCCAAATCAACGGGGCTCCGAAATCACAGAATACTCAAATATAACACAGCTCATCGAGTGCACATGAAAATGAGTGAAAAACTCAAAATCGAACTCCGTCAAGCGTTATGCAATCACAGAGTTACAATGGAGATGTAAAGCTCGAAATCCACTGCTAAAATCCAATATACTATAGTCAAAATCATAATATGTATATAGTACGCATCCTTGTAAAACCATCTTAAAAGCTGAATAAAACACATGCAAAATCATTTCCAAGTTGCTGTGCGTTGCGTAACTCGGGTTACAAGTGGCATCCGCTTATTTGTAAAGAAATCGATATATATCTATATATGTTTTGCGCAAAATATACGTCCCGCCTTTTTGAAATATCCCAAAAGACTTTCCTTCGTAAAAGTCCGTGTCACTTCTGGGCATGTAGGAAATAGCGAGATTATAGCTCCTTTTTTAAAACCTCTTGGTAAACTTTTTATGCATGCCAAAGTACTCAGGTACTGTTCTCAGCTCAGTCATGCTCGGCTACTATATAATATAGTACCCATCATGAAAATATGGTGCTCATGAGTAAAAGCAGCCTCAAAAGGCATATCCAATATCACGTGCGTCTGGTGCACACGAAAATCCAAGTCAAATACAAGTGCCACGAATGTGCACAAAAACAAAACTAAGTGCAACAGGTATGCACGAAAGCATCTGTCAAGTGAAACGGGTGTGCATGAAAACAACATCAAGTGCATCTAAAGTGCACAAAAATTTCAACCAAGTGCAACTAATATGCACGGATAAAAAACTCAATCAAGTGCATCCGGTGTGCATAAAATCTCAACACATGCATCCAGTATATGTGAAAATCTAAATCAGGTGCGTCAGGTCCGCACAAAAACATCTAGTGACGTAGAGTGCACAATAACGAACGTCAAGTGCAAACGGTGCACGAAAACATAAATCTATTGCAACAAATGCATGAAAACAAAAATCAGGTGGGTTAGGTGCCCGAAAAATCGTCAATATACTAAAAGCGCATAAAAACAATACCGACCGTACCAAGGTGTATAAAATCATAAATGTATGCAGCTGCATGCACAAAATCCGTATCAATGCACTACAAGCACATGTGAGTTATCGAGTCGAGTGCATGCACGAAATCAAATCGACGATATCGAATCCACGGTATCATAAATATGTGCAACTAAGGCACAAAATCGATATCAAGTGCAATAGATATGCATAAATGAAAATATCCAGTAGGTGCAGCCATGGTGCACGAAAACAAATATCACGAAACCTAATCATGGAAACTCAAATTTCAAGCAATAAAAGTGTAACGCTCGGATCACAAAACACAACTCGCAATAAATGATATTAAGGTACATGTTCAGTTGATAAAACTGCACATTTGTTATTACATTTTTCCTACTATTTTCATATTAAAAAAGGACTTTATTATAATATATCATACATATGAGGGTTTATGTGTAAAAATACTATTTTCCATGTGTTGATATATTATAATTAGCATTTGGTAGGAAAATGTATGCAAATAAATTCATTGACCAAATCCTAGTAGAACAAAGTCTACAAAATATTATTTGAGTTGTTGTGCAGAATTTTTCCAAGTTGTGCAGAATTTTTCAAAGACTAGAATCAAGCAAATCAAGTTGTTGAAGAAGACTTGCCTAATTAAGAATCAAAACTTGGAGACCAAGTCTGGCAGCAACCACGAGAAGATTTCCAAATTCTGAAGGTTCCAAGGATCGCCAAATGTCACTACGAGACATCCCCAGAAGTTTGATCAACGGCCATGATGAGAAGGCCGCGGATCCGCGGCATTAGCCCCTTTATGCCGCGGATCCACCGCAGTTAGAGGGAGTTGGAAGCCGAGGATTTTTGGGGAGGATCTTTTGCTGCTTACTTCCTAATTTAGAAGCTTGGATTCTGGCTTTGGCACTATAAAAAGGCACCGAGAGCCTCTTGGAAAATTTATCAAAGCCGACGCGATCACGAAACCCCAGGCGCTCACGCATCCAGGCTGATCATCAACTGTTCGTCTACCTCCTTAGGAAAGATCAAGAAGCAATTCAAGCTTTTGTAATCATTTTCTACGGAATAAAGTGTAGATTGTTCAAGTTGATTAATAAAGGTAGTTATTTTATTTAATTCTTTAGCATTTTACATTATGTTTTCCCTCTCTGTCTTTCCATCTCCTTTTCCCAACACGCGCGAGTAATTCTCCGTTTGTTAGGGTTCGTAGGATTAGGGTAGGCTAATGGACGATAAAAATCCCTAAACCCTTTTTAAGTCCTATAAAGTTTATGAACTTTATCAAAAGAATTATTAACATCCTAATCGGGCGCGCTAACAATTCTTTGCTAGTTCCGACCGCGATTAGAGTTTAGATTAATGATTGTTTTGGTAAGGGCTAGATATGAACGGAGTTCCGTGTCGATATAAGGGTTAAGAGTGGGATTCATTTTCCCTCCAGAAACCCTAATCTACACGCATCACCGTCGTTCTAGTTTTAAATCTATTAAAGGATAAAAAGGATAACTTTTAATTAATCGTCCATAACTACTAAATCCTAACGAACCCTACAAGCCCCTTTATTATATTAACTACATCCTTAAAATATTCTAGATCTGTATTTTACATTATTTTTTAACATAGATCTAGAAATCATTCTATAAAATTCTTTATCCCTCCTCTCTTTCTCAACACATCTAAAGTAAAAGTAAAAGGTTCCATGTTTCCCAGAGGACGACCCGTACTCATCTCGGTCTAGCTACACGCGACACCGTTCTGATTGCGGTTAACAACTACAAAAACAATTTTTCGTATCAATCAAATGGCGCCGTTGCCGGGGATACGTGCGTAATTTTTTATTCTTACTATTTGTGTTGAATTCTTACTTGATACATATCATAATTAAAACAAAACTGCTAATTGCATATTTAACGATTTATGCGCGAATTTTTGCAAGGAGATCTGGAGTCGCAGACTTGAGGAAACAGGAGACAGAGATATTCTTAGAGATCCAGAGGAGTACAGGAGGCAAAAGAAAAATTTTCATCACCTGATCCCTCCACTTCGCGGCGGAATCGCGGCACGAAGGCCCTTTCGGCGGCGGAAACGCGGCGCAACTAAGGAGTTAGGGTTCCAAACTTCTCTGGTAAGATTCTCAACTCTTCCTCTCTCCTCTAAAATCCAATAAAATCTATTTTCTGCAGGATTCTTTGCAAAATAGCGCCGCTCAAAAATCTTCTTGCAAAAGTTTTGTGATTGGTTTTGTTTTGCATATTTTAATACGGACTCTAAGGGGTAAAGACCAAATCAAGATTAGGTGGGGATTTCATCACCCTTCCTAAGCCCCACAAATCACAAACCGAGCATCTAGATCAACCCTTCATTAATTTAAAAAATATCTAGACCAGACTCTAAGGACTGTCGCGCTCAATAAGGACAGAGGAAGGTCGTGGGTAATCTATCGTTTATCCGCATTACTTTTGTAGTGCCTAGGCAAGTGTGACAAAAGGCTAGTGGTTTTTAATTAGGCCCACTACTGTGGTTCCTTCCCACTTACCTGGCTCTTACCTGGCTACAAGGGTAGTACGGAGGCGGTAGAGGATTGATCCTGCGGCTTGTCCTTTGGAAGTCTAGGAGCGGTCTAGAGACTGGACCTAGGTGACCTTAGTTCTAGGGTTGCTTGTGCATTTTAGAGTGATTTGTCTTGAGTCCCACTTTTTCAAAACAAGCCAATTTTAAATTACACACACGATGCCACTTGCACTAAACCCGCTTAGTGCATGCTCAGTTGGATATGGGATCCTAGTGCCCGTCTTGTCCGCGTTCTTGCTATCGACGCCGAAGTCGGTACTTCTTCATCTTCTTTTCCACCACCACACATCACGACCGAGATGGACGGCACTCCATCAGAATATAACACCACGCTGCCACCGCCCGTAGGTGTGCAGAATCCACCGCGCATCTCTCTCCAAGAAAGATGCTATCCTATCCGTGGTCCCCTTCCTACTTGTCTGTCCATTCCACCAGCTAACGGGGATAATTTCGAAATTAAACCCCACTACATCAATCTGCTGCCCAAATTTCATGGGCTTGAATCTGAAGACGCGTACATTTTCATCACCAAATTCGAAAACGTATGCGCAATGATGGGTACTTCACAATTGACTGTCGATGCTATGCGCTTGCGTCTTCTCCCATTCACACTGTGCGACTTGGCAGAAAAATGGCTTTATAATACTGCCGCACATTCTATCACTAATTGAGATGAATTCGTCATAGCATTTCTTAAGAAGTTTTACCCAAACCATAAGACTGCCCGTGTTAGAAGCGAGATCAACCAGTTCACCCAGCTTCCCAATGAACCATTTTGGAAGTGCTTTGAACATTTCAAAGATCTGCTTGTCCAATGTCCTCATCATGGAACCAATAGATGGGATTTATGCCGAATAATATATGAGGGCATTAATCCAGCGACAAAGCAGATGCTTGAAACAAATTGTCAATGCAATTTCATGTCTAAAGACGATGGTGAAGCTTGGAAATATCTGGAAGACCTTGCTGAACACACTTTGCAGTGGGAAAGCGTAAGACCACCTTCTTCTAAGGGAAGTATTCATCAGCTCGATATTTCTATCGCAGTAAAAGCCGAAATGGCAGCGATACAGAAGAAACTCGACGCTATTGAGAACAAGTTCTCATCGTTCTCCCTAAATCAGGTCACGCTTCCTAAGACCGTCTGTGGTTGCTGTTCGGATCCTTCACACTTAACGGAAGAATGTCCTATGAATGCATCGTTTCAAACTAATGCTGCTTTTCAGCAGCGACCTAGAAACGACCCTTATTCTTCCACGTACAATCAAGGATGGAGGAATCATCCTAACTTTGCTTGGAATCAAAACCAACAAAGCAATTATCAAAGATCTCCTCCACAGCAACCACAACCATAGAATCAGCCCCCCTTTCAGTCACAAAATTTCCAAAATCCGGCTAACACTTCTACATCACAAGTGGCCGATACTGACAACTCTTCACTTGCACAAACTTTGGATATGTTCATGAAACATTCCATGCAATTGTCGGCTGAGATGAAGTCTTCTATTGATACCGTAACGAAAAACTCCGCCTCCCATGGTGAGAGTATTAAATCATTAGAAAACCAAATCGCACATTTAAACGCCGCAATGAGTGCGGGAGAAAAAGGGAAACTCCCATCTCAACCCCTACCGAATCTTAGCCATTCACAAAGTCATAATGTGAATGCCATTACTACGTTGAGATCGGGGAGAGTGCTGAATAACCGAGTGGGTGAGCAATTTGATGTTAGTGACACCATTGATACCCCAGCTTCTTCTTCTTCTTCCCCTAATCTGTCTAGTCTCCCACCTTTATCCGAGCCTATTCTCCGTTTTCCCCAAGGCTCGAACATTTCTCCAAATCTATCTAAGTCGATTCCCACTCCAATTTTAGGATCGAATCCGTCCCCACAGTCTTCTCCACAAACGTTGGACCCAAAACTTATTGATCGAGCTCCATTTCCAAACAGATTAAGGGCCAACCGACCTAACCCGCAAATGGAGAAGATTGTGGAAATGTTTAAGCAAGTTAGCGTGAATATTCCTCTCCTAGATGCTATACAACAAGTCCCATCTTATGCAAGAATCCTTAAAGGCTTGTGCACTAGGAAGAGAAAAACTCAAGTGCCTAAAAAGGTTTTTATGACGAGTAATGTTAGCACAGCTTTTACCCAACAAATACCAAAGAAACGTAAGGACCCCGGCTGTCCTACAATCTCTATTTCTATTGGGGGTAAAAATATTAATCGTGCTTTACTCGATCTAGGCGCTAGCGTTAACTTGCTTCCTTATTCAGTTTATGAGCAGTTAGGAATTGGAGAGTTAAAACCCGCCCATTGTACTCTCCAGATGGCAGACCGATCTATCACCAAACCTCGGGGCGAACTAGAGGATGTGTTAATTAAAGTCGGGGAATTCATATTTCCCGTGGACTTTATTGTTTTAGATATACAACCTGTGGCAAACCCACGCAATCAAATCCCGGTGATACTTGGTCGACCCTTCCTAGCAACTTCTAACGCTGTAATTAGTTGTCGTAACGGTTCTATGAACTTATCCTTCGGGAAAATGACAATTGAACTTAATATTTACATGCTAGGAAGTCAGCCATCAGAACCTTCTGCTCATTTGCTGGATGTTTGTTCCATCCACGAGATAGCTTCCGAAAGCTGCAAGGATGAGGAACTTTGCTTTGATGTTCTCGACAACACTAATGAGACATCGTTTGATCTTGCACCACTTCATAGTGAGGATATGTTCAATGAGTCCGACCTTGAGATTGAACCCGTTGACTCGTTGCAAAAGTCAGCAGCACTTTCCGAGTCAATATCTTATGCAAGTTTTGAACCTTTTTGGGAGTCCGAATATCATTCCCTTACCCCACCTTCTATTGTCTCTCCGTCTATTCTTGATCTCAAACCGCTACCTTCTCATCTTAAATATGCATATTTAGGAGAGAATGAGACTTTGCCAGTGATTATATCCGCTTCTCTAGCCTTTGAGCAAGAGAACGCACTTTTGGCAGTGTTGAGATCGAATCGGCAAGCATTTGGTTGGACAATGGCCGACATCAAAGGGATTAGTCCCTTAATTGTTGAACATCACATACATTTGATGGATGAAGCCAAACCAACCCGAGACCCACAAAGACGGTTAAATCCCGTTATGAAGGAGGCGGTAAAGAAAGAAATCGTCAAGTGCCTCGATAGTGGAATAATTTACCCTATATCTGATAGCCAATGGGTAAGTCCAATTCATGTGGTCCCTAAAAAGTCTGGCATCACGGTCATCACTAATGAGGCTAATGAGTTAATCCAAACACGCACCCAAACTGGGTGGCGCGTATGTATCGATTACAGGAAACTCAATGCCGCGACGAGGAAAGATCATTTCCCTCTACCTTTTATTGACCAGATGTTAGAACAATTAGCTGGACACGAATACTACTGTTTCTTGGATGGATACTCTGGCTATAATCAGGTCCCCATCGCCGAAAAGGATCAAGATAAAACCACTTTTACTTGTCCTTTCGGAACTTTTGCTTATAGACGCATGCCCTCTGGGTTATGCAACGCTCCCGCTACATTTCAGCGGTGCATGATGGGGATATTTTCAGATATGGTGGAAAAATTTTTGAAAATTTTTATGGACGATTTCTCCATTTTTGGGGACTCCTTTGAGGACTGCCTTCGTAATCTTGACGCGGTTCTTACCCGTTGTAAGGATAAGAACTTGACTTTGAATTGGGAAAAATGCCATTTTATAGTCCAAGAAGGTATTGTACTTGGACATATAATTTCACGAAAAGGCATTGAGGTTGACAGAGCTAAAATAGATGTCATTCATAACCTCCCTCGTCCCAAATGCGTCAAAGATATACGATCCTTCCTTGGCCATGCAGGATTTTATAGGAGATTCATTAAGGACTTTAGCAAAATTGCTAGACCCTTAACCCTTCTATTGGCCAAGGATACTACATTTCACTTCGATTCGGATTGTGAGGCTGCTTTTGAATCGCTTAAAGAATCACTCACTACATCCCCCGTTCTATCATCTCCGGATTGGAACCACCCGTTCGAGCTTATGTGTGATGCATCAGATTTTGCTATTGGTGCTGTCTTAGGACAGCACATTGATAAAACGCCACATGTAATTTACTATGCAAGTAGAACCTTGAATGATGCACAAATAAATTACACAACTACCGAGAAAGAACTTTTGGTAGTTGTATTTGCATTAGAGAAATTCAGGCCCTACTTGATCGGCTCGCCAATTGTGGTTTACACAGATCACTCTGCCCTACGACATCTTTTATCGAAGAAGGATGCGAAGACCAGGCTAATACGTTGGATCCTATTGTTACAAGAATTTGATCTTGTCATCCGAGACAAGAGTGGATGTGAAAACGTTGTAGCCGACCATCTTTCACGCATCACTTCTTCGCCAACTTTGACCGTGCCGATAAATGATTCATTTCCTGACGAACAGCTCTTGACTGTATCCTATGAATCTTGGTTCGTGGATATCGTGAACTATTTTGCGACGGGACTTATTCCTAATGATTGGTCGAAACAAGAAAAACTTCGATTTCTATCCCAAGTAAAATATTTTTACTGGGATGAACCTTATCTGTTTAAGTATTGTTCCGATCAAATCATTCGCAGATGTGTCCCTAACGATGAATTCAAGAGCGTGTTATCATTTTGTCATGATCAGGCATGCGGCGGTCATTTTGGACCTCGAAAAACGGCGGAGAAAGTTTTGCAATGCGGCTTTTATTGGCCATCATTATTTAAAGATGCATTTGAACATTACAAAACTTATCCGCGATGTCAGCATTTAGGTCGGATTTCACGAAGGAACGAGATGCCGCTCCAACCTATATTGGTTGTGGAAATATTCGATGTGTGGGGTATTGATTTTATGGGCCCTTTTCCCAACTCCTTTGGGAATTTATATATCTTGTTAGCGGTTGATTATGTCTCGAAATGGGTGGAAGCTATACCGTGCCGCACTAATGACAACAAAGTTGTCATTAAGTTCCTTAAAGAAAATATCTTTTCGCGATTCGGACACCCTCGCGCTATAATTAGCGACAATGGGACACATTTCTGCAATAGGTCTTTCGAGTCCTTGAAGCGGAAATATTCAATCACTCACAAGCTTTCTACGCCCTATCATCCCCAAACGAGCGGGCAGGCTGAGATCTCAAATAGGCAGATCAAACAAATCTTGGAGAAGACGGTTTCTAAGAACCATAAAGATTGGTCAACCAAATTGACGGATGCTCTTTGGGCATTCCGCACCGCTTATAAGACCGATCTTGGTATGTCTCCATACCGCCTTGTGTTTGGGAAGGCATGCCACCTTCCTGTCGAGATTGAACATAAGGCAATGCGGGCTATTAAAGAGCTTAATTTTGATCTTGATCATGCAGGCAGCTATCGGAAGCTGCAGTTGAATGAGCTAAGCGAACTCCGCGATGAAGCTTACGATAATGCGGTGATAGTAAAGAACAGGACTAAAGTGTTCCACGATAAAAATCTTTTTAGAAAAACCTTCACATCGGGGCAACAAGTCCTTCTTTACGATTCCCGTCTCCATCTTCATCCGGGTAAGCTTAAATCTCGTTGGAAATGACCTTTTGTGGTGCGGTATGTACACCCGCACGGGGCAGTTGAAGTCGAAAATTTGAAAAACGGTTCAATTTTTAAAGTAAATGGGCATAGATTAAACCGTATTTTTCTGCTGACCCCGCGGAGGAGCTCCTGTTTTTCAGGAGCCGCTTTATCAAAACTAAAATTCCTCCGCCTCACCTCCATGTTTTTGTAACATTTTCTCATTTTAAGAATGGAGGTGAGTAAAAATGGATTTAATTGAATATCTGTGCGTGTCAAAGAACAAGTTTGGGGGAATTTTTCATTTAACTATTATTTTACCCCTTGTATCTCTCCCCTAGTATACAGGTCCATGTTCTCAAAAGGCTACATCAGTGAGGACACTGCTGAAAACAGGTTTGGGGGGGAGGTTTGTATTCACTGAATTATCTTTGACACTGGGCATTAAATTTTTTTTTATATAACAAAAGAGTAGAAAGTGAAAAATTACATCCAAAAGAGAGGAATAGTTTAAGAAAACCAAGAAAATTAGAAGTTTTCTTAAACGAACTAGTAATAAGTAGTTATGAGCTGTTGTCCCAAGGGTTTGTAAGATGAAAGATGTCACTAATCTGAGGATAAAAATAAGTCTGAAAAATAGTTTCTATTCTGGAAGCCAAACATTTGAATGTTGATATCCTACTATATGCACTTACACACGTCTTGAAACTCGGGATAGTAGAGGATACCTTGAAATGCTCTTGTCTAAAAGCCAAAGTATGAAGGAAATGAAAAAAATGAAGAAAATATAAAAATGGTGAAAAGAAAAAATGAACACTGGTTTTGTTATCGCCAAGGCAGCAATAAAAAATATAGCGAGGGTGCCTCTTCACCTAGTGCCCTAAGGCCAACTGGTCTGGGAGTCACTGCTAAGCCTCAGGTGGTGTAAGACGAGGAAACTATTATCACCTAATCAGCAAGCACATGAGTAATCGGTCGGTTAGTACCTCAAGAAGTATTAACGGTAGCATGATAATGTGTGAGCAAATCTAAATATTCATCAAATTAAAAAGTACTAAGGTAGATGGACAAGAGCATGATAGCTTGAATTGAATTCTCCGAGTGTAGGGATGTTCTATTCACACACGTAGGGGTATATGATCGATGTTTGGATGAAAGGTAGGAATGAAGAATAAAGACGATGTTTTATTGAGGGATAATGTAATTTCTAACATCTTTTCATGACTATTAAGATAGGGCTCATAACAACTGAAAAGCTAGTGTAGTTGGAAACTCTTATTTTCAAAGTCTTTCTTTTATGGTTCTGATCTTTATATGTAAATTTCACCCTCTCTCTTTTGTTATTGGATTTTGTGGGTGTAATCCGCTGAAAACCCTCAGGAGACAACACTCCTCCTACTAGGGACACCTAGAGGTTTAACGGCTTGTTGCACGTGCTCAGTGCAATCGTGTCTGCCTACGAAAGTGTGCTTAGTTTTCTCCTTTCTTTTTTTCCTCTTGAATAAACTAGTTTGCTCGGGACGATCAAAGATAAGTTTGGGGGTATTTGTTCAGTTGATAAAACTGCACATTTGTTATTACATTTTTCCTACCATTTTCATATTAAAAAAGGACTTTATTATAACATATCATACATATGAGGGTTTATGTGTAAAAATACTATTTTCCATGTGTTAATATATTATAATTAGTATTTGGTAGGAAAATGTATGCAAATAAATTCATTCACCAAATTCTAGTAGAATAAAGTCTACAAAATATTATTTGAGTTGTTGTGCAGAATTTTTCCAAGTTGTGCAGAATTTTTCAAAGACTAGAATCAAGCAAATCAAGTTGTTGAAGAAGACTTGCCTAATTAAGAATCAAAACTTGGAGACCAATTCTGGCAGCAACCACGAGAAGATTTCCAAATTCTGAAGGTTCCAAGGATCGCCAAATGTCACTACGAGACATCCCCAGAAGTTTGATCAACGGCCATGATGAGAAGGTCGCGGATCCGCGGCATTAGCCCCTTTATACCGCGGATCCGCCGCAGTTAGAGGGAGTTGGAAGCGGAGGATTTTTGGGAAGGATCTTTTGCTGCTTACTTCCTAATTTAGAAGCTTGGATTCTGGCTTTGGCACTATAAAAAGGCACCGAGAGCCTCTTGGAAAATTTATCAAAGCCGACGCGATCACGAAGCCCCAGACGCTTACGCATCCAGGCTGATCATCAACTGTTCGTCTACCTCCTTAGGAAAGATCGAGAAGCAATTCAAGTTTTTGTAATCATTTTCTACGGAATAAAGTGTAGATTGTTCAAGTTGATTAATAAAGGTAGTTATTTTATTTAATTCTTTAGCATTTTACATTATGTTTTCCTTCTCTGTCTTTCCATCTCCTTTTCCCAACATGCGCGAGTAATTCTCCGCTTGTTAGGGTTCGTAGGATTAGGGTAGGCTAATGGACGATAAAAATCCCTAAACCCTTTTTAAGTCCTATAAAGTTTATGAACTTTATCAAAAGAATTATTAACATCCTAATCGGGCACGCTAACAATTCTTTGCTAGTTCCGACCGCGATTAGAGTTTAGATTAATAATTGTTTTGGTAAGGGCTAGATATGAACGGAGTTCCGTGTCGATATAAGGGTTAAGAGTGGGATTCCTTTTCCCTCCAGAAACCCTAATCTACACGCATCACCGTCGTTCTAGTTTTAAATTTATTAAAGGATAAAAATGATAACTTTTAATTAATCGTCCATAACTACTAAATCCTAACAAACCCTACAAGCCCCTTTATTATATTAACTACATCCTTAAAATATTCTAGATATGTATTTTACATTATTGTTTAACATAGATCTAGAAACCATTCTATAAAATTCTTTATCCCTCCTCTCTTTCTCAACACATCTAAAGTAAAAGTAAAAGGTTACACGTTTCCCAGAGGACGACCCGTACTCATCTCAGTCTAGCTACACGCGACACCGTTCTGACTGCGGTTAACAACTACAAAAACAATTTTTCGTATCAATCAGTACACCTCCTTCAATGTTGAAAAATGCTGGTGCGCACAAATCTGGCAGAGCAAGAATATCCACTTGCCTCCTGCTCATGGTCTGGCGTCCTCTGTCTCTCGGTCCTTATTTCCCTCTGTGGATCATCAATCCCATAATTTTTCTACTCGTCGGCCCAGTTAGGTGTGATAACGGAACTGTTCCGCTCTGGCACTCCTCTGATCATCTCTTAGCCAATTAACATGACCACTCGTAAAGCAACACGTTACTGATGGCGGCATCTGGCCCTATGAATACGCGCGATATAATTGATCCTGGGTGAAAATCTTTATCGCTGCGGTGACCTAGAAAGAATCTGCTTATGGTCTCTTCCGATATAACATATGCTGAACTGTACGAAGGTTGGCACTCTGTACAAAACCCTTTTCTCATTTCCGGACAGCTACATTCTCAGCACGGCTTTCCTCTGGAATTTGGCCATATCCAATGCTTCTGCATACATATCGATCCTCTGGTATCAACGGGGAATAACAACAGCTCATTAACATCTCTCACCCAACACCTCTGCATACATATCGATCCTCTGGTATCAACGGGGAGTAACAACAGCTCGTTAACATCTCGCACAAACCTATTGTTCCACCCGTCTTCATTATCATCCACTTCGATGTCATAACTTGCTGGCTAAGTACTGCAATTCGTTCTCGGCTACAGTCAATCCAGAGTCTCTCACAAGGACTCGAAATTACGAACTCTAGTATCTTCACCGCTCTGTGGAAGATATCTAGATTACATCTTCGGAAACTCGTCCAAATTATCGGAGGAATACACTTCTTTTGTTTGTTCTCGATCAACTCATAACGCATCTGGGTGAGGTCTTTCTATTCGAAACCGGTCAACTTACTGATCTCACATCGAAGCATCCAATGAACAATGCTCTCTCTTGATCGATTTACTCTAGATCTGAGTAAGATCCTTCAAACTGGAATTCTTCAACTTAACAGACCCTGCATTGGCGCATCAGATCAGACGAATCATCTCAGTCACTCTATTCAAGATGGACTAGCTATTTTCTGTCACATCTCTGCCTGTAAACACCTGTGATTTCAGTTTATAAACTCTGGAGGCTACATCCCGTCAATCTCAGCAACAGCTGGGTCTTCTTTCTACACAGTAGACAACATCGCGACCTCTGGGTAGGTTGTACATCAACAGTCCTCTTAATCTGGCAGCATTTAACAATGGCCCGATCATCCAGTACAGATCCGAACACTCGCCTCAAATGAGAGATCTCAACACAAACAATACACTGATACGTTCCTAAGTCACCAGAAAATATCATGGTCAGCCCTCGTCCGTGACGAGCTCGCTCTGACCGCATCTCTAATAGCAGCTCTCTCTACGCTCAAAGCCATAGTGACAGGAACCTCAAGCATGCATCGATGAAGATAGGTCGAAGGAACGAAAGGAATCGATAGTTCCAAAATGGATATATGATCATAGGAAGGAATGAAATAAATGGGAGTATGATCATAGGAACGAATAGAAGCACGGATCTCAGGAAATGTACATCCTAAGGTCACTTAAGCGGAGTAGCGTATCGTAAGTATGCCGCGGAACATACATACCGTACGTCACTCTACTCAAGCTACATACTCCATCAACCAAGTTCAACCTATGAGGTAAAATCTCAGGTCCCAAAAACCCCCCTTAGTCAAGTCTAAGTTCCGTAAGGTCAAGCCTAAACTCAAACCAAGGTTAAACCTAACGCTCTGATACCAACTTTGTCAAGACCCGGAATTTAGCACGTGACCGACACTTAAATCACACAACGTATAAAAGCGTAACGTAATTCAAGTAAGCCGAAGCCCAAAAATCTAAACCTTTTTGCGGAAAATTGTAGAATTGCAGTTTTGAAATAAAAGTATAATGAAATCAAGTTCTTCTTTAAATGCCTAAATAACGACATATGAAATTAAAAGTGGATTATATACTATAATTGAAAACATTTTTTGTCCTTTAAAATTTGGGCAGCACCTCCAATATATATTTTGATCCAAAACCACATAGATGCAATAAAAGGCATCCCCAAGTGTGAGCTAGCTCTTCGCCAATTGGCGGAATCACAACCACACAATAAACATATATACGACGCCCTACGGTGAAGATCAAACACAGAAAGAATAATAAGTAAAGCAAGACATCATCCAGCTCAATAGCAAACATACATCCATCTCTCTCTAAGTCTCGCAAAACACAAGTCTGTCTAGGTCTACCAATATACAAGTCTAGTTTCTGATTGATGGAGTTTATCTAGATAAAATAGGAATAAAAGGTACTAGAGTGGTCATGATCCAAATTCATGTCCCACCTACCAAAGCAAAACACCTTGAAGAAAGTTATGTGCCGGCGATGCCGTTACTGATCCAAACGGTTGAACCTGCAAGAAAACTGTGGCACAACAGGGGTGAGTTGCCAACTCGTGAGTAGAAAATATCAGCAGGTAGAAATCAAATAACAGTGATCCCTAGGTCATACTGTAGCATGAAGGTAATACTATGGTATTTAGGGTGACCATGTATGCATATGTATCAACAATAGAGTCAATGCCAATAGCAACATGTAAAATCCAATCATCTGAATCATATGCCTGTATGTATGTGAATATCAACCAACGTGTATCCATCAACGACACATCAACATCATGGAACCTAAATGTCCAACATCGACACTCAAAACATCATGAAACCCGTGTCCAGTATTGACACGTAAATCCTCATATCTCAAGCGCCGCATTCTCAAATAGGCCCTCATATCCATCTCACGACTCCGGCCGGTATCCTCCGGATAACCGCCGGGTCGAAACTATCACCGGTAGGTAGTACATCCCCTTCCAGTCCCATCGCCTTTCTCTACGATCTTCTTGCCCCGGGGTACCTTACCGGGTCCACCATGTACCCACAGACGATTCTTCCTCACTCTTCGAATCCGGTATCATATAGCTCTGAACTGAGAAAACTCATGGTGAACAAGAAATATCATATCACGAGAAACCGCGTTTTTAAAATAATACATAATTTCTTTTGAAATATAACTGCGGTTCTCAAATTCAGAGATCTCATGAAAACAGTATCTTAATACATGTAACTATAAAGTATGATATATGCAACATAGAACAGTAATGCGAGCATATCAAGTATATCATGCAAGCATGTCATGTGATAGTACTGAATAATGAATGTACTTTACAGTTAAGAATAATACCGCGATATAGAAGTTCTACTGTGTAAGTGGCATAGCAATTACCGATGATGAATGTGTGAGCCGGCAAATTTTTGAAAGTGTAACATGCGCATCATCGGTAATAGTACAGGTGTCTAGTAAACGATATCATATAATGGTAAATACCGGGAACATAGTGCGTATGTAACGAGGGATAATCCAACGTAAACCTGAACGATAATAAGGTATGTAACTACACATGAACCATACGGTTAGTTTAAATGATACGAATCATAGTTTTGAAAGTGGGAGCTACGGTGTTTCTGAGGAAAAGAAACCATTTGAAAATCCGTAGCGTCACTTGAGGTTTCCATTTAAAAGTGCATATGAATCGTCAGTTTTGGAAATAAGTATGGTTCAGATAATATCTTTACGTCGGCGTTCCAGCCTCATAGTATCAGATGTGGCAATATCCTCGAACATCATCCTCAAATCATGAGCGCAGATCAATCATCCGGTATATCTTATCGCATACGGTAATCCATCGTACGGTGACATCAAACAGAATAAGGATTCCACCGTCCTATTCATAACAAGGGTATGGATCTATGGTCTCGTACATCATATCATCTTCCATTCTCTTATATACATACATATATATAAACATCTCATGTCAGATCTATATCGATCTCAAATCATATCATTATCAATCTCATTTTATATCTTGGCATATGTATTTAAATATTCATATCGCCTCACATCTTCATTTCATCATATCAATATATCAATCCGAGCCATCTTATGTTTATCATATCATCTTATACTAAATCTTTTGATCATATCCGTAAGTTCATAGCATAGGTTTCTCTTACAATACATTCTATATATCGGTTTTCCATTATTATGATTGCGGGGGTGCTATACGCAATCCACCCGACTTCCCCCGTAGATATAGATCTACTCGCCTGCTAATCTCCTTACTTAGTCGAAGTCGATGAGCTTCTTCATCTCCTTCATCGTCTCGGAAGTCCATATGAAGGTACCTACAAATCAACACACGTCGTAACGTTATTAAAACCAAGTCCAAAAACCAATACGACACGTGGAGTGCTCATAGGTTAGAACCTATAGCCTACGAATGCAAAAATAACCAAATAACCCTCATCGTTGACGTACAAACGTCCAACGACCAAATCCAAACTCAAATACCAAAACAAAGTTTATAGAAATCGGAAACCCGAAATCAACAACAAAGAAAACCACTCCCAGATTCTACCCCTGGTCAAACTAGGACATTTTGCATATAGGGTAGGTCTGGATATCAGATAAGAAATCCACTCACCAAAAATCAACAACATTCACCCCAATGTAGCCGCAATTTGCGGCCACAACGAATATATCTGCGGCCTGAACAAAGGTATAAGGGCTTGGGTTTCTAGGAAAAATTCCTTGTTGCCTGTACGCCTCACTGTGATGGGAACTTATTTTATAGGGCTCTCGGGTCATACCAGATTCCATTTCAACATCAAAAACTGTCAAAACCCGATGTCGGGAAAATTCTAAGTTCGTGCTTTAGGTTTCTAGTCTTCTAGTTTAGCCAGAATCTCATCACTAATGACTTGTAGTCATCAACTAAACCTCAATAACATCTCTACTACTCAAATCACCCACTAACATCATTCTAGAATTTCCAAAGATCACTAAACTTGTTTAAACGAACTCTAACTTGACTAGGAGGTAAAGAAACTAATTAACAAGATGAGAAATGTGTTGGCTATAGTGCCCTCAAGTAAGTTATTGAATCGCAGGCATGCGATTGCGATGATTGAGGGAAGACCTATATGGATAAAACAATCTTACACAAAATGATAGTATGCTATCTGGTTTGTCTTTATCATCATGTACATGCTTTATGTGGTATTATAGATCACTATTACATATTGAAAAAGCCCATAGGATTCTTGCTTGACTACCAGCATTATGATAGCCATCATATACGTAGGAGCTAGGTGGTCTATAAGCACATCCTTAAATGTCCCTAGTCGTGGGAGTTTCAAGACTGGGCATCGATACTCCAGAGTAGACAGGTGTATACTGATCGAGACCCCGACGAGGGGCGGTGGCCAGGTCTCACAAGCCATTAGTGTTAATTTGTTCACCTAAGATAGTATACAGATGCTCATTGGGTTATGAGTACACTGGACGAACTCGCCGGGAACATGCTAGTTGGTAGTATACTTATTGTCAGATAGCAGTTCCCAGGTGACATGTGTGCAGATTAGTCTGTCGATCTGAGATCGTCATTTGTCTCGTGCGAGTTCCCACTGTGCTTTGATTACTACCCTACCACGGCTCAAAGGAGCCGTGCAAACAGGTTTTAGTTGGGTATAGTTCCGAGCCACATGGAGGCAGTGAGCGGATCATCGGGGATTCGTCTCTCCCGGTTTGGGGGTTGTTGTCGCGTTGTGCACGGGTGGCCATCACCAAAAATCCTTGGCCAAGGTAGTCGAGAATTACTGATTTGAATCGGTAGTTTCTCAGTTGGTGATGGGTTTCATACCAACACGAAA
Organism: Agapanthus africanus; assembly: GCA_030015575.1. NCBI lineage: Eukaryota > Viridiplantae > Streptophyta > Magnoliopsida > Asparagales > Amaryllidaceae > Agapanthus > Agapanthus africanus. The sequence goes on from CM057337.1 coordinate 719,505,349, forward strand.
TGTCGCGTTATTCGGAATCTGACTTTATCCACCCCCAGACTCGATATGCGATACTCTTAGACGAACAGACCGGACTGGACGGATATTGTCACGGACAGGCTCAGTAGGGGTCAGGATGAGTTTGCTCGTCGGCCTCCCTTTCACTCAATACCTGGATAGCCATTACGTACAGCTAGTGCCGCTGACGTGCTTGTGGTTAAAACCACTGCCAGCGTATTGACGAGTTTTTAGAGTCCCACACAGAGCGTTTCCCTGCTTCGGACGAAACGATGTAGAAGCCGTATGGTTTTAAGGCAGAGTTCGATCATATACGTGCACTTGTGTACGTATCATGATTCGGACAGATTATACTAATGGGCTTTGGTTTAAGCCGGATTCTAGTATTGGATTGATGGATTAGTTTCGTCTCTTTGTATTCGAATTTTTCAGAATACGAATACTGGTATGTATATACGGATGAGGGGTATTCTTGTAATTTATTACAAGGTGCTTCTAGAAGATACCACCTCATTTAGTTTTAACTATTTAGGATTAAATGGTTAATGAGGTGGAGAGGATGAGGTGTTTATTGCATTTATTGTGGCCTGGTTTTGTAGTGACTCATGGTTACTATTCTAGCATGCTTAGTTTTTTGTTTGTTGTTGTTGGGGTCAAAATTACACCCCAGTTGACCAAGTCAAAACCCAGGGTCAACCCCAAGCCAAGTGAGCCCAAGCCCAGGTCAAAAGGACCGGCTCCATGACAAAAGAAATGAAGCCATAAATTGGTTTAATATAATTCTTTTTTATATATATATGTTTAGAAATAAATGTATGTAAATAAGCAAAAAGACAAAATTTTGTAAACCCCATGGCTTATGTGCAAAAAGAGATAAGCACATAAGGCATAGGGTGGCATAAGTGCCATTTGGCAAAGCCTAAGGGGCTATATGTAAAGTGTGTAGTCTATAAAGGCAACATGATGGAAAATCAATGATAACGTTTTCTCTCTAAAAAAAAACTAGGGTTTGTACCTCCTCCTCCTTCCTCGAGGTTCTAAACCTTCTTCTTTTCTTTTGAATTAAATCAAGAGTTTAACTCTTCCATTTTCAAAAATAAATAGTTTATCACCATAAAACCCTTGAAGGGGAGCTCGGATCTGCCATCAAATCCCTAAAAGGGGAGATTTTAAGTCTCACCTCCTCTTTTCCCCCAAGCTCCGGTCAACAGAGAGGAAGAAGAAGGATACCCATCTCCAAAATTCCCATTCCAGGAGGATCCGAGTCTCAAAAGAAGATCCAAAGATTTCTAGGAGTTTAACTCCATTCAAGATCTGTTGGAGTTTAACTCCATAAATCAACCCCCTTTTTAAGAGTTTAACTCCAAATCTATATATAATCACTGTTACGAGTTCAACTCCAAATCCCCCTTGGGAGTTCAACTCCTAACCCAGGGGCTAATCCCCTTTTCCCGCTGGTGTTTCCAGCGGTCGCATGCCGCGCACGTGACCCGCGGGCGTGTGCAGGGCACATGCTCCTCACAAAACCCACGGGCGCCCAGCGGTCGCGTTCTGCGCACGTGACCCGCTGGTGACCAGCGGTCGCGTACTGCACACGTGACCCACCGGCACCCAGCGGTCTTATGCTACGCATGTGATCCACTGGCGCCCACATGCCTGGCACGTGACCCGCGGGCGCCTAGAGCCCACGTGACAGGAACGTGACCCGCGGGCGGCAAGCACCTACGTGCCAGGAACATGACCTATAGGCATCCAGCGCTCACGTGCCATGCATGCATCTTTAAGACGCTCCTCACCCCTTATTTTCCGTGCACTCCACACCAGAAACACGTCCCCCATTAGGAATATTTTTCTAACGGGGCGCTGCCCCGCACCCCGCAAAGGGGCTGCTAGCCCCCTTAACCCCCAGCCCGCTATCCGGGTAGCGGGACCCCGTAAACTCTTCGAGGCCCTCGATATATCCAAAAACCCCTTTCAAAACACAACACATGCACACTACACACTGAGTTCCCATGACTAGTTGACCCGTCAATCGGATGTTCCTTCGCTCCAAAGGCAAGGGGTAATTAATGGATGCTTAGTCCGCGGCTGCCGGAGATTCAGATCCCCACGATTAATAAACCCCGGTCTGCCTTAGGCAGAGGGAATCTGTATACGCTTGACAAGCGACGCGTATTCCCATCTCAATGGGGTGACGAAAAATACCCTACAGATTTTGGCATGCCCGGTGGGACCTTTCCCTCGTCCCATATCTCGGGTCAATTGTTCATGCGAACTCATTTAACATATATACCGACCTTTGTACTGAAGTAATGTTCCTTTCATACAGCAATCAACTTTCAACGACGATGTCTCCCAAGATGAATTCAGCTGCTGACGCGGCCCCAATCTCGTATGTGGTCAAGATCAATGCCTGTGTGGTTCTCCCTGTCAGTCTCAGCCGGCAATGGGAGGAGCCACCCCATCAATTTGGTTCAGTCGTCATCTATCCTGCTGGAAGAGCTCATCTGGCGGAGGTTCCGACAAACCAAACGGCCAAACCGACCTCAAGGGGCAAGAGACCCAACGTCGTGGTTGCATGGGCATCCCATCCCAAATGCAAATCCGTATTCGAACGGCTCTCCACTGTTCCAACTGGGGGCAAGGCCGCCAACACCAATGGGGCCACAAAGCAGCTCCAACAAGCTCAGACGTTTCCCTTGACGATCGAGCGAGCATGCATATTCTCTGGACTCTCTGTCAGTCGGTCTATGACATCGTCCCGAAGGGCCTAAGCCTACCAAGTGCTTAAAACAGAAAGGTTGAGACAGAAGCGTCTCAGGTATCGAGCTAACAAAAGGGCCAGGACTTCGGCCAAGTAGAATCTTGTGAGGTTCCAAGAGTAGGGTCACCCTGGGATGATGGATGAGTTGGCCATAAAAGTCAGCAACTCCTTCGAAACTCTGAAGTGGGTTCAGAAAAATGCCATGAACGCCAGAATCAAGAAGATATCGGTCCGAACAATGCTACAAAGGGACGTGTCCCGACCCCAACAAAGAAAGCATGACACTGTCTCTTCAAGAGTCTATCAGGCGCTCTGTACCGCGCGAAAGCAGCGAGGCAGATCTGTAAAAGAGGCGCTAGCACCATTCATGAATCCGGACAGGCCATCCATCTTCAATCGATTGTCCGCTACCAAAACAGAAGGGCCAAGACGGTGATCCACAAAGTCAGCTACCAATAATGAAATGATGGCCAGATATGTTGTTCGCACGGTCTATATGTCGGGCACACGCCCCAGCGACAACCTTCGCAGCAAAAGTAAGGATGGGGCCACCACATCCCAAGCCTAATCTGGCTTGAATGTAGCTACCACTTCCCAAAAACAGCCGCCTCTGCTGGATGATGAAAACCCTCTCGATGAGGATGATAGGTAGAAAGACCCCTCAGTGCATGTAGAGTCAAGCACAGACAGCAAGGAAGAGCCGACTTTCCACCCCAAGATCGCAGAGCAAGAGCTTCTTCAAGAGCTTCGAAAACAGCTCAGGAGCAAAGATAAAGAAATGGCCAAGCTTTGCTAAAAAATCGACGACCTGACGAATGTTGTGATGCAGCTCACGGCTCAAATTACTCGAGCACCTTCCAATCAGACACATGTCTCTACTCATGGGCCAGGTGATGACAACCCGAAGCAACCGATGCATATCCCCTTGGGTCCAAGATTCGGTGAGCCACACGAAAGCAGGCCACATTCCGCTTCTGGGGACGCCTTGGCCCCAGATAGCACTATCCCGCTAACACAAGATCGGATAATAGATTTGGTCACTAGCAAGGTTAGAACATTGGTAGCTGAAGCTGAAGCTCAGAAAGAAATCGGCTGTAGTGGGCGGCCGAAGCCTGCACGGTACGATCTGATCGAGTTCTCGAGCGGCTACGTCATTCCTAAGTTCGGAAGACTTGAAGGGATGGGAAATGCAAATCAGCACGTCGCCCACTTTAAAGCATCGTGCATAAATACAGTGGGCAATAATGCACTCCTTCTTCGTCAGTTTGTCAACAGCCTGACCGGTGTCGCTTTCGACTGGTACGCGAGTATACCAGACGAGTCTGTCATTACCTTTGCCCAAATGGAGTCTCTGTTTCAGCAAAGGTTCATGAGTGTCAGTGATAAAATCTCCATTGCTGACCTTGTGAGGACCAAGCCGGGGAAGAATGAAAGCAACACCGACTTTATCGCCCGATGGCTTAATCTCACGGTCAAGTGTGAACCGCCGCTGGAGCAGGACCAGTCCGCTAGCTTTCTCATTGGGAACCTCAGCAATGGATAGTCCCATTCTTGTGGACAGCAGGCCTCAAGACGTTTCAAGAGCTGACCAAGAAAGTCCAAATGCTGGAACGCTCGAAGAAAGAGTCTACCCCGGGTTCTCAGAAAGACAAGACTTGGAAGAGCAAGAGGGAAGACAACCGTAGAAGCGGGAATTCCAGCAGTACCAATGTCTTCAATGTGTCCGACAATGAAGACAAGCGAAAGGATGGCGAATCCAAAACCAATTGGTCTCGAAAGCCAGTGCTAGGAGAAGAAGGGCCTTCCCTAGAGAAGAAAAAGAACAAGGTTTACTCTTTCACGAGGGACAAGGTCCGAAAGATATTCAAAGATTTCCTGAACAACGGTATACAATTACTGGAGTCGAAAAGACGTCATAAAGCAAAAATGACCGACAATCCTCTATATTTCCCGTACCACCGAGTAGTGATCCATACGATCAAGGATTGCTATATCTTCAAAGACTGGGTCGAGAAGCAGTACAAGACTGGAGAGATCGAGCTGCTCAAGAGTGTGTTGGTGAACAATAAAGTTGCAACCACCAACTTTATATAGACAGAAGCTGAAGCCTTCTAGGAGCAGACAGCTGAACCCGCTGCCCTGAGAAATGAAACTGACTCACCACAGCTTCCGTAGAGTACGCACATATCTAATAAGACGAAGAAGATGCTAAAGTTACTTTAGAAAGAGCCCAGAATAGAATGGGACGGGCAGAAGAAGCCCACCATTCCGGCTGCCAATTCGGCTCAATTATGTACAAAATCCAAAAAGCTCAAGATGAAAAAAAGTGCAGCTCGACGTGAAAAGGAGTCTGCAGGGAGATCGATCATTCAAAAATATATCGATTTCCTCGAAGACTATGAACAAAAGGAAATGACACTAATTCAATTGAAGGAGTTCTTCCTTGTAGAAGCAGCTGAGATCTTGGAGGAGCTAGAAGAAGACTCCAATGAAGAGATTCCTATAGTGACCTGCTATGCCATCCATCTGGGCAGCGACTCTGAGGAGGAGCTCTGTTTTCCCGAAGAGGACGAGAAGCTCGCCACAAAGGCTAACCAAATCCAGCTCAGAAGCAGCAGAGCTCTACCGCCAAATCAGGGCAACGCCCCAAAAGGAAAGGAAAAACAAGTCGCTAATGAGGAAGATGGCAGAGAACCGGCTAATGAAAACTCAAGTTCTTCCTCAGTGGACTACAATGTCTTGGCTCATCTCCGGAAGCTTTCGTCTCTCCTGAGCATCTACGATGCCTTGGTCCTATCTAAGGAGCTTAGAAATGTTCTCATCCACGCTCTACAAAACCCCGAGCGGTACCAGGCTTGTTTTGCGGAAATTAATATGAAAGAAGCCTAGTATGCTCTACATGCCGCCGCAGTTACGTTTAAAGATGAAGACTTGCTACTAGAAACGGCTGAGCATAATCGGCCACTTTACGTGACCGGGTACAGCGACAAAGATCGGATTAATCGCATATTGATTGATCTGGGATCCTCAGTGAACATCATGAACTTGCGGACTCTGAAGAGTTTGTCAATGTACGTCCAACACCTGTTAAGGGAAAGGATTGTCATCCAAGGCTTCAATCAAAATTGCCAGCATGTTCTGGGATCCATTGCTCTGCTGATCAGATTCGGGGACCTACAAACCGCAGCCAAAATATACGTGATTGACGCCGACACGTCTTATAAATTTCTCTTGGGTTGGCCGTGGCTCCACGATTAGGCATTGTTCCGTCAATTCTCCATCAATGCATGAAGTACACTAAAAATGGCGAAGAAAGACGCATTGACGGAGACATCCAGCCGTTCGTTGTACATGAAGTCCGATATGAAGATTTTCGGTACTTTGTGGATTCCCAAAATACCGAGCCGCGACTGACCAAGGACAGAACGGCTCCGAAGCTCAAAAGCAGATCTGAGCCGGCTATCACTTTCAAAAGCAAAAACCCCTAAGTGCGTCTGCATTTCGACAGTGACATTGATGAGTCTGACGCTGGAAGTGCGCCCTTCCATAAAACCCACCCTCACTTCGGTAGCGATACGGACGAGTCCGATACTGAATGCCCATCCGGCAGCAAAATTCACCCTCGTTTAGATAGCGACACTGAAGAATCAGGAGAAGAGGATCCGCCTTGCAACAGCTATGCAGATTGGGCCCACATGCAAAAAGCGAAGCTAAGAGAAACTTTCAAGACTACAGAAGGGTCCCTAGCTGTCACAAGGGTGCCGGAGCAGATGTGTAAGGAGCTAGATGCATTGTCAGTCTCCACCGTGGACCAGCTTAAAACTTTCTACGTTCCCGGAAGGAAAAGTGGACAGAAGGGCATCCTGTTTTATGTGTCAAATCCTGTCGCGCACCCGGACGATTTGTCTGTGATATGCCTTCCCTATGAGAGAGGTATAAGAGCCGTCCTCAATCCCAAATACTATGCACCCGAGATGTGGGAATATTTCAAAAAGTGCGGATGCCAGTTATATCAAATAGAGTCTGAGGCGATGTTTTGTGAGGATCCATGGCATCCACCTCAGGTCCGAGCACTCATCGATGGACGAATTCCAGATAGACGGGGCATAGGTTTCATCGAGCCTAATTCCAAAGCATGCTACATGATCCATGTTGGTGAAGCCAGCGAAAGGTAAAATGATGATGAAGAGATAGCCGAGCCAGAAGAAGCTCCTCGAGAGCTCGAAGATGGAGGACAAGCAACCTTTGACGAGCTAACCGAAATTGACTTAGGAACGCCTGATAATCTAAGGCCGACCTACATCGGCTCACTCTTGTCAGAGAAAATGAAAGAGCGGATAATCACCCTGCTGCATGAGTTCGCCGACTGCTTCGCGTGGACGTACAAGGAAATGCCTGGCCTCTCCCCTGAAGTGGCCGTGCATAAGCTGGCTATATCTCCTGATGCCAAGACTGTCAAACAAGCTCCTCGAAGAATGAGAAGGGAGCTGGAAGAAAGGGTCATCGAGGAAACTAAGAAACTTATCGATACTAGCTTCATCAGGGAAGAGAAATACGCAGACTGGATCGCATGCATTGTCCCAGTAAAGAAGAAAAATGGGCAGATCCGGGTTTGTGTCGATTTCAGGGACCTTAACAAGGCATGCCCTAAAGATGATTTCCCGCTTCCAGTCATGGAAATTATGGTCGATGATACCTCAAATTACGAGCTGTTCACCTTCATGGACGGTTCGTCTGGATACAATCAGATAAAAATGTCGTCTGAGGATGAGAAGCATACAACATTTCGAACCCCGATCGGCATATACTGTTACAAAGTAATGACGTTCGGACTGAAGAACACATGTGTGACATATCAAAGGGCGATGACCAATATCTTTGATGACCTAATCCATAAAGTCGTCGAATGTTATGTTGCTGATCTAGTCATCAAGACTAAAACTAAGGCCGATCACATCCAAGATCTTGGGACCGTTTTCACCAGATTGAGGGAATACGATCTGAAGATGAATCCTCTGATGTGCGCTTTTGGCGTGTCGTCGGGAAAATTTTTAGGCATTATAGTCCGACATCGAGGGATCGAAATTGACCCGTCCAAGATAAATGCCATCATAGAGATGCCCCCTCCGAAGAATCTGACGCAGCTGAGATCTTTTCAGGGCAAGCTTGCTTATATATGAAGGTTTATCTCAATTTATCGGGGAGATGTAGGCCCTTCTCAAAGCTCATGAAGAAATGAGCTCCTTTTTTCTGGGAAGCCAAATGTCAAGAAGCGTTCGAAAGCATCAAATGGTATCTATTGCACCCTCCAGTGCTTGCTGCTCTTATTTCAAATAAACCGTTGATTCTATATATTGCCGCGCTAGATGAGTCACTCGGTGCGCTCTTTGCCCAGAACAATGAGGAGGGAAAAGAAAATGCCCTCTACTACCTCAATCGAACTTTAGTCGGGGTGGAACACAACTATTCCCCGATCAAAAAACAATTCCTAGCTCTGATATTCGCTGTGAAGAAGCTGAGGCACTATCTGCTCGCTCATCGGGTTATGCTGATCTCCAAGGTCGACCCGCTCAAGCACTTAATGACCAAAGCAAGCATAGCCGGTAGAATAGCGAGATGGGCTGTCATGCTGCTTGAATTTGACATAATTTATACTTCTCAGAAAGCAGTAAAAGGGCAAGCCCTCGCCGACTTCCTTGCTGCTCATCCCATACCAGAAAGGTCGCCACTCAATTGCGAGTTACCCGGCAAACAAGTGCTGCTCCTCGAGGATGACGAGCCATGTTGGGAGCTCTACTTCGACGGAGCCTCATCAATCAGGACCTCCAGCAAATCAAGCATCCCACAGATAAAAGTAGGGATAGGATTGGTGTTCATCATGCCATCGATGGGAACCCTACGACGTTCTTTTGCTCTCACTGAGCCTCGCACAAACAACGGGGTTGAGTACGAAGCTTTGATAGCTGGTCTGGAGCTCTCCATAGAAATGGAAATCCTTTGGCTACAGGTTTACGGTGACTCCCAGCTTGTCGTCAACCAAGTAAACGGCGACTATAAGATATACAAACCCGAGTTAGCTCGATATAGAAGCCGAGTGGTGGAACTCATGAAATGGTTCACTCACATTGAACTAATAAGAGTCCCTAGAGCATTGAACGAAAAAGCCGACATACTCGCTCACCTAGCTAAAGAGTTAGCTGATCCTGACATGGACGAAATTCTAATCACATTCAGAAACCGGCAAATTCTGCCTCCAGTCTCTTTGCATGAAAAAGAAAGCGTAGAACAAGAGAACAATCCTGCCGAAGAAGCTTTGATCATTCAAGACGAGCCCGATTGGAGAGAACCCTTCATAAATTACCTTCGATAGGACAAGCTGCCCGAAGAAAAATCTGCGAGGATTCAGCTGAAGAAGAGAGCTCTCCGATACGTGTTTATAAATAATACGCTATACCGCAGATCATATGACCAACTCTGGCTCAGATGTCTGTCATCGTCTGAAGCCCAAAAAGTCATAAAAGAAGTTCACTCGGGCGTCTGTGGGGCTCACCAGTCTGGTCCTAAAATATGGCTTCAGATCAAACGGCTTGGATATTACTGGTCCACCATGATAAGGGATTGCGAAGAGCATGCAAAGAAATGCCATCTCTGCCAAATTCATGGTGATTTCATTCACAAGCATCCCAATCCATTGCATCCTACAGTGGCGTCGTGGCCTTTCGAAGTTTGGGGCACTGGCATAGTTGGCCCAATTGATCCTCCATCATCCAAAGTCCACCAGTTCATATTGGCTGCGACAGACTACTTCTCTAGATAGGCTAAAGCCGTCCCGCTAAAAGAAGTCAAAACAGAAGATATTTTGACGTCCATTCAGACATAACATTCTATACCACTTCGATATACGAAGAAAGATCATTTCTGACAACGGGTCTTCTTTCAAGAGCTTCAAAATCTCATGGTTTTCTACTCAGCACAAGATACACTGGAGATATTCCTCCATCTATAATCCAAGGGCCAATAGGCTAGCCGAAGCCTTCAATAAAACTCTATACAAGCTCCTGAGGAAAAATACTTCAGCCAACAAGAAAGACTGGAATCTCAAACTTCACGAAGCGTTGTGGGCATATCGTACCACACACCACACTCCAACTCAGTCCACTCCATACTCACTACTCTTTGGAGTGGATGCAATCCTCCTACTCGAAGTCGAAATTCCAAGCTTACGAATGGTCGTCCAACACGAGTTGACGGAGGAGGAAAACGTCCTCCTTCGGCTCGAAGAGCTTGACGCCCTCGAAGAAAGGAGGCTCGCGGTGCAGCAAAATCTGGAGCTATACCGAGCCCAAATGTCACGGGCCTATGACAAGATGACCAGTCACCGCGCTTTCAAGAAAGATGAATTGGTATTGGTCCTCAAAAGGCCGATCATCCCCAATCGACATGCCAAAAGAAAATTCGAGCCAAACTGGGAAGGACCATATGTCATCGAGAAAGCATTCGATGGAGGATCCTACCAACTAATAAGTGCCGAGGGAGAAAGGCCCATTCCACCCATCAATGGCCGATATCTCAAGAAATACTATACGAGAATACTCTAAGTCGCATACAAATTGAGCGCACCGGCCCTACGGTTTGGATCATACATCCTGTAAAACCGTATACAATCCACGGGCATAAACGACCCCTATCTCTACCAAGTCCTACCGGCGAGACTACTTTTAAAATCCCACCAGCGACAAAAAAACGGTATGTCCACAAGCAAAACGGGCACGGATGAAAACCCGAAAGGGCTCCGTGAGTAAAAACAGCATGACTGCCGGTGAGTTTGTGAAAACCCGAAAGGGCATAAACTCGTGAAACGAGATAAAATACACTCGCAAATTCCTCTCGACCTTGTGAGGAGAAAATTCCTGCGTGAGATCCTTACGACTCACAAAGGAGAAACACACTTAGGAATTCTCACGATTCCTAAGGAGAACATACATCTGTGAGATCCTCTCGACTCATAGGGAGAAAATACTTTTATGAGACCCTTACGGCACATAAAATTGAAAAACCTTAGGTGATAGGGATCTAAACCTGTCTCCTAAGCCATCACTCCCCAACGGGCAACGGCAAATGATGAGTCACTCCTGGCATTGCTTCAGTGTTAGCGGTGCTGATGCCAACCCAAAACCTAAATCCCAAGTTTTCCCAACGGCAGATGATGAGTCGCTCCTGGCACTGCTTCAGTGTTAGAGGTACTAATGCCGACCCAAAACCTAAATTCCAAGTTTTCCCAACAGCAAATGATGAGTCGCTCCTGGCATTGCTTCAGTGTTAGCGGTGCTGATGTCGACCCAAAAACAAAATCCCAAGTCCTTCTAGGGCAAATGATGAGTTGCTCCTGGCATTATTCCAGTGCTGCAATGCTAATGCCGGCCCAAAAACCAAATCTCAAGTCCTCCTAGGGCAAATGATGAGTTGCTCCTGGCATTATTCCAGTGCAGCAATGCTGATGCCGACCCAAAAACCAAATCCCAAGTCCTCCCGGGGCAAATGATGAGTTGCTCCTGGTATTATTCCAGTCCAGCAATGCTGATGCCAAACAAAATCCGAATTCCAAGTTCATCTTAAATTCAAAAGTCCCGCCAAATAGGCGGAAATCAAACAAATCAAATTAATGTCCTACCCGGTAGCGCTTTCAAGCTCAAAGGTCCCACTGGACGGGTAGGGAACACCTAAAATAAATCAAATCAAACAAATCAACCCTGATACCGCAGAAAACGGAGCAAGTCAAATCAAACCCCAACACTGTAAGAAGCGGAGCAAGACGTCGACCGTCCAATTCACAAAAAGGGCAGCACCGACCATCCACATCGCTAAAATGGCAGCACCGACCGTCCAAGTCGCAAAAAGGGCAGCACCGTCCAAGTTGCAAAATGGGCAGAACCAACCGTCCACGTTGCAAAAGGGGCAGAACCGACCGTCCATGTCGTAAAAATGGCAGCACCGAATGTCCAAGTCGCAAAAGGAGCAGAACCGACCGTCCATGCTGCTAAAATTGCAGAATCGACCATCCAAGTCGCAAAAAGGGCAGCAGCGACCGTCCACATCGCTAAAACGACAGCACCGACTGTCCAAGTCGCAAAAATGGCAACACCAACCGTCCAAATCGCTAAAAGGGTAGCACCGACCGTCCATGTCGCTAAAAGGGCAGCACCGACCGTCCACATCGCAAAAAGGGCAGCATCGACCTCCACGACGTAAAAACTGAGTCGACCTCTACGCGAAAGAAGGTCCATCAATTTCATGCACACAACCCAAATATGTGGTGTGCATTTATTGATGGGGGGTACTTTGTTGGGGTCAAAATTACACCCCAGTTGACCAAGTCAAAACCCAGGGTCAACCCCAAGCCAAGTGGGCCCAAGCCCAGGTCAAAGGGACCGGCTCCATGACAAAAGGTATGAAGCCATAAATTGGTTTAATGTAATTCTTTTTTTTATATATATGTATAGAAATAAATATATGTAAAATAAGCAAAAAACCAAAATTTTGTAAACCCCATGACTTATGCGCAAAAAGAGATAAGCACATAAGGCATGGAGTGGCATAAGTGTCATTTGGCAAAGCCCAAGGGGCTATATGTAAAGTGTGTAGCCTATAAAGGCAACATGATGAAAAATCAATGATAACTTTTTCTCTATAAAAAAAACTAGGGTTCGTACCTCCTACTCCTTCATCAAGGTTCTATTTCTTCTTTCCTTTTGAATTAATTCAAGAGTTTAACTATTTCTTTTTCAAAAATAGATAGTTTTTCACCATAAAACCCTTGAAGGGGACCTCGGATCTACCATCAAATCCCTAAAGGGGAGATTTTAAGTCTCACCTCTCCTTTTTCCCCCAAGATCCAGCCAACAGAGAGGAAGAAGAAGGATACCCATCTCCAAAAATCCCATTCCAAGAGAATCCGAGGCTCAAAAGAAAATTCAAAGATTTCTAGGAGTTTAACTCCATTCAAGATCTGTTGGAGTTTAACTCCATAAATCAACCCCCTTTTTAAGAGTTTAACTCTAAATATATCCATAATCCCTGTTAGGAGTTCAACTCCAAAGCCCCCTTGGGAGTTCAACTCCTAACCCAGGGGCTAAGCCCCTTTTCCCACTGGTGTTTCCAGCGGCCGCGTGCCGTGCACGTGACCTACAGGCACGTGCAAGGCACGTGACCCACGGGTGCTAAGCACCCACGTGCGCCTCACGCGACCCACGGGCGCTCAGCGCCCAGTGGTCGCATGTAGCTTACGTGACCGCTGGCGCCCAGCGGTCGCGTGCAGCTCACGGGACCCGCTGGCGCCCAGCGGTCGCGTGCTGCACACATGACCCGCTGGCACCCAGCAGTTTTGTGTTGTGCACGTGACCCGCTGGCACCAAACGGTCGCGTGATGTGCACGTGATCCGTAGGCGCCCGGCGCCTAAGCACCTGGCACATGACCCGCGGGAGCCAAGCGCCTAAGCGCCAGGCACGTGACCCATGGGCGCCCAGCGCCCACATGCCATGCACGCGTCTTTAAGACGCTCCTTACCCCTTATTTTCCGTGCACTCCACACCAGAAATACGTCCCCTGTTAGGAATTTTTTTTAACGGGACGCTGCCCTACATCCCGCAAAGGGGCAGCTAGCCTCCTTGATCCCCAGCCCTCTATCCGGGTAGCGGGATCCCCGTAAACTCTGCGGGGTCCTCGATATATCCAAAAACCCCTTTCAAAACACAACACACGCACACTGCACACTGAGTTCGCATGACTAGTGACCCGTCAATCAGAGCTTCCAACGCTCCAAAAGCGAGGGGTAATTAAAGGCAGCTTAATCCGCGGCTGCCGGAGATTCAGATCCCCACGATTAATAAACCCTGGTCTATCTTAAGTAGGGGAATCTGTATACGCTTGACAAGCGACGTGTATTCCCATCTCAATGGGGTGACGAAAAACACCCTACAGCTGTCAGATATTTTGAAATCTTGAGATATTTTTGTTGACTTGAGATATTTTGGAGAATTGAGATATTTATTTAGATGCTTCATTATTGCTCACAACACACAACACAAAAGACTTAGCCATTTTCTTGAGTTGCATCACGCTCCCATCCTCAAGCTTCTTCTTCTACCTCCACCATTCAAATCTCATGTGTTGAGAAACCTAGGGTGTTATGAGACAAATTAATCCATCACTACACTCTACATCCTTTAGGCAATCTAGTTTAGCGATCTAAGTACCCTAGTTACCTCGGCTATTGAGGTAGGAGCTCGGAATACAAATCCTCAGGTGGATCATCTTCGATGGAGGGAGACCGGAGATCAAGCTTGATCATGGAGGCCTCTAGGAGCTTGGGATGATGGTTAAAGACCGAAGGACACGGATCATTCGGTATAACCTTTCTAAACTCCTTTTATAGTTTGCTAGCTTTTAGGGTTTATGGTTCGATCCGTTTTATGGGGTTGTTCTAGCGCCAGTTTAGAAAAAATTTGTTCCGCAATCGGTCATGGTTTGATGGCCAGGGCGCTAGCGTAACCCAACAAAGTGAAGGTATACCTCTTGGAAGCAACTCAAGAAAAACCTTAGATACTTCAAAGTGCTTAAAATCTAAACTTGAGCTTAATAGAGGGTGTAGGATGAGCTGGTGGTCAATGTTAATGAAGGTGGTGTGGGGTTTTGAGATGATTTTGGGGTGGTTTCATGGAGGTGGAGGAGGTGGAGGAAGAAGAAGAAGGAGATGAAGGTGGAGGAGTTGAAGAAATAATGAAGTGAAAAAGGATGAAGGAATGGGCTAAGGTTAATGAGCCATCCCCCCTCTCTCTCTCTCGCTCTCACTCTCTCTCTTGTCCATGCCCCCTTATTATCATTTGTCCCTTCTTGTCTTCTCTTTTCTTTTAAAACCCCAAATAAGACAAATACAAATAAAACCACAATTAACAATGAAACCATACATGCAACAAGCTAATGTGTCATGGAACATTTAGCAATGGTCAATAAAAATGGATTTGGCTTAATCATGATCAGTAATGCACTAATCAAGTTTAGCATAAACTTGTATATAAATAATTGCATAATTATTTATAAAATATCCAAATCCAATAAATGCCTTTATAATTAATAAATCATATTAATATCCAAATATTTTCCAAATATTGGTATTTAATTATACCATTTTACGAAAATCCTAATTCATACTCGAATAGTTTTCATGAAATATATTATTTTATTATTTAAATTCCAAAAATAATAATTTATATTTCCGAAATGTTACATTTTCATATCATGTTTTTCTAGTGTGAGAAGATGCTAGATAATATATATTATTATCTAAATGATGATATTACGTTAATTGGATTAATGCAAAAAAAAACAAACCTAACATGTTGTTGGAACCAATCCATTTTTTCAAAAGAAATTATAGCCGTATTCTTTTGCTTTGCATAGAGGCATTTGGTTAGGAATATCATGCACCTCATTTGATGAGGAAAGAGACTTGTTCTCTTCATGGGGAATTTTCTCTTGAGCAAAAGTTTATGTTACTTTAAACTTTCAAAACCCACTCGATTCCTTCAGTAATATCAAGTTCATTACGTTAAAGGTTTTCTTCAAAACCAGCCGTATTTTTCCATCCTTTCAGAAAGTAGAGTACTTAGTATTCATGCTGCGTTTGTTGACCAAGTTAAGACGTAGTGTAAGGTTGCTAAGTGATGTCTTTCTGCTTGTATATTGATGCGATTAGTTAGGACAGCAGTATAGCCTTGTTGAATTAGTCAAGGACTCGTCCGGGTGGGTCTAAATTAATCACGAAATGACGGGTTGAACTTGACTAGCGACTTATGGTTTGTTGACCTAGTCAAGGTCATAAGCCGCTGGGGGTAAAAACCAATATCGGGAGTTTCAAGTATTAAAACTTGTAATGTGATTGCATACCATTCTATGTGATAGTTTGGGTCCCGATTCCCACTGTGAGTAATAGTTACTTTCGGGAGATTTTCACTTCACAATTAGTTAACCCATTAGATGTCTAGAAAGTTGTTTACGAGGCTACGCCTCTAAGAAAACGGGTTATTAAATTGAGTCCATGCGAGAGCACGAGAGGCCTCCCTCGAAGTACTATCACTGGCCTGGCTGGCCTAGTAGCAAACTTGTAGAGCTTACATGACTAGTTCTCCTTTTAAGCTTTGAAGGAGGATTCGACGAAATAGTGGGAGTCATCTTGATTAGATAAATCAATAAAACAATTTAATCTTGCAAGAGTGCATGCTGAGTATTTCTTTTCTCTCTCTGGCAGCGACCATGACTGACCTTAAACTTAAACTTGTAAACTAAGTGAACAGAACCTTTTTATAAACTTCGGTTTTGGAATGTCTCGATTTCCCTAATTCACGATAAAGTCGCTTAAGTCTTTTCCCCTCTTTCCCCTTTTCTTAATCCAGAACCCTTTGTATCCGATACAGAGATCTGTATTACATGGATGGTCATCTTGTATTCTAAAATACGAACTCGAAAAAATTGTTTCGATCTGAGGATGGCTACTGGTTCTGGAGAAAGTAAATTGTATATTGATATAATTTATTTGTATCTACCCTCCACCTTATCTCAAGTTAAGAGCTCTTTTATTAAGGAGAATACACAAGTTACGCTTGTTGGATAATCTTCTTCCAATCCCAAGGCAATAGCTGACAAGAATGGAAAGAAGAAAACCAACTAGTCTAAGTTCGGTGTACACAAGTTAAGTGGAAGAGATATTGAAAGGGGTAGTAAAATAAAATAAAGGAAATTGAAACTACTGTCTTGAGCCTGGGCAGTGGAAGAGACATTACCGGGAATACCTGGCCACCCTTTTGAAGCATATTGATGCTTCATCCTCCGATATGATTGTAATTGAAACTATTTCTCAATTAACCCTGCATCCTGAGTATGTGATACCCGATCAGGATCCCACATCTGTAAGTTTTTACAGATACTGAGAAGGAGCAGAGTATTAGGAATGGGTGGTTTGATCTTCAAAATCGGAATTCGGAGCAAATTTTTCTATTGAGGAAAATCACCGAGTTTTGCCTAGCGGTAAACATTTGGTTTTGAATAACTGTTATAAAGCAACAACTTTATTTCTAAAATGAATATACGTTTTATTTATTTGATAAAGAAGGATTTTCGAATTTTAAAATTATGTCATGAACATTTACCTACATCAAATGTTAATTAGGTAAGATGCATAGGATAACGGTATAGAAATTCTTAACCAAAATACAGTTTTCAATTTACAACACATGGAATAAGAGTTAGTGAACTCTTAGGACTTATACATAGAGATTTATGTGGCCCGATGAATTTACGGACAAAAGGTGGGTTCTTATTTTTCATCCCGTTTACTAATGGGTACTTTAGTTTTGGACGTGTGTTCATGTTGCAACGCAAAGACCAAAGCTATTGAGAAGTTCATACAGTATAAGAATGAAATAGATAACCAGAGACGTCATAAGTATCATGATTCCTTGATGTGATCACGGAGATGAATACTTATGCTCAGTATAACGTAATTGCCTTTTTCATTTGGGGATATGGACTGAAAACAGTAGCGTACTAATTGAATAAGGTTCCGTCTAAATTTGTGCCTAAGATTCTATATGTGATATAGAAAGGTGACCATGTCTTAAGCTTGTTAGAATATGGTGTTGTCCAGCTTATATGAAAAACATACCTTAGCCACTCTGCAGATTTAGTAGGAGACATTAGCCATCTGAGAGATATTATGGTTTCCTCATAGACGATAATAAAAAGGCTTGCATCATATGATGATGACCCTACTAATTATCAGCAGGCCATAGGGAGTAGTGACTTCCGACATATGGCTGGTTTCCGTGTTATCCAAGTTGGACTCCATACACTGCAACAAAGTATGAAATTTGTTTAGTGCTCCTGAAAAACCCATTAGGAGTAAGTAGATTTTTGTAAAGAATATCAGTGCAGATGGAAAGGTGGTTACCTAATAAAACTAGAATTTTAGTAAAACGTTTTCATCAAATATTCGGTGTGGATTATGATGAAACCGTTACTTCAGTGTCTGTGCTGAAGTCCATACAGATATTACTTGTCACTGCTGTTTTTCATGACTATGAAATCTGGTAGGTGGATGACTATAACGACTTTCTAAATGGAAATTTAGAAGTGTACGTATATATGATTTTGCCAGAGGGTTGTCGTGCTCAGTGGGAGCAGCGGAAGGTGTGCAAGTTACTTAAGTCTATTTATAGACTAAAGCAGGTATAACGGAGATGGATCATCTGTTTTAATGTTACAGTCATTGTGTTTGACTTCAACAAAATAAAAGATGAACCTGGTATTTGTAAGGAGGAAGTAGGGAGTACTGTCATACTCTTCATATGGTATGTGGATGATATATGTCACGTCCCGCTTTCCAGTAGACAGAAACCGTGACGTTGCAAGCCCGCGGTATACTTATCTAGAGAAGATCATTTCCTAAATAAATATACTAAGCGTATTGAAACAATAGTACACAATGTAACAATAAATGGAGACTATAAAATTTTTCAATAAATATTTTTATTTATATTCAACTTCCAATATTTACAAATACATGAGTTAATGCTGGAAAGTGAATACAATAAGGAAAATGCCTAAACAAGTGGCATACAAAAACTGAAGATCAATAAAGCTGGGCTAGCCCTGAGTAGCGATCTGGTTGTAATCCTCCTTTTTGACTTCCACTTCCTCCATCTCGACCATGTCTGACGAACATTTCAAGAGAAGAAAAGTGGGTGGAATGCCCGTCAGCAAACTAGCGCTCAGCAAATCCCAAAGATAAGTAAGAGTAAAGAAAATGATAATTGTAGAATATTTATATGACGAGTAAGAGTATATGTTCATGGGTGAATATATACTATAGGTCTCTATATGGTCACTATGTTAACGTTAAGTTCCAAGTGTGAATGTCAACGCAACTGTAGAAGTATTCACGAGCTCAAAAGTGAGGCCCCAGGAGCAAGGAAACATTTCATGTGTTGGCATCGGGGCTCTAGGTTGTGGATGAGTCAACCCGACTGATATTCGATTAAAATAAAATAAAAAAAGTTAATACGGGACTCCTGAAGTTCCGTTGGATTCACACAAGAAACTATTCCAAACACCCGGAGTATAATATATATTATAACTGTAAAGTATACTTAATTAACTTGATTGACTGGTTATAGCATGTCTTGATCGAAACCATAGATTTCAAAAGGTGTAGAATGAAGTTTGTTGGAGATAGTGCCCTCAGAGTCAATTATTGAATCACAGGCACGTGATTGCAATGATTGAGAGAGGACCTATGCCGATAGGACAATCTTACTCAAGATGATAGTATGCTATCTGGTTTATCTTTATCATTGTGTACTTCTTTAGGTTACCTTACAGGTCACTATTGCACGTTGATAGAGCCCCTAGGATTCTTGCTTGACTGCCAGCAGTATGAGGGCGATCATATACGTGAGAGCTGGGGTCTATAAGCAAATCCTTAAAAGGTCTCTAGTCGTGGGAGTTTCGAGACAGGGCATCGATTCTCCAGAGTAGACTAGTGTATACAGTCGAGACCTCGACGAGGGGCGGTGGCCGGTCTCACAAGCCACTGGTGTCAGTTGGTTCACCTAAGATGTATACAGGTGCTCATTGGGTTATGAGTACACCGGACAGGACTCGCCGAGAACATGCTAGTTGGTCATATACCTGACGTCAGATAGCAGTTCCCTGGTGACATGTGTACAGGTTAGTTCATTGACCTGAGATCGTCATTTGTCTCGTGTGAGTTCCCACTGTACTTTGATTACTTCCCTACCACGCTCAAAGGAGTCGTGCAAACAGGTTTTAGTTGGGTACAGTCCTGAGCCACATGAAGGCAGTGAGCGGATCTTCAGGGGTTCGTCTCTCCCGGTATTGGGGGTGAGGTCGCGCTGTGTCTAGGAGAGCCATTACACGAAGTCCTTGGCCAAGGCAGGAGATTTACTGGTTGGTATTCCAGTAGTATCTCAGGGTGTTCTGGGCTACACTTCGACACGACTTGTATCGCTTTTGGGGGTCTGACTTTTACCAACCCCCTAGGCCCGCCATGCGATGCTCATAGACGAACGGACCGGACTGTACGGATATTGTCACTAACAGGCTCAGTAGGGTGTCAGGATGAGTTCGCTCATCGACGTCCCTTTTGGTCAATACCTGGTAGCCCGTTACGTATGGCTAATACCTTTGACGTGCTAGTGGTTAAATCCACAACCAAAGTATTGACGAGTCTTTAGAGTCCCCCACAGACCGTTTTCTCAAGTTTCGGGCGAAACGCTGTAGAGGCCGTATGGAGATATGGCAGGGTTCGATCAGATACGTGCGGTATTACATGAATCATGATCGGTCGGATAATACTAGCGGGCTTTGGTTTAAGCCGGATCCTAGTATTGTACAATGTAGATTTTGTCTCTTCGCATTTGTATTCAGTGGGAATACAAATGCGGGTATGTATATACAGTCGCGGGGTTCTCCTGTAATTTATTACGGGATCAGTTTTTCGAAGTTGCCAGTTTGCATTCCGTTTCGGCCAGATTTTCTTTGTTCCTTCACGGCCGGACTTTTGTGATGGAGGGTTTAATTTGCATATTTGCAAATTAGCAATTGTGGAGGGGTTATTTGTAAATGGTGGAATCATGATGGTTATAGCATCATGAGATTCTTTTTGCATCACTTGGTTTGCATTAATGGTGATGGAGATTAGATTGATTAAGATTATGATGTGAGGCTTGCTTTTGGGTTATGGTCACCATCTCTTTTTCCTACACTCACCTCCCTTGTAGTTTTTCTCGTCCTCATTTCTTTTGGCCGGCCACTTAGGGGGGGAGAGAGGATTATTTTTGTGGGGAAAAAATCATTCATCTCATTCTATGCTTGTATCAAAAATCCAAAAGCTTATTCCCTCTTGCTCATCATTCTTCTCCTCCATCATATATGGCATCTTCAACCCCAATAGAGACAATCGATTCTACACTTCATCTACAGTATTCTTGGACACGTCGACTCGCCAACTTCGTGCCCGAGTTGCCTCGGTCCAGAGGTGGGAGCCCGTAAAAGAACCCGGCGATGTGGTGCCCGTTCCGACGACGAGATGAAGACCGGAGATTCCGCGAGGAGATCGGAGTGGAGGCCGAAGACCGAAGGACACGGATCGCTCGGTATAGCTTTCTACCCATTCTCTAGTTTGCTAGGTGTAGGTTAATGGCCCGATCTGGGATTTTAGTGCGCGGTAGTGCCGGTTTACAAGTTCTGTAAAAGTTTCGTTTCCGCATTCCGGCGTCGGATTGACGGCCGGGGCGCTGCCGTGCACTTACAAAGTTGAGTAAGTCGAGTAATATATGAGTCATGGCAATTGCAATCTTGGTTCGAGTCAAGTTAGTTCGAGTAGATTGGGTTCAAGTTCATGTTCGAGTTTAGATTCGAGTTGGGTTAGAGTTTGAGTTTAGGTTTAGGTTCGAGTTTGGATTCGAGTTCGTGTCTTTTCATGTGAATTGATATAAATTGTTAAAAATCTTATGTTCAGGAGAAATCGGCAACTGTTGCATATGGACGGCAGGATTTGTGTTTTTTTCAAGACAATTGCCATTTAATAACTCCGTTAAGTTTTCTAATCTGAATAGGCAAGCACTCACTTTCTCCGGCTCCTCGAGGCTCAAGAAAAATGATACATCTTAAACCTATATTAATTCTAGAGTCGTTAAAATATTGTGTAACGACTCCAATTTCAGTGTACATAAATTTCATTTAAAGTTAATATACAATTAGGGTATTTACAATTCCTGTGAAGGCTATAAGTATTTGTTTCGCTTTTGAACAGCAAGAAAGAGCTTGTAGCTCACTGGTAAGATCTTGCACTGCTGAGACAAAGCACCAAAGTTCAAATCCCATCAAATACATTATCTTTTTGTTTTAATTTCTTTTAATCTTTTTAAAAGCCCAAGAGTTTGCACGAGCACTACACGTAATAGGGTAAGTAATAAAATAAGTAAACAAAAGTACGAGAGAAATTGAAGCGATAAGGACACGTGGCCAAAACCCTAGCCCCAACCGTCGGTGTTGACCCGGCGAAAAGAATGAAAAAGCCGGTGCCGCCGGTCTAGATCGTGGGTAAAGCCCCAAATTCTTCCCCCTGCAATGTTTGGCCTACCCCACTCCCCCTACACTGTTTGTATTCTCTGCACATTTACAGAGCACAATAAAATTCACATTTAACCTATTTTATTACAAATTTTAATACACCCATTCACTATACTAAACCCCAGCTTTTCCTATAAATACCATTCCTCATATCACCACTCCCCACTCACAAATCCCTGCCAAAACTCTCAAGAAATTTCTAAGTTCATATAGTGAGCAAGTGGGGTTAATGAAGGGCGAAACTCTAACGAAATTCCGGCAATGACCCAAGGAGTTTCCGGCGACGAAACGATGCACCGGCGCTTACCCACTCTTCCTCTTCTCCCCTCTACATTATAAGCCAGTAAGTCCCATTTCCCCTTCTCATATTCATCTTTAAAAAGTTTTATTTCTAAAAGCCGACGGAAGTGGAGTTAGTCCGACTTCCGATTCGGTTTTCTTTAAAAACTACACTTTTCTTTAATAAGATACAATCATATTCTCATATGTTGATTATTAAACATTGACAAACTCAACAAAACAACTTTCACGTTAAAATAATTATTTTTGTAACTTTTATCATACTTTTTCAGAAAAATACCATATAGTTTAGTTTTGTCATAAACCATCATAATTCCTTATTATACCTTTAGATCGTCCATGAGATAATGACCTGCCTCCTTACAACACACATATCTATCATAGCACGATGAATTTTTGGGACAAAAGAATATGGAAAATACGACTTTGCAAATAAATCGCTTTAACTTATAAAATCGTTTTCTTTAAAAGATGTATTAAAACATTTCCATGCAATTGCGCCTCTACAACCCATTTTGGGGACCCCGTTTGGGATGGTGCGGATTATCGCACATTCTCGGGCTTAGTAGGGCGAGATGCAGACCTCCGTAAGGAGCATTTGATCTCGATGGAATTTTTATACATTTTTCTTTTGAAAATGAGATTTTTACAAGAAAACAAATAAATTTATTTTCGTTAAATATGTATATATAAATATTACCAAAATACTTATTTTAAATATATACATTATTCCATTTTTCCAAAACACAAGAAAAGAATTCAAATATTACATGAAATTACCATGATAATTCAAAACAATATTCATATTACAAATAAATACCATATATTATGAAATTAGGTTTTATTCATTAGAAATGTCACATTTATAAAATATACATCAATGAAAACCCTAAAGACGATAATTAAATGCATGAGGTGTATTTTGAAATTATACCAAAACTATTTTTACATAAAACCCCCTCAAGTTATACTAAATTACAATAAGGTTCTAGTAAACATAGGTTTAAGCGGGACCGGTCTCTTGAGCCTCAGGGAGCCGGAGATATGGGTGCTTTCCTATTTAAGGTAGACAACTTAACAAACGGTGTTATCAACACGGTAATTGTCTTGGAAAAAGAAACAAATCCTGCCGTCCATGTGCAGTAATTACCGATAACACCAAAACAATCAGGATTTCAAGTTCTTTTAAAAGTGTCTGACTCAGACCGAGTCTCAATCTAATCAATCTGACTTGAATGTGATTCAAGTACAAACTACAATACAACATGATTCAATATGAATCCATCTATTCAATCTATATCAATCTGTATTGACCGAACCAAACCATGAATACATTCCATTTACATGTTCTTCCATTATATCCGTTCCATTACTGATATCATAGTTTCGACAAGTCATCCATCTATACAATTTACAATACAATACAATACAATCAATACAATCAAGACATCACGGGGTTTATAAGGGGTATATTGGTACGGAAGGTGTTAGAAGTGGCACGAGACTGCAACCATAAGACACCTAACCTGAATCTCCATTGCCGTTGTATAGTGGCTGAACGGTTCGTTGTACTCCGTATACCTTAGTCTCCGGGATAGTGAGACTCTTCTCGTATACACTGACCTCTTCTGTACCAAGCTACAAATAACAGCGTTAACACTAAATAACAACATTAAACAGCTATACTCTATTCTGTATATTCTATTCTTATCTATCTTCGGGACTTACCGAGCGATTTGTTCGCTGACGACATTCTCTTTCTTCTTCTTTGGAATGTCGTTAGCTGATTCGGACTCACTAGAGATCGAGCCCAGCAGCGCGGACTTGGATCAGTTTACTGAAGACCCGGAGTTTTAGATTCACTTGTACATTATATTTCATTTTCATTCCCGTTATGCCATTGTTTAGGCATTGCTTTCATTCCATATATTTTCATTTCAGTTGTATTGTAAAAAGAATGTTAATAAATAAAGTTGCTATTTATTTACATCTTGTCGCTTGTATACATTTTATTTTATATTACTTAGATATGCTTAGCGTGTTTACTTCTGAGTAAATACGTAGCGGCCTTGTCGCGTCCTCTGCCTGTATACTGGGAAGCGGGGCGTGACTGGTTTTGTTGGTGGCCCATGCAGGTCCGCTCTGTATGGACATACAGTTTAGCTCTCTGTGGACAACCTAAGCAATGTAACACAAGAACCAGTAACTAAAAACATTCTTTACAATTCATATTCCTTGATTCTTCCAATTTCATATATTTTGAATCTGTCCTAACCCAAATTTTTCTTTCAAGATTATGGATTCCCCAAACAACACCAGCACTAACTTCAACAACACTCCACCACTCCTACCGATTACACCTGCAGTAGCTGCTCCGATCAATAAGCAGACAGTTTTGCTTGAGGTGATCCGCAGCCTCCTGGAAGGACAGCAACAGCAGACTGCTATACTGATGAACTGTTCCGAGACAGAAACACCTGGGATGAAGCAATTCAGGGCCTTGCACCCTAAGCAGTTCTCAGGAAAGTAGAGCCCCTTAGAAGCTGAGGAATGGGCTCAGAGTATTGAAGATGACCTGGAAGCAGTACAAGTGTCAGAGGTCTCTTGGGTTCGAGTTGCAAAGTTGCGGCTCACTGATAATGCACGGGTTTGGTGGAAGGCGGAAAAAAGCCATCTCACCCAACCAATCGAATGGAAGACTTTCGACGCAAAGTACTTCCCCGAGACTGCCAGATTCAACATGAAACAACAGTTCATCCACCTACAATAGGGTTCAATGTGGACCAAATCTGTAGATGAGTATGATGCTGAGTTCACCATGCTCAGTCAGTAAGATACGTCTCAATATTTCGATTTTAAAATATCACATACTACACAGCTAACACAATACTTTAACAGATTTACGGCACACCTGATACCGACGGATGAGATCGGAGCCTGTCAATTTCAACAAGGATTAGATCCGGAGTTCCGATCCAGGCTGCATTAGCCACAGAAGATTTTCCGACCCATGAATCGGCTCTGAAAGCCGCCCGCCGTTATGAGGCGGTGGTAAAGATGAGGTGCAGACCTCAGTCTGCCGGAATGAAGCACCCTGCCAATCAGATGGCAGGAGGAGCCTCTTCAAGGCCACCATTTATGCCAAGAAGACCGGGAGTACCGAACAACCGGCCCGGCCCAGAATTTTGCACATACTGCAGGAGAGATGGACATCTGATGAAAGACTGCCGGCGTGCAAATCACCTTTGCTTAGTCTGTGGCTCAGCTACTCATGATATTGGGTCTTATCCTCGTACACAAAACCTAAATGCTGCATCCAGGCCAGCAATCACTTACCCGCAGGGCCCAGCCATCCAGGAACATGCTTCGAGATTTGCACTACCTGCTCCACCTCCTCAAGGAACAACTGAACCTCTTCCTCGTCAGTTCCATTAAGCTTAAAGGAACCCACCTCAAGGACCAAGGAACAGACAGAGGAATGCTCCTCCAGCAAGGAGGAATGTGCCGAGGCGACAGGCTTTCACTATGACCGTGGAAGAAGCTGAAGCCACCGGCCAAGTCATCACTAGTAACAACTCCCTTTCAAATTCTCTTTCAGTTCGTAGACATACCTACATTTCCCTTATATCTAAAACATATCCCACATAACCTAGGTACAATCTTAGTAGCCTGACTCCCTGCACTCGCACTCTTTGATACTGGAGCATCTCATTACTTTATGTCGCAACGGTTCGTCCGAACTCATGTGATTCCAGTCACACCGCTTGTATCCAGCTGGAATGTCAGTTCAGGAAATGGCGTTTTAAAGGCAACAATGGGATACAACTTGTGTCCAGTGGTCGTCTGCACCAAAGAATTCTATGCTGACTTCAAGGTGCTGGACATACCGAACTTCGATGTGGTTCTAGGTATGGATTGGCTCGGAACATTCTATGCTACCATTGACTGTCGTCAAAGAAGGGTAATATTCAAGATTCCAGAGCATCCGGTTTTCTAATTCAAAAGTGGAGACTGTACCCTGGAGCCAAGTACTTACAGGGAGAAACCAAAGAAGGCAGTGATTGCGGCAATTCAAGCTGAGGAAGGATCAAAGCCAGAAGTGGTTCGAGAGTTCGACGATGTGTTTCCTGACGATATATCAGGTTTGCCTCCCGATCGAGCTCTTGAATTCATCATTGATTCAGTACCCGGAGCACAACCGGTGATCAAAGTACCGTATCGATTAAGTCCGGAAGGTTTAAAGGAGGTCCGAACTCAGTTGGACAAATTATTAGCGAAATTATGGATTCGTCCCACCACTTCAAGTTGGGGATCTCCACTTCTACTTGTAAAAAAGAAGGAAGGTTCATACACAATGTGCATTGATAATAGAGCCTTGAACGAAGTAACGATAAAAAACAAGTATCCACTCCCGCGCATCGATGATCTGTTCGACCAGCTAAGTGGATCTTGCATTTTCTCCAAATTAGATCTTCGTTCGGGTTATCATCAGGTGAAGGTCAAGGAATCTGATATCCATAAAACGACATTCAGAACTCGCTATGGTCATTACGAATTTCTTTTGATGCCATTTGGAGTGACCAACACACTAGTAATATTCATGAACCTGATGAATCAAGTTTTATGGGAGTACCTAGACAGGTTTGTTGTCATCTTCATCGACGACATCCCGGTGTATTCTAAGAGTCGGAAATAGCACGCCGAACACTTGAGAATTGTTCTAGAAACCCTATGACAACATCAACTCTATGCCAAGTATAGCAAATGCGAGTTTTGGCTAAATCAAGTTGGTTTTCTCGGACATATTGTATCGGGCGAAGGAATCTGTGTGGATCCAGAGAAAGTTTCCGCAGTAAGCGAATGGCCGACACCAAAGTCAGTGAAAAATATTCGAAGTTTCTTAGGCCTAACTGGATATTACCGAAGGTTCATTGAAGGATTTTCGAAGATAGCAACACCCCTGACCAAGCTCACACGTAAAGATGAAGAATTCGTGTAATCAGAAGCATGCGAGCAAGCTTTCGTAAAACTCAAGTCAAGATTAACATTAATGCCTATTCTCGATATACCGGACCAATCTGGAGGTTTCGAAGTGCATTGTGACGCATTCGGTAAGGGATTAGGATGTGTTCTACATCAGCACGGTAAGGTTGTGGCTTATGCTTCAAGACAGCTGAAAATTCATGAGCGCAATTACCCGACGCATGATTTGGAGTTGGTGGCCGTAATCTTTGCTCTTAAGATTTGGCGCCATTATCTTCTTGGTGAACGAGTGAACATATACACAGATCACAAAAGTCTGAAATATGTGTTTACTCATAAGGAGCTTAATATGCGGTAGAGACGATGGTTAGAACTCATGGCGAACTTTGACATCAACCTGCAAATCACCCATGAAAGGTGAATGTGGTACCTGATGCCCTTAGTCGCCAACCATTAGCAATGAATCTCACCGCTCAGTAGAAGCTTCAACAAGACTTGCACCAAATAGAGATTGAAGTAGTCATACCAGGTAACGCTTCAAGTTTGATGAACTTCCAAGTTCAATCTACCAATCAGATCAAAGCAGCTCAAGCAAGTGATGCCAAGTTGCAAAAGATCAGGGAATAAGTAAAGAATGGACTCAGAACAGACTTCATTATTCATGAAGACAGATCTTTAAGATACAGCAGCAGACTGTGTGTAACAAAAGGTTCTGTTCGGGAAGAGTTAATGAAAGAAGCTCACGGCTCTCCCTACTTAGTACACCCTGGAGGTATAAAGATGTACAATGATCTGCATCAAAATTACTAGTGACATGGAATGAAGCGTGAAGTAGCCAGAAATGTCGCTAAATGCTTGGTTTGTCAGCAAGTAAAGGCTGAACATCACAGGACTGCTGGATTACTTCAACCATTACCTATCCCAGAATGAAAGTGGCAACACATCACAATGGATTTTGTGACTGCACTCCCTCGCAGCACAAAAGGTAACGATGCGGTATGTGTTATTGTGGATCGACTCACGAAGTCAGCTCACTTCATCCCGTTTCGAGTTGTCCAATCAACTGAGACATTAGTAAAGAAGTACATGGAGGTAAGAATCTAAGTAAGATTTTTAAATCTTCAAATATGTACTATCTCTGATACCCATGAACTCATACAGAAGATTGTGAGACTTCATGGAGTACCGGTCTGCATTGTCTCCGATCGTGACACTAGATTTCGATCGCAATTTTGGCAAAGTCTTCAAGCGAGCTTGGGAACAAGTCCGAACTTCAGCACAGCTTATCATCCATAAACAGATGGTCAGTCTAAGCGAACTATTCAGATCTTAGAAGATATGCTCAGAGCATGTATGCTAGATTTCGGAGGATCGTGGGAAGATCTCCTACATCTTGTGGAGTTTTCATACAACAACAGCTACCAAGCAAGTATAGGAATAACACCTTTTGCAGCGCTTTATGGAAGGAAGTGTCGATCGCCATTAAGTTGGGACGACATCGGAGATAGGGAACTCCTTGGACCTAAGATGATAGTAGCAATTGTTGACGTAGTTCGTACTATCAGGGAAAGAATACGCTTAGCCCAAGACCGACAGAAGCACTGGGCTGATACAAAGCGCCGTCATTTGGAGTTCCATCCAGGAGATCACGTATTTCTGAAGATATCTCCGAACCGCGGAGTGATTCGTTTTGGAAGATGGGGAAGATAAGTCCAAGGTATATTGGACCGTTCAACATACTCGAACGAGTCGGTGAAGTGGTTTATCGCTTGGCACTTCCACCTTCATTGGAAGGAGTGCACAATGTGTTCCACATATCCCAACTCAGAAGGTATGTGAGTGACCCCAGCCATATTCTCGATCATTCCGAGCTCACTGTACAGCCCGACTTATCTTGTGAGCAGCAACCTGTTGAGATCCTGGATAGAAAATTGAATCCACTTCGTAACAAGGAAGTCAACTTGGTTTGAGTGATGTGAAGGAAAGACACACCAGGAGAATCAACATGGGAAAGGGAAGATGAGATGCGTGCAAGATATCCTCACTTATTTGTAAACTAGTCCTTAAAAATAAATTATAAATTTCGAGGATGAAATTTTTGTAAGGAGGGTGACTGTAACAACTCCAATTTCAGTGTACATAAATTTCATTTAAAGTTAATGTACAATTAGGGTATTTACAATTCCTGTGAAGGCTATAAGTATTTGTTTTGCTTTTGAACAGCAAGAAGGAGCTTGTAGCTCATTAGTAAGACCTTGCACTGCTGAGACAAAGCACCAGAGTTCAAATCCCATCAACCACATTATCTTTTTGTTTTAATTTCTTTTAATCTTTTTAGAAGCCCAAGAGTTTGCACGTGCACTACACGTAATAGGGTAAGTTACAGAATAAATAAACAAAAGCACAAGGGAAATTGAAGCGACAAGGACACATGGCCAAAACCCCAGCCCCAACCGTCGGTGTTGACCCGGCGAGAAGAATGAAAAAGCCGGTGCCGCCAGTCTAGACCGTGGGTAAAGCCCCAATTTTTTCCCATGCAACGTTTGGCCTACCGTGCTCCCCTACACTGTTTGTATTCTCTGCACATTTGCAGAGCACAATAAAATTCACATTTATTACTATTTTATTATAAATTTTAATACACCGATTCACTACACTAAACCCTAGGTTTTCCTATAAATACCACCCTTCATATCACTCCTACCCACTCACAAATCCCTGCCAAAACTCTCAAGAAATTTCCAAGTTCCTATAGTATGCATGTGGAGTTAACAAAGGGCGAAACTCCGACGAAATTCCGGCAACGACCCAAGGAGTTTCCGGCGACAAAACGACGCTCCAGTGCTTCCCCACTCTTCCTCTTTCTCCCATCTACCTTATAAGCCAGTAAGTCCCATTTCCCCTTCTCATCTTCATCTTTAAAAAGTTCTATTTCTAAAACCCGACGGAAGCGGAGTTAATCCGACTTTCGATTCGGTTTTCTTTAAAAACTACACTTTTCTTTAATAAGATACAACCATATTCTCATATGTTGATTATTAAATATTAACAAACTCAACAAAACAATTGTCATATTAAAATAATCATTTTTGTAACTTTTATCATACTTTCTCAGAAAAATACCATATAGTTTAGTTTCGTCATAAACCATCATAATTCCTTGTTATACTTTTAGATAGTCCATGAGATAATGACCTACCTCCTCACAACACACATATCTATCATTGCACGATGAATTTTTGGGACAAAAGAATACGGGAAATACGAATTTTCAAATAAATCCCTTTAACTTATAAAACCGTTTTCTTTAAAAGATGTATTAAAACATTTACATGCAATTGCGTCTCTACAACCTATTTTGGGGACCCCATTTGGGTTGGTGCGGATTATCGCACATCCTCGGGCTTAATAGGGCGAGATGCAGACCTCCGCAAGGAGTAATCGATCTCGATAGAATTTTTATACATTTTTCTTTAGAAAATGAGATTTTTACAGAAAAAACAAATAAATTTATTTTCGTTAAATATGTATATATAAATATTACCAAAATACTTATTTTAAATATATATTATTTCATGTTTCCAAAACTCAAGAATTTTTTTTCAAATATTACATGAAACTACCATGATAATTCAAAACAATATTCATATTACAAATAAATCCCATATATTATAAAATTAGGTTTTATTCACTAGAAATGTCACATTTATAGAATATATATCAATGAAAACCCTAAAAACGATAATTAAATGCTTGAGGTGTATTTTGAAATTATACCAAAACTATTTTTACATAAAACCCCCTCAAGTTATACTAAATTACAATAAGGTTCTAGTAAACATAGGTTTAAGCGGGACCGGTCTCGTGAGCCTCAGGGAGCCGGAGATATGGGTGCTTGCCTATTTAAGGTAGATAACTTAACAAACGGTGTTATCAACATGGTAATTGTTTTGGAAAAAGATACAAATCCTGCCGTCCATGTGCAGCAGTTACCGATAACACCAAAACAATCAGGATTTCAAGTTCTTTTAAAAGTGTCTGACTCAGACCGAGTCTCAATCTAATCAATCTGACTTGAATGTGATTCAAGTATAAACTACAATACAACATGATTCAATATGAATCCATCTATTCAATCTATATCAATCTGTATTGACCGAACCGAACCATGGATACATTCCATTTACATGTTCTACCATTATATCAGTTCCATTACTAATATCAT
The DNA here is from genome assembly GCA_030015575.1 of Agapanthus africanus. Classification (NCBI taxonomy): domain Eukaryota; kingdom Viridiplantae; phylum Streptophyta; class Magnoliopsida; order Asparagales; family Amaryllidaceae; genus Agapanthus; species Agapanthus africanus. The sequence continues at coordinate 719,536,825 of CM057337.1, forward strand.
GGTTTCGGCAAGTCATCCATCTATACAATTTACAATATAATACAATCAAAACATCGCGGGGTTTATAAGGGGTAGATTTGTACGGAAGGTATTAGAAGTGGTGTAACGCCCCACGCCTCAGTACAGATGGTATTGTCCGCTCTGGCCGAAACCGCACGGTTTTTCCCTTTAGAGCGAACCGGACCCGACCAGGGGCCACTTCCCAGGAGGTCACCCATCCCAAGACTTCCCTGGCCCGAGCACGCTTAACTACGGAGTTCTCAAGCTCCTGTAGTCCCGGTTCACTTAAAAGGCGCCTCTGTAATTGAGGGTGGTATCATTATATTTATAATGCAGTTCGGTCCTCTTTCGGAATGTGCTTTAAGGACCCGATCCCATTGTTCTGAAATGGCTCCCTCACTCAGATCACCAAGATGTCCGCAACAGACCGCACTGAGTGTGGACAGAGCAGATCACCATGATGTCTTAAGACCGCACTGCTCTGGGCAGATCACCATGATGTCTTAAGACCGCACTGCTCTGGGGTATTACATTCCCCCCATCTAAGAACAATGGTTCGTCCTCGAACCACAGACCTACTGTTGAGGGACCTGCATGGGCCACCATAAATGTAACGCCCCACGCCTCAGTACAGATGGTATTGTCCGCTCTGGCCGAAACCGCACGGTTTTTCCCTTTAGAGCGAACCGGACCCGACCAGGGGCCACTTCCCAGGAGGTCACCCATCCCAAGACTTCCCTGGCCCGAGCACGCTTAACTACGGAGTTCTCAAGCTCCTGTAGTCCCGGTTCACTTAAAAGGCGCCTCTGTAATTGAGGGTGGTATCATTATATTTATAATGCAGTTCGGTCCTCTTTCGGAATGTGCTTTAAGGACCCGATCCCATTGTTCTGAAATGGCTCCCTCACTCAGATCACCAAGATGTCCGCAACAGACCGCACTGAGTGTGGACAGAGCAGATCACCATGATGTCTTAAGACCGCACTGCTCTGGGCAGATCACCATGATGTCTTAAGACCGCACTGCTCTGGGGTATTACAAGTGGTACGAGACTGCAATCATAAGACACCTAACCTGAATCTCCATTGTCGTTGTATCATGGCTGAACGGTTCCTTATATTCCGTGTACCTTAGTCTCCGGGATAGTGAGACTCCTCTCGTATACACTGACCTCTTCTGTACCAAGCTACAAATAATAGCGTTAACACTAAATAACAACATTAAACAACTATACTCTATTCTGTCTATTCTATTTTTATCTATTTACGGGACTTACCGAGCGATTTGTTCGCTGACGACATTCTCTTTCTTCTTCTTTGGAATGTCGTCAGGTGATTCAGACTCACTAGAGATCGATCCCAACAGCGCCGACTTGGATCAGTTTACTGAAGACCCGGAGTTTTAGATTCACTTGTACATTATATTTCATTTTCATTCCTGTTATGCCATTGTTTATGCATTGCTTTCATTACATGTATTTTCATTTCAGTTGTATTGTAAAAATAATATTAATAAATAAAGTTGTTGTTTATTTACATCTTGTTGCTTGTGTACATTTTATTTTATATTGCTTAGATACGCTTAGCGTGTTTACTTCTGAGTAAATACGTAGTGGCCTCGTCGCGTCCTCTGCCCGTATACTGGAAAGCGGGGCGTGACATATTGTTTGCATATCTCGAAGGGGTTTTATGAAAAATAATTTAATATAGTTTAAAAATAAAGCTCGAGAGTGATTTATAATATTTAGGGTTTTCATGAACATGTATTTAATTGTTGTGGCGTTTTCGTGATAAAACCTAACTTTTTGAAAATTTATGGCATTTTTATGAAAAGCTAGCTCTTTTGGAAACTTATTGGTATTTTATTAAAGATTTTATTTTTTTACTTTAAAAGAAAATAGTTTCATAATATGTTTTTTTTGAAAATACGAATTCATAGTTTTATATATTTTTTCCGAAATTTAATATTTATTTAGAAAAATCGTATTTCTTAAAAACCGTATTTTTATTTCCTTTCGAGACTGAATACTCGATGAGGAGTTCTGCATCTCGCTCTACTGTCTCAAGGATGTGCGATAATCCGCACCATCCATTAACGAGTCCCCTAACGAGAGTTGTAGAGGCTTAATTGCCAAGAATTACAAAATACCGATTAAAAACCCTGTTTATAAAAGGGGTGGTATTTTAATGTAAAACCTATTCTTTAACTTAGCCATATGTTTAGAATATCGTGCTATGCAACCATAGTGTGCGGGTGGGGTAGATTGTTACCCCGTGAAGTTTTCCCAAAGGTATTTTTAACAATTATTGAAATGAGGGTTATACTAAAGTTCATGGTATTTTAATGAAAAAGTTCGTTATCTGAGTATTGAATATGAAATTTTGGTTACGTCAAAAAACAATAGATGTGAGTTTTATTTTAAAAAGATATTAGAGTGATTATGCGACATATAGACCTATCAAGCATGATAATATATTTAAATGAGAAGGTTGTTACGTGTTAATTCCACTTTTGTCGATATTTTCTTAGAAGACAAATTGAAATGAGAGAAATGGAGAGAAGAGGGGCTTACTAGTTCAAAGCGTTAACAAGGATGAGGGGAAGCCTTCGGGTGTCGTGGTGTCGTCGGAAAGGCTTCGGTCGTCGAGTTTGGCTTGCTACTCCACTTAGGTGCTTAACTCCACTTGTTACTTAGAGAGTTTGAGAGAATTTTTTATAAAAATTTCAGAATGGGGGAGAGATAGGGCATGAGGTGGAAGTTATAGTGAATAATTAGGGTTTGGGAATTAAAAATTTCGATTAAATGAATTAAAATGATGTTAAATGGTGAATTGAAGAGTCTCTATTTGATTGCAGGAAAAAAAATGGTGCATGGGAGTTGAGAGGAGTCGAGGGGACTAGTGTGCAAAGCACGGAGGCAATTGGGTGCATCGGGACCGGCGGCGGCGGGAAAAAGAGCAAAACGGGCCATCGGATTTGATTGGTTTGTCTCGAGATTCGTGCCACATGGTGAAATTAGTGTGTACACCTCATTGCATCTGTTTGATTTTTCTGAAACTTTTTGTTTCTCCATGTATTACACGTGCAACTCTTGGGCTTCCGAAAAATTAAAAAGAAAAATCTAAAAATAATTGGGTCTGATGAGAATCGAACACACGGGATATATCACAGCAGTGCAGAGGCTTTACCAGTGAGCTACAAGTTGTTTATTGCCTTTATTAAACAAATTTAACTTATAACTCTTACAAAAACTGTAATACCCTTTTCTGTACAATAACAAGAAATTTCTGTACAGGAATTTCAGAGTCGTTACCATTCTACTCTCCTTATAAAAATTTCGTCCTCGAAATTTACATTTACACAGTGACTAATTTTCAAAAAGGTAAGGGTATCGTGTACGCATATCTTCTTCTCTTTCCTATGTTGATTCTCCTGGTGAATCCTTTCTCCATATCACTCGGACCAAGTTCACCTCCTTGTTCCGCAATGTCTTCACTTTTCGGTCCAGGATCTCAACTAGTTATTGCTCACAAGTCAGATCAGTCTGTACAGTGAGCTCTGAATGATCAAATATATGACTGGGATCGCTCACATATCATCGTAGCTGGGATATGTAGAACACGTTGTGCACTCCTTCTAATGATTGTGGTAGTGCCAAGCGGTATGCCACTTCTCCAAATCGTTCGAGTATGTCGAACGGTCCTATGTACCTTGGACTTAGCTTACCCCTTTTGCTAAAACGTATCACTCCCCTGTTTGGAGAGATCTTCAAGAATACGTGGTCTCCGGTTTGGAACTCCATATGTCGATGCTTTGCGTCTGCCCAATGCTTCTGTCGGTCCTAGATGCGCATCTTTTTCCTAATCGTGCGAACCACATCCACAGTTGCCATGATCATTTCTCGTCCAAGGAGTTCATGATCTCTAAAGTCGTCCCAACTCAGCAGGGAATGACAGTTCCGTCCGTAGAGTGCTGCGAAATGTGCCATCCCAATGCTTGCCTGGTAGCTGTTGTTGTATGAAAACTCTACAAGGTGTAGGTGATCATCCCACGATCTTCCGAAGCCCAACATACAAGCTCTCAGCATGTCTTCCAGGATCTGAATTGTTCGCTCGGACTGTCCATCTTATTATGGATAATACGTTGTGATGAAATTCAGACTCATTCCTAGACTAGCTTGCAGACTCTGCCAAAACTAAGATCGGAATCTTGTATCACGCTCGGAGACGATGGAAACATGTACCCCATGTAATCTCACGATCTCCCGTATAAGTTTATGGGTATCAAGACAAGTAAGGTACATCTTAAAGGTTTAAATCTTACTTTAGATTTTTACTCACCTCTATATACTTCCTTACCAACGTCTCGGTTGACTGACCAACTCTGAATGGAATAAAGTGAGCCGACTTGGTGAGTCGATCCATAATAACCCAAATTGCATCGTTACCCTTCGTGCTGCGATAGAGAGCAGTCATGAAGTCCATGGTAATGTGTTGCCATTTTCATTCTGGAATTGGTAACGGCTGAAGTAGACCAGCAGTTCTGTAATTTTCAGCCTTCATTTGCTGACATACTACACACTTTGCTACACTCCTTACTACTTCTCGCTTCATTCCATGCCATCAGTAATATTGTTGTAGATCTGTGTACATCTTTGTACCGTCGGGGTGTACCAAATATGGAGTGTTGTGAGCTTCTTTCATCAACTCTTCTCGAACAGGTCCGACTGGCATGTATAAACGGCTTCCATATCGCAATGATCCATCTTCGTAGATGATGAAGTCAGTTCGAAGTCCACTTTCTACTTGTTCTTGAATCTTTTGTAGCTTACCATCATTTGTTTGAGCTGTCTTGATCTGATTTATAAGAGTGGACTGGGCTTGTAAGTTCATCAAATATGAAGCGTTACCTGGCATAACTATTTCGATCTCCAATCCGTGCAATTCTTGCTGTAGCGTCCATTGAGCGGTGAGCTTCATTGCTAATGGCTAGCAACTAAGTGTATCAGGAACTACGTTCACCTTTCCAGGATGATATTGTAGGTTGATGTCGAAGTCCGCCATGAGTTCTAGTCATCTTCTCTGCCGCATGTTGAGTTCTTTCTGAGTAAATATATATTTCAGACTTTTGTGGTCAGTGTATATATCCACTCGTTCTCCCAAAAGATAGTGGCGCCAAATCTTGAGTGCGAAGATGACGGCTGCCAATTCCAGATCATGTGTTGGATAGTTGCGCTCATGAACCTTTAGTTGTCTTAATGCAAAAGCCACAACCTTTCGATGCTAGTGTAGAACACATCCTAATTCTAATTCTTTATCGGACGCATCACAATGCACAACGAATTCTCCAGATTGATCTGGTATTATAAGAATAGGTGCAGAGGTTAATCTCGATTTGAGTTCTACAAAAGCCTTTTCACATGTTTCTGACCACACAAATGCTTCGTCTTTACGTGTGGGCTTGGTCAGGGATGCTGCAATTTTTGAGAATCCTTTATGAATCGTCGGTAGTATCCAGATAAGCCCAAGAAACTTCTTATATCTTTCACTGTCTTTGGTGTCGGCCACTCACTGACAGCTGAAACCTTAGATGGATCCACATAAATTCCTTCGCCTGAAACGATATGTCCGAGAAATCCGACTTGATCTAGCCAAAATTCTCACTTGCTGTACTTGGCATAGAGCTGATGTTGTCGTAATTTCTCTAGGACAATCTGTAAGTGCTCGGCGTGCTCTTTTCGATTATTTGAATACACGAGGATATCGTCGATGAATATAACAACAAACCTATCTAATTACTCTCGGAAAACTTGGTTCATCGGGTTCATAAAGATGGCATGTGCATTGGTCACTCCAAATTACGAGATATTCATAATGACCATAACGAGTCCTAAATGCCGTCTTCGGAATGTCGTACTCCTTGACCTTCACCTAATGAGTAACAACTCCAATTCTTGTGTACATAAAATTGATTTAAAGTTAATATATACTTTGGGTATTTACATTTCCTGTGAGTACTATAAATATTTAATTTACTTTTGAACAGCAAGAAAGAGCTTGTGGCTCACTGGTAAAGACCTTGCACTGCTGAACCAAAGCACCAGAATTCAAATCCCATCAGCCACATTATTTTTTATATTGATTTCTTTTATTCTTTTTAGAAGCTCAAGAGTCTACATGTGCATAACCCGTAAAACCAAGAGTCACAGATTAAACAAACGGGTCCACGAGGTAGACCAAGAGGCAAGGGACACGTGGTACTCAGGCTAGCGACTCGGCCGAATCGGCCGGCGCCGCCAGTTCAGGTGAGTCAAAACCCCGGTTTTCATTAAACCTCAGACACCTTTGGCCTACCCCACCCCCTGCACTATTTAAAATCTCTGAAATTAAACAGAGAATTAAAACAACCCTTTTAATTTTTTAAATGCAAAAATTAAATACAATTTGTATCACACCCTTTCATTTACCCTAAACCCTAATTTTTTCTATAAATACCACACCTAAACTCACCCCTCCTCACTTCCAAATCTTTTTCCAAACTCTCAAAAAAAATTCCCTATACTTTTTTTGTGCAAGTGGAGTTAGCGAAGGGCGAAGCTCCGCCGAACTTCCGACGACGTTCCGAGAAGATTCAGGCGACGAAACGACGCACCAGCACCTCCTACTTCTTCCTTTTCCTCTCCTCTCCACTACAATCTAGTAAGTCCCTTCTCCCCCTTCTCTTTACTATTCTAAAAATATAGAATTCTAAAACCCGACGGAAGTGGAGTTAATCCGACTTCCGATTCGGTTTTTTCCTTAAACATCATATTTTTCTTAAATACAATAATACCAAATTCTCACATCATGATCATTAAACATTAAAAAAACATCTTGACAAGTTTCATATCAAAAGAATTTATATTTCAATTTTTATAGAACTTTTACAGAAAAATACCATATAGTTTAGTTTCGGCATAAAACATTATTAGCCCTTCCTATACCTTTAGATAGTTCACGAGATAATGACCTACCTCCTCACAATACACATCACTATCATATCACTATATTTTTTGGGAACCTAGAATACGAAAATACGATTTTTACAAATAAATACCATAAACTACAAAACTTTTTTCTACAAGATGTGTATTTTAACAAATCTTTGCAAATGCGCCGCTACAACCCATTTCGGGGAACCCGTTCAGAATGGTGCGGGTTATCGTACATCCTCGGGCTTAGTAGTGCGAGATGCAGACCTCCGCAAGGAGCATACAGTCTCGAAAGATTTAAAATACAATTTTCTTTAGAAAATGTGATTTCTATTATAAATAAAACTTATATTTTTAATAAATATATATATATATGTAATTAATATCAAAATATATATTTTTAGAATTTATAATATTCCACATTTTCAAAATCCAAGAAAAATATCTCATTTACAAGAAAATACCATACAAATTCCAATATTACAAATAAATACCAAATATTATGAAAAATAGGTTTTATTCACTAGAAATATCACAATGATAAAATATACATCAATGAAAACTTTAAAAACGATAATAAAATACTTGAGCTGTATTTTGAAAATTATACAAAATTATTTTTACATAAACCCCCCTCAAGTTATACTAAATTATAATAAGGATCCTAGTAAATATAGGTCTAAGAGGGACCAATCTCTTGAGCCTCAGGGAGCCGGAGATATGGGTGCTTGCCTATTTAAGCTAGACAACTTAACAAACGGTGTTATCAATACGGTAATCGTCTTTGAAAAAGACACAAATTATGCCGTCCATGTGCAGCGGTTACCGATAACACCAAAACTTAATTCAGGATTCAATTTCTTTTCTAATTGTCTGACTCAGACCGAGTCTCAATATAATCAATCTGACTTGAATGAGATTCAAGTATATATATAACAATTCAATATGAATCCATATATTCAATCTGTTCAATCTATCAATCTAAACAACTTGACTGAACCGAACCATGGATATACATCCATCTTCATGATTCTCCAGTTACATCCATTTACTGATATCATGGTTTCAGCAAGTCATCCATCTATACAATTCAAATTATAAGACAATACAATACAGTCAAGACATCACGGGGTTTTAAGGGGTAGATTGGTACGGAAGGTGTTAGAAGTGGCACGAGACTGCAACCATTAAGACACCTAATCTGAATTCAATTGTCGTTGTACCGTGGCTGAATGGTTCCTTGTATTCCGTCCACCATAGTCTCTGGTCTAACGAGACTCCTCTCGTATACACTGGCCTCTTCTGTACCAAACTACAAACAACAGCGTTAACACTAAATACAACATTATAACAATATAATACAACTTTAAAAGCTACACACTCTCTCTCTCTGTCTGTCTATTCTACTTCTCCCTTATCTTTGGGACTTACCGAGCAATTGTTCGCTGACAACATTCCTTCTCTTTCTTCTTTGGAATATTTTCAGGTGGATCGGACTTTCAGGAGATTGAGCCCACCAGCAAGGACTTAGATCAGCTAACCTTTGACCCGGAGCTCAAGATACATGTACATTACATTTCAGTACTTTCCATTTCTGTTATGCCACTGTTTAGGCATCGCTTTTCATTTCATGTATTTACTTTTCAGATGTATTGTAAAAAAATGTTAATAAATAAAGTTATTGTTCAATTATATCTATCGTCTTTGTCTCTTGTGCATTTTTACTTATATTGCTTAGATACGCTTAGCATGTTTACTTCAAAGTAAATACGTAGCAGCCAGTCACGTCCCCTTCTCCGTACACCGGGAAGTGGGGCGTGACAGGTTTTGTTGGTGGCCCATGAAGGTCCGAGCTGTATGGAACCCTACCATGCAGTTCAGTTCTGCGTGGACAAGCTAAGCAATATAACATAAGAACCAGTAACTGAAAACATTCTTTACAATTCATATTCCTTGAATCTTACAATCTCATATACTTTGAATCTGTCCTAACCCAAATTTTTCTTTCAAGGTTATAGATTCCCCAAACAATACCAGCACCGACTTCAATAACACTCCACCTCCACTACCGATTACACTTGCCGTCACTGCTCTAATCAATGAGCAGACAGTACTGCTCGAGGCGATTCGCAGCCTCCTAGAGGGACAGCAGCAGCAGACTGCTATATTGATGAACCGTCCCGAGGCTGAGGCACCTAGGGTAAAGAAATTCAGAGCCTTGCACCGAAGCAATTCTCAGGAAAGGAGAGCCTGCTGGAAGCTGAGGAATGGGTTTAGAGCATCGAGGACGATCTGGCAGTGGCACAAGTGCCAGAGATAGCTTGGGTCCATGTTGCGAAGCTACAACTTACGGACAATGCACAGGTTTGGTGGAAGGCGGAAGAAATCCGTCTCGCCCAACCGATCGAATGGAAAACTTTCTGCGACATGTTCGGCACAAAATACTTTCCTGAGACTACCAGGTTCAACATGGAACAGCAGTTCATCCATCTGCAACAAGGTTCAATGTGGATCATGTCAGCAGATGAATATGGCGCTGAGTTCACCATGCTCAGTCGGTAAGATATGTTTCAATAATTCGATTTTTCCAATATATCACATACTACACAGCTAACACAATACTTTAACAGATTTGCGGCACAACTGATACCGACGGATGAGATCAGAGCCCGTCGATTCCAACAAGGGTTAGATCCGGAAATCCAGACTGCATTGGCCACAGGAGATTTTACGACCCACGAATCGGCTCTGAAAGCTGCCCGCCGTTATGAGGCAGTGGTAAAGATGAGGGGCGGATCTCAATCTGCTGGAGTTAAGTGCCCTGCCAACCAGATGGCAGGAGGAGCCTCATCAAGGCCATCTTTTATGCCAAGGAGACCGGGAGTATTAATCAACCGGCCCAGCCCAGCCTTTTGTACCTACTGCAAGAGAGATGGACATCTGATGAAAGACTGCCGGCGAGCAAACCATCTTTGCTTAGTCTGCGGCTCAACTATTCATGATATTGGGTCTTGTCCCAGAAGACACAACCCAATTACTTCACCCAGGCCAGCAATCAATTATCAGCAGAGACCAGCCCTTCAGGCACCTGCTCCAAGACTAGCTCTCCCTACTCCACCACCTAGAGGACCACCGACTACACCTCCTCCTCGCCAGTTCCATCAAGCTCAACGGAACGTTATGAGGAATTCCCCTCCGGCCAGGAGTAATGTACCACGGCGATAGGCTTTCACGATGACCGTGGAAGAAGCAGAGGCCACTGGCCAAGTCATCACTGGTAACCCTTTCTTCTCAAACTTTTCTTTCAGTCTTAATACCTATCTACATATTTTTCCTATACCTAAAATATATCCCACATACCTTAGGTACAATCTTAGTAGCCTCACTTCCTGCACTAGCACTCTTCGGTACTGGAGTATCTCACTGCTTTATGTTGCAACGGTTAGTCCGAACTCATGCGATTCCAGTCACTCCGCTTGTATCCAGTTGGAATGTCAGTTCAGGAAATGGCGTTCTAAAGGCAACAATAGGATACAGTTTGTGTCCAGTAGTCGTCTGCGGCAGAGAATTCTATGCTGACTTCAAGGTGCTGGACATACCAAACTTCGATGTAGTTCTAGGTATGGATTGGCTCGGAACATTTTATGCTACCATGACTGTCGTCAAAGGAGGGTAGTATTCGAGATTCCAGAGCATCCGGTTTTTTATTTCAAAAGTGGAGACCGTACCCTGGAGCCAAGTACTTACAAGGCGAAACCAAAGAAGGCAGTGATTGTAGCAATTCAAGCGGAGGAAGGATCAAATCCAGAAGTGGTTCGAGAGTTCGACGATGTGTTTGCTGATGATATATCAGGTTTGCCTACCGATCGAGCTCTTGATTCAGCATTGATTTAGTACCAGGAGCACAACCGGTGATCAAAGCACCTTATCGATTAAGTCCGGAAGGTTTGAAGGAAGTCCGAACTCAGTTGGACGAATTATTGGAGAAAGGATGGATTCGTCCCAGCACTTCAAGCTGGGGATCACCAGTATTTCTTATGAAGAAGAAGGAAGGTTCATACAGAATGCGATCGATTATAGAGCCTTGAACGAAGTAACAATAAAGAACAAGTATCCACTTCTGCGCATCGACGATTTATTCGATCAGCTAAGTGGATCTTGTGTTTTCTCTAAATTAGATCTTCATTCAGGTTATCATCAGGTGAAGGTCAAGGAAGCTGGTATTCATAAAACGGCTTTCAGAACTCGCTATGGTCATTACGAATTTCTTGTGATGCCATTTGGAGTGACCAACGCACCAGCAATATTTATGAACCTAATGAATCAAGTTTTCCGGGAGTACTTAGACAGGTTCATTGTCATCTTCATTGACGGCATTCTGGTGTATTCTAAAAGTCAAAAAGAACATGCCGAGCACCTATGAATTGTCTTAAAAACTCTACGACAACATCAACTCTACGCCAAGTACAGCAAGTGCGAGTTTTGGCTAGATCAAGTTGGTTTTCTTGGACATATCATATCAGGCGAAGGAATCTCTGTGGATCCAGCGAAAGTTTCAGCAGTAAGCGAATGGCCGACACCAGAGTCAGTGAAGTACATTCGAAGTTTCTTAGGTCTAGCTGGATATTACAAAAGGTTCATTAAAGGCTTTTTGAAGATAGCAACACCCCTGACCAAGCTCACACGTAAAGATGAAGAATTCGTGTGGTCAGAAGCATGCGAACAAGCTTTTTTAGAATTCAAGTCAAGGTTGACATCAGCGCCTATTCTCGTTATATCGGACCAATCTGGATGTTTCGAAGTGCATTGCGATGCATCCGGTAAGGGATTAGGATGTGTTCTACATCAGCACGGTAAGGTTGTGGCTTATGCTTCAAGACAGCTGAGGATTCATGAGCACAATTATCTGACGCATGATTTGGAATTGGCAGCCGTAATCTTTGCTCTCAAGATTTGGCGCCATTATCTACTTCGTAAGCGAGTGAACATATACACAGATCAAAAAAGTCTGAAATATGTGTTTACTCAGAAAGAGCTTAATATGCGGCAGAGACGATGGTTAGAACTCATGGAGGATTTCAACATCAACCTGCAATATCATCTAGGGAAGGTGAATGTGGTACCTGATGCCCTTAGTCGCCAACCATTAGCAATGAATCTCACCGCTCAGTGGAAGCTTCAACAAGACTTGCATCAGATGGAGATTGAAGTAGTTATGCCAGGTAATGCTTCAAGCTTGATGAATTTACAAGTTCAATCAACAATTGTCAATCATATCAAAGCAGCTCAAGCAAGTGATACTAAGTTGCAAAAGATCAGAGAACAAGTGGAGAATGGACTCAGAACAGACTTCATCATCCATGAAGACGGATCTTTAAGATACGGCAGCAAATTATGTGTACCAAAAGGTTCTGTTCGGGAAGAGTTAATGCAAGAAGCTCACAGCTCTCCCTGCTCAGTACACCTTGGAGGTACAAAGATGTACAAAGATCTACGTCAGAATTACTGGTGGCATGGAATGAAGCGTGAAGTATCCAGAAGCGTCGCTAAATGCTTGGTGTGTCAGCAAGTAAAGGCTGAATATCACAGGACTGCTGGATTACTTCAATCGTTATCAATCCCAGAATGGAAGTGGCAACACATCACAATGGATTTCACGACTGCTCTTCATCGCAGCACGAAAGTTAACGATGCGGTATGGGTTATTGTGGATCGACTCCCAAAGTCGGCTCACTTCATCCCATTTCGAGTTGGCCAATCAACTGAGATATTAGTAAAGAAGTACATAGAGATAAGAATCTACTTAAGATTTAAACTCTTCATAATAATCTCTGATACCCATGAACTCATACAGGAAATTGTGAGACTTCATGGAGTACCGGTCTGCATTGTCTCCGATCGTGACACAAGATTCCGATCACAATTTGGGCAGAGTCTGCAAGCGTGCTTGGGAACAAGTCTGAACTTCAGCACGGCTTATCATCCATAAACTGATGGTCAGTCTGAGCGAACTATTCAGATCTTGGAGAATATGCTTAGTGCGTGTATGCTAGACTTCAGAGGATCGTGGGAAGATCACCTACATCTTGTGGAGTTTTCATACAACAACAGCTACCAAGCAAGCATTGGAATAACACCTTTTGCAACGCTCTATGGAAGGAAGTGTCGATTGCCATTAAGTTGGGACGACATCGGAGATAAGGAACTTCTTGGACCTGAAATGATAGTAGCAACCGTAGATGTGGTACACACTATCAAGGAAAGAATGCGCATAGCTCAAGATCGACAGAAGCACTGGGCTGATGCGAAGCGATGTCACTTGGAGTTCCAGCCGGAAGATCACGTATTCTTGAAGATATCTCCGAACCGTGGAGTGATCCGATTTGGAAGACGGGGTAAGCTAAGTCCAAGATACATTGGACCGCTCGATATATTCGAACGAGACGGTGAAGTGGGTTATCGCTTGACACTTCCACCTTCATTGGAAGGAGTGCATAACATGTTCCACATATCCCAACTCAGAAAGTATATGAGTGACACCAGCCACATTCTTGATCATTCCGAGCTCACTGTACAGTCCGACTTGTCTTGTGAACAACAACCTGCAGAGATCCTGGATAGAAAAATGAAATCACTTCGGAACAAAAAAGTCAACTTGGTTCGAGTGATGTGGAGAAAAGACACTCCAGGAGAATCGACATGGGAAAGGGAAGATGAGATGCGTGCAAGATATCCTCACCTATTTGTAAACTAGTCCTTAACATAAAATTGTAAATTTCGAGGACGAAATTTTTGTAAGGAGGGTAGACTGTAACAACTCCAATTCTTGTGTACATAAAATTGATTTAAAGTTAATGTATACTTTGGGTATTTACATTTCCTGTGAGTACTATAAGTATATAATTTACTTTTGAACAGCAAAAAAGAGCTTGTAGCTCACTGGTAAAGACCTTGCACTGCTGAACCAAAGCACCAGAGTTCAAATCCTATCAGCCACATTATTTTTTATATTGATTTGTTTTAATCTTTTTAGAAGCCCAAGAGTCTACACGTGCATAACCCGTAAAACCAAGAGTCAAAGATTAAACAAACGGGTCCACGAGGTAGACCAAGAGGCAAGGGACACGTGGCGTCGAGACCCGGCCCGACTCGGCCAACTAGGGCCGGCGACTCGGCCGAATCGGACGGCGATGCCGATTCAGGTGAGTCGAAACCCCGATTTTCTTTAACTCCCAGAGACCTTTGGCCTACCCCACTCCTCATGCACTATTTAAAATCTCTGAAATTAAACAGAGAATTAAAACACCCCTTTTAATTTTTTAAATGCAAAAATTAAATACAATTTTTATCACACCCTTTCATTTACCCTAAACCCTAAATTTTCCTATAAATACCATACCTAAACTCACCACTCCTCACTTCCAAATATCTGTCCAAACTCCCATGAAAATTCCCTAGACTTTTTGTGTGCGAGTGGAGTTAGCGAAGGGCGAAGCTCCAGCAAACTTCCGACGACGTTCCGAGGAGATTCCAGCGACGAAACGACGCACCGGCATCTCCTACTTCTTCCTTTTCCTCTTCTCTCCACTGCAATCCAGTAAGTCCCTTCTCCCCCTTCTCTTTACTATTCTAAAAACTTAGAATTCTAAAACCCAACGGAAGTGGAGTTAATCCGACTTCCGATTCGGTTTTTTCCTTGAAAATCATATTTTTCTTAAACACAATAATACCAAACTCTCACATCATGATCATTATATATTAACAAAATATCTTGACAAGTTTCATATCAAAAGAATTTATATATCAATTTTTATAGCACTTTTACAGAAAAATAACATATAGTTTAGTTTCGACATAAAACATTATTATCCCTTGCTATACCTTTAGATAGTTCACGAGGTAATGACCTACCTCCTCACAACACACATCTCTTTCATAGCACGATATCTTTTGGGAATCTAGAATACGGAAATACGATTTTTACAAATAAATACCATAAACTACAAAACTTTTTTCTACAAGATGTGTATTTTAACAAATCTTTGCAAATGCTCCGCTATAACCCATTTCGGAGAACCCGTTAGGGATGGTGCGGGTTATCACACATCCTCGGGCTTAGTAGTGCAAGATGCAGACCTCCGCAAGGAGCATACGGTCTCGAAAGATTTAAAATACAATTTTCTTTAGAAAATGTGATTTCTATTAAATAAAACTTATATTTTTAATAAATAAATATATATGTAATTAATATCAAAATATATATTTTTAGAATTTATAACATTCCACATTTCTAAAATCCAAGAAAAACATCTCATTTATAAGAAAATACCATACAAATTCCAATATTACAAATAAATACCATATATTATGAAAAATAGGTTTTATTCACTAGAAATGCCACAATGATAAAATATACATCAATGAAAACTTTAAAAATGATAATAAAATACTTGAGGTGTATTTTTAAAATTATAAAAAATTATTTTTACATAAAACCCCCTCAAGTTATACTAAATTACAATAAGGACCCTAGTAAACATAAGTTTAAGCGGGACCAGTCTCTTGAGCCTCAGGGAACCGGAGATATAGGTGGTTGCCTATTTAATATAGACAACTTAACAAACGGTGTTATCAACACGGTAATCGTCTTTGAAAAATACACAAATCCTGCCGTCCATATGCAGCGGTTACCGATAACACCAAAACTTAATTCAGGATTCAATTTTTTTTCTAATTGTCTGACTCAGACTGAGTCTCAATATAATCAATATGACTTGAATAAGATTTAAGTATATATATAACAATACAATATGAATCCATATATTCAATCTGTTCAATCTATCAATCTAAACAACTTGACTGAACCGAACCATGGATATACATCCATCTATATGATTCTCCTGTTATATCCATTTACTGATATCAGGGTTTCAGCAAGTCATCCATCTATACAATTCAAATTACAAGAAAATACAATACAAACAATACAATCAAGACATCGCGGGGTTTTAAGGGGTAGATTGGTACGGAAGGTGTTAGAAGTGGCATGAGACTGCAACCATTAAGACACCTAATCTGAATTCAATTTCCTTTGTACCGTGGCTGAACGGTTCCTTGTATTCCGTCCGCCGTAGTCTCTGGTCTAACGAGACTCCTCTCGTATACACCGGCCTTGTTCCCCTCCGAAAGGCGACGCACAGGACTGCGATGTCCTGACGCTGAGATTCGGGGCAAATGCTATTTGGTTTTATCCGTCTACCTCTCCGAAGATGCCGAGTTGATTTACGGCACCGTGTATCGGAGGTTTAGACGGATGCGGCCAATGTAGCAGACTTCGTCAGATTCCCCCTCGGGGTGAGGGGTTTTTTGATTGTGGGGACGCTCTTCCCTGCAGGCGCAAGCCCCTGCAGTTAATTACGCTACCGCTTCGCGGTAACAACTTTCTCCTTTCTCCAGAATTTCACTTCGTGTCGTGTGTGTTTGTTTTGTTTGTGGTTGCCCGTGGATTGTATACGGAGACTGAGTCATGCCGTCGCCCGTAGGACGTGGATTAGTCCAAATCCGTATTTACTTAGATTTGGGTTTGGTGTTTTTAGTTTAAGGATACATTAGTGGCGTTGCGACTAAGATCAACTTAAACGTTCGTTAAGGATACGTTAATCCTGTTTTAGACTAAGATCCACTTAACGTAGTGATTAATTTAATGTATGGCCATCGGGACTCGTCACCTCTTTGACGTCGTTGAGGAATTACAACGACGGATGTCAAAGGAGTTCGGAGATGTACCCTCGAACCAGAGTTGATTGGGAGTTTTATAATCCATTTAAATGTTTAAGGATACGTTAGTCGTGTTTGGGGCTAAGATCAACTTAAACGGGACCGTTTAGATCCGGCAAAAGAGCGGTTGGCTCTATTGTTCTAGTTTAGGGACGTAGTGGTCCATTATTAGTTTAGGGACATCTCGGTCTGTCGCCAGTTTAAGGACGTAGTGGTCCGTCATTAGTTTAGGGACGTTTCGGTCCAACGCCAGTTTAGGGACGTAGTGGTCCATCATTAGTTTAGGGACGTTTCGGTCCGATATTAGTTTAGGGACGTTTCGGTCCATCATTAGTTTAGGGACGTCTCGGTCCGATATTAGTTTAGGGACGTTTCGGTCCGATATTAGTTTAGGGACGTTTCGGTCCACGAGTTTAAGGACCCCGCAGTCCATTTGGATGTGTGGTCGTTGGGACCCGTCACCTCTTTGACGTCGTTGAGGAATTACAACGAGGGATGTCAAAGAAGTTCGGAGATGTACCCTCGAACCGGTCGTGAATTGATTTAGGAGAGCAGCTGTGCTCAGTCAATTTAATTTTCAGTCAATTTAATTTAAGGACTTACGGCCAGAATTGGGCTAAGTCCAGTTGAAAATGTTCACATTTTGTTTGCATTTGGCCTATTAGGCCTTTGTTTGGGCTTTCCCCCTTTTTAGAATAATGCATAGCATTACTTCAGGCCATTGACTGGGCTCTGCCCTTTTGCAGAGCATTGTTTTTGGTCTATTGGACCTCTCAATTGGGCTCTGCCCTTTAAACAATGCATAGCATTATTTTTGGTCTGTTTAGACTTTTTGATTAGGCTCTGCCTTTTAAAAATAATGTGCAGTACTTCTGTTTGGTCCATTTGACCTTTGATTGGGCTCTGCCCCTTAATAATGCATTGCATTTAATACTCTGACAGTGCCCCACACGGCTTGTCAGGTGCTTTGCGCAATTAAAGAGCGCAAGCGCTCGTGGAGGTGACACGTGTCGCGCAGTGGAAGGCTTGCGCAACAGTGCTTGCGCAACTGCGCAGACACGTGTCGCGCAGTTGTGCACTTGCGCAACAGTGCTTGCGCAACTGCGCAGACACGTTAAGTCCAAATTTTTTTATTTATTTTGGGCTTTGCCCGACTAGAAAATCAATCCAAACAGGGCTCTGCCCCTTTATTATTTTGCAATTTGATTTGGGCCAGGCCCTTTTTAATGATGGGTTGCATTTGTGCAGAGCATCAAGAATTTTTCAGATTTAAGAACAAAAGTGCATAGCACTTTTGATCTAAATTTGGATCAAAGGAAAACAAGTTTTTCTTCCTGTTTTCCCTGATTTCACAGAACCAAGGGTTCATAACAAGTGCAAGGCACTATTTATTTATTTTCATTTATTTCCCTTTTTTTTTTTTAAATCCTTTGTTCTTCAGAGATTTTTCTCTTAAAAAAAAAGGTTTTTACCTTTCTTCTTTTTCTTATTCTTGAATAATCTCCAAGAGTTCTCTTTTCTTCTTTTTTTTTTGCTAGAAGTCGCTTATTCCAGTTGATGCCTATCGAATAAGGTCTGGGGTCCTATTTATAGTGCTCACAAATTTGTTGAATTTGTTAACAAGATCTTTTCTGAGTGATTTTGGGAATTTTCCCACCGCTGGATCTTTGATCCAAAGGCAGAAGAAAATCTTCTGGTTTTGGAAAGAACAGAAAAGATTTCATTAAATTTTCATTCTGTTTCTGCATAACTCCCCAATGAACGACACGTGTCGCGCAGTGAAGCGTTTGCGCAACAGCGCTTGCGCAACTGCGCAGACACGTGTCGCGCAGTGAAGCGTTTGCGCAACTGCGTTTGCGCAACTGCGCAGACACGTGTCGCGCAGCGGTGCACTTGCGCAGTCGTGCTTGCGTAACTGCGCAGACACGTGTCGTGCAGCCGTACGCTTGCGCAGTCGTGCTTGCGCAACTGCGCAGACACGTGTCGCGCTGCCGTGCGCTTGCGCAGTTGAACTTTGCTTATGTTTTTTAAAGAGCCTTGCTCTGATTGGACGTTCCGCCTTGGGCGTTGTGCTGCCGTGTCAACTTCTGACACGTGGCGCGTTGCGTGCAGCGTACGGGAACTGAAGCGTTTCTTCAAAATTTGAATTTTCAAAATTTAAGCAGAGCCTTGCTCTGATTGGGGGAACAGGCCTCTTCTGTACCAAGCTACAAACATCAGCGTTAACACTGAATACAATATTATAACAATGTAATACCACTTTAAAAGCTACACTCTCTCTCTCTCTCTCTCTGTCTATTCTACTTCTCTCTTATCTTTAGGACTTACCGAGCGATTGTTCGCTGACGACATTCCTTCTCTTTCTTCTTTGGAATGTTGTCAGGTGGATCGGACCTTTAGGAGATCGAGCCCACCAGCAAAGACTTGGATCAGCTAGCCTTCGATCCGGAGCACTAGATACTTGTACATTTTATTTCAGTACTTTCCATTTCTATTACGCCACTGTTTAGGAATCGCATTTCATTCCATGTATTTACTTTTCAGATGTATTGTAAAAAAAATGTTAATAAATAAAGTTGCTGTTCAATTATATCTATCGTCTTTGTCTCTATTGCAGTTTTACTTATATTGCTTAGATACGCATAGCGTGTTTACTTCAGAGTAAATACATAGCAGCCAGTCGCGTCCCCTTCGCCGTACACCGGGAAGCAGGGCGTGACATGATGATATCCTGAACGAAGATCTAATTTTGAAAAGACACAAGATCCACTTAACTGGTCGAAAAGGTCATCGATGTGTGGTAGCGGATACTTGTTTTTAATTGTCACTTTGTTTAGAGCTCGATAATCCACACGCATCCAGTAGGAACCTTCCTTCTTCTTCACTAGCAACACCGGAGATCCCCAACTTGAAGTACTGGGTCGGATCCAACCTTTCTTTAGTAGTTAGTCCAACTGAATGCAGATCTCCTTTAATCCCTCCGGACTTAATCGGTACAGAGCTTTTATTACTGGTTGCGCGCCGGGTTGTAAATCGATGCTAAATTCAAGAACTCGATCGGAGGCAAACCTGATATATATTCGAGGAATACATCCTCGAACTCTCGAACTACCTCTAGTTTCGATTCTTCCACTTGAAACGCTGCAACCTCTGCCTTCTTTGATTTTGCTCTGTAGATGCTATTCTCCAAGGTTCGGTCTCTACTTTTGAAGTAGAACACTGGATGATCTGGTATTTTGAACATTACCCTTCTTTGGCGATAGTCGATGGTAGCGAAGAAAGTTCACAGCCAGTCCATTCCCAAGACTACGTCGAAGTTCGGTATGTCTAGCACCTTAAAGTCCGCATAGAATTCTTGACTGCAGACGACTATTGGACATAGATTGTATCCCAAAGTTTCTTTCAGAACGTCATTCCCTGAACTAAAATTTCAGCTGGATACGAGCGATTTAACTGGGATCGCATGAGTTCGGACGAACCGTTGCGACATAAAGCAATGTGATACCCCAGTGTCGAAGAGCGCAAGTGCAGGTAGGGAGGCTACTAAGATTGTACCTAAGTCGCATGGGATAGGTTTAGAAATAACAAATATAAGATGGTTATTAATTTAAAGGACTTGAAAGAGAATAGGGAAGAGAATTACCAGTGATAACCTGACCCGTAGCTTCGGCCTCTTCGACCGACATCGTGAATGCTTGGCGTCTCGGCACTTTCCTCTATGTTTGGTTAAACACTCGGCGTTGGGGTTGAGTGGTTTAGGTGCGGGGAGTTGGAGCTGGTAAAGTTAACCGGGCAGGAGGAGTTTGGATCGCCGGTCTAGCTGGAGGGTTGTTGGGTCATCGTTTCTGTGGGCATACTCCAATGAAGTGAATAGAAGACCCACAGATCAGGCACAAGTTGTTCGTCCTATGATAGTTCTTCACAAAGTGCTCTGTTCTCTTACAGTAAATGCAAAAGTCTGGCCTATTGTTGGCGAACAAACCTACTGACCTCCGAGATGATCCGTTAAAAGCTGGCCTGGAAGAAACCCCTCCTGTGATCCAGTGCACAAGGCGTTTCATACCAGCAGTCTGCGGCATGCCATTCTTCTTCACAACTTCCTCATAGCGTCGGGCAGTATTCAAAGTATGCTCATGGGTTGGGAAATCCCCTGTAGCGAGTGTAGCTTAGATTTCAGGGTCCAACCCTTGCTAGAATCGTCCTCCCCGGATCTCAGCAATGGGAATAAGATGTGCAGCGAACCTGTTATAACCTTGTGTTAGTAGTGTTGTGAGTGAGATCAAAAAATTGAATTTGAGACAATATCTTACTTGCTGAGTATGGTAAACTCAGCATCATATTCATCCACCGACTTGACCCACATCGAGCCTTTCTGTAAATGGATGAATTGCTGCTCCATGTCAAAGCGGATAGTCTCTGGGAAGTACTTGGTGTCGAAAAGGCATCAGAATGTTTTCCATTCTATCGCTTGTGCGAGACGGCTCTCCTCAGCCTTCCACCATACCCTGGCATTATCGGTCAGTAGCAACTTAGCAACTCTCACCCAGATAATATCTGGCACTTGAGTTGCTACCAGGTCATTCTCGATCACTTGAGCTGCTACCAGGTCATTCTCGATCGCTTGAGCCCATTTTTCTGCTTCAAACAGACTCTTTTTACCCGAGAAGTTCTTTGGGTGCAGTGCCCGAAATCGCTTAACTCCGGATTCTTCAGTTTCGGGGCGGTGCATAAGGATAGTAGTTTGCTGCTGCTAACCCTTCAATAGGCTCTTGATAGACTCAAGCAATACCGTTTACTCATTGATATGAGCTGCAACGGTAGGTGGCGGCGGTAGTGTAGGCGGTGGAGTATTGCCATTGACGTTTGTACTGGTATTGTTCAGAGATTTTATCACCTTGATATAAAAGATAGGTTAAAATAGATTCAAAGAATTTGAAATGCAAGGAATGTAAATGTTTATTGAATTCATTGATTCTTGTAGTATATTGTTTACGACTTCATGCAGAACTAATATGTATGGACCACCAACAAAAACCTGTCACGCCCCGCTTCCCAGTAAACGGAAATGGTGACGTGGTAAGCCCGCGGCATAATAATCTAGAGAAGATCATTCCTTAAATAAATATATTAAGCGTATTGAAACAATAGTGCATAATGCAAGAATAAATGAAGACTGTAAAAATTTTTAACAAACATTTTTATTTACATTCAACTTCCAATATTTACAAATACATGAGTTAATGCTGGAAAGTAAATACAATAAGAAAAATGCCTAAACAAATGGCATACATAAAAAAAACTGAAGAAAAGTGAAGCTGAGCTAGCCCTGAGTAGCGATCTGGTTGTAGTCATCCTCTGTGGCTTCCACTTCCTCCGTCTCGACCGTGTCTGACAAATATTTCAAGAGAAGAAAAGTGGGTGGAATGCTCGTCAGCGAACAAGCGCTCGGTAAGTCCCAAAGATAAGTAAGAGTAAAGAAAATGATGATTGTATAATATTTATATGACGAATAAGAGTATATGTTCATGGGTGAATATGTACTATAGATCTCTATATGATCACTATGTTAACGTTAAGTTCCAAGTGTGAATGTCAACGCAGCTGTAAAAGTATCCACGAGCTCAAGAGTGGGGCCTCAGGAGCAAGAAAACACGGGCCCATTTCATATATTAGTGTAACACCCTGGTTCATTTATACCAGCTCTATTTCGAGTATTTCTTTATTTACGGTATTTTCCAGATTTATTGTGTTTTGGGTGCGAATAGTGTAATTGACATCTGTATTTGCATCCGACCCGATCCGCTTGCTGGAAACCCGTCTTGATTCCTGTTTATGATTTATCCCAGCTTGTTGTGTGGATCCGTGCACTTTCATTTGTTTTATGTACTGCATACTGGCATTATATCCGGCATCTGCATTTTTTAATATAACATTTAAAGTCAAATAAAATATTTAAAAAAAATATCTAGCATGGCCTGCATCATACCCCTGACCCTGTGGTAGCATCCGTATATCGTTTTCTCGTCCCGTTCAGTGAAACGGGCCGTTTGGATAGCTACGTGCATGCTACGTGTATCCGTTCTTGGGGGTATGCATTTTCGTTACCTGGATATTCTATTTGGTTTTGGTTGACACGTATATTATTCGTATTTTAAAACCATAATTTTATACCCGACCGGGGCGTGTTTTGGACTATTTTTGTATTAGCCAAAATCTCAAATTTTATTAATATTATATTATAGTATATTTAACTGTTAAATATTTATATATTTACGTTTAAAATTTATATAACAGTATATATTTTCCAAATATATTTTTTATACCTAATCTAATAGTTTCCCTCTTTCTCTCTCTCCAATCTCACCTGCCCCTCTCTCTCCTCCACACACACACACACACATATATAATATACATTTATTATTTTTTCTTTAACACACTAAAGACCCACGTATCTTTCTCTCTCTCCCCCTTTCTCTCTCTCTCCCCCCCTCTCTCTCACATCTCGCGATTACTGTTCCTCGTGGATCCCGTCACCTCCCTTCTCTTGCTACGCTCACCTCCCTTCTTCGTTTCTTCTTCTTTAAATTTTTCCTCGACCACCTCCCCGCAGCGAACCCATGCACCCATAGCCTCTGTCCTCGTCGCCGTCCACCTCTACGTCGCCGCCAGCACCGCCTCCATCTCCTCCTCTCCCTTTCATCTCCGACAAGAAGATCCCCGACGACGAGACTCCAGCAACACATATCCACTACCACGAAGCCCTCGCTTGCACCCTCACGTCGCCTGAGTCCCCTTTCTGACGTCTCCCCCGCCTCGCCACCACTTCCTCTTCCTCATCACCTCTCCCCTGACACCACCACCTCCTTTCCTGAGCTCTTCCCTGCACACCCGACCCCAAGAACCCGACCCCCGACATCAAGAACCCTAGAACCCCTGCCTTGACGTGAAACCTCGCCAGAAAGCCCATCTTCGACGTCTCTCTCACCTCGTCTCTGACCCCAGAGCACCCTACACTCAGAGCTTTCTTCTTCTTCTCATTCTCTTTCTTCTTCTTGGTTTCTTTTTCCGGTGATCACCGCCGGAGCCGTGCCGCTGCCGACGATCCAAGTGATCCAGTGGACGTTCCCAGCCTGCGTGGTTACCTTCTTTCCTTGCCTGGACCTGTCCCGTGTGTCGTGTGTGCGTTGCGACGTTTACCCGACGTCGGACGCAGCGTGCGCACTCCGTCGTGAGATCCGATCAGGCAAGTTTATCTTGCCAGATTCTATAATAAATATTTTGCATCCATATGAATAAAAATATCCCATGTTGATTGCACTGTACATCCATATTAAAGTTTTACTGTTTCCGGATACCCGCATGCATCCATATCATTTATTATATATGTAACTGCATCTACAGATCACATTAATTCATATTGTTGTTACATTAGTACTCCATGTTTGATAATATGCATCCTACATAGTCATGGAGCTGTAGTTGTAACCCCTGATAGATAATTGTGCATCCATATTTTATTGTGTATCCAAACCATTAATTCTATATATCTAGTTGCATGCCATGCTATATTAATTCATATTACTGTTACATTAGTACCCCATGCTTGATATTGTGCATCCTATATAGTCATGATGTAACCCCTGATAGATATTTGTGCATCCATGCTTTCACTGTACATCCGTACCTTTATCGTGATTCGATACTTGCTACATTTTACTGTTAGGGCATCCACTTGATACATGTACACTACCTGACTTGACCTGATATACCACTACTTGACATGTTACCTGATCCTGTTACTAATGCCGACAATCCTGACATGTTGTCCCTATGGACGTTTCCTGTTGTCTACATAGACAAACCTGTACCTGCTTGATCCTGTGTTGGCATTAGCTCCAGATTATCAATACCCGACTCGAACACATAACCTTGGGGGTAAGGGGAAATCAAGAATGTAACTGAATGTAACTCAAAGGGCTATTATATCATGTTACCATGGTCCCGTGGAGAATAAACGGGATATAGACCGGCAGTCTATCATTTCTTGTTGCCGTGGTCCTGTGGGGAATGAACGGGGCATAGAATGATAGGTTACGATGAGGATTACACTGATTGATTTCGAAGACTTTAGAATAGATAACCCAGTAGCACAGTTTAGATTACTCACTGCACTTCACATGCACCGATACACTTCATTGTTCCATATTCATGTTACTGTTATACACCTATTACTGTGTATACCCATGCCTGCATATCTCATGTATCCTGTTCATTTATTATTGTTTGATATTATGACGCACTGACGTCTGGGTTTTGCATGGCCCAGATCCTTTACCTCTTTCGCAGGCTGATCAGGAGTATTTCTGCCGTCAGGCCGAGTTGTGAGGATCCTGTTAGTATTTTTAGTTTAGTTTTTTTCAGCATTTCCATTTCCTGATGTGAGCCCGTATTTGGGACACCTTCCAGATTGTTATTGTTACTTGGATTTATTACTTCCGCATATTATTTCTTGACCCGTTTATTCTGGCATATGGACATGTACTATAAAGTTTATTTTTATTTTACTGTTCTTGATATCTATAGACAGCCGTAATGTGACTGTGAAGGGATATTTCCTAGCCACAGGTAGCATGGTTGGCTCTGCCACGTGCCGATCTTAGCGCACTCTGGGAAGCGGGGTATGACAGGGTTTGTTTGGTATCAGAACCATAGGATTTAGGTTAATCGGGTTTGATTCTTTTGTAGTTGGGTATTGGACCCAATACACGAATCAGAAAACCTGTAATTAGGAACATGTCCTGCCATATTGTTATCGTAATTCTTGAATTATATCTTTCTCTTAACCCTTTGTCGTGACGATATGCAAACAACTTTGCATCTCGGCTTGAAATCCTTTTGGTTCTCTATTGTTTCTCCCATCCTATTCTTTTAATTCTGATACTAGGATTTGGGCGACTTGAACGGAGTTATGTGATTGTAACTATGAACTGCAGCATGGTTACAATGCGGTACTCTATTTAAGTAATTTGGAGTTTTAGTCTTGATTCATTTCCTTGATTTATGGTCGTGATATTACCTTCCTTCTCCCGGTTTCATTGCTTACCAGTTCATGTTTTATCGCAAGCTTGAATCCTGTTTACCGTGCTTATCTTCTTCAGTGTTTGGCTTCAGGTGAAATCATTTCGGGTATCCTACTTGTTCATGTTTTTCCTGCATTAGCATTGTTCGATTCAGGTGCATCCCATTGTTTGATGTTGTCTTGGGAATGGATTTTCTTGGCACTTTCTATGCTCACATTGATTGTAGGACAAATAAAGTGATTTTCCAGATTCCCGGACATCTGGAGTTTATTTTTGCTGAAGGTAGCAGCTCTGTCGGGCCAGTCGAGTTCAGGGCTAGGCCGACAGGCGTCGTTCTTGCGTCGATAGAAGTTGATAAGGGGGAAGCGCCAGTTGTAGTTCAAGAGTTCATGGATGTGTTCGAGGACATCTCGGGTTTACCGCCAAAACGAGACGTGGACTTCGCGATCGATCTTGTTCCTGGTGCAGCGCCAATCTCAAAGGCGTACTATCCAATGACACCAGTGGAGTTGGAAGAAGTAAAGAAGCAGGTTACCGAATTGTTAGAGAAGAGTTGGATTCACAGCAGTAATTCACCTTGGGGAGCTCCGGTTCTTCTAGTAAAGAAGAAAGATGGCACAAATAGAATGTGCATCGATTATCGAGAATTAAACTGGGTGACTATTAAGAACAAGTACCCAATCTCTTGCATCGGCGAATTATTCGAGCAACTCAGTGGTGCGAGGGTATTCTTGAAGCTAAATTTGCAATCCGGATATCATCAAGTTCGAGTTAAATAAGAAGATATTTGCAAGGCTGCATTCCGAACTCGATATAGACATTACGAGTATTTGGTAATGCTATTCGGAGTCAGGAATGCACCGGCGATATTTATCGACTTGATGAACCGAATCTTTTCACCGTTCTTAGATCAGTTTATATTGGTGTTCATCGATGATATTCTGGTCTACTCGAGGAGTCTAGAAGAGCATACAGAATACTTGAAGATCGCATTGCAGACATTGAGTCATGAAAGATTGTATGCAAAGATGAGCAAGTGCGAGTTTTGGCTTGAAGAAGTGAAGTTTTAAGGCATGTCGTATCCGGAGATGGAATCGTCGTTGACCCTTAGAAGTTTGCAGTAGTTCAAGATTGGCCAATTCCGAGGAATGTAGCGGAGATCAGAAGTTTTCTGGGACTTGCAGGATACTACAGAAGATTCATGGAGAATTTTGCTCGATTGGCTGAGCTTTTGACCAAGCTTACGCGAAAAGGAAGTACCATTCGTATGGACGGATAGTTGTGCGTCAGCTTTTGAGGCGTTGAAGCAAAGATTGACAACCGCTCCTATTTTGACTGTACCAGACAGTTCCGGGGAATTGGTGATTCACAGCGACGTATCTGGAAAAGGTTTAGGATGTGTTTTGATGCAGCATGGGAAAGTTATAGCCTACGCATCGAAATAGTTGAAGACCCATGAGAAGACTTACCCAACTCATAATTTGGAGCTTGCAGCAATTATTTTCGTTTTGAAGATTTGGAGACACTACTTATTGGGCGAAAGGGTCGAAGTATTCGCCGATCACAAAATCTTAAAGTATGTGTTCACTCTGAAAGAGCTTAACATGAGGCAGCGTAGATGGTTGGAGCTGATGGCTGACTACGATCTTGATCTTAAGTACCATCCGGGGAAAGTTAATGTAGTGCCGGATGCGCTTAGTCGATTGCCAGCAATTCGGACGTTGACTTCACAGAAGGAGCTTATCGAAGACTTTCGGAGATTCGAGTTGGAGATTGTGCTACCGCATTCTTCAGGACAGTTGATGCAGCTGCAAGTACAGTCGTTGTTGATCGAGAGTATTAAAGCAGCGCAGTCACAGGACCCAAGATTGCAAAAGTTTTGAGAACAGGTAGAAACAGGACTTCGAATGGACTTGTTGATTCATAAAGATGGTTCGTTGCGATATGATAGCCGTTTGTGTGTGCCGAAGGGAGGCATTCGCGAAGAAGTTATGAAGGAGGCGCACAGTTCTGCATATTCCGTACATCCAGGAGGCACAAAGATGTACAGTGATCTACGACAGCATTTCTGGTGGGAAGGCATGAAAAGGGAGATTGCCCGCTTTGTAGCGAAGTGCTTGGTGTGTCAGCAAGTTTGTAGGGTTATTAGGCACTCTCACAAGGTTCTACAAGGCATCAACCATGCCCGATTCAAAATTTAGACGTGCCGAACAACCCTAACCAAGATCTTAGACTAGAGATTAGGTGAAACAAAAAGCAAGTAAACAAATTTACTTCTAAGAGTTAGGGATTACAACCTTTGTAGTCCATTCCTTCACTTCTAAAGCTCCGTGTTGAGATCGCTTCGCTGCGATCATCGAGTATCCGAACTCTAGAGAGGCTCCACAAAAGAAAGATGCAAGCTTGCTTCCGATCTTCGATAACAAAGATAATCTACCTTGAAGAAACTCAAACCCAAGATCTTGCTTTGCTAATCAAGTATTAGCAAAGCAAACACCCTAATCTAAGTGGCTAGAATAGATTAGGATGATGAAGTAGGAATTTAGCTCTCATTTATTTTCATAATCTCACACTAATTCATCACAAAACTCAAAGCTAGAAAGCTTTGCAAGGAGGAAGAAGAAGATGAACTCATTTGTGATGAATAATGAATTGTAATAATAATTACAAATGCAACCATGGTTGATAAAAGAAAGGGCTAACCATTGTAGAGAGTTAACAAAGGTTAAGGGTTTGGGTTGGGTTTAAAAATATCTCACAAAATATCAACATATAATATCTTAGCTCAAAACAAAATAAAAGCTTCTAGAAGCTACAAGAAAGAGCTAACCCAAATCAAACCCTAACCATGTTTAATCTCCACTAATCATGTTGCATTAGTAATCATAACTTGTTACAATATTATATATCACATATATAATATATTTTTGTAACAAAAGAAAATAATACAATTAACATATATCGCATATATATCAATGTATTACCCGGTGAGAAAATGAATCAATAAAGCGAGCCAATATTAGATAATGTAATGTAATATATCACATATATAATTATACATTAAATTATTGAATCAACACTTGATCCGACAATCCGGCTATTTCTCAAATAACCGACTAATATATATATATATATATATATCTGTACCGATTCATCGAATCAACACTTGATCCGATGGCCCGGCTGATATCAAATATCGCGAGAACATAATACAGTATCTCATATCGCATTATCCTCAATCATGCACATATCACATATGTGATCCTACTCCGTTTTGCCTGAGCCAGGAATCTCTGTGTAGGACTCTAAAGAATCGTCAATACGCCGGCAGTAGGTGATGACCATATCAAACACCTACAAGCTGCAAGCGGTCAGCTAAACATAGCAGCCACCCAGGTATTGAGCGATCAGAAGATCAACAAGCAAGCCTGTACATTCTCCTGCGAATCCAATCAGTAACACTCGCGTACAGTCCGGTCCCTTCGTCTGATATGTCGCATATCTCGCCTAGGGATGGTAAACGTCAGACCGTAGTAGCTTGATAAGTCGTGTCGATATGAGGTCCATAACAGTTCGAGAAACTACTGATAACACTTACCAGTAAATCTCAGCAACCCTGGCCAGGGATTTCCAGTTATAGCCAAACGAACACAGCGCAACATCAACTCCCTATACCGTGAGAGACGAATCCCCTCCTATCGCTCATTGCCTCCATGTGATTCGGGACTGTACCCAAAAGCCACCATTTTGCACGCCCTCTTGGATGTGGTATGATGGAAATCAAAGCACAGTGGGAATCACACAAGACTCTATGACGATCTCGGGTCTACAGATTAACCTGTACCAATGTGACTAGAGAACTGCCATCTGACGTGAGGTATAATACCATCTGGGAGTTCTCGGCGAGTCCGTCCAGTGTACCCAGTCTCCACTGAGCACCCGTATACCTTCTCTGATGCCAAACACCAATGGATATGGGATCATCCATCGCCCATCATATAGGTCAAGAAACGCATACGCTAGTCTACTCTGGAGTATCGATGCCCTGTCTCGGTACTCCCACGACTAGGAACATTTGAAGGATGCATTTGACGACTACACTGTCCCCACTAGTATGATCTGCATCATAGTCCTGGTAGTCAAGTACTCATCCTAAGCTATCAACATGTAACATAGAGACATTCAGAGTACATTTTAAGATAAAGAGCAACCAGATAGCATACTATCATGTCGAGCAAGAAAGTCCTCCCTATATATGTCCAAGCATCCACTACAATATATATCGTATGTACAGCAATGGCCTCTAGGGCATATATATAACTAACAATCTCCCACTTGCACTAGGGCCATCTATTGTGGTATCGCATACCCAACAATCAGTTGTGGTTGAAGTATCTCATATTCAACCATCCCATAAAAGTCTCTACTGGGAAACAGGCCTTTGTGAGTGGATCCGCGCTGTTGTCCTCTGTGTCTACTCTCCTAACCTCGATCTCCCTGGAGATCAACCATCTCCATGATCAGGTGATACTGCCTAAGAATTATATCTGGATTTCTGATGGGACGGGGGTTCCTAGGCCAAAGCCATAACTCCATTGTCACATAATGGTTGGAACGAAGTTCATCTCATGAACTTATATATATCCAGACTGCCTCTTTGGTAGCATCCTTGGTAACGACGTATCTTGCCTTTAATCGTCTAGTAAGTCACGGTATCTAGCTTGGAACTCTTCCAACATACCGTCCCTCCACTGAGGGTAAAGACAATGCCTGCGACTGACATTCAGTCGACCTTACCACCCTGGAACCATTCCAGTGATTCTCCCCAGGATCAATTGATACCATCTCACTACAACTAGTGAGAATCCTAACATCCAATTAGATCTATCTCATAGATCCAAAACCCAGGATTTAGTAGGTATCGCTTTGATCCTATATGGAGAATCCTTGTGATAAGCGGAGATTGACCGAGCGTAGCATAGGAAACTCCTTTCCTATCAAGAGTATGTCATCCATGTACTCTACGAGGATCACCACCATACTCCCTACTACCTTTTTGTATATACAAGGTTCATCTACTATTTTGATGAAGTCAAACTCTTTGACTATCACATCAAAACAGATGTTCCAACTCCGCGATGCCTGCTTTATCACATAAAACATCTTGCACACGTTTCCGCTGCTCCCACTATCTACGAAGCCCTCTGGCTGTGTACTTATAGACGCTCTCTTCCAAAATATCATTTAGAAAAGCTGTCATGACACCCAACCGCCAGAAATCGTAGTCATGGTATGTAGCAATGGCAAGTAGGATCTGGATGGACTTAAGCATAGCTTTGAAAGTCTCAACTTTTCTATATACACCAAGTAATCTTCTCAAGATATACTTGCTCCTGATGGGGATTTAACCCTTCAGATAAAGCAACCAAAGTCCATACTTTGTTGGTGTATAAGGATTCCATCTCAGATCGCTTAGAATCCAGCCATTCTTACAGAGTCCCACTCCTGATGGCCTGCTCGAAATAAGTTGGGTCATCATCTCATGATGCAATCCTCGCTCCCACTGTCATAGAGAAAACCGAAGTATCTCTCAGGTGGGTGAGGAACCCTACTAGATCGGCGGAGAGGCTGAGGTTCATTGGAAACTGTTGAATTCTTTGGTTCTACCAAATCATCAGCTGCAGTTTGTATAACTGGAACTCTTTCCAATTCTACTTCATGACCACTAATTTCTTCACAAGAAATTCCCTTTCACAAAGGTGGCATGCTGAGAAACAAAACATCTTTTGTTTCTCGATTTGGTAGAAGATATTCCTTTGCGAATGCTTGGGATATCCAACAAACTTCTACAAAACTGAGTTTGCCTCGAGCTTGTCCGGATTATGCTTTTAGACATAGGCTGGACAACCCCAAATCTTAACATACTTAAGATATGGGCTCTTCCCATTCCATATCACATATGAAGTGGTAGGTAACTGATTTGATTTGAACCCTATTCAATAAGTATGCAGCTTCTCAAGTGCATAACTCCCAAAAGGAAATAGGAAACTCAGTAGTACTCATCATAGAGTGCACCATATCAAATAGGGTGTGATTGCTCCACCCCGATACACCGACGTGCTGTGGTGTATACGGAGGAGTAATGCTGAGAGAGAATCTCATTCTCTTTAGAGTAGTCCAGGAATCCCGTGCTCAAGTATTCTCCTCCCTGATCACATCAAAGGACATAATACTTATACCCGTTTTGGTTCTCTACTTCTAACTCATATTCATTGAATTTCTCAAAAGGTTCAGACTTGTGTTTCAATAGGAACACATGTGCGAATCTTGAGAGACCATCAGTGAATATAATAAAGTACAAAGAAACAGTCCTGGCATGTGTAGACAGGGGACTTACATACATCATCATGTATCAATCCCAAGAGTTCACTAACTCTTTCTCTGTTTCCAATAAACATAGCTATGGTCATCTCATCTTTGTGACATGACCGGCAAGTTTCATAAGATGTAAATTCAAACTAATTTAAATATGCATCTAGATGTAACTTCAGCTAGTCGGGTCACATTGGTATGACCTAGTCTACAATGCCTCAAGAAGGATTCGTTCATTTCTGAACTTTTCCTCTTGTGTGTTCTGTATACTAAGAACTGTAATTTGATTTAGAACGTCAATGCTTTTAGATAACGTGCCTGAACCGATCAACTCTTGATATAGGAAATGTTCAAAACATTATCGAACAATACAAAATTATATCCTTCTTTACTAAATAAAGAGACTGATATGATGTTGTATATCAGGTTCGGTATCTAATAACATTCGTTCAGAATCAATGTATTCTGGTAATACAGGGTGATAACTGCCAACAGACTTGGCTTGCAACAATTGCACCGTTTCCAACTCTTGAAACTTATCACCCGTTCTCAGCTATCTACCTATCTGTAGCCCATGTAACAGTTTACATATGCGGGATCCTGATCCGGTATCTCATACCCAGGACGTAAAGGATACTGAGAAACAATTCTCTGTAATTAACACACCCGAAGATGATGCATCAACATGCACTATCTTCGTTTGGGCACGGGAATTCTGGTAATCCCCAATTTCCTGCTCTGTCTTATAACATTTATAAGTTGGAGCGGGACCAACGTTCCCTATGTTAGTGTATATGCCCTAGGGGCCATTATTGTATCATACTAGTTTGTATATTACTTAATGGAAGCTTGGGATATTCACATATATATAACAGTCTTACTAAACATGGTAGTATGCTACTTGGTTTTTCTATCTTAATATGTGAGTATACGTATTGATAGAGCTCTTAGGATCTTGCTTGACTACCAGCGTTGTGATGGCAGTCACACTAGTGAGGGCTGGGTAGTCTACAAGCGCATCCTTATTCAGGTCCCTAGTCGTTGGATTATCGAGACAGGGCATCGATACTCCGGAGTAGACTAGTGTGTATGCTTCTCATCCCAGTTGGGGATATGGTCTGTCCCACAGCCGTCAGTACGTCGTACTAGAGATAGTATGCAGGTGCTCGTTAGGTTACGGGTACACCGGACAGGACTCACAGGGAACTGTTGGTTGGTTTTATACCAGTCGTCAGTGAACAGTTTCCAGGTGACATGAGTACAGCATAGTCCGCAGACTTGACACTGCTACTTCGCCTTGAGTGTGTCCCACTGTTCTTAGATTGCTACCCTACCACGGCTCATCGGAGTCGTGCAAACAGGTAGCAGTTGGGTGCAGTCCCGAGCACTTGGAGGCAGTGGCGGTTAGACAGGATTCGTCTCTCCCGGTATTGGGGGTTGATATCGCGCTGTGTCAGAGAGCCATTACGCAAAGTCCCTGGCCAGGGCAAGCGAGATTTGCTGGTAGGTTCCAGTAGTTTCTCAGGGTGTAATGGGCTTCGCTCCGACACGACTTATACAGCTATTAGGGGACTGACGCTTGCCGCCCCCTAGGCCCGATATGCGATAGTCTTAGACGAACGGAACGGACTGTACGGAGATTGTCACATTTGACTCAGTAGGAGTTCGGATGGGTTTACTCATCGGCCTTCTTATCGACATCTACCTGGGGATCGTTACGTACAGCTAGTGCCGCTTGCGGTCTGTGGTTAAACCCACTGCCAGCGTAGTAGTCGAGTCTCTAGAGTCCCACGCAGAGAGTTTCCCTACTCCAGGCGAAACGATATAGAGGTCGTATGGTTTTACGACAAGGGTTCGGACGCATACGTGTGTTTTCGCACGTACGACTTTCAGACAGTTTTTACTAGTCGGCTTTGGTTTAAGCCAGTTACTAGTATCCGGTTATTGGATTTATACAGTCTAAAGTTTTTCCGTGTTTTCACGGATAGGAGGGGCGTTCTCGTATTGCGCGAGAAGCTTCTAGAAGATGGTGACTAAGGAGGTTTAGGTGGCATATGCATTGAATGAGATTAGTGAGTCATATGGATGATTCATCCATGTCATTAATGCTTCATAATTGCTTAATGACTCATGGAGATGAATCACCACTAGATATTTATCAAGCATGGTTGTAAATCATTTTCTTTTCTTTTCTTGATAAAATAAAATGCTTGATATATATTATGATAACTCATTTTCTCTTCTCATTTATTATGTTCATCTTCTCTCTCCTCAAGCTCTCCCTCTTCAAACCCTAATCCTACCCTCTCATGTGTTGAGTACAAGGATTAGTTAGACTACTTAATCCATAACCATACTCTATTTCATCTAGGTAGTTTGATTAGCACTTAAAGATACCTAGTTGCCTCAAGTTTAGAGGCAAAGCTTGGAGTTTAGCTCTCGTGGTGGATCGTCTACTACTTGGAGAAGGCCGAGGAGGAGGTAGAGTTCGTAAAGACGAAGGATACGGTTCTTTAGGTATAATCCCTTCACATAGTAGTTGTTAACAACTATGTTTGATGTTAGTTATCGTTTAGCTTCGATTCATGCGGTTAGTCGATGTTTAGCATATAAACAAGATCGTTTTTCATATTTCCGCCTCCCCGCAAGTCGTAGGGTGTTGTATATCGACTTACAGTGGTATCAGAGCCTCGCTAAACAATAAATAACTCACTTGCAAAATTGTATGAATTTCGAACGGAAAAAACAAAACCGGAAAACCCCGATATCATGAGTTTCTGTTGATTTTTAAATGAAGTCCAAAAATTTTTCAGGGAGGTTCAGATAGCTCTAAATGACAGTAGTAGAACACCCAAGAAAATTAGGCCCATGAATCGGCTAAAGCGCCGCGGAACCGCGGCGGATCCTACCGATCCGCCGCGCTTCCGCCGCCGAGTTGCCGATTCATGAACCCAATTTTCCTGTGTAGGTTCTCTGTGATATTTGGTATTTTCTGGAATATTTTATTTTTGCTCAGGTTTCAGATTTACAGAGAAGTATTGGAGCAAAATTAAATGTGTTTAATCGATCGAAATTATACGGTATTTGCTTGTTGGATTATATCTGTGTTTGTATAATGTGTTCGTAAACCTCCCCTAACTGCTAGTATGTCGGTTGGCAGGGGGTTGCACATTTCTGTAATGGATTTTATCTGTTTGTGTATATGAACTGTGTTGGACTGTTGTGATGTATAGCCGGGGTTATGTGATGGGTTTTTATTTAATTCATTTGATGTAAATGTAATTTGTTGTAATATTATTTTGCGGGGCACATCCAGGTTGCGGTTGTAGCCACCGTTGTATTATTTCATTTTACTGTTTTTGCTCCTAGGACAGACCCAAGGTGGGGTGCACAAACTGCCGGGCGGGTAGTTTGCCGTACCCGTTGGGGTCTTGGGTGGGGTAATGGCTATTCATCACAACTGTGTAATCCGTCTTTTGTTGCAGGCTCAAAACAAACGCGGATTGCTTGCAAATCCAATAAAGTTCATCTGTGATCTGGAATGCCTATTATTGCGTCTGACGAATGTACAATATCTATATATGATAGCTATTTAGACGTCACTTATGTTTTACACCCACGCTAGCCCAGCCCCCGCTCTGTCGTTATTTAAGTAACCTAACGGGTGATGACGGGACCCCGTGGCGAATGCAGATGGCATAAGAGGACGTTGTATTTTCGTTGTTTTCTGCAATGATAGGTTAATGATGGGACGCATTATTTATAATGCAAAGAAAATAAACCAAAAGTTTAATCGTTGGAACAATTTAAAAGAAACCACTCAGTTAATTTTAAAAACAAATATTTTTTAAAATGCGGAGCTTTAACCACTCCTTTTAAAAGCTATCAGGTTCCTTCGGTTATATCAAGTTCACTACGTTCACGGTTTCGCCAAAACCATTCGTAGCCCTCCGTCATTTCATCTGGGTATTCAGTAGTATTCAAGCTATGTATTTTGACCTAACGCCAAGGCATAGTATTTGGTAGCTACTGGATATTCATTTGTTGCATAGATAGATGAGTTAGTTTGGGACAGTCGTATTATCATTTTGGCCGAACGTCAAGGATATATACGGATGGGTTCAAATTGAAAAGATAATGATGGGTAGAACTTGACATGTGACTTATGACATTTTGACCTAACGCCAAGGTCATAAGAGCATGGGGCAAAAATATATATCGGGAATTTCTAAAGAAACTGAAATTTGCAAAGAGTTGCATACCATTTGGAGTTTGATGAATGTTGGTAGGATTCCTTCAACATCATCATACAATGATATTTGGATCCCGATCCTACTGTGAGTATATGCTACTTATCAGGAGATTCGTCACTTAACGATCAATGCTATAAACCAAGTAGGTGTCAAGAAAGGTGTCAGCGGGGTTACGCCCCCAGAGAAAAGAGGTTATTTAATTAAGGAACTTCGCGAAAGCGTTGAAAAACCTCCCTCGAAGTATCGACACTAGCCTGGCTGAACGGTTAAGCAAGTATTGTACGGTGAGAACAGTCCTGGCTAATTCTTCTTTTATGGTTTGAGGAAGAATTCGAGAAACAGTGGGAGTCATCCAGTTTAGATAAACTAAAAACCACTCTAAACTTGCAAGAGCATCATGCTAAAGAGTTTTCTTCTCTCTCTCCTATTTGCAGCGACCCTAAAAATGACTGGACTTAAGTTACTTTTTAAAAAAAATATACTGACAGGGCCAAACTATAAAGATTGGCTGCGGAATGTCAAAATGGCTTTGACCTATGACAAATTGGGGTACGTCCTCACCGCTACGGCACCTGCTGTCCCTGGTCCCAAATCCAGTAATGCGGATAAGGAAATCCGCAAAACCTGGGATTTAGATTGCGCGAAAGCCAAGTGCATCGTGCTTGCCTCGATGAACAATGAACATCAGAGGAGGCACGAGGATATGGACCTAGATGGCATATTTCTCCATACAAAGGAACTTTATGGAGAGCAATCTCGTATAGCTAGATACGAGACCTCTAAGAACTTGTTTCGAGCGAGGTTGGCTGTCGGGTCATCGGTAGGAGAACATGTCCTAAAGATGATCGGCTATATTGAAGAGCTCGCAGACCTTGGGACGACTTTGGATAATGAGCTCTATACAGACCTTATTCTCCAGTCCCTTTCTCACACCTACGCCCAGTTTATCCTGAACTTCAACATTCAAAGAAAAGAAGTTGAACTTCCGGAACTCCTGAACATGTTAAGGAGTGCAGAGGGCACCTTGCAGAAGACAAGGGAAACACCCGCTATGTTTGTTGGCGGTGCATCTTCTTCCGGGTCCAAGGCTAGGGCCAAAGGAAGGAAGAAGAAGGCCGCCACCAAACCTAGAGGAGGTGTTAGTAAGGTGGGAGGGAAGGTAAAGAAAAAGTTTGCGGTACCGGTAGTGGGCCAGGATGAGTGCTTCCATTGTCACAGGAAAGGGCACTGGAAGAAAGATTGCAAGGCGTGGAACACCAAGAACCAGGAACCGAAGCAAGCTGTGGCTTCGACTTCAGGTGTGTTTGTAATTGAGAATTGTCTGTCAATTAACTCTACCTCCTGGGTATTGGATACCGGATCAGGATCTCATATTTGCAATTCATTGCAGGCACTGAGAAACCGTAGAGTGCTGAAGGAAGGTGATATGACCCTAAAGGTTGCTAACGGAGCTAGCGTGGGAGCTGCGTCCGTCGGGGATTATCACCTAGGATTGACGAGTGGACACATTTTGGTTTTACATAACTGTTTTTTTGTACCAAGCTTAACGTGTAATATCATATCAGTTTCCTTGTTATCAAATAAAGGTTATGATTTCACGTTTGTAAGAGATGTTGTTAACATCCACCTTAATCATGGTTTGATTGGGTCCGGTACACTAAATAACGGTATATATGTTTTAAACCAACTCCAAATTTTCAATGTCCAGAACACACTAAAAAAAAAGTCTCCCGATTTAAATAAAGCTTTCTTATGGCATTGTAGACTGGGTCACATCAATGAGAGAAGGTTGACTAAGTTGCATAGAGAAGGATATTTGGACTCGTTCGAATATCAAACTTATGACACTTGTCAATCTTGTCTCAAAGGAAAGATGACAAAGACTCCATTTACTGGACAAGGAGTGAGAGCGAGCGAGCTCTTAGGACTCATACACAGTGATGTATGTGGTCCAATGTCTACGCATGCAAGAGGTGGTTTTTCCTATTTCATTACTTTCACGGATGATTACTCAAGGTACGGATTCATTTATCTGATGAAACATAAATCCGAGGCGTTTGAGAAATTCCAAGAGTATAAGAATGAAGTAGAAAAACAAACCGGCAAAAGTATCAAGACACTTAGATCTGATCGAGGTGGTGAATACTTGAGTGCCGAGTTCCTAGGTTACCTAAAAGAGAAAGGAATTCTCTCTCAGCTTACTCCTCCATACACTCCACAGCATAATGGTGTATCGGAGAGACGGAATCGAACCTTATTGGATATGGTACGATCCATGATGAGTAATGCTGAGTTACCATGATCTTTCTGGGGTTATGCGCTGGAATCAGCGGCATATCTTTTGAACATGGTTCCTACCAAGACTGTGCCTACCACTCCATATCAGATATGGATCGGGAAGAAACCCCATCTACAGTATATAAAGATTTGGGGATGTCCAGCTTTTGTTAAAAAGCAGCATGTGGACAAGCTCGAGGCACGATCAGTAAAGTGTAAGTTTGTGGGATATCCAAAGAACTCCAGGGGATATCTATTCTATTACGCAGAGGAACAAAAGGTATTTGTTTCTCGTAATGCCCATTTTCTAGAACATCAGTTTTTGGAAAAGGAATCAAGTGGGAGCGAAATAGAACTGGAAGAAATTCCAGAACCACAAACTAATATTGAAAGTTTGGTAGAACCGGTAGTTCAAGAAGAACAGGACATTCCCGCACCCCTTCGCAGGAGTAGTAGGCCGTCTCATCCGCGTGAGAGATACTACGGTTTTCTCATAGATGGGGATAGAGAGGATTGCATCATAGATGATGATGAACCTACTGACTTCCAGCAGGCCATCCAGAGCGGCGACTCGGTACGATGGCTAGATGCAATGCGAACCGAAATGGAGTCCATGTACACCAACAAAGTATGGACTTTGGACTTTGCTCCAGATGGGGTAAAACCCATAGGATGCAAATGGATCTTCAAGAAAAAGATTGGTGTAGATGGACAGGTGGAAACCTATAAGGCTAGACTTGTTGCAAAGGGTTTTCGTCAAAGACCTGGTTTGGACTATGACGAAACCTTTTCTCCAGTGGCTATGCTCAAATCCATTCGGGTCCTTCTTGCTATTGCTGCCTTCCATGATTATGAAATCTGGCAGATGGACGTAAAGACGGCTTTTCTGAATGGAAATTTAGAAGAGTGCGTCTATATGGATCAGCCAGAGGGTTTCAATCAGAGTGGGAGCAGCAGGAAAGTATGCAAGCTGCTTAAGTCCATTTATGGACTAAAGCAGGCATCGCGGAGTTGGAACATCTGTTTTGATGAGACAGTCAAAGAATATGACTTTATCAAAAATCCAGATGAACCGTGCATATATAGTAAAGTTGTAGCCAGAAGTGTCGTATTCCTCGTCTTGTACGATGACATTCTATTGATAGGAAATGACATTCCTATGCTACAATCTGTCAAAGGATTCTTGTCACACAGGTTCTCCATGAAAGACCTGGGTGATGCCTCTTACATTCTGGGGATCCGAATCTATCGTGATAGATCCAAGAGGATGTTGGGACTTTCGCAGTCTAGGTATATCGACACTGTACTGAAAAGATTCAGTATGGAAGATTCTAAGCGCGGTAATCTACCGGCTTGTCACGGAATCACCCTCTCCAAAGAGATGTCTCCCAAGACTGATTTGGAAAGGGAACGCATGTCTATTATACCCTACGCTTCTGCGGTAGGCTCTATAATGTATGCGATGTTGTGCACAAGACCAGATGTAGCTTACGCACTGAGTGTGGTAAGCCGGTATCAGTCAGACCCAGGGGAGAAGCACTGGATAGCAGTAAAGAACATTCTCAAGTACCTAAGAAGGACTAAGGAGATGTTCTTGGTTTACGGCGGAAAAGACCTCAGGTTGGAGGCCTTTGCTGATTCCGGCTTCCAGAGTGATAAGGACGATTCCAAGTCCATGTCGGGTTATGTCTTTACCCTCAATGGAGGGGCGGTGTGCTGGAAGAGCTCCAACCAGGACACCGTTGCTGACTCGACGATGGAAGCGGAGTATATAGCTGCTTGCGATGCCGCAAAGGAAGCAGTCTGGATGAAGAAGTTCCTAACAGAACTTCAGGTGGTTCCTACCATAGTTGATCCAATACCTCTGTATTGCGACAACAACGGAGCTATAGCTTTAGCAAAGGAACCAAGGTCCCATCAGAAGTCCAGACACATCTTAAGGCGGTATCACCTGATCAGGGAGATCATTGATCGTCAGGAGATCGAGGTTCGGAGAGTTGCTTCTGAAGAGAACATTGCTGATCCATTCACGAAGGCCCTACCTCAGATTCAGTTCGAGAGGCTACTCGAGATCATCGGTCTTCGATATGCCAGTACATGGCCCTAGTGCAAGTGGGAGATTGTTAGTGTATATGCCCTAGGGGCCATTATTGTATCATACTAGTTTGTATATTACTTAATGGAAGCTTGGGATATTCACATATATATAACAGTCTTGCTAAACATGGTAGTATGCTACTTGGTTTTTCTATCTTAATATGTGAGTATACGTATTGATAGAGCTCTTAGGATCTTGCTTGACTACCAGCATTGTGATGGCAGTCACACTAATGAGGGCTGGGTAGTCTACAAGCACATCCTTATTCAGGTCTCTAGTCGTTGGATTATCGAGACAGGGTATCGATACTCCGGAGTAGACTAGTGTGTACGCTTCTCATCCCAGTTGGGGAGATGGTCTGTCCCACAGCCGTCAGTACGTTGTACTAGAGATAGTATGCAGGTGCTCGTTAGGTTACGGGTACACCGGACAGGACTCACAGAGAACTGTTGGTTGGTTTTATACCAGTCGTCAGTGAACAGTTCCCAGGTGACATGAGTACAGCATAGTCCGCAGACTTGACACTGCTACTTCGCCTCGAGTGTGTCCCACTGTTCTTAGATTGTTA
Source organism: Agapanthus africanus (assembly GCA_030015575.1). Classification (NCBI taxonomy): domain Eukaryota; kingdom Viridiplantae; phylum Streptophyta; class Magnoliopsida; order Asparagales; family Amaryllidaceae; genus Agapanthus; species Agapanthus africanus. The sequence goes on from CM057337.1 coordinate 719,578,220, forward strand.
CCCTACCACGGCTCATCGGAGTCGTGCAAACAGGTAGCAGTTGGGTGCAGTCCCGAGCACTTGGAGGCAGTGGCGGTTAGACAGGATTCGTCTCTCCCGGTATTGGGGGTTGATATCGCGCTGTGTCAGAGAGCCATTACGCAAAGTCCCTGGCCAGGGCAAGCGAGATTTGCTGGTAGGTTCCAGTAGTTTCTCAGGGTGTAATGGGCTTCGCTCCGACACGACTTATACAGCTATTAGGGGACTGACGCTTGCCGCCCCCCTAGGCCCGATATGCGATAGTCTTAGACGAACGGACCGGACTGTACGGAGATTGTCACATTTGACTCAGTAGGAGTTCGGATGGGTTTCCTCATCGGCCTTCTTATCGACATCTACCTGGGGACTGTTACGTACAGCTAGTGCCGCTTGCGGTCTGTGGTTAAACCCACTGCCAGCGTAGTAGTCGAGTCTCTAGAGTCCCACGCAGAGAGTTTCCCTACTCCAGGCGAAACGATATAGAGGTCGTATGGTTTTACGACAAGGGTTCGGACGCATACGTGTGTTTTCGCACGTACGACTTTGGGACAGTTTTTACTAGTCGGCTTTGGTTTAAGCCAGTTACTAGTATCCGGTTATTGGATTTATACAGTCTAAAGTTTTTCCGTGTTTTCACGGATAGGAGGGGCGTTCTCGTAATTGCGCGAGAAGCTTCTAGAAGATGGTGACTAAGGAGGTTTAGGTGGCATATGCATTGAATGAGATTAGTGAGTCATATGGATGATTCATCCATGTCATTAATGCTTCATAATTGCTTAATGACTCATGGAGATGAATCACCACTAGATATTTATCAAGCATGGTTGTAAATCATTTTCTTTTCTTTTCTTGATAAAATAAAATGCTTGATATATATTATGATAACTCATTTTCTCTTCTCATTTATTATGTTCATCTTCTCTCTCCTCAAGCTCTCCCTCTTCAAACCCTAATCCTACCCTCTCATGTGTTGAGTACAAGGATTAGTTAGACTACTTAATCCATAACCATACTCTATTTCATCTAGGTAGTTTGATTAGCACTTAAAGATACCTAGTTGCCTCAAGTTTAGAGGCAAAGCTTGGAGTTTAGCTCTCGTGGTGGATCGTCTACTACTTGGAGAAGGCCGAGGAGGAGGTGGAGTTCGTAAAGACGAAGGATACGGTTCTTTAGGTATAATCCCTTCACATAGTAGTTGTTAACAACTATGTTTGATGTTAGTTATCGTTTAGCTTCGATTCATGCGGTTAGTCGATGTTTAGCATATAAACAAGATCGTTTTTCATATTTCCGCCTCCCCGCAAGTCGTGGGGTGTTGTACATCGACTTACACCCTAGCGCAGTATAACAAGCAGGTTCGGTCAATACATCCGTATTATTATCTTGATTAAGGCGTGACATGGTTGTAAGTCCATGCTACCTCTCCCGGTACTTTCGGGCATGCGGAATTTGATGAAAAACAATTTTCTAGAGGCGGTAACATGGACTCAAAACCGGATCTTTGTTAAACATCTAACTAACAACCTAATTAGGAGTTGTTAACTACTCGGTTAGGGGGTTATACCTTTCTTTCTTGAACTCCTTCGTCTTCAAGCCTCGATGGTGTACGGATTGGCTTCACCCCGTCGTCTCCTTGCGCCGAAGATCGATCCACCTGAAAGCTTCTACCTTTGGCTTCTTCTTCGAACTTTGAAGAAACTAGTTCACTCGGTTTGCCAAACCTAGTGAACTAGAGTGAGTAGAGGAGAGTGTGTTGGGATTTTTCTTTATGGTTCTTGGTTCTCAACACATGAGACAAGTGAACCATAAACTAAAGAGAGGGAGAGCAAGAGGAAGAAGATGAGAGCTCAAGAACACAAGAGAGAGAAAAGAAATGAAAGAATGAACCATACTCTTCTCATTCTCACCTCTCATAATCCAAAAGCCATCATAACAAAAATAGTAATCAAGTATTGTGTAAATGGTTTAAGTCAAAATGGCTATATCATTTCATGCACTCATTTTGCATAAATAAACAAGCAAGCAAAAGTCTTTGCCATGGAATGATAGCCATTGTCATGATGATGGTCAACTAGTCCAACCTAGCCAACCGGTCAACAAAGTCAACAAGTCAACGAAGTCAACCCCTCAACAACCATGTCACTATAATACTTAATTAATATTAATATTAATCATATATCATATTCTCATTAGGGTTGAGCAAAAAGTCAATAGTCAACAGTCAACGGTCAACAACCCTAATGAGAATCCTCTGCCTCTGTCTCTCCGTCAACAGTGCATACACACCCGCATCCGCGTTCCGAGGAACACGAATACAAACGAGATAAAACCAATCCCAAAACGTACACTAGGATCTGGCTTAAACCAAAGCCCGCTAGTGTTAACTGTCCGGACACTGTACGTGCACAAGTGCACGGATGTGACCGAACCCTGTCGCAAAACCATGCGACCTGTCGCAAAACCATGCGACCTCTACTCTTTTGCCTAAAGGCGAATAGCTTTCTGTGTGGGACTCTAAAGACTCGACACTACGCTGGCAGTGGGTTTAACCACAGACCGCAAGCGCCACTAGCTGTGCGTAACGGTCCCCAGGTAGATGCCGACAAGAAGACTGACGAGGTGAAACCCATCTGAACTCCTACTGAGCCTGAATGTGACAGTCTCCGTACAGTCCGGTCTGTTCGTCTGATACATCGCATGGCGGGCCTAGGGGGGCGGTAAATGTCAGTCCTCTAATAGCGGTACAAGTCGTGTCGGAGTGAAGCCCAAAACACCCTGAGATAACACTGGAAGCCTACCAGTATATCTCGCTTGCCCTGGCCAGGGACTACTCGTGTAATAGCTCTCCTAGACATAGCGTGATTTCAACCCCCAATACCGGGAGAGACGAATCCTGTCTAACCGTCACTGCCTCCAAGTGCTTCGGGACTGCACCCAACTACTACCTGTTTGCACGACTCCTTTCAGCCGTGGTAGGGTAGTAATCTAAGTACAGTGGGAACACACTCGAGGCGAAGTGACAGTGTCAAGTCAGCGGACTAAGCTGTACTCATGTCACCTGGGAACTGATAACTGACGATAGGTATAATACCAACCGGTCAGTTCCCGACGAGTCATGTCCAGTGTACTCGTAACCTAACGAGCACCCGCATACTATCTCCAGTACGACGTACTGATGGCTGTGGGACAGACCATCTCCCACTCTGGGATGAGAAGCGCATGCGCTAGTCTACTCCGGAGTATCGATGCCCTGTCTCGATAGTCCTATGACTAGGGACCTGCATAAGGATGTGCTTATAGATTACCCAGCCCCCACTAGTGTGACTGCCATCACAACGCTGGTAATCAAGCAAAGATCCTAAGGGCTCCACTAATGCGTATAGGTGATATAATAAAATAAACACATGTACACATTGAAGTAGAAACAAACCAAGTAGCATACTACTATCTTAAGCAAGATCGTTTATACAAGGTGAATATCCCAAGCTTCCATTAAGTAATATACAAACTAGTATGATACAGTAATGGCCTCTAGGGCATATACACTAACAATCTCCCACTTGCACTAAGGCCATGTACTGGTATATCGAAGACCTATCATCTCGATCAGCCGCTCGAACTGAGTCTGGGGCAAGGCCTTGGTGAATGGATCTGCAGTGTTATCTTCTGAAGCAACCCTCCGAACCTCGATCTCCTGGCGATCCACGATCTCCTGGCGATCCACGATCTCCCTGATCAGGTGATACCGCCTCAAGATGTGTCTGGATCTCTGATGGGACCTGGGTTCCTTTGCTAAAGCTATAGCCCCGTTGTTGTCGCAATACAGAGGTATTGGATCAACAATGGACGGAACCACCTGAAGTTCTTTCAAGAACTTTCTCATCCAGACAGCTTCTTTTGCGGCATCAGATGCAGCGATGTATTCCGCTTCCATCGTCGAGTCTGCAACGGTTTCCTGTTTGGAACTCTTCCAACACACCGCCCCTCCATTGAGGGTAAAGACAAAACCCGACATGGACTTGGAATCATCCTTGTCACTCTGGAAGCTGGAGTCAGCAAAGGCCTCGATCTGGAGGTCTTTTCCGCCATACACCAAGAACATCTCCTTAGTTCTTCTCAGGTACTTGAGAATGTTCTTTACCGCTATCCAGTGTTTCTCCCCAGGGTTTGACTGATACCGGCTTACTACACTCAGTGCATAAGCTACATCCGGTCTGGTACACAATATCGCATACATTATAGAGCCTACCGCAGAAGCGTAGGGTATAATAGACATGCGATCCCTTTCCAAATCAGTCTTGGGAGACATCTCTTTAGAGAAGGTGATCCCGTGACAAGCCGGTAGGTTACCGCGCTTGGAATCTTCCATACTGAATCTTTTCCGTATGGTGTCGATGTACCTGGACTGTGAAAGTCCTAATATCCTCTTGGATCTATCACGATGGATCCGGATCCCCAGGATGTATGAGGCATCACCCAGGTATTTCATGGAGAACCTGTGTGACAAGAACCCCTTGACAGATTGTAGCATAGGAATGTCATTTCCTATTAAGAGAATGTCATCCACGTATAAAACGAGGAATACTACAGTTCTCGCTACAAATCTACTATAGATGCATGGTTCATCTGGATTTTTGATAAAGCCAAATTCCTTGACCGTCTCATCAAAACAGATGTTCCAACTCCGCGATGCCTTCTTTAGTCCATAGATGGACTTAAGCAACTTGCACACCTTTCCGCTGCTCCCACTCTGAATGAAACCCTCTGGCTGGTCCATATAGACACACTCCTCTAAATTTCCATTTAGAAAAGCGTTCTTTACGTCCATCTGCCAAATCTCATAATCGTGGAAGGCAGCAATGGCAAGAAGGATCCGAATGGATTTCAGCATAGCTACTGGAGAAAAGGTCTCGTCATAGTCCAAACCAGGTCTTTGACGAAAACCCTTTGCAACCAGTCTAGCTTTATAGGTCTCAACCTGTCCATCTACACCAATCTTCCTTTTGAAGATCCACTTGCATCCTACGGGTTTTACCCCATCTGGAGTAATGTCCAACGTCCATACTTTGTTGGTGTACATGGACTCCATTTCAGTCTGCATTGCATCCAGCCATTTTACCGAGTCAACGCTCTGAACGGCCTGCTGGAAGCTAGTAGGCTCATCATAATCTATGATGCAATCCTCTCTATCCCCATCTATGAGAAAACCGTAGTATCTCTCAGGCGGATGAGACTGCCTACTACTCCTGCGGAGCGGCGTAGGAATGTCCTGTTCTTTTGAACCCTCTGGTTCCACTAAGCTTTCAGTAATAGCTCGTGGTTCTGGAATTTCTTCCAGTTCTACTGTACTCCCACTTATCTAGTTTTCCAAAAACTCAGTTTCCAAGAAGTAGGCATGACGAGAAACAAAAACCTTTTGTTCCTCATCGCAGTAGAAGAAATATCCCTTGGAGTTCTTTGGATATCCTACGAACTTGCACTGTACTGAGCGTGCCTCGAGCTTGTCCGCATGCTGCTTTTTAACAAAAGCCGGACATCCCCATGTCTTAATGTGCTTAAGATAGGGTTTCTTCTCACACCATATCTCATATGGTGTGGTAGGCACAGTCTTAGTGGGAACTCGGTTCAAAAGGTATGCAGCTGATTCTAGTGCATACCCCCAGAATGATCGCGGTAACTCAGCGTTACTCATCATGGACCGTACCATATCCAATAGGGTTCGGTTCCGTCTCTCCGATACACCGTTATGTTGCGGAGTGTATGGAGGAGTAAGCTGAGAGAGAATTCCATTCTCTTTTAAATAGTCCAGGAACTCGGCACTCAAGTATTCACCACCTCGATCCGATCTTAGAATCTTGATACTTTTGCCGGTTTGTTTTTCTACTTCATTCTTATATTCCTGGAATTTTCCAAAGGCTTCGGACTTATGTTTCATTAAGAAGACATAATCGTACCTTGAAAAGTCATCCGTAAAAGTAATGAAGTAAGAATAACCGCTTCGCGCATGTATAGACATTGGACCGCACACGTCGCTGTGTACGAATCCCAAGAGCTCGCTCGCTCTTACTCCGTGTCCAGTGAACGGAGTCTTTGTCATCTTTCCTTTGAGACAGGATTGACAAGTGGCATACGATTGATATTCAAATGAATTCAAATATCCTTCTGTATGTAACTTCGTCAACCTTCTCTCATTGATGTGACCCAGTCTACAATGCCACAAGAAAGTCTGATTGATTTCTGGAGACTTTCTTTTGTGTGTATTCTGGACATTGAAAATCTGTGGTTGGTTTAATACGTATATACCATTGCTCAATGTACCTGACCCAATCATAACTTGATTAAGGTGAATGTTTACAACATTGCTTACAAACGCAAATTCATAACCTTCTTTAGAAACCAAAGATACAGAAATGATATTACAAGTTGCGTTGGGTACAAAAAAGCAATTACGCAAAACCAAAACATTTCCATCTGACATTCCCAGGTGATAGTCCCCCACGGCCTTAGCATCCATGCTAGCTCCGTTTGCAACTTTGAGGGTCATGTCACCTGCCTTCAAAAACCTACGGTTTCTCAACGCCTGCAAAGAATTACAGATATGAGATCCTGATCCGGTATCCAATACCCAGGAAGTAGAGTTTATTGAAAGACGGTTATCAATAACATACACACCTGAAGCTGAAGCCGCAACCTGCTTCAGTTCCTGTGTTCTGGCTTTCCAAGCCCTGCAATTATTCTTCCAGTGTCCCTTCTTATGACAATAGAAGCATTCTTCTTTATCCACAAGCTTTCCCACTTTCTTTGTTGCTTTTTCCTTTCCCTTCGTATCCACTTTACTAACACTGCCTCTTGGTTTGGCAGGGGCTTTCTTCTTCTTTCCCTAAGCTTTCGCCTTGGACCTAGAAGAGGAAGATCCTCCTACAAACAAAGTGGATGTTTCCATACTTTTCTGTAGGGTGCCCTCTGCGCTCCTCAGCATGTTGAGGAGTTCTGAAAGTTCAACTTCCTTTTCTTGTAAGTTGAAGTTCAGGATAAACTGGGCGTAAGTGGAAGGAAGGGACTGGAGAATCAAGTCCATATAGAGCTCATTCTCCAACGTGGTCCCAAGGTCCGCGAGCTCTTCTATGTAGCCAATCATCTTAAGCACGTGTTCCGCTACCGATGATCCGATGGCCAACCTTGCCGAAAATAACTTCTTCGACACTTCGTATCTTGCGATACGAGACTGCTCTCCATACAGTTCTTTTGTATGGAGAAATATGGACTCGAGGTCCATATTCTCGTGCCTCCTCTGATGTTCGTTGTCCATAGAGGCAAGCACGAGGCACTTGGCCTTCGCGCAGTGGATTTCCCAGGTCTTACGGATTTCCTTATCCGCGACGCTGGTTTTGGGACCTGGGACAGGGGGAGCTTTGGTGGTAAGAAGATACCCCAGCTTGTCGTAAGTGATTGCCATCTTGGCATTCCTAAGCCAATCTTTGTAGTTTGGCCCTGTCAGTATGTTTTTATCTAGAAGTAACTTAAGTCCAGTCATGTCGATTGGTCGCTGCAATTAGGAGAGAGAGAAGAAACACTCAGCATGATGCTCTTGCAAGTTTAGAATGGTTTTTAGTTTGTCTAAACATGATGGCTCCCACTGTCTCTCGAATCCCTCCTCAAACCAAAAAGGAAGAATTAGTCGGGATCAATCTCACCGTACAATTCTTGCTTAACCGTTCAGCCAGGCCAGTGTCGGTACTTCGAGGGAGGTTTTCCAACGCTTTCGCGAAGTTCCTTAATTAAATAACCTCTTTTCCCTGGGGGCGTAGCCCCGCTAACACCTTTCTAGACACCTACTAGGTTTATAGCATTGATCGTTTAGTGAGAAATTTCCCGAGGAGTAGCATATACTCACAGTAGGATCGGGATCCAAATATCATCGCGTGACGAAACTGAAGGAATCCTACCAGAATCATCACACTCCAAATGGTATGCAACACTAGCAAGTTTCAGTTCTTTTGAAACTCCCGATGTGGATTTTTGCCCTATGCACTTATGACCTTGACTTTGGCCAACAAATCATAAGTCACATGTCAAGTTCTACCCGTCGTTCTCCAGGTTAATTTGAATCCACCCGCACCTACCCTTGACTTTGGCCAACAAGACAGTACGACTGTTCCAAACCAACGCATCTATCTATGCTGCACATGAATACCCAACAGCTACCAATCATTATACCTTGACTTTGGCCAACAAACATAGCTTGAATACTATTGACTATTCATGTGAAATGACGGAGGGCTACGAATGGTTTTGGTGAAACCGTGAACGTAGTGAACTTGATATAATCGATGGAACGAGATAGCTTTTAAAAGGAGTGGCTCAAGCTCCGCATTTAAAAGTTGGTTTTGAAAAGAACCGAGTGGTTTTTCGAAAGTGTTCCAACGACTTTTACTTGGTTTATTTTTCTTGCATTAGTTCTTTTAATGCGTGATTTTCTTGCATTAGTTCTTTTAATGCGTCCCATCATTTAATCCTACCATTGCAGAAAACAACCAAAATATGACGTACGCTTATGCCATTCGCATTCGCCACGGGGCCCCGTCATTACCCGTTAGGTTACTTAACTAACGACAGAGCGGGGGCTGGGCTAGCGCGGCTGTAAAACATAAGCAACGCCTAAATAATATCATATATAGATATATTGCAATGATAGCCATTTCAGATCACAGATGAACACATTGAATATACTAGGAACCCGCAATTCGTACGAGCCTGTAACGAAAAGCAGATTACACGGTCGCGGTGAATAGCCAATACCCCACCCAAGACCCCTACGGGTGCGGCAAACTACCCGCCAGTACCCGAAGCGAAGCAACCTCCCTCAACTCCGTGAGTAGGCCACTCGGCACTTCGGCATACCCGGTAGTTTTTGCACCCCCTCCATGGGTCTATCCTAGGAGCAAAAACAGTAAAAAGAAATTATACAATGACGGCTACAACCCCGACCCGGTTGTGCGGCCATATAAATAATTATTACAACAATTTACAAATTTACATGAATTGAAAGAAAAGAAAACTCTCGTCTCACAACCCCCGGCTATTCACCCGCGACAATCCAATGAATTCATATACACATTCCAAAGACATTACAGATCACAGATTTGTATAACCCCCACTAATCGACATATAGCGATTAGCAGACGTTCAATACAAATATCACATCACAGATAAAAACCCGTCAGCTTAAGTCTTTAGAAACTCGATCGAAATACGGTTTTTAAAGCCCCAAAAACAAAATTTTCTTTCTGGAAAATCTGGGCTGAAAACACATATACCAAAAATCCTAAAATAACCCACTGAGTATACTGTAGCAAAGACGATCCAGAGAAGAGCCAAGAAGGCCGCGGAACCGCGGCAATAGCAAGCTATTGCCGCGTTTCCGCGGTGGTTTGATGGGATCTCTGCATCGTTTTTCTACAGTATCTTCAAAAAACCCTGAGTCGATTTTTAAAGCATGATTTATTATTTTTACAGACTTAAAAAAATCGACAGCAAGCATGAATTCCGGGTTCATTTCGGGACTTTTTCTCCGATCGAATTTCTAGCTACTATGCTAACATGTTAGATAGAGTTTAACTAGGCTCTGATACCACTGTAAGTCCATGCTATCTCTCCCGGTACTTTCGGGCATGTGGAATTTGATGAAAAACAATTTTCTAGAGGTGGTAACATGGACTCAAAACCGGATCTTTGTTAAACATCTAACTAACAACCTAACTAGGAGTTGTTAACTACTCGGTTAGGGGGTTATACCTTTCTTTCTTGAACTCCTTCGTTTTCAAGCCTCGATGGTGTACGGATCGGCTTCACCCCGTCGTCTCCTTGCGCTGAAGATCGATCCACCTGAAAGCTTCTACCTTTGGCTTCTTCTTCGAACTTTGAAGAAACTAGTTCACTCGGTTTGCCAAACCTTGTGAACTAGAGTGAGTAGAGGAGAGTATGTTGGGATTTTTCTCTATGGTTCTTGGTTCTCAACACATGAGACAAGTGAACCATAGACTAAAGAGAGGGAGAGCAAGAGGAAGAAGATGAGAGCTCAAGAACACAAGAGAGAGAAAAGAAATGAAAGAATGAACCATACTCTTCTCATTCTCACCTCTCATAATCCAAAAGCCATCATAACAAAAATAGTAATCAAGTATTGTGTAAATGGTTTAAGTCAAAATGGCTATATCATTTCATGCACTCATTTTGCATAAATAAACAAGCAAGCAAAAGTCTTTGCCATGGAATGATAGCCATTGTCATGATGATGGTCAACTAGTCCAACCTAGCCAACCGGTCAACAAAGTCAACAAGTCAACGAAGTCAACCCCTCAACAACCATGTCACTATAATACTTAATTAATATTAATGTTAATCATATATCATATTCTCATTAGGGTTGAGCAAAAAGTCAATAGTCAACAGTCAACGGTCAACAACCCTAATGAGAATCCTCTGCCTCTGTCTCTCCGTCAACTGTGCATACACACCCGCATCCGCGTTCCGAGGAACACGAATACAAACGAGATAAAACCAATCCCAAAACGTACACTAGGATCTGGCTTAAACCAAGGCCCGCTAGTGTTAACTGTCCGGACACTGTACGTGCACAAGTGCACGGATGTGACCGAACCCTGTCGCAAAACCATGCGACCTGTCGCAAAACCATGCGACATCTACTCTTTTGCCTAAAGGCGAATAGCTTTCTGTGTGGGACTCTAAAGACTCGACACTACGCTGGCAGTGTTGATAAAAGAAAGGGCTAACCATTATAGAGAGTTAACAAGGGTTAAGGGTTTGGGTTGGGTTTAAAAATATCTCACAGAATATCAACATATAATATCTTAGCTCAAAACAAAATAAAAGCTTCTAGAAGCTACAAGAAAGAGCTAACCCAAATCAAACCTTAACCATGTTTAATCTCCACTAATCATGTTGCATTAGTAATCATAACTTGTTACAATATTATATATCACATATATAATATATTTTTGTAACAAAAGAAAATAATACAATTAACATATATCGCATATATATCAATGTATTACCCGGTGACAAAATGAATCAATAAAGCGAGCCAATATTAGATAATGTAATGTAATATATCATATATATAATTATACATTAAATTATCGAATCAACACTTGATCCGACAATCCGGCTATTTCTCAAATAACCGACTAATATATATATGTACTGATTCATCGAATCAACACTTGATCCGATGACCCGGCTGATATCAAATATCGCGAGAACAGAATACGGTATCTCATATCGCATTATCCTCGGTCATGCACATATCACATATGCGCTCCTACTCCGTTTTGCCTGAGCCAGGAAACCTCTGTGTAGGACTCTGAAGAATCGTCAATACGCCGGCAGCAGGTGATGATCATATCAAACACCCACAAGCTGCAAGCGGTCAGCTAAACGTAGCAGCCACCCAGGTATTGAGCGATCAGAAGATCAACAAGCAAGCATGTACATTCTCCTGCGAATCCAATCAGTAACACTCGCATACAGTCCGGTCCCTTCGTCTGATATGTCGCATATCTCGCCTAGGGGTGGTAAACGTCAGACCCCAGTAGCTTGATAAGTCGTGTTGATATGAGGTCCATAACAGTTCGAGAAACTACTGATAACACTTACCAGTAAATCTCAGCAATCCTGGCCAGGGATTTCCAGTTATAGCCAATCGAACACAGCGCAACATCAACTCCCTATACCGGGAGTGACGAATCCCCTCCTATCGCTCATTGCCTCCATGTGATTCGGGACTGTACCCAAAAGCCACCATTTTGCACGCTCTCTTGGACGTGGTATGATGGAAATCAAAGCACAGTGGGAATCACACAAGACTCTATGACGATCTCGGGTCTACAGACTAACCTGTACCAGTGTGACCAGAGAACTGCATCTGACGTGAGGTATAATACCATCTGGGAGTTCTCGGCGAGTCCTTCCAGTGTACCCAGTCTCCACTGAGCACCCTTATACCTTCTCTAATGTCAAACACCAATGGATATGGGATCATCCATCGCCCATCATATGGGTCAAGAAGCGCATACGCTAGTCTACTCTAGAGCATCGATGCCCTGTCTCGGTACTCCCACAACTAGGAACATTTGAAGGATGCATTTGAAGACTACACTGTCCCCACTAGTATGATCTGCATCATAGTCCTGGTAGTCAAGTATTCATCCTAAGGGCTTTATCAACATGTAACATAGAAACATTCAGAGTACATTTTAAGATAAAGAGCAACCAGATAGCATACTATCATGTCGAGCAAGAAAGTCCTCCCTATATATGTCCAAGCATCCACTACAATATACATCGTACGTACAGTAATGGCCTCTAGGGCATACATATAACTAACAAAGTTAAGGTTGAACATCAAAGGGTAGCTGGTTTATTGCAAGCACTTCCGATTCCCCAATGGAAGTGGTAACATATAACCATGGATTTTGTGACAGCTTTACCGCGGAGTCCAAAGGGCAATAATGCAGTTTGGGTGATTGTTGATCGATTGACCAAAGAAACTCATTTCATACCATTTCGAGTTGGTCAGTCAATGAAAGCGTTGGCAGAATGGTACATGCAGGAGATTGTGAGATTGCATGGAGTACTTGTAAGCATCGTTTCCGATCGTGATACCCGATTCTTATCGCACTTCTGGAGGAGTTTACAGGATAGTTTGGGAACGCGATTGAAGTTTAGCACTTCTTATCATCCCCAGACAGATGGCCAGTCGGAGAGAACGATCCAAACTCTTGAAGACATGTTAAGAGCTTGTATGTTGGATTTCAAGGGTTCATGGGAGGATCATCTACACCTGGTGGAGTTTTATTACAATAACAGCTTTCAGGCGACTATTCAGATGGCTCCATTCGAAGCATTGTATGGTCGCAAGTGTCGCTCACCTGTTTGTTGGGACGATATTGGAGAACGAAGATTGTTGGGACCGAATCTTATAGTGCAAACCGTAGAGAAAGTCAATACGATCTGGAATCACATGAAGGCTGCACAGGATCGACAGAAGAGTTGGGCCGATACATCGAGAAGACCTCTAGAGTTCGCTGTTGGTGATATGGTATTTTTGAAGATATCACCGACTAGAGGAGTGATTCGTTTTGGGAGTCGAGGCAAGCTTAGTCTTCGATTCGTGGGGCCTTTCGAGATTATGGGGCGTGTTGGAGAAGTGGCTTATCTATTGGCGTTACCACAATCTTTGGTGAATGTTCATGATGTGTTTCATGTATCTCAACTCCGTAAGTATGTTCGAGATGAAACACACGTGCTAGATCATTCGGAGCTGACTGTAAGGGAGGATTTGACCTTTGAGGAGCGACCGATGTCGATTGTTGATCGAAGAGAAAAGGTCCTCAAGAACAAGGTTATCCCTCTCGTACTTATTTCTTGGAGGAATCACTGGCACGGAGAATCGACTTGGGAACGAGAAGATGAGATTCGACAGAAGTTTCCACACCTATTCTTGTAGTTTCATGTTGTTTATCTTTTCATGTTCCGGGAATTTCGAGGACGAAATTCTTTTTGTAGTTGGGTATAATGTAACACCCTAGTTCATTTATACCAGTTCTATTTCGAGTATTTCTTTATTTATGGTATTTTCCTCATTTATTGTGTTTTGGGTGCGAATAGTGTAATTGACATCTGTATTTGCATCCGACCCGACCCGCTTGCTGGAAACTCGTCTTGATTCCTGTTTATGATTTATCTCGGCTTATTGTATGGATCCGCGCACTTTCAATTTTTTTTATGTACTGCATACTGGCATTATATCTGGCATCTGCATTTTTTAATATAACATTTAAAGTCAAATAAAATATTTTAAAAAAATATCTAGCATGGCCTGCATCATACCCCTGACCCTGTGGTAGCATCCGTATATCGTGTTCTCGTCCCATTCAATGAAACGGAGCTGTTTGGATAGCTACGTGCACGCTACGTGTATCCGTTCTTGGGGGTATGCATTTTCGTTACCTGGATATTCTATTTTGGTTTTGGTTGACACGTATATTATTCGTATTTTAAAGCCATAATTTTAGACCCAACCCGGACATGTTTTGGACTATTTTTGTATCAGCCAAAATCTCAATTTTTTTTAATATTATATTATAGTATATTTAACTGTTAAATATTTATATATTTATGATTAAAATTTATATAACAGTATATATTTTCTAAATATATTTTTTATACCTAATCTAACAGTTTCGCTCTCTCTCTCTCCAATCTCACCTGCCCCTCTCTCTCCTCCACACACACACACACATATATAATATACATTTATTATTTTTTCTTTAACACACTAAAAACCAACGTATTTTTCTCTCTCTCTCCCTTTCTTTCTCTCTCCCTCTCTCTCTCACATCTCGCGATTACTGTTCCTCGTGGATCCCGTCACCTCCCTTTTCTTGCTACGCTAACCTCCCTTCTTCGTTTCTTCTTCTTTTAATTTTTCCTCGACCACCTTCCCGCGGCGAACCTATGCACTCATCGCCTTTGTCCTCATCGCCGTCCACCTCCACGTCGCCGCCAGCACCGCCTCCATCTCCTCCTCTTCTTCCTCCTCTCCCTTTCATCTCTGACAAGAAGATCCCCGACGACGAGACTCCAGCAACCCATATCCACGACCACGAAGCCCTCGCCTGCACCCTCACGTCGCCTGAGTCCCCTCGCCGACGTCTCCCCCGCCTCGTCACCACTTCCTCTTCCTCATCACCTCTCCCCTGACACCACCACCTCCTTTCCCGAGCTTTTCCCTGCACACCCGACCCCAAGAACCCGACCCCCGACATCAAGAACCCTAGAACCTTTGCCTTGCCGTGAAACCTCGCCAGAAAGCCCATCTTCGACGTCTCCCTCGCCCCGTCTCTGACCCCAGAGCACCCTGCACTCACAGCCTTCTTCTTCTTCTCATTCTCTTTCTTCTTCTTGGTTTCTTTTTCCGGTGATCACCGCCGGAGCCGTGCCGCTGCTGACGATCCGAGTGATCCAGTGGACGTTCCCAGCCTGCGTGGTTACTTTCTTGCCTTGTCTGGACCTGCCCCGTGTGCCGTGTGTGTGTTGCGACATTTACCCGACGTCTGACGCAGCGTGCGCACTCCGTCGTGAGATCCGATCAGACAAGTTTATCTTGCTACATGCTATAATACATATTTTGCATACATTTGAATAAAAATATCCCATGTTGATTGCATTGTACATCCATATTAAAGTTTTACTATTTTCGGATACCCGTATGCATCCATATCATTTATTATATATGTAACTGCATCTACAGATCACATTAATTCATATTACTGTTACATTAGTACTCCATGTTTGAAAATATGCATCCTACATAGTCATGGCGCTGTAGTTGTAACCCCTGATAGATAATTATGCATCCATGTTTTATTGTGTACCCAAACCATTAATTCTATATATCTAGTTGCATGCCATGCTGTATTAATTCATATTACTGTTACATTAGTACCCCATGCTTGATAATGTGCATCCTGCATAGTCATGATGTAACCCCTGATAGATATTTGTGCATCCATGCTTTCACTGTACATCCATACCTTTATCGTGATTCGATACATGCTACATTTTACTGTTAGGGCACCCACTTGATACATGTACACTACCTGACCTGACCTGATATACCACTACTTGACATGTTACCTGATCCTGTTACTAATGCCGACAATCCTGACATGTTGTCCCTACGGATGTTTCCTGTTGTCTACATAGACAAACCTGTACCTGCTTGATCCTGTGTTGGCATTAACTCCAGTTTATCAATACCCGGCTCGAACACATAACTTTGGGGGTAAGGGGAAATCAAGAATGTAACTGAACGTAACTCAAAGGGCTATTACATCATGTTACCGTGGTCTCGTGGGGAATGAACGGGACATAGACTGACAGTCTATCATATCTTGTTACCGTGGTCCAGTGGGGACTGAACGGGGCATAGACCGATGGGTAACGATGAGGATTACATTAATTAATTTCGAAGACTTTAGAATAGATAACCCAGTAGCACAGTTTAGATTACACACTGCACTTCACATACACCGATACACTTCATTGTTCTATATTCATGTTACTGTTATACACCTATTACTGTGTATACTCATGCCTGCATATCTCGTGTATCCTGTTCATTTATTATTGTTTGATATTATGACGCACTGACGTCTGCGTTTTGCATGGCCCAGATCCTTTACCTCTTTCGCAGGCTGATCAGGAGTATTTCTGCCGTTAGGCCGAGCTGTGAGGATCCTGTTAGTATTTTTAGTTTAGTTTTCTTTCAGCATTTTCATTTCCTGATGTGAGCCCGTATTTGGGTCGTACCTTCCAGATTATTATTGCTATTTGGATTTATTGCTTCCGCATATTATTTCTTGACTCGTTTATTCTGGCATATGGACATGTACTAGATAGTTTATTTTTATTATACTGTTCTTAATATCTATAGACAGTCGTAATGTGACTGTGAAGGGATATTTCCTAGCCACAGGTAGCATGGTTGGCTCTGTCAGGTGTCGATCTTAGCGCACTCTGGGAAGCGGGGCGTGACAATTAGCTTCGGGAATCTAGGTTGTGGATGAGTCAACCCGACTGGTATTCGAGTAAAATAAAAAAAATTAATACGGGACTCCTGAAGCTCCGTTAGATTCTCACAAGAAACTATCCCAAATAGCCCGAGTATAATATATATTATAACTGTATAGTATACTTAATTAACTTGATTGACTGGTTATAGTATGTTTTGATCGAAACCATAGATTGCAAAAGGTGTAGAATGAAATTAAGTGAGTCGAGTAATATGCGAGTCATGACAATTGCAATCTTAGTTTGAGTTAAGTTGGTTCGAGTAGATTGGGTTCGAGTTCATATTTGAGTTTAGATTCAAGTTGGATTAGAGTTCGAGTTTAGGTTTAGGTTCGAGTTTGGATTCGAGTTCATATCTTTTCATGTGAATTGATGTAAATTGTTAAAAAAAATATGTTCTGGAGAAATCGGCAACAGCTGCACATGAACGGCAGGAATTGTGTCTTTTTCCAAGACAATTGCCATTTGATAACTCTGTTAAATTATCTAACCTGAATAGGCAAGCACTCACTTTCTTCGGCTCCCCGAATCTCAAGAGAAATGATACCATTTAAATCTATATTAATTCTAGAGTCCTTAAAATATTGTTTGCATAGCTCAAGAGGGTTTTACGAAAAATAATTTAATATAGTTTAAAAATAAACCTAGAGGGTGATTTATAATATTTAGGGTTTTCATGAACATGTATTTTAATTGTTGTGGTGTTTTCGTGATAAAACCTAGCTTTTTGAAAATATATGGTACTTTTATGAAAAACTAGCTCTTTTGGAAACTTGTTGGTATTTTATTAAAAATTTTAATCTTTCATTTTAAAAGAAAATGCTTTCATAATATATTTTTATTGAAAATACAAAATCATAGTTTTATATAATTTTCCCAAAATTTAATATTTATTTAGAAAAATCGTATTTCTTAAAAACCGAATTTTTATTTCCTTTCAAGATCGAATACTCCGTGAGGAGTTCTGCATCTCGCTCTACTATCCCAAGGATGTGCAATAATCCACACCATTCATTAGCAGGTCCCATAAAGAGGGTTGTAGATGCGTAATTGCCAAGAATTACAAAATACCGATTAAAAGAAACACGTTTTGAATAGGGGTGGTATTTTAATATTAAACCAATTCTTTAACTTAGCCATATGTTTAGAATACCGTGCTATGCAACTATAGTGTGCGTGTGGGGTAGGTCGTTACCCCGTGAACTTTTCCTAAAGGTATTTTTAACAATTATTGAAATGAGGGTTATACTAAAATTCATGGTATTTTAATGAAAAAGTTCGTTATCTGAGTATTGAAAATGAAATTTTGGTTACGTCAAAAGACAATAGATATGAGTTTTATTTTAAAAAGATATTAGGGTGATTATGTGACATATAGACCTATCAAGCATGATAAAATATTTAAATAAGAAGGTTGTTACGTGTTAATTCCACTTTTGTCGATATTTTCTTAGAAGACGAATTGAGATGAGAGAAATAGAGAGAAGAGGGACTTACTAGTTCAAAGCGTTAACAAGGATGAGGGGAACCCTTCGGGTGTCGTGGTGTCGTCGAAAAGGCTTCGGTCGTCGAGTTTGGCTTGCTACTCCACTTGGGTGCTTAACTCCACATGATACTTAGAGAGTTTAAGAGAATTTTTTATAGAAATTTCAGAATGGGAGAGAGCTAGGGCATGGGTGGTATTTATAATGAAGAATTAGGGTTTGAGAATTAAAAATTTGGATTAAATGAATTAAAATGGTGTTAAATGGTGAATTGAAGAATCTCTGTTTCATTCCAGGAAAATCAAATAGTGCAGTGGAGTTAAAGGGAGTCGAAGGGACTAGTGTGCAAAGTACGGAGGCAATTGGGCACCTCAGATCCGTCGACAGCGAGAAAAAGAGCAAAACGGGCGGTCAGATTTAGTTGGATTGTCTCGAGATTCGTGCCACGTAGTGAAATCTGTGTGTACACCTCATTGCGCTTGTTTGATTTTTCTGAAACTTTTTGTTTCTCCATGTATTGCACATGCAACTCTCGGGCTTCTAAAAAATTAAAAAGAAAAATTTAAAAATAATTGGGTCTGATGAGAATCGAACACACAAGCTATGTCACAGCAGTGCAGAGGCTTTACCAGTGAGCTACAAATTGTTTCTTGTTTGATCAAATTTAACTTATAACTCTTACACAGGCTGTAATACCCTGTTCTGTATAATAACAAGAAATTTATGTACAGAAATTTCAGAGTCGTTACAATATACTTCTGATAGGATGTGATGTTCATATGCTATAATCAGACAAACTGTAGATGTCACATTAGTTTCTCCATATAGAATTTGGACGATTTATCAATAAGTCTTAAGACTAGATCTATAAAGATGGATTTAGATGGATTTTAGGATTTTCCCAATCCGGGTACTGTGACACCATTCTAAAGAGATTTAGAATGGAGGACTCCTGACGCTGTAGTGTACCCGCATGTGGTAGAGTCACCCTCTCTAAAGAGATATCTTTCAAATTGATGAGGATAGGGACTCGCATGTATGGCGGTAATGTCAATCATGCGATATTATGTACCAGACCAGATATTGTTTTTGTACTTACTATAGTAACCGGATATTAGTCCAATCCGAGAGAAACAAAGGGAAGCTATTAAGAACATATGAGGATGTTCTTGGTGTATGGTAATGGCAGCCTCCATCTAGAGACGGTTACTGATTCCTCATTCCAAGATGACATAGATGACAAAGTGTCTGCCACAAGTTATAAGTTTACCCTCTTCTAAGGAGAAGTATATTGGAAAGAGTACCAAGCGGGATACTGAGGTAGACATGGAACTAGATGCTGATAATGACTCAACAAATAATATAGCCTAAGAAACTGTTTGGATAAATACGTTCATTTATGAACATGGACCCATCAGCTTTCTAAAAAAAATTCTAAGGCAAGTATTACTTGATTCATGTGATAGTTGATCTTCATGAGATTGAGATACAGAGAGATAAAGTTAGAAACTTTGTAACGGATCCACTCACTAAGGTTGTTTCTCAAACACAGTTTGTGAAACAGTTAGTAGAAAAGTTGGGTATACGATAGAAAATGAGATGTGGATATGTGATACCGTAATAATTGGTTTTAAGTGCAAATAGGAGATTGTTGGCTATACGTGCTTTCAAGAATATTATTGTAACCGCGGGATGGCAATTACTGTAATTAAAGGAGGACCAATACGGTTAGAACAGTCTTGCCCAAGATGATAATATACTATCTGGTTTGTATTTATCTTTCATGTGTATACGTTTTACTCGTTATCACATGTCGCTAATACATGATGATAAAGCCCATAAGATTTTTGCTTGACTACCAGGATTATGATAGGGATCATACTAGTGGGGTCTGGATAGTCCATAAGCACATTCTTAAATGTCCCTAATCGTAGGAGTATCGAGATGAGTATCGGTATTCCAGAGTACACTAGTGTATACGTTGCTTTACCTCGAATGGGACGATGGTTGATCCCATACCCATTGGTGTTGGACACCGAAGATTGTATACAGGTTCTTATTAGGAATGAGTTACACTGGATGTACTCACCGAGAACTCTTAGATGGTATTATACCTATTGTCAGATAACAGTTCTCTGGTGACGATAGTATATGGTAGTCCCAGTTAGTGTATATGCCCTAGAGGCCATTACTGTATCATACTAGTTTGTATATTACTTGATGGAAGCTTGGGATATTCACAGTTGTATAGACAATCTTGCTCAAAATGGTAGTATGCTACTTGGTTTGTTTCTATTTTAATATGTGCATGTGTTTATTTTAGCATATCGCTTATACATATTAGTAGAGCCCTTAGGATATTTGCTTGATTACCAGCGTTGTGATGGCAGTCACACTAGTGGGGGTTGGGTAATCTACAAGCACATCCTTATACAGGTCCCTAGTCTTAGGATTATCGAGACAGGGCATCGATACTCCGGAGTAGACTAGCGTATGCGCTTCTCATCCCAGCAGGGGAGACGGTCTGTCCCACAGCCGTCAGTACGTCGTACTTGAGATAGTATGCGGGTGCTCGTTAGGTTACAAGTACACTGGACAGGACTCGTCGGGAACTGTTGGTTGGTACTATACCTATCGTCAGTTATCAGTTCCCAGGTGACATGAGTACAGCTTAGTCAGCTGACTTGACACTGTCACTTCGTCTCGAGTGTGTTCCCACTGTACTTTGATTACTACCCTACCACGGCTCAAAGGAGTCGTGCAAACAGGTAGTAGTTGGGTGCAGTCCCGAAGCACTTGGAGGCAGTGACGGTTAGACAGGATTCGTCTCTCCCGGTATTGGGAGTTGATATCGCGTTGTGTCAAGGAGAGCCATTACACATAGTCGTCCCTGGCCAGGGAAAGCGAGATATACTGGTAGGTTTCCAGTGTTATCTCAGGGTGTTCTGGGCTACACTCCGACACGACCTGTACCGCTATTAGGGGACTGACGTTTACCACCCACCTAGGCCCGCCATGCGATATTCTCAGACGAACAGACCGGACTGTACGGAGATTGTCACATTCAGGCTCAGTAGGAGTTCAGATGGGTTTCACCTCGTCAGTCTTCTTATCGGCATCTACCTGGGGGCCGTTACGCACAGCTAGTGCCGCTTGCGGTCTGTGGTTAAACCTACTGCCAGCATAGTGTCGATTCTTTAGAGTCCCACACAGAGAGCTATTCGCCTTTAGGCAAAAGAGTAGAGGTCGCATGGTTTTGCGACAGGGTTCGGTCACATCCGCGCACTTGTGCACATTTGATGTCCGGGCAGTTATTACTAGCGGGCTTTGGTTTAAGCCGGATCCTAGTATACATTTTGGGATTGGTTTTATCTCGTTTGTATTCGTGTTCCTCGGAACGCGGATGCGGGTGTGTATGCACAGTTGACAGAGGCAGAGGCAGAGGATTCTCATTAGGGTTGTTGACTGTTGACTTTTTCTAAACCCTAATGAGAATAAGAAATATGATTAATAATAATATTAATTAAGCATCATTGTGCCATGGTTGGGTTGAAAGGTTGACTTTGTTGACTTGTTGACTTTGTTGACCGGTTGACTAGGTTGGACTTGTTGACCATCATCATGACAATGGCTATCATTTCATGGCTAAGACTTTTTGCTTGCTTGTTATTCTTTACAAAATGAGTGCATGAAATGATAAAGCCATTGACATGAACCATCACAAGAGGCTTAATTATTGTTATTGTTATGATTATTTTGGATTATGAAGAGGATGGTGAAAAAAAGTCTTGCTCATTCTATCATTTTGCTTTCTCTCTCATGAAAGCTCTCCTCTTTCTCTTGCTCTCCCTCTTCCTCTAGCTCAAAGGCAAAAATCTCTCATGTGTTGAGAACCATTTGCCTTAGAGATAAAACCCAAAACACTTCTCTACTCATCCTAGTATACAAGGTCTAGCAAGCCATGTATTCTAGTTTCCTCTAGATTGAGGTTGGAGCCAAAGGTAGAAGCTTTCGGGTGGATCCATCTTCGGCACAAAGAGACGACGAGGTGAGGCCGATCCGACCACCACAAGGAGTTGAAGAGAAGGAGTTCAAGATTAGGTATAACCCCTAACATAGTAGCTAAACTCTTAGCTAGGTTGTTAGATAGTTTGTTTAGCAAAGATCCGGTTTTTGAGTCCATGTTACCTCCACCGAAAAAAAATCGTTTTTCACCATTTCCGCAACCCCAAAGAACCGGGGAAGGGTAACGTGGATTTACAATGGTATCAGAGCCTAGCTAAACACTATCTAACATGTTAGCAAAGTAACTAGAAGTTCGATCGGAGAAAAAATCACAAAACATGCCCGAAATATCAACTTTCTGCCGATTTTTATTTCTGTTCAAAAAATAATAAATCATGTACTAAAAATCGGCTCAGGGTTTTTAAAGAAGACTCAAGAAAAATGGTCCACTAACTCGGTCAAAGCGCCGCGGAACCGCGGCCGGAGTGTGCTCCCGCCGCGGATCCGCGGCCGAGTTGACTCGGTCGTGGGAAATTTTACCTGCAGTGTATTCAGTGGGGTGTTTTGGGATTTTTACAATATGTTTTTTCTGCCCAGATTTTCCAGAAAGCAAAATTTGTTTTTGTGGTGGTTAAAAATCCGTATTTTGATCGAACTTCTAAAGACTTTAGCTAAAGGGTTATATCTGTGATGTGATATATGTATTGAACGTCTGCTAATCGCTATACGTCGATTAGTGGGGGGTATACATATCTGTGATCTGTAATGTTGATGGTATGTGTATATGAATTCATTGGATTGTCGCGGATGAATAGCCGGGGTTGTGAGATGAGAGTTTTCTTTATCTTTCAATTCATGTAATTTGTAATTGATGTAATATTATTTATATGGCCGCACATCCGGGATGAGGTTGTAGCCGCCATTGTATAATTTCTTTTACTGTTTTTGCTCCTAGGATAGACCCAAGGTGGGGTGCACAAACTACCGGGTACCTCGAAGTGCCGAGTGGCTTACTCACGTTGTTGAGGGAGGTTGCTTCACTTCGGGTATTTGGCGGGTAGTTTGCCGCACCCGTAGGGGTCTAGGGTGAGGTATTGGCTATTCATCGCGACCGTGTAATCCGTTTTTCGTTACAGGCTCGTACGAAATGCGGATTCCTAGTATATCTAATGTGTTCATCTGTGATCTGCAATGGCTATCATTGCATCTGACGAATGTATATATCTATATATGATATCTATTTAGGCGTTGCTTATGTTTTGCATCCGCGCTAGTCCAGCCCCCGCTCTGTCGTTAGTTAAGTAACCTAATGGGTAATGACGGGGCCCCGTGGCGAATGCGGATGGCATAAGCGTACATCATATTTTCGTTGTTTTCTGCAATGGTAGGTTTAAATGATGGGACGCATTAAAATTAATGCAAGAAAATAAACCAAAGTTAAAGTCGTTGGAACAATTTCAAAACCACTCGGTTTCTTTTCAAAAACAACTTTTAAACGCGGAGCATAAGCCACTCCTTTTAAAAGCTATCAAGGTTCCATCGATTATATCAAGTTCACTACGTTCACGGTTTCGCCAAAACCATTCGTAGCCCTCCGTCATTTCAGTTAAATATTTAGTAGTATTCAAGCTATGTATTTTGACCTTCGCCAAGGCATAGTGATCGGTAGCTGCTGAATATTTATCTGTAGCATAGATAGATGCGTTGGTTTGGGACAGTCGTACTACTATTTTGGCTTTCGTCAAGGGTATGTACGGGTGGGTTCAAATTAACCTGGATAATGACGGGTAGAACTTGACATGTGACTTATGATATGTTGGCCTTCGTCAAGTTCATAAGAGCATGGGGCAAAAAATCCACATCGGGAGTTTCTAAAGAAACTGAAACTTGCTAGCGCTGCATACCATTTGGAGTGTGATGATTCTGGTAGGATTCCTTCAGTTTTATCACATGATGATATTTGGATCCCGATCCTACTGTGAGTATATGCTACTTCTCGGGAACTTTCTCACTTAACGATCAATGCTATAAACCAAGTAGGAGTCTAGAAAGGTGTTAGCGGGGCTACGCCCCCAGGGAAAAGAGGTTATTTAATTAAGGAACTTCGCGAAAGCGTTGAAAAACCTCCCTCGAAGTACCGACACTGGCCTGGCTGAACGGTTAAGCAAGTATTGTACGGTGAGATTGATCCCGACTAATTCTTCCTTTTTGGTTTGAGGAGGGATTCGAGAAACAGTGGGAGCCATCCTGTTTAGATAAATTAAAAACCAATCTAAACTTGCAAGAGCATCATGCTGAGTGTTTTCTTCTCTCTCTCTTAATTGCAGCGACCCAGTGACCACACATAGGTTACATCTAGATAATAAAATGACTGAATCTGACTGTTATGATTAGCAAAGGTCTGTCCAGATGTCCATTGCCCATGACAAGCTGGGACACCCTTTAACTAATCAAACCCCTGCCGTCTCAGGACCAGTTTCCCCTGTCACGGATATTGATATCCGTAAGACATCGGAAAAAGACTGTGCGAAAGCCAAGTGCCTCGTGTTGGCCTCAGTTGATGGTGCATACCAGAGGCAGCACGAGAAGATGGACTTAGTTTCTATCTTCCTCCATAACAAAGATTTATATGGAGAGCAATCTCGTATCGCAAGATATGAGACCTCGAACGAATTGCTTCAAGCGAGGTTGGCTATCGGGTCATCTGTAGGGGGCAACGTCCTTACAGAGACCAGCTATTTTGAGCTCACGGACCTGAATACCATGTTGAAGAACGGGTCAGATGCTGACTTGATTCTACAATCTCTACCTTCTACCCTGAAGGAAACCAGGGAAGAAGAAGGAAAGAGAAGGGCAAAAATTTTGGGACTGGATGTAGTAAAAGAGGGACGTTCCTATTGTTACGGGAATGAACATTGGCAGAAGGATTGCAGGGCTAGCAAAGCCAGTAGCCAGGATTCGAAACATGTTGTGGCTTCGGCTTCGGGTGTGTTTGGAATAGAGAACTGTATGTCAGTTAACCCTACTTCCTGGGTATTGAATACCGGATCAGGATCTCACATCTGTAATTCGTTACAGGCTCTGAGAAACCGTAGGGTTATCAGGAAAGGTGATATGACTCTCAGGGTTGCTAACGGAATGAGCATGGACGCTGAATCCGTAGGGGAATATCATCTTGGACTGGCAACTGGGCAGATATTGATTCTGCGTAACTGTTTGTATGTACCAGGTGCGACTTGTAATATCATATCTGTATCCTTACTTTCTAAGGAAGGATATGATTTTACTTTTGTAAGCGATGTGGTCCACATCCACCTAAATCAAGTTTTGATTGGGTCAGGTACATTAGAAAACGGGATATACGTATTAAATTAAGCTCAGATTTTCAGTGTCCAGAACACACTTAAAAGAAAGTCTCCGGAAACAAATCAGGTTTTCTTATGGCATTGTAGACTAGGTCACATTAATGAGACACGGTTAACAAAGTTACATAAAGAGGGATACTTGAATCCGTTCGAGTATCAGTCTTATACCACTTGTGAATCTTGTCTCATGGGAAAGATGACAAAGACTCCGTTCACTGGACACGGAGTAAGAGCGAGCGAGCTCTTGGGACTCATACACAGTGACGTGTATGGTCCAATGTCTACACATGCGCGAAGTGGTTATTCATACTTCATTACTTTCACAGAATATTTCTCTAGGTATGGACATGTCTTCTTGATGAAGCACAAATCCGAGGCCTTTGAGAAATTTCGGGAATACAAGAATGAAGTTGAAAAATAAACAGGCAAAAGTATCAAGACACTGAGATCTGATCGAGGTGGAGAATACTTGAGTGCCAAATTTCTGGACTACTTAAAAGAGAATGGAATTCTCTCGCAGCTTACTCCTCCATACACACCACAACACAACGGTGTATCAGAAAGGCGGAATCGAACCCTATTGGATATGGTTCGTTCCATGATGAGTAAGGCTGAGTTACCGCGATCTTTCTGGGGTTATGCACTAGAATCAGCTGCATATCTTTTGAACAAGGTTCCCTCCAAGACTGTGCCTACCACGCCATATCAGATGTGGTGTGGGAAGAAACCCCATCTTCAATATCTGAAGATATGGGGATGTCCAGCTTTTGTTAAAAAGCAGCATGCGGACAAACTCGAGGCACGCTCAGTACTGTGTAAGTTTGTAGGATACCCAAAGAACTCCAGGGGGTATCTTTTCTATTACGCAGAGGAACAAAAGGTTTTTGTTTCTCGTCATGCCCACTTTCTGGAGCATCAGTTTTTAGAAAAAGGAATAAGTGGGAGCGCAATAGAACTGGAAGAAATTCCAGAACCACAAGCTATTACTGAAACCTTGGTAGAACCAGAAGGTTCAAGAGAACCGGACATTCCTGCGCCGCTCCGCAGGAGTAGTAGGCAGTCTCATCTGCCCGAGAGATACTACGGTTTTCTCATAGACGGGGATAGAGAGGATTGCACCGTTGATTATGATGAGCCTACTAGCTTCCAGCAAGCCATTCAGAGCGGAGACTCAGTAAAATGGCTGGATGCAATGCGGACCGAGATGGAGTCCATGTACACCAACAAAGTTTGGACTTTGGACTTTGCTCCAGAAGAGGTAAAACCCGTAGGCTGCAAATGGATCTTCAGAAAGAAGATTGGTGTAGATGGGCAGGTTGAAACCTATAAAGCTAGACTTGTTGCAAAGGGTTTTCGTCAAAGACCTGGTTTGGACTATGACGAGACCTTTTCTTCAGTGGCTATGCTCAAATCCATTCGGATCCTTCTTGCCATTGCTGCCTTCCACGATTATGAGATCTGGCAGATGGACGTAAAGACGGCTTTCCTAAATGGAAATTTAGAAGAGTGCGTCTATATGGATCAGCCGGAGGGATTCAATCAGAGTGGGAGCAGCGGTAAAGTGTGCAAGTTGCTCAAGTCCATCTATGGACTGAAGCAGGCATCGTGGAGTTGGAACATCTGCTTTGATGATACTGTCAAAGAATTCGACTTTATCAAAAACCCAGATGAACCATGCATTTACAGTAAGATTGTAGGGAGAACTGTGGTATTCCTCGTCTTGTACGTGGATGACATTCTCCTAATAGGAAATGATATTCCTATGCTACAGTCAGTCAATGGATTCTTGTCACAGAGGTTCTCCATGAAGGACCTGGACGATGCCAACTACATTCTGGGGATCCAAATCTATCGTGATAGATCTAAGAGGATGTTGGGACTTTCACAGTCCAGGTACATAGACACCATACTGAAACGATTCAGTATGGAAGATTCCAAGCGCGGTAATCTGCCGGCTTGTCACGGAATCACCATCTCCAAAGAGATGTCTCCCAAGACTGATTTGGAAAGTGCTCGCATGTCATCAATACCCTACGCATCTACGGTAGGCTCTATAATGTATGCGATGTTGTATACCTGACCAGATGTAGCATACGCATTGAGCGTTGTAAGCCGGTATCAGTCGGACCCAGGGGAGAAACACTGGATAGCAGTAAAGAACATTCTCAAGTACCTGAAAAGGACTAAGGAGATGTTCTTGGTGTATGGCGGAAAAGACCTCCAGATCGAGGCCTTTGCTGACTCCAGCTTCCAGAGTGACAAGGATGACTCCAAGTCCATGTCGGGTTATGTCTTTACCCTCAATGGAGGGGCGGTTTGCTGGAAGAGTTCCAAGCAGGAGACCGTTGCTGACTCAACTATGGAAGCGGAGTACATAGCTGCTTGCGATGCCGCAAAGGAAGCTGTCTGGATGAAGAAGTTTCTCACGGAGCTTCAGGTGGTTCCTACCATTGTTGATCCAATACCGCTGTATTGTGACAACAACGGAGCTTTAGCTTTAGCGAAGGAACCCAGGTCCCATCAGAAGTCCAGGCACATTTTGAGGCGGTACCACCTGATCAGGGAGATCGTAGATCGCGGGGAGATCGAGGTGAAGAGAGTAAATTCAGAAGATAACACTGCAGATACACTAACGAAGGCCTTACCCCAGACTCAGTTCGAGCGGCTGATCGAGATGATAGGTCTTCGATACGCCAGTACATGGCCTTAGTGCAAGTGGGAGATTGTTAGTGTATATGCCCTAGAGGCCATTACTGTATCATACTAGTTTGTATATTACTTGATGGAAGCTTGGGATATTCACAGTTGTATAGACAATCTTGCTCAAAATGGTAGTATGCTACTTGGTTTGTTTCTACTTTAATATGTGCATGTGTTTATTTTAGCATATCGCTTATACATATTAGTAGAGCCCTTAGGATCTTTGCTTGATTACCAGCGTTGTGATGGCAGTCACACTAGTGGGGGCTGGGTAATCTACAAGCACATCCTTATACAGGTCCCTAGTCGTAGGATTATCGAGACAGGGCATCGATACTTCGGAGTAGACTAGCATATGCGCTTCTCATCCCAGCAGGGGAGACGGTCTGTCCCATAGCCGTCAATACGTCGTACTTGAGATAGTATGCGGGTGCTCATTAGGTTACGAGTACACTGGACAGGACTCGTCGGGAACTGTTGGTTGGTACTATACCTATCGTCAGTTATCAGTTCCCAAGTGACAAGAGTACAGCTTAGTCCACTGACTTGACACTGTCACTTCGCCTCGAGTGTGTTCCCACTGTACTTTGATTACTACCCTACCACGGCTCAAAGGAGTCGTGCAAACAGGTAGTAGTTGGGTGCAGTCCCGAAGCACTTGGAAGCAGTGGCGGTTAGACAGGATTCGTCTCTCCCGGTATTGGGAGTTAATATCACGCAGTGTCAAGGAGAGCCATTACAAATAGTCGTCCCTGGCCAGGGCAAGCGAGATATACTGGTAGGTTTTCAATGTTATCTCAGGGTGTTCTGGGCTACACTCCGACACGACCTGTACCGCTATTAGGGGACTGACGTTTACCACCCCCCTAGGCCCGCCATGCGATATTCTCAGACGAACAGACCGGACTATACGGAGATTGTCACATTCAGGCTCAGTAGGAGTTCAGATGGGTTTCACCTCGTCAGTCTTCTTATCGGCATTTACCTGGGGGCCGTTACACACAGCTAGTGCCGCTTGCGGTCTGTGGTTAAATCCACTGCCAGCGTAGTGTCGAGTTATTAGAGTCCCACACAGAGAGCTATTCGCCTTTAGGCAAAAGAGTAGAGGTCGCATGGTTTTGCAACAGGGTTCGGTCACATCCGCGCACTTGTGCACGTTTGGTGTCCGGGCAGTTATTACTAGCGGGCTTTGGTTTAAGCCAGATCCTAGTATACGTTTTGGGATTGGTTTTATCTCGTTTGTATTCGTGTTCCTCGGAACGCGGATGCGGGTGTGTATGCACAGTTGACAGAGGCAGAGGCAGAGGATTCTCATTAGGGTTGCTTGTTATTCTTTACAAAATGAGTGCATGAAATGATAAAGCCATTGACATGAACCATCACAAGAAGCTTAATTATTGTTATTGTTATGCTTATTTTGGATTATGAAGAGGATGGTGAAAAAAAGTCTTGCTCATTCTATCATTTTGCTTTCTCTCTCATGAAAGCTCTCCTCTTCCTCTTGCTCTCCCTCTTCCTCTAGCTCAAAGGCAAAAATCTCTCATATGTTGAGAACCATTTGCCTTAGAGATAAAATCCAAAACACTTCTCTACTCATCCTAGTGTACAAGGTCTAGCAAGCCAAGTATTCTAGTTTCCTCTAGATTGAGGTTGGAGCCAAAGGTAGAAGCTTTCGGGTGGATCCATCTTCGGCACAAGGAGACGACGAGGTGAGGCCAATCCGACCACCACAAGGAGTTGAAGAGAAGGAGTTCAAGATTAGGTATAACCCCCAACATAGTAGCTAAACTCTTAGCTAGGTTGTTAGATAGTTTGTTTAGCAAAGATCCGGTTTTTAAGTCCATGTTACCTCCACCGAAAAAAATCGTTTTTCACCATTTCCGCAACCCCAAAGAACCGGGGAAGGGTAACGTGGACTTACAGTCCCTTGACCTGAGATCGTCATAGTGTCTTGTGTGTGTTCCCACTATACTTTTATTACTACCCTACCATGGTTTACTGAGTCGTGCAAACAGGTTTTAGTTGGGGATAGTCCCGAAGCACATGGAGACAGTGAGCGGTCGAGGGGATTCTTCTCTTCTGGTATAGGGACACGATATCACGCAGTGCGGACATGACTATAACCATAAGTCTATGGCCACTGCAAATGAGATAATCTGATAAGTGTTATCAGTTGTATCTTTGCCGGTTATGAGTTCGATGTCTGCATGACTTATTGGGTTATTAGGCGTTTAACAGTCTCACCCTCCAGACCCAGTATGTGATACTCTTTAACGAAGAGACCAGAATGTATGGTATTCGCCGCTTATTGACTTTGTTGGGTCTGGATAAGTTTGCTCGTCGACCTGTCTTTATCTTGATCATACCTGGATAGCTGTTACATGCAGCTAGTACCATTGATGAGATTGTGAGTTAACCCGTGAGGGAATTGAATCTGAAAGTGTTTCAGATACAATCGGATATGATCATGTTTAACTTACTGCCAGCGTATTGATGGGTCTTTAGAATCCCGCAACGAAGTGCATGCCCAGACGAAATGATGATATAGCGTGCGTATTAGATATGTGCGGGAGTTCGATTAAATGTGTGATTTAATCGAATGTCCAAACATACTGGCTGGTTTTAATCCAGAATATTAAGTCAAGTATTGAATTAATAACCATGTATGAGATATGGTTTCTAGTATGGTGTATATGATACACGCTCTCTATCATTAGTATATTATACTAATGTATTGATATGTATATGATACATATATTCTTTCTCTTTACAATTATATTATTATGTATTTGATACATAATACGTGCATGTATTTGATACATATTCATTCTCTCATTTATTATATATTATGTATATGGATACGTTATATATATATATATATATATATATATATATATATATATATATATATTAGGATACATATACCATTCTCTCTATACACACACACACACTTGTATTTGTATATTTTGTGTCATTAGATGAAAAATGAGTGCCACCAGAAGAGGTGGGGCTCTCCTCACTCTTGGCATGACACATATTAGGAGAGAGAGGGAGAATGAGAAGGTGAGACATAATTCTCAAACATATAATTGTAAAGGGAAAATGAAAAGAGGGATTATTTTTCTTCATTCTCTTCTTCTACTTCTTCCTCCATTTCTTTTCTTGATTTTGTTAGTGATATGTATGCCCTAGAGGCCATTACTGTACATACGATATATATTGTAGTGGATGCTGGGACATATATATATATATATATATGGAGGACTTTCTTACTCGACATGATAGTATGCTATCTGGTTGCTCTTTATCTTAACATGTACTCTGATTGTCTCTATGTTACATGTTGATAAAGCCCTTAGGATGAGTACTTAACTACCAGGACTATGATGCAGATCATACTAGTAGGGACAGTGTAGTTGCTAAGTACATCCTTCAAATGTTCCTAGTCGTGGGTGTATCGAGACAGGGCATCGATATACCAGTGTAGACTAGCGTATAGCTTCTCTGCCCATGTAGATGGGCGATGGATGGTCCCATATCCATTGGTGTTTGACATCATAGATAGTATACGGGTGCTCAGTGGAGACTGGGTACACTGGACGGACTTGCCGAGAACTC
The DNA here is from genome assembly GCA_030015575.1 of Agapanthus africanus. Taxonomy (NCBI): domain Eukaryota; kingdom Viridiplantae; phylum Streptophyta; class Magnoliopsida; order Asparagales; family Amaryllidaceae; genus Agapanthus; species Agapanthus africanus. The sequence continues at coordinate 719,610,066 of CM057337.1, forward strand.
CCAGATGGTATTATACCTCACGTCAGATGGCAGTTCTCAGGTGACACTGGTACAGGTTAGTCTGTAGACCCGAGATCGTCATAGAGTCTTGTGTGATTCCCACTGTGCTTTGATTTCCACCATAGGATGTTCAAGAGAACGTGCAAAACGGTGGCTTTTGGGTACAGTCCCGAGTCACATGGAGGCAATGAGCGATAGGAGGGATTTCGTCTCTCCCGGTATTGGGAGTTGATGCGCGCTCGATTGGCTATAACAGGAAGTCCCTGGCCAGAGATGCTTTAGAGATATACTGGTAAGTGTTATCAGTTGTTTCTCGACCCGTTATGAGCCTCATATCGACACGACTTATCGAGTTACTGGGGTTTGACGTTTACCACCCATAGACGAGATATGCGACATATCAGACGAAGAGACCGGACTGTACGGTAGTGTTACTGATTGGATTCGCAGGAGAGTGAGCAGGCTTGCTTGTTGATCTTCTGATCGCTCAATACCCGGGTGGCCGTTTAGCAGACCGCTTGCGGCTTGTGGGTGTTTGATATGATCATCACCTACTGCCGGCGTATTGACGAGTCTTTAGAGTCCTACATAGGGGTTTCCTGGCTCAAGCGAAACGGAGTAGAAGCACATATGTGATATGTGCGGGACCGAGATTAATACGATATGAGATACCGTATTCTATTCTCGCGATTTGTGACATTAGTCGGTTATATGAGATATAGCCGGGTTATCGGATCAAGTGTTGGTTCGATAAGTTGTTACACATGATATTAGTTAGTTATATGTGATATAGCTGGATTATTAAATCAAGAGTTGATTTAATAATTTAATGTATAATTATATATTAGATATATTACATTACATTAACTAGTATTAGCTCACTTATGATTGTTTTCTCACTTGGTTTGTGCACATTCTATATATGTGATATATGCAAGTGTTGTTAGTTATATGTATGCCCTAGAGGCCATTACTATACATAGGATGTATATTGTAGTGGATGCTGGGATATATATAGGGAGGACTTTCTTGCTCGACATGATAGTATGCTATCTGGTTGATCTTTACCTTAACGTGTACACTGATTGTCTCTCTGTTACATGTTGGTAAAGCCCTTAGGATCTGTACTTGACTACCTGGACTATGATGCGGATCATACTAGTGGGGACATGGTAGTCCATAAGTACATCCTTGAAAGTCCCTAGTCGTGGGTGTATCGAGACGGGGCATCGATATACCAGAGTAGACTAGCGTGTACCTTCTCGATCCATATAGATGGGCGATGGATGATCCCATATCCATCGGTGTTTGACATCAGAGATGATATACGGGTGCTCAGTAGAGACTGGGTACACTGGACGGACTCGCCGAGAACTCCCAGATGGTATTATACCTCACGTCAGATGGCAGTTCTCTGGTGACACTGGTACAGAGTAGTCTGCTGACCCGAGATCGTCATAGAGTCTTGTGTGGTTCCCACTGTGCTTTGATTTCCATCTTACCACGTCCAAGAGGGCGTGCAAAACAGTGGTTTTTGGGTACAGTCCCGAGTCACATGGAGGCAATGAGCGATAGGAGGGGATTCGTCTCTCCCGGTATAGGGGGTTGATGTTGCGCTGTGTTCGATTGGCTATAACAGGAAATCCCTGGCCAGGGTTGCTGAGATTTACTGGTAAGTGTTACCAGTAAGTGTTACCAGTAGTTTCTCGAATAGTTATAGACCTCATATCGACACGACTTATCGAGCTATTGGGGTCTGACGTTTACCACCCCTAGGCGAGATATGCGACATATCAGACGATCAGACCGGACTATACGGTAGTGTTACTGGTTGGATTCACTGGAGTGTGAGCGGGCTTGCTCGTCGATCTTCAGATCGCTCAATACCCCGGTGGCCGTTACGTTTAGCAGACCGCTTGCGGCTTGTGGGTGTTTGATATGATCATCATCTGCTGCCGGCGTATTGACGAGTCTTTAGAGTCCTACACAGAGGTTTCCTGGCTCAAGCGAAACGAAATAGGAGCGCGTATGAGATATGTGCAGGACCGAGAATAATACGAGTATGTGATACTGTATTCGATTCTCGCGATGTGACATTGATCGGTTATATGCGATATAGCCGGGTTATCGGATCAAGTGTTGATTCGATAAGATATTACTAATGATACCAGTCGGTTATGTGCGTCATGACCGGATCGTTAAATCAAGTGTTGATTTAATGATTTAATGCATAATTATATATTTGATATATTACTTTGCATTAACTAGTATCGGTTCACTTTAAATGGATTTTCTCGCTCGGTTATGCTCATTGCATATGCGATATGATTTTGTGCACTTGTTTGTATCATATTTGATGATACATGCAAATTAGGGTTTGTGTAAAGAATTAAACCTTGGTTAAAGAAATGGTTAGGGTTTTTATTTGATTATTCATTTATTCATTTGTTTTTATTTTTGGAAAATAAATTGCATAAAATAGAATGGTGGCTTTCTTTTGTTTTCTTTCATGAAGCTTCATGAACTTTTGACTTAGTCACCATTTTGTCTCATGCTTAACCCTAACCAATTCAATTAACTCAAGTTAATTCTCTACACCTAACCATGGTGAGAATTATGATAAGAATGGATTTTTATTTATTCTTTAATTCTTATCATAATAATGATCATCTTCTTGCTTTCTTCTTCTTCTTCATTTTCAAGAAGAAAAGCTTGACTACATCAATGGTGGATTGATGAAATGAGTGAGAAATCCAATTCTAAAGTCTACCCACTTCCTATTTCTTCATCCTCTACCTCTTGCCAAGTAGTAGAGTGTGTTTCCTTCACAAGTTTTTATGGCTTGGTGAAGGTGGAGCTTGATTTAGCGATGCCTCGACGTAGATCATCTTCGGCATGGACATCGACGATCTAGCTCGCCTATTCTCCGATGAAGCCGACGCTAGAGCCCGGATTCCTTTTGGACAGCAAAGGACTTCGTTGCGGAGCTATGGAGGTGGAGCACCGGATCTACAAAGGTTGTATTTCCGATAACCCATTAGTTAAGTTGTTAACTAGATTGTTTTTCGCCTAGATTTCTAGCAAACGATCCGTAGTCGGGTTTCTCGGCACCTAGAATTTTTGAAATTGGCATGGTTGATGCCTTGTGAGACCTCATTAGGATGCCTAGGAACCCTACAGTGGTATCAGAGCCTAGCTAGAGCCCTAGGCGAAGTCTAGACGGAATTTGAAGTCCGAACGACCCGAAAACCCAAACCATAACTTGCTCTCTGTCCTTTTTCTAAAATCGTGGATTTTTCGAAATTAAAAATATGCAGAAAATCAAGCAGGGTTTTCTAGGAATTACTGTAAATTTCGTGGACCTAATTCAACTATTCCACCGCGTTTCCGCGGCATGAGCAAGGCTCATGCGGCGGATCCGCGGCCGTACGGCCACAATATTTAAATTAGTTTGCACAGTAACTCCTATTTAACAGTGCTGGTTCTCCTGGGTATTTTTAATATTTTTTCCAGAGTTTGCATTTTCTGGGTTGATTTGGGAATTCGGTGTTTCGATCGGAATATCAAATTTTGTCTATGTGGCTTTCCGGATAAATTTTAGAATATGTTAAAAAGTTCGACCGGATATAAATACCCAATTTTTTCCCTGTCGGGAAATTTCCAAGTGTTGGATTTTTCCGTAGTTTAACGACGTTCTAAGTAGTGCAAGTAACGCGATGGTCCCTCTAGAAGACAACAAACCTTAACTCGATTATGTGACCGTCTTGAACTGCCCTTTGAACCTTCGGGTTTGGGGGCAGTACGGCGTGCCACATGTGAGGCGTTGGCTTGACCCTTCTACGGCTGGACCGTTGGTACTGAGGCACGAACTGAATGTTGTTAGACTTATTTCATGTGTTGATCTGTATTGGGAAAACTTGGGTGTTCGATTGTTCGATCGGAAAGTTTGACATTTTCTATTTATCCGGAATGGGATACAATAATTGGAATTCACAAATAGTTATGTGATAACTGAATGAATGTTATAAACACAGCAGTTTAGTCTCACTTGATCGGTTGCCACGGAATTTTGATGTGATCAAAAGTCCGTCGCAATCACGTAGCGTACGCGGATACTCGCCGGGTAAACTTAATAGACAGCCTCACTCCATAGCCCCGACCAAGTGACTATAGGAGAACCCCGTCGCCGAAAGCATCCGTCCGGGTGCTCGCGGTAGCGGTGTTCCGCCTTGGTGCACTTCGTCGACGGTATCGGGGGTGCGGCCGCCTACTGAAGTTTGCGACGAGTATTCGATCAGGATGTCGGGAATCTTGTTGAATTGCCCGACTTGATATTGAAAAGAGTTTTCAATAATGAGACTAAAATGCGGGGTTTATAATTGTTAGGCATGCGATGTCTAAGTAATTCATTTGATTAGGCATGCGATGTCTATACAGGTTGCGGATTCCAACTGTTGTAGTTTTACACTTTCTTTTCTGTGACCGTAAGTGTAATATGTGATATCTCCGGTTTCGTTTCTATATGTCAACGACAATTGGGATGCGCATATTTACTTACGTTGATGACATGTGATGTTATGTGTTGCTGGATATGTTATATTGGATCGTCGTGTTTGAATAGCCGGGGGTTTTTATGTGAGATGAGTGTTTTTCATTTTCATTCATGTAAAAACTTGTATGTAATATTCTTTTATTGGGGCACTTCCAGGTTGCGGAAGATGTCACCGTTGATGTATATTATTTACTTTTCTGCACTAGGATAGACCCAAGGAGGGGAGCACAAGTAACCGGGTTCTAGGGTCCAGTGGGAGACCATCTCGAGGAGTCGAGTCCGGGTCTCCTAACCCTAGAATTGGTAGGGTTGCTTGCCGCTCTCGTAGGGGTCTAGGGCTGTGGGATAGGCTATTCATCACGACCGTGGAATCCGTGTTTTATACTGGCTCGTATTGAAAACACGGACGTCCTAGTATATCCAATATTTCATATGTTTCTTCTGCTGTGCGATATCTGTGATGTGATCATGTGATGTTCTGTGATAGATACTTTATATAGTATATATGATATATTATATAGACGTTACTTATGTTTTACACCCGCGCTAGCCCTGCCCCGCTCTGCCGTTAGTTACCTAACCTAACGGTGCACGAGGGGACATCGAGGCGAATGCGGATGGCATAAGTGTACGTCGTATTTATCTGTGATGTTTAGGTAATTTAAATGATGGGACTTCATTAATGAGATTAATGAAATAAAAGAAACCTAAGATGTTGTAGAATCGAATTTCAAAATAAAACAGGTAGCTACAGTTCTTGCTTTGCACAGCGGTATATGTGATATATCCTGCACCTCATTCGACGAGGAAAGGACCGAGATCCCTTCACCGGGAGTGACTCCTTTAGCAATAACTGGCAGATGCTACACACTCGGTTTGTCTTTTGATTGCTTTTAAGAGTTTTTGCTTTGCACAGTGATATATGTGATATATCCCGCACCTCATTCGACGAGGAAAGGACCGACGATCCCTTCACCGGGAGTGACTCCTTTAGCAAAACTAGAAAAGCCTCAAAATCACTCCATTTTAAAATCATTTGATTCTACAACGATATCAAGTTCATTACGCAATAGGTTTTCAGAAAAACCTGTCGTAGCCCTCCGTCATTTCAGATATGTACTGGTTAGTATTCGTGCTGCGTTTGTTGACCTCTGTCAAGGCGTAGTGTGCGGTAGCTGATTAGTGCTTATCTGCATAAGCATATGATGTGATTGATTTAGGGTAGTCGTGCGACCTTGTTGACCTCTGTCAAGGGTCGTGCGGGTGGGTTTACTTCAATCAGGAAATGACGGGTTGAACTTGACTAGCAGCCTATGGTTTGTTGACCTCTGTCAAGGTCATAGGACGCTAGGGGCAAAATATTATCGGGAATTTCAAGTGTTGAGATTTGCAATGAGATTGCATACCTTCTATGAGATAGTTGGATCCCGATACCCGCTGCGAGTAAGTGTTACTCCTGGGAGAGTTTTATACATTACAATTAGCCGATCAAGTAGGTGTCTAGAAAGGTGTTAACGAGGTTACGCCTCTGGGAAAACGAGGTTTACATTAATTAGGTTCGTGCGAAAGCACGGGGGACCTCCCTCAAAGTACCGACACTGGCCTGGCTGAAAAATTGGCGAATTTGTAGTGTGTAATTAATCCCGGCTAGTCTTTCCTTTTAGGGTTTGAAGGAAGATTTGATAAAAAGCAGTGGGAGCCATCCTGATTAGATAAAATAATAACCAATCTATTCTTGCAAGAGCGCACGCTGAGTGTTTTCTTCTCTCTCTCTCCTGGTAGCGACCATATCACGCCTTAATCAAGATAATAATACGGATTATTGACCGAACCCGTTTGTTATACTGAGCTGGGGAACGTTGGTCCCGCTCCAACTTATAATTGTTATAAGACAGAGCAGGAAATTGGGGATTACCAGAATTCCCGTGCCGCCCAAACGAAGAGAGTGCATGCTGATGCATCATCTTCGGGTGTGTTCATCACAAGAATTGTTTCTCAGTATTCTTTACGTCCTGGGTATGTGATACCAGATCAGGATCCCAAATATGTAATCTGTTACATAGGGCTACAGAAAGGTAGAAAACTGAGAATGGGTGATAAGTTTCATGAGGCAGAAAACGGGGCAAGTGTTGCAGCCAAGTCTGTTGGTCACTGTCACACTGTATTATGAATACATTGATTCTGAACAAATGTTATTAGATACCGAACCTGATATACAAAATCATATCTATCTCTTTATCAGTAAAGAAATGATAAAATTTTGTATAGTTGGATAATGTTTTGAACATTTCCTATATCAAAAGTTGGTCGGTTCAGGCACGTTATCTAAAAGCATTGACATTCTAAATCAAACTACAGTTCTTTAGTATACAGAACACACACAAGAGGAAGAGTTCAGAAATGAACGAATCCTTCTTGAGGTATTGTAGACTAGGTCATATCAATGTGACACGACTGGCTGAGTTACATTTAGATGCATATTTAAATCAGTTTGAATTTACATCTTGTGAAACTCGCCAGTCATGTCACAAAGATAAGATGACCATAGCTCCGTTTACTGGAAACAGAGAAAGAGTTAGTAAACTCTTGGGATGATACATGTCGATGTATAAAGGTCCCCTGTCTACATATGCCAAGACCGGTTCTTTGTACTTCATTACATTCTCTGATAATCTCTCAAGATTCAGACATATGTTCCTGTTGAAACACAAGTCCGAACCTTTTGAGATATTCACAGAATATGATTTAGAAGTAGAGAACCAAAATACGGGTATAAGTATTATGTCCTATGATGAGATCAGGGAGGAGAATACTTGTGCATGGAATTCCTGGACTATTCTAAAGGAGAATGAGATTCTCTCTCAGCATTACTCCTCTGTATACACCATAGCACGATGGTATATCGGGGCGGAGCAGATACACCCTATTTGATATGGTGTGCTCTATGATGAGTACTACTGAGTTACCTATTTCTTTTTGGGAGTTATGCACTTGAGAAGATGCATACCTATTGAATAGGGTTCAAATCAAATCAGTTGCCTACCGCTTCATATGTGATATGGAAAGGGAAGAGCCCATATCTTAAGTTGGTTAAGATTTGGGGTTGTCCGGGCTATGTCTAAAAGCAAAATCCGGACAAGCTCGAGGCAAGGACTGTTATGTAGAACTGGAAATGTTCCAGCTATACAAACTGCAGCTGATGATTTGAAAGAACCAAAGGATTCAATAGTTACCAATGAACCTCAGCCTCTCCGCCGATCTAGTAGGGTTCCTCACCCACCTGAGAGATACTTCGTTTTCTCTATGACAGTGGGAGCGAGGATTACATCATGAGATGATGACCCAACTAGTTTCGAGTTGGCCATCAGGAGTGAGACTCTGTGAGAATGGCTGGATGTTTATCGATCTGAGATGGAATCCTTATACACCAACAAAGTATGGACTTTAGTTGCTATATCTGAAGGGTTAAATCCCCATCAGGAGCAAGTATATCTTGAGAAGATTACTTGGTGTACATGGAAAAGTTGAGACTTTCAAAGCTAGAATTGTTAAAGGTTTTTGTCATCGACCAGGCGTGGATAATGATGAAACCTTTTCCAGTAGCTATGCTTAAGTCCATCCAGATCCTACTTGCCACGGCTACATACCATAACTACGATATCTGGCGGTTGGGTGCCATGACTGCTTTTCTAAATGATGTTTTAGAAGAGAACGTCTATAAGTACACAGCCAGAGGGCTTCGTAGACAGTGGGAGCAGCGGAAACGTGTGCAAGATGTTTTATATGATAAAGCAGGCATCGCGGAGTTGGAACGTCTATTTTGATGTAATAGTCAAACAGTTTGACATCATCAAAATGGTAGATGAACCTTGTATATACAAAAAGGTAGTAGGGAGTATGGTAATGATCCTCATAGAGTACGTGGATGACATACTCTAGATAGGGAAGGAGTTTCCTATGCTACGCTCGATCAATCTCCGCTTATCACCATGATTCTCCATATAAGATCAAAGTGATACCTCCTAAATCATGGGTTTTGGATCTATGAGATAGATCTAAATAGATGTTAGGATACTCACTAGTTGCAGTGAGATGGTATCAATCGATCCTGGGGAGAATCACTGGAAGTGTTCCAGGGTGATAAAGACGACTGAATGTCAGTCACAGGCATTGTCTTTACCCTCAGTAAAGGGACGGTATGTTGGAAGAGTTCCAAGCTAGATACCGTGGCATACTAGACGATAAAGGCTGGATACATCGCTACTTAAGATGCTACAAAAAAGGCTGTTTGGGTGTATATTGGTTCATGAGATGAACTATGTTCCTCCCATTGTGTGACAATGGAGTCGTGGCTTATGCCAAGGAACGCAGGTCCCATCAGTGATCCAGACATATTCTGAGGCAGCATCACCTGATCATGGAGATAGTTGATCTCCAGGGGATCGAGATAAGGAGAGTAGACTCAGAGGACAACACAGCGGATCCACTCACAAAGGCCTGTTCCCAGAGAGAGACTTTTATGGGATGGTTGAGTATGAGATACTGCAACCACTGCTATCAGATGGCCTTAGTGCAAGTGGGAGATTGTTAGTTATATGTATGCCATAGAGGCCATTACTATACATAGGATGTATATTGTAGTGGATGCTGGGATATATATAGGGAGGACTTTCTTGCTCGACATGATAGTATGCTATCTGGTTGATCTTTACCTTAACGTGTACACTGATTGTCTCTCTGTTACATGTTGGTAAAGCCCTTAGGATCTGTACTTGACTACATGGACTATGATGCGGATCATACTAGTGGGGACATGGTAGTCCATAAGTACATCCTTGAAAGTCCCTAGTCGTGAGTGTATCGAGACGGGGCATCGATATACCAGAGTAGACTAGCATGTACCTTCTCGACCCATACAGATGGGCGATGGATGATCCCATATCCATCGGTGTTTGACATCAGAGATGATATACGGGTGCTCAGTAGAGACTGGGTACACTGGACGGACTCGCCGAGAACTCCCAGATGGTATTATACCTCACGTCAGATGGCAGTTCTCTGGTGACACTGGTACAGAGTAGTCTGCTGACCCGAGATCGTCATAGAGTCTTGTGTGGTTCCCACTATGCTTTGATTTCCATCTTACCACGTCCAAGAGGGCGTGCAAAACGGTGGTTTTTGGGTACAGTCCCGAGTCACATGGAGGCAATGAGCGATAGGAGGGGATTCGTCTCTCCCGGTATAGGGGGTTGATGTTGCGCTGTGTTCGATTGGCTATAACAGGAAATCCCTGGCCAGGGTTGCTGAGATTTACTGGTAAGTGTTAGCAGTAGTTTCTCGAATAGTTATAGACCTCATATCTACACGACTTATCGAGCTATTGGGGTCTGACGTTTACCACCCCTAGGCGAGATATGCGACATATCAGACGATCAGACCGGACTATACGGTAGTGTTACTGGTTGGATTCACTGGAGTGTGAGCGGGCTTGCTCGTCGATCTTCAGATCGCTCAATACCCGGGTGGCCGTTACGTTTAGCAGACCGCTTGCGGCTTGTGGGTGTTTGATATGATCATCATCTGCTGCCGGCGTATTGACGAGTCTTTAGAGTCCTACACAGAGGTTTCCTGGTTCAAGCGAAACGAAATAGGAGCGCGTATGAGATATGTGCGGGACCGAGAATAATACGAGTATGTGATACTGTATTCGATTCTCGCGATGTGACATTGATCGGTTATATGCGATATAGCCAGGTTATCGGATCAAGTGTTGATTCGATAAGATGTTACTAATGATACCAGTCGGTTATGTGCGTCATGACCGGATCGTTAAATCAAGTGTTGATTTAATGATTTAATGCATAATTATATATTTGATATATTACTTTGCATTAACTAGTATCGGTTCACTTTAAATGGATTTTCTCGCTCGGTTGTGCGCATTGCATATGCGATATGATTTTGTGCACTTGTTTGTATCATATTTGATGATACATGCAAATTAGGGTTTGTGTAAAGAATTAAACCTTGGTTAAAGAAATGGTTAGGGTTTTTATTTGATTATTCATTTATTCATTTGTTTTTATTTTTGGAAAATAAATTGCATAAAATAGAATGGTGGCTTTCTTTTGTTTTCTTTCATGAAGCTTCATGAACTTTTGACTTAGTCACCATTTTGTCTCATGCTTAACCCTGACCAATTCAATTAACTCAAGTTAATTCTCTACACCTAACCATGGTGAGAATTATGATAAGAATGGATTTTTATTTATTCTTTAATTCTTATCATAATAATGATCATCTTCTTGCTTTCTTCTTCTTCTTCATTTTCAAGAAGAAAAGCTTGACTACATCAATGGTGGATTGATGAAATGAGTGAGAAATCCAATTCTAAAGTCTACCCACTTCCTATTTCTTCATCCTCTACCTCTTGCCAAGTAGTAGAGTGTGTTTCCTTCACAAGTTTTCATGGCTTGGTGAAGGTGGAGCTTGATTTAGCGATGCCTCGACGTAGATCATCTTCGGCATGGACATCGACGACCTAGCTCGCCTATTCTCCGATGAAGCCGACGCTAGAGCCCGGATTCCTTTTGGACAGCAAAGGACTTCGTTGCGGAGCTATGGAGGTGGAGCACCGAATCTACAAAGGTTGTATTTCCGATAACCCATTAGTTAAGTTGTTAACTAGATTGTTTTTCGCCTAGATTTCTAGCAAACGATCCGTAGTCGGGTTTCTCGGCACCTAGAATTTTTGAAATTGGCATGGTTGATGCCTTGTGAGACCTCATTAGGATGCCTAGGAACCCTACAAGTGTACATTATTTTGTGTCATGTTTGATGATACATGCAAGATGGGTGTTTGAGACATAAAACATTCTAGGGTTAAGTTAGGGTTTTTATTTATTTCTTAAGTTATAACCAAAAGAGAGAAGACTTGGTCAATGTTGTCAAGCTTGGATGAACCTTGTAGAAACATTGACAAAGTCCACTCTTTTGTCTAACTTAGGATATTTTGTTAACCCAACCCTTAACCATAGCCCTTGGTTAATTCTCTATATGAGTTAGGCATGAGGGCTTAACTCACCCATGGTTGCAATAATTCTTATGGATCATTCATTCATATGAGTTCATTCTTCTTCTTCTTCCTATCAAAGCTTTCTAGCTTCAATGGAGGCATGAGGAAAAATGTGAGAAAATGATTTCTAATGTGAGAAAAATTCCTACTTAATCATCCTCTACTACTTGCCATTTAGTATAGGGTGTTTGCTTCACTAATTCCAAGATTAGTGAAGAGATACCTTGGGTTAGTGTCTCCTCGACGTAGATCATCTTCGGCCTTGAAGTCTTCGAAGCAAGCATGTTCGTTTATTCAAGGGAGCATTTCTAGAGTCCGGAGTTCACGATCGCAGCGAAGGGGACTACTACACGGAGCTATTGAAGTGAAGGACCGGTCTACAAAGGTTGTATTCCTTGCTCACTAGACTTGCAAAGTGTTTGCATTGATATTTCCGTCGATTTCTAGTTAACGATTCTAAGTAAGGGTTAGCTAAAACGGCAAATTTTTGAATTTGGCATGGACGATGCCTCCCGAAAGCTCGCTGTCGTCTTAGGTAACCCTGCAGTGGTATCAGAGCCATGCTAGAAATTTATACGGATTTTCTTAGAATTACCAAACCGAAAAACTCCGAAACTTGAAACAGAAGATTGAAGTTTCTAGCGTTTTTAAAAGTTGTTCAAAAATTTTTTTAAACAAGTACGGAGTGATGTATGAGATATATCATGAACACTATGAAAATTTCAGGGGGTTTCAAGAAAATTGGGCCGACCACAACCATGATGATCTCGTCCAAAACCGAGCACATTGCCTTGAAATTTTTCCAGTGTTCCAGTGACTTGGTTTTTATTTTTCAGGTGTTGTTTGTTTTTGCTAATTTTGCATGTGATGTAATCTTACACTATAAACAATTCGGAGTGTTTCGTATTCGTATTTTTAACATTGTTTCGGGTTATTCGCATGTTGTCTAGACGAAGTTAAAAATTTCGATCGAATGTCAAAAACTCATTTTTCCAAGTTCATCGTATTCGGAAAAACATGCAAGTGATTCTGTGGACCCTCTAGAAGAACGAAATCTTAACTCAATTATGTGACCGTCAGAACCACCACTAAACCCTAAGGTTTGTGGTAGTTCGGCGTTGTCACATGTGAGGCGTTGGTTTGACCCTTCTACGGCTGGTTCATAGGTACTGTGGAATCTTCTGGGTATTATTAAAACTGTGCTCGAGTGTTGAGAAGTCAGGAAATTATGGGACTTTGATGAATCGATCGAAAAGTTTAACGTCGTCCGGGTATAATGTGGTGGGATAAAATATTTGGAATCCACATATATAGTTATGAGATAACTAATTTGAATGTTATAAATCTAGCAATTTAGTCTCTTTTGATCGGTTGCCACAGGATTTTGATGCGATCAAAAGTCCGTCGCAATCACGTAGCGTACGCGGATACTCGCCGGGTAAACTTAATAGATAGCCACACCCCATAGCCCCGACCAAGTGACTGTAGGAGAACCCCGTCGCCAAAAGCATACGTTCGGGTGCTCACGGCAACGGTGTTCCGCCTTAGTGCACTTCGTCGACGGCATCGGGGGGTGCGGCCATCTACTAAAGTTTCCGACAAGCATTCGATCAGGATGTCGGGAATCTTGTTGAATTGCCCGACTACATATTGAAAAGAGTTTTTGAGATCGAGACTAAAATGTGGGGTTTATAATTGTTAGGCATGCGATGTCTAAGGAATTCATTTGGTTAGGCATGTGATGTCTAAGGTGGTTGCGGATTCCAACTGTTGTAATTTTTCACTTTCTTTTCTGCGACCGTAAGTGTAATATGTGGTGTATCGCCGGTTTCGTTGCTATATGCCAACGACAATTGGGATACGCATATTTACTTACGTTGATGACATGTGATGTTATGTGTTGCTGGGATATGTTATATTAGATCGTCGTGTTTTGAATAGCCGGGGTTTTTATGTGAGATAAGAGTTTTTCATTTTCATTCATGTAAAATTCATTGTATGTAATATTCTTTTATTGGGGCACTTCCGGGTTAAGGATGATGTCACCATTGTATATTATTTACTTTTCCGCATTAGGATAGACCCAAGGCGGGGAGCACAAGTAACCGGGTTCTAGGGTCCAGTGGGAGACCATCTCGAGGAGTCGAGACCGGGTCTTCTAACTTTAGAATTGGCAGGGTTGCTTGCCGCTCTCGTAGGGGTCTAGGGGTATGGGATTGGCTATTCATCACGACCGTGGAATCCGTGTTTTATACAGGCTTAATTTAAAACACGGAAATCTTAGTATATCCAATATTTCATATGTTTTGTTCTGCTGCGATATTCTGTGATGTGATCATTGATTATATTCTGAGACGAATGCCTATATATATATATATGAGATATAATTAATATTGCTGCTTTCGTTTCATATCTGATACTTGGGAAGCATAATAAATGGGACTTCATTAATGAGATTAATGAAATAAAAGAAACCTAAAGATGTTGTAGAAACTTGTCTCGAAAACTGTTAGCTCTAGTTCTTGCTTTGCATAGCGGTATTCCTTGCAGAATATCCAGCACCTTATTTGATAAGGAAATAGCCGAGATCCCTTCACCGGGAGTGACCTCTTTAGCGAAACTAGCAGATGCTACAAACTCGGTTTGTCTTTTGATTACTTTTATAGTTTTTTCTTTACGTAGTGGTATTTGTGAAATATTATGCACCTTATACGATAAGGAAAGAACCGAGATCCCTTCACCGGGAGTGACCTCTTTAGCAAAACTAGTAAAATCCTCAAAAACACTCTATTTCAAAATCACTCGATTCTACAACGATATCAAGTTCATTACGCAAAAGGTTTTCTTAAAAACCTGTTGTAGCCCTCCGTCATTTCAGATAAGTAATACCTAGTATTCGTGTTGCGGTAGTTTGGTATTTGTCAAGCCGTAATGTACGGTAGCTAACTACTGCTTATCTGCTAGCATACGATGCGATTGGATTAGGGTATTCGTATGGCGTTGTTTGGCTTTCGTAAAGGGTCGTGCGGGTGGGTTTAATTCAATCAGGAAATGTACGGGTTGAACTTGACTAGCGGACTATGGGTTGTTTGGCATTCGTCAAGGTCATAGCACGTTAGGGGTAAAATATTATCGGGAATTTCAAGTGTTGAAATTTGAAATGAGATTGCATACTTTCTATGAGATAGTTGGATCCCGATACCCACTGCGAGTAAGAGTTACTCCTGCGAGAGTTTTACACATTACAATTAGCCGATCAAGTAGGTATCTATAAAGATGTTAACGGGGTTACGCCCCTGGTAAAACGAGGTTTATTTTAATTAGGTCCATGCGAAAGCACGGGGAACCTCCCTCAAAGTATCGACACTGGCCTGGCCGAAAGATTGGCGAACTTATAGGATGTAATTAATCCCGGCTAGTCTTTCCTTTTAGGGTTTGAAGGAAAATTAGACTAAAACAGTGGGAGCCATCCTGATTAGATATATTAATAACCAATCTAATCTTGCAAGAGCATACACTGAGTGTTTTCTTCTCTCTCTCTCTCTCTAGGTAGCGACCATGTCACGCCTTAATCAAGATAATAATATGGATGTATTGACCGAACCCGCTTGTTATACTGAGCTGGGGAACGTTGGTCCCGCTCCAACTTATAATTGTTATAAGACCGAGCAGGAAATAGGGGATTACCAGGATTCCCGTGCCGCCCAAACGAAAAAAGTGTATGTTGATGCATCTTCTTCGGGTATGTTCATTACAGAGAACTGTTTCTCAGTATTCTCTACGTCCTGGGTATGAGATACCGGATCAGGATCCCACATATGTAATCTGTTACATAGGCTACAGAAAGGTAAAGAACTGAGAATGGGTGATAAGTTTCAAGAGTTGGAAATGGTGCAAGTGTTGCAGCCAAGTTTGTTGGCAGTTATCACCCTGTATTACCATAATACATTGATTCTGAACTAATGTTATTAGATACCGAACCTGATATACAACATCATATCAGTCTCTTTATTAAGTAAAGAAGGATATAATTTTGTATTGTTGGATAATATTTTGAACATTTCATATATCAAGAGTTGATCGGTTCAGACACGTTATCTAAAAGTATATACATTCTAAATCAAACCACAGTTCTTTACGTACAATACATACACAAGAGGAAGAGTTCAGAAATGAACGAATCCTTCTTGAGGCATTATAGACTAGGTCATATCAATACGACCTGACTAGCTAAGTTACATTAAGATGCATATTTAAATCAATTTGAACTTACATCTTGTGAAACTTGTCAGTCATGTCATATAGATAAGATGACCATATCTCTGTTTATTGGAAACAGAGAAAGAGTTAGTGAACTCTTGGGATTAATACATGATTATGTATGTAGGTCCCCTGTCTACACATGCCAGGGACGGTTCTTTGTACTTCATTACATTCACTAATGATCTCTCAAGATTCAGGCATATGTTCCTGTTGAAACACAAGTCTGAAGCTTTTGAGAAATTCAAAGAATATAAGTCAGAAGTAGAGAACCACAACGGGTATAAGCATTATGTCCTTTGATGTGATCAGGGAGGAGAACACTTGAGCACGGAATTCTTGGACTATTCTAAAGGAGAATGAGATTCTCTCTCAGCATTACTCCTCCGTATACACCATAGCACGTTGGTATATCGGGGCGGAGCAATCGCACCCTATGTGATAAGGTGTGCTCTATGATGAGTAATACTGAGTTGCCTATTTTCTTTTGGGGGTTATGCACTTGAGAAGCTGCATAACTATTGAATAGGGTTCCAATCAAATCAGGTGCCTACCACTCTATATGTGATATGGTATGGGAAGAGCCCATCTCTTAAGGATGTCAATATTTGGGGTTGTCCGGCCTATGTCTAAAAGCAAAATCCGGACAAGCTCGAGGCAAGGTCGGTTCTGTGGAAGTTTGTTGGATATCCCAAGCATTCGCAAGGGAATATCTTCTACCACACCGAGGAACAAAATGTGTTTTATTTCTCGGCATGCCACCTTTTTATAAAAGGATTTTCTTTTGAAGAAATTAGTGGTCATGAGGTAGAACTGGAAGCAGTTCCAGCTATACAAACTGCAGCTGATGATTTGGTAGAACCAGAGGATTCAATAGTTCCCGATGAACCTCAGCCTCTCCGCCGATCTGGTAGGGTTCTTCATCCACCTAAGAGATACTTCGGTTTTCTCTATGACAGTAGGAGTGAGGATTGCATCATGAGATGATGACCCAACTAGATTCGGGCAGGCCATCATGAGTGGGGACTCTGTAAGAATGGCTGGATGCTAAGCGATCTGAGATGGAATCCATATACACCAAAAAAGTATGGACTTTAGTTGCTTTAATCTGAAGGGTTAAATCCCCATCAGGAGTAAGTATATCTTGAGAAGATTACTTGGTGTAGATGGAAAAGTTGAGACTTTCAAAGCTAGGTTTGTTGTAAAAGGTTTTCGTCATCGACCAGGTATGGATAACGATGAAACCTCTTCTAGTCCCTATATTTAAGTCCATCCAGATCCTACTTGCCATTGCTATATACCATGACTACGATATCTGGCAGTTGGGTGTCATGACTGCTTTTCTAAATGGTGATTTAGAAGAGAGTGTCTATAAGTACACAGCCAGAGGGCTTCGTAGACAGTGGGAGCAGCGGAAAAGTGTGCAAGTTGCTTTATGAGTTAAAGCAGGCATCGCGGAGTTGAAACATCTGTTTTGATGTGCTAGTCAAAACGTTTGATTTCATCAAAATGGTAGATGAACCTTATATATATAAAAGGGTAGTTGGGAGTATGGTGGAGATCCTCGTATTGTACGTGGATGACATACTCTTGATAGGGAAGGAGTTTCCTATTCTACGCTCGGTCAATCTCCTCTTATCACAAGGATTCTCCATATAGGATCAAGGTGATACCTCTTAAATCCTGGGTTTTGGATCTGTCACGCCCCGCTTTCCAAAATACGGAATACGAGGGGTTGACAAGGCCAGCCATGCTCCTACGGTCAAGAAAACGTCCTGCCGTAGTCACACTTCGGCTTCTAGCTTTACATGGTAATCAGTAAATAATGCGCAGGAAATGAGAAATACAGTAACTGGAACGAAACAGTATAAAGAACTGACCTGATGGGAAACAAAAGGTATAACTCTGAGTAGCAATTCGAGGTGTCTGTGATATACGTCTAGTCCTGGTCCAGGCTAAATCTTCTCCTCACACTGAGCATGCATACTCAGGTCGTCAGAGCGACACAATAGCAATATAATATATATAAAATCATGTGACAATTCTAACAGTGATAATAGATATATATAACAGTAGATCAATGGCAGTATGGGTATGAACATGCAGTAATCAATGCAGCGGAACAGTAAAAGCAGTAGAATGATATGCCACGTATGTCAACACAGTAAGTAAGGTATATCAATGCCAGTATCCCTATCAGTCTCTATGTCTCACTGTACAGGTCACTAAGCCTATCGTCAGTTCAAGTGTGAGAGCCAACCACTCGCGAGTGTCCTCCACCCAAGGGTAAGGGACCACGGGCCCAACATGTATATCACGGTAATAATCATGTACCCTGTAAATCTCCATATATCTCCCTAAATATATAAGCCGGTATGGGACTCCCGAGATTCTGTTGAACTCACACTCAAACTATCCCACACCCCGTGGTCTACATCAAACGCTAACCATAACCCTAAATACCAATCGGTCTCTGACAAGTCTGCGCGAGAACTGGAGGCAGGACCTCCATCAAGCACGTCCCGACTAATACCTAAGATAAATGGCAGTGTCTGGTGCCTTATCTGTGACACCCGTGCAAGAGCTTCCATAAGTGTCTCATACCACTTATAGTCACACGTACACGCGTCCCACAGACGTCGACAATGCAATATAATAATAAGGTTCACTGATTGTGTACAAGTACGTATCAGTTTCACTTATTCACTGATACACGAACACTAACGTACTTGCCACAATCATCACTAATACCTAACACTGGGTAATGCACGTTATCACTAGGTTATCAATGCAGTGACATGTGTATGATATGATGCGTAAACAGTATGTAAAGCATGATCGAGATGTCATGAATCAGTAATCTACTACTTGCACAATTTATCATAAATCCTACTGGTACAATTTAGCGAAATAATTAAAGGGGAATAAATAGTAGGTTCAGTTGTCTATCAAGCGAATTTGGTTTCACGGCAATCGGGTTTCAGGATCATTAGTTATAGCCATTTCATTTTAAGCGTTCACGGCTGGAAATCCGGTTTCAGAATCCGAAATCCGTTTCGCAACGCATTTTAATCCCAGTTGGGATCAGATTTTAGCGATGCTACAGTTGGATGAAATCTAGTGTTTTCAGTAAGTTTTTCAACGCAACAGACGTATCTTCAATCGTGTCTGTACGTCAGGAGATATACATTATTCAATACTAGTATGTCAGTTCTGATTCTGTTGGGACTGTTATGCGTCCCGATCTTTTAAATTACAGATTAAATAGCAAATGATGACGAAACAGGATGAAACCACTTGTATTATCTATCTAACCGATTCATATTTAATAAACAGTTGAGTTCCATAACCTACGAGTTAAAGAAACAGAGTGGTACCCATTACGGGACAGTAAACAACAATTGGAGTCGCTCTGGACTGCAGTCCAGAGTCGCTCTCCGATCCAAATATCATCACAGTTTAAGTACAGGAATATCCAGAAACTAGTATAGGGTTAAATTTCGTCGATTTGGCTTCGAATTGAGCCCTCGAACGCATCATTCCAGTATGTATATAATTTATGGAGATTTTAACGGTTTGCAGGTACAAGGAAATTCCAGTTTTACGAGTAAACTAGGGGGTAGTCGTTTTAGTCGTTAACGGTCATATTTTCCAGCGAAACTTGTACAAGATATCCATCACTACAAGGGCCAATACAAACCATCCAGTTCCGTCAAAATAGACAAGTATTTTCATTGGGAACACACCTCGAACAGGTATGGCACATAATAGATCTAAAATTGTAACCTTATGATATAAGTAATCTAAGATTGTAACTTAAGTATATAGCATGTAAGCAAGTAAAATACTTGCCTGGACACGTTTCGGGGATGTACGGTGATGGTAACGTCACGAACGCGCGACACACGCGCGGCACGGCAGCTTGACTTGGCTCAAACCCGAGTCTCGGCAGCGGGGTCTAGACGACAAGGGTCGAGGTCGATGGTGTGTCGAGGACGATGGTGAGGGATTGCAGAGGGAGAGATATTGAGAGAGAGGAAGAGTTAGAGAGAGAAAAAGTTAGAGAGCGAAAGAGTTAGAGAGAGAGAGAAAAGATTGCAGAAAGAGTGAGAGAGAGCAGGGGAAAGAAAGAGTGAGGGTTGTAGAGATAGAGAGTGTGAGAGGGATACAGAGAGGGAGAGAGAGTTGTAGAGAAAGAGAGAGTGATAGAGAGAGAGAGCACAGGGAGAGAGAGATGAGAGATCAGGGGAGATAGAGAGAGCTTGGGAGAGGAGCAGGGAGAGAGAGATCTGTGAGAGAGAAAGAGTGAGAAGCGATGGCGACGACGACGACGACGATGATGATGATGATGATGTGGAGGCGGATGACGGGAGTCGGCTGAGGCGGTTCAGGCTCGCCGGCGTCGGGGTATGAGTGGCTGATCTCGGTTGTGCAGGGGAAGCGAGGGGTGCGGTCGGGGATTCTGGGTTGAGGAGCGCCGGCAGTAGAGGTCTTGGCCTTGGTGATAGGGTTTTGGCGAGGAGGAAGGGGATGAGGATGACGACAATGATAGTGGCGTTGAGAGTAAGGAGGTGGTGGTCGGAGTTGAGGGAGGAGCGGGAAAATGGAGGAGAGAGAGAACGTGAGGGGGAGTGAGATAGAGGAGATGAGGCGAGAATGAGATAGGGGGTCGCGCGTCGTGGGGAATAACGCGCACGAGCGACGAGGGCGCGAGCGTGGGCGGAGGCGACGGGAGTGGGTCGAGCGCGCGGGGAAAGGAAATAGCCGTTGGAGAGGGAGATGAACAGGAGCGGGTCGGGTTGGGGTGAGCTGCGCGGCTTGGTGGGCTTGGCCGGTGGTTTTAAAGGAAAAATAAATGGAAAAATTTAAAGGGAGTGGGCTAGGGAGGCTGCTGGGCCGGCACGAGAAAATTCAAAGAATTAATAATAGAAAGGGATGGAAGATGGGCCAAAGGGAAAAAGCAAGGAAAATTTGAGGGGAAAAGAGAGAATGGGCTGAGTATGAAAGCTGGGGCTTTTAGTTTAATTTGGCTTTTAGGGTTTGGGAATTTTGTTGGGCTTAGAAATAAATTCCTTTTATAAAAAGGCTGAGGGAAAATAGGTTTGGGTTATAATAAAAGAAGTATGGTGTTTAGAAGAAATAAGATTATAAATAAAATTATGAATAAGAATAAATAGAATTCTAGAGTAACAAAATACAGATTTTGGTAGATAAGGGGCTGGGTATTACATCATACCACCCTTATAAAAATTTCGTTCTCGAAATTTAAAATAAACGATAAGTAATACAAACATACGCGAAAACTATTATTTTGCAAACTAACACATAAAGATTTACCTGAAATAGGCGGATGAAGAAATTTGAAGGTTTAAATATGTAGGAACAACATACCAAAAATATAGGTTTAAATAAGTATAAGATAGGAACAACTACAAAGGCAGCCTATATACATACGAGAATATAGGTAACAATAACGAACAATAATAATCAAGGCGTGTTCGATAAAAGTCGAAACCCAAATATGTGCACATCTAAGTATATCAAAAATAGTAAGCAGAAATAATAAGTATAAGGCTCAACCATTTATAATAGTAAGCATAGACATAATACTCGAAATAAGGTAACGATAATAAAGTAGTGAAAGATTTGTCGGTAGGTTAAAACATTTTAGGATATTGTATCGATCAAATAGTTTTAAAATTACTTAGAAAACTCATATAGTGAAAATAGGAAATATAGGACAAAATATGCGCGGTGTAAGGTTGCGCTACTGAAAATGAGAATAATAATAGTGTACTTAAAATACATAAAACTAAGTAGTCGATAACACGCACCCTTCGATGAATATAAAATAATAAAAACCAAATTTTCGAATAATAATGTCCCTAAATATATATATATTTAAGGTAATAGGAAAAACATAAAGAGGTATAGGGCTAGCTAGGGTAATGATTACAAGGAAGTGTGGCTCAGTCAGAAGGTCGGAGTGTGGCGGCTTTAGGCTGAATGTTAAAGAGATTGGGATCGGGTCAGCATATGGAGTAAGGATGAGCAGCAAGGACTTACAAGGGAAAAATATGGGGAGGATAACGGTCAGTACTTCAAGCGAATCAAGATTTCGAAGGGTTAGCGAACCCGGGGATTTCAATATGAACTTCTCCTCCCAGAAGGATCTCAAACGAGGCACAGACGAAGGATGAATGGTGGCTCATTCCAAGGATCAGGGTGCGGTACTTTCTAATCGAAACGAGGGTGAAAACAATACAATGAGTAGGGGTGGACAGTCAGGGATCTCAGGGGGAAAAATAAATGGATATGAGCAATAATCAAGCATCAAGCGAACCAATAATCAAAGGGTTTACGAACTCAGAAGATTTATTTCATTCAAGAAAATTTGAAACAAGGCACCCTCGAAAAGTAACAGACGGCCCTAAACTATACACAGATTTATGTGACCAGAGAAAACATCTAAAAATTCCGTCAGTCGCGATTGTGGAGATTCAGTAAGTTGCGGTAGGCTCGCGCGCTCAGGTAGGGGCGTTCATTTCCATAGCGCCTCGCAGGTATCGCCATTGGGAGTTCTTCCACCGCAGGGTCTTGATCTTCTGGTCCTTCTTCCTCGGATGGAGCTTCTTCATCGAGGTCCGATTCCATGTGATTCTCTTCTCCTGGATTCTCTTCCATAGGATTTCCCTCCACTGGATTTTCTTCTATCGGGTCTTCCTCGGGGTCTTTCTCTATCGGGTTCTCTTCAGGGTCTCCTTCCTCTTCGTCGGAATCGCCTATCATGTCAAACTCTGGGGCGACTGCTCCTTCGTCTTCGGAATCTTTGTTCCCGAAAATGGCCTGGGGATCGTTGATCTCATCATCAGAACTCATCGGTGTGCGGTCTAAGGAAACGCATGACTGTGCATCCTCGTCTAGATGCGGCGCTGCTCCGGGGTGGGCCATGGCCTGAAAAGAAGAGTCATGATTAGACAGTGGAATAGCTCAAGAGAATATCTAAGTATACGAAGTATAGAAAGATATGCGGTGGCAGGAACTGAAAGATCAGGATTAAAATACTGTGATAATGAATAGTATAAATAAGGAGAAAGCAAGAGAATGATACATATATTACGATTCAAAGTTTTATTGCATTCAACTAAAAATTCAACGGATACAAGATTTCAAATGGAAAGAAATATTCATAAGAGGATGACAACATTATTACTGAAAGTAAAAAACATGAAAATTCTTCTTTGACTACTAGAACATTGCACTCTCGTCGCGTGAGTTGAATTCTGCGCTGGGTCCGCCTTATCCTCGATGTTTGAACTACGCAATAATCATCACTTGGCAGAAGTGGAGAGTGTGGATGAGTCTCCTCCTTGTAGCTCCTTCCTTTCTGGGCAACCGTTAATGAGATGTTCGCTGGATCCGCAAATCAGACATTTCCCTTGGGCGCGGCGACAATCCCTCTGAAGATGTCCTGGCCTCTTACAATACCCATAATATGGGGTCTTCTGCTGCTTCTGTCGCGAGGAAACAAATTGGCGTTTCATCTTCTTCTCTTTTCCTCGTCTAACGGGGATCCCTTTATGATTGGAGACAGCCGCTGGTGCCTGATTCACCTGTCTTCTCAGTCCTTCAACCAACAAGTTGTTTGTTCGCTCCTGGGCTTCCTTTAGACCTTGCAGTACCCTCAGAATCTCAATGGTCTGATTCTGGGGAGCGGATATAGATGAAGAGTCGTTGGAAGACATGATCCTGAAACAACAATTTTTGAGGATGATATAAGTCACAAGCTATACGAATCAAAATATAATATGGATAGGACACAGATTCAAGAATATCAGAGGTGATGAATTTATTATAAGTGGAGAATCAACCGTATGACTTTAAGTCACTTAAACAGAGTACGGTAGTGCAATTGCAACTACGTAACCTTGCCAAGTCACCCGAAACCCTAGTGAATGGATAGCTGAACATACGATGTGAATATGGATCAAGAATGACAAGTTTACAACCTGGACCAAGGAATGTCTTAGATTGCCAAGCTATACACGGAAAACTGCAATCCCAATCGAAGCAAAACCTAGGCTCTGATACCAACTAAACCATGTCACGTCCCGCTTCCCAAAATACGGAATACGAGGGGTTGACAAGGCCAGCCATGCTCCTACAGTCAAGAAAACATCCTGCCGTAGTCACACTTCGGCTTCTAGCTTTACATGGTAATCAGTAAATAATGCGCAGGAAATGAGAAATGCAGTAACTGGAACGAAACAGTATAAAGAACTGACCTGATAGGAAACAAAAGGTATAACTCTGAGTAGCAATTCGAGGTGTCTGTGATATACGTCTAGTCCTGGTCCAGGCTAAATCTTCTCCTCGCACTGAGCATGCATACTCAGCTCGTCAGAGCGACACAATAGCAATATAATATATATAAAATCATGTGATAATTCTAACAGTGATAATAGATATATATAACAGTAGATCAATGGCAATATGGGTATGAACATGCAGTAATCAATGCAGCGGAACAGTAAAAGCAGTAGAATGATATGCTACGTATGTCAACACAGTAAGTAAGGTATATCAATGCCAGTATCCCTATCAGTCTCTATGTCTCACTGTACAGGTCACCAAGCCTATCGTCAGTTCAAGTGTGAGAGTCAACCACTCGCGAATGTCCTCCACCCAAGGGCAAGGGACCACGGGCCCAACATGTATATCACGGTAATAATCGTGTACCCTGTAAATCTCCATATATCTCCCTAAATATATACGCCGGCATGGGACTTCCGAGATTCTGTTGAACTCACACTCAAACTACCCCACACCCCGTAGTCTACATCAAACGCTAACCATAACCCTAAATACCAATCGGTCTGTGAAAAGTCTGCGCGAGAACTGGAGGCAGGACCTCCATCAAGCACGTCCCGACTAATACCTAAGATAAATGGCAGTGTCTGGTGCCTTATCTGTGACACCCGTGCAAGAGCTTCCATAAGTGTCCCATACCACTTATAGTCATACGTACACGCGTCCCACAGACGTCGACAATGCAATATAATAATAAGGTTCACTGATTGTGTACAAGTACGTATCACTTTCACTTATTCACTGATACACGAACACTAACGTACTTGCCACAATCATCACTAATACCTAACACTGGGTAATGCACGTTATCACTAGGTTATCAATGCAGTGACATGTGTATGATATGATGCGTAAACAGTATGTAAAGCATGATCGAGATGTCATGAATCAGTAATCTACTACTTTCACAATTTATCATAAATCCTACTGGTACAATTTAGCGAAATAATGAAAGGGGAATAAATAGTAGGTTCAGTTGTCTATCCAGCGAATTTGGTTTCACGGCAATCGGGTTTCAGGATCATTAGTTATAGCCATTTCATTTTAAGCGTTCACGGCTGAAAATCCGGTTTCAGAATCCGAAATCCGTTTCGCAACGCATTTTTATCCCAGTTGGGATCAGATTTTAGCGACGCTACAGTTGGATGAAATCTAGGTTTCAGTAAGGTTTTCAACGCAACAGACGTATCTTCAATCGTGTCTGTACGTCAGGAGATATACATTATTCAATACTAGTATGTCAGTTCTGATTCTGAGGGATTGGATGTTGGAAATGGAGGTTTGAGAAAGAGAGAGAGAGAGTGATATAGGTAGAGAGAGAGAGAGTGAGGAGGAGAGAGATTCAGAGAGAGGTAGAGAACAGAGGAAGGGAGAGGGGTGGTGTTGGTGGATCGGTGGAGGTGTTCGGTGTAGGGAGGAGAGATGATGGGTGGTCGTCGCCGTCGTCGGGGTGCAGTGGGTCGTGAGTGGGTGCGGCTGAGAGTTGGGAGCGATGGAGAGGAGGAAGGAGAAAGTGATGAGAGTTAGAGGGAGAAGTGAGGTTGGGTCGAGGAGTCATGGTTGAGGTCGCGGGGCGTGGGTAACGGCGCTGCGGGCGTGGCGCGAGCGTTGGCGAGGAAAGCGGTGACGATGGTGGATCGAGGGAACAGTGGAGCGGGAAATGGGGGTGTAGCCATTGGAGGAAGAGGGGTGGGTAGTGGGCCGGGTCGGGTAGGAGCGGGCCAAGGAAGTGGGCCGAGAGTTAAAATGGTTTAATTAAATAATTTCTCGTGGGCTTGGGCTGAAGGAGTTGGGCCGGAAAAACAAGGATAAATGAGAAAAGAAAGGGGGGAAATGAAGGAAATTTTGAGGAGAAAAGAGGGAGTGGGCCGACGTAATTTGCTGTGGGTGAGGGCTTGGATGTGGGCCAGGAGTAAAATAGAAGAATTGTGATGAAAAAGGAAATGAGGGCCGGGCCTGTGGAGATTTGCTAAAGAAAAGGAGTGGGCTGGGTTAAAATAAATTTCCTTTTATTTGTTTGCTTGTACACAATCAGTGAACCTTATGATTCTATTGCATTGTCGACGTCTGTGGGACGCGTGTACGTGTGACTATAAGTGGTATGAGACACTTATGGAAGCTCTTGCACGGGTGTCACAGATAAGGCACCAGACACTGCCATTTATCTTAGGTATTAGTCGGGACGTGCTTGATGGAGGTCCTGCCTCCAGTTCTAACTAAACCATGTCACGCCCCGCTTCCCAAAATACGGAATACGAGGGGTTGACAAGGCCAGCCATGCTCCTACGGTCAAGAAAACGTCCTGCCGTAGTCACACTTCGGCTTCTAGCTTTACATGGTAATCAGTAAATAATGCGCAGGAAATGAGAAATGCAGTAACTGGAACGAAACAGTATAAAGAACTGACCTGATGGGAAACAAAAGGTATAACTCTGAGTAGCAATTCGAGGTGTCTGTGATATACGTCTAGTCCTGGTCCAGGCTAAATCTTCTCCTCACACTGAGCATGCATACTCAGGTCGTCAGAGCGACACAATAGCAATATAATATATATAAAATCATGTGACAATTCTAACAGTGATAATAGATATATATAACAGTAGATCAATGGCAGTATGGGTATGAACATGCAGTAATCAATGCAGCGAAACAGTAAAAGCAGTAGAATGATATGCCACGTATGTCAACACAGTAAGTAAGGTATATCAATGCCAGTATCCCTATCAGTCTCTATGTCTCACTGTACAGGTCACTAAGCCTATCGTCAGTTCAAGTGTAAGAGTCAACCACTCGCGAGTGTCCTCCACCCAAGGGTAAAACCCAAGGGCAAGGGACCACGGGCCCAACATGTATATCACGGTAATAATCATGTACCCTGTAAATCTCTATATATCTCCCTAAATATATAAACCGGCATGGGACTCCCGAGATTCTGTTGAATTCACACTCAAACTACCCCACACCCCGTGGTCTACATCAAACGCTAACCATAACCCTAAATACCAATCGGTCTGTGACAAGTCTGCGCGAGAACTGGAGGCAGGACCTCCATCAAGCACGTCCCGACTAATACCTAAGATAAATGGCAGTGTCTGGTGCCTTATCTGTGACACCCGTGCAAGAGCTTCCATAAGTGTCCCATACCACTTATAGTCACACGTACACGCGTCCCACAGACGTCGACAATGCAATATAATAATAAGGTTCACTGATTGTGTACAAGTACGTATCACTTTCACTTATTCACTGATACACGAACACTAACGTACTTGCCACAATCATCACTAATACCTAACACTAGGTAATACACATTATCACTAGGTTATCAATGCAGTGACATGTGTATGATATGATGCGTAAACAGTATGTAAAGCATGATCGAGATGTCATGAATCAGTAATCTACTACTTGCACAATTTATCATAAATCCTACTGGTACAATTTAGCGAAATAATGAAAGGGGAATAAATAGTAGGTTCAGTTGTCTATCCAGCGAATTTGGTTTCCCGGCAATCGGGTTTCAGGATCATTAGTTATAGCCATTTCATTTTAAGCGTTCACGGCTGGAAATCCGGTTCCAGAATCCGAAACCTGTTTCGCAACGCATTTTAATCCCAGTTGGGATCAGATTTTAGCGATGCTACAGTTGGATGAAATCTATGATTTTCAGTAAGGTTTTCAAAGCAATAGACGTATCTTCAATCGTGTCTATACGTCAGGAGATATACATTATTCAATACTAGTATGTCAGTTCTGATTCTGTTGGGACTGTTATGCGTCCCGATCTTTTAAATTACAGATTAAATAGAAAATGATGACGAAACAGGATGAAACCACTTTTATTATCTAGCTAACCGATTCATCTTTAATAAACAGTTGAGTTCCGCAACCTACGAGTTAAAAAAACAGAATGGTACCCATTACGGGACAGTAAACAACAATTGGAGTCGCTCTGGACTGCAGTCCAGAGTCGCTCTCCGATCCAAATATCGTCACAGTTTAAGTACAGGAATATCTGGAAACTAATATAGGGTTAAATTTCGTCGAGTTGGCTTCGAATTGAGCCCTCGAACGCATCATTCCAGTATGTATATAATTTATGGAGATTTTAACGGTTTGCAGGTACAAGGAAATTCCAGTTTTACGAGTAAACTAGGGGGTAGTCGTTTTAGTCGTTAATGGTCATATTTTCCAGCAAAACTTGTACAAGATATTCATCACTACAAGAGCCAATACAAACCATCCAGTTCCGTCAAAATAGACAAGTATTTTCATTGGGAACACACATCGAACAGGTATGGCACATAATAGATCTAAAATTGTAACCTTATGATATAAGTAATCTAAGATTGTAACTTAAGTATATAGCATGTAAGCAAGTAAAATACTTGCCTGGACACGTCTCGGGGATGTACGGTGACGGTAACGTCACGAACGCGCGACACACGTGCGGCACGGTAGCTTGACTTGGCTCGAACCCGAGTCTCGGCAGCGGCTTGGTTGCTGGGGTCTAGACGACAAGGGTGGTGGTCGGTGGTGTGTCGAGGCCGATGGTGAGGGATTGTAGAGGGAGAGATATTGAGAGAGTGGAAGAGTTAGAGAGCGAAAGAGTTAGAGAGAGAAAAAAAAGATTTCAGAGAGAGTGAGAGAGAGCAGGGGAAAGAGAGTGAGGGTTGTAGAGATAGAGAGTGTGAGAGGGATACAGAGAGGGAGAGAGAGTTGTAGAGAAAGAGAGAGTGATAGAGAGAGAGAGAGAGAGCACAGGGAGGGAGAGATGAGAGATCAGGGGAGATAGAGAGAGCTTGGGAGAGGAGGAGGGAGAGAGAGATCTGTGAGAGAGAAAGAGTGAGAAGCGATGGCGACGACGACGACGACGACGACGATGATGATGATGATGATGATGATGCGGAGGCGGATGACGGGAGTCGGCTGAGGCGGTTCAGGCTCGCCGGCGTCGGGGTACGAGTGGCTGATCTCGGTTGTGCAGGGGAAGCGAGGGGTGCGGTCGGGGATTCTGGGTTGAGGAGCGCCGGCAGTAGAGATCTTGGCCTTGGTGATTGGGTTTTGGCGAGGAGGAAGGGGATGAGGATGACGACGATGATGGTGGCGTCGAGAGTAAGGAGGTGGTGGTCGGAGTTGAGGGAGGAGCGGGAAAATGGAGGAGAGAGAGAACGTGAGGGGGAGTGAGATAGAGGAGACGAGACGTGAATGAGATAGGGGGTCGCGCGTCATGGGGAATAACGCGCGCGAGCGACGAGGGCGCGAGCATGGACGGAGGCGACGGGAGTGGGTCGAGCGCACGGGGAAAGGAAATAGCCGTTGGAGAGGGAGATGAACAGGAGCGGGTCGGGTTGGGGTGAGCTATGCGGCTTGGTGGGCTGGGCCGGTGGTTTTAATGGGAAAATAAATGGAAAAATTTAAAGGGAGTGGGCTGGGGAGGCTGCTGGGCCGGCACGAGAAAATTCAAAGAATTAATAATAGAAAGGGATGGAAGATGGGCCAGAGGGAAAAAGCAAGGAAAATTTGAGGGGAAAAGAGAGAATGGGCTGAGTATGAAAGCTGGGGCTTTTAGTTTAATTTGGCTTTTAGGGTTTGGGAATTTTGTTGGGCTTAGAAATAAATTCCTTTTATAAAAAGGCTGAGGGAAAATAGGTTTGGGTTGTAATAAAAGAAGTATGGGGTTTAGAAGAAATAAGATTATGAATAAAATTATGAATAAGAATAAATAGAATTCTAGAGTAACAAAATACAGATTTTGGTATATAAGGGGCTGGGTATTACAGGATCTATGAGATAGATCTAAATGGATGTTAGGATTCTCACTGGGTGTAGTGAGATGGTATCAATCGATCCTGGGAAGAATCACTGGATAGCTTCCAGGGTGGTAAGGTCAACTGAATGTCAGTCACAGGCATTGTCTTTACCCTCAAAGGAGGGACGGTATGTTATAAGAGTTCCAAGATAGATACCGTGGCAAACTAGACGATAAAAGTTGGATATATTACTACCAAGGATGATACCAAAGAAGCAGTCTGGATATATATATTAGTTCATAAGATGAACTTCATTCCTACCATTGTGTGACAATGGAGTTGTGGCTTTGGCCTAGGAACCCCCATCCCATTAGTTATCCAGACATATTCTAAGGCAGTATCGCCTGATCATGGAGATGGATGATCTCCAGGGAGATCGAGGTTAGGAGAGTAGACACAGAGGAGAACAACGCGGATCCACTCACAAATGCCTATTCCCAGGAGAGACTTTTATAGGATGGTTGAGTATGGGATACTTCAACCACTGCTCATTGTTGGGTATTGGATACTACAACAGATGGCCCTAGTGCAAGTGGGAGATTGTTAGTGATATGTGTGCCCTAGAAGCCATTACTGTACATACGATGTATATTGTAGTGAATGCTTGGACATATATATGGAGGACTTTCTTGCTCGACATGATAGTATGCTATCTGGTTGCTCTTTATCTTAACATGTACTCTGATTGTCTCTATATTACATGTTGATAAAGCCCTTAGGATGAGTACTTGACTACCAGGACTATGATGCAGATCATACTAGTAGGGACAGTGTAGTTGCTAAGTATATCCTTCAAATGTTCCTAGTCATGGGTGTATCGAGACAGGGCATCGATATACCAGTGTAGACTAGCGTATAGCTTGTTAACCCATGTAGATAGGCGATGGATGGTCCCATATCCATTGGTGTTTGACATTAGAGATAGGATACGGGTGCTCAGTGGAGACTGGGTACACTGGACGGACTTGCCGAGAACTCCCAGATGGTATTATACCTCACATCAGATGGCAGTTCTCAGGTGACACTGGTACAGGTTAGTCTGTAGACCCGAGATCGTCATAGAGTCTTGTGTGATTCCCACTGTGCTTTGATTTCCACCTTACCACGTTCAATAGAACGTGCAAAACGGTGGCTTTTGGGTACAGTCCCGAGTCACATGGAGGCAATGAGCGATAAGAGGGGTTTCGTCTCTTCCGGTATTGGGAGTTGATGTTGCGCTATGCTCGGTTGGCTATAACAGGAAGTCCCTGGCCAGGGATGCTTTAGAGATATACTGGTAAGTGTTATCAGTAGTTTCTCGACCCGTTATGAGCCTCATATCGACACGACTTATCGAGTTACTGGGGTCTGACGTTTACCACCCCTAGACGAGATATGCGACATATCAGACGAAGAGACCGGACTGTACGGTAGTGTTACTAATTGGATTCGCAGGAGAGTGAGCAGGCTTGCTTGTTGATCTTCTGATCGCTCAATACCCGGGTGGCCGTTACGTTTAGCAGACCGCTTGCGGCTTGTGTGTGTTTGATATGATCATCACCTACTGCCGGCATATTGACGAGTCTTTAAAGTCCTACACAGGGGTTTCCTGGCTCAAGCGAAATGAAGTAGAAGCACATATGTGATATGTGCGGGGCCGAGATTAATACGATATGAGATACCATATTCTATTCTCGCGATTTGTGACATTGGTCGGTTATATGAGATATAGCTGGGTTATCGGATCAAGTGTTGATTCGATAAGTTGTTACACATGATATTAGTCGGTTATACGTGATATAGCCGGATTATTAAATCAAGAGTTGATTTAATAATTTAATGTATAATTATATATTAGATATATTACATTACATTAACTAGTATTAGCTCACTTATGATTCTTTTCTCACTTGGTTTGTGCACGTTGTATATATGTGATATATGCAAGTGTACATTATTTTGTGTCATGCTTGATGATACATGCAAGATGGGTGTTTGAGACATAAACCATGTTAGGGTTAAGTTAGGGTTTTTATTTATTTCTTAAGTTATAAACAAAAGAGAGAAGACTTGGTCAATGTTGTCAAGCTTGGATGAAGCTTGTAGAAACATTAACAAAGTCCACACTTTTGTCTAACTTAGGATATTTTGTTAACCCAGCCCTTAACCATAGCCCTTGGTTAATTCTCTACATGAGTTAGGCATGAGGGCTTAACTCACCCATGGTTGCAATAATTCTTATGGATCATTCATTCATATGAGTTCATTCTTTTTCTTCTTCCTATCAAAGCTTTCTAGCTTCAATGGAGGCATGAGGAAAAATGTGAGAAAATGATTTCTAATGTGAGCAAAATTCCTACTTCATCATCCTCTACTACTTGTCATTTAGTATAGGGTGTTTGCTTCACTAATTCCATGATTAGTGAAGAGATACCTTGGGTTAGTGTCTCCTCGACGTAGATCATCTTCGGCCTCGAAGTCTTCGAAGCAAGCATGTTCGTATCTTCAAGGGAGCATTTCTAGAGTCCGGAGTTCACGATCACAGCGAAGGGGACTACTACACGGAGCTATTGAAGTGAAGGACCGGTCAACAAAGGTTATATTCCTTGCTCACTAGACTTGCAAAGTGTTTGCATTGATATTTCCGTCGATTTCTAGTTAACGATTCTAAGTAAGGGTTAGCTAAAACGGCAAATTTTTGAATTTGGCATGGACGATACCTCCCAAAACCTTGCTGCCGTTTTAGGTAACCCTGCAGTGGTATCAGATCCATGCTAGAAATTTATACGGATTTTGTTAGAATTACCAAACCGAAACAACTCCGAAACTTAAAACAGAAAATTGAAGTTTCTGTCATTTTTAAAAGTTGTTCAAAAAAATTTTTAAATAAGTACAGAGTGATGTATGAGATATATCATGAACACTATGAAAATTTTAGAGGGTTTCAAGAAAATTGGGCCGGCCACAACCATGATGATCTCGGCCAAAACCGAGCACATTGCCTTGAAATTTTTCCAGTGTTCCAGTGACTTGGTTTTTATTTTTCAGGCGTTGTTTGTTTTTACTAATTTTGCATGTGATGTAATCTTACACTATAAACAATTCGGAATGTTTCGTATTCGTAGTTTTAATATCGTTTCGGATTATTCGCATGTTGTCTGGACGAAGTTAAAAAGTTCGATCGAATGTCAAAAACCCATTTTTCCAAGTTCATCGTATTCGGAAAAACCCATTTTTCCAAGCACATCATCCTACCTCTGTAGTCTAGCAAGTTTATAGAGCTAGTTTCTCCACTTATTGATTGAGATAAGGTTTTGGGCTGATTGCTTTCACCACGGATCTTCTACGGCGAGGCGGTCAGCATCCATGTTCATCCGAAAACTCACGGGTCTAATTAGGGTCTTCCGATATGCAATCGGACACGCTAAAAAGATTGTAGCCCCCTTTCTAGCTCTCTTGAGTTATCTAGTTTGCAATTAGATTAGTAAATGCTTGATCTTGTGTTGGGATCAGATGCTATGTTTGATAAAATGTTGATTTTACGCTTCCCCCGAGTCCGCGAATGTCGCGGCCCTTGCGCCGATCCCTACACGTCATAATGGAAAGCTTTGCATCCTTCCCAAGAATTGCCTTTCTTAAATTAGTTTGAATCAACACGACAATCATACGGACTTGCCATAAACTGAAACTCATATTTCTATCAAACTTCTCAATATCGAACTTCATAATCGTTGGAGATATGATGTAGGATCAAACTAAAGCACCTTGAGTACTAATGAACTCTAAAACTTCAAAATCGTAAACTGAGAAGATGGGGAAATGGACACATGCGTCGTTACCCACAGTTAACCTAGATCGTAAGATTGAAGACCTAACGGTTCTAACCAAAAGATCCCACAACACAAAGAACAAAACAACGTGGCTTCGATACCAGTTTGTTGTGACAAAACGATCACGAAATAACATCAAAAGATATAGAGAAGAAACACAAATCAATCAATCATAGGCAAATAGAAAATAAGAGTACTAACCAAAAGGCGAACGAGAAAGTTTTATTAATCACCAAAATATGGAGGAGTACAAACTGATGGATGAATCACACAAATCCCTCAAAACCCTAGTTCTCAAATTACAAAAAGGTTCTCTCAAAATATCTCAAAAGCTATCTGATTTAGGATTACAAAATACTACATTATATATAGTATAGAAAATATAGATTCAAATAACTAATTTTTAAACTAAGAAATTATCCGGCCCAAGACACAGCAGACGTCTGAAGAAGGCATTGACAGACATTTGCTCCGGAATTCTTCAAAACAACAGAGCGTCCCCAGATGTCTTAAGAAGGAGCTTCAGACATCTAGTCTTGAGGTCTTCCATATAGCAGAGCGCTCGCAGACGTTTGATGTATTCGAGTCATACGTCTGCCAAAAGTATGCGAGCATACAGAACGTTGATAGACGTCTGAAAGTTTAGCTCCAGATGCATCTCCCTTTCCTTGTAGATAAACTCGAATCTGTAACAACTCTGTAATAATGCCGAATCAACATGAAATCCAATGAGGATCGGAATGAAAGGCATACACAACACTATAAATAAAACTGATACACTATATAGATCTTTTTCATTGATCAATGTGATCTATTGTTTCAAGAATTTGACATGAGTTTTAGTTCCAATGGCCACTAAAATAGTTCTAGATATGGGATATATGTGTCATTTGGCAGCCATTGATGATGGTGGTGTGATTGAGACTATGCACTTCAAAACAAACTAAATTTTATTGTTTTCTCTTTATCTACTTCTCCCTTTTAGGATGAGAGAGGAGACGGAGGGGGTCCATTGAAGATGATAATTAGGGAAATAAGAAGGCAATGTGTGCAGGCATCAATAGTTTTAAAACCTAAGCTTTTTCATTCTCAATTGTTCTTCATAGATGATGGAACTTCCAACCTAATTAAGGCTAGTTTGTTCATTAGTACATCCTTTTTACAAACAGTAAATTGTAGAATGTATCTAAGTCCAAGAAATGATAGACTTCAAATAAATAATGCATCCCCAATAGATGTAGCATTTCATCTTGTTCATCATGTGATTGGTTTAAGCAATTAATTCACATGCATGACAGTGATGCATCAGGTATTCATTCATTAGGAATGAATGTTTTAATCCTTTTCTTCTAAACAAAATTATTAGAACGGTTTAATTCTATCCACACCACGGCTATGCCAAATACGCCAAGAACCAAGCCAGATGTTACATAGTTATGGGCTTGGTAAATCAATAGATGTCGAATTCAAAGAGAGTGAATTGAGAAGCGATGCAGTGTATTTTTTCATAAAAAAGGAATGTGGATCAATGACTTTGGTTAAATACTACATATATAATAAATGAAATTCATCCTTAATTAATATTTGGTTTCGTCCTGAAAATATCTTTTAAAATGCAGATATATATTACACTCTTGCAAGTCAATAAGAATAATTTGGTGAAACTAATTCAGAAGTTTGTTAAAAACTTTGCATTTAAACAAATGCATAATGAAAATATGGTTCATATCTTATACTGTTTGGATTGAAGAAGTCTAAAAGATGTGTTCACCCAAATTTTTAAAATTGTTACAACAACAACTACTAAGATTTTTATCCCAAACGTATGGGGTAGGCTGCATGAACCAACGTAAGAATCACACCGGGTCAGGAACATGAATCCTCTGCCGCCACTCACTATTATCGAACAATATACTTTCATTAATGCGTTTGGCATCCATATCTTTTCTTATCGCCTCCATCTACGTTTTCTTCAGTCTTCCTTTCGCCCTTTTGACTTGGCCTAAATCGAGAATATACATTCGTCGAACTGGTGCTTTCGTAGGTCTGCGTCGTACATGATAAAACCATCTCAAGCGGTTTTCTTGCATCTTCTCCTCCACAGATGCTACACCAATTTTTACACAAATATTCTTATTTCGCATCTTATTTTTTTTAGTGTTACCATACATCTAACCAAGCATGCGCATCTCCGCTACTTGCATCTTCTGTGCATGATGTTATACACTGAAAATTCTTGTGCAATTCTATAAGTAAATTAAATGTTTAGAAAATAAAGAAGAAAAAGAACTCCAAATATTTGGTCTTTCTGAATACAACCTTCTATAAACTACTTAGTTAAAAAAAAAAAAGCTTCAAATCATTTTCAGTATCTAAAAAGCACTATTCACCAGTTAAATTATAGTTGTTAATTAACTTAACCATGATGTTAAATACCTAATTTTCCTTCTCCTCTTCATCTATTTTGGACCTTTTGCCGTAAAGATAAAACACATTTATTCGTGACGGTTGTTCAAGAAGGGAATTATACAAGGCTCATGGTCTTTTGAACAGGTGGTTGAGAAAGAATGATGTTGAAATTTTTTTTTGGGGGGTGGTGGGTGGGGGGAGGGGGGGGGGATAGAAAAGAAAAGGGATGATGTGAATGATTTTTTTAAACCGGCATCACCCAAGCACACTACATCCATACACACAAGGACACAACATGCACACCCACGTAGGGGACCCATGATATTATCCTGAAAGTGTTAATTTGTGACCACTTCCTTTCCTGGGTTCGAACCCTACTCTTCCAAGAAAGGAAATGCCATACCAACTGTGGAGGAGGAGGAAGAAGAAGACACTACTACAAAGAAGGGTTGCCCCTACGGATTTATCCGTAGGGACAACCCACTGCCCCTACGGTTATATACGTAGGGGCGAAAAAATACCCCGTAGGTGCAAAGGCCGCAGGTGCAAGTTGAGGCCCTGAACTTGCCCCTACGGTTAAATTTCTGCCCCTACGGCTATATGTGTAGGTCCATGTTCCCCTACGGGTTAAGCCGTAGGGTATAAGATTTTATATAATTTACGGTTTATTTTAATAAATTACTTGGACCTACGGATATAGCCGTAGGGGCATGTACTACCCCCTACAGATATATTCGTAGGTACTTTTCCGTAGGGGCATAAATTCAGGATTCCTGATATTTGCCCCTACGGATAACGCCACGCCGTAGGGCAGTGTCAGTGGCCCCTACGGATATATCCGTAGGGGGATTCCCAAACAACTGGCACTGACATCTGGAGGAAATATCAGTTACTGCTGATATTTAGCCCCTACGGATATATCCGTAGGGGTAACATGTGTGCCTACGGAGTAATCCGTAGGTACATATTGTCTGTAATTTTTTTTAAAAAATGGGCTGCTTGATTTTTTCCCGCCCTGTGCACAATAATGTATACATCAATCAAATCATATATTGCAGTATTCATAATCACATCTCACGCATATATATAATATACAAAAGAAACACAAAAACTGAATATGATATAAATACAAACCAATATCAATACCGTTTCAAAATGTAGTACAATGTGTATGATATAAATAAATACATGTTTCAAAAAAAAAGAACCAAAAATCTACCCTAGCTCGGTCCAGCTCGGTCCTGCTCCTCGGTCAATAAACTCTGCAATTCGTCGCGAGCGGGAGTCTGAGTGGGCGGTGGAGCTACAGGAGCTGTCTGCGGAACCGCAGCCGAAGGAGATGCGTGTGGAGGCTCGGCCGATCTACCCTGTCGCGTCTGGATATAACGTGTGTAAGAAGCGTGTAAGAACTGTTTATTATTCGAATTCGTTTCATTATTAAGTTATTTCGAAACCCTGTTTGGATATCTAGTTTGGAAAAGCGTTGTTTATTTCAATTACATATGTATGTATGATTAATAAAACATAAGTCTACAACCAAATAAGCTCAGGCTATGTACTGATATTGGATATGTTGATATCTATAATATGACATTATATTTTACTATTAAGTAGTATACATACCAGCATCTCATTCAACTCCTGAACGGTGGCCTTCAAGCTCTCCTGTTCCTGCTGGATACGTCGCTAACTAGAGACGGAGGAAGTAACCACCGGGGTGGAGTCCAACCTCATATGGGCCCTGCTAGAGCCCAGTCCTCGGCCTATCTCCAAACCTCCGTGGTGCCGTCCATGTGCGGCGTCCAGGACTGGGGTCAGCAGCCTCGAATGTTGCCTTCCCCCTAGCAACTGTCAGAACATTATATTTAGCACATACTGGTCTATAAAATTGACAAGAAATACCAAAATCAACAAATTCAAAGCCTTACCTACAGAGATAGAAGATGTGCTCCTCTGGTATCTGCATGTATCAAAATTTGAATAATATTAATTAATTTCAGTACATACATACTAACAAGGTAAACTAGCATATAGCGCTGGTTACACATATGACAGGGAGTGAACAAGCTCTTGTAGATCATCAGGCGCAAATCTAATCTCATCAAGCAGCCCATGATAATGAGTTGGACGACTAAGAGCAAAAGAAATGTGTGTATATTTATGATATAGCATTCTAAATCAATATACATGCCCTATATAATATATAAACATACCTGGAGGAACGGGAGTGGCCTCTGTCCCTGATATGGACGCATCACCAACAACTAGACAAACAAACATTGACAATATAAGTAATTTTGACATAAACAGGTATGGATATCTATAATATTACATTTAAAATGGATATTAGAGAGCGCACCTGCAGTGAGAAGTGGTAAAAGTATCACCCAACTCGGGTGTAATTTACAGAATCAGTTGAGACTCTTAAAAGTCATAGAAGAACCCGACCTGCACAAATCTGATGTATGCTTTCCATTGGACACTAAGAAGTCTCTAAAGGGAAAAGCCTATGTGAAAGCCATCATTAGTTCATATCAGAAGATTGATGCTGAAACAGAGAACGAGAAATGTCATTTTTTTCTTCTTCCGCCACATTACTGTCTTCTCCTTCTGCCACATTACTGTCTTCTCCTTCTTATTATGTGCGCGTGCAAATTCAATGACTATATTGAGAATATGGATTAATAGTGGGTAGGAAAAGTATTTCTCAAATGGCTTTTGCGTCTTAAAACCATAAACTACTAAGTAATGGCATACATAATTTTTTTAGTATAAAGGTTGTTATTTTAAGTTTTCCCTTATAGAGATATGATCTAACTGCATCTATCAACTATAAGTGTGCAGAAAATTATGATAAGAAATCATAAGAAAGGGTCGTAGCCATGCATAACCTTGCCTTAGAATATAAAATATCTTGGAAGACTATAAGCGAGCATTTAAATCTTGATAGCTTTTGACTTCAACATATATTTTTCTCAAGTACCATGAAATATACTTGCTCCGTATAAACCGTTTTCAGGAAGATGGATTAATAATGACAAATTATCCATTGTGGCTCACTAGGTTAGCATTTTCTCTTCTATTGACCATCTTTCTAATCTGCTTGGTAAATTTATTCGGAACCGGCTGCGAATCATTAAAAGACATGCATAAGAAAGAAAACTAAAATACAGATATATAGCATACCGATACATCGAAACTTCATAGTTGCGATGGCAATCCAGAGATATTTATTTCTACACACGTGGTGCGCGTGCGAATGCGTCAGGCATCATGGACAAATATTTCAGAACATGGAAAGTATTATTCGTATAAAGTAATTAAAACTTTTAAACACCTTGGGTAGATATTTTCTTAGGTGATGCAATCATATCATGAGGATTAAATTTAAGCTATTATACATATGCATATGTATTTTTCTAACCTAAAATATCACACACACACACACACACACACAGAGAGAACACCTGGTAGGTAAAGAAATCAGGTAGCAGGATCCTGAAGAAATAGAATCCATAGCATTGCTCATCATCATCATCCATGATCCCTTTGATAATATTTTTTCAAAGGGATCACGGATGATGATGATGAGCAATGCTATGGACTCCATTTCTTCAAGATCCTGCTACCTGATTTCTCTATATACCTGGTGTTCTCCCCCCCCCCCCCCTCTCTCTCTCTCTGTGTGTGATATATTAGATTAGAAAAATACATAAGCATATGTATAATAGCTTAAATTTAGTCCTCATGATATGATTGCATCAACTAAGAAAATATCTACCCAAGGTGTTTAAAAATTTTAATTACTTTATACGAATAATACTTTCCATGTTCTGAAATATTTGTCCATGATGCCTGACGCATTCGCACGCGCACCACGTGTGTAGAAATAAATATCTCTGGATTGCCATCGCAACTATGAAGTTTCGATGTATCGGTATGCTATATATATGTATTTTAGTTTTCTTTCTTATGCATGTCTTTTAATGATTCGCAGCCGGTTCCGAATAAATTTACCAAGCAGATTAGAAAGATGGTCAATAGAAGAGAAAATGCTAACCTAGTGAGCCACAATGGATAATTTGTCATTATTAATCCATCTTCCTGAAAACGGTTTATACGGAGCAAGTATATTTCATGGTACTTGAGAAAAATATATGTTGAAGTCAAAAGCTATCAAGATTTAAATGCTCGCTTATAGTCTTCCAAGATATTTTATATTCTAAGGCAAGGTTATGCATGGCTACGACCCTTTCTTATGATTTCTTATCATAATTTTCTGCACACTTATAGTTGATAGATGCAGTTAGATCATATCTCTATAAGGGAAAACTTAAAATAACAA
The DNA here is from genome assembly GCA_030015575.1 of Agapanthus africanus. Lineage (NCBI taxonomy): Eukaryota > Viridiplantae > Streptophyta > Magnoliopsida > Asparagales > Amaryllidaceae > Agapanthus > Agapanthus africanus. The sequence continues at coordinate 719,650,699 of CM057337.1, forward strand.
CCTTTATACTAAAAAAATTATGTATGCCATTACTTATTAGTTTATGGTTTTAAGACGCAAAAGCCATTTGAGAAATACTTTTCCTACCCACTATTAATCCATATTCTCAATATAGTCATTGAATTTGCACGCGAACATCATAAGAAGGAGAAGACAGTAATGTGGCAGAAGGAGAAGACAGTAATGTGGCGGAAGAAGAAAAAAATGACATTCCTCGTTCTCTGTTTCAGCATCAATCTTCTGATATGAAATAATGATGGCTTTCACATAGGCTTTTCCCTTTAGAGACTTCTTAGTGTCCAATGGAAAGCATACATCAGATTTGTGCAGGTCGGGTTCTTCTATGACTTTTAAGAGTCTCAACTGATTCTGTAAATTACACCCGAGTTGGGTGATACTTTTACCACTTCTCACTGCAGGTGCGCTCTCTAATATCCATTTTGAATATCGATAATTACATTCAAAATGGATATTAGAGAGCGCACCTGCAGTGAGAAATGGTAAAAGTACCACCCAACTCGGGTGTAATTTACAGAATCAGTTGAGACTCTTAAAAGTCATAGAAGAACCCGACCTGCACAAATCTGATGTATGCTTTCCATTGGACACTAAGAAGTCTCTAAAGGGAAAAGCCTATGTGAAAGCCATCATTAGTTCATATCAGAAGATTGATGTTGAAACAGAGAACGAGGAATGTCATTTTTTTCTTCTTCCGCCACATTACTGTCTTCTCCTTCTGCCACATTACTGTCTTCTCCTTCTTATGATGTTCGCGTGCAAATTCAATGACTATATTGAGAATATGGATTAATAGTGGGTAGGAAAAGTATTTCTCAAATGGCTTTTGCGTCTTAAAACCATAAACTACTAAGTAATGGCATACATAATTTTTTTAGTATAAAGGTTGTTATTTTAAGTGCGCGTGCAAATTCAATGAAAGTTAGATTTGAGGATACCCATGTATGAGTTGTATTCTATATATGTGTGTTTCGATTTATGATTTCGCTTAAGTGTAGGGTTGTTTTTACTTAAAGAAGTATCACCATCTACTATATATAAAAAAATATAGCAAACTAGGATTGGTATTCAAATCCCAGTCCAGATTGGTATTCAAAATTTATTTAATTAGTTTGTGATCCACATCATTTGATTCGTTGCTTGAGGCATCAATGTAGGCACAAATATCGGCGACGAGGAACTCGACGAGGAAGAACGAGGGCGGTGGCGGGCTGAGAACGGAGGGCGCGCGGTGGCGACGAAGAGAAAATTGGAGACGCGGGAACGAGAGAAAATTTTGGGAACGAGAGGGAAAGATATCGAGGCGTATATTGGTATCGATGGGAATATGAAGGTTTCATATTATCATCAAGTATCATATATTGGTTTTAACCTGAATATCTTGAGTCGCTCTCTAATTATGCGTTTGTTGTGCATTCGTGTTGTATGTGTAACATGATTTTAAACCATTGAGATCAAGATTGATAGAACTGATCATCCTACATTGCAATAGCATTCATCGACCAAAAACTATTATTGCAATGGTATTCATCTATAACAATCAACAATTAAAACTACAAATGTAGGATACTGATATCATAAAGCGTTATACGCAACATTGATAGAACTGATAAATAAAAAAACGAAACACAAACCGTATTAAGATTTAACAACTTTGATTATGTCATATACGCGGGCCGATATTTTCATATTAGCCAATAGGCAAAAATAGATTGCGGTCTGGATATGGCATATTGGCAGATGTTACCTATATGCATAAATCTTATGTCTAATGACCATAAGATTGTCGGAGACAGTTTTGATATTTTGTGGGTTTGGTTTTATACTTGGGACAATCCAATGTTGACACACACACATAAATAACAAATTAAAGTAAACTAACTAAGAGGCATGTTTGAGTTTTATACTGGGATCACAAATAGCATGATGGCTGCAAACAGGTTGCTTGAATACTTGCAGACAATCCAATGTTGCCTCGCCATTTCTATAAATTTTAAACTCCCTGGAAAATTATCATCACTCAGGATTACTTTAGGGCCAGTTTGGCTGCTTCTTGCTTGTGATTCAACATTCAGCTTTTTGTTGATTTGGAACTCAGAGAGTGTTGCAAAACAAATCCAAAACTAAATAAACCTCAAACTAGCTACAGAGAAGGCAAACAGCAAACCCCATGAAGTTTGGCTTTCAAGGGTTTTCCCACTAAAATACACTTAGATGCAGCACTTTAAGGAAGCTTGCAGCAATATAAAAACTTTTAGGTAGTTTAGTGAAAAACTGCAGTGCTTCAAGATTGTTTAAGTTTTATGTGTGCTTAAGCTGTCATACAGAAATTATCGTTGCAAAAATGTTCGCAACCCTAGCTTTTCCAGCAACGATACTGGAATACGAGCCTCAGATATGCCAGCTTAGGAATCAAAATAAGAAAGAGATTTGGGGTTATCCTAAGTCCAAAGTCAAACGGGCTCGAGAAATATATAAACCCAAAAAAATGACTGCATAAAGATCTCATAAAGATGAAAAGGATGTTATGCAAGCTCTGAACAAATCTTGAACGAAACTTTCACAAGAATTTACAATACCCGACCAGAATCCAATCCTGAGTTTGATGAAGCTTCAGGCCTTCAGCTTCCCCACAGAAAATAGTTAGGGCAAACCCTTTGCAAAACCATAGCTTTCATGCAGAGATGACGCTCAGAACATGCCAGCTTCCAAACACATTGAATAATACATAATCTCCCATACTCTCTCTCTCTCAATCAGACAGTTTATATTTGGATTTGAATTTAGGAAAAGAAATAAGATGGCTACAAACCAGCTTGCCTCGCCAATCTCATAACTATAAAGCTCATAAAAGTGGAAGCTTGAGGGCAAGCCATCATCGCCTCCATTCAATTGAAGCCAAATCATCCACAAAAAATAGAAATAAATATAATAATTGATCGATAGGCAAAATTGCAAGAAACCTATTCAGATTTTTGCATGAAAAAATAAGAGATGTAAAATAAGTAAAAGATTACCAAATGAAATTATCCTATCACTTGAACCCCCTCTCAAGACATTTTAGCAAAAATTCCCCCAGTAATTTTCTTCGGTTTAACCGTTTTATATCATAGAAGAAAGATAAATTTCAAATGTATATACATGCATACACACACACACATCATATACACAGTTTTTGAATGTTGCCAGAATTTCAACGGTAATTCTAGATTTTTCCAAACTCTGAAGGCTTCACAAAAATTTTAACTACAGATAATAATATGATTGAAGAGATCAATCACCAATTTTTTAATGAGGATCAACTGAAACCCCAAACAGAGCAAGCAAATTACAAAGATCCCAAAACCCCGCGTGGCCCAGCCCCAGCCCCCAGCCCCAGCCCAACCCTAACCCCAGCGTGGCCAGCTAAACCCCAACACCAACCCTAAGGCAAACCCTAACCCCAGCCCCACCCCAGCAGCAGCCGAACCCCAACCCTAACCCTACCCTGACCCCGACCCCGACCGCGACCGCGACCCCTGCCCAACCCCAACTCGCGCGCGCAACCCCAGACCCAGCCATGAACCCTAAGCCCAAAATAATCCCAAAATTCTTTAATTTACCTCGAGATTTACTCACCTGAACGGCTGCTGCTGGGGCTGGCGCGACGACCTGAACCGCGGTGGCGACGAGAACTGCGGTGGCGACGAAACCGGCGGTGATGACGAGGAGAACGACGGTGGCGACGACGGCGTGGCGATTTGGGGATTTTTCTCGCGCCCGATCGAGAGAGAGAGAGAAAGTGAGCGGCGGATTTGGGGATTTTTCTCGCGCCCGATCGAGAGAGAGAGAGAAAGTGAGCGTAGGCGATCGGTCTGGGGTCTTAATAAATCGATATTTACTTGCCCCTACGGATATATCCGTAGGTCCTTTGTTTGCGCCACCGTAGGGGCAAACACCAAATTAAGAATTAATTTTTTTATTCTTGAACGTCAGTGCCCGTAGGGGCAACCCTTTAGCCCTACGGAGTAATCCGTAGGGCCAAGTAAAATCTGCCCCAACGGATAATTCCATCCGTAGGGACAACCCCCTATTTTACTAGTGAGAGGTGGATGAGACGGGGAAAAAGGTATTGCATAACTAATTAGTTTAAAAGGAAAAGTAATACGGATAACCAATTTAGTTACTTAAACAATTTGGGGGTCGTGTATGGGATTTATTTAGAGATGCAAAAGATTTCGGAGATCCGATATATAAAAAAACAAAAAAAAAGAGGGGAAAAAACAAATATTTAGCTTGAAAAACTAAACAATACCTACTCTAGCCAAACCCAGCCAAAGCCAACAACACCTAGTTGCCTTAATATATCCCAGTGCTAGAAGGGAGACTTTACTTACCTTGCTATCATCCTAATTGTCTAAACATTACATTTTTCCTAAAAATAAAATTTGCTAGAACTAACTTTATCCTCAAATAATTGAGCAAGACTTAACCTAGAAGTTTACCTTTTCTCATATTGACAAACTGTGTATGTAAATGTGGACAAATGATTACTTGATTAGTTGGTTACAAAACTCATCATATCTAAGCACATGATTCATTATATATGAGTAATCATTAGTGGTTATAATTAATGGTTATCTTGTATTCATCAACATAATACCTTTAAGATGCTTTTTGTACACGGCAAGCGAGTTAGTCTTATAAAAATGCAATATTTGTGGCAAGTTCAACGGGCTGGTAGCTAGGAAATGGAGATTCATGCAACATTTATTGTAAAAAATCTTCATTTTCTATATTTGGTTAGCAACAAACTTGAGTTGAAAATAAAAATGGAGATACAAAAAGCAACAAATTCTTACAACATTTGTTGCATTCATTTTGGTGGTAACATGAGTTGCAACTTTGGGAATGGTGAGCATGGCAAATATTATGGGTGCCACATAAGCTTTATATATGCCACTCTATACAAATTTACAACCAATATTACATTTCCTTTAGTTTTTTGTTCAACCAAACATAAAATATGGTTTGTATTTGGAAATCCAATTACAAAATTTGAAGATAACCAAACAATGGATTTGAGCTTTTTCTTGCAACAAATGATGCATGCAATATTTGTTCCATAAAAGCAAGATGCAATTTTTTTTGTTCATAAACAGACAGATGATGCTCTTTTGACATAAGCATATTTTCTGTGTGTTGCAATACTTTGCAGCCAAATGTAGCATTTCTGCAAAAAATTTAAAAATGATGGAGAGCAAAGAAACGTTGATGTAGCACCTCTCTCGCACTCACTTTAAATCCAATGGGACTTTCATGCAATCTAATGATTTGACAGCGGCAATCCCAGCCGTCCAATCAGTGGAGAGCTTTCACCCAATGGGCCAATATATATATATATATATATATATATATATATATATATATGTGGATGTTGCATCTTGAAATGACTGCCATGTTCATGCATATCTCTCAATAAATATATATGGCCGTTGCATGCCATTTTAACGGAATTTGGTTGTCTATTCTTGTTATTTTTGGTCTGCCCTTTTTTGTAGCTCAGCACTATTGGACCGTACACCTGTGATGCATGTGCTAGCTAGCTAGGGTTCCAACCGTTTGATTGTAGACTGTTGGGTAAATCAATTTTGAGTTGGATATACTAGGCTTAATTAATTTCAAATACTACCAAAAGGTTTACTCGTTTGGAAGAGAACCGACGAAAGATAAGTAAACGATGAAAGATTATCAAGTCTAAACGTACGGTGTAAGATAAAACCTAACATCACCACATCACAACTAGGCCTACATTATCACTTATTTTGTCACGAGTGTGAAGAAAAAAATTGCAAAATTACTCTTCTTCTTCATCCTAATCTTTTAATGTGTGCCTTGAATTTCGGGATCCGTATCTTGCTTGCTTGTCAAGCCCCATCGATTGAACCGTGTTCGAATTACTCCTCAAGATCTTTCCAAGCTAAATGGTCTAGCCTATAAAGCTGTTTGAGCCCTTTTTTATGTCAAGGCAAGCCAATGCCAAATTGACCGAGACGGACTTGGGCCAGACCTTTACTTGAGGCGCAAACATCTGAAGAATATATATATATATATATATATATATATATATATATATATATATATATATATATATATATATATATATATATATATCATGGGATAAGGAATTTGTTTTGAGATATAGTGTAAGTGATTGTGGCCTTATGGCCCAATAATTTACACCCAACCCGGTTGTTAGAGAGAAACGATACACCGTGTTCGTTTGGATTTCTCGTTCGTGATCGCGTCAAGCGCGAAGATCGTGGAGAGAGCGGAGATCGTTTGCATTGAGAAAATCTGGGGCATTTTTTGGAACGTAAAGAAAAGGAAGAGGTTTATATATTGCAAGGAGATTATCTCCTCTATGTATCTATAAAACAACAACATCCTCTTCGCCAAAGCCCCTAAAATCAAATCTCCTCTTTTCATCACTGGTATTAGAGCAGCGACGATCCTCCATCGCTTTCTCCGACGCTGCACCACCTCAGAAGCTCCTCCGACATCCTCTCTTTCTCGATCGCGTCAACCCCGAGCTCGATCTGTCGAACTCAACCCCATCTCCGACGAGATCGACCCCATCCCGACAAGATCCCGACCCTAACCCCATTTCTGTGCCCTAGCTTCTCCCTCTGGTACAATTTTTTTGTGGCTTGGTATCCCCAATTCGCTTCCTTCGACAGTTAATATTTTTTTCTCTTTCTTCAAACCAAGTCCAGTAGGGAGTTGTCTCCTTTCGTTCTCACAGCACATTTTTTCATGATTCTTTAATCTATTGGAATAGTGAGATAACCCTAATTTCTCAAATTATAGAGGCTAGTTTTGTACTTTTCTACGACTGACATATAATCAGGTGATTTTTTTTATATTTGTTGTGGTGTTATTATGATAGCGGCTTATTTGTCAAGTCTGTTTATATCTGCTATTGCGATTGTTATCGTAGCAGCTTGTTTAGTGATTTTTCTGATTCAAATTCATGTTATAATCTATTCATGCTTTCATGTTATAATCAATTCTTTAGATTTGTTATCTTATGATCATGTTAATTCCCACTCCTAATTTTAAACTTAGCATCGAGTGTATCTATTAATTCTTTAGTTTGTTTGTTTTTTTTGTTTTTTTTGCTTCCATCATTTCTTAGTATTTTTTATTTTGCATCTATCAATCTTAGGATCAATCTTTAGTAATTTTGTATTTAAATTGTGTAAGTATATTTTTTAATATTTATTTTTTTAATACCATGCAACGATCAGTTTTTATTTTTTCCACTAATCCATATTCATTCATTTTTGAATTGTCATACAATACTTAATCGATATGGCTAGTATACTCATTACTTCTGGACAGGTAAAAATAGAATGTCTTAATGGTACCAATTACGATATGTGGTATAGAAAAATTAAATGTGGGCATATTCATAACAATCTAGATAGTGTCATTGAAGTCACTGCTCCAACTTTCAATGATAATCCCATTAACATTCAGAAAAGAGAGTTTGATCAGTGGTAGCTCAATGACAAAAAGTCTAAAAGTCTTATGCTCAGTTCATGGATGATAGTCTTATTAAAGTCTTTGAAAACTATAATACTGAAAAAGATATGTGGCATACTATTAAGGAAAAATATGACACTATTTCTGAGATGAACACACAACTCTTAATACATAAATATAATTCATGCCGCATGTAAGAAGGTGATAATGTCACTAAACATGTGAACAAAATAATTGTCATTGCTAAGAACCTAGATTCTGCAGGATCTGAAATTCCTACAAAATTGCTGGTGACAACTATTTTAAATAGTTTTCCACCTTCACTATATATGACTGCCACAGCTCTTGAATGGAACTATTAAATGTGTTACTGACTTGACAGCCCAGTTAGCAATAGAACAAGACATACCAATCAGGAGGAGAGGTTCAGATGTGAATCTTGTGCAACAAGAAGAAATAAAATGTTGTGCAATATCGGAAGGCGTAAGGAACACATGGGAGTCATCACATTAGACCCTCCAAGCCATCCTTCAAAAGACCTAACCAGCAGCATGCTCGCAGAAATAAAGGACCTCATGAAGTCTGCTATTTCTGTAGAAAGTTTGGCTACTTCAAATTCAACAGTCCACAAGCCAAGAACAAGGGCTATTCCAAATGCCCAAAACAAGGAGGATCCGGCAAGCGAGAGTTCATCAGTGTAATCGAATGCAATACGGCAACCGCTGATACTCTTGGATGGTGGATCAACTCAGGAGCGACCCGGCATATAGCAAAGACGAAGAAAGGGGTCGCTGATTTTCAGAAGCTAAAAAAGGTAGAACAGAGGATCTACATGGGGAACAATACCTATCTGAACGTAGAAGGTATTGATTCATACAGATTGGACCTTAGGGACATCAGTATGGTTTTCAAGGATGTGTTTTATGCACCTGGCATAGAACGTAATTTGATCTATGTTCCCGTATTGCTGAAAACGGGTCTTGAATTTAGATTTTACAGCAATAGGGTTTCTATTGGGAAAGCAAGAAAGTTCTTATTATAGGTAAGTTTGTAACCGAACATAATTTATTTTCTCTGTTGTAAAACCTAATTTTTGCAATAAGAATTCTGATTTGAATTATTCTTTCTGTTTTTTAATCTGATTTTAATCTTTGGGATATGAGATTAGGACATCCTGATTACAGTAAGATGGATCAGATAATTAAGATGGACTTATTACCAAATCTGACAGGAGTAAAGACACTACTTTGTGAATATTGCTTGACTGGAAAAATGAATAGAAAGCCATTCCTAAAAGGTCAAAGGGCAAATGAACTTTTAGAATTAGGTCACTTTGACATTTGTGGACCATTAAATATAAAGACGCATGGTACCAAGAAATATTTTATAACTTTCATAGATGACTATTCCTAGTTTAGTTTTGTACATCTCTTAAACAGAAAATCAGAAGCCTTTGAATGTTTTAAAAGATATTGTTGGATATGTATGCCCTAGAGACCTTTATTGTATAGGATATTAGGGGTATGTATATACAGGACAATTTTGCTTGATATGATAGTATACTATTTGGTTTGTCTTTATCTTAAAATGGATATATGTTTTACTTGTTATTTCATATCGTTAATACATGTTAATAAAGCCCGTAGAATATTTGCTTGACTATCAGTGATATGATGGTGATCATACTTGTAGGGGATGACTAGTCTATAAGTATATCCTTAAATATCCCTAGTTGTGCGAGTATCGAGACTATGCATCGATATTCCAGAGTAGACTAGTGTATATGTTTCTTGACCCCGACGAAGGGCGATGATTAGTCCCACAGCCATTGGTGTACGGTACCAAAGATTGTATACAAGTGCTCATTAGGTTATGAGTTATACTGGACAGACTCGCCATGAACTTCTAGATGGTAATATACATATCGTCAGATAGCATTTCTCTGGTGATATGTGTACAGAGTAGTCTTTAGATCTGATATCGTCATTTATCTTGAGTGTGTTCCCACTGTACTTTAATTACTACCCTACCACGGTTTTAAAGAGTCATGCAAACAGATTTTAGTTGGGTACAGTCCCGAAGCACTTCGGGGCAGTGAGCGATAGAAGGGATTCATCTTTCTTGGTATAGAGAATCAATATTGCGCTGTGTTCGATTGGCCATCACCATAAGACCTTGACCAAGGCAGATGAGATTTACTGATATGAGATCAGTAGTTTCTCGAGATGGTTTTGAGCCACATTGATATGACTTATCAGGTTATTAAGAGTCTGACGTTTTCCAACCCCAAGATCCAGTATGTGATACTCTCAGATGAAGAGACCGGGTTGTACGGAGATGCTCATAGATATGCTCAGTAGGGATACGAAGATCTTCCTTTCGTTCAATACCTGAGTAGCCGTTACGTATATAGCTAGTGCTACCGATGTGCTTGTAATTAAACCCACTGCCAGGATATTGTCGAGTCTTTAAAGTCCCACACAGCGGGTTTCCTGGCTCAGGCGAAACGATATAGTGTGCGTATTTTGATACGTACGGAGGTTCGATCAAATACGTGTTTTTAGTACACGTACGTTAATCGGACATTTTGTTAATACTAGCCGTTTGAAAGATAGTCAGATTATCACATTTAGAGTATATGTGAGCTAGTATTATATCTCTCATTTTCTCTATTTTCGATATTTGTATTTTGATACGAATACGGGTATTTGTTTGAATACGGGTATTTGTTTCTTAATATAAATACGAGTATTTGTATCTTAATACAAATACGGGTATTCATATTTTATACAAATACATGTGTTTGTATTTTAATACGAATACAGATGTATATGTTTGTATCATATACTTGTATGTGTGTGTATGCGTGTGCGCATATGATATGGTGTTTCTTCTCTTCTTATCTCTTCTTGGATCCTTTGAGAAGAGAGTGGGCCTGTGACTCACTCTTGTGAGTTACAATTCCACTCTCATCTTAAAGGATAAGAGTAAGAGGGTAATATAAGAGGTGTTTAGTTTTTTGCTAGCAATATCCTTTTTTTTCTATTCTCTTGAGTGAGAAGAAAAATAGAAAGAGAAAAAGAAAGAGAGAATGAAAGTCTATTTATTCACTACATCCCTTATATACTTAACCTAGCATGTTTAGTGTGTGAGTTTTCTTCACTTGACTTTTTAGTGAGAAGCTATAGCGTAAGTCCGGATTCCTTCGGGTGGATCATCTTCGGCGCGGAGGATCGACTTTCAAGCTCGTTCCCGGTGGACCTAAAAGCCTAGATAGGGTACCTACGTATTCGTAGACAAGCTTAAAAGGCATCTAACCCCTCTAAACTCTTAGTTTAGTTTTAGTAATTTGCTAGTTTAGTGTTTGGTATCGATTTTAGATTGTAGTGGCTTGTGCTCTCATTTAAATATTTAATTTGCAATCCGTCTTGGCCGCATGTTAGCGGCGCGATCATGAGCAACTACTTATATGGTATCAGAGTCATCCAAACACTTAAACTAGTAGTACACGATACATGAATTTCGAAACCGAAATAGTTCGTATTTCAAACCCTAAAAAACCAAGTTTCTGTTCAAAATTTTAAAGCCTCTAAATTTTTTTAAAAGTATTGCAGAGTGCCATACATGGTATTATATTGTCGCTGGAGAAGCATGAGGCCAGGATTTTATACCCTGGACACCAAAATATTGCTTTTGGCCGCTATTTGTGGCCAGAGCTTATGCTCTGGCCTCGAGCTTCTTCCAGTGTCTTGGATGCTTGGATTTAAGGTTTTTAGTGTACTTCCTTTTGTCCCAGATTTCAGTTGATGCCACCATTGTTTACAGGCATTACAGAAAGTTTTAAAATCAAAATTTTAGCATCGTTGAATGTTTGTGTTGATGTATATGTGATTGTAAATATCGTTTAATTGATATAGGTCGATTAGACGGGGTTGCATATATTTGCTTGTGATGTTGTGATATCTATCTTTGTGATGGTTTAGCCGGATTGTCATGATGAATAACCCCTCGTGCGATGTTGTCACATCCCACTTCCCAAAAGACGGAAGCAAGAAACGTGACAAGCCCGCGACGTATTTATTTCGAGAAAGTCATTTCTCAAAACAAATACGTTAAGAATAATGTAAGCAGTATAATAATGACAAGAATAGACAAGTGAAAATAAAATTCAACCACTTTATATATTTACATTCCCAACTTTACAAGATTTAAACTGATATATGATGTCTGAAATAAGAAACGTAAAGATAAAAGCCTAAACATGTGGCTTACTGAAATGAAAGCGGAAAAAAACTAGAGATCGACCTGTGTTGTGAACTGATTATACTCCTGTTCTACTTTCTTAGTGCCTAGATCACCTGACGAATATTCTAAGAAAGAAAGAAAGATGGGTGGAATGCCCGTCAGCGAACTAACGCTTGGTAAGTCCCCAAAAGGATGGTGTGATATATATAAATGAAATGCAAGGTGTAATGCGATATATGGTATAGCATGGATATAAATCATGAACATGTAAACATGTATAGTAGAATGCATGGTAATGTGTATGTCAACTATATCAACATGGCAAACAAGTATAATATGACCGTGAAGTGTAGGTATAGTTAACATGAAGTGAATACAAGTGTCCTGAAAGGTCTCTAAAATGGTAAAAGTCACTAACGTGAGTTCAAGTGTGAATATCAACCAATCTCAAGAGTATTCTTGAATCCAAGGCTATCGTTTAGGGACAAGGAATCACGAACCCAAAATAGTAAGACTTCAATTATTATTGAAGTATTCCAAACACAACAGGCTATCATTCAGGGGATTGGAAACACGGGCCCTCATTCATGGATTCGTGATGTACCGTTTCATCCCGGTACCACAGCAACATGATTTGTACCGTTTCATCCCGGTACCACAGCAACATGATTTGTACCGTTTTAGCCCGGTACCACAACAATATGATTTGTACCGTTTCAGCCCGGTACTACAGCAACGTGATTTATATTAATGGGACTCATGAGATTTCGTTGGATTCATACTCAAACTACCCCCAACACCCCGTGTATATTAGTCTATGATTAATGTTACGAGTCTTGATCGAATACATGAATACAAAAGGTGATTATGATATCAAGTTTTCAAGATTGGGTTCATGTAATCATGTCAAGTGCAAATCATGCCAATTGTATTTATGGTTCGAGTCAAGTTGGTTCAAGTGTACATATTGGGTTCAAGTATTCATGATTGAGTTGTGTCAAGATCAAGTCAATTATAGTATGTAATTGTTTAATCATAAGTCATATAGATAAAAATAAATAGGCAATCACAGAATATGATATGAGATAAGTATACAAGTAACGTCCAAAAACAATGTTGTAAATAAGTGTTGTGTACGACTAGTCAATCAATTTCGGAATATAAACAAAATTATAGATCTAAGTGTTGTGCACGCGTGAGTTCCAGTATCGCCTAAATACGACTACCGGTTTGGAAGATATAGTTGTTTTTGTATCGTCGAGTAAAACAGATCAGAATCTGTTCAGCACCGTCATATATTTTTAAAACGCGGTTTGAGTTAATTTTCATCAGATTTCAGATTACGAAAATTAATAGAAAATTTTAGGTATTTCAATTTACTTATCCAAAACATTAAGATTCACGTGATTGTATTTCTGAAGCTCTAGTTATTATCATTTTAAGATCAGCGTTTAAAACAGAAATTCAGATTTCTGGACAGCAACTATATATTGTATTGCAAAGACTATATCATGTTGTTTCATGCATTTCTAAGTAATCTAGTATACATAAAATTATAGTTCTATCAATTGTGCATCTACACATCTAAAGTTTGTCACAAACGGACATTCGTCACTAAATATTGTAACGCAATTTTCTATGTTTTACGTTGGTTTTCAGTAAAATTTTAAAACTAAGAAAATCTATATGTTTTGATCTAGATGTCAAAAACACCTGAGTTTGCTCAATTTGGATATCGTTAGACCAAGTTATGTGTTATAGAAGTTGACCGATGAATGCAGATTTCTGTTTTTACGAACAGTGAATAAAAGTAATATAATTCCTAAACCGTTAAGCAATTCGATCTGAAATTTTTATAGTGTGTACAAAATAATATATTCTATCATAGATGAATTTCTTGAAATTTCTAGAAGTAAAATTTAATTTCTAAAAATTATTATAAAGTAAAACTATTGATATGTTATATGTGAGAAATGAGAAAACCATGGTATTTATTCGTAACGTCATTTTACTTTTACAAAAATTTAAATAAAATAATTTAAAATACAGAGACAAATGATGTATACTAATTGGTCTCCTCAATCTTAACATATGAATTGCGAATTACGACAAAACTTATAAAAAACTTTTTTTCCTAAGAACTTATATATGAATGTGTATCATGCCATATCATTTTCCTCTAAATTCATGGTTTTATTAATTAAGGTAATTCTATATGCAAGATATGCAGGAAAGTTATAATATAATTAAACGACAACGTAACTTGAATAAGAGGCAATCACAATTATAATCGAAATTATATAACTATATGTGTTTGTTTTGGTGTGTTTTCAATATTTATATATGTAACAATATTTTTATTCATTTTGGGACTATGATATAATAAGGGAAGCTTTTCAAGGCAACATGATAAGAGAAATATAAAGAGAAACAGATGGAGGGAAGGAAAGAGAGAAAGGACTCAGAGGATGTGTGAGTCGATATAACAACTGGTTCACCGATTCGATTTGGTGGAAAACGATTTATTTTAATGACAAAGTTGTGTGTGGTAACGATGCTCGATTCGCCTCGTCTTGAATCCTAGAGAACGGAAGTACTCCAAAAATAATTATGATAGCTCTAAGAATAAAGGTGGCTAGATTTTATTTAGGGTTTATCTTTTCTGATTTTTTTGTATATATAAAAAAAAAAGAAGTGGAAAACAAATAATGATGAAATGTACATAAGAAAGGAAGAGAATTATGATGAAGGTTTTGAAGAAAAAGAAGGAGAGAGAGAACATTTAATGTTCACCATAATTCTAATTCATGATGGATTTATTTTGAGACTTAAAAGAAATTGAAAGGGTGACCATTTGATTGAAAGGTCTTTTGCGTGCGTGCGTTTTAAAATCAAAGTTTAAGATATACCGCAATCAATAACGGTGTCGCTTGGTAGCTAGCCGGTTGAGTACGGGTCGGTCCACAGGGAAACCGTGTTCTTTTCTTATTGTTCTTACGAGTTAAGTCCTATTTTTGGTAGGTTTTGATTTTTATAAAAACTAAGATTGAAATTAATTTGGATTAAACCCTTGCTAGAGTTAGGATTATGTTAGTTTGGAAAAATGACTCTACTCACTGCTTCTTTTGCCCTAATTAAGAACATAGGTGTTAGGGTAATAGTTAACAAAGGGGATTAGCACGACTAGGAAGAAACGTGGTTTCTTCCTTTTGGTTCTTGTCCGTCCTTTCCTAACTCTTAGCCCTAACCTCTATGTAAATCAACCACAACCGGTCTAACTAGGGAATCACCGCTATCTCGTAGGATAGGATGCCGTAGTGAGCGGTGTGTGTTTGATTAACATAGAGTCCTAAATTAAAGTATTATACGGGCAAGAAAGGAGTGAGAGATTTCCATCTCTCAAACCTACCCAAACCTAACCCTAACAAGTGAGAAATTACTCACGATGAAATTCATTTTTATAATTTTCTTTTTAATTAACTAATGAACTTGCAGATAAATAAAGACAGATAAAATATTGCAGAGAAATAAATTTCAATTAAAAAGAACACAAGATAAAAATGAATAAAAAAAACTTACTTTTATTGATGACCTCTTGATGATTACAATGAAACTAAAATTTAATCTAGAAATTAAAAGAGGCATGCCCCAAAAGAGGCTGTAGGCTTTCCTATTTATAGATAGGAGAAACCCTAGGGTTTACATCTGATCTACATTTAAAATTACAAGACTACCCTAAGAAAGCCGGGTAAAAACACCGACACCACCGACACTTTGCACCGACACGTGCTCTGCACGGCCGCGGAACCGCGGCCAGAAGCCTTGTTTGGCCGCGGTTCCGCGGCCGTTTGGTGGGCTCTTGGGCTCAATTCTTCTGTAATGCTTCAACTTGCTTTTTCCTTCTTTTTTCTTCACTTGGTTCCTCGGAATATTTTCTACTTTCTTCCAGATTTTCAACGGTGCAGAATTTGTGGACTTTTACCGTTAGCTTCGCGTTGAACTCCTGAATCTTGTCACTAGTAAAATAGGGGGTTGCCCCTACGGATGGAATTATCCGTTGGGGCAGATTTTACTTGGCCCTACGGATTAATCCGTAGGGCTAAATGGTTGCCCCTACGGGCACTGACGTTCAAGAATTAAAAAATTAATTCTTAATTTGGTATTTGCCCCTACGGTGGCGCAAACAAAGGACCTACGGTTATATCCGTAGGGACAAGTAAATATCGATTTATTAAGACCCCCGACCGATCGCCTACGCTCACTTTCTCTCTCTCTCTCTCGATCTGGCGCGAGAAAAATCCCCAAATCGCCACGCCGTCGTCGCCACCGTCGTTCTCCTCGTCGCCACCGCCGGTTTCCTCGCCACCGCAGTTCTCGTCGCCACCGCAGTTCTCGTCGCCACCGCGCAGGTCGTCGCCCCAGCCCCAGCAGCAGCCGTTCAGGTGAGTAAATCTCGAGGTAAATTAAAAAAATTTTGGATTATTTTGGGCTTAGGGTTCATGGCTGGGTCTGGGGTTGCGCGCGAGTTGGGGTTGGGCAGGGGTCGCGGTCGCGGTCGCGGTCGCGGTCGGGGTCGCGGTCGGGATCGGGTTAGGGTTGGGGTTCGGCTGCTGCTGGGGTGGGGCTGGGGTTAGGGTTTGCCTTAGGGTTGGTGTTGGGGTTTATCTGGTCGCGGTCGCGGTCGGGGTCGGGGTCAGGGTAGGGTTAGGGTTGGGGTTCGGCTGCTGCTGGGGTGGGGCTGGGGTTAGGGTTTGCCTTAGGGTTGGTGTTGGGGTTTAGCTGGCCACGCTGGGGTTAGGGTTGGGCTGGGGCTGGGGGCTGGGGCTGGGGCTGGGCCACGCGGGGTTTTGGGATCTTTGTAATTTGCTTGCTCTGTTTGGGGTTTCAGTTGATCCTCATTAAAAAATTGGTGATTGATCTCTTCAATCATATTATTATCTGTATTTAAAATTTTTGTGAAGCCTTCAGAGTTTGGAAAAATCTAGAATTACCGTTGAAATTCTGGCAACATTCAAAAACTGTGTATATGATGTGTGTGTGTATGCATGTATATACATTTGAAATTTATCTTTCTTCTATGATATAAAACGGTTAAACCGAAGAAAATTACTGGGGGAATTTTTGCTAAAATGTCTTGAGAGGGGGTTCAAGTGATGGGATAATTTCATTTGGTAATCTTTTACTTAATTTACATCTCTTATTTTTTCATGCAAAAATCTGAATAGGTTTCTTGCAATTTTGCCTATCGATCAATTATTATATTTATTTCTATTTTTTGTGGATGATTTGGCATCAATTGAATGGAGGCGATGATGGCTTGCCCTCAAGCTTCCACTTTTATGAGCTTTATAGTTATGAGATTGGCGAGGCAAGCTGGTTTGTAGCCATCTTATTTCTTTTCCTAAATTCAAATCCAAATATAAACTGTCTGATTGAGAGAGAGAGAGTATGGGAGATTATGTATTATTCAATGTGTTTGGAAGCTGGCATGTTCTGAGCGTCATCTCTGCATGAAAGCTATGGTTTTGCAAAGGGTTTGCCCTAACTATTTTCTGTGGGGAAGCTGAAGGCCTGAAGCTTCATCAAACTCAGGATTGGATTCTGGTCGGGTGTTGTAAATTCTTGTGAAAGTTCCGTTCAAGATTTGTTCAGAGCTTGCATAACATCCTTTTCATCTTTATGAGATCTTTATGCAGTCATTTTTTTGGGTTTATATATTTCTCGAGCCCGTTTGACTTTGGACTTAGGATAACACCAAATCTCTTTCTTATTTTGATTCCTAAGCTGGCATATCTGAGGCTCGTATTCCAGTATCGTTGCTGGAAAAACTAGGGTTGCGAACATTTTTGCAACGATAATTTCTGTATGACAGCTTAACCACACATAAAACTTAAACAATCTTGAAGCACTGCAGTTTTTCACTAAACTACCTAAAAGTTTTTATATTGCTGCAAGCTTCCTTAAAGTGCTGCATCTAAGTGTATTTTAGTGGGAAAACCCTTGAAAGCCAAACTTCATGGGGTTTGCTGTTTGCCTTCTCTGTAGCTAGTTTGAGGTTTATTTAGTTTTGGATTTGTTTTGCAACACTCTCTGAGTTCCAAATCAACAAAAAGCTGAATGTTGAATCACAAGCAAGAAGCAGCCAAACTGGCCCTAAAGTAATCCTGAGTGATGATAATTTTCCAGGGAGTTCAAAATTTATAGAAATGGCGAGGCAACATTTGGATTGTCTGCAAGTATTCAAGCAACCTGTTTGCAGCCATCATGCTATTTGTGATCCCAGTATAAAACTCAAACATGCCTCAATGGTTTAAAATCATGTTACACATACAACACGAATGCACAACAAACGCATAATTAGAGAGCGACTCAAGATATTCAGGTTAAAACCAATATATGATACTCGATGATAATATGAAACCTTCATATTCCCATCGATACCAATATACGCCTCGATATCTTTCCCTCTCGTTCCCAAAATTTTCTCTCGTTCCCGCGTCTCCAATTTTCTCTTCGTCGCCACCGCGCGCCCTCCGTTCTCAGCCCGCCACCGCCCTCGTTCTTCCTCGTCGAGTTCCTCGTCGCCGATATTTGTGCCTACATTGATGCCTCAAGCAACGAATCAAATGATGTGGATCACAAACTAATTAAATAAATCGAAACACACATATATAGAATACAACTCATACATGGGTATCCTCAAATCTAACTTTCATTGAATTTGCACGCGCACTTAAAATAACAACTTTTATACTAAAAAAATTATGTATGCCATTACTTAGTAGTTTATGGTTTTAAGACGCAAAAGCCATTTGAGAAATACTTTTCCTACCCACTATTAATCCATATTCTCAATATAGTCATTGAATTTGCACGCGCACATAATAAGAAGGAGAAGACAGTAATGTGGCAGAAGGAGAAGACAGTAATGTGGCGGAAGAAGAAAAAAATGACATTTCTCGTTCTCTGTTTCAGCATCAATCTTCTGATATGAACTAATGATGGCTTTCACATAGGCTTTTCCCATTAGAGACTTCTTAGTGTCCAATGGAAAGCATACATCAGATTTGTGCAGGTCGGGTTCTTCTATGACTTTTAAGAGTCTCAACTGATTCTGTAAATTACACCCTAGTTGGGTGATACTTTTACCACTTCTCACTGCAGGTGCGCTCTCTAATATCCATTTTGAATATCGATACTTACATTCAAAATGGATATTAGAGATCGCACCTGCAGTGAGAAGTGGTAAAAGTACCACCCAACTAGAGTGTAATTTACAGAATCAGCTGAGACTCTTAAAAGTCATAGAAGAACCCGACCTGCACAAATCTGATGTATGCTTTCCATTGGACACTAAGAAGTCTCTAAAGGGAAAAGCCTATGTGAAAGCCATCATTAGTTCATATCAGAAGATTGATGCTGAAACAGAGAACGAGAAATGTCATTTTTTTCTTCTTCCGCCACATTACTGTCTTCTCCTTCTTTCACATTACTGTATTCTCCTTCTTATGATGTTCGCGTGCAAATTCAATGACTATATTGAGAATATGGATTAATAGTGGGTAGGAAAAGTATTTCTCAAATGGCTTTTGCGTCTTAAAACCATAAACAACTAAGTAATGGCATACATAATTTTTTTAGTATAAAGGTTGTTATTTTAAGTTTTCCCTTATAGAGATATGATCTAACTGCATCTATCAACTATAAGTGTGCAGAAAATTATGATAAGAAAGGGTCGTAGCCATGCATAACCTTGAATCTACATACCAAATCATGCAAAAGCATGCACTTATTGTCACCTTGCCTTAGAATATAAAATATCTTGGAAGACTATAAGCGAGCATTTAAATCTTGATAGATTTTGACTTCAACATATATTTTTCTCAAGTACCATGAAATATACTTGCTCCGTATAAACCGTTTTCAGGAAGATGGATTAATAATGACAAATTATCCATTGTGGCTCACTAGGTTAGCATTTTCTCTTCTATTGACCATCTTTCTAATCTGCTTGGTAAATTTATTCGGAACCGGCTGCGAATCATTAAAAGACATGCATAAGAAAGAAAACTAAAATATAGATATATAGCATACCGATACATCGAAACTTCATAGTTGCGATGGCAATCCAGAGATATTTATTTCTACACACGTGGTGCGTGCGAATGCGTCAGGCATCATGGACAAATATTTCAGAACATGGAAAGTATTATTCGTATAAAGTAATTAAAACTTTTAAACACCTTGGGTAGATATTTTCTTAGTTGATGCAATCATATCATGAGAACTAAATTTAAGCTATTATACATATGCTTATGTATTTTTCTAAGCTAATATATCTCACACACAGAGAGAGAGAGAGAGGGGGAGAACACCAGGTAGATAGAGAAATCAGGTAGCAGGATCCTGAAGAAATGGAGTCTATAGTATTGCTCATCATCATCATCCGTGATCCCTTTGAAAAAATATTATCAAAGGGATCATGGATGATGATGATGAGCAATGCTATGGACTCTATTTCTTCAGGATCCTGCTACCTGATTTCTTTACCTACCAGGTGTTCTCTCTCTCTCTCTCTGTGTGTGTGTGTGATATTTTAGGTTAGAAAAATACATATGCATATGTATAATAGCTTAAATTTAATCCTCATGATATGATTGCATCACCTAAGAAAATATCTACCCAACGTGTTTAAAAGTTTTAATTAATTTATACGAATAATACTTTCCATGTTCTGAAATATTTGTCCATGATGCCTGACGCATTCGCACGAGCACCACGTGTGTAGAAATAAATATCTCTGGATTGCCATCGCAACTATGAAGTTTCGATGTATCGGTATGCTATATATCTGTATTTCAGTTTTCTTTCTTATGCATGTCTTTTAATGATTCGCAGCCGGTTCCGAATAAATTTACCAAGCAGATTAGAAAGATGGTCAATAGAAGAGAAAATGCTAACCTAGTGAGCCACAATGGATAATTTGTCATTATTAATCCATCTTCCTGAAAACGGTTTATACGGAGCAAGTATATTTCATGGTACTTGAGAAAAATATATGTTGAAATCAAAATCTATCGAGATTTAAATGCTCGCTTATAGTCTTCCAAGATATTTTATATTCTAAGGCAAGGTGACAATAAGTGCATGATTTGGTATGTAGATTCAAGGTTATGCATGGCTACGACCCTTTCTTATGATTTCTTATCATAATTTTCTGCACACTTATAGTTGATAGATGCAGTTAGATCATATCTCTATAAGGGAAAACTTAAAATAACAACCTTTATACTAAAAAAATTATGTATGACATTACTTAGTAGTTTATGGTTTTAAGACACAAAAGCCATTTGAGAAATACTTTTCCTACCCACTATTAATCCATATTCTCAATATAGTCATTGAATTTGCACGCGAACATCATAAGAAGGAGAATACAGTAATGTGGCAGAAGGAGAAGACAGTAATGTGGCGGAAGAAGAAAAAAATGACATTTCTCGTTCTCTGTTTCAGCGTCAATCTTCTGATATGAACTAATGATGGCTTTCACATAGGCTTCTCCCTTTAGAGACTTCTTAGTGTCCAATGGAAAGCATACATCAGATTTGTGCAGGTCGGGTTCTTCTATGACTTTTAAGAGTCTCAACTGATTCTGTAAATTACACTCTAGTTGGGTGGTACTTTTACCACTTCTCACTGCAGGTGCGATCTCTAATATCCATTTTGAATGTAATATTATAGATATCCATGCCTGTTTATGTCAAAATTACTTATATTGTCAATGTTTGATTGTCTAGTTGTTGGTGATGCGTCCATATCAGGGACAGAGACCACTCCCGTTCCTCCAGGTATGTTTATATATTATATAGGGCATGTATATTGATTTAGAATCCTATATCATAAATATACACACATTTTTTTTGCTCTTAGTCGTCCAACTCATTATCATGGGCTGCTTGATGAGATTAGATTTGCGCCTGATGATCTACAAGAGCTTGTTCACTCCCTGTCATATGTGTAAGCAGCGCTATATGCGAGTTTACCTTGTTAGTATGTATGTACTGAAATTAATTAATATTATTCAAATTTTGATACATGCAGATACCAGAGGAGCACATCTTCTATCTCTGTAGGTAAGGCTTTGAATTTGTTGATTTTGGTATTTCTTGTCAATTTTATAGACCAGTATATGCTAAATATAATGTTCTGACAGTTGCTAGGGGGAAGGCAACATTCGAGGCTGCTGACCCCAGTCCTGGATGCCGCACACGGACGGCACCACGGAGGTTTGGAGATAGGCCGAGGACTGGGCTCTAGCAGGGCCCATATGAGGTTGGACTCCACCCCGGTGGTCACTTCCTCCGTCTCCAGTTAGCGACGTATCCAGCAGGAACAGGAGAGCTTGAAGGCCACCGTTCAGGAGTTGAATGGGATGCTGGTATGTATACTACTTAATAGTAAAATATAATGTCATATTATAGATATCAACATATCCAATATCAGTACATAGCCTGAGCTTATTTGGTTGTAGACTTATGTTTTATTAATCATACATACATATGTAATTGAAATAAACAACGCTTTTCCAAACTAAATATCCAAACAGGGTTTCGAAATAACTTAATAATGATACGAATTCGAATAATAAACAGTTCTTACACGCTTCTTACACAAGTTATATCCAGACGCGACAGGGTAGATCGGCCGAGCCTCCACACGCATCTCCTTCGGCTGCGGTTCCGCAGACAGCTCCTGTAGCTCCACCGCCCACTCAGACTCCCGCTCGCGACGAATTGCAGAGTTTATTGACCGAGGAGCAGGACCGAGCTGGACCGAGCTAGGGTAGATTTTTGGTTCTTTTTTTTTGAAACATGTATTTATTTATATCATACACATTGTACTATATTTTGAAACGATATTCATATTGGTTTGTATTTATATCATATTCAGTTTTTGTGTTTCTTTTGTATATTATATATATGCGTGAGATGTGATTATGAATACTGCAATATATGATTTGATTGATGTATACATTATTGTGCACAGGACGGGAAAAAATCAAGCAGGACTTTTTTTAAAAAAAATTTCAGACAATATGTACCTACGGATTAATCCGTAGGCATACACGTTACCCCTACGGATATATCCGTAGGGGCTAAATATCAGCAGTAACTGATATTTCCCCCAGATGTCAGTGCCAGGTGTTTGGGAATCCCCCTACGGATATATCCGTAGGGGCCACTGACATTCCCCTACGGCGTTATCCGTAGGGGCACATATCAGGAATCCTGAATTTGTGCCCCTACGGAAAAGTACCTACGAATATATCCGTAGGGGGTAGTACATGCCCCTACGTATATAGCCGTAGGTCCAAGTCATTTATTAAAATAAATCGTAAATAATATAAAATCTTATACCCTACGGATTAATCCGTAGGGGAAACTGGACCTACATATATATCCGTAGGGGCAAGAATTTAACCGTAGGGATAAGTTCAGGTCCTCGACTTGCACCTGCGGCCTTTGCACCTACGGGGTATTTTTTCGCCCCTACGTATATAACCGTAGGGGCAGTGGGTTGCACCTACGGATATATCCGTAGGGGCAACCCTTCTTTGTAGTAGTGTGTGCTGCCCTTATATTTTGTGCAATCGAACTGTTTGCTGATCTTCGTTTGTTCCTCAAACTGGTAGGCAGCAATTGCAGATTCATCTTTTTGTTGGTCGTAGTCTCACATTTGTAGCGTCTTTTCACCATTTTCGCTGTATTGTTCTGAGAACCTGTAACCTGCAACTATTTAGCAGACATGAATCAAAAGCACCTATTTATTTGCAATCTGATTAAGAATGGGGAATATAATAATGCAAAATTCTGATATGACCAAATACCTCCAAACTTATCTTTTGCTCGTCCCGAGCAAAACTATTTATTCTCGAAAAACCTAACCTCACTTTCACAGGGAATCGCGATTGCACTGAGCTCGTGCAACAAGCCGTTAAACCTCTAGGTGTCCCTAGTAGGAGGAGTGTTGTCTCCTGAGGGGTTTCAGCGGATACTACCCACAAAATTCGATCAATTTGACATTTTGACTCTCATTCTTCAATTCAGTATTCTAGCAAGAATTTCTATTATCTTTAACTTAGAAATTATCAACCCATATTTTTCACCTACTTATCATTTAACTTAAGATCGTATATGTTCTGTAAATTTATTTAGCTTTTAGCATCTTTTGAATTTTCCTTCTAAGGTTCCATCTCAACTTAGGAATTTTTATCCTCACTACTGAAGATATAAGTCCTTATTTTTCATTCCTATCTCTCATCCAAACCCCAATCATATACCCCTACGTGTGTGTATGTATCACCTCTACACTTGGAAATTCAATTCAAGCTATCATACTCTTGTCCATCGTCTAAAGTACTTTTAGTTGGTGAATTTTATATGAAATTGCTCACATCCTTCATGCGACCGTTAATATTTCTTGAGGTACTAACGACCGATTACAAAATGTGTTTGCGTATTTAGGCGTAATTTCTCGTCTTGTAATACCTAAGGCTTTAGTAGTGACTCCCAAACTAGTTGGTCTGAGGCATTAGGTGATAAAGCACCATCGCTATACATTTTTTATTTTACGCAGCCTTAAGTAATACAAAACCAGTGTTCATTTTTTTATATCTTTTTATTCACACTTATACTTTTATTTAAATTTTTTCATACTAAGGATTTTAGACAAGAGCATTTCAAGGTATCTTCTACTATCCCAAGTTTCAAGGTGCGTGTATGTGCGAGTTGTAGGGTATATATTTTCATAATTTAGACTAAAAGTTCAGAATTATTTTTCAGACTTACACTTCAATAAAAATTTCAATACTCTTCCCTTATTTTGATTTAGCCCAAGAACTGAACTCAAAATTTGCCTATTTCTAAATAATCTACAAGGACATATATTTCCTATAGTTAAATTTTAAGAAAGGTTATTTTTAGGGTTTTTAATTTACTAAGTTTAGGATCTAGTTGTTCCTAGCTAGTTAACCGTTTTGTCAAACTTAAGTCAAATATGGCTAAGTTGAATTTTTTTTTTTTTTATCTTTTTAGTTTTTTCAATTTTTATTTGATTTTTTCTTTTATATTTTTTTTATATTTTCATTTTTAATTTTTATAATTTTTTGATAAAGATGCAATGCAGAATTAAACATGCAAAAAAAGAAAAGAAAAAAAAATGTACAAAAAATTAAAATATACAGTGCAATGATAACTATTTACAAACCACCTCCTCCCCAAACTTACCAAAAGCAGTGCCCTCACTGCTCAGGCCCTCGGCGTCCCCTTGAACGTGAACGGGAACGCTCCTCTCGTGCTAGCAGCGTTGATACGCCATGTTCAATCTCAGTCATCCGGTGATCCAAGTTGGTCACCATCCCCACCAAATTATCAATTCCTCTAATGGCTCTTCTAAGAAGACGTGCATGTTCTATGGGGGTAAGCTCTTCCTCGCTCGCGGTCGAGCTGGAGCTGGGTGTTTTGGCTGGTACATATTCGGCCGGTTCTTTTCGCGACCATACATCAGTCAGGCGGGTATAGGACGTGGATACGCCCTCAATAAGAAGCCTAATAGGTATACCTCCATGCATGTAAAACTCAAATTCCTCCACAGGGAGGAAGTAGCGACACAGTTGTGTCACTAACATAGGGCATGGGTAATTTTCGGCCCTTTTTCCAGCACCAATTGAATAAAGCAAAACCGTGCACATGTCAAATCTAGGATTCCTAGTCATTAAGGTGTGCACGATATGAAGAGACGGGGTGAAAAATGTGGTATTATGTGAACTGCCAAAAATGTTGTTTTGTACCCAATGGCACACGATTAATACATTGGCGAAGAGGGTTCTAGCCTGTATTCCCTTCCTAGGTTCTCTCGAACAGTCATTACCCATTAAGGACATGCAGTCTTCAAATTGAAGGGGTTGGTCGTGAACAGGTAATCTTGGAATTAAAGTGACTTCATGGATGAAGTCTCTCAATGATTATTTCCCTTTCGCCCCAAAGTAATTTAATAAAACCGTATTGTGCTAGGCAACCTTCCTCCATACACTCGTAAAAATGAGTGACTACATCTGGAAGAGCGTAAGCATTGGGATAATTGTAAATTAGAAAGTTCTACCCTCGCCGTGTGATTTCATCAGCAAAATAACTTCCGTAAATTGTGTGTGAAAAGATTTGTGAAAAATCTCGTTCTAATTGCATGTTTGGTGCCATCACAGAGAATTAAATTGCAGAATTTGCAATTTAACAGAGAAGAGAGATGATGCAAACCTCCTCTGAAAAATCAGAGGGAGAAGACAATAACCAGCGGCGGAAACGCGGCCAAGAGTGGGCTACAGCGGCGGAAACACGGCGGGTTGGCGAGATCTGCTTGCTCTGGCTGCAGCGGCGGCTAGGATTTGCAGAGAGGAAAATTTTAGGGTTATGAAAACAGAGAGGGGTCGGGTTCTATTTATAGGGGGAGTGTGTTGGTTATTTGCAAAAAGCCCCTCTTAAAAAGAGGAAATTATTTGTAAATAATTTTTTTTATTTTTTTATTTTTATTTTTTATTAAAACTGAAAATTTACAGATATACCCCAAAAAAAAATTAAATTTTTTTTATTTTTATTTTGTTTTTATATAATTACAAATGATACATACCTCCAAACTTGTTTGAAACAGTGTTTTGGTTAGATAATCGAAATTTAGGGGTAGATGGAGGAAGATCAGTCAATGTAAATCGGCTCCTGCAAAAACAGGAGCTCATCCGAAGGGTCCGCAGTGAGGAATGGTTTAAGTCTATGTCCGTTCATTTTAAATAGTGAACTATCTTCCGGATTTTCTAGATCAACCGCACCGTGCGGATATACGGTGCGTACCATAAATGGCCCTTTCCATCGAGATCTGAGCTTGCCGGGATGGAAATGTAACCGAGTGTCGTAAAGTAAACCTGTTGACCAGGTTTGAAAGTCTTGCGCATAAGGTGTTTATCGTGGAACACCTTCATTCAGTTTTTGATAATTACAGCATTCTCGTAGGCTTTATCCCAAAGCTCGTTCAATTCGTTCAACTGCAGCTTTCTATTGCTGCCCGCATCTCCTAGAGATATATTCAACTCTTTTATTGCCCAAAATGCCTTATGCTCTATTTCAACTGGAAGGTGGCAAGCCTTTCCATAAACAAGCCTATATGGAGACATACCAAGATCGGTCTTATAGGCAGTTCGAAATGCCCAAAGGGCATCAATAAGTTTCGATGACCAATCTTTACGGTTTTTGGAAACCGTTTTCTCCAATATCTGTTTAATCTGCCGATTCGAAATCTCGGCTTGCCCACAAGTTTGGGGATGATAGGGCGTTGACAGCTTGTGAGTAATGGAGTATTTCCGCATTAAGGACTCGAAAGTTCTATTACAAAAGTGAGATCCATTATCACTGATAATAGCGCGAGGATGCCCAAATCGAGAAAAAATGTTTTCTTTGAGAAATCTACTGACAACCTTGTTGTCATTAGTTCGGCTGGGCACAGCCTCGACCCATTTAGAAACATAGTCAACAGCAAGTAGAATATACATGTTCCCAAAGAAATTGGGAAATGGTCCCATATAGTCTATCCCCCAAATATCAAAAATTTCAACAACTAATATTGGTTGGAACGGCATTTCATTTCTCCGAGATATCTGGCCCAAGTGTTGGCACCGGGATCATGTCTTGCAGTACCCATATGCGTCTTTAAAAAGTTGTGGCCAGTAGAAACCACACTGCAAAATCTTTTCTGCTGTCTTTTTGGGGCCAAAATGCCCGCCACAAGCTTGATCGTGGCAAAATGACAGCACGCTCTTAAACTCATTATCGGGGACACACCGACGAATAATTTGGTCGGGACAGTATTTGAATATATACGGTTCATCCCAGTAAAAATGTTTTACCTGAGATAGAAATCTGAGTCTGTCCTGATTCGACCATTCGTTTGGTATCAGTCCGGTGGCCAAATAATTTATTATATCTGCGAACCAAGGTTCGCATGACACAGTTAAGAGCTGCTCATCTGGAAAAATGTCTTTAATAGGAATTTGAAGTGTAGGCGAAGAAGGAAGGCGTGAAAGATGGTCGGCGACTACGTTTTCGTATCCTCTCTTGTCTCTGATGACAAGGTCAAACTCTTGTAGTAAGAGAATCCAACATATCAACCGAGATTTAGCATCTTTCTTCGCGAAAAGATGGCGAAGAGCTGAGTGGTCTGTGTAAGCGATGACTGGAGAGCCGATTAAATAGGGCCTGAACTTTTTTAGTGCAAACACAACAGCTAAGAATTCTTTTTCAGTTGTTGTGTAATTTAATTTGGCCTCGTTTAAGGTTCGGCTAGCGTAATAAATTACATGCGGTATCTTATTTATGTGCTGTCCAAGGACAACACCAATGGCGAAATCAGATGCATCGCACATAATTTCAAATAGATGCGTCTAGTCAGGAGATGAAAGAATGGGAGCGGAAATAAGTGAGTTTTTCAATGACTCGAACGCCTTCATGCAGGTTGAGTCGAAATCAAAAGTGTTGTCCTTGGCCAACAAAAGAGTCAAGGTTTAGCTATCTTGCTAAAATCCTTGATGAACCGTCTATTGAAACCGGCATGGCCAGAGAAGGCTCGAATGTCTTTGACGCACTTTGGAGGAGGAAGATTGGAAATGACTTTAATCTTACCTTTATCTACCTCAATGCCATTTTGCGAGATGATATGTCCTAAGACAATACCTTCTCGTACCATAAAGTGGCATTTCTCCCAATTTAAATTGAGGTTCTTATCCCTACACCGGGTAAGAACTGCCTCTAAATGTCGCAAACACTCATCAAAGGAGTCGCCGAAAATGGAGAAGTCATCCATAAAAATCTCTAAGAATTTTTCCACCATATCTGAAAAAATGCCCATCATACACCGCTGGAAAGTAGCGGGTGCATTGCATAACCCAAAGGGCATGCGACGGTAAGCGAATGTACCGAAAGGACAAGTAAATATGGTCTTGTCTTGGCCCTTTTCGGCGATGGGAACTTGATTATAGCCGGAGTAGCCATCCAAAAAGCAGTAAAATTCATGCCCAGTCAATCGTTGTAGCATTTGGTCAATAAAAAGTAATGGAAAGTAGTCTTTCCGTGCCGCGGCGTTGAGCTTTCTATAATCGATGCAAACTTGCCACCCAGTTTGGGTGCGAGTAGGTATTAACTCATTCGCCTCATTAGTTATAACCGTTATACCCGATTTCTTTGGTACAACGTGAATGGGGCTAACCCACTGGCTATCAAAGATAGGGTAAATGATACCACTATCAAGACATTTTACAATCTCCTTTTTAACAGCCTCCTTCATTATAGGGTTTAGTCGTCTCTGTAGATCCCTTACTGGCTTGGCATCATCAATCATATGAATATGATGTTCAACTATTAGGGGACTAATCCCCTTGATGTCCGCCATAGTCCAGCCAAAAGCTTGCCGATTATTTTGTAAGACCGTTAAAAGGTCTTTCTCTTGCTCGGGGGCTAGAGAGGCCGAGATGATAACATGAAGGGTCTCATTCTCACCTAAGTAAGCATAGTTAAGGTGAGACGGCAATAGCTTGAGTTCGAGTTTTGGAGGCGAAACAATTGAAGGTAAAATTGGTGAAACTGTCTCAAACTCGAAAGATTCCAAGAGAGGTTCGAAGCGAGTGTAAGCAACCGAGTCGGATGGTTCAGCTAACTCATCCGAAAATTCAAAGGACTCAAACTCGGGTGGTGATTCTTCAAAATCGTTCGAAAAGGTGAAACACTCGTAATCGTTATCGGGTGTGAAAGCAGTGTCAGATTCAAGGAGGAACGCACTAGTGGTGTCAAAATTGCTGTGATCGAATGGAAATTTTTCGAGCTCACAGTCCTTCTGAGTGATCTCTTGGATCGAGCAAACATCAAGTATATTAGCATTAGGCTCGGAGAGCTGATTCCCCAACTTAAAAATGTTGAGTTCAATTGTCATGTTTTCAAAAGATAGGTTCATCGAACCATTTCGACAATTGATCACCGCATTAGAAGTCGCAAGGAATGGTCGACCGAGTATCACCGGACGGGGGTTAGCTACAGGTTGTGTGTCCATTACAATGAAATCAACGGGAAATATGAAGTCCCCTACTTTAATCAACACATCCTCTTACTCACCCCTAGGATGGGTGATGGATCGGTCGGCCATTTGGAGAGTACAATATGTGGGTTTCAGCTCTCCAACGCCTAATTGTTCATATACTGAATAAGGAAGCGAATTAACTCAGGCACCAAGATCTAAAAGTGCGCGGTTGATGTTCTTATCTCCAATTGTTATTGAAATTGTAGGATAGCCAGGGTCCTTTCGTTTTTGAGGTAAAGGTTGGGTAAGAGCATCACTTACTGCACTAGCCAAGAAAACTTTCTTAGGTACCTGTGATTTCCTCTTCTTGGTGCATAGGTCCTTCAAGATTTTAGCGTAAGAAGGGACTTGTTGAATTGCATTCAAGAAAGGTATGTTAATGCTAACCTGTTTGAATAACTCCACAATCTTCTCCATTTGTGAAGTTGGTTTATTGGATCTCAACATGTTTGGAAATGGAATATTTTGAAAATTTGTTGAGTCCAATATTTGTGGAGTAGATTGTGGAGTTGGAACGGATCCCAGTGTTGGTGTTTCGTGGAGTGAGATGTGGATCCGTTCGAATTAGTAGAAGAAGTAGAGCCTTGTGAAGAATGAAGAACATGCTCTAAAGAAGATGAAGAAGATGAAGAAGAAGAAGAAGAAGCGGCGCCCGGGGTGTCATTATTGTTGCCAATGTTGTTGTGTAATACCTTTCCAGATCTCAATGTAATCACTGCACTCACATTATGATTTTGTTGTTCATGAGCAACATATGTATTTTGTGTGTGACCAGGATTTGGCAGTGGTTGAGATGGAAGTTTCCTCTTCTCTCGCTCGCTTAGAGCAGCATTCAGTTGTGCAATTTGAGCTTCAATGGTTTTGATACTTTGCTCATGTGATGCAGTGTGTTGCACCAAAGACTTAATGGAAGATTGGATACTTGCTGAGAATTGCGTAGATTGTTTTAAAAACGCATCCAGACTTCGTTCTAGCGAGGACACATTATCGTTATTTGGTTGAACAAAATTATTTTGCGAAAAAGAGTTGTTTGGTGCAAAAATTTTCATTTGGTTTTGGTAAGATTGGAGTTGGAAAGATTGCTGATATTGAGTTTGTTGAGGGGCTTGTTGTTGTGGAGGAGGCCTCTGAAAATTGTTATTGCCTTGAAATTGTTGTTGATTTTGATTCCAAGCAAAATTTGGGTGGCTCCTCCAACCAGGATTATAAGTTGAAGAGTATGGGTCATTTCTTTGTCTTTGCTGAAAGGCAGCATTGACTTGATCCTGTCCTTGAGCAGTTGGATTGTAAGGACACTCTTCAGCAAGATGTGATGGATCCGAACAACAAGCGCATATAGTGCGAGTGGGTAAAGCAGGGGCAGGAGAAGGCGATGAGAATTTGCTCTCAATTGCCTCTAGTTTTTTCGTGAGTGCAGCCATTTCGGCCATTATTGCAATCAACATATCAAGTTGATGTATGCCTGCCCTAGACTGACCTGATGAAGTAGATGAAGTGGTCTGTCTAGTGCTTTCTCACTGAAGTGTTTGTTCAGCAAGATCGTTGAGAAATTGCCAAGCTTCCTCGCTCGATTTTGTAAGAAAGTGATCTTGATAAATAGTTTCCAAAAACTGCTTAGTTGCTGGGTTCAGTCCTTCGTATAAAGTTTGGCAAAGTTGCCATCTCTCGATACCGTGGTGAGGGCACTGAACAAGAAGGTCCTTAAATCGTTCGAAACACTTCCAAAAAGGTTCAGAAGGAAACTGGAAAAATTGATTAATTTCATTTCTAATTCTCGCGGTCTTGTGGTGCGGGTAAAACTTTTTAAGAAAAACCTTAACAAACTCTTCCCAATTTTTTATGGAATGCGATGCTGTACTATATAGCCATTTTTCAGCTATGTCACATAAAGTGAATGGAATAACACGTAGCTGTTAGTGTATATGCCCTAGAGGCCATTACTGTATCATACTAGTTTGTATATTACTTAATGGAAGCTTGGGATATTCACAGTTATAATAACATTCTTGCTCAAAATAGTAGTATGCTACTTGGTTTGTTTCTACTTCAATATGTACATATGTTTCTTTTAACATATCGCCTATACATATTAGTAGAGCCCTTAGGATCTTTACTTGATTACCAGCGTTGTGATGGCAATCACACTAGTGGGGGCTGGGTAATCTACAAGCACATCTTTATACAGGTCCCTAGTCGTAGGATTATCGATACAGGGCGTCGATACTCCGGAGTAGAATAGTGTAAACGTTTCTCATCCCAGCAGGGGAGATGGTCTGTCCCACAGCCATTGGTATGTCGTACTGGAGATAGTATGCAGGTGCTCATTAGGATATGAGTACACCGGACAGGACTCGTAGTGAACTGCTGGTTGGTAATATACCTATCGTCAGATAGTAGTTCCCAGGTGACATGAGTACAGCTTAGTCCGTCGACTTGACACTGCTGCTTCGCCTCGAGTGTGTTCCCAGTGTACTTTGATTACTACCCTACCACGGCTCAAAGGAGTCGTGCTAACAGGTTGTAGTTGGGTGCAGTCTCGAAGCACTTGGAGGCAGTGGCGGTTAGATAGGATTCGTCTCTCCCGGTATTAGGGTTGATATTGCACTGTGTTTGGAGAGCCATTACACAAAGTCCCTGGCCAAGGAAAGCGAGATTTACTGGTAGGTACTCCAGTAGCTTCTCAGGGTGTAATGGGCTTCACTTCGACACGACTTATACCGCTATTAGGGGTCTGACGTTTACCGCCCCTTAGGCCCGATATGCGATACTCTTAGAAGAACAGACCAGACTGTACGGATATTGTTATAGATAGGCTCAGTTGGAGTTGGATGAGTTATTTTCATCGGCCTTCTCATCGACATATACCTGGGGGTCGTTACGTACAGCTAGTGCCGCTTGCGACCAGTGGTTAAACCCACTGCCAGCGTAGTGTCGAGTCTTTAGACTCCCACACAGAGGGTTTCCTTGCATCAGACAAAAGATGTAGATGTCGTATTGTTTTACGACAGGGTTCGATCACGTGCGTGCATGATGATTCGGGCGGACAATACTAGCGGGCTTTGGTTTAAACCGGATCCTAGTATTGTACTGATGGATTGTTTTCGTCTTTTTGTATCCGCATTTTTCGGAATACGGATACGGGTACGTATGTACGGACGAGGGGTATTTTTGTAAATTGGTCAAAGATGCTTCTAGAACGTGACATGTCATATTGTTATTATTCATTTTGGTTTAAATGAAAATACATTATGACATAAGAGGATGATGTGGAAATTGCATGAAAATGGACTTAGCTTCAAATGACACATGGTGAGTTTTTGGCCCATGAGTCATTTTTTGTTACTTGAACCATATATTTGATAATTGATATTGATTTATTAAGTGAATTATCAATATGGTTCAGGTGGCAAAAAGGAGAGCGCTAACTCTAATCTTCATTCTCTTTCCTCACTAGCTTTTGCTCCAAGGTCACCTCCTTCCTCAAAACTCCAGTGAACTCATGTGTTGAGTGATCTAGGGTAAGAGTAGACATTACAATCTATCTACATCCTCTACGACATCATGGGTAGCGACCTTGATGCCCTAGTTGCCTCCGTTGAGATAGGAGTTCGATGCATATCTCCTCGGGTGGATCATCTTGGAGTTGAGGAGTCTGATGAGGGAGCGGCGATCCGAATCGATACATGGAGTCAACAATAAGAAGAAGGACAGCGAGGAATGAAGACCTGAAGGACCGGAATCGTAAGGTATAAACTTCTGTACATTTAGTTTACCTCACTTTTAGTTTGCTAGTTAGGGTTTAGCATCAATCCTGGAGTCCAAGTCCGTGCCACGATCTTTTGAGAAAAAAATTCACCTATTCCGCCTCCCCGCGATCCCGCGGGGTGCGCGACATGAACTTACAGTGGTATCAGAGCCTACTAAACCCTAACTAGTTCGATAGAAAGCTTTAGAACTTCGATCGTCGGAAAAATTGGAAAACAAAACACCGAAAACCCTACATTCTGTCGACTTTTAAAAGTGCTGTAAAAATTATTTCAGGTGTACTAAAAATACGTGCAGGGTTTTCTAAGATGATTGAAGAAAAATGGTCCCCTGAATCGCCAAGACGACCGCGGAACCGCGGCGGATCGGACCGATCCACCGCGGAGTCACGGCCGAGTCGTGGCCGATTCAGGCCATTCTTCTTCTGTTATTTCTTTCTTTGGGTGTTTAGTTCTCTGGAATATTTGGTTTCTACCCAGTATATTTCTGAATGCTGGTTTGCATTTGGGGTGGTTACGGAAAATGTTTTTCGATCGAAATTCTAATGGTACTTGGCTAACCGGTTCTTCTGTAATATTTATATGTGTTTTAAACTTCATCTAATTGCTATATGTCTATTAGTTTGAAGTTGCACATATTTGTTGGTTTGTGTATATAAATATTTTCTGATTGTCGATGATGAATAGCCGGGAATGTGAGATGAGCGTTTTTTTTCTTTCATTCATGTAAATTGTAAAATTGATGTAATATTATTTCGCGGGGCACTTCCGGGTTGAGGTTGTAGCCACCGTTGTATTATTTTCTTTTTACTGTTTTCTGCTCCTAGGATAGACCCAAGGTGGGGTACACAAATTATCGAGTTCTTTGAGGTGCCGAGTGGCCTACTCACTCTGTTGAGGGAGCCTGCTTCACTTCTGGAATTTGGCGGGTAGTTTGCCGTACCCGTAGGGGTCTGGGGTGGGGTTTGGCTATTCATCGCGACCGTGGGATCCGTCTTTCGTTGCAGGCTTAAACGAAACGCGGCTTTCCTAGCATATCTGAAATGTTTATCTGTGACTGGAATGATTATTATTGCATGAGATGATTGTAAAATATCTATATATGGTATATAGTAGGCGTCACTTATGTTTTGCATCCGCGCTGGTCCAGCCCCCGCTCTGTTGTTAGTTAAGTAACCTAACGGGTGATGACGGGGCCCCGTGGCGAATGCGGATGGCATAAGAGGACGTGATATCTTTTTTCAATTCTCTCTGTAATGATAGGAATAAATGATGGGACTGCATTAGATTAATGCAAAGCAAATAAACCAAAGTTGAATCGTTGGAACAATTTCAAAAC
The DNA here is from genome assembly GCA_030015575.1 of Agapanthus africanus. Taxonomy (NCBI): domain Eukaryota; kingdom Viridiplantae; phylum Streptophyta; class Magnoliopsida; order Asparagales; family Amaryllidaceae; genus Agapanthus; species Agapanthus africanus. The sequence goes on from CM057337.1 coordinate 719,685,760, forward strand.
CACTCGGTTTTTTTCAAAACAGAAAAACTTTTTAAAAACGCGGAGCTTAAACCACTCCTTTTAAAAGCTATCAAGGTTCCTTCGATTATATCAAGTTCACTACGTTCACGGTTTCGCCAAAACCATTCGTAGCCCTCCGTCATTTCATATGTATTTTCAATAGTATTCAAGCTGTGTTTGTTGATCTTCGTCAAGGCATAGTGATTGGTAGCTGTTGGGTGTTCATATGTAGCATAGATAGATGCGTTGGTTTGGGACAGTCGTATTACCTTGTTGACCTTCGTCAAGGGTATATACGGGTGGGTTCAAATTAACCTGGACAATGATGGGTAGAACTTGACATGTGACTTATGATTTGTTGACCTTCGTCAAGATCATAAGAGCATGGGGCAAAAATCCACATCGTGAGTTTCTAAGGAAATTGAAACTTGCTAGTGCTGCATACCATTTGGAGTTTGATAATGTTGGTAGGATTCCTTCAGCATTATCACACAATGATATTTGGATCCCGATCCTACTGTGAGTATCCGCTACTTCTCGGGAGATTATTTCACTTAACAATCAATACTATAAACCAAGTAGGTGTCTAGAACAGTGTTAGCGGGGCTACGCCTCCAGGGAAAAGAGATTTTGTATTAAGAAACTTCGCGAAAGCGTTGGAAAACCTCCCTCGAAGTACCTACACTAGCCTGGCTGAACGGTTAAGCAAGAATTGTATGGTGAGATTAATCCTGACTAATCTCTCTTTTCTGGTTAAAAGAGGGATTCGAGAAACAGTGGGAGCCATCCTTTTTAGATAAATTAAAAACCAATCTAAACTTGCAAGAGCGTCATGCTAAATGTTTTCTTCTCTCTCTCTTAATTGCAGCGACCCAGTGACCAGACATAGGTTACATCTAGATAATAAAATGACTGAATCTGACTGTATTGACTGGCAAAGGTCTGTCCAAATATCCATTACCCATGACAAACTGGGACACCTCTTCACTAATCAAACCCCTGCCGTCTCAGGACCAATTTCCATCGTCACGGATACTAATATCCGTAAGACATCGGAAAAAGACTGTGCGAATGCCAAGTGCCTCGTGTTGGCCTCAGTCGATGGTACATACCAGAGACAGCACGAGAAGATGGACTTAGTTTCTGTCTTCCTCCATAAAAGAAATTTATATGGAGAGCAATCTCGTATCGCAAGATATGAGATCTCGAAAAAATTGCTTCAAGCGAGGTTGGCTGTCGGGTCATCTGTAGGGGACATCATCCTTACAGAGACTAGCTTTTTTGATAAGCTCACGGATCTGAAGACCACGTTGAAGAACGGGTCAAATACTGACTTGATTCTACAGTGTCTGCCCTCTACTTACACCCTGAAGGAAACCAGGGAAGTAGAAGGAAAGGGAAGGGCAAAAGTTTCGGGACTAGATGTAGGGAAGGAGGGACGTCCCTATTGTTATGGGAAAGGACATTGGCAGAAGGATTGCAGGGCTTTGAAAGCCAGTAGCCAGGATTCGAAGCATGTTGTGGCTTCGGTTTCAGGTGTGTTTGTAGTAGAAAATTGTATGTCAATTAACTCTACTTCCTGGGTACTAGATACCGGATCGGGATCTCACATCTGTAATTCATTACATGCTTTGAGAAACCGTAGAGTTACCAGATTAGGTGATATGACTCTCAGGGTTGCTAACGGAATGAGAGTGGACGCTGAATCCGTAGGGGAATATCACCTTGGATTGACAAGTGGGCAGATATTGATTCTACGTAACTGTTTATATGTACCTAGTCTAGCCTGTAATATCATATATATATCCTTACTTTCTAAGGAAGGATATGATTTTACTTTTGTAAGCGATGTGGTACACATCCACCTAAATCAAGTTCTGATTGGGTCAGGTACATTAGAAAACGGAATATACGTATTAAATCAAGCTCAGGTTTTCAGTGTCCAGAACACACTTAAAAGAAAGTCTCCGGAAACAAATCAGGCTTTCTTATGGAATTGTAGACTGGGTCACATCAATGAGACACGGTTAACGAAGTTACATAAAGAGGGATATTTGAATCCGTTCGAGTATTAGTCTTATGCTACTTATGAATCTTGTCTCATGGGAAAGATGACAAAGACTCCATTCACTGGACACGGAGTAAGAGTGAGCGAGCTCTTAGGACTCATACACAGTGATGTGTGTGGTCCAATGTCTACACATGCGCGAAGTGGTTATTCATACTTCATTACTTTTACGGATGATTTCTCTAGGTATGGACATGTCTTCCTGATGAAGCAAAAATCCGAAGCCTTTGAGAAATTCCGGGAATATAAGAATGAAGTGGAAAAACAAACAGGCAAAAGTATCAAAACACTAAGATCCGATCGAGGTGATGAATACTTGAGTGCCGAGTTTCTGTACTACTTAAAAGGGAATGGAATTCTCTCTCAGCTTACTCCTCCATACACACCACAACACAATGGTGTATCGGAAAGGCGGAATCGAACCCTATTGGATATGATTCGTTCCATGATGAGTAAGGCTGAGTTACCGCGATCTTTCTGGGGTTATGCACTAGAAACAGCTGCATATCTTTTGAACAAGGTTCCAACCAAGATTGTGCCTACCACACCATTTCAGATGTGGAGTGGGAAGAAACCTTGTCTTAAGTATCTTAAGACATGGGGATGTCCAGCTTTTGTTAAGAAGCAGCATGCGGACAAGCTCGAGGCACGCTCAGTACTGTGTAAGTTTGTGGGATACCCCAAGAACTCAAGGGGGTATCTTTTCTATTCCGCAGAGGAACAAAAGGTTTTTGTTTCTCAGCATCCCCACTTCTTGGAAACAGAATTTTTAGAAAATCAGATAAGTGGGAGCACAATAGAACTGGAAGAAATTTCAGAACCACAAGCTATTACTGAAAGCTTGGTAGAACCAAAAGTTTCAGGAGAACCGGACATCCCAGCGCCACTCCGCAGGAGTAGTAGGCAGTCTCATCTACCCGAGAGATACTATGGTTTTCTCATAGACGGGGATCGAGAGGATTGCATCATTGAAAATGATGAGCCTAATAGCTTCCAGCAAGCCATTCAAAGCAGCGACTCAGTAAAATGGTTGGATGCAATGCGGACCGAGATGGAGTCCATGTACACCAACAAAGTTTGGACTCTGGACATTGCTCCAGAAGGGGTAAAACCCGTAGGCTGCAAATGGATCTTCAAAAAGAAGATTGGTGTAGATGGACAGGTTGAAACCTATAAAGCTAGACTTGTTGCAAAGGGTTTTCGATAAAGACCTGGTTTGGACTATGACGAAACCTTTTCTCCAGTGGCTATGCTCAAATCCATTCGGATCCTTCTTGCCATTGCTGCCTTCCACGATTATGAGATCTGGCAGATGGACGTAAAGACGGCTTTTCTGAATGGAAATTTGGAAAAATGCGTCTATATGGATCAGCCGGAGGGTTTTAATCAGAGTGGGAGCAGCGGTAAAGTGTGCAAGTTGCTTAAGTCCATTTATGGACTGAAGCAGGCATCGCGGAGTTAGAACATCTGCTTTAATGATACTGTCAAAGAATTCAACTTTATCAAAAATCCAGATGAACCATGCATATACAGTAAGATTGTAGGGAGAACTGTTGTATTCCTCGTCTTGTACGTGGATGACATTCTCTTATAGGAAATGACATTCCTATGCTACAGTCAGTCAAAGGATTCTTGTCACAGAGGTTCTCCATGAAGGACCTGGGCGATGCCAACTACATTCTGGGGATCCAGATCTATCATGATAGATCTAAAAGGATGTTGGGACTTTCACAGTCCAGGTACATCGACACCATACTGAAACGATTCAGTATGGAAGATTCAAAGCGTGGTAACCTGCCGGCTTGTCACGGAATCACCCTCTCCAAAGAGATGTCTCCAAAGACTGATTTGGAAAGGGCTCGCATGTCATCTATACCCTACGCATCTGCGGTAGGCTCTATAATGTATACGATGTTGTGTACCAGACCAGATGTAGCATACACATTGAGCGTTGTAAGCCGGTATCAGTCGGACCCAGGGGAGGAATACTGGATAGCAGTAAAGAACATTCTCAAGTACCTGAGAAGGACTAATGAGATGTTCTTAGTGTATGGCGGAAAAGACCTCCAGATCGAGGGCTTTGCTGACTCCAGCTTCCAGAGTGACAAGGATGACTCCAAGTCCATGTCGGGTTATGTCTTTACCCTCAATGGAGGGGCGGTTTGCTGGAAAAGCTCCAAGAAGGAAACCGTTGCTGACTCGACGATGGAAGCGGAGTACATAGCTGCTTGCGATGCCGCAAAGGAAGCTGTCTGGATGAAGACGTTCCTCACGGAACTTCAGGTGGTTCCTACCATTGTTGATCCAATACCGTTTTATTGCGACAACAACGGCGCTATAGCCTTAGCGAAGGAACCCAGGTCCCATCAGAAGTCCAGGCACATCTTGAGGCGGTACCACCTGATCAGGGAGATCATAGATCGCCGGGAGATCGAGGCGAGGAGAGTAGATTCGGAGAATAACACTGCAGATCCACTCACGAAGGCTATACCCCAGACTCAGTTCGAGCGGCTAATCGAGATGATAGGTCTTCGATACGCCAGTACATGGCCCTAGTGCAAGTGGGAGATTGTTAGTGTATATGCCCTAGAGGCCATTACTGTATCATACTAGTTTGTTTATTACTTAATGGAAGGTTGGGATATTCACAGTTATAATAACATTCTTGCTCAAAATAGTAGTATGCTACTTGGTTTGTTTCTACTTCAATATGTACATATGTTTCTTTTAACATATCGCCTATACATATTAGTAGAGACCTTAGGATCTTTGCTAGATTACCAGCGTTGTGATGGCAATCACACTAGTGGGGGCTGGGTAATCTACAAGCACATCCTTATACAAGTCCCTAGTCGTAGGATTATCGATACAGGGCGTCGATACTCCAGAGTAGACCAGTGTATACGCTTCTCGTCCCAGGAAGGGAGATGGTCTGTCCCACAGCCATTAGTATGTCGTACTGGAGATATTATGCAGGTGCTCATTAGGATATGAGTACACCGGACAGGACTCGTAGTGAACTGCTGGTTGGTAATATACCTATCGTCAGATAGCAGTTCCCAGGTGACATGAGTACAGCTTAGTCCGTCGACTTGGCACTGCTGCTTCGCCTCGAGTGTGTTCCCACTGTACTTTGATTACTACCCTACCACGGCTCAAAGGAGTCGTGCAAATAGCTAGTAGTTGGGTGCATTCCCGAAGCACTTGGAGGCAGTGGCGGTTAGATAGGATTCGTCTCTCCCGGTATTGGGGGTTGATATCGCACTGTGTTTGGAGAGCCATTACACAAAGTCCCTGGCCAGGGAAAGCGAGATTTACTGGTAGGTACTCCAGTAGCTTCTCAGGGTGTAATGGGCTTCACTTCGACACGACTTATACCGCTATTGGGGGTATGGCGTTTACCGCCCCTTAGGCCCGATATGCGATACTCTTAGACGAACAGACCGGACTGTACGGAGATTGTCACAGATAGGCTCAGTTGGAGTTCGGATGAATTATTCTCATCGGCCTTCTCATAGACATATACCTGGGGGTTGTTACCTACAGCTAGTGCCGCTTGTGACCTGTGGTTAAACCTACTGCCAACGTAGTGTCGAGTCTTTAGAGTCCCACTCAAAGGGTTTCCCTGCATCAGACAAAAGATGTAGATGTCGTATGGTTTTACGACAGGGTTCGATCTCGTGCGCGCATGATGATTCGGGCGGACAATACTAGCGGGCTTTGGTTTAAACCGGATCCTAGTATTGTACTGATGGATTGTTTTCGTCTTTTTGTATCCACATTTTTCGGAATACGGATACGGGTACGTATGTACGGACGAGGGGCATTTTTGTAAATTGGTTAAAGATGCATCTAGAAGGTGACATGTCATATTGTTATTATTCATTTTGGTTTAAATGAAAATACATTATGACATAAGAGGATGAGGTGGAAATTGCATGAAAATGGACTTAACTTCAAATGACACATGGTGAGTTTTTGGCCCATGAGTCATTTTTTGTTACTTGAACCATATATTTGATAATTGATATTGATTTATTAAGTGAATTATCAATATGGTTCAGGTGGCATAAAGGAGAGAGCTAACTCTAATCTTCATTCTCTTTCCTCACTAGCTTTTGCTCCAAGGTTACCTTCTTCCTCAAAGCTCTAGTGAACTCATGTGTTGAGTGATCTAGGGTAAGCATAGACATTACAATCCATCTACACATCTCTACATCCTCTACGACATCACGGGTAGCGACCTTGATGCCCTAGTTGCCTCCGTTGAGGTAGGAGTTCGATGCACATCTCCTCGGGTGGATCATCTTGGTGTTGAGGAGTCCGATGAGGGAGCGGCGATCCGAATCGATACATGGAGTCAACAACAAGAAGAAGGACAGCGAGGAATGAAGACCCGAAGGACCGGAATCATGAGGTATAAACTTCTGTATATTTAGTTTACCTCACTTTCAGTTTGCTGGTTAGGGTTTAGCATCAATCCTGGAGTCCAAGTCCTTGCCGCGATCTTTTGAAAATTGTTTTTCACCTATTCCGCCTCCCCGCGATCCCGCGGAGTGCGCGACATGGACTTACAGTAGCCTTATAGCATCATCGGAAAGTTGGATGGTCTTCATCATTGCACAAACATTCTGGAATTTGTTAATGAAGATGTAGGCATCTTCGGATTCCAGCCCGTGAAATTTGGGCAACATATTGATGAAGTGGGGTTCAATTTCGAAGTTATCCCCATTAGCCGGTGAAAGTGAAAGACAAGTAGGAAGTGTGGTGCGGGTTGGATAGAAAAGATCCTGGAACGCGATTCGTTGGGGCGCTTCAACAGGAGGGTGTTGTGGGTTATTCGCACCCAGTTAAGGTGGAATCGGTCCCGTAGTAGGTAAGGGGTTGTTAGGATTGAATCCCGACATCTCCTTAGAAGGTGATGAATTTGAAGATGAAGGTAAAGAAGTGGAGGGAATTTCGACTTCGGAGTCGAACGCGTCGTCAGTAGGCACTAACGAGACATGGACTAAACGGGCGCTAGTGTCCCTAGTCCAACCGGACATACACTAACGAGGTGTAGTGTAGTAGAAGGTGGGGATAAGAAAACGTCAATGAGAGAATGTGTGTGCAAGTTAGGTGCAATGGATTTCTAGTGACAAAATGGCAAGTTTTTGTAAAAAAAAAAATTTGTGGTTTTTTTTTTATGAGGAGTTTTGCAAAAAATTTTTTATAAGGAACTACGACACACTTTCAAGCAATCACAATATGCACAATCAAGCCTAGAGCTAGGGTCTCCTAAGTCAGCTAGACTGCTCTTAACTGTTCCAAAAGGCAAGTTGTGAGATATCCCTCGAATCGCCTCTTCACCGCAAATTTTGGCCAGGTAAGCACAAGTAAAGAAAGGAGGGATCCGCTCACGAATCACCGTGAGACGAGCCTTTTAAAATTATCTTTCCCACTTGTTTAGCCTAGGCACCACAAAGTTAGGTTTAGATAAACGACTGATTGCCCACAACCTTCTTTTGTTCTAATGAGCGCGACAGTCCTTATTGGCTGAGTCTAAATATTTTTTTAATTAACTCGAGGGTTGATGCAAATGCTTTTTGTGATTTTTGGGGTCCTAAGAAGGGTAATGAAATCCCCACCCAATCTGGATTGGTGTTATAGCCCCTTAAAAGTCCGTTTTAAAAATGCAAAGCAGTAAACACACAAAAATCTAAAACACTTGCCAAATTTTTTTTCTTTTATTTGCGGCGCAAAGAATGCTGCACAAGATTGATTTATTGGAGAGGGGGAAGAAGTTTTGCGCAAAGAACCCTGCAGGAAAAATTTTCAGTGGATTTCAGGGGGTTACAGAGAAGGTAAGGAACACTTACAGAGGTTTCTGAAGTGCTGACGTCAGCAAGTAGCCGCGGATCCACGGTCAAATGCACCAAACTGCGGTGGTTCCGCGGTCAATTAGTTGGTTCAATCCTCCAAAATTCTTCTGTTGTCTGTTGTGTTTTTTGCTCTGTCTGTTCAGATCTTCTGTTTCTGGATTTGTTCACCGAGCTTGCTCTAGATCTGAATCTGTCCTTCTTCCTTTCCTGCGCAATTCACACAAAAACCCTTCAAAAAATAACAAGATGATATTTTTTTATGTTTTTATATTTTTTTAGTTTTTAAGATTTTTTTTAATTTTTAATTAACCCGAAATTACAAAAAGAAAATAACTACCGTTATCCCCGGCAATGGCGCCATTTGATTGAGAGGTCTTTTGCGTGCGTGCGTTTTAAAATCAAAGTTTAAGATATACTGCAATCAATAACGGTGTCGCTTGATAGCTAGCCGGTTGAGTACGGGTCGGTCTACAGGGAAAATGTGTTCTTTTCTTATTGTTCTTACGAGTTAAGTCCTATTTTTGGTAGGTTTTGATTTTTATAAAAACTAAGATTGAAGTTAATTTGGATTAAAGTCTTGCTAGGGTTAGGATTGGCTTAGTTTGGAAAAATGACTCTACTCGCTGCTTCCTTTGCCCTAATTAAGAACATAGGTGTTAGGGTAATAGTTAACAAAGGGGATTAGCACGACTAGGAAGAAACGTGGTTTCTTCCTTTTGGTTCTTGTCCGTCCTTTCTTAACTCTTAGCCCTAAGCTCTATGTAAATCAACCACAACCGGTCTAACTAGGGAATCACCGCTATCTCGTACGATAGGGTGCCGTAGTGAGCGGTGTGTGTTTGATTAACATAGTCCTAATTTAAAGTATTATACGGGCAAGAAAGGAGTGAGAGATTTCCATCTCTCAAACCTATCCAAATCTAACCCTAACAAGTGAGGAATTAATCACTCATTAGGGATGTTACGATGAAATTCATTTTTATAATTTTCTTTTTAATTAACTAATAAAGTTGCAGATAAATAGAGACAGATAAAAAAATTGCAGAGAAATAAATTTCAATTAAGAAGAACACAAGATAAATATGAAAAAAAAACTTACTTTTATTGATGACTTCTTGACGATTATAATGAAACTAAAATTTAATCTAGAAATTAAAAGAGCCATGCTCCAAAAGAGGCTGTAGGCTTTCCTATTTATAGATAGGAGAAACCCTAGGATTGATATCTGATCCACATTTAAAATTACAAGACTACCCTAAGAAAGCCGGGTCAAAGCACCGACACCACCGACACTTTGCACCGACACGTGCTCTGCACGGCCGCGGAACCGCGGCCAGAAGCCTTGTTTGGCCGCGGTTCCGTGGCCGTTTGGTGGGCTCTTGGGCTCAATTCTTCTGTGATGCTTCAAGTTGCTTTTTCCTTCTTTTTTCATCACTTGGTTCCTTGCAATATTTTCTACTTTCTTCCAGATTTCCAACAGTGCAGAATTTGTGGACTTTTACCGTTAGTTTCGCGTTGAAGTCTTGAATCTTGTGCTGACCTTGTATTTTGTGCAATCGAACTGTTTGCTGATCTTCGTTTGTTCCTCAAACTGGTAGGCGGCAATTGCAGATTCATCTTTTTGTTGGTCGTAGTCTCACATTTGTAGCGCCTTTTCACCATTTTTACTGTATTGTTCTGAGAACCTGTAACCTGCAACTATTTAGCAGACATGGATCAAAAACACCTATTTATTTGCAATATGATTAAGAATGGGGAATATAATAATGCAAAATTCTGATATGAACACCATTCATTCAAGAGTTAAAGAAAATGAAAAGTCTCATGAGAGGGTTTAAAAAATGATAAAAATAATTGCAAGACCCAAAGATACAAACTTATAGCCTATAAAATAATAGTGCAAGGACTTAACCAATGAGTTACAAAGTTGTTCATACACATATTTAACAATAATTAAATATATGTTGTTGCTTGAAAAGAAAGTGGGCTTTTGGACTTATAGTTTTATGAAAAAAAATGAAAATAAAATTGGATTTGGGTTATGAGCTAAGTTAGATACTGTGTTTAAGTTGAAATAGGTTAAAATTTAGTTTAAAAAATGGGTATGGGAAAAATAGATGGAATAATAAAATAATATATTTAATAAAAAACAAAATATACGGAAAATACTAAGAATAAACAAATACAACATTTTACTAAAGAAAGAAACACGGAGGTATAGTAATATTGGGGTCTACATTCTACCCTCCTTAAATTAATTTCTTCCTCGAAATTACTCAAGAAGAATGTTGTAACAGGGTAAGGAAACAAGATTAGGATGATGTCGTCGCATTTCGTCGTTACGCTCCATCAGTGGATACTCTAAGTAATTCACTATAAGATAACCAGAAAGACGAGAAAATATTGTTAGGGTAATTCAAGAGCAGTTTATAAGAAAACCGTAAGCAAGCACTCGAATAGAAGAAAAGTAATTAGGGATTGAATTCAAGAATGGTACAAAGTTAAAGATGAAAAATCGAATTTAAAAATCAGGGAAGAATATAAATTAACAAAGAAGATAGAATTCGATAATCAAGAATAAGGATACGATTAAAATATAGCTAAATCAATGGCAGAACTCCAAGTCATTCAATAGAGTACCGCATTGTAACTATACTGCAGTTCATAGTTACAATCACATAACTCTATTTAAGTCACTCAAATCCTACTATCAGAAGCAATGGAAGAAAACAATAAGAAATTAAGAAGATTGACAAAGTAAGATCAACCGGAGATGAATGGTTCGCAGTTTCGTTTCCTTTACGTCGAGACACGATTATCGGGGAAAACAAGAAAATGATTCAAAGGGATGAAATCATGGTGCAGTCCTTACAGTTTACCTTCCTTAAAAGAATTTCGCCCCCGAAATTCACATAAGAAGTACGTCGCAAAAACATGTAAATCCCCGTTTCCTTTAATAAAATCTTCCTATAATTTCCAAGTTCTCCGAGTGTTATCATATTTTTCTCGCATTACTTTGTGTGAAGATTGGTTGCTTAAGTTTCAATATTTAATTTATCCAACTCATAATTTCCCACAGCCCAAAAAAAATTTAGTACTAATTAAATAACTCCTCAGCCCAACAGAAAACCAATTAAAATCCCCAAAGCCCGTTTCCCTTTTAAATTAAACCCAGCCTAAAAGAAAATAATAAAAACAAATGAATTAAACCTCACATCCTAGCCGGCCCAGCCCGTTTCCCCAAGCCCGCGCCCGCAACCCCACAAACCCGACCCGACCCGCTTCATTACTCCTCTTCTTCCCCCCCCCCCCACGTCCATTTTCCCGCTCCTTTTTGTTTTCTCTCGCCCCCCCCGCCCCGTGCGCGCGTACCCACGTCGCCCGCGCCGCCGACCCACGTTCTCGCCCCTCACGACCACGACCCCGCAAGCTCTTCAACCCACTCCTCGTCTCAAACTCTCTCCCCCTCATCACTCTCGCTCTCAAATCTCCTCTCTCCAAGAAAACCCACTGCACCCCCGCTCGTCCCCGACGACGACGTCGACGACGACTTTCCTCGTCTTTCCTCCCTCGCTTCCTTCTCCTCTAAACTCGAACCCCCACCGAGTTCATCTTCCCTCGCCTTCGAACTCAGCCCACCGCCGAGCCCTCACTGCACCCGAGCTCGAGCCCCTGCACCCTCTCGCCGACGAGCTCCCATCACGCCGCCGGCCACATCGTCGACCCTCTGCATCCTCTGCAGCATCATCACCATCACCACCAAACCCGAGCCCCACTGCTCCCTCTCTCTCCAAAACCACCAACCTTTCCCTTCACTGTGAGCCTCGAACCTTACTGCTGCCCATCGCCGGAGCGACCACCGCCGACCATCGTCGACCCCAGCACATCCCAGGAGATCCACAGAGCATCTCACTCCGCTTCCAGCAAACACGAGCCATCTCCGGGCAACTCCGAAGACGGACCCGAAACGCGAGTCGAGGCCGCGAATCCAAACCGTGTCGTTCGTCACGCGTTCATGCCGTTTCCACTGCCGTGCGTCGCTAAAGCATCTCCAGGCAAGTTACCTACTTGCTTCATGCTATTTGTCTTACTAGAACTTGAAATACTGTTAAATTCTACATGAATATTTAGTGCGGCATAAAATAGTGTATGTGTTCGATACAAAACTCGAACAAAAACCTTTCTTTAAACTGACGGAAATTGATCGTATAATCTGGCCCATGTGATAATGAACATTGTGTAGGAATTTGACTGAAAAATATGATTGTTACTGGCTTAAACGAACACCCCCAATTACACCCGTTAGAACTGAATATTTCCCGCATCTGAAACTTGTTAAAATCATAATTAATTGTATACACATTGAAATGATGCGTTCGAGGGCTCTAATCGAACCCGACTCGACTACCTAGAACCCTATATAAGTTTTTAATTGTTTCTATACTGAAAATCTGGCGAGAACGGGTTTGGAGAGCGGCTCTGGACTGCAGTCCAGAGCAGCTCTGGTTGTTGTTTTCTGTCTCGTAATGCTTACCCCTTCGCCGCCTGAACTTGTATATTGCGGAACCCTGTACTGTAGTAAATATAAAACTGTTAGATAAATAACGTAAGTGATTTCACCCCTTTTTATCGTCGTTAGCTATTTAAACTGTAATTTAAAAGAACAGGACATATAGCAGTCCCAAACTGAAACAGAATTGATATACTAGTGTTGAACAGTGCATAACTTCTGACGTACAGACGCGATTGAGAATCCGTCTATTACGTTGGAAACCCTATTGATAAGCCTATATTTCATTCAACTGTAGAGTTGCTAATTCTGATCCCAACTGGGTGAAAATTGTGCCGCGAAACGGACGTTTAGTTCAGAAACTGAATTCCCTGCAGCGAGCACTTAAATTGAAACGGCTGTAACTTGAATACCAGAAATCCGATTGTACTGAAACAAATTTTACTGAACTGCCGACAGAGTATACTTGTTACCGTATTTGTATCGTTTCACTAAATTCTGAGCATATGAATTACTGCAATTTTTGTAAGCTTATGGCATGCATAATAGTTCATATCACACATGACTTGTTAACTGCATAAATGTACATACCTTACCCAACTGCCATATACAAAGTGATAGTGCGCGTTATTATTCAGTGGACATTGCATTATCGTGCACGAATGGTATTGGTTTAGGAGTGTCAAGTACGCCAATGGAAAAGTAAATGATTCGTGACAGTGATTAATACAGTGAACAGTGATAAAACCGTGTTATTGGTGTATACTTGTACACGACTAAATCATAATTATCAATAGTGTAAACTTGGGGAAAAGGGGGAAATCGAAGTGGAAAGAGCATCGTATTTAGCGGGACCGTGTTTTAGAGGATGATCATTCGAACAATATTCTTATATATATTAGGTAGGATCTAATGATCCGGTTGACAGGGTTATGTCCCGGACGTGTGGGCCGTTGTCTTGGGTATGTACGAGACTCCCGTTAAACATGATCCTCCTTTCCACTATTCGATTTCAAACATGACTTAGAGACCGATAGGGACACAGATCATACTTTGCATCATTTAGTGACATAGTGATTATCCGCATTTTACTTTCACTGTTATTACCTTATTTGCCTGTTTCATGTCATTATTATAATATTGCTATTACGTCGCTCTGATGACCTGAGTATGCATGCTCAGACCTCGAGAAAGAACCAGCGCAGGAGTCGGATTTACCCTTCGAGCTAGCGGAGATCTAGTCTGGAGTACCTCTTTCTTCTTTTCTGCTTTCCCTAAAGAGATCTTGTACTCGAACTTGGTTAGTAGTTCTTTTCTCGTTTATTTGTAAATTGTGAACAATGAACTTTGATGTAATAGTTTAGTGATGTATTTCCTTTACTTCTGTGCTTTGTTTACTGATTACCATGTAATGCTAGAAGCCGAAGTGTGACTACGGCGGGATTATTCATTGACCGTAGGAGCATGGCTGGCCTAGTCATCCCTCGTTTTCCGTATTTTGGGAAGCGGGGCGTGACATGGTTTTGTTGGTATCAGAGCCAGGTTTAATAGTAAGGGAAAACATTAACTACACTGTATTACATTATTTTCGCTTCACTATTCCTGATTTTCATCCTTGTATCTAATCACATCCTTTTGAATATCTTCCAGCGATATGACATCCCCGAACGACCACTCCTCGGACTCAAGTTCTCAGGACCGCACGGAGAGGATACTTAGTGCACTGACCTCTCTCGCAGAAGCTCAGGAAAGGAAGACGGACCTACTCGCCGAGGGACTCAGGGCTATTACCGCTGCAGGGGGACCCTCCGCACTCATTACCGCCTTCGAGGGCACTGCTCCACCAGCTTACTCTGCCAGGGCTGGCACCGTGTCAGATTTCCGGAGGTTGCATCCAGCTGCATTTACAGGGCTAGCCGAACCACTAGAGGCCGAGCAATGGCTAGTGAACATGGAGAACTTACTAACGGCCGCCAGGGTACCAGATGAGGATAGGGTGAATGTGATAAAGATCTATTTGGAAGATGAAGCCCGTACTTGATGGACAGTTGAAGAAAGCAGGCTAGAGAGGCCAATCGAATGGAGTAAATTCAAGGAATGCTTCCTGGACCACTATTCCCTTCCACCGCCAAGGCAGAGATGGAAGAAAGATTCATTCTACTGAAGCAGAATGGCCGCCCCATGGACGTATATGCGGCAGAGTTCAACTGTCTGATCCGATTTGCTCCATACATGGTCGCTTCAGAGGCTACCAGGGCCAGACGCTTCTTGCAGGGACTTGATTTCGAGCTGCAGCAGTTGATCGCGTCACTTGAGTTGCAGACTTTTGCACGGGTACTCAACGCGGCGCGAGTTCAGGAGAAACTGATCAACAAATTCAGGAAGCCCCCAGTCGTTCCAGCACGCACCCATGCACCGACTCGAGGAGTCATACCAGTTCACAGGCCTGGAACGACTCAGATGAAGCGCCCATTCGTGCCCCAGCATCGCCCCCAGAGACAGAACGTAGTTTGCGGCTACTGCAATAGAGATGGGCATACCCAGAAGGACTGTCGCCGTGTCAAGGGACAGTGCTTGATTTGCGGATCCAGTCAGCACAGAATTAGCGGTTGCCCCGAGCGAGCAGAGATACAGGGAGGTTCTGGACCGCGGCAGTAGAGACCAAAGGAGCAGAGGCAACCCTTTACAGGTAGCGGTCAGGGACGGGCTTTCACCTTGACTGCCGAGTAGGCAGAGGCTTCAGGAGAAGTTGTCACAGGTATTCTACTCGTACATTCCTTGCCAGCTAGAGTACTATTTGATTCAGGAGCATCGCACTGTTTCATATCTGAGCATTTCGTTGATACACACTCTATACCACATGAACCATTAACCAAGAGTTGGGAAATACATACGGGTAATGTCGTGATAGTATCTAGTCGAGAATGTAGACCATGTTCGGTTGTAGTGTGTGGCAGGAAATTCTATACGAATTTCCTTTTGATCGGGACAGGCAGCTATGACGCAATTCTCGGGATGGATTGGATGAGTACCTTCCATGAAGTTATTGATTGTCGAGCAAGGAACGTGATCTTCCGCATCCCCAATCATCCGGAGTTTATTTTCGAAGGCGGGAGTGAATCTTTAGAGCCAGCCAAGTATAGAGCCAAGCCAAAGGAGTTGTCAGCTATGGAGATTGATGAGAGCGCAGCCCCAGAGATTGTTCGGGATTTTCTGGACGTATTTCCTGAAGATTTACCAGGTCTACCACCTCCACGCGTCTTGGAGTTCTCGATTTATTTGACTCCAGGTACAACACCAGTTTCCAAGGCCCCGTACAGAATGGCACCGGTCGAGTTGGCAGAATTGAAAAAGCAAATTGAAGAACTCTTGGAGAAGGGATTTATTGGGCTAAGCGTTTCACCGTGGGGTGCACCAGTTCTGTTAGTGAAGAAGAAGGATGGATCACTGCGGATGTGTATAGATTATCGGGAGCTGAACAAAGTCACAATAAAGAACAAGTACCCAATTCCTCGCATCGACGACTTATTCGATCAGTTAAATGGGGCCAGGGTATTTTTGAAGTTGGATCTCTGTTCTGGATATCATCAAATCAGAGTAGCAGCCGAGGATGTATGCAAGACGGCTTTCAGGACCCGATACGGACATTATGAGTTCCTTGTGATGCCGTTCGGTGTTACCAATGCTCCAGCGATATTCATGGATTTGATGAACAGGGTGTTTGCAAAGTACTTGGACACGTTTGTCGTTGTATTTATCGACGACATACTTGTCTACTCGAAGACCCGGGAGGAGCATGTTGAGCATTTGCGCACGGTTCTACAAATTCTTCGGGAAGAGAAGCTGTATGCGAAATTAAGCAAGTGTGAATTCTGGCTTGACAAAGTTCAGTTCTTGGGACACATCATTTCGGGCGAAGGCATCTCAGTGGACCCGGCAAAGATAGAATCTGTCAGAGATTGGCCAATGCCGAAGTCAGTGGCCGAGATCAGAAGCTTTCTGGGATTGGCAGGATATTATCGGAGGTTCGTCCAAGACTTCTCAAGAATCGCTGAACCGTTGACGAGGCTGACACGGAAGGATGTACCGTTTGCCTGGACAGAGGAGTATACACAGGCATTTGACACACTGAAACAGAAGTTAACCACGGCGCCCATTCTTACAGTACCACATGATTCCGGTGGTTTGGTGATACATAATGATGCCTCAGGGAAGGGATTAGGCTGTGTTCTGATGCAGCACGGCCGAGTGGTTGCTTACGCCTCTCGACAGCTGAGAAATCACGAGAAGAACTATCCTACACATGACTTGGAGTTAGATGCAGTAGTCTTTGCGTTGAAGATTTGGAGGCACTATCTATTGGGCGAGAAAGTGGAGGTGTACGCGGATCATAAAAGCCTGAAGTACGTCTTCACTCAGAAGGAACTAAACATGAGACAGCGCCGATGGCTAGAGCTGATGGCAGATTACGACTTGGACCTTCAGTATCACCCGGGAAAAGTAAATGTTGTACCAGATGCGCTCAGTCGCAAGCCAGCGGTCATGATGTTGACCAGTCAGAGGAGCATTATTGAGGACTTTCAGAGACTCGAGCTTGAAGTTGTTACACCGAGCGCACTCAGTCAATTTTGGCAACTACAGGTGCAGTCTTCCCTTGTGGA
This sequence comes from Agapanthus africanus, assembly GCA_030015575.1. Classification (NCBI taxonomy): domain Eukaryota; kingdom Viridiplantae; phylum Streptophyta; class Magnoliopsida; order Asparagales; family Amaryllidaceae; genus Agapanthus; species Agapanthus africanus. The sequence goes on from CM057337.1 coordinate 719,702,860, forward strand.
TCGCATCAAGGCTGCACAAGCAGATGATCCTCGATTGCAAAAGTTCAGAGCGCAAGTAGAAGCCGGGCTGAGAACGGACTTAATCATACATGGAGACGGTTCTCTGAGATTCGGTAGCAGACTCTGCGTACCTAAAGGGGATGTTCGAGAAGAGGTATTGGCTGAGGCACATAGCTCAGCTTATTCTGTGCATCCGGGAGGTACAAAAATGTATCGAGATCTAAAGCAGCATTTTTGGTGGAACGGGATGAAGCGAGAAATTGCGCGGTTTGTATCCAGGTGCTTGGTATGCCAGCAGGTGAAGGCGGAACATCAGAGGATAGCGGGATTGTTGCAACCACTTCCGATACCAGAATGGAAGTGGGAGCACATTACTATGGATTTCGTGACGGCCCTACCACGGAGCCCTAGGGGAAACAACGCCATTTGGGTTATCGTCGACCGCCTCACGAAAGCTTCACACTTCCTACCATTCCGAGTGGGACAGTCAACAGAGTCACTGGCAGAGAGATACATGCAGGAGATAGTGCGACTTCACGGAGTCCCGGTCAGCATTGTGTCAGATCGAGACACCATATTCGTTTCGCACTTCTGGAGGAGCTTACAGGAGAGTTTGGGTACCCGCTTCAAGTTCAGCATAGCTTATCACCCGCAAACGGACGGACAGTCCGAGTGCACGATTCAGACGCTCGAGGATATGTTGAGAGCCTGCATGTTGGATTTTCAGGGTTCCTGGGAAGATCACCTGCATCTAGTCGAGTTTTCTTATAACAATAGTTACCAGGCTAGCATCCAGATGGCTCCTTTCGAAGCACTTTACGGGCAGAAGTGTCGATCCCCAGTTTGTTGGGATGATGTGGGAGAACGAAGACTACTGGGTCCCGAGCTCATTGTTCAGACAGCCGACAAGATCCAAATGATCAGGCAGCGTATTAAGACGGCTCAGGATCGACAGAAGAATTGGGCGGATACCAGCAGGAGGGCACTAGAATTTGAAGTCGGAGATCACGTGTTCCTAAAGATTTCCCCTACCCGTGGAGTTATCAGGTTTGGAGGTCGGGGAAAACTCAGTCCCCACTTCATCGGACCTTTTGAGGTGCCAGAGCGAGTAGGAGAGATGGCCTATCGACTCTCCTTGCCTCCATCGCTAGCTGGTGTGCACAATACCTTCCACGTGTCACAGTTGCGGCGTTATGTTCGGGATGAGAGCCATATTCAGGACTATTCGGAGTTAGCTTTGGGTACCGACCTATCCTACGAGGAGCAGCCCACCACCATCCTCGACCGCAGAAAGAAAGTGCTGAAGAACAAGGTCATTCCGTTAGTCCGAGTGTCTTGGGGCGGTCGTTCCCCAGGAGAATCCACCTGGGAGCTGGAGGAAGATATCCGTGCACGTTTTCCACATCTCTTTGTTTAGTACTTTTGTTTCGTTGTCTCTTTTTAAATTTCAAAGACGAATTTTTTGTAAGGGGGGTATGATGTAAATTCCCGTTTTCTTTAATAAAATCTTCCTATAATTTCCTAGTCCTCCGAGTGTTATCCTATTTTTCTCGCATTATTTTGTGTGAAGATTAGTTGCTTAAGTTTCAATATTTAATTTATCCAACTCATAATTTCCCACAGCCCAAACAAAATTTAGTATTAATTAAATAACTCCTCAGCCCAACAGAAAACCAATTAAAACCCCCAAAGCCCGTTTCCCTTTTTAAATTAAACCCAGCCCAAAAGAAAATAATAAAAACAAATGAATTAAACCTCACATCCTAGCCGGCCCAGCCCGTTTCCCCAAGCCCGAGCCCGCAACCCCACAAACCCGACCCGACCCGCTTCATTACTCCTCTTCTCCCCCCCCCCCACGTCCATTTTCCCGCTCCTTTTTGTCCCCCCCCCCTGGTGTACCCACGTCGCCCGCGCCGCCGACCCACGTTCTCGCCCCTCACGACCACGACCCTCCGAGCTCATCAACCCACTCCTCGTCTCAAACTCTCTCCCCCTCATCACTCTCGCTCTCAAATCTCCTCTCTCCAAGAAAACCCACTGCACCCCGCTCATCCCGACGACGACGTCGACGACGACTCTCCTCGTCTTTCCTCCCTCGCTTCCATCTCCTCTGAACTCGAACCCCACCGAGTTCATCTTCCCTCGCCTGCGAACTCATCCCACCGCCGAGCCCTCACTGCACCCGAGCTTGAGCCCCTGCACCCTCTCGCCGACGAGCTCCCATCGCGCCGCCGGCCACATCGTCGACCCTCTGCATCCTCTGCAGCAGCATCACCATCACCACCAAACCCGAGCCCCACTGCTCCCTCTCTCTCCAAAACCACCAACCTTTCCCCTCACTGCGAGTCTCGAACCTTATTGCTGCCCATCGCCGGAGCGACCACCGCCGACCATCGTCGACCCCAGCACATCCCAGGAGATCCACAGAGCATCCCACTCCACTTCCAGCAAACACGAGCCATCTCCGGGCAACTCTGACGACGAACCCGAAACGCGAGTCGAGGCCACGAATCCAAACCGTGTCGTTCATCGCGCGTTCGTGCCGTTGCCGCTGCCGTACGTCGCCAAAGTATCTCCAGACAAGTTACCTACTTGCTTCATGCTATTTGTCTTACTAGAACTTGAAATACTGTTAAATTCCACATGAACATTTAGTGCGGCATAAAATAGTGTATGTGTTCGATGCAAAACTCGAACAAAAACCTTTCTTTAAACTGACGGAAATTGATCGTATAATCTGGCCCATGTGATAATGAACATTTTGTAGAAATTTGACTGAAAAATATGATTGTTACTGGCTTAAACGAACACCCCCAATTACACCCGTTAAAACTGAATATTTCCCGCACCTGAAACTTGTTAAAATCATAATTAATTATATACACATTTAAATGATGCGTTCGAGGGCTCGGATCGAATACGACTCGACGACCTAGAACCCTATATAAGTTTTTAATTGTTTCTGTACTGAAAATCTGGCGAGAACTGGTTTGGAGAGCGGCTTTGGACTGCAGTCCAGAGCAGCTTTGGTTGTTGTTTTCTGTCTTGTAATGCTTACCCGTTCGCCGCCTGAACTTGTATATTGCGGAACCCTGTACTGTAGTAAATATAAAATTGTTAGCTAAATAACTCAAGTGATTTCACCCCTTTTTATCATCGTTTTCTATTTAAACTTCAATTTAAAAGAACAGGACGTATAGCAGTCCCAAACTGAAACAGAATTGATACACTAGTGTTGAACAGTGCATAACTTCTGACGTACAGATGCGATTGAGAATCCGTATGTTGAGTTGGAAACCCTATTGAAAAACATATATTTCATTCAACTGTAGCATCACTAAATTCTGATCCCAACTGGGTGAAAATTGTGCCGCGAAACGGACGTTCAGTTCAGAAACTGAATTCCCTGCAGCGAGCACTTAAATTGAAACGGCTGTAACTTGAATACCAGAAATCCGATTGTACTGAAACAAATTTTTATGAACTGCCGACAGAGTATACTTATTACCGTATTTGTATCGTTTCACTAAATTCTGAGCATATGAATTACTGCAATTTTTGTAAGCTTATGGCATGCATAATAGTTCATATCACACATAACTTGTTAACTGCATAAATGTATATACCTTACCCAACTGCCATATACAAAGTGATAGTGCGCGTTATTATTCAGTGGACATTGCATTATCGTGCGCGAATGGTATTGGTTTAGGAGTATCAAGTACGCCAATGGAAAAGTAAATGATTCGTGACAGTGATTAATACAGTGAACAGTGACAAAACCGTATTATTGGTGTATACTTATACACGACTAAATCATAATCATCAATAGTGTAAACCTGGGGAAAAGGGGAAAATCGAAGTGGAAAGAACATCGTATTTAGCGGGACCGTGTCTTAGAGGATGATCATTCGAACTGTGATTCTTATATATATATATATTAGGTAGGATCTAACGATCCGGCTGACAGGGTTATGTCCCGGGCGTGTGGGCCATTGTCTCGGGTATGTACGAGACTCCCGTTAAATATGATCCTCCTTTCTACTATTCGATTTCAAACATGACTTAGAGACCGATAGGGACACAGATCATACTTTGCATCATTTAGTGACATAGTGATTATCCGTATTTTACTTTCACTGTTATTACCTTATTTGCCTGTTTCATGTCATTATTATAATATTGCTATTACGTCGCTCTGACGACCTGAGTATGCATGCTCAGATCTCGAGGAAGAACCAGCGCAGGAGTCGAATTTATCCTTCGAGCTAGCGGAGATCTAGTCTGGAGTATCTCTTTCTTCTTTTCTGCTTTCCCTAAAGAGATCTTGTACTCGAACTTGGTTAATAGTTCTTTTCTCGTTTATTTGTAAATTGTGAACAATGAACTTTGATGTAATAATTTAGTGATGTATTTCCTTTACTTCTGTGCTTTGTTTACTGATTACCATGTAATGCTAGAAGCCGAAGTGTGACTACAGCGGGATTATTCCTTGACCGTAGGAGCATGGCTGGCCTAGTCATCTTTCGTTTTCCGTATTTTGGGAAGCGGGGCGTGACACAAGATATTGGAAATCTAAGGATGATGTTGTTTTCAAGCTCTATCGATCGATACTCTAATCAATTGAGCTAATAGGCCTATGAGATACAAGTAAAAAAGGTTGAACAAGAGTTAAGAATTCAAAAGTCGATAGATGGTCTTCAAGAAAGCCGAATATGGAGTTCAAGATGGATTCAAGGAATGGGGTATGATTCAAAAGAAAAGTCGAATGTAATAATTGGATTTTATAATTCTTGTATTATATTGCTTACGATATTTCATGCAGAACTGACCCGCATGGGCCACCAACAAAACCTGTCGCGCCCCACTTCCCAAAAGATGGGGGCAAGAAACGTGACAAGCCCGCGACGTATTTATTTTGAGAAGGTCATTTCTCAAAACAAATACGTTAAGCGTAATATAAACAGTATAACAATGACAAGAATCGACATGTGAAAATAAAATCCAACCACTTTATATATTTACATTCCAAACTTTACAAGGTTTAAACTGATATATGATGTCTGAAATAAGAAAAGTAAACATAAAAATCTAAACATGTGGTTTCCTGAAATGAAGGCGGAAAAAAAACTAGAGATCGACATGTGCTGTGAACTAATTATCTTCCTGTTCCGCCTCCTTAGTGTCTAGATCACCTGATAAACATTCCAAAAAAGAAAGAAAAATAGATGGAATGCCCGTCAGCGAACTAACGCTCGGTAAGTCCCCAAAAGGATGGTGTGATATATATAAATGAAATGTAAGGTGTAATGCGATATATGGTATAGCATGGATATAAATCATGAACATGTAAACATGTATAGTAGCATGTATGGTAATATGTATGTCAACTATATCAACATGGCAAAAAAGTATAATATGGCTGTGGAGTGTAGGTATAGTTAACATGAAGTGAATGTAAGTGTCCTAAAAGGTCTCTAAAATGGTAAAAATCACTAACGTGAGTTCAAGTGTGAACATCAACCAATCTCAAGAGTATTCTTGAATCCAAGGCTATCGTCCAAGGGCAAGAAATCACGGGCCCAAAATAGCAGGACTTCAATTGTTATTGAAGTATTCCAAACCCAACAGGCTATCATTCAGAGTCTTGGAAACACGGGCCCTGATTCGTGGATTCGTAATTTACCGTTTCAGCCCAGTACCACAGCAACATGATTTTTACCGTTTCAGCCCAGTACCACAGCAACATGATTTGTACCGTTTCCGCCCGGTACTACAACAACATGATTTATATTAATGGGACTCATGAGATTCCACTGGATTCATACTCAAACTACCTCCAACACCCCATGTATATTAGTTTATGATTAATGTTACGAGTCTTGATCGAATACATGAATACAAAATTGAGTTATCAAGTTTTCAAGATTGAGTTCATGTAGTCATGTCAAGTGTAAGTCATGCCAATTGTATTCATGGTTCGAGTTAAGTTGGTTCAAGTGTACATATTGGGTTCAAGTATTCATGATTGAGTCATGTCAAGATCAAGTCAATTCTAGTATGTAATGGTTTAATCACAAATCATATAGATAAAAATAAATAAGAAATCATAGAACATGATATGGGATAAGTATATATGTAACATCCAAAAACAATGTTGTAAATAACTGTTGAATACGACTAATAAATCAAGTCAATCAATTTCGGAATATAAAAAAAATATAGATACAAGTGTTGTGAAAATGTGAGTTCCAATATCGCCTAAATACGACTACCAGTTTAGGAGATATACCCATTTTCATATCGTCGAGCAAAACAGATCGGAATCTGTTCAGCACCGTCATATATTTTTAAAATGCAGTTTGAGTTTATTTTTATTAGCTTTCAGATTACGAAAATTAGTAGAAAATTTTAGTTCTTTCGATGTAATTACCCAAAACACCAAGATTCACGTGATTTGTATTTCTGAAGCTCTAGTTATGATCATTTTAATATCAGCGTTTAAAACAGAAATTCAGATTTCTGGAAAACAACTATATATTGTATTACAAAACCTATATCGATTTGTTTCATGCATTTCTAAGTAATCTAATATACATAAAATTATAGTTCTATCAATTGTGTATCTACACATCTAAAGTTTGTTATGAACGGACATCGGGAATTCGAGTTATGTCCTATTTAAAAATAGCGTGCGAATCAGGACAGATTATGTCCAGATTCGTTACTAAATATTGTAACACGGGTTTCTATATTTTACGTTGGTTTTAGTAAAAAATTAAAATTAAGAAAATATAGATATTTCAATGTAGATGTCAAAAACACCTGAGTTTGCTCAATTTGGATATCGGTAGACCAAATTATGTGTTCTAGAAATTGACCGATAAATGCAGTTTTCTGTTTTTACGAACAGTGAATAAAAATGATATAATTCCTAAACCGTTGAGCGATTCGATCCGAAATTTTTACAGCGTGTACAAAATAATATATTCTATCATAGATGAATTTGTTGAAATTTTCAGAAGTAAAAATTAATTTCTAAAAATTATTTTAAAGTAAAGGTATTGATATGTCATATGTGAGAAATGAGAAAACCATGGTATTTATTTGTAACTTCATTTTTCTTTTACAAAAATTTAAATAAAATAATTTAAAATATAGCGACAAATGATGTATACTAATTGGTCTCCACAATCTTAACATATGAATTGCGAACAGCGACAAAACTTATAAAAAACTTATTTTCCTAAGAATTTATATATGAGTGTGTATCATGCCATATCATTTTTCTCTAGATTCATGGTATTATTAATTAGGGTAATTCTATATGCAAAATATAGAAGGAAGTTATAATACAATTAAACGACATCGTAACTTGAACAAGAGGCAATCACAATTATAATCGAATTTCATAACTATATGTGTTTGTTTTGGTGTGTTTCCAATATTTATATATGTAACAATATTTGTATTCATTTTGGGACTATGATATGATAAGGGAAGCTTTTCATGGCAATATGACAAGAGAAAAATAAAGAGAAACAGATGGAGGGAGGAAAAGAGAGAAGAAAGTTACAAGATGTGTGAGTCGATATAACAACCGGCTCGCCGATTTGATTTGGTGGAAAACGATTTATTTTGATGACAAAGTCGTGAGCAGTAATGATACTCGATTCGCCTCGTCTTGAATTCTAGCGAACGGAAGTACTCCAAAAACGCCGGAATTATGATAGCTCTGAGAATGAAGGTGGCTAGATTTTATTTAGGGTTTATCTTTCTGAATTTTTGAATATATAAAAAAAGAAAAAGTGGAAAATAAATAATGATAAAATGTACATAAGAAAGGAAGAGAATTATGAAGGAGGATTTGAAGAAAAAGAAGGAGAGGGAGAGAACATATAATATTCATCATAATTCTAATTCATGATGGATTTATTTTGAGAGATAAAAGAAATTGAAAGGGTGACCATTCATTTGGGAGTTAAAGAAAATGAAATGTCTCATTGGAGGGTTTAAAAAATGATAAAAATAATTGCAAGATCCAAGATTCAAACTTATAGTCTATGAAATAATAATGCAAGAACTTAACCAATGGGCTACAAATTTGTTCATGCACATATTTAACAAGAATTAAATATATGTCGTTGCTTGAAAAGAAAGTGGAATTTTGAGCTCATAGTTTTATAAAAGAAATGAAAATAAAATTGGATTTGGGTTATGAGCTGAGTTAGATCCTGTGTTTAAGTTGAAATAGATTAAGATTTAGTTTTAAAAAATGGGTTCGGGAAAAATAGATGGAATAATAAAATAATATATTTAATAGAAAACAAAATATAGGGAAAATACTAAGAATAAACAAATACAATATTTTACTAAAGAAAGAAAATACGAAGGTATAGTAATATTGGGGTCGTTACAAATGTTGCGTGTATAGTTTTGTTTGAATGTATATTTGATTATTCGGGACGAGTGGCCAAATTGTGGTTGTCGTTACCGCCTGATGTATATTGTTTTATTGGGACATGACCGGATTGAGGTCGATATTGTCATTCTATATTGTTTCATTACTTGTTCTTGGTTAAACCTGCAGAGAAGTGCTCGAGTAGCCGGGTTCTAAAATACGGTAAGTGGCCGTCTCATGGTGTTTAAGACTGGGTCGCCTCGTTTTAGAATTGGTGGGTTTCTCGCTGCACTTATAGGGGTTTATGTTGACCTACGGAGAAGTGATCAAATTACCGGGTTCTAGGAAGCGCCAGGTAGCTCACTCATGACATTGAATGTGGCTTGCCTCACTTCTAGAATTTATGGGTAACTTGCCGCACTCGTAGGGGTCTTGATTTGATGTTGTATGGTCTATCCACATGACCAGGAAACGTTGGTTTTCGTTTGCGGCTCAAACGAAACACGGGGCTCCTAATTTATCCGCTATTCCATATTGATTATCGCATGCCTGTGATGTTTATTACCTGCCTTTGATAATGATATATAAAAATGTGTTTATATGTTTTGCATCTGCGCTTGTCTTGCCTCTGCCTTGCCGTAAGTTAAGTAGTCTTACGGTGAAGACCTGAGGTCACGTGGCGAATACGGATGGCATATAAAACATTGTATTTTGGTTGTTTCTGGTGTGACTGGGAATTTAAATGATGGAACCGCATTAAGTCTGATTAATGCAAGAAAATAAACCTAAATTGATGTTGTTGGAATCAAATTTCAAAACCACTCGGTTCTTTTAAAAACTATTCGGTTTTCTACAAAACCAAATGTTTTCAAAATCAAGCTTGAACCACTCGTTTCGAAATCAGTAGATTCCTTCAACGATATCAAGTTCATTATGTTAAGGGGTTTTCGCCAAAAACCAGCCGTTGCCCTCCGTCATTTCCTACGAGTAGTGCTTAGTATTTGTGTTGCATTTGTTAACCTTGTCAAGACGTAGTGTACAGTAGCTAAGTAGTGCTTGTTTGTAGCATACGATACGGAATTAACAAGGAAAGTCACATAGCCTTATTGACCTTGTCAAGAGCTTATGCGGGTGGGTCTAAGATAATCAAGATAATGATAGGTTGAACTTGATTAGAGACTTATGGTTTGTTGACCTTATCAAGATCATAAATCATCAGGGGTAAAAACTATATATCAGGAGTTTCAAATATAAGGGAAACTTGTAAGGTGAGTGCATACCACCGGAAGTGTGATGACTTGAATGGCTTCCATCAAACTTATCATGCAATGATAGTTGGGTCCCGATTTCCACTGTGAGTAGGATTACTCCCGGGAGATTTTCGCTTCATAACTAGCTAACCTATTAAATGTCTAGAAAGGTGTTAACGAGGTTATGCCTCTACGGAAACAGGGTTACTTTAATTAGGTCCATATGAAAGCACGGGGAACCTCCCTCGGAGTACTAACACTAGCCTGGCTAAACGGTTAGGTGGTTATTGGTTCAAATTTTTATTTGGACTTGGACTTTTTTGTGGACTTTACATTTTTGTGTTATTGGTTATGGACATGAATTTGGATTTTAAAGTTATGTGTTATTGGTTGCTTGGACTTGGATTTGGATTGAACTCTCAAAGTCCTAGTTTTCAACCCTATTATATAAACTCTCCCAAAGAAAGTCCAAAAAAAAAGGAGAAAAATCTTTGGAGTCTCCCCAAATATACATGACCCCGACCCTGACCTTGGCCTCGCCCTCGCCCCAGACCATGACCTTGACCTCCTCCTCGCCTCCACCAAGATCCCAACCTCGCCTCTGACCCCGACCCCGACCTCGCCCCGCCCCTGACCCTGACCTCGTCCTTGGCCTCGCCCCTGACCCCGACCTCTCCCTCGCCTCCGACCATGAACCCGACCTTGCCCCGACCTTGACCTTGCCCTCGCCCCGCCCCAACCCAAACCCTGAGCTTGCCCTTACCTGCCCCTTTCGACTCCCCCAAGCCCTCACCGCCCTTTCCCGAGACCCGCTCCTACTGGAGGTGACATAGTCCATAGAAACGACGATTCCCTATCAATTCCAAGATGCTCAAATGATTTTGTGCTGGTAATTTCATGAATTTCGATGGGTTTTCTTAATTTGTTAGGTTCTTTAAGGTTATTATTAGGTTTTAATTTCTGGGTTGCTGGCAAACTTTTAGCTTTGTTTGCTGATTGATGAGATAAAAATTGGGTGCAAATTAGATCATGTTTTGGTGCTTTCCTTCAGAAATTAGTCAAACTCAGATGGCTTTTGTAATTGGGTAATCTTAATCTGATGTTTTTTTAATGCATTGGTGAGATTGATTGATATGTAGAAAAGTTGGTACTAAAAAGGGATTGTTGTACAGAGCTATCGATCTTATTGTTAATAGTATGCATTAAATCAAAGTCCAAGAATAAGTTATACAAAGTCCTACAATATTATCCAAGTTCAAGTCCAAGAAAAAATTAAATTCTAAGAAAAAGTTCAAGGAAAAGTCCTATTAGGACAATTGTCCTACTAGGACTTAAGAATCCAAAACCAATAACAGAGCCTTAGCGAACTTGTAAGGTATATATGATCCCGACTAGTTCTCCTTTTAAAGTTTGAAGGAGAATTCGAGAAAACAGTGCGAGCCATCCTGATTAGATAAATTAAAAACCAATCTAATCTTGCAAGAGCGCACGCTGAGTGTTTCTTTTCACTCTCTCCAGATAGCAACTATGGCGTGCCCTAATCAAGATAATAAAATGTATAATTGATCGAACCAGTTTATTACACTGGGCTAGGGAACGTCAGTTCGGTTCTAACTCGTGACAACTGTCACAAGTATGGGTAAGGGAAAGAGGAATGCAAGGACTACCACATGACCCAAACGAAGAAGAAGCATTCTTATACATCTTCTTTAGGTATATTGGTTATTGAGAACTGTTTTTTATTGAGTCCTACCTCCTGGGTAGTAGATACCGGATCAGGATCTCATATCTGTAATTTATTATAGGGACCGAGAAAAAGTAGGATGGTTGGACCGAGTGATATAGCCCTTAAAGTAGGGAATGAAGCACAGGTTGATACTGCTGCCGTCGGTGAATATCACCTGATGTTGCCAGATGGCAACACTGTGATTTTGAACAACTGTTACTATGTACCATCGATGCTATGCAATATTATATCGGTTTCTTTACTAGATAAAGAAGGATACAACTTTGTTCTAGATAGAAATATCATGAACATTTACCTCAATCAGGTATTGGTTGTAGAAGGTACATTATGTAATGGTATATACGTTCTTAATCGAAACACAATTTTCAATATAGATACACACAAGAGGAAGAGTTCGGATAAGAACGAAACCTACTTATGGTATTGTAAACTTGGTCATATCAATGAGAAAAGACTAGTTAAGTTACATAAAAATGGATATTTGGATCCGTTCAAATTTTCATCTTATAAAACTTATCAGTTTTGTCTCAAAGAGAAGATGACCAAAGCTCCATTCACGGGACACGGAGAAAGCGCTACAGCATAGTGATGTGTGTGGTCCAATGTCTACACATGCAAGAGGCGGGTTCTCATATTTCAATACATTCACTGGTGATCTCTCTAAGTTCGAATATGTATTTCTGATGAAACACAAATCTGAAATTTTTGACAAATTCAAAGAATATAAAAGTGAAGTAGAGAACTAGATAGGAAAAAGTATCAAAATCCTTCGATCTGATCGAGAAAGGGAGTACTTGAGTACTGTTTTCCTAGACTGTTTAAAAAAGAATGGTATTCTCTCTTAGCTTACCCCTCCGTATACACCACAGCACAATGATGTATCGGAGCGAAAGAATCGTACCCTATTGAATATGGTTCTCTCTATGATGAGTAGTGCTGAGTTGCCTCGTTCATTCTGGGGATAAGTGCTTCAGACAGCGGCACATCTATTGAATCATATTCCATCCAAATCCGTGCTTAAGACACCATTCGAATTATGGAATGGTAAGAGACCATATCATAAACGGTATAAGATATGGGGTTGTCTGGTTTATATTAAAAAGCATAATTTGGAAAAAATAGAGGCACGGTCAGTTCTATGTAAATTTGTGGGATATCCAAAGAATGGTTATGGATATCTGTTCTACTACACCGAGAAACAGAAGGTGTTTGTTGCTCAGCACGCCAACTTTTTAGAGAAGGAATTTCTTGCAAAAGAAATTAGTGGGAGTACGGTAGAACTGGAAAAAATTCAAGAACCACAAACTAAAACTGAAGATTTGGTAAAACCTCAAGATTCAATAGTTCCGGACGAATCTCAGGCTCTCCGCAGATCTAGTAGGATTTCTTATCCGCCTGAGAGATACTATGGTTTTCTCATAGACAGGGTCAAGAGGATTACATCTTTGAAGAAGATGATCCTACTAGTTTTGAGCAGGCCATTTTCAGTAAGGACTCTGTGAAATGACTAGATGTTATGCGACTAAAATGGAGTCCATGTACACCAACAAAGTATGGACTTTAGGCATTGCACCAACATGGGTAAAATCTGTTGGCTGCAAGTGGATCTTTAAAAAGAAAATTGGTGTATATGGACAGGTGGAAACCTATAAAGCTGGACTTGTTGCAAAAAAAAATCGTCTAAGACCAGGTGTGGACTATGACGAAACCTTTTCTTCAGTGGCTATACTGAAATCCATTCGGATCCTACTTGTCATTGTTGCTTTCTATAACTATAACATCTGGCAGATGGACGTAAAACAGTTTTTCTAAATGGAAATTTAAAAGAGTGCGTTTATATGGATTAGCCAGAGGGCTTCATAGACAGTGGGAGCAGCGGGAAGGTATGCAAGTTGCTTAAATCCATTTAGGAATTAAAACACGTATCGCGGAGTTGAAACATCTGTTTTGATGAGACAGTCAAGCAATATGACTTCATCAAAAACATTGATGAGTCTTATATATATGAGAAGATTGAAGAGAGAGCAGTCGTGTTCCTCATTTTATATGTTGATGAAATTCTCCTGATAGGAGATGAAATTCTCCTGATAGGAAATGATATTCCTATGCTACAATTGGGCAAGTTGTTTTTGTCACAAAAGTTCTCCATGAAAGATCTGGACGATGCCTTCTATATTTTAGGGATAAAAATCTATAAAGATAGATCCAATAGAATATTAGGACTTTCACGGTTCAAGTACATAGACACCATACTAAAGAGATTTAGTATGGAAGATTCCAAGCGTTGTTATTAACCCACTTGTCACAAAATCACCCTCTCCAAAGAGATGTCTCCCAAAACTGATGAGGAGAGTGCTCGCATGAGCATTATACCCTATGTTTCGGCGGTAAAGTCTATAATGTATGTGATATTATGTACCAGACCAGATATAGCTTGCGCACTTAGCGTGGTAAGCGGGTATCAGTCAAACTCAGGAGAGAAGTATTGAATAGCTGTAAAGAACATTCTGAAGTATCTTAAAAAGACAACGGAGATGTACTTGGTGTACGGTAATGGAGACCTCCAGATGAAGTCCTTTACCGATTCAAGCTTCCAAAGTGACAAGAATGACAGTGGGTTTGTCTTAGGTTATGTGTTTACCCTCAACAGATGAGCGGTCTGTTGGAAAAGTTGCAAACAGGATACCGAAGCAGCCTCAACGATGGAGGCTGAATATATTGCTGCCAACGATATCGCAATAGAAGCGGTCTGGATGAGGAAATTCATTGTTGAACTTGAGGTGGTTCCATCTATTGTTTATCCAATACTTTTGTATTATGATAACAATGGGGCTATGGAATTAGCGAAGAAATTGCGGGGTTACCTAGCACGACAGCAAGGTTTAGGGAGGCATTGTCCATGCCAATTTCAAATTTTTTCCATGCTAAACAACCCTAACCCTAGAATCTTAACTGGAGATTTAGACAAACAAGCAATGCAAACAATTTTATATCTAAGTGAATGAGGAATACAACCTTTGTAGACAGGTCCTTTACTTCTAAAGCTCCGTGCAGTAGTCCCTTCGCTCCAAGTAGTGAACACCCGAACTCTAGTAAGGGTTCACATGAAGAAATGAACAAGTTTGCTCGAAGTCTTCGAGGCCGAAGATGATCTACGTCGAGGAGACTCAAGCTCATGCTATCTCTTCACCAATGGTAGATTAGTGAAGAAAATATCCTAAACTAAATGGCTAATATAGTAAAGGATGATGAAATAGGAATTTTGCTCACTTTAGATTAGTTTTTCTCACAATATTTCTTCACCATTTGAAAAGCTAGAAAACTTTCTTATGAGGAAGAAGAAGATGAAGTGGAGATGAGAATGAAACTCATGAGGTGAGAATAGCAACCATGGGTGTGTTTGTATCATATACTAACTCATGTAAAGACTTAACTATGGTTAAGGATAATGGTTAGGTTAATAAATATCTCATGTAAAAAAAAATTAGTGGACTAAGTCAATGGTTAGCTTAAGCTTCTCCAAGTTTCCAACCATGACAAACTTCCATCAATTTTGAATTATTTGGATAAATAAAAACCCTAATATTATTTTAAGGATAATGGTTAGGTTAATAAATATCTCATGTAAAAAAAAATTAGTGGACTAAGTCAATGGTTAGCTTAAGCTTCTCCAAGTTTCCAACCATGACAAACTTCCATCAATTTTGAATTATTTGGATAAATAAAAACCCTAATTTTATTTTAAGTATAGTGTAAGTCTCATACACCCATGAAGTGTGTATCATCTAGCATGACATAATAAAATGTACATTAATATATATCACATATATACTATATGCACACAAGTGAGAAAAAGAAATGTTTAAGTGCTAATATTAGTTAACGTAAATTAATATATCAAATATATAATTATACATTAAATTACTAAATCAACACTTGATCTAATAATCCGGCTATATCATATACAGCTGACTAATATTATATGTATTAATTTATCGAATCAACACTTGATCTGATAACCCGGCTATATCATTTATAACCGTCCGATATCACATATCGCGAGAATAGAATACGGTATCACATACTCGTATTAATCTCAGTCCCGCACATATCACATATGTGCTCCTACTTCATTTCGCATGAACCAGGAAACCTCTGTGTAGGACTCTAAAGACTCGTCAATAGGCCGACAGTAGATGATGATCATATCAAACACCTACAAGCCGCAAGCGATCTGCTAAACGTAACGGCCATCCGGGTATTGAGCGATCAGAAGATCAACAGGCAAGCCTGCTCAAACTCCTACGAATCCAATCAGTAACACTACCGTACAGTCCGGTCTCTTCGTCTGATATGTCGTAAATCACAGCATGGGGGTGGTAATCGTCAGATTCCAATAGCCTGATAAGTCATGCCGATGTGAGGCTCATAACGGTTCGAGAAACTACTAATAACACTTACCAGTAGATCTCAGCAACCCTGGCCAGGGATTTCCTGTTATGGCCAATCGAGCATAGCGCAATATCAACCCCCAATACCGGGAGAGACGAAATCCCCTCTTATCGCTCATTGCCTCAATATGACTCGGGACTGTACCCAAAAACCACCGTTTTGCACGATCTCTTGAACGTGGTAAGATGGAAATCAAAGCACAGTGGGAATCACACAAAACTCTATAACGATCTTGGATTGACAGACTAATCTGTACCAGTGTCATCAGAGAACTGCTATCTGACGATAGGTATAATACCAGCTAGGAGTTCTCGGTGAGTCCGTCCAGTGTACCCAGTCTCTACTGAGCACCCGTATACCATCTCTGATGTCAAACACCAATGGATATGGGATCATCCATCGCCCATCAAATGGGTCGAGAAGCGTATACGCTAGTCTACTCCGGAATATCGATGCCCCGTCTCGATACTCCCACGACTAGGAACATTTGAAGGATGTACTTACCGACTACCTCTGCCCCACTAGTATGATATGCATCATAATCCTGGTAGTCAAGTACTCATCCTAAGGGCTTTATCAACATGTAATAGAAAGACAATAAGTGTACATGTTAAGATAAAGAGCAATCAGATAGCATACTATCATGTCGAGTAAGAAAGTCCTCCCTATATATGTCCAAGCATCCACTATAATATACATCACATGTATAATAATGGCCTCTAGGGAATACATATAACTAATAATCTCCCACTTGCACTAAGGCCATTTGTTGTAGTATCTCATATCCAACGCCCCATAGAAGTCTTTCTAGGGTAAGGCCTTTGTGAGTGGATCCGCCGTGTTATCCTTCGCGTCTACTCTCCTAATCTCGATCCCTTGGAGATCAACCATCTCCCTGATCAGGTGATACTGTCCTCAGAATATGTGTGGATTGCTGATGGGACCGGTGTTCCTAGGCCTAAACCATAACTCCATTGTTGTCACAATAACAGTTATTGGACGCTCAATGGTAGGAACCATGTTCATCTCATGAACAAGAATTATCCAGACATCCACTTTGGTAGCATCGTTGGTAAAGATGTATTCAGCCTTTATCGTCTAGTTTGCCATGGTATCTAGTTTGGAACTCTTCCAATATAACGTCCCTCCATGAGGGTAAAGACAAAGCCTGTGACTGACTTTCAGTCGACCTTATCACTCTGGAAGCTCGAATTGGTAAAGGACTCCCGCTGGACTTTACCGTTACCAAACCCCAAGAACATTTCTTCAGTGCTTCTCAAGTACTTAAGAATGTCCTACACAGCTATCCAGTGATTCTCCCAAGATCCGATTGATTCCTAATCACTACACATAGTGAATCAGCTACATCTGGTTTGGTACATAATATCGCATGCATGATAGAGCCTACTTCCGAAGCATAGGGTATCTCTTGCACACGAGCTCTCTCCAAATCAGTCTTTGAAGACATCTTTTTGGAGAGAGTGATTCCTGAGTAAGTGGACGAACCACCACGCTTATAATCTTCCATACTAAACCCCTTTAGTACGATGTTAATGTACCTGGATTTAGGACACTCTCAATATCTACTTAGATCTATCATCATAGATCATAATCCAAAAGATGTAGTAGGTATCATCCAGATCTTCCATGGAGAATCCTCGTAATAAGAGGAGCTTGACCGAGTGTAGCATAGGAAACCATTTCCTATCAAGAGTATGTTATCTACGTACAATACGTGGAAGACAACCTTACTCTTTACAACCTTCTTGTATATACAAGGTTCATCTACCTTTTTGATGAAGTCAAACTCTTTGACTGCCACATCAAAACAGATGTTCCAACTCCGCGATGCGCACATTGATCCTGATGGACTTAAGCATAGTTTTGAAAGTCTCAACTTTTCCATCTACACCAAAAATCTTCTCAAGATCCACTTGCTCCTGATGGGTTTTACCCCTTCAGGTGCAACATTCAAAGTTATATTTTGTTGGTGTATATGGATTCTATCTTCGATTGCATAGCATCCAGCCATTTCACAGAGTCCACACTCGTGATGGCCTGCCTGAACCTGGTTGGGTCATCATCATCCATGATGCAATCCTCGCTCCCACTGTCACCGAGAAGACCTTAGTATCTCTCAGGTGGATAAGGAACCCTACCAGATTCGCGGAGAGGCTGAGGTTCGTTGGAGACTATTGAATCCTTTGGTTTCACCAAATCATCAGCTGTTAATTTTTCCAGCTGGAACTCCTTCCAGTTCTACCTCATGACTACAAATTTCTTCACAAGAAATTCCTTTTCTAAAAAGGTGGCATGCTGAGAAACAAAACACCTTTTGCTCCTCAGTGTGGTAGAAGATATTCTCTCGCAAATGTTTGGGATATAAAAAAAACTTATACAGAACTGACCTTACCTCGAGCTTTTCCGGATTTTGCTTTTAAACATAGGCCGGACAACCTCATATCTTAACTCGTTTAAGAGATGGTCTAGTCCCATACCATATCTCATATGGAATGGTAGGCACTGATTTGGTTGGAACCCCATTCAATAGGTATGCAGCTTCTCAAGTGCATAACTCCAAAAGGAAACAAGCAACTCAGCAGTATTCATCATAGAGCGCACCATATCTCATAAGGCGCGATACCTCTGCCCTGATACACCGTTGTGTTGTGGTGTATACGAAGGAGTAGACTGAGAGAGAATCACATTCTCCATTTAGAAACTCCAGAAATTCCATGCGCAAGTATTCGCCTCCTCGATCACATCGTAGGACTTTAATAGTCATACTCGTCTGGTTCTTATCTTCAAGCTTATATTCCTTGAATTTCTCAAAAGTTTCAGACTTGTGTTTCAACAGGAACATATGTCCGAATCCTAAGAGATGAGCAGTGAATATAACGAAGTAAGAAGAACCAACCTTGGCATTTGTAGACATTGGACCGTATACATTATCATGTATCCGTCCCAAGAGTTCAGTAACTCTTTCTCTGTTTCCAGTAAACGGAGTATTGGTCATTTTACCTTTGAGACAAGACTGGCAAGTATCATAAGATGAAAATTCTAACAAATTCTCATATTCATCCTTATGTAATTTAGCTAGTCGTGTCGTATTGATATGACCTAGTCTACAATGCCACAAGAAAGATTCGTTCATTTCTGATCTACTCCTCTTGTGTGCGTTCTATATATTTTGAACTGTGGTTTGATTTAGAACGTATATGCTATGATATAACGTGCATGATCCAATTAACTCTTAATTCAGGAAAATGTTCACAACATTTTCCTGTAATACAAAATTATATTCTTCTTTAACTTAATAAAGAATCTGATGTAATGATGTATATCAGGTTTGGTATCTAATAACATTCGTTCAGAATCAATGTATTTACCATTTGGTAATAGAAGGTGATATTTTCCAACTGTACTTGGCTGCAACAATTGCACCATTCTCTAACACTTAGAGACATATCACCCAATCCCAGTTCTCTACCTTTCTATAGCCCATGTAACAGATTACAAATGTGGGATCCTAATCCGGTATCTCATACCTAGGACATAGAGGATACTGAAAAACAGTTTTTGGTAATCGAACACACCCGAAGAATATGCATTAACATACTCATTCCTCAATTGGGTCACGTGGAAATCCGGATATTCCTCTATTTCATGCTCAGACTTATAACAATTATAAGATAGAGCATAACCAACGTTCCCCAGCTCAGTATAATAAGCAGGTTCGGTCAATACATTCATATTTTTATCTTGATTAAGGCGTGACATGGTCGCTACCAGGAGAGAGAGAGAAGAAAACACTCTGCGTGCGCTCTTGCAAGATCAGATTGTTTATTATTTTATCTAATCAGGATGGCTCCCATTGTTTTTATCAAATCTTCCTTCAAATTCTAAAAGATAAGATTAGCCGGGATTAATTACACCCTACAAGTTCGCCAATCTTTCGGTCAGGCCAGTATCGGTTCTTTGAGGGAGGTTCCCTATGCTTTCGCACAGACCTAATTAAAATAAATCTCGTTTTCTCAGGGGCGTAACCCCGTTAACACCTTTCTAGACACCTACTTGATCGGCTAATTGCAATGTATAAAACTCTCCCAAGAGTAACTCTTACTCGCAGTGAGTATCGGGATCCAACTATCTCATCGAAGGTATGCAATCTCATTGCAAATTTCAACACTTGAAATTCCCGATAATATTTTGCCCCTAGCGTCCTATGACCTTGACGCAGGCCAACAAACCATAGTTCGCTAGTCAAGTTCAACCCATACATTTCATGATTGAATTAAACCCACCCGCACGATCCTTGACGCAGGCCAACAAAGTCGCACGACTACCCTAATCCAATCGCATCATATGAAGCAGATAAGCACTACTTAGCTACCGCACACTACGCCTTGACGCAGGCTAACAAACGTAGCACAAATACTAAGCAGTACTTATCTGAAATGACGGAGGGCTACGTCAGGTTTTTAAGAAAACCCTTTGCATAATGAACTTGATATCGTTGTAGAATCGAGTGATTTTGAAAAAGGAGTGTTTTTTAGGCTTTTGCTAGTTTTTCTAAAGAGGTCACTCCCGGTGAAGGGATCCCGGCTCTTTTCTTATCGAATAAGGTGCAGGATATTTCATAAATACCACTATGCAAAGTATGAACTAAAAAAGCAATCAAAAGACAAAACCGAATGGGTTGTAGCATCTGCCAGTTTCGCTAAAGAGGTCACTCCCGGTGAAGGGATCTCGGATCTTTCCTTATCGAATAAGGTGCTGGATATTCTATAAGGAATACCGCTATGCAATGTAAGAACTAGAGCTACCAGTTCTTAAAACAAGATTCTGCAACATCTTTAGGTTTCTTTTATTTCATTAATCTCATTAATGAAGTCTCATCAATTATGCTTCCTAAGTATCACAGAAGAAACGAAAGCAGCAATATATTTATTATATATCATATATATAATATAAGCATTCGTCTCAGAATATCAAGTGATCACATCACAAAATATCAGCAGCAGAAGAACACATATGAAATATTGGATATACTTGGAATTCCGTGTTTTAATTAAGACAAATAAAAAACGCAGATTCCACGGTAGCAATGAATAGCCAACCCACATCCCTAGACTCCTGCGAGAGTGGCAAGCAACCCTACCAATTCTAGAGTTAGGAGACCCAGTCTCGACTCCTCGAGATGGTCTCCCACCGGACCCTAGAACCCGGTTACTTGTGCTCACCTCCTTGGGTCTATCCTAATGCGGAAAAATAAATAATATACAACAATGGTGATATCATCCTCAACCCGGAAGTGCCCCAATAAAAGAATATTACATACAAGTTTTTACATTAATGAAAATGAAAAACTCTCATCTCACATTAAAAAAAACCCGGCTATTCAAAACACGATGATCCAGTATAACATATCACAGCAACACATAATATCACATGTCATCAACGTAAGTAAATATGCGTATCCCAATTGTCATTGACGTATAGTAACGAAACCGGCAATACACCATATATTACACTTACGGTCACAGAAAATAAAGTGAAAAACTACAACAATTGGAATCCGCAACCACCTTCAACATCATAAACCCAATGTATCACATACTCATGCCCAACAAAATGAATTCCTTAGACATCACGTGCCTAAAAATTATAAACCCCGCATTTTAGTCTCGATATTGAAATTTTTTCCAATAACCAGTCGGGTAATTCAACAAGGTTCCCGACAACCAGATCGAATGCTCGTCGGAAACTTTAGTAGACGAACGCACCTCCGATGCCGTCGACGAAGTGCACTAAGGCCGAACACCGAGGCCGAGAACACCCGAACGAATGCTTTTAGCAACGGGGTTCTCCTACAGTCACTTGGTCGGGGCTATGGGGCGTGGCTATCTAGTAAGGTTACCCGGCGAGTATCCGCGTACACTACGTGATTGCGACGGACTTTTGATCCACATCAAAATTCCGTGGCAACCGATTAATTGAGACTAAATTGCTAGATTTATAAAATTCAAACTAGTTATCACATAACTAAATATTGTAGATTCCAAATATTGTATCATAATCACAGATAGCTAGACGATATTAAACTTTTCGATCGAATAAACAAACACCCAAAATTTCCCAAAGAGCTCAACACTTGAGCGGAGTTTAAAAAGTACCCAGAACATGCCACGGCACCTATGGACCAACCGTAGAAGGGGCAACCCTTGCCTCACTTATGGCACCGCGGAACTACCACAAACCCTAGGTTTGGTAGTAGTTCCGACGATCACAGAATCGAGTTAGGGTTTCGTTCTTCTAGAGGGTCCACAAAATCACCTGCATGATTTTCTGATTATTTTAATTACGGAAAAATCCAACTCTTGGAAAATTTCCAGCGAGAGATTTAAACACGGAAAAATCCAACTCTTGGAAAATTTCCAGCGAAGGAAAAATCGGGTTATTGATATCCGTTCGAACATTTTAACGTCGTCTAAATAACCCAAAACAGTGTTAGAATTACGACTACGAAACACTCCTAATTGCCTTTGCACAAAAATAGCATCACATGCAATTTTAGCAAAAACAAGCAACACCTGAAATACAAAAACCCAAAAACTAGAACACCACAAAAAACTGAAGCCATGATTCTACCAAAAAATCGAGGAGACCGATTTTTCTGGGTTTGTGGCCGGCCATTTTCTGGCGAGAGGGGCTCAGGTTTCTGTGGTGTTCATGTTATATCTCATGTGACATTCTGCAATTGCTTAAAAAAAATTTGACACTTTAAAAATTTCGACAGAAACTAGATTTTGATTTCGTGTGTTTCGGAGTTGTTTCGGTTTCGTAATTCTATAAATATCATCTAATTCTCTAGCTTAGATCTGATACCACTGCAGGGTTACATAGTACGACGGCAAGGTTTCGGGAGGCATCGTACATGCCAATTTCAAATTTTTTCCATGCTAAACAACCCTAACCCTAGAATCTTAACTAGAGATTTAGACGAACAAGCAATGCAAACAACTTTACATCTAAGTGAATGAAGAATACAACCTTTGTAGACCGATCCTTCACTTCTAAAGTTTCGTGTAGTAGTCCCTTCGCTCCAAGTAGTGAACATCCGAACTCTAATAAAGGTTCACATGAAGAAATAAACAAGCTTGCACGAAATCTTCGAGGCCGAATATGATCTACGTCGAGAAGACTCGAGCTCATGCTACCTCTTCACTAATGGTAAATTAGTGAAGCAAACACCCTAAACTAAATGGCTAATATAGTAGAGGATGATGAAGTAGGAATTTTGCTCATTTTAGATTTATTTTTCTCACAATATTTTTTCACCATTTAAAAAGCTAGAAAGCTTTCTCATAAGGAAGAAGAAGATGAAGTGGAGATGAGAATGAAACTCATGAGGTGAGAATAGCAACCATGGGTGAGTTTGTATCATATACTAACTCATGTAAAGACTTAACATGGCTAAGGATAATGGTTAGGTTAATAAATATCTCATGTAAAACAAAGTTAGTGGACTAAGTCAATGGTTAGCTTAAGCTTCTCCAAGCTTCCAACCATGACAAACTTCCATCAATTTTGAATTACTTGGATAAATAAAAACCGTAATATTATCTTAAGTATAGTGTAAGTCTCATACACCCATGAAGCATGTATCATCTAGCATGACACAATAAAATGTACATTAATATATATCACATATATACTATATGCACACAAGTGAGAAAAAGAAATGTTTAAGTGAGCTAATATTAGTTAATGTAAATTAATATATTAAATATATAATTATACATTAAATTACTAAATCAACACTTGATCTAATAATCCGGCTATATCACATACAACCGACTAATATCATATGTATCAATTTATCGAATCAATACTTGATCCGATAACCCGGCTATATCACATATAACCGTCTGATATCACATATCGCGAGAATAGAATACGGTATCACATACTCGTAACAATCTCGGTCCCGCACATATCACATATGTGCTCCTACTTCGTTTCGCATGAACCAGGAAATCTCTGTGTAGGACTCTAAATACTCGTCAATACGCCGAAAGTAGGTGATGATCATATCAAACACCCACAAGCCGCAAGCGGTCTGCTAAACGTAACGGCCACCTGGGTATTGAGCGATCAGAAGATCAACAAGCAAGCCTGCTCATACTCCTACGAATCCAATCAGTAACACTACCGTACAGTCCGGTCTCTTCGTCTGATATGTCGCATATCACAGCCTGGGGGTGGTAATCTTCAGACCCCAATAGCCTGCTAAGTCATGCCGATTTGAGGCTCATAACGGTTCGAGAAACTACTGATAACACTTACCAGTAGATCTCAGCAACCCTGACCACGGATTTCCTGTTATGGCCAATCGAGTATAGCGCAACCTCAACCCCCAATACCGGGAGAGACGAAATCCCCTCCTATCGCTCATTTCCTCAATGTGACTCGGGACTGTACCCAAAAACCACCGTTTTGCATGATCTCTTGAACGTGGTAAGGTGGAAATCAAAGCACAGTGGGAATCACACAAGACTCTTTGACGATCTCGGGTCGACAGACTAACCTGTAGCAGTGTCACCAGAGAACTGCTATCTGACGATAGGTATAATACCAGCTAGGAGTTCTCAACGTGTCCGTCCAGTGTACCCAGTCTCCATTGAGCACCCGTATACCATCTCTGATATCAAACACCAATGGATATATGATCATCCATTGCCCATCACATGGGTCGAGAAGCGTATACGCTAGTTTACTCTGGAATATCGATGCCCCGTCTCGATACTCCCACGATTAGAAACATTTGAAGGATGTACTTACCGACTACCTCTGCCCCACTAGTATGATCTGCATCATAATCCCGGTAGTCAAGTACTCATCCTAAGGGCTTTATCAACATGTAATAGAAAGACAATAAGTGTACATGTTAAGATAAAGAGCAACCAGATAGCATACTATCATGTCGAGCAAGAAAGTCCTCCCTATATATGTCCAAGCATCCACTATAATATACATCACATGTATAATAATGGTCTCTAGGGCATACATATAACTAACAGGAACCACGGTCCCATCAGTGATTCAGACACATCTTGAGGCCGTATCACCTGATCAGGGAGATCGTAGATCGCCGGGAGATCGAGGTTCAGAGAGTAGATACAAAAGAAAACATAGCGAATTTATTCACAAAGGTCCTCCCTTAAGCGCAGTTCGAGCAACGTTTTGAGATGTTGGGTATGCGATACGCCAACAACTGGCTTTAAAGCAGACGTTGGGTACTCGATACGCCAATAATAGGCCTTAGTGCAAGTGAAAGATTGTTGGTTATGTATGCCCTAGAGGCCTTTATTGTATAGAATGCTAGAGGTATGTATGTACAGGACAATCTTGCTCGATATGATAGTAAGTTGTTTGGTTTGTATTGATCTTAATATGAATATATGTTTTACTTATTATTTCATATCGCTAATACATGTTGATAAAACCCGTAGGATTTTACTTAACTACCAGCGATATGATGGCGATCATACTTGTGGAGGCTGAGTAGTCCATAAATACATTATCAAATGTCTCTAGTTGTGAGAGTATCGAGATTGGGTATCAATATTCCAGAATAAACTAGTGTATATGTTTCTTGACCCCAACAAGGGGCGATGGTTGGTCCCACAACCATTGGTGTACGGCACCAAAGGGTATACAGGTGTGTATGAACATATCCATCCATAGGTCCCATAGCCATTTGGGGGCAGATGCTATATGAACATATCCATCCACCTCTCCAAAAAATACCAAGTTGATTTATGGCACCGTATATCGGAGATTTGGATAGATGTGACCGATATAACGTGAATTATCAGATTCCCTCTCATTTGTGAAGGGTTTTTGATTGTGAGGACGCTCTTTTCTATAGGCGTAAGCACTTGCAGTTAATTACGCTATCACGTTACGACGACAACTTTCACCTGCTCCAGGCAGATCACTTCGTGTCATGTTATGTTTGTTTTATATAAGGTTGCCTTTGATTGTATATGGAGACTAATATATATCATCGTCGCTCATAGGGCGCGGATTAGTCCAAATCCGTATATTAGATTTGGGGTTTTGAACTTAGGACGCAAATCTCATATAAATGAGGTCCATCAATTCATGAGATATATTGGTTTGATCTAAGGATCATTAGTCATATATGATACCAAGATCGACTTAGGAACAGTGAGCATATGGGCTCGACTGATCATTAGATCATATATGGATAACCTATGGATAGTATACGGTAGTCAATATGGAAACAGTTCGCAAGACGAAACATATTTGTTTAAGGACATTGCGGTACATGGGAGACATGAATAGAATATGGCTTGTTTGTGCCCTTGGATTGTATACGGGGGTCAATATGGAGACCGACCGTAGGGCCAAATATATAATAGTTTAAGGACATCACGGTTCAATATTAGTTTAGGGACATTTCGGTCCAACATTCCCGTGTTCGGGACGAAATATTAGTTTAAGGACGTTTCGGTCCAACTTTCATCTTGCGCGCACAAATATATAATACGTGGAGAAGTGAACGATGGTGACATGGGATGCGCCTAATATTAGAGTGCGATCCAATTTGAAGGAATTTATGTTTCCTTCAAAAATATACATATGCATATATGTATAAAGTCGGAGCTCAATATGAGATGCGCATCTATATGGGATGCATGTCAATATGAGGTATGCACATCAGTATGGAAGTGCATCAGTGTGGGGTGTATCGATGTGAGGGTGTGTATCTATATGGGTTGCGTAAGACATTCCCTGTCTTGATGAAATTTCATATCTTTCATCAAATAGGGACGAGGAAGGAGTTGTTGGTTGTTGGGACCCACCACCTCTCTGAACACGTTGAAAAATAACAACGATATATATCAAAGGTATAGAAAGATGTACCTTTGAACCAAATCCCGTATATGAGGAAAGAGAACATGTTGAATCTAAGGATCGTTAGTTTTATACGAGAGTAAGATCAACTTAGGTATCATGGGTTGAGGATCATTAGTCGTGTATGTGACTAAGATCAACTTAGATGACCTCAATGAAAGATCATTAGTCGTATATGAGACTACGATCAACTTTAGAAGATATGGTTTAAGTATCGTTAATCTTATTTTAGATTAAGATCAACTTAAATATTGATGAGCATATAGGCTCGGTTGATTTAAAATCAAAGAAGAAGCTTAAGCTTCACAAACTTAACCAATTTGGGACTAAGATTGGGTTTCTATATCACCCAGCAGTGCTAAGCACTCAGTCACGTAGCGCTTACGTGAATATCATGTGAGGCGGTGAGTCTCTGGTGTCTTTCAAGCACTCACGTGTATGGTACATGAGGCGCTGAGTCCTTCCTTATGGGTGCTCACGTGTATGACACGTGAGGCGCTGTCTTCATGGGCCTTGGGCGCTCACATGTATATTGCATGAGATGCTAAGTCTCTGAGCTTCTGTGCGCTCACATGGATATCACGTGAGACGCTATTATTTGCTTCTTTTGAGCGCTCACGTGGATATCACGTGAGGCGCTGTCACTTAAAAGATTTCATCTGTGTTCATGTTTTTTAGAGAAGTTAAAATTCTGTTAATGGTATTTTGACCATTAACGATCACCAAGATCACTATTTTGAAGATCTGGGATCAGGTTCTTTAAGAACTAAGTTTTTTTATTATGTTTGGGAACTAAGTTCCTAAAATATAAACTCCATCTTCTTCATGTGTTTTCTTCCATTATTTTTTCAACCTTGTCCTCCCCTGAATTTTTGATTCTCAAGAACAAGATCTTCCGAATGAGAATTAAATTCTCTTTGGGTGATCTATCTTGTAGATCTCAGATTCAGAAGAACAATTTAGTTCTTTTGGAAAGGTTAAACCCTTATGTATGTAAGTGGCGGGTAAAAGAGAGAGAGTTTTATCTCTGTCTTTTCTTTCTGTAGGGTTTGAGAGGAGTAAGATATTCTTCTTTATTGAGAATTAAATTCTTTGTTGCGGAAGCTTTTGAAGAGCCTTCAATACATTTTTATAGAAGCTTATGGGGGTCTCCTCTCTCTGAAATTTAATCTCTTTTCTCTTATTTATAGGGGAAGAGAAAATCAATCTGTTTGAGAAAATCTCTATTTTGATAGATCATGATTGATTTCATATCAATCGAAATGATTTTAAAAATCAACCGGCGATTTTTATTCACCGTTGGATTTTTAATCCAAAAGCTCTCTTTTTAACAAAGAATATCATTCTTGTTAATTTAACAAGGTTAAAAAATATTTTCCTAAGATAAAATTTAGTTCTATCAGATGATCGAATGGTGATTTTATAATCACCGTTCGATATTAGATCCAAGGGTTCTCTATTTAACAGAGAAGATCTTTCTTGTTTAAGAAAGATCAGGAAAATATCTTTTTGATAGAATTTAATTCTATCAAAAAGAACACTCACGTGCATTGCACATGAGGCATTAGCCTGTAGCGCTCGCGTGGATATTACGTGAGGCGCTGCCAAGAGACTGGTATGTGCGTTCATGTGGATATCATAAGAGACGCACTGCCAAGAGGCCGGACTAGCGCTCACATGGATATTATGTGAGACGCTCACGTATTTAACACGTGGGAACCAATATAGGATTTGATCCTATCTGAAGCGACACCTACATGCTTTACATGTGGGTGCGCACATTTTTAACACGTGGAGCCTTCTCTTTATTTTTATAAGGGAACAACAAACTCTGGGCCAAAAAAATTTGGCGGGAACAAATGCCCCCCACTACTTTGTCCACGTAACTATGTACGTGGGTTTAGTAGTACAAAATTATACATCGCCTTAGAATTGATGGCCTAGAAGATAAGTTTAGGATTTCTGCCGTCTAAGGCTTTTTCATCTTCATGAGCTGTAAGGGTCTCAAAAAGGTTTTTCTTCCTACGAGTCGAGAGGATCTCAAAAGCACATATTCTCCTTGGAAATCGTAGGGAACTAAGTTCCTGGAGTATAAACATCATCTTCTTCATGTTCTTTCTTCCATTGTTCTTTTCAACCTTGTTCTCCCTGACTCTCTGATTCTCAAGAACAAGATCTTCCCGATGAGAATTAAATTCTCTTTTGGGATATTTATCTTGTGAATCTCAGACCCAGAGAAAGAATTTAGTTCTTTTAGAAGGGTTAAACCCTTATATATGTAAGTGGTGGGTAAAGGAGAGATAGTTTTATCTATGTCTTTTTTATCTAGGATTTAAGAGGAGGAAGATCTTCTTATTTATTGAGAATTAAATTCTCTATTGCCGAAGGTTTTGGAGAGCCTTCGATATTTTTTTTATAGAAGCTTATAGGGGGGTCTCCTCTCTCCGAGATTTAATCACTTTGCTTTTATTTATAGGAGAAGAGAAACATCAATCTGTTTGAGAAAATCTCTATTTTAAAATATCATGATTGATTTCATAATCAATCAAAATGATCTTAAAGACCAACCGGTGAATTTTATTCACCGTTGGATTTTTAATTCAAAGGCTCTCTATTTAACAAAGAAGACCATCCTTATTTGTTTAACAAGATTAGAAAAATATTTTCCTAAGATAGAATTTAATTCTATCAGATGATCGAATGGTGGTTTTATAATCACTGTTAGATTTTTGATCTAAGGGTCCTCTGTTTAACAGAGAAGATCTTTTTTGTTTAAGAAAGATCAGAAAAATATTTCCCCCATAGAATTTAATTCTATCAAAAATAATACTCACGTGTATTGCACATGAGACGTTGGCCTATAACGCTCACGTGGATATCACGTGAGGCGCTGCCAAGAGACTGGCATATGCGTTCATATGGATATCACGTGAGACACACTGCCAAGAGGCCGCACTAGTGCTCACGTAGATATCATGTGAGATGCCCACGTGTTTAACACGTGGGAACCAATATAGGGGTTGATCATATCTGAAGCGACACTCACATGCTTTATATGTGGGTGCGCGCGTATTTAACACGTGGAGGGTTCCCTTTATTTTATAAGGGAACAACAAGCTATGGGCCAAAAAAATTTAGCGGGAACAAGATGGTCATTAGGTTATGAGATATACTAGACAGATTCATTGAGAACTTCTAGATGGTAATATACCTATCGTCAGATAGCAGTTCTCTGGTGACATGTGTACAGAGTAATCTTTAGACCCGGTATCGTCATTTATCTCGAGTGTGTTCCCACTGTACTTTGATTACTACCCTACCATAGCTTTAAAGAATCGTGCAAACAGGGTTTAGTTGGATACAGTCCCGAAGCACTTGGGGGAAGTGAGCGATAGAAAGGATTCGTATCTCACGGTATAGGGAGTCGATGGCACGCTGTGTTCGATTGGACATCACCATAAGACCTTGGCCAAGGTAGATGAGATTTACTAATAGTGAGTTCAGTAGTTTCTCCAGATGGTTTTGAGCCACATCGATATGACTTGTCAGGTTATTAGGGGTCTGACGTTTTCCACCCCCAAAACCTGGTATGTGATACTCTCAAACGAAGAGACTAAACTATACGGAGATTGTTACAGATAGGCTCAATAGGGATACGGACGAGCTTGCTTGTCCACCTTCTTTTCGTTCAATACCTGGGTAGCCGTTACGTACAGCTAGTGTCACTGATGTGCTTGTAGTTAAATCTACGGCCATCGTATTGTCGAGTCTTTAGAATCCTACACAAAGAGTTTCACAGCTCAGGTGAAACGATGTAGTGTGTGTATTTTGATACGTATGGAGGTTTGATTAAATACGTGTTTTTAGTACACGTACGTTAATCGGACATTTTGTTAATACTAGCCGGTTTGAAAGAAGCCAGATTATCACATTTAGAGTATATGCGAGCTAGTATTATCTCTCTCATTTTCTCTCTTTTCGGTGTTTATATTTTGATACGAATACGGATATTTGTATAAATACGAGTATTTGTTTCTTAATATAAATACAGGTATTTGTTTCTTAATATAAATACGGGTATTCGTATTTTATACGAATACGGATGTATACATTTATAGCATATACTTTTATATGTGTGTGTATACACACACACACACATACATATGATGTGGCATTTCTTCTCTTCTTATCTCTTCTTGGATCATTTCATAAGAGAGTGGGCTTTTGACTCACTCATGTGAGTCGCAATTCCACTCTCATTTCAAAGGATACGAGTAAGAGGGTAATATGAGAGGTGTTTAGTTTTTTGATAGAAATATCCTTTTCTTTCTATTCTCTTGAGTGAGAAGAAAAATAGAAAGAGAAAAAGAAAGAGAGACTATTTCTTCACTACATCTCTTATACACTTTGCCAAGTTTAGTGTGAGTTTTCTTCACTTGACTTTTTAGTGTAAAGCTATATCCTAAGTCCAGATTCTTTCGGGTGGATCATCTTCGGTACGGAGGATCGACTTCCAAGCTCGTTCCTGGTGGACATAGGAGCTTGGCCAGGGTATCTACATATTCGTTGACACGCTACAAAGATAGCTAGCCCCTTTAAACTCTTAGTTTAGCTTTAGTAGTTTGCTAGTTTAGTGTTTGGTATCGATTCTAGGTCGTACTGGCTTGTTCTCTAGTTTAAATTTTTCGTTTTGCATTCCGCCTTGGCCGCAAGTTAGCGGCGCGAGCACGAGGAACTACTTACAGATATAAGACAGAAGTGAAAAGGAAACTTGGAAGGTACATGTTCGCCGCCGAAAGACGCGAGACGGAACTGCGTAGGTTCGTCTTGCCTGCATTTGGGGGCAGAGGCTATTTGGTTTTATCCGTCCACCTCTCCGAAGATGCCAAGTTAATTTATGGCACCATGTATCGATGGTTTAGACGGATGCGGCCGATGTAGCAGACTTCGTCAGATTCCCCCTCATTGTGAGGGTTTTTTGATTGTGGGGACGCTCTTTCCTGCAGGCGCAAGCCCCTGCAGTTAATTACGCTACCGCATCATGGTAACCACTTTCTCCTTCTCCAGATAGTCACTTTGTGTCGTGTGTGTTTGTTTTATTTTTGGTTGCCCGTGGATTGTATACGGAGACTAATTTATGTTATCGCCCGTAGGGCGTGGATTAGTCCAAATCCGTATTTTCTTAGATTTGGGTTTGGTTTGGGTTTAAGAATCGTTAATCTCATTTGAGACTAAGATCAACTTAAACGTTTGTTAAGGATACGTTAGTCTAATTTTAGACTAAGATCTACTTAACAGGATTATTTAAATCCAACCAAAGAGGATTTGGGCTCTATTATTTTAGTTTAGGGATATTGCGGTCCATTGGGTTTAAGGACATCATAGTCCGTGACAGTTTAAAGACATCATAGTCTGTAAAGTTTAAATACATCATAGTCTATGAGTTTAAGGACCTCACAGTTTATGGTAGTTTAGAGACATCATAGTCTGTAAAGTTTAAGGACATCATAGTCCATGAGTTTAAAGACCCCACAGTCCGTGGAATGTCTGGTTGTCGGGACCCATCACCTCTCTGAAGACGTTGAAGGATTACAACGACAAATATCAGAGAAGTGAAGAGATGTACCCTTGAACCAATATTGGTTAGGAGATCTGTAGTCCAATTTGGGACTAAGATCAAAAATTTATGAGCATATGGGCTCAATTAATCTAAATTAGGGGTCTATGGTCAATTTGGGCACGACCCACTCAGTTAAAATATTGGACATTTAATTAGGCTCAGTCCTTTTTCATTTAACAATACTGAGCATTGGTTTGGGTTCTGATAACCGTTTTTGTCTTTTATTGAGTGTTGAGTACTCATCATAACTCTGGGGATTTTATTTAAAGAACACTTTGTGTTCCCTCAACGCATACGTAAGGAGCACGTGGCGCGCTTGGCGCTGAGCGTCTGTCAATGAGCGCAGAGAGCTTCTGTTAAGTAGTGCACACGTGAAGAGCACGTGGCGCGCTTGGCGCTGAGCGCAAGACAATGAGCGCGGAGCGCTTCTGATCAATTTCGTGATCTGAGAAATAAGTTCTCGCTTACAAGAGACTTTGTCTCATGGTTCTAAGAACAAAGTTCTTATTTTTATAGGAGATGTTACAATCTCTTCTATTTTCTTCTGTGAAAGACTTTGTCTTTGTAGATTTATGATCTGAAGAGAATGAAATTCTTCTCCCCCCCTTTTATGATGAGATTCTATCATCTCTTTTTGTGAAAAAACCTTTGTCTTATAGATCTATGATCTAAAAAAAACTATGTTCTTCTTCCTTGATGAGATGTTTTTTATCTCTCTATTTTTACCTTGAAGAAAAGTTCTTCTTCTCAGAGCTTGCTCTTTTCTTTGAAATTTCTCAAAGCTTGTGGGGGGTTCCTCCCTGCAAGACTTGAAGTTTTCGGTCCTTTATATAGGGGAGGCTGATTTGTTGAATCTGTTAAAGAAATCTCTCATTGAGAGATCTCCAATTGATTTGTGGAATTTACCCACCGTTGGATCTTTGATCCGAGGTCTTCTGTTTTACAGAATATAGTTTTCTTGTTATTAACAAGATTAGAAAAATATCTTCCCATAAAGAATTTGTTCTGTACCTTGGTGATTTTTAATCACCATTGGATCATTGATCCAACGGTGCTCTGATTTATAGAGCACAATCTTTCCTGTTTGGAAAGATTCTGAGGAGTATTTCCTTAACAGAATTTTATTATGAATTTTGATGATTTATCATCTTCGTTGGATTTTTGATCCAACGGTGGAGAACATTTAGTTCTGGCGCTTGGCGCTCTCGTGCTTTGTACGTGGGCACTTGGCGCTCTCGTGCTTTGCACGTGAGGGCTGCTTCAGAGTTTTTGACTCTTTAGGACTGGCGCTCAGCGCTCTCGTACTTTGCATGTGAGGCGCTGCCTCAGAGTCTTTGACTCGTGGCACTGGCGCTCAGCGCTCTCGTGCTTTGCACGTGAGCCGCTGCCTCAGAGTCTTTGACTCTTTAGTACTGGCGCTCAGCGCTCTCGTGCTTTGCACGTGAGGCGCTGCCTCAGAGTCTTTGACTCATGGCACTGGCGCTCAGCGCTCTCGTACTTTGCACGTGAGGCGCTGCCTCAAAGTCTTTGACTCTTTGTGCTGGTGCTCAGCGCTCTCGTGCTTTGCACGTGAGGCGCTGCTTCAGAGTTTTTGACTCTTTAGCACTGGCGCTCAGCGCTCTCGTGCTTTGCACGTGAGGCGCTGCCTCATTACTGAAGGTGTCTTTTCACCTTCCTTCTCCACATTTCCTGATTCAAGCTTCTCTTTCCCAGAGCTTGGAAACAGTTCCATCATACACAGCATTTTCTGTGCCTAGGCTTAAATGTCTCCCTTCATAATTTAAAGCAATACTTCTTTTCTCTCTCATTTTCAGATAATCATTTTAACAGAGAAGAGTTATGGCTTGTAATCGCCCACATGCTCATCGTCAGCCATGAGAGGTGCCTATTGAGGAAATTGTTCCTCGTTTTGCTGCGCGCTTGGTGAACCCTACTCTTACTGATGACCAATGCGATACGGTGCTGCACGAGCTCTTGACCCGTATAGGATCTCCTCTCTCCATCGACCCCATTTGGCTCCGGATGGTTTTCTTATCTGTGATCAATGATATTCCCCCTCCTCCGGCGGAGGTGACTCCGGCAATGCTCGACGCCGCGGAAGACAAGATCGAGTGCTTCCAAGAGGCACTTTTGATCACCACAGCTCTGAGGGATCGCTCTGTCCGGCTGATAAGCCAGATACGGGCTCAGCGGGTCGTCATGTCTGCCTTTGCTGATGGGTGCGGTGCTGACCGATGGGTAACTACTGTTCGTGAAAATCGTCGCTTTGTCATGGTGGACAAGGCAGAGAGGGAGCTAGATAATTTTATCCATATTTTTGTGAATCCCTGTATTTTCGATCCCATATTTGGTGATCTATTTCCTGTAGAATAAAATGTTCGATTAAATACTTTGTTTTTGTCGTTGAACACATGTTCTTCCTCTGATGTGTGCATGTGTGTATATGAATGAGCCTGTTTTCACACATATCTGTAAATGAAACTTAAGCCGGCATAAATAGGAACAAATAGCTCTTGACCGAAGATTTTGGCGGGAACAAATGCCCCCTACTACTTTGCCCATGTGAGTATATACGTGGGTGAAGTAGTGCAGAGTAATTCATAGCGTATGACCAGTTTCGGGTTGGTATATAACTTTCAGAATCTTGATCTGAGAAGATAACGAGCGGACACAAGCGTCGTCATTTATCATTGACTCAAATCTCGACTCTTAAGGGATATAGTTTCAAACCCTCAGCCCTATGAGCCGCACCCTTCTATTTCTTTATGTCTTACTCTGGCGTGAAGTGGTTTATATGCTCATGAGTAACTTCTCCATTTCAGTGACATGTGGCCTATAGATGGTAGATAAAAGTTCATCTTGAACTCTTTATAGGGTAGTGATGGCTTAGGAAACAGGGTTAGGATTTGCCGCCTAAGACTTTTCAACTTTATGAGTCGTGGGGGTCTCATAAAGACTTTTCTCCCTACGAGTCGAGAGGATCTCATAGGTGTATTTTCTCCTTAGGGGTCGTGAGGACTCCTAAGTGCGTTGTCTCTTGAAAATCGTATGGATCTCACAAGATAATTTTCTTTTCATGTGTGGGGACACTAATTTCCCTGTCGGTCGAGACGAATCGAGAGATTCTCGCAAAGACACTGACTTTCTTGCGGATCGAAATGGATTGAGAGATTCTCGCCAAGGACACTGATTTCCCTGAATCGAGAGGTTTTTCCAAGGACACTGATTTCCCTGGAGGTCAAGACGAGCCAAGCTATTCCTGCAAAGACACTGATTTCTCTGCGGGTCGACACGAATCGAGATGCTCTCGTCAAGGACGTTGATTTTCCTGAATCGAAGTTTTTGCCAAGGACACTGATTTCCCCGGAGGTCGAGACGAATCGAGATATTCCTGTAAAGACACTGATTTCTCTGCGGGTCGACGCGAATCGAGATGCTCTCGTCAAGGATGTTGATTTCCCTGAATCGAGGTTTTTGCCAAGGACACTGATTTCCCCGGAGTTCGAGACAAATCAAGGTATTCCTGCAAAGATACTGATTTCTCTGTGGGTCGACGCAAATCGAGATGCTCTCGTCAAGGATGTTGATTTTCCTGAATCGAGATATTTGCCAAGGACACTGATTTCCCTGGGGTCGAAACGGATCGTGGTATTCCTGCAAAGATACTGATTTCTCTGCGGGTCGACGTGAATCGAGATGTTCTCGTCAAGGACGCTGATTTCCCTGAATCGAGGTTTTTGCCAAGGACACTGATTTCCTCGGAGTTGAGACGAATCAAAAAGTTCTCGCAAGGACGCTAATTTCCTCATGAGTCGAGACGAATCGAGAAGTTCTCGCAAGGGTTTCCTAACGTCACAGTTAACTCCTGCTAATAGAAGTCCATTAGGGTCTGTGGTACTAAGGTTTTTTTTTTTACCCGTCGCACCGTCGCGTTGGCCGATATATTCCCCGTATGCAATCTTGTTGTTCGAGTAACCCCGCGGCTGTCGTGTCTCTGATCCCTTCGGGGGCTGGACAAGACGTCTTCAAGTAATCTTCCAGATGATATTACCGTCGAAAGAGCAAGCGTTAGGTATATTCCATATCGCTTTTTACTTGAGGTTAGGCTCAGTTTGGGAGCCCCGATGAGTCATGACCACTCCGCACTGGTGTGAGATGATCTCCGATAGTCTTTTCAGGTCTTATTTGAGTTGCCGTCAAGACCGTGAAGCGAGGGATTTTTCTTGGCTTCATTTGTTGATGTCGCGTCTGCATCCTGTTGGGAGAAGAACGCTGTTGTTGATCTCTAGGCTGTAGATATTGCCGTCGAGACTTGAAACTAGGGACTCTGCCATGGCTCCGAGGTAGTCTCTAGGTTGTCTGTGAACCATTGATATTTGGAACTAGGCGACTTTGCCATGGCTCCGCTTTGTTAACGTTGTGTCTGCATCCGATTGGAGTACGGATAAACGCCGGTGTTGATCTCTAGGTTGTCGATGTTGACGTCAAGACCCTGAAGCTAAAGATCTTCCTTTGCTTCGTTTGTTGACATTGTGTCTGCAATATTGCGACGAATGTTGAGGTTGTCTCCAGGTTCTCTATGAACCGTCGAGATTTGGAACTAGGGGACTCTGCCATGGCTTCATTTGTTGATGTTGCGTCTGTATCCTACTGGCATAAGGAGGAACGCCGATGCTGGTCTTCTGGGATGCAGATATTGCCGCTGAGACTTAACTCTCCCTTTGATGGAGTTTGTTGGGACATGTGGTTCCCTTTCGTTTATGCCCATGGATTGTATACAGGGGTCAGTATGGACTTACCTGTAGGGCAAAAGTTTCATTATTTCATATGTATTATTTTGTTTTCTTTCCACGATACTCTATCATTTCAGCTTTTTGTATCACGAAAGTCGCGATTGCCCAATTATTTCGGCTATTTTTCGCTGTGCCCAATCATTGCGGCTGTTTTTTTTTACTCGCTGCTTTTATTGCGAGTTGCCCAATCATTTCGGTTATTTTTGTATGCATATATTTTACTCGCTGATTTTTATTGCGAGTTGCCCAATCATTTCGGCTATTTCATGTGCATTTATGGCCCACTGATTTTTTTATCGCGAGTATGGAACTCGGAATCTGGTGCCAGTCTTAGCATCAACATCACTACAACTGGGATATTACCAGGAGAGAATCATCATTTGCCGTGAAAGGACTTGGAACTTGATACCGATGTAGGCATCAACATCGCTACAACTGGGACATTGCTAGGAGCGAATCATCATTTGCCTTTGTCGATTTAAACAAAGATGGCTTAGCAAACAGGGTTAGAATCCTGTCGACTAAGGCTTTTGACTTCATGAGCCGTAAGGGTCTCATAAAGGTGTTTCTCCCTACGAGTCGTGAGCATCTCATAGGTGCATTTTCTCCTTAGGAATCGTGAGGTTTCCTAAGTGTGTGTCTCTTATAAGTCGTAAGGATCTTACAAGAGTGTTTTCTCCTTATAAGTCGAAAGGACTTACAAGTGTTTGTTCATCAAATGAGAGCATTCCTTGTCGTTGATGGGACTCGGAAATGAAATGATTATTTGCGCCCGTGGATTGTATACAAGGGTCAGTATTAAACCGCTTGTAGGGCAGTCTGGGAAAGGTGATGGCTTAAGAACAGGTTCAGATCTCTGTAGCTTAAGGTTTTTGAATCTTATGAGCCGTGAGGGTCTCATAAGAGGGTTCTCCTTACGAGTCGTGAGGATCTCGTAAGTGTAATTTCTCCTTAGGAATCGTGGGGATCCCTAAGCGTGTCGCTCCTTTGTGAGTTGTAAGGATCTCACGCAGATAGTTTTCTCCTTATAAGGTCGAGAGGACCTTACAAGTGTCTTTTAACGAGATTGCGCCCTTTTGGGTTTTCATAAACTCGCCGGTAGCCCTGCTGTTTTTAGTCACGGAGCCCTTTCGGGTTTTCATCCATGCCCATTTTGCTTATGGACATACCATTTTTTTACGAGTCTGCGCCCTTTCGGGTTTTCATAAATATCGCCGGTAGCCTTGCTGTTTTTACTCATTGAGCCCTTTCGGGTTTTCATCCGTGCCCATCTTGCTTATGGACGTACCGTTTTTTTTTTTGCGGGTTTGTAGTAGTTTAAAGACGTTTCGGTCAGTTGTTCGTAGGTCCGAGATTTTTTTCGGGCAACGTATGATTACGCAGCTGGATGTTCTCGCAAATCTTCGCATCTTTTGTGTCGGAGGTGGATTCCTTGAAGAGAGGGCTGAGGGCTATTTCTTCATCAGAGTCGCTTCCAAAGGTGATAACTTGTAATCCCTTGGTGTCAACCATGTGATAGTTGCCGGCAGTTCTTTTGCGCTCATCTGTCGTGCTTCTCTGTTCCCGACGAGCCTTTCACTTCACTCGCTGAACATGTTGTCGGTTGGCAACATACCCCTGCCACCAGTTTTTAAAGGCCATGCACTCTTCGGTAGGGTGTGCAATCCTCTGATGGTATAAGCAGAAGATAGGATCTATGTCTGCTTCATCAAGATGTATACCGCCAGGAGAATTTCCTCTTAAAGAGGGCAACTTCATTCCCATTGACAGGGCCCTACCGAATCGTTTCCTTACTTTAAGCTTGCTTTTGCTGGCGATAAGGATGCTTTGATCCGGTTGGGTATTCTATGGCTTTCCATTACCGGAGCTTCTTCAACTTGACGCCGACGCTTGGCCCTTTCGTACATGGCCGTTTCCCGCTCTCTGTCTGCTTTGATTTTCTAAAGAGCTTCGTTTAGCAGCATGTCAATCAACTCATCGGACGGTTCCAAGGATTTTGGTGCTGATTCTGCCCCCAGCTTCTCTGCATCAGGAGCTTCTTTATCATCTATTGATGAGTGAGAGATCATGTGACAACCTGCCATGTAATCTTCGGGTTCTTCTGACGTGTCGTCTCCTTCGTCATTGTCATTACCTCTGTTCTCAAGGATATGGTTGAGAAATTCCTGGAGTGTGATCGGGGTCCGCGCCTTCTGGTTGTATTCCTCCAGTGCATCAATATGCTTTTGCAGATCCGTGCGCTTTCATCAAAATGCGCGGGCTTTTTGGTCTTCTTCTTTTTCTTCGAAGACTTTGACGGCTGGGCCTGGGTGTTTTGCCCATCGCTGTTAACTCCCAGTGTTGGGCGTGGTTTTAGCATCCCCTCAATGATCTCGGGCTCTAGCGGGCTTTTCCACCTGATTGCCGGGCATTCTTGAAGATCCTTCAGCATTCTCTTCATTTTTACCGAAAGAACTACTTCCCATGGAGCTTCCTCTATGAATGAGCACGATGCCCCCGGCATGTCTATCTTTTTCAGAGCATGTGGTTGTGGCGGGTTTACCTTCCAGTTTTCAGACAACGCGAATTTGCCTTGCTGGTATTGGTCTTAAACCCAGTTTTTGAAGACGTAGCAATCTTCGAGTGGGTAACCCATTACTCTGTGGTAGGGGCAGTAATTAGGATCGTTGACATCGTTCGGTTGTAGTGGGTGTCTCGGCTCCGGTAGAGTGATGAGCCTTTGCGCACTGCTAGTTCGAACAGTCTCTTTGTTTTATCCCGGGAAAACGAGTAAGGACGTCTCAACTTCTCATTCGAGGGATTGTCGATTATTGCTTTAGCGAACAACCAGTTTCGGGCCAGTTGGTTGTTGTTGATCGTTGGCGACAATGGTCGCTTCCCTTTGCCTTTTTCATTTCGGAGCTCCTTTTTTTAAAGGGATGGCCTGTGGCCCATCTAGTCCATCTGGACCAGCTTATCTATCTGGACCAGCTTGTCTATCAGGGCCTGGAAGGTGGTCGGCTTGAAGAACATCATGAACTGGGATATGGTCGCCTGCGGATCGAGGGTTCCCATAAACATGCATACGGCAGGAGCCTCTTCTATGCGCTGTTCGCATTTTGATCATAGGTTCCACCACCGTATCGCATATTGAACTCATGTTTCTCCTGGCTTCACCTTGGCATTGATCAACACTGTGATTGGGGTGCGTTCGCTGGCGCTTGCGAACCTTTGTGTAAACAGTAACTCCATTTCTGCAAATGTCTTAACGGAATCATTCGGGAGCTCAGAGTACCATTCAAACGCTGTCTCCGACAAGCTGCCAACAAACTGGCGAAGCAGTAGTTTGTCGTCACCCCCAGTATTACCGCACAGGGATCTGAATCGAGCAACGTGCTAGTGTGGATTACCCGTCCCTTTATACACGTAGAACTTAGGGAACGTGTATCGCGGCGGGTACTTTATTTG
This sequence comes from Agapanthus africanus, assembly GCA_030015575.1. Taxonomy (NCBI): domain Eukaryota; kingdom Viridiplantae; phylum Streptophyta; class Magnoliopsida; order Asparagales; family Amaryllidaceae; genus Agapanthus; species Agapanthus africanus. The sequence goes on from CM057337.1 coordinate 719,743,517, forward strand.
GTCGTACCAACCCGGATAGGGTCGTCCGGTCTTAACAATTTGGTCGGCCGCTTCGCTCGCCTGATGGGCTCGTATCTATTGAGCGATATAGTCATCCAGGGCGGTTTTAGAGATGGTCTCCTTTTTGACTGCTGATAGAGCCGGAAGAGGGTTCGATGTCCCCACTCTGTCGTCTTCAAGGATAATCGGGGAGTCTTCAGCTGGAGGATCCGGCTGCATCATCATCCCGACCATATCTTGGAATAATAGCGCCATTTGTTTTATGTTGGCCGCTTGTTCCACATGCTCTTTTTCTTTCCTCTCGAGCATTCTTCGAAGGAATTCGGCACCAGTCTCCTGTTCTTGATGCTATTCCGACGATGTTTCCGGGCTTTCTTTTAGCCCAGTGAGTGCGGCCATTTTCGTTAGCATCTCTTGGAGATTTTACTGTTGTTGCTCCTGAACCTTTGTTACTGATCGGGTGAGCGGTCGGTGACCTATAGAAGCACGGCTTTCCTCTTTTCCGGAAGCCATATAAACAGTGTGCACCACCATACCCTCAGACTTAGGGCGTTTAGGTTCAGCACCCTTTAGATTCGTCGCAGACGCGGGAATTTTCTCCGGCCTTGTCCTTTTGTAGGCGGTCGAAGTTGAGGGGGCCGTTGCAGCGAGCACCCAGGTAGACAAACCTTCTGTGGAATGACAGAGTGATCCTTCTCTTGCCGAACCTTCATTTTCTTCGGTCAATAGGAGTAGTCTTGGTTAATCATCGAGTCTTGGACTTGTCGCCAGACCCTATGGATTTTAGAGGACGGCCGCTGAGGGGTCTGCTCTGACTTCACCTTTATAACGTTCTCGATCAGTCGAAAATACTGCATTTCTAACACGGCAATTTCCCTACCTTTTGCATTCATGTATAGGTATCCGGTATTCATATCGCACATATTAGCAAAACACATGTAAAATACTGGATTACTTGTACTGTATACTAAAACCGGCACTTTTAGGGAAATTATGTGTTTTTCATGGCATTGCATCACCCTTGTATTGCGCAACTCTTGTCTTGGGGTCTAATGCAGGAAATTCAAGAAGCAAGGCCCAAAATTTGGAAAAGAGCTGATAAAAGATATGCCAACTCCAAGATACAAGATCTGGTAGTGATACAAAAGGCCAAATAAAATTTAGCATATCAGAAACAGGCCCAAAACTCAGCCCAAGACCACACCAGAAGAATCAAGCCCAGAGGCTTCCAAACCGCCGCGGTTCCGCGGCGGGAGCTGGCTTGCGCCGCGGAACCGCGGCGCTTTGGTGTGATCACAGCTCCAAATTTCCTCACGTGCTTACCTCTAACGGCCAAAGCTTCCAGAAGACCCCAGAAGCTCCACGTGGCACATCTAGAAGGCTCGGCTTAACAAACTCTTGGAGGGAAATTCAAATTTTGGGCTTAACTAACTTTTAGAGGGAAATTTAAATCTTTTGGCTAACAAACTTGTGGATGGAATTCAAATTTCAATCCTAGATCTAGAATTTGGAGGTCTATAAAAGAGAGCCTAGATCTAGGGTGAAGATGGTTCAAGAATCACCATCTTCTTCCTCCACAAGTTGAGTGACACAACTTGTTCCCCAAATTCAATCCCCAATTCAACCTCAAGATCAAGATCCCGAGATCAATTCAAGCAAGAATTCCTTCAACCTTTAGAAGCGACGCCGGATTTTCAACGGAGCAAGAGATCCACGCCGATCCGCGAATTAAGGAGCCGAGCGAAGCCGAAATCGACGATCTAGTTCCTACCTTTTGTAAATTCAAGAGAGTTGTAACGAAATTTGTCGATAAATATAGGTGAATTTTCTATATTCTTGCTTATCTTTTAATTCAAGCATAATGATTAGATCTCAATTTATGATTATGTTTGTGATCATGATGTTTGAGTAATCTCCGCTCGTGTAGGAGTTGTGACGATCTTTAGATGATGATGATTTAGATATTCTTACAATTCTTAAATCCTATAATACTTTGAAATTTTAGTGAATCAAATGATTAATGACCTAGTTTCGAGATGATGCTTTCTAGATCGTGTTCACTCGAAACTATGGAACAACTATTGACCATTTGATTAACTAGAAGCTAGAATTTGAATGCGATCTATCGAAAGGACAAAGGATGAGTTGCGGAATCCCTAATTTTCCCGCACGATCCTTAAATCTCGATGAATTTGTATCGATCTAGTATCAATTCGTTAATAGATAAGAATGAGTAATCATTAGATCTCATCACATCTATAGATCCGATCTACTCCTACGAGCTATACTTATAATCTTGAGTGTTGATTGGAAATTATCTCTCATCTCAATTCTTGTTTTTAATATTTCTTTTAGATCTAGATTTTTCTTACTCTTGATCTTCAATTACAAATCATGAATTGTTTTCTTTTCTTTGCCTTAAATTTTCAACTCATCTAATTCGAAAATTGAACGAAACTCACTTTCCCTGTGGACGATCCGCACTTACTAACGCGCTACATCCGACACCGTTATTGATTGCGGTCAAATATTTTTTATTGTGATTTCTAAATTCAAATTTCTAAAAACCAAACACACAATCGGAAATCCTTTTCAATCAAATGGCGCCGTTGCCGGGGATAGTGTGCTATTTGTTCATTTTTTGAAATTTGAGTTGAAAAGTTTATTCCATCAATATTTTTTAGATCAAAACTTGCGCAAAACACTAAACGAGTTGTTGTGGTTAATTGCAAGGAGATCTGGAGCTTGCTGTGAAATTGGAAAATTAATTGAAGAATTCCAGAGGACTAAGAAAGTGATCAAAAGCTTGCTGGAAAAAATTTCGTGCAGTATCCCACCAAGCTACCGCGTTTCCGCGGCCCTAGCTCCCTATTGCGGCGGTTCCGCGGCTTGTTGAGGGCTTCTCTGTAAAAATTTTCTCAGGTAACCTCTATCTTTCTTATCTCCTTCCTAAATCTGCTCCAATTAACAATTTGTTGCAGGCTTCTTTGCAAAAATCGCAGCGCTGCAAAAAGCAAAATAAATTGTGCTTGTTTTTTATTTTGTGGTTGTTTGCATAATTAATACGGATATTAAGGGGTACGGCCAAATCCAGATTAGGTGGGGAGTTCATTACCCTTCCTAGGCCCCAAAAATCACAAACCTGCATCCGCATTACCCTCATTAATTAAAAAATATCTAGAGATGACTCTAAGGACCGTCGCGCTCATTTAGGACAGAAGAAGGCCGTGGGTAATTCATTGCTTATCCGCGTTTCTTTTTGTGGTGTCTAAGGAAAGTGTGTCGAAGGCTAGTGGTTACTTAATTAGGCCCACTACTTACGTAGTGGAGAACCTCCCACTTACCTGGCACTTATCTGGCCACAGGAGAAATAAAGAGGCAGTGGAGGATTTTATCCTGCGACTTGTCTTTTGGAAGTTAAGAGCGGTCTAGAGATTTGACCTAGGTAACCATAAATTTTAGGGTTGCTTGTTGCATTTGTTGTGATCGCATCATATTTTCAAAATCCGTATCATTTTTCAAAACAAACACCGCATTCACATTCATTCATTCCCCTAATTATAAATCACGCTGCCACTTGTACTAACCCCTTTTAGTGCAAGATAGGCTGGACACGGGATTCTAGTGCCCGACTTGTCCGCGTTCGCTCGATCGACTCCGAAGTCGGTATTTCTCCATTTACTTTCTTTTACCCACCACCACACCCACACCGATGGATCCGTCTCCATCGAACCTCTTTACCGCTGCTCTGCCGCCGTCCGTTGGTGCGCAGAATCCTCCCCGCATCTCTCTCCAAGAGAGGTGCTACCCTTTGCGAGGTCCTCTCTCGACCTGCTTATCCATTCCACCAGCCAACGGGGATAACTTTGAGATTAAGCCCCAGTACATCAACCTTCTACCCAAATTCCACGGACTTGAGACTGAGGACGCTTACGTTTTCATCACCAAATTTGAAAACGTATGCGCAATGATGGGTACATCACAATTTTCTGTGGATGACATGCGTCTACGACTTCTTCCATTTACCTTGTGCGATATAGCCGAGAAGTGGCTGTATAACACCACCGCACATTCCATCACAAATTGGGAAGAATTCGTTGCAGCATTCCTTAAGAAATTCTACCCTATGCAAAAGACAGCTCGAATTCGTAGCGAACTATATCAATTCTCCCAGCTTCCGGCTGAACCATTTTCAAAATGCTTTGAACGATTCAAGGATCTTTTGGTTCAATTCCCACATCACGGCATCCCGAGATGGGACATTTGCCGAATCATATATGAGGGCAGTAACCCTACCACTAAACAAAACCTTGAAAACATGTGTCAAGGCACCTTTATGACCAAGGATGATGGGGAAGCATGAAAATTTTTAGAAGAGTTCGCTGAAAAGTCTTTACAGTGGGAGACTGGAACCCAGCCATCGAGTAGGGGTGGCGTACACCAAATAGACGTATCCATAGGTGTTCGAGCTGAGATGGCAGCAATGCAAAAGAAGCTCGATGCTATGGAACACAAATTCTTAGCAGCCTCCCTAAACCCAATGTCGCTCCCCAAAACTGTATGTGGGTGCTGTTCTGATCCTTCTCACTTGACGGAAGAATGTCCATTAAACTCTCAGTTTCGAGGTCTCGAGCATACCAATGCCGCATTTCAAAAACCTGGAAACGACCCTTTTTCTTCCACATATAATCAAGGTTGGAGGAATCACCCGAATTTTGCTTGGAACCAATCCCAAAACACGGTTCCAAACCCTAATCAATTCCAACGGGTCCCTCCACCACAACAGCAACCACTTCAACTTACTCAGCACCCCTACCAGTCACAAAATTTCCAAAACCAGGTCAACACTCCTGCACCGTCTAATCCTATGCAGTCGACCTGTTCTGACGAGTTCTCTCAAGTCGCTCAAACCATGAAATCACTCCTGTCAAATTTCATGGAAGTGTCGGTCAAAGTTAGGTCTTCCGTTGGTGAGATAAAGAAAAACTCAGCGTCTTAAGCTGAGAGTATCAAAACAATGGAAGCTGAGATTGCACGACTTAAGGCCGAAATGAGTGCAAGAGAGAAAGGGAAACTCCCAGCTCAACCTTTGTCCAATCCTGGCTATTCACATCATGTGAATGCAATCACCACGTTGAGATCTGGGAGAGTGCTGGATAACCATGTTGGGGAAGAAGTTGATGATATTGAAAATCCTATCAACACCTCGGCTGAGACCTTTCCTCACACACACACTTCTGCTTCCGATTCTTGTTCTTCTACCCCACCGCCTTCTCGCGAGCCTATTCTCCATTTCCCTCTAGGCTCGACACCTCAGCCCACCTTTTCTATCCCTCCACAGACGATCCCCACTCCTCTTTCGGGATCTCGTCTAGCCACACTTCCTTTTCCTATGATGGACCCAGCGCTCATTGCTAAAGCACCTTACCCGAACCGGTTAAGGGCTAACAAATCGAGTCCTCATATGGAGAAAATTATGGACATTTTCAAGCAAGTTAACATCAACATCCCTCTCCTAGATGCCATCCAACAAGTTCCGTCCTATGCGAAAACTCTTAAGAACTTGTGCACTAGGAAGAGAAAGACTCAAGTGCCCAAGAAGATATTCATGGCAAAGACTGTAGACACGGCTTTCCCCCAACAATTACCGAGGAAACGTAAGGATCCTGAATATCCTACTATTTCCATTTCTATTGGGGAAAAACACATTAACCGTGCTCTACTAGATCTGGGCGCAAGTGTTAACCTGCTTTCATACTCAGTCTATGAGCAGTTAGGAATCGGAGAGTTGAAACCAACCAATTGCACTATCCAGATGGCTGACCGATCAATCACCAAACCTAGGGGTGAACTGGAGGATGTGTTAATAAAAATCGGGGAATTCGTATTCCCTGTGGATTTTATTGTAAATGATACACAGCCTGTAGCGAACCCACGGAATCAAATTCCGGTGATTTTAGGTCGCCCCTTTTTGGCCACTTCCAACGCTATCATCAACTGTCGTAATGGCTCTATGACCCTATCCTTCGGGAATAGGTCAATAGAGCTGAACATTTACAAGTTGGAAAGTGTACCCTCCGAACCTACTGCTCATGTCTGTTCTATCGACTTAATGGATATCGACGGTAGCGAATTTGATGATCCTCCTGATACCGATCTTGACTCTTTTCATACGTTGTTGTTTGACCCAACTATGTATCATATACATACGGACTCTTCCACTGAGATATCCGGGTCAACAACTAACACCGATTATGAACTGCTTTTAGAGTCTGAAGATCACCCCGCACTTTGTGATGACATTATTCTTCGGGGTATTGATAAAACTTTTGAGGAGATATTCGCTGATGAACTCGCATTTCTGAATAACACGGGTGTTGAGATGAATCATGTCCCAATCATTGAAATTGAACCTCCACCCCTTCTTCTGAATTGTAAAAAGAATGCGAGTAGTCCATCACATTCACTGCATTGTCTCTCCAAAATGAGACGCACACACATTCTGTTCCACCACTTACCATTTCCCCACTTCTTCTTCCACCAACCCGAGCACTGCATTGATAAAAAATTTCAATGGTTGGTGTTGACATTCGGTCTTTGCAAAGCTTGGCATCGACCAATGATTTTTGACCCCCCCTCATATGATTTTCAAAGCTTAACATTGCATAACTCAAATTTGGGGGGGGAGCAATTTTTCTGGCCAACTGGTCCGGGAGTCACTGCTATACCTAAGGTGGTGCAAGACGAGGAAAATACACCAAATAAGCAAACACATGAGTAATCGGTCGGTTAGTACCTCAAGAAACATTAACGGTCGCATGAAAGTGTGTGAGCAAATTCAGCTAAATATTCATTAATTAAAAAGTACTGAGGCAGAAGGGCAAGAGTATGATAGCTTGAATTGAATTCTCCGGGTGTAGGGATGTCCTTTACACACACGCAGGGTTATATGATCGATGTTTGGAAGAAAGATAGGAATGAAGAATAAGACGATGTTTTATTGAGGGAGGACGTGATTTCTGACATCTTTTCATGACCATTAAGATAGGGCTCATGACAACCGAAAAGATAGTTTAGTTGGAAATCCTAATTTTCAAGGCTTTTCTTTTACAATTCTTGTCTTTAAATGTAATATTCATGATCTTTCTTTTATTATTGGATTTTGTGGGTGCAATCCGCTGAAAACCCTCAGGAGACAACACTCCTCCTACTAGGAACACCTAGAGGTTTAAAGGCTTGTTGCACGTGCTTAGTGCAATCGTGTTGCCTACGAAAGTGTGCTTTTCTCTTTCTTTATTTTCTCCTTCTCTTTTTAATAAAACAGTTCGATCGAGACGATCGAAAATAAGTTTGGGGGAATTTGATCAGTCGAAAATACTGCATTTCTAACACGACAATTTCCCTACCTTTTGCATTCATGTATAGGTATCCGGTATTCATATCGCACATATTAGCAAAACACATGTAAAATACTGGATTACTTGTACTGTATACTAAAACCGGCACTTTTAGGGAAATTATGTGTTTTTCATGGCATTGCATCACCCTTGTATTGCGCAACTCTTGTCTTGGGGTCTAATGCAGGAAATTCAAGAAGCAAGGCCCAAAATTTGGAAAAGAGCTGATAAAAGATACGCCAACTCCAAGATACAAGATCTGGTAGTGATATAAAAGGCCAAATAAAATTTAACATATCAGAAACAGGTCCAAAACTCAGCCCAAGACCACACCAGAAGAATCAAGCCCAGAGGCTTCCAAACCGCCGCGGTTCCGCGGCGGGAGCTGGCTTGCGCCGCGGAACCGCGGCGCTTTGGTGTGATCACAGCTCCAAATTTCCTCATGTGCTTACCTCTAACGGCCAAAGCTTCCAGAAGACCCCAGAAGCTCCACGTGGCACATCTAGAAGGCTCAGCTTAACAAACTTTTGGAGGGAAATTCAAATTTTGGGCTTAACTAACTTTTAGAGGGAAATTTAAATCTTTTGGCTAACAAACTTGTTGAGGGAATTCAAATTTCAATCCTAGATCTAGAATTTGGAGGTCTATAAAAGAGAGCCTAGATCTAGGGTGAAGATGGTTCAAGAATCACCATCTTCTTCCTCCACAAGTTGAGTGACACAACTTGTTCCCCAAATTTAATCCCCAATTCAACCTCAAGATCAAGATCTCGAGATCAATTCAAGCAAGAATTCCTTCAACCTTTAAAAGTGACGCCGGATTTTCAACGAAGCAAGAGATCCACGCCGATCCGCGACTCAAGGAGCCGAGCGAAGCCAAAATCGACAATCTAGTTCCTACCTTTTATAAATTCAAGAGAGTTGTAACGAAATTTGTCGATAAATAAAGGTGAATTTTCTATATTCTTGCTTATCTTTTAATTCAAGCATAATGATTAGATCTCAATTTGTGATTGTGTTTGTGATTATGATGTTTGAGTAATCTCCGCTCGTGTAGGAGTTGTGACGATCTTTAGATGATGATGATTTAGATATTCTTACAATTCTTAAATCCTATAATGCTTTGAAATTTTAGTGAATCAAATGATTAATGATCTAGTTTTTAGATGATGCTTTCTAGATCGTGTTCACTCGAAACTAGGGAACAACTATTGACCATTTGATTAACTAGAAGCTAGAATTTGAATGCGATCTATCGAAAGGACAAAGGATGAGTTGCGGAATCCCTAATTTTCCCGCACGATCCTTAAACCACGATGAATTTGCATCGATCTAGTATCAATTCGTTAATGGATAAGAATGAGTAATCATTAGATCTCATCACATCTATAGATCCGATCTACTCCTACGAGCTATACTTATAATCTTGAGTGTTGATTGGAAATTATCTCTCATCTCAATTCTTGTTTTTAATGTTTCTTTTAGATCTAGATTTTTCTTACTCTTGATTTTCAATTACAAATCATGAATTGTTTTCTTTTCTTTGCCTTAAATTTTCAACTCATCTAATTCGAAAATTGAACGGAACTCACTTTCCTGTGGACGATCCGCACTTACTAACGCGCTACATCCGACACCGTTATTGATTGCGGTCAAATATTTTTTATTGTGATTTCTAAATTCAAATTTCTAAAAACCAAACACACAATCGGAAATCCTTTTCAATCAGTTCTCCACGGGCGGAGAAGATCTTTTTAGCACGGCGGTTGGCGAGTTTTTGCGCACCCTGTTAAGTGGTTCAAAGCTGTTCCCAGTTAGAACAGTAGCATCAACTTCCATCGTCGAAGCTGGCGGTGAAAATCCAGAAGGGGAACTACCCCCGGCTTTCCTCACTCGGTGCCAGTGGCGACGTCGAGCGTGTCGAGCAGACGGTACTGGCTCGGCTATGGGGGTGGCTTCTACATGCCCCCTGCTCTGATAAGGGGCTGTTGTCGTTGTTAGCCTGTTGAAAACCGACATCCACTGAGAGGGGATGGCCAATCTGTCGAAGGAAGACTTTCAGACAGGGGTAGCAACCTTGGTGACTTCACTCGGAATGGGAGTTGGAGCAGCCAGTCTTGCAAAGACTGATCTTTTAGCAGGAGAAGCCGCTTTGACGACTTCTTTCACTGGAGTAGGGATGGCTATCCGTTTTGGGATAACCCCTTCAGGTATCGCGGGCTTCTTCATGGGCCCATTGGAGTTTTGGTTTAGCCTATCAAATACTGAGGTGCTGGACTTGGAAGACCCGTTGAGAGGGGTCGTGGTAGTCGTAAGCCGATCAAAGACTGACTTCTTCGGAGCTTCTTGCAACGGCATTGGGGCATTGAAGCTCATGGGTGGGAGCATGGTCCTAAAGAACAGCCCAGTGGTGGCTTGCGTCACCTGTTCCACTGGCATCTTGAAAACGGAGGCCGCCTGAGGCCCGTAAGTCACTCCTCCAGTGAGGACAGAGTGGGAGTTGTTGCAGTTGTTGCAGTTTGTGCAGTTGGAAGCCATTTTCGCTGCATGGAGCAAGACACCGAATCTTAGTTCCTCGAATCCAATGGCAACCATAGCAAACCGCGATTCGTTCGCGAAACATGATACACGAAGTGTGGAGTGGAAAGAGGAAAAGGTCCCACCGGGCGTGCCAGAATCTGTTCGCCGCCGAAAGACGCGAGACGGAACCGTGTAGGTTCGTCTTGCCTGAATTTGGGGGCAGATGCTATTTGGTTTTATCCGTCCACCTCTCCGAAGATGCCAAGTTGATTTATGTCACCATGTATCGAAGGTTTAGATGGATGCGGCCGATGTAGAAGACTTCGTCAGATTCCCCCTCATTGTGAGGGGGTTTTGATTGTGGGGACGCTCTTCCCTGTAGGCGCAAGCCCCTGCAGTTAATTACGCTACCACATCGCGGTAACCACTTTCTCCTTCTCCAGATGGTCAATTCGTGTCGTGTGTGTTTGTTTTATTTTTGGTTGCCCGTGGATTGTATACGGAGACTAATTTATGTTGTCGCCCGTAGGGTGTGGATTAGTCCAAATCCGTATTTTCTTAGATTTGGGTTTGGTTTGGGTTTAAGGATCGTTAATCTCATTTGAAACTAAGATCAACTTAAACGTTTGTTAAGGATACGTTAGTCTAATTTTAGACTAAGATCTACTTAACAGGATCATTTAGATCCAACAAAAGAGCATTTGGGCTCTATTGTTTTAGTTTAGGGATATTGCGGTCCATTGGGTTTAAGGACATCATAGTCCGTGCCAGTTTAAAGACATCATAGTCTGTAAAGTTTAAAGACATCATAGTCTATGAGTTTAAGGACCTCACAGTCCATAGTAGTTTAGAGACATCATAGTCTGTAAAGTTTAAGGACATCATAGTCCATGAGTTTAAGGACCCCACAGTCCGTGGAATGTCTGGTTGTCGGGACCCGTCACCTCTCTGAAGACGTTGAAGGATTACAACAACAAATATCAGAGGAGTGAAGAGATGTACCCTTGAACCAATATTGGTTGGGAGATTTGTAGTCCAATTTGGGACTAAGATCAAAGATTTATGAGCATATGGGCTCAATTAATCTAAATTAGGGGTCTATGGCCAACTTGGGCTCGGCACATTCAGTTAAAATGTTGGACATTTAATTAGGCTCAGTCCTTTTTCATTTAACAATGCTGAGTATTGGTTTGGGTTCTGACAACCGTTTTTGTCTTTTATCGAGTGTTGAATACTCATCATAGCTCTGGGGCTTTTATTTAAAGAACACCTTGTGTTCCCTCAGCGCACACGTGAGGAGCACGTGGTGCGCTTGGCGTTGAGCGCCAGTCAATAAGCGCAGAGCGCTTTTGTTAAATAGCATACACGTGAAGAGCACGTGGCGCGCTTGGCGCTGAGCGCCAGTCAATGAGCACAGAGCACTTCTGTTAAGTAGCGCACACGTGAGGAGCACGTGGCGCGCTTGGCGCTGAACGCCAGTCAATGAGCGCAGAGCGCTTCTGTTAAGTAGCGCACACGTGAGGAGTACGTGATGCGCTTTGGCGCTGAGCGCAAGAAAATGAGCGCAGAGCGCTTCTGATCAATTTCGTGATCTGAGAAATAAGTTCTCGCTTACAAGAGACTTTGTCTCATGGTTCTAAGAACAAAGTTCTTATTTTTATAGGAGATGTTACAATCTCTTCTATTTTCTTCTGTGAAAGACTTTGTCTTTATAGATCTATGATCTGAAGAGAATGAAATTCTTCTCCCCCCTTTTTATGATGAGATGTTATGATCTCTTTTTGTGAAAGACCTCTGTCTTATAGATCTATGATCTGAAAAAGAACTATGTTCTTCTTCCCTGATGAGATATTTTTTATCTCTCTATTTTTACCTTGAAGAAAAGTTCTTCTTCTCAGAGCTTGCTCTTTTCTTTGAAATTTCTCAAAGCTTGTGGGGGGGTTCCTCCCTACAAGACTTGAAGTCTTCGGTCCTTTATATAGGGGAGACTGATTTATTGAATCAGTTAAGAAAATCTCTCATTGAGAGATCTCCAATTGATTTGTGGAATTTACCCACCGTTGGATCTTTGATCCGAGAGCTTCTGTTTTACAGAAGATGGTTTTCTTGTTATTAATAAGATAGGGAAAATATCTTCCCATACAGAATTTGTTCTGTACCTCAGTGATTTTTAATCACCATTAGATCATTGATCCAACGGTTCTCTGATTTACAGAGCACAATCTTTCCTGTTTGGAAAGATTCTGAAGAGTATTTCCTTAACAGAATTTTATTATGAATTTTGATGATTTATCATCTTCGTTGGATCTTTGAGATCCAACGGTGGAGAACATTTAGTTCTGGTGCTTGGCGCTCTCGTGCTTTTTACGTGAGCGCTGCTTCAGAGTCTTTGACTCTTTAGCGCTGGTTCTTAGCACTCTCGTGCTTTGCATGTGAGGCGCTGCCTCAGAGTCTTTGACTCATGGCGTTGGCGCTCAGCGCTCTCGTGCTTTGCACGTGAGGCACTGCCTCAGAGTCTTTGACTCATGACGCTGGCGCTCAGCGCTCTCGTACTTTGCACGTGAGACGCTGCCTCAGAGTCTTTGACTCTTTAGCGCTAGCGCTCAGCGCTCTCATGCTTTGCACGTGAGGCGCTGCCTCAGAGTATTTGACTCATGGCACTGGCGCTCAGCGCTCTCATGCTTTGCACGTGAGGCGCTGCCTCAGAGTCTTTGACTCTTTGCGCTGGCGCTCAGCGCTCTCATACTTTGCACGTGAGGCGCTGCCTCAGAGTCTTTGACTCTTTAGCGCTGGCGCTCAGCGCTCTCGTGCTTTGCACGTGAGGCGCTGCCTCATTACTGAAAGTGTCTTTTCACCTTCCTTCTCTACTTTTCCTGAGTCAAGCTTCTCTTTCCCAGAGCTTGAAAACAGTTCCATCATGCACAACATTTTCTGTGCCTAGACTTAAATGTCTCCCTTCATAATCTGAAGCAATACTTCTTTTCTCTCTCATTTTCAGAGAATCATTTTAACAGAGTAGAGCTATGGCTTGTAATTGCCCACATGCTCGCCGTCAGCCATGGAAGGTGCCCATTGAGGAAATTTTTTCTCGTTTTGCTGTGCGCTTGGTGAACCTTGCTCTTACATGACCAATGCCACATGATGCTGCACGAGCTCTTGACTCGTATAGGACCTCCTCTCCCCATCGGCTCCATTTGGCTCCGGATGGTTTTCTTGTCTGTGATTAATGATATTCCCCCTCCTCCGGCGGAGATGACTCCGGCAATGCTCGACGCCGTGGAAGACAAGATCGAGTGCTTCTACGAGGCACTTTTGATCACCACAGTTCTGAGGGATCGCTCTGTCCGGCTGCTAAGCCAGATACGGGCTCAGCGGGTCGTCATGTCTGCCTTTGCTGATGGGCGCGGTGCTGACCGATGGGTAGTTACTCTTCGTGAAGATCGCCGCTTTTTCATGGTGGAGAAGGCAGAGAGGGAGCTAGATAATTTTATCCATAGTTTTGTGAATCCTTGTACTTTCAATCCCTTGTTTGGTGATCTATTTCCTGTAGAATAAAATGTTCAATTAAATACTTTGTTTTTGTCGTTGAACACCTGTTCTTCCTCTGATGTGTGCATGTGCGTATATGAATGAGCCTGGTTTCACACATATCTGTAAACGAAACTTAAGCCGGCATAAACAGGAACTAATAGCTCTTGGCCGAAGATTTTGGCGGGAACAGTACATTAAGATGTTAAGAACTGATAAGGGTGGAGAATTCAACTCAAAAGAGTTTGATAGCTACTGCATTCAATATGGTATTAAGAAACAAACCATTATACCTTATATGCCACAAAAAAACGGTGTGGCTGAAAGAAAAAATAGAATATTGATGAATACAGTAAGATATATCTTGTCTAATTCTGGTCTCTCCAAGAATTTTTGGGAAGAAGTAATATTGACTGCAAATTATGTTTTGAATAGAATTCCCACAAAATCAGTCGAATCAACACTGTATGAGATTTGGAATGGACATAAATCCAATTTGAGTCATTTAAGAAAATTGGGTTGTGTAGCACATGTTCTCATTCCATATCAGGTTAGAGATAAGCTAGATCTCAAAACCTTGAAGTGTAGATTCATAGGTTATTCTACAAAAATCTAAGAATATAGGTTCTTCCATGAAGAAAATGGGGTCATTGGAAATAGAGATGTTACTTTTTTAGAAAATCTATAGAAAAGGGAACAAGTTCAAGAGGATGAACCGCCTCTAATAGTCTTAGATGATGTTCCCAGAGATGACCTGAATATAGTAGATAAAATTAATCATCCAATTATAGAAGATAAACCTTTAAATGATAATATACATATGCAAAATCAACCAGCTGAACATGTCCAACCTGCAAACGTTAGTGGTAACAAAAGACCTAGAACAATACCTACATGGATGATTGACTGCTATCTATATTCATGTGAACCATCTTATTTCTCAGTAGATATTGATGTGGATGAGAAATCTGATCCTCTGAGTTATGAGGATACGATGAACACACATGAATCGGATCAATGGCTAGAAACCATAAAAAAAAAAGAGCTTGACTCAATAGAGAAAAACAAAGTATGGGAGCTATGTAACTTACCGGAAGATAGAAAGTCCATATGATGCAAATGGGTGTTGAAGAAATATCGAGCTGATGGGTCTGTTGATACATTTAAGACCCGATTAGTTGCCAAAAGTTTTACTCAAAGGGCATGTATAGATTATCAGGAGACTTACTCTCCGGTGGCCAAATTTGCATCTATTAAAATAATCTTAGCGATTGTTGCATATCTTGACTTTGAACTTTTCCGAATGGATGTCAAGACCGCATTTCTCGATCGAAGGACAGGAAAATAAGGTATAAAAATTGAAAAATTCTCTATATGGTTTAAAACAGTTATCTAGACAATGGTATCTTAAATTTCACAATACTGTTATCCAACTTGTTTTCGTTGCAAGCAAATTGGATAACTATGTGTATGTCTTGAAGAGCGGGAGTAGTTTTTCAATATTATTCTTATACGTGGATGATATTTTGTTCACCGGAAACGATATAGAAGTGTTGAACAAAATCAAATCAGCACTTAATAGTGAATTTGAGATCAAGGACATGAGAGATGCATCCTATATTCTTGGCATACAGATCCTTAGGGATAGAAAGTTTAGAATGTTAAGTTTGAACCAAGAAAAATATTTGCATACAATACTTAGAAGATTTGGAATGCAGAACTGCAATCCGACCCCTACACCATTGGTTATGAAAAAGCGGTTGTGTAAAAAAAAATGTCCTGGAGAAGGGCAAAAATCTCTTAATACCCCATATGCTCAAGATGTTGGAAGCTTGATGTATGCAATACTGTGTACTAGACCAGAGTTGGCGTATCCAGTGAATTTAACTAGTAGATACCAAAGTAATACTGGTCCAGCACATTGTGAAGCGGTTAAGAGGATTTTGAAGTATCTGAAGGGTACTGTTTATCAAAAGTTAGTTTATCAAGCAAATTTGCTTGAGCTTCTTAGTTACTCCGATGCTGACTTTAGAGAAGACAAAGATGACGAGAAGTCCAATTCAGAACATTTGTTCATCTTTGGAGGTGCAGCTGTTTCTTGGGGTAGTAAGAAATAGGGATGTGTAGCAAGATACACACAAGAAGTCGAGTACGTAGCCTGTAGTATGGAAGCTACTCATGCAGTCTGAATTAGACAGTTCCTAGAGAACTTGGATCTCAATTTGGTGAATGGACCAATTGAGATTTACTATGATAATCAGGCAGTCATAAGCTTAATTCACAATGGTGCAAATAGTTCAAAAGGAAAACGCATTAAAGTATAATGTCATTATATTCGTGATATTGTGGAGAAAGAAGAGTCAAGGTGATTTATATTCCTACCAGTGACATGATTGATGATCCTTTGACGAAGAACATTCCAGCAGAAATGTTCATCAAATATGCTGGTTTGATGGGCCTAGGAATGTCTAAGGCGAATAGTTTTTTGAATAATGAAAGTATACAATCATGGATAATGGTTGTACTTGGTTTTCGCGAAACGTGAAAAGTGCACATGTTTCACAGATAGTGGGAGTGTATATAATTACATCTTAAGGCACATCTCACTAATGGTAAGAGTGTGCTCAGAAAGTATTTGGTTATTTCGGCCAAATGGGAGATGTAAGCGAATGTGGCCTTATGCCCCAATACTTTAAACCCGACCCGGTTATTAGAGATGAACGAAAAACCGCGTTCGTTGGGATTGCTCGTTGCGCGAAGATCGTGGAAAGAGTGGAGATCGTTTTTGTTGAGAAAATCTGGGACGGTTTTGGCGGCGTAGGGCAGAAAAAGAGGCCTACATATTGCAAGGAGATTATCTCCTCTGTATATTTATAAAACAACAACATTCTCTTCATCAGAGCCTCTAAAATCAAATCCCCTCTTTTCATCATATAAGGCAGTCATCTTTTACCCTTTTGTGTGAGATTTGGACTGCATTTGGGATTAGTGTTTGAAAGTATTTCCACTATAATTGTAAGCTCATAATTCTGAGGTTATAGTAGATTATTTTATCGTTTGAGACCCTAAATACTCATATCATAGAACATTCTTTTCTTTGATCTTCTCGACATCTCTCAAAACCTCAAAAGCTAAAACTATTATTTTTGTCCCTACAAAAGATTATTCTCTCTCATTCGATCTTCTCAACATCTCTCATCTTTTCCCTTTTTGAATAAAAAGCTTGGGAAGACGTCCTACTCCTTCTCAACACCTCTCAAACCCTAAAACACAAACCGTAAGTAGGAAAGCTTTTATTTTTCCTTCTAACTCTTTCGTTCCATGCACAAAGCGATTACAAAGAATTTAAGTGGCCACAATTTAACACTTTCGGTTGCAAATCTATGGGTCCTCTGGGTGTATGTGTGTGTATTGTGTGTGCTCTGTATTTGGGTGTGTTGTATGCCTAATGTTAGGCTTATGGGTTGGTTCAAAAAAATTATATAATTTAAGGGGTACATATAAATAAGAAATATATTTTAGAGGGTTTATAGGGAAAACCCATTGTTTATTGTGTGTGGGTGCGGGGGGGGGGGGGGGGGGGGGGGCGGCAAAAAAAGGGTAACAGTTTAAGAAAAAAGGTGAGATCAGGAGGGACAACAGAAGAGAAGCTTATTAAAAAGGGGAACCTACTAGTCTCACTCATGCAATAGTGATCAACCCCGCCCCCCACCTCTCTGGCTTTGCCTTTTTTTTCCCCTCTTGCTCTCCAATTTCCCAAATTTTCTCCTTCTCTCTTACTCAAGATCAATAATGGAGCTCAATTCTAAACTCTGCAAACATCATTAGACCTTAATTTTAGAAATCTCTTAGGTTTATTTTATGGTAAGCAAACTAATCCTTTGGATCAACCTAGCATTTATCTTAATTTAAGCTTTGTGTTTATTTTTGAAGAAGAAGATTTCTGATTTTTTTTTTAAATTTTGGAACTTTTTTTGTGTTGTCTTAAATCTTGATTTTCTGAATTGTTCATGCATGTAATGAAATTTTAGGGTTAGATCTCTATCTGAGGAATGATACGAGGAATTGATTTCAAATTGAGAGTTGATCTAGCTTGCACTTAGCTTTAAAAAAAATTATATATATGGTTCTTTTTTCTTAGACAAATGCATCGATTTTAAAGCATGATCTCTCATATAATTAAAGAGCCTAATAAAAGAAACTATATATTATTTTGTCTGTAAAGCTCCACAATTTTAATTCATGTGCTTTCTTTTATTTATATTTTGTTATATTTTAGATAGTGTTTGCTCACTGCAAAGTTTCAACTCTACTTCTATGGCTAAGTTATCATGATTTTGTAATCTTAATGGATTTTTCTCGAACTTATTTTCATCAAGCTAGTTTCAACTCAATCAAATTAAGTCACACACAAAAAAAAAAAAAAGAAATCAAAAGGATAGTTAGGTTAATTTAAAGTGGTATTTTTATAGTATTTATGCATACTTGGATCAATCTTTTGTGAATTTGTATTACTGGAAAATAACATGTTAAATCATACATATAATTGATCATTGATCTTGCTGCATAATTGTGCATATATAAATAAGAAGGATAATTAGGATCATAATTTTAGATTATGGAAATTTTAAAATGGGTGGCAAATTTAATGAATTTCAATTATATTTCATTTCTTGAAGATCAAAATAACCATACTAAAAGAAGCTAATAAATTTCTTATCTGTAGTAGCTCAAAATATCGCTGGATCAAGAAAACAAAATGGGGAGGGGAAAGATCGAGATCAAGAGGATCGAGAACACGACGAATCGCCAAGTGACTTTCTGTAAGAGGAGGAATGGGCTGCTCAAGAAAGCGTATGAACTCTCAGTTCTTTGCGATGCGGAGGTTGCGCTGATCGTTTTCTCTACCCGTGGCCGCCTCTATGAATACTCAAACAACAGGTAATTTTACTATATTTAGAAGATTATATTTGTGTTTATAGTTTAATTTTACACGAAAAGTTTCTTAATGGAATTATTTTCATACTAGAGTACTGATTTGATCTCTCTATATTTTAGTGCATGGAAACAAAATCTAGGAAACATATATAGATAAATTGTATATGGATATCTTTCTCTTAGATCTTGTTTGATCACTTAGATGTAATTTTAGGGGAAAGAGGAAGGAGGTAGAAGTCAAATATTTAGAGATTTTGCAACATTTTCTATAAATTGTTGGTAATATTTACTTAAAATGAGAACATACAGTAGATTTATGCAGTGATGGTTATTGTCTGTTCCTTTTAATATGGAAAAAGAGTTTGTTTCTATTCTCATTTTTTGCTAACTTTGTTGTGCAGCTTCTTCACTTATCAGATGCCTGAATTGCGATCTAGATTTTTCTTCTCATGTGATTGATTTTAATGAATTGTACTGCCTAATTACCATGTGAAATGAGTGTTTTGTTGAATGTTAGATGAGTTTTTTAGGGTTGAGAGAGTGAGTTTATCTGCAGTTTCTTGAACAGACACTAAGTTAGGCTAAGGTGTGTAGAATAAAGTCTATTGAGAGCAAGTTAGGGTTTGTTCTTCTCTTTCCTTCCTCTTTGCCTTTGCCTCTCTTGTGCTACACTTGAGCTGGAAACTTTACTCTCTCATGTTCTCTCTCTCTCTCTCTCTCTCAATTAAGTGAAGAATTACTTGAATAAATAACTGCTATTTATGGACCCAACTTTAGGGTTCCTTCTTCATGTTTGTCATGTCCTAAACTTGGTATGACAACTTGACTCTCTCTCTCTCTCTCTCTCTCTCTACATTTACTTTATTTCTAGATTTAGAAATGGGATGAAAATATATCCAAAATAAAAAAGAAACAAAATCCTAACAAAAGAGTGAAGGCAGTACTTCGGCAGAAAATAATCCTACACTTGTTTGAAATGATCATATATATATGTTTGAAATAATCATATATATACTTTTGAAATGATCATATATATATATATATATATATATATATATATATATATATATATATATATATATATATATATATATATATGAGAATAAAAAAGAAACGAAAATCCTAACAAAAGAGTGAAGGCAGTACTTTGGCAGAAAATAATCCTACACTTGTTTGAAATGACCGTGTGTGTGTGTATGAGAATAATGGAGTAAAGAGGGCATATATAGGAGGAATTTCCTCCTATGGCGTCGAAAAAATACAACCTCCACAATTTTTTCTGACAATCGGCACTCATCATCATCATTGTTATCATCTAACATGTACATATCCCAAATTTCATGTGATTCCGCCACTTTTTCACCGTTGAATTAGTAATGTAAAAAGTTCTATTGTCGGTAAACCATTAATTTTGCATCAACTAAATCAACGGTGAAAAAATGGTATAATCACATGAAATTTGGTGTATCCACATCTTAGAGATGGAAGTGATGTATGCGGATCGTCGAAAAAAATCACGGAGCATTTATTTTTCCGACGCCATAGGAGGAAATTCCTCCTATGACACCTTTTCTCCATTAACCTCTCTCTCTCTATATATGTATATATAGAGAGGGGGGTTTTTTGAGATGTTGAGATATGATTCCTAAAGTCAGTGGATCGGTGATCTAATTTTTGCATCATGTTCTACACTTTAAAATATGGATGCGTATAAAAAAGTAGAGAATTTCGAGGCTCGTAAGTCATGCTTCAAGGATATGCAATGTATGCAATTTTTACGATGTTTTAACAACCATCCAATTTGCGATCGTGATATCTATATCTTAAAAATGTATAAATCGTCTAAATTTTTGTACACATATGTTGATTGACATGTAGAACAAGATATATGGAGCCGATCGCCATTTACGATGATGGATGAGGGTTGGATTTTTCCATCTCACTTTAAGAATCATATCTCACCCTATCGCTACCCTATATATATATATATATATATATATATATATATATATATATATATATATATATATAACGAAGAAAAGAGGTCCTAGGAGGCCTTTTCGTCAGATGGCGTCAAAAAAACTATACTCTTCACCATTTTATTCGACGATCGGCACCGTCATCTCCATCGTCATCATCTAAGATACGGATACATCGAATTTTATGTGATTTTACCACTTTTCACCGTTGAATTAGCTATGTAAAAAATTCTATTGTCGGTAAACTGTTAATTTTGAACCAACTAAATCAACGGTGAAAAGGTAATGGAATCAAAAGAAATTTGGTGTATCCACTTCTTAGATGATAAAGATAGAGATGATGGGTGCCGATCATTGAAAAAAATCATGAAGGGTGTACTTTTTCGACGCCATAAGAAGAAATTCCCTCCTATAGCACATTTCCTCCATTACACACACAGATGACTCAATCATTTAGCTAACAATTTGTTTTTTCTCCGTTTATATACAAAATCTTTTTCCTCACATTTTTCAAACAATTGCATGCAAATCAACTGAAAAGCAACTTTCAAAGATTTCATTACATCAGTAGTTTCTCTTTTTCAGTTTGGGTCTTTCCCCATATATGCCTTAACACTAAGATGGAAACTGTTGCAATTTACTCATCTCACTGTTGAACTTTCTCTTCTAGTGCTACTTCACAACTCTCTCTCTCTCTCTCTCTCTCTTCAAAACAAAAGCAAGAATCGATCATTACTTGTAGTAGTACTGGCATGGGATTTGCAAGTGTTGGAAGCAGAGCCCATTCACGTCAATTCTGCTGCTCATGTGACTGTTGCAATTGGTCCATTAATCAATCACTTGTAGGTTTTGTACTCTCATCTTGTCTTCTTTTGACTAAACCTTAACATCTTCAACCCTTTTTTCCCCTTCTCTTTTCAACAAAATTAAGATCATATATATATAACAAAGAAAAGACTGCTAAAGTTTGTGCCGTTGAGTTATCTAAATTTTAGTTTGTTGCTACATTCATGATATTTGTGCTACAATAAACACAAGTGGCATGGTTGGGTGACATGAGCTTTAAAATCTGAGTCATGTTCATGTAATTAATCATAACTAAGAAAGTAAATGTATGAAATTTAGAATCTTTGATTTGTTCCATTTTTTCCAAGTCTTTATAGAATGTATATCATTCATTAGTTTGGTAAGCAAGGACTAGCTAGAACTTGAAAGAAAATTAATGTCTTGACAATCAAATAGGGGGCATGTAGTCTTTTATTTAATTTTTTTTCTGTTTTTTTTTTCTATACATCAATTTTATTCTTAGGTATCGTTATATTTCGCCCATGAAACTTTTACTTTTATACTCCTTAATATATCTTTTCGGCCCAAGTAATTCCCTGCGTCAGTCTCATAATGTCGTTTTAAACTAGCTAGTAATAGATTAGGTTTAGGATATAGCTTATAATCGGAGGAAGCTCACCCCGTAGACCGTTTCTCTGTCTTATTTTTCACTTCTCTGTCAACCTATCATACACTATCTCATTTTTTTCATTGAAACAGGTTAATATAGATTAGGTTCACAGAACACGGAGATTGAAAAAATCCAGCCCTTGTTCTTGAAATTGCCCAATTCTTGAAAAAGGGAAAAACATATTTTTGAGGGAAAAAAGTAATGAAAGCATAACATGGTTGTATTTCTATAAAACATATTCAACTTCATTAAATTTCCTTCTAAAAAAATATGGAAAGGAGAATGTACCATGATTGGCATAGAAATTATCAAAGAGCATAGGCGATCATCATGCTTCAAACTCGTCTTGCAATTCTGTTATCATAGTGAAACAGATTAAAATTTGCGATCAAATTAAAACCTATTGAAACCAAAATTCATATGAAAAAAATAACTATTAATATGGTAGAAAGGTAACATAATAGCTAGAGAAGGGAGAAGAAAATAAAAGGAAAGGAATTGTTTAGTTCACTCCATCATCTTCTCTTGATTTTCTTCTTGACCTTTAGTTTCCTTTTCCTCTAAAAACTACACAAAGAGGTCATAAGAATAGAATTTATTGCAGCTCTTATTTAATTCATTATTTGGGAATATACAATTTCTTTCATTTTGTTGGTAATTTCTATTGTTATAAGGGTAAATTGTCAAAAACCCCAAGCATTTTTTTCTGTTGTCAAAAACTCCCGGCCTCGAAAAGTTAGTCAAAACCCTCATAAAAAGGTTTTTGGTTGTCAAGAAACCCCTTAAATGTGATTTCTAATAGTTGCCTGCCATATCAAGTTTCCTACAATATCTAAGCAGTAGCCAGCGATATCTAAGCAGTTGGTTGCGATAACTAAATAGTTTGTATGAATTGGTTAGATATAGCAGGCTACTATGTATATACTACAGGAAAAATTTCTAAGGAGTTTTTGACTACCGTTTCAAGCCCGGAGAGTTTTTGACAGCAGAAAAAAATGCTTGGTTTTTTTTGACAATTTACCCTTATTATAATGTATATCTTCATGTGTTCAATTTCTTAAGTTAATTATTCCCATGTTATTTAAATAACTTTATTGGATATTTTCTTTTTGTTGTGGAGAGGTTTAGGCATGGATAATGACCAACAATCCTCAAATCATCCAATGTTTTTATATCTCTTATTTTCAAATTTCAATTTATTTTTAAGTAAAGTTATAATAGTTTGGCACATCATTATTGTTTAGTTGACAGCAAATTGGAGGTTTGATCTTTTAATCAAAATTCTATCCCTTCCTTTTGGCATTAAAATAGTATAGATAAAATTATTTAGAGTATCTTTAAACCGTAATATAATTAGTCAGGCCACTTAAATAGAAACCGTAATATAATTAGTGAGGCTACTTACATAAGACAAATCCAACACAATAGAGTTTTACAATATGTTTTACTATTTCTCATCAATTTATTATTTTGGTTAAGCTGTATTCTCTTAATATTTTGGCGTATTTGTTAATTATATTATATATATAGTAATAAATATTGTTCATAGGTAGAAGAAAATAATTTCGCATAATTATTCATATGAATATTACCATAGCATTATTATAACAAAATCAAGGGAAGGTAAGACTTGCATTTCTACTATAATTAATTACTGTTACTTTGGAAAACTAAAATATATGCTTATTAGAAACCAAGGAAAAGACAAAGTTGAAGAACAAGAAATAATAAAGGATAATATATTTATGTGATTAAGACATGAACACTGCCTAAAATGTAGATGTCTACCATTAGATGCCTAAGTGAATTGCAAATGATAAATAATCACTGTAGCAAGCATGCACTTGCAAATTCCAAAAACATATAGAAAAAGCATAATGCATTTCCCTCTCATGTCAGTAATAGACATATCGGTGGAAGAGAGGTAGAGAGACGAGATGTAAAGAAGAAATTATTGTGTATTGTGTGACTATGATATAGCTAAGGGTTTTCTCGACACGAGTCCCTCGAATTAGACCTGTTTCGACATTAGCCCTTGAAATCTTCATATTTTCTAGGAAGTAATTCCCAAATCCTCTAAGCCAGAAATCAAGATGAGTATGTCCAATTTTAACTTACATAATAATCAACAGTCAACTTGATATTTGAAATTATGTTATATAGTATTACTCACGCAGTCACTCTTTAGCTCCCAAATCATAAATTCAACCCTAGGTATCAAACTTCTCTATTAAATGACACCAAATTATCCAAAATTGAATAAGTCGACGAAAATAATAAACTAGTCAAGAGGAAAAGGTGGAGCTTGCAGCTAGCATACATTGAAGTGGGGATTGAAGTAATTATATATCATGACACCTTGGTTTTAGGATTTTGTTAATATGTAGAATTTTTGCTTGGGTCTTTTGAATCATTATTTTCTCAACAAAAATGAAGATTAAACATGCATGCCTTCTTGATTGTATTAGTGTTTTTTAAAAAATATATTGTCTATTTTTATTTAATTTCCTCATTTATGGTGTGGTTATTAAAAGAATAATTAGATTACGACATACTACTATTCTCAATTGTGTTTTAATCCAATCATGTCTCGATTTGTATAACTAATTGGAAGGATTTCAGGGGGTCTGCAGCAAATATTAATTAAAATTTTAGGGACTAAGATCGAAATAGGTCTAATTTAGGACTTAGATAAGACATGCCTTACTTACAAATACTCCAACATTTGAAAAGAAGGAAGATCTATAGGCACTCCCTATTCCACTCTTAAACCATCTATAAAAAGGCCATATAATTCAATCGATCCATCCGAAGACCGTAAATTGAAAGAACATGTAGTAAGTCGCATTCGTTTCTAGAATTCATATCAGCAGTGTTAACTTCCCAAAGCCAATTTTACTCAAGTTAGAAATTTGCCTTTACAACCTTCCCGCTTCTTTCTATAATCTCGTTATCATAATTCATAGCCAATCATTATGTTTATCCGCTTAGATGGTTCACACTACCATAGAGGGGGTGATCATGCTCGATATCGGTGATCTTCCAGATCATGATACGTGGCAGATGACGTGTCCCAGGGCTCACAAGAAAGGACCTACAGTGGCCGACCAGACCACTCCTGTGCCCGTCCTACAAGCAAACGCAGGCTCACCTCCGAGCCCCTGCACAATTGGCCTCCTCGGCCTCACAGCTCGTCTCCGAGCTACCACAGAACCAAGATACCTCGGCTCTTCCGCTCGTCCGCGAGCTCTCCCGCCGAGATCATCTTCTTCGGTCTCATCGACCGACCATCGGCACCACTCACATGCGCAACCGCCATCTCGCGAATCTCGCCATGCGCGAGATATCCGCCGGCCACATCCCACGTTCCACGCCATCACGATCCCCATTAACGAGCATGTCTCGCCATTAATGGGAGATCCCGCTCATCACGCGGGCGTGACGTCGGGAGCGTAACTGCCGGCGTGATTCTCGTGCCTGCCCTGCCTGCTGCCACCGCTATATAAACCCCTCTTCCAGACGGTTCAAGTAAGCCATTTTTACTCCACTAAGTCGTTACTCTGCTCGGATCTTTAGTCTAACTTGACCGTCGGAGGGTCTCGGTGGTACAACTACCCCGGGACTTACTTGCAGGTAGCTCGGCAACCACAATCTCAAACCCACTGAGATCCACACGCTTCAGGAGCGACAGCCTCCAGATCCAATCTCAGCCACCCATCGCCGCCATCAGCAGATCAACGGAAGGTAACATCTCGGTGCGATCCAGGTCGTGCCAGGAGGTCATTCGTAATGGCTAGAACCATTACCTAAACCCCTATTGGTAACGGTTCCAATCGTTACACAACCATTACGAATACCCCTGTAACCAAAAGTATGGTAACAGTTCCAACTGTTGTCGTTACTAAATTTGGTTACGGTTCGAACCATTAACATAGAAGTGTACAAGATAATGATATTTGAAATACACCAGATACATGCCCCCTATTGGTAATGGTTGGATCCGTTACCAAAATATAGCCGTTACCAATATATACCATGTATCTAATATAACTCAGATATCATTACCCGTTACAACCTCTATGGTAACGGTTCCAACCATCTCCAAAGAGGTTAACGGGAACGGTTAGAACCGTTATTGATATGTAAATATATATTTTTAAAACCTGAAACATTCCACACGCGTTGATTTCATTTACAACTAACAATACAAAATAATAATATCACCAAATCGCACGCAATTATAATAATCAACAAATAATATAAAAGAACACAAAAAACACAGATAATAATATACAAATCTCCATAATATACATCCGAAAAAATATATGAAAAATATATAATACAAAACAAATATACATGATCTAAGGTCGTTGGGACAATCCACCTCCATCGCTGTCCCGTGACCTGAAAATATTACCTGTCTCGTCTCGTAACACCCACCGCATGGCCTACTCCTGTTGCTGCGTTATCTGCTCGACCCGCTCCGTAAACGCCTGCAGCTACTATCGCGTCTGCCGATCAACCTCCTGCTGCTGCAACATCTGTGCGCGAAGCGATCAAATCTCCTCTGCTGACACTATTGCAGCATTTGCCCGCATCTAGGTCACGACGTACCCGTGGATGGGCTCACGCCCGGCAAAGAGTCGATGACCCTAAGACCAACTACGCGCTCATACCCACCGTGATGCCCGCCGGATAACTCATCGAGGACAAGACCAACGGCGGTAATCGGATCGTTGGGGCCAAATCCTAAGAGGGCAGTCTTCTCTTGGAACCGACTCTGCGAATAGTTTATATAGATATGTGTTAACTTAAAATACAGAATTGACTTGATTATATGAAACTTACCATGTACCCGCCGGTGCCCTTATGTAATGCGGCCCATCCTACGGTAGGATTGTACCTGGCAAGATCTTTTTTTTCCGATAAAATTAGGATTTATTTCAATAAGTAATTTGCAACAAAGAAAACATATATTTTTAAGCGTCGAAATACCCATGAGAAGGTATTGTGCGCTGGCCTGCGTGCGCTTCTCTTGGATCGGGACATCGCAGGATCTCACACCGTTGTTTCAGTTCTGTGTGTTGCGAACCGACTCCTCCTTGCAAATATAAAAAATATTATATTATATTTCAAAATATGCTTTCATTTATATTGTTATAATCTTTAAAATTAAATTTATACCTGAATATCGGTGCGAGAAAAGTAATCGACCAACCGCGGCCAATCGGGTCTCTGATCCATCATCTGCCCTTGCTGCTTCTCAGCCGCCGCGACCCAAGCATGATAGTAAAGCTTCTTTACTTCAAATCGGAGTCTTCTCTTGATATTCTGCATCTCGTCTATGACCCAAGCAAGGACGCGATGTGCATCGAACGTCACATGCAAGCCATCCTCGCCGGGAATGCCGATGAACCCATCGGGTCTGAAATACAAAATTATATCTCTGTGTGTGTGTGTGTGTGTGTTATCCTCGCCGGGAATGCCGATGAACCCATCGGGTCTGAAATACAAAATTATATATCTGTGCGTGTGTGTGTGCGCGCGCGCGCGCATAATGGAGGAAAGAGGCCGTAGAAGGCTTATTGCGTTAGGCGGCGGCAAAAAATATATCCCCCACCACTTTATTCGACGATCGGCACCTTCCAACTTGATCTTTATCCTTGAATTTGTCGATACACCAAATTTCATATGATTACAACACTATTTCACCGTTGATTTAGCAATGTAAAAAATTCTATTGTCGGTAAACCGTTAATTTTGCACTCACTAAATTAATGGTGAAAAGGTGTTAGAATCTCATGAAATTTGGTGTATCGACATGTTAGATGATTAAGATCAAGATGGTCGGTATTGATCGTCGAATAAAATGGTGGAGCACATGATTTGTGCCGCCACCTAAACGCAAAAAATCTCGTAGGGCCTATTATTATTATTATGGTTGAAATATTTAAAAGGATATGTGATACCGTGTTCGACTCAAAAAAAAAGCCCAGGCATTATTGGTCTGGCGCGGGTCCTACCTAAGATGGAGCGGGTACCAATGGTATGTATAGACCTCGTGGCCTATATAATCCCCCCACTTGGTGGTGTTTTCGCCAACAGGAACACTTCACTCATTGAACATCAGCGTCCAGGGTCCGGTTCCCTCGACTGGCGTGGAACTGGCGCGCTGAGAATGACCCATCCCCCTAACACTGCTGAAGCCTGCAAAAAATATACAGACACAAAATTATATTATTCGGTGTATATATGTAATATTTGACAAGTTTAAATTATAATCGTTATTTAAAAGATTTTAAGCAATAATGATTATACCTACCCCTGATATCCTTGGCGTGCAGCTAGAACCGGTGTCAGACTCCATCCCGCAGGTAGAACATGAATCTACAAACAGTAAACAATTAGATGGTTCAATAAAATTTAATAAATAACTAAAAATTAAATAGATAACTACATTGTAATGATGTATTAAATTTTAAATGAGTAAACTATATATCAGATGCAGGAGTGACTGGGGTGCCCGAATTTGCTGGGCGTTAGTAAAGATAGGCGAATCTGCTGGGACTGCTGGGGCACTCTCATCGGTGGCCGGATCTGCTGAGGTTGGCCTGGAGCTCTTGTCAAGCTCGACTAGACATCTTTTTTTCTGACGTCCAGATCTGTCTAGGCCTGCCATCAGACCCTACATATATATCCAAATATTATTTAATTACTTAAATCATTATATAATTTAAAACATTTATTTCAATTTCATTACCTAACACGTTTCTTCGGTACATTAGCTGAATATTCCTTGACGCTTTGGTTAAGTTTAGTTTCAATTGACGATTCAATTTAGATGTAGGCTAAATAGCATGGATTCGGATACGGATACGGATCACCCATTCACTTGACCTCTTTATTAGTTAAGTTTAGTTTCAATTGACGATTTAATTTAGGTGTAAATGTAAGCTAAGTAGTATGCAACGACGCAACGGCGGTCAGGGGTAAGGCTTCTATTCATTAAGAATGTATAGAGTATGTATACATTCACTTGTGCTTTCATCAATTTCGAGAAAATTTCGGCAGCACCTCCCTGCTGTTCTTCAAGCACACCGTAATAGAAAAGATGATCATTTCAATACTGTCAAATAACATTGAAACAAATATCTAATCTATCTTTGTATATGGAGAACCAACGGAAAGTTGCCGACGAAATATCTCGAAATGAATGAAAACACAAGTGAATGAACATGTTTGCTTAATCATTCCTAATTTGTCCACACCAGAAAAATTTATCGGTTATCATATAATAAATTTTCTCGTCACATAGACTATATAACGGTTGTTAGCACCGAATGATACCATTCGATATTGGCAACCTTTGTATAGTTCTATATCACAACGAAAACAAACGTATGTTAACCGATAGACGGGGTCTAAGACGCATAATTTAGTTTCAATTGACGATTTAGTTTAGGTGTATATATGGTTTTAGAGTTAGATTTCATTTGAAGAATTTGTTAAATTTAGTTTTAATTGACGATTTAGTTTAGTTGTGTGTATGCTACGTAGTATGTATTCAGATACGGGGCACGATACCTTAAAAATTTTCCTAAACATTTTAAATTTGCTCATTTACTAATTACACTAAAATACTCTTAACTATTGTTATTTTTTCACTAAACTACCTTAAAATTTTTCCTAAGTAATCTATTTCTTCAATTTTACTAAATTACACTAAAACACACTTAACTATTGTTGCTTTTTCAGTAAACTATCTTAAAAAATTTAACTAAACAATTCGTTTTCTTAAATTAACCATATTACTATAAATTTCACTTAAATACCCTAGACTATTGTTGTTTTTTCACTAAACTATCTTTAAAATTATAAGTAAAAAACCCCATTTGTTTAGTTTTACTTTTTCTAGTAAAATATCCTTAACTTTTGTAGCCTTTTCACTAACATACCCTTAACTCTTGTTATTTTCACTAAACTACCTAAAAATTCACTAAAATACCCTAACCGTAATCCTAACACTTAACCCAATCACCCTCATCAATTAACCCTAACACTAATACTATCCTTAACCCTTAACATCTTCATAAACCTAACCCTAACCCTACCCTAACCATTCGAACACCTTCATTACTTCTCAACGAACAACAGCAGTCGCAGCAGCAACAGCAATTAACCACCCGATATTCTCAGATTTTCAACAAAAAACCCTAATTTTTACAAATCAAATTCAAATAACTACATACCTTGGAAACAAGTTGGCTAAGTTGTCAGCGGCCATGAAGACGCAGCGGCCATGGAGGCAAGGCGGAGGGGGCTCAATCATGAGCTAGGGCTTCGACAGAGGCTCAACCACAGAAGCGAGGCGGCGGGGGCTCGATCGTGAGCTAAGGCTTCAACGGGGGCCCGACCACGGAGGCGGTAGGGACTACGGCCACGTAGGTGAGAAGAGGCGTACTACGGCCACGTAGGCAACGAGAGACGGTGCTAGAAGAGGAGGTGAGAGATTTTGGCTCTAATTTTTAGGAGAAGGAAAAAGAAGAGGGCTCGAGGGAGATTTGGGGGAAAATTGATGTTTTATCTCGACAAGGTGGTAGGGCCCGCCATATATTGACATTGGTAGCAGTTGGAACCGCTATCAATACTATGACAACCGTTACGGGTAATTGATAGCGGTTAGAAGCGCTACCAATACCCGGTTACTGTTGGACACATTTGTAGTTGTGTCAATACGTTGAAAATTTAATTTCGAAACTCATTCGCCATGAAGCTTGAAATTTTAATTTCCAAACTCAACTGCCATGAAGCTGAAAATCTTGGTCGATAGATTTCCCCGTGTCTCTTAGCTTCATATACAAAAAATTGAACTTTTCTCAAAATTGGTTTTCACCCTCATATCACATTTCAAACAGTATCGATTGAGACAATTTTTTTGGGTTTTATACGTCTAGACAACTCATGTGGGATCCCCCCTCCCCTAAATAGGCTTGGCCTCCTGCCTTGATATATATAGATTTCTTGCACAATTCTCATGTCATACCTACTCTCACCCCTCTTGAAAGTCACAGAGACGCCATTTAAAAATGGTCGTCCATCCCAACTCAAACTATTTGGACATCAATGTGTCATCTGCACATTGCAGATTAGTGATGGGCTTCGCTTATCTCTTGATTTTGTAAAATGCATCCATTTTTTCGTGCATCGTTTAGAATATGCATGCTGAAAATGAATATTGGCTGCTAATCCTTAACCAGATCTCATAGTACCAACTTCAACCTATTTGCCAGCAGTTTTGGAATAATTTTGATGGATCCATTGATAAAACCGATAGGTCTACAATTCTGCAAACCTTTTTGGTTCAATCTTCGGAATAAAGATAACATGAGCACAATTTAACCTTTCAAGGACACTTAATTTCAACCTCCAAGTTTTGATAAAAATTAGGGGTATTTATCAAAAACCACTCTATGGTTTGATCCTTTTATGAGAAACAACCCTATAGTTTTTTTTGGACGAAAAATCACCTTGAAATATGCATTATTAACCAAAAACCACCTTGTCATTAATTATATTATTAAATGACATTTCTACTCCTTAATTTTAACTATGCCAAATTAGAATATTCATCAAAAACCACCGTGTAATTTTATAGTTTTAGCGAAAAACCGCCCAATAGTTTAATAATGTTAGTAAAAAAACCATCATGGTGATTTTTCATTGATATTGCATATTTCATGTGGGTTTTCCAGAAAGGGTCAAATCACATGTGGTTATTGGTAAATACCCCTAAAAATTACTTATAACTTGCTGACCTATTTCCGATTGCCCCTTGATAGTAATCAGTGCTTACCATCATCATTATAAGTTTTCTTAAAGGTAAGATTTGGATGAGAACTTTAAAAAGTATCATTTTAATATAGTTATTTACCTATAGCTAGAAAGAGGGAAGTGCTTTCACAAGTGTTTTTGGTAAAATGTTGTTCTCCATTATTCTATAACCTCATTGGACCATCTTTTGTTTACTTCAGACAAATCCAATTAAGTAGAGAGGCATAAGAGGAGGTTCTCTAATCAAAATCTTTAGCAAAAGTGATATATATATATATATAATTTAGACCCATAACTTCATTACTGGTAACAGCAATGCTTTCTCTTACTAAATTTCCATTATACCCATGTCTACACTATTTGCATTCTTTTAGGAATACAACATATATGACTTGTATTGAATAAATAAAATAAATTTCATAATTAAAGAAGACAATTCTCTAAGCAGTGTTTTGTAATTTATATGTTGGTGGCATTCAGCATAAAATCAACCATTGAGAGGTACAAGAAGGCATGTGCTGACAGTTCCAACTCAACCGCTGTTGTTGAAGTCAATACTCAGGTATGCAGTCTCCCATTAATCTTAGCAGAGTATAATGCTTTTAATTAAATGATCTGTAATCAATATTAAACACACGTCGAATTTATCATTTCCCTTCATAGCTCATGACTTGTATAAATAAAACCAACATATAGTTATCAGTTCAACATGAATGGGAATAAAGAGGTATCGCTTGAGCATCGTCTGTTTTTCAGGGGAGGCTTCTTAATAAAACCAGAGCCTGACATAATTTTACATTTTCCCTTCTACGCGTTACAATCTTTTTTTTAAAAATATATTAGATGATGCAAGTAGGCTTCGGAACTTTGTCTTAACGATGTATGTATAACATAAACATTTTATGAGCATTAATTAAGAATGATAGTCAAAAGGTTCAAAATATTGTATGTTATCACCTGTAGAAGAAATGGTGGATAACTTCGAGATCCAAATCGGCTTCAAAAGTTGTACACAGACATCTTCAGGATGCTCCTAATGTTCGTTCAATTTCATTTGTCTAGCAAATCTCCTGAAACCTGAAATAACATGCAGAAACAGCTCAAATTTTACACGGCAAAATGTCACTGAATATAAGTTGAATGGAAAAAGGAAAGAAAAAAGGTTCAACAATACACGCTTTGTAACTATAGTTTGAGCAAGTAAATCTATGCAAAAGGAGACATTAAAGTACTTGTTGTATAGCGAGAGGCACCAAAATACACAAGTTCTAAGACATCCTTGTTAAATATTATTCGTGTCCACACAAACATATGGTTTCAGCATATCCTACACTGGTTAATTAAGCTTCCTATGCAAACGCTAAGCTTTTTTATTTTAATTCAAATGTTTACCTTTCATCCGCTATATATCTTGAACACATTCATCTAATTATTTGTCTTGGAACAATTATTACAGCAATATTATCAACAAGAAGCAGCGAAACTACGCCATCAGATTCAGATTTTACAAAATTCTAACAGGTATTGGGTTTTCTAATACGACTCAAACCACTTCACGTACATAAATTTTAAAAGATATTAGATTTGCATAAAACTATTATTTTCTCATCGTTATTTTTTACAAAAACTTTATTTCAGGCACTTAATGGGTGATTCTCTGAGTTCATTGAGCATAAAAGAACTCAAACAACTTGAAAACAGACTTGAAAGGGGCATCACCAGGATTCGCTCGAAGAAGGTATGTTGCTAGAAAGAAAAAATCATCAAGAGATTCTGTTGTTTATACTGAAAGTGAAAAAATACTCAATAAAGAAATTGGTATATAAAGTTCCATTATAATAAACAAATACTAATATCATTTATATCAAGAATGCATAGTTTCTTATGTTTACTGTAAATTCATTCTCATAGTAGTAAATAGTCATTGAGCATATATTCAGTTAGTGTTTGATTTCTTTTGATGAAATTGTTCGTCGGTTACCTTTTGTCAGTATTCTGTTCTTTATATATTTTTATACCGAGCCCTGAGCTGATATTATGATTTTGTTCATTTCAGCATGAGCTGTTGTTTGCGGAAATTGAGTACATGCAGAAAAGGGTACTATATTTTTCTATACCTTTCCACACATCCCCCCCCCCCCCCCCCGCCCCAATGCTTAATATTATAGTTTTCTTAAGGTTCCTCTGGTCTTTTCTAATTTCTATATGGGTCATTTTACTTTGCACATTCGCAGGAAGCGGACCTTCAAAATGACAACATGTACCTCAGAGCGAAGGTAACCCATTTTCAATTCCAAAGTAGGGTGCAAACCAATACTAAATGAACAATGCTTCTTAAAAAGAAGTTTAATAGTAGTCACCATGTTTACAAGTTATAGGCTTTCTTCCTGTGATTAGTCTTAATTTAGAACGTTAAATTCCCGGTTTTTGACATCCGTCCTTAGAGATCAGTTAACCCTTCATGACAATAGTTATATATAATTCATCAAGAAAATCATTTAGTTTCCCTTAACCCTCAAATAAAGAAGATTCTTCACAAATTTTGTAGAAAGGGCTTAGAAATATACATGGTGTTGCATTTAATACTTCAGGATGTCAGGTTTTTGTAAGGTTTAGTGCAATGGTTGTTTTTGTTGGATCTTGTGGGTGTTTTATGTCAAAACATTGGGTGAAGTTACAAACTATATGATATATGTTATTTATTTTGAATAATAACATAAGACTCTAGTGAAATAATCATAGAGGAAGATGAATAGAATTATACTAACAATTCCCACATATTAAAAATCTACTTGCAAATAAAAATAAACATAATTATAACTAGCAAGTGTAGTAGACAGTTAGAAATAATCAAACGCAAACAAAAGCGATTTTAGAGAGGTTCGAAAGATCTCATAATCCTTTTTCTTTAGGCGTACGAGTCCGTTTCACTGAATGATGGAGCTCCTTTTCGGGCCTCCGTCAGATGTTGTCTTCCGTTGATCTCGAGATGAATTTGGTTGATTGTCCTTCGTTGCGTGTGGGTCTCAATAGGTTTTGAGAGAAGAAGGTTGGGTGAGGAGGCTGTTGCTGAGTACCTGCAAAGAAGTCCCGAGGTGGTTTGGTACCACTGAGGACCCTCCAACGCTCAAGTTAGTGATGAGATCCGAGCAAAGTAACAACGTAAAGTGTAAAAAATCGCTTACCTGACCCCTCTGTGATGGGAGCTTATATAGCGGTGGCGGCACGCAGCAGCAGGCGCGAGAATCTCGCCGGCAGTTACGCTCCCGACGTCACGCCCGCGTAGAGAGCGGATCGCCCATTAATGGGGATCGTGATGGCGTGGAACGTGGGATGTTGCTGGCGGAGAATCCGCCCATGGTGAGATTTGCGGAGCGACGGTTACGCCCGTGGGCGGTGGAGTTGGTCGGAGGACCGAGGAAGACGGCCTAGGCCGGGGGGGCTCGGGGACGAGCGAGAAGGCCGAGGAGCCTTGGTCTTGTGGCAGCTCGGGGCGAGCTGAGGGGCCGAGGAGGCCAATCTGCGGGGAGCCCTGAGGAGGGCTAGCTCACGCTGGCCAGTCGGGTACAGGGGTGGCATGGTCGGCCTTTGTGGGCCCTTTCTTCTGAGTTCTGGGGTGGCACATGTCCCGATCTTAGAGGTTGCCGACATCGAGCATTATCATTAGCCCCCCACTCTTGCCCCGACCAGCTAGCGGTCGGGTCAGGAGTGGACTGCCGGGCCCCCCGAGGTGAGCCCCATCCTCAGGGCTGGGTCCTTGAGCCATCGGTTGTCTTTTCCGCTAGCGAATCGAGGCGAGACCCTTGCATTTAAGGAGGGTGCGCCGGTTCGTGCACTCTGCAGTTGAAGCGACGGTCCACGTGTCGAGCGCCTAATGGCTGATGTGACGTCTGCAGGTCTACGGCGTCTGTCGGGACGCAGCCAATCGTTGTGCTGCCACATGGAGCGATTGGAGACGCTGGTCGCGAGGAGCCGTATTGGCGGGAGACGATGAGCGCCATTGGATGAGGCCGCTTGCGGAAATAAATACGGGCGGGGCCCGCCCTAGGGCCCTTACTCTTTCATATTCCTCGCTCTTAAGCCCCAGCTGCCCGGCGCTCGTCCCCCTTCTCTTGTTCCCAACCTTTGAAGAGTTTCCTTCCCAGGTTAGATGTCTTCTCCTATAGAATCAGTTCACGTCGTAGGAGTAGATGATAGGGTTCCTTTAGATGTGTCCGAGTCTCCTCGGGGAGCAGGGGCTGGGCCCCCTCCCTGCGGCCGTGAGGCGGGGGCCGCCTCCGTGGAGGAGGCGGTAGATGTAGCCCCCAGCACCTCGTGCTGGGTGAGGCATGAGGACGAGCTCGCCAATGCTCGAGCTCGCTTCCACATTCCCCCGCGCTACACTCTTCGTCTGGCCGAGGAAGGAGAGAGGGCGGACCATGTCCGGGGCAGGGAGATCGCCCTGTACTTGGAAGCCTTTTGGGGCGGAATGCGCTTGCCCCTCTCTCCTGAGGTCATCGCCGCTCTGAATTTCTTCGGCTTGGCTCCTGGCCAGCTGGTGCCGAAAGCGTGGAGGATCCTTCTTGGGTTCTTGATCCGCCTGAAACTGCAGGCGATTCCTTTCAGCCTTTCCCTTCTCGATTCCTCGCTTGCTTTTAAGAGTCACCCCGGCGGTCGAGCTGGCGACCCGAGATGGGTTTATCTTTCTTTTAGGAAGCGGCCCGGGGTCGCCGCCGGGGCGGGGGTCGTGGCTTTGCCCTCCTCCATCCACGACTGGAAGAAGAAGTTTTTTTTCGTCTCCCCTCCTGAGGGCGAGGATTGGCCGGTGCCTACCAAGTGGTCGAGGGAGAAGAGTCTGCCGGGGGACCTGTCCGGCGACCCCGCCGTGGTGAGAGTGGCGTCGTGGGAACCCATCCCTCGATACGACGTGCTGCTGTCCGAGAGGGTTTTGAGCTGGGTCGGGCTTAGCCCCGTCGAGTTCGTTGGTAAGTTACGCTTGCTTTCTGGGTTTATGTTTTACTCGCGTTGCTGATAAGTGGGGTGTTTGTTTTGTGCAGGATCCATGGACTTCGGCGTTCTCCGAGATGCTATGCGCCAACCGAGGCAGCCTGCTAGGGCTAGGGGCGCCAGCTCTTCCCGGGCTCAGGCTGCCCCCACTCCTACCGCCCCAGCGGCGGTGCCCCGAGGACACCCGGCGGTGGACCCCGCCCCGGGTCCCAGCAGAGTGTCGGGCCGGAAGCGGGCCCTGATTGTGGAGGACACGGCCTCGGAGGAGGAGATCGGCTCCCCCTCAGAGACGCTCAAGAGAAGTTCCCGGAGACCTTCCCGGGGCCGGTCTTCGCCGACCATGGTGGAGGAAGGTGGGCTCCGGTTCGCGGTGCCGTCTGGGCTGTCGGTCGCGGACAGTCTCCTCCACGAGATAGAGACCTCGGCCGGGGGTCGGGTTCCTGGGGGAACCTTCAAGGCTCAGCTAGCGTCGATCGCCCAGTAAGCCGTGCAGGTAAGCCCACAGTGCGCTGTGAGATTTAGTGTTTTCCTTCGTGTTTCTGATCCTTCTTCTTTTTGCTCCTTCCTAGACTCTCCAGCATGTGGCCCTCGCCCTCCGCATGGAGACCGAGGTGATAGCCCCGGTGGTGGAGGCCGCGGGCCAGCTCGCCGCGTTGCAAGAAAGCTCCAGGCGGGAGCAGGAGGCGATGTCGGCGAGGATTGCCGCCCTGGAGGGTGAGGTGGCAGCCAGGAAAAGGGAGGCCGCCCGGCATCGCGAGGCTACCGCGATCGCCGAGGGTAAGCTCGGGGACTCCCAGGTGCTCGCCGGCAACCTGAAGAAGATGGTGAAGACCCTCCGGAAGGAGCTGGGGGCGTCGGCCGAGGCCTTAGAGTCGGCTGGACCGAGGGCCGTGGCAAGCTATAAGAGGTCGAGGGATTTTGACGACGACCTGGCCGTGGCCACGACCCGCATCTGGCACGACGCCCTTGATGCCGTGAAGTCGAAGATGCCGGAATTCGACGACGTGGATCTCCGGGCCGAGTTCCCCCTCATGGGCACTGACGAGCAAGGGGGAGAGGTTCCCGGCGAGGTGGGGGCCGAGGACCCAGTACCACCAGTGGTGGTGGTTGAGGACCTCGAGGTCGTGCCCGGGCCCGAGACGTAGAGCCTCCGCTCCCCTATCTTCATTTTGTTTTCCTTTTGAATTTTTGTAAGGCTGAGGAGCCAGAAAATACCTTTTGTAAACAAAAACTGTTTTTGTTGGTAGTGATAAAGTTTTTCCTTAGCTCCCACGTTCTGCCTGTCTGTGAAGAATGTTATTTTCTTGCCCGCACCTTTGTGTTTGTGTTTTAATGTTAGGTTGGCCCTCTGTCTAACGATCGCCCGTCGAGTTGACTGCAATCGCTTGCCGACGAGCGTTTTCGAGGAGGTACTCGCTGGGCCCCGAAGTCGAGGGAAGATCGTTTAGGCTTGGACAGACCTTATATCTCTTGTTGGGTAGGAAGCTACTTGCCGAGATGCGCCGAGTAGGAAGGGACTCAGCGGCCTCATGACGATGGTTATGACTTTTAGCGCTGGAAGGGTCGGGAGAGGCCTGCGAAGGATGGCCGAGCAGGGTAGCTGCTTGGTGCCTCTTGGCGAGGGCCTTGATCCTTGACGCCGGAGGGGCTGTGAAAGGCCTGCAAAGGATGACCGGGCAGTGAAGCTGCGCGGTCGTCTCTTGGCGAGGGCTTTTATCTATGGCGTCTTGGGTAAGCAAATACCAGCCGGAGATGACCGAGCAGGGTAGCTGCTTGGTTTGCCTCTTGCGAGGGCTTTTGATCCTTCAAGACGGGGACCGAATGGGGTTACCGCCCAGTGCCTCTTGGCAAGGACTTTGATCCCTGTCGGTTGTGGTAGGAAGCTACCAGTCGGGGATAGCCGGGCAAAGACCCGACTACCTCTGGGAGGACTTTGGTCCCTGGCGCGAGAAAAAGCTATAGGGCTGTAAGAAGCCTACCAAGGACCCTTGGCCGGGTAGGGTTGCTGCCCGGTGCCTCTTGGTGAGGGCTTTTGTCCTGAAGGATAGCCGAGTGAGGGAGCCTCGGGCGTCGACTGCCTCTGGGAGGGCTTCTTTGATCCCCAGCGTTGTGGCAGTGAAGCTGCCCGCAGGGGATAGCCGAGCGAGGGAACCTCGGGCTCGACTGCCTCTGGGAGGCTTTTTGATTCCCGGCGTTGTGGCGGGGAAGCCGCCCGCCGAGGATAGCCGAGCGAGGGAAGCTCGGGCTCGACTGTCTTTAGGAGGGCTTTTTCGATCCCCGGTGTTGAGGCAGGGAAGCTGCTCGCTGGGGATAGCCGAGCGAGGGAAGCTCGGGCTCGACTGCCTCTGGGAGGGCTTTTTGGTCCCCAGTGTTGCGGCAGGGAAACTGCCCGCTGGGGACGACCGAGCAGGGTAGCTGCTGGGTTGAATCTTTGACGAGGTGCGGCTTGCTCGTCCAGCTGTAGGCGTGGGGAATGGGAGCGGTCGTAGCCAGTGCATTGAATGCGGGGGGAGGCGAAGCGCTAAGGGCGCGCCGCTTCGACTCCACCGTAGAAGGCTCGATGACTGCCGCGTGGCGGCGTCCTCCTGGGTGAAAACGGGCGACTGTTGGGCTGTGCAGTGGGCTATATTAGGGGCGCTGGTTCCTCCCCCTTCGCAGATAGGCCATCAAAGAAGGAGGATTTCCTATTCACCATCGCCGAGATCATCAGTTCTGCAGATGCGTACCTCTATGACCGCGACCGCACCGAGGGCATGGTGCAGTTGGTGGTTGCTCGCATTGAGGAGCACTTCAGTCGGCTGCTCCCTAGGCGCTCCTCCTTGCTGCAGCTATTGATGTACTCCATCTGGAGGGCATCACCGGAGCTTTACAACCCCCTGTCAGAGCAGCTCTTCGACGAGGCCGTGGGCAAGCTGCGGACCTTGAGGCGCTTCGGCTTGATCTCCGCGAGCCGGCTGGCGCGCTCGGAGGCGCTCGTCCGGGAATGCTACGAGCTAAGGCTCGGAGTTGACGCCCGTGGGGGGAACCGGGAACGGAGGCTGGAACTCGCGCGGCCCCGGTTGGCGGAGATCTTCGCCGATTACCACGAGCAATGCTCGGTGCACCCCTTACCCCCACTATTGTAACCCCCCTTTTTTCATGTATGGCTGAGGAGCCCATAATACCCTTTGAATGAACAAAGATTTTCTTTCTTTTTTGCAATGTTCCATTGATCTTTATTTAGTCAACAGTAGATCCCAGGAAGAATTTACATTGCTTTTAGAAAAAAAGAAAGAAAAAGGATAGGTACAGGTTAAAGGATGACTTGGTCGGCTTGGACCGAGCTCCCTGAAGGGCTGTCGGCCCCCGTGGTTAGCATAGGGCATGGGGCTCCCTGAGCCCCGGGCCAGCTGTCTGCTGAAACAAGCATGATCTGGTCGATGGTCAGGTCGGTGGGAGAGCGAGGCTGCTCTTGCTCGCGGTCGGCCTGCCGTTTGTCTCTTAGGTAGGTGGCGAGGTGCCCAGACCGGATGAGCTCCTCGACATAGTCCCTCAATTGTTTGCAGTCCTCCGTGGCGTGGCCTACTACCCGGTGGAAAGCGCAGTAGGGGCCCCGGATTCGCTTAGCGG
This sequence comes from Agapanthus africanus, assembly GCA_030015575.1. Classification (NCBI taxonomy): domain Eukaryota; kingdom Viridiplantae; phylum Streptophyta; class Magnoliopsida; order Asparagales; family Amaryllidaceae; genus Agapanthus; species Agapanthus africanus. The sequence continues at coordinate 719,783,760 of CM057337.1, forward strand.
CCTGACGCGGGACCGGGGGGAACTTGAAGAACCCCTCACTCTGGGCCTCCTCCAGCAACACCGTGAGGGAGACGTTGAAGGGGTTATACTCTTGGAACTTCGGGTGGTAGGGCTACTGACGCTCCGGCCCGTCCTTCCGAGTCCTTTTCTTCTGGTCGGGCCGATCCGCCCGGGGAAGATTGGTGTTCACTTCGGATTCCAGCTGGACCTCGCGCTCGGTCCACGCCTTGACTTCGGCCATGGTCTTAGGTTAAGCCAGAGCGAAGGAACGCAACCATTCTTTATGCCTCAAACCAGATCTGAGTGCCGTTATGACGGTCTCGTCCCGGTGCTCGTGCACCTCAAGGAGGGCGTTGTAGAAGCGGGTAATGTAGGCCTTGAACGTTTCCTTGTCCCCACTTTTAACCGTGAAGAGGTAGCCGACCGTGCGCTTCTGTCGACGGTTCCCCACGAAATGACCGAGGAACTGGGTGGCCAGCTCGTCGAAGGTTGAAATTGAGCGGGGCTCGAGCTCCCGGAACCAGTCCCGACCCGCGCGGATGAGGGTGGCCGGGAAGGCCCTGCACTGGGCGGCATCGGAGTGATCTTGGAAGCTCATTCCCACGGTGAAAGTGTCCAAGTGGTCCTTCGGGTCGGTTTTCCCGTCAAACAGAAAGACCTTCGGGGGCTTATTACACGAGGAGACGTGCACGGCGAGCAGTTCCTCGGTGAATGGCTTCGTGAGCGAGTCGGAGGCGTACTTAGCCCCGTCGCTCGAGAAGTGAGCTTCTCGGCGCATGCCCTCGATTTTCTTCTCGAGGGCGTCGAGCCGACCGTGGTATCTCGAGGAATCGGCGCCTCGGGTTTCCCGGGCCCCGGTAAGGATGGACTGCGTCTGGGAGCAGCCCCTGTTTCTCTCGATAAGGTGCCTCGGTCCCGGGATGGGGTAGCTCTTGAGTCGCCAGGGTGACCCCTTCCGTGCGTTCCCGCCGACCATAGTGGGGTCGGCCATGCTCGCGTATAGGGGAGGTGACCGACATTTCCTCAGGGGGGTAAGGGCCGCGAGGAGGCTCGGGGCGAGGCTCCCCGGCGGCGGATCTCGGCGTGGAGCCCTGGGGCGCCCAGCGGGCCTTGGGGAGCGCCGGTTCGAGGGACCGGTGGCGAGGGGATGCAGCCTGCTGGTGGTTGGCCGTCCAGACAGGGACAGAGTCTTCTGGAGGCGGAGGAGCAGCGATCTGGGGCCCGGGCGCGGTCGTTTGGACGCGGACGAGGGTCTCCACGAGAGATTGCAGGCGATCTATCCGACCTGCGAGGGCGTTGATGACGGTCATGGGGGAGGTTCATCCCCGCCTTCGGTGAGCGGGAGGCGACGGCTCGTACCGGGATCCCCATGATGGTCGTCTGCCATCAGAGAGGAGATAGGAAGGTCAACTTTGTATTTTGTGGAACTTAGTTTCCCAAAGACGGCGCCAACTGATGGAGCTCCTTTTCGGGCCTCCGTCAGATGTTGTCTTCCATTGATCTCGAGATGAATTTGGTTGATTGTCCTTCGTTGCGTGTGGGTCTCAATGGGTTTTGAGAGGAGAAGGTTGGGTGAGGAGGCTGTTGCCGAGTACCTGCAAAGAAGTCCCGAGGTGGTTTGGTACCACCGAGGACCCTCCGACGCTCAAGTTAGTGATGAGATCCGAGCAGAGTAACGGCGTAAAGTGTAAAAAATCGCTTACCTGGCCCCTCTGTGATAGGGGCTTCTATAGCGGTGGCAGCACACAGCAGCAGGCGCGAGAATCTCGCCGGCAGTTACGCTCCAGACGTCACGCCCGCGTAGAGAGCGGATCGCCCATTAATGGGGATCGTGATGGCGTGGAACGTGGGATGTTGCTGGCGGAGAATCCGCGCATGGCGAGATTTGCGGAGCGGCGGTTACGCCCGTGGGCGGTAGAGTTGGTCGGAGGACTGAGGAAGACGGTCTCGGCCGGGGGGCTCGGGGACGAGCGAGAAGGCCGAGGAGCCTTGGTCTTGTGGCAGCTCGGGGCGAGCTGAGGGGCCGAGGAGGCCAATCTGCAGGGAGCCCTGAGGAGGGCTAGCTCGCACTGGCAAGTCGGGTACAGGGGTGGCATGGTCAGCCTTTGTAGGCCCTTTCTTCTGAGTTCTGGGGCGTGCCTTCCGCCACATGTCCCGATCTTAGAGGTTGCCGACATCGAGCATCATCACTAAACCACGTCTACTGTGAGACTGTCACGTTGCACACTCGCAACTTCTTACAACTACGTCACTCGACATACATTCTCCTTCCTTACAAAGGCTCTCTCACACTAAAAAGACCTCACACAAAAGAAGAAGAGAAAATTACAACCCAATTATTCTCTCAGGAGTTTTACAATCAAAACTCTAAGTATACTTCAATGGAGTATAAGATTTGCAATTATGAGCTTGTCTTTGTATTTTGGTTGATGAGGAAGAAGATAAAACTTCAATATAATGCTCCGTTAATAGTTACCAATAAATTCTCACCAAGCATCCTTATATAGCCACACACAAACACAAGTCAAAAAGGAAATAAATGTTATTCTGACAGGAAGGGCAGACATCTGAAGATCATTGGGCCAGACATATGAACCTTTGTCAAAAAGATCCGTTATGGCATTTAATGCATAGTAACGGTCATATTTTTTAAACATATTACAAAGCAGATGTCTGAAGGTTTAAAAAGGTAGACGTCTGAACAAGAAAAGTTTTGGCCAAAATAAAGTATCAGACGTCTGCCACGATGAACTGCAAACGTCTGGATCTTGGTGCAAATCCACACAGCGCAAGGAAAAAATCGATATACATCTGAAGTACAGATGGCAGATGTCTGAAGTTTAAAAATGTTGTTTTGCAACCCTTATTCAGACGTCTGGCAATATCAACTGCAGGCGTCTGCGAATAGTCCAAAAACATGTAAGCAAACTGATATATGTTAAGTTACAGTAGCTAGATGTCTATAGTATAACTTGGGAAGACGTCTATAGTATAACTTGGGCAGACGTCTGCTGTAGAAAAACTCAAAAACTAGTTTGTTTTTCAAATGAAATTCGTTTTGGACTAAATATTTTGCAAGGTAAAAACCAAAAGTTTTATGCATGCAAATGTATGTGTGCTTGAGCTCTTATATGTTAATCTCATAAATCATGAAGTAATTACATCGATTTCCTAGAGATTACACTTGTAGCTCGAACTCTTGAATTCTTTGATTTCTTGAATTCTTTAAACTTGGACTTCGACTCCTTAGGTTCTTGAAGCTTGAATGTGAATTTTGAGGAGTTTTAGTCCATTATTCTCCAACCTCCAATAGATTTGTCGTTTAAACTCAATATCCTCCATCCTTCATCATAAACTTGTGTTGTGAAATATTCGATATCTTGAAACTTATTCTCAAACAGAACCAAGCTCATAAACAGTGTTATAAAATATGCAATGTAAACACTTGTAACTATCCATTAATATTGTACATCATCATCAAAACAAAATAATCGGATTACGAAAATCCATAAGCCAACAATCTCCCCCTTTTGATGATGTCAAAATATTAACGGCAAGTATATCAATATAAACAAAAGCATATTGAACAATAAATATTGATATACAATCCTATTATTCTCCCCCTTTTTGACATAATCAAAAAGGGTGTTTAAGAAGTTTAAAACGTTTGAATTATTCTCCTAAACATATGCGTGCATCCAAAAGTAAGTTAAACATTTGAATAACTCCACCTAAATGTATGCATAGAAGATTAATAGAAGTTGAGATGAGCAAGAATCAAGTTAAACGTTTGAATAACTTTCCCTAAAAGCAATCGGCTCATATCAACAAGCATGTATATGGGATATAAGCAAAAACAAGCGATACATGCAAAAATAACCATATGCAAGATATATTCAGGTTTTAATATCATATCGAGGCAAGCATGAGATAAAAGGATATGCAAAATAAGATTTTCTCATCTTAAAGATCACACTATCCAATGAATGATCTCTAGTTCTCTCCGCTAGACCCTTAAATAAGATATATTTTAAACAACAGATCCACAATTAGGTTTCCCTAAAAGGGTTACAGAAACCGTTTGGCAAGATGATACTTAAACACAACATCAATCAATTGAACATATATTTAATTCTCCCATAATATAAGAAAAACGTGTAGCATCAAGGGTTTTGTAAAGATATCCGCCAATTGGTGTTGTGTAGGTATGTGCTCAATAATGATGTCCCTTTTTTCATGATGATTACGAAGAAAATGGTAACGGACATCAATGTGTTTGGTGCGTCTATATTGATTTGCATTTTTAGTTATGTGCACCGTGCTCGTGTTATCACAAAGAAAATGAATATGATCAACAAACACAACAAAGTCTTCTAGTGTATACTTCATCCATAGGATTTGAGCACAACAAGCATCCGCGGCAATATATTCCGCTTCGGCCGTGGAAAGAGCAATCGAGTTTTGTTTCTCGGATGACCAAAAGACTAGGAAATTTTCAAGAAATTAACATGTTCCACTCGTGCTCTTACGGTCTACTTGGCTCCCCGCATAGTCCGCATCCGAATAAGCTTTAAAATCAAAAAATTTATTCTTCGGATACCACAAACCTAAACCAATGTCCCTTCAAGATATCTAAATATTCTTTTACCGCACTTAGATGCGATTATTTAGGACAAAATTAAAACCGAGCACACAAGCAAATACTAAACATTATATCGAGTCTACTAGCGGTTAAGTAAAGTAAACTACCAATCATATCACGTATTTAGTGATGTCCGCATTCTTGTCGGATTTGTATTTTGAAAGCTTTATTATGGTGGCAATTGGAGTGTTGCTTAGGTTTGCATCTTCAAGATCAAATTTCTTGATAAGCACCTTCGTGTACTTGGTTTGATTTATGAAGATGTCATCTTTAAGCTGCTTGATTTGTAGGCCAAAAAAGTAATTGAGCTCATCCATCATACTCATTTCAAATTCTTTTTACATGTTAGAGGCAAATTCCTTGCATAGAAGCTCATTAGTAGATCCAAAAATAATATCATCAACGTAAATTTGCCCAATCATGATATCTTCATTTTCTTCTTAATGAAAAGAGTGGTTTCAATCTTGCCTTTTGAAAAATCATTTTCAAGCAAAAAAAAAAACATAATCTAGCATACCAAGGTTTATGGGCTTGTTTCAAACCATATAAAGCCTTTTTCAATTTGTAAACATGATTTGGATACTTAAAATCTTGAAAACCGGATGGTTGTTCCATAAAAACATTTTCTTCAAGAAAACCATTCAAAAAAGCACTTTTAATATCCATTTGATAAACTTTGAAATCTTTAAAATATGCATATGAGAGAAAAATGCGAATAGCTTCTAATCTAGCAATCGAAGCAAAAGTTTCATCGAAATCAATACTTTCCTCTTGGTTGCAATCTTATGCTACAAGTCTTGCCTTGTTCTTAATGATCACACCAAATTCATCAAGTTTATTCTTGAAAACCCATTTTGTACCGATAATGTGTCTAATACTATGTCGAGAAACAAGCTTCCAAGTATTGTTGCGTGTAAATTGAACAAGCTCTTCTTACATAGCACAAACCCAATTCTCATCCAAGACAATTTCTTTAACATTTTTAGGCTCAACTTGAGACAAAAAAGCTATATTAGTAAAGAAATTTGGATTATAAGATCAAGTGGTTACCTCTTTGATACATCACCGATAATTTATGTTGGTGGATAGTTCTTGTTGTACCTCCAATATTTAGAAAGAGTTAGTACGGAATCATCATCTATTTCTACTACTTCACTTGAAAGAGTCTCTTGTTTAGATTCTTCCTTCGAGATGTCAAGTTCCTCCAAGCGAGTGTGAATCACCTCATCATCTTTTTCTTCATTCACCACATCATTCTTGGCAAAAGTATTAATTTCATCAAACTTAACATGCATACTCTCTTTCATAGTAGTAGAAGTTTTATTGAAAATACGATAAGCTTTACTGGTGGAAGAATAGCCAAGAAAAATACCTAAATCACTTTTTGCATCAAATTTTCCAAGAGAATCTTTAGTATTCAAAACATAAACACTTGCTCTCAAAAACTTTAAAATAATCAATGTTGGGTTTCTTATCATAATAAAGTTTGTAAGGAGTTTTCCCAAGTTCTTTACGAATAACAACCCTATTTATAATATATGATGCGGTATTGACCGTTTCGGTCCAAAAACAGTGAGGTGACTATATTCATTTAACATTGTCCTACCCATTTCTTGAAGAGATCGATTCTTCCGTTCAACGACTTCATTTTGTTGTGTAATTCTAGGACAAGAAAATTCATGTTTAACCCCGTAATCATTACAAAAAATTTTGAAAAACGCATTTTGAAATTCACCTTCGTGATCTCTACGGATTTTCATAATAGAAAGTTTTTTTTCGTTTTGCATTTTATTAAAAAAAGTTTTAAAAGCAACAAATGCATCACTTTTGTTGGCAAGAAAAATAACCTAAGTCTTGAATAATTATCAACAATCACAAAAGCATAAAATTTACCTCCAAAACTCAAAGTCCTAAAAGGACCAAACAAATCCATATGAATTAACTCAGGAAGGTTAGAAGTTGATACCACAACCTTTGGCTTGAATGAGCTTTTTACTTGCTTGCCCATTTGACACGCATCACACAACTTGTTTCTTAAAAATTTGAGCTTTGGGATGCCGGAGACCAAATCCTTGTTGATGATGTCTGAAAGAAGGTCCATGAAGACATGTCCAAGTCTTCGATGTCAAAACCAAGTCACATCATTTACAACACTTAAGCACGCAAAATTTTCATTAGAAATTTCACAAGCTTGTAAAGAATATACATTTCCATTTCTTTTTCTACAAAGATTCACTTCTTCATTTGAATCAAGAATTTTCCAAAAATTTTATCGAAAATAACTTTAAAACCTTTATCATAAAATTGGCTAATATTAAGCATGTTATGCCTTAAACCATCAAAAAGAAGAACATTTTTTAAAGTAGTGGCATTAACTTTAATATTACCTTTACCAATATTTTTTTCTTTACCAACATCCCCGAAGGTGACCATGCATTTTTCACTTGATAGTATTGCAAAGCATTTGATATTGTCGGTCATGTGCCTTGAGCAACCACTATCAAGGAACCATTCATCCTCACGTCGTGACTTGCGATGTACCTATAGAAAATGCAATAAATATAACTTTTGGTACCTAAGTATTTATGGGTCCACGGGGGTTAATCTTTGGAATCCAAACTAAATTCTTAGAAGTTATATTCTTGCAATGATATGAAACTTGCCCAATACGATCACAATAATTGCACACAATATGAGTAGAGCTAGAATGTGTATATACATGTGTGTGTCAGGCATGATGGTGATGTGGAGTTGTTCTAGCAAACCGTTTAACATAAGTAGTTCTATAATAAGATTTTCTAAACATACGGGCATGTGAGAATCTAGCATGATGATCATATGAAGTAGAAGCATGTGCATGATTTGTATGATGATCATAAGGAGTCGAAGCATGTGAGGTAGAAGTTTTAACAAAAGTTAATCTAAAAGAATATTCATCAAAGTTTTGCTTTGACGGTTTTGCAAAAGAAGTAAAGGATTTTTGAAAACCAATACCATTCTTTTTATTTGACAGACTCAAGTTTCCTATCTTGGTATTGAAGGAATCTTTACTAGTAGCAAATTTGTAAAGTATGGCATCAAGATCACTAATCTTCACCTTCATCTTCTCAACATCAAGCAACATAATATTATGAGTTTTATTCAAGGATTCATGCTTGGTCAAGAAAGAATTGTAGGAAGTAGTGAGTCTATCATTTTTAAAATTAGCATCTTCAAGAGAACTCGTTAAAAAAGTAATTTTAAACAAAAGTTTTTCATTCTCAAGTTTTAAATTTTCACTCACAAGATTTAGTAGAAGAGCTTTTATTTTCAAGATAAGCAATTTTATTTTTAACAAAGGAATATTTAGATTGAAGTTTAGAAAAAGTATCATGTAATGATCCAAACGTTTCAAGTAATTCTTGAAAAGAATAAGAGTTTAGATCATCCGTTACCTCATCCTCATGTGCTATGAAGCACATGTTAGCAATTTCTTGATCGGATGGACGATCTTCATCATCGCTTCCTTCCGAATTATCCCACGCTTTAATATTGAAGGCTCTCCGATTGGGTCGTTGTGGAGCTTCTTTTTTGTTGTTACGGGAACAATCGGCAACGAGATGGACGAGCTTCCTACAATTGAAGCATGGACCAATTTCTTTGCTGCTGTTGTAGGAACGATCTCTTGGAAAATTGTCTCTCTTGAAATTTCTACGAACCTTGAGAAATTTGTTGAATTGCTTTGTCAATAGAGTTATATCCTCGTCATCTCCACTCAACTCATCATCGTTGCTAGCTTTGGATTTTGATAAAGCTTTGGATGTAGCCTTGAGTGCAATGCTTTTTAGCTTATCCTTCTTCTCCACCTTTTCATCTTCCATGTTGTAAGCCTTGAACTCAATCTCAAAGGTCTTAAGATTTTCTTAGAGCTCTTCAAATGACATGACTTCGATGTCGGCTATCTTTTTTAGAGTAGTTTCTTTTATATGTCATTTTTTGGTGAGTGATCGATGTATCTTTCTTACATTTTCCTCATTTTTCATGGGATCGTCTAATAAGGAATCAAGAGGATTAGTGATGCGAATAAAACATGTCATCATTGTTTTTATCGGGCAACATTCAAAAAATTTCATACTCGATTTTCAAAAGATCAATTTTTGCCTTCAAATGAAAATCGTTTTGGACTAAAATCTTTTGCAAGATAAAAACTAAAAGTTTTATGCATGCAATTGTGTGTGTGCTTGAGCTCTTATATGTTAATCTCATAAACCATGAAGTATTTATATCGATTTCCTAGAGATTACACTTGTAGCTCGAACTCTTGAATTCTTCAATTTCTTGAATTCTTTAAACTTGGACTTCAACTCCTTAATTTCTTGAAACTTGAATGTGAACTTTGAAGAACTCTAGTCCATTATCCTCCAATCTCTAATAGATTTGTCGTTTAAGCTCAATATCCTCCATCCTTCATCATAAGCTTATATCGTGAAATATTCGATATCCTGAAACTTATTCTCAAACATGACCAAGCTCATAAACAGTGTTATAAAATATGCAATGTAAAGACTTGTAACTATCCATTAATATTGTACAACATCATCAAAATAAAATAATCGGATTATGAAAATCTATAAGCCAACATCTAGTAGCCCTGCTAGTTTGCAAATGTTTTGCCATACAAGAAATCAGCAGTTCAAATCTTACCGTAGGCAAAATTAATTAATTAATTAATTAACCACAAGTAATATTAGTGGCTTGGGTTTGGGTTTGAGCTTGGGCTCGGATCAGGCCGGGCCATGACCGTGGACGTGGGCATGGGCCGAGGGCCGTGGAACCGGTTCGGACTTATGGGCGCACAACACTGTGCACTTAGCACGATCTCAATTCAGAATTCCATAAGAATATTACCAAATATTCTTGTTTCAGACAAGGTTCGAGAGCTCGGTTTCGGATTCGGTTGCGGTCTCTTAAAATTTTATTAGTTTCGATAGGTTTCGGTTAGTTTCGTTTATCTCGGTTCAGGTTTTGGTTTTGACGGTAATACATACATACATATATGTAGATATATTAAATTTATGGTTGTATATCACAAGACAATGATTTTAGTGTTAAAAAATCCAGCCAAGACAAGACCTAATGCAAAATACATTAGAAAGTTTACTTAGATAAGTATAAATATATGTTTTTTGTCGATTTTTGTGGCCTTCTTAGAATGAAAATAATCTAACCAGCTGTACCACAAATAAAAACTATGGTATCAATCGTTTTTGGCGGGCAAATAGCGATTACTCACTACGAAAATACCTCAGATCTAATGATGAAGACGTATAGTGATCATGATAATAGCAAAAACGACAAAAAATTAGTTATTTCAGGTTTCAGCCGAAACCTGACTGTATGGTTGGTTTCGTATCGGTCTCTACCGAAACCTATACAAAACGATCACGTGTCGGTGGTTTTGGACGAAACCTCGAACCTTGGTTTCAAAACTCCTGAAAATACTATACTTTCGTTAATCAGCCCAGAAGCAGAGAGCTCTGCCCGTGTGCCATCAGATCTTCCATCGCGGCCAGAATTGAATTGTTGGTTGGTGCACACCATAATTCATTGTGGTTGTTCCTAAGGTAGATCGGCTTTGGGATTCTTGCACCGGAGTAAGCCGAATCTGCTTTAAGCTCCGTATTACCGAACGCACAACAGCTCTCGATTGATCTAGCAATAGATCTTTGCGGTTCACTTGCAGATTTTTTTTAAAATTCTAACGACCATTTTCTCACTTACTCCAACAATTTTAAAGCACATTTCGAACATCTGAAATGGACGCTGCAAGAACTATAGGGCTTTAATGCCTGAAACTCGAGAGTTTCGATGGAAGCGACTTCAACGCTTGGTGTCGCAAAACAATATTTGGGATGTAACTCCTAAATATTTTTTATATTGTCTCCGAAGACAAGCCGAATTTTGATGATGACGAGGATGAGAAAGCCGAAGAGAAATGGAAGCGTGATAACCATTTCTATGTTAGCTACCTCCTCAACTGTCTCGCCGATCACCTTGTCGACGCCTGAAAATACCTTAAAGGAGATGAATAAGGTAACTATGTGTTATATGGTAAATTTAAAAACTTAACTACTATATCGTGTTTTGATTAATAAGTTTCTGCGGAATAATCTAAACAAGTTAAATAATAAAAGTTATTGCAAAAATCAAAACAACACAGACAATAAAGTTAGAGTCAAGAGCAATGCAAATACAAGAGAATTGTTGACTAGGGTTCATCACTCCCAATGGCTAGTCTCCGTCTGAGACACCTTCAAAAGATTTCCCACTATATTGAAAAGTGTGAAGAACACAAATCTCCCTTCACAAGGATCACCCATTTGAACTTGTGATTTCTTAAGAAAACTCTTTTTCCTCTCTAATCTGGATTTTTTAGGAAAACCTTCTTTCCTCTCTAATCCGTGATTCTCTATGAAAAACTCTTTTTCCATTCCGAATCCATAATTCAAGCAATGAGAGACACCTTCTCTCGTAGGGAAGAATATCAAACCTTTTTCAAGAATTTACAATCATTTACAAACGACTAAGTACTCACTCACAATCCTATAATCTTAAAAGATAAATACCGGTGTGGCACGAGAATTGTTTTAAGAGATTATTTCAAATTTTAGTTCTGGAGGAAATGAAAAGATTAAGACAAGTTAAGACATGAGAAGAACAAGAAGATTTCTCAAAAGAATATGCAATGAATGTATGTCCAAGTGTTTGATCTCTAAGATATTTATAGGAGTAGAAATTGGTAGTTATTATAACTACCAATAACTTTCAAAAATAGTTAATGACCGTTGAAAACAGTTTGGATTCAAATTGGCGTAAACCCCGTTCATTCGAAAATTCAAACAGAAAATAACTGCCAAAAACTGCCAAGGCAGACGTCTGGTGCCAGACGTCTGCAATTCAAAATAGATAAATTGATATTTGAAGATTTCCTCGATCAAACGTCTGGTGTTCAAAAATTTATCAAGAAGACGCCTAATGAGTTGTTTCTGAGAGAAACAGAAAATGGAAATTTGAAATTTTCTTCTACAAACGTCTATACCAGATGTCCAGTGATTCAAAATTGCTTAAGCAAACGTCTGGTACAGACGTCTGCAGTCTGACATGTTTGAATATCAGTTTTGAAAGTTTGAGCAGTTTGAATTCTAACGGATATTTTAGACGTCTCATAATGAGAGAGAAGACGTCTGAAAAATAGAAATATGTTGGAAAGTGGTTTCTGACCTTATTAGATTAACGCTATTACAAAACTTATATCTCCTTTCTTCAACTTGGTTTTTCTTTGGTCTTTATTTCCTTGAGTTGTTAATTTGATACGTCTTTATATTTTGATTAAGCTTGCATCATGTTCTTTACTTGCGTCAAGTCTTCATGCCATATCGACATTTTGAGTGCGTATCATATTGTAGGAAATCTTGCTTGATATTGAGATATTATGTTTGTTGTTCTCAAGAATAAAAACTTGGAAATGTCGTTAGTAACATATGAATTCTTTAAATAAAGTTTTGTTCCAAATAATCAAAACTGAAAATCGTATGACACAAGTGTCAACAATCTTCCCCTTTTTGATATTTAGCAAAACTTATTTAAAGCATTCATAATATATATAAAAATAAAAATTATAGTTAAATACACCCGCTCAATTCATGCTCAGTTGAAAAAATCATTGAATTCATATTAGTGTCTCATATCACTAATACTATTTTTTAAGAAGCACTTCATGAAGACGAGTGTTGTAACTCAAATTTTATTGCCATTGAATCATATGATATATGATATTCATGAATATTTTCTCCCCCTTTTTGAAAAATATCAAAATGTTTAAAATAATCAGAGCAAGGAGTAAAGAAATAGACATGAATACATAACTTTGTTCTTTTAAATTTCATATGATAATAAGATGTGACATGATTAACGCATAGCAAATGAATAACATTAAGCGGAACATTTAAGCATGATAAACTGATTCAGAATAATAACCATAGTTCAAAGTGACACAAAATAAACTAACACAAACTAAAATAATAATTAAAAACAAACATAAAAGCAAACAAAGATCTCAAGACTTTATTGTTCAGGAGGTAGGGGCTCTTAAGTGTAAATCGATGTCGCACACCCCACGCAGTTTGTGGGGAGGCAGAATTTACAAAAACGATTTTTATGACATGCAACATCGACCTATCATACAGGATCTTTTCGGAAACCCTAACTACCTAAGCACTTTAGAGGTTTTTAACTAATCTGAAAGAGTTTATACCTCCAACTTACAAATCCTTCGGGTCTTTTTCTTCTTAGCTTGAGCTCCTCGAAGGTGCGGATCTAGCTCGGTCGTCGGCCTCCTTGTGTCGAAGACGATCCACCCGAGAGTCTATGGTTCAAGCTCCAACCTCAAAACCGAGATAACTAAAGTACCTAGTTCGCTAATCTAGATAGCTTAGAAGATATAGAGAGTTAATTAGAGTATTTTATCTCAAATGACCCTAGAATTCACAACACATGTGAGGGTTGGGGTTTGAATAAGAAAGATAAGAACAATGGAGAGAGAGTGAGAAAATGCAAATGAACAAGTGATGAGGCTAGTGAAGAATGGACCATTCTTTTCTTACATCAAGCATGCATTATTTTCAATAGAAAAATGGAGCCATGCTTGAATAGTAAGTGCAGACCAATAAACTAAAAGAATTAGCCATGCTTCACCCATGCCACAAATATCTCCATTTTCCATCTCATTAATCTATTTTCCAAAAATAAATTAAACCAAAATGAGGTGTCCCCTTCTAGAAGCATCTCTTGTAAAAATTACAAGAATGCTCTCGCCGTATATACATATCCGTATTCGTACTGAAAAAATACGAATACAAAGAGATAAAAATAATCCAATAATATAATACTAGAATCCAGCTTAATCCTAAGCCCACTAGTATTATCCGTCCGAACAACATCCGTGTAGCCAGTACACGTATATGATCGGAATCCTGCATGTAAAACCATACGGTCTCTACATCGTTTCGCCTGAACCAGTGAAATCCTCTGTGTGGGACTGTAAAGACTCGACAGTACGTTGGCAGTGAGTTTAACCATAAGTTCCTCAGCGACACTAGCTGTACTTAACGGCTACCCAGGTACCTGTCGAAAAGAAGGCCGACGAGCGAACTCATCCGAACCCCTCTTGAGCCTATCTGTGACAATCTTTGTACAGTCCAGTCTGTTCGTTTAAGAGTATCGCATATCGGGCCTAGAGGGTGGTAAACGTCAGACCCCTAATAGCGCAAAAAGTCGTGTCGGTGTAGACCCAAATACACCCTGAGAAACTACTGTTGTACCTACCAGTAAATCTCACTTATCTTGGCTAGGGACTTTGTGTATTGGCTATCTGAACACAGCGCGATATCAACCCTCAATACCGGGAGAGACGAATCCCTTCTAACCCCTATTGCCTCCAAGTGCTTCGGGACAGCACCCAACCACTACCTGTTTGCACGACTCGTTTGAGCCATGGTAGGGTAGCAATCTAAGTACAGTGGGAACACACTCGAGACGAATAGTGATGTCAAGTCAACGGACTAACATGTACCCATATCACCGGGGAACTGCTAACTGACGATAGGTATAATACCAACCAGCAGTTCCCAGCGAGTCTGTCCAGTGTAACTCATAACCCAATGAGCACATGTATACTATCTCTGGTACCGTATACCAATGGCTGCGGGACAGGCCACCTCCCTTGACGGGATAAGAAGAGTATACACTAGTCTACCCTGGAGTATCGATGCCCTGTCTCGATAATCCTACGACTAGAGACAAGCTTAAAGATGTGCTTATAGACCACCCAGCCCCCACTAGTGTGACTGTCATCACAATGCTGGTAGTCAAGCAAAGATCATAAGAGCTCTATCAATATGTATTAGCGATATGCTAAAACAAACATATACACATATTAAGTTAGAATCAAACCAGATAGCATACTATCATATTAAGCAACACTGTTATTATATCTGTGTATATCCCAAGCTTCCAAAATGTAATATACAATCCAGTACTTATACAATAATAGCCTCTAGGGTATATATCACTAACAATCTCCCACTTGCACTAAGGCTATGTATTGGCATATCGCAGACCTACCATCTCGAATAGCTTCTCGAACTGCGTCTGAGGGATGACCTTTGTGAATGGATCTGCAGTGTTGTTCTCCATGTCTACTCTATGCATCTCGATCTCCCGGCGATCCACGATCTCCCTAATCAGGTGATACCGCCTCAAAATATGTCTGGACTTCTGATGGGACCTTGGTTCCTTCGCTAAAACTATAGCCCCATTGTTGTCACAATACAAAGGTATTGAATCAACAATAGATGGGACCACTTGAAGTTCTGTAACGAACTTCTTCATCTAGTCTTCTTCTTTTGCTGCGTCACATGCAGTGATATACTCTGCCTCCATTGTCGAGTTAGCAACGGTATCCTGCTTGGAGCTCTTCCAACATACCGCCTCTCCATTGAGGGTAAAGACATAACCCGACATGGATTTGGAGTCAGCCTTGTCACTCTGAAAGCTGGAGTCAGCGAAGGCCTCGATCTGGAGGTCTTTACTGCCGTACACCAAGAACATCTCCGTAGTCCTTCTCAGATACTTCAGAATGTTCTTAACTGCTATCCAGTGCTTCTCCTCAGGGTTTGACTGATACCTGCTTACCACGCTCAGTGCGTAAGCAACATCTGGTCCGGTACACAACATCGCATATATTATAGATTCTACAGCAGAAGCATAGGGTATAATACTCATGCGATCCCTTTTCAAATTATTCTTGGGAGACATCTCTTTGGAGAGGGTGATCCCGTGACAAGCCGGTAGATTACCGCGCTTGGAATCTTCCATACTAAATCTTTTCAATATGGTGTCGATATACCTGAACTATGAAAGTCCCAACATTCTCTTAGATCTATCACGATAGATCTGGATCCTCAGAATGTAGGAGGCGTCACCCAGGTCTTTCATAGAGAACTTCTGTGACAAGATCCTTTGACTGATTATAGCATAGGAATATCATTTTCTATCAGTAGAATGTCATGCACGTACAAGACGAGGAATACTATAGTTTTCACTATAATCTTACTATAAATGCATGGTTCATCCGGATTTAAGCAACTTGCACACTCTTCCGCTGCTCCCACTCTCTATGAAACCCTCTGGCTGATCCATATAAACACACTCTTCCAAATTTCCATTAAAAAAAGCAGTTTTTACGTCCATCTGCCAAATTTCATAATCATGGAAGGCAGCAATGGCAAGTAGGATCCGAATGGATTTAAGCATAACCACTGGAGAAAAGGTTCATCATAGTCCAAGCCAGGTCTTTGACGAAAACCTTTTGCTACAAGTCTAACCTTATAGGTTTCAACCTGTCCATCTGCACCAATCTTCTTTCTGAACATCCATTTGCACCCTACGGGTTTTACCCTTTGAGGTGCAATGTCCAAAGTCCAAAATTTGTTGGTGTACATGGATTCCATTTCGGTCCGCATTGCATCCAGCCATTTTACTGTGTCTCTACTCGTAATGACCTGCTGGAAACTAGTTGGCTCATCATCATTGATGATGCAATCATCTCTATCCCCGTCTATGAGAAAACCGTAGTATCTCTCGGGCGAATGAGACTGCCTACTAGATTTGCGGAGTGGCACAGGGACGCCCGGTTCTTTTGAAATTTCTGGTTCCACCATGCTTTCAGTAATAGTTTGTGGTTCTGGAATTTCTTTCCGTTCTATTGCGCTCCCACTTATTTCTTTTTCTTGAGTCTCCAGAAATTGGGCATGCTGAGAAACAAAAGCCTTTTGTTCCTCTGCGTAATAGAATAGATACCCCATGGAGTTCTTTGGGTAGCCCACAAACTTACACAGTACTGATCGTGCCTCGAGCTTGTCCACATGCTGCTTTTTGAGAAAAGCTGGACATCCCCATATCTTAAGATACTTAAGATAGGGTTTTTTCCCACTCTACATTTCATATGGTGTGGTAGGCACAGACTTAGTAGGAACTTTGTTCAAAAGATATATAGCAGATTCTAGTGCATAACCCCAGAAGGATCGCGGTAACTCAGCGTTACTCATCATAGAACGTACCATATTTAATAAGGTGCGATTCCGTCTTTCCGATATACCGTTGTGTTAAGGTGTGTATGGAGGAGTAAGCTGAGAGAGAATTCCATTCTCTTTTAAATAATTCAGGAACTTGGCACTTGTATTCCCCACCTCGATCAGATCGAAGTGTCTTGATACTTTTACCTGTTTATTTTCCATTTCATTCTTGTATTCTTGGAATTTCTCAAAGGCCTCGGATTTATATTTCATCAAGAATAAATGTCCATACCCTAAGAAATCATCCGTAAAAGTAATGAAGTAGGAATAACCACTTCTTACATGTGTAGACATTGGACCATACGCGTTGCTGTGTATGAGTCCCAATAGCTCAGTGGCACTTACTCTGTGTCCAGTGAACGGAGTCTTTGTCATCTTTCCTTTGAGACATTATTGACAAGTTGTATAAGACAGATATTCAAACGGATCCAAATATCTCTCTTTATGTAATTTCGTCAACAGTGTTTCATTGATGTGACCTAATCTATAATACCATAAGAAAACTTCATTTAATTCTGAAGACTTTTTTTAAGTGTGTTCTGGACATTGAAAACGTGGTGTTGATTTAATACGTATATACCGTTGTCTAGTATACCTGACCCAATCAAACCATTATTAAGATAAATGTTTAGAATATTGCTTATAAATGTAAAATCATAACCTTCTTTAGATAGTAAAGATACAGAGATGATATTATATGTCAAACTAGGTATACAAAAACAGTTACGCGAAACCAAAATATATCAACTTGTCAATCCGGGATGATATTCCCCTACGGACACAACATCCATGCTCGCTCCGTTAGCAGCCCTAAGGGTTATATCACCTACCTTTATAACTCTACAGTTTCTCAGAGTCTGCAATAAATTACAGATATGAGATCCTGAACCGATATCCAATATCCAGGAAGTAGAATTGATTGACAGACAGTTTTCAATCATAAACACACATAAAGCCGAAGCCACAACTTCGAATCCTGGTTCTTGGCTTTCTAAACCCTGCAGTCCTTCTTCCAATGAGCTTTCCTGTGACAATAGAAGCATTCCTCTTTCACTACTGTTGGCCCCCCCAATTTTTGCCTTGCCCTTTCCCTCTATCTTACTGACACCGTCTTTCGGCTTAGTGGGGACCTTCTTCTTCTTCCTCTTGGGTTTTTCCTTGGATCTAGAGGAAGAAGGTGCCTCAATAAGCAGAGCGGGTGTCTTCCTGATTTTCTTTAGGGTGCCCTCTGCACTCCTCAATATGTTGAGGAGTTCTGGAAGTGTAACTTTCTTATCTTGAATATTGAAATTCAAGATAAACTGGGTATAGGTATAGGGGAGGGACTGTAAAATTAAGTCTGTATACAACTCGTTCTCCAACGTGGTCCAAAGGTCCGCGAGCTCATCAATATAGCTAATTATCTTAAGGACGTGGTCCCCTACAGATGACCCGATAGCTAATCTCGCCTGAAACAATTTCTTCAAGATCTCTTATCTTGCGATACGAGATTGCTTTCCATATAAATTGGTATGGAGGAAGATAGAAGATAAGTCCATCCTCTCGTGCCGCCTCGGGTGTTCATTATCCATTGAGGCCAGCACGAGACACTTGGCTTTCGCACAGTCTATTTTTCATGTCTTACGTATCTCAATATCCCCGACGGTGGAATCTGGACCTGGGACGGCAGGGGCTTTGGTAGTAAGGTGGTAGCCCATCTTGTCATAGGTAATGGCCGTCGAGACATTCCTTAGCCAATCTTTATAGTTTGACCCTGTCAATATATTTTTATCTAGTAGTAACTAAAGACTGGTTATTTTGGTCGCTGCAATTAGGAGAAAGAGAAAGAACACTCAGCATGATACTTTTGCAAGTTTGGTTATTAGTTTATCTAAACAGGAAGGCTCCCACTGTTTCCTCAAATCCTCCTTCAAACCATAAAAGTAGAATCAAGTCTGTATACAACTCGTTCTCCAACGTGGTCCCAAGGTCCGCGAGCTCTTCAATATAGCTAATTATCTTAAGGACGTGGTACCCTACAGATGACCCGATAGCCAATCTCGCTTGAAACAATTTTTTCGAGGTCTCGTATCTTGCGATACGAGATTGCTCTCCATATAAATCTTTGGTATGGAGGAAGATGGAAGATAAGTCCATCTTCTAGTGCCGTCTTTGGTGTTCATTATCCATTCAGGCCAGCATGAGACACTTGGCTTTTGCACAGTCTATTTCCCATATCTTACGGATCTCAATATCAGCGATGGTGGAATCTGGACCTAGGACGGCAAGGGCTTTGGTAGTAAGGTGGTAGCCCATCTTGTCATAGGTAATGGCCGTCGGGACATTCCTTAGCCAATCTTTATAATTTGGCCTCGTCAATATATTTTTATCTAGTAGTAACTTAAGCCTGGTTATTTTGGACGCTGCAATTAAGAGAGAGAGAAGAAACACTCAGCATGATGCTCTTGCAAGTTTAGATTGGTTATTAATTTATCTAAACAGTATGGCTCCCACTGTTTCCTCAAACCCTTCTTCAAACCATAAAAGTATAATCAAGTCTGTATACAACTCGTTCTCCAACGTGGTCCTAATGTCCGTGAGCTCTTCAATATAGCTAATTATCTTAAGGACGTGGTCCCCTACAGATGACCCGATAGCTAATCTCGCTTGAAACAATTTCTTCAAGGTCTCGTATCTTGCGATACGAGATTGCTCTCCATATAAATTTTTGGTATGGAGGAAGATGGAAGATAAGTCCATCTTCTCATGCCGCCTTTGGTGTTCATTATCCATTCAGGCCAGCACGAGGCACTTGGCTTTCGCACAGTCTATTTCCCATATCTTACGGATCTCAATATCTGCGACGGTGGAATCTAGACATGGGACGGCGGGGGCTTTGATAGTAAGGAGGTAGCCCATCTTGTCATAGGTAATGGCCGTCTGAACATTCCTTAGCCAATTTTTATAGTTTGGCCCCGTCAATATATTTTTATCTAGCAGTAATTTAAGCCTGGTTATTTTGGTCGCTGCAATTAGGAGAGAGAAGAAACACTCAGCATGATACTCTTGCAAGTTTAGATTGATTATTGGTTTATCTAAACAGGATGGCTCCCACTGTTTTCTCAAATCCTCCTTCAAACCATAAAAGAAGAATTAGTTGGGATTAATTGCACCCTACAATTCTTGCTTAACCTTTCGGTCAGGCTAGTGTTGATACTTCGAGAGAGGTTTTCCAAAGCTTTCGCAAAGTTACTTAATTATATAACCTCTTTTCCCTGAAGGCGTAGCCCCGCTAATACCGTTCTAGACTGTCACGACCCGCAAAGTAAGAAACGCGACCGGCACTTAGATTACGAAACGTCTCAAGGCGTTCGTAAAATAAGTGAGCCGAAGCCCAGAACACAAAACACAATTGAAGTTTTAGAGTGAAGGAAAAACCAATTTATTTACAACATTTTACTCCATTAAACCACATCAAGTTTCTTTTTGAAAACCACTTCTCTTTTATTTCAAAATTCCAGTAGAGTTTCATTTATAAAATCAGCCCCAACGGGTGCAAGCAGAATATAAATGAATAACATGAAAATGGCATCCCCAAGCGGGAGCTAGCTCTTCGCCTCAGGGCGGTCACAAATCCCACGCAATATAAAATAACAGTGTGCATAAGAAATAGCATATCGACTCAAGTGAGCTCGACCCAGATATATCATATAACAAATCCCCAAGTCTCACAATCTCACATCTAGGTCAATATACAGTAATCCAAATAAACAGGTACAGCTGAAATGATAGAAGCAGTATATGGAGTGTTCTAGATACAACAAATATATAAGGTGGCACAAAATGATAATAACCCACCTAGGCGCAAAAGCCTCGGGTCCAGGCAAAAAGGGCAAAATGAGCAAAAGTGTCCGCCGCTACAGTGCTGACGGAACGGACCTGCAGAAAAGCTGTGGCACAACGGGGGTGAGTTGCCAGCTCGTGAGTAATAAATAACATCTACTAAGGCTATCGTATGCATGCACACAAGTGTCCTGGTATCCCTAAACAGGTATGGCTACATGTACTAGCAAGTATGCATGCATCAACAGTGTACTAGCAAGTATATATGTCACATGGATGTAATAACAGGTATGTATGCCACATGAAAAGTACTATCATGAATGTGTGCTATACGAGTCAACCAAAGATCTCATGTAAGTATAAGAGTTATTCCTTGCTTTGTTTTGAAATTTCGTTTTTAAACATCAGCATAATATCCAAGAAATCAATAAAATCCGTGTCCAGCAACGACACCTCAAAACTGTCCAAATCTCATATATCCATGTCCAGTATCTCTGGCCTCAGCCATCCGGCTGATCCATATCAATATCCATATCTTAATCCAGCGACCACGGTCGGTACCCTCTGGGTATCCGCCGCGCCAAATGAAGTCACCGGTAGGTAATCCGTCCCCTACCAGGCTTAACGCCATCTACTGCGATCTTCTTGCCCCGGGGTACCGTACCGGGCCCACCATGTACCCGAGACAGTTCATCCACCTCCTCGAAACGGGTCTCGAAAACCACAACAAAACTCATGGTGGACGACACTTTACATCACTAGAAAACCGCAACCTTTTATCTTTTTAAACAGTATCAGTTTGAAATCTTGCGGCCTTCCCCCAAAATCCAGAAATATCATAAATCTCATGAAATCATCATAAATGCATATGTCGATGATTATGGATGCTTATGGTATCAATTTGCAATGTATAATTTACACTAGGCATGAGCAGATGATATGATAATACATATGCACGGGTATGGTAATTCTTATGGTTTCATTTTAAATATTTATTGCAATATCACATTTCTAGGCAATTAACATGTTTCAGATTAGAGGTTATCTAGTGTCTTGACATAGCAATTACCAGGGTGTGTGTGTCCACATGAATAGTGCTCGTGCAACATATAAAACCTGGTAATGGTGCATGTGTCCTATAATGAATCTGTGTATATGGAACATCATATAGATACTAACTACAGCAGCTATCATGCAAGTATTTTTATCATAATGTCACAGTAATATCAAGCTTACTAATTACGAGTTTATTAAATCTAACGGACGACTCGCGCCATCCAAACGATCGTCCCCCGTAGATTTTAAATCTACTCATCCGTGGTCCCGTGCTAGGTGTGTCCGACCACCTGCTTTCCTTTCTCAGCTGCGCTTGAAGTCCCTGCCGGCGAATCTAGAATTTACAAAAGTCACCACATAAGGAAAAATCCTGCAAAACGCGATATATCGATAAAAAGGATACGCGTGTGTGAAACTAAACGCGTGTGCACACGACACGACGCGGCGCGCACAAAACACCAGAACCTAAACTGACACGTTGTGTCGCGCAGCGCGCCACAGAACCACGCGTATCATGCGTGTGTCGTACGAGACTTAACACATCGGAAACCCACAAATAGCTCCAGATTTTGCCTCTGGGCCAAACTTGAAAAGTTACAGATACTAAAAACCCTAGCTACCCAGATTAAACCCACACCCCAAAAGCCAACACCCCCACCCCCAACCTGGCCGCAAATTGCGGCCAGATACAATATATCTGCGGCCAAAAAAGGGAGAGGGGTCCCCGTGTTCTGTGTGTGTGTTCCTACTCATCTCACCATGCTACAGTCTTCTCAATTTTATTCTGAAAGGTTCGGGTTAACAGCAGATCCTAAAGAGGTTAAAAAGTCACTAAAACTGTTAAAATACGCCAAGTCGGTAAATCGGGTGTCTTGGTAAAATCTGGGGAAATCCTCTGGTTGACTGGCCTCATTAGCACCTAAAAGGGTTATTCTAACTAACACAACTTCCACTTTGCCAATAATTTCCTTAAATCTCTCAAAATCACCACATAAGCTAGAAATATACACCAATTAAGCTAGATTCCGTAATCTTAGCAATTTGAGGCTAACCATCTAAATTTAACGACACAACTAGGCTTAAACAGACTAGTTAACACCAAAAAGGGTTCATTAAACTACAAGTACTCTAAAGTAACTAAATCTAACATCACCGCACAATTCTAGCATGAAAACTCCATTAAAACACTAAACTAACCAAGCAAACATGTAACCTACACAATAAGGAAAAATTTTAGGAGTTATACCCCCTAGGACCCTTTCAACCAAGGAGAAGGAGAAGAAGAGGGGAGTGGGTGCTGCTGTGTCGAACTGGAGCTGCTGCAGTCCAAGGCTGGTGCAACTGCTAATGCTGATGCTGATGCAGAATGTTTGCTGTTGCTGTTGCAGGTGGTGGTGTTGCTGGTGTTGTTTTTATTTGATGAAGTATGGGCTGCAGTAGCTGCAGTAGGGTTGTGTTTGTGGCTGTTGGGGTTTGTGTGTTTGTGGTTGTTTTTATTTTGAAATTGGGAGGGGCTGTAGTGCAGCAGCTGTAGATCACATAGGGGCTGGGGTGGCTGAAAAGCTGATGTTTGAGGATTTGGGTGGCTGATTTGATGCAAATTTTGGCTGATCTGATGTGTGGGTGAGAGAGGGATTGAGTGTGAGAAGACTTGCCAAGTTTGAGGTGAAAGAGGGTGACAAATCCTTAAACCATCATGACACATCACACCTCCCCTCTCTCTCTCTCTAAGTCAACCTTAAACTCTCCAAAACCCCATGGTTAAAGCCAACCATCCCTAATTAAATTAATTAGCTCAAAACAACACAATTATCTTAACCATGGACCTAACCCACATGGTCAACTTAAACCTAGCTAACCTACAAGCTCAAACATATGGCAAACCCTAATCTTAACCCTAGTTAACTTGCACAAGTGTGTGTGGTCGAGATAAAATTCCACAAAAATAACCATAAATCCAGAAAAATTTCTAGGAACCCGTTTTGGTAAACTTTTTACCAAAAACCCCACATTAACACATAATTACTACTAACCCTAATCTCGGGTGTTACATAGACACCTACCTGGTTTATAACATTGATTGTAAAGTAAAAAACTCTCCCAAGGAGTAATAAAACTCATGGTGAGATCGAGATCCAACTATCATTGTCTGACAACTTTGAAGGAATCCTACCAAAATCATCACACTCCAGATGGTATGCAAAACCAGCAAGTTTCCTTTTCTTTTGAAACTCCTGATGTAGATTTTTGCTCCAGGCGCTTATGACCTTGACGAAGGCCAAAATATCATAAGACGCACGTCAAGTTCTACCCGTCATTGTCCAGGTTAATCTGAACTCATTCATACAAACCCTTGACGAATGCCAAAATAGTTGTACGCCTGTCCCAGATTAGCGCATCTATCTATGCTACAGATGAATACCCAGCAGCTACCAATCACTATGCCTTGGCGAATGTCAAAATACATAGCTTGAATAGTACTGAATACCCATCTGAAATGACGGAGGGCTACGGCTGGTTTTGGCGAAAACCGTGAACGTAATGAACTTGATATAGTCGAAGGAACCACGATAGCTTTTAAAAGGAGTGGTTTAGGCTCCGCATTTAAAAGTTATTTTTAAAGAAAACCGAGTGGTTTTAAAATTGTTCCAACGATTTAACTTTGCTTTGTTTTCTTTGCATTAAACAATATTAATGTTGTCCCATCATTTAACCCTATCATTGCAGAAAGAAACGAAAACAGAACGTACGTTTATGCCATCCGCATTCACCACGGGGCTCCGTCATGCACCGTTAGGTTACTTAACTAACGGCAGAGCGTGGCTAGATTAGCGCGGGTGCAAAATATAAGAAACATTTATTATATATAATATATATAGCCATTCGTCTCACGCAATAATAGTCATTCCAGATCACAGATCACAGTAACACAGATGAATATATTGGATATATTAGGATTTCCATGTTTCGTTTTAGCCTAAAACGAAAAGCGGATTCCATGGTCGTGATGGATAGCCAAACCCCACCCTAGACCCCTACGGGTGCGGTAAACTACCCGTCAAATTTCCGAAGTGAAGCAATCTCCCTCAATGAAATGAGTAGGCCACCCGGCACTTCAAGAACCCGGTAGTTTGTACACCCCTCCTTGGGTCTATCTTAGGTACAAGAAAAAGTAAATGAAATAATACAATGGTGGTTACAACCTCAACCCGGATGTGCCCCGTAAAAGAATATTACATCAATTTACAAATATAAATGAATGAAAGAAAAAAACACTCTTCTCATATCTCCCGGGTATTCATTCACGACGATCCAATACTTTATATCCACAAACCATTAACAAGATACTTGATATGTGCAACCCCCACTAATCGACATATGGCAATTAGTAGACGTTTAGCAACACATATACAAACAAAATGCACGGTTAATCAAGAATTTAGAATTTCAATCGATTATAACTTTCCGTATCTACCTCATGTACAAACCAGTACACAAACAAATCTAGGCAAAAACCAAATGTACCAAAAATCACATTTCCATGAACCTGAACCACAGAAAAAAATGGAGCACATTGGCCATAACTAGGCCGTGGATCCGCGGCCAAATGATCTATTTGGACACGGCTCAGCGGTCTAATTATGAGCTTAAGTGCTTGAATTTTTTTCTTGGTCTTATAAATGCCTGCACATATTTTTAAGGTCACTGAAAATAATTTTTGAACAACTTTGAAAATCGAACAGCAAGCTATACTTGAAAATGTAATTTCGGATATTTTCCGTCGATTGAGGTTCTAAACACTTGCTAACTAGCGAGTTAAGATTTAAGTAGGCTCTGATACTATTGTAAGTCGATGTCGCACACCCCACGCGGTTTGTGGGGAGGCGGAATTTACAAAAACGATTTTTATGACTTGCAACATCGACCTATCATATAGGATCTTTTCAGAAACCCTAACTAGCTAAACAGGTTTTTAACTACTCTGAAAGAGTTTATACCTCCAAGTTACAAGTCCTTCGGGTCTTCTTCTCCTTAGCTTGAGCTCCTCGAAGGTGCGGATCTATCTTGGTCGTCGGCCTCCTTGTGTCGAAGACGATCCATCCGAGAGTCTATGGTTCAAGCTCCAACCTCAAAACCGAGATAACTAAAGTACCTAGTTCGCTAATCTAGATAGCTTAGAAGATATAAAGAGTTAATTGGACTATTTTATCTCAAATGACCCTAGAATTCACAACACATGTGAGGGTTAGGGTTTGAGGAAGAAGGAGGAGAACAATGGAGAGAGTGTGAGAAAATGCAAATGAACAAGTGATGAGGCTAGTGAAGAAAGGCTCATTCTTTTCTTACATCAAGCATGCATTATTTTCAATAGAAAAAATGGAGCCATGCTTGAATAGTAAGTGCAGACCAATAAACTAAAAGAATTAGTCATGTTTCACTCATACCACAAATATCTCCATTTTCCATCTTATTAATCTATTTTCCAAAAATAGATTAAACCAAAATGAGGTGTCCCCTTCTAGAAGCATCTCTTATAAAAATTATAAGAATGCCCTCACCGTATATACATACCCGTATTCGTACTGCAAAAAGTACGAATACAAAGAGATAAAGATAATCCAATAATATAATACTAGAATCCGGCTTAATCCTAAGCCCAGTAGTATTATTCGTCCGAATAACATCCGTGTAGCCAGTACACGTATATGATCGGAACCTTGCACGTAAAACCATACGGCCTCTACATTGTTTCGCCTGAACCAGGGAAACCCTTTGTGTGGGACTCTAAAGACTCGACAGTACGCTGGCAGTGGGTTTAACCATAAGTCCGTCAGCGGCACTAGCTGTACGTAACGGCTACCTAGGTACCCGTCGAAAAGAAGGCCGACGACGGAACTCATCCGAACCCCTACTGAACCTATCCGTGACAATCTCCGTACAGTCCGGTCTGTTCGTCTAAGAGTATTGCATATCGGGCTTAGGGGGTGGTAAACGTCATACCCCTAATAGCGCAATAAGTCGTGTCGGTGTAGAGCCCAATACACCCTGAGAAACTACTGGTGTACCTACCAGTAAATCTCACTTTCCCTGGCCAGAGACTTTGTGTATTGGCTATCCGAACACAGCGCGATATCAACTCCCAATATCGGAAGAGATGAATCCTTTCTAACCCTTACTGCCTCCTGTTGCGCCACGGCAGCGCCCCGGTCTCTTACTCGAGGCCAAAATGCGGAATCAAAAATTTTCCTTACTCGGAAACCGGCGCTACCGCGGACAAAGAAAACCCGGATCGTTAACCATTAACCTACGCTAGCTAACAAGAGATGGGAAAAGAAGTATACCACGAGATCCGAGTCCTCCGGTCTTCTCATCATCGCCCCGATCTCCCGCGGAAAGTGTAGTCTCCAAATCGTCGCCTCCTCGCCGGAAAGGGCACCACATCGCCTTCGTCTTTTACGGGCTCCCGCCTCAATACCGAGGCAACTCGAGCATGAAGCCGGCAACTCGACATGCTCAAGATATGCTGTAGGAAGTGTAGTGTAGAATCATAGTCTCCTTTGGGGTTTGTTGTTGCCATGATGGAGGATTGGGGTTAGGAAAAATGGTGCTTGCATTTTTCCGAAACAAGAAGAAGAAGGAGATGAAGAATTCCTCCCATAACAAAGATGAACTCTCTCATTCTTTTTCTTTCTCTCTTTCTTTTTCTTCTAACCATGAAAGACTTATCATCTCAAAATGAGAATGGTGGAGGAGGAACTAATACAAGGGAGGTGATGGTAGGAGCAAAGAAAAGGTGACCACATCCAAGGACAACAAAACATCAACCATGCTTATATCAAATCCAAACCATACCCTTTCAATCACACTAAAAAGCAAGTCAATGGATGAAAGAAATGAAAGGTATCATAATCAAACATTATGCAAAGAAACCCCTCCACAAAGTGTTATTTGCAAAACTGCAAATAACCCCCTCCATCGGAAAAGTCCGGCCGGGAAAGAACAAAGGAAAACCGGCCGGAACGGAATGCAAACTGGCAACTCCAGAAAACTGGTCCCGTAATAAATTACAGGAAAACCCCGATACTGTGCATACACACCCGCATCTGTATTCCGACCGGATACAAATGCAATGAGACAAAATCTACACTGTACTAGACTAAGACCGGCTTAAGCCAAAGCCGGCTAGTAAAATCCGTTCGATCCTGATCCGTGCAATACCGCACGTATCAGATCAAACCCTGCCATATTACTATACGGCCACTAGTACAAAACTGTCCGATCCTGATCCGTGCAATACCGCACGTATCTGATCGGACCCTGCCATATCTCCATACGGCCTGTACAGCGTTTCGCCCGAAAGCTTGAGTAACTGTAAGTGTGGTGGACTCTAAAGACTCGTCAATACTATGGCTGTGGATTTAACCACTGGCACGTCAGAGGTATAAGCCAATACGTGACGGGCCACCAGCTATTGACCAAAAGGGACGTCGATGAGGAAGCTCACCCCGACACCCAACTGAGCCTGTCAGTGACAATATCCGTACAGTCCGGTCCGTTCGTCTATGAGTATCGCATGGCGGGCCTAGGGGGTTGGTAAAAGTCAGACCCCCAAAGGCGGTACAAGTCGTGTCGGAGCGTAGCCCAGAATGCCCTGAGATACTACTGGAATACCTACTAGTAAATCTCCTGCCTCGGCCGAGGGCTTTGCGTAATGGCTCTCCTAGACACAGCGCGACCTCACCCCCAATACCGGGAGAGACGAACCCCTGCAGATCCGCTCACTGCCTCCATGTGGCTCGGGACTGTACCCAACTAAAACCTGTTTGCACGACTCCTTTGAGCCGTGGTAGGGTAGTAATCAAAGTACAGTGGGAACTCACACGAGACAAATGACGATCTCAGGTCGATGAACTAACCTGTACACATGTCACCTGGGAACTGCTATCTGACGTCTGGTATAATCCCAACTAGCAGGTTCCCGGCGAGTCCTGTCCGGTGTACTCATAACCCAATGAGCACCTGTATACATCTTAGGTGAACCAACTGACACCAGTGGCTTGTGAGACCGGCCACCGCCCCTCGTCGGGGTCTCGACTGTATACACTAGTCTACTAATGGAGTATCGATGCCCAGTCTCGAAACTCCCATGACTAGGGACCTTTTAAGGATGTGCTTATAGACCCCAGCTCCCACGTATATGATCGCCATCATACTGCTGGTCGTCAAGCAAGAATCCTAGGGGCTCTATCAACGTGTAATAGCGACGTGTCAGGTCACCTAAAGCAGTACACGATGATAAAGATAAACCAGATAGCATACTATCATCTCGAGTAAGACTGTCCCACCGGGATAGGTCCTCCCTCAATCATTGCAATCACGTGCCTGTGATCCAATAATTGACTCTGAGGGCACTATCTCCAACAATCTCCCACTTGCACTCAAGGCTAATTATTGCGATGTCGCATACTCACAGCCCGTGTGATACCGAACACCCAACTCCTCTACTAGTCAGTCGCACAAAGCCTGTTTGCGAAACTATTGCGTTCGAGGAATAGCCTCAGTGAGTGGATCCGCTGTGATGTTTCTTTCTATGTCTCTCTATATCTCAAGTTCGCGGAGAAAGCCATCTCCCGAAATGAGCAATACCTGTCTTAGAATGTCTGGATGTCTGATGGGACCTAGCTCATAAATGAACTCCAAATCCAAAATTCTTAGACTGTATCAACAACTGAACTTAATCAGTATCATGCGCCATGCCTCCCTCAGTATTGCCTTGGACCGCCTGTCCAAAATACAGTCCCTCATCAGAGGGAGAACTATAACTCTGACAACCTCCTTGTCGTCCATGTCACCTTGGAAACCTGGAGTGATAACCGTCTCCTAAAGGAGGCAGCCGTTATCATATCCCTAGAACATTCACTTATGTTCTAAAACTGCTTCCGACTATTCCTCCAGGATTGGATCAATATCTACTTATTGCATCTAGTGCAAGAACAACATCTGGTGTGGTACTTGACATCTCATGATTGACTCAATTGCCTAAGCAAGTGATCTGTCAATCATGCGTATCCCTCTCCCCTTTAGTCTGTAAGACACCTTTAGAGAGGGTGACTCCATTACCTGCAGGTATACTACCGTGCCAGGAGTCGTCCATTCTAAATACTCATAGAATGCTGTCAAGGTACCCAGATTGGGAAACCACCCAAATCTAGATCTAAAACCATAGATCTAGTAACCAGTATGTCTGATATAATATCCAAGTCCCATGTGGAGAAAACACTGTGTGACGACCAAAGTATAACCGATCGTAGTATAGGAATGTCACTTCCTACTACCTTCTCAACAGATCCATCCCCTATTCTGATGACGTCAAACCCATGACTGTCACATCAGAAACAGATGATCTAACTCCGCTATATCTGCTTTAGTCTATAAATAGACATAAGCATAAAGTCCACCAATGCTTCCGCTGCTCCCACTGACTACGACAACCCTCTGCCAGAGTCATATAGACGTGCACTTCTAAAGCTAGTTTAGAACGACGCTATACTCATCCTCCTGCCGGGTCTCGCAGCCTGGAACAACAACAATGGCAAGTGTGGGTAAACAAGAACTTCCCTGTCACCGTCCTTGAGGCTACCGGAGTACCTCTCGGGTGCCTGAAGTTACCCACCTTATCTGCGGAGTGGCAATGGAATGTCAAATCAGATTGAATCTTTAGGTTCCTTATCAAATCTTCAGTAATCGTTTGCGGTTCTGGAATCACTTCCAGTTCTACCATACTCCCACTACTGTTTTTGAAAAAATCCATTTTTAATAAAACTGTGGCGAGTCTAGAACAATATTTCTATTGATCTGCCAGATGGTAGAAAGTCAACCCTCGTCATAGCCTGGGTCAACCCACAAACAGCCATTACAGAAACGTGCCTTGAGTTATCCGGAGTCTGGTTTTAAGCATAAGCCGGACAACTCCCCGTACCTTAACATCGTTAAGATATGAACTGTTCTATATCCAATATAGAACCAGAGGCACTGATTTAATTGAACCAGATTCAAATCATGCAGCTGTCTCCAGTGCATGTCAACTAAATGGAAGGAGGCCGATCAGCGTTACTCAACTTAGGAATGCTTCCAATTATGAGTAACCTGAAAGAGAAGCAAGTTCTCATTACTATCAACTGAATACCATACACAAGTATCTACATCTTCGATCTCTTTGAAGAATCCCGATACTTGCTACAGCTGGTTCTCTACTCTATTCAAATACCTATAACTCCTCAAAACTTAGACCCTGTGTTTCCACGAAACAGCTGTCTAAAATCGAGAGAAGTCATAAGTAAACCGAATATAGTACGAGGACCAACCCCTCTGTCCTGATGGACACTGGACAACATACAATACTCTGTATAAGTCCGCTGAGTCTAACAACTCTTTCACTGTGTGTCGTAGGTTGAAAACTGTACTTATGGTTAAGAAGAATTACACCGCTGTTTAATGCTCCTTACCTAACCATCCACTGATATAGGTAAATGTCATCGACATAATATCAAAAGGTATATCTCACTCTATGAAAATAGACGTACAGATATATCAATTTGAAATTGGTGCACAACAGCGGATATTCATAACCAAATATTTGCCGACCGGCAAACAACCCAGGTGACTTCCTCAAATATCACCGATTACAACGAATCCCGATATAATGAGGATGATCACCCAATTCCCAATAACTTACTCCCACTCGTCATCTGTAAAACCATACAGATGTGAGAATCATACCTGGCAAATACATACCCTGGAGTAAGTGTCTAATCGGGAAATCAGTTTTTCTTTTAACATTACACAGTGAAACTGAAACATTGTAATGTTTCGATGGGGTATCCTGGTATTCCTAGTAATGCCTCCACCATCAACCAGATTCACAACTATAACCGTATAATTCTTTGCCACCTGTCCAAATCCCTTTATATGTCTTTAGTCATTACCTTCTGTACACCCCTTTAAGCCAAATGGTTTTCTTCCTTCCCTACCGTTCGGCACCAGCCTATGGTTTGGAAGAAGACTATCCAAAAAGCATAAAGGGTGTACTGTCCTAATCCTAGGAGCACTCGCAACGCGAGAGAAGGTGAAGATAAAAGACACCTGAATGTACTTTATTCCTATTTCTCCTGAACCAGAATCCATCCCCGAACTGGAACAAGTTCCTTTCGAGTTCGTATATAACCATACGATGGAGTATCCAATAAACTGTGGATCTTCGTAGTGATACGGAGTGTCCTGGAGAAATACAAAGGTGATTTAGGATTGGCGAAGAAATACTTGGTTTGGTCGTGAATATCAGTTGCAACTTACTTTGCCCTCCTACTAATCCCTTGCTTTGTCTTAACTTAATACCTTCTGCACACCATCGTTATGCTAATTGGTTTTCTTCATTCCCTACCGGTCGGCACCAGCCTAAGGTTTGGAAGAAGACTATCCAATTTGCGTAATAGGTGTACTACTCCTAAACCAAGGAGTACTCGCAACCTGAGAGGAGGTGAAAAGAAAAGACAACTGAATAGTCCTATCCGTTTTCTCCAGAACCAGAAACCATCCTCGAAGTCCTTCGAGTTCGTATCTAACCATACGATGGTTTTGTCCAATGGAAGTGGACGTTCGTAGTAATACGGGGTGTCCTGGAGAAAAGGGTAAAAGTAGGAGTGGCAATGAGGTCTGCAACTCTGACAATCCAAAAGCCAGTGTTAAGAAGGTTCGGTCAACTTGGTCACTGAGTCATAGTCCAGGGTCGGGTCAATGGTCGCTGCGAAAGAGAGAGAGAGAAAAGAAACACTCAGCGTGCACTCTAACCTAGATTAGAATGGTTATCACTTTGTCTAATCAGGAAACCTCCCACTGTACCTCAAATTCTCCTCCAAACCTGAAAGAAGAATTAGTCGGGATCACCCGAGGAGTAAACTAACTCATCAATGGAAATCGGGATCCAACTATCATCGCATGATAACTTGACGGAATCCACTCAAGTCACCACACTCCAGAAGGTATGCGCATGCCTGGCAAGTTTCAGTTCTTTTGAAACTCCCGATGTGATTTTTACCCCAAGCGGTTTATGACCTTGACTAGGTCAACAAACCATAAACCGCCAGTCAAGTTCAACCCGTCATTATTCTGGATTGCATTAAATCCAACCGTACGTGCCCTTGACTAGGTCAACAAGGCCGCACGACTGTCCTAACCAATCCCACTTATGCAACAAACAAGTACCACTTAGCTACCGAACACTACGTCTTGACTAGGTCAACAAACGCAGCACGAATACCAAATAATACCTGTAGGAAATGACGGAGGGCTACGGCTGGTTTTTGGCGAAAAACCTTTAACGTAATGAACTTGATATCGTTGAAGGAACTGCATAGCCTTTTATAAAATATAGTGACGAAAACCTTTACTAAAGAGGTCACTCCCGGTGAAGGGATCTCGGCTCTTTCCCCGTAGAATGAGGTGCAGGATATTCCAACTGAATACCACGATGCAAAGCAAAAATAATCGGCTATAGTGAAGTTAATGCCCTGACGCAAACTTCTGTCCAAGGGGTCACTCCCGGTGAAGGGATCTCGGCCCTTGCCTCGTCGACTGAGGAGCAGGATATTCCAGATGAATACCACGATGCAAAACAAAAGTGAACGTCCTTGCAATAACAGCTTTTTGAAAAGTGTTCCAACAATATCAGAATAGGTTTGTTTATCTTGCATTGATCCGAATCAACGCAGTCCCATCAATTGATCACACCACAAAGAACGAAAATATACTGACGTACGTATATGCCATCCGCATTTGCCACTGGGTCCCGTCATCACCCGTTAGGTTAGCTAACTAACGGCAGAGCGGGGACTGGACTAGCGCGGATGTAAAACATATACAACATCTACTAATATATATACCAATATATAGTATTTCGCTCAAGGCGTGAATAAAATGCAACATCACAGAAATGTACAGCATCACAGAACAATACAGATATCTGGAAACCCCGGGTTTCACAGAGCCGCTGCTGAAACCCGACGTTCCCCTGGTCGTGTGGATAGCCTGTGCAATGAAATCCTAGACCCCTACGGGCGCGGCAAGTCACCCGCCAAAACCTGAAGCGAGGCAGCCCCCTTCAGCACCGTGAATGGACCACCCAGCACTTCACGGAATCCGGTAACTTGGGCACCCCTCCTGGGTCAACCTGTACCCCCTACGAGTGCGGCGAATAGCCCGCCAATCCTGGACTGAAGCCCCTTCCGTCTCAATGCCCTGAGATGCGGGCCCGTTGCCCTCCAGAACCCGGCTATCCGTGCACCCCACCGCGGGGCAACCCTAGTACAGAAAGTAAAATATACATACACCGGGTACATCGACCGCAACCAGGTCGTGCCCCAAAAGAATAATACAAACAGGCAGTGACGGCAGTCCACATGTCGGACGCTCGCCCCGCAATATCAAATGTACATAATACAACATAGCTGTACTAGCATTGCATCCAGGCTATCCCCCACGACCGATCCGCAACATCACAGCATAAACATAGAACATCAACGTGAAAGTCACGTTCGCAAATCCGTCTAACCGGGCTATAGCAGTCAGACCGGATTTACCGATCGAGTGACATTCACGGTCGCAGATATAATGTAAATACTGTGAAATAATGTGTTTAAAATTTTCCGATCGACCAAAAATTAACAAGTGGGCCCCCAATCAAAACTGTAGCACTCACAGAAAACCTGGGCCCAAATTTAATATTCCAAAACCCCTAATTTTAGCCCATAAGCCCACTGAAAAAAAATTAATCACACGATCCCATACTCCTGCGGCGGAAGCGCGGCAATAATGGGGTGTTTGCCGCCCTTCCGCGGTCGTACGGAGGCGTCGTGTCACCAAAATTTTGCAGTGTTCTTAGCACTCCCTGCACATCATTCTGAGACCATCTGAAAAATTTTTAGACTCAAAAAAATTTCGACAGAAACTGATGTGTAGGAAAAAATACGGTTTTTGGAATTTCGGTCGATCGGATAAGCAAAACACATTAGAACAAGCTAGGTAAAGTTAATGGCGTGGCTCTGATACCATGTTGCGCCACGGCAGCGCCCCGGTCTCTTACTCGAGGCCAAAATGCGGAATCAAAAATTTTCCTTACTCGGAAACCGGCGCTACCGCGGACAAAGAAAACCCGGATCGTTAACCATTAACCTACGCTAGCTAACAAGAGATGGGAAAAGAAGTATACCACGAGATCCGAGTCCTCCGGTCTTCTCATCATCGCCCCGATCTCCCGCGGAAAGTGTAGTCTCCAAATCGTCGCCTCCTCACCGGAAAGGGCACCACATCGCCTTCGTCTTTTACGGGCTCCCGCCTCAATACCGAGGCAACTCGAGCATGAAGCCGGCAACTCGACATGCTCAAGATATGCTGTAGGAAGTGTAGTGTAGAATCATAGTCTCCTTTGGGGTTTGTTGTTGCCATGATGGAGGATTGGGGTTAGGAAAAATGGTGCTTGCATTTTTCCGAAACAAGAAGAAGAAGGAGATGAAGAATTCCTCCCATAACAAAGATGAACTCTCTCATTCTTTTTCTTTCTCTCTTTCTTTTTCTTCTAACCATGAAAGACTTATCATCTCAAAATGAGAATGGTGGAGGAGGAACTAATACAAGGGAGGTGATGGTAGGAGCAAAGAAAAGGTGACCACATCCAAGGACAACAAAACATCAACCATGCTTATATCAAATCCAAACCATACCCTTTCAATCACACTAAAAAGCAAGTCAATGGATGAAAGAAATAAAAGGTATCATAATCAAACATTATGCAAAGAAACCCCTCCACAAAGTGTTATTTGCAAAACTGCAAATAACCCCCTCCATCGGAAAAGTCCGGCCGGGAAAGAACAAAGGAAAACCGGCCGGAACGGAATGCAAACTGGCAACTCCAGAAAACTGGTCCCGTAATAAATTACAGGAAAACCCCGATACTGTGCATACACACCCGCATCTGTATTCCGACCGGATACAAATGCAATGAGACAAAATCTACACTGTACTAGACTAAGACCGGCTTAAGCCAAAGCCGGCTAGTAAAATCCGTTCGATCCTGATCCGTGCAATACCGCACGTATCAGATCAAACCCTGCCATATTACTATACGGCCACTAGTACAAAACTGTCCGATCCTGATCCGTGCAATACCGCACGTATCTGATCGGACCCTGCCATATCTCCATACGGCCTCTACAGCGTTTCGCCCGAAAGCTTGAGTAACTGTAAGTGTGGTGGACTCTAAAGACTCGTCAATACTATGGCTGTGGATTTAACCACTGGCACGTCAGAGGTATAAGCCAATACGTGACGGGCCACCAGCTATTGACCAAAAGGGACGTCGATGAGGAAGCTCACCCCGACACCCAACTGAGCCTGTCAGTGACAATATCCGTACAGTCCGGTACGTTCGTCTATGAGTATCGCATGGCGGGCCTAGGGGGTTGGTAAAAGTCAGACCCCCAAAGGCGGTACAAGTCGTGTCGGAGCGTAGCCCAGAACGCCCTGAGATACTACTGGAATACCTACCAGTAAATCTCCTGCCTCGGCCGAGGGCTTTGCGTAATGGCTCTCCTAGACACAGCGCGACCTCACCCCCAATACCGGGAGAGACGAACCCCTGCAGATCCGCTCACTGCCTCCATGTGGCTCGGGACTGTACCCAACTAAAACCTGTTTGCACGACTCCTTTGAGCCGTGGTAGGGTAGTAATCAAAGTACAGTGGGAACTCACACGAGACAAATGACGATCTCAGGTCGATGAACTAACCTGTACACATGTCACCTGGGAACTGCTATCTGACGTCTGGTATAATCCCAACTAGCAGGTTCCCGGCGAGTCCTGTCCGGTGTACTCATAACCCAATGAGCACCTGTATACATCTTAGGTGAACCAACTGACACCAGTGGCTTGTGAGACCGGCCACCGCCCCTCGTCGGGGTCTCGACTGTATACACTAGTCTACTAATGGAGTATCGATGCCCAGTCTCGAAACTCCCACGACTAGGGACCTTTTAAGGATGTGCTTATAGACCCCAGCTCCCACGTATATGATCGCCATCATACTGCTGGTCGTCAAGCAAGAATCCTAGGGGCTCTATCAACGTGTAATAGCGACGTGTCAGGTCACCTAAAGCAGTACACGATGATAAAGATAAACCAGATAGCATACTATCATCTCGAGTAAGACTGTCCCACCGGGATAGGTCCTCCCTCAATCATTGCAATCACGTGCCTATGATCCAATAATTGACTCTGAGGGCACTATCTCCAACACCTCCAAGTGCTTCGGGACTGCATCCAACCACTACTTGTTTGCATGAATCATTTGAGCCGTGGTAGGGTAGCAATCTAAGTACAGTGGGAACACACTCGAGACGAATAGTGATGTCAAGTCAACGGAATAACCTGTACTTATGTCATCGGGGAACTGCTAACTGACGATAGGCATAATACCAACCAGCAGTGCCCAGCGAGTCCGTCCAGTGTAACTCATAACCCAATAAGCACATGTATACTATCTTTAGACTGTATACTAATGGCTGCGGGATATGCCACCTCCCCTGACGGGGATAAGAAGCGTATACACTAGTCTACTCTGGAGTATCGATGCCCTGTCTCGATAATCCTATGACTAAGGATAAGCTTAAGGATGTGCTTATAGACCACCCAGCCCCCATTAGTGTGACTGCCATCACAACGCTGGTAGTCAAGCAAAGATCCTAAGGGCTCTATCAATATATATTAGCGATATGCTAAAAGAAACATATACACATATTAAGATAGAATCAAACCAGATAGCATACTATCTTATTGAGCAAGACTGTTATTATATCTGTGTATATCTCAAACTTCCAAAATGTAATATACAATCCAGTACTTATACAATAATGGCCTCTAGGGCATATATTACTAACATTAAGTACGTCCATATGGAAGCGGATGATCAATTTGAAACTTGGAGTAAAGATATGCTATGTGATAATTAAAAGATCCTGAAAGATGATCCAATTCCTCGGTAAGACGATCAAGTGGACCTGAAAGGCGATCCACAACCCGATTCTCAAAACCTTGAAAATCGAAGTCTTGAGAGGGTGGTACTTGAGTAGGAGGAGCGTCAATGGGAACTTGAGGAGTATGGGAGGAGCTTGGAGATTGTGAAGTCGAGGAATCCAACTTCATCAAGTTTACGTTTCTCGCTCCAAAATCTACTTAGGGCTTTACTTTGTCGTCTAGATCATATAAGACGACGTTACGATATTCCAAAAGCTTTGTTATAGCCCTTCTATAATATAGGTTCCTTAGACCACTCGACAAATCCTACATACTGTGAACGAGGAAAAGAGGAAGATTGACACGAATTCTCGAAAGAACACAATACATTATAAGTTTATGGCTTCCGTACAATGTTTCTCTAATTCCGGATTTGGAAAAAACAGTGTGTGGAAGAAGATTTGCAAGAACTCAAGCACGCTAGGTTAAGATTTTGGCTTGTTGGTTTGCGAAAAGGTGATGATTCTTAAGACCATGCTGAATTTTTGACGCCTTTTCCTTATCCATGGCATCGGAATACTCAAAATTGCTCAAATTTTTTTGGTGAATATCGACACCGTCATTAGGAATACCTAACGCCCTAGCAAGAGTTCCGGTGGTGAAATTGAAAGTGGAGTCAAAGACTGTAGTTTGAGGTTGGTTTGATCGTCACTGGTGTCGGTAAGATTTGTATAAAAGAATCGGACGACCTTGTCATAAACCGAACAATCTAAGGTTAGGAAAGGCATCCATCATTGAATTTCAAAAAGTTTTTGGTAACGAAATTCACTCGATTCTCTAAAAATGACCGTAGAAGCAGATTGAATCGGTTAGAAATAATAGATGAAAACCTCGATTTGCATTCTTCATCAAGAAATAGATTGGCTTCCGGAGATTCCTCAGTCGGGAGAGTCTTTCTTTTCTTGGAGGATGACGCAGGAGCCTTGTCTTTGCCTTTCTTTGGAACCATTATCAAATTAGTGAAGAAATTTGGGGAAATTTGAAGAATTTCAGAGGTTTTGGACTTGGAGAAGGAGGAGGAGATCGAACAATAGGGAACGGGAGAGGCGAGAGACGTCTAGGGTTAGGAAAAATTAGGGGGAAATTTTTAGTTATATAGGGTATTTGGACAGTGATGATTAAATGAGGGAAGATCGAACAGTCGATTTTAAACTGATCGTTTCAAATTTTGACCGTGGAGACGTCTGGAATTAGGACCAAACGTCTCTGAGATTAATTTTCATATTCAACTTTAATTGGATTATCATTTTTGTTATTATTATCTTTTTGTTGTTTATATTTTGAGTGAATCTTATCATAATTAGATTTTAAGTAAAAATATAAATTAACTAAGTTTTTTTTAGATAAACTTTCAATATTAAGGATATCATCACTAACTTCATCATCATTTATCGCCATGAAGCACATATTCACGATTTCTTTATTTTCCGACTCACTTGAGTCAGATTCATACTAAATGGCTTGAAAAATGCGTCTTTCCGAACCCTTTTTCATTTAAATTAATCATTATTTCCTTTTGGTTCAGACAATATGTTTTTACGTGACCTTCTTTATTACATTCAAAGTATCGCACGGTCTTATTTGAACTCAACCATTTCTTAAGAGAGTTGCCTCTATTCTTAAGAAACCTTTTAAAGTGCCTTGAGATATTAGTCATTTCTTCATCGTCGCTTGATGTATGAGATTCTTTGATCTTGTTAGTTGATGTTTTTAGAGCGATATTCTTACGTTGGTTGTATTCTTTAATCTTGATGTCTCCAAGTTAAACCTCATAAGTTTTTAATTTACCAATGAGAGTATCAACGCCCATAGTGCTCATGTTGTTTGCTTTTTCTATCATGGTAATCTAAGGATGACAAGATAGAGTTAGTGATCGCAGAATTTTATAATTCTTTTTTTCTCTACAAATTTCTTTCTTAAGTTAAATAATTAGGTTACTATGTTATTAAATTTAGAGTACATGGAATCGATAGTCTCGTTTTCTTTCATAGAAAACATTTCGTATTCATGCATTAAACAATTTATCTTACTTTCTTTTACTTGATTAGTCCCTTCATATGCAGTCTCAAGTGTATTCCAGATATCATGTACCGTTTGGCACATGGAAATTCTATTGAATTCTTATGAAACAAGTGAGAAACGAAGGGCGTTCATGGCTTTTACATTTAAAGTCATGGAACGTATATCAGTGTCGGAATAAAATTTTGTAGTAAGAATAACATAAGGAGTGTCTAAAATATCTAGTATTTCTAAGTCTATGTATTGTAAAAATATTCTCATTTTGGTTTTCCAAAATTGAAAGTTTGTGCCGTTAAAAAGTGGAGGTCATGTGGTGGATTGACCCTCTAATTGATTTGCCATTGTAAGATATAAAAATTCAAGATGTTAATCTTTATAATATGAGCAATCTGCTCTGATGCCAATTGAAAATACCTTAGAGGGAGGGTGAATAAGGTAACTACATGTTATATGGCAAATTAAAAAACTTAATTACTATATTGTGTATTGATTAATAAGTTTATGCGAAGTAATCTAAACAAGTTAAATAATGAAGGTTATTGCAATAATCAAAACAACACAGAAAATACAGTTGAGTTAAGAGCAATGTAAACACAGAAGAATAGTTGACTAGGGTCCACCACTCCCTGTGATTAGTCCTCGTCTGAGACACCTTCTCATGATTTTTCACTATATTCAAAAGTGTGAAGAACACAAATCCCTCTTCATAAGGATCACCCACCTGAACTTGTGATTACCTAGGAAAACTCTTTTTCCTCTCTAATCCGGATTCTCTAGGAAAACCCCATTTCCTCTCTAGTCCGCGATTCTCTAGGAAAAACTCTTTTTTCACTCCGAATCCACAATTCAAGTAATGAGAGACGCCTCTCATAGGGAAGAATATCGAACCTTCTTCAAGGATTTACAATCGTTTGCAAACGACCAAATACTCACTCGCAGTCCTATGATCTCAAAAGATTAATACCAGCATGGCACGAGAATTGTTTTAGGAGATTTTTTCAAGTTTTGGTTCTAGAGGATATGAAAAGATTAAGACAAGTTAAGGCACGAGAAGAACAAGAAGATTTTTTAAAAGAATATGCAATGAATGTATTTCCAAGTATTTGATCTCTAGGATATTTAAAGGAGTAGAAAGGGGTAGTTATTATAACTGCCAATAACTTCCAA
The DNA here is from genome assembly GCA_030015575.1 of Agapanthus africanus. Taxonomy (NCBI): domain Eukaryota; kingdom Viridiplantae; phylum Streptophyta; class Magnoliopsida; order Asparagales; family Amaryllidaceae; genus Agapanthus; species Agapanthus africanus. The sequence goes on from CM057337.1 coordinate 719,824,762, forward strand.
AAACAGTTAATGACCGTTGGAAACAGTTTGGAATTAAATTGGCGTAAATTTCTGTTCATTCGAAAATTCAAACAAAAAATAACTGCCAAAAACTGCCAAGGCAGACGTCTGGTGCCAGATATCTGCAATTCAAAAATAGAAACTTATATTTGAAAATTTTCTCAATCAGACGTTTGTATGAGACGTCTGGTGTTCAAAAATTTCTCAAAGAGACGTCTGGTGCCAGACATCTGCAGTTCAAAAATAGAAACTGATATTTGAAAATTTTCTCAATCAGACGTTTGTATAAGATGTCTAGTGTTCAAAAATTTCTCAAAGAGACGTCAAATGAGTCGTCTCTGAGAGATAAACAAAAAATGGAAATTTGAAATTTTCTTCTAGAGACGTCTGTACTAGACGTCTGGTGATTCAAAATTGCTTAAGTATACGTTTGGTACAGACGTATGCAGTCTGATATATTTGAATATCAGTTTTGAGAGTTTGAACAGTTTGAATTCCAATAGATATGTTAGACGTCTCTTGATGAGAGGGAGATGTCTAAAAAATAGAAATATGTTGGAAAGTGGTTTCTAACCTTATGAGATCAAGACTAGACTCTATTACAAAACTTATATCTCCTTTCTTCAACTTGTTTTTTCTTTGATCTTCATTTCCTTGAGTTGTTATTTTGAGGCATCTTTGTATCTTGATTAAGCTTGTATCATGTTCTTTGCTTGCGTCACTTCTTCATGTTATATCGACGTTTTGAGTGTGTATCATATTGTAGGCAATCTTTATTGATATTGAGATATTATGCTTGTTGTTCTTAAGAATAAAAACTTAGAAACATCATTAGTAATATATTGATTTGTAAATAAAGTTTTTTTTCTAAATAATCAAAACTGAAGATCGTATGACGCAAATGTCAACAACGCCTATTCTCGCGAATCTTCTACAAATGAAATTTGGGACTCGTTGGAGAAGCGGTACAAGGAAAAGGAGAAATTGTCGAAAACTCATTTGATCGACAAGTTTCTCGACCTCAAATTTGAAGATGACAAAGAAGTGCCCCCTCAAGTCAAAGAACTTGAAAATCTTGTAATGAAATTAAAAGATGAAAAAATTGCATTAGCCAATGCTTTTATTGCAGGTGATGTCATCAACAAACTTCCTCCTTCATGGATGTCATTTTCAACGGACATGCATAGAAGGAAAAGATAGGTTTTCTGAGAGGACCTTAAGCAGTATATGCGTATTGAGGATGAAGTTTGAACTCGTTCTAAAAACGAGTTGTTTATCAAGCAGCAGAAGGCATCCGCAAATCTGGTTTCTTCCAAACATGACTAAGTTAGGTTTAATACCAAACTGTGGGGGTGATAAACCAGGGAAATGTGAGATTTGTGTTCAAACCAAAATCACTCGAAAGACATTTGCCAGTGTCACCCGAAACACTGAGCTGTTGCACTTAGTACATTCCGACACCTGCGACTTTAAAAGCTTCGTGACTAGAAGAGGAATGAATACTTCATCACCTTCATCAACGATCACTCTTGCTTCTGCCGCATCTATCTACAGAAGTCCAAAGATGAAGCGTTCGGCAAATTCAAAGAGTTTCGAACTCGAGTAGAGAAGCAACTTGGCAGACCAGTGAAGAAACTCATGAGTGATCGAGGAGGCGAATATCGTTCCAGAGAAACAAAGCTTACTTTAAGAAGTATGGTATAATTGCTGAAACCACTGCACCTTATTCTCCGCGGTCGAATAAGATTGCGGAGAGGAAGAATCACACATTGACTGAGACGGTGAATTCGATGCTGATCACATCGGGACTTCTGAACTGCTACTGTGGAGAGGCTCTGCTAATGGCCAATTAGATATTGAACCAGGTTCCTTATGCAAAGACCAATTCCACTCCACATGAACAGTTCTTGGGTTATGTCGATTCCTTGAATACAGTCAAACTGTGGGGGTGTCTGGCATATGTCAAAGTGCCTGATATCAGAAGGCCAAAGTTGGGACCAAAGGCAAACATGTTATTTCTGAGACTTGTTGCAGACAGTGACAGGCAGATTCTTAGATCTAGGCACCAACTCAATCATCGAAGCACGCGATGCAAAATTCTTGGAGGATAAGTTCATAAAAGATAAGAACATATATCTCAAGAATTCTTACGAGAATACTCAAGTGGAAGAGCCGCCTCCTATGCAAGAAGAAGTTGTACCTAAGCCGCCTTCGATACAAGAAGAAGTCGTACATCCCGAGGTAGACGAAAACGAAGTTGATCCTGTAGTTGCATAACCACCTCCGCCTAAGCGTCTTAGAAAGGTTAAAACCTTTGTAGATGACTTCATCACCTTCAATGTTGAAGAAGATCCGCAATCTTTCGAAAAAGCAAAGAAATCTAGCGATACCATTCTTTGGAAGGAAGTTGTAGATAATAAGATGGACCCACTGATTCAAAACCACACTTGGAAACTGACGAATCTTCCTTAGGGAGCAAGACCGATTGGATGCAAGTGGATATTCAAGAGGAAGTTGCGGGCAGATGGTACTATAGAGAAGTACAAAGTAAGGCTAGTGGCTAAAGAATTCACTCAGAAAGAAGGAATCGATTTCTTTGACATCAATGCCCCAGTCTGCCGAATGACCACCATCCGTATTCTGATTGTTTGGGCAATGAGCCAGGTTCATATCATTCATCAGATAGATGTGAAAACCGTCTTTCTGAACGGTGATCTTACAAACAAGATCTATATGGGTCAACCGGAAGGATTTATTGTTGACTGTTTGAACAATAAAGCCTGCAAATTAATCAAGTCTCTCTATGGATTGAAACAATCTCCGAAGTTATGGCACGAGAAGTTCAGTAAAATCATTCTGAGCGATGGATTTAGGGTCAGCGAATCTGATAAGTGCTTGTATATGAAGATCGTCGAACATAAGATAGTTGTGATATGCCTGTATATTGATGACATGTTGATTGTTGGGACCGACCTGCAGATAGTCACTTCTACGTAAGAGTTTCTTTCGGCCCAATTCAACATGAAGGATCTTGGAGTTGCAGATATGATTCTGGGAATCAGAATTCTGAGGACTGGGCACAGCTTGTGCTTATCTCAGTCTCAATACATAAAGAGCATGCTTAAGAAGTATGATTACTTCGATCCGCCAAAGTTAGCTATTCCATATGACTACAATAAAAACCTTCAACCTAACACTGGAATACCAAAAAACAGTTGGAGTACACACGAGTTATCAGAAGTTTAATGTACGCTATGAGCCGCACAAAACCTGATATTGCTTTTGCCGTTGGAATGCTTAGTGGTTTTACAAGCAACCTAGGAAAAGCACACTAGGATGCGATCCAGAGGTTGATGAGGTACCTGAAGGGAACTTTGAAGCTGGGCTTGTTCTATTCTGGGTACCTGGTAACTCTTGAAGGCTTCTCTGATGCAAGTTGGTGCTCGGAACCACACGAGAGTAGATCAGCTGGAAGGTTTGTCTTCATAATGGGAGGAGCGGCTATCTCCTGGAAGTCGAAGAAACAAACTATGATCGCACAGTCATCAATGAAATCCGAATTCTACGCTTTGACTATTGCAGGAGATGAAGCTCAATAGCTCAGTTATCTTCTGAGGGACCTTCTATTGAAGGAACTGAAAGAAGCAGTGATCACTATCTTGTGTGACAACCAAGCAATGAGTGTTGTGGCAGTAAACCCGTTATTTAATGAAAAGAAGCGGACTATACATCTGAAGCATGGGTATCTAAATGAGTTGATAACCCGCAGAGCCATCTTAATGATTGACGTCCGATCTTCAGAGAATGTGGAAGATACCTTAACAAAGGGTTTGAAAAAGGATCTGATTAATAAGACTTCTGCTTGTATAAGTCTTAAGTCTATGTAAGTTTACTATATATTTATCATATAATCATATTATTAGTTTAAAACATCGCTACTATTAATGAGATTGCTGGTTAAAAAATTATGTAAACTAGACGGACTGATTTGGAGCCTTAATAAGTTCTATACATCTGGGATATTGGATGCTTGGTAACAAGCATGCATGAGGAACACATTAAAATAATGATGGCTTGGAGCTTTAATGAGTTCCGCGCATCCGGGATGCAGGGTGCTTGAAGGTGAGCATGTCTAAGGAACTCACCTATACTTAAGAAGGAGTTTTGGCCTATTCATATAGAATCTTGAGGCAGATTCTTAAAGCTCTAGCAGAAATTTGGATAAGGCACAAGGCCGTTAACGTGCTATGACTTAGCAAATAGGCAACAGTTTAAGGCTTAGTCCACTATTGCATAGTTTGGTTTAGTCATAGAGTGATCGTTGAGCTATTAGTGAAGTGCTGGTTCAAGACTTAGTTCACCATGCATCTAACTTTAGCTTAGTTGGTCTAAGTGGGATTCAAGTCCATGTGATATCTTTACTATGCGCTGTGACTAAGACCTGGATACTAGTTAGAAACTTATCGAGGATTGTTGGATCTTACGGCATTCAGTGAAGTTTCAAACTATATGATATATGTTGTTTATTTTGAATAATAACAAAAGACTCTAGTAGCCCAGTTAGTTTGCAAATATTTTGTTACACAAAAAGTCAACGGTTCAAATCTCGCCGTAGGCAAGATTAATTAATTAATTAACCATAAGTAATACTGGTGGCTCGAATCGGACCGGGCCGGGGGCCGTGGAACGGGTTTGGGCTTAGGGGCGCACAACACTTTACACAGTCTAGTTGGACGTCGCGTTGGCGCTCGCAGGCTGCTGGGCTACTCCGGGCAGTTCGGGCTGATTAAGTGGAGACTGTTACACAGAGTTGTAACTAATGAGGCCTTTGGAGTGGGTCTGAGATCTATATATAGAAAACTCATACCATAGATCAAAGGGGCAAGAAAAGTTGCAGAACAAAACTATCTTTATAGTTCTTGAAAGAGAAAGAATATAGAACTATTTTCATAATTCATCGAAGAAAACAGAAAACTATTTCCATAGTTCTTCAAGAGTCTGAAACAGAACTACTCTATAGTTAGAACTACTTGTAGTTCTATTCTAATCAGATCTGAATATGAATTCCATCCTAATCAGAAGAATTCAATTAAATTGAGAACAGACAAAATTGCGAATATTCTCACAGATCTCAATTCATAATTACATAAGAATATTACCAAATATTATTGTTTCGGAACTCCTGAAAGTATTGCAAAGTATTATCATTAATCAGCCCATAATGAGCTCTGCCCGTGCGCCATCAGATCATCTATCGCGGCCAGAATCGAATTGCTGGTCGGTGCACATCAGAATTCATAATTGCTGTTCCTGGGGTAGATCGGTTTTGGGATCCTTGCACAGGAGTAGGCCGAATCTGCTTTAAACTCCGCGTTACCGAACGCACAACAGCTCTCGGTTGATCTAGAAATAGATCTTTGCGGTTTACTTGCAGAATTTTTTTAAAATTCTAACGTTCATTTTCTCACCGGCTCCAACTAGATGAATTCACTGCTTGAATCGAGGATTATGATCCCGGGTTGAAAGCTAGGCCCCAAACCCCAAACTGCTTTCAATATATAATGCTATGAGGATAAATAACAGATTACATGTTTTCATTGTTAATAGACTTCTTCAGATTGAGAAAGCATCTCGTCTTCTTGCATATTGTCACAAGCTACATTATTGATATGGATTCAATCACCAAATAATGCTGCTAATATAGGGGGAAAAATGTTTGACGAATTAGAAATTGGAAAGCATGCTAACGTCATAATAAATAAAGAAAGGTTTAATGATAAAAAAGGGCTTCTCATCGATGTCTAAATTTAACATTTGTTTAAAAATTCAGATAACGGATAACGAGAGAGCGCACCAGGTAAGCGTCGTGCAATCTGGCACGGAATACGATACTCTCCCAACATTCGACTCAAGGAACTACTACACCCACGTCACTATGCTCGAGGCCGCAGCACACTATTCGCACCATCAGGACCATACGGCCCTCCATCTCGGGTACGAAACCAAAGCTGATCCCACAGAATGAAACTGAAATCTTACTTCTCCAAATGTGTTTCCTAGCAAAACTGTTGTATTGGTACTCGCCGAGTTCTGAGTCGACACATGCTCATGAACTTAATTACCCCTCTAGCTATTATCTTGCTGTTGTACCTTTGATATATGACTTTGATGTTAACCGATCTTTTGGGTTGAGGATTGGAAGAAGTTGTGCACTCCTATGAGAAATATTTGTTAGGCAAAACTTCCCTTTATCTTTCACAATTGCATGCATGCCAAGCTACAATGATCGTAAATTGGATAACCTCTGTTGTTGTTGCTGCTTTGGGCATTTCAACAAACACGTTATCTGCAAAAATCAAACAACCCATTATTTTCTTATTTCATCATCAGAAATTTATTGATTGAAAAGTTTTAAATTTGGCAATAGATGGAGGGGTTGGATCTTCTTAAGATATGCTGCTGATTTTTCAATGAATTTTGTATTTTGGTTTTGGATACTTCTTCATAAATTAAAAAAAAAAAACTAGAAATACATTTCAAAAACTTCCTATACTTAATTTTTGCTAACGTTGTAAAAATATTTCAAAAAATTTACCTGGATAAATCAGCTTCCCTGACTTCTTCTTTTTTCCTTCAGTATGTAAAAAATTTCATTTTGGGCAAAAATATATAAAATTGTATTTTATATATTTTTGTATATATGCACCCTTTCATTCTTTGTATTTGAGTAGATACCCCTTGAAATCCTTAAAATTGTAACAAGAAGCACCTGTTGGTTTATATTATTCAAAACATGGCCTTTTCCAGGTCCAATATTAATTAACTTATTCGTTGTTTATTCGGTACAATTAAAAGGAAAAGTGAGTGTTGTAGTTAATTTGTTATAGTTTTTCTTATTGCTTTTGTTAGTTATCCATGAGAATTGTATTTATTCAAACTTTCAACAAATTATCTTCAATATTAATTCATCATTTTTACACTAAGTCTTTCCCCGTTTTGCTTAAATGTGGCCCTGATCATATATGATGGTATATATTGTGCAAATATGCAAAGTGAGGAAGTTAATCATGTTTTGGGAAAATTATTTCTAGGTCCCTAGGACCAAATAAGTCCCTGACTTCAAAAGGTCGAGGAAAAACCCCTACATCAAAAAAGCAACATTTTCATGTTCTTGGTGTACATCAACAACATTATAATCTAATTTTACCCCCAACAAAACCAAGGTACTGCATATATTTGATAAGTATTACACATACTAAGAAAACTACCACGCTTTACCAGTTAATTACTACAATTACATTTACCTGTAATTACTATATTACCAATTAACTTCTACATATAACATTTATCTACTAAGTACCGTTTTTGGAATATTGGGGTGGGTACAGTTCTCCATATATTTAAAAGTACCATTTCATAGATGCTAACCTTTTCGAGGCTAGGGACCTAAATGTGCCGCTTTTTTGTTCCAGGGACCGAGAAATAATTTTTCCTTATATTTTTCTTACTTCTTTCAGTCCACTTAAATATGGGCTAAAAGCACTGTTTTCATGATAGAAAAGATGGTATCCCACCAAGCTCCATGAAAATTATGAAACTAGTTAAACCGACCTGGGTCCTGGGTGCAACTTCAATGTCATTTGTTTTCCCCCGAAAAGAAAGTTTAGATGACATGAGAGATAGGGATCGTTTTATCCAAGTTATATCTGCTCTTAATTTGATGAATATCCCGGTTACAAATAGAAAGTACACTTGGTCTGGTCATACCTTCAAGGCAAGGTTGGCAAAGCTCAATAGGCTCCTGACCCCGGTTTGGGAGAGCATATGCCTCTTTGCACACGCACGCAACGAACGGAAGCGGACGTCGGATCATATCTCGATCCTGTTGTCTGACGGGATGGTAATGGTACCTAGAAATCCACGGAAATTTAGTTTTGAAAAATCTTGGTTGACTAATAAGGAAGCAGGATTCATTATTGCAGAGAATTGGAAGTGGCCAATCTACAAAAAGGACACGGTGAGTAATCTGATGGCAAAAGTTGCAAGATTGAGGAAAGTGCTAAAAAGGCGGAGCAAAAGGACGGCAGAACTGTGAAGAGCGAGGAAAAGAGAATTGGTCAAATATATACGGTAACTACGTGTTATATTGTGTATTGATTAAGGTAACTACGTGTTATATGCAATTGAAAATATCTTAGGGGGAGGGTGAACAAGGTAACTACGTGTTATATGGCAAATTAAAAAACTTAATTACTATATTGTGTATTGATTAATATGTTTCTGCGAAGTAATCTAAACAAGTTAAATAATAAAGGTTATTGCAATAATCAAAACAACACAGAAAATAAAGTCGAGTCAAGAGCATTGTAAACACTGAAGAGTTGTTGACTAGGGTTCACCACTCCCTGTGACTAGCCCTCGTCTGAGACACCTTCTCATGATTTTTCACTATATTCAAAAGTGTGAAGAACACAAATCTCTCTTCATAAGGATCACCCACTTAAACTTGTGATTACCTAGGAAAATCCCTTTTTTCTCTCTAGTCCGCGATTCTCTAGGAAAAACTCTTTTTTCTCTCCGAATCCACAATTCAAGCAATGAGAGACGCCTCTCATATGGAAGAATATCGGACCTTCTTCAAGAATTTACAATCGTTTACAAACAACCAAATACTCACTCGCAATCCTATGATCTCAAAAGATTAATACCAACATGGCACAAGAATTGTTTTGAAAGATTATTTCAAGTTTTGGTTCTAGAGGATATGAAAAGATTAAGACAAGTTAAGGCGCGAGAAGAACAAGAAGATTTTTTAAAAGAATATGCAATGAATGTATGTCCAAGTATTTGATCTCTAGGATATTTATAGGAGTAGAAAGGGGTGGTTATTATAACCGCCAATAACTTCCAAAAACAGTTAATGACCGTTGGAAACAGTTTGGAATTAAATTGGCGTAAATTTATGTTCATTTGAAAATTCAAACAGAAAATGACTGCCAAAAACTGCCAAGGCAGACGTCTGGTGCCAGACATCTGCAGTTCAAAAATAGAAACTGATATTTGAAAATTTTCTCGATCAGACGTCTGTATGAGACATCTGGTGTTCAAAAATTTCTCAAAGAGACGTCTGATGAGTCATCTCTGAGAGATAAACAAAAAATGGAAATTTGAAATTTTCTTCTAAAGATGTCTGTACTAGACGTCAGGTGATTCAAAATTGCTTAAGTATACATCTGGTACAGACATCTGCAGTCTGATATATTTGAATATCAGTTTTGAAAGTTTGAACAGTTTGAATTCCAATAGATATGTTAGACGTCTCTTGATGAGAGGGAGATGTCTAAAAAATAGAAATATGTTGGAAAGTGGTTTCTAACCTTATAAGATCAAGACTAGACTCTATTACAAAACTTATATCTCCTTTCTTCAACTTGGTTTTTCTTTGATCTTCATTTTCTTGAGTTGTTATTTTGAGACATCTTTGTATCTTGATTAAGCTAGTATCATGTTCTTTGCTTGCGTCACTTCTTCATGTCGTATCGATGTTTTGAGTGTGTATCATATTGTAGGCAATCTTGCTTGATATTGAGATATTATGCTTGTTGTTCTTAAGAATAAAAACTTAGAAATATCGTTAGTAATATATGAATTTTTAAATAAAGTTTTGTTCTAAATAATCAAAACTGAAGATCGTATGACGGAAGTATCAACAACGCCTATTCTCGCGAGTCTTCTACAAATGAAATTTGGGATTCGTTGGAGAAGCGGTAAAAGGACAAGGAGAAATTGTCGAAAACTCATTTGATCGACAAGTTTCTCGACCTCAAATTTGAAGATGACAAAGAAGTGCCCCCTCAAGTCAAAAAACTTGAAAAACTTGTAATGAAATTAAAAGATGAAAAAAATTGTATTAGCCAATACTTTTATTGTAGGTGATGTCATCAACAAACTTCCTCCTTCATGGATGTCATTTTCAACGGACATGCATAGAAGGAAAAGATTGGTTTCCTTAGAGGACCTTAAGCGGTATATCCGCATTGAAGATGAAGTTCGAACTCGTTCTAAAAACGAGTTGTTTACCAAGCAGCAGAAGACATCCGCAAATCTGGTTTCTTCCAAACATGACTAAGTTAGGTTTAATACCAAACTGTGGGGGTGATAAACCAGGGAAATGTAAGATTTGTGTTCAAACCAAAATCACTCGAAAGACATTCGCCGGTGTCACCCGAAGCACTGAGCTGTTGCACTTAGTACATTCCGACACTTGCAACTTCAAAAGCTTCGTGACTAGAAGAGGGATGAAATACTTCATCACCTTCATCAACGATCACTCTCGCTTCTACCACATCTATCTACTGAAGTCCAAAGATGAAGCGTTCAGCAAATTCAAAGAGTTTCAAACTCGAGTAGAGAAGCAACTTGGCAGACCAGTGAAGAAACTCAGGAGTGATCGAGGAGGCGAATATCGTTTTAGAGAAAGGAGGCTTACTTTAAGAAGTATGGTATAATTGCTGAAACCACTGCACCTTATTCTCCGTGGTCGAATGAGATTGCAGAGAGGAAGAATCGCACATTGACTGAGATGGTGAATTCGATGCTGATCACGATCTCACCGGTCCAATTTGGGTGTGTTGGGTCTGAATTCTTGCCACGTGTCATGTTCAGTGTATACAACATTTTGCATATGTTTGTTTTTATTGTGACTTTTCATTTTACGTGTTGTGCACGTGCAAACCTTTGGGCCACGTGTCATGTTCAGTGTATACAACATTTTGCATATATTTGTTTTTGTTGTGACTTTTCATTTTACGTGTTGTGCACGTGCAAATCTTTGGGCTTCTAAAAGATTAAAAGAAAAATTAGTTAAAAAGATAATGTGGCCGGGGGGGTTCGATCACAGGGGCTACGTCACAGCAGTGCAAGGCTTTACCAATGTGCTACAAGTGTTTTCTTGCTGTTCAAAAGCAAATCAAATACTTATAGGGTACACAGGATTACAAATACTCCATTTGTATATTAACTTTTAAACAATTTTATGTACATTGAAATTGGAGTTGTTACATTCTATCCTCCTTACAAAAATTTCGTCCTCGAAATTTATAGAAGGAAAGTGTAACAGATTCAAAACAATTTGATGATCGTGATTGTGAAAGAAATACTGTTATTGCATGAAAAGTAACAAGATGATATAAGGGTTTGAAAAGATTGAAAGGAATTACCAGTGTTACCTTAGTCTACAGTCTCGGTTTCTACGGCTGCTAAAGTGAAAACCTGACGCTGAGACACATTCCTCTTAGCTGGAGACACATTCCTCTGTCCTTGGAGCATGTTCCTCTGCCCTCGAGATATGTTCCTCAGTGCTTGATGGAATTGGCGATTAGGCTGTGCAGGAGGTGGAGCTGGGAGTGCAAGATGAGATGCAGGAGTCTGGATAGCTGGCTGCTGCGAATAAGTGTTGTGAGCTGAAACTGGGTTGCGTCTATAAGGACATGTTCCAATTCCATGATTGGATGCGTCATAAACTAAGCACATGCCTTTTGCACGCTTACAGTTCTTCCACAAGTTTCCATCCCTTTTGCAATAAAAGCAAATTCTGGACTTGGCCGGTTACTGTTTTCTTCCGGTCTCCCGGGTTCAACAGTTGGCCTTGAAGAGGCCCCTCCTGCCATCTGAGTGGCGGGACGCTTCACTCCGGCAGATTGAGATCTGCCCTTCATCTTCACTACTATCTTGTATCTTCGGGCAGCCTTCAAAACTAGGTCGTGGGTTGGGAAATCCCCTGTACCTAAAACAGCTTGGATCTCTGAATCTAACCCTTGCTAAAATCGTCTGGACCTGATCTCAGCAGTCGTTATCAAGTATGCCGCGAATTTGTTATGATCTTGTGTTAGCTGTGTAGTATGTGATATTAGAAATCGAATATTGAGACATGTCTTACATACTGAGTATGGTAAACTCAGCATCATATTCATCCACGGACTTGGTTCACATCAAACCCTGTTGTAGGTGGATGAACTGCTGCTCCATGTCAAATCGGGCAGTCTCTGGAAAGTATTTTGCGTCGAACATATCACGAAAACTCCTCCATTCGATAGGTTGGTCAAGACGGCTTTCTTCCGCCTTCCACCAAACTCGGGCATTGTTTGCAGCTTCGCAACTCGAACCCAAGCGATCTTTGGCACTTGTGCCGCTGCCAGATCATTTTCAATACTTTGAGCCCACTCCTCAGCTTCTAGAGGGCTATCTTTTTCTGAGAATTGCTTGGGGTGCAAAACCCGGAATTGCTTTACCCCCGGGGCTTTCGCTTCTGGACAGTTCATCAAAATAGCAGTCTGCTGTTGCTGTCTCTCCAAGAGCTGCGGATTGCCTCAAGCAGTACCGTCTGCTCATTGATTGGAGCAGCGACGGTAGGTGTAAGCGGTAGAGGTGGTGGAGTGTTGTTGAAGTTGGTGCTAGTGTTGTTTAGAGAATCCATAACCTTGAAAGAAAAATTTGGGTTAGGACAGATTCAAAATATATGAAATTAGAAGATTCAAGGAATATATAAAGAATGTTTTTAGTTGCTGGTTCTTGTGTAATATTTTTTAGAAATTCATGCAGAATTAACCCGCATGTCCATGCAGAACTGACCTGCATGGGCCACCAACAAAACATGTCACGTCCCGCTTCCTGGTGTACGGGGAAGGGACACGGTGAGACCCGCTGCGTATTTACTCAGAAGTAAACACGCTAAGCGTATCTAAGCAATATAAAGTAAATGTACACAAGAAAAATGATAATAGATGTAATTGAACATCAACTTTTATTTATTAAATATTCTTTTACAGGTACAACTGGAAAAGTAAATAGAGGAATAGAAAGCAATACCTAAACAATGGTATAACTGAAATGGAAAGAATATACAAGTGAATTCAATGCTCATGATTTTCTGTGAACTGCTCAGGGGTCTGCTCTAAGTGCTCATGGCCGTTCTCGAACTCTAGTGCGTTCGATCCACCTGACAACATTCCAAAGAAGAAGAGAAATAGGAATGTCGTCAGCGAACAATCGCTCGGTAAGTCCCAAAAATAGGTAGAGATAGAATAGACAGAAAGAGAGTAATGTTTGATTATAATATTAACGCGGTTGTTTGTAGCTTGGTACAGAATATGTCAGTGTATACGAGAGCAGTCCAACTTACACCGTGGACTTTGGTAACCCGTAGTACAAGGCCCCGTCGAAAAATACCACGGAACAATGGCATGGATGTAATTACGTCTTAAGTGACCACCTCGTGCCACTTTTAACATGTTCCGTACCAGTCTACCCCTTTATAAACCCCGTGATATCTTTTGTATTGATTGTGTTGTTTTGTTATATATATGGATGACTTGCCGAAATTATGATATCAGTAAATGGAATGGATATAAAACGATAGTCATGTAAACGAAGTATATCTATGGTTCGGTTTAGTCAATATAGATTGAATAGACGGATTCATGGATTCATATTCTATTGTAATTTATACTTGAATCATATTCAAGTCAGATTGATTAGATTGAAATTCAGTCTGAGTCAGACACTTTGAAAAGAAATTAAAATCCTGAATTAGTTTTGATGTTATCTGTAACTGCTGCACATGGACGGCAGGATTTGTGTCTTTTTCCAAGACAATTACCATGTTGATAACACCGTTTGTTAGATTGTCTATCTTAAATAGGCAAGAACCCATATTCTTCGGCTCCCTGAGGCTCATGAGAGTTGGTCCTGCTTAAACCTATATTTACTAGGGTCCTTATTGTAATTTAGTATAATTTGAGGGGGTTTTATGTAAAAATAGTTTTGATACATATTCAAAATATACCTCAAATATTTAATTATCGTCTTTAAGGTTTTCATAGATGTATATTTTATAAAAGTGAAATTTCTAGTGAGTAGAACCTAGTTTTCATTGTATATGGTATTTTATTGAAATACTGGAATTGTTTTGTATTAAATTGAAATGGTATTTTCCTGTAATGGTGATTCCTTTGATTTAGAAAATTTGGAATATTTGTATAATATATTTAAAATAGAACTTTTGATAATATTCATATATATATTTAATAAAATAAATCTTATTTATATTCTAGAAATCTCATTTTCTTAAAAATAGCATTAAAAATTCCATCGAGATCGAATAATCCTTGCGGAGGTCTGCATCTCGCTCTACTAGACCCGAGAACGTGCGATAACCCGCATCATCCCGATTGGGGTTCCCCAAAATGGGTAGTAGAGGCGTAATTGAAAGGAATTAATGAATACTCTTTTTAAAGTAAACGGTTTTGTAATAGTTTAGGATCTTTTATTGTAACTCGTAATATTTCCACAAATATTGTCCAAAAGTAAATCGTGCTATGTCTAATATGAGTGTTGTGATGAGATAGGTCCTTCCCTCGTGAGTTTTCTAAAGGTAATACAAGTATTATATTGATTTGTGTTGAAAGTAAAGTATATGGTATTTTACTGTAAAAAATACGATAAAAGTTGCATAAAAGATTCTTTTGAGATGAAACTTATTTTAATGCGTTTGTTAATATTTGTTAGACATTATATGAGAGTATGGTATTTTATTGTTTAAGAAAAATAGAATTTTTAAAGAAAAACCGAATCGGAAGTCGGATTAACTCCGCTTTCGTCGGGTTTTAAAAATGAAAGTTTTTAGAATAGAAAATAAGAGGGGGAGAGGGGACTTACTAGCTATAGAACAAGAGAAGAGAGAGAGGAAGCTATTGGAACCGCCGGGGCGTCGTTTCGTCGCCGGAATCTTCTCGAAACTTCGTCAGAACTTCGCCCTTTGCTAACTCCTCTTGCACAATTTAGGACTTAAAATTTTTTGAGAGTTTTTGTGAGGAAATTCTGAATGAGGAGAGGTGAAATGTGGTGTGATATTTATAGGGAAAATTAGGGTTTAGGGTAATGAAGAATAGAATTAAAATGTGCATTAAAAATGGATTAAAGAGGGGATTTATCATTCTATGGATAAATGCAGAGAAATCAAACAACATGGGGGTAATGGGATAGGCCAAGGGGTGCTAGGGTTAAATTTTTGGAGCATTTGGTATGGTTTGAACCGATGGTGCCGGCCCAAATCACGATCTCACTGGTCCAATTTGGGTGGGTTAGGTCTGGATTCTTGCCACGTGTCATGTTCAGTGTATACAATATTTTGCACATGTTTATTTTTGTTGTGACTTTTCATTTTACGTGCTGTACACGTGCAAACCTTTGGGCTTCTAAAAGATTAAAAGAAAAATTAATTAAAAAAATAATGTGGCTGGGGGATTCGATCACAAGGGTTACGTCACAGCAGTGCAAGGTTTTACCAATGTGCTACAAGTGTTTTCTTGCTGTTCAAAAGCAAATCAGATACTCCATTTGTACATTAAATTTTAAACAATTTTCTATATATTGAAATTGGAGTTGTTACAACTTAATAAGCTTTCTGCAAGAATGGAAGCCTGCAGGTGAAGAGGTAGAGGATCGGATGAGGTGGAGGTGGGGTCTAAACAAAGTTTTCTCTGTCAAGTCCTTTTACTTAGTTACGGTGGATTAATTGGACAACAACTTCGCATCTGTTCTTTGGAAGATCAAGACTCCATTAAAAGTCAGGGTTTTTTTATGGTTGGCGGACAAAAATATGATTTTAACAAGGGACAATCTCTTAAAGAAACAGTGGATAGGACCGTTGGACTGCCCGCTATGCAGGAATGAAAACGAATCAGTAGATCATCTTTTTGTGACATGTCCGGTGTCTCTCTTAGTCTAGGACAGGGCTCGTAGAGCTTTGGGCTGGCAAACGCCGTCAGGCTCCTTCCTTGATCTTTGAGGGGTATGGAGGACCCACTCCATCAGTTGTATAGATCGATCTTTTTGGGATATTCAATTGGGCTTCTACTATATGTTGGCCTATTTGGAAAAAAACGAAATAATAGAGTTTTTAATAACAAGTTCAAATCGGTAAATGGGATAACCAACTGAATTGACACGGTAATTATATTCTGGTCAGGGTAGCATTAGAGGGCGCTAGGAAGAGGGCGAGAGTGCACATCCAGAAGGATGTGGACGATGGTGGCCCAAGTCAGGTGGAGGACGACAGAAGCATGGAGACGTGGAGACGTAGACGAGCACCTCGCATTGGGGCATGATTTTGTTTTGCTCAACCCTCACAGGCTTACATGTCCTAGGGTTGGTGGGCCTTGACTGTTGTTTGTACTCGGGGTTTTCTACTCGGTTTTAGCTTTGGACTGTAGGGGTATGTTCCCCATTATTGTACCCTTGTGTACTTTTTTTTCCGTTCCTTAGTTTTCTTGTTTCGTTAAAATCTAGTGCGGATGCTTTTTATGCTTTCCTTTTACTCAGAAAAAAAAATGACTCAACCTGTATGCATATATCTTACTGGTAAAACTTAAGAGGCCCAAAATGATTTGAGTCCACTCTTGTATATGGGCGTGGACGGAATACCAACACCTTTGATCTCAATACGAAGAATCAGAAAACAGCAGCAACCCTCACATTAACTCATGATCACAAGCTAGCAATTTTGGTCCTTATTACAACACTTGTATACACAGTTACATAAATTTAACTAGCCTCATCATGGATGCATCACAATCTGCTGTCACCATCAATCAATGTATATATTTTTGTATGTAAAAATTACACAATAAACAACCCCAAAAAAAAAAGGAAAAAAAAGACACAACCTTAGTCCTTTCCATACCCCCACAAATCCATCTCTCCCCCTCTTTGCTGCTGCTGCACCGCCGCGGCCTGCGACATCTGATTGTCATCCATCATCGCCCACTCGTTTGTATTCATATTCATGTCCCTTCCATCAACCATGCCTGCGGAACCACCGTCCCCTCCCGGCAGCACCGAGAAGTCGTACCCGGCAGACGGCGGCCGGTGGTTAGGAAGCAAATCCTGAACCTGGATTTGTTGAGAGTGATAAGGATTTATATTTGATGGAATTAAGTGGTCGTTGTGGGAGTAGTGTAAGGCTAGTTCAGGCCTGTACAGGTTTTGTGCAGGTTGTGCATGAATAGGGTTGTTGTATTGTTGCTGCTGATTGTGATGATGGTGGAGGTATAGGGATCGAGATTGGTCGAACCCACTCGTTGCGGTGGCGTTCATGTGGGTTATTGTGTCGGCGGCCGCGCCGTGGCTTGAGCTTCCTTCGTTGGATCCGGTTTTAAAGAAGCACTTCTTCTTGAAGACTCGGCATATTACCCATCCGTCTTCCTGCAATCACATATAAATTGGTACCTATTAGTTTCCGAAATTAAGGCCAGGGTTTGTATACAAGTGAAAAGCTTACACTGCCGCCGCCCTGATCATCATCGGTCTCTTTGAGACGATACTCGTGCATGATCCAGTCGGTCTTTTGGCCATGGGGGGCTCGGCCGCGGTAGAAGACAAGCGTCTTTCGCATGCCAATCTTCTTGTAGCTTGTTCGGATGCACTTATCACGTCCGGTGGCCTTCCAGAAGCCAGCGCTGGTGGCGCGGTTGGTTCGGGATCCCGTCGGGTACTTACGGTCCTTGTGGCTGAAGAAGTACCATTCATTCTGAGGGGTGGCTCCTATCCTGCATCTCTCTGCTCATGGATAGATAGATTAAGATACTAAATGTTAGAGCTAGACTAAGTTAGAATTAAACTAAGATATATACATTTAGGAATGAAAATAATATGTAAGTTATCTACTTGCATGCATGCTTACTTAAGTGGTTTTTAATTTGTTTGAAACTTAACTTGCGTCGAAACTAGCTTTATACATACTTTACGTACCAACCTGGTTTATCCTACTGCTAACAGATTGGTGATTGAGCAGAACGGGGTGGTAGGGACACTATCGGTATATTTTACAAATAAAAGTATATATAAGAAATCAGCTGGTTCAAAGTTTTTTAATGACCGACTCGAAATTCGAGATTGTTCTACGATTTAAAAGGGAGCTAGCTAAGCTCAGTAATTTATATATGAGGAAAATGGAAGAGCCTGAAGGTTTGCTCAGTATACAAGAGCTTCATTAAATTAACTAGCTATATATATGGAATTAAACTCGAGATATATCATGCCGATAGTAAGCAAAAACTTTCTACGTTTAGCTTGTTTAACCACTTCGCGCGTCTGTATGGATGCATGTATCTATTCAAAGGTTGACGCCATGTTAATTCCAGCAAATTCTACAGCGCAAATAAATAAATAAATAAGAACTATTTTTATTTGAAGAAACCCAATGCTTGCATGTGCTATTAATTTACTAATGGTGTAGACATGGTTACAGGAGTTTGTCCTTGTGTTTTTAAATTGCTAGACAATTGCGTGGTAGAGAGAGAGAGAGAGAGAGAGAGTTTTGTTGTAATTCTAAATCCTTAATTACATGGATCACTTAATTATTAATTAAGGTTATAATAACCAAAAAATTTACGACTTGCAATAAATTGTGTCTTCATAATATAAACAAAGAAGGGCTTCTTTCTTTCTTTCTTTACTAAGAAGGCCCTGTATGCTTCGCTAATTATTAAAAAATCTCATACTTTGTATTTACTTAAAAGATCCACCTACTTTTAAATTGCACTTAAAAACCCATCTAACAGGCCGAAAAGAAAGTCTTTTTGGTATCTTTTATTACTCCATTAGAGAGCCAACAGTGAGTATCGGGGTAGAGTAGTTTTAAAGCCTCTGATCCTTTTTCTTCTTTCAAAATTCCTAAATTTTTTTTGTAAATTGGCTTTAGGGTTAGATTTTCAATCAAAGAGCTCTCAAATTGATGAAGGAAACATGCTTATCTTCCTCAAGGTCCTCCAACAACGAGCTTGTCGAGTGTCGTTGTCTCTTTAATTGCAAGTTTCAAGTTAGTGGGTAATCTCATTCGAAATGAAAGCGATTCTTTAGTTGTTTTGAATTCCAGACTTCAAATAAGCAAGGATGTAGTTCTTTTTGTGGGAGAAAAACCTGCTTAAATACCTAGAAGGTAAGAGAGCAACTTAAACTCCAACTCCTAAACCCGATGTTAACTTTAAATGGAAAACTAGCAAGGATTTTTTTTAATGCAATTTAAATGTATACGAGGCCTTTTAAGTAATTACGAAGATTTTTTTAAGTAATTAAGGAAGTATGATAGCGGTTTTTAGTTAAAAGCCCAACAAAGAAATGCATGGAGATCAACATCTTATAAATATATTTTATATAAGGGGTATATATTAAGCTTTGTTGGAGAGATAAATAAGCATTTTAATTGGTGATTTACACTTGAAATCATGCACTTTTTGGGATCCACAACCTAAGATACATGTGTCTTCTCTATGTGTGTGCACTATCCTCATCTAGCTACTTGGTTCTTATTTTGCAGTGAAATGAAACAATTTCTTATGAACGATCTAACAATGTTTAATGATAATAGAAAAGTTAAAATGAAAAGTGGAATTTTCTAAAAATGGACGTGCTCTTAAATATTTATGATCATAAAGATTTGTGATAAAGGATAAAAAATTCTTTAGCATTTTTCGGATTATTGTTATTGATTGGAGCTCAAGCATAAAAAAAACAAGGACATTTCTCTCTCCCTGTCTCAAATTACTTATCCTTCCGGCCAATTTATTGCACATATTAATTTAGAAAAGTTATTGTAATTTCGCTTTAACAAATAATTAATGATAGAAATATAAAATTATATGCTACCCTCATATACTGGAGTTTGAAATGGACAAATAGTTTCTCGTTTCAAAAACTAATTAAACTTTTATGCATCGAATTAGTAGTTAACTATTCACTAATTAATATATTTGGATGAGAAGTAACAAAATAATACCTTGCAGTTCCCATGGCTCAACCTTATTCAAGTCAACCTCCCTAATCACATCAAGATCAAACTTCTCCAAAGACACCTTCTTCTTCAAATAGTACAGCAGCAGCTCTTCGTCGGTCGGATGGAACCGGAACCCTGGAGGAACACCGCCCGTGCTTATCGAAGAAGATGAAGATGCCATATCGATCGAAACTTGCTAGCTAATTAATCTCCTTGAAATATTAATGAATTTTTCCTTCTACGTGATATTGCGGTGCACTTGTATTTATATGTGTTCGGGAGTGTGAAAAAGTGGACACCGGCAACGACGCCGATGCATGGGGTTGGATAAAGCTGGGATACGTAGGTAGTAAGCCAAATGCATGAGACTAGTAGAACTTTGGGGGTTTAATTTAATGGTTTTTGGTTAGTTTAAGTGATAAACGATCCCGAGGAATTAAAGATGATTATAATTATGGGATAATTTGATTGTTCCCAAAGCAATGGGATCAGTTAAAGGGAGCTGTGATTTCACTTGGGAAGTTGGCGCCAGAACGTTGAAGTTTTATTAGATTAATAAGGTGAAGTTTTTTCTTTCATTGACTTGGGATTTGAGGGCACTCCGTCGTGTTGTGAAGGATTTCTTGTATATCAGGACTGCGCTCAAATCCAGAGAAGGGTCAATGAGCTTTAAACGTCTGGTAATAAAATCCAGATTTTCTAGAAGAGACGCGGACGTCTGATGCAATGAGCTCAGACGTCTGCCATCGCTATGGCCAGACGTGCTGTGGAGACACGGACATCTACCATCGCTATGGCCAGACGCACTATGGAGGCACAGGCGTTTGAATACATAATTTCAGACGTCTGGCAAAGCTCTGCTTCTTAAGCAGAGCATGTTAGTTATATGTATGCCCTAGAGGCCATTACTGTACATACGATATATATCGTAGTGGATGCTTGGACATATATAGAGAGGACTTTCTTGCTCGACATGATAGTATGCTATCTGATTGCTCTTTATCTTAACATGTACTCTGATTGTCTCTATGTTACATGTTGATAAAGCCCTTAGGATATGTACTCGACTACTGGGACTATGATGAGATCATACTAGTGGGGCCACGGTAGTCGACGAGTACATCCTATAACTGTTCCTAGTCGAGAGTGTATCGAGACAGGTCATCGATACACCAGAGTAGACTAGCGTATACGCATCTTGACCAATATGATGGGCGATGGATGATCCCATATCCATCGGTGTTTGACATCAAGGATGGTATACGGGTGCTCAGTAGAGACTGAGTACACTGGACGGACTCGCCGAGAACTCCCAGATGGTATTATATCTGACGTCAGATGGCAGTTCTCTGGTGACACTGGTACATGTTAGTCTGTAGACCCGAAATCGTCATAGAGTCTTGTGTGATTCCCACTGTGCTTTGATTTCCATCATACCACGTCCAAGAGGGCATGCAAAAAGGTGGCTTTTGGGTACAGCCCCGAATCACATGGAGGCAATGAGCGATAGGAGGGGATTCGTCTCTCCCGGTATAGGGAGTTGATGTTGTGCTGTGTTCGATTGGCTATAACTAGAAATCCCTGGCCAGGGTTTCTGAGATTTACTGGTAAGTGTTATCAGTAGTTTCTCGAACTGTTATAGACCTCATATCGACATGCTTATCAAGCTACTGGGGTCTGACGTTTACCACCCCTAAGCGAGATATGCGACATATCAGACGACGAGACCGGACTGTACGGGAGTGTTACTGATTGGATTCGCAGGGGAATGTACAGGCTTGCTTGTTGATCTTCTGATCGCTCAATACCTGGGTGGCTGTTACGTTTAGCTGACCGCTTGCAGCTTGTGGGTGTTTGATATGATCATCACTTACTGCCGGCGTATTGACGATTCTTTAGAGTCCTACACAAAGATTTCTTGACTCAGGCAAAACGGAGTAGGGGCACATATGTGATATGTGCAGGACCGCGGATAATGCGATATGAGATACCGTATTATATTCTCGCGTTATTTTGATATGAGCCGGATCATCGGATCAAGTGTTGATTCGATAAATCGGTACATGATATATTAGTCGGTTTTATTCGATATAGCCGGATTGTCGGATCAAGTGTTGATTCGATAATTTAATGTATAATTATATGTGTGATATATTAAATTACATTAACTAATATTAGCTCACTAAAAGATTCTTTTTCTCACTCGGGTAATACATTGATATATATGCGATATATGTTAATTGTATTATTTTATTTTGTTGCTATAAATATTATATATGTGATATATAATATTGTAACATGATATGATTACTAATGCAACAAGTTTAGTGGAGATTAAACAAGATTAGGGTTTGATTTGGGTTTGTTCCTTCATAATGCTTCTAGAAAGTTTTCTTTTGGATTGAGCTAAGATATTATGCTTGATATTTTTGTGTGACTCATTCTTAACCCAACGCAAACCCATAACCCTAGTCAACTCTCTACAAGGGTTAACTTATATTATTAGCAATCATGGTTGCATAAGTAATTATTATTACATTTCATTATTCATCACAAAAGAAAATGATCTTCTTCTTCCTTCTTTTTCTTTCATGGAAAAGGTTTCTAGCTTTTTCAAAGATGATGAAAATGAGTGAGTTAATGAAAATAAAATAGAGCTAAAATCCTACTTCATCATCCTAATCTATCCTAACCATTTAGATTAGGGTGTTCACTTCATTTAGTGAGTGAGAGCTTGTGTTAATAAAACTTCAAGATAGATCATCTTTGTTATCGAAGATCGGAAGCAAGTTTGCATCATTCTCTTCGTGGAGCTTCTCTAGAGTCTGGATGCACGATGATCGCAGCGAAGGGATCTCAACACGGAGCTTAAGAAGTGAAGAACCGGATCTACAAAGGTTGTAATCTCTCTCACTTAGTGTTAAAGTGTTTAACATACTTGTTTTCGCCTAATCTCTAGTTTAAAGATCTTGTTAAGGGTTGTTCGGCACGTCTAAATTTTAAATCGGGCATGGTTGATGCCTCGTAGAACCTTGTGAGAGTGCCAAGTAACTCTACAGTGGTATCAGAGCCAAGCTAGAGATTTATGCGAAATCTAGGCGAAGTTTAAAGTCCGATCGAACTCCGAATACCCGTAAAACCCTAGTTTCTGGAAATTTTTCAAAAAGTTGATTTTTTTCATATTAAAAATACTCAGAAAAATCAGCAGGGTATTTTAGAAATTACTGTGAAAAACGAATCTCTGACACCATTAAAGCGCCGCGGAACCGCGGCCGTACCCTTCCTTGCGCGGCGGTTCCACGGCCAAACCGTAAGTTTATGGGCTCGGGTTTCTACAGTAATAACCGTAGGTATTTCCTTATTCTTCTGGGAATTTTTATTTATACTCAAGTGTTGAGTTTTCTGGGTTGTATTGGGGACTCGTTAATTCGATCGGATAATTTAACTTCGTTTAAGTCTTTTCCGGATAATTTTAGAAACTGTTAAAAAGTTCGAACGGATATCAATAACTCACTTTTTCCCCAGTCGGAAATTTTTTCAAAAGTTGGATTTTTTCTCGAGTTTGAAACTTCCGGAAAATCATACAAGTAACGTGGTGGACCCTCTAGAAGAACACAAACCTTAACTCGATTATGTGACCGTCTGAACTGCTTCTGAACCTTAGGGTTTGGGGCAGTACGGCGTTGCCACATGTGAGGCGTTGGCTTGACCCTTCTACGGCTGGACCATTGGTACTGTGGCATGTGATGGATACTTTTTGAACCCCGCTCAAATGTTGAGCTATTTGGGAAATCTTGGGTGTTTGTTTATTCGATTAGAAAGTTTAACATTGTCTGTTTATCTGGAATGTGATACAATATTTGAAATCCACAAGTAGTTATGAGATAACTAATTTGAATGTTATAAATCTAGCAGTTCAGTCTCAGATGATCGGTTGCCACGGAATTTTGATGTGATCAAAAGTCCGTTGCAATCACGTAGCGTACGCGGATACTCGCCGGGTAAACTTAATAGACAGCCACGCCCCATAGCCCCGACCAAGTGACTGTAGGAGAACCCCGTCGTCAAAAGCATCCGTTCCGGTGCTCGCGGCAGCGGTGTTCCGCCTTAGTGCACTTCGTCGACGGCATCCGGGGGTGCGGCCGTCTACTAAACTTTGCGACGAGCATTCGATCAGGATGTCGGGAATCTTGTTGAATTGCCCGACTTGATATTGAAAAGTGTTTTCGATAATGAGACTAAAATGCGGAGTTTATAATTGTTAGGCATGCGATGTCTAAGGAATTCATTTAGTTAGGCATGCGATGTCTAAGGAGGTTGCGGATTCCAACTGTTATAGTTTTACACTTTCTTTTCTGTGACCGTAAGCGTAGTATGTGGTGTATCGCCGGCTTCATTGCTATACATCAACGACAATCGGGATACGCATACTTGCTTACGTTGATGATATAAGATATTATGTGTTGCTGTGATATGTTATATTGGATCATCGCGTTTTGAATAGCCGGGGGTTTTATGTGAGATGAGAGTTTTTCTTTTTCATTCATGTAAAATTCATTTGTATGTAATATTCTTTTATTGGGGCACTTCCGGGTTGAGAATGATGTCACCATTGTATATTATTTACTTTTCCGCATTAGGTAGACCCAAGGCGGGGAGCACAAGTAACCGGGTTATAGGGTCCAGTGGGAGACCATCTCGAGGAGTCGAGACCGGGTCTCCTAACCCTAGAATTGGCAGTGTTGCTTGCCGCTCTCGTAGGGGTCTAGGGATGTGGGTTTGGCTATTCATCACGACCGTGGAATCCGTGTTTTATACAGACTCGTATTAAAACACGGACGTCCTAATATATCCAATATTTCATATGTGTTCTTCTGTTGCAATGTTCTGTGATGAGATCATATTACTGCCTGAGATGAATGTTTATATTATATATATGAGATATATGTTATATTGCAGATTTTGTTTCAAATGCGATGCTTGTGAAGCATAATAAAATGGGACTTCATTAATGAGATGAATGAAAATAAAAGAAACTTAAAATATTGTAGAAACTTGTTTAAAAACTGGTAGCTCTAGTTCTTGCTTTGCATAGCGGTGTTTCTTGTAGAACATCCAGCACCTTATTCGATAAGGAAAGAGCCGAGATCCCTTCACCGGGAGTGACCTCTTTAGCGAAACTAGCAGATGCTACAAACTCGGTTTGTCTTTTGATTATTTTTATAGTTTTTGCTTTGTATAGTGGTATTTGTGAAATATTCTGCACCTTATTCGATGAGGAAAGAGCCGACGATCCCTTCACCGGGAGTGACCTCTTTAGCAAAACTAGAAAAGCCTAAAAAACACTCCATTTAAAATCACTCGATTCTACAACGATATCAAGTTCATTACGCAAAAGGTTTTCTTAAAAACCTGTCATAGCCCTCCGTCATTTCAGATAAGGACTGTTTAGTATTCGTACTGCGTTTGTTGGCCTTTGTCAAGGTGTAGTGTGCGGTAGCTGGATAGTACTTATCTATTTATGCATATGATGCAGATTGGATTAGGGTAGTCGTACAACTTTGTTGGCCTTTGTCAAGGGTCGTGCGGGTGGGTTTGATTCAATCAGGAAATGACGGGTTGAACTTGACTAGCAGCCTATGGTTTGTTAGCCTTTGTCAAGGTCATAGGAGGCTTGGGCTAAAATATTATCGGGAATTTCAAGTGTTGAAATTTGCAATGAGATTCCATACCTTCTATGAGATAGTTGCGAGTAAGAGTTACTCCCGGGAGAGTTTTACACATTACAATTAGCCGATCAAGTAGGTGTCTAGAAAGGTGTCAGCGGGGTTACGCCCATGGGAAAATGAGGTTTATTTTAATTAGGTCTGTGTGAAAGAGCGGGGAACCTCTCTCAAAGTACCGGCACTGGCCTGGCTGAAAGATTGGCGAACTTGTAGGGTGTAATTAATCCCGGCTATTCTTTCGTTTTAGGGTTTGAAGGAAGATTTGACTAAAACAGTGGGAGACATCCTGATTAGATAAATTGATAACCAATCTAATCTTGTAAAAGCGCACGCTGAGTGTTTTCTTCTCTCTCTCTCCTAGTTGCGATTATGTCACGCCTTAATCAAGATAATAATACGGATGTATTGACCGAACCATCTTATTATACTGCGCTAAGGAACGTTGGTCCCACTCCAACTTATAATTGTTATAAGACAGAGCAGGAAATAGTGGATTACCAGAATTCCCGTGCCACCCAAACGAAGAAAGTGCATGCTGATGCATCTTCTTCGGGTGTGTTCATTACCGAGAACTGTTTCTCAGTATCCTTTACGTTCTGGGTATTTGATACCGGATCAGGATCCCACATATGTAATTTGTTACATGGGCTACAGATAGGTAGAGAACTGAGAACGGGTGATAAATTTCATGAGATAGAAACGGTGCAAGTGTTGCAGCCAAGTCTGTTGGTAGTTATCACCCTGTATTATCAGAATACATTGATTCTGAATGAATGTTAATAGATATCGAACCTGATATACAACATCATATCAGTCTCTTTATTAGTAAAGAAAGGATATAATTTTGTATTGTTGGATAATGTTTTGAACATTTCCTATATCAAGAGTTGATCGGTTCAGGCACGTTATCTAAAAGCATAGACGTTCTAAATCAAACCACGGTTCTTAACGTACAGAACACACACAAGAGGAAGAGTTCAGAAATGAACGAATTCTTCTTGAGGTATTGTAGACTAGGTCATATCAATGCGACCCGACTAGCTGAAGTTACATATAGATGCATATTTAAATTAGTTTGAATTTACATCTTGTGAAACTTGCCGGTCATGTCACAGAGATAAGATGACCACAGCTCCGTTTATTGGAAACAGAGAAAGAGTTAGTGAACTCTTGGGATTGATACATGCTGATGTATGAAGGTCCCCTGTCTACACATGCCAAGACCGGTTCTTTGTACTTCATTACATTCACTGATTATCTCTCAAGATTCGGACATATGTTCCTGTTGAAACACAAGTCTGGAACTTTTGAGAAATTCAATGAATATAAGTTAGAAGTAGAGAACCAAAAACGGGTATAAGTATTATGTCCTTTGATGAGAACAAGGAGGAGAATACTTGAGCACGGAAATTCTGGACTATTCTAAAGGAGAATAAGATTCTGTCTCAGCATTACTCCTCCGTATACACCACAGCATGTAGGTGTATCGGGGCGGAGCAATCACACCCTATTAGATATGGTGAGCTCTATGATGAGTACTACTGAGTTTCCTATTTCCTTTTGGGAGTTATGTACTTGAGAATCTGCATACCTATTGAATAAGGTTCCAATCAAATCAGCTGCCTACCACTTCATATGTGATATGGAATGGGAAGAGCCCATATCTTAAGTTTGTTAAGATTTAGGGTTGTCCAGCCTATGTCTAAAAGCATAATCCGGACAAGCTTGAGGCAAAGTCAGTTCTGTAGAAGTTTGTTGGATATCCTAAGCATTCGCAAGGGAATATCTTCTACCTAACCGAGGAACAAAAGATGTTTTGTTTCTCAGCATGCCACCTTTGTGAAAGGGAATTTCTTGTGAAGAAATTATTGGTCATGAGGTAGAACTGGAAGGAGTTCCAGCTATACAAACTGCAGCTGATGATTTGGTAGAACCAAAAGATTCAATAGTTTCCAACGAACCTCAGCCTCT
This sequence comes from Agapanthus africanus, assembly GCA_030015575.1. Taxonomy (NCBI): domain Eukaryota; kingdom Viridiplantae; phylum Streptophyta; class Magnoliopsida; order Asparagales; family Amaryllidaceae; genus Agapanthus; species Agapanthus africanus. The sequence continues at coordinate 719,852,290 of CM057337.1, forward strand.
CCGCCGATCTGGTAGGGTTCCTCATCCACATGAGAGATACTTCGGTTTCTCTATGACAGTGGGAGCGAGGATTGCATCATGAGATGATGACCCGACTTATTTCGAGCTGGCCATCAGGAGTGGGACTCTGTAAGAATGGCTGGATGCTTAGCTATCTGAGATGGAATCCTTATACACCAACAAAGTATGGACTTTGGTTGCTTTATCTGAAGGGTTAAATCCCCATCAGGAGCAAGTATATCTTGAGAAGATTACTTGGTGTACATGGAAAACTTGAAACTTTCATAACTATGCGTAAGTCCATCCAGATCTTACTTGCCACGGCTACATACCATGATTACGATATCTGGCGGTTGGGTGTCATGACTCCTTTTCTAAATGATGATTTGGAAGATAGCGTCTATAAGTACACAGCCAGAGGGCTTCGTAGACAGTGGGAGCAGCGGAAACGTGAGCAAGATATTTTATGTGATAAAGCAGGCATCGCGGAGTTGGAACGTCTGTTTTGATGTGGTAGTCAAAGAGTTTGACTTCATCAAAATGGTAGATGAACCTTGTATATACAAAAAGGTAGTAGAGAGTATGGTGGTGATCCTCGTAGAGTACATGGATGACATACTCTTGATAGGGAAGGAGTTTCCTATGCTACGCTCGGTCAATCTCCTCTTATCACAAGGATTCTCCATATAGGATCAAGATGATACCTCCTAAATCCTGGATTTTGGATCTATGAGATAGATCTAATTGGATGTTAGGATTCTCACTAGGTGTAATGAGATGGTATTAATCGATCCTGGGGAGAATCACTGGAAAAGTTCCAGGGTGATAAGGACGACTGAATGTCAGTCGCAGGCATTGTCTTTACCCTCAGTGGAGGGACGGTATGTTGGAAGAGTTCCAAGCTAGATACCGTGAATTACTAGACGATTAAAGGCAAGATACATCATTACCAATGATGCTACCAAAGAGGCAGCCTGGATATATATAAGTTCATGAGATGAACTTCGTTCCAACCATTGTGTGACAATGGAGTTATGGATTTAGCCAAGGAACCCTCGTCCCATCAGAAATCTAGATATAATTCTTAGGCAGTATCACCTGATTATGGAGATGGTTGATCTCCAGGGAGATCGAGGTTAGGAGTGTAGACACAGAGGACAACAGTGCGGATCCACTCACAAAGGCCTTTTTCCCAGTAGAGACTTTTATGAGATAGTTGAGTATGAGATATTTCAACCACAACTAATTGTTAGGTATGTGATACCACAACAGATGGCCCTAGTGCAAGTGGGAGATTGTTAGTTATATGTATGCCCTAGAGGCCATTACTGTACATACGATGTATATTGTAGTGGATGCTTAGACATATATAGGGAGGACTTTCTTGCTCGTCATGATAGTATGCTATCTGGTTGCTCTTTATCTTAACATGTACTCTGATTGTCTCTATGTTACATGTCGATAAAGCCTTTAGGATATGTACTCGACTACTGGGACTATGATGAGATCATACTAGTGGGGCCACGGTAGTCGATGAGTACATCCTATAACTGTTCCTAGTCGAGAGTGTATCGAGACAGGGTATCGATACACCAGAGTAGACTAGCGTATACGAATCTTGACCCATATGATGGGCGATGGATGATCCCATATCCATCGGTGTTTGACATCAAGGATGGTGTATGGGTGCTCAGTAGAGACTGGGTACACTTGACGGACTCGCCGAGAACTCCCAGATGGTATTATACCTGACGTCAGATGGCAGTTCTCTGGTGGCACTGGTACAGGTTAGTCTGTAGACCCGAGATCGTCATAGAGTCTTGTGTGATTCCCACTGTGCTTTGATTTCCATCATACCACGTCCAAGAGGGCGTGCAAAAAGGTGACTTTTGGGTACAGTCCCGAATCACATGGAGGCAATGAGCGATAAGAGGGGATTCGTCTCTCCCTGTATAGGGAGTTGATGTTGTGCTGTGTTCGATTGGCTATAACTAGAAATCCCTGGCCAGGGTTGCTGAGATTTACTGGTAAGTGTTATCAGTAGTTTGTCGAACTGTTATAGACCTCATATCGACACGACTTATCAAGCTACTGGGGTCTGACGTTTACCACCCCTAGGCGAGATATGCGACATATCAGATGACGAGACCGGACTGTACGGGAGTGTTACTGATTGGATTCGCAGGGGAATGTACAGGCTTGCTTGTTGATCTTCTGATCGCTCAATACCTGGGTGGCTGTTACGTTTAGCTGACCGCTTGCAGCTTGTGGGTGTTTGATATGATCATCACCTACTGCCGGCGTATTGACGATTCTTTAGAGTCCTACACAGAGATTTCTTGACTCAGGCAAAACGGAGTAGGGGCACATATGTGATATGTGCAGGACCGAGGATAATGCGATATGAGATACCGTATTATATTCTCGTGTTATTTTGATATGAGCCGGATCATCGGATCAAGTGTTGATTCGATGAATCGGTACATGATATATTAGTCGGTTATATTCGATATAGCTGGATTGTCGGATCAAGTGTTGATTCGATAATTTAATGTATAATTATATATGTGATATATTAAATTACATTAACTAATATTAGCTCACTAAAAGATTCTTTTTCTCACTCGGGTAATACATTGATATATATGCGATATATGTTAATTGTATTATTTTATTTTGTTGCAATAAATATTATATATGTGATATATAATACTGTAACATGATATGATTACTAATGCAACAAGTTTATTGGAGATTAAACAAGATAAGGGTTTGATTTGGGTTTGTTCCTTTATGATACTTCTAGAAGGTTTTCTTTTGGATTGAGCTAAGATATTATGCTTGATATTTTTGTGTGACTCATTCTTAACCCAACGCAAACCCATAACCCTAGTCAACTCTCTACAAGGGTTAGCTTATATTATTAGCAACCATGGTTGCATAAGTAATTATTATTATATTTCATTATTCATCACAAAAGAAAATGATCTTCTTCTTCCTTCTTTTTCTTTCATGGAAAAGCTTTCTAGATTTTTCAAAGGTGATGAAAATGAGTGAGTTAATGAAAATAAAATAGAGCTAAAATCCTACTTCATCATCCTAATCTATCCTAACCATTTAGATTAGGGTGTTCACTTCATTTAGTGAGTGAGAGCTCGTGTTAATGAAACTTCAAGGTAGATCATCTTTGTTATCGAAGATCGGAAGCAAGTTTGCATCATTCTCTTCGTGGAGCCTCTCTAGAGTCCGGATGCACGATGATCGCAGCGAAGGGACCTCAACACGGAGCTTAAGAAGTGAAGGACCGGATCTACAAAGGTTGTAATCCCTCTCAGTTAGTGTTAAAATGTTTAACATACTTGTTTTCGCCTAATCTCTAGTTTAAAGATCTTGTTAAGGGTTGTTCGGCACGTCTAAATTTTAAATCAGGCATGATTAATGCCTCGTAGAACCTTGTGAGAGTGCCTAGTAACCCTACAGAGCAAACAAAGCTGTTTGCTTCTCAAAAGTTGAGACGCCGGCCTTAAAGATAAGCGTTAATTTTTAGTTTGAGATTTATCTCGAAAATTCAATTCTAGTTGGCAATTTTGCAAATTTTAAGATCTTATTGTAATTCAAATTATATGGGTTATATATAAGATCTTAAGGTTAAAGTTTTAATATAAGAGTTTTTTATCATAAAATTAAAAGGAGACGACGGCTCCATAAGAGTTTAAGACTATCCCAAGGAGAATTTGTAGAGAGAGAGAAAGATCTCGTTGGAGATCATAAAGAGAATTTGTGTAATTCTCTGTAAGATTTTATTCTTTCTCTTAAGTTCTAATAAAAGTTCTCCCTGTCCCCCAAATCTTTTGTGTTATTTATTTTTGCTATTTGCTTTCAGTCTTTTGTTATTCGTTTTAAAGGGATCCAGGTTTAAATCCATAAGGGTTGGTTGTTGTCGACGCATCCGCTGTGCCCTCAACGATTCCCAACAACCGGTATCAGAGATATGTTATGTAGTTTTTGCACTTTAAATTTATAATGAGTGACGACGTTTGTGTCCGCTCCATATCTTCTTAAATTGTAATACTACTAATAGCGGTTCATAAGAATCCGGGTGAAAGATTTTTATTTTGGAATTAAAGATGACGGATAACAAAGTAAATAACACAAAATTAGAGATGGAGAAATTTAATGGGAAACAGAACTTCTCGATGTGGCAGAGAAGGGTTAAAGCACTTCTGGTAAAAGAATGTCTGTTTAAGGCACTTGAGAGTAGTAAACCTACCGTCATGACAGATGACGCATGGGCAGAGATGGATCTGAAGGCACAATGCGCAATAGAACTTTGTCTGGCGAATAACATGATGTATAATGTCATGAAAAAGACTTCTGCGACAAGTTTGTGGTTGAAGAAGGAAAACTTGTACATGACAAAATCGTTGTTAAATAAACTGTATTTAAAGAAGCAATACTATGGATCACGCATGAAGGAAGGGAATCCGATTCACTATCACTTAAACAACTTCAATAAGATGGAAAGCGATTTTCTATATCTTGAAATTAAGTTAGAGGAGGAGAACCAAGCGCTATTCCTTCTATTTTCGCTTTCAAATTCGTATGAACACTTGGTGACAATAATTATTTATGGGAAAGAGACTCTCGAGATGGAGATCGAAGGTTACATCGACACTTCTCAATAATGAGATCATGAAAAAAATCAAATCCATATTTTTCTTCCCAAGGTTTTACATGTCATAACAAGATCTCTGCAATTGATTAAAAAAAATTCAGAGACAAAAAAAAATCGAACAGAAACTAAGTTTTTGGGTTTCGAAAAAAACGGGAATTTTTAGTTTCGAAACGTTAACATCGTCTAATACTAGTTTAAGTGGTTGGATGGCTCTGATATCTTGTTGATAGATGATCATTCTCGTGCCTTACGGCCAAGGCAGAATACAAAACAAAAATTTAAAGACAAGAGCACATACTTTTACGACCTAGAATCGAATTCAAAAACTAAACTAGCAAACGTAGAAGGAGTTTAACTACTCGGTTAGGTGTTAACTATCTTTGTAGTCGTGTCCTTCGTCTTTTTTCCACTTCATTAGCTTTTAGGTCCACCAGGAACAAACTGGAGAATCGATATTTCTCGTCGAAAATGATCCATCCGAAAGAACCCTACTAAAGTGTCACGACCCGAAATATTAGCTCGTGACCAGCACTTGAATCACGCAACGTCTAAAGGCGTAACGGAATTCAATTAAGTCGAAAACCTAGAAATCTAAAACTTTTAAGAAAAATAAAGGAGGTAAGGTTTTGAAATAAAAGTATAATGAAATCAAGTTTCTATAATGCATAGGAAAGGAACATGAAAATGCACGTGGATTATGCAAGTTTAAAAACATGTTTCGTCTTTTTAAAAATTTTGGCAGCACCTCCTTTGTATATTTTGATCCAAAATCACAAATACATAATAATGATAAAGGCATCCCCAAGCGGGAGCTACCTCTTCGCCAAACGGCGGATCACAACCACACAATATAGTATAAATAAATATATGACGCCCAACGGCGAAGTTCACCACAAAAGATAAATAAATAAGCAAGACATAAAAACCACCAGTAGCGGAAAACCCCTCGCTCTAAGTCTCGCAACCACAATCTCACTAAGTCTCATTACTTACACAAATTACTAATTTTGATTGATGGAGTTAACTAGATACAATATGAAATATAGATACAAGAGTGGGTACGATACAAATGTCCCACCTACCAATGCAAACACCCGAATGCAACTGTGTGCCAGCAAAGCCGCTACTGATCCAAGCGGTCAACCTGCAAGAACTGTGGCACAACGGGGGTGAGTTGCCAACTCGAGAGTAGAAAAATATCAACAGATAGAAATCGAATAAACAACGACTGCTAGGTCAACTATATCATAAAGGTAATACCATGATATCTAGGGTGACCGGGTCATCATATGTGCCAACAAGGAAGTCAATACCTATATGTATGCGGATATAATCCAACAATATAGTCAAGGTATGTATGCATGTGGATCTCGCCCAACCATATGATCAATGTCTGTATGCACGTAAATATCATAAAAGAGTGTGCATGAAAGAACGAGGATATAAATCAACGGTGTCCCTCGCGACACATCAAAATCATGGAACCTGGGTGTTTAACATCGACACCCGAAAACATCATGAAACCCGTGTCCAGTATCGACACGTAAATCCTCATATCTCGGGCTCTGTCAGTCCGGATCGGCCCACGGGCTCCGTCAGTCCGGATCGGCCCATATCGTCTCTCGACTCCGGTTGAAATGCTCCGGATATCCGCCAGGTCCAACCAATCACCGGTAGGTAGTAGTCCCTCTGCCAGGCTCACCGTCTACTGCACAGCAAATCCGTTCACGCCCCGGGGTACCATACCGGGTCCACCATGTACCCGCAAACAGAATCATCCGCCTTCTCGAATCGAGTTCCACATGTCACTCTCAGAACCGAGAAAACACATGGTGGACGTACTGAAATATCATATCAAGAGAAACCGGGTTTTTAAAACAGTACATACTTTCTTTTGAAATAGCCACGGTTCTCAAATCCAGAAATCTCATGAAAAACAGCATATCTCAATGCGTAAAATCATAAAGCATGATGTATGCGACATATGCTAAAAATGTATGCATATCCGTATATCGTGCAGTATGGAACAGTGGTATGACGTATTAAGGGAAAACCGCTCTTTTAAATGTTTCCAGTTTATAAAATATAACATGCGGTTCCCAATTCCCAATAAAGCCAGTTATTTATGTAGGTACAATATATATATGTACAAGTATAGATGTATCACTATATATGTGCACCAATATGGGTGTATAAGTGGTATATACGCAAGCATGAGTGTACAATATGTATGTGCGCCAAAATGGATGTACAATATGCATATCATGATGCAGCAACCCTACCGTGTAGTGACATGGCAATTATCGATGATGAAGTGTGTGAGCCGACAGATCTGTGTAAGTGTAACATACGCATCATCGATAATGGTGCAGGTGTACTAGCACAGATATCAGCAATGCAATGAGAATAATATGAATGCGGCATAAGGTAATCATATGCAAATACTCACGGGTATACGTATCTAACATGATCGAGTCGGTGAATCAATCAATCGGCATCCAGCCACACAATGTCACGTACGGTATGATCTATCGTACGGTATCCTCTAGTCAAGGGTATGGATCAATCATAAAATCAACTCATCACGTACGGAAAAGATCATTGTACAGCGGCATTTAAAACATTAGGGATCCTATCAACCTTTACGACAATGAGGGTACGGACCTAAAGTCTCGTACATCTTATCATTCCAGATTCACCACAATATAAATATTTATATACCTATTTCCCAGGTCACATCCACAATAATCTCATATCAGGGGACCGGCAGGGTATAAATCATCTCGATCGACTCGCATCTATATCATCATATCAACATATCATCATATCATCAATCCGTCTTATATTCTTTCATCACATTTATATCTCACATCAAGTCGAGTTTACAAGAACATTCTATCTCTACTATAAGTATAAGTATCTAATCTAACATACACACCCGAACCATACAATCAGATTTTTAAAGAAGCGAATCGTAGTTTTGAAAATAGGGGTTACGGTTTTTTTAAGGAAAAGATATCATTTGAAAATCCGTAACATCCCTCAAGGTATATATTTAAAAGATACATACGATTCTTCGGTTTAGAAAAAGGTATGGTTCGGATGACGCATCTACATCGACTATCTAGTCCTACAGTACCCTAAACGGCAATATCGACAAACGTCATCCTCGAATTCTGTCATCCTATAATAGTCGTAACATATCCCTTCTAACTATGCTCTAGTTTCTAATATGGTTTCATAGCTATCTTCATTCTAACCCTAGTTTCCTAATCTAGGTTTCCTTAACCATATTCTATAAATCAGTTTTCCATCAAAACTTTGCAGGCGTGCTATACGCTGTCCACCCGACTTCCCCGTGGATATAGATCCACTCACCTGGTATTCGCTTGCCGAAATCGATGACGCCATGCTCCGTCGCCTCGGGATCCACGCGAAGGTACCTACAAAAATAAACAATCGCAATGCGTATTAAAATTCAAGGCGGAAAAACCAAAACGGCATGAGCATTGCTCATAAGTAAGAACCTATAGTTTCGCGTGCAAAACACGATAAATTACCCCTAGTCGTTGATGTACAAACATTCAACAACCAACTCCGAATCCAAACATCAAAACCCATCATTCAAAATACGGGAAAACATAGCCAAAAACACCCCAATGTGCTCCCAGATTTTACCCTAGGCCAAATTGGTCAAAGTTGCATATGTAAAGGGTCCATTTTACTGACATAGGAGCTACAGACGAAGCAAGAACCTAAAATGAGGTACCCAGGCCACAAATTACGGCCTAGGGGATTAAATCTGCAGCCCAGATGTTAGGGTTTCATCTCGGGTCCCTAGGGTATGCTCCATATCACCTGCATATCCCTCTGTGATCGCAGAATAATTTTCAGGTCACCCGGGTCACTCCAGATCCTAAAATACCATCACTATTCTCATAAATTTCCGATAATCGGGGTTTCTAAGTTTATGTTTATGGTTTAGTCCAATATACTGTCACTAAAGGGGTTGCAAAGCCTCTACTAACCTCAATTTCACTATCACAACTCACAACTCCCTCAAACCCTAACTAGAAATTTTCTAAGCTCACTAAACATCACAATATCGCTTCTAAATATGCAAGGATACTAAAGTAAATGAAATACAAGACTAATTGTGGAGAAATTACCTTATTTGGGCAACTCAAGAAAAACCCTAGTTTGCCAATGCTGTCCAAATCCCACATTTCTTGGTCCAACGTGTAGAGGGTGTAGAGGGGATCAATTTTTGTGAAAGGGAATTAGGGTTTGGATCAAAGATTTGAGATGATATCATGGGGTGAAGGTGGAGGGAAGAGAGGAAGCGGAAGAAGAAGAAAATTATGGGGGAGGTTAAAATGAGGCAGCCCCTCTCTCTCTCCTCTCTTATTCTCACCCACTCTCTCTTAATATTACCTTTTTACCCTTTCTCTTCTTACTCTTTTCTTTTTATTTAAAATACAAGTCACAAAATACCCAAAATAACATAAGAACACAACATGTAATCATCACATAACATGATATGGTGCACTGGCCACGAAAACCTGTAGAAACCCGGATTTGGCTTAATCGCGATTAGCAGTGCACTAATCGGGTTTTTATCAAAACTGCATATAATAAATTTTAAAAATGCCAAATACTTTAATTATATTATTAAATGAATAAATCATTTTAATTTCCATTTATTTAACAATTATTGGTATATATATTTATACCCTTTTTCGAAAACCCCAATTTCGCAAATCGGGCAGTTTTCGGGAAATATATTATTTTAATATTAAATTCCAAAATAATATTTTATATTTTCTGAAATGTTACAATCTTCCCCCCTTAAATAAATTCGATCTCCGAATTTAAATTTAAACCCCCAAAATCTAAAATATTTCAATAATCAGCTCAAATCAACGGGGCTCCGAAATCACGGACGATGCAGAAACAACACAGCGCGTCAAGTGCGCATAAAAACGAGTACAAAACTCAAAATCGAACTCCGTTAAACGTTCCGCAAATCATCAGATTTGCACGCATATCCTCGGAGTTACAATAGAGATACGGATCTCGAAATCCAATATATACAAGTCAAATACTATAATACGTGTATAGTACGCATCCTTGTAAAACTTTCAAAATCTGAATAAACTCATGCAAAAATCCTTTCTAAATCGCCGTGTGAATGCGTAACTCACGGCATAAGTGACGGACGTCCATTTGTAAAGTAATAATATATGTCCATATATGTTTTGCTAAATATACGCACCGTCATTTCTAAAATATCCCAGAAGGTTTTCCTTTATAAACGTTCGTGTCACTCATGGACACGTAGGAAATAGCGAGACTATAGCTCTTTTTTCAAAAACCTCTTGGAAAACTTTTAATGCATGCAAAGTACTCAGGTACTGTTCTCGGATTAGTTCTGTTTGGCTACTACACAATATAGTGCTCAACATGAAAATAAGGTGCTCAAAAGCAAAATCAGCCTAAAAAGGCGTATCCAATAGTCACATGCGTCTGGTGCGCATGGAAATCAAATCCAAATACAGGTGCCACAATACGCACAAAGCAAAACTAAGTGCAACAGGTGTGCACAAAAGTATCTGTCCACTGCAACGGGTGTGCATGACAACAATATCTGGTGCACCTATTGTGCACGAAAACATCTGGTGCATCAAATACACGAAATACAATCAATAACTCAAACGCATAAAAAGCAACACCGAGTACACCAAGGTGTATAAATCAAGATCGTGTGCAACTATGTGCACAATATCCGTATCAATGCACTGCAAGCACATGTGAGCTATACCGAGTGCAAAAATCACATCATCCGTATGAAATCTATGAAATCATAGACACATGCTATGAAGGTACAAAATTGACATCAAACGCAACAGGCATGCATAAATCGCAAATCAACACAACGGTGTATAAAATATATATCAGGTGCGATAACTATGCGCAAAATGTAAATACTCAGTAAGTGCAGCCATGGTGCACGAAACCAATATCAGGAAACTCGTCACCAAAACTCAAATCCAAGCGATATAAGCGTGATACTCGGATCACAAACGCAAATCGCAATAAATGACATCGAGGTACACCTTCTACAATATCGAAAAAAGGGCGGTGCGCCCAAAACTGGCAGAGCAAGAACATCCGCTCGCCTCCTGCTCACGGTCTGGCGTCCTCTATCTCTGGGTCCTTATCTTCTCTGTGGATTACCAATCTCGCAATCCATCGGCTCATCGGCGCTGTCGGGTGTGCTAACAGGGATGAATCCGTTCTGGCACTCCTCTGGTCATCTCTCGGTCAATCATTACGACCACTCGTAAAGCAGCACGTTACTGGCGTCGGCCTTTGGTCCTCTGAATACATGTGACACATCTGATCCTGGGTGCAAATCTCATTGCAACAGTGTCCCGGAAGGAATCCTACTCAGGGTCTCTTCCGATCTTGCCTATACTGAACTGTACGAAGGCTGGTACTCTTACATAATCTTTTCTCGTTTTCTGGACATCTGCGTGTTCCGCACACATTTCCTCAGGAACTGGCCGTATCTTAACGCCTCTGAATGCATATCAGATCTCTAATTTCAACGGGAAGTAACAACAGCTCGTCAGCGTCTCGCACGGACCTCTGGTTCCACTCGTCTGTATCATCGTCCAATATGACGTCACGCCATGCTATCTGCGCACTGCAACTTGTTCCCCTCCGAAGGACGGCGCACAGGACCGCGATGTCCTGACGCTGAGATTCGGGGCAGATGCTATTTGGTTTTATCCGTCCACCTCTCCGAAGATGCCAAGTTGATTTATGGCACCGTGTATCGGAGGTTTAGACGGATGCGGCCGATGTAGCAGACTTCGTCAGATTCCCCCTCGCTTGAGGGGTTTTTGATTGTGGGGACGCTCTTCCCTGCAGGCGCAAGCCCCTGCAGTTAATTACGCTACCGCATTGCGGTAACAACTTTCTCCTTCTCCAGAATTTCACTTCGTGTCGTGTGTGTTTGTTTTGTTTGTGGTTGCCCGTGGATTGTATACGGAGACTGAGTAATGCCGTCGTCCGTAGGACGTGGATTAGTCCAAATCCGTATTTACTTAGATTTGGGTTTGGTATTTTTAGTTTAAGGATGCATTAGTCGCGTTGCGGCTAAGATCAACTTAAACGTTTGTCAAGGATACGTTAGTCCTGTTTGAGACTAAGATCAACTTTACAGGGTGATCCATTTAATATATGGCCGTCGGGACTCGTCGCCTCTCTGACGTCGTTGAAGGATTACAACGACAGATGTCCGAGGAGTTCGGAGATGTACCCTTGAACCAAGGTCGATTTGGAATTTTATCGTTCATTTGAGTGTTTAAGGATACGTTAGCCGTATTTGGGGCTAAGATCAACTTAAACGGGACCGTTTAGACCCGGCAAAAGAGCATTAGGAGGCTCTATTGTTCCAGTTTAGGGACGTGGTGGTCCATATTCCAGTTTTAGGGACGTGGTGGTCCACCGTTAGTTTAGGGACGTTTCGGTCCGATATTAGTTTAGGGACGTTTCGGTCCATATTCCAGTTTAGGGACGTGGTGGTCCGATATTAGTTTAGGGACGTTCCGGTCCATATTCCAGTTTAGGGACGTGGTGGTCCGATATTAGTTTAGGGACGTTTCGGTCCAACATTAGTTTAAGGACGTTCCGGTCCAATATTAGTTTAGGGACGTTTCGGTCCATATTCCAGTTTAGGGACGTGGTGGTCCGATATTAGTTTAGGGACGTTTCGGTCCAATATTAGTTTAGGGACGTTTCGGTCCGACATTAGTTTAAGGACGTTCCGGTCCATATTCCAGTTTAGGGACGTGGTGGTCCGATATTAGTTTAGGGACGTTTCGGTCCAACATTAGTTTAGGGACGTTCCGGTCCAACATTAGTTTAGGGACATTTCGGTCCACGAGTTTAAAGACCCCGCAGTCCATATTCATACGTGGTCGTCGGGACCCGTCACCTCTCTGACGTCGTTGAAGGATTACAACGACAGGTGTCAGAGGAGTTCGGAGATGTACCCTTGAACCGGTAGTAAATTGATTTAAGAGAGCAATTTTGCTCAGTCAATTTAATTTAAGGACTTATGGCCAAAATTGGGCTAAGTCCAGTTTGTGTCTTTGGCCTACACTAGGGCTTTATCCCTTTTTAGTAATGCACTGCATTATTCTTGTTTTGGTCGGGCTTTGCCCTTTTCTAAATGATGCAGAGCATCTATTTTTTTGTTTGGGCTTTGCCCCCCCTTTTGAAATGCATAGCATTTTTTTATTAGGCATGTTAGGCCTTTTAATTGGGCTCTGTCCCTTTTCTTTAACAATGCAGAGTATTAAATACTCTGACAGTGCCCCACGTGGCTTGTCAGGCGCTTTGCGCTAAATAATGAACGCAAACTCATATGGTGGTGACACGTGTCACGCTCTGGTGAGCGCAAGCACAATAGCGCAGTGCGCTGCGCTAATGCGCTGCGTTGTTGCGCTGCTGACACGTGGCGCGCTCTGGTGAGTTGCGCCAATTCCAAAGAGCAAAACTCTATTTCAAAAGCGCGCAGCGCAAGTTGTTCTGTAGCTGACACGTGGCGCTTTCTCAAGAGCGCAACAGCGCAGTTTGGAAGTGCAAAGCACTAAGAATCTTTTAGATTCAAGAACAGGAGTGCAGAGCACTATTTGATTTCTTGATCTAATTTAGATCAAAGAAAATAAATTTTTTTCTTTTTTTTTTGTTTCAAAAACCAGAGGTTCATAAAAAAGTGCAAAGCACTATTATTACTTATTTTTCTTTTTATTTAAAAATTATTGATCTTGTTCTTAGATCCATAATCTGTCCATAAGAGAATTTTCTCTTTTTCCTAAAGGTTTTTTTTTTTACCTTTTGTTGTTCTTGAGGAATTCTCAAGAGTTCTCTTCTCTTCTTTTTTTTTAGAAAGATATTGATGCCTTTTAATTGAGGCCTAGGGTCCTTTTTATAGTGCCCATAAATTAGTTAAATTTGTTAAAGAGATTTTTCTCTGAGTGATTTGGGGAATTTTCCCCACCGTTGGATCTTTGATCCAAGAGCTTCTGCTTTGCAAAAGAAAATCTTCTTGCTTTAACAAGAACAGAAAAGATTTCTTGGAAATTTAATTCTGTTTGGCGCAGATGCCCCAGCGCGTGACACGTGTCGCGCAGCGCACTGCGCAGCGCAACTGCGCTAGCGCAACTGCGCTGACACGTGTCGCGCAGCGCGGAGCGCAGCGCAACTGCGCTGACACGTGTCGCGCAGCGCAGTGCTTGCGCAGCTGAAGCGTTGCTTCATAAAAATAGAGCTTTGCTCTGATTGGGTGCGCCTTCTTGGGCGCTGCGCTGATGCATCTGCGCCTGACACGTGGCGTGTTGCGCAGCGCAAATAATCTGAAGCGTTGATTCATTTATTATTAAATTTTAAATTTTCAAAGCAGAGCTTTGCTCTGATTGGGGGAAGATGAAGCGTTGCTTCATCTCCCGCCTCGGAATTTGAACAGAGCTTTGCACTGATTGGGATGAACAAATGCCCCCCCACCGTTGCGCTTACGTGGCCCCAAACGTGAGCGCAACGGTGGCGGAATTCCAACCGCTGTGACAACTTTTGGAAGTTGAAGAGGCACTTGATGCCTATAAATAGGACCATTGGTCCCCCACAGATGCTTATCATCTTTCAGATTTCATTTTCAAAAAACTTCAGAGGTTTGCTCTTGCATTCAAGAACTCCTGAGCTTTGCTCTCCTTTCCAAAGTTTTTAGAAAAACTTTAGGTAAAATTGATTCTTAGATTAAATTAACTTTAATTAATCTTAACCGGCAGAGCTTTGCTCATTTTCAAAGTTAGAAACTTTAGGTAAAATTAATGTAAATCAAATTAATTTAAATTAATCTCAGTCAAAGAGCTTTGCTCTCACAGATCTTTTGATCTAAAGAGATCCCCATTGGGGTTTCATAAACAGAGCTTCGCTCTCAAAAAGAAAAACTTATAGATCTGCAGAGCTTTTGTTCATGGGTTTTAATCTCTGAACAGAGCTCTGCTCTCTAGGAATTTAGCCCTCTATGTATATTATTTTTCTTCTATCGCTAATCTTCCTGTGGTATTTCCTCCAGGCATAATGGCGGTGCATCTATACAGTTTGCACGAGTTCATCACCTATGACGACATCCGCGCACAGGGTCGTCAACAAAACCAGGAGTTTACAGACGCTCAATGTGCAGAGGTCATGGGTCGTCTAAATGCAAGCGGTGGTTGGCTGCTTCCTCGTCGTTCGGCTCTTTTGAAAGTCGTGCTGGGAGCAATATGGAGAGCACTTCCGGGTCTTCATGAGGCCCTACCGCTCAATGCGCTGGATGATGCCGAAGACAAGGTGCATTCGATGTACCTGACGGGGCTGATCTCGAAGAAACGTCGGGACAGCCTTATTGACATCCTTCATCAAATCTTCCAGCAGACGACGATAGTTGCTGCTTATCGAAGGCCGGGAGGGCTTGCCGAGGATCTTGACACAAAGGAGCGCGAGAGGCTGGGCATAAGAATAATTAGAAAGGCCAGAAGAACTCTGGATGGCCTTACTTTTGAATTCCTCAATCCGTGCCCCGGATATGAGGTTATACCGTTATAATAATTTGAATAATGTTTCTTATTCATTGCTCTTGTGATTGTAAGAATTTTTAGCAATATGAATGGAAACCCCTTTTTTTATTTCAGCTTGTCTTATTTCTCGTCCTGAGTCTTCTGCCCATGCATAAATGGATGCGTCTCGAACGCCTGATCAAATGTAAATCGGATGTTCTTTCTATCATGTTCTTCTTTCTTTTATTGTTAGCAGGCTGTCTTAATAGCCATGGTTGACGGATGTTAGAACGAGTATCCCGATTTTCTTAAGAAATAGTGATGGCTTAGGCCGCAGGTTCAGATCTGCTGCCTAAGACTTTTCAACTCTATAAGCCGTGAGGGTCTCATGGAGACTTTTCTCCCTACGGATCGAGAGGATCTCGTAGGTGGGTTTTCTCCCTAGGAATCGTGGGGATTCCTAAGTGTGGTTTTTTTTTCTTATAAGTCGTAAGGATCCTATAAGAGAATTTTCCCTCTTACGAGTCGAGAGGATTCGTAAGCGGTTGTTTCCCTCCTTGTCGGAAAATCGACTTCGGAGAGTGAGACCCATGAATAGTATGCAAGAGACCATTTTGGATTGACTTGCAGGGCCCCATTGTTCAGGGAGCAAGCTTTCTTAGTCCATGCTGCCTGAGGCTTCATTTTGCAAGTTGAGACGAACCGGGAATTCTTCCGCAAAGACAGTGGTGGCTCTGCGTGGGTCAAGAGGCTCTCGTCACGGAGTGTTTGTATCCGTGAGTCGAGGAGTTTTCTAGGGATTATTTGTTTCCCAAGCGCCAAGGATTATTTGTTTCCTTGGGGTTTGAAACGAGTCGAGGATTCCCACGGAGGCACTGGTGGCTCGCCAAGTCGACGCGGATCAGGAGGCTCTCGTCAAGGAGTGTTTGTATCCGTGAGTCGAGGAGTTTGCTAGGGATTATTTGTTTCCCAAGCGCCAAGGATTATTTGTTTCCTTGGGGTTTGAAACGAGTCGAGGATTCCCACGGAGGCACTGGTGGCTCTCCAAGTCGACGCGGATCAGGAGGCTCTCGTCAAGGAGTGTTTGTATCCGTGAGTCGAGGAGTTTGCTAGGGATTATTTGTTTTCCAAGCGCCAAGGATTATTTGTTTCCTTGGGGTTTGAAACAAGTCGAGGATTCCCACGGAGACGCTGGTGGCTCTGCGAGTCGACGCGGATCAGGAGGCTCTCGTCAAGGAGTGTTTGTATCCGTGAGTCGAGGAGTTTGCTAGGGATTATTTGTTTCCCAAGCGCCAAGGATTATTTGTTTCCTTGGGGTTTGAAACGAGTCGAGGATTCCCACGGAGGCACTGGTGGCTCTGCGAGTCGACGCGGATCAGGAGGCTCTCGTCAAGGAGTGTTTGTATCCGTGAGTCGAGGAGTTTGCTGGGATTATTTGTTTCCCGAGCGCCAAGGATTATTTGTTTCCTTGGGGTTTGAAACGAGTCGAGGATTCCCACGGAGGCACTGGTGGCTTTGCGAGTCGACACGGATCAGGAGGCTCTCGTCAAGGAGTGTTTGTATCCGTGAGTCGAGGAGTTTGCTGGGATTATTTGTTTCCCGAGCGCCAAGGATTATTTGTTTCCTTGGGGTTTGAAACGAGTCGAGGATTCCCACGGAGGCACTGGTGGCTCTGCGAGTCGACACGGATCAGGAGGCTCTCGTCAAGGAGTGTTTGTATCCGTGAGTCGAGGAGTTTGCTAGGGATTATTTGTTTCCCAAGCGCCAAGGATTATTTGTTTCCTTGGGGTTTGAAACGAGTCGAGGATTTCCACGGAGGCACTGGTGGCTCTGCAGGTCGACGCGAATCAGAAGGCTCTCGTCAAGGAGTGTTTGTATCCGTGAGTCGAGGAGTTTGTTGAACACACTGGCTTCTTCGGTTGAAACGAACCGTCGAGGTTTGGCTTCGTCGTCTGACGGAGTCTGTTGGGAAAGTATGGTTCCCCCTTTGTTTACGCCCTTGGATTGTATACAGGGATCGATGTGATCTTAACTGTAGGGCCAAAGTTTTATCGTCATTTTTTTGTTTTATTTCCGCGATGCTCTATCATTTCAGCTTTTATATCGCGAAGGTCGCGATTGCCCAATCATTTCGGCTATTTTTCGCGGTGCCCAATCATTTCGGCTATTTATTTTATCTTTACTCACTGCTTTTTATTGCGAGTTGTCCCATCATTTCGGCTATTTCGCATGCATACATTTTACTTGCTGCTTTTTTTTATTGCAAGTTGCCCCATCATTTCGGCTATTTCGTATGCATGTGCGGCCTAACGGCTTTTTGCCGTAAACCTAAAATTGGACACCGATTTCGGCATCAGCACCGCTACAACTGGGATATCGCCAGGAGCGAATCATCATTTGCCTCTGTCATTGTCGAACAAAGGAGGCTTAGCGACCAGGGTTAGGGTCCTGTCGACTAAGGCTTTTGACTTTATGAGCCGTAAGGGTCTCACAAGGCTATTTCTCCCTACAAGTCGTGAGGATCTTATAGGTGTATTTTCTCCTTAGGAATCGTGAGGGTTCCTAAGTGTTTTGTTCCTCTGTAAGTCGTAAGGATCCTACAGAAGGGTTTTCTCTTTGTAAATCGAGAGGATTTACAAGGGTTATGCGAACATATCCCCAGTCACGGATGGACCTTGGTTAGGGAAATGTTTATTCGCGCCCGTGGATTGTATACAAGGGTCAGTATTGAGCCACTTGTAGGGCAATATCGGAAGTTGTGGGGGTCGCTTAAGCACAGGTTTAGGTCTCTGTAACTTAAGACTTTCAACTCTTATGAGCCGTGAGGGTCCCATAAGAGAGTTCTCCTTACGAATCGTGAGGATCTCGCAAGTGTATTTCCTCCTTAGGGATCGTGAGGATCCCTAAGTGTGTTGCTCCCTTGTGAGTCGTAAGGATCTCACGCGGGTGGTTTCTCCTTACAAGGTCGAGAGGACCCTATAAGTGTCCTTTAACGAGGTTGCGCCCTTTCAGGTTTTCGCAAACACTCGCCGGTAGCCCTGCTGTTTTTACTCACGGAGCCCTTTCGGGTTTTCATCCGCGCCCATTTTGCTTATGGAAATACCGTTTTTTTTTATTCTTTTTATTTTTATATATTTTTTCTCTTTTTTTTTACGAGGTCACGCCCTTTCGGGTTTTCACGAACACTCGCCGGTAGCCCTGCTGTTTTTACTCACGGAGCCCTTTCGGGTTATCATCCGTGCCCTTTTTGCTTGTGGACATACCGTTTTTTTTTAATTTTATTTTTTATATGTTTTTTTTATATCTTGTCAGCCTAAAGATGCTGCGGTAGTAGTTTAAACACGTTTCGGTCTGCTATTAGTTTAAGGACATTTCGGTCCGCTATTAGTTTAAGGACATTTCGGTCCGACATTGAGAGGCTGGCTACTGCTTATAAAACTTGAGCTTAGGAAGATAGCGAGCGGACATGGTCGTCGTCATCTATCATTGACCTAGGCTGTGGCTCATTAAGCGTAGTATTTCTTCAGGAAGCGACCGTTTATCGGCCTGAAAGGCCTTTCACCGTGCATGTCCATGAGTAGATAGGCCCCACCCTGGTAAACTTTATCTATGATATACGGGCCTTCATAGTTTGGCTCGAATTTTCCCCGCTTGGCGCGATTGGGGATCATAGGCCTTTTGACCACTAGCACGAGTTCGCCTTGGTGGAATGTCCTCGGTCGGGTCAATCTTTCGTATGAGCGCATCATCTTTGCTTTATAAGCTTCCAGATTTTGTTGCGCTATGAGCCTAGTTTCATCAAGGGCGTCAAGCTCCTCAAGCCGAAGGTGGGCATTTTCTTCGTCCGTCAGCTCGTAGTGGACTGCTACTCGTAGAGAGGGTAAGTCTATCTCGAGAGGGAGTACTGCTTCCGTACCGAACACCAACGCGTATGGCGTTGTGTTTGTGGCTGTCTTGAACGTGGTTCGATACGCCCAAAGAGCTTCTTGCAGTCTTTCATGCCAGTCTTTCTTATTTCGGGACACTGTTTTCTTTATAATTTTCGTCAAGGTCTTGTTGAAGGCCTCGGCGAGACCGTTAGCTCGTGGATTATAAATTGAGGAATATCTCCAGTCTATATTATGCTGTTGCGCGAAGCGGCTGATTTTGTGGCTTCTGTAGGCTGACCCGTTATCGGAGATGATTCGTCTTGGCGTTCCAAACCGATATATGACATGCGTCTTGAAGAAATGGAGGATATTCTCCGTCTTTACTTCCCTCAGCGGTACCGCTTCTGCTCACTTAGAGAAGTAGTCAGTCGTCGCCAGGATAAAACGATGTCCTTTAGACGATGCTGGTTCGATGGGGCCGACTATATCAGTCCCCCACATTTCGAATGGCCAGCTAGCCACCGTTGGATGTAGTGGATTGGGATGCTGATGGATGAAGTCCCCATGAATTTGGCATGAGTGACATTGTGTCGCATATTCGAGGCAGTCTCGAATCATCGTGGGCCAGTAGTAGCCCATCCGTTTGATCTTTAACTTCATCTTTGGGCCTGCTTGGTGAGAACCGCAGATTCCGTCATGAACCTCTTGAACGACTCTTTCCGCTTCGTCCGGTCCTAAGCACCTCAGCCACAGAGAATCGAATGACCTCTTGTATAGAGTATCATTGACGAGGGCGAAAGACAGAGCTCGTTTCATGAGCTGGTGTCGTGCGGACGCATCTTCGGGCATTTGGTGGGATTTGAAGTAGTCTATAAAGACCTCCCTCCAATCCTCAACCTTCTCATGGTCTTTTATTTGTAAGGTCGCTTGTTCAGTCACTCCCTTCTCTTCGGGTGATCCCGGAGGTATTCTGCGGGGGCGAGCACCCAACGACTTTGTACCATGATTCTAACCTCATCGAGGTTCTCGTCAACCAGTTCTTTAGCGAGCTTAGCTAACGCGTCCGCTTTGCTATTTTCTGCGCGTGGTATACTTTCCAAAGTATAGGAGGGAATTTGGGTCAGCAGTTGTTGCACCTTTTCCCCGTATTTTACAAATTCCGGTTTGCATGTTTAGTAATCGCCGTTCACTTGACTGACGACTAGCTGGGAGTCCCCATATATGAGGAGGCTTTCAATTCCCATGTCAATGGCGATCTCGAGACCTGCTATCAAAGCTTCATATTCAGCTTCATTATTCATTCTCGGTTCTGTTAAGGAGAAAGCGAAGCGCATTATTCCTCCTTATGGGGTCACGAAGATAAGGCCTACTCCCGATTTGATCATTGGCGTACTTTGTTTGTGCTTTTTCATGGAAGATGCTCCATCGAAATAAAGCTCCCAGCGGGTATCACCACTGTCGACTGCGTCAAACGCATGTTTGTCTGGCAAATCGCACTTTAGGGGAGAATCGGCAGGTATCGGGTGCTCAGCAAGGAAGTCGGCGATGGCCTGGCCTTTCACTGCCTTGAGAGGTCGGTACGTTATCGAGAACTCCATTAAGAGCAGGGCCTATTTAGCGAGTCGTCCCGTCAATATGGCCTTTGACATTAGGTATTTGAGAGGGTCCACCTTTGAAATGAGATGGACTTCATGTGCTAATGCGTAATGTCTAAGCTTTGTTATTGCGAAGATCAACGCTAAGCAGTGTTTTTCAATGGGGGAGTAGTTGCTTTCTGCCCCCAGCAGAACTCGACTTAAGTAGTAGAGTGCTCTTTCTTTTCCCTGGTCATTCTCCTGCGCCCATAACGCGCCTAAAGAACCTTCGAGAGCAGTTGTATAAAGAATTAGAGGCTTTCCCTTAACCGGAGCAGCCAACACTGGCGGGCTCTGCAGGTATTGCTTGATCTCGTCTAGCGCGCTTTGGCATTTTTGGTCCCAGACGAATGGGGTTCCCTTCTTCATCAGGTGGCTATAGGGACGGCACTTGCCTGAAAGATTGGCTATAAATCGCCGTATGTATGCGAGCTTTCCTTGGAGAGACCGCAACTGTTTGAGAGTCCTCGGCGGAGGCATTTCCATGATTGCCTTGATCTTGGATGGATCTATTTCGATACCTCGGTGTCGAACAATGAATCCCAGGAATTTTCCTGAGGAAACTCCGAATGCACACTTGAGCGGATTCATCTTCAAGTTGTATTGCCGAAGACGTTGAAATACGGTCTTCAGATGCTCGAGATGTTCCTTATATGATTTGCTTTTAACAACGAGATCGTCGATATAGCATTCGACGATTTCGTGTATAAGGTCATCGAAGATCTTCGTCATGACCCTTTGGTAGGTGGCACCGGCGTTCTTTAAACCGAAGGGCATCACCTTGTAACAGAATATTCCCAAAGGAGTCCGGAAAGCCGTATGTTTCTGGTCTTCAGGATGCATTTTTATTTGATTATATCCTGATGAGCCGTCCATGAATGAGAAAATCTCATGCGTGGACGTATTGTCTATCATCAGTTCGGTGACTGGTACTGGGAAATCATCCTTCGGGCAGGCTTTGTTGAGATCCCGAAAGTCCACGCATATGCGCACCGTCCCATTTTTCTTCATCACTGGGACGATATTAGCAATCCATTCAGGGTATTGAACCTCCTGGATAAAACCAGAGTCTATTAGCTTTCTGACTTCAGCGTTGATGCTCATCTCGAGCTCAAGCCGCATTCTTCTCGGCGCTTGTTTAACTGGCTTGACACTCGGGGATATCGCCAGTCTATGTACAGCAACTTCTGGATCAAGTCCTGGCATCTCGGAATAGTTCCATGCGAAGCAATTTTTATGCTGTACAAGGACGTCCTTTAACGCAGCCACCTTTTCTTCAGACAACAGCTCGCTGACGAATGTCGGTCGCGGATCGTTTATCGTCCCCAACTCAATTTTCTTGAGGTTATCTGCAGTGGTATGTATTCCATCCTCCAGTTCTTTTGGAGCTGGGGGAAATTCTGAGATCACCTCATCATTGTTGTTTTCGAGGCACCAGGGAAGGCTGTCCATGTTCTCGGATTCTTCTTGTAGTATTGTTATCATGTGACAGGTACGAATTCGCTTCCAATCCCAATGTGGAACTGGTTTTTCTTTCGTGGCCTTAGGCTCGTGCTTTTGTGGTGGTGCTACCCTCCAGTTGTTGGACAGAGCGAATTTACCAAGCTGATATTGATCTTCGACCCAATTCTTGAAGGTGAAGCAATCTTCAAGAGGATGACCTACTACTCGATGGTAAGAGCAATAGTCCGGGTGTGAGGCTTCGCCTGCTTGTTCAGGGTGTTTAGACTCCGGCAATGTAAGTATTTGATGTTTCAGGGCGAGATCAAGT
The DNA here is from genome assembly GCA_030015575.1 of Agapanthus africanus. Lineage (NCBI taxonomy): Eukaryota > Viridiplantae > Streptophyta > Magnoliopsida > Asparagales > Amaryllidaceae > Agapanthus > Agapanthus africanus. The sequence goes on from CM057337.1 coordinate 719,874,849, forward strand.
ATTTTCTTCGTCTTGTCCCGAGGAAACGAGTATGCTCGCCCCATTTTCTTCAGAAGGGATAGATCAATAACGCTCGACTCCCGTTTGCGTGGCTTCTTAGCCCTGCTTTGTTGTTGTTGAGTGCCTTTTTTGCCTTTCGACTTATTTCTGCTTTTGAGCTGAGCCTTCTTTATAACAGGTTGAAAAGGAGCGGCATTTTCATCCTTTACAGCCTGTTGGAGAAGGCGTTGCGTCTTGGCTTTCTCGTAGATGGCCGTCTCACGGTTGTGATCATCTCTGACTTTTTGACCAGCTTTCTTTATAAGTCTGTCCATTTGTTCCTCGAACGACGGACTGGGCTCTTTTGCATCTGGAACCTTCACTGGCTTAGGATTAGCGTCCTCCCATTGAGCATCCGCTTCTTCATCAAGGTCATACACGACGTAGCAGCCGAGTAGTAACTCTCGTTTCTTTGACCGGATGTATCCAAGCCCTCTCGTTTCCATTCTCCCATTAGGCAGTTTGCGTTGAGTCCCGGGAACGTTCCAGACCCTGTCATAGAATTTGGCCTCTCTAACGGTCTGTTTGAAGGATATCCCCTGGCGTTTCAGCAGCTTCTTCAAACCCTCTGTATAATATCTGGGAAGACGGATAGGCCGAAGCCTGTCGAGCGCAGGATCCGCGCCATGCCAGATTTCTTTTTTCACCTTGGTTTCTTCAGAGCGGTAAAACAGAATTGCTTTCTCGTTTTCTCGCCTGGGAGTGATATAGAATGTCCGCAGCTCTTCTACACTGTAGATATTAAGTGCGTCCAGTTCTTTATGATGTTTGGACGGCACCATGGCGACTTGCAGACTTTGCTCTTCATCAGCGGAAGCTTGTATTGAAGGTCGAGCAGAGAATACGACATGGACCTCATCCTCCGAATCGCTACCAAAGACCAATGTAGGAGTGGACGGTACTGGCTTGTTATGTTGGGGCGGACCCGAATACACTATCTCCTCTTCTTCCTCGGTGTCACTGTCGAAGACAGGGATGGTGGCATTAGTTTTATTCTCCGGCTTGTGACACTTCTCCGTGTCTTCGAAATCCGGCAAGAAGTATTTGGCATCTTCGTATTTGCGGACCTCGTTCGCAGAGAACGGGTTCAGTTCTCCCGTCACGGTATACTCGAAACCATCCTTAAAATACTTCATACACTGATGTTGTGTAGAAGGGATGATGTTGTATTCGTGTAACCATGGTCGGCCGAGCAAAGCGTTGTTTCGGGCAGCGTGCGATTACGTAGCCGGATATTTTCGCAAACCTTTGGTTCTTCTTCTGTTCTCGAAGCGGACTCTTTAAAGAGAGGGGCAAGTTCTAGTTCTTCATCAGAATCACTCCCGAATGTAGGCACTTGTGATCCACCGGTGTTAACCATGCAACAATCGCCAGCAGTTCTTTTAAGCCTTTCGGTCGTATTTCTTTGCTCCCGACGAGTTTTACGTTTTTCCCGCTTAAAGCGTTGTCGATGAGCAATATATCCTTGCCACCATCTATCGAAAGCTTTGCACTCTTCAGTGGGGTGTGAAATCTTCCGATGATATAAGCAATACGAGGGGTGCGTTTCCACTTCACCGGCGATGTTTCCTTCAGAGGATGGTAGCTTCATGCCCATTGATATGGCCTTAGCAAACTTTTTCCTCATCTTGAATTGGCTTTTGTCGGTAGCGGAGGTGTTTTGCTCCAGCGGGATCGTCTCAGCTCCTTCATCAAGTCGCTGGCGCTTGGCCCTTTCAAATATAGCCATCTCGCGCTCCCGATCAGCTTTACTTTTCAACCGAGCTTCATTAAGGAATGCGTCGATTATTTTCTCTGGTGGCCCCAGAACTTTTGGTTTAGGATCTGCCCCCAGCTTTTCGGTGCAAGGAGTCTCCTCATCGTTCGTGATCGAATGGGAAATCATATGACAGCTCGCGACGCATTCTTCAGCTTCATCTGACGAACTTTCTCCCTCTCCTTCCTCTTGAAAGACGTGGTTGAGGAACTCTTGGAGCGTAATGGGAGTCCGTGACTTTTGGTTGTATTCTTCCAACGCTTCAATTTGCTTTTGTAAGTCCGTGCGCTTGTCACCAGGCTTCACGGGCTTCTTAGATTTCTTCTTCTTCTTTTTCGAAGATTTTGACGGCTGGCTGCAAGTGCTTGAACCGCCACCATCAGTCCTTGGAGTTGGACGTGGTTTCAACATCCCTTCAATGACCTGCGGTTCCAACGGGTTCTTCCACTCGATCGCTGGACATGTCTGAAGATCGTTTAGCATCCTCTTTGTTTTGGCTGATAATACGACCTCCCAAGGAGCTTCTTCAATGACGGAGCATGTTGCCCCCGGCGTATTCGTCCCCTTAGCGGTGTGGGGCTGCGGGGGATTCACCTTCCATTTGTCAGATAACGCGAACTTGCCTTGTCGGTACTGGTTTTCAAGCCAATTCTTGAAAACGTAGCAATCTTCGATCGGATGGCCTAGTACTCGATGATAAGGACAGTAGTTGGGCTCGTTGACGTCACTTGGTTGCAACGGACGTTTTGGATCCGGAAAATTTATGAGTCTGTTGCGCAACGCCAGCTCGAATAACCTCCTCGTTTTATCACGGGGAAAGGAATAAGTACGTCCCATCCTATCCTCAAGGGGCACGTACGGTCGCGTATTATTTTGACGAGCAACCGGCTTCGAGTCGCTCAGTTGTTGTTGAGCATTAGCGACGACGATCGCTTTTCCCTTTCCTTTATCATTTCGGGTGTCTGGCCTTGGAAGAGGGGGTTTATGGCCCATTTGATCCATTTGCGCTAGTTTGTCAATCAAAGCCTGGATGGTAGTCGGCTTGAAAAACATCATAAACTGCGAGATGGTTGCTTGTGCATCGAGGGTTCCCACAAACATACCCACCGCGGGAGCTTCTTCAATGCGCTGCTCACACTTTGACCATATGTTCCGCCATCGTATAGCGTACTGAACCCACGTCTCGCCGGGTTTTACCCTGGCGTTAATCAGTGCTGTCATCGGGGTACGTTCACTAGCGCTTGCAAAACGCTGAGTAAACAACAGCTCCATCTCCGCGAAGGTTTTAATAGAGTCATTCGGGAGCTCAGAGTACCATTCCAACGCCGTATCCGATAAGCTTCCAACAAACTGGCGAAGTAAAAGCTTGTCATCTCCACCGGTATTGCCGCAGAGTGCCCTGAACTGGGCTACATGCTGGTGAGGATGCCCGTCCCCTTGTAGACATGGAACTTGGGAATCGTATAACCTGGCGGGTATTTGATTTGATCGTACCAACTCGGATATGGTCTCCCCGTTTTCACGACCTGGCCGGCTGTTTCGGTTGCATGATGAACCCGTATTTGCTGAGCGATGTATTCATCCAAATCAGCTTTGGAGATTGTATCCTCTTTAGCTGCGGACAGAACTGGTGGAGGATTCGACGTCTCTCCCCTATCGTCTTCAAGAATGATTGGGGGATCTTCAGCAGGTGGATCTTGTTGAATCATCATACCCACCATATCCTGGAACAGGAGGGCCATTTTCTTTATGTTGGCTGCCTGCTCCGCAGCCTCTTTATCCTTCTTCTCTAGTACGCGACGAAGGAATTCAGCGTCCGTTTCTTGTTCTTGACGCTCGTCCGAGGACGTTTCAGGGGTTTCTTTTGGCCCTGTAAGTGCGGCCATAGCGTTCATCATCTCTTGGAGCTTCTGCTGCTGCTCCTGAGCCTTGGTCACTGACCTCGTGTGCGGTCTATGACCTGTTGATATGCGGCTATCCTCCTTTTCCGATGCCACATAAACTGTATGAACTATCATGCCCCCTGACTTAGGGCGTTTGGGTTCGCCATTTTTAACTTTTGCCGCTGACGTGGGAGTTTTCTCTGGCCTCCTTCTTTTGTGGGCCATTGAGGTTGAAGGAACCGTTGAAGTGGGCATCCTAGCGGCTGCTGTCCCCCGTTGTTTAATGGGACGGTCCTTGTCTTTTTCCACCTTCGCCTTTTTCTGATGACGAGAGTGACCTGGGTCAATTACGGAGTCTTGAACCCTCCGCCAAAGTTTATAAATTCTTGAGGATAGCCGTTGAGGGGGCTGTTCTTGCTTCGTTTCTGAAACTCTCTCCGCAGGTGGAGGAGATCTCTTCAGTGTAGCGGTTGGAGAGTTTTTCCGTACCCTCCTCAGCAGTTCAAAGCTGTTCCCAGTTGGGACAGCAGCGTTGACTTCCACCACTCTTCCCTGGATAAATGGCGATTTCTTCTCCAGTTACGATATGCCCAAAACTTCACTTCTTCAAGCCCAAAACTCACACTTGCTCATCTTTCTTGCCTTCGATTTTGCAGTTCGATCTTCCAGTGTTCTGCATGCTCTTCAATGCTCCTCGGGTAGACCAGAATATCTCCCATGACCATTCCTAAAACCGGTCCCATAGTGGTGAAAAGATTCCGTTCATCAAGTCCATAAATATTGCCGGTGTAATCATTACTCCGAAAGGCATCACTAATACTCGTAATGTCCATACTGAGTTCGGAACGCAGTCTTGCAAATATTTTCTGATTTAATTCGGACCTGACAAGATCCGAACCGCAAATCCAGCTTCGAGAATACCCTCGCGCTACTAAGCTGCTCCAACACTTCACCAATGCGAGGGATCGGGTACTTGTTCATAATAGTCACCCGGTTTAATTCTCGATAATCAACGCACTTCTTCCCCGTGTCATCTTTCTTCTTTACTAGGAGAACTGTAGCTTTCCCAGTTAAGTTGCTGCGGTGAAACCAACCCTTCTCAAGTAATTCAGCAACCTACTTCCTGACTTCTTCCAACTCCACTGGTGCCATCGGGTAGTACGCCTTTGAGATTGGCGCTGCGCCAGGAACAAGTTCAACCGCAAACTCCGCGTCTCGTCTCGGCGGTAACGCTGATATGTCTTCATACTTCCATGAAACTCTCCAATGTAGACGGCGCTTCTTCCTCATCTACTGTCGTTGACGAAAGAACCTTGTTTGTCGGCCTAGCCCTAACTCGACTGGCCCGACAGAACTGCTTTCTCCAGCAAAACAACTTCCGAACGTCCAGGAATCTGGAGAATCGTCTTCCCTTCCTTACAATCAGTATGAGCGTGAAAAGTGCCGCGGAAAAAAATCCATTACCAAGATAACAACAAACAAAGGAACGCACTAGGATTGAATAGTCCTAAAGCGGGAAAAACAAGAACGAGTAAGATACCGAGGTGACTTCATCCGAAGTTAAGATACTGTAGAGGGTTAAACACGGTAAACGTGGTTCAAGCTGGCGATGAAACAATAATTGGTAAGTAATGAAACCCAGAGAAGCAAGGTAATATAACGATCATGGAATACGGAAGTGAATCAAGACCAGGACTCCAAGTTACTTAAACAGAGTACCGCATTGTAACCATGCTGCAGTTCATGGGCATAATTACATAACTCCACCTAAGTCGCCCAAGTCCTAGAGATAACAAGAAATCAGGTTTTCGAGTCGGTATGCAAAGGAAGTTTGCACATCGTAAAAGATATAATCGGGAAGAACTTGATTCAAAAACGGTAAAACGGCAAGGTGGCGGGACATGTTTCCTAAACACGGGTATTCTGATTCGTGTATTGGGTACAATATCCAATTACAAAAGAATCAACCCGACTAACCTATGTCTCTGATACCAAAAGAACCAGTCACGCCCCGCTTCCCAGAGTACGCTAAGATGGACACGTGACATAGCCAACCATGCTACCTGTGGATAGGAAACATCCTTCCACAGTCACATTACGGCTGTAGAGATATCAAGAACAGGAAAGCAAAGCTAACTATCTAGTACATGTCCATAAGCCAGAGTGAAAGAGTCAAGAATAACAATATGCGGAAGCCAAAAGATACAATAAAAGAAACACCTGGAAGTGAAACTACATATCGACAGGAACTTCACCGCTCGTCTAACAGCGGCAATACTCCTGATCAGTCTGCAACAAGGTAGAAGAATCTGGGCCATGCAAAACCCAGACGTCAGCGCGTCACGTCATCAAGCAATAAAATATAAACAGGGTAACAGGCAATGCAATTATAAACATGAATGAAAAGCAGGTGTAACAGTGATATAAATAAGGACAGTAGGGTAACGTGTAGTGAGTAATCTAAGCTGGTCTATCAGGTTAACTACTCTCAAGTCTTTGAAATCAAATTGATGAATCATCGATGTAACTCAATAGTATCCCGTGCATACCCGGGACCACGGCCCAGATTCTCGGGCTGAAACCGAGACATGCCGCTAGGCACTAAACAGGAATATGTACAGATGAGTGATGTCAGCGGCATCATTCCAAGGCTGGCCTAGCCTCTAAGACTTATCAGAACAAGTATCAAACTGTCGAGTTACAAGTCAGGTTTCATCATTGATTTCTCCATACCCCCAAGTTGTATGTGTAAGTCAAGTCAGGCATTCAGTAATCAAGAACTAATGCCAACACAGGATCAGGTAAGCAGGTTTGTCTGGATAGACAACAGGAACGGTCCGTAAGGACTACATGTCAGGTTTGTTGGCATTAGACACAAGATCAAATAACAGGTAATACCATGGTACATCAGGTCAAGCCAGGTAATGTATACAGGTGTCATGTCATGTCAAGAATGTACGGTACCATGTCATATCAAATAGAAAGTGCAATAGGTCATGTCAGGAAGCACACATAATATATGGGTGCTCACAAATCAAACTAACATATTTATGGTTATAAATGAACAAGCATGAGTAATGTCGGCACACTAAACCAGATCAGATGATATGATAAGCAATTAGGTATTGATTAATGTTAACGATGCATGGTTATCACCAGCATAATCTAAGCAATAAAGAAGATTCAATTAGTTAGCAGTACAGTTATCAGTAGTGGTTCAGAGACGGTTTCAACATTATATGACTACAGGGTGATATTCATGGCCGTTAAATCCTCTTAACCAATATTAAGAATTTCCAGGGATGCAATAATCTATAAATAGGTTCACTGGATGAAGTTACAGCTAAAACTGGTTTAAATGCGCACGAGTGTCCAATGGGTTAAAACAATAGAAAGATGCCATAGGCCGTGTCAATGGTTATCATGTGAGTTAAACATATAACGGTGGTTATTGGGTTTAATCAAGTAAATGCACAAAGTAGGTTTCAAGTTTGGAAAATAAAATGATATAATGCGACATCGAATATGAAAAGGAAGATCATGGTATTAAGGTTAGACTACGGGTTTAATGTGCCATAAAAGTATAAGTAATAAATTCATTAGCATGTAGCAAGTTTTACTTGCCTCGACGGGTCGCGAAACGGCAAACGGAACGTTACGCGTCGGCGGGGAAAAGTCGCGACACACGCACGGTGCACGGAATGCGTCCGAACGACGAACAGTGGAGTCACACGGGTCAGGGGTCCTCGCTGGGTCATCGGAAAACGTCGCCGGCACGGTCGGATTCCGGCTAAAAGCAAAACAGTGAACACTAAATTACAAGAATGCATGAAAGAAAGAAAAGAGAAGAATAAGAAGAAACATGGGAATGAGATCACTCACCAGGTTGCTAACGGTGGTGGCGAGACCAACGGTGATGAGATCTACGGAGTTCCGATGGTCGACGGAGGAATCTCTTTAAAACAAAAGAATATTAACAGAAGAGGGATAGAAGGAAGAAGAAGGGAAGAATGAGAGAGAGAAGGGTAGCTCACTGGGTTTGGGAGAAGGCTAGCACGTGGTTGCAGGGTGAGAAGTCGACGGCAAGGGATCGCCGGCGAGAACGACGGCAGGGCAGCAAGGTTCAAGATTGCAGGGTAAGGCTCGGGTGCTAGGGTTAGGAGTCGTCGGGGCTTGTGTGCAGGGTTTTGGATGCTGGAGGGAGAGCAGAGGAGAAGAAGGGAATGGCGATGGCGATGGGGATGGTCGGCGGCGATGGGAGACGGTGTTGGCTGTAGGGTTTTCCCCGGGTGTGCGTGCAAGGGAGAGGGGCTCGGGATGAAGGAAAGAAATAGAAGATGAAGGCGAGGAGGAGGGTGAGAAGAAGGTGAGATGGAGGTGGTGACGAGGTCGGTCGAGCATGTAGAGGAGACGGCTAGGGTTAGAGCTTCGTCGCAAGGATTTTCTCATGAACCGAAGAAGAAGAAGAAGGGATATATAGAGGGAGGTGAGCGTAGCAAGGAGGCGGTGACGCGATCCGAGGAGTGAACAGTAATCGCGAGAGGTGAGAGAAAGGTGCGAGAGGAGAGAGAAAGAAGAGAGAGAGAGAGAGCTGCGGAAGAGGGAGGAGAGAGAAGGAGAAGAAGAAGAGAGAGACGGTGGGGCCCAGGCGCAAAATAAAGGATTGTGATAGGCTCGCGGGGAGTAAATGGTTAGGGAAAAGAGATTTAAAAGATTTAAACATTTCTTTTAAAGATTGGAGAATATTTCCTTGGCTGAAATGAATGTTGGTTGCTAAGAAAATATTAAAGAATATTAAATAATTAGAGTTTGGCGGGTTACAAAACATTTAAGAAATGCGCCCGGGTCGGAACCAAAAATTCAGATTTAAAATATCAAAAATATATGCAACTTCCAAATTTCAAAATGAATGTCTAGTTAAAGAAAAAGCATACCGCCAAGAACGAATGCACGTACGTGCGCGTAGCCATCCAAACACGTCCGTTTCACTGAACGGAACGAGAACACGATACAAGGATGCTACCATAGGGTTAGGGGTACCATGCAGGCCATGAGATGCAATTTTAATTTATTTTACGTGGTTTAAATTGTTATATGCAAAAGATGCGATATAGGATAAAATACCAATATACTAAATTATGAGATGCACCGGTCCACGCAACAAGTCAAGGCGACCCTTAATAAGAGTCAAGCAGGTTCAAGCAATCGGGTCGGGTCGAAAGCCCAGTAATACGTAAAATACTATTCGCACCCGAACACGCTAAGTCAGGAATAGACCCCGGATGAGCAAAATACTGAAACTGAATTGGTATAAAGAACTCGGGTGTTACATCAACCAATACCCCCTACGAGTGCGGCGAATAGCCCACCAATTCTAGAGTAAGGCCCCCAGTCTCAACGCCATGAGATGCGGGCCTGTTGCCCTCTAGAACCCGGCTATTCGAGCAATCCTCCGTGGGGTTATCCTAGTATAGAAAAGAAAATATATATACAGCGGTGACATCGACCTTAACCCGGTCGTGCACCAATAAAAAAATTTACAAATTGGCAGAAACGACAGTCCACATGTCGGATGCTAGCCCCGCAATAATGAATATAAAAATGAATCTGAACTGTACATCTAACATTGCACATAAGGCTATCCATCACGACAATCCACCCATAACATCAGTGCAACACAGAACATCAACGTGAATATCATATTCGCAAACCCGTCTGATTCTACATATAGCAACCAGTCGGAATATACCACGTTATGATATCCACGGTCGCAGAAACTAACAAACGCATTAAGAACCACGAGTTCAAAATTTCGATCGATTAAAACTTTCTGCATTGGCCCCAAGCACAAACCAGTACTCAAACAACTCTGGGACAAAACCAAATATCCCAAAAATCATATTTCCATAACCAAGAGCACCAAAAAATTTGGGGCACAACGGTCCAAGTTTGACCGCGGAACCACGGCTAAATGCTATGTTAGGCGATGGTTCCGCGGCCAAAATCTGGGTTCATGTGCCTAAATTTCTTTGTGGCCTCTAGTATTGCCTGCACATAATTTTAAGGCAACCTGAACAATTTTTTGAACAATTTTAAAATTCGAACAGCAAGCAGTGAATTTGGAAATGCAATTCGGAAAAATCCGTCGATCGAAATTCTAAATAAGTGCAAACTAGCTAATTAAGCTTTATGGAGTGGCTCTGATATCATGTTGGGGTTCGGTGCCCGTGCTGCGGAGGCCGCGGCCGAGGCGGAAACGAAAACAAAAATTTGTGCGAGCACCAAACACCCATAAAACCCAGGATATGATCCAAAAACCTAAACTATCTAACTAGATATACAAGGGTTGAGAAACTACAACATTTATCGCGTGTCCATCCAATTGTGGAAGACCCCTCCAAACTCATAACCACCAAGATCGCGCTTGAAAATCTACCACCCTCGCCGAAAACGATCCACCCGAGGGAAACCGGAGGAGACTCTAATCGATAATCCAAACTAGCAAGGTGTGAATGGTCGGTCATGTAGGAATATTTCACTAAATTTTTCCCTTAAGAATCCATGCTCATGATAGCAAGAAGAAGAAGAGAAAAATGGCTAAGTATTTTTCTCCACCCTGAGGTATGAAGTATGTTGGATGAAACAAAAATGATCAAGTCCAAAATGAAAAGAGAATGTCTACCTCATTTTACAACCATGGTGCAATAGTGCATCAATAAATGCACATCACAATCCAAGCTATGCTTCATGCCACCTCATTTCCCATTTATTTTTATAAAAAGAAAAACAAATATGAGGTGTCCTTCTAGAAGCATTCCCGTATAAATACGGAATACTTCACCTGGTATAAGTATTGCTACATATACGTGTATCCGTATAAAAATACGGATAGCACCAAAGAGAGAAAATGAATAGTGAACAATAATACTAAAATATATGTATCAAAATACATATATAAATTATTAAAAGTCTGTGTATCATGTACACGTATTTAATCGGACCCCTGCACGTACCAACGTACGGCTCTTACATCTCTCGCCTGAACCGGAAAAACCCTCTGTGTGGGACTCTAAAAACTCGACAATACGCTGGCAGTGGGTTTAACCACAAGCACGTCAACAACACTAGCTGTACGTAACGGCTACCCAGGTACTTGTCGAAAGGGGGGTCGACAATCAAGTACGTCCTTACCCTACTGAGCCTGAATGTGACAATCTCCATACAATCCGGTCTCTCCGTCAAAGAGTATCGTATATCGGGTCTAGGGGTGGATAACGTCAGACTCCTACTAACCCGATAAGTCGTGTCTGAGTCAAGCTCATCACCAACAGAGATACTACTGATCAACTATCAGTAAATCTCATCCACCATGGCCACGGATTTCTGGTGATAGCCAACTGAACGCAGCGTAGCATCGAATCCTAATACCAGGAGAGACGAATACCTAACAATCGACCACTACCTTCATGTGGTTCGGGACTGTACCCAACTAAAACCTGTTTACACGACTCCTTTGAGCCGTGGTAGGGTAGTGATCAAAGTACAGTAGGAAATCGCACGAGACAAATGACGATCTCGGGTTAAAAGACTAACCTGTACTCATGCCACCTGAGAATTTCCATCTGACGATAGATATAATACCATCTAGAAGTTCTTGGCGAATCCGTCCGGTGTACGCACCTCCAGCGAGCACCTGTATACTATCATAGGTGACACAACGCCAATGGCTTGTGAGACCGGCCACCGCCCTTCGTCAGGGTCTAGAAACATATACACTAGTCTACTCCGGAATATCGATACCCAGTCTCGATACTCCCACGACTAGGGAATTTAAGGATGTGCTTATGGACAACCCAGCTCCCACATATATGATCGCCATCATAATGTTGGTTATCAAGCAACAATCCTACGGGCTTCATCAATGATGAAGACAAACCAGATAGCATACTTTCATCTCGAGTAAGACTGTTATACCTGTATAGGTCCTCCCTCATTTATCATAATCGCCTACTTGTGATCACAATAATTGCCTTGAGGGCACTATATCCAACATCTAATTCAATTGAAGGAGTTATTCCCCGTAGAAACAGTTGAAATTCTGGAAAAGTTAGAAAAAGACTCTGATGGTGAGATCCCTATTATGACCTGCTACGCCATCCACCATGGCAGCCATTCTGAGGAAGAGCTATGTTTTCCCGAAGTGGACGATAAGCTTGGCACAAAGGCCAACCAAATCCAGCTCAGAAGCGGTAAGGCTCTACCGCTAAATCAAGGTAACACCCCAAAAGGGAAGGAAAAACAAGACGCCAATGAAAAAGATGGCGGAGAGGTGGCTTGTGAAGACTCGAGTCCTTCCCAGTGGATTATAATGTCTTGGCTCATCTCCGGAAGCATCTATCTCTCCTGAGCATCTACGATGCCCTGGTCTTATCCAAGGAGCTTAGAGATGTTCTCATTCACGCTTTACAAAACCCGGAGTGGTACCAGGATCGCTTCGCGGAAATTAATATGAAAGAAGCCCAATATACTCTGCATGCAGTCGTGGTCAAGTTTAAGGACGAAGACCTGCTACTGGGAACAAGAGCATAACCGACCGCTTTACATGACCGGGTACAGCGACGGAGATCAGATTAGTCATATATTGATTGATCCGGGGTCCTCAGTGAACATCATGAACTTGTGGACTCCGAAGAGTTTTTCAATGGACGTCCGACACCTATCAAGGGAAAGAATTGTCATTCAATGGTTCAATCAAAATTGCCGGCAAGTTCTGGGATCCATAGCTCTGCCGATCAGGTTCGGGGACCTACAAACCGAAACCAAGATATACGTGATCAACGCCGACGCGTCTTATAAAATTCTCTTAGGGCGGCCATGGCTTCATGATTACGGTATCGTTCCATCAACTCTCCATCAATGCATGAAGTATACTAAAAATGGCGAAGAAAGACGCATTAACGGAGACATCTAACCGTTCGGTGTGTATAAAGTCCGATATGAAGATTCCAGGTACTTTGTGAACCCCCAAAATGCTGAGCCACAACTGATCGAGGACAGAACGGTCCCGAAACTTAAAAGTAAATCTGAGCTGGCTGTCACATTCAAAAGTAAAAAAAATCCAAGTGCGTCCGTGTTTCAGCAATGACACTGATGAGTCCGACGCTGAAAGTCCATCCTTTCATAAAACTAGCCCTTATTTCGGCAGTGATACGGATGAGTCTGACATCGAAGGCTCGTTCGACAGCAAAATTTTCCTTCATTTCGGCAGCGATACCGAAGAGTCGAAGGAAGAGGACCCTTCTTGCAACAGCTGTGCAGATTGAGCTCTCATGCAAAAGCGAAGCTAAGAGAAACCTTCAAAGTTACAGAAGGGCCCCTATCCATCACAAGAGTGCTGGAGTAGATATACAAAGAGCTTGATGCGTTGTCAGTTTCAACCGTAGACCAGCTAAAAACTTTCTACGTTCCTGGAAGGAAAAGTGGACAGAAAGAGTCAAATCCTGTCTTATGGGTCAAATCCTGTCGTGCACCCAGACAATTTGTCTGTCATGTGCCTTCCTTATGAGAGAGTCATAAGAGTCGTCCTCAACCCCAGATATTATGCGTCCGAGATACGGGAATATTTTAAAAAGTGAGGATGTCGGTTATATCAAATGGACTCTGAAGTGAAGTTTTTTGAGGGGTTGTGGCATCCGCCTCAGGCTCGAGCACTCATCGATGGATGAATCCCAGATAGACGGGGCATAGGTTTCATTCAACCTGACGTCAAGGCATGCTGCATGATCCGTGCTGGTGAAGCCAGCGAAAAGTCAGATGATGAAGACGAACTAGCCGAGCCAGAAGAAACCCTCGAAGGCTCGAAGATGGAGGACAAGCGACCTTCGATGAGCTAACCGAGATTGATTTGGGAACATCCAATAATCTAAGGCCGATCTACATCAATTCACTCTTGTCAAAGGAAATGAAGGAGCAGATAATTGCCCTGCTTCATGAATTCATCGACCGCTTCGCGTGGACGTACAAAGAAATGGTTGGCCTCTCCCATGAAGTAGCCGTGCATAAGCTGAATATATCTCTTGACGCCAAGCCAGTCAAACAAGCTCCTTGAAAAATGAAAAGGGGAGTTGGAAGAAAAGGTCATCAAGGAAACCAAGAAACTCATCGATACTGGCTTCATCGGAGAAGAGAAATATGCGGACTGGATTGCATGCATCGTCGTAGTAAAGAAGAAAAATGGGCAGATCTGGGTTTGCGTCGATTTCAAAGACCTCAACAAGGCATGCCCTAAAGATGATTTCCCACTCCTGATCATAGAAATGATGGTTCACGATATCTCAAATTACGAGTTGTTCACCTTCATGGATGGTTTGTCTGGATACAATCAAATAAATATGTTGCCTGGGGATGAGAAGCATACATTATTTCGAACCCGATCGGCTTATATTGTTAGAAGGTGATGCCGTTTGAACTAAAGAACACAGGTGCCACATATCGAAGTGCAATGACTTTGATGACTTAATCCATAAAATCGTCAAATGTTATGTTGATGACTTGGTCGTTAAGACTAAATCCAAGGCCGATCACATCCAAGATCTCAGGACCGTTTTCACCAGAATGAGGGAATACGATATGAAGCTGAATTCTCTAAAGTGCGCTTTCGGCGCGTCGTCGGGAAAATTCTTGGGCTTCATAGTCCAACATCGGGGGATTGAAGTCGACCCGTTAAAGATAAAAGCCATCATGGAGATGCATCCTCCGAATAATCTGACGCGGCTGAAATCCTTTCGAGGCAAGCTTGCTTACATACGAAGATTTATCTTGAACTTGTCAGGGAGATGCCGGCCTTTCTCGAAGCTCATGAAGAAAGAAGCTCCTTTTGTATAGGACGCCGAATGTCATGAAGCATTCGAAAGTATCAAACAGTATCTATTACACCCTCCAGTGCTTGCTGCTTCCATTCTAAATAAATAGCTGATTCTCTACACCGCCACGCTGGATGAATCACTCGACGCACTCCTTGCCCAGAATAACGAAGAGGGAAAAGAAAATGCCCTATACTATCTCAGTCAAATATTAGTCGAGGCAGAACATAACTATTCCCCGATCGAAAAGCAATGCCTGGCCCTGATATTCACCGTGAAGAAGCTAAGACACTATCTGCTTGCACATCGGGTTATGCCGATCTCCAAGGTCGACCCGCTCAAATACTTAATGACCAAAGCAAGCCTAGCCGGTAGAATGGAAACATGGGCTTTCATGCTGCTTGAATTTGACATAATCTACACTCCTCAGAAAGCAGTAAAACGGCAAGTCATCACCGACTTCCTCGCTGCTCATCCCATACCGGAAGGGTCGCAGCTAAGTTGCGAGTTACACGACGAACAAGTGCTCCACCTCAAGAATAGCGAGCCATGTTGGGAGCTCTACTTCGATGGAGTCTCATCAATAATAACCTCCAGCAAATAAAGCATCCCGGAGATAAAAGTAAGGATATGATTGGTGTTCGTCACGCCATTAGGAGGAACCCTACGACATTCCTTCGCTCTTACCGAGCCTCGCATAAACAACGATGCTGAGTATGAAGCTCTAAGAGCTGGTTTGGAGCTCACCATGAAAATGGAGGTGCTTCGGCTACAGGTTTACAGTGACTCCCAGCTTATCGTCAACCAAGTGAGCGGCGACTACAAGATATATAAACCCGAGTTAGCTTGATATAGAAGCCGGGTGGTGGAACTCATGAAACAGTTTACTCACATTGAACTAATGAGAGTCCCTAGAGTGTTGAACGGAAAAGCCGACGTACTCGCTCACCTAACCAAAGAGCTGGTTGATCCCGACATGGATGAAATTCTGATCACAGTCAGAAGCCAGCAAATTCTACCTCCAGTCTCTTTATGAGAAGAGGAAAGTGTAGAACAAAAGAGCAATCCTGCCGAAAAGGTTTTGATCATTCAAGACGAGCCCGATTGGAGAGAGCCCTTCATAGAGTACCTCCGGTACGACAAGCTGTTCGAAGAAAAATCTACGAGGGTTTAGTTGAAGAAGAGAGCCCTCTGATATGTGTTTGTAAATAATACGCTATACCGCAGATCATATGACCAATTCTGGCTCAGGTGTCTATCATCGGTCGAAGCCCAGAAAGTTATAAAAGAAGTTCACTCGGGCGTCTGCGGAGCTCGCTAATCTGGCCCCAAAATGCGGCTTCAAATCAAACGGCTCGGGTATTACGGGCTTACCATGATAAGGGATTGCGAAGAAATGTCATCTCTGTTGAATTCACGGTAGCTTCATTCACAAGCATCCTAATCCGTTGCATCCTACGGTGGCATCATGGCACTTCGAAGTTTGGGGCACCGACATAGTTGGTCCAATTGATCCTCCGTCATCCAAAGGCCACCGGTTTATATTGGCCGCAACCGACTACTTCTCCAGATGGTCTGAAGCTATCCCGCTAAAATAAGTTAAGACGGAAGATATTCTGACATTCTTCCGGCATAATATTCTATACCATTTTGGTACATCTAGAAGAATCATTCTTGACAACGGGCCTTCTTTCAAAAGCTTCAAAGTCTCAAGGTGTGCTACTCAGTACAAGATAGACTGGAGATATTCCTCCATCTATAATCCAAGAGCCAATAGACTAGCCGAAAACTTCAATAAAACTCTATGCAAGCTCCTAAGGAAAAATGTTTCACCTAATAAGAAAGACTGGAATCTCAAATTTCACGAGACGTTGTGGGCATTTCGTACCATGCACCGCACTCCAACTCAGTCCACTTCATACTCATTACTCTCCGGAGTGGAGGCAATCCTCCCCATCGAAATCGAAGTTCCAAGCCTCAGGATGGCTGTCCAGCACGATTTGATAGAAGAGAAAAATGTTCTCTTTCGGCTCGAAGAACTTGACGCCCTCGAAAAAAAGAGACTCACGGTATAACAAAATCTGGAGCTGTACCGAGCCTAAATTCCATGGGCCTATAATAAGATAACCCGTCTCTGCGCTTTTAAGAAAGGCGAATTGGTGTTGGTTCTCAAAAAACCGATCATCCCCAATTAACATGCCAAGGGAAAATTCGAGCTAAATTGGAAAGGGACATACGTCATCGAGAAAGTGTTCGACGGAGAATCTCACCAACTAATAAGTGCCGAGGGAGAAAGGCTTATGCCACCCATCAATGGATAATATCTCAAGATATACTATGCATGAATACTCTAAGTCGCAGATCAATTGAGCACACCGACCGTGCGATCTGGATCATACATCCTGTAAAACCATATACAATTCACGGGAGTAAACGACCTTTATCTCTCCCAAGTCCTACCGGCGAGACTACATCTGATGTCCTACCGGCGATGAAGCTCCACCAATGTAAAAAAAAATCCACAAGCAAAACTGGCGCGAATGAAAACCCGAAAGGGCTCCGTGAGTAAAAACAGCAGGACTGCCGGCGAGTTTGTGAAAACCCGAAAGGGCGCAAACTCGTGAAAAGGAGACGAAAATGCACTCGCAAAGTCCTATCGACCTTGTGAGGAGAATATCCCCGCGTGAGATCCTTACGACTCACAAAGGAGCAACACACTTAGGAATCCTTATTATTCCTAAAGAGAATATACACCTGCGAGATCCTTTCGACTCGTAGGGAGAAAATGCTTTTATGAGTCCCTTACGGCTCATAAAATTAAAAAGCCTTGGGTGTTAGGGATCTAAACCTGTCTCCTAAGCCATCGCTCCCGAATGGGCAACGGCAGATGATGAGTCGCTCCTGACACTATGTTTCAGTGTTAGAGGTGGTGATACCGACCCAAAACTCAAACTCTAAGTTTTCCCAAAAGCAAGTGATGAGTCGCACCTGGTGCTATGATTCAGTGTTAGCAGTACTGATGCCGACCCAAAACCCAAAACCCGAGTCTTCCTAGGGAAAATGATGAGTCGCTCCTGGCACTATTCCAATGCAGCGATACTGATGCCAAACAAAATCAAAATTTCAAGTCCCCCTCAAATTCGAAAGTCCCCCCAAACAAGACAGAAATCAAATAAATCAAATTAAATTCCCACCAGCAATAGTTCCAAGCTCAAAAGGTCCTGCGGAACGAACAAGAACTCCAAAACCAATCAGATCAACTGATTCAACAACCACGACTTCCTCGGCGGAATCAAGCTCCACCTTGGAAAAAGGTCAACCAGCGACCTTCTCGGTGGAATCAAACTCTACCTAGGAAATAAATCAATCCTGACACCATAGAAAATGGAGCAAGTCAACTTCAAATCCCGACACCGTAGAAAGCGGAGCAAGTCAACTTCAATCCCGACGCCACAAAAAGCGGCGCAAGTCAACTTTAACCCTGACACCGCAGAAAGCGGAGCAAGTAAAATCCAATCCTGACACTGCAAGAAGCGGAGCAAGTCAACCTCAACCCTGACAGCGCAGAAAATGGAGAAAGTCAAATCCAATCCTGACACCGCAAGAAGCGGAGCAAGTCAACTTTATCCTGACACCGCAGAAAGCGGAGCAAGTCAAATCCAATTCTAACACCGCAAGAAATAGATCAAGTCAAGCTCAACCCTGACACCGCAGAAAGAGGAGTAAGTCAAATACAATCCCGACACTGCAAGAAGTGGAGCATGTCAACTTTAACTCTGACACCGCAGAAAGCGGAGCAAGTCAAATCCAATCCTGACACCGCAGAAAGCGGAGCAAGTCAACCTCAACCCTGACACCGCAGAAAGCGGAGCAAGTAAATTCAATTCCGACACCGCAAGAAACAGAGAAAGTCAACTTCAACCCTGACACCACAAGAAGCGGAGCAAGTCAATTTCAACCCTGACACCGTAAGAAGCGGAGAAAGTCAAATAAAGTATCGACCGTCCAAGTCGCAAAAATGACAGCACCGACCGTCCAAATCGGTAAAAAGTCGGTATCGACCTCCACGTCGTCAAAAAGGAACCAAACCAAATCAATCTCCATATAGCACAAGATCCATCAATTTCATGCACACAACCCATATGCGCGGTGTACATTTATTGATGGGGGCACTTTGTTGGGATCAAAATTACACCCAATTGCCAAAATCAAAAATCAAATTCAAGTTCAAAATCAAAACCAAAACCAAAGTCAAAAAGCCAAGTGGGCCCAAGCCCAAGTCTGAGCCAAGTAGGCCCGAGCCCGAGCCCAAGCCCAAGCATGAATAGGGACCAGCCAAAAGAGAAGAAGAAAAGGAAAAGCTTAAATGTAATTTTTTTAATTAAATAGGCAAAAACCAATTTTGTACAAGCCAGGAGCTAAATGTAAAAGATGTTAACCTATAAAAGGCCCCCCATGATGATTTGATAACTGATCTTAATCTTGATTCCCTAAAAAACAAAAACTTGAGTTTTGAGCCACACTTAATTACACAAGTCTCTTTCTCCTTCCTCCTTTCTTTTTATCAAAGTGCACACGTCAGGAGGCTTCAAAAAAGGGAAAAAGAGACCCTTTTGATCTTCAAATGCCAAAATCTTTGTGTTTTTGGGCCGTTGCTCTATTAGGTTTCGACCCTACTTACATCGCCGTGCTAGGTGTGCATCGTGCTAGGTGCCCATTTAGCTAGGTGCTCACCCCGTTGGGAGCACATCGAGCCAAGTGCGCATCGGTACAGGTGTGCACCTTGCTAGGTATGTACTGCTCTAAGTGTGCACCTTACTAGACCCTTTTGGCCCATTCGGGACCCTTTGGCCCATTCGAGACCTTTTGGCCCTCTTCACTCTCTCGCACCTTATCAAGTGCGCACCTTGCTAGGTGTGCACCTTGGCGAGTGCGCACTTTGCTAAGTTTGTACCTTCCCAGGTGCACACTTTACCAAGTGCGCGCCTTGCCAAGTTCGCACCTCGCTTGGTGCGTTTCTCAGCAAGTGCGCACTTGTCATGTGCGCACCTTACAACGTGTTTACTTTACTAAGTACGCACGTGGTACATATGCACTCATCACCTCTCCCGTTAGAAAAAAATTCTAACAGGGTGCTGCCCCGCACCCCGTAAGGGGGCTGCTATCCCCCTTGACCCCCAGCCTGCTATCCGAGTAGCGGGGACCCCTGTAGAAACTCTGCGAGACTCCCGATATGCCCGAAACACTCTCAGTTTGTTCCCAAACACAACACACACATATTGCATATTGAGTTCGTATGATCTGTTTGACTTATTAATCAGAGGTTCCCTAGCTCCAAAAGCGAGGGGTAATTAACGGCAGCTTAGTCCGCGGCTACCGGAGATTCGGATCCCCACAATCATTAAACCCCAGTCTACCCCAGGCAGGGAATCTGTAGTATGCCTGACAAGCGACGGTCATTCCTATCTCAATAGAGTGATGAAAACCACTCTACAGATTCTGGCACTCCCGGCGGGACCTTTCTCTCCACCCATATTTCGGGTCAATCGTTAATGCGAACTCATTTAACATATATAACGATATTTATACTGAAATAATACTTTTTCATGCAGCAATCAACTTTCAAAAGCTAAGGACATGTCTTCCATGATGAATTCAGCTTTCGACGCAACCCTGATCCCGTATGTGGTCAAGATCAATGCTCGCATGGTTCTTCCCGCAAGCCTCAGTCGGCAGTGGGAGGAATCTCCTTGCCAATTTGGTTCCGTCATCATCTACCCTACCGGAAGTGCTCATCTGGCGGAAATCCCGGCAAACCAGGTGGCCAAGCCAGTCTCAGCATAACCACTGGAGAAAAGATTTCGTCATAGTCCACACCTGGTCTTTGACGAAAACATTTTACAACAAGTCTAGCCTTATAACTTTCTACCTGTCCATCTGCACTAATTTTCTTCTTGAAGATCCATTTGCAGCCGACGGGTTTTACCCCTGACGGTGCAACGTCCAAAGTCTAAACTTTGTTGGTGTACAAGGACTCCATTTCGGATCGCAAAGCATCCGTCCATTTCACAGAGTCCCTATTGGAAATAGCCTGCTCGAAACTAGTAGGATCATCTTCTTCCAAGATACAATTCTCTCGATCCCTGTCTATGAGAAAACCGTAGTATCTCTCGGACGGATGAGAAATCCTACCAAATCTGTAGAGTGGCCGGGGTTCTTCGGGTACCACTGAATCTTGAGGTTTTACCAAATCCTCAGTTATAGTTTGTCCTTCTGGAATTTCTTCCAGTTCTATCGTACTCTCTGTAATTTCTTTTATAATAAATTGTCATTCTAAAAAGGTGGTACGACGAGCAACAAACACCTTCTGATCCTCGATGTGGTAGAACAGATATACTAAAGAATTTTTAGGATATCCCACAAACTTGCATAAAATTGATCATGCCTAAAGTTTGTCCGGATTTTGTACTTTTACAAAGGCCGGACAACCCCATATCTTAATACGTTCAAGATATGGTCTTTTGCCACTCCATATTTCATATAGTGCCTTAGACACAGATTTGGATGGAACCTAATTCAATAGGTATGATGTTGTTTCCAGCGCAAATCCTCCGAATGAAAAATGCAAACCGGCATTACTCATCATGGAGACAACCATATCCAAAAGGGTACGATTCCTCCACTCTGATATACCGTTGTACTGTGGTGTATACGGAGGAGTAAGCTGAGAGAGAATACCATGCTCTTTTAATTAGTCAAGGAATTCCGTGCTTAAGTACTCCCCTTTTCTATCAGATCGAAGAATCTTGATACTTTTGTCAATCTGGTTCTCTACTTCGTTTCTATATTTTTTGAATTTCTTAAAAGTTTCAGATTTGTGTTTTAAAAGATACACATATCCGAATCCAGAGAGATCGTCGGTGAATGTAATGAAGTAGGAGAACCTACTCTGTAGACATTGGACCATATACATCACTCTGTATGAGTCCCAAGAGCTCTGTTGCTCTTTCTCCATGTCCGTTGAACGGAGATTTGGTTATCTTTTCTCTGAGACAAGACTGACAAGTTTTATAGAATGAAAATTCGGACGGATTCATATATCCATCCTTATATAACTTACTTAGTCTTTTCTCGCCGATAGGACCAAGTCTACAATACCACAAGTAGGTTTCGCTCATATCTGAACTTTTCGTCTTGCGTGTGTTTTGTACATTAAGAACCGTGTTTTAATTTAGAACATAGATATCATTACACGGTATACCTTCTGCAACCAATACCTGATTAAGATAAATGTTCATGATATTTCTATCTAGAACAAACTTATATCCATCTTTATCAAGTAAAGAAACTGATATGATATTGCAAAGCATGGAAGGTACATAGTAGCAATTGTTCAAAATTATAGTATTACCGCTTGGCAATACTAGGTGATATTCACCGACACCAGCAGCCTCAACTTATGCTTTGTTCTCTACTCTGAGGGACATATCATCAGGTCCAACCATCCTATTTTTTCTTAGTTCCTGTAATAAATTACAGATATGAGATCCTGATCCGGTATCTAATACCCAGAAGATAGGACTGACCGAAAAATAGTTCTTAATAATAAGAACACCTGAAGGAGATGCAATAGTATGCTTCTTCTTCACTGCGGTCATCAAGAAATTCATATAATCCTCTTTCCCTTGCTCATGCTCGTGACAAGTGTCATAAGTCAGAACCGAACAGACGTTCCCTAGCCCCAAATAAGAATTCGGGTCGGTCAAGTCATACATTTTATTATCTTGATAAAGGCATGACATGGTAGCTGCAATTAGGAGAGAGAAAAGAAACTCTTAGCATATGCTCCTGCAAGTTTGGATTGCTTATTAGTTTATCTAAACAGGATGGCTCCAACTGTTTTCTCGAATTCTTCTTCAAACCTTAAACGGAGAACTAGTCGGGATCATATACGCTCCACAAGTTCGCTAACCGTTCAGCCAAGCATGTGCTGGTGCTCCGAGGGAGGCTCCCCGTACTTTCGCACGGACGTAATTAAATAGCCCCATTTCCGTAGAGACATAACCCCGTTAACGCGTTTCTAGACACCTAATGGATTAGCTAATTGTGAAGTGAAAATCTCCCGGGAGTAATCCTACTCATCAGTGAGATCGAGACCCAACTATCATCGCGTGATAATCTAGATGGAAGCCACTTTAGTTACCATACTCCAGAAGGTATGCAACACTAGCAAGTTTCCTATATATTTGAAACTCCCGATGTGGTTTTGCCCCTAACGACTTTATGACCTTGACAATACCAATATATCATAAACCGCTAGTCAAGTTCGACCTGTCGTTTTCATGATTAACTTAGACACACCCGCATAACCCTTGACAATGCCAACATAGTTATGCGATTGTCCTAAATAATCGGAAATAAAGCTACAAACAAATAATACTCAACTACTGATCACTACGTCTTGACAATGCCAACATACGCAGTATGAATACGAAGCATTACTCGAAGGAAATGACGAAGGGCTACGGCTGGTTTTTAGCGAAAAATATTTAACGTAATAAACTTAATTTTGTTGAAGGAATCTAGTGATTTCGAAACGAGTGATTCAAGCTCAATTTTGAAAACTTTTAGTTTTGTAAACAACCGAGTAGTTTTGAAAAGAACCGAGTGGTTTTGAAATATGATTCCAACAATATCTATTAGGTTTATTTTCTTGCATTAATTAGAATTAATGCGGTCCCATCAATTAAGTTTATATGTGTTGGGGTCAAAAATTGCATCCCGGTTGATCAAGTCAAAATCAAATTCAACCCCAAGTAAGCGGGCCCAAGCCCAGATCAAGTGGGCACATGCCCAAGTCAAGCCCCGCGGCCGGCCTCTCCCATGCTAAAATGAAAATCATGTAATAAATAATTTTAATGTATTTTTTTATGCATGAATGAAAGAAAAATGGGTATAAAGCCAAATTTTTGTAAAGCCCGTGGCTCATCTGCAAAAGAAATGAGCACATGAGGCATGGGATGGGCAAAATACCATTTTGTAAAGCCCAATGGGCTATATGTAAATTTGTAAGCCTATATAAGGCAATATGATAATGAAATAAAAAGAATAATTCATTCCCAAAAAAATTAGGATTTATGTGCCTCCTTCTGCTTCCTCAAGGTTCTAAAACCTTCTTCCTCTTTTTGAATTAAATCAAGAGTTTAATTTTTCCTTTTTCAAAAATAAACAGTTTTTCACCATCAAACCCTTGAAGGGGAACTCAGATCTTTTATCAGATCTTAAAAAGGAGAGATTTTTAAATCTCACCCCCTTTTCTCCAAGATCCGGCCAACAGAGAGGAGGAAGAATAAGACCCATCTCCAAAATCCCACTTTAGGAAAAATCTAAGGCTCAAGAGAAGATCCAGGACTCATAGGAGAAGAAAGGGGTCTCCTTTGACCATCTCCGAAGATCTTTGGGGAATTCAACTCCAAGACCCAAATCCTCAAGTGAGTTTAACTCCTAATAATGATCTTTCAAGAGTTTAACTCCGAATCCAAACTGTTCCCCTCTGAAAGACGGCCGAGACTGAACGTCTTGCCTGAGATTCGGGGCAGATGCTATTTGGTTTTATCCGTCTGCCTCTCCGAAGATGCCAAGTTGATTTATGGCACCATGTATCGGAGGTTTGGACGGATGCGGCCGATGTAGCAAACTTCGTCAGATTCCCCCTCGCTTGAGGGGTTTTTGATTGTGGGGACGCTCTTGCCTGCAGGCGCAAGCCCCTGCAGTTAATTACGCTACCGCATCGCGGTAGCTACTTTCTCCTTCTCCAGAATTTCACTTCGTGTCGTGTGTGTTTGTTTTGTTTGTGGTTGCCCGTGGATTGTATACGGAGACTGAGTAATTCCGTCGCCCGTAGGACGTAGATTAGTCCAAATCCATATTTACTTAGATTTGGGTTTGGTGTTTTTAGTTTAAGGATACGTTAGCCGTGTTGAGGCTAAGATCGACTTAAACGTTCGTTAAGGATACGTTAGTCTTGTTTGAGACTAAGATCAACTTAACGTGGTGATCCATTTATTATATGGCCGTCAGGACTCGTCACCTCTCTGACGTCGTTGAAGAATTACAACGATAGGTGTCAGAGGAGTTCAGAGATGTACCCTTAAACCAAAGTTGATTTGGAGTTTTATAGTCTATTTGAATGTTTAAGGATACGTTAGCCGTGTTTGGGGCTAAGTTCAACTTAAACGGGACCGTTTAGATCCGGCAAAAGAGCATTTCGAGGCTCTATTGTTCCAGTTTAGGGACGTGGTGGTCCATGTTCCAGTTTAAAGACGTGGTGGTCTATTGCCAGTTTAAGGACGTGGTGGTCCATCATTAGTTTAAGGACGTTTCGGTCCATCGCCAGTTTAGGGACGTGGTGGTCCATTATTAGTTTAAGGACGTTTCGGTCCGTCGCCAGTTTAAGGACGTGGTGGTCCATCATTAGTTTAAGGACGTCTCGGTCCAATATTAGTTTAAGGACGTCTCGGTCCGATATTAGTTTAAGGACGTTTCGGTCCAACATTAGTTTAGGGACGTTTCGGTCCAACATTAGTTTAAGGACGTTTCGGTCCACGAGTTTAGGGACCCCGCAGTCCATATTCATGTGTGGTCGTTGGGACCCGTCGCCTCTCTGACGTCGTTGAAGGATTACAACGATAGATGTCAGAGGAGTTCGGAGATGTACCCTCGAACCGGAGATAAATTGATTTAGGAGAGCAGTTTTGCTCAGTCAATTTAGCTTGAGGACTTACGGCCCCGATTGGGCTAAGTCCAATTGAAAAATGTTCAACACTTTTATTTGTTTTTCGGCCTGTACTAGGGCTTTACCCCTTTTTAGTAATGCACTGCATTATTCTTGTTTTGGTTGGGCTCTGCCCTTTTATAAATGATGCAGAGCATCTATTTCTTTGTTTGGGCTTTGCCCCCCCCCCCCCCTTTTTTTTAAAATGCATAGCATTTTTTATTAGGCCTGTCAGGCCTTTTAATTGGGCTATGTCCCTTTTCTTTAATAATGCAGAGCATTAAGTACTCTGACAGTGCCCCACGTGGCTTGTCAGGCGCTTTGCGCCAAATAATGAGCGCAAACTCATATGGTGGTGACACATGTCACGCTCTGGCGAGCGCAAGCGCAACAGCGCAGTGCACTGTATCAGTGCGCTGCGCTGCTGCGCTACTGACACGTGGCGCTTCCTGGTGACTTGCGCCAATACAGGAGCGCAACAGCGCAGTTCTTGCAAGTACAGAGCACTGATTTATCTTTTGATCGATTTTAAATCAAAGAAAACAAGTTTTTCTTGTTTTCAAGGAACCAATAGTTTATAAGCAAGTGCAAAGTACTATTATTAGTTAGTTTTCTTTCTTATTGAAGACCATTGATCTTGTTCTTAGATCAATGATCTGTTTTTTAAGAGAATTTTCTCTTTTTCTGAAGGTTTTTACCTTTTTTTGTTCTTGAGGAATTCTTCAGAGTTCTCTCTTTTTTTTCTCTCAGAAAATGTTGATGCCTTTGAATTGAGACCTAGGGTCCTTTTTATAGTGCCCATAAATTAGTTAAATTTGTTAAAGAGATCTTTCTCTGAGTGATTTGGGGAATTTTCCCCACCGTTGGATCTTTGATCCAAGGGCTTCTGTTTTACAGAAGAAAATCTTCTTGTTTTAATAAGAACAGAAAAGATTTCTTTAGAATTTTAATTCTGTTTTGCGCAAACGCCTCAGCGTGTGACACGTGTCGCGCAGCGCTGCGCTTGCGCAGCTGTGCCTGCGCAACTGCGCAGACACGCGTCGCGCAGCGCAGCGCTTGCGCAGCTGTGCCTGCGCAACTGCGCAGACACGCGTCGCGCAGCGCAGCGCTTGCGCAACTGAAGCGTTGCTTCCTTTACTATTATTTTTAAAGAGCCTTGCTCTGATTGGACGCACTGCCTCGGGCGCTGTGCTGACGCATCATTTTCTGACATGTGGCGCTTTGCGCGCAGCGCAAAGGATCTGAAGCGTTGCTTCATTTATTAAAGTTTAAATTTTCAAAGCAAAGTTTTGCTCTGATTGGGGGAAGATGAAGTGTTGCTTCTTCTCCCGCCTCGGAATTTGAACAGAGCTTTTCTCTGATTGGGGTAAACAAATGCCCCTCCCACCGTCACGCTTATGTGGCCCCAAACGTGAGCGCAACGGTGGCGGAATTCCAACCGTTGCGGCAACTTTGGAAGTTGAAAGGGTACTTGATGCCTATAAATAGGACCTTTGGTCCTTCATAGATGATTATCATCTTTAAAATTCTCATTTTCAGAAACTTCAGAGCTTTGCTCCTGCCTTCAAGAACTCTCAGAGTTAGATTTTCTTTAAGAGAAACTATTTAAGTAAGAATTAATCTTAAATTAAATCAATTTTAATTAATAGAGCTTTGCTCTCATAGATCTTTGATCTAAAAAAATCCTTTTAGGGTTTCATCAAATAGTGCCTTGCTCTCAGGAATCTGTTTCAGGGTTTCTTAACTCATGAACAGAATCTTGCGTCTTTGGCAAAACATAGATCTCTTTGATCTAAAAAAAAATGAACTCTTAAGAGTTCGAATATGGATAATAAGAATTAAAAATGGAGTTTTGTATTTAATGGATTATATCATCTTTTAATAGTAACAATCTTAGAGTTCTCGGGGGATTTATTTAAATTCCCCCTATTAGGATTCTGGTAATCAGTCCTGCTTGCAGAGCACTGCTCTCAGGGAGTTTAACTCTCTGTGTATATTATTTTTCTTTTTATCGCTAAACTTCCTGTGGCATTTCCTCCAGGCATAATGGCGGTGCGTCTATACAGTTTGCACGAGTTCATCACCTACGACGATATCCGCGCACAGGGCCGTCATCAAAACCAGGAGTTTACGGACGCCCAGTGTGCGGAGGTCATGGGTCGCCTCAACGCAAGCGGTGGTTGGCTGCTTCCTCGTCGTTCAGCTCTCTTGAAGGTCGTGCTGGGAGCAATATGGAGAGCACTTCCGAGGTTTCACGAGGCCCTACCGCTCAATGCGCTGGATGATGCCGAAGATAAGGTGCATTCGATGTACCTGATGGGGCTGATCTCGAAGAAACGGCGGGACAGCCTCATCGACATCCTACATCAAATTTTCCAGCAGACGACGATAGTCGCTGCTTATCAAAGGCCGGGAGGGCTTGCCGAGGATCTTGACACACAGGAGCGCGAGAGGCTGCGCACAAGAATAATCAGAAAGGCTAGAAGAACTCTGGATGGCCTTACTTTTGAATTCCTCAATCCGTGCCATGGATCTGAGGTTATCCCATTGTAATAATATTTTTCGTTTGTTACTTTTATGATTGTAAGAACTTTTGGCAATATTAATGGAAAAATTTTATCCCAGCCCGTCTTTATTTTCCGTTCTGAATCTTTTGCTTATGTATGGATGAGTGTGTCTCGAACGTCTGATCAAATGTAAATCGGATGCTCTTTCTGTCGCTTTCTTCTTTCTCTTATTATCAGCATGTCGCTTTAGTAAACATGGTCAACAGATAATAGAGCACGCAACTTGTCTTTCTTTAAAAAAAATAGCGATGGCTTAGGCTGCAGGTTCAGATCTGCTGTCTAAGACTTTCCAACTCTATGAGCCATGAGGGTCTCGTAGAGATTTTTCTCCCTACGGATCGAGAGGATCTCGTAGGTGGGTTTTTCTCCTTAGAAGTCGTGAGGATTCCTAAGTGTGTTTCTCCTTATAGGTCGTAAGGATCCTGTAAGAAAATTTTTCCCTCTTACGAGTCGAGAGGACTCGTAAGCGGTTGTTTCCCTCCTTGTCGAAACTTGACTTCGGAGAGTGAGACCCGTGGATAGTATGCAAGAGACCGTTCAGATCGACTTGCAGGGTCCCATTGTTCAGGAAGCAAGTTTTTTTTTAGTCCCTGCTGCCTGAGGCTTTATCTTGTAAGTTGAGACGAATCGGGAGTTTTCCCGCGGAGACGCTGGTTTCTCTGCGAGTCGACGCGGATCAGGCGGCTCTCGTCAAGGAGTGTTTGTATCCGTGAGTCGAGATGTTTGCTAAGGATGATTTGTTTCCCTAGCGCCAAGGATTATTTGTTTCTTTGGGGTTTGAAACGAGTCGAGAATTTCCCACGGAGGCACTGGTTGCTCTGCGAGTCGACGCGGATCAGGAGGCTCTCGTCAAGGAGTGTTTGTATCCATGAGTCGAGGAATTTGCTAAGGATTATTTGTTTCCCTAGCGCCAAGGATTATTTGTTTCCTTGGGGTTTGAAACGAGTCGAGAATTTCCCACGGAGGCACTGGTTGCTCTGCGAGTCGACGCGGATCAGGAGGCTCTCGTCAAGGAGTGTTTGTATCCGTGAGTCGAGGAATTTGCTAAGGATTATTTGTTTCCCTATCGCCAAGGATTATTTGTTTCCTTGGGGTTTGAAACGAGTCCAGAATTTCCCACGGAGGCACTGGTAGCTCTGCGAGTCGATGCGGATCAGGAGGGTCTCGTCAAGGAGTGTTTGTATCCGTGAGTCGAGGAATTTGCTAAGGATTATTTGTTTCCCTAGCGCCAAGGATTATTTGTTTTCTTGGGGTTTGAAACGAGTCGAGAATTTCCCACGGAGGCACTGGTTGCTCTGCGAGTCAACGCGGATCACGAGGCTCTCGTCAAGAAGTGTTTGTATCCGTGAGTCGAGGAATTTGCTAAGGATTATTTGTTTCCCTAGCGCCAAGGATTATTTGTTTCCTTGGGGTTTGAAACGAGTCGAGAATTTCCCACGGAGGCACTGGTTGCTCTGCGAGTTGACACGGATCAGGAGGCTCTCGTCAAGGAGTGTTTGTATCCGTGAGTCGAGGAATTTGCTAAGAATTATTTGTTTCCCTAGCGCCAAGGATTATTTGTTTCCTTGGGGTTTGAAATGAGTCGAGAATTTCCCACGGAGGCACTGGTTGCTCTGCAAGTCGACGCGGATCAAGAGGCTCTCGTCAAGGAGTGTTTGTATCCGTGAGTCGAGATGTTTGCTAAAGACATTGGTTTCTTCGGAGTTGGACTGAACCGTCGAGATTTGGCTTTGTCTTCTGGCGGAGCCTGTTGGGAAAGTATGGTTCCCTCTTTGTTTACGCCCTTGGATTGTATACAGGGATCGATATGATCTTAGCTGTAGGGCCAAAGTTTTATCATTTCTTTTTTTTTGTTTCATTTCCGCGATGCTCTATCATTTCAGCTTTTATATCGCGAAGGTCGCGATTGCCCAATCATTTCGGCTATTTTTCGTGGTGCCCAATCGTTTCGGCTGTTTATTTTATTTTTACTCGCTGCTTTTTATTGCGAGTTGCCCAATCATTTCGGCTATTTTTTATTTTTACTCGCTGCTTTTTATTGCGAGTTGCCCCATCATTTCGGCTATTTCATATGCATGTGCGGCCTACTGGCTTTTCACCGTAGACCTGAAATTAGACGTCGACCTCGGCATCAGCACCGCTACAACTGGGATATTGCCAGGAGCGAATCATCATCTGCTTCTGTCGATCTCGAACAAGGGTGGCTTAGCGAACAGGGTTAAGGCCCTGTCGACTAAGGCTTTTGACTTCATGAGCCGTAAGGGTCTCACAAAGGTATTTCTCCCTACAAGTCGTGAGGATCTTGTAGGAGTATTTTCTCCTTAGGAATCGTGAGGATTCCTAAGTGTTTGTTCCTCTGTAAGTCGTAAGGATCCTACAGGAGGATTTTCTCCTTGTAAGTCGAGAGGACTTATAAGGGTTGTTCGTCATGCGAACATATCCCCAGTCTCGGATGGGACTTGATTAGGGAAATGTTTATTCGCGCCCGTGGATTGTATACAAGGGTCAGTATTGAGCCACTTGTAGGGCAATATCGGGAGTTGTGAGAGTTGCTTAAGCACAGGTTTAGGTCTCTGTAACTTAAGACTTTCAAATCTTATGGACCGTGAGGGTCCCATAAGAGAGTTCTCCTTACGAGTCGTGAGGATCTCGCAAGTGTATTTTCTCCTTAGGAATCGTGGGGATCCCTAAGTGTGTTGCTCCCTTGTGAGTCGTAAGGATCTCACGCGGGTGGTTTCTCCTTACAAGGTCGAGAGGACCCTATAAGGGTCTTTTAACGAGGTTGCGCCCTTTCGGGTTTTCACAAACACTCGCCGGTAGCCCTGCTGTTTTTACTCACGGAGCCCTTTCGGGTTTTCATCCGTGCCCATTTTGCTCATGGACGTACCGCTTTTTTTATTCTTTTTTATTTTTATATATTTTTTATGAGGTCGCGCCCTTTCGGGTTTTCACGAACACTCGCCGGTAGCCCTGCTGTTTTTACTCACGGAGCCCTCTCGGGTTTTCATCCGTGCCCTTTTTGCTTATGGACATACCGTTTTTTATTTTATTTTATTTTTATATGTTTTTTTTTATATCTCGTCAGCCTAAAAGATGCTGCGGTAGTAGTTTAAAGACGTTTCGGTCTGCTATTAGTTTAAAGACATTTCGGTCCGACTTTGAGAAGGCTGGCTACTGCTGATAGAGTTTGAGCTTAAGCATAGTATTTCTTTAGGAAGCGACCGTTTATTGGCCTGAAAGGCCTTTCACCGTGCATGTCCATGAGTAGATAGGCCCCACCCTGGTAGACCTTATCTATGATGTATGGGCCTTCATAGTTTGGTTCGAATTTTCCTCGCTTGGCGCGATTGGGAATCATAGGCCTTTTGACCATTAGCACAAGTTCGCCTTGGCGGAATGTCCTCGGTCGGGCCAATCTTTCATATGAGCGCGTCATCTTTGTTTTATAAGCTTCCAGATTTTGCTGTGCTATGAGCCGGGCTTCATCAAGGGCGTCAAGCTCCTCAAGCCGAAGGTGAGCGTTTTCTTCGTCCGTCAGCTCGCAGTGGACTGCCACTCGTAGAGAGGGTAATTCTATCTCGAGAGGGAGTACTGCTTCTGTACCGAATACCAACGCATATGGCGTTGCGTTCGTGGCCGTTTTAAACGTAGTTCGATACGCCCAAAGAGCCTCTTGCAGTCTCTCGTGCCAGTCTTTCTTATTTCGGGACACCGTTTTCTTTATGATTTTCGTCAAGGTCTTGTTGAAGGCCTCGGCGAGACCGTTGGCTCGCGGATTATAAACCGAGGAATATCTCCAGTCTATGTTATGCTGTTACGCGAAGCGGCTGATCTTGTGACTTCTGTAGGCTGGCCCGTTATCGGAGATGATCCGTTGCGGAGTTCCAAATCGATATATGACATGCGTCTTGAAGAAATGGAGGATATTCTCCGTCTTCACTTCCCTCGGTGGTATTGCTTCCGCCCACTTGGAGAAGTAGTCAGTTGTCGCCAGGATGAAACGATGTCCCCTAGACGATGCTGGTTCGATGGGGCCGACTATGTCAGTTCCCCGCATTTCGAACGGCTAGCTAGCCACCGTTGGATGTAATGGATTTGGATGTCGGTGGATGAAGTCCCCATGGATTTGGCATGAGTGACATTGCTTCGCATATTCGAGGCAATCTTGAATCATCGTGGGCCAGTAGTAGCCCATCCGTTTGATCTTCAACTTCATCTTTGGGCCCGCTTGGTGAGAACCGCAGAGTCCGTCATGAACTTCCTGAACGACTCTTTTCGCTTCGTCAGGTCCGAGACATCTTAGCCATAGAGAATTAAACGACCTTTTGTACAGGGTATCGTTGACGAAAGCAAAAGACAGAGCTCGTTTCGTGAGCTGATGTCTTGTGGACGCTTCTTCAGGCATTCGGTGGGATTTAAAGTAGTCTATGAAGACTTCTCTCCAATCCTCGGTATTTTCCCAATCTTTTACTTGCAGGGTCGTCTGCTCGCTCGCTCCTTTTTCTTCGGATGATTTCGGAGATATTTCTGTTGGCGCAAGCACCCGACGGCTTTGTACCACGATTCTAACGTCATCGAGGTTCTCGTCAGCCAGTTCTTTAGCAAGTTTGGCCAACGCGTCTGCTTTGCTGTTTTCCGCGCGCGGTATGCTTTCCAAAGTATAGGAGGGAATTTGGGTCAACAGTTGTTGCACCTTTTCACCGTATTTTACCAATTCCGGTTTGCACGTTTGGTAGTTGCCGTTTACTTGACTAACGACGAGTTGAGAATCTCCGTATATGAGGATGTTTTCAATTCCCATGTCGATGGCGATCTCGAGGCCTGCTATCAAGGCTTCATATTCGGCTTCGTTATTCGTCCTTGGCTCTGTTAAGGAGAAGGCGAAGCACATAATCCCTCCTTGTGGAGTTACGAAGATGAGGCCTACCCCCGATTTGATTATAGGGGTACTTTGTTTGCGCTTTTTCATGGAAGATGCTCCATCGAAATAGAGCTCCCATCGGGTATCACCACCGTCGATCGCGTCAAACGCATGTTCGTCTGGCAAATCGCAATTCAGAGGAGAATTGGCAGATATCGGGTGCTCAGCGAGGAGGTCGGCGATAGCCTGGCCTTTCACTGCCTTGAGAGGTTGATATGTTATCGAGAACTCCATCAAGAGCCGGGCCCATTTAGCGAGTCGTCCCGTCAACATGGCCTTCGACATCAAGTATTTAAGGGGGTCCACCTTTGAAATGAGACGGACCCCGTGCGCCAACGAATAGTGCCTGAGCTTTGTTATCGTGAAGATCAACGCCAGACAGTGTTTTTCAATGGAAGAGTAGTTGCTTTCTGTCCCCAGCAGAACTCGACTTAAGTAGTAGAGTGGTCTTTCTTTCCCTTGATCGTTCTCTTGTGCCCATAATGCGCCTAAGGAACCTTCGAGGGCGGTTGTATAAAGAATGAGGGGTTTTCCCTTGACCGGAGCAGCCAACACCGGCGGGTTCTGCAGGTATTGCTTGATCTCGTTTAGCGCGCTTTGGCATTTTTGATCCCAGATGAACGGGGTTTCCTTCTTCATCAGGTGACTGTAAGGACGGCACTTTCCTGAAAGGTTGGCTATAAATCGCCGTATATACGCGAGCTTCCCTTGGAGAGACCGCAGCTGTTTGAGAGTCCTTGGCGGAGGCATTTTCATGATCGCCTTGATCTTTGACGGATCTATTTCGATACCTCGGTGTCGGACGATGAATCCCAGGAATTTTCCAGAGGAAACTCCGAATGCACACTTGAGCGGGTTCATCTTCAAGTTGTACTGTCGAAGGCGTTGAAACACGGTCTTCAAATGCTCGAGATGCTCCTCGTATGATTTGCTTTTAACCACGAGATCGTCGATATAGCATTCGACGATTTCGTGTATAAGGTCATCAAAGATTTTCGTCATGGCCCTTTGGTAGGTGGCACCGGCGTTCTTTAGACCAAAGGGCATCACTTTATAACAGAATATTCCCAAAGGGGTCCGGAAAGCGGTATGCTTCTGGTCTTCAGGATGCATCTTTATCTGATTATACTCTGATGAGCCGTCCATGAAGGAGAAAACCTCATGAGTGGACGTATTGTCTATCATCAATTCGGTGACTGGCACCGGGAAATCATCCTTCGGGCAGGCTTTGTTGAGATCCCGAAAGTCCACGCATATGCGTACCGTCCCATTTTTCTTCATCACTGGGACGATGTTGGCGATCCATTCAGGGTATTGAACTTCCTGGATAAAGCCAGAGTCGATTAGCTTCTTGACCTCGGCGTTGATGCTCATCTCAAGCTCGAGCCGCATTCTTCTTGGCGCCTGTTTGACCGGCTTGACGTCTGGGGATATCGCCAATTTGTGCACAGCAACTTCTGAATCTAGTCCCGGCATTTCGGAATAGTTCCATGCGAAGCAATCTTTATGCTGTACAAGGACGTCTTTTAACGCAGCCACCTTTTTTTCGGATAACAGCTCGCTGATAAATGTCGGTCGTGGGTCGTTTAGCGTCCCCAACTTGATTTTCTTGAGGTTATCCGTGGTAGTATGTATTCCATCTTCCATTTCTTTCGGAGCTGGCGGAAATTCTGAAATCACCCTATCGTTGCTATTTTCGAAGCACCAGGGAAGGCTGTCCATGTTCTCGGGCTCTTCTTTTAATATCGTTATCATGTGACAGGTGCGAATCCGCTTCCAATCCCAGTGTGGAGTTGGCTCTGTTCTTGTGGCTTTGGGTTCATGTTTTTGTGGCGGTGTTACCCTCCAGTTATCAGACAAAGCAAACTTGCCAAGCTGATACTGATCTTCGACCCAATTCTTGAAGGTGAAGCAGTCTTCGAGAGGGTGCCCTATTACTCGATGGTAAGAGCAATAGTTTGGGTCAGAGGCTTCGCCTGCTTGTTCGGGGTGCTTGGACTCCGGCAGTGTAAGCATCTGATGTTTTAGAGCAAGCTCAAGTATCTTCTTCGTCTTGTCCTGAGGAAATGAGTACGCTCGACTCATTTTCTTCATGAGAGATAGATCAATAACGCTCGATTCCCGCTCGCGTGGCTTCTTAGCCCCGCTTTGTTGCTGTTGAGCGCCTTTTTGGCCTTTCGACTTGTTTCTGCTTCTGCGTCGAGCCTTCTTCATAACAGGTTGACACGGAGTGATACTTTCATTTTTGACGGCCTGTTGAAGGAGGCATTGCGTTCTGGCTCTTTCGTAGATGGCCATTTCGCGATTGTGATCATCTCGGACCTTCTGACCAGCTTCCCTTATAAGCCTGTCCATTTGTTCTTCAAACGACGGACCGGGCACTTTTGCATCAGGAACTTTTATTAGTTCAGGATTAGTGTCCTCTCGTTGCGCATCTGCTTCTTCATTGAAGTCGTGCACGAAGTAACAGTCGTGGAGCAGTTCTCGTTTCTTGGGGCGAATGTATCCGAGCCCGATCGTTTCCATCCTCCCATTAGGCAGCTTGCGTTGAGTCCCAGGAACGTTCCAGACCCTGTCATAGAATTTGGCCTTTCTAACGGTCTGTTTGAAGGGTATCCCTTGACGCTTCAACAGCTTCTTCAAGCCTTCTGTATAATATCTGGGTAGACGGATGGGTTGAAGTCTGTCCGGCGTAGGATCTGCCCCGTGCCAGATTTCTTTCTCCACTTTGTTTCCTTAAGAGCGGTAGAATAGAATTGCCTTCTCGCCTTCTCGCCTGGGAGGGATATAGAACGTTTGCAGCTCTTCTACATTGTAAATATTAAGCGCATCCAGTTCTTTATGGTGTTTAAGCGGCATCATGGCGACTTGTAGACTTTGTTCTTCGTCGGCGAACTTTCGTATTGAAGGTCGAGCAGAGAATACAGCATGGATCTCATCTTCCGAGTCGCTACCAAAGATCAACGTAGGAGCGGACGGTCCTGGCTTGTTGTGTTGGGGCGGACCCGAATACACTATCTCCTCTTCCTCCTCGGTATCACTGCCGAAGACAGGGATGGTGGCATTAGCTTTATTCTCTGGCTTGTGACACTTCTCCGTATCTTCGAAATCCGGTAAGAAGTATTTGGCATCTTCGTATTTGCGGACCTCGTTCACAGAGAACGGGTTCAGTTCTCCCTTCACGGTATACTCGAAACCATCCTTAAAATACTTCATACACTAATGTTGTGTAGAAGGGATGATGTTGTACTCGTGTAACCATGGTCGGCCGAGCAAAGCGTTGTAGCATGTCTTGGCGTCTATGACGTGGAACTTAATGTCCGTGACGAGTAGCCCGAAGCGTAGCGTCAGTATCACAGACCCAAGAGTTCTTGATGACTGGGAGTCGAACCCGGAGATGGTGATCTTGTCACGAGCAAGGTGCTGGACGCTCATGCAGATTTCTTTTAAGACCCGTACATTGAGGAGATTAACGGAGGATCCATTGTCGATCAGGATTTTGCCTATCTTTATATCGTGACAGTATCCTGACACATAGAGGGGGCGATTGTGCTCGCACGTCCCAAGGAGAAGGTCCTCGTCGCCGAAAGTGACATCGGCCGTGTGCACTTCCTCCAATTCATCCTTCATCTTTTCCTCGGCCAGGCATGCTTGGAATTGTTCCGGATCTTGGAGTGCCTTAATTAACGAATCTCTCACCTCCTTTGATAGCAAAAGAGCGTCAAGAATGCTGGGCTGTGAGGGTAGCTTCCTCAGATGCTCTGAGACGTTGTAATCCATCTTATTCTTCTTCGGCGGGTCCTTGGCGGCTATCTCTTCCGCCACTTGGTCATCTAAGACGATATCTTCAGAGACCTTTTCTTTCCCTTTATCTTTTCTGTTTAAGGGTCCGAGGTTCTTTTCAGGCAGCGTCCGATTCCGCAGCCGGATATTTTCGCAGACCTTCGGCTCTTCTTCTTTTCCCGAAGTGGATTCCTTAAAGAGAGGGGCAAGTTCCAGCTCCTCATCAGAATCGCTCCCGAATGTAGGCACTTGTGAACCGCCGGTGTTAACCACGCGACAATCGCCGGTAGTTCTTTTAAGCTCTCCGGTCGCATTTCTTTGTTCCCGACGAGTTTTACGCTTTTCCCGTTTAAAGTGTTGTCGATGAGCTACATACCCTTGCCACCATCTATCGAAAGCTTTGCACTCTTGAGTGGGGTGCGAAACCTTCTGATGATATAAGCAATAGGAGGGGTGCATTTCTATTCACCAGTAATTTTTCCTTCGGAGGATGGTAGCTTCATGCCCATTGATATGACCTTAGCAAACCTTTTCCTCATCTTGAATTGGCTTTTATCCGCAGTGGGTGTACTTTGCTCCAGCGGGATCATCTCAACTCTTTCATCAAGTCGCTGGCGCTTAGCCCTTTCAAATATTATCGCCTCACGTTCTCGATCAACTTTACTTTTCAACCGAGCTTCATTAAAGAATGCGTCAATTACTTCATCCGATGGCCCCAGAAATTTTGATTCGGTATCTGCCCCCAGCATTTCAGTACAAGAAGTCTCCTTATCGTTCATGAGCGAATGAGAAATCACATGACAGCTCGCCACGTATTCTTCAGATTCATCTGACAAACTTTCTCCATCACCTTCTTCTTGAAAGATATGATTGAGAAACTCTTGGAGTGTAATGGGAGTCCGTGCCTTCTGGTTGTATTCTTCTAGCGCGTCGATTTGTTTTTGCAAGTCCGTGCGCTTGTCACCAGGTCTCACGGGCTTCTTTGACTTCTTCTTCTTCTTTTTCGAAGATTTTGACGACTGGTTGCGAGTGCTTGAACCACCACCATCGGTCTTTGGAGTTGGACGTGGTTTCAACATCCCTTCAATGACCTGCGGTTCAAACGGGTTCTTCCACTTGATTGTTGGACATGTCTGAAGGTCGTTTAGCATCCTCTTTGTCTTGGCTGATAATACAACTTCCCAAGGAGCTTCTTCAACGACGGAGCATGTTGCCCCCGGCGTATTCGTCCCTTTAGAAGTGTGGGGCTGCTGGGGATTCACCTTCCATTTGTCAGATAACGCGAATTTGCCCTGTCGGTACTGGTTTTCAAGCCAATTTTTGAAAACGTAGCAATCCTCGATCGGATGACCCAGTACTCGATGATAAGGACAGTGTTGGGCTCGTTGACGTCACTTGGTTGTAACAGGCGTTTTGGATCCGGCAGATTTATGAGTCGGTTGCGCAACGCCAGTTCGAATAACCTCCTCGTTTTATCGTGGGGAAAGGAGTAAGAATGTCCTAGTCTCTCCTCAAGGGCTAAGTACGGACGCACATTATTTTGACGAGCAACCGGCTTTGAGTCGCTCGGTTGTTGTTGAGCATTAGTGACAACGATCGCTTTTCCCTTCCCCTTGTCATTTTGGGAGTCCGGCTTTGGAAGAGGAGGTTTATGGCCCATCTGATCCATCTGTGCTAGCTTGTCAATCAAGGCCTGGAAGGTAGTCGGCTTGAAAAACATCATAAACTGCGAGATGGTTGCTTGTGGATCGAGGGTTCCCACAAACATACCCACTGCGGGAGCTTATTCAATGCGCTGCTCGCACTTCGACCGTAAGTTCCGCCATCGTATAGCGTACTGAACCCACATCTCGCCTGGCTTTACCCTGGCGTTAATCAGTGCCGTCATCGGGGTACGTTCACCGGCGCTTGCAAAACGCTGAGTAAACAGCAGCTCCATCTCCGCGAAGGTTTTAATAGAATCGTTCGGGAGCTCAGAGTACCACTCGAACGCCGTATCTGATAGGCTTCCAACAAACTAGCGAAGCAACAGCTTGTCGTCACCGCCGGTGTTGCCGCAGAGTGCCCTGAACTGGGCAACGTGCTGGTGAGGATTGCCTGTCCCCTTGTAGACATGGAACTTAAGAATTGTGTAACCGGGTGGGTACTTGATTTGGTCGTACCAACTTGGATATGGCCGCCCCGTTTTTACGACCTGACCCGCTGCTTCCGTCGCTTGATGGACCCGGATCTGCTGATCTATGTATTCGTCCAGATCGGCTTTGGAGATTGTCTCTTCTTTAGCTGCTGACAGAGCTGGCGGAGGATTCGACGTCTCTCCCCTATCGTCTTCAAGGATGATCGGGGGATCTTCAGCAGGTGGATCTTGTTGAATCATCATACCCACCATATCCTGGAACAGGAGGGCCATTTTCTTTATGTTGGCTGCCTGTTCCGCAGCTTCTTTATCCTTCTTCTCCAGTACGCGACGAAGGAATTCAGCGTCAGTTTCTTGTTCTTGACGCTCGTCCGAGGACGTTTCAGGGGTTTCTTTTGGCCCTGTAAGTGCGGCCATAGCGTTCATCATCTCTTGGAGCTTCTGCTGCTGCTCCTGAGTCTTGGTCACTGACCTCGTGTGCGGTCTATAACCTGTTGATATGCGGCTGTCCTCTTTACCAGACGCCATACAGACGGTATGAACTGCAATGCCCCCAGACCTAGGGCGTTTGGGTTCACCTCTTTTGGTATTTACCGCAGGTGTAGGGACTCTCTCTGGCCTCCTTCTCTTATGGGTCGTAGTAGTTGAAGGGGCCGTTGCTTTGGGCACCCAAGCGGTCATCACCTTTCGTTGCTTGACCGGGGGATTTTCTTCTTGCCAACCTTTTGACTTCTTCTGTTGGCGAGAGAAGTTAGGATCAATGACAGATTCTCGGACTCGTCGCCATGTTTTATAGATCTTGGAGGACAGCGATTGAATAGGCTGCTCTGGCTTTTCTGTTTCCACGGCGATCTCTACCGGTGGAGGAGATCTTTTAAGGACCGCAGTTGGCGAGTTTCTGCGTACCCTATTCAACAGCTCAAAGCCGTTCCCGGTTGGAACAGCAGCGTTAACTTCCACCGTCGGTGTTGGCGGAGTCATCCCAGAAGGGGAGTTGCCCCCGGCCCTCCTTATCCGGCGCCAATGGCGTCGTCGGGCGCGACGAGTTGTCGGTATTATTTCAGAGACAGAAACATCATCCCCTTATCCCCTGTTCAGATGTGTGGCTGTTGCCAGCGTCAGCCTATTGAAGACTGATGTCTTTTGAGCCGCAAGAGCAGGAGTAGGAATGGGGACGGTCAACCTTGCAAAGACCGATCTCTTAGCAGGAGAAGCCGCCTTGACGACTTCAGGAGCAGGTTTGGCTACTCTTTTTTGAATAACCTTTTCTGAGACTGCACGCTTCATTGCGGGTCCGCGAGAGTTTTGGTCCAATCTGGAGAAGACCGAGGCACTGGTGTTGGGCGACCCGTTGAGAGGGGCCGCAGTAACTGAAAGTCGATCAAAGACGGACTTCTTAGAAGCTTCTTGTATGGGCACGGGGGTGGTGAAGCTTGTTGGCGGAAGCATAGTTCCGAAAAACAGCCCCGTGGTGGCTTGAGTAATCTACTCCACGGACATGGTGAACAAAGAGGCCGCTTGGGGCCCGTAGGTTATGTCCCCAGTTGAGGCCGGACGCGAGCTGCAGCTGCAGTTGGAGCACTTCGAACAAGTTGAGGCCATCGATGCTTGACTTCTCTTCTGCACCGAGCAAGAGACCAAATCTTAGTAAACTTGAAATCCAAAGGCAACCGTTAACGAACCGCGATTGGTTCGCGAAGACGACACACGAAGTGTGGAGTGGAAAGAAGAAAAGGTCCCACCGGGCGTGCCAGAATCTGTTCCCCTCCGAAAGACGGCCGAGACTGAACGTCTTGCCTGAGATTCAGGGCAGATGCTATTTGGTTTTATCCGTCTGCCTCTCCGAAGATGCCAAGTTGATTTATGGCACCGTGTATCGGAGGTTTGGACGGATGCGGCCGATGTAACAAACTTCGTCAGATTCCCCCTCGCTTGAGGGGTTTTTGATTGTGGGGACGCTCTTCCCTGCAGGCGCAAGCCCCTGCAGTTAATTACGTTACCGCATCGCGGCAGCTACTTTCACCTTCTCCAGAATTTCACTTCGTGTCGTGTGTATTTGTTTTGTTTGTGGTTGCCCGTGGATTGTATACGGAGACTGAGTAATGCCGTCGTCCGTAGGACGTGGATTAGTCTAAATCCGTATTTACTTAGATTTGGGTTTGGTGTTTTTAGTTTAAGGATACGTTAGCCGTGTTGAGGCTAAGATCGACTTAAACGTTCGTTAAGGATACGTTAGTCTTGTTTGAGACTAAGATCAACTTAACGTGGTGATCCATTTATTATATGGCCGTCAGGACTCGTCACCTCTCTGACGTCGTTGAAGAATTACAACGATAGGTGTCAGAGGAGTTCAGAGATGTACCCTTGAACCAAAGTTGATTTAGAGTTTTATAGACTATTTGAATGTTTAAGGATACGTTAGCCGTGTTTGGGGCTAAGATCAACTTAAACGGGACCGTTTAGATCCGGCAAAAGAGCATTTCGAGGCTCTATTGTTCCAGTTTAGGGACGTGGTGGTCCATGTTCCAGTTTAAGGACGTGGTGGTCTATTGCCAGTTTAAGGACGTGGTGGTCCATCATTAGTTTAAGGACGTTTCGGTCCATCGCCAGTTTAGGGACGTGGTGGTCCATTATTAGTTTAAGGACATTTCGATCCGTCGCCAGTTTAAGGACGTTTCGGTCCGGTATTAGTTTAAGGACGTCTCGGTCCGATATTAGTTTAAGGACGTCTCGGTCCACTATTAGTTTAAGGACGTCTCGGTCCAACATTAGTTTAGGGACGTTTCGGTCCAACATTAGTTTAAGGACGTTTCGGTCCACGAGTTTAGGGACCCCGCAGTCCATATTCATGTGTGGTCTTTGGGACCCGTCGCCTCTCTGACGTCGTTGAAGGATTACAACGATAGATGTCAGAGGAGTTCGGAGATGTAACCTCGAACCGGAGATAAATTGATTTAGGAGAGCAATTTTGCTCAGTCAATTTAGCTTGAGGACTTACGGCCACGATTGGGCTAAGTCCAATTGAAAAATGTTCAACACTTTTATTTGTTTTTCGGCCTGTACTAGGGCTTTACCCCTTTTTAGTAATGCACTGCATTATTCTTGTTTTGGTTGGGCTCTGCCCTTTTATAAATGATGCAGAGCATCTATTTCTTTGTTTGGGCTTTGCCCCCCCCCCCCTTTTTTTTAAATGCATAGCATTTTTTATTAGGCCTGTTAGGCCTTTTAATTGGGCTCTGTCCCTTTTCTTTAATAATGCAGAGCATTAAGTACTCTGACAGTGCCCCACGTGGCTTGTCAGGCGCTTTGCGCCAAGTAATGAGCGCAAACTCATATGGTGGTGACACGTGTCACGCTCTGGCGAGCGCAAGCGCAACAGCGCAGTGCACTGTATCAGTGCGCTGCGCTGCTGCGCTACTGACACGTGGCGCTTCCTGGTGGCTTGCGCCAATACAGGAGCGCAACAGCGCAGTTCTTGCAAGTGCAGAGCACTGTTTTATCTTTTGATCGATTTTAAATCAAAGAAAACAAGTTTTTCTTGTTTTCAAGGAACCAATGGTTCATAAGCAAGTGCAAAGCACTATTATTAGTTAGTTTTCTTTCTTATTGAAGATCATTGATCTTGTTCTTAGATCAATGATCTGTTTTTTAAGAGAATTTTCTCTTTTTCTGAAGGTTTTTACCTTTTTTTGTTCTTGAGGAATTCTTCAGAGTTCTCTCTTTTTTTCTCTCAGAAAATGTTGATGCCTTTGAATTGAGGCCTAGGGTCCTTTTTATAGTGCTCATAAATTAGTTAAATTTGTTAAAGAGATCTTTCTCTGAGTGATTTGGGGAATTTTCCCCACCGTTGGATCTTTGATCCAAGGGTTTCTGTTTTACAGAAAAAAATCTTCTTGTTTTAACAAGAACAGAAAAGATTTCTTTAGAATTTTAATTCTGTTTTGCGCAAACGCCTCAGCGTGTGACATGTGTCACACAGCGCAGCGCTTGTGCAGCTGTGCATGCGCAACTGCGCAGACACGTGCCGTGCAGCGCAGCGCTTGCGCACTTGCGCAGACACGTGCCGTGCAGCGCAGCGCTTGCGCAGCTGTGCTTGCGCACTTGAGCTGTGCCTGCGCAACTGCGCAGACACGTGCCGCGCAGCACAGCGCTTGCGCACCTGAAGCGTTGCTTCCTTTACTTTTATTTTTAAAGAGCCTTGCTCTGATTAGATGCACTGCCTCGGGCGCTGTGCTGACGCATCAACTTCTGACACGTGGCGCTTTGCGCGCAGCGCAAAAGATCTGAAGCGTTGCTTCATTTATTAAAGTTTAAATTTTCAAAGCAAAGTTTTGCTCTGATTGGGGGAAGATGAAGCGTTGCTTCATCTCCCGCCTCGGAATTTGAACAGAGCTTTGCTCTGATTGGGGTAAACACAAACCCTTCGGAGTTTAACTCCACTCAAAATCCTTTTTGGGAGTTCAACTCCTCAATTAGGGGCTAAGCCCTTTTTCCCCACTAGCGCACAGCGCCCGCGTGCCAAGCACATAAGACGCTGGCGCCCGGCGCCCGCATGCCATGCATGTGAGGCGCTGGCGCCCACGCATTCTTTGGACGCTATTCATCTTTTTTTTTATACACACACATGCTATTCACCTTTTTTTATACACACACCCCCGTAAACTCTGCGGGGCCCCCGATATATCCAAAACCCTTTCAAAACACAACACACACACTGCACATTGAGTTTGCTTGACCAGTTTGACCCGTCAATCGGAGGTTCCCTCGCTCCAAAGGCAGGGGGTAATTAACGGCAGCTTAGTCCGCGGCTGCCGGAGATTCGGATCCCCACAATCAATAAACCCCGGCCTACTCTAGGCAGGGGGAATCTATAATGCGCCTGACAAGCGACGCGTATTCCCATCTCAATGGGGTGACGAAAAACACCCTACACTATGCATCATAGAAAAAAACAAAATAGAATGTATGTATATGTCACCCGTATTCGCCAAGGGATTCGGGAACTTCACCGTAAGATTACTTAACTTACGGTAGTGCATGGGCAGGGCTAGTGCGGGTGCAAAACATATACAGCATTTATATATATCATCATCACAGGTAGGTAATTAACATCACAGGCATGCGATAATCAAAATGGAATAGCGGATAAACTAGAAGCCTCGTGTTTTGTTTGAGCCATAAACGAAAACCAAAGTTCTCTGATCGTGTGGATAGCTCGAACATCACCTAAAATAAAGACCCTTACGAGTGCGACAAACTACCCGTCCATTAGAAATGAGGCAACCATCACTCAATGACATGAGTGGGCCACCTGGCACTTCATAGAATCCGGTAACTTGAGCATTCCGCCGTGGGTCTATCCTAAACCCCTACAAGCACGGCGAATAGCCCGCCAATTCTAGAGCAAGGCGATTCAGACTCATCACTATGAGACGACCACCTAACACACTATAGAACCCGGCTACTCGAGCACTTCTCC
Organism: Agapanthus africanus; assembly: GCA_030015575.1. Lineage (NCBI taxonomy): Eukaryota > Viridiplantae > Streptophyta > Magnoliopsida > Asparagales > Amaryllidaceae > Agapanthus > Agapanthus africanus. Next base: position 719,919,050 of record CM057337.1, read on the forward strand.
GTGGGTTATCCTAATACAAGAATGAATGAATATATAATGATAATATCGACTTCAACCCGGCCGTATTCCAATAAAACAATATACATCAAACGGTAACGACGGCCACAATCTGACTGCTCATCCCGAATAAATAAATATACAACAATTCTACGATGAGGGGCTATCCACCATGACTATCTGGCTAAACCATCACAAAATATACAATAGAACAGCACAAGAAAGTATTTACAACCCCTTCTAATCGACTTAAAGCAATTAGACGATGTTTACAAACACATATACAACACAAAGATATAAACGATGCAAAAGTTTTGAGTTTTAAAACTTTTCGTGTTGCCCGTAAGTAAAAATAACAGTAAATGAAACCTGGGCCAAAATAAGCATAACCAAAAACCAAGTTTCAATGAGAATAAGCCCCTGGAAAAAATCAGGGACCTGAAGATAATTTTCAACCGACCAGGTCGGGAAAAACATGACTTTGGGTGATTTTATTTAAAAATTAGGTTCCCGTTTTTCTTCTCAAGTTTTTACATCTCATAACAAGATCTCTGCAATTGTTTAAAAATTTTCAAAGACTAAAAAATCGAACAGAAACTAGATTCTTGGGTTTTGAAAAAAAACGGGAATTTTTAGTTTCGAAACGTTAATATTGTCTAATACTAGTTTAAGTGTTTGGGTGACTCTGATGCCATGTTAATAGACGCTCATGCTCGTGCTGCTAACCTGCAGTCAAGACGGAATACAAAACAAAAATTTAAAGATAAGAGCACGAACTTATACGATCTAGAATCGAATCCAAATACTAAACTAGCAAACTTAGAAGGAGTTTAACAACTCGGTTAGGTAGTAACTACCTTTGTAGTCGTATACTTCGTCTTCTTTCCACTTCTTTAGCTTTTAGGTCCACTGAGAACAAACTTGGGAGTCGGTCTTCCTCGTCGAAGATGATCCATCTGAAAGAACCCTTGCAAAGGCTTTAACTTCACACTAAAAAGCTAAGTGAAGCAACTAGTGAACAATACTTTCTAGGAATTGGTTACTAGAATGTAGTAGTGGTTAATCTCTAGTATTTCTCTCTTTTTCTTTTTTCCTTTCTCCACTTCTAAAAATCAAGAGAGATGAAGAAGAAGTTAATGGTGATAGTGAAGCCAAAAAAATGAGCAAGCATGGCATTTTCTTTTTTCTTTTCTCTTCATTATCTTATAGAACTTGTGTGGAATTGTAACTCACGTGTGTGAGTCACAAGTCCACACAATTCTAAAGGATACATGAAAAGAATGGATGAGAAAAGAAGTCACCTCATTTGTACACATATACATATGTGTGTGTATAAATACACTAATACAAGTATATACTACAAATACATACACCCATATTCGTATCAAAATACGAATACCGTATTTGCATTAAGATACGAATACCCGTATTTATACAAATACCCATATTCGTAAAAATACCATATTCTGTCAAAATACAAATACCGAAAAGAGAGATACCAAAAAGAGATATATAATACTATCTCACATTTTATCCAAATGTGATAATATAGCTATCTTTCAAATCGGCCAGTATTAACAAAATGTCCGATTAAATGTATGTGTACAAAACACGTATTTAATCGAATCTAAGTACGTATCAAAATACGTACATAACATCGTTTCGCCTGAGCCGGGAAACCCTCTGTGTGGGACTCTAAAGACTCGACAATATGCTGGCAGTGGGTTTAACCACAAACTCGTCAGCGGTACTAGCTGTACGTAACGGGTGCCCACGTAATGAACGAAAGGAAGGTCGACAAGCAAACTCGTCTGTATCCCTAATGAGCCTAAAAGTGACAATTTCCATTCAGTACCGTCTCTTCATCTGAGAGTATCACATATCTGGTCTAGGAGGTGGAAAATGTTTTATCTCTAATAACCTGATAAGTCGTATCGATGTGGCCCAACATCATCCCGAGAAACTACTGATCTCGCTATCAGTAAATCCCGTCTGATTTGGCCAAGGTCTTATGGTGATGGCCAATCAAACACAGCGCGACATCGACTCCCTATACCGGGAGAGATGAATCCCTTCTATCACTCACTGTCCCTAAGTGCATCAGGACTGTATCCAACTAAAACCTGTTTGCACGAGTCTTTAAAGCCGTGGTAGGGTAGAAATCTAAGTACAGTAGGAACACACTCGAGACTAATGACGATGGCAGGTCTAAAGACTAACCTGTATCTATGTCACCAGAGAACTGCTATCTAACGATAGGTATATTACCATCTAGAAGTTCTCGGCGAGTCCATCCAGTGTAACCCATAACCTAATGAGCACTTGTATACTATCTTTGGTGCTGGACACCGATAGCTGTGAGACATACCATCTTCCCTCACGGGAATAAGAAACTTTTATATTCGTCTACTCCGGAGTAACGATGTCCTGTCTCGAAACTCCAACGACTAGGGACAATTTAAGGATGTGCTTATAAACTACTTAGACCCTACGAGTATGATCGCCATCACAACTCTAGTAGTCAAGCAAAGATCCTACGTGCTTTACCAACATGTATTTGAGATATGTAATATAATTAGAACATATACACATGTTGAGGAAAAGACAAACCAGATAGCATATTATCATATTGAGCAAGACTGTCCTGTATATATATATCCCAAGTATCCACATGTAATATACAATCATGTACTATAAAATAATGGCTTCTAGGGCATATATATCCAACAATTATCATATACACATAAGGCACCGGTCATGTACGGTTTCGAAGATATGCTCGCATATGCTTTAGTCATTGAAAGCAGAGATCCCAGCTCTTATCAGGAGGCCATTGGACAAGACGTTGGGGATCGATGGATTGTTGCAGTGACAAAGAAGATAGAGTCACTTTGAAAAATGGCACGTGGAGATTGACAAAGCTACTGAAAAGCAAAAGCGGTATTGGCTGCAAGTGAGTATTCAGGAAAAAGGAGAATGAGCAATACAAAGCACGGTTAGTTGCGAAGGGTTTTGCTCAGAAGGAAAGAGTTGACTACAACGAGATTTTCTCTTCTGTAGTCAAGCATATATCTATTCGATTGTTGTTGGTAAAGGTAGCTACTAAGATTTAAAGTTGGAGCAAATGAACGTGAAAACGGCAGTTTTGCATAGGGAGTTGGAAGAGACAATTTTCATGAAGCAATCTGAAGGATTTTTAGAGCCCGGCAAGAAGGATCATGTATGTAAACTCAAACAGTCTTTATAAGGGTTGAAACAGTCTCACAAGCAGTGGTACAAGTGCTTCGATTTTTTATGAGCAAGACCAACTACTCTCGATGTGAGTATGACAGCTATGTGTACTCGAAGCGGCTTAAGAATGGATCGTCGATATATCTACTCTTATATGTCGATGACATGTTGATCGCGACTAAGATTATGACGAAAATTAAGGCGCTCAAAGCTTCATTGAGTGCAGAATTTAACATGAAGGACTTGGGTAAAGAAAAGAAGATTCTTGGGTGGAGATTATTCGAGATGGGAAGGATGGAAAGCTGTGGCTATCCCAAATCAGATATATTGAGAAGGTGTTGGAGAGATTCAACATGAAGAACTCAAGACAGGTGAGCATCCCTATCGCCGGTCATTTCAAGGTATCCTCTAAGGAGTGTCCAAAAACAGCCGAGGAGAAGGAAAAGATTGTTAGTGATATATGACCTAGAGTCCATTATTGTATAGTACCGGTTTGTATATTACATTTTGGAAGTTTAGGATATACACAGATATAATAACAGTCTTACTCAAAATGGTAGTATGCTACTTGGTTTGATTCTACCTCAATATGTGTATATATTTCTTTTAGCATATCGCTGATACATATTGGTAGAGCCCTTAGGATCTTTGTTTGACTACCAGCGTTGTGATGGCAGTCACACTAATGGGGGCTGGATAGTCTATAAGCACATCCTTTTACAGGTCCCTAGTCGTAGGATTATCAAGACGGGGCATCGATACTCCAGAGTAGACTAGTGTATACGCTTCTCATCGCAGCAAGGGAGATGGTCTGTCCCACAGCCATTGGTACGTCGTACTGGAGATAGTATACAGGTGCTCATTGGGTTATGAGTTGCACTGGACAGAACTCGTTGGGAACTGCTGGTTGGTATTATACCTATCGTCGGGTAGCAATTCCCAGGTGATATGAGTACAGCTTAGTCCGTTGAATTGATATCACTATTCGTCTCGAGTGTGTTCCCACTGTACTTAGATCACTACCCTATCACGGCTCAAATGAGTCGTGCAAACAGGTAGTGGTTGGGTGCAGTCCCGAAGCACTGGGATGCAGTTGTGGTTAGATAGGATTCGTCTCTCCCGGTATTGGGGGTTGATACCGCGCTGTGTTCGGAAAGCCATTACACAAAGTCCCTGGCCAGGGCAAGCGAGATTTATTGGATGGTACTCAGGTAGTTTTTCATGTTGTTTTGGACTCTACTCCGACACGACTTATTGCGCTATTAGGGGTCTGACAGTTACCACCCTCATAGGCCCGATATGTGAGTATCTTAGAAGAACAAACCGAACTGTACAGAGATTGTCACAGATAGGCTCAGTAGGAGTTCGGATGAGTTTGCTCATCGGCCTTCTTATCGATAGATACCTGGGTAACCGTTACGTGCAGCTAGTACCGCTGACGTGCTTATGGTTAAACTCACTGCTAGCGTACTGTCGAGTCTTTAGAGTCCCACATAGAGTGTTTCCCTGCTTCGGGTGAAACGATGTAGAGACTGTATGGTTTTACGGCAGGGTTTCGATCACATACGTGTACTGGCTACACGGATGATGTTCGGACGGATAATACTAGTGGGCTTTGGTTAAGCCGGATCCTAGTATTATATTATTGGATTATTTTCGTCTCTTTGTATTCGTATTTTTCGGAATAAGAATACGGGTATGTATATACAGTGAGGGGAATTCTTGTAATTTTACAAGAGTGCTTTTAGAAAAAGGCACCTCATTTGTGGTTTAATCCATTCTGTTAAATGGATAATGAGGTGGAGGTATGAGGTGTAATCTTGGACATGATTGAAACATGGCTACTTGGTGACTCATTGTTTTGATGACTATTGAAGCATGGTTGATTCATTGATGATTTATAATATGCTTCATTATCATCAACCTTAGCCATTCATCATATCATTTTCTACACAACACTCTCTCACCTCCAAGCTTTTTTCTTCTTCCTCAAACCCTAATAGCTCTCATGTGTTGAGAAACCTAGGATTATTGAGACAAATTAATCCATAATCATTCTCTACATCTTCTCGGGTATCTAGTTTAGCGAACTAGATACCCTAGTTACCTCGGTTTAGAGGTTGGAGCTTGAAGTACAGACTCTCGGATGGATTATCTTTGACCCGAGGAGGCCAACGTTGCAAGCCCGATCCGATCTTTAAGGAGCTCAAGAAGAGGATAAGAAGACCCAAAGGACTTGGTTCTAGGAGGTATAACACTCTTCATAGTAGTTAAACCTCCAAGTAGTTTTGCTAGTTAAGGTTTCCGTAAAGATCCTAGAGTTTAGTCGGTGTTGCGAAGCTTGTAAAAATCGTTTTTTTTGTAAATTCCACCTCCCCGCGAACCCGCGGGGTGCGCAACATCGACTTACAAAGATGTCTTGAGTACTATATGCAAGCGTGGTGGGATCACTTATATACGCTATTGTATGCACACGTCCAGACATATCTTATCCGGTAAGTCTGATTACCTGGTATATGTCAAATCCAAGAAAGTTTCATTGGGAAGCTATAAAGTGGATACTTCGGTATCTAAAAGGCACTAAAGGTCTCGGTTATTCTTTTACAATTCAGAAGATAAATCGAGCCAGTTGCTAGGATACGTAGATGCGGATTACGCTGGTGGTTTGGACAAGAGAAGATCTCTTACTGGGTATGTATATACAGTTGCAGAATCTCCAATCGGTTGGAAGTCGACACTTCAGGATATCGTAACACTCTCAATGATCGAGACAGAATACATGGTGGCAGTGGAAGCATCTAAGGAGGTCTTGTGGTTAAAGAGCTTAGTTGGCGAGTTCGGGTTCAATAAGGGGTCGGTTCTGTTATTTGTGACAATCAAAGTGCCATTCACTTGGCGAAGAATCAGGTATATCACAGTCGAGCTAAGAATATCGACGTACAGTATCTCAAGATAAGAGAGAGGTCCGAACAGGAGATCGATTTGATCAAAATCGTTATTAAGGTGAATCCGACGGACATGCTAACGATGGTCATTCCTACGGAGAATTTCAAGTCATTCTTGGCTTCTATTCAAGTACTCAAATGTGAGGAAGGCACGCGAGCTCAGTAGGAGAGTTGCAATTCAGTTTCTCAGTTCTGGTTAAAAACTGTAACAGCATCAGTTTCACAATTCTGGAGAAAAATTGTGCCAGCAGGGGAAACGGGAAGAACAACTAAGCCAATCCTAAAGGATACAAGACAAAGGGAAACATATTTTCAAGAAGGATATAAGGATATACAAACTAAGGAGGAGATTGTTGTGAAGGATGTCTTGTATATCAAGACTGCGCTCAAATTCAAAGAAGGGCCAGACGTCTTGAGCAATAAGCTTAAGACGTCTGGCAATAAAATCTAGATTTTCCAGAAGAGACGCAGATGTCTGATGCAATGAGCTCAGACATCTGCCATCGCTCTGGCCAGACGCGATGTTATGGCACAGATGTCTGAATACGTAATTTCAAACGTCTGGCAAAGCTATGCTTCTCAAGCAGAGCAAACGCAGGCGTCTGCCTCTCAAAGGTTCAGATATCTGCTTTAGAGATAAGCGTGCATTTTCAGTTAGAGATTTATCTCGAAAATTCAGTTCTGAGTAGCAGTTTTGTAAATTTTGGGATCTTATTATAACTTAAATTATATGGGCTATATATATGATTTTAGGATTAAAGTTTTTTATCATAAAGTTAAAGGAAGACAACGGCTCCATATTGGATCAAGACCATCCTAAGGAGAACTTGTAGAGAGAGAAATTTCGTTGGAGATTATAAGGAGAGAGTTTGTGTAATTCTCTGTAAGATTTTATTCTTGTTCTTAAGTTCTAATAAAGATTCTCCCCGTTCCCCCACCCAAAATCTCTTGTGTTATTTATTATTACGGTTTGCTTCCAGTTTTTTGTTATTCATTTTAAAGGGATTTAGGTTTAGATCCATAAGGGTTGGTTGTTGTCGACGCATCCGTTGCGCTCTCGACGATTTCCAACACTCCCTAGGCTACCAATCTTTTATAATGGTGATCGATTTGCAACGAGAAAAGTCGATGTAAAAATCGTCTATTATTGCTATTCAGATTATACCCTACCATATATATTTATCATGCATTTTTATTTCCACATGCATTGCACCAGGCGGTATTGTAGGTCCAAATTGTCATATTATATTAATATTCTAGTATGTGCACACAATTGGATAGATATGTAGGTCCAAATTGTCATATTATATAAATATTCTAGTATGTGCACACAATTGGATAGATATGTACGTATCTATCTTCTCCTGAACCATGGAGAATATTGTAATAGTAAAACTTCAAGATGGAAGACATACGTATCTAGAATCCTATGAATCGAGAAGGCAGAGAAATCGGCAAGGCTAAACAAAGATGAAATTATAAGCAATAAGCTGGGCTAGACTATACCTATCAAAAGGGAAAGGGGGGGGGCATGGACGTACAGGCTAATGTCCAATCTAAATCTACGTACATTGATGAACTAGGATATACTCGTCAGAAAATGTTCAAATATAAACAAAAAAAATCAAATCCATTGTATGTTTGCTTTGTATTATGCAGGAAGATGGATGCCTCAGATATGAATGAGAGAGATGATAGCTTGGAGCAAACTCTCTTAATTAGTTCTCCATTAATTCAATAATTTTGGGACAGTCCTTAAATACCTTAATAATTTAGAGATATACTTAAGAATTATCTCCAAACATCCATGTATAATGTCAAGGAATTTGAGGGAATACAGAATTCTTATATTAAAAGATACAGAAAGCCCCTATATGTATAGGTGTTACAATATATCGTCCATACCCAACTTGTTACAAATAAATTGTATCCTATCACGAGCAAGTGATTTAGTAAGTATATCGACTAACTGGTAACATATGCGCACATGTCGTGTCTCAATCTCTGGAGACTCCTCTGAGTTCCAACAACCTTATTTCGGACCGCATGACAATCTATTTCAATATATTTGGTCCGCTCAAGAAACACTAGATCTGAAGCAATATGGATAGCGGCCTGATTGTCGCAATATAAGCTCATCAAGTTGTGTTGAACCACACCTAGTTCTTCCAGAAATCGTTTGACCTATACCATCTCACAAGTGATGTCCGTCATAGCACGGTAGTTGGACTCTGCACTAGAACATGATACCACACGTTGCTTCTTACTCTTCCAAGTCACTAGCTTCCCACCTACGAATACACAATACCCTGCAGTAGATCTTCTAGTTATCGAACACCCTGTCCAGTCAGCATCGGAAAAACCCGCTATTCTGTTGTGTCCTCCATCGATATACAACAATCCTTTTCCTAGAGAATTCTTCAGATATTGAAGAATCCTAATAGCTGCATATCAATGGCCTATATGGGTGATTTCAGAAACCGGCTCACAATACTAACTAGATATGAGATATCTTGTCGAGTGACAGTGATGTAGTTTAACTGACCGACCAACCTCCTATAGCGTTCCCTGATCTGGTAAAAACTTGGAATTTGGATCTATCGGTGTGGAGTCTAACATTCTATTCTCAGAAAGTATTTCTAGTGAATATTTTCTCTGTAGTAGATGGATTCCCTCCTTAGATCGAGCTACCTCAATCCTTAAGAAGTACTTAAGTCGGCCAAGATCTTTAGTTTGAAACTGTTTCTGAACATACGCTTTAAGATCACGAATACCTTCCTCAGCATCACCTGTGATAACAATGTCATCCACGTATACTACCAGAATGATTTGGCGGTCGTGCTGATGTCTATAGTATACGTTGTGATCACCATTACTTCTCTTCATCCCAAAACCTATAATACTTTCTGCAAATCGTCCAAACCAGGCCCTCGGAAATTGTTTGAGCCCATGCAAAGATCTTTTCAATCTATAGACCTTTGATGACTTCTCCTGAACAATAAAACCAGATGGCTGCATCCTGTAAATCTCCTCCTTAAGAATACCATGTAAGAAGGAACTCTTGATATCAAGCTGATGCAGGGACCAATGAAAGGTAGCAGCCAAAGAAACCAACTGGTGTATAGAAGCCATCTCCGCGACGGGGGAGAAGGTATCAGTAAAAACATGTCCATAAGTCTGAGAATATCCTTTGGGTACAAACCGAGACTTTAACCGAACGAGAGAACTATCGGAGTTGAGCTTGACAGAGAATACCCATTGACAACCAACGGCACGCTTTCCAGGTAGAAGCGGAACTAGATCCCAAGTATCATTCTACCGAATAGCAGTCATCTCCTCAATCATAGATTTTTTCCAGCCAAGATGTGCAATAGCCTCAGATACATTCATGGGACTAGTATATTTATCCATAGATGAAATGAAAGCACTGTGTGGAGAAGAAAAATGAGCATAGGAGACAGAACGGTAAAGTGGATTGGTAGTGGAACGAGGTGCTTTGCGGATCGCGATATGAACATTAAGATCAGAAGGTGCAGCTGGTGTGGGTTCAAAAATCGGATCAAGAGTAGGCTCAGCGGTTGATATAACAGGAGTACGCTTAGGGGTTGGTATAAAAGAAGCTAGGTTCAGAAGAATACCTTTGTCCGGTGAAGACGTCTCGAGTGTTGGAGAAGTAGTAGTGTCCAAAGATAGGTTGCATGCTTGAATAGGAACAGTCTTGTCCTGTGGAATTTCGGGGTATTCAAGAAATACCATGTCACTAGTGTCATTTGTGGATAGACTTACAGGAAAGAAAGACCGCAACTCAAGAAAGGTGAGATCAGCTGAGATAAAGCCACAACGAATGGTAGGATGATAACAGCGATACTCTTTCTGGGAGCGAGAGTATCCTAAAAAGACACACCGAAGAGTTTAAGAATCCAACTTAGTTCGATAAGGTCTATGTTCATGGACAAAGCACACAACCAAAAATTCGATGAGGAACAGAAAACAGAGGGTCATTACGGAATAGGATAAAAAGGGCGTTTGGCCATATAACACAGAGGAGGGCATACGATTAATGAAATAAGTGGTTATAAGAACCGCATCCCCCCAGAAACGATGAGGAATCTGTCGATGAACGAGTAGTGTTCGGGCGATTTCTAGCAGATGACGATTTTTGCGCTCAGCAATACCATTCTGTTGGGGGATATAGAAACAAGAGGACTCATGAAGAATACCAGATATAGACATAAAATTCTGAAACTCAGAAGAAAGTTATTCTTTCGCATTATCACTAAGGAGTATTTTCACAGAAACATCAAATTGTGTTTTAATTTCATCACAGAATTTGTGAAATACGGAAAAAACTTTAGACCAAGATTTTATTAAATATAACCAAGTTCCACGGGAAAAATCATCAACAAATGTGACAAAATACAAATCAACGACTCAACAAGACTTGGTCCCCATACATCGGAATAAACTAAACTAAATGGAGTACTAACTCTCTTATTGACTCGAAGAGGATAAGATACACGATGGTGCTTACCTAACTGACAAGACTCATACAATAACTCACAGAAATTTCTGAATGTAACTTCTTTAGGTTCTGTAATGATGGGTGTCCTAACTGAAAATGCAAATCTAAGGCTATAAAATCACTCAAGCATGCAACCGACTCTTAAAAACTATTTATCTGATACAGACCATCAGACACATGTCCGGTGCCAATCATCTTTCTTGTTTTCAGTTCCTGAAATACACAGTGGTTAGGATAAAAGATAGCACAATAGTTTAAGGATTTTGTGGGTTAACTAATAGAAAGAAAATTGAAAGGAAAGCGAGGCATATATAAAACTAAGTGCAAAGACATAGACGTACCTAAAATCACCGAACCTATACCACTAACAGATGAAACAGAACCATCAGCTAGTTTGACAGGTGTGTGAGAAATATGTGAGAAATTGGACAATATACCTGAATTCCCAGTCATGTGATCTGACACTCCTGAGTCAATCACCCATGACGTAGGAGCTACTGAGGATAGACAAGCAGTATATGAAACTATGTGGAAGTTAACACAAATAGTCCTAAAGGGGGGTGAATAGGACTATACTAACTATATGCCCAAATTAAAATTGTATACTACACTTGCTAACAGAGAACACAATTGCAAACAAATGATATACCAATATGATAAGAGGCTAAGCAAACTACAATTGTGAAATAATGAATAACAAGCAAGAAACAATATCAAGTTATGAGCATATAAAGTAAGTAGGGAACAAACATGCAATTTCTAAACTATGAATACTTGCAAGCAATTAGATACAAATATAAATGGTAAGTAATAAAACAGAGATATAGAGAAATTGCAAACTCAAGATACAAGAGATTTTTAGAGTGGTTCGGGAGATCCCCTAATTCACTTTTTTTAGGCGTACGAGCCCGTTCCAATTAATCACGTCTCCGATGAGACAAACACGTTGCGCACCCGCAAAAACACGTCACTCGACACACAAGTGAATCTTCTCGATTACAAGCTCTCCTCTCTTACAAAGGCATCCTTGCACTCAAGGATTCTTTTACAAAGAAAGAAAAACTTCTCCCACTCTTGTCTCTTATAAAAGCATCCTTGCACTCAAGTTTCCTCACACAAAAAAAAGAAGAGGGTTACAATAAACACAATACTCTCAAGAAGTTTCTCTCAAACTCAAATTAATACTCTAACAAGTATGGATAATCAATTGAAGCTCTTGATTGTATATGAGAGTGATTTGAATAGCAAATACAAAAACTCTTTTGAACTTTTACAAGAAATGAGAATTTTCTCTCTTGATCACTTAATATAATAGCAACTGAAATATTGAGTGATTGGAGCTTAAAAAACCAACCCAAAACTCTTTTTATATCCCCAATGAAAAACTAGCAGTTATAGCTCAAAACTGTCATTTTTTATCATTGCCAGACGTTTGTCTGATCCTTATTCAGAAGTTTGTCGTAATTCAAACTTCACAAAAATATCTTTACTTAAAGATCGAGTGGTCTCATGCCTATACACAATAGACGTCTGAATTACAAACCAACAGACGTCTGAAGAACAAAAAAAAGCAACACGAGACTGCCAGTGAGATGTTTGTAGAAGAAATAGATATCAGTCTTGTCGACAGACGTCTGAAATACATTTTGACAAACATCTAAAATTCAAAAGGATGCAGAAATATCTTTACTTAAAGAAAATGGGGTTAATAAAAAAGGCAATAAGTGTACAGACGTCCGAAGCACAAATGGACAGACGTCTGAAGTTCAAAAACCCTGTTTTTCAATATTTCATATATTTTGAAAAACAAAACAAAATGGACGTCTGAAAGCAAATGGGACTGACGTCTGGATATGCACAAAAACAGAAAATTGGGATTTTATAAAATAGAAAACTTCGAAATCGAAAAACCCGATATTTGTAAAATGTTTGTGCATGCGTGTATGAGTGTTCAAGAGCTCTAAATGATATAACCGTAATTCGATCGAGTACTTACAAATATTCCTATGTCGGTATACGCAAATCATCGAAATCTTGAATCCTTGACATCTCGACTCGAATTCTTGAAACGTTAGCGCTTCGCTTAAACTTTGCATTGGTCGATTGATGTTCAATTAGATTCGACACTTGACGCTTCAAATTCAAACACGCGCATTCCACTCACTTGCGTCTTGAAGTCGATATTTTGATCTTAAAATCTCGGACTTCACTTTGACGCTTGAACTTAGACTTGGCTTCTAGCTTCCTAGCTATTTGTAGCTTGAATTCTTGAACTCTTATTTCTCGGCTATGTAGCTTGAACTCATGAAGCTTGAATTGTCAATTTGAGAATCTCTTATCCATATTCCTCCAATCTCCATTAGATATATCGTTTAAGCTCGTTGTCCTCCATCCTCCATTGTACGCTTGTGCCGTGAGATATCCTGAAATCCAATCTCAAAACGACCAAGCATATCATATACAGTGTTATGAAAAAACGCAAGATATTTAAACATAAGTATATGGAAACATTCTTTGTTCCGATATCACAAATATGAAATGAATAGTATATTCAATATCAATATCAAGAAATCAATCAAATGCAAAGTATGAGATATCGATATACCATATATATACATGATATATGACAAGCAAGCTATAGAACACATGTATATATATTCATATTGTGAATATAACCATAATAATGAATGAGAGTAATATATGAAACATTCATTGTTTCGATATCATAAAAATGAAATGAATAGTATATTCAATATCAAGAAATAAATCAAATGCAAAGTATGAGATATTGATATACTATATATATACATGATATACGACAAGAAAGCTATAGAAAACATGTGTGTGTGTGTGTATTGTGAATATAACCATAATAATGAATGCGGGTAATATATCGATATCAAGAATATAACACAAGTATAGCATGAGATATTGATATATTACTTGGTATATACAAGATATAGGATATGCAAGCTAAATATCAAGTGTATACAAATTTAGTGTCGATAAGATAAGCAAGATAAGTAAGTGACACTAAACGAACTATACATGTTTAAGCTTTCATCAAAACCAAATAATTGGACCATCGAAATCCATAATTCATCAGTATAGTTACCTGTCTTAACAAATGTAACACTAGAGGATGACCGAGACCGAGAGGGCTGAAACTGCTGAAATAATCTGAAACTTTCCAATGTCTCCGCATCCATAGAATTAATGGAAGAGTTAGTACCGGAAGCGACATGAGCTGTAGAACTGTTACTTTTCTTCGGGCAATCATAGTTCATATGTCCAAGTTCATGACAATAATTACACTCAACCCCCCTCTCGACCACCACCAGATCCTCTCCATGAATAACTACTTCGGCTACTATCCCCACTAACTCCTCTTCCAAAATAACTGCCATGACTCCTCCTCAACCAGAACGATCCCTGTCTCGATTGAAGCCGCCTCTCTGTGGCATAGCAGCTAATGCAGACTTTTCTGCGACTGATTTCGCATTCGGATGAGTTGGAGATATCTCTCGGATCAGATAGAACACCTCTTGAAGATTCTTTGACAACTCACTATCGATCACTAGTGGTCGTGCCGCATCATACGAAGAATTCAGACTCCCCTGGAAGGTCAGTACATCAAGCATATCTTGGTGTATCATCATTTTCTCCAAATCGGTTTCTAAAGGGAAAATAGCTCGTAACTCATCACATACCTTCTTGAAAGCAGTATAATGCTCCTCTAACGTCCGACTCTCCTGATCTGGTCTAGAATAAGTCTGAGAGATAGAAAGCCCAGGACATGCTATTTTTTCTTGAATATGTGTGTAACGCCCCACGCCTAATGCAGACTTTTCTGCGACTGATTTCGCATTCGGATGAGTTGGAAATATCTCTCGGATCAGATAGAACACCTCTTGAAGATTCTTTGACAACTCATTATCGATCACTAGTGGTCGTGCCGCATCATACGAAGAATTCAGACTCCCCTGGAAGGTCAGTACATCAAGCATATCTTGGTGTGTTTTCATTTTCTCCAAATCAGTTTCTAAAGGGAAAATAGCTCGTAACTCATCACATACCTTCTTGAAAGCAGTATAATGCTCCTCTAACGTCCGACTCTCCTGATCTGATCTAGAATAAGTCTGAGAGATAGAAAGCCCAGGACATGCTATTTTTTCTTGAATATGTGTGTAAACTCATCACATACCTTCTTGAAAGCAGTATAATGCTCCTCTAACGCCCGACTCTCCTGATCTGATCTAGAATAAGTCTGAGAGATAGAAAGCCCAGGACATGCTATTTTTTCTTGAATATGTGTGTGTAACGCCCCAAACACCCCAGTACATATGGTATTGTCCGCTCTGGCCGAAACCGCACGGTTTTTCCCTTTAGAGCGAACCAGACCCGACCAGGGGCCACTTCCCAGGAGGTCACCCATCCCAAGATTTCCCTGGCTTGAGCACGCTTAACTACGGAGTTCTCAAGTTCCTGTAGTCCCGGTTCACTTAAAAGACGCCTCTGTAATTGAGGGTGGTATCATTATATTTATAATGCAGTTCGGTCCACTTTCGGAATGTGTTTTAAGGACCCGATCTCATTGTTCTGAAATGGCTCTCTCACTCAGATCACCAAGATGTCCGCAACAGACCGCACTGAGTGTGGACAGAGCAGATCACCATGATATCTTAAGACCGCACTGCTCTGGGGTATTACATTCCCCCCATCTAAGAACAATGGTTCTCGTCCTCGAACCACAGACCTACTATTGAGGGACCTGCATGGGCCACCATAAATACAACGCCCCAACGTCCCAGTACAGATGGTATTGTCCGCTCTGGCCGAAACCTCAAGGTTTTTCCCTATAGAGTGAACTGGACCCGACCAAAGTGTGGACAGAGCAGATCACCATGATATCTTAAGACCGCACTGCTATGGTCCACTTTCGGAATGTGTTTTAAGGACCCGATCTCATTGTTCTGAAATGGCTCTCTCACTCAGATCACCAAGATGTCCGCAACAGACCGCACTGAGTGTGGACAGAGCAGATCACCATGATATCTTAAGACCGCACTGCTCTGGGGTATTACATTCCCCCCATCTAAGAACAATGGTTCTCGTCCTCGAACCACAGACCTACTATTGAGGGACCTGCATGGGCCACCATAAATACAACGCCCCAACGTCCCAGTACAGATGGTATTGTCCGCTCTGGCCGAAACCTCACGGTTTTTCCCTATAGAGTGAACTGGACCCGACCAAAGTGTGGACAGAGCAGATCACCATGATATCTTAAGACCGCACTGCTATGGGGTATTACATTCCCCCCATCTAAGAACAATGGTTCTCGTCCTCGAACCACAGACCTACTATTGAGGGACCTGCATGGGCCACCATAAATACAACGCCCCAACGTCCCAGTACAGATGGTATTGTCCGCTCTGGCCGAAACCTCACGGTTTTTCCCTATAGAGCGAACTGGACCCGACCAAGGGCCACTTCCCAGGAGGTCACCCATCCCAAGACTTCCCTGGCCCAAGCACGCTTAACTACGGAGTTCTCAAGCTCCTGTAGTTCCGGTTCACTTAAAAGGCGCCTCTGTAATTGAGGATGGTATCATTATATTTATAATGCAGTTCGATCCTCTTTCAGAATGTGCTTTAAGGACCCGATCCCATTGTTCTGAAATGGCTCCCTCACTCAGATCACCAAGATGTCCGCAACAGACCGCACTGAGTGTGGACATAGCAGATCACCATGATTTCTTAAGACCGCACTGCTCTGGGATATTACAATGTGAACTGCAATAATGTCCACATCTCCTTCGCAGTGGAACAAGTAAGAACCAGATCCATTACCTCCTGCTCCATGACCTTCCATAAAAAAGTTTTCACCAAACTATCATCTTTTATTCAAGCAGCAATTTTCGGGTTAGGAGAATCGTTGGTGAGATGATGATTATTACCCCTCCCAGTCATATTCGTCTTCACAATAATCTGACATTGTTACCAATTCGAACAATTGAGTTTCTGATCCAACAACTTAACAAAAGCCAAAGTTGGCCCGACAACAAATCGCTCGATAATCTCCTTCTCATCGTCACCCATGGCAACAACAATAGAGCCACAGCACGAAAAATCCTAGCATCATCCTACCTCCCAATCAAACAAATAAATTCCAACAGATGATCCACGACCGGATCTAAACAGACATCCAACCGAACAGATGATCGATAAGTGGATCTAAGCCGAACAGATGATGAAGTAGATCATCGATGTGATGGTGATGCTGTGATGATGCGACGGTGATGCGGTGGTGATGCAGGGTGATGCAAAGTCGCTGGAGGATCGAGGCGCGGTGATGGTGTGCGATGGTGGTGTGATCTGGATCAAGAGGCTAGATGATTCGGTGGTGCGGTGGTGGTGCGATTTGGAGGAGAGGTGGTGTGAGATCTGGAGACAAGGCAGTGGTGCGATCTAGATCTGGAGACAAGGCAGTGGTGCGATCTAGATCTAGAGACGAGGTGGTGCGATAGTGTGCGGTGGAGGTGCAATCTGGATGTGGATCCGGATCTAGATCAAGAGGCGGTGATGTGGCGATGATGTAAAGTGGATGCGGCGAGGTGGTTGGCGGCTAGGGTTTGGTGAAAGGTAACTCTGAAGGGATTTAAGGAAAAATAGAATTCTTATATTAAAAGATACAGAGAGTCCCTCTATATATAGGTGTTACAATATATCTACTCTTCCAATTTTCCCGATATGGAAACTAAACTCTAACACATAACAAAGAGACACACACACACATGATTCCATCGTCGATCAATAACAAATTAAGATGGGAAGGATTCTTGTAGGAGCAGGAGCGGGCAGGTTTCACTCTGGTACAGTATCTGATCATTTTAGATGCATTTGGGGAGAATATATAGTTGGCATTTTTTCTCCAGCTGACTTCAGATACGACCATTAATTATGGACTTAATTTTAGAGTGACAATATTGTTTTACTTTTAAGATATATATGCATGAGGTATGGTGATAATTAATTAATCCTTCTTTTTTTCGTTGCTGGTTTTATCATTGTACAAATTAGTTGTCTATGCATCAAGATTCAAATTTTACCATTCAATCAAGTTATAAAACAATCGTATATACACATCAATCTGTAATCTGTACACTATAGTCATCCTCATCAAATTCTTTCTTGTTTCTCAACACGAGAGCGGTCCTCATAAATTCTTTTCGCTGAAAGAACGGAAGCCGTAAATGACAATATAGTATATATACCTAGTGCTAAAAAATCCTTGAGATCTGCTGGTAGTCCACACCAACATATATATGAAACCTGATATAAATAGAACCAAACGCAACGCAAAACTTTTCGTACTCGAGCTAACCTCAATGGATCGCCTGGAGCTCAACAAAAACTCATAAAATTGTGAATACAAGGTAGATTGAATTGTCTGAAGTAAATCAATATATAGCCAGGCATTATACTGGCCGGTATATATCCTCTCATATCGGTCAAGTACAATTAATAATGATTTACTGCAGACATATATTTTTTAAATATATTTAAAAGATATTTTTAAATCAACTATATAAATATTTTAACATATTAATAATTGATAAATATCTGCCCTTCAAAACATGGAGCAAAATTGTACACACAGTTGCCTTCAGGAGATGAATGATGGCATCGCCATCGTCATCCTTATAATTAGTGGGGTATTGGTTAAGTTTTTTGAGTCCCAAGGCCCGTCACCAACCACATGCATTTTAATTACCCCATATAGATTAATACATCTCTTAATTAATCTCCCCCTAAACAAATTAATTTTACTGGTTGACCCCTTGACATCTTTTTCCTAATTCTACAAGCAATTGATTATCCATTAATAATTAATTAAGATATCTCTCCAAAACTTGGGATTTGATCTTCCATGAACCAAAGACTATAGTGATTAATTAACTGGCCAAACAATAATACAAAAAATATAATATTAATTAAGCTAATTAAATATCATGAGATTAGTACCATAGAGCCGCCATAGTTTGTGCTTGGGGCATGTGAAGTAGACTTGTGATTGATTTAGATTCACTCTTTCTATGGATATTCATGACGATATTGATAATCTCATTTCAAAGCAAACGCGTGCATGCTATTATTATATTATGATTATTTGTTTATTATATTCAGGGTATAATGAAGTAATAAAGTTGATTGCATGTGAATTGAGTATGCAGCAAATTAATGATTAGGGAAGAGAATTTTTCAGTCGACATGTACAGCAACCAGCTAATTAATTATTATTGCTTAGCTTGTTCATTAATGAAATTACCAGAAACCGACTAATCCTTCGAGAATCAATCAAGGCATACGATTCATTAGATAGCATGTAGTTCCAAAAGTATTTGGAAAATGTTTCAAAACGTTTTTTTGGAATGAAAAAGTTCAGGGTAATTCTTTAAAAGTAAGATGCTTGTTTCTATTTTCAGGAATATCATTTTGTTGTAAGTTATATGAATAAGAGTATTGAATATTATAGTTCTCATAAATTCCTTGAGAAAAAATAAGAACACTAAGTTTTCTATATTTTTTTGTTTTGACACACATAAGGTTGGTTTTTTTCGGGTTTAGCATAGATATATACATCTTATTTAGTTTTGACAGGATCACGGTAGACTATTAATTTTAATAAGCGAAATTCATCTATTTGTAGTGCTTCTAGAAAAATGTACATTAGCTCAACATTAAGAAGAATATTTTTTGTGACAAAATAAGTTGGCAAGATATTTCGTTGCTTATGTTGCGATGAAATAAGTTGTATCTTTCGGGAAATGTCTGCTTTTCAAAGACCTATTTCGTCCTAACAAAAGCGACGAAATATACATGCGAAGAAATAAATAAAAATCGTGACGAAATAGTTCTATTACAACGGAGCATGTTTCATCACAATCGCAATGTTTGCTAGGAAATAACCTACATGTTGAAATAAACCCCATATTCCTGCAGTGAAAGTTTTGTGGATGAATAATTAACCAAGGTGAGCATATAAATTAAGATGACAAATTCTGTGTGATTAAACAATGAGTGCACATAGGATATGCATGTGTCAAGAAGTGGTTTAGCTAACATGATGAAGCAATTAGCAAATATTGAGAAAACGATTTAGGCCTAATTATTATTAATTATTTTAGCCAATATATATGCATCACTTCAGGTTCAAGTCATCCACCCACCCATGCTTGTGTTGGAAGTGATGAAAGAGACAAAAGGGGGATTCAAAGTCAACCCCACCTACTCTCTCTCTCTCTCTCTCTCTCTCTCTCTCTCTCATGAAAGTGGAAAATCCAATAGGGCAAATGGGCCAAGGGCCTTTGAGCTGCATACAATTTCAAAATTAAATAACCAATTATCAAATTAAGTGGAATTAATTCAAATCACAAGTGAGTTATGACTACAAGTATAGCAGGAATACGTGGTGTTCTCACATTTATATCAAATAAAATATTCAGAAAAAACGAAAAAAACCTAATTTCTAAGATGAGAAAAATAGGCCTGCGGAGCTCCGTAGACCTGTGAAAACACATGCAACGCAGTGGTGCGGTGGCCCAAATCACAAGTGAGGCCCAATAGTCTCTCGCATCCCTTTTGTCTGCTTTTGCAGGCAATGGGCTTTCTCTTCTGAAAAGGTCCACTTCATCGACTTATTGTACAAACAATGCATGCGTTAGAATCATTGGGGAAAAAATGAACTAATTAAATACTTTTAATTAGTTGCAAAAAACAATTAAATACTTTTAGTTACGACCATAGTCACATAATTCGCGAATTATTCGCCGAATTCATGAATAATTCGCGAATTTTTTATCAGTCGATCTCGGAATTAATCGGCCTTACCGAATGGGCCGAATAATTAGCGAATTATTCGCGAATTATGTGAGAAAATAACGAATAATTCAAAAAACAGCAAATAATTCACAAAATCAAAACCTAACATCTCATATATTAATTTCTTGCTCGAAATCCTTCACGAACATTTCCCGAACACTTACCGAATCTTTTCCAAATACCTGACGATTTTTTCAGAATAGTTCTCCGAATCCGAATTTTCGACCTCGCCGAATTATAACCGAACAACCGAACGCATGAATTTGTAACTATGGTTATGACACGGTTTTAGAATGAAGATAACTCTGTAAGAACATTTACTTAAATGCATGCGTACTTTCTGATATTTTTCTGCTATTTTTCAAACAAGAAAAGAAAGGAGGTGTCAAATCGAAAATCTAATTTTATTCTCAGTAGAACACATGGCAAGGTATGAATCAGATATTTTTGAAAAAAAAAATTAACATTTATAAATTCATTTATGATTATCTGACTTTGCACCAATTTTAAAAAGTTTGTACTAAATATCCACAAAATAAAATATAATATTTTGGCTAACGATCTTTAAAAATTTTCCCATAAATCAAGTATATACATCAGCTTTCTTTTTCTTTTCTTCTTTTTTTTATTGGCTTGTAAGCCCTAACAAATTCACGCATCGATCATACACAAGCACACAACATACACGTAGCCAGAAGACCCATGAATTTGTGCCGAAATGTTAATTTATGGCCACTTCGTCTTTTGAGATTTATGGGATTCAAACTCCACACTCTTCCCAAAAAGGGAAGTGCCCATATCAGCTGCATTATTGTTCGTTGGTATCTTGGCTATCTTTACTGTTCAACAAAAAGGACGGGGAAAGCGTCAATACCAATTTCAATTATAAAAAACAAAATAATAGGAGAGAAAAAAAAAACCTTGAGGTATTCCACATCATGACCGCTTGCAATTTAACGAGAGATTGTTTGGAAAGGCAACTACCCAATCCTAAGATTCAGAAGGAGAAAAATTACTTGAAAAATATCCCAAATTAAAAATTCGGATTAATAAGCAGCAAATTCTTAGGTTTTGTTAAATTTGAAAATAATTTTTGATCAAGCTTGTGCATCCATCCCACATGCAGGCACTGGTTAAAGAGAAGGTTTAGGATTGAAATCCAAGTTCAGTCTTACAATGGAGAAATTATTCGGTGTGCCGGATGTAATATATCTGGACGGGGGTGAGAGAAATCAGAGAGTTTCGGATAGCTTTGGACAGCCAGTTGGGCTCACACTTCTATTTCTTCTCTCTTGTCCGGATGTATACGGCTGGCACATGGAATAATTTTTCCTTATAATGCATGACACTCAGCAAGGAAAATTCTCCTGATTTTGGAACAAAAAACATTTAAAGGTTTGGTTTAAATTTAAAATTTTGACAAATCTTTCAAATTTCTTTCAAAAAAGCCTGTACTAAATTCTTAAAGAATCAATGTCTAATATTTTAACCAACGGTCTTTAAAATCTTCTCAGAGTTTTCTTGTGATTCCAACGTTAGGGAAATTATGTGCACACGCATTCATGCATACAAATTAAATACTAATTTGGTTGAATGAAAAATACAAGTGTAGCTACAAAATAAGATTCCGTGGTCTTTTCCACCATCTTCATTGCCATCTCCAACACCAATCATCATCTCCATTTCGGTTAGCATTGATATTCAACTATAACCATTGTCTCCGTCTCAAAAGTCTACAAAATTTGGTAGGATGAATTTTGGAAATCTACATGATTCTTGTCACATTGTGAGAATTATTCTTCAAAATGATAACTTACAACAATATCATATTTCGAAGATCTTTTAGGTTATCGACACAGTATCCAATATTACCAAAAGTAAATTCAAGAGAATTTGAATCGGGCAAATATGATGACAAATAAAAATCATGCAACCATGGGTTTGTGTGTATCTATCTATCTATCTTCAAGATTCTCGAATGGTTGCCATCTTCCACTTGCTCTCAAATATTTGCAATCTTTCAAACCAAGAGACTAAATCTCCATCATGAAAGCTTTGCCAACATGGTTGTGGATATATACATTTGCAGGCTGGTAAGACACCTCGGGTGCCAAACATGCAGGACCGCAATTGTTTTTTGAATATATGTTATAATCTTTGCAATCAATTCGGGAACACTAGCGCTCCGGATTGGAAAACTCACCGTTCCAATCAAAACTTAAGTTAATGGGGCATATAATCGGGTTTGTGTTAGATTATACTAAAAAAATTCTATTTTTTAGCAAACGAAATTGAATTATAATTTATGTATATTATACATAAATACACACATACACACAAACAGTCAAAAAACACTTTCCGAGGCACGCTTTCCATCCATATAAGCACATGGAAGAAGACGGTTCTTTCCGTACCGCGTTCCACAACAAGTGGCGTTCAGCATTATCGTTTTCGTTTTGTACACCCCCAAATGGACTTCTAAATCAATGAACCATTCTTTTTCATCTTTTAAGAGAGAGCTGTATATGCCTGTGTACATGCTAAAGGCATCAATTATTCATCCATGCATCTAAATATCAAAATCCTTGCTTATATGTCCGTACCTTCACAGATAAGGTAATTCAATCCTTTTCAAGGTCAACAAGACCCAAATTATTCAAACAACAAACACCATATGTAGATAAAATCCCAGGTGAATATATATATATATATATATATATATATATATATATATATATATAATCATTAAAAATACCATCACAGTTGTCCACTCATTACCTAAAAGAGAATCCAAAAGTCCACAGTATTAAATATATATTAACACAATTTTGCAATTGTCATGACTCCCTCGAATGCATATCTCAATAATTTGGTACTGAACCAATAAGCAATAGCTCAATTTGGATGCCACTTCCTTTCCTGGTGAAAATGCAGGGTTCGAACCCAAGAGGAAAAATGAGCACAAATTAATGATTTCCGACCAAATCCGAAGGTCTTATGTTTGAATTGTGTTTTTTGTGTGTTTGAGTGAGAATTACGATCAGTTCCAAAATAAAATAAAAATTGTGAGTGGTAATATCAACATTTCACCTAACAATCAATCCATTTATTTTTCACAACAGAGAGGACGCTAAAACAGCTGTTGATCTGTAGCCTATCAAAATCCAGGCTGTTCACAGTAAAAACAAGAAACCTTTTCCTTCTTCAAAAAACAAAACAAAACAAAATAAATAAAATAAACCCCACAGACAAAGCCGAATGCTGAACCGAATCAATAGATGATTCCTGAAAAATAGAATAATAATTTATTTCTAGGTAAATAAAAGAGCTTTGACAACCCATTTCTCTCTTTCTCTCTTCTAATTTCATCAAAAAAAGAGGGGACTTTGAGAGATTTGAGGAACAGAATGGATGAAAGGATGCCACCTGCTGCTTATTTCCAGTACTCACCATCACACTCTTCTCCTCATCACTCCATGAGGCCTTCTTCTGATAGAGAAAGGTCCAATTTTTATTTGTTCTTCAACTTGATTGATCATTTTAATTATTGGGTTTTGATTGTTTTTTGATTGTGAATTGTTGGGTCTCTAGAAGACGAGCATATGATGTTTGGGCTTGAATCAATTTTGTACCTTTTTGCAGATATGTGGCTGAACTGTTGGCTGAGAGGCAAAAATTGGCACCTTTCATTCAAGTTCTCCCTTTCTCTAGCAGGCTTCTTAATCAAGGTAATTTTGGGTGAAATTGTAGTTAAGTTTGTGTTTCTTGTGCTTCGATGATGAATGAAATGAAGTTCAATTTTAGTGGCATTGAAGCAATCTATATTGATGAGATTTTTCTCATTAAAATGTTTGTTGAAGTAAGTCTGTTATGTGTTTGATCAAGTGCTTGAGTGGAAACAATGCTGGCTTTATTATAATGGTTATTTGGGAATTTCTGATATACAGAAATTGTGCGAGCTTCAGGCTTGGCGCCGAACCAAAACTTTGTTAGTCCCGAGAGAATTGAGCATGGGAGTCCTTTAAGGTTAGCAGGCCGTACCTTGAGTGGCACGTCCATGGACTTAGAGGGATGGTCAGGAATGCAAACGGAGGTAACAGACGTTCTGTTCTCTTGACTATTGTTTTTCTTGCAATTTATTATGTGAAGTTTTGATTGTCTTGCAATTTATTGTGTAATACCTACATGCTAGTGTTGTGCTAGTTTCATATACTTTGTTAAAGTGGTCTTTGACTCTGAAATCTTCCTATTTTATCATTCCTTCTTTGACGATATGGTATGTTTCTGAGCCATTTCTCAACTTTAACATATGCGTTTACCTACTTCATGCTTGAACAATCATATGCTGTATGTCGATTTGATAAATTGAAATGCGGGTCATTTTACTTTTGTGTAATGTGTTAATGCAGACTTTATAAAATATTTGCTTGTCCTTGATACACCACTGGCAATTTTCCGTTTTGTTTCTTTTTTAACCAGCTTTCTCGTGTATTGCGCCGATTGTATCTTAAGCTTGGTTAAATTTTAATTGGATGTCACCCATTAAACAGCATAGCTTCACAAAAGCACAATACTATCAAGTGGATGTTGTTATATGGAGAAAAGGTTTACACCAGAGTATTGCAAGTTGTGTCATCTTTCCCAGTATGCTAGTGAACACTTATAAACAGCACGAGCATATTATAAACATTACCAGAATCATTATCAGTTTGCTCGTTGGTGAAGTGAACAAAAGCGGAAAATGACTAAACCCACCCCACCTCCTCCCTCCCCCCCCCCGGGAAAATTAGAGCATACTGCACAGACCTCAAAAAAATTCCGTGTCTAAACCTCTCCAAGTTAGAAGCTTCGACTCAACCTCTTTGCTTATATTCTCCTTGTTGGCCCTAGAATATTTTCTCCGCTGTCATACTTTAGATGTTTTTATGAGTCAAATGTTATAGTTCGAAGTAAATTTTTTAAGCTTGAATCGAAAATGTTGTAGTTCTTTGTATATGTAGAAATTTTCCGTTATAAAACAGAGTCAAATATGGTCAAGTGCATCAAGCCTGAGACAAGTGCAATAAGATACTAAATAAATATAGTAAAAAGCAACTCAAATACGATAAGTTGCATCAACCATTTAAATTCAGCTAAGCAACAATGCTTATGTTTAAAGCTACTAAAGATATTATCAGTATTCAACTAAAGAATTCGATATAAACAAAGCTAGAAAGGTATCGAAAGTTGCGGTTATAAACTTTTGGTAGGGGTTCAGACAGAAGATTATACTAATTCTTTTTGGCTATTTGCTTTTTCTCTCAGGGTGTTTAGACAATATTTCCTTACAAAAATTTATAAATGGCATTGTTTCGCTTCATATTCTTCCTTACTTTTAAACTATAACTCAATCTAAGATTTATTTATTTTGGTTGACATGGATAATTTGTTTTTGATGCATTGACTATCAATTGGACCAAAAAATTTAGGCATTTTAAGAATTCTGTTGACCCTTGCGAACCTTCGAAGAAACTCTAGATCGTTGAATGCGTAGATTTTTTTTGTTGGAATTGGATCAATCTTCCACTTTTCCCTACCCTCCCTTTGTTTTTTTTAATGGAATTGAAACCCATAGCACAACGAACCCATTAAGATAGAAGTCAAATCCATAGCTCAATTAACTTATAGCTTATATAATCAATCAAAGCAAATTTAAAAATAAAACTTAATGAACACATAATTCGAACTCAATTTTTTGAGTGTGAACAACTTCTGCAATCGATCCTCCTTCCTTCAAACGTGGAATCATTGAATTTTTTTCACTTCTTAGGCATTTCAAAAATTCAGTCGTTGTATACAAATTTATAGCAATTGTGTTTCTCTCAACGATTTTGTGTTCATAAACTATTATTAACGTATATTTGGGTTTTTTATGAAAAATTTGAATTTTGAATATAGATTCTTGAGTGCAATGAAAGAGCCACATAGACAAGGGTAATTTTTTCATTGCATGCTTAAATAACGGTCATGTGACTCATCCAAATGCTAAGAGTGGAGTGATGAATGGTAGTTTGTTAGAAAGTAGGTGAAATTTCGAATTTAGATCAAGAAATTTTAGGAAATAAGTATATTACGGTTCTTCAATGAAATTAAACCAAGAATATGCCACAACCATATATAAATTCATTAACTTCAATGCATACGAGGGCATATATTTTATTTCTCAAGGATATTATACTTTTAAAGGTCAAGGATTTTAAAATTCGGATTTCGAGCATCATTAATATCATAAATATGTCAACTAACAAAGTTTTGATAGAGATGATTCTAGATTAAGTTTTTGTTCATCATTCCTAATTCTTAAAAAACTATGTTAGGGTTTTCGCCAGACATGCAAGAAAGACGAGCGAAAATAAGAACACGCAACACCAATATTTAACGTGGTTCGACCAACGGCCTATATCCATAGGACAAACGTTAGAATCTCTTCATTAGTGGTCAAGAATACCTTTACAATTTATATTCTCTCTCGTCTTTGTTCACATCTTAACGCTCATACAAGCACAAAGACTACTCTTAGTAAATCGCTTCACCTTCATCTGTGGGTGACTAACCTTGACCTCTGCCTTCGTCTCTTCATACAAATACAAAGACTACTCTTCTGGTGTTCTACCTTCATCTGTGGATGACTACTCTTCGTCTTTGCTTTCTTTTCTTCATACAAACACAAAGACTACTTTTCTGGTGCTCCACCTTCACCTGTGGATGATTACCTTTCAGCTTTGCCTTCGTCTTCTATTCTTCTTTTTCTCCTTCATGTTTTGCCACTTTTCTCTTAAGAGACTCTTATCAATCAATAGCATAAAATAATAGAATTCCTACTCCAATTAGGTTCTCATCAAATCTTCAAAACAAATCTTCAAATATCTCTTCACGGATCTTCATACAAATCTTTCCAAACGAATATTTCCATAACATGCCAAAATCTCCGACAGACGTCTGAAGCACAAGTGCTCGGTCCATGCTCTGTTCTTCTGAACACTTCTTCTTCAGACGTATGAAGCACTATGGTTTAGACGTCGGGCGCACAACTCTGTTAAATACAAGTCAATTTCGCAACAAAGTATAACTACAATCCAAGATGAAGCCAAGAAGGAATTAAAGCAGGAAGGTACATGACTATGGAAAAAATAATTAAAATATACAAGTTAGTAAAGTTAAGAAGGAAAAGGTAAGTAATATGTTTGCGTATACCCCAATAAGGTATTGGCATGGGAAAAAATTTAGCAATAAAGCTCAAAATTGTTAATCATTTTTTAGTTTTTTATCAAACAATTAATGATGAGAGACTAAATTTTTTTAATGGACGATTTTAATATTTTAAAATAAGCAACTATTTAATCAAGATGAAACTTAATGGATTAAAATTTGTTTCTCGGAAAGCTTAATCAATTAGTCGTCGAAAAGTAACTGATGAAATATAGTAAAAAACAATTCTTGCAAAGATATAAAGAACCAAAATGTCATATAGTTTGTGAATTTACTGTTGTATTTGTTGTGAATGAATAAAGCTAATTGTGCCCTAACTCTAATTTGGAAAATAGGCCAGGATTTGAAAGTTATATTTTTATACTTTGATTAGAGATAAAATATATTGTCATTTAAAATAGTTTTCGTAATACAAGGCTTCCATAATAAGTTATAAACTAGAAATGATTGATGTGGGAACATTATTTATTTGAGCCAAATATATTTTAAATTCTAAATGGTAGACTTATTCGGTATTATTGTCATATCTTGATCATAGTTTTTTATTGCATACCATGGTACCAATTCCTTCCATAAGTTATAATGAACAAGCTAAATTTGCAATACAAAGATTATAAATATATAGAAAAATATATATAATATGAGTTGCTCAAAAGAACGATCATGATATATACAATACAAATAATATAGTTGGTCATATTGGACGTTTTGAGGAAAATATAGGAGAAGTTGGACAGGATGATATGATGGCCTATATCCAAATATTGTAAATTACATCTTCAAAACGATATTTCATATTGTTAACCATAACACAGCAGCAAGGGAGAATCTAAGTAGGTCGAGTCTAGGCAATTTCCTACATAGATCGCCTGCATGGATTGTATTTTGTGATATGTATGCACACAAATGATGTCATAAGCTTTTTAAATACAAAACTTAGCACATCTTGCCAGACCTGAACTTGGCACCTTGCTAAGGTTTGGGCTCAGGTCCTTGAATCGTCTGCATGGTTTCACAAAATGGTGAGAGCATGCACATGTGCTATGTTCTTAAATAAACAATCGTTTACTTTTCAATATACCAGTATATTGATATTAGAGGTAAAATTATTTTATAAATGTACTTAGCCCCCTCAAATAAAGAATTTGGTCTCCTCTCCTAGTTTCAAGCTACGATAAATGTTGAGGGATCTTGTAGGTTTGCCGTTCTTTATGACCTTGTGGTTTGTTTTAATGTGTTATTCAAGGGGTGTGTGTGTGTGTGTGTGTGTGTGTGTGTTATATTAATAATAATTTATAATATAACGATACAAATAACTTTACATATATAGAAGTTCTATTATTATAAAAAATCCATTTTGCAGTGTTGCAACTTTGATTTATCTAAGAATAGAAAATCTCTTCAAAGGCCATCTGGCCATGTTTTGATGTTAGGCAACATCTTCAACAATTTTTTTTATGAATCTTCTACTTTGCCTTAACTCCCTAAACTTGTAGAATTCTATAAATTTTTCAAAAATTTATGAATGTACTCATACAAATTGAGAATTTACAAATTCTTCACCTCTGCCTAATGCATACCCACTAGTTCAAGTTAGCAGAATATACAACCCGCTTCCACGCCATATACTCAGGAGTGTGTGCAAAGGATCAAACTAAGGATTGGATTAGCTAGTTCTTTGCAATCTGACTAGCCTAACAATTTCTAATTCGAGTTTAAATTCAAACGTAGCCAAACAATTAACCCTTTTTCTTTATTAAACCTAAACTTGTGCTTCTTTATTGTGAAAATTTATATTGATGAACAATTTTTGTAATAATTATATGGAAACTTTTGCTTCGCCATTGCCCATTCCTTTTTATCCAATGTAATTTACGCCAACCCTATGTGCAGGAAAATGGTTATTTGCAAAGAATGGGAATCTCTCCAGCACTAGCTGTTGGTTGGAATGGGACTACTGGAGTTTCTATGAGCCCTGTAGTCAAGAAAGTCGTGAGGCTAGATGTTCCTGTGGACAAATTTCCTAATGTATGTATACGTAACATTGCTCTTTTTAGAAGTATCGTGGTTTTTAAATCTAATTTGTAAGTGTTAATCAGTATAACTTTGTCGGGCGTCTATTGGGACCAAGAGGGAACTCTTTGAAGAGAGTTGAAGGGACAACACACTGCAGAGTTTATATACGAGGCCGGGGGTCTGTCAAGGATTCCGCTAAGGTACTGCATCTTAATTCGCTTGTATATTTGAATATTTTTGTTGATCTCTAAGTAATTTGGCACTAGATGAATTGGCCTCTTACCATACAAATTTGCTAGATTATATATTTATCCCGTCCCACTGCATATTAATTTGGAACTACTATTTTTATCAAGTAGAAGTTTCTCTAACTATAAGAAGGAACTCTCTTTAATTAATGACATTGAGATACATCACCATTGAAAACTTGGACACCTTCGCTTTTAAGTAGTGTCCAATATTAATAAATTTTGGTCCTCTGCAGCACAAGCTCACATGTTTTAATGATAATTTTCCTCTTTCCTTGGCTTGGTGAGGGTAAACAAGGAGTTTGGAGTTTAAGTGCGGCTCAATTTTCCAACTTGTTTAAACCAAGCTTTCAGCTTGAGATTTTTAATTGAATAATCTCTTTTTGTTTGAGGTAGTAGTTGTTTTGAGCAGTTTGACATTGCTCTTCTTAAATTATAATTTGCATGGCTGTTGATTATGTGTTTTGTTAGGGTAGTCTTCCAATTTACTTCTGTTGTACCATTTCAGATGCTAGCAACAAACAAATTTCTTCTAGCATCATGATTTATACAATTTTGAATTCCTAATTATACTCACTGGTAGTGTAGTGCATATTCACTAGAAAGGTATGTTTGTATTTTGCTCTGTTGAAGTATTGCGTCAATACCTAGCTAGCTTATAGACGTAGTGAAGGTTATAATTTTTAGAAGTTAACTATGTTTTTTATAATATAACTAAATTTAGATATTCTTAACATGAACTATTTCTACTCGATCCAAAGGAGTGGATCATGTTATTTCAATATATCCTCATCATCAACAACCATTCTTATTATTTTGAACCATCTCTTTTAAATTCAACTTCAACCCCCACCCCCCATGCCCCACCCCCCACCCAACCCACCCTCCCACACACAAAAAAAACAAGGGAAAAAAATCAAGGCACTAATATCTAAGCCACTCAATCTTATTTCACCAGGGAACCAATATCTAAGCCATCCATTTCTGTATCTAGAGGCATCTCTAGAACTTTATGGTAGAACTTTAATATTTAAGTCACATAGAATTTATTTAAACCTCACAATATCTACTATACATCCACATGTATCACACATGCAACTACACACTCAGATGCCTGCTATTGTTATATTTTATAGAATACAAACTTTGATAGCTCTAATCTTAGAGCGGTATTGCTCTATCATAGAACTATAATTATTCTAATTTCGAGTATAACTTTGTAACATCTTGATATTATGATCATAACTGTCTCATCATCCATATTTATATTCTTGTTTTAGCTTAACATTCTCCATGCATTTCTTAATTATTGCCCAACATGCTAACTAATAAAGCATGGTAATATTATACTCTATCAATAACCGTCTTAAAATTTTATTTTCCTTTAATTTCTTGAACATTCTAGACCGCATACTCTTGAAGCACTTCCACTTTAACCATCCCCCTCAATCTCACATCATGATGAACGATTGATGAGTAGAGATAATATTATCAACCTTACGTATAACTGTGAATATGCACTCGTTTCTTCTTATGATTTTGCCAAAAATTGCTTTCTTATCCTCTATTTCGCTGTGTTGATTTTGAATCCATTAGATTCTAAAACTTCTTGTCTACCGATACATGAAGTTGATATGTGGAACAACTTTTAAACGGTTTGAGCCTGCTCCTTTCTGATCAGATACAACACAATGTTAACAAACAAACCACCTTTTCATTGGGCAAATTCATATCGAATCTTCCCTTCATTGACTTACAATTTCTCTTCATATTCACTTGTTTTTCTTTCGCATCCTTTTTCTTTTCGAGGATAATAGTTCAAAATGTATTTTATCAGTACAGAACTTAAGTTGTAGCTTTGAAATGTTATCTAAGAACCTGTTAGCTAACCCCACCCCCCACAAAAAAAGAAAAGAAAAGAAAAGAAACCAAAAAGAAAAACCAAGTTTTAAATTTCACTTTGATTCCTGCACTTTGAAATTAGTGGACCTTGTGAAAGCGTATTTAGAACTGGCAGAGGTTATGAACACATGATCTTACCAAGCTCAAAGCTATTTGACCAGCACGTTTCCTTGTAATATTGAAGTATATAGTGGGTTCATTGCACAACACACCCCTGTAGTTTACCCTGTATAGCTTTTTTACCGCTTGAAGTGGCTTATTAGCACAAACATCCCCTTGGACTACTTAAAACCGTAATGTTATTCATTATTTCTTTCTGATCAAAATACATGCTATAAAAATGAGTCTAAATTTACTAGAAAATTATTTGTGGTGTTTAGATTACAAGTTGAGTGTTCTTTTATGGCTTGGACAACTAGCAGAGTGGATATGCATGCCGATAGATAACTTGAGGTATATAAGTGCTATATAGGGTAAGCTACAGGGGGGATTTAAGCTATTAACACAAAATCATTTGAGCATTATATTACATCTTTCTTTAAACATATGGGATTATTGGGAAATGATGAAATTGATTTGTTCAACTACTTCGCTCCTATAATCTGAAACATATGAGGTTTTTTTTCAGTAGCTGTAGTTACGACAACAACAAGGCCTTTATTGCAAACTTTTGGAGCTGTCTCCATAATTTATTTTCTTGCATTCAGCTCTGTTAAGGTCCCTCTCCTTGGTTATGTTAACAACTACAATTCTACAATTTACTTTTTTTCCACATAGGCTACCTATACTTTTTTTTTATTGATGCACACATTTTTATCCATCTCCTAGTTTATTACTACTGATCCATCTCAATATTTTCATTTTAGATGAGCATTCTAGTTTCAGCCTTAACCCCTCAACCCTCTGTTTTCTATTAGTAGTTCTAGATAGATTTTCTTTTTAAGCCTTGCATTATTCCTAATTTCCTATTTCGCTTTGATTGTTTCCCTTCTTTCACCAAATCCTCATATTTGTTACAAAATCTTCTTGCTCGATTGGGCCTCCTATATACACATTAACTACAACATTTTATTGATTTCTAATCCTCTGCTCACATAAAACATGGACCATTATCTTATAGTTCCACCAATTGCCGTTGCAAATAGATTATCCAATTGTTGTGTATTGGTTATATGTATTATTATGTGTTACTTTTCATGTAAAGGATTAACATTTCAGTTCCAGAAAGAAAAAATGGTTGGTTGAATATAGCTGAAACTTTGTCTGACGATCTAGCATTTGATTGTCGTAATTTACTCGAGGCATGTTGGATCTAATTTGATTCAAAGATGTTCAAGATGTTTGGTTCTTCACTGGCATAAATCTCTTAAATGCTCTCTGTCAGGTTCAAGTTTAATCCGAGCAATTAAATTTCTTCTTTTCTTTCAGCAACCCTTTCCTTTATGTTCTTTAGTTTCCATTTGTCTTTCATTTTATTCGCTCGATTGACAAAGATCCTGGAAACTTTCTCACATGATTCACACTGCTTTTTTATTAGTGACTGCCTAAGCTTTCTTTTCTGAGTATTCGAATTTTATTTCACTTCAAATTCTTTTCGCTCTCGCGTCAATCAATGTGTTCATATTTACTAGTAAATCCAGTCAACCCTAGCGCAATTGATGTCATACTGCTGTAAGGGCCCATTCTAAGGTCACGTCTCACATCGTGTTAACTAGAAATATAAACAGTATATGCTTTCCTAACTTATTGCTTATGACAAACGCTTTATTGTTTCCTATTATTCCATAACTCCATATGACATCTAATCAATTCATATATATTCATCTTCTCCTACTATTTCTTATTTATCTTGGGTACATGATTTTAAACCTCCATTATCAATATCGAATACATCATCTTAGCGAAGTCTCCGCTTGTGATATACATTTGGACCGTAATTTTCTATCCGTTATAAATAAATTAAATTTTAAATTTAAATTTAAATTTTAAAAAACCCATCATGTAATCATTATTGGAGGAAGGAGAAAAATGATCAACAATCTTTTTAAGCAACCTCATTTTTTCCTGCAGGAAGAAATGTTAAGAGACAAACCAGGATACGAACACCTGAACGAGCCATTGCACGTGCTTGTGGAGGCTGAATTTCCAGCTGACATCATCGATGTCCAACTGAACCAAGCTGTAGCAATCGTAGAAGATCTTTTGCAGCCTGTGGTACATGATTGAACCCCCCGTCTCTATATATTTCTTGCTTGTTTATATATTTTCTTGCCAATTCAACTTTTATTTTGATCTTATTGTTTTACTTTGATTTTCAGGATGAGTCAAACGACTTTTACAAGAAGCAACAGTTAAGAGAACTGGCAATGCTAAATGGTACCCTGAGAGAAGAGAGCCCTCACATGAGTCCCAGTGCGTCCCCGTCCCCATTCAACAGCACGGGAATGAAACGGGCAAAAACTGGTCTATGAATCCGTTATGCGCCCATCGTTAACAAATTGATCAATTACCGTTGCATTGTGGATGTGGAATTTGTGTCATACTCACATGAAAGGAGACAGACAGAGCGCTACTGGAGATTGTCGGGGCTCTGAATTATTTATATCTTGTACATTTTGATCTTTGGGACATTGTGTGATGTTTCCTGATTTTCTAATTTGTTTAATTAAAGGGGTGGATTGGTTCAATGGCAAGACTCTAGATGTAGTCTTTGAGCTTTTGTATATGGACACAATGGGTTTCATGACCTATATCGTGGTTACTGGTTTTATGATGCATGCAAGACTGTCATAAATTTTCATTGTTTTCCTTGTGCTTTTTAGTTATATTGCAAATGTGACATTATAATAGAAACCATTGGTTTGATAAAATTTGAAGTGGCTATGAATTTAAATAAAATGGAAAATGTTTGCAACATACAAAGCAAAACTAGTCCCCAGCCATTCATCTAATTTGTATGCCTTCAGCTTGTTGATGAGCATAAAGAACCGATCAAATTATGTGTTTAACCTGCCAAATAAATTTCTAGGTTTTTTGATATAGCCCTCCTAAAATGTTGCTATTTTGAAAAACGCCTTCCAAAGTGTAGTATTTTTATATACACCACCTAAAACTCTTCAAGTAAACTAAATTGGGCTATATGCTTAATTATCATCTCTAACACCTTTATAAATCTCTGTTAAGAAGCAAAATGATAACTTGAAGATGAGAGTTTGGATGAGTAAGACTAATGGGTTTTGCATAAATTGAAAAGAGAAGGGGGTTTTGATGTTACATAAGATTTATCATCTCACAATTCATCGTATTAGCTCTAATCCAATTATTGATCTTAATTAACTTAAGTAAAGAGGTGTTCTCAGTTAACAGAGAGATTTTGGGGGGTTTGTTTAAAAATAGAAAGTTTTAAGGGGTGTTTTTCAACATAGGAATGCGTTAGGCCGCCTATCGAAAAAAGCCCAAATTTCTAATACATGAGTTTAGTGGCCCTGTAAATATTCTTGTAAAATTCTTCTTCATTAGTTCACGACTCCACTACGACTTAATTTCCGCCAGCTCTTTGATGGTCCAGCATTGTCCATCTTCATCATTACGGCTACTAATCATGTTGTCTAAATTTCATTTGTTTATGCATTTACAACAGAGTATTTTACATCTCTAATTCAATGAACAGATGGTAACTAAATCATATAAAAATTAGTGTATTCATGCTTTAGAGCATGATTAAGATGTCCGGTACCGATAATCAAGAGAATGGTGCTCCATTGCTTCCATTTTTATCAAACATAAATCTGACCATATTTACCTAACCAACAATGAGAGACCACAGCACACACTCAGTTAGCCCAAGCAAGTTTAAAAGAAGAAAGGTGTGAATCGATAGCTATGGAAGAACGCACATTGTCGGTGTTCATGGTAAACAAAAAACAAAATTACAATATACATAGTAATACCGAATTTAACATGACAGCATGATCGTTCTATCGTCAGATTCACCAAAATAACCGACTTGTATCAGCAAGCACTTCACGGTTTGACTTGGATGTTTTATCAATGCAACGAAAAAGGAAATGAAAACTGGTAACTTTGCATCCGCTGGTTACCAGTACAAAACATACAATTGAAACAAAGAAATGTTGTGATGATAATAAAAAATATAAAAGTTAATTCGCCAAAACTATTGGGGCCGCCAAGAACTCATGATCATTTTCCCAACCTTAATACAACAAAAATGCACGAATTCATCAGAATGGATAATTGATGGGCTCCGGCTGCAGGGCCTTTTTGACAATGTCGGTCTGCTCCTGAACATGTACAGAATAGAAACCAGTGGCGGTGGCAGCTGATGGTGCCCTACCCACGTATTTAATGCCGTCGATAGACCCTCTCCCTAGTGGTCGCATGGCAGTGGATAGACGAGGGTTCACATAACTGTATGCGCCCATGTTCATCGGTTCTTCCTGGCACCAAACAATTTCTGCTTCTGGAAAAAGGCAAATTGAGGGTGGGTATGTCAGTTTAAATTACAACATAATGATAACCCAAAAAAAAAATTGTCTCATCCGTATTAATTATACAACAAATGGCAGCAGCAACCAACAACAAAAAAGAAAATTTAGGCTTCGTGCCCTCGCCTTTGGCCAAAAAAAGAAAGAAAAAAAAAGCATTTATTTCTCTGTCTCTAATCTGGTACTTTTTCCCTATTCTGCTATGATAAGAGCCGTCTCCTCAGATAAATTGAGAAAGCAAAGCTGTTAATTATGGATTAAACTAATAAAAGCTTTTAGAAAAAGCTATGATACATCAAAGAACCACTCCACCCAAAAGCTATAGTAATTGGGCTGCGGGGTAAAAACATGAATTAAAGCTAACATAACGTTGGAAATAAAATATGGATGACAAAAATTAAGTAATTAATGGTATCAATGTAGTTCAATTTGTCTACAAGTAATTCTGATCATCATAAACAAGGTTGCATGGACACGGATACGACATGATGTGATACGGCGATATGGCAAAATTCTAAAATATAGGATACGGGGACACGACTATATATATAATCTTATAAAGATAAATATGATATCAAACTATTATGTTAATTTTTTAAATGGGAAAAATTAACAAGTCTACACGTCAGTAACATGTTAAAAATATGTTTATACGCATACGACACACATAGAACACATATTATATATATATGATATAAATATATCGCTTCCGATACGTGTCGTGCAAGTATCGGTGTTCGATACGTGTCGGACATGGATACAGTAATCCATCGGAAGTCCGTGCAACCTAGATCATAAAGCTAGGCCAAACCTCGAAATTGAGTATGCTATCAACTTCGAAGTGATGCTACGAGAAGCCAAGTGCAGTATGACAAGAATAACATGCATAAACTAAGTGAGCAAGACCAAAAGGTTTAAGAAGAGCTAATATTTTTTTTTTTGGGAACTCATGAGCATGTCTAGGTGATTAAGACACTCTCAAGCCCACATGTTTCGGCTGCAAAGTTGCTAACACAAGGTTACTTGAGACACCCTTTCCCGATGCCAAAAGTTTCGGCTTTTATTTTATATAAAGAAGAGAGCACTTTCTAAACTAAGCTCCACAAATTAGTTAAGATAATGTAAATAATCTGTACTTTCTTTTCTCCATTTTGTTGTGCTGTCGTCTAGGGAGTGTGTTTTATCTTACCTCTCAGCTTCACTAGTCTCAGAGTCGAATGTAATTCCCTATAACTAACCTATCATTGTTCCCTTGCACATTTTCTTCAAAACTAAGAGAATTTGGCATTGATTTTCAGTTTTATTTGACAAGTGGTTGTAAGAGCTGGTCCCAGAGTCTCGATCCATAGCCTACTCCATTCGGATTAAAAAAGCTTAGGTTATTATGGTGAGATCAAGGTTTAATATCTCGCTATCGAAACCGGTATCGGACTCACTATTGGGATTGGAATTGGTAATCTCGGTATATCGGCATCCCGGATCGAAATATTGGATTTTATACCGTAAAAGAATTTTTAAGGATATTTAAAATAACTATAAACAATTTGGTAAATTCTTTAGTAGACTTTGGAAGCACTGATTTCCATCTTCCGACTTTCTTTGCTGCACACGAATCACGGTTTAATGATTTCTGAAGTCGTATTAAAGATGTCAAACTAACTATAATAACCCAATAAACTATAATAAACTCATTAAACCATTTATGAACCCATTAACCCATAAATAAACCCATTAATCATTAATAAAGCTAATACTAACACTCCACTAGTCAAGTGGTAAACCCAATATTACTCGGTATTGGACAATATCGGTCGTGGAACTCAGGCGGTCATTTTTGGGATCAGAATCGGCCATCTTGGATCACGATCGGCCGAGATTTCAAATCCTGGGTGAGATTTCATGCTTTATGCTTCATGTGTATATATGTGTAAGAACTTTCGAGGCAATGATCTTATAGCCTGAACAAAAACTGAAATGACCTCAGGAGAACCAGTAGCTTCTAAGAGGTCCTCTTAGATAAGTTTTTGTCGCCCATATTTGTAAGGGTAGTAAACGTGTCAACCAATTGACCCTGTTTTAAATAAATGACCAGGTTCAGGTGGGTTCAGGTGGTCCTAGACTTTTTAACCTGTTTTACTTAGGTATATCATAAATAGATAGCAAATCAGCTACTGCTTTAAACATAAAACATATTGTCCCTGCTGATGTTTATGCGCATTTTTAAAGAAAAACACAGTTAGCACACCAATCTCTTAGCTCTTCTATTCTGGTTCATGGTTTCTCTTGGCAAACTAAATTATATGCTAAATGACATTTAGGTTCAGAGCTGAGGCTCAATCCATTTTAACTTTGATGTAAACTTTTAAAGGCAGTCCATGTTCTTAAAATTATAGTGTTAGGACGGTAACTAAATCAGCATGAACAAAAAAACCAAACTAGATTTGACTGAACTGAAAAAGGTCCATATTTTGAAGATAGTTACGTCCCTCAGCTCATAGGAGCCGACCACTTTGGCAGACCTAAAATCAAACACCCGACATGTTGTGTGCAACAAATAGCACTTTCCCCCACCAATAAAGCAAGTTCTATGTTAGAAGACAAATCATGTGTGATTACAAGGTAAATGTCTATGATTATATCACACAAATGAGAGGAATAGTGTCAGCGTAATTGAATATGGAAAGCAGCAATTGTTGAGAATTCCAAATATGTGTGTGTGCGTGTGTGTGTTTTGGACAGCAAGTTCAGCAATCTGTGAGCATGTGTTACTGTCGAGCATTTATCAAGATTTTCTTACTTGGATACCGCTTCAACTCTCTCTGCACAAGATCATAGGGGAATGGGCAAAGTTGTTCAACTCTGCATATCGCAACATCTTTGCGCCCTGTCTTCTTCCGTTCTTCATCTAGCTCATAATACACCTACAAGGTACATTTCAAGAGAAAAGAAACAATAAACATGATTAAACAGGGGGGGGCACACTTCCTCTTACTACATCTAGGTGAACAGGATATGAGATATTAGAACTAGTACTCAGAAAACGAATGGAACTATGTACCTTTCCAGAGCACAAAACCAACCGATTGATGCTCTCCTCGATCTCTTTGTGGTCATTCTGATCTTTGATCAGGCGTTTGAAGCGTGTTCCCTGTTTATCGAATCCTGGATGGCCTACAAGATCATCAAATTCTGATAAATGTGATTTGCAATCCTTGTGGCGCAGCAGGTTTTTGGGAGCCATCACTATAAGAGGTTTCCGGAACTCCCTGTGAATCTATACAAAAACAACCCAAAATCCAATAGACTGGGTTATCTTCACCATTAGCGAGTCATCAGAAGAGTTTTCTGTAAAAAACTTACCTGACGACGGAGAACATGAAAATAATTTGCAGGTGTTGTAACATTCACAACTTGCCAATTGCACTCCTGGATCTGTTTCCGAAGAGTTGGCTCCATCTCAGGAATAACATAAGGGTTGTCATCACTCATCTGCAAAGATGTTCAACCGGTATGTTGACATACTAGCATATATAAAATGGAAACATAATAACAACAAAATATGAAGGAGGCTTGAGTTCTAAACAGCATCAAACCATGTGTGTTAAATGATAGCCTAGGTCTCGCTCATAAACTCAGAATAGAGATAAATATCAAGAATAATCCTTAAATTAGAAGAAGGGTATAATGTATAAGGCAGTTAAAAGAGAAGAAATATAATAGTTTTTGTTTCATTAATACTCAATGATGGAAGGAGTCAGGCATGAGAACTTGATATGAAAATAGACGTGGATTTCTGCAATCATCAAATTGATCTATAGTTGTCATTATTCTTTCAATTTGTTGTCCCCTATGAAAGGGCCTATATGAAACAATCAAGTCCAACTTTTCAAAATAGTGCTCGCAAGTTTGATTTGTCAGCAATTTTAAGTTTTTAACAATGGCAATAAACATGATGTTTAATTTAAGAATGTGTTTGATTGTTTTCAAATTAAGGGTAAATTACATCACACACCATCAAACGTTTCCATATTTTAGGAAACCTCCATTAAACTTTAAAACTTGCAATAA
Source organism: Agapanthus africanus (assembly GCA_030015575.1). Classification (NCBI taxonomy): domain Eukaryota; kingdom Viridiplantae; phylum Streptophyta; class Magnoliopsida; order Asparagales; family Amaryllidaceae; genus Agapanthus; species Agapanthus africanus. The sequence continues at coordinate 719,959,616 of CM057337.1, forward strand.
ACGCCATTAAACTACCACATACATCTGCAAATATTAGTCAAACAGATTTTGCAACACGACGTCGAGGATTCATCGAGAGAGATTATAGGTATGTACTTTGAGTCATTTGACAAGGGGGTTAGTAGGGATGGGAATTGGCAGAAATTTGCGGGTTGGATTTGGTCTTGAAGGAAATTTCGAAGGAGAGGTTGTTTCGGTTTATTGTTTATTTATAGAATTTTGGAGGTGGAGGAGGCAGTCATTCGGTGGTTTGGGGTTTTGGGGCTAATAACAACCACTTAAGGGTATTCTCAAGATTATAGAATCATGTGAGAGGCATATGTTGACTAATCCTTGCAGATGGATGCGGTAGCTAGATAGAATTTAATGTAAGTTTATAAGTTTAATGCCGGTTCATAAAATATGAGAAAGTTTGATAGTGTTATATTATTTAGATTAACTGCAAGTTAAGGGGAGCTGAAAAATGGGAGATACCACAATTCCACACATACATTCGTACATAAGTTAATACTGAACGAACTCATCTTTACACACCAAATAAGTCATTGACCAATCAAAAACAACGAGAAAATAGTTCCATCATAATATACGCTTCTAAGATCACCTATAGGTCTCGGAGATCTCCACAATTAACAGAAAAAGTTTTCCACCCGTTGTATTACCAAAATTAATCATTGCTAGCAATTAGGAGTATAATACAAAGATCAAAAGTATGCTGGTTGATGACATCCATATGCATTTTTCATGTACTCATATCTGCACCTTGGGCACAAAAAATCATGTGAGTGCGGAAATTAACTTAGAAATCAACCTGAATAACATTAAGTTTTTTATAATTATTTTGATGGATTGATTAAAAATTCAAACTCCCAAAATTTTACCTTTTCAGACCTATAAAATTCACCCAAACAGCATATCCGACATTATCGCTAAAAACGAGGTAGCATAATCTTAAATGGCCCTTCCATTGCACCAAAACTCTATAAGTTATGATGAGGGTTGAGATATTTATTTTCATATTCTAACATATCCCAGGGCCGAAACTTGTGCTTTTGCATAGAGGTACCTATTTCAATGCTATTTAAATGCGCATCTGGTGGGAATTAAACCTGGGTTGCTCTGAAACTATCTTAACCGTCTCTTCCTCTGGACCAAAACTCCAAAGTTATGATGAGGGTTTGAGGGATTTGTTTTTATATTTACTAGAAACTACATGGCAGTAGCCACTCATATATATTACGTGACATTGTGTAGTAATTATGTGAAAATACTAAGAGGTGTCCTGAAGAATGGATCATAGCAGAAACCTTCACAAAGGCAGACTATAGGATTAGTCAGAAGCATGAAACAAATTGTTGATCATAAGCTCCTCCATATTTCTCTCAAATTACAGGATTTAATTTGATGGTGGTTGGTTGGGAAAATATGAACAAAATTATGTGCTACCTCAATATAATAAGAGCATGTATCTTGTTCTTGTTCCCATAATTATGTTTTGTTTCCTATGAGAGTCAATTTGCTAAATAATGTTCCACTTTAAATTAACCTTAAGTTCACTGAAACTGAAAGAAGGCAAAAGACAAATAAAAAACGATCGTGCAGACTTGCTGAACAATTTATGCCAATGTGTGCACAAATATTAAAAATGTAAACCACAATCAACGTTACTAGACTTGACTATCCCTTTTCCAATTTGATTTACATGTGAATGGCCAAAGTGGGCATATCACAAGATCTGCTGTTCAAGATGTAAAGTTCATGTGTAGCCATGTAGGTTGTGATAATCTCAATTAATGATATGATCTAGACAACAGTGCACAATAGCACCAGAGATACTGCTGAAATCAAGGACAGCTGGAAACGAAAATGCAAACCACTAGGCATAATGGAGAAATATTTGCTTCAGGATCAAACTAAAATGGCATCATATCAAAGCCACAACATCTTTAGTGGAGGGAAACAACAGAGCATGTACATAGTTCATGAAAATACAAGTGAAGGGCCTGGGTATAATGTGCTGAGAACATGACTTGAAGATTGAAGTCAACAAAGCCCCCTATACAGTTTCACCACTAAAAGAAAAAATTCTTCAATAGTTACAGAATTGAGAATGTGTGTATGACATCATATCTTGAAATCCACAAACATATTTAGTGCAGGGAAATAATATGTACATAGTTCAGAAAAGGGCATCTTGACAACACAAGTGAAAGAAAAGGGCATAATGTGCTGCGATCATGACTTGAACATGTAGTCAAACAAAGATCCATACACAGTTTCACGGTTTAAATAAAAAAAATTCATTATTGACATAACTTTAGAGAGTGTGTGTGTGTGTGTGTGTGTGTGTGAGAGAGAGAGAGAGAGAGAGAACTTGAATACCTGGAGAAAACGCTCTAAGCGTGCACTTGAATGCTCTGGGCCTTGACCATCATAACCATGAGGAAGCAATACAACGAGCCCAGTTTGGCGAAGCCACTTTGACTCTCCGCTACTCAAGAACTGGTCGAATATTACTTGAGCACCATTAGAAAAATCACCAAATTGAGCTTCCCAAAGAACCAAAGAATTGGGATTCTCCATAGAGTAGCCCAATTCAAACCCGAGGACAGCAAACTCAGAAAGTGAGCTGCAAAGAGAAATTTGGTTAATAATTGGTTTCATCCCTAACAGAATTTTAATATTCCGATCCAGATCTTTAGAACTGTATAAACAATACTTCTTGTTTAGCAAACGACTTATCAAGAACATGGTAACATGCAAGAATGAGGCATAAGTTATTCATACACGGCCAATATTCCTTGATGCAAGCAACTTAAAATCTTCAAGTAGATGATTTATTTTGCAAGCAAAATCAAATAAAATCTCTATATGCAGAAAAAGGATGTTTGTGTTATCAGTTTGGCTTGCAATCACAAGCAAAATTTCAGATAGCATGCATACATGGCCTGATAGTAAGAGGACCTCATGCTCAACATGTCCATACCAAACTGAAATACATGTCTAGAGTCTAGACCAATTCAAGTGGGATGCATGTCTATCCCAATTCAGATACAGTCCATGTCCAGACTAATCAAACTGAGCTACATTTCCAACCCAACTTGATACCGAATCAGTTCGCAATGAAAACAAAAGCTTGTAAGACTTTGCTGTATATTTATATAGCAATGAAAACAAACTGAGCTACAGTGACATCAAATTAAATCCTAATTTCCCAATATTTATAGAAATGTAGTATATTTTTTCATGCATGCATCGTGGGGGGGAAAACATAAGAAAGTTTGTAAGACTTTGCTGCATTCAAACAAACCAAGAGAAAACAAAAGCTTCTTACATACCTGTTGCTAACTGTAAACAATTCCTCGTCTTGGTTCATGACAATTTGGTCAAGAGGGCAATACTGCTTTCCTGTATCTTGGTCATGAATGACTGCATGCCGATGACTAAACGTACCTCTTTCAACATCCTGACCACTCAACCTCACATGGTTCCCTTCAACGAGGAGGGTTGCAAAAGCAAGCGCCTCTCCAACTGCCCAGTCAATGCCTTCTCCAGTTTCAATCATCTGAGCACGCTGCTCAAAAATCTTTTTAACTGCTCTATGAGGCTTGAAAGTTTCAGGAATGGTTGTGAGGCCCTTCCCAACGCTTTTCAATATTTCGGGATTAACTCTGTGAATAAAGGAAAATTTACGTTTTGAACAAAAAGGCAAAACATGTGAAAATGGAAGTCACCAAAAAAGTACATTATACCCGGTGTTTCGAACACGTGAGATCTGTTCAGGAGATTTGAATCCGGCCCAATAAGCTGAAAGCCAGTCCCTTTTCTTCGGAACATAATCCTTGCTGTTATTGAACTCCTCATTCAAGATAGAATTGACTTTGCTGTTTATCCTCTCAACATCTTCTTTAGAGATCTGGCCAGATTCTAAGAGTTTGTCTTGGTAAATATCAAGAGATCTTGGATGATTCCGAATGACCTATACAAGCATCAATAAGGTTAGCAGTTTCAAAACTAAATGATGATTACTAAAATCCAGTTCTATTTGGTTCAAAAAACTATTAGGTTAGCAGTTTTAAAACTAAATGATGATTACTAAAATCCAGTTCTATTTGGTTCAAAAAACTATTATGCTGCTAAGGCAAGTCATTATATCATAAATTAGACTTATGTTATAAGGGTATAATTCATCATTTCAATATTAGATTCTGTTTCCTCTCTAATACAGTAATACTTGTCCTCGCCGCTACACAATATTTAAATTAATGGCGTTTCCATAGCACATCAAAGAGGAAAAGAACAAGAAAAGATAACTTGATATATGCATGTTCTTGTGTTTCCTAAAAATTCATATTCTGATTACTAACATAAAGAATGTAAGCAGCGACAAAAACTTGTATTGGGGACTATCTGTAAATAGTAATTGAACGAGGATATATAAGGAAAGTACCTGATACATTTTCGGCTGTGTGAACGAGGGCTCGTCGATCTCATTATGACCAAACCGACGGTAACAAACGATATCGACAACAACATCCGAATGGAAGGTCTGACGCCACTCTGCTGCAAGCTCACAAGCATGGACCACAGCTTCTATATCATCTCCATTAACATGCAGAATTGGAGCATCCAAGGCTTTGGCAACATCAGTACAGTACTGCGATGACCTGCCGGATCTTGGATCAGTAGTAAAAGCAACCTGATTGTTAATTACAATATGAATCGTCCCACCAGTAGTGTAATTGGGAAGAGCACTCAAATGCAAAGTTTCGTAAACCACGCCTTGACCCGCAAAACTCCCATCTCCATGTAACAAAATCCCCAAATTCTTTACTCTTTCAGTATCGTTGGAGTAATACTGCTTCGCACGGGTTTTTCCAACCACAAGTGGATCCACAGCCTCCAAATGACTCGGATTCGCAACTAACGACAAATGAATCCTCTTCCCACCTCTAGTAGGCCTATCATAAGAAGTACCCAAATGGTATTTCACATCGCCGGTCCCTGTATACAACCCAACCTCATCCACAGGCTTAGTCCCGCCACTAAATTCACTAAATATCTGCCTCAAAGGCTTTCTAACAACATTACCCAGCACATTAAGCCTTCCTCTATGAGACATCCCGATCACAATGCTCTCGACCCCGAGATCCGCAGCTTTATCAAACATCTCCTTCATGCCCGGAATCAAAGTTTCGCCGCCCTCAAGACCAAACCTTTTCGCAGCAGTCCATTTCGTGGCCAAGAAATTCTCAAACTGAGTGCTCCAAATCAACCTATCAAGAATCACCAGCTGGCGATCCGAACTATAAGCCCAAGGCTTCACCGTCTCAATCTTATCTCTCAACCAATTACACTTCTCTCTATCAGGAATATGCATATACTCATACCCAATACTCCCGCAATAAGCCCGTTCGAGCTTATTCAAAATCTCCCTTAAGGTTTGAACGGGTCGGTTCTCCGACAAAAACCCCGCCATCCTCCAGACCCCAAGAAAGAATTCCCTATCCAAATCTGCGTCCGTAAACCCATAAAGAGCGGGATCGAGATCCTCAGGGATTTCCCTCTCTTCCAAACCTAAAGGATCCAACTTGGCCTTCATATGACCACTAACTTGATAAGCCCTAACAAGAAGAAGCAACCTCATGCTCTCTTGAATAGTTTGGCCCGAAATCCCTGGCGAAGTGGCGGCTTGGCCAACAAAATTCCTAAAGAAATTATCCCAAGATTCATCGACCGAATTGGGATCGGCTTCCCAAGCTCTTTGGAGCTCTTCAAGATAAACGCTACTCGTTCCATCAAGGAAACTATCGGTGAGCCGAGATAAAGGGACGGCTCGGGGAATCGGGGCGGCCGATTCCGCTGCTTTCGGTTTCAAAGCAGTTGAATGGAAAGATCGAGGGAGGATTCGGGGTCTTGTGATGTGATGAGGGGACTGAGCTAGGTTTCGCCTAAGGGCTAGCCTTGCTACACTTGATGCTACCCTAAACCACGCCATTGTTATCCTATTCAAACCCTAGAAATTTTACTCTTAAAATTCCTGCAAGAAGATATGAACAATCGATGGATTCAATACTAGAAAACGAAATCTGATTGATCTAACCCTAGAAAACAAAAAACAAAAAAATCGATTTTGACAAAATTTACCTTAAAAAATACAGCTAAAATCATAGACCATGAAAGTAAAGCTAATAAAAAAATATTGAAACTGTCAATAAAAATTAAAACAAAATGGAGATAGAGAAAATTGATCGAACCTTGGTCACAGCATCTCCGTTCTCTTTTGACGAGAATGTGAAGACCAAGCGTGTCCTTTGGTTTTCTGTAATTTTTCAAAGAGGCCCTCCTATTTTCGTATTTTTAACATTTTGCCCTAAATCTCGGTTTATTCCAAACATTTTTATTGTCAAAATTTTTGTGATTTGTATGAATCTATATATTTAGGAAACTATAGGGATTAGGGAACTGTTTTATTCGAAAATATTGTATGAAATCAATTTATTATATGTGATTTTAGGTAAATTTGTAGCTATTTAATTTAAATAATTGCACTGCCATTATAACCCAAAGGCCATAGGGCTATTTCAATGCTTCCATTTTTAATTTAGGACAAAAATTTAAGATGTATATTCAAAAATGAAAGCAATCAAGACCTAAAAAAGGCCTACTTAAAAATAAGGACAGTTTCTTTCTAAAAAAACCGTGTTTAATATTTACTTCGGAGTCTGAGTTTCTAAGTCGTCATTTTTGTATTATCGAAATCAACCTCAATTCATACCTTTTTCTATTAATGTCAATTAAATTGCCATCCTCCGTTTCAAATTTCTTAAATAAAACCATGGGGTTGCAACCACGGGTTTAGGTTTCTGAATAAATAATTAAAAGAAACATGCAATCAACCACAAACCTTTTCACTTTTCTTTTGGTTTCAATGCATATATAGATTATAGAGATTAAAAAGGTTTACAAGCAAATTATTTAAAGGTTTATAGACAAATAAATTACAAAAAGAAAAAAACATTTCTAGCTGTAGCTAAAAATGATATAGAGGTTTGCAAATGCATTAATTACTAAAATATTATAGAAATACAGAAATAAACAAGTGCCATGTTGCTGTACTACGTACTTGCTTCCTGTACAAAATAGATAACATTTTTTAAATAAATACAGAAATAAACACGAACCGTATTATTTCTACCTGCATTAATACAGACATAATTATAAATTGTTTCCGTGACTTGGGGAATATATGATTCTTAAAAAACAATTATAAGGATCGAATATTCAACTAAAAATACATTCGGACCGCTTAATTCATTCTCTTGGCTTATGCGTCTAAAATCGTGTTATAAGAATATATATTCGATCTCACCACTCAGCAAATACATTTTATGAGATGCCACTTGCTTGTTGTATCCATTATCAGCTGTTTGTGCCTATATATTCATGTATATGTATGTACACATTGTGTGATTGTGTGAACCGATGGCCAGTGGCTTGCTGTAGATGGTATCTCCCGATATGAAAATACATCACTCGAATCATTCAACATGGCAATGGATCACCTAGCATGACAACAAAACGGATGATGTTTTTCTTCTATCATGTATGATATTAATTTTCCTTTTATATATATATATATATTTGTGTCCAGTTTATATTTATAGATCTAAATTAAGGCCTACAAGGAATTATAATGGGGAATTTAATTAGACCGTATTTGACTATTCATAAAAAATATAATATTATTGTGAAAATTAAATCAATATCATGCATCCTTCAAGAATAAAATCTTCCATATTTATTGCCATATTTATTGCCATATTGATTGATCTATTGCCATGTTGAATCATCTGAGTGATACGTTGTCACGAGAGAGACAGTCTTCCTAACCCAATTACAATGAACATGATATCGACCATCCCATTCTTCATGTTTTTTTTGTGATTATATCCAAACCCCTGATAGATATAACAGATACATTATTTAGACGCTCGACAAGCGCGGCAATAAATTTAAGTGGAGATGCGGATCATCGGTGAAGCGGAAGAGGAGGATTGCCCAATTAAGTGTTATCTGTGATTTTTAATATGAACTTTGTGATGTTGTGTTTTAAAACTCGGATTTTCTTTTTATTTGTACGAACTTGGCGATGTTTAGACATAGTTGTTGCTTTCCTTTTAGGGTAAATTTTACTAAAACTCTTACTTGTTGCAACTCATACCCAAGAGGTATGGTTCGGCTTCTCATTTTTTCAAGAAATTATAAAGAAATTGAGGGAGAGGGGGATGTAATCAATACTTCCCTTTCAACTTGACACCTCATCAGCGTTTCAAACAAAATAGTGCATCCTCCCTCCCTCCCTCCCTCCTCCTCGTCCTCGAAAAGTTGGCACAACAACTGGCGTAGCGATGGCTTAGAAAGAAAGAGATTGCTCTACGAACGCAGTGGAGTAATTACCGTGCTATTGGACGATAAAATTAAACCTTAAATCAACTAGTAGGAAGAGGAAAGCAAAAGGATTCCAGAACACCTTTATTAGATAGTCAAACACTAAAAACAAGCTTAGTGATGCAAAAGTAATTAGAAGTCTCTAATTGGAAAATAAAAAGAAAAACGGCTAAACTAATAAGCTGCAGCATCTATATGCAATAAACTTCCGTTTATGTACGCCCTCTAAACGAGGTCAAAATTGTGAAAATTTCGAAATGCCGGTAAGGAAACTTTATCGTCCATCATGTAGAGCGTGTAATCTTAATAATTTATATACAACCCCGTAATCTTAATAATTTATATATTAGGAAAACGGCCCTGAGAACTTCTGTCATTTTATATCTCTGCTGTTATAATGTCAAAGGGGTATCCAATTTCTGGAATTGATTCCTTAGATGGAGTAGATATCGCATCGAAGCAGCGATTCGCAAATTTATCCTTTTACCCCTGCATCATTTTTGTTGCATCATAACCTTACATACTCATCTTGTCGGTACATCTGCATCATATCATTCACCTCATTTTTTGCATAAAAATAAAATCTTGACACACATGGAGGCAACTTAAGTGAATGGTTCTAGATTCGTTCAAATGACCGGAATATCATTTTCGAGACGCTCAAAAATCCATATCTCATGAATTCTTGCACAACTCATTACGGGAGTTTTTGTAGAGATTTTTTATGATTTATCATAAATTGCTGAAGTATAAAATTCGAATAGACTTGTCAAATTCCTTAAGATTTGCATTAAATCCGCTCGAACTTTCAAGAATTGCCCAAATATCACTTTCAACCAATTGATGAGTATTTTCATGATGTGATCGTCACATCTGACCATGTTATATCAATTGAGACCATTTCCAATGGACAATTTGACCCGAAATCCATTAATTTCCCTAACCACCCTTTGATCGCTATTAACGGTTCCGATTTTTTATCTCATAATTCTTTGAGCCAAATGATATCAAACTTTTCAGACCATCTTAGTATATTTATGAGGAAATGCCATAAAATTTTCTTTAGCACATCTTAGTTATTTAGCACAACTTTAGCACAACTTAGTGTGTGTGTTATATCATGTCATTGCACAACATATTTAACAAAACTCTTAGCATTTCAATATTTTTTATTGTATTTATCAAAATCCAGCAAATAACTTAGTTATTTAGCACAACTTTAGCAATTTCCATAAAAAATGATTTTAGCAATTTTTTACCTGTATTTAACATAATTTCAGCAATAATCATATAATTTCAGTAATTTCCTAATCGTGCTAAATATAATTTTAGCAAAATCATATAATTTCAGTATTTTCCTAACAACTTCAACAAAAACATCTTATATATTTTACATAGAAATTATATTACGCAGCAAAATTGAGTAAAATAAAAAGAAAAGTCAACAAATCAAGAAAGTTATAACAAGATTAAGGGTTTCTCACTTTTGATTAATTGAAAAATAGGTTTTTAGGGTCGTGGTTTCACTAAAACGTTTTCGATATGTATCCGATATGTGTTCAACATGTGTCCGATACGTGTCTGACACATATCTATATCCAAAAACCTCCTTGCTTCGAAGCGGGACACAGAAAATATGTGCCGGACACTTGTTGTGCAAGTATCGGGCACGAATCCGTGCAATACATATCCGACAAGGATATGACAATCAAAAAAACGTGTCCGTGCAATCTAATCGCCCGGAAAGGATTTATAGATGGGGTGTGAACATTATGAACTATGGCAAAATGTTGTGTTCGCTAATATAAGCACACGATGATGGAGACAGGATATCTAACTAAATTTATGACAAGACATAAAACGTTTGAAAGTAAATCCTAAGGAAATTAGATGCAATGGTTCAATTATGACCAAAGTCAAATAAAGATGATAACATATATGACCCGACATTATTAAAACATGTAAAAATAAGTTCTGAAACATGGATTAGGCAACTATTCGGAAGTTTCGGAAGTTTTAAAGTAGTTAATTTTGATGAAAATAAAATATACTTGAAAGTGTAAATAAGTCATTTGAGTTATAGAAGTCTCAAATATTGCCTTGAGCGAATTTAGAAACTAAGCATCAAGTCTGAAATTTTCTTGATATTCTTCTTGTTCCAAACTTTAAATTTCAAGGTATAGAAACCTTTTTACATGTTGTTGATAGGAGATCTTCGAAGATTCTCAGCTAGTAGTGTAGATGCTCATAAATGGGAAAATGGCATTTGCGGGCCGCTTTCAATCGAACATGTTAGATTCAATTTGCTCTAACTTTGGTAACTAGACCTGATGGAGGTCCTTTTCGGGTCTCCATCAGATCTTGTTTTCCGTTGATCTCCCGGGGGATTTTGGTGGTGATCTTCTATTGCGTGTGGGTCTCAATGGGTTTTGAGGAGATTGGTGATTTGGAGGAGTTTAGCGCCGAGTACTTGTAAAGAAGTCCCGGGGTGTTTTGGTACCACCGAGGACCCTCCGACGATCAAGTTAGCACTAGATCCGAGCAGAGTAACGGCTAAGTGGAGTAAAAAATGGCTTACTTGACCCCTCTGTGATGGGGGTTTATATAGCGGTGATGGCACGCAGCAGCAGGCGCGAGAATCTCGCCAGCAGTTACGCTCCTGACATCACGCCCTCGTAGAGAGCGGATCGCCCATTAATGGGGATCGCGGAGGCGTGGAACGTGGGATGTTGCTGGCGGAGAATCTGCGCATGGCGAGATTCGCGGAGCGGCGGTTACGCCCGTGAGCGGTGGATCTGGTCGGAGGGACCGAGGAAGACGGCCTCGGCTAGGAGCTCGGAGAAGAGCAAGAGGGCCGAGGAGTCCGGATCCTATGGCAGCTCAGGACGAGCTGGGGGGTCGAGGAGGCCAACTTGCAGAGGGCCCCGAGGAGGGCCAGCTTGTGCTTGTGGGTCGGGTACATGGATTGCCTGGTCAGCCCCTGTGGCCCTTTCTTCTGAGTTTTGAGACACGTCATCTGCTACGTGTCCAGATCTTGAAGATAGCCAATATTGAGCATCATTATTAGCCCCCCACTCTTGTCCCGACCAGCTAACGGGTCGGGTCAGGAGTGGACTGCCAGGCCTCCCGAGGTGAGCTCCTTCCTAAGGCCTTGTCGGGACGAGTCCTCGGGCTGTCAGTTGTCTTTTCTCCTAGCGAATCGGGGCGAGATCTCCGCATTTAAGGAAGGTGCGCCGGTTCGTGCATTCTTCCACTGAAGCGATGGTCCACGCGTCAAGCGTCGATTGGCCGATGCGACGTATGCTGGCCTGCAACGTCTGATGAGATGCGGTCCAGCGCAGGATCGACACGTGGAGCGATCGGAGCCGTTGGATGCGAGGAGTAGTTTCGGCGGGAGATGACGGGCGTCGTTGGATGAGGCTGGTTGCAGCAATAAACAGGGGTGGGGCCCGTCTTTGGGTCCCTACTCCTTCATATTTCCCTTTTCCAAGGTCTGGTTGCTCGGCGCTCGTCTTCTTTCTCCCGCTTTCGACTCCCGAAGATTCTCTTTTTCAAGATTAGATGTCTTCCTTTGTAGAGTCAGTAGATATTGTAGGAGTAGGTTCCAGGGACCCTTTAGTTGTGTCCGAGTCCCCCCGGAGAGCAGAGGTCAGATCCTCTCCCCGGGATCACGCGGCGGGGGCAGCCCCCAGGGAGGTGGCGGCAGAAGCGGCCCCCAGCTCCTCGTGTTGGGTGAGGCATGAGGATGAGCTCGCCAATGCTCGGGCTCGCTTCCACATACCCTCGTGTTACACGCTCTGACTGGCCAAGGAGGGAGAGAGGACGGATCAAGTACGGGGCAGGGAAATCACCCCGTATTTGGAAGCTTTTTGGGGTGGAATGAGCCTGCCCTTCTCTCCCGAGGTCGTCGCCACGCTGAATTTTTTCGGTCTGGCCCCCGGCCAGTTAGTGCCGAACTCATGGAGGATCCTTCTCGGGTTCTTGATCCGCCTAAAGTTACAGGCGGTCCCTTTCAGCCTCTCCCTTCTCGATTCTTCTCTCGTCTTTAAAAGTCACCCTGGTGGTCGAGCGGGCGACCCGAGATAGGTCTATCTCTCTTTCAGAAAGCGGCCGGGGGCGCTGCCAGGACCGGGGTCGTGGCTTTTCCCACTTCTATTCATGATTGGAAGAAGAAATTTTTCTTCGTTTCCCCTCCCGAGGGCGAGGACTGGCCCATGCCTACCAAGTGGTCGAGGGAGAAATGTTTGCCGGGGAACTAGTCCGATGACCCCGCCGTGGTGAGAGTGGCGTCATGGGAGCCCATCCCCCGACCCGACATGCTACTGTCTGAGAGGGTCCTGAGCTGGGCCGGGCTCAGCCCTGTTGAGTTCGTCGGTAAGTTAGGCTAGCTTTTGGCTTGTGTTTTGCTCGTGTTGCTGACTTGTTGGGTATTTGCTTTGCGTAGGATCCATGGACTTCAACTCGTTTAAATCCTTCATGTGCCAGCCGAAGAAGGTTACGAAGGCTGGGGGCACCAGCTCTTCTCGCGCAAAGCCCGCCCCGGCTCCTACTGCTCCGGTGGTGGCGTCCCGTGAGCGTTCGAGGGCGGATCCCACCCCGGGTCCCAGCAGAGTGTCGGACCGGAAGCGGGCCCTGGTTCTGGAGGACCCGGACTCGGAGGAGGAGATTGGCTCTCCCTCGGAGTCGCTCAAGAGGAGCTCCCAGAGATCTTCCCGGGGCCGGTCCTTGCCGATCGTGGTGGAGGAAGGGGGCCTCCGGTTCGCGGTGCCATCGGGGCTGTCCGTTGCGGATAGCCTCCTGCATGAGATATAGGCCTCGACCAGGGGTAGAGTTCCCGGGGGGACCTTCAGGGCTCAGCTGGCGTCCATCGCCCAGGAGTCCGTGCAGGTAAGTGTTTGGTTCATTGTGAGATTCGGTGCCTCCTTCGTCTTTCCAATCTCTTTCGTATCTCCCAGGTTCTCCAGCACGTGGCCCTCGCCTTGCGTATGGAAGCCGAGGTGGTAACCCGGCGCTGGAGGCTGCGGGCCGGCTCGCCTCACTGGAAGAGAGCTCCAGGCGGGAGCTGGAGGCGGTGACGGCGAGGGTTGCCGCCTTGGAAGGCGAGGTGGAGGCCAGGAAACGGGAGGTAGCCCGGCACCGCGAGGCTGACGTGATTGCCGAGGTCAAGCTCGGGGATGCCCAGGTGCTTGCCGGCAACCTGAAGAGGACGATGAAGACCCTCCGGAAGGAGCTTGGGGCGGTGGCCGAGGCGACCAAGTCGGCCGAACTGAGGGCGGTGGAGAGCTATAAGAAGTCGAAGGACTTCTATGATGACCTGGCCGTGGCTACGACTCGCATCTGGCACGACGCCCTCGATGCCGTTAAGGCCCGGATGCCGGAGTTTACCGACGGAGATCTCCGGGATGAATTCCCCCTCGTGGACGCCGATGAGCAGGGGGAAGAGGTTCCTGACGAGAAAACCGCCGAGGACCCTGCGCGTCACGTGGTGGTCGTCGAGGACCCTGAGGTCACATCTGGCCCCGATGTCTAAAGCCCTCGTCTTCTTCCTTTTATTTCTTTGTTTTTGGAATTTTGTAAGCCTCCAGGCATTTTGTAAGGCTAGGGAGCCCAAAAATACCCTTTGTAAAGCCTTTGTCTTTGGTAGTAATAAAATTCTTCCTTGGTTCCGTCGAATCACACTTTATCATCTGTTTGTGAAGAATGCTCGTAAGATATCTCTGCTCGCACCATTGTGTTTTCATGTCAGGTTGGCCATCTGTCTAGCGATCGTCCGTCAAGATGATTTTGATCATTTGCCGACGATCATACCAAGCGCTGTCAAGGAGGTATCCCCATGGGCCCCGAAGTCGAGGGGAGATCGTTTAGACCTGGATAGACTTGATGCCCCTCACTAGGGTCTCGGATCCTCTGCGGGTGACGGGCAGAGCGCTGTTCGCCGTAGTTGTGCCGAGCATGAGTGGAAGGATGCCCTGTGGCCCCATGGGGGGTGCCGTCTTTTGACTTCTGGCAATGCGAGCATCGACCACCAGCCGGGGATGACCGGGCAGGGTAGCTGCTCGGTTGCCTCTTGCGAGAGCTCTGATCCTTCAGGACGGGGACCAAGCGGGGTTACCGCCCGGCGCTTCTTGGCGAGGACTTCAGTCCTTAGCGCGGGAGGGGCTGTAGGAATCCTGCCAAGGACCCTTGGCCGGGCAGGTTTTCTGCCCGGTGCCTCTTGGCGAGAGCTTTTGTCCTGACGGGTAGCCGAGCGAGGGATCCTCAGGTTCGACTGCCTCTGGGAGGGCTTTCTGATCCCCGGCGTTGCGGTAGGGGAGCTACCCGCCAGGGACGACCGAGCAGGGTAGCTGCTCGGTTGCCTTTTGCGAGGGCTTTGACCTCTGGTGTCATAAGTAGGCAACTACCAGCCAGAGATGACCGAGCAGGGTAGCTGCTCGGTTGCCTCTTGCGAGGGCTTCGACCCTTAGTGTTTGGAGGGGCTGTAAGAAGCCCGCTAAGGATGACCGGGCAGTGAAGCTGCGCGGTTGCTTCTTGGCGAGGGCTTGGATCCCTGGCGTCGTGGGTAGGCAACTACCAGCCTGGGATGAAGGAGCGGGGTAGCCGCTCGGATGCCTCTTGCGAGGGCTTTGATCCTTCAGGACGGGGACCGAGCAGGCTTACTGCCCAGTGCCTCTTGGCGAGGACTTTGATCCCTGTCGGTTGTGGTAGGAAGCTACCAGCCGGGGATAGCCGAGCAAGGACTCAACTGCCTCCGGGAAGACTTTGGTCCCTAGCGTTAGGGCTGTAAGAAGCCCACTAAGGACCCTTGGCCAGGCAGGGTTACTGCCCGGTGCCTCTTGGCGAGGGCTTTTGTCCTGAAGGATAGCCGAGCGAGGGATCCTCGGGCTCGACTGCCTCTGGGAGGGCTTTCTGATCCCTGGCGTTGCGGTAGGGAAGCTACCCGCCAGGGATAGCCGAGCGAGGGATCCTCGGGCTCGACTGCCTCTGGGAGGGCTTTCTGATCCCTGGCATTGCGGTAGGGAAGCTACCCGCCAGGGATAGCCGAGCGAGAGATCCTCGGACCCGACTGCCTCTGGGAGGGCTTTCTGATCCCCGGCGTTGCGGTAGGGAAGCTACCCGCCAGGGTGACCGAGCAGGGTAGCTGCCAGGTTGCCTCTTGGTGAGGGCTTTGAATCCTGGCGTTGCAAGTAGGGAGGCTACCGGCCAGGTATAGTTGAGCAGGGTAGCTGCTTTGGCTAATTCTTCGCGAGGTGTAGCCCGACCATCCAGTTGTGGGCATGGGGAATAGGAACGGTCGCGGCGACAGTGCGCACAGCATGTGCATTGAATGCGGGGGAGGCGAAGCGCTAGGGGCGCGTCGTTTCGATTCCGCCGGAGAAGGCTTGTTGACCGCCGCGTGGCAGCGACTTTTTGGGTGAAAGCGGGCGACTGTTGAGCTGCGCAGTGGGCTATATAAGGCTGAAGGAGTACTGGTCCTTCCATCCTTCATAAACAGGTTGTCGAAAATGCAGGACTTCCCGTTTACCATCCCCGACACCATCCACTTCGAAGACGTATACCTTTACGATCAGAACTGCACCGAAGACACGGTGCAACTGGTCTATGGGAGCATCGAGGACCATTTCGGCCGGTTGCTCCCCCGACGCTCCTCCCTGCTGCAGCTGCTGATGTACTCCATCTGGAGGGCATCACCGGGGCTTTTACAACCCCCTGTCCGAGCAGCTCTATGACGAGGCTGTGGGTAAGCTACGGTCTCTGAGGCGCTTCGGTCTGATCTCCGCGAACTGGCTGGCTCGCTCAGAGGCGCTCGTCCATGAGTGCTACGAGCTGAGGCTCGGGATCGATGCGCGCGGGGGGAACTGGGGGCAGAGGTTGGACCTCGCGAGGCCCCGGTTGGCGGAGATCTTTACCGAGTATCACGAGCAGTGCTCGCTGCACCCCCTTCCCCCACTGTTGTAATTTCCTTTTCCTTTTTGCGTGTATGGCTGAGGAGCCCATAATACCTTTTGAATAAACAAGACTTTTCCTTCTTTTTCGCAATATTCCATTGATCTTTATTAAATTAACAATATATCCTAGGAAGAGTTTACATTGCCTTAAAAGAAAAGTACAGGCTAGTAGATGATTTTATTGGCTCGACCCGAGCTCCCTGGAGGACTGTTGGCCTCTGTGCGTGGCACAGGGTATGGGGCTCCCTGAGTCCCGTGCTGGCCATCCGCCGAAACGAGCATGATCTGATCAATTGTCAGGTCAGCGGGAGGGCGATGCTGCTCCTGCTTGCGGTCGGCCTGCTGTTTGTCCCTCAAGTATGTGGCGAGGTGTCCCAATCGGATGAGCTCTTCGATGTAGTCCCTGAGTTGCTTGCAATCCTCCGTGGCGTGGCCCAGTGTCTGGTGGAAAGCGCAGTAAGGGCCCTGGGTTCGCTTCACGGCCTGACGCGGGATCGGAAGGAACTTGAATAACCCCTCGTTCTGGGCCTCCTCTAGCAATACTGCGAGGGAGACGTTGAGGGGGGTATACTCCTGGAACTTCGGGTGATAGGGCAGCTGACGCTCCGGCCTCTCTTCCCGAGACCTCTTCTTCTGATCAGATCGTTCTGCTCGGGAGAGGTTCGCGTTCACCTCGGATTCCAGCTGGACCTCGCGCTCGGTCCAAGCCTTGACCTCGGCCATGGTCTTAGGTTGCGCCAACACAAAAGAGCGTAACCACTCCTTATGCCTCAGACCAGATCTGAGCGCCATGATGACGGTCTCGTCCCGATGCTCGGGGACCTCGAGAAGGGCGTTGTAGAAGCAGGTGATGTAGGCCTTGAACGTCTCCTTATCCCCACTCTTAATCATGAAGAGGTAGTCAACCGTGCACTTCTGCCGACGGTTCTCAACGAAATGGCTGAGGAACTGAGTAGCCAGCTCGTCAAAGGTCGAGATTGAGCGGGGCTCGAGCCCCCGGAACCAGTCCCGACCTGCGCGGACGAGGGTGGCCGGGAAGGCCCTGCACTGGGCGGCGTCGGAGTGGTCCTGGAAGCTCATCCCCGCGGTGAAAGCGTCCAAATGGTCCTTCGGGTCGGTTTTCCCGTCGAACAGAGAGACCTTCGGGGGCTTGTTGCGCGAGGAGACGCGGACGACAAGCAATTCCTCGGTGAACGGCTTTGTGAGCGAATCGGAGGCGTACTTAGCCCCGTCGCTCGAGAGGTGAGCCTCCCGGCGCATGCCCTCGATCTTCTTCTCGAGGGCGTCGAGTCGACCGTTGTATCCCGAGGAATCAGCGCCTTGGGATCCCTAGCTTCCGCTGCGGGTGACCGGCGTCTGGGAGCGGCCCCGGTTCCTTTCGATGAGGTTCCTCAGATCCCCGGGCGAGGTGGCTCTCGAGCCGCCGAGGTGAGTCCCTCGCATGCGACCTCGTCGAGGGAGGGGGTGTCGACCATGCCTGTGGACAGGCGAGGTGACCGACATCTCCTCAGGGGGGTAAGGGTCGCGCGGAGGCTCGAGGGGAGGCACTCTGGCGGCGAATCTTGGGGTGGAGCCTTGGGGCACCCAACGGACCTCAGGGAGTATCGGCCCATGAGATTTGTGGCCGGGGGTCGCATCCTTCCGGTGGTTAGCCGTGCCGACTAGGGCGGAGCCTTCTGGAGGCGGAGGAGCGGCGACCTTGGGCCCAAGTCCGGCCGTTTGGACGCGGACGAGCGCCTCCACGAGAGACTGTAGCCGATCTATTCGGCTGGCGAGGGCGTTTATGATGGTCGCTGGGGGAGGCTCATCCACGCCTTCGGTGAGTGGAAGGCGGCGGCTGGTGCCGGGATCTTCAGGATGGTTGCTCGCCATGCGGACGGAAATCGGAAGGCCAACTTTGTTTTTGTGGAATTTGGTTTCCCACAGACGGCTCCAACTGATGGAGGTCCTTTTCGGGTCTCCGTCAGATGTTGTCTTCCGTTGATCTCCCGGTGGATTTTGGTGGTGATCTTCTATTGCGTGTGGATCTCAATGGGTTTTGAGGAGATTGGTGATTTGAAGGAGTTTAGCGCCGAGTACCTGCAAAGAAGTCCCAGGGTGGTTTGGTACCACCGAGGACCCTCCGACGATCAAGTTAGCACTAGATCCGAGCAGAGTAACGGCTAAGTGGAGTAAAAAATGGCTTACTTGACCCCTCTGTGATGGGGGTTTATATAGCGGTGATGGCACGCAGTAGCAGGCGCGAGAATCTCGCCTGCAGTTACGCTCCCGACGTCACGCCCGCGTAGAGAGCGGATCGCCTATTAATGGGGATCGCGGAGGCGTGGAACGTGGGATGTTGCTGGCGGAGAATCCACGCATGGCGAGATTCGCGGAGCGGCGGTTACGCCCGTGAGCGGTGGATCTGGTCGGAGGGACCGAGGAAGACGACCTCGGCTAGGGAGCCCGGAGAAGAGCAAGAGGGCCGAGGAGTCCGGGTCCTGTGGCAGCTTAGGACGAGCTGGGGGTTCGAGGAGGCCAACTTGCAGAGGGCCCCGAGGAGGGCCAGCTTGTGCTTGTGGGTCGGGTACAGGGGTTGCCTGGTCGGTCTCTGTGGCCCTTTCTTCTGAGTTTTGGGACACGTCATCTGCCATGTGTCCAGATCTTGGAGACAGCCAATATTGAGCATCATCAAGACCGGTTAGGTTTTAAATCAGGTTGAGATGTATAATTTATAAATCTAAAAACTGTAAATTGTTGATTGTAGTTTTGGACGATTAGAAACAATATTGAAAATAGCAATAGTGTAAAGCGTAGCGCTCCACTTATATAAAGTGAAAAGCTCAAATAACATTGTTTAAAGTGTAAGCTATATTGATTATTAATTGCAATAATTATAAACCGATTTACAATTAAATAAAATAAAATAGAAGAAACTTAGTTTTTATAAAGTACAAATATAATTTTGTAAAAAAATACTAACCATTCAAATAATTAATGAATGAATTTTTACTTTTTAACTCGTGAGATCACATCCATACTTCACATAGCATTCTACTCATGAAAAAGTAATTGAATAATCAATCAAGTTCACATGTGTACTTCATAATAACATATACTCGATAAACAATTAGGTTTTAAAGAAACAAAATATAGTTTAGAATAAGGTACGAAAGTCGACGAGAAGAATTAAGGAATCAAAATCCGTGGGATATGGGGATCAGTGAAAAGATGCAGTTGTGGGATTAAAGAACTCAGTATGTTTATCTTTGAGTTATGAAAGATGAGGAATTTAGGAAATAGTTTACTTACCATGTTGAAATACTAGATCTAGTTCGATAAGAGAAGGTCCTAACCAAAAAATTATTCGGGAATGGTGTAAACTAGTACTGCTACACGTAAGGTAGCACAAGCTGTTTGTAATAAAAGGCGCAAGCTTTCTTGTATCCAAGTTATTTTGTTGCATCTTATAAGAAATAGGTTTAGTTATGCTAAACAGTGTAAAGTAACGAAGTACTTTTGTAACACTCCAGTATGTTTATACAATATATTTGGTATTTTAAATCTTGCTTTAAAATTTCTTTCATTCTTTTTGCTATTGGGTTGTGAATAATTCAAATAGTAGTAGTCGTTATCCGACCCGACCCGCATGTTTGAAACCCGATATGGTGCGAGGTTATATGAAATATTTAATAGTACGGTGTATCAACGTGAATCGAGTACTATATATACTTTATATATATTTAAATCTTTATATATCTATAAATTATAGTACAAGATATAAATAAATAATATTTTTCTAACTAACTTTGCATGGCATATCATCCCATATCTTATTGTTGCTCTTATTTATTATAGTCAAATCCTAAAATATAGACAACAAAATATTTAGTAAATTTTTATGTATATTTATTTAAATTTTATTTGGGGTATGTGTATTTAATACTGGATTATTGCATTATGGCCAAAATCTTTACGTATGTATTTTATTCCCAAAACTATATTTTTTTGACTAGATTCGGGTAATATTTGGAGTAATTTGGTATTATCTATAAACAAATACTATATATATAATATATTATATACTATGTATAATAATATAATTCTCTCTTTCTCCCTCATGTGTCTATCCCCAACTCCTTCGTCACCAACGCTCCATCACCATGTCATCATCAAACCACCACCATACCGCCACCATATCGCCACCATACCCAGACCATGCATCATACCCAGATCAGACCACCACCAGACCATGCACCGTACCCAGACCACACCATGACTGTATCATCACCGTACCCAGACCGTGCCACGCCATGCCCGCTTCGTGCTCATCTTATGCCACTTATGTGCCACTATCGCATCAGCCCCGTATCACCGCAAGGCCCAGTACCGTGTCGTGCCGCTTCATGCACCGTGTCGTGTCATGCCGGGCCGCTGCAACCTTTATCATTGCGGACGCCATTGTCTTTTAATTCTTTGTATAACAATAGTCGATCAATCTATTGACGTCATCGCCTGCACATCAACCGTTGTTTCCGAGGCAAGTTTCTAAACGTGCAACATGCTGCTTTGCTTATATCAATATTTATATAACATGTATTTTAATATTTAGCAAGTATTATCAATCTACGGTTTTATAGCATCAATCCGTATTCATACCAATGACGGCTTTATCTAATTGCATGCTGTTTCATTATAAGATTATTATAATGTTATATCAGTTCAGTATTCTTTATCTAAATTGCAGTATACCTTGTAGCAGACGTAAAATGATTATTACAGATAGATATATAGATCATAGGCATTAGTCTTTTTTTTTACCGTATTGAGATAACTGGTTAAGATTTTCCATCTAGTATGTATCATGTTTAATATACATTGTCCGCATAGGTTCACAAGACATTACTAGACCTGTTACTTAGATTATTACTAATACTGATAATTCTGACTTGTTGTCCTGATAGACGTGACTTGTTCTTTACATAGACAAAATCTGTACCTGCGTGATCCTGTGTTGGCATTAGATTGATATCATCAATACCTAACTAGAACACAAAACCTGGGGATAAGGGGAAATCAATTATGAAGCCTGACTTGTAACTCAACAGTTCGATACTTTTCAGAGACCGATCAGTCGATACGGGTTTCGGGTCTCGAAATGATGATACTGACATCATTCGTTTGTACATGATATTTTGTTTTTACTGCTTAGCGGCATGTCTCGGATTCAGCCCCGAAAGTCTTGACCGTGGTCCCGGACACGTACGGGATACTATTGAGTTATATCGACGATTCCATTAATTGATTTCAAAGATTTGTAGAATAGGTAATCTAGAAGCACAGATTTTAGGATACACATAATATACTTATAGCTCATTGTTTTATACCTGTGTTTATTATTTACATTCATGTTTAATCAACGCATCATATTCTGGTTATCACTATTATTTTGATATTTATGACGCACTGACGTCTAGATTTCGCATGGCTCAGATACTTAACATAGCATATGAGTATTCGACCGGATCGCCGATTAGTGAGGACCACCTCATTGATATAGTTCTTATGTGGGTTGGTTATTTCTTGGATCTTTATTGCTTCCGCTACCTTTCCAGTTATTGTTCTTATGGCTATTGGACTCCGCTACCTTTCCAGTTATTGTTCTTGTGGCTATTGGACACGTGATAGATAGATTTAGCAGTTTACTGTTCTTAATATCTGATTGACAGCCGTAATGTGACTATGGAAGAATCTTTCTTCGCCATAGGTAGCATAGTGATTTTGTCACGTACCGTATTTACGTATTTTGGGAAGCGGGTCACGACAACTTTGCACTATTTTCAACATTGATTAGAAGCAGCATGACAACTTCACAGGTGATTGTGGTTCAACATGTCATATTGCTAAAAGCTGGCTCGCTGCAAAGCCAGTTCTTACCCTGCATCATTTGTAAAAATGCTCATCTATGCTAAAGTTTTTAGCTTATTGAATTTATATAATGAATTTTTTTTGGCTTAAAGCGTTTTGTTTCCTCCTACTTTAGGGTCATGACGACTATAGGATTGGTTGCACAAAATCTCTATTTTCCATGTTGGGTTAGTAATAATTTGAGCTGTAAATGTAAATGTAAATGGAGTCGCGAAAAGCAACAATTCTTAGCAACATTGTTGCATTTCCAATTGTTTTTGTTTAACCAATTATTATGGATGCCACTTAAGCTTTCCATAGCCACATAAAAATTTTCTGTGCAACAAATGTTGCATTTCCAATTGTATTTTGTTTAACTAAACACATAAAGTGATTGGATTTGGAAAACCAACAACAAAAATTGAAAACATCCAAACAATGAATTTGAGGATTTCTACATGCAATACTTGTTGCATGAAACAAATGCTGCATTTCCATGGTTTCACTAACCAAACAACAACTAAAGCGGTTAAAGCATCCAAACATAGAGAGAAGCTAATAAACTCAAGAAACTATAGGAAAATAATAGATAAAGGAAACAAATATACACATATATGTTTAAAAATAAAAGAGAATAATGGAGGAATGAAGCCATAGAAGGCTTTTTCGTCAGTCCGTGTCAAAAAACTACATGCTCCACCATTTTATTCGACGATAGGCACTATCCATCTTGATCTTTATCGTCTAATATGTCGACTCACCAAATTTCATGTGATTCTAACGCCTTTTCACTTAAAAAGTTCTATTGTCGGTAAACCGTTGATTTTGCACCCACTAAATCAACCAAATTTCATGTGATTCTAACGCCTTTTCACCGTTGATTTAGCAATGTAAAAAGTTCTATTGTCGGTAAACCGTTGATTTTGCACCCACTAAATCAACGGTTAAAAAGTGTTAGAATCACATCAAATTTGGTGTATAGACATATTAGACGATGATGATCAAGATGGACGGTGTTGATCGTCAAATAAAATGACGGAGGGTGTAGGATTTTGACGCCACTTGATGAGAGCCTCCTATGGCCTCTTTCCTCCATTATTCTCAAAAAATAACTAAGAGTCTGTGTTGGACTTGGGACTAACATACACCATTTTCCTGAAACTGTTTTTACTATCCTCATATGGCATGCTTAAAATATAATTTTAAGAAGAAAAGGCAAATTTTGAGAATTTCTAGTGACATGATAAAATCTAACCAACAATTTTATTTTGGAACATTCGGAAAATTCTCATTTAGCGTGTTTGAAGTCGGGGAGAAAGAAATCTAATTACTTTGGGATAAGAGAATTCTAGGGAAATTTGATATTCATGTTCATCTCTTGGTTAATCAATATGTGTGCTCACTATCATTCTTCCTTTCCACATTATGTTTTTCTTTCATTATTCTCATTTGCGTTATTTTCCTCCATGGATCTGAATGGAGACAAAATAAATTTATTTAGCTGTACCTAACAGATTTCGATAAGTGGCTTTTTTCTTGTTCTTGATATCGTAACTGCACGATTATATATTTCGTAATTCATTTCAACTTTATGTAGCTCTGCAAAGCATTACTGTCCTTACGTCGCTACTTGGAGTCACGAGAGATTATCAATCTCACTCTGAAATTGACCGACAACACAATGCCAAATGAAAAGAAAGAGGAGCTTCGGTCATTGGGTGCTCGTAAGTATAGATTTATCTATATTCTGCACTGTAGTTTGACAATCATCTATTGTTTTCAAACTTATAATTTAGTACACGCTTAATTTAAAAAAACTCCAAAATACTTTGGCTCAGTTACGAGAAACTACCGAAAACTCTCTTACAGTTACAAGAAAGCTTTGAAAGTTTTGTGGTAGTTTCTTGCAAATATTGCGGACACGGCATCTTAGTTATGTCAGTTTTCATAGTTTTTGAAAGTTTTCTGTTTGTTTCTCGTACTTTTGAGAGTATCTGGTAGTTTTTCGTAACCAAACCAAAGTATTTGGTTGATTTTTGGAATTAGGCCAATTTATTAATTGTGGGCATATGCTTGTTTAATATATACATGTCACTCCATAAACTTGTGTGTGCTAGCATGCCCGCCTACTTATATAGATTCACATACCCACACACACATACACACCCTATACACCCACACACCCACACAAATGTATACGTACATCAATAGCATTAATTTCTGGCATCTTCTTTCGTTTTCTTATATATATATATATATATATATATATATATATATATATAGCATACATCCCTAGAGATCCAAAACATGGGTATAATTATGCTCGATATATAGTTCGGAAGCATCCTTACAGTGTCGGTGCATGGAACTGCTATTATAAAGTTGTTTCAAGGTAATATATGCTACCTGTGCTAATTAATATACTTTTTCAATGTTATTTATATTCCTTATGTTAATTAAATATACTTTATCCATTTATCTTGTATTTTGATCATACGTAATAGTTGTTTATATGCATTGCCCCCAACCCCACCCCCACCCCCACCCCCCCTCAACCCCCCAACCCCAAAATAAAAAGAATAAAAAAATCACACACACCCTCCCAAAAAAAAGGAAGAAAAAGAAAACGAAAACGGAACAAAAAAGAATGGAGGAAGTCAATAGGTCTATTCATCCTGGACACAAAATACATTTAATGACAACAATCGTTGAAAGACAGGCCATGCTAATGCGGAATATTTTGATAAAAAATATAATATTTCTATCCATTATTCATTATGTTAAATTCTTGTGAAGTATAAACAGGTTAAATTATATTAAACTTAATTGAAATGAAACAAATGGAAACGTGAAAATGGTGGCAGATTACACATACATAATTATATTAAACTTAATTGAAATGAAACAAATGGAAAGGTGAAAATGGTGGCGGATTAGACATGCATATTCCATAAAATGACATCAACATGGCAAGCTAACAATCCACCAAGATTGTTGTCCACAGAAATTAACCGAAACCAATATATGAAACAAGAAACTGTGCATAATATGCTTCCCCTCCATGATGTCAAATGGAGATTCTATAGGAACTTTTTTTTCATTTTTTTTCTTTTTGGCTAATAACATGGTTTATGGGCTTTTTTGTGTATGATCACTAAGTATATATATATATATTTCTAAATTAAAGAAGAGGCTGTATCTAGTGTTGGAGTGCCTGGCCTCTTATGTAAAAACTCTAGACCAATCTTCTGGTGAAAATGTGTGACAAGCACATCCAAACTCCAAAAGTAAAATGTCCATATGAAGTATGTGGAGGCTTGCACAAATCCACCATTCTAGTGCATGGTGACAATGGCAGAAAAAGTAACATTTGGATATGGAAACCTGGCTGTATCATCTGCACTTTTACTCAAGTGAAAATGAGTCATACCCAACAATTGAGGTCAAGCGCATGACTTTAATAAATTCTTAGCTTAGGATGTTGACAAATGTTATTTTCTCGCTTAATTCCAAAAAACCAACCAAATTCTACTAAATTCTCTTAAAACCACCGTGCTTTGAAAGATTTGTGGTAGTTTCTTGTAACTATTGCTGAGGTGACATCTATTTTATGGTCGTTTTCTTTTTATGGTTTTTGAAAGTTTTATTGTAGTTTCATGTAGTTTTTGAAAGTTTTATGGTAGTTTTTTTTGCATTTAACAAGAATTTGATAGTTTCTCGTAATTAGGCCAAAGTATTTGGTAGCCTTTTGAAATTAAGTCTGTTTTCTTTCTCTTGGTTTGATCATTCTAAATTTTTTTTGAAGAACCTAGTAGATATTTTGGGATTATGACAAGCCCATCTTTTTGTTGTAGAAACTATTGTACCGTACGGTGATCCTCCTTACGGTGAAGGAACCACAGAGACAGCCCAACGAACAAATGATCCGGCATTTCGGAATCGTATGAAAAGATATAACTGACGGTTGATCAAACCATTCAGAAAAAAGCATACCAAGCAACACAATAACAGAAGAATTTACCTAGATCTGACCTCCAACTAGACCTACTCCTGCAACCACGACGAGAACCTTCCGCTAGATATTATACACTCTCCCACTCACACAAAACTCACTACAAAAAGAACACACCAAAAAGAAACTCTCAATACAAAGAGCGGCTAAAAAAAAGAAGATAAGAGAGCAGAGCAACTCTTCGTACAACACTGTTCAACTCTCTCTGTGTTTTCCCTCACAGGTTCTCTGAAGAATGAAGCTCTCACTTCACTTCATCTCTTTAAATGCATGCAACAACTTACTCTTTAAGTAGACAAAGCCCATATCTCTTTTCTCTTCATGCCTTCACATGCACTTCTTCACATGCACTTGTCTCCTAACATTAATTGCATTTACATGCAATAATTTCAATACCTCCTCCACACTGGCATAACCTTTAGGACTTTAAAATTCCACACGTGCATAAGCTTATAAACAAAGCTTATAAACATGGGCCGCTAAATGTGTGCATGTGGTCAAAAAAGGCTCATGAGCCAAATTTACGCCATATTCAACAATCTCCATCTTGATGTAAATTCGTCAAAATCTCGTTATTTTCTCAAAACTTGGAGCTCTATTCTTGTCATCCTGATCTGCAGCAATCTACTAGGAAAATCAAGTCCAAGTGTTGCTTAACTTGATATCCGAATTCTCGTCTCCATCAGTCGGACTCTGTCACGTCCCGCTTCTCAGTGTACGGAGAAGGGGACGCGACGAGATCCGCTACGTATATACTCAGAAGTACATACGCTAAGCGTATCTAAGCAATATAAAAAGAATACACAAGAGACAAGATGTAATAAAAACAGCAACTTTTATTTATTAACATTCTTTTGTACAATGCATGAAAAGAAAATACAACTGAAATAAAAAGATGCCTAAACAGTGGCATACCAGGAAATGAAAAGTACAGAAAGGAAAAGTTACAATGAAACTAAAGTGCAGGGTTTTCGGCAAACTGCTCCAAGTCTTCTTGAGATGGCTCGATCTCTGCCGGGTCCAAATCACCTGACGACATTCAAAGAATAAAGAAATAGAATGTCGTCAGCGAACATGTCGCTCGGTAAGTCCCAAAGGTAAGAGGAAATAGAATAGACAGAATAAGAAGATATCTTTTAATGTTGTATAATATTGTTGTAATATTGTGTTAACACTGTTGTTTGTAGCTTGGTACAGACGGATACCAGTGTATACGAAAGGGGTCTCTATATGCTAGAGACCAAGGCAAACAGAATGTACAAGGAACCGTTAAGCCACGGTACAACAGCAACGAAATATATGTTAGGTGTCTTAATCTGACCACCTCGTGCCGCCTTTAACACCTTCCGTACCAATCTACCCCTTAAACCCCGCAATGTCTTGTTTGTATTGTCTGTCTTGTAAATTGTATTGGTTGTATGATTGATTGACTGACCGAAACCATGATATCAGTAAACGGTTGTAACCGTAGAATCATGTAAATGGAATAACTGAGAATCATGTAAAAGGAATATATCCATGGTTCGTTTCAGTCAAGTTGTATAAATTGATAATTGGATTCATGAATTCATGTGTTCATATTAAATTGGAATCTTGTAGATTATAGATTGACTTTATTTCCCCCAATCAGAGCAAAGCTCTGTTTTGAATTTCAAAATTCAAAAATTGAAGCAACGCTTCAGATCTCTTGCGCTGCGTGCTGCGCGCCACGTGTCAAAAGCAGACACGCCAGCGCCAGGAGCGCTGCGCCCTAGACAGCGCATCCCAGTCAGAGCAAAGCTCTGTTCCAAAATTCAAATTTTAAAAAGTTGAAGCAACGCTTCAGATCCAGCGCTCTGTGCCGCACGCCACGTGTCAAACACAGGCGCGCTAGCGCAGTTGCGCTGTGCTCTGCGCTGCGCGCCACGTGTTAAACGTAGGTGTGCCAGCGCCAAATGCGCCAGCGCTGGAATTAAAAGAATTCCCTACCGTTAGATCAAAAGATCTAATAATAACAATAAATTATTAATTAATCAGAATTAAAATTCTGTTCTGGAAAGATCTTTCCAATCTTGTTGAAAACAAGAAAATTATTTTCTGTAAAACAGAAACCTTAGGATTAAAGATCCAACGGTGGGAAATATTCCCAAATTAATCACAGAAAGATCTCTTCAACTAATTTAACAAATCAATTGGCCCTATATAAAGGCCCCATGACTTCAAGTCTCAGATAGAAAAATCCTCTGCAAACTTTGAGAAAAACTCAAAGAGAAAGAAAGGCAAGCCTTTGAAGAAAGAAGATCATTTTCTTCATCTTTAAAGGTAAAGAACTATGTTCTTGAATAACAGAGATGAAATCATCTCATTAAAAAAGAAGAACTCTCTTCTAAAAAGATCAGAGATCTAAGAACAAGATCAAGGTCTGTTCCCCTCCGAACGGCGGCCGAGACGTGGGCCGTCTCGCCTGAGATTCGGGGCAGATGCTAATTGGTGCTATCCGTCTACCTCTCCGAAGATGCCAAGTTGATTTATGGCACCGTGTATCGAAGGTCTGAACGGATGCGTCCGATGTAGCAGACTTCGTCAGATTCCCCCTCGTTTGAGGGGTTTTTGATTGTGGGGACGCTCTTCCCTGCAGGCGCAAGCCCCTGCAGTTAATTACGCTACCGCGTCGCGGTAACAACTTTCTCCTTCTCCAGATGGTCACTTCGTGTCGTGTGTGTTTATTTTATATTTTATTGCCCGTGGATTGTTTACGGAGACCGAGTTATGTCGTCGCCCGTAGGGCGTGGACTAGTCCAAATCCGTATTATCTTAGATTTGGGTTTAGGAGTTTGGTTTGAGGATACGTTAGCCATATTTAAGGCTAAGATCAACTCAAACGTTTGTTAAGGATACGTTAGTCTAACCTGAGACTAAGATCAACTTAACGGGATCGTTTATATCCGACAAAAGAACATTTGGGCTCCATTGTTCTAGTTTAGGGACATAGTGGTCCATTGCATGTATGGTTGTCGGGACCCGTTACCTCTCTGACGGCGTTGAAGGATTACAACGACATGTGTCAAAGGAGTTCCGAGATGTACCCTTGAACCAAAGTTGATTGGAGGGATTCATAGTCCAGTCTGTTTGAAGGTTTAAGGATACGTTAGCCATATTTGAGGCTAAGATCAACTTAAACATTTGTTAAGGATACGTTAGTCCAGTTTGGGACTAAGATCGACTTAACGGGATCGTTTAGATCCGACAAAAGAGCGTTTGGGCTCTATTGTTCCAGTTTAGGGACATAGTGGTCCATTTCCAGTTTAGGGACGTAGTGGTCCATTACCAGTTTAGAGACATGGTGGTCCACCGCCAGTTTAGGGACATGGTGGTCCACCGCCAGTTTAAGGACATGGTGGTCCATTTCCAGTTTAGGGACGTAGTGGTCCATTACCAGTTTAGGGACATGGTGGTCCACTGCCAGTTTGAGGACGTGGTGGTCCATTACCAGTTTAGGGACATGGTGGTCCACCGCCAGTTTAAGGACGTGGTGGTCCATTTGTAGTTTAAGGACGCATAAGTCCATGGGTTTAAGGACCCCACAGTCCATATGGGTGTGTTTAAGGACGCATTAGTCCGTTAGTTTAAGGACACATAAGTCCGCGGGTTTAAGGACCCCACAGTCCGTATCTTGGTTTAAGGACGCATAAGTCTATGAGTTTAAGGACCCCACAGTCCGTGTTGATGTGTGGTTGTCGGGACCCGTCACCTCTCTGAAGACGTTGAAGGATTACAACGACAAACATCAGAGGAGTTCAGAGATGTACCCTTAAACCAATGAGTTGGTTGAAAGAGCAGATGCGCTCAGTTCAAGATGATTTGAGGACTTATGGCCAGTTTGGGCTAAGTCCAAAATATTGGCCCTTTGTTGGTCCATTGAAGGAGAGGCTTTGCCTCTGGCCATTTAGCCAATTGGGCCAATGCCTAGTGTTAAACACTAAAGACCAATCAGTGTTGAACACTGGGAATGAGATTGATAAGTTAGTGTTTAACACTAAAAGATAGTTGGTGTTAAACACCAGCAACAAGGCTTTCAAATTAGTGTTAAACACTAAAACAGATCAAAACACTGGCAATAGAGATCTCAGATTAGTGTTAAACACTAAGGTAATCAGTGTTGAACACTGCAAATAAAGCTCTTTGATTAGTGTTGAACACTAAGGCCAAACAGTGTTTTAACACTGGATTCAGGGGTTCCAATTTAGCGTTAGACGCTAAGGCAAGAGGGGTCACGTGGTAGCACGTGAGAGCGCCCTCCCTTCATTTGTTCTGCTGAGAATATCGCATCTTTTGGAGCATCACGTGATGTCACGTGACGGGTGTTTAAATGGAGTATGTTAAAGCCTCTGCCAAGGGTCACGTGGGTCACGTGAGGCACTGCCTCAAAGGGGCTTTTCTGTAGATCTTTTTGGGGGTCACGCGGTGACACGTGACCCTGCTTTTCTGTAGTTGTTTAGAAGATCTGTTAATCCCTTTCAGGAATTAAATTCCTCGTAGGGTTGAACCCTGACAATAATTTCAGAGGAATTAAATTCCTAATTCCTTTTGAAGAGTTGAACTCTGAATTTTCTGTAGGAATTAAATTCCTCATATATGTGAAGGACTGAATAGGGTTAAACCCTAATAAAAGCTTTAAGGAATTAAACTCCCACTCTCTGTTAGAGAATTATTCTGGGGAATAAGATTAAGGGAATTAAATTCTTGTTGTTTTAACAGAACTAAGTTCTTAACTAGGGTTAAACCCTGATTCTTTTCATTCTGAAGGAATTAAATTCCCATAACACAGGGTCAAACCCTAATTTTGTTTTGAAGGAATTAAATTCCTATAGTTCTGTGAGAATTAAATTCTCGTGCTTCCATTCCCTCTCTATACTTTGGATCTGCATGGCAGGATCTCAACCCATTGAGAATTAAATTCTCAACTCAAGGGGAGATGTGCACTTTACAGATCCTCCATTAAAGAGAGAAGAAATATGTCCTTCTGTTTTATATCAGAGTTGAACTCTGTTGAGAATTAAATTCTCTTTTCTTTCAATGAAACCTTCCCTTTCTTACCTAGGGTTTTCTTTTGCAGAAGATCCAAATTCCTCTAAAGTATCAAGGCTCTCTCTCTTTTCTTCCCTCTGCCTCTATCTATCTTTCTTGTGTGTCTCTTGGCTCCTATTTATAGGAGAAGCAGCCGAGTCAATTAGTTTTGGTGAATCTTTCATTGGGAGATTTGATTTGTATTCACCACTCGTTTTGGACCTTTGGATTATTAGGTGAATTTTATTCACCATTGGATTTTAAATCCAGAGATTCTCCTCTGTTATTTTGGTTAGATTTTACGGGGAAATCTTTCTAAATTCGAGATTCTCCCATAGATAGATGATATTTAATCACCTTTAAATCTTTAATTCAATCGGTTGGTTTTGGAAAGATTTGAGAGGTCTTTTCTCAGAATTTAATTCTGTTAACAAATGGGCTTTGAAGTTGGTCACGTGTGGCCACGTGACCCTTGGTCACGTGTGGGCACGTGACCCCCTTGGAACGAGCCTTCTTCTTTCTTTTTGCGCTCTGTCTTCTGGTTGCTGCTTAACCGTCACGTGCCATCATGTGACCCCTGGTCACGTGTGAGCATGTGACCCTCGTCTGGACTCTTTTTCTTGATTTAACCGGAGAACAAGTCTGCTGCTTTTGAGTATCACGTGCCAACACGTGACCCTGGTCACGTGGGAGCACGCGACCTCTTCTGAAGCCTTTTCCTTGATTTGATCAGGGAACCGGTTTGCCTTTGAAGCCGCTTTTAATTGTCACGTGCCAACACGTGACCCAGATCACGTGGGAGCACGTGACCCTTTCTGAAGCCCTTTTCTTTGATGTAGTCGGGAAGCTGAATTTGCCTTGCTGATACTTTTAGATGTCACGTGCCAACACGTGACTGCTGGTCACGTGTAAGCACGCGACCCTTTTCTGAAGCCTTTTCCGTAAGCTTTCCTGATTTTAAATCAGGAAACATGGTCTTCAATAAAAAGGAAAAGATAAAAAAAAAAGAGATCTAATTATAAAAAAGACTAAAAGAAGTACTCTACTTCATTCACAGATCTTTTGATCTATAAAGGCAAAGCCTTTTGATGAAAACAAGAAATTTGGTTCTTGGATCTTGAGGCAAGGCCTCCTTTGAAGAACAAAAAACTTGTTCTTTGATCTTAAATTTGATCTGATGCGCTTTGCGCTACTGGAAAGTGCTTTGCACTCTTGAATTTCGCCTTTGCACTTATTGGACTGGCGCACAGCGCCAAAACGCGCCACGTGTCAACCACAGAACAGTTTGCGCTTATAAAAACATAGCACTGCGCTTTTAAGCTGGTGCACAGCGCCAAAGCGCGCTACGTGTCATTCACTGGTGCACCCATAAACTGGCGTAGCGCACTCATAAAGCGCAATGCGCTAACAAACCAACGCTTAGCGCTGAGCGACACGTGTCACCCTTATGTGCGTTAGCGCAATACGCTTTTTAATTGGCGCAAAACGCCTGATGCGCCACGTGGCGCGCTGTCAGAACATACCTTGTTCTGATAAATGCTATGCATTTAATTCCAGACGAAATGTCAGAGCCCAATTAAAAGGGCAAAGCCCAAATAAAGGCCTAACATGCAGAATAAAAATAAAATGTTAATGTTAAACATTTTTAACTGGACTTAGCCCAATTTTGGCCATAAGTCCTCAATTTAAATTGAACTGAGCTCATCTGCTCTTCCAATCAATTTACACCCAGTTCGAGGGTACATCTCTTTACTCCTCTGATATCTGTCGTTGTAATCCTTCAACGTCGTCAGAGAGGTGACGGGTCCCGACAACTATACATTGCTACGGACTGTGAGGTCCTTAAACTCATGGACTATGATGTCCTTAACCTTGACCGTGATGTCTTAAAACTAACGTCGGACTGTGGAGTCCTTAAATACACGGACTATGATGTCCTTAACCTCGACCGTGATGTCTTTAAACTAACATCGGACTGTGGAGTCCTTAAATCCACGGACTATGATGTTCTTAACCTCGACCGTGATGTCTTAAAATTAACAACAGACTGTGGAGTCCTTAAATTCACCGACTATGATGTCCTTAACCTCGACCGTGATGTCTTAAAACTAACACCGGACTGTGAGGTCCTTAAACTCATGGACTATGATGTCCTTAACCTCGACCGTGATGTCTTAAAACTAACATCGGACTGTGAGGTCTTTAAACTCACGGACTATGATGTCCTTAACCTCGACCACGATGTCTTAAAACTAACAATGGACCGTAATGTCCTTAAACTAATTATCGACCGCAATGTCACTAAACTAAACAATAGAGCCCAATTGCTCTCTTGTCGGATCTAAACGATCCTGTTAAGTTGATCTTAATCTAGAATCAGAATAACGTGTCCTTAACAAACGTTTAAGTTGATCTTAGCCTCAAATAAGGCTAACGTATCCTTAAACACAACCCCCCAAACCCAAATCTAAGAAAGATATGGATTGGGACTAATCCACGCCTTACGGGCGACAGCATAACTTAGTCATCGTATACAATCCACGGGCAACCAAACACAAAAATAACACCCATGACACGAAGTGACCATATGGAGAAGGAGAAAGTTGTTACCGCGATGCGGTAGTGTAATTAACTGCAGGGGCTTGCGCCTGCAGGGAAGAGCGTCCCCACAATCAAAAACCCCTCAAGCGAGGGGGAATCTGACGAAATCTGCTATATCGGCAGCACCCGTTTAAACCTTCGATACATGGTGCCATAAATCAACTTAGCATCTTCGGAGAGGTGGACGGATAGCACCAATTAGCATCTGTACCGAATTTCAGGCAAGACGGACCTGCGCGGTCGCGTCTCCGTGATCCGGCGGTGAACAGACTTGAATCATATTCAAGTCAGATTAACCCGAGTCAGACAATCAGGAATGTAAATCGAAGTCTTATAATTGCTAGGGTCCTTAGGGTAATTTATAAAACTTGAGGGGGTTTTATGTAAAAATACTTTTATATACTTTTCCAAAATACACCTCAAGTATTTATTACTCGTCTTTAGAGTTGTAATGAGGGTGGATTTTATATTGTGACATTTCTAGTGAAAATATTCTAGTTTTTACAAATAAAGGTATTTATCTATAATATTGATTTATTTGAAGTTCATGGTATTTTAATGTAAAATTTATTCTTGTGATTTTTAGAAAAAGGTGGAATATTTATATTATAATAAAATAGATATTTAAATGATACATATATTTATACAAAAATAATTTTAATAAATATTTTATATTCCAAAAATCTCATTTTCTTAAGATGTCGTATTTTAAACCTTTCAAGACCGAATGCTCCTTGCGGAGGTCTGAATCTTGCACTACTAAACCCAAGAATATGCGATAATCCGCACCATCCCGAACGGGTTCCCCAAAATGGGTTGTAGCGGCGCTTTGCAAAGATTGTAAAATACTAAATCTTTTAGAAAACGGTTTTATAAAGAAAAATGTATTTATTTGTAAAAATGTCAATTTTCCGTATTTTAGATTCTAGGGTTTCCTAAGTCAACTAGCCTATTTCTAAATGGTCTAAACGACAAGTCATGAGATGGCTCAAATCGCCTCTTCACCGCCAATTGTGGCCAGATAAGTACAAGTGAAGAAAGGAGGGATCCGCTCTCGAATCGCCGTGAGACGGGCCTTTTAAAGTTACATTTCTCACTTGCCTAGCCTAGACACCATAAAGTCAGGTTTAGATAAACGATCGATGTCCACAACTTATCGTGTTTTCCTACTAAGAGGTATTTATTTAAAAGTGTATCAAATCTAAAACTTTTAGGAATGGTTTTATTAAGAATATGGTATTTAAATGAAACTATTGTTTTATCGTATTCTAAGTTTTTGATGATATCGTTTTAGGTTGTATATGCGTGTGTGTGGAGGTAAGTAATTACCTCGTGTTCTACTTTAAATGTATAGTAAGGTTAAGGGGGTTAAATGTGAAATCGAAATATTGTGGTATTTAAGTGAAAGATATGATAAATTGAAAAGATTATCATTTCATGTGATGAAACTTGTTCAAATTATTTGTTAAATGTTTAATAGTCAACAATAAGATGTTTAAGCATGATTGAATTGGTGAGAAGTGAAATTTTATAGAAAACCGAATCGGAAATCGGATTTGTTCCGATTCCGTCGAGTTTTGTAATTTCATATTTTAGAGAATAAGAAAGAGGGATAGAATGAGACTTACGGGTTTCGATTAAGCAAGGGAGTGAGGGGGGACTAAAGGGGTTGTCGAGGCGTTGCTTCGTCGCCGGTTGTTCCTACAAACGTCGCCGGAATTTCGTCGGAGCTTCGCCGCGAACTTGTTTTCAAAGTATACAACTCTTGGAAAATTTTTGAGAGAGTGAGCTTAGGGTTTTGGGATGAGAGGGTAGGGGGTAGGGGGTGTATCTATAGGGTAGGCTAGGGGTAGGATAGGTGAAGGGTTTTTGATAAAAAAAATATAAAAATTATAGAAAATTCATTAAAATTTGAGTAATTAGGTGTTAATGGGTATTCTGGAACCGATCCATACATTTAAAGTATACAGGAGGGTACAGGAGACGAAGATCCCTAACTTTCGTGTTGGGGACTCGGCTGTCCGGTCGAGTCCGGCCGGCGGCGCCGGCCCGAGTCGGCCGATCCGCCGGCCGAGTCGGCCGAGTCGGGTCGCCAGAAGGTGGGGAGTCTTCAGGTGGGTCCTCTGGTACTTTTACTTCTTCAGGTACAGTTCAACTTTTGAGAGTTATGGTGTGTGGACTGTTGGGCTTCCTAAGAATTTAAAACAAAACAATATAAAAATAATGTAGGGCAGAGGATTTGAACTCTGGTGGCTTGGTTCAGCAGTGCAATGTGTTACCAATGAGCTACAAGCTCTTTCTTGTAATTAATGTGGGAAAATAAATACTTAAAGTGGTAACAGCAACATTAAATACCCCAAGTATACTTCAATTTTATGTATACAAAAAATGGAGTTGTTACAGACTCTCCATGAGTACCCACATCTGTAATAGCATGAATTTTCTTATCATCTTGTAGAAGAAAACTATCACTTATGTGGAACACCCAAAACATCTAACAATCTCTGCAAATAAATGGCCTCCCTAAACACTTACATGACGATTATCAAAACTACCTCTATCATTGATCATGCGATAACCAACTGAAACGTCGATCTCTCGGCACCACGTCAATGTCCAACATGACCCATTCTCGTCCTCCATCTGTCCCTATCACCAGTGGTCAATGATATAGAGTCACCCAAATTTTGAAGTGCGTCTGTAGCGGAGTAAACACGGGCTTGGTCTTCTCCCTTCTATACCGAGCGAGAAGTTGCTTGATATACTACTACAAACAACATAACTTTCTATCCCTAACATTCTCCATGTCAAGAATCAAATTTGCAGATTTCCCGTTGAACTCCCGATCCCCTTATCTTGAAGACTCGTCCCTAGCCGCTCCTATGCGTCTAACTCTCGTAGAACTCTGCACTATGGGATGTACTGGACTCTCCATCTGAATCAGAGTACCGACCACCTCATCTCGAATCGAAACCTGGACTGGAACTTCGAACTCCACCACGCTTGGCGGCATAACTGTTCTCTGTTCACCATCTATCCGAGTCTGTTTTCTTCTAACGATCGCAGACTCGTTGATCAGAAATTGGCTGATTACAATGATCTCAGGACACTATGACCTGCACCCCTTGGCTTTGCACTTATAGCCGACTCCTTCGGCCCCTCGATGTATCTTTGAACATGAAGCCCTAAGTAATCTCTAGCCCCTCCAGTCCACAGTTCCTTAGGAATTTTTGTATCTACGATCATCGATGGCGAGCACTCGATGAAGTACTCGGCGGTAGATAAGGCTCCAGTCCGAAACTCCATCGCGGAACACCATCTATAAGCCGTAAAGAAAATGTCATTCACCCACTGTCCGAAACATCTGCTTTGCAACATCATTTGCTATGGGATCACCAGAGTGGTGTAAGACGCACAATACCCTTTGACTTGCAAATTCCGGTGGATCCCTGCGAAGAACACACTTCGCCAAAATCGGACCAAAGAAGCTTTACACGCTTCCCGGTCTGCTTGGCCTCCTGCAACACCAACATCTCGACAGTCTTGGACATAAACTCGAGAAAACATACACCCATGACTTCTCTAAGAAGCTAACGATAAAGGAAACAAAACTGGCTCCGACTCAAGAAAGAACCGGTGGAAGACCCATCTATGTCTTCTTCCCTGGATAAAATTGTTGTTAGTGTATATGCCCTAGAGGCCATTACTGTATCATACTAGCTTGTATATTACTTAATGGAAGCTTTGGATATTCACAGTTGTATAGACAATTTTTCTCAAAATAGTAGTATGCTACTTGGTTTGTCTCTACTTCAATATGTGCATGTGTTTCTTTTAGCATATCGCTTATATACATATTAGTAGAGCCCTTAGGATCTTTGCTTGATTACCAGCATTGTGATGGCAGTCATACTCGTGGGGGCTGGGTAATCCATAAGCACATCCTTATAGAGGTCCCTAGTCGTAGGACTATCAAGACAGGGCATCGATACTCCGGAGTAGACAAGCGTATGCGCTTCTCATCCCAGCGGGGGAGACGGTCTGTCCCACAGCCGTCAGTACGTCGTACTTGAGATAGTATGCGGGTGCTCGTTAGGTTACGAGTACACTGGACAAGACTCGTTGGGAACTGTTGGTTGGTATTATACCTATCGTCAGTTATCAGTTCCCAGGTGACATGAGTACAGCTTAGTCCGCTGACTTGACACTGTCACTTCGCCTCGAGTGTGTTCCCACTGTACTTAGATTACTACCCTACCACGGCTCAAAGGAGTCGTGCAAACAGGTAGTAGTTGGGTGCAGCCCCGAAGCACTTGGAGGCAGTGACGGTTAGACAGGATTTGTCTCTTCCGGTATTGGGGGTTGACATCGCGCTGTGTCCAGGAGAGCCATTAGACAAGTAGTCCCTGGCCAGGGCAAGCGAGATATACTGGTAGGTTTCCAGTGTTATCTTAGGGTGTTCTGGGCTACACTCCGACACGACTTGTACCGCTATTAGGGGTGTTCCCCTCCGAACGGCGGCCGAGACATGGGCTGTCTTGCCTGAGGTTCGGGGCAGATGCTAATTGGTGCTATCCGTCCACCTCTCCGAAGATGCTAAGTTGATTTATGGCACCATGTATCGGAGGTTTAGACGGATGCGGCCGATGTAGCAGACTTCGTCAGATTCCCCCTCGCTTGAGGGTTTTTTGATTGTGGGGACGCTCTTCCCTGCAGGCGCAAGCCTCTGCAGTTAATTACGCTACCGCATCGCGGTAACAACTTTCTCCTTCTCCAGCTGGTCACTTCGTGTCGTGGGTGTTTGTTTTGTTTGTGGTTGCCCGTGGATTGTATACGGAGACTGATTTATGTCGTCGCCCGTAGGACGTGGATTAGTCCAAATCCGTATTTTCTTAGATTTGGGTTTGGGGTTTTGGTTTAAGGATACGTTAGCCGTATTTGAGGCTAAGATCAACTTAAATGTTTGTTAAGGATACGTTAGTCCAATTTGAGACTAAGATCAAGTTAACGGGATCGTTTAGATCCGACAAAAGAGCGTTTGGGGGCTCGATTGTTCCAGTTTAGGGACATGGTGGTCCATTGTATGTATGGCCGTCGGGACCCGTCACCTCTCTGACGTCGTTGAAGGATTACAACGACAGATGTCAGAGGAGTTCAGAGATGTACCCTTGAACCAAAGTTGATTGGGGGATTTATAGTCCAATTTGGGACTAAAGTCTGTTTGAAAGTTTAAGAATACGTTAGCCATATTTGAGGCTAAAATCAACTTAATCGGTTGTTAAGGATACGTTACTCCAGTTTGGGACTAAGATCGACTTAATGGGATCGTTTAGATCCGACAAAAGAGTATTTGGACTCTATTGGTTCAGTTTAGGGACATAGTGGTCCATTGCCAGTTTAGGGACATGGTGGTCCAATGCCAGTTTAAGGACATGGTGGTCCAATGCCAGTTTAGGGACGTTGTGGACCATTAAAATGTATGGTTGTCGGGACCCATCACCTCTCTGAAGACGTTGAAGGATTACAACGACAAATATCAGAGGAGCTCAGAGATGTACCCTTGAACCAATGAGTTGGTTAAAAGAGCAGATGTGCTCAGTTCAAGATGATTTGAGAACTTATGGCCAATTTGGGCTAAGTCCAATTGTGTTTGAAATATTGGCCCTCTGTTGGTCCATTGAAGGAGAGGTTTTGCCTCTAGAACTTAGCCAATTGGGCTGAAGCCTAGTGTTAAACACTAAAGACCAATCAGTGTCGAACACTGGGAATGAGATTGACAAGTTAGTATTTAACACTAAAAGATAGTTGGTGTTAAACACCAGCAACAAGGCTTTCAAATTAGTGTTAAACATTAAAACAAATCAGTGTTAAACATTGGCGACAGATATCTCAAATCAGTGTTAAACACTAAGGTAATCAGTGTTGAACACTGGTGACAGAGATTTTAATTTAGTGTTGAACACTAAGAACAGAGGTTTAATTTAATGTTAACTCTAAGAAATTCAGTGTTAAACCTTGCGAATGAAGTTCTTCAATTATTGTTGAACACCGAAGTAAATCGGTGTTGAACAATGGATTCAGAGGTTCCAACTTAGTGTTAAACACTAAAGCAAGAGGGGTCACGTGGTAGCACGTGAGAGCGCCCTCTCTCTCTCTTTATTTGTTCTGCCGAGAGTATTGAGTACTTTGGAGCATCACGTGCCATCACGTGATGGGCATTTAAATGCATGTATGTTAAAGCCTCTGCCAAGGGTCACGTGGGTCACGTGAGGCACTGCCTCAAAGGGCCTTCTCTGTAGATCTTTTCGGGGGTCACGTGGTGACACGTGACCCTACCTCTATGTATGTTTTTTAGAAGATCTGTTAATCCCTTTCAAGAATTAAATTCCTCGTAGGGTTGAACCCTAGCAATAATTTTAGAGGAATTAAATCCCTATTTCCTTTTAAAGATTTATATTCTGGGATAGAATTGAACTTTGAATTTTCTATAGGAATTAAATTCCTCATATATGTGAAGAACTGAATTCTATCATAGGGTTAAACCCTAATAAAAGCTTTAAGGAATTAAATTCCCACTCTCTTTTAAAGAATTATTCTGAGGAATGAGATTCTGTCATAGGGTGAAACCCTAATTTCTTCTTTCTTGAGGGAATTAAATTCCTGTTATTTTAACAGAACTAAGTTCTTAACCAGGGTTAAACCCTGATTCTGTTCATTCTGAAGGAATTAAATTCCCATAACATAGGGTCAAACCCTAATTTTATTTTAAAGGAATTAAATTCCTATAGTTCTGCGAGAATTAAATTCTCAAGCTTCCATTCCCTCTCTATGCTTTGGATCTGAATGGCAGGATCTCAACCCAATGAGAATTAAATTCTCAATTCGAGGGGAGATGTACACTTTACAGATCCTCCACTAAAGAGAGAACTATGTTCTTCTGTTTTATATCAGAGTTAAACTCTGTTGAGAATTAAATTCTCTTTTCCTTTCAAAAAGCCTTCCCTTTCTTACCTACGGTTTTCTTTTGCAGAAGATCCAAACTCCTCCAAAGTATCAAGGCTCTCCTCTTTTTTTTATGTATCGATTCCTTTCTGCATGTCTCTCCCCCTGTGTGTCTCTTGGCTCCTATTTATAGGAGAAGCAGCCGAATCAATTCGTTTTGGTGAATCTTTCATTGAGAGATTTGATTTGTATTCACCATTCGTTTTGGACCTTTGGATTATTAGGTGAATTTTATTCACCATTAGGTTTTAAATCCAGATATTCTCCTTTATTATTTCGGTTAGATTTTAAGGGGAAATCTTTCCAAGTTCAAGATTTTTCCACAAATAGATGATATTTAATCACCTTTAAATCTTTAATTCAATCGGTTCCTTTGGAAAGATTTGAGAGGTCCTTTCTCAGAATTTAATTCTGTTAACATATAGGCTTTGAGAGCCGGTCACGTGTGGCCACGTGACCCTTGGTCACGTGTAGGCACGTGACCCCTGGGGAACGAGCTATCTTCTTCTCTTTGCGCTCTGCCTTCTGGCCGCTGCTTAGCCGTCACGTGCCACCACGTGACCCCTGGTCACGTGTGAGCACGTGACCCTCGTCTGGAGCCTTTTTCTTGATCTAATCAGAGAATGAGTCCGCTGCTTTTGAGTGTCACGTGCCAACACGTGACCCTGGTCACGTGGGAGCACGTGACCCTTTCTGAAGCCCTTTTCTTTGATGTAGTTCAGGGAACCGGTTTGCCTTTGAAGCCGCTTTTAAATGTCACGTGCCAACACGTGACCTAGGTCACGTGGGAGCACGTGATCCTTTCTGAAGCCCTTTTCTTTGATGTACACGGGAAGCTGAATCTGCCTTGCCGATACTTTTAAATGTCACGTGCCAACACGTGACTGCTGGTCACGTGTTAGCACGTGATGCCTCTTCTGTAGGCTTTCCTGATTTTAAATCAGGAAACAAATGCCCCCACAGCGTTGTTCTCACGTGTCTGCACGTGAGTGCAACGCTGTCACTTTTGTGACCGTTGGATTCCTCTAAGGATTTGGGGAGATGAAGCGTTCCCCTCACCTCCTATAAATATTGGGGTCATGTCCTTTTCAGAAGAGCTTTCACTTTGCTCATCTTCTTCCT
The DNA here is from genome assembly GCA_030015575.1 of Agapanthus africanus. Classification (NCBI taxonomy): domain Eukaryota; kingdom Viridiplantae; phylum Streptophyta; class Magnoliopsida; order Asparagales; family Amaryllidaceae; genus Agapanthus; species Agapanthus africanus. The sequence goes on from CM057337.1 coordinate 720,001,682, forward strand.
TTGAGAACTTTTTCCCTTGAGAATTTAATTCTCATTTCCAGAGCTTAGTTCTCTGTCGCAAACATTTTCCAGAGTTTAACTCTGTTGAAGGATCCTTTTTCCTCAGGTAATGATGTGGAACGGTCGAAGCACCTTCATTTTAAAAGAACTCTCTGGATTTTAAATCCACATTAGGGGTTTTATCTCTTTTAATATGAACCCATTTTTTTTCGAATTTATCAACGACAATAGAGAACCATTTAATTTTCGAACAATGGATCTCCTAGGGTTTACTTGATGCTTTTAGAGAGATGATGAGTTCCGTTGCCTCTTTTTAAGGAATTTAATTCCGTTTGAAGAAAATGTTTCTGGGAATTTAATTCCCTTCTCTTAATAAGGAATTTAATTCCTACGAAGAACTCAGTTTCTTCACATGGAGGCTTCTTAGGGTTTCCTTGCCCTAGGTTGTCCTTCTGTACTCAACGGAGAAGATGCTTGCAATGATGTCTTGTCTGGGAATTTAATTCTCTTGATCCTGTGTGATTTGTTGCAGAGTCCAAGGTGGATTTTTATTAGGAGAATGTGTAGAGCCACTTGAAACTCATTTTTTTTATTTAATGAGGGTATCCCCTTTTTCTTATTACAACTGCTCGGTTTCATTATTAACGAGCCGTCATCTTGATTCTGTGGGGCCCATGTGTTTTGTAGCAAATGGTCCCAGAAAAATCTACTGTTGCTTTCTTTAACTAGTCTTCATGTTCATGCATGGATATATATTGCCGACTTTGCTTTTAACGGTCTTCTTTCATTCGATTTCAGGTGCGTTGGCTTCTGCTCCGTATTTTCCCTTTACTCGTTCGGAGGCCGCTTTTCCTCAATCACCATCCGATGAGGAAGTGATGGCGATGATCCGGGCTCATGACCCGAACTGCACCAACTTGCTTTTATGGGGAACTTGGTATAGCCATATTATCCGGGGTCGCCGGAGTTTCCTTTGCGCGGTACCGACAGAACCCACTTTCCCATTCTTACCGATGGACCCTCCGAGAACGGTTTTTGCTGTGGAAATGCCCAATTGGACTCCAACGGGGAGGCTCGAGCCTTCGACGACTGGTATTCCGAACCATCCGATCCCGGCCATAGATATCTTGGGGCGGCGTATTTGCCAAGGTGAGGCCCACCCGTGGGGGCAAATTTATAAGATAGGGCTCACTCCTCGACACCCTATGGGCTACCTTCTCTGGGCTCGCTACATCCTTTCTGCCCATCGTGCGCGGCTGCAGAAAGTCGGGCTTTATCAGGCAATATACGCGTCACTCTTCCATTATAAGTCTCCGCATGTCTGGTGGGTCAAGGCGTTTTTGAACCAATGGAATCTTCCCACCAACACTTTCATTCTAGGAGATCGCGAGGTCTCGATCTCTCTGGCAGAATTTTATGACATTTCGGGGTTGCCAATCAGGGGTAGTCTGTATGAGGAGTTGCTACCTTCTGACGAGTACATTTTTGAACCCGAGCCCGCCCCGGTTGATGGCCTGTCTGCTGAGAATGCCGTCCGCCACAAGCGTCCCAGTTTAATCAAGGCGCTAGGTATCTTCGACCGATTATTCACCGAATCCAAAGATCAGAGTGTTACTTTCAAGAGCTTCATTGCTCGTTTCCTTCGCGAGGACGCCTTATCAAAGACAGTCCCGAAGTTTGCAAACATGAAAGACCCCTTTGGGTTTGGCCCGAAGAAACTGCCAACTAATGAATCGGATCTGCCGCAATACTACATTCCCATAATGTCGCCGATGTCTTTCGAATCCATCGCAGCTCCCGGCATGGATGAGGAGACATTCTTCGTGGGGTTTGTTAGCGTCTGGCTCAGTTGGTTTGTCATCCCCATGCATCGTCGCTTTATGAGAGCTTCGGTTATCTATCCGGCTTATCGTATTGCTGAGGGGACGCGGTTGGCCGTCGGCATCCCAGTCTTGGCGCACCTTTATCATGGGTTGGGCACCGCAGCTAATACCTCTACTCCTGGCGTGGATGTGGTAAACTTTTCGCTTCATTATTTCACGTCCTGGATCGAAATGCACGTGTTGGGGGCATTCACTATGCATCAGAGGCCTGCGTTCTATGACGCCTACACTTTCCCTCGGCTTATGCGATTGGTGGATGCTTCTGCCATTGACCCAACTCAATTCGGGGCTATTCGGGCGTTGATTTCTCCTTACGCTACTGTCGGCGGATTAATATTTAATGATCGGGTCATATCTTCTTCCACGGGTTCGGCCCAGCCGCTTTGGGACCGGTCGAAAGATGACGCACCCACTTTGAAGCCCCGGGAAGCCGCGCGCTTATATGCAATCAGACCGGGTTACCTGGTGTTTCGTCAGGACAGTGCGGCTTTCTTTATGCGGTACAATCCGCATCGCTTTGCCCGGCAGTTTGGCTATGATCAGGGCGTCCCGTTTGAAGCTTTCATAATCGCGCCGGTTCCTTCGCTCGAGGCCGTCCGAGATGCCGCCCACCACTTTGTGAGGCTGAACACCGGTTCTCAGTTCATGATCCCCGATGGTGACTACATTCCCCGATGCGTGGGGTCGTTCACGGGCTGGTATCTCCATCGGGTGAACCCGGTTATTATTGAGGAGAGAAGGGTGCTTCTTGGCCATGGCGCCCCTATTCAGGTTCTGGCCCCGGGAGCCATGCTGCGACCACGTGCCCCAGTCCGCTTTCCCCTGAGAGATATCGGCACTGCGATTATTCCTGGAGAGTTAGGAGTAGATCTTACTCCAATAGTTGGTATGCCCCTGGGTACTCGGTCGCGGGGTAAACGGGCTCCGCTAACAGTACCCCCACCCGAGGCAGCACCACCCTCCGTGTCATCGACGATGGCAGTGTCATCTCCAGTCGTGGCCCGGGGAGAGGGTGTTGAGGGCGACGTGGGCCAACGCCGCACTAAGGCTTCGAAGGGAAAGAGACGGTCATCCTCGGCGACTGGTTCTGGGTCCAAGCGTCGAAGGAAGGTGGCTACTAATTTGCTCGACTCTTTAACGGAGTCTGAGCCCATCCTTGAAGATGAGCCGTTGACCCTACCGGAATCAAACACTGAACTACTTTTTCCCAGTTCAGCCGCCGAGGAAGCTGCACAGTTGGCTGAGGCTATAAGGCGTTCCAAAGACGCGTCTCAGAATTCCAGGGTTCCGAAGAACCCCTATCCTGCTGTAATCTTTTACGAGGACCCCTCGTGGATTCGGCGGCGATTTATAGGCCCTTTGGAGGAATGGGGGGAAAGGGCCTTGAAGCAGGCTGTTTCAGAGGACGCGGCGGACGCGCTTTCTTTATGGACCGGCGGCCATGAGTCCACTCTCGAACCCCGGCGGGCACGCCTCCTTGAGAAGGAGCAGCGGCTTGAAGAAGCCATATTGAAGGCTTCGTTACGCATTGGTATGCATTTATACTTCTTTATAGCATTTCGGATTGTTTACGCCTGCATGCCTGCATCTTTATTCTTGTGTGAATTGTGCAGAATCTTCGACGCTGGGGGAGCTCCCTACGGGCTTGTTGAAGCCAAAGCCTGTCGAAATTCCCGATGAAGCGTTGCTCGATGTGGAGGGGGCTGATGAGGCTGCTCCTCTTGCAATAGAGCCTCCAGTGGCAGTTCCTGATCATGAAGCGCTTGCTCCTTTAGAGGAGGCTCCTTTGGATATTGCTGCCCCAACGGCTCTTCTCGAAGGCGGCCCGGAGGCTGAGATGGAGGTAGTGGGGACTACCCTCCTTCTGTTGGAGCCCGAGGTTCCGGCAGAGGCTGTCGAAGCTGCTATCCCCCCGACTCAGAACGGGAGAAGTGTTGAAGGTAACCTTCTGAATTTTAAATTAGCAGCCTTTCCGTTGTCTGAACTCTTTTGTTTTCTCAGAATTACGCGAGTTGGCGGCTTCTATTGTCGATCTGTCTCCCCGGCAATCCTTTCAGCGTCTGCTGGAGATGGCAGCTCCACAAGCGATATCCCCCCAACGCATTATCCTCTCATCCGGGCAAGGTTGGTGTCGTCCATCATTTCTCATAGCATCGTCGTTATTTTGCGTATTGATATTGATGTTTTCTACAGTTTTGGAGGCCGATGATGAGGTCGAGGTTCTCGAGGGGCCAGGGGAACCTTCAGCTCCTACTTGCACGACTGTCGGTAAGCGACATTTCATCATACTCTCATTCGTTCTTTGCTTAAGAATTTTACTGACATCTTCCAAATTTGAACAGCTCTGCCAGTCTCCACGGCGTTGGAGTCGCGCATCGTGATGCCGCCCGGCCCTTATGCCTTACGGGCTTCAGAACGCTTGGCCCAATTAAGCCTTGTCTCCTTATCATCTTTGATTGAGGAGCTCCGTGCTGGCAGTGCGACCACCGCTGAAGCGTTTGCCGCCGAAGCTAACGGTTCTCTTCCTTTTCTCGCCACCTACCATAGCGAAGAAGTGGTGCGAGTCTGGGTGGAGTTCTGTCGGCATGTGGAGGCTCGCTTGCATGCCCTTGAATGTTCTCGCCTTTCCTCGGAAGTCGTGGCTGCAAAAGCGGAGCTGCAGGGTCTGATAGCACGATGCACGGCCAACATGACGTCATGCGAGAAAAGGCTTGGCCGCAAATTCTCAGAGAGGGAGCTAGCTTCCAAGGCGCTGAGCGAGTTTCAAGCCAATCTCACGGCCAAAGCCAACAAAGCGTATGAACTCTGGCGGGTGCTTCAGGAGTCCATCAAAGAGGTGGTGGCTTTCGATAAAGCTGCCACGTTCACTCGTGAAAGGGTTGAGGTCCATAAGGCCACTGAGAAAGAGCTTGAAGCTCGGCTTGCTTCATATCAGGCCCAGCAGGCTCAGGCGGAGGCTCGTTTTCTGGAGATCTTGCGTCATGAAGCCGTGGCTCAGCAACAGAAAGATGAGCTGGTAAAATTGCTACATCGCCCGCCGGCTTGAAGACTTGTATCTTTTCTTTTCTCTTTTTGTACATACTCATGGATGAGAGTATCTTTTTTTTGTTTCTTTCATGAATTGTACTTTCTATCCATTTTGGTTCATGAATAAAAGATACATTTTTCTTCTCAACGGCGTGTCTCTTTTATCGAATGCATTCCGCGGACAATTTATCTTGATCTCCTTGCAGGGCATCGGTGGTTTAGGATTCAGGGTTAAGATCTGCTTCCTAAGACTTTTGTACTTTATGAGCCACGAGGATCTCATAAAGAGTTTCTCTCCCTATAGGTCGAGAGGGTCCCATAGGTGTAAGTTCTTCTTAAGAATCGTGAGGATTCTTAAGCGAGTTTTTCCCTTGAGAGTCGTAAGGATCTCACAAGAGTGTTTCCTTCCTTACAGGTCGTGAGGACCTGCAAGTGCTGGATGTGGTCACCCTTATCCGTGTTTCACGGGGTCAGGGGTCGCTCAGGGTATCATAGTTTAAAGACATCACGGTCAAGGTTAAGGACCTCATAGTCCATGGATTTAAGGACTCCACAGTCCGATGTTAGTTTTAAGACATCACGGTCAAGGTTAAGGACCTCATAGTCCGTGGATTTAGGGACTCCACAGTCCGATGTTAGTTTTAAGACATCACGGTCAAGGTTAAGGATCTCATAGTCCGTGGATTTAGGGACTCCACAGTCCGATGTTAGTTTTAAGACATCACGGTCAAGGTTAAGGACCTCATAGTCCGTGGATTTAGGGACTCCACAATCCGTTGTTTGGTTGCAGGGACCCGTCACCTCTTTGAAGACGTCGAGGAATTACAACGCCAGGTATCAAAGGAGTGAAGAGATGTACCCCTTAAACCAAGGTAGAATCCGTAGGGAATCGGTGCGGTTGATCGTTAGTTTTAAGACATTACGGTCGAGGTTAAGGACATCATAGTCTATGGATTTTAAGGACTCCACAGTCCGGTGCTTGCTCTGGATGCTTCATACGGGTTCACTGCCGTGCTTGGCGAGGACCAGGCTCCGCTCTGGGCATTTTCCGCGGGGTCAAAGAGTGACGTTATCCGCGTTCCACGTAACCAGGAATTTTTCTCTAGATGCTTCATACGGGTTCACTGCCGTGTTAGGCGAGGACTAGGCTCCGCTCTGGATGCTTCGCACGGGTTCACTGCCGTGCTCTGCGAGGACCAGGATCCGCTCTGGACGTTTTCCACGGGGTCAAAGAGTGACGTTATCCGCGTTCTGCGTGACCAGGAATTTTTCTCTAGATGCTTCACACGGGTTCACTGCCGCGTTAGGCGAGGACTAGGCTCCGCTCTGGATGCTTCACACGGGTTCACTGCCGTGTTCTGCGAGGACCAGGATCCGCTCTGGACGTTTTCCACGGTGTCAAAGAGCGACGTTATCCGTGTTCCACGTGACCAGGAATTTTGCACTAGATGCTTCACACGGGTTCATTGCCGCGTTAGGCGAGGACTAGGCTCCGCTCTGGATGCTTCGCACGGGTTCACTGCCGTGTTCTGCGAGGACCAGGATCCGCTGTGGACGTTTTCCACGGGGTCAAAGAGTGACGTTATCCGTGTTCCACGTGACCAGGAATTTTGCACTAGATGCTTCACATGGGTTCACTGCCGCGTTAAGCGAGGACTAGGCTCCACTCTGGATGCTTCGTACGGGTTCACTGCCGTGTTCTGCGAGGACCAGGATCCGCTCTGGACGTTTTCCACGGGGTCAAAGAGTGACGTTATCCGTATTCTACGTGACCAGGAATTTTGCACTAGATGCTTCACACGGGTTCACTGCCGCGTTAGGCGAGGACTAGGCTCCGCTCTGGATGCTTCACACGGGTTCACTGCCGTGTTCTGCGAGGACCAGGATCCGCTCTGGACGTTTTCCACGGGGTCGAAGAGTGACGTTATCCGTGTTCCACGTGACCAGGAATTTTGCACTAAATGCTTCACACGGGTTCACTGCCGCGTTAGGCGAGGACTAGGCACCGCTCTGGATGCTTCACACGGGTTCATTGCCGTGCTCTGCGAGGACCAGGATCCGCTCTGGACGTTTTCCACGGGGTCAAAGAGTGACGTTATCCGCGTTCCACGTGACCAGGAATTTTGCACTAGATTATATCCGCATTTCACGGAGTTGGGATTTGACTCTCTGTGGGAGTACATCGTCGAGTCATGGAACCGGGAGTTGCTGCTATTCCGCTTTGCTTGATGATGTGTCCGTTGTGATGAGACGAGTGTTGAGATGATCTCTAGGTTATTTATGGCCCGTCGAGATTCGGCTTCTTCTTCTAATGAAACCTGGGGAAGAGGAGTGCGACTCCTTTGTTTGCGCCCCTAGATTGTATACAGGGATTGATGTAGCATCACCTGTAGGGCAAAAAGGTTTCATTTTTCCATCATTTCTTTTATTCTTTCAGCGATGCTCTATCATTTTAGCTTTTTATATCGCGAAGGTCGCGATTGCCCAATCATTTCGGCTATTTTTCGCGGTGCCCAATCATTTCGGCTATTTGTTTTATTTTTACTCGCTGCTTTTTATTGCGAGTTGCCCAATCATTTCGGCTATTTTGCATGCATATATTTTTACTTACTGATTTTGTTGCAAGTTGCCCCATCATTTCGGCTATGTCATATTCATTTGTGGCCCGCTGATTTTTCTTATCGCGAGTGTGAAACTTGGAATCTGATGCCAATCTCGGCATCAGCATCGCTACAACTGGAATATTACCATGAGCGAATCATCATTTGCCATGAAAGGACTTGGAATTTGATGCCGGTTTAGGCATCAGCATCGCTACAACTGGGATATTGCCAGGAGCGAATCATCATTTGCCTCTGTCGATGTCGAACAAAGGTGGCTTAGCGAACAGGATTAGGATCCCGTCGACTAAGGCTTTTGACTTCATGAGCCGTAAGGGTCTCACAAAGGTATTTCTCCCTACAAGTCGTGAGGATCTCGTAGGTGTGTTTTCTCCTTAGGGATCATGAGGATTCTTAAGTGTATGTTCCCCTGTAAGTCGTAAGGATCTTACAAAAGGGTTTTCTCCTTATAAGTCTAGAGGACTTACAAGGGTTGTTCACCATATGGACATATCCCCAGTCACGGATGGGACTTGGTTAGGGAAATGTTTGTTCGCGCCCGTGGATTGTATACAATGGTCAGTATTGAGCCACTTGTAGGGCATTAATAGAGGTTGTGGGAGTTGCTTAAGAACAGGTTCAGGTCTCTGTAACTTAAGACTTTCAAATCTTATGAGCCGTGAGGGTCCCATAAGAGAGTTCTCCTTACGAGTCGTGAGGATCTCATAAGTGTAATTTCTCCTTAGGAATTGTGAGGATCCCTAAGTGTGTTGCTTCCCTGTGAGTCGTAAGGATCTCACGCGGGTGGTTTCTTCTTAGAAGGTCGAGAGGATCCTGTAAGTGTCTTTAACGAGGTTGCGCCCTTTCGGGTTTTCACAAACACTCGCCGGTAGCCCTGCTGTTTTTACTCACGGAGCTCTTTCGGGTTTTCATCCGTGCCCACTTTGCTTATGGACATACCGTTCTTTTTATTTTTTTATTTTTTTATTCTTTTTTTTAACGAGGTCGCGCCCTTTCGGATTTTCACGAACACTCTCCGGTAGCCCTGCTGTTTTTACTCACGGAGCCTTTTCGGGTTTTCATCCGTGCCCATTTTGTTTGTGGACGTACCGTTTTTTTTATTTTGTTTTTTTTTTACCACGTCAGCCTGAAGATGCTGCGGGTTGGGAGTAGTTTAACGACGTTTCGGTCATTTGTAAGTTTTAGGATATTGCGGTCCGCTGTTAGTTTAAGGACGTTTCGGTCCGTCGTCGCTGTATTTGAGACGCATCTCTAGTTTACTGACTTTTCGGTCTATGGGGCTTTCTCTATGACTGAGCATGATGCCCCCGGCATATCCATCTTTCTCGGAGCATGTGGTTGTGGCGGGTTTACTTTCCACTTTTCGGGCAGCGCGAACTTGCCTTGTTGGTATTGGTCTTCAACCCAGTTTTTGAAGACGTAGCAATTTTCGAGTAGGTGACCCATTACTCTGTGGTAGGGACAATAGTTAGGATTGTTAACGTCACCTGGTTGCAATGGACGTTTTGGATCTGGCAGAGTGATGAGCCCGCTGCGCACTGCTAGCTCGAACAATTTCTTTGTTTTATCTTTGGGAAACGAGTAAGGACGTTTCAACTTCTCATTGAGGTATCGCGGCATGTTGTTTTGATGACAAAACGGTCTCGGGTTACTCGGCTGTTGTTGAGTGTTGGCAACAAAGGCCGTTTTTTCCTTTTCCTTTCTCATTTCGTTTGCTCCGTCGTTTGCGGGTCCGAGATTCTTTCCGGGTAGCGTGAGATTGCACGGCTGAGCGTTCTCGCAACTCTCCAATTCTTTTGTTCTAGAAATGAATTCCTTGAAGAGAGGGTTGAGGGCGGCTTCTTCGTCAGAATCGCTTCCAAAGGTGAGAACTCGTGATCCCCCGGGCTCGTCCCTATGACAATTGCCGGCAACTCTTTTATGCTTATCTGTCGTATTTTTTCGCTGTCTACGAGCTTCCCGCTTTATTCTATTGACGTGTTGTCTATGAGCGACATATCCTTGCCACCAACACTTAAAGGAGTTGCAGTCTTCAGTAGGATGTGCGATCCTCTGATGATATAAGCAGAAGTTAGGGTGTACGTCCGTTTCATCAAAATGTATACCACCAGGAGAATTTTCTCTGAAAGAGGGCGGCCTCATCCCCATTGATATGGCTTTGGTGAATCGTTTCCTTGTCTTGATCCTGCATTCATTTGTGGCGGATGTACTTTGATTTGGTGGGGGTGTTTCGACCCTTTTGTCCAGTCGCCGGCGTTTGGCCTTTCCAAATATGACCATCTCGCGCTCCCGATCAGCTTTACTTTTTAGACGAATCTCATCTAGAAAAGCGTCGATCATTTCGTCTGACGGCCACACGAATTCCAGCTCAGGCTCTGCCCCCAGTTTCTCAGTGCAAGGAGTTTTTTTATCGTCTGTAAATGAGTGGGAGATCACGTGACAAGTTGCCCCCGGTGCATCCGTCTTCTTTGGAGTGTGCGGCTGTGGTGGGTTTACTTTCCACTTTTCAGACAGTGCGAACTTTCCTTGTAGGTACTGATCCTCGATCCACCCCTTAAAGACGAAACAATCCTCGATCGGGTGACTTACCGTTTGGTGGTAATGGCAATAATTGAGATCGTTGACATCGCCTGGTTGCAACGGACGTTTTGGACTCGGCAGATTGATGAGTCTGTTGCGCACTGCCAGCTCGAACAGTCTTCTCGTTTTATCCTGAGAAAACGAGTAAGGACGTCCCAGTCTCTCCTCGAGGGATGGGCGTGGACGCATATTGTTTTGACGGACAACCGGCTTTAAGTTGCTCGACTGTTGTTGAGTCTTAGCGACGAAAGTTGCTTTCCCTTTCCCCTTTTCATTCCGAGGGTCCATCGTTGAAGGAGATGATCTATGATCCATCTGATCCATTTGGGCTAACTTGTCAATCAAGGCCTAGAAAGCAGTTGGCTTGAAGTGTTAGTGTATATGCCCTAGAGGCCATTACTGTATCATACTAGTTTGTATATTACTTAATGGAAGCTTGGGATATTCACCTTGTATAAACAATCTTGCTCAATATAGTAGTATGCTACTTGGTTTGTTTCTACTTCAATGTGTACATGTGTTTATTTTTGTATATCACCTATACACATTAGTGGAGCCCTTAGGATCTTTGCTTGATTACCAGCGTTGTGATGGCAGTCACACTTGTGGGGGCTGGGTAATCTATAAGCACATCCTTATACAGGTCCCTAGTCGCAGGACTATCGAGACAGGGCATCGATACTCCGGAGTAGACTAGCGTATGCGCTTCTCATCCCAGTATGGGAGATGGTCTGTCCCACAGCCATCAGTACGTCGTACTGGAGATAGTATACGGGTGCTCGTTAGGTTACGAGTACACTGGACAGGACTCGTCGGGAACTGATAGGTTGGTATTATACCTATCGTCAGTTATCAGTTCCCAGGTGACATGAGTACAGCTTAGTCCGCTGACTTGACACTGGCACTTCGCCTCGAGTGTGTTCCCACTGCATTTTGATCACTACCCTACCACGGCTCAAAGGAGTCGTGCAAACAGGTAATGGTTGGGTGCAGTCCCGAAGCACTTGGAGGCAGTGACGGTTAGACAGGATTCGTCTCTCCCGGTATTGGGGGTTGACATCGCGCTGTGTCTAGGAGAGCCATTACACGAGTAGTCCCTGGCCAGGGCAAGCGAGATATACTGGTAGGCTTCCAGTGTTATCTTAGGGTGTTTTGGGCTTCACTCCGACACGACTTGTACCTCTATTGGGGGACTGACGTTTACCGTCCCTAGGCCCGACATGCGATGTATCAGACGAACAGACCGGACTGTACGGAGAATGTCACATTCTGACTCAGTAGGAGTTCAGATGGGTTTTACCTCGTCAGTCTTCTTATCGGCATCTACCTGGGGACCGTTACGCACAGCTAGTGCCGCTTGCGGTCTGTGGTTAAACCCACTGCCAGCGTAGTGTCGGGTCTTTAGAGTCCCACACAGAGGGTATTCGCCTCTGGGCAAAACAGGGTAGAGGTCGCATGGTTTTGCGACAGGGTTCGTTCTCATCCGCGCGCTAGTGCACGTTTGGAGTCCGGACGGATATTACTGGCTGGCTCTGGTTTGAGTCAGATACTGGTATATGTTTTGGGGTTGCTTTTATCTCTCAGTATTCTTGTTCCTCGGAACGAGAATGCAGGTGTGTATGCACAGTTGTTTGAGGCGGAGGAAGAGGTTTTTCATTAGGGTTTCGGAACGGGTGCGTATGCACAGTTGACAGTCGTCTTTTTCCAAACCCTAATGGATTTATGAAATATCAATTAATATTAGTAATTAAATGAAATTGTGTCATGGTTGATTTTGTTGACTTGTTGACCATGGTTGACTTGTTGACCATGGTTGAATGTTTGACCATCATCATTGCTTTGCAAGGATACTCCTTGATTCTAGCTTACATTCATTTAATGAAGTGATGATAATGGTCATTCCAAATACAACCATCAACTATTTCATTTGAATTATTATTATTAATTAGATAATTCTTTTTCCTTTTGTTATGGTTGTAAGAGGAAAAAGAGCTCATTCTATCATATTCATTCTCTCTCCTCACTTCATCTTCTTCTTCCTCAAGCTCAAGGAGAATCCTTCTCATGTGTTGAGAATCCCTCTCCTTGAAAAGAAAACACCCCTTAGAAACTCTCTACTCACTCTAGGATCAAAGGTTTAGCAAGCCGAAGATTCTAGTTCTCTCAAAGTTCGAGAAAGAGCCCGAAGGTTGAACCCTCAGGTGGATCCATCTTTGACGGAAGAAGGCTACGAGGATAGAACCATCAACCTCTACTAGGTGTCAAGAAGAAGGAGTTCAAGTTAGGTATAACCACTTTGCCGAGTAGTTAACTCTCCTTTGCATGTTTGCTAGTTTAGTTTAGACATGATCCCGACCTTGTTTAGTCCATGTTGCCCCATGCGCCAAAAATCTGATTTTTATACCGTTTCCGCCTCCCCGTAAGAACCGGGGGTCGCAACGTGGACTTACATGAAGAACATCATGAATTGCGAGATGGTCGCTTGCGGATCAAGTGTGCCCATGAACGTGCCTACCGCAGGTGCTTCTTCGATGCGTTGTTCGCACTTCGACCATAGATTCCGCCATCGTATCGCATACTGGACCCAAGTTTCTGCAGGCTTGACCCTGGCATTGATCAATGCCGTGATTGGGGTGCGTTCTCTAGCGCTTGCAAAACGCTGGGTGAATAGCAACTCCATCTCTGCGAATGTCTTGACAGAGTCATTTAGGAGTTCAGAGTACCACTCGAACGCCGTCTCCGATAAGCTGCCGACGAATTAGCGAAGCAAGAGTTTATCATCACCGCCAGTGTTGCCGCATAAGGCTCTGAATTGAGCGACGTGCTGATGCGGATTTCCCGTCCCCTTGTATACATGGAACTTAGGGATCGTATATCCCGGTGGGTAACTGATTTGGTCATACCGGCTCGGGTATGGTCGCCCAGTTTTGACGACTTGGCTGGCCGCTTCATTTGCCTGATGAGCTCGTATTTGCTGAGCTATATAGTCATCTAGTGCAGATTTGGAAATGGTTTCCTCCTTGGCTGTTGAATGAGCCGGAGGAGGATTAGATGTCTCCTCTTTATCGTCTTCAATAATGATCGGAGGGTCTTCAGCTGGAGGGTACGGCTGTAACATCATTCCCACCATGTCTTGGAAGAGAAGCGCCATTTGTTTTATGTTGGCAGCTTATTCTGCTGCCTCTCTGTCCTTCTTTTCGAGGACTCTGCGTAGGAAGTCAGCGTCAGTTTTCTGTTCGTGACGCTGTTCTGATGATGTTTCCGGGCTTTCTTTTGGCCCGGTGAGTGCAGCCATCGCAGTCATCATCTCTTGAAACTTCTGCTGTTCCTCCTGGGCTTTTGTCAGGGATCGGGTGAGCGGTCGGTGACCCGTCGAAGCACGGCTTTCCTCCTTTCCGGCAGCCATATAAACAGTGTGCACCACCAAGCCCCCAGACTTGGGGTGTTTAGATTCAGCGCTTTTACGGTTCGCCATGTTCACAGGGGCTTTTTGCGGCCTCCTTTTCTTTTTGAGTGATTGACGTTGAGGGAGCCGTTGCAGTGGGCACCCATCCAGCTGTTGCTTTTTCCGGCTTGACAGAGTAATTATTCTCCTGTCGAACCTTCATCTTTTTCTGTCGGCGGAGATAGTCTTGATCTATTACGGAGTCTTGGACTTGATGCCAGACCTTGTAAATTTTAGAGGACAGCCGTTGAGGGGGCTGCTCTAGCTTCTTTTCCGTATCATTCTCCACGGGTGGAGGAGATCTCTTCAGCACTGCAGTAGGAGAGTTTCTGCGCACCCTGTTCAACAGCTCAAAGCTGTTCCCGGTTGGAACAGCAACATCGATCCCCACCGTTGGAGCTGGTGGAGTAAATCCAGAGGGGGAGTTGCCCCCAGCCTTCCTTACTCGGCGCCAATGGCGACGTCGAGCGTGTCGTGCGGATGGAGTTGTTTCAGCCGTAGGGGCGACTTCGTCATGCCCTCTGTTTTGAGGAGAGACCGTTATTGGTGCTAGCCTGTCGAAGACTGACACCCGTTGAGAAGCAATGTCTAATCTGTTAGAGACAGACCTCTGGGCAGGGGAAGCAGCTTTGAGGACCTCGCCTGGAGCAGCAACCGGAATGGCCAGCCTTGTAAAAATTGACTTCTTGGAAGGAGGAGCCTTTCCAATAATTTTGTCCGCTTGAGCCGGGATGGCTATCCGCTTTGGGATGGCAGCTTCGGGTATCACGGGCTTATAGACGTTCTGGCCCAGTCTGTTGAAAACTGAGGTATTGAAGTTGGGCGACCCGTTGAGAGGGGACGCGGCAGTAGCAAGCCAATCGAAGACCGACTTTTTTGGAGCTTCTTGCGATGTCAATGGGGCATTGAAGCTCATTGGTGGGATCATGGTCCCGAAGAATAGTCCAGTGGTGGCTTGAGTTACCTGCTCCACTGGCATCTTGAAAAGGGAGGCCGCTTGGGGCCCATAAGTCACTCCTCCAGCAAGGATGGAGCGAGAGTTGCAGTTGCAGGTAGTGCAGTTTGAAGCCATTGATCTTCTGTTTTCTGCACGGAGCAAGACATCAAATCTTAGTATCTCGAATCCACAGGCAACCACAGCAAACCGTGATTCGTTCGCGAACACGACACACGAAGTGTGGAGTGGAAAGAGGAAGAGGTCCCACCGGGCGTGCCAGAATCTGTTCCCCTCCGAATGGCGGCCGAGACATGGGCTGTCTTGCCTGAGGTTCGGGGCAGATGCTAATAGGTGCTATCCGTCCACCTCTCTGAAGATGCCAAGTTGATTTATGGCACCGTGTATCGGAGGTTTAGACGAATGTGGCCGATGTAGCAGACTTCGTCAGATTCCCCCTCGCTTGAGGGTTTTTGATTGTGGGGACGCTCTTCCCTGCAGGCGCAAGCCCCTGCAGTTAATTACGCTACCGCATCGCTGTAACAACTTTCTCCTTCTCCAGCTGGTCACTTCGTGTCGTGGGTGTTTGTTTTGTTTGTGGTTGCCCGTGGATTTTATACGGAGACTGATTTATGTCGTCGCCTGTAGGACGTGGATTAGTCCAAATCCGTATTTTCTTAGATTTGGGTTTGGGGTTTTGGTTTAAGGATACGTTAGCCGTATTTGAGGCTAAGATCAACTTAAACGTTTGTTAAGGATACGTTAGTCCAATTTGAGACTAAGATCAAGTTAACGGGATCGTTTAGATCCGACAAAAGAGCGTTTGGGGGCTCGATTGTTCCAGTTTAGGGACATGGTGGTCCATTGTATGTATGGCCGTCGGGACCCGTCACCTCTCTGACGTCGTTGAAGGATTACAACGACAGATGTCAGAGGAGTTCAGAGATGTACCCTTGAACCAAAGTTGATTGGGGGATTTATAGTCCAATTTGGGACTAAAGTCTGTTTGAAAGTTTAAGGATACGTTAGCCATATTTGAGGCTAAAATCAACTTAAACGGTTGTTAAGGATACGTTAGTCCAGTTTGGGACTAAGATTGACTTAACGGGATCGTTTAGATCCGACAAAAGAGCATTTTGGCTCTATTGTTCCAGTTTAGGAACATGGTGGTCCAATGCCAGTTTAAGGACATGGTGGTCTAATGCCAGTTTAGGGACGTGGTGGTCCATTAAAATGTATGGTTGTCGGGACCCATCACCTCTCTAAAGACGTTGAAGGATTACAACGACAAATATCAGAGGAGCTCAGAGATGTACCCTTGAACCAATGAGTTGGTTAAAAGAGCAGATGTGCTCAGTTCAAGATGATTTGAGAACTTATGGCCAATTTGGGCTAAGTCCAATTGTGTTTGAAATATTGGCCCTCTGTTGGTCCATTGAAGGAGAGGCTTTGCCTCTAGAACTTAGCCAATTGGGCTGAAGCCTAGTGTTAAACACTAAAGACCAATCAGTGTCGAACACTGGGAATGAGATTGACAAGTTAGTGTTTAACACTAAAAGATAGTTGGTGTTAAACACCAGCAACAAGGCTTTCAAATTAGTGTTAAACACTAAAACAAATCAGTGTTAAACACTGGCGACAGAGATCTCAAATTAGTGTTAAACACTAAGGTAATCAGTGTTGAACACTGGTGACAGAGATTTTAATTTAGTGTTGAACACTAAGAACAGAGGTTTAATTTAATGTTAACACTAAGCAATTCAGTGTTAAACCTTGCGAATGAAGTTCTTCAATTATTGTTGAACACTGAGGTAAATCGGTGTTGAACAATGGATTCAGAGGTTCCAACTTAGTGTTAAACACTAAAGCAAGAGGGGTCACGTGGTAGCACGTGAGAGCGCCCTCTCTCTCTTTATTTGTTCTGCCGAGAGTATTGAGTACTTTGGAGCATCACGTGCCATCACGTGATGGGCATTTAAATGCATGTATGTTAAAGCCTCTGCCAAGGGTCACGTGGGTCACGTGAGGCACTGCCTCAAAGGGCCTTCTCTGTAGATCTTTTCGGGGGTCACGTGGTGACACGTGACCCTACCTCTATGTATGTTTTTTAGAAGATCTGTTAATCCCTTTCAAGAATTAAATTCCTCGTAGGGTTGAACCCCAACAATAATTTTAGAGGAATTAAATTCCTATTTCCTTTTAAAGATTTATATTCTGGGATAGAATTGAACTTTGAATTTTCTATAGGAATTAAATTCCTCATATATGTGAAGAACTGAATTCTATCATAGGGTTAAACCCTAATAAAAGTTTTAAGGAATTAAATTCCCACTCTCTTTTAAAGAATTATTCTGAGGAATGAGATTCTGTCATAGGGTGAAACCCTAATTTCTTCTTTCTTGAGGGAATTAAATTCCTGTTATTTTAATAGAACTAAGTTCTTAACTAGGGTTAAACCCTGATTCTGTTCATTCTGAAGGAATTAAATTCCTATAACATAGGGTCAAACCCTAATTTTATTTTAAAGGAATTAAATTCCTATAGTTCTGCGAGAATTAAATTCTCAAGCTTCCATTCCCTCTCTATGCTTTGGATCTGCATGGCAGGATCTCAACCCAATGAGAATTAAATTCTCAATTCGAGGGGAGATGTGCACTTTACAGATCCTCCACTAAAGAGAGAACTATGTTCTTCTGTTTTATATCAGAGTTAAACTCTGTTGAGAATTAAATTCTCTTTTCCTTTCAAAAAGCCTTCCCTTTCTTACCTAGGGTTTTCTTTTGCAGAAGATCCAAACTCCTCCAAAGTATCAAGGCTCTCCTCTTTTTTTTATGTATCGATTCCTTTCTGCATGTCTCTCCCTCTGTGTGTCTCTTGGCTCCTATTTATAGGAGAAGCAGCCGAATCAATTCGTTTTGGTGAATCTTTCATTGAGAGATTTGATTTGTATTCACCATTCGTTTTGGACCTTTGGATTATTAGGTGAATTTTATTCACCATTGGATTTTAAATCCAGAGATTCTCCTTTGTTATTTTGGTTAGATTTTAAGGGGAAATCTTTCCAAGTTCAAGATTTTTCCACAAATAGATGATATTTAATCACCTTTAAATCTTTAATTCAATCGGTTTCTTTGGAAAGATTTGAGAGGTCCTTTCTCAGAATTTAATTCTGTTAGCAGATAGACTTTGAGAGCCGGTCACGTGTGGCCACGTGACCCTTGGTCACGTGTAGGCACGTGACCCCTGGGGAATGAGCCATCTTCTTCTCTTTGCGCTCTGCCTTCTAGCCGCTGCTTAGCCGTCACGTGCCACCACGTGACCCTTGGTCACGTGTGAGCACGTGACCCTTGTCTGGAGCTTTTTTCTTGATCTAATCAGAGAATGAGTCCGCTGCTTCTGAGTGTCATGTGCCAACACGTGATCCTGGTCACGTGGGAGCACGTGACCCTTTCTGAAGCCCTTTTCTTTGATGTAGTTCAGGGAACCGGTTTGCCTTTGAAGCCGCTTTTAAATGTCATGTGCCAACACGTGACCTAGGTCACGTGGGAGCACATGACCCTTTCTGAAGCCCTTTTCTTTGATGTACACGGGAAGCTGAATCTGCCTTGCCGATGCTTTTAAATGTCACGTGCCAACACGTGACTGCTGGTCACGTGTTAGCACGCGATGCCTCTTCTGTAGGCTTTCCTGATTTTAAATCAGGAAACAAGGGGACTGACGTTTACCGCCCCCTAGGTCCGCCCTGCGATGTATCAGACGAACAGACTGGACTGTACGGAGACTGTCACATTCAGGCTCAGTAGGAGTTCAGATGAGTTCACCTCGTCAGTCTTCTTATCGGCATCTACCTGGGGACCGTTACGTACAGCTAGTGCCGCTTGCGGTCTGTGGTTAAACCCACTGCCAGCGTAGTGTCGAGTCTTTAGAGTCCCACACAGAGAGTTGTTCGCCTTTAGGCAAAATGAGTAGAGGTCGCATGGTTTTGCGACAGGGTTCGTTCACATTCGCGCACTTGTGCACGTTTGCTGTCCGGACAGCTTATACTAGCGGGCTTTGGTTTAAGCCGGATCCTAGTATATGATTTGGGATTGGTTTTATCTCATTGTATTCGTGTTCCTCGGATCACGGATACGGGTGCGTATGCACAGTTGACTGAGACAGAGGCAGAGGACTTTGATTAGGCTTAATGACCATTGTCATTTTCTTAACCCTAATGCTTATGTGTGTATTATGAATAATTGATATTAGTTAAATATAATTGTGCATGGTTAGGGTTGTTGACCATTTGACCATACTTGACTTGTTGACCTAGGTTGACAATTTGACCATCATCATTCCATATGAAAGATGCTCTTTGATCCTTGCAATTTGCATTTAATATGAAATGATAATGGTCAAGTCTTGATTAACCATGACAATTATCTAGCTAATTATCTAATTTCATAATTCACACATATATGGAGAGAATGGTTCTTTATCTTATTCATTATATCATTCTAGTTCTCTCTCCTCCTCTTCCTCTCTCTCTAGCTCTCCCCTCTCATGAGTTGAGAAACACTTGAGCTTGAGATAAACCTCTCTAAAATACTCTCTACTCTTTTCTAAGGTTCTAGGATTAGCACTTCAAGCATCTTAGTTACTTCTAACTTGAAGTTGAAGCCAAAGGTTGAGGCTCTCGGGTGGATCCTTCTTCGACTAGAGAAGACGACAAGGAGATCACTTCCGTTCACTCCAAGGAGCAAGGAGAGAAGGACATAAAGCCCAAGGTATAACCTTTCTTCTATGTAGCTAAAACTAGTTAGCTTGTAGTTAGTTTTTGTTTAGCAAAAATCCTCCTTTTGATAGTCCATGTTGCCTAGTGCCATAAAAATCCGTTTTTTATATCGTTTCCGCCTCCCCGCAAGCACCGGGGTGGGCAACGTGGACTTACAGTGGTATCAGAGCCTAACTAAACATAAACTAGCTAGTTAGTAAAGTGTGTAGAAGTTCGATCGGTAAAAATCGCAAAACTAAAATTTCAAAACCCTATGTTTCTGTTGATTTTTTTCTGCTCTAAAAATAATAAATCATACTTCAAAAATCGGCTCAGGGTTTTGTTAAGAAACTCACCAAAGACGATCCAGTGAACCGTTCAACTCACCGCGGTTCCGCGGCAAGAACATGCTTCTTGCCGTGGATCCGCGGCCGAGTTGACTCGGTCGTGGACCGGGTTTGGTGCAGTGTTCTTCTGTCAGGGTTTTGGGATTTTTAAGATATTTTATTTCTGCCCAGATTTTCCAGAAAAGAAATTTGTTTTTGGGGTGGCTATAAATCCGTATTTTTGATCGAACTTCCCTATACTTTGACTATTGGGTTATATCTGTGATGTTTATATGTATTTAACGTCTGCTAATCGCTATACGTCGATTAGTGGGGGTTATACATATCTGTGATCTGTAATGCTTATTGGTTTGTGTATATGAACTCGGTGGATTGTCGCGGATGAATAGCCAGGGTGGATGTGAGATGAGAGTTTCTTTTTTCTTTCATTCATGTAATATGTAAATTGATGTAATATTATTTGTTTGGCCGCACAACCGGGTCGGGGTTGTAGCCGTAATTGTATAATTTCTTTTTACTGTTTTTGCTCCTAGGATAGACCCATGGTGGGGTGCACAAACTACCGGGTATCTCGAAGTGCCGAGTGGCCTACTCATGTCGTTGAGGGAGGTTGCTTCGCTTCGGGTACTTGGCGGGTAGTTTGCCGCACCCGTAGGGGTCTTGGGTGGGGTATTGGTTATTCATCGCGACCGTGTAATCTGCTTTTCGTTGCAGGCTCGAACGAATCGCGGATTCCTAGTATATCCAAAGTGTTCATCTGTGATCTGTAATGGCTATCATTGCTATATATTTATATATGATAACTATTTAGGTGTTGCTTATGTTTTGCATCCGCGCTAGTCCAGCCCCCGTTCTGTCGTTAGTTAAGTAACCTAACGGGTGATGACGAGGCCCCGTGGCGAATGCGGATGGCATAAGCGTACACCATATTTTGGTTGTTTTCTGCAATGGTAGGATTAAAAGATGGGACGCATTAAAAATTAATGCAAGAAAATAAACCAAGTAAAAGTCGATTGGAACACTTTGAAAACCACTCGGTTCTTTTCAAAAACCAACATTTTAAACACGGAGCTTGATCCACTCCTTTTAAAAGCTATCTCGTTCCATCGATTATATCAAGTTCACCACGTTCATGGTTTCGCCAAAACCATCCGTAGCCCTCCGTCGTTTCATATGGATAGTCAATAGTATTCAAGCTGTGTTTGTTGGCCAAAGTCAAGGTACAATATTTGGTAGCTATTGGGTATTCATATGTAGCATAGATAGATGCGTTGGTTTGGGATAGTCGTACTGCCTTGTTGGCCAAAGTCAAGGGTATGTGCGGGTGGGTTCAAATTAACCTGGATAGTGACGGGTAGAACTTGACATATGACTTATGATTTGTTGGCCAAAGTCAAGGTCATAAGAGCATGGGGCAAAAATCCACATCGGGAGTTTCAAAAGTACTGAAACTTGCTAGCGCTGCATACCATTTGGAGTGTGATGATTCTGGTAGGATTCCTTCAGTTTTGTCACGCGTTGATATTTGGATCCCGATCCTACTGTGAGTATATGCTACTCCCCGGGAAATTTTTCACTTAACGATCAATACTATAAACCAAGTAGGTGTCTAGAAAGGTGTTAGCGGGGCTACGCCCATAGGGAAAAGAGGTTACTTAATTAAGGATCTTCGCGAAAGCGTTGGAAAACCTCCCTCGAAGTACCGACACTGGCCTGGCTGAACGGTTAAGCAAGTATTGTACGGTGAGATTGATCCTGACTAATTCTTCCTTTATGGTTTGAGGAGGGATTCGAGAGACAGTGGGAGCCATCCTGTTTAGATAAATTAAAAACCAATCTAAACTTGCAAGAGTATCATGTAAGTGTTTTCTTCTCTCTCTCTTAATTGCAGCGACCCAATGACCGCACCTAGGTTACATCTAGATAATAAAATGACTGAATCTGACTGTTATGACTGGTAAAGGTCTGTCCAGATGTCCATTGCCCATGACAAGCTGGGACACCTCTTGACTGATCTAACCCCTGCCGTCTCAGGTCAAGTTTCCCCTGTCACGGATATTGATATCCGTAGGACATCGGAAGAAGACTGTGCGAAAGCCAAGTGCCTCGTGTTAGCCTCAGTTGATGGTACATACCAGAGGCAGCACGAGAAGATAGACTCAGCTTCTGTCTTCCTCCATAACAAAGTTTTATATGGAGAGCAATCTCGTATCGCAAGATATGAGACCTCGAACGAATTGCTTCCAGCGAGGTTGGCTATCGGGTCATCTGTAAGGGGCAACGTCCTTACAGAGACCAGCTCTTTTGAGCTCACGGACCTGAAGACCACGTTGAAGAACGGGTCAGATACTGACTTAGTTCAACAGTCTCTACCTACTACCCTGAAGGAAACCAGGGAAGTAGAAAGAAAGGGAAGGACAGAAGTTTCGGGAATGGATATAGTAAAAGAGGGATGTTCCTATTGTTACGGGAATGAACATGGGCAGAAGGATTGCAGGGCTTGTAAAGCCAGTAGCCAGAATTCGAAGCATGTTGTGGCTTCGGCTTCGGGTGTGTTTGTAATAGAGAACTTTATGTCAGTTAACCCTACTTCCTAGGTATTGGATACCGGATCAGGATCTCATATCTGTAATTCGTTACAGGCTCTGAGAAGCCGTAGGGTTATCAAGAAAGGTGATATGACTCTCAAGGTTGCTAACGGAATGAGCATGCATGCTAAATCCGTAGGGGAATATCATCTAGGACTGACAACTGGGCATATATTGATTCTGCGTGACTGTTTTTATGTACCAGGTGCGACTTGTAACATCATATCTGTATCCTTACTTTCTAAGGAAGGATATGATTTTACTTTTGTAAGCGATATAGTAAACATCCACCTAAATCAAGTACTGATTGGGTCAGGTACATTGAAAAACGGTATATACGTTTTGAATCAAGCTCAGGTCTTCAGTGTCCAGAACACACTTAAAAGAAAGTCTCCGGAATTAAATCAGGCTTTCTTATGGCATTGTAGACTGCATCACATTAATGAGACACGGTTGACAAAGTTACATAAAGAAGGATACTTGGATCCGTTCGAGTACCAGTCTTATGCCACTTGTGAATCTTGTCTCATGGGAAAGATGACAAAGACTCCGTTCACTGGACACAGAGAAAGAGCGAGCGAGCTCTTGGGACTCATACACAGTGACGTGTGTGGTCCAATGTCTACACATGCGCGAAGTGGTTATTCATACTTCATTACTTTCACTGACGATCTCTCTAGGTATGGATATGTCTTCTTGATGAAGCACAAATCCGAGGCCTTTGAGAAATTTCAGGAATACAAGAATGAAGTTGAAAAACAAACAGGCAAAAGTATCAAGACACTGAGATCTGATCGAGGTGGTGAATACTTGAGTGCCGAGTTTCTGGGCTTCTTAAAAGAGAATGGAATTCTCTCTCAGCTTACTCCTCCATACACACCACAACACAACGGTGTATCGGAAAGGAGGAATCGAACCCTATTGGATATAGTTCGTTCCATGATGAGTAAGGCTGAGTTGCCGTGATCCTTCTGGGGTTATGCACTAGAATCAGCTGCATACCTTTTGAATCGAGTTCCAACTAAGACTGTGCCTACTACACCATATCAGATGTGGTGTGGGAAGAAACCCTATCTTAATCACATTAAGACATGGGGATGTCCAGCTTTTGTAAAAAAGCAGCAATGCGGACAAGCTCGAGGTACGTTCAGTACAGTGTAAGTTTGTGGGATACCCAAAGAACTCCAAGGGGTATCTTTTCTATTACGCAGAGGAACAAAAGGTTTTTGTTTCTCGACATGCCCGCTTCTTGAAAACTGAGTTTTTGGAAAACCAGATAAGTGGGAGCGCAATAGAACTGGAAGAAATTCCAGAACCACAAGCTATTACTGAAAGCTTAGTAGAACCAGATGGTTCGAAAGAACAGGACATCCCAGCGCCACTCCGCAGGAGTAGTAGGCAGTCTCATCCGCCCGAGAGATACTACGGTTTTCTCATTGACGGGGATAGAGAGGATTGCACTATGGATTATGGTGAGCCTACTAGCTTCCAGCAAGCCATTCAGAGCGGTAACTCGATAAAATGGCTGGATGCAATGCGGGCCGAGATGGAGTCCATGTACACCAACAAAGTTTGGACTTTGGACTTTGCTCCAGAAGGGGTAAAACCCGTAGGCTGCAAATGGATCTTCAGAAAGAAGATTGGTGTAGATGGGCAGGTTGAGACCTATAAAGCTAGACTTGTTGCAAAGGGTTTTCGTCAAAGACCTGGTTTGGACTATGACGAGACCTTTTCTCCAGTGGCTATGCTGAAATCCATTCGGATCCTTCTTGCCATTGCTGCCTTCCAGGATTATGAAATCTGGCAGATGGACGTAAAGACGGCTTTCCTAAATGGAAATTTGGAAGAGTGCGTCTATATGGATCAGCCAGAAGGATTCATTCAGAGTGGGAGCAGCGGTAAAGTGTGCAAGTTGCTAAAGTCCATCTATGGACTTAAGCAGGCATCGCGGAGTTGGAACATCTGCTTTGATGATACTGTCAAAGAATTCGACTTTATCAAAAACCCAGATGAACCATGCATTTATAGTAAGATTGTAGGGAGAACTGTGGTATTCCTCGTCTTGTACGTGGATGACATTCTCCTAATAGGAAATGATATTCTTATGCTACAGTCAGTCAAAGGATTCTTGTCGCAGAGGTTCTCCATGAAGGACCTGGGCGATACCAACTACATTCTGAGGATCCAGATCTATCGTGATAGATCTAAGAGGATGTTGGGACTTTCACAGTCAAGGTACATCGACACCATACTGAAAAGATTCAGTATGGAGGATTCCAAGCGCGGTAATTTACCGGCTTGTCATGGGATCACCCTCTCCAAAGAGATGTCTCCCAAGACTGATTTGGAAAGGGATCGCATGTCTATTATACCCTACGCTTCTGCGGTAGGCTCTATAATGTATGCGATGTTATGTACCAGACCAGATGTAGCATACGCATTGAGCGTTGTAAGCCGGTATCAGTCGAACCCAGGGGAGAAACACTGGATAGCGGTAAAGAACATTCTCAAGTACCTGAGAAGGACTAAGGAGATGTTCTTGGTGTATGGCGGAAAAGACCTCCAGCTCGAGGCCTTTGCCGACTCCAGCTTCCAGAGTGACAAGGATGACTCCAAGTCCATGTCGGGTTATGTCTTTACCCTCAATGGAGGGGTGGTTTGCTGGAAGAGTTCCAAGCAGGAGACCGTTGCTGACTCAACTATGGAAGCGGAGTACATAGCTGCTTGCGATACCGCAAAGGAAGCTGTCTGGATGAAGAAGTTCCTCATGGAGTTTCAGGTGGTTCCTACCATTGTTGATCCAATACTGCTGTATTGCGACAACAACGGCGCTATAGCTTTAGCGAAGGAACCCAGGTCCCATCAGAAGTCCAGGCACATTTTGAGGCGGTACCACCTGATCAGGGAGATCGTAGATCGCCAGGAGATCGAGGTGAAGAGAGTAAATACGGAGAATAACACTGCAGATCCACTCACGAAGGCCCTACCCCAGACTCAGTTCGAGCGGCTGATCGAGATGATAGGTCTTCGATACGCCAGTACATGGCCTTAGTGCAAGTGGGAGATTGTTAGTGTATATGCCCTAGAGGCCATTACTGTATCATACTAGCTTGTATATTACTTAATGGAAGCTTGGGATATTCACAGTTGTATAGACAATTTTGCTCAAAATAGTAGTATGCTACTTGGTTTGTCTCTACTTCAATATGTGCATGTGTTTCTTTTAGCATATCGCTTATATACATATTAGTAGAGCCCTTAGGATCTTTGCTTGATTACCAACGTTGTGATGACAGTCATACTCGTGGGGGCTGGGTAATCCATAAGCACATCCTTATACAGGTCCCTAGTCGTAGGACTATCGAGACAGGGCATCGATACTCCGGAGTAGACTAGCGTATGCGCTTCTCATCCCAGCGGGGGAGACGGTCTGTTCCACAGCCGTCAGTACGTCGTACTTGAGATAGTATGCGGGTGCTCGTTAGGTTACGAGTACACTGGACAGGACTCGTTGGGAACTGTTGGTTGGTATTATACCTGTCGTCAGTTATCAGTTCCCAGGTGACATGAGTACAGCTTAGTCCGCTGACTTGACACTGTCACTTCGCCTCGAGTGTGTTCCCACTGTACTTAGATTACTACCCTACCACGGCTCAAAGGAGTCATGCAAACAGGTAGTAGTTGGGTGCAGTCTCGAAGCATTTGGAGGCAGTGACGGTTAGACAGGATTCGTCTCTCCCGGTATTGGGGGTTGACATCGCGCTGTGTCCAGGAGAGCCATTACACAAGTAGTCCCTGGCCAGGGCAAGCGAGATATACTGGTAGGTTTCCAGTGTTATCTCAGGGTGTTTTGGGCTACACTCCGACACGACTTGTACCGCTATTAGGGGACTGACGTTTACCGCCCCCCAGGCCCGCCATGCGATGTATCAGACGAATAGACCGGACTGTACGGAGACTGTCACATTCAGGCTCAGTAGGAGTTCAGATGAGTTTGTTGGAGATAGTTCCCTCAGAGTCAATTATTGGATCGCAGGTACGTGATTGCAATGATTGCGGAGGACCTATACCGGTAGGACAGTCTTACTCGAGATGATAGTATGCTATCTGGTTTGCCTTTATCAGTCGTGTACATGTTCAGGTGACTGATTACATGTTACACTTTGATAGAGCCCTTAGGATCTTGCTTTACTACCAACAGTATGATGGCGATCATATACGTGAGAGTTGGGTGGTTTATAAGCATATCCTTAATTGTGGTCCCTAGTCGTGGGAGTTTCAAGACAGGGCATCGATACTCCGGAGTAGACTAGTGTATACAGTCGAGACCCTGACGAGGTGCGGTGGCTGGTCTCACAAGCCAATGGTGTCAGTTGGATCACCTAAGATGTATACAGGTGCTCATTGGGTTATGAGTACACCGGACAGGACTCGCCGGAAACCTGCTAGTTGGTATTATACATATCGTCAGATAGCAGTTCCCTGGTGACATGTGTACAGGTTAGTTCATCGACCTGAGGTCGTCATTTGTCTCGTGTGAGTTCCCACTGTGCTTTGATTTCTACCCTACCACGGCTCAAAGGAGTCGTGCAAACAGGTAGTTTTTGGGTACAGTCCCGAGCCACATGGAGGCACGTGAGCGGATCGGCAGGGGATTCGTCTCTCCCGGTATTGGGGGTGAGATCGTGCTGTGTCTAGGAGAGCCATTACACAAAGCCCACGGCCGTGGCAGGAGATTTACTGGTAGGTACTCCAGTAGCATCTCAGGGTGTTATTGGGCTACACTCCGACACGACTTATACTGCTATTGGGGGTCTGACGTTACCAGCCCCTTAGGCAGATATACGATACTCATAGACGAACGGACCGGACTGTATATACATTGTCACTGTTAGGCTCAGTAGGGTTTCCGGATGAGTTCGCTCATCGGTCTCCCTTGAGGTCAGTCCATGGGTAGCCGTTACGCATAGCTAGTGCCGCTGACGGTTTGTGGTTAAACCCACTACCAGGGTACTGACGAGTCATTAGAGTCCCCCACAGACAATTTCCCAAGTTCGGGCGAAACGTTGTAGAGGCCGTATGGTTTTATGGCAGGGTTCGGAAAATGCACATGCGTTTACGCACGTGTCAGATTTTGGGCAGATGATACTGGTCGGCTTTGGTTTAAGCCGGATCCGAGTATTATATTGAGTAGATATACTATCTTTGTCTCAGTTGCATTTGTATTTGGTCGTAATATAAATGCGGGTATTTTTATACAGTTACAGGTTATCCTGAAATTCGTTTCGGAATCGCTTTTGGAAGTTGCCAGTTTCCAGTTTTCTATCAGCCGTCTTTTAACATTCGGTTAAAGACGGATTTATCTTTTCTTGGATGAGTGTGGAAGATTCTAGAAGCATCTAGAAGGTGGTGATTAGGCTTGTGACTCACTTGTTCATTTATGGAGCATTTATTATGTTCATACTTTGTGTTCACACTAGATATTTATCCTTGTTGTCACCTCCCCCTCTCCTACACTCACCCCCCAACTCCTATAAGATGGCCGGCCCCTCCCCTCTCTCATATACACTTGATTGATTCATTTGATGAAAAGATTATGATAGTTTTGGGGTGTATGGAAATTTCATTGCTCATTTCATTCCATCACCCGAATCAATTGGCAACTTCATTAACCGTTCGTCCATGGCTTTGGACGAAGCGAGACAAAATATTCTACTCATTCTCTACATCAATCTTGGTCGTCTCTTTTAGCAAACTTGACGACCGAGTTGCCTCGAGTCAGAGGCGGGAGCCCGTTTAAAGAATCGTTGACGTGGTGCCACCTGGACGAGCAGATCGGAGATCGACTAGATCAGAGCAGCCGCAACGGAGCGTGGGATGATGGTTAAAGAACGAAGGACTCGGATCGTTCGGTATAACCTTTCTACCCTCTTTACAGTTTGTTAGTTTAGCAATAATGGCAGATCCGGGTGAAAGTATACGATAGCGCCAGTTAAAAAGTTTTTGTTATGCATTTGGCGTCTGTAGACGGCCGGGGCGCTACCATAGACTTACAGTGGTATCAGAGCCTCACCATTTTGCTTTACTAACTTGTGCTAACGCGTTTAAAATATCGATCGGACCGAATATCAAAAACTGCAAAATTTCAAGTTCACAGTTTCTGTTGATTTTTAAAGGGTTCCAAAAATTATTTGACATATCACAGAAATCTGTGCAGGGTTTAATAAGCACACCGTACAAATTTGGGCACGTGATTCGATAAAACCGCCGTGGAATCGCAGTCAAACATATGGTTTGACCGCGCATCCGCGGCCATTCTGTGAGATCATGGCCCCAAATTTGTACAGTGGGTTCTTTACTGGAAATTGGAGTTTTTGGTATATATCTTTTGGGCCCAAATTTTGTTACTGTTCAACAGATGTTTGTGGGGCCCACTTTGTGATATTTAGTCGATCGAAATTTAAACATGTTAGTTTACAGTGCTTACATTATATCTCCGACCGGGAATGTCATTTGATCGGTAAACCGCGTCTGATTGCTATAGTTCTTTTAGACGGGTTTGCGAACGTGACATTCGCGTTGATGTTCTGTGTTGTGCTGTGATGTTGCGGATTTGTCGTGGTGGATAGCAGTGTGCAATGGTAGTGCAGTTTTGATTTATTTGTACATTTGATATTGCGGGGCGAGCGTCCAACATGTGGAATGCCGTCACTGCCTGTTGTATAATATTCTTTTGGGACACGACCGGGTCGAGGTCGTTATATCCGTTGTATATATTTTTCATTTCTGTACTAGGTTTTACCCCGCGACGGAGTGCACGGATAGCCGGGTTCAGGAGGGCAACGGTCCGCATCTCATGGCTTTGAGAGGCAGATGGGCCTCACTCTAAAATTGGCAGACTATTCGCCGCACTCTTAGGGGGTACAGGTTGACCCAAGGAGGGGTGCTCAAGTTACCGGATTCCGTGAAGTGCAGGGTGGTCCATTCACTTTGCTGTAAGGGGCTGCCTCGCTTCAGGTTTTGGCGGGTAACTTACTGCACCCGTAGGGGTCTAGGTTTCATTGCACAGGCTATCCACACGACCAGGGGAACGTCGGGTTTCAGCAGCGGCTCTGTGAAACTCGGGGATCCCAGATTATCTGTATTGTTCTGTGATGCTTATTACTTTTCTGTAATGTTGCATATTATCACGCCTGGAGCGATTATTGTATATTGGTATATATACTAGTAGATGTTGTATATGTTTTACACCCGCACTAGTTCAGTCCCCGCTCTGTCGTTAGTTAAGTAACCTAACGGGTGATGACGGGACCCAGTGACGAATGCGGATGGCATATACGTACATTTTATTTTCGTTCTTTTCTGGTGTGATTAATTGATGGGACTGCGTTGATTCTGATCAATGCAAAGGAAAGCAAACCTATTTGGCAGTTATTGGAACAAATTTAAAAAGTGTTATTGCAAAGACGTTTCCTTTTGTTTTGCATAGCGGTATTCAGTGGAATATCCTGCACCTCATTCGACAAGGCAAGGGCCGATATCCCTTCACCGGGACTGACCCCTTGGGCAGAAGTTTGCGTCAGGATAATAACTTCACTATAGTCGATTACAAGTTGCTTTGCATCGCGGTATTCAGTGGAATATCCTGCACCTCATTCCACGAGGAAAGAGACGAGATCCCTTCACCGGGAGTGACCTCTTTAGCAAAAGGTTTTCGCCACTATATTTTAAAAAAGCTATCAGGTTCCTTCAGCGATATCAAGTTCACTACGTTAAAGGTTTTTCGCCAAAAACCAGCCGTAGACCTCCGTCATTTCTTTTGGGTATTCAGTAGTATTCAAGCTATGCATTTTAGCCAAAATTAAGGTATAGTGTTTGGTAGCTGCTGGGTATTCATTTGTTGCATAGATAGATGTGTTGGTTTGGGACAGTCGTTCTGCCGATTGGCCAAAGTCAGGGGCATGTGCGGATGGGTTCAAATTGACAAGATAATGACGGGTAGAACTTGGCATGTGACTTATGACATTTTGACCAAAGCCAAGGTTATAAGAGCATGGGGCAAAAATCTTATCGGGAGTTTCTAAAGAAACTGAAACTTGCCAAGTATACGCATACCTTCTGGAGTGTGATAACGTGAGTGGATTCCGTCATGTTATCATGCGATGAGAGTTGGATCCTGATTCCCACTGATGAGTTGGTTTACTCTTCGGGTGATCCCGATTGATTCTTCTTTCAGGTTTGGAGGAGAATTTGACAGGATAGTGGGAGGTTTCCGGATTAGATAAAGTGATAACCATTCTGATCTAGGTTAGAGTGCACGCAGAGTGTTTCTTTTCTCTCTCTCTTTGGCAGCGACCATTGACCGACCCTAGACTATGACTTAGTGACCAAGTTGACCGAACCTTCTTAAAATACTGGCTTTTGGATTGTCTGAGTTGCATAAGTCATTGCCACTCCTTCTTTTACCCTTTGCATTTCTCAGAACACCCGTATTACTACGGACATCCACTTCCATTGGATAGATCCATCGTATGGTTATATACGAACTCGGAAGGACTTCTTCGAGGATGGATCAAGGTTCAGGAGAAATAGAATCGGTTTATTCAGTTGTCTTTTATTATCACCTTCTTTCAGATTGCGAGGGCTCCTTGGTTTAGGAGAGTACACCTATTACGCTTATTGGA
Organism: Agapanthus africanus; assembly: GCA_030015575.1. Classification (NCBI taxonomy): domain Eukaryota; kingdom Viridiplantae; phylum Streptophyta; class Magnoliopsida; order Asparagales; family Amaryllidaceae; genus Agapanthus; species Agapanthus africanus. The sequence continues at coordinate 720,032,544 of CM057337.1, forward strand.
TAGTCTTATTTCAAATCATAGGCAGGTGCCGAAGGGTAGGGAATGAAGAAACCCAATTAGCCTAAGTAGGGTGTACAGAAGGTAATATGTAAAGACAAAATAAAGGGATTAGAAAGAGGGCAAAGTAAATTGCGACTGTTATCATTCACGACCAAAACCGCGTACTTCATCGCCACTCCTATTTCACCTTTAAAAGAATAAGGTATTATTCAGTTGTCTTTTATCATCACCTTCTCTCAAGATGCGAGTACTCCTTGGTTTAGGAGGGTACACCTATTATACTTATTGGATAGTCTTCTTCCAAACCATAAGCTGGTGCCGAACGGTAGGGAAGGAAGAAAACCGTTTAGCCTAACAATGGTGTACAGAAGGTAATGACTAAAGACAAATAAAGGGATTTGAAGAGATGGCAAAGAAATATACGGTTATAGTCATGAATTAGATTATGGAAGAGGCATTGCTATGAATACCAGGATACCCCTACGAAATATTTTCATGTTTCAGTGCATTGTTGAAGCAAAACTATTTTCCCGATTAGATACTTACTCCAAGGGTATGTATTTACCAGGTTTCATTCTCATATCTGTATGGTTTTACAGATGATGAGTGGGAGTAAGTTATTGGGAATTAGGTGATCATCCTCATTATATCGGAATTCGTTGTAATTGGTGATATTTGAGGAAATCGCCAGGGTACAGTTTTCAACCTACGACGCACAGGTTATGGGTTGCTTAACTTAGCGGACTTATACAGAGTATTGTATGTTGTCCAGTGTCCATCAGGACAAAAGGGTAGGTCCTCGTACAATGTTCTGTTTACTTATGACTTCTCTAATTTTTAGACAAGTGTTTCGTAGAAATACAAGGTCTAAGTTTTGAGAAGTTGTGGGTATAAGAATAAAGTAGAGAACCAGGTGTCACAAGTATCGGGATTCTTCAAAGAGATCGAAGATGTAGATTCTTGTGATTGGTATTCAGATGATAGTAATGGTTTTGAGAAACTTGTTTCTCTTTCAGGTTACTCATAATTGGATGGATTCCTAAGTTGAGTAATGCTGATTAGCCTCTTTCTATTAAGTTGATATGCACTGGAGACAGTTGCATGATTTGAATCTGGTTCCAATTAAATAAGTGCCAAAGTTTCTATATTGGATATAGAATGGTTCATACCTTACAAGATGTTAAGGTACGGGGAGTTGTCCAGCTTATGCTTAAAACCAGACTCTGGATGACTCAGGGCACGTTTCTGTAATGGCTGTTTGTGGGTTGACCCTGGCTATGACGAGGGTTGATATTCTACCATTTGGAAGATCAATAGTGATATTGTTCTTGACCCGCTACAGTTTTAGTAAAATGGATTTTTTCAGAAAACAGTAGTGGGAGTATGGTAGAACTGGAAGTGATTCCAGAACCGCAAACGATTACGGAAAAATTTAATAGGACCTAAATATTCAATCAGATTTGACATTCCAATAGCCACTCCGCAGATATGGTGGGTAACCTCAGACACCCGAGAGGTACTCCGGTAGCCTCAAGGACGGTGACAGGGAGGTTCTTATCTACCCAGACTTGACACTACTGTTGTTCCAGGCTATGAGACCCGGTAGGAGGGTTGTTGTGGTCAGTGGGAGCAGCGGAAGAATAGTGGGCAAGTAGTTTATGTCTATTTATAGACTAGAGCAGTTATAGCGGAGATAGATCATCTATTTTTGATGTGACAGTCATGGGTTTGACTTCAATCAGAATAGGGGATGGATCTGTTAAGAAGGTAGTAGGGTGTGATGTCATGGTATTTGGATGACATACACAGAGTAGGAAGTAAAATTCCTATACTACGATCGGTTGTACTGTGGTCGTCACACAGTTGTTTCTCCAGACAGGATATGGATATAATATTTGACATTCTGGTTTCTAGATCTATGGTTTTAGATCTGGATTTGGGTAGTTTCCCAATGTGGGTACTTTGACAGTATTCTAATGGTTTTTAGAATAGATGACTCCTGGCATGGTGGTGTACCTGCAGGTGATGGAGTCACCCTCTCTAAAGGTGTCTTACAGACTAAAGGGGAGAGGGATGGGCATGATTGACAGATCACTTGCTTAGGCAACTGAATCAATCATGAGATGTCAAGTACCACACCAGATGTTGTTTTTGCACTATATGCAATAAGTTTGTATTAATCCAATCCTGGAGAAACATAAGGAAGCAGTTTTAGAACATAAGTACATGTTCTACGGATTTGATGACGGCAGCCTCCTTCGGGAGACGATTATCATTCCAGGCTTCAAAGGTGACATGGATGACAGAGAGATTGTCAGAGTTATAGTTTTTCCCTCTGACGACGAGGGACAGTATTATGGACAGGTGGTCCAAGAGAATACTGTGGGTGGCATGGTGCTGGATACTGATTAGGTTCAGTGATCGATACAGTCTAAGAAGTTTGGATTTGGAGTTCATTTATGAACTAGGTCCCATCAGATATCTAGACATATTCTAAGACAGGTATTACTCGATTCGGGAGATGGCTTTCTCCGCGAACTTGAGATTAAGAGAGATATAGAAAGAAACATCTAGGCGGATCCACTCACTGAGGCTATTTCTCGAACACAATAGTTTTACAAACGGGCTTTGTGAAACTGATTAGTAGAGGAGTTGGATGTTCGGTTTCACACGGGCTATGAGTAGTCGACATCGCAATAATTAGCCTTAAGTGCAAGTGGGAGATTGTTGGAGATAGTGCCCTCAGAGTCAATTATTGGATCGCAGGTACGTGATTGCAATGATTGCGGAGGACCTATACCGGTAGGACAATCTTACTCGAGATGATAGTATGCTATCTGGTTTGCCTTTATCAGTCGTGTACATGTTCAGGTGACTGATTATATGTTACACTTTGATAGAGCCCTTAGGATCTTGCTTTACTACCAACAGTATGATGACAATCATATACATGAGAATTGGGTGGTTTATAAGCATATCCTTAATTGTGGTCCCTAGTCGTGGGAGTTTCGAGACAGGGCATCGATACTCCGGAGTAGACTAGTGTATACAGTCGAGACCCCGACGAGGGGCGGTGGCCGGTCTCACAAGCCACTGGTGTCAATTGGATCACCTAAGATATATACATGTGCTCATTGGGTTATGAGTACACCGGACAGGACTCGCCGGGAACCTGCTAGTTGGTATTATACATATCGTCAGATAGCAGTTCCCTGGTGACATATGTACAGGTTAGTTCATCGACCTGAGGTCATCATTTGTCTCGTGTGAGTTCCCACTGTGCTTTGATTTCTACCCTACCACGGCTTAAAGGAGTCGTGCAAACAGGTAGTTTTTGGGTACAGTCCCGAGCCACATGGAGGCACGTGAGCGGATCGGCAAGGGATTCGTCTCTCCCGGTATTGGGGGTGAGATCGTGCTGTGTCTAGGAGAGCCATTACACAAAGCCCATGGCCGTGGCAGGAGATTTACTGGTAGGTACTCCAGTAGTATCTCAGGGTGTTATTGGGCTACACTCCGACACGACTTATACTGCTATTGGGGTCTGACGTTACCAGCCCCCTAGGCAGATATGCGATACTCACAGATGAACTGACCGGACTGTATATACATTGTCACTGTTAGGCTCGGTAGGGTTTCCGGATGAGTTCGCTCATCGGCCTCCCTTGAGGTCAGTTCATGGGCAGCCGTTACGCATAGCTAGTGTCGCTGACGGTTTGTGGTTAAACCCACTGCCAGGGTACTGACGAGTCATTAGAGTCCCCCACAGACAATTTCCCAAGTTCGGGAGAAACGTTGTAGAGGCCGTATGGTTTTATGGCAGGGTTCGGAAAATGCACGTGCGTTTACGCACGTGTCAGATTTCGGGCAGATGATACTGGTCGGCTTTGGTTTAAGCCGGATCCGAGTATTATATTGAGTAGATATACTATCTTTGTCTCAGTTGCATTTGTATTCGGTCGTAATACAAATGCGGGTATTTTTATACAGTTACAGGGTTATCCTGAAATTCGTTTTGGGATCGCTTTTGGAATTTGCCAGTTTCCAGTTTTCTATCAGCCGTCTTTTAACATTCGGTTAAAGACGGATTTATCTTTTCTTGGATGAGTGTGGAAGATTCTAGAAGCATCTAGAAGGTGGTGATTAGGCTTGTGACTCACTTGTTCATTTATGGTGCATTTATTATGTTCATATTTTGTGTTCACACTTTGTGTTCACACTAGATATTTATCCTTGTTGTCATCTCCCCCTCTCCTACACTCACCCCCCAACTCCTATAGGATTGCCGGCCCCTCCCCTCTCTCATATACACTTGATTGATTCATTTGATGAAAAGATTATGATAGTTTTGGGGTGTATGGAAATTTCATTGCTCATTTCATTTCATCACCCGAATCAATTGGCAACTTCATTAACCGTTCGTCCATGGTTTTGGACGAAGCGAGACAAAGTATTTTGCTCATTCTCTACATCAATCTTGGTCGTCTCTTTTAGCAAACTTGACGACTGAGTTGCCTCGAGTCAGAGACGGGAGCCCGTTTAAAGAATCGTTGACGTGGTGCCACCTGGACGAGCAGATCGGAGATCGACTAGATCAGAGCAGCCGCAACGGAGCGTGGGATGATGGTTAAAGAACGAAGGACTCGGATCGTTTGGTATAACCTTTTTACCCTCTTTACAGTTTGTTAGTTTAGCAATAATGGCAGATCCGGGTGAAAGTATACGATAGCGCCAGTTAAAAAGTTTTTGTTCCGCATTTGGCGTCTGTAAACGGCCGGGGCGCTACCGTAGACTTACAGAGTTCACCTCGTCAGTCTTCTTATCGGCATCTACTTGGGGACCGTTACGTACAGCTAGTGCCGCTTGAGGTCTGTGGTTAAACCCACTGCCAGCGTAGTGTCGAGTCTTTAGAGTCCCACACAGAGAGTTGTTCGCCTTTAGGCAAAATGAGTAGAGGTCGCATGGTTTTGCGATAGGGTTCGTTCACATCCGCGCACTTGTGCATGTTTGCTGTCCGGACAGCTTATACTAGCGGGCTTTGGTTTAAGCCGGATCCTAGTATATGATTTGGGATTGGTTTTATCTCATTGTATTCGTGTTCCTCGGATCACGGATACGGGTGCGTATGCACAGTTGACTGAGACAGAGGCATAGGACTTTGATTAGGGTTAATGACCATTGTCATTTTCTTAACCCTAATGCTTATGTGTGTATTATGAATAATTGATATTAGTTAAATATAATTGTGCATGGTTAGGATTGTTGACCATTTGACCATACTTGACTTGTTTACCTAGGTTGACAATTTGACCATCATCATTCTATATGAAAGATGCTCTTTGATCCTTGCAATTTGCATTTAATATGAATTGATAATGGTCAAGTCTTGATTAACCATGACAATTATCTAGCTAATTATCTAATTTCATAATTCACACATATATGGAGAGAATGGTTCTTTATCTTATTCATTCTATCATTCTAGTTCTCTCTCCTCCTCTTCCTCTCTCTCTAGCTCTCCCCTCTCATGAGTTGAGAAATACTTGAGCTTGAGATAAACCTCTCTAAAATACTCTCTACTCTTTTCTAAGGTTCTAGGATTAGCACTCCAAGCATCTTAGTTACTTCTAGCTTGAAGTTGAAGCCAAAGGTTGAGGCTCTCGGGTGGATCCTTCTTCGACTAGAGAAGACGACAAGGAGATCACTTCCGTTCACTCCAGGGAGCAAGGAGAGAAGGACATAAAGCCCAAGGCATAACCTTTCTTCCATGTAGCTAAAACTAGTTAGCTTGTAGTTAGTTTTTGTTTAGCAAAGATCCTCCTTTTGATAGTCCATGTTGCCTAGTGCCATAAAAATCCGTTTTTTATATCGTTTCCGCCTCCCCGCAAGCACCGGGGTGGGCAACGTGGACTTACAGTTGTCATGGGGATATGACCTGCCGAACTCTACACCTTCAAGTAACTGCCTCTCCTAAGGCACCTCCAAACTCTTCTCATTGGCCCAATCATGGACGCCACGTCTTGATAGAGTTTGGACCACCTAAACTGGTAGCAACTTCAACAACACCTTCTTTGATCGTGTGTCCCTAAAGAAAATATAGGTTCATCACCTCTTTCTCCGTCATAACAATAAGAGCACACTTGAAATCTCGGAATCTCCATCAATTACGCACTTGCAACTGACTCTGTCCAAAGCACCTAAACAGATCAAAGTCCCTCCTCAAAGCCGGCACATTACTGACATCAGTCATCATTACCCTAATCTGAATTCAGCTGCTCGTCTTTCTCCTTGAACTTCGGACAATCCCTCTTTCAATACATGCACTTGTAATCATCTCGGCTTCTTGACTTGCCCTTAGACCCACCAAACGACCGCTTCTCAGAACAGTCCTGAATGGAAAATGCATCCTCATGACACTCTTTGTCACCCACTACCTTATCCCTCAACACCTTGTTGTGCAAATCAGCCTTGACATCCTCTAATGAGAGTTTGACTCAGTTGAACACTATCGATTTCACGAACTAGTTATAACTGGGGGCAAAGAATAGAGTAGGATCATGAATTGATTCTCAACCTTTATCTTCACCTTTACATCACGCAAACCCATCACAATTTGGTTGAGCTCGTCTAGGCGGTCTTTGACCGATGTCCATTCCTTCATCTTCAAGGTGTATCATCATTGCTTCATATAGAAACGGTTTGTGAAAGATTTCTTCATGTACAGAGCTTCGAACTTGCTCCATAACCCTGTCGTCGTAGTTTCTTGTTCGACTTCGCAAAGAACTTCATCGGCTAAATGAAACTGGATCGAACTGAAAACTTTATCCTCCAACACTTCCAACTTTTCTGTTGTGGTTGTCATCGAAATTTTTTCTTTCGTAAAGAAAATCTTATGCTCACCCTAATGCTTCAATAGGGCCGTCTTTTTCAGGTTCTATAGGCTAAAGTTGCTTCGCCCATCGAACTTTTCGATCTTGTAATTTATCGACGTCCTCTTCCTAAACACCCAAAGAACACCGAGCGTGAATCCTCTAATACCACTTGTAAAACTGTTGAACCGCACGATGATCCTTCTTACGACGAAGGAATCACGCAGGCACAGCCCAACGAATAAATAATATAGCGCAGCAAAATCGAAATAGGATCCGAAGTTTCAGGATCATATGAAAAAGATATAACTAATAGCTAATCAAACTGTTGGATATAGGTGCCCTCAAGGCAATTATTGTAATTGAAGGAGGACTTATACGGAGAACAATCTTACTCGAAATGACAGTATGCTATTTGGTTTGTCTTTATCGTTCATGTGTATACATTTTACTCGTTATCACGTATCGCTAATATATAATGATAAAACCCATAGGATTTTTGCTTGACTACCAGGATTATGATAGGGATCATACTAGTGGGGCCTGGGTAGTCCATAAGCACATTCTTAAATGTCCCTAGTCACGTGAGTATCGAGACTGGGTATCGATATTCCAGAGTAGATTAGTGTATACGTTTCTTGACCCTGACAGGGACGAGGTTGATCCCATAACTATTGGTATTTGACACTAAAAATTGTATACAGGTGCTCTTTAGATGAATAAGTTTTACTGGACGGACTCACTTGAGAACTCCTAGATGGGATTATATCCATCATCAGATAGCAGTTCTATAGTGACATGAGTAGAAGCTGGTCTGTAGACCCGAGTTATCCATAGAGTCTTATATGTGTTCCTACTGTATTTTGATTACTATCCTGCTGCGGCTTCAAAGAGTCATACAAACAGGTTCTAGTTGGGTACAATCCCGAAGCATATGGAGGCAATGAGTGATCGAAACGATTTGTCTCTCCCGGTATAGGGAGTTGATGTCGCACTATGCGTGTTTGGCTATAACCATAAGTCCTTGGTCAAGGCAGACGAGATTTACTGATAAGTGTTATTAATAGTTTCTCAGATGGTTATGAGTTTCACATCTACACGACTTATTGGGTTATTGGGAGTCTGACGGTTTCTACCTCCCAGACCCGGTATACGACACTCTCAGATGAAGAGACCGGACTGTATGATGATAATCACTGATATATTTATTATTATTTAACACTTGCAATTTAATAACATTATTTTTTTGTATTTGCAGTTGGATTACGACTTTCAGCCTGTACCCGACCCTGATCACCCTGAGAGAGTGCTCGATCTTCACGCTCTGTACCATAGCCTGATGAAGAATCTGCAATCAAAGGTCCGATACAATAAGAACAAGATGAAGATCGACTGCTATTCCCTGTGGATGGCGACCCCCGAGGCAGAGAGAGCGGCTCTCCTACATACTCCGGCCTTTGCGAGAGTCGACGTAGATACATGGCCTCTTTTGTGCCAATATTTCGACTCTCAGCGCAAACAGGTTTGTATTTTAAATGTAATTCATTGTTTAGTATATAATTTATTTTTTATGTTGCTTAATTAGAAAACTAAGTTTGAATGGCTTGTGCAGAAATATGCCAATCAAAATAAAGAGAATAGGAAGTCGGCGAAGAGGGGTTGCCCCACTTATACAAGTGGCTCGAGGAATATTACTCGTGCCATGGAGGCATCGGTAAATTACAATAGACCGACTGTGATATACTGTAATATTAAGAGTTATTTTATAATATATGTAAATTTTTTGCGAATTGCAGAGAGCTCAGAACCTGGTGCAGAGTTGTACACCGAGTATGCTGACGCGTATCTTGCCGTCCACGGCACCTCGACAGATCCCGCCACGGGCGAGCTTCGATTCCCCGACACCGCTACCTAGGAGTATTGCGTAAGTGTTAATATTTATTCTAACAGGTTTAAAATTTTTGTTTTGAAAAGTTCAATTTAAATGATATACTTATATTTTACTGGTTAATGTAGGTGTAGGAGAGGGTGGTGGAGCAGGCGGAGGTATCGGGGATCGATTTTACTGGACAGAATGAACCAATGCTGCTGACCCCAGTCCTAGATGCCGCACACGGAGGGCACCACGGAGGTTGGAAGAAAGGCCGGGGACTGGGTCCTAGCAGGGCCCATATGAGGTTGGACTCTACTCCGGCGGTTACTTCCCCTACCCCCGTGAACGACGTCTAGAGCAAGATGTTGCCATCTTGAAAACCACCGTCCAGGAGTTGAAGGAGATGATGGTATGTATACTACTTAATAGTAAAATATTATATCATATTATAAATAGTAACATATCCAATATTAGTAGCCTGAGCTTATTTGGTTGTAGACTTAGCTTTGATTAATCTTAGATTGGGGTTTCACAATAACCTGATAATGATACGAATTCGACTAATACACAGTTCTTACTCGTTTATTACACACAAAATTGAACAGATGCGATAAGGTACTTCGGCTGCGGCTCCACATGCATCTCCTTCGGCTGCGGCTCCGCAAGCCACTACCTTGGCTGCGGTTGCGCAGACCACTCCTGCAGCTCCACATCCCGCTCAGACTCCCGCACAGTCCGCTCTTTCATTGGTCGAGTTTTTGACGACTCAGGGCTGCACCGAGGAGCAGATGCGCCAGATTACGGCGATTATTAGAGGTGGAGGAGCTGGACCGAGCTAGGGTAGCTTTTTTGAATATTTTAAGCATGTATGATACATATTATATATATTTTGGACGATATTGGTGGTGTTTGCATGTTCAGGATGATTTAGATTGATATCGTATTCTGTTTGTTGATTTCTTTTATATTGTATGTGTTCTACTCCGAACACAGAGACGCGACCACGTAGGTTCGTCTTGCCTAAATTTCAAGGGCAGATGCTAATTGGTGCTATCCGTCCACCTCTCCGAAAATACCAAGTTGATTTATGACAACATGTATCGAAGGTTTAAACGGATGCAGCCGATGTAGCAGACTTCGTCAGATTCCCCCTCGTTGAGGGGTTTTTGATTGTGGGGATGCTCTTCCCTGCAGGCGCAGGCCCCTGCAGTTAATTACGCTACCGCATTGCGGTAACCACTTTCTCCTTCTCCAGATGGTCACTTCGTGTCGTGGGTGTTTGTTTTGTTTTTGGTTGCCCGTGGATTGTATACGGAGACTAATTTATGTTGTCGCCCGTAGGGCGTGGATTAGTCCAAATCTGTATTTTCTTAGATTTGGGTAAAGTGTTGGGTTTAAGGATACGATAGTCTCATTTGAGACTAAGATCAACTTAAACGATAGTTAAGGATACGTTAGTCTAATTTTAGACTAAGATCAACTTAACAATTTCTTAAGAATACGTTAGTCTAATTTTAGACTAAGATCTACTTAACAGGATCATTTAGATCCAACAAAAGAGCATTTGAACTCTATTGTTTTAGTTTAGAGACTTTGCGGTCGATTACCAGTTTAAGGACATGGTGGTCCAAGGTTAAGGACATCATAGTCCATGGGCTTAAGGACCCCACAGTCCGAGATTAAGGACATCATAGTCCATGGGTTTAAGGACCCCACAGTCCGGGGTTAAGGATATCATAGTCCATGGGTTTAAGGACCCCACAGTCTAAGGTTAAAGGCATTATAGTCCATGGGTTTAAGGACCCCACAGTCCTAGGTAAAGGACATCATAGTCCATGGGTTTAAGGACTCCACAGTCCGAGGTTAAGGACATCATAGTCCATGGGCTTAAGGACCCCACAGTCCGTAATTTAAAGACGTCATAGTCTATGAAATGTATGGTTACCGGGACCCGTCACCTCTCTGAAGACGTTGAAGGATTACAACAACATATATCAGAGGGGTTCAGAGATGTACCCTTGGACTAATTTTTGTTGAGAGATCTGTAGTCCAATTTGGGGCTAAGATTTGTTAAAAGATTTATGAGCACATTGGCTCAGTTAAATCTGAATTGAGGACTTATGGCCAACTTGGGCTAAGTCCAGTTTTAGCAATGCTAAACAGGGGTTTGGGGCTCTGACAACATTTTGTCTTTGGCTGAGCACTAACCATTCATTATAGTTCTGGACTTTACTTTGCATATCACATGAACTGATCAATTTTGAGGTTCAGTTGGAGGGGAGTCTTGCCTCTGGAAGACTCAGCCAATTTAGGCTAAGACCGGTTTGAATATAGTGTTAAACACTAGCACATATTTGGCAATCACGTGTTCCCACTTGATGTGCTTAAAATAGTGTTAAACACTAAGGATGCAGTGCTTAAAATAGTGTTAAACACTAAAAAGATGAAGCTCTCACGTGAGGACACGTGAGGCGCCCTAGGATTGGGCTAAGCTTCCTTTATTTTATTTTCTGAATATTTAAATAAGTGTTAAACACTTTCAATCTTCCAGGCCATCACGTGTGGGCACGTGATGGGCATCCATGCACTGGATATTAAAGGGATATGCTAGGGTCACGTAGGGATACGTGAGGGCGCCCATGTATTGGATTTTAATCCTTCAGTTCTTTCCATCTTCTCTTTTTTAAAGATGTGTTTGTCAGGGGTCACATGGTGACACGTGAGGCACCCAAAATATGTTCTGCCCTTCTTTATTTTGAGAAGTCTGTTTAAGGGTCACGCGGGGACACGTGAGGCACCAAAAATATGTTCTTCCCTTCTCTATTTTGAGAAGTCTGTTTATGGGTCACGTTGGGACACGTGACATAGTCTTGTTCATTCTTTTTTTACTCATTGAGGAGAAGGGTCACGTGTTGCCACGTGATCAGATTGGATACTGACTTCTTTACGTGCATGGAGAGTTTTAAGTCCTTTATTTAAGAATTAAATTCTTTGTTAGGGTTAAACCCTAACTCTGTTTTAGAGGAATTAAATTCCTATATATTTGGAAGAATTAAATTTTTATGTAGGGTGGAACCCTAATTTCATTTAAAGGAATTAAATTCCTAAGTATTTGGAGGAATTAAATTCCTTAAACCCAATTCTCCCTCTAAGTTTTGGATCTGCATGGTAGAATCTTCCCGATGAGAATTAAATTCTCAACTTATGGGGAGATCTGCTTCTGCAGATTTTCAACCACAGGAAGAACTAAATTCTTATTCAGAAGAGTTAAACTCTTAGATTGAGAATTAAATTCTCTTTTTTGTTTTATGGAGCTTAGATCTCTTTCCCTTTCTCACCTAGGGTTTCTTTTTCTGAAAAGATCTTCTTTTTCTCTCTTGAGAATTAAATTCTCCTCTTTTTTTCTCTCTGTTGTTGTTTTTCTCCAAAAATCCCAGCGTCCTTCTTTTCTCTTCTTGACTCCGATTTATAGGAGAAAGAAAAGAATCAATTTGTTTAGTCAATCTTTCATTGAAAGATTTTGGTTGTTTTTGTAACCAACATGATCTTTTAGATTACTCAGTGAATTTTATTCACCATTGGATTTTTAATTCAGAAGATATTCTGTCTGTTATTCTTGGTGAATTTCAAGGAAATCTTTCCTTGTATAAAATCTTTCCATAAATTAGTGATTTTTAATCCCCATTGGATTTTTAATCCAACGGTGCTCCATTTTACAGAGCACCATCTTTTTTGTTTGGAAAGATTTAAAGAAATATTTTTCCAGTTTGGGTCTTTGATTTCCCTTAATTAGAATTTAATTCTATTAGTGCAGAAGGTTTAAGAGTCTATCACATGACCTACTGTTTGATCATTTAAATAGAATTTAATTCTATTAATTAAAGAGCTTATGAACCCATCACGTGTTGACACGTGACCCCCTTGATTAACATTTTAATCAGAATTTAATTCTGCTGTTTTAAAGAGCTAAGAACTCATCACATGTCATCACGTGACCCTTGGTCACGTGTAGACACCTGATGCCTCATTGGGATCTTTCCTTTCCGTTTTATTATGCTTTTTAATTTTTTCAGTGGGTTCTTTAAAGGCCCATTATGTGTGGGCACGTGACTCCACTAATTGCTTGCTTGATTAGAATTTAATTCTATTATAACAGAGTCCCAGGAAACCATCACGTGTCAGCACGTGACCCTTGGCTACGTGTGATCACGTGATGCCCCATTGGGGTTTTTCCCGATGTTTTTATGAGGGAACAAATGCCCCCACAACGTTGTTCTCACGTGTTTGCACGTGAGTCCAACGCTGTCACCTTTGTGACCATTGGAACTGTCTAGGGAATAGGGAAGACGAACCGTTCCCCATCACATCCTATAAATGCAGGGGTCTCTTCAGAAGCGCCTCCACTTTTCATCTTCTTCCTTGCTTTTTCTTGCCTTGAGAATTTAATTCTCCCTCTCAAAGCTTAGTTCTCTGTTTCAAAACTTTCTAGAGTTTAACTCTGTTAACAAAAGATCTCCTTTTTTAGGTAATGATTTTCAACGGCCGAGGAACTCCTTGTAGAAATTTTCTCTTGGATTTTAAATCCATACCAAGGGTTTTTCCCTTTAACAAGAACCCATCTTTCCAAGTTAAAATAATGTCCACTCTTTAGATAATAAACTTCTTAGGGCTTCTCTGATCTTCAGGGATCGATGGTGATACTTGTCTTCTCTCCGGAATTTAATTCTATTCCAAAGAGTTTTAGCTCTGAAAATGTCTTCTGGGAATTTAATTTCTCTATTCAAAAGGAATTTAATTCCCCTAAAGAACTCAATTCTTCACAGAGAACTTCTTGGGACTTTCTTGCCCTGAGTTGTTCTTTACCAAAAAAAAATGCTTCCATAGAGACCCTTCATGATTTGCATGGAGTTCTTGCAGTGGGTTTTCTCCCTGGGGAATGTGTAGAGTTGTTTGAAATTCACTATTCATTTTAACAAGCATTCCTCTTGATCGGTTTATCCATTAAATTCTCACGGATCTTTATTTCAGATACTATGGCTGCCCATTTGTATGATCTTGACGAGATCATTTCTTACGGAGACATTCGCGCATTGGGCCGCGGCCATAATCAGGAGTTCACCAACGCTCAGTGTGCTGAGATTATGAGCCGCTTCAACGAGTACAACAGTCGACTACTCCCTCGTCGCTTTTCTCTTTTGAAACTCATTATGAGAGCGATCTGGGAAGCACTTCCTTTATTCTATGCAGGCATGCCACTTAAGGCTTTGGATGATGCCGAAGATAAGGTACACTTAGTGTATCTGTTGGGCCTAATCTTAAAGAAAAGGCGAAACAATCTTGTTGATATTCTGCATCAAGCTTTCCAACAGGCGGCGATACTCTCTGCCTATCAGAGGGTGGAGGACATCAGCGGAGATCCCGACGCTTGTGAGCGTGAGAGGAAGCACACGAGAATGGCCAGAGAGGCCAGAAACATTTTAGACGGCCTTACTTTTGAATTCCTCAATCCGTGTCCCGGATTTGATGTCTTACCATTGTAACATTTTCTCTTATTTTTGTACGAACTTTTAAAGTATGAAGATAAGTCTTTCCTTTCCCTTTTGTGTTCGCATGCTTTCCTTATGAAATTTTGTCATATTGTTGTTGCTGCCGACGTGTTTGGCATGTGAGGCACTGTTGGGGATTTCAATCTCATATCGACACCTACTCACGTGTTATTCATATGCGACACTATTTTACTTTTCAGTGCATATCAAGATTGGTGCTCACGTGCTTTGCACGTGGGGCCCTATTGATGGGGTTGTTTAATTTCCCATGCAATCTTTCCTGTGTATGGCATTGAATGCAGAAAGGGAGCCTTGGAAATAGTTCCACCTCTTTAATTTCCAATGCCTTCTCTTTTTCTGGGCCTTGGAAATAGTTCCACCATACAATATTTTCTGTGCGCAGCATTTAATGCTCCCATTTATAACCTGAAGCCATAGTTTTCTTTCTCTCTTCACAGAGAAATCCATTTACAACTTAGGGTGATTATCTTGAGGAAACAACTAAGTGCTATGGCTTGCAACCGCCTCCATGCTCGTCGACAACCATGGGGGGTACCCGTTGAGCAGATGATTCCTTGCTTTGCTGCGCGACTAGTGGATCTCCTTCTTACCGATGCCGAATGTGACGCAGTGACGTATGAACTTCTGATCCGTAGGGGATCCCCTCTTCCAATGGGCTCCATTTGGCCCCGGACGATTCTTCTTGCCATGCTCGCTGACATCCCTCCTCACTCGGCAGAGATGACCCTGGCGATCCTTGATGCGGCCGAAGACAAGCTCGAGTGTTTTTATGAGGCGTGCCTGATTACTCAGGCTCTGAAAGACTGCTCGGTCCATCTGTTGGGCCAGATAAGAGCCCGGCGGGCTATTATGTCTGTCTTTACGGATGGACATGGCGCTAATCGGTGGGGAGCCACTCCTTGTGAGAATCGTTGTTTCGATGTGCTGGAGAAGGCAGAGAGGGAGTTAGAAAATTTTGCATTTTGTTTTGTTAACCCTTGTGCCACTGATCGTTTGTTTGGTGACCTTTTTCCGGTAGCGTAGTATATTTAAATCAATGTACTCTTTTATCATTGGCTGTTGCATGCTTTCTGTTGAATTTTCATGTTTGTCGGATACTCGTACGTGCATCTTGCTTGTGTAGATGAGCTTTTGTATTTTCCCATGGGAATTTTCTTTAAGTGCAAACACTCTCGTTATGTTGCCTACACATCAGTGTTTTGGGTATCATTCCTTTTAAACAGACATATAGTTGCAAGTGCACGCTTGAAGGATACATATCTAAGACTCTTGTTGCCTCCCATATTCTGTGCTTGCTTCGGGTCGAGTATTGTCGTCGAATGGAGGCTTGTTTATATAGTCTTGAGTGTACACGCCTTCCTTCAGAGGTTATAGCTGCAAAGGCGAGCTTACGGGGGCTGATTGAGCGGTGCGCTGCGAACATGCTATCTTGCGAGAAGAGGCTCAGTCGAAAGTTTTCGGAGAGGGAGCTGGCTTCCAAAGCGCTGAGGGAGCTTCAGGCCAATCTTACGGCTAAGACCACTCGGGCATATGACCTTTGGCGGGTGCTTCAAGAGGCGATCAAGGAGGTGGTAGCCATTGATAAGGCCGTCATTTTCACTCGCGACATGGTCGAAGCTCATAAGGTTACTGAAAAAGAGCTTGAAAGTCGGCTTGCCTCATACCAGGCTCAACAGACTCAAGCGGAGGCCTGTCTCTTAACGATAATAAATCATGAAGCCGAGGCCCAGTGGAAAAAGGATGAACAGACAAACCTATTAAATCATCCACCGGCTTGAAAAATTGTATATTTTTTAATTCTTCTTTGTACATACTCCTGAATGAGAGTATTTTTATTCTTTCATAAATTGTACTTTGTATTCATTTTGAATCATGAATAAAATACATGTTTTGCTCATGATGGTGTGTCCCTTTTAGTAAATGCATTTTGTGGATAATCTATTTTGATTTCCTTGTAGGACAGCGATAGCTTAGGAGTCAGGGTTAGGATCTGCCTCCTAAGACTTTTCAACTTTATGAGCCGTGAGGATCTCATAAAGACTTTTCTCCCTACGAGTCGAGAGGATCTCGTAGGTGTATTTTCTCCTTAGGAATCATGAGGATTCCTAAGTGTGTTTTCTCTTGAGAGTCGTAAGGATCTCACAAGAGAATTTTCTTCTTTACAAGTCGAGAGGACTCGTAAGTGATTGATGAGTTGATCTACTCCCGAGTCAAAGCATTACTTCAACAGGGAGGTTGAGGGTTGACTTTGGTTTTTCTGTGTACCGCCGAGTCATGGAACTGGGAATTTTGCCGCGGCTCCGCTTTGCTGACATTGTATATTCCTGCAGAGACACTGATTTCTCTGCAGGTCGGCGCTAATCGAGATGTTCTCGTCAAGGACGCTGATTTCCCTGAATCGAGGTATTTGCCAAGGACCCTAATTTCCTTAGAGTTGAGACAAATCGAGGTATTCCTGCAAAGACACTGATTTCTCTGCCGGCTGACGCGAATCGAGGTGCTCTCGTCAAGGACGCTGATTTACCTGAATCGAGGTTTTTGCCAAGGACACTGATTTCCTCGGAGTTGAAACGAATCGAGGGTTGAGACGAATCGAGGTATTCCTGCAAAGACGCTGATTTCTCTACGGGTCGACGTGAATCGAGGTGCTCTCGTCAAGGACGCTGATTTCCCTGAATCGAGGTTTTTGCCAAGGACACTGATTTCCCTGGGGTTGAGACGAATCAAGGTATTCCTGCAAAGACGCTGATTTCTCTGTGGGTCGATGCGAATCGAGGTGCTCTCGTCAAGGACGTTGATTTCCCTGAATCGAAGTTTTTGCCAAGGACACTGATTTTCCTGGGGTTGAGACGAATCGAGGTATTCCTGCAAAGACGCTGATTTCTCTGCGGGTCGATGCGAATCGAGATGCTCTCGTCAAGGACGCTGATTTCCATGAATCGAGGTTTTTGCCAAGGACATTGATTTTCCTGGGGTTGAGACGAATCGAGGTATTCTCGCAAGGATGTCCTAACGTCACAGTTAACCTCTGCTATTTACAACAAAGGTCCGTTAGGGTCCGTGGTACTAGGGTTTTGTCCGTCGTACCGTCGCGTTGGCTGATGTATCTCTCGATAGGCAATCTTGCTGTTCGAGTAGCCTTGCGGCTGTCGTGTCTCTGATCCCTTCGGGGGCTGGACAAGACGTCTTCAAGCAATCTTCCAGGTAGTTTGACCGTCGGAAGAGCAAGCGTTAGGAATTTTGCCATGCCGCATTTTACTTGAGGTTAGGCTCATTTTGGGGAGCCCCGATGAGTCATAACCACTCCGCGCTGGTGTGGGATGATCTCCGATAGTCTTTCGGGTTTTATATGAGTTGCCGTCAAGACCCTGAAGCTAGGAATTTGGCCTTTGCTTCGTTTGCTGGCATTGCGTCTGCTGTATCGAGACGAATGTCGCGGTTGTCTCTAGGTTGCTGGTGAACCATCGAGGTTTGGAACTAGGGATTTTTCCGTCGCTCCGTTGTTTGATTGTCGCGTCTGAATCCTGCTGGAGGAAGAACGCTGTATTGACATCTCGTCTGTTGTATCGAGACGAACATCGAAGTGGTGACCACTTTGCGCTGGCGCGGGATGATCTCCGATAGTCTTTCAGGTTTTATATGAGTTGCCGTCAAGACCCTGAAGCTAGGAATTTGGCCTTCGCTTCGTTTGTTTTAGCGTGTCCGAATCCTGTTGGAGGAAGAACGCTGGGGTGACATCCCGTCTTCTGTATCGAAACGAACGTCGAGGTAGAGGTGGGATTTTTCCATGGCTCCGTTGTTGGTGTCGCGTCTGCATCTTGTTGGAAGAAGAACGCTGGGGTGACATCGCTTCTGCTGTATCGAAACGAACGTCGAGGTGGTCTCTAGGTTGTTGGTGAACCGTCGGGACCTAGAACTAGGGACTTTGCCGTGGCTCCGTTGTTGCTGTCGCATATTCCAGCGAAGACACTGATTTCCATGCGGGTCGACGCGAATCGAGATGCTCTCGTCAAGGACGCTGATTTCCCTGAATCGAGGTTTTTGCCAAGGACACTGATTTCCTCAGAGTTGAAACGAATCGAGGAATTCCTGCAAAGACGCTGATTTCTCTGCGGGTCGACGTGAATCGAGGTGCTCTCGTCAAGGACGCTGATTTTCCTGAATCGAGGTTTTTGCCAAGGACACTGATTTCCTCGGAGTTGAAACGAATCAAGGTATTCCTGCAAAGACGCTGATTTCTCTGCGGGTCGATGCGAATCGAGATGCTCTCGTCAAGGACGCTGATTTCCCTGAATTGAGGTTTTTTCCAAGGACACTGATTTCCCTGGGGTTGAGACGAATCGAGGTATTCCAGCAAAGACGCTGATTTCTCTGCGGGTCGATGCGAATCGAGATGCTCTCGTCAAGAACGCTGATTTCCCTGAATCGAGCTTTTTTCCAAGGATACTGATCTCCCTGGGGTTGAGACGAATCGAGGTGTTCTCGCAAGGATGTCCTAACGTCACAGTTAACCTCTGCTCTTTACGACAAAAGTCCGTTAGGGTCTATGGTACTAGGGTTTTGTCCGTCGTACCGTCGCGTTGGCTGATGTATCCCTCGATAGGCAATCTTGCTGTTCGAGTAGCCTTGCGACTGTCGTGTCTCTGATCCCTTCGGGGGCTGGACAAGACGTCTTCAAGCAATCTTCCAGGTAGTTTGACCGTCGAAATAGCAAGCGTTAGAAATTTTGCCATGCCGCTTTTTACTTGAGATTAGGCTCATTTTAGGGAGCCCCGATGAGTCATAACCACTCCGCGCTGGTGTGAGATGATCTCCGATAGTCTTTCGGGTTTTATATGAGTTGCCGTCAAGACCCTAAAGCTAGGAATTTGGCCTTTGCTTCGTTTGCTGGCATTGCGTCTGCTGTATCGAGACGAATGTCGCGGTTGTCTCTAGGTTGCTGGTGAATCGTCGAGGTTTGGAACTAGGGATTTTGCCGTGGCTCCGTTGTTTGATTGTCGCGTCTGAATCCTGCTGGAGGAAGAACGCTGTATTGACATCACGTCTGCTGTATCGAGACGAACGTCGAGGTGGTGACCACCTCGCGCTGGCGTGGGATGATCTCCGATAGTCTTTCAGGTTTTATATGAGTTGCCGTCAAGACCCTGAAGTTAGGAATTTGGCCTTCTCTTCTTTTGTTTTAGCGTGTCCGAATCCCTTTTGAGGAAGGATGCTGTAGCGACATCTTGTCTGCTGTATCGAGACGAACGTCGAGGTGGTGACCATTCCATGTTGGTGTGGGATGATCTCCGATAGTCTTTCAGGTTTTATATGAGTTGCCGTCAAGACCCTGAAGATGGGAATTTGAACTTCGCTTTGTTTGCTTTGGCGTGTCCGAATCCCGTTGGAGGAAGGTTGCTGTAGCGACATCTGGTCTGCTGTATCAAGATGAACGTCGAGGTGGTGACCACTCCGCGCTAGTGTGGGATGATCTCCGATAGTATTTCAGGTTTTATATGAGTTGCCATCAAGACCCTGAAGCTAGGAATTTGGCCTTCGTTTCGTTTGCTTTGGCGTGTTCGAATCCTGTTGGAGGAAGGACGCTGTGGTGACATCTCGTCTGCTGTATCAAGACAAACGTCGAGGTGGTGACCACTCTACGCTGGTGTGGGATGATCTCCGATAGTCTTTTAGGTTTTATATGAGTTGCCATCAAGACCCTGAAGCTAGGAATTTTGCTTTGCTTCGTTTGCTGGCATTGCGTCTGTTGTATCGAGACGAATGTCATGGTGGTGATCACTCCGCGCTGGTGTGGGATGATCTCCGATAGTCTTTCGTATTTTATATGAGTTGCCGTCAAGACCCTGAAGCTAGGAATTTTGCCTTTGCTTTGTTTTTGGCGCGTACGAATCTTGTTAGAGGAAGAACGCTGGGGTGACATCCCGTCTGCTGTATCGAAACGAACGTCGAGGTAGAGCTGGGATTTTGCAATGGCTCCGTTGTTTGATTGTGAGGTCTTTCATTGACGTTGCATCTGCATCCTGCTGGACTGCGAAGGAATGCCGTTGTTGACATGGCGTCTGGTGTAACGAGACGAATGCTGAAGTGGAGTTGGGATTTTGCCGTCACTCCGCTTTGTTTCGACCATGAGGTTTTTCGTTGACGTTGCATCTGCCTCCTGCTAGAATGCGAAGGAACGCCGTTGTTGACATTGCGTCTGGTGTAACGAGATAAATGCTGAGATGATCTCCAGGCTGTTTGTGAACCGTCGAGACTTGGCTCTCTTTCGGATGGAGCCTGGGGGGAAGGTATGGTTCCCTCTTTGTTTGTGCCCCTGGATTGTATACAGGGATCGATGTGATCTCACCTATAGGGCAAGAGTTTCATTTTATATTTTTTTTTCGCGATGCTCTATCATTTCAGCTTTTATATCGCGAAAGTCGCGATTGCCCAATCATTTCGGCTATTTTTCACGGTGCCCAATCATTTCGGCTATTTGTTTTATTTACTCGCTGCTTTTTATTGCGAGTTGCCCAATCATTTCGGCTGTTTTTGTATGCATACATTTTTACTTGTTGATTTCGTTGCAAGTCGCCCCATCATTTCGGCTATTTCATATACATTTGCAATTTGTTGGCTTTTCGCTGCGAGTTTGGGATTTGATACCGATTTGGGCATCAGCATCTCTACAACTGGGATATTACCATGAGCGAATCATCATTTGCCTTTGTCGATGTCGAACAAAGTTGGCTTAGTAAACAGGGTTAGGATCCTGTCGACTAAGGCTTTTGACTTCATGAGCCGTAAGGTTCTCATAAAGGTATTTCTCCCTATGAGTCGTGAGGATCTCGTAGGTGCGTTTTCTCCTTAAGAATCGTGAGGGGTCTTAAGTGTATGGTCTCTTATAAGTCGTAAGGATCTTACAAGAGTGTTTTCTCCTTATAAGTCGAGAAGACTTACAAGTGTCTTTTACAATATGAGCATATCCCCAGTCTCTGGTGGGACTTTGTTAGGGAAATGCTTATTCACGCCCGTGGATTGTATACAAGGGTTAGCATTGAACCGCTTGTAGGGCCACATTGGAGATTGTGATGGCTTAAGAACAGGTTCAGATCCTTGTAGCTTAAGGCTTTTGAACCCTGTGAGCCGTGAGGGTCTGAAAGGGGAATTCTCCTTACGAGTCGTGAGGATCTCGTAAGTGTAATTTCTCCTTAGGAATCGTGAGGATCCCTAAGTGTATTTCTCCTTTGTGAGTCATAAGGATCTCACGCAGGTAGTTTCTCCTTATAGGGTCGAGAGGACCTTGCAAGTGTCTTTTGACGAGATTGCGCCCTTTCGGGTTTTCACAAAACTCGTCGGTAGTCCCACTTTTTTTACTCACGGAGGCCTTTCGGGCATCCATGCCCATCTTGCTTATGGACATACCGTTTTTTAACACCATGTCAGCCTGGGGACGACGCGGGTTGGTAGTAGTTTAACGACGTTTCGGTCATTTGCAAGTTTTAGGACATTGTTGTCCATTGTTAGTTTAACGACGTTTCGGTCCGTCGTTGCCGTATTTGAGGCGAACTTCTAGTTTACGGACTTTTCAGTCCATGGGGCTTTCTTTATGAATGAGCACGATGCCCCCGGCATGTCCATCTTTTTCGGATCATGTGGTTGTGGCGGGTTCACTTTCCAGTTTTCGGATAATGCGAACTTGCCTTGTTGGTATTGGTCCTCAATCCAGCCTTTGAAGATGAAGCAATCTTCGATTGGATGGCTTACTGCTCGGTGGTAAGAGCAGTAATTAGGATTGTTGATATCGCATGGCTGCAACGGACGTTTTGGATTCGGCAGATTGATGAGTCTGTTGCGCACTGCCAGCTCGAACAGTCTCCTCGTTTTATCCCGGGGAAACGAGTAAGGACATCCCAGTCTCTCCTTGAGGGATGGGCGTGGGTGCGCGTTGTTCTGGCGAACAACCGGCTTTAAGTTGCTCGGCTGTTGTTGAGTATTGGCGACGAAAGTTGCTTTTCGTTTCCTTTTTTCATTTCGAGAGTCCGTCTTTGGAGGAGATGGTCTATGACCCATCTGATCCATTTGGGCCAGCTTGTCGATCAAGGCCTGGAAAGTATTTGGATTGAAGAACATCATGAATTGTGAAATGGTCGCTTGAGGGTCGAGAGTACCCACGAACATGCCTACCGCGGCCGCTTCTTCGATGCGCTGCTTGCACTTCGACCATAAGTTCCGCCACCGTATTGCATATTGAACCCATGTTTCGCCTGGTTTTACCCTGGTGTTAATCAATGTGGTGATCGAGGTGCGCTCGCTACCGCTTGCTAATCTCTGTGTAAACAGCAGCTCCATCTCTGCAAATGTTTTGACAGAGTCGTTAGGCAGCTCTGAATACCATTCAAAGGCTGTTTCCGCTAAGCTGCCGACGAATTGGCGAAGCAACAGTTTGTCGTCGCCTACAGTGTTGCCGCATAAGGCCCTGAACTGAGCGACGTGCTGGTGGGGATTTCCCGTCCCTTTATATACAAAAATTTAGGGATCGTATATCATGGCGGGTACTTTATTTGATCGTACCAACCCGGATAAGGTCGTACAGTTTTAAAAATTTGCCCAGCCGCTTCATTCGCCTGGTGAACTCTTATCTTCTGAGCGATGTAATCATCCAGGGCAGCTTTTGAGATGTTCTCCTCTTTGGCTGGTGAACAAGCTGGAGGAGGGTTTGATGTTTCCGCTCGGTCATCTTCGAGGATAATCGGAGGATTTTCAGCTGGAGGATCTGGCTGTAACATCATTCCGACCATGTCTTGGAATAAGAACGCCATTCGTTTTATGTTGGCGACTTATTCTCCTGCCTCTTTGTCCTTCTTTTCGAGGGTTCTGCGAAGGAACTCAGTATCAGTTTCTTGTTCTTGACGTTGTTCTGAAATCTCCGGATTGTCTTTCGGCCCAGTGAGTGTGTCCATCGCAGTCAGCATCTCCTGAAGTTTTTGTTGCTGTTGCTCCTGAGCCTTTGTTATCGATCGGGTAAGCGGTCGATGACCCGTAGAAGCACGGCTTTCCTCTTTTCCGGAGGCCATATAAACGGTATATATTAGCATGCCCCCAAACTTAGGGTGTTTAGATTCAGCGTCCCTGCAGTTTTCCACAGTCACAGGGGCTTTCTCCGGCCTCCTTCTTTTGTGAGCGGTTGAAGTTGAGGGATCCGTTGTAGCGGGCACCCAGACGGATGACATCCTTTATGGTACCAAGGGATGGCTCTTTTCTTGCCGAGCTTTAATCTTTTTTGGTCGGTGAGAGTAGTCCTGGTCAATCACCGATTCTTGAACCTGTTGCCAGACTTTGTAAATTTTGGAGGACAGCCGCTGAGGGGGCTGCTCCGGCTTCTTTTCTGTAGCATTCTCCACAGGTGGAGGGGATCTTTTCAGCACGGCAGTCGGAGAGTTCTTGCAAACTCTCCTAAACGGTTCAAAGCCGTTCCCAGTTGGAGCAGCAACATTGATTTCTACCATGGGAGCTGGCGGAGTCAGTCCAGAAGGAGAGTTGCCCCCAGCCTTTCTTACTCGGCGCCAGTGGCAACGTCGAGCATGTCGAGCCGTTGGGATTGTCTCGGCTGTAGGGGTGACTTCCTCATGCCCCCTGTTTTGGCGAAGGGTTGTCGTCGGCGTCAGCCTCTTAAAGACCGATGTCTGTTGAGAAGCAATGTCCAATCTGTCAAAGACAGACCTCTGGGCAGAGGAAGCGACTTTGAGGAATTCTCCTGGAGCAGGAGCCGGAATGGCCAGCCTTGTGAAGACTGACTTCTTGGCAGAAGAAGCCGCTTTGACGATTTCGTCCGCTTGAGCCGGGATGGCTACCCACTTTGGGGATGGCTGCTTCAGGTATTGCAGGCTTGTCAGAGTTCTGGCCCAGTATGTTGAAAACTGAGACATTATATTTGGGCGACCCGTTGAGAGGGGCCGCGGTAGTGGTAAGTCGATCAAAGACCGACTTCTTTAGGGCTTCTTGCGATAGCAGCAGGGAATTGAAGCTCATCAGTGGGATCATGGTCCCGAAGAACAGCCCAGTGGTGGCCTGAGTTACTTGCTCCACCGGCATCTTGAACAGTGAGGCGCTTGGGGCTCGTAGGTTACACCTCCAGATGAGGCGGAACGGGAGTTGCAGTTGCAGTTGGATCAGTTGGAGGCCATTGATGTTCTTCTTTCTGCATGGAGCAAGACCAAATCTTAGTACCTCAAACCCAAAGGCAACCATATTAAACCGCGATTCGTTCGCGAACACGGCACACAAAGTGTGGAGTGGAAAGAGGAAAATGTCCCATCGGGCGTGCCAGAATCTGTTCCCCTCCGAAACACGGAGACGCGACCGCGTAGGTTCGTCTTGCCTGAATTTCAAGGGCAGATACTAATTGGTGCTATCCGTCTACCTCTCCGAAAATGCTAAGTTGATTTATAACACCATGTATCGAAGGTTTAAACGGATGCGGCCGATATAGCAGATTTCGTCAGATTCCCCCTCGTTGAGGGGTTTTTGATTGTGGGGACGCTCTTCCCTGCAGGCGCAAGCCTCTGCAGTTAATTACGCTACCGCGTCGTGGTAACCACTTTCTCCTTCTCTAGATGGTCACTTCGTGTCGTGGGTGTTTGTTTTGATTTTGGTTGCCCATGGATTGTATACGGAGACTAATTTATGTTGTCGCCCGTAGGGCGTGAATTAGTCCAAATCCGTATTTTCTTAAATTTGGGTTTTGGGTTGGGTTTAAAGATACGTTAGTCTCATTTAAGACTAAGATCAACTTAAACGTTAGTTAAGGATACGTTAGTCTTATTTTAGACTAAGATCAACTTAACAATTTGTTAAGGATACGTTAGTCTAATTTTAGACTAAGATCTACTTAACAGGATCATTTAGATCTAACAAAAGAGCATTTGAACTCTATTGTTTTAGTTTAGGGACTTTGCAGTCGATTACCAGTTTAAGGACATGGTGGTCCAAGGTTAAGGACGTCATAGTCCATGGGCTTAAGGACCCCACAGTCTGAGGTTAAGGACATCATATTCCATGGTTTAAGGACCCCACAGTCCGAGATTAAGGACATCAGAGTCTATGGGTTTAAGGACCCCACAGTCCAAGGTTAAGGACATCACAGTCTATGGGTTTAAGGACCCTACAGTCCGAGGTTAAGGACATCACAGTCCATGGGTTTAAGGACCCCACAGTCCGAGGTTAAGGACATCACAGTCCATGGGTTTAAAGACCCCACAGTCCGAGGTTAAGGACATCACAGTCCATGGGTTTAAAGACCCCACAGTCCGAGGTTAAGGACATCATAGTCCATGGGTTTAAGGACCCCACAGTCCGAGGTTAAGGACATCATAGTTCATGGGCTTAAGGACCCCACATTCCGTAGTTTAAAGACGTCATAGTCTGTGAAATGTATGGTTGCCGGGATGCGTCACCTCTCTGAAGACGTTGAAGGATTACAACGACATATATCAGAGGGGTTCAGAGATGTACCCTTGGACCAATTTTGCTTGAGAGATCTGTAGTCCAATTTGGGGTTAAGATCTGTTAAAAGATTTATGAGCATATTGGCTCAGTTAAATCTGAATTGAGGACTTATGGACAACTTGGGCTAAGTCCAGTTTTAGCAATGCTAAACAGGGGTTTAGGGCTCTGACAATATTTTATCTTTGGCTGAGCACTAACCATTCATTATAGTTCTGGACTTTACTTTGCATATCACATGAACTGATCAATTTTGAGGTTCAGTTGGAGGGGAGTCTTGCCTCTGGAAGACTCAGCCAATTTAGGTTAAGACCAGTTTGAATATAGTGTTAAACATTAGCACATATTTGGCGATCACGTGTTCCCACTTGATGTGCTTAAAATAGTGTTAAACACTAAGGATGCAGTGCTTAAAATAGTGTTAAACACTAAAAAGATGAAGCGCTCACGCGAGGACACGTGAGGCGCCCTAGGATTGGGCTAAGCTTCCTTTATTGTATTCTCAGAATATTTAAATAAGTGTTAAACACTTTCTATCTTCCAGGCCATCACGTGTGGGCACGTGATGGGCATCTGTGCACTTGATATTAAAGGGATATGCTGGGGGTCACGTGGGGACACGTGAGGGCGCCCATGCATTGGATTTTAATCCTTCAATTCTTTCCATCTTCTCTTTTTTAAAGAGGTATTTGTCAGGGGTCACGTGGAGACACGTGAGGCATCCAAAATATGTTCCGCCCTTCTCTATTTTGAGAAGTCTGTTTAAGGGTCACGTGGGGACACGTGAGGCATCCAAAATATGTTCTGTCTTTCTCTATTTTGAGAAGTCTGTTTAAGGGTCATGTGGGGACACGTGACCTAGTCTTGTTCATTCTTTTTTTACTCATTGAGGAGAAGGGTCACGTGTTGCCACGTGATCAGATTGGATACTGACTTCTTTACGTGCATGGAGAGTTTTAAGTCCTTTATTTAAGAATTAAATTCTTTGTTAGGGTTAAACCCTAATTCTGTTTTAGAAGAATTAAATTCCTATGTATTTGGAAGAATTAAATTCTTATGTAGGGTTAAACCCTAATTTCATTTAAAGGAATTAAATTCCTAAGTATTTGGAGGAATTAAATTCCTTAAACCCAATTCTCCCTCTAAGTTTTGGATCTGCATTGCAGAATCTTCCCGATGAGAATTAAATTCTCAACTTATGGGGAGATCTGCTTCTGCAGATCTTCAACCAAAGAAAGAACTAAGTTCTTATTCAGAAGAGTTAAACTCTTAGATTGAGAATTAAATTCTCTTTTTTGTTTTATGGAGCATAGATCTCTTTCCCTTTCTCATCTAGGGTTTCTTTCTCTGAAGAGATTTTCTTTTTCTCTCTTGAGAATTAAATTATCCTATCTTTTTCTTTCTGTTGTTGTTTTTCTCCAAAAATCCAAGCGTCATTCTCTGCTCTTCTTGGCTCCTATTTATAGGAGAAAGAAAAATATCAATTTGTTTAGTCAATCTTTCATTGAAAGATTTTGGTTGTTTTTGTAACTAACGTGATCTTTTAGATCACTCAGTGAATTTTATTCACCATTGGATTTTTAATTCAGAAGATATTCTGTCTGTTATTCTTGGTGAATTTCAGGAAAATCTTTCCTTGTATAAAATCTTTCCATAAATTAGTGATTTTTAATCACCATTGGATTTTTAATCCAACGGTGCGCCATTTTACAGAGCACCATCTTTTTTGTTTGGAAAGATTTAAAGAAATATTTTTCCAGTTAGGGTCTTTGATTTCCCTTAATTAGAATTTAATTCTATTAGTTCAGAAGGTTTAAGAGTCTATCACGTGTTAGCACGCGACCTACTGTTTGATCATCTAAATAGAATTTAATTCTATTAATTAAAGAGCTTATGAACCCATCACGTGTTGACACGTGACCCCCCTTGATTAACATTTTAATCAGAATTTAATTCTGCTGTTTAAAAGAGCTAAGGACTCATCACGTGTCATCACGTGACCCTTGGTCACGTGTAGACACGTGATGCCTCATTGGGATCTTTCCTTGCCGTTTTATTATACCTATTAATTCTTTCAGTGGGTTCTTTAAACGCCCATCACGTGCGGGCACGTGACTCCACTAATTGCTTGCTTGAGTAGAATTTAATTCTATTATAACAGAGTCCCAGGAAACCATCATGTGTCAGCACGTGGCTCTTGGTCACGTGTGAGCACGTGATGCCCCATTGGGGTTTTTCCCGATGTTTTTATGAGGGAACAAGGTTTTCCAGCTCAGACGAAACGTTGTAGAGTACGTATGAGAATACGTACAAGAGTTCGATTAAACACGTGTATTTGATACACGTATTTTAATTGGGTATTTTATGATATTAACCGGTATATATATTGATATAACCGGATTATTAAATCAAGTGTTAATTATATATATATATATATATATATATATATATATATATCATGCTCACTTTATTTTTTCTTCTCTTTAAATATTATTTGTATATGATACAAATAGTGTTTTATCATGTATGTTTATACATGAAACTTATGTGTATAGGATGCACATGGAAATGATATAAGAATATTTTAGTTTCTTTAATTTTATAAAGAAAAGAAAATGAGTCGTGTTATAAAAAGAAGTGTGGAAATTTTTGGAAATTTCTTTTTGACTTGTCTTCTAGAAAAAGTATGCATAATTCTTTTAATCTTATCTAATTCTCATATCATTCTAATCTCCATATTCTCTCGTTTGGATTTCTCTTGAGTGAGTTAGAAAAAGTAAAAGAGAAGAAAATTAGTAAGCAAATGAATCTACATCTTCTTTCTTCACTCTTTTAGCAAATTAGTATAGAAAGTTTCTTCACGTACACTTAGTTTGTAAAGTGGGAGCTTGTGTTTGGCAAAGTTCAAGGTGGATCATTTTTTACAAGGAAGTCTACATTTAAGCTCGATCCCGGGAAGTGTAGCCGGAGTATAAAGAGTGGTGGCCAACGCGCTACAAAACTTGTAGTTCGTTAACCTCTTAGTTTAGCTCTCATTTGTGGTTGCAAGTTGTATTCATTGGTCTTGATTCTCTCTGTGTTTGCTATAACTCTCTTGAAATTTAAAATTATTGCTTCCGGTACACTTTAAACCGTCTAGTAGAGAGTATAGAAAACCTACACAAACCACTCAGAAAAGAGCACACCAAACAACACAATAAGACAAGGATTTACCTAGGTTCAGCCTCCCAACAAGACCTACTCCCGCAGCCACGACAAGAACCTTCTACTAGATATTATACAAATTCTCCTATCACGCAAAGATCACTACAAAGAGAACACTCCAAAAGGAAACTCTCAATATAAAGAGCAGCTCAAACAAAAGAAGAGATCAAGAGAACAGATCAACTCTCCATGCACCACTATTCAACTCTCTCTGTATTTTACCTCACAAGTTCTCTGGGGAATGAAACTCTCACTTCACTTCATCTCTCTAAATGTATGCAACAACTTACTCTTTAAGTAGACAAAGCCCATACCTAGCTCCTTTGTCTTCATGTCTTCACATGCACTTGTCTCCTAACATTCATTGCATTCACATGCAATAATTTTAAGACCTCCTGCAGGTTAGTATAGCCTTCAGGATTTTAAAATTCCAGACATGCATAAGCCTATAAACATGGGCCGCTGCATGTGTGCATGTAGTCAAAAAGAGGAATAGTTAATAAAAGTGGCCCGTGAGCCAAATTTACATCATATTCAACACTTTTGCCTTCTATCGTTCTGCCAAGTATTTAGTAGTAGTTAGGATATGATTGATTTCAAGTTGATAGCCGGTAATTTTATGCAACCCTTTCCTTGTAGCCGCCAACACATGAAAATCACAAAGCGGTAATACCAATTCATAATGTACATTATTGTATTGCCTTGATCATGTGGGGTTTACACTAAATTACAGGGAAAAATATATGAACTTTTGGTGCATTATTACACACATGCATGCACTTCTTATCCATGAATGAGAGTGGAAGTGCACTAACCAAAACTCAAATCAAATTTTATTCCTATTTTAATAAATATCTAAGGTCTCATAAACTTTCCAAAGGATAAATTTATTATCAATGTGATCACAATGCAACTGTATATATGATCACCCGACTTCGTCTAAGTTTAGAAACCTTTAAAAATTCTATTATGATGTTTACTTCGGACAAGATAATGATGTTGTCACTCGTCGTTAAGGTTCTGATGAGTGGTGCAAGCTTGGGCATGGCGGCTCTAACTACAGATTATTACTCGACAAGTTGCCCTCCAGTTGA
The DNA here is from genome assembly GCA_030015575.1 of Agapanthus africanus. NCBI lineage: Eukaryota > Viridiplantae > Streptophyta > Magnoliopsida > Asparagales > Amaryllidaceae > Agapanthus > Agapanthus africanus. The sequence continues at coordinate 720,062,635 of CM057337.1, forward strand.
ATTTGTAGTAAGATATGTAGTGAATCAAGCCATCCAAAGTGACCCTACTGCTTCAGCTGGGCTTTTAAGGATGCATTTCCATGATTGTTTTATTCAGGTGTGCAACTTTTGGAGACGGATTTATTTTACTAACGCAACTAAGTGAGATCTGTTGCTCTTTAAATCACCATGTCTCCATTTTTTTTAATATAAATTTTGTGGTCGAATTTCTTAAAATAAAAGCAAGGATCCTAGCCACACTAGCTTTAATTTTCTCATGATGCAGGGTTGTGATGGATCAGTTCTTATCGATTCGACGTCGACTAACAAGGCAGAGAAAGACTCTCCTCCAAATCTAAGCTTGCATGGATTCGAAATCATCGACCAAGCCAAGCAAGTACTTGAGAGGATGTGCCCTGGAGTTGTTAGTTGTGCAGATATACTTGCTTTAGCAGCTAGAGATGCCGTTATTTTGGTAATTAGAATTTGTTTTTCCTATCTTTGTTTACAGGCGAGTTATCCTATAATTAAATGAATTTTCAACATTTTTAAAGATGAATACCATGAATTTTATAAGTCATAATAAAATGCCATGAACCTCTTCTTTCTAGTATATGACTAAGAACGGTTGTTTTACTTTTACTTCATACTAATGACAGGAAATGATTGGAATCTTTGGATTCAATTATTTTTCTAATATGAAATTGTTGTAAATGTAAAACAACTACTATTGATGCCCTTTTTTTGATGCCCTAAGGTAATTATCACAGAAAAGCTAAATTTTCATAGCCTTTTAAACTCCTATAGTTCAGCGTATCTATAATAGCGCCCTAGCAAAAACATAGAACCATCTTAATTTGATCATATTTAAACTCGAAACACGCTGACTTCTTACTATAATGAAAGTATTTCATGCACATAATCTGTCTTGATGTATCGTATTTTTTTTATACTATTGAACATTTGATGAATGCAGGCTGGGGGTCCAATGTACGATGTGCCGAAAGGAAGAAAAGATGGGCGAAGATCTAAAATTGAAGACACGAGGAATCTGCCTCCGCCCTTCTTCAATAGCACGATGCTCATTCCAATGTTTGCTCAGAATGGTTTCACTGTTCAAGAATTGGTCGCCTTAGCTGGTATATCTCAACCATTTCTGCGATATCGTGATATCAAATTTTAGTTAAATTATTTGCAACAGGAAATTAGACGGAAGGCGAAATAATGTTCTTGTGTTCCCAAAAATATGATAATTACTTTAGTTAATGGCAATCGGTGAAGACTGTGATATTTACATATAATGCATATTGATGAATTATATATGAATCAAACATTTATATATTATGTTTCTGGTTTATTTAGGTGCTCACACATTGGGCGTTGCAAGATGCCAGTTCTTCAAAGACCGGCTAAAAAACTTCGACTCAACCCACGACATCGATCCGACTTTAAACCAAAACTTTGCATACATGTTATCGAGAACTTGTGCTTCGGGAGATAACACAACGGTTCCTTTGGATTGGTCGAGCAACTCGTTCGACAACAGCTATTTCAATGCATTGGCAATGGGAGGAGGTCTGCTCACTTCCGATCAAACATTGTTCACTAGTTCAGAAACACAAGGGATAGTGAGTGCTTATGCAATGAGCCAGGACAGGTTTTTCGGCGATTTTTCGGCGGCCATGGTGAAGCTGGGTATGCTCAATGTTAAAGAAGGGGATCAAGGAGAAGTTAGAGTGAACTGCCATAGGATCAACTGATGATCGATTTAAGGTTTGTCAAATTGGTGGGGTCTGTGCAAATGTATGACATGTGAAGCTTGGACATAAAAGACAAATTAAAAGCACCATGTTTCATCTCTTCTTGAATTCGCCTTGAGCTGCTTAAATTTGGCTAAGAATTTGGGGTTATTAGTGCAATAATTCTCTAAGTATTAGATGTGTTTAGAAGATGACGGCTATATTGTTTCGTCGTGTTTAGCTTCTTTTCCAAATTTGCCCTTTCTTAGCGGACGTCAATGGCGAGATAGATGGATTTGCCTTGATTCAATTTGGGTTTTGGATGATTTTGGGATCATGTGATCTCTTGCAGAGAATAGAGAAATTATTCGGTGTGCTCGATATAATACATCCGGACATGGGGTAAGAGAGAGTGGATGGTGATGCTCACAAGTGGTATCTCCTCAAATTACGACACATGGCGGATGACGCGTCCCGAAAGCTACGGAGGTGGAATAAATGAGATGCATTAGGGGCGTTCCTCGGGATCTCGTCTCCGATGACGCATCCGACCTTTCGGAGACCTTCCCGAGTACTTTCCACATTCACCTAGCAAACAGCCAACAGCTCGTCTCCGAGCAGTCCAGCGAGCTTCCTCGGTCTCCTTGCTCGTCTCCGAGCCATTTGATAGGCCGAGCTTCCTCGGCCTCCCGCTCGTCTCCGAGCCTCCTGCCAGGCCGAGCCTCCTCGGCCTCCTGCTCGCTTCCGAGCCATCTGACGGGCCGAGCTTCTTCGGTTCCCCCGATCAACTAAGAGCACGGAACCCATACACCCCCGCAACGGCTCCGCGTACTCGACGAAGCAAGATATCCGCTGCCCCACGGTCAACGTCCCACACTGGCACGTCCCTCCATTAATGAGTGTATCCCGCCAATAATGGACGGATCCCGCCATTAACACGGACGTAACGAGGGGATCGTAACTGACGGCGGGAATCTCGCGCCGGCTCGCTCCATTCGACCCCTATATAAACCCCTCTTTCAGATGACTCAGGTAACTCGAACTCATTCCAATACACTGCTACTCTGCACCTATTTCTCGGCACTAACTTGATCGTCGGAGGGTCCTATGGTGGTCATCCACCCCGGGACTTCCTTTGCAGATAGCTCGGCGTCAACACCAACCCATTGAGATCCACACACTCAATAATTCCCAAAGTAAATCTCCATCGTTAAAGACCGCCGTCACAGGATCGACGGAGGACAACATCTGAAGAAGATCACGACCTCCATCAGTTGGCGCCGTCTGTGAGAATGTTTTAGAAGCTTCTCCACCCCTAAACTTGATCTTCCGCTCTCGACCCGATAGCGAGCGACAACCGCGACGATCCAAATACGAGCCACCACAACGGAGGCGGAGGCGGCTCGTCTCCCCCTCCTAACATCATTAATGCCTTATTCGCTCGGATAGACAGGCTCACGTCGCTGGTGGATGCCCTCGTCCACGTTCAAGCGGCGGGCCCTACCCACCAGACCGCAGTTCCCCCTTCCCGGGATAGCGACGTCCGCAGAAGGACAGATGGGCACGCTCAAGCCTTCGATCTCACTCATGCTCATCTAAGCGCCACCGTGCACCGGCATGCCGACTCCGGCTATCGTGACCTGCATACGGCGATTGATTCTATGACCCGCTGAGCGCCGGATAGCTCCACGCCCCGATCCCAAGGAAGATTGGGCCATCGCTCCGATGCCCGCCGCGCGTTCTCTCCTCCTGAGGAGGTGTCGGTCAGCTCGCCTGCTTCCAGGCATGACCGATTCCCCCACTCTCGCCGAAGCCGCGCGAAAGGCAAACGTCGGGACTACTCAAGAAGGGCCTCGTCCGAAAATTTGAGAAATTTGATAGAGCGGAATTGAAGCCGCACCATCGCGCAGACCCGGAGCGGGGATAGCCAACACTCCGACCGTGCAGAATTCTCGGGGTACCACCACCGTCTTGAAGCCTTCGAGAAGAAAATCGAAGGTATATGACGGGATAGCCATGTGTCCTGCGAAGGGGCCAGGTACTCCACTGACTCACTAACAAAGCCCTTTACAGAAAAGCCGTTGGCCGAGCATGTCTCATTCAGGAACAAACAGCCCAAAGTGGCCCTCTTCGACGGGAAATCCGACCTGAAGGACCACTTGGACGCTTTTACGGCGGGCATGAGCTTTCAAGATAACTCGGACACGGCTCAGTGCCGAGCTTTCCCTGCCACCCTAATCCAGGCTGGCCGGGTTTGGTTCCGAGGGCTTACGCCACGCTCCATCTCGACCTTCGACGAGTGATTGTTCGTTTGAAAAGAGTTATGTTCGTAAAGTAACCGCAATCAAGACGGTGTCGCTAGTAGCTAGCCGCGATGAGTACGGGTCGTCCGCAGGGAAACGTGAACCTTTTTCTTGGTTTAGATGAGTTGATAGAAAATTGGATGATTGGTTGTAGATCTATTTGAAACGGATGTAAAGTTTATAAAGAATAGGCTTGTAGGGTTCATAGGACTTGGTAGTAATGGATGAATGATTAAAAATGACTTTGTTTTATGTTTTAATAGTTTAAAACTAGATCGATAGTGATGAATGTAGATTAGGGTTTTTGGAAGAAACTAGGGTTTCCCCACTATTAACCCTTGTTCTTGCATTGATCTCTATTCATGTCTAGCCCTTAACAAAACAAGTGTTAAAAAGATCCCGAATCGTGGTCGTGACTATCAATAAATTGGTAGCGCGCCCGATAAGGATGTTAGCATTTGTTTTGCTAAAATTTATAAACTTTAAAATGTATAAAAGAAGTAAAATGATTTTATCATCCATTGATCTATCCTATCTTACGAACCCTAGCAAGCTAGGAATTACTCACTCATGGTTTGAGATCTAGAAGAAAGGTTAAAGAATGAAAATTTGATTAAGATGCAGAAATTAAATGCAGAAAGTAGATGCGAAAAGATAAACTAAGATCTACCTTTATTAATCAACTATTTCATACAACTCCCCGTTTTAAAAGTAGATTACAAAGAACCCTAGTTTTTGCTCTCTCTCTCTCTCTCTTGTTAGAGGTAGATGACTAGCTGATGATCATCTGGATGCGTGGATCACTTTGGACCTCTTGATCTCTTCGGTTTGATAATTTTTGATGTGAAGCTCTCGGTCACTTATATAGCCCAGCCCCAGAAACCTTAGATGCCATATTTGAATATATGCTGTTAAGATCCATCATACAAAATTTCACATCGTACGGCTATCAACATGCCGCGGATCCGCCGCATATCTTGGTCTTTGGCCGCCCAACCGCGGCGCATTGGTGGGATCATCACCTGGGATTTTTCTACTCTCTTCTGTTGACATTTGGAGATCCCTTCGATGTCTGGATTATGAAAATAATGTACTGAGTTTCTGCCGTTGCTAGATCTTACGATTTGCTTCAATATTTTGGCAGATTTGATTCCAACATCTTAATTTATCCCGGACCTCTTGGATTCCAGACCTGAGCTAATCTGCACAATATATCAAATTAAAGTAGTATTTGGTATTTTTGAGATATTATCCTAACCATTTTATATGATATTATATGTTAAGAATATTGATTAGAAATATTTGATATGATATGCATATTTTAATTACAATATTTCATATAAATATTATATGCATGTATTTTCTCTCATTATGTTAATTATAATGTAGAAACATATAATAATAAACTTTTTACACATAAACCCTCATATGTTCTATAATTACAATAAACACCTTTTAGTACTTAACAATAATAAGGAAAATGTTCATTCAAATGTGCAATATTTTAGACTAATCAAATACCCCCAAATCTAACTTTGATCATCCCGAGCAAACTAGTTATTAAAGAAAAGAAGAAGAAAAAAGAAAAACCTAACACACTTTCGTAGGCAACACGATTGTACTGAACACGTGCAACAAGCCTTTAAATCTCTAGGTGTCCCTAATACGAGGAGTGTTGTCTCCTGAGGGTTTTCAGCGGATTACACTTATAAAATCCCATAATAAAAGAAAGATGATGAAAATTACATACAAAGATAAAGAACATATAAAAGTAAGAACTTAAAAATAAGCGGTTCAAACTACACTAGCTTTTTAGTTGCCATGAGCCTTATCTTAATAATCATGAAAAGATGTCAGAAATCACATCATCCCTCAATAAAACATCGTCTTCAGTCTTCCTCCCTACTTTTCTTCCAAACATCGATCATATACCCCTACGTTTGTGTAAAGGACATCCCTAAACTTAGAGAATTCAATTCAAGCTATCATACTCTTATCCATCTTTCTCGGTACTTTTTAGTCGGTAAATGTTTCAGATGGAATTGCTCACACATTCTTCATGCGACCGTTAATAATTCTTGAGGTACTAACCAACCGATTACCAAATGTGTTCACTATTTTAGGCGTAATTAGCAATATCCTAGTCTTGCAACACCTAAAGCTTAGCAGTGGCTCCCAAACCAGTTGGTCTAAGGAATTAGGTGATAAGGCACCCACACTATATTTTTTTATGCTGCCTTAAGTAATTACAAAACCAATGTTCATTTTTCTTCACCATTTTTTTCCATTTATATTTTTGTTTATATATTTTTTTCTTCATACTAAAGATTTTAGACAAGAGCATGTAGGGTGTTTTTCGTCACCCCATTGAGATGGGAATACGCACGCGCTTGTCAGGCGTACTACAGATTCCCCCTGCCTAGGGTAGACGGGGGTTTATTAATCATGGGGATCCGAATCTCCAGCAGCCACGGACTAAGCTACCGTTAATTACCCCTCGCCTTTAGAGCGAGGGAACCTCCGGTTAACGGGTTAAACTGGTCATGCGAACTCAATGTGCAGTGTTGTGTTTTGAAGGGGTTTTGGATATATCGGGGGCTCCGCAGAGTTTTTACGGAGGTCCCGCTACCCGGATAGCGGGCTGGGGGTCAAGGGGGCTAGCAGCCCCCCTTGCGGGGTGCGGGGCAGCGCCCCGTTAGAATTTTTTTTCTAACAGGGACAGTGTCATGGAGTATGTGTGTGTGTTTATATATGTATACACACACACACACACACATAAAGAAAAAGGGTATCCAAAGGATGCATGGGAGAAAGCGCTCGGGCGCTATCCCCTTTGGGCGCTAGCGCCTCACGTGCCAGGCGCGTAGGCGCTTGGGCGCTAGCGCTTTGGACGCCAGGGTGCTAGCGCCTCACGTGCCAAGCACGTAGGCGCTTGGATGCTAGCGCTTTAGGTGCTAGCGCTTTAGGTGCTAGCGCTTTGAGCGCAAGGGCGCTGGCGCTCGGGGCGCTCGGGAGGCAAAAGGGATTTGGTCCCTGCAGCGGGAGTTGTACTCCCAGAAAGGAACACTTATTCTTTTGTATGTGTGTGTGTGTGTGTGTGTGTGTGTGTGTGAGGAGTTAAACTCCTAGGATATTTTGAAGCTGATGAAGGGGCTTCTCCCCTTAAGCCCTGGATCTTCCCCAAAGTAGGGTTTCTGGAGACGGGTCTCCTTCTTCCTGTCGTTTGGCCGAATCTTGGAGAAAGAGGGGCGAGATTTAAAGATCTCCCCTTTTTGAGATCTAATGGAAGATCTGAGTTCCTCTTTGTGGGTTTTGTGGTGAAAAACTATTTAGTTTTATAAAAGAAAGAGTAAAACTCTTGATTTAATTCAAAAGAAAGAAGAAGGTTTTAGAACCTTGAGGAAGGAGAAGATCACAGATCTTGATACTTTTTGGGAGAGAGAAAAAGTTGTTGGGATATTTTCATTATCTTTGCCTTTATAGGCTATACACTTTACATATAGCCCCTTGGGCTTTATAAAAATGGCATTTGCCCATCCCATGCCTCATGTGCTATTTCTTTTTGCACATAAGCCATGGGCTTTACAAAAATTTGGCTTTATGCCCATTTTCTTACATTTATTAATAAAATAAAAATACAAGAAATACAACAATATTATTTATTACAAAATTTTTATTTTGGCATGGGGGAAGGCCGGCCGCTTCATGTTCGGGCTCTCCGGGCATTGGCCTACTTGACCTGGGCTTGGACCTACCTGGGTTGGGGTTGACTTTGATTTTGACTTGGTCAACCAGGGTGTAAATTTTTACCCCAGCAGAGCATTTCAAGGTATTCTCTACTATCCCAAGTTTCAAGATGTGTACAAGTGCGTATAGTAGAGTATCAACATCAGATGTTTGGACTCAAGAATAGGGACTATTTTCAGACTTATTTCTATCCTCAGATTAATGATTCCCTTCATCTCACTAACTCTTGGAACAACAGCTCATGACTATATATTACTAGCTTCATTTTAAAAACATCTAATTTTCTTGCATTTCTTAAATCTCTTCTTATCTTTCATATGTATTTTTCACTTCCTAACTTTTATTATCAATTTTTTTTTGTTATTATTTAGTATAATGCAAAATGATGCGTGAATAAGCACAAATCTCTCCCAAACCTATTTGCAGCAGTGTCCTCACTGATGCCATCCTTTAACTTCAAAACCTGTAGACTTGGGAGGAAAAATTCGCAATTATTAGCAATGTCACAGCAGTGTAGAGGTTTTACCAGTGAGCTACAAATTGCTTCTTGCTTTTATTGAACAAAAATAATTTATAACTCCTAATTAGGCTGAAATACCCTTTCTATATATTTGAATAAATTATATTTGTACATGGATTTCAGAATCGTTACACTCTGCTGCATCTGTCCCAGTAAATACCAGAAGGTTTAACCTCATGAATTCTGGAAGTGATACCTCGATAGTCCCAGTAGCGGCATGTACGGCTGTCTGAGCGGTAGATAGTACCATGGTCCCATAGTAGGCGGGACGACATCTGACCTATATGCCCGGCTGGCCTCAACTAATGATCCGACCGTTTGGTACAGATCCTGAATACTCGCCTCCAGCCTAGAAATCATTCCTGGAGAAGGGGGATCAACCTGCTTCTTAGTGGTAGGCATACCGCCTTGATCGGTCCTCGTCTCGGATGAGCCCGCTCTGATCTCGTCTCTGGCGGCAGCCCTTTGAGCCCGCGTAGTCTTCGACGGCATGGTGGCTGGAACAAGAAACATGAATGGGTAAGAACACGGCAACCAGAACAAAAGAATGCGTGGAATCAAGAAAGAAATCACAAAACATATATCCTATGGTCACTTAGGCGGAGTATCGTATCGTAGAATGTCACGGAACATATATACGTTACGTTATTCTACTGAAGTTACCTACTCTATCATACCATGGTCATCCTAGACTCTGAAAGGTAAATCCTAATGCTTGATACCAACTTTGTCACGACCCAAATGTAGAACGTGACCGGCACTTAGATCACGCAATATCTAAAGGCGTAACGCAATTTAAGTAAACCGAAACCTAGAATCTAAACTGTAAACAAAGATAAAGAGGTGAAATTTTTGTAAAAATTTTAATTTAAAGAGTAAAAGAATTATTGGAAAAACATTTTCGAAAACAAGTTATCGCTAAATTTTTCGGTAGCACCCCCTTTGAAATTTTTGATCAAAACCGATACATAAACAATAATATACAGGCATCTCCACTTGAGAGCAATCTCAACGCCCACTTGACGGAACACAGCCACAGAGTTAAAAATATGACGCCTTAGACGAAGAATAAAGTAAGAAAGCAATAATAAAGTATCACCACACAATCGGTTCATATGAGCACGGCACCCAGAGTCAAATAATACAAATCTCTCAGTCTCATTTCTAAGTCAAATATACATGTAGTAGATGGAGTACACTATATACAATGTACAAGTACACAAGATGGCGGACAAAAGAATACTCATAACCCACCTAAGCAAAAGATCATGTCCAAAAGTACAGGTATGCCCCAAACCGCGACTACACCGAACGATCGGCCCTGTAAGAAACTATGGCACAACAGGGTTGAGTTGCTAGCTCATGAGTAGTAAATAACATCACAACTGGCAATCACATCCATGAACGAAACAACGACAATCCTAAATATGAGGTTATAATGATGTATAATGGTATGAATGTGACCTATGTAAATAAGCGACGTGTAGTAACATGGATGTAGCATGTATATAAAAAATGAGCATATCATAACAATTCTAATAAGGTAAAAACAGAAATGCCATCAATAAATCATCATAAATCTTGTGTCAAATATCGATACGCGAAATCCAATATCTCAGACGACGTCCCTCGGATCGGCCCCTCATATCTGTTTCCCCCAATCAGAGCAAATCTCAGTTCAAATTTTGAAATTTGAAATGAAGCGACACTTCATAAAAGCGTCAGCGCTAAATGCGCTTGCGCTAAGAGTCAAAGACTCTGATGCAGCGCTCACGTGCAAAACACGAGAGCGCCAGCGCTAAGTGCGCTAGCACCCAGAGTCAAAGACTCTGATGCAGCGCTCACGTGCAAAGCACGAGAGTACTAGCGCTGGAACTAAATGTTCCCCACCCTTGGATCAAAGATCGAACAAAGACGACTAAAAGTCATCAAATTATCTCTGAAAATTAGAGCACCGTTGGATCAAAGATCCAATGGTGATTAAAAATCACCAAGATACAGAATAAGTTCTGTATAGGAAAAGATTTTCCCAATCTTGTTAAAAATAAGAAAATTGTCTTCTGTAAAACAGAAATCCTAGGATCAAAGATCCAACGGAGGGAAACATCCCCAGATCAATTAGAGAAAAGATCTCTTCAACCGATTCAACAAATCAGCCTCCCCTATATAAAGGACCCAAGACTTCAAGTCTTGCACAGAGGAACCCCCCCAACAAACTTTGATACAGCCGGATCCTCCAGTTGAAGACCCCCCGATTATCCTTGAAGACGACAGAGGGGAGACATCGAACCCTCTTCCGGCTCTTTCAGTAGCTAAAGAGGAGACCATCTCTAAAGCCGCCCTGGATGACTATATCGCTCAACATATACGAGCTCATCAGGCGAGCAAAGCGGCCGGCCAAATTGTTAAGACTGGACGACCCTATCCGGGTTGGTACGACCAAATAAAGTACCCGCCGGGATATACGATCCCTAAATTCCATGTATATAAGGGGACGGGGAATCCACACCAACACGTTGCTCAATTCAGAGCCATATGCGGTAATACTAGGAGTGACGACAAACTGCTACTTCGCCAGTTTGTTGGCAGCTTGTCGGAGATAGCGTTTGAATGGTACTCTGAACTCCCGAATGATTCTGTCAAGACATTTGCAGAAATAGAGTTACTGTTTACACAAAGGTTCGCAAGCGCTAGCGAATGCACCCTAATCACGGCATTGATCAATGCCAGGGTGAAGCCGGGAGACGTGGGTTTAGTATGCAATTCGGTGGTGGAACCTATGGTCGAAATGCGAACAACGCATCGAAGAAGCTCCTGCGGTAGGGATGTTCGTGGGTACTCTTGATCCGCAGGCGACCATATCCCAGTTCATGATGTTTTTCAAGCCGACTACTTTTCAGACCTTGATTGACAAGCTGGCCCAAATGGATCAGATGGGTCATAGACCATCTTCTTCGAAGATGGAACCTCGAAACAAAAAGGGAAAAGGGAAAGCGACCTTCGTCTCCAATGCTCAGCAGCAGCTCAGTGGTCCAAAACCAACTGATCGCCAAGATGAGAGACAACGATTCTTTAACGAGAAGCTGAAGCGCCCTTATTCGTTTCCTCGGGATAAAACGAGGAGACTATTCGAGCTGGCGGTGGGCAACATGCTCATCACCTTGCCGGATCCGAAACGCCCACTACAGCCCGGTGATGTCAACAATCCCAATTACTGCCCCTATCATCGAGTAATAGGTCATCCAATCAAAGATTGCTTCGTCTTCAAAGGCTGGATTGAGGACCAATACCAACAGGGCAAAATCGCACTATCCGAGAATTGGAAAGTAAGCCCGCCCCAGCCGCACGCTCTTAAAAAGGTGGACACACTAGGGGCATCGTGCTCTTTTGTAGAAGAAGCTCCATGGGAGGTCACTCTTTCAGTCAAAACAAAAAGAATGCTAAAAGATCTCCAAACATGCCCGGCGATCAGATGGAAAAGCCCGCTGGAACCCGAGATTATTGAGGGGATGTTGAAGCCGCGCCCAGCGCTGAAAGTTGGTGAAGGTGGACAAAACATTCAGGCGAAGCCTCCAAAGTCTTTAAAGAAAAAGAAGAAGGCCAAGAAGCCTGTCCAAACCGAAGACAGTCATACAGGTCTGCAGAAATACATCGATGCACTGGAAGAATATAACCAGAAGGCACGAACCCCAATCACGTTGCATGAATTCTTTAAGCATGTTCTTGAGGATGAAGCCGATGACGCTGACGAAGGAGATGATTCTTCAGAAGGACCTGAGAACTACGTGGCAAGCTGCTACGTGATCTCTCACTCGTCAATAGATGGTGAAGAAGCTCCTGATGCAGAAAAACTGGGGGCAGATCCTGAACCGGAACTCTTAGAACCGTCAGACGAGATGATTGACATGTTGCTGAACGAGGCCTGTCAAAAGAGCAAAGCCGATCAAGAGCGCGAAATGGCCATATTTGAAAAAACCAAACGTCGGCGGCTGGACAAAAGGGTTGAAGCACTCCGACCAGACCGAAACATGCCTACGGCAGATAAAAGTAGGCTTAAGGCAAGGAAACGGTTCGCTAAAGCTCTGTCAATGGGAATGAAGCTGCCATCCTCCAAAGGAAACACTCCTGGCGGGATACACCTTGACGAAGCGGATGTACATCCTAGCTACTGCTTATACCATCAAAGTATTGCACACCCCACCGAAGAGTACAATGCCTTTAAAAACTGGTGGCAGGGATATGTTGCCCACCGACAACACGTTAGGCGATTGAAGCGTAAGACTCGTCGGGAGCAAAGAAGCACGACTGATGAGTATAAAAGAACTGCCGGCAACTGTCACATGGTTGATAGCAAGGAATCACAAGTTCTCACCTTCGGGAGCGATTCCGATAAAGAAATATCCATCGGCCCTCTCTTCAAGGAATCCATCTCCGAAACAGAAGAGATGAAGACCCGCGAGAACATTCAGCTGCGTAATTACACGTTACCCGAAAAGAATCTCGGACCCACAAACAAGGGATCGAACAAAAAGGATAAAGGGAAGGAAAAAATCCCTGAAGATATCGCCCTTGATGATCAAGTTGTCAAAGAGTTGACAGCCAAGGACCCGCCAAAGAAAAACAAGGTGGATTACAACGTTCTGGCACACCTAAGGAAAATACCCTCGTAGCTAACCATTCGCGATGCCCTTCTGCTATCTAAAGAGGCGAGAGATTCTTTGATCAAGGCACTACAAGAGCCCGAGCAGTTCCAAGCTTTCCTTGCCGAAGAAAAGATGAAGGACGAGATGGAAGAAGTGCACACTGCTGACGTCACTTTCGGCGATGAAGATCTCCTCCTCAGAACATACGAGCACAACCGTCCCTTGTACGTCACCGGATACTGCCATGACATCAAGATAGGGAAGATCCTAGTTGATAACGGGTCCTTTGTCAACCTCCTAAATGTAAGGGTATTAAAAGAAATCTGCATGAGCGTTCAACACCTCGCTCGGGATAAAATCACTATCTCCGGATTCGACTCCCAGTCATCATGGACGCCCGGGTCTGTGATACTGACGTACGCTTTGGGCTGCTCGTCACTGACATCAAATTTCATGTCATTGACGCCAAGACATGCTACAACGCTTTGCTCGGCAGGTCTTGGTTGCACGAGTACAACATCATCTCTTATACACAACATCAGTGTATGAAGTATTTCAAAGATGGTCTCGAGTATACCGTGACAGGGGAACTAAACCCATTTTCCGTAAATGAAGTCTGAAAGTACGAGGATGCAAAGTATTTCCAGCCAGACTTTGAAGACACGGAAAGATGCCATAAACCGGAGAATAAGCAAAAAGTTATCACCACTATTCCGGTCTTCGGGAGTGATACCGAGGAGGAAGAAGCGATAGTTTATACAGGGCCGCCCCAATGCAACAAGCCGGGACCGTCCACCCCTATTCTGGTCTTTGGCAGTGACTCTGAAGACGAGGTCAACGCAGTGTTCTCGGTCCGTCCATCAATACAGGCCTTCGCTGGAGATGATCAAAGTTTACAAATCGCCATGGTTTCGCAAAAGCATTAAAAAGAGATCGACTCACTTGATACTTATAGTGTGCAAGAACTACAGACGTTCTACGTCCCTCCCAGGCGAAAAGATGAAAAGACGATTCTATTCTATCGATCCGCGGAAACCAAAGTGGAGAAAGAAATCTGGCATGGTGCCGATTCTGCACTTGACAGGCTTCAGCCCATCCGTCTGCCCAGATACTACACGGAAGGATTAAAAAGGCTGTTGAGGCGCCATGGTGTATCCTTCAAACAGACTGCTCGACAAGCTCAGTTTTACAACAGGATCTGGAACGTCCCTGAAACTCAGCGAAAATTGCCCATCGGGGGAATGGAAACGATCGGGCTTAGATATGTTCAATCCAAGAAACGGGAACGATTTTATGGCTGATACGTTATACATGACTTTGATGAAGAAGGGGACACTCTGTTAGAAGACGCTAACCCTGAACCAAAACGAGGCCCCGCCATGAAAGTGCCAAGTCCGTCATTTGAAGAACAGATGGACAAGATGATAAGGGAAGCGGGTCAAAAAGTCCGGGATGACCACAATCGTGAAATGGCCATTTACGAGAAAGCCAGGATGCAGCGCCTCCTTCAGCAGGCTGTGGAGAATGACGATGCTCTTCGTCGCCAGCCCATCATACAGAAGACCCGACGCAGAGGTAAAAACAAGCTGAAGAACGGAAAAAACGTTCGACAGCGGCAAAGCCGGTCCAAGAAGCCGTGATCGAGAATTGAGCAGCCGGGATTCGTCTCTTATAAAAAAGATGGGTCGAGCATATTCTTTTCCCCAAGACAAGACAAGGAAGATATTCGGCCTTGTCATGAAACATCAAATGATTACGCTCCCGGAATCCAAACACCCCGAACAAGCAGACGAGGTCTCTCACCCGGATTATTGCTCCTATCACCGAGTGATAGGACATCCTCTCGAAGACTGCTTCACATTCAAAGACTGGGTAGAAGACCAGTATCAGTAAGGCAGGTTCACTTTATCCAGCAGTTGGAGGGTAACCCCGCCACAGAAGCATGAATCGAAAGCCACATATGCAGCGAAAGTAGAGCCGGATCAACATCGGTCTTGGAAGCGATCTCGTACCTGTCACGCGATAACACTGTCAGGAGAGGGAGTATGCGAGGATATGGCTGACCTCCCCTGGTGCTTCGAAAACGATGATGACGAGGTGATCTCAGAGTTTCCACCAGCGCCAAAAGAGCTGAAAGATGGAATACATACTACTGCAGATAACCTGAGAAAAATCGACTTGGGGACTGCAAACGACCCACGGCCGACGTTCGTCAGTGAGCTATTGTCTGAAGAAAAGGTGGCTACGCTCAAAGACATGCATATGCAGTATAAAGAATCATTTGCATGGAACTACTCCGAAATGCCGGGACTAGATCCAGAAGTAGCTGTGCAGAAATTGGCGATATCTCCAGACGTCAAGCCGATAAAACAAGCACCGAGAAGAATGCGGTTCGAACTTGAAATGAGTATCAACGCCGAGGTCAAGAAGTTAATCGACTCCGGCTTCGTCCAAGAAGTTAAATACCCCGATTGGATCGCCAACATTGTCCCAGTGATGAAGAAAAATGGGACGGTACGCATCTGCATAGACTTTCGAGATCTCAACAAAGCTTGCCCAAAGGATGATTTTCCCATACCGGTTACCGAGCCGATGATAGACAATATGTCCACTCACGAAGTCTTCTCCTTCATGGACGGATCGTCAAGGTACAATCAAATAAAGATGCATCCCAAATACCAGAAGCATACCGCTTTCCAGACCTCGCTGGGCATATTCTGCTACAAAGTGATGCCTTTCAGTCTGAAGAACGCTGACGCCACCTATCAGAGGGCCATGATGAAAATTTTCGATGACCTCATACACGAAATCGTCGAATGCTATATCGACGACCTCGCAGTGAAAAGTAAATCATACGAGGAGCATTGAGAGCATCTGAAGATCGTGTTTCAGCGCCTTCGGAAACACAACCTGAAGATGAACCCTCTCAAATGCGCGTTCGGAGTTTCCTCTAGCAAATTCCTAGGATTCATCGTACGACATCGGGCATCGAAATAGACCTGTCAAAGATCAAAGCGATTATGGAAATACTTCCGCCAAGGACTCTGAAACAACTGCAGTCACTCCAAGGAAAGCTTTGCGTATATTCGGCGGTTCATAGCTAATCTCTCCGGCAAATGTCACCCCTATAGTCACCTAATGAAGAAGGGGAACCCGTTCATCTGGGATCGTAAATGGCAGAGTGCACTCGACGAAATCAAGCAATACTTGCAGAATCCGCCGGTGCTGACCGCTCCGGTCAAGAGAAAACCTCTCATCCTATACACAACAGCCCTTGAAGGTTCTTTAGGCGCGCTATGGGCACAGGAGAATGACCGAGGGAAGGAGAAAGCCCTCTACTATTTAAGTCGGGTTCTCCTGGGGCCAGAAAACAACTACTCCCCCATCCGAAAACACTGCCTGGCGTTAATCTTTGCGATAACGAAGCTCAGACACTATGCGTTGGCGCATGAGGTCCACCTCATATCAAAAGTGGATCCTCTCAAATATTTGATATCAAGAGCCATACTAACAGGGCGGCTCGCTTAGTGGGCCCTACTCTTAATGGAATTCTCGATAACATATCGACCGCTCAAGACAATGAAAGGCCAGGCCATCGCCGACTTCCTTTCTGAGCATCCGATACCTGCTGATTCACCCCTAAATTGAGAATTTCCAGATGAGCACGCGTTTGACACGATCGACGGGGAGAAAGGAGAGAGTGACACCCGATGGGAACTCTATTTCGACGGGGCATCTTCCATGAAGAAGCAAAAGCACAACTCCCCTATAATCAAATCTGGGGTAGGCCTCATCTTCGTGACTCCGCAAGGAAGGATAATGCGCTTTGCCTTTTCCCTAACAGAGCCGAGGAAAAACAATGAAGCTGAATATGAAGCTTTGATAGCAGGTCTTGAGATCGCTGTCGACATGGGAATCGAAAACCTCCTCATATATGGAGACTCCCAACTGGTCGTTAATCAAGTAAACGGCGACTATCAAACGTGCAAACCAGAGTTGGTGAAGTACGGCGAGAGAGTACAATAATTGTTGACTCAAATCCCTGCTTACGCCCTGAAAGCATATCGTGCGCGGAAAATAGCAAAGCTGATGCATTAGCCAAACTCGCTAAAGAACTGGTTGACGTGAGAATCGTTGTGCAAAGCCGCCGGGTTCTTGCACTAGCAGAAATATCTCTAGAGTCGTCCGAAGAAAAGGAAGCGACCAAGCAAATGGCGTTCCAAATAAAAGACCAGGAAGAGGCTAAGGATTGGAGAGGAGTCTTTATAGACTACTTCAGATACCGTCGAACACCTGAAGATGCATCCTTAAGACATCTCGTGAAGCGAGCTCTGTCTTTCACCTTCGTCGATGATACTTTGTACAAGAGATCATTCGACTCTCTTTGGTTAAGATTCTTAAGACCGGAAGAAGCAAAGAAAGTCATCCAAGAAACTCACGACAGACTCTGCGGTTCTCATCAAACCGGGCCGAAGATGAAGCTGAAGATCAAAAGGATGGGCTACTATTGGCCCATGGTGATCCAAGACTGTCTCGAATACGCGAAGCAGTTCCACTCATGCCAAATTCACGGGAACATCATCCACCAACATCCGAATCCACTACACCCAACAGTGGCTAGCTGGCCATTCAAAATGTGGGGAACCGATATAATCGGGCCCATCGAACCAGCGTCATCCAGAGGACACCGGTTCATATTGGCGACAACCGATTATTTCTCTAAGTGGGCAGAAGCAGTACCAATAAGAGAGGTGAAGATGGAGAATATTCTCCATTTCTTCAAGACACACGTCATCTATCGGTTCGGCACTCCGCGACGGATTATTTCCGATAACGGGCCAGCCTACAGAAGTCACAAAATCAGCCGCTTCGCACAGCAGCATAATATAGACTGGAGATACTCTTCGGTCTATAACCCCCGAGCTAACGGTTTGGCTGAGACTTTCAACTTGACGAAGATCATAAAGAAGACGGTGTCCAAAAACAAAAAGGACTGGCACGAGAGATTGCATGAAGCTCTCTGGGCTTATCGAACTACGTTCAAAACGGCCACAAATACAACGCCGTATGCATTGGTATTCGGCGCAGAAGCGATACTCCCCTTGGAGATAGAGCTACCCTCTCTATGAGTGGCGGTTCATTACGAGCTAACAGATGAAGAGAACGCTCATCTTCGGCTTGAGGAGCTCGACGTCCTTGACGAAACCCGGCTCATGGCTCAGCAAAACCTAGAGGCTTACAAAGCAAGGATGACGCGCTCGTATGAAATATTGACTAGGCCGAGAACATTCCGCCAAGACGAACTCGTGCTAGTCGTAAAAAGACATATGATCCCTAATCGTGCCAAACGGGGGAAATTCGAGCCAAACTATGAGGGTCCGTATATCATAGACAAGGTTTACCAAGGTGGGGCTTACTTGCTCATGAATATGCATGGCGAAAGACCCTTTAGGCCAATAAACGTCCGGTTCTTGAAAAAATACTACGCTTGACCGAAACGTCTGTAAACTACTACGAACCGCAGCATTCTAAGGCTGACGCAAATATATATATATATATATATATATATATATAATATATATATATATATATATATAAAGGGTACGTCCATAAGCAAAACGGGCACGGATGAAAACCCGAAAGGGTTTCGTGAGTAAAAACAGCAGGGCTACGTGAAAGTTTGTGAAAACCCGAAAGGGCGCAATCTCGTTAAAAGACACTTGCAAGGCCCTCTCGACCTTGTAAGGAGAAAATACCTGCGTGAGATACTGTTTCCCCCAATCAGAGCAAAGCTTTGTTCAAATTTCAAAATTTGAAATGAAGCAGCGCTTTATAGCAGCGCCAAGTGCACTGCGCCCCAAGTAGCGCACCACGTGCAAAGCACGTGTGCGCTAGCGCTAAGAGCGCTGCACTCTAAGCAGCACACCACGTGCAAAGCACGTGTGCGCTAGCGCTAAGCGCGCTGCACTCTAAGCAGCGCACCACGTGCAAAGCACGAGTGCGCTAGCGCTAGAACTAAATGTTCTCCACCGTTGGATCAAAGATCCAACGAACATGATTAAAAAATCATCAATTAACCAGAATAAAATTCTGTTAAGGAGAGATTCCTCAAAATCTTTCCAAACAAAAAGATTGTGCTCTGTAAATCAGAGCACCGTTGGATCAATGATCCAATAGTGATTAAAAATCACCAAAATACAGAATAAATTCTGTATGGGAAAATATTTCCCAATCTTGTTAAAAATAAGAAGATTACCTTCTGAAAAATAGAAGCCTTTGGATCAAAGATCCAACGGGGGAGACATCCCCAAATCAATTAGAGACAAGATCTCTTTAACTGATTGAACAAATCAGCATTCACTATAAAAAGGACCTAAGACTTTCTTGGGGGTCGAAAATTGCACCCCGGTTGACCAAGTCAAAGTCAAGGTCAACCCCAAGCCAGGTGGGTTCAAGCACAGATCAAGTGGGCTCATGCCTGAGTCGAGCCCGAACATGAAGCGGCCGGCCTCCCCCATACTGAAATAAAAAATCATGTAATAAATAAATTTTGATGTAATTTTTATGCATGAATGGGTATAAAGCCAAATTTTTGTAAAGCCAGTGGCTTATGTGCAAAAAGAAATAGCACATGAGACATGGGATGAGCAAAATGCCATTTTTTAAAGCCCAAGGGGCTGTATGTAAATGTGTAAGCCTAGATAAGGCAACATGATGATAAATAAAGGATATACTTTTCATTCCCCCCGAAAAAAACTAGGGTTCTTGTGCCTCCTTCTCCTTCCTCAAGGTTCTAAACCTTCTTCTTTCTTTTGAATTAAATCAAGAGTTTTACTCTTTCTCTTCCAAAACTAAATAGTTTTTCACCACAGAACCCACAAAGGGGAACTCAGATCTCCCATCAGATCTCAAAAATAAGAGATTTTTAAAATCTCATACTTCCTTTTTCTCCATGATCCGGTCAACAGGGGGGAGGAAGGAGGAGACCTATCTCCAAAGACCCTATTTTGGGAAAGATCCAAGGCTCAGAGGAGAAGAAAGGGGCCCCCTTGAGCACTTACAAGGATTTCTTGAAGTTTAACTCCACAAATCAAAGCTTCTGGGAGTTTAACTCTATATAAAAAAAAGAGAAGAGTCTTTCTTTCTAGAAGTTCAACTCCATAAATCAAATCGGGAGCACAACTCCCAGTGCAGGGACCAAGTCCCTTTTCCTGCTAGCGCCCAGCGCCCGAGCGCCCACATGCCGGGCACGTGATGCGCTAGCGCCCAAAGCGCTAGCGCCAGCGCCCGAGCGCCCGCGTGTCGGGCACGTGAGGCGCTAGTACCAGCGCCCGAGCGCCCGCGTGCCGGGCACGTGAGGCGCTAGCGCTCAAAGTGCTAGCGCCAGCACCTGAGCGCCCAAGTGCTGCGCACGTGAGGCGCTGCCGCCTTCTCCCACGCATTCTTTGGATGCCCTTTCTTTTTTTATATGTACACACACACACACACGTACTCCACAACACTGTTCCCGTTAGAAAAAATTTCTAACGGGGCGCTACCCAGCACCCCGCAAGGGGGCTGCTAGCCCCCTTGACCCCCAGCCCGCTATCCGGATAGCAGGACGCCCGTAAAAACTCTGCGGGACCCCCGATATATCCAAAATCCCTCCAAAAAAAAACACCGCACATTGAGTTCGCATGACATGTTTGGCCCGTCAATCGGAGGTTCTCTCGCACCAAAGGCGAGGGGTAATTAACGGCGGCTTACTTCGCGGCTGCCGGAGATTCGGATCCCCACAATCAATAAACCTCAGCCTACCCTAGGCAGGGAGAATCTGTAATGCGCCTGACAAGCGCGCGCGTATTCCCATCTCAATGGGGTGACGAAAAACACCCTACAGACTTCAAGTCTCAGATATACAGAAACAAATTGAGGAACCCCCATATAAACTTTGAGAAATCTCAGAAAGAAGAGCAAAGCTCTCGGTAGAAGAAGAACTTTTCTTCAAGGTAAAAAAACAGAGATAAGAAAAATCTCATAAAAGAAGAAGAACATAATTTTTCTCACAGATCATAGATCTATAAGACTAAGATCTTTTACAAAAAGAAATCATGAACATCTCATTATAAAAAAAGGGGGGAGAATAATTCAATTCTCTTAGGATTACAGTTCCATAAAGGCAAAGCTTTTCACCAGAATAAGAAATTGAAACATCTCCTATAAAATAAGAACTTTGTTCTTAGAATCTTGAGACAAAGTCTCTTATAAACGAG
Organism: Agapanthus africanus; assembly: GCA_030015575.1. NCBI lineage: Eukaryota > Viridiplantae > Streptophyta > Magnoliopsida > Asparagales > Amaryllidaceae > Agapanthus > Agapanthus africanus. The sequence goes on from CM057337.1 coordinate 720,083,818, forward strand.
AATTTATTTCTCAGATCATAAAACTGATCAGATGCGCTTCTGCGCTCTTTGACTGGCGCACAGCGCCAAGCGCACCACGTGCTCCTCACATGTGCGCCACTTAACAAATGGCGCTTTGCGCTCATGGACTGGCGCTCAGCGCCAAGCGCACCACGTGCTCCTCACGTGTGCGCCACTGAAAAAATAGCGCTTTGCGCTCATAAACTGGCGCTTTGCGCTCATGGACTGGCGCTAGCGCCAAGCGCGCCACGTGCTCCTCATGTGTGCGCTATATCACAGAAGCGCTTTGCGCTCATTAACTGGCGCAAGCGCCAAGCGCGCCACGTGTTCCTCACGTGTGCGCTGATAGAACATAAACTGTTCTTTAAATAAAGCCTAGAGCTATGATGAATGCTCAGCATTCAATAAAAGACAGAAAGGCTGTCAGAACCCAAATCAATGCTTTCCATTGTCAAATGTTTAACATTTTAACTGAGTGGGCCGAGCCCAAGTTGGCCATAAACCCCTCATTCAGATTAATTGAGCCCATATGCTCATAAATCTCAGATCTTAGTCCCAATTGGACTACAGATCTCCCAACCAACATTGGTTCAAGGGTACATCTCTTCATTCCTTTGATATTTGTCGTTGTAATCCTTCAACGTCTTCAGAGAGGTGACGGGTCCCGATAACCAAACATTCTATGGACTGTGGGGTCCTTAAACTCATGGACTATGATGTCCTTAAACTTTACGGACTGTGGGGTCCTTAAACTCATAGACTATGATGTCCTTAAACTTTATAGACTATGATGTCTTTAAACTATGGACTGTGGGGTCTTTAAACTCATGGACTATGATGTCCTTAACCTTGGACTGTGGGGTCCTTAAACCCATAGACTATGATATTCTTAACCTTGAACTGTGGGGTCTTTAAACTCATGGACTATGATGTCCTTAACCTTGGACCGTAATGTCCTTAAACTAATGGACCGCAATGTCCTTAAACTAAACAATATAGCCCAAATGCTCTTTTGTTGGATCTAAATGATCCGTTTAAGTTGATCTTAGTCTAAAATTAGACTAACGTATCCTTAACAAACGTTTAAATTGATCTTAGTCTCAAATGAGACTAACGCATCCTTAAACCCAACCCCAAACCCAAATCTAAGAAAATACGGATTTGGACTAATCCATGCCCTACGGGGATACAACATAAATTAGTCTCCGTATACAATCCATGGGCAACCAAAAAAAAAAAAAAACAAAAACACACGACACAAAGTGACCATCTGGAGAAGGAGAAAGTGGTTACCGCGATGCGGTAGCGTAATTAACTGCAGGGGATTGCGCCTGCAGGGAAGAGCGTCCCCACAATCAAAAACCCCTCAACGAGGGGGAATCTGACGAAGTCTGTTATATCGGCCGCATCCGTTTAAACTTTCGATACATGGTATCATAAATCAACTTGACATTTTCCGAGAGATGGAAGAATAGCACCAATTAGCATCTGCATTCGAAGTTCAGGCCGGATGCCCCAACGTCCCGGTCACGTCCTTTCGGCGGGGAACAGATTCTGGCACGCCCGGTAGGACCTCTTCCTCTTTCCGCTCCATACTTCGTATGTCGTGTTTCGCGAACAAGTCGCGGTTTGATATGGTTGCCTTTGGATTTGAAGTACTAAGATTTGGTATCTTGCTCCGTGCAGAAAAACAGAAGATCAAATGGCTTTCAACTGCACAAGCTGCAACAACGGCAATAACTCTCACTCCGTTCCTGCTGGAGGAGTGACCTACGGGCCTCAGGTGGCCTCCGTTTTTACAATGCCGGCGGACCAGGTGACGCAAGCCACCACAGGGCTATTCTTTGGGACCATGCTCCCAACCATGAGCTTCAATACACCACTGCCATCACAAGAAGCTCAGAAGAAGTTGGTCTTTGATCGGCTCACAACTACCACGACCCCTCCCAACGGGTCGCCCAAACCAAGTGCCTCAGTCTTTAACAGATTGGGCCGAAGCTCTAATGGGCCTGTGATGAAGACCGCGATACCGGAAGGGTTTATCCCAAAGAGGATAGCTATTCCTGCTCCTGAAGTCGCCAAAGCGGCTTCCTCTGCTAAGGAGTCGGTCTTTGCAAGACTGACTGTTTCGGCTCCCGCTCCAAACGAAGTCACCAAGACTGCTCCTCCTGCTCGAAAGTCTGCCTTCGACAGGTTGGTTATCCCCGCTCAGCGGACGTCCGTTTTCAATAGCTGGCGCCAATAACAACACCTGACCAGAACATGAGGCACGATCAAGCCACCCCTATAGCTGAGCCAGTACGGTTGGCTCGACACGCTCGACGTTGCCACTGGCGCCGAGTAAGGAAGGCTGGGGGCAATTTCCCTTTTGGATTGACTCCACCAGCTCCAACGGTTGAAATTGATGCTGCTGTTCTAACTGGGAACAGCTTTGAACCACTAAGGAGGGTACGCAAAAACTCTCTGACTGCTGTATTAAAAAGATCTCCTCCACCAATAGAGAATGCTACAAAGGCGAAGCTAGAGCAGCCCCCTCAGCGGCTGTCATCTAAAATTTATGAAGTTTGGCGACAGGTCCAGGACTCCGTGATAGATCAAGACTATCTCCGCCGACAGAAAAAGATGAAGGTTCGGCAAGAAGAGGACCACTCTGTCAAGCCACAGAAGGCGACAGCTATTTGGGTGCCCACTGCAACGGCCCCTTCAACTTCGACCGCTCACAAGAGGAGAAGGCTGGAGAAAATCCCGGTGTCTGCGATGAATCGCAAGAACACTGAATCTAAACGCCCCAAGTCTGGGGGCATGGTGGTACATACTGTCTATATGGCATCTGGGAAAGAGGATAGCCGTATCTCTACGGGCCATCGACCACTCACCAGATCCGTAACAAAGGCCCAGGAGCAACAACAGAAGCTCCAGGAAATGTTGACGCAAATGGACGTACTCACAGGGCCGAAAGAAAGCCCGGAAACATCGTCGGAGCAACATCAAGAACAAGAAACTGATACTGAGTTCCTCCGCAGAATCCTCGAAAAGAAGGACAAAGAGGCAGCGGAACAAGCTGCCAACATAAAACGAATGGCGTTCTTATCCAAGACATGGTCGGGATAATATTACAGCCGGATCCTCCAGCTGAAGATCCTCCGATTATCCTTGAAGACAACCGAGCGAAGACGTCAAATCCTCTTCCGGCTTGTTCACCAGCCAAATAGGAGACCATCTCAAAAGCCGCCCTGGATGATTACATCGCTCAGCAGATACGAGTTCCTCAGGTGAATGAAGCGGCTGGGCAAATTGTTAAGACTGGACGACCCTATCAGGATTAGTACGACCAAATAAAGTACCCGCCAGGATACACGATCCCCAAATTTCACGTATATAAGGGGACGGGGAATCTACACCAGCACGTTGCTCAATTCAAGGCTCTGTGTGGCAACACTGGAGGGGATGACAAACTATTGCTTCGCCAGTTTGTTGGCAGTTTGTCGGAGACAGCGTTTGAATGGTACTCCGAACTCCCGAACGACTCCGTTAAGACATTTGCAGAAATGGAGTCACTGTTCATGCAGAGGTTCGCAAGCGCTAGCGAGCGCACCCCAATCACGGCGCTGATCAATGCCAGAATAAAGCCAGGCGAAACATGGGTGCAGTACGTGATACGGTAGCGGAATCTATGGTCGAAGTACGAGCAACGCATTGAAGAAGCGCCTGCAGTAGGCATGTTCGTGGGTACTCTCGACCCCCAGACGACCATTTCCCAATTCATGATGTTCTTCAAGCTAACTACTTTCCAGACCTTAATTGACAAACTGGCCTAAATGGATCAGATGGGTCATAGACCATCTCCTTCAAAGCTGGAATCTCGAAATGAAAAAGGAAAAGGGAAAGCGACCTTCGTCGCTAATGCTCAACAGCAGCCCAGTAGTCCAAGACTAACTGATCGCCAAGACGAGAGATGGCGATTCTTTAATGAGAAAATGAAGCGCCCTTATTCGTTTCCCTGGGACAAAACGCGGAGATTGTTCGAGCTGGTGGTGTGCAACAGGCTCATCAACTTGCCGGATCCAAAATGCCCATTGCAACCCGGTGAGGCTAATAATCCCAATTATTGCCCCTATCACCAAGCGATTGGCCATCCAATCGAAGATTGCTTCGTCTTCAAAGGGTGGATTGAGAACCAATACCAACAGGGCAAATTCGCACTGTCCGAGAATTAGAAAGTAAACCCGCCCCAGCCGCACGCTCTTAAAAAGGCGGACACACCGGCGGCATCATGCTCTTTTATAGAAGAAGCTCCATGGGAGGTCGTTCTTTCAGCTAAAACGACAAGAATGCTGAAGGATCTCCAAACATGCCCGGCAATCAAATGGAAAAGTCCGCTGGAACCCGAGGTCATCGAGAGAATGCTGAAGCCACGCCTAACTCCAAAATATGGTGGTGATAGTCAAAGCGCCCATACCCAGCCGTCAAAGTCTTCAAAGAAGAAGAAGAAGACCAAAAAACCCATGAAGCCTGGTGACAAGCGCACGGGCCTGCAAAAAACATATTGATGCGCTGGAGGAATATAATCAGAAAGCGCGGACCCCAGTCACACTCCAAGAATTTCTCAGCCACGTCCTTGAGGACGGAGATGATAACAATGGAGAAGACTCGTCGGATGAACCTGAGGATTATGTGGCAAGCTGTCATGTGATCTCTCACTCGTCAATAGACGGTAAAGAAGCTCCTGACGCAGAGAAACTGGAGGCAAATCTCGAATCAGAGCTCCTAGGACCGTCAGACGAGATGATTGATGCATTCCTGAACGAAACTCTTCTGAAAAGCAAAGCTGATCGAGAGCACGAAATGGCCATATTTGAAAAGGCCAAACGCCGGCGACTGGACGAAAGGGTTAAAACACTCCCACCAGATCAAAGCAAAACCGCCGCAAATAAAAGCAGGTTCAAGATAAGGAAAAGGTTCGCCAAAGCCATATCAATGGGGATGAAGCTGCCACCCTCTAAAGGAAACACTACAGATATGATACACTTTAATGAAAGGGGTATACATCCTAACTTCTGCTTATATCATCAGAGGATTGCGTACCCTACTGAAGAATGCAACGACTTTAAAAATTGGTGGCAAGGGTATGTCGCTCACAGGCAACACTTCAAGAGGATGAAGCGTGAAGCTCGTCGACAGCAGAAAAATGCGACAGACGAACGAGGAAGAGCTTCCGGCAACTGTCACATGGTTGATAGCAGGGGATCGCAAGTGCTCACCTTTGGGAGCGATTCGGAAGAGGAAATGGATCTCGACCCTCTCTTCAAAGAATCCACCTCAGGAAAAGAGGAAGAAGCGAAGAGCTGCGAGAACATTCAGCTGCGCAATCGCACGCTACTTGAAAAGAATTTCGGACATGCAAACAAGGGATCGAACAAAAAGGATAAGGGGAAGGAAAAAGTCCCTGAAGATATCGCCCTCAATGACCGATTCGTCGAAGAACTGGCAGCAAGGAACCGCCTAAGAAAAATAAGGTGGATTACAACGTTTTGGCACACCTGAGGAAGATATCGTCACAGGTAAGCATTCTCGACGCCCTTCTGCTATCTAAGGAGGCGAGAGATTCTTTGATCAAGGCACTACAAGAGCCCGAGCAGTTCCAAGCTTTCCTCGCCGAAGAAAAGATGAAGGACGAGCTGGAAGAAGTGCACACGGATGATATCACCTTCGGCGATGAAGATCTCCTCCTCGGGGCGTGCGAGCATAACTGCCCCCTTTATGTCTCCAGATACTATCATGATATCAAGATAGGCAAAATCCTGGTTGAGAATGGGTCCTCCGTCAACCTCCTCAATGTAAGAGTGTTGAAGGAAATCTGCATGAGCGTTCAACACCTCGCTCGTGATAAAATCACTATCTCCGGGTTTGACTCCCAGTCATCACGGATGCTCGGGTCTGTGATACTGATATTACGCTTTGGGCTGCTCGTCACGGACATCAAATTTCACGTCATTGACGCCAAGATCTGCTACAACGCTTTGCTCGGACGGCCTTGGTTACATGAGTACAACATATTCCTTCTACACAGCATCAGTGTATGAAGTACTTCAAAGATGGGCTTGAATATACCGTGACAAGAGAGCTGAACCCATTCTCCGTGATGCAGTCCGAAAGTACGAAGATACGAAATACTTCTTACCATATTTCGAAGACACAGAAAGATGCTATAAACCGGAGGACAAGCAAAAAGCTATCACCACTATTCCGGTCTTCGGGAGTGATACCGAGGAGGAAGAAGAAATAGTTTATTCAGGGCCGCCTTAATACACCCGGCCAGGATCGTCCACTCCTATTCTGGTCTTTGGCAGCGACTCAGAAGATGGGGTCAATGCAGTATTTTCTGTTCGGCTATCAATACAAGCCTTCACTGGCGATGATCGGAGTTTGTAAATCTCCATGGTTCCGCAAGAGCATTACAATGAGCTCGACGCACTTGATGCCTACAGTGTGCAAGAACTGCAGACGTTCTACATCCCCAGGCGAAAAGATGAAAATACGATCCTCTTTTATCGATCCGCGGAAATCAAAGCGGAGAAAGAAATCTGGCATGGCGCCGATTCTACGCTTGACAGACTTCAGCCCATCCGTCTACCCAGATACTGCACAGAAGGATTAAAAAGGCTGTTGAAGCGTCAAGGTGTACCCTTCAAACAGACTGCTCGACAAGCTCAGTTCTACAACAGGATCTGGAACGTCCCCGGAACTCAGCGAAAATTGCCCAACGGGAGAATGGAAATGATCGGGCTTGGATATGTTCAATCCAAGAAACGGGAGCGATTCCATGGCTGCTGCATTATACATGACTTCGATGAAGAAGGAAATGCTTTGTTAGAAGACGCTAATCTTAAACCAAAACGAGGTCTCGCCGTGAAAATGCCAAGTCCGTCGTTCGAAGAACAGATGGACAAACTAATAAGGGAAGCGGGTCAAAAGGTCCGGGATGACCACAGCCGCGAAATGGCCATTTATGAGAAAGCCAAGACGCAGCGCCTCCTTCAGCAGGCTGCGGAAAATGACAATGCTCTTCGTCGCCAACCTGTTATACAAAAAACCCGACGCAGAGGCAAAAATAAACCAAAGAATGGAAAAAACGTTCGACAGTGACAAAGCGGGTCCAAGAAGCCACGCAATCGAGAATCGAGCAACCAGGATTCGTCTCTTATAAAGAAGATGGGTCGAGCGTATTCTTTTCCTCAAGACAAGACAAAGAAGATATTCGATCTTGTCAAAAAACATCAGATGATGACACTCCCGGAGTCCAAGCACCCCAAGCAAGCAGACGAGGTCTTTCACCCAGACTATTGCTCCTATCACCGAGCAATAGGACATCCTCTCGAAGACTGCTTCACATTCAAAGACTGGGTTGAAGACCAATATCAATAAGGCAGGTTCGCTCTATCCAGCAGTTGGAGGATAACCCCGCCACAGAAGCATGAACCGAAAGCGACGTGTATAGCGAGAGTAGAACCAGATCAACATCGGTCTTGGAAACGATCTCGTACCTGTCACGCGATAACGTTATCGGAAGAAGAACCCGAGAATATGGATGACCTCTCTTGGTGCTTCGAAAATGATGAAGATGAGTTGATCTCAGAATTTCCACCGGCACCAAAAGAATTGGAAGATGGGATACATACTACAGCAGATAACCTCAAGAAAATCGACTTGGGGACGGCAAACGACCCACGGCCGACGTTCGTCAGTGAGTTGTTGTCTGAAGAAAAGGTGGATACACTTAAAGACGTGCTCATTCAATATAAAGATTGCTTCGCATGGAACTATTCCGAGATGCCAGGACTAGATCCAGAAATAGCCGTGCACAGATTGGCGATATCTCCGGACATCAAGCCAGTCAAACAAGCACCTAGAAGAATGAGGCTCGAACTTGAAATGAGCATCAACGCCGAGGTCAAGAAGCTAATCGACTCCAGCTTCATCCAAGAGGTTCAATACCCTTACTGGATTGCCAACATTATCCCAGTGATGAAAAAAAATGGGACGGTGCGCATCTGCGTGGATTTTCGGGGCCTCAATAAAGCTTGCCCAAAAGATGATTTTCCTGTACCGGTTACCGGGCCGATGATAGACAACACGTCCACTCACGAAGTCTTCTCCTTCATGGACGGATCATCAGGGTACAATCAGATAAAGATGCACCCCGTAGACCAGAAGCATACCGCTTTCCGGACCCCTTTGGACATATTCTGCTACAAGGTGATGCCCTTCAGTCTAAAGAACGCCGGTGCCACCTATCAGATGGCCATGACGAAGATTTTCGATGACCTCATACATGAAATCGTCGAATGCTATATTGACGACCTCGTAGTTAAAAACAAATCATACGAGGAACATTTAGAGCATCTAAAGATCGTGTTTCGGCGCATTCGGAAATACAACTTGAAGATGAACCCTCTCAAATGCGCGTTCGGAGTTTCCTCGGGCAAGTTTCTAGGATTCGTCGTCCGACACCGAGGCATCGAGATAGACCCGTCGAAGATCAAGGTGATCATAGAAATACCTTCGCCAAGAACTCTCAAGCAGCTGTGGTCTCTCCAAGGAAAGCTCGCGTATATCCGGCGATTTATAGCCAATCTCTCCGGCAAGTGCCGTCCTTACAGTCACCTAATGATGAAAGGGAATCTTTTCGTCTGGGATCGCAAATGCCAAAGCGCACTGGACAAAATCAAGCAATACCTATAGAATCCGCCAGTACTGGACGCTTCCGTTAAAGGAAAACCTCTCGTCCTATACACAACAGCCCTTGAAGGTTCTTTAGGCGCGCTATAGGCACAAGAAAACGACCAAGGGAAAGAGAGAGCCCTCTATTATTTGAGTCGAGTTCTCCTGGGGGCAGAAAACAACTACTCCCCTATCGAAAAACACTGCCTGGCGTTGATCTTCGCGATAACGAAACTCAGACACTATGCGTTGGCACATGAGGTCCATCTCATATCAAAGGTGGATCCTCTCAAATATTTGATGTCAAAGGCCATATTAACGGGACGGTTCGCTAAATGGGCCCTACTCTTAATGGAATTCTCGATAATTTATCGTCCTTTCAAGGTAATGAAAGGCTAGGCCATCGCCAACTTCCTCGCTGAGCATCCGATACCTGCCGACTCTCCCTTGAACTGCGAATTGCCAGACGAGCATGCGTTTAACACGATCGACGGGGAGAAAGGAGGGCGTGATACCCGATGGGAACTCTACTTCGATGGAGCATCTTCCATAAAGAAGCGCAAACAAAGCACCCCCATAATCAAATCAGGGGTAAGCCTCATCTTCGTGACTCCACAAAGAGGGATAATGCGCTTTGCCTTTTCCTTGACAGAGCCAAGGACAAACAATGAAGCCAAGTATGAAGCTTTAATAGCAGGTCTTGAGATCGCTGTCGACATGGGAGTCGAAAGACTCCTCATATACGGAGACTCCCAACTGATCGTTAGTCAAGTAAACGGCGACTATTAAACGTGCAAGCCAGAGTTGGTGAAGTACGGCGAGAGAGTGCAGCAACTGCTGACTCAAATTCCTTCCTACACCCTGGAAAGCATACCGTGTGCAGAAAATAGCAAAGCGGATGTATTGGCCAAACTCGCCAAAGAGCTGGCTGACGAAAACCTCGATGACGTGAGGATCGTTGTGCAAAGCCATCGGGTTCTTGCACCGGCAGAAATATCTCCGGAGTCGTCCGAAGAAAAGGAAGCGACCAAACAAATGGCCCTACAAATTCAAGACCAGGAAAAGGCTAAGGATTGGAGAGAAGTCTTTATAGACTACTTCAAATCCCGTCGAACACCTGAAGATGAGTCCTCAAGACATCAGCTCATGAAATGAGCTCTATCCTTCGCCTTCGTCAATGACACTTTATATAAGAGATCATTTGATTCTCTATGGCTAAGATGCCTGGGACCTGAAGAGGCAAGGAGAGTCGTCCAAGAAACTCACGACGGACTCTGCGGTTCTCACCAAGCCGGACCAAAGATGAAGATGAAGATCAAAAGGATGGGTTATTATTGGCCCACAATGATCCAAGACTGTCTCGAATACACGAAGCAGTACCACTCGTGCCAAATTCACGGGGACTTTATCCATCAGCATCCAAATCCGCTACACCCAACGATGGCTAGCTGGCCATTCGAAATGTGGGGAACTGACATAATCGGGCCCATCGAACCAGCATCGTCCAGAGGACACCGGTTCATATTGGCGATGACCAATTATTTTTCTAAGTGGGCAGAAGCCATACCGCTGATAGAAGTGAAGACGGAAAATATCCTCCATTTCTTCAAGACACATGTCATTTACCGGTTCGGCACTCCTCGACGAATTATCTCCGATAACGGGCCGGCCTACAGAAGTCACAAAATCAGCCGCTTCACACAACAGCATAATATAGACTAGAGATACTCTTTGGTCTATAATCCCCGCGCTAACGGTCTAGCTAAGGCTTTCAACAAGACCTTGACAAAGATCGTGAAAAAGACGGTGTCCAAAAATAAAAGGGACTGGCACGAGAGACTGCATGAAGCTCTCTGGGCGTATTGAACTACGCTCAAAACTGTCACAAATACAACGTCGTATGCATTGGTATTCGGCATAGAAGCGGTACTCTCCCTCTAGATAGAGTTACCCTCTCTACGAGTGGTGCCTCACTACGAACTAACAGACGCAGAAAATGCTCACCTTCGGCTTGAGGAGCTCGACGCCCATGATGAAACCCGGCTCATGGCGCAACAAAACCTAAAGGCTTATAAAGCAAAGATGACGTGCTCATACGAGAAATTGACTAGGCCGAGGACATTCCGCCAAGGCGAACTCATGCTAGTTGTCAGGAGACATATGATCTCTAATCGTGCCAAGCGGGGGAAATTTGAGCCGAACTTTGAAGTCCCGTACATCATAGACAAAATTTACCAGGGTGGAGCCTATCTACTCATGGACATGCATGGCGAAAAACCTTTCAAGCCAATAAACGGTCGCTTCCCGAAAAAATACTACGCCTGACGAGACACGGCCTAGGTCAACAATAGATGATGACACCTATGTCTGCTCGCTATCTTCCTAAGCCCAAACTCTATAAGTAGTAGCCGGCAAACGGACCGAAACGTCCTTAAACTAACAACGGACCGCAATGTCCTGAAACTAACGACTGACCGCAACGTCTATAAACTACTACGGACCGTAGCATCCCAAGGCTGACACAAAAAAAATAATAATAATAAAAAGAAAGAAAGAAAGAAAATGGTATGTCCATAAGCGAGATGGGCACGGATGAAAACCCGAAAGGGCTCCGTGAGTAAAAACAGCAGGGCTACCGGCGAGTTTTATGAAAACCCGAAAGGGCGCAATCTCGCTAAAAGACACTTGCAAGGTCCTCTCGACCTTGTGAGGAGAAAATACCTGCGTGAGATCCTTACGACTCACAAGGGAGCAACACACTTAGGGATCCCCACGATTCCTAAGGATAAATTACACTTACGAGATCCCCACGACTCGTTAGGAGAATTCCCCTTTGAGACTCTCACGGCTCATAGGATTCAAAAGTCTTAAGCTACAGGGATCAGAACCTGTTCTTAAGCCATCACAATCTCCAATGCTGCCCTACAAGCGGTTCGATATTGACCCTTGTATACAATCCACGGGCACGAATAAACATTTCCCTAACAAAGTCCCACCAGAGACTAGGGATATGCTCACACGGTGAACAGCCCTTATAAGTCCTCTCGACTTATAAGGAGAAAACACTCTTATAAGATTCTTACGACTTATAAGAGACCATACACTTGGGAATCCTCACGATTCTTAAGGAGAAAACGCACTTACAAGATCCTCATGACTCGTAGGGAGAAATGCCTTCATGAGACCCTTACGGCTCATGAAGTTAAAAGCCTTAGTCGACAGGATGCTAACCCTGATTGCTAAGCCACCTTTGTTCGAACTGACAAAGGCAAATGATGATTCGCTCCTGGCAATATCCCATTCGTAGCGATGCTGATACCTAAATCGGTATCAAATTCCAAATCTAAACTCGCAATAAGGAAAAAAAACAGCGAGGCAAAAGTGCATATGAGATAGCCGAAATGATAGGGCAACTTGCAAAAAAATCAGCAAGTAAAATATATGCATACAAAATAGCTGAAATGGTTGGGCAACTCACAATAAAAAGCAGCGAGTAAAAAAAATATAGCCGAAATGATTGGGCACCGCGAAAAATAGCCGAAATGATTGGGCAATCGTGACTTTCGCGGTATAAAAGCAGAAATGATAGAGTATCGCGGAAAGAAAAATATATAAAATGAAACTTTTTACCCTACAGAGGAGATCACATCGATCCCTGTATACAATCCAGGGGCACAAACAAAGAGGGAACCATACCTTCCCACCAAGCTTCATCAGAAAGAGAGCCAAGTCTCGACGGCCGCATCTAGAGCCTAGAGATCACCAACAGCGTTCCTCCTCATTCCAGCAGGATTCGGATGCGACAATCAACCTTGGAGCCATGGCAAAGTCCATGTTCCAAATCTCGACGGTTCATAGACAGCCTAGAGATCACCAACAGCGTTCCTCCTCATTCCAGCAGGATTCATACGCGACAATCAATCTTGGAGCCATGGAAAAGTCCCTGTTCCAAACCTCGACGGTTCACAGACAACCGAGAGAGCAAATCCTGGCTCCGTAGAACACGGCTAAAGTCAATCCTGACCCTGTGGGAAACGACCAGAGCCAATCCTGGTCCCATAGAACACGGCTAAAGTCAATCCTGACCCTGTAGGAAACGGCCAGAGCACCTCCTGGTCCCGTTGAACACGGCTAATGTCAATCCTGACCCCATGGAAAACAGCCAGAGCACCTCCTGTCCCCGTGGAACAGGGCTAAAGTCAATCCTGACCCCATGGGAAATGGCCAGAGCAAATCCTGGTCCCGTAGAACACGGCTAAAGTCAATCCTGACCCCGTGGGAAACGGCCAGAGCAAATCCTGGTCCCGTAGAACACGGCTAAAGTCAATCCTGACCCCGTGGGAAACGAACAGAGCAAATCCTGGTCCCGTAGAACACGGCTAAAGTCAATACTGACCCCGTGGGAAACGACCAGAGCACCTCCTGGTCCGGTAGAACACGGCTAAAGTCAATCTTGACCCCGTGGAAAACGGAAAGAGCAAATTCTGGTCCCGTAGAATAGGCTAAAGTCAATCCTGACCCTGTGGGAAACGACCAGAGCAAATCCTGGTCCCGTAGAACACGGCTAAAATCAATCCTGACCCCGTGGGAAACGGCTAGAGCACCTCATGGTCCCGTAGAACACGGCTAATGTCAATCTTGACCCCGTGGAAAACAACCAGAGCACCCCTGGCCCTGTGGAACACGGCTAAAGTCAATCCTGACCCCGTGGGAAATGGCCAGAGCAAATCCTGGTCCCGTAGAACACGGCTGTCATGACCCGAAGGTATGGAACGTGACCGGCACTTAAATTACGAAACGTCTAGAGGCATAACGTAATCTAAGCAAGCCGAAGCCCAGAAATCTAAACCATTTAAAAGAAGAAGTGTAGGAAAACAAGTTTAAAAGCAACATCAAATTTTCTCAAAAATTTCGGCAGAGTCTCCATTGTAAAAACTGGCCCCAAATGGGTACAAACAAGAAAATATATATAAGCAATAAAAAGGGCATCCCCAAGCGGGAGCTAACTCTTCGCCAATTGGCGGTCAGAACCACGCAAGCAATAATATACAATGCCGAAGGGCGAGGAACAAAACTCAGAAGAAAAACCAAAATCCACCAGAAAACCATAATAATACAAGCGCGACTCTAAGGTCGAAAGAAAAACAATTGGTTTTCTAAAACTATCAAATAATACAGGTCTGCTCGATGGAGCTTACTAGATACAACTGACATAAATAAAAGTACATCGGCAGTCACGATACAAGTGAACCAACCTACCAAGCAATCACCCTGAATGAAGTGATGTGCCAACAAGCCGCCAAGGAAATCTGTACATCTGAACCTGAAATAAAATTTGGCACAACGGGTGTAATACCCAGCCCCCTTTTTATACCAATATCTGTATTTCTATTTCACTTATAAAATTTATTTATTTTACTTATAATTATTTATTTATTTTAAACCCCCATTAAACACCAAATCCCAAATCTTTCCTTTTTCTTTTTCCTTATTCCCAAGCCCGGCCCAAACACTCCAATTCATTTTAATTATTTCCTAAAACCCCCAGCCCACCAAGAAAATAAAATATTAAAGAAAATAAAACATTAACCCCGGCCCAGCCCGTCTCATCCAAGCCCACGCCCCAACTCCTTCAGCCCGAGCCTATCTCCTTCACAAGCCCGCACCCGACCCGCTTCTAATCCTTCCTTCTTCCCCAACGGCTCTTTCCTTTCCCGCTCGCCCGATCCACCTTCTTCGCCTTACCTCGCGCCCATGCCCACGCCCACGCTCGTACGCCGTTACCCCACGACGCGCACCCCTCGCGATCCCCTCAACGTTCTCCCCTCGTCTCCCCTATCCCCCTCACACCCTCGCTCCTCTCTCACTCTCAAAATTCCTCACCTCTCTCGAAAACCCACTCCCGCAGCCACTGCTTTCACCACCCACCACTCCCGCCGGCGACGACGATGAATTCAACCCCACCACCTCGTACTCCTCCCTCGTTTCTCCTCCAACATCAAAACTCATCTCCCCCTTCACTCCATCGCACAACTCCGAGCTCCACCAACCACCAACCTACCTTTGGTGAGCACCTCGGGCACCCTCTCAATGACGACGAGCCACCAACCTCCAAATCCCTTCGCTGCCGCTCCCGACGAGCTCTTCATCGATGCCCGCCGACCATCGTCGACCCCCTCATCGTCGCCGGGTAGATCTTACTCTCTGTCTCTCTCTACACCTCTCTCTCCCTTCTCCTTACCTCTCTCTGTTTCTCTCTAAGTTTCTCTCTCTCTGTCTCTCAATCTCTCTCTCTAACTTTCTCTCTCTTACTCTCAATCTCTGCTTCTCTCCCTCTCCCTCTCAATTTCTGCTTCTCTCCCTCTATCTCTCAATCTCTGCTTCTCTCTCTCTTTCTGTTTCTCTCTCTGTTTCTCTCTCTCTCTCTCTCTCTGTTACTCACTCTCCCTCCACATCTGTTACTCTCTCTGTTACTCTCTCTAACTCTCTCTCCATTTCCCTAAATATCTCTCTGTTCTCTAAATTTCTCTCTCTCTCGCAGATCAAAACCAGAAACAACTCGGGGCGGTGATGAAAAGGGGTTGCACGGAGAGTAACTAGAGTGAGTACAATCGTCTGATTCCAAAAGGCCGAACTGTGCTGTGCCCATGACGCGATCGTGCTGCTGCCGCTGCCGGACCCTCGTCGACACATTTCCAGGCAAGTTCCCTACTTGCTACATGCTAATTTGTGTTGGTTATAAACTATAATCATATAGATTCCATATTTACTATTCCCGATAAACTATATGACGTAACTGTTCGATGCATGATCTCAATGGAAATCTTCATTTAATTTAACGGAACTCAATTGCATAGTCTGGCCCGTAAGGCAATGAACCTTGTGTGTAAATTTCACTGGATAATATGACCGTTAACGACTTAGACGAACACCCCCAACTACACCCACAAAACTGGGAATTTCCCGCACCTGAAAATCGTTAAAATCATAATAAATTATGAACATATAGAAATGTTGCGTTCGAGGGCTCACATCAAAGCCGACTCGACGAACTGTAACTCTATGCAAATTTCTATTGGTTTCTGTACTGATATTGTGACGATATTTGGGTCGGAGTGCGACTCTGGACTGCAGTCCAGAGCGACTCTGGTTACTGTCCTGTAATGTGTACCACCTTGTTTCCTGAACTCGTATGTTACGGAACTCTGCAGTTTATTAAAGGTGAATCTGTTAGCTAAATGACACAAGTAGTTTCTTTCCGTTTTATCGTCGTTTGCTATTTAATTTGTAATTTAGAAGATCGGGACGTATAGCAGTCCCAAGCAGAACTAGAACGGACACCCCACCGTTGAATAGAGTATAACTCCTGACGTACAGATGCGATTGAGAATCTGTCTATTGCGTTGAAAACCTTATTGAAAACCCTAGATTTCATTCAACCGTAGTGTCGCTAAAATCTGATCCCAACTGGGATTAAAGTGCGTTCCGAAACGGACCTCCGATTCAGAAACCGGATTTCCAGCAGTGAGCGCTTAAAATGAAATGGCCATATCTAGTGATCCCGAAATCCGATTGACGTGAAACCAAATTCGCTGGATAGATAATCACACATACTACTTATCCCCTGTTTATTATTTCGCTAAATTTTGGCATATATTATTTATGATAACTTATGCAGGTGGTAGGATACCGACATATGACATCTTAATCATGCCTGAATTATCGTATTCTCATCACATCATATGTATATGTTATTGCATTGGTAGCCTAGTAATCATGTGCATTACCCAGTGTTAGGTATTAGTGGTGATTGTGGCAAGTACGTTAGTGTTCGTGCATGAGTGGATAAGTGAAAGTGACACGTACTTGTACACAATCAGTGAACCCTATTATTCTATTGCATTGTCGACGTCTGTGGGACGCGTGTAAGTGTGACTATAAGTGGTATAGGACACTTATGGAAACTCTTGCATAGGTGTCACAGATAAGGCACCAGACACTGCCCATTTATCTTGGGTATTAGTCGGGACGTGCTTGATGGAGATCCTGTCTCCAGTTCTCGCGCAGACTTGTCATGGACCGACCGGTATTTGAGGTTATAGTTGGCGTTTGATGTAGACCACGGGGTGTGGGGTAATTTGAGTGTGAGTTCAACAGAATCTCGGGAGTCCCATGCCGGCTTATATATATTTAGAGATATATGGAGATTTACAGGGTACATGATTATTACCGTGAGTTATATTTTGGGCCCGTGGTCCCTTGCCCTTGGGTCCTACCCTTGGGTGGAGGACACTCGCGAGTGGTTGACTCTCACACTTGGACTGACAATAGGCTTAGTGACCTGTACAATGAGACTTAGAGACTGATAGGGATAATGGCATTGATATACATTACTTACTGTGTTGACATACCTGGCATACCATTTTACTGCTTTACTGTTCACCTGATCTATTGGACACTTCATTGGTTACTCCATGTTCATATTTTTACCGTCTTGATTTACTGTTATATATCTATTATCACTGTTCGAGTTGCCACTTGCATCTATATATATATATTGTTATTGTGTCGCTCTGACGACCTGAGTATGCATGCTCAGAGTGAGGAGTGGATCTAGCCTGGACCGGGACCAGACGTATATCGCGGACATCTTGATCAGCTATCCAGAGCTATACTCTTTTTACCTCCATCAGGTCAGTTCTTTGTATTTTTTTTGTTTCGATACTGCATTTCTCATTACCTGTGCGTTGTTTACTGATTACCACGTAAAGCTAGAAGCCGAAGTGTGATTACGGCAGGATATTTCCTTGACCGTAGGAGCATAGCTGGTCTTGTCAACCCCTCGTATTTTGTATTTTGGGAAGCGGGGCGTGACATGTTTTGTTGGTATCAGAGCCAGGTTTTGCTTCGATTGGGATTGCAGTTTTTCTTGTAGAGCTTGACAATCTAAGACATCCCTCGGTCTAGATTGTAAACTTGTTATTCTTAATCCTTATTCACATTGTGTATTCTGCTATCCATCCGCTAGGGTTTCGGGTGACTTGGCAGAGTGACGTGGTTGTAATTGTGAACTACCTCATAATTACAATACTGTACTCGGTTTAAGTGACTCAGAGCCCTGCAGTTGATTTCCACTTGTAATGAATTTCATCACACCCGATATTCTTGATTCCTTGCCCAATCCATATTATATTTTAATTCTTATAGCTTGTGCCTTATATCGTTCTCAAAATTGTTGTTTCAGGACCATGTCTTCCAATGACTCTTTCTCTATCTCCACTCCCCAGAATCAGACCGTAGAGATCCTGACTGCACTGCAAAGTCTGAAGGAAGCCCAGGAGCGAGCAAACGACCTATTAGCTGAAGGATTGAGAAGGCAGGTGAATCAGGCACCAGCGGAAGTCTCCAATCGTAAAGGGATCCCTATTAGACGAGGAAAAGAGACGAAGATGAAGCGCCCACTTGTTTCCCCGCGACCCAAGCGGCAGAAGACCTAATGTTGTGGGTACTGCAAGAGGCCAGGACATCTTCAGAGGGATTGTCGCCGCGCCCAGGGGAAATGCCTGATTTGCGGATCCAGTGAACATCTTATCAACGGTTGCCCTAAAAGGAAGGAGCTACAAGGAGAAGACTCGTCCACGCTCTCCACTTCTGCCAAGTGATGATTATTACGTAGTTCGAACTTCGAGGATAGGACGGACCCAGCGCAGGTTCAACTCGCGTGACGAGACTGCAGCGATCTAGTAATCGAAGATGAGTTATCACGTTTTCTGCTTTTAATAAAATGTTGTCACTTGTAAATATTTCTCCTTTCGTTTGAGATCCTGTATCCGTTAAACTTTTGGCTGAATGTAATAAAATCCTGAGTTGTGATGTATGTATCGCCTCCTTTCCCCCTCACTTTACTTATACCATTCGTTGCATCAGTATTCTATATTTTGTCTTCAGTCCCTGCTTACCGCATATTTTTCTTGTACTCCGTATCCTTGATTATTTTCCTAATATGTTCCACTGTCTGATCATAACTCTTTCTTTTCAGGCCATGGCCCACCCTGGAGCAGCGCCGCATTTAGATGAGGATGCACAGTCATGCGTTTTCTTAGACCGTATGCTGGTGAGTTCTGATGATGAGGTCAACGGCCCCCAGGTCATTTTCGGAAACAGCGATTCCAAAAATGAAGGAGCCGCCGCCCCAGAGGTTGACATGATAGGCGATTCCGACGAGGAGGAAGGAGACCCTGAAGAGAACCCGATAGAAGAAGATCCCGAGGAAGACCCGATAGAAGAAAATCCAGTGGAGGAAAATCCCATGGGGGAGAATCCAGAAGAAGAGAATCATATGGAAGCAGACCTCGATGAAGAAGCTCTAGCCGAGGAAGAAGGACCGGAAGAACAAGACCCTGTAGCGGGAGAACTCCCAATGGCGGCTCCTGCGATGCGCTATGAGAATAGACGCCCCTACCTGAGGGCGCGAGCCTACCGCAACCTACTGAACCTCCACAACCGCGACTGACGGTATTTTTTTAGCTGTTGTCTTCTCTGGCCAAATAAACCTATGTATAGTTTAAGTCCATCTGTTACTTTTCGAGAGTGCTTTGTTTCAAATTTTCTAGAATGAAATAAACTTTCTGAGTTCGCAAACCTTTTGATTACTGGTTCACTTGATGCTTTGACTTTTCTTCTATTGTTATTTCCTCCTGAGACCCTTGACTGTCCACCCCTGCACCCTGGGCTGACCCGACCCTAATCGCTTCGACCTTCAGTCTAAAGCCGTCACACTCCGACCTTTTGATTGAGCCACACTCTATTGTAATCCCTACCCTAGCTAGCCCTATACATTTTTGTGCTTTTCCCTGTTACCCTAACTATATTTAGGGACATCATTATTCGAAAATTTAGTTTTCATTATTTTGTATTTATCGAAGAGTGCGTGTTATTGACTACCCCGTTTTATGTATTTTAAGTACACTACTATTATTCTCATTTTTCGGTAGCGCGACCATATGTATTACACATATTATTTTGGTGCTATGCTTCTTATTTTCACCATGTGGTTTTCTAAGTTATGTTAAAATGGTTTGATTGATACGTTATTCTAAAAATGTTTTAAACCACCGACAAGTCCTTCACTGCTTCATTATGATTATGCCTTATACTTATTATTTCTGCTGTGCTACTTTTGATATACTTATATGTGCACATATTTGGGTCTCGATTTTATCGAACACGCCTCGAACATTATTGTTCGTTATTGTTATTTATATTCTCGTATACATGTAGTTTGCCCTTATAGTTGTTCCTGCCTTATACTTATTTAGACCTATCCTTTTTGTATGCTGTTCTTACATATATAGACCTTCAAAATTTTATCCACCGTTTTAAGTAAGTCACTAAGTGTTAACGTTCGATGTGGTAGCCTTTCGCTTGTTATTTTGTAGCTTATCGTTATTTTAAATTTCGAGGACGAAATTTTTGTAAGGGTGGTATGATATAATACCCAGCCCCCTTTTTATACCAATATCTGTAGTTCTATTTCACTTATAAAATTTAATTATTTTACTTATAATTATTTATTTATTTTAAAACCCCATTAAACACCAAACCCCAAATATTTCCCTTTTCTTTTTCCTTATTCCCAAGTCCGGCCCAGACATTCCAATTCATTTTAATTATTTCCTAAAACCCCCAGCCCACCAAGAAAATAAAATATTAAAGAAAATAAAACATTAACCCCGGCCCAGCCCGTCTCATCCAAGCCCACACCCCAACTCCTTCAGCCCGAGCCCAGCTCCTTCACAAGCCCGCACCCG
Organism: Agapanthus africanus; assembly: GCA_030015575.1. Lineage (NCBI taxonomy): Eukaryota > Viridiplantae > Streptophyta > Magnoliopsida > Asparagales > Amaryllidaceae > Agapanthus > Agapanthus africanus. The sequence goes on from CM057337.1 coordinate 720,104,349, forward strand.
ACCCGCTTCTAATCCTTCCTTCTTCCCCAACGGCTCTTTCCTTTCCCGCTCGTCCGATCCACCTTCTTCGCCTTACCTCGCGCCCACGCCCATGCCCATGCTCGTGCGCCGTTACCCCACGACGCGCACCCCTCACGATCCCCTCAACGTTCTCCCCTCGTCTCCCCTATCCCCCTCACACCCTCACTCCTCTCTCACTCTCAAAACTCCTCACCTCTCTCGAAAACCCACTCCCGCAGCCACTGCTTTCACCACCCACCACTCCCGCCGGCGACGACGACGACTTCAACCCCTCCACCTCGTACTCTTCCTTTGTTTCTCCTCCAACATCAAAACTCATCTCCCCCTTCACTCCATCGCACAATTTCGAGCTCCACCAACCACCGACCCATCTCTGGCGAGCACCTCGGGCACCCTCTCAACGACGACGAGCCACCAACCTCCAAATCCCTTCGCTACCGCTCCCGACGAGCTCCTCATCGACGCCCGCCGACCATCGTCGACCCCCTCGACGTCGCTGGGTAGATCTTACTCTCTGTCTCTCTCTACACCTCTCTCTCCCCTCTCCCTACCTCTCTCTGTTTCTCTCTAAGTTTCTCTCTCTCTCTGTCTCTCAATCTCTCGCGCTAACTTTCTCTCTCTTTCTCTCAATCTCTGCTTCTCTCTCTCTCTATCTCAATTTCTGCTTCTCTCACCCTCTCTCTCAATCTCTGCTTCTCTCTCTCTCTCTGTTTCTCTCTCTCTCTCTGTTACTCACTCTCCCTCCACATCTCTCTCTCTCTGTTACTCTCTCTAGCTCTCTCTCTATTTCCCTAAATATCTCTCTGTTCTCTAAATTTCTCTCTCTCTCGCAGATCAAAACCAGAAACAACTCGGGGCGGTGATGAAAAGGGGTTGCACGGAGAGTAACTAGAGTGAGTACAATCGTCTGATTCCAAAAGGCCGAACTGTGCTGTGCCCGTGACGCGATCGTGCTGCTGCCGCTGCCGGACCCTCGTCGACACGTTTCCATGCAAGTTCCCTACTTGCTACATGCTAATTTGTGTTGGTTACAAACTATAATCGTATAGATTCCATATTTACTATTCCCGATAAACTATATGACGTAACTGTTCGATGCATGATTTCAATGGAAATCTTCATTTAATTTAACGGAACTCAATTGCATAGTCTGGCCCGTAAGGCAATGAACCTTGTGTGTAAATTTCACTGGATAATATGACCGTTAACGACTTAGACGAACACCCCCAACTACACCCACAAAACTGGGAATTTCCCGCACCTGAAAATCGTTAAAATCACAATAAATTATGAACATATAGAAATGTTGTGTTCAAGGGCTCAAATCTAAGCCGACTCGACGAACTATAACTCTATGGAAATTTCTATTGGTTTCTGTACTGATATTGTGACGATATTTGGGTCGGAGTGCGACTCTGGACTGCAGTCCAGAGCGACTCTAGTTACTGTCTACTGTTCTGTAATGTGTACCACCTTGTTTCCTGAACTCGTATGTTACGGAACTCTGCAATTTATTAAAGTTGAATATGTTATCTAAATGACACAAGTGGTTTCTTTCCGTTTTATCGTCGTTTGCTATTTAATTTGTAATTTAGAAGATCGGGACGTATAGCAGTCCCAAGCAGAACCAGAACGGACACCCCACCGTTGAATAGTGTATAACTCCTGATGTACAGACGCGATTGAGAATCCGTCTATTGCGTTGAAAACCTTATTGAAACCCCTAGATTTCATTCAACCGTAGAGTCGCTAAAATCTAATCCCAACTGGGATTAAAGTGCGTTCCGAAACGGACCTCCGATTCAGAAACCGGATTTCCAGCAGTGAGCGCTTAAAATGAAATGGCCATATCCAGTGATCCCGAAATCCGATTGCCGTGAAACCAAATTAGCTGGATAGATAATCACACATACTACTTATCCCCTATTCATTGTTTTGCTAAATTTTGCCATATATTATTTATGATAACTTATGCAGGTGGTAGGATACCGACATATGACATCTTAATCATGCCTGAATTATCGTATTCTCATCACATCATATGTATATGTTATTGCATTGGTAGCCTAGTGATCATGTGCATTACCCAGTGTTAGGTATTAGTGGTGATTGTGTCAAGTACGTTAGTGTTCGTGCATGAGTGGATAAGTGAAAGTGACACGTACTTGTACACAATCAGTGAACCCTATTATTCTATTGCATTGTCGACGTCTGTGGGACGCGTGTAAGTATGACTATAAGTGGTATGGGACACTTATAGAAGCTCTTGCATGGGTGTCACAGATAAGGCACTAGATACTGCCCATTTATCTTGGGTATTAGTCGGGACGTGCTTGTTGGAGATCCTGTCTCCAGTTCTCGCGCAGACTTGTCATGGACCGACCGGTATTTGAGGTTATGGTTGGCGTTTGATGTAGACCACGGGGTGTGGGGTAGTTTGAGTGTGAGTTCAACAGAATCTCGGGAGTCCCATGCCGGCTTATATATATATGGAGATATATGGAGATTTACAGGGTATATGATTATTACCGTGAGTTATATTTTGGGCCCGTGGTCCCTTGCCCTTGGGTCCTACCCTTGGATGGAAGACACTCGCGAGTGGTTGACTCTCACACTTGGACTGACGATAGGCTTAGTGACCTGTACAGTGAGACTTAGAGACTGATAGGGATAATGGCATTGATATACATTACTTACTGTGTTGACATACCTGGCATACCATTTTACTGCTTTACTGTTCACCTGATCTATTGGACACTTCATTGGTTACTCCATGTTCATATCTTTACCATCTTGATTTACTGTTATATATCTATTATCACTGTTCGAGTTGTCACTTGCATCTATATATATATATTGTTATTGTGTCGCTCTGACGACCTGAGTATGCATGCTCAGAGTGAGGAGTGGATCTAGCCTGGACCGGGACCAGTCGTATATCGCGGACATCTTGATCAGCTATCCAGAGCTATACTCTTTTTACCTCCATCAGTTCAGTTCTTTGTATTTGTTTTGTTTTGATACTGCATTTCTCATTACCTGTGCGTTGTTTACTGATTACCACGTAAAGTTAGAAGCCGAAGTGTGACTACGGCAGGATATTTCCATGACCGTAGGAGCATGGCTGGTCTTATCAACCCCTCGTATTCCATATTTTAGGAAGCGAGGCGTGACAACGGGGGTGAGTTGCCAACTTGTGAGTAGATTACATCTGTGGGTAGAAATCGCATGCACGATGATCTCCTAGGCCATAATAATATACTTAACATAACACTAGACATCTAGTGGTGATAGGATAATATTCTATGCATAAGTGCAATACTCAGTGCTCGTGTCAGTGCCACTAAATAGCAATAAATCATATATCTGATGTATGAATGCATCATGAATGAGGAAATCCACCACGAAATCTGAAAAATCTGATATAAAGAAATCATCAGTAAAACTTGTATAATAAAACTGAAACATCATCAGTGAAATCGACAGAAAGCCCGTGTCAAGTATTGACACAATATCTCAATATCTCAAAGTCTCAATGTCTCAATATCTCGGGCTCCGTCAGTCCGGATCGGCCCATATCATCAAATCTTATGACAACGGTCAGTATCCTCCGGATATCCGCCGCGCCAGACATCACCGGTAGGTAGTCTTCCCCTGCCAGGCTCATCGTCTACAACTCGAGCTTCTTGCCCCGGGGTACCTTACCGGGCACACCATGTACCCGAAACAGTTCATCCTACTCCTCGAATTGGGTCTCGAAATCCAACAGCAATCACGAGAAAATCGCAACTGGTATTTTAAATAAGAGAGAGAGAGAAGTTATTATAAATTCTTGCGGTTTTCCTCCAAATCCAAAAATCTCATTGAAATCCGAAATCCAAGAATCAAGAGTAAGTAAACAGTGAATATCGACATAAAGCCCCAGAGTAGTACATGAATAATTATATGAATGCATGAAGTATCTATGTAAAAAATGCAATCTCTAAGTTAACACATGAGAGCAATCACACAAGTATTATGTGGTAACTAGCATTTAGCTGATTATATCAATGAGATAATATTTTCTAAAGTGTACATGACATGGCAATTACCAATGATGATGTGTGTGAGCCGGCAAATAGGTGTACGTGGAACATGCGCATCATCGATAATGGTACTGGTATCCTAACAGATGGAATCATAACAGTTAGGGAACATATATATAAACATGCAGTATAATGAGAATAACATGAATATAACAGAGAAGGAGTAATAACCGCAATACCGAAAAATATACTTTTCTACTATACGAGTCATACCGTTTTGGTGTTTGAAAAAGCACGAATCATGGTTTTTAGAAAAATAGGGGCTACAGTGTTTTTGAGAAAAGATACATCCTTTGAAAATCCGTAGTATCCCCCAGTTGTCTTTTTGAAAAATGCTCACGATTCGTTGGTTTTGAAAATATGTATGACTCGAGCCTAAACTAGCATCTATCTAAACCACTAATAAACTAACTAAGGAACTGGTCGAAAGGTAAGAAAAGTCCACATAAAGTCCGAGTCGATACCTCTAAGAGTCGGCGATCCAGCCTCAATAGCGTCACGTACATAGTACGACTTCTTCAAGTCAAGAGTGCGGGTCAATCATCATATCTATACCTCGTACGGTAAAATCCATCGTACGGCATCCCAAAATCGGGGTACGGGTCAACTATCATATATACATCGTCATTCATAAGGTATCATCATCAAACAATATCATGATCTGGTTACTGACCTAAAGTCTCGTGCAATCCGATGTCATCAACACCTATTATCATATATGAGTATACATTGTACAAGCGATCCATGATAAATATCATAACATATCTCATATCATATCTCAATCATATGTCAACTATCATATATATATCATCAACCACATGGTATCATCGTCCAACGATCCGCTGTAATATCATAACATATCTCATATCATAACTCGGTCACTTGTCAACTATCATATATATATATATATATATATATCATCAATCACATGGTATCATCATCCAACGATCTGCTATAATATCATAACATATCTCATATCATAACTCGATCACATAACAAATTTCTCATGGCATCATGCCCGATCATATCGACTCATCTTCAAGTATCATATAACATCCTCATGTCACGCGTATATATATATATATATATATATATATATATATATATAGAAATCTACACACATTCATACACACACACACACACACCCCAAGTTAAGTGTATGTGTGTGCGTGTGTGTGTGTGTGTGTCAACCTATACTCTAGGGTCTCGCGACTAAGAACTAAACTAAAACACTATCATCCAACTTACACAAATTCTGATCCGTGGTCTCCTAAAACCTTTCTTGCTCCATATTCGTATCTTGCAATAACATATCTATATATTACTATATCAAGACTACATAAAATCCTACGAAGTTGCGGGGGTGCTATACGCCATCCACCCGATTTTCCCCGTAGATATATATATCTACTCACCTGGTCCTTATCTGCCGAAGTCGATACCGCCATCCTCTTCTTCATCGTCCGAAGTCCACGTGAGAGGTCTCTATATGTAAACATATAATATCGTAAACCGAAATCACGGACAAAACCAAAACGGCGCACGAAACGCGCCTAGGTTAAAACCTATGACCCGCTCATGCAAAAGAACCAAGTAACCCTCGATTTCGGCGTACAAACACCAATTGATCGAGATAAAACCAAAATGTACAAATCGTGGTTTCAAAAACCACTAATTATATATGAAATAGGGTTTAAATCATCAAAACCTTAAAATAATTCAAATTGATTTATTTCCGAAAATCTAGAAAGCACTTAATTACCGTTTTAATTCGAAACTTGATGTTTAAACAAAACTAGTGGCCACAATATTCACTAAATATCATAACTAGATCATACAAACCATTTCTATAATTTAATCTCATCAATTTTTATTAAACCCAAAATTCTAGTTTGCAAAATTATCTAATTTTAACAATTTCAAAGTAACAATGCATAAAACAACAACTAAATTAGGTTTTGCATGATCTAAAATGTTAAACTATAAATTATAATGTTAATGATGTGATCAAAGCCCTTACTAGATTTTAATCTCACATTTTTAATTAATTTCTAAAAACCTAGTTTGCTTAAAAATCTTAATTTGGATGTTTTAAATGCAACAATTTACAAATTAGCAACTAGATTAAGTTTTCCATGTCTTAACATGTTAAACTACACCATGTAATCATAAACAACTTATAAAAACCCTAATTTGATTTAAAAACCCTAATCTTGAATTTTCAAGTTAGCAATTTGAACCATAATAAAACACCGAAATTCATTAAATTAAAGTAATTAACCTACAATTAACACTAGGGTTGGAATTATATCTCAATAAACATGAGATCAACATGCACCCAAGCCTCCCAAAAATGCTAACTTTGCTCCAAGATCCAAACTAATATGGCTAAAGAATAATGGGTAAGGATTGGATTTGAAATTTGTGTGGTTTTATTTTGGATTTTTATGAATTTTTGGAGATTTTTGATGCAAAGTGAAATGGGGAAAAATTTTGGGCAGCCAAGATGAGGGCTCAGCCAAGGAGAGGAGAGAGAGTTAGTGAGGTGAAAATGTGTGGTATTGTGTAGAAGACTTCTATAATAATTACATCATTTATGTCATTTCTCATTTATTTGATTTTATTTATTTTCTTTTCTAAATAAATCCTAGAAAAATCTAGAACCATGGAGAATTTTGAGAAAGAATTTTGCATGTTACACACTTGATTCCAATATGTCATGGTTCACATTTGTCAAATTAACCCATTCCAATTTGCAATTTACACTAATCTAATGTATATTTAAAAGCTTATAATAATATTTGAAATAATTAATTTAGGAAAAATATTTAATTAAACTAACAATTTAAAATTCACTAAATAATATCAATTACAAGCAATTACATAGTTAAAGTAGTTCTTTTTAAATCTATGAAAAATAATTATAGTTAAGTTTTACGGAAATTACGGTTTATTTTATCGATATCAGAAAATTCACCTAAAGGATTTTATTTATTTATTTATTTTTAAAATGTTACAACGGCTAAAGTCAATCCTGACCCTGTGGGAAACGGCCAGAGCAAATCCTGGTCCCGTAGAACACGGCTAAAGTCAATCCTGACCCCGTGGGAAATGACCAGAGCAAATCCTGGTCCCGTAGAACACGGCTTAAGTCAATCCTGACCCCGTGGGAAACGGCCAGAGCACCTCCTGGTCCCGTAGAACACGGCTAATGTCAATCCTGACCCCGTGGAAAACTGCTAGAGCACCTCCTGGCCCCGTGGAACACGGCTAAAGTCAATCCTGACCCCGTGGGAAATGGCCAGAGCAAATCCTGGTCCCGTAGAACACGGCTAAAGTCAATCCTGACCCCGTGGGAAACGGCCAGAGCAAATCCCGGTCCCGTAGAACATGGCTAAAGTCAATCCTGACCCCGTGGAAAACGGCCAGAGCAAATCCTCCCGTAGAACACGTCTAAAGTCAATCCTGACCCCGTGGGAAACGGCCAGAGCAAATCCTGGTCGCGTAGAACACGGCTAAAGTCAATACTTACCCTGTGGGAAACGGCCAGAGCTACTCCTGACCCCGTACGGCTAAAGTCAATCTTGACTCCGTATGGCCAAAGTCAACCCCTCCTGGCCCCGTAGAACACGGCTAAGGTCAATCCTGACTCCGTGGAAAACAGCCAGAGTAAACCCTCGAACTCCCCGTCATAGCAATGCTTTGACTCGGGAGTAGGTCAACTCATCAATCACTTACGAGTTCTCTCGACTTGTAAGGAGAAAATTCTCTTGTGAGATCTGATCAGTCGAAAATATTGAATTTTTAACACATTAATTTCCTTACTATTTGTAATCATCTAAAGGTGTTTGGTATGATTATAGCACATATTAGCAACTCGTCTGCAAAATATCAAATAACATGTGTTATACATTATAACCGGCATTTTGAGGGAAATTGAGTGTTTATTATTACATGCATGATCTTTTGTGTATCAACACTTGTCTCGAGATTGTGTGCAGGAAATTCTCCAGATAAAAGAGCCGGAACTGCTAAAAGTGCTGATAAAATACACCAAGTCCAAGACTTATGATCTGGCAGTAAATATGAAAGTATAAAAATATTCCAGATATCAAGAAAGTGCCATTAAGCCATCACAAATCAATACAGAGATTTTCATGCAGCAACTCCACCACTTGGCCGCGGATCCGCGGCCGAGTTGGCCGATCCGCCGCGGATCCGTGGTCTACTTGACACGTCGTCAAATCAGATTTTATCCAGAAGCTTCATCTAACAACCCCTGCTTTTAGAAGACTCTCAAAGACCGCGTGGCTTCTTCCAGAAGGCTCTGCATAACAAACTCACTCTAGAATATTCCTTGTAACAACCTTCCTCTAGAATATTCCCTCCAACAACCTTATTCTAGAAGGCTCCCTCCAACAACCTTATTCTAGAAGGCTCTCTCTAACAATCTTATTCTAGAAGGTTCTCTCTAACAACCTAGCTTTTGGGAGGGAAATTTGAATTTGAATTTAAAAGGAGATCTAGATCTAGGGTTGAGGTTGTTCATTAGTTAGACAATTAGTGGTGAGTTAGTTATACATTTGGAGCCAAAATTCAAATTCAAGTTGAGTGACACAACTTGATACAAAAACCCTAGCCCAAATCCATTTCCAAAGCCAAATCAAGATCATTTTGAGAAGCAAATCACGCAAGCAACCATCGATCTTTTATCTGCGAAGCCAATCTTCATCCGAGCAAGAGATCCACGACGATCCGCGACTCATGGAGATCGAGCGGAGCGAAATTCGACGGAGCTAGTTACCTCTTCAAAAGGAGCGATCGAGAGCAATATCTTGTAACCTCGAATTGAGGGAATGTGTAAATAGTCGTCGATTTAATAAAAGTGATAATTGAAATTCTTGTTTTCTTTACATTCTTGCGTTGTGAAATTTCTTGATCTTTGATTCATTTATTTTCATGATGCTTGAGTAAATTCTCCGCTTGTGGAGAATTCGAGAGAATTGATAGATCTAATGATGATCAAATCTTAATACTAATTTTAAGTCTTATGAGATTTGTGAACTCTAGGAAAAAGAATCATCAATGACCTAATTTGGATCGAGATCACATTCTTGCGAATATCGTTGCAAATTAGGGATCAAATGATTGATGATTTTCTTTACTAGAGGCTAGATCCGAATGATCATGATTGAAAAGACAAGGGATAGAAGGAGAAACCTTAGTTTCTTCAATAGATCCCTAATCTTCATTCATCATCATCAATCTAGCTATAAATTATCAATAGATAAGATTATGAATTATTAGATTCATCATTAACTATTAACTCAATCGAATCCTACAAGCTATTCTTCATTATCTTGATAAATCAAAGTGATTAGGACATTTCTTGATTCTTGATTCTAGATCTCTATTTTCTTGATATTTCTTAAAATCAAATCATACAAATCTTGAATCAATTTTCTTGCAATTTCTTTTATATTTTCATTTCGACTTATCTAAAACAAGATCGATCAAAACACACATCTCAGTGGACAATCCGTATTCATTAACGCGCTACATCGACACCGTTAATTGATTGTGGTATAAATTTCTTTGGTTGTGATTAAAACTTTTCCATACACACAAAGAATGATTCAATAAAGATCCTTACGACTCTCAAGAGAAAACGTACTTAGGAATCCTCACGATTCCTAAGGAGAAACCACACGTGCGAGATCCTCTCGACTCGTAGGGAGAAAAGTCTTTATGAGACCCTCACGGCTCATAAAATTGAAAAGTCTTAGATGGCAGATCCTAACCCTGTTTCCCAAGCCATCATTGCCTCGCAGAGAGGTCAAGGTAGATTTTCTACAGGCCACACTCTCCTAAGTCAAACATCGACAAGAAAGGAAACAACCACTTACAAGTCCTCTCGACTCGTAAGCAAGAAAAAATCTCTTGTGAGATCCTTACGACTCTCAAAGGAAAACACACTTAGGAATCCTCACGATTCCTAAGGAGAAATCACACCTACGGGATCCTCTCGACCTATAGGGAGAAAATTCTTTATGAGACCCTCACTGTCACGCCCCGCTTCTCAGAGTGCGCTAAGATCGGCACGTGACAGAACCAACCATGCTACCTGTGGCTAGGAAACATCCCTCCACAGTCACATTACGGCTGTCCATAGATATCAAGAACAGGAAAAAATAAAAGAAATTATCTAGTACATGTCCATGAGCCAGAAATAACGAGTCAAGAAATAATATGCGGAAGCAATAGATCCGATAACCAATAACAATCTGGAATGTACGTCCCATAATACGGGCTCACATCAGGAATGAAAATGCGGAATAAAACTAAACTAACTAGCAACTAACAAGATCTTCACTGCTCGGCTTGTTGGTCAAAATACTCCTGAACAGGCTGCGACAGAGATAGAGGATTTGGGCCATGCAAAACCCAGACGTCAGTACGTCATAATATCAAACAATAGAAATAACCAGGATGTAACAAGATATGCAGGCATGAATCATAAACAGTAACATGAATGTAATAAGTAAACACGGATATAGAACAGTGAAGTCTATCAGTATAGGTGACGTGCAGTGATCAGTCTAAACTGTGCTACTGGGTTATCTATTCTAAAGTTGTTTGAAATCAATTAATGTAATTCTCCATGTAACTCAAAGGATATGTCCCGTTATCCTCCGGGACCACGGATCAGGTAGTGGGAGTCATGAATGACTTTGTCCCGTTATCCCCCGGGACCACGGATCAAGTAAGAATCACGAATGATTCTGTCCCGTTATCCCCCGGGACCACGGATCAAGTAATACCCTTGTAAGCTATACTTTAGTTTACACTTTTGATTTCCCCATACCCTCAAGGTTATGTGTTCAAGTCAGGTATTAATAAATCTGAGACTAATACCAACACAGGATCAAGCAGGAACAGGTTTGTCTATACAGACAACAGGATATATCCATCGGGACAACATGTCAGGATTGTCGGTATTAAAAACAGAATCAGGTAACATGTCAAGTAGTGGTTTATCAGGTCATGTCAAGTAGTGTACATGTATCAAGTCATGTCAAGTAGTGCATAGGTATCAAGTCATGTCAAGTAGTAGTGTATCAGGTATCATGCGGGTGCTCATAATCAAACTGTAGTAAGTATGGGTGCACAAAATCAAGTATGGAGTACTAATATAACAATAAAATGAAATAATGTGACATGGTATGCAAATAGATATAAAATCAATGATATGGATGCACAATTATCGATTAGGGTTACATTTATAGTTCCAATACTAATTAAGACGCACTTTATTAAACATGGGATGTTAATATAACCGTTTTATGTATTAATATGATCTGTAGATACAGCTATATGTATATTATATGATATGGATGCAAACGGGTATCCGAAAACTGTAAAACTTTAATATAGATGTATAATATGATAAACGGGTAACATTTGATTCATATGGATGCGTAATATTATACCTAGCATGTAGCAAGGTGATTTAGCATGCGACTAGATATATAAATAGTGATATGGATGCACACGGACGTCATATAACAGTAAAATGTTAAATTGGTAAATGCGGGGTGTGCAATTAAACAATATGAAATGCTATTTCAATTGGATGCAGTATATTGTGATATAGTGTGTAACAAGATAGGTTTGCATGCACTAGATCTGAAATGACATGTCCGGATGTATACGGATGTCGAAAAATCGATAAAACTGAAAAATGATAATGTGGGATGCATAATTAATCATTATGGGGTATTATTATTAAAAAGGATATAGAATATAGTAGTATAGCATGTAGAAAGATTAACTTACCTCAACGGATCATGAAACGGATATGCACGGCACGTTTGACGTCGGCAAAACGTCGCAACGCACGCACGGCACACGGGACGGGTCCAAGCAACGCAAGAGGGTGATCACGCAGGTAAGGTACATTCTCTTGGTCGTCTGGAACGGCAGCGACGTCATGGCTCCGGCGATCGCTGGAATTCCAGAAATCAAGAAATAAAGAAAAAGAAAGAAGAGGAGGAAGAAGAAGAGGGAAAAGGGAATGAGGCTTACTGGATTTGTGCACTGGGGTCAGGGAGAAGAGCTGGTGGTGTGAGGGTGACGAGGTGAAGGGGTCATCGGCGATGAGGTGAGGTGGTGGTGATGGGTGTGTGCAGGGTTCTCGGGGTTTCAGTGGGTGTGCAGGGATGTTCTGGAGGGAGGAAGAAGATGGAGATGGCGAGGAGGAGCAGGAGGCTCGGTTGAGGTGAGGAGGTGATGAGGTTTTTTAGGGTTAGGGTTTGAGGAAGGCAGAGGGGATCGATGGGTTATCGTCATGGTGCTCGGGGTTTAAATAGAGAGAGGAAGGAGAAATATAAGGAGGGAGGTGACGAGATCACGAGGGCGGTGGCCACATCCGAGAAGTGAACAGTGTTCGCGAGAGAAGAGAGAGAGGCGCGAGAGGAGAGAGAAAGAGAAGAGAGAGGAGAGAGATTCTGAGTTGTTAAATTGGTTTTGATTTTTTAAAATTTAATAAGATTTTAGTTAGTTTTATAAATGTTTATGCTGTTAACGAAATTTAAATTGTTAAATAAATTTTAAATATAAGTATTATATTAATTAAAATTGGATTTTCAGGTAAATACAAATTTAGTCCAAAATACGCCCGGGTCGGGTCTAAAAATTCCATTTTAAAATACGAAAAATATATGCGACAACCAAAATTAAAAATGAATGCTCGGATAACGAAAATGCATACCCCCAAGAACGGATCCACGTACGTGCTCGTGGCCATCCAAACAAGTCTGTTTCACTGATCGGGACAGGAACAAGATGCGCGGATGCTACCACGAGGTTAGGGGTATCATGCAGGCCATGCAATGTATTTTTAAAATATTTTACGTGACTTAAAATGTTATATTGTAAAAATGCAATGCCAGATAAAATGCCAGTATACAGTATTCATGAAAGTGCACAAGTCTACGTAATAAGTCAGGATATATGAATCAAGACAGGTTTTAAGCAAGCGGGTCGGGTCGGATGCTAATACGGATGTCAGATATACTACTTGCACCCAAAGCACGATAAATCAGGAAAATGCCATAAATAAAGAAATATGAGAACTGGAATTGGTATAAATGAATTAGGGTGTTACATTATACCCAACTACAAAAAGAATTTCGTCCTCGAAATTCCAAGAACAAGGAAAGATAAACAATCAAGAAACTACAAGAATAAGTATGGAAACTTCTGTCGAATTTCATCTTCTCATTCCCAAGTCGATTCTCCATGCGAGTGATTTCCCCAAGAAACAAGTACGAGAGGGATAACCTTGTTCTTAAGGACCTTTTCTCTTCGATCAACAATCAACATCGGTCGTTCCTCAAAGGTCAAATCCTCCCTTACAGTCAGTTCCGAATGACCCAGTATGTGTGTTTCATCTCGAACATACTTACGGAGTTAAGATATATAAAAAACATCATGAACATTCACCAAACATTGTAGTAAAGCCAATCGATAAGCTACTTCTCCAACACGCTCCATAATCTCGAAAGGCCCCACGAATCGAGAACTAAGCTTGCCCTGACTCCCAAAACGAATCACTCCTCTAGTCGGTGATATCTTCAAGAATACCATATCACCAACAGCGAACTCTAGAGGTCTTCTCGATGTATCGGCCCAACTCTTCTGCCGATCTTGTGCTGCCTTCATGTGATTCCAAACAGTATTAACTTTCTCCACTGTTTGCACGATCAAATCCGGTCCCAACAATCTTCGTTCTCCAACATTGTCCCAACAAACAGGTGAATGACACTTGCGACCATACAATACTTCAAATGGAGCCATCTGAATAGTCGCCTGAAAACCGTTGTTGTAAAAAAACAACACCAAGTGTAGATGATCCTCCCACGAACCCTTGAAGTCGAACATGCAAGATCTCAACATGTCTTCAAGAGTTTGGATCGTTCTCTCCGACTGGCCATCTGTCTGAGGATGATAAGCTGTGCTAAACTTCAATCGCGTGCCCAGACTTTCCTGTAAACTCCTCCAGAAGTGCGATAAGAATCGGGTGTCACGGTCGGACACGATGCTCACAGGTACTCCATGCAATCTCACAATCTCATGCATGTACCGTTTCGCTAACGCTTTCGTTGATTGACCAACTCGAAATGGTATGAAATGAGCTGCCTTGGTCAATCGATCGACAATCACCCAAACTGCATCGTTACCCTTTGGACTCCGCGGTAAAGCTGTCACGAAATCCATGGTTATATGTTCCCACTTCTATTGAGGAATCGGAAATGGTTGCAATAAACCAGCTATCCTTTGATGTTCAGCCTTAACTTACTGACACACCAAGTATTTCTCTACAAAACAGGCAATCTCTCTTTTCATGCCTTCCTACCAGAAATGCTGTCGTAGATCACGGTATATCTTCGTGCCTCTTGGATGTACGGAATATGCGGAACTGTGCGCCTCCTTCATAACTTCTTCACGAATGTCTCCTTTTGGCACACACAAATGACTACCATACCGCAACGAACCATCTTCATGAATCAACAAGTCCGTTCGAAGTACAGCTTCAACCTGTTCTCGAAACTTCTGCAATCTTGGGTCCTGTGACTGCGCTGCTTTAATACTCTCGATCAACGACGACCGTATTTGCAACTGCATCAACTGTCCCGAAGAATGCGGTAGCACAATCTCCAACTCGAGTCTCCGAAAGTCTTCAATAAGTTCCTTCTGTGCAATCAACATCCGAATTGCTGGCAACCGACTAAGCGCATCCGGCACTACATTAACTTTCCCCGGATGGTACTTGAGATCAAGATCATAGCCAGCCATCAGCTCCAACCATCTACGCTGCCTCATATTAAGCTCTTTCTGCGTGAACACATATTTTAAGCTTTTGTGATCGGTGAATACTTCGACCCTTTCGCCCAATAAGTAGTGTCTCCAAATCTTCAAAGTGAAAATCACTGCTGCAAGCTCCAAATCATGAGTTGGGTAATTCTTCTCATGGGTCTTCAACTGTCTCGATGCGTAGGCTATAACCTTTCCATGCTGTATTAGAACACATCCCAAACCTTTCCCAGATGCGTCGCTATGAATCACCAATCCTCCAGAACCGTCTAGTACGGTAAAAAAGGAGCGGTTATCAACCTTTGCTTCAACGCCTCAAAAGCTGACGCACATCTATTTGTCCATACGAACGGTACTTCCTATCGCGTAAGCTTGGTCAAAGGCTCAGCCAAACGAGCAAAATTCTCCACGAATCTTCTGTAGTATCTTGCAAGTCCAAGAAAACTTCTGATCTCTGCTACGTTCTTCGGAATCGGCCAATCTTGAACTGCTGCAATCTTCTCAGGATCAACGGCGATTCCTTCTCCAGATACGACATGCCCCAAAAACTTCACTTCTTCAAGCCAAAACTCGCACTTGCTCATCTTTGCATACAATCTTTCTTGCCTCAATGTCTGCGGTGCGATCTTCAAGTGTTCCGCATGCTCTTCAATGCTCCTCGAGTATACCAGAATATCATCGATGAACACCACTATAAACTGGTCCAAGAACGGTGAAAAGATTCGGTTCATCAAGTCCATAAATATTGCCG
This sequence comes from Agapanthus africanus, assembly GCA_030015575.1. NCBI lineage: Eukaryota > Viridiplantae > Streptophyta > Magnoliopsida > Asparagales > Amaryllidaceae > Agapanthus > Agapanthus africanus. The sequence goes on from CM057337.1 coordinate 720,120,081, forward strand.
GTTCATTCGTGACTCCGAATGGCATCACTAAATACTCGTAATGTCCATACCGAGTTCGGAACACAGTCTTGCAAATATCCTCTGATTTAACTTGGACCTGATGATATCCGGATCGCAAATCCAGCTTCGAGAATACCCTCGCGCCACTAAGCTGCTCGAACAATTAACCAATGCAAGGGATCGGGTACTTGTTCTTAATAGTTACCTGGTTTAATTCTCGATAGTCGATGCACATCCTCCTTGTGCCATCTTTCTTCTTGACTAGAAGAACTGGAGCTCCCGAAGGTGAATTACTGCTGCGAATCTAACCCTTCTCAAGTAATTCGGTAACCTGCTTCTTGACTTCTTCCAACTCCACTGGTGCCATTGGATAGTACGCCTTTGAGATTGGCGCTGTACCAGGAACAAGATCAATCGCGAACTCCATATCTCATTTTGGCGGTAAACCCGAGATGTCCTCGAATACGTCCATAAACTCTCGAACTACAGCTGGCGCTTCCTCCTTATCAACTTCCATTGTCGAAAGAACACTGTTGGTCGGCCTAGCTCTAAACTCAACTGGCCCGACAGAACTGTTTCCTCCAGCAAAAACAAACTCCGGATGTCCAGGAATCTGGAAAATCACTTTCTTTGCCTTACAATCAATGTGAGCGTGGAAAGTGCCGAGAAAATCCATTCCCAAGACAACTTCATAACTACCGGTATCGATCACCAAGAAATCTGCAAATAACTCCCATCCACAAATAACAACTGAACAATCCTTACATTCTCTACTAGCTATGATCTTCCCATTCCCAGTGTGTATGTCCCAACAACTAGATAAGGTCGTGCAAGGAATCGAGTGTGCAGCAATAAACTTGGACGGCATAAAACAATGGGATGCACCAGAATCGAATAATGCTAATGCGGGAAAATCATGAACAAGTAGGATCCCTGAAACAACTTCCTCTGAAGCCTTGGCCTCTTCAGCTGTCAGGGTAAAGGCTCGAGCTTGATTGGGTCCCTGAGTCAACTACTTCTGCCCCTGAAACTGCTTCTGCGGTGGCTTCTGAACATCATCCTTCAAACGAAACTTCGACGGGCAAACACTGATAGTATGATCAGCAGATCCGCAAACCAAACAAAGTCCAAGCTTCCTCCGGCAATCCTTCTGCAGGTGCCCAGGTAGATGCCAGAACTCACAAAACATCCTTCCCTTCTGCTCTTGTACGACGGGCTTCTTCATCGGTACTATGCCATATCAGTTCACCGGAATACCTCTACGCATAGGCGCTCGGTTCGGCGCAAACGCCGGCTTCCATACTGCAACTGCCAGCTGCTGCGTACCCCCAGTCTTTACCGATAAGCTCTGCTGCTCTCGGTCCGCCTTAAGAACTTGAGAGAAAGTGGTCAATCCCAGAGATATGATGTGCCTCTGGATTTCCACGTCCAAACTGCGCATGAACCTCCTTTCCCTATCAACATCGTTGGCAACCAAAGGTCCAGCGAACCTACTGAGCCGTGTCCACTCAGCCGCATGTACATCCACGGGTACGCCATTCTGCTTCAAACTGATAAACTTTTCTTCCATTTCCTCCCGTGCATTCTGCGGGAAGAACTTCTCTAAGAAACTCTTCGAAAAATATGCCCAACTGATCGGCTTGGACAAGCGGGTCTCTTCCACAAGCCACCATTCACGGGCATAGTCTACCAATTGGATGCGTACAACATCCACTCTCTTGTCCTCTGGAATCTGTGCCGCAACGAGCAAATTCTCCGTATCAACCAGCCACTGCTCTGCTATCAACGGCTCCTCCAAACCAGTGAAGATGGACGAACCCAGTCTCCTGATATCTATTACGGTACCCACACGCTCAACTGGTTTGGCCGCAACATTGTTCATAGACTGCTGGACGGTCCGCAAACCTTCCTGAAAAGCTTCGGCTTGCCGCTGGTTCAGCTCGGTCTGCCGCTTCTGGTTCTCCAGCATCCCACGAATTACTCCAAGCAAAGCGGCGTCATCAACACGCCTCTGGTACGATCGCAGACTTCTGTCCGCCATGATTCTGAAGCCAAAACACTGAAGAGGATTAGCAAGATAAACAAGATTCAACAAACAGGATATAAGAAGCAAGATAGTTATGGATTCAAGGATGGCAAGATAGCAATAAGGCAGGACATGCTCCTAGTTACGAGTATTCTGATTCGTGTATTAGGTCCAATACCCAACTACAAAAGAATCAAACCCGATTAACCTAAATCCTATGTCTCTGATAACAAACAAACCCTGTCATGCCCCGTTTCCCAGAGTGCGCTAAGATCGGCACGTGACAGAGCCAACCATGCTGCCTGTGGTTAGGAAACATTCCTCCACAATCATATTACGGCTGTCTATAGATATCAAGAACAGGAAAAAATAAAAGAAACTATCAAGTACATGTCCATAAGCCAGAAATAACGAGTCAAGAAATAATATGCGGAAGCAATAGATCCAATAACCAATAACAATCTGGAATGTACGTCCCATAATACGGGCTCACATCAGGAATGAAAATGCGGAATAAAACTAAACTAACTAGCAACTAACAAGATCTTCACTGCTCGGTTTGTTGGTCAAAATACTCCTGAACGGCCTGCGATAGAGATAGAGGATCTGTGCCATGCAAAACCCAGACGTCAGTGCGTCATAATATCAAACAATAGCAATAACCAGGATGTAACAAGATATGCAGGCATGAATCATAAACAGTAACATGAGTGTAATAAGTAAAGACGGATATAGAACAGTGAAGTGTATCATATAGGTGACGTGCAGTGATCAGTCTAAACTATGCTACTGGGTTATCTATTCTAAAGTTTTTTGAAATCAATTAATGTAATCCTCCATGTAACTCAAAGGATATGTCCCGTTATCTCCCGGGACCATGGATCAGGTAGTGGGAGTCAAGAATGACTCTGTCCCGTTATCCCCCGGGACCACGGATCAAGTAAGAATCACGAATGATTCTGTCCCGTTATCCCCAGGGACCACGGATCAAGTAATACCCTTGTAAGCTACACTTTAGTTTACACTTTTGATTTCCCCATACCCCCAAGGTTATGTGTTCAAGTCAGGAATTGATAAATCTGAGACTAATGCCAACACAGGATCAAGCAGGAACATGTTTGTCTATACAGACAATAGGATATGTCCATCAGGACAACATGTCAGGATTGTCGGCATTAGAAACAGAATCAGGCAATATGTCAAGTAGTAGTTTATCAGGTTATGTTAAGTAGTGTACATGTATCAAGTCATGTCAAGTAGTGCACAGGTATCAAGTCATGTCAAGTAGTAGTGTATCAGGTATCATGCGGGTGCTCATAATCAAACTGTAGTAAGTATGGGTGCACAAAAACAAGTATGGAGTACTAATATAACAATAAAATGAAATAATGTGACATGGTATGCAAATAGATATAAATTCAATGATATGGATGCACAATTATCGATTAGGGTTACATTTATAGTTCCAATACTAATTAGGACGCACTTTATTAAACATGGGATGTTAATATAATCGTTTTATATATTAATGTGATCTGTAGATGTAGCTATATATATATATTATATGATATGGATGCAAACGGGTATCCAAAAACTGTAAAACTTTAATATAGATGTATAATATGATAAACGGGTAACATTTGATTCATATGGATGCATAATACTATACCTAGCATGTAGCAAGGTGATTTAGCATGCGACTAGATATGTAAATAGTGATATGGATGCACACGGACATCATATAACAGTAAAATGATAAATTGGTAAATGCGGGGTGTGAAATTAAACAATATGAAATGCTATATTCAATTGGATGCAATGTATTGTGATATAGTGTGTAACAAGATAGGTTTGCATGCACTAGATCTGAAATGACATGTACGAATGTATACGGATGTCGAAAAATCGATAAAACTGAAAAATGATAATGTAGGATGCATAATTAATCATTATGGGGTATTATTATTCAAAAGGATATAGAATATAGTAGTATAGCATGTAGCAAGATTAAATTGCCTCAACGGATCACGAAACGGATATGTACGGCACGTTTGACGTCGGCAAAATGCCGCAACGCACGCATGGCACACGGGACGGGTCCAAGCAACGCAAGAGGGTGATCATGCAGGTAAGATACGTCCTCTGGGTCGTCAGGAACGGTAGCGACGTCACGGTTCCGGCGATCGCTGGAATTCTAGAAATCAAGAAATAAAGAAAAAGAAAAAAAGAAAGAAGAGGAGGAAGAAGAAGAGGGAAAAGGGAATGGGGCTTACTGGATTTGTGCACTGGGGTCAGGAGAAGAGCTGGTGGTGTGAGGGTGACGAGGTGAAGGGGTCGTCGGCGATGAGATGAGGTGGTGGTGATGGGTGTGTGCAGGGTTCTCGGGGTTTCAGTGGGCGTGCAAGGATGTTTTGGAGGGAGGAAGAAAATGGAGATGGCGAGGAGGAGCAGGAGGCTCGGTTGAGGTGAGGAGGTGATGAGGTGATGGAGTTTTTTAGGGTTAGGGTTTGAGGAAGGCAGAGGGGATCGATGGGTTCTCGTCATGTTGCTCGGGGTTTAAATAGAGAGAGGAAGGAGAAATATAAGGAGGGAGGTGACAAGACCAAGAGGACGGTGACCACATCCGAGAAGCGAACAGTGCTCGCGAGAGAGGAGAGAGAGGCGTGAGAGGAGAGAGAAAGAGAGAGAGAAAGAGAAGAGAGAGGAGAGAGATTCTGAGTTGTTAAATTGGTTTTGATTTTTTTTAAATTTAATAAGATTTTAGTTAGTTTTATAAATGTTTATGCTGTTAACGAAATTTAAATTGTTAAATAAATTTTAAATATAAGTATTACATTAATTAAAATTGGATTTTCAGGTAAATACAAATTTAGTCCAAAATACGTCCGGATCGGGTCTAAAAATTCCATTTTAAAATACGAAAAATATATGCGACAACCAAAATTAAAAATGAATGCTCGAGTAACGAAAATGCATACCCCTTAAGAACGGATGGACGTACGTGCGCGTAGCCATCCAAACAAGTCCGTTTCACTGATCGAGACAGGAACAAGATGCGCGGATGCTATTACGGGATTAGAGGTATCATGCAGGCCATACAATATATTTTTAAAATATTTTACGTGACTTAAAATGTTATATTGTAAAAATGCAATGCCAGATAAAATGCCAGTATGCAGTATTCATGAAAGTGCACAAGTCTACGTAACAAGTCAGAATACATGAATCAAGACAGGTTTCAAGCAAGCGGGTCAAGTCGGAAGCTAATACAGATGTCAGATATACTAGTTGCACCCAAAGCACGATAAATCAGGAAAATGCCATAAATAAAGAAATACGAGCACTGGAATTGGTATAAATGAACTAGGGTGTTATACTCACGGCTCATAAAATTGAAAAGTCTTAGGGAACAGACCTGAACCTGTTTCCTAAGCCATCATTACCCTGCAAAGAGTCCAAGATGGTCCGTCACTTACTATCTACAGGCCACACTTGCTAAAATCACATGACAACGGCACAGCAAAGAGAAGAAAGCAACAGTAGAACAAAAAAATGTGTATCTTTTATTCATGAATTCAATGGAGTACAAGTTGAATCATATGAAAGAATAAAAAAATGGATGCTTGTTATTCAAAGATTACAAGTGTTCAATCTATGCAAAACAGCTACTGAGAAGGAAGCGTTTTCAATAAGTCGGCAAGTTGCTCGCACACTCCTTTCAATTCCTTTTCATGGTCAGCCGCTGCGGCCAGCTCCGCTTCGACTCGAGCCCTTTGCTGCATGCACGATGAAACCTTCTCATCGATTTCCCGCTGGGCAGCTTCGCGACTCTACGTGACCCGCTCAATGGAGTCGAGCTTCCGCCTCAATGTCAGCCCGTCCGAATTGCATCGCTGCAAATTGTCAAAGACGGCTCTCAGTTGCACGGCATTCGCTTCAACTTGGGCGCGCAGCCGGGCAGATTCACCCGAAGCCTCCTCGCATTCCTTCCACCTCAAGATTGCTTCTTGTTCAAAATGGCGGAGGAAGGACACGCTCTGCTCAACCCATGCAGCCCGCTGCGAGTTCAAAGCCAATATCTTAGAAGCAGGACGCCTAAGCTCAAGCTCATGCAGGCAGGCCTCAATCTTCCTGCAGTGGTTAACCCAAGACTCAACGACGCCATCGTTATGGAAGTTCACAAGCATCGCCAACATTGGATTAACCTCGGCAGCAAAATCTGCAGCGAATGTAAGGGCCTCCGCGTCAAGCTTATCGATGTATTCACTCAACATACGCAGACTGGTCACGGCGTCTTTTGAAGATGGACGTCTGGAAAAGGGCCCTGCCGGCATTATGATGCGAGACTCGAACGGATCTGGAGTCGGTGCGACCGCTGCAAAACAAATCATAGTCAGATGACTGCTCAAGAAATAAAGAAGATACACGAACAATAGAGTTTACTATACTGGCTGCAACAGGGGACAGAGCTGGGAGTACCGGTGGCGCGATGATACCCTCGTCCCCTCCTTCAATTTGTAAGGTTACAAGTAATGAAAAGAAGAATTAGCAATGACATGGATCCCGTTAAAGAAAATAAAAGACGCCGGTTAGAAAAGATACTCACCGACACCAGTGGGCAGACTAATCTCCGACTGGAAGGAGAAGTGCGGGTTCAGCACTTGATACAGATGATCAAAGAGAACTCCTGCAAGATTACGATGATACATGGTAAGTACACGAAAGATATTGTCCCCGATTTAAATTAATCGCAAACCCATACCTTCCAGCATTTGAGAAGATATAAGAGGAGACGAAGGGGCAACGACCGTCAGAGCGGCAACTGGTGGTGCTTGTTTCTCCCAATCAGAGCAAAGCTCTGTTGGAAATTCAAAATTCAAATTTTGAAGCAACGCTTCAAATCCCGGGCGCAACACGCCACGTGTCAGGCGCTGATACGTCAGCGCAACGCCCAAGGCAGCGCGCCCAATCAGAGCAAAGCTCTATTTAAAATAAAATTAAAGGAAGCAACGCTTCAGTTGCGCAAGCGCTGCGCTGTGCGACACGTATCAGCAAGCGCAGTTGCGCAAGCACAGTAGCGCAAGCGCTGCGCTGCGCGATACGTGTCAGCGCAGATGCGCAGCGCAGTGCGCTGCGCTGTGCGCTGCGTGACACGTGTCACACGCTGGGGCATTTGCGCCAAACAGAATGAAGATTTTAAAGAAATCTTTCTGTTCTTGTTAAAACAAGAAGATTTTCTTCTGTAAAACAGAAGCCCTTGGATCAAAGATCCAACGGTGGGGAAAATTCCCCAAATCACTCAGAGAAAAATCTCTTTAACTAATTTATGGGCACTATAAAAAGGACCCTAGACCTCAATTCAAAGGGATGAACATTTGTGAGAAATCAAGAACTTCAAACAGAGAAAACTCTGAAAAAATTTCAAGAAAAAGGTAAAAACCTTCATAAAATAGAAGAAATTTCTTCTAATAGATCATTGATCTAAGAACAAGATCAATGATCTTCATATAATAAACAGTGCTTTGCACTTTTTATGAGCCACTGGTTCTTTAAAACAAGAAAAACAAGAAATACTTGTTTTCTTTGATTCTAATTAAATCAAAGAAAACAAATGCTTTGCACTTTGTCATGAACCATTGGTTCTAAAAAGATTCTCAAATTATAGTGCCTTGCACTTGCAAACTGCGCTGTTGCGCTCCTGGATTGGCGCAAGCCACCAGAGAGCGCCACGTGTCAGCATCTGAATCATCTGCGCTATGCGCTTTTGAAATAGAGCCTTACTCTCTGGAATTGGCGCAACTCACCAGAGCGCGCCACGTGTCAGCAGCGCAAGCGCAGCGCATTGGCGCAGCGCACTGCGCTTGCGTGACACGTGTCAACACCACAAGCGCTTGCGCTCTCTGATTGGCGCAAAGCGCATGACAAATGCAATGCATTTCCTAAAGGGCCAGGCCTAAATCAAAAAGACCTAGTAGGCCTAATTAAATTGCAAAGCAATAAATGGGCAGAGCCCAGATAAAATTGATGCTCTGCATCTTTTATAAAAAGGTAGAGCCCAAGTAAAATTGATGCTCTGCATCATTCATAAATGAGCAGAGCCCAAAATAAATTAATGCTCTGCATCCTTTATGGGCAGAGCCCAACCAAAAATAGAAAATAATGCAATGCATTAGTTAAAAATGGGCCAAGCCCTAGTACAGGCCAAAGACAAATAAAAGTGTCGAACATTTTTCAATTGGACTTAGCCCAATCATGGCCGTAAGTCCTCAAATTAAATGGACTGAGCAAGATTGCTCTCCTAAATCAATTTACTTTCGGTTCGAGGGTACATCTCCGAACTCCTCTGACACCTATCGTTGTAATCCTTCAACGACATCAGAGAGGTGACGGGTCCCGACGACCACACATTAATACGGACTGCGGGGTCCTTAAACTCGTGGACCGAAACGTTCTTAAATTAATGGTGGACCGAAACGTCCTTAAACTAATGTTGGACCGAGACGTCCTTAAACTAATGGTGGACCGAAACGTCCTTAAACTAATGTTTGCCCCAAAATGGGAATGTTGGACCGAAACGTCCTTAAACTAATGTTGGACCGAAACGTCCTTAAACTAATAATGGACCACCACGTCCCTAAACTGGCAATGGACCCCCATGTCCCAAAACTGGAACACGGACCACTACATCCCTAAACTGGAACAATAGAGCCTCCAAATGCTCTTTTGTCGGATCTAAACGATCCCGTTTAAGTTGATCTTAGCCCTAAACACGGCTAACGTATCCTTAAACATTCAAACAGACTACATATTCCCTAATCAACTTCGGTTCAAGGGTACATCTCCGAACTCCTCTGACACCTATCGTTGTAATCCTTCAACGACGTCAGAGAGGTGACGAGTCCCGACGGCCATATATTAAATGGATCACCACGTTAAGTTGATCTTAGTCTCAAACAGGACTTACGTATCCTTAACGAACGTTTAAGTTGATCTTAGCCTCAACACGGCTAACGTATCCTTAAACTAAAACACCAAACCCAAATCTAAGTAAATACGGATTTGGACTAATCCACGTCCTACGGGCGACGACATTACCCAGTCTCCGTATACAATTCACGGGCAACCATAAACAAAACAAACACACACGACACGAAGTGAAATTCTGGAGAAGGAGAAAGTGGCTACCGCGATGCGGTAGCGTAATTAACTGCAGGGGCTTGCGCCTGCAGGGAAGAGCGTCCCCACAATCAAAAACCTCTCTAGCGAGGGGGAATCTGACGAAGTCTGCTATATCGGCCGCATCCGTCTAAATCTCCGATACACGGTGCCATAAATCAACTTGGTATCTTCGGAGAGGTGGACGGATAAAACCATATAGCATCTGCCCCGAATCTCAGGCAAGACGCCCTCACGTCGTCTCGGCTGCCATTCGGAGGGGAACAGATTCTGGCACGCCCGGTGGGACCTTTTCCTCTTTCCACTCCACACTTCGTGTGTCGTATTCGCGAACCAATCGCAGTTTGTTAACGGTTGCCTTTGGATTTTCAAGTTACTAAGATTTGGTCTTTTGTCTGGCGCAGAACTCAAGCATCCATGGCCTCTAACTGCACCAACTGCTCGAAGTGCCACTGCAACGGACGCTCCATCTCACCTAGAGGTGTAGCATATGGCCCCCAAATGGCCTCCTTCCTCGCTCCGCCGGTAGAACAGGTGACCCAGGCCATCACCGGCCTGGTTTTCGGGACCATGATCCCGCCTTCAAGCTTCTCTATGCCAATACCTGCACCAGAAGTGAACAAGAAGTCGGTCTTCGACCGGCTCACTGCTACGACGGCCTCTGTCAACGGGTCATCCATTACCAAGCCAACAGCCTCTGTCTTTGCGAGGCTGGATCAAAACTTTGAAGGGCCCGTCAAGAAGCCTGTGAACGCTAAAATGGCTATCCCAATGAGGGCAACAGCTGCTGCTCCGGAAATCCTTAAGGCGGCTTCTCCCGCCAAAGAGTCAGTCTTTTCAAGGCTGACTATTCCCGCTTCGGCCCCTGCACGAGGATCTGTCTTTGACAGATTGGATATTACCCCTCAAAGAACAACTTCAGTCATTAAGAGGTTAACACCAGCGGTGCCTCATTCAGACAGGGGGCAAAAAGAAGCTGTCTCTGCCGCCGAGCCAGTCCCGACGGCTCGTCATGCTCGACGTCGCCATTGGCGCCGAGTTAGGAAGGCTGGGGACAACTCCCCTTCAGGGCTAACTCCACCTGCTCCAGTGGTGGAGGTCAACGCTGCTGTTCCAACTGGGAACAGGTTTGAACTGCTGAGGAGGGTACGAAAAAACTCTCCAACTGCTACATTGAAAAGATCTCCTCCACCTACGGAGAGAGTTCCAGAAACAAAGCAAGAGCAGCCCCCTCAACGGCTGTCCTCAAAAGTTTATAAAGTTTGGCGGAGGGTTCAAGACTCTGTAATTGACCCAGAGCGTTATCGTCAACAGAAAAAGGCGAAGGTGCAAAAAGAAAAGGACCGCCCTATTAAACAGCAGAGGACAACAATCGCTAAGGCGCCCACTGCAACGGCCCCTTCAACTTCAACGGCCCACAAAAGAAGAAGGCCGAAGAAAATCCTCGTGCCAGTGGCAAATGTTAAAGATGGTGAACCTAAACGCCCTAAGTCTGGGGGCATAACAGTTCATACAGTATACATGGCGTCGGGAAAGGAAGACAGCCGTGCATCCACAGGTCACAGACCGTTTACACGGTCGGTGACCAAGGCTCAGGAGCAACAGCAAAAGCTCCAAGAGATGATGAACGTGATGGCCGCACTTACTGGGCCAAAAGAAAGCCCTGAAACGTCTTCAGATGAACGCCAAGAACAAGAAACTGACGCCGAATTCCTTCGACGAATATTGGAGAAGAAGGATAAAGAGGCTGCAGAACAAGCAGCCAACATAAAGCGTATGGGCCTCCTGTTCCAAGACATAGTAGGGATGATGATCCAGCAGGATCCTCCGGCCGAAGATCCCCCGATCATCCTTGAAGATAATAGGGGAGAAACGTCAAATCCTCCTCCGGCTCTGTCAACAGGCAAGGAGGAGGCGATCTCCAAAGCTGACCTAGATGAATATATAGCTCAGTAGATCCGGGTTCATCAAGCGACTGAAGCAGCGGGTCAGGTCGTAAAAACAGGGTGACTGTATCCGGGCTGGTACGACCAGATCAAGTACCCGCCAGGTTATACGATACCAAAATTCCATGTGTATAAGGGGACTGGCAATCCCCACCAGCATGTCGCCCAGTTCAGGGCGCTTTGCGGCAACACCGGCGGTGATGATAAATTGTTGCTCCGCCAGTTCGTTGGTAGCTTATTGGATACAGCGTTCGAGCGGTATTCCAAGCTCCCGAATGACTCTATCAAGACCTTTGCTGAGATGGAACTGCTGTTTACCCAGCGTTTCGCGAGTGCCAGCGAGCGTACCCCGATAACGGCATTGATCAATGCCAGGGTAAAGCCGGGCGAGACGTGGGTCCAATATGCTATACGGTGGCGTAATTTATGGTCAAAATGCGAGCAGCGCATAGAAGAAGCTCCTGCAGTGGGAATGTTTGTGGGAACTCTCGATCCGCAAGCAACCATCTCGCAATTTATGATGTTCTTCAAGCCGACCACCTTCCAGGCACTAATCGACAAGCTGGCGCAAATGGATCAAATGGGCCATAAACCCCCTCTTCCAAAGCCGGACTCCCGAAATGAGAAGGGAAAGGGGAAAGCGATTGTTGTCGCTAATGCCCAACAACAACCGAACAACTCGTAGCGGGTCATTCGTCAAAATAATATGCGCCCATACGTAGCCCTTGAGGAGAGGATGGGACGTCCTTACTCGTTTCCCCGAGATAAAATGAGAAGGTTATTCGAGTTGGCGTTGCGCAACAGACTCATAAATCTGCCGGATCCAAAACGTCCGTCGCAACCAAGTGATGTCAATGAGCCCAACTACTGTCCTTATCATCGAGTACTGGGTCATCCGATTGAAGATTGCTACGTCTTCAAAATTGGCTTGAAGACCAGTACCGACAGGGCAAGTTTGCATTGTCCGACAAATGGAAAGTGAATCCACCGCAGCCCCACACCTCTAAGGGAATAAATACGCCGGGGGAAACATGCTCTGTCGTTGAAGAAGCCCCTTGGGAGGTTGTATTATCAGCCAAGACAAAGAGGATGCTAAATGATCTTCAAACATGCCCAGCGATCAAGTGGAAAAACCCGTTGGAGCCGCAGATCATTGAAGGGATGTTGAAGCCTCATCCAACTTAAAAGATCGATGGATGTGGCCCAAACATTCATAACCAGCCGTCGAAATCTTCGAAGAAGAAGAAAAAGAAGTCAAAGAAGTCTGTGAAGCCTGGCGACAAGCGCACGGACTTGCAAAAACAAATTGACGCGCTGGAGGAATACAACCAGAAGGCACGGACTCCCATTACATTCCAAGAGTTCATCAATCACGTCTTTCAAGAGGAAGATGAGGAGAAAGTTCATCTGATGAATCTGAAGAATACGTGGTGAGCTGTCATGTGATTTCCCATTCGTTCATGAACGATGAGGAGACTCCTTGTACTGAAAAGCCGGGGGCAGATCCTGAACCAAAAATTTCGAGGCTATCGGATGAAGTAATTAACGCATTCCTTAATGAAGCTCTCTTAAAAAGTAAAGCTGATCGGGAGCACGAGGCGGTCATATTCGAAAGGGCCAAACGCCAGCTCCTTGACGAAAGAATGGAGGTACTCCCGCTGGAGCAAAGCACACCCATTGCGGATAAAATTAAATTTAAGATAAGGAAAAGGTTTGCTAAAGTCGTGTCAATGGGTATGAAGCTGCCATCTTCCGAGGGAAGTGTTACTGGTGAAATGAAAACGCACCCCTCCAATTGCTTGTATCATCGGAAGATTTCACACCCCACTGAAGAGTGCAAAGCTTTCGATAGATGGTGGCAAGGATATGTTGCTCACCGGCAGTATTTTAAACGGAAAAAGCGCAAGACCCGCCGAGAGCAAAACGGTACGACCGAAGAGCTCAACAGAGCCACCGGCAATTGTCGCATGGTCAACGCCGGAGGATCACAAGTACTCACATTCGGGAGCGATTCTGATGAGGAGTTGGAGCTTAGCCCCCTCTTTAAAGAGTCCACTTCAGGAAAAGAAGAAGAGCCGAAGATTTGTGAAAATATCCGGCTACGTAATCGCACGTTGCCCGAAAAGAATCTCGGACCCCCAAACAAAAAAGATAAAGGGAAAGAAAAGGTCTCTGAGGACATCACCCTAGACGACCAAGTCATGGAAAAGCTGACTGCCAAAGACCCGCCGAAGAAAAATAAGGTGGATTATAACGTCTTAGCGCATCTGAGGAAGCTACCCTCGCAGCTCAGCATTCTTGACGCCCTTTTACTATCAAAAGAGGCGAGAGATTCGTTGATTAAGGCACTACAGGAGCTGGAGCAATTCCAAGCTTTCCTGGCTGAAGAGAAGATGAAGGATGAATTGGAGGAAGTGCACACGGCCGATGTCACTTTTGGCGATGAAGACCTTCTCCTTGGGACGTGCGAACACAATCGCCCCCTCTATGTCTCAGGATACTGCCATGATATAAAGATCGGCAAAATCCTGGTCGATAACGGATCATCTGTTAATCTCCTTAACGTGCGAGTGTTGAAGGAAATCTGCATGAGCGTCCAACACCTCGCTCGAGACAAGATCACCATCTCCGGATTCGACTCCCAATCATCAAAGACTCTTAGATCTGTGATACTGACGCTACGCTTTGGGCTGCTCGTCACAGACATTAAATTCCACGTCATAGATGCCAAGACATGCTACAACGCTCTGCTCGGCCGACCATGGTTACACGAGTACAACATCATCCCTTCTACACAGCATCAGTGTATGAAATATTTTAGGGATGGTCTCGAGTACACTGTGACGGGAGAATTGAATCCGTTCTCCGTGAATGAAGTTCGCAAATATGAAGATGCCAAATACTTCTTACCGAGTTTCGAAGACACGGAAAGGTGTCACAAGCCGGAGAACAAAACTAACGCTACCATCCCTGTCTTCGGCAGTGATACCGAGGAGGAAGAGGAGATAGTTTATTCGGGTCTGCCCCAATACACTAAGCCGGGACCATCTGCTCCTACATTGATCTTTGGTAGTGATTCAGAGGATGAAGTCCATGTTGTATTCTCTGCTCGACCTTCAATACGAGCTTTCGCTGATGAAGAGCAAAGTCTGGAAGTCGCCATGGCATCCAGACTTGGATGCGCTCGATACCGACAGTGTAGAGGAGCTGCAGACGTTCTATGTCCCGTCCAGGCGAGAAGGCAATTCTATTCTACCGCTCTGAAGAAAACAAAGTGGAGAAAGAAATCTGGCACGGTGCAGATCCTACGCTGGAAAGGCTTCAACCCATCCGTCTACCCAGATATTATACAGAAGGCTTGAAGAGGCTGTTGAAGCGCCAAGGGATGCCCTTCAAACAGACCGTTAGAAAGGGCAAATTCTATGACAGGGTCTGGAACGTCCCCAGAACTCAGCACAAGCTGCCTAGTGGGAGGATGGAGACGATTGGGCTCGGATACATTCGCTCCAAGAAACGAGAGCTGCTCCGCGACTGTTACGTCGTGCACGACTTCAATGAAGAAGCAGATGCTCAACGGGAGGACACTAATCCTGAACCAGCAAAAGTTCCTGATGCAAAAGTGCCTGTTCATATCATAATATTGTATTTTATATTCCCCATTCTTATTCGTTTTATAAATAAACAGGTGCTTTTGATGCATGTCTGCTACATATTACAGGTTACAGGTTCTTGGAGCGAAAACAGTGAAAAAGACAAAAGATGATACAAAAAGGGACTTTTGACAAACAAACAGAAGACTCTTAATCAAGTCTACATCAAAGATAAAATTCACAAAGTACAAGGCAATGCAAGGTCCAAGATTTCGAAGCCACGGTTAAAAGTCCACCATAATTATTCACTGGAAAATCTGAAAGAGAACAGAAGCTATTTTAAAGAAAGAATTAAAGAATTAAGTAGCCCAGGAAGCCCAAAGACAGAAGAGCCCACAAAGGAAAGGCCCAATACTTCCTTTTTAAGAAGACAAAAGGAAGATTTTATTTTACCAAAATTCATTTGCGGCTTTTACTAGTTGACCTAGGGCTATTTTTGTAATTGTAGACATGCGGATCAAAATGTAACCTAGGGTTTCTATTTCCTATAAATAGAACTCTAAACATTGTAATTCTTCATGCCTCCCTTTAATGAATAAAATTTAGAAATCTTTTGGAGAGCATCGGTGCCTCTCTTTAATTCAGAAATTCAGATCTGACAAACCTGCATGGATGATTGGAGGGATCCATCTGTAAGTAATTTAATTTCTTGTTCTAGTTTAGATTTTAATTCCTTGCCTTAGATATTAGCTTTGGGAAGGGCTTTTGAGAGATGGGATCTCTCATCCCTTTCTTACCCATCACATAGAATCTATAGGACTCCATGCATACACGCACACACTGCGCCCTACGGCACCCTATCCCTCGAGGTAGCGGTGATACCGTAGTATGAAGGCTCAGTTGCGCGCGTTTTCCATGGAGGTTAGGGTAAGGATCTCTAAAGGAAGGACAAGAACCTAGAGGAAGGAACACCTTCCCGAATGGATCTAATCCCCTTTATTGATAATTACCATAACTCCTCTTAGATCCTAATCTGGGTATAGAAAGCGTTAAGATTTATTTACATTTCCAAACCATTCCTAAACCTAACCCTAGCAAGATTTAGATCTAGATAATTGCCCTAGGTTAATTAGGTTTTTAGATTTAATAACAACTCCGAACACCCTTCGGAATTAACTCGTTAGCGAGATTAGGAAATTCACAACATCCCTGTGGACCGACCCGTACTCACCGGCTAGCTTCAAGCGACGCCGTTCTTGATTGCGGTTACAAATATTTTTGATCTATCTTTTAGATAGCGCAAGCACGCTAAATCATTTCAATCAAATGGCGCCGTTGTCGGGGATGGCGTAGAACTTTCCTTTTCGCAATTTCGGGTTAATCATAAAATTTAAAAATTCATAAAAATCTGAAAAATCAAAAAAATATAAAAATATATATATTTTGTTATTTTTGGAAAGGATACTTTTTTGTTTAAATTTTTGCAGGATATACAAAATCGGATCTGGAAAATCCCAGAAGGTGAAACAGAAAACCAAATATCGAAACAGAAGGGAAATTAAAAATCAGAATAGTGAAATTTTTTTGGAGACCCAATTCCCTCATCCCGCCGCGATTCCGCGGCCAAAACCCACCTTAGGCTGCGGAACCGCGGCCTTCTAGTGGAATCAGTGCGGCAGAAATTTTTTGGGGACTCGATCCGACAATCTCGCCGCGAAAACACGGCACAAACGCGTTTTTAAAGCGGAAAGGCGGCGGTACAATGGCATCTTCTTCTGAAAAATTTTCTGTAAGATCTTCTGTTTCTCCTCAGTAATTTTTGAAATATATTTTCTGAAAAATACCTGCAGGATTTTGTGCACTTTAAAAATATATTCCCTTCCAAATAACGATCTTGTGCAGGATTTTTGGGCCCCGCTTGAACTAAATTGATTGCAAGAAATATTTTGTTGTTGCATATCTTTTCTCGAATATCTTTTTGCAACAATTCTTTCCAAATAAAGATTCTTGTGATATGCTTAAAATAATAATTGATTGCAAGTAATATTTTGCTGTTGCATATCTTTTCTATAAAATATTTTGCTGTTGCATATCTTTTCTCTAAAATCTTTTTGCAACAAAAATTTTTCCAAATAAAAAAAAATCAATGAAAAATGAAAATAAAAAGGACAAATATTTTATAGAGCTTGCAAAATTTTTTTAGCCGCAAATAAATCCTTGCACAACAAACTTTCTTTCCTTTTCCCTTTCTTTTAACATGGGTACCCCACATAATAAATTATTAGCCGAACTTTGGTATCCCGAACCTAATTTTGCGTCGTACGTTAATTTGTTCGGTCAATTTAAAAACGATCCTTCCTTGCCAAAAATTTCGTTGAAAGATCACATAGAGGCGTCTAGGAGAAACAGTTTGACTTTTCAACCCACTTTGTGTCAACCTAGTCAACCTTTACCACCTACATATGTTGACACCACTTTTCCTAGTCCTGCTGTAACTCCTAGGCCGATGTCCATTGCTGAGCATATTGCTCAATCTCGCAATCGATCTTTCACCCCTCTCCACTCATCTATTTCTAGGGATCCGCACGACTATTCACCTTTTTATCCATATGTTGACCCTACCCCTGCCCAACCACCCACTTCCTACCAGTCATACCCAATCTTCCCACCTTCACTAGACACTGTTTCGACACAGCCATTAGGGAGTTTCAGATATCCAACCAATTTTGAATCTTTTACTGAAACCCCCTCGCCACCCAAGTCTAGTTTAGAAGAGTCGTTGGAGGCATATATTGCTGCAACAAATAAAATAATGAGGAATGTGGAAGCGTCCATGGCCGCCCTTATGCAACCTAGTGAACCGGTAGCTAGTGTCCCGCTAGCTCCAAATTTTTCAATGTATGAGGCGGCAGTTGGACAGAGTGAGAATGAGAGAGGATTTTCAAATCAAACCTACCCTTACCCAATTGAAGCCCACAACTCCTGTTTTCCATTGATTACCCTAAATAGTTCACCTGTTGAAAATAAAGATGAGTTGAGCGAATTTGTAGTGTTTGATTTGCCAGATTGTGAGGAACCCCTTTCGAGTGAAACCGCATCTAATCCTTTCGATCTTTACACCTCCACTCTAGAACCTAAATCGATAGATATCCATGCTTCTGATGAGGTGTCTAAAGAAATTGATTTTCACTTGATTGAGGATATAGACGCCGGGAATATTTCGGATGATGAACCTGTCGATTTGCTTGAAATTTTATGTTCAAATCATCATCCTGAGTTATTAAATGTTTCTCCCGAATCTCATATGCGTCTAGATTTTGATGATAATGGCATGGATGAGTTGAATATTGAGGATAGTATTGAGGAGAGTCTTGAGGATAATATTGAGGTTGAATCATTTTTATTTGATGTGTCTGATTTTCCAATTCATCCTCCTGAACCTTTGACTGTTATATCACCCTCCCTCCTTCTCATCGTTCCGACCCCGCTTGAAGACTGTGAGCTTGAAACCTTTTCCTTTGAATCTGACACAGATCTCACAGATGATAACACTTATGAGTGTTTCACTTTTTCGGACGATGTTGATGACTCACCGTCCGAGTTTGAGTCCTTTACATTTTCAAATGAGCCATCAGACTCGGTTGATTATAGTAGTTTCGAACCATTAATGGAATCTTTCAAGTTCGAAATAGTTTACTACCGTGAGAAAGATACTATCCCTAATTCACTCCCTTTCGTCTTTCCCATTGTTCCGACCAAACAAATGACCGTTACGCTTTCATCTCCTATACCAAGTTCTGCGTACCCATGTTCTCTTGCGAATCTTGAGGGATTTGATCCCATTTCTCGACGGGTTGATAGGTTAGCGCAATCGCTTTTAACACATCGGTCATCACAAATTGCGCTAATTTTTTCACTCGATTTACACCCTCAAGATCGCGCGACCCTTCTTTCTTCTTTCCGCCATTCTTCTCCCCCACCAATACCGTATTCTCTTTTTTCCACACGGTCTCGCGTGTTTCTCATTTCTTTCTTCTACACCCCATTCTTCCACCAACTTGACCATTACCACGATAAGATTTTTGACTGGTTGGTGTTAACCTTTGGCTTGTGTAAGGCCAAGCTTAAGTTTGGGGGGAACCTTTGTATATATGTATATATTTTTTTGTTTTCTTTTTCTATAAAAAAATATAAAAAATTTCAAAACATTAAAAATATAAAAAAGATTTATAAATAAATAAACAGGGGAGTATCGGCATTTTGACCCTCTTGGTTTAGCATGACAGTGAGGACACTGTCAAGTTCAAGTTTGGGGGTATGCTCGGTACGTCTTCTTCCTTCGCATTCATTTGTACATATTTTTTTGTTTTGCATTTGCATACTTATTTGAAAACCCATAAAAATTTGAAAAATTTCAAAAATTATAAAAATTAATGTATTCAATTTTGGCTAATTGACTTGAGTTTGACAAATAGGTTAACTGGTTAGGAACAACTAGATCTTAGACTTAGTGAATTAAAAACCCTAAAGATAACCGTCCTTAAAGTTTAACGGTAGAAAGTATATGCCTTTGTAGTTTATTTAGAAATAGGCAAATTTTGGGTTCACTTCTTGGGCTAAGTCGAAACAAGGGAAGAGTATTGATGTTCTTATTAGAGTATAAGTTTGAAAAATAGTTCCTAACTTAAGTCTAGATTCTGAAAATGTATACCCTACAATTTGCACAATCACGCACCTTGAAACTTGGAATAGTAGAAGAGACCTTAAAATGCTCTTGTTTAAAGTCCTTAGTACAATGAAAATAAAAGAAAAAAAAAGTGAATAAAAAAAATGGACACTGGTTTTTGTGATTACTTAAGGCTGTAAAAAATAGAAAAATATTTAGCAAGGGTGCCTTATCACCTAGTGCCTTAGACCAACTGGTTTGGGAGTCACTGCTAAAACCTTGGGTGTTGCAAGACTAGGAAGTACGCTTTAAAGTGCAAACGCATCTTGTAATCGGTTGTTGGTACCTCAAGAAGTATTAACAGTCGCATGAAGGATGTGTGAGCAAAATTCAATTAAATTCACCAACTAATTAGTACTTTGGACAACGGACGAGAGTACGATTGCTTGATTTGAATTTCCAAGTGTAGGGGTGATCTATACACACACGTAGGGGATATGTGATTGGAGTTTAGATGAGAGAAAGGAGTGAAGAATAGAACTTGTATCTTTAATAGAGTTGATAAAAATTTCTAAGTGGAGATGGAAACCCTAGAAGGAAAACTTAAGAAATGCCGAAAGCTAAGTAGGTCTACATAACATATATAATTTTAAGTTAAATAATGAGGAAGTGTGAAGAATATGGGTGGATAATTTGCGAGTCAGAAGATAATAGAATTCCTTGTTAGAAAACCTAATTGGAGAACAAAAATCAATGGGCCGAATTGATAGGATTTTGTGGGTGTAATCCGCTGAAAACCTTCAGGAGACAACACTCCTCCTACTAGGGACACCTAGAGGTTTAACGGCTTGTTGCACGTGCTCAGTGCAATCGCGTTTCCCTGCGAAAGTGCGGTTAGGATTTTAGTGAATAAAAATAAGTTTGCTCGAGGACGAGCAAAAGATAAATTTGGGGGTATTTGTTCATATCATAATATTGTATTTTATATTCCCCATTCTTATTCGTTTTTTAAATAAACAGGTGCTTTTGATGCATGTCTGCTACATATTACAGGTTACAGGTTCTTGGAGCGAAAACAGTGAAAAAGACAAAAGATGATACAAAAAGGGACTTTTGACAAACAAACAGAAGACTCTTAATCAAGTCTACATCAAAGATAAAATTCACAAAGTACAAGGCAATGCAAGGTCCAAGATTTCGAAGCCACGGTTAAAAGTCCACCATAATTATTCACTGGAAAATCTGAAAGAGAACAGAAGCTATTTTAAAGAAAGAATTAAAGAATTAAGTAGCCCAGGAAGCCCAAAGACAGAAGAGCCCACAAAGGAAAGGCCCAATACCTCCTTTTTAAGAAGACAAAAGGAAGATTTTATTTTACCAAAATTCATTTGCGGCTTTTACTAGTTGACCTAGGGCTATTTTTGTAATTGTAGACATGCGGATCAAAATGTAACCTAGGGTTTCTATTTCCTATAAATAGAACTCTAAACATTGTAATTCTTCATGCCTCCCTTTAATGAATAAAATTTAGAAATCTTTTGGAGAGCATCGGTGCCTCTCTTTAATTCAGAAATTCAGATCTGACAAACCTGCATGGATGATTGGAGGGATCCATCTGTAAGTAATTTAATTTCTTGTTCTAGTTTAGATTTTAATTCCTTGCCTTAGATATTAGCTTTGGGAAGGGCTTTTGAGAGATGGGATCTCTCATCCCTTTCTTACCCATCACATAGAATCTATAGGACTCCATGCATACACGCACACACTGCGCCCTACAGCACCCTATCCCTCGAGGTAGCGGTGATACCGTAGTATGAAGGCTCAGTTGCGCGCGTTTTCCATGAAGGTTAGGGTAAGGATCTCTAAAGGAAGGACAAGAACCTAGAGGAAGGAATACCTTCCCGAATGGATCTTATCCCCTTTATTAATAATTACCATAACTCCTCTTAGATCCTAATCTGGGTATAGAAAGCGTTGAGATTTATTTACATTTCCAAACCATTCCTAAACCTAACCCTAGCAAGATTTAGATCTAGATAATTGCCCTAGGTTAATTAGGTTTTTAGATTTAATAACAACTCCGAACACCCTTCGGAATTAACTCGTTAGCGAGATTAGGAAATTCACAACATCCCTGTGGACCGACCCGTACTCACCGGCTAGCTTCAAGCGACGCCGTTCTTGATTGCGGTTACAAATATTTTTGATCTATCTTTTAGAAAGCGCAAGCACGCTAAATCATTTCAATCAAATGGCGCCGTTGTCGGGGATGGCGTAGAACTTTCCTTTTCGCAATTTCGGGTTAATCATAAAATTTAAAAATTCATAAAAATCTGAAAAATCAAAAAAATATAAAAATATATATATTTTGTTATTTTTGGAAAGGATACTTTTTTGTTTAAATTTTTGCAGGATATACAAAATCGGATCTGGAAAATCCCAGAAGGTGAAACAGAAAACCAAATATCGAAACAGAAGGGAAATTAAAAATCAGAATAGTGAAATTTTTTTGGAGACCCAATTCCCTCATCCCGCCGCGATTCCGCGGCCAAAACCCACCTTAGGCTGCGGAACCGCGGCCTTCTAGTGGAATCAGTGCGGCAGAAATTTTTTGGGGACTCGATCCGACAATCTCGCCGCGAAAACACGGCACAAACGCGTTTTTAACGCGGAAAGGCGGCGGTACAATGGCATCTTCTTCTGAAAAATTTTCTGTAAGATCTTCTGTTTCTCCTCAGTAATTTTTGAAATATATTTTCTGAAAAATACCTGCAGGATTTTGTGCACTTTAAAAATATATTCCCTTCCAAATAACGATCTTGTGCAGGATTTTTGGGCCCCGCTTGAACTAAATTGATTGCAAGAAATATTTTGTTGTTGCATATCTTTTCTCGAATATCTTTTTGCAACAATTCTTTCCAAATAAAGATTCTTGTGATATGCTTAAAATAATAATTGATTGCAAGTAATATTTTGCTGTTGCATATCTTTTCTATAAAATATTTTGCTGTTGCATATCTTTTCTCTAAAATCTTTTTGCAACAAAAATTTTTCCAAATAAAAAAAAATCAATGAGAAATGAAAATAAAAAGGACAAATATTTTATAGAGCTTGCAAAATTTTTTTAGCCGCAAATAAATCCTTGCACAACAAACTTTCTTTCCTTTTCCCTTTCTTTTAACATGGGTACCCCACATAATAAATTATTAGCCGAACTTTGGTATCCCGAACCTAATTTTGCGTCGTACGTTAATTTGTTCGGTCAATTTAAAAACGATCCTTCCTTGCCAAAAATTTCGTTGAAAGATCACATAGAGGCGTCTAGGAGAAACAGTTTGACTTTTCAACCCACTTTGTGTCAACCTAGTCAACCTTTACCACCTACATATGTTGACACCACTTTTCCTAGTCCTGCTGTAACTCCTAGGCCGATGTCCATTGCTGAGCATATTGCTCAATCTCGCAGTCGATCTTTCACCCCTCTCCACTCATCTATTTCTAGGGATCCGCATGACTATTCACCTTTTTATCCATATGTTGACCCTACCCCTGCCCAACCACCCACTTCCTACCAGTCATACCCAATCTTCCCACCTTCACTAGACACTGTTTCGACACAGCCATTAGGGAGTTTCAGATATCCAACCAATTTTGAATCTTTTACTGAAACCCCCTCGCCACCCAAGTCTAGTTTAGAAGAGTCGTTGGAGGCATATATTGCTGCAACAAATAAAATAATGAGGAATGTGGAAGCGTCCATGGCCGCCCTTATGCAACCTAGTGAACCGGTAGCTAGTGTCCCGCTAGCTCCAAATTTTTCAATGTATGAGGCGGCAGTTGGACAGAGTGAGAATGAGAGAGGATTTTCAAATCAAACCTACCCTTACCCAATTGAAGCCCACAACTCCTGTTTTCCATTGATTACCCTAAATAGTTCACCTGTTGAAAATAAAGATGAGTTGAGCGAATTTGTAGTGTTTGATTTGCCAGATTGTGAGGAACCCCTTTCGAGTGAAACCGCATCTAATCCTTTCGATCTTTACACCTCCACTCTAGAACCTAAATCGATAGATATCCATGCTTCTGATGAGGTGTCTAAAGAAATTGATTTTCACTTGATTGAGGATATAGACGCCGGGAATATTTCGGATGATGAACCTGTCGATTTGCTTGAAATTTTATGTTCAAATCATCATCCTGAGTTATTAAATGTTTCTCCCGAATCTCATATGCGTCTAGATTTTGATGATAATGGCATGGATGAGTTGAATATTGAGGATAGTATTGAGGAGAGTCTTGAGGATAATATTGAGGTTGAATCATTTTTATTTGATGTGTCTGATTTTCCAATTCATCCTCCTGAACCTTTGACTGTTATATCACCCTCCCTCCTTCTCATCGTTCCGACCCCGCTTGAAGACTGTGAGCTTGAAACCTTTTCCTTTGAATCTGACACAGATCTCACAGATGATAACACTTATGAGTGTTTCACTTTTTCGGACGATGTTGATGACTCACCGTCCGAGTTTGAGTCCTTTACATTTTCAAATGAGCCATCAGACTCGGTTGATTATAGTAGTTTCGAACCATTAATGGAATCTTTCAAGTTCGAAATAGTTTACTACCGTGAGAAAGATACTATCCCTAATTCACTCCCTTTCGTCTTTCCCATTGTTCCGACCAAACAAATGACCGTTACGCTTTCATCTCCTATACCAAGTTCTGCGTACCCATGTTCTCTTGCGAATCTTGAGGGATTTGATCCCATTTCTCGACGGGTTGATAGGTTAGCGCAATCGCTTTTAACACATCGGTCATCACAAATTGCGCTAATTTTTTCACTCGATTTACACCCTCAAGATCGCGCGACCCTTCTTTCTTCTTTCCGCCATTCTTCTCCCCCACCAATACCGTATTCTCTTTTTTCCACACGGTCTCGCGTGTTTCTCATTTCTTTCTTCTACACCCCATTCTTCCACCAACTTGACCATTACCACGATAAGATTTTTGACTGGTTGGTGTTAACCTTTGGCTTGTGTAAGGCCAAGCTTAAGTTTGGGGGGAACCTTTGTATATATGTATATATTTTTTTGTTTTCTTTTTCTATAAAAAAATATAAAAAATTTCAAAACATTAAAAATATAAAAAAGATTTATAAATAAATAAACAGGGGAGTATCGGCATTTTGACCCTCTTGGTTTAGCATGACAGTGAGGACACTGTCAAGTTCAAGTTTGGGGGTATGCTCGGTACGTCTTCTTCCTTCGCATTCATTTGTACATATTTTTTTGTTTTGCATTTGCATACTTATTTGAAAACCCATAAAAATTTGAAAAATTTCAAAAATTATAAAAATTAATGTATTCAATTTTGGCTAATTGACTTGAGTTTGACAAATAGGTTAACTGGTTAGGAACAACTAGATCTTAGACTTAGTGAATTAAAAACCCTAAAGATAACCGTCCTTAAAGTTTAACGGTAGAAAGTATATGCCTTTGTAGTTTATTTAGAAATAGGCAAATTTTGGGTTCACTTCTTGGGCTAAGTCGAAACAAGGGAAGAGTATTGATGTTCTTATTAGAGTATAAGTTTGAAAAATAGTTCCTAACTTAAGTCTAGATTCTGAAAATGTATACCCTACAATTTGCACAATCACGCACCTTGAAACTTGGAATAGTAGAAGAGACCTTAAAATGCTCTTGTTTAAAGTCCTTAGTACAATGAAAATAAAAGAAAAAAAAAGTGAATAAAAAAAATGGACACTGGTTTTTGTGATTACTTAAGGCTGTAAAAAATAGAAAAATATTTAGCAAGGGTGCCTTATCACCTAGTGCCTTAGACCAACTGGTTTGGGAGTCACTGCTAAAACCTTGGGTGTTGCAAGACTAGGAAGTACGCTTTAAAGTGCAAACGCATCTTGTAATCGGTTGTTGGTACCTCAAGAAGTATTAACAGTCGCATGAAGGATGTGTGAGCAAAATTCAATTAAATTCACCAACTAATTAGTACTTTGGACAACGGACGAGAGTACGATTGCTTGATTTGAATTTCCAAGTGTAGGGGTGATCTATACACACACGTAGGGGATATGTGATTGGAGTTTAGATGAGAGAAAGGAGTGAAGAATAGAACTTGTATCTTTAATAGAGTTGATAAAAATTTCTAAGTGGAGATGGAAACCCTAGAAGGAAAACTTAAGAAATGCCGAAAGCTAAGTAGGTCTACATAACATATATAATTTTAAGTTAAATAATGAGGAAGTGTGAAGAATATGGGTGGATAATTTGCGAGTCAGAAGATAATAGAATTCCTTGTTAGAAAACCTAATTGGAGAACAAAAATCAATGGGCCGAGTTGATAGGATTTTGTGGGTGTAATCCGCTGAAAACCTTCAGGAGACAACACTCCTCCTACTAGGGACACCTAGAGGTTTAACGGCTTGTTGCACGTGCTCAGTGCAATCGCGTTTCCCTGCGAAAGTGCGGTTAGGATTTTAGTGAATAAAAATAAGTTTGCTCGAGGACGAGCAAAAGATAAATTTGGGGGTATTTGTTCATATCATAATATTGTATTTTATATTCCCCATTCTTATTCGTTTTTTAAATAAACAGGTGCTTTTGATGCATGTCTGCTACATATTACAGGTTACAGGTTCTTGGAGCGAAAACAGTGAAAAAGACAAAAGATGATACAAAAAGGGACTTTTGACAAACAAACAGAAGACTCTTAATCAAGTCTACATCAAAGATAAAATTCACAAAGTACAAGGCAATGCAAGGTCCAAGATTTCGAAGCCACGGTTAAAAGTCCACCATAATTATTCACTGGAAAATCTGAAAGAGAACAGAAGCTATTTTAAAGAAAGAATTAAAGAATTAAGTAGCCCAGGAAGCCCAAAGACAGAAGAGCCCACAAAGGAAAGGCCCAATACTTCCTTTTTAAGAAGACAAAAGGAAGATTTTATTTTACCAAAATTCATTTGCGGCTTTTACTAGTTGACCTAGGGCTATTTTTGTAATTGTAGACATGCGGATCAAAATGTAACCTAGGGTTTCTATTTCCTATAAATAGAACTCTAAACATTGTAATTCTTCATGCCTCCCTTTAATGAATAAAATTTAGAAATCTTTTGGAGAGCATCGGTGCCTCTCTTTAATTCAGAAATTCAGATCTGACAAACCTGCATGGATGATTGGAGGGATCCATCTGTAAGTAATTTAATTTCTTGTTCTAGTTTAGATTTTAATTCCTTGCCTTAGATATTAGCTTTGGGAAGGGCTTTTGAGAGATGGGATCTCTCATCCCTTTCTTACCCATCACATAGAATCTATAGGACTCCATACATACACGCACACACTGCGCCCTACGGCACCCTATCCCTCGAGGTAGCGGTGATACCGTAGTATAAAGGCTCAGTTGCGCGCGTTTTCCATGGAGGTTAGGGTAAGGATCTCTAAAGGAAGGACAAGAACCTAGAGGAAGGAACACCTTCCCGAATGGATCTAATCCCCTTTATTGATAATTACCATAACTCCTCTTAGATCCTAATCTGGGTATAGAAAGCGTTGAGATTTATTTACATTTCCAAACCATTCCTAAACCTAACCCTAGCAAGATTTAGATCTAGATAATTGCCCTAGGTTAATTAGGTTTTTAGATTTAATAACAACTCCGAACACCCTTCGGAATTAACTTGTAAGAACGAATCGGAGATTCATAACATCCCTGTGGACCGACCCGTACTCACCGGCTAGCTGCAAAGCGACGCCGTTCTTGATTGCGGTTACAAATATTTTTGATCTATCTTTTAGAAAGCGCAAGCATGCTGAATCATTCAATCAGTGCCCAGTCCGTCGTTTGAAGAACAAATGCACAGGCTTATAAGGGAAGCTGGTCAAAAAATCCGAGATGATCACAATCGTGAAATAGCAATCTACGAGAAAGCCAAAACGCAACGCCTCCTTCAACAGGCCGTGAAAGACGAAAATGCCGCCCCCTGTCAACCTGTTATAAAAAAGGCTCGACGCAGAGGCAGAAACAAGTCGAAAGGCCAAGAAGGCGCTCATCAGCAACAAAGCGGGGCTAAGAAGCCACGCAAGCGGGAGTCGAGCGTTATTGATCTGTCCCTCATGAAGAAAATGGGTCGAGCGTACTCGTTTCCTCGGGACAAGACAAAGAAGATACTTGATCTTGCTCTAAAACATCAGATGCTTACACTGCCGGAGTCCAAGCACCCCGAGCAAGCAGGCGAAGTCTCTGACCCAAATTATTGCTCCTACCATCGAGTAATAGGGCATCCTCTCGAAGACTGCTTCACCTTTAAGAATTGGGTCGAAGATCAGTATCAGCTCGGCAAATTCGCTCTGTCCGACAACTGGAGGGTAACACCACCACAAAAGCATGAACCCAAAGCCACGAGAACAGAACCAACTCCACATTGGGATTGGAAGCGGATTCGCACCTGTCACATGATAACAATATTAAAAGAAGAGCTCGAGAACATGGACAGCCTTCCCTGGTGCTTCGAAAACAGCAATGATGAGGTGATCTCAGAATTTCCGCCAGCTCTGAAAGAACTGGAGGATGGAATACATACCACTGCAGATAATCTCAAGAAAATTGAGTTGGGGACGGCAAGTGACCCACGGCCGACGTTCGTCAGTGAGCTGCTATCTGAAGAGAGGGTGGCTGCATTGAAAGACGTCTTTGTACAGCATAGAGATTGCTTCGCATGGAACTATTCCAAAATGCCGGGATTAGATCCAGAAGTTGCTGTACACAAATTGGCGATATCCCCGGACGTCAAGCCAGTTAAACAGGCATCGAGAAGAATGCGGCTCGAGCTTGAGATGAGCATCAACGCCGAGGTCAAGAAGCTAATCGACTCTGGTTTTATCCAGGAGGTTCAATATCCTGAATGGATCGCCAACATCGTCCCGGTGATGAAGAAAAATGGGACGGTGCGCATATGCGTGAACTTTCGGGATCTCAATAAAGCCTGCCCGAAGGATGATTTCCCAGTGACAGTCACCGAATTGATGATAGACAATACGTCCACTCATGAGGTTTTCTCCTTCATGGACGGCTCATCAGGGTATAATCAGATAAAGATGCATCCCGAAGACCAGAAACATACCGCTTTCCGAACCCCTTTGGGGATATTTTGTTACAAGGTGATGCCCTTCAGTTTAAAGAACGCCGGTGCTACTTATCAGAGGGCCATGACGAAGATCTTCGATGACCTGATACATGAAATCATCAAATGCTATATCGACAACCTCGTGGTCAAGAGCAAATCATATGAGGAGCATCTCGAGCATTTAAAGACTGTATTTAGACGCCTTCGACAATACAACTTGAAGATGAATCCTCTTAAGTGTGCGTTCGAGGTTTCCTCAGGCAAATTCCTGGGATTCATCGTCCGACACCGAGGTATCGAAATAGATCCGTCTAAGATTAAGGCGATCATGGAAATGCCTCAGCCGAGAACTCTCAAACAGTTGCTGTCTCTTCAAGGGAAGCTCGTGTATATTCGGCGATTTATAGCCAACCTCTTTGGCAAGTGCCGCCCTTACAGTCACCTGATGAAAAAGGGAACTCCATTCGTCTGGGATCAAAAATGCCAAGGCGCGCTGGACGAAATCAAGCAGTACTTGCAAAACCCGCCAGTGCTGGCTGCTCCGGTTAAAGGGAAGCCCCTTATTCTCTATACGACCGCCCTCGAAGGTTCTCTAGGCGCATTATGGGCACAAGAGAACGACCAAGGGAAAGAAAGAGCACTATACTATTTAAGTCGAGTCCTACTGGGGGCAGAAAGCAATTATTCCCCCATTGAAAAACACTGCTTGGCGTTGATCTTTGCGATAACAAAGCTCAGGCACTATGCGTTGGCGCACGAAGTCCGTCTCATCTCGAAGGTGGACCCTCTTAAATATTTAATGTCAAAGGCCATATTGACGGGACGACTCGCTAAATGGGCTCTGCTCTTGATGGAGTTCTCAATAACCTATCAACCTTTCAAGGCAGTGAAAGGCCAAGCCATCGCCGACTTCCTCGCTGAGCATCCGATACCCGCCGATTCTCCTTTGAATTGCGATCTCCCAGACGAACATGCGTTTGATGCGATCGACGGTGATGATACCCGATGGGAGCTTTATTTCGACGGAGCATCCTCCATGAAGAAGCGCAAACAAAATACCCCTGTAATCAAATCAGGGGTAGAACTCATCTTTGTAACTCCACAAGGAGGGATAATGCGCTTTGCTTTCTCCCTAACAGAGCCGAGGATGAATAACGAAGCCGAATACGAAGCTTTGATAGCAGGCCTCGAGATCGCCATTGACATGGGAATTGAAAACCTCCTCATATATAGAGATTCTCAACTGGTCGTTAGTCAAGTAAACGACGACTACCAAACGTGCAAACCGGAGTTGGTGAAGTACGGTGAAAAGGTGCAACAACTGTTGACCCAAATTCCCTCCTATACTTTGGAAAGCATACCACGCGCAGAAAATAGCAAAGCGGACGCGTTAGCTAAGCTCGCTAAAGAACTGGCTGACGAGAACCTCGATGACGTCAGAATCATGGTATAAAGCCGTCGGGTGCTTGCCCCAGCAGAAATATCTCCGGAATCATCCGAAGAGAATGGAGCGACTGAACAGATGACCTTGCAAATAAAAGACCGGGAAAAGGCTGAGGATTGGAGGGAAGTCTTCATAGACTACTTTAAGTCCCACCGAATGCCCGAAGAAGCGTCCACAAGACATCAGCTCATGAAACGAGCTCTGTCTTTCGCCTTCGTCAATGATACTCTGTACAAGAGGTCATTCGATTCTTTGTGGCTGAGATGCTTAGGGCCTGACGAAGCAGAAAGAGTCGTTCAGGAAGTTCATGACGGAATCTGTGGTTCTCACCAAGAGGGCCCGAAGATGAAGTTGAAGATCAAACGGATGGGCTACTACTGGCCCACGATGATTCAGGATTGCCTCGAATATGCGAAGCAATGTCACTTGTGCCAAATCCATGGGGATTTTATCCACCAGCATCCAAATCCACTCCATCCAACAGTGGCTAGCTAGCCATTCGAAATGTGGGGAACTGATATAGCCGACCCCATCGAACCAGCATCGTCTAGAGGACATCGCTTCATCCTAGCGACAACTGATTACTTCTCCAAATGGGCAGAAGCAGTACCGCTGAGAGAAGTGAAAACGGAGAATATCCTCCATTTCTTTAAGACGCACGTCATATATCGGTTTGGAACGCCGAGACGGATCATCTCCGATAACGGGCCAGCCTACAAAAGCCACAAGATCAGTCGCTTCGCACAGCAGCACAATATAGACTGGAGATATTCCTCGATTTATAATCCGCGAGCTAACGGTATGGCCGAGGCCTTCAACAAGATCTTGACAAAGATCATAAAAAAGACGGTGTGCCGAAATAAGAAAGACTGGCACGAGAGACTGCAAGAGGCACTTTGGGCGTACCAAACTACGTTCAAGACGGCCACGAACACAACGCCGTACGCGTTGGTATTTGGTACGGAAGCAATACTCCCCCTCGAGATAGAGTTACCCTCTCTGCGAGTGGCAGTCCACTACGAGCTGACGAACGAAGAAAATGCTCACCTTCGGCTTGAGGAGCTTGATGCCCTTGAAGAAACACGGCTCATAGCGCAACAAAATCTGGAAGCTTATAAAGCAAAGATGACGCGCTCATATGAAAGATTGACCCAACCGAGGACATTCCGCCAAGGCGAACTCATGCTAGTGGTCAAAAGGCCTATGATCCCCAATCGCGACAAGCGGGAAAAATTCGAGCCAAACTATGAAGGCCCGTATATCATAGACAAGGTCTACCAGGGTGGAGCCTATCTACTCATGGATATACACGGTGAAAGGCCTTTCAGGCCAATAAATGGTAGATTCCTAAAGAAATACTATGCTTAATGAGCCACAGCCTAGGTCAATGATAGATGACGACGACTATGTCCGCTCGCTATCTTCCTAAGCTCAAGCTTTATAAGCAGTAGCCAGCCTTCTCAATAGCGGACTGAAACGTCCTTAAACTAATACCGTAGCATCCTTAGGCTGACGAGATGAATAAAAAGAATAATAAATAAAGAAAAATATAATAAATAAAAAACGGTATGTTCATAAAGCAAAAGAGGCACGGATGAAAACCTGAAAGGGCTCCGTGAGTAAAAACAGCAGGGCTACCGGCGAGTGTTCATGAAAACCCGAAAGGGCGCGACCTCGTAAAAAAAAAGAAGAAAAGAAGAAAATGAAAAGAATAAAAAAAACGGTATGTCCATAAGCAAAATGGGCACGGATGAAAACCCGAAAGGGCTCCGTGAGTAAAAACAGCAGGACTACCGGCGAGTGTTTGTGAAAACCCGAAAGGGCGTAACCTCGTTAAAATACACTTATAGGGTCCTCTCGACCTTGTAAGGAGAAACCACCCGCGTGAGATTCTTACGACTCACAAAGGAGCAACACACGTAGAGATCCCTACGATTCCTAAGGAGAAAATACACTTGCGAGATCCTCACGACTCGTAAGGAGAACTCTCTTATGGGACCCTTACGGCTCATAAGATTTGAAAGTCTTAAGTTACAGAGACCTAAACCTGTGCTTAACCAAACCCCCCACAACTTCCGAAATTGCCCTACAAGTGGCTTAATACTGGCCCTTGTATACAATCCACGGGCGCGAATAAGCATTTCCCTAATCAAGTCCCATCCGTGACTGGGGATATGTTCGCATGGTGAACAACCCTTGTAAATCCTCTCGATTTATGAGGAGAAAACCCTCCTGTAGGATCCTTACGACCTACAGAGGAACAAACATTTAGGAATCCTCACGATTCCTAAGGAGAAAATACACCTACAAGATCCTCACGATTTGTAGGGAGAAATAACTTTATGAGACCCTTACGGCTCATGAAGTCAAAAGCCTTAGTCGACAGGACCTTAACCCTGTTCGCTAAGCCACCTTTGATCAACATCGACAGAGGAAAATGATGATTCGCTTCTGGTAATATCCCAGTTGTAGCGGTGCTATGCCGAAATCGGTGTCTAATTTCAGGTTCACGGCGAAAAGCCAGTAGGCCGCACATGCATATGAAATAGCCGAAATGATGGGGCAACTTTCAATAAAAAGCAGCAAGTAAAAATGTATGCATGCAAAATAGCCGAAATGATTGGGCAACTCACAATCAAAAGCAGCGAGTAAAAATAAAATAAACAGCCGAAATGATGGGGCACCGCGAAAAATAGCCGAAATGATTGGGCAATCGCGACCCTCGCGATATAAAAGCTGAAATGATAGGGCATCACGGAAATAGAAAAAAATGATGATGATAAAACTTGGGCCCTACAGTTGAGATCACATCGATCCCTGTATACAATCCAAGGGCGCAAACAAAGAGGGAACCATACTTTCCCAACAGGTTTCGCCAGAAAACGAAGTCAAATCTCAACAGTTCATCCCAACTCCGAAGAAACCAGTGTCTTCGGCAAATACCTCAACTCAGGGAAACAAACATCCTTGACGAGAGCCACCCGATTCGCATCGACTCGCAGAGAAACCAGTGTCTCCGTGGGAAATTCTCGATTCGTTTCAACACCAGGGAAACAAATAATCCATGGCAAATACCTCAACTCAGGGAAACAAACATCCTTGACGAGAGCCTCCTGATTCGCATCGACTCGCAGAGCAACAAGTGTCTCCGTGGGAAATTCTCGATTCGTTTCAATACCAGGGAAACAAATAATCCTTGGCAAATACCTCAACTCAGGGAAACAAACATCCTTGACGAGAGCCTCCTGATTCGCATCGACTCGCAGAGCAACAAGTGTCTCCATGGGAAATTCTCGATTCGTTTCAACACCAGAGAAATAAATAATCCTTGGAAAATACCTCAACTCAGGGAAACAAACATCCTTGACGAGAGCCTCCTGATTCGCATCGACTCGCAGAGCAACAAGTGTCTCCGTGGGAAATTCTCGATTCGTTTCAACACCAGGGAAACAAATAATCCTTGGCAAATACCTCAACTCATGGAAACAAACATCCTTGACGAGAGCCTCCCGATTCACATCGACTCGCGGAGCAACAAGTGTCTCCGTGGGAAATTCTCGATTCGTTTCAATACCAGGGAAACAAATAATCCTTGGCAAATACCTCAACTCAGGGAAACAAACATCCTTGACGAGAGCCTCCTGATTCGCATCGACTCGCAGAGCAACAAGTGTCTCCGCGGGAAATTCTCGATTCGTTTCAACACCAGGGAAACAAATAATCCTTGGCAAATACCTCAACTCAGGGAAACAAACATCCTTGACGAGAGCCTCCTGATTCGCATCGACTCACAGAGCAACAAGTGTCTCCGTGGGAAATTCTCGATTTGTTTCAACACCAGGGAAACAAATAATCCTTGGCAAATACCTCAACTCAGGGAAACAAACATCCTTGACGAGAGCCTCCTGACTCGCGTCGGCTTGCAGAGAAACCAGTGTCTCCGCGGGAAATTCCCGATTCGTCTCAACTTGCAAGATGATGCCTCAGGAAGCAGGGATTAAAAAACTTGCTTCCTGAACAATGGGACCCTGCAAGTCGGTCTAAAACGGTCTCTTGCATACTATTCACGGGTCTCACTCTCCAAAGTCGAGTTTCGACAAGGAGGGAAACAACCGCTTACGGGCCCTCTCGACTCGTAAGAGGGAAAAATTCTCTTATAGGATCCTTACGACTTATAAGGAAAAACACACTTAGGAATCCTCACGATTCCTAAGGAGAAAACCCACCTACGAGATCCTCTCGATCCGTAGGGAGAAAAGTCTCTATGAGACCCTCACGGCTCATAGAGTTGAAAAGTCTTAGGCGGCAGATCTGAACCTGCGGCCTAAGCCATCGCTATCTCGTGAAGAAATCAAGATGCTTACTCTATTACTTGCTAATTTTGACAGCATGCTGATAATAAGAGAAGACAGAAAGCAAAAGAGTATACAAGACATTGCAAAAAAAAAATATGTATCTTTATTTATTGACTTCAATCAAATACAGGGTGAATCGTACAAAAGAATAAAGAATGGATACATGTTATTCGAAGAAGGAAAAGAAAATTTTTACAAGTATATGGATACAAGGAGGACTACTGGGAAGGAAGCGTCTTGCATAACTTTATTAATTGTTCATGCACTTCCTTCCATGCCTTTTGCTGATCTGCTACCACGGCCATCTCTGCTTCCACCTGAGCCCTTTGCTGCAAGAGAGATGCGAGCTGCTCCCTGACGGCCTGCTGAGTGGCTTCGCAGCCTTGGGCATTACGCTCGGCAACGTCAAGTGCCCGCTTCAGTTTTAGCCCATTTGAGATGTGCTCCAGAAGTCCCTCGAAGACGGCCTTTACCTCAGCGGCGTTCGCCTCGACTTCAGCACGCAGGCGAGCAGTTTCGCTTGAAGACTCCTGGCACTCCTTCAGCCTCAAAGCTGCTTCTTGTTCCAAATGGCGGAAA
Source organism: Agapanthus africanus (assembly GCA_030015575.1). Lineage (NCBI taxonomy): Eukaryota > Viridiplantae > Streptophyta > Magnoliopsida > Asparagales > Amaryllidaceae > Agapanthus > Agapanthus africanus. The sequence goes on from CM057337.1 coordinate 720,155,002, forward strand.
TGAGAAGTGCTTTGCTCGAGCCATGCTCCCCGTTGAGTACTCACGGCCAAAACCTCGGGGGCAAGATGCATTGACTCCAGCTGATGAAGGCGAGCCTCAATCTCTCTGCAGTGATTAACCCAAGATGCGACGATGCCCTCGTCATGGAAATTGGCAAATATCACCAGTATCGGGTTAACCGTCGTAGCGAAGTCCGCAGCAGACGTAGGAGCCTCGACGTCGAGTTCCTCGATGTAGTCGCTCAACATACGCAGACTATTCGCCGCACCTTTTGAAGACGGACGTCTCTGGGAAGGGCCTGCAAGTATTATAATATGAGACTCAAAGGGCGCCAAGACCGGAACGATAGCTGGAAAGAAAAAATACGATTAGATGATGATTCAATAAATATGGAGAAAGTCATTGATAAGATAGTTTACTATACCAGTCGAAGCAGGTGGCAAGGCCGGAAGGGCCGGTGGTGTGGCCGATCTTTCTTCTCCCCCTTCGATTTGTAGCACTGCAGTCAGGACGAGAAAAGGTTAGAAATAATTTCATCGTCGAAAGACAAAGATATCGGTCGGGAACTATACTCACCAGCGCCACCAGAGGGAGAGGCGAGTTCAGATGGGAAGAAGAAGTGTGGGAGCAACACTTGATATAGATGATCAAAGAGCACTCCTGAAAAGACATAGCAGTACGACTTTAGTACACAAATTATACGTCTGAAAGATAAGATTAATAAATTGCAAACCCATACCTTCCAACATCTTCGATGGTATGAGAGAGGGTTGAGAGGTGACCACCGCCAAGGCAGTCGTTGAAGGCGCTCCCTCGAGCAGTGGGGCATCGGCGCTGGCTGCACCTGCGTTACGAAAAAGGCGAACTTGTCAGAAAGGATTGTAAGGTAAAGAAAGACAGCAACTTGGGATTTACCTGATGTGCTCTCGGCTGAAACGGAGGCGACTCCCTCCTCCATCGACATGAGGCCACCGCCCGTGGCCTCATCACCCGACTCGATAGGGACCATCGTCGTGCTCGCGCGGCCAGGAGACGGCGGAAGATCGTAAGCGGGGAGGGCAATAATCGGAGCATTACTGGACTCTTGGGAAAGAACGGCTGACTCCTCCCCAAGAGTCGTGCTCATCTCACCCGCCACTTCTTCGGGCTCCGCGATCTCCATCGGCTTATCCGCCGTCACCACAAGGTCGCCGGCCTCAAGTGCCTCGTCCGCCACCACCCTGGGCTCAGTTATAATGATCATTTCATCTGCCGCTACTTCAGGCTCGGTATCAATGACCTTCTCGGCTGCAGATTCCTCAGCCTCCATCTCAGGCTCCGCAGCCCCAGCAACGTTGCCCACCGTCAGCTCGGGTTCGGCAGGTGCCGCCTCCTCTGTTTCCTTAGGTTCAACGGTCTCCGCTTCCCCCTCGGTCGGACTCGGCCCTGCAGGATAGAACATATAAGAACCGATGGCACTATAATTCTTACAACAAGATTCTGAAAGAAATATTACCTGAAGTGGATTTATCGTTGACACTCCGAACTGCACGCGCCATCTGTTTGTGAGCAGTGGATAGGGCGACGGGTGCCTCTTCTGAGGGAGTATCAGCACGAGGGACGGTGCTTGGGCCCGCTCCAATGGCCAAGGCAGCCCTGCGTGCCTTCGCTTCGCGCCTCAACCGCTTCCTCTCCTCTCGGGCCGTCGCGATAGACCTCTTCGACGCTTCCTTAATCAAAGCATCGTCGTCCTCGTTCAGAGATGCCTCCAGAGCCTTTAAGGCATCTCTCATCGGCTCTTCAAGACGGACCTCCCACGGTAGCCCCGAGGAAGCAGGAACATCGGCAGCTAGAAGAATGTCCGCGTCGCTTGGCGGGAACGGCATTGAGGTTCCTGCGATAAAAAAAGAGAGGTTAGATCGACCATAACACAAGGGAAATGAAAACTTGATGAATTGAAACTTACTAAGGCCCATGGACGCTCTAAGACGTTCCTCCTCTTGGAAAGTCTTGAGGGAAGCGGCAATGGCTTCTTCAGTGGTGATGCCTGTTGGAAGAAAAGAAGGAAAAATGTTAGTCAAAGACAATAATAAAGATATGATGCAATAGAAAATGCGACTAGTGATTACCTGATACCGCAAGCTTAGCCAGCCATGCGTCATGCCTCGCTAACCGCTCCGAAGCTTCGAGGGCGGCCTCCAAATCCATGTCATCCGGCATGACTAATCCTTCGTTAGTCCTATATTCACTCAGGCCCTCGGCATAGGGAGCGTGGGGTTCCTGACCAAACACGACATCAGCTGCGAAGAGCGACTTCTTTTTCTTCTTTCGCTCACCAATCCTAGGTGCCCCCGGGATCGACTTACGCTTGGCAGCCACCTTGAGGCGGCGGGTCCCAATGTCCACACCCATGCCAGACTCCGGCGAGACTACAACCACTGTCTCCACTGGAGCACAGGGCGCTGGTGGTGCATCCGCAATATCAGGGAGCGGCAATTCGCGTGGGGGACTCTGCGCACGCGGTGGCCCGGCTCTAGCATCTTTCAAAGGGGGAATTACCGGGGTCCTTGGCACCAAAGGAGCGTTGCGATCGCTACCTGGAGGCGTACCCTTACGGTCGACCAACAATCGCCTTTCCTCCTTTATAACGGCTCCCGTTGCATGATTGTACCATTCTTTATATACGTTGAAGAGTCGTGGAGCGTAAGCTGGCGCACTGATAAAAAAGTGAGAACCCGTATTCAGGCGCATGAAATGATGCAGCGCGTTCTCCATCCCTTCTTTGGTGGCAGCAGGTTCCAGTAGGAAAGCTTCCAAGGGTACCCCTTGATCATAGCCTAGTTGTTGGGCGAAACGATGCAGGTTATATCTCATGAAAATCGCCGCACCGTTCTGCCTGAAGACTAGGAAGCCCGGTCTAATAGAATATAAGTGGAGGGTCTCCCGGGCCGTCAAAACTGAGGCTCCATCCTTAAAGGAGTCTTGTAATGGTCGCACTGCAATGGTGGATGCCTTTCCAATAGTCAATACCTTGTCAATGAAGGACATCCCGGCTCCAACGGTGTGAGGGCGAAGGAGTAAACCCCTGGCGTTCCATGGTGATGGGGTCACAATTGATGCGCCGATCAGCTGTATAATGCGAGGGAAACCGTACTTGTCAAAGAATGAGTGCCTTTTGTGCATGCTAAAGACACCCGCCGTGTGTAGCTCGAGCCACGATACAAAGTAGTGCATCGGGAAGACCACGTGCTGTATCCCAGGCTCATTAGCTTCCGCTGCTCGACTGAGGCCACGATATAAGTGTGCCAAGCCGGCGATCCCTACGGCCACTTTTACCCCGATGGTCATCCGGTGGGCTGGAAAAAGACAGAGGGCCGCATACGGTGAGAGTGCATTGGGATCGCAAACCAACTCAGCCACAACCTGAGAAATCCTAAGAAAAAGGCCTCCTCGTCCATCCCAGGGGCCGCAATTTCTGCAAAAGAAATAGTCGAGAAGTCCGGAAGGAAAAAACCCTTTTGGTCTATCTCCTTCTCCGGCAGGTTATCCACACTTAAACCGAAAGGGTCATCCAGGATAGCGAACTTGGCAGCTTCTGATGAGAGGACGCTTGGGCGAAGGAACCGAGCGATGAAATCCTCAAAGTTAACTCCGCGACTCCCATGTTCGATGAAAAGGGACTCATAAATGTTCAACACTTTAATCAAGCTTGGGAATTGGTGTTGAACAGCATTCTCCGGCGTGAGCCCCCTTACCACCGGCTTAGCACCGAAGACGTACTCGTCTGTCGGGAGCAACTCCTCATAGTGTTCCCCTATAACTGGTAAACCGGATACCTCCGTGAACTCCTCCAAAGAGATTGACACTTCCCGATCCATGGCAAGGAAAGTGTGGGTAGGAATGTTCCACTGCTCCAAGAAAGCCTTGAACCACCAGGTGGGGAGCGTGGGATACTGGAAGAGAGAGACGTAGACCGCGGTGTACAATCCTAACCTTATCAACTGCGACTTCTTCGTCGACAGGATATACCGGGCCCACGGCAGATAACCGATCGGGTGGCGGGGGATCAGACCAATGTTATATGATTGCCCCCAAGGTCACGCCTCGCCCTGACAAATACGGCGTCCTAGGATATCCAAAACCGTAGGACGCTGGATCGGAATCGCATCCATAGCGGGATGAAGAAAGCCCTTCGAGGTCCAATCAACCATCTCCACGGCATACTGCACCGAGGATAGGGTAGCATAGTGAATCGCCGTGATGGGTTCCGACGGCACTGTGCAGGTGAAGCTCCGTCAACCCATGATAATCTGATTATACCACGACCCCCAAAGGTGGAGACTCTTGCATTCCGGGTCGTGGTCCTTAATCATGGCTAGAACTTCACGGTCCAAGGGCGCTTCAGGAAACCCTTCCTCCGAGCGGGCGAACGGGAACGAGGTATCGAGAGACATGGTCACTGCAAAGGAACAAGAAATAGCCGTTAGTGCTGCAATTCCAACGCTTGGCGTTTAAAAATTTTCAATTAACTGAATTTAAAAAATTAATTAAATTAAAATTAATCACACCACACTGCAGTGCAGTGGGTAGGGGACCAAATGAGGACCCACAAAATCTGGATGAAAATGCCTTATTTAATAAGACAGCCTCATCATTGGGTGAGACTGTCAGTTAAAGAAAAGATCCCCAAGAGAATATTCTCATCAGTGGGGAATCCTTAGAGATAAGGAGAAAATCTCCTCTTTCAGAGCAAAGCTCTGTCACAGAATGACACTTGTCAAATTCTGGTCTCAAACGAATAAAATTCCTTAAAAGAGCATAGCTCTGTGATAATAATGGAAAGATCCATCAAAAACTTTTAACACTTAAAAGAATTAAAAATTTTGGAATCTTGAAAAATCCATGAATACTTATAATAAGTTCTTCATTTTTCAGATCTAAAAAATCTACATTTGATCCAAGAGCAAAGCTCTGTTCATGGGTTAGAACCCATGAACAAGATCTCTGTAGATCTATAAGTTTTTGAGAGCAAAGCTCTGTTTATGAAACCCCAATGGGGATTTCTTTAGATCAAAAGATCTGTGAGAGCAAAGCTCTTTGGTTTAAGATTGGTTTGAATTAATTTAGTTTAATTTAGATTAATTTTACCTAAAGTTTCTAACTTTGGAAATGAGCAAAGCTCTGAAGTTCTTAAGCAAGAGCAAAGCTCTGTTGAAATTAAAATCTTAAAAAAGATGGTGAAGATTTTTTTTAAGGGCCATAGGTCCTATTTATAAGGCGCTTGCGCCCCTTCAGCTCATCCCTTGATCCAACGGTCAGGAGCTTGCCACTGCTGTACTCACGTGCGCGTCACGTGAGCGCAATGGTGGGAGGGCATTTGTTTCCCCCAATCAGAGCAAAGCTCTGTTGGAAATTCAAAATTCAAATTTTGAAGCAACGCTTCAAATCTCGGGCGCAACGCGCCACGTGTCAGGCGCTGATACGTCAGCGCAACGCCCAAGGCAGCGCGCCCAATCAGAGCAAAACTCTATTTAAAATAAAATTAAAGGAACCAACGCTTCAGTTGCGCAAGCACTGCGCTGTGCGACACATGTCAGCAAGCGCAGTTGCGCAAGCACAGTAGCGCAAGCGCTGCGCGACACGTGTCAGCGCAAGCGCAGTTGCGCTGCGCTGTGCGCTGCGCGACACGTGTCAGCACAGATGCGCTAGCGCAGTTGCGCTGCGCGATACGTGTCAGCGCAGTTGCGCTGCGCTGTGCGCTGCGTGACACGTATCACGCGCTGGGGCATTTGCGCCAAACAGAATGAAGATTTTAAAGAAATCTTTCTGTTCTTGTTAAAACAAGAAGATTTTCTTCTGTAAAACAGAAGCCCTTGGATCAAAGATCCAACGGTGGGGAGAATTCTCCAAATCACTCAGAGAAAGATCTCTTTAACAAATTTAACAGTTTATGGGCACTTTAAAAAGGACCCTAGACCTCAATTCAAAGGGATGAACATTTGTGAGAAATCATGAACTTCAAACAGAGAAAACTCTGAAGAAATTTCAAGAAAAAGATAAAAATCTTCATAAAATAGAAGAAATTTCTTCTAATAGATCATTGATCTAAGAACAAGATCAATGATCTTCACATAATAAACAGTGCTTTGCACTTTTTATGAACCACTGGTTCTTTAAAACAAGAAAAACAAGAAATACTTGTTTTCTTTGATTCTAATTAAATAAAAAAAACAAACAGTGCTTTACACTTTGTCATGAACCATTGGTTCTAAAAAGATTCTCAAATTATAGTGTCTTGCACTTGCAAACTGCGCTGTTGCGCTCCTGGATTGGCGCAAGCCACCAGAGAGCGCCACGTGTCAGCATCTGAACCATCTGCGCTATGCGCTTTTGAAATAGAGCCTTGCTCTCTGGAATTAGTGCAACTCACCAGAGCGTGCCACGTGTCAGCAGCGCAAGCGCAGCGCATTGGCACAGCGCACTGCGCTTGCGTGACACGTATCAACACCACAAGCGCTTGCGCTCTCTGATTGGCGCAAAGCGCCTGACAAATGCAATGCATTTCCTAAAGGGCCAGGCCCAAATCAAAAAGACCTAGTAGGCCTAATTAAATTGCAAAGCAATAAATGGGCAGAGCCCAGGTAAAATTGATACTCGGCATCTTTTATAAAAGGGCAGAGCCCAAGTAAAATTGATACTCTGCATCATTCATAAATGAGCAGAGCCCAAAATAAATTGATGCTCTGCATCCTTTATGGGCAGAGCCCAACCAAAAATAGAAAATAATGCAATGCATTATTTAAAAATGGGCCAAGCCCTAGTACAGGCCAAAGACAAATAAAAGTGTCGAACATTTTTCAATTGGACTTAGCCCAATTATGGCCGTAAGTCCTCAAATTAAATGGACTGAGCAAGATTGCTCTCCTAAATCAATTTACTTTCGGTTCGAGGGTACATCTCTGAACTCCTCTGACACCTATCGTTGTAATCCTTCAACGACGTCAGAGAGGTGACGGGTCCCGACGACCACACATTAATACGGACTGCGGGGTCCTTAAACTCGTGGACCGAAATGTCCTTAAACTAATGTTGGACCGAGACGTCCTTAAACTAATGTTTTCCCCAAAATGGGAATGTTGGACCGAAACGTCCTTAAACTAATGGTGGACCAAAACGTCCTTAAACTAATGTTGGACCGAAACGTTCTTAAACTAATAATGGACCACCACGTCCCTAAACTGGCAATGGACCCCCATGTCCCTAAACTGGAACACGGACCACTACGTCCCTAAACTGGAACAATAGAGCCTCCAAATGCTCTTTTGTCGGATCTAAACGATCCCGTTTAAGTTGATCTTAGCCCCAAACATGACTAACGTATCCTTAAACATTCAAACAGACTACATATTCCCTAATCAACTTCTGTTCAAGGGTACATCTCCGAACTCCTCTGACACCTATCGTTGTAATCCTTCAACGACGTCAGAGAGGTGACAAGTCCCGACGGCCATATATTAAATGGATCACCACGTTAAGTTGATCTTAGTCTCAAACAAGACTAACGTATCCTTAACGAACGTTTAAGTTGATCTTAGCCTCAACACGGCTAACGTATCCTTAAACTAAAACACCAAACCCAAATCTAAGTAAATACGGATTTGGACTAATCCACGTCCTACGGGCGACGGCATTACCCGGTCTCCGTATACAATCCACGGGCAACCACAAACAAAACAAATACACACGACACGAAGTGAAATTCTGGAGAAGGAGAAAGTGGCTACAGCGATGCGGTAGCGTAATTAACTGCAGGGGCTTGCGCCTGCAGGGAAGAGCGTCCCCACAATCAAAAACCTCTCTAGCGAGGGGGAATCTGACGAAGTCTGCTACATCGGCCGCATCCGTCTAAACCTCCGATACACGGTGCCATAAATCAACTTGGTATCTTCGGAGAGGTGGACGGATAAAACCATATAGCATCTGCCCCGAATCTCAGGCAAGACGCCCTCACGTCATCTCGGCCGCCATTCGGAGGGGAACAGTGCTTCTTCAGGTATCACAACCTCAGCGCTCGCCACACCTACATTCGAAAGGAACAGAATGTTATCAGAAAGGATTGCAAAACAAAAAGAATGCAGCGACTCGAGACCTACCAGACAGGTCGTCAGCTAAAACTGTGACGGAAGCATCACCAAGCATCACGACTTCTTCGATCTCATTCGGGGGGATGGTTTCGCCGCCCGTGGCTTCTTCCCCTGATTCCATGAAAGCCGTCGTAACACTCACAATGCCAGACGAGGGCAGGGAACCGCAGGCAAAAAGAGTAGCAATTGGAGCAGTCCCGGACTCTTGGGAAAGAGTAGCCGCTTTGGGCTCAGTGGTTGCCGTCATCTCACCCGCCACCTCCTCACCAGGATTTGGCCCTGCAGGGTAGGATATATGAGAATCTGAAGATCAAATTCTGACAAAAGGATCCAGTGTTATGTTACCTTGGGATGGCTTTTCAACTGCTTCCCGAGCCACGCGTACCGCCTGTCTATGAGCGGTAGACAGGGCGACCGGAGCACCCTCTGAAGAAGCAAAGACAGGAGAAGCAGCGCTCGAGCCTGCACCTACGGCCAAGGCGGCATTACGTTCTCTTGCTGCACGCCTCCTACGCTTCCTTTCCGTCTGGGCCGTGAGAGCTGATCTTCTTAGGACTTCCGTCAAGGAGACATCATCGTCCGCGCCAGGAGCTACCTCTGGAGCCGTTATGGCGTCCGTCATCGGTTGCTTAAATGAAGCCTCTTTTGGCAATACTGGGGAAGCTGGCACTTCGGTAGCCAGCCTTGGAAGCATCTCCGCACCACCCTGCGAAATCGGCACGACACTTAGGAAATAGTCCCTGCGATAAGATGAAAAAGGGGTCAGACTATCCATGAAGGAAAAGGGAATAAGGGCATAATTAGCCAAAATATACCAAGGCCCAACGAAGCGCGAAGCTTCTCTTCCTCTTCAAAAGTCTTGAGGGAAGCTGGGAGAGCCTCTTCAGTGGAAACGCCTGTTGAAGAAAAAGTGTAAGTCAAAACACGATAATAAAAATGTAATGCAATGACAAAAAGATACGACTGAAGACTACCTGACTGAGCGAGGATGATCAGTCCTGCTTTGTGGCTAGCTAGTCGCTCGGAAATTGCAATGGCAGCCTCCAGATCAGTATCATCCGGCGCCATAAGCAAACCCCCATTAGTCCCATATTCGCTTAGGCCCTCGCTATAAGGAGCATGAGGCTCCTGGCCGAGTACAACGTCTGCAGAAAAAATCGATTTCTTCTTCTTCTGCGAGCGAGTGCCCGTAGCTGCCAGCACAAGCTTATGCTTAGTGGGCACCTTTGGATGACGAGTTCCGATATCTGAACCCACGCCAGACTCGGGAGACGCCACAGTCACCGCCCTCACGGGAGCACGAGGTAGCGGCAGCTCAGACATCACGTGCGGGACCACAACCGCAGCAACCTCTCTCAAAGGAGGACGAACGACGGTCCGTTGCTTCAAAGGAATAGCTGGATTACCAGCAGGGGCTGCACCCATACGATCAAGCAACAACTTCTTTTCCTCCCTGATGACAACACCCATCGCTTGCTGGTACCACGCCACGTACACGTTCAACACCTTTGGGGCGCAGTTTGGCTCACTGATAAAAAAGTTAGAACCGGTGTTGAGCCTCATGAAATGGTGTAGCGCGTTGCGGATACCTTCTTCTGTGGTGGGCGGCTCAGCTAGAAAGGCCTCAAGCGGAACATCCTGATTGTAACTAGATTGTTGGGCGAAACGATGCGGGTTGTATCTCATAAATAATGCCCCATCATTCTGCCTAAACACCAGAAAGCCCGGCCTGATCGAATATAGGTGGAGAATCTCCCGAGCTTTCAAGGTAGAGGAGCCATCTTTAAAGGTGTCCCGCAGCGGCTGCACCGCCTTCGTGGATTCTTTGCCGATATTTAAGACCTTGTCAACAAAGGTCATGCCATCCCCGACGGTACGCGGGCGAAGGAGTAAGCCCCGAGCCTCTCGTGAAGTCGGTTCCAAAATAGAAGCGTCAACCAGACGCAGCAGTCGAGGAAAGTTATATCTTCCATAGAAAATGGGCCTTTTGTGAATTCCAAAGGCGCCAAGTATATGCAACTCGAGCCACGAGGTGAAGTAATGCATTGAGAAGTTCACGGGCTGCACCCCCGATTGAGTAGTATCTGCCGCTAGGCTAAGGCCATGATACAAATGGGCTAACCCAGCGACCCCGACGGCCACATTCACCCCAATAACCATTCGATGCGCTGGGTAAAAGACGGACGGCCTCATACAGCGAGGGTGCATCAGAAGCGCAAACCAGCTCAGCCATAGCCTGAGAAACCCTAAAAAGAACGTTTCTTTGTCGATCCCAGGAGTTGCAAGCTCTGCAAAAGGGACGACCGGGGTGTCGGGGAGAAAGAAACTCTTCTGATCCGCCTCCGCCGTCGGCAGGTTGCCCAAACCTAAGCCAAAACGATCGTCAAGTTTGGCGAACTTCGCGGCTTCCTTCGACAGTACTTCCGAGCGGAGAAAACGAGCGATAAAATCCGTAAAATTAACCCCACGGCTCCCAGACTCGAGAAATTTGCCCTCGTAGATATTCAACACCTTAATCAAACTTGGTGATTGATGTTGAATGGCGTTATCCGGGGTAAGGCTCATCATCACCGACTTGGCGGCAAAGACATACTCATCATGAGGAAGTAGTTCCTCATAATGCTCCCCTCTAACAAGCAAGCCAGAGATCTCCGCGAACTCCTCTAAAAAGTTGGAGACTTCCTGATCCAACAAACGGAAGGTGTGAGTTGGAACGTTCCATTGTTCTAAAAAGGCTTTTACCCACCATGTAGGAGGCGTGGAGTACTGAAAGAGAGAAACGTAAACCGCGGGATACAACCCGAGCCTCAGCAACTGCAACCTCTTGGTGATCAGAATGTATCGGGCCCACTGCAAATATCCGGCTGGATGACGGGGAGTCAAGCCTATGTTGTATGGCTGTCCCCAAGGGCGCGACTCACCCTGGCATATACGCCGCCTTAGGATATCCAACGCCATTGGAGGCTGTACGGGTATCGTAGCTAAAGAAGGCTGAAGGAGACCATCTGAAGTCCAATTAACCTCCTCCACGGCACAGTTCACCGGGGGTGGGTCGGCGTAAGAGATCGCCGAAATGGGCTCCGAGGGTTCCGCGCAAGAAAAGCTCCGCCGACCCTTGATGATTTGGTTGTACCATGTTCCCCATAGATGAAGATTCTTGTGCTCTGGATCATGGTCTTTGATCAATGCAAAAACTTCTCGGTCTACGGGCGCTTCGGGGAATCCGCCTTCCGAACAGACGAACGGGAAGGAAGTGTCGAAAGACATAGTACCTGCGCAGAAAAGGACAAATTTTCAGCCGCTAATGCTACAGATTAAGTTCTATCACAAAGTACTTTAAATCCGTACCGCACTGCAATGCGGTGAAAAGGGACCAAAGGGGACCCACATAATCTAGATGGCAGTTCATCATTAATAAAACAGTCTCATCATTTGAAGAGATTGTCATTAAATGAGGAAATTCTCAAAAGATTCTCATTTAATGAGGACCCCTCGGGCCAAGGAGTAAATCTCCCCTTGAGAGCAGCGCTCTGTGACAGAGTGACATCTGTCAACTCTGATGATGATAAGAATAAAAATTCCTCAAGAGCCTTGCTCTGTAAAAGTGATGGAATAACCCATCAGAAAACTTAAAATAAAATTTTTGACGAATTAAAATTCTGAGATCTTCAAGATCTATAAACAAACTCTAAGAGTTCTTCAAAAGAGATTAACAAATCTATATGATTTGAAAAGAGCAAAGCTCTGTTAATGGGTTAAGAAACCCTAAGGAAGATCTTTTTAGATCTATGATTTCAAGAGAGCAAAGCACTATTAATAAAATCCTAAGAAAGGTTTTCTTTAGATAGAAGGTCTATGAAGAGCAAATCTCTGTTAATGGGTGAAACCCTAGATTATTAAATAATCCATTAAAAGATTTAATCTTTACCTGAATTTTGATAGAGTTCTGTCCTTAAGGAAGTTCTTAAGACAAAGAGCTATGCTCTGAAGGAGAATAAAAATTCTCAGAAAGAAAGAAGATGAACAGAAATCATCTCAAGGGCCAAGGGTCCTATTTATAGGCACTGAGATGCCGTTTTAACTTCTGAATTGATCCAATGGCAGAGATACTGCCACCGCTGCACTCACGTGTAGACCACGTGAGCGCAACGGTGGCGGGGCATTTGTTTCCCCCAATCAGAGCAAAGTTCTGTTCAAATTTCAAAATTTGAAATGAAGCAGCACTTCATAGCAGCTTCAAGTGCGCTGCGCCCCAAGTAGCGCACCACGTACAAAGCACGTGTGCGCTAGCGCTAAGCGCGCTGCACTCTAAGCAGTGCACCACGTGCAAAGCACGAGTGCGCTAGCGCTAGAACTATATGTTCTCCACCGTTGGATCAAAGATCCAACGAACATGATTAAAAAATCATCAATTAACCAGAATAAAATTCTCTTAAGGAAAGATTGCTCAAAATCTATCCAAACAAAAAGATTGTGCTCTGTAAATCAGCACCGTTGGATCAATGATCCAATGGTGATTAAAAATCACCAAAATACAGAATAAATTCTGTATGGGAAAAGATTTCCCAATCTTGTTAAAAACAAGAAGATTGCCTTCTGAAAAACAGAAGCGTTTGGATCAAAGATCCAATGGGGGAGACATCCCCAAATCAATTAGAGACAAGATCTCTTTAACTGATTGAACAAATCAGCCTTCACTATAAAAAGGACCTAAGACTTCAAGTCTCAGATATACAGAAACAAATAGAGGAACCCCCCTATAAACTTTGAGAAATCTTAGAAAGAAGAGCAAAGCTCTCGGTAGAAGAAGAACTTTTCTTCAAAGTAAAAAAACAGAGATAAGAAAAATCTCATAAAAGAAGAAGAACATAATTCTTCTCACAGATCATAGATCTATAAGACTAAGGTCTTTTACAAAAAGAGATCATGAACATCTCATTATAAAAAAAGGGGAAGAATAATTCAATTCTCTTAGGATCACAAATCCATAAAGGCAATGCCTTTCACCAGAATAAGAGATTGAAACATATCCTATAAAATAAGAACTTTATTCTTAGAATCTTGAGACAAAATCTCATATAAACGAGAATTTATTTTTCAGATCATAAAACTGATTAGATGCGCTTCTGCGCTCTTTGACTAGCGCACAGTGCCAAGCGCATCACGTGCTCCTCACGTGGGCGTCACTTAACAAATATCGCTTTGTGCTCATGGACTGGCGCTCAGCGCCAAGCGCACCATGTGCTCCTCACGTGTGTGCCACTGAACAAATAGCGCTTTGCGCTCATAAACTGGCGCTTTGCGCTCATGGACTGGCACTAGCGCCAAGTGCGCCACGTGCTCCTCACGTGTGCGCTATATCACAGAAGCGCTTTGCGCTCATTAACTGGCGCTAGCGCCAAGCGCGCCATGTGTTCCTCACGTGTGCGCTGATAGAACATAAACTGTTCTTTAAATAAAGCCTAGAGCTATGATGAATGCTCAGCATTCAATAAAAGACAGAAAGGCTGTCAGAACCCAAATCAATGCTCAGCATTGTCAAATGTTTAACATTTTAATTGAGTGGGCCGAGCCCAAGTTGTCCATAAACCCCTCATTCAGATTAATTAAGCCCATATGCTCATAAATCTCATATCTTAGTCCCAATTGGACTACAGATCTCCCAACCAACATTGGTTCAAGGGTACATCTCTTCACTCCTTTGATATTTGCCGTTGTAATCCTTCAACTTCTTCAGAGAGGTGACGGGTCCCGATAACCAAACATTCCATGGACTGTGGGGTCCTTAAACTCATGGACTATGATGTCCTTAAACTTTACGGATTGTGGGGTCCTTAAACTCATGGACTATGATATTCTTAAACTTTATAGACTATGATGTCTTTAAACTATAGACCGTGGGGTCCTTAAACCCATGGACTATGATGTCCTTAACCTTGGACTGTGGGGTCCTTAAACCCATGGACTATGATGTCCTTTATCTTGGACTGTGAGGTCCTTAAGCCCGTGGACTATGATGTCCTTAACCTTGGACTGTAATGTCCTTAAACTAATGGACCGCAATGTCCTTAAACTAAACAATAGAGCCCAAATGCTCTTTTGTTGGATCTAAATGATCCCGTTAAGTTGATCTTAGTCTAAAATTAGACTAATGTATCCTTAACAAACGTTTAAGTTGATTTTAGTCTCAAATGAGACTAACGCATCCTTAAACCCAACCCCAAACCCAAATCTAAGAAAATACGAATTTGGACCAATCCACATCCTACGGGCGACAACATAAATTAGTCTCCGTATACAATCCACGGGCAACCAAAAAAAAACAAAACAAATACACACGACACGAAGTGACCATCTGGAGAAGGAGAAAGTGGTTACCGCGATGCGGTAGCGTAATTAACTGCAGGGGCTTGCGCCTGCAGGGAAGAGCGTCCCCACAATCAAAAATCCCTCAACGAGAGGGAATCTGACGAAGTCTGCTACATCGGCCGCATCCGCTTAAACCTTCGATACATAGTGTCATAAATCAACTTGACATCTTCGGAGAGGTGGATGGATAGCACTAATTAGCATCTGCCCTCGAAGTTCAGGCCGGACGTCCCAACGTCTCTGTCGCGTCCTTTCGGCGGGGAACAAATCCTTACGACTCACAAGGGAACAACACACTTAGGAATCCCCACGGTTCCTAAGGAGAAGTTACACTTATGAGATCCTCACGACTCGTAAGGAGAATTCCCCTATGGGATCCTCACGGCTCATAGGATTCAAAAGCCTTAAGCTACAGGGATCTAAACCTGTTCTGAAGCCGTCATACAGCCTAATTTTGCCCTACAAGTGGTCCAATACTGGCCCTTGTATACAATCCACGGGCACAAATAATCGTTTCCCCAACAGAGTCCCACCACTGACGAGAGATATCTTCATATGGCGAACAACACTTGTAAGTCCTCTCGACTTATAACAAGAAAACACTCTTGTAAGATCCTTACGACTTACAAGAGAAAACGCACTTGGGAGTCCTCACGACCCCTAAGGAGAAAACGCACCTACAAAATCCTCGCGACTCGTAGGGAGAAATACCTTTATGAGACCTTTACGGCTTATGAAGTCAAAAGCCTTGGTCGACAAGACTTTAACCCTATTTGCTAAGCCACCTTTGTTCGAATCGACAACGGCAAGTGATGATTCGCTCCTGACAATATCCCAGTTGTAGCGAAGCTGATGCCTAAATCGGTATCAGATCCCAAGTTCCATACTCGCGATAAAAATCAGCGAGCCGAAAATGCATATGAAATAGCTGAAATAATGGGGTAACTTGCAACAAAATCAGCAAGTAAAATATATGCATACAAAAATAGCCGAAATGATGGGGCAACTTGCAGCAAAATCTGCAAGTAAAATATATGCATACAAAAATAGCCGAAATGATTGGGTAACTCGCAATAAAAAGCAGCGAGTAAAAAGAAAAAATAGCCGAAATGATTGGGCACTGCGAAAAATAGCCGAAATGATTGGGCAATCGCGACTTTCGCGATACAAAAAGCTGAAATGATGGAGTATCGCGGAAAGAAATAAAAAAATGAAATGAAACTTTTTGCCCTACAGACGAGTCAATACCGACCCCTGTATACAATCCATGGGCATAAACAATAAGGGAACCACATTTCCCCACCAGGCTTTTTCAAATGGAGAGTCAGATCTCGACGGCGACATCTACAGCCTACAGATCATCAACGGCGTTCCCCCTCATTCCAGCAGGATACGGACGCGACACCACTAATCGGAGCCACGACAAAGTCCTTAGTTCCAAG
Organism: Agapanthus africanus; assembly: GCA_030015575.1. NCBI lineage: Eukaryota > Viridiplantae > Streptophyta > Magnoliopsida > Asparagales > Amaryllidaceae > Agapanthus > Agapanthus africanus. The sequence goes on from CM057337.1 coordinate 720,170,936, forward strand.
ACTCTGCGGTTCACAGATAACCGAAAATCGATCCCCGACACCGTAGAAAACGGAGAAAGTCGATCCCCACACCGTAGAAAACGGAGAAAGTCAAATAGAAAACAGAGAAAGTCGATCCCGACACCGTAGAAAAAGGAGAAAGTCAACTCTCGATACCGTAGAAAATGGAGAAAGTCGATCCCGGCGCCGTAGAAAACGGAGAAAGTCGACCCCCGACACCGTAGAAAACGGAGAAAGTCGACCCCGGACACCGTAGAAAACGGAGAAAGTCAATCCCGACACCGTAGAAAACGGAGAAAGTCAACCCCCGACACCGTAGAAAACGGAGAAAGTCGATCCCGACACCGTAGAAAATGGAGAAAGTCAACCCCTGACACCGTAGAAAACGGAGAAAGTCAACCCCCGATGTAACAACTCCAATTTTGTATACCAAAAATTTGCTTTAAATATAGTGTATACTTGGAGTATTAATGTTGCTGGAAACAATTTAAGTATCTAATTCCTTACAATAATTACAAGAAGGATCTTGTAGCTCATTGGTAATACCTTGCACTGCTGAACCAAGCCACCGGAGTTCAAATCCCATGCCCCCACATTATTTTTGTATTTATTTTGTTTTATTTTTTTTTGGAAGTCAACGGTAAAAAGGCCATAACTCCCAAAATATGTACTCGACAACAAAAAGTAAAAATACCAAGTTGTTCCTCAGGAAAACCCCCGGCCATTGGACCCTTGACTCGGCCCGACTCGGCGCCGCCGGCCGGCGAATCGTCCGACTCGGTCCGGCCGATCCGGCCGGACGGCCGAGTCACCAACTGAGAAAAGTTGTCTCTTGACTTGGTCAACCCTCTTGCATACTTATTATACCTGGATCGGTTTTGATTTGGCCAATAAATCCCTTTATTTCCTAGGTTTAATGATTTTTAATGAATTTTTAATGTTTTTTATATTTTCTTTTAATATTTTTTTATCCTAACCCTAACCCTAGCCTAGCCTTATATAAAGACCCCTACCCTCTACCATTTTACCTCACCACTCTAAGTCTACTCTCCCAAATTCTTGAGAACTCGGTACGAAGAGCGAGAAGCGAAGCGCTGCCGAAATCGACGACGGATTCCGGCGACCGGATTAGAACCTTCGCGACGTTTTCGACGAATCGACAACCACCACATCCATTATCTTCCTTAGCTTGTCCAAACCATAAGTCCCATCCCTTCTATCTCTCTTTTCTATAAGTATAAAAATACGACTTTTTGGAACCTGACGGAAATCGGACAAACCGATTTCCGATTCGGTTTTTCTATAAATTTCCACTTGTCACCTAATACATATTATCTACCCATATTCATGTTGACTATTAATCACCCATAAACCAATTTAATCAAACTTTTTCACATGAAATGATAACTTCTTTGTAAAACCGTATTCTTTTCATAAAAATACCATGAAGTTCATTTTTCTTAGTTTAATTAATTACCTCACTCCTAAATATGTTTATTTTGATCACTAAACTTGTAGAACCCAATTTGAATGAAATTTTACACATAAAATGATAACGTTTTCGAATAACGTATTCTTGCGCGTTAATACCTTCAACTTTAACATGTCATGTTTTACCTTTAAACTTCACCAAAACTTAAAATAAGTCACGAGGTAATGACCTACCTCTACACACACTCAATATAACCCTAATTGATAAATATCAAAATACAGAATACGAAATTACAGGACTTTTCACTAAAATACCCTAATCTTTATAATCTTTATTGAAAGTTTTAAGTTGTAAACATTTCTAAATAAAATCTTTTAATAAAATGAAAGCACGATTGGTCATGGACATCGATCGTTTATCTAAACTGTCTTGTGGTACCTAGGCAAGTGTGTCTAAGGCTAGTGGTTTTTAATTAGGCCCACGACTGTGGTTCCTTCCCACTTACCTGGCACTTATCTGGCCGCAATTGACGGTGAAGAGACGATTTGAGGCTTCTAATGACTCATCGTTTAGACCTTAGAAGTAGGCTAGTTGGCTTAGGAAACCCTAACAACTAAAATACGGAAAACTATACTTTTTGCAAATAAATACCTTATATTTATAAAACCGTTTTCCCAAATGAAAAGTATTTGTTAAACCTAAGCAAAGCGCCGCTACAACCCACTTTTGGGGAACCTGTTAGGGATAGTACGGTTCATCGTGCACCCGCAGGCTAGTAGTACGAGATTCAGACCTCCGCAAGGAGCATTCGGTCTCGAAAGGTTCAAAATACGATATTTAGGGAAAATGAGATTTTTTTTAATAAAATATTTATATAAAATTATTCATGTGTTAATATATATATAATTATCATTTAAAAACCTATTTTATCATAATATAAAGTTTCCACATTTTTCTAAAAAAATTACAAGATTAAAAGTTACACTAAAATACCATGAATTTCAGATTAAACAATTAATACTTTGATTAGGATATATTCACTAGAATAACACAAATAAAATTCACATTCATTATAACAATAAAGACGATTATTAAATACTTGAGGTGTATTTTGAAACTATACAAAAGTATTTTTACATAAAACCCCCTCAAGTTTTACAAATTACAATAAGGCCCCTAGCTAATATTGAACTTCAAATTATCTTCTTTTAGTCTGACTCGGGTTAGAGTCTGACTATTTCTGACTTGAATATGATTCAAGTCAATCTATATTCTTTTATATTCCAATACAATTTGAATACATGAAACCCTGAATCCAGTTAACAATATATTCTTTTTGACTGAATCAAACCATAGATATTCATCCATTATCCTGATATTCCATTTACCTGATTATACAGTTACAACATGCTTACTGATATCATGGTTTTGTCAGTCACTCAATTTACATATTCCAATACTACAATACTGTTAAAATACTACGGGGTTTAAGGGGTAGATTGGTACGGAAGGTGTTAAAGGTGGCACGAGGTGGTCAGATTAAGACACCTAACCTGAATCCTATTGCTGTTGTACCGTGGCATAACGGTTCCTTGTACTTTCCTTTTGCCCTGATCTCTAGCATATAGAGATCCCCCTCGTATACACTGGCATCCTTCTATACCAAGCTACAAACAACAGCGTTAAACAATGTTCCATAATATTCAACAATATAATACTTTAGAAAATACTGTTACTCTGTCATTCTCATTCTTCTTATTCTTTGGGACTTACCGAGCGACCTGTTCGCTGACGACATTCTATTTCTTTCTTCTTTGAATGTCGTCAGGTGCGTTGGACCAAGCTGAGATCGAGCCCACCGGTGAAGATTTGGAGCAGTTCCAAGAAGACCCAGAGCTCTAGATAATTGTACCTTGTTCTTCCCGGTATTTTTTCATTTCTGTTATGCCACTGTTTAGGCATTGTTTTTTTCATTCCAGTTGTATTTTCATTTCATGCAATGTACAAAGAATGTTATTAATAAAAGTTGCTGTTATTTCTATATTATTCGTCTCTTGTGATTTACTTTATATTGCTTAGTTACGCTTAGCGTATGTACTTCTGGGTATATACGTAGCGGGCCTCGTCGCGTCCACTTCGCCGTACACTGGGAAGTGGGGCGTGACACCCGACGCCGTAGAAAACAGAGAAAGTCGATCGATTGATCAACAGAAGATTTATAACCGCAATCAAGAACGGCGTCGCTTGGTAGCTAGCCTGTGAGTACGGGTCGGTCCATAGGGATGTTGTGTATTTCCTAATTTGGTCTAACGAGTTAATTCCAAACGGTGTGATGGATTATCGCTAAAAACTAAACTGATTTATACTAAGACTAGAATCTTGTTAGGGTTAGATTTAGGTTAAGTTTGGAAATTGAAGATTTCCTCACCGCCTTCAATGCCCTAATTTAGATCTCTTTAGGTGTTATGGTAACAATTAATAAAGGGGATTAATTCCATCGGGAAGAAACAATATTTCTTCCTCTAGGTTCTAGTCCTTCCTTTCTTAATTCTTACCCTAACCTCCATGGAAAACATACGCAACCGGTCGTTTATACTACGGTATCACCGTTACCTCGAGGGGTAAGGTGCCGTAGGGAACGGTGTGTATGTATGCATGGAGTCCTATTAATTATATATGATGGGGCAAGAAAGGGGTGAGAGATTTCATCTCTCAAGCCTTCCCCAAATCTAACCCTAACAAGCGAGGAGACAACTCGCTCATTAGGGAATTGAAAAACATCTCTAACTATCTAACTAGGGCAAAGAATGAAAACTCTATATTAAGGTAGAATAAAAATTAACTAGGGCAATTAAATAAAACTACTTACTTTATTGATGGCTCTCTCCAAACATTTACACAGGAATTTTCATATCTGAATAGATGAATAAAAAGAGGCATAACCTAAAAAAGGTTTTAGGGCTTCTATTTATAGATTCATAGAAACCCTAGGTTTACAATCGACGCACATCTGCTTTTACAATTTTACCCCCTAAGAAAAAGACCTAGTCAACGCACCGCCAGCGCCACAAGAATTTGCGCCGACATGTGCTTCGCACGGCCGCGGAACCGCTGCCAAAACCCCTGTTTGGCCGTGGATCCGCGACCGTATAGGGTCCTTAATGGCTTAATTTTTCAGGGAATATTCTGTTGCATTTTTCCTTCTATTTTCTTCAGTTTTTTCTTCAGAATGTCTTCCAGATCTCCACAGTGAATAAAGTCGTGGACTTTTACCGTTTACTTCGTGACGAAGTTTTGAACCTTGCGCTGCCTTTGTTCTTTGTGAAATTGTTCATTGATCTTCATTTAGTCTTTCAAACTGTAGGCTTGATCAAGATCTTTCCATTTGTTGGTCGTAGTATCACTTTTGTATCGTCTTTTCATCATTTTCACTGTTTTTATTCCGAGAACCTGTAACCTGCAACTATGTAGCAGACATGGGTCAAAAGCACCTGTTTATTTGTAAACTGACTAGGACTGGGGAATATAATAATGCAAAATTATGGTATGAACAAATACCCCTAAACTTATCTTTTGCTCGTCCTCAAGCAAACCTAGTTTTATTCTCAACAAAATCCTAATCTCACTTTCGCAGGGAAACGCGATTGCACTGAGCTCGTAAAACAAGCCGTTAAACCTCTAGGTGTCCCTAGTAGGAGGAGTGTTGTCTCCTGAAGGTTTTCAGCGGATACTACCCACAAAATCCTATCAATTCGGCCTATTGACTTTTATTCTCCAATTATGTTTTCTAATAAGAAACTCTATTATCTTCGACTCATAAATTATCCATCCGTATTTTTCATGCTTCCTTATCATTTAACTTAAAATTATATATATTCTTGTGAATTTACTTAGATTTCGGCATCTTTTAAGTTTTCCTTCTAGGGTTCCATCTCAACTTAGGAATTTTTATCATCCCTACTAAAGATATAAGTCCTATTTTTCATTCATATCTCTTATCTAAACCCCAATCACATACCCATACGTGTGTGAATATCACCCCTACACTTGGAAATTCAAATCAAGCTATCATACTCTTGTCCGTCGTCCAAAGCACTTATTAATTGGTGAATTTTTAGATGAAATTTGCTCACACATCCTTCATGCGACCGTTAATATTTCTTGAGGTACCAACAACCGATTACAAAATGTATTTGCACATTAAAACGTAATTCCTAGTCTTGTAACACCTAAGGCGTTAGCAGTGACTCCCAAACCAGTTGGTCTAAGGCACTAGGTGATAAAGCACCCTCGCTAAATATTTTTTCTATTTTGCAGCCTTAAGTAATTACAAAAACCAGTGTTCATTTTTTTATTTCTTTAGTCACACTTGAATTTTTATTTTATTTTTCTTCGTACTAAGGACTTTAGACAAGAGCATTTCAAGGTCTCTTCTACTATTCCAAGTTTCAAGGTTCGTGTTTGTGCAATTTGTAGGGTATATATTTTCAGAATTTAGACTTAAGTTTAGAAATTATTTTTCAAACTTATACTTTAATAAAAATATCAATACTCTTCCTTTATCTTGACTTAGCCTAAGAAGTCAACTCAAAATTTGCCTATTTCTAAATAAACTACAAAGACATATACTTTCTACCGTTAAATTTTAAGAAAGGTTATTTTTAGGGTTTTTAATTTACTAAGTCTAAGATCTAGTTGTTCCTAGCTAGTTAACCTATTTGTCCAACTCAAGTCAATTATGGCCAAAACTGAATACTTTAATTTTTATAATTTTTCAAAATTTTCAATTTTTATGGGTTTTAAAATAAGTATGCAAATGCAAAAATATACACATGAATGCGAAGGAAGAAGGCTTACCGAGCATACCCCCAAACTTAACCTTGACAGTGTCCTCACTGTCATGCTACACCAAAAGGGTTGAAAATGTCGGCACTCCCCTGTTTATTTATTTATAAATTTTTTTTATTGTTAAAAGAAAAACAAAAATATATATACAAAAAGGTCCCCCCAAACTTCATTGAAACGATGTTAAACGTCATTGCCAAACTTTGCAAAGACCAAACGTCAAGACCAACCAGTTGAAAAATTTATCTGTGTAGAGTATCGGTCGGTGGAAGAACATGTTGTACCGAACTAAAAAGAATTGGGGAAGATATAAGTGGTGGTATGGAAAGTGTCTGTATGTACATGGAAATGAATAGATAGGAGGTGATGATGAATCAAAACGAGAATGTGAATGATCAGAAATCAGTGGAATATTGGCATTCTCGTAGCTTATTAAAAGAAAAGGGGGTGGTTCAACTTCTAAAGGAGGATGTTGATTATCCACACAATCCCCAAGATGTTTCAGTGGATCCTTTATTGACTTGGTATCATCCATCATATGCATATGATATTCAATTATGAGAGAACTAATCACCTCGATGTCCGCCATAGTCCAGCCAAAAGTTTGTCGGTTATCTTGTAAGACCATTAAAAGGGCTTTCTCTTGCTCGCGAGCTAGAGATGCCGATATGATAACGGGAAAGGTCTCATTCTCACCTAGGTAAGCGTATTTAAGGTGAGACGGCAAGGGCTTGAGTTCGAGTTTCGGAGGCGAAACAATCAAAGGTAAAATTGGAGAATCTACCTGGAACTCAAAGGATTCCAACAATGGCTCGAAATCACTGTAAGCAACCGAATTGGATGGTTCAACTAACTCATCCAAAAATTCAAAGGACTCATACTCGGGCAGTGAGTCGTCAAAATCATCCAAAAAAGTAAAACATTCGTAATCAACATCGGTTGTGTCAATTGTGTTAGATTCAAGGAGGGACGCACTAGTGGCGTCAAAACTGTTGTCATCAAACAGAAATTTTTCAAGCTCGCAGTCCTCCTGCGTGATTTCATGAATCGAGCAAACTTCTCGTGTACTAGTTTTAGGCACGGGGGGCAGAGTTCTTGTCCTGTAAATATTGAACTCACTAGACATCTTCCCAAAGGATAGAGTCATAGAGCCATTGCGACAATTTATTATGGCATTGGAAGTGGCCAAAAATGGTCGACCGAGGATCACCGGAATTTGGTTTTTTGGGTTAGCAACAGGTTGTGTGTCCATAACAATAAAATCAACGGGGAATATGAAGTCCCCTACTTTGATCAACACATCCTCTAACTCACCCCTAGGATGGGTAATTGATCGATCGGCCATTTGGAGAGTACAACGAGTGGGTTTCAATTCTCCAACACCTAATTGCTCGTACACGGAGTAGGGAAGCAGGTTAACACTAGACCCAAGATCTAAAAGTGCTCGATTGATGTTCTTATCCCCAATTGTTATTGAAATTGTAGGACAGACAGGATCCTTTCGTTTTTTGGGTAAGGGTTGACGTTGGTTAATAGCATTGCTTACGGCACTAGCTACTAGCACTTTCTTGGGTATTTGAGATTTTCTCTTCGAGGAGCATAAACCCTTTAAGATTTTCGCGTAAGAAGGGACTTGTTAGATTGTATCCAAGAGAGGTATATTTATACTAACCTGTTTAAATAACTCCACAATCTTCTCTATTTGTGGAGTTGGTTTATTGGATCTCAACCTTTTGGAAAAGGAGCATTTTGAAAATCTGTTGAGTCCAATGTCTGTGGAGTAGATTGCGGAGTTGGAACGGATCCCAGTGGTGGTGTGTTCGTGAAGTGAGAAGTGGGTCCGTGCAAACTAAAAGAAGTAGAGCCTTGTGAAGAATGAAGAATAGGCTCTAACGAAGAAGATGAAGATGAAGAAGAAGATGATGGAAAAGAAGAAGATGAAAAAGAACCACCGGCGGAGGTGTCATCACTATTACCCACGTTATTATGCAATACTCTTTCAGATCTCAATGTGGTCACAGCATTTACATTATGATTTTGTTGTTCATATGCAACATGTGCGTTGTATGTGTGACCAGGATTTGGCAATGGTTGAGATGGAAGCTTTCTCTTTTCTCGCTCTTTCAACGCAGCAGTTAGTTGTGCAATTTGTGCCTCAATAGATTTGATGCTTTGATCGTATGAAGCATTGTTGTGCACCAAAGACTGAATGGAGGTCTCCAATCTTGCTGCGGATTGTGTAGATTGTTGTAGAAACGCATCTAGATTTCTTTCTAGCGAGGTAACCTTATCATCATTTGGTTGAACAAAATTGTTCGGAGGGTAAGAGTTGTTAGGCACAAAATTGTTCGTTTGATTTGGGTAAGGTTGTAGTTGGAAAGGTTGTTGGTATTGAGTTTGTTGGGGTGCTTGTTGTTGTGGAGGAGGAGGCCTTTGAAAGTTGTTGTTTCCTTGGAATTGTTGATTTTGATTCCAAACAAAATTTGGGTGACTCCTCCAACCCGGATTATAAGTCGAAGAGTATGGATCATTTCTTTGTCTTTGCTGAAAGGCAGCATTGACTTGATCTTGTCCTTGAACAGGTGGATTGTAAGGACACTCTTCGATAAGATGTGATGGATTCGAACAACAAGCTCAAACAGTTCGTGGGGTTAAAGCAGGGGCAGGAGAAGGCGATGAGATTTTGGTCTCAATTGCTTCTAGCTTTTTTGTAAGTGCGGCCATCTCGGCCTTCATTGATATCGACATATCTAATTGATGTATGCCTGCCCTAGATTGACCAACAGAAGAAGATGAGGTGGTCTTAGTGCTTTCCCACTGAAGTGTTTGTTCAGCAAGATCCTTGAGAAACTGCCAAGCTTCCTCACTAGATTTGGTTAGAAAGTGACCTTGACAAATGGTTTTCAGCAACTGCTTCGTTACTGGGTTCAATCCCTCGTATAAAGTTTGGCAAAGTTGCCAATTTTCGATACCATGGTGAGGGCATTGAACAAGTAGGTCTTTGAATCTTTCAAAACACTTCCAAAATGGTTCGGAAGGAAGCTGGGAAAATTATATAATCTCATTGCGAATTCTCGCGGTCTTGTGATGAGGATAAAACTTTTTAAGAAAAGCTTTAACAAACACGTCCCAATTTTTAATTGAATGTGATACTGTGCTGTATAACCACTTCTCGGCTAAGTCACATAAGGTGAAAAGAATGACCCTTAACCTTATAGCATCATCTGATAATTGGGTTGTTTTCATCATTGCGCAAACGTTTTGGAATTTGTTTATGAAGATATAGGCATCTTCGGATTCCAGTCCGTGAAATTTTGGCAACATATTAATGAAGTGGGGTTTGATCTAAAAATTGACCCCATTTGCCGGTGGGAGTGAAAGACAAGTAGGTAAGGCGGTGTGGACAGGGTAGAAGAGATCCTGGAGCGCGATTCGTTGGGGCACTTCAACAGGCGGGTGTTGCGGGTTATTCGCACCTAACGGAGGTGGAATCAGTCCCGTGGGTAAGGTGTTGTGAGGATTATATCCCGACATCCCTTCGGAGGAAGAATGTGAAGGTGAAGGTAAGGAAGTGGAAGGAATTTCGACTTCGGAGTCGAAAGTCTCGTCGGTCGGTACCAACAAGACACGGACTAATCGGGCACTAGTGTCCCTAGTCCAACCGGACATACACTAAAGAGGTAGTGTAGTCAAAAAAAGTGAAAAACAGAATGTGGAGGTAAGAAAACGTCAATGGAAAGAAAGTGGTGTAAGTGGGGTGCACAGATTTTTAGCGACAAGTTGCAAGTTTTTGTAAAAAAAAAATTCTTTTTTTTTATGTGGAGATTTTTACAAAAAAGATTTTCGATAAAGGGCTTAGACACACGTTCAATCAACCACAAATGCACAATCAGGTCTAGATCTAGGGTCACCTAGGTCAGCTAGACAGCTCCTAACTGTTCCAAAGGGCAAGAAGTAGGACCTCAAACCGCCTCTTCACCGCCAATCGTGGCCAGGTAAGTGCCAGGTAAGTGGGAGGCTCTCTACCACGTAAGTAGTGGACCTAATTAAGCAACCACTTGCCTTAAACACACTTGCCTAGACACCACTAAGTCAGGTTAGGATCAACGGTCGATGCCTACAACTAGTCCTCTGTCCTATTGAGCGCGAAGTCCTTAGGGCTGAGTCTAATATTTTTTAATTAAAAGATGGTCAATGCAATATGCCTTATGTGATTTTTGGGGTCTTGGGAAGGGTGATGAAATCCCCACCCAATCTGGATTGGTTTCAAGCTCCTTAAACTCCAATTAAAAATATGCAAAGCAGTAACAATCACTTGCAATTAAATTTTAGCGCGGCGCAAAGAATCCTGCACAAGATCAATTATTAGAAGGGGGAGAGATTTTTTTAGCGTAAAGAATCCTGCAGGAGATTTTCCAGAGGAGATATTGGGATTTGCAGAGGAGGAGAGAGAAAACAAACAGAGATTTTTCAACCTGATGACGTCACCAGGCGGCGGCAGTTCCGCGGCAAGGAGGGGGTTCTGGCGGCGGAAGCGCGGTCACGTGGACGGTTCAGATCCCAGGGAATTTTTGAAGATGATGATGTCACCAAGCCGCCGCGGATGCGCGGTTAGAACAGGGTTGGCGCGGCGGAAATGCAGCGGCGGCGGCGGTTTGATTCCCGAGATTTCTTCTTTTGCTCTGTTTTTATTTTCCTCTATTTATCAGATCGGCCATTTTCTGTTTCGATCTCTGGATTTTTCCAGATCTGAATTTGTTATTCGGTCCTGCAAAATTCAAACAAAAATACCCTTCAAACAATAAAAAGATGATAAATTTTTATAATTTTTCAAATTTTTCAGTTTTTATGATTTTTATATTTTATATTAACCCGAAATTGCAAAAAGAAAATACTACGCCATCCCCGGCAACGGCGCCATTTGATTGATCAACAGAAGATTTATAACCGCAATCAAGAACGGCGTCGCTTGGTAGCTAGTCGGTGAGTACGAGTCGGTCCACAGGGATGTTGTGTATTTCCTAATTTGGTCTAACGAGTTAATTCCAAATGGTGTGAATGGATTATCGCTAAAAACTAAACAGATTTATACTAAGACTAGAATCTTGCTAGGGTTAGATTTAGGTTAAGTTTGGAAATTGAAGATTTCCTCACCACTTTCAATGCCCTAATTTAGATCTCTTTAGGTGTTATGGTAACAATTAATAAAGGGGATTAGTTCCATCGGGAAGAAACAATGTTTCTTCCTCTAGGTTCTAGTCCTTCCTTTCTTAATTCTTACCCTAACCTCCATGGAAAACATACGCAACCGGTCGTTTATACTACGGTATCACCGTTACTTCGAGGGGTAAGGTGCCGTAGGGAACGGTGTGTGTATGTATGCATGGAGTCCTATTAATTATATATGATGGGGCAAGAAAGGGGTGAGAGATTTCATCTCTCAAGCCTTCCCCAAATCTAACCCTAACAAGTGAGGAGACTACTCGCTCATTAGGGAATTGAAAAACATCTCTAACTATCTAACTAGGGCAAAGAATGAAAACTCTATATTAAGGCAGAATAAAAATTAACTAGGGCAATTAAATAAAACTACTTACTTTATTGATGGCTCTCTCCAAACATTTACACAGGAATTTTCATATCTGAATAGATGAATAAAAAGAGGCATAGCCTAAAAAAGGTTTTAGGGATTCTATTTATAGATTCATAGAAACCCTAGGTTTACAATCGACGCACATCTGCTTTTACAATTTTACCCCCTAAGAAAAAGACCTAGTCAACGCACCGCCAACGCCACAAGAATTTGCGCCGACACGCGCTTCGCACGGCCGCGAAACCACGGCCAAAACCCCTGTTTGGCCGCGGATCCGCGGCCGTATAGGGTCCTTAATGGCTTAATTTTTCAGGGAATATTCTGTTGCATTTTTCCTTCTATTTTCTTTAGTTTGTTCTTCAGAATGTCTTCCAGATCTCCACAGTGAATAAAGTCGTGGACTTTTACCGCTTGCTTCGTGACGAAGTTTTGAACCTTGCGATACCTTTGTTCTTTGTGAAATTGTTCATTGATCTTCGTTTAGTCTTTCAAACTGTAGGCTTGATCAAGATCTTTCCATTTGTTGGTCGTAGTCTTACTTTTGTATCGTTTTTTCATCATTTTCACTGTTTTTATTCCGAGAACCTGTAACCTGCAACTATGTAGCAGACATGTGTCAAAAGCACTTGTTTATTTGTAAACTGACTAGGACTGGGGAATATAATAATGCAAAATTATGGTATGAACATCGATCCCGACACCGTAGAAAACGGAGAAAGTCGATCCCGATACCGTAGAAAAAGGAGAAAGTCAATCCCCAACACCGTAGAAAATGGAGAAAGTCGATCCCGACACCGTAGAAAACGGAGAAAGTCAACCACCGACACCGTAGAAAACGGAGAAAGTCGATTCCGACACCGTAGAAAACGGAGAAAGTCAACCCTCAACCTCCCCGTCGAAGCAATGCTTTGACTCGGAAACAAGTCAACTCATCAACCACTTGCGAGTCCTCTCGACTTGTAAGGAAGAAAATTCCCTTGTAAGATCCTTACGACTTTCAAAAGAAAACACACTTAGGAGTCCTCACGACTCATAAGGAGAAAATACACCTACGAGATCCTCACGACTCGTAGGGAGAAAAATCTTTATGAGACCCTCATGGCTCATAAAATTGAAAAGTCTTAGGTGGCAGATCTAAACCTATTTCCTAAGCCATCACTACCCTACAGAGAGTTCAAGAAGAACTATTATCTACTATCTACATGCCAAATTTGCTAAAATCACATGACAACAAAGTAAAGAAAAGAAGGCGATAACACAAGATAGAAAAGAAATGTGTCCTTTATTCATAAATTCAATTGGATACAAGTTACTTCATATGAAAATGAATGGAATAAGAAAATGATGAAATGAATACATGTTATTCATAAGTTACAAATGTACAATCGATACAAAGGCAGCTACTGAGAAGGTGGTGTTTTCAATAAATCAGCCAGTTGCTCGCGCACTCCTCTCAGCTCCTTTTCGCAATCAACCACTGCAACCAACTCCGTTTCGACTTGGGCCCGTTGCTGCAGACAGGATGAAAGTTTTTCATCGATTTCCTGCTGAATAGCTTTCTGACTCTGCGCGACCTGCTCAGTAAAGTCAAGCCTTTTCCTCAGCACCAGCCCGTCAGAAATATATCGTTGAAGGTTTTCAAAGATGGAGTTCAGCTGCACAGCATTTGCTTCGACCTGGGCACGCAGTTAGACAGACTCAGCAGAAGTCGCCTCACGTTCCTTTCGCTTGAGGATCGCCTCTTGTTCGAAATGGCGAAGGAAAATGGCACTTTTCTCAACCCATACAGCCCGCTGGGAGCTCAGAGCCAGAATCTCGGGAGCAGGACGCCTAAGCTCAAGCTCATGCAGGCGGCCTCAATCTTCCTGCAGTGATTAACCCAAGACTCAACGACGCCTTCATTATGGAAGTTCACAAGCGTCGCCAGCATTGGATTAATCTCGGTAGCAAAATATGCAGCGAGTGTAGGGGCTTCCGCGTCAAGCTCCTCGACGTATTCGCTCAAAATACGCAGGCTGTTCACAGCGTGTTTGGAAGATGGACATCTAGAAAAGGGCCCTGCCGGTATTAGAATGCGAGACTCGAACAGAGCAGGAGCCGGTACGATTGCTGCAAAACGAATTATGATCAAATGCCGGCTCAAGAGATAAAGAAAATGCACGAACAATGTAGTCTACTATACCGGCTGGGACAGGGAGCAGAGTTGGGAGTACTGGTGGTGCGTCGATTCGCTCATCTCCTCCTTCAATTTGTAGTACTGCAATCAATTTAAAATTAAAAACGGCAGGGTCACCCGTCAAAGAAAGGAAAGGACGTCGGTTAAAAACTATACTCACCGACACCAGCAGGCAAAGTGATTTCCGACTGGAAGGAGAAATGCGGGTTCAGCACTTGATACAGATGATCAAAGAGTACTCCTGCAAGGTTGCGATGATACATGGTCAGTATAAGAAAGACAGTGGTCATAGTTCAATTAAATGGATCGCCAATCTATACCTTCCAGCATCTTGGAGGACATAGGAGAAGACGGGGGAGCAACCATCATGGCAGCGACCGCAAGTGTTTCGGATGAAACAATCACAACGTTCGCTACACCTACAAATAAAATACCGTCAGAAAAATCTGAAAAGGATTGTGAAATAGAAAATAAACAGCGACCCGAAACCCACCTGATGGGTCATCAGCCAAAATTGCAACGGAAACATCACTCGGCGTTGCGGTTTCTTCGCTCTCCTTCAATGGAATGGTTTCAGCGCCAGTGGCTTCATCCCCTGATTCCACAAGAGCCGATGTGACACTCACAATGCCAGGCGACGGCGGGGAATCGCAGAGGGAAAGAGCGGCAGTTTGGACGGTCCCGGACTCCCAAGAGAGAGTAGCCGCTTCAGGCTCGGTGGTCGCCATCATCTCACCTGCCGCCTCATCGTCAGGACTTGGCCCTGCAAGATATGATATATAAGAATTTAAATTCTAATAAAAAGACCCAGTATTACGTTACCTTGGGACGGATTTTCGGCTTCTTCCTGAGCCGCGCGCACATTTGCCTATGGACGGTAGACAGGGCAGCTGGGACATCTTCGGAAGAAATAGTGACGGATGGAATGGCGCTTGAACCTGCACCCACGGCCAAGCTGACATCACGTTCCGTCGCCGTATGCTTCTGCGCTTCTTATCAGCCTTGGCGGTAAGAAAAGACCTCCTCAAGACTTCCGTCAAAGTGACGTCATCATCCGAGCCAGGAGCCACCTCTGGAGCCTTCATGGCGTCCGTCATCGGCTGCTTAAGCGAAACCTCTTTTAGCAATATTGGGGGAGCTGGGACTTCAGCAGCTGGCCCTGGAAGAGTCGCCGCGCCACCCTTCGGGATCGGCACTGCACTCAGGATAACTTGGGTCGAGGTAGTCCCTGCAATAAGATGAAAAAGAAGGATCAGACTACCCATGAAGAAAAGGAAATGAAGGCACAATGAGCCGAAATATACCGAGGCCCAAGGAAGCGCGAAGCCTCTCTTCCTCCTCAAAAGTCTTGAGGAAAGCTATGAGAACCTCTTCGGCGGAAATACCTGTTGAAGAAGAAAGAGTTAGTCAAAGCATAATTAAAATAGCCGCGGAAAGATATGACCAAAGTATACCTGATTGTGCGATGGTGATTAGTGCCGCTTCATCGCGAGCTAGTTGCTTTGAAATCGCGATGGCAGCTCTAGATCGGTATCATCCGGCACCATAAACAAATCTTCGTTGGTCTCATACTCACTTAGGCCCTCGCTGTAAGGAGCATGAGGCTCCTGGCCGAATACAACGTCTGCAGAAAGTATCGACTTCTTTTTCTTCTGCGAGCGAGTGCCGGGAGCCGATAACACAAGCTTGCGCTTGGCGGGCAATTTAGGGCGACGAGTCCCTATTTCCGCACCCACGCCAGACTCGGGAGATGCCACAGCCACCGCTTCTACAGGCGTGCGGGGTAGGGCAGCTCAGGCATAACACGTGGTACCACAGCCACAGCAGCTTCTCTTAGGGGAGGACGAACGATGGTCCGTCGCTTCAAAGGAACGACTGGATTACCAGCGGGGGCGGTCCCCTTGCGATCAAGCAACAATCGCTTTTCCTCCCTAATAACGGCGCCCATCGAATGTTGATACCACGCTATATATGCATTCAAGATTCGCGGAACGCAACTCGGCTCACTGATAAAGAAATTGGAATTGGTGTTCAACCGCATAAAATGGTGCAATGCATTCCGAATACCTTCTTCTGTGGCAGCTGGCTCAACTAGGAAGGTTTCGAGCGGGACGCCCTGATTATAACTTGATTGCTGGGTGAAACGGTGCGGGTTGTACCGCATGAACAACACCAAATCATTCTGCCTAAACACGAGAAAGCCTGGCCTGATTGAATATATATGAAGAATCTCCCGAGCTTTCAAAGTGGAGGCCCCGTCTTTAAAAGTGTCCCGCAGTGGGTGCACCGTTTTTGCAGATTCTTTGCCAATGGTTAAAACCTTATCGGCAAAGGTCATGCCATCTCCAGCCATACGCAGACGAAGGAGCAAACCCCTAGCCTCCCTCTATGACGGATTTAAAACGGACGCGTCAACTAGGCGCATAATCCGAGGAAAGTTGTAACTATCGTAGAAACGAGGTTGTTTATGGACACCAAAAGCGCCAAGTACGTGCAGCTCAATCCATGACATAAAATAATGCAGCGAGAAAGTGACGGGCTGGACCCCCGGCTGAGTGGTATCCGCCGCTAAGCTGAGACCATGGTACAGGTGTGCCAACCCAGCAATCCCGATAGCCACTTGCATTCCTGCAACCATACGATGGGCTGGGTAAAAGACTGATGGCCTCATATAACGAGGGTGCATTGGAAGCACGAACCAGTTTAGCCATAAGCCAATGAACCCCAGCACGAACGTCTCTTCATCGACGTCCGGAGCAGCAAGCTCCGCGAAGGGAACGACAGGAACAACCGGAATAAAGAAACTTTTTAAATCCGCCTCCGCCGTCGGTTGGTTATCCAAACCAAAACCAAACGGATCGTCAAGCTTGGCGAACTGCGCAGCTTGCTTTGATAAGGCTTCCGGATGAAGAAAGCGAGCGATGAAGTCTGCGTAGCTAACTCCATGCCCTCCGGACTCCAGAAATAGACTTTCGTATATATTCAACACCTTGATCAAGCTCGGGAATTGGTGTTGAATGGCGTTCTCCGGGGTAAGACCCATTACTACTGATTTGGTGTCAAAGATGTACTCGTCCGGAGGAAGCAACTCATCGTAGTGTTCTCCCCTAACGGGTAAGCCAGAGATCTCAGCAAACTCTTCCAAAGATATTGAGACTTCTCGATCCGACAGAAGGAAGGTGTGGGTCGGAATATTTCATTGCTCCAGAAAAGCCTTGACCCACCATGCAGGAGGCGCGGAATATTGAAATAGAGAAGTGTAAATCGCGGGATACAACCCGAGCTTCAGCATCTACGACTTCTTGACCGACAAAATGTAGCGGGCCCACTGCAAATACCCGGCTGGATGGCGAGGAGTTAGGCCTATCTTGTACGGCTGTCCCCAAGGACGCGATTCGCCCTGGCATATACGCAGTCCTAAAGTATCCAAAGCCGTCGGCGGCTATACGAGTATTGTAGCCATAGAAGGCTGAAGAAGACCCTCTGAAGTCCAATTAACCTTCTCCACGACATAGTTCACCGGAGGTGCGTCAGCATAAGGGATAGTCGAAATAGGTTTCGAAGGTGCCGCGCAAGAAAAGCTCCGCCGGCCTCTGATGATTTGACTATACCATCTGCCCCATAAATGAAGATTCTTTTGCTCCGGGTCGTGATCTTTGATCAACGCGAAGACTTCCCTGTCCACAGGCGCTTCAGGGAATCCGCTTTCCGAATGGACGAACGGGAAAGAAATGTCAAAAGATATAGTACCTGCACGAAAAAGAACAAAAAAAATTAGCCGTCAATATTACGGTTTAAGTTTTGTCACTTGGTACTTTAAATTCGTACCGCACTGCAATGCAGGGGAAAAGGACCAATGGGGACCCACTTAATCTAGATGATGGCTCATCATTAGTAAAACAGTCTCATCATTTGATGAGACAGTCATTAAATAAGGAAATCCTAAAAAGGTTCTCATTTGATGAGGGCCCCTTGGGCCAAGGAGTAAATCTCCCTTGAGAGTAGCGCTCTTCAACAGATATGACATCTGTCATAATTAATGATGAAGGGAATAAAATCCCTCCCAAACATTCTAAAGAGCAATGCTCTACGAAGAAGATGGAATAATCCATCAAAAACCCTGAAGCAAAGCTTTGCTAAGTTAAAAACTCTGAGATCTTTAAGATCTGCAAGATGAACTCTAAGAGTTCTTCTTTAAATGGGTTAAGAGACCCTAAGAAAGATCTCTTTAGATCTATGATTCCAAGAGAGCAAAACTCTGTTAACAAAACCCTAAAAATTTCTTTAGATCTATGATCTGAAAAGAGCAAGGCTCTGTTAATGGGTGAAACCCTAGATTATGAAATAATCCCTTCAAAGATTTAATCTTTACCTAAAAATTTTCGACAGAGTTCTGTCTCTAAGAGAGTTCTTAAGACAAAGAGCTATGCTCTGAAAGAGAATTAATTCTCAAGAAAACAAGAAAGAAGATGAACAGAGGTCATCTCAAGGGCCAAAGGCCCTATTTATAGGCACTGAGAGCCGTTTCAACTTCTAAGTTGATCTAATGTCGCAGATGCTGCCACCGCTGCACTCACGTGTAAGCCACGTGAGCGCAACGGTGGGGGGCATTTGTTTCCCCCAATCAAAACAAAGCTCTGTTCAAATTTTAAAATTTGAAATGAAGCGGCGCTTCATAAAAGCGCCAGCGCTAAATGCACCAGCGCTAAGAGTCAAAGACTCTGATGCAGTGCTCATGTGCAAAGCACGAGAGCGCCAGCGCCAGCGCTAGGAGTCAAAGACTCTGATGCAGTGCTCACGTGCAAAGCACGAGAGCGCTAGTGCTAAGTGCGCTAGCACCCAGAGTCAAAGACTCTGATGCAGCGCTCACGTGCAAAGCACGAGAGCGCTAGCACTGGAACTAAATGTTCCCCACCCTTAGATCAAAGATCCAACAAAGATGACTAAAAGTCGTCAAATTATCTCTGAAAATTAGAGCACTGTTGGATCAAACATCCAATGGTGATTAAAAATCACCAAGATACAGAATAAGTTCTGTATGGGAAAAGATTTTCCCAATCTTGTTAAAAATAAGAAGATTGCCTTCTGTAAAACAGAAGTCCTACGATCAAAGATCCAATGGTGGGAAACATCCCCAGATCAATTAGAGAAAAAATCTTTTCAACTGATTCAACAAATCAGCCTCCCCTATATAAAGGACCCAAGACTTCAAGTCTTGCACAGAGGAAACCCCCTCTCCACAAACTTTGAGAAATTTCAAAGAGAAGAGCAAGCTCTCGGAAGAAGAATTTCTTCAAGGTAAATAAGCAGAGAGATCAAAGCATCTCATCAAAAGAAGAAGAACTTAGTTCTTCTTCAAGATCATACATCTATAAGACAGATGTCTTTCACAAAAAGAGATCATAATATCTCATCATAAAAGGGGAGGAGAAAGAATTTAATTTTCCTTGGATCACAGATCCACAAAGACAAGGTCTTTCACAAAAACAATAGAGATTATAAACATCTCTTATTAAAAGAGAAGGATATAGTTCTCGGATCCATGAGACAAAGTTTCTTATAAACGAGAGTTTAATTCTCAGAGCGCAGAACTGATCGAAGTTGCCTAAAAAGAGCCTTAGCGCTCCAATTAAAAAGAAGCGCATCAGCTCTTCAAGACTGGCGCACAGCGCCGCAGCGGTTCTAGCGCTCCAATTTAAAGAAGCGCCCAGCGCTTCAAGGTTGGCGCTCAGCGCCAAGCGCGCCACGTGCTCCTCACGTGTGCGCTATCTCACAAGGAGCGCTCTGCACTCGTTAACTGGAGCTCAACGCCAAGCGTGCCACGTGCTCCTCACGTGTGCGCTATCTCACAAGGAGCGCTATACACTCGTTAACTGGCGCTTAGCGCCAAGCGCGCCACGTGCTCCTCACATGTGCGCTATCTCATAAGGAGCGCTCTGCACTCGTTAACTGGCACTCAGCGTCAAGTGCGCCACGTGCTCCTCACGTGTGCGCTATCTCACAGGAAGCGCCTTAGCGCTCTAAGTCTGGCGCTTAGCGCCAAGCACACCACGTGCTCCTCACGTGTGCGCTGAGAGAATATAAACTGTTCTTTAAATAAAGCCCCAGAGCCGTGATGAGTGTTCAACACTCAATAAAAGACAAAAAGGTTGTCAGAACCCAAAGCCAATACTCAGTATTGTTAAATAAAAAAAAAGGACCGAGTTTAATTAAATGTCCAACATTTTAATTGAGTGGGCCGAGCCCAAGTTGGCCACATATCCCTCATTTGGATTAATTGAGCCCATATGCTCATGAATCTTTTTAACTGACCTTAGCCCCAAACTTGACTACAGATCTCCCAACCATCATTGGTTCAAAGGTACATCTCTTCATACCTATGATATATGTCGTTGTAATTCTTCAACGTCTTCAGAGAAATGGAGGGTCCCAACAACCAATAACTTTTGGTGCACCCCCAAACGGTTGAGCCAAAACCACACAAACTATGAAGTCTTTAAACCGGACCATGATGTCCTTAAACCCAATGGACCGCAATGTTCTTAAATTGAAACAATAGAGTCCAAATGCTCTTTTGTTGAATCTAAATGATCCTGTTAAGTAGATCTTAGTCTAAAATTAGACTAACGTATCCTTAACAAATGTTTAGGTTGATCTTAGTCTCAAATGAGATTAACGATCCTTAAACCCAATCCAAACCCAAATCTAAGAAAATACAGATTTGGACTAATCCACGCCCTACGGACGACAACATAAATTAGTCTCCGTATACAATCCACGGACAACCAAAAATAAAACAAACACATACGACACGAAGTGACTATTTGGAGAAGGAGAAAGTGGTTACCGCGATGCGGTAGCGTAATTAACTGCAGGGGCTTGTGCCTGCAGGGAAGAGCGTCCCCACAATCAAAAACCCCTCACAATGAGGGGGAATCTGACGAAGTCTGCGACATCGGCCGCATCCGTCTAAACCTTCGATACATGGTGCTATAAATCAACTTGGTATCTTTGGAGAGGTGGACGGATAAAACCAAATAGCATCTACCACCAAATTCAGGCAAGACGACCTACGCGGTTTCGTCTCTGTTTTCGGCGGTGAACAATATCCATCTGAAACATATAACTCCGGTCGGTATCTTCCGGATATCTGCCAAGTTTCTATACTATCACCGGTAGGTAGTACTCCCAGTTAGGTTCAACGCCTTTCTGTACGATCTTCTTGCCCCTGAGTACCGTACTGGGTCCACCATGTATCCATAATATGTCTCTTCTCCCGCCTCGATTCGGATAATCATACCATGAATACCAGAACACTCATGGTGGACATCAAATCATCATATCCAAGAAAACCGCAGTTTTGAAAATGAATCCAAGTCTTTATAAAACCATCTCTGCGGTTTTATCAAATCTTATGAAAACAGAAGTCCCAAGAAACAATATCGTATAAAGAACATGGTAATAATGGTAAAAGTACAAGATATCGGCATGATGCATGCTTGTATGTAATAAGCAAAGATCTAACTGCTAACAGAGATATAGTGCAATGCAAGGCGACATGGCAAATTCTACAGTGTACGCGGCATGGCAATTACCAATGGTGTGTGTGTACATATGAGTCTGTACATGTGCGGCATAAAACCCATTTGTAATGGTGCAAGTGTCCTGACGAGAGTGTATCAAAGTGTAGCAAGTAATTGAGTATGTATGATACTGATAATACAACATATGAATGTGAATAGTGATTGTATAACATGAATCTAGACATCAGGCGTTTAACGCTATCCAAACGATTTCCCCATAGATATTAAATCTACTCTCTGAAACGACCTTGATCTACTCGAATCCCATCACTTCATTCCCTTTTCTTGCCGCCTCCGAAGCCTCCACGACCGATCCTAACATCAAATAGAACTTTAGCGTGTGAAGGGCTAGAATTCCGATACGACATTTATACATACATAAAGCGAACTAAACTCTCATAAGTTAACATGTGCGACCTTCGTGTACTATACGTGTGTAACAATCACCTAGGACTACCCCGAATACCTGTTAACTAACGAAAACACTAAATCGAGAGTCAAGATATCCGTATCGTACGTTAAAACATCGCCAAAAATGAAGTAAAATGGTCCCAGATTTTTGTATACACAATCTGAAAAGAAATTAAGTATACCAGGGGTCTAGTTTGAGGTTTAAGGAGCTCCCCGACAAAAACCCACACCCTAAATCCCTGGAGGAACCGCACTTTGCGGTCATTTTGAATATTTTGGCGGCCACGGTAAAGTGAAATGGGTCCGGGTTTCTAGGGTGCACTCATGGTCCTATAACAAGCCGCAGTAATCGCAATTTATCTCTGTGATCACTGGAATAATAGCAGAATCAAAATGAAACCCTAACCTTAACAAAATACCAGTTTTAGCACTAATTAAAATATCATGGTAGATTAGTGAAGTCTTGGTGTTAAAATAAAGAATAATAGCACTAAAATACCCTTATTTATCATATTTTAAGTTGTCGTTACCCAAAAAATTCACACAAGACCAATTCTTACTTCAAAACCTTACTTTAAATTTAAAAAACAACTCAAAACACAAACTTTAACTTAAATTAAGAGTTGCTAAGGCATGTAGTTGCTAAACTTGATTAAGGTTTGCACCTTACCTCTAGATTAGCTTGCGGGAAGTCTTAAACTTGTAAGGTGGCCTCAAGAGTGAAGAAGTAGTTTCCACAAGAGTTCTTTGAAAGAAAAGATATGATTTTTGTGAAGATTATTGTGTATGTGGGATTTGTTGGTGGGGATTAGAGAAAGGGATATCAAGAGAAGGTGAAGAAGAGGAAGATGAAGAAAAGATGAGAAGGAGAATGGCTAATTCTCAACCATATTCCATCATTTATTTTACCATCTCAAATCATACCTTGTTGTCCCCTCATGCCATGCTATATTTTATTCTTTATTTATTTATTCTTCTCATTTATAAAAAAAAACAAATTTAAACTTGTTAAATGTTTTAAGAAAAGTAAACTAAGGTTTATTTATCAGGACTACATAATTATGATGTTTGGTCTAAACTAACATATTGCTAATTCTAGGTTAAGTACATACATATGTGTGTGTGTGTATATATATATATATATATATATATATATATATAATGGAAGAAAGAGGCCATAGGAGGGGATTTCCTCCTATGGCGTCGAAAAAATACAACCTCTACCATTTTTTCCGACGATCAGCATCCATTACCATCATCGTTATCATCTAAGATGTGCATACACCAAATTTCATGTGATTCCACCACTTTTTCACCGTTGAATTAGCGATGTAAAAAGTTCTATTGTCGGTAAACTATTAATTTGGCACCAACTAAAGCAACGGTGAAAAAATGATATAATCATATGAAATTTGGTGTATCCACATCTTAGATGATAAAGATGAAGGTGGTGTATGCCGATCGTCGAAAAAAATCATGAAGGGTGCATTTCTCTGACGCCATAAGAGGAAATTCTCTCCTATGGCACATTTCCTCCATTAATCTCTCTCTCTCTCTCTCTCTCTCTCTCTCTCTATATATATATATATATATATTATCTATCTTTTATTAACTAACATACGTTATATCGCTAATTAAATTATAATTAACTCTAATAAATTTTCGAGATGTCACACTTAGAGTGAGTCATATACATATTAACTTAAATTATAAGGGCGGATGATTAATTTCCTGAAAGTAGTTTTTCTTAAACTAAAGGGGTGTAGTCTAATTTTCTATGCACAGAGACAAAAGAAAAGCTTAATGACATTTTGGTTGTGAACAAAATAGTAATTGAATAGAATGCGAGGGGCAAAATGTGAAAAAGAAAAGCTTGAAGTATGATTTTATATAATATATATACTCAATATAACTACTATAAAGTTGGATCAATAAAAAAGTATCTTTCTCCAAAACACTATCTTTTCACTTCCTATTTTACCATTGTCCTTTTCATGTTATTCATTTTGCTATCTATTTTCAAATAGCCCACATGTGAGGCCCAACAAGAAAATTAAATGGTTTTGTGGTGTATTATAGTTTCTATTTATTTATTTTATTTCTAAAATTGTTTTTATGGTTATTACATAAAACACCAAAATATGGTATTTATTTAGGGACATTATTGTTCTTGGGATCTAATTACAAACTACAAAATATATAGTATTTATGTTAAAAAAATACCAAAAAAATTTCATATATTCATTTGCCTATCTCTAGGCCTATTCGTATGAGGCTTAAAATAATAATAATATTTTTCTTGGTTTTCAGTTTTTTTTTTCTTTCTATTTCCTTAGTTTATCCTTGAATCATATGGCTAGCACAGCTTTGATATTAATTTAGAAAGAAAAATGTGGTATTTCTTTTCAAGAGAACCAATAATACCTTCTTCTTTTTTTATTTTATCTTAATACAATTTAAAAAAAAAATCAAGCATAGCAGAATAAAAAAATTTTACTGGATAATCCACTCTCTAATTTTGCATATAGGAATTATACTTTATGCTTGATACAAAAAAATTTATTGGGTATTTTCTTATTGAATAAAATATTTTTATCTTGATACAAAAAAGCTATTGGGTATTTAAAAAAAAATTATTGGGTATTTAAAAAAATTCATAATATGGATTTCTTAAAATGGAACTAATCACTTTTCTATTTTATTTAAAAATGAGCACTAGCTTTTTCGCAGCAAAATGCATGTATATTATTTTTCTATTTGTTTCTTCAATTTATCTGGAAAATGTCTTGAATCATGTTTGATCCCACGCGTTAGACGTGAGATCAATCCCTAGTATATATATAAAAATAGGTCACTGTAAGAGCTTTGTATAGAGATACAAGGTATGACACAAGCATTGGTACTCATACTGTTTTGTTTAGATAAAATATAAATATATAAATATAAATATTTTTAACATACTTTTGTAAATTCCTGCACTTGCTTTGCAGCCCATATTATGCTTCTATTTTTCTTTTTACAAAAATTCAGTCAGGGCATATGTCCCCTCGGACCCTTTATAGATTTGTCCATGCACATGACCGTACTTACTAAAACACGGCACAATTGCTGTATACGCGACACGTTCCGTTTATTTCCCTCAGAAAATTCGCAACACATTTTGCATTATATAAGATTTAGTAATTGTTGAGTTGGGATCAAATTAAGTCACTTGGAATTGGTAAATGTATATGCTGCGCTAAAGATTCAATATTGAAGAGAAGTGAAAAATTAGAAATCACATTGATGGAGCTTAATCCAAACATTAATTTGCTAAGCATGAGAGAATACATAAATAAAAACAAAATTTGCTTTCTTGTCTTTTTGGACATTGGTGGATATCCATTGAAGCTGCGGTTATAGTTTGCAAAAAGATACACCATTATAGTTATAGCTTACTATGTGTGACACTTAATTATACTTATTCAAGTAATTTATTGGCACGACCACCTCTCTGTTCATTTGATCGAAACACTAAAAGAAATGCTCATATTTAACTCTAAGAACAAGTTCTAAAGCGCAATCTACTTATTTAGAATTGAATTCCATTCTCGTATCTCTCACGTGCATTGCATAGCTGCTAGTTCTTTTTTATAATTTGAAGGAAATGAGGGGGCTAAATGCAAAATCATAATCCCTTATTTTGAGGTCCTGCTGCAATCTGCTCTCCTCTTTGCTCTCCCTCCCCCTCTCTCTCTCAAATGAGCGCAATTGCAATCTATTCTAGGGTTCTAAATCCCAAAGCATCACCAAACCCCCAATCTAACAAGCATTTGAACCCCAATTTCTTCATTAAAAAGAGGAACAGCCGTTGCTGCTTTCCATTGCTTCTCGCATCGAGAAAACCCTTGGACGAAGATGGATTCATAATCGTTGAAGACGATATCCACGCTCTTCTCAAGGTAATCTAACCCTTTCTTCAAATTCAACCTTCAGTTATATAATCACATGTTTACAATTAGAAACTAAAAAAGAAGAAACTTTGCAGTGTTTGTGAATCGAACTTTAGCAAAGTTAATTAGGACCCAAGTAAATCGCATGTTCCGTGGTCGGACTAGATTTGTTCGGAAGGAAGAGAAGCTGTCTGCTCAATCTGTTCGCCCGAATGCCACCGAGGAGATTAACTGTTTTTCTTGCTAATTGATAGTAGTCGGTGTTTAATGGTGTTAATATGTAATGTGTAATGGAAGAGGTACATCAACCCTAGTGAGAGCAACTTTAAAGTCGTTTAATGAGGCTCAGATCATGTAAGAATGATTCGCTGTGATTTATGGTTAACGATAAGGCAAACCTTCCAACTTCATTGGTCATATGCCAACCTCATTGATGTGTTGGTAGGTTCATTTACTTTATGGATCAAAATGTTATTTATAAGACGGCAATAAGGCCAGAATTGCTTTATAGGTCAAAATGTTGGGCAATTACAAAGCAACATGTCCAAAGCTGAGTAAGATGAGAATGTTCAAATGGGTGAGTGGTAATCCTTTAGAAGATAGGATATGAAATGAGTATATTCTTAACAAGTCATAGGTTGCTCCCATAGAAGGTGAAATGAGAGAGAACTGATTGAGATGGTTTGGACATGTGCAATGGAGATCAATGAGTTCTCTGGTTAGGAGAGGTGAAAAAATTCAGTTAATGACTTGATGCCACAACAAGGTGACATATATAGAGGTATTAGGCGGTCAAACACGATATGTTGATAAATCAATTAAATTTAAGGTGACGGCCCTTAACAGAGCATGATGGAAGAAAAAAATATTATATACTCGACTCCAACAATTTAGGATTAGAACTTGCTGTTGTTAGTGTCTTGATTGCATTGCAAAGCTTCTATGCTGCCTAGCTGGTTTTACCATCTTGGATTCTGCACAAAATGTGCTGTCTTTAATTCATGGAGATATTCCACTTTGATGCTTCTTTGATGCTGTTTGAATAAAGCTGTCATTGACCATGGCTTGATTAGCAAAAACAGGGCATGTTATTAATATACCAAGCAAGCAAGCCGAGCTTGAGGTCGAGCTCAGCCTATCTAGATTGTGTATGCAGTAACTGTGTGGTTTTAATCTTGAGCTTGTTTAAATGCACACATAAATATACCGATTTAGGAACTTGACACTGAAATCTGGTATGTTTTGTAATTTTTCTAACCCCTACTATGTAATAGTGCACATACTGGTTTATGTTGTTGAATAATTACCAGGCGTCTTGCTTATAACGCATAACCACAACTGTGACAATTAAAAATTCGTCATAAAGTGTTTTTAGCATTGTAAGGCATAACTACAAATGTAACATTCCTTTATTCTATTCTTGAGGGATTATTTTGGGGGCGAAAATAGCAAACTTGGTTCTGTTGGAGAGCTGACTTCCATATGGAAATATTGTACGGTTTTTAAAGTGTCCTTCATTGCATTTAGTTTCTAATTTTTATTTTATTTTTATGAAGCCAGTAAATTGCATACTTGCTTGAATTCTACAAATACTACATAGTGACTTCAGAATTTCTTTCTATGCAATAGGACATGCTGTCTCTGACATGTAGGATAGTAGGATAATCTGGTAGAAATTTAGGTGCCGCTTATATGTTGGAAATGACTTAAAACTATTGAGCAACCCAAAATGTCCTATTTAAATCAACTCAGAAAAAGTCCGTCCTGGTCCAGGAATTTGACGCATGCGCTGACGTACATATAATCAGCGCACGCGGACGGCAAGTCGGCCGTATGCAGAGAGGCTAGGCGTGTAGGAGGATTGAATGTGAAAGGGACAAGGAAATAGAGCTTTGAAAGGAAAATGAAATGTGACGAAACATGTGCTATGTAGGCAAGACAAAGTGCATTTAATGAGAAGGGTGGATTTTTCGTTAGTGAAACTGATCCATGACAATTGTTTCAAAGTAGAGGGGGCATGTTTGAACTGGGGGATTTGATTTGCCTAATGATTTTAATGTGATATGGATGTTGATGCAAAAAAAGGTCCAAGAGGGCGTGCTGCTTGTTTGCCTATTTAAAAGGGTTTTGATTCGTTGTATGGATTAAAAAACCCAATCACAAGTTGTGAAGTATTAGCTTCATTCTCCAGAAAATTTGTGCGAGGAAAATTAAGAGTGTTGGAGAATTTGTAATCTTGTATCTTATAAAAGAAAAAAACTAGTGCGGCAAAGTGGACCATGCAAATTGCTGAATCACTATAAAAATCATGTGTCTCCATTTTATTTGTGCGATTGTTTTCTTTTTCGTCGTTTTCTCCTACATATTCGGTGGATCTATTCCTAACAACTAGTATCAGAGCGTGGTTAGGGAATCAAAGTGTCTTTCGATTCTACGATCCAGATTAATGGTGGGTAACGACGTTTGTGTTCTCGTCCCCGTCTTTTTAGATTGTAGTTTTGAAAGTGTTGGTTCAAACATCCGAGGGAGAAAATTAAATTTGCGGTGAGCAAAAGATAGCGTCGGATGAAGAAAAAGTGAAAATCGATAAATTTGATGGGAAGGATTTTGGGTTGTGGAAGATGCAGATTGAAGATTACTTATACCAGAAAAAGTTTCACGACTGTTGTTGGGTACGAAACCAGTAGATACAAAGAAAGAAGATTGAGATCTATTAGATTGTTAGGCCTTGGGTGTGATTCGTCAATCGTTGGCAAAAAATATTGCGTTCAACATCATCAACGAGAAGACTACAGCGGATCTGATGAAGGCGTTATCAAATATGTACGAAAAACCATCCACCTTTAATAAAGTACATTTGATGCGGTATCTATTTAATCTCAAGATGAGAGAAGGTGCATCTGTTGCAGATAATATTAATGATTTTATTGTGATTACAACTCAATTGTGTTCTGTGAAAATAAACTACGATGACGAGATCAAATTTTTGATCCTGTTGCCCTCTTTACCTGAAAGCCGGGCCGCAACTGTGACCGCGGTGAGCAGTTCTTCAGGGAGTAAGAAGTTAAAATTCGATGAAGTTCGAGATTTGATTCTCAGCAAAGATGTTCGCAGGAGAGTCGTACTTATATCAGAAAAAGTTTCATGACCCTTGGGTATGAAATCATTAGATACAAAGAAAGAAGATTAAGATCTATTAGATCGTCAGGCCTTGGGTGTGATTCGTCAACCGCTGGCAAACAATATTGCGTTCAACATCATCAATAAGAAGACTACAGCGGATCTGAAGAAGGCGTTATCAAATATGTACGAAAAACCATCCGCCTTTAATAAAGTACATTTGATGTGGTATCTATTTAATCTCAAGATAAGAGAAGGTGTATCTGTTGCAAATAATATTAATGGTTTTAATTTGATTACAACTCAATTGTGTTCTGTGGAAATAAACTACGATGACGAGATCAAATTTTTGATCCTGCTGTCCTCTTTACCTGAAAGCTGGGTTGCAACTGTGACCGCGATGAGCAGTTCTTGAGGGAATAAGAAGTTAAAACTCGATGAAGTTCGAGATTTGATTCTCAGCGAGGATGTTCGCAGGAGAGAGTTGGGAGAATTTTCGGGGTTTGCTTTGAGTACTCGAGTAAGGAGATTTCAACGAGAACATAGGCCGAGCAATAGCAGATCTAAATCCAAAAGGAGGAGTAAATCAAAGCCTCACAAAGATACCACCTGCTGGAATTGCGGTATTCAGGGTCACTTCTCCAATAATTGTACTAAACCAAAGAAGAACAAGAAGTTTTAAAAGTACCAGAAGAAAGATCATTAAGAAGAAGCGTCTTCTTCTGCAAATGTCGCTACCGAAGAGATCCATGATGCTCTTATTTGTAGCGTTGACAGTCCTGGATTCTGGACTCTGATGCTTCATTTCACCGACTCCGTGCAAAGACTTATTGCACAACTTCGCTGCAGGAAAGTTTGGAAAGGTTTATCTAGCCGATGATGAACTTTTAGAGATCACCGGAAAAGATGATGTTCATATAAAAACTGCCAATGGAACCCAGTGAAAGTTGCAGGATGTCAGATATGTTCCTAGTCTGAAGAGAAATCTTATCTCCATGAGTCAACTAGACAACATGTGTTATACAACACTTTTTCGAGGTGGTGCTTGGAAGATCTCCAAAGGTGTTATGGTTGTAGCAAGAAGTATTAAGTTGGGAACCTTATATATGATTGCAGAACACAGACACAGTGGCAGTGGCCAAAAGTGGTGGCGATTCTAAACTATGATACCAAAGGCTCGGGCACATGAGCGAGTAAGGAATAAAGTTGCTAGCATCAAAGGACGACTACCTGAATTGAAGACTGTAGATATCGGCTTGTGTGAGGATTGTGTCCATGGCAAACAGAAAGAGTTAGCTTCTCAAAAGTTGAAAAATCACCAAAGAAAGAGAAGTTGGAGCTGGTGCATACAGATATATGGGGGTCAGTCCCGGTTTAGTCTCTTGGAGGCTCTCGCTACTATGTCACCTTCATTGACGATTCCATAAGAAAGGTATGGGTTTATTTTTTGAAAAATAAATCTGATGTGTTTGCTACTTTTAAAAGATGGAAAGCTGAAGTTGAAAATCAGACTGATATAAAAATCAAGTGTCTGAAATCTGACAATAGCGGTGAGTATGACAGTATTGAGTTAAAGGTATTTTATGCAGAAAACGGAGTCAGGATGATAAACACGATTCTGGGAACTCCAAAACAGAATGGTGTCGCTGAACGAATGAACAAAACCTTAAACGAGCATGCTAGAAGCATGAGGTTACATTCAGGATTGCTAAAGCATTTTTGGGAAGATGCAGTCAATACGGCGGCTTACTTAATAAATCGGGGACCTTCAGTTTCATTAGGTTTCCAGATATCAGAAGAGGTATGGACTGAGAATGGGGTAAATTTTTCTCATTTGAGAGTTTTTGGCTGTGTTTCATATGTACATATAGATTGTGATAAAAGAGACATGCTTGATCCTAAAGCTAGAAAATGTTATTTCATTGGTTGTGATTCTGACTATTTTGGTTATCGGTTCTGGTATGATCAAAATAAAAAAATCATAAGACTCAAGAATGCAACTTTTAATGAAAATGTATTGTATAAAAATAGACTTGTAGCAGATCAGATAATACAGGAAAGCAGCCAGAAGAATGTGAAAATGCCGTGTTAGAAGAGATCACAGATAGTGATATAACTATGAGATCTCAAGAAAATCCTGAAAACACTGCAGCGGAATAGGAACAAACCACTCCTCAAGTGGTTGTAAAGAGTTGGGCAAAGAGCAAGACAATAATGCTCTTTTCAATGACAATCTGCGTGCTATTCATTTTGTAAAGAATCTAATATTTCATTTAAGAACAAAGCACATCCAGTCCCTCTATCATTTTATCCGCGAGCTTGTAGATGAAGGAACATTATCATTAGAGAAGATTTTTAGATCAAAGAATCCGACATACATATTTACCAAAGTTGTCACCATTGAAAAACTGTGGCTATGCAATATCTCAGTTGGCCTCCATGATTAATGATGAGGAGGCGCCGCATTAGGAAATATTCTTCGGATTATGAGAAGGAAACAAGATTATGGTAAAAAAATTCTTTTGACGTGATAGATTGTTAAAGTCCAGGGCAACGAAAACGGCATTTAAAGATTTCAAGAAAATGTCGAGATTCACTAGTTATTAAATCAAGGCGGTGATTGTTGGAAATGCCTTAAAACTGTTGAGCAGCCCAAAAGGTCCCAGAAAAAGTCTGTCCTGGCCCAGAAAGTTGACGCATGCGCCGACGTATATATAATCAGCGCACGCGGACAGAAAGTCGACCGTATGCAGAGAGGCTAGGCGTGCAGGAGGATTGAATGTGAAAGGGACAAGGAAATAGTGCTTTGAAAGGAAAATGAAATGTGATGAAACATGTGCTGTGTAGGCAAGACAAAGTGCATTTAATGAGAAAGGTGGATTTTTCATTAGTGAAAGTGACCTATGACAATTGTTTCAAAGTAGAAGGGACTGCATGTTTGAACCGGGGGATTTGATTTGCCTAATGATTTTAATGTGATATGGATGTTGATGCAAAAAAAAAAGGTCCAAGAGGGCTTGCTGCTTGTTTGCCTATTTAAAAGGGTTTTGATTCGTTGTATGGATTAAGAAACCCAATCACAAGTTGTGAAGTTCAGCTTCATTCTCCAGAAAATTTGTGTGAGGAAAAATAAAGAGAGTGTTGGAGAATTTGTAATCTTGTATCTTGTAAAAGAAAAAAAAAACTAGTGCGGCAAAATGGACTATGCAAATTGAATCCCGTGTATCCATTTTATTTATGCGATTGTTTTCTTTTCCGTCATTTTCTCCCACATATTCGGTGGATCTATTCCTAACATTACAAGCGCACATGTCACGAATATTGAAGTAGCTCATGTAGTCACTAGTGAAGCTGGAGATAGTTTCTGACTTCAGAGAGGATTAAAATAGGCAGCGTTTTTGAAACCATGATCAAGTTACTATTCAATTAAAGTTTCATGTGGAGTAGAACAATAACCTTTTTTGGTAGCAACACTATATGGTGAGCCATGCTATTTGTTTAATAATAGTGAAAGCAACTCCAGCTTTACATATGATGGCAAGATTAAAGAAGTAGAAATGGATAAGAACTTAAATGTCAGGAGGATGGATTTCACATTATGACAATAAGATAAAATAATTAATAGAAATATTGGAAATTAGAATATAACAATGGCCACATCCTGCATTCCCTGAGCACATACATATTAAGGAAAAGGGCAACAGATATTTTGTTGTCTAATGCAAATAAAGGGTGAGAAGATAGATAAATAATATTGAGAAAGTGTAATGTAGGAAATTGAGAATGAGTACTGAGGAAGCTGAAGAGTATGGAGTGCAGAGTTTTGTATCAAAGTATCATATGCTAGATATGTTTTTCTGATATACCTTTCTCACCTCTCAGTCTTTCTATATACCGGGCCTTTGCCTATCCCTGTCAAATTAGGCAACAGTCAAGAGAATAAAGGCCACAATAGGTTTAATTAAGATGTCACGTGTACAGCCCGGTACCTGAGATATCTGCTCCAATTGTTATGCTAGAAAGAATTAGTTATGCAAGCTCACAATGAAGGTAATATATTTACTTTCTTATTATTACCCTTGTGGCTTCAGCAATGTAACTTGATAAGCTTAGCATAAGTCTGTGACATTAATTCTCCATATAGATCTCATATCACCTAATAGCAAGTTTTTTTGAATCTTTTGCACCCTAGGTAGCATAGCTTCGTTCTGTTAGTGACAATGCAATAATCTTAACAACCTTCGCTCTCTCTAAAATAAAAAAAAGAAAAGAAGGAAAATTAAAAAGAAAAAATAATCAGAATGACTATTTATTGCACTGAGGCACATGTGGTTTGACTTTACCCCATTGGCCCATTGGCGGCATCACACCAAGACACATTACAAATAGAAAAGTGTGGCATGCAACATCACTGAACCCATGTATGCGTACTTACTCTTTGATTGCAGTTTAAAATGAAACTCTGAAAACAAGTTTGATACTGGAGCTTATATATATTCTTAGAAGCATCATGTTAACTTTCATATTCGTGTTAAGTCTGGTTAGAAGTTTAAAGTTTGTTAACATTATGTGTGCTATATGCAACATTCAAAGTTAATTCTTCTGCATTTAATACACTTTTCTTGTACTTTATTATTTAACAAATCCAGTTAGTGTGTGTGTGTGTGTAGAATAATGGAGGAAAGGTGCCATAGGAGGGAATTTCCTCCTATGGCGTCGAAAAAATACACCCTCCACGTTTTTATTCGACGATCGGCACCCATCATCTTCATCTTTATCATCTAAGATGTTGATACACCAAATTTTATTTGATTCCAATAGTTTTTCACCGTTGATTTGGTGGGTGCAAAATTAATGGTTTACCGACAATACAACATTTTGCATTGCTAATTCAACGGTGAAAAAGTGGTGGAATCACATGAAATTTGGTATATCCACATGGTACATGATAAAAATGATGATGATGGGTGCCGATCGTCGAAAAATGTCGCGGAGGATATAGATTTTAGATGCCACCTGACGAAAAACCCTCCTAGGGCCCTTTTCCTCCATTATATATATATATATATATATATATATATATATATAATTATATATATATAATTTCCGTGTTGCTCATATCATGACCGGCGTATATCTTTTGTTGATTTTGCCTAGAGACTTGCGAGAGAATTTGCAAAATGAGCCTAGAAGGCCTCAACTTATAGAGGTAATGAGTTAGCAGTTATTATTGATTTTTAATTGTTTTATTCAATGACAACTGTATAATTCACTTTCTTAGACAAACTAAACACATTTTTTGGTGGATTTACATGTCTGCTGCATTACATTCATGTGTCATCTAGAGGAGAGTATTACAAAAATGCTCTAAGTTTTTTAAATTACAGCATTTTATAGACAATTGATCTATTTAATGTAAAGGTGGTACTTGATTTGGGACGCCGGCCTGAAGCGCGATTTCTTGGTGAATCCGGCGGTCAGTATCTGAGGAATAGTGAGGTGAATAATTACCTTGACTGTAATTTGCACTTTTGACTTTTAACATACCTTAGTACTGCTAATATATGTTACTTCCTTTGCATATATGTTGCACAGTTCATGATGGTTATGACGCCATTGTATATTAAGTTATTATGCACTTGTAGTGGTATTACCTTTTAATAGTTCAGATAGAATAATCCAGAGCTCCTTTTAATCCTTAAATAGTACCATTTTGCTTATTTTATTTATTTCTTAAAAAGTTATGCTTGTTTATTGGGTTTCGAATTTATGCTTCATCAAAAAATATTGTCAGCGTTTTTCTTGATTTAGATATCACTAGAAGAGTTGGAGGAAGCTCAGAATGCTGTTGGCGAATTTGGAGGAGATAATAGAGCTGGGATCGAGGGTACTTTACACAGGATATCTGCGCTAAGAAGTAGGAAAGGGCTTATTGTTGGATTAACTTGCAGAGTAGGTCGAGCGGTTACTGGTCACGTTGAGATGGTCCGCGATCTTCTACAATACAAAGAAAGTATCTTATTTCTAGGAAGGTGCATTGCTCTCTTTCATTTTTTTAGGCAATTTTATTCCTCGTATACAGAAGCGGATCAGAAAATTACAATAGAAAGACCTATAGAAGATATGATGAACCAAATCTTCATCCAGTTTCTACATGCTTGTTATACTATTCATAAAATAATTAAATACTAGCATTTTGATGACTCGCTAGTAAAATAACTATTATGCTAGTAAGTAGTTTAAAGTTGATGAAAATAAGAAGGGTCAACTGCATATAACACCCCCTTGTATACCCCATTTAGCACCTATCACCCTGTTCTATTAGCACATAACATAGCACCATAAGAGTTGGTCAATGATCAAGCCAATTTTGTTTGTCATATCGAGATGGTTATAATCCCTCGACGAGTTTATTAGTATAAAACAACTCTGAGCGAGTCAATAACAAATGATAAATCTTTCTTTTCTAATTCATATCTCAGTTTACCTTAAGGGTCTCATGTGCTGATAAACCAGTTCAAAGGGTAACAAGTGCTATATGAGGTATACATGAAGGGTGTTATATGCAATTAACTCATGAAAATGAAACCACAAAGTTCTTTCAATTTGATTTTTCCTTTGCTTTTTACTAGGATGCTCATGCTACATTTTAATTTTTACTTAAAAACATGGTTGTGATATATAGTCATCAACGTTCTACTCAAACCATTTACTAGCGTTGTCTTTTTAGTGTTCAGACTTCATTGTCTTATCGATTAGGTTTATATGTAGAATCATTTTTCATGGTTGGAGTCAATATGCTCATCATATTATTGTGCCATTTTCGCTTCTACCAGGCCTGGAGTGGGCAAGACAACTGTGATGCGCGAGATTGCACGTGTCTTGGCCGACGAACTTCACAAGCGAGTGGTATACTAACTGTTCTGTGAGAATAGATAATAATAACATTACAAAACATAAGATACTTGACATTTTCATCAGTTAACTGATAATTAGGATAGGTGATTGTTGACACTAGCAATGAGATTGGTGGGGATGGGGATGTTCCGCATTCAGCAATAGGAGGTGCAAGAAGAATGCAAGTTCCTGAACCATCTATGCAGCATAGGGTCATGATTGAAGCCGTAGAGAATCATATGCCTCAAGTGGTTATTGTGGATGAGATTGGCACAGAAGCAGAGGCTCTCGCATGCCGTTCAATTGCTGAAAGGGGCGTAATGCTTATTGGCACTGCCCATGGAGAACGGCTTGCCAACATAATAAAGAATCCAACGCTTTCTGATTTGGTAAATCAGTCTACAATACATTTTTATACTTTTAACATTTCAAAATGCAATTGTTGAATTGTCTTATGAATTGTTCTTCTAATTGGGTTCTTAACCTTGCAAAAAAGTTTATGGCTAAAATAGTTAAAGATCATTGAGTTGTACATTATAGTTTTTTTTTAATCATAATCATCATCTATGTAGCACGAATTTTAGATCTGGATATAGGACACAATATGAGTTGGAATCACAGATATGTAATTTTCTAGAAGTTTCAGATGCAATTTGCTGGGATACACTAATTTTTGCTGTATATGCACTTGGTAAAAAGAATTATCATTTTAGTAAATCTAGTTAAAATTGCGAAAAAAAACTTGTTGGTATTGATGCATGTATAGTAGGCATCTTAGCCATTGATACATGTTCAAAATATAGAATGTATATTTCGAGGATGTATCAATAATAGTTTCACAAGTATTCTAGACAAATCTAGAAGAAGTGATATGAACACGATACACACAGTCAGACACGTCTCCTAGACTACAAATCTGTGCAACATATATAATCATAATGCCTCATCTTATAACAAATGGTGGTATGCCAGCCTGGCATGCGTTTTCTTTTTTCTTTCTGTGTCCTTTTTGTTTTTGCATCATGCAAAATTTGTGCAATATGAGAAACATAGATCATTTCCATCCTACAAATCTTTAATATTTTGAATACATGTAGACTTAGTCAGACTGGAACTGTATTGAGAATATATATTTACCTATAGAAATGCTATTTTCTTTACTGTTGTGCTCTATATATCATATGCTACGACAACCTAGGATCGCCTATATTTAATCTCTGGATGCAAGTTCCGAGGTTAAACTTTGAGGATTTCTTCTCGATTGTATGAATTAAATCCATGACTAGTATTGTCATTAGTTTCCCCACTTTCCACTGGCTTTCCCAAGTCCAAACTCAACAGAAACTCCTGTTGCCAAAATGGTACAAGGTCCACTTTATAAATGAATGATGTCAGCTAGACAACCAATATATTCTTAAGTTTTTAAATAATACCTTCATCAACTTAACCCACCCTGTGTTGCTAGATAAGGTTTGTTTTAGTGTTTCATAGTTTTTTTTGTATATGAGAATGAAGGTTGCAATACACCCTTGTTAGTTCGCACACAAGTCTGATATCGAGGATAATGTGGAGTGAATATAATCAGTTTCATCAGTTGATCCTACCTGTGGAGATTTTGTATACTTTGTTAGTTTCTTTCGGTATTCATACAATTTCCCATGAACAGCTTGAGAACTTTTAGAATAAATGAATGGTTGTGATTAGTTGTGATTAAAGGTATAATTGTAATAAGTATTTTGCCTATATAAAAGAGATGATGAGATAGGGTAAACCTAATCCATCACATTTATCTCTAATCCACCTCTATTATGGTATCAGAGCCATAGCTCATCCCCTCACCATCACCGCCACCAATCCCTTGTCCTCTCCTTCATCCTCACCATGCTCTCGCCGCCGATTTATCCCCATCACCACTGATCGATCCTCGCACGCCATCGATCCCCATCACCGCTGCTCGAAAACCCTCGTCGATTGAAACCTCTCGTCGATCGAGACTCCTCGTCGATTCACCGATCGAAAACCCTCGTTGCTTGCGGTCAAATCAAAGCCCCTGTCGCTTGCTGTTGATTTGTCTTCGTTGCTCACCGATCGAAGCCCAGAACTGGAACTTTGCTCGCTGATTTAAAAGGCTAGCTCCTTTCAAACCAAAGGTCATAACTCTTTGGTCTTGAAATCTATCGAATCTTCGATCTCGAGGATCGACTAAGGTGAAATCTTGCCTCTTTATTATTGACGAGACGTAGGACGATGTCGAATTTTTTCTTGGATACAATAATATCGTGGTTGTTAGAGAATGAATTGAAGTTGGTGATCATGCTAGATTTCGGAATCGATGGCTGTTCTTTGGAGTGCTAGTAGTTGATTTTTTAATTTCTTTTTTTAATTTTGTGTTGCTGTCACCCTTCGAGGTGTTTGTGGTCGTTGATTATTAGAGTTTGTGGGGTTGTTAGTAGTTGGTGTTGATTCTTGGAGTTTTTGATGGTCGAGTTTGATAGTTCCGCTACCTCCATGAGGAAGCCAACAATTCTCATATGGTTCTTACTTATATCACCCGTATTCGATTGAATGGAACAAATTACCCTCGATGGAAACTTGCTGTTAAAATGTTCATGAAGGTGCGAATGTTGATGAAACATGTAATTGAAGAGCCTCCCCTATCTGATGAGTGGATTTCGAAGGATGCAATGCTGCATCAATTGATGACTGAGGCGATGGAAGATGAGATCGCTGAGGTAGTGTATAAATATGATAATGCCTATTCTATTTGGGCGTATTTGAAAGGATAGTACGAAGGGAAGAAAAGTGCTAATCGAGCATTTGAGATTGTCGAGTCTCTTCATGAGTTGCAGCGTAAAGGCCAATCTATAACCACTGTGTATGGCGAGCTTAAGCGACTAGAGACCGAGTTACTCTTCATTTTCCCACTTGCAGATGTCAACGAGTGAAGAAGGCAGTATGAGCAGATGATGGTGATGACATTTTTTAGGGCTATTGGGCCAGAGTTTGTGACTATTCGTCAACAGATTTTGGGAGGCTCCCATGTTCCAATTCTGGGAGATACCTATAGAACCATCCTGACTGCATATCCTTCTACTATGACTAATGGTGTTTATGAGACCTCTATGAAAGCCACTGATAGATCGGTTCTTGCCTCTCATGTACTTTTTGTTGAAGGAAGAGGACGAGGTATTCGTAGCCGTGGAGGTCGGGGAGGTAGAGGAGTGGCTGACAAGGGGAGAAGTGACAAATTTTGTACTCACCGTGAGATGTCTAACCACACTCAAGAGTATTGCTATGCTCCACCCTAAGTTTCGACCTACTGCCAGAGTTGCTATATCTAATTCAGTGTCATCAGTTTCAGCATCTGCCTATATGACCATACTCGGAAGTCTTACTGAGGAGAAATTATTACAGCTGCGAAGTCTTCTCTCAGGGGCTCTACATCATTGTCACAGGGTGCATCTGTTAGGGCCAAGGGTAAAGGTAATAGCTGCTTCATTTATGTAGCATCTCCCACATCCTGGATCATAAATTCAGGTGCTTCAGATCATATGACCGGGAAGTCAGGTATATTCACTTCATTATCTTCCACTTCATATAGTCCTATCACAGTTGCCAATGGTTCCACTTCTAAAGTGGAAGGCATTGGATCCACTCGTCTCACTTCATCCTTGTTTGTATCTTCAGTTCTTTATGTACCGACATTTCCATTCAGCTTATTATCTGTTAGTAAACTTGTGTACTCTTTGAAATGTTCGGTAACAATTTCTCTTTCTGGTTATACTCTGCAGGACTTGGAGACTAGAGAGGTGATTGGTTCAGGACATGAACGTGGAGGTTTATACTACCTTGATGGGAGCACACCTACAATTTGTTCTACATTTACAGCTCCTCTTGAGATTCACAGTAGGTTAGACCATCCATGTTTAGAGAACCTTAAAAAGCTTGTACCTTCCCTTAGCCATCTATCTTCTCTTGATTGTGCATCTTGTGAGATAAGAAAACATCATTGTGCTTCTTACCCTCTTAGATTGAACAATAGAGCCACCGATTTGTTTAGCATTGTTCATTCTGATGTTTGGGGCCGTGTCCTATTGTATCAAATCGTGGATATCGTTATTTGTGACTTTTATTGATGACTTTTCTAGAGTGACTTGGTTGTATTTGTTAAAATCTAGAGCTAAAGTGTTTACGACATTTAAATCTTGTTACTGAGGTCAAAATTCAATTTGGTATGACTGTTAAAATTTTGTGAACTGACAATACCAAAGAATACTTCAGTTTAGATTTTCGGCAATTCTTACTCATTGGTATTGTTCATCAGTTTTCATGTCCTTACATCCCTCAACAGAATGGAGTGTCTGAGAGAAAGAATAGACACTTGTTAGAGGTTACTCATACGTTATTGATTCATATGCAAGTTCCAAAACGTTTTTAGGATGATACTGTTACGGCATGCTACTTGATTAATCGCATGCCAAGTATTATTTTGAGGGGACATATACCTTATGTTGTCATGTTTCCTTCTAAGGAACTCTTTTCTCTACCTCCTAAATATTTGGTTGCACTTGCTTTGTTTATGATCACCGCTTTAAAAAATTCAAACTTGATCCAAAATCTATTCGATTTGTCTTTCTAAGTTATGCTAAGGATCAAAAAGGGTATAGGTGTTATTATCGTGAGTTAGATATTGTTCATATATGCAGATGATACTTTTCATGAGAACACTCCATATTTTTCATCCATTTATTCCTCTCCTTCTGTTCGAGAGGATTTTTCTATCGATGAACTTGATGTTTTGGCTATCTCACCTACTTCTGTTCCAACTGAACTTTATGTAGATCAAACCAAGGAGATGATGCGAGAACAAGGTACTCAGGTGTACACCCGACGGATACAACAACCTCCATCTTTAACGCCTCCATTCACCCCTTCGGTTCTAGAGCCAGGTCCCTCCGAGTTAGATGTTCCAATTGCTCTCAGGAAAGGTACTCGAACTATTGTTCCTCGATATCCCCCGGTGATTATGTCATCTATGCACGATTGACCCCTTCCTATTATGCATTTATTTCATCCTTGGATTCTTCCTCTCTTCTCAGTTCAATATCAAATGTCCTGCTTTATCCTGGTTGGAAGAGAGCTATGGATAAAGAAATGCTAGCTTTACGTCTTAATGGCATGTGGGATCTTACTCGTCTTCCCATTGGAAAGCGCGCAGTCGGTTGTTGGTGGGTATATACTGTGAAGTTGAATCCGGCTCACTTGCTCGGCTCAAACCTCGCTTAGTGGAAAAAGAATATTCACATACCTACGAATTGATTATGATGAAACTCTCTCCTATGGCCAAGATGACCTCGGTTCGCATATTTTTATCATTGGCTGCCACCTATCGTTGGTCTTTACATTAGCTTGATGTGAAGAATGCATTTCTGCATGTCACCTTGCAGGAGGAAGCATATATGGAGCAATCGCTTGGCGTTGTTGTTCAGGAGTCTGGGCTTGTTTGTAAGCTCAAAGTCGTTGCATGGGCTCAAACAGTCTCCACGTGCATAGTTTGTAAGATCGACACATGTTAGGACCTTTGGTTTAGGAAGGTCTATTAGTGATCACTCTATTTTCTATCGACATCGCGATGAAAAGAGGATCCTTATGGCCGTCTATGCGGATGACATCGTTATTACAGGAGATGATGCGAGAGAGATTTCTGATTTGAAGGCCCATCTTCAGAAATAGTTCTGCACCAAAGACGTAGGGGAGTTGAAATACTTTTTAGGGATTGAGATATCGAAATCACCGAAGGAAGGGATTTTCGTCACTCAGTGAAAATATGTGCTTGATATGCTTTCAGAGGCCGGTATGCCTACTTGTAGGCCTATCGATTCCCTTATGGATCCAACTGTGAAACTCTTTATGGATCAGGAGGAGCCTGTTCCTGATCCAGAACGGTACAGGAGGTTTGTTGGTTAGCTTAACTACCCAACCGTCACTCGTCCTGATATAGCCTTCCCAGTTAGCGTGGTGAGTCAGTTTATGTCTGATCCTCGTGAGGCTCATCTTCATGCAGTTCTTCGTATCTTGAGGTACCTAAAGGGTGCCCCTAAGAAAGGTATTGTCTATAAGGATTATGGACATTCTAAGGCCATGGGCTTCACAAATGCAGATTGGACAGGGTCTCCCGATGATAAGAGGTCGACTACTGGTTTATGTGTGTTTGTTGGAGGAAATTTAGTTTCTTGGAAAAGTAAGAAACAAAGCGTTGTCTCTAGATCCAGTGCAGAGTCACAGAGTATAGAGCCATGGCAAACACGACAAGTGAGTTGGTGTGGATTGGATTTCTACTCATAGAGCTTGGATATGGTCCTGCTGCACCTATGAAGCTATACTGTGACAACAAGGCTGCAATTTATATTGTGAACAATCCCGTTTTTCATGAACGAACAAAACATACTGAAGTTGATTGTCACTTCGTTCGTGAAAAGGTTGAGGATGGAAGCATCGATACAATTCATGTGAGCTCGTTGAACCAACTTGCCGATTTGTTCACTAAACCCCATAGGAGATCACATGTGCATTTTTTTGTGACAACTTGGGCATGTGTAATGTGTATGCTCCAATTTGAGGGGGAGTGTTAGAATAAATGAATGGTTGTGATTAATTGTGATTAAGGATATAATTGTAATAAGTATTTTGCCTATATAAAAGAGATGATGAGATAGGGTAGACCTAATCCATCACATTTATCTCTAATCCACCTCTATTAGGAACCAATGTTGTGAACCACTGTGGAGATATTTGTATTCATTATCTATTCGTTTG
This sequence comes from Agapanthus africanus, assembly GCA_030015575.1. NCBI lineage: Eukaryota > Viridiplantae > Streptophyta > Magnoliopsida > Asparagales > Amaryllidaceae > Agapanthus > Agapanthus africanus. The sequence goes on from CM057337.1 coordinate 720,213,741, forward strand.
GTCAGCGCATTATGCATAAAGGGATTACACACTGTATAATTGGATTATGTGGTTCATGTCTATATGACAGTCAAATACCTGAATAATGAGAAAAGAGAGAAGGGAAATATGTTGATGGGAGAGGACATAACTGGGTCTTTATTAAGTGGATATTGAGTTCTTGCATTGCGTTTTGGATATCTGGTGGGTATGCACATAGTATATGTACAGGTTATATGGTTTTCTCATCCGCATATTTTGCGAATCACAAATTATGTGGTGATTCGACCTTTTGATACTGTTTGAAGCAATTGCTAGTTGAAAACATTTTAGCTAACTAATTGGCCTTTTAAACCCTGTTTTAAACATTGTTGGGAAGTAGCATAGGATATTTCGTTATCTAGAGAAGCGTCCTTCACTCCTTGTACAAATTTTCATTGAGGATTAATTAACTATTAATATTTATTTTGGGTCAAAATAAAAGCTTTATAACCTTCAGCTGATGTTTTGTTTTGTGGGAGAGACTAGGTTGGCGGAGTGGAGACCGTTACTCTAGGGGATGATGAAGCAAGAGCTCGGCGTAGCCAAAAAAGTATTCTTGAGAGGAAAGCTCCACCTACGTTTCCGTTTCTTATTGAGATGAGGGAACGGAATTATTGGGTCACTCATCGGGTATGTTCAAATGTGTCTAGTATGCATACTCATCGAAGAAGATTTCTTCATGGAAAGTTCGCATTCTGCAATTTGATTCTTAATTATTTGTCTTTTCTTATAATCTTGATACTTGACATGCTTTCGGCTAAGTTTACTTTTATCACACTGCACGATTTTTGAAAGGAGGGTCAGTTATTAGATGGTTTCGGTACAAACATGGTTTTCTTGAGATACCACTGATGTGAGTTTGATCTGTGTAATCCAAATTCCAGTCTCTTTTGCTAATTAAAGCCAGATCTGTAGCCTAAAAATGAAAGGTAGGGTAAATATAACTATTAGTAGTAATTCTTACTATTTTAGGATGAGGAATTCTAATCTAAAGCATCATTGTAGGATGCATCCTACAATGACAGACATAATAACATACTGTTGGGTGATCTTTAACGTTGAAAGTGACAACTGACAAGGCATCTCCTATGTTTAATATTGGAGTCTTTCTTTTTATATCACATCATGTTATTGAATATGAAACACCCAATAGCGTATTATCATGTTAACTCCACTGTAGGGTGCACCATACAAGCACATTAGGCCCCCTTTTCTTTTTATGTATTGCTGTACATCTTAGTCTCTGAAAATGAAGTCCCCATGATCCCTTTATCGAGATTGCTTCCTCGCTTGGTTGCTCAACTGTGGAGGGGAGAGAAACTTCTGTTTTTTTGTGGCAAAGATGGAAGTCAATTGCAAACGGTACTTTTCATATGGAAGAGGTCATATAAAACCGGAGGTTAAAATTCCACTTCTTGGAGAAGGGGAGTCCTTGGTCCTTGTTCCTTTGTTGTTTTCATTTATTAAGTTAGCTTAAAAGTGATCTCGTCAGCTGTAAAGAATTTCATTAATCTCCATGAACCTATTTATGTCTATCTTGTCCAGATTTTCAAATATATATATATATATATATATATATATATATATATATAGAGAGAGAGAGAGAGAGAGAGAGAGAGAGAGAGAGAGAGAGGCCATAGGAGGGGATTTCCTCCTATGGCGTCGAAAAAGTACGCCCTCTGTCGTGTTTTTTGACGATCGGAATCCATCATCTTCATCGTTATCATCTAAGATGTGGGTACGCCAAATTTCATGTGATTCTACAACTTTTTCACCGTTGATTTAGCAATGTAAAAAGTTCTATTGTCGGTAAACCGTTAATTTTGAACCCACTAATTCAACGGTGAAAAAGTTGTAGAATCACATGAAATTTGGTGTACCCATATCTTAGATGATAACGATGAAGATGATGGGTGCCGATCGTCAGAAAACACGATGGAGGGTGTACTTTTTCTACGCCATAGGAGGAAATTCCCTCCTATGGCATCTTTCCTCCATTATTCTCATATATATATATATATATATATATATATATATATATATATATATAACCAGTAAATGTAGATAAACATTGGCAACATAATTTAAAACGAAAAATAAAGAAAACAAGGACCGGTCAATTGTTGCAATCACAATACATCTGTGTGACATGAGATGAAACACATGTTGTAGAAAATTATCAAGATGAGCTTAGATTGTCCAGTTCTGTTGCAGCTAATTCAGATATTAATTTGAGCATTTGTGGCCTTCTATCCTCTAAACGACTCAAACTAATGAATGATCGAGAGAACTTGCAATGATTTCATTATGATAGATCTCTTTTAGATGATAATAACTTCTATAATTTTCCTTTTTGCAGACAGAAAGGAGTGTTGATATGTTGTTACATGGTAAAAAGCCATTGGTTGAGGTGAATATTATTACATATTATTACATAATATTAATTTCTGTACTCTTGTAAGTAGTTATGTGCTATGTATTATCGGAGATATTATCTGAACTGATCATTGTAGGTTTCGTCTTCTTTAATTTAATTTAATTTTTTCTCCTTTTCCTTTTCCCGTTGATAGAAAACTAGAATAATTGCAAGCTCGAAGGTTAAAATCTTTATTCTATTTCTTGCTATCCCAGCTATAAGTTTAACATGGAATGTATGATTGTGTCAATCACAGTTCTGAAAAGCGGTGTAGGCGGTCGACTATGCAAAAGCGGTCTTAGATCGTTAGCTTTAAGACTAGGAGCTAGAATAAAAGAGTTATGGTGCTTATCCCAACTTTTTAGTGGATCTACCCGCCTAAATGGAGTTAAGTGTCCTCTAGGCGTTCCATAACATTTTTTTGGGGTAAATTTGGTGGTTAGTTTTTGTATTGGTAATGTTATACATATTGCATCATCTTTGTATTATTATATGTATATACACTATGTTTTTATTAGGATATTAGTAAATGTATTTCTCTGCTATTTTTTGTGTACACTTATATTTACTTAAAAAATGGTAACACTGCCTAGGCGCCTAGGCGATACCCATATCGTGCAGCACCATAGCTCTCTTTACAACCTTGCTCACTCGTATGATTGTACGGACCTGGATTCTCAAGGGGTTTAGAATCGGTGCAGGCACCAATGGTCCGTATATGGTTTGGAATTAGTCATTGTATTCTTGCAATGATTTTTTCCCCAAGTACAGAGGATCATAATTGCAGTTATATAATTTGAGTGCAATATCTGTACTCAGATGACTATGTTTCGTTTCACAGGTGAGGAGAAGGGATGATGAATTTAAGGTTGTAATAGAGAGATGGACAACATATGATGGAGATGGAATCTGACGAGTGCCCCCCCCCCCCCCCTCCCTCTCTTTATGCGCTTGTGCGTGCTCGGCAGGACAACATATGATGGAGATGGAATCTGACGAGTGCAATATCAGTGTGTAACCCCGTAATATATTAAATTGTAGATCGTAATTCATGTCCATGTTGTCTGTATTTATTTGTACAAAGATTATTTGCCATTCCTTGTGTTTGTCTTGGATGTACAAGGTTCTTAGCCCAGGCATGATTTCAAAAGGCTAAAATTAGCTATGCAGTTCACTCATTGATGCCAGTGATGTAGTTTGCCAATTTTCTTTTAAGAGGAATCTGAGGCAGAACAATGTTTACTGATTAGTATCTGCATGATCTTAAATCTAAGGCCTGCATTTTACAGGTGAGTATGGTCCGGATTCATGTCAAACCCGACCTGATTCAATGTTTAACCCTGGGGACAAAATTTATCCAATCTTACCCGATTTACTCCTAATTTTGCATGCAAAATCCTCATTGATTCAAGCCAAATCTAAACCTACATTTTCTCGTGGAAATTCTCTCGCAAAGGGCTTATAATGATCAGGAATCTTCAAAACATTCCCAGGCTCACCCAATTTGATAAATGATCTGGTCACTCACAATGGGTCGCTTACGATCGCCATAGCATTGGAACCTGGCTTTCCTCTCAGAAAAAAGGCATGCATGCCCAACATAAACTGACTTTTAACCCGATCTGACCTGACCCCTGCACAAATTATACGAAAAATGATCCTGGATTGAAGTGTTGCCAACAAATATCTAGAAACCTAGTGAATCTTGGCCTGTATCGAATTGTGTAGTTTGCAAGAAGGCCGTGCAGACCCAAATTCTCGATCTTGTGGCCAGGATCAATAAATAGTCTTAGGATATCATGGGAAATAGAAGGTGTGTTTCATGGAATGGATGTGCTAAGGTTCTGGCTATGGCATTTTTGGCGATTTTGACGAATTATAACAAGTTCTTAGTCAACAAATTTTTAATTTGTGTTGAGATTATGAGCGAGAAATTAGCTAGATATGAAAAATGGATGAAGTCAAAATAAATCCATAACGATCAGTCGATGCCCTTCAAAAGCGATTTAGTTATTATTAATAATAATTATAATAGCTAGTGTACCTAGTTATTCTCCTAAATATGGGAGATTAGCTAGCCTCCAAATTATCGATACTGGTAGCATTATTATCATCATATAAATAAATCTCCTGAAATCAAATCCAAGATCAACCAAACAAGCAATTTACTAATTGTCAAGGTGATCAAATATATTATTCTCACAATTAAAATTTCTTGTTGAGTACTTGTCGCATACTAAATAAACATAAGACCATTAGTTGGCTATAAAGAATTTTCAAAGTTAATAACAATCAGGATGCAAGTGTCACTGTAGTATAACTACGGTAATACCTCTTATAGTTGAGTAAGAGGTCTCGAGTTTCAATCTCATTTGTATAAAGTTATGACCTATTATTAAAAAGAATTACTATCGGGACAATGATAATTCGAATAAAGAAGAAGATAGGGAATACCTAAAAGTTGTCAGGACAAATGGAAAAGTAAATTCAATGAAAAAGATAATTAGAAAGAACATTCTAATGCAAAATTCGACCAAAAGATTTCACATCCGCTTCTTTTTAGAGATATATTCTAGGATCTCCACATCATCCTTTAATCTTTAATATTTAGGCCATCGTTTTTTTCTCATAAAGAGAATCTTAATTAGCAAAGTATAGCAAGCAAGGACAGTGCACCTTAGGCTTACACTGCAATATCCATGTGCATTTAAATATAGTTAGGCCTTTGTTCAACCTCCATAATTCATATGTAGGATTTTCTTTTCGGATGCGGCCCCTTCGTGGATTGAACAGTGACCTCTCACTGTAAAGTGGGAATCAATTATACCGCATGAGTCATACCCAGTTCACATATATACAGTAGGACCCACAAGAAAAAGGGTTCAGGATCAATAACTCCATTTTTCTATTGTCCTCTAGGCCTTGTGGCAGGTAGGTTTATACGCATCAAAATCGTGCAACCAATCATAAAATGTTGGACATAACTCCATTTTTCACATGTGAAATATTATTTAGTTTGTTTGATCCATGATAAAGTTTTTAGTTTGTTTCATCGATGATGATAGGGGTTGGAGCTAACATAACTAGGTAATAGTTGAAAAGGAGGTGTTTGCCAAGTCTCATGAAGGATTGATCCAAGGACACAAGAATGATCTCTTTTGATGGCATTATCATTAGCAAAAACTTCTAGTTTTTAATTCACGTTTTAACAGGATGTTTATTAATTTCTTTGAGGGGTGTTCATGGTAATTTAGGTTAGACAACCTACTCAAAAGGAGAAGGTACGTATTGGCATGGCTCATGCAGTAATTTTGAGAGCATCTTGGTCTGAGAAATGACAAAATGTTTGCACTACTAACGTCTTCTCTTTGTGATGGTATTTTAGTGTTAATTGAAATTCCCATTTTTGATCTCTGCAAAATTGTGATCTCTCTCTCTCTCTCTCTCTCTCTCATCCTCATCTTTGATCTTTCTACATCAATCCACTACTACGAATATGGCTTGTCCCTACATTTAAAACATTAGGAACAAATCACTGTCTTTACGATTCCCATCGTAGAAACAAAATTATGATCCGTAGGGGCAGACAAATGCCCTTACGGTTGTAAAATTGCCCCTACGGCGAAACCGTAGGGTCATCGCCCTTACGGTTTTCATCGTAGAAGCATCATTTTATACATTTAAAGAAAAACTTCTTCTTCGTCTTCTTTCTCACCCTCCTCATTATTCTCGGTCCCTCTTCTTTGACAGAAGGAGACCCTTTCAAAGCTCCTCAGACAACCCTTCGTTTTACACCACAATCTTTCCATCCTCCTCTTTCAACTCCCCATCGGAGAAATCTGGTGCATGCTAAATGCAAGACTTATCATTCCCCGCATGCTCCTGCACCTTGATCACAGCAAAAACTACAAACTTCTCATCAAACTCAATCCAACATCAATATAACCCTAAAATAATCACACAAAAAAATCACAAATTTATACCATAATGATCGGCGCAGATCTTGAGCGTCTTGGCCTGCCTCATCACCAACCGCACCTTTCTAGTCTTCTTGTGCTTCAACGGCTTCACGTTCCAAGTCCCTTGCTCCTTCCCTTGGTTCCCTTCCTTATCAAATCGATACAGTTTCGCTTTCCTAAAAAAATTCGAACAAACAAATAAGGATTACCCCTACAAATAAGAATTGCCCCTACGGATTTATCCGTAGGAGCAAACCACTGCCCCTACGGATATATCCGTAGGGACACGAAAATACCCTGTAGGTACAAACGCCGTAGGTGCAAGTCGAAGCCTTAAACTTGCCCCTACGGACTAAAATTTGCCCCTACGGAGTTATGTGTAGGTCCAGTTTGCCCTACGGAATAGGCCGTAGGGAAAAAAAATTTATTTTATTTACGATTTTATAAATAAGATTAGGTGTACCTACGGACTTATCCGTAGGGCGAAATGGAAGCCCCTACGGATAAGTGCGTAGGTATATATCCGTAGGGGCAAAATATCAGGAATCCTGATATTTTGCCCCTACGGATAACTGTGTAGGGGCATTTGTTTGCACCTACGGATATATCCGTAGAGGCAAGCTTAACCCCTGATATTGAGATCATAGGGCAAAATATCAGGTATAATGATATTTTGCCCTTATGGATAAATCTATAGATACATAGTTGGGCCCTACGGATTAATCCGTAGGGGCAATGGTGGGCCCTATGGTTAAATTCGTAGGTACACATTATCAGGTTTTTTTTATAAAAAGGGCTGCCTATTTTTTTCTCGCCCTGTGCACAATAATATATACATCGATCATATATAAAATTAATCATCACGCAGAACATATATCGCAGTATTCATAATCACATCTCACGCATAATATACACAAAAGAAACCAAAAATCAGAATATGATATCAATATAAACACGCAAACACCACCAATATCAATATCGTCCAAAATGTAGTACAATATGTATCATATAAATAAATACATGTTTAAAATATAAGAATCAAAAAGCTACCCTAGCTCGGTCCAGCTCCACCTTTGATAAACGCCAGAATCTGGCGCGCCTGCTCCTCGGTCAATAAATCATGCAATGCGGAGCGTGCGGGAGTCTGAGCGGGATGTGGAGCTGGCGATGTAGTCTGCGCAGCCGCCGTCGAGGTAGTGGCTTGCGGAGCCGCGGCTGCGGGAGTCTGAGCGGGCGGTGGAGCTATAGGAGCTGTCTGCGGAACCGCAGCCGATGTAGTGGCTTGCGGAGCCGCAGCCGAAGGAGATGCATGTGGAGGCTCGGCCGATGTACCCTGCCGCGTCTGGACCTAACGTGTGTAATAAGTGAGTAAGAACTGTGTATTATTCGAATTCGTATCATTATCAAGTTATTTCGAAACCCCATTTGGATATCTAGTTTGGAAAACCGTAGTTTATTTTAATTAGATATGTATGTATGATTAATCAAAGCTAAGTCTACAACCAAATAAGCTCAGGCTACGTACTAATATTGGATATATTGATATCTATAATATGACATGATATTTTACTATTAAGTAGTATACATACCAGCATCTCCTTCAACTCCTGAACGGTGGCCTTCAAGCTCTCCAGTTCCTGCTGGACACGTCGTTCACTGGAGACGGAGGAAGTAACCGCCGGCGTGGAGTCCAACCTCATATGGGCCCTGCTAGGGCCCAGTCCCCGGCCTCTCTCCCAACCTCCGTGGTGCCCTCCGTGTGCGGCGTCCAGGACTGGGGTCAGCAGCATCGGATCGCTCTGTCCGGTAAAATCGATCCCCGATGCCTTGGCCTGCTCAACCACCCGCTCCTACACCCACATTAACCAGTAAAATATAAGTATATCATTTAAATTTGAACCTTCCAAAACTAAAATTTCAAATAGGGGTTGAATAAATATTAACACTTACGCAATACTCCTGGGTAGCGACGTCGGGGTATCGAAGTTCGCCCGTGGCGGGATCTGTCGAGGTGCCGTGGACGGCAAGATATGCGGACAACACGCTCGGTGTACCACCTTGCGCCAGGGTTTGAGCTGTCTGCAATATTAGAAAATAACTCTTAATATTGCATTATATCATAAAGGCCGGTCTATTGTAATTTACCGATAACTCCATGGCTCGAGTAATATTTCTCGAGCCACCTGTATAAGTGGGGCGACCTCTCTTCGCCGACTTCCTATTCTCTATATTTTGAGCGGCTTGTTTCTGCACAACACATTCACATTTAGTTTTCTAATTAAGGAACACAAAAAATAAATTATATACCAAACAATGAATTACATTTAAAATACATACCTGTTTGCGTTGAGAGTCGAAATATTCGCACAATAGAGGCCATGTCTCTACGTCGACTCTCACAAAGGCCGGAGTAGATAGGAGGACCGCTCTCTCTCTGCCTCGGGGGTCGCCATCCACAGGGAGTAGCAGTCGGCCTTCAGCTCATTCCTGTTGTATCGGACCTTGGTCTGCATGTTCTTCATCAGGCCATTGTACAGAGCATGAAGGTCGAGCACCCTCTCAGGGTGATCAGAGTCGGGTACATGCTGAAAATCGTAATCCAACTGAAAATACAAAAAAACATTGTTATTAGATTGCAAGTGTTAATAATAAATATATTGGATAAATCAAATGAAAATATATATTAATACCCGAGCCTGATCAAAGAAGAAGGCGAATGAGCGCCGGTGCTGGTCGCCCCACTCAACGTGAAGTGGATAGTTCTTCACGAGCCGGCTCTCATCCCCCAAATACCGGCCGAACCTCTCGGCATGAGGACCGGTATAGCGATAATCAAGGGTAAAAAAGAGGGGGAATGCTGCCTCCCCCTAGCTCTATCAGGTCTCAGCCTATGGGACTGATTCGGGCCTCGAGTCCCCCTCTGGGGATGGGGAGGCCCTGCGTCTGCAAGAAATATCAAGACAATCAATATTAAGACAAAGTTGTATTAAGAAATCAAGGTTAAACGAAAATTGAAGTATGATATATACCTCCGGTGACTAAAGCATGAGCCTGGGCCTGGGCAGCAGCACGAGCGGGACGATAGTTCCTCCGGTGAGGAACAGCCAGTGTCCCGGATGCGGACGCATCCCCTCCAACTAGAAAATAAACATTGACGCCAAATTTCCATGAAGTTCATATTTATTCTATAGAAGATATGTAAAATGAATAAATATTTTATATTTATTCATACTAACCTATAGACGATGCGGAGGGTACGGAAGTGGCAGGAGTGCCCCCTGCGTCAGATGTGGACGCACCACCTATAATTAGACAATTAAAAATAGATTATATAATTAATTGCAAAAAGAATGTATAGATCAATAATATAACATTCTAAATCAATATGCATGCACTATAGGATATATAAACATACCCGCAGGTGCGATGGTGTTACCACCTACAGCTAGACAATAAAAAAAATTACTATCTAAGTAAGAGCAAAATGAATGTGTGTATATTTATGATATAGCATTCTAAATCAATATACATGCACTATATGATATATAAACATACCTGGAGGAGCGGGAGTGGCCTCTGTCCCTGATGTGGACGCATCACCAACAATTAGACAATCAAAAATTGACAATATAAGTAATTTTGACATGAACATGCATGAATATATATAATATTACATTCAAAATGGATATGTGTGCAATATACCTGGAGGTGTGGCAAAGTCTACACGGAAGGAGGCATCCGAAGGGGTCTCCGATCTGGGTGCAAGACCGGCCCTCTGAAGCTCCCTACGCAGCTCTCCGGGCGGTAGAACCGCTCTGCCTCTGCCTCTGCCTCTGCCGGTGCCGCGGCTGGAGCTCCTACCGCCCCTCGCTGCTCCCGTCATCGTCATCAAATCTAGATAAACAGTTCATGGACGCATTAGACAATCATTACAAGTATTGACTATATATGTATAGATCGTAAAATGTGAAGTAATAATATAACATTACTGATAACCTTTTTCGTTTCATGGGCGCATTATACATATCTACTTGGATTTCATCATCGATGTCATTTCTAACCCACGTAACTTCATGATCGGCCGAAGACAACCCGTCCTTCGAAACAGACGGTCGGAGCACTCTAAGCCTTCTCTCTTCTTCATCCTCATCGCTGTTCTCGAATTCTGGGACATCGTAGACATCCCCGGGTTTCCAACGGCATACAACACTCCATTCCGGATGCTTCAAACACTGTGAGTAGTATACTTGGAACGCTTGGTTCGGAAAGATAAACGGATCTTCCTGACCGTAAAATCGAAGTGTGTTCACACTGGTCAATCCATATTCATCTTTCCAAGTCCCAAGATTGCTTCTCCACTTATCTGTATCAGTTCGCGTATCGTACCAAGTACACCGGAATATATAAAAGGGTTCTGATCGTCCGGGATAGTGGATGCCGAGTATACAATTTAAGTACTCATAATAAATCACACCGTCCGATCCTACCGTCACAATCCCACTATTCTGAGTGGTTCTAGATGTTTTTATGTTCTTAACTTCAAATTTGTATCCAAGGACACCAAATCCTTTATAATATGCAACCTCCATACTAGGAAATTGAGCTAAACATCTTGAATCATTCTCAAATGATGCAGACAAGTTCGGATCGTGGATCTAACAAAACAAATTTTACGACAAATACATAACGATATAAGTTTAGATTAAAGCTGATAGCAATAAAATGTTATTCGAATAACTTACATGATCTGTGACCCAATCACAAAAATTATCCTGATGATATTTTTCCAATCGTTCTTCGTTCCAATCAGGATGCCCCTCACGTACCTCGTTAAAATGAATTCTGTTTTTGAAAAATAATGGTGACATTAATATTATATCATTTCATACATACACAAACACAAATATAACAATTAATCCAAAAAAACTTACTCTCTAATTTGTTCAAGACATGCGCAATTAAGCAAGATAAACCGGTATATCTTGTTGATAAACATAGTATCTACCCTCTTATAATCGGTTTTACCATATGGCCCGTCTTGAATTCTTCGAGGCCGGTTAAGTCTCGTCTCAATATTCTCGTCCAGATAGCGGGAACAAAATGTGGTTGCTTCATAAAGAAGATAACCTTGCATAACAGAACCCTCTGGTCGATTTTTATTGCGGATATACTTTTTAAGAGTGTAGAGGTATCTAAAGAAAATATGTTGAATAAATAAATACGGGAATACAGGACAACAATAATTTTAAAAATTGCGCGAAACGAAAAATTACCCGTACTTCTCGACGGGATACATCCATCGATATTGTACCGGTCCGGCTAACTTAGCCTCAGCTGCAAGATGAACTGTCAAGTGTATTATGATATCGAAGAATGACGGTGGGAAAATGCGCTCAAACTTGTAAATTATCAACGTAATAGAATTTTCTAGTTTATCCAGCGTTACAACCTCCAGTGTTTTAGCACACAACTCTCTGAAAAAACAACATAGGTCGTTGATTACTAGACCAACCGATTCGGGGAGAGAAGTCATGAGGGCTAATGGAAGAAGGTGCTCCACGATAACATGGTGATCATGACTTTTCAGCCCATCGATCTTGCCTTTCACAATTTTTATTTTCTTTCTGAATGATCCTGAGAAACCTGTGGGAACTTTTAAATCATGCAACACCTGCAGGAATCTTTTCTTCTCTGGTTGTGACATATGATAAGCGGCATTGGGAAGTACAAACTTGCCTGGTTTACCCGCTACCGGTCTAGGGTGCAATTCACTTCTTATTCCCCACTCATGTAGATCTATCTGAGCATTCATGTTGTCTTTCGATTTCCCGTCTTTACAAAAAAGCAAGTTGAGTATGTGCTCTGATACTTCCTTCTCTATATGCATGACGTCCAGACAATGACGCACTAAATTTGTTGACCAGTACGGAAGCTCAAAGAAAATACTTAACTTGTTCCAAAATGGTGGTTTGACCTGTTTCGTCGGATCCATCCCGAAAGTCACATTATTGTAACCATCCCATTGAGCAGTCATGTCTTCTCCGGACAATGGGGATGGAGGTCCAAGAAGCTCCTGATGACCATCAAAGTGAACAGCGTCTAACCTATAGGGGTGGTCTGGAGGCAGGAAACGTCGATGGCCACAATAACAAACCTTCCTGCTAAAATTCGAGAATTTCGATGTTGTGTGTTGATGGCAATGAGGACATGCTTTGTGACCATGTATGGACCAACCTGATAGCATTCCATATGCAGGAAAGTCATTAATTGTCCACATTAAAGCCGCACGCAGTATGAAGGTTGTATTTGTGTTTGCATCGTATGCCTCTACACCATCAATGAACAAAGATTTTAGCTCCTCGATCAGAGGTCGGAGATAGACGTCGATATTGTTTCCCGGTGAGTTTGGTCCGTCGATAAGAAGAGGCATCATAAAGTATGTTGGTCCATAGCCAACCAAGACGACAGATTATAAATTATCATTACAATGGGCCATATGCTGTGACTTCCAGCCATATAGTTGAATGGGCAGAAGCCATCACTAGCCAGTCCGAGCCGGACATTGTGATGATCGCTACTGAATATTGTGTGTCTTCTATCGAAATCCTTTCATGCCGGTGAATCTCTTGGATGGCACATTTTTCCATTTTCACTTGGAGGACACGGTGATGTCAAATCATTGCCTCGGCTGTTTTCTTGCACCTGAATAGCCTCTGTAGCCTCTGTGTTATGGGAAAGTATCGTGCTATTTTGACAGGTATATCAGGCTTCTTATCAGAATCTTTCGGTTTATATCCGGCCTCTCCGCATGTTGGACACTCTTTCAAATCTGAATTCTCTTTCTGGTACAACACCCAATTTTTAGGACATGCTTGAATCTTCTCGCACTTTAGACCCAAATCAGACATCATCTTCTGGGCTCCGTACCAGTTGTCGGATACGTTATTTCCCGGGGGCATAGAATCTTTCAAGAACGAAAGAAGTATTGTGAATGACTTGTTGCTCCACCATTTAGGCACTTAATCTGGAAAAGTTGGACGAACCATGAGAGGGTGGAATACTTTGCATTCTCATAAATTGGTTTTCTAGCATCATTCATGAAATTTTCATATTTATCCGCACGCGGTCCTTGACCGGAAGGAATGTCATCTTCGGTACGAATAGATTCACCTAGGACAGCCTCTACCATATCCTCCATTTCTTCTGATGGAAATAAATTACCGTCTTCTCCTTCTTTTTCTGCCGCATTATCGTGTTCTCCTTCTTCTTCTGCCGCATTACTGCGTTCTTCTCCTTCCCCGTGATATTTCTAAGTTGTATAAAGTCTAGTAAACCCATATTTTACAATATGAAGCTCTGCCAATTCTATCTTCTGCCAGTACTTATTGCCACATCTATCGCACGAGCAGAGAATCTTCTCTATTATGATCTTATTATGTGCGCGTGCAAATTCAATAAAAGCAGCAACTCCTGCGACAAACTTAGGTTGCATACGTTGTTGCCAATCCACATACATCCAGTCCTTAACTCTGACGTACTCATGGGCCATGTTAGACTGTATAACATATAAATTGTAGGTTATGGTGACTATATTGAGAAATCTAAGAACGGGATAGTTACTGACAAAGGAGAAAATCCGTGTATATACTTTGTGTGTACGTTTGTCGTTGAAAAGAATAAATTATCGAACGTATGTTAACCGACAGACGGGGACTAAGTGGCGCTTTTAGTTTCATATATGAGTATCGATGAGAATACGAAGGTTTCATATTATCATCGAGTACCATATATTGGTTTTAACTTGAACATCTTGAATCACTCTCTAATAATGCGTTTGTTGTGTATTCTTATTGTATGTGTGTGTTCCGGCTATCGGGGGTAAGGCTTCTATCCCATTAAGAATGTATAGAGCGAACACCCATTCGCTTGTGCTTTCAACCGTTTCGAGTAAATTTCGGCAGCACCTCCCCACTGTTCTCCGAGTACACTGTAATAGAATAGATAATCATTTCAAAGCTGTGAAATAACGTTGAAATGAACATCTAATCTATCTTTGTACACGGAGAACCAGCGGAAAGGTACCGATGAAATATCTCGAAACAGATGAAAACACAAGTGAATGAAGGAGTTTGCTTTATACATTCCTAACTTGTCCACACGGGACAAATCTATCGGTTATCATATGATTGAATCTTCTCTTCACATAGACTATACGACGGTAGTTAGTATCGAGCTACACCGTCCGATATTTAACAACCTTCGTATAGTTCTATATCACGACGAACATCGAACGTATGTTAACCAATAGACGGGCACTAAGTGGCGCTTTTAGTTTCATATATGAGTATCGATGAGAATATGAAGGTTTCATATTATCATCGAGTATCATATATTGGTTTTAACTTGAACATCTTGAATCACTCTCTAATGATGCGTTTGTTGTGTATTCTTGTTGTATGTGTGTGTTCCGGCTGTCGGGGGTAAGGCTTCTATCCTATTAAGAATGTATAGAGCGAACACCCATTCGCTTGTGCTTTCAACCGTTTCGAGTAAATTTCGGCAGCACCTCCCTGCTGTTCTCCGAGTACACTGTAATAGAATAGATAATCATTTCAAAGCTGTAAAACAACGTTGAAATGAACATCTAATCTATCTTTGTACACGGAGAACCAGCGGAAAGGTACCGACGAAATATCTCGAAACGGATGAAAACACAAGTGAATGAAGGTGTTTGCTTTATACATTCCTAATTTGTCCACACGGGACAAATCTATCGGTTATCATACGATCGAATCTTCTCGTCACATAGACTATACGACGGTTGTTAGTATCGAGCTATACCGTCCGATATTTAACAACCTTCGTATAGTTCTATGTCACGACGAACATCGAACGTATGTTAACCGATAGACGGGGACTAAGTGGCGCTTTTAGTTTCATATATGAGTATCGATGAGAATATGAAGGTTTCATATTATCATCGAGTATCATATATTGGTTTTAACTTGAACATCTTGAATCACTCTCTAATGATGCGTTTGTTGTGTATTTTTATTGTATGTGTGTGTTCCGGCTGTCGGGGGTAAGGCTTCTATCCCATTAAGAATGTATAGAGCGAACACCCATTCGCTTGTGCTTTCAACCGTTTCGAGTAAATTTCGGCAGCACCTCCCCGCTGTTCTCCGAGTACACTGTAATAGAATAGATAATCATTTCAAAGCTGTGAAACAACGTTGAAATGAACATCTAATCTATCTTTGTACACGGAGAACCAGCGGAAAGGTACCGACGAAATATCTCGAAATGGATGAAAACACAAGTGAATGAGGTGTTTGCTTTATACATTCCTAACTTGTCCACACGGGACAAATCTATTGGTAATTATACGATTGAATCTTCTCGTCACATAGACTATACGACGGTTGTTAGTATCGAGCTATACCGTCCGATATTTAACAACCTTCGTATAGTTTTATGTCACGACGAATATCGAACGTATGTTAACCGATAGACGTGGACTAAGTGACGCTTTTAGTTTCATATATGAGTATCGATGAGAATATGAAGGTTTCATATTATCATCGAGTATCATATATTTGTTTTAACTTGAACATCTTGAATCACTCTCTAATGATGCGTTTGTTGTGTATTCTTGTTGTATGTGTAACATGATTTTAAACCATTGAGATCAAGATTGATAGAACTGATCATCCACAAAGAGATTAAGGATTGACTTTTGACAGCCATATGAAGGAAAATTTTCTCCTACGGCAACCTAATAATATACCCATTATCCTCATATATACATATATGCAGGCAGGCATGGATACATACATGTAAATATTTGAAAAATTAATATATCAACCAAAAACTATTATTGCAATGGCATTCATCTATAACAATCAACAATTAAAACTACAAATGTAGGATACTGATATCATAAAGCGTTATACGCAACATATGAATTCACATGACTGAAACATGCATCAATAAAACATGTTCATCCAAAAGAAAGGCTACTGTCAACAAATATAGACAAATACGTCATAAAAACAGTAACTAACAAGTTGATTAGCATCTGGATCAAGAAAATGATAGGAAAAACAATTGACTATGATCTATAATGACAAGTCTATTACCATGACTCTCGACTAACAAATGTGGCTTTTCGTCCTCGGTAGCTTGATAATTGGGATTTGATGGCGAATAAAAATATGCATATGCCGTTTGACCGGGAACTTTAATAGGAAACTCAATGAGGCCGGGTGTACTGAAATACGCTTTGTATTTCGCTATGTCAGGTGATGAAGCCCAAGCCTTAGCCCCAGCCCCACCCCAACCGAACCCTAGCCCCAGCCCCAGCCCAGCCCAGCCCCAGTCCCAACTGAACCCTAGCCCCAGCCCCAGCCCCAACCGAGCCCCAACCCCAACCCTAACCCCAACCGAACCCCAACCCAACCGAACCCTAACCCTAACCTTAACCCTAACCCTAACCTAAACCGAACCCGATGCCGATGCCTAATCCTAACCCTCACCCCTACCCGAACCCTGAACCCTAGACCTAACATCATCAAAATTATAAATAATTTAAGATTTACTAACCTGTAGCGGGCGGTGGAGGAGACGACAGAGATGACCGGTGGTCGACGACGATCGGCGACGAGTCGCGGACGGTGGCGACGAGGAAGTCGACGAGGAAGTTTTGGGAACGACCAAGGAAGGTGGAGACGAGGCGCGGAGGGTGGTGGCGACGAGGCGTGGGAACGAGCGATCGAGGCGCGGGAGATCAGTGAGAGAGAATTTTTGGGAACGATCGATGACTTTTCTGTGCTTTTTTTTATTAATAACCTATTTATATGCCCCTACGGACATAACCGTAGGTCCACCGTTTACGGCTCTGTAGGGCCAAACAACAAATTACGATTTAATATTTTTAAATTAGAATGTAAGGCACCGTAGAGACAATGATGGGGACCTACGGATAAATCCGTAGGGACAAAAAATAGTTGCCCCTACGGATTCCTGAGTCCGTAGGGGCAACCCCATATTGTAGTAGTGGTACGAATCGAAACCCCAGATCTAAAGATCGATGGAAGATCTGGAAAATTTACAGGTCAAGAAGGGCCTCTTCGTCCTCTTCACCGGTGGTGACGGCGACTTCCTCGAGCTTGAAGATGGGGGTGATCTGAAATCCGGTGTCCTTGTCCTTGTTGGCGACAGCGGCGTCGTGGGTCTCCTCTTCGTCTCTACGATCGGGATCGGAGCTGGCCATGTATAACACCCTAGCCCGACCGTACGTTTTTTTTTGATGTTTTGGTTTTGCTATTATCATTATTAGTACGTATTATTACTAATACTAATACTAATACTATTACTATTACTACTTCCACTACTATTACTATTATTATTACTATTATTTATTTATTTGAGTTTAATATTTTACATTGATATTTAAACCAGTAGAAAAGTATAAGGTATTTATTTTATATATTTATGGGTATCTAGGTTGTTAGATTGATGATAATTAGCAGTTAAGTTTAGTTTGCTAAAATATTAATATCTTATTTTTTATTTGTATCTAATATATTTTCAAATACGAGTTATGTAACCATAGTTATGTTTTAGTATTATAGTTTCGCAAAAAGATATTTTTGTTTGTTCGTTTTAAACAATATATATGTATATATACATATGAGATTTAGACCTTTTATATTTTTTAAATATATATTTTCTCTCTCTCTCTCCATATATTATTCAACCTATCTCTTTAACAACTCTACATCTTTATATATTCATCCAAATCATCATCCTCCCAATCATCACAAATCTCTTTCTCTCTCCCTTTCTTTTTTAAAAATCAATCCATACACACACAACCATATAATAACCTCTTTCTCTCTTTCTCCATAATAATCTCTCCCCCCTCCCCCCACCCATATTCTCTCTCTCTCTCTCTCTCTCTCCCCCGCGTATATATATACAATATATTTTAAAACCTATCTTCATCTCTGTTCGATTTTGTGAACCCCACCTTCACCCCCTTCTCCATCGAAACCCATCAACTCACGCCCCCTTTACCATCGTAGCATCTGTTGCCCATCACCATCACCGCAACCTCTATCCTAGCGTCAACCACCGGGCACCCATCATCTGGCCGCTGACTCCTCCTTCACCGAGCAAGCCCCTACGCCTCCCTCCTCTGCTACCCGAAAACCATTTCCCTTCCACCATCGATCAAGACCCAAGCACCTTCCTTTTTACCCGAGCAACATCCTTTCTCCTATGGTCTCACCGTCGCTGCACCATAGTCAATCGAAGCACAGCATGGATCGTGCATCAAGTTTTGTTCTGCATTGTTGTGTTGTTCACCGTCATTACGTTCATTGCGTTTGTATCCAAGGCAAATATTCTTACTCTTTATTTTTGGTCGATGCAATATCGGCGATTCTCCAAATATATCATTAATCTATATTGTTCGAATAAAACCGTGTTAGAACGCAACTTCATATGCCTTTATAATACGAAATCATATGTTTCTTATATACAAGTTAATAATACATTAGTAAGTTAACGTATTTAAAAGTAAAGTTGACGGAAATAGATTGAGCATGAATGTATAAGAAAATATAATTAAATACAAATAAAGTTTGAAAGTTTGTTAAACTTTCTTTAATATATATATATACTGGCCATTCAGTGATTAGGAAAATATAATTAGCATGTCTATAATATAGTTAAAATAATGGTATAGATGAGATGTTATTTTTAACACTTTATTGTATGTGCATATATTCACCTAATTTATGCAATATTAATTAGTGAATTAACCTGTTTGATTTTTATGATCTTTAGTGTATGCTATCGCGTACTAGTGAATAATACATTGTCACGTCTCGCTTCCTAGAAGAGCGGTAACAACACGTGACAAGTTCGCGACGTATCTATTTCGATAAGGTCATTTCTTAAAACAAATACACTAACTGTAATGTAAGCAGTATAATAATGATAAGAATAGACAAGTGAAAATAAAATCCAACCATTTTATATTTTTATATTCTTAATTTTACAGAGTTTAATAGATACAAGAAATCTTAATATAAAAAGAAAGTGCCTAAACATATGGCTTACTGAAAAAGAAAAGCTTGAATGAAAACTAATGATCTGTTTCAGGTGCGAATTGGTTATAATCCTCTGCAGTTACCTCCACCTTTTCACTCTCTAGATTATCTGACGAACATTCCAAAAAAACAAATATAGGTGGAATGCCCGTCAGTAAACTTGCGCTCAGTAAGTCCCCAAGAAAGATGTGAATGTATATAAATGAATATGCAAGGTGACATGTGATATAGTATGAATGGAAATGAAATATGAACAAATATAACATGGTAATATTAATGGCAACCATGTAAGCATGACAATTTAACATGAGCATAGCAAATAAGTATAGCATGGCCGTGTAGTATATGTATAGTGAACATGAAGTGGATGTCAGTGTCCTAAGGGTCTCTAAAATGGTAAAATTTAACTGACGTTGGTTCAAGTGTGAATATTAACCAAATCTCAAGAATATTCTCGAACCCAAGGCTATCATCCAGGGGCAAAGAATCACGGGCCCAAAATAGTGGGAGTTCAATTGTTATTGAAGTATTTTAACCCCACAGGCTATCATTCAGGAGCTTGGAAAGACGGGCCCTCATTCTTAAATTCGTGATGCACCATTTCAGTCTGATACCACAACAACGTTATTTGTACCGTTTTAGCTCGGTACCATAGTGACGTTATTTATAATAATGGGACTCATGAGATTCCATCGTATTCATACTTAAACTACCCCAACATCCCGTGTATAATAGATTATAGTTAAAATTACAAGTTTTGCCTGAATCCATGAATACATTAAGTTTTCAAGATTGAGTTCATGTCAAGATCAAGTATTCATGTCAAGTGTTCAAGTATTCATGTCAAGTTCAAATATTCATATCATGTTGTATTCATAGTTCGGGTCAAGTCAAATCTAGCATGCAATGGGTTTTATCAAAAAAGTCGTGTAGTTACAATAAATAAGCAGTCACAGAGTATGATATGAGACAATGTATATTATTCAAGTAACGTCCAGAAACAATGCTGTAAAGAAGTGATATTTGAGACTAATTAATCAAGTCTGTTGAAGTCAGAATATAAACGGAAAATATAGCCTTAAGTTTTATGCACACGTGAGTTCTAGTTTAGCTTAAATACGACTACCGGTTTAGGAGATATACCCATTTTCGTATTGTCGCGTAAAACAGATCAGATTCTGTTCAGGACCGACACATATTTTTAAAATACAGTTTGGGTCAATTTTCATCAGGTTTAAGATTAAGAAGATTAATAGAAATTTGTAGGTCTTTCGTTGTACATATCCAAACAAATAAACTTCGCACGATTTGGATTCCTGAAGCTCTAGTTACGATCATTTTAAAATCAGCGTTTAAAATAGAAATTCTGATTTCTGAACAGCAACTATATATTGTATTGCAAAACCTACATCGGCTTGTTTCATACATTTTTAAGTAATCTAGTATATATGAAATTATAGTTCTATCAATTTTTCATCTACACATCTAAAGTTTGTCACGAACGGATATCGGGTGTTTGAGTTATGTCCAATTTAAAAACAGTGTGCGAATCAGGACAGATTCTATTCAGATTCGTCACTAAATATTGTAACGCGGTTTTCTATATTTTATATCGATTTTCAGGAAAACCTTACAACTAATAAAATCTAAATATTTCGATTTAGATATCCAAAACATCTTAAAACACTTAATTTGGATCACTGATAATAGAGTTATGGACTCTCGAAGAAGACCCTTAAAAACAGTTTTCTAGTTTTAAAAAAAAGTGAATAAAAACTACGCAACTCCTAAATCGTTATTCGATCCAATCTAAATTTTTTACTGGAAATCTGAAATTCTTTCTAGTATTTACCTTAATTTTCCTAGGATCTCCAGAGTTGAAATTTAATTTCTAAAAATTATTTTAAAGATAAAAGTATTTGAGATCGTATTTAAAAACGATAAAACCATGGTATCAATCTGCAATTTTTTTCTTTATACTTGTTGACATTCTAATTGAGAATATACATGAGAAAATACACCAATAATTCTATAACAAAAATCATATTGTGAATTGAAAGATGTCATCGATATTTCAAGCATGCAATTGGGTTATAAACAGATATACATACAAACCGACCTTTCATAAAACTACCATAACACTTTTCACATATATATCATTGCATGCAATTCTTATGAGCTGTTATCTACAACGTTAATAATATACGATAATTACTATAAACTATGCACAAATACCACAAGCATAAAAAAACATATAGATTATAGAGACAACTATTCATGTAATATTATGCATAGTTAATTTTAGTTTTAATTAAAAATATTTAAATAAGAGCCAACGGTATCATGCAAGTCCAAACGAAAGGAGAGGAAAAATAAAGAACGGAACAAGGGAAAAAGATGAGAAGGGGACTTACATACACAAGCCGGTATTGTCACCGGACTTGTCTATCCTACGACAACCTTGCGTTACTAGCGAGACTTTTTTTAAGAGCTTCTTCATATTCTTCTTCGAGAATTCTTGATGAATGAGAGAGAAGGAGATGAATGAAATTTGTGAGGAAGAAAGGAAGGAGAGAAGTTGTTCTTCTCTCTCATTTTTTTAAAGGAATAAGAATAAAAGAGTGAGATGAATATATAAAAAGCTATGTCATATTAATTCAAATTAATATGAATTCATAATGGGAGTTTTGGAGAACTTGAAAGGGTCACCATTCATTTGAGAGTTAAAGAAAATGAAAGGTCTTAATTGTAATTTAAGAAAAATGTATAAAAATGATAAAAATAATTGCCAGCCCCAGGATTCAAACATGCAGCCTATTAAACAACAAATCAAGGACTTAATCAATGGGCTATAAGTTTACTTTTGTATAGAATTAAATAGAAATAAATATATGCAAAGTTTCAAAATAGAATAATTTAAAAGATAAATGGAATAAATCATTTTCTTAAATTAATTTTTTTTCTTTCAATAAAACAAATTCTCTTTTTCCAAAAATTTTCCTTCTAAACTAAAATCGAATAATTTTTTTATATCAAAATAAATCTTTTTTAAAAAAATCTTTCAAAACCTTTTCTTTTTACAAAACAGATCATTTCGAAACATATATATATATATAAGCTTTATAGCAAACAAGGTCGTTATATTCTACCCTTCTTAAAAATAATTTCGTTCTCGAAATTACTTAAGGAATATGTTATAAGAAAGCACGAGGAAAATATAAGAATAATCTAATAGATACAAGTAGAATGAGTGAAACTGAAGTTAAGAATTCAAAGGTCGAGAGATGGTCTTTAAGGAAGTCGAAAATGAAATTTAAGATGGATTCAAGAAATATGATAAGATTTAAAAGAAAAGTCGAATATAATAGTTGGATTTTCATAATTCTTTTATTATATTGCTTACGATATTCATGCAGAACTGACCTGCATGGACCACAAATAAAACCTGTTACGCCCCGCATCCTAAAAGAACGGTAACGACATGCGACAAGCTAACGGCGTATTTATTTCGAGAAAGTCATTTCTCAAAACAAATACGCTAAGCGTAATATAAGCAATATAATAATGACAAGAATAGACAAGTGAAAATAAAATCAAACCACTTTATATATTTACATTCTTAATTTTACAGAATTTAACTGATACAAGAAATCTGAACATAAAAAGAAAATGCCTAAACATGTAGCTTACAGAAAAAGAAAAGCTGGAAAGAAAACTAGTGATCTGTTTCAGATGCGAACTGGTTATAATCCTCTGCAGTTACCTCCACCTTCTCAGTCTCTAAATTATCTGATGAACATTCCAAAGAAATAAAAATGGGTGGAATGCCCGTCAGCAAACTTGCACTCGGTATGTCCCAAAGAAAGATGAGATGTGAATTTATATAAATGAATATGTAAGGTGACATGTGATATATTATGAATGGAAATGAAATATGAACAAGTATAACATGGTAATATTAATGGCAACTATGTAAGCATGACAATTTAACATGAGGATAGCAAACAAGTATAGTATGGCCGTGTAGTGTAGATATAGTGAACATGAAGTGAATGTCATTGTCCTAAGGATCTCTAAAATGATAAATTTAACTAACGTGAGTTCAAGTGTGAATGTCAATCAAATCTCAAGAGTATTCTCGAACCCAAGGCTATCATCCAGGGGTAAGGAGCCGCGGAGCCAAAATAGTAGGACTTCAATTATTATTGAAGTATTCAAAACCTAACAGGCTATCATCCAGGGGTTTGGAAACACGTGCTCTCATTCGTGAGTTCGTGATGTACTGTTTCAGCCCGGTACCACAGCAATATTATTTGTACCGCTTCAGCTCGGTACCACATCGACATTATTTATAATAATAGGACTCATGAGATTTCGTCGTCGTATTCATACTTAAACTACCCCAACATCCCGCGTATAATAGATTATAGTTAAAGTTACAAATCTTACCCGAATTCATGAATACATCAAGTTTTCAAGATTGAGTTCATGTCAAGATCAAGTATTCATGCCAAGTGTTTAAGTATTTATGTCAAGTTCAAGTATTCATGTCATGTTGTATTCATGGTTCGGGTCAAGTCAAATCTAGTATGCAATGGGTTTTATCAAAAAAGTCAGGTAGTTACAATAAATAAGCAGTCACAGAGTATGATATGAGACAAGTATATTTTTCAAGTAACGTTCAGAAACAATGCTGTAAAAAAGTGATATGTAAAACTAATTAATCAAGTCAATTGAAGTCAGAATATAAACGGAAAATATATCCTTAAGTTTTATGCACTCGTGAGTTCCGGTCTCGCCTAAATACGACTGCCTGTTTGGGAGATATACACATTTTAGTATCGTCGCGCAAAACATATCAGAATCTGTTCAGTATTGACACATATTTTTAAAATACAGTTTGGGTCAATTTTCATCAGGTTTCAGATTACGAAGATTATTAGAAACTTGCAAGTCTTTTGGTGTACATATCTAAACAGTTAAGGTTCATACGATTTGGATTCCTGAAGCTCTAGTTATGATCATTTTAAAATCAACATTTAAAACAGAAATTCTGATTTCTGGACAGCAAATATATATTGTATTGCAAAGTCTACATCGGCTTGTTTCATGCATTTTTAAATAATCTAGTATACCGAAAATTATAGTTCTATCAATTTTGGATCTACACATCTAAATTTTATCATGAACGGATATCGGGTGTTCGAGTTATGTCCAATTTAAAAACAGTGTGCGAATCAGGACATATTCTGTTCACATTCCTCACTAAATATTGTTATGCGGTTTCTATATTTTATGTCGATTTTCAGAAAAACCTTACAACTAATAAAATCTAAATCTTTCGAGCTAGATATCCAACATCTGAAAACACTTAATTTGGATCATTGATAATAGAGTTATGCCTTCTCGAAGAAGACCCTTAAAAGAAGTTTTTTGATTTTAAAAAAACAGTGAATAAAAACTACACAACTCCTTAATCATTATTCGATCCAATCTAAATTTTTTACTGGAAATCAGAAATTCTATCTAGTGTTTACTCTAATTTTCCTAGGATCTCCAGAGATGGAATTTAATTTCTAAAAATTATTTTAAAGATAAAGGTATTTGTGATAGTATTTAAAAATGATAAAACCATGGTATTAATCTTCAATTTTGTTTTCTTTATACTTCATAACATTCTAATTAAGAATATACATGAGAAAATACACCAATGATTCTATAAAAAAAATCATATTTTGAATTGAAGGATGTCATCAATATTTTAAGCATGCAATCGGGTTATAAACAGATATGCATACGAACCGACCTTTCATAAAACTACCATAACACTTTTCACATACATATCATTTCATGAAATTCTTATGAGATGTTATCAACAACGTTAATAACTTGCGATAATTACTATAGACTATGCACAAATACCAAAAGTATAAAAAACCATATAGATTATATATAAAGACAACCATTCATATAATATTATGCATAGTTAATTTTTGTTTTAATTAAAAATATTTAACAAGGGTTAACGGAATCATGCAAGTTTAAACGATAGGAGAGGAAAAATAAAAAGATGAACAAGGGAAAAAGATGAGAAGGGAACTTATATACACAAGCCGGTATTGTCACCGGACTTGTCTATCAAACGATAGCCTCGCGTTACTAGGGAGACTTTTTTTAAGAGCTTCTTTGTGTTCTTTTTCGAGAATTCTAAATGAAGAGGGATAAGGAAATGAATGATATTTGTGAGGAATAAGAAAGGAGAGAAGTTGTTCTTCTTTCTCATTTTTTTAAAGTAAAAAGAAAAAAAGAGTAAGATGAATATATAAAAAGTTATGTCATATTAATTCAAATTAATATGAGTTTTCGAGAATTCTAAATGAAGAGGGATAAGGAGATGAATGATATTTGTAAGGAATAAGAAAGGAGAGAAGTTTTCTTCTCTCTAATTTTTTTAAAGTAATAAGAAAAAAAGAGTAAGATGAATATATAAAAACTTATGTCATATTAATTCAAATTAATATAAGTTCATAATAGGAGTTAAGGAGAAATTGAAAGGGTCGCCATTTATTTGAGAGTTAAAGAACATGAAAGGTCTCATTTGTAGTTTAAAAGAATAGTATAAAAATGAATAAAATAATTACAAGTCCCGAGATTCGAGAACATGCAACCTATGGAACAACAAATCTAAGACTTAACCAATGGGCTACAAGTTTACTTTTGCATAGAATTAAATAGAAATAAATATATGCAGAGTTTCAAAAGAGAATAATTTAAAAGATAAAAGGAATAAATCATTTTCTTAAATTAATTTTTTCTTTCAATAAAACAAATTATCTTTTTCCAAAATTTTCCTTCCAAACTAAAATCGAATAATTTTTTTTTATATCAAAATAAATATTTTTTAAAACCTTTTCTTTTTACTAAATGGATCATTTCGAAACAAATATATATATATATATATATATATATATATATATATATATATATATATATATATATAAATCTTTATGGTAAAAACAAGGTCGTTTCATACATACAAGCTGGCTTGTGACTATATTGTTCCTTAAACTATGATACCATTTAAATTATATAATAATATCCTATCCAATTCTAATATTTTTCATAATCTATAGTCATTGCTTAACATGCTTCACTCCATTTCATCAACATACATGAGATCAATAGTTAGAATGCTGGATTACATGCTATGACATCGTTTATTCCTGTTTAAAAGCTTCTATTTCATACCGTTAACATGATATTACAAGTTCCAGTCCAATCCGCATTTTATTTAGTATTAGAGTGTAACATTTCAGAAAATATAAAATATTATTTTTGGAATTTAATATTAAAATAATATATTTCGCGAAAACTACCCGATTTGCGAAATTGGGGTTTTTGTAAAGAGGTATAAATATATACCAATAATTGTGAAATAATTGGAGATTTAAAATGATTTATTCATTTAAATATATATATTTATTGGATTTGACATTTTTATAATTTATTATATGCAAGTTTAAAATTTAACCCGATTAGTGCACTACTAATCACGATTAAGCCAAATCCGTGTTTCTACAGTTTTCGATGGCTAGTGCACCATGTCATGTTGCATTTTGTTGCATGTTGTTGCAATTGTTTTGTTTTATGGGTATTATGTGTATTTTTGTGAGAAAAAGAGAAAGGGATTAAAAGGAGAATGATTGGAGAGAGAGAGAGAGAGTGAGATATGAGTGTGAGAGGGTGAGAATAAGAAGAGAGAGAGAGTGAGAAGGCTGCCTCATTCATTTCCCCCCATCAATTTTCTTCTCCTTCTTCGTCTTCAAGCCCCCTCATTCTACCCTTATGACCCATCTCAAAATCTTCATCAAAATCCTATACTCCTTTCACAAAAGTTGATCCCCACCTCATCCTCAACGCATTGGACCAAGCAAAGTCGGATTTTGAAGACTTTGGGAAGCTAGGGTTTTTCTCGAGTTGCCCAAATGAGGTATAATTGTTTTCATTTAGTTTAGTTTTTAGTTTTTTAGCATCCTATAATAGTTTATAGTTAAATCGGTTTAGATTGTGATGTTTGGAAATTCCAAGAGAAGAATTAGGGTTTGAGTTGTATTGTGGTAAGGTGTAGTGGCTGTTACAAGACCTGGAATTGAGTATAGAAACCAAAATACGAACTTAGGAATTTCCCCATGTCAGTTTTGTAACATTTTAGTGGCCTACAGGGAATCTGGAGCAACCTGGGGTAATTCTGAGAAAAACAAACAATACCAGAGACCTACTTAGACCAATAGGAGATCACACTGAGAAGACGAACCCCAACGGAGCAGTTTGAGCCGAGCATGCCAGATTTTTAGGGCATGTGGCCGGCCAGTTTAGGGTATTTGGTGTCTACGCTGGTTCAGTAGCTCACTTACCCCCTATACAACACCCTATACTTGCTAGTTTTGTTTCAATTGACCTGAACCAAAATCTGGGAGTACATTGGGGTATTTTTGGTTATGTTTTCCGTATTTTAGAATGCTTGGTTTTGATGTTTGGATTTGTATTTGGTTGTTGGGCGTTTGTACGTCAACAACAAGGGTTGTTTGATTGTTTTGCATGCATAGGCTATAGGTTCTAACCTATGAGTGCACCATGTGCCGTATTGGTTTTCCAGACGTGATTTTAATAGCATTGCGACTATGTATTTATTGTAGGTACCTTCGCGTGGATTCCGAGACAACTGTCACGCCCCGCTTCCCAAAATACGGAAAACGAGGGATGACTAGGCCAGCCATGCTCCTACGGTCAAGGAATCATCCTGCCGTAGTCACACTTCGGCTTCTAGCACTACATGGTAATCAGTAATTAAAGCACAGTATTAAAGGAATCACATCACTAATTTATTACATTGAAATCCCATTGTTCACAAATTACAGATAATAAGAACAATAACTAACCAAGTTTGATCTCACAATCTCTTTTATGGAAAGCAATAAATGAAGAAGGTACACCAAACTATATCTCCGTGAGCTCAAAGGATAGATCCGTCTTCTGTACTGGTCCTCCCGCAGAATCTGAGCATGCATACTCAGGTCGTCAGAGCGACACAAATAATAATATTATTATAATCAGATGCAACAGGTAAATGAGGTAATACTGGTATGAGAATAATGCAAGTAATCACTATGTTACAATATGATGCAGAATATGTTATGTGTCCCTATCGGTCTCTAGGTCATGTTTGAAATCACATAGTGGAAGGAGGATCATGTTTAACAGGAGTCTCGTACATACCCGAGACAACGGCCCACATGCCCGGGACATAACCCTGTCAGCCGGATCGCTAGATCCTGTCCTACACGTATAAGTATCACAGTTCGAATGATCATCCTCTAATCACGGTCCCACTAAATACGATACTCTTTCCACTTGGATTTCCCCTTTTTCCCCAGGTTACACTTTTTATGATATTGGTCTAGTTGTGTACAAGTATACCAACGACACGGTTTCATCACTATCCACTGTATCAATCACTGTCACGAATGTTCACTTTCCATTGGTATACTGGTCACTCCTAAACTAACATCTATCACGCACGATAATGCAATGTCCACACGCACTAACACTGTATATATGACAAGGATATGATATATGTATTGTAAACTACCATATGAGCTCGGTATGTTATGAATTAATATGCATGTCACGAATCAAAATGAATTACACAAATTAATATATTACGAATTCAGCAAATATGATGTAGGTAAGATATATAGAACAATCAGTCAGGAATTCATCAAATTTTGTTTCAGTTCGATCGGAGTTTCGGTTTTCAAGATATGACTGTTTCAGTTTAAGTGTTCGCGGCTGAAATTTCAATTTCAGAACTGAATGCCTGTTTCGCGACACGAATTGCGCCCAGTTGGCCTCAGAATTTAGCGATGTCACAGTTAGATGAAATTTAGGGTTTTCGATAAAGTATTCAACGCAACAGACGGATCCTCAATCGCATCTGTACGTTGAAAGTTATACACAGTTCAATCTCAAATGTTATTTCAGAAAGTGTTCTGAACAGCTTTACGTTCTGCCTTTTTAAAATAAGTTTAAAATAACAAACGGCGATGAATCGGAATGAAACCACTTGGTTTCTTTCACTAACAGGAATATCTTATAACTACTGTAAAGTTCCGTATCATGCAATTACAGGAAACACGGGAACGCATGACTTTAGACAGTACACACTAATCAGAAACATTCTGGACTGCAGTCCAGAGTCATGTTCCGATCCAATTATCTTCAGGGTTTCAGAACAGAAAACATTAAATTTCTGCATAGGGTTAAAGCTCGTCGAGTCGGCTTCGAATTAAGCCCTCGAACGCATCTTTCCAATATGTGTATGATTTATGGTGTATTTATTCGTTTTCAGTTGCGAGGAAATTCTAGTTTTAACGACATGTTTGGGGGTATCGATTTTCGTTACTAACAATCGTATTTTCCAGCGAATTTCACACAGAATATTCATCATTATAAGGGCCTACAGTACGTATAGGTTACCGTCAAATTAGACAAATGTTTCCATTGGGATCATACATCGAACACATACGTCACAATACATTTAGTTATTCGGTAAGTTTCAATTCATATGATTTTAGGGTTGTACCACTAATAATTTAGCATGAAGCAAGTAAACACTTGCCTGGAGAACGCCTCGGGGTCGTACGGCAACAGTGTCGTCGCGAACGCGCGATATACGCCACGTTTCGAATTCCCGCGAGCCTAGTTCGAAACACGAGTTTCGCGTCGGAGTTTTCCCGGGGTCGTCTGGCGTGCGCTGGAAGCTTAGGGGTGCTCTCTGGTCCCTCTGAGAAGTGTTGGGGTTGGCGTCGGTCGACGGCGCTCCGGCTATATGCACAGTGTGGTTTCACAGTGAGGGAAAGTTTTTGAAAAATGGTTTTGAAATTTTGGAGAGAGATGGGGAGCAGTGGGGTCGGGTCTGGAGAGATGAGGGTGCTGCTGAGGGTGTGTAGGGTCGCAGAGGGGTTCAGGCGAAGTGGGGCTCGCCGGCGTTGAGTGCCAGGGGTGGTGTGGCCGAGCCCTGTAGTGGGGGTTGTGCACAGGGGAGTGACTCAAGTGGCTGGAGATGGAGTCGTGGAGGGAGAAGAGGGTGACTGAGTGGCTGTCGTCGACGTGGGTCGAGCGACGAGGTGGGATGATCGCCGGCGGTGGAGGCGTCTATGGTTCGAGAGAAAATTTTAGGGTACTCGGTGGATTTTGAGCTCGGTGAAAGTAAAGAAGAGAGGGGAGGAGTTTGTGAGTACGAGAGAGATGAGGGCGACGAGTTTGACAACGTGGGGGCAACGGTAGGGCGAGGGCGTGGGCGACGGCGGGGGAGGCGTGTCGCGCGCGCGCGCGTTACGGGGGTGTAGCCGTTGAGAGAAAATTTCAAATGGAAGAAGAACAGTGGAGGGTCGGGGAGCGGGCTTGGTTAATGGGAGCGGGCCGCGATAAAAAGAATAATTCCCCAAAAAATTACGTGGGCTGCAGGGAAAAAGATTGGGCTGAGTGAGGAATGGGCCGGCGAAATTATTAAATGAATTTATAAAAAGGATTTTCTCTAGTGGGCTGGGAAAAGAAAACTGGGCCGATTATGTTTTTAATTTAGGAATTTATTTAAAAGCTTTGAGTGGGCTGAGGGTATTATATATAAAAGGGATTATTAAAACCAAATGTGCTGATGGATATTGATACAAGGGTTTGGGGGAGAAATTTAGTGGTTAAAAAATTTGGGTTAAATTAGTTTTATTTGCTTTAGTTTTAAATCTTAGGTTTTGGCTTTCAGGGTTTGGACTATAATTCCAAAAGAGCTGGAAAAATAGGGTTTTAACAACCAACTAAAAATATAAGAAGCCAAGAATGAGGTAATCACTAGAATTCAGGAAAAATAGGAAATTTCATGTAGAAAGGGAACGGGGATTTACATCATACCCCCCTTAACAAAAATTTCGTCCTCGAAATTTAACAAAGATACAAGAGTACAATGTACTAAACAAAAAGATGTGGATAACGATCACGGATGTCTTCCTCCCGCTCCCAGGTGGATTCTCCTGGGGAACGACCGCCCCAAGACACTCGGACTAACGGAATGACCTTATTCTTCAGCACTTTCTCTCTGCGGTCGAGAATGGTAGTAGGCTGCTCCTCGTATGACAGATCGGTCCCCAAAACTAACTCTGAATGGTCCAGAACATGGTTCTCATCTCGAACGTAACGCCGCAACTGTGACACGTGAAAGGTATTGTGCACACCAGCTAGCGATGGAGGCAAGGCCAATCGATAGGCCACCTCTCCTACTCGCTCTAGCACCTCAAAAGGTCCGATAAAACGGGGACTAAGCTTTCCCCGACTCCCGAATCTGATAACTCCACGAGTAGGTGAAATCTTCAAGAACACATGATCTCCGACTTCAAAATCAAGTGCCCTTCTGCTGGTATCTGCCCAACTCTTTTGTCGATCCTGAGCCGTCTTAATACGCTGCCTGATCA
Organism: Agapanthus africanus; assembly: GCA_030015575.1. Lineage (NCBI taxonomy): Eukaryota > Viridiplantae > Streptophyta > Magnoliopsida > Asparagales > Amaryllidaceae > Agapanthus > Agapanthus africanus. Next base: position 720,245,779 of record CM057337.1, read on the forward strand.
TTTGGACCTTGTCCACTGTCTGAACAATGAGTTCGGGGCCCAGTAATCTTCGTTCTCCCACATCATCCCAACATACTGGGGATCTACACTTCCGCCCATATAGCGCTTCAAAAGGAGCCATCTGAATACTAGCCTGATAACTATTGTTGTAAGAAAACTCGACTAGGTGCAGATGGTCCTCCCAGGAACCCTGAAAGTCCAACATACAGGCTCTCAACATATCCTCGAGCGTCTGAATCGTACGCTCGGATTGTCCATCCGTCTGTGGGTGATAAGCTGTGCTGAATTTAAGGAGGGTTCCCAAACTCTCCTGTAAGCTCTTCCAAAAGTGTGACAAGAATCTCGTGTCCCGGTCTGACACAATGCTGACTGGAACACCGTGAAGTCGCACAATCTCCTGCATATATCTTTCTGCCAGTGATTCTGTCGACTGTCCCACTCGGAAAGGTAGAAAGTGTGCAGCTTTTGTGAGGCGATCGACGATAACCCAAATAGCATTATTGCCTCTAGGGCTTCGTGGTAAGGCCGTCACAAAATCCATAGTAATGTGCTCCCACTTCCATTCAGGTATCGGCAATGGTTGTAATAATCCTGCTGTTCTCTGATGTTCCGCCTTCACCTGCTGACATACCAAGCATCTGGATACGAACCTCGCAATTTCCCGCTTCATTCCGTTCCACCAAAAGTGCTGCTTTAGGTCCTGATACATTTTTGTACCTCCTGGATGCACAGAATAAGCTGAACTGTGTGCTTCAGCCAAAACTTCTTCTCGTACGTCTCCTTTAGGTACGCAGAGTCTGCTACCGAATCTCAAAGAACCATCTTCGTGTATAATCAAATCCGTTCTCAATCCAGCTTCCACTTGTTCTCTGAATTTTTGTAATCGAGGATCATCCGCTTGTGCAGTCTTGATGCGATCCACCAGGGAAGATTGCACCTGTAGTTGCCAAAATTGGCTGAGTGCGTTCGGAGTAATGACCTCAAGTTCAAGTCTCTGGAAATCCTCAATAATACTCCTCTGATCGGTCAACATCATGACCGCTGGTTTGCGACTGAGTGCGTCTGGTACAACATTGACCTTCCCCGGGTGATACTGAAGGTCCAAGTCATAATCTGCCATTAGCTCTAACCATCTGCGCTGCCTCATGTTCAGTTCCTTCTGAGTGAAAACATACTTCAAACTTTTGTGATCCGTGTAAACCTCCACTTTCTCACCCAATAGATAGTGCCTCCAAATCTTCAACGCAAAGACTACCGCAGCTAACTCCAAGTCATGTGTAGGGTAGTTCTTCTCGTGGTTTCTCAATTGTCGAGAGGCGTAAGCAACCACTCGGCCATGCTGCATCAAAACACAGCCTAAACCCTTCCCTGTCACCAAACCACCGGAATTATCTGGTACTGTAAGTATAGGTGCTGTGGTTAACTTCTGCTTCAGAGTGTCGAATGCCTGAGTGCACTCTTCTGTCCATGTAAACGGCACGTCCTTCCGTGTCAGCCGTGTCAATGGTTCCGCGATCCTTGAGAAATCTTGAACGAATCTCCGATAATAACCTGCCAATCCCAGAAAGCTCCTGATCTCTGCTACTGATTTCGGCGTCGGCCAATCTCTGACAGATTCTATCTTTGCCGGGTCCACTGAGATGCCTTCGCCCGAAACAATATGTCCCAAAAACTGAACTTTGTCAAGCCAGAATTCACACTTGCTTAGCTTCGCGTACAGCTTCTCTTCTCGAAGAATTTGTAGAACCATGCGCAAATGCTCAGCATGCTCTTCCCAGGTCTTCGAGTAGACAAGTATGTCGTCGATAAACACAACGACAAACGTGTCCAAGTATTTTGCGAACACCCTGTTCATTAAATCCATGAATATTGCTGGGGCATTGGTAACACCGAACGGCATCACAAGGAACTCGTAATGTCCGTATCGGGTCCTGAAAGCCGTCTTGCATACATCCTCGGTTGCTACTCTAATTTGATGATATCCAGAACGGAGATCCAACTTCGAGAAAACCTTGGCTCCACTTAGCTGATCGAATAGGTCATCGATACGCGGGATTGGGTACTTGTTCTTTATTGTCACCTTGTTCAGCTCCCGGTAATCTATGCACATTCGCAACGATCCATCCTTCTTCTTTACCAATAGAACTGGTGCACCCCACGGTGAAGCGCTTGGCCGAATAAATCCCTTCTCCAATAATTCTTCAACCTGTTTCTTCAATTCCGCCAACTCGACTGGTGCCATTCTGTATGGGGCTCTGGATACTGGTGCAGTACCTGGAATCAAATCGATTGAGAACTCCAAGATTCGAGGAGGTGGTAGACCTGGTAGATTTTCAGGAAACACGTCTAGAAAGTCCCGAACAATTTCTGGGGCTGGGGTCTTATCAATCTCCATGGCTGTCAGTTCCTTAGGCTTTGCTCTGTACTTAGCTGGTTCCAAAGATTCGCTTCCGCCCTCGAAAACAAACTCCGGGTGATTAGGAATACGGAAGATCACCTTCTTTGCACGACAATCGATAACTGCATGAAAAGTGCTCATCCAATCCATCCCAAGGATTGCGTCGTAACTGCCTGTCCCAATTAGGAGGAAATTCGCATAGAATTCCCTGCCACACACTACAACCGGGCATAATCTACATTCTCGACTAGATATAATAACGCCATTACCCGTATGAATTTCCCATCCCTTGGTTAGTGGTTCATGTGGTATTGAGTGTGTATTTGTGAAATGCTCAGACAAGAAACAATGCGATGCTCCTGAATCAAAAAGTACTCTAGCTGGCAAGGAATGTACGAGTAGAGTACCTGTAACCACATCTCCTGACGCTTCTGCCTGCTCTGCAGTCAAGGTGAAAGCCCGTCCCTGACCGCGACCTGTAAATGGTTGTCTCTGCTCCTGCGGCCTCTGCTGTGACGGTCCAGAACCTCCCTGTATTTCTGCTCGCTCAGGACAACTGTTAATCCTGTGTTGACTGGAACCGCAAATCAGGCACTGTCCCTTGGCACGGCGACAGTCCTTCTGAGTATGTCCTCCTCTACCGCAATAGCCGCAAGTTACGCCTTGTCTCTGGGGGCGATGCTGTGGTACAAACGGGCGCTTCATTTGCGTTGTCCCTGCTCTGTGAACCGGTATGGCTCCTCGAGAAGGCACGTGGGTACGTGCTGGAACGACTGGGGGTCTCCTGAATTTGTTAATCAATTGCTCCTGAACCCTCGCCGCGTTGAGTACCTGTGCGAAAGTCTGTAGATCTAACGATGCAATCAGCTGCTGCAACTCAAAATCTAACCCCTGAAGGAAACGCCTCGCCCTGGTGACTTCTGATTTGACCATGTATGGAGCAAAGCGGCTCAGACGGTTGAACTCTGCCGCATAAACGTCCACTGGGCGTCCATTCTGCTTCAGAAGAATAAACCTTTCCTCCATTTCTGCCTTGGCTGTGGGAGGAAAATAGTGATCTAAGAAGCACTCCTTAAACTTGTCCCATTCAATCGGCTCTTCAAGTCTGCTTTCTTCTACCGACCACCATGTACGAGCCTCGTCTTCTAATTGTATCTTTATCACATTCACTCTGTCTTCCTCTGGAACCCTGGCGGCTGCCAATAAATTCTCCATGTTTACCAGCCATTGCTCAGCTTCAAGTGGTTCAGCTAGCCCTGTGAACGCAGCTGGGTGTAACCGTCGGAAGTCTGACACAGTACCAGCCCTAGCCTGATAAGCTGGTGGAGTAGCGCCCTCGGGGGCGGTAATAAGTGCGGAGGGTCCTCCTGCAGCGGTAATCGCCCTGAGTCCCTCAGTAAGCAAATCTGTCTTCCTTTCCTGAGCTTCCGCGAGAGTGGTCAGTGCACTGAGTATTCTTTCCGTGCGATCCTGAGAGCTGGAGTCCGAGGAGGGGTCGTTCGGGGACGTCATATCACTGGAAGATTCAAAAGAATAGGTTCAGATTCAAGGATAGAAATCAAGAGTAGTGAAACAAGAATAACGTAATACAGCATAGTTAATGTTGTCCCTTGATACTAAACACAGTCTCTGATACCAACTAAACCATGTCACGCCCCGCTTCCCAAAATACGGAAAACGAGGGATGACTAGGCCAGCCATGCTCCTACGGTCAAGGAATCATCCTGCCGTAGTCACACTTCGGCTTCTAGCACTACATGGTAATCAGTAATTAAAGCACAGTATTAAAGGAATCACATCACTAATTTATTACATTGAAATCCCATTGTTCACAAATTACAGATAATAAGAACAATAACTAACCAAGTTTGATCTCACAATCTCTTTTATGGAAAGCAATAAATGAAGAAGGTACACCAAACTATATCTCCGTGAGCTCAAAGGATAGATCCGTCTTCTGTACTGGTCCTCCCGCAGAATCTGAGCATGCATACTCAGGTCGTCAGAGCGACACAAATAATAATATTATTATAATCAGATGCAACAGGTAAATGAGGTAATACTGGTATGAGAATAATGCAAGTAATCACTATGTTACAATATGATGCAGAATATGTTATGTGTCCCGATCGGTCTCTAGGTCATGTTTGAAATCACATAGTGGAAGGAGGATCATGTTTAACAGGAGTCTCGTACATACCCGAGACAACGGCCCACATGCCCGGGACATAACCCTGTCAGCCGGATCGCTAGATCCTGTCCTACACGTATAAGTATCACAGTTCGAATGATCATCCTCTAATCACGGTCCCACTAAATACGATACTCTTTCCACTTGGATTTCCCCTTTTTCCCCAGGTTACACTTTTTATGATATTGGTCTAGTTGTGTACAAGTATACCAACGACACGGTTTCATCACTATCCACTGTATCAATCACTGTCACGAATGTTCACTTTCCATTGGTATACTGGTCACTCCTAAACTAACATCTATCACGCACGATAATGCAATGTCCACACGCACTAACACTGTATATATGACAAGGATATGATATATGTATTGTAAACTACCATATGAGCTCGGTATGTTATGAATTAATATGCATGTCACGAATCAAAATGAATTACACAAATTAATATATTACGAATTCAGCAAATATGATGTAGGTAAGATATATAGAACAATCAGTCAGGAATTCATCAAATTTTGTTTCAGTTCGATCGGAGTTTCGGTTTTCAAGATATGACTGTTTCAGTTTAAGTGTTCGCGGCTGAAATTTCAATTTCAGAACTGAATGCCTGTTTCGCGACACGAATTGCGCCCAGTTGGCCTCAGAATTTAGCGATGTCACAGTTAGATGAAATTTAGGGTTTTCGATAAAGTATTCAACGCAACAGACGGATCCTCAATCGCATCTGTACGTTGAAAGTTATACACAGTTCAATCTCAAATGTTATTTCAGAAAGTGTTCTGAACAGCTTTACGTTCTGCCTTTTTAAAATAAGTTTAAAATAACAAACGGCGATGAATCGGAATGAAACCACTTGGTTTCTTTCACTAACAGGAATATCTTATAACTACTGTAATGTTCCGTATCATGCGATTACAGGAAACACGGGAACGCATGACTTTAGACAGTACACACTAATCAGAAACATTCTGGACTGCAGTCCAGAGTCATGTTCCGATCCAATTATCTTCAGGGTTTCAGAACAGAAAACATTAAATTTCTGCATAGGGTTAAAGCTCGTCGAGTCGGCTTCGAATTAAGCCCTCGAACGCATCTTTCCAATATGTGTATGATTTATGGTGTATTTATTCGTTTTCAGTTGCGAGGAAATTCTAGTTTTAACGACATGTTTGGGGGTATCGATTTTCGTTACTAACAATCGTATTTTCCAGCGAATTTCACACAGAATATTCATCATTATAAGGGCCTACAGTACGTATAGGTTACCGTCAAATTAGACAAATGTTTCCATTGGGATCATACATCGAACACATACGTCACAATACATTTAGTTATTCGGTAAGTTTCAATTCATATGATTTTAGGGTTGTACCACTAATAATTTAGCATGAAGCAAGTAAACACTTGCCTGGAGAACGCCTCGGGGTCGTACGGCAACAGTGTCGTCGCGAACGCGCGATATACGCCACGTTTCGAATTCCCGCGAGCCTAGTTCGAAACACGAGTTTCGCGTCGGAGTTTTCCCGGGGTCGTCTGGCGTGCGCTGGAAGCTTAGGGGTGCTCTCTGGTCCCTCTGAGAAGTGTTGGGGTTGGCGTCGGTCGACGGCGCTCCGGCTATATGCACAGTGTGGTTTCACAGTGAGGGAAAGTTTTTGAAAAATGGTTTTGAAATTTTGGAGAGAGATGGGGAGCAGTGGGGTCGGGTCTGGAGAGATGAGGGTGCTGCTGAGGGTGTGTAGGGTCGCAGAGGGGTTCAGGCGAAGTGGGGCTCGCCGGCGTTGAGTGCCAGGGGTGGTGTGGCCGAGCCCTGTAGTGGGGGTTGTGCACAGGGGAGTGACTCAAGTGGCTGGAGATGGAGTCGTGGAGGGAGAAGAGGGTGACTGAGTGGCTGTCGTCGACGTGGGTCGAGCGACGAGGTGGGATGATCGCCGGCGGTGGAGGCGTCTATGGTTCGAGAGAAAATTTTAGGGTACTCGGTGGATTTTGAGCTCGGTGAAAGTAAAGAAGAGAGGGGAGGAGTTTGTGAGTACGAGAGAGATGAGGGCGACGAGTTTGACAACGTGGGGGCAACGGTAGGGTGAGGGCGTGGGCGACGGCGGGGGAGGCGTGTCGCGCGCGCGCGTTACGGGGGTGTAGCCGTTGAGAGAAAATTTCAAATGGAAGAAGAACAGTGGAGGGTCGGGGAGCGGGCTTGGTTAATGGGAGCGGGCTGCGATAAAAAGAATAATTCCCCAAAAAATTACGTGGGCTGCAGGGAAAAAGATTGGGCTGAGTGAGGAATGGGCCGGCGAAATTATTAAATGAATTTATAAAAAGGATTTTCTCTAGTGGGCTGGGAAAAGAAAACTGGGCCGATTATGTTTTTAATTTAGGAATTTATTTAAAAGCTTTGAGTGGGCTGAGGGTATTATATATAAAAGGGATTATTAAAACCAAATGTGCTGATGGATATTGATACAAGGGTTTGGGGGAGAAATTTAGTGGTTAAAAAATTTGGGTTAAATTAGTTTTATTTGCTTTAGTTTTAAATCTTAGGTTTTGGCTTTCAGGGTTTGGACTATAATTCCAAAAGAGCTGGAAAAATAGGGTTTTAACAACCAACTAAAAATATAAGAAGCCAAGAATGAGGTAATCACTAGAATTCAGGAAAAATAGGAAATTTCATGTAGAAAGGGAACGGGGATTTACAACAACAGAGCATGGCGTCATCGACTTCGGCAAGTAAGGATCATGGTGAGTAGATTTATATATACGAGGGAAGTCGGGTGGATGACGTATAGCACCCCCGCAAATTTTGATGGAAACCGATATATAGGATATGGTTAGAGAAACCTATTCTAGGAACCTATGGATGTGATAAAGGTTTAGTGTGACATGATATGATAGAAATGATGTCTCGAATTGATATATAAGGATATGATAAGTGAACGTGAATCACGATATATATATAGGTAGTGCACGAGGATAAGTATGAGATTTAGAGTAGCATGACATGAGATTTATAAGATGGGATATATATATGTAAATGACTTAATGTGGGATATAAATGTGATGAAAAGAATATACGATGTGATATGATGACTTGATTGATACGTCGGTATACGGATGCGAGTCGATATGAGAGGATTGATACCTTTGCCGGTCCCCTGATGTGAGATTGTTATGGATGCGACCTGAGATATAGGTATATAGATATATATAATATGGTGAATCATGAGTGATATGCCGTATGAGACGTTAGGTCCGTACCTTCATTTTGTCATATAGGTTGATAGGATCCCTAATGGTTTATTGCCGCCGTACGATAATTTAGCGTACGTGATGAGTTTTATGATGATTGATCCATACCCTTGACTAGAGGATACCGTACGATGGATTATACCATACGTGATGTTGTGAGGCTGGATGCCGATTGATAGATTGACCGACTCGGTCATATTAGATACGTATACCTTATAGCATTTAGATGACGATGTACCTTATGCTACGTTTATGTCATTCTCATTGCATTACATATACCTGTGCTAGTACACCTACACCATTATCGATGATGTGTATGTTACACTTACATAGATTGGCCGGCTCACACACTTCATCATCGATAATTGCCGTGTCACTCACACAGTAGAATTGCTACATCATGCTATTATATTGCTATGCTCACATCATTATGATATGTCGCATGATATGATGATATGTTCATATCACTGTTCCATGTTACATGATATACGGATATGCTTATATTTCTGTTATATGTCGCATACATCATGCTTTATGATTATACACATTGAGATATGCTGTTTTTATGAGATTTCTGGATTTGAGAACCGTGGTTATTTCAAAAGAAAGTATGTATTGTTTTAAAAACCCGGTTTCTCTTGATATGATATTTCAGTGCGTCCACCATGCGTTTTCTCGGTTTTGAGACATGTGATATGTGAAAACCGATTCAAGGAGTTGGATGATTTGTTTGCGGGTTCATGGTAGACCCGATATGGTACCCCGGGACGAGAATGGAAGGTTGTGCAGTAGACGATGAGCCTGACAGAGGGACTACTACCTACCGGTGATTGGTTGGACCTGGCGGTTATCCGGAGGATACCGACCGGAGTCGTGAGATGATATGGGCTGATTCGTACTGCCGGAGCCCGAGGGCCGATCCGGACAGACGAAGCCCGTGGGCCGATCCAGACTGACGGAGCCCGAGAGATATGAGGATTTACGTGTCGATATTGGACACGGGTTTCATGATATTTCGAGTGTCGATGTTGGACACTCAGGTTCTATGATTTTGATGTGTCGTTGATGGACACACGTTGATTGATATCCTCATATTTACATGCATATGCTTTTATGATATTTACATGCATAATGTTGTTGTGTCATTGGTTGACATGTGGATGAGATCCACATGCATACAGGCATTGATTATATAGTTGGATGATATCCACATGCATATAGGCATTGAGTATATTGTTGGCACATATGCAGACACGGTCACTCTAGATATCATAGTATTACCTTTATGATATAATTGACCTAGGAAGTCGTTGTTTATTCGATTTCTACCCGATGATATTTTCTACTCACGAGTTGGCAACTCACTCCCGTTGTGCCACAGTTCTTACAGGTTGACCACATGGATCAGTAGTGGTATCGCTGGCACACAGCTGCATTCGGGTGTTTTGCTTTGGTAGGTGGTACATATTGGATCGTACCTCTCTTGTATTTATTATTCATACTGTATCTAGTCAACTCCATCAATCAGAAACTAGTATTTGTATAAGTAGTACGACTTAGAGAGACCTGTGGTTGTGAGACTTAGAGCGAGAGTTTATGTTCGCTTGGTGGGTTTGATGTCTTACTTTACATTATTCTTTTGTGGTGATCTTCGCAGTTGGGCGTCGTATATACTTGTTTTATGACTTGCGTGGTTGTGAATCCGCCGATTGGCAAAGAGCTAGCTACCGCTTGGGGATGCCTTTATTATTATTAGGTGTATGTGGTTTTGGATCAAAATATACAAAGGAGGTGCTGCCCAAATTTTTAAAAGACGAAACATGCTTTTCAACTAGTAAAAATGCACTTGCATTTTTCATGTTCTATTATCTATGCATTTAAGAAAACCTTTGATTTCATCATACCTTTATTTCAAAACTTTACCTCTTTTATTTTCTTAAAAAGGTTTAGATTTCTGGGCTTCGGCTTACTTGAACTACGTTACGCTTTTAGACGTTACGTGATTTAAGTGCCGGTCACGAACTAAATTTTTAGGTTGTGACAAAGTTGGTATCAGAGTGCTAGGTTTAATCTTGGTTCGAGTCTAGGTTTGACTATGTGGAGTCTGGGGCGTAATCTATTTCAGAAACCTAGGCTTGACCTTACGGAACTTAGACTTGAACAGAGAGGTATTAAACCCGAACTTTCGTTACATAGGCTGACCCTGATTGATGGAGTAGGTAGCTTGAGTAGAGTGGCATACCGTACATATATTCCACGGCATATTTACGATACAATACTTCACTTAAGAAATCTTAGGATGTACATATTTTGAGATCTGTGATTCTCATCGTCGCCTTGATCATACATCCATTTAAGATTCTTGATTCTATTCATTTCCATGATCATACTCTCACTGATTCCGTTCCTCCTTATGATCATATATCCATTTTGGGATCTGTTGATTCTTTTCATCCCTTTGATATATTTTTGTCGATACTTGATTGAGGTTCATATCACCATAGTTTGAGCGCAGATTGAGCTGCTACTAGTGATGCGGTCAGGACGAGCTCGTCATGGACGAGGACTGACCATCGTGTTTTCTGGTCACATAGGAACGTCTTAATTTAGTGTTTGTGTTGTGACCTCTCGTTTGAGGGAGTGTTCGGTTTTGCACCGGATGATCAGGCCACTGTTAGAGGCTGCCTATTATGAGAGGACTGTTGATGTACAGCTTACCTCAGAGTTTGTAGCGTCGTCTACCGTGCAGACAGATGACTCAGTTGTTGTTGAGATTGATGGGATGTCGCTTCCAGAGCTTATGAGCTGAGATCGCTGGAGCTTTCAGGCAGAGGTGCGATAGAAGATAGCTAGTCTATCTTGAGTAAAGTTGAGCGACTGCGATGATTCGTCTGATTGATGAGCCGACGCGGGCCCCGTTGAGTTGAACATTTCCAGTGTGGAGAATCTTACTCAGATCTAGAGTAGATCGATCCAGAGATGGCGTTGTCCGTTCGATGATCCGATAGGAGATCGGTAAGTTGACCAGCTTCGGATAGAGGACCTCACCCAGATGCGTTGTGAGTTGATCGAGAACGGATGAGTATTGAGTATATTCCTCCGATGGTTGGGACGAGTTCCCGAGGACGTGTTCGGCTAGATATTTTCTACAGAGTGATGAAGATACCGAGTTCGTGATTTCGAGTCCGCGTGAGAGATTTTGAATTGACTGTAGCCGAAAACAATTGCAGTACGTAGATAGCATGACGTGACGTCGAAGTGGATGATAATAAAGACGAGTGGAACAAGAGGTTCGTGTGAGATGTTAACGAGCTGTGGTTTGAGATTAGAGATCTGATATGTATATAGAGGCGTTGGGATACGGCCAATTCCCGAGGAAATGTTGTGCTGAAAACGCAGATGTCCAGAAAGCGAGAAAAGATTCTTTATAAGAGTACCAGCCTCCGTATAGTTCGGCATAAGCAAGATCGGAAGAGATCTTGAGCAGGTTCCTTCTAGGACACTGCTGCAATAAGATTTGCATCCAGGATCGGTTGTGTCACATGTATTCAGAGGGCCAGAGATCGACGCTAGTGACGTGATGCATTACGAGTGGTCATGATAATTGGCCGAGAGATGACTAGAGAAGTGCCAGAGCGGAATTGTTTCCGTTAGCACACCTGACCGGGCCGACGAGCCGACAGATTGCGAGATTGGTAATCCATAGAGAAAATAAGGACTCAGAGACAGAGGACGCCAGACTGAGAGCAGGAGGCAAGAGGATGTTCTTGCTATGCCAGTTTTAGGCTCACCGACATTTTTCGACATTCTAGGAGGTGTAGCTCAATGTCATTTGTTGCGATTTGCATTTGTGATCCGAGTATCACGCTTATATCGCTTGGATTTGAGTTTTGATGATTGAGTTTCATGATATTATTTTCGTGCCCCATGGCTGCACCTACTGGGTATTTACATTTTTGTGCATACTTATTGCACTTGATATATATTTTATACACCGTGGTGTTGATTTGCGATTTGTGCATATTTATTGCACTTGATGTCGATTTTGTGCCTTGGTAGCACGTGTTTATGATTTCGTGGATTTCATATAGTTGATTTGAATTGTGCATGCGGTACACACTCGATTTGATTTTGCACTCGGTATAACTTACATGTGCTTGCAGTGCATTGGTACGGATTTTGTGTATATAGTTGCACAAGTTTTTGATTTTATACACCTTGATGCACTCGGTGTTGTTTTTATACGTATTTGAGTTATTGATGAGTTTCCGTGCACTTGTTGCACTAGATTGTAGTTTCGTGCATTTGTCGCACCAGATTTATATTTCGTGCATTTGTTGCACTGGATTTATATTTTGTGCCTTGGTTGCACCAGATCGGTATTTCGTGCATTGGTTGCACTAGACCTATACTCCGTACCTTGGTTGCACCTGATTTATGTCTTGAGCATTTATTTTACCAGATTTATGTTTTTGTACGCGTTTCCCCCTGACGTTCGTTTTCGTGCATGCTATTGGGTTGGATTTTTGCGCATATTAGGTGCTTGATATTGGATTTTGTGCGCATCAGATGCATTTGAGTAAGATTTCATTCGTGCATGTTGGATGCCCTTGATTTAGATTTTATCCGTGTATATTGGATGCGATTTCATTCGTGCATGTTTGATACACTTGATTTAGATTTCATTCGTGCATGACGGATGCACTTGATTTGGATTTTCGTGCATGTTGGGCTCATGATATGAGATGTGATTTTATGCACACCGGATGCACTCGATTGGGATTTTCATTCGTGCATGTTAGTTTCACTGGATTGATATTTCGTGCACAATAGATGCACTAGATGTTATTGTCGTGCACACCCGTTGCACGGGACAGATGTCGTCGTGCACACCTGTTGCACTGGACAGATGCTTTCGTGCACACTCGTTGCACTTAGTTTGGTTTTGTGCACATTTGTAGCACTTGTATTTGGTTTTGATTTCCGTGCGCACAGACGCACGTGATTGTTGGATACGCCTTTTGAGGCTGATTTTGCTCTTGAGTACCTTGTTTTCATGATGTGCACTATATTAAGTAGTAGCCGAACAGGACCGATCAGAGGACAGTACCTGAGGACTTTGCATGCATTAAAAGTTTAACAAGAGATTTTCAAAAAGGAGCTATAGTCTCGCTATTTCTCCCGTGTACGTGAGCGACACGAACGTTTACAAAGGAAAACCTTTTGGGATATTTCAAAAAGGGCGGAACGTATATTTAAGCAAATCATATATGAACGTATATTTATTACTTTACAAATGAGCGTCCGTCACTTGTGCCATGAGTTACGTATCACACGGCGATTCAGAAAAGATTTTGCATGTGTTTTATTCAGTTTTAAGATTTTTCCAAGGATGCGTACTATATATGTATAATGATATTTGACTAGTGTATATTGGATTTCAGTAATGGATTTCGAGATCTGTATCTCCATTGTAACTCCGATGATATGCGTGCAAATCCGATTATTTGCGTGACGCTTGACGGAGTTTGATTTGTGAGTTTTGTACTCGTTTTCAGGCGCACACGAGGCGCTGTAGTATTTCTATATCTTCCGTGATTTCGGAGCTCCATGATTTGAGCTCATTATTGAAATGTTTTAGCATTTGGGGGTTTAAATTTAAATTCGGGGACCAAATTTATTTAAGGGGAGAAGATTGTAACATTTCAGAAAATATAAAATATTATTTTCGGAATTTAATATTAAAATAATATATTTCGCGAAAACTACCCGATTTGCGAAATTGGGGTTTTCGTAAAAAGGTATAAATATATACCAATAATTGTGAAATAATTGGAGATTTAAAATGATTTATTCATTTAAATATATATATATATATATATATATATATATTTATTGGATTTGGCATTTTTATAATTTATTATATGCAAGTTTAAAATTTAACCCGATTAGTGCACTATTAATCGCGATTAAGCCAAATCCGTGTTTCTACAGTTTTTCATGGCTAGTGCACCATGTCATATTGCATTTTGTTGCATGTTGTTGCAATTGTGTTGTTTTATGGGTATTATGTGTATTTTTGTGAGAAAAAGAGAAAGGGGTTAAAAGGAGAATGATTGGAGAGAGAGGGAAAGAGTGAGACATGAGTGTGAGAGGGCGAGAATAAGAAGAGAGAGAGAGAGAGAGGGGGCTGCCTCATTCATTTTCCCCCCATCATTTTTCTTCTCCTTCTTCATCTTCAAGCCCCCTCATTCTACCCTCATGACCCATCTCAAAATCTTCATCAAAACCCTATACTCCCTTCACAAAAGTTGATCCCTACCTCATCCTCAACACATTGGACCAAGCAAAGTCGGATTTTGAAGACTTTGGGAAGCTAGGGTTTTTCTTGAGTTGCCCAAATGAGGTATAATTGCTTTCATTTAGTTTAGTTTTTAGTTTTTTAGCATCCTATAGTAGTTTATAGTTAAATCGGTTTAGATTGTGATATTTGGAAATTCCAAGAGAAGGATTAGGGTTTGAGTTGTGTTGTGGTGAGGTGTAGTGGCTGTTACAAGACCTGGAATTGAGTATAGAAACCAAAATACGAACTTAGGAATTTCCCCATGTCGGTTTTGTGACATTTTAGTGGCCTACAGGGAATCTGGAGCAACCTGGGGTAATTATGAGAAAAACAAACAATACCAGAGACCTAGTTAGACCAATAGGAGATTACTCCGAGAAGACGAACCCCAACGGAGCAGTTTGGGCAGAGCAGGCTGGATATTTAGGGCATGTGGCCGGCCAGTTTGGGGTATTTGGTGTCTAGGTTGGTTCAGTAGCTCACTTACCCCCTATACAACACCCTATACTTGCTAGTTTTGTTCCAATTGACCTGAACCAAAATCTGGGATCACATTGGGGTGTTTTTGGTTATGTTTTCCGTATTTTGGAATGATTGGTTTTGATGTTTAGATTTGTATTTGGTTGTTGGGCGTTTGTATGTCAACAACAAGGGTTGTTTGATTGTTTTGCATACGTAGGCTATACGTTCTAATCTATGAGCGCATCGTGTATCGTATTGGTTTTCCGGACGTGATTTTAATAGTATTGCGACTATATATTTATTGTAGGTACCTTCGCGTGGATTCCGAGACGACGGAGCATGGCGTCATCGATTTCGGCAAGTAAGGATCAAGGTGAGTAGATTTATATCTACGGGGGAAGTTGGGTGGATGGCGTATAGCAACCCTGCAAATTTTGATGGAAACCGATATATAGGATATGGTTAGAGAAACCTATTTTAAGAACCTATGGATGTGATTAAAGGTTTAGTGTGACATGATATGATAGAAATGATGTCTCGAATTGATATATAAGGATATGATAAGTGAACGTGAATCACGATATAAAGATAGGTAGTGCACGCGGATAAGTATGAGATTTAAAATAGGATGGCATGAGATTTATAAGATAGGATATATATATATGTAAATGATAATGTGGGATATAAATGTGATGAAAAGAATATATGATGTGATATGATGACTTGATTGATACGTCGGTATACGGATGCGAGTCGATATGAGAGGATTGATACCTTTGCCGGTCCCCTGATGTGAAATTGTTATGGATGCGACCTGGGATATAGGTATATAGATATATATATAATGTGGTGAATCATGAGTGATATGCCGTACGAGACGTTAGGTCCGTACCCTCATTTTGTCATATAGGTTTGTAGGATCCCTAATGGTTTAATGCCGTCGTACGATAATTTGCCGTACATGATGAGTTTTATGATGATTGATCCGTACTCTTGACTAGAGGATGCCGTACGATGGATTATACCATATGTGATGTTGTGAGGCTGGATGCCGATTGATAGATTCACCGACTCGGTCATGTTAGATACGTATACTTTATAGCATTTAGCTGACGATGTACCTTATGCTACGTTCATGTTATTCTCATTGCATTACATATACCTGTGCTAGTACACCTACACCATTATCGATGATGTGTATGTTACACTTACACAGATTGGCCGGCTCACACACTTCATCATCGATAATTGCCATGTCACTCACACAGTAGAATTGCTACATCATGCTATTATATTGCTATGCTCACATCATTATGATATGTCGCATGATATGCTGATATGTTCATATCACTGTTCCATGTTACATGATATACGGATATGCTTATATTTCTTTTATATGTCGCATACATCATGCTTTATGATTATACGCATCGAAATATGCTGTTTTCATGAGATTTCTGGATTTGAGAACCGTGGTTATTTCAAAAGAAAGTATGTATTGTTTTAAAAACCCGGTTTCTCTTAATATGATATTTCAGTGCATCTACCATGCGTTTTCTCGGTTCTGAGACGTGTGATATGTGAAACCCGATTCAAGGAGTTGGATGATCCGTTTGCGGGTTCATGGTGGACCCAGTATGGTACCCCGGGGCGAGAATGGAAGGTTGTGCAGTAGATGATGAGCCTGGCAGAATGATTACTACCTACCGGTGATTGGTTAGAGCTGGCGGTTATCCGGAGGATACCGACCGGAGTCATGAGATGATATGGGCTGATTCGTACTGCCGGTGTCCGAGGGCCGATCCGGACAGACGAAGCCCGTGGGCCGATCCGGACTGACGGAGCCCGAGAGATATGAGGATTTACGTGTCGATATTGGATACGGGTTTCATGATGTTTCGAGTGTCGATGTTGGACACTCAAGTTCCATGATTTTGATGTGTCGTTGATGGACACACGTTGATTGATATCCTCATATTTACATGCATATGCTTTTATGATATTTACATGCATGATGTTTTTGTGTCATTGGTTGACACGTGGATGAGATTCACATGCATACATGCATTGATTATATGGTTGGATGATATCCACATGCATATAGGCATTGAGTATATTGTTGGCGCATATGCAGACACGGTCATCATAGATATCATAGTATTACCTTTATAATATAGTTGACCTAGAAAGTCGTTGTTTATTCAATTTCTACCTGATGATGTTTTCTACTCACGAGTTGGTAACTCACCCCCGTTGTGCCATAGTTCTTGCAGGTTGACTGCATGGATCTGTAGCGGTATTGCCGGCACACAGCTGCATTCGGGTGTTTTGCTTTGGTAGGTGGTACATGTTGGATCGTATCTCTCTTGTATTTATTATTCATATTGTATCTAATCAACTCCATCAATCAGAAACTAGTATTTGTATAAGTAGTACGACTTAGAGAGACTTGTGGTTGCAAGACTTAGAGCGAAAGTTTATGTTCGCTTGGTGGGTTTGATGTCTTGCTTTACATTATTCTTTTGTGGTGATCTTCGCCGTTGGGCGTCGTATATACTTGTTTTATGACTTGCGTGGTTATGAATCCGCCGATTGGCAAAGAGCTAGTTCCCACTTGGGGATGCCTTTATTATTATTATGTGTATGTGGTTTTGGATCAAAATATACAAAGGAGGTGCTGCCCAAAATTTTAAAAGACGAAACATGTTTTTCAACTAGTAAAAATTCACTTGCATTTTTCATGTTCTTTTATCTATGTATTTAAGAAAACCTTTGATTTCATCATACCTTTATTTCAAAACTTCACCTCTTTTATTTTCTCAAAAATGTTTAGATTTCTGGGTTTCGGCTTACTTGAATTACGTTACGCCTTTAGACGTTGCGTGATTTAAGTGCCGGTCATGAACTAAATTTTCGGGTCGTGGCATAGAGTTCTCTGCCAAGTTAGTTATAAATACGGGTATTGGGGCAGTTTGAGTGTACGTTCGTTCAACACGGTCTCAGGAGTCCCATCGCCGACAGCTCGTATCGGGCTATATCGGTCGCTTGTTACTAATGCTAGTACCGGGCTATATCGATCGCTTGTTCTTACAGCTCGTACCGGGTTATATACGGTCGCTTGTTCATTCTACATTTGGACCCGTATTTCCTAGCCCGTGGGCGCCTACCCTTGAGTTAGGAATACTCCTGCAGATGTTGACATACCGACTCGAACTCACGATAGGATAGATTACCTTGTAGTAAACAGTTAGGATATGACTTGACTGACTTGTCATGTTTACATGCTTTCTTTATATTACTGTCATATCTATATTTACATGTGCACGCGGGCTTCATTACACTCACATATTCATACTATCATACACACACACACACTATTACGATTGAGTACTTACTGGGATGTTCTGACATCTCTGAGACTTGCCATCTTATGTTTAGAGACTGATTTACAGGCAGAGCAGGATCAAAGTGACTATAAGGAGTTTGCCGAAAATCAGTAATATTTATAGGTTTATTTCTATTTTATTTCAGTTTGTACTAATTAGAATGTGCGTCCTCGCGGGGCGTTAAGAATAATGTATCTTTCTTTTTAGATCTTGTACTTCGTTTATTCGGAACCCTTTGTTATTTGGATTTTTTATCGACTTTATCTTTATCTCGTAAATTTATCAGTGTTATTTGTTATTTATACAATATGATATTAGTATTATATCTTGGATATTATCGTATATGTTTAGCTAGAGTCTTAGGTATGACTATGGTAAGGCGATTTCCCCCTGTCTAGAAGCACTGGTGATTTCGATCCATATTTTCGTTTTCCGGGAATTGAGAAGTTACACCATGGTTAGGGTTTAAGGGATGAGAGAGAAGTAGCAAGAGAGAGAAAATGGGGAGTAGTGCAAGGATTTTAATTGAGTGGGGAAACAATTTCTCTTTTTTTTAAACCTTGACATTGACCCTACGGTTCCCACAGTAGGGGTTTCTCTGCCGGCACAGTAGTGGCAGCTTTAGTTTGCAATTTTTTCTGTAGAAATGCTCATACGGTGGGCACCGTAGGAACAACCTAATGTAGGCCCAACGGTTTTTCTGAACCGTAGGGACAAACTATCTTTGTACTAGTGATGCATGGCCTAAGCTTGATTCCTGATATAGTGCAAGCAAAGCAAACACACTACTATTTTCTCCACCACAGAACTTGTAACATGCCTTTGGCAATCGTGCACGGGTCCTCTAGTGCAGACTTTCTGGTGGCAGTTGGCTTGAAAACGTATTGCAGCGAGGCAACAATTGCAACGACATGAGTGCCATGTTGATAGCATCTGTCTAGTCTAATCTGTGGTGTATCTGAAGAGACTATTGGCCATACTATTATACAATGTTCGGTTGCGAAACATTGTTAACATGTCATCTTTGAGGCCATTGGCGATACCGTGCTCGATTTCAATACCATCGACCATCTAATTGCAACAATAGTAGCTTTAAATGAGCCTTGTGGTAGTAAAGAACGTCTGAAGCAGCATTCCTCATGTATATATGGTGCATGGATGATATGAAAGCAACGCAACAAAGTGGTCTTTCATGATGTCCAACCGAGATCTGAGAAGGATAAAGAAAATGCTCTTTTTCAAGCTAAAGAATTACGGTGCCATGAGCTCAATGTCTACCGAGTTCATCAACGGTCAATTGGTGTGACCTAGTGTCCTCCAGACATCTTAAAAACCCCATTGTTTTTCAATGGTTACACTCACAACGTGATGAACTCAACGCTAACTTTGACAGCTTTGTTAGAGGAATTCTCTATAACAGGTGCGGGTGTATTATTCCGTGACGAGCAAGGTCATGTTCGACGAGCTAAAGGATGGAGACTTGCTGGTCTCATGGTTTCCTTGATCGAATTAGTCTAGAGAGGTTGTGCGAGTAGCGGTATTTGAACTACATGCAACCAAACTTTGGTTAGAAGGTGATTCAACATTGGTCATAAGTTGGATTAATCATAAATGTTCTACTTCTGATACCACAAAGGTAACACTCGATGATATATGGATATGGATTGCATTGGATTGCTTGATAGTTTTCGAGCCTCGCACATTTTTTGTGAATGAAATGCAGGTACCGATTTTGTGACCGATGTTGAAGCTTTGGATGGTGCGGTCGGATTTGACAAGACGATACTTCCAGATGCTTTATTGCAGTTGGTCCAGAATAAATGCTACTTTATAAGATATTAAGAAGCATTTGTTATATGAGAATAATGGAGGAAAGATGCCATAGAAGGGAATTTCCTCCTATGGTATCGAAAAAATACACCCTCCCTCATTTTTTCCGCCGATCGGCACCCACCATCTTCATCGTTATGATCTAAGATGTGGGTACACCAAATTTCATGTGATTCTACAACCATTTAACCGTTGATTTAGCAATGTAAAAAGTTCTATTGTCGGTAAACCGTTAATTTTGAACCCACTAAATCAACGGTGGAAAAGTTGTAGAATCACATGAAATTTGGTGTACCCACATCTTAGATGACAACGATGAAAATGGAGGGTGCCGATCGTCGGAAGAAATGAGAGAGGGTGTATTTTATCGATACCATAAGAGGAAATTCCCTCCCATGCCATCTTTCCTCCATTAACCTCTTGTTATATATATATATAACCTTTTCACTCTCCATTTTTTCCCAGCATTTGAGAGTTGTCTCAGTTCACTGCTGCTCTAAACCTCTTGTTTAATGCATCACTATACATCAAACCCTTCACAGCAAAGCCTCTTCATTTGCTTCTCTTTCCTTCCTATAAAAAAATTCTCATTCAAGGACTTAGTTCAGGGTAGAGCCATCCAAATATTTATAAGGCTAAATTGTATAAAAGTACCCATCAAATTTTATGTTTTTTGCGATTGATATCATGAACTAATTTAATTACAAACAAGTATCATGAACTATAACCCCCGATTGCAATTAAATACCATCAACTTTTCTTCCGTCTGCAAACTTTATATTTGACTGCCACGTCATCAATATTTGACTTGTTTTCCCCATTTTACCCTTTTGTTCTCAGTCAACCCCTAAAATTTCAAGGGGTATAATGGTCCATTAAGACACAAAAGTTAACGTCCTAGGGAAGTTATGGTAAAAAAATGTTCATGGTATTTATCTCTAATTATTAAAGTTCACGGTATCCATCGCAAAAAATGTGAAAGTTGATGGATACATTTGTGCAATTTAGCCTATTTATAATCTCTTTCTCACTTCTTTAAATTCCATATCTCAGTACACTGAGAGAGAGAGAGAGAGAGAGAGAGTAAAATGTGCTTCTTTTCTTCTACCTTTTCAATTTATTAACATTCTGATTTTCTCCATATCTATCAAGCCTAAACATTGTTCTTGTTGTTTCTTCTTGTTGGACAAGTCTAAGCTTTGTATCCTCAAACACCAACACAAGAATTTTTTCTTCTTGATCTAGCTCAACTCTTATTCTAATTCTGCGGTGCTCTTGCAACACCAATTTTTCAAAGTGTAGAGCAAGTGTCTGGAGATAAGTTTAGTATAGAAATTCCAGAGGTTCCAAAATTTACATCATCTTTCTGCCAATCCTTTTATTATTATTTTATATATATATATAAAAAGAGCAAACGGTTGGTTCATTATTTTGTAGTTTATTCATTTAGGATCCCATCAACATCATACACTGATGATCATCAGATGTTGTCCTCCGTCGATCTGTAGCGAGCGTTGGTGAACGGCTGATATTGGTATAGAGGGTTCCCTCCTTGAGCGTGTGGATCTCAGTGGGCTTGATTTGGGGTGAAGCCGATCTACCTGCAAAAAAGTCCCGGGATGGTTGTACCACCGTGGATCCTCCGACGATCAAGTTAGTCGAGATATTTGGACATGGTAGCGGCTTGTTGGAGTAAAATTGCATTACCTGAGTCGTCTGAGAGAGGGGTTTTTATAGCGGTCGCCATGAGCTAGCTAGCGCGAGATCTTCGCCGGCCGTTACGCCCCTGGCGTTACGCTTGCGTGAATGACGGGATCTCCCATTAATGACGAGATACGCTCGTTAATGGGGGATTCAACGGGGTGGAACACGGGAACGTGGGGCGGCGGGTATCTCGCGTCTGGCGAGATACGCGGAGCCGTGGCGGAGGCACCTGTGATCGGCGTTTTAGGTTGCTCGGCAGAACCGGGGAGGCTTAGCTCGGCGGGGGCCCAAAGCAGGCGGGGGGGCGAGGAAGCTCGATTCTGTGATAGTTCGGAGACGAGCTCGGAGGGCTGAGGAAGCTCAGCACGTAGAGGGGCTCGGAGACAATCCCACGGTCATTTGTAAGGTGTGCATAAGAGCATTCAGGGACCCATAAGAGATCGGGGCAAACCTCGGGGAGATTGGCGTGAGCCCCAGAACACATCATCTGCCACGTGTCATGATCTGGGGAGTTCCTACTTATAAGCATCATCATTCGCCCCTCACTCTCGTCCCGACCTATTTATAGGTCGGGTCGAGAGTGGTCTGATCGGTCCCCCGGGCTCAGCTCGTAGTTAAGAACCTTGCCAGCACGGATTTTCGAGACAGTTAGGCGTATCCTCGATGACGTCAGCGGATCAGAGAGGAGATTGTGAATTAAAGAGAGAGCGCCGATTCGCTCGTACGTTCGTTGAGGCGCAGGCCACGTGTCCGACGCCGATTGGCGGACGTGATGGGTCGTCGCTGTCTTCTGCGCCCGAAGGGACGTTTCCAATGGTTACGTGACACGTGGAGCGTCGACGGCTGGCGAGCGCGAAGCTTCGTTTTGGCGGGAAACGATCTGAGCCGTTGGATGCGTTGCCAAGGCACTATAAATAGGGGTGGGATCCCCCCAGGGTTCATACATTCGCCATCATTTCCCTATTGCTGCGAGAGATAGCTCGGTGCTCTGTCCTTTAGATCAGATCTCTCGCGCTCTTTTCTCGGAGGACTCCTTCTTTGAATCAGGTCAGATGTCTTCCTATGAGAAGTCTGTGGAAATTTTTAGGGTAGTGTCAGGCGATGAGGTTCCAGTTGTTGGAGCCGAGTCCAGGGCGTCTTCTTCTGATTCCTCCTCTGCCCCACCCGAGTCGGATTCCCCTCATAGAGTTAGGGCTACCGGCGCCACTTGTCGTCAGGCGACGGTAAGGGTCCCCAAAGCGCACATCGGGAACGCTCGCGATGCGCCCTCCCTCCTAAGGAATGTCGACGAGCTCACCGTAATCCGGACTCATTTTCACATCCCCCTAGCTATTCGCTTCGTTTGGCTAGGGAGGACGAGAGGGCGGATCAGGTGCAGGGAAAGGAGATTGCCTTGTACTTGGATGCATTCTTGGCCGGAATGTGTCTGCCCTTTCCCCCCGAAGTATGCGGGGTACTACGTTGCTTCCAACTTGCCCCGGGCCAGCTAGTGCCGAACTCATGGAGAATTATCCTCAGGTTTCTGGTCCGGTTGAGACTTGAAAAAATCCCTTTCAGCTTGACCCTTCTCATTTCCTTCCTTTGTTATAAAAATCATCCCGGCACCTGTAAGGACGAGCCGAGCTGGGTGTACATTTCCTTCAAAAAATGCAAGGGAGGGGCAGCCGGGTCGGGGGTAGTAGTTGTTCCTTCTTCCATTCATAAATGGAAGGAGAAGTTCGTATTCGTCGAGCCACCCGAGAGCGAAGATTGGCTTGTGCCTGTACAGTGGCACAGGGCCGACTACCCGCGGGTGAAGTGGTCGTCCTCTCCCGAGGCGAGGGCGGTGTCCATGTGGGAGCCGATCCAACGGGCCGACAGTTTGCTTTCCAAGCAAGCCCTTAGCGGGTCGGGCTCAGCCCCGCTCGATTCGTGGGTAAGTTAGGAGATTGGACGATCTGTCTAGACTTGAATATTTTCTTTTGCCCTTTTCAGCGTCACTAACTCCCTTTGTGTATTTTCCTTTTTGCAGAGAAAATAGACCGATCCAAATTCCTGGCTTCCATAGCCGCAAAGAAGGGGAGAAAGACCGAGGGCGCTAGCTCGTCCCGCCCCGGTTCGAGCTCGGCCCCGAAGGCAGCCGCACCGTCTAGGCCTTCCTCCACACCCCGAGCTTTGGAAACCATTCGCGGGGAGAGCAATAAGCACGCTCGGGAACCGGAGCCCCGGGCGAGGGAGGTGGAGGATAAGGCCGACCCCCCTGAGGTCCCCCTCAAGAGGTACAAGAGGACGCTATCCCGATCTCCGGTCTCCCCGATCTTCGTGCAGGAGGGGGAGATCTGTTTCGAGGTGCCGTCGGAGCTTTCAGTTACTGATAGCTTGCTTTCGGAGATGGAACGATCGGCCGGGGGCAAAATCCCCCGGGGGACCCTCAAGGCCCAAGTTGCCGCCATCGCTCAGGAGGCCGTACAGGTCAGTATTTGCTTTCCGTTGAGGTTTTCATCAAGCCTTTTTTTCTCTCAGATCAGATGCTTTTTAACCCTTTCCTTTACTTTCCTCAAGTCCTCCAGCACTGCGCCCTCATCGCCAACTTGGAGCACGAGGAAATTGTCTTGGCGATACAGAAGGCGGGTGAGTCGTCCTCGCGGGAGGAGGACCTATGCCTGGAGCTGCAGCAAGCGAAGGAGAATATAACCGCCCTCGAGACCCGGGTGGTCACCGAGGAGGTGACGAACTCCAAATGCAAGGAGTCCATTCAACTTCTGAGTGAATCCAACAAGGTCGTCCAGACTAAGTTGGAGGAGGCTAAGGTTCTTAACGACACGATGAAGAAGTCGCGGGACATCTGCAAGAGGGAAACCGAGGCAGCGAATGAAGCGGTGAAGCTCGCCGACCTCCGGGCGATGAAGTCGGTGGAGAGGTACAAGACGTCGGAACAGTTCTACGCCGACCTTGCTGACGCCTCGGCCATCGTTTGGCACCAGGTCCTCGACGCTGTCAAGGCGTTGATGCCGGGGTTTGCTGATGGCGAGCTTCGGATCCAGTACCCCCTCTTCGAGGATGAGCAGCAGGGGGAAGCCGTCGGGAGTGCCGCCGGGGGAGAGGCTGCCGGTGGGAGTGATGGAGATAAGGCTCCTGATGGGAGCGCCGACCCAAAAGCAGTCAACCTGGCTCCCGGCGCCAAGGCTCCTGGTGGGAGCACCGACCCTAAAGTCGTCACCCCGGCTCTCGACACCGGCGCAGAGCTGGTCAAGATCCTCCCCGGTCTCAAAACCTGAGCCTACCTGCCTTCTTCTTTTTCTTTTTGAATTTTGTAAGCTTTCGGGCAATTTTTGTAAGGCTGAGGAGCTTATAGTACCTTGTAAAGACTTTCAGATCGTGAATAAAGCTGTTTTTTATTTTTCTTCGTGGCAATGTTTTCTTGTGCTCGTTAACGTAAGCTTGTTAGTGTTTTTCTCATCCCAAGAGTTAAGCCGTAAGTACCGGTCTCTTAGACGTCGATCGCCCGTCGAGTGTAAATCAGTTATTCGCTAAGTGCAGGAAGGTCGGTCCTCTCCCGCCCCCGGAGTCGAGGTGGCGATCGTTTTCTTAGAATACATCGGGAGATTCTTCAGTGTAGGTAGGCCGAGATTCGCCCACTCCTTTGAGTCGGATGGGCGACCACTTCCCTTAGCGTAAGTTAAGCAATAGCTAATGTTCCCCT
Source organism: Agapanthus africanus (assembly GCA_030015575.1). NCBI lineage: Eukaryota > Viridiplantae > Streptophyta > Magnoliopsida > Asparagales > Amaryllidaceae > Agapanthus > Agapanthus africanus. The sequence continues at coordinate 720,271,018 of CM057337.1, forward strand.
CCGAAGGACGGCGCACAGGACCGCGAAGTGTCCTGACGCTGGGATTCGGGGCAGATGCTATTTGGTTTTATCCGTCCACCTCTCCGAAGATGCCAAGTTGATTTATGGCACCGTGTATCGGAGGTTTAGACGGATGCGGCCGATGTAGCACACTTCGTCAGATTCCCCCTCGCTAGAGGGGTTTTTTGATCGTGGGGACGCTCTTCCCTGCAGGCGCAAGCCCCTGCAGTTAATTACGCTACCGCTTCGCGGTAACAACTTTCTCCTTCTCCAGAATTTCACTTCGTGTCATGGGTGTTTGTTTTGTTTGTGGTTGCCCGTGGATTGTATACGGAGACTGAGTAATACCGTCGCCCGTAGGACGTGGACTAGTCCAAATCCGTATTTACTTAGATTTGGGTTTGGTGTTTTTAGTTTAAGGATGCATTAGTCGCGTTGCGGCTAAGATCAACTTAAACGTTCGTCAAGGATACGTTAGTCCTGTTTGAGACTAAGATCAACTTAACGGGGTAATCCATTTAATATATGGCCGTCGGGACTCGTCGCCTCTCTGACGTCGTTGAAGGATTACAACGACAGATGTCAGAGGAGTTCGGAGATGTACCCTTGAACCAAGGTCGATTTGGAATTTTATCGTTCATTTGAGTGTTTAAGGATACGCTAGCCGTATTTGGGGCTAAGATCAACTTAAACGGGACCGTTTAGATCCGGTAAAAGAGCATTAGGAGGCTCTATTGTTCCAGTTTAGGGACGTAGTGGTCCATATTCCAGTTTAGGGACGTGGTGGTCCAACATTAGTTTAAGAACGTTCCGGTCCAACATTAGTTTAAGGACGTTCCGGTCCACGAGTTTAAGGACCCCGCAGTCCACATTGATGTGTGGTCGTTGGGACCCGTCACCTCTTTGACGTCGTTGAAGAATTACAACGATGGATGTCAAAGGAGTTCGGAGATGTGCCCTCGAACCGATTGTAAATTGATTCAGTAGAGCAATTTTGCTCAGTCAATTTATTTTAAGGACTTATGGCCAAAATTGGGCTAAGTCCAGTTGAGAATATCCAACGTTTTATCTGCTTTTGCATAGCATTTATTTTTATTTTTATTTGGGCCTTGCCCAGGAAGGATGCAGAGCATCAATTTTGTTTTGGGCCCTGCCCTTTATAATGATGCAGAGCATCAATTTCATTTGGGCTCTGTCCTTTATTGCTTTGCAATTTATTTTGGCCTGTTAGGTCTTTCTGATTTGGGCCTGGCCCTTCAAGTAATGCATTGCATTTATGCAGAGCACTAAGAATCTTTTTTAGATTCAAGAACAGAAGTGCAAGGCACTTTTTAATCTCCTGATCTAAATTTAGATAAAAGAAAAACAAGTTTTTCTTTATCCCAGAGAACCAAGGGTTCATAACAAGTGCAAGGCACTATTTATTTTTTTATTTATTTTATTTATTTACTTATTTATTTGTTGTTGAAGATCCATGATCTTGTTCTTAGATCAATGATCTGTTTCTAAGATAATTTTCTCTTCTTTTAAAGGTTTACCTTTTTTTTTTGTATTCTTCAAGAGTTCTCAAGAGTTCTCTTCTCTCTCTCTCTTTTTTTAGCAAGATCTTCCTTCTTTTTGAATTAAGGTCTGGGGTCCTTTTTATAGTGCCCATTAATTAGTTAAATTTGTTACATAGATCTTTTTCTGAGTGATTTGGGGAATTTTCCCCACCGTTGGATCTTTGATCCAAAGGCCCCTGCCTTATACAAGAAAATCTTCTTGTTTTAACAAGATTTATTCTGTTTTGCGCAAGAATCCCCAGTGCGTGACACATGTCGCGCAGTGAAGCGCTTGCGCAGCTGCGCAGACACGTGTCGCGCAGTGAAGCGCTTGCGCAGCTGCGCTTGCGCAATTGCGCAGACACGTGTCGCGCAGTGAAGCGCAACTGCGTTTGCGCAACTGTGCAGACACGTGTCGCGCAGCGTAGCGCTTGCGCAACAGTGTTTGCGCAACTGTGCAGACACGTGTCACGCAGCGAAGCGCTTGCGCAACTGAGCGTTGCTTTTGTTTTTTAAAGAGCCTTGCTCTGATTGGACGCACTGCCTTGGGCGTTGTGCTGGCGTGTCAACTTTTGACACGTGGCGCATTGCGCGCAACGCACGGAATTTGAAGCGCTGCTTCAAAGATTTGAATTTTAAAATTCAAACAGAGTCTTGCTCTGATTGGGGGAACAAATGCCCCCCCACCGTTGCGCTCACGTGGCGCGCACGTGAGTGCAGCGGTGGCAAGATCCTAGCCGTTGGATCAAGGGGGTCAGTTGAAGGGGCGCAGGCGCCTATAAATAGGACCCTTGGTCCTCAAAAAATTCTTTACCACTTCAGGAATTTTGACTCAGAGCCTTGCTCTTGCTTAAGAATTTTCAGAGCCTTGCTCTTGATTTTTTTCCAAGAACTCCAGAGTTCATAACCATCGTAGGTATTTAATAAAATAAAATAAAATAAAATTAAATTAAAGCTGATTAATAGAGCCTTGCTCTCATAGATCTTTGATCTAAAAAGAACCCCTCTGGGGTTTCATCAACAGAGCCTTGCTCTCAAAAACTCACAGATTTACAGAGATCTGGTCCATGGGTTTTAACCCATGAACAGAGCTTTGCTCTTGGATCCACTGTAGATTTTTTTTAGATTTTGAAAAATAAAACACTTTTTCTTTTTTTATAAGTTTTCATGGGTTTTTTAAGATTCCAAAAATTCTAATTCTAAGTAAAAAAAAATTGATGGATCTTTCCATTATTACCACAGAGCTATGTTCTTTTAAGGAATCTTGTTCCCTTGAGACCAGAGTTTGACAAATGCCACTCTGTGACAGAGCTTTGCTCTAAAAGAGGAGATTTTCTCCTTGTCTCTAGGGATGTCCCATCAATGAGGGTATTTTCTTGGGGACCTTTTTATTAATTGACAGTCTCATCTAATGATGGGGTTGTCTTATTAAATGATGTACCGTCATCCAGATTTTGTGGGTCCCCTTTTTGTCCCCTACCCACTACATCACAGTGTGGAGTAAGATTTTAAAATGCCAAGTGTCAACACTAACGGTTATTTTTGTCTTTCTACAGAAAACATGTCTGACGACTTGTCTTTCCCCTTTGTTCGCTCGGAAGGAGGGTTCCCCCATTCGCCGGTGGACCGGGTGGCGTTCGCTCTCATTAAAGATCATGACCCTGAGTGCAAAAAGCTCCACCTGTGGGGAAGGTGGTACAGCCAGATCATCCAAGGCCGTCACAGCTTCAGTTCCGCCTCGCCGTCTGAGCCTATAGTCACGATCCCCTATGCAGACGAACCCCCGGTGAAGTATGCCGTGGAGGTTAAAAACTGGAATTCTGATGACCTCCTCCAGCCTGCGATCGGTGCCATTCCCGTGCAGCCGCCGCCGGCAATAGACATTCTGGGGAGGCGTATCTGTCAGGGTGAAGCACGCCCTTGGGGACAGGCTTACAATATTGGACTGATCCTGCGACCCCCCGCCGGATATTTGCAGTGGGCCCGGTACATCTTATCGGCGAAAAGGACTCATTTAACGAGGATTGGTTTATATCCAGCCATCTACGTTTCACTTTTCGAGTATCCCTCCCCTCCAACGTGGTGGATCAAGGCCTTCATTGAACAATGGAATATCCCCACCCACACCTTCCTGATGACAGATAGGGAGGTCTCCATCTCCTTAGAGGAGTTCGCTGAAGTTTCGGGTCTACCAATGAGGGGAGAGCACTACGAGGGGCTGCTTCCTCCTGACGAGTACGTCTTTGCCACCAAGCAGCTGGTGTTTGACTTGACTCCGGAGAACGCCATTCAGCATCAGTATCCGGGCTTGGTGAAGGTATTGGAGATCTATGAGGAACTCCATCTGGAATCGGGCGACCGGGGCGTCAGTTTCGCAGATTTTATTGCTCGCTTCATTCGCCCAGAGTTCCTATCAGAGGAGAGCGAGAAGTTCGCTCAGCTTGGTGACCCTTTTGGTTTCGGCTTGGACCGCCGACCCGTATCGGACAATGACCAGAAGGATTTCTATCTCCCCAACGCTGCCATTGCTGCTTTCTCGGAAATTGCCGTCCCAGGCATGGATGAGGAAACCTTTTTTATTGGATTCTTGGGCTTGTGGCTATGCAACTTTGCACTCCCCATGCACCCCCGCCTCATGCGGCCCTCTGTCTTTTACCCAGCGCATCGGATGGTGGCTGGTTTGCAGTTATCGGTAGGAATTGCCGGGCTGGCTTACCTTTATCATGGACTTAGCGTAGCGGCGGACGCCAGTGAGCCTGGGGTACAGCCTGCTAACTTCCCGACGCACTACCTCACTTCTTGGATGGAGATGCATGTGCGAGGGGTGTTTGGTGCCCACAAGACTCCTCCGTTCTTCGAGAAATACAGACTCCCGAGAGTCATGCGGTTGGTTGGGGCTTCAATTGTGATTCTAGCCCCGCGGGAGTCTAGAGGGCTGCTCCTTCGTCCACATCTGGTCGGAGCGAAGGTTTCTTTTGTGGATAAGGTCATAACCATAGGCTCAGAGACCACCAAGTCAGTGGTGCCCCTACGTGATGACTTCAAAGATGGGGCTTCTGTATTAAAAGCTCGGGAAATCCTCCATCTCTACTCCATCCGGCCGGGCTATCTAGTGTTCAGGCAGAATAAGACAGCCTTGTTTATGAGATATAACCCACACCGATTTGCCCGGCAGTCAAGCTATAACCAAGGGATCCCGCTGGAAGCTTTCTTGGAAACGCCCGTGGTCGGCCCAGAGGGGATAAAGAATGCGATGCATCATTTTATACGGCTTAACACAGGTTCCTATTTCTTCATCAGTGAACCCAGCTGTGCCCCTAAGATGCTTAATTCATATGTGGCCTGGTATGCGCACGCGATGGGCCCAATTATCTTAACGGAGAAGCGTATGCTGGTTGACCGTAGGGGTGCGCCTCCTGGCGGTGATCGCAAGGCTCCCTTGCAGCCAAGGATCCAGGTCATTCTCCCGATAAAAGACGCCGGAGTTGATCGACCACGCTTGTTGAGCCCCCCGCGTGGATTGCCACTGCCTGCTACGGTGGATGCACCACCGGCGCCCCGTGCTCCCACAAAGACAGTTAATGTGGTATCGCCAGGGTCCGGCGCAGGAGCAGATATCGGGACCCGCCGCCCTAAAGTGACTGCCAAGCGCAAATCTACTCCGGGTGGATCTAAGGCTGGCGGACAGAAGAAGAAGAAGAAGTCCGTCCTTTCCCTTGACGCGGTCCTCAGCTTAGAGCCTGCAGCTCCTCCCAACGAAGGCATAAGTGAATATGGCAGCAATGAGGGCTTCTTGGTAGACCCTGCAGACACCAACTTGGCTGCCGCCATTGCAGTTTCGGAGCGATCGGCAAGGCTCGAAGCAATGTTAAGTAAACTCGCCGAGTCAGGTAATCATCAGCCACTTTCTTCGTCATTTTGTTACACTTTTTATTATTATCTTTAACTAATATTTGCCCGATTTTCAACAGGTGTCTCTACTGAAGAGGCTATCGCTGCCTCTTTGAAAACCTTCCAAGAGGAGGAGGAGAAGCGCGCTCTAGCAGGAGTTGGTATGTCCCACCCCTTTCTCTTTTATAAGGAAAGTTTGTCATCTTTTCTAATGGTCAACCTAACCTTCTTTCGTTTCTTAGCAGGGGTTATATCAGTTGATGCGGGGATCCTTCCTGAGCCTGTTACTGAAGTCCCGGTCTCGTCGAGGCTGCTGGAGGAGCCTCGACTTGACAAAACGACGAGGGATGCCCTGAAAAATCTGGAGGCATCCCTATTCACGGATGAGGATGCCTCAATTAAAGAAGCCCTAGTGGCATCCGTCTCAACGGCTCGGGAGGAGCGGAAGCGGTTGAGACGCGAAGCAAAGGCGCGCAGAGCTGCTTTGGTCGCGGGAGCGGGCCCTAGCACTATTCCTCGCGCTGACACTCCTTCTGAAGAGGTCCCTGTCGCTCTATCTACTGCTCATAGGCAAGTGGCGCGCGCGGCCCGAAGTGCAAACAATAAATCCCCTTCAGGTAGCATCTCTTTCAGAACCTTGTTGTAAGAATTATTATAAAGCCATTGGCTCATATGCATTCTATCTTGCAGGGCCAAGTCCGACTGAGGGGGAGGCGGAGACCGTTGAACCCAGGGAAACGGCGGAAGCAGTGCCTGCCGAACCCGAGCCGACGGTGAGCAACGTCGTTGGTGCCACGGGACCCGAAGCAGAGGTTGGGGGACCTGCAGCTGAGAGGGTCATGGACGCCGAACCTGAAGTGGCGGCAGATGAGATGATTGTCTTAATCGAGCCGAAGGTAGTAGAGGGCAAGGCGCTTGAGGCTGGAGACCTCACGACGCCGATGGACGAGACAACCGTGACCGCAGAACCCGAGGGAGTATCGGGTGAGGCGGCCACGATTCCTGAGGAGGAGCTAACCGCTCTTTCCCAGGAATCTGGCAATACCCCAATCATAGCCCTCCCCGCGTATGGTCCCTTGCCGTCTCCAGGGCTTGCGAGCACAACAACGGTTCCCATTGAGTCGGGTGATGAGGCTACGGGCGGTGGCCTCATGTCAATGGAGGAGGGGATTGCCTCAGTTTCGGCTGGCAGCTCGTCGGGTAAATTTCGAGTTACAGCGTTTTTCTTTTTATATATCTTGCGATCTCTTCTAACAAGTTTGTCTTTGCAGGTGCGGCCAGTGCCGACGCTCCATTGCTCGAAGGAGCACCGTCAACTACTGCTTTGGCGGTGGTCACCTCCCCGCCTTCCCTTGTGCCATCGCGGATGTTGGAAGGTATGGATTTACGACTCATGAGTTAATCTTTTAAACGTGTAGCTTCTGTACTAACGTTATACCACTGTGTCCTTTTAGGAGTGCTCTTTGATCATCTATATCAAGTGTTGCTCCCACACTTCTCCTTCCCATCCGAACTCGCTTCTCCTTCTAGTGGTGCCGGTGAGTGTTATTTCGATGTCTTTATTTACTCCCTTTTTTAGCAATGGGATAATTTCTGACTTTTCCTCTTCCTTATTGCAGTGCCACAAATCGAAGGAGGGGACGCAGGACCTGCCACGCCACCGGCCCTTCCGGCTTTGCCGTCTGTTGCAGCTGGTATAGTAAATTGCCTTTTTGATAACCCTTCAACATCTCTTGAACCATCGTTTAACCATGTTTTGTTTTGCAGCTATTGTTCCGGCTCCGGTCCCTCTTGAGTCTCGCGTCCTTTCACCGGCAGGCCCTTTCTTGAAACGTCCATCTTCAAAAGGTGCTGTGATGAGTTTGGGCATGCTGAGCGGGTATATCGAAGAGCTTAATATGGACGCTCTCCCTTTTGCCGTGGATTTCGCCTTGGAGGTTAACCCGATGTTGGCGGCGCTCGTAAACTTTCACAACGAATGTGTCGTTGAATCTTGGGTTAACCACTGCAGAGAGATTGAGGCCTGCCTGCATCGGTTGGAGTCGACGCGCCCTTCTCCCAAAGTTTTGGATATAAGCACCCAACGGACAGCTTGGCTCGAGCAAAGCACTTCTTACTTCCGCCATTTGGAGCAAGAAGCAGCTTTACGGTTGAAAGAACGCCAGGAATCTTCAAGCGCAACTGCTCGCCTGCGCGCTGAAGTTAGGACGAACGCTGCCGAGGTGAAAGCTGTCTTCGAAGGCCTGCTGGAGCGTATTTCTAATGGGCTAGCACTGAAGCGGAAACTTGATGCCGCCGAGCGTGATGCCCGAGGCCGTGAAGCAGCTCAGCAGGTCATTGGGGAACAGCTTGCATCCTTCAGGCAGCAGCGGGCTCAAGCAGAGGCCGAACTGGCGGTGGCGGCTGGTCAAGAGAAGGCGTGGAAGGAAGTATGCGAGCAATTGCTAAATCTATGCAAGACGCTTCCTTCTTAGTAATTCTCCTTGTATCATTTGTACTTGTAAAATAGATGTATATATTTTTTTATTCTTTAGTACAATGTATCCTGTACTCGATCAATATTTATGAGTAAAAGATGCACATTTTTGTAATGTCTTGTGTCATTTCTCCGCCCCCTTTTTTTGCATGATATCTTTGATGAACCTTATTGGCCGATAACTTCATTTCTCCCAGAGATAGCGATGGCTTAGGCCGCAGATTCAGGTCTACCGCCTAAGACTTTTCAACTCTATGAGCCATGAGGGTCTCATAGAGGCTTTTCTCCCTACGGGTCGAGAGGATCTCGTAGATGGGTTTTTCTCCTTAAGAATCATGAGGATTCCTAAGTGTGGTTTTCTCTTATAAGTCGTAAGGATCCTATAAGAGAATTTTTCCCTCTTATGAGTCGAGAGGACCCGTAAGTGGTTGTTTCCCTCTTTACCGAAACTCGACTTTGGAGAGTGAGACCCGTGAATAGTATGCAAGAGACCTTCTCAGATCGACTTGTAGGGTCCCGTTTTTTTTTAGGGATCAATTTTTCACTCCTCCCCCGCCTGAGGTTTCATCTTGCAAATTGAGAAGCAAGCTGAATTTGTTAAAGAAATCTCTCTCTGAGTGATTTGGGGAATTTCCCCACCGTTGGATCTTTTGATCCAAGGGCTTCTGTTTTACGGAAAAATCTTCTTGTTTTAACAAGAATAGAAGAGATTTCTTTAGAACTTTAATTCCGTTTGGCGTAAATACTCCAGAGCGTGATACGTGTCACGCAGTGCACGGCGCCGCGCAATTGTGTTAGCGCATCTGCGCTGACACGTGCCGTGCAGCGCACGGCGCAGCGCAAATAATCTGAAGCGCTGCTTCATTTAATTTTGCTTGAAATAGAGCTTTGCTCTGATTGGGTGCGCTGCCTTGGGCACTACGCTGATACGTCTGCGCAAGACACACGGCGCGTTGCGCAGTGCAGATAATCCGAAGCGTCGCTTCATTTATTAGTTTTGAAAGCAGAGCTTTGCTCTGATTGGGGGAAGATGAAGCGTTGCTTCGTCTCCCGCCTCGGAATTTGAATCGTCGTGACAACTTTTAAGAGCCAAAGAGGCGCATGATGCCTATAAATAGGACCTTTGGTCCCCCACCGATGCTTATTATCTTTCAGATTTTATTTTCAACAAACTTCAGGGCTTTGCTCTTGCCTTCTAGAATTCCAGAGCTTTACTCTCTCTCTTCCAGCGTTCTTAGAAAAACTTCAGGTAACACCGATTCTTGGATTTACTCTAATTAATCCTAACCAGAAGAGCTTTTAGAGAAAACTTAGCCCTCTATGTATATTGTTTTTTCTTCTGTCGCTAATCTTCTGTAGTATTTCTTTCAGGCGTAATGGCGGTGCATCTATACAGCTTGCACGAGTTCATTACTTACGACGATATCCGCGCACAGGGTCGTGAACAAAACCAGGAGTTTACAGACGCTCAATGTGCAGAGGTTATGGGTCGCCTGAACGCAAGCGGTGGTTGGCTGCTACCGCGTCGTTCGGCTCTTTTGAAAGTCGTGCTGAGGGCAATATGGAGAGCACTTCCGGGTCTTCACGAGGCTTTACCACTCAATGCGCTGGATGATGCCGAAGACAAGGTGCATTCGGTGTACTTGACGGGGCTGATTTCGAAGAAACGGCGAAACAACCTCATTGATATCCTACATCAAATCTTTCAGCAGACGACGATCGTTGCTGCTTATCAAAGGCCGGAAGGGCTTGCCGATGATATCGACACCGAGGAGCGCGAGAGGCTGCGCATAAGAATAATTAGGAAGGCCAGAAGAACTTTGAACAGCCTTACTTTTGAATTCCTCAATCCATGCCCCGGATCTGAAGTTATTCCATTGTAATAATATTTTTCTTTTATTGTTTTTCATGATTGTAAGAATTTTTGCCAATATGAATGGAAACTTTTTATTTCAGCTTCTCTTATTTCTCGTCCTGAGTTTTCTGCCCGTGCATGAACGAGTATGTCTCGAATGCTTAATCAGATGCAAATCGGATGTTCCTTCCCTTTTTTTGGGTCTGCCATCTTAATAAATATGGTCGACGGATAATAGAGCACGCGTCTTGGCTTCCTTAAGAAATGGCGATGGCTTAGGCCGCAGGTTCAGATCTGCCGCCTAAGACTTTTCAATTCTATGAGCCGTGAGGGTCTCATAGAGATCTTTCTCCCTACGGATCGAGAGGATCTCATAGGTGGATTTTCTCCCTAGGAATCGTGAGGATTCCTAAGTGTGGTTTTCTCTTATAAGTCGTAAGGATCCTATAAGAGAATTTTCCCTCTTACGAGTCGAGAGGATTCGTAAGCGGTTGTTTCCCTCCTTGTCGAAAATCGACTTTGGAGAGTGAGACCCGTGAATAGTATGCAAGAGACCATTTTGGATTGACTTGCAGGGCCCCATTGTTCAGGGAGCAAGCTTTTCAATCCTTGCTGCCTGAGACTTCATCTTGCAAGTTGAGACGAACCGAGAATTCTCCCGCAAAGACAGTGGTGGCTCTGCGTGGGTCAAGAGGCTCTCGTCACGGAGTGTTTGTATCCGTGAGTCGAGGAGTTTGCTAGGGATTATTTGTTTCCCAAGCGCCAAGGATTATTTGTTTCCTTGGGGTTTGAAACGAGTCGAGGATTCCCACGGAGACGCTGGTGGCTCTGCGAGTCGACGCGGATCAGGAGGCTCTCGTCAAGGAGTGTTTGTATCCGTGAGTCGAGGAGTTTGCTAGGGATTATTTGTTTCCTGAGCGCCAAGGATTATTTATTTCCTTGGGGTTTGAAACGAGTCGAGGATTCCCACGGAGACGCTGGTGGCTCTGCGAGTCGACGCGGATCAGGAGGCTCTCGTCAAGGAGTGTTTGTATCCGTGAGTCGAGGAGTTTGCTAGGGATTATTTGTTTCCCGAGCGCCAAGGATTATTTGTTTCCTTGAGGTTTGAAACGAATCGAGGATTCCCACGGAGACGCTGGTGGCTCTGCGAGTCGACGCGGATCAGGAGGCTCTCGTCAAGGAGTGTTTGTATCCGTGAGTCGAGGAGTTTGCTAGGGATTATTTGTTTCCCGAGCGCCAAGGATTATTTGTTTTCTTGGGGTTTGAAACGAATCGAGGCGCTGGTGGCTCTGCGAGTCGACGCGGATCAGGAGCCTCTCGTCAAGGAGTGTTTGTATCCGTGAGTCGAGGAGTTTGCTAGGGATTATTTGTTTCCCGAGCGCCAAGGATTATTTGTTTCCTTGGGGTTTGAAACGAATCGAGGATTCCCACGGAGACGCTGGTGGCTCTGCGAGTCGACGCGGATCAGGAGGCTCTCGTCAAGGAGTGTTTGTATCCGTGAGTCGAGGAGTTTGCTAGGGATTATTTGTTTCCCGAGCGCCAAGGATTATTTGTTTCCTTGGGGTTTGAAACGAATCGAGGATTCCCACGGAGACGCTGGTGGCTCTGCGAGTCGACGCGGATCAGGAGGCTCTCGTCAATGAGTGTTTGTATCCGTGAGTCGAGGAGTTTGCTAGGGATTATTTGTTTCCCGAGCGCCAAGGATTATTTGTTTCCTTAGGGTTTGAAACGAATCGAGGATTCCCACAGAGACGCTGGTGGCTCTGTGAGTCGACGCGGATCAGGAGGCTCTCGTCAAGGAGTGTTTGTATCCGTGAGTCGAGGAGTTTGCTAGGGATTATTTGTTTCCTGAGCGCCAAGGATTATTTATTTCCTTGGGGTTTGAAACGAGTCGAGGATTCCCACGGAGACGCTGGTGGCTCTGCGAGTCGACGCGGATCAGGAGGCTCTCGTCAAGGAGTGTTTGTATCCGTGAGTCGAGGAGTTTGCTAGGGATTATTTGTTTTCCGAGCGCCAAGGATTATTTGTTTCCTTGGGGTTTGAAACGAATCGAGGATTCCCACGGAGGCACTGGTGGATCTGCGAGTCAACGCGAATCAGAAGGCTCTCGTCAAGGAGTGTTTGTATCCGTGAGTCGAGGAGTTTTGCTGAAGACACTGGTTTCTTCGGAGGTGGACTGAACCGTCGAGATTTGGCTTCGTCTTATGGCGGAGCCTGTTGGGAAAGTATGGTTCCCTCTTTGTTTACGCCTTTGGATTGTATATAGGGATCGATGTGATCTTAACTGTAGGGCCAAAGTTTTATCATCATTTTTTTTGTTTTATCTCCGCGATGCTCTATCATTTCAGCTTTTATATCGCGAAGGTCGCGATTGCCCAATCATTTCGGCTATTTTTCGCGGTGCCCAATCATTTCGGTTATTTATTTTATTTTTACTTGCTATTTTTTATTGCGAGTTGCCCAATCATTTCGGCTATTTTGCATGTATACATTTTTACTTGCTGTTTTTTATTGCAAGTTGCCCTATCATTTCGGCTATTTCGTATGCATGTGTGGCCTACCGGCTTTTCGCCGTAGACCTGAAATTGGACACCGATTTCGGCATCAGCACCGCTACAACTGGGATATTGCCAGGAGCGAATCATCATTTGCCTCTGTCGTTGTTGAACAAAGGAGGCTTAGCGACCAGGGTTAGGATCTTGTCGACTAAGGCTTTTGACCTCATGAGCCGTAAGGGTCTCATAAAGGTATTTCTCCCTACAAGTCGTGAGGATCTTATAGGTGTATTTTCTCCTTAGGAGTCGTGAGGATTCCTAAGTGTATTGTTCCTCTGTAAGTCGTAAGGATCCTACAGGAGGGTTTTCTCCCTGTAAGTCGAGAGGATTTACAAGGATTGTTTATAATGCGAACATATCCCTAGTGTCAAATGGGACTTAGTTAGGGAAATATTTATTCGCGCCCGTGGATTGTATACAAGGGCCAATACCGGACTACTTGTAGGGCAATGTCGAAAGTTGTGGGGGTTGCTTAAGCACAGGTTTAGGTATCTGTAACTTAAGACTTTCAAATCTTACGAGCCGTGAGGGTCCCATAAGAGAGTTCTCCTTACGAGTCGTGAGGATCTCGCAAGTGTATTTTCTCCTTAGGAATCGTGAGGATTCCCAAGTGTGTTGTTCCCTTGTAAGTCGTAAGGATCTCACGCGGGTGGTTTCTCCTTACAGGGTCGAGAGGACCCTATAAGTGTTTCTTAACGAGGTTGCGCCCTTTCGGGTTTTCACAAACACTCGCCGGTAGTCCTGCTGTTTTTACTCACGGAGCCCTCTCGGGTTTTCATCCGTGCCCATTTTGCTTATGGACATACCGTTTTTTTTATTATTATTTTTATATATATATATTTTTTTTACGAGGTCGCGCCCTTTCGGGTTTTCACGAACACTCGCCGGCAGCCCTGCTGTTTTTACTCACGGAGCCCTTTCGGGTTTTCATCCGTGCCCTTTTTGCTTATGGGCATACCGTCTTTATTTATTATATATATTTTTTTATATATTTTTTTTATTCATCTCGTCAGCCTGAGGATGCTGCGGTATTAGTTTAAAGACGTTTCGGTCTGCTATTAGTTTAAGGACATTTCGGTCCGCTATTAGTTTAAGGACATTTCGGTCCAACATTGAGAGGCTGGCTACTGCTTATAAAACTTGAGCTTAGGAAGATAGCGAGCGGACATGGTCGTCGTCATCTATCATTGACCTAGGCTGTGGCTCATTAAGCGTAGTATTTCTTCAGGAAGCGACCGTTTATCGGCCTGAAAGGCCTTTCACAGTGCATGTCCATGAGTAGATAGGCCCCACCCTGGTAAACTTTATCTATGATGTACGGGCCTTCATAGTTCGGCTCGAATTTTCCCCGCTTGGCGCGATTGGGGATCATAGGCCTTTTGATCACTAGCACGAGTTCGCCTTGGCGGAATGTCCTTGGTCGGGTCAATCTTTCGTATGAGCGCATCATCTTTGCTTTATAAGCTTCCAGATTTTGCTGCGCTATGAGCCGGGTTTCGTCAAGGGCGTCAAGCTCCTCAAGCCGAAGGTGAGCATTTTCTTCGTCCGTTAGCTCGTGGTGAACTGCTACTCGTAGAGAGGGTAACTCTATCTCGAGAGGGAGTACTGCTTCTGTACCAAATACCAACGCATATGGCGTTGCGTTCGTGGCCGTTTTAAACGTAGTTCGATACGTCCAGAGAGCTTCTTGCAGTCTTTCGTGCCAGTCTTTCTTATTTCGTGACACCGTTTTCTTCATGATCTTCGTCAAGGTCTTGTTGAAGGCTTCAGCTAGACCGTTAGCTCGCGGATTATAAATTGAGGAATATCTCCAGTCTATATTATGCTGTTGCGCGAAGCGGCTGATTTTGTGGCTTCTGTAGGCTGGCCCGTTATCGGAGATGATTCGTCTTGGCGTTCCAAACTGATATATGACATGCGTCTTGAAGAAATGGAGGATATTCTCCGTCTTTACTTCCCTCAGCGGTACCGCTTCTGCCCACTTAGAGAAGTAGTCAGTCGTCGCTAGGATGAAATGATGTCCTTTAGACGATGCTGGTTCGATGGGGCCGACTATATCAGTCCCCCACATTTCGAATGGCCAGCTAGCCACCGTTGGATGTAGTGGATTGGGATGCTGATGGATGAAGTCCCCATGAATTTGGCATGAGTGACATTGTTTCGCATATTCGAGGCAGTCCTGAATCATCGTGGGCCAGTAGTAGCCCATCCGTTTGATCTTTAACTTCATCTTTGGGCCTGCTTGGTGAGAACCGCAGATTCCATCATGAACCTCTTGAACGACTCTTTCCGCTTCGTCCGGTCCTAAGCACCTCAGCCACAGAGAATCGAATGACCTCTTGTATAGAGTATCATTGACGAAGGCGAAAGACAGAGCTCGTTTCATGAGCTGGTGTCGTGCGGACGCATCTTCGGGCATTTGGTGGGATTTGAAGTAGTCTATAAAGACCTCCCTCCAATCCTCAACCTTCTCATGGTCTTTTATTTGTAAGGTCGCTTGTTCAGTCACTCCCTTCTCTTCGGGTGATCCCGGAGGTATTTCTGTGGGGGCGAGCACCCGACGACTTTGTACCATGATTCTAACCTCATCGAGGTTCTCGTCAGCCAGTTCTTTAGCGAGCTTAGCTAACGCGTCCGCTTTGCTATTTTCTGCGTGTGGTATACTTTCCAAAGTATAGGAGGGAATTTGGGTCAGCAGTTGTTGCACCTTTTCCCCGTATTTTACCAATTCCGGTTTGCATGTTTGGTAATCGCCGTTCACTTGACTGACGACCAGTTGGGAGTCTCCGTATATGAGGAGGTTTTTAATTCCCATGTCGATGGCGATCTCGAGGCCTGCTATCAGAGCTTCGTATTTGGCTTCATTGTTTGTCCTCGGCTCTGTTAGGGAGAAAGCAAAGCGCATTATCCCTCCTTGTGGAGTTACAAAAATGAGGCCTACCCCCGATTTGATTATAGGGGTGTTTTGTTTGCGCTTCTTCATGGAAGATGCGCCATCAAAATAGAGTTCCCATCGGGTATCACCACCGTCGATTGCATCAAACGCATGTTCGTCTGGAAGATCGCAATTTAGAGGAGAATCGGCGGGTATGGGATGTTCAGCGAGGAAGTCGGCGATGGCCTGGCCTTTTACTACTTTGAGAGGTCGATACGTTATCGAGAACTCCATTAAGAGCAGGGCCCATTTAGCGAGTCGTCCCGTCAATATGGCCTTTGACATTAGGTATTTGAGAGGGTCCACCTTTGAAATGAGATGGACTTCATGTGCTAATGCGTAATGTCTAAGCTTTGTTATTGCGAAGATCAACGCCAAGCAGTGTTTTTCAATGGGGGAGTAGTTGCTTTCTGCCCCCAGCAGAACTCGACTTAAGTAGTAGAGTGCTCTTTCTTTTCCCTGGTCATTCTCCTGCGCCCATAACGCGCCTAAAGAACCTTCGAGAGCAGTTGTATAAAGAATTAGAGGCTTTCCCTTAACCGGAGCAGCCAACACTGGCGGGTTCTGCTGGTATTGCTTGATCTCGTCTAGCGCGCTTTGGCATTTTTGGTCCCAGACGAATGGGGTTCCCTTCTTCATCAGGTGGCTATAGGGACGACACTTGCCTGAAAGATTGGCTATAAATCGCCGTATGTATGCGAGCTTCCCTTGGAGAGACCGCAACTGTTTGAGAGTCCTCGGTGGAGGCATTTCCATGATTGCCTTGATCTTGGACGGATCTATTTCGATACCCCGGTGTCGAACAATGAATCCCAGGAATTTTCCTGAGGAAACTCCGAATGCACACTTGAGCGGATTCATCTTCAAGTTGTATTGCCGAAGACGTTGAAATACGGTCTTCAGATGCTCGAGATGTTCCTTATATGATTTGCTTTTAACAACGAGGTCGTCGATATAGCATTCAACGATTTCGTGTATAAGGTCATCGAAGATCTTCGTCATGGCCCTTTGGTAGGTGGCACCGGCGTTCTTTAAACCGAAGGGCATCACCTTGCAACAGAATATTCCCAAAGGAGTCCGGAAAGCCGTATGTTTCTGGTCTTCAGGATGCATTTTTATTTGATTATATCCTGATGAGCCGTCCATGAATGAGAAAATCTCATGCGTGGACATATTGTCTATCATCAGTTCGGTGACTGGTACTGGGAAATCATCCTTTGGGCAGGCTTTGTTGAGATCCCGAAAGTCCACGCATATGCGCACCGTCCCATTTTTCTTCATCACTGGGACGATATTAGCAATCCATTCAGGGTATTGAACCTCCTGGATAAAGCCGGAGTCTATCAGCTTTTTGACTTCAGCGTTGATGCTCATCTCGAGCTCGAGCCGCATTCTTCTCGGCGCTTGTTTGACCGGCTTGACACCCGAGGATATAGCCAGTCTATGTACAGCAACTTCTGGATCTAGTCCCGGCATCTCGGAATAGTTCCATGCGAAGCAATCTTTATGCTGTACAAGGACGTTTTTTAACGCAGCCACCCTCTCTTCAGACAGCAGCTCGCTGACGAATGTCGGTCGCGGATCGTTTATCGTCCCCAACTCAATTTTCTTGAGGTTATCTGCAGTGGTATGTATTCCATCCTCCAGTTCTTTCGGAGCTGGGGGAAATTCTGAGATCACCTCATCATTGCTGTTTTCGAAGCACCAGGGAAGGCTGTCCATGTTCTCGGATTCTTCTTGTAGTATTGTTATCATGTGACAGGTACGAATTCGCTTCCAATCCCAATGTGGAACTGGTTTTTCTTTCGTGGCCTTAGGCTCGTGCTTTTGTGGTGGTGCTACCCTCCAGTTGTTGGACAGAGCGAATTTACCAAGCTGATATTGATCTTCGACCCAATTCTTGAAGGTGAAGCAATCTTCAAGAGGATGACCTACTACTCGATGGTAAGAGCAATAGTCCGGGTGTGAGGATTCGCCTGCTTGTTCAGGGTGTTTAGACTCCGGCAATGTAAGCATTTGATGTTTCAGGGCGAGATCAAGTATTTTCTTCGTCTTGTCCCGAGGAAACGAGTATGCTCGCCCCATTTTCTTCATAAGGGATAGATCAATAACGCTCGACTCCCATTTGCGTGGCTTCTTAGCCCTGCTTTGTTGTTGTTGAGTGCCTTTTTGGCCTTTCGACTTATTTCTGCTTTTGAGCTGAGCTTTCTTTATAACGGGTTGACAAGGAGCGGCATTTTCATCCTTTATGGCCTGTTGGAGAAGGCGTTGCGCCTTGGCTTTCTCGTAGATGGCCGTCTCACTGTTGTGATCATCTCGGACCTTTTGACCAGCTTTCTTTATAAGTCTATCCATTTGTTCCTCGAACGACGGACTGGGCTCTTTTGCATCTGGAACTTTCACCGGCTTAGGATTAGCGTCCTCCCATTGAGCATCCGCTTCTTCATCAAGGTCATACACGACGTAGAAGCCGGGTAGTAACTCTCGTTTCTTTGACCGGATGTATCCAAGCCCTCTTGTTTCCATTCTCCCATTAGGCAGTTTGCGTTGGGTCCCGGGAATGTTCCAGACCCTGTCATAGAATTTGGCCTCTCTAACGGTCTGTTTGAAGGATATCCCCTGGCATTTCAGCAGCTTCTTCAAACCCTCTGTATAATATCTGGGAAGACGGATAGGCTGAAGCCTGTCGAGCGCAGGATCTGCGCCATGCCAGATTTCTTTTTTCACATTGGTTTCTTCAGATCGGTAAAACAGAATTGCTTTCTCGTTTTCTCTCCTGGGAGGGATATAGAATGTCCGCATCTCTTCTACACTGTGGATATTAAGTGCGTCCAGTTCTTTATGATGTTTAGGCGGCACCATGGCGACTTGCAGACTTTGCTCTTCATCAGCGGAAGCTTGTATTGAAGGTCGAGCAGAGAATACGACATGGACCTCATCCTCCGAATCGCTACCAAAGACTAATGTAGGAGTGGACGGTCCTGGCTTGTTATGTTGGGGCGGACCCGAATAAACGATCTCCTCTTCCTCCTCGGTATCACTGCCGAAGACAGAGATGGTAGCGTTAGTTTTATTCTCCGGCTTGTGACACTTCTCCGTGTCTTCGAAATCCGGCAAGAAGTATTTGGCATCTTCGTATTTGCGGACCTCGTTCAAAGAGAACGGGTTCAGTTCTCCCGTCACGGTATACTCGAAACCATCCTTAAAATACTTCATACACTGATGTTGTGTAGAAGGGATGATGTTGTACTCGTGTAACCATGGTCGGCCGAGCAAAGCGTTGTAGCATGTCTTGGCGTCTATGACGTGGAATTTAATGTCCGTGACGAGTAGCCCGAAGCGTAGCGTCAGTATCACAGATCCAAGAGTCTTTGACGATTGGGAGTCGAATCCGGAGATGGTGATCTTGTCCCGAGCAAGGTGCTGGACGCTCATGCAGATTTCCTTCAACACCCGCACGTTGAGTAGGTTAACAGACGACCCGTTATCGATCAGGATTTTGCCTATCCTTATATCATGGCAGTATCCCGAGACATAGAGAGAGCGATTGTGTTCGCACGTCCCAAGTAGAAGGTCTTCATCGCCAAAAGTAACATCAGCCGTGTGCACTTCCTCTAATTCATCCTTCATCTTTTCCTCGGCCAGGCATGCTTGGAATTGTTCCGGGTCTTGGAGCGCCTTAATCAACGAATCTCTCGCCTCTTTTGATAGCAAAAGGGCGTCAAGAATGCTGAGCTGTGAGGGCAGCTTCCTCAGATGCGCCAAAACGTTGTAGTCTACCTTATTTCTCTTCGGCGGGTTCTTGGCGTTTAACTCTTCCGCCACTTGGTCATCTAAGATGATATCTTCAGAGACCTTTTCTTTCCCTTTATATTTTCTGTTCGAGGGTCCGAGGTTCTTTTCGGGCAGCGTGCGATTACGTAGCCGGATATTTTCGCAAACCTTTGGTTCTTCTTCTGTTCTCGAAGCGGACTCTTTGAAGAGAGGGGCAAGTTCTAGTTCTTCATCAGAATCACTCCCGAATGTAGGCACTTGTGATCCACCGGTGTTAACCACGCAACAATCGCCAGCAGTTCTTTTAAGCCTTTCGGTCATATTTCTTTGCTCTCGACGAGCTTTACGCTTTTCCCGCTTAAAGTGTTGTCGGTGAGCAACGTATCCTTGCCACCATCTATCGAAAGTTTTGCACTCTTGAGTGGGGTGCGAAATCTTTTGATGATACAAGCAATAAGACGGGTGCATTTTCGCTTCACCGGTAATTTCTTCTTCGGAGGATGGTAGCTTCATACCCATTGACATGGCCTTAGCAAACTTCTTTTTTATCTTGAATTGGCTTTTGTTGGTAGCGGAGATGTTAAGCTCCAACGGGATCGTCCCAGCTCCTTCATCAAGTCGCTGGCGCTTGGCCCTTTCAAATATAACCGCCTCGCGCTCCCGATCAGCTTTACTTTTCAATCGAGCCTCATTAAGGAATGCGTTAATTACTTCATCTGATGGCCCCAGAACTTTTGGTTCAGAATCTGCCCCCAGCGTTTCAGTACAAGGGGTCTCCTCATCGTTCGAATGGGAAATCATATGATAGCTCGCCACGCATTCTTCAGCTTCATCTGACGAACTTTCTCCCTCACCTTCCTCTTGAAAGACGTGGTTGAGGAATTCTTGGAGCGTAATGGGAGTCCGCGCCTTTTGGTTATATTCTTCCAACGCGTCAATTTGCTTTTGTAAGTTCGTGTGTTTGCCACCAGGCTTCACGGGCTTCTTAGATTTCTTCTTCTTCTTTTTCGAAGATTTTGACGGCTGGCTGCAAGTGCTTGAACCGCCACCATCGGTCCTTGGAGTTGGACGTGGCTTCAACATCCCTTCAATGACCTGCGGTTCCAACGGATTCTTCCACTTGACCGCTGGACATGTCTGAAGATCGTTTAGCATCCTTTTTGTCTTGGCTGATAATACGACCTCCCAAGGAGCTTCTTCAATGACGGAGCATGTTGCCCCCGGCGTATTCGTCCCTTTAGAGGTGTGGGGCTGCGGGGGATTCACCTTCCATTTGTCAGATAACGCGAAGTTGCCCTGTTGGTACTGGTTTTCAAGCCAATTCTTGAAGACGTAGCAATCTTCGATCGGATGGCCTAGTACTCGATGATAAGGACAGTAGTTGGGCTCGTTGACGTCACTTGGTTGCAACGGACGTTTTGGATCTGGCAGGTTTATGAGTCTGTTGCATAACGCTAGCTTGAATAACCTCTTCGTTTTATCACGGGGAAAGGAGTAAGGACGCCCTAGTCTCTCCTCAAGGTCTACGTACGGACGCGTATTACCTTGACGCACAACCGGCTTCGCATTATTCGACTATTGTTGGCTATTAGCGACAACGATCGCTTTTCCCTTCCCTTTATCATTTCGGGAGTCCGGCTTTGGGAGAGGGGGTTTATGGCCCATCTGGTCCATCTGCGCTAGTTTGTCAATCAAAGCCTGAAAGGTTGTCGGCTTGAAGAACATCATAAATTGCGAGATGGTTGCTTGTGGATCGAGGGTTCCCACAAACATACCCACCGCGGGAGCTTCTTCAATGCGCTGCTCACACTTTGACCATAAGTTCCGCCATCGTATAGCGTACTGAACCCACGTCTCGCCGGGTTTTACCCTGGCGTTAATCAGTGCTGTCATCGGGGTACGTTCACCAGCGCTTGCAAAACGCTGAGTAAACAACAGCTCCATCTCCGCGAAGGTTTTAATAGAGTCGTTCGGGAGCTCAGAGTACCATTCGAACGCCGTATCCGATAAGCTTCCAACAAACTGGCGAAGTAAAAGCTTGTCATCTCCACCGGTATTGCCGCAGAGTGCCCTGAACTGGGAAACATGCTGGTGAGGATTGCCCGTCCCCTTGTAGACATGGAACTTGGGAATCGTATAACCTGGCGGGTATTTGATTTGATCGTACCAACTCGGATATGGTCTCCCCGTTTTCATGACCTGGCCGGCTGTTTCGGTTGCATGATGAACCCTTATTTGCTGGGTGATGTATTCATCCAAATCAGCTTTGGAGATTGTATCCTCTTTAGCTGCGGACAAAACTGGTGGAGGATTCGACGTCTCTCCCCTATCGTCTTCAAGAATGATTGGGGGATCTTCAGCAGGTGGATCTTGTTGAATCATCATACCCACCATATCCTGGAACAGGAGGGCCATCTTCTTTATGTTGGCTGCCTGCTCCGCAGCCTCTTTATCCTTCTTCTCTAGTACGCGACGAAGGAATTCAGCATCCGTTTCTTGTTCTTGACGCTCATCCGAGGATGTTTCAGGGGTTTCTTTTGGCCTTGTAAGTGCGGCCATAGCGTTCATCATCTCTTGGAGCTTCTGCTGCTGCTCCTGAGCCTTGGTCACTGACCTCGTGTACGGTCTATGACCTGTTGATATGCGGCTATCCTCCTTTCCTGATGCTACATAAACTGTATGAACTATCATGCCTCCTGACTTAGGACGTTTGGGTTCGCCATTTTTAACTTTTGCCACTGACGCGGGAGTTTTCTCTGGCCTCCTTCTTTTGTGGGCCGTTGAGGTTGAAGGAACCGTTGAAGTGGGCATCCTAGCGGCTGCTGTCCCCCGTTGTTTAATGGGATGGTCCTTGTCTTTTTCTATCTTCGCCTTTTTCTGGTGACGAGAGTGACCTGGGTTAATCACGGAGTCTTGAACCCTTCTCCAAACTTTATATATTTTTGAGGTTATCCGTTGAGGGGGCTGTTCTTGCTTCGTTTCTGAAACTCTCTCCGCAGGTGGAGGAGATCTCTTCAGTGTAGCGGTTGGAGAGTTCTTCCGTACCCTCCTCAGTAGTTCAAAGCTGTTCCCGGTTGGGATAGCAGCGTTGACTTCCACCACTGGAGTCGGTGGAGTTAGCCCTGAGGGAGAGTTGCCCCCTGCCTTCCTCACTCGTTGCCAATGGCGACGTCGAGCACGGCGAGCCGTTGGGATTGGCTCAGAGATTGAGATAGTTTCCTTTTGCCCCCTGTCTGAATGAGGCGCCGCCGGTGTTAATCTCTTAAAAACTGAGGTTGTCTTCTGAGGGGTAATATTCAACCTGCCGAAGACGGATCCCTGAGCAGATGCAGGAGCAGGAATCGTCAGTCTTGAAAAGACCGACTCTTTGATAGGGGAAGCCGCCTTGACGACTTCTGGGGCAGCAGTTATTGCCTTCCTTTGGACAGCCATTTTAGAGTTCAGATTTAGCCTGGTGAAAACAGAGGCTGTCGGTTTGGTAGCGGGCTATCCGTCGACAGGGGCCGCAGTAATTGAAAGTCGATCGAAGACCGACTTCTTAGGAGCTTCTTGTCCGGGCATAGGAGTGCTAAAGCTCATTGGCGGGAGCATGGTCCTGAAGAAGAGCCCAATGGTGGCTTGAGTTACCTGTTCCACTGGCATGGTGAACAAAGAAGCCGCTTGGGGCCCATAGGTTATGCCCCCAGTTGAGGCCGGACGCGAGCTGCAACCGCAGTTGGAGCATTTTGAACAGGTTGAGGCCATCGATGCTTGTTTTCTTTTCTGCACCAAATGAGAGACCAAATCTTAGTAAACTTGAAATCCACAGGCAATCATTTTTAACGAACCGCGATTGGTTCGCGAAGACGACACACGAAGTGTGGAGTGGAAAGAGGAAAAGGTCCCACTGAGCGTGCCAGAATCTGTTCCCCTCCGAAGGACGGCGCACAGGACCGCGAAGTGTCCTGACGCTGGGATTCGGGGCAGATGCTATTTGGTTTTATCCGTCCACCTCTCCGAAGATGCCAAGTTGATTTATGGCACCGTGTATCGGAGGTTTAGACGGATGCGGCCGATGTAGCAGACTTCGTCAGATTCCCCCTCGCTAGAGGGGTTTTTTGATCGTGGGGACGCTCTTCCCTGCAGGCGCAAGCCCCTGCAGTTAATTACGCTACCGCTTCGCGGTAACAACTTTCTCCTTCTCCAGAATTTCACTTCGTGTCGTGGGTGTTTGTTTTGTTTGTGGTTGCCCGTGGATTGTATACGGAGACTGAGTAATACCGTCGTCCGTAGGACGTGGACTAGTCCAAATCCGTATTTACTTAGATTTGGGTTTGGTGTTTTTAGTTTAAGGATGCATTAGTCGCGTTGCGGCTAAGATCAACTTAAACGTTCGTCAAGGATACGTTAGTCCTGTTTGAGACTAAGATCAACTTAACGGGGTAATCCATTTAATATATGGCCGTCGGGACTCGTCGCCTCTCTGACGTCGTTGAAGGATTACAACGACAGATGTCAGAGGAGTTCGGAGATGTACCCTTGAACCAAGGTCGATTTGGAATTTTATCGTTCATTTGAGTGTTTAAGGATACGTTAGCCGTATTTGGGGCTAAGATCAACTTAAACGGGACCATTTAGATCCGGCAAAAGAGCATTAGGAGGCTCTATTGTTCCAGTTTAGGGACGTAGTGGTCCATATTCCAGTTTAGGGACGTGGTGGTCCAACATTAGTTTAAGGACATTCCGGTCCAACATTAGTTTAAGGACGTTCCGGTCCACGAGTTTAAGGACCCCGCAGTCCACATTGATGTGTGGTCGTTGGGACCCGTCACCTCTTTGACGTCGTTGAAGAATTACAACGATGGATGTCAAAGGAGTTCGGAGATGTGCCCTCGAACCGATTGTAAATTGATTCAGTAGAGCAATTTTGCTCAGTCAATTTAATTTAAGGACTTATGGCCAAAATTGGGCTAAGTCCAGTTGAGAATATCCAACGTTTTATCTGCTTTTGCATAGCATTTATTTTTATTTTTATTTGGGCCTTGCCCAGGAAGGATGCAGAGCATCAATTTTGTTTTGGGCCCTGCCCTTTATAATGATGCAGAGCATCAATTTCATTTGGGCTCTGCCCTTTATTGCTTTGCAATTTATTTTGGCCTGTTAGATCTTTCTGATTTGGGCCTGGCCCTTCAAGTAATGCATTGCATTTGTGCAGAGCACTAAGAATCTTTTTTAGATTCAAGAACAGAAGTGCAAGGCACTTTTTAATCTCCTGATCTAAATTTAGATCAAAGAAAAACAAGTTTTTCTTTATCCCAGAGAACCAAGGGTTCATAACAAGTGCAAGGCACTATTTATTTTTTTATTTATTTTATTTATTTACTTATTTATTTGTTGTTGAAGATCCATGATCTTGTTCTTAGATCAATGATCTGTTTCTAAGAGAATTTTCTCTTCTTTTAAAGGTTTTACCTTTTTTTTTTGTATTCTTCAAGAGTTCTCAAGAGTTCTCTTCTCTCTCTCTCTCTTTTTTAGCAAGATCTTCCTTCTTTTTGAATTAAGGTCTGGGGTCCTTTTTATAGTGCCCATTAATTAGTTAAATTTGTTACATAGATCTTTTTCTGAGTGATTTGGGGAATTTTCCCCACCGTTGGATCTTTGATCCAAAGGCCCCTGCCTTATACAAGAAAATCTTCTTGTTTTAACAAGATTTATTCTGTTTTGCGCAAGAATCCCCAGTGCGTGACACATGTCGCGCAGTGAAGCGCTTGCGCAGCTGCGCAGACACGTGTCGCGCAGCGCAGCGCTTGCGCAGCTGCGTTTGCGCAACTGCGCAGACACGTGTCGCGCAGAGGTGCGCTTGCGCAACAGTGCTTGCGCAACTGCGCAGACACGTGTCACGCAGCGAAGCGCTTGCGCAACTGAGCGTTGCTTTTGTTTTTTAAAGAGCCTTGCTCTGATTGGACGCACTGCCTTGGGCGTTGTGCTGGCGTGTCAACTTTTGACACGTGGCGCATTGCGCGCAACGCACGGAATTTGAAGCGCTGCTTCAAAGATTTGAATTTTAAAATTCAAACAGAGCCTTGCTCTGATTGGGGGAACAGCTAAGTTTAGAATTGGTCAGCGTTTGCCGAGTGGTGAAGCTGCTTGGTGGCCTCTTCATGAAGGCTTCGATCCTTAGCGTAGATGGGTAGGAGCTACCTGCTGAGGGTTGACCGAGCATGGAAGCTGCTCGGTGGCCTCTTGGTGAGGGCTTTCGATCCTTGGCGTACATGGGTAGGAGCTACCCGCCAGGGATTGACTGAGCAGGGAAACTGCTCGGTGGTCTCTTGATGAGGGCTTCGATCCTTAGCGTAAATGGGTGGGAGCTACCCGCTAAGGATTGAACGAGCACGGAAGCTTCTCGGTGGCCTCTTGGTAAGGGCTTTTGATCCTTGGCGTGGATGGGTAGGGCCTACCCGTCAGGGATGGACCGAGCAGAGAAGCTACTCGGTAGTCTCTTGATGAGGGTTTCGATCCTTAGCGTGAATGGATAGGAGCTACCCGCCAGGGATGGACCGAGCAGGGAAGCTGCACGGTGGCTTCTTGGCGAGGGCTTTCGATCCTTGGCATGGGTGGATAGGAGCTACCCGCCAGGGATTGACCGAGCAGGGAAGCTGCTCGGTGGCCTCTTGGTGAGGGCTTTCAATCTTTGGCGTGGATGGGTAGGAGCTACCCGTTAGGGATTGACCGAGCAGGGAAGCCGCTTGGTGGCCTCTTGGTGAGGGCTTTTTCAGACTTCTTCTTGCTTTTACGAGGCGTCGTTCAATCTCCCTTGACTTGTGAGAAGAAAATCTGGAAGGATGGCCGTCGCGGGCGACACATGGCTGAAGCGCACAGGCAAGGCAAGGCGTTCCAAGATCCGCGTCGTCCCGACTTCAGTTGACCGTGAGATACGGGATGGCCACCACGCGGCAGCCCTGTATTGGGAAATATGAAAATATCCCAAGATTCGCGTCCATGCACGCGCAAATTTCGGCCCCTGGGGATTCTGTTGAGGCTATAAATAGAGAAGGTATATGAGTTTCTTTCAGCGTTGCTTTTCTGAAAATGGCCGGGTTCATCTACTCCATCGGAGAGATCATCTCCCGCGACGACGTGTACCTCTATAATCAGGAGTGCACGGAGGAGACATACCGGACTGTGGCCGAACACATAGAAGATCACTTCGGCCGCCTACTTCCCCAGCTGTCACCTTTCCTCCAATTGCTCATGTACGCCATTTGGAGGATGTCCCCGGGTTTGTTCAATGCCCTGTCTCCGCAGCTGCAGGACGAGGCACTCGATAAGCTGCACACGCTCTATGTCCATGGCCTCATCTCGAAGAACATGCATGATCGATCGGCGGCCCTTCTTTTGGAGTGTTTCCAAAAGAGGCAGATAGTCGATGGCTGCCCGGCAGGTGCGGCTTCCGGCCCTTCCATTGCATCGTGGGTCCATGGGCAACACTAGAAGGAGAGGGATGAGGAAGCAAGGGCTCGGCTGGCGGCGATCTCCTCGGAGTATCACCAGCAGTGTTTTCTTGAACCCCTACCCCTTCTGTTGTAATTTTAATTTTTTTGTGTAAGGCTGGGGAGCCCATAATACCCTTTGTAATACCCGGTTCTTTTATATACGCTTAAAATCCGTATTTCTCTTTAAACTATAAATTTTGTTATTTTTAATTATTTAATTATTTTAAAGGAACTCCATTAAACCCTAAAACCCCAAACCCTAAATCTTTACATTTTTTTTCTATAATTCCACAGCCAATCCAATCCCTCAGCCCAACACCATTTTTCCCTTTTAAATTCACGCAGCCCATTTCTTTTATTTAAAAACCCCCAGCCCATTCTTTTTCCCCATTCTATTTCTTTAAGCCCGGCCCCTTCTTTTTCATTTATCCTTGATTTTATTCCTTGGCCCGGCCCGTTTTCTTTTTCCTTATAATTCCTTTAATTTTCACTGGCCCGGCCCTTCTCCTTCAACCTAACCCGACCCGGCCCGGCCAAACAACCCTATTCCTCCTCCTTTCTCCCAACGGATACATTTCCCGCTCACCTCTTTCAACGCGTGATCAGCCTTCTCCGCCGCGCCCCACGCCCACGCCCCCGCTCTTGCGACGTTACACTCGCGACGCACTCCCCTCATCTCCCTTATCTCCTTCACACCTCGCTCCCCTCTCGTTTTCCAAATCCCTCATCTCTCTCCCTCTCGAAAACATACGAACCCATCGCTCCGATCACTCGTCGCCTCTCCGACGACGACGGCGAACCTCATCGTCGACCCTCATTCATCCTCCCTCGCCGCCGACACCTCCACAGAACACCCTGCACACACCGAGCTCCCTGCACCCATCTCGACCCCCACCTGCTTTTCGCCGGCGAGCCTCCTCTCACCGGTACTGCCGCGACGACACCCTACGTCGTCATCATCATCATCATCATCGCCATCCCTATCTCTCTCTCTCTTTCTCGATCTCTCTTTCTCTCTCTGAGTTCCCTCTCTCTCTCTCCCTCACTCTCTCTCTGTGCTCCCTCTCTCTCTCTTCCTCACTCTCTCTCTGTTCTCCTCTCTCTGCCTCGCTTTCTCACTCCGTCTCTCTCTCTCTCTACATCTCCCTCTCTGTTTCCCTCTCTCTCCAAGTTTCTCTCAATTCCTCTGTATATCTCAACTCCTCTGTCTCTCTCTCTTTCTCACTTTCTCTCTCTCTACATCTCTCTGCTCCTCTCTCTCTCAATCCCTCAACCTTTAAATATCTCTCTCTCCTCCTTCCCGCTACCTACTTCGCCATCACAACACAGCCGCATCCACGAGCCCCTTGTTGCGTCGCATCAACATCAAATCCAAGCTCGAGCCAAGGTCAAGACTTTTGTCACTAGTGGGCCGTGCCGGAATCGTCGTTGCTGTGCCGCGCGTGTGTCGTTGCCGCTGCCGTGCATCACCAGAACGTTTCCAGACAAGTTCTCTACTTGCTACATGCTAAATTATGTTGTTACAAACTAAATCGTATAGATTCTGTAGTTATTTTCTGAATAAATTATACTACGTACCTGTTCGATACATGATCCCAATGAGAATACTTATCTAATTAGACGGAACTGGATTGTTTATATTGGACAGTGTAGTGATAAATACCTTGTACAAATTTCGCTGGGAAATACGACTATTAATGACTAAAACGACTACCCCCAAGTATACCTGTAAAACTGGAAATTTCTTATACCTGAAAACCGTTAAAATCACCATACATTATATACATACTGGAATGATGCGTTCGAGGGCTAAATCGAAGCCGACTCGATGAACTATAACCCTATCCAAGTTTCAAATTATTTCTGTACTTAAACAGTGACAATAATTGGATCGGAGTGCGACTCTGGACTGCAGTCCAGAGCGACTCTGTTTACTGTGCGCTGTCCCGTAATGGGTACCACACTGCTTCCTTAACTCGTAGATTGCGGAACTCCACTGTTTATTAAAGGTGAATCTGTTAGCTAGACAACACAAGTGGTTTCACCCTGTTTCGTCAACATTTGCTATTTAATCTGTAATTTAACAGATGTGGACGTACAACAGTCCCAACAGAATCAGAATTGACATACTAGTATTGAACAGTGTATATCTCCTGACGTACAGACTCGATTGAGAATCCGTATATTGTGTTGAAAACATTACTAAAAACCCTAGATTTCATCCAACTGTAGCATCGCTAAAATATGATCCGAACTGGGATTAAAATGCATTGCGAAACGGACTTCCGATTCTGAAACCGGATTTCCAGCCGTGAACGCTTAAAAGGAAATGGCCATAACTAATGATCCTGAAACCCGATTGCCGTGAAACCAAATTTGCTGGTTAGATAATTAATCATACTCTTTATTCTCCTTTTATCATTTCGCTAAACTGTACACGTTTTATTTATGATAAATATTGCAAGTGGTAGAATACTGATTTATAATATTTTAATCATGCTTTATATATCGTTTCCTCATCATATCATACTTATGTCATTACATTGATAACTTAGTGATAATGTGCATTACCCAGTGTTAGGTATTAGTGATGATTGTGGCAAGTACGTTAGTGTTCGTGCATAAGTGAATAAGTGAAAGTGACACGTACTTGTACACAATCAGTGAACCTTATTATTCTATTGCATTGTCGACGTCTGTGGGACGCGTGTACGTGTGACTATAAGTGGTATGGGACACTTATGGAAGCTCTTGCATGGGTGTTACAGATAAGGCACCAGACACTGCCATTTATCTTAAGTGTTAGTCGGGATGTGCTTGATGGAGATCCTGTCTCCAGTTCTCGCGCAGACTTGTCACAGACCGATTAGTATTTGAGGTTATGGTTAGCGTTTGATGTAGACTACGGGGTGAGGGGTAGTTTGAGTGTGAGTTCAACATAATCTCGGGAGTCCCTTGCCGGCTTATATATATGGAGATATATGGAGATTTACAGGGTACATGATTATTACCGTGAGTTACATGTTGGGCCCGTGGTCCCTTGCCCTTGGGTCCTACCCTTGGATGGAGGACACTCGCGAGTGGTTGACTCTTACACTTGGACTGACGATAGGTTTAGAGACCTGTACAGTGAGACTTAGGGACTGATAGGGATAATGGCATTGAGATACATTACTTACTGTGTTGACATATTTAGCATATCATTTTACTGCTTCTACTGTTCCACTGCATTGATTACTACATGTTCATACCTATACCGTCATTGATTTACTGTTATATATATTTATTATCACTGTTAGAGTTGTCACTTGGATTTATATATTATATTGCTATTGTGTCGCTCTGACGACCTGAGTATGCATGCTCAGTGTGAGGAGATGATTTAGTCGGGACCAGGATCAGACGCACATTACGGACATCGTGATTAGCTATCCAGAGTTATACCCTTTCGTTTCCCATCAGGTCAGTTCTTTTATATTGTTTCGTTCCAGTTACTGCATTTCTCTTTACCTGCGCATTATTTACTGATTACCACTTAAAACTAGAAGCCGAAGTGTGACTATGGCAGGACATTTCCTTGACTGTAAGAGCATGGCTGGCCTTGTCAACCCCTCGTATTCCGTATTTTGGGAAGCGGGGTGTGACATGGTTTAGTTGGTATCAGAGCCAGGTTTTGCTTCGATTGGGATTGCAGTTTTCCGTGTAGAGCTTGACAATCTAAGACATCCCTCAGTCTAGATTGTAAACTTGATATCCTTGATCCATATTCACATTGAGTGTTCTGCTATCCATTCGCTAGGGTTTCGGGTGACTTGGTAAGGTTACGTGGTTGTAATTGCACTACCGTACTCTGTTTAAGTGACTTAGAATCCTACCTTTGATTTTCTACTTGTAATGAATTTCATCACTTCTGATATCTTTGAATCTTTGTTCAGTCCATATTATAGTTTGATTCTTATAGCTTGTGTCTTATATCATCCTCAAAATTATTGTTTCAGGATCATGTCTTCCAACGACTCTTCCTCTATCTCCACTCCCCAGAATCAGACCATTGAGATTCTGAGTGTACTGCAAGGTCTGAAGGAAGCCCAGGAGCGAACGGACGATTTGTTAGCTGAAGGACTGAGAAGGCAGGTGAATCAGACACCAGCGGGAGTCTCAAATCGTAAAGGGATCCCTGTTAGATGTGGAATAGAGAAGAAGATGAAGCGCCAATTTGTTTCTCCTCGACAGAAGCAGCAGAAGACCCCATGTTGTGGGTACTGTAAGAGGCCAGGACATCTTCAGAGGGATTGTCGCCACGCCCAAGGGAAATGTCTGGTTTGCGGATCCAACGAACATCTCATCAACGGTTGCCCAAAAAGGAAAGAGCTACAGGGAGGAGATTCGTCCACACTCCCCACTTCTGCCAAGTGATGATTATTGCGTAGTTCGAACTTTGAGTATAAGGCGGACCCAACACAGGATTCAACTCGCGTGACGAGAATGCAGCGGTCTAATAATCAAAGAATTTTTTTTTAATGTTTTCTACTTTCAGTAGTAATGTTATCACCCCTTTTGTAAAATTTCCTTTCATTTGAAATCTTGCATCCGTCGAACTTTTTAGTTGAATGCAATAAAACTTGAATCGTGATATATGTATCATTCTCTTGTACTTTCCCTTATTCATACTATTCATTATCACCACATTTAAATCTTGATTTTTCAGTTCCTGCCACCGCATATTTTCCTACGCTTCGTAACCTTAGCTATTTTCTTGATGTATTTCACGATCTAATCATGACTCTTTCCTTTCAGGCCATGGCCCACCCTGGAGCAGCACCGTATCTAGATGAGGATACACAGTCATGCGTTTCCTTAGACCACACACTGATGAGTTCTGATGATGAGATCAACGATCCCCAGGTCACTTATGGAAACAGCGATTCAGAGGATGAAGGAGCAGCCGCCCCAGAGTTTGACATGATAGGCGATTCCGACGAAGAGGAAGGAGACCCCGAAGAGAACCCGATAGAGGAAGATCCCGAGGAAGACCCGATAGAAGAAAATCCAGTGGAGGAAAATCCCATGGAAGGGAATCCAGAAGAAAAGAATCATATGGAATCAGACCTCGATGAAGAAGCTCCAGCTGAGGAAGAAGGATCAGAAGAACAAGACCCTGTAATAGAAGAACTCCCATTGGCGATTCCCGCGAGACGCTATGGAAATGGACGCCCCTACCTGAGCGCGCGAGCCTACCGCAACCTGCTGAATCTCCACAACCGCGACTGACGGGATTTCTTTTAGATGTTGTCCTATCTGGCCTAAATAAATATGTGTATAGTTTAGGGCCACCTTTCGTCTTTGAGAATACTTTGTTTAAAATCTTCTGGAATAAAATAAATTGCTGAATTCGCTAATCTTTCGATCTTCTTAGTTCACTTGATGCTTGATTATTTCTTCTGCACAATTATTTTTCCCTACTGAGATCTGTCCACCGCTACTCCTTGTATTGTTTTAACCCTCACTGAGATTAACAAGTACCGCACCCGATCTTTTAGTGGTCCACCCTTCATCCTTCGTCTGTTCCTCGTTTGAGATCCTTCCGGGAGGAATTTTTTTTTTTAAAAATTTCCGAGTCCGCTAACCCTTCAAATTTTTGATTCATATGATGTACCGACCATCATCCTCCCCATACTTTTTCCTTGTAGTCCTTTGTTGCTCACCCTTACTTCCTGTGCTGACCCGATCCCAATCTCCTTGATCTTCAGCCTAAAGCCGCTACATTCCGACCTTCTGAATAAGCCACCCTTCCTTGTAATCATTACCCTAGCTAGCCCTATACCTCTTTGTGTTTTTTTCCTGTTACCCTAACTATATTTAGGGACACTGTTATTCGAAAATTTAGTTTTCATTATTTTGTATTTATCAAAGAGTGCGTGTTATTGATTACTCCGTTTTATGTATTTTAAGTACATTATTATTATTCTCATTTTCAGTAGCGCAACCTTACACCGTGCATATTTTTGTTCCATGTTTCTTATTTTCACTATATGAGTTTTCTAAGTTATTTTAAAACTATGTGATCTATACATTATCCTGAAATGTTTTAACCTACCGACAAATCTTTCACTACTTTATTATCTTTAGTTTATTTTCGGGTGTTGTGCCTATGTTTACTATTATAGATGACTGTGCCTTATACTTATTTCTACCGTGCTACCTTTGATATACTTATACGTGCACACAGTTGAATTTCGATTTTATCGAGTACGCCTCGAATAATACTGTTCGTTATTATTGTTATCTATATTCTCGTATACTTGTAGTTACCCTTATAGTTATTCCTGCCTTATACCTATTTAGACCTACCTTTCCGTATGTTGTTCTTACTCATATATATCTTCAAATTTCTTCATCTACGTATTTCTGGTAAATCCTTCCGTGTTAATTGCAATATAATAGCTTTCGCTTATGTTTGTATAACTTATCGTTTATTTTAAATTTCGAGAACGAAATTTTTATAAGGGTGGTATGATGTAATATCCAGTTCTTTTATATACGCTTAAAATCCGTATTTCTCTTTAAACTATAAATTTTGTTATTTTTAATTATTTAATTATTTTAAAGGAACTCCATTAAACCCTAAAACCCCAAACCCTAAATCTTTACTTTTTTTTCCATAATTCCACAGCCAATCCAATCCCTCAGCCCAACACCATTTTTTCCCTTTTAAATTCACCCAGCCCATTTCTTTTATTTAAAAATCCCCAGCCCATTCTTTTTCCCCATTCTATTTCTTTAAGCCCGGCCCTTTCTTTTTCATTTATCCTTGATTTTATTCCTTGGCCCGGCCCGTTTTCTTTTTCCTTATAATTCCTTTAATTTTCACTGGCCCGGCCCTTCTCCTTCAACCCAACCCGACCCGGCCCAACCCTATTCCTCCTCCTTTCTCCCAACGGATACATTTCCCGCTCACCTCCTTCAACGCGCGATCCGCCTTCTCCGCCGCGCCTCACACCCACGCCCCCACTCTTGCGACGTTACACTTGCGACGCGCTCCCTTCGTCTCCCTTATCTCCTTCACACCTCGCTCCCCTCTCGTTTTCCAAATCCCTCATCTCTCTCCCTCTAGAAAACTTATGAACCCATTGCTCCGATCACTCATCGCCTCTCCAACGACGACGGCGAACCTCATCGTCAACCCTCATTCATCCTCCCTCGCCGCCGACACCTCCACAGAACACCCTGCATACACCGAGCTCCCTGCACCCATCTCGACCCCCACTCGCCTTTCGCCGGTGACCCTCCTCTCACCGGTACCGCCGCGACGACACCCTACGTCGTCATCATCATCATCGTCGCCATCCCTATCTCTTTCTCTCTTTCTCTCTCCCCGTTCACTCTCTCTCTCTCCCCCTCACTCTCTCTCTGTGCTCCCTCTCTCTCTCTTCCTCACTCTCTCTCTGTTCTCCCCTCTCTGCCTCGCTTTCTCACTCCGTCTCTTTCTCTACATCTCCTTATCTGTTTCCCTCTCTCTCCAAGTTTCTCTCAATTCCTCTGTATCTCTCAACTCCTCTGTCTCTCTCTCTTTCTCACTTTCTCTCTTTCTAAATCTCTCTGCTCCTCTCTCTCTCAATCCCTCAACCTTTAAATCTCTCTCTCTCCTCCTTCCTGCTACCTACTTCGCCATCACAACACAGCCGCATCCACGAGCCCCTTGTTGCGCCGCATCAACATCAAATCCAAGCTCGAGCCAAGGTCAAGACTTTTGTCATTAGTGGGCCGTGCCGGAATCATTGTTGCTGTGCCGCGCGTGTGTCGTTGCCGCTGCCGTGCATCACCAGAACGTTTCCAGGCAAGTTCTCTACTTGCTACATGCTAAATTATGTTGTTACAAACTAAAATCGTATAGATTCTGTAGTTATTTTCTGAATAAATTTACTACGTACCTGTTCGATACATGATCCCAATGAGAATACTTATCTAATTTGACGGAACTAGATTGTTTATATTGGCCCGTGTAGTGATGAATACCTTGTACAAATTTCTCTGGGAAATACAACTATTAATGACTAAAACGACTACCCCCAAGTATACCTGTAAAACTGGAAATTTCTTGTACCTGAAAACCGTTAAAATCACCATACATTATATACATACTGGAATGATACGTTCGAGGGCTCAAATCGAATCCGACTCGATGAACTATAACTCTATGCAAGTTTCAAATTATTTCTGTACTTAAACTGTGACAATAATTGGATCGGAGTGCGACTCTGGACTGCAGTCCAGAGCGACTCTGTTTACTGTGCGCTGTCCCGTAATGGGTACCACACTGCTTCCTTAACTCGTAGGTTGCGGAACTCCGCTGTTTATTAAAGGTGAATCTATTATCTAGACAACACAAGTGGTTTCACCCTGTTTCGTCAACATTTTCTATTTAATCTGTAATTTAACAGATGTGGACGTACAACAGTCCCAACAGAATCAGAATTGACATACTAGTATTGAACAGTGTATATCTCCTGACGTACAGACTCGATTGAGAATCCGTATATTGTGTTGAAAACATTACTCAAAAAACCCTAGATTTCATCCAACTGTAGCGTCGCTAAAATATGATCCCAACTGGGATTAAAATGCGTTGCGAAACGAACTTCCGATTCTGAAACCGGATTTCCAGCCGTGAACGCTTAAAAGGAAATGGCCATAACTAATGATCCTGAAACCCGATTGCCGTGAAACCAAATTCGCTGGTTAGATAATTAATCATACTCTTTATTCTCCTTTTATCGTTTCGCTAAACTGTACACGTTTTATTTATGATAAATATTGCAAGTGGTAGAATACTGATTTATAATATTTTAATCATGCTTTATATACCGTTTCCTCATCATATCATACTTATGTCATTACATTGATAACTTAGTGATAACGTGCATTACCCAGTGTTAGGTATTAGTGATGATTGTGGCAAGTACGTTAGTATTCGTGCATAAGTGAATAAGTGAAAGTGACACGTACTTGTACACAATCAGTGAACCTTATTATTCTATTGCATTGTCGACGTCTGTGGGACGCGTGTACGTGTGACTATAAGTGGTATGGGACACTTATGGAAGCTCTTGAATGGGTGTCACAGATAAGGCACCAGACACTGCCATTTATCTTGAGTGTTAGTCGGGATGTGCTTGATGGAGATCCTGTCTCCAGTTTTCGCGCAGACTTGTCACAGACCGATTAGTATTTGAGGTTATGGTTAGCGTTTGATGTAGACCACGGGGTGAGGGGTAGTTTGAGTGTGAGTTCAACATAATCTCGGGAGTCCCTTGCCGGCTTATATATATGGAGATATATGGAGATTTACAGGGTACATGATTATTACCATGAGTTACATGTTGGGCCCGTGGTACCTTGCCCTTGGGTCCTACCCTTGGGTGGAGGACACTCGCGAGTGGTTGACTCTCACACTTGGACTGACGATAGGTTTAGTGACCTGTACAGTAAGACTTAGAGACTGATAGGGATAATGGTATTGAGATACATTACTTACTGTGTTGACATATTTAGCATATCATTTTATTGCTTCTACTGTTCCACTGCATTGATTACTACATGTTCATACCTATACCGTCATTGATTTACTGTTATATATATTTATTATCACTGTTAGAGTTGTCACTTGGATTTATATATTATATTACTATTGTGTCGCTCTGACAACCTGAGTATGCATGCTCAGTGTGAGGAGAGGATTTAGTCGGGACCAGGATCAGACGCACATTACGGACATCGTGATTAGCTATCCAGAGTTATACCCTTTCGTTTCCCATCAGGTCAGTTCTTTTATATTGTTTCGTTCCAGTTACTGCATTTCTCTTTACCTGCGCATTATTTACTGATTACCACTTAAATCTAGAAGCCGAAGTGTGACTACGGCAGGACATTTCCTTGACCGTAGGAGCATGGCTGGCCTTGTCAACCCCTCGTATTCCGTATTTTGGGAAGCGGGGCATGACACCCTTGATGAATAAAACTCTTCTTTTGCGACGTACTATTGTCTTCTTTTTATCCTCTTTGCGTGTTTGAGTATGTTCATAAAATGAAACCCGTGACTTTTGAACTGAGGAAGAAAGAAACATATTGAAGAAGTTTCTTCTAATTCAGAAGACTTAGAAAAATTTATATCGCTTTGGAAAAGAAGAAACATATATTCACTTATAAAAATTTTGAATTCACTTGTACAATTTGAGCTTTTCGGCGTTGTAAGGTCGCAGGAACTTACGACCCGCCGCGTCTTGCAAGCGATAGGCTCCGCCGGGTAATACCTTGGAGACGAGGAATGGGTCGTCCCACTTTGGGGAAAACTTGTCCAGTTTGCCTTGGTCTACAAATCGTTTCACCTTAAGACCAAATCTCCAGTCTTGAAGGTGCGATGCTTGACTCGTGCATTATAGTAGCGGGCAGTTTGCTGTTGATAGGCGGCGGTTTTGATCTGTGCCCGGTCCCGCTTCTCTAGCAAGATGTCCAAATTAGTCCGGAGTGCCGAGGTGTTTGCTTCGTTGTCGAAATGCTCGACTCTAAAACTGGGCAGTCCATTCTCAGCTGGGACCATCGCTTTGGTGCCATAGCAGAGGCTGAAAGGGGTCTTTCCAGTGGGGGTCTTCTTCGATGTGCGTAAGGCCCATAAAACCCAGGTTAGTTCCTTGACCCAGCTGCCATGTCTTCCTTCTAGGCGAGTTCGAAGACCTCGGATGACGTCTCGGTTCGCAATCTCGGCTTGCCCGTTGCATTGAGGATGCGCAACCGCGGCAAACTTCATTAGTATGTAGTACTCGTTGCAGAATCCTTTGACTTTGTCGTTTTCAAAGTTCCTCCTGTTGTCGGTAACAATACACCTCGGAATACCGAACTGAGATATTATGTTATTCTGCAGGAATTTGATGGTCGTGGTGGCGTCCGCTTTTCTGATGGAGACGGTCTCGATCCACTTCGTAAAATAGTCTACCGCGACGAGGATGTACTTGTGCCCGCCCGTGCCAGTTGGGAGTTGGCCTACTATGTCCATTCCACACTGGGCAAACGGTCAGGGGGAGGTCTGGGCCATTAGCTCGGTAGCCGGAAGATGGGGTATGCTGCCATGAAGTTGACAGCTTTTGCATCTTCTGACGAGCTTCTGGACATCTTGATGAATCGTCGGCCAATAGTATCCTTGGAGTATCGTCTTCTGGACTAAGGTGCGGGCCCCTTGATGTGCTCCACCGTCCCTTTCGTGAATCTCACGCAGGAAGTAGTTGGCTTCATGGGCATCGACGCACCAAAGCAGAGGTTGTGTGTAGGACTTCCTGTAGAGATTTCCATTGCTCCAAACGAAATGGCGGGCTTTGGCTCGAAGGCGGCGTGCTTCCCCTCGATCTTTTGGGAGAGTCCCTTCCTTCAGGAACTCTATGAGGGGCTTCCTCTAATCCTGGCCTTCCTCCTGAGTAGTGTATATTTGAAGTGCTGCCTCCCTGTCTTCCACGCTGAGCCGTGGCAAGACTTCGAAGAGGATATTCCTCTTATTGTTAGCCGTATAGGAGGAGGCTAGCTTGCGCAGAGCGTCGGCCTGGGCATTTAGGCACCGAGGAATCTTCTCCACTTGAACTTCGTCGAAATCTTTTCGTAGTCTTTTTATCTCGGCTAAATATTTCACCATTAGAGGCTCCCGGGCCTCAAAACGGCCGGTCACTTGGCCTATGACTAGGGCGGAGTCACAACGAATTCGGATAGTCCTCAGCCTGTTGGGGTCGAAAATTGCACCCCGGTTGACCAAGTCAAAGTCAAGGTCAACCCCAAGTCAGGTGGGCCTAAGCCCAGGTCAAGTGGGCCCATGCCCGAGTCGAGCCGGAACATGAAGCGGCCGGCCTCCCCATGCAAATCATGTAAAAAAATAATTTTAATGGGCATAAAACCAAATTTTTGTAAGCCCATGGTTTATATGCAAAAAGAAATGGCACATGAGCCATGGGATGGGCAAAATGCCATTTTGTAAAGCCCAAGGGGCTATATGCAAATATGTAAGCCTATATAAGGCAACATGATGATGAATAAAAGAGATACCTTTCATTCCCCTAAAAATCTAAGGTTTGTGCCTCTTTCCCCTTTCTGAAGGTTCTAAACCTTATTCTTTCTTTTGAATTAAATCAAGAGTTTTACTCTTCCTTTTCCAAAACTAAATAGTTTTTTACCACAAAACCCATAAAGGGGAACTTGGATCTGCCATTAGATCTCAAAAGGGGGAGATCTTTAAATCTCACCCTCCTTTCTTCAAGATCCAGCCAAAAGAGGAGGAAGAAGGAGACCCATCTCCTAAAAAACCCACTTTGGGAAGATCCAAAGCTCAAGGGAGAAGTCCGTTTCATCATCTCCAAAAACATCTTAGGAGTTTAACTCCCCTCTAATTTCTCTTTCGGGAATTTAAATTCCATTTCTGGGGCTAAAACCCCTTTTCCTCGCCGGCATCCAAGAGCCCGAGCGCCTAGCGCCCCGAGCGCCCGAGCGCCTAGCGCCCCGAGCGCCCAGCGCCCACGTGCCGGGCACGTGGTGCGCTAGCGCTCGAGCGCCTAGCGCTCAAGCGCCTAGCGCTCAAGCGCCTACGTGTCGGACACGTGGTGCGCTAGCGCTTAAGCGCCCAGCGCTTACGTGCTAGGCACGTGAGGCGCTGGCCCCATGCGTCCTTTGGGCCCATTTCCCTTATATATATATATATATATATATATATATATACTCACACACTCCACAACACCGTCCCTCTAAAAAACTCTGCGGGCCCCCGATATATCTAAAACCCCTCCAAAACACAACACTGCACATTGAGTTCACATGATCAGTTTAACCCGTCAATCGGAGGTTCTCTCGCCCCAAAGGCGAGGGGTAATTAACGGCAGTTTAGTCCGTGGCTGCCGGAGATTCGGATCCCCACAATCAATAAACTCCAGCCTACCCTAGGCAGGGGGAATCTGTAATGCGCCTGATAAGCGCGCGCGTATTCCCATCTCAATGGGGTGATGAAAAATACCATACAGATTCTGGTACGCCCGGTGGGACCAATCTCTCTTCCCATATTTCGGGTTAAGCGTTCATGTGAACTCAATCAATATACATATCTATATTTATACTAAAATAATGCTCTTTCATGCAGGTTTTCAAGTAATCACTTCTCAACAATGTCTTCAAAGATGAACTCAGCTCCCATCTCATACAGGATGAAGATGGACTCTAAGACGGTCCTCTCGGCCAGTCTTGGGTGACAGTGGGAGGAGCCGCTGCTACAGTTCGGCTCTATTCTGTTCGTGCCAGCTAACACCATTCCAGCTCCCTAGGCTCCAGCAACAGACAGACCGGTCTCGAAAGACAGGAGACCAAATGTGGTGATCTCGAGGGCGCCCCAACCCAAACGCAAGTTGGTGTCTGAACGACTTTCCTTGGCTTCAGCTGGGGACAAGGCCATCAACACCAACAAAGCTACAACGCGTCTCGAGCAAGCTCCGGAGGTGCCCCTAACAACTGCTCGATCGGGTGTCTTCTCTAAGCTCCCCGCTAATCAACTCACAATGGCTTCCCGGATAACGGATACCTGCCAAGCCCTCAAAATCAAGAAGCTAAGGCAGAAAAGGCTCAGATACAGAGCCAACAAAAGGGCTAGGGCTCATACTAGGCTGAGCTTCATGGGGCTCCAAGAACAGGGTTACCCCGCCAAAGATGAAGAGACGGCTGGATATGGGGTCCACACTGTCTACACGGTCAGACATGAGGAAACGAACCCTCTTATGCTTCACAGCCAGGGTGATGATGCGGTGGACGCTGCCCAACGTCAACTCGGTCTAAATGACGAAGAGCTCGCTCAGGCCGATAAGCCAAAAGAGCCTGGGGTTCCTGCGGAATTGAGCTCGGGCAATAAAGATGACCCGGTTGTCATAACCGGAACTACAGAACAAGCATTATTCCGATGGCTTCAGAGGCAGCTTCAGGACAGGGATGAGAAGTTAGCCAAGGTACAGTCTTAGGTCGACGAATTGGCAAACGTCGCAGTAGATCTCGCGACCCAAGTTGTCCGATTGCAGTTACAGCAGAATCAAATTTTAGTTCATGAGCCATGGATTGATACCCGGAGGCAGCCAACTGATACCCCCTTCAACCTAAGAGCGGAGCGCCTTCGTGAAAAACGGCCGCGATCAGCCTCCAGTTCCTTCGATACGTACACCGAAGGGGAATCGCCTCTGAAAGAGAAACT
Source organism: Agapanthus africanus (assembly GCA_030015575.1). Taxonomy (NCBI): domain Eukaryota; kingdom Viridiplantae; phylum Streptophyta; class Magnoliopsida; order Asparagales; family Amaryllidaceae; genus Agapanthus; species Agapanthus africanus. The sequence goes on from CM057337.1 coordinate 720,311,771, forward strand.
GGACAAGGTCTATTCCTTCAAAAGGGACAAAGTTCACAAGATATTCAAGGACGCCCTAAGAAACGGTCTATAACTGCCAGAATCAAAGAGGCCACATGAAATGAATATGACCGACAATCCTGTATACTGTCCATACCATAGAGTGGTGAGTCATACCATTGAAGATTGCTGTGTTTTCAAAGATTGGGCAGAGGACCAATACAAGCTTGGAAAAACCTCACAATCCTCGGATGTATCGGCAAGCCACAGATCTACGGTCATCAACACAGCTCCGCCAAGATCAAAATTCAAGGAGCTGGGATAAGCAAAGAGGACCACCACGTCGTTAAACTGAGAATGATAGACCTCTAAGTCTTTAAACTGGGAACCGCTGACCACCACGTCGTTAAACTGGGAATAACAGACCACCAAGTCTTTAAACTAGGAACAAATGACCACCACGTCATTAAACTGGGAACAATCGACCTCTAAGTCGTTAAACTGGGAATGTAAAAAAAATGTAAATAAACAAAAAATGTGTAAATAAAAGAAAAATAAAGAAAACCCGAAACGATGGGGCAACTCGTAATAAAAATCAGCGAGTAAAATAAAAATGAAAATAAAGCCGAAATGATGGGGCAACCACAAATAAAACCCGAAATGATAGGGCAATCGCGATCTTCGCGATAAGAAAAGCTGAAATGATAGAGCAATCGCGGTAAAACAAAAAAAAACAACAAAAACAAAAACAAAACAAAAAAAAACAAAAAAAAAACAAAACAAAGGCGAATGATGAGTCGCTTCTGGTACCATATTCCAGTGCAGCGATGCAGACGCCAACCAAAATCCAGTTTCCCAAAATTCTTTCGGCCCTACGGCCAGTCCCCAAATTGACTACCATATACAATCCACGGGCTCAAATAATTCTCATCATACCCATACCCTACCGTAATCACCAGTTACGCGGCTGGTCTCCGTCCTGGGAATTATGCTCCATTGGGAAGACCCACTCATGTGTCCTCAGGATGCATGGGGAGAACAAACCTTCGTGGGATCCTTACGACTCACAAAGGAAAAACACACTTGGGAGTCCTCACGACTCCTAAGGAGAAAATACACCTACGGGATCCTTACGACCCGTAGGGAGAAAATGCTTTTATGGGACCCTTACGGCCCATAAAATTGAAAAGCCTTAGGTGATAGGGATCTAAATCTGTCTCCTAAGCCATCGCTTCCTAATAGGCAACGGCGAATGATGAGTCGCTCCTGTTACCATATTCCAGTGCAGCGATGCAGATGCCAACTAAACCCAAACTCTTAAATGGCGAATGATGAGTTTCTCCAGGTACCATATTCCAGTGTAGCGATGCAGATGCCAACCAAATTCCAAACTCAAATCCCCAAGTGGCGAATGATGAGTCGCTCCTGGTACCATATTCCAGTGCAGCGATGCAGACGCCAACCAAATTCCAAACTCAAATTTCCAAGTGGCGAATGATGAGTCGCTCCTGGTAGCATATTCCAGTGCAGCGATGCAGACGCCAACCAAATTCCAAATCCCATACCCCAACGGTGAATGATGAGTCGCTTCTGGTACCATATTCCAATGCAGCAATGCAGACGCCAACCAAATTCCAAATACCATACCCTAACGGCGAATGATGAGTCGCTCTTGGGACCATATTCCAGTATAGCGATGCAGACGCCAACAAAGTCCCAAATTTTTTCCGGCCCTACGGTCTGGATCATACCTCCTGCCAAACCGTATACAATCCACGGGCGTAAAACAATCCCAATATCTCCCAAGTCCTGCCGATGAGACCACATTCAAAGTCCTACCGGCGGTGAAGATTCAAAAAAAAAGGTATGTCCACAACCAAAATGGGCACGGATGAAACCCGAAAGGGCTCCGTGAGTAAAAACAGCAGGACTGCCAGTGAGTTTGTGAAAACCCGAAAGGGCGCAAACTCATGAAAAAGAGATGAAATGCACTCACAAAATCCTCTCGACTTTGTGAGGAGAAAATTCCCGCGTGAGATCCTTACGACTCACAAAGGAGCAACACACTTAGGAGTCCCCACGACTCCTAAGGAGAAAATACACCTACGGGATCTTTACGACCCGTAAGGAGAAAATGCTTTGTGAGACCCTCACGGCTCACAAAATTGAAAAGTCTTAGGTGATAGGGACCTAAAAACTGTCTCCTAAGCCATCGCTTCCTGATAAGCAAGCGCAAATGATGAATCTCTTCTGGTACCATATTCCAGTGTAGCGATACTGATGCCAAGCAAAAACCAATTCCTAAATCCTCCCGGGGCAAATGATGAGTTGCACCTGGCATTATTCCAATGCAGCAATGCAAATGCCGACAAAAAACCAACCCCAAAATCCTCTCAAAGACAGATGATGATTCGCTCCTGGTACCATATTCCAGTATAGCGATGCTGATGTCAACCCAAATCACAATCAACAAGTCAACTTCAACTCCGACACCGCAGAAAGCGGAGCAAGTCAGAATCCAATCTCGACACTGCAAGAAGCGGAGCAAGTCAAGTTCACCCCTGACACTGCAGGAAGCAGAGCAAGTCAAATAGAGCGTCGACTGTCCATGTCGCAAAAAGGGCAATGCAGGCTTCCCACAAATCGGGAACCAAATCGCTCCGGATCAGAGCGTCGACCGTCCATGTCGCAAAAAGGGCAGTGCAGGCTTCCCACAAATCGGGAACCAAATCGCTCTGGATCAGAGTGTCGACCATCCATGTCGTAAAAAGGGAAGTGCAGGCTTCCTACAAAGCAGGAATCAGATCACTCCGGGCCAGGGAAAAGTCTACCACGGACACTCCGTCTCGGAGACGCGTCAAGCGTCGACCTCCATGTCGTAAAAAGGGCAGTGCAGGCTTCCCACAAATCGGGAACCAAATCGCTCCGGGTTAGGGAGTCGACCGTCCATGTCGCAAAAAGGGTAGTGCAGGCTTCCCACAAATCGGGAACCAAATCGCTCCGGATCAGAGTGTCGACCGTCCATGTCGCAAAAAGTGCAGTGCAGGCTTCCTACAAAGCAGGAACCAGATCACTCCGGGCCAGGGAAAAGTCTACCACGGACACTTCGTCTCGGAGACGCGTCAAGCGTCGACCGTCCATGTTGCAAAAAGGGTAGTGCAGGCTTCCCACAAATCGGGAACCAAATCGCTCCAGATCAGAGCGTCGACCGTCCATGTCGCAAAAAGGGCAGTGCAGGCTTCCCATAAATAGGGAAACAAATCGCTCCGGATCAGAGCGTCAACCGTCCATGTCGCAAAAAGGGCAGTGCATGCTTTCTACAAAGCAGGAACCAGATCACTCCGGGCCAGGAAAACGTCTACCACGGACACTCCGTCTCGGAGACGCGTCAAGCGTCGACCGTCCATGTCGTAAAAAGGGCAGTACAGGCTTCCTACAAAGCGGGAACCAGATCACTCCGGGCCAGGGAAAAGTATACCACGGACACTCCGTCTCGGAGTCGCATTAAGCGTCGACCGTCCATATTGTAAAAAGGGCAGTGCAGGCTTCCCACAAATCGGAAACCAAATCGCTCCGGATCAGAGCGTCGACCATCCATGTCACAAAAAGGGCAGTGCAGGCTTCCCACAAATAAAGAACTAAATCGCTTCGGATCAGAGCGTCGACCGTCCATGTCGAAAAAAGGGCAGTGCAGGCTTCCTACAAAGCAGGAACCAAATCGCTCCGGACCAGAGCGTCGACCGTCCATGTCGTAAAAAGGGCAGTGCAGGCTTCCCACAAATCGGGAACCAAAATGCTCCGGGCCAGGGAAACGTCTATCACGGACACTCCGCCTCGAAGACGCAAACCCGTCCATGTCGTTAAAAGGGCAGTGCATCCCAACAGTGGGAACCAAAGCAAGTCGCCTCCACGCGAAAGAAGATCCATCAATTTCATGCACATGACCCACATATGTGGTGTGTATTTATTGATGTGGGGCACTTTGTTGGAGTCGAAAATTGCATCCCGGTTGACCAAGTCAAAGTCAAGGTCAACCCCAAGCCAGGTGGGCCCAAGCCCAGGTCAAGTGGGCCCATGCTCGAGTCAAGCCGGAACATGAAGCGGTCGGCCTCCCCATGCAAATCATGTAAAAAAATAATTTTGATGTAATTTTTATGGGCATAAAGCCAAATTTTGTTAAGCCCATGGCTTATATGCAAAAAGAAATGGCATATGAGCCATGGGATGGGAAAAATGCCATTTTGTAAAGCCCAAGGGGCTATATGCAAATATATAAGCTTATATAAGGCAACATGATGATGAATAAAAGAGATACCTTTCATTCCCCTAAAAATCTAGCCTTTGTGCCACTTTCCCCTTTTTGAAGGTTCTAAACCTTATTCTTTCTTTTGAATTAAATCAAGATTTTTACTCTTCCTTTTCCAAAACTAAATAGTTTTTTACCACAAAACCTATAAAGGAAAACTTAGATCTGCCATTAGATCTCAAAAATGGGAGATCTTTAAATCTCACCCCCCTTTCTTCAAGATCCAGCCAAAAGAGGAGGAAGAAGGAGACCCATCTCCTAAAAATCCCACTTTGGGAAGATCCAAAGCTCAAGGGAGAAGCCCGTTTTAGCATCTCCAAAAACATCTTAGGAGTTTAACTCTCCTCTAATTTCTCTTTCGGGAGTTTAAATCCCATTTCTGGGGCTAAAGGCCCCTTTTCCTCGCCGGCGTCCAAGCGCCCGAGCGCCTAGCGCCCCAAGCACTCAAGTGCCCAGCGCCTACGTGCCGGGCATGTGGTGCGCTAGCGCGTAGCGCTCAAGCGCCCACGTGTCGGACATATGGTGCGCTAGCGCTTAAGCGCACAGCGCCTAAGCGCACAGTCCTCAAGTGCACAATGCCCACGTGTCGGATACGTGGTGTGCTAGCGCTTGAGCGCACAGCGCTCAAGCGCCCTATGCCCACGTGTCAGACACGTGGTGCGCTGGCGCCTAAGCGCACGGCGCCTAAGTGCACGGCGCTCAAGCGCCCAGCGCTCGCGTGCTAGGCACGTGAGGCACTGGCCCCACGCGTCCTTTGGGCGCTTTTCCCCTTTTATATATATATATATATGTATACATGTGTGTGTGTGTGTGTGTATAGATACTCACACACTCCACAACACCGCCCCTCTAAAAAAATTTGGGCCGGGGTGCTGCCCCGCACCCCGTAAGGGCGCTGCTAGCCCCCTTGACCCCCAGCCCGCTATCCGGGTAGCGGGACCCCCGTAAAAACTCTGCGGGGCGCCCGATATATCCAAAACCCCTCCAAAACACAACACTGCACATTGAGTTCACATGACCAGTTTAACCCGTCAATCGGAGGTTCTCTCGTCCCAAAGGCGAGGGGTAATTAACGACAGCTTAGTCCGCAGCTGCCGGAGATTCGGTTCCTCACAATCAATAAACCCCAGCCTACCCTAGGCAAGGGGAATCTGTAATGCACCTGATAAGCGCGCGCGTATTCCCATCTCAACGGGGTGACGAAAAACACCCTATAAGCCCCACTCCGGAGGCGATTCATAGTCCAGCTAGCAAGGCCTCGTACTCTGCGGTGTTGTTTGAAGCTTTGAACCTGAGCTTCAAAGAGTACTCCATCTCTGCCCCGTTCGGGCCTCGAATGATAAGGCCGGCACCTCTCCCCTCCTCGGTAGAGGATCTATCGATGTAAAGGACCTAATCGGGAACGGAGTCCGGCCTCTCCTCGACCGAGGGTTGGGACCCGGGGATGGGCGCCGACATTGCTTCCTTGTTAGGGATAGTGCATTCGACAATAAAGTCTGCCAGGACTTATGCTTTGATAGTTTTCCTTGGGCGGTATTTGATGTCGAATTGAGATAACTCTCACCTCCATTTCTCCAGACGACCAGATGACTCGGGTGAGGCGAGAATAGCCCCTAGGGGTGAGGACGAGGATGATGTGTGCCTGGAGGTAGTGTTGTAGCTTCCTTGAGGCCACGATAAGCGCCAAGACAATCTTTTCTATGGCCGGATACCTTGTTTCCGCTTCCTTAAAGACATGGCTCATGTAGTAAACGGGCTTCTGTATTCCTTCGACTTCTTGGACGAGCATTGAGCCTGCAGCCTAATCGGACACCGCAAGGTACAGCCGCAGCTAGTCTCCCTCGACAGGACGGGTGAGCAGTGGGGGAGTTGCCTGGTGCACCTTGAGTTGCTCGAAAGAGTTCTGGCAATATTCCAACCATTCGAACTTTGGGATTTTCCTCAGGGCCTTGAAGAACGGGAGGCACTTTTCCCCGGACCTTGACATGAAGCGACTAAGGGTAGCCACTCTCCCCATGAGCCGCATGATCTCCACGTTGCTCTTCGGCATAGCCATGTTGAGGATGGCGTTAATTTTCTCCGGGTTAGACTCAATTCCTCGGTGGGTAACCATGAAACCGAGGAATTTCCCGCTAGTGACCCCGAACGTGCAGTTGGCGAGATTTAGCTTCATTTTGTATTTGCGGAGGATGTTGAATGTCTCGCTAAGATCTTTGGCGTGCTCGTCCGAAGAGGTCGACTTGACGAGCATGTCGGTGACGTAAATCTCCATGTTCCTCCCGATCTGCGGTTTGAACATTCTGTTGACCAGGCGCTAGTATGTAGCTCCGGCGTTTTTGAGGCCAAAGGGCATCACTTTGTAGCAGTATACCCCCCGGTCCGTTGTGAATGCGGTAACCTCTTCATCTGCCGGTTTCATAGGGATCTGGTTGTAGACGGAGAAAGTATCCATGAAGCTGAGCAATTCATGGCCTGCCGAGCTGTCGATGAGCTGATCTATCCGAGAGAGGGGATAGTTGTCTTTCGGGCAGGTCTTGTTGAAATCTGCGAAGTTGACGCACATGCGCCACTTCCCGCTTGCTTTTTTAACCATAAACACATTCGCTAGCCATTCCGAGTAGGCCAAATTTTGAATGAAGTTGGCTGAAAGCAACCTATCGACCTCGTCCTCGATCGCCTTTTATTTGATAGGGGCGAAGCTTCGTTTCTTTTGCCTGACGGGTCGGGCCATCGGGTCGACCCCGAGCTTATGCGAGATTACCTTGGGGTCGATCCCAGACATGTTGGCGAGCGCCCAAGCGAACACGTCCGAATTTCCTCGGAGAAAATGGATCAAGTCTTCGCGCTGGGCTCCCGTTAAGAGCGACCCGATCTGGACAGTCCGTTCATTGTTCCCCTCGATGAGGGGGACCTCTGTTAGCGCCTCCATCGGGGCCCCTCGGATTTCTTTTTGTTCATCACGGGTATCCAGGGACCCCTAGAAATCGCTCGCGCTTCCAAGGTCGTCGCTTCGTTCCTCGGGGGTGGATGTCGTTGTGAAGCAAATCTTTGCGATTTGCTGGTTCCCGTAGGCCCGGCCTATTCCCCCTTGATCCAGTGGAAACTTGATCGTGAGGCGGTAGGTCGAGATTTGGGCCCGAAGGGAGTTTAGCGTCGGGCGTCCCAGAAGGATATTGTAGGACGAGGGAATCCGAGAAACGATGAACTCCACTGGTAAGGTTCTTATACGGCCCGCCTCCCCAATGTTAAAGAGGAGGGTAACTACTCCCTCTAGCGAGATGGTGTGGTTAGTAAATCCCGATAGAATGTGGGCGGTTGGCCTCAGGTCTGACGGGCTGAGCCCCATACGTAGGAAGCAGTATAGAAGAGGATGTCCGCCGAGCTTCCCGAGTCGACCAGTATCCTTTGAACCTTATAGCGGTGGACCCGTGCTGTAATCATGAGAGGGTCGTTGTGAGGCAAGGATATTCCGTGGAGGACTTCGTCAGTAAAGGTGATGAGCTCGGCCGCTTTGTTTTTCTTCCGGGGCTGGTTGCTGTGACCCTCGACCGGTAGGAGGCGGTGTATCTCGCCGGCTCCATACGCACCCCTCGAAGATACGACCATGATTTGGCCAATCATTAACTCGCCGGGAGGGGGATGGTTTTCCTGATCCCGGTCTTCCTGTCGCTTTTCCCGTAGGTACTTCGCCAGGTGGCCCGAGCGAATCAACTCCTCGATGTAGTCGCGGAGCTGCTTACAGTTTTCGGTTGGGTGTTCCTGCGACCGATGGAAGGTGCAGTATGGGCCACGAGTCCGTTTGGTCGCTCTATTGGTGACCGGGGGGAGCTTGAAGAATCGCTCGCCCTTCGCCTCCTCCAACAGCTCTGTTTGAGAGATATTGAGCGGAGTATACTCCTGGAACTTCGGGGAGTATGGATTTGGCTGGTCAACCTTCTTCTTCTCTTATCTACCCCTTTTCTTTTGGTCGGTCTGATCGCCCTGGGGTAGGTTTGCGTTCACCTCGGACTTAAGCTGGATTTTCCGCTCGGTCTAGGCTTTTACCCCAGCTATGGTACTAGGTTGTGCCAATGCAAAGGAGCGGAGCTACTCCTTGTGCCTAAGACCTGACCTCAGAGCAGTGATTACAGTCTCATCCCTGTGCTCAGGAACCTCATGAAGAGCGTTGTAGAAGCGAGTGACGTATCCTTTGAAGGATTCCCTGTCCCCGCTCTTTATAGTGAAGAGGTAATCGACGGTCCATTTCTTCCGTTTGTTCCCGACGAAATGTCCGAGGAACTGGGCTGCCAGCTCATCAAAGGTAGAGATGGAGCGTGGCGTGAGTCCTCGAAACCAATCTCGTCCAGCCCGGATAAGAGTGATGGGGAACACTCGGCATTGGGCAGCGTCGGAGTTGTCCTGGAAGCTCATGCCCACCGTAAACGCATCTAGATGGTCTTTCCGGTCGGGCTTCTCGTCAAAGAGGGCCACTTTTGGAGGCTTGTTTCTGGATGAGACGCGGACAACAAGAAGCTCTTCAGTGAAGGGCTTCGTAAGCGAGTCGGCGGTATACTTGGCCCCCTCGTTTGAAGGACGACCCTCCCGATTTATACCTTCGATTTTCTTTCCGAGGGCATCAAGATGGTCGTGGTACCCCGAGGACTCGGCGTATTCAGAGTTATGGCCCCTCCCACTGGAGGCCTACGGGTGGCTGCAGCTCCGATTCCATTCTATCAGGTTCCTCAAGTCCCCTGGCGAGGTCGTTCTTAAGTTATCGCGGTGAGTATCGCCCGTGCGTGTCACGACCTAAAATATTAGCTCACGACCAGCACTTAAATCACGCGACATCTATAGGCGTAACGTAATTTAAGTAAGCTGAAACCCAGAAATCTAAACCTTTTTAAGAAATAAAGAGGTGAAGCTTTGAAATAAAGGTATAGTAAATGATGTTTTGTCTTTTGAAAAATTTGGGCAGCACCTCCTTTGTAAAAACTAACCCCGAAAACGGGTACACCACAGAATATATATAAAGCATCCAAAAACGGGAACAAATCACGCCCAACGGCGGAAACAACCACCACAAGTATAAAAACAACTGTATGACGCCCAACGGCGAAGATCTACATAACAAAATAAAGTAAAGCAAGACATCAACCCCAAAGAGAACATAAAACCCATCGCTCAAGTCTCGCAACTACAATTCTTCTAAGTCTGCAACATATACAATAACTAGTTCTGATTTGATGGAGTGACTACATACAATATGAATAATGAATACAAGAGGGACACGATCCAACATGTACCACCTACCAAAAGCAAGTCACCCGAAAACAGCTGTGTGCCAGCGGTGCCACAACTGATCCATGCGGTCAACCTGCAAGAACTGTGGCACAACAGGGGTGAGTTTCCAACTCGTAAATAGAAAAACATCATCAGGTAAAAATCGAAATAAACAACGATTCCTAGGTCAACTATATCATAAAGGTAATACTATGATATCTACGGTGACTGTATCTGCATATGTGCCAACACATAATAAATGCCTAACAGCAAGTGGATATCATCCAACCATATAATCAATGCATGTATGCAGGTGGATCTCGTCCAACAATATAATCAATGCATTTATGCAGGTGGATCTCGTCCAACAATATAATCAATGCATGTATGCAGTGGATCTCGTCCACATGTCAACCACTGACACAACAACTCCTGCATGTAAATATCATAAAAGTATATGCAGGTAAATACGAGGATATCAAAGAATGTGTCCATCAACGACACATCAAATCATGGAACCGAAGTGTCTAAATTCGACCACTCGAAACATCATGAAACCCGTGTCCAGCAGCGACACGTAAATCCTCGTCTGGCAGGCGCCGTCACCATGACCGGCCCTGATGTCAGTACATCTCATGGAACCTGAGTGTCCACATTGACACCCGAAATCCACGTAGCATGTATGAACATGACTCCTGTCGGTATCTCCCAGATATCCACCGAGTCCAAATACTGTCACCGGTAGGTAGTGGTCCCTCTGTCAGGCTCATCGTCTACACCACGATATCATCGCTCACCCTGGGGTACCATACCGGGTCCACCATGTACCCGCGGATGATGCCTTCCGCTCCTTGAATCGGGTTTCACATGCCAATCTCAGAACCGAGAAATCACATGGTGGACGCACTGAACTATCATATCAAGAGAAACCGGGTTTTCAAACAACACGTAATTTCTTGAAATACCCCCCGGTTCTCAAATCCATAAATCACATGAAATCCATATCTCAATTCGTAAATCCATGAAAACTGATATATGCAACATAAAACAACAATATGAGCATATTAAGAGAAAACCGCTCTTTTAAATGAATCCGGCTTTAAAATATATCACGCGGTTCCCAAATTCTCCGAAAAACAAGTGCAACATCATATGAGGTGTACATGTAACTGTAGCAAGGTATAAGTATCTACATGTAAGCAAGTATGTATGAGGCATTTCATAAGTGCAATAGCACAATAATCAACGACCCAATATCACATGTCAATACAATACCACTTAGGGGTATATGTAACTATAGCAAGATATGTGGGTATACATGTCAGTATGTAAGCATGATATACATGTAGCTGTAGCAAAGTATGTAGGTGTACATGTCAGTATATCATGCAACCTAGCATAGTGATGTGAACATGGCAGTAGATCATAGCATGATATAGCAATTCTACTGTGTAAGTGACATAGCAATTATCGATGATGAAGTGTGTAAGCCGGCAATCTGTGTAAGTGTAACATACGCATCATCGATAATGGTGTAGTTGTACTAGCACAGGCATAAGAATTGCAATGAGAATAGCATGAATGCAGCACAATGCATATAGTGAATCAAATGCTATAAGGTATACATATCAACAAGACCGAGTCGGTGAATCTATCAATCGACATCTAGCCTCACAACATCACGTACGGTACAATCCATCGTACGGCATTCTCTAATCAGGGGTATGGATAAATCAACAAGTAAAACTCATCGCGTACGGCAATCTAACGTACGACGGCATTAACCAAATAGGGATTCTATCAACCTATACAACATCGGGAGTACGGATTTAAGTCTCATACGGCATTTCACTCATTATGCAATCATTATCCATATAAATATATATACCTATCTCTCAGGTCACATCCATGTCAAACTCGTATCAGGGGACCTACAAAGGTATCAACAATCACATCTCGACTCGAATCTATATAACGACATATCACACTAAGTCATTATAATCACATCGTATACTCGTTCATCACATTAAATAAACATCACACTTGTTCTCTTTTAATTCGTACCTATCATGATTCACTTATCATTTTATATTCTCATAAATCAATATGTTCTTTAGCTTCAACTCCTATCATATTATCGTTTGTAAATCCTACAATCATGTCCGTCGCATATCATTTATCCAGATATAATAATCAAATGATAATCCATATCAGTGGTTGCGGGGGTGCTATACGCCATCCACCCGACTTCTCCCGTAGATATAAATCTACTCACTTGCTAAACTCCTCTCTTAGCCGTAGTCGATGCGCTTCGTCGTCACGTAATCCATGCGAAGGTACCTACAATCAATAGGAATTCGCAAAGCAATTAACATCAAGTTCCGAAAACCAAAACGACACACGGTGCGCTCATAGGTTAGAACCTATAGCCTACATATGCAAAACAATCAACTACCCTTGTCGTTGACGTATAAACATCCAACGACCAAATACCACATCCAAAACTCAAACCAAGAATCCAAATACCGTAAACATAGCCAAAACCCTAAATAGGGTCGCTATACATGAAAACCGCCACATTAAAAACCCAATAATACTAATACGCATTTACAAACACAATAAATATCGTAGGTATTAATATTTACGTCATCTTCATTTTCATTTAAAACCCACGTCAAATTTTACCGAAAAGCTAGTAAGCAGTTATATCATTTTATCTCAATTTCGCACAAGTCTAGAATTTAACAATTCTAGCGATTTCAAACATCATACAATAGCTTAACTAAGATATCCAAACCACTTTCATATTTTTAATCTTTCCCAAAAATGAGTTAGAAAAACCTAGTTTGCGATTAAACTTAATAGGCGATTAGGAAAAATAACAATTATCATTTTCACGAAATACTTAACTTTTCCAAATCTACACATCTTGCTTAACAACATAAGCACATAAAAATCCTAACTTGATTTCATAATTAATTATCATGAATTAATTACATATGAACTTTAAAGCTATTTTAAACACTTAAATAAGCAAGCTTAAGAATTAAGCAGCAATTTAAAAGATTAGGGTTATGATTTATACCTCACAAACAAGATCACAAATTAGCAAAAACCTCCAAATTTAACCCTCCAAAATGATACTTTTCTTGAAGATCCATGCTAGTTTAGAGATGAAGAATAATGGGCAATAATTTATTTATGAATTTGTGGGATTATTTTGGAATTTTTGATGAATTTTTGAGAGCAAAAGAAGAAGAAATGATCAAGAAAAATATGAGGGCAGAAATGGGGGAGAGGGCTCAGCCATGGAGGTGAGGGAGTAGTTTTGTGAATAAAATGGAGAATTTTATAGTAAAAATACAATAAATGCTTCATTAAATGTTATATGCCACCTTTTCCTTCTTTTCTTTTCTTTTATAAATTAAATCTTTTTGCCCAAAAGAAAAATCTAGATATTTAAAAAGAAGGTTCTAAACTCATTTTAGTGATTTGATTAACAATAATTCTCATAGAAGAAATTTCCCAATTTACGTGCATAATTTACCACTTAAAATAATATTTTATTAGAGAAAAATTCTATGTGAACCAAAACTTCTCATTGACCCCCAAAGCTCGCGCACTACCTTTATTTTAGCTAAACTAGGTGCCGACAAGTTTATACGGATTTTTGATCAAAATCGGTTAAAACGGAAAATATCGACTATTTTACCCTAAAACGGAAAAATTCGTATAACAATTTCAGAAACGTTACAATCTTCCCCCCTTACAGAAATTCGGTCCCCGAATTTAAATTCAAACCCCCAATACTAAAACATTTAAAAAATCCAACTCAATCAACAGCGATCCGAAATCACGGAAGATACAGAAATACCACAGTGCATCCTGTGCGCCGGAAAAATGAGTACGAAACTTAAAGCCGATCTCCGTCAAGCGTCACGCAAATCATGAGACTTGCACGCATATCATCGGAATCACAATGGAGATACAGATCTCGAAATCCGCTACTGAAATCCAATATACACTAAGAAAATGCTATAAAATGTATATAGTGCACATCCTAGAAAAATCTCCAAAACTAAAATAACATATGCATAATCTTTTTTTGAATCGCTGTGTGATGTGTAACTCATGGTGAAAATGACGGACGCTCATTTGTAAAGTAATAATATACTTTCATATAAGTTTTGCTCAAAATATACGTTCCGCCCTTTTTAAAATATCCCAAAAGGCTTTATTTGTAAACTTTCGTGTCACCCGCAGACACGAAAAAATAGCGAGACTATAGCTCCTTTTTGAAACCTCTTGGTAAACTTTTTATGCATGCAAAAGTACACAGGTACCGTCCTCGGATCAGTCCTGTTAGGGTACTATAAAGTATAGGGCCTCATCATGAAAACAATGTGCTCAAAAGCAAAATCAGCCTCAAAAGGCGTATCCAACAATCACGTACGTCTGGTGCCCACGGAAATCAAACCCAAATACAAGTGCCAATATGCACGAAAGCAAATCTAAGTGCAATAGGTGTGCATGAAAGTATCTATCCAGTGCAACAGGTGTGCACGACAACAACATCTAGTGTATCTAAAGAGCCCGAAAATCTCATACCAGTGCAACTAACATGCACGAACGAAAACCCCAATCGAGTGCATCAGGTGTGCACAAAAATCATATCACGCGCCCAACATACGCGAAAGTCCAAATCAAGTGCATCCGTCATGCATGAATGAAATTGAAATCAAGTGCATCCCACACGCACGAAAACGAACATCAAGTACACATGCGCACGAAAACACAAATCTGGTAAATGAAGGCTCAAAGACATAAATCGAGTGCAACAAATGCACGGAATACGAATCCGGTGCATCCAGTCCACGAAATATCAAATCCTGTGCATATAGTGCACGAAATATCAAACCCTGTGTATCCACTGCACGAAATATCAATCCTGTGCATCCACTGCACGAAATATCAAATCCTGTGCATACAGTGCACGAAATATCAAACCCTGTGCATCCAATGCACGAAATATCAATCCTGTGCATCCATTGCATGAAATATCAATCTTGTGCATATCGTGCACGAAATATCAAACCCTGGAAATCATAAACATGTGCAGCTAAGGCACAAAAACGACATCGACACAATGGTGTATAAAATATATATCTCAAGTGCAATAACTATGCACAAAATGTAAATACCCAGTAGGTGCAGCCATGGTGCACGAAAACCATGTCCTAAAACTCAATCAAAACTCAAATCCAAGCGATATAAGCGTGATACTCGGATCACAATGCAAATCGCAACACATGACATTGAGATACACCTCCTACAATGTCGAAGAAAAAGTCGGTGCGCCCAAACTGGTAGAGCAAGAACATCCGCACGCCTCCTGCCCACGGTCTGGCGTCCTCTGTTTCTGGGTCCTCAGAATACACGTAACACATCTGATCCTCGGTGCAAATCTTATTGCAGCAGTGTCATGGAAGGAACCGGCTCAAGGTCTCTTCCGATCTCGCCTACGCCGAACTATACGGAGGCTGGTACTCTTACATAATCTTTCTCGTTCTCTGGACATCTGCGTTCTCAGCACAACTTTTCCTCGGAAACTGGCCGTATCTCAACGCCTCTGTACCCATATCCGATCTCTAATCTCAACGGGGAGTAACAACAGCTCGTTAACGTCTCGCACGAACCTCTTGCTCCACTCGTCTTCATTATCGTCCACTTGACGTCGCATCATGCTATCTGCGTACCGCAAATGTTCTCGGCTACAGTCAATCCGGAATCTCTCACACGGACTCAAACTACGAACACAGTATCTTCATCACCCTGTCGAAGATATCTAGCTAAACACGTCCTAGGGAACCCGTCCCAACAATCGGAGGAATACTCAATACTCGTCCGTTCTCGATCAACTCACAACACACCTGTGTGAGGTCCTCTATCTGAAGCTGGTCTTGTTGTTGATCTTCTATCACAGGATATCCGGACGGCGTTAAACTTTTCGATCGACTCATCAAAAGTCCCAAAATTTTTCGAGAACTCAACACCTGAGCACGGTTTAATAATATTCGGTATATGCCACAATACCTATGGGCCGACCGTAGATGGGCAGACCCAAGCCTCACTGATGGCACCGCTAAACTGCCGCAAACCCTAAGGTTCAAAAGCAGTTTCATGGTCATCACGTCAAGTTAGGGTTTCATTCTTCTAGAGGGTCCATAGAAGCACTTGCATGTCCCTCCGAATATTTTAAACTTGGAAAAATGGGTTTTCTGACATTCGTTCGAACCTTTCAACTCCGCCTAGATGACATGTGAACACCCTTCGTCCGCATAATAAACAATGCCCCCAATCCTCAAGGATAGACGATATATCAACGGTCATCTCTGGGTCGGTCTACCCTAGACCTGAGTAAGACTCTCCACACTGGCAATCTTCAACTTAACTGGGCCTGCGTCAACTCATCAAATCTAACGAATCACCTCCGTCTCTCAACTCAAGATATATCAGCTATCACCTGTCATATCTCTGCCTGGAAGCTCCAGCGATCTCAGCTCGTAAGCTCTGGAAGCGATATCACATCAATCTCAGCAATAGCTAGGTCATCTGTCAGCACGGTCGATGACATCACAATCTTTGAGATATGTTGTACATCAACAGTCCTCTCATAGTAGGCAGCCACTAACAATGGCCCAATCATCCGGTACAAAACCGAACACTTATCTGAAACGAGAGGTCACAACACCACACTATATCGATACGTTCCCCTGTCACCAGAAAATACGATGGTCAGTCCTCGTCCATGACGAGCTCTCCCTGACCGTATCACCAGCAGCAGCTCAATCCGCGCTCAAACAATGGTGACAGGAACCTCAAACAAGTATCGACGAGAAAAAGATCAAGTGATGAAATGAAACAACAGATCCAGAATGAATATATGATCATATGGAGGAATGGAATCAGTGAGAGTATGATCATGTAAACGAATAGAATTAAGGATCTCAAATGGATGTATAATCAAGGAAATAAAAAGAATCACCAGTCTCAAGATATGTACATCCTAAGGTTTGTTAAGTGGAGTATCGTATCGTAAATATGCCGTGGAACATACGTACGGTACGTCATTCTACTCAAGCTACCTACTCTATCAATCAGGGTCAGCCTATGAAACCAAAGTTCGGGTCTAACACCCCCTTGTTCAAGTCTAAGTTCCGTAAGGTCAAGCCTAGGTTCCAAAATATATACGCCCTAGACCCCACATAGTCAAACCTAGACTCGAACCAAGGTAAAACATAGCGCTTTGATACCAACTTTGTCACGACCTAAAATATTAGCTCGCGACCAACACTTAAATCACGCGACGTCTACTGGCGTAACGTAATTTAAGTAAGCTGAAACCCAGAAATCTAAACCTTTTTAAGAAATAAAAAGGTGAAGCTTTGAAATAAAAGTATAGTAAATGATGTTTTGTCTTTTGAAAAATTTGGGCAGCACCTCCTTTGTAAAAACTAATCCCGAAAATGGGTACAACACAGAATATATATAAAGCATCCCCAAACGGGAGCAAATCACGTCCAACGGCGGAAACAACCACCATAAGTATAAAAACAAGTATATGACGCCCAACGGCGAAGATCCACATAAGGAAATAAAGTAAAGCAACATATCAACCCCAAAGCGAACATAAAACCCATCGCTCAAGTCTCGCAACTACAAGTTTTCTAAGTCTGCAACATATACAATAACTAGTTCTGATTTAATGGAGTGACTAGATACAATATGAATAATGAATACAAGAGGGGTACGATCCAACATGTACCACCTACCAAAAGCAAGTCACCCAAAAACAGCTGTGTGCCAGCGATGCCACAACTGATCCATGCGGTCTGATTGATCGTTTTTTTGCATGCGTTTTTAAAATCAAAGAATAGAATATACCGCAATCAAGACGGTGTCGCTTGGTATCTAGTCGGTTGAGTATGGGTCGGTCCACAGGGAAAACGTGTTCTTTTCTAATTATTCTAACGAGTCAATTCTTATTTGTGGTAGGTTTTGATTTTTATAAAAAAAACTGAAATTGAATTTGATTTGGATTAAAACCTTGTTAGGGTTAGGATTAGGTTAGTTTGGAAAGTTAATTCCCTCACTGCTTCCTTTGCCCTAATTAAGAACATAGGTGTCGGGGTAATAATTAACAAAGGGGATTAGCACAACTAGGAAGAAACATAGTTTCTTCCCTTTGGTCCTTGTTCGTCCTTTCTTAATTCTTAGCCCTAACCTCTATGTAAATCAACCACAATCGGTCTAACTAGGGAATCACCGCTATCTCGTAGGATAGGGTGCCGTAGTGAGTGGTGTGTGTTTGATTAACTTAGAGTCCTAATTTATAGTATTATACGGGCAAGAAAGGAGTGAGAGATTTACATCTCTCAAATCTTCCCCAAACCTAACCCTAACAAGTGAGGAACTACTCACTCATTAGGGATATTATGATGAAGTTCATTTTTATAATTTTCTTTTAATTACTTAATTAACGTGCAGATAATAAAAGACAGATAAAAAATGCAAAGAAATAAAATTGCAATTAAGAACACGAGATAAAAAATTTAACTTACTTTAATGATGCACTCTTGACGATTATAAGGAATTGAAATTAATCTAGAATTAAAAAGAGGCATGCTCGAAAAAGAGCAGTAGGCTTCCTATTTATAGATAGGAGAACCCTAGGGTTTATATCTGATCCACATCTGAAATTATAATACTACCCTAAGAAGGCCGGGTCAATGCACCGACTCCCAACGACACGGGCTCTGCACGGCCCCGGAACCGTGGCCATAAGCCTTGTTTGGCCACGGATCCGCGGCCATATGGTGGGGTCTTGAGTTTATTTTTTCAGGGCTGCTTCATGTTGCTTTTTCCTTCTATTTTCTTCACTTGGTTCTTCAGAATCTTTTCTAGTTTCTTCCAGATTTCCACAGTGCAGAATGTTGTGGACTTTTACCGTTCGCTTCGTATTGAAGTCTTGAATCTTATGCTGCTTTCGTACTTTGTGCAATCGAACTGTTCATTGATCTTCATTTGTTTCTTAAACTGTAGGCGGCATCATAAAGATTCATCTATTTGTTGGTTGTAGTCTCACTTTTGTAGCGTTTTTCATCATTTTCATTGTATTGTTCTGAGAACCTGTAACCTGCAACTATTTAGCAGACATAGATCAAAAGCACCTATTTATTTGCAATATGATTAAGAATGGGGAATATAATAATGCAAAAATCTGATATGAACAAATACTCCCAAACTTATCTTTTGCTCGTCCCGAGCAAAACCATTTTATTCTCGAAAAAACCTAACCTCACTTTCGCAGGGAATCGCGATTGCACTGAGCTCGTGCAACAAGTCGTTAAACCTCTAGGTGTCACTAGTAGGAGGAGTGTTATCTCCTGAGGGTTTTCAGCGGATACTACCCACAAAATCCGATCAATTTGGCCTATTGACTTTCATTCTTCAATTCGGTGTTCTAGCAAGAAATTCTATTATCTTCAACTTAGAAATCATCAACCCGTATTTTTCATACTCACTTATCATTTAACTTAAGATTGTATATGTTCTGTAAATTTATTTAGCTTTTAGCATCTTTTGAATTTTCCTTCTAAGGTTCCATCTCAACTTAGGAATTTTTATCATCTCTACTGAAGGTATAAACCCTATCTTTCATTCCTATCTCTCATCCAATTCGCAATCATATACGCCTACGTGTGTGTATGTATCACCCCTACACTTGGAAATTCAATTCAAGCTATCATACTCTTGTCCATCGTCCAAAATACTTTTAGTTGGTGAATTTTAGATGAAATTGCTCACACATCCTTCATGCGACCGTTAATACTTCTTGAGGTACTAACAACCGATTACAAAATGTGTTTGAGCATTAAGGTGTAATTCCTCGTCTTGTAATACCTAAGGCTTTAGCAGTGACTCCCAAACCAGTTGGTCTAAGGCACTAGGTGATAAAGCACCCTCGCTATATATATATATATATATTTTATTTTACGCAGCCTTAAGTGATTACAAAACCAGTGTTCATTTTTTTTATCTCTTTATTCACACTTATACTTTTATTTAATTTTTTTCTCATACTAAAGATTTTAGACAAGAGCAATTCAAGGTATCCTCTACTATCCCAAGTTTTAAGTTGCGTGTATGTGCGAGTTGTAGGGTATATATTTTCAGAATTTTGACTAAAGGTTCGGAATTATTTTTCAGACTTACACTTCAATAAAAATTTCAATATTCTTCCCTTATTTTGACTTAGCCCAAGAACTGGACTCAAAATTTGCCTATTTCTAAATAAACTACAAGGACATATATTTTCTACCGTTAAACTTTATGAAAGGTTATTTTTAGGGTTTTTTCTAAGTTTAGGATCTAGTTTTTCCTAGCTAGTTAACCGTCTTGTCAAACTTAAGTCAATTATGGCTAAAATTGAATTTTTCAATTTTTATAATTTTCAAAAAAAATTTCAATTTTTTATTTGATTTTTTTTCTTTTTATATATTTTTTTCTTTTCATATTTTAATTTTTATAAATTTTTTTTATAAAGATGCAATGCAGAATTAAACATGCAAAGAAAAAAAAATATGTACAAAAATTAAAAATATGCAATGCAATGATAACTATTTACAAACCACCTCCTCCCCCAAACTCACCAAAAGCAGTGCCCTCACTGCTCAGGCCCTCGGCGTCCCCTTGAACGTGAACGGGAACGCTCCTCTCGCGCTAGCAGCGTAGATACGCCATGTTCAATCTCAGTTACCCGGTGATCCAAGTTGGTCACCATCCCTACCAAATTATCAATCCCCCTAATGGCTCTTCTAAGAAGACGTGCATGTTCTATGGGGGTGAGCTCTTCCTCGCTCGCGATCGAGCTGGAGCTGGGTGTTCTGGATGGTACATGTTCGGCCGGTTCTGTTCGCGAACATACATCAGTTAAGCGGGTATAGGACGTGGATACGCCCTCAATAAGAGATCTAATGGGTATACCTCCATGCATGTAAAACTCAAATTCCTCCACAGGGAGGAAATAGCGACACAATTATGTCACTAACATAGGGCATGGGTAATTTGCGGCCCTTTTGCCAGCACCAATTGAATAAAGCAAAACCGTGCACATGTCAAATCTAGGGTTCCTAGTCATTAAGGTGTGTATAATATGAAGAGATGGGGGTGAAAAATGTGGTATTGTGTGAACTGCCAAAAATGTTGTTTTGTGCCAACCGGCACACGGTTAAAACATTGGCGAAGAGGGTTCTAACCCGTATTCTCTTCCTAGGTTTCCTCAAACAGTCGTTACCCATTAAGGGCATGTAGTCTTCAAATTGAAGAGGTTGGTCGTGAACAGGTAATCTGGGAATTAAAGTAACTTCATGGATGAAGTCCCTGTCAATGATTATCTCCCTATCGCCCCAAAATAGTTTGATAAAACCGTATTGTGTAAGGCAGCCTTCTTCCATGCACTCGTAAAAATGAGTGACTAGATCTGGAAGAGCGTAAGTATTAGGATGATTATAAATTAAAAAGTTCCACCCCCTCCGTATGATTTCATCAGCAAAATAGCTCCCGTATATCACGTGTGAAAAAATTTGTGAAAAATCACGTTCTAACTGCATGTTCGGTGCCATTCAGAAAGTTCACAGATCTAAAAAAAATTTAACAGAGAGGATCTAAGAAATGCAAATCTCCTCTAAAAAAAAAATCAAAGGGTGACGACGCAGAGACGCAGCGGAAGCGCGGCCGAAGGTGGGTACTTGCGGCGGATCAGCGGCGGCTAGGAGGGATCTCTCTGCAGTAGTTTGAGCGGCGGCTAGGGTTTTCAGAGAGGTGGAAAATTAGGGTTAAGAAAACAGAGAGGGGTCGGGTTTTATTTATAGGGGGAATGTGTTGGTTATTTGCAAAAAACTCCTCCTGAAAAGAGGAAATTATTTGTAAATAATTTTTTTTTATTTTTTTTATTAAAACTGGAAATTTACAAAAAATACCCAATTTCTTTTTTATTTTCAAATTTTCTTTTTTTAATTTTCTTTTTATATAATTACAAATGATGCATACCCCCAAACTTGTTTGAAACAGTGTTTTGGCTAGATAATCGAAATTTAAGGGTAAATAGAGGAAGATCAGTCAATATAAATCGTCTCTTGCAAAAACAGGAGCTCCTCCGATGGGTCCGCAGTGAGGAACGGTTTAAGTCGATATCCGTTCATTTTAAACAGTGAACCATCCTCCGGGTTTTCTAGATCGACCGCACCGTGCGGATATACGGTGCGTATCAAAAATGGCCCTTTCCATCGAGATCTGAGCTTCCCGGGATGGAAATGTAACCGAGTGTCGTAAAGTAATACCTGTTGACCAGGTTTGAAAGTTTTGCGCATAACGTGTTTATCGTGGAACACTTTCGTTCGGTTTTTAACAACTACTGCGTTCTCATAGGCTTCATCCCGCAGCTCGTCTAATTCGTTCAACTGCAGCTTTCTATTGCTGCCCGCATCTCCCAAAGATAGATTCAACTCTTTTATTGTCCAAAATGCCTTGTGCTCTATTTCAACTGGAAGGTGGCAAGCCTTTCCATAAACAAGCCTATATGGAGACATGCCAAGATCGGTCTTATAGACAGTTCTGAATGCCCAAAGTGCATCAATAAGTTTTGATGACCAATCTTTACGGTTTTTGGAAACCGTTTTCTCCAATATCTGTTTAATCTGCCGATTCGAAATCTCGGCTTGCCCACAAGTTTGGGGATGATAGGGCGTTGACAGCTTGTGAGTAATGGAGTATTTCCGAATTAAGGTCTCGAAAGTCCTATTACAAAAGTGAGATCTATTATCACTGATAATCGCGCGAGGATGCCCAAAACGAGAAAAAATGTTTTCTTTGAGAAATCTAACGACAACCTTGTTGTCATTAGTTCGGTTGGGCACAGCCTCGACCCATTTTGAAACATAGTCAACAGCGAGTAGAATATATATGTTCCCAAAAGAGTTGGGAAATGGTCCCATAAAGTCTATCCTCCAAACGTCAAAAATTTAAACAACCAAAATTGGTTGGAGTGGCATTTCATGTCTTCGAGATATCCGGCCCAAGTGTTGGCACCGGGAGCATGTCTTGCAGTATTCGTTTGCGTTTTTAAAAAGTCGTGGCCAGTAGAAGCCACACTGCAAGATTTTTTCTGCTGTCTTTTTAGGGCCAAAATGCCCGCTACACGCTTGATCGTGGCAGAATGACAGCACGCTCTTAAACTCGTTGTCGGGGACACACCGACGAATGATTTGGTCGGAACAGTATTTGAAGAGATACGGTTCATCCCAGTAAAAATGTTTTACTTAGGACAGGAATCGCAGTCTGTCCTGATTCGACCAATCGTTTGGTATCAGTCCGGTGGCCAAATAATTTACGATATCAGCGAACCAAGGTTCGCATGACACAGTTAAGAGCCGCTTATATGGAAAAACGTCTTTAATAGGAATTTGAAGTGTAGGCGAAGAAGGAAGTCGTGAAAGGTGGTCGGCGACTACGTTTCCGCATCCTCTCTTGTCTCTTATGATAAGGTCAAACTCTTGTAGCAAGAGGATCCAATGCATCAGCCGAGATTTAGCATCCTTCTTCGCAAAAAGATGGCGAAGAGCTGAGTGGTATGTGTAAACGATGACTGGAGAGCTGATTAAATAGGGCCTGAACTTTTCTAGTGCAAACACAACAGCTAAGAATTCTTTTTCAGTTGTTGTGTAATTTAATTGGGCCTCGTTCAAGGTTCGGCTAGCGTAATAAATTACATGCGGCATCTTATTTAAGTGTTGTCTAAGGACAGCACCAATGGCGAAATCAAATGCATCGCACATAATTTCAAATGGATGCGTCCAGTCAGGAGATGAAAGAATGGGAGCGGAAATAAGTGAGTTTTCCAACGACTCGAACGCCTTCATGCAGGTTGAGTCGAAATCAAAAGTGGTGTCCTTGGCCAACAAAAGAGTCAAAGGTCTAGCTATCTTGCTAAAATCCTTGATGAGCCGTCTATAGAAACCGGCATGGCTAAGGAAGGCTCGGATGTCTTTGACGCACTTGGGAGGAGGAAGATTGGAAATGACTTCAATCTTTGCTTTATCTACCTCAATGCCATTTTGCGAGATGATATGTCCTAAGACAATACCTTCTCGTACCATAAAGTGGCATTTCTCCCAATTTAACGTGAGGTTCTTATCCCTACACCGGGTAAGAACTGCGTCTAAATGTAACAAATACTCATCAAAGGAGTCGCTAAAAATAGAGAAATCATCCATAAAAATCTCCAAGAAATTTTCCACCATGTCTGAAAAAATTCCCATCATACACCGCTGGAAAGTAGTGGGTGCATTGCATAACCCAAAGGGCATGTGACGGTAAGCGAATGTACCGAAAGGACAAGTAAATGTGGTCTTGTCTTGGTCCTTTTCGGCGATGGGAATTTGATTATAGCCGGAGTAGCCATCCAAAAAGCAGTAAAATTCATGCCCAGCCAATCGTTCTAGCATTTGGTCAATGAAAGGTAATGGAAAGTGGTCTTTCCGTGTCGCGGCGTTGAGTTTTCTATTATCGATGCACACTCACCACCCAGTTTTGGTGCGAGTAGGTATTAACTCATTCACCTCATTAGTTATGACCGTTATGCCCGATTTCTTTGAGACAACGTGAATAGGGCTAACCTACTGGCTATCAGAGATAGGGTAAATGACACCACTATCTAGACATTTTACAATCTCCTTTTTAACAGCCTCCTTTATTATAGGGTTGAGTCGTCTCTGTGGATCCCTTACTGGCTTGGCATCATCTATCATATGAATATGATGTTCAACTAGTAGAGGACTAATCCCCTTGATGTCCGCCATAGTCCAGCCAAAAGCTTACCGATTATTTTGTAAGACCGTTAAAAGGGCCGTCTCTTGCTCGGGGGCTAGAGATGCTGAGATGATAACAGGAACGGTCTCATTCTCACCCAAGTAAGCGTATTTAAGGTGAGACGGCAATAGCTTGAGTTCGAGTTTTGGAGGCGAAACAATTGAAGGTAAAATTGGTGAAACTGTCTCGAACTCGAAGGATTCCAACAATGGTTCAAAGCGAGTGTAAGCAACCGAGTCGGATGGTTCAGCAAACTCATCCGAAAATTCAAAGGACTCAAACTCGGATGGTGATTCTTCAAAATCGTTCGAAAAGGTGAAACACTCGTAATCGTTATCGGGTGTGAAAACTGTGTCAGATTTAAGAAGGAATGCACTAGTGGCGTCAAAACTGCTGTAATCGAACAGAAATTTTTCGAGCTCACAGTCCTCCTAAGTGATCTTTTGGATCGAGCAAATATCAAGTATATTAGTATTAGGCTCGGAGGGCTGATTCCCTAACTTAAAAATGTTGAGTTCAATTGTCATGTTTCCAAAAGATAGGTTCATCGAACCATTTCGACAATTGATCACTGCATTAGAAGTTGCAAGGAATGGTCGGCCAAGTATCACCGGAATTTGACTCCGGGGGTTAGTTACAGGTTGTGTGTCCATAACAATAAAATCAACGGGGAAAATGAAGTCCTCTACTTTAATCAACACATCCTCTAACTCACCCCTAGGATGGGTGATGGATCGGTCGGCCATTTGGAGAGTACAATATGTGGGTTTCATCTCTCCAATGCCTAATTGTTCATATACGGAATAGGGAAGCAAATTAACATTGGCACCAAGATCTAAAAGTACGCGATTGATGTTCTTATCCCTAATTGTTATTGAAATTGTAGGACAGCCAGGGTCCTTACGTTTTTGGGGTAAAGGTTGGGTAAGAGCATCACTTACTGCACTAGCCAAGAAAACTTTCTTGGGTACCTGTGATTTTCTCTTCTTGGTGCATAAGTCCTTCAAGATTTTAGCGTAAGAAGGGACTTGTTGGATTGCATCCAAGAGAGGTATGTTAATGCTAACCTGTTTGAACAACTCCACAATCTTCTCCATTTGTGGAGTAGGTTTATTGGATCTCAACCTGTTTGGAAATGGAATATTTTGAAAATTTATTGAGTCCAATATTTGTGGAGTAGATTGCGGAGTTAGAACGGATCCCAGTGTTGGTGTTTTCGTGGAGTGAGATGTGGGTCCGTTCGAATTAGAAGAAGTAGATCCTTGTGAAGAATGAAGAACATGTTCTGAAGAAGACGAAGAAGATGAAGAAAAGGAAGAAGAAGAAGAAGTGGCGGACGGGGTGTCATCATTATTGCCAACATTGTTATGCAATACCTTTCCAAATCTCAATGTAGTCACGTCACTCAAATTATGATTTTGTTGTACATGAGCAACATATGTATTTTGTGTGTGACCGGGATTTGGCAGTGGTTGAGATGGAAGTTTTCCCTTTTCTCGCTCGCTTAACGCAGCATTCAGTTATGCAATTTGGGCTTCAATTGTTTTGATGCTCTGATCATATGAAGAAGTGTGTTGCACCAAGGACTGAATGGAAGATTGGATGCTGGCTGAGGATTGCATAGATTGTTTTAAAAACGCATCCAGATTTCGTTCTAGCGAGGAAACCTTATCGTTATTTGTCTGAACAAAATTGTTTTGAGGATAAGAGTTGTTTGGTATAAAATTGTTCATTTGGTTTTGGTAAGATTGGGGTTGGAAAGGTTGCTGATATTGAGTTTGTTGAGGGGCTTGTTGTTGTGGAGGAGGCCTCTGAAAGTTGTTATTGCCTTGAAATTGTTGTTGATTTTGATTCCAGGCGAAATTTGGGTGGCTCCTCCAACCAGAATTATAAGTTGAAGAGTATGGATCATTTCTTTATCTTTGCTGAAAGGCAGCATCGACTTGATCTTTTCCTTGAACAGACGGGTTGTAAGGATACTCTTCGGTTAGATGGGACGGATCCGAACAACAAGCGCAAATAGTGCGTGGGGGTAAAGCTGGGGCAGGAGAAGGCGATGAGAATTTGCTCTCAATTGCTTCTAATTTTTCTGTGAGTGCAGCCATTTCGGCCTTCATTGCAATCAACATATCAAGTTGATGTATGCCTGCCCTAGACTGACTTGATGAAGTAGATGAAGTGGTTTTAGTGCTTTCCCACTGAATTGTTTGTTCAGCAAGATCGTCGAGAAATTGCCAAGCTTCCTCGCTCGATTTTGTAAGAAAGTGACCTTGACAAATGGTTTCCAACAACTGCTTAGTTGCTGGGTTCAGTCCTTTGTATAAAATTTGGCAAAGTTGCCATTTTTCGATACCGTGGTGAGGGCACTGAACAAGAAGGTCCTTAAATCTTTCGAAACACTTCCAAAAAGGTTCGAAAGGAAGCTGGGAAAATTGATTAATTTCGTTGCGAATTCTCACGGTCTTGTGGTGTGGGTAAAACTTTTTAGAAAAGCCTTAACAAACTGTCACGCCCCGCTTCCCAGAGTACGTTAAGATGGGCACGTGACATAGCCAACCATGCTACCTGTGGGTAGGAAGTATCCATCCACAGTCACATTACGGCTGTAGAGATATCAAGAACAAAATATAACTATCTAATATATGTCCATACGCCAAGATAAAATGAGTCAAGAATAAAAAATGTGCGGAAGCAAAAGATCCAATATAAAATAACTGGAATGTATGTCCCATAATGCGGGCTCACATCAGAAATAAAATGTAGAAAATAAAAGAACTAACTATTACCGAATCCTCACTGCTCAGCCTGCTGGCTGAAGTACTCCTGCTCGGACTGCAGCAAAGGTATGGAATCTGGGCCATGCAAACCCAGACGTCAGCGCGTCATGTTATCAAGAAATAAAATATAAACAGGGTAACAGACAATGCAAATATAATCATGAATGATAAATCAGCTGTAACAGCAATATAAATCAGGGCAGTGAAGGGTAGTGTGCAGTGAGTAAACTGAACTGGTCTATTGGGTTATCTACTCTCAAGTCTTTGAAATCAATTTGATGAATTATCGATGTAACTCAATAGTATCCCGTGCGTGCCCGGGACCACGGTCAAGATTCTCGGGCTGAATTCGAGACGTGCCGCTAGGCAGTAAAAGGTAGTATGTACAGATGAGTGATGTCAGCATCATCACTCCGGGGCTGGCCTAGCCCGTAAGACTAATATGAACACGTATCGAACTGTTGAGTTACAAGTCAGGTTTCATCATTGATTTCCCCATACCCCCAAGTTATAAGTGTTCAGGTCAGGTATTTAAGTAATCAAGAATTAATGCCAACGCAGGAGCCGGTAGGTACAGGTTTGTCTGGATAGACAACAGGAACGGTCCGTAAGGACTACATATCAGGTTTGTTGGCATTAGACCCAAGATCAGGTAACAGGTCAAGCCATGGTACATCAGGTCAGGTCAAGTAGTGTACGGTACCATGTCGGGTTAAGTAATATGTGTGTAGCAAGTCATGTCAGGGTGTAAGAGATATCGTGTGGGTGCTCATAATCAACTAACATAATCATGGTTATAAATAAACAAGCATGGGTATCAACAACATAATAAATTGGCACATGTAATAGGTTAAGCAATATGTGCAGATTAAACTACTTAGCTGTACGGTTATCTATTGGTGTTTAAGAGATGGTTCCAACATTATATGAATACAGTATGACAGATATGAATGTTAAAATCAGGTTAATAAGTATTAAGTAATCTAGGGGTGCGATGACATGTATAATATGTTCAATGGACGCAATTATAACTAAAACCGGTTAAAGATGCGCACGGATGTCCGATAGAGTAAAACTAGAGGAAAGGGTATCACAGGCTATGTACAATAGTTATTATGAGATCTAACATATAAATGTAGTTATTAGGTTTAGTAAACTAATTGCAACAGTTAGGTTTCCAGTTCTAGATCTGCAATATGTAAACGGAACATCATATTGTTAACTTGTAACTCAAGACTTTAGGTTTTATCTATAGATTTAATAGGAAAATAGATAAATTAATATAGGAATAGTATGAATAGCATGTAGCAAGTTTCACTTGCCTCGACGGGTCGCGATACGGAAAACGGAACGTTACGCGTCGGCGGGGAAAAGTTGCGACGCGTGCACGGTACACGGAATGAGCCCAAACGACGAACAGAGAAGTCACACGGGTCGGAGGTACTTGCTGGGTCGTCGGGAAACGTCGTCGACACCGTCGGATTCCGGCGAACAGCGACAACAGAAAACCAAAATTTTAACAAGAAAAGAAAAGATCGCAAGGAAAGGAACAGAGGAGGGGTGAGGGTCATACAGGGTTGCAGAGGGGTGCTGTGGTGGCGGCGAGTCCAGCCGTGGCGAGATCGACGGCTCCGACGATGAACAGTAACCACCCTACAAAACTACAGCAGTCACTTTTCAGAAAGGAAGTAAAGAAGAAAAAGATGAGAATGAGATGGAGAAGGCGCTTACAGGGAGTTGTGCACGATGCCAGGGACGCGGTAACGAGTCGCCGATGGCAACATGTCCGGCGATGCACAAGGTGCAGGGGTCGCGGCTGCTGGTGCAGGGTGCTTGGAAGAGAAGGAAGGAGGAAGACAAGAAGGTGGAGGCGACGAGGGTGAGCAGTGGCGAAGAACGACGATGATGGCGTCGGCGCTAGGGCAATGGCAAGTGGAGGAAGGCGGCTAGGGTTTTTCTGGGCTGGGTTCTATTCTTTTAAAGAAGGAGAAGAAGGAAATATAAAAGAAGAAGAGAGAGAGGAGACGCGGGGGGAGAGAGAGAGAGAGAGATTTCCGAGAGGAGAGAGAAGAGGAGAGAGATAGAGAGGGAGAGAGAGATCGAGAGGAGAAAGAAATTTGGCTTTTAGCGCCAGAGAGAGAGAGAAAGAGAAGGAGAAAGGAGAGAGGAAGAGATTGGCTGCGGGGCCCAGGGTTAAAGAATTGTTTTGATTGGCTGAGGGATAAAATTTGTTAAGGGATTACAAATTTATAAAGATTATTGATTGTTCAGGGAAAATTTTGTGAAAGATTTAGGATTTAAAAAAAACGTTGGCTAAGATATAGTAGGCTGAGGAATATTTGGCCGGTTAAAAAAAAATTAGAAAATGGGATTTGGCGTAATTGCAAAATATTTCGGAATTGCGCCCGGGTCGGGTCCAAAAATTTGAATTTGAAATATGAAATTTATTGGCAGGTTCCAAAAATTAAAATGAAGGATTTTATAATTAAAAAGCATACCCCCAAGAACGGACGCACGTACGTGCGTGTAGCCGTCCAAACACGTCCGTTTCACTGAACGGGACGAGAACACGATGCAAGGACGCTACCACAGGGTTAGGGGTGCCAAGCAGGCCATGTCAATTATTTTTTAATTTAATTTTAGATGACTTAAATTGTTATATGCAGAATATGACATGTCGGTGTAAACTATAACTGGTAACAATCAAAGCAGGATAAATGAAATAAATACCACACCACACATACGGTAACAGAAATTTATAGAACTGGACTCGGTTATTACACAAACTCTTCCTAATTTTTTATAGAATGCGATGCTGTACTATATAACCACTTTTCAGCTAGGTCACATAAAGTGAATGGAATGACACGTAGCCTTATAGCATCATTGGAAAGTTGGGTGGTCTTCATCATTGCACAAACATTTTGGAATTTGTTAATGAAGATATAGGCATCTTCGGATTCCTGCCCGTGAAATTTGGGCAACATATTGATGAAGTGGGGTTTAATTTCGAAGTTATCTCCATTAGCCGGTGGAAGTGAAAGACAAGTAGGAAGTGCAGTGCAGATTGGATAGAAAAGAACCTGGAGCGCGATTCATTGGGGCGCTTCGACAGGTGGGTATGGTGGGTTATTCGCACACAGTTGAAATGGAATCAGTCCCGTAGTAGGTAAGGGGTTGCTAGGCTTGAATCCCGACATCTCCTTAGAAGATGATGAATTTGAAGATGAAGGTAAAGAAGTGGATGGAATTTCGACTTCGAAGTCGAACGCGTCGTCAGTAGGCACCAACGAGACACGGACTAAACGGACGCTAGTGTCCCTAGTCCAACTGGACATACACTAACGATGTGTAGTGTAGTCAAAAAGTAGAAGGTGAGGGTAAGAAAACATCAATGAGAGAATGTGGGTGCAAGTGGGGTGCAATGGATTTCTTAGCGACAAAATGACAAGTTTTTGTAAATATTTTGTTTTGTGGTTTTTTTTAATAATAAGTAGTTTTGCAAAAGATTTTTTATAAGGAGCTAGACACACTTTCAAGCAATCACAATATGCACAATCAAGCCTAGAGCTAGGGTCTCCTAAATCAACTAGACTGCTCCTAACTGTTCCAAAGGGTAAGTTGTGAGATATCCTCAAATCGCCTCTTCACCGCCAATTGTGGCCAGGTAAGCACAAGTAAAGAAAGGAGGGATCCGCTCACGAATCACCGTGAGACGGGCCTTTTAAAATTACCTTTCCCACTTGTCTAGCCTAGGCACCACAAAGTCAGGTTTAGATAAATGACCGATGCCCAATACTTTCCTTTGTCCTAATGAGCACGATAGTCCTTATTGGCCGAGTCTAATATTTTTTAATTAACTCAAAGGTTGATGCAAATACTTTTTGTGATTTTTGGGGTCGTAGGAAGGGTAATGAAATCCCTACCCAATCTGGATTGGTGTTATAGCCCCTTAAAAGTCCGTTTTAAAAATACAAAGCAGTAAAACACACAAAAATCCAAAACACTTGCTAAATTTTTTTTTTAATTTGCGGCGCAAAGAATCCTGCATAAGATTGATTTATTGGAGAGGGGGAAGAAATTTTGCGCAAAGAATCCTGCAGAAATTTTTTTTAGAGGAGAGCAGAGGGTAAGGGAGAAGAAATGAATGCTTACAGAGAAGTTTCCAGTTGTTGACGTCAGCACACGGCCGCGGAACTGCGGCCAATTGCTTGCTTCTGCCGCGTTTCCGCAGCTCTTTAGTTGGTTTTGATCTCTAAACTTTTTCTGTGTGCCGTTATGATTCTCCTCTGTTTGTTCAGATCTTCTGTTTCTGGATTTGTTCACCGATCTTGCTCCAGATCTGAATCAGTCTGTCTTTCCATTCCTACACAATTCACACAAAAACCCTTCAAAAAATAACAAGATAATAATTTTTGTTTTTATATTTTTCAGTTTTTATGATTTTTACTTTTTTAATTAACCCGAAATTACAAACAGAAAATAACTACCATTATCCCCGGCAACGGCGCCATTTGATTGATCGTTCTTTTGCGTGCGTTTTTAAAATCAAAGAATAGAATATACCGCAATCAAGACGGTGTCGCTTGGTAGCTAGCCGGTTGAGTACAGGTCGGTCCACAGGGAAAACGTGTTCTTTTCTAATTGTTCTAACGAGTCAATTCCTATTTGTGGTAGGTTTTGATTTTTATATAAAAAAATTGAAATTGAATTTGATTTGGATTAAAACCTTGCTAGGGTTAGGATTAGGTTAGTTTGGAAAGTTAATTCTCTCACTGCTTCCTTTGCCCCAATTAAGAACATAGGTGTTAGGGTAATAATTAACAAAGGGGATTAGTACGACTAGAAAGAAACATAGTTTCTTCCCTTTGGTCCTTGTCCGTCCTTTCTTAATTCTTAGCCCTAACCTCTATGTAAATCAACCACAACCGGTCTAACTAGGGAATCACCGCTATCTCGTGGGATAGGGTGCCGTAGTGAGCGGTGTGTGTTTGATTAACATAGAGTCCTAATTTATAGTATTATACGGGTAAGAAAGGAGTGAAAGATTTCCATCTCTCAAACCTTCCCCAAACCCAACCCTAACAAGTGAGGAACTACTCACTCATTAGGGATATTATGATGAAGTTCATTTTTATAATTTTCTTTTAATTACCTAATTAACGTGCAGATAATAAAAGACAGATAAAAAATGCAGAGAAATAAAATTGCAATTAAGAACACGAGATAAAAAATTTGACTTACTTTAATGATGCACTCTTGATGATTACAAGGAATTGAAATTAATCTAGAATTAAAAAGAGGCATGCTCCAAAAAGAGCTGTAGGCTTCCTATTTATAGATAGGAGAACCCTAGGGTTTACATCTGATCCACATCTGAAATTACAATACTACCCTGAAAAGGCCGGGTCAATGCACCGACTCCCACCGACACGCACCGACACGGGCTCTGCACGGCCGCGGAACCGCGGCCATAATCCTTGTTTGGCCACGGATCCGCGGCCATATGGTGGGGTCTTGAGTTTATTTTCTCAGGGCTGCTTCATGTTGCTTTTTCCTTCTATTTTCTTCACTTGGTTCTTCTAAATCTTTTCTTGTTTCTTCCAGATTTCCACAGTGCAGAATGTTGTGGACTTTTACCGTTCGCTTCGTGTTGAAGTCTTGAATCTTGTACTGCCTTCGTACTTTGTGCAATCGAACTGTTCATTGATCTTCATTTGTTCCTTAAACTGTAAGCGGCATCATAAAGATTCATCTATTTGTTGGCCGTAGTCTCACTTTTGTAGCGTTTTTTCACCATTTTCACTGTATTGTTCCGAGAACCTGTAACCTACAACTATTTAGCAGACATGGATCAAAAGCACCTATTTATTTGCAATATGATTAAGAATGGAGAATATAATAATGAAAAAATCTGATATGAACACGGTCAACCTGCAAGAACTGTGGCACAACGGGGGTGAGTTGCCAACTCGTGAATAGAAAAACATCATCAGGTAGAAATCGAAATAAACAACGATTCCTAGGTCAACTATATCATAAAGGTAATACTATGATATTTAGGGTGACCATATCTGTATATGTGCCAACACATAATAAATGGCTAACAGCAAGTGGATATCATCCAACCATATAATCAATGCATGTATGCAGGTGGATCTCGTCCAACAATATAATCAATGCATGTATGCAGGTGGATCTCGTCCAACAATATATCAATGCATGTATGCAGTGGATCTCGTCCACATGTCAACCACTGACACAACAACTCCTGCATGTAAATATCATAAAAGTATATGCAGGTAAATACAAGGATATCAAAGAATGTGTGTCCATCAACGACACATCAAATTATGGAACTGGAGTGTCTAAAGTCGACCACTCGAAACATCATGAAACCCGTGTTCAGCAGCGACACGTAAATTCTCGTCTGGCAGGCGCCGTCACCATGACCGGCCCTGATATCAGTACATCTTATGGAACCTGAGTGTCCACATCGACACCCGAAATCCATGTAGCATGTCTGAACATGACTGAGGTCGGTATCCCCCAGATATCCGCCGAGTCCAAATACTGTCACCGGTAGGTAGTGGTCCCTCTGTCAGGCTCATCGTCTACACCACAATATCATCTCTCACCCCGGGGTACCATACCGGGTCCACCATGTACATGCAGACGGTGCCTCCCACTCCTCGAATCGGGTTTCACATGCCAATCTCAGAACCGAGAAACCACATGGTAGATGCACTGAAATATCATATCAAGAGAAATCGGGTTTTCAAACAACACGTAATTTCTTGAAATACCCCCACGGTTCTCAAATTCATAAATCACATGAAATCCATATCTCAATGCGTAAATCCATGAAAACTGATATATGCAACATAAAACAACAATATGAGCATATTAAGGGAAAACCGCTCTTTTAAATGAATCCAGCTTTAAAATATATCATGCGGTTCCCAAATTCTCCGAAAAACAAGTGCAGCATCATATGAGGTGTACATGTAACTGTAGCAAGGTATAAGTATTTACATGTAAGCAAGTATGTATGATACATTTCATAAGCGCAATAGCACAATAATCAACGTCCCAATATCACATGTCAATACAATACCACTTAGGGGTATATGTAACTATAGCAAGATATGTAGGTGTACATGTCAGTATGTAGGCATGATATACATGTAGCTGTAGAAAAGTATGTGCGTGTACATGTCAGTATATCATGCAACCAAGCATAGTGATGTGAACATGGCAGTAGATCATAGCATGATGTAGCAATTCTACTGTGTAAGTGACATAGCAATTATCGATGATGAAGTGTGTGAGCCGGCAATCTGTGTAAGTGTAACATACGCATCATCGATAATGGTGTAGGTGTACTAGCACAGGCATAAGAATTGCAATGAGAATAGCATGAATGCAGCACAATGCATATAGTGAATCAAATGCTATAAGGTATACATATCAACAAGACCAAGTCGGTGAATCTATCAATCGGCATCCAGCCTCACAACATCACGTACGGTACAATCCATCGTACGACATCCTCTAATCAGGGGTATGGATAAATCAACAAGTAAAACTCATCGCGTACGGCAATCTAACGTACATCGGCATTAACTAAATAGGGATTCTATCAACCTATACAACATCGGGGGTACGGATCTAAGCCTCGTACGGCATATCACTCATTATGCAATCATTATCCATATAAATATATATACCTATCTCTCAGGTCACATCCATGTCAAACTCGTATCAGGGGACCTACAAAGGTATCAACAATCATATCTCGACTCGAATCTATATAACGACATATCACACTAAGTCATCATAATCACATCGTATACTCGTTCATCACATTAAATAAACATCACACTTGTTCTTTTTTAATTCGTACCTATCATGATTCACTTATCATTTCATATTCTCATAAATCAATATGTTCTTTAGCATCAACTCCTATCATATTATCGTTTGTAAATCCTACAATCATGTCCATCGCATATCATTTATCTAGATATAATAATCAAATGATAATCCATATCAATGGTTGCGGGGTTGCTATACGCCATCCACCCGACTTCCCCCATAGATATAAATCTACTCACCTGCTAAACTCCTCTCTTAGCCGTAGTCGATGCGCTTCGTCGTCATGTAATCCATGCGAAAGTACCTACAATCAATAGGAATTGGCAAAGCAATTAACATCAAGTTCCGAAAACCAAAACGGCACGCGGTGCGCTCATAGGTTAGAACCTATAGCCTACACATGCAAAACAATCAACTACCCTTGTCGTTGATGTATAAATATCCAACGACCAAATACCACATCCAAAACTCAAACCAAGAATCCAAATACCGTAAACATAGCCAAAACCCTAAATAGGGTCGCTATACATGAAAACTGCCACATTAAAAACCCAATAATACCAATACGCATTTACAAACACAATAAATATCGTAGGTATTAATATTTACGTTATCTCCATTTTCATTTAAAACCCACGTCAAATTTTATCGAAAAGCTAGTAAACAGTTATATCATTTTATCTCAATTTCGCACAAGTCTAGAATTTAACAATTCTAGCGATTTCAAATATCATACAATAGCTTAACTAAGCTATCCAAACCACTTTCATATTTTTAATTTTTCCCAAAAATGAGTTAGAAAAACCTAGTTTGCGATTAAGCTTAATAGGCGATTAGGAAAAATAACAATTATCATTTTCACAAAATACTTAACTTTTCCAAATCTACACATCTTTCTTAACAACATAAGCACATAAAAATCCTAACTTGATTTCATAATTAATTATCATGAATTAATTACACATGAACTTTAAAGCTATTTTAAACACTTAAATAAGCAAGCTTAAGAATTAAGCAACAATTTAAAAGATTAGGGTTATAATTTATACCTCACAAACATGATCACAAATTAGCAAAAACCTCCAAATTTAACCCTCCAAAATGATGCTTTTCTTGAAGATCAATGCTAGTTTAGAGATAAAGAATAATGGGTAATGATTTATTTATGAATTTGTGGGATTATTTTCGGATTTTTGATGAATTTTTTGAGAGCAAAAGAAGAAGAAATGATCAAGAAAAATATGAGGGAAGAAATGGGGGAGAGGGCTCGGCCATGGAGATGAGGGGGTAGTTTTGTGAATAAAATGGAGAAGTTTCTAGCAAAAATACAATAAATACTTTATTAAATGTTATATGCCACCTTTTCCTTCTTTTCTTTTCTTTTATAAATTAAATCCTTTTTCCCAAAAGAAAAATCTAGATATTTAAAAAGAAGGTTCTAAACTCATTTTAGTGATTTGATTAGCAATAATTCTCATAGAAGAAACTTCCCAATTTACGTGCATAATTTACCACTTAAAATAATATTTTATTAGGGAAAAATTCTATGTGAACCAAAACTTCCCATTGACCCCCAAAGCTCGCGCACTAGCTTTATTTTAGCTAAACTTGGCGCCGATAAGTTTATACGGAAGTTTGATCAAAATCGGTTAAAACGGAAAATACCGACTAGTTTACCCTAAAACGGAAAAATTCGTATAACGATTTCAGAAACATTACTGTGCGTCCCCGTCGAGGGAGAGGGTGCTGGCTATGCCTGGGAGCAGGCGAGTTGACCGAAACTTCCTCGGGAGGGACGGGAGCGTGATGGGCCATGGTGTGAGGAGCTTTTTCACGAGACCTCGGCGTGGAGCTATGAGGCGCCCAACAGGTTATTGAATCGGTCGCCTCGGGGGACTTGTGACCGCCAGAGATAGCAAGACGCTGTTCAGTAGTGCCAGCATGGGCAATGCCATCTCCCCTTTTGCGGAGGTCGTGATCCCGAGGTGGGGGGACGGCGGCCTGGGGGGCTTGTCCCACTGTTTGGACGCGGACAAGAGCGTCCACGATGGACGCGAGCCTGTCGATCCGTGCAGACAGGGCGTGAACGACGTTAGGGGGAGGAAAGGATCCGTCTGCGCATCCGTTGTGGGGAGGGCGGCGGCTTGTGCTTGGATCGTCGTGGTGATTACTCGCCATGAGTTCGAGATCGGAAGATCAAATTTCGATGAGTGGAATTTATCAATTTCCCACAGACGGCGCCAACTGATGGAGGTCAGGATCTCCTTCAGATATTGTCCTCCGTCGATCTGTCGCGAGCGTTGGTGAACAGCTGATATTGGTGTTGAGAGTTGCCTCCTTGAGCGTGTGGATCTCAGTAGGCTTAATTTAAGGTGAAGCCGAGCTACCTGCAAAGAAGTCCTGGGGTGGTTGTACCACCGTGGACCCTCCGATGATCAAGTTAGCCGAGATATTTGGGCAGAGTAGCAGTTTGTTGGAGTAAAATTGCGTTACCTGAGTCATCTTAGAGAGGGGTTTTTATAGCGGTCGCCATGAGCTAGCTGGCGTGAGATCTTCGCCGGCCGTTACGCCCCTGGCGTTACGCCTGTGTGAATGACAGGATCCCCCATTAATGACGAGATACGCTCGTTAATGGAGGGATCCGGCGGCGTGGAACACGGGATCGTAGGGCGGCAGGTATCTCGCGTCTGGCGAGATACGCGGGAGCTGTGGCGGAGGCGCCTGTGATTGGCGTTCTAGATTACTCGGCAAAACCGGGGAGGCTTAGCTCGGCGGGGGCCCAAAGCAGGCGGGAGGCCGAGAAAGCTCGATTCTGTGATAGCTCGGAGATGAGTTGGGAGGGCTAAGGAAGCTCAGCACGTAGAGAGGCTCGGAGACGAGCCCACGGTCATTTGTAAGGTGTGCATAAGAGCGTTTAGGGACCCATAGAAGGTCGGGACAAGCCTCGGGAAGATGGCCCGGAAAGAGTTCCCAACGCATAGTGCTTGTCCTGTTTGCGTGAGCCCCGGGACACATTATCTGCCACGTGTCATGATCTGGGGAGTTCCCATTTATGAGCATCATCATACCCAAAGCCCCCCAAAAAAAATATATAGATTTTTGATTTATATTATTTGTTTCCTTTCATTATGGAAAAAAAAAGAATATAATTTCTTTTTCCTGACCTTACCCTTTTCCTTTGGTTCTCTCCACCAAAATAATTTTCTTTAAAGTAAAAAAAAACCACGATAGAAGTATTTTAAATTTTTTTTTTGCCCTTAAGCGATCGAACTTGCAACCTACAGTGCTGGAGAGGAAATTGGATCAACTGAGCTAGGCCCAAGATAGAAGGAGAGAGAGAGAGAGAAATAAGATGGATCGTTCAGTTCATGAAAGAGCAATCAACAAAAATGCCAATCAAATCCATGGCCACTCCATCATCAAGTACAGAGAGTGCCTGAAGAACCATGCAGCCTCCATTGGTGGCAATGCAACTGATGGCTATGGTGAGTTCATGCCCAGTACTGGTGAGAACCTTGATTCCTTCAAGTGCTCTGCTTGCAATTGGCACAGAAATTCCCACAGAAAAGAAATTAAAGGAGACCTCATCTCCTCATTATCAATTCCCCACAACATGATAATGCCTATAGGGTATCATCATGGGGGAATGAAGAAGAAGAGGAGGTCTAGGACAAAGTTTAGTGGTGAGCAGAAGGAGAAGATGCTGGCATTTGCAGAGAGAGTTGGTTGGAAGCTGCAGAAGCAAGAGGAGGGTGTTGTCACTACTACAAATAAGGGTTGCCCCTACGGATTTATCTGTAGGGGCAACCCACTGCCCCTACGGATATATGCGTAGGGGCGAAAAAATACCCCGTAGGTGCAAAAGCCGCAGGTGCAAGTTGAGGCCCTGAACTTGCCCCTACGGGCAAATTCTTGCCCCTACGGATATATCTGTAGGTGTTATTGCACCTACGGATTACTCCGTAGGGACAATCAAATCATATATTTTTTTTATGTTTTTTTGAATATATTGTATGTACCTACGGATAGAACCGTAGGTTCTTGTGCTACCCCCTACGGATATATCCGTAGGTACTATGTCGTAGGGGCAAAATATCAGGAAACCTTGCATGATAGAACCCTCTGGTCCAGATAGCGGGAACAAAATGTGGTTGCTTCATCAAGAAGATAACCTTGCATGATAGAACCCTCTGGTCGATTTTTATTACGTATATACTTCTTAAGAGTGTAAAGGTACCTAATGAGAATATGTTGAATAAATAAACACGGGCATACAGGAAAACAATAAATTTATAAATTGCGCGAAACGAAAAATTACACGTATCTCTCGACGGGATACATCCATCGATATTGTACTGGTCCGGCTAACTTCGCCTCAGTTGCAAGATGAACCGTCAAGTGTATTATGATATCGAAGAATGACGGTGGGAAAATACGCTCAAACTTGCAAAGTATCAACGCAATAGAATTTTCTAGTTTATCCAGCGTCGCAACCTCCAGTGTTTTAGCACACAACTCCCTGAAAAAACAACATAGGTCGTTGATTACTAGACCAACCGAGTCGGGGAGAGAAGTCCTGAGGGCTAATGGAAGAAGGTGCTCCACGATAACATAGTGATCATGACTTTTCAGCCCATCGATCTTGCCCTTCACAATTTTTATTTTCTTGCTGAATGATCCTGAGAAACCTGTGGGGACTTTCAAATCATGCAACACCTGCAGGAATCTTTTCTTCTCCGGTTGTGACATATGATAAGCGGCATTGGGAAGTACAAACTTGCCTGGTTTACCCGCTACCGGTTTAGGGTGCAGTTCACTTCTTATTCCCCACTCTTGTAGATCCATCCGGGCATTCATGTTGTCTTTCGATTTCCCGTCTTTACACAGAAGCAAGTTAAGTATGTGCTCTGATACTCCCTTCTCTATATGCATGACGTCCAGACAATAACGCACTGAATTTGTAGACCAGTACGGAAGTTCGAAGAAAATTCTTAACTTGTTCCAATATTGTGGTTTGACCTGTTTCGTCGGATCCATCCCGAAGGTCACGTTATTGTAACCATCCCATTTAGCAGTCACGTCCTCTCCGGACAATGGGGATGGAGGCCCAAGAAGCTCCTGATGACCATCAAAGTGAACCGTGTCTAACCTATAGGGGTGTTCTGGAGGCAGAAAACGTCGATGGCCGCAATAACAAACCTTCCTGCTAAAATTCAAAAATTTTGATGTTGTGTGTTCATGGCAATGAGGACATGCTTTGTGACCATGTACGGACCAACCTGATAGCATTCCATACGCAGGAAAGTCATTAATTGTCCACATTAAAGCCGCACGCAGTATGAAGGTTGTATTTGTGTTTGAATCATATGTCTCTACACCATCAATGAACAAAGTTTTCAGCTCCTCGATCAGAGGTCGGAGATAGACGTCGATATTGTTCCCCGGTGAGTTTGGTCCGTCGATAAGAAGAGGCATCATAAAGTATGATTGGTCCATAGCCAACCAAGGCGACAGATTATAAATTATCATTACAACGGGCCATGTACTGTGACTTCCAGCCATATAGTTGAATGGGCAGAAGCCATCGGTAGCCAGTCCGAGACGGACATTGCGAGGATTGCTACTGAATATTGCGTGCCTCCTATCGAAATCCTTCCATGCCGGTGAATCTCTTGAATGGCTCATTTTTCCATTTTCGCTTGGAGGAGCACGGTGATGCCAAATCATTGCCTCGGCTGTTTTCTTGCACCTGAATAGCCTCTGTAGCCTCTGTGTTATGGGAAAGTATCGTGCTATCTTCACAGGTATATCAGGCTTCTTATCAGAATCTTTCGACTTATACCTGGCCTCTCCGCATGTTGGACACTCTTTCAAATCTGAATTCTCTTTCCGGTACAACACGCAATTTTTAGGACATGCTTGAATCTTCTCGCACTTTAGACCCAAATCAGACATCATCTTCTGGGCTTCGTACCAGATTTCGGGCACATTATTTCCCGGAGGCATAGAATCTTTCAAGAACGAAAGAAACATTGTGAATGACTTGTTGCTCCATCCATTTAGGCACTTAATCTGGAAAAGTTGGACGAACCATGAGAGGGTGGAATACTTCGCATTCTCATAAATTGGTTTCCTAGCATCATTCATGAAATTTTCATATTTATCCGCACGCGGTCCTTGACCGGAAGGAATGTCATCTTCGGTACGAATAGATTCACCTAGGGCAGCCTCTACCATATCCTCCATTTCTTCTGATGGAAATAAATTTCCGTCTCCTGCCGTATTACCGAATTCTTCTTCTTCTCCTGCCGCATTATCGTGTTCTCCTTCTTCTTCTACCGCAGTACTGCATTCTTCTCCTTCCCCGTGATATTTCCAAGTTGAATAAAGTCTAGTAAACCCATGTTTTACAATATGAAGCTCTGCCAATTCTACCTTCTGCCAGTACTTATTGCCACATCTATCGCACGGACAGAGAATCTTCTCTATTATGATCTTATTATGTGCGCGTACAAATTCAAGGAAAGCAGCAACTCCTGCGACAAACTTAGATTGCATACGTTGTTTCTAATCCACATACATCCAGTCCTTAACTCTGACGTACTCATGGGCCATGTTAGACTGAATAACATATAAATTGTAAGTTATGCTGACTATATTGAGAAATATAAGAACGGGATAGTTACTGACAAAGGAGAAAATCCGTGTATATGCTTTGTGTGTGCGTTTGTCGTTGAAAAGAATAAATTATCGCACGTATGTTAACCGATAGACGGGGACTAAGTGGCGCTTTTAGTTTCATATATGAGTATCGATGGGAATATGAAGGTTTCATATTATCATATATTGGTTTTAACCCGAACATCTCGAATCGCTCTCTAGTTATGCGTTTGTATGTGTGTGTTCCGGCTGTCGGGGGTAGGCTTCTATCCCATTAAGAATGTATAGAGCGAACGCCCATCACTTGTGCTTTCAACCGTTTCGAGTAAATTTCGGCAGCACCTCCCCGCTGTTCTCCGAGTACACTGTAATAGAATAGATAATCATTTCAAAGCTGTGAAATAACGTTGAAATGAACATCTAATCTATCTTTGTACATGGAGAACCAGCGGAAAGGTACCGACGAAATATCTCGAAACGGATGAAAACACAAGTGAATGAAGGCGTTTGCTTTATACATTCTTAACTTGTCCACATGGGACAAATCTATGGGTTACCATACGATTGAATTTTCTCGTCGCGTAGACTATATGACAGTTGTTAGTATCGAGCTATACTGTCCGATATTTAACAACCTTCGTATAGTTCTAGGTCACGACGAGCATCGCACGTATGTTAACCGATAGACGGGGACTAAGTGGCGCTTTTAGTTTCATATATGAGTTTCGATGGGGATATGAAGGTTTCATATTATCATCGAGTATCATATATTGGTTTTAACCCGAACATCTCGAATCGCTCTCTAATTATGCGTTTGTTGTGTATTCTTGTTGTATGTGTGTGTTCCGGCTGTGGGGGGTAGGTTTCTATCCCATTAAGAATGTATAGAGCGAACGCCCATGCCCCTTTTACCAATCTAGAGAATACTACTAATAATTTATTGATAACATAAATAATATAATAATATTTTAGTATGTCAGGTTAAAATAA
Organism: Agapanthus africanus; assembly: GCA_030015575.1. Classification (NCBI taxonomy): domain Eukaryota; kingdom Viridiplantae; phylum Streptophyta; class Magnoliopsida; order Asparagales; family Amaryllidaceae; genus Agapanthus; species Agapanthus africanus. Next base: position 720,354,548 of record CM057337.1, read on the forward strand.
TTGTATTAGCAAATACATTTTAGATAGTTATATAGACTACAAATTTCCAGAGAGAAAAAGTGGATGGGCAAGGAGAACAGAAGTTCCACTGTATCCACTTTTTGGATAGAACGATTTTGGTAGGCGGAAATCTATCATATACCAAAAAAGTTCTAACTGAAACCATCAACTTCCAATATTAGATTCATTCATAAGTAACAATAAAAGGTTCTACTTCTCATTTTATTTGACTGACACCAAATAAACCTATCCCATTAAAGATATACTTCAAAGTTCCAAACACCAATTCCAATTGACTAACCCCCTTACTTAATTTGGGTCAACAACATAAGCTTATTGAATATTATCAATCACTAAAGTAATATTAAGGAGTATGATAAAGTTCAATGTCAAGACCATGCATAAATTCTCGGAAGAAATATTCAAAAAAAATGATATCATGATCACTCAAGTAATATCTAATTTTCCCACAATAATTGAAAGGCATAGAGTTGAAGGGGATTATGAAGAAAGAATGGACCCAGTCACCACCCATCAAGCAGCTTTCTCCCTACACCAATTTACTTTCTGTTTTATGAAAGACATCCTAGTGTTGTAAATATCTTACGACATGCAAATCAATCTTACGATTCAATACAAAATACAGAAAAATTAACAAGTATCTTATGAATGTATTTGTTGGATGATTGGATCAAGTAGTTTTAGGATACAATTTCTGCATCTTACAATATAATATAATGGAATCACAAATATTCAACCCAACTAATAAATGTGTTTCAAATATATTTAGAAAGATTTTTTAGTCACATTTTGGTTGCTAGTTTTAAGATGAGAAAACGGAGTATACGTTTGAATTTCCTATGTTGGCGGGACACATAACATCACTAAATTCATCGATCCATCCATGTATTTTGTTGTCATCAATCCACCTAACCCTAACCCCAACCTAACCCTAGCCCCAGCCCCACCCAGCCCCAGCCCCCAGCCCCCAGCCCCAGCCCAGCCCAGCCCCGCCCCAGCCCCCAGCCCCCAGCCCCCAGCCCCAGCCCAGCCCAGCCCCAACCTAACCCTAACCCTAACCCCAGCGCGGCCAACTAAACCCCAACACCAACCCTAAGGCAAACCCTAACCCCAGCCCCAGCCCCAGCAGCAGCGAACCCTAACCCTAACCCCAACCCCGACCCCGACCGTGACCCCTGCCGAACCTCAACTCGCGCACGCGCACCCCCCCGACCCCAGACCCAGCACGTATGTTAATCAAAAAATTCTTTAATTTACCTCAAGATTTACTCACCTGACCGGCGGTGGCGACGACCCGAACGGCGCTGGCGACGACCTGAACGGCGGTGGTGACGAGAACGCCGGTGGCGACGAGGAGGACGACGGTGGCGACGAGGAGTTGTTTTCGCGCGCGATCGAGATCGAGAGAGAAAGAAATTGTGAGCGTAGGCGATCGATCTGTGCTTTAGTAATTTGATATTTAGTTGCCCCTACGGATATACCCGTAGGTCCTTTGTTTGCGGCTCCGTAGGGGCAAACACAAAATTAAAAATTAATATTTTTATTCTTGGACGTTTGGGCCCGTAGGGGCAACCTTTTAGCCCTACGGATTAATCCGTAGGGCCAAGTTAAATCTGCCCCTACGGATTCCAATATCCGTAAGGGCAACCCCCTATTTTACTAGTGTGTGCAGCAGCTGTGCCAAGAGATTGGGCGTGACGAGGAGAGTGCTCAAGGTTTGGATGCATAACAACAAGCATCATATTTTGCTAAGAAGCCTCCTTTGTCATTGACTCATGAATGAGACTATATATGTACTTTTTTTTTGAGTTAGGTCTTCTTCTTTCTTTCTTTTTTGATCCCTTGTTCTTATGTTGACATGAGATTTTGTTTCTCAAGCATTGATGTGTTGATTAGCTGGGAATTATGGTGTTTTTTGCTAGCTAGATAGTGATTATTTGCAATTTTTGAAGAAAGCTTTGTCCAAGATTAAACATGTTACAAATATTCTATCGCTTGCTTGAATACAAGTAATTATATCAATTTCCCCCTATAATATTCACTAGATGCTCTATTTCATTCTTCTTGTTCTTTGAGTGAAAACATATCTATATGAATGAAGTTGATGACTTTGGTTGACTCAACTAATTTAAATTTCATGTCCCCTTAATAAATTTCAGGCTTACCAAAAACTATCATAAAATTTCTTTCATTTTTAACAAACCACGCTATAGTTTTAATATGAGGATAACCATCCTTTTTGACAGGGACACGTCAGCGCCATGTCAGCAAATTACCATTTCATTAAAAAAAAAAATCCTAAATCACCCTCATATTTCATCTTCTCCAAAGCTTTAACCCTAACCCTAGCCACCACTCCCTGCAGACTCACATCAACCTCCTCCCTTCCTCCACGCCATCGACCTACTCTCCGCAGCTTCCTCCACTCCCTCCTATGCGCCGTTGACCTCTGATGGATCTCTGGATCTCCCTCAGATGTTCTCTTCCGTTAATCTGCTGCGAGCGTTGTTGGACGGCTGGGATTGGATTTGGAGGGTTGCCACCTGAAGCGTATGGATCTCAATGGGTTTTATGAGGTTTGGGCCGAACTACCTGCAAAGAAGTCCCGGGGTGGTTGTGCCATCGAAGACCCTCCGACGATCAAGTTAGTCAAGATATTTTGGCAGAGTAACGGCTTATTGGGATGAAATTGGCTTACATTAATCGTCTGAAAGAGGTTTTTATATAGCGGCAGTGATGGGCAGGTGGACGCGAGATTCATACCGGCCGTTACGCCCCTGGTATCACACCCGCGTGATAGGCGGGATCCCACAATAATGACAAAACAGGCTCGTTAATGAGGGATCGTGATGCCGTGGAACGCGGGATCGTAGGTGGCGGATATCTCACGCATGGCGAGATTCGTGGAGCCGTGGCGGAGGCGCCTGTGATCGGTGCTGTGGGTCAGTCGGTGAGACCGAGGAAGATCAGCTCGGCGGGAGGCTCGGGAATGAGCGGGAGGCCGAGGCATCTTGGTTCTGTGATAGCTCAAAGGCGAGCTGGGGGGAGTTCTGGAAGGCCACCGAAGGTCGGGAGGCTCCTCGGGCCAGAGGTCCGAGGCGTGATCCCAGTTGAAGCTCTTGATTCTTTCTTGTAGGTTCTGGGACACGTCATCTGTCACATGTCAGCATCTGGAGAGACACCGATATCGAGCCTCATCAACCTCCTTCCTACTTTCTCCCTCACCATCTATCCCTCCTTCCCAATGTCTCCCCACGTCCATCCCGATCTCCTCCCCAACCTACCCTGCCACCATCTCCATGATCTTCTTCTTTATCATGATTCACTGCCTCCCCCCTCTTCCCACTGTCTCCCCCTCCTCCCACACCTTCTCATGACCTCCCCTCTCCTCCCTGACCTCTCCCACTCCGCCGCCACCACCTCCATCATCATCATCATCCTCTTCATCCTCCTCCTCCTCCTCCCTCTCCCTGCTCCTCCTCCATGCCTTCCCCATCCTCCCCGATCTCCTACCCGCACCTCCCATCCGCGTCTCCCATCTCCTCCCCGACCTCTCCCATCATCATCATCATCATCATCATCATCACCTCCTCTCCGCCGTCTCCTCCACTCCGTCTCCGCCGCCGCCTCCATTCCATCGCCGCCGGTTGTCCCATCATCTAACCCTAACTTTAGCCTTAATTAATATTTAAAATAATTAATTAGATTTAGTATGAAGGCAAAATGGTCATAACTAATATACTTGGACATTGACCGTTAAAAAGGGTAATTATCCTCACATTTAAATCTTTAGGATAGTTTGTTGAAAATTATGAAAAATTTAGCATAGTTTTTGGTGATTAAGCATAAATTTTATTAAGTTTTTGCAAGAAAACATGTGTTGATTTTTTCCCCAAGTGTGTTCCTTTACTTCTTTACGGGACTAGAAAGCAAGCTGTCCAAAACTTTTGGTTCACTATTGAAATTGCCTAGAAAGAATCTTAAGCGAAATTTTGAATGATTTATATAGTGTTATCAAATTTATTCTTTATAATAATAAAATATATGGCCTACTATGAACGTAGGAAGATCACAATATATATTTGGAACATATATTAGAGTTTCATTAAATTTATGCAAAAGTATTAATATGTGATATTTATGTATTTAAAATCTATATTTATGAAACACAACAAGTTGGTATTAGGATATTGAAACAAACATTGTACCACAGCGATCTAGTGGAGTACATTAAGGATTTCATATGCTAATATCCCGTCTATACCTAGAATAAAACGTATTGTGTTCCACATGATTAACAACGTTCCACAATATAAAACCTCTGTCGGTCCACCACTAATTAACAAGTTTCAACTCAATGGGTAAACTGGGTACCAAACAACCACAGTGAAAATCAATGAACATTTGAGCTCTTAGTAATTAACAGAAGAATTGTTGGAGCTCTTAATTAAAAATGAAAGAAGGCTGTGTGGTTGAGTTTTTTCTGTTTGGAGAACAATTAAAGGAGGGCAACTATCATTTCACATTTTGACTATTCCATAAAATTGATTAATTTAAATCAATTCTTGCTTCTATAAATTAATATAAAAAAAAATTCTGCAGATTATAGCATTTAACAATACATAGGAACGTAATGCATGAGTGGGGCCCCACTTCTGTGGCTCTCTGAGAAATTAAGGCAGTCTTTTTTCCATGAAGAACTGAACGTACGTGGAGCTCAAATTTAGACAAAAGAGAGGGAGATATGGGAGCAGGTTCTGCAAAAGGGTAGAAAATTTAATAATGGTGAAGATTAATGATTACGCATATATCTACAAACATTGCAAATATTATTTTGATTCATATGATGGACAAAATTAATCAAAGAGCTCTTGTTTGTAATGTAACAGAGATGTCATGGGCATGTGGTTGCTGGGAAGGCAACCATATGCACTAGGTTTGAACGTTATATATGTCATATTTATTCTTTGACTTCCCTAACTTAATGGATCTTATTCCTTGTATCAGGATCATATGATGCATGTTGAGAGTTAAATATCAGTGAACTGTAATTTCGATCTCAGACCTGGAAGAGCCGGTAGTACAAGAGAATTAATTGTGCCGAAAAGTTGGAAAAACTAATTATTGCAATTGATCGAGTATTATTATTTATCATCCATGAATTAATCTCAGAAGGTGGTGTGCACTGTTTATGGAGAACAAATAAATGAACCAAGCACGCAAAACATTTACCAACCATGTTTAGCCCAGTTGATACCAATTTCCTCTCAAATATGAGGTTACAAGTGTTGATTTCCCAAAAAAAAAACACGCATAACAGTTGCGCCTACCATTATATGCATACTATCTTGCCAGTATCATTACATCCTATATCTGTTAAATTGTAAAGAGTTAAAACTAATGTGGGCACTGTTCGTTTTCTTAGATTAAATTAAAAACATGTCTTAACTATCATGGTTTCTCACTAAACTACAGATGACACTGAAATCTAATGTAACTAACAACCTGGGGTCCTATATAAACCTTTCGTACCCTCGTAAAAATGAAGAATAAATTGACAATTGAAAATCCAAAAAAATGAAGGGAAAAAAACCCAAATGAATCAAGTTAAATGATCTCAAAAAGAAAAAGAAGCAAAATCCAAATCTTTGAAGTTTGAGATGGCACTTTGGGAGGTGAGTGATCCAATGCAAACGCACAACTTAGGGGCTGTTTGGTTGCAGGATTTAGAAATTTGGATTCCAAAATAGTACGGTCGAAATTTTCTGGATTTGGTAATTTGTTGTTTGGTTGGTTTTTGATAGAGGTCCTTTTCGAGTCTCCATCAGATGTTGTCTTCCGTCGATCTTCTGGTGGATCTTGGAGGTGATCTCCTGTTCCGTGTGGGTCTCAATTGGTTTTGAGGAGATTGGTGGTTTTGAGGAGTCAACGCCGAGTACTTGCAAAGAAATCCCGGGATGATTTGGTACCACTGAAGACCCTTCGACGCTCAAGTTAGTATGAGATCCGAGCAGAGTAAAGGCTAAGTGGGGTGAAAAAGGTTTACTTGACCCCTCTGTGATGGGGGTTTATATAGTGGCGGCAGCATGCAGCAGCAGGCGCGAGAATCTCGCGGGAAGTTACGCTCCCGACATCACGCCCGCGTAAAGAGCGGATCGCCCGTTAATGGGGATCGTGATGGTGTAGAACGTGGGATGTTGCTGGCGGAGAATCCGCGCATGGCGAGATTTGCGGAGTGGCGGTTACGCCTGTGAGTGGTGGAGTTTGTTGGTCAGAGGACCGAGGAAGATGGCCTCGACCGGGGAGCTCGGGGACGAGCGAAAGGGCCGAGGAGTCTTGGTTCTGTGGCAGCTCGGGGCGAGCTGAGAGGCCGAGGAGGCCAATTTTCAGGGGGCTCTGAGGAGAGCCAGCTTGTGCTTGCAGGTCGGGTACATGGGTGATCTGGTCGGCCCCTGTGGGCCCTTTCTTCTGAGTTCTGGGACACGTCATCCGCCACGTGTCCTGATCTTGGAGATCGCCAATATTGAGCATCATCATTAGCCCCCCACTCTTGGCCCGACCAGCTAGCGGGTTGGGTCAGGAGTGGACTGCTGGGCCGTCCGTGGTGAGCTCCCTCTTAAGGTTTCGTTGGGACGCGCCCCCGGGCTGTCGGCTGTCTTTTCTGCCAGCGAATCAGGACGAGATCTCTGCATTTAAGGAAGGTGCGCCAGTTCGTGCATCTTTCCACTGAAGCGACGGTCCACGTGTCAAGCGTCGGTTGGCCGACGCGACGTGTGCAGACCCGCGGCGTCTGATGGGGCACGGTCCAGTGTGGGAACGACAAGTGGAGCAATCGGAGCCGTTCGACGCGAGGAGGCGTTTTGGCGGGAGATGAAAGGCACCCTTGGATGAGGGCGATTGCGGAAACAAATAGGGGTGGGGCCCACTCCAGGGTCCCTACTCCTTCATATTTCCTCTCTATAAGCCCTGCTTGCTCGGCGCTCGTCTTCTTTCTTCTCCTTTCGTTTCCCGAGGATCCCTCTTCTTCAGGTTAGATGTCTTCTTTCGTGGAATCTGTAGATGTCGTAGGAGTAGCTTCTAGGGACCTTTTAGTTGAGCCCGAGTCTTCCCGGGGAGCAGGGGTCGGATCCTCTTCCCGGGATCGTGCGGCGGGGGCATCCTCCAGGGAGGAGACGGTAGACGCTGCCCCCGGCGCGTCGTGTTGGGTGAGGCATGAGGACGAGCTCGCCAATACTCGGGCTCACTTCCACATCCCCTCACGTTATACGCTTCGTCTGGCCAAGGAGGGAGAGAGGGCAGACCAAGTACGGGGTAGGGAGATCGCCCTGTACTTGGAAGCTTTTTGGGGTGAAATGCGCCTGCCCTTCTCCCCCGAGGTCGTCGAAGCGCTGAAATTCTTCGGGTTAGCCCATGGCCAGTTAGTGCCGAACTCATGGAGGATTCTTCTCGGGTTCCTAATCCCCCTGAAGTTGCAGGCGGTTCCTTTCAGCCTCTCTTTCCTTGATTCTTCCCTCGTTTTCAAAAATCATCCTGGGGGTCGAGCGAAAGACCCGAGCTGGGTTTACCTCTCTTTTAGAAAGTGACAGGGGGCGCCGCCGGGACAGGGGTTGTGGCCCTGCCTTCTTCCATTCACGAATGGAAGAAGAAGTTCTTCTTCATTTCCCCTCCCGAGGGCGAGGACTGGCCCATGCCTACCGAGTGGTCGAGGGAAAAATGCTTGCCGGGAAACCAGTCCAATGACCCCGCCGTGGTGAAAGTGGCGTCGTGGCAGCCCGTTCCCCGATTCGACGTGCTGCTATCTGAGAGGGTCCCGAGTTAGGCCGGGCTTATCCCCGTTGAGTTCGTCGGTAAGTTAGGCTTGCTTTTTGGCTTTTATATTGCTTGTGTTGCTGACTTCTTTGCATTTGGTTTTGTGCAGGACCCATGGATATGGACGAGCTCCGAGCCTCCATGCGCCAGCCGAGGAAGGTCACGAAGGCTGGAGGCGCCAGCTCTTCCCGCTCGAAGCCCGCCCCGGCTCCTTCTCCTCCGATGGTCGTGTCTCATGAGCGTTCGGGGGCGGATCCTGCCCCGGGGCCTAGCAGAGCATCGGGCTGGAAGCGAGCTCGGATTCTGGAGGACCCGGTCTCGGAGGAGGAGATCGGCTCTCCATCGGAGCCGCTCAAGAGGGGTTCCCGGAGGTCTTCCCGGGGCCCGCCCTCGTCGATCATGGTGGAGGAGGGGGGCCTCCAGTTCACGGTGCCCTCGGGGCTATCCGTCGTGGATAGCCTGCTGCATGAAATAGAGAAATCGGCGGGGGTTAAGGTCCCCGGGGGGACCTTCAGGGCCCAGATGGCGTCCATCGACCAGGAGTCCGTGCAGGTAAGTGTTTGGTTTTTTGTGAGATTCGGTGCCTTCTTCGTCTTTCTGATCTCTTTCCTATTTTTCAGGTTCTCCAGCACGTTGCCCTCGCCCTACGCATGGAGGCTGAGGTGATAGCCCCGGCGATGAAGACTGCGGGCCAGCTTGCTTCGCTGGAAGAGATCTCCAAGCGGGAGCTGGAGGCGGTGATGGCTAGGGTTGCCGTCCTGGAGGGCGAGGTGGAGGTCGGGAAATGGGAGGTTGCCCGGTACCGCGAGGCTGCCGTGGCTGCCGAGGCCAAGCTTGAGGACGCTCAGGTGCTCGCCGGCAACCTGAAGAAGACGGTGAGGACCCTCCGGAAGGAGCTGGGGGCAGCGGCCGAGGCGGCGAAGTTGGCCGACCTGAGAGCGGCGAAGGCGGTGGAGGGCTACAAGAAGTCGAAGGACTTCTATGATGACCTGGCCGTGGCTACAACCCGCATCTGGCACGAGGCCCCCGACACCGTTAAGGCCCGGATGCCGGAGTTCGCCGACGAAGAGCTCCGGGCCGAATACCCTTTCGCGGATGCCGATGAGCAGGGGGAAGAGATTCTTGACGAGGAGGTCGCCGAGGACTCTGATCGTCTCGTGGTAGATGTCGAGGACCTCGAGGTCGCGCCCGGCCCCAAGGCCTAAAGCCCCCGTCTTCCTCCTCCTTTTATTTTGTTGCTTCAGAAATTTTTGTAAGCCTCCGGGCAGTTTGTAAGGATGGGGAGCCCAAAATACCCTTTGTAAAGACTTTGCCTTTGGTAATAAAACTTTTTTCTTTGATTTCATCGGTTTGCACTTTATCTTCTGCTTGTGAAGAATGGTCGTAAAATATCTCTACTTGCACTGTTGGGCTTCTATGTCAGGTCGGCTATCTGTCTAGCGATCGTTCGTCGAGTTGATTTTGATCACTTGCCAAGCGTACCAAGCGCTGCTGAGAAGGAGGTATCTCCATGGCCCCGAAGTCGAGGGGGGTCGCTCAGACTTGGATAGACCTGATGCCCTTTGTTGGGGCCTTGGATCCTCTGCATGTGATGGGCCGAGGGATGCTCGCCAAGCTCGACGTAAAATTGCTCTTCAGCCTCTCCCTCCTTGATCCCTGTCGGTCGTGGTAGGAAGCTACCAGCCTGGGATAGCCGAGCAGGGTAGCTGCTGAGCTGCCTCTAAGGAGGACTTGGATCCTTAGCGTTGGAGGGGTCGTATGAAGCCTGCTAAGGATATCCGGGCAGTGAAGCTGCGCAGTTGCCTATTGGCGAGGGCTTTGATCCCTAACGTTGCGAGTAGGGGAGCTACCGGCCAGGGATAGCCGAGCAGGGAAGCCGCTCGGCTGCCTCTACGGAAGACTTGGATCCTTAGCGTTAGAGGGGCCGTATGAGGCCTGCTAAGGATATCCGGGCAGTGAATCTGCGCGGTTGCCTCTTGACGAGGGCTTTGATCCATGGCGTTGCGAGTAGGGGAGCTACCGGCCAGGGATAGCCGAGCAGGGAAGCCGCTCGGCTGCCTCTACGGAGGACTTTGATTCTTAGCGTTGGAGGGGCCTTAGGAGGCCTACTAAGGATAACTGGGCAGTGAAGCTGCGCGGTTGCCTCTTAGCGAGGGCTTTGATCTCTGGCGTTGCGAGTGGGGAAGCTACCAGCCAGGGATAACCGATCAGGGAAGCCGCTCGGCTGCCTCTACGGAGGACTTTGATCCTTAGCGTTGGAGGGGTTGTAAGAAGCCCGCTATGGATGACCGGGCAGTGAAGCTGCGCGGTTGCCTCTTGGCAAGGGCTTTGATCTCTGGTGTCGTGGGTAGGCAACTACCAGCCTGGGATGACCGAGTGGGGTAGCCGCTCGGATGCCTCTTGTGAGGGCTTTGATCCCTGGCGTCATGGGTAGGGAGCTACCAGCCGGAGATGACCGAGCGGGGTAGCCGCTCGGTTGCCTCTTGCGAGGGCTTTGATCCTTCAGGACGGGGACCGAGCAGGGTTACTGCCCAGTGCCTCTTGGAGAGGACTTTGATCCCTGTCGGTTGTGGTAGGAAGCTACCAGCCGGGGATAGCCGAGCAAGGGCTCGACTGCCTCTGGGAGGACTTTGGTCCTTAGCGCGGGAGGGGCTGTATGAAGCTGACCAAGGACCCTTGGCCGGGCAGGGTTACTGCCCCGTGCCTCTTGGCGAGGGCTTTTATCCTGAAGGATAGCCGAGCGAGGGTCGGGCTCGACTGCCTCTGGGAGGGCTTTTGATCCCTGTCGGTCGTGGTAGGAAGCTACCAGCCGCGGATATCCGAGCAGGGTAGCTGCTGAGCTGCCTCTAAGGAGGACTTGGATCCTTAGCATTGGAGGGGCCGTATGAGGCCTGCTAAGGATGACCGGGCAGTGAAGCTGCGCGGTTGCCTCTTGGTGAGGGCTTTGATCCTTGGCGTTGCGAGTAGGGGAGCTACCGGCCACGGATAGCCGAGCAGGAAAGCCGCTCGTCTGCCTCTACGGAGGACTTGGATCCTTAGCGTTGGAGGGGCCGTATAAGGCCTGCTAAGGACATCCGGGCAGCGAAGCTGCGCGGTTGCCTCTTGGCGAGGGCTTTGATCCCTGGCGTTACGAGTAGGGGAGCTACCGGCCAGGGAAGCCACTCGGCTGCCTCTACGGAGGACTTTGATCCTTAGCGTTGGAGGGGCCTTAGGAGGCCTGCTAAGGATAACCGGGCAGTGAAGCTGCGCGGTTGCCTCTTGGCAAGGGTTTTAATCCTTGGCGTTGCGAGTGGGGAAGCTACCGATCAGGGATAACCGAGCAGGGTAGCTGCTCGGCTGATTCTTCATGAGATTTCGCCCGACCATCCAGTTGCAGGTATGGGGAACAGGAACGGTCGCGGTGAACGTGCGCGTAGCATGCGCATTGAATGGGGGGGGGGAGGCGAAGCGCCAGGGTCGCGTCGTTTCGATTCCGCTAGAGAAGGCTTGATGATCGCCGTGTGGCAGCGACTTATTGGGCGAAAGCGTGCGACTGCTGTGTTTCGTTGGGGCGCAGTGGGCTATATAAGGCTGAAGGAGCACTGGTCCTTCCTTTCTTCGTAAACAGATCGTTGAGAATGCAAGACTTCCCCTTTACCATACCCGATATCATCCACTTCGAAGATGTATACCTCTATGACTAGAACTGCTGTCATGCCCCGCTTCCCAAAATACGGAATATGACGGGTTGACAAGGCCAGCCATGCTCCTACGGTCGAGGAAATATCCTGCCGTAGTCACACTTCGGCTTCTAGCTTTACGTGGTAATCAGTAATCAATGCACAGGTAATGAGAATTGCAGTCACTAAATCAAATCAAATACAAAGAACTAACCAGATCGAGATCAAGGAAGTATAGCTCTGGGTCGCTGATCAAGATGTCCACAGTGTCCTCGAGGTACGTCAGGTTCTGGTCCAAGCTAGATCCACTTCTCACTCTGAGCATGCATACTCAGGTCGTCAGAGCGACACAATAGCAATATATATAAATACAAATGTGAACACATGTGATAATGATGGATATGAAATAGTAAGCATGGAATAATCACGTGAACATGAAGTAGCCAATACAGGTAAATAATAGAGCAGGTAAACTGTAAAGCAGTGAACGGTATGGCAGGTATATTGGATCAGTAAGCAATGCATGTCAATATCACTAATCCTATCAGTCTCTAAGTCTCACTATACAGGTCGCTAAACCTACCGTCAGTCCAAGTGTGAGAGTCAACCACTCGTGAGTATCCCCCACCCAAGGGTAGGACCCAAGGACAAGGGAACACGGGCTCGAGTCGCTCGCTAATAATCAGTAATATCCCCATATATCTCCAGAATCGCTGTATGTGCTGGCAATGGGACTCCCGAGAATCTGTTGAACTCACACTCAAACTACCCCACACCCCGTAGTCTACATCAACGCCAACCACAAACTCAAATACCAGTCGGTCCATGACAAGTTTATGCAAGAACTGGAGACAGGATCTCCATCAAGCACGTCTCGACTGATACCCAAGATAAATGGAAAGTGTTTGGTACCTTACCTATGACACCCATATAAGTGCTTCCATAATCGTCCCATACCAATTATAGTTACACTTATACATGTCCCATAGACATTGACAATGCAATAAATAAATAGGGTCCGCTGATTGTGTACAAGTACGTGTCACTTTCACTTATCCATTCATGCTTAAACACTAACGTACTTGCCACAATCAAATACTATTACCTAACACTGGGTAATGCACATGATCACTAGGTTACTAATGCAATGACATCTACACGATATGATGAGAATACAATAATTGTAATATGAACAAAATATCATCAGTTCCTGTCCTACCACTTGCATAATTTACTATAAATCATTCATGCAGAATTTAGCGAAATAATATAAAGGGGGTAAGCATTATGTGTAATTATCTATCCATCAAAATTGGTTTCGCGCTAATCGGGTTTCAGTTCTGCTAGATATGGCCATTTCAATTTAAGTGTTCACAGCTGAAATTCCAATTTCAGAATCGGAAGTCCGTCTCGTAACACATTTCAATCCCAGTTGGAATGATAATTAGGCAACGCTATAGTTGAGTAAAATATAGGTTTATCAGTTAGGTTTCCGACTCAATTGGCGGATCAGTGATATACTATATCAACAGGGAGTTATGGACAGGTTATGTTCGATATGTAAAATCTGCCGCTGCAGAATTCAGCAAAACGTATCGACATTATAAAATGGGTTAGAAATATCAAAAAATTGAGGAATCCAGTAGGACCAGTGGAGTAAGAAAGCTAGCTCAATTTTATACGTAACGATATAGGGTTCCGCACATTCTCATATTTGAACAGGAATATACATGGATTTAAAAACAGGGGTGGACTGGAATTTCCGTGCTGGACTGCAGTCCAGAATCGTAATTCCCCGTAGTTTCCTCTATCGGAAATAGTTCAAATTTAAATATAAAATATAGGGTTCTGTATCTTATTCCGTTGGCTTCGATACGAGCCATGGAACGCCAAAATTGGACTTTTAAAAGATTTAATATGAACTTAACGATCTAGCTTGTTCAGAAAATTCAGGTTTCGCACCGACTATCGGGAGCAGCATTACATAGATGAAACGACCGTAGTTTCCAATTAAATTTCTACAGAATATCGGTAAACAATAGGCGGGTTTAATGATCACAAGTTCTGCCATTTAAAGACAGGTTTTCATTTAAAGTTATGCATCAAAGTCTAGATTTAAGCATTCTGTTCGCCGTCAAACATCCGTTTCATTTAACTAGACAAACACTATTGGATTCCACTATTTCCGTACGATATTATCTCTAGATTTTAGACTGGATTGTGACCTAATTCAATATTACTAGAATTAATACGGTTTACCATTTAGAATACTGCGGTAATTTTTTTGTGTGAACATATATATATATATATATATATATATCTATTCTTTACTGTAGAATGTAAGCAAGTGGCGAGTACTTGCCTCTGTCGCTTGATATGGAAGCGACGCCGCTGTAGGATTTGTCTCGACACACGAGACGACGCGATGCTGGACACGGGCGCGCGGCGCGAGCGCGGTGACCCGGTACTAGACGCGGGCGTGATACGGCGCTGGGTCTGGTGATGACACGGAGGCAGGCACGGTGCGGCACGGGACCTGGTCCGAAGGTGGGCACGACACGACACAGGCGCGACACGGCAACTGAGCACGGGGCGCGACACGTGAGTGAGTCTGCGGTGGCACGGTGCTAGACCCGGAACGGGCACGAGTTGTGGCACAGTGTGACACGACGTGGCACGGAGCTAGACCCGGTCTGCAATGAACGTGGCGGTGGCGACAGCACGGGACAACGGCAAGGCAGTTGGCTCGGTTGGCCGGCAGTGGGGTGTTTTGTTGGGCTCGATGCGTTGAGTGAGAGAGCGAGGAAGCTTGGTGCAGTTGTCGTGGCGTTGGGGAGCTCGGGGTGGGCTTGGTGATCGCTTAAGGTGGGTCGACGGTGGTCATCGGCGAGGTGGAGCTCGGAGGGAAGGGGATGTCGACGGTGAGGGGACGGCGGCGAGCGCGACACGCGGGCTGGGGGTGGTTGCAGTGGGTTGGTCGGGGAAAGAAAGTGACGGCGAGTTGCAGGCGAGGTCGGGGACTTGGGGATGTCGGCGAGGGTGTCGGCGGAGGGTGTCGGCGGGGTGCAGTGGTGAGACGAGAGAGAGAGAGAGTGTTTGAGAGAGGTAGGGAGGAAATGAGGGGGAGAGAAAGAGAGAGTTTGAGAGAGGTAGAGGGGCTCGGTGCTGTTGAGGTAAGTGGGGAGTTCGGAGAGGGGATCTCGGGGTGCAGTTGGCGTTGGTCGTGGGCGGTTGTCGATGGCGGTGGATTGGGGACGACGAGGCGACGCGCGGTCGTGGGTTCGAGACGAAGGCGGGAAAATATAGGGAAGGAGAAGGAGGTGTTCGGCGGTTTGGAGGTTGCAGGGGGGGTTCGCGAGTTCGGGCGAGGGTGCGACGACGTGGGGGCGTGGGGAACGAGCGTGACGTGGGGGAAATGGTGGGGAGCGCGGGAAAACAAAGGAGAAGAAGAAGGAGGGGGAGTGGGTAGCGGGTCGGGTCGGGTTCGGGTGAGGAGAGAGGAGTGGTTTTGGGCCAGGGTTCATGGGATGGGCTTGTAAATTAAATTAAAAAAAGTGATAGAGAGAAGTGGGCCGGGCTGAAGGAAATATAAGAAAGGAAAATGGAAATAGGGTTAGGGTTTGGGGTTTGGGCTTGGGAAATGAAAATAAAAGTGGAGGAAAGGATTTCATTGAATTAGGGTAAGATAAATAAATGTGAAAGATATAGAAAATTTGTAGAAATTTAGGAAAAATATTTCGATTTTTTTAATTAAAATACAGTAACTGTTTATCGGGACTGGGTATTACATCATACCCCACTTACATAAAATTTCGTCCTCGAAATTTAAAATAGACGATAAGCTATAAAAATATGCGAAAAGCCACGAAATCAAACACTAACATATAGTGATTTAGGCAAAAGCCACTAGATGAAAGTCAGAGGTCTTTATATGTATAAGTAATAGCGGAAGTAAAAGAATAGGCATAGAAAGCACAATACATAATCATCCATAATTATAACTATATACATAATACACGGAAAAATGAAAATAAACAATAGTGTAGGATTTGCCGATAGGCCAAGATATTTTAGAAATAATATATCGACCAAACAATTTAAAATAATCTGAGGAACCCCACATGGTGAAAATAAGAAACATAGAACAAAATAGTATGCGCGATATATGTTTGCGCTATTGAAAACATGGAAAATAGCAAAGCATTTAAGATGAATAAAACGGGCGTCGTTAATAACACGCAATTCTTCGATAAACACAAAATATTGAAAGCTAAATTTCGAATAATGATGTCACTGAATGTAATAAAAGAAAGCACTACTGATGTATAAGGGCTAGTCAGGGTAGAGGTTACAATAGAGTATGGTCCAAAAGTCGGGGTGCGGTACCTCAATCTGGATGTCGAAGAGGCTGGGGTCGGGTCAGCACAGAGTGTAAGGGTGAACAGTAACAAATCTCAGAAGGGAAAGAAATGTATTGGGGAGGGAGAACAAACAACGCTTCACGCGAATCAATACTTGAAGACTAGCGAACCCAGAAACTTTATTATCATTCCAGAAAATTCCAAACAAGGCATTCTCGAAAGATAAAAGATGGCTTTAAACTATACATAGATTTATTTGTCTAGAGGCAACAAAAGATAAGTCGCGTCAGTCGCGGTTGTGGACGTTCAGCAGATTACGGTAAGCTCGCGCGCTAAGATAGGGCGTCCATTTCCATAGCGCCTCGCAGGGATCGCCACCGGAGGTTCTTCTACTGCGGGGTCTTCTTCTTCTGGTCCTTCTTCCTCGGCTGAAGCTTCTTCATCGTGGTATGCTTCCACGTGATTCACTTCTTCTATATCTTCTTCTACGGGATTTCCTTCCACTGGATTCTCCTCCAGGTCTTCCTCTCCTAGATTTTTCTTCTATCGGGTCCTCCTCGAGATCTTCCTCTATCGGGTCCTCTTCGGGGTCCTCTTCTTCATTGTCAGAGTCGCTGATCACGTCGACTTCTGGGGCTGCGACTCCCTCATCCTCGGAATCGCTGTTCCCGAAAATAATCTATGGGCCGTCGACCTCGTCATCTGAATTCACCAGCATGCAGTGCAAGGAAACGCAGGACCGAGTGTCCTCATCGATAGGCGGCGCTGCTCCAGAATTGGCCATGGCCTGAAAAGAAAGAGTCATAATTAGACAGTGGAACACACCAAGAAAATAACCAAGGATACGGAGTACAAGGAAAATATGCGGTAGGTAAGGACTGAAAAATCAAAATTTAGAATACTGATGCAATAAGTAGTATAAGGAAAATGAGTGGCAAGGGGACGATACGTACATCACAACTCAGAATTTTATTGCATTCAACTAAAATTTCACGGATACAAGATTTTAAACGAAAGGAAATATTTACAAAGGAGCGACAATATTTTTATTGAAAGCAGAAGGGTGATAATTCTTCTTTGATATCTAGACCGCTGCATTCTCGTCAAGCGAGTGGAATCCTGCGCTGGGCCCGTACTATCCTCAAAACTCGAACTACGAAATAACCAAGTCACTTAGCAGGAGTGGAAAGTGTGGACGAATCTCCTCCGTGTAGCTTCTTCCTTTGAGGGCAACCATTGACAGGATGTTCGTTGGATCCGCAAATCAGGCACTGCCCTTTGGCGCTGCGACAATCTTTTTGAAGGTGTCCTGGCTTCTTACAGTATCCACAACGTTGAGTCCTTCGCTGCTTCCGTTGCTGAGGAACAAGTGGGCGCTTAGTCTTCACTCCTTTTCCTTGTTTAACAGGGATTTCCTTACGATTGGAGGCTTCCGCTGGTGTCTGAGTCATCTGCTTTCTTAATCCTTCAGCTAACAGGTCGTTCGTTCGCTCCTGGGCTTCCTTCAAGCCTTGCAGTACATTCAAAATCTCGACGGTCTGATTTTGGGGAGTGGAGATAAAAGAAGAGTCGTTGGAAGACATGGTCCTGAAACAACAAATTTTAGGACGGCAAAAAGTACAAGATACAAGAATCAGAATACAATATAGAATAGACAACGAAACCAGAATATCGGGTGAGGCGAAACTCAAGTGAATGGAAATCAAATGTAGAACTCCAAGTCACTCAATAAAGTACAGTATTGTAACTATACTGCAGTTCATAATTACAATCACGTAACTCTACTGAGTCACCCAAAACTCTAACGGATGGAGTCAAAATATGGCATGGCGAATAATAAAGATTCAAGTCGAAGATAACAGTTCACAATCTGGACCGAAAGAGCGACTTAAATTGTCAAGCTCTACTCGAAAACTGCAATCCCAAACATAGAAAAACCTGGCTCTGATACCAACAAAACCATGTCACGCCCCGCTTCCCAAAATACGGAATATGAGGGGTTGACAAGGCCAGCCATGCTCCTACGATCGAGGAAATATCCTGCCATAGTCACACTTCGGGTTCTAGCTTTACGTGGTAATCGGTAATCAATGCACAGGTAATGAGAATTGCAGTCACTAAATCAAATAAAATACAAAGAACTAACCAGATAGAGATCAAGGAAGTATAGCTCTGGGTCGCTGATCAAGATGTCCACAGTGTCCTCGAGGTACGTCAGGTCTTGGTCCAAGCTAGATCCACTTCTCACTCTGAGCATACATACTCAGGTCGTCAGAGCGACACAATAGCAATATATATAAATACAAATGTGAACACGTGCGATAATGATGGATATGAAATAGTAAGCATGGAATAATGACGTGAACATGAAGTAGCCAATACAGGTAAATAATAGAGCAGGTAAACTGTAAAGCAGTGAACGGTATGGCAGGTATATTATATCAGTAAGCAATGCATGTCAATGTCACTAATCCTATCAGTCTCTAAGTCTCACTGTACAGGTCACTAAATCTATCGTCAGTCCAAGTGTGAGAGTCAACCACTCGTGAGTATTCCCCACCCAAGGGTAGGACCCAAGGACAAGGGAACACAGGCCCGAGTCGCTCGCTAATAATCAGTAATATCCTCATATATCTCCAGAGTCGCTGTATGTGCCGGCAATGGGACTCCCGAGATTCTGTTGAACTCACACTCAAACTGCCCCACACCCCGTAGTCTACATCAAACGCCAACCACAAACTCAAATACCAGTCGGTCCATGACAAGTCTACGCGGGAACTGGAGACAGGATCTCCATCAAGCACGTCTCGATTGATACCCAAGATAAATGGACAGTGTTTGGTGCCTTACCTATGTCACCCATATAAGTGCTTCCATAATCGTCCTATACCAATTATAGTTACACTTATACATGTCCCATAGACATCGACAATGCAATAAATCAATAGGGTCCGCTGATTGTGTACAAGTACGTGTCACTTTCACTTATTCATTCATACTTAAACACTAACGTACTTGCCAAAATCAAATACTATTACCTAAAACTGGGTAATGCACATGATCACTAGGTTACCAATGCAATGACATCTACACGATATGATGAGAATACAATAGTTGTGATATGAACAAAATATCATCAGTCCGTGTCCTACCACTTACATAATTTACTATAAATCATTCATGCAGAATTTAGCGAAACAATGTAAAGGGGGTAAGTAGTATGTGTAATTATCTATCCATCAAAATTAGTTTTGCGCCAATCGGGTTTTAGTTCTGCTAGATATGGCCATTTCAATTTAAGTGTTCACAGCTGAAATTCCAATTTCAAAATCGGAAGTCTGTCTCGTAACACATTTCAATCCCAATTGGGATCATAATTAGGCGATGCTATAGTTGAGTAAAATCTAGGTTTATCAGTTAGGTTTCCCATGCAATTGGCAGATCAGTGATATACTATATCGACAGGGAGTTATGGACAGGTTATTTTCGATTTGTAAAATCTGCCGCTGCAGAATTCAGCAAAACGTATTGACATTATAAAATGGGTTAGAAATATCAAACAATTGAGGAATCCAGTGGGACCAGTGGAGTAAGAAATATAGATCAATTTTATACGTAACGATATAAGGTTCCGCACATTCTCGTATTTAAACAGGAATATACAGGGATTTAAAAACAGGGGTGGACTGGAATTTCCGTTCTGGACTGCAGTCCAGAATCGTAATTCCCCGCAGTTTCCTCTATAGGAACTAGTTCAACTTTAAATATAAAATATAGGGTTCTGTAGATTATTCCGTTGGATTCGATATGAACCGTGGAACGCCAAAATCCGACTTGTAAAAGATTTAATATGAATTTAACGATCTAGCATGTTCAGGAAATTCAGGTTTCGCATCGACTATCGGGAGCAGCATTACATAGATGAAACGACCGTAGTTTCCAATTAAATTTCTACAGCATATCGGTAAACAATAGGCGGGTTTAATGATCATAATTTCCTCCATTTAAAGACAAGTTTTCATTTAAAGTTATGCATCAAAGTCAAGATTTAAGCATTCGGTTCGCAGTCGAACATCCGTTTCATTTAACTAGACAAGCACTATTGGATTCCACTATTTCCATACGATGTTATCTCTAGATTTTAGACTGGATTGCGACCTAAATCAATATTACTAGAATTAATACGGTTTACCATTTAGAATACTGCGGTAATTTTTTTGTGTGAACATAAACATATATATATATATATAGATCTATTCTTTACTGTAGCATGTAAGCAAGTGGCGAGCACTTGCCTCGGTCGCTTGATATGCAAGCGACGCCGCTGCAGAGTTTTTCTCGACACACGAGACGGCGCGATGCTGGATACGGGCGCGCGGCGCTAGCATGGTGCGCGGTGACCCGGTACTGGACACGGTGGCGATGCGGGCGTGATACGGCGCTGTGCCTGGTGATGACACGGAGGCAGGCACGGTGCGGCACGTGACCTGGTCCGGAGGTGGGCACGACATGATACAGGCGCGACACGGCAACTGGGTACAGGGCGCGACACGTGAGTGAGTCTGCGGTGGCACGGTGCTAGACCCGGAATGGGCACGAGTCGTGGCACAGTATGACATGACGTGGCATGGAGCTAGACCCGGTCTGCAACGAACGTGGCGGTGGCGACAGCATGGGGCAGCGGCAAGGCGGCAGGCTCGGTTGGCCGGCTGTGGGGTGTTTTGTTGGGCTCGATGCGTTGGGTGAGAGAGCGAGGAAGCTCGGTGCAGTTGTCGTAGCGTTGGGGAGCTCGGGGTGGGCTTGGTGATCGCTTAAGGTGGGTCGACGGTGGTCATCGGCAAGGTGGAGCTCAGAGGGATGGGGATGCCGGCGGTGAGGGGACGGCGGCGAGCGCGGCATGCGGGCTGGGGGTGGTTACAGTGGGTTGGTCGGGGAAAGAAAGTGACGGCGAGTTGCAGGCGAGGTTGGGGACTTGGGGATGCCGGCGAGGGTGTCGGCAGAGGGTGTCGGCGGGGTGCAGTGGTGAGGTGGTGAGGTGGTGAGAGGAGAGAGAGAGTGTGTGTTTGAGAGAGGTAGAGAGGAAATGAGGGGGTGAGAGAGAGAGAGAGAGTTTGAGAGAGGTAGAGGGGCTCGGTGCTGTTGAGGTAAGTGGGGAGTTCGGAGAGGGGATCTCGGGGTGCAGTTGGCGTGGGTCGTGGGCGGTTGTCGATGGCGGTGGATTGGGGACGACGAGGCGATGCGCAGTCGTGGGTTCGAGACGAGGACGGGAAAATATAGCGAAGGAGAGGGAGGTGTTCGGCGGTTTGGAGGTTGCAGGGGGGTTCGCGAGTTCGGGCGAGGGTGCGACGACGTGGGGGCATGGGGAACGAGCGTGACATGGGGGAAATGGTGGGGAGCGCGGGAAAACAAAGGAGAAGAAGAAGGAGGGGGAGTAGGTAGCTGGTTGGGTCGGGTTCGGGTGAGGAGAGAGGAGTGATTTTGGGCCAGGGTTCATGGGCTGGGCTCGTAAATTAAATTAGAAAAAGAGATAGAGAGAAGTGGGCCGGGCTGAAGGAAATATAAGAAAGAAAAATGGAAATAGGGTTAGGGTATGGGGTTTGGGCTTGGGAAATGAAAATAAAAGTGGAGGGAAGGATTTCATTGAATTAGGGTAAGATAAATAAATGGAAAAGATATAAAAAATTTCTAGAAATTTAGGAAAAATATTTAGAATTTTTTTAATTAAAATACAGTAACTGTTTATCGAGACTGGGTGTTACAACTGCACCGAGAACACGGTGCAGTTGGTCTATGGGAGTATCGAAGACCACTTCGGCCGGCTGCTCCCCTGACGCTCCTCCCTGCTGCAGCTGCTGATGTACTCCATCTGGAGGGCGTTGCCAGGGCTTTACAACCCCTTGTCCGAGAAGCACTATGACGAGGCCGTGGGCAAGCTGCGGTCTCTGAGGCGCTTCGGTCTGATCTCCGCGAATCGGCTGGCTCGCTCAGTGGCGCTCGTCCGTGAGTGCTACGAACTGAGGCTCGGGGTCAACGCGTATGGAGGGAATCGAGGGCTGAGGTTGGATCTCACGAGGCCTCGGCCGGCGGAGATTTTTACCGAATACCATAAGCAGTGCTTTCTGCACCCCCTTCCCCCGCTGCTGTAATTTTCTTTTTCTTTTGTATGTATGGCTGAGGAGCACATAATACCTTTTGAATAAATGAGACCTTTCCTTCCTTTTCGCAATATTCCATTGATCTTTATTAAATTAACAACAGATCTTAGGAAGAGTTTACATTGCCCTAAAACAAAAGTACATGCTAATAGATGACCTTATTAGCATAGTCCGAGCTCCCCGGAGGCTGGTTGGTCTCCGTGCTCGGCACCGGGTATGGGGCTCCCTGAGCGCCGGACTGGCCATCTGCCGAAACGAGCATGATCTGGCCGATGGTCAGCTCGGCGGCAAGGGGACGCTGCTCTTGCTCGCGGTCGGCCTGCCGTTTGTCCCTAAAGTAGGCGGCGAGGTGTCCCGATCGGATAAGCTCCTCGATATAGTCCCGGAGTTGCTTACAATCCTCCATGGCGTGGTCCAGCGTCCGGTGGAAGGCGCAGTAAGGGCCCCGGGTTCGCTTCGAGGCCTGACGCGGGATTGGAGGGAGCTTGAAGAACCCCTCGCCGTGGGCCTCCTCTAGTAACACTACGAGGGAGACGTTGAGCGGGGTGTGTTTCCCCCAATCAGAGCAAAGCTCTGTTTAAAATTCAAATTTTTGAAATGAAGCAACGCTTCAGATGCAGCGCCAAGTGCGCTGCGCCCTAAGCAGCGCACCACGTGCAAAGTATGTGGGCGCTAGCGCTGGGTGCGCTGCGCTCTAAACAGCACGCCACGTGTGCGCTAGCGCTAGGTGCGCTGCGCTCCAAGCAGCGCACTACGTGTCAAACACAGGTGCGTTAGCGCAATGTGCGCTGCCCTTCAAGCAGCGCACCACGTACAGAGCACGGGTGTGCTAATGCTGGAACTAAAAGCTCTCCACCGTTAGATCAAAGATCTAATAATAATGATAAATCATTAATTAATCAGAGTTAAATTCTGTTAAGGAAAGATTCCTCAAAAATCTTTCCAAATAACAAGATTGTGCTCTATAAATCAGAGCACCGTTGGATCAATGATCCAATGGTAAATAAAAATTACCAAAAGACAGAATAAATTCTGTATGGAAAGATTTTCCAATCTTGTTAAAAATAAGAAGACTGCCTTCTGTAAAACAGAAGCCCTAGGATTAAAGATCCAATGGTGGGGAAACATCCCCAAATCAATCAGAGAAAGATCTCTTTAACAGATTCAACAAATCAGCCAACCTTATAAAAAGGCCCCTAGACTTCAAGTCTAAAAAAAAAGACAGAGAAACCCCCCCATAAACTTTGAGAAACTCAAAGATAAAGAGCAAGCTCTCGGAAGAAGATTCTTTTTCTTCAAGGTAAAAAAAATGAATGATGAACATAGAGATGAAATCATCTCATGATTAAGAAAGAATAATTCATTTTTTTAAAAAGATCATAGATCTATAAGACTAAAGTCTTTCTCAAAGAGATCATGAACATCTTATTATAAAAAGTAGAATAATTCAATTCTCTTAAGGATCATAGATCCATAAAGGCAAAACCTTTCATCAATATAAGAGATTGAAACAAAATAAGAACGGTTGTTCTTAGATCTTGAGACAAACTCTCTTTTAAAAAGCTCAGATTATAAAATTGATCAAATGCGCTTTGCGCTCTTGAACTGTGCTTCTGCCCTCTCTGGACTGGTGCTCAGTGCCAAATGCGCCACGTGTCAATCACATATGCGCCAATTAACCACTAGCGCTTTGTGCTCTTGAAATGGCATACTGCGCTCATGGGCTGGCGCTCAGCGCTAAGCGCATCACGTGTCACTCACGTGTGCGCCACTAAACTGAAAGCGCAATGCGCTGCGCTATGGGTTAGCGCTCAGCGCTCATAAACCGACATCATGCGCCCATCATCTGGCGCCTAGCGCTGTTCAAGAGCGCAATGTGGCATCCGTCATCATGCGCCCATCACGTGTCCCTTACATGTGCGCCATGTGGCAGAAGCGCACCGCGCTCTTTGACTGGTGCAAAGCACGTAGCGCACCACGTGTTGCGCTGATAGAACATAAATTGTTCTTTAATAAGCTCAGAGCTCTGATGAATGCTCAGCATTCAATAAAAGACAAACATTATCAGTCAATGCTCAGCATTGTCAACAGGGCCAAGCCCAAGCAAATGCTCAGTAGCCCAAAATAAATGATAAACATTTTAATTTGATTGGACTTAACCCAAGATTGGCCATAAGTCCTCAACTCATATTAATTGAGCCCATCTTCTCATAAATATTTTAACAGATCTTAGCCCCAAATTGGACTACAGATCTTTCAACCAACTCACATCGGTTCGAGGGTACATCTTTTTACTCCTCTGATATTTGTCGTTGTAATCCTTCAACGTCTTCAGAGAGGTGATGGGTCTCGACAACCAAACATTCCACGGACTGTGGGGTCCTTTAAAACCCATGGACTATGATGTCCTTAACCTTGACTGTGAGGTCGTTAAACTCACGGACTATGATGTCCTTAACCTTGACTGTGAGGTCTTTAAACTCACAGACTATGATATCCTTAACCTTGACTGCGAGGTCTTTAAACTCATGTACCGAGATGTCCTTAAACTAACATTAGACCACCATGTCCTTAAACTGGTAATCGACCGCAATGTCCCTAAACTAAACAATAAAGTCCAAATGCTCTTTTGTCGGATCTAAATGATCCTGTTAAGTAGATCTTAGTCTAAAATTAGACTAACGTATCCTTAATAAATGGTTAAGTTGACCTTAGTCTAAAATCAGACTAACGTGTCCTTAACAAACTGTTAAGTTGATCTTAGTCTAAAATTAGACTAACGTATCCTTAACAAACGTTTAAGTTGATCTTAGTTTCAAATGAGACTAACGTATCCTTAAATCCAACCCCAAATCCAAATCTAAGAAGATACGGATTTGGACTAATCCACGCCCTATGGGCGACAATATAAATTAGTCTCCGTATACAATCCACAGGTAACCAAAAACAAAATAAACACCCACGACACGAAGTGACCATCTGGAGAAGGAGAAAGTGGTTACCGCGATGCGGTAGCGTAATTAACTGTAGGGGCTTGCGCCTGCAGGGAAGAGCGTTCCCACAATCAAAAACCCCTCAACGGAGGGGGAATCTGACGAAGTCTACTACATCGGCCGCATCCGTCTAAACCTCCGATACATGATGTCATAAATCAACTTGGCATCTTTGGAGAGGTGGATGGATAGCACCAATTAGCATCTGCCCCGAAATTCAGGCAGGACGGACCTGCGCGGTCGCGTCTCCATCTTTCGGCGGGGAACAGATTCTGGCATGCCCGGTGAGACCTCTTCCTCTTTCCACTCCACACTTCGTGTGTCGTGTTTCGTGAACAAGTCACGGTTTGACATGGTTGCCCTGGATTCGAGGTACTAAGATTTGGTGTCTTACTCCGTGCAGAAAACAGAAGGTCAATGGCTTCAAACTGCACTAACTGCAACTGCAACTCTCACTCCGTCCTGTCCGGAGGAGTGACTTACGGGCCCCAAGCGGCCTCCCTTTTTACAATACCGGTGGAACAAGTGATCCAAGCCACCACTGGGCTATTCTTCGGGACCATGATTCCGCCAACAAGCTTCAGCGCTCCTTTACCATCGCAAGAAGCTCCGAAGAAGTCAGTCTTTAATCGGCTTACCACTACTGCGGCCCCTCTTAACGGGTCGCCCAAATTAAGCGTCTCAGTTTTCAGCAGACTGGGCCAAAACTCCAATGGGCCCGTGAAGAAACCCGCAATACCAGAAAGCGCTATCCCGAAGCGGATAGTCATTCCTACTCCTGAAGTCACCAAGGCGGCTTCTCCAGCTAAGGGGTCGATCTTCACAAGACTGGCCGTTTCAGCACCCACTCCGCATGAAGTAATCAAGGCCATTTCCCCTACACGAAAATCGGCCTTTTCAAGATTGGCCGTTCCCTCTCAGCGAGCATCTGTCTTTGGCAGACGGGCGCCAACAGCAGACTCTCATCAGAACAGGGGGCATGGAAAAGCTGATTCAATAGTGGAGGTGATCCCGACCACACGACATGCTCGACGTCGCCACTGGCGCCGAGTGAGGAAAGCTAGGGGCAATTCCCCTTCTAGACTGACTCCGCCAGCTCCAATGGTGGAAGTTGATGCTGCTGTTCCAACTGGGAACAACTTTGAACTACTTAACAGGGTACATAGGAATTCGCCAACTGCTGTGCTAAAAAAGTGTCCTCCGCCTGTTGAAAAGATTACAAAGGCGAAGCTTGAGCAGCCCCTTCAACGGCTGTCCTCTAAAATTTACAAAGTCTGGCGTCAAGTCCAAGACTCGGTGATTGATCAAGATTACTCTCACCGACAGAAAAAGGTGAAAGTTCAACGAGAAGACGACCATCCTGTCAAGCCACAGAAGGCGACAGTTACTTGGGTGCCCACTGCAACGGCCCCCTCAACTTCGACCGCCCACAAGAGGAGAAGGCCGGAGAAAATCCCTGCGTCTGCGACGAATCGCAAGACCACTGAGCCCAGACGCCCTAAGGCTGGGGGCATGGTGGTGCATACCGTCTATATGACATCCGGAAAAGAGGACAACCGTATCTTCACAGGTCATCGACCGCTTACGCGATCCGTCACAAAAGCCCAGGAGCAGCAACAGAAGCTTCAGGAAATGCTAGCGCAAATGGCCGCACTCACTGGGCCAAAAGAAAGCCCGGAGGCGTCATCAGAGTAGCGTCATGAACAGGAAACTGATGCCGATTTCCTCCGCAGAGTCCTCAAAAAGAAGGACAGAGAAGCAGCAGAACAAGCGGCTAATATAAAACGAATGACGCTTCTCTTCCAAGACAAGGTCGGGATGATGATACAGCCGGATCCTCCAGCCGAAGATCCTTCGATTATCCTCGAAGACGACCGAGCGGAAATGTCAAACCCTCTTCCAGCTTGTTCAGCAGCCAAAGAGGAGACCATCTCAAAAGCTCCCTGGATGATTACATCGCTCAGCAGATACGAGTTCATAAGGCGAATGAAGCGGCTGGGCAAATTGTTAAAACTGGACGACCGTATCCGGGTTGGTATGACCAAATAAAGTACCCGCCGGGATACACGATCCCCAAATTCCATATGTACAATGGGACAGGCAACCCCCATCAACATGTCGCTCAGTTCAGGGCTCTTTACGGCAACACTGGAGGAGACGGGCAACCCCCATCAACATGTCGCTCAGTCCAGCTAAGTTACTGCTTCGCCAATTCGTCGGCAGCTTAGCGGAAACGGCCTTCGAGTGGTATTCGGAGCTTCTCAACGACTCCGTCAAAACTTTTACGGAGATGGAATTGCTGTTCACCCAATGTTTCGCGAGCGCTAGCGAGCGCACCCCGATCACCGCGTTAATTAACGCCAGAGTGAAGCCAGGTGAAACATGGATGCAATACGCGATACGATGGCGGAATCTATGGTCGAAGTGCGAGCAACGCATCGAGGAAGCACCTGTGGTAGGCATGTTCATGGGTACTCTTGATCCGCAGGCGACCATTTTGCAGTTCATGATGTTTTTCAAGCCGACTACTTTCCAGGCCTTGATTGAAAAACTGGCCCAAATGGATCAAATGGGCCATAGACTGTCTTCCTCGAAGATGGAGCCGCGAAACGAAAAGGGTAAAGGGAAGACGACATTCGTTGCGAATACTCAACAGCAGCCCAGTGGTCCAAAACTAACTGATTGCCTAGACGAGAGGCGGCAATTCTATAATGAGAAAATGAAGCGCCCTTATTCATTTCCCTGGGACAAGACGGAAAGATTGTTTGAGCTAGCGGTGCGCAACAAGCTCATCAATCTGCCGAATCCAAAATGACCGTTGCAACCCGGCAAGGCTAATATTCCCAATTATTGCCCCTACCATCAAACGGTAAGCCATCCAATTAAAGAGTGCTTCATCTTCAAGGGTTGGATTGAAGACCAGTATCAACAGGGCAAATTTACCCTGTCCGAGAATTGGAAAGTGAACCCACCACATCCATACGCTCCCAAGAAGACGGATACACTGGGGGAATCATGCTCTTTTGTAGAAGAAGCTCCATGGGAGGTCGTTCTTTCAGCCAAGACTAAAAGAATGCTAAAGGATCTCCAAATATGCCCGGCAATCAGGTGGAAGAATCCACTGGAACCCGAGATCATCGAGGGGATACTGAAATCACGCCCAACATTGGGAGTTAATAGTGATGGTGGACAAAACATTCAGGCCCAGCCGTCAAAGTCTTCGAAGAAAAAGAAGAAGACCAAAAAGCCCGCGCAGTTTGATGACAAGCGCACGGATCTGCAAAAGCATATTGACGCGCTGGAGAAATATAACCAGAAGACACGAACCCCGGTCACACTCCAAGAATTTCTCAACAATATCCTTGAGAGCGGAAATAACGACAATAACGACGGGGATGACTCGTCAGAAGAATCTGAGGACTATGTGGCAAGTTGCCACATGATCTCTCATTCGGCGTTAACTAACGAAAAAGCTCACTCGGCGATAGAAGACAGCATAAAAGAGCTGGGGGCAGGATCGAAGCCAAAACCCTTGGGACCATTTGACAAGATGATCGACTTGCTACTGAAAGAAGCCTGTCAGAAAAGCAAAGCCAATCGAGAGCGTGAACTGACTATGTTCGAAAAAGCCAAACGCCAACGATTGGATGGAAAGGTCGAGGCACCCCAACCGGATCGAAGCATCCCTATCGCCATCAAAAGCAGGCTTAAAGTCAGGAAACGATTCGCTAGGGCCCTGTCAATAGGAATGAAGTTGCCATCTTTCAGAGGAAATTCTCCTGGCGGTATACATCTTGATGAAGCGGACATACGTCCTAACTTCTGCTTATACCATCAGAGGATTACACACCCTACCGAGGAGTGCATAGACTTTAAAAACTGGTGGCAGGGATATGGTGCCCACCGAAAACACGTTCAACGAGTGAAGCGTAAGGCTCGTCGGGAACAGAAAAGCACGACAGATGAGCACAAAAGAGCCGCTGGCAACTGTCACATAGTCGACACCAAAGGATCGCAAGTTATCACCTTTGGAAGCGACATTGATGAAGAAATCTCCCTTAGCCCTCTCTTCAAGGAATCCACCTCCGACACAAAAGATGCGAAGATTTGCGAGAAAATCTAACTGCGTAATCATACGTTGCCCGAAAAATCTCGGACTTATGAGCGTCTAACTGAAACGTCGTTAAACTAATACAAACCCGTGGCGTCCCCAGGCTGACGTGGTGTAAAAAAACGGTTCCATAAGCGAAATGGGCACGGATGAAAACCGGAAAGGGCTCCATGAGTAAAAACAGCGGGACTACCGGCAAGTTTTGTGAAAAGCTGAAAGGGCGCAATCTCGTCAAAAGACACTTGCAAGGTCCTCTCGATCCTGTAAGGAGAAACCACCTGCGAGAGATCCTTACAACTCACAAAGGAGAAACACACTTAGGGATCCCCACGATTCCTAGGGAGAAATTACACTTGCGAGATCCTCACGACTCGTAAGGAGAACCCTCTTATGAGACCCTCACGGCTCATAAGATTCAAAAGCCTTAAGTTATAGGGATCTGAACCTGTTCTTAAGCAGTCATACCCCCCGATTTTTCCCTACAAGCGGTTCAATATTGTCCCTTGTATACAATCCATGGGCACGAATGAACATTTCCCTAACAGAGTCCCACCAGTGACTAGAGATATGCTCATACGGTGAACGACCCTTGTAAGTCCTTTCGACTTATAAGGAGAAAACACTCTTGTAAGATCCTTACGACTTATGAGAGGACACACACTTAGGAATCCTCACGATTCCTAAGGAGAAAACGCACCGACGAGATCCTCACGACTCGTAGGGAGAAATACTTTTATGAGACCTTTATGGCTCATGAAGTTAAAAGCCTTAGTCGACAGGATCCTAACCCTGTTCGCTAAGCCACCTTTGTTTGAACCGACGAAGGCAAATGATGATTCGCTCCTGGCAATGTCTCAGTTGCAGCGATGCTGATGCCTGAATCGGAATCAAATTCCAAGTCTTTTCACGGATTCACTCCTGGCAATATTCCAGTCGCAGCGATGCTGACGCTAAGACTGGTATCAGATTCTAAGTTCCATACTCGCGATAAAAAATCAGCGAGCCAAAAATGTATATGAAATAGCCGAAATGATGGGGCAGCTTGCAACAAAATCAGCAAGTAAAAACATATGTATACAAAATAGCCGAAATGGTTGGGCAGCTTGCAATAAAAAACAGTGAGTAAAAAGAAAAGAATAGCCGAAATGATTAGGCACCGCGAAAAATAGCCGAAATGATTGGTCAATCGCGATTTTCGCGATATAAAAAGCTGAAATGATAGAGCATCGCGGAAAGAATTTTAAAAAAAATGAAAGAATGAAACTTTTTGCCCTGCAGGTGAGGTCACATTGACCCCTGTATACAATCCGTGGGCACAAACAAAGAGGGAACCGTACTTTCCCACCAGACTCCGTCAGAAAACGAAGCTAAATCTCGACGGTTCATAGACAACGTAGAGACAACCTCGACATTTGTCGTAATATTGCAGATACAATGTCAACAAACGAAGCAAAGGAAGATCCCTAGCTTTAGGGTCTCGACGTCAACATCGACAACTTAGAGATCACCAACGGCGTTTCTCCTCACTCCAACCAGATGCAGACGTGACGTCAACAACCGACCTCAGAGCCGCAACGAAGCACAGCCATGGTAAAGTCCCTAGTTCCAAATCTCAATGGCCATATCTACGGCCCGAAGACCAACAAGGGTGTGACTCCTCATTCCAGCAGCACACAGATGCTACACCATCAATCGGAGCCACGGCAAAGTCCCCAGTTCCAAGACTCTACGGTTCACAGACAACCTGGAGTCATCCAATGACCCCGTCTCGGAATCAAGTCAACTCAAAAACCTCGATTCAGGGAAATCAGCGTCCTTGACAAAAGCATCTCGATTTGCGTCGACCCGTAAGGAAATCAGTGTCTTTGCAGGAATATCTCGATTCGTCTCAACCCCAGGGAAATCAGTGTCCTTGGCAACCTTCTCGATTCATGAAATCAGTGTCCTTGACGGGAGCATCTCGATTCGCGTCGACCCGCAAGGAAATCAGCGCCTTTACAGGAATACCTCGATTCGTCTCAACCCTAGGGAAATCGGTGTCCTTGGCAACCTTCTTGATTCAGGGAAATCAGTGTCCTTGATGAGAGCATCTCGATTCGCGTCGACCCACAAGAAAATCAGTGTCTTTGCAGGAATATCTCGATTCGTCTCAACTCTGAGGAAATCAGTGTCCTTAGCAACCTCCTCGATTCTGGGAAATCAGCGTCCTTAACGAGAGCATCTCGATTCGTGTCGACCAGCAAGGAAATCAGTGTTTTTGCAGGAATACCTCGATTCGTCTCAACCCCAGGGAAATCAGTGTCCTTGGCAACCTTCTCGATTCAGGGAAATCAGCGTCCTTGACGAGAGCATCTCGATTCGCGTCGACCCGCAAGGAAATCAGTATCTTTGCAGGAATACCTCAATTCGTCTCAACCCCAGGGAAATCAGTGTCCTTGGCAACCTTCTCGATTCAGGAAATCAGTGTCCTTGACGAGAGCATCTCGATTCGCGTCGACCCGCAAGGAAATCAGTGCCTTTGCAGGAATAGCTCGATTCGTCTCAACCCCAGGGAAACCAGTGTCCTTGGCAACCTTCTCGATTCAGGTAAATCAGCATCCTTGACGAGAGCATCTCGATTTGCGTCGACCCGCAAGGAAATCAGTGTCTTTGCAGGAATACTTCGATTCGTCTCAACTCCGAGGAAATCAGTGTCCTTGGCAACCTCATCGATTCAGGGAAATCAACATCCTTGACGAGAGCATCTCGATTCGCGTCGACCCATAAGGAAATCAGTGTCTTTGCAGGAATACCTTGATTCGTCTCAATTCCGAGGAAATCAGTGTCCTTGGCAACCTCCTCGATTTAGGGAAATCAGCGTCCTTGACGAGAGCATCTCGATTCGCATCGACCCGCAAGGAAATCAGTGTCTTTGCAGGAATACCTCGATTCTTCTCAACTCCGAGGAAATCAGTGTCCTTGGCAAATACCTCGATTCAGGGAAATCAGTGTCCTTGACAAGAACATCTCGATTCGCGTCGACCCATAGAGAAATCAGTGTCTTTGCAGGAATACCTCGATTCGTCTCAACTCCGAGGAAATCTGTGTCCTTGGCAAATACCTCAATTCAGGGAAATCAGTGTCCTTAACGAGAACATCGCAATTTGCGTCGACCCGCAGAGAAATTAGTGTCTTTGCAGGAATACTTCGATTCATCTCAGCTCCGAGGAAATCAGTGTCCTTGGCAAATACCTCGATTCAGGGAAATCAGCGTGCTTGACGAGAACATCTCGATTCGCGCCGACCCGCAGAGAAATCAGTGTCTCTATAGGAATATACGACGTCAGCAAAGCAGAGCCGCGGCAAAGTTCCCAGTTCCATGACTCGGCGGTGCACAGACAAACCAAAGTCAACCCTTGACCTTCCTGTTGAAGCAATGCTTTGACTCAGGAGTAGGTCAACTCATCAATCACTTACGAGTCCTCTCGACTTGTAAGGAAGAAAATTCTCTTGTGAGATCCTTACGACTCTCAAAAGAAAACACACTTAGGAATCCTCACGATTCCTGATGAGAAAATACACCTACGAGATCCTCTCGACTCGTAAGGAGAAAAAATCTTTACGAGACCCTCACTGCTCATAAGGTTGAGGAGTCTTAGGCAGCAGATCTGAACTTGTTTCCTAATCCATCGCTTCTAATCTCAATTCAGGGAAATCAGCGTCCTTGGCGAGAACCTCTCGATTCGTTTCGACTTGCAAGGAAATTAGTGTCTTTGTGAGAATCTCTTGATTCGTCTCAACTTGCGGGGAAATTAGTATCCCTATGCATAAAGAAAATTCTCTTGTGAGATCCTTACGATTCTCAGGAGAAAACGCACTTAGGAGTCCTCACGACTTCTAAGGAGAAAAGACACCTACGAGATCCTCTCGACCCGTAGGGAGAAAAGTCTTTATGAGACCCTCACGGCTCATGAAGTTGAAAAGCCTTAGGCAGCAGATCTGAACCCGCTTCCTAAGCCATCGCTACCTCTCGAAAAATTCAAAACGGAATGCTCTCTCTATTATCTACAGGCTACGCTTACTAAGGTAACAGACCGACAACAAAGAAAAGAGAAGAAAGCAAAAGATGACACGAGATATTACGAAAGAAATGCATCTTTTATTCATAAATTCAATTGGATACAAAATACATCATATGAAAGAATAAAAAATGTATACATTTTATTCAAAATTACAAGTGGTGCAAAAACAACTATTGAGAGGGAAGCGTTTTCAATAGACCAATCAGCCGCTCACACACTTCCCTCAGCCCCTTTTCTTAGTCAGCTGCCGCGGCCAACTCTACTTCGACCTGGGCTCATTGCTGCAAGTAGGATGAAAGTTGCTCTTTGACGACCCGCTGAGCTGCCCCACGATTCTGTGCATCTCGCTCGATGAGGTCGAGCTTTTACCTCAGCGTGAGCCCATCAGAAATATATCATAGAAGGCTTTCAAAGATAACTTTCAACTGTGCAGCGTTTGTATCAACTTGAGCATGCAATCGAGCAGATTCGCTTGAAGTATCTTCGCACTCCTTACGCTTTAAGGCCATTTCCTGTTCAAGATGGCGGAAGTAGGGGGTGCTCTCCTCGACCCATGCAGCCCGCTGGG
Organism: Agapanthus africanus; assembly: GCA_030015575.1. Classification (NCBI taxonomy): domain Eukaryota; kingdom Viridiplantae; phylum Streptophyta; class Magnoliopsida; order Asparagales; family Amaryllidaceae; genus Agapanthus; species Agapanthus africanus. Next base: position 720,388,286 of record CM057337.1, read on the forward strand.
AGTTCACAGCCAAGACCTCGGGGGCAGGACGTCTAAACTCAATCTCATGCAGACAGGCCTCGATTTTTCTGCAATGATTAACCAAGGACTCTACGGCGCCTTCATTATAAAAGTGCACGAGCGTCGCCAGCATGGGATTAACCTCAACAGCGAAATCTGTAGCAAGGGCAGGAGTCTCCGCATCAAGCTCCTCGAAATGATCGATCAACGTGCGCAGGCTATTCACAGCACCTTTGGAGGAGGGGCGTCGAGAGAAGGGGCCTGCTTGCATTATGACTTGAGACTCAAACGGAGTTGAAGTCGGTGTCACAACTACAAAGAAAATCACAGTCAAATAACGGTTCAAGAAATAAGGGAGGTTCATGAACAACGGAGTTTACTATACCGGCTGCAGCAGGTGGCAAGACCGGGAGTACCGGCGGTGCAACTGTTCTTTCATCTCCTCCTTCGATCTGTAGGGCTGCAATTAAAACAAAGAAGAATTAGAAACGATTTGACTACCCGTCAAAGAAAAGAAGAGACATTAGCTAAAGGCTGTACTCACCAGCTCCGCTAGAAGAGACAATCTCTGACTGAAAGGAGAAGTGTGGGTGTAGCACCTGATACAGGTGATCAAAAAGGACTCCCGCAAGGATATAATAATGCAATATCAGTACATGATGTATACTGCCTACAATGAAGCTAATGGGTCACAAATCCGCACCTTCCAGCATTTGAGAGGGTACGAGAGAAGGTAAAGGAGCGGTCACCGTCAAAGCAACAACCGGAGACGCTTCTTCGGATGGCATAACCCCAACGCTCATCACACCTGCATTAGAAATAAGAGAAAAACTATCAAAATAAATTGAAAGGGATTGCAGAATAAAGGGGAAAGTGATGACCCAAAATCTACCTGGTGAGTCACCGGTCGAGACCGCAACAAGGGCGTCACTGGATGCAGCGAATTCTTCACCCTCCTCCATCGGAACGGTCTCGCCACCCATAGCCTCATCTCCCGATTTCACAAGAATCGTCGTGACATTCGCAGCGCCCGGCAACGGCAAGGAGCCGCAAGGGGAAAAAGCGACGATTGGAGCAGTGCCCGACTCTTAAGAAAGAGTGGCTACCTCGGGCTCGGCGATTATAGCCACTCACCTACCGCTACCTCGGGCTCGGCAATTGTGGCTGTCTCACCTGCCGCTACCTCAGGCTCGGTGGTTGCCACCACGTCACCAACCACTTCCTCAGCAAGACTCGGCCCTGCAGGATAGGATATATGAGAACCTGAAAATTAAAACTTTGACAAAAGGACCCAATGTCACGTTACCTTGAGTCGATTTTTCGATTGCCTCCCGAGCCGCACGTGCTGCCTGTCAGTGGGCAGTAGACAAGGCAACCGAAGTATCCTCTGAAGGAGTAGGGGCAGGGGCAACAGCGCTTGGACCTGCACCCGCATCTAAGGCGGCAGTACGCTCCCTTGCCGTGCACATTCTACGCTTCCTTTCCGCCCGGGCCGTGAGGGCAGATCTTCTAAAGACCTCCTTCAACGGGACGTCATCGTCCGCGACAATAGTTACCTCTGGAGCCGTTATGGCATCCGTCATCGGTTGCTTAAGTGAAGCTTCTTTCGGCAATACCGGCGAAACCGAGACTTCGATAGCCGACCCGGGAAGCGTCTCCGCACCGCCCTGTGAAGTCGGTGCCATGCCTAGAATAACCTGAGTAGAGATAGTTCCTGTAATAAGATGAAAAGGAAGGGTCAGATTACCTATAAGAAACGGGAGTGGAGACGCGGTGAACCGAAATATACCGATGCCTAAGGATGCTCGTAGTCTTTCCTCTTCCTCAAAAGTCTTGAAAGAAGCTGCGATAGCTTCTTCGTTGGAAATGCCTGTTAAAAAAGGGAGGAAAAGTGTCAGTCAAAACATGATGACAAAAATATGATGCAATGATGAAAGATACAGCTAATGGTTACCTGATTGCATGAGGATGGCCAGTCCCGCTTCGTGGCTTGCCAATTGCTTAGAAGTTGCAATGGCAGCCGCCAGATCAGTATCATCTGGCGGCATGAATAGACCCTCGTTTGTCCCATACTCGCTCAGGCCCTCGCCATAAGGAGCGTGGGGCTCCTGGCCGGGTACACCGTCGACAGAAAGGATCGACTTTTTCTTCCTCTTCTGCGAGCGAGCTCCAGTCGCAGCTAGTACAAGCTTACGATTGGTAGGCACTTTAAGACGACGAGTCCCGATATCTGAACCCACGCCAAAATCTGGGGAAGCTACAGTCGCCATTTCTATAGGAGCCCGGGGTATCGGTAGCTCGGGCCTGTCGTGCGGGACTTCAGTCACGGCAGCTTCTCTTAAGGGAGGCGGGACAATGGTCCATCGCTTCAGAGGGACGTTTCAGTCACCAGCAGGGGGTGCACCTTTGCGATCGAGCAACAGTCGCTTCTCCTCCCTGATGATGGCGCCCATTGAATGCTGGTACCACGCCATGTACACACTAAAGGCCTTCGGGACACAGCTCGGTTCGCTGATAAAGAAGTTGGACCCCGTGTTCATGCGCATGAAATGATGCAGCGTGTTTCGCATTCTCTCTTTAGTGACAGCAGGTTCTAACAAGAAATCCTCAAGCGGGACTCCCTGATTGTAGCTCAACTGCTGGGCAAAACGGTGCGGATTGTATCTCATGAATAACGCCACATCATTTTGCCTAAACATTAGAAAGCCCGATCTGATGGAATATAAATGAAGGATTTCCCGAGCTTTCAAAACAGAGGCTCCATCTTTTAAAATGTCCCGCAATGGTTGCACCGTTGTCGCGGACTCTTTGCCGATAGTCAGGATCTTGTCGGTGAAAGTCATGCCATCTCCAACCGTGCGGGGACGAAGAAGCAAACCTCTAGCTTCCCGCGGTAACGGATTTACAATAGATGCGTCGACTAATCACATAATCCGGAGGAAGCCGCACCTGTCGTAGAAGGACGACCTTTTATGGATACCGAAAACGCCAAGTGCATGTAGCTCAAGCCATGGCATGAAGTAATGCATCGAGAAGTTCACATGCTGCACTCCGGGTTCAGTAGTATCCGCCGCTTGGCTGAGGCCGTAATACAGATGAGCTAACCCGGCAACCCCGACAGCCACTTTCACCCCAATAATCATTCGGTGAGCCGGATAGAAGACAGACGGCCTCATACGGCGAGGGTGCATCGGGAGCGCAAACCAGCTCAGCCATAGCCCAAGAAACCCCCAAAAGAACGTTTCCTCATCAATCCCAGGGACTGCGACCTCTGCGAAAGAAACAACTGGAGTGTTGGGAAGGAAGAAACTCTTTTGATCTGCCTCCGCCGTTGGGAAGTTGTTTAACCCTAAACCGAAGGGGTCGTCAGGTTTGGCGAATTTAGGAGCATCCTTCGAGAGGACTTCCGGATGGAGAAAACGAGCAATGAAATCCTCGAAATTAACCCCGCGGCTCCCAGATTCGAGAAAAGGGCCCTCATAAATATTCAACACTTTGATTAAACTAGGGAACTGGTGTTGAATGGCGTTCTCCGGGGTAAGGCCTGTTATCACTGGCTTGGCACCAAAAATGTATTCATCTGTAGGAAGCAGTTCCTCATAATGCTCTCCCATAACCGGCAAGCCAGAAACTTCTGCAAATTCCTCTAAGAAAATTGATACTTCTCGGTCCAGCGAAAGGAAGGTGTGAGTTGGAATGTTCCGCTGCTCCAGAAAGGCCTTAACCCACTAGGCAGGAAGCATAGAATACTGGAAGAGAGAAGTATAAATGGCGGGATACAACCCAAGTCTCAACAACTGTGACTTCTTCGCTGACAGAATGTAGCGGGCCCATTGCAGATAGCCAGCTGGATGACGAGGAATTAGCCCAATCATATATGGTTGTCCCCACGGTCGCGCCTCACCTTGACAAATATGTCGCCCTAGGGTATCCAAAGCCATTGGAGGCTGAACAGGTATCGAAGCTATAGCAGGTTGAAGAAGACCTCCCGAAGTCCAGTTGACTTATTCCATGGTATAGTTCACCAGGGGTGGATCGGCGTAGTGGATCGCCATGATGGGCTCTGAGGGTACTGCGCACGAAAAGCTCTGCCGACCCTTAATAATCTGATTGTACCATGTCCCCCAGAGGTGAAGATTCTTATGTTCCGGGTCATGATCTTTGATCAATGCTAAGACTTCCCGGTCCACAGGCGCTCCAGGGAATCCTCCCTCTGAACGAACAAACGGGAAAAAGGGATCGAAAGACATGTCGCCTGCATGAAAAGGGACAAAAGTCAACTGTCAATGCGATAATTTAATTTAAATTCTGGCACTTGGTACTTTAGAATTTGTACCGCACTGCAATGCAGTAGAGAGGGACCAAAGGGGGTCCACAAAATATAGATGATAGTTCATCATTAATAAAATAGTCTCATCATTTGATGAGACTGTTGATTAAATGAGAAAATCCTCAAGAAATTCTCATTAAATGAGAGATCCCTCGGGCAGAGGAGTAAATCTCTCTTTGAGAGCAGTGCTCTGTGACAGAGTGACACTTGTCAAACTCTGATCATGAAGGAATAAAAATTCCTCAAGAGCCTTGCTCTGGAAGAAAATGATGGAATAATCCATCAAGAAAATTAAAAACATTTTTTTTCTATACGAATTAAAAAATTCTGAGATCTTCAAGATCCATGAACAGACTCTTAAGAGTTCTTCATGATTTGAAGAGAGCAACTGTTAATGGAAACCCTAAAAGGGTTTTCTTTAGATCAAAGATCTATGAAGAGTAAGGCTCTGTTAATGGGTAAAACCCTAGATTATTAAAATATTTAATCTTTACCTAAATTTTGACAGAGTTTTTGCCCTTAAAAAATTCTTAAGATGGAGAGTTATGCTCTGTGAGAGAATAAAAATTATCAGAAAATAAGGAAGAAGATGAACAGAAATTATCCTAAGGACCAAAGGTTCTATTTATAGGTACTGAGTGCCGTTTCAACATCTCAGTTGATCCAAGGACGCAGATGCTGCCACCGCTGCACTCATATGTGGGCCACGTGAGTGCAACGGTGGGGGGGGCATTTGTTTCCCCCAATCAGAGCAAAACTCTGTTTAAAATTCAAATTTTTGAAATGAAGCAACACTTCAGATGCAGCGCCAAGTGCGCTGCGCCTTAAGCAGCGCACCACGTGCAAAGTACGTGGGCGCTAGCGCTGGGTGCGCTGCGCTCTAAGCAGCACGCCACGTGTGCGCTAGCGCTAGGTGCACTGTGCTCCAAGCAGCGCACTACGTGTCAAACACAGGTGCGCTAGCGCAATGTGCGCTGCCCTTCAAGCAGCGCACCACGTGCAGAGCACGGATGCGCTAACGCTGGAACTAAAAACTCCCCACCGTTAGATCAAAGATCTAATAATAATGATAAATCATTAATTAATTAGAGTTAAATTCTGTTAAGGAAAGATTCCTCAAAAATCTTTCCAAATAATAAGATTGTGCTCTGTAAATCAGAGCACCGTTGGATCAATGATCCAATGGTAAATAAAAGTTACAAAAAGACAGAATAAATTCTGTATGGAAAGATTTTCCAATCTTGTTAAAAACAAGAAGATTGCCTTCTGTAAAACAGAAGCCCTAGGATAAAATATCCAATGGTGGGGAACATCTCCAAATCAATAGAGAAAGATCTCTTTAACTGATTCAACAAATCAGCCTACCCTATAAAAAGGCCCCTAGACTTCAAGTCTAAAAAAAAAAGACAGAGAAACCCCCCCTAAACTTTAAGAAATTCAAAGATAAAGAGCAAGCTCTCGGAAGAAGATTCTTTTTCATCAAGGTAAGAAGAATGAATGATGAACACAGAGATGAAATCATCTCATGATTAAGAAAGAAGAATCCATTTCTTTAAAAAGATCATAGATCTATAAGACTAAAGTCTTTCTCAAAGAGATCATGAACATCTCATTATAAAAAGTAGAATAATTCAATTCTCTTAAGGATCATAGATCCATAAAGGCAAAGCATTTCATCAATATAAGAGATTGAAACAAAATAAGAACGGTTGTTCTTAAATCTTGAGACAAAGTCTCTTTTAAAAAGCTCAAATTATAAGATTGATCAAATGCGCTTTGCGCTCTTGAACTGCGCTTCTGCGCTCTCTGGACAGGCGCTCAGCGTCAAATGCCTCATGTGTCAATCACGTATACACCAATTAACCACTAGCGCTTTGCGCTCTTGAAATGGTGCATTGCGCTCATGGGCTGGCGCTCAGCACCAAGCGCACCATGTGTCACTCACGTGTGCCCTAACATGTGCGCCACGTGGCAGAAGCGCACTGCGCTCTTTGACTGGCGCAAAGCGCCTAGCGCACCACGTGTTGCGCTGATAGAACATAAATTGTTCTTTAATAAGCCCAGAGCTCTGATGAATGCTCTGCCTTCAATAAAAGACAAAAACATTATCAGTCAATGCTCAGCATTGTCAACAGGGCCAAGCTCAAGCAAATGCTCAGTAGCCCAAAATAAATGATAAACATTTTAATTTGATGGACTTAGCCCAAGATTGGCCATAAGTCCTCAACTCATATTAATTGAGCCCATCTGCTCATAAATATTTTAACGGATCTTAGCCCCAAATTGGACTACAGATCTTTCAACCAACTCACATCGGTTCGAGGGTACATCTTTTTACTCCTCTGATATTTGTCGTTGTAATCCTTCAACGTCTTCAGAGAGGTGACGGGTCCCGACAACCAAACATTCCACGGACTGTGGGGTCCTTTAAAACCCACGGACTATGATGTCCTTAACCTTGACTGTGAGGTCTTTAAACTCACGGACTATGATGTCCTTAACCTTGACTGTGAGGTCTTTAAACTCACGGACTATGATGTCCTTAACCTTGACTGTGAGGTCTTTAAACTCATGGACCGAGATGTCCTTAAACTAACATTGGAACCACCATGTCGTTAAACTGGTAATCGACCACAATGTCCTTAAACTAAACAATAGAGTCCAAATGCTCTTTTGTCGGATCTAAATGATCATGTTAAGTAGATCTTAGTCTAAAATTAGACTAACGTGTCCTTAACAAATGGTTAAGTTGACCTTAGTCTATATTCAGACTAACGTGTCCTTAACAAACTGTTAAGTTGATCTTAGTCTAAAATTAGACTAACGTATCCTTAACAAACGTTTAAGTTGATCTTAGTTTCAAATGAGACTAACGTATCCTTAAACCCAACCCCAAACCCAAATCTAAGAAGATACGGATTTGGACTAATCCACGCCCTACGGGTGACAATATAAATTAGTCTCCGTATACAATCCACGGGCAACCAAAAACAAAACAAACACCCACGACAGGAAGTGACCATCTGGAGAAGGAGAAAGTGGTCACCGCGATGCGGTAGCGTAATTAACTACAGGGGTTTGTGCCTGCAGGGAAGAGCGTCCCCACAATTAAAAACCCCTCAACGCAGGGGGGATCTGACGAAGTCTGCTACATCGGCCGCATCCGTCTAAACCTTCGATACATGGTGTCATAAATCAACTTGGCATCTTTGGAGAGGTGGACGGATAGCACCAATTAGCATCTGCCCTGAAATTCAGGCAAGACGGACCTGTGCGGTCGCGTCTCCGTCTTTCGGCGGGGAACATGGTGTACTTCTGGAACTTCGGGTGATAGGGCTGTTGACGCTCCGGCCTCTCTTCCCGAGCCCTCTTCTTTTGGTTGGACCGTTCTGCTCGGGGGAGGTTCGCGTTCACCTCGGACTCCAGCTGAACCTCGCGCTCGGTCCACGCCTTGACCTCGGCCATGGTCTTAGGCTGTGCCAACGCAAAGGAGCGCAACCACTCCTTGTGCCTAAGACCATATCTGAGCGCCGTGATTACGGTTTCTTCCCGGTGCTCGGGGACCTCAAGGAGGGCTTTGTAGAAGCGGGTGATGTAAGCCTTGAACGTCTCCTTTTCCCCGGTCTTAATTGTGAAGAGGTAGTCGACCGTGCGCATCTGCCGATAGTTCCCAACGAAGTGGCCGAGGAACTGAGTAGCCAGCTCGTCAAAGGTTGAGATTGAGCGAGACTCGAGTCCTCGGAACCAGTCCCGACCAGAGCGGATGAGGGTGGCTGGGAAGGCCCTGCACTGGGCGGCGTCGGAATGGTCCTGGAAGCTTATCCCCACTATGAAAGCATCCAAATGGTCTTTCGGGTCGGTTTTCCCGTCGAACAGAGAGACCTTCAGGGGCTTGTTGCGTGAGGAGACGTGGACTGCGAGCAGTCCCTCAGTAAACGGCTTAGTGAGCGAGTCGGCGGCGTACTTAGCCCCGTCGCCCGAGAGGTGACCTTCCCGGCGCATGCCCTCGATCTTCTTTTCGAGTCGGCCGTGGTACCCCGAGGATTCGGCTCCTTATGATCCCTGGCCTCTGCTGTGGGAAGCCCATGTCTAGGCGCGGCCCCGGTTCCTCTCGATGAGGTTCTTCAGATCCCCGGGCAAGGTGGCCCTCGAGTCGTCGTGGAGAGCCCCTTCTGTGCGACCCCGTTGAGGGAGGGGTGTCGATCATGCCTATGGACAGGCGAGGTGACCGACATCTCCTCAGGGGGGTAAGGGTCACGAGGAGGCTCGAGGCGAGGCGCTCTGGCGGCGGATCTTGGTGTGGAGCCGTGGGGCGCCCAGCGGGCCTCAGGGAGTATCGGCCCGTGAGATCTGTAGCCAGAGGTCGTAGCCTGCCGGTGGTCAGCCGTGCCGACGAGGGCAGAGGCTTCTGGAGGCGGAGGAGCGGCGATTTGGGGCCCTGTCCCGACCGCTTAGACGCGGACGAGCGCCTCCACGAGGGACTATAGCCGATCTATTCGGCTGGCGAGGGCGTTGATGATGGTCGTCGGGGGAGGTTCATCCACGCCTCCGGTAAGGGGGAGGCGACGACTGGTACCCGGATCTTCAGGGTGGTCGCTTGCCATGTGGATAGAGATCAGAAGGCCAACTTTGTTTTTCGTGGAGTTTAGTTCCCACAGACGGCGCCAACTGATGGAGGTCCTTTTCGGGTCTCCGTCAGATGTTGTCTTTAAAGGGTTACCTACGATGACATCAAGGTTTCGGGAGGTATCGTCCATGCCATAATTAAAATTTTGCCGTTTTAGCTAACCCTAAACTAGATCGTCTACTAGAAATATACGGATAACTATATGCAAACACTTTGCAATATGAAAATAGAGCAGGGAATACAACCTTTGTAGACCGGTCCTTCGCTTCAAATAGCTCCGTGTAGTAGTCCCCTCTGCTGCGATCTCAAGCTCTGGACTCTAGAGAGGCTTCGTAGAAGAAACGAACGTGCTTGCTTCGAAGACTTCGAGGCCGAAGATGATCTACGTCAAGGAGACACTAACTCAAGCTATTCCTTCACTAGGTCATGAACTTTGTGAAGAGAACACCCTATACTACATGGCAAGTAGTAGAGGATGATGAAGTAGGAAGTGGGCTCACTTTAGAATTGATTTTCTCCAATTTTTCCTCATTCCACCATTAGAGCTTGTAAGCTTTTGAGGAGGAAGAAGAACTCTTGTGAATAATGCATCCAAATGAAAACTTATCCAAATCAATTATTCACCCATGGTTGAGTTAAACCCTCATGCTTAACTCATGTAGAGAATTAACCAAGGTGTGAGGTTAAAGGTTGGGTTAAGTAATATCTAAGCAAATAACAAAAGAGTGGACTTTGTCAAAGTTTCTACAAGCTTCTTACAAGCTTGACAACTTTGACTAAGTTTATCTCTTTTGTTAAATTCTTAAGATAAAAACAAAACCCTAATTTAACCTAATCATGGTATAAGTCTCATACACCCATCTTGCATGTATCATCTACCATGACACAATCCATATACACAAACATACATATCACATATGTACAATATGCACACAAAGTGAGAAAACAAATATAAGTGAGCTAATACTAGTTAATGTAATGTAATATATCAAATATATAATTATACATTAAATTATTAAATCAACTCTTGATTTAATAATCCGTCTATAACCGACTAATATCATGTGTAACAACTTATCGAATCAACACTTGATCCGATAACCCGGCTATATCGCATACAACCGATCAATGTTACATATCGCGAGAATAGAATACGGTATCTCATATCGTATCAATCTCGGTCCCGCACATATCACATATGTGCTCGTACTCCGTTTCGCTTGAGCCAGGAAACCCCTGTGTAGGACTCTAAAGACTCGTCAATACGCCGGCAGTAGGTGAAGATCATATCAAACACCCACAAGCCGCAAGCGGTCTGCTAAACATAACGGCCACCCGGGTATTGAGCGATCAGAAGATCAACAAGCAATCCTGCTCACACTCCTGTGAATCCAATCAGTAACACTACCGTACAGTCCGGTCTCTTCGTCTGATATGTCGCATATCTCGTCTAGGGGTGGTAAACGTCAGATCTTAGTAACTCGATAAGTCGTGTCGATATGAGGCTCATAACGGGTCGAGAAACTATTGATAACACTTACCAGTATATCTCTGAAGCTGCCTTGGGCAAGGACTTCCTGTTATAGCCAATCGAACACAGCGCAACATCAACTCCCAATACCGGGAGAGACGAAACCCCTCCTATCGTTCATTGCCTCCATGTGATTCGGGACTGTACCCAAAAGCCACCGTTTTGCATGCCCTCTTGGACGTGGTATGATGGAAATCAAAGAACAGTGGGAATTACACAAGACTCTATAACGATCTCGGGTCTACAGACTAACATGTACCTCTATCACCAGAGAACTGCCATCTGACGTGAGGTATAATACCATCTGGGAGTTCTCGGTGAGTCCGTCCAGTATACCCAGTCTCTACTGAGCACCCGTATACTATCTCTGATATCAAACACCAATGGATATGGGATCATCCACCGCCCATCTACATGGGTCGAGAAGCTATACGCTAGTCTACTCTGGTATATCGATGCCCTGTCTCGATACACCTACAACTAGGGACATTTGAAGGATGTACTTAGCGACTACTCTGTCCTTACTAGTATGATCTATATTATAGTCATGGTAGTCAAGTACTTATCCTAAGGGCTTTATCAACATGTAACATAGAGACAATCAGAGTACATGTTAAGATAAAGTGCAACCAGATAGCATATTATCATATCGAGCAAGAAAGTCCTCCCTATATATGTCCAAGCATCCACTACAATATACATCGTATGTATAATAATGGCCTCTAGGGCATACATATAACTAATAATCTCGTACTTACACTAGGGCCATCTGTTGTAGTATCTCATACCCAATAATTAGCAGTGGTTGAAGTATCTCATACTCAACCATCCCATAAAAAGTCTCTACAGGGAAATAGGCCTTTGTGAGTGGATCCACGCTGTTGTCCTCTGTGTCTACTCTCCTAACCTCGATCTCCGTGGAGATCAACCATCTCTATGATCAGGTGATACTGCCTAAGAATATGTCTGGATCTCTGATGGGATGGGGATTCCTAGGCCAAAGCTACAACTCCATTGTCACACAATGGTAGGAACGAAGTTCATCTCATGAACTTATATACATCCAGACTGACTCTTTGGTAGCATCTTAGGTAGCAATGTATCCGGCCTTTATCGTCTAGTATGCCACGGTATCTAGCTTGGAACTCTTCCAACATACCGTCCCTCTACTGAGAGTAAAGACAATGCCTGTGACTGACATTCAGTCGACCTTACTACCCTAGAAACTATCCAGTGATTATCCTCAGGATCGATTGATACCATCTCACTACATCTAGTGAGAATCCTAGCATCCAATTAGATCTATCTCATAGATCCAAAACCCAGGATTAAGGAGGTATCGCCTTGATCCTATATGGAGAATCCTTGTGATAAGTGGAGATTGACCGAGTGTAGCATAGGAAACTCTTTCCCTATCAAGAGTATGTCATCCACGTACTATACGAGGATCACCACCATACTCCCTACTACCTTTTTGTATATACAAGGTTCATTTACCATTTAGATGAAGTCAAACTCTTTGACTACCACATCAAAACAGATGTTCCAACTCCACGATGCTGCTTTATCCCATAAAGCAACTTGCTCACGTTTCCGTTGCTCCCACTGTCTACGAAGACCTCTGGCTGTGTACTTATAGACGCTCTCTTCTAAATCACTATTTAGAAAAGCAGTCATGACACCCAACCACCAGAAATCACAGTCATGGTATGCAGCAATGGCAAATAGGATCTGGATGGACTTAAGCATAGCTTTGAAAGTCTCAACTTTTCTATGTACACCAAGTAATCTTCTCAAGATATACTTGCTTCTGATGGGGATTTAACCCTTCAGATAAAGCAGCCAAAGTCCATACTTTATTGGTGTATATGGATTCCATCTCAGATCGCTTAGCATCCAGCCATTCTCACAGAGTCCCCACTCCTGATGGCCTGCTTGAAACTAGTTGGGTCATCATCTCATGATGCCATCCTCGCTCCCACTGTCATAGAGAAACCGAAGTATCTCTCAGGCTGATGAGAAACCCTACCATATCAGTGGAGAGGCTGAGGTTCGTTGGAAACTATTGAATCCTCCGGGCTTACCAAATCATCAGCTGCAGTTTGTATAGCTGGAACTCCTTCCAGTTCTACCCCATGACCACTAATTTCTTCACAAGAAATTCCCTTTCTCTAAAAGGTGGCATGCTGAGAAGACAAAATATCTTTTGCTCCTCAGTGTGGTAGAAGATATTCCCTTGCGAATGCTTGGGATATCCAACAAACTTCCACAGAACTGGCCCTGCCTCGAGTTTGTCCGGATTTTGCTTTTGACATAGGCCGGACAACCCCACATCTTAACATCCTTAAGAGATGGGCTCTTCTCATACCATATCACATATGGAGTGGTAGGCACTTGATTTGATTAGAACCCTATTCAATAGGTATGCAGCTTCACAAGTGCATAAGCCCCAAAAAGAAATAGGCAACTCAGTAGTACTCATCATAGAGCACACCATACCACATAGGGTACGATTGCTCCGCCCTGATATACCAACGTGCTGTGGTGTATACGGAGGAGTAATGCTGAGAGAGAATCTCATTCTCCTTTTGAATAGTCCAGGAATTCCGTGCTCAAGTATTCTCCTCCCTGATCTCATCATAGGACATAATACTTATACCTGTTTTGGTTCCCTACTTCTGATTTATATTCTATGAATTTCTCAAAAGTTTCAGACTTGTGTTTCAACAGGAACATATGTCCGAATCTTGAGAGATGATCAGTGAATGTAATGAAGTACAAAGAACCAGTCCTGACAAGTGTAGATAGGGGACTTTCATACATCAGCATATATCAATCCCAAGAGTTCACTGACTCTTTCTCTGTTTCCAATAAACGGAGCTATGGTCATCTTATCTTTGTAACATGACTAGCAAGTTTCACAAGATGTAAGTTCAAACTGATTTAAATACGCATCTCTATATAACTTAGCTAGTTGGGTCGCATTGATATGACTTAGTCTATAATGCCACAAGAAAGATTCGTTCATTTCTGAACCCTTTCTCTTGTGTGTGTTTTGTACATTAAGAACTGTGGTTTGATTTAGAACGTATATGCTTTTAGATAACGTGCCTGAACTGATCAACTCTTGATATAGGAAATGTTCAAAATATTATCCAACAATACAAAATTATATCCTTCTTTATCTCAATAAAGAGACTGATATGATGTTGTACATCAGGTTCGATATCTAATAACATTCGTTCTGAATCAATGTATTTGGTAATACAGGGTGATAACTGCCAAAAAATTTGGCTGCAACACTTGCACCAATTTTTAACTCTTAAAACTTATCACCCATTCTCGGTTCTCTACCTTTCTATAGCCCATGTAACTAATTACATATTCGGGATCCTGATCCGGTATCTCATACCCAGGACGTAAAAGATACTGAGAAACAGTTCTCTGTAATGAACACACCCGAAGAAGATGCATCATCATGCACTTGCTTCGTTTGGGCGGCACGGGAATTCTTGTAATCCCCTATTTCCTGCTCGGTCTTATAACAATTATAAGTTGGAGCGGGACCAACGTTCCTTAGCGCAGTATAACAAGTGGGTTCGGTCAATACATCCGTATTATTATCTTGATTAAGGCATGACATGGTCGCTACCTGGAGAGAGAGAGAAGAAAACACTCAGCGTATGCTCTTGCAAGATTAAATTGGTTATTAATATATTTAATCAGGATGGCTCCCACTGTTTTTTTCAAATCTTCCTTCAAACCCTAAAAGGAAAGACTATCCAGGATTAATTACACCCTACAAGTTCGCCAATCTTTCAGCCAGGCCAGTGCCGGTACTTTGAGGGAGGTTCCCCGTGCTTTCGCACTGACCTAATTAAAATAAACCTCGGTTTCCCAGGGGCGTAACCCCGTTGACACCTTTCTAGACACCTACTTGATCGGCTAATTGTAATGTGTAAAACTCTCCCAAGAATAACTCTTACTCGCAGTGGGTATCGGGATCCAACTATCTCATAGAAGGTATGCAATCTCATTGCAAATTTCAACACTTGAAATTCCTGATAATGTTTTGCCCCTAACCTCCTATGACCTTGACAAAGGCCAACAAACCATAGGATGCTAGTCAAATTCAGCTCGTCATTTCCTAATTGAATTAAACCTACACGCATGACCCTTGACAAAGGCCAACAAGGTCGCACGACTATCCTAACTCAATCGCATCATATGCTTATGCAGATAAGCAGTAATCAGTTACCGCACACTACGCCTTGACAAAGGCCAACAAACGCAGCACGGATACTAACTATTACTTATCTGAAATGACGGAGGGCTACGACAGGTTTTTAAGAAAAGCTTTTGCGTAATGAACTTGATATCGTTGTAGAATCGAGTGATTTTTAATGGAATGTTTTTTAGGCCTGTTCATATCATAATTTTGCATTATTATATTCCCCATTCTTATTCATTTTGCAAATAAATAGGTGCTTTTGATCCATGTCTGCTAAATAGTTGCAGGTTACAGGTTCTCGGAACAATACAGTGTAAATGGTGAAAAAATGCTACAAAAGTGACACTACGACCAACAAATAGAAGAATCTTTATCATGCCTACAGTTTGAAGGACCAACGAAGATCAATGAACAATTTCACAAAGTATAAAGGCAGTGCAAGATTCAAGACTTTAACACGAAGCGAACGGTAAAAGTCCACAACATTCTGCACTGTGGAAATCTGAAAGAAACTAGAAGACATTCTGAAGAACCAAATGAAGAAAACAGATGTGTAAAGCAACTTGAAGCAGCAGACGAAAACAGAGCCCAAGACCCCTCTATATGGCCGCGGATCCGCGGCCAAACATGGCTTTTGGCTACGGTTCCGCGGCCATGATAAGCACGTTGTAGGGTTCCTAGGCACACTAATGAGGTCTCACAACAGATCAAACATGCCCAATTCAAATTTTTTCATGTGCCTACAAACCCTAATACGGATCGTTAACTAGATGATAAGGTGATGCAAGCAAGTAAACGACTTTATTGCTAAAGGAAAGTGACTACAACCTTTGTAGATCCGGTCCTCCACTTCCTTGGCTCGGTGATGACGTCCCTCCGCTGTACCAATCGGAATCCGGACTCTGGCGATGGTTTCGTCGGAGAAATGATCGGGCTAGGTCGTCGACTTTGATGCCGAAGATGATCTACGTCGAGGCAACTCAAGATCAAGCTCCAACTTCACCAAGTCATGAAACTTGTGAAGAAAACACCCTATACTACTTGGCAAGTGGTAGAGGATGAAGAAATAGGAAGTGGGTTCACTTTAGAATTGGATTTCTCACTCTTTTTCTCATTTCACCATTGATGGTAGCAAGCTTTTCATCATCTTGAAGAAGGAGAAGAAGAAGAAAAGAATATGATAAGTATTTTAAAATAGAAAATAAAATGATACTTATCATATTTTCAACCATGGTTTAGTGTAGAGAATTAACTAAGGTTAGTTGAATGGTTAGGTTTAGGAGATGAAGACAAAATGGTCATTAAGTCAAAGATGCATGAAGCATCAAGAAAGTTCCAAAAGCAACCATTTTGTTTTCCTTTTCTTTTAACCAAAATAAATAGATAAATAAATAAGTGAAAAGAAACCCTAACCATTCACTAAACTTGGTTTAAGTCTTACACAAACCCAAGTTTGCATGTATCATCAAACATGATACAAACAAGTGCACAAAAGTATATCACATATACAACTTGTGTATTTCAAGTGAGAAAATCCATTTAAAGTGAACAAATATTAGCTCATGCAAAGTAATATATCAAATATATAATTATACATTAAATCATTAAATCAACACTTGATTTAACGATCCGGTCATATCGCATATGACCGACTAATATCCAATGTATCGGCTTATCGAATCAATCCTCGATTCGATAACTAGGTTATATCGCATACAACCAATCGATACATTCATCGCGAGAATAGAATACGGTATCACATACACGCATTATTCTCGGTCCCGCACATATCTCATATGCGCTCCTATTTCGTTTCGCTTGAGCCAGGAAACCTCTGTGTAGGACTCTAAAGACTCGTCAATACGCTTGCAGCAGGTGATGATCATATCAAACACCCACAAGCCGCAAGCGGTCTGCTAAACGTAATGGCCACCCGGGTATTGAGCGATCAGAAGATCGACGAGTAAGCCCGCTCACACTCCTGTGAATCCAACCAGTAACACTTACCGTACAGTCCGGTCTGTTCGTCTGATATGTCGCATATCTCGCCTAGGGGTGGTAAACGTCAGACCCCAATAGCTCGATAAGTCATGCCGACGTGAGGTCCATAACAATCGCGAAACTACTGATAACTCTTACCAGTATATCACTGTAACCCTGGCCAGGGATTTCCTGTTATGGCCAGTCGAGCATAGCGCAACATCAACCCCCAATACCGGGAGAGATGAATCCCCTCCTATCGCTCATTGCCTCCATGTGAATCGGGACTGTACCCAAAAACCACCTGTTTGCACGACTCAGTAGAGCTGTGGTAGGGTGGAAATCAAAGCACAGTGGGAGACACATAAGACTCTATGACGATCTCGGGTCAACAGACTAAGCTGTACCAGTGTCACCAGAGAACTGCCATCTGACGTGAGGTATAATACCATCTGGGAGTTCTCAGCGAGTCCGTTCAGTGTACCCAGTCTCCACTGAGCACCCGCATACCATCTCTGATGTCAAACACCAATGGATATGGGATCATCCATCGCCCATCACATGGGTCGAGAAGATATGCGCTAGTCTACTCTAGAATATCGATGCCCCGTCTCGATATTCCCACGACTAGGAACATTGAAGGATGTACTCATGGACTACCCAGGCCCCACTAGTATGATCTGCATCATAGTCCTGGAAGTCGAGTACACATTCTAAGGGCTTTATCAACATGTAACAGAGAGACAGAAAGTATACATGTTAAGATAAGAGCAACCAGATAGTGTACTATCATGTCGAGCAAGAAAGTCCTACCTACATATGTCCCAGCATCCACTACATTATACATCCAATGTACAGTAATGGCCTCTAGGGCATACATATAACTAACAATCTCCTACTTGCACTAGGGCTATCTGTAGCAGTGGTTGCAGTATCTAATACTCAACCATCCCATAAAAGTCTCTTTTTGGGAAAAAAGCCTTTGTGAGTGGATCCGCCGTGTTGTCCTCTTAGTCTACTCTCCTAATCTCGATCACCCCGGAGATCATCTATCTCCATGATCAGGTGATGCTGCCTCAGAATATGTCTGGGTCACTGATGGGACCAGGGTTCCTGGGCCAAAGCCACACTTCCATTATCGTACAATGGTAGGAACCTAGTTCATCTTATGAACCAATATACACCCAAACTGCCTCTTTGGTAGCATCTTTAATAGCGATGTTACCAGCCTTTATCGTCTAGTTTGCCACGGTATCTAGCTTGGAACTCTTCCAACATACCGTCCCTCCACTGAGGGTAAAGACAATGCCTGCAGCTGACATTCAGTCGTTCTTATCACCCTTGAACCTTTCCAGTGATTCTCCCTAGGATCAACTGATATTATCTCACTACAACCAGTGAGAATCCTAACATCCATTTAGATCTATCTCATAGACCCAAATCACAGGATTTAGGAGGTATCAACTTTATCCTATATGGAGAATCCATGTGATAAGCGGAGATTGACCGTGCGTAGCATAGGAAACTCTTTTCTTATCAAGAGTATGTTGTCCATGTACAATACGAGGATGACCACCTTACTCTCTACTACCTTTTTGTATATACAAGGTTCATCTACCATTTTGATGAAGTCAAACTCTTTGACTACCACATCAAAACAGATGTTCCAACTCCGCGATGCCTGCTTTATCCTGTAAAACAACTTGCACATGTTTCCGCTGCTCCCACTGTTTACGAAGCCCTCTGGCTGTGTACTTATAGACGTTCTCTTCTAAATTATCATTTTTAGAAAAGCAGTCATGGCACCCAACCACCAGATATCGTAGTCATGGTATGTAGCAATGGTAAGTAGGATCTGGATGGACTTAAGCATAGTCCCTGGAAAAGGTTTCATCATTATCCACGCTTGGTTGATGACGAAAACCTTTAACAAGTCTAGCTTTGAAAGTCACAACTTTTCCATCTACACCAAGTAATCTTCTCAAGATATACTTGCTCCTGATGGGGATTTAACCCTTCAGATATCGCAACCAAAGTTCATACTTTGTTGGTGTATATGGATTCCATCTCAGATCGCTAAGCATCCAGCTATTCTTACAGAGTCCCTACTCTCGATGACCTGCTCGAAACTAGTTGGGTCATCATCTCATGATGCATTCCTCGCTCCCACTGTCATAGAGAAACCGAAGTATCTCTCAGGTGGGTGAGGAACCCTACTAGATCGGCGGAGAGGCTGAGGTTCGTTGGGGACTATTGAATCCTTTGGTTCTGTCAAATCACTAGCTGCAGTTTTGTATAGCTGGAACCTTTCCAGTTCTACAGAACTGACCTTGCCTCGATCTTGTCCGGATTTTTGCTTTTGACATAGGCCAAACAATCCCAAATCTTAACTAGCTTAAGACATGGGCTCTTCCCATACCATATCTCATATGGAGTGGTAGGCTGTGATCTGATTCGAACCTAATTTCAATAAGTATGCAGCTTCTCAAGTGCATAACCCCCAAAAGGAAACATGTAACTCAGTAGTACTCATCATAGAGCGCACCATATCGAATAGGGTGCAATTGCTCCGCCCCGATATACCTTCATGCTATGCTGTATACGGAGGAGTAATGCTGAGAGAGAATCTCATTCTCCTTTAGAATAGTCCAGAAATTCTATGCACAAGTATTCTCCTCCCTGATCTTATCATAGGACATAATACTTATACCCGTATTTTGGTTCTCTACTTTTAACTTATATTCTGTGAATATCTCAAAAGGTTCGGACTTATGTTTCAACAGGAACATATGACTGAATCTTGAGAGATCATCAGAGAATGTAGTGAAGTACAAAGAACCGGCCCTGGCATGTGTAGACAGGGGATCTTACATACATCATCATGTATCAGTCCCAAGAGTTTACTAACTCTTTCTCTGTTTCCAGTAAACAGAGCTGTGGTCAACTTATCTTTGTGACATGACCGGCAAGTTTTCGCAAGATGTAAATTCAAACATATTTAAATATGCATCTATGTGCAACTTAGCTAGTCGGGTCGGATTGATATAACCTAGTCTACAATACCTCAAGAGGGATCCGTTCATTTCTGAACTCTTCCTCTTGTATGTGTTCTGTATACTAGGAACTGTAGTTTGATTTAGAACATCAATGCTTTTAGATAATGTGCCTGAACCGATCAACTTTTGATATAGGAAATGTTCAAAACATTATCCAACAATACAAAATTATATCCTTCTTTACTAATAAAGAGACTGATATGATTTTGTATATCAGGTTCGGTATCTAATAACATTCGTTCAGAATCAATGTATCCAGGTAATACAGGGTGACAGTGACCAACAGACCTGGCTGCAACACTTGCACCGTTTTCTGCCTCATGAAACTTATCACCCGTTCTCAGTTCTCTACCTTTCTGTAGCCCTATGTAATAGATTACATATCTGGGATCCTGATTCGGTATCAAATACCCAGGACGTAGAGGATACAGAGAAACAGTTCTATGTAATGAACACACCTGAAGAAGATGCATCAGCATGCACTTTCTTCGTTTGGGCGGTATGGGAATCCTGGTATTCCCCAATTTCCTGCTCTGTCTTATAACAATTATAAGTTGGAGCGGGACCAACGTTCCCCAGCTCAGTATAACAAGCGGGTTTGGTCAATACATCCGTATTATTATTTTGATTAAGGCGTGATATGGTCGCTACCTGGAGAGAGAGAGAAGAAAACACTCAGCGTATGCTCTTGTAAGATCAGATTGGTTATTTATTTTATCTAATCAGGATGGCTCCCACTGTTTTTATCAAATCTTCCTTCAAACCCTAAAAGGAAAGACTAGCCGGGATTAATTACACTCTTCAAGTTCGCCAATCTTTCAGCCAGACCAGTGTCGGTACTTTGAGGGAGGTTCCCCGTGCTTTCGCACGGACCTAATTACAGTAAACCTCGTTTTCCCAGAGGCGTAACCCCGTTGACACCTTTCTAGACACCTACTTGATCGGCTAATTGTAAAGTACAAAACTCTCCCAGGAGTAACAATTACTCGCAGTGGTTATCGGGATCCAACTATCATATAGAAGGTATGCAATCTCATTGCAAATTTCAACACTTGAAACTCCCGATAATGGTTTTTACCCCTAGCACCTATGACCTTGGCTAAGGTCAACAAATCATAGGTACTAGTCAAGTTCTACCCGTCATTTCGTGATTAATTAGACCCACCCACATGACCCTTGGCTAAGGTCAACAAAGCCACATGACTGTCCTAACTAATCGCATCATATGCTGTGTAGGAAGACATCACTTAGCTACCGCACACTACGCCTCGGCAATGGTCGACAAACGTAGCACGAATACTAAGTACTCTACTTCCTAAAATGACGGAGGGTTGCGGATGGTTTTTAAGAAAACCTTTAACGCTTTGAACTTGATCTCGTTGCGGAATCAAATGGTTTTTAAATGGAATGTTTTTTAGGCTTTTCTAGTTTTGCTAAAGGGGTCACTCTCGGTGAAGGGATCGTCGGCCCTTTCCTCGTCGAATGAGGTGCGGGATATATCATATATATCACTGTGCAAAGCAGAAACTATAGAAGCAATCAAAAGACAAACCGAGTGTGTAGCATCTGCCAGTTACTGCTAAAGGAGTCACTCCCGGTGAAGGGATCTCGGTCCTTTCCTCATCGAATAAGGTGCAGGATGTTCTACAAGGAACACCGCGATGCAAAGCAAGAACTGTGGCTACCTGGTTTTATTTTGAAATTCGATTCAATAACAACTTTTAGGTTTATATTCTTTCATTAATCTCATTAATGAATGTCCCATCATTTAAGTCCACCTAAACATCACAGATAAATATAACGTACGCTTATGCCATCCGCATTCGCCTCGATGTCCCGTCTGCTCCGTTAGGTTAGGTAACTAACGCCAGAGCGAGGCAGGGCTAGCGCGGGTGTAAAACATAAGCAACGTCTACATAATATATCATATATACTATATACTATACTTATCTGAACAAATCACATGATCACATCACAGATAACGCAGCAGAAAATATCATATGAAATATTGGATATACTAGGACGTCCGTGTTTTTAATACGAGCCAGTATAAAACACGGATTCCACGGTCGTGATGAATAGCCAATCCCACACCCCTAGACCCCTACGAGAGCGGCAAGCAACCCTACCAATTCTAGGGTTAGGAGACCCGGACTCGACTCCTCGAGATGGTCTCCCACTGGACCCCAGAGCCCGGTTACTTATGCTCCCCTCCTTGGGTCTATCCTAATGCGGAAAAGTTAATAATATACATATAGTGACATCATCCGCAACCTGGAAGTGCCCCAATAAAAGAATATTACATATAAGTTTTTACATGAATGAAAATGAAAAACACTCATCTCACATAAAAACCCCCGGCTATTCAAACACGACGATCCAATATAACATATCCAGGAACACATAACATCACATGTCATCAACGTAAGTAAATATGCGCATCCCAATTGTCGTTGACATATAGCAACGAAACCGGCGATATAACATATTACACTTATGGTCACAGAAAAGAAAGTGTAAAACTACAACAGTTGGAATCCGCAAACTCTTTAGACATCGCATGCCTAATCAAATGAAATACTTAGACATCGCATGCCTAACAATTATAAACCCCGCATTTTAGTCTCATTATCGAAAACACTTTTCAATGTAAAGTCGGGCAATTCAACAAGATTCCCGACATCCTGATCGAATGCTCGTCGCAAACTTCAGTAGACGGCTGCACCCCCGACGCCTCTGACGAAGTGCACCAAGGCGGAACACCGCTGCCGCGAGCACCCGAACGGATGCTTTCGGCGACGGGGTTCTCCTACAGTCACTTGGTCAGGGCTAAGGGGTGTAGCTGTCTATTAAGTTTATCCGGCGAGTATCCGCGTACGCTACGTGATTGCGACGGACTTTTGATCACATCAAAATTCCGTGGCAACCGATCAAGTGAGACTAAACTGCTATTTTTATAACATTCATTCAGTTATCTCATAACTACTTGTGAATTCCAATTATTGTATCACATTCCGAATAAGATAGAAAATGTTAAACTTTCCGATCGAACAATCGAACACCCAAGTTTTCCCGAAACAGCTCAACACATGGAAATAAGTTCAAAGACATTCACTTCACGCCTCAGTACCAACGGTCCAGCCGTAGAAGGGTCAAGCCAACGCCTCATATGTGGCACGCCGTACTGCCCCAAACCCTAAGGTTCAAAGGGCAGTTCAAGACGGTCACATAATCGAGTTAAGGTTTGTTGTCTTCTAGAGGGACCATCGCATTACTTGCACTACTTGGAACGTCATTAAACTATGGAAAATCCAACAATTGGAAATTTCCCGGCAGGGGAAAAAGTGGGTATTTATATCCGGTCGAACTTTTTAACATATTCTAAAATTACCCGGAAAAGCACATAGACAAAGTTTGAAATTTCCGATCGAATCATCGAAGCCCCAAAACACCCCAGAAAACTCAACTCTTGAGTGAAAATTAAAAATTCCCAGAAAACTCAGCACCTCAAGAAAAAAAATTACTGTGCAAAAATTGAAGGCTGACGTCATCATATGGCCGCAGAACCGCCGCAGAGGCCAGGCTTCTGCCGCGGTTCCGCCGCGCTTTGGACGTATCACTTTGTCGTTTTGCACTGTAATTCTTAGAACTTCCTGCCGAATTTTTTAAGCATTTTTAATCTGGAAAAAACCCAGTTTTGAAAAAATGTACAGAGAGGGGTCTTCGGTTAGGGTTTCGAGTTCGAACGGACTTCTAACTTCGTCTACTCATCGCCTAAGGCTCTAGCTAGGCTCTGATACCACTGTAGGGTTCCTAGGCACACTAATGAGGTCTCACAACAGATCAAACATGCCCAATTCAAATTTTTTCATGTGCCTACAAACCCTAATACGGATCGTTAACTAGATGATAAGGTGATGCAAGAAAGTAAACGACTTTATTGCTAAAGAAAGTGACTACAACCTTTGTAGATCCGGTCCTCCACTTTCTTGGCTCCGTGATGACGTCCCTCCGCTGTACCAATCGGAATCTGGACTCTGGCGATGGTTTCATCGGAGAAATGATCGGGCTAGGTCGTCGACTTCGATGCCGAAGATGATCTACGTCGAGGCAAATCAAGCTCCAACTTCACCAAGTCATGAAACTTGTGAAGAAAACACCCTATACTACTTGGCAAGTGGTAGAGGATGAAGAAATAGGAAGTGGGTTCACTTTAGAATTGTATTTCTCACTCTTTTTCTCAATTCACCATTGATGGTAGCAAGCTTTTCTTCATCTTGAAGAAGGAGAAGAAGAAGAAAAGAATATGATAAGTATTTTAAAATAGAAAATAAAATGATACTTATCATATTTTCAACCATGGTTTAGTGTAGAGAATTAACTAAGGTTAGTTGAATGGTTAGGTTTAGGAGATGAAGACAAAATGGTCATTAAGTCAAAGATGCATGAAGCATCAAGAAAGTTCCAAAAGCAACCATTTTGTTTTCCTTTTCTTTTAACCAAAATAAATAGATAAATAAATAAGTGAAAAGAAACCCTAACCATTCACTAAACTTGGTTTAAGTCTTACACAAACCCAAGTTTGCATGTATCATCAAACATGATACAAACAAGTGCACAAAAGTATATCACATATACAACTTGTGTATTTCAAGTGAAAAAATCCATTTAAAGTGAACAAATATTAGCTCATGCAAAGTAATATATCAAATATATAATTATACATTAAATCATTAAATCAACACTTGATTTAACGATCCGGTCATATCGCATATGACCGACTAATATCCAATGTATCGGCTTATCGAATCAATTCTCGATTCGATAACTAGGTTATATCGCATACAACCAATCAATACATTCATCGCGAGAATAGAATACGGTATCACATACACGCATTATTCTCGGTCCCGCATATATCTCATATGCGCTCCTATTTCGTTTTGCTTGAGCCAGGAAACCTCTGTGTAGGACTCTAAAGACTCGTCAATACGCCGGCAGCAGGTGATGATCATATCAAACACACACAAGCCGCAAGCAGTCTGCTAAACGTAACGGCCACCCGGGTATTGAGCGATCAGAATCGACGAGCAAGCCCGCTCACACTCCTGTGAATCCAACCAGTAACACTTACCGTACAGTCCGGTCTGTTCGTCTGATATGTTGCATATCTCGCCTAGGGGTGGTAAACGTCAGACCCCAATAGCTCGATAAGTCATGCCGACGTGAGGTCCATAACAATCGCGAAACTACTGATAACTCTTACCAGTATATCACTGTAGCCCTGGCCAGGGATTTCCTGTTATGACCAGTCGAGCATAGCGCAACATCAACCTCCAATACCGGGAGAGACGAATCCCCTCCTATCGCTCATTGACTCCATGTGAATCGGGACTGTACCCAAAAACCACCTGTTTGCACGGCTCAGTAGAGCCGTGGTAGGATGGAAATCAAAGCACAGTGGGAGACACACAAGACTCTATGACGATCTCGGGTCAACAGACTAAGCTGTACTAGTGTCACCAGAGAACTGCCATCTGACGTGAGGTATAATACCATCTGGGAGTTCTCAGCGAGTCCGTTCAGTGTACCCAGTCTCCACTGAGCATCCGCATACCATTTCTGATGTCAAACACCAATGGATATGGGATCATCCATCGCCCATCACATGGGTCGAGAAGATATGCGCTAGTCTACTCTGGAATATCGATGCCCTGTCTCGATATTCCCACGACTAGGAGCATTGAAGGATGTACTCATGGACTACCCAGGCCCCACTAGTATGATCTGCATCATAGTCCTGGAAGTCGAGTACACATCCTAAGGGCTTTATCAACATGTAACAGAGAGACAGAAAGTATACATGTTTAGATAAAGAGCAACCAGATAGCGTACTATCATGTCGAGCAAGAAAGTCCTACCTACATATGTCCCAGCATCCACTACAATATACATCCAATGTACAGTAATGGCCTCTAGGGCATACATATAACTAACACACGTGTCGGTGCAATCTTGTCGGTGATGGCGGTCCGTTGACCAGGCTTCTCAGGGTAATTTTGTAAATGTAGATAGGGATTAGATGTAAACCCTAGGGTTTTTATAATCTATAAATAGGAACCCTACAGCCCTTTTTGGAGCATGCCTCTTCTTATGCCTCTTTTTAATTCCTAATTTCAGAATTTTTATTCGCTGTAAATGTTTGAAGAGTGCATCAAATAAAAAGTAAGTTTTTCTTTTCTATGCCTTAGTTTAATTTCTTTTCTGCCCTGGTATAAATTTTATTTATCTGCCCTAGCTATAAATTTTATTTATTTGCCGTAGTTTAGATAATTAGGTTATTAAAAAGAAACAAAAAAAAATGAATTCGTTTAACAATTCCCTAATGAGTGAGTAGTTCCTCACTTGTTAGGGTTAGGTTTGAGAGATGAAAATCTCTCACCCCTTTCTTGCCCGTTATACATTTTAAATAGAACTCTATGCATACATACACACACCGCTCACTACGGCACCCTATTCCATGAGGTAGCGGTGATACCATAGTTAAAGACCGGTTGTGTATGTTTTCCATGGAGGTTAGGGTAAGAGTTAAGAAAGGACGGATAAGGACCTAGAGGAAGAAACCTAGTTTCTTCCCGATCGTGCTAATCCCCTTTGTTAATTATTACCTTAACACCTAAATAGTTCTTAATTAAGGCATAGAAAGCGGTGGGACATATTGACTTTCCAAACTTAACCTAAACCTAACCCTAGCAAGGTTTTAATCTTAATCAAGCTCATTTCAGTTTTTAGTGATAATCAATCCTACCACAATTGGAATTAACTCGTTAGAACAAATAGAAAATACACAAAATCCCTGTGGACCGACCCGTACTCAACCGGCTAGCTTCCAAGCGACACCGTTCTTGATTGCGGTAATATTCTTTGATTTATCTTTTAAAAGCGCAAGCACATAAATCTCACTTTCAATCAAATGGCGTCGTTGCCGGGGATGGCGTAGTTATTTTCTTTTTGTAATTTCAGGTTAATATAAAAATTGAAAATCATAAAAACTGAAAAAAAATATAAAAATTTATCATCTTGTTATTTTTTGAAGGGTTTTCGTTTGAATTGTGCAGGATCGAAGAAACGAACAAATTCAGATCTGGAAAAATCCAGAGAGCAAAACAGCAAACAGCAGATATGAACAAATAGAGGATAATCAGAACAGAGAAACAGAAGAATTTCTGGGAACTGAACCGATTAAAGAACCGCGGAACCGCTGCTAATTCGTGCTATTTGCCGTGGAACCGCCGCGGTCTGCTGACGTCAGTAGACCAAATCTCCTCTGTAAGCTTTCTTTTCTTCTTCTGAACCCCCTGATCTCCTTTGAAAAATTTTCTTGCAGGGTTCTTTGAACTTCTCCCCTTCTCCAATAACTTGATCTTGTGCAGGATTCTTTGCGCCGCAATAAAAAAAAAATTTGGCAAGTGTTTGTGTGTTTACTGCTTTGCATTCTTTAAAACTGACTTTAAGGGGCTTTAACACCAATCCAGATTGGGTGGAGATTTCATTACCCTTCCTAGGACCCCAAAAATCACAAAAAGCATATTGCATTGACCATCGAGTTAATTAAAAAAGATTAGACTCGGCCTATAAGGACTGTCGTGCTCGATAGGACAAAGGAATAGTTGAAGGCATTGATCGTTTATCTAAACCAGACTTTGTGGTGCCTAGCCTAGACAATTAGGGAAAGGTAATTTTAAAAGGCCCGTCTCACGGTGATTCGTGAGCGGATCCCTCCTTTCTTTACTTGTGCTTACCTGGCCACAATTGGCGGTGAAGAGGCGATTTGAGGACCTCACAACTTGCCCTTTGGAACAGTTAGGAGCAGTCTAGTTGACTTAGGAGACCCTAGATCTAGGCTTGATTGTGCATATTGTGATTGCTTGAACGTGTGTCTAAGCTTCTTATTAAAAACTTTTTGCAAAAAGCTCCTTATAAAAAAAACAAACACAAAACAGAAAACTTTACAAAAAGACTTGCCAATTATGTCGCTAGAAATCCTTTGCACCCACTTCCGTCCATTAACATTTTCTTACCCCCACCTTCTGTTTTTACCTTTTGACTACACTACACCTCTTTAGTGTATGTCCGGTTGGACTAGGGACACTAGTGCCCGTTTAGTCCGTGTCTCGTTAGTGCCGACTGACGACGCTTTCGACTCCGAAGTCGAAATTCCCTCCACTTCTTTACCTTCATCATCATATTCTTCGTCTTCTAAGGAGATGTCGGGATTCAATCCTAACAACCCCTTACCCATGGGACTGATTCCACCCCCACTAGGTGCGAATAACCCACAACACCCTTCTGTCGAAGCGCCCCAACGAATCGCGCTCCAGGATCTTTTCTACCCTATCCACACCGCACTTCCCACGTGTCTTTCACTTCCACCGGCTAATGGGGATAACTTTATGATTAAACCCCACTTCATCAATATGTTGCCCAAATTTCACGGGCTGGAATCCGAAGATGCCTACATCTTCATTAACAAATTCCAGAATGTTTGCGCAATGATGAAGACCACATAACTTTCTGATGATGCTATAAGGCTACGTGTCATTCCATTCACTCTATGTGACCTAGCCAAAATATGGTTATATAGCACAGCATTACACTCGATAAAAAATTGGGAAGAGTTTGTTAAGGCTTTTCTAAAAAAGTTTTACCCACACCACAAGACCGTGAGAATTCGCAACGAAATTGTTCAATTTTCCCAGCTTCCTTCCGAACCCTTTTGGAAGTGTTTTGAAAGATTTAAAGATCTACTTATTCAGTGCCCTCACCACGGTATCGAGAATTGGCAATTTTGCTAAACTTTATACGAAGGACTGAACCCAGCAACTAAGCAGTTGTTGGAAACCATTTGTCAAGGTCACTTTCTTACAAAATCTAGCGAGGAAGCTTGGCAGTTTCTTGACGATCTTGCTGAACAAACACTTCAGTGGGAAAGCACTAAGACCACCTCATCTACTTCATCAGGTCAGTCTAGGGCAGGCATATATCAACTTGATATGTCGATTGCAATGAAGGCCGAAATGGCTGCACTTATGAAAAAGCTAGAAGCAATTGAGAGCAAATTCTCATTGCCTTCTCCTGCCCCTGCTTTACCTACACGCACAGTTTGCGCTTGTTGTTCGGATCCGTCCCATCTTACTGAAGAGTGTCCTTACAATCTACATGTTTAAGGACAAGATCAAGTCAATACTGCCTTTCAGTAAAGACAAAGAAATGATCCATACTCTTTAACTTATAATCCTGGTTGGAGGAGCCACCCAAATTTTGCTTGGAATCAAAATCAACAACAATTCCAAGGCAATAACAACTTTCAAAGGCCTCCTCCTCCACAACAAGCACCTCAACAAACTCAATATCAGCAACCTTTCCAACCCCAACCTTACCCAAACCAAATGAACAATTTTGTACCCAACAGCTCTTATCCTCAAAACAATTTTGTTCAGCCGAATAACGATAAGGTTTTCTCTCTAGAACGAAGTTTGGATGCGTTTTTAAAACAATCTACACAATCCGCAGCAAGGTTGGAGACTTCCATTCAATCTTTGGTGCAAAACAGTGCTTCATATGATCAAAGCATCAAATCAATTGAGGCCCAAATTGCACAACTAAATACTGCGTTAAGCGAGCGAGAAAAGGGAAAGCTTCCGTCTCAACCATTACCAAATCCTGGTCACACACACAACGCACATGTTGCTTATGAACAACAAAATCATAATGTAAATGCTGTGACCACGTTGAGATCTGGAAGAGTGTTGCACAATAATGTGGGTATTAGTGATGAAACCCCTGCCGGTGCTTCTTCTTCTTCTTCTTCTTCTTCTTCTTCTTCAGAGCCTATTCTTCATTCTTCACAAGGCTCTACTTCTTCTAATTTAAACGGACCCACATCTCACTTCACGAACACACCAACACTTGGATCCGTTCCAACTCCGCAATCTACTCTACAAATATTGGACTCAACAAATTTTCAAAATGTTCCATTTCCAAACAGGTTGAGATCCAATAAACCAACTCCATAAATGGAGAAAATTGTGGAGTTATTCAAACAGGTTAGCATAAACATAGTTCTCTTGGATGCAATCCAACAAGTCTCTTCTTACGCTAAAATCTTAAAGGACTTATGCACCAAAAAGAGGAAGTCACAAGTACCAAAGAAAGTTTTCTTGGCTAGTGCTGTAAGTGATGCTCTTATCCAACCTTTACCCCAAAAACATAAGGACCCCGGCTGTCCTACAATTTCAATAACAATTGGGGATAAGAACATCAATAGATCACTTTTAGATCTTGGTGCTAATGTTAATTTGCTACCCTATTCAGTATATGAGCAATTAGGCGTTGGAGAGTTGAAACCCACTCATTGTACTCTCCAAATGGCCGATCGATCCATCACCCATCTTAGGGGTGAGTTAGAGGATGTGTTAATTAAAGTAAGGGACTTCATATTCCCCGTTGATTTCATTGTTATGGACATACATCCTGTGGCTAACCCACGGAACCAAATTCTGGTGATTCTCGGTCGACCATTTTTGGCCACTTCCAATGCTGTAATCAGCTGTCGTAATGGCTCTATGACTCTATCTTTCGGGAAGATGTCAAGTGAGTTCTACATTTACAAGATAGGAAGTCTGCCCTCTGAGCCTAATGCTAGTATAATTGATATTTGCTCGATCCAAGAGATCACGCAGGAGGACTATGAGCTTGAAAAATTTCTGTTCGATCACAGCAGTTTTGATGCCACTAGTGTGTTCCTCCTTGAATCTGACACAGCTTTTACACCTGATAGCGATTACGAGTGTTTCACTATTTCGGACGATTTTGAAGACTCAACACCCGAGTTTGAGTCCTTTGATTTTTCGGATGAGTTAGCTGAACCATCCGACTCGGTTGATTACACTTGCTTTGAACCATTGATGGAATCTTTCGAGTTCGAGATAGTTTCACCAATTTTACCTTCAATTGTTTCGCCTCCAAAACTCGAACTCAAGCTATTGCCGTCTCACCTTAAATATGCTTACTTAGGTGAGAATGAGACCCTTCCTGTTATCATATCGGCCTCTCTAGCCCTCGAGCAAGAGAAAACCCTTTTAATGGTCTTACAAAACAATCGGCAAGCTTTTAGCTGGACTATGACGGACATTAAGGGGATTAGTCCTCTCATAATTGAACATCATATACATATGATGGATGATGCCAAGCCAGTAAAGGGTCCACAGAGACACCTCGAGGATTTTTTAGTTAATCAACCTCCACCTATAGAAGTTGAACCACCACCTTTTCTTCTAATAAAATACGAGAATGCCAATATTCCACTAATTTCAGATCATTCACATTCTCATTTTTATTTATCATCACCTCTTATCTCCTCAAATTCACGTTCACGCAAACCCTTTCCATGCCACCACTTATCTCTTCCCCATTTCTTCTTGGCTCTATATAACATGTTCTTCCACCGACCTATATGTTATATTGATAAATTTTTCGAATGACTGGTGTTGACTTTTGGTCTTTGCAGAGCTTGACATTGACCGATAACTTTGACCTCCCTCTTTAAAAAGCTTAGAATTGTTTAACTCAAGTTTTGGGGGGGGGGTATAATTTGGCCTTCGAAAATAAATAAAATAAATTAAAAAAAAATTTGAAAATAAAAAGAAAATTTTGGGTTTTTTTTTTTTTTTGTAAATTTCCAGTTTTAAGAAAATAAAAAAAAATAAACAAGGGAGTGCCGACAATTTTGACCCTCTAGGTGTAGCCTGATGGTGAGGACACTGTCAAATTTAAGTTTGGGGTTGTGCTCGGTAAGCTTTCTTCCTTCGCATTCATATGTATATTTTTGCATTTGCATACTTATTTGAAAACCCATAAAAATTAAAAAAATTGAAAAATTATAAAAATTGAAAAGTTCAACTTTGGCCATAATTGACTTAAATTTAACAAGACGGTTGAATAGTTAGGAAAAACCAGATCCTAAACTAAGTAAATTAAAAACCCCAAAAATAACCTTTCTTACAGTTTAATGGTAGAAAATATATGTCTTTGTGGTTTACTTAGAAATAGGCAAATTTTGAGTTCACTTCTTGGGCTAAGTCAAAATAAGAGAAGAGTATTGATATTTTTATTAAAGTGTAAGTCTGAAAAATAATTCCTAAGCTTAAGTCTAAATTCTGAAAATATATACCCTATAACTTGCACAAACACGAACCTCGAAACTTGTAATAGTAGAAGAGACCTTGAAATGCTCTTATCTAAAGTCCTTAGTATGAAGGAAAATAAAATTACAAGTATGAATAAAGAGATAAAAAAAATGAACACTGATTTTGTAATTACTTAAGATTGCGTAAAATAAAAAAATATATAGCGAGGGTGCTTTATCACCTAGTGTCTTAGACCAACTGGTTTGGGAGTCACTGCTAAAACCTTAGGTGTTACAAGACTAGGAATTACGCCTTTATGTGCTAACACATTTTGTAATTGGTCGTTAGTATCTCAAGAAATATTAACGGTCGTATGAAGGATGTGTGAGCAATTTCATCTAAAAAAGTTCACCAACTAAAAGTACTTTGGACGATGGACAAGAGTATAAGAGCTTGAATTGAATTTCTAAGTGTAGGGGTGATACATACACACACGTAGGGGTATATGATTGGGGTTTGGATGAGAGATAAGAATGAAAAATAGGACTTATATTTTTAGTAGAGATGATAAAAATTCCTAAATTGAGATGGAATCTTAGAAGGAAAATTCAAAAGATACTAAAAACTAAGTAAATTTACAAGAACATATACAATTTTAAGTTAAATGATAAGGAAGTGTGAAAAATACGGGTTGATAATTTCTGAGTTGAAGATAATAGAATTTCTTGCTAGAGCACTGAATTGAAGAATAAAAGTCAATAGGCCAAATTGATAGGATTTTATGGGTAGTATCCGCTGAAAACCCTTAGGAGACAACACTCGTCCTACTAGGGACACCTAGAGGTTTAACGGCTTGTTGCATGAGCTCAGTGCAATCGCGTTTCCCTGCAAAAGTGAGGTTAGGTTTTTTTGAGAATAAACTAGTTTTGCTCGAGGACGAGCAAAAGATAAGTTTGGGGGTATTTGTTCATATCATAATTTTGCATTACTATATTCCCCATTCTTATTCATTTTGCAAATAAATAGGTGCTTTTGATCCATGTCTGCTAAATAGTTGCAGGTTACAGGTTCTCGGAACAATACAGTGTAAATGGTGAAAAAAACGCTACAAAAGTGAGATTACGACTAACAAATAGAAGAATCTTTATCATGCCTACAGTTTGAAGGACAAACGAAGATCAATGAACAATTTCACAAGTACAAAGGCAGCGTAAGATTCAAGACTTCAACACGAAGCGAACGGTAAAAGTCCACAACATTCTGCACTGTGGAAATCTGGAAGAAACTAGAAGACATTCTGAAGAACCAAATGAAGAAAACAGATGTGTAAAGCAACTTGAAGCATCAGAAGAAAACAAAGCCCAAGACCCCTCTATATGGCCGTGGATCCGCGGCGAAACATGGCTTTTGGCCGCGGTTCCGCGGCCATGATAAGCACGTGTCGGTGCAATCTTGTTGGTGATGGCGGTGTGTTGACCAGGCTTTTCAGGATAGTTTTGTAAATGTTGATAGGGATCAGATGTAAACCCTAGGGTTTCTATAATCTATAAATAGGAACCCTACAGCTCTTTTTGGAGCATGCCTCTTCTTATGCCTCATTTTAATTCCTAATTTCAGAATTTTTATTTGCTGTAAATGTTTGAAGAGTGCATCAAATAAAAGGTAAGTTTTTCTTTTCTATGCCTTAGTTTAATTTATTTTCTGTCCCAGTATAAATTTTATTTATCTGCCCTAGCTATAAATTTTATTTATTTGCCGTAGTTTAGATAATAAGGTTATTAAAAACAAAAAAAATGAATTCGTTTAACAATTCCCTAATGAGTGAGTAGTTCCTCACTTGTTAGGGTTAGGTTTGGGAAAGGTTTGAGAGATGAAAATCTCTCACCCATTTCTTGCCCGTTATACATTTTAAATAGGATTCTATGCATACATACACACACCGCTCACTACGGAACCCTATCCCATGAGGTAATGGTGATGCCATAGTTAAAGACCGGTTGTGTATGTTTTCCATGGAGGTTAGAGTAAGAGTTAAGAAAGGACGGACAAGGACCTAGAGGAAGAAACATAGTTTCTTCCCGATCGTGCTAATCCCCTTTGTTAATTATTAACTTAACACCTAAATAGTTCTTAATTAGGGCATAGAAAGCGGTGAGACATATTGACTTTCCAAACTTAACCTAAACCTAACCCTAGCAAGGTTTTAATCTTAATCAAACTCATTTCAGTTTTTAGTGATAATCAATTCTACCACAATTGGAATTAACTCGTTAGAACAAATAGAAAATACACAAAATCCCTATGGACCGACCCGTACTCAACCGGCTAGCTACCAAGCGACACCGTTCTTGATTGCGGTAATATTCTTTGATTTATCTTTTAAAAGCGTAAGCACATAAATCTCACTTTCAATCAAGGCCTTCGCTAGTTTTTCTAAAAAGGTCACTCTCGGTGAAGGGATCTCGGCTCTTTCCTTATTGAATAAGGTGCATGATATTTCACAAAATACCACTATGCAAAGCAAAAACTATAAAAGCAATTAAAAGACAAACCGAGTTTGTAGCATCTGCTAGTTTCGCTAAAGAGGTCACTCCCGGTGAATGGATCACGGCTCTTTCCTCATCGAATAAGGTGTTGAATATTCTACAAGGAACACCGCTATGCAAAGCAAAAACTAGAGCTACCCGTTTTCGAGACAAGTTTCTACAACATCTTTAGGTTTCTTTTATTTCATTAATCTCATTAATGAAGTCCCATCAATTTAAGTTACCTAAACATCACAGATAAATACAACGTACGCTTATGCCATCCGCATTCGCCTCGATGTCCCCTCGTGCACCGTTAGGTTAGGTAACTAACGGCAGAGCGGGGCAGTTCTAGCGCGGGTGTAAAACATAAGCAACGTCTATATAATATATCACATATACTATATCCTGTATCCATCTCAACATATCAAATGATCACATCACAGATATCGCAGCAGAAGAACAACATATGAAATATTGGATATACTAGGATTTCCGTGTTTTATTTTAAGCCTGTATAAAACACGGATTCCACAGTCGTGATGAATAGCCAATCCTACACCCCTAGACTCCTACAAGAACAACAAGCAACCCTACCAATTCTAGAGTTAGGAGACCCGGTCTCGACTTCTCGAGATGGTCTCCCACTGGACTCCAGAACCCGGTTACTTGTGCTCCCCGCCTTGGGTCTATCCTAATGCGGAAAAGTAAATAATATACAATGGTGATATCTTCCTCAACCCGGAAGTGCCCCAATAAAAGAATATTACATACAATGATTTTTACATGAATGAAAAAGAAAAACTCTCATCTCACATAAAACCCCCAAGCTATTCAATCACGACGATCCAATATAATATATCATAGCAACACATAACATAACATGTCATCAACGTAAGTAAATATACGTATCCCAATTGTCGTTGACATATAGCACCGAAACCGGCGATACACCACATATTACACTTACGGTCGCAGAAAAGAAAGTGAAAAACTACAACAGTTGGAATCCGCAACCTCCTTAGACATCGCATGCCTAACCAAATGAATTCCTTAGACATCGCATGCCTAACAATTATAAACCCCGCATTTTAGTCACGATACCGAAAACACTTTTCAATAACATGTCGGGTAATTCAACAAGATTCCTGACATCCTAATCGAATGCTCGTCGGAAACTTTAGTAGACGGCCGCACCCCCGATGCCGTTGACGAAGTGCACTAAGGCGGAACACCGCTGCCGCGAGCACCCGAACAGATGCTTTTGGCGACGGGGTTCTCCTACAGTCACTTGGTCGGGGCTATGGGGCATGGCTATCTATTAAGTTTACCCGGCGAGTATCCGCGTACGCTACGTGATTGCGACGGACTTTTGATCACATCAAAATCCCATGGCAACCGATCAAATGAGACTAAACTGCTAGATTTATAACTTTCAAATTAGTTATCTCATAACTACTTATGGATTCCAAATATTGTATCCCATCACATAATATCCGTACGACGATAACCTCTTCGATCGATACATCAAAGTCCCGCAATTTTCCGACAGCTCAACACTTGAGCACAGTTTTAATAATACCCAGAAGATGCTACAGTATCTATGAACCAACCGTAGAAGGGTCAAACCAACGCCTCACATGTGAAACGCTAAACTATCATAAACCCTAGGGTTTAAGTGATGGTTTTGACGGCCACATAATCGAGTTAAGGTTTCGTTCTTCTAGAGGGTCCAAAGAATCGCTTGCAAGTTTTTCCGAGTACGTTAAACTTGGAAAAATGGGTTTTTAACATTCGATCGAACCCTTTAACTTCGCCTAAACAATACGTGAAACACCCGAAACAATGTTAAAACTACGAATACGAAACACTCTGAATTGCTTATAGTGTAAAATTACACCACATGCAAAATTAGCAAAAATAAACAACGCTTGAAACATCAAAACCAAGTCATTGGAACACAGGCAAAATTTCAGGGGGGGTGCTCGGATTGGGCCGATATGGACCCTATGGTGGCCGGCCACTTTTGCAAGAAACCCCCAGAAATTTTTACAGTGTTCATGATATATCATATACATCACTCTGTATTTGTTTGCAAATTTTTTTGACAACTTTTAAAATCGACAGAAACTATGATTTTCCGTTTCAAGTTACGGAGTTTGTTTCGGTTTCGTAATCTAACAAAATCCATATTTATTTCTAGCCTGGCTCTGATTCCACTGAAGGGTTACCTACGACAGCAACAAGGTTTCGGGAGGTATCGTCCATGCCATAATTAAAATTTTGCCGTTTTAGCTAACCCTAAACTAGATCGTCTACTAGAA
The DNA here is from genome assembly GCA_030015575.1 of Agapanthus africanus. Taxonomy (NCBI): domain Eukaryota; kingdom Viridiplantae; phylum Streptophyta; class Magnoliopsida; order Asparagales; family Amaryllidaceae; genus Agapanthus; species Agapanthus africanus. The sequence goes on from CM057337.1 coordinate 720,425,078, forward strand.
ATATACGGATAACTATATGCAAACACTTTGCAATATGAAATGAGAGAAGGGATTACAACCTTTGTAGACCGGTCCTTTACTTCATATAGCTCCGTGTAGTAGTCCCCTCCGCTGCGATCTCAAGCTCCGGACTCTAGAGAGGCTCCGTAGAAGAAACGAACGTGCTTGCTTCGAAGACTTCGAGGCCGAAGATGATCTACGTCGGGGAGACACTAACTCAAGCTATTCCTTCACTAGGTCATGAACTTTGTGAAGAGAACATCCTATACTACATGGCAAGTAGTAGAGGATGATGAAGTAGGAAGTGGGCTCACTTTAGAATTGATTTTCTCACATTTTTCCTCATTCCACCATTAGATCTTATAAGCTTTTAAGGAGGAAGAAGATGAGGAAGAAGAACTCTTGTGAATAATTCGTCCAAATAAAAACTTATCCAAATCAATTATTCACCCATGGTTGAGTTAAGCCCTCATGCTTAACTCATGTAGAGAATTAACCATGGTGTGAGGTTAAAGGTTGGGTTAAGTAATATCTAAGCAAATGACAAAAGAGTGGATTTTGTCAAAGTTTCTACAAGCTTCTTACAAGCTTGACAACTTTGACTAAGTTTATCTCTTTTGTTAAATTCTTAAGATAAAAACAAAACCCTAATTTAACCTAATCATGGTATAAGTCTCATACACCCATCTTGCATGTATCATCTATCATGACACAATGCATGTACAAAAACATGCATATCACATATGTACAATGTGCATACAAAGTGAGAAAACAAATCATAAGTGAGCTAATACTAGTTAATGTAATGTAATATATCAAATATATAATTATACATTAAATTATTAAATCAACTCTTAATTTAATAATCCAGCTATAACCGACTAATATCATGTGTAACAACTTATCGAATCAACACTTGATCCGATAACCCGGCTACATCGCATACAACCGATCAATGTTACAAATCGCGAGAATAGAATACGGTATCTCATATCGTATCAATCTCGGTCCCGCACATATCACATATGTGCTTGTACTCCGTTTCGCTTGAGCCAGGAAACCCCTGTGTAGAACTCTAAAGACTCGTCAATACGCCGGCAGTAGGTGATGATCATATGAAACACCCACAAGCCGCAAGCGGTCTGCTAAACGTAACGGCCACCCGGGTATTGAGCGATCAGAAGATCAACAAGCAAGCCTGCTCATACTCCTGCGAATCCAATCAGTAACACTACCGTACAGTCCGGTCTCTTCGTCTGATATGTCGCATATCTCGTCTGGGGGTGGTAAACGTCAGACCCCAGTAACTCGATAAGTCGTGTCGATATGAGGCTCATAACGGGTCGAGAAACTACTGATAACACTTACCAGTATATCTCTGAAGCTGCCTTGGCTAAGGACTTCCTGTTATAGCCAATCGAACACAGCGCAACATCAACTCCCAATACCGGGAGAGACGAAACCCCTATTATAAATACCACTCCAATTCACACACACCCTCACTCATAAACTCTGTCCAAACTCTCAATAAAAATTCCAAGAACTTTTGTGTACAAGTGGAGTTAGCGAAGGGCGAAACTCCGACGAACTTCTGACGACGACCCTAAGAGCTCCCGGCAACGAAACGACGCACCGGCACCTCCTACCACTCCCTCTTCCTCTTCTCTAATCTAAAATCCAGTAATTCCCCCCTCTCTTCTCTTTTCTATTCTGAAAACTTGTAATTCTAAAACCCGACGGAAGCGGAGTTAATCCGACTTCCGATTCGGTTTTCTGTAAAAAGTTGCAATTTTCTTAAATACAACAATACCAAACTTGCACATCATGACCATTAAACATTAACAAAACATATTGAACAAGTTTCATACCAAAAGAATTCATATTGTAATTTTTATCGCACTTTTTCAGAAAAATACCATATAGTTTAGCTTCGACATAAAAATATCATTACCCTTGCTATACCTTTAGATAGTTCATGAGGTAATGACCTACCTTCTCACAACACTCATATGTAACATAGCACGATAACATTTGGGAAAATACGATGTTACACAAACTACCATCGACTTATATAAAAACCTTTTTCTACAAGATTATGTATTTTAAACAAATCTTTGCAAAGCGCTGCTACAACCCATTTTGGGGATTCCGTTCGGGATGGTGCGGATTATCGCACATCCTCGGGCTTAGTAGTGCGAGATGCAGACCTCCGCAAGGAGCATTCGGTCTCGAAAGATTTAAAAATACAAATATCTTAAGAAAATGAGATTTCTAGAAAAATAATAAATTTAAATTATCTTATAAATATATATGTATCATCAAAATATCTATTTTTGATATAGTATAAATATTCCAACTTTTCTAAATAAAAAAGAATCACTTTACACGAAAATACCATGCAATTTCATACAAGTTCAATACTTTACAATTAAATACCATATATTATGAAAAATAGGATTACTCACTAGAAATGTCACATATATAAAATCTACATCTATGAAAACTCTAAAGACGATAATTAAATAATTGAGGTGTATTTTGAAAATTATACAAATTATTTTTACATAAAACCCCCTTAAGTTATACTAAATTACAATAAGGACCCTAGTAAACATGGGTTTAAGCGGGACCAGTCTCTTGAGCCTCAGGGAGCCGGAGATATGGGTGCTTGCCTATTTAAGGTAGACAACTTAACAAACAGTGTTATCAACACGGTAATCGTCTTTGAAAAAGACACAAATCCTGCCGCCCATGTGCAGCGGTTACCGATAACATCAAAACTTAATTCAAGATTTCAATTTCTTTTCTAATTGTCTGACTCAGACTGAGTCTCAATATACAATCTGACTTGAATGAGATTCAAGTATAAAACTACATTACAATATGAAGCAATGAATCCATATAATCAATCTGATCAATCTATTCAATCTGTATTGACTGAACCGAATCATAGATATACATCCATCTACATGATTCTCCAGTTACATCCATTTATTGATATCATGGTTTCGGCAAGTCATCCATCTATATTCAATTTACAAGGCAATACAATACAAACAATACAAACAAGACATCACGGGGTTATAAAGGGGTAGACTGGTACGAAAGGTGTTAGAAGTGGCACGAGACTGCAAGAATTAAGACACATAACCTGTATTCCATTGTTGTTGTACCGTGGCATAAACGGTTCCTTTTACTTTCCGTCCACCTTAGTCTCTGGTCTACCGACACTCCTCTCGTATACACTGGCCTCTTCTGTACCAAGCTACAAACAACAACGTTAACAATATAATACAACTTTAAAAGTTACACTCTCTCTGTCTATTCTATTTCTCCCACATCTTTGGGACGTACCGAGCGATTGTTCGCTGACGACATTCCTTCTCTTTCTTCTTTGGAATGTTGTCAGGTGATTCGGACTTTCTGGAGATCGAGCCCACCAGCAAGGATTTGGACCAGCTAGCTTACGATCCAGAGCTTTAGATTCTTGTACACATTTACATTCTGTATTTTCCATTTCTGTTATGCCACTGTTTAAGAATTGCTTTTCATTCCATGTATTTACTTTTCCATGTACTGTAAAAGAATGTTAATAAATAAAGTTGATGTTCATTACATTTCTCTTGTGTATATTTCTTTTATATTTCTTAGTTACGCTTAGCGTATAAATATGTCGCTGCCAGTCGCGTCCTCTGCCCGTACACTGGAAAGCCGGGCGTGACAGGTTTTATTGGTAGCCCATGCAGGTCAGAGCTGTATGGAACCCTACCATGCAGTTCAGTTTTGCGTGAACAACCTAAGCAATATAACACAAGAACCAGCAACTGAAAACATTCTTTACAATTCATACTTCTTGAATCCTATTATTTCATATATTTTGAATCTGTCCTAATCCAAAAATTTTCATTCAAGGTTATGGATTTTCCAAACAACACCAACACGAATGTCAACAACACACCTCCACCACTACCACTCACACCTGCCGTCCCTGCTCCGATCAACGAGCAGACGGTTCTGCTTGAGGCGATCCTCAGCCTCCTAGAAGGACAGCAGCAGCAAACTGCTCTTTTAATGAACCGTCCTGAGGCAGAAGCATCTGGGGTGAAGCAATTCAGGGCTTTGCACCCCCAAACAGTTTGCAGGAAAGGGGAGCCTTCTGGAAGCGGAGGAATGGGCTCAAAGCATCGAAGACGATATGGCAGCGGCACAAGTGCCAGAGATAGCTTGGGTCCGTATTGCGAAACTGTAGCTCACGGACAATGCACGTGTTTGGTGGAAGGCGGAAGAAAGCCGTCTTGATCAACCCATCGAATGGAAGACTTTCCGAGACATGTTCGACGCAAAGTACTTCCCTAAGACTGCCAGGATCGACATGGAACAGCAGTTCATCCATCTGCAACAAGGTTCAATATGGACCAAGTCAGTAGATGAATATGCCTCTGAGTTCACCATGCTCAGTCAGCAAGATATGTCTCAATAATTCAATTTTTCAATAAAACACATACTACACAGCTAACACAATACTTTAACAGATTTGCGGCACACCTGATACCAACGGATGAGATCAGAGCCTGTCGATTTCAACAAGGTTTGGATTCAGAGATCTAGGCTGCACTAGCCACGGGAGACTTTCCGACTTATGAATCGGCTTTGAAAGCTGCCCGCCATTATGAGGCAGTGGTAAAGATAAGGGGCAGGTCTCAATCTGCTGGAGTTAAGTGCCCTGCCAACCAGATGGCAGGAGGAGCCTCATCAAGACCACCATTTATGCCAAGGAGACCGGGAGTACCGAACAACAGGCCCAGCCCAGCTTTTTGTACCTACTGCAAGAGAGCTGGACATATGATGAAAGACTGCCGGTGAGCCAACCGTCTTTGCTTAGTCTGCGGCTCAGCTACTCATGATATTGGGTCTTGTCTCCAAAGACACAACCCAATTGTTGCACCCAAGCCAGCAATCACTTATCAGCAGAGACCAGCCATTCAGGCACCTGCTCCAAGACTCGCTCTCCCTGCTCCACCACCTAGAGGACCATTGACTGCACCTCCTCCTCATCAGTTCCATCAAGCTCAACGGAACGTTACGAGGAATGCTCCTCCGGCCAGGAGGAATGTACCATGGCGACAGGCTTTCACGATGACCGTGGAAGAAGCTGAGGCCACTGGCCAAGTCATCACTGGTAACCCTTTCTTTTCGAGCTTTTCTTTCAGTCTTAACACCCATCTACATATTTTTCCTATACCTAAAACATATCCCACATACCTTAGGTACAATCTTAGTAGCCTCACTTCCTGCACTAGCACTATTCGATACCGGAGCATCTTACTGCTTTATGTCGCAACGGTTCGTTCGAACTCATGCAATTCCAGTCACACCGCTTGTATCTAGTTGGAATGTCAGTTCAGGAAATGGTGTTCTAAAGGCAATAATGGGATACAGCTTGTGTCCAGTAGTCGTCTACAGCAGAGAATTCTATGCTGACTTCAAGGTGCTTGACATACCGAACTTCGATGTGGTTCTATGTATGGATTGGCTCGGAACATTTTATGCTACCACTGACTGTCGTCAAAGGAGGGTAGTGTTCGAGATTCCAGACCATCCGGTCTTTTATTTCAAAAGTGGAGACCGTACCCTGGAGCTAAATACTTAAAAGGCGAAACCAAAGAAGGCAGCAATTGCATCAACTCAAGCAGAGGAAGGATCAAAGCCAGAAGTGGTTCGAGAGTTTGATGATGTGTTTCCTGACGATATATCAGGTTTGCCTCCTGACCGAGCTCTTGAATTCAGCATTGATTTAGTACTAGGAGCACAACCGGTGATCAAAGCACCTTATCGATTAAGTCCGGAAGGTTTGAAGGAAGTCCGAACTCAGTTGGACGAATTATTGGCGAAAGGATGGATTCGTCCCGGTACTTCAAGTTGGGGATCACCAGTATTACTTGTGAAGAAGAAGGAAGGTTCATACAGAATGTGCATCGATTATAGAGCCTTGAACGAAGTAACGATAAAGAATAAGTATCCACTACCGCGTATCGACGATTTATTTGATCAGCTAAGTGGATCTTGTGTTTTCTCTAAATTAGATCTTCGTTCAGGTTATCATCAAGTGAAGGTCAAGAAAGCTGATATTCATAAAACGGCTTTCGGAACTCGTTATGGACATTACGAATTTCTTGTGATGCCATTTGGAGTGACCAACGCACCAGCAATATTCATGAAACTGATGAATCAAGCTTTCCGGGAGTACTTAGACAGGTTCGTTGTCATCTTCATCGACGACATCCTGGTGTATTCTAAGAGTCGGAAAGAATATGCCGAGCATCTAAGAATTGTCTTGGAAACTTTACGACAACATCAACTCTATGCTAAGTACAGCAAGTGCGAGTTTTGGCTAGATTAAGTTGGTTTTCTTGGACATACTGTATCGGGCGAAGGAATCTTTATGGATCCAGCGAAAGTTTCAGCAATAAGCGAATGGCCGACACTAAAGTCAGTGAAGGACATTCAAAGTTTCTTGGGTTTAGCTGGATATTGCCGAAGGTTCATTGAAGGCTTTTCAAAGATAGAAATACCCCTGACTAAACTCATACGTAAAAAAGAAGACTTTGTGTGGTCAGAAGCATGCGAACAAGCTTTCGTAGAACTCAAGTCAAGGTTGACATCAGCGCCTATTCTCGTTATACCGGACCAATCTGGAGGTTTCGAAGTGCATTGTGATGCATCTGGTAAGGGATTAGGATGTGTTCTACATCAGCATGGTAAATTTGTGGCTTATGCTTCAAGACAGCTGAAGATTCATGAGCGCAATTATCCGACGCATGATTTGGAATTGGCAACCGTTATCTTTGCTCTTAAGATTTGGCGCCACTATCTTCTTGGGGAACGAGTTAACATATACACGGATCACAAGAGTCTGAAATATGTGTTTACTCAGAAAGATCTTAATATGCGGCAGAGATGATGGTTAGAACTCATGGCGGACTTCGACATCAACCTACAATATCACCTAGGGAAGGTGAATGTGGTAGCTGATGCACTTAGTCGCCAACCATTAGCAATGAATCTCACCGCTCAGTGGAAGCTTCAACAAGACTTGCATCAGATGGAGATTGAAGTAGTCATGCCAGGTAACACTTCAAGTTTGATGAATTTACAAGTTCAATCAAAAATTGTCAATCAGATCAAAACAGCTCAAGCAAGTGATGCTAAGTTGCAAAAGATCAGAGAACAAGTAGAGAATGGACTCAGAACAGACTTCATCATCCATGAAGACGGATCTTTGAGGTACGGCAGTAGATTATGTGTACCAAAAGGTTCTGTTCGAGAAGAGTTAATGAAGAAGCTCACAGCTCTCCCTACTCAGTACACCCTGGAGGTATAAAAATGTACAAAGATCTACGTCAGAATTACTGGTGGCATGGAATGAAGCGTGAAGTAGCCGGAAGCGTCGCAAAATACTTGGTGTGTTAGCAAGTAAAGGTTGAACATCACAGGACTGCTGGATTACTTCAACCGTTACCTATCTCAGAATGGAAATGGCAACGCATCACGATGGATTTTGTGACTGCACTCCCTCGCAGCACAAAGGGTAACGATGCGGTATGTGTCATTGTGGATCGACTCACGAAGTCGGCTCACTTCATCCCATTTCGAGTTGGCCAATCAACTGAGACATTAGCACAGAAGTATATGGAGGTAAGAATCTAAGTAAGATTTAAACTCTTCAAATATGTATTATCTCTGATACCCATGAACTCATACAGGATATTGTGCGACTTCATGGAGTACCGGTCTGCATTGTCTCCGATCGTGACACCAGGTTCCAATCGCAATTTTGGCAAAGTCTGGTTTTCCGTGAAATCTATTTCAGTAGAGCGTATGAAGCTTGGGAACAAGTCTGAACTTCAGCACGGCTTATCATCCATAAACAGATAGTCAGTTTGAGCGAACTATTCAGATCTTAGAGGATATTCTCAAAGCGTGTATGTTGGACTTTAAAGGATCGTGGGAAGATCACCTACATCTTATGGAGTTTTCATACAACAACAGCTACCAAGCAAGCATAGGAATGGCACCATTTGCAGCGCTTTATGTAAGGAAGTGTGGATCGCCATTAAGTTGGGACGGCATCGGCGATAGAGAACTTCTTGGACCTGAGATTATAGTAGTAACTGTTGATGTGGTTCATACTATAAGGGAAAGAATGCGCGTAGCCCAAGATCGACAAAAGCACTGTGCTGATGCAAAGCGACGTCACTTGGAGTTCCAACCTGTAACACCCGAGCCCAATACTACTAATTTCAGTTACCGTTTGAATGTAGTGTGGCACTCATTTCATTTATCTTGCTTGATTGTTACCTACTGTAAATTTTACCTGGCAAATTCATTTCTGCATATAACAAATTTTGGCATATAAAATAAAATTAAAAAATATTCATCTTGGCCTACTTGATACCCCTAACCCTGCTGTAGCGTCCGTGTATCGTGTTCTCGTCCCGTTCAGTGAAAAGGGCGAGTTTGGACGGCTACATGCGCGTACGTGTGTCCGTTTTGGGGGTATGCTTTTTGATCATAAAATACTTCATTTTCACTTTTGGATCCCGCCTAAAATTCTATTATTTCAATTTCAAATTTTTGGACCCGACCCGGGCGCGTTTTGGAAATGTTTTACTTTGCGCCAAAATCCCAATTTTAATATATTTAAACCGGCTTATATTTTTACTTAACCATATAATATTTTTACTGTTCCACTATATTATTTCCAAATCTTTTAGCTTCAACCAATCACAACTCTTTAAACCGTGGGCCCCCTTACCTCACCGTCTCTCTATCTCTCTCTCTCACTCTCTCTCCCGTAACTCTTTCTCTCTCCCCCCATAAATCTCTCTCTCTCTCTCATATATATTCAATTCTCCCTCCTCCTTTTTCTTCTCAAACGCAGAACCCATCGCCCAACCCTACCGCCGCCGTCTCCCTCGCCGCCGCAGCCCCAACGCCGGCACCACCGTCACCAGCATCCTCGCCTTCTCAGCCTCGTCTCATCCACATCCTCCTTCATCGACCCCCGTGCACCCTGCACCTTCACCGCGACCACCTGCACCCCCTGCACACCGTCGCACCACCTTGAGTCGCCGCCGGCGATCTCGATTCGCCTCCTTGGCCGCGCACATCCCCTCAGTAAGCTTTTTCTTTCTCCTCCCTTCTCCTTTCTTCTTCTTCCCTCCTTTTCTGTGCTCATTTTGTGATCTGCAGGTTTGGCGCGGTCACTGTTGGCCGACCGCCGGAGCTCCGTCGACGAGGTCGACCGTCACCACCCGTCCTACGGATCATCGTGAGCACCCCTTCGCAGATCCTCCTTCCTTTCTTCTCTATTTTTTCTTTCTCTTCTTGATTGCATGTCTTGATCTTTACTGTTCATTCCTCGGTCGGAATCCGACGATGCCGACGACGTGACCCGACGTTCCAGCGAGGTACCCCGACCCGTGTGGTTGCATTGTTCGTCGTTTGGGTTCATTCCGTGAACCGTGCGCCCGTCGCAAGTTTCCCCACCGACATTTTACGTTCCGTTTTCCCGATTCACGACCCGTCGAGGCAAGTAACCCTTGCTACATGCTAAACAATATTTACATATAATTAATGATACCCTAAACCCGCTATTTAACTTTAGTATTATAATTTCCCATTTTCATGTCAATATTGTTATATGTCATTTTAACTCCCAAACGTGAAACCTACTATTTGCAATTACTGTATGGAACATAATAACCCCAGTTACATGTTTTAATTACATTTTCACTAATGACGTAGCCTATGGTACTTTATTTATTGTTTTACTTCATTCAGACATTTGTGTACATTTAACCTGCTTAAACTGTGATTTCATCCATGGGACTTATAGAAATATATCATTGCATCCATGAAGTCTTAAACTTGTTAACATGATTAAATGGCTATAATTGTCATACTGCATTCTTATATTGTTTAAAATCATTTCTGTGACACAATTGATCACCGTACTGCTAATTGAATGAATCTGCCTATTGCTTAATTCATTGCTCAGATCATGCTGTTGATAACCATGCCTGATTATGTAACTGAGTATGAGCACACCCATGATATTGTTTACATCTTGACCTGACTTGATACATACATATTGGTTTACCCGACATGGTACCGTATACTGCTTGACTTGATCTGATGTACCATGACCTGACCCGTTACCTGATCTTGTGTCTAATGCCAACGAACCTGACATGTAGTCCTCACGGACCGTTCCTGTTGTCTATCCAGACAAACATGTTTACCTGATCCTGCGTTGGCATTAGTTTCTTGATTACGGGATACCTGACATGAACACATAACTTGGGGGTATGGGGAAATCAGTATTGTAACCGAACGTAACTCAAAGGGCCATCCTATTGTTTGCCGTTTTTCCGGGCGTTACAGAATACCTATTGTTTGCCGTTTTTTCGGGCGTTACGGAATACCTATTATTTGCCGTTTTTCCGGGCGTTACAGAATACCCATTGTTTGCCGTTTTTCCGGGCGTTACGGAATACCTATTTTTTGCCGTCTTTCCGGGCGTTACGGAATAACTACCGATGAGTTACGATGAGGATTACATTATTTGGTTTCAAAGACTTTAGAACCTGATAGAACGGTTTAGTTTACCCACTGCACACTACCCTGCACTGCTCTAACTTATATTATTGTTACCCTTGCTTTATTCATGTTTATATTGCATTGCCTGCTACCCTGTTTATATGTTATTACTTGATGACTTGACGCACTGACGTCTGGGTTTTGCATGGCCCAGATTCTTCTACCTTGCTGCAGACTGATTAGGAGTTTTGCCGCTGTTAGACGAGCGGTGAGGTTCCTTTCGGTACGTAGTTTCACTCCAGGTGTTTCATTTATTGTATCTTTTGGCTTCCGCATATTGTTATCTCTTGACTCTTTTACTCTGGCTTATGGACATGTACTAGGTAGTTAGTTTACTTTCCTGTTCTTGATATCTCCACAGCCGTAATGTGACTGTGGAAGGATTTTTCCTATCCACAGGTAGCATGGTTGGTTATGTCACGTGCCCACTTTAACGTACTTTGGGAAGTGGGGCGTGACATGGTTCTTTTGGTATCAGAGCCGTAGGTTAGTCGGGTTGATTCTTTTGTAGTTGGGTATTGTACCCAATACGCGAATCAGGAAACCCGTGTTTAGGGAAACATGCCCTGCCACATTGCTGTTTTACCATTCTTGAATCAAATTCTTCCTGATTATGTCTTTTACGATGTGCAAACTTCCTTTGCATATCGACTCGAAAACCTGATTCCTTGTTATCTCTAGGACTTAGGTGACTTGGGTGGAGTTATGTAATTGTGGCTATGATACCGCGGCATAGTTACAATGCAGTACTCTATTTAAGTATCTTGGAGTTCTAGCCTTGATCTATATTTCGAATCTATCATCATGCAAGTGTTGGGTGTTTGATATGGCCGGTAAGAATTTGAAGACGTACCAAAGGCGTGTGGATGAAGCCACCATGCTTGGATTCACAAAGGGAATGCTGGAGAATCAAAAGAAACAGACCGAGCTGATCCAGCAGCAAGCGGACCCGTTTCAGGAAGGTTTGCAGATCGTTCAGCAGTCTGTGAACAATGTTGGAGCTAAGCCAGTTGACCGAGTAGGGACAATAGCAGATTTCAGGCGTTTGGGTCCGTCTACATTTACTGGTTGGAGGAGCCGTTGCCAGCAGAGTAGTGGCTAGTTGACACAGAGAACTTGCTTGCGGCACAGATTCCAGATGAGAAAAAGGTTTTATGTGGTACGCATTCAGCTAGTGGACTACGCCCGAGAAGGGTGGCTTGTGGAAGAGAACCGCTTGCCCAAGCCGATCAAGTGGGTGGATTTTTTTCCAAAGAGTTTCCTGGAGAAGTTCTTCCCGCGGACTACACGGGAAGAAATGGAAGAGAAATTCATCGGGCTAAAGCAGAATGGAGCACCCGTAGATGTACATGCAGCAGAATGGACAAGACTCAGCAGATTCGCTGGACCTTTGGTTGCCAACGATGCAGACAGGGCACGGGGGTTCATGCGCAGTTTGAACGTGGACATCCAGAGGCAGATTGTCTCCATGGGTTTGACCACTTTCTCACAAGTACTTGCGGCAGCCCGAGAGCAGCAGAGTTTATCTGGGTTGAAAGGGAGTTTGCAGCAGACAGCAGTTACGGTAAGGAAGCAGCCGTTCTGTCGGGCTAGTCAAGTTTAGGGCTAGGCCGACAAACAATACTCTTGCAGCAATGGAAGTTGATAATAGTAAAGAGCCGGCTGTTGTTCATGATTTTATGGACGTATTTGAAGATATATCGGGATTACCGCCGAAGCGAGACGTGGAGTTCGCAATTGATCTTATTCCTGGTGCAGCGCCAGTATCCAAAGCGTTTTATCCTATGGCACCAGTAGAGTTAAAAGAAGTCAAGAAGTAGGTTGCTGAATTACTCGAGAAAGGTTGGATTCGAAGCAGGAACTCGCCTTGGGGAGCTCCAGTTCTTCTAGTAAAGAAGAAGGATGGCACAAGAAGGATGTGCATCGACTATCGAGAATTAAACCGGGTGACTATTAAGAATAAGTACCATATCCCTCGCATTGGAGAACTTTTTGAGCAGCTTAGTGGCACGAGGGTATTCTCGAAGCTGGATTTACGATCCGGATATCATCAGGTCCGAGTGAAAGTAGAAGATATTTGCAAGACGGTGTTCCGAACTCAGTATGGACATTGCGAATACTTAGTGATGCCCTTCGGAGTAACGAATGTGCCAGCAGTATTCATGGACTTGATGAACCGAATCTTTTCACCATTCTTGGATCAGTTTATTGTGGTATTCATTGACGATATTCTGGTTTACTCAAAGAGCTTTGAAGAGCATACTGAGCATTTGAAGATTGCACTGCAAACGCTAAGACAAGAGAAGTTATATGCGAAGATGAGTAAGTGCGAGTTTTGGCTGGAAGAAGTACAGTTTTTGGCTCATGTTGTGTCTGGCGATGGAATTGTCGTCGATCCAGAAAAGATTGCAGCAGTTCGAGACTGGCCGATTCCAAGGAATGTTGCGGAGATAAGAAGTTTTCTTGGACTCGTCGGATATTACAGGAGATTTATGGAGAACTTTGCTCGTCTGGCAGAGCCGTTGACCAAGCTTACGCGCAAGGAGGTAACTTTTGTATGGACGGATAAGTGTGCGTTAGCTTTCGAGACGTTGAAGCAGAAGTTGATAACCGCCCCTATTCTGACCGTGCCAGACAATTCCGGAGGATTGGTGATTCACAGCGGCGCATCTGGGAAAGGATTGGGATGTGTTTTGATGCAGCATGGGAAGGTTGTAGCGTACGCATCGAGACAGTTGAAGACCCATGAGAAGAATTATCCAACTCATGACTTGGAGCTTGCGGCTGTGATTTTCGCTTTGAAGATTTGGAGACACTACCTTTTAGGTGAAAGGGTCGAAGTTTCACTGATCATAAGAGCTTGAAGTATGTGTTCACACAGAAGGAGCTTAGTATAAGGCAGCGTAGATGGTTGGAGCTGATGGCTGACTACGATCTTGATCTTAAGTACCATCCGGGGAAGGTTAACGTCGTGCCGGATGCGCTTAGTCGGTTACCAGCAATTCAGGTGCTAACTGCGCAGAAGGAGATCGTTGCAGATTTTCGAAGATTTGACTTGGAGGTTGTGCTACCGCATTCTACGGGACAGTTGATGCAGCTGCAAGTACAGTCATCGTTGATCGAGAATATTAAAGCAGCACAATCGCAGGACCCTAGACTGCAAAAGTTTCAAGGATAGGTTGAAGCCGGACTACGCACAGATTTATTGATCCACGAAGATGGTTCATTGCGGTATGGTAGCCGTTTGTGTGTGCCAAAGGGGGATATTTGTGAAAAGCTTATTAAGGAGGCACACAGTTCAGCTTATTCTGTACATCCAGGAGGCACAAAGATGTACCGAGATATTCGACAACATTTCTGGTGGGAAGGCATGAAACGGGAGATTGCTCGCTTTGTGGCGAAGTGCTTGGTGTGTCAGCAAGTTAAGGCTGAACATCAAAGGATTGCTGGTTTATTGCAACCACTTCCGATTCCTCAGTGGAAGTGGGAACATATAACCATGGATTTCGTGACGGCTTTACCGCTGAGTCCAAAGGGCAACAATGCTGTATGGGTGATTATTGATCGGTTGACCACGGCAGCTCACTTTATTCCTTTCCGGGTTGGTCAATCAACAGAAACTTTGGCAGAGCGGTACATGCAAGAGATTGTAAGATTGCATGGAGTACCGGTGAGCTTTGTGTCCGATCGGGACACTCGGTTCTTATCACACTTCTGGAGGAGTTTACAGGAAAGTTTGGGGACTCGATTGCAGTTTAGCACAGCTTATCATCCTCAAACTGATGGTCAGTCGGAGAGAACGATCCAAACTCTTGAGGATGTGTTGAGAGCATGCATGTTGGACTTCAAAGGGTCTTGGGAGGATCATCTATATTTGGTGGAGTTTTCTTACAACAACAGTTTTCAGGCAACTATCCAGATGGCTCCATTTGAAGCTTTGTATGGTCGTAAATGCCGTTCACCTGTTTGTTGGGACGATGTCGGTGAACGAAGATTATTGGGACCAGATTTGGTTGTGCAGACAGTTGAGAAGGTTAACACTATCAGAAATCATATGAAGGCAGCACAAGACCGACAGAAGAGTTGGGCAGACACGTCAAGAAGAGCTCTAGAGTTCGCTGTGGGAGATTTGGTATTCTTGAAGATATCACCGACTAGAGGGGTGATTCGTTTTGGAAGTCGAGGAAAGCTTAGTCCTCGATTCGTTGGACCCCTTTGAGATCTTGGAGCATGTTGGTGAGGTAGCGTATCGTTTGGAGTTACCGCAGTCCTTGGCGAAGGTGCACGATGTGTTTCACGTATCTCAACTCCGTAGGTATGTTCGAGATGAAACACACGTATTGGATCTTTCGGAGCTAACAGTACGAGAAGACTTGAGTTTTGAGGAACGACTGATTGAAATCGTGGATCGAAGGGAAAAGGTTCTTAAGAACAAGGTGATCCCTCTTGTGCTTGTTTCTTAGGGTAATCGCTCGTATGGAGAGTCCACTTGGGAACGAGAAGATGAAATCCGGCAGAAGTTTCCTCACCTTTTTTTGTAGTATCTATCTTTGTATTCTTGGAATTTCGAGGACGAAATTCTTTTTGTAGTTGGGTATAATGTAACACCCGAGCCCAATACTACTAATTTCAGTTACCGTTTGAACGTAGTGTGGCACTCATTTCATTTATCTTGCTTGATTGTTACCTACTGTAAATTTTACCCGGCAAATTCATTTCTGCATATAACAAATTTTGGCATCTAAAATAAAATTAAAAAATATTCATCTTGGCCTACTTGACATCCCTAACCCTGTTGTAGCGTCCGTGCATCGTGTTCTCGTCCCGTTCAGTGAAACGGGCGAGTTTGGACAGCTACGTGCACGTACGTGTGTCCGTTTTGGGGGTATGCTTTTTGATCATAAAATACTTCATTTTCACTTTTGGATCCTGCCTAAAATTCTATTATTTCAATTTCAAATTTTTGGACCCGACCCGGGCGCGTTTTGGAAATATTTTACTTTGCGCCAAAATCCCAATTTTAATATATTTAAACCGGCTTATATTTTTACTTAACCATATAATATTTTTACCGTTCCACTATATTATTTCCAAATCTTTTAGCTTCAACCAATCACAACTCTTTAAACCGTGGGCCCCCTTACCTCACCGTCTCTCTATCTCTCTCTCTCTCTCTCTATCTCTCTCTCTCCCGTAACTCTTTCTCTCTCTCCCCATAAATATCTCTCTCTCTCTCTCCCCATAAATATCTCTCTCTCTCTCTCATATATATTCAATTCTCCCTCCTCCTTTTCTTTTCAAATGCAGAACCCATCGCGCAACCCTACCGCCGCCGTCTCCCTCGCCGCCGCAGCCCCAACGCCGGCACCACCGTCACCAGCATCCTTGCCTCCTCAGCCTCGTCTCATCCACATCCTCCTTCATCGACCCCCGTGCACCCTGCACCTTCACCGCGACCACCTACACCCCCTGAACACCGTCGCACCACCTTGAGTCGCCGCCGGCGATCTCGATCCGCCTCCCCGGCCGCGCACATCCCCTCAGTAAGCTTCTTCTTTCTCCTCCCTTCTCCTTTCTTCTTCTTCCCTCCTTCTTTTCTGTGCTCATTTAGTGATCTGTAGGTTTGGTGCGGTCACTGTTGGCCGACCGCCGGAGCTCCGTCGACGAGGTCGACCGTCACCACCCGTCCCACGGATCATCGTGAGCACCCCTTCGCAGATCCTCCTTCCTTTCTTCTCTATTTTTTCTTTCTCTTCTTGATTGCATGTCTTGATCTTTACTATTCATTCCTCGGCCGGAATCCGACGATGCCGACGACGTGACCCGACGTTCCAGCGAGGTACCCCGACCCGTGTGGTTCCATTGTTCGTCGTTTGGGTTCATTCCGTGAACCGTGCGCCCGTCGCGAGTTTCCCCGCCGACATTTTACGTTCCGTTTTCCCGATTCGCGACCCGTCGAGGCAAGTAACCGTTGCTACATGCTAAACAATATTTACTTATAATTAATGATACCCTAAACCCGCTATTTAACTTTAGTATTATAATTTCCCATTTTCATGTCAATATTGTTATATGTCATTTTAACTCCCAAACATGAAACCTACTATTTGCAATTACTGTATGGAACCTAATAACCCCAGTTACATGTTTTAATTACATTTTCACTAATGACGTAGCCTATGGTACTTTATTTATTGTTTTACTTCATTCGGACATTCGTGTACATTTAACCTGCTTAATCTGTGATTTCATCCATGGGACTTATAGAAATATATCATTGCATCAATGAAGTCTTAAACTTGTTAACATGATTAAATGGCTATAATTGTCATACTGCATTCTTATAATGTTTAAAATCATTTCTGTGACACAATTGATCACCGTACTGCTAATTGAATGAATCTGCTTATTGCTTAATCCATTGCTCAGATCATGCTGTTGATAACCATGCCTGATTATGTGACTGAGTATGAGCACACCCATGATATTGTTTACATCTTGACCTGACTTGATACATACATATTGGTTTACCCGACATGGTACCGTATACTGCTTGATTTGACCTGATGTACCATGACCTGACCTGTTACCTGATCTTGTGTCTAATGCCAACAAACCTGACATGTAGTCCTCACGGACCGTTCCTGTTGTCTATCCAGACAAACCTGTTGACCTGATCCTGCGTTGGCATTAGTTTCTTGATTGCGGGATACCTGACTTGAACACATAACTTGGGGTATGGGGAAATCAGTATTGTAACCGAACGTAACTCAAAGGGCCATCCTATTGTTTGCCGTTTTTTCGGGCGTTACGGAATACCTATTGTTTGCCGTTTTTCCGGGCGTTACGGAATACCCATCGTTTTCCGTTTTTCCGGGCGTTACGGAATACCCATCGTTTGCCGTTTTTCCGGGCGTTACGGAATACCTATTTTTTGCCGTCTTTCCGGGCGTTACGGAATAACTACCGATGAGTTACGATGAGGATTACATTATTTGGTTTCAAAGACTTTAGAACCTGATAGAACAGTTTAGTTTACCCACTGCACACTACCCTGCACTGCTCTGACTTATATTATTGTTACCCATGCTTTATTCATGTTTATATTGCATTGCCTGCTACCCTGTTTATATGTTATTACTTGATGACTTGACGCGCTGACGTCTAGGTTTTGCATGGCCCAGATTCTTCTACCTTGCTGCAGACTGATTAGGAGTTTTGCCGCTGTTAGACGAGCGGTGAGGTTCCTTTCGGTACGTAGTTTCACTCCAGGTGTTTCATTTATTGTATCTTTTGGCTTCCGCATATTGTTATCTCTTGACTCTTTTACTCTGGCTTATGGACATGTACTAGATAGTTAGTTTACTTTCCTGTTCTTGATATCTCCACAGCCGTAATGTGACTGTGGAAGGATTTTTCCTATCCACAGGTAGCATGGTTGGCTATGTCACGTGCCCACTTTAGCGTACTTTGGGAAGCGGGGCGTGACACAACCGGGAGATCACGTATTCTTAAAGATATCTCCAAACCGTGGAGTTATCCAATTTGGAAGACGGGGTAAGCTATGTCCGAGATACATTGGACCGTTCGACATACTCGAATGAGTCGGTGAAGTGGCATACCGTTTGGCACTTCCACCTTCATTGGAAGGAGTGAATAATGTGTTCCACATATCCCAACTCAGAAAGTATGTGAGTGACCCCAGCCATATTCTCGATCATTCCGAGCTCACTGTACAGCCCGACTTATCTTGTGAGCAACAACCTGTTGAGATTCTGGACAGGAAAGTGAAGACACTTTGGAACAAAGAAGTCAATTTGGTTCGAGTGATGTGGAGAAAAGACACTCTAGGAGAATCGACATGGGAAAGGGAAGATGAGATGCGTGCAAAATATCCTCACATATTTGTAAACTAATCCTTAAAATAAATTGTTGTTGGGGTAAAAATTTACACCCCAGTTGACCAAGTCAAAATCAAAGTCAACCCCAAGCCATGTGGGCCCAAGCCCAGATCCAGTAGGCTCTTGCCTGGGTCGAGCCCGAACATGAAGCGGGCGGCCTCCCCCCACGCCAAGATAAAAATTTTGTAATAAACAATTTTGTTGTATTTCTTTTATTTTATTTAATGGATAAATATAAGAAAAATAGGTATAAAGCCAAATTTTTGTAAAGCCCATGGCTTATGTGCAAAAAGAAATGGCACATGAGCCATGGGGTGGACAAAATGCCATTTTGTGAAGCCCAAGGGGCTATGTGTAAAGTGTATGGCCTATAAAGGCAAAGATAGTGAAATATCTCAACAACTTTTTCTCTCTCCAAAAAATTTTTCTAGATCTGAGATCTCTTCCTCCTTCCTCAAGGTTCTAAAACCTTCTTTTTTCTTTTGAATTAAATCAAGTGTTTAACTCTTCCTTTTCTGAAAATAAATAGATTTCCACCACAAAACCTACGAAGGGGAGCTTGGATCTCCAACCAGATCTCGAAAAGGGGAGGCTTTTAAGGCTCATCCCCTTTTCTCCAAGATCCCGCCGGTCAAGAGCAAGAAGAAGGAGACCCATCTCCAAAAATCTAACTTTGGACAGACCCAAGGCTCAACAGAAGAGCAATAAATCTCCCAGGAGTTTAACTCCTTTCTAAAGTTGCTGGAGTTTAACTCCATAATTTATTTTCTGTTGGAGTTTAACTCCATAAATTTGTCTCTGCTAGGAGTTCAACTCCAAAATTTCCCTTGGGAGTTTAACTCCCCAGCCTAGGGGCTAGGCTTCCCTTTCCGCGGGTTTTTCCCGCGGTCATGTGTGCCCACGTGACCCCGGGGCGCCAAGGCGCCCATCGGTCACGTGTGCGCACGTGACCCCCGGGGCGCCAAGGCGCCCATCGGTCACGTGTGCGCACGTGACCCCCGGGGCGCCAAGGCGCCCATCGGTCACGTGTGCCCACGTGACCCCGGGGGGCACCAAGGCTTCCATCGGTCACGTGTGCGCACGTGACCCCGGGGCGTCAAGGCCCCCCCTTTGGTCACGTGTGCCCACGTGACCCTGGGGGCGCCAAAGTGCCCATCGGTCACGTGCGTGCACGTGACCCCGGGCATTAAGGCGCCCACCTGCTGTGCGAGCGTCCTTTAGACGCCATTTTGTTTTCTTTTCCCCCTCGTTTTATTTGCACTCCCCAACAAAATCCTTTCTGGAGTTTAAACCCTTTTAAAAATATATATATATATATATATATATATATATATATTCTTTGGAGTTTAACTCCACAATAAAGTTCTATTTTAGGAGTTTAACTCCGCATAAAATCCTTTTAGGAGTTTAACTCCATTTAAAATTCTTTGGAGTTTAACTCCACAATAAAATCCCTTTTGAAATTAAACTCCACCTTTAAAAAAAAAGGGGGGGAAAGCGGGGGAAGGAAAACATACACATACTCCACGACACTGTCTTCCGTTAGGAAAAATTTCTAACGGGGCGCTGCCCCGCACCCCGCAAGGGGGCTGCTAGCCCCCTTGACCCCCAGCCCGCTATCCGGGTAGCAGGACCCCCGTAAAAACTCTGCGGGGCCCCCCCGATATTTCCAAAACCCCTTCAAAACACGATACTGCACATTGAGTTCGCATGACCAGTTTAACCCGTTAATCGGAGATTCCTTCGCTCCAAATGCGAGGGGTAATTAACGGCAGCTTAGTCTGCGGTTGCCGGAGATTCGGCTCCCCACAATCAATAAACCCCGGCCTACCCTAGGCAGGGGGAATCTGTAATATGCCTAACAAGCGCGCGCGTATTCCCATCTCAATAGGGTGACGAAAAACACCCTACAGATTCTGGCACGCCCGGTGGGACCTTTCTTTCCTCCCATATCTCGGGTTAAGCGTTCATGCGAACTCATTTAACATATACGCCGATGTTTGTACTGAAATAATTTCTTTCTTTCGTGCAGCAATCAACTTTCAATGACGATGTCTCCCAAGACGAATTCAGCTTCCAACATGACCCCGATTCCGTACGTGGTCAAGATCAACGCTCGTGTGGTCCTCCCCGCAAGCCTCAGTCGACAGTGGGAGGAACCGCCCCGCCAGTTTGGCTCCGTCATCATCTACCCTGCCGGAAGCGCTCATCTGGCGGAGATCCCGGTGGAACAGGTGGCCAAGCTAGTCTCAAGGGGTAAGAGGCCGAATGTCGTGATCGCCAAGGCACCACAACCGAAACTTAAGACGGTATCTGAACGATTCTCGGGTGCTCCAGCGGGGGGCAAGAACTTCGGTACAAAGGGCAACATCAAATGTTGCGGACGAGCTCAGGCGAGGACTCCAACAAATTCACAATCGAGCGTATCTCCAAGTCCCTCCATCGCCCGGTCTGCGGCGTCTTCCCAAAGAGCCGAAGTCTGCCAAGTGCTTAGAACAGAAAAGTTAAGGCAGAAGCGGCTCAGGTATCGACCCAACAAGAGGGCCAGGGCTTCGGCCAAATGGGATCGTGTGAAGTTCCAAGTGCAGGGTTGCCCCGCGACGACGGCTGAGTCGGACGTAAGAATCAGCAATTCCTTCGAGCCTCTGAAGTAGGTTCAGAAAAATGCCATGACCGCCAGAATCAAGAAGACAGTGGTCCGAACAGTGCCACAAAGAGACGTGTCCCGGCCCCAACAGAAGAAGTATGATACTGTCTCTTCAAGAGTCTATCAAGCACTCTGTGCCGCACGAAAGCAGCGTGGCAGACCCAGAAAAGAAGCGCTAGCACCATTCAAGAACCTGGCTAGGCCAGCCGCCTTCAATCGACCGCCCGCTACCGAAACAGGAGGGCCAAGACAGTGATCCGTGAAATCAGCCGCCGACGATAAAACGACGACTGGATATGTCGTCCACACGGTCTATATGGCGGGTGGGCGCCCCAGCGACAACCTCCGCAGCAAAAGCAAGGATGGGGCCACCACATCCCAAGCCCAATCTAGCCTGAATGTGGTTGCCGCCGCCCAAGAACAGCCGCCCCCGCTGGATGAAGAAAACCCTCTCGATGAGGATGATAGGCAGAAAGACCCCTCGGTCCATGCAGAGTCAAGCTCGGATAGCGAGGAAGAGCCTACTTTCCGCCCCAGGACTGCGGAGCAAGAGCTACTTCAAGAGCTTCGAAAACAGCTCAGGAGCAAAGATAAAGAGATGGCCAAGCTCTATTCGAAGATTGACGACTTAACGAACGTGGTGATGCAGCTTACGGCTCAAATTGCTCGAGCGCCTCCCAATCAAGCACAAGCCGCTACTAATCAGCCGGGTGATGACAATCCGAGGCAGCCAATGCCTGTTCCTTTAGGACCAAGACTGGTCGAGCCGCATGAAAGCCGGCCACACTCCGCTTCTGGGGACGCCTTGGCCCCAGATAGCACTATCCTTCTAACACAGGATCGGATAATGGATTTGGTCACCAGCAAGGTTAAAACATTGGTGGCCGAAGCTGAAGCTCAGAAAGAAATCGGCAGTAGTGGGCGGCCATATCCCGCGCAGTACGATCTGATTGAGTTCCCAAGCGGCTACGTCATTCCTAAGTTCGGAAGATTTGATGGAACAGGGAATGCAAATCAGCACGTCGCCCACTTCAAAGCATCGTGCGGAAATACAGGGGGCAATGACGCGCTCCTTCTTCGTCAGTTTGTCAACAGCCTGACCGGCGTCGCCTTCGACTGGTATACGAGTATACCGGACGGGTCCGTCATTACCTTTGCACAAATGGAGTCCCTGTTTCGGCAAAGGTTCATGAGTGTCAGTGATAAAATCTCCATTGCCGACCTTGTGAGGACCAAGCCGAGGAAAAATGAAAGCAACACCGACTTTATCGCTCGATGGCGTAATCTCACAGTCAAGTGCGAGCCGCCGCTGGAGCAGGACCAGTCCGTCAGCCTTCTCATTGGGAACCTCAGCAATTGGATGGTCCCATTCTTGTGTACGGCAGGCCTCAAGACATTTCAGGAGCTAACCAAGAAAGTCCAAATGCTGGAACGCTCGAAGCAGGAGTCCCCACCGGATTCTCAGAGAGACAAAACTTGGAAAAGCAAGCGGGACGACAACCGTAGAAGCGGGAGTTCCAGCAGTACCAATGTCTTCAATGCGTCCGACAATGAAGAAAAGCGAAGGGCGGCCGAATCCAAAACTAACCGGTCTCGAAAGCCATTGCTGGGAGGAGATGGGCCTTCCCTAGAGGAGAAAAAGAACAAGGTTTACTCTTTCAGAAGGGACAAGGTCCGCAAGATATTTAAAGATGCCTTGAACAACGGCCTACAATTGCCAGAGTCGAAAAGACCCCAAGAAGCAAAAATGACCGACAATCCCCTGTATTGCCCGTACCACCGAGTAGTGAGCCATGCGATCGAGGATTGCTATATCTTCAAGGACTGGGTCGAGAAGCAGTACAAGGCTGGAGAGATTGAGCTGTCCAAAAGCGTGTTGGTGAACAATCAAGTTGCAACCGCCAACTTTATACAGACAGAAGTTGAAGCCTTCTGGGAGCAGACAGAAGTACGCACATATCTAACAAGACGAAGAAGATGATAAAGCTACTTCGGAAAGAGCCCAGGACAGAATGGGAAGGGCAGAAGAGGTCTACCGGTCCAGCTGCCGATGCGGTTCCATCACGCTCAACATCCAAGAAGCTCAAGAAGAAGAAAAGTGCGGCTCGGCGCGATAAGGAGTCTGCAGGGAGATCGGCCATTTAAAAATATATCGATTCCCTCGAAGAATATGAACAGAAGGAAAGAACTTTGGTTCAATTAAAAGAGTTCCTCCCTGTACAAGCGGCTGAAATTTTGGAGGAGTTAGAAGAAGACTCCAATGAAGAGATCCCAGTAGTGACCTGCTACGCCATCCATCTTGGTAGCGACTCTGAGGATGAGCTCTGTTTTCCCGAAGAAGATGAGGAGCTCGCCACAAAGGCCAATCAAATCCAGCTCAGAAGCGGCAGGGCTCTACCGCCAAATCAGGGCAACGCCCCAAAAGGGAAGGAAAAACATGTGGCTAATGATGAAGATGGCAGAGAACCAGCTGATGAAAACTCAAGTCCTTCCTCGATGGACTATAATGTCTTGGCTCACCTTCGAAGGCTTCCGTCTCTCCTGAGCATCTACGATGCCTTGGTCCTATCTAAGGAGCTTAGAAATGTTCTTATTCACGCTCTACAAAACCCCGAGCGGTATCAGGCTCACTTCGCGGAAATTAATATGAAAGAAGCTCAGCACGCTTTGCATGCCGCCGCAGTCACATTTAAGGATGAAGACTTGCTACTGGGAACAGCTGAGCACAATCGGCCGCTTTACGTGACCGGGTACAGCGACGGAGATCGAATTAATCGCATATTGATTGATCCGGGGTCCTCAGCGAACATCATGAACTTGCGAACTCTGAAGAGTTTGTCAATGGACGTCCGACACCTGTCAAGAGAAAGGATTGTCATTCAAGGCTTCAACCAAAATTGCCAGCAAGTTCTGGGGTCTATAGCTTTGCCAATCAAATTCGGGGATCTGCAAACTGAAGCTAAGATATACGTGATCGACGCAGACATGTCTTATAAGATTCTCTTGGGGCGGCCGTGGCTCCACGATTATGGCATCATTCCGTCAACTCTCCATCAATGTATGAAGTATACTAAAAATGGCGAAGAAAGACGCATTGACGGAGACATCCAGCCGTTCGGTGTGCATGAAGTCCGCTATGAAGATTCTCGGTACTTTATGAACCACCAAAATGCTAAGCCACAACTGACTGAGGAGAGACCGGCCCCAAGACTCAAAAGCAAATCTGCGCCGGCTGTCACTTTCAAAAGCAAAAACGCCCAAGTGCGCCCGCATTTCGGCAGCGACACTGATGAGTCCGACGCTGGAAGCCCGTCCTTCCGTAAAACTCGCCCTCGTTTCGGCAGCGATACGGACGAATCTGTTACTGAAGGCCCATCTAGCAGCAAAGTCCGCCCTCATCTCGGCAGTGACACTGAAGAGTCAGAAGAAGAGGACCTGTCGTGCAACAGCTGTGCAGATTGGACCCCCATGCAGCAAGCGAAACTACGAGAGACCTTCGAAGTCGCAGAAGGGTCCCTGGCCATCACAAGGGTGCCGGAACGGATATGCAAAGAGCTCGATGCATTGTCAGTCTCTACCGTGGACCAGCTGAAAACTTTCTACGTGCCCGGGAGGAAAAATGGACAGAAGGGCATCCTGTTTTACAGGTCAAACCCCGTAGTGCACCCGGACGATCTTTCTGTCACGTGCCTTCCCTATGAGAGAGGCATAAGAGCCGTCCTCAATCCCAGATACTATGCGCCCGAGATGCGGGAATACTTTAAGAAGTGCGGATGCCGGTTGTACCAAACGGAGTCCGAAGCAAAGTTTTACGAAGGGCTATGGTATCCGCCCCGGGTCCGAGCACTCATCGATGGATGAATTCCAGATAGACGGGGCATAGGCTACATTCAACCTGATTCCAAGGCGTGCTACATGATCCATGTTGGTAAGGCCAGCGAAAGATCAAATGATGATGACGAGATAGCCGAGCCAGAAGAAGCTCCTCAAGAGCTCGAAGATGGCGGGCAAGCAACCTTTGACGAGCTAACCGAGATTGACTTAGGAATGCCCGATAATCCAAGGCCGACCTACATCAGCTCGCTCTTGTCAGAGGAAATGAAAGCGCAGATAATTGCCCTGCTGCAGGAGTTCGTTGACTGCTTCGCGTGGACATACAAAGAAATGCCTGGCCTTTCCCCTGAAGTGGCCGTACATAAGTTGGCTATATCTCCTGATGCTAAGCCAGTCAAACAAGCTCCTCGAAGAATGAGAAGGGAACTAGAAGAAAAGGTCATCGAGGAAACTAAGGAGCTCATCGATGCCGGCTTCATCAGGGAAGAGAAATATGCGGATTGGATCGCATGCATAGTCCCAGTGAAGAAGAAAAATGGGCAGATCCGAGTTTGTGTCGATTTCAGGGACCTCAACAAGGCATGTCCTAAAGACGACTTCCCGCTACCGGTCATGGAAATGATGGTCGATGACACCTCAAATTACGAGCTGTTCACCTTTATGGATGGCTCGTCTGGATACAATCAGATCAAGATGTCGCCTGAGGATGAGAAGCACACAGCATTTCGAACCCCGATCGGAATATACTGCTACAAAGTGATGCCGTTCGGGCTGAAGAACGCGGGCACTACATATCAAAGGGCAATGACTAATATCTTTGATGATCTAATCCATAAAGTCGTCGAATGCTATGTTGATGATCTGCTCGTCAAAACTGAAGCCAAGGCCGACCACATCCAAGATCTTAGGACCGTTCTCACCAGACTGAGGGAATACGATCTGAAGATGAATCCTCTGAAGTGTGCTTTTGGCGTGTCATCGGGAAAATTCCTGGGTTTTATAGTCCGGCATCGAGGGATCGAAATTGACCCATCAAAGATAAAGGCCATCATGGAGATGCCCCCTCCAAAGAGTCTGACGCAGCTGAGATCTTTCCAAGGCAATCTTGCTTATATACGGAGGTTTATCTCAAATTTGTCGGGGAGATGTAGGCCCTTCTCAAAGCTCATGAAGAAAGGAGCTCCTTTTATCTGGGATGCCGAATGTCAAGCGGCGTTCGAAAGCATCAAACAATACTTGTTGCACCCTCCAGTGCTGGCCGCTCCCATTCCAAATAAACCGCTGATTCTCTACACTGCCGCGCTGGATGAGTCACTCGGTGCGCTCCTTGCCCAGAATAACGAGGAAGGAAAAGAAAATGCCCTCTACTACCTCAGTCGAACTCTAGTCGGGGCGGAACACAACTACTCCCCAATCGAAAAACAATGCCTGGCTCTAATATTTGCTGTGAAGAAGCTGAGGCACTATTTGCTCGCTCATCGGGTTATGCTGATCTCCAAGGTCGACCCGCTCAAACACTTGATGACCAAAGCAAGCCTAGCCGGCAGAATGGCAAGATGGGCCGTCATGCTACTTGAGTTTGACATAGTATATACTCCTCAAAAAGCAGTAAAAGGTCAAGCTCTTGCAGACTTTCTCGCTGCTCATCCCATACCAGAAGGATCGCCGCTAAATTGTGAGTTACCCGACGAACAAGTGCTGCACCTCGAGGAAGACGAGCCATATTGGGAGCTCTACTTCGACGGGGCCTCATCAATAAGGAGCTCCGGCAGATCAAACATCCCGGAGATAAAATCAGGGATAGGATTGGTGTTTATCACACCATCAATGGGAACCTTACGGCGTTCTTTCTCTCTCACTGAGCCTCGGACAAACAACGAAGCTGAGTATGAAGCTCTGATAGCTGGTTTGGAGCTCGCCATAGAAATGGAAATCCTTCGGCTACGGGTTTACGGTGACTCCCAGCTTGTCGTCAACCAAGTAAGCGGCACCTATAAGATATACAAACCCGAGTTAGCTCGGTATAGAAGCCGGGTGGTGGAACTCATGAAACGTTTCACTCACATTGAACTAACAAGAGTCCCTAGAGCATTGAACGGAAAAGCCGACATACTCGCCCGCCTAGCCAAGGAGCTGGCTGATCCTGACTTGGACGAAATTCTGATCACAGTCAGGAGCCGACAAATTCTACCCCCAGTCTCTCTACGAGAAGAGGAAAGCGCGGAACAGGAGAGCAGTCCTGCCGAAGAAGCTTCGATCATCCAAGACGAGCCCGATTGGAGAGAACCCTTCATAGAGTACCTCCGATACGATAAGCTGCCCGAAGAAAAATCTACGAGGATTCAGCTGAAGAAAAGAGCTCTCCGATACGTGTTTGTAAATGACACGTTATACCGCAGGTCATATGACCAACTCTGGCTCAGGTGCCTGTCATCGGCCGAAGCCCAAAAGGTCATGAAAGATGTTCACTCGGGCGTTTGCGGTGCTCACCAATCTGGCCCCAAGATGCGACTTCAAATCAAACGGCTTGGGTATTACTGGCCCACCATGATACGGGATTGCGGAGAACATGCAAAGAAATGTCAGATCTGCCAAATCCATGGTGATTTCATTCACAAGCATCCCAATCCGCTGCATCCTACGGTGGCGTCGTGGCCCTTCGAAGTCTGGGGCACCGACATTGTTGGCCCAATTGATCCTCCGTCATCTAAAGGCCACCGGTTCATACTGGCCGCGACAGACTACTTCTCCAGATGGGCTGAAGCTGTCCCGCTAAAAGAAGTCAAGACAAAAGATATTCTGACATTCTTCCAGCATAATATTCTATACCGTTTCGGTACACCAAGAAGAATCATTTCCGACAATGGGCCTTCTTTCAAGAGCTTCAATGTCTCAAGGTTCGCTACCCAGCACAAGATAGACTGGAGATATTCCTCCATCTATAATCCAAGAGCCAATAGGCTAGCCGAAGCCTTCAATAAGACTCTATGCAAGCTCCTGAGGAAAAATGCTTCAGCCAACAAGAGGGACTGGAATCTCAAGCTTCACGAGGCGCTTTGGGCATATCGTACCATGCACCGTACTCCAACTCAGTCCACTCCATACTCATTGCTCTTCGGAGTGGAGGCGGTCCTCCCCCTCGAAGTCGAAGTTCCAAGCTTAAGAATGGCCGTTCAGCATGAGTTGACGGGGGAGGAAAACGTGCTCCTCCGACTGGATGAACTCGATGCCCTCGAAGAAAAGAGGCTTGCGGTGCAGCAAAATCTGGAGCTATACCGAGCCCAAATGTCACGGGCCTATGACAAGATAACCCGTCTCCGCGCTTTCAAGAAAGGTGAATTGGTGTTGGTCCTCAAAAGACCGATCATCCCCAATCGACATGCCAAGGGAAAATTCGAGCCAAACTGGGAAGGACCATACGTCATCGAGAAAGTGTTTGACGGAGGAGCCTACCAACTAATAAGCGCCGAGGGAGAAAGGCCCATGCCACCCATCAATGGCCGATATCTCAAGAAATACTACATGTGAATGCTCCAAGTCGCAGGCGAATTGAGCACATCAGCCCTACGGTCTGGATCATACATCCTGCAAAACCGTATACAATCCACGGGTGTAAATGACCCCTATCTCTCCCAAATCCTGCCGGTGTGACTACTTTTAAAGTCCCACCAGCGGCAAAAAAAGAAAAAAAAAAGAAGAAGAAGAAAAGAAAAATAAAAGAAATAAAGAAAAAATAAATTAAAAAAATATATAATAAACGGTATGTCCACAAGCAAAACGGGCACAGATGAAAACCCGAAAGGGCTCCGTGAGTAAAAACAGCAGGACTACCGGCGGGTCTGTGAAAACCCGAAAGGGCGCAAACTCGTGAAAAGAGATGAAATACACTCGCAAAGTCCCCTCGACCTTGTGAGGAGAAAACCCTGCGTGAGATCCTTACGACTCACAAAGGAGCAAAACACTTAGGAATCCTCACGATTCTTAAGGAGAAAATACACCTACGGGATCCTTACGACTCGTAGGGAGAAAATGCTTTTATGGGACCCTCACGGCCCATAAAATTGAAAAGCCTTAGGTGACAGGAACCCAAACCTGTCTCCTAAGCCATCCGTCCCCGACGGGCAACGGCAAATGATGAGTCGCTCCTGGCATTTCGCTTCAGTGTTAGCGGTGCTGATGCCGACCAAAAACCCAAATCCCAAGTCCTCCCAAGGCAAATGATGAGTTGCTCCTGGTATTATTCCAGTGCAGCAATGCTGATGCCAAACAAGACCCAAATTCAAAGTCCTCTCAATGGCGAATGATGAGTCGCTCCTGGTAGTATATTCCAGTGCAGCGATGCAGACGCCAGCCAAATTCCAAATCCTATACCCCAACGGCGAATGATGAGTCGCTCCTGGTACCATATTCCAGTGCAGCGATGCAGACGCCGACAAAGTCCTGAAATTTTTCCGGCCCTACGGTCTGGATCATACATCCTGCAAAACCGTATACAATCCACGGGCGTAAAACAATCCCAATCTCTCCCAAGTCCTATCGGTGAGACCACATTCAAAGTCCAAAAAAAAAAAAAATCCTCCCGGGGCAAATGATGAGTTGCTCCTGGCATTGTTCCAGTGTAGCAATGCAGATGCCAAACAAAGACCAAAATCCTAAAGTCCTCTCAATGACGGATGATGATTCGCTCCTGGTACCACATTCCAGTATAGCGATGCTGGTGTCAACCCAAATCAAAATCAACAAGTCAACTTCCACTCCGACACCGCAGAAAGCGGAGCAAGTCAGAATCCAATCCCGACACCGCAAGAAGCGGAGCGAGTCAAGTCTACCCCTGACACTGCAAGAAGCAGAGCAAGTCAAATCAAGCACCGACCGTCCAAGTCGCAAAAAGGCAGAACCGACCGTCCAAGTCGCAAAAAGGGCAGAACCGACCGTCCACGTCGCAAAAAGGGCAGCATCGACCGTCCACATCGCTAAAAGGGCAGCACCGACCGTCCAAGTCGCAAAAAGGGCAGAACCGACCGTCCAAGTCGCAAAAAGGGTAGAACCGACCGTCCACGTCGCAAAAAGGGCAGCATCGACCGTCCATGTCGCAAAAAGGGCAGATTCGACCGTCTACGTCGCTAAAAGGGTAGCACCGACCGTCCAAGTCGCAAAAAGGGCAGAACCGACCGTCCAAGTCGCAAAAAGGGCAGAATCGACCGTCCACGTCGCTAAAAGGGCAGAACCGACCGTCCAAGTCGCAAAAAGGGAAGAACCGACCGTCCAAGTCGCAAAAAGGGCAGAATCGACCGTCCACGTCGCTAAAAGGGCAGCACCGACCGTCCAAGTCGCAAAAAGGGCAGAACCGACCGTCCATGTCGCAAAAAGGGCAGAACCGACCGTCCAAGTCGTTAAAATGGCAGCACCGACCGTCCAAGTCGCTAAAATGGCAGCACCGATTGCCCAAGTCGCAAAAAGGGCAGTACCGACCGTCCAAGTCGTTAAAATGGCAGCACCGACCGTCCACGTCGCTAAAATGGCAGCAACGACCGTCTATGTCGTAAAAAGGGCAGTGCCAGCTCCCCAAGGCAGTACCGACCGTCCAGGTCATTAAAATGGCAGCACCGACCGTCCACGACGCTAAAATGGCAGCAACGACCATCTATGTCGTAAAAAGGGCAGTGCCAGCTCCCCAAAAAGCGGGAACCAAATCAAGTCGCCTCCACGTGAGATAAGATTCATCAATTTCATGCACACTACCCACATATGTGGTGTGCATTTATTGATGGGGGGCAATTTGTTGGGGTAAAAATTTACACCCCGGTTGACCAAGTCAAAATCAAAGTCAACCCCAAGCCAAGTGGGCCCAAGCCCAGATCCAGTAGGCTCTTGCCCGGGTCGAGCCCGAACATGAAGCGGGCGGCCTCCCCCCACGCCAAGATAAAAATTTTGTAATAAACAATTTTGTTGTATTTCTTTTATTTTATTTTATGGATAAATGTAAGAAAAATAGGCATAAAGCCAAATTTTTGTAAAGCCCATGGCTTATGTGCAAAAAGGAATGGCACATGAGCCATGGGGTGGGCAAAATGCCATTTTGTGAAGCCCAATGTGCTATGTGTAAAGTGTATGGCCTATAAAGGCAAAGATAGTGAAATATCTCAACAACTTTTTCTCTCTCCAAAAAAATTTCCTAGATCTGAGATCTCTTCCTCCTTCCTCAAGGTTCTAAAACCTTCTTTTTTCTTTTGAATTAAATCAAGAGTTTAACTCTTCCTTTTCTGAAAATAAATAGATTTCCACCACAAAACCTACGAAGGGGAGCTTGGATCTCCAACCAGATCTCGAAAAGGGGAGGCTTTTAAGGCTCATCCCCTTTTCTCCAAGATCCCGCCGGCCAAGAGCAAGAAGAAGGAGACCCATCTCCAAAAATCTAACTTTGGACAGACCCAAGGCTCAACAGAAGAGCAATAAATCCCCCAGGAGTTTAACTCCTTTCTAAAGTTGCTGGAGTTTAACTCCATAATTTATTTTCTGTTGGAGTTTAACTCCATAAATTTGTCTCTGCTAGGGGTTCAACTCCAAAATTTCCCTTGGGAGTTTAACTCCCCAGCCTAGGGGCTAGGCTTCCCTTTCCGTGGGTTTTTCCCGCGGTCACGTGTGCCCACGTGACCCCGGGGCGCCAAGGCGCCCATCGGTCACGTGTGCGCACGTGACCCCCGGGGCGCCAAGACGCCCATCGGTCATGTGTGCGCACGTGACCCCCAGGGCGCCAAGGCGCCCATCGGTCACGTGTGCCCACGTGACCCCGGGGGGCACCAAGGCTCCCATCGGTCACGTGTGCGCACGTGACCCTGGGGCGTCAAGGCCCCCCCTTTGGTCACGTGTGCCCACGTGACCCTGGGGGCGCCAAAGTGCCCATCGGTCACGTGCGTGCACGTGACCCCGGGCATTAAGGCGCCCACCTGCTGTGCGAGCGTCCTTTAGACGCCATTTTGTTTTCTTTTCCCCCTCGTTTTACGTGCACTCCCCAACAAAATCCCTTCTGGAGTTTAAACCCTTTTAAAAAAAAAAATATATATATATATATATATATATATATATATATATATATATATATATATATATATATTATATATATATATTCTTTGGAGTTTAACTCCACAATAAAGTTCTATTTTAGGAGTTTAACTCCGCATAAAATCCTTTTAGGAGTTTAACTCCATTTAAAATTCTTTGGAGTTTAACTCCACAATAAAATCCCTTTTGAAATTAAACTCCACCTTTAAAAAAAAAAAGGGGAAAGCGGGGGAAGGAAAACATACACAGACTCCACGACACTGTCTTCCGTTAGGAAAAATTTCTAACGGGGCGCTGCCCCGCACCCCGCAAGGGGGCTGCTAGCCCCCTTGACCTCCAGCCCGCTATCCGGGTAGCGGGACCCCCGTAAAAACTCTGCAGGGCCCCCCCGATATTTCCAAAACCCCTTCAAAACACGATACTGCACATTGTGTTCGCATGACCAGTTTAACCCGTTAATCGGAGGTTCCTTCGCTCCAAATGCGAGGGGTAATTAACGGCAGCTTAGTCCGCGGTTGCCGGAGATTCGGGTCCCCACAATCAATAAACCCCGGCCTACCCTAGGCAGGGGGAATCTGTAATGTGCCTGACAAGCACGCGTGTATTCCCATCTCAATGGGGTGACGAAAAACACCCTACAATTGTAAATTTTGAGAACGAAATTTTTGTAAGGAGGGTAGACTGTAACAACTCCAATTCTTGTGTACGTAAATTTGATTTAAAGTTAACGTATATTTAGGGTATTTACATTTCCTGTGAGTACTATAAGTATTTGTTTTGCTTTTTAATAGCAAAAAGGAGCTTGTAGCTCATTGGTAAGATCTTGCACTGTTGAACCAAAGCACTAGAGTTCAAATCCCATTAGCCACATTAATTTTTAATTAATTTTCTTTTAAATTTTTAGAAGCCCAAGAGCCTACACGTGCATAACTCGTAAAAACCAAAAGTCACATATAAAATAAATTGGCCCAGGGGGTAGACTAACAGACAAGGGACACATGGCAGGAAGAATCGGCCCGACTCGGCCAGGATCGGCCGGCCGCCGCCGCCGGCCGAACTCGGCCAAAATCTGATTCATCCTTCTTGAAAATTGTGCCTTTTGGCCACCCCATAACCTCTGTCATGTTTAATTTCCCTGAATTATTCCAGAGACTTAAAAATCCATTTAAAACTATTTTTAATACAAAATTTAATACAATTTTCTCACACCCTTTCATCTAACCCTAACCCTAATCTTTTCCTATAAATACCACTCCAATTCACACCCCCTCACTCACAAACTCTGTCCAAACTCTCAAGAAAAATCCCAAGAACTTTTGTGTACAAGTGGAGTTAGCGAAGGGCGAAGCTCCGATGAACTTCCAACGACTACCCTAAGAGCTCCCGGCGATGAAAAGACGCACCAACACCTTCTACCACTCCCACTCCCTCTTCTCTAATCTAAAATCCAGTAAGTCCCCCCTTCTCTTTTCTATTCTGAAAACTCGTAATTCTAAAACCCGACGGAAGCGGAGTTAATCCGACTTTCGATTCGGTTTTCTTTAAAAAGTTATAATTTTCTTAAATACAACAATACCAAACTTGCACATCATGACCATTAAACATTAACAAAACATACTGAACAAGTTTCATAGCAAAAGAATTCATATTGTAATTTTTATCGCACTTTTTCAGAAAAATACCATATAGTTTAGCTTCGACATAAAAATATCATTACCCTTGCTATACTTTTAGATAGTTCACAAGGTAATGACCTACCTCCTCACAATACTCATATGTAACATAGCACGATGACATTTGGGAACATGACATTTAGGAAAATGCGATGTTACACAAAACTACCATCGACTTATATAAAAACTTTTTTCTACAAGATTATGTATTTTAAACAAATGTTTGCAAAGCGCCGCTACAACCCATTTTGGGGAATCCGTTCGGGATGGTGCGGATTATCGCACATCCTCGGGTTTAGTAGTGCGAGATGCAGACCTCTGCAAGGAGCATTCGGTCTCGAAAGATTTAAAAATACAAATATCTTTAAAAAATGAGATTTCTAGAAAAATAATAAATTTAAATTATTTTATAAATATATATGTATTATCAAAATATCTATTTTTGATATAGTATAAATATTCCAACTTTTCTAAATAAAAAAGAATCACTTCACATGAAAATACCATGCAATTCCATATAAGTTCAATACTTTACAATTAAATACCATATATTATGAAAAATAGGTTTATTCACTAGAAATGTCACATACATAAAATCTATATCTATGAAAACTCTAAAAACGATAATTAACTACTTGAGGTGTATTTTGAAAATTATACTGTTTCCCCCAATCAGAGTAAAGCTCTGTTTGAAATTTAAATTTCGAAATGAAGCAACGCTTCAGATGCAGCGCCAAGTACGCTGCGCCCTAAGCAGTGCACCACGTGCAAAGCATGGATGCGCTAGCGCTAGGTGCGCTGCGCTCTAAACAGCGCACCACGTGCAAAGCACGGGTGCACTAGCGCTGGAACTAAAAGCTCCCCACCGTTAGATCAAAAATCTAATAATAATGATGAATCATTAATTAACCAGAATTAAATTCTGTTAAGGAAAGATTTCTCAAAATCTTTCAAAACAACAAAATTGTGCTCTATAAATCAGAGCACCGTTGGATCAATGATCCAATAGTGATTAAAAATCACCAAAAGTACAGAATAAATTCTGTATGGAAAGATTTCCCAATCTTGTTAAAAACAAGAAAATTGCCTTCTGTAAATCAGAAACCCTTGGATCAAAGATCCAACGATGGGAAATTCCCCAAATCAATTGGAGAAAAGATCTCCTTAACTGATTGAACTGATCAGCTTGCCCTATATAAAGGCCCCTAGACTTCAAGTCTCAGATACAGAAGTATAGAGAGAAACCTCCTCAAAAACTTTGAGAAATTCAAAGAAGAAGAGCAAGCTTTTAGAAGAAGATTTTTTCTTCAAGGTAAAAAAGAATGGTGATGAACTTAGAGATGAAATCATCTCGTAATTAATTTTAAAAGAAGGATTCACTCCTTTAGAAGATCATAGATCTACAAAGACCAAGGTCTTTTCAAAAGAGATCAAAAGATCCCATCATAAAATAAAAAAAGAATTTACTTCTTTCTCACAGATCATAGATCCATAAAGGCAAAGCCTTTCATCAACATAAGAGATTGAAGAACTTTTGTTCTTAGAATCTTGAGACAAAGTCTCTTTTTAGATCACAAAATTGATCATATGCGCTTTGCGCTCTGGAACTGTGCTTTGCGCTCTGGAACTGCGCTTCTGCGCTCTTAGACCGGCGCGCAGCGCCGAGCGCGCCACGTGTCAATCACGTATGCGCCACTTAACAACTAGCGCTTTGCGTTCTTGAAATAACGCACTGCGCTCATGGGTTGGTGCTCAGCGCCAGGCGCATCACGTGTCACTCACGTGTGCGCCACTGAATTAATAGCGCAATGTGCTCATAAACTGGCTCAATGCGTCCATCATCTGGCGCTCAGCGCCAAGCGCGACACGTGTCCCTCACGCGTGCGCTACTCGACAGAAGCGCACTGCGCTCTTTAACTGGCGCAAAGCGCCAAGCGCGCTACGTGTCGCGCTGATGGAACATAAATTGTTCTTTAATAAGCCTAAGGCTATGAGGAATGCTCAGCATTCAACAGAGACAAAAACGCTGTCAAGCCCAAGCCCAAATAAAGGCTCAACAGCCCAAAAATAAAAATGTTAAACATTTTGACCTGATTGGACTTAACCCAAGATTGGCCATAAGTTCTCAACTCATATTAATTGAGCCCATCTGCTCATAAACATTTTAACAGATCTTAGCCCCAAATTGGAATACAGATCTTTCAACCAACTCTAACTGGTTCGAGGGTACATCTTTTTACTCCTCTGATATTTGTCGTTGTAATCCTTCAACGTCTTCAGAGAGGTGACGGGTCCCGACAACCATACATTTCATGGACTATGATGTCCTAACCTCGGACTGTGGGGTCCTTTAAAACCCATGGACTATGATGTCCTTAACCTCGGACTGTGGGGTCCTTTAAAACCCATAGACTATGATGTCCTTAACCTCGGATTGTGGGGTTTTTTAAAACCCATGGACTATGATGTCCTTAACCTCGGACCGAGATGTCCTTAAACTAATAATGGACCGAGATGTCCTTAAACTAATAATGGACCGAGATGTCCTTAAACTAACATTGGACCGTAATGTCCTTAAACTAATTACCGACCGTAACACCCCTAAACTAAACATTAGAGTCCAAATGCTCTTTTGTTGGATCTAAACGATCCCGTTGAGTTGATCTTAGTCTAAAATTAGACTAACGTATACTTAACAAACGTTTAAGTTGATCTTAGTCTCAAATGAGACTAACGTGTCCTTAAACCCAACCCCCAAACCTAAATCTAAGAAAATACGGATTTGGACTAATCCACGCCCTACGGACGACAGCATAAATTAGTCTCCGTATACAATCCACGAGCAACCAAAAACAAAACAAACACACACATGACATGAAGTGATCATCTGGAGAAGGAAAAAATGGTTACCGGGACGTGGTAGCATAATTAACTGCAGGGGCTTGCGCCTACAGGGAAGAGCGTCCCCACAATCAAAAACCCCTCAACGAGGGGGAATCTGATGAAATCTGCTATATCGTCCGCATCCGTTTAAACCTTCGATACATGGTGTCATAAATCAACTTGGCATCTTCGGAGGGGTGGACGGATAGCACCAATTAGCATCTGCCCCGAAATTCAGGCAAGACGGACATACGCGGTCGCGTCTCCGTGTTTCGGCAGGGAATAGATTCTGGCACACCCGGTGGGAACTTTTCCTCTTTTCACTCCACACTTCGTGTGTCGTGTTCACGAACGAATCGCGGTTTGATATGGTTGCCCTTGGGTTCGAGATACTAAGATTTGGTTTTGCTCTCATGCAGAAAAAGAAATGGCCTCCAACTGCTGCAACTGCAACTCTCGCTCTGTCCCGTCCGGGGGAGTGACTTATGGGCCCCAAGCGGCCTCCTTGTTCAAAATGCCGGTGGAGCAAGTAACTCAAGCCACCACTGGGCTGTTCTTTGGGACCATGATCCCACCGATGAGCTTCAATACCCCGCTGTTGTCATAAGAAGCCCCAAAGAAGTCGGTCTTTGATCGGCTTACCACTGCCACGACCCCTCTCAACGGGTCTCCCAACTCCACTGCCTCAGTTTTCAACAGACTGGGCCAGAACGCCAAAAAGCCCGGGTTACCCAAAGCGGCCATCCCAAAGCGGATAGCCATCCCGGCTCAAGCGGATGAAATTATTAGAGAGGCTTCTTCTGCCAAGAAGTCAGTCTTCACAAGGCTGGCTGTTCCGGCTCCTGCTCCAAGCGAAGTCCTCAAAACTGCTTCTCCTGCCCAGATGTCTGTCTTTGACAGATTGGATTTTGCTTCTCAACGGACATCGATCTTTAAGAGGCTGACAACGACAACTTCTGACCAACACAGGGGGCATGAGGAAGTCACCCCTACAGCTGAACCAACTCCATCCGCACGACATGCTCGTCATCGTCACTGGCGCCGAGTAAGGAAGGCTGGGGGCAGCTCCCTTTCTGGACTGACTCCGCCAGCTCCTATTGTGGAAATCAATGTTGCTGTTCCAACTGGGAATAGCTTTGAACTGCTTAGGAGGGTTCGCAAGAATGCTCCGACTGCCGTGTTGAAGAGATCTCCTCCACCTATGGAGATTACTATATAAAAGAAGCTGGAGCAGCCCCCTCAGCGGCTTTCTTCTAAAATTTACAAAGTCTGGCAACAGGTCCAGGAATCGGTGATTAACCAGGATTACTCTCGGCGGCTAAAGAAGCTTAAAGCTCAGCAAGAAAAGAGCCATCCCGTGGTACTACAGAAGATGTCATCCATCTGGGTGCCCGCTGCAACGACTCCCTCAACTTCAACCGCTCACAAGAGAAGGAGGCCGGAGAAAGCCCCTGTGACCACGGTGAACCACAAGGATGCTGAATCCAAATGCCCTAAGTCTGGGGGCATGGTAACACATACCGTTTATATGGCTTTCGGAAAAGAGGAAAGCCGTGCTTCTACGGGTCATCGACCGCTTACTCGATCGATAACAAAGGCTCAGGAGCAACAGCAGCAAAAACTTCAGGAGATGCTAACTGCAATGGCCGCACTCACTGGGCCGAAAGAAAATCCGGAGACCTCAGAGCAGCGTCAAGAACAAGAAATTGATGCTGATTTCCTTCGAAGAATGCTCGAGAGGAAAGAAAAAGAGGCTACGGAACAGGCGGTCAACATAAAACGAATAGCTCTTTTGTTCCAAGACATGGCCGGGATGATGTTACAGCCAGAACCTCCAGCTGAAGACCCCCCGATTATCATTGAAGACGACAGAGGGGAGACTTCGAACCCTCCTCCAGCTCTTTCAGCAGCCAAAGAGGAGACCATCTCCAAAGCTGCCCTGGATGATTACATCGCTCAGCAAATACGAGCTCACCAGGCGAATGAAGCGGCCGGCTAAATTGTTAAAACTGGGCGACCATATCCAGGATGGTACGATCAGATCAAGTATCCGCCAGGATACACGATCCCCAAATTCCATGTTTATAAAGGGACGGGAAATCCGCATCAGCATGTTGCCCAGTTCAGGGCTCTATGTAGCAATACCGGAGGCGACGATAAACTGCTACTTCGCCAGTTTGTCGGCATCTTGTCGGAGACAGCATTCAAATGGTACTCTGAGCTCCCGAACGACTCCGTCAAAACTTTTGCAGAAATGGAGCTACTATTCACCTAGCGTTTCGCGAGTGCTAGTGAACGCACCCCAATAACGGCATTTATCAATGCCAGGGTGAAACCTGGCGAGACATAGGTTCAATACGCAATACGATGACGGAATTTGTGATCAAAATATGAGCAGCGCATCGAAGAAGCGCCGGCCGTGGGCATGTTCGTAGGCACTCTTAATCCTCAAGCGACTATTTCCTAACTTATGATGTTCTTCAAACCGACCATGTTCCAGGCCTTGATTGACAAACTGGCCCAAATGGACCAGATAGGTCATAGACCGTCTCCTTCAAAGCCAGAGCCACGGAACGAAAAGGGCAAAGGGAAAGCAACCTTCGTCACAAATGCTCAACAGCAGCCCAGTGGCCCAAAACTAACTGATCGCCTGGACGAGAGGCGGCGATACTATAATGAGAAAATGAAGCGCTCTTATTCATTTCCCCGGGACAAAACTAGGAGATTGTTCGAGTTGTCGGTGTGCAACAGGCTCATCAATCTGCCGGATCCAAAACGTCCGTTGCAGCCAGGCGATGTCAACAATCCTAATTACTGCCTTTACCACCAAGCAGTAAGCCATTCAATCGAAAATTACTTCGTCTTCAAAGGATGGATTGAGGACCAATACCAAATGGGCAAGTTCGCACTGTCCGAGAATTGGAAAGTAAGCCCGCCGCAGCCGCACGCTCTAAAAAGACGGACACACCGGGGGCATCATGCTCTTTTGTAGAAAAAGCTCCATGGGAGGTCGTTCTTTCAGCCAAGACGAGAAGAATGCTGAAAGATCTCCAAACATGCCCGGCGATCAGGTGGAAAAATCCACTGGAACCCGAGATCATCGAGGGAATGCTGAAACCGCGCCCAACTCCAAAGATTGGTGGTGATAGCCAAAGCGCTCACACCCAACCGTCAAAGTCTTCGAAGAAGAAGAAGAAAGCTAAGAAGCCCGTGAAGCCTAGTGACAAGCACACGGACTTGCAAAAACATATTGACGCGCTGGAAGAATATAACCAGAAGGCGCGGACCCCAGTCACACTCTAAGAATTTCTCAGCCACGTCCTTGAGGACGGAGATGATGACAATGGAGAAGACTCATCGGATGAATCTGAGGATTACGCGACAAGTTGCCATGTAATCTCTCACTCGTCGATGAATGATGAAGAAGCTCCTTATGCAGAGAAACTGGGGGCAGATCCTGAGCCGGAACTTCTAGGGCCATCAAACGAAATGATTGATGCATTCCTGGACGTAGCTCTTCTTAAAAGCAAAGATGCTCGAGAGCGTGAGATGGCCATATTTGAAAAGCCAGACGCCGGCGACTGGATGAAAGGGTTGAAACACTCCCACCAGATTAAAGTACATCCACCGCAAATAAAGCAGGTTCAAGAAGAGGAAGAGGTTTGCCAAAGCCATATCGATGGGAATGAAGTTGCCACCTTCTAAAGGAAAGACTCCTGATGAAGCGGATATACATCCTAGCTACTGCTTATATCATCGAAAGATTGCGCACCCCACCGAAGAGTGCAACGCTTTTAAAATTTGGTGGCAGGGATATGTTGCTCACCGACAACATTTCAAGCGGATGAAACGTAAAGCTCGTCGGGAGCAAAGAAATACGACCGAGGAGCGCAAAAGAACTGCCGGCAACTGCCATATGGTTGACTATGAGGGATCGCAAGTTCTCACTTTCGGGAGCGACTCTGACGAAGAAATGACTCTTGACCCTCTCTTCAAAGAATCCACTTTGGGAAAAGAGGAAGAACCGAAGAACTGTGAGAACATTCAGCTGCGCAATCGCACGCTGCCTGAAAAGAATCTCGGACCTGCAAACAAGGGATCCAATAAAAAGGATAAGGGGAAAGAAAAGTTTCCTGAGGATATCGCCCTCGATGATCGAGTCGTCGAAGAGCTGGCAGCCAAGGACCCGCCCAAGAAAAGTAAGGTGGATTACAACGTTCTTGCACACCTGAGAAAGATACCCTCGCAGCTCAGCATTCTCGACGCCCTTCTGCTATCCAAAGAGGCGAAAGATTCACTGATCAAGGCACTGCAAGAGCCCGAGCAATTCCAAGCTTTCCTCGCCGAAGAAAAGATGAAGGACGAGTTGGAAGAAGTGTGATTGAGTGATTTTCTCGGTGTGTAGGTAGAAAATGTATAGAAGTCACAACCAAAGAAATTTGTAAACCGCAATCAATAACGGTGTCGATGTAGGTTCATTAGCGAGTGCGGATCGTCCACAGGGAAAGTGAGATTTACTCGTATTTATTTTAGTTGAATTGAAAATTAAAAAGAAAAGAAAAGAGAATTTGATTCAAGATTTAAAAGTGAATTTCAAGAATTATCAAAACTAGATCTAATATCAAGAATACTAAAAATCAAGAATCAAGAATCTTCCAATTTAAATTAGTTATCAAGATTTGTAATGAGGCTCGTAGAAATCGATCGAATCTATAAAAGTGATGAAAACTTGTGATTACGTTTTCTTATCCATTAATGATTTGATGCTAGATCGATGACGATCAACGAGGTTTAAGGATCTTTTGAAGGAACTAGGGTTTCTTCATCTTATCTTTTGTCCTTTCGTTGATTCTCATTCAAAAGCTAGCCTCTAGTAAATTGAATTGCCGATCGTTGATCTCTAATTAAGAGCGAAAACATTCAAGAAAGTATTTCGCTCGAAACTAGATTGTCGATGATTCAATTTACAAGAGTTTACAAAACTTATAGGAATTAAGAATCGTTTCAAGATTTGTAATCATTATCATCTATCTATTCTCTCGACTCCTCCACGAGCAGAGTTTTTACTCAAGCATCATAACAAAGAAAACAATCAAGAATTGATATCTCATCATAATGCTCAAATATAAAGAAAAGCAAGATAAAGAAATTTCACCTTTTATTATTCAACAATTCCGTTACAATTCGCTCAAGAACTACAAGAAATTGAGGAAAGAACTCGATCGTCGAATTAGCTTCGCATCGTCTCCGTGAGTCGCGGATCGTCTTAGGTCACTTGCTCGATTGAAGATCGGCGTCGCTTCTAAAAGGTTGAAGGTTTCTTGCTTGATTTGTACTCGGAGATCTTGAATTTGGCTCTTGAATTTGGCTTTTGGATTTGGATTAGGGTTAGGGTTTGAATGCACAAGTTGTGTCACTCAACTTGTGGGTGAATTGATGTGGAATGATCAACAACCTTAGAATGAAGCCCTTGGGTCCTTTTTATAGCCTTGCTTAGGATTAGCTTCCTTTAGAAGCTAGGTTAGGATTAAGCTTCACTTTCAAGCTTAGTAGTTAGATAGAAACTTCTAGAGTTAGTTAGTTAGCTAGCTTCCTTTAGAAGCTTGGAGGTTAGGAAGAAGCTTCTAGGTTTAGGTAGTTATGTGGCTTGCTTGAGAAGCTTGGGGGTGTTTAGCTTGTACAAAAAGCTTTGTTGTTCGGACAGAAACTTCTAGAGTTCTCTGGAGTTTGCAGTGGCTTGAATGAGTTTAGCCAGTGAAATGAGAAGCCTGAAGGGTTAAACTGCCGACGACTCGCTGACGTGGCCGCGGATTCGCGGCCCATTGGAGGCCTTAGTGCTTCAAACTTCCAGGGTACACTTTTGGTGGCTTTAGTGCTGTTTCCTGATGTCTGGAATCTTCTATGTATTTCTTGTTCACTGCCAGATCACAAGACTTGGACTTGGCGTATTTTTATCAGCGCTTTTATTAGTTTCGGCTCTTTTCCTGAATATCCTGCACAGATTCTCCAGACAAGTGTTGCGCTATACAAAGATTATGCATGCAATGATAAACACTCAACTTCCCTCAAAGTGCCGGTTATA
Organism: Agapanthus africanus; assembly: GCA_030015575.1. NCBI lineage: Eukaryota > Viridiplantae > Streptophyta > Magnoliopsida > Asparagales > Amaryllidaceae > Agapanthus > Agapanthus africanus. The sequence goes on from CM057337.1 coordinate 720,467,822, forward strand.
ATACATAACACATGTTATTTGGTATTTTACAGATGTTTTGCTAATATGTGCTATATTCATACCGAACACCTTTAGATGATTGCAAATAGCAGGGAAATTAATGTGTTAAAAATGCAATATTTTCGACCGATCAAACTCCCCCAAACTTATTTTTGGTCGTCCCGAGCGAACCGTTTTATTAAAAAGAGAAGGAGAAAATAAAGAAAGAGAAAAACTAACTAGCACACTTTCGTAGGCAACACGATTGCACTGAGCACGTGCAACAAGCCTTTAAACCTCTAGGTGTCCTTAGTAGGAGGAGTGTTGTCTCCTGAGGGTTTTCAGCGGATTGCACCCACAAAATCCAATAATAAAAGGAAGACCGTAAATATTACATATAAAGAAAAGAATTGTAAAAGAAAAGCTTTGAAAATTAGAGTTTCCAACTATACTAGCTTTTCGGTTGTCATGAGCCCTATCTTAATAGTCATGAAAAGATATTAGAAATCACATCATCCCTCAATAAAACATCGTCTTTATTCTTCATTCCTACCTTTCTTCCAAACATCGATCATATAACCCTACGTGTGTGTAAAATACATCCCTACACCCGGAGAATTCAATTCAAGCTATCATACTCTTGTCCATCACCTCAGTACTTTTTAATTGATGAATAATTAGATGGATTTGCTCACACATTTTTCATACGACCGTTAATACTTCTTGAGGTACTAACCGACCGATTACTCATGTGCTTGCTTATACAGTGTATTTTCCTCATCTTGCACCACCTGAGGCTTAGCAGTGACTCCCAGACCAGTTGGTCTAAGGCACTAGGTGATGAAGCATCCTCGCTATATTTTTTTTATTGCTGCCTTGGCGATAAAAAAACCAGTGTTCATTTTTCTTCACCATTTTAACTTTTATTCATTTATAATTTCCTTCATACTTTGGCTTTTAGACAAGAGCATTTCAAGGTATCCTCTACTATCCCGAGTTTCAAGACGTGTGTAAGTGCGTATAGTAGGGTATCAACGTTCAAATGTTTGGCTTCCAGAATATGAACTATTTTTCAGACTTATTTTTATTCGCAGATTAATGACTTCCTTCATCTTACTAACCTTTGGGACAACGGCTCATAACTACTTATTACTAGTTCGTTTAAGAAAACTTCTAATTTTCTTGGTTTTCTTAAATTTTTCCAATCTTTTGAATGTAATTTTTCACTATCTAATCTTTTATTATCTTATTTATGTACAAAAATTTAAATATTAAATATTTTTATCTTTTGAAATTTTTTAAATTTTTATAGGTTTTTAAATGTTTTGTGCTTATGCAAAGTGATATGCAAATGATGCGAAAATAAACACAAACCTGTAAGCCTGAGAGGAAATTTATTAATGGGGGCATTAAATATGATCGTGAAAATCCTCCCCTAAACTTATTTTTGGCTCACCATTTTGTATGAAAATTTTCTTTTCAAGAGCCAGATTATACCCCTCCAAACTTGAGTTAAAAAATGTTAATCTTTTAAAAATCACAAGAGGGGGTCAAAATTACTGGTCAATGCCAAGCTTTGCAAAGACCGAAAGTCAACACCAACCATTCGAAGATTTTATCAGTGTAGTGCACCGGTTGGTGGAAGAACATGTTGTAGAGAGACAGAAAGAAGTGGGGAAGAGATAAGTGGTGGAATAGAATGTATTTGCGTCTCATTTTGGAGAGACGACTCAGTGATTGTGATGAATTACTCGCATTCTTTTTACAGTCCAGAAGAAGGGGTGGATGTTCAATTTCTTTGTTTTGGAGATGATTCATCTCAACACCCGTGCTTTTCAAAAATGCGAGTTCATCAGCGAAGACTTCCTCAAAAGTCTCATCAATACCACGAAGAATAATGTCATCACAAAGCGCGGGGTGATCTTCAGACTCCAAAAACAGTTCATAATCAGTGTTAGTTGTTGACCCGGTCAACTCGGTGGAAGAGTCTGTATATGTATGATATATAGTTGGGTCAAACAACTACATATGAAAAAAGTCAAGATCAGTATCATGAGGATCGTCATATTCGCTGCTGTCGACATCCATTAATTCGACAGAACAGACCTGAGCAGTAGGTTCGGAGGGTACACTTCCCAACTTGTAAATGTTCAGCTCAATTGAACTATTCCCGAAGGATAGGGTCATAGAGCCATTAAGACAGTTGATTATAGCATTGGAAGTGGCCAAAAAGGGGCGACCAAAGATCACCGGAATTTGATTCCGTAGGTTTGCTACAGGCTGTATATCAAGTACAATAAAGTCCACAGGGAATACATATTCCCCGATTTTTATTAACACATCCTCTAGTTCACCCCTAGGTTTGGTGATTGATCGGTCAGCCATCTGGAGAGTGCAGGGAGCTGGTTTCAACTCTTCGATCCCTAACTGCTCGTAAACCGAGAAAGGAAGCAGGTTAACACTTGCGCCAAGGTCTAGTAGAGCACGGTTAATGTGTTTATCCCCAATAGAAATAGAAATGGTAGGATAGCCAGGATCCATACGTTTCCTTGGTAATTGTTGGGGAAAAGCTGTGTCTACAGTCTTTGACATGAATATCTTCTTGGGCACTTGAGTCTTCCTCTTCCTAGTGCACAAGTCTTTGAGAATTTTCGCATAAGCGGGGACTTGTTGTATTGCATCTAGAAGAGGGATGTTGATGTTAACCTGTTTAATGATTTCAGTGATCTTCTCCATTTGCGGACTAGGTCTGTTTCCCCTTAACCGATTCGGATAAGGAGCTTGAGCAATAAGATCGGGGTCTAACATTGGAGAAGATTGTGTGGGTGGAAATGATCTAAGAATAGGAGTGGGGATCGTTTTTGGTGGACTAGAAGAGGTTTGCTGAGGTGTCGAGCCTTGGGGAAAACGGAGAATAGGCTCGAAAGAAAATGGTGAGGTAGACAAACTAGGGTCAAAATTAGAAGCAGAAGTGGAAGGAAAAGTCTCAGCCGGGGTATCATCGATTGATTCTTCATTTTTATCAATCTCCTCACCAACATGATTGTCAAGCACTCTTCCAGATCCAAACGTGGTGATAGCGTTCACATGATGTGAATAGCCAAGATTAGGTAAAGCTTGAGCTGGAAGTTTCCCTTTTTCTCAAGCACTCAATTCGGCATTTATTCGTGCAATTTGTGCTTCCATCGATTTAATATTTTCATTTTGAGTGACAATGATCTTCATCATATTATCGAAGGAAGATTGAATATTTGCCGTCCCTTGGATGGATTGTTTCATGAAAGTATCCAAGGTTCGTTCAAGTGCAGAGGAATTGTTAGTACCGGCCATTTGCAGAGAATTTTCATATGGTGCAGGAGCGTTGGCCAGATTTTGGAAGTTTTGTGATTGGTAGGGGTGCTGACTCAATTGGAGTGGTTGCTGTTATGGTGGAAGAGCCCATTAGAAATTGTTTTGGTTTGGAACTGTGTTTTGAGATTGTGATTGGTTCCAAGCAAAATTAGGGTGATTCCTCCAACCCTGATTATATGTGGAAGAATATTCTTTTCCTCAAGACAAGACAAAGAAGATATTCGATCTTGTCATAAAAAATCAGATGATGACGCTCCCAGAGTCTAAGCACCCCGAGCAAGCAGGTAAGGTTCATCATCCAGACTATTGCTCCTATCACCGAGCGACAAGACATCCTCTCGAAGACTGCTTCACCTTCAAGAACTGGGTTGAAGACCAATATCAACCCGGCACGTTCTCTCTATCCAGCAGTTGCAGGGTAATCCCGCCGCAGAAGCATGAACCGAAAGCCCTGTATGCAGCAAGAATGGAACCAGATCAATGTCGTTCCTGGAAGCGATCTCATACCTGCCACATGATAACGCTGTCAGAAGAAGAGCCCGAGAATATGGATGACCTCCCCTAGTGCTTCGAAAACAATGAATATGAGTTGGTCTCAGAATTTCCACTGGCGCCAAAAGAGCTGGAAGATGGAATACATGCTACTGCAGATAACCTCAAGAAAATTGATTTGGGGACAGCAAGTGACCCGCGGCCGACATTCGTCAGTGAGCTGTTGTCTGAAGAAAGGGTGGCTATGCTAAAAGACGTGCTCATGCAGCACAAAGATTGCTTCGCATGGAACTATTCCGAGATGCCAGGTCTAGATCCAGAGATTGCTGTACACAAATTGGCAATATCCCCGGACGTCAAGCCGATCAAACAAGCACCGAGAAGAATATGGTTCGAGCTTGAGTTGAGCGTCAACGCCGAGGTCAAGAAGCTAATCGACTCCGGCTTCATCCAAGAGGTTCAATATCCTGACTGGATCGCCAACATTGTCCCAGTGATGAAGAAAAATGGGATGGTGCGCATATGTGTGGACTTTCGGGATCTCAATAAAGCCTGCCCGAAGGACGACTTCCCAGTACCAGTCACTGAGCTGATGATAGATAATACGTCCACTCATGAAGTTTTCTCCTTCATGGACGGCTCATCAGGATACAATCAGATAAATATGCATTCCGAGGACCAGAAGTATACCGCTTTCCGGACCCCTTTGGGCATATTCTGCTACAAGGTGATGCCCTTCGATCTAAAGAACGCCGGTGCCACCTATCAGAGGGCCATGACGAAGATTTTCGATGACCTCATACATGAAATCGTCGAATGCTATGTCGACGACCTCGTAGTTAAAAGCAAATCATACGAGGAGCATTTAGAGCATCTGAAGATTGTGTTTCAGCGCCTTCGGAAATACAACTTGAAGACGAACCCTCTCAAATGCGCATTCGGAGTTTTTTCAGGCAAGTTTTTGGGATTCGTTGTCCGACACCAAGGTATCGAGATAGACCCGTCGAAGATCAAGGCGATTATGGAAATGCCCCTGCCAAGAACTCTCCTACAGCTGCGGTCTCTCCAAGGAAAGCTCGCGTATATCCGGCGATTTATAGCCAATCTCTCCGGCAAGTGCCGTCCATACAGCCACCTGATGAAGAAGGGAACCCCTTTCGTCTGGAATCGCAAATTCCAAAGTGCACTCGACGAAATCAAACAATACCTACAGAATCCTCCGGTGCTAACCGCTCTGGTCAAGAGAAAGCCTCTTATTCTGTATACTACCGCCCTTGAAGGTTCCTTAGGCGCATTATGGGTATAAGAGAATGACCAAGGGAAGGAGAGAGTACTCTACTATTTGAGTCGAGTTCTACTGGGGACAGAAAGCAATTATTCTCCCATCGAAAAACACTGCCTGGCGTTGATCTTCACGGTAACGAAGCTCAGACACTACACGTTGGCACATGAGGTCCATCTCATATCGAAGGTGGATCCTCTAAAGTATTTGATGTCGAAGGCCATATTAACGGGATGACTCGCTAAATGGGCCCTACTCTTGATGGAGTTCTCGATAACTTATCGTCCCTTCAAGGCAGTGAAAGGCCAGGCCATCGCCGACTTCCTCGCTGACCATCCAATACCCACCGATTCTCCTTTGAACTGCAAATTGCCCGACGAGCACGCGTTTGACACTGTCGACGGTGAGAGAAAAGAGAATGATACCCGGTGGGAACTTTATTTTGATGGAGCATCTTCTATGAAGAAGCGCAAACAAAGCACCCCCATAATCAAATCTGGGGTGGGCCTCATCTTCGTGACTCCACAAGGAGGGATAATGCGCTTTGCTTTCTCCTTAACTGAACCGAGGACAAACAATGAAACCGAGTACGAAGCTTTAATAGCAGGTCTTGAAATCGCCATCGACATGGGAATTGAGAATCTCCTCATATACGGAGACTCCCAGCTGATCGTTAGTCAAGTAAACGGCAACTATCAAACATGCAAACTAGAGTTGGTGAAATACGGCAAGAGAGTGCAGCAATTGCTGACTCAAATCCCTGCCTATGCCCTGGAGAGCATACCGCGTGCAGAAAATAGCAAGGCGGATGCATTAACTAAGCTCGCTAAAGAATTGGCCGACGAGAAGCTCGATAACGTGAGGATCGTTGTGCAAAACCGTCGGGTTCTTGCACCAGCAGAAATATCTTCAGAGTCATCCGAAGAAATGGAAGCTACCGAGCAAACGACTCTACAAATAAAAGACCAGGAAAAGGCTGAGAATTGGAGAGAAGTCTTTATAGACTACATCAAATCCCGTCGAACACCTGAAGATGCATCCTCAAGGCATCAGCTCATAAAACGAGCTCTATCCTTCGCCTTTGTTAATGATAATCTGTTTAAGAGATCATTTGATTCCTTATGGCTAAGATGCCTGGGACCCGAAGAGGCAAAGAGAGTCGTCCAAGAAACGACGGACTCTGCGTTTCTCACCAAGCCGGCCCAAAGATGAAGCTGAAGATTAAAAGGATGGGCTATTATTGGCCCACGATGATCCAGGACTACCTCGAATACGTGAAGCAGTGCCACTCGTGCCAAATTCACGGAGACTTTATTCACCAGCATCCAAATTCACTACATCCAACGGTGGCTAGCTGGCCGTTCGAAATGTGGGGAACCGACAAAATCGGGCCATCGAACCAGCATCGTCCAGAGGACATCGGTTCATTTTGGCAACAACCGATTACTTCTCTAAGTGGGCAGAAGCAGTACCACTGAGGGAGGTGAAGACGGAGAATATTCTCCATTTCTTCAAGACACACGTCATTTATCGGTTTGGCACACCGCGATGGATTATCTCCGATAACGGGCCAGCCTATAGAAGCCACAAGATTAGCCGCTTCGCACAACAGCATAACATAGACTGGAGATATTCATCGATCTATAATCCCCGAGCTAACGGTCTAGCTGAGGTTTTTAACAAGACCTTGATGAAGATCGTGAAAAAGAAGGTGTCTCGAAATAAGAGGGACTGGCACGAGAGACTGCATGAAGCTCTTTGGGCGTATCGAACTATGTTCAAAACAGCCACAAACACAATGCTGTATGCATTGGTATTCGGCACAGAAGCGGTACTCCCCCTCGAGATAGAGTTACCCTCTCTACGAGTGGCGGTTCACTACGAGCCAACAGACGAAGAAAATGCCCACTTTCGGCTTGAGGAGCTCGATGCCCTTAATGAAACCAGGCTCATGGCGCAGCAAAATCTGGATGCTTATAAAGCAAAGATGACGCGCTCATATGAGAGATTGACTAGGCCAAGAACATTCCGTCAAGGGGAACTCGTGCTAGTGGCCAAGAACATTCCGCCAAGCGGGGGAAATTCAAGCCGAACTATGAAGGCCCATTTATCATAGACAAAGTCTACCAGGTTGGAGCCTATCTACTCATGGACATGCATGGTGAAAGACCATTCAGGCCAATAAACGGTCGCTTCCTGAAAAAATACTACGCCTGACGAGTCACGGTCTAGGTCAATGATAGATGACGTCGCCTATGTCTGCTCGCTATCTTCCTAAACCTAAACTCTATAAGTAGTAGACGGCTTCCTTTTCTCGGACCGAAACGTCCTTAAACTAACGATGGACCACTATGTCCTAAAACTGGCGTCGGACCGAAACGTCCTTAAACTAACGATGGACCACTATGTCCGAAAACTGGCGTTGGACCGAAATGTCCTTAAACTAACAATGGACCACTATGTCCTAAAACAGGCTGTTGACCGAGACGTCGATAAACTTCTACGGACTGCAGCATCCTAAGGCTGACACAAAAAAAATAAAAAAAACAAAACAAAAAAAGAGAAGAAAACGGTATGTTCATAAGCAAAATGGGCACGGATGAAAACCCGAAAGGGCTCCGTGAGTAAAAACAGCAGGGCTACCAGCGAGTTTTTGTGAAAACCCGAAATGGCGCAATCTCGTTAAAAGACACTTGCAATGTCCTCTCGACCCTGTAAGGAGAAACCACCTGCGTGAGATCCTTACGACTCACAAGGGAGCAACACACTTAGGGATTCCCACGATTCCTAAGGAGAAATTACACCTGCGAGATCCTCACGACTTGTAAGGAGAATTCCTCTTTGAGACCCTAACGGCTCATAGGATTCAAAAGCCTTAAGCTACAGGGATCTGAACCTATTCTTAAGCAGTCATACACCCTGATTTTGCCATACAAGCAGCTCAATGCTGACCCTTGTATACAATCCACGGACGCGAATAAATATTTCCCTAAAACCGTCCCACCAGCGACTGGGGATATGTCTACACGGTGAACAACCCTTGTAAGTTTTCTCGACTTATAAGGAGAAAGCACCCTTATAAGATTCTTACGACTTACAAGAAGCCATACACTTAGGAATCCTCATGATTCCTAAGGAGAAAATGCACCTATGAGATCCTCATGACTCGTAGGGAGAAACGTCTTTATGAGACCCTTACGGCTCGTAAAGTTAAAAGCCTTAGTCGACAAGATCCTAACCCTGTTTACTAAGCCACCTTTGTTCGATATCGACAGAGGCAAACGATGATTCGCTCCTGGCAATATCCCAGTTGTAGCGGTGCTGATGCCGAAATCGGTGTTTAATTCCAAACTCACGGCAAAATGCCAGCAAACCACACATGCATACGAAAGAGCCGAAATGATGGAGCAAGTTGCAACAAAATCAGCAAGTAAAAATTTATGCATACGAAATAGCCGAAATGATTCGGCAACTCACAATAAAAAGCAGCGAGTAAAAATAAAATAATAGCCGAAATGATTGGGCACCACGAAAAATAGCCGAAATGATTGGGCAATCGCGACTTTCGCGATATAAAAAGCTGAAATGATAGAGCATCGCGGAAAGAAATAAAAAAAATTCTTAAAGAATGAAACTTTTGCCCTACAGGTGAGATCATATCGATCCCTGTATACAATCCAGGGGCACAAATTAAGAGGGAACCATACCTCCCCACCAGATTCCATCTGAAAGAGAGTCAAGTCTCAACGGTTCGCAGACAGCCTGGAGATCATCTCAACATTCGTCTCAATACAACAGACACAACATCAGCAAATCGAAGCTGCGACAAAGTTCCCAGTTCCATGAATCGGCGGTGCACGGACAACCGAGAGTCAACCTCCGACTCCGTGAAATGCGGATAAAGTCAACTGTTCCCCTCTGAAAGACGCGGCGAAGACGCGATAAACGTCTTGCCTGAAATTCGGGGCAGATGCTAATTGGTGCTATCCGTCCACCTCTCCGAAGATGCCAAGTTGATTTATGGCACCATGTATCGAAGGTTTAAACGGATGCGACCGATGTAGCAGATTTCGTCATATTCCCCCTCGCTTGAGGGGTTTTTGATTGTGGGGATGCTCTTCCCTGCAGGCGCAAGCCCCTGCAGTTAATTACGCTACCGCATCACGGTAACAACTTTCTCTTTCTCCATATAGTCACTTCGTGCCGTGGGTGTTTGTTTTGTGTTTGGTTGCCCGTGGATTGTATACGGAGACTAATTCATGTTGTCGCCCGTAGGGCGTGGACTAGTCCAAATCAGTATCTTTTCTTAGATTTGGGTTTGGGGGGTTAGGTTTAAGAATACGTTAGCCTCATTTAAGACTAAGATCGACTTAAACGTTTGTTAAGGATACATTAGTCTCATTTTAGACTAAGATCAACTTAACGGGATCGTTTAGATCCAACAAGAGAGCAATTGGGCTCTATTGTTTAGTTTAGTGATATTGTGGTCGATTAGTTTAAGGACATTACGGTCCATTGTTAGTTTAAGGACGTCTCGGTCCGTTGTTAGTTTAAAGACATCGCGGTCGAGGTTAAGGACATCATAGTCCATGGGTTTAAAGACCCCACAGTCTAATGTTAGTTTAAATACATCACGGTCGAGGTTAAGAACATCGTAGTCCATGGGTTTAAAGACCCCACAGTCCAATGTTTGTTTAAAGACATCACGGTCGAGGTTAAGGACATCGTAGTCCATGGGTTTAGGGACCCCACAGTCCAATGTTAGTTTAAAGACATCACGATCAAGGTTAAGGACATCATCGTCCATGGGTTTAGGGACCCCACAGTCCAATGTTAGTTTAAAGACATCAAGGTCGAGGTTAAGGACATCATAGTCCATGGGTTTAGGGACCCCACAGTCCAATGTTAGTTTAAAGACATCACGGTCGAGGTTAAGGACATCATAGTCCATGGGTTTAGGGACCCCACAGTCCAATGTTAGTATAAAAACATCACGGTCGAGGTTAAGGACATCATAGTCCATGGGTTTAGGGACCCCACAGTCCAATGTTAGTTTAAAGACATCACGGTCGAGGTTAAGGACATCATAGTCCATGGGTTTAGGGACCCCACAGTCCAATGTTAGTTTAAAGACATCACAGTCGAGATTAAGGACATCATAATCCATGGGTTTAGGGACACCACAGTCCATGAAATGTGTGGTTGTCGGGACCCATCACCTCTCTGAAGACGTTGAAGGATTACAACGCCAAATATCAAAGGAGTGAAGAGATATACCCTTGAACCAAGGTGGATTAAGTGATTTGCAGTCCAATTTGGAACCAAGATCAATTAATTATATTATGAGCACATTGGCTCAGTTAAGTCTGAATTGAGGACTTATGGCCAACTTGGGCTAAGTCCAATTAAATTTGAAATATTGGCCCTTTATTGGACCATTAAACACTTGTCTGGGTTCAAGCCCACATTATTTAGCAATGCTAGACCAGAGTTTGAGGGCTCTGATACATTTTGGTCTTTGACTGAGCATTAAACATTGTAGCTCTGAGTTTTATTCAATTTTGAGATTTAATCAAAAGGAGAGGTTTTGCCTCTGGAAACTTAGCCAATTTGGCTAAGACTGGTTTTAAAATAGTGTTAAACACTAGAGGGCAAACAATGTTAAACACTGGAAATAAACTCTCAAATTAGTGTTAAACACTTGAGAACAACAGTGTTAAACACTGGAAATAAAACTCTCAAATTAGTGTTAAACACTAGAAAATGACAGTGTTAAACACTGGAAATGAAGTTGTCAAATTAGTGTTAAACAATGGAGAGGAAAGGGTCACGTGGGAACACGTGAGGGTACCCAAAGGTGGGAGCAGATCCTCTTTACTTTATTCTGCAGATAAGTGTTTAACACTTTTAGTTCTCATAGCCATCACGTGTGGGCACGTGATGGGTACTCATGCCCTGATTTATTAGAACATTCATTAGGAGTCACGTGGTAACACGTGAGAGCGCCCAAGTTATATTTTGCCTTTGCTTTTGTTCTGATATAATGAGGATCACGTGGGAGCACGTGAGGCATTGCCTCAGGGCTAATTCTTTCTCATTTTTGGGGGATCTTTTCAGGGGTCGCGTGGGGACATGTGACCTTAGTCTTTTGCATGCATGGAGATCTTTCAAGTCCCTTTATTTTTTTAAGAATTAAATTCTTTATAGGGTTAAACCCTAATTATGATTTTGGAGGAATTAAATTCCCATTCTTATATAGGGTTAAACCCTAATTTCTTTTTAGAGCAATTAAATTCCCATATATGTAGAAGAATTAAATTCTTATATAGGGTGAAACCCTAATTTCATTTAGGAGGAATTAAATTCCCGTAAATTTGAGAGAATTAAATTCTCAATTAAGGTTAAACCCTTGTTTTGTCCATCTTGAAGGAATTAAATTCCTATAATTTTAGAAGAATTAAATTCTCATATAGGGTTAAACCCTAGTTTCATATCTTGGAGGAATTAAATTCTTGTAAATTTAGGAGAATTAAATTCTCAAAACTCAATTCTCCCTCTTAGTTTTGGATCTGCATGGCAGAATCTCAACCCAATGAGAATTAAATTCTCAACCTATGGGGAGATTTGCTTCTGCAGATCTTCAACCAGAGGAAGAACTAAGTTCTTTTTGCAGAAGAGTTAAACTCTTAGATTTTAAGAATTAAATTCTCTTTTTGAAGTTTTGATCCCCTTTTCTTTTCTCACCTAGGGTTTTCTTTGTTGAGAATTAAACTCTCCTTTCTTTTCTCTCTGCTATTTGCCTTTAGAAAGTTTCAAGATCCCAAAATTCTACCTCTTTCTTCTCCTCTTGGCTCCTATTTATAGGAGAAGGAAAAGAATCAATTTGTTTAGTAAATCTCTCATTGAAAGATTTTGTTTTTTTTCATAATTAATATGATCATTTAGATCATACAGTGAATTTTATTCACCATTGGATTTTAAATCCAAAAGATATTCTGTTTGTTATTTTTGGTGAGATTTAGGAAAATATTTCCTTGTCTAAAATCTTTCCATAAATTTGTGATTTTTAATCACCCTTGGATTTTTAATCCAACGGTTCCTCATAATCCTTTTTTCGTCTGGAAAGATTTAGAGAAATTTAGGATTTAATTCTGTTAAGTTATAAGGATTTCAAAGCCTGTCACGTGCTGGCACGTGACCCTTGATCACGTGTGAGCACGTAACCCTTGGTCACGTGTAAGCACGTGACCCTTTGTCAAATGTGAGCACGTGACCCTCAATTGGGGTCTTTTCTCAGCCGCTTGTTTATGCTTCTGCTTGCTTAGATTTTAACTCTGTAAGTAGATCACGTGTCAACACGTGACCCTTGGTCACGTGTGAACACGTGATGCCTTATTCCTGATTTTTTGATCAGGGAACAAATGCCCCCACAGCGTTGCTCTCACGTGTCTGCACGTGAGTGCAACGCTGTCACTTTTATGACCGTTGGATCTGTCTAGGGAACAGGGGAGATGAAACGTTTCCCATCACATCCTATAAATGCAGGGGTCTCTTCAGAAGCGCCTCCACTCTTTCATCTTCTTCCTTGCAAACTTTTTCCTTTTGAGAATTTAATTCTCCTTTCCAGAGCTTAGTTCTCTGCCTCGAAAATTTTCCAGAGTTTAACTCTGTTGAAAGATTCCCTTTCCTCAGGTAATAATCTTGAAAGAACGAAGAACTTTTACTGAAATCTCTATTGGATTTTAAATCCAGACCAAGGGTTTTTCCCTTTAACAAGAGCACACACACATTTTCTTTTTTTAGTTCTTTAAACAGAAAATCATTCAATCCTTAAACAACAGACCTTGCTAGGGTTTCTCTGGTCTTCAGGGGTCAATGGTGATGTTTGCCTTTTTCATGGAATTTAATTCCATCTCAAAAATGTTTCTGGGAATTTAATTCCCCTTTTTCAAAAGGAATTTAATTCCTACGAAGAACTTAGTTCTTCCCAGAGAGCTTCTTGGGGTTTTCTTGCCCTGAGTTGTCTCTTTGCGACCAAGAAGAAGAGGTTTGCAGCGGTGCTTTCTGGGAATTTAATTCCCTTGATTTTTGAAGAGTCCAAGATGGATTTGTTTTTTGGGGAATGTGTAGGGCCATTTGAAATCCACTGTTCATTTATTGAGAATCTTCTTTTGTCTCATTGTAATTGCTTTGCCTCATCATTAGCAAGCCACTATCTTGATTTCGTAGGACCCATGTGTTCTTGTAACCAATGATCTCATAAAATAAGTCCTCTGTCGCTGTCTATATATATATATATATATATATATATATATAATCATATATATATATATATATATATATATATATACACTGTTGGCTTCGCTTTAACTGTTTCCCCTTATTTTATTTCAGGCACAATGACTTATGCTCCGTATTTCCCTTTCACTCGCTCGGAGGCCGCTTTTCCTCATTCGCCATCTGACGAGGAAGTGATGACGATGATCAGGGCTCATGACCCGAACTGCACCAACTTACTTCTGTGGGGGACCTGGTACGGTCACATCATCCGTGGTCGCCGAAATTTCCTTTGCGAGATACCGACGGAGCCTACCTATCCGTTCCTGCCGATGGATCCTCCAAGGACTGTCTTTGCTGTGGAGATGCCGAATTGGACCCCTATGGGGCGGCTTGATCCTTCAACGATTGGTATTCCGAACCATCCGGTGCCGGCTATAGATATTCTTGGACGTCGAATTTGCCAAGGCGAGGCCCAACCATGGGGGCAGATTTATAAGATAGGGCTCATCCCTCGACACCCCATGGGCTACCTTCTTTGGGCTCGCTACATCTTGTCCGCCCATCGCGCGCGAATGCAGAGGGTTGGGCTTTATCAGGCGATCTATGTGTCCCTTTTCCACTACCAATCTCCTCACGTCTGGTGGGTTAAGGCTTTCTTGAACCAGTGGAATCTCCCAACCAACACTTTCCTTCTAGGGGACCGCGAAGTTTCGATTTCCTTGGAATAATTCCGCGAGATCTCGGGGCTGCCAATCAGGGGGACCCTCTATAAGGAATTGCTGCCTCCCAACGAGTACGTCTTTGAAACCGAGCCTGCAATGCTCGACAGCCAATCTACCGAGAACGCCGTCTGCCATAAGCGCCCGAGTTTGATCAAGGCCCTAGGCATCTTTGACAAACCGTTCACAGAATCAGAAGAGCAGGGCGTCACTTTTATGAGTTTTATCGCTTGCTTCCTTCGCGAGGGTGTCCTATCGAAGACGGCTCCGAAGTTTGTGAACATTAATGACCCCTTTGAGTTTGGTTTGAACCGGCGGCCGACTAAGGAAGAGGATCTATTGCAGTATTACATCCTTATCATGTCGGCGGTATCTTTCGAATCGATTGCAGCTCCCGGCATGGATGAGGAGACTTTCTTTGTGGGTTTTATCAGTGTTTGGCTTAGCTGGTTTGTCATTCCCATGCATCGCCGTTTTATGAGAGCCTCGGTTATCTATCCTGCTCATCGCATTGCTGAGGGAACACAGCTGGCCGTAGGCATCCTAGCGCTAGCGCATCTTTATCATGGTTTAGGCGCCGCGGCTAATACTTCAACTCCAGGTGTGGATGTAGTAAAATTTTCTCTTCATTACTTCACATCTTGGATTGAGATGCACGTGTTGGGGGCCTTTGCTGCGCACCAGAGGCCTACATTTTATGACGCCTACACTTTTCCGCGACTCATGCGGCTGGTGGGTGCTTCTGCTCCTGACCCGACTCAGTCCGGGGCCATTCGCGTGTTGATCGCTCCTTATGCTAGTATGGGTGGATTGGTATTCGTTGATCGGGCCCTATGCTCTCCTTCAGGTCCAATTCAACAACTCCACGACTCGTCGAAAGAGGGGGCACTTTCTTTGAAGCCCAGGGAAGCCATGCACCTGTATACGATCCGACCAGGTTATCTAGTATTTCGTCAGAACAGTGCGGCCCTCTTTATGCGGTACAACCTGTGGGGTTCCTAGGCACCCTAATGAGGTCTCACAAGGCATCAACCATGCCAATTTCAAATTTAAACGGTGCCGAGAAACCCTAGAACGGATCGTTGGCTAGATATCTAGGCGAAAAGGCAAACTAGTTAACACTTAACTAAGAGATACGGAAATACAACCTTTGTAGATCCGGTTCTCCACCTCCATGGCTCCGCAATGAAGTCTCCTCGCTGTCCGTAACAAGTCCCGGGCTCTAGCGTTGGCTTCATCGGAGAATGGACGGGCTAGGTCATCGATGTCCATGCCAAAGATGATCTACGTCGAAGTATCGCTAGATCAAGCTCCACCTTCACCAAGCTATGAAAACTCGTGAAGGAAACACACTCTACTACTTGGCAAGAGGTAGAGGATGAAGAAATAGGAAGTGGGTAAACTTTAGAATTGGATTTCTCACTCATTTCATCAATTCACCATTGATGGAGCTTGGTTTTCTTCACTTGAAAAATGAAGAAGAAGAAGGAAATTGTTATGATAAGAATAATTAAAAAGAAAAGAAAAAGGATACTTATCATAATAATAACCATGGTAAAGTGTAGAGACTAAACTAAGGTTAAATGAAGTGGTTAGGGTTAAGCATGAGACAAAAATGGTCACATAGTCAAAAGTTCAAGAAGCTTCAACTAGAATACAAAATTAGCAACCATTTTCTTTTTATGCTTATCATATTCCAAAATGAATAAATAAATAAGATAAAAGAATAAAACAAAACCCTAACCATTATCATGTAACCATGGTTTGATCTTTACACATTAACCCTAGCATAACATGTATCATCAAACATGATACGATCAAGTGCACAAAAAGTATATCACATATACAATGTGCACACCCGAGTGAGAATATCCATCTTAAGTAAACCGATACTAGTTGATGCAAACTAATATATCAAATATATAATTATGCATTAAATCATTAAATCAACACTTGATTTAACGATCCGGTCATATCGCATATAACCGACTAGTATCCTATGTATCGGCTTATCGAATCAATACTTGATTCGATAACTAGGTTATATCGCATACAACCATTCGATACATTCATCGCGAGAATAGAATACGGTATCACATACACGCATCATTCTCGGTCCCGCACATATCTCATATGCGCTCCTATTTCGTTTCGCTTGAGCCAGGAAACCTCTGTGTAGGACTCTAAAGACTCGTCAATACGCCGGCAGCGGATGATGATCATATCAAACATCCACAAGCCGCAAGCGGTCTGCTAAACGTAACGGCCACCCGGGTATTGAGCGATCTGAAGATCGACGAGCAAGCCCGCTCACACTCCAGTGAATCCAACCAGTAACACTACCGTACAGTCCGGTCTGATCGTCTGATATGTCGCATATCTTGCCTAGGGGTGGTAAACGTCAGACCCCAATAGCTCGATAAGTCGTGTCGATATGAGGTCTATAACTGTTCGAGAAACTACTGGTAACACTTACCAGTAAATCTCAGCAACCCTGGCCAGGGATTTCCTGTTATAGCCAATCGAACACAGCGCAACATCAACTCCCTATACCGGGAGAGACGAATCCCCTCCTATCGCTCATTGCCTCCATGTGACTCGGGACTGTACCCAAAAACCACCATTTTGCACGCCCTCTTGGACGTGGTAAGATGGAAATCAAAGCACAGTGGGAACCACACAAGACTCTATGACGATCTCGGGTCAACAGACTACTCTGTACCAGTGTCACCAGAGAACTGCCATCTGACGTGAGGTATAATACCATCTGGGAGTTCTCGGCGAGTCCGTCCAGTGTACCCAGTCTCTACTGAGCACCCGTATATCATCTCTGATGTCAAACACCAATAGATATGGGATCATCCATCGCCCATCTGTATGGGTCGAGAAGGTATACGCTAGTCTACTCTGGTATATCGATGCCCCGTCTCGATACACCCACGACTAGGGACTTTGAAGGATGTACTTATGGACTACCATGTCCCCACTAGTATGATCCGCATCACAGTCCAGGTAGTCAAGTACAGATCCTAAGGGCTTTACCAACATGTAACAGGGAGACAATCAGTGTACACGTTAAGGTAAAGATCAACCAGATAGCATACTATCATGTCGAGCAAGAAAGTCCTCCCTATATATGTCCCAGCATCCACTACAATATACATCCTATGTATAGTAATGGCCTCTAGGGCATACATATAACTAACAATCTCCCACTTGCACTAGGGCCATCTTATAGCAGTGGTTGCAGTATCTCATACTCAACCATCCCATAATAGTCTCTCTCTGGGAACAGGCCTTTGTGAGTGGATCCGCTGTGTTGTCCTCTGAGTCTACTCTCCTAACCTCGATCTCCCTGGAGATCAACCATCTCCATGATCAGGTGACACTGCCTTAGAATATGTCTGGATCACTGATGGGACGGACGTTCCTTGGCATAAGCCACAACTCCATTGTCTCACAATGGTTGGAACGTAGTTCATCTCATGAACCAGTATACACCCAAACATCCTCCTTGGTAGTATCTTAAGTAGCGATGTATCCTGCCTTTATCTTCTAGTATGCCACGGTATCTAGCTTGGAACTCTTCCAACATACCGTCCCTCCACTGAGGGTAAAGACAATGCCTGTGACTGACATTCAGTCGTCTTTATCACCCTGGAACCTTTCCAGTGATTCTCCCCAGGATCGATTGATACCATCTCACTACAACTAGTGAGAATCCTAACATCCATTTAGATCCATCTCATAGATCCAAAACCCAGGATTTAGGAGGTATCACTTTGATCCTATATGGAGAATTATAGTGATAAGCGGAGATTGATCGAGCGTAGCATAGGAAACTCCTTCCCTATCAAGAGTATGTCATCCACGTACTCTACGAGGATCGTCACCATACTCCCTACTACCTTTTTGTTTATACAAGGTTCATCTACCATTTTGATGATGTCAACTTCTTTGACTAATACATCAAAACAGATGTTCCAACTCCGCGATGCCTGCTCTATCCTATAAAGCATCTTGCACACGTTTCCGCTGCTCCCACTGTCTACGAAGCCCTCTGGCTGTGTACTTATAGACGCTCTCTTCTAAATCATCATTTAGAAAAGCAGTTATGACACCCAACCACCAGATATCGTAGCCATGGTATGTAGCCGTGACAAGTAGGATCTGGATGGACTTAAGCATAGATCCTTAGAAAAAGGTTTCATTATGATCCATATTTGGTCAATTATGCAAACCTTTAACAAGTCTAGCTTTGAAAGTCTCAACTTTTCCATCTACACCAAGTAATCTTCTCAAGATATACTTGCTCCTGATGGGGATTTAACCCTTCAGATATAGCAACCAAAGTCCATACTTTGTTGGTGTATAAGGATTCTATCTCAGATCGCTAAACATCCAGCCATTCTTACAGAGTCTTACTCTCGATGGCCTGCTCGAAGCTAGTTGGGTCATCATCTCATGATGCAATCCTTGCTCCCACTGTCATAGAGAAACCGAAGTATCTCTCAGGTGGGTGAGGAACCCTACTAGATCGGCGGAGAGGCTGAGGTTCGTTGGAATCTACTGAATCCTTTGGTTGTACCAAATCATCTACTGTAGTTTGTATAGCTGAAACATTTCCAGTTCTACATAATAGACCTTGCCTCGAGCTTGTCCGGATTTTGCTTGTAGACATAGGCCGGTCAACCCCAAATCTTAAGTAACTTAAGAGATGGGCTCTTCCCTTTCCATATCACATATGAAATGGTAGGCAACTGATTTGATTCGAACCCTATTCAATAGGTATGCAACTTCATAAGTGCATAACTCCCTAAAGGAAATAGGTAACTCAGTAGTACTCATCATAGAGCACACCTTATCATATAGGGTGTGATTGCTCCGCCTCGATATACCATCGTGCTATGGTGTATACGGAGGAGTAATGCCGAGAGAGAATCTCATTCTCCTTTAAAATAGTCCAGGATTTCCGTGCTCAAGCATTCTCCTCCTTGATTTCATCAAAGGACATAATACTTATACCCGTATTATGGTTCTCTACTTCTCGCTTATATTCTGTGAATATCTCAAAAGGTTCGGACTCATGTTTCAGCAGGAACATATGACTGAATCTTGAGAGATTATCAGAGAACGTAATGAAGTATAAAGAACCAGTCCTGGCATGTGTAGACAGGGGACCTACATACATCAACATGTATCATCCCAAGAGTTCATTAACTCTTTCTCTGTTTCCAATAAACAGAGCTGTGGTCATCTTATCTTTGTGACATGACTGGCGAGTTTCACAAGATGTAAATTCAAACTAATTTAAATATGCATCTTTATGTAACTCTAGCTAATCGGGTCACATTGATCTGACCTAGTCTACAATACCTCAAGAAGGATTCGTTCAGTTCTGAACTCTTCCTCTTGTGTGTGTTCTGTATACTAAGAACTGTAGTTTGATTTAGAACATCAACGCTTTTAGATAACGTGCCTGAACCGATCAACTTTTGATATAGGAAATGTTCAAAACATTATCCAACAATACAAAATTTTACCGTTTCTTTACTAATAAAGAGACAGATATATTTTGTATATCAGGTTCGGTATCTAATAACATTCGTTCAGAATCAATGTATTGTAATACAGGGTGACAGTGACCAACAGACTTGGCTGCAACTCTTGCCCCGTTTTCTGCCTCATGAAACTTATCACCCGTTCTCAGTTCTCTACCTTTCTGTAGCCCTATGTAACAGATTACATATCTGGGATCCTGATCCGGTATCATATACCCAGGACGTAAAGGATACTGAGAAACAGTTCTGTATAATGAACAAACCCGAAGATGATGCATCAGCATGCACTCTCTTCGTTTGGGCGGCACGGGAAATCTGGTATTCCCCAATTTCCTGCTCTGTCTTATAACAATTATAAGTTGGAGCGGGACCAACGTTCCTCAGCTCAGTATAACAAGCGGGTTCGGTCAATATTCCGTATTATTATCTTGATTAAGGCGTGATATGGTCGCTACCTGGAGAGAGAGAGAAGAAAACACTCAGCGTGCGCTCTGCAAGAATAGATTGGTTATTATTTTATCTAATCAGGATGGCTCCCACTGCTTTTTATCAAATCTTCCTTCAAACCCTAAAAGGAAAGACTAGCCGGGATTAATTACACACTACAAGTTCGGCAATCTTTCAGCCAGGCCAGTGTCGGTACTTTGAGGGAAGTCCCCCGTGCTTTCGCACGAACCTAATTAATGTAAACCTCGTTTTCCCAGAGGCGTAACCTCGTTAACACCTTTCTAGACACCTACTTGATCGGCTAATTGTAATGTGTAAAACTCTCCTAGGAGTAACTCTTACTCGCAGCGGGTATCGGGATCCAACTATCTCATAGAAGGTATGCAATCTCATTGCAAATTTCAACACTTGAAATTCCCGATAATATTTTGCCCCTAGCTCGCTATGACCTTGACGCATGCCAAACAACCCATAGTCTGCTAGTCAAGTTCAACCCGTACATTTCTTGATTGAATTAAACCCACCCGCACGACCCTTGACGCATGCCAAACAACGCCGTACGAATACCCTAATCCAATCGCATCGTATGCTAGCAGATAAGCACTAGTTAGCTACCGTACACTACGCCTTGACGCATGCCAAACAACCGCAGCACGAATACTAACTAGTACTTATCTGAAATGACGGAGGGCTACGACAGGTTTTTCTGAAAACCTATTGCGTAATGAACTTGATATCGTTGTAGGATCGAATGAATTTTGAAATGGAGTGTTTTTGAGGCTTTTCTAGTTTTGCTAAAGGAGTCACTCCCGGTGAAGGGATCGTCGGTCCTTTCCTCGTCGAATGAGGTGCGGGATATATCATATATATCACTGTGCAAAGCAAAAACTCTTAAAAGCAATCAAAAGACAAACCGAATGTGTAGCATCTGCCAGTTATTGCTAAAGGAGTCACTCCCGGTGAAGGGATCTCGGTCCTTTCCTCATCGAATAAGGTGCAGGATATATCTCATATACCTTTGTGCAAAGCAAGAACTGTAGCTACATGTTTTATTTTGAAATTCGATTCTACAACATCTTTAGGTTTCTTTTATTTCATTAATCACATTAATGAAGTCCCATCATATTAAGCACCTAATTATCACAGATAAATACGACGTACACTTATGCCATCCGCATTCGCCTCGATGTCCCCTCGTGCACCGTTAGGTTAGGTAACTAACGACAGAGCGGGGCAGGGCTAGCGCGGGTGTAAAACATAAGTAACGCCTATATAATATATCATATATACTATATACTGTATCTATCACAGAACATCACATGATCACATCACAGATATCGCAGCAGAAGAATATCATATGAAATATTGGATATACTAGGACGTCCGTGTTTTCAACACGAGCCAGTATAAAACACGGATTCCACGGTCGTGATGAATAGCCAAACCCACACCCCTAGACCCCTACGAGAGCGGCAAGCAACCCTACCAATTCTAGAGTTAGGATACCCGGACTCGACTCCTCGAGTTGGTCTCCCACTGGACTCCAGAACCCGGTTACTTGTGCCCTCCTTCTTGGGTCTATCCTAGTGCGGAAAAGTAAATAATATACAAAGGGTGACTACTTCCGCAACCTGGAAGTGCCCCAATAAAAGAATATTACATACAAGTTTTTACATGAATGAAAATGAAAAACACTCATCTCACACAAAAACCCCCGGCTATTCAAACACGACGATCCAATATAACATATCCAGCAACACATAACATCACATGTCATCAACGTAAGTAAATATGCGCATCCCAATTGTCGTTGACATATAGCAACGAAACCGGCGATATCACATATTACACTTACGGTCACAGAAAAGAAAGTGTAAAACTACAACAGTTGGAATCCGCAACCTGCATAGACATCACATGCCTAATCAAATGAATACCTTAGACATCGCATGCCTAACAATTATAAACCCCGTATTTTAGTCTCAAAATCGAAAACACTTTTTAATATAAAGTCGGGTAATTCAACAAGATTCCCGACATCCTGATCGAATGCTCGTCGCAAACTTTAGTAGGCGGCCGCACCCCCGATACCGTCGACGAAGTGCACCAAGGCGGAACACCGCTGCCGCGAGCACCCGAACGGATGCTTTCGGCGACGGGGTTCTCCTACAGTCACTTGGTCGGGGCTATGGAGCGAGGCTGTCTATTAAGTTTATCGGCGAGTATCCGCGTACGCTACGTGATTGCGACGGACTTTTGATCACATCAAAATTCCGTGGCAACCGATCAAGTGAGACTAAAGTGCTATGTTTATAACATTCATTCAGTTATCTCATAACTATTTGTGAATTCCAATTATTGTATCACATTCCAGATAAACAGAAAATGTTAAACTTTCCGATCGAACAATCGAACACCCAAGTTTTCCCGATACAATCCAACACATGAAATAAGTCTAACAACATTCAGTTCGTGCCTCAGTACCAACGGTCCAGCCGTAGAAGGGTCAAGCCAACGCCTCACATGTGGCACGCCGTACTGCCCCAAACCCGAAGGTTCAAAGGGCAGTTCAAGACGGTCATATAATCGAGTTAAGGTTTGTTGTCTTCTAGAGGGTCCATCGCGTTACTTGCACTACTTAGAACGTCGTTAAACTACGGAAAAATCCAACACTTGGAAATTTCCCGACAGGGGAAAAATTGGGTATTTATATCTGGTCGAACTCTTTAACATATTCAAAAATTTATCCGGAAAGCCACACAGACAAATTTGATAATCCGATCGAACATTCGAATCCCCATAACAAACCCAGAATGCTCAACTGTGGAGTTAGGGTTTCGGTTCGTTCGGATTCCAAATTGCGTCTAGACTTCGCCTAAGGCTCTAGCTAGGCTCTGATACCACTGTGGGATTCCTAGGCACCCTAATGAGGTCTCACAAGGCATCAACCATGCCAATTTCAAATTTAAACGGTGCCGAGAAACCCTAGAACGGATCGTTGGCTAGATATCTAGGCGAAAAGGCAAACTAGTTAACACTTAACTAAGAGATACGGAAATACAACCTTTGTAGATCCGGTTCTCCACCTCCATGGCTCCGCAATGAAGTCTCCTCGCTGTCCGTAACAAGTCCCGGGCTCTAGCGTCGGCTTCATCGGAGAATGGACGGGCTAGGTCATCGATGTCCATGCCGAAGATGATCTACGTCGAAGCATCGCTAGATCAAGCTCCACCTTCACCAAGCCATGAAAACTCGTGAAGGAAACACACTCTACTACTTGGAAAGAGGTAGAGGATGAAGAAATAGGAAGTGGGTAAACTTTAGAATTGGATTTCTCACTCATTTCATCAATTCACCATTGATGGAGCTTGGTTTTCTTCACTTGAAAAATGAAGAAGAAGAAGGAAATTGTTATGATAAGAATAATTAAAAAGAAAAGAAAAAGGATACTTATCATAATAATAACCATGGTAAAGTGTAGAGACTAAACTAAGGTTAAATGAAGTGGTTAGGGTTAAGCATGAGACAAAAATGGTCACATAGTCAAAAGTTCAAGAAGCTTCAACTAGAATACAAAATTAGCAACCATTTTCTTTTTATGCTTATCATATTCCAAAATGAATAAATAAATAAGATAAAAGAATAAAACAAAACCCTAACCATTATCATGTAACCATGGTTTGATCTTTACACATTAACCCTAGCATAACATGTATCATCAAACATGATACGATCAAGTGCACAAAAAGTATATCACATATACAATGTGCACACCCGAGTGAGAATATCCATCTTAAGTAAACCGATACTAGTTGATGCAAACTAATATATCAAATATATAATTATGCATTAAATCATTAAATCAACACTTGATTTAACGATCCGGTCATATCGCATATAACCGACTAGTATCCTATGTATCGGCTTATCGAATCAATACTTGATTCGATAACTAGGTTATATCGCATACAACCATTCGATACATTCATCGCGAGAATAGAATACGGTATCACATACACGCATCATTCTCGGTCCCGCACATATCTCATATGCGCTCCTATTTCGTTTCGCTTGAGCCAGGAAACCTCTGTGTAGAACTCTAAAGACTCGTCAATACGCCGGCAGCGGATGATGATCATATCAAACATCCACAAGCCGCAAGCGGTCTGCTAAACGTAACGGCCACCCGGGTATTGAGCGATCTGAAGATCGACGAGCAAGCCCGCTCACACTCCAGTGAATCCAACCAGTAACACTACCGTACAGTCCGGTCTGATCGTCTGATATGTCGCATATCTTGCCTAGGGGTGGTAAACGTCAGACCCCAATAGCTCGATAAGTCGTGTCGATATGAGGTCTATAACTGTTCGAGAAACTACTGGTAACACTTACCAGTAAATCTCAGCAACCCTGGCCAGGGATTTCCTGTTATAGCCAATCGAACACAGCGCAACATCAACTCCCTATACCGGGAGAGACGAATCCCCTCCTATCGCTCATTGCCTCCATGTGACTCGGGACTGTACCCAAAAACCACCGTTTTGCACGCCCTCTTGGACGTGGTAAGATGGAAATCAAAGCACAGTGGGAACCACACAAGACTCTATGACGATCTCGGGTCAACAGACTACTCTGTACCAGTGTCACCAGAGAACTGCCATCTGACGTGAGGTATAATACCATCTGGGAGTTCTCGGCGAGTCCGTCCAGTGTACCCAGTCTCTACTGAGCACCCGTATATCATCTCTGATGTCAAACACCAATGGATATGGGATCATCCATCGCCCATCTATATGGGTCGAGAAGGTATACGCTAGTCTACTCTGGTATATCGATGCCCCGTCTCGATACACCCACGACTAGGGACTTTGAAGGATGTACTTATGGACTACCATGTCCCCACTAGTATGATCCGCATCACAGTCCAGGTAGTCAAGTACAGATCCTAAAGGCTTTACCAACATGTAACAGGGAGACAATCAGTGTACACGTTAAGATAAAGATCAACCAGATAGCATACTATCATGTCGAGCAAGAAAGTCCTCCCTATATATGTCCCAGCATCCACTACAATATACATCCTATGTATAGTAATGGCCTCTAGGGCATACATATAACTAACACAACCCACACCACTTTGCCCGGCAGCTTGGGTATGATCAGGGCGTCCCCTTCGAGGCATTTACAGTTGCGCTCTTCCCATCACCTGAAGCCATTCGTGACGCTGCTCATCACTTCGTGAGGCTGAATACTGGTTCTCGCTTCATGATCCCTGAAGCTGACCATATTCCCCGGTGCGTGGGGTCCTTCATGGGCTGGTACCTTCATCGGGTCAGCCCAATTATTGCTGAGGAGAAGAGGGTGCTTCTTGGATATGGTGCTCCTATTCCGGTTCAAGCCTCGGGAGTTCCGCCGCGACCGCGCGCACTGGTCCACTTTCCCCTGAGGGACACCAGTGTTGCGCTTATTCTGGGGGCGTCGGAGGTGGATCTCACTCCTACAGTTGGTATGCCATTGGGTACCCGATCGCGGGCTAATCGGGCTCCAGTAGCAGTACCATCGCCCGTGGCGTCGACAATGGCCGTGTCGTCCTCGGTAGCACCGCCAAGTGAGGGCGCTGGAAGCGAGGGTGTTGAAGGTGAGGTGGGTCGGCGCCGAGCCAGAGTTCCACGGGGGAGGAAACGATCGTCTTCGACGGTCGGTTCTGGGTCCAAGCGACGAAGGAGGACGGCTACCAATCTGCTCGACTCTTTAGTAGAGTCTGAGCCTATTCTTCAAGATGAGCCGTTGGCTATTCAAGAATCGGATGGCGGCCTACTTTTCCCGAGTTCATCTGCCGAGGAAGCCGCACAATTGGCTGAGGCTATACGACGTTCGCAAGATGAATCAGAGAACGTAAGGATTCCGAAGAAGCCCTACCCTCCCGTCATCTTTTACGAAGACCCCCCATGGATAAGGCGACGATTCATCGGCCCTTTGGAAGAATGGGGCAAGAAAGCCCTTAAACGGGCCGTTTCGGCAGACGCCGAGGACGCGCTTTCCCTGTGGACCGGCGGCCATGAGTCCACCCTCAGACCTCGGCGAGCACATCTCCTTATGAAGGAGCGTCGGCTTGAACAAGCTATACTGGAAGCTCCCTTGCGCATCGGTATGTTCCTGTATTTCTTTGTAATATTTCATATTACTTGTATACACATATATGTATTCTTATCCTTGTACAAACTTTGTAGGGACTTCAGCGGCGGCGGAGGCTCTAAGTCGTGTTTTGTCCATAGAGTCTACTGACATCCCCAGTGAAGCACCAATCTGTGTGGAGGGGGTTGATGCAACTGTCGCTCTTGCGATAGAGTCTCCTGCGGTTGTTCCTGCTCCCGAAGCTCTTGCTCCCTCGGGGGAGGCACCTTTGGCAGTCGCCGTCCCAATGGGTCTGCCTCAGGGCGACCCAGAGGCTAGGGTGCAGGTAGCCAAGGCTACCATCCTTTCGTTGGAGCCCGCAGCGGCGACCGCTGTTCCTCATTCAGAAGCCGCTGCACCGGCTCGCGTCTCCGATAATGTGTCCGAGGTCATGGAGAAGGCCGCTGAAGCCGCTATTCCTCCAGCTCAGGATGGGAGGAGCGTCGAAGGTAGCCTTCTATATTTTAAATTAGTAATCTTTCCATTATCTGAAACCTTTTGTCTTTTCAGAATTGCGCGGATTGGCGGCATCTATTGCCGATCTGTCTCCCAGGCAGTCTTTCCAGCGCTTATTGGATATGGCTGCTCCGCAAGAGATATCTCCTCAGCGCATCGTCCTCTCCTCCGGGAAAGGTTAGTGTTGTTTACCTTCTTTTCACAACATTATCATTATTTCATAGAATGACATTAATTTCCTTTACAGTTCTGGAGGCCGACGTCGAAGTTGAGATTCTTGAAGGGCCTAGGGAGCCTTCAGATCCCTCTTGTATGACTGTGGGTAAGTAAAGTCTCAACGTCATTCCACTTGTTCTTTGCTTACAAATTTCACTGACTGTTTATAAATCTGAACAGCTTTGCCAGTTCTTACCGCACTGGAGTCGCGCATCGCCATGCCACCCGGCCCCTATGCTCTACGTGCCTTGGAACGTATGGCAAAACTAAGCCTCGCCTCTCTGTCATCCCTAATTGAGGAACTTCGCACCGGCAGTCTAATCACGGCCGAAGCGTTTGCTGCTGAAGCTAACGGCTCTCTTCCCTTTCTTGCCACCTATCATAGTGAAGCAGTAGTGCAAGTCTAGGTTGAGTTTTGTCGGCAGGTGGAGGCTTGCTTGCATGTTCTAGAATGTACACGCCTTTCTTCGGAGGTTGTGGCTGCGAAGGCGAGCTTACGGAATCTGATTGAGCGGTGTGCGGCGAATATGATATCGTGTAAGAAGAGCCTCGGCTGCAAGTTTTCAGAGAGGGAGCTGGCTTCTAAAGCGCTGAGGGCGCTTCAAGCCAACCTTACGGCCAAGGCCAATAAAGCGTATGAACTATGGCGAGTGCTTCAAGAGGCTATCCAGGAGGTGGTAGCCATTGATAAAGCCTCCATGTTCACTCGTGAAATGGTTGAGGCCTATAATGCTATTGAGAAAGAGCTTGAAGGCCGGCTTGCCTCATATCAGGCCCAGCAAGCTCAAGCGGAGGCCCGTCCTCTGACGATACTGAACCATGAAGGCGAGGCCCAGCGAAAGAGGGACGAACTGGCTAATCTGTTAAATCACCCTCCGACTTGAAGGATTGTATATATATTTTTCCAGTCTTCCTTTGTACATGCCCCTGAATGAGAGTACATTTTTTTCTTTCACGAATTGTACTTTGTATTCATTTTGATTCATGAATAAAAGATATATTTTTCCTCTATGATGGTGTGTCCTTTTTATCAAATGTATTCTGTAGATGGTGTTATCTCGATTTCTTTGCAGGAAAGCGACGGCTTAGGATTCAGGGTTAAGATCTGCCTCCTAAGACTTTTCAACTTTATGAGCCGTGAGGGTCTCATAAAGAATTTTCTCCCTACCGGTCGAGAGGATCCCATAGGTGTAATTTCTCCTTAAGAATCATGAGGATTCCTAAGTGTGTTTTCTCTTGAAAGTCGTAAGGATCTCACAAGAGAATTTGCTCCCTTACGAGTCGTGAGGACCCGCAAGAGATGGGTGAGGTTGCCTTTATCCGCATTTCACGGAATCAGGAGTTGCTCTGGATACTTCCCATGGGTTCACTGCCGTGTTCTGCGAGGACCAGGCTCTGCTCTGGATGTTTCCCACGGGGTCAGAGTTGACATTATCCGCGTTCCACGTGACCATGAATTTTGCTCTGGATGCTTCCTACGGGTTCACTGCCGTGTTCTGCGAGGACCAGGCTCCGCTCTGGATGCTTCACACGGGGTCAGGACTGACAAAAGCCGTGTTCCACGTAGCCAGGAATTTTGCTCTGGATTCTTCCCATGGGTTCACTGCCGTGTTCTGCGAGGACCAGGCTCCGCTCTGGATGCTTCGCACGGGGTCATTGCCGTGCTCTGTGAGGACCAGGATCCGCTCTTGATGTTTCCCACGGGGTCAGGATTGACATAAGCCACGTTTCACGTAACCAGGAATTTTGCCCTGAATGCTTCCCACGGGTTCACTGTCGTGTTCTGCAAGGACCAGGCTCCGCTCTAGATGCTTCACACGGGGTCATTGCCGTGCTCTGCGAGGACCAGGATCCGCTCTAGACGTTTTCCACGGGGTCAGGATTGACGTAAGCCGCGTTTCACGTAACCAGGAATTTTTCTCTGGATGCTTCCCACGGGTTCACTGCCGTGTTCTGCGAGGACCAGGCTCCACTCTGGATACTTCACACGGGGTCATTGCCGTGCTCTGCGAGGACCAGGATCCGCTCTGGACGTTTCCCATGGGGTCAGGATTGACATAAGCCGCGTTCCACGTAGCCAGGAATTTTTCTCTGGATGCTTCCCACAGGTTCACTGCCATGTTCTGCGAGGACCAGGCTCCGCTCTGGATGCTTCACACGGGGTTATTGCCATGCTTTGCGAGGACCAGGATCCGCTCTGGACGTTTCCCACGGGGTCAGGATTGACATAAGCCGCGTTCCACGTAGCCAGGAATTTTGCTCTGGATGCTTCCCACGGGTTCACTGTCGTGTTCTGCGAGGACTAGGCTCCGCTCTGGATGCTTCATATTAGGTCATTGCCGTGCTCTGCGAGGACCAGGATCCACTCTGGACGTTTCCCACGGGGTCAGGATTGATATAATCCGCGTTCCACGTAACCAGGAAGGGTTGACTTTATCCGCATTTCACGGAGTCGGGGTTTGACTCTCGGTTATCTGTGCACTGCCGAGTCATGGAACTGGGAGTTGCCGCTGTTCCGCTTTTCTTGATGTTGTGTCCATTGTAATGAGACGAATGTTGAGATGATCTCCAGGCTGTCTGTGAACCGTTGAGATTTGGCTTCTTCTTCTGATGAAGCCTGGGGAGGAAAGGTGTGATTCTTTCTTTACTTGCGCCCCTGGATAGTATACAGGGATTAATGTGATATCACATGTAGGGCATAAATTATATATATATTATTATTTTTTATTTCTTTCCATCATTTCAGCTTTTATATCGCGAAGGTCGCGATTGCCCAATCATTTCGGCTGTTTTTCGCGGAGCCCAATCATTTCGGCTATTTGTTTTATTCTTACTCGCTGCTTCTTATTGCGAGTTGCCCAATCATTTTGGCTATTTTGCATGCATACATTTTTTTTTACTTGCTGATTTTGTTGCAAGTTGCCCCATCATTTCGGCTATTTCATATGCATGTGTGGCTCGCTAGTCTTCTTTGCTGCAAGCTTGGATTTAGACACCGATTTCGGCATCAGTATCGCTACAACTGGGATATGGCCAGGAGCGAATCATCATTTGCCTCTGTCAATGTCGAACAAAGATGGCTTAGCGGGCAGAGTTAGGATTCTGTCGACTAAAGCTTTTGACTTCATGAGCCGTAAGGGTCCCGTAAAGGTATTTCCCCTACAAGTCGTGAGGATCTCGTAAGTGCGTTTTCTCCTTAAGATTTGTGAGGATTCCTAAGTGTACGGTCTCTTATAAGTCGTAAGGATCTTACAAGAGTATTTTCTCCTTATAAGTCGAGAGGACTTACAAGAGCTGTTCGCTGTGCCAACATATCCCTAGTCATGGACGGGACTTTGTTAGGGAAATGTTTATTCGCGCCCGTGGATTGTATATAAGGGTCAGCATTGAGCCGCTTATAGGGCAGTATTGGAGGTTGTGGTGGCCGCTTAAGAACAGGTTCAAATCCCTGTAGCTTAAGACTTTTGAATCTTATGAGCCGTGAGGGTCTCATAAGAGGATTCTCCTTACGAGTCGTGAGGATCTCGCAAGTGTAATTTCTCCCTAGGAATCGTGGGGATCCCTAAGTGTGTTGCTCCTTTGTGAGTCGTAAGGATCTCACGCAGGTGGTTTCTCCTCACAAAGTCGAGAGGACATTGCAAATGTCTTTTAACGATATTGCGCCCTTTCGGGTTTTCACAAAACTCGCCGGTAGCCCTGCTGTTTTTACTCACGGAGCCCTTTCGGGTTTTCATCCGTGCTCTTTTTGCTTGTGGACATACCATTTTTCTTTCTTTTTCTTTCTCTTTTTTTTAATTCTTTTTTTCTTTTTTTTTGGTATCAGCCTTGGGATGCTGCAATCCACAGTCGTTTATCGATGTCTCGGTCAACAGCTAATTTTAGGACATAGTGGTCCGTTGTTAGTTTAAGGATGTTTAGGTCCGTCGTTAGTTTAAGGACGTTTCGGTCCATGGTTAGTTTAAGGACGTTTCGGTCCGTCGTCGGTTACTACTTATAGAGTTTGGGCTTAAGAAGATAGCGAGCGGATATAGGCGTCGTCATCTATCGTTGACCTAAGCCGTGACTCGTCAGGCATAGTATTTCTTTAGGAATAGATCGTTTATTGGCCGGAAAGGTCTTTCACCATGCATGTCCATGAGTAGATAGGCTCCACCCTGGTAGACTTTGTCTATAATATACGGGCCTTCATAATTTGGCGCGAATTTTCCCCGCTTGGCACGGTTGGGGATCATAGGTCTTTTGACCACTAGCACGAGTTCGCCTTGGCGGAATGTCCTCGGCCTAGTCAATCTTTCATATGAGCGCGCCATCTTTGCTTTATAAGCCTCCAGATTCTGTTGCGCCATGAGCCGGGTTTCATAGAGGGCGTCGAGCTCCTCAAGCCGAAGATGAGCGTTCTCTTCGTCCGTTAGCTCGTAATGAACTGCCACTCGTAGAGAGGGTAACTCTATCTCGAGGGGGAGTACCGCTTCTGTACCGAATACCAATACGTACGGCGTTGTGTTCGTAGCCGTTTTGAACGTAGTTCGATACGCCCAGAGAGCTTCATGCAGTCTCTCGTTCCAGTCCTTCTTATTTCGCGACACCGTCTTTTTTACGATCTTCGTCAAGGTCTTGTTAAAAGCCTCAGCTAGACCGTTAGCTCGGGGATTATAGACTGATGAATATCTCCAGTCTATGTTATGTTGTTGTGCGAAGCGGCTGATTTTGTGGCTTCTATAGGCTGGCCCATTATTGGAGATAATCCGTCGCGGAGTTCCAAAACGATAAATGACGTGTGTCTTGAAGAAATAGAGGATATTCTCCGTCTTCACCTCCCTCAGCGGTACTGCTTCTGCCCATTTGGAGAAGTAATCAGTTGTCGCCAAAATTAATCGATGTCCTCTGGACGATGCTGGTTCGATGGGGCCGATTATGTCAGTTCCCCACATTTCGAACGGCCAGCTAGCCACTGTCGGGTGTAGCAGATTCGGATGCTGATGGATAAAGTCTCCGTGGATCTGGCACGAGTGGCATTGCTGCGCATACTCGAGGCAGTCTTGGATCATCATGGGCCAATAATAGCCCATCCTTTTAATCTTCAGCTTCATCTTCGGCCCGGCTTGGTGAGAACCGCAGAGTCCGTCATGAGTTTCTTGGATGACTCTCTTTGCCTCTTCAGGTCCCAGGCATCTTAGCCATAAAGAATCAAATGATCTTTTATACAGGGTACCATTGACGAAGGCAAAAGATAGAGCTCGCTTCATGAACTGATATTTTGAGGATGCGTTTTCAGGCGTTCAACGGGATTTGAAGTAGTCTATAAAGACTTCTCTCCAATCTTCAACCTTTTCTTGGTCTTTTACTTGTAGATCCATTTGCTCGGTCGCTCCCTTTTCTTCGGACGACTCCGGAGATATTTCTGCCGGTGCAAGAACCCGACGGCTTTGTACCACGATTCTTACGTCATCGAGGTTCTCATCGGCCAACTCTTTAGCAAGCTTGGCTAATGCATCCGCTTTGCTATTTTCTGCACGCGGTATGCTTTCCAAGGTGTAGGAAGGTATTTGGGTCAGCAGTTGCTGTACCCTCTCGCCGTACTTCACCAGTTCTGGTTTGCACGTTTGATAGTCATTGTTTACTTGACTAACGACCAGTTGGGAGTCTCCGTATATGAGGAGGTTCTCAATCCCCATATTGATGGCGATCTCGAGACCTGTTATCAAAGCTTCATACTCGGCTTCATTGTTTGTCCTCGGCTCTGTTAAGGAGAAGGCAAAGCGCATTATCCCTCCTTGTGGAGTTACGAAGATGAGGCCTACCCCTGATTTGATTATGGGGGTGCTTTGTTTGCGCTTCTTCATGGAGGATGCTCCATCGAAATAAAGTTCCTACCGGGTATCACCTCCGTCGATCGTGTCAAACGCATGTTCATCTGGCAGTTCGCAATTCAAAGGAGAATTGACAGGTATCGGATGCTCAGCGAGGAAGTCGGCGATAGCCTGGTCCTTCACTGCCTTGAGGGGAAGATAGGTTATCGAGAATTCCATCAAGAGCAAGGCCCATTTAGCGAGCCGCCCCGTCAATATGGCCTTTGACATCAAATACTTGAGAGGATCCACCTTCGATATGAGACAGACTTCATGCGCCAACGCATAGTGCCTGAGCTTCGTTATCGCGAAGATCAATGCCAGGCAGTGTTTTTCGATGGGAGAATAATTGCTTTCTGCCCCCAGTAGAACTCGACTCAAATAGTAGAGGGCTCTCTCTTTCCCTTGGTCATTCTCTTGTGCCCATAATGCGCCTAAAAAACCTTCAAGGGCGGTTGTATACAAAATGAGTGGTTTTCCCTTGACCGGAGCAGCCAGCACTGGCGGGTTCTGCAGGTATTTCTTGATTTCGTCCAGTGCATTTTGGCATTTGCGATCCCAGACGAAAGGGGTTCCCTTCTTCATCAAGTGACTGTAAAGGCAGCATTTCCCTGAAAGATTGGCTATAAATCGCCGGATATACGCAAGCTTCCCTTGGAGAGACCGCAATTGTTTGAGAGTTCTTGGCAGAGGCATTTCCATGATCGCCTTAATTTTTAACAGATCTATCTCGATGCCTCGGTGTCGGACGATGAATGCTAGGAATTTGCCCGAGAAAACTCCGAACGCGCATTTGAGAGGGTTCATCTTCAAGTTGTATTGCCGGAGGCGTTGAAACACGATCTTCAGATGCTCTAGATGTTCCTCGTATGATTTGCTTTTCACCACAAGGTCGTCGATATAGCATTCGACGATTTCATGTATGAGGTCATCGAAGAACTTCGTCATGGCCCTCTGATAGGTGGCACCAGCGGGGTGACCGGTACTGGGAAGTCGTCTTTCGGGCTGGCTTTATTGAGATCCCGAAAGTCCACACATATGCGCACTGTCCCATTTTTCTTCATCACCGGGACGATGTTGGCGATCCAGTCAGGATACTGAACCTCTTGGATTAAGCCAGAGTCGATCAGCTTCTTAACCTCGGCGTTGATGCTCATCTCAAGCTCGAGTCGCATTCTTCTCGGTGCTTGTTTGATTGGCTTGACATCCGGGGATATGGCCAGTTTGTGGACAGCAATCTCTGGATCTAGTCCTGGCATGTCGGAATAGTTCCATGTGAAGCAATCTTTATGCTGCATAAGCATGTCTTTTAGTGTAGCTACCCTTTCTTCAGACAGCAACTCACTGACGAATGTCGGCCGCGGATCACTTGTCATCCCCAAATAAATTTTCTTGAGATCATCTGCAGTGGTATGTATTCCATCTTCCAACTCTTTCGACGCCGGTGGAAACTCTGAGATTACTTCGTCATCGTTGTTTTCGAAGCACCAGGGGAGGTCATCCATATTCTTGGGCTCTTCTTTTGATAGCGTTATCATATGACATGTATGAGCTCGCTTCCAAGACCGATGTTGATCTGGTTCTACTCTCGCTATATGCGCGGCTTTTGGTTCGTGCTCTTGTGGCGGATTTATCCTCCAACTGCTGGATAGAACGAACTTGCCGAGCTGATATTGGTTTTCGACCCAGTTCTTGAAGGTGAAGCAGTCTTCGAGAGGATGCCCTATTGCTCGGTGATAAGAGCAATAGTCTGGGTGAGAGATCTCGTTAGCTTGCTCGGGGTGTTTGGACTCCGGAAGTGTAATCATTTGATGTTTTATGGCAAGATCAAGTATCTTTCGTGTTTTGTCCTGGGGAAAAGAGTATGCTCGACCCATGTTCTTTATAAGAGACGAATCCGGATTGCTCGATTCCCGATCGCGTGTCTTCTTAGTCCCGTTTTGTCGCTGTCGAACACCTTTCCCGATCCTTGATTTATTTTTGCCTCTGCGTCGGGCCTTTTGTATGATGGGCTGGCGTCGAGGAGCATTGTCATTCTCCGCGGCCTGTTGAAGGAGGCGCTGCGTCTTGGCTTTTTCGTAAATGACTATCTCGCGGTTGTGGTCATCCCGGATCTTCTGACCCGCTTCCCTTACTAGCTTGTCCATTCGTTCTTCAAACGATGGACTCGGCATTTTGATGACAACACCTTGTTTTGGTTCAGGATCGGCGTCTCTTAGCAGAGTGTCTTCTTCTTCATCGAAGTAATGTATGACGTAGCTGCCATGGACTCGCTCCCGTTTTCTGGATTGAACATATCCAAGCCCGATCGTTTCCATTCTCCCATTGGGCAACTTGCACTGAGTTCCGGGGACATCCCAAATCTTATTGTAGAATCGAGCTTATCGAGTAGTCTGCCTGAAGGGTACCCCTTGACACTTCAATAGCCTTTTCAAGCCTTCCGTGTAATATCTAGGAAGATGGATGGGCTGGAGCCTGTCGAGCGTAGAATCCGGGCCGTGCCAAATTTCTTTTTCCATCTTGGTTTCCCCGGATTGGTAGAATAGGATTGCCTTTTCATCTTTTCACCTGGGAGGGACGTAAAATGTCTGCAGTTCTTGCACACTATAAGTTTCAAGTGCATCAAGCTCTTTGTAATGCTCTTGTGGAACCATGGTGATCTGCAAACTTTGATTACTGCCAACGAAGGCTTGTATTGATGGCCGAGCGGAAAATATAGCGTTAACCTCGTCTTCTGAGTCGCTGCCGAAGATCAACACGGGGGCAGACGGTCCCGGGTTGTTGCGTTGAGGTGGCCCTGGATAAACTATCTCTTCTTCCTCCTCGGTATCACTCCCGAAGACTGGAATAGTGGTGATAGCTTTGTCCTTCGGTTTGTGACATCTCTCCGTGTCCTCGAAATCTGGTAAGAAGTATTTTGCATCTTCATACTTTCGGACTTCGTTCACGGAGAATGGGTTCAGCTCTCCTGTTACGGTATACTCGAGACCATCCTTGAAGTATTTCATACACTGATGTTGTATAGAAAGGATGATGTTGTACTCGTGTAACCAAGGCCGGCCGAGCAAAACATTGTAGCAAGTCTTGGCGTCAATGACGTGAAATTTAATATCCGTGACAAGTAGCCCGAAGCGCAACGTCAGTATCACGGACCTGAGAGTCCGTGATGACTAGGAGTCAAAACCAGAGATGGTGATTTTATCACGAGCGAGGTGCTAGACGCTCATGCAGATTTCCTTCAACACTCGCACGTTGAGGAGATTGACGGAAGACCCATTGTTGACCAGGATTTTGCCTATCTTAATATCGTGACAGTATCCGGAGACATAAAGGAGATGATTGTGTCCGCACGTCCCAAGGAGGAGATCTTCATCGCCGAAGGTGATATCGGCTGTGTGTACTTCTTCCAGCTCGTCTTTCATCCTTTCTTCGGCGAGGAAAGCTTGGAATTGCTCTGGCTCTTGTAGCGCCTTGATCAATGAATCTCTTGCCACTTTGGATAGCACCAGGGTGTCGAGAATGCTGAGCTGCGATGGTAGCTTCCTCAAGTGCGCCAGAACGTTGTAGTCCACCTTACTTTTCTTTGGCGGGTCCTTGGCGGTCAGCTCTTTCATGACTTGGTCATCTAGGGCGATATCCCCAGGGACCTTTTCTTTTCCCTTATCTTTTCTATTCGTGGGTCCGAGATTCTTTTTGGGCAGCGTACGATTGCGCAGCTGAATATTTTCGTGGGTCTTTGGTTCTTCCTCTTTTCCCGAGGTGGATTCTTTGAAGAGAGGGCCAAGAGTCATCTCTTCATCAGAGTCGCTCCCGAAGGTGAGAACTTGCGATCCTCCGGTGTTGACCATGCGATAGTTGCTGGTAGTTCTTTTAAGCTCCTCGGTCATACTTATTTGCTCCCGATGAGTTTTGCGTTTCATCCGCTTAAAATGTTGCCGGTGAGCGACATATCCCTGCCACCATCTTTTAAAAGCGTTGCACTCTTTGGTAGAGTGCGCAATCTTTCGATGATATAAGCAGTGGTTAGGATGCATTTCTGCTTCACCAAGAATGTTTCCTTCAGAGGACGGTAGCTTCATTCCCATTGATACGGCTCTGGCGAACCTCTTCCTTGTCTTGAACCTGCTTTTATTCACGGCGGATGTGCTTTGATTTGGCGAGAGCGTTGCAACCCTTTCATCCAGTCGCCGGCACTTGGATTTTTCAAATATGGCCATCTCACGCTCTCGGGCAGCTTTGCTTTTAAGAAGAGCTTCATTCAGGAACGCGTTAATTATTTCGTCGGATGGCCCTAGCAGTTCCGGCTCAGGACCTGCCCCCAGTCTCTCTGTGTTAGGAACTTCTTCATCGTTTATCGATGAGTGAGAGATCACATGGCAACTTGCTACGTAACCTTCAGATTCATCCGACGATTCTTCTCTATCATCTTCGTCCTCAAGGACGTGACAGAGAAATTCTTGGAGTGTGATCGGGGTCTGCGCCTTCTGGTTATACTCTTCCAGCGCGTCAATCTGCTTTTGCAGGTCCGTGCGCTTGTCACCAGGCTTCACGGGCTTCTTGGTCTTCTTTTTCTTCTTCGAAGATTTTGACGGCTGGGTATGAGCGCTTTGGCTATCATCACCAATCCTTGGAGTTAGGTGCGGCTTCAGCATCCCCTCGATGATCTCAGGTTCCACTGGATTCTTCCACCTGATCGCCGGGCATGTTTGGAGATCGTTCAGCATTCTTTTGGTTTTAGCTGAAAGAGCGACCTCCCATGGAGCTTCCTCAACGAAAGAGCACAATGCCCCCGGTGTGTCTGTTTTCTTAGGAGTGTGTGGTTGTGGTGGGCTTACTTTCCACTTCTCAGACAGCGCAAACTTACCTTGTTGGTACTGATCCTTGATCCATCCCTTAAAGACGAAGCAATTTTCGATCGGATGGCTTACCGTTTGGTGGTAAGGGCAATAATTGGGATTATTTGCTTCGCCGGGTTGCAATGGTCGCTTTGGGTTCGGCAGATTGATAAGCCTGTTGCACATTGCCAGCTCGAATAGTCTCTTCGTTTTGTCCCGTGGGAACGAGTAACGACGCTTCATTTTCTCATTATAATAGCGCCGTCTCTCTTCCAGTTGATCCGTTAGTTTTGGGGCACTGGGCTGCTGTTGGGTATTCGCAACGAAGGTCGCCTTCCCTTTACCCTTTTCGTTCCGCGGCTCTGGTTTCGGAGGAGACGGTCTTTGATCCATCTGATCCATCTGGGCTAGCTTGTCGATTAAAGCCTGGAATGTGGTCGGTTTGAAGAACATCATGAACTGTGAAATAGTTGCATGAGGGTCTAGGGTGCCCACGAACATGCCCACTGCTGGTGCTTCTTTGATGCGTTTTTCGCATTTCGACAATAGATTCCGCCATCGGATTGCGTACTGAACCCACGTCTCGCCTGGCTTCATCCTGGCATCGATCAATACCGTTATTGGGGTGCGTTCACTAGCACTTGCGAATCGCTGGGTGAACAACAACTCCATTTCGGTGAAAGTCTTGACGGAGTCGTTTGGAAGTTCAGAGTACCACTCAAATGCCGTCTCCGATTGGCGGAGCAAAAGCTTATCATCGCCACCGGTGTTGCCACAAAGAGCCCTGAACTGAGTGACATGTTGATGGGGATTGCCTATCCCCTTGTACACATGGAATTTAGGGATCGTGTAACCCGGCGGGTACTTTATCTGATCATACCAGCCTGGATACAGTCGCCCAGTTTTGACAACTTGGCCGGCCACTTCATTTGCCTGGTGAACTAGTATTTGCTGAGCAATATAGTAATTCAGGGCGGCCTTGGAAATAGTTTCCTCCTTGGCTGCTGAAAGAGCCGAAGGTGGATTCGACGTCTCTCCTCTGTCATCTTCAATAATGATCGGAGGGTCTTTAGCTGGGGGATCCGGCTGTAACATCATCCCGACCATATCCTGGAAGAGAAGCGCCGTTTGTTTTATGTTGGCAGCTTGTTCTGCAGCTTCTTTGTCCTTCTTTTCGAGGACTCTGCGTAGGAAGTCAGCGTCAGTTTCTTGTTCGTGACGTTGTTCCGATGACGCCTCCGGGCTCTCTTTTGGTCCGGTGAGTGCGGCCATTGCAGTCAGCATCTCCTGAAGCTTCTGCTGTTGTTGTTCTTGAGCCCTTGTTATTGATCGGGTGAGCGGTCGATGGCCCGTCGAAGTGCGGCTTTCCTCTTTTCCGGAAGCCATGTAAATAGTATGTACCGCTATGCCCCCAGACTTGGGGCGTTTGGGCTCAACGTCTTTGCAATCTGCCATAGTCATAGGTGCGTTCTCTGACCTCCTTTTCTTTTGATCAGTTGACATTGAGGGGGCCATTGCAGCGGGCATCCAAGTAGTTGTCGTCCTTCGTGGCTTACCAGGACGGTTCTCTTCCTGCTGGACCTTCAGCTTCTTCTGTCGACGGGGATAGTCTTGATCAATCACCGACTCCTGGACCCGTCGCCAGACTTTGTAAACTTTGGAGGACAGCCGTTGAGGGGACTGCTCCGACTTCATTTCTGTGACAGTCTCCGCCGGTGGAGGAGATCTCTTCAGTACAGCGGTAGGAGAGTTCCTGCGCACCTTGTTCAGCAATTCAAAGTTGTTCCCAGTTGGAACAGCAGCATTGACTTCCACCGTTGGAGCTGGTGGAGTTAGCCCAGAGGGGGAGTTGCCCCCAGCCATTCTTACTCGGCGCCAGTGGCGACGTCGAGCGTGTCGAGCCGATAGTGTTGGTTCGGTGATGGGAATGGCTTCGTCATGTCCCATGTTCAAGTGAGGCGTCGTCGGTGCCAGCCTCTTGAAGACTGACGTCCGTTGAGTGGCGGTATCCAACCTGTCAAAGACAGACTTTTAAGCAGGAATGGGAGCCGGAACAGTCAGTCTTGTGAAGACCGACCCTTTGGCAGGAGAAGCCACCTTGACGACTTCAGGAGCAGGGATGGCTATGCTTTTCGGAATAACCTTTTCTGAAACTGCAGGATTCATCATGGGCCCGTATGAACATTGGCCTAATCTGGCAAAGACTGAGGCGCTGGGGCTGGACGACCCGTTGAGAGCGGCCGCAGTAGTTGTAAGCCGATCAAAGACCGACTTCTTGGGAGCTTCTGGTGTTGGTACAGGGGTGCTGAAGCTCGCTGGCGGGAGTATGGTCCCGAAAAACAATCCAGTAGTGGCCTGAGTGACATGTTCCACCAGCATCGTGAACAGGGAAGCCGCTTGGGGCCCGTAAACTATGCCTCCAGATGAGGCGGAGTGTGGGTTGCAATTGCAGCTGGAACACTTTGCGCAAGCGGACGCCATTGATCCTTCGCTTTCTGCACCAAGCAAAACGCCAAATCTTAGAATCCCGAACCCAAGGGCAACCATTAGCAAACCGCGATTCGTTCGCGAACACGACACACGAAGTGTGGATTGGAAAGAGGAAAAGGTCCCACCGGGCGTGCCAGAATTGTTCCCCTCCGAAAGACGCGACGAAGACGCGATAAACGTCTTGCCTGAAATTCGGGGTAGATGCTAATTGGAGCTATCCGTCCACCTCTCCGAAGATGCCAAGTTGATTTATGGCACCAAATATCGAAGGTTTAAACGGATGCGACCGATGTAGCAGACTTCGTCAGATTCCCCCTCACATGAGGGATTTTGATTGTAGGGACGCTCTTCCCTGTAGGCGCAAGCCCCTGCAGTTAATTACGCTACCGCATCGCGGTAACAACTTTCTTTTTCTCCATATGGTCACTTCGTGTCATGGGTGTTTGTTTTGTGTTTGGTTGCCCGTGGATTGTATACGGAGATTAATTCATGTTGTCGCCCGTAGGGCGTGGACTAGTCCAAATCCGTATCTTTTCTTAGATTTGGGTTTGGGGGGTTGGGTTTAAGGATACGTTAGCCTCATTTGAGACTAAGATCGACTTAAACGTTTGTTAAGGATACGTTAGTCTCATTTTAGACTACGATCAACTTAACGGGATCGTTTAGATCCAACAAGAGAGCAATTGGGCTCTATTGTTTAGTTTAGTGACATTACGGTCAATTAGTTTAAGGACATTACGGTCCATTGTTAGTTTAAGGACATCTCGGTCCGTTGTTAGTTTAAAAACATCGCGGTCGAGGTTAAGGACATCATAGTCCATGGGTTTAAAGACCCCACAGTCCAATGTTAGTGTAAAGACATCACGGTCGAGGTTAAGGACATCGTAGTCCATGGATTTAAACACCCCACAGTCCAATGTTAGTTTAAAGACATCACGGTTGAGGTTAAGGACATCGTAGTCCATGGGTTTAGGGACCCCACAGTCCAATGTTAGTTTAAAGACATCACGGTCGAGGTTAAGGACATCATCGTCCATGGATTTAGGGACCCCACAGTCCAATGTTAGTTTAAATACATCACGGTCGAGGTTAAGGATATCATAGCCCATGGGTTTAGGGACCCCACAGTCCAATGTTAGTTTAAAGACATCACGGTCGAGGTTAAGGACATCATAGTCCATGGGTTTAGGGACCCCACAGTCCAATGTTAGTTTAAAGACATCACGGTCGAGGTTAAGGACATCATAGTCCATGTGTCACAGCCTAAAGTTTGGAGGTGACCGGCACTTAGAATGTATAATATCTAAAGATATGCATACCGTCCAAGTAAGCCGAAAACCAAGATCAAAATCCTTTTTTGCGGAATTCTTTATATAAAATTTTAGTTTTTAAGTAGAAATCACAGTTTGTATAATTTAGATACTAAACAAGTATAAGGTGTTAATTTTTGGTTGCATCCCTAGTTGGGATCAACAATATCAATAGCGGAGACAAGTATCAGCAGTTTAAGACATTAACAAGAATTTCAGATAAGTAAAAGAAATAACAATTTATAGAACTAAATCATCTCCTCTGTCCAATAATATACATATAACCATCTCTCACTCTAAGTCATATACAGGTCTGATGGAGATTTTCTAGATACAAAATACAATACCAAAATAGAAGGTTACTACATATGTAACCCACCTATCAAAAGATGTGAAAAATCTGCAAAAAGTGGGGCTGCACTGCTACTGACCGTCCACTCTACCCCTGCAAGGAACTGTGGCACAACGGGGGTGAGTTGCCAACTCAGTGAATATAACTAATATATAACGGTAAATAATGTAAATATGACGAGCACAACTAACTGAGATGAGAGCAAGTAGGATGTACAATAATATATGAAAAATATGAATCTGTACTACAATTAAAATAACCAAAACTGAAATCTCATCATTTATTATCAACAATTTCATATTTCCGTATCCATCATCAACACAAAACTTCCATTTCTCCCAGGCATCATTTCTCGAATGATCCTGTAATCAACAAAGTCCACCGTGTATCCAACTGTATCCCCACCGATTCAGTCTGGATAAAACTGTAAATCCGTAACCGTATACCCACCGACTCGGTTCGGAAAAATCTATAAATCCATAACCGTATACCCACCGACTCGGTTCGGAATAAGACCAAATCATAAAACATCTCAGGTGGACATGTCACATCAATCATGAAAATCACTGGATTTATGTAATAGTATTCAAAATCTCAAAACCATAAATTCTCAATAATACAATTACCTCTTATATCAATCTAGAATACTCCAATAATGAATCATGATGTAAATGATGCAATTTACTATCGTTATTGGTGTTCAAGATATGATATGAATCGTTTTTAACAAGAATTTTACTAAGTGTAAAAGTGACATGGTCATATCGACGAGGTGTGTGTAACATGTAAGATGTGGACGTGGCATAACTCGTCGATATTTGTGCAGTGTTCTAGCAACTAAGCGAAGTATATTTGAATTATGAGTGCATATTATCAATTTAGCATACCAAGTAAAGAATTTATTTAAATAAAACTACGGGCGTAACACGCCATCTTTACAAAATTCCCCGGTAGATATTTAGTCTACTCACCGGAAAACGTTGTATCTACTCAGGAATTGCCAATCCTTTTCCTTTCCCCGCTGCCTCCGAAAATATCGTATTTGAATCTATCATCACAATTTAACTTATATAAGAAAACGGCTACTCCGACATGACGGAAATGAAAAACACCCGTTCCCACGTACTAGTTATATTGCAAACGACTATATCGAGCTATTTAACACTTAACCTTACTGGATTTTTAACCCTATTCTGTATCGCGACAGAAAACAGATTGCGATACGCCTGACCATGTCGTGTTTTGGTTTCTTAGATATCTTTTCCGATATAAGCTTCCAGATTTTATATAAAGTTAAAATAACTTATTTAAATAACACCAAAATGATCACAATTATACACAGAACCCTACCCAACAAACCAAAATACCCTAGCTTCCTACAAAACCGGCGACGCCGAATTTTTCCCTTTGGTCGCCGGCCCAATTCCGAGCCCTCTGGTTCGTGCTCCTGTGGTTTGCTCTATGTGTTACATACATCATCTAGGTCTTGTTTAGTTGGGTTAATTGTTATCTAAACAATAGAAGATTCAAACAGAACTTAGTTGTACTTAAAATACAATATTATAGAACTTGATCATTTCAAACTAAACTAATTACAGAATCTCAATTCCTACTATGATTAAGGATTTACCTACAATAATTTGTAGGAATAACACTCTCTAAGATGTTAAGCCCCTTGTCCTAGCTTGATGATGATGAAAACCTTAGATTTAGCTCCTTCCTTCTTCTTTCTCTTGTTCTTCTTTGTTTTCTTTAATTTTTGTTTTTCTTTCAGAAATTTTCAGATTTTTAAATTAGGTGAATAATCTGAACATGAATTATATATGTCAAAAAGAAGGGATAAGGTGAAGGAGGAGGTGTCATCAAGTAAAGTGTAGGGATTTCATGCAAGGAGAAGGTGTTGGTGTGTGTGTGTGCGCATGAGTGTAGGAGGTGTCAACACACTAACATTTCCCAAAAAGATTTAATTTAAATTTAACTTCTGACCAAAAACATATTCTACCCATTTTCCACTTACACCCTCACAAAACCAAATTTGCATAATTTTCCTAAACTTGTATAAAAACCCCTCACAACTTTTGTCATTATATAACACTCTTTTTATTAAAATGAAGCTAAAATTATCACTAAAACCCTTATAACTTATTTATGTTACATATAAGAATTTTAATTTAATTTATTTTACATACAACTTATGAAATTGTCTAATTTGGTTTTAAAAACTTTTTAATTTAACACTTTTTTTATTTAATTAATTAATTTTATTCATTTCTAAAATTTTAGAATGCTACAATATTCCCCCCTTAAGAAAATTCGGTTCCCGAATTTAAAACTTAACTAAACGTACCTTCAAAAGGATGTGGAAATTTCCTTCGCATCGCATCCTCGGTCTCCCAAGTAATTTCCCCGCGGTCCTTTCCTTGCCAAAGAACCTTTACAGACGGAAGTATCCTCGATCTTAGCTTCTTTACCTGCCTTCCTAGAATAGCGACTGGCTGCACCGTGTAGGATAAATCCGGCTCAATCTGTAAGGTCTGATGCTAGATCGCATGAGAAGGATCGTGAAGATATCTGCGAAGTATCGAAACGTTAAACACCGGATGCACATCGGGAAAATTCGGTGGAAGTGCTAAACGATAAGCTACAGCACCCACTCTCTCCAGAATCTCGTAAGGTCCAACATATCTGGGGGTGAGCTTCCCCTTTTTCTCGAAGCGCATCACACCTTTCATCGG
Source organism: Agapanthus africanus (assembly GCA_030015575.1). NCBI lineage: Eukaryota > Viridiplantae > Streptophyta > Magnoliopsida > Asparagales > Amaryllidaceae > Agapanthus > Agapanthus africanus. The sequence continues at coordinate 720,512,350 of CM057337.1, forward strand.
AGACACTCGAAGGAACACATGATCTCCCACTCCAAACTCGAGTCTACGACGTCGTCGATCTGCATATGATTTCTGTCTGCATTGGGCCGCCCTCATTCTGTCCCGTATCAATTGAATCTTCTCTGTCGTCTCATGTACTATCTGCAGTCCCAAAATGCTACTCTCGCTCAGTTCCGTCTAGCAAACTGTAACAACCCTAATTTTCCTATACACTTTTTCCTATACAAATTTTTTTCAAAATATTTTTTAAATCCACAAAGGGGTATTTTAGCCTGAGCACAAGATTTAGGTAATTATTTTTGTTTTTAATTACAAGCTACAAGAATGAAATAACTCCATTTTTAGTGTACAAGAAATTACTTTAAAATTTAATGTATACTTGGAGTATTTACTCTTGCTGCTATCATTTTAAGTAATTAAATAACACAATAATTACAAGAAGGAGCTTGTAGCTCATTGGTAATACCTTGCACTGCTGAACCAAGCCACCGGAGTTCAAATCCCATGCCCCACATTATTTTTGTATTTATTTAGTTTTATTTTTTTTGGAAGTCAACGGTAAAAAGGCCATAACTCCCAAAATATGTACTGGACAACAAAAACTAAAAATACCAAGTTGTTCCTCAGGAAAACCCCCGGCCATTGGACCCTTGACTCGGCCCGACTCGGCGCCGCCGGCCGGCGAATCGGCCGACTCGGTCCGGCCGATCCGGCCGGACTTGGCCGGACGGCCGAGTCACCAACTGAGAAAAGTTGTCTCTTGACTTGGTCAACCCTCTTGCATACTTATTATACCTGGATCGGTTTTGATTTGGCCAATAAATCCCTTTTACTCCTAGGTTTAATGATTTTTAATGAATTTTTAATGTTTTTTATATTTTCTTTTAATATTTTTTATCCTAACCCTAACCCTAGCCTAGCCCTATATAAAGACCCCTACCCTTTACCATTTCACCTCACCACTCTAAGTCTACTCTCCCAAATTCTCGAGAAATCGGTGCGAAGAGCGAGAAGCGAAGCGCTGCCGAAACCGACGACGGATTCCGGCAACCGGATCAGAACCTTCACGACGTTTTCGACGAATCGACGACCACCACATCCCTTAGCTACCTTAGCTTGTCCAAACCGTAAGTCCCACCACTTCTATCTCCCTTTTCTTTAAGGTAAAAATACGACTTTTTGGAACCCGACGGAAATCGGAAAAACCAATTTCCGATTCGGTTTTTCTATAAATTTCCACTTGTCACCTAATACATAATACCCAAACTTATGTATGATGACTATTAATCACCTAGAAACCAATTTAAATAAAGTTACTCACATGAAATGATAGCTTCTTTACAATATCGTATTCTTTTCATAAAAATACCATAAAGTTATTTTTCTTAGTTTAATTAATTACCTCACTCCTAAATATGTTTATTTTGATCACTAAACTTGTAGAACCCAATTTGAATGAAATTTCACACATAAAATGATAACGTTTTCGAATACCGTATTCTTGCACTATAATACCTTTAAGTTTAACATAGCATGTTTTACCTTTAAACTTCACCAAAACTTAAAATAAGTCACGAGGTAATGACCTACCTCTACACACACTCAATATAACCCTAATTGATAAGTATCAAAACACAGAATACGAAATTACAGAACTTTTCACTAAAATACCCTAATCTTTATAACCTTTATTGAAAGCTTTAAGTTGTAAACATTTCTAGATAAAATCTTTTAATAGAATGAAAACACGATTGGTCATGGACATCGATCGTTTATCTAAACTGTCTTGTGGTGACTAGGCAAGTGTGTCTAAGGCTAGTGGTTTTTAATTAGGCCCACGGCTGTGGTTCCTTCCCACTTACCTGGCACTTACCTGGCCGTAATTGACGGTGAAGAGGTGATTTAAGGCTTCTAATGACTCATCGTTTAGACCTTAGAAGTAGGCTAGTTGGCTTAGGAAACCCTAACAACTAAAATACGGAAAACTATACTTTTTGCAAATAAATACCTTATATTTATAAAACCGTTTTCCCAAATGAAAAGTATTTGTTAAACCTAAGCAAAGCACCGCTACAACCCACTTTTGGGGAACCTGTTAGGGATAGTACGGTTCATCGTGCACCCGCAGGCTAGTAGTGCGAGATTCAGACCTCCACAAGGAGCTTTCGGTCTCGAAAGGTTCAAAATACGATATTTAGGGAAAATGAGATTTTTTTTAATAAAATATTTATATAAAATTATTCATGTGTTAATATATATATAATTATCATTTAAACACCTATTTTATCATAATATAAAGTTTCCATATTTTTCTTAAAAAATTACAAGATTAAAAGTTACACTAAAATACCATGAATTTCAGATAAAACAATTAATACTTTTATTAGGATATATTCACTAGAATAACACAAATAAAATTCACTTTCATTATAACAATAAAGATGATTATTAAATACTTGAGGTGTATTTTGAAACTATACAAAAGTATTTTTACATAAAACCCTCTCAAGTTTTACAAATTACAATAAGGCCCCTAGCTAATATTGAACTTCAAATTATCTTCTTTTAGTCCGACTCGGGTTAGAGTCTGACTATTCCTAACTCGAATATGATTCAAGTCAATCTATATTCTTTTATATTCCAACACAATTTGAATACATGAAACCCTGAATCCAGTTAACAATATATTCTTTTGACTGAATCAAACCATGGATATTCATCCATTATCCTGATATTCCATTTACCTGATTATACAGTTGCAACATGTTTACTGATATCATGGTTTTGATCAGTCACTCAACTTACATATTCCAATACCACATTACTGTTAAAACACTACGGGGTTTAAAGGGGTAGATTGGTACGGAAGGTGTTAAAGGTGGCACAAGGTGATCTGATTAAGACACCTAACCTGAATCCTATTGCTGTTGTACCGTGGCATAACGGTTCCTTGTACTTTCCTTTTGCCCTGATCTCTAGCATATAGAGATCCCCCTCGTATACACTGGCATCCTTCTGTACCAAGCTACAAACACCAGCGTTACACAATGTTTCATAATATCCGACAATATAACACTTTAGAAAATATATACTGTACTCTGTCATTCTCATTCTTCTTATTCGTTGGGACTTACCGAGCGACCTGTTCGCTGACGACGTTCTATTTCTTTCTTCTTTGAATGTCGTCAGGTGCGTTGGACCAAGCTGAGATCGAACCCACCGGTGAAGATTTGGAGCAGTTCCAGGAAGATCCAGAGCTCTAGATACTGTACCTTGTTCTTTCCAGTTTATTTCATTTACTGTTATGCCACTGTTTAGGCATTGCTTTTCATTCCAGTTGTATTTTCTTTTCCTGCATTGTAAAAAGAATGTTATTAATAAAAGTTGCTGTTATTTCTATATTATTCGTCTCTTGTGATTTACTTTATATTGCTTAGCTACGCTTAGCGTATGTACTTCTGAGTACATACGTAGCGGACCTCGTCGCGTCCACTTCGCCGTACACTGGGAAGAGGGGCGTGACAGGTTTTGTTGGTGGCCTATGCAGGTCTGAGCTGTATGAATCCATGTCATGCAGTTCTGGTCTGCGTGAACAACCTAAGTAATATAACACAAGAACCAGCAACTAAAACATTCTTTACAATCATATTCCTTGAATCCCATCATTTCTTTGAATCATATATCTTGAATCTGTTCTAATCCAAAATTCCCTCATCTCTTTTACAATTTTACCAAAACCTTCGCATCCTTTCATTCCTTCACACATTATTCACATTTCTAAAACCCTTACACCACCTTGTTATTTTTCGCATATTGTTAGTACACCAGCACCAAACTTTCCTTGGATTGTTACACTTTCCTTTTACAAATTTCGAGGACGAAATTTTTATAAGGAGGGTAGAATGTAACAACCCTAATTTTCCTATACACTTTTTCCTATACAAATTTTTTTCAAAATATTTTTTAAATCCACAAAGGGGTATTTTAGCCTGAGCACAAGATTTAGGTAATTATTTTTGTTTTTAATTACAAGCTACAAGAATGAAATAACTCCATTTTTAGTGTACAAGAAATTACTTTAAAATTTAATGTATACTTGGAGTATTTACTCTTGTTGCTATCATTTTAAGTAATTAAATAACACAATAATTACAAGAAGGAGCTTGTAGCTCATTGGTAATACCTTGCACTGCTGAACCAAGCCACCGGAGTTCAAATCCCATGCCCCACATTATTTTTGTATTTATTTAGTTTTATTTTTTTTGGAAGTCAACGGTAAAAATGCCATAACTCCCAAAATATGTACTGAACAACAAAAACTAAAAATACCAAGTTGTTCCTCAGGAAAACCCCCGGCCATTAGACCCTTGACTCGGCCCGACTCGGCGCCGCCGGCCGGCGAATCGGCCGACTCGGTCCGGCCGATCAGGCCGGACTTGGCCGGACGACCGAGTCACCAACTGAGAAAAGTTGTCTCTTGACTTGGTCAACCCTCTTGCATACTTATTATACCTGGATCGGTTTTGATTTGGCCAATAAATCCCTTTTACTCGTAGGTTTAATGATTTTTAATGAATTTTTAATGTTTTTTATATTTTCTTTTAATATTTTTTATCCTAACCCTAACCCTAGCCTAGCCCTATATAAAGACCCCTACCCTCTACCATTTCACCTCACCACTCTAAGTCTACTCTCCCAAATTCTCGAGAAATCGGTGCGAAGAGCGAGAAGCGAAGCGCTGCTGAAACCGACGACGGATTCCGGCGACCGGATCAGAACCTTCACGACGTTTTCGACGAATCGACGACCACCACATCCCTTAGCTACCTTAGCTTGTCCAAACCGTAAGTCCCGCCTCTTCTATCTCCCTTTTCTTTAAGGTAAAAATACGACTTTTTGGAACCCGACGGAAATCGGACAAACCGATTTCCGATTCGGTTTTTCTATAAATTTCCACTTGTCACCTAATACATAATACCCAAACTTATGTATGATGACTATTAATCACCTAGAAACCAATTTAAATAAAGTTACTCACATGAAATGATAGCTTTTTTACAATATCGTATTCTTTTCATAAAAATACCATAAAGTTTATTTTTCTTAGTTTAATTAATTACCTCACTCCTAAATATGTTTATTTTGATCACTAAACTTGTAGAACCCAATTTGAATGAAATTTCACACATAAAATGATAACGTTTTCGAATACCGTATTCTTGCACTATAATACCTTTAAGTTTAACATAGCATGTTTTACCTTTAAACTTCACCAAAACTTAAAATAAGTCACGAGGTAATGACCTACCTCTACACACACTCAATATAACCCTAATTGATAAGTATCAAAACACAGAATACGAAATTACAGAACTTTTCACTAAAATACCCTAATCTTTATAACCTTTATTGAAAGCTTTAAGTTGTAAACATTTCTAGATAAAATATTTTAATAGAATGAAAACACGATTGGTCATGGACATCGATCGTTTATCTAAACTGTCTTGTGGTGACTAGGCAAGTGTGTCTAAGGCTAGTGGTTTTTAATTAGGCCCACGGCTGTGGTTCCTTCCCACTTACCTGGCACTTACCTGGCCGTAATTGACGGTGAAGAGGTGATTTGAGGCTTCTAATGACTCATCGTTTAGACCTTAGAAGTAGGCTAGTTGGCTTAGGAAACCCTAACAACTAAAATACGGAAAACTATACTTTTTGCAAATAAATACCTTATATTTATAAAACCGTTTTCCCAAATGAAAAGTATTTGTTAAACCTAAGCAAAGCGCCGCTACAACCCACTTTTAGGGAACCTGTTAGGGATAGTACGGTTCATCGTGCACCCGCAGGCTAGTAGTGCGAGATTCAGACCTCCACAAGGAGCTTTCGGTCTCGAAAGGTTCAAAATACGATATTTAGGGAAAATGGGATTTTTTTTAATAAAATATTTATATAAAATTATTCATGTGTTAATATATATATAATTATCATTTAAACACCTATTTTATCATAATATAAAGTTTCCACATTTTTCTAAAAAAATTACAAGATTAAAAGTTACACTAAAATACCATGAATTTCAGATAAAACAATTAATACTTTTATTAGGATATATTCACTAGAATAACACAAATAAAATTCACTTTCATTATAACAATAAAGATGATTATTAAATACTTGAGGTGTATTTTGAAACTATACAAAAGTATTTTTACATAAAACCCCCTCAAGTTTTACAAATTACAATAAGGCCCCTAGCTAATATTGAACTTCAAATTATCTTCTTTTAGTCCGACTCGGGTTAGAGTCTGACTATTCCTGACTCGAATATGATTCAAGTCAATCTATATTCTTTTATATTCCAACACAATTTGAATACATGAAACCCTGAATCCAGTTAACAATATATTCTTTTGACTGAATCAACCATGGATATTCATCCATTATCCTGATATTCCATTTACCTGATTATACAGTTGCAACATGTTTACTGATATCATGGTTTTGGTCAGTCACTCAACTTACATATTCCAATACCACATTACTGTTAAAACACTACGGGGTTTAAAGGGGTAGATTGGTACGGAAGGTGTTAAAGGTGGCACAAGGTGATCTGATTAAGACACCTAACCTGAATCCTATTGCTGTTGTACCGTGGCATAACGGTTCCTTGTACTTTCCTTTTACCCTGATCTCTAGCATATAGAGATCCCCCTCGTATACACTGGCATCCTTCTGTACCAAGCTACAAACACCAGCGTTACACAATGTTTCATAATATCCGACAATATAACACTTTAGAAAATATATACTGTACTCTGTCATTCTCATTCTTCTTATTCGTTGGGACTTACCGAGCGACCTGTTCGCTGACGACGTTCTATTTCTTTCTTCTTTGAATGTCGTCAGGTGCGTTGGACCAAGCTGAGATCGAACCTACCGGTGAAGATTTGGAGCAGTTCCAGGAAGATCCAGAGCTCTAGATACTGTACCTTGTTCTTTCCAGTTTATTTCATTTACTGTTATGCCACTGTTTAGGCATTGCTTTTCATTCCAGTTGTATTTTCTTTTCCTGCATTGTAAAAAGAATGTTATTAATAAAAGTTGCTGTTATTTCTATATTATTCGTCTCTTGTGATTTACTTTATATTGCTTAGCTACGCTTAGCGTATGTACTTCTGAGTACATACGTAGCGGACCTCGTCGCGTCCACTTCGCCGTACACTGGGAAGCGGGGCGTGACAGGTTTTGTTGGTGGCCTATGCAGGTCTGAGCTGTATGAATCCCTGTCATGCAGTTCTGGTCTGCGTGAACAACCTAAGCAATATAACACAAGAACCAGCAACTAAAACATTCTTTACAATCATATTCCTTGAATCCCATCATTTCTTTGAATCATATACCTTGAATCTGTTCTAATCCAAAATTCCCTCATCTCTTTTACAATTTTACCAAAACCTTCGCATCCTTTCATTCCTTCACACATTATTCACATTTCTAAAACCCTTACACCACCTTGTTATTTTTCGCATATTGTTAGTACACTAGCACCAAACTTTCCTTGGATTGTTACACTTTCCTTTTACAAATTTCGAGGACGAAATTTTTATAAGGAGGGTAGAATGTAACAACCCTAATTTTCCTATACACTTTTTCCTATACAAATTTTTTTCAAAATATTTTTTAAATCCACAAAGGGGTATTTTAGCCTGAGCACAAGATTTAGGTAATTATTTTTGTTTTTAATTACAAGCTACAAGAATGAAATAACTCCATTTTTAGTGTACAAGAAATTACTTTAAAATTTAATGTATACTTGGAGTATTTACTCTTGTTGCTATCATTTTAAGTAATTAAATAACACAATAATTACAAGAAGGAGCTTGTAGCTCATTGGTAATACCTTGCACTGCTGAACCAAGCCACCGGAGTTCAAATCCCATGCCCCACATTATTTTTGTATTTATTTAGTTTTATTTTTTTTGGAAGTCAACGGTAAAAATGCCATAACTCCCAAAATATGTACTGAACAACAAAAACTAAAAATACCAAGTTGTTCCTCAGGAAAACCCCCGGCCATTGGACCCTTGACTCGGCCCGACTCGGCGCCGCCGGCCGGCGAATCGGCCGACTCGGTCCGGCCGATCAAGCCGGACTTGGCCGGACGACCGAGTCACCAACTGAGAAAAGTTGTCTCTTGACTTGGTCAACCCTCTTGCATACTTATTATACCTGGATCGGTTTTGATTTGGCCAATAAATCCCTTTTACTCGTAGGTTTAATGATTTTTAATGAATTTTTAATGTTTTTTAAATTTTCTTTTAATATTTTTTATCCTAACCCTAACCCTAGCCTAGCCCTATATAAAGACCCCTACCCTCTACCATTTCACCTCACCACTCTAAGTCTACTCTCCCAAATTCTCGAGAAATCGGTGCGAAGAGCGAGAAGCGAAGCGCTGCCGAAACCGACGACGGATTCCGGCGACCGGATCAGAACCTTCACGACGTTTTCGACGAATCGACGACCACCACATCCCTTAGCTACCTTAGCTTGTCCAAACCGTAAGTCCCGCCTCTTCTATCTCCCTTTTCTTTAAGGTAAAAATACGAATTTTTGGAACCCGACGGAAATCGGACAAACCGATTTCCGATTCGGTTTTTCTATAAATTTCCACTTGTCACCTAATACATAATACCCAAACTTATGTATGATGACTATTAATCACCTAGAAACCAATTTAAATAAAGTTACTCACATGAAATGATAGCTTTTTTACAATATCGTATTCTTTTCATAAAAATACCATAAAGTTTATTTTTCTTAGTTTAATTAATTACCTCACTCCTAAATATGTTTATTTTGATCACTAAACTTGTAGAACCCAATTTGAATGAAATTTCACACATAAAATGATAACGTTTTCGAATACCGTATTCTTGCACTATAATACCTTTAAGTTTAACATAGCATGTTTTACCTTTAAACTTCACCAAAACTTAAAATAAGTCACGAGGTAATGACCTACCTCTACACACACTCAATATAACCCTAATTGATAAGTATCAAAACACAGAATACGAAATTACAGAACTTTTCACTAAAATACCCTAATCTTTATAACCTTTATTGAAAGCTTTAAGTTGTAAACATTTCTAGATAAAATCTTTTAATAGAATGAAAACACGATTGGTCATGGACATCGATCGTTTATCTAAACTGTCTTGTGGTGACTAGGCAAGTGTGTCTAAGGCTAGTGGTTGTTAATTAGGCCCACGGCTGTGGTTCCTTCCCACTTACCTGGCACTTACCTGGCCGCAATTGACGGTGAAGAGGTGATTTGAGGCTTCTAATGACTCATCGTTTAGACCTTAGAAGTAGGCTAGTTGGCTTAGGAAACCCTAACAACTAAAATACGGAAAACTATACTTTTTGCAAATAAATACCTTATATTTATAAAACCGTTTTCCCAAATGAAAAGTATTTGTTAAATCTAAGCAAAGCGCCGCTACAACCCACTTTTGGGGAACCTGTTAGGGATAGTACGGTTCATCGTGCACCCGCAGGCTAGTAGTGCGAGATTCAGACCTCCGCAAGGAACATTCGGTCTCGAAAGGTTCAAAATACGATATTTAGGGAAAATGAGATTTTTTTAATAAAATATTTATATAAAATTATTCATGTGTTAATATATATATAATTATCATTTAAACACCTATTTTATCATAATATAAAGTTTCCACATTTTTCTAAAAAAATTACAAGATTAAAAGTTACACTAAAATACCATGAATTTCAGATAAAACAATTAATACTTTTATTAGGATATATTCACTAGAATAACACAAATAAAATTCACATTCATTATAACAATAAAGACGATTATTAAATACTTGAGGTGTATTTTGAAACTATACAAAAGTATTTTTACATAAAACCCCCTCAAGTTTTACAAATTATAATAAGGCTTCTAGCTAATATTGAACTTCAAATTATCTTCTTTTAGTCTGACTCGGGTTAGAGTCTGACTATTCCTAACTCGAATATGATTCAAGTCAATCTATATTCTTTTATATTCCAACACAATTTGAATACATGAAACCCTGAATCCAGTTAACAATATATTCTTTTGACTGAATCAAACCATGGATATTCATCCATTATCCTGATATTCCATTTACCTGATTATACAGTTGCAACATGTTTACTGATATCATGGTTTTGGTCAGTCACTCAACTTACATATTCCAATACCACATTACTGTTAAAACACTACGGGGTTTAAAGGGGTAGATTGGTACGGAAGGTGTTAAAGGTGGCACGAGGTGGTCAGATTAAGACACCTAACCTGAATCCTATTGCTGTTGTACCGTGGCATAACGGTTCCTTGTACTTTCCTTTTACCCTGATCTCTAGCATATAGAGATCCCCCTCGTATACACTGGCATCCTTCTGTACCAAGCTACAAACAACAGCGTTACACAATGTTTCATAATATCCGACAATATAACACTTTAGAAAATATATACTGTACTCTGTCATTCTCATTCTTCTTATTCCTTGGGACTTACCGAGCGACCTGTTCGCTGACGACATTCTATTTCTTTCTTCTTTGAATGTCGTCAGGTGCGTTGGACCAAGCTGAGATCGAACCCACCGGTGAAGATTTGGAGCAGTTCCAGGAAGATCCAGAGCTCTAGATACTGTACCTTGTTCTTTCCAGTTTATTTCATTTACTGTTATGCCACTGTTTAGGCATTGCTTTTCATTCCAGTTGTATTTTCTTTTCCTGCATTGTAAAAAGAATGTTATTAATAAAAGTTGCTGTTATTTCTATATTATTCGTCTCTTGTGATTTACTTTATATTACTTAGCTACGCTTAGCGTATGTACTTCTGAGTACATACGTAGCGGACCTCGTCGCGTCCACTTCGCCGTACACTGGGAAGCGGGGCGTGACAGGTTTTGTTGGTGGCCCATGCAGGTCTGAGCTGTATGAATCCCTGTCATGCAAGAATTTTGCAAACAGCTGATGCTCCTTCAAGGTCTACAACGTAATACGCAAATGCTACTCGTGCTCCTCCCGACTCCGAGAATAAACAAGAATATCATCTATGAACACGATAATAAACTGATCAATGAAGGGTCTGAAGATACGGTTCATCGTATCCATAAAAACTGCTGGGGCGTTGGTGAGTCCGAACGACATCACCAGAAATTCATAGTGCCCATATCTTGTACGAAACACAGTCTTCAGAATATCGTCCTTCCGAACCTTCAACTGGTGATACCCTGACCGCAAATCAATCTTCGAAAAGTAGCCAGCTCCCTGCAACTGATCGAATATATCATCTATACGTGGGAGTGGATACCTGTTTCGCACAGTGACGCGATTCAGCTGTCGGTAGTTGATGCACAGTCTGATACTACCGTCCTTCTTCTTTACAAATAAAACAGGAGCTCTCCACGGCGATACACTAGGACGCACAAGTCCTCTATCTAACAACTCTTGCAACTGACTTTTAAGTTCCTTCAACTCCGTCGGTGCCATACGATAGGGTGGTATAGAAATAGGCCCTGCACCCGGAATCAAGTCAATGCAAAATTCAATATCGCGATCAGGCGGTAATCCTGGTAACTCAGCAGGAAACACCTCCGGAAATTCTCGTGCGACCGGAACCTGGTCTAATGGAATCTCAGCGACTCCTAAGTCCTGAACAAATGCCAAGAACCCAAGACAACCCTTTTTCAAGAGTCGTCCCGCACAAAGAGCAGAAATCATATTGGCAGGAGTTATATTACAATCCCCCTGCACAACAAACATCGGTTCACCTGGAAAACAAAATCTAACCGCTTTCCCACGACAATCTACATAGGCATGATAAGCGGCCAACCAATCCATATCGAGAAGTATATCAAAATCTAGCATATCCAGACGAATCAGATCAACTAGCGAATCTCTATCACCAATACGCACAGAACATGATATGAATACTTGTCGATGTATAAAAGAATCTCCCACCGGAGTAATCACTACCAACGGTAATTCTAAAAATGACGACTCTTTCCCCAAAGAAAGTGCAAAGCGTGAAGACACATAAGAATGTGTAGAACCTGGATCAAATAAAATATGTTCATCTAGTGAACATACTGCAAGAGTACCTGTCACGACTGCATTTGATGCCTGGGCATCCTGTGGAGTCAGCGCAAAAACCCGTGCCTGGCCCCTGCCCGCATCCTGTCGTCCTCTACCTCTATCTCCTCGACCTCTCTGAGATCGTCCTGTAAAGCCACGACCTCGTGGTGCAACCATCTGGCGTGTAGGGCCAACTGGGGGAGGAAGTAAAGCCATCGACGTAGAAGGTGGAGGGGGTAAAGCAACCTGTGGAGTAACAGTCCCTCTATAACGTGTACACCCTCTAGCCGTATGCCCTGGAAGCCCGCAATTATAACATGTAAGTGGGGTCCCCTGATCATCGGGGTATGAACTGAACATCTGGCCCTGAGTCCAACCTCGTCCGAAACTGCGGCCTGGAGTATATCTTCCTCTACCTCCGCCAAACTGTCTATCCATTGGCCCGGTCGGCCTACTCCTCTTTGGCTCCGGAACAACCACTGCCTCTCTCAACCGCTCCTCTACTCGTATTGCTGCATCCATGGCTGCGCATACGTATCAAAATGCTGGGAGCCTATAGCTAAATACAACTGCGTGTCCAGACTCCTTAGGAACCTCTTCACCCAAAGTTCCTTCGTAGGTACTAAGTATGGAGCATAGCGCGACAACTGGGTGAATCGTAAATCATAATCTGCCACTGATATACTTGTCAATTTCTGCAATGCTTCAAAACTGCTAGCTCTAGCGTCTCTCACACCCTGTGGAAGAAATCTGGCAAGAAAGACCTCGGAAAACTTAGCCCACAACAGCGGAGGAAGACCCGTAGCTCGCCCTCTCTCCATCGACTCACACCACTCCTGTGCAAGTCCCTCCAAACGAAAACTAGTCAGCTCCACTGACCTCGCATCAGAACATCGCAATGATCTACCAATCCTCGCCATCCTATCAAGAAAGGATTGAGGATCCTCCGCTACATCGGTCCCTGTAAATACCGGAGGTCTCAACCTCATAAACTCCGCAAGCGATACCTCCATCACTCTCGTATCTACAAGTGCTACCGTCTGCATAGGCTGTACCTCGGACTCTGCCACGGTCGGTGTCGGATCCTGTCTCAGTACTCGAGTGGCCTCAGCTAACTGGCCTACCACTCGCTGCAATCCTAACATGCCCTCCTCTATCCTAGTCATGCGATCTGGAGGTGGAGGATCAACATGCTCATGCACAGCCGGAACGTCCGGTGTCTCAGTCGCCGTCACAGGCGGATTCGCCCTAGTTGCATCTCTGGCTGCGGCTCGCCTAGCTCGCGTAGCCATAGCAACTGGAATCAAGAACGAGAGTTGATAAGGCTTATGAATAGGAACGATCAATAATGGAGAATCAAAGGAAGGACAATTCAAGACATACATCCTAAGGTTAATTAGGCTGAGTGTGGTAACGTAAATATGCCGCGGAACATACGTACGGTACTGTACGCATCCCAATTCACCTATTCCATCAAACCAAAGGTCACCTTAAATCACGGACTCACGTCAACTTATCTTAACTCACTACTCGATTGCGTAAGATTAATCCTAAGCTCTGATACCAACTTTGTCACGACCCAAAATTTGGAGGTGACCGGCACTTAGAATGTATAATATCTAAAGATATGCATACCGTCCAAGTAAGCCGAAAATCAAGATCAAAATCCCTTTTGCGGAATTCTTTATATAAAATTTTAGTTTTTAAGTAGAAATCACAGTTTGTATAATTTAGATACTAAACAAGTATAAGGTGTTAATTTTTGGTTGCATCCCTAGTTGGGATCAACAATATCAATAGTGGAGACAAGTATCAGCAGTTTAAGACATTAACAAGAATTTCAGATAAGTAAAAGAAATAACAATTTGTAGAACTAAATCATCTCCTCTGTCCAATAATATACATATAACCATCTCTCACTCTAAGGCATATACAGGTCTGATGGAGATTTTATAGATACAAAATACAATACCAAAAGAGAAGGTTACTACATATGTAACCCACATATCAAAAGATGTGAAAAAGCTGCAAAAAGTGGGGCTGCACTGCTACTGACCGTCCACTCTATCCCTGCAAGGAACTGTGGCACAACGGGGGTGAGTTGCCAACTCAGTGAATATAACTAACATATAACATATACCCACCGACTCGGTTCGGAATAAGACCAAATCATAAAACATCTCAGGTGGACATGTCACATCAATCATGAAAATCACTGGATTTATGTAATAGTATTCAAAAACTCAAAACCATAAATCCTCAATAATACAATTACCTCTTATATCAACCTAGAATACTCCAATAATGAATCATGATATAAATGATGCAATTTACTACTGTTATTGGTGTTCAAGATATGATATGAATCGTTTTTAACAAGAATTTTACTAAGTGTAAAAGTGACATGGTAATATCGACGAGGTGTGTGTAACATGTAAGATGTGCACGTGGCATAACTCGTCGATATTTGTGCAGTGTTCTAGCAACTAAGCAAAGTATATTTGAATTATGAGTGCATATTATCAATTTAGCATACCAAGTAAAGCATTTATTTAAATAAAACTACAGGCGTAACACGCCATCTTTACAAAATTCCCCGGTAGATATTTAGTCTACTCACCGGAAAACGTTGTATCTACTCAGGAATTGCCAATCCTTTTCCTTTCCCCGCTGCCTCCGAAAATATCGTATTTGAATCTATCATCACAATTTAACTTATATAAGAAAACGGCTACTCCGACATGACGGAAATGAAAAACACCCGTTCCCACGTACTAGTTATATTGCAAACGACTATATCGAGCTATTTAACACTTAACCTTACTGGATTTTTAACCCTATTCTGTATCGCGACAGAAAACAGATTGCGATACGCCTAACCATGTCGTGTTTTGGTTTCTTAGATATCTTTTCCGATATAAGCTTCCAGATTTTATATACAGTTAAAATAACTTATTTAAATAACACCAAAATGATCACAATTATACACAGAACCCTACCCAACAAACCAAAATACCCTAGCTTCCTACAAAACCGGCGACGCCGCATTTTTCCCTTTGGTCGCCGGCCCAATTCCGAGCCCTCTGGTTCGTGCTCCTGTGGTTTGCTCTATGTGTTACATACATCATCTAGGTCTTATTTAGTTGGGTTAATTGTTATCTAAACAATAGAAGATTCAAACAGAACTTAGTTGTACTTAAAATACGATATTATAGAACTTGATCATTTCAAACTAAACTAATTACAGAATCTCAATTCCTACTGTGATTAAGGATTTACCTACAATAATTTGTAGGAATAACACTCTCCAAGATGTTAAGCCCCTTGTCCTAGCTTGATGATGATGAAAACCTTAGATTTAGCTCCTTCCTTCTTCTTTCTCTTGTTCTTCTTTGTTTTCTTTAATTTTTGTTTTTCTTTCAGAAATTTTCAGATTTTTAAATTAGGTGAATGATCTGAACATGAATTATATCTGTCAAAAAGAAGGGATAAGGTGAAGGAGGAGGTGTCATCAAGTAAAGTGTAGGGATTTCATGCAAGGAGAAGGTGTTGGTGTGTGTGTGCGCATGAGTGTAGGAGGTGTCAACACACTAACATTTCTCAAAAAGATTTAATTTAAATTTAACTTCTGACCTAAAACATATTCTACCCATTTTCCACTTACACCCTCACCAAACCAAATTTGCATAATTTTCCTAAACTTGTATAAAACCCCCTCACAACTTTTGTTATTATATAACACTCTTTATATTAAAATGAAGCTAAAATTATCACTAAAACCCTTATAACTTATTTATGTTACATATACGAATTTTAATTTAATTTATTTTACATACAACTTATGAAATTGTCTAATTTGGTTTTAAAAACTTTTTAATTTAACACTTTTTTTATTTAATTAATTAATTTTATTTATTTTTAAAATTTTAGAATGCTACACCATGGGTTTAGGGACCCCACAGTCCAATGTTAGTTTAAAGACATCACGGTCGAGGTTAAGGACATCATAGTCCATGGGTTTAGGGACACCACAGTGTAGGGTTACTAGGCACACTAACAAGGCTCTACAAGGCATCGACCATGCCAAAATTAAATTTTTATGTGCCGAATAACACTAAGCAAGATCGTATACTAGAGTTTAGGCGAATCAATTAGCAAGTAAACAACTTTACTCTAAAGGGATACGAAATACAACCTTTGTAGATTGGTCCTTCACTTCATTTGCTCCTTGTTGAAGTCCCTTCGCTGCGATCGTGGATCTCCCGGACCCTTGCATGGCTTCACGAGGCGAAAGGTGCGACCTTGCTTGAAGTCTCCGAGGCCGAAGATGATCTACGTCGAGGGAATTCCGAGTCAAGCTACTACTTCACTAATTTGAGAATTAGTGAAGCAAGCACCCTATACAAGAGTGCTAGTCTTGATGAGGATGGAGAAATAGGAAGTGGGTTCTCTTTAGATTTTTAATTCTCACAAAGTTTCACTCTTTTTTTTTCAAAACCCTAGCAAGCAATTTCTTTTGCTCAATGAAGAAGATGAACAAAAGAAAGGAATGAGGATAATGATCAAGTGAGAAGAGTAACCAAGGTGAGTGAGTATCATATACTAACCCTTATAGAGACTTAACCCTAGGCTAATGGTTATGGTTGGGTTAATAAAAATCCATAGTAAAAACAAAATCAAGTTGGATTAGTCAATGCATCCACAAGCTTCCACAAGCTTCATGCATTTTCAAATCCTCCACTTGATTTTGAAATTACTTTAAATATTAAAAACCCAAAATAAACATTAGCATAGTGTAAGTCTCATACACCCATGGATTGTGTATCATCAACCATGATACAATATGATAACACATTTTAAACATATATCATATATATGTTAAAGTAGTGTACAAGTGAGAAAAACCCTAAAATGAACAAGTGTTAGTAAATGTAAACTAGTATATCTAATATACAACTATACACTTAATTATTAAATCAACACATGACTTAATAATCCGGTCACATCTCATATAACCGCCTAACATCCATTGTATCGACTTATCGAATCAACACTTGATTCGATAACCCGGCCATATCATATATAACCGACCGATATATATAGTCGCGAGAATAGAATACGGTATCACATATACGCATTTATTCTCGGTCTCGCACATATCACATACGTGCTCCTATTTCGTTTTGCCTGAGCCAGTAAAACCTCTGTGTAGGACTCTAAAGACTCGTCAATACGCCGGCAGTAGGTGATGATCACATCACGCACCCACAAGCCGCCAGCGGTACTAGCTGGACGTAACGGCTACCCGGGTATTAAGCGATCAAAAGATCAGCAAGCAAGCCTGCTCCAACTCCTGTAAAAGCCAGCCGGCAACACTTCCCGTACAGTCCGGTCTCATCGTCTGATATGTCGCATATCAAGTCTAGGGGTGGTAAACGTCATACCCCAATAACCGATAAGTCGTGCCGATGTGAGGCTCATAACGGGTCGAGAAACTACTGGTAACACTTACCAGTAAATCTCTAATCAGCCCTGGCCAGGGACTTCCCTGTTACGGCCAATCGAGCACAGCGCAACATCAACCCCCAATACCGGGAGAGACGAAACCCCTCCTATCGTTCATTGCCTCTATGTGACTCGGGACTGTACCCAAAAACCACCGTTTTGCACGCCCTCATGGACGTGGTAAGGTGGAAATCAAAGCACAGTGGGAATCACACAAGACTCTATGACGATCTCGGGTCTACAGACTAACCTGCACAAGTGTCACCAGAGAACTGCCATCTTACGTAAGGTATAATACCATATGGGAGTTCTTGGCGAGTCCGTCCAGTGTACCCAGTCTCCACTGAGTACCCGCATACCATCTCTGATGTCAAACACCAATGGATATGGGATCATCGATCGCCCATCTCATGGGTCGAGAAGCGTATACGCTAGTCTACTCTGGTATATCGATGCCCTGTCTCGATACACCCTCGACTAGGGACCTTGAAGGATATACTTATGGACTACCATGTCCCCACTAGTATGATCCGCATCATAGTCCAGGTAGCCAAGTACACATCCTAAGGGCTTTATCAACATGTAACCATCAGACAGTATAAAGAGACAAGTATACATGTTAAGATAAAGAGCAACCAGATAGCATACTATCATATCGAGCAAGAAAGTCCTCTCTATATATGTCCAAGCATCCAATATAATATACATCATCTATACAATACTGGCCTCTAGGGCATACATACAACTAACTATCTCCCACTTGCACTAGGGCCAGCTGCTGTAGTATCGCATACCGAGCATCCCGAAGAGTCTCTCAAACTGTATCTGGGGAATGGCCTTCGTGAGTGGATCCGCTGTGTTGTTCTTCGTGTCAACCCTCCTAACCTCGATCTCCCGGCGTTCAACTATCTCTCGGATCAGGTGATACCGCCTCAGAATATGTCTGGATCGCTGATGGGACCTGGGTTCCTTGGCCAAAGCCACCGCTCCATTGTTATCGCAATACAAAGGTATTGGATGCTCAATGGATGGAACCACTCCAAGTTCAGTAATGAACTTCTTGATCCAGACAGCCTCTTTGGCAGCATCATTGGCAGCGATGTATTCAGCCTCCATCGTCGAATCTGCCACGGTTTCCTGCTTGGAACTCTTCCAGCTAACCGCTCCTCCGTAAAGGGTAAAGACAAATCCCGACTGCGACTTAGAGTCGTCCTTATCACTCTGGAAGCTCGAATCGGTAAAGGACTCCACTTGGAGTTCTCCGTTACCATACACCAAGAGCATCTCTTTAGTCCTTCGTAAGTACTTGAGAATGCTCTTCACAGCTGTCCAGTGAATCTCTCCAGGATCAGCTTGATACCTACTCACTACACTTAGTGAGTATGCTACATCGGGTCTGGTACATAGCATCGCGTATATGATAGAGCCTACTGCCGAAGCATAGGGTATCCCTTGCATGCGAGCTCTCTCCAAATAAGTCTTGGGAGACATCTCTTTGGAGAGAGTGAGCCCTGAGATCGTGGGTAAAAACCCACGTTTGGACTCTTCCATACTAAACCTCTTTAGTACGGTGTCAATGTACCTGGATTGGGACAATCCCAATATCCTTTTAGATCTATCTCTATAGATCATAATTCCCAATATGCAGGAGGCATCACCAAGATCTTTCATTGAGAATCTTTGTGATAAGAAGAGCTTCACCGATTGCAGCATAGGAATGTCATTTCCTATCAAGAGTATGCCGTCCACGTACAATACGAGGAAGACAACCTTACTCTCTGCCACCTTCTTGTAGATACATGGTTCATCTACGTTTTTGACGAAATCAAACTCTTTGATAACGACGTCAAAGCAGATGTTCTAACTCCGTGATACTTGCTTCAATCCATAAATGGATTTAAGCAGCTTGCACACCTTCCCGCTGCTCCCACTATCTACGAAGCCCTCTGGCTGAGTCATGTACACGCACTCTTCTAAATCACCGTTTAGAAAGGCGGTCTTAACATCCATTTGCCAAATTTCGTAGTCATGATATGCAGCGATGGTAAGTATGATCCGGATGTATTTAAGCATAGCCACTGGAGAAAAGGTTTCGTCATAGTCCACACCTGGTCTTTGACGAAAACCCTTTGCAACAAGTCTAGCTTTGAAAGTCTCCACTTTCCCATCTACACCAAGTTTTTTCTTGAAGATCCACTTGCTCCCAATGGGTTTTACCCCTTCAGGAGCAACTTCTAAATTCCACACTTTGTTGGTGTACATGGATTCCAACTCGGACCGCATTGCATCCAGCCATTTCACTGAGTCCCCACTCGTGATGGCCTGCTCGAAACTAGTTGGGTCATCATCAACCATGATATAATCCTCGCTCCCACCATCCATGAGAAAACCGTAGTATCTCTCAGATGGGTGAGGAACCCTACTAGATCGGCGGAGAGGCTAAGGTTCGTTGGGAACTACCGAATCCTCTGGTTCCACTAATCTTCAGTTGCAGTTTGTGTATCTGGAACCTCTTCCAGCTCTACCACTTTGCCACTAATTTCTTTTGCAAGAAATTCCTTTTCCAAAAAGGTGGCATATTAAGAAACAAACACTTTTTGTTCTTCAGCGTGGTAGAAAAAATATCCTTGGGAATTCTTAGGATATCCCACAAACTTGCAAAGAACTGACCGTGCCTCGAGTTTTTCTGGATTTTGCCTTTTGACATAGGCCGGACAACCCCATATCTTAACTCGTTTAAAATATGGTCTATTCCCACTCCATATCTCATATGGTGTGGTAGGTACAGATTTAGATGGAACTTGATTCAATAGGTATGATGCTGTCCCAAGCGCATAACCCCAGAAGGAAATAGGTAACTCAGCTGTACTCATCATCGAGCGCACCATATCTAATAGAGTGCGATTCCTCCGTTCCGATACACCGTTGTGCTGTGGTGTATATGGAGGAGTCAGCTGAGAGAGAATCCCATTCTCTTTTAGGAAGTCCAGGAATGCATTGCTCAAGTATTCACCTCCTCGATCAGATCGTAGGATTTTAATACTTTTTCCAGTTTGGTTCTCGACTTCTTGTTTATATTCTCTAAATTTCTCAAAAGCTTCTGATTTGTGTTTCATCAAGAACACATATCCGAATCTAGAGAGATCGTCAGTGAATTTAATGAAGTACGAAGAACCATCCCTGGCATGTGTAGACATGGGACCGCATACATCACTATGTATCAGTCCCAAGAGTTCGGTAACTCTTTCTCCGTGTTCCGTAAACGGAGTTTTGGTCATCTTGCCTTTGAAACATGACTGGCAAATGTCATAAGATGAAAATTCAAACGGATTCAAATATCCATCTTTATGCAACTTAGCGAGTCGTGTCGCATTGATGTGACCCAGTCTACAATACCATAAGAAGGATTCGTTCAGTTCTAAACTCTTCCTCTTGTATGTGTTTGTTATGCTCAGAACTGTTGATTGATTTAGAACATAAATGCCATTGCACATCGTGCCTGATCCGACCAACTTTTGGTTTAGGATAATGTTCATAACATTATCCTGTAATACAAAATTATATCCCTCTTTACTCAACAAAGAAACCGATATAATGTTGCATATCAGGTTCGGCATGTAATAGCATTCGTTCAGAATCAATGTATTACCAGTTGGCAATATAAGGTGATATTCCCCGACGGTTTTAGCTGCAACAATTGCACCATTTCCTACCCTTATGTCTTTATCACCTTCTCCAAGTTCTCTACCTTTCCTAAGCCCATGTAACCGATTACATATATGGGATCCTGACCCGGTATCTAATACCCAGGACGTAGAGGAAATGGAGAAACAGTTCTCTGTAACGAACACACCCGAAGAAAATGCATCAACATGTACTTTCTTCATTCGGGTGGCATGAGAATCCTGGTATTCCCCTATATCTTGTTCAGTCTTATAACTCTTATAAGAAAGAACGGAACCAACGTTCCCCAGCACAGTATAACAAGCGGGTTCGGTCAATACATCCATATTATTATCTTTATTAAGGCATGATATGGTCGCTACCTGGAGAGAGAGAGAAGAAAACACTTTAGCGTATGCTCTTGCAAGATCAGATTGGTTATTATCTTATCTAATCAGGATGGCTCCCACTGTTTTTTATCAAATCTTCCTTCAAACCATAAAAGGTAAGACTAGCCGGGATTAATTACACCCTACAACTTCGCCAATGTTTCAGCCAGGCCAGTGTCGGTACTTTGAGGGAGGTTCCCCGTGCTTTCGCACGGACCTAATTAAAGTAAACCTCGTTTTCCCAGAAGCGTAACCCCGTTGACACCTTTCTAGATACCTACTTGATCGACTAATTGTCCTGTGTAAAACTCTCCCAGGAGTAACAATTACTCGCAGTGGGTATCGGGATCCAACTATCTCATAGAAGGTATGCAATCTCATTGCAAATCTCAACACTTGAAATTCCCGATAATATTTTGCCCCTAGCAATTTATGACCTTAACATAGTCAACAAATCATAATTGCTAGTCAAGTTCAACCCGTCATTTCCCGATTGAATTAAACCCACCTGCACGACCCTTAACATAGTCAAAAAAGTCGTACAACTACCCTAATCCAATCACATCTCATGTTTTAGCAGATAAGTACTAATTAGCTACCGCACACTACGCCTTAACATAGTCAACAAACGTAGCACGAATACTAACTAGTCTTTATCTAAAATGACGGAGGGTTACGCAGGTTTTTCAGAAAACCATGAGCGTAATGAACTTGATATCGTCGTAGAATCATGTGAAATTTTGAAATGGAGTGTTTTTGAGGCTTTCATTAGTTTTGCTAAAGAGGTCACTCCCGGTGAAGGGATCTCGGCTCTTTCCTCATCGAATAAGGTGCAGGACATATCATATATATCACTGTACAAAGCAAAACTCTAAAAGCAATCAAAAGACAAACCGAGTTTTGTAGCATCTGCCAGTTTCGCTAAAGAGGTCACTCCCGGTGAA
This sequence comes from Agapanthus africanus, assembly GCA_030015575.1. Taxonomy (NCBI): domain Eukaryota; kingdom Viridiplantae; phylum Streptophyta; class Magnoliopsida; order Asparagales; family Amaryllidaceae; genus Agapanthus; species Agapanthus africanus. Next base: position 720,534,984 of record CM057337.1, read on the forward strand.
GGGATCTCGGCTCTTTCCTCATCGAATAAGGTGCAGGGTATATCATATATACCGCTATGCAAAGCAAAACTGTAGCCACCCTTTTTATAAAGTTTTGATTATACAACATCTTTTAGGTTTCTTTTCTTTCATTAATCACATTAATAAAGTCCCATCATATAAGTCACCTAAACATCACAGATAAATACGACGTACACTTATGCCATCCGCATTCGCCTCGATGTCCCCTCGTGCACCGTTAGGTTAGGTAACTAACGGCAGAGCAGGGCAGGGCTAGCGCGGGTGTAAAACATAAGTAACGCCTATATAATATATCATATATACTATATACAATATTTATCACAGAACATCAAATGATCACATCACAGATATCGCAGCAGAAGAAACATATGAAACATTGGATATACTAGGACGTCCGTGTTTTATTTTGAGCCTCTATAAAATACGGATTCCACGGTCACGATGAATAGCCAAACCCACACCCCTAGACCCCTACGAGAGGGCAAGCAACCCTTCCAATTTTAGGGTTAGGAGACCCGGACTCGACTCCTTGAGTTGGTCTCCCACTGGACCCTAGAACCTGGTTACTTGTGCTCCCCTCCTTGGGTCTATCCTAGTGAGGAAAAGTAAATAATATACAAATGGTGACATCAATCTCGACCCGGAAGTGCCCCAATAAAAGAATATTACATACATTTAAATTTTACATGAATGAAAATAAAAAAACTCTCATTTCACATAAAAATCCCCGGCTATTCAGAACGCGGCGATCCAATATAACATATCCAGCAACACAGAACATCACATGTCATCAACGTAAGTAAATATGCGCATCCCAATTGTCGTTGACATATAGCAACGAAACCGGTGATATCATATATTACACTTACGGTCGCAGAAAAGAAAGTGTAAAACTACAACATTTGGAATCCACAATCTCTTTAGACATCGTAAATCCGAAATATCACATATTTCGCATTTCATGCATAACCGTGTGAATTCCACATATTGTATCACATTCCAGATAAATAGACAGTATTAAACTTTTCGATCGAATAATCAAATACCCAAAATTTCCTAAATAGCTCAACACTTGAGCGGAGTTCAAAAATTCCAGAATACGTCACAGTAGCAACGGTCCAGCCGTAGAAGGGTCAAGCCAACGCCTCACATGTGGCACGCCGTACTGCCCCAAACCCTAAGGTTCAAAGGGCAGTTCAAGACGGTCACATAATCGAGTTAAGGTTTGTTGTCTTCTAGAGGGTCCATCGCGTCACATGCACGGTTTTCCGAAAGATTTAAACCCGAGAAAAATTCAACACTTGAATGTTTTTCGTGCCGGGAAATAATGAGTTAATGACATCTGTTCGAACATTTTAGTACTTTCTAAATTATCCGGAATAACATAACAAAATTAAATTCTCCGATCGAATCGATGGTTACAAAATGAACCCCTAAAAACTCAACACTTGAGTCAGTTTAAAAATACCCATAAAATAGAACAATCATATACAAGAATTACTGTGTAAACCAAATGTCAAAGTCTCACTGTACGGCCGGTCTCCTCGTCTGATATGTCGCATATCAAGTCTAGGAGTGGTAAACGTAAGACCCCAATAACCGATAAGTCGTGCCGATGTGAGGCTCATAACGGGTCGAGAAACTACTGGTAACACTTACCAGTAAATCTCTAATCAGCCCTGGCCAGGGACTTCCCTGTTACGGCCAATCGAGCACAGCGCAACATCAACCCCCAATACCGGGAGAGACGAAACCCCTCCTATCGCTCATTGCCTTCATGTGACTCGGGACTGTACCCAAAAACCACCGTTTTACACGCCCTCATGGACGTGGTAAGGTGGAAATCAAAGCACAGTGGGAATCATATAAGACTCTATGACGATCTCGGGTCTACAGACTAACCTGCACAAGTGTCACCAGAGAACTGCCATCTGACGTAAGGTATAATACCATCTGGGAGTTCTCGACGAGTCCGTCCAGTGTACCCAGTCTCCACTGAGCACCCGCATACCATCTCTGATGTCAAACACCAATGGATATGGGATCATCCATCGCCCATCTCATAGGTCGAGAAGCGTATACGCTAGTCTACTCTGGTATATCGATGCCCTGTCTCGATACACCATCGACTAGGGACCTTGAAGGATGTACTTATGGACTACCATGTCCCCACTAGTATGATCTGCATCATAGTCCAGGTAGTCAAGTACACATCCTAAGGGCTTTATCAATATGTAGCCATCAGACAGTATAAAGAGACAAGTATACATGTTAAGATAAAGAGCAACCAGATAGCATACTATCATATCGAGCAAGAAAGTCCTCTCTATATATGTCCAAGCATCCAATATAATATACATCATCTGTATAATACTGGCCTCTAGGGCATACATACAACTAACACACAGTCCATGAAATGTGTGGTTATCGGGACCCATCACCTCTCTGAAGACGTTGAATGATTACAACGCCAAATATCAAAGGAGTGAAGAGATGTAACCTTGAACAAAGGTGGATTAAGTGATCTGGAGTCCAATTTGGAACCAAGATCAATTAATTATATTATGAGCACATTGGCTCAGTTAAATCTGAATTGAGACTTATGGCCAACGTGGGCTAAGTCCAATTAAGTTTGAAATATTGGCCCTTTATTGGACCATTAAACACTTGTCTGGGTTCATGACCACATTATTTAGCAATGCTAGACCAGAGTTTAAGGTCTCTGATACATTTTGGTCTTTGACTGAGCATTAAACATTGTAGCTCTGAGTTTTATTCAATTTTAAGATTTAATCAAAAGGAGAGGTTTTGCCTCTGGAAACTTAGCCAATTTGGCCAAGACTGGTTTTAATACAGTGTTAAACACTAGAGGGCAAAAAGTGTTAAACACTGGAAATAAACTCTCAAATTAGTGTTAAACACTTGAGAACAACAGTGTTAAACACTGAAAATAAAACTCTCAAATTAGTGTTAAACACTAGAAAATGACAGTGTTAAACACTGGAAATGAAGTTGTCAAATTAGTGTTAAACAATGGAGAGGAAAGGGTTACGTGGGAACACGTGAGGGTACCCAAAGGTGGGACCAGATCCTCTTTACTTTATTCTGCAGATAAGTGTTTAACACTTTTAGTTCTCATAGCCATCACGTGTGGGCACGTGATGGGTACACATGCCCTGATTTATTAGAACATTCATTAGGAGTCACGTGGTAACACGTGAGAGCGCCCAAGTTATATTTTGCCTTTGCTTTTGTTCTGATATAATGAGGGTCACGTGGGAGCACGTGAGGCATTGCCTCGGGGCTAATTCTTTCTCATTTTTGGGGGATCTTTTCAGGGGTCGTATGGGGACACGTGACCTTAGTCTTTTGCATGCATAGAGATCTTTCAAGTCCCTTTATTTCTTTAAGAATTAAATTCTTTATAGGGTTAAACCCTAATTATGATTTTGGAGGAATTAAATTCCCATTCTTATGTAGGGTTAAACCCTAATTTCTTTTTAGAGGAATTAAATTCCCATATATGTAGAAGAATTAAATTCTTATATAGGGTGAAACCCTAATTTCATTTAGGAGGAATTAAATTCCCGTAAATTTGAGAGAATTAAATTCTCAATTAGGGTTAAACCCTAGTTTTGTCTATCTTGAAGGAATTAAATTCCTATAATTTTAGGAGAATTAAATTCTCATATAGGGTTAAACCCTAGTTTCATATCTTGGAGGAATTAAATTCCTGTAAATTTAGGAGAATTAAATTCTCAAAACTAAATTCTCCCTCTAAGTTTTGGATCTGTGTCACGCCCCGCTTCCCAGAGTACGCAAGATTGGACGCATGACATAGCCAACCATGCTACCTGTGGGTAGGAAGTATCCATCCACAGTCACATTACGGTTGTAGAGATATCAAGAACAAGATAAATAAACTAATCTAACACATGTCCAAATCCATAATAACAAGAGTCAATAAACAATAAGTGCGGAAGCAAATGATCCAATACAATAAATAAATAATACGTCCCATAATACGGGCTCACATCTGGAAATGAAATGAAATAAATAAACTAATCACTATGGAACTCACAGATCAGCCTGCTGGCTGAAGCACTCCTGGTCGGTCGTCGACAGTGGTAATGAATCTGGGCCATGCAAAACCCAGACGTCAGCGCGTCATGTCAACCAATAATATAATATGAACATGGTAATAAGCAATGCAGGGATGAACATGAATAAAGCAGTACTATGAAATAACAGTGCAGGGTAATGTGCAGTGGTAACTAGACTGTCCTATTAGGTTTCTACTCTAAAGTCTTTGAAATCAATTGGTGACTCGTCGATGTAACTCAATAGTATCCCGTACGTGCCCGGGACCACGGTCAAGATTCTCGGGGCTGAATCCGAGACGTGCCGCTAGGCAGTAATAGGTAGCAGGATGGGCGAGTGATGTCAGCATCATCACTCCGGGGCTGGCCAAGCCCGTAAGACTGATCAGAACAGGTATCGAACTGTTGAGTTACAAGTCGGTTTCACCTTTGATTTCCCCATACCCCCAAGTTATGTATGTCAGGTCAGGTATTCAGTAATCAAGGACTAATGCCAACACAGAATCAGGTAACAGGTCAGGTTTGTCTGGATAGACAACAGGAATGGTCCGTGAGGACCCCAAGTCAGGTTTGTTGGCATTAGGCATGAGATCGGGTGACAGGTCAGGTCATGGTACAACAGGTTGAGTCGGTATGTGTATATATGTCATGTATAGCAAGGTCGGGTCAAAATGTAGTGCAATCGAGTATGTGCTCACAACAGGTATACAATCGAACAATGAACAGCAGCAAGAGTTTAAAGTAAACGGCAATAATAGTCACTTAATCACAATGGTGCTTTGTATTATCTTTATTAACAGGTTCAAGCACCCTTGGGGTGCAATAGTCACAGGGTAAAGCAATATCAATAACGTAAAGCAATGAAGCTATATGAAATTAAAACTAAAGCATAAATAATTGTCACATGGATGATCTAACAAATAAAGCAAGGACGATCTAATTGGTTTAGTTTGTCAAAGCATGGATTGATAGCAGACCAATTAATTACAAGAAGCTACTATAATGATTCAATGTTAAAGATAATTGCAACCGTCAATTCTAAGTTATACTAAAATATTGATATTACCATCAACTGTGTGGTTATATTAAATAATATGATAATTAAATGTATAGCAAGACTTGATCTTGTATTAGCATGTTAGAGCAAGTATTCGGATACTTGCCTCGACGGTTTCGCAAACCGGAAAACACGAATGCAACGTCGGCGGAAAACACGAGACGGATGCACGGGCCACGGATCGAGTCCAAACAGCGAACAGCGGGACCACACGGACCAGAGTACTTCGCTGGAGAGTCGGGTCCAGTCGTCGGCACGGCCGGAATCCGGCGAAATGTCAAAATGGCGATGAAGTTAGCAAAACACAAAACATATCAAGTAACGACCAGAGAAGGGTTACACGAAGGAAGATGGTGAAAGGAGGCTTACAGGGGTAGCAAGGGTGCAAACGCGACGGGGTTCGACGGCGAGGGGCACGCCGGCGGCGAACAGGGAATGCGGCGAGGGCTTGGAGGTGGCTGGATCGAGATGCAGTGAGTAGGGGAGAGGCAAGGGCCTGGTCTGGGCTGCAGGAGGAAGAGGAGGTGGTCGTCGGTGTGCTGGCGACGACGAGGGGGTCGACAGTGTCCTTTTCCGACGAACCAGAGGGTTAGGTGATGGGGTTAGGCTCGGGTTCTGTCGTGGCCGGCAAGGGAAGGAGGAAGAAGATGAGGAGGTCGGGACGAGGGTGAAGGGATGAAGGCTCTGGCATCGTCGGCGATGGGAGGCGGCGGCGACGGCGAGCAGCGACGGTGTGTGCGGCTACGGGATTGGGTTGCAGGCGCTGAAGGACGGAGGAGAGGAGGAAGGGGTGCTGTCGAGGCCGAGGAGGCGAGGAAGACGGTGGCGAGGTCGCGGGGAGGTCGTCGGCGACGGCACGAGGTGGCTAGGGTTGGGTTCGAGGGTTCGTCGATGGGTTTCAGCGAGTTGAGGACGTGAGGAAAATATAAGGGTTAGAGAGAGAGAGGATTTAAAGGAGGAGAGAGAGAGAGATTTTAGGAGAGAGAGAGTGTGAGATTAGAGAGAGGAGAGATAGAGAGATAACGAGGTGGGGCCCACGAGGGAGATTAGCCTCGTGATTGGCTAGGAAGTTTTAAAAGGAAAATTTTAAAAGATTTTAAAGGATTTGAAACGTTATATTTGAGTAACAAAAATATATTATATAGTTTTAATATATTTAATTAAATGGGCATTTTGGCGCTAAATGAAACATTTCCAAATCGCGCCCGGGTTGCGCCCAAATGTTTCAAATTCAAATTATAGGATTTTAAGCGAGTTCCAAATTTTGAAATGAGGTGTTTTATGATTAAAATGCATGCCCCCAAGTCGGACACTTGCACGCGCGCGTAGCCGTCTAAACTTGCCCGTTTCACCGAACGGGGCGAAATCTCGACGTGCGGATGCTACCACGTGGCTAGTGGCGACGAGTAGGCCAACATGGATATTTTTAATTTCATTTTGGGCGTTAAAATTTGTTATAGGCGAAAATGACTTAGCCGGTTAAAATTTAGCAAAAATCATCAAACAAGCAAGATAGTTGAAATAAGCAATGTATAACACTCAACTAGTATCAGAAATAGTATTATTGGGCTCGGGTGTTACATCATACCCAACTACAAAAAGAATTTCGTCCTCGAAATTCCAAGAATACAAGATAGCTAACTACAGGAAAAGGTGAGGAAATTTCTGCCGGATCTCGTCTTCTCGCTCCCAAGTGGATTCTCCGTGCGATCGATTACCCCAAGAAACTAGCACAAGAGGGATAACCTTGTTCTTAAGAACCTTTTCTCTTCGATCCTTGATTTCAACTGGTCGCTCCTCAAAAGTTAGGTCCTCCCGTACGGTCAACTCCGAATGATCCAAGACGTGAGTTTCATCGCGAACATACCTCCGTAGTTGAGATACATGAAACATATCGTGCACTCCTGCCAAGGACTGTGGTAACGCCAAACGGTACGCTACCTCTCCAACACGCTCCAATATCTCGAAGGGTCCAACGAATCGAGGACTAAGCTTTCCCCGACTCCCAAAGCGAATCACCCCTCTAGTCGGTGATATCTTCAGGAATACCAAATCACCTACGGCGAACTCTAGAGGTCTTCTTGACGTGTCAGCCCAACTTTTCTGTCTGTCTTGAGCTGCCTTCATATGCTTCTTGATTGTATTCACCTTCTCGACTGTCTGTACCACCAAATCTGGTCCTAGTAACCTTCGTTCACCAACATCATCCCAACAAACCGGTGAACGGCACTTACGACCATACAACGCTTCAAACGGAGCCATCTGAATAGTCGCTTGGAAGCTATTGTTGTACGAAAAATCCACCAGGTGTAGATGATCCTTCCAAGAACCTTTGAAGTCCAACATGCAAGCTCTCAACATATCTTCAAGGGTCTGGATCGTTCTCTCCGATTGTCCATCAGTTTGAGGATGATAAGCTGTGCTAAACTTCAATCGAGTCCCCAAACTTTCTTGTAAACTCCTCCAGAAGTGCGACAAGAACCGAGTGTCCCGATCGGACACGATGCTTACCGGTACTCCATGCAATCTTACAATCTCCTGCATGTACCGCTCTGCCAAAGTCTCCGTCGATTGACCAACCCGAAAAGGAATAAAGTGAGCTGCCTTGGTCAACCGATCGACAATCACCCATACTGCATTGTTGCCCTTTGGACTCCGCGGTAAAGCCGTCACGAAATCCATGGTTATATGTTCCCACTTCCACTGAGGAATCGGAAGTGGTTGCAACAAACCAGCAACCCTTTGGTGTTCAGCCTTGACTTGCTGACACACCAAGCACTTAGCCACGAAGCGAGCAATCTCCCGTTTCATACCTTCCCACCAGAAGTGCTGTCGAATATCTCGGTACATCTTTGTCCCTCCTGGATGTACAGAGTAAGCTGAACTGTGTGCCTCCTTCATATGCTCTTCACGCACATCCCCTTTTGGCACACACACACGGCTACCATACCTCAACGAACCATCTTCGTGGATCAGTAAATCGGTTCGTAGTCCGGCTTCAACCTGCTCTCGAAACTTTTGCAGTCTAAGATCCTGCGATTGTGCCGCTTTAATCTTCTCAACTAAGGACGACTGTACTTGCAACTGCATCAACTGTCCCGTAGCATGTGGTAGCACAACCTCCAAATCAAATCTTCGAAAATCCGCAATGATCTCCCTTTGTGCGGTCAATACCTGAATCGCTGGTAACCGACTGAGCGCATCCGGCACGACGTTAACTTTTCCCGGATGGTACTTAAGATCAAGGTCGTAGTCGGCCATCAGCTCCAACCATCTGCGTTGCCTCATGTTCAACTCCTTCTGAGTGAACACATACTTCAAACTCTTATGATCTGTAAAGACTTCGACTCTCTCGCCCAAAAGGTAGTGTCTCCAAATCTTCAAGGCGAAGATCACGGCCGCAAGCTCCAAGTCATGAGTCGGATAATTCTTCTCATGAGTCTTCAGTTGTCTCGATGTGTAAGCTACGACTTTCCCATTCTGCATCAAAACACATCCCAATCCTTTTCCAGATGCGTCGCTGTGAATCACCAGTCCTCCCGAATTATCTGGTACGGTCAGGATAGGGGCGGTTATCAACTTCTGCTTCAACGTTTCGAAGGCCAATGCACATCCATCCGTCCAAACAAACGGTACCTCCTTGCGCGTAAGTTTGGTTAACGGCTCTGCCAAACGAGCGAAGTTCTCCACAAATCTCCTGTAGTACCCAGCGAGTCCAAGAAAACTTCTTATCTCCGCAACATTCTTTGGAATAGGCCAATCTCGAACTGCTGCAATCTTTTCGGGATCGACGGCGATTCCATCGCCCGACACGACATGCCCCAGAAATTTCACTTCTTCCAGCCAGAATTCGCACTTACTCATCTTCGCATACAATTTCTCCTGTCTCAGCGTCTGCAGTGCGATCTTCAAATGCTCAGCATGCTCCTACGGACTCTTCGAGTACACCAGAATATCATCAATGAATACCACAATAAACTGGTCCAAGAATGGTGAAAAGACCCTGTTCATCAAATCCATGAATATTGCCGGCGCATTCGTCACTCCGAAGGGCATCACCAGATACTCGAAATGTCCATATCGAGTTCGAAACGCCGTCTTGCAAATGTCTTCTGCTTTCACTCGGACCTGATGATATCCTGATCGCAAATCCAGTTTCGAGAATACCCTCGCGCCACTAAGCTGCTCAAAAAGTTCTCCAATGCGAAGGATCGGGTACTTGTTCTTAATAGTCACCCGGTTCAATTCTCGATAATCAATGCACATCCTTCTCGTGCCATCTTTCTTCTTTACTAAAAGAACTGGAGCTCCCCAAGGCGAGTTGCTGCTTCGAATCCAACCCTTTTCAAGTAATTCACCAACTTGTTTCTTAACTTCTTCCAATTCCACCGGTGCCATCGGATAATAAGATTTTGATACTGGCGCTGCACCAGGAATAAGGTCAATCGCGAACTCCACATCTCGCTTCGGCGGTAAGCCCGTTATATCTTCAAATACATCCATAAAGTCGCGAACAACTGCCGGCTCTTCATTACTATCAACTTCCATTGCTGTAAGAACACTGTTTGTCGGCCTAGCCCTAAACTCGACCGGCCCGACAGAGCTGCTTCCCCCAGTGAAGGTAAACTCAGGATGTCCGGGAATCTGGAAAATTACCTTCCTTGCCCTACAGTCAATGTGGGCGTGGAAAGTGCCAAGGAAATCCATTTCCAAGACAACTTCATAGCTGCCCGTATCTATCACCAAGAAATCTGCAAAGAGCTCCCGTTCGCAAACAACAACTGTACAATCTCTACATTCCTTACTAGCTATGATTTTCCCATTCCCAGTGTGTATGTCCCAAAAACTAGACAGGGTCGTGCAGGTAATCGAGTGTGTAGTTATAAATTTGGATGACATAAAACAGTGGGATGCTCCGGAATCAAATAATGCCAATGCGGGAAAACCATGAACGAGTAAAATACCTGAAACTACTTCTCCTGATGCCTTAGCTTCCTCAGCTGTCAGCGTGAAAGCTCGAGCCTGATTTGGTCCTTGAGTCAGCTGTTTCTGCCCTTGGAATGGTCTCTGCGGAGGCTTCTGTATATCATCTCTCGTGCGAAGCTTCGACGGACAAGCACCAACTGCGTGATCGGCCGCTCCACAAACCAGACAAAGTCCCAGTCTCCTTCGACAATCCTTCTGCACGTGCCCAGGTAAACGGCAGTAGTCACAAATCACTCTTTTCCTTCAATCAACGATCACAGGCTTCTTCATGGGTGCTACACCTCGACGGTCCACTGGAATACCTCTGCGCCCATGATCTCGGTTAGGTACAAATGCGGGCTTTCTGGCCGCAACTGCTGTCTGCTGTAGGTTCCCTTTCATTCCCGACAAACTCTGCTGCTCTCTGGCTGCCGTAAGAACCTGCGAGAAAGTGGTCAAACCCAGGGAGACAATCTGCCTCTGGATGTCCACATCCAAACTGCGCAAGAACCTTCGCGCCCTATCTGCCTCCTTGGCGACTAAGGGTTCAGTGAAGCGGCTGAGTCTCGTCCATTCTGCTGCGTGTACATCCACAGCTGCTCCATTTTGTCTCAGCCCAATAAATTTCTCCTCCATTTCCTCCCGTGCAGTTCGCGGGAAGAACTTCTCCAAGAAACTTTTAGAGAAATCCGCCCAACTGATAGGCTTGGGCAAGCGGGTCTCCTCCACAAGCCACCACTCTCGGGCGTAATCCACCAGCTGAATGCGCACCACATCAACTCTCTTATCTTCTGGGATCTGTGCCGCAATCAGTAAATTCTCCGTGTCCACTAGCCACTGCTCGGCTGGGAACGGCTCCTCCAAACCAGTGAAAGTAGTAGGACCCAACCGTCTGAAATCTGCCACGATCCCTATTCGGTCAACTGGCTTCGCTACAGCGGTGTTTACAGACTGCCGAATGGCCTGCATACCCTCCTGAAATGAATCTGCTTGTTGCTGGATCAGCTCAGTTTGCCTCTTCTGATTCTCCAACATCCCACGTATCACTCCTAACATGGCGGCTTCATCCACGCGCCTCTGATACGTCTTGAAATTCTTATCGGCCATAGTCCTGAAATCAAAACACCCAACATTAGCATGATGATAGATTCAAATATATAAATCAAGGCTAGAACTCCAAGATACTTAAATAGAGTACCGCATTGTAGCTATGCCGTGGTATCATATCCGCAATTACTTAACTCCACCCAAGTCGCCTAAGTCCTAGAGATAACAAGAAATTAGGTTTTCGAGTTGACAATGCAAAGTAAGTTTGCATGTCGACATGATCCGGAAGAATGATTCAAGGATGGTAAAACGGTCAAGGTGGCAGGACATGTTTCCTAATCACGGGTATTCTGATTCGTGTATCGGGTACAATACCCAACTACAAAAGAATCAACCCAACAAACCTATGGCTCTGATACCAAAAGAACCATGTCACGCCCCGCTTCCCAGAGTACGCAAGATTGGACGCATGACATAGCCAACCATGCTACCTGTGGGTAGGAAGTATCCATCCACAGTCACATTACGGTTGTAGAGATATCAAGAACAAGATAAATAAACTAATCTAACACATGTCCAAATCCATAATAACAAGAGTCAATAAACAATAAGTGCGGAAGCAAATGATCCAATACAATAAATAAATAATACGTCCCATAATACGGGCTCACATCTGGAAATGAAATGAAATAAATAAACTAATCACTATGGAACTCACAGATCAGCCTGCTGGCTGAAGCACTCCTGCTCGGTCGTCGACAGTGGTAATGAATCTGGGCCATGCAAAACCCAGACGTCAGCGCGTCATGTCAACCAATAATATAATATGAACATGGTAATAAGCAATGCAGGGATGAACATGAATAAAGCAGTACTATGAAATAACAGTGCAGGGTAATGTGCAGTGGTAACTAGACTGTCCTATTAGGTTTCTACTCTAAAGTCTTTGAAATCAATTGGTGACTCGTCGATGTAACTCAATAGTATCCCGTGCGTGTCCGGGACCACGGTCAAGATTCTCGGGGCTGAATCCGAGACGTGCCGCTAGGCAGTAATAGGTAGCAGGATGGGCGAGTGATGTCAGCATCATCACTCCGGGGCTGGCCAAGCCCGTAAGACTGATCAGAACAGGTATCGAACTGTTGAGTTACAAGTCGGTTTCACCTTTGATTTCCCCATACCCCCAAGTTATGTATGTCAGGTCAGGTATTCAGTAATCAAGGACTAATGCCAACACAGAATCAGGTAACAGGTCAGGTTTGTCTGGATAGACAACAGGAATGGTCCGTGAGGACCCCAAGTCAGGTTTGTTGGCATTAGGCATGAGATCGGGTGACAGGTCAGGTCATGGTACAACAGGTTGAGTCGGTATGTGTATATATGTCATGTGTAGTAAGGTCGGGTCAAAATGTAGTGCAATCGAGTATGTGCTCACAACAGGTATACAATCGAACAATGAACAGCAGCAAGAGTTTAAAGTAAACGGCAATAATAGTCACTTAATCACAATGGTGCTTTGTATTATCTTTATTAACAGGTTCAAGCACCCTTGGGGTGCAATAGTCACAGGGTAAAGCAATATCAATAACGTAAAGCAATGAAGCTATATGAAATTAAAACTAAAGCATAAATAATTGTCACATGGATGATCTAAGAAATAAAGCAAGGACGATCTAATTGGTTTAGTTTGTCAAAGCATGGATTGATAGCAGACCAATTAATTACAAGAAGCTACTATAATGATTCAATGTTAAAGATAATTGCAACCGTCAATTCTAAGTTATACTAAAATATCGATATTACCATCAACTGTGTGGTTATATTAAATAATATGATAATTAAATGTATAGCAAGACTTGATCTTGTATTAGCATGTTAGAGCAAGTATTCGGATACTTGCCTCGACGGTTTCGCAAACCGGAAAACACGAATGCAACGTCGGCGGAAAACACGAGACGGATGCACGGGCCACGGATCGAGTCCAAACAGCGAACAGCGGGACCACACGGACCAGAGTACTTCGCTGGAGAGTCGGGTCCAGTCGTCGGCACGGCCGGAATCCGGCGAAATGTCAAAATGGCGACGAAGTTAGCAAAACACAAAACATATCAAGTAACGACCAGAGAAGGGTTACACGAAGGAAGATGGTGAAAGGAGGCTTACAGGGGTAGCAAGGGTGCAAACGCGACGGGGTTCGACGGCGAGGGGCACGCCGGCGGCGAACAGGGAATGCGGCGAGGGCTTGGAGGTGGCTGGATCGAGATGCAGTGAGTAGGGGAGAGGCAAGGGCCTGGTCTGGGCTGCAGGAGGAAGAGGAGGTGGTCGTCGGTGTGCTGGCGACGACGAGGGGGGTCGACGGTGTCCTTTTCCGGCGAACCAGAGGGTTAGGTGATGGGGTTAGGCTCGGGTTCTGTCGTGGCCGGCGAGGGAAGGAGGAAGAAGATGAGGAGGTCGGGACGAGGGTGAAGGGATGAAGGCTCTGGCGTCGTCGGCGATGGGAGGCGGCGGCGACGGCGAGCAGCGACGGTGTGTGCGGCTACGGGATTGGGTTGCAGGCGCTGAAGGACGGAGGAGAGGAGGAAGGGGTGCTGTCGAGGCCGAGGAGGCGAGGAAGACGGTGGCGAGGTCGCGGGGAGGTCGTCGGCGACGGCACGAGGTGGCTAGGGTTGGGTTCGAGGGTTCGTCGATGGGTTTCAGCGAGTTGAGGACGTGAGGAAAATATAAGGGTTAGAGAGAGAGAGGATTTAAAGGAGGAGAGAGAGAGATTTTAGGAGAGAGAGAGAGAGTGAGATTAGAGAGAGGAGAGATAGAGAGATAACGAGGTGGGGCCCACGAGGGAGATTAGCCTCGTGATTGGCTGGGAAGTTTTAAAAGGAAAATTTTAAAAGATTTTAAAGGATTTGAAACGTTATATTTGAGTAACAAAAATATATTATATAGTTTTAATATATTTAATTAAATGGGCATTTTGGCGCTAAATGAAACATTTCCAAATCGTGCCCGGGTTGCGCCCAAATGTTTCAAATTCAAATTATAGGATTTTAAGCGAGTTCCAAATTTTGAAATGAGGTGTTTTATGATTAAAATGCATGCCCCCAAGTCGGACACTTGCACGCGCGCGTAGCCGTCTAAACTTGCCCGTTTCACCGAACGGGGCGAAATCTCGACGTGCGGATGCTACCACGCGGCTAGTGGCGACGAGTAGGCCAACATGGATATTTTTAATTTCATTTTGGGCGTTAAAATTTGTTATAGGCGAAAATGACTTAGCCGGTTAAAATTTAGCAAAAATCATCAAACAAGCAAGATAGTTGAAATAAGCAATGTATAACACTCAACTAGTATCAGAAATAGTATTATTGGGCTCGGGTGTTACAATCTGCATGGCAGAATCTCAACCCGATGAGAATTAAATTCTCAACCTATGGGGAGATTTGCTTCTGCAGATCTTCAACCAGAGGAAAAACTAAGTTCTTTTTGCAGAATAGTTAAACTCTTAGATTTTGAGAATTAAATTCTCTTTTTGAAGTTTTGATCCCCTTTCTTTTCTCACCTAAGGTTTTCTTTGTTGAGAATTAAATTCTCCTTTCTTTTCTCTCTGCTATTTGCCTTTAGAAAGTTTCAAGATCCCAAAATTCTACCTCTTTCTTCTCTTCTTGGCTCCTATTTATAGGAGAAGGAAAAGAATCAATTTGTTTAGTAAATCTCTCATTGAAAGATTTTGTTTGTTTTCATAATTAATATGATCTTTTAGATCATACAGGGAATTTTATTCACCATTAGATTTTAAATCCAAAAGATATTCTGTTTGTTATTTTTTGTGAGATTTAGGGAAATCTTTCCTTGTCTAAAATCTTTCCATAAATTGGTGATTTTTAATCACCCTTGGATTTTTAATCCAACGGTTCCTCATAATCCTTTTTTCGTTTGGAAAGATTTGGAGAAATTTAGGATTTAATTCTGTTAAGTTACAAGGCTTTCAAAGCCTGTCACATGCTGGCACGTGACCCTTTGTCACGTGTGAGCACGTGACCCCCAATTGGGGTCTTTTCTCAGCCGCTTGTTTATGCTTCTGCTTGCTTAGATTTTAACTCTGTAAATAGATCGCGTGTCAACACGTGACCCTTGGTCACGTGTGAACACATGATGCCTCATTCCTGATTTTTTAATCATGGAACAAAAACAAATCCTGGTCACGTGGAACACGGCCTATGTCAATCCTTACCCCGTGGGAAACATCCAGTGCGGATCCTGGTCCTTGTGGAACACGGCCATGTCAATCCTGACCCCGTGGAAAGCATCCAGAGCAAATTTCTGGTCACATGGAACACGGCCTATGTCAATCCTGACCCCGTGGGAAACGTCCAGAGCGGATCCTGGTCCTCGCAGAACACGGCTATATCAATTTTGACCCCGTGGGAAGCATCCAGAGCAAATTCCTGGTCATGTAGAACACGGTCTATATCAATCCTGACCCCGTAGGAAACGTCCAGAGCGGAGCCTGGTCCTCGCAGAACACAGCTATGTCAATCCTAACCCCATAGGAAGCATCCAGAGCAAATTCCTGGTCATGTGGAACACGGCCTATGTCAATCCTGGCCCCGAGGGAAACGTCCAGAGCGGAGCCTGGTCCTCGCAGAACACGGCTATGTCAATCCTGACCCTGTGGGAAGCATCCAGAGAAAATTCCTGGTTTCGTGGAACACGGCATATGTCAGTCCTGACCCCGTGGGAAACGTCCAGAGCGGATCATGTTCCTCACAGAACACGGCTATGTCAATCCTGACCCCGTGGGAAGCATCCAAAGCAAATTCCTTATCACGTGGAATACGACCTATGTCAATCCTGACCCCGTGGGAAACGTCCAGAGCGGATCCTAGTCCTCGCAGAACACGGCTATGTCAAACCGACCCTGTGGGAAGCATCCAGAGCAAATTCCTGGTCACGTGGAACACGGCCTATGTCAATCCTGACCCCGTGGGAAACGTCCAGAGCGGAGCCTGGTACTCGTAGAACACGGCTATGTCAATCCTGACCCCGTGGGAAGCATCCAGATCAAAATCCTGGTCACGTGGAACACGGCCTATGTCAATCCTGACCCCGTGGGAAACGTCCAGAGCGGAGCCTGGTCCTCGCAGAACACGGCTATGTCAATCTTGACCCCGTGGGAAGCATCCAAAGAAAATTCCTGGTCACGTGGAATACGGCCTATGTCAATCCTGACCCCGTGGGAAACATCCAGAGCGGATCCCGGTCCTCGCAGAACACGGCTATGTCAATCCTGACCCCGTGGGAAGCATCCAGAGCAAATTCCTGGTCACGTAGAACACGGCCTATGTCAATCCTGACCCCGTGGGAAATGTCCAGAGCGGAGCCTGGTCCTCGCAGAAAACGGCTATGTCAATCCTGACCCCGTGGGAAGTATCCAGAGCAAATTACTGGTCTCGCAGAACACGGCCCATGTCAATCCTGACCCCGTGGGAAACGTCCAGAGCGGAGCCTGGTCCTCGCAGAACACGGCTAGGTCAATCCTGACCCCGTGGGAAGCATCCAGAGCAAATTCCTGGTCACGTGGAACACGGCCTATGTCAATCCTGACCCCGTGGGAAACGTCCAGAGCGGAGCCTGGTTCTCACAGAACACGGCTATATCAATCCTGACCCCGTAGGAAGCATCCAGAGCAAATTCCTGGTTTCGTGGAACACGGCCTATGTCAATCCTGACCCCGTGGGAAACGTCCAGAGCGGATCCTGGTCCTCGCAGAATACGGCCATGTCAATCCTGACCCTATGGGAAGCATCCAGAGCAAATTCCTGGTCACGTGGAACACGGCCTATGTCAATCTTGACCCCGTGAGAAACGTCCAGAGCGGATCCTGGTCCTCGTAGAACACGACTATGTCAAACCGACCCCGTGGGAAGAATCCAGAGCAAATTTCTGGTCACATGGTGTCACGTCCCGAAAGTACGGAACATGACCGGCACTTAAACAACGAAACGTCTCGAGGCGTACGTAATCTAAGTAAGCCGAAAACCCAGAAATCCAAACCAAGAAAAGTAGTAGAATGAAGGAAAACCAATTCAAATCAAGTAGTTTTAATAGCATAAGTCGAATTATGCATTTTTAAAAATATCAAATATTTACTGAAAATTTCGGCAGAGTCTCCTTTGTAAATACTGGCCCCCAAATGGGATACAACATGAATAGTATACGAAATTAATAAAAGGCATCCCCAAGCGGGAGCTAGCTCTTCGTCAATCGACGGTCACAACCATACAAGCAATATAATATACAACGCCAAGGGCGAGGATCAAAACTCAAAAGGAACTCAAAACAACAAGAAATCCACAGAAAAAATAACGCGCGACTCTAAGGTCGAAAGAATAACATCACTGTCTCTAGCTCAAAAATAAATACATGTTTGGTTGATGGAACTTCTAGATACAACTGAATAATAATATACAATGTATAATGATAGGTACGATACAAATAAACCCAACTACTAGCAAGTCACCCGAAAGAAGCAGTGCCAGCAAAACCATAATGAAACCTGTACGGCAAAACCTGCAAGAAACTGGGGCACAACGGGGGTGAGTTGCCAACTCGTGAATAGAATACATCTACGAACAGGAATCGCATGTATGACACAATCCTAGATCATACGATCAATATATATCCTCAAATATATAACCAGCAGCCTATAACAATGGCTAGGGTATACCTCTAAACAACAGTAATACCAAGTGCTCGTGTCAGTGCCTCAGATAATAATATATCATATGGATGATGTATGAATGCATGAAAACAGAGTACATGTACTAAAGAAACTGCTTTCATAACTCAGTGAGATTTCTGTATTTTTTTTTAAAAATGAGGTATCATAAGGAAATCAGTATAAACCGTGTCTAATATCGACACAAAAACATAAATCCACATATCTCAATATCTCAGGCTCCGGCTACCCGGACTGACCTGGATCATCAAATCTCAGCACCTCAATATCTCGAAATCTCAATGTATCAAATCTCAATATCTAGGGCGCCGTCAGTCCAGACCGGCCCCTACCATCCATCTCAAGACTACGAAGGTATCCTCCGGATATCCGACGCGTCGGGTAATATCACCGGTCGGTAGTGCTCCCCTGCTAGGCTCAACGTCAGCAACAAGACCTTCTTGCCCCGGGGTACCTTACCGGGTCCACCATGTACCTGAAACGGTTCATCCATCTCCTCGAATCGGGTCTCGAAATCCATCAGCAAACTCATGGCGGACGACTCATACATCATAGGAAAACCCCGCTTTTTATTTAAAAAGAGAGAAGAAGTTTGTATAAGCTTTGCGGTTTTCCCCCAAATCCAGAAAATCTCATGGAAATCCGAATCCAAAACCTCAATAGCACGTAAAATAGTGAATATATGCATGAGAATCCATGAATGCGGCATAACAATGAATAACAGTATGCATGAAGTGACAAGTAATAACTACAATGTCTAAACTGGCATATAAGGAAAGTACACTAATATCATGTCTAAACTATTAGCTAACAACCTATGTCAATGAAATAGTATTTTCTAAGTGTGCGTGACATGGCAATTACCGATGAAGATGTGTGTGAGCCGGCAAATAAGTGTACGTGGTACATACGCATCATCGGTAATGGTGCTGGTGTCCTAACAGCATAATATCAACAATGCAATATGAAATAACAATGTAAGTATGCGATGCGGAACGAGCAACCATAACGAGCGGGAGCTAAATATTAAACAATGGTGCCATTTGAAATAACACGAATCGTGGGATTTTGAAATTAAGGGCTACGGTGGTTTTAAGAAAGGATACGTCTTTTGAAATATCCGTAGATCCCTTGACCTGTCCTTTAAAATACCCACTATCCGCTAGTTTTGAAATAGGTAAGAGTCTAATCTAATCTAACAACTACACTAAACTATACGGCTGAACTAACAAGATGAACTACAGGTAAGGAAACCGCCTATCATCTGAGTCGATACATATACATACATGTATATGTATAGTCGGTGATCCCGCCTCAATAATATCATATCCGATACCATATCTATAGTCAGACATCCCAAGTCAAGAGTGCGGATCAATCATCAATATATAGCTCGTACGTAAATCCGTCGTACGGCATCCCAAATCTGGGTACGGGTCAATATCACATTCATCATACTATTCATCTGGTATCCTCTTTATCAAATATCATGATCGGGGTACTGATCTACGTCTAGTACAATACTGATACCGCCTAAGTATGCATGCACGTGTGTGAAACACTACGTCAAGGACCCGCTATAACGTCATGTCGTATCTCAAATACGAACCCTGCCATATCACCGATCTCACGGCCTCAAATCAATTCTCATCGACCCATCTCAAATCCCAGTACTATCCTCATCATCCATGCATGTGTATATGAATGTATATATGCATAGTCCCATACCCACGCGTATATACATATATACACATCCCCATCTACGCACAAGAAAGTAATGTATGCAAGTCTGTGTGTGCGTATGTGGGTATAACAACTACTCTAGGGTTTCGCAACTAACCCAAAGGTAATCCATGAACACATAATTATATCATGAATAAACATTCTCGTATCATAAAACACCTATATAAACATATATATATGAACTATACTACGGACTGCGGGGGTGCTATACGCCATCCACCCGACTTCTCCCCGTAGATATAAATCTACTCACCTGGTCCTCACACGCCGTGCCGACGTCACCACGCGCTTGTCGTCGTCTCGAAGTCCACATGGGGTACCTATATATCATAGCGCACCGTATCGCATTAAAATCCGACTCATGACCAAAACGACACACGAATCCCACATAGGTCAAAACCTATGGTTGCTTTCACAAATCAACCCAAAAACCCTCGAAGTCGGTGTACAAACGCCAAACCATCGAGAAAAACCCAAACACACTCATTTACACAATCACAAGCACTAATTATAATATAAAATAGCTTAAAATTCACAAAAACCTCAAACTCACTTTAAAAGCTATTTTTCCGAAAATCTAGCAAGCAAAATTACCCGTTTTAGTACAAAACTCGACGTTTAAACAAATCTAGTGGCCATAATACTTATTAAATAACTTAAATAAGCCATACAAACCATTTCCATGATTTAATTTCACCAAACCACATACGTTCAAAAAAACTAGTTTGCACAAATACCGACTTTAACTCTTTTTAAAGTAAAATTCACAATTTTACAAATAAGCTTGGTTTTGCATGGTCCAAAGGCATTAAACCACTTATTATAATATTAATAATGACATGAAACCATAATTATATTTTAATCTAAGACATTTAATAATTTTCCAAAAACCTTAGTTAGCAAAATAGCTTAATTAGGACATGTACATATAACAATTTGCAATTTAACACCCAAGCTAGGTTTTACATATTTTAAGATGTCAAACTATACATTTCAACCTTGATGATATAATAAAAATCTTAATTTAAAACACAACCCTCACTTGATTTTTAATTTCATCTAATGCAATAATAAAAATCTAGTAAGCAAAATAGCTTATATATTACAATTCCAACTTAACAATTTGCAAACTAACAATTTGATTATGTTTCACATTTCACAAAAAGAAGAATTCCACTTTCAACCATAATCATACAACAAAAGCCTAACTATAATACAAAACCATTCACTTGAATTTCCAAACTTGAATTCAAAACCCCTTTATTTATATTTTTAAAACGCCTAATCAAGTTTGATTAACCATTCAACTAACAACTAACAAATATGGATGAATCTTTATACCTCATGATCAAGAGATCAACATGAAGATCATAGCCTCCAAAATGCCAAATTTTCTCTAAGATCCATGCTAGCTTGGGCAAAGAAATAATGGGTAAGAGTTGGATTGGAGAATTTTTGAGGTTTTAACTTGATTTTTGGGGCAAATTGATGAAGTTTTTGAGGAGAAATGAGGGATAAAATTGGGGGGGCTGCTGTTGGAGGGGGGGCGGCTGGAATTGAGGGGGAGAGGAGAGAGAGTGAGGTGGAGAAAGTGGGGAAAAATGATATCAAGTCAACCCTAATCAAAGTCCACTCTCATTTCTACCATTCCCTTTTCTTTTCTTTTCTTTTAACAATTCAAGTGGGGAAAGTGAGGGGGAAACAACTTGGGGCTGCTGAAATTCAGCCAAGGAGGGAGGAAAAATGTGGAGTGTGAGTGTGGGTGTGGAAAGAAAAAGATACATATTATACCCCCAAAACCATTTACACTAATTTCACCAAAAAAGCCTCTTTTTCTTCGATATTTTCTAACACCGTTTTGGCAAACCATTTCATTTCAAAAACCACATGATAAAATTTTGTTTAATGTGTTATGATGCACAAAATTTATTTCAACTCATTCCAATTTGTAATTTTCCCTAATTAAATGTATTAGGGACGGCTTAAAATAATATTAAAATAATTAATTTCGGAAAAAATTTCAGAAAATTTGAAATTTCACCAGTGCTCAATAAACACCAAATACTAGCAATTACATAGCTATAATATGTATATTTAATTTTAAAATAAAGATATTTATATTTGACTTTTTACAGAAAACCCCCTTATTTTACCGATTTTCCGAAATTTCACCGAAACGATTTTCAAAACTTTACACATGGAACATGGCCTATGTCAATCCTGACCCTGTAGGAAACGTCCAGAGCGGAGCCTGGTCCTCGTAGAACACGGCTATGTCAATCCTGACCCCGTGAGAAGCATCCAGAGCAAAATTCTGGTCACGTGGAACACGGCCTATGTCAATCCTGACCCCGTGGGAAACGTCCAGAGCGGATCCTGGTCCTCGCAGAACCGGCTATGTCAATCCTGACCCCGTGGGAAGCATCCAGAGCAAATTCTTGGTCACGTGGAACACGGCCTATGTCAATCCTGACCCCGTGGGAAACGTCCAGAGCGGATCCTGGTCCTCGCAGAACACGGCTATGTCAATCCTGACCCCGTGGGAAGCATCCAGAGCAAATTCCTGGTCACATAGAACACGGCCGATGTCAATCCTGTCCCCGTAGGAAACGTCCAGAGCGGAGCCTGGTCCTCGCAGAACACGGCTATGTCAATCCTGACCCCATGGGAAGTATCCATAGCAAATTACTGGTCTCGCAGAACACGGCCTATGTCAATCCTGACCCCGTGGGAAACGTCCAGAGCGGAGCCTGGTCCTCATAGAACACGGCTATGTCAATCCTGACCCCGTGGGAAGCATCCAGAGCAAATTCCTGGTCACGTGGAACACGGCCTATGTCAATCCTAACCCAGTAGGAAACGTCCAGAGCGGAGCCTGGTCCTCGCAGAACACGGCTATATCAATCCTGACCCTGTGGGAAGCATCCAGAGAAAATTCCTGGTTTCGTGGAACACGGCCTATGTCAATCCTGACCCGTGGGAAACGTCCAGAGCGGATCCTGGTCCTCGCAGAACGCGGCTATATCAATCCTGATCCCGTGGGAAGCATCCATAGAAAATTCCTAGTCACGTAGAACACGCCTATGTCAATCCTGACCCTGTGGGAAACGTCCAGAGCGGATCCTGGTCCTCACAGAATACGGCTATGTCAAACCGACCCCGTGGGAAGTATCCAGAGCAAATTCCTGGTCACATGAAACACGGCCTATGTCAATCCTGACCCCGTAGGAAACATCCAGAGCGGAGCCTGGTCCTCGCAGAACACGGCTATGTCAATCCTGACCCCGTAGGAAGCATCCAGAGCAAATTCCTGGTCACGTGGAACACGGCCTATATCAATCCTGACCCCGTGGGAAACGTCCAGAGCGGATCCTGGTCCTCGCAGAACACTGCTATGTCAATCCTGACCCCGTGGGAAGAATCCAGAGCAAATTCCTGGTCATGTGGAACACGGCCTATGTCAATCCTGACCCATGGGAAACGTCCAGAGCGGATCCTGGTCCTCGTAGAACACGGCTATATCAATCCTGACCCGTGGGAAGCATCCAGAGCAAATTCCTGGTCACGTGGAACACGGTCTATGTCAATCCTGACCCCGTGGGAAACGTCCAGAGCGGAGCCTGGTCCTCACAGAACACGGCTATGTCAATCCTGACCCCCATGGGAAGCATCCAGAGCAAAATCCTGGTCTAGTGGAACACGGCTTATGTCAATCCTAACCCCGTGGGAAACGTCCAGAGCGGATCCTGGTCCTCGCAGAACACAGCCTATGTCAATCCTGACCCCGTAGGAAGCATCCAGAGCAAATCCTGGTCATGTAGAACACGGCCTATGTCAATCCTAACCCCATGGGAAATGCCCAGAGCGGAACCTGGTCCTTGCGGAATACGGCTATGTCAATCCGACCCCATGGGAAGCATCCAGAGAAAATCCTGGTCACGTGGAACACGGCCTATGTAAATCTTGACCCCGTGGGAAACGCCCAGAGCAACTCCTGACTCCGTGAAACGCGGATGATGTCAATCTCATCAAATACTTACGGGTCGTCTCGACCAGTAAGGAAGAAAACTCTCTTGTAAAATCCTTACGATTTATAAGAGAAAATGCACTTAGGAATCCTCATGATTCCTAAGGAGAAAATACACCTACGAGATCCTCTCGACCCGTAGGAAGAAAAGTCTTTATGAGACCCTTATGGCTCATGAAGTTGAAAAGCCTTAGGCAGCAGAGCTGAACCTGCTTCCTAAGCCATCACTACCTTTCGAAGAATTCAAGACGGAATGTTCCCTATCATCTACAGGCTACGCTTACTAAAGTGACATGCCGATAACAAAGAAAAGGGAGGAAAGTAAGAGACGACACAAGATAGTACGAAAGAAATGTATCTTTTAT
Source organism: Agapanthus africanus (assembly GCA_030015575.1). Classification (NCBI taxonomy): domain Eukaryota; kingdom Viridiplantae; phylum Streptophyta; class Magnoliopsida; order Asparagales; family Amaryllidaceae; genus Agapanthus; species Agapanthus africanus. The sequence goes on from CM057337.1 coordinate 720,559,042, forward strand.
TAATAAATTCAACTGGGTACAAAATACATCATACGAAAGAATAAAAGGTGGATGCATATTATTCAAAATTTACAAATTGATACAAGAACAACTATTGGGAGGGAAGCGTTTTCAATAAGCCAAGCAGCCGCTCGCGCACTTCCCTCAACCCCTTTTCATGGTCAGCTGTCGCGGCCAACTCTGCTTCAACCTGAGCTCGTTGCTGCAAATATGAAGAAACTCTTCAATGACCCGTTGAGCTGCCATATGACTCTGCGCATCCCGCTCAATGAGGTCGAGCTTCTGCCTCAGCGCTAGCCCGTCGGAAAAACATCGTAGAAGGTTTTCGAAGATAGCTTTCAGCTGTACGGCATTTGCGTCAACCTGAGCATGCAGCTGGGCAGATTCGCTTGAAATCTCCTCGCGCTCCTTGTGCCTCAAGGCCGCTTCTTGTTCAAGATGGCGGAAGTAGGGAGTGCTCTACTCGACCCGTGCAGCCCGCTGGGAGTTCACAGCCAGGACCTCTGGAGCGGGACGTCCAACCTCGAGCTCATGCAAACAAGTCTCAATTTTCCTACAGTGATTAACCCAATACTCAACAACGCCCTCGCTGTGAAAGCGTATGAGCGTCACCATCATGGGATTAACCTCAGCAGCAAAATCTGCAGCTAGGGCAGGAGTCTCCGCGTCAAGCTCCTTGAGGTGATCGCTCAACATGCGCAGACTATTCGCAGCGCCTTTTGAAGATGAACGCCTGGAAAAGGGGCCTGTTGGCATTATGATTCGAGATTCGAGCGGAGTTGAAGTCGGTATCACCGCTGCAAAAAAAATCACAGTCAAGTGACGGTTCAAGAAATAAAGGAGGCTCATGAACAATGGAGTTTACTATACCGGCTGCAGCAGGAGGCAAGGCTGGGAGCACCGGTGGCGCAACTGTTCTTTCGTCTCCCCCTTCAATCTATAGTGCTGCAGTCAAAACAAAGAGGGATTAGAAACGATTTGGCCACCCGTGAAGGAAAAAAAAGACATTAGCTAAAGACTGTACTCACCAGCGCCACTAGAAGAGGCAATCTCTGACTGGAAGGAGAAATGTGGGTGCAGTACCTGATACAGGTGATCAAAAAGGACTCCTGCAAGAATGTAATAATGTAATGTCAGTACATAAAGTATAGTGCCTACAATGAAACTGATGGGTCACAAATCCGCACCTTCCAGCATTTGAGAGGGTAGGAGAGAAGGCAAAGGGGCGGTCACCGTCAAAGAAGCAACTGGAGATGCTTCCTCGGGTGGCACAAGTTCAACGCTCATCACACCTGCATTAGAAATAAGAGAAACGCTGTTAAAAGAGATTTAAAGGGATTGCGGAATAAAGGAGAAAGCAATAACCCAAAATCTACCTGGTGAGTCGCCGATCGAGACCGCGATAAGGGCATTGCTGGATGCAGTGAATGCTTCATCCTCCTCCACCGGAACGGTCTCGCCACCCGCAGCCTCATCCCCGAGAATCGTCGTGATACTCACAACGCCCGGCAATGGCAAGGAACCGCAAGGGGAAAGAGTGGCGATTGGAGCAGTGCCAGACTCTTGAGAAAGAGTGGCTACCTCAGGCTCGGCGATGGCAGCCATCTCACCCACCGCTACCTCAGGTTCGGTGATTGCAGCCATCTCACCCACCGCTACCTCATCAAGACTCGGCCCTGCAGGATAGGGTATATGAGAATCTGAAAATTAAAACTTTGACACAAAGAACTCAATGTCATGTTACCTTAGGTCGGTCTTTCGACTGCTTCCCGAGCCGCACGTGCTGCCTGTCTGTGGGCGGTAGACAAGACGGCCGAAGCATCCTCTGAAGGAGTAGAAGCAGGGGTAGCAGCGGTCAAACCTGCACCCACGGCCAAGGCGGCGCTACGCTCCCTTGCCGCGCGCATTCTACGCTTCCTTTCCGCTCGGGCCGTGAGAGCGGATCTTCTCAAGACCTCCGTCAACGGGACGTCATCGTCCGCACTAAGGATTACTTCTGGAGCCGTTATGGCATCCGTCATCGGTTGCTTAAGTGAAGCTTCTTTCGGCAATACCGGCGGAACTGAGACTTCGATAGCCGACACTGGAAGTGTCTCCGCACCGCCCTGCGAAGTCGGTACCACACCTGGAATAACCTGAGTAGAGATAGTTTCTGTAATAAGATGAAAAGGACGGGTCAGATTACCCATAAGAAACGGGAGTGGAGACGCGGTGAACCGAAATGTACCGATGCCTAAGGATGCTCGAAGTCTTTCCTCTTCCTCAAAAGTCTTGAGAGAGGCTGCGAGAGCTTCTTCGGTGGAAATGCCTGTTAAAGAAGGAAAAGTGTCAGTCAAAACATGATGATAAAAATATGATGCAATGACAAAAGGTACGGCTGATGTTTACTCGATCACGCGAGGATGGTCAGTCCCGCTTTGTAGCTTGCTAGTCGCACGGAAGCTGCAATAGCAGCCTCGAGGTCGGTATCGTCCGGCGCTATGAATAGACCCTCGTTGGTGCCATATTTGCCCAAGCCCTCACTATAAGGAGCATGAGGCTCCTGACCAAATACAACGTCGGCAGAGAGGATCGACTTCTTCTTCCTCTTCTGTGATCGAGCACTGGTCGCAGCTAGCACAAGCTTACACTTGGTGGGTGCCTTGGGACAACAAGTCCCGATATCTGAACCCACGCCGGACTCGGGGGACGCTATGGTCACCGCTTCCACTGGAGCACCGGGTATCGGCAGCTCAAGCCTATCGTGCGGGACCTCGACCGCAGCAACTTCTCTTAAGGGAGGACGGACAATGGTCCATCGCTTCAGAGGAACACTTGGATTACCGGCCGGAGCGGTACCCTTGCGATCAAGCAGCAATCGCTTCTCCTCCCTGATAAAGGCGCCCATTGAATGCTGATACCAGGCCACATGCATATTCAGGGCCTTCAGAATACAACTCGGTTCGCTGATAAAGAAGTGAGACCCTATATTCAAGCGCATAAAATGATGCAGCGCGCTCCGCATTCCCTCTTCGGTAGCAGCAGGTTCTGCCAAGAAAGCCTCAAGTGGGACACCCTGATTGTAACTCAGCTGCTGAGCGAAACGATGCGGGTTGTATCTGATGAATAACGCCGCATCATTTTGCCTGAATACGAGAAAGCCCGGCCTGATGGAGTAAAGATAAAGAATCTCCCGAGCTTTCAACACAGAGGCCCCATCTTTAAAAATGTCTTGCAATGGCAGCACCGCTTTTGAATTTTCCTGGCCAACGGTCAAGACTTTGTCAGTGAAAGACATACCATCTCCAACCGTGCGCGGATGAAGGAGCAAACCCCTAGCTTCCCGCGGTGACGGACTTACGATGGAGGCATCAACCAGCCGCATTATCCGAGAGAACTTACTCTGTCGTAAAAAGAAGGTCTTTTGTGGATACCGAAGACCCCAAGCACGTGCAACTCTAGCCATGAGGTGAAGTAATGCATTGAGAAGTTGGCAGGCTGCACCCCTGGTTCAGTGGTATCCGCTGCCAAGCTAAGGCCGTGATATAGGTGGGCTAACCCGGCGATCCCGATGGCCACTTGTATTCCGGCAACCATTCGATGCGCAGGGTAGAAGACAGAAAGCCTCATGTAACGAGGGTGCATAGGAAGCATGAACCAGCTTAACCATAAACCGAAGAACCCGAGAAAGAATGCTTCCTCATCAATGCCCGGAGCAGCGATTTCTGACAGGGGGACGATCGCGACGTCGGGAAGAAAGAAATCCTTTTGATCGGCTTCCAATATTGGCCGACGATCCAAGCCAAAGCCGAAAGGATCATCAAGTTTAGCAAACTTTTCACCTTGTCACGACAAAATTTCTGGGCGAAGAAAACGGGGAATGAAGTCCGCAAAGCTGACCCCCCGGCCTCCGGATTAAAGAAAGAGGCTCTCATACATATTCAACACCTTTATCAGACTTGGGAACTGGTGTTGAATGGCATTCTCTGGGGTAAAACCCATCACCACTGATTTGGTGGCAAAAACATACTCATCCGGAGGAAGCAGCTCCTCGTAGTGCTCTCCCCTAACTGGTAAACCAGAAACCACGGCAAATTCCTCCAAGGAAATGGAGACCTCTATTTCCAATAGGAGGAAAGTGTGGGTCGGAATGTTCCACTGCTCTAAAAATGCCTTGATCCACCATGTGGGAGGTGCAGAATACTGGAACAAAGAAGCGTAGATCACAGGGTATAAGCCAAGCTTCAGCAGCTGCGATTTCTTTGCCGATAAGATATATCGGGCCCACTGTAAGTATCCGTCCGGATGACGGGGAGTTAGTCCGATATTGTAGGGCTGTCCCCAAGGGCGCGACTCACCCTGACATATGCGCCGCCCTAGGGTGTCCAAAGCCACCGGCGGCTGCACGGGTACTGCGGCAATAGAAGGCCGAAAGAGACCTTCTGAAGTCCAATTTACCTCCTCTACAGTATAATTGATCGGGGGTGCATCTGCATAAGGGATCGCAGAGATAGGCTCCGAGGGTGTCGCACAAGAAAAGCTCCGGCGGCCTCTGATAATTTGATCATACCATCTACCCCATAGGTGAAGATTCTTGTATTCCGGATCATGGTCTTTGATCAGCGCAACAACCTCTCGGTCTACGGGCGCCTCAGGAAATCCGCCTTCTGAGCGGTCGAACAGAAAAGAAGTGTCGAAAGACATGTCACCTGCATGAAAAAGAACAAAATTCAACCCTCAGTGCTATAATTTAAACTCTGACACTTGGTACTTTAAAATTCGTACCGCACAGCAATGCAGTAAAAAGGGGACCAAAGGGGGACCCACAAAATCTAGATAACAGTTCATCATTAATAAGACAGCCTCATCATTTGATGAGACTGTTAATTAAATGAGGAAATCCTCAATTGATTCTCATTTAATGAGAAATCCCTCGGGCTAAGGAGTAAATCTCCCCTTGAGAGCAGTGCTCTGTGACAGAATGACACCTGTCAAGTTCTAATGATGAAGGAATAAAAATTCTTCAAGAGCCTGGCTCTGTAAAAATGATGGAAAAACCCATCAGAAAAAAATTGAAATCAATTTTTTTATATATGAAATAAAATTTTGAAATCTCCAAGATCTATGAACAAACTCTGTGAGTTCTTCATAAGAGATTAACAAATCTTCGATATTTAAAAGAGCAAAGCTCTGCTAATGGGTCAAGAAACCCTCAAAAGGTTTTCTTTAGATCTAAGATCTATGAAGAGCAAAGCTCTGTTATGGGTAAAACCCTAATAACATTTTTTAGATCTAAGATCTATGAAGAGCAAAGCTCTGTTAATGGGTGTCCCTAGATTATTAAAAGTTTTAAACTTTACCTAAATTTTGACAGAGTTCTGTCCTTAAGAAAGTTCTTAAGCCAAAGAGCTATGCTCTGCAAGAGAATAATAATTCTCAAAAGGTAGAAGATGAACAATGGTCATCTCAGAGGGCCAAGGGTCCTATTTATAGGCATTGAAATGCCTTTTCAACTTCTGAGTTGATCCAAGGGCGCAGATGCTGCCACCGTTGCACTCACATGTGGGCCACATGAGCGCAACGGTGGGGGGCATTTGTTTCCCCCAATCAGAGCAAAACTCTATTTGAAATTTAAATTTCGAAATGAAGCAACGCTTCAGATGCAGCACCAAGTGCGCTGCGCCCTAAGCAGCGCACCACGTGCAAAGCACGCGTGCGCTAGCGCTAGGTGCGCTGCGCCCTAAGCAGCGCACCACGTGCAAAGCACGGGTGCGCTGCGTCCTAAGCAGCACACCACGTGCAAAGCATGGGTGCGCTAGCGCTGGAACTAAAAGCTCCCCACCGTTAGATCAAAGATCTAATAATAATAATGAATCATTAATTAACCCGAATTAAATTCTGTTAAGGAAAAATTTCTCAAAATCTTTCCAAACAACAAAATTGTGCTCTGTAAATTAGAGCACCGTTGGATCAATGATCCAATGGTGATTAAAAATTACCAAAAGTACAGAATAAATTCTGTATGGAAAAATTTCCCAATCTTGTTAAAAACAAGAAGATTGCCTTCTGTAAATCAGAAGCCCTTGGATCAAAAATCCAACGATGGGAAATTCCCCAAATCAATTGAAGAAAAGATCTTCTTAACTGATTGAACTGATCAGCTTGTCCTATATAAAGGCCCCTAGACTTCAAGTCTCAGATACAGAAGCATAGAGAGAAACCTCCTCAAAAACTTTGAGAAATTCAAAGAAGAAGAGCAAGCTGTTAGAGTAAGATTTTTTCTTTAAGGTAAAAAAGAATAGTGATGAACATAGAGATGAAATCATCTCGTAATTAATTTGAAAAGAAGGATTCACTCATTTAAAAGATCATAGATCTACAAAGACCAAGATCTTTTCAAAAGAGATCAAAAGATTCCATCATAGAATAAAAGAAGAATTTACTTCTTTCTTACAGATCATAGATCCATAAAGGCAAAGCTTTTCATCAACATAAGAGATTGAAGAACTTTTGTTCTTAGAATCTTGAGACAAAGTCTCTTTTTAGATCACAAAATTGATCATATGCGCTTTGCGCTCTGGAATTGCGCTTTGCGCTCTTGAACTGCGCTTATGTGCTCTTAGACTGGCGCTTAGCGCCGAGCACGCCACGTGTCAATCACGTATGCGCCACTTAACAACTAGCGCTTTACGCTCTTGAAATAGTGCACTGTGCTCATGGGCTGGCGGTCAGAGCCAGACGCACCACGTGTCACTCACATGTGCGCCACTAAATTAATAGCGCAATGAGCTCATAAACTGGCGCAATGCGCCCATCATCTGGTGCTCAGCGCCAAGCGCGACACGTGTCCCTCACGTGTGCGCTACTCGGCAGAAGCGCACTGCGCTCTTTGACTGGCGCAAAGCACCAAGCTCGCCACGTATCGCGCTGATGGAACATAAATTGCTCTTTAATAAGCCTAAGGCTATGAGGAATGCTCAGCATTCAACAGAGACAAAAACGTTGTTAGGGCCAAGCCCAAATAAAGGCTCAACAGCCCAAAAATAAAAATGCTAAACATTTTGACCTGATTGGACTTAGCCCAAGATTGGCCATAAGTTCTCAACTCATATTAATTGAGCCTATTTTCTCATAAACATTTTAACAGATCTAACCACAAATTGGACTACAGATCTTTCAACCAACTCTAACTGGTTCGAGGGTACATCCTCTTTACTCCTCTGATATTTGTCGTTGTAATCCTTCAACGTCTTCAGAGAGGTGACGGGTCTCGACAACCATACATTTCATAGACTATGATGTCCTTAACCTCGGACTGTGGGGTCCTTTAAAACCCATGGACTATGATGTCCTTAATCTCGGACTGTGGGGTCCTTTAAAACCCATGGACCGAGATGTCCTTAAACTAACATTGGACCGTAATGTCCTTAAACTAATTACCGACCGTAACGTCCCTAAACTAAACATTAGAGTCCAAATACTCTTTTGTTGGATCTAAACGATCTCGTTGAGTTGATCTTAGTCTAAAATTAGACTAACGTATCCTTAACAAACGTTTAAGTTGATCTTAGTCTCAAATGAGACTAACGTATCCTTAAACCCAACCCCCAAACCCAAATCTATGAAAATACGGATTTGGACTAATTCACGCCCTACGGGCGACAACATAAATTAGTCTCCGTATATAATCCACGGGCAACCAAAAACAAAACAAACACACACATGACACGAAGTGACTATCTGGAGAGGGAGAAAGTGGTTACCGCGACGCGGTAGCGTAATTAACTACAGGGGCTTGCGCCTGCAGGGAAGAGCGTCCCCACAATCAAAAAACCCTCAACGAGAGGGAATCTGACGAAGTTTGCTATATCGGCCGCATCCGTTTAAACCTTCGATACATAGTGTCATAAATCAACTTAGCATCTTCGGAGGGGTGGATGGATCGCACCAATTAGCATCTACCCCGAAATTCAGGCAAGATGGACCTACTCGGTCGCGTCTCCGTGTTTCGGCGGGGAACATATACAAATTATTTTTATATAGATCCCCCTCAAGTTATACTAAATTACAATAAGGATCCTAGTAAATATAGGTTTAAGCAAGACCAGTCTCTTGAGCCTCAGGGAGCCGGAGATATGGGTGCTTGCCTATTTATCGTAGACAACTTAACAAACAGTGTTATCAACACGGTAATCATCTTTGAAAAAGACACAAATCCTACCGCCCATGTGCAGCGGTTACCGATAACATCAAAACTTAATTCAAGATTTTAATTTCTTTTCTAATTGTCTGATTCAGACTGAGTCTCAATATACAATCTGACTTGAATGAGATTTAAGTATAAAACTACATTACAATATGAAGCAATGAATCCATATAATCAATCTGTTCAATCTATTCAATCTGTATTGACTAAACTGAACCATGGATATACATCCATCTATATGATTCTCCAGTTACATCCATTTATTGATATCATGGTTTCGGCAAGTCATCCATCTATATTCAATTTACAAGACAATATAATACAAAAATACAAACAAGATATCGCGGGATTATAAAGGGGTAGACTGATACGGAAGGTGTTAAAAGTGGCACGAGACTGCAAGAATTAAGACACATAACCTGTATTCCATTGTTGTTGTACTGTTGCATAAATGGTTCCTTATACTTTCCGTCCACCTTAGTCTCTGGTCTACCGAGACTCCTCTCATATACACTGACCTCTTTTGTACCAAGCTACAAACAACAGCATTAATAATATAATACAACTTTAAAAGTTACACTCTCTCTGTCTATTCTATTTCTCTCTCATCTTTGGGACTTACCGAGCGATTGTTCGCTGACGACATTCCTTCTCTTTCTTCTTTGGAATGTTGTCAGGTGATTCGGACTTTCTGGAGATTGAGCCCACCAGCGAGGATTAGGACCAGCTATCTTACGACCCAGAACTTTAGATTCTTGTACACATTTACATTCTGTATTTTCCATTTCTATTATGCCACTGTTTAGGCATTGCTTTTCATTCTATGTATTTACTTTTCCATATACTGTAAAAGAATGTTAATAAATAATGTTGATGTTCATTACATTTTTCTCTTGTGTATATTTCTTTTATATTGCTTAGTTACGCTTAGCGTATTTACTTCTGAGTAAATACGTAGTGGCCAGTCGCGTCCTCTGCCCGTACACTGGGAAGCGGAGCGTGACAGGGTTAAACCCTTCAATAGGTAAACGAGATGTTTTGCTCTCTCTTCTTTTTTATTTACCTAAAGTTTTTTCTCTGAGAAGGGAGATCTTCTTCTTTCTTCCTTTTTGAAGCTTTCTGCTTTATTTTTTCGAAGCTGATGGGGTGGTTCCTCTATTTTCTCTCTCTATCTTCCTTTACTCTCCGTCCTTTTTTGGAAAGAAGGATCATTGGTCATTGGGACCCACCACCTCTCCGACAACTCTGAGAGATTACAACGCCATATATCGAAGGTGTGGAGGGATATACCTTTTAAACCATTTCCCACCCATCGGGGGGAAGAACAGGTTGAAGCTTAAACTCTTAACTGCTGAAAAATGCTTCTTTGTGTTCGCGTACGTGCGTCGCACGTGTTGGGCGCACTTACGTCGCACGTGGCTGGCGCACGTGCGTCGCACGTGTTGCGCACGGCATGGGCGCATGAGCGTCGCACGTGTTGCGCACTTGGTGGGCGCACGTGCGTTGCACATGGTGTGCACGTAGCGGGCGCACGTGTGTCGCACGTAGCGCTTGTACATCATGGAGGGCAGCTAAGGCCCTAACTTGAAGAACTAAGCTCCTATGGAGAACTAAACTCATTTGAGGATTGAATCCCCGCACGTGCGTTGCAAGTGGCGGGCGCACGTGTGTTGCACGTGGCGCACATGGCGCTTGCGCATGTGCGCATTATGGAGGGCAGCTAAGGCCCTAATTTGGAGAACTAAGCTCCTATGTAGAACTAAGCTCCTTTGAGAATTGAATTCTCACACGGCGGGCGCACGTGCGTTGCACGTGGGGCACAGGGCGCTTGCTCATATACGCATTATGGGGGCGGCTAAGGCCCTAACTTGGAGAACTAAGCTCTTATGGAGAACTAAGATCTTTTGAGGATTGAATCGTGTTTTTTCTAAGAAGTATCCCCTCTTATTTATATGGGAGTGGTAGAGAAATGATTTCTCTTTTTCCCGATGTGGGACTAAAAATGTATCCCCCCATATAGCAGAGCATTACTTATATTACACGTCCATAGCACATTTGCTCATAACTTTTGATTCCGGATGAATTTTGAGGCCCATAATATATCAAATCGAAGGATTTTTTGAGATGCTTTCGATACCATCAGAATTTTGCAGATTCTATTTCGGGAGTTTGTCAAAATACAGCCCGGAAAATACTGGTTTGCATTTTCTTAAGCGTAACGCTGTAATTTGACCTTGGACACTTTTGCGCAGAAATTTTTGGCGTGAACAAATTCCCCCCACTACTTTGCCCATGTAGGTATGTACGTGGGTTAAGTAATGCAGAGTAATACATAGCGTATGACCGGTTTCGGGCTGGTATATAACTTTTAGAATCTCGGTCTGAGAAGATAGCGAGCGGACACAAGCGTCGTCACTGTTAGTTGTATGTATGCCTTAGAGGCCATTATTATACATGATTGTATATTATAGTGGATGCTTGGACATATATAGAGAGGAATTTCTTGCTGGACATTATAGTATGCTATCTGGTTGCTCTTTATCTTAACATGTATACTTGTATCTTTATACTGTTTATCTCTTACATGTTGATAAAGCCCTTAGGATGTGTACTTGACTACCAGAACTATGATGGAGATCATACTAGTGGGGCCAGGGTAGTCCATAAGTCCATCCTTTAATTGTTTCTAGTCATGGGAGTATCGAGACAGGGCATCGATATTCCAGAGTAGACTAGTGATTGAATGTTTTCCGGTGTGTATGTTAGAAAATATATAGAAATCACAACCAAAAATATTTTGACCGCAATCAATAAAGATGTCGATTGTAGCGCGTTAGCGAGTGCGGATCGTCCACAGGGAAAGTGAGATCCGTTCGAATTTGAATTAGATGAATTGAAAATTAAAGAAAAGAGAAAAGACAATTCAATTCAAGATTTAAAAGTGAATTTCAAGAATTATTAAAATCTAGATCTAATAACAAGAAAACATTAAAATCAAGAATCAAGAATTGATGATTTCCAATCCAATAATCAAGAATCGAAGTGAGACTCGTAGAAATCGATCGAATCTATAGATGTGATGAAATCTAATGATTACATACTCTTATCCATCGAAGAATTGATGCTAGATCGATGACGATTTATCGAGGTATAAGGATCTTGCATAGAAACTAGGGTTTCCTCATCTCATCCTTTGTCCTTTCGATGAATCTCATTCACAAGCTAGCTTCTAGTAAATCAAATAATCGATCGTTGATCTCTAGTTCCGAGCGAAAATAATCAAGAAAGCATTTCGCATCGAAACTAGATCGTCGATCATTCGATTTTCAAGAATTTACAAACTCGTAGGACTTAAGAATTGTAAAAGAATCTAAATCATCATCATCTATTGATCGTTTCAACTCCTTCACGAGCGGAGTTTTTACTCAAGCATCATATCAAAGAACACAATCAAGAATCGAGATCTAATCATAATGCTCAAATATAAATGTAAGCAAGATAAAGAATTTCATCTTTTATTTATCAACAATTTTGTTTCAATTCTCTCAAGATCTACAAGATTAGAGGAAAGAACTTGATCGTCGATTTAGCTCCGCATCGTCTCCGTGAGTCGCGGATCGGCTTGGATCACTTGCTCGGTTGATGATCGGCTTTGCTTCTAAAAGGTTGATGGCTTTATGCTTGATTTGGTACTCGGAGTTATTGATTTTTGGCTTTGGAATTTGAATTGGGGGTTAGGGTTTACAAGTCGTGTCACTCAACTTGTATTGGGGATGGATGTAATGAACAACCGAACAACCTCTAGATAGAAGCTTTAGGGTTCCTTTTATAGCCTTCACTAGCTTTGGCTTCCTTTAGAAGCTAGGTTTAGTTTAGCTTCCCTTGTAAGCTAGGTAGTTAGGTAGAAGCCTCTAGAAGTAGTTAGTCAGGCTTTAGCTTCCTTCATAAGCTTGGAGGTTAGGGAGAAGCTTCTAGGTTTAGTTTGTTGAGTGAGAAGCTTGCTTTGGAAGCTTGAAAGTTTTAGCTTGAACAAGGAGGTTGCTGATCTGGCAGAAGACTCTGGAGAATTCTGGACTTTGAAGTGGCTTGGATGAGTTCTGAAGCTAAGAAGAGAATTATGAAGTGAAATTTTGCTGACGTCACCTCTATGTGGCCGCGGATCCGCGGCACGTGCCTGCTCCAGCCGCGGATCCGCGGTCACGTGAGGGCTTCAGTAAATGAATTTCTGTGTGCTGCTTCCTTTTGACTTCATGGTATTTTGCTGATATGTTGAATCTTATAATTAGTCCTTTATCACTGCCAGATCTCAAGTCTTTGAGTTGGCGTATTTTTTATCAGCACTTAGACAATTTTGGCTCGGTTCCTAGAATTTCCTGCACAGATCTTTGAAACAAGTGTTGCGCTATACAAAGATGATGCGATGCCATGATAAACATTCAATTTCCCTCAAAGTGTCGGTTTTAAAGTACAACACATGTAATTTGGTATTTTACGGCTGTTTTGCTAATATATGCTATATTAATACCGAACACCTCTAGATGAGTGCAAAATGTAGGGAAATTGTCGTGTTAAAAATGCAATATTTTCGACTGATCAAATTCCCCCAAACTTATTTTCGGTCGTCTCAAGCGAACTGTTTTATTAAAAAGAGAAGGAGAAAATAAAGAAAGAGAAAAACTAACTAGCACACTTTCGTAGGCAACACGATTGCACTGAGCACGTGCATCAAGCCTTTAAACCTCTATGTATCCCTAGTAGGAGGAGTGTTGTCTCCTGAGGGTTTTCAGCGGATTGCACCCACAAAATCCAATAATAAAAGGAAGACCATAAATATTACATATAAAGAAAAGAATTGTAAAAGAAAAGCTTTGAAAATTAGAGTTTCCAACTATACTAGCTTTTCGGTTGTCATGAGCCCTATTTTAATAGTCATGAAAAGATGTTAGAAATCACATCATCACTCAATAAAACATCGTCTTTATTCTTCATTCCTATCTTTCTTCCAAATATCGATCATATAACCCTACGTGTGTGTAAAGAACATCCCTACACCCAGAGAATTCAATTCAAGCTATCATACTCTTGTCCATCTGCATCGGTACTTTTTAATTAATGAATATTTAGATGGATTTGCTTACACACTTTCATGCGACCGTTAATACTTCTTGAGGTACTAACCGACCGATTACTCATGTGCTTGCTTATACGGTGTTTTTTTCCTCGTCTTGCACCACCTAAGGCTTAGCAGTGACTCCCAGACCAGTTGGTCTAAGGCACTAGGTGAAGAGGCACCCTCGCTATATTTTTTTATTGCTGCCTTGGCAATAACAAAACCAGTGTTCATTTTTTCTTCACCATTTATATTTTATTCATTTTTTTATTACCTTCATACTTTGGCTTTTAGACAAGAGCATTTCAAGGTATTCTCTACTATCCCGAGTTTCAAGACGTGTGTAAGTGCGAATAGTAGGACATCAACGTTCAAAATGTTTGGCTTCTAGAATAGGAACTATTTTTCAGACTTATTTTTATCCTCAGATTAGTGACTTCCTTCATCTTACTAACCCTTGGGACAACGGCTCATAACTACTTATTACTAGTTCGTATAAGAAAACTTCTAATTTTCTTGGTTTTCTTAAATTTTTCTAATCTTTTGGATGTAATTTTTCACTATCTAATCTTTTATTATCTTATTTATGTACAAAAATTTTATTTTTTTGAAAATTTTTAAATTTTTATAGGATTTTCAAAATGTTTTGTGCTTATGCAAAGTGATATGCAAATGATGCGAAAATAAGCACAAATCTCCCCCAAACTTGTTTTCAACAGTGTCATCACTGTTGCCATCTGCTAAATCTCAAAAACCTGTAAGCCTGGGAGGAAATTTATTAAATGCGGGCAAAATATTTAAGTGAAAATCCTCCCCCAAACTTATTTTTGGCTCATCATTTTGTGTAAAAATTTTCTTTTCAAGAGCCAGATAATATACCCCCCCCCAAACTTGAGTTAAGCCATGTTAATCTTTGAAAATCACATGAGGGGGTCAAAAATCATTGGTCGATGCCAAGTTTTGCAAAGACCGAAAGTTAACACCAACCATTCGAAAATTTTATCGATGTAGTGCTCTGGTTGGTGGAAGAAGAATTAGGGAAAAGGTAAGTGGTGGAATAGAATGTGTGTGCGTCTCATTTTGGAGAGACGATGCAGTGAATGTGATGGATTACTCGCATTCTTTTTACAGTTCAAAAGAAGGGGTGGAGGTTCAATTTCATTGATTGGGAGATGATTTATCTCAACACCCGTGTCATTTAAAAATGCGAGTTCTTCAGTGAAGATTTCCTCAAAAGTTCCATCAATACCCCGAAGAACAATATCGTCACAAAGTGCGGGGTGATCTTCAAACTCTAAAAGCATTTCATAATCAGTGTTAGTTGTTGACCCGGACAACTCGGTGGAAGAGTCTGTATGTGTATGATACATAGTTGGGTCAAACAATAACATATGAAAAGAGTCAAGATCAGTATCATGAGGATCGTCAAATTTGCTGCTGTCGACATCCATTAATTCGACAGAATAGACCTAAGCAGTAGGTTCGGAGGGTACACTTCCCAACTTGTAAATGTTCAGCTCAATTGACCTATTCCCGAAGGATGGGGTCATAGAGCCATTACGACAGTTGATGATAGCGTTGGAAGTGGCGAAAAAGGGGCGACCTAAAATCACCGGAATTTGATACCATGGGTTCGCTACAGGCTGTGTATCAATTACAATAAAGTCCACAGGGAATACAAATTCCCTGATTTTTTTAACACATCCTCCAGTTCACCCCTAGGTTTGGTGATTGATCGGTCAGCCATCTGGAGAGTGCAAGGAGCTGGTTTCAACTCTCCGATCCCTAACTGCTCGTAAACCGAGAAAAAAAAGCAGGTTAACACTTGCGCCAAGGTCAAGTAGAGCACGGTTGATGTGTTTTTCCCCGATAGAAATGGAAATAGTAGGATATCCAGGATCCTTACGTTTCCTCGGTAATTGCTGGGAAAAGGCTGTGTCTACTGTCTTTGCCATGAATATCTTCTTGGGCACTTGAGTCTTTCTCTTTCTAGTGCACAAGTCTTTAAGAACTTTCGCATAAGCGGGGACTTGTTAGATAGCATCTAGAAGAGGGATGTTGATATTAACCTGTTTAAACATTTCAGTGATCTTCTCCATTTGTGGACTCAGTGTGTTTCCCCTTAACCGATTCGGGTAAGGAGCTTGAGCAATAAGGTCGGGGTCCAACATTGGAGAAGATCGTGTGGGTGGGAACGATCTAAGAATAGGAGTGGGGATCATTTTCGGTGGACTAGAAGAGGTGGGCTGAGGTGTCGAGCCTTGGGGAAAACGGAGAACAGGCTCGGAAGAAGGTGGTGAGGTAGACGAACTGGGGTCAGAATTAGAAGTAGAAGTGGAAGGAAAGGTCTCGGCCGGGGTATCATTGATAGATTTTTCAGTGTCATCAATCTCTTCCCCAACGTGATTGTCAAGCACTCTTCGAGATCTCAACGTGATTGCATTCACATGATGTGAATAGCCAGGATTGGGTAAAGGTTGAGCTGGAAGTTTCCCTTTCTCTCTTGCACTCATTTCAGCTTTTAATCATGCAATTTCTTCTTCCATCAATTTAATAGTCTCGCTTTGGGACGCAGAGTTTTTCTCGATTTTATCGACGGAAGACTTTATTGTCCAAAGCAAGTTCATGAATGAAGAGGATTCATCAGTACCGGTCAACTGCAAAGGATTAGACGGTGCAGGTGCGTTGACCGGATTTTGGAAGTTTTGTGCTTGGAAGGGGTGCTGACTCAATTGAAGTGGTTGCTGTTGTGGTGGAGAGATCCTTTGGAAATTGTTTTGGGTTGAAACCGTGTTTTGAGATTGTGATTGGTTCCAAGCAAAGTTAGGGTGATTCCTCCAACCCTGATTATATGTGGAAGAAAATGGATCGTTTCTAGGTCTTTGAAAAGCAGCATTGGTATGCTCGTGACCTTGAAACGGAGAATTCAGTGGACATTCTTCCGTCAAATGAGAAGGATCAGAACAGCATCCACATACAGTTTTGGAGAGTGACATTTGATTTAAGGCGGCGGCTAAAAATTTGTTTTCCATAGTATCGAGTTTCTTTTGCATAGCTGAAATGTCAGCTCTAACTCCTATGGAAACTTCCGATTGGTTATTGCCACTCCTAGACGATTGACTCACACCCACCCACTGTAAAGATTTTTCAGCGAAATCTTCTAGGAATTTCCAGGCTTCCCCATCATCTTTGGTCATGAAGTTGCCTTGACACATTAATTCAAGGGCCTGTTTTGTGTTAGGATTAATGCCCTCATATATGATTCGGCACAGATCCCATCTAGGGATTCCGTGATGTGGACATTGAACTAACAGATCCTTGAAGCGTTCAAGACATTTCAAGAATGTTTCATTTGGAAGCTGGGTGAATTGATTTATTTCGCTACGGACTCGAGCTGTCTTATGATTTGGGTAGAATTTCTTAAGGAATGCTTTGACTAATTCTTCCCAGTTTGAAATGGAATGTGCGGTTGTGTTGTAAAGCCACTTCTCGGCTATATCGCACCAGGTGAATGGGAGAAGACGAAGACGCATAGCATCCACAGAAAGCTGTGAGGTACCCATCATTGCGCATACATTTTCAAATTTGGTAATAAAGACATATGCGTCTTAAGACTCGAGACCGTGATATTTGGGTAGAAGGTTGATGTATTGGGGTTTAATCTGAAAATTTTTCCCGTTGGCTGGTGGAATGGAGAGACAGGTCGAAAGAGGACCTCGTGTAGGATAGCACCTCTCTTGGAGAGAGATGCGGGGTGGATTCTGCGCACCTACGGATGGCGGCAGAGTAGTGGTAAAGAAGTTCGATGGAGAATCATCTATCGAAGTGGGTGTGGTGGTGGGTAAAGAAGAGGTAAACGTAGAAATACCGACTTTTGGGTCGATCGGGGGAACGCGGACTAAACGGGCACTAGAATCCCGTGTCCAGCCTATCTTGCACTAAAAGGGTTTAGTACAAGTGGCAGCATTGATATAATTAGGGGAAATGAATGAATGTGGTGTTTGTTTTGAAAAAGATACGGATTTTTGAAAAAAAAATGATGCAAATCACAACAAATGCAACAAGCAATCCTAAGTCTAGTGGTCACCTAGGTCAAGGCTCTAGACCGCTCCTAACTGCCAAAAGACAAGTCGCAGGATCAATCCTCCACTGCCTCTTTGTCTCTCCTGTGGCCAGGTAAGTGCCAGGTAAGTGGGAGGTTCTTCACTACGTAAGTAGTGGGCCTAATTAAGTAACCACTTGCCTTAGACACACTTGCCTTAAACACCACAAAAGAAACGCGGATAAGTAATGAATTACCCACGGCCTTCTCTTGTCCTAAGTGAGCGTGACGGTCCTTAAAGTCATGTCTAGATATTTTTTAGTTAATGAGGGTAATGCGGATGCAAGTTTGTGATTTTTGGGGCTTAGGAAGGGTAATGAACTCCCCACCTAATCTGGATTTGGCCGTGCCCCTTAAATTCCGTATTAATATGCAAAGAACCAAAAATCAAAACACGCACAATTTTTATTGCTTTTTACGGCGCTGCGAATTTTGCAAAGAAACCTGCAGCAAATTGTTAATTGGAGCAGACAGAGGAGAAGATAAGAAAGTAAGAGAGGACCTGAGTGAATTTGGTACAGAGAAGACCCTAACCCACCGCGGATCTGCCGCGGGAGCTGCCTATTGCCGCAGAAACGCGGTGAACTGTTGGGATCACTGCACAGAATTTTGTACACAAGCTTCTGTTAATCTTCTTAGCTCTCTGGAATATTCCAAAAAAAAATTCTCTTGCTCAGCAGATTCCAGATTCCCTCGCAACAAATCACAACAACACGTTTAGGGTTTGTGCGAATTTAGATCTAAAAATATTGATGGAATAAATTTTTCAACTCAAATTTCAAAAACGAACGAATTAGCGCACTATCCCCGGCAACGGCGCCATTTGATTGAATGTTTTCCGGTGTGTATGTTAGAAAATGTATAGAAATCACAACCAAAAATATTTTGACCGCAATCAATAACGGTGTCGATTGTAGAACGTTAGTGAGTGCGGATCGTCCACAGGGAAAGTGAGATCCGTTCGAATTTGAATTAGATGAATTGAAAATTAAAGAAAAGAGAAAAGACAATTCAATTCAAGATTTAAAAGTGAATTTCAAGAATTATTAAAATCTAGATCTAATAACAAGAAAACATTAAAATCAAGAATCAAGAATTGATGATTTCCAATCCAATAATCAAGAATCGAAGTGAGTCTCGTAGGAATCGATCGAATCTATAGATGTGATGAAATCTAATGATTACATACTCTTATCCATCGATGAATTGACGCTAGATCGATGACGATTTATCGAGGTTTAAGGATATTGCAAAGAAACTAGGGTTTCCTCATCTCATCCTTTGTCCTTTCGATGAATCTCATTCACAAGCTAGCTTCTAGTAAATCAAATAATCGATCGTTGATCTCTAGTTCCGAGCGAAAATAATCAAGAAAGCATTTCGCATCGAAACTAGATCGTCGATCATTCGATTTTCAAGAATTTACAAACTCGTAGGACTTAAGAATTGTAAAAGAATCTAAATCATCATCATCTATTGATCGTCTCGACTCCTTCACGAGCAGAGTTTTTACTCAAGAACACAATCAAGAATCGAGTTCTAATCATAATGCTCAAATATAAAAGTAAGCAAGATAAAGAATTTCACCTTTTATTTATCAACAATTTTGTTTCAATTCTCTCAAGATCTACAAGATTAGAGGAAAGAACTTGATCGTCGATTTAGCTCCGCATCGTCTCCGTGATTCGCGGATCGGCTTGGATCACTTGCTTGGTTGAAGATCAGCTTTGCTTCTAAAAGGTTGATGGCTTCATGCTTGATTTGGTACTCGGAGTTCTTGATTTTTGGCTTTGGAATTTGAATTGGGGGTTAGGGTTTACAAGTCGTGTCACTCAACTTGTATTGGGGATGGATGTAATGAACAACCGAACAACCTCTAGATAGAAGCTTTAGGGTTCCTTTTATAGCCTTCACTAGCTTTGGCTTCCTTTAGAAGCTAGGTTTAGTTTAGCTTCCCTTGTAAGCTAGGTAGTTAGGTAGAAGCCTCTAGAAGTAGTTAGTTAGGTTTTATCTTCCTTCATAAGCTTGGAGGTTAGGGAGAAGCTTCTAGGTTTAGTTTGTTGAGTGAGAAGCTTGCTTTGGAAGCTTGGAAGTTTTAGCTTGAACAAGGAGGTTGCTGATCTGGCAGAAGACTCTGGAGAATTCTAGACTTTGAAGTGGCTTGGATGAGTTCTGAAGCTGAGAAGAGAATTATGAAGTGAAATTTTGCTGACGTCACCTCTATGTGGCCGCGGATCCGCGGCACGTGCCTGCTCCAGCCGCGGATCCGCGGTCACGTGAGGGCTTCAGTAATCGAATTTCTGTATGCTGCTTCCTTTTGACTTCATGGTATTTTGCTGATATGTTGAATCTTATAATTAGTCCTTTATCACTGCCAGATCTCAAGTCTTTGAGTTAGCGTATTTTTTATCAGCACTTAGACAATTTTGGCTCGGTTCCTGGAATTTCCTGCACATATCTTTGAAACAAGTGTTGCGCTATACAAGGATGATGCGATGCCATGATAAACACTCAATTTCTCTCAAAGTGTCGGTTTTAAAGTACAACACATGTAATTTGGTATTTTACGGCTGTTTTGCTAATATGTGCTATATTAATACCGAACACCTCTAGATGAGTGCAAAAGGTAGGGAAATTGTCGTCTTAAAAATGCAATATTTTTGACTGATCAACTAGCGTATACGTTTCTTGACCCATTTGATGGGTGATGGATGATCCCACATCCATTGGTGTTTGACATCAAAGATTGTATACGGGTGCTCAGTGGAGACTGGGTACACCAAACAGGACTCACCGAGAACTCCTAAATGGTATTATACCTATCGTCAGATAGCAGTTCTCTGGTGACACTGGTACAGGTTAGTCTGTAGACCCGAGATCGTTATAGAGTCTTGTGTGATTCCCACTGTACTTTGATTTCCACCCTACCACGTTCAAAAGAACATGCAAACAGATGGTTTTTGGGTACAGTCCCGAATCACATGGAGGCAATGAGCTATAGGAGGGGTTTCGTCTCTCCCGGTATTAGTGGTTGATGTTGCGCTGTGCTCGATTGGCCATAACAGAAAATCCCTGGCTAGGGTTGCTGAGATTTACTGGTAAGTGTTATCAGTAGTTTCTTGAACCGTTATGAACCTCACATCGGCATGAATTATCAAGCTATTGGGGTCTGACGTTTACCACCCCCAGGCTAGATATGCGACATATCAGACGAAGAGACCGGGCTGTACGGTAGTGTTACTTATTGGATTCACAGGAGTATGGACAAGCTTGCTTGTTGATCTTCTGATCGCTCAATATCCGGGTAGCCTTTACGTCCAGCTAGTACCGCTGACGGCTTGTGGGTAACTGATATGATCGTTACCTGCTGTCGGCGTATTGACGAGTTTTAGAGTCCTACACAGAGGTTTCCTGGCTCAAGCGAAACGAAGTAGGGCACATATGTGATATGTGCGGGATCGAGATTAATATGTGTATGAGATACCGTATTCTAATCTCGCGATACATGATATCGGTCGGTTATATGAGATATAGCCGAGTTATTGAATCAAGTGTTGATTCGATAGGTTGATATAAATGATATTAGTCGGTTATATGTGATATAGCCGGATTATTAAATCAAGTGTTGATTTAATAATTTAATATATAATTATATATTTGATATATTAATATATATTAACTAATATTAGCTCACTTAAGAATTTCTTTTCTACTTATACATTTAATATATATGTGATATATGTTAATGTATTCTTTTTTGTGTCATGCTTGATGCTACATTGTACATAGGTGTATGAGACTCATACCATTCTTAAGATAATAAAGGTGATTATTTATTTAGGGAATAAACAAAATTAGGTGGAAATTGTCATGGGTTGGAGGCTTGTAGAAGCTTGTGGAAACTATTGACTTAGTCCACTAATTTTGTTTTACTCTAGATAATTATTAACCCAACCATTATCTTTGGCCATGGTTAAGTCTCTACAAATATCATCTATGATATTTTCTCACCCATAGTTGCTATTATTCACCACTTCATCTTCTTCTTCATCTCAATTTAGCTCTCTAGGTTTTCTTGAGGTGAAGAAAGAGAGAGAGAGAAATAATTCTAAAGTGAGCAAAATTCCTACTTCATCAATCTATACCAAATTAGCCATTTATTATAGGTTGTTTGCTTCACTAATTCTCAATTAGTGAAGAGTTAGTTTGAGTTGGAGATTCCTCGACATAGATCATCTTCGGCCTCGAAGATCTTTAAGCAAGCTTGTTCCTTTCGCCTAGTGGAGCCTAACGAGAGTCCGGGAGACCACCACTTGGAGCTAAATGACTACTACACAGAGCTTTAGAAGTGAATGACCGGTTTACAAAGATTGTATTCCTTGTTCACTTAGAGTAAAGTTGTTTACTTGCTTAGTTAAACCCTAATTCTCTAGTTAGATCCTTGGTTTGGGTTGCTTTGCTTTCTAGAATTTTTAAAATTGCATACCCGATGCCTTATAAAACCTAGTGAGAGTGCTAAGGAACCAAACAGTCATCTATCATTGACTCAAATCTCAACTCTTAAGGGATATAGTTTCAAACCTTGAGGCCCATGAGCTGCAACTTTCTGTTTCTTTATGTGTTAATCTGGAGCGAAGTAGTTTATATAATCATTTCGGAGCTTGTAGTTTATTCACTCGTTTCAAAGTCTCTAGTTTATGAACTCATTTTCGGAGCATGTAGTTTATTCACTCATTCCGGAGTCTCTAGTTTATGGACTCATTTCGGAGTTTGTAGTTTATAAACTCATTCCGGAGTCTCTAGTTTACGGACTCATTTCGGAGTTTGTTTAGTTTACCTCCCTTGGGCTTATAGGCAAACATGTCCTAACGCTACAGTTAACCCTTGCTCTTTACAACAGAGGTCTGTGAGGGTCTATGGTACTAGGTTTTTTGTCCGTCGTACCGTTGCGTTGGCTGATGCATTCCCCGATATGCAGACTTTACGCTGCTGTTTAAGTAGCCCCACGACTGTCGTGTCTCTGATCCCTTCGGGGGCTGGACAATATGTCTTCAAGTAATCTCCTTAGGTCATATTACCGTCGAGAGAGCAAGCGATAGGAATTTTGCCATGCGGCTTTTTACTTGAGGTTAGGCTCAGTTTGGGAGCCCCGATGAGTCATAACCACTCCGTGCTGATGTGGGATGATCTCCGATAGTCTTTTAGGTTTTATTTGAGTTGCCGTTAAGACCCTGAAGCTAGGAATTTGGCCTTCGCTTCCTTTGTCGACACCGCGTCTGCTGTAATGAAACGAATGTCGAGGTGATCTCTAGGTTGTTTTGTGAACCATCGAGACTTGGAACTAGGAACTTTGTTATGGCTCCGTTTTGTTTTGACCCTGGGTTCGCTTGTTGAAGTTGCGTCTGCATCCTGCTGGAGTGAGAAAAAATGCCGTTGTTGACACTGCGTCTGCTGCAACGAGAAGAATGTCGAGGTGGTCTCTAGGTTGTTTGTGAACCGTCGAGACTTAGAACTAGGGACATTGCCATGGCTCCGCTTTGTTTTGACCCTGGGGTCGTTTGTTGATGTCACGTCTGCATCCTGCTGGAGTGAGAAGAAACGCCGTTGTTAATACTGCGTCTGTCGTAACGAGATGAGTGTCGAGGTGGTCTCTAGGTTGTCTGTGAACCATCGATACTTGGAACTAGGGACTTTGCCATAGCTCCTCTTTGTTTTGACCCTGGGGTCGTTTGTTGACGTCGCGTCTGTATCCTGCTGGAGTGAGAAGAAACGCTATTGTTGATACTGCGTCTGCCGTAACAAGATGAGTGTCGAGGTGGTCTTTAGGTTGTTTGTGAACCGTCGAGACTTGGAACTAGGGACTTTGCCATGGCTCCGTTTTGTTTCGACCTTGGGGTCTTTGTTGACGTCGCGTCTGCATCCTGCTGGAGTGAGAAGGAACGCCGATGTTGACGCTGCGTCTGCTGTAATGAGATAAATATCGAGGTGGTCTCTAGGTTGTCTGTGAATCGTTGAGACTTGGAACAAGGGAATTTGCGATGGCTCCGTTCTGTTTTGACCTGGGGTCGCTTGTTGACGTCGCGTTTGCATATTGCTGGAGTGAGAAGAAACGTCGTTGTTGACACTGCATCTGTTGTAATGAGATGAATGTCGAGGTAGTCTCTAGGTTGTCTGTGAACCGTCAAGACTTGGAACTAAGGACTTTTCCATGTCTCCATTTTGTTTTGACCCTGGGGTCGCTTGTTGACGTTGTGTCTGCATCCTACTGGAGTGAGAAGAAACGCCGTTGTTGACACTGCGTCTGCTGTAATGAGACAAACGTAGAGGTAGTCTCTAGGTTATCTGTGAACCGTCGAGACTTGGAACTAGGGAGTTTGCCATGGCTCTATTTGTTTTGACCCTGGGGTCGCTTGTTGACGTCGCGTCTGCATCCTGCTGGAGTGAAAAGAAACGCCGAGCTGATCTCTAGGCTGTAGATGTTTCCGTCGAGATCTGGCTCTCCTTCTAATGGATCCTGGTGGGAAAATGTAGTTCCCTTTTTGTTTGTGCCCATGGACTGTATACAGGGGTCGATGTGGACTCACCTGCAGGGCAAAAGTTTCATCATGTTTTTTGTTTCCACGATGCTCCATTATTTCATCTTTTTATACCGCGAAAGTCGCGATTGCCCAATCATTTCGGCTTTTTATCGCGGTGCCCAATCATTTCGGCTATTTTTATATGCATATTTTTTGCTCGCTGATTTTTATTGCGAGTTTCCCCATCATTTCGGCTATTTCATATGCATTTATTTTTGCTTGCTGATTTTTGTTGCGAGTATGGAACTTGAGATCCGATACCAATCTTGGCATCAGCACCGTTGCAACTGGGATATTGCCAGGAGCGAATCATCATTTGCCTTGAAAGGACTTGGAATTTGATATCAATTTAAGCATCAGCATCGCTACCATTAGGATATTGCCAAGAGCGAATCATCATTTGCCTCTGTCGATTAGAACAATGGTGGCTTAGCAAATAGAGTTAGGATCCTGTTGACTAAGGCCTTTTGACTTTATGAGCCATAAGGATCTCATAAAGGTATTTCTCCCTACGAGTCGTGAGGATCTCGTAGGTTTATTTTCTCCTTAGGAATTGTGGGAATCCCTAAGTGTGTATTCTCTTATAAGTCGTAAGGATCTCATAAGAGTGTTTTCTCTTTGTAAGTTGAGAGGACTATATAAGTGGCGTTCATTATATGAGGACATTCCTCATCATTGATGGGACTTGGTGGGGGGAAACGTTTATTTGTTCCCGTGGATTGTATACAAAGGCCAATATCGGACCGCCTGTAGGGCAACTTGGGGAATATAACGGCTTAAGAACAGGTTTGGATCCCTGTAACTTAAGACATTGAATCCTTATGAGCCGTGGGGGTCTCATAGGGGGAGTTCTCCTTACGAATCGATAGGATCACGTAAGTGAAAATTTTACGAGATTGCGCCCTTTCGGGTTTTCACAAGCTCGTCGATTGCCCTGCTGTTTTTACTCACGGCGCCCTTTCGGGTTTTCATCCGTGCCCATTTCGCTTATGGACGTACCGTTTTTTTTGACTTGGGTTGCAGTCTTTGTCGTTGGAGTTTTGATTGCAACATAGATCCCAAGAGAAGATATCGCCGTATTTGGGACGATGCGCCATGTTTGAGGCGGAGTACTAGTTTAGGGACATCTCGGTCCATTGCCGCTGTGTTTGGAAGCGATGGTTAGTTTAAGGACATTTCGGTCCGTTGCCGCCGTGTTTGGAGGCGATGGTTAGTTTAAGGGCATTTCGGTCCGTTGCCGCCATGTTTGGAGGCGATGATTGGTTTAAGAACATTCCGGTCCGTTATCACCATTTTTCGGGTGAAGTTTTTCCGAATACCACTTAGCGTTTTGACTCAGGAAGATAGCGAGCGAACACGAGCGTCGTCATCTATCATTGACCTAAGTCGTTACTCGTATAGCGTGGTATGTCTTTAGGAATCGGCCGTTTATTGTCCGGAAGGGTCTTTCACCATGCATATCCATGAGCAAATAGGCCCCACCTTGGTAGACCTTGTCTATGATGTACGGGCCTTCATAGTTTGGCTCAAATTTCCCCTGTTTTGCACGATTAGGGATCATAGGTCTTTTAACGACTAGCATGAGTTCGCCTTGGCGGAATGTTCTTAGTCTGGTTAGTCTTTCATATGAGGGCGTCATCCTTGCTTTGTAAGCTTCCAGGTTTTGCTGCACCATGAGACGAGTTTCATTGAGGGCGTCGAGCTCCTCAAGCCGAAGATGGGCATTTTCTTCATCCATCAGCTCATATCGAACTGCCACTCGTAGAGAGGGTAGTTCTATCTCCAAGGGAAGTACCGCTTCCGTGCCGAATACCAACGCGAATGGCATTGTATTCGTGGCCGTTTTGAACGTGGTTCGATACGCCCAGAGAGCTTCATGCAGTCTCTTGTGCCAGTCCTTTTTGTTTCTGGACACTGTTTTCTTTATCATCTTCGTCAAGGTCTTGTTGAAAGCCTCAACTAGACCGTTAGCTTGGGGATTATAGACTGAAGAGTATCTCCAATTTATATTATGTTTTTTTGTGAAGCGGCTGATCTTATGGTTTCTGTAGGCCGGCCCATTATTCGAGATGATTCGTCGTGGAGTGCCGAACCGGTAGATGATATATGTCCTGAAGAAATGGAGGATGTTCTCCGTCTTCACTTCCTTTAGCGGTACTGCCTCTGCCCACTTAGAGAAGTAATCGGTTGTTGCTAATTTGAACCGATGTCCCTTGGATGATGCTAGTTTGATGGACCTGATTATATCGGTTCTCCGCATTTCGAATGGCCAACTAGCCGGTGTTGGGTATAGCGGATTTGGATGTTGGTGGATGAAGTCCCCATGAACCTGGCACGAGTGACACTATTTCGCTCTGGTTGGAGTACTTAGTGACTCTTCCTCGCTGCGGCTTCTTCATCCTGATGCCGATGCTTGGCCCCCATTTCACGTTCTCGGTCAGCTTTGCTCTTTTGAAAAGTTTCATTTAGCAGCCTATCAATTAGGCCTTCTGGAAGCTCCAGGGATTTTGGCACCGACCTTGCCCCCAGTTCCTCTGCGTTGCTTTCTGACGCCGAGGGAGTTTCTTCGTTATTTAACGACGAATGAGAAACCATGTGGCAACTTTCTACATAATCTTCGGTTTCTCCTAACGAGTCATTTCCCTCATCATCGTCACTATCTCCGTTCTCAAGGATATGGTTGAGAAACTCTTCGCGTGTGATCGGGGTCTGTTCCTTCTGGTTGCATTCCTCCAGCGCGTCGATGTATTTTTGCAGGTCCGTGCGCTTGTCGTCAGGCTGTACGGCTTCTTGGTCTTCTTCTTTCCCTTCGAAGACTTTGAAAGCTTGATCTGGGTGTTTTGCCCATCGTTATGAACTTTCGGTGTTGGGCGTGGTTTAAGCATCCCCTCAATGATCTCGGGCTCCAGCGGGCTTTTCCATTTGATCGCCGGACATGCTTGAAGATTTTTCAGCATTCTTTTAGTTTTAGCTGAAAGGACCTGTTATGCCCCGCTTCCCAAAAGAGCGGTAACGGCATATGACAAAGCCGCGGCGTATTTATTCCGAAAATGTCATTTCTCGAAATAAATACGCTAAGCGTTTATAAGCAATATAAACTAACAAGAATAAACAAAAGAATGAAAGACAACTCTAATTTATTACATTCATGATTCATAGTAAACAAAATATCCGAATACAGGATATTTAACATGATAAGCCTTAATAAGGAGGCATACATAAATAAGGTGGAATGAAATGAAAAGCTGAATGAAACTATACGTCCAGTTGTGATGCGAACTGGTTGTACTCCTCTTTGACCGCTTCTATCTCCTTTGTCTCAATACCATCTGACGAACATTCCAAGAAAGAAAGAAAGATGGGTGGAATGCCCGTCAGTGAACTAACGCTCGGTAAGTCCCCAAAAGGATGGAATGATGTATATAAATGAAATGCAGGGTGTAATACGATATATGGTATAGCATGGATATAAATCATAAACATGTAAACAAGTATAATAGCGTACAAGGTAATGTGTATGTCAACTATAACAGCATGGAAATGTAGCATGAGTATAGCAAACAAGTATAGCATGGCCGTGGAGTGTAGTTATAGTGAACATGAAGTGAATGTAAGTGTCCTAAAAGATATCTAAAAGGGTAAAATTAACTAACATGAGTTCAAGTGTGAATGTCAACCAATCTCAAGGGTATTCTCGAACCCAAGGCTATCGTCCAGGGGCAAGGAATCACGGGCCCAAAATAGCGGGACTTCAATTGTTATTGAAGAATTCCAAACCCAACAGGCTATCATCCAGGGGCTTGGAAACACGGGCCCTCATTCATGAATTTGTGATGTACCGTTTCAGCCCGGTACCACAGCAACGTTATTTGTACCATTTCAGCCCGGTACCACAGCAACGTTATTTGTTATAATGAGACTCATGAGATTCCGTTGGATTCATACTCAAACTACCCCCAACACCCCGCGTATATTAGTCTGTGATTAAAGCTACAAATCTTGCCCAAATCCATGAATACATAAGAGAGTGGAATTCAAGTATCGAGTCAAGTTCAAGTATTCAAGTCAATGGTTCATGTATTCATGTCAAGTGTTCATGTCAAGTCATTACGTATTCATGGTTCGGGTCAAGTCGAGTCAAGTATGCAATAGGTTTATGTCAAATATATAATATCTAATTATGTATTCATGTACATGCGATAATTAAGAAATCAGCGAAAACACGGTATACATGTTCGAATAGCATGAAATAAGATAAGTACATTATTCGAGTAACTACCATAAACAATACTGTAAAGAAATATTATGTACGACTAATTAAACAAATTGAACGAATGCGGAAATATAAACAAAAATATGGATCTAAGTGTTTTTCATGCGTGAGTTCTAGTTTGACCTAAATACGACTACCGGTTTGGGAGATATATCTGTTTTCGTATCGTCGCGCAAAACAGATCAGAATCTGTTCAGCACCGTCACATATTTTTAAAACGCAGTTTGAGTTAATTTATATCGGGTTTCAGGTTACAAAGATTATTCAAAAATTGTAGGTATTTTGATGTACTTATCCAAAACACCAAGATTCACGCGATTTGGATTTCTTAAGTTCTAGTTATGATCGTTTTAATATCAGTGTTTAAAACAGAAATTCAGATTTCTGGACAGCAACTATATATTGTATTGCAAAGCTTATATCGGGTTGTTTCATGCATTTATAAGTAATCTAGTATACAGAAAATTATATTTCGATCAATTTTTCATCTACACATCTAAAGTTTGTCACAAACGGCCATCGGGTGTTCGAGTTATGTCTAATTTAAAAACAGTGTGCGAATCAGGACAGATTCTGTCCAGATTCTTCACTTAATATTGTAACGCAGTTTTGTATATTTTACGTAGGTTTTCAGTAAAAACTTAAAAGTAAGAAAATCTAGATTATTCGATATAGATATCCAAAACACTTGATTTTGCTCAATTTGGATATCGGTAGACCAAATTATGTGTCTATGAAGTTGACCGATAAATGCAGTTTTCTGTTTTACGAACAGTGAATAAGAACGATGTAATTCCTAAACCGTTATGCGGTTCGATCTAAAAATTTTACAGCGTGTATAGAAAAATATATTCTATCATATTTAAATTTCCTGAAATTTTCAGAAGTAAAAATTAATTTCTAAAAATTATTTTAAATATAAAAGTATTGATATGTCATATGTGATAATGAGAAAACCATGGTATTTATTCGTAACTTCATTTTCTTTTATAAAATATAAATAAAGTAATTTAAAATACAGCGACAAATGATATATCCTAATTGTTCTTCGCAATTTTAACATATGAATTGCTAATAGCGACAAAACTGATACAATACTTATTTTTCTAAGAACTTATATATGAATGAATATCATGCCATATCATTTTCCTTTAGGTTTATTGTATTATTAATTATGGTAAATATATATGCAAGACATGGAGGAAAGTTATAATTCAGTTAAACGACAACGTAACTTGAATAAGAGGTAATTATTAGTCTAATCGAAATTATATAACTATATGTGTGTGTTTAAAATATTTATATATGTAACAATATTTTTATTCATTTAAGGACTATGATATGATACGAGAGACGGTTCATGGTAATATGACAAAAGAAAATAAAGAGAAAGAGATGGAGGTAGAGAAAGATAGAAGGGACTTATATACACAAGCCGGTATTGTCACCGGGCTTGTCTATCCACCGATAATCTCGCGTTACTAGCGAGATTTTCTTGAAACTTCTTGGTGTTCTTCTTCTAGGACTCTAGGTGAAGAGGGAGAAGGGAGAGATAGAAGAATGTGAGGAAGAAAAACAAAGAGGGGGACAAATAAAGATGGTGTAATGGTGAATTATTTATAATAATATATGCATTCAATATGGGAATTAAAAGAGAAATGAAAGGTCACCATTCATTTTGGAAATGAAAGGTCTCATTTGTAAGTTATGAGAAAAATAAAAATTGATAAAAAAATAATTACAAGAATGGGGATTTAAACATGTGACTTATGGAATAACAATGCAAGGACTTAACCAATGTGCTACAAAGTTGTTAATACACATATTTAATAAGAATTAAATATACGATGTTGCTTAAAAAGAAAGTGGGCTTTTGGGCTCATAGTTTTATTAAAGAAAATGAAAATGAAATTGAATTTGAGTTATGGGCTGGGTTAAGTCTTATGTTTAATTTGAAAAAAAAGTTAAAATTTAGTTTTAAAAAAATGTGTTTAGGAAAAATAGAAAGAAGAATAAAATAATATATTTATAAAAAACAAAATATACAGAAAATACTAAGAATAAATAAATACAATATTTTACTAAAGAAAAAAAATACAGAGGTATATTAATATTGGGATCGTTACAGGACCACTTCCCATGGAGCTTCTTCCACAAATGAGCATGATGCCCCCGGTATATCCACATTTGTAGGAGCGTGCCTCTGTGTCGGGTTCACCCTTCAGTTTTCGAACAGCGCGAAATTCCCTTGATGGTACTGGTCCTCGACCCAGATTTTGAAGACGTAGTAATTCTCAATTGGGTGGCCCACTACTCTGTGATAGGAGCAGTTGTTGGGACTGTTGACGTCACCAGGCTGCAGTGGACATCTCAGATCCGGCAGTGTGATGAGTTTTTTACGCATTGCTAGTTCAAAAAATCTCCTCGTTTTATCACGGGGGAACGAGTAAGCACGTCCTAGCTTCTCTTCGAGGGATTGGCGCGGGCGCGCGTTGCCTTGGCGAGCAACCTGTTTCGGGTCACTCGGTTGCTGTTGAGTGTTGGCAACGAAGGCCGCTTTCCCTATGCCCTTTTCATTCCGAGGATCCTTTTTTGAAGATGACGGCCTATAGCCCATCTGGTCCATTTGGGCTAGCTTGTCGATCAAGGCCTAGAAGGTGGTCGGCTTGAAGAACATCATAAACTGGGATACAATCGCCTAAGGATCGAGGGTCCCTACGAACATGCCCACAGCAGAAGCTTCTTCTATGCGTTGTTCCCATTTTAACCATAGGTTCTGCCACCGGATTGTGTATTGAACCCAGGTCTCTCCTGGCTTCACCCTGGCATTGATTAATGCCGTGATCGGGGTACGCTTGCTTGCGCTGGCGAACCGCTGTGTGAATAGCAGCTCCATTTCTGTGAATATTTTGACGGGGTCATTTGGGAGCTCCGAGTACCATTCAAACGCCATCTCTGACAAGCTGCCAACGAACTGGCGAAGCAGCAATTTGTCGTCGCCTCCAGTATTGCCGCATAATGCTCTGAACTAGGCGACGTGCTGATGCGGGTTGCCTGTCCCTTTTTATACGTGGAACTTGGGGATCGAATATCCCGGCGGGTACTTGATTTGATCGTACCAGCCTGGGTAAGGTCGCCCGGTTCTGACGACTTGGCCAGTCGCTTCGTTTTCCTGATGATCTCGTATTTGCTGAGCTATGTAGTCATCGAGGACAGCTTTGGAGATCGTTTCCTCCTTGGCTGCTGATAAAGATGGAAGAGGATTTGATGTTTCCCCTCTGTCTTCCTCGATAATTATCGGTGGATCTTCGGATAGAGGTTCTGGTTGGATCATCATTCCAACCATGTCTTGGAACAGGAGCGCCATCTGTTTTATATTAGCCACTTGTTCTACGGCTTCCTTATCCTTTCTCTCTAGCACCCTTCGCAGGAACTCAATATCGGTCTCCTGCTTCTGGCGCTGTTCAGACGCTGCTTCCGGGCTTTCTTTTTGCCCGATAAGTGCTGCCATTTTTGTTAGCATCTCCTGGAGCTTTTGTTGTTGCTCCTGAGCATTTGTCAACGACCGAGTGCGGCCGATAACCCGCGGGAGCACGGCTTTTCTCTTTTCTGGAAGCCATATAAACTGTGTGCACGATCATACCCCCAGACTTGGGGCGTTTGGATCCATCATCTTTGGAATTTGCCGCCGGTGGTGGTAGATTCTCTGGCCTTCGCTTTTTGTGAGAAGTCAAAGTTGAAAGAGCCAT
The DNA here is from genome assembly GCA_030015575.1 of Agapanthus africanus. Lineage (NCBI taxonomy): Eukaryota > Viridiplantae > Streptophyta > Magnoliopsida > Asparagales > Amaryllidaceae > Agapanthus > Agapanthus africanus. The sequence goes on from CM057337.1 coordinate 720,591,039, forward strand.
TGTAACAGGTGCCTTCATAGAAGAAGTACCTCGCTGCATGGTGGAGGGATGGTCCTCCTCATGTCGAGCCTTTGTTTTCTTCAGTCGGCGAGAGTAGTCTTTGTTGATCACAGAATCTTGGACCTTCCGCTAAACCCTGTGGACTTGGGAGGACAGCCGCTGAAGGGGCTGCTTCGGCTTCACCTATATCATGTTTCAACAGGTGGGGGAGATTTCTTCAGCACCACGGTCAGAGAGTTCTTTCGCACCCTCCTTAGCGGTTCAAAGTTGTTCCCAGTTGGAACAACAGCGTCAACTTCTACCATTGGAGCTGGTGGAGTAAGTCCAGAGGGAGAGTTGCCCCCAGCTTTCCTCACTCGGCGCCAGTGGCGACGTCGAGCATGCCTTGCAGATGGGATTGCCTCAGTTGTGGGAGTGGCTTCGTCATGCCCCCTGCACTGATGAAGGGCTACTGCTGGTGCCAGCCTGTTGAAGACTGACGTCCGTTGAGAGGGGATGGCCAATCTTTCGAAGGCCGACTTTCTAGTAGGGGAAGCCTTTTTGATGACTTGGCTCGTAGCAGGAGTTGGAATGACCAATCTTGCAAAGACCGATCCTTTAGTAGGAGAAGCCACTTTAACGACTTCACCCGCTGGAGCTAGAACGACTATCCATTTCGGGATAACCCCTTCAGGTATTGCGAGCCTCTTTACGGACCCACTTGAGCTTTGGTTCAGCCTGTTGAAGACTGGGGTGGCAGATTTGGACGACCCTTTGAGAGGGGCCGTAGTGGTTGCAAGTCGATCAAAGACCGACTTCTTTGGAGCTTCCTGTGACAGCACTGAGGTGCTGAAGCTTGCTGGCGGGAGCATGGTCCCGAAGAAAAATCCAGTGGTGGCATGAGTCACCTGCTTCACTGGCATTGAAAAGATGCAGGCCGCATTTGGCCCGTATGTCACTCTTCCAGCGGGGACGGAGCGGGAGTTGCTGTTGTAGGTACACTTGGAAGCCATTGATCTTCTTTTCTCTGTACAGGAGAAAGACACAAAATCTTTGTACCTCGAATCCAGGGGCAACCATAGTAAACCGCGATTTGTTCGCGAACACGACACATGAAGTGTGAAGTGGAAAGAGGAAAAGGTCCCACCGGGCATGCCAGAATCTGTTTACCGCCGAAAACAGAGACGAAACCGCGTAAGTCGTCTTGTCTGAATTTGGGAGCAGATACTATTTGGATTTATCCGTCCACCTCTCCGATGATGCCAAGTTGATTTATGGAACCGTGTATCGGAGGTTTGGACAGATGCGGCCGTTGTAGCAGACTTCGTCAGATTCCCCCTCGTTTGAGAGGGTTTTTGATTGTGGGGACGCTTTTCCCTGCAGGCGCAAGTCCCTGCAGTTAATTACGTTACCGCATCGCGATAACCACTTTCTCCTGCTCTAGAAGTTCACTTCATGTCGTGTGTGTTTTTATTTGTTTAGGTTGCCCATGGATTGTATACGGAGACTAATTTATGTTGTCGCCCGTAGAGCGTGGATTAGTCCAAATCCGTATATCTTAGAATTGGGTTTGGTTTGATTTAAAGATCGTTGATCTGTTTTGAGATCAAGATCGACTTAAATGTTTGTGAGCAGTTGGGGCTCGATTGGTTTTTTGTTAAGAATACGTTAGTCCAATTTAAGACTAAGATCTACTTAACAGGGTGTTAGGATTATTTTTGTTTCGGATCCAACAAGAGAGCATTTGGGCTCTGTTATTTTAGTTTAAGGACGTTCCGGTCCCTTATCGCCGTTTTGGAGGCGAAGTTGTAGATTGAGGACATTTCGGTCTGTAAATCACCATTTTTAAGGTGAGAGTTTAGTTTAGGGAGTTTGAGCACATTTCGGTCTGTAGATCACCATTTTTGAGGTGAGGCTTTAGTTTAAGAACGTTACGGTCCGTTGTCGCCATTTTGGAGACAACGTTTAGTTTGAGGACATTTCAGTCTGTAGGTCACCATTTTTTAGGTGAGGCTTTAGTTTAAGGACGTTACGGTCCATTGTCGCCATTTTGGGGCAACGTTTAGTTTGAGGACATTTCGGTCTGTAGGTCACCATTTTTGAGGTGTGACTTTAGTTTAAGGATGTTACGGTCCGTTGTCGCCATTTTGGGGGCAACGTTTAGTTTGAGGACATTTCGGTCTGTAAGGACATTTCAGTCTGTAGGTCATCCTTTTTTGAGGTGAGGTTTTAGTTTAGGGACTTTACGGTCCGTTGTTGCTGATTTGGAGACAACGTTTAGTTTGAGGACATTTCGGTCTGTAGGTCACCTTTTTTTGAGGTGAGGTTTTAGTTTAAGGACGTTACAGTCCGTTGTCGCCGTTTTGGAGACAACGTTGTAGTTTGAGGACATTTCGGTCCGTAGATCATCTTGCGCGCATGTGTATTTGTTACGTGACGGGATGAGCAACAATGATATGGGATACACCTTGGTTGGGGTGTAGTTTGATCTGGGATGTGCACGTCAGCTTGGGAAGTGCACCGAAAAGCAGTTAGCTGTCGGGACCCGCCACCTCTCTGAAGACGTTGAGGAATTACAATGACATGTATCATAGGTGTAGAGAGATGTATCCATGAACCAATTCCCGTATTTGAGGGAAAATGGATTAATGGTAAACCCGGGAATCATTAGTTGTATTTTGAGACTAAGATTTCCTCGGTGGAATGTGGGACGGATATCGTCTTGGGATATCATCAGTTGAAAGATCGATAGTCGTTTTTGGAACTAAGATCAATTTGGAAAGTAATGAGCACATTAGCTCGGTTGATTTGAATTAGGGACCTACCCAACTTAGGCTTGGTCCACTCAGTTTTCTTTTTATTTTGAAAAGAAGTGCTAAGAACTGGTTTGGGCTCAGTCCCATTTTTTGTGCAAAAAGTGCTGAGCACTTATGTAAGTTCTGACGCTCACACTTTACTCTCTTTTTTGTCTCTATGTGGAATGCTAAGCACTCTTTATGGAGCCCACGTGCGAAGCACGTGAGGCGCTAGGCGCTGCATGGGGAGTGTCGAGCCTTTTTATGTTCCGTGGCGCACACATGAGGGACACGTGAGGAGCTGGACGCTGAGCGCCGCACCACTGAGTGCTAAGCACTCCTTATTTTGTAACGCCAATGTAAGGGGCACGTGAGGCGCTGAGCGCCAGCCACGGAGTGCTAAATACTCCTTATTTTGTAGCGCCCATATGAGAGGAGCGTGAGGCGCTGGGCGTTGAGCGCCAGCCACTGAGTGCTAAGCACTCCTTATTTTGTAGCGTCCACGTGAGGGGCACGTGAGGCGCTGGGCGCTGATTTTTCCTTGTAGCACCCACGTGAGGGGCACGTGAAGCGTTGCACGTAGCGCACATGGCGCTTGCACATATGCGTATTATGAGGGGGCAACTAAGGCCCTAACTTGGAGAACTAAGCTCCTTTGAGGATTGAATTCTCGTACGGCGGGCGCACGTGCATTGCACGTGGTGCACATGGCGCTTGCCCATATACGCATTATTATGGGCAGCTAAGGCCCTAACTTGGAGAACTAAGCTCCTTTGAGGATTGGATCATGTTTTTTCTAAGAAGTATCCTCTCTTATTTATATGGGAGTGGTAGAGAAAGGATTTCTCTTTTTCCCGATGTGGGACTAAAAATGTATGCCCCATGCGGCAGAGCATTACTTAGATTACTTGTGCATAGCACATTTGCTCATAACTTTTGATTCCGGATGAATTATGAGGCCCATAATATATCAAATCGAAGGATTTTTCGAGACGCTTTCAATACCCTCAGAATTTAGCTGATTATCATTTGGGAGTTTTTCAAAATACAGCCCAGAAAATACCGGTTTGCATTTTCTTAAGCGTATCGCTATCATTTGACCTTGGGCTCTTTTCTGCAAAAATTTTTGGCGGGAACATGACTCTACGTAGAGTTCTCCGTTACCATACACCATGAACATCTCTTTAGTCCCTCTCAAGTAGTTAAGAATGTTCTTCACAGCTATCCAGTGCTTCTCCCCGGGATCTGATTGATACCTACTTACCACACTAAGTGCGTAAGCTACATCCGGTCTGATGTATAACATCGCGTACATGATAGAGCCAACTGCAGAAGTATAGGGTATCACGTTCGTGCGAGCCCTCTCCAAATCAGTTTTGAGAGACATCTCTTTGAAGAGAGTGATTCCTGAACAAGCGGATAAATTACCACGCTTAAAATCTTCCATACTTAACATTTTTAGTATGGTGTCTATGTACCTAAATTGGAAAAGTCCCTACATCCTTTTAGATCTATCCCTATAGATCTTTATCTCCAGGATGTAGGAGGCATAACCCAGATCTTTCATGAAGAACTTTTGTGATAGGAAGAGTTTGATCGAGTGCAGCATAGGGACATCATTTTCTATTAAGAGTATGTCATCCACGTACAATACGATGAAGACAAGCTTACTCTCTACAACCTTTTTATATATACATGATTCATCTACGCTTTTGATAAAGTGAAACTATTTGACTGCTATATCAAAACAGATGTTCCAGCTCCACGACGCCTGTTTTAATCTGTAAATTGATTTAAGCAGCTTGCACACCTTTCCGTTGCTCCCACTGTCTATGAAGCCCTCTAGCTGAGTCATATACACGCTCTCTTCTAAATCACTATTTAGAAAAGCGGTCTTGATATCCAACTGCCAGATTTCATAGCCATGGTATACAGCAATGGCAAGTAGGATCCTGATGGTCTTAAGCATAGCCACTGGAGAAAAGGTCTCATCATAGTCGACAGCTGGTCATTGATGAAAATCTTTTGCTACAAGTCTAGCTTTGAAGGTCTCAACCTTTCCATCTACACCAATTTTCTTCTTAAAGATCTACTTGCTCCCAATGGGTTTTACCCTTTCAGGAGCAACTTCCAAAGTCCATACTTTGTTGGTGTATATGGATTCCATCTCAGATCTCATAGCATCCAGCCATTTCACAGAGTCCCCACTTATGATGGCCTGCTCGAAACTAGTTGGGTCATCATCTTCCATGATGCAATCCTGGCTCCCACCGTCTATGAGAAAACTGTAGTATCTCTCAGGTGGATAAGGAACCCTACTAGATCTGCGAAGTGGCTGAGATTCGTCGGAGACTATTGAATCCTCCGATTCTACCAAATCTTCTATTGCAGTTTGCGTTCTGAAACTTCTTTCAGCTCTATCTCATTACCACTAATTTCTTTTACAAGAAATTTCTTTCCTAAAAAGGTGACATGTTGAGCAACAAACACCTTTTGTTCCTCAGTGTGGTAAAAGATATATCTATGTGAATTCTTTGGATATCCCACAAACTTGCAAAGAACCGATCGTGCTTCGAGTTTGTCCGGATTCTATTTTTTAACATAGGCCGGACAACCCCATATCTTAACTCATTTAAGATATGGTCTCTTTCCACTCCATATCTCATATGGTGTTTTAGGCATAGATTTTGATGGAACTTGATTCAATAAGTATGCAGCTGTCTCGAGTGCATAACTTAAAAAAAATTGTTAACTCAGTTACACTCATCATAGATCGCACCATATCTAATAGGGTGTGATTCCTCCGCTCCAATACTCCATTGTGTTGTGGTGTATATAGAGGAGTAAGCTGAGAGAGAACCCCATTCTCTTTTAGATAATCTTGGAATTCCGTACTTAAGTATTCACCTCCTCGATCAGATCGAAGGATTTTAATACTTTTACCCGTCTAGTTCTCTACTTTGTTCTTATATTCCTTGAATTTTTTAAAAGCTTCAGATTTGTGTTTCAACAGGAACACATGTCCGAATCTTGAGAGATCATCGGTGAATGTAATGAAATACGAGAAACCATTCCTGGCATGTGTAGACATAGGACCGCATACATCACTAAGTATCCATCCCAAGAGTTCAGTGGCTCTTTCTCCGTGTCCCGTAAACGGAGTTTTGGTCATCTTTCCTTTGAGACATGACTGACAAGTTTCATAAGATGTAAATTCAAACGGATTCAAATATCTATCTTTATGCAACTTAGCTAGTCTGGTCGCATTGATATGACCAAGTCTACAATGCCACAAGAAGATTTCTTTAATTTCTGAACTTTTCCTCTTGTGTGTGTTCTGTATATTTAGAACTGTATTTTGATTTAGAATGTATATACCATTACATAACGTACCAAACCCAATCAACACTTGATTTAGGAAAATGTTCATAACATTTTTCTCTAATACAAAGTTATATCATTCTTTATCTAATAAAGAAACGGATATTATATTTTACATCATCGACAGTACGTAATAACAGTCGTTCAAAATCAATATATTACCATTTGGTAATAGAAGGTGATATTCGCCGACAGCTTCGGCAGCAACAATTGCTCCATTCGCTACTCTGAGAGACATATCACCATTTCTCAGTTCTCTACTTTTCTTTAACCCTTATAACAGATTACAAATATAGGATCCTGATCCGGTATCTAATACCCAGGGCGTAGATAAAACTGAGAAACAGTTCTCAATAACTAACACACCCGAAGAAGATGCATCAGAATGCTCTTTCTTCATTCGGGTTGCATGGGAATCCTTGCATTCCCCTATTCCTTGCTCAGACTTATGACAGTTGTCATAAGATAAAGCGGAACCAACGTTCTCCAGTCCAGTATAATAAGCGGGTTCGGTCAATACATCCATATTATTATCATGATTAAGGCATGACATGGTCGCTACCTGAAGAGAGAGAAGAAAACATTTTAGCGTGCGCTCTTGCAAGATTAGACTGTTTATTATCTTATCTAATCAGGATGGCTCCCACTGTTTTTATCAAATCTTCTTTCAAACCCTAAAATGTAAGATTAGCCGGGATTATTTACACACTACAAGTTCGCTAATCAGTCAGCCAGACAGGTGTTGGTACTCCGAGGGAGTCTCTCCATGCTTTCGCATGGAACTAATTAAATAACATTTTCGCAGGGACATAACCCCGTTAACACATTTCTTAGACACCTACTGGATTATCTAATTGTAAAGTGGAAAACTCTACCAGGAATAACACTTACTCGCAGTGGGTATCGGGATCCAACTATCATATAGAAGGTATGCAATCTCATTGCAAATTTCAACACTTGAAATTCCCGATATCTGTTTTTATCCCATGCGGTTTATGACCTTGACAAAGTCAACAAACCATAAACCACAAGTCAAGTTCAACCCGTCATTTCGTGATTGAATTAGGCCCATCCGCACGACCCTTGACAAGGTCAACAAGGCCGTACGACTACCCTAATCCAATCGCATCAACATGCGGCAGAAAATCACTAATCAGCTACCGAACACTACGCCTTGACAAGGTCAACAAACGCAGTACGAATACTAAATAGTACTTATCTGAAATGACGGAGGGTTGCGACTAGTTTTGAAAAAAACCTTTAGCGTAATGAACTTGATATCGTTGTAGAATCTAGTGATTTGAAAAGGAGTGGTTTAAGTTCCGCTTTAAAATAAAGTAGTTTTCAAAACAAACCGAATGGGTTGTAGCATATGCTAGTTTTGTTAAAGAGGTCATTCCCGGTGAAGGGATCTAGACTCTTTCCTCATCGAATGAGGTGCTGGATATTCATAATGGAATACCGCTATGCAAAGCAAGAACCAGAGCTACCTTTTTGAAAAATTTGATTCTACAACATCTTTTAAGTTTCTTTTCTTTTCATTAATTTTATTAATGACGTCCCATCATTTATGTTTCTTAAACATCACAGAAGAAACGAAAATAAAACACACATGTATGCCATCCGCATTCGCCACAAGGACCCGGGTCTTCACCGTATGGTTACTTAACTTACTGCAGGATGGGGTCAGGACTAGCGTGGATGCAAAACATATATAGTGTCTACTAGTATATAAAACAGCAGAAGCAGATATATGAAATATAGGATATACTAGGAGGTCCGTATTTTAGATTAAGCCAGTAATGAAAAACACGGATTCCACGGTCGTGATGAATACCCAAGCCTACATCCCTAGACCCCTACGAGAGCGACAAGCAACCCTGCCAATTCTAGAGTTAGACGACCGGTCTGGACTCCTCGAGATGGCCTCCCACTGGACTCTAGAACCCGGTTACTTGTACTCCCCACCTTGGGTCTATCCTAATGCGGAAAAGTAAATAATATACATCAAATGGAGAGAACAATCTCAACCCGGAAGTGTCCCAATAAAAGAATATTACATACAAATATTTACATGAATGAAAATTGAAAAACTCTCATCTCACGTAAAAAAACCTTGACTATTCAATCACGACGATCCAATATAACATATCAATAGCAACACAATAACATCACATGTCATCAACATAAGTAAATATGCATATCCCTAATGCCGTTGTCGTATAGCAACGAGATCGGGGATACTGTAACATATTACACTTACGGTCGCAGAAAAGAAATGAAAACTATAATTCTTAGAATCCGCATCATTTTTAGACATCAAAAATCCGGATTATCACATATTCCGAATTTCATGCCTAACCTATAAACCTTGTATTTAAGTCTCGAATTTAAAACACTTTTCAAAAATTAAGTCGGATAATTCAACAAGATTCCCGATTAAATGATCGAATTCTCGTCGGAAACTTTAGTAGATGGCCGTACCCCTGAGGCCGTCAACGAAGTGCACTTGGGCGGAACACCGTGGCCACGAGCACTCGAGTGGATGCTTTGGGTCATGGGGTTTTCTTATAGTCACTTGGTCGGGGCGTGACTATCTACTAGTATCTCTCGGTGACTATTCGCGTACGATACGAGATTACAACGGAGTTTTGATCCGAATCGAAACTCCGTAGCAATCCATCATTTGAGACTAAAATGCGAGATTTACATTTCATTAACTAGTTTTCTCAAAACTAATCAATATGGATTTCAAAAATTGTATCACATATCCACAACAATCTAGACGATGTTAAACATTTCGATCGATGTTTTAAACAACAGTAATTCACAGAGACCTCAACCACTTGAGCTTTATAAAAAATACCCAGAAAGTCCAAAATAGAAAAATTAAGCAGAAGAAGAAAAACGAGTAGATAACACTTCAAGTCGGCGGCGGAACCGCGGCCAAGACATGGTCTAGGCGGCGGTTCCGCGGTTACTTTGATGATTTAGGATCTCGTTTTTCTTGTGACTCCATATAAAACCCTGCATGATTTTCTGAATATTTTTATTTGTGAAAATATCAACTTTTGAAAAAATGGACAGAAACCACCATAATCCGTGTTTAAAAACTTCGATCAAACACTTTAACGTCGTCTAGTGCATTCCTAAGCCTCTAGTTTGGCTCTGATACCATGAAAGTATGTCTTAGCACCTCTACAAGGTTTGTATGAGCATCATGTATGCAATTTTAAAAAATCTTGAGTGTTAATCATACTAAACAAGAATCGAACTAGAGAATTAGGGTTTCAAAGTAAGCAAACAAGTTCTAAACTAAGTGATGAAAGTTTACAACCTTTGTAGACTGGTCCTTCACTTCTAAAGTTCCAAGTAGTACTCTCTAGAACTCTTCTTAAGGCTCCACTTGAAGAAAAGATCAAGCTTACTTGTTGTCTTCGATGCCGAAGATGGTTCGTCTTGAAGTCTCTCTCACTCAAGCTCACACATCACTATTGAATGTATTAGTGAAGTTAACAAGCTAAATCAATGGGCTAGATTAGTGTAGGTTGATGAAGTAGGAGATTTGCTCATTAGAAAATATTTTTCTCTTTTCTTTTCTCAACTCAAGAAAAATTTAGAGAGGAGAATGAAGAAGAAGATGTGGATGAACTTGGATGAATTGTGAACCATGAGCTAAGAGATAAGATTGTGTATGATAAATATCTTTGAATAAAACAAGACTTGAAGATGAGTCATGGCTTCTCAAAGTTTCTACAAGCCACTTAAGAAAATGACTCATTCTTCTTTTCTTTTTATTCTAAAATGTTTATCATAATCTTTTCTCTATGTGATTCTCACACATCCTAGTCCCTTGTATCATCAACCATGATACAAATGCAAATTCATAAATATATATATGTGTGTGTGTGTGTGTGTCACATATATATAAAGAGAAGAAAATCTTAAGTGAGCTTAATATTAGTGTGTGTGTGTGTGTGTGTGTGTATACCAAATATATAAATATATATCAAATTATTAAATCAACACTTGATTCAATAATCCGGTTATATCATATATAACCGACTAATATCATATATATATAAGTATATCAAAACATTAAATCAACACTTGATTCAATTATCCGGTTATATCACATATAACCAGCTAATATTCAATATTAGATATTAAATCAACACTTGATTCAATAATCCGGTCATATCATATATAACCGGTCAATATCAAATATATATACATAAATCAAATCATTGAATCAACACTTATTCAATAATCCGGTTATATCACATATAACCTGACTGATATCAAATATCGCTAGATTAAAATACGGTATCACATACTCGTATTTAATCAAGCTCCCGCATATATCTCCATACGTACTTCATTTCGCTTGAGCTAGAAAACCTCTGTGTAGGACTTTAAAGAATCATTGATATGCCAGCAGTAGGTAATGATCATATCAGATACCCACAAGCCATCAGCGGTACTAGCTGGACGTAACGGCTACTCAGGTATTGAACGAATAGAAAATCAATAAGCAAACTTGTCTAAACTCCCATAGAGCCTATAAGCAACACTTACCGTACAGTCTGGTCTCTTCGTCTGATATGTCGCATATCGAGTCTGGGGTGGAATCGTCAGACCCCAATAACTTGATAAGTCATGCTGATGTGTGGACTATAACCTTTCGAGAAACTACTGAAAACACTTACCAAGAAATCTCATCATCCCTGGTCAGGGACTTGCTGTTATAGCCTATCGAGCATAGCGTAACATCAACTCACAATACCGGGAGAGACAAAACCCTCTTATTGCTCACTGCCTCCATATGACTCGGGATTGTACCCAAAATCCACCTGTTTGCACGACTCCTTTGAGCCGTGGTAGGGAGAAAATCAAAGTACAGTGGGAACCACACAAGACACTATGACGATCTCGGGTCTATAGACTAACATGTACAAGTGCCACCTGAGAACTGCTATCTGACGATAGGTATGGTACCATCTAGGAGTTCTCGGTGAGTCCTGTTCGGTTTACCCATTCTCTAATGAGCACCTGTGTACAATTTTTGATGTCAAACTCCAATAGTTGTGAGATCAACCATCGCCCCATACAGGGTCAAGAAACGTATACATTAGTCTATTCTGGAATATCGATGCCTTGTCTCGATACTCCCTTGACTAGGAACTGTTAAAGGATGTGCTTGCGGACTACACAAGCCCCACTAGTATAATCTGCATCATAGTCCTGGTAGTCGAGCCTACATCCTAAGGGCTTTATCAACATGTATCAAAGAGACAGTAAACTAAATCAAATGTATATGTTAAGATAAAGAGCAACCAGATAACATACTATCATGTCGAGTAAGAAAGTCCTCTATATATATGTCCAAGCATCCACTACAATAATGGCCTATAGGGCATACATATTCCTAATAGGAGTTTTACGTTTGATTTCTGCTCGATTGAGTTTCACCTCACCACATATTCTTGCTTCATTTGTCAATTCTATATCTTATTCTGATTCTTATATCTTATATCGTCGTCCGAAAATTTGTTGTTTCAGAATCATGGCTTCCCACGACTCTTCTTCCACCTCCGCTTTCCAGGATCACCCCGCCGAGATTTTAGGTGTACTACAAGGCTTGAGGAAGCCCAGGAGAGGACAAACGGTCTTTTAGCTGAGGGGTTAGGGATGCAACTAGTTCAAGCGCCAATAGGAGCCCCCGATCGTGAAGGAATCCATGTTAGTAAAAACGGAGGTGTACAAATGAAGTGCCCATTTGTTTCTCGACAGAAAAAGTAGCAGAGAACCCAAGTATGCAGTTATTGCAAGAGACTGGGGCATCTTCACAGAAACTGTCGCTAGGCCAAAGGATAATGTTTGATTTGTGGATCCGGCGAACACCGTGTCAACGGTTGCCCTCGAAGGAAAGAGTTACAAAGAGGAGATCCGTCAACGCTTTTCCCCATCCTTTGAGTAGTTGTTTGTTGTTGTTTTCATTCTTTAATTCCGAGGACGAGAGAGTCAGAGTTACAGCTCCAGAGATTAATATGATCAATGGCTCGGACGATGAAGAAGAGGATCCCGAAGAAGACCCAGTGGAAGAGGACTCAGATGAAGATCCTGAAGAGGAGGATCGTGAAAAAGACCCAGAGGAAGAGGATCTAGAGAGGGACCCAGAAGAGGCGGAACATATGGAGAAGGATCCCTATGAGGAAGCTCCCGTCAAAGAAGAAGGGCTAGGAGAAGAAAACCCCTTAGGGGAAGAGTCCGGAAACGAGGCCCCAGCCGAGAAAGAGTCGGAGGATGAAATCTCGAGTGAGGAGGAACTCAAGGCAGAAGAACCTCAAGCAGCAGTTCCTGTAAGGCACTATAGGAATAGACGCCCCTAACTTAGCGCGAGAACTTATCGTAACTCATTGAACCTTCACAATCGCGAATGACGCAACTTTTTTTTCCTTTCATCTTGCCAAATAAAAGCAATGTATAGCTTAGGGCCACTTTTATCTTTCAGGTGTACTTTGTTAAAAAAATTCTGAATAATAAAGTTTCAGATCACGCAAATCTTCCTTGAGTATTGTACCTTTAAGGTTCGCTTGATGTATTGATTGTTCCTTCTTACAATAATTTCTTTCCCTTCTTGAGATTTATCCCATTCTTGAATCTTGTAGTAACCTGACCCCCAGCTTGATGGACTATAGACTTGCGCCGCATTCCCGACTTCTTTTCGATTAGGCCGTATCTTACCGCAACTCATGCACTGGCTAGTCCCTTATGCATTACTAGTATTATTTCGTATTACTGTAATTACATTCGGTGACGTTTGTTATTCGAAATTTAGTTTTCTAAAATAAATGTGTTTTTTTTCTAAATTGCGTATTATTAACTACTTTTGTTTTACTTACTTTAAATACTCTACTATTCTTCAAATTTTCAATAAATCAAATTTACATCACATATCCTATTTTGTTTTATTTTCTCATGTATTTTTCTGTTTGAGTATTCTTAAGCTATTTTATAACTGCCTAACTTGTAGTTTCGGAGCTTAAGGCCTATCAGCCAATTTTTCACTATTGTTATTTATTGTTATTCTATTCTTCTTTGTATTTTATATATATAGTTTATTACTATTAATTTTTATGTCTTTGTTCTTATTTATGACTATTCTTTTAGCTGCTCTATTTTTTATGAGCAAATATTGGATTTTCATTTAATTGCTTTTGCATAAATTATTATATAGTGATGTTTGACCTTCTAGCAGCTTCGCGCATAACTTTTATAGCTTATCATTTATTTTAATTTGGAGAACGAAATTTTCTTTAAGGGTGGGATGATGTAATACCCAGTCCCCGTTATACTTTATTCAGCATTTAAATAAAATATTTATTCCAAAATTTTCCGATATAAACTTTTCCTTGTATCTTTTCTAATTTTGTTTTTCCCAACTAAACTAAATTAAACCCTAACCCTAACAGCAGCCCAACCCCTCTTTTCTCTCCTTTTCGTTTAGCCCCAGGGCCCAAAGCCCAAACCCCAACCCTGGCCCGAGACCCCCAAGCCTTTCCCTCTCTTTATTCTCTCTCTTCATCATTCTTTCTTGATTCTACAAGAACCTCACCCTCAGACCCACGCTCCTCCACGACCCCGTCTCCCTCGCAACTACCCCCTTCCTCCTTGCAACACCCCCGCGATTCCCTCAACGTCTCTCCTCATCAACCGTTCCGTCCCTCTCTCTATCTCACTCTCTCAGTTTCTCTCTCCCTCACTCCTCCACTACCTTACTTCCCCGACGAACGTCCTCGGCCACCTCCGCCATCGATCTCTACCAGAGCCTTGCCACCTCCGGCGACAGCTCCACCGACAGAGCTCCAACCAGAGCTCCCCACTTCCTCCTCCTATTAAGCTCCAACACCGAGCCTTCACCTCCCCGCGGCTACCTTCTCACCGCCGTTATGACCACCCTCACTGTCGACGAGCTTCCCAACACCACCACGAGCACCCAACTGCACCGACCACTCTCTCAATGTTCCCTCGCCTCCTTCTCCATTCCAAACGCCCACACCAACAACCCAAGCTCTATCCAAACCCTCACCGGCGACCTCCAAGCCAGGAACCACCGTGATAACCTCCTGCCGCAGATGTGCTTCCCCTAGATATCCACAGGCACCACAGAGACCTCCCTCGCCTGCATCATCCTCAGCCAAGACCCCTCACCGACCACGCCACCGCCATCACCAACAACTCCACCGCCCGAGCAGCCGCCGCCGAGCTCCTACCTTGCCGGCTACCGTCATTGTCGCCTCGTCGAGCCCAAGCCTCACCGCTGACCGCAGTACCCCATCTCGTACCTAAGTCGTACCCACCTCCATGCCAGGACCATGCCGCTTCGTGCCCGCTTCCGCACCAACACCATGCCACCCCGTGGCCCGGTCCAGTGCATGCACCGTGTCCAATCCCACACCAGTACCGTGTTCAGTAGCGTCTAGTACCGTGTCGCGCCATGCCACACCCGCACCATGCACCTAGCCAAGACTGTGCCCAGTACCGTGTCACGCCCGCGTCATCACCACGCCCACTACCGTATCACGCCTACATCGCCACCGTGTCCAGTACCGGGTCACCATGCATCGCGCGCGTGCCACGCACCGTGTCCAGCATCGTGCCATCTCGTGTGTCGGGACGAATTCTGCACGTTGTGTCGTTTCTATATCGGCGACCGAAGGCAAGTGAAATCTCTCACTTGTTTATCATGCTATAATTTTTAACGTTAACCGAAACGGTTTTGTAATAACCAGATATACATAACTAGTTTAGATCGTAATTATCTTTGAAATTGCATAACAAACCATAGTGCCGTCTTATTGATGGGAGCTCGACTAGGTCATTTTTACCATATTGTAATGCATAGATATTATATGGATTACATTTAAATTCAACTGGTTAAATAAAATTCGTGTTTCGATCGTTTACCGAATGCTACCCTAAATATTTGATGCGAACTGTGAATGATAACTAAATCATATATGGCGGAACTGTTTATAGATAACTCCTTTTACTAATAACGAACATCACGCCAGAAATTGGGTTGAAAATAGTGAAGTTTACGTCAAGTAATGCCGCCCCAAGGAGGCGACGCCAAATTTGGGTTTTACTGTACATGTCGTGGTGTTAAATTAATATTAAATTAGATACATAGCATAATGTAATTTTCTATAGCTCATATCGAATCCGATTCGATAATATAGAACCCCTGCAGTTTATCTTTCGATATTGACATATCACGGCAATGAAAACTGATTTGGAATGCGGCTCTGGACTGCAGTCCAGAGCAGCATTCCATATTGACACATGATTTTAAATAAATGTGTAGCGCTGTATGACTATGAAATTATGTGTAACCCTTCACCGTTATGAAGATAATCCTATTAGCTAACTATAGGTGGTAGTTTTGTTCGATTTTACAATCGTTTGATATTTTAATTGCATTTTAATCCGTCGTACTGTACTGCGATTTAGTACAGAGATAGAATGTATACCTTAACCTTAAATAGTGCATATCTCCCAGTACGCAGTGGATATTATCAATTTGTCTAGTGCTTCAGATACTTAATTGATACATCTAAATATTATCTAACTGTAGCATTGCCTAATTATGATCCCAACAGGGAGTAAAACGTGTTACGAAACGGACTTCTAGTTCAGAAACTGGATTTCTGGCAGAGAACACTTAAAATGGAATGACCGTAACTCGCAAACCTGAAACTAGAATGACTCGAAACCAATTTTGCCGTACATATAATTTAATACACTATTTACGCTTTTTATATTGTTTCACCAAATTATACACGTGTGATTTTATGTGATTTTTCTAATCCAACTGACACCGGCTGCTCATATGTATTTAGTAGTGCATTTTACTGTATTCCCATCATGTTGCATGACTGTTATACCCTCTATAACTAGTGTTCATTTGTATCAATATCCTAGTGACTATTTTCCATTACCGAGTGATCAAGTGTTAGTGATTGGATTGTGGCAAGTGCGTTAGTGTAAAAACGTGATTGAACAGTGGAAGCAACACGTACTTATACACAATCAGCAGAACCATTTAGTTATTGCATTGTCGACGCCTATGGGGCATATATAAGTGTAACTATAACTGGTATGAGACGGGTATGGAGGTGCTTATATTAGTGTCGTAGATAAGATATCGAGGACTGTCCACACATCTTGGATACCAGTCGAGACATGCTTAATGGCGACCATGTCTCCAAATTCTTGCGTAGACTTGTCATGGAGCGACTAGTACTTAGATTCGTGGTCGGTGTTTGATATAGACCGTGGGGTGTGGGGTAGTTTGAGTGTGAGTTCGTTCAATGGAATCTCAGGAGTCCCATTGCCGGCATATTTCATGATTTCATGATATTGTTACCGATCATGTTATTGATTCTTACTGATCGTGATTTGGGCCCATGTTTCCTTACCCCTGGACCTTACCCTTGGGTTGGGAATACTCCTGCAATGGTTGACGCTCACATTTGGACTGACGATAAGTTTAATGACTTAGACATTGAGACTGTGAGACTGATAGAACATTACACTGATTATTGATTTGACACACCTGCTTTGCTTTACCGTTATATGTACTGGTTATTTCATGTTCATGGCATTACTTTATACTTACTGCTTTATATTATCATCATTGCACATTATATATGTATATATTGCTATTGTGTCGCTCTGACGGCCTGAGTTTGCATGCTCAGAGAAAGAAGTGGACCTGACTAAATTCGAGAAGATCGCGGAGATCCAGACCAGTGAACCAACGGTATCATTCCTCTGATATCACTGATTAGTTGTCTCTTTGGTTTGTATGCGTTGCGCTCGGTTTCTTTACATCTGATAGTTCTAGTGACTATATTTCTCTTTATCCGTGCTGTGTCTTACTGATTATCACGTAATGCTAGAAGCCGAAGTGTGACTACGGCAGGATATTTCCTTGGCCATAGAATTATGGCTGGCATTGTCACCCCTTGTATTCCGTATTTTGAGAAGCGGGGTGATGATGCTCGATATCGGTGATCTCCCAGATCATGACACGTGGCAGATGACGTGTCCCATAGCATCCAAGAAAGAGCCCACAGCGGCCGACCGGACCACTCTTAAGCTCGTCCAACCAAGCAAACGCTAGCTCACCTATGAGCCCCCCTGCATAAACGGCCTCCTCGAACTCACAGCTCATCTCCGAGCTACCGCAGAACCAAGATACCTCGGCTCTTCCGCTCGTCCGCCAGCTCTCTATCGCCAAGGTCATCTTCCTCAATCTTATCGACCGACCAACAGCACCACTCGCAGGCGTAATCATCATCCCGCGAATTTCGCCATGCGCGAGATCTCCGCCAGCCACATCCCACGTTCCACGCCACCACGATCCCCCATTAACGAGCCTGTCTCACCATTAATGGGAGGTCCCACTCATCACGCGGGCGTGACGTCGAGAGCTTAACGGCCGGCGTAATTCTCGTGCCTGCTACACCTGCTGCCACCACTACTTAAACCCATCTTTCAGACGGTCAAGGTAAGCCAATTTTACTCCACTAAGCCATTACTCTGCTCGGATCTCTAGACTAACTTGATCGTCAGAGGGTCCTCGGTGGTACAACCACCCCAGGACTTCCTTGCAGGTAATTCGGCAACCACAACCACAACCCATTGAGATCCACATGTTTCAGGAGCGACAGACTCCAGATCCAATCTTAGCCACCCATCACAGCCATCAGCAGATCAACGGGAAGCAACATCTAAAGGAGATTCCATCCTCCATCAGCTAGCGCTATCTGTGGGAATCGAACACACGACCATACGGTATCTTCGAAAATGGGGCTCACCTCGGGTGACCTGGCAGGCCACTCTCAACCCGACCCGTCGGTTGGTCTGGATGAGAGTGGGGGGCTAATGATGATGCTCGATATCGGTGATCTCCCAGATCATGACACGTGGTAGATGACGTGTCCCAGAGCATGCAAGAAAGGGCCCACAGCTGTCGACCAGACCACTCTTATGCTCGCCCAACCGAACAAACGCTAGCTCACCTACGAGACCCATTGCATAACCGGCCTCCTCGGCCTCACAGCTCGTCGCCGAGCTACCACAGAACCAAGATACCTCGGCTCTCCCGCTCGTCCGCGAGCTCTCCCGCCGAGGTCATCTTCCTCGGTCTCATCGACCGACCAACAGCACCGCTCGCAGGCGTAACCGCCATCCCGTGAATCTCGCCATGCGCGAGATCTCCGCCAGCCACATCCCACGTTCCACGCTACCACGATCCCCCATTAACAAGCCTGTCTCGCCGTTAATAGGAGGTCCCGCTCATCACACGGGTGTGACGTCAGGAGCGTAACGGCCGGCGTGATTTTCGCGCCTGCTGCACCTGCTGCCACCACTACTTAAACCCCTCTTTCAAACGGTCAAGGTAAGCCAATTTGACTCCACTAAGACTCTGCTCGGATCTCTAGACTAACTTGATCGTCGGAGGGTCCTCGGCGGTACAACCACCCCGGGACTTCCTTGCAGGTAACTCGGCAACCATAACCACAACCCATTGAGATCCACACGCTTCAAGAGCGACAGCCTCCAGATCCAATCTTAGCCACCCATCGCAGCCATCAGCAGATCAACGGGAAGCAACATCTGAAGGAGATTCCACCCTCTATCAGTTGGCTCCATCTGCGGGAACGTAGATTCCATAAAAACGAAAGTTCGCCTCCCGATCTCGAACCAATGGCGAGCGATCATCACGACGATCTAAGCACCAACCGCCGCCTCCCTCTCAACGGAGGCACAGACGAGCCTCCTCCGCCGAACGCCATCAACGTCCTCACCGGCCGGATAAACCGACTTGTGTCCTTCGTGGAGGTGCTCGTCTGTGTCCAAACGGTAGGACAAAACCCCCAGGTCGCCGCTCTCCCGCCTCGGGACCGGGACCCCTACAAAGGGAGAAAAGGCTCCGCTCGTGCGGGCATGACCGATCGGCGCCTCACTGTTTCCAACAGCTGCGGGTCCCCCGGGCCGACATATTCGATAAACCAGTAGACTCCGCTTCGTTTGGCTCCGAGGCCTTATGCCAGGGAGTTTCACCCCGAGTCTCGTCGTACCCCTGTCCATCCTGAGGTGGTGGCGGTCAGATCACCTGTTCGCAGGCATGACCTACGCCCCCTCCCACGACGGGATCGCGCACGCGAGACTCAACGCTGCAGCTCAAGAACAACCCTACCGGGGGCGTAAGGAACCTCACCGAAAGGGACCGAGGCTCGTCGAAAATCATGGTCATGACAGTGGGGGGTACGCCAAGTACCTCCGAGACTCAGCACCCTACGCCAGCCGCGGAGACCGACTGCCGTCCGAAGAAAAAGGCCAGGGAGATCGAGCTGATCACTTTTGATGACGGGGACTTTCACGGCATATCCCTACCCTACAACGACCCCCTGGTGATCACGGCTCGAGTTCATCAATACGAGGTGCACAGGATCCTGGTCGCCTTGGGAAGCTCGGCAGACATCCTCTTCCACGACTGCTTTCTGCACATGGGGCTCACCACAGCAGACCTAAGGTCGACCTTCCACGTCCTTTCAGGATTCACTAACCACTCCATCCCGGGTGAAGGAGTAATCATGTCACGCCCCGCTTCCCAGAGTACGCAAGATTGGGCACGTGACATAGCCAACCATGCTACCTGTGGGTAGGAAATATCCATCCACAGTCACATTACGGTTGTAGAGATATCAAGAACAAAATAATAAACTAATCTAATACATGTCCAAGTCCATAATAACAAGAGTCAATGATAAATAAGTGCGGAAGCAAATGATCCAATGCAATAATAGAAAGGTACGTCCCGTAATGCGGGATCACACCTGGAAATAAAATGCAATAAATGAACTAACCACTACAGAACTCACAAATCAGCCTGCTGGCTGAAGTACTCCTGCTCAGTCGTCGACAGTGGTAAAGAATCTGGGCCATACAAAACCCAGACGTCAGCGCGTCATGTCAACCAATAATATAATATGAACATGGTAATAAGCAATGCAGGGATAAACATGAATAAAGCAATAATATGAAACAACAGTGCAGGACAATGTGCAGTGGGTAACTAAACTGTTCTAACAGGTTTTCTATTCTAAAGTCTTTGAAATCAATTGATGAATCGTCGATGTAACTCAATAGTATCCCGTGCGTGCCCGGGACCACGGTCATGACCCTCGGGGCTGAATCCGAGACGTGCCGCTAAGCAGTAAAAGGTAGCAAGATGGACGAGTAGTGTCAGCATCACCACTCCGGAGCTGGCCAAGCCCGTAAGACTGATCAGAACAAGTATCGAACTGTTGAGTTACAAGTCGGTTTCACCTTTGATTTCCCCATACCCCCAAACTATGTATGTCAGGTCAGGTATTCAGTAGTCAAGGGCTAATGCCAACACGAAATCAAGTAGAAGTAAGTCTGTCTGGATCGACAGCGGGAATGGTCAGGTTTGTCGGCATTAGGCATGAGATCAGGTAACAGGTCAGGTAATGTATAAAGGTGTCATGTCATGTCAAGAGTGTACGGTACCATATCATGTCAAGTAGGAAGTGTAACAGGTCATATCAGGAAGCGCAAGATGTCATGTGGGTGCTCATAATCAAACTAACATAAGCATATGTATAAACAAGCATGAGTACCATCAGAACAATAAACTGGAACATGTAATATGATATGTAAATAAATATAATTTCAAGGATATGGATGCACAGTTATCGATTAGGGTTACATTTATAGTTCCAATATTAATTAGGATGCAATTTATTAAACATGGAGTGTTAATATCACATTATTATGTAGTAGTGTGATCTATGCTTGCAATTATATGTATCTTAAATGCGATAGATGCAAACGGGTATCCGAAAAGTTATAAAACTGTAAAATGGTAATGTGGGATGTACAACTAAACAATATGTGATATAAATATTGATATAATAATATTAATATGGATAGCATATTCAAAGCAATTAGTAACTATAAAAGATGTATTGATTAACCATGCACAAGAAGGTTCCGTTCAGAAATTCAGCGTCACCCTAATTTGTAAAATAGCTTAAAAATAACAAACGTTCTCCAAAAGAGACGTATCTTATACCAAAACAAAGATAATTCAATAAGGTTTTCAGTTTTATAAGTATAAGCATCTCAGGTTATCCCTACAAAAAGTTATGAATATTCAAAGTTGAAAGTTTGCTGCTGGAATTTCCCTGGACAGCAGTTTAAAGGCATTTTCATTTGCATTTTACGTTATTTAAACAATTTATTTTCCAAGTAAATATTTCATAGATTTATAGTATTCTTAATTAGCTTCGTAACGAACTAAAGAACGTATACTAATGATTTTTCTATGATTTATAATGAATTTTATAAGATAAGGTGTACAGTAAATTTCAGATTTGTCATATCCGATTTTTCAACGACATTTCATATGTAAACTATAAGATTTTCAAATGTATAACATTATAAAATGAAGATTATAAAAGTATATAGCATGTAGCAAGATTAACTTGCCTCGATGGGTCGCGAATCGGGAAAACGGAACGTTAACCGTTGGCGGGGAAAACTCGCGACGGCGCACGGTTCACGGAATGAACCCAAACGACGAACAAAGGAACCACACGGGTCGGGATATCTCGCTGGAACGTCGAGAAACGTCACCGGCACGACGGAATTCCGGTAACAAAAGAACAGTTAAAAGAAATGAGAAACGAGATATGAAGCAAGAAGAGAAAAATGATAAAGAGAAGTATGAGAGAATATATAAGGGAGAGGGAGAGAGAGGAAAAGTGGAGAGAGAGAGAGAAAGTGGGGCCCACGGGGTTAAAGGGGAGGTTGCGATTGGCTGAGAGAATAAATTAAGAAGGATATAAAAGATTGTAAAAATATTATATGGTTAACTTAAAGATTTAAAAGATAGGTAATGAACAGTAAGATATCAGATTAGTTAGAAAAATATATACGAAGGTTTTAATAATATTAAAATTTAGGATTTTGGCGCCAAATGAAACATTTCCAAATTGCGCCCGGATTGGGTCCAAAAATTCGAAATTCAAATAATAGGATTTTAGGCGGGTTCCAAATTTTAAAATGAAATGTTTTATGATTAAAAAGTATACTCCCAAAACGGACACACGCACGTGCACGTAGCCATCCAAACTCGCCCGTTTCACTGAACGGGACGAGAACACAATGCACGGACGCTACCACGAGGCTAAGGGTGTCAAATAGGCCAAGATGAATATTTCCAATTTTATTTTAGGTGCTAAAATTTGTTATATGCAGAATGACTTAGCCAGATAAAATTTTACAGTAAGACCCAAATAAGCAAGATAAATGAAATGAGTAATATCTAATGCTCAACCAATAACAGAAAATAGTAGCATTGGGCTCGGGTGTTACATTATACCCAACTACAAAAGAATTTCGTCCTCGAAATTCCAAGAATACAAGATAGAAAACTACAGGAAAAGGTGAGGAAACTTCTGTCGGATCTCGTCTTCTCGCTCCCAAGTGGATTCTCCATGCGATCGATTACCCCAAGAAACTAGCACAAGAGGGATAACCTTGTTCTTAAGAACCTTTTCTCTCCGATCCTTGATTTCAACTGGTCGCTCTTTAAAAGTTAGGTCCTCCCATACAGTCAACTCCGAATGATCCAATACTTGGGTTTCATCTCGAACATACCTCCGTAGTTGAGATACATGAAACACATCGTGCACACCTGCCAAGGACTGTGGTAACGCCAAATGGTACGCTACCTCTCCAACACGCTCCAATATCTCGAAGGGTCCAACGAATCGAGGGCTAAGCTTTCCCCGACTCCCAAAGCGAATCACCCCTCTAGTCGGTGATATCTTCAGGAATACCAAATCACCCACGGCGAACTCTAGAGGTCTTCTTGACGTGTCGGCCCAACTCTTCTGTCTGTCTTGAGCTGCCTTCATATGCTTCCTGATCGTATTCACCTTCTCGACTGTCTGTTCCACCAAATCTGGTCCTAGTAACCTTCGTTCACCAACATCATCCCAACAAACGGATGAACGGCACTTACGACCATACAATGCTTCAAACGGAGCCATCTGAATAGTCGCTTGGAAGCTATTGTTGTACGAAAACTCCACCAGGTGTAGATGATCCTCCCAAGAACCTTTGAAGTCCAACATGCAAGCCCTCAACATATCTTCAAGGGTCTGGATCGTTCTCTCCGATTGTCCATCAGTCTGAGGATGATAAGCTGTGCTAAACTTCAATCGAGTCCCCAAACTTTCCTGTAAACTCCTCCAGAAGTGTGATAAGAACCGAGTGTCCCGATCGGACACGATGCTCACCGGTACGCCATGCAATCTTACAATCTCCTGCATGTATCGCTCTGCCAAAGTCTCCGTCGATTGACCAACCCGAAAAGGAATAAAGTGAGCTGCCTTGGTCAAACGATCGACAATCACCCATACGGCATTGTTGCCCTTTGGACTCCGCGGTAAAGCCGTCACGAAATCCATGGTTATATGTTCCCACTTCCACTGAGGAATCGGAAGTGGTTGCAACAAACCAGCAACCCTTTGGTGTTCAGCCTTGACTTGCTGACACACCAAGCACTTAGCCACGAAGCGAGCAATTTCCCGTTTCATACCTTCCTACCAGAAGTGCTGTCGAATATCTCGGTACATCTTTGTCCCTCCTGGATGTACAGAGTAAGCTGAACTGTGTGCCTCCTTCATAAGCTCTTCACGCACATCTCCTTTTGGCACACACACACGGCTACCATATCTCAACGAACCGTCTTCGTGGATCAGTAAATCGGTTCGTAGTCCAGCCTCAACCCGCTCTCGAAACTTCTGCAGTCTAGGATCCTGCGATTGTGCCGCTTTAATCTTCTCAACCAAGGACAACTGTACTTGCAACTGCATCAACTGTCCCGTAGAATGTGGTAGCACAACTTCCAAGTCAAATCTTCGAAAATCTGCAATGATCTCTCTGTGCAGTCAATAACTGAATTGCTGGTAACCGACTTAGCGCATCTGGCACGACGTTAACTTTTCCCGGATGGTACTTAAGATCAAGGTCGTAGTCGGCCATCAGCTCCAACCATCTGCGTTGCCTTATGTTCAACTCCTTCTGAGTGAATACATACTTCAAACTCTTGTGATCTGTAAAGACCTCGACTCTCTCGCCCAAAAGGTAGTGTCTCCAAATCTTCAGGGCGAAGATCACGGCTGCAAGCTCCAAGTCATGAGTCGGATAATTCTTCTCATGAGTCTTCAGTTGTCTCGATGCGTACGCGACGACTTTCCCACTCTGCATTAAAACACATCCCAATCCCTTTCCGGATGCGTCGCTATGAATCACCAGTCCTCCTGAATCATCCGGTACGGTTAGGATAGGGGCGGTTATCAACTTCTGCTTCAACGTCTCGAAGGCCAATGCACATCCCTCCGTCCAAACAAACGGTACCTCCTTGCGCGTAAGCTTGGTTAACGGCTCAGCTAAACGAGCGAAGTTCTTCACAAATCTTCTGTAGTATCCGGCGAGTCCAAGAAAACTTCTTATCTCCGCAACATTCTTTGGAGTTGGCCAATCTCGAACTGCTGCAATCTTCTCGGGATCGACGGCGATTCCATCGCCCGACACGACATGCCCCAGAAACTTCACTTCTTCCAGCCAGAATTCGCACTTACTCATCTTCGCAAATAACTTCTCTTGTCTCAGCGTCTGCAGTGCGATCCTTAAATGCTCAGCAGGCTCCTCCGGACTCTTCGAGTATACCAGAATATCGTCAATGAATACCACAATAAACTGTTCCAAGAATAGTGAAAAGATCCTGTTCATCAAATCCATGAATATTGCCGGCGCATTAGTCACTCCGAAGGGCATCACTAGATACTCGAAATGTCCATATCGAGTCCGAAACGCCGTCTTGCAAATGTCTTCTGCTCTCACTCGGACCTGATGATATCCTGATCGCAAATCCAGTTTCGAGAATACTCTCGCGCCACTAAGCTGCTCAAAAGTTCTCCAATGCGAGAGATCGGATACTTGTTCTTAATAGTCACCCGGTTCAATTCTCGATAGTTGATGCACATCCTTCTCGTGCCATCCTTCTTCTTTATTAGAAGAACTGGAGCTCCCCAAGGTGAGTTGCTGCTTCGAATCCAACCCTTCTCGAGTAATTCACCAACTTGTTTCTTAACTTCTTCCAATTCCACCGGTGCCATCGGATAATAAGATTTTGATACTGGCGCTGCACCAGGAATAAGGTCAATCTCAAACTCAACATCTCGCTTCGGCGGTAAGCCCGATATATCTTCAAATACGTCCATAAAATCGCGAACAACTGCCGGCTCTTCATTACTATCAACTTCCATAGCTGCAAGAACACTGTTTGTCGGCCTAGCCCTAAACTCGACTGGCCCGACAGAACTGCTTCCTTACCGCAACTACTGTCTACATTGTTGGCCATGAAAGGTCCAGCAAGACTACTGAGTCTTGTCCATTCTGCTGCATGCACGTCCACGGTTGCTCCATTCTGCCTTAGTCCGATGAAATTCTCTTCCATTTCCTCCGCGCAGTCCGCGGAAGGACTTCTCCAGTAAACTCTTAGAGAAATCCGCCCACTGCTTGGCCTAGGGCAAGCGGTTCTCCTCCACAAGCCACCACTCTCGGGCGTAATCCACTAGTTGAATGCGCGCTACATCAACTCCTTTTTCCTCTGGAATCTGTGCCGCAATCAGCAAATTCTCCGTGTCACTAGCCACTGCTCGGCTGGCAACGGCTCCTCCAGACCAGTGAAAGTAGACGGACCCAAAAGTCTGAAATCTGCTACAGTCCCTACTCGTTCGACTGGTCTAGTTCCATCGTTGTTTACAGACTGCTGAACGATCTGCAAACCTTCCTGAAACGAATCTGCTATTGCTGGATCAGCTCAGTCTGTCTCTTTGATTTCCAGCATTCCTCTTATCACTCCAAGCATGGCGGCTTCGTTCATACGCCTCTGGTAAGTCTTCAACTTCTTACCTGTCATAATCCTGAACTCAAAACACCCAACATTAGCATGATGATAGATTCTGAATGGGGATCAAGGCTAGAACTCCAAGATACTTAAATAGAGTACTGCATTGTAGCTATGCCGCGGTATCATAGCCGCAATTACTTAACTCCACCCAAGTCGCCCAAGTCCTAGGGATAACAAGAAATCAGGTTTCCGAGTCGACATGCAAAGTAAGTTTGCACGTCGTAAAAGATATAATCAGGAAGAATGTGATTCAAGAATGGTAAAACGGTCGATGTGGCTGGACATGTTTCCTAAACACGGGTATTCTGATTCGTGTATTGGGTACAATACCCAACTACAAAAGAATCAACCCGACTAACCTATGGCTCTGATACCAAAAGAACCATGTCACGCCCCGCTTCCCAGAGTACGCAAGATTGGGCACGTGACATAGCCAACCATGCTACCTGTGGGTAGGAAATATCCATCCACAGTCACATTACGGTTGTAGAGATATCAAGAACAAAATAATAAACTAATCTAATACATGTCCAAGTCCATAATAACAAGAGTCAATGATAAATAAGTGCGGAAGCAAATGATCCAATGCAATAATAGAAAGGTACGTCCCGTAATGCGGGATCACACCTGGAAATAAAATGCAATAAATGAACTAACCACTACAGAACTCACAAATCAGCCTGCTGGCTGAAGTACTCCTGCTCAGTCGTCGACAGTGGTAAAGAATCTGGGCCATGCAAAACCCAGACGTCAGCGCGTCATGTCAACCAATAATATAATATGAACATGGTAATAAGCAATGCAGGGATAAACATGAATAAAGCAATAATATGAAACAACAGTGCAGGACAATGTGCAGTGGGTAACTAAACTGTTCTAACAGGTTTTCTATTCTAAAGTCTTTGAAATCAATTGATGAATCGTCGATGTAACTCAATAGTATCCCGTGCGTGCCCGGGACCACGGTCATGACCCTCGGGGCTGAATCCGAGACGTGCCGCTAAGCAGTAAAAGGTAGCAAGATGGACGAGTAGTGTCAGCATCACCACTCCGGAGCTGGCCAAGCCCGTAAGACTGATCAGAACAAGTATCGAACTGTTGAGTTACAAGTCGGTTTCACCTTTGATTTCCCCATACCCCCAAACTATGTATGTCAGGTCAGGTATTCAGTAGTCAAGGGCTAATGCCAACACGAAATCAAGTAGAAGTAAGTCTGTCTGGATCGACAGCGGGAATGGTCAGGTTTGTCGGCATTAGGCATGAGATCAGGTAACAGGTCAGGTAATGTATAAAGGTGTCATGTCATGTCAAGAGTGTACGGTACCATATCATGTCAAGTAGGAAGTGTAACAGGTCATATCAGGAAGCGCAAGATGTCATGTGGGTGCTCATAATCAAACTAACATAAGCATATGTATAAACAAGCATGAGTACCATCAGAACAATAAACTGGAACATGTAATATGATATGTAAATAAATATAATTTCAAGGATATGGATGCACAGTTATCGATTAGGGTTACATTTATAGTTCCAATATTAATTAGGATGCAATTTATTAAACATGGAGTGTTAATATCACATTATTATGTAGTAGTGTGATCTATGCTTGCAATTATATGTATCTTAAATGCGATAGATGCAAACGGGTATCCGAAAAGTTATAAAACTGTAAAATGGTAATGTGGGATGTACAACTAAACAATATGTGATATAAATATTGATATAATAATATTAATATGGATAGCATATTCAAAGCGATTAGTAACTATAAAAGATGTATTGATTAACCATGCACAAGAAGGTTCCGTTCAGAAATTCAGCGTCACCCTAATTTGTAAAATAGCTTAAAAATAACAAACGTTCTCCAAAAGAGACGTATCTTATACCAAAACAAAGATAATTCAATAAGGTTTTCAGTTTTATAAGTATAAGCATCTCAGGTTATCCCTACAAAAAGTTATGAATATTCAAAGTTGAAAGTTTGCTGCTGGAATTTCCCTGGACAGCAGTTTAAAGGCATTTTCATTTGCATTTTACGTTATTTAAACAATTTATTTTGCAAGTAAATATTTCATAGATTTATAGTATTCTGAATTAGCTTCGTAACGAACTAAAGAACGTATACTAATGATTTTTCTATGATTTATAATGAATTTTATAAGATAAGGTGTACAGTAAATTTCAGATTTGTCATATCCGATTTTTCAACGACATTTCATATGTAAACTATAAGATTTTCAAATGTATAACATTATAAAATGAAGATTATAAAAGTATATAGCATGTAGCAAGATTAACTTGCCTCGATGGGTCGCGAATCGGGAAAACGGAACGTTAACCGTTGGCGGGGAAAACTCGCGACGGCGCACGGTTCACGGAATGAACCCAAACGACGAACAAAGGAACCACACGGGTCGGGGTATCTCGCTGGAACGTCGAGAAACGTCACCGGCACGACGGAATTCCGGCAACAAAAGAACAGTTAAAAGAAATGAGAAACGAGATATGAAGCAAGAAGAGAAAAATGATAAAGAGAAGTATGAGAGAATATATAAGGGAGAGGGAGAGAGAGGAAAAGTGGAGAGAGAGAGAGAAAGTGGGGCCCACGGGGTTAAAGGGGAGGTTGCGATTGGCTGAGAGAATAAATTAAGAAGGATATAAAAGATTGTAAAAATATTATATGGTTAACTTAAAGATTTAAAAGATAAGTAATGAACAGTAAGATATCAGATTAGTTAGAAAAATATATACGAAGGTTTTAATAATATTAAAATTTAGGATTTTGGCGCCAAATGAAACATTTCCAAATTGCGCCCGGATTGGGTCCAAAAATTCGAAATTCAAATAATAGGATTTTAGGCGGGTTCCAAATTTTAAAATGAAATGTTTTATGATTAAAAAGTATACTCCCAAAACGGACACACGCACGTGCACGTAGCCATCCAAACTCGCCCGTTTCACTGAACGGGACGAGAACACAATGCACGGACGCTACCACGAGGCTAAGGGTGTCAAATAGGCCAAGATGAATATTTCCAATTTTATTTTAGGTGCTAAAATTTGTTATATGCAGAATGACTTAGCCAGATAAAATTTTACAGTAAGACCCAAATAAGCAAGATAAATGAAATGAGTAATATCTAATGCTCAACCAATAACAGAAAATAGTAGCATTGGGCTCGGGTGTTACAAATCACTCTACAGTTCAACGTCGGGGAGGTCGGCCATACGCAGACAGTGCCGGTGGAATTCATCGTAGCGAGAATTCCATCGGACTACAACATCCTCCTCGGCCGCCCCACGCTGAACTCCCTCCGGGCCCAGATATCGACCTACCACCTGGCGATGAAGTTCCCTCTCGACTAGGGTGGGATAGGTCGGTCTATGGAGACCAGCGAGTCGGAAAGGTCTGCTTCACCGCAACATCCTCATTGGAGCATCCAGTCGACGATGTCGAAGGCGAGGGTGACATCAGGGGTTCACTGGATACTCGAGACGAGCAAAAAGAGGTCCGAGGGATCCCGGTGGAGCCTCTGACAGCGGTCCCCCTTATAAAAGGGGACGGCAAAAGACTCGTTCAGATCGGGTCGCTTCTGACAGGCCCTCAGCGAGACGACCTGGTTCATTTCGTCAGAAGCAACTCCGACGTGTTTGCCTGGGCGCCTGCTGACATGTCAGGGATCGACCCCAAAATTATATCCCACAAGCTCGGGGTAGATCCTACGGCCCGACCCGTCGGACAGAAGAAACGAAAGTTCGCCCCGGTCAAATAGAAGGCTATCGAGGACGAGGTAGATCGACTCCTCGCCGCCAACTTCATTCGGAATGTACCCTATTCAGAATGGCTAGCGAACGTCGCCCTGGTCAAGAAGTCAAGTGGGAAGTGGCGCATGTGCATCGACTTCACCGACCTCAACAAGGCCTGCCCCAAATACAACTATCCCCTACCTCGGATAGATCAGCTCGTCGACGGTACGGCAGGCCACGAGCTATTGAGCTTTATGGATGCATTCTCCGGCTACAATCAGAACCACATGAATCCGGTAGACGAAGATCTCATCGCATTCACAACAGACCAGGGGGTATACTGCTACAAGGTGATGCCCTTCGGACTCAAAAACGCCGGGGCCACGTACCAACGACTGGTTAACCGCATGCTCAAGCCACAGATCGGCAGGAACATGGAGGTTTACGTCGACGATATGCTAGTTAAATCAGTCTTGTCGACCGACCATGCCAAGGATCTGGATGAGGCCTTCGAGGTACTCCGCAAGTTCAAGATGAAGCTGAACCCAGCCAAGTGCGCATTCGGGGTCACCGGGGGAAAGTTCCTCGGTTTCATGGTCTCCCACCGTGGGATTGAGGCTAACCCGGAAAAAATCGACGCTATCCTCAACATGACCGTGCCCAAGACCAACGTCGAGATCATGCGACTGACGGGGCGGGTAGCCGCTCTGAGCCACTTCAGGTCGAGGTCTGGGGAAAAATACATCCCATTCTTCAAAGCTCCGAGGAAAATTCCGAGGTTCGAGTGGTCAGAAGACTGCCAGACCACTTTCGACCAGTTAAAAAGGCATCTTGCGACGCCACCGCTGCTCACCCGACCAGTTGAGGGAGATGAGCTATCTCTGTACCTGGCGGTTTCCGACCAAGCAGCAGGATTAGTGCTCGTACGAGAGGTCGATGGAACGCAAAAACCGGTATACTACGTGAGCCACGTCTTCAAAGACACAGAAACGAGATACCCAGCCATAGAGAAGATTGTCTTGGCACTCGTTGTGGCCTCAAGAAAGTTGCGACACTACTTCCAGGCGCACACTATCCTCGTTCTCACCGAGCGCCCACTGGGGGCTATCCTCGCCTCACCCGAATCCTCGGGTCGCTTAGAGAAGTGGAGGAGGGAGCTGTCCCGGTTCGACATAAAATACCACCCAAGGCAGGCCATCAAAGCACAAGCCTTGGTCGATTTTATCGTCGAATGCACCATCCCCAGCAAGGGGCCGGAGTCCACGCCGGC
This sequence comes from Agapanthus africanus, assembly GCA_030015575.1. NCBI lineage: Eukaryota > Viridiplantae > Streptophyta > Magnoliopsida > Asparagales > Amaryllidaceae > Agapanthus > Agapanthus africanus. The sequence continues at coordinate 720,622,303 of CM057337.1, forward strand.
CTTTGCGGCTCAGCAACCAATCGTGGGGAGACCCGACTCGGTCCCAGAGTGGGTCATTTACGTCGACGAGTCTTCAACCGAGGAAGGCTGTGGCGCCGGCCTCATCATTCGGGGACCGAACGAAGCAGAAATGGAGTACTCCCTAAAGCTCGGATTCAAGGCCTCAAACAACGTGGCGGAGTATGAGGACTTGCTGGCTGGACTGCACATGGCCTCCGGGATGGGGCTGAAAACAATTCGAATCCGCAGCGACTCAGCTCTAGTTGTTGGCCAAGTGACCGGTCACTTCGAGGCTCGGGAACCTCTGATGGTGAAGTACCTGGCCGAGATAAGAAAACTTTAGAAGAACTTCGACGAGGTCCAGGTAGAGCAGATACCCAGGTAGCTAAACGCCCAAGCCGACGCCCTGAGCAAACCGGCTTCATCCTACTCGGCCAACAACAAGCGATCTATCCTCTTCGAGACCTTGTCACGGCCCAGCGTGGAAGACGGGGCGATGATGCTTCATGTATATGCAGCGCAGGAAGGCGACCAAGACTGAGGGAAGCCCCTCGTGGAATTCATACAGGATGGTACGCTCCCAGAAGATCGGGGAGCAACCCGCCGTCTCCGAGCCAAAGCCTGTCACTTCGTCTGGAGCAATGGGAGCCTTTACAAGAAATCCTTCACTCAGCCCCTGCTCCGGTACGTCGACCCCTACAAAGCTGACTACGTCCTCTGCGAAATCCATGAAGGGGTCGGCGGCGCACACCAAGGGGTCCGGACCTTAATCCAGAAGGCGTTGCTCCAAGGATACTACTGGCCAACTATTCACGAGGACGCCCAGAAGCTCGTCTGGAGATGCAAAAGCTGCCAACTCCACAGATGCATACCTCGCCTCCCGGCCACCGAGCTAACCGCGCTGACCTCACCGTAGCCGTTCACCCAGTAGGGATTGGACATGATAAGCCAGTTCCCTACCGGCATGGGCGGGCACAAATATATCCTCGTCGCGGTGGATTACTTCACGAAGTGGATCGAGGCCGTCCCCATCAGAAAACCGGACGCTGCCACGACCATCAAGTTCCTGCAGAACAACCTGATATTCCGGTTCGGCATCCTGAGGTGTATCATTACCGACCATGGGACGAACTTCGAGAACGAGAAGGTGAAAGATTTCTGCAACGAATATCATATCCTCATGAAATTTGCCGCGGTCGCACACCCCCCATGCAACGGGCAGGCCGAAGTCGCCAACCGGGATGTCCTCTGGGGTCTCCGGACCCGCTTGGAGGGGCGCCTAGGCAGTTGGGTCGAGAAATTGCCCCGGGTCTTATGAGCCCTGCGCACGTCAAAGAAGACCCCCACCGGGGAAACCCCTTTCAGCCTCTGCTACGGGACCGAGGCGATGGTCCCGACGGAGATCGAGCTACCAAGTCACCGGGTCGAACACTTCGACAACGAAGCAAACACCACGGCACTGCGGACCAACCTGGATATATTGCTGGAGAAACGGGACCGGGCTCAGATCAGGGCTGCCGCCTATCAGCAGCAAACTGCCTGATACTACAACGCGCGGGTCAAGCCTCGTTCCTTCAAGACCGGAGACCTGGTCCTACGGCAAAACGAGTTCGGCGATCAAGGCAGGCTGTATAAGTTTTCCCCGAAATGGGACGGTCCTTTCCTCGTCGCTGAGGTACTTCCCGGCGGGGCCTATCGCATACATGATGCGGACGAGCGCAAGTTTCTGCGGCCTTACAACGCCGAGAAGCTCAAGCTGTACTAGTGAACTCACTACCTACGAGTGTACATCTCCCCTTCCACAAAGACAATGTAAATTTTTCTAAAAAGTCCTTTTTCATCCGAATAACAAGAAGGGAACGTTAGAACATTGCAAAAAGAATAGTTCTCTCTTTATGGTCTAAGCCCTCACCTAGAGGCGGCCGAGCGGCTGCCCTGCTCGGCTATCCCTGGCTGGTAGCTTCCCTACCCCTCGACGCCAGGGATCTAAGCCCTCAACAAGAGGCAGCCGAGCGGCTACCCTGCTCAGCTATCCCTGGCCGGTAGCTTCCCTACCCCACAATGCCAGGGATCTAAGCCCTCAACAAGAGACAGCCCTGCAGCTACCCTGCTCGGCTATCCCTGGAAGGTAGCTTCCCTACCCCACAACGCCAGGAATCAAAGCCTTCACGAAGAGGCAGCCCTACAGCTACCCTGCTCGGCTATCCCTGGCTGGTAGCTACCCTACCAACGCCAGGGATCTAAGCCCTCACCAAGAGGCAGCCCTGCAGCTACCCTGATTGGCTATCCCTGGCCGGTAGCCACCTACCCCCCAACACCACGGATCAAAGCCCTCGACAAGAGGCGGTCGGGCAGCAACCCTGCTCGGCCATCCTTAAGGACCCAAAAGCCCTCGCAAGAGGCAACCGCTTAGCACCAACCATGCTCGGTTATCCCTAGCACACCACCAGGGATCAAAGCCCTCGCCATGAGGCACCGGGCGGCAACCCCATCCGGGCATCCTTAGTAGGCCTCCTACGCCCCTCCCGCGCTAAGGATGAAAAGCTCTCGAAAGAGGCAACCGCTTAGCATAACCCGTGCTCGGTTATCCCTGGCAGAACGCCAGGGATCAAAGCCCTCGCCAAGAGGCACTGGGCGATAACCCCGTTCGGGCATCCTTAAGGATCAAAGCCCTCGCCAAGAGGCACCGAGCAGCTGCCCTGCTCGGCCATCCTTAGCAGGCCTCTCACGGCCCCTCCCGCGCTAAGGATCAAAGCCCCCGCCAAAAGGTACCGAGCAGCTACCCTGCTCGGCCATCCTCAGCAGGCCTCTCACGGCCCCTCGCACGCTAAGGATCAAAACCCTCGCCAAGAGGCACCGAGCAGCTACCCTGCTCGGAATCATCCTCAGTTAGCCAATTACGACCCCTCCAACAACTAAGGAACGTGAACTCAACAAGAGGCACTCAATCTATCAACGTCTTAGCGACCTACACTTCGACTTCGGGGCCTTGGAGACACCGTCTTCCGCCGGTCCTCGCACACTCGGCAAATGATCAGAGTCAAGTCGACGAGTAATCGCTAGACGAGGAACATTCCGACCATAAAGCAGTACTGTGCGAATACAAATGTCTACCAACGAAAGAAAGTACAAGCACAAACACTACTGCGAAAACAAAAAGTTTTTATTCAAAAAGTCAAAGCTTTTATAAGGGTACTGTGGGTTCCCCAGCCTTATCAAATTACCCGGAGGCTTACAAGAGAGAGAGGAGGAAAAACCAAAAAGATCGGGCAACAAGCCCCGCCTAGACCTCACTCCCTTCATCGCTATCGGCCGGAGGCGGGACCACCGAGAGTGGGACCCGAGCACGGAGCTCACCGTCGGCGAACTCCGGAAGCTGCTCCTTGACGGCATCAAGAGCTTTGTTTCTATGCGTTTAAGTAAATGTACATTTATAGTTGTTTAAGTAAATGCACATTTATAGTTCGGTACAAACACTTATACCTAGTTCTAATCTCTTATCTTCTACTAATCTTCTTGATTCTATAACTATTTCAGTCGATTCTAGAGAGATGTTTATAGTATAATCTAAACGAAATTACTTAATCCACGGCACCATATTTCGATGTGCAACATCCATATTTTCTTAGCTTAGCTAGAGTTTTCAATTTTCCTTTTTGAAAGTTTTATTGTTGTTGTTGTGGCTCATTTCTAGTCTAGCCACGAATGTGAGATATGAGCAAAAATGAGCAGCCCAGTAATGTGGACTTAAAAATTATGTAAGGCCTTTAAAATATTACACTATCCTGGGAGCCCAAAATAGGTTTATAGGCTGCACATCACTTTTGTTTGAAAATCAATAACGGTCCTCTCTTTACTAATTTACACCTTACTCTTTCAATATTACCGGTGTTATTATTTTCGTTAAAATCAAATTTTATACTCAATTTATCTCTGAGCTTTTATTTTCTTTTATTTCACTGTTTTACTAACGAATTAAATTAATACTTTAGGCTAAGAATATTTTAAAAAAAGGAAAAGAACCATCACAAATGGAAGAAGTTAACTCACATCAAATTAGATAAGAGGTAAAATGTATATATTTTTTACTTTTAAAAACGAAGATTTGCTTCTACTCGAATTAAAGGTGACGGTGACAAACGAAAATAGTTATTATTATTGGTGTTGGTACGAGTTTTTGCTTTTTTGATAAGGAAACCGATATTGAAATATTGCGACTTTAGTCCCATGCCTTATCTGATAGATTGAAGATCCTTTTTTTTTCTATAAGGAAATGGAAAAAACATGTAAAAAAAAAAAGAATTATTGTAAAAAACAAATCCCATTTTATCCATCAATTTGGAAAGGGATTGAAACCTAAAAATAAAACCAATCTTCTTAAAGTGGTTGTACATGCATTTTCCATGTCCCAAAGCCACCCTGGAGCAGACCAAATCCAATTGCTCCATTGTAGCCCCCCCCCCCCTCCCCTCCCCTCCCACCAACCCAACCCACCCCTCCTCTCTAATTAAAGGATTTGGAACCCTGCTATTTTCCTTCTTATTATTATGGTGCTTTGGAAGCATTTGACGGTACATCACACGTGCAAAGCACATGAAAAACACCAACACCAAATCCCGATGCTTCACGTTGTTTGGCAGCTGATGGAGATGGGAATCTCTCAGATGTTGTTCTCCATCAATCTTCTTGCAAACGAGGCTGAACGGTTGAGATTTGAGATGAGAGTTGAGCGTGTGGATTTCAATGAGTTGTTGGTTGTCATTGATGCCGAGCTACCTGCAAGGAAAGCCCCGGGATGGGAAACCACCGCAGGACCCTCCGACGATCAAGTATCTTGAAATAACGGCAGGGAGCGGCGTATTGGAATAAATTCGAGACACCTTAGTTTTCTGGAAGTGAGAGTTTATATGGCGGTCGCATGGAGTGAACTGACGCGAGATTCTTGCCATCCGTTACGCCCCCGCCTCACGTTTGCGTTGAGGGCGGGATACGTTCATTAATGGCGAGATACGCACATTAATGGAGAGACGCGCCGGCGTGGGATGCAGGACGTGGAGCGGCAGATATCTCGTTTTGGCGAGATACACGGAGCCGTTACGGCGACGCTTGGACTCCGTGCTCTCGGTTGAACTGGGGAGCCAATGAAGCTCAGATTGGTGGAGAGCTTGGAGGCGAGCGAAGAGGCCGAGAAAGCTCAGCTCTGTAACAATTTAGAGACGAGCAAGGAGGGAGTGGAAGCTCGGCTGTATGATTGTTTGGAGGCGAGATGTTGGCTGGTTGCTAGACGAATAATGAATGTACTCAGGGAAAGGCTCCCTAAAAGTTGAATGATATCTCGGAGATGAAGCGTTGAGAAATGTCCCCTTCGTATGGTACTTCAAAAAGCCGGCGGGTGCACGTGAGAGACTTGTCATCCGCCACGTGTCTTGATCAGGGGAATCCACACTTATGAGCACCATCGGTATTGGTCTCGTCCGATCCTGTAAGCTCCTCAGATAGATAATTCGAGTCCAAAATGATTGCATTTTGTTTCCTGACGGCTGCTGCTTCCGAATCTTGCGAGCAAATCATGCACTTTATTGTGTCGTGCGCTAAGCTGTATCTCTTCTCGATTAATATCCTGCCACGTATATTAAAAACACTTTCCGAAGCTACTGTGGACACTGAAACGGTTAGTAAATCACGGGCCATAGTAGAAAACACCGGATACAAATGTCCGTGGATTTTCCACCCGGCTAAAATATCAAAATCATCTATAATTAAATCTACATTTGACTCAGTTTGTAAAAATATTAACAACTCATTTAAATATGACGATGATGAGGCAATCAGGCCTTTTGCCCTTTTCTTCTGTTGAATAAGTGCTAAAACTGGAGTCAAAACACGCGAACTGGTTGAGAGCGGTGGTTTACTAGTTCTACCAGAAGAAGATCGGACAACATACTGTTGGAGATAGTGCCCTCAGAGTCAATTATTGGATCACAGGCACGTGATTGCAATGATTGAGGGAGGACCTATCCCGGTACGACAGTCTTACTCGAGATGATAGTATGCTATCTGGTTTACCTTTATCATCGTGTACTGCTTTAGGTGACCTGACAGGTCGCTATTACACGTTGATAGAGCCCCTAGGATTCTTGCTTGACTGCCAGCAGTATGAGGGCGATCATATAAGTGAGAGCTGGAGTCTATAAGCACATCCTTAAAAGGTCCCTAGTCGTGGGAGTTTCGAGACAGGGCATCGATTCTCCAGAGTAGACTAGTGTATACAGTCGAGACCCCGACGAGGGGCGGTGGCCGGTCTCACAGGCCACTGGTGTCAGTTGGTTCACCTAAGATGTATACAGGTGCTCATTGGGTTATGAGTACACCGGACAGGACTCGCCGGGAACCTGCTAGTTGGTCTTATACCTGACGTCAGATAGCAGTTCCCAGGTGACATGTGTACAGGTTAGTTCATCGACCTGGGGATCGTCATTTGTCTCGTGTGAGTTCCCACTGTGCTTTGATTACTACCCTACCACGGCTCAAAGGAGTCGTGCAAACCGGTTTTAGTTGGGTACAGTCCCGAGCCACATGGAGGCAGTGAGCGGATCTTCGGGGGTTCGTCTCTCCCGGTATTGGGGGTGAGGTCGCGCTGTGTCTAGGAGAGCCATTACACGAAGTCCTTGGCCAAGGCAGGAGATTTACTGGTAGGTATTCCAGTAGTATCTCAGGGTGTTCTGGGCTACACTCCGACACGACTTGTACCGCTTTTGGGGGTCTGACTTTTACCAACCCCCTAGGCCCGCCATGCGATGCTCGTAGACGAACGGACCGGACTGTACGGATATTGTCACTGACAGGCTCAGTAGGGTGTCAGGATGAGTTCGCTCATCGACGTCCCTTTTGGTCAATAGCTGGTGGCCCGTCACGTATTGGCTTATACCTCTGACGTGCTAGTGGTTAAATCCACAGCCATAGTATTGACGAGTCTTTAGAGTCCACCACACATTCAGTTACTCAGGCTTTCGGGCGAAACGCTGTAGAGGCCGTATGGAGATATGGCAGGGTCCGATCAGATACGTGCGGTATTGCACGGGTCAGGATCGGACGGTTTGTATTAGTGGCCGTATAGATATATGGCAGGGTTCGGTCAGATACGTGCGGTATTGCACGGATCAGGATCGAACTGATATTACTAGCCGGCTTTGGTTTAAGCCGGATCCTAGTTTAGTACAGTGTAGATTTTGTCTCATTGCATTTGTATCCGGTCGGAATACAGATGCGGGTGTGTATGCATAGTATCGGGGTTTTCCTGTAATTTATTACGGGACCAGTTTTCTGGAGTTGCCAGTTTGCATTCCGTTCCGGCCGGTTTTCCTTTGTTCTTTCCCGGCCGGACTTTTCCGATGGAGGGGGTTATTTGCATTTGTGCAAATAACATTTGTGGAGGGGTTTCTTGCAAATGCTTTGATTATGATGGCATCATTACTTTTGCGCCATCACTTGCATTAATGAGATTAGAATGGGTATGGGTTTGATGTAAGTTTGTTATGGTTGATGTTTGTTTGTGGTCACCTCTTTTCTTCTCCTACCATCACCTCCCTTCATGCTTGATTTATCCCTCCACCATTCTCACATTTTGATGGCCGGCCACAAATTTGGGAGAGGAGAGAAAATGAGAGGATTCATTTTTGGTGAAAGAAATTAATCATCCATCTCATTTTCATTGCTACCAAAATCCCCGAGTTCATATCTTGTTGATTCCTCCATCAAGGCAACATAACCCCAAAGAGACAAGCATCATCTACACTACATTCTACAGCACATCTTGGGCACGTCGACTTGCCAGCTTCGTGCCCGAGTTGCCTCGGTATTGAGGTGGGAGCCCGTAAAAGACGCAGGCGATGTGGTGCCCTTCCGGCAAGGTGGCGACGACCGGAGTTTCCGCAGGAGATCGGGACGATGACGAGAAGACCGGAGGACTCGGACCATTCGGTATATCTCTAACCCGTCTTGTTGTTTGCTAGATCTAGTTTAATGGCCCGATCCGGAGTTTAGTGCGCGGTGGTGCCGGTTTGCAAAGTTCGCAAAATTAAAGTTTATCACCGTTTCCGCATTTGGCCGTCGGATTGACGGCCGGGGCGCCGCCGTGCACTTACAGTGGTATCAGAGCCTCGCCATTAACTTCATCTAGCTTCGTTTGATGTGTTTTACATTTCCGATCGACCAAAATTCCAAAACTTGCATTTTTTGTTCACATCAGTTTTCTGTTGAAATTTTTTGGTCTCGAAAATTTTTTCAGGTTGTCTCAGAATGATGTGCAGGGAGTTCTAAGAACACTGGAAAAATTCGACAACACGATCCCTCCGTACGACCGCGGATCCGCGGCCATTACCACTCTGGAGGCCGCGGATCCGCCGCATGAATGAGGGATCATGTCATCATTTTTTCCCAGTGGGCTTGTGGGCTAAAAATAGGGGTTTTGGAATATTAAAATTGGGCCCAGATTTTCTGTGAGTGCTACAGTATTGCTTGGGGGCCCACTTGTTAATTTTTGATCGATCGGATATTTTAAACACATTATTTCACAGTATTTACATTATATCTGCGACCGTGAATGTCACTTGATCGGTAAATCCTGTCTAACTGCTATAGCCCGGTTAGACGGATTTGCGAACGTGACTTTCACGTTGATGTTCTGTGTTTTGCTGTGATGTTGCGGATCGGTCGTGGGGGATAGCCTGGATGCAATGCTAGTACAGTGTTGTTGTATTATGTACATTTGATATTGCGGGGCGAGCGTCCGACATGTGGACTGCCATCACTGTCTGTTTGTATTATTATTTTGGGGCACGACCAGGTTGCGGTCGATGTACCCGTTGTATATATATTTTACTTTCTGTACTAGGGTTAACCCGCGGAGGGGTGCACGGATAGCCGGGTTCTAGAGGGCAACGGGCCCGCATCTCAGGGCATTGAGACGGAGGGGGCTTCAGTCTGGAATTGGCGGGCTATTCGCCGCACTCGTAGGGGGTACAGGTTGACCCAGGAGGGGTGTCCAAGTTACCGGATTCTGTGAAGTGCTGGGTGGTCCATTCACGGTGCTGAAAGGGGCTGCCTCGCTTCAGGTTTTGGCGGGTGACTTGCCGCGCCCGTAGGGGTCTAGGATTTCATTGCACAGGCTATCCACACGACCAGGGGAACGTCGGGTTTCAGTAGTGGCTCTGTGAAACCCGGGGATCCCAGATATCTGTATTGTTCTGTGATGCTGTACATTTCTGTGATGTTGCATTTTTTTTCACGCCTTGAGCGAAATACTATATATTGGTATATATATTAGTAGATGTTGTATATGTTTTTCATCCGCGCTAGTCCTGTCCCTGCTCTGCCGTTAGTTAGCTAACCTAACGGGTGATGACGGGACCCAGTGGCGAATGCGGATGGCATATACGTACGTCAGTATATTTTCGTTCTTTGTGGTGTGATCAATTGATGGGACTGCGTTGATTCGGATCAATGCAAGTTAAAACAAACCTATTCTGATGTTGTTGGAACACTTTTCAAAAAGCTGTTATTGCAAGGATGTTCACTTTTGTTTTGCATCGCGGTATTCATTTGGAATATCCTGCTCCTCAGTCGACGAGGCAAGGGCCGAGATCCCTTCACCGGGAGTGACCCCTTGGACAGAAGTTTGCGTCAGGGCACTAACTTCACTATAGCCGATTACTTTTGCTTTGCATCGCGGTATTCATTTGGAATATCCTGCACCCCATTCTACGGGGAAAAAGCCGAGATCCCTTCACCGGGAGTGACCTCTTTAGTAAAGGTTTTCGTCACTATATTTTCTAAAAAGCTATCCGTTCCTTCAACGATATCAAGTTCATTACGTTAAAGGTTTTCTCCAGAAACCATTTGTAGCCCTCCGTCGTTTCATATGGGTAGTCAATAGTATTCAAGCTGTGTATGTTGGCCAAAGTCAAGGCACAGTGATTGGTAGCTATTGGGTATTCATATGCAGCATAGATAGATGCGTTGGTTTGGGACAGTCGTACTGCCATTTTGGCCAAAGTCAAGGGTAGGTACGGGTGGATTCAAATTAACCTGGAGAATGACGGGTTGAACTTGACATGTGACTTATGATATGTTGGCCAAAGTCAAGGTCATAAGAGCATGGGGTAAAAATCACATCGGGAGTTTCAAAAGAACTGAAACTTGCCAGATATGCGCATACCTTCTGGAGTGTGATACCGTGAGCGGATTCCGTCACGTTATCATGCGATGATAGTTGGATCCCGATTCCCACTGATGAGTTAGTTTACTCCTCGGGTGACCCCGACTAATTCTTCTTTCAGGTTTGGAGGAGAATTTGAGGTACAGTGGGAGGTTTCCAGATTAGATAAAGGAATAACCATTTTGATCTAGGTTAGAGTGCACGCTGAGTGTTTCTTTTCTCTCTCTCTTTGGCAGCGACCATTGACCCGACCCTAAGACTATGACTCAGTGACCAAGTTGACCGAACCTTCTTAACACTGGCTTTTGGATTGTCAGAGTTGCAGACCTCATTGCCACTCCTACTTTTACCCTTTTCTCCAGGACACCCCGTATTACTACGAACGTCCACTTCCATTGGACAAAACCATCGTATGGTTAGATACGAACTCGAAGGAATTTATTCGAGGATGGTTTCCGGTTCTGGAGAAAACGGATAGGATTATTCAGTTGTCTTTTCCTTTTACTTTCTCTCAGGTTGCGAGTACTCCTTGGTTTAGGAGATAGTACACCTATTACGCAAATTGGATAGTCTTCTTCCAAACCTTAGGCTGATGCCGACCGGTAGGGAATGAAGAAAACCAATTAGCATAACGATGGTGTGCAGAAGGTATTAAGATTAAGACAAAGCAAGGGATTAGTAAGAGGGCAAAGTAAATTGCGACTGATATTCACGACCAAACCAAATATTTCTTCGCCAATCCTAAATCACCTTTGTATTTCTCCAGGACACTCCGTATCACTACGAAGATCCACAGTTTATTGGATACTCCATCGTATGGTTATATACGAACTCGAAAGGAACTTGTTCCAGTTCGGGGATGGATTCTGGTCCAGGAGAAATAGGAATAAGGTTTATTCGGTTGTCTTTTATCTTCACCTTCTCTCGCATTGCGAGTGCTCCTAGGACTAGGACAGTACACCCATTATGCTTATTGGATAGTCTTCTTCCAAACCATAGGCTGGTGCCGAACGGTAGGGAAGGAAGAAAACCATTTGGCCTAAGGGGTGTGCAGAAGGTAATGACTAAAGACATATAAAGGGATTTGGAGAGGTGGCAAAGAATTATACGGTTATAGTTGTGAATCTGGATAATGGTAGAGGCATTACTAGGAATACCAGGATACCCCATCGAAACATTTTAATGTTTCAGTTCAACTGTGTACTGTTAAAAGAGAACTGCTTTCCCGATTGGACACTTGCTCCAGGGTATGTATTTACCAGGTTTGATTCTCACATCTGTATGGTTTTACAGATGATGAGTGGGAGTAAGTTATTGGGAATTGGGTGATCATCCTCATTATATCGAGATTCGTTGTAATCGGTGATATTTGAGGAGATCACCTGGGCTGTTTGCCGGTCGGCAAATATTTGGTTTTGAATATCCGCTGTTGTGCACCAATTTCAAATTGATATATCTGTACGTCTATTTTCATAGAGTGAGATATACCTTTTGATATTATGTCGATGACATTCACCTATATCAGTGGATGGTTAGGTAAGGAGCATTAAACAGCGGTGTAATTCTTCTTAACCATAAGTACAGTTTTCAACCTACGACACACAGTGAAAGAGTTGTTAGACTCGGCGGACTTATACAGAGTATTGTATGTTGTCCAGTGTCCATTAGGACAGAGGGGTTGGTCCTCATACTATATTCTGTTTACTTTTAACTTCTCTAATTCTTAGACATGTGTTTCGTAGAAACACAGGGTCTAAGTTTTGAGGAGTTATAGGTATTTGAATAGAGTAGAAAACCAAGTGTAGCAAGTATCGGGATTCTTCAAAGTGATCGAAGATGTAGATACTTGTGTATGGTATTCAGTTGATAGTAATGATAAAGAGAAATTGCTTCTCTTTCAGGTTACTCATAATTGGAAGCATTCCTAAGTTGAGTAACGCTGATCGGCCTCCTTCCATTTAGTTGACATGCACTGGAGATAGCTGCATGATTTGAATCTGGTTCAATTAAATCAGTGCCTCTGGTTCTATATTGGATATAGTACAGTTCATATATTAACATTGTTAAGGTACGGGGAGTTGTCCGGCTTATGATTAAAACCAGACTCTGGATAACTCAAGGCACGTTTCTGTAATGGCTGTTTGTGGGTTGACCCAGGCTATGACGAGGGTTGACTTTCTACCATCTGTCAGATCAATAGAAATATTGTTCTAGACTCGCCACAGTTTTATTAAAAATGGATTTTTTCAAAAACAGTAGTGGGAGTATGGTAGAACTGGAAGTGATTCCAGAACCGCAAACGATTACTGAAGATTTGATAAGGAACCTAAAGATTCAATCTGGTTTGACATTCCATTGGCCACTCCGCAGATACGGTGGGTAACTTCAGGCACCCGAGAGGTACTCCGGTAGCCTCAAGGACGGTGACAGGGAAGTTCTTGTTTACCCACACTTGCCATTGTTGTTGTTCCAGACTGCGAGACCCGGCAGAAGGATGAGTATAGCGTCGTTCTAAACTAGCTTTAGAAGTGCACATCTATATGACTCTGCCAGAGGGTTTTCGTAGTCAGTGGGAGCAGCGGAAGCATTGGTGGACATCAGGCTTATGTCTATTTATAGACTAAAGCAGATATAGCGGAGATAGATCATCTATTTCTGATGTGACAGTCATAGGTTTGACTTCATCAGAATAGGGGATGGATCTGTTGAGTAGGTAGTAGGGTGTGATATCCGGGTTTTGGATGACATACACAAAGTAGGAAGTGACATACCTATACTACGATCGGTTATACTTTGGTCGTCACACAGTGGTTTCTCCACAAAGGACTTGGACATTATAAGACATACTGGTTACTAGATCTATAGTTTTAGATCTAGATTTGGGTGGTTTCCCAATCTGGGTACTTAGACAACATTCTAAGAGTATTTAGAATGGACGACTCCTGGCATGGTAGTGTACCTGCAGGTAATGGAGTCACCCTCTCTAAAGGTGTCTTATAGACTAAAGTAGAGAGGGATGTGCATGATTGGCAGATCACTTGCTTAGGCAATTGAGTCAATCATGAGATGTCAAGTACCACACCAGATGTTGTTCTTGCACTAGATGCAATAAGTTGACATTGATCCAATCCTGGAGAAACAGTCGGAAGCAGTTTTAGAACATAAGTGGATGTTCTAGGGATATGATAACGACAGCCTCATTTGAGAGACAGTTATCATTCCAGGCTTCCAAGGTGACATGGACTACAAGGAGGTTGTCAGAGTTATAGTTTTCCTTCTGACGAGGGGCAGTATTCTGGACAGGTGATCCAAGGCAATACTGAGGGAGGCATGGCGCAGGATACTGATTAAGTTCAGTTGACGATACAGTCTAAGAAGTTTGGATTTGGAGTTCATTTATGAGCTCGGTCCCATCAGACATCCAGACATTCTAAGACAGGTATTGCTCATTTCGGGAGATGGCTTTCTCTGCGAACTTGAGATATAGAGAGACATAGAAAGAAACATCTGAGCGGATCCACTCGCTGAGGCTATTCCTCGAACGCAAGAGTTTCGCAAACAGGCTTTATGAGACTGACTAGTAGAGGAATTGGGTGTTCGGTATCACACGGGCTGTGAGTATGCGACATCGCAATAATTAGCCTTGAGTGCAAGTGGGAGATTGTTGGAGATAGTGCCCTCAGAGTCAATTATTGGATCACAGGCACGTGATTGCAATGATTGAGGGAGGACCTATCCCGGTACGACAGTCTTACTCGAGATGATAGTATGTTATCTGGTTTACCTTTATCATCGTGTACTGCTTTAGGTGACCTGACAGGTCGCTATTACACGTTGATAGAGCCCCTAGGATTCTTGCTTGACTGCCAGCAGTATGAGGGCGATCATATAAGTGAGAGCTGGAGTCTATAAGCACATCCTTAAAAGGTCCCTAGTCGTGGGAGTTTCGAGACAGGGCATCGATTCTCCAGAGTAGACTAGTGTATACAGTCGAGACCCCGACGAGGGGCGGTGGCCGGTCTCACAGGCCACTGGTGTCAGTTGGTTCACCTAAGATGTATATAGGTGCTCATTGGGTTATGAGTACACCGGACAGGACTCGCCGGGAACCTGCTAGTTGGTCTTATACCTGACGTCAGATAGCAGTTCCCAGGTGACATGTGTACAGGTTAGTTCATCGACCTGGGGATCGTCATTTGTCTCGTGTGAGTTCCCACTGTGCTTTGATTACTACCCTACCACGGCTCAAAGGAGTCGTGCAAACAGGTTTTAGTTGGGTACAGTCCCGAGCCACATGGAGGCAGTGAGCGGATCTTCGGGGGTTCGTCTCTCCCGGTATTGGGGGTGAGGTCGCGCTGTGTCTAGGAGAGCCATTACACGAAGTCCTTGGCCAAGGCAGGAGATTTACTGGTAGGTATTCCAGTAGTATCTCAGGGTGTTCTGGGCTACACTCCGACACGACTTGTACCGCTTTTGGGGGTCTGACTTTTACCAACCCCCTAGGCCCGCCATGCGATGCTCGTAAACGAACGGACCGGACTGTACGGATATTGTCACTGACAGGCTCAGTAGGGTGTCAGGATGGGTTCGCTCATCGACGTCCCTTTTGGTCAATAGCTGGTGGCCCGTCACGTATTGGCTTATACCTCTGACGTGCTAGTGGTTAAATCCACAGCCATAGTATTGACGAGTCTTTAGAGTCCACCACACATTCAGTTACTCAGACTTTCGGGCGAAACGCTGTAGAGGCCGTATGGAGATATGGCAGGGTCCGATCAGATACGTGCGGTATTGCACGGGTCAGGATCGGACGGTTTGTACTAGTGGCCGTATAGATATATAGCAGGGTTCGGTCAGATACGTGCGGTATTGCACGGATCAGGATCGAACGGATATTACTAGCCGGCTTTGGTTTAAGCCGGATCCTAGTTTAGTACAGTGTAGATTTTGTCTCATTGCATTTGTATCCGGTCGGAATACAGATGCGGGTGTGTATGCACAGTATCGGGGTTTTCCTGTAATTTATTACGGGACCAGTTTTCTGGAGTTGCCAGTTTGCATTCCGTTCCGGCCGGTTTTCCTTTGTTCTTTCCCGGCCGGACTTTTCCGATGGAGGGGGTTATTTGCATTTGTGCAAATAACATTTGTGGAGGGGTTTCTTGCAAATGCTTTGATTATGATGGCATCATTACTTTTGCACCATCACTTGCATTAATGAGATTAGAATGGGTATGGGTTTGATGTAAGTTTGTTATGGTTGATGTTTGTTTGTGGTCACCTCTTTTCTTCTCCTACCATCACCTCCCTTCATGCTTGATTTATCCCTCCACCATTCTCACATTTTGATGGCCGGCCACAAATTTGGGAGAGGAGAGAAAATGAGAGGATTCATTTTTGGTGAAAGAAATTAATCATCCATCTCATTTTCATTGCTACCAAAATCCCCGAGTTCATATCTTGTTGATTCCTCCATCAAGGCAACATAACCCCAAAGAGACAAGCATCATCTACACTACATTCTACAGCACATCTTGGGCACGTCGACTTGCCAGCTTCGTGCCCGAGTTGCCTCGGTATTGAGGTGGGAGCCCGTAAAAGACGCAGGCGATGTGGTGCCCTTCCGGCAAGGTGGCGACGACCGGAGTTTCCGCAGGAGATCGGGACGATGACGAGAAGACCGGAGGACTCGGACCATTCGGTATATCTCTAACCCGTCTTGTTGTTTGCTAGATCTAGTTTAATGGCCCGATCCGGAGTTTAGTGCGCAGTGGTGCCGGTTTGCAAAGTTCGCAAAATTAAAGTTTATCACCGTTTCCGCATTTGGCCGTCGGATTGACGGCCGGGGTGCCGCCGTGCACTTACACATACAAATCAAATATTTCATCTAAATTATTTCTAACGATACTAACATAGGCATCAATATCTACACCATGTCCCCTGGCCTTGTGGAACCCAATTAAAAGAGCCTCAAAACCTTCTAATTTAATTCTACGGTCCATTACCGAACATAAACAGTAAAAAATTGGAACTTCAGAGAAAGTATCGGATGGTGAAGTACTGGATTTTCAATGTGACTAGCAAAACAATTAGTTATATTATACAATTCAGAGACAAGAATATGAGAAATGAGGGTATAAGTGGCAGAAAATCGTTCGGTTGCTATTTTAAAAGTCATAAGAAAATCTTTAAACAGATCTGCAACCGCTTAATGATCAAATGTTAAGTGGTTTTCTACGGACATTTGTTCATTCCACATGTTACTAATAATTCCGGCTGCCTTTAATGTAATATGAAGTATGTCATATGTACTATTCCATCTAGTGGCCACATCCTTTTTAAGAGACGGCTTTACACCTGCAGCTAGACATCTAGTTTTGTATTCAAAGTTTATTTTTCCAGAACTTTTAATAAATCTATACGCATTTTTAATTGTTTGAATTTTTGTATTACATACGGTATATGCATTCTATACAGCAAGGTTAAATATATGACATGAGCAATGAATATGAAAAAACGACTACTGCAAATTGGTTTGTATAGCCTAATAAGTTAAGCAATAGCAGAATTATTGTTGCTAGTATTGTCGAAAGAAATAGAAGAATTTTTATATACACAATAATATTCTTCTAAAATAAATCTAATTTTAGAAGTTATATGAAAAGCACTATGTGGGTATGGAAATTGTCTAAAAACAATAATTCTTTTTTGCAAAAACCAGTCAGAATCTATCTGATGTGCAGTAACACAGGTCTTGAGAAGTTCCTTTCTATCCGTCCAAATATCAGAAGTTGATGAAATACTAGTATATTAAGAAACAAGAGTAGCAATTAATATCTGTTTACCGTCGTTGTAGAGGCTAAAACAACGATTTTTAAGTGTAGTCCTCAGAACCCTTTTGAATGCCGGTTGTAAAGTCATTTGAATGTATCGCTTAAAAACTGCGTTTTCTTCGAATCCAAGAACCTGTTCATCTGCCATAACATATCTTATCGTTTCTGAAATATTTAAATCATGATTATATTGAAAAAGAACTTGATCGGCGAAACTAATTTGTGTTTGTGTAATTGAGGAACCGGCCGGTACTTCTAAATGTTTTTTTTTTTTGCATATTTATTCAAACTACTGGTGCCGACACCATCCTTGCGTTTATATCCATTGCAACAATATTTGCAAACAGTGCATCTATTATCGTCCCTAAATTCAATTTTATAGTGATCCCAAATATCACTTGTAGTCGCACGATTTTTAGTTTCTCTTGATGTATGGGTGGATCTTTCCGCTTGTTGTTCGGGATGAGAAATTTGGGTTTGATGCGTATCGGATGAACCATCCATATCAATATTCTAACTAAATATTAAAAAAAGAATGTTAGAGTAGAAAATTAGAATTAATAAATTAAAAATAAGAAATACGAAAGAGAGAAGAATGGGTCGATCGGAGGCTCGGAGTCTCGAAAACTCAGAGTCGGACTGTCGGAAGATCAGATCAAAGCTTCTATTCTTTAGAGTGATGGAAATTGCTACAGTAGCATTAGAGATTTAGAGTAATTTTCTTAGAGAGATGGTAAATTTTTATTTTGGAAGAGAAAAGAGTTTGGAATGAGAAGAAATGAGGTTTGGGAGGGGGGAATTTATAGGTTTTGAAATTTTTGGCCGTTTGTAGTCGTTACGAGGCGAAACGAAATTCGTCTCGCTTCGCCTTGATTCGACCGTTGGTAGCCGTTGGATGAGAATTCCAAGACGAGACGAAGCGAACCCGAGGCGAGACGATTCGTCAAGCAAGCGACCGTTTATGACCGTTGGACGGCGAGTTCAAGGTGAATCCATGGAGAATCTGTCAAAGAGGCGAAGCGAGGCGAATCGGTGAGTTCTGCCGATTTGTGGCGAATCATGGTAATTCGCTAGGCGAAGCGAGACGAGTTGGCGAGTTACGCGAGACGAACTACGACAAAGTACCGCCGGAAAAGTTGGGAACCCATCCGCTTCGCCAATTCGTGACAGATGACGCAGATCGTCTCGTCAAATTTGCCCACGTCATCACGAAGCGAAGCGAATCGATTCGCCATCGATTCAGCGGGCTTACCTCCTATACCCACAATATCCTGTTCTTCAATCCCAAAACTAATACAAGGTATGTTAATTACTATTAGAAACATCCATGCTCCTCGTTAACTAGGGTAAGCATGACACTGATTAGTCAATTGATCTAAAGGAGGCTAGAGGAAGAGAAGTGTAACAAGAAAAGAATAGTAAGCTTGCTATTCTCATCCCAATGATGATGAGAAAGTGACAACTCATAGCCTTCCTCCTCAGATTCGATGCACAGGAGCTAGCATTGAAAATATAGCAATCCGGGGGGACCTTTTCCTTTTCCATCAAATTATAATGTTATGATAAAAATTGAAAAATATGGTTTGATTGGTTGGAGCATGTTTATTCAAGTAAAAAGGTAATTTTTATTGATCAAAATCTGGCCCTCTATACTTGTTGATGTTTAAATCTGATGTTCTCTGATATAGTTTTAAAATGTTGAGACTACAAAATTAGTAACAGAATTACGCTCCGCAAAAAACTTCATAAATTTACAATTAGTGTATAAACCCGAGTCACCCGACAATAAATCATCAATGCTCTTTGACAATAAAAATAGCTTTAACTATTCCAGAAAAGTATATATAAGATATTGCTAAATCACTGAATATGTTGGTAAACTTTTGAGTGTAATTACGTTTTTTACCTTATATCTAATGATGTTGAGCCTAGATTTGACGGACTAGAGGTCAACTGGAGGTTCTGGTAGAACTGGCCATAGTAACACGCCTGACATCTGATTAAAGCTTATGGACCACTAATTTGTTGCTAAATTAAATGTTCATTTTTTTAATCGGTTAGACTAGTTCCGGTCGAAATATCTGACTTTTAAGTTCTAATTTCAGTACGAAGGTAAGTAAAGAAAGGACAATTTTTTTTGAATAAACCAATTTAAATTAATATTATTAAAAATAAACTATTTTCAAAAGATATTGCAAAAATAAGCCATTTTCTGCCACTGGAAGCCACGTCAGCGCCAGCTCAGCGCTAACGCTGGCGTACAAATTTTTTTAAGGGACGCAGGTTGAAACCGCGCCAATTAAAAATGAAGCAAAAAATATGAGTTATTAATGGACGCACTTTCAAAACACGCCAATTAATTTTATCAATGGACGCACTTGGAAAGTGCACTCATTGATTTTCAATGAGCGCACATCTAAGCACCCAATTCACCATTTTCATTATTGGGACTTTGTTTTTTTGGCGCAGCTGTGAACTGCGCCTAAAAAAAATCCATTCATGGGTTTGTGTCTTTTTATGGCGCGGTTTGTAAGTACGTCTCAAGAAGAAACACAATCACTCGCGGGTATATATTTTTCTGGGGCGCAGTTGCCAACTGTACCCTAAAAAAACACATACACGTGAATGATTGTGTTCCTTATATGAAGAGTTCGATCTCTTCCTCTCTATCTCAAATCTCACTCTCTATGCCGTGCTTTCTCTCACTCTCTATGCCGTGCTTTCTCTCACTGTCTCAGATCCCATCGTCATCACCATCTTTATCTTTCTCCCTTTCAGGTATGAGTCTCACTCTCTCTCAATGTCGGGACCTTCATTTGCAGGATTGACATCAATTAATGAAATCAAGAGGTGCATCCCTTACACCGTCATGAAATCTGTATACACGAGAATAGGCTACTATAGTTACGAAATCATTCTCTATTGATTACGGGAGGGTATGAGCTGGCCGATAAAGATCGATCGTGAAATCTTGCGGCTCTTGCACTTATCCGTATTGGATGCACTCTCGTCTCCCCCTGAAGAAATAACCCATGACCACCATGGGGAAGCAAGTTGTCGTCTCCACTTCTTTCATTCTATAGGTTTTCTTTCTGATCGCAATATCAAGTATTCCGCAAGCTCTCTCTACCGCATCTTTATGCACCGTCGGACTTTGAACCATCTCGAACTTACTCGAGATTCCGCAGTAGGTGATGAGGCCATTGATGCCATTACAGAGCGGATCGATTCTGTTGCTACGGAACTCAGTATTGAAGAGAATTTATTTCTGAAATTTTAGTGAAGAATTATGATGTTGTTACTGTTCTTTCTTTCTATTTTGTTTGCGACATTTGCGTGTATGTTATGGATGTGTGTACTATGTGTGTGTAATATAGTGTGTATGAACATGTATTTGTGTGAGAGAGAATTAACGCTTGAATTAAAATGAATTAAAATGTTTTTTGTAAAGAATTAATGTTTGAAAATCGGACAACACCTCATTCGTAAATTTTGAATAAAATTCATGTACAAAAATAGTAAAATAACAACATCCACGAACGGAGCTAACTCAACGCCGAAATGGCGGAGACTCAACGCCCAAACGATGGAGACATAATCCATGCAATATATACGACGCCCAAACGACGAAGATTAATAAGTTAAAAACAATAAATACTGCAAAATAAATAAATTTAAACCGGCTCCACATGAGTCCGACTACAACACAATACCTCGTGCAATCTAATGAAGTCTTCGCAACATCCTTGGTTTTCTCTTCTATTCTACAGGACGTCGGGACTGTGACGGTCCGGCCTCGTCGGCCGCAGGTAGCTGAGACGGCTCTGACTGTGATGGTCCATGCTCGTACTCATCGGGATGCTGAGACGGCTATGGTTGTGCCCTTCTAAGTTTTGTTCGTGCATATGTGATAGGAATGGTTAGTGCGGACACAGGTGGTGCAGGCACGGAGGGTGGACGTGTGAATCTGTACCTCGTCATCACACTCCTGATGAGGATCTTGAGGTTTATAAAGCAGCTCACAGAGTCCCTAGTGCCACTAATCCCCTCATCAGCTATATCCTCTAACGCGCAGATGGTTTGGACCTATATTGATGATAAATAAGATAATGAATTTCTAAACAATAAGATTATAGTTTTATAAAGTTTGATATAAAGTTACCAAATCTCTCTCTATCGGTTCTCGAAGTGTATACGAGATGGGCAGAGGGGCGGCTGTGATGACGAATTTACGGGTAATCGTCCAATACCAGGCAAGATACTGGTCTATCGGTATACCTGGCTGTATCTCATCGGCTATGTGGTTTACCCGACCGTACTATCGACCCACCTAAATATGATACTCCACGAGCCAAGCATCTCCAGCTAGCTGTCACGACCCAAATTAGGAACGTGACCGGCACTTAAATCTCGCAACATCTAAAGGCGTAACGTAATTCAAGTAAGCCGACAACCCAGAAATCTAAACCATAAAAAGATAGAAAGATATAACATTTAAAACATTTGAAAATCTTAATTTAATTTATTTTCTTGAAAATTTCGGCAGTATCTCCTTTGTAAAAACTAACCCCAAACGGGTACAAGCATAACATAAATATAAAGCATCCCAAACGGGAGCAACTCACGCCAAAAGGCAAAACACAACCACAACAAGTTTATATAATATATATATATACGACGCCGTAATGAAGGAATAAGCAATAAGGAAGTGAAACAACACCACAACATAAATAAAACTGCCAACTCAACGAGCTCGACACCCAAAGTCACAAATAATACAATACCGATCCTCACAAACTCGTCTCTAAGTCAATATACATAAAAGTGGTGGATGGAGAGTACTAGATACATTGAGATATACAATAAGATCATACGGATAACCGCAAAACTACCCACCTATTCAAAATGAAGACCAACAGCAGCAGTATCCACAGAAGAAGAAGAAATGAGAAGCCCTGCCGCGACTATACTGAGGGTCAAGCCTGCAAAAACACACTGTGGCACAACGTGGGTGAGTTGCCAACTCGTGAATAGTAAATAACATCTTACAGATAATCGCAAGTATGCATGAAAAGCAATAATCTGAAATATGCAATCTGATGGCATAAATATAACAATACGGATATACAGAAAAATCATGATCAAGGTACACCACCGGGATACAACAACTATATGAAACAATGCATGTCTAATAAATCCTGAGTATGGAATAACACATAAAACCTCATATATGAATCATTATCATGGAAAACCGATGCCTATCAACGACAGCCCAAATCCCAATATCTCAGGCACCGTCACACTGATCGGCTCTCATATCCGTCATATCATGAAACCTGAGTGTCCAACATCGACACTCAAAACATCATGAAACCCGTGTCTAATATCGACACGTAAATACTCATCTCTCAGGCGCCGCATACTCCGATCGACCCTCATATATATACTCATCTCATAACTCCAAGACGGTATCCTCCGGACATCCGTTGAGTTCTATACAATCACCGGTAAATAGTGTTCCCTCTGCCAGGCTCATCGTCTACACCACAAAAATCATTTCTTGCCTTGGGGTACCATACCGGGTCCATCATGTACCCGCAAACGGCATCCGCCAACTCCTCGAATCGAGTCTCGAAAACAAGCTCAGAACCGAGAAAACTCATGGTGGACGTCTCGAAATATCATATCAAAAGAAACCGCATTTTCGTTATAAGAAATACATTATATTTTCCCTTTTAAATATAATCGCGGTTCTCAAATCCAGAAATCGCATAAAATCAGTACATCAATGCATATGTCCATGAAAAACGAGATATGCAAATACGGAACAGTAATGTGAGCATATCTAGGGAAAACCCCTCTTTTAAGTATATCAAGTTTTCAAAGGTATCTTGCGGTTTCCCAAATCACCGAAGTCGAAATGCAACATCATATAAGAGTAAGTATGTGGCTAGCAATGTATGTATGTAAGTATGATGCAATTCACATGCACAATAGGACGACAATTAATATCTAACTGTGAATGATAAAGAAAGCGATGCAATATATGTTATCCATGGTAATTTCTATAGTGTGCGTGTTATGGCAATTACTAACGGTGCGTGTGTGGCATAAAATTCAGTACTCATGCAACATGAACCGTTAGTAATGGTGTAGTGTCTAATCAATACAGTGTCAATGTACAACAGGTAATGGGATGTGCAAGATGATGTTTATGCACAATCAATGTATATACTAACAACATAGGTTTATATCACTGACTATAGCCCTCGACGCTTAGCGCCATACGGGCGATTCCCCCATAGATGTTAAATCTACTCACCGATGATCTCGAGCTAGGTGAATCCAACCACCTTTTCCCCTTTCCTTGTAGCGCCCGAAGTCCCCGCAATTGATCCTAATATCGCATCAAAAACATAACAAGTGCAAATCAGAAACTTCCTGATAATACACGCAAACAACGCTTAAATCAACGTACCGACTTCCACAAGCTATTAGGTGTTAGCTTAGTGGCGAACGAGTGTAGCGACACCCTAAACCAACCCAAGTGCAGCAAGCTATACGAAGTACAAAAACCGTGTCGGATATCCGTATCACGCGTTGCTGAAACACTAGAAACTAGCAAAGTGCTTCTAGATTTTGCCTACAGTCAATATAGGAAAATTAAGCAGTACCAAACATCAAGAATAACCTACAGACATATACCCTCAAAAACACAACTCCCCAGGTGCCCAATAATTCGGCGCCGCCGGATTTTCCCTAAGTCTCGCCGGTTCGACTAGGAGGTGTGGGGTCCGGGTTTCAGGTGCACACTCAGGGCTTCTAACACTATACTACTGTATTGCTAGATTTTACAGTAGACTAACTTAGTGATAGCAGATCACAGAGACACCAAAACATACAAAAAAATACGATATTTGCACAAAACCATAAGTTTAGTGTTTTAAAACTGAAACTAATAAGCACAACTTCATTAGAGCCTAATAAGGGTATAAAGATCACTACCTCATCAAAACTTGGGGAAAACCGTAACTTTCCAAGCTCCAAGTCATCACAAGGGCTTTAGCATGAATTGTGAAGGGTTTTGTGAGGTTGGATTAAAGTTTTGGCTTTGGATTGTGATGCAAACATATAAATCAAGTGGAGAACTTGAAGTGTAGTGAAGGAACAGAGAGAAACCGAGTTGGGAACAATAATTGAGAGAGTGAGCTGAGAATGAGAGATATTGTGAAGGAATTGAGTGTATATGTGTTGTGAGGTGAGTGTATGTGAGTGTGAGTATATGAGGTGAGTGTATGTGAGTGTTACACTCACTCTCCCTCTCATAAATGCTCATAATGGCAGCCATCCCCCCTAACCCTCAAGAATTCAAACCTTCTTTCTCTTATCTTCTCTTCAATTCCCTTTTCTTTTCTTTCAAAAAAAAATAAACCTTTGTTTGAATAATTAAAGTAGATAGACAAGTTAAGATGTAGTATGCTTGTTTAGAGAGAGGTTTAAGTGTGCCATGACTATATAAGCATGGTTAACACCTCATTAAACCTAATTCAACATGCACATATGTGTGCAAGTGAAAAAAAACAATTAAACAAAATATTAATTAATTAAATAAAATATGAAGAAAATAATTATTAGTTAAATTTCATTAAAAACCCGTAATATCGCTTAATTAACACTAACCGCATTCTAAAGCGTTACAATCTTTCCCCTTAAAGAAATTCGGTCCCCGAATTTAAAAATCTTATTAGGCATACCTTCAAAGAGATGAGGGAATTTCTTCCACATCTCGCTCTCGGCTTCCCACGTGACCTCTTCGCTATTCGGGCCACGCCAAAGAACCTTGACAGACAGTAAGACCTTTGACCTCAGTTTTTTCACCTGCCGATCCAGAATGACCACCGGCTGCTCGGTGAAAGAAAGATCGCGCTCAAGCTGAACGGTCTGGTGTTGAATCATATGGGAAGGGTCATGAAGGTGCTTACGAAGCATCGAAACATGAAATACGGGGTGAACATCCGGAAAACTGGGCGGAAGTGCCAAACGATAGGCAACGGTACCAACTTGCTCAAGGATCTCAAAAGGACCCACAAATCTGGGACTAAGCTTCCCCTTCTTCCCAAATCTCATCACACCCTTCATCGAAGAAATCCGTAGGAATACATTATCACCCACTGCGAACTCAAGTCTGCGATGACGACGGTCGGCATAAGACTTCTGCTTGCACTGGGCTACTCTCATCCTGTACTGGATCAACTGGATCTTCTCCGTAGTCTCCTGGACTAGCTGTAGTCCCACAATCCTGCTCTCGCCGAGTTCAGTCCAACAGACTGGCGATCGACACCTCCTACCATACAAGGCCTTAAAAGGTACCATCTGAATCATCTCCTGAAAGTTGTTGTTGTAGGAGAACTCTATCAAAGGTAAGTGTCGGTCCCAACTGCCACCAAAATCGAGCACGTACGCACGAAGCATATCCTCAAGAGTCTGTATAGTCAGCTCTGACCGACCATCGGTCTACGGATAGAAAGCGGTGCTAAAACTCAACCGGGTACCCAAAACTTCCTGAAGTTTCTGCCAAAGACGGCTGGTAAACTGGGTGCCCCTGTCGAATACGAAGCATGTAGGAACACCGTGCAAACGCACAATCTCATCAATGTATAACTAAGCAAACTGATCAAATCCGAAAGTGGTCTTTACTGGAAGGAAGTGAGCCGCTTTCGTCAACCGGTCAATAATCACCCAAATGGAGTCATACCCTCGACTGGACCTGGATAGACCCACAATGAAATCCATGGAGATCTGCTCCCATTTCCACTCCGGAACGGGTAAAGGCTGCAACTCTCCTGCCGGTCTCTGATTCTCATCCTTGACTTTCTGACAAGTCAGGCACCTCGAAACGAAATCTGAAATATCGCTCTTCATCCTTGCCCACCAATTGACATCTCTCAAGTCACGATACATCTTGGTGGAACTGGGATGAACACTGTAATCTGACTGATGTGCCTGCTCTAGGATCTCGCGTCTCAGCCCCTCGGTATCTAGTACACATAGACGAGTCCCAAAACGTACACTCTGGTCATCAATCAAAACTCCGACTCCCTACCCTGCCGAACATGCTCAAAAATCTCAGAAAAACGGGCATCGTCGGGATGCGCCTCACGGATACGATCAAGTAGAAGTGGACGGACGCGGACATGAGCAAGCTGTCTCCCAGTCGAGGTAAACTCAAACTGCACTCTACTGTCGCACAAGATTTGCCAATCTACAGAAGACTATCTCTGAACTATGCTCAACTGGGACAAGCTACCTCCGGTCCTACGACTCAAAGCATCAGCTACTACATTCGTCTTGCCCGGGTGATAAAGGATCTTATAATCATAATCCTTCATGAGCTCCATCCAACGGCACTGCCTCAGATTCAGATCCCGCTGCTGGAAGATGTATTTCAAGCTTTTGTGGTCCATGAAGATTTGACACGACTGTCCGTACAGGTAGTGTCTCCAAATCTTAAGCGCAAAGACCACAGCGGCCATCTCAAGATCATGAGTGGGATAATTCTGCTCGTGCTTCTTCAGCCGCCGAGAAGCGTAAGCGATAACTTTATCATGCTGCATCAATACACAACCGAGCCCTACTCAAGAAGCATCACAGTAAATGACATAGTCATCCGATCCAGAAGGCAAAGATAAAACTGGTGCAGTCGTCAACCGAGTCTTCAACTGCTGAAAACTCTGCTCGCATGCCTCAGTCCAAAGAAAAGGGACGCCTTCCAGGTCAGTCCGATCAGCGGTGCAGCGATACTCGAGAAATCCTGCACGAAACGACAGTAATAACCAGCTAAGCCCAAAAAGCTGCGGACCTCAGTCACCGATACAGGTCTGGGCCAAAGCTGTACAGCCTCGATCTTTTTCGGGTCCACACGAATACCGTCTCCCGTAACTACATGACCCAAGAAGTCGACACTATCAAGCCAGAAAGCACACTTCGAGAATTTAGCAAACAGCCGGTGCTCTCTCAATGTCTGCAAAGCAATCCTCAAGTGCTGCTCATGCTCCTCTTGACTTCTGAAATAGACCAGAATGTCATCAATAAACACAATAATGAACTGGTCGAGGAACAGCCTGAAAATCCGGTTCATCAAATCCATGAACGTTACTGGGGCATTGGTGAGTCTGAACGACATCACTAAAAACTCATAATGCTCGTAGCGCGTACGAAAAGCAGTCTTCGGAATGTCATCATTCCGAACCCGCAACTAATGATAACCCGACCTCAAATCAATCTTGGAAAATTGTCCCACCCCCTGGAGCTGATCAAACAAATCGTCAATGTGAGGTAATGGATACCTGCACCGTAACTCGGTTTAATTGACGATAATTAATGCACAAGCTCAAACTGCCGTCCTTCTTATTGACGAACAGAACAGGAGCTCCCCAAGGAGAAACACACAAGTCTCCTATCAAGCAACCCTTGCAACTGATCCTTAATCTGTTTCAGCTCCGCCGGTGCCATCCGATAAGGCGGTATAGAAATAGGACCCGTGCCGGGGATCAAATCAATGCAAAACTCAATATCGCGTTCTGGCGGCAAACCGGTAACTCATCGGGAAATACGTTGGGAAACTCTCTCACAATAGGAACCCGGTTCAACAAATCTACTGTAGCACCGGTACCATGAATAAAATCTAAGAATCCCCGACATCCCCTCCTCAAAAGTCGATTAGCGCAAAGGGCAAAAATCAAACTGTGAGGGGCAGCACTACGATCCCCCCGCACAACAAGAACTGACTCGCCCGAAAAACAAAACCTGACTGCCTTCTCACAGCAGTCCACAGACGCATAGAAAGTAGCTAGCCAGTCCATACCTAGAAGAACGTCGAAGTCTAACATACCAAGAACGATCAAGTCGACGGACAAAACTCTATCTCCAATACGGACAGCACACGACCGAAACACATATCGCGCAACAAAAGACTCTCTAACAGAAGTAGTCATGACAAGTGGCTGATCTAGTAAAGACGACTCTCGGCTCAACCTCGGCACGAAGTGTGTGGAAACGTACAAGTGAGTAGACCCCGGATCAAATAAAACATGCCCATCAAAAGAACATATAGAAAGAGTACCTGACACAACTGCATTCGATGCCTGTGCGTCCTGATGAGTCAAAGAAAATACCCGAGCCTGCCATCTACCGGTAACTGGCTGGCCTCCACCTCTGCTACCCCGTCCTCTCTGAACAAAATTTCCGCGACCATGACCTCTCTGAGAATAAGTCTGACGCGGAGCAACAACAGGCGTAAGAGGCAACACTCTCTGAGGTGGAGAAGATTGTAAGGTAACATGTGGAATCACCGCCTCGCCCTGGCGTACCTCAGTACAATCTCTAATGTGATGATACTGACTTCCATACTGGAAATACCCAGACGACGGCTGCTCACCCTATGGGTAAGAGCATAACCGGCC
Organism: Agapanthus africanus; assembly: GCA_030015575.1. Lineage (NCBI taxonomy): Eukaryota > Viridiplantae > Streptophyta > Magnoliopsida > Asparagales > Amaryllidaceae > Agapanthus > Agapanthus africanus. The sequence goes on from CM057337.1 coordinate 720,650,811, forward strand.
TCGTCTCGAGCCTCCGCTACCCCCATGGCCTGAAAAGAATTCGTCGCAGCGTCTATATATCGTTCCCCGGGCTGGTACATCAGTGCGAATCCTCTTCGGTCCTGGAACGACCAAAGTCTCGGAAAGACGCTCCTCAACCAGTAGGGTTGTGTCCACTGTGGATGCATATGTGTTAAAATGCTGGGCGCCGATAGAAAGGAACAACTGGGTAATCAGGCCTCGTACAAATCTCTTGACACGCCTCTCCTCAGTATCTACTAAATACGGAGCATACACGGATAGCTGGGTAAACTGAACATCATACTCCGACACTGTCATAACCGGAGTCTGGCGCAACGACTCAAATCTGCGATCTCGAGCATCTCTAACGCTCAGAGGGAGGAATCGGGCAAGAAACACTATCGTAAACACAACCCAGGTCATAGGAGGAAGACCTGCGGCTCGACCTCTCTCTAAAGACTCGCACCAAGTCTGGAAAAGACCCTCCAGATGGAAACTAGCAAACTCCACCCATCTCATGTCGGAGCATCAAAACGAACGACAGATCCTAGCCATCCGATCGATGAACGACTGTGGATCCTCAGCTGCGTTGGTGCCTGTGAAAACCGGAGGCTTCAGCCTCATGAGCTCAAATAAGGATACTGTAATAACCTCCGTAGATGCAGGTACGACTGCCGGAACAGTAGGTACCATCATGGTCCCCGTAATAGGTGGGACAACCTCCGATCTCTATGCTCGACTGGCCTCAACCAACGACCCCATCATTTGGCGCAAATCCTGCATACCGGCCTCTAGCCTAGTAATACGACCCCGAGAAGGTGGATCACGATCCGGAGAAGGTGGATCAAACTGCTCCTGTAAAATAGGCGTACCGCCCCGGTCAGTCCTCGTCTTGGACGAGCCTGTCCTGACCTCGGCTCTCGCGGCAGCTCTCTGCGCCCTCATAGTTTTCGGCGGCATAGTGGCTGGAATAAGGAAACAAGATTCGATAAGAACATGGAAATCGAATCATAAGGATATATATAATCAAGGAAGGAATTCAAGCAATATGTCCTAAGGTCATTTAGGCGGAGTGTCGTGTCTTAAGTATGCCGCGGAACATACACACGCTACGTCACTCTGCTTAAGCTACCTACTCCATCATACCAAGGTCATCTTATACTCCGAAAGGTAAAACCTAGCGCTTTGATACCAACTTTGTCACGACCCAAATTAGGAACGTGACCGGCACTTAAATCTCGTAACGTCTAAAGGCGTAACGTAATTCAAGTAAGTCGACAACCCAGAAATCTAAACCATAAAAAGATAGAAAGACATAACATTTAAAACATTTGAAAATCTTAAGTTAATTTATTTTCTTGAAAATTTCGTCAGCATCTCCTTTGTAAAAACTAGACCCAAACGGGTACAAGCATAACATATATATAAAGCATCCCTAACGGGAGCAACTCACGCCAAAAGGCGGAACACAACCACAACAAGTTTATATAATATATATATACGACGCCGTAGCGAAGGAATAAGCAATAAGGAAGTGAAACAATATCACAACATAAATAAAACAGCCGACTCAATGAGCTCGACACCCAAAGTCACAAATAATACAATACCGATCCTCACAAACTCGTCTCTAAATCAATATACATGAAAGTGGTGGATAGAGAGTACTAGATACAATAAGATATACAATGAGATCATACGGATAACCGCAAAACCCCCCACCTATTCAAAATGACGACCAACAGCAGCGGTATCCGCAGAAGAAGAAGAAATGAGAAGCCCTGCCGCGACTATACTGAGGGTCAAGCCTGCAAAAACACACTGTGGCACAACGGGGGTGAGTTGTCAACTCATGAATAGTAAATAATATCGTACAGATAATCGCAAGTATGCATGAAAAGCAATAATCTGAAATATGCAATCTGATGGCATAAATATAACAATACGGATATACAGAAAAATCATGATCAAGGTACACCACCGGGATACAACAACTACATGAAACAATGCATGTCTAATAAATCCTGAGTATGGAATAACACATAAAACCTCATGTATGAATCATCATCATGGAAAACCGATGTCTATCAACGACAGCCCAAATCCCAATATCTCAGGCGCCATCACACTGATCGGCCCTCATATCCGTCACATCATGAAACCTGAGTGTCCAACATCGACACTCGAAACATCATGAAACCCGTGTCTAACATCGACACGTAAATACTCATCTCTTAGGCGCCGCACACTCCGATTGGCCCTTTTATATATATCTCATCTCATAAGTATCCTCCGGACATCCGTCGAGTTCTATACAATCACCGGTAGGTAGTGTTCCCTCTGCCAGGCTCATCGTCTACACCACAAAAATCATTTCTTTCCTCGGGGTACCATACCGGGTCCACCATGTACCCGCAAACGGCATCCGCCAACTCTTCAAATCGGGTCTCGAAAACAAGCTCAGAACCGAGAAAACTCATGGTGGACGTCTCGAAATATCATATCAAAAGAAACCACATTTTCTTTATAAGAAATACATTATATTTTCCCTTTTAAATATAATCGCGGTTCTTAAATCCAAAAATCGCATAAAATCAGTACATCAATGCATATGTCCATGAAAAATGAGATATGCAAATACGGGACAGTAATGTGAGTATATCAAGGGAAAACCGTTCTTTCAGTACTCATGCAACATGAACCGTTAGTAATGGTGTAGTGTCCAATCAATACAGTGTCAATGTACAAGAGGTAATGGGATGTGCAAGATGATGTTTATGCACAATCAATGTATATACTTACAACATAGGTTTATATCACTGAATCCAACCCTCGACGCTTAGCGCCATACGGTCGATTCCCCTGTAGATGTTAAATCTACTCATCGATGATCTCGAGCTAGGTGAATCCAACCACCTCTTTCCCTTTCCTTGTAGCGCCCGAAGTCCCCGCAATTGATCCTAATATCGTATCAAAAATATAACAAGTGCAAATTAGAAACTTCCCGATAATATACGTAAACAACGCATAAATCAACGTACTGACTTCCACAAGCTATTAAGTGTTAGCTTAGTGGCGAACGAGTGTAGCGACACCCTAAATCAACCCAAGTGTAGCAAGCTATACAAAGTACAAAAACCGTGTCGGATATCCGTATCGCACGTTGCCGAAACACTAGAAACTAGCAAGAATAACTTCCAGATTTTGCCTACAGTCAATATAGGAAAATCAAGCAGTACCAAACACCAAGAATAACCTACAGACATATACCTTAAAAAACACAACTCCCTAAGTGCCCAAAAATCTGGCGGCGTTGGATTTTCCCTAAGTCTCGCCAGTTCGACTAGGAGGGGTGGGGTCCGGGTTTCAGGTGCACACTCAGGGCTTCTAACACTATACTACTGCATTGCTAGATTTTACAGTAGACTAATTTAGTGATAGCAGATCACAGAGACACCAAAACATACAAAAAAATACGATATTTGCACAAAACCATAACTTTAGTGTTTTAAAACTGAAACTAATAAGCATACAATTTCATTAGAGCCTAATAAGGGTATAAAGATCACTACCTCACCAAAACTTGGGAAAAACCCTAGCTTTCCATGCTCCAAGTCATCACAAGGGCTTTAGCATGAATTGTGAAGGGTTTTGTGAGGTTGGAATAAAGTTTTGGCTTTGGATTGTGATGCAAAAATATAAATCAAGCGGAGAACTTGAAGTGTAGTGAAGGAAGAGAGAGCGACAGAGTTGGGAACAATAATTGAGAGACTGAGGTGAGAATGAGAGATATTGTGAAGGAATTGAGTGTATATGTGTTGTGAGGTGTGTGTATGTGAGTGTGAGTGTATGAGGTGAGTGTATGTGAGTGTGACACTCCCTCTCCCTCTTATAAATGCCCATAATAGCAGCCATCCCCCCCTAACCCTTAAGAATTCAAACTTTCTTTCTCTTCTCTTCTCTTCAATTCCCTTTTCTTTTCTTTTAAAAAAAATAAACCTTTGTTTGAATAATTAAAGTCGATAGACAAGTTAAGATGTAGTATGCTTGTTTAGAGAGAGGTATAAGTGTGCCATGACTATATAAGCATGGTTAACACCTCATTAAACCTAATTCAACATGCACATATGTGTGCAATGAAAAAAACAATTAAATAAAATATTAATTAATTAAATAAAATGTGAAGAAAATAATTATTAGTTAAATTTCATTAAAAACCCGTAATATCACTTAATTAACACTAACCGCATTCTAAAGCGTTACACTAGCATTCTACTTTGACGCGGTGTCCGCTCCACCACGTTTGGTATATGCTGCCTCAAGCCGAATTGGGGAAGGATACAGTCTGGCACGTGCATCTGAATAATATCGTTGCAGATTATAACACCTCAGTGCATTTATACGATATTTTTGGGGTTTTTCTAATCTTGCGACAAATTTCTTGATTATTTGCTTTTGGGAGCGAATAGTGAATTTAGTAACTGTGCTTAATATCCGACCCGCCCCGCATGCTTGAAATCCATCATGGTTCAAGATTACGTCATATATTTGCTAGTATAGAGGATTCATGTACATCTAGATTCTATACACACTTATATGATATATTTGTTATCCGCATATTTTTTAAATAATACAAATAATATCCGAATAATATATTTTCATATCTAGCATGGTATGTTATCATATCCCATATCATATGTTTGCATCCATATATCGTGTTCACGTCTAAATTGCTAAAATAGACTCGTTTGTATTGCTACGTATATTTACGTAGACCCGTACTTGGGGTTATGCATTTTTATTGACCGGACATCGCATTATGCTTTAAACTTTTACATATATTCTCCATATTTTAAAACTAGATTTTTAGATGAGACCCGAATAATATTCGGAGTATTTTGATATTAGCAGTTTAAACCTAATATATATATTATAATATTAAACAAAACTAAAAGTATATATATAAAAACAAACCTATATATAATATATATTAATATTTAACTAATATAATTATTATCTCAGATTCTCTCTCTCCTCTCGTTCACCGTCTCTCTCTCTCTATCCCTTCTCTCTAAACACACACACACACACACACACACATACAAATATTTTATATAACCTATTATTTAATTAACACCTCTCTCCTCTCACTTTCCTTCTTCCTTCTTTATATTTGACCGTGAGAAAACCCAAACCCTAACCCTTGCCTATGTCCTCCTCGCCAGCGTCGTCTTCAAAACCTTGTCGTCGACCTCACCCTCGTCACCACCTCCACCTCCTCTCTCCTTCTCTTTCTTCCCGAGAACCCCTTGCACCCACTGCAGCAACCCCGACGACCCCTGCAAACCCCAACCTCGACGTTACCCCTCGCCAGAGACTAGCCGTCTTCACCTTCACCTCCCTCTCCTCACTCCGACACCACAAATTACCACCACCATCAACCCTTGTCACCATTCCCGACCCCTATCACAACCCAAGAACCACTGCCCTCGTTGCCGATGGCAACCAACCATCGTCGCCGTTACCTCGTCTTTGTTCTCGCCACCCCAGAACCGAGCAACTGAAAGTATGTCTTAGCACCTCTACTAGGTTTATACAAGTATCAAGTATGCAATTTAAAAAAAATCTAGAGGTCTAAGCTATACTAACCTAGAATCGAACTAGAGAATTAAGGTTTTAAGCAAGCTAACAAGTTCTAAACTAAGTGATAGAGGTTTACAACCTTTGTAGACCGGTCCTTCACTTCTAAAGCTCCAAGTAGTAGTCCCTAGAACTCTTTTTTGACTCCACTTGAAGAAAGGATCGAGCTTGCTTTAAGCCCTCGAAGCCGAAGATGATCCACCTTGAAGTCTCTCTAACTCAAGCTCACTCTTCACTAATCAAAGTATTAGTGAAGCAAACAACCTATACTAAAGGGCTAGGATAGTGTAGGTTGATGAAGTAGGAGATTTGCTCACTTAGAATAATTTTCTATTTTCTTTTTACCAACTCAAGAAAAACCCTAAAGAGCTCAAGAGAAGGAGATGACTTGGATGTGTGAGGATGAGAATGAAAGTGTGAACCATGAGCTAGAGATAAGATTGGGATGAATAAATATCTATGAGAAAAAACAAAAATGATGAGATGAGTCATGGCTTTTCAGTACTTCTCCAAGCATTCAAAGCCATGACTCATTTCCACATTTTCTATTTTTCTCTAAAAATAAATCATCTCAATTATCTCTTGACCCAAGTGCGATTCTCATGCACCCATGTTCTATGTATCATCTACCATGATACAAATCCATTTATCATACACACACACATACATATATCATATATATATACATATATCATATATATAAAGAGAAGAAAATCTAAAGTGAGCTATATTAGTTAATATATATAATTATATCAAATATAAATATATATTAAACCATTGAATCAACACTTGATTCAATAATCCGGTTATATCTCATATAACCTAACCAATATCAAATATCGCTAGATTAGAATACGGTATCACACACTCGTATTTAATCAAGCTCCCTCACATATCTCCATATGTGCCCTACTTTGTTTCGCTTGAGCTAGGAAACATCTGTGTGGGACTCTAAAGACCCGTCAATATGCTAGCAGCAGGTAATGATCACATCAGATACCCACAAGCCGTCAGCGGTACTAGCTGGATGTAACGGCTACCCAGGTATTGAACGAATAGAAGATCAACAAGAAAACTTGTCCAAACTCCCGTAGAGCCTATAAGCAACACTTACCATATAGTCCGGTCTCTTCGTCTGATATGTCGCATATCGAGTCTGGGGGTGGAATCGTCAGACCCCAGTAACTTGATAAGTCATGCCGATGTGTGGCCTATAACCTTTCGAGAAACTACTGATAACACTTACCAGTAAATCTGATCAGCCTTGGCCAGGGATTTACTGTTATAGCCAATCGAGCATAGCGCAACATTAACTTCCAATACCGGGAGAGACGAAACCCCTCCTATCGCTCACTGCCTCCATGTGACTTGGGACTGTACCTAAAATCCACCTGTTTGCATGACTCCTTTAAGCCGTGGTAGGGAGGAAATCAAAGCATAGTGGGAACCACACAAGACACTATGACGATCTCGGGTCTACAGACTAATCTGTACAAGTGTCACCAGAGAACTGCTATATGACGATAGGTATGGTACCGTCTAAGAGTTCTCGGCGAGTACTGTTCAGTGTACCCATTCTCTAATGAGCACCTGTGCACAATGTTTGATGTCAAACACCAATGGTTGTAGGATCAACCATCGTCCCATACAGGGTTAAGAAACGTACACACTAGTTTATTCTAGAATATCGATTCCTCGTCTCGATACTCTCTCGACTAGGAACTGTTAAATGATGTGCTTGCGGACTACACAAGCCCCACTAGTATGATCTGCATCATAGTCCTGGTAGTCAAGCCAACATCCTAAGGGCTTTATCAACATGTATCAGAAAGACAGTATAATAATAAAAGTATACATATTAAGATAAAGAGCAACCAGATAGCATACTATCATATCGAGCAAGAAAGTCCTATATATATATATCCAAGCATCCACTATATCTTACAATTGGTAGTTATGTGTATGCCCTAGAGGCCATTAATATACATATGATGTATATTATAGTGGATGCTTGGACATATATTGAGAGGACTTTCTTGCTCGACATGATAGTATGCTATCTGGTTGCTCTTTGTCTTAACATGTAGACTTGTATTATGATACCGTCTTGCTCTCACATGTTGATAAAGCCCTTAGGATGCGTACTTGACTACCAGGACTATGATGAAGATCATACTAGTGGGGCCAGGGTAGTCCACAAGCACATCCTTTAATTGTTCCCAGTCGAGGGTGTATCGAGACATGGCATCGATATTCCAGAGTAGACTAGCGTATACTCTTCTTGACCTATATGATGGGCGAAGGATGATCCCACATCCATTGGTGTTTGACATCAAAGATGGTATACGGGTGCTCAGTGGATACTGGGTACAGTGAGCGGACTCGCCGAGAACTCCTAGTTGGTATTATACCTATCGTCAGATAGCAGTTCTTTGGTGACACTGGTACAGGTTAGTCTGTAGACCAGAGATCGTCATAGAGTCTTGTGTAATTCCCATTGTGCTTTGATTTCCACCATACCACGTTCAAGAGAACGTGCAAAATGGTGGCTTTTGGGTACAGTCCCGAATTACATGGAGGCAATGAGCGATAGGAGGGGATTCGTCTCTCCCGATATTGGGGGTTGATGTTGCGCTATGCTCGATTAGCTATAACAGGAAGTCCCTGGCCAGGGCTGATATGGAGATCTACTGGTAAGTGTTATCAGTAGTTTCTCGACCCGTTATGAGCCTCACATCGGCACGACTTATCGGTTACTGGAGTCTGATTTTTTCCACCCCTAGACTGGATATGCAACATATCAGACGAAGAGACCGGACTGTACGGTAGTGTTACTGACAGGCTTTATAGGAGAATGAGCAGGCTTGCTTGTTGATCTTCTGATCGCTCAATACCCGGGTAGCCGTTACATCCAGCTAGTACCGCTAACGGCTTGTGGGTGCTTGATATGATCATCACCTACTGCCGGCGTATTGACGAGTTTTTAGAGTCTTACACAGAGATTTCCTGGCTCAGGCGAAACGAAGTAGGAGCACATATGTGATATGTGCGGGACCGAGATTAGTACGAGTATGTGATACCCTATTCTATTCTCGCGATAATTGTATCGGTCGGTTATATGTGATATAGCCGGGTTATCGAATCAAGTGTTGATTCGATAACTTGATACATATGATTTTAGTCGGTTATATATGATATGGCCGGATTATTAAATCAAGTGTTGATTTGATAATTTAATGTATAATTGTATATTTGATATACTAGTTTACATAAACTAAAATTAGCTCACTTAAGAATTTTCTTTTCTTCATTTACATTTATACATACATACATACATACATACATACATACATATATATATATATATATATATATATTTAATGTATTTTGATAAATATATCATGCTTGATGATACATGGAACTTGGATGTAGAGACTCACATCTAAACTAAGATAATGTGAGGTTTTAATTATTTGGAGAAAAACAAAAATAGGTGGAAATTAGCATGGTTGTGAAGCTTGGAGAAGCTTGTGGAAACCTTGACCTAATCTCCACTAACTTTTGTTTTACTCTAGATATTATTTAACCTAACCATTACCTTGGCTTTAGTTAAGTCTCTACAAGAGTTTATATTAGATATTTTCTCACCCATGGTTCATATTGATGCTTCATCTTCTTCATCTTTTTTTCTTTACTTGAGTTTTCTTGAGGTGAAAAAGAAAGTGAGGAAAAATATTCTAAAGTGAGCTAAATTCCCACTTCGTCAGTCTATACCATATTAGCCATATAGTGTAGATTGTTTGCTTCATTAAATCATCCATTAGTGAAGAGGTAGCTTGAGTTAGAGTCTCCTCAAAGTAGATCATCTTCGGCCTCGAAGATCATTGAGCAAGCTCGTTCATTTCGACTAGTGGAGCCTACGGAGAGTCCAGATCACCACTACTTGGAGCGAAGGGACTACTGCACGGAGCATTTGCAGTGATGGACCAGTCTATAAAGGTTGTATTCCATATTCACTTAGATGTAAAGATGTTTACATATTGTATTGTCTAATTCTCAAGTTAAGATTCTAGTGTTAGGGTTGTTTAGCTTGCCAATTTTTTTTAATTTGGCATGGACGATACCTCCCAAAATCTTACTGTCGTGCTAGGTAACCCTACAGTGGTATCAGAGCCAAGCTAGAGAATTAGACAATATTCGTTAGATTACGAAACCGAAACTACTCCGTAACTTGAAACATTGAAATCTAGTTTCTGTTGATTTTTAAAAGGCCTAGAAATTTTTTTTAAGCAATTGCAGAATGTTATATGAGATATAACATGAACACTGAATAAATACGAACCCATTTTGCCAGGTTTGACCCGGTGACATGCCCACATTTTCCGATCTGGCCGGCCCAATGTGATTATTTCGGGTTCGTTTTGGTTTAGTGTTCTGGTCTCTGGGTTCTGGTGTTTCTGGTGTTGCTTGTTTTTGCTGAAATTACATGAGATGTTAACTTTCTCTAAAGGTAATTTGGAGTATTTCGTAGTTGTAATTCTAACTTTGTTTCGGATTTTTTAGACGGCGTTAAAAAGTTCGAACGGATATCAATAACCCAATTTTTCCCTCGATGGAAATTTTCCAAGAGTTGGATTTTTCCAAGTTAAAGAACATTCAAATATCATGCAAGTAATGCGATGGACCCTCTAGAAGAACGAAACCCTAACTCGATTCTATGACCGTAAGAATCGCCGCCAAACCCTAGGGTTTGCGGTAGTTCCGCGGCGCCATAGATGAGGCAAGGGTTGGCCCTTCTACGGTTGGTCCATAGGTACTGTGGCATATTCTGAGTATTTTTAAACTGTGCTCAATTGTTGAGCTCTTTGGGAAATTTTATGTGTTTGTTGATTCGATCGGAATATTTAACATCATCTAGCTATTTGTGGAATGCGATACAATATATGGAATTCATATTGTTAGGCATGAAATCCGAAGTATGTGATATTTCGGGTTTATGATGTCTAAGGTGATTGTGAATTCCAAATGTTGTAGTTTGACATTTTCTTTTCTGCGACCGTAAGTGTAATATATGGTGTATCGCCGTTTTCGTTGCTATATGTCAATGACAATTGTGATACGCATATTTACTTACGTTGATGACATGTGATGTTATGTGTTGCTGTGATATGTTATATTGGATCGTCGTATTTTGAATAGCCGGGTTTTTTTAATGTGAGATGAGAGTTTTTCATTTTCATTCATGTAAAAACTTGTATGTAATATTCTTTTATTGGGGCACTTCCGGGTTGAGAATGATGTCACCACTGTTGTATATTATTTACTTTTTCGCATTAGGATAGACCCAAGGTGGGGAGCACAAGTAACCGGTATCTAGAGTTTAGTAGGAGACCATCTCGAGGAGTCGAGACCGGGTCTCCTAACTGTAGAATTGGTAGGGTTGCTTGCCTCTCTCATAGGGGTCTAGCGATGTGGGTTTGGCTACTCATCGCGACCGTGGAATTCGTGTTTTATACTGGCTTAATTTAAAACACGGAATTCCTAGTATATCCAATATTTCATATGTTATCTTCTGCTGCTGATGTTCTGTGATGTGATCACTTTATATGCGTGAGACAATGCTTTATTATTATATATATGATATATAATAAACGTTGCTTATGTTTTGCACCCGCGCTAGTCCCGTCCCACCATGCCGTTAGTTAAGTAACCTAACGGTGCATAACGGGACACTATGGCGAATGCGGATGGCATAAGCGTACATTGTATTTTCGTTTCTTCTGTGATGATTAGGAAGCATTAATGATAGGACTTCATTAATGAGATTAATGAAAAATAAAGAAACTTAAAAAGATGTTGTGGAATCAATTTTTCAAAAAGGGTAGCTCTAGTTTTTGCTTTGCATAGCGGTATTCCTTATAGAATATCCAGCACGTTATTCGATAAGGAAAGAGCCGAGATCTCTTCACCAGGAGTGACCACTTTAGCGAAACTAGCAGATGCTACAACCCACTCGGTTTTGTCTTTTGATTGCTTCTTTAGTTCTTTCTTTGCATAATGGTATTTGTGAAATATTCTGCACCTTATTCGATAAGGAAAGAGCCGAAATCCCTTCACCGGGAGTGATCTCTTTAGCAAAACTAGTAAAATCTCAAAAACACTCCTCTTCAAAATCATTCGATTCTACAACGATATCAAGTTCATTACGCAAAAGGTTTTCTTAAAAACCTGTCGTAGCCCTCCGTCATTTCAGATAAGGACTATTTAGTATTCGTGCTGCGTTTGTTAGCCTTTATCAAGGCGTAGTATGCGGTAACTGACTAGTGCTTAATTTCTTATGCATATGATACGATTGGATTATGGTACTCGTACGACCTTGTTGGCCTTTGTCAAGGGTCATACAGGTGGGTTTAATTCAATTAGGAAATGACGGGTTGAACTTGACTAGCATCCTATGGTTTGTTGGCCTTTGTCAAGGTCATAGGAGGTTAGGGGCAAAATATTATCGGGAATTTCAAGTGTTGAAATTTGCAATGAGATTGCATACCTTCTATGAGATAGTTGGATCCCGATACCCACTGCGAGTAAGAGTTACTCCTGGGAGAGTTTTACACATCACAATTAGCCAATCAAGTAGGTGTCTAGAAAGGTGTTAACGGGGTTATGCCTCTGGGAAAATGAGGTTTATTTTAATTAGGTCCGTGCGAAAGCACGGGAAACCTCCCTCAAAGTACCAACACTGGCCTGGCTGAAAGATTGGCGAACTTGTAGGGTGTAATTAATCCCGGTTAGTCTTACCTTTTAGGATTTGAAGGAAGATTTGATAAAAACAGTGGGAGCCATACTGATTAGATAAGATAATAACCAATCTAATTTTCCAAGAGCATACGCTAAGTGTTTTCTTCTCTCTCTCTCTATCCAGGTAGCGACCATGTCAGGCCTTAATCAAGATAATAATATGAATGTATTGACCGAACCCGCTTGTTATACTGACCTGGGGAACGTTGGTTCTGTTCTTTCTTATAATTGTTATAAGAGTGAGCAGGGAATAGGGGTATATCCGGATTCCCACGCCACCCAAACGAAAAATAAGCATGTTGATGCATCTTCTTCGGGTGTGTTAGTTACCGAGAACTATTTCTCAGTACACTTTACGTCCTGGGTATTGGATACCGGATCGGGATCCTACATATGTAATATGTTACATGGGCTAAGGAAAGGTAGAGAACTGGGTATAGGTGATCATTCCATAAGAGTAAGGAATGGTGCAAATGTTGCAGCCAAAGCAGTTGGCGATTATCACCTTGTATTACCAAATGGTAATACATTGATTCTGAACTAATGCTATTACATACCGAAGCTGATATGCAATCTTATATCAGTTTCTTTATTAAGTAAAGAAGGATATAATTTTGTAGTACAGGATAATGTTATGAACATTTTTCTGAATCAAAAGTTGATTGGATCAGGCTCGTTAAATAATGGCATATACGTTCTAAATCAAACCACAGTTCTTAACGTACAAAACACACACAAGAGAAAGAGTTCAGAAATGAACGAATTCTTCTTGTGGCATTGTAAACTAGGTCATATCAATGCGACACGACTAGCTAAGTTATATAAGGATGGTTATTTGAATCCATTCCACTTATCATCTTATGAAACTTGCCAGTCATGTCTCAAAGGCAAGATGACCAAAACTCCGTTTACTGGACACGGAGAAAGAGTTAAGGAACTCTTGGAACTGATACATAGTGATGTATGCGGTCCCATGTCTATACATGCTAGGAATGGTTCCTCATACTTCATTACATTCACTGACGATCTCTCAAGATACGGACATGTGTTCCTGTTGAAACACAAGTCTGAAACTTTTGAGAAATTCAAAGAATATAAGTATGAAGTTGAGAACCAGACGGGTAAAAGTATCAAAATCCTTCGATCTGATCGAGGAGGATAATACTTGAGCAATGAGTTCCTGGACTATTTAAAAGAGAATGGGATTCTCTCTCAGCTTACTCCTCCGTACACACCACAGCACAACGGTGTATCGAAACGAAGGAATCCCACCCTATTATATATGGTGCGCTCTATAATGAGCACTGCTAAGTTGCCTATTTCCTTTTGGGGTTATGCGCTTGAAACAGCAGCATACCCATTGAATCAAGTTCCATCTAAATCTGTACCTACCACACCATATGAGATATGGAGTGGGAAGAGACCATGTCTTAAACGAGTTAAGATATGGGGTTGTCCGGCCTATGTCAAAAGGCAAAATCCGGACAAACTCGAGGCACGATCTGTTCTTTGCAAGTTTGTGGGATATCCCAAACATTCACATGGATATCTTTTCTACCACAGCGAGGAACAAAAAGTGTTTATTTCTCGACATGCCACCTTTTTAGAAAAGGAATTTCTTGCAAAGGAAATTAGTGGCAACAAGGTAGAACTGGAAGAAATTCCGGCTACACAAACTGCAACAGAAGATTTGGTGGAACCAGAGAATTCAGTAGTTCCCAACGAACCTCAGCCTCTCCGCCGATCTAGTAGGGTTCCTCATCTACCTTAGAGATACTACGGTTTTCTCATTGATGGTGGGAGCGAGGATTGCATCATGGAAGATGATGACCCAACTAGCTTCGAGCAGGCCATCACGAGTGGGGACTCTGTGAAATGGCTGGAAGCAATGCGATCTGAGATGGAATCCATGTACACCAACAAAGTATGGACTTTGGAAGATGCTCCTGAAGGGGTAAAACCCATCGGGAGCAAGTGGATCTTCAAGAAAAAACTTGGTGTAGATGGAAAAGTTGAGACTTTCAAATCTAGACTTGTTGCAAAAGGTTTTCGTCAACGACCAGGTGTGGATTATGAAGAAACCTTTTCTCCAGTGGCTATGCTTAAGTCCATCCGGATCCTACTTGCCATTGCTGCATACCATGACTACGAAATCTGGCAAATGGATGTTAAGACCGTCTTTCTAAATGGTGATTTAGAAGAGTGCATGTACATGACTCAGCCAGAGGGCTTCGTGGACGATGGGAGCAGCAGAAAGGTGTGCAAGCTGCTTAAATCCATCTACGGGTTAAAACAGGCATTGCGGAGTTGGAACATCTATTTTGATGTGGTAATCAAAGAGTTTGACTTCATCAAAAACATAGATGAACCTTATATATACAAGAAGGTGGCAGAGAGTAAGGTTGTCTTTCTCGTATTGTACGTGGATGACATACTCTTGATAGGAAATGATGTTCCTATGCTGCACTTGGTCAAGCTCTTCTTATCACAAAGATTCTCAATGAAAGATCTAGGTGATGCCTCCTACATCTTGGGGATTAAGATCTATAGAGCTAGATTTAAACAGATACTGGGATTGTCCCAATCTAGGTACATTGACACCATACTAAAGAGGTTTAGTATGGAAGATTCCATGTGTGGGAATTTACCCACGATCTCAGGACTCACTCTCTCCAAAGATATGTCCCCCAAGACTGATTTGGAGAGAGCTCGCATGCAAGGGATACCCTATGCTTCGGCAATAGGCTCTATCATGTACGCGATGTTATGTACCGGACCCGATATAGCATACTCACTAAGTGTAGTGAGTAGGTATCAAGCAGATCCAGGAGAGAATCAATGGACAGCTGTGAAGAACATTCTCAAGTACTTGAGAAGAACTAAAGAGATGTTCTTAGTGTATGGTAACGGAGAACTCCAAGTGGAGTCCTTTACCGATTCGAGCTTCCAGAGTGATAAAGTCGACTCTAAGTCGGTCTCGGGATTTGTCTTTACTCTCAATGGAGGGGCGGTTTGTTGGAAGAGTTCCAAGCAGGAAACCGTGGCAGACTCGACGATGGAGGCTAAATACATCGCTGCCAACGATACTGCCAAAGAGGCTGTCTGGATGGAGAAGTTCATAAACGAACTTGGTGTGGTTCCGTCCATCGAGCATCCAATACCTTTGTATTATGATAACAATGGAGTTGTGGCTTTGGCCAAGGAACCCAGGTCCCATTAGCGATCCAGGCATATTCTGAGGCGGTATCACCTGATCCGAAAGATAGTTGATCGCCGGGAGATTGAGGTCAGGAGAGTTGACACGAAGAACAACACGGCGGATCCACTCACGAAGGCCATACCCCAGATACAATTTGAGAGACTCATCGGGATGTTGGGTATGACATACTACAACTACTGGGCTTAGTGCAAGTGGGAGATTGTAAGTTATGTGTATGCCCTAGAGGCCATAATTGTACATATGATGTATATTATATTGGATGCTTGGACATATATAGAGAGCACTTTCTTGCTCGACATGATAGTATGCTATCTGGTTGCTCTTTGTCTTAACATGTAGACTTGTATTGTGATACTGTCTTACTCTCACATGTTGATAAAGCTCTTAGGATGTGTACTTGACTACCAAGACTATGATAGAGATCATACTAGTGGGTCCAGGATAGTCCATAAGTACATCCTTTAATTGTTCCTAGTCGAGGGTGTATCGAGACAGGGCATCGATATTCCAGAGTAGACTAGCTTATACACTTCTTGACCCATATGATGGACGATGGATGATCCCACATCCATTGGTATTTGACATCAAAGATGGTATACGGGTGTGTTACTATCAAAAATTTCTGCGAAAAAGAGCCCAACGTATCAAATGGCAGCGATACGCTTAAGAAAATGTGAACTGGTATATTCTGGTCTATTTTTTGACAAACTCCCAAATGAGAAATAGCTAAATTATGATAGTATCGAAAGAATCTCGAAAAAAACTTCAATTTGATATATTATGGGCCTTATAATTCATCCGGGATCAAAAGTTATGAGCAAATGTGCTATGCACGTGTAATCTAAAGAAGAAAATGCGAACCAGTATTTTCCGGGCTGTACTTTGACAAACTCCCGAATGAGAAATAGATAAATTCTGATGGTATCGAAAATGTCTCAAAAAATCCTTCGATTTGATATATTATGGGCCTCATAATTCATTCGGGATCAAAAGTTATGAGCAAATATGCTACGCACGTGTAATCTAAAGTAATGCTCTACTACATAGGGGATGCATTTTAGTCCCACATCAGGAAAAAGAGAGATCCCTTCTCTACTACTCACATATAAATAAGAGGGGATATCTCTTAGAAAAGGTAGAGAATTCAATTCTCAAAGGAGATTAGTTCTCCATAGGAGCTTGCTCCCCCACATAATGCGCATATGCGCAAGCACCATGTGTGCCACATGCAATGCACGTGCGCCCGCCACATGTGCGCCACGTGCAACACATATGAGCTAAACACGTACAACGCACGTGGGAGAATTTTCTCAAAGGAGCTTAGTTCTCCATGTTAGGGCCTTAGCTGCCCCCCATGATGTGCAAGCACCAAGTGTGACGCATGTGCGCCCGCTACGTGCGACGCACGTGCGCCCAACACATGCGACGCACGTGCGCGAACGCAAAGAGGCCTTTTTCTCCAGTTAGGAGTTTAAGCTTCAACATATTCTTCCTCCTGATAAATGGGACATGGTTCAAAGGGTACATCCCTCCACACCTTCGATATATGGCGCTGTAATCCCTCAGTGTCGTCGGAGAGGTGGTGGGTCCCAACGACCAATGATCACTCTTTCCAAATATAGAGGAACCCCTCCCAAAAGATCCCACAAAAAGAGAATTTAATTATCAAACTAAGAGTTTAACTCTTCTAAAAGAACTTAGTTCTTCCTCTGGTTAAGATCTGCAGAAGCAGAACTCCCCACAAGTTGAGAATTTAATTTTCATCGGGGAGATTCTATCATGCAGATTCAAAAACTAGGCGAAAGAACTAAATCCAAAAGAGTTTAACTCTTACAAAACACATAGGAATTTAATTCCTCTAAATAAAATTAGGGTTTAACCCTATAAAAGATTTAATTCTTAAACAAGGGATTCAACTCTCCATGCACGTAAAAGAGATCAGTACCCAACATGATCACGTGTGCCCACGTGACTCCCCCCTCAATAATCAAAAGAGAACGAATGAAATTAGGTCACGTGCTCTCACGTGACCCTTGAACAAACTTCTCAAAATAAAAAGGGAGTAAAGCCAAGGCAGAACAAATTTTGGGCATCTCACGTGTTCCCACATGACCCCTAGCATTTATCAAACAAAAGAGGATTCTACCTAAAGGCAATGCCCGCCTAAAGGATGCCTCACATGACCCCACGTGACCCCTGAGAAGTGTTCAACACTTATAAAAGAGAAAAGGGAATAAACCCTATTTTTAGAGCGCTTCACGTAATCCCACGTGATCCTCAAGTAGTGCTTAGCACTTATAAAGCAAAAAAGGAATAAATCAAAGGCAGTTTCCACTTTTCGGGCGCCTCACGTGATCTCACGTGACCCAAATAGTGCTCGGCACTCAGAAAAGAACAAAAGAATAAACCTAAAGAAGCAGCGCTAGCGCCTCACATGCTTACACGTGACGGCCACAGGGCTAAAGTGTTTAACACTTATATGCATCACGTGCGACACGTGGGCATTCTCAAATTCCAGTGTTTAACACTACCTCAGAGTATCACGTGGGAGCACGTGAGCGCTGTATAAACATGTTAGTGTTGAACAATATGAAGGGCTAACATTAGCCAGAATCAGACCAAATGTTCCAAGGACTGTCAATCGAGCCCCTCATGCTCAAAGTCCCCCAAACCGATCTCAGTCCCAGAGATAGCTAATGAGCTCCTAACAGATGGCATCTAAAAAGATGTTCATCCCACCATGATCTCTCCCCTCGATCTAGAATTTGGTTCAAAGGTACATCTCTCCACACCTCCATTACATGTCGTTGTAATTCTTCAACGTCTTCAAAGAGGTGGAGGGTCCCAATAACTAATAACTCTTGGTGCACCAACGAACAAGCTTTTCAAAAAGGGGAGTAAATATAAAACACATCTCAATTTGGGGGCACCTCACGTGTTCCCACGTGACCCCCAAATAGTGGTATATAAAAGAGGGAGAAAATTCCAAAGACAGCGCTCGCATTTTGAAGGCACCTCACATGTCTACACGTGACTGTTTGCTGAACCAAGTGCTTAGCACTTATAAATGAAAGAGGAATAAAATCCAGAGAACAGTTCTCACCTAGGGCGCCTCACGTGCTCATACGTGAGCCAAGTGCTCAGCATTTTTATATATATATGAGGGAATAAACTCAAGGAACAATGCCCACTTCGGGGCCCCTCATGTGTTCACATGTGAGCTCCTCCAAAGTCCAGTGTTTAACAATGATTCAGTGCTTAGCACTATGGGGTGACTAAGGTAAATCAACCTTAGCTCAAATTAGCTAGGTCTTCCGAAGCCAAGACCCTTTTTGTCACCAATCAACCGAGCCCTCATGTTCAGGTCTCCCCAAACTAATCCTAGTCCCAAAGATAACTAGTGTTCTCCTAACAGATGACATCTGAACTGATGTTCATCCCATTCCCCAAATCGGGATATTAGTTCAAGGGTACATCTCTCTTTATACCTCTGATACATGTCGTTGTAATCCTTTAACGTCTTCAGAGATATGGAGGGTCCCAATAACCGATAAAAGGCTCCTCCGCTATCTCACTCAGTCAAGGGTTTTTTATTCCCTCAGTCGCGTTGGTGCATCCCCAAACGGTTGAACCAAAACCACACAGACTATGACATCTTTAAACTGGACTATGATGTCCTTAAACTTTATGGACTGTGGGGTCCTTAAACTCATGGACTATGATGTCCTTAAACTTTACAGACTATGATGTCTCTAAACTACCATGGACTGTGGGGTCTTTAAACTCATAGACTATGATGTCTTTAAACTTTACAGACTACGACGTCTTTAAACTATGGACTATGATGTCCTTAAACTTTATGGACTATGATGTCCTTAAACTTATGGACGGCAAAGTCCCTAAACTAAAATAATAGAGCCCAAATGCTCTTTTGTTGGATCTAAATGATCCCGTTAAGTTGATCTTAGTCTAAAATTAGACTAACGTGTCCTTAACAAACGTTAAGTTGACCTTAGTCTAAAAACTAGACTAACGTATCCTTAACAAACGTTTAAATTGCTCTTAGTCTCAAATGAGATTAACGATCCTTAAACCCAACCTAAACCCAAATCTAAGAAAATACAGATTTGGACTAATCTCCGCCCTATGGGCGACAACATAAATTAGTCTCCGTATACGATCCACGGGCAACCAAAAACAAAACAAACACACACGACACGAAGTGATCATCTAGAGAAGGAGAAAGTGGTTACCGCGATGCGGTAGCGTAATTAACTGCAGGGGCTTGCGCCAGCAGGGAAGAGTTTCCCCATAATCAAAAACCCCTTAACGAGGGGGAATCTGACGAAGTCTGCTACAACGGCCACATCCGTCTAAACCTTCGATACATGGTGCCATAAATCAACTTGGCATCTTCGGAGAGGTGGATGGATAAAACCAAATAGCATCTGCCCTCGAAATTCAGGCCTGACGTCCCAACGTCCCGGTCGCGTCTTTCGGTGGAGAACATGGTGCTCAGTGGAGACTCGGTACACTGAATGGACTCGCCGAGAACTCCTAGTTGATATTATACCTATCGTCAGATAGCAGTTCTCTGGTGACACTGGTACAGGTTAGTCTGTAAACCCGAGATCGTTATAGAGTCTTGTGTGATTCCCACTGTGCTTTGCTTTTCACCTTACCATGTTCAAGAGAACGTATAAAACGGTGGCTTTTGGGTACAGTCCCGAATCACATGGAGGCAATGAGCGATAGGAGGGGATTCTTCTCTCCCGGTATTGGGGGTTGATATTGCGTTGTGCTCGATTGGC
Source organism: Agapanthus africanus (assembly GCA_030015575.1). Classification (NCBI taxonomy): domain Eukaryota; kingdom Viridiplantae; phylum Streptophyta; class Magnoliopsida; order Asparagales; family Amaryllidaceae; genus Agapanthus; species Agapanthus africanus. The sequence goes on from CM057337.1 coordinate 720,671,280, forward strand.
TATAACAGGAAGTCCTTGGCCAGGGATGATATGGAGATCTACTGGTAAGTGTTATCAGTAGTTTCTCGACTCGTTATGAGCCTCACAACGGCACGACTTATCGGTTACTGGAGTCTGACGTTTACCACCCCTAGACTGGATATGCAACATATCAGACGAAGAGACCGGACTGTACGGTAGTGTTACTGACAGGCTTTATAGGAGAATGAGCAGGCTTGCTTGTTGATCTTCTGATCTCTCAATACCCGGGCAGCCGTTACGTCCAGCTAGTACCGCTGACGGCTTGTGGGTGCTTGATATGATCATCACCTACTGCCAGCGTATTGACGAGTCTTTAGAGTCCTACACAGAGGTTTCCTGGCTCAGGCGAAATGAAGTAGGAGCACATATGTGATATGTGCGGGACCGAGATTAGTACGAGTATGTGATACCGTATTCTATTCTCGTGATAATTGTATCGGTCGGTTATATGTGATATAGCCGGGTTATCGAATCAAGTGTTGATTCGATAAGTTGATACATATGTTTTTAGTCGGTTATATATGATATAGCCGGATTATAAATCAAGTGTTGATTTGATAATTTAATGTATAATTGTATATTTGATATATTAGTTTATATTAACTAAAATTAGCTCACTTAAGAATTTTCTTTTCTTCATTTACATTTTATATATACATATATGATATATATATATATATATATATATATATATTTATTGTATTTTGATAAATGTATCATGCTTGATGATACATGGAACTTGGGTGTAGAGACTCACATCTAAACTAAGATAATGTGAGGTTTTAATTATTTGGAGAAAAACAAAAATAGGTGGAAATTAGCATGGTTGTGAAGCTTGTGGAAACCTTGACCTAATCTCCACTAACTTTTGTTTTACTCTAGATATTATTTAACCTAACCATTACCTTGGCTTTAGTTAAGTCTCTACAAGAGTTTATATTAGATATTTTCTCATCCATGGTTCACATTGATGCTTCATCTTCTTTATCTTTTTTTCTTTACTTGAGTTTTCTTGAGGTGAAAAAGAAAGTGAGGAAAAATATTCTAAACTGAGCTAAATTCCCACTTCATCAATGTATACCATATTAGCCATATAGTGTAAGTTGTTTGCTTCACTAAATCATCCATTAGTGAAGAGGTAGCTTGAGTTAGAGTTTCCTCAAAGTAGATCATCTTCGGCCTCGAAGATCATTGAGCAAGCTTGTTCATTTCGACTAGTGGAGCCTACGGAGGGTCCGAATCACCACTACTTGGAGTGAAGGGAATACTACACGGAGCATTTGAAGTGTTGAACCGGTCTACAAAGGTTGTTTTCCATATTCACATAGATGTAAAGATGTTTACATATTGTATTGTCTAATTCTCAAGTTAAGATTTTAGGGTTAGGGTTGTTTAGCATGGCAAATTTTTTTAATTTGGCATGGACGATACCTCCCGAAAGCTTGTTGTCGTGCTAGGTAACACTACAACAATAATGGCCTTTAGGGCATACATATTCCTAACAATCTCCTACTTGCACTAAGGCCAGTTGTTGTAGTATCTCATACCCAACATCCCAAAAAGTCTCTCAAACTGCGTATGGGGGAGGGCCTTCGTGAGTGGATCCGCTGTGTTGTCCTTCGTATCTTCTCTCCTGACCTCGATCTCTCGGTGATCAACTATTTTCCGGATCAGGTGATACCGCCTCAAAATATGTCTGGATCGCTGATGGGACCGGTGTTCCTTGGCCAAAGCCACATCTCTATTGCTATCACAATACAAAGGTATTGGATCCTCAATGGATAGAACCACACCAAGTTCAGTAATGAACTTCTTCATCCAGACAATCTCTTTGGCAGCATTGTTAGCAGTGATGTATTCAGCCTCCATCGTCGAGTCTGCTACGGTATTTTGCTTGGAACTCTTCCAACATACCGTCCCTCTATTGAGGATAAAGACAAAACCGGAGACCGACTTGCTGTCGTCCTTATCACTCTGGAAGCTCGAATCGGTAAAGAACTCCACCTGGAGTTCATCGTTACCATACACCAAGAACATCTCTTTAGTCCTTCTTAAATACTTAAGAATGTTCTTCACAGCTGTCTATTGCTTCTCTCCTAGGTTTGATTGATACTTACTTACCACACCTAGTGCGTAAGCTACATCTGGTCTGGTACATAACATTGCGTACATAATAAACCCAACTACAGAAGCATAGGGTATCACGGTCATGCGAGCCCTCTCCAAATCAGTCTTGGAAGACATCTCTTTGGAGAGAGTGATTCCTGAACAAGCGGGTAAATTACCACGCTTAAAATATTCCATACTAAATCTCTTTAGTATGGTGTCTATGTACATGGATTGGGACAATCCCAATATCCTTCTAGATCTATCTCTATAGATCTTTATCCCCAGGATGTAGGAGGCATCACCCAGATCTTTCATGGAGAACTTTTGTGATAGGAAGAGTTTGACCGAGTGCAGCATAGGAACATTATTTCCTATCAAGAGTATGTCATCCATATACAATATGAGGAAGAAAACCTTACTCTCTACAACCTTTTTATATATATAAGGTTCATCTATGTTTTTAATGAAGTCAAACTTTTTGACTGCTACATCAAAACATATGTTTTAACTCCGCGATGCCTGCTTTAATCCTTAAATTGATTTAAGCAGCTTGCACACCTTTCCGCTGCTCCCACTGTCTATGAAGCACTCTGGTTGTGTCATGTACATGCTCTCCTCTAAATCACCATTTAGAAAAGCGATCTTGACGTCCATTTACCAGATTTCGTAGTCATGGTATGCATCAATGGCAAGTAGGATCCTGATGGACTTAAGCATAGCCACTGGAGAAAAGGTTTCATCATAATCGACACCTAGTCATTGACGAAAACCTTTTGCTATAAGTCTAGTTTTGAAGGTCTCAACCTTTCCATCTACACCAATTTTCTTCTTAAAGACCCATTTGCTCCCAATAGGTTTTACCCCTTCAGGAGCAACTTCCAAAGTCCATACTTTGTTGGTGTACATGGATTCTATCTCAGATCGCATAGCATCCAGCCATTTCACAGAGTCCCCACTTGTGATAGCCTGCTCGAAACTAGTCGGGTCTTCCATGATGTAATCCTCACTCCCACCGTCTATGAAAAAACCATAGTATCTCTCAGGTGTATGAGGAACCTTACTAGATCTGTGGAGTGGCTGAGGTTCATCGGGGACTATTGAATCCTCCGGTTCTACCAAATCATCAGTTGTACTTTGTGTATCTGGAACTTCTTCCAGCTCTACCTCATTACCACTAATTTCTTTAACAAGAAATTCCTTTTCTAAAATGGCGGTATTCCGAGAAACAAACACTCTTTGTTCCTCTGTGTGGTAGAAGATATACTCTCGCGAATGTTTGGGATATCTAACAAACTTTCACAGAATAGTCCTTGCTTTGAGCTTATTCAGATTTTGCTTTTTAACATAAGCCGGACAACCCCATATCTTAACGAAATTAAGATATGGTCTCTTCCTCTCCCATATCTCATACGGAGTGGTAGGCATGGATTTGGTCAGAACTCTATTTAATAGGTATGCAGCTGTTTCAAGTGCATAACTCCAAAAGGAAATAGGTAACTCAGCAATACTCATCATAGAGCGCACCATATCTAATAGAGTGCGATTCCCACGATCCGATACTCCATTGTGCTGTGGTGTATACGGAGGAATAAGCTGAGAGAGAATCCCATTCTTTTTTAGATAAACTTGGAATTCCGTACTTAAGTATTCTCCTCCTCGATCAGATCGAAGGATTTTAATACTTTTACCCGTCTAGTTCTCCACTTCGTTCTTATATTCCTTGAATTTCTCAAAAGCTTCAGAGTTGTGTTTCAACAGAACACATATCTAAATCTTGAGAGATCATCGGTGAATGTAATGAAGTACGAGAAACCATTCCTGGCATGTGTAGACATAGGACCTCATACATCACTATGTATCAGTCCCAAGAGTTCAGTAGCTCTTTCTCTGTGTCCCGTAAACGGAGTTTTGGTCATCTTGCCTTTGAGACATGACTGACAAGTTTCATAAGATGTAAATTCGACCGGATTCAAATATCCATCTTTATGCTACTTAGCTAGTCTTATCGCATTGATATGACCAAGTCTATAATGCCACAAGAAGACTTCGTTCATTTCTGAACTTTTCCTCTTGTGTGTGTTCTGTATATTTAGAATTGTATTTTGATTTAGAACGTATATACCATTACACAACGTATCAAATCCAATCAACACTTTATTCAGGAAAATGTTCATAACATTTTTCTCTAATGCAAAATTATATCCTTCTTTATCTAATAAAGAGACGGATATTATATTGCACATCATCGACGGTACGAAATAACAGTCGTTCAAAATCAATGTATTACCATTTGGTAATACAAGGTGATATTCACCGACAGCTTCGGCAACAACAATTGCTCTGTTCCCTACTCTGAGGGACATATCACCCTTTTCCAGTTCTCTATCTCTCTATAACCCTTGTAACATATTACAAATGTGGGATCCTGATCCGGTATCTAATACTCAGGACGTAGAGCAGACTGAGAAACAGTTCTCAATAACTAACACGCCCGAAGAAGATGCATCAAAATGCTCTTTCTTCGTTCGGGTTGTATGGGAATCCTTGCATTCTCCTATCTCTTGCTCAGACTTATGACAGTCATAAGATAGAGCTGAACCAACGTTCCCCAGCCCAGTATAATAAGCGAGTTCGGTCAATACATCTATGTTATTATCTTGATTAAGGCGTGACATAGTCGCTACCTGGAAAGAGAGAAGAAAACACTTTAGCGTGCGCTTTTGCAAGATAAGACTGGTTATTATCTTATCTAATCAGGATGGCTCCCGCTGAATTTATCAAATCTTCCTTTAAACTCTAAAAGGTAAGATTAGCCGGGATTAATTACACCCTACAAGTTCGCCAATCGGTCAGCCAGGCAGGTATTGGTTGTCATGCCCCTCTTCGCAGTGTATGGAAGTGGTGACGTGGCAAGCCCGCAACGTATTTACTAAGAAATAAATACGTTAAGCGTAATTAAGCAAAATATGTATAAAATGCACACGAATTGACAAGAGATATAAAATGAACAACAATATTTATTAACATCCATCTTTACATTACAACTGCTTTGAAAAGGAAAGATACAATGATATAAGCAATGCCTAAACAGTGGCATACAAACTGAAATAAGTACAAGATGAACTAGAATTCCTGCTCGGTAGTGATCTGGTCCAAGTCCTCCTGGCCCGGCTCAATCTCCTGAGAGTCCGGTCCTCCTGACGAACATTCCAAAGAGAGAAATAGACATGAATGTCGTTAGCGAACTAGCGCTTGGTAAGTCCTAAAAGAAACAAAGGAATAAAGCAAGTAATGAGAATTGAACTGGTAAGTTATACAGATATAAGATTATTATTCTAACGTAGTTGTTTGTAGCTTGGTACAGAAGGTATTTGTGTATACGAGAGAAGTACATCTTTTCCCGTGGACTATGGTAACATGTAGTACAAGACCCCGTCAAAACCCACGGGACAACGACACGAGAGGTCATGTAGGTCTCTTTTAGTGATCATCTCGTGCCACGCTATACATTCCATACCAATCTACCCCGTTAACCCCGTAATGTATTGTATAGATTATATGGCTTGCCGAGACCATGGATACAAGTTGTTCAAGTAGTCAGGTTCAGGATGTAAGCATGTAGTCATGTCAAGTTATAGCCATGGTTTGGTCAAGTCAAGTCTTGTATTCAGGTTTGATATTCAGGTTCATGTTCAAGTATACATGTTAGAGTTTGGATTCATGTTTGAATTGGATTCTGGTTTGAGTTTGGATTCAAGCTGGATTTAGACTCAGACTTGAGTCAGACATTTATAACTGATTTAGATCCTGAATTATGTTCGGGATTTATCGGTAACTGCTGCACATGGACGACATGATTTATGTCTTTTTCCAAGACAATTACCATTAATAACACCGTTAAGTTTTCTACCTTAAATAGGCAAGCACTCATTTTCTCCGTCTCCCTAGGGCTCAAGAGAATTGATCCCGCTTAAACCTATATTTACTAAAGTTCTTAAATGTAATTTTATATAACTCGAGGGGGTTTTATGAAAAATAATTTTAATATATAGTTTCAAAATAACCTTGAGAAATTATTTATATTATTTAGGGTTTTCATGGATGTGAATTTTAGGGATTTGAGGTATTTTAGTGATAATAGCTTAGATTAGAGAGTTCATGGTATTTTATTGTAAAGTTTGATTTTTATTGGTATCTTGATGAAACTTGTGATTCTTTCATTTGAAAAAAATATAAAGTTATATTTTGAAAATATATGGATTTGTAATATTTATATAATTATAAAAAATTAATTTTATTTAAATAGAAAAATGCGTTTTTCTTAAAAATCGTATTTAAAAACCTTTCGAGACCGAATGCTCTGTGAGGAGGTCTGCATCTCGCTCTACCAGCTAAGGATGTACGATAATCCGCACCATCCAATAGCGGGTCCCCTAAAAAGGGTTGTAGAGGCTTATTTGCAAAGGAATTTTAAAATACAATTCCAAAGAAAACCGTTTTTAAAGTAAATGGTATTTTAATAAAATATTTTTCTCGAAACACAAATCTACATGAAAGAGTTATCATGCTATGGAACCATGTGTGTTTATGAGGGGTAGGTTATTAACCCGTGAGGTTTTCTAAAAATAAAGTATTAACAACATACTAAAAGGTGATATGTAAAGTTCATGGTATTTTAACGAAAAAGTTAAATTGTGATTGTTTTACAAAAGATTCTTGGATAAAATTTATTCTAGATATGAGTATTAAACTTATAAGTGAAGTGTTACAATTTGTTTGATCAAAAGGTAAAGGAAGATGGAGTTGCATGCTTTAGAAAAAGGAACATCGGTAATAACTCCACTTTTTACCGATTTTGATTAAAAACAAATTCAAGGAATAGAAAGGAAGATTTGGAGAGACTTAGAAGTTGGTTAGGTTAAGAGAAAGTAGAAGGAGAGGGGGTTATCGTCGTGGCGTCGCGGGGTCGCCGGAATTTGTTTCGATCCTCGCCGGAACTTGATCGCTTGCTAACTCCTCTTTTATTCCACTTGTACTTATAAATTTTAAGAATTTTGGCTATAATTTTCAGAATGATGAAGGGCTAGGGTATGGGGTAGTATTTATAGTGTGGAATTAGGATTTTGGAATTAAAGAGATGAATTAAAGTGCATTAAAAAGATGATAAATGGGGAATTGAGGGGTCTTTGTTTAATTGCAGAGCAATCATATAGTGCAGGGGGGTTAGGGGTAGGGGAAAGGTCATGTGTGCAAAGCCCGGGGTGCATTGGGCTCGGAGGGCCCGTCGGTGCCTGCCAAAATGGCAATCTCACCGGTCGTTTGTAGGATTGGGGCCGTCGGATTGGTGCCACGTGTTCATCTCAGTATTAGTACTCTTTTGCACATGTTTATTTCTTCAAACTTTTTATTTTTATGTGCATTGCATGTGTAAACTTTTGGGCTTCCAAAAAATTTAAAAGAAAAATCAGAAAAAATATAATGTGCCTGATGGGGTTCGAACACAAGGCTGCGTCACAGCAGTGCAAGGCTTTACTAGTGAGCTACAAGTTGTTTCTTGCTATTCTTAAACAAAAATTAACTTATAAATTGTACTCAAGCTTGTAAACTCCTTTATGTACATTAAACTGAAAAAATTTTGTACAGTAAATTCAGAGTCGTTACATTCTACCCTCCTTAAGAAATTTCGTCCTCGAAATTTATATTTACATAAGGACTGGTTTACAAATAAGTAAGGGTATCTTGCACGCATGTCATCTTCTCGTTCTTAAGTTGATTCTCCTGGTGAATCTTTTCTCCACCTCACACGGACCAAGTTTACTTCCTTGTTCCGCAGTGTCTTCACCTTTCTGTCCAGGATCTCAATGGGTTATTGCTCACAAGTTAGGTCCGTTTGTACAGTGAGCTCGGAGTGATCAAGGATGTAGCTGGGGTCGCTCACATATTTTCGGAGCCGGGATATGTGGAACACGTTGTGCACTCCTTCCAATGAGGGTGGAAGTGCTAAACGGTATGCCACTTCTCCAACTCGTTCGAGTATGTCGAATGGTCCTATGTATCTGGGACTGAGCTTACCCCTCTTACCAAAGCGGATCACTCCACGGTTTGGAGAAATCTTCAGAAAAACATGGTCTTCAGGTTGGAACTCCAGATGTCAGCGCTTTGCATTGGCCCAATGTTTCTGTCAGTCTTGGGCTATGCGCATTCTTTCCCTGATCGTGCGAACTACATCCACAGTTGCCACGATCATCTCTGGTCCAAGGAGTTAACGATCTCCGATGTCGTCCCAACTTAGTGGTGAATGACACTTCCTTCCATAGAGTGCTGCAAATGGTGCCATTCTAGTGCTCGCCTGATAGCTGTTGTTGTATGAAAACTCCATAAGGTGTAGATGATCTTCCCACGAACCTCCGAAGTCTAACATACAAGCTCTTAGCATGTCCTCCAGAATCTGAATTGTTCGCTCAGACTGTGTCCGTTTGTGGATGGTAAGCCATGCTGAAGTTCAGACTCGTTCCCAGGCTAGCTTACAGACTCTGCCAAAATTATGATCAGAATCTGGTGTCACGATCGGAGACGATGCAATTAGTACTCCATGTAATCTCACAATCTCCTGCATGAGTTCATGGGTATCAATATATAGTACACTTTGAGGTTAAATCTTACTTTAGATTCATGCTTACCTTCATGTACTTCTGTGCTAACGTCTCGGTAGATTGGCCAACTCGAAAGGGAATAAAGTAAACCAACTTGGTGAGTCGATCCACAATAACCCATACTACGTCGTTACCCTTCGTGCTGTGAGAAAGGGCAGTCACGAAGTCCATGGTAATATGCTGCCATTTCCATTCTGGGATTGGTAATGGCTGAAGTAGACCAGCAGTTCTGTGATGTTCAGCTTTTACTTGCTAACATACCAAACACTTAGCTACGCTTCTGGCTACTTCACGCTTCATTCCATGCCACCAGTAGTGTTGCCGTAGATCCTTGTATATTTCTGTACCACCAGGGTGTACCGAGTAAGGAAAGCCGTGAGCTTCTTTCATCAACTCTTCTCGAACTGGACCATTTGGTACACACAATCTACTTTCATATCTCAAGGATCCATCTTCGTGGATGATGAAGTCGGTTCGAAGTTCACCTTCTACTTGTTCTCGGATATTTTATAGCTTGGAATCATTTGCTTGAGCTGCTTTGATCTGATTGACAATAGTGGATTGGACTTGTAAGTTCATCAAATAATAAGCATTACCTGGCATAACTACTTCGATCTCCATTCCGTGCATTTCCTGCTGTAGCATCCACTGAGCGATGAGATTCATTGCTAATGGTTGGCGAATAAGTGCATCAGGAACTATATTCACCTTTCCTGGATGATACTGTAGGTTGATGTCGAAGTCCGCCATGAGTTCTAGCCATCTTTTCTGACGCATGTTCAACTCCTTCTGAGTAAATACATATTTCATACTCTACTGGTCAGTGTATATATCCACTTGTTCACCCAAAAGATAGTGATGCCTAATCTTAAGTGCAAAGATAACGGCTGCCAAATCCAGATCATGTGTTGGATAGTTGCGTTCATGAACTTTCAGCTGTCTTGATGCAAACGCTACAACTTTTCCATGCTGGTGTAGAACACATCCTAATCCCTTACCGAACGTATCACAATGCACAATAAATCCTTCATATTGATCCGGTATTACAAGGATAGGAGCTGAAGTTAACCTTGACTTGAGTTCTACAAAAGCGTTTTCACATGCTTCCGACCACACGAATGCTTCATTTTTACGTGTGAGCTTGGTCAAGGGTGCTGCAATCTTCGAGAAACCTTCAATGAATTTTCGGTAGTATCCTGCTAAACCCAAGAAACTTCGAATATCCTTCACTGTCTTTGGTGTCGGCCATTCGCCGATAGCTGACACTTTGGCTGGATCTACTGAGATTCCTTCGCCTGAAACGATTTGTCCGAGAAATCCGACTTGATCTAGCCAAAATTCACACTTGTTGTACTTGGCATAAAGTTGATGTTGTCGCAATATCTCTAGGACAATCCGAAAATGATCGGTGTGTTCTTTCCGATTCTTTGAATACACCAGAATGTCGTCGATGAAGATGACAATGAACCTGTCTAAGTACTCTCGAAAAACTTGGTTCATCTGATTCATAAATATAGCAGGTGCATTGGTCACTCCAAATGGCATCACTAGATATTCATAATGACCATAGCAAGTCCTGAACGCCGTCTTCGGAATATCAGACTCTTTAACCTTCACCTGATGATAACCCGAACGACGATCTAGCTTCGAAAATACATAAGACCCAGTTAGCTAATCGAAAAGGTCATCGATGCGAGATAGTGGATACTTGTTCTTGATCGTTACTTCATTCAGAGCTCGGTAATCTACACGCATTCTGTATGAACCTTCTTTCTTCTTTACAAGCAAAACTGGAGATCCCCAACTTGAAGTACTGGGACGAATCCAACCTTTCTTTAGAAGTTTTTCCAACTGAGTACGGATCTCCTTCAATCCTTTTGGACATAATCGGTACGGAGCTTTGATCACCGGTTACGCACCAGGTATTAAGTCAATGATGAATTCAAGAGCTCGATCGGGAGGCAAACCTGTTATATCATCTGGGAACATATCCTCGAACTCTCGAACTACCTCTGGCTTTTCTTCTTCCGCTGGTCGAGTAAACACTTCTGCATTCTTTGGTTTAGCACGAAAGATTCCTGGCTCCAATGTTCTGTCTCCACTCTTGAAGTAGAAGACTGGGTGATCTGGTATCTCAAATACCACTTTTATTTGACGGCAGTCAATCGTAGCGTAGAAAACTCCCAGCCAGTCCAATTCCCAACACAACATCGAAGTTTGGGATGTCTAGTACTTTGAAATTCGCGTAGAATTCTCGTCCGCAAACTACAACTGGACACTGATCAAATCACATGGTGCCTTCAATACTCCATTCCCGGAACTAACATTCCAGCATGAACTGAGTGGCTTCATGGGAATCGCATGTGTTCTAACAAATCGTTGGGACCTGAAGTAGTGTGACGCTCCAGTGTCGAACAGTGCTAGTGCAGGAAGGGTGGCTACTATTATAGTAGCTAAGTTGTGTGAGGTTGGTTTTAGATACGGGGAAAATATAGAGATATTCAAGGATTGAAAAGATGAAAGGATTGGGAATTACCAATGATAACTTGGCCAGTGGCTTCGGCTTCCTCAATCGTCATTGTGAAATCCTGACGTCTGGGTACATTCCTCCTTGCTGGAGGCACATTCCTTTGTCCCTGGGCCATGTTTCTCTTCCCTTGAGGTATGTTCCTTTGTGCCTGATGGAATTGACGAGGAGGCTGTGCAGGAGGTCCAAGTGGAGGTGGAGCAGGTAGAGCTAAATGAGGTGTAGGAGCCTGAATAGCTGGCGCGGGACTGTGATTGCAGGTCTAGGTGCTGGAGCTGGGTTGAGACGAAATGGACATGCTCCAATAGCGTGAGTGGATGCGCCACAAACTAAACACAGGCCATTTGCATGCCTGCAATCTTTCACTAGGTGTCCGTTTCTTTTGCAGTAGAAGCAAAAGGCTAGACTGGGCCGGTTAAAGGTTGCTTCCGGTCTCATGGGTGCAAAAGTTGGCCTAGAAGAGGCTCCTCCTGCCATCTGAGTGGTAGGGTGTTTCACACCGACAGTCTGAGGTTTGCCCTTCTTCTTCACAACTGTCTCATAGGTCGGGCAGCCTTCAGAGCAAGATCATAGGTTGAGAAATCCCCTGTAGCGAGTGCAGCTTGGATTTTCAGCTCCAACCCTTGCTGAAATCGTCGTGCCCGGATTTCAGCAGTCGGGATGAAGTGTGTGTTGGCTATAGTGTCCTCAAGGCAATTATTGTAATCGCAGGCAGGTGATTATGATGATTGAGGGAAGACCTATATGGATAGAACATTCTTACTCACAATGATAGTATGCTATCTGGTTTGTCTTTCTCATCATGTACATGCATTATGTGGTATTACAGATCACTATTACATGTTGATAGAGCCTATATGATTCTTGCTTGACCACCAGCATTATGATAGCGATCATATACGTGGGAGCTGGATGGTCTATAAGCACATCTTTAAATGTCCCTAGTCGTGGTATTATCAAGACTGGGCATTGATACTCCAGAGTAGACCAGTGTGTACTTATCGAGACCCCGACGAGGGGCGGTGGCCGGTCTCACAAGCCATTGGTGTCAGTTAGTCACCTAAGATAGTATACAGGTGCTCATTGTGTTATGAGTACACTGGATGGACTCGCCAGGAACATGCTAGTTGGTATTATACCTATTGTCAGATAGCAGTTCCCAGGTGACATGTGTACAGGTTAGTCTGTCGACCTGAGATCGTCATTTGTCTCGTGTAAGTTCCCATTGTGCTTTGATTACTACCCTACCACGGCTCAAAGGAGTCATGCAAACAGGTTTTAGTTGGGTACAGTCCTGAGCCACATGGAGGCAGTGAGCGCATCGTCGGGGATTCGTCTCTACCGGTATTAGGGGTTGATGTCGCGTAGTGCACATATGGCCATCACCAGAAATCCTTGGCCAAGGTAGTCGAGAATTACTGATTTGGATCAGTAGTTTCTAAGTTGGTGATGGGCTTCATACCGACACAAAATATCGCGTTATTAGGGGTCTGACTTTATCCACCCCCTAGACCCGATATGTGATACTCTTAGACGAACGGACCGGACTATACGGAGATTGTCACGGACAGGCTCAGTAGGGGTTCGGATGAGTTTACTCGTCGGCATTCCTTTCGTTCAGTACCTGGGTAGCCGTTACGTACAACTAGTGCCGTTGACGTGCTTGTGGTTAAACCCACTGCCAGCGTATTAACGAGTCTTTAGAGTCCCACACAGAGGGTTTCCCTGCTTCGGGCGAAACAATGTAGAGGCTGTATGGTATTACGGCAGGGTTCGATCATATACATGCACTTGTGCACGTATCATGATTCGGACGGATAATACTAGTGGGCTTTGGTTTAAGCCGGATCCTAGGATTATATTATTGGATTATTTTTGTCTCTTTGTATTCGTATTTTTAGGAATACGGATACGGGTATGTATATACGGATGAAAGGTATTCTTGTAATTTATTACAATGTGCTTCTAGAAGATACCACCTCATTTTTGTTATAACAATTTAGATTAAATGGTTAATGAAGTGGAGGGGATGAGGTGTTATTTGGCTTTTATCTAGCATGGCTCACTTGGTGACTCATGGGGTGACTCATGGATTCACTATTGAAGCATGCTTGCTATTTTTTTTTGTGTTGTGAGATATTTTATGAGGGTTGATTAGTTTCTTTAGTTCACAAACACTTAGCCATTTTTCGTGGTTGCTTCACACTCTCATTCTCAAGCTTCTTCTTCTACCTCCACCCTAAAAGTCTTATGTGTTGAGAAACTTAGGGTGTTTGGAGACAAATTAATCCATCATTAGATTCTACATCCTCTAGGCTATCTAGTTTAGCAAACTAGGTACCCTAGTTACCTCGGCTATGAGGTTGGAGCTTGAACTACAAATCCTCAGGTGGATCATCTTCGATGGAGGGAGACTGGCGATCAAGCTTGATCCTGGTGGTCTCTAGGAGCTTAGGAAGATGGTTGAAGACTGAAAGACTCGGATCATTCGGTATAACCATTTTATACTCCTCTTTAGTTTGCTAGCTTTAGGTTTATAGTAGATCCGGGTTATAGGGTTGTTCTAGTGCCAGTTTTGAAAATTTTTGTTCCGCAAACTGTCACGGTAGATGTCCAGGGCACTGGCATAACCCAACATGGTATCAAAGCCAACCCATAAACCTATACTAGCTAGTTTGCAAAAGGTTAAAATCTTGATCGACCAATTTTTCAGAATCGTTTTTCTAATTTGATGTGTTCGCTACCGATTTTAAAACATGTTCAATTTTTTTTCCAGAGCATCTCAAAAATACGTGCAGGCATTTTTAGGGGGCCACAAGAAATTTGGTTGCCTGAACCATCAAAATGGCTGCGGAACCGCGACGATACTTACTTATTGGCGGCGGTTCCGCAGCCGTCTTTTGGCCAAAGCGTGCTAAATTTCTTTTGGCGCTCTAATTCTTGGAAATATGATTTTTATGATATATGGTTTTGGCCCAGATTTGTTTGGGTGCTGGATTTGCATTTGGGGCCAATTTTGAAAAGTTTAGTCGATCGAAATTTTAAGTGTGTGTTTATCAGTGCATACATTACTATTTGTGACCGGGAATGTCATTAGAGAGGTATAACTTGTCTAACCGCTATATGTTCTTTTAGACGGGTTTGCGAACATGGCATTCACGTTGATGTTCTGTGTTGTGCTAAGGTTGTGGTTGGATTGTCGTGGTGGATAGTCAGTGGTACAATGATAGTTGTACAGTGCGGTTTCATTTGTACATTTGATATTGCGGGACGAGCGTCCGACATGTGGATTGCCATTTCTGCTAGTTTATATATTATTTGTTTGGGGCACGACCGGGTTGAGGTCAATATCACCCTTGTACATATATTTTCTTTTATGTACTAGGATTACCCTGCGGGATCGCATCTCATGGCGTTGAGATGGAGGGGGCCTCACTCTAGAAATGGTGAGCTATTCGTCGCACTCGTAGGGGGTACAGGATGACCCACGGAGTGGTGCTCAAGTTACCGGATTCCATGAAGTGCTGGGTGGCCCATTCACTTTGTTGATTGGGGTTGCTTCACTTCTGGGATTGGCGGGTAACTTGCCGCGCTCGTAGGGGTCCAGGTTTTCGTTACACAGGATATCCACACGATAGGGAACGTCGGGTCTCATTTGCGGCTCAAATAAAATCCGAGGCTCTAAGATTATCTACCATTCCGTGTTGCTTGTTGAGGTTCTGTGATGTTGCTTATATCATGCCTGGGACGAATGTTATATATATTTATATATATACCAGTAGATGTTGTATATGTTTTGCATCCGTGCTAGTCCAGCCCCCGCTCTGCCGTTAGTTTAGTAACCTAACGGTGCATGACGGGACCCCGTGGCGAATGCGGATGGTATATACGTACATTGTATTTTCGTTCTTTTCTGGTGTGGTATGATTTAATTGATGGGACTGCATTAATTCCGATTAATACAAGGAAAACAAACCTATATGATGTTGTTGGAACCAAGTTTTTTTAAAACTGACATTACAGACGTTTCCTTTTTCTTTGCACAATGGTATTCGGTTATGAATATCCAGCACCTCATTCGACGAGGCAAGAGCCGAGATCCCTTCATCGGGAGTGACGTCTTGAGCTAAAGTTTGCGTTATCGTAATAACTTCACTATAATCGATTCTTTTGCTTTGCATCGTGGTATTCAGTTTCGAATATCCTGCACCTCATTCGATGAGGAAAGAGCCGAGATCCCTTCACAGAGAGTGACCTCTTTAGCAAAAGTTTGTGCCACTATATATTTGTAAAACCACTCGGTTCCTTCAACGATATCAAGTTCATTACATTAAAGGTTTTTCGCCAAAAACCAGCCGTAGCCCTCCGTCATTTCAGATTAGTATTATTTAGTATTCATACTGCGTTTGTTGACCCAGTCAAGGCGTAGTGTACGGTAACTAAGTAGTACTTTTATGTGCATTGTAAATGCGATTTGTTAGGATAGTCGTGCGGCCTTGTTGACCTAGTCAAGGGCACGTGTGGGTGGGTTTAATGCAATTAAGAAAATGATGGGTTGAACTTGACTAGCGGTTTATGGTTTGTTGACCTAGTGAAGGTCTTAAACCGTTAGGGGTAAAAACCACATCGGGAGTTTCAAACATACAGGAAACTTGCCAGGCATGCCCATAACTTCTGGAGTGTGGTGACTTGAGTGGATTCCATCAAGTTATCATGTGATGATAGTTGGATTCCGATTTCCACTGATGAGTAGGTGTTACTCCTCGGGTGATTTTAGATGATCCCGACTAATTCTCCTTTTAGGGTTTGAAGGAGAATTCGAGGAAACAGTGAGAGCCATCCTGATTAGATAAAGTGATTAACCAATCTAGTCTAGGTTAAAGTGCACGCTGAGTATTTCTTTTCTCTCTTTCTTTGGCAGCGACCATGGCCTGACCTTAAAAACTCATGAACCAAGTTAACCGAACTTTCTTAAAACATTTTGGCTTTTGGATTGTCATATAGTCGCATATATCATTGCCACTCCTACATCTCCTTTGCTTTTCTCCAGAACACTCCGTATCACTACAAAGATCCATATTGATTGGATATGCCATCGTATAGTTACATACGAACTCGAAAAAACTTGTTTCAGTTCGAGAATGGTTTCTGGTTCTGGAAAAATTGAATAGAATTATTCAGTTGTCTTTTATCTTTACCTTCTCTCAGGTTGCAAGGGCTTCTAGTATTAGGAAAGTACACCTATTGCGCTTATTGTATAGTCTTCTTCCAAACCTTAGGCTGGTGCCGAAGGATAGGGAAAGAAGAAAATCAATTAGCCTAAATGTGGTGTACAGAAGGTAATAAGTAAAGACATATAAAGAGATTGGAGTGAGGGCAAGAAAATATATAGCTATTGTCATGAATCTGGATAGTGGTAGAGGGATTATTAGGAATACCCGTTTACCCCTTCGAAACATTTTCATGTTTCAGTTTTACTGTGCGGTGTTAAGTGAAAACTGTTTTCCCAGTTAGATTAACATTTCAGAAAATAAAATATTATTTTTAGAATTTAAATAAATAAAATAATAAATTCTATGGATATTATGAAAATTTGGATATTGGTTTTAAAGAAGAAGTGTAATTATATACTTATAGTTTGGAAAATAATTGGAAAATTGATATAAATTATTGATTTTGAAAGAATTTATGTGATTTGGGCATTTTACAAATTATTATACAATTAATTGTATACAAGTTAATGCTATATTTGATTAATATTTCACTAATTATGCATTAATCTTGCTTATGTATATGACATGCAACATGACATGTTGCAAACACTTGTTTCATATTCTTGAACCATGCTTCAATTTCATTTACATGGGTTTTTGTTTTAAACTAGAAAAGGAAAGAAAATAAAAAGAAAAGGAAAATGAGAGATATTTTAGGGCAGGCGACACATAGATATAGGTAAAGAGTGAGAGAGAGCGTGAGAGAAGAGTGTATGGCTTCTCCCCCATTCCTCACCTTTCATCCATTTTCCTCATCTCCATTCTTCCTCCTCCTCCACTTCCTCCACCTTCTCTACCACCATACTTCACCCCCAAAACTCAAACAAAATCTTATACACGCTTCACAAAAATTGACCACTAGCTCACCACAAACACCTTGGATGCATCAAGTTGGATTTTTGGGCTCTTTGGGTAACTCTAGAAATTTCTCTAGTTGCTACATGAGGTAAATCCTACACTTTTAGCTAAGTTATTAGCTTTCCTACCCTACTATAGTGCATTAGAGTTAAACTTGTGTAGATTAGTGATGTTAGAATTTTCCAAGATGAGGTTAGGGGATAATTTGTATTGTAAAAAGTGTAGTTGAGGTTAAGTAGTGACTACAACCCATCTAGTGATCCTGTACCAACTGAGCATAGAAACCCCAAGACTTGAACTTTGTATCGCCGATATCAGATTTTTGTGGAATTTGTGATGATTTTTAGGAATCTGCTATGACCTGGAGGACCTGAAAAATATATAGCGATTATAGTGAGGTATGCAGGTGACCTAGAAGCTACCCTAGAGAGCTGAGCCCCAAACCTTTTATCTTGGCCGCAGATTTAACCTTTATAGCCGCAATTTGCTGCCTTGGTGTGAGCAAATGGGTTCGTGCTTGGTCCATGGCTCCAATATCTTGTAATTAGACCCTCCACATATGCAAAATTGGCTAATTTGACCTGAGGCAAAATCTGGAGATATTTTCCTAAGTTTTTGTTTTCGTTTTGTGACTCTTTATGACTTGGATTTTGGTATTTGGGTTTTGACTCGGTCGATTGACGTTTGTACGTCGACGTCGAGAGTTGTTTGGCTATTCTTGCATGTGTAGACCATAGGTTCTAACCTATGTGTGGTTCGTGTGCCACTTTGGTTTTCGTATTCGATTTGTGTTTACAATACGACGTATTTGAACTGTAGGTACCTCCCCATGGACTTCGAGACGGCAAGGGAGAGCAAGGCATCGTCGACTTCGGCAAGCGAGAATCGAAGGTGGGTAGATATATATCTATGGGAAAAGTCAGGTGGATGGCGTATAGCACCCCTGCAACCGTAGAATAGGTTTATTATCTATTATATATATGTTTATGCGAGGCTTGGATACCTAGCAAATAGGGTTTCTAGGAGACTATAGGTTAGATTAAGTGTACTTGTAGGATAGTTTACTCTTTGTTTAGTTCCTTAGTCATGAGTAGTCGGTTTACTTTGTCGCGCACACACACTCTTGTTTTGATATGTGGGTATATGTATATGTGTGTGTGTGTGTGTGTGTGTGTGTGTGTGTGTGTGTTGTAGGGTGTTTTTCGTCACCCCATTGAGATGGGAATACGTGCGCGCTTGTCAGGCGTACTACAGATTCCCCCTGCCTAGGGTAGGCCGGGATTTAATGATTATGGGGATCCGAATCTCCGACAGCCGCGGACTAAGCTGCCGTTAATTACTCCCCGCCTTTGGGGCGAGGGAACCTCCGATTAACGGGTTAAACTAGTCATGCGAACTCAATGTGCAGTGTACGTATGTTTTGTTTTGGAGGGGGGTTTGGATATATCGGGAGCTACGCAGAGTTTTTACGGGGGTCCCGCTACCCGGATAGCGGGCTGGGGGTCAAGGGGGCTAGCAGCCCCCTTGCGGGGTGCGGGGCAGCGCCCCGTTAGAAATTTTTTTCTAACAGGGACAGTGTCGTGGAGTATGTGTATGTGTACATATGTATACATATGTATATATATATATATATATATATATAAATAAAGGGGAAAAATACATCCAAAGGATGTGTGGGGCAGCACCTTGGGCGCTGTGCGCCTAAGTGCTGTGCGCTCGGGCGCTAGAGTGCCACGTGTCGGCACGTAGGCGCTCTGCGCTTGAGCGCTGGGCGCTTGAGCGCAAGCGCGCCACGTATCGGCACCGGGGCGACTTGCGCTGGAGCGCTGAGCGCTGGAGCGCAGGCGCGCCACGTGTCGGCACCCGGGCGCTCTGCGCTTGAGCGCCGGCGAGAAAAAGAGGCTTTTAGCCTAAAAAAATTTCCCAGAAGAGAAATCAAAGAGGAGTTGAACTCCTGAGTTTTTTTTTTTTGGGTTTAGTGAACGATGTTCTTCTTCCTCCTCCTCTGTTAGTTGGATCTTGAAGATCAAGAGATATGTGATTTTTAAAAATCTCTTCTTTTGAGATCTAATGGAAGATCTGAGTTCCCCTTTATGGGTTTTGTGGTGAAAAACTAATTTGTTTTATAAAAAGAAGAGTAAAACTCTTGATTTAATTCAAGAGAAAAAGAAGGTTTTGGAACCTTGAAGAGGGAGGAAAGTTCTCAGATCTGAAAAAATTTTGAGAGAGAGAAAAGTTGTGAGATATTTTCATTATCTTTGCCTTTATAGGCTATACACTTTACACATAGCCCCTTGGGCTTCACAAAATGGCATTTTGCCTATCCCATGGCTCATGAGCCATTTCTTTTTGCACATAAGCCATGGGCTTTACAAAAATTTGGCTTTATGCCTATTTTTCTTACATTTATCCATAAAATAAAATAAAAGAAATGCAACAAAATTATTTATTACAAAATTTTTTTATCTCGGCATGGGGGGAGGCTGACCGCTTCATGTTCGGGCTCGACCCGGGCATGGGCCCACTGGATCTAGGCTTGGGCCCACCTGGCTTGGGGTTGACTTTGATTTTGACTTGATCAACCGGGTTGTAAATTTTTACCCCAACAAATTGCCCCCATCAATAAATGCACACCACATATGTGGGCCGTGTGCATGAAATTGATGGATCTTCTTTCTCGTGGAGGCGACTTGATTCGGTTCCCACCTTTTGGGAAGCTGGCACTGCCCTTTTTACGACATGGACGGTCGATGCGGCCCTTTTTGCGACTTGGACGGTCGGTTCTGCCCTTTTTGCGACTTGGATGGTCGGTGCTGCCCTTTTAGCGACGTGGACGGTCGGTGCTGCCCTTTTAGCGACGTGGACGGTCGGTTCTGCCCTTTTTGCGACGTGGACGGTCGGTGCTGCCCTTTTAGCGACGTGGACGGTCTGTTCTGCCCTTTTTGCGACTTGGACGGTCGGTTCTGCCCTTTTTGCGACTTGGACGGTCGATGCTGCCCTTTTAGCGATGTGGACGGTCGATGCTGCCCTTTTTGCGACTTGGACGGTCGGTTCTGCCCTTTTTACGACTTGGACGGTCGGTTCTGCCCTTTTTATGACGTGGACGGTTGGTGCAGCCCTTTTTGCGACTTGGACGGTCGGTGCTGCCTTTTTAGCGACGTGGACGGTCGGTTCTGCCATTTTTGCGACTTGGACGGTCGATGCTGCCCTTTTAGCAACGTGGACGGTCGATGCTGCCCTTTTTGCGACATGGACGGTCGGTTCTGCCCTTTTTGCGACTTGGACGGTCGGCTCTGCCCTTTTTGCGACGTGGACGGTCGGTGCTGCCCTTTTAGCGACGTGGACGGTCGGTTCTGCCCTTTTAGCGACGTGGACGGTCGGTCCTGCCCTTTTTGTGACTTGGACGGTCGGTTCTGCCCTTTTTGCGACTTGGACGGTCGGTGCTGCCCTTTTAGCGACGTGGACAGTCGGTTCTTGATTTGACTTGCTCTGCTTCTTGCAGTGTCAGGGGTAGACTTGACTTGCTCCGCTTCTTGCGGTGTCGAGATTGGATTCTGACTTGCTCCGCTTTCTGCGGTGTCGGAGTGGAAGTTGACTTGTTGATTTTGATTTGGGTTGACATCAGCATCGCTATACTGGAATATGGTACCAGGAGCGAATCATCATCTGTCATTGAGAGGATTTTAGGATTTTGGTTTTTGTTTGGCATCTGCATTGCTGCACTGGAATAATACCAGGAGCAACTCATCATTTGCCCCGGGAGGATTTTGGAATTGGTTTTTTTATTATTATTATTTTTTATTTTTTTGGTGGGACTTTGAATGTGGTCTCACCGGTAGGACTTGGGAGAGGTTAGGATTGTTTTACGCCCGTGGATTGTATACGGTTTTGCAGGATGTATGATCCAGACCGTAGGGCCGGAAAAATTTCGGGACTTTGTCGGCGTCTGCATCGCTGCACTGGAATATGGTACCAGGAGTGACTCATCATTCACCGTTAGGGTATGGGATTTGGAATTTGGTTAGCGTCTGCATCGCTGCACTGGAATATGGTACCAGGAGCGACTCATCATTCGCCATTTGGGGATTGGGGAGCAACGGCTTAGGAGACAGGTTTAGATCCCTATCACCTAAGGCTTTTCAATTTTATGGGCCGTGAGGGTCCTATAAAAGCATTTTCTCCCCACGAGTCGTAAGGATCCCGCAGGTGTATTTTCTCCTTAGGAGTCGTGAGGACTCCTAAGTGTGTTTTTCCTTTATGAGTCGTAAGGATCCCACAAAGGTTTGTTCTCCTCATATATCGTGAAGACACATGAGTGGGTCTTATCAATGGAGCATCATTCCCAAAGCGGAGACCGGCCGCGTAACTGATGATTACGGTGGGGCATGGGTATGATGAGAATTATTTGAGCCCGTGGATTGTATACGATGGTCAACTTGGGGACCCACCGTAGGGCCGGGAGAATTTTGAGAAATCGGATTTTAGTTGGCGTCTGCATCGCTGCACTGGAATGTGGTACTAGGAGCGACTCATCATTCGTCGTTTGGGGACTTGGAATTTGGATCTTGTTTGGCATCAGCATTGCTGCACTGGAATAATGCCAGGAGCGACTCATCATTTGCCTTAGGAGGACTTGAGATTTGGGTTTTTGGTCGGCATCAGCACCGCTAACACTGAAGCGAAATGCCAGGAGCGACTCATCATTTGCCGTTGCCCGTTGGGGAACGATGGCTTAGGAGACAGGTTTGGGTCCCTATCACCTAAGGCTTTTCAATTTTATGGGCCGTGAGGGTCCCATAAAAGCATTTTCTCCCTACGAGTCGTAAGGATCTCGCAGGTGTATGTTCTCCTTAGGAATCGTGAGGATTTCTAAGTGTGTTGCTCCTTTGTGAGTCGTAAGGATCTCACGCAGGGGTTTTCTCCTCACAAGGTCGAGAGGACTTTGCGAGTGTATTCATCTCTTTTCACGAGTTTGCGCCCTTTCGGGTTTTCACAAACTCGCCGGTAGTCCTGCTGTTTTTACTCACGGAGCCCTTTCGGGTTTTCATCCGTGCCCGTTTTGCTTGTGGACATACCGTTTATTTTATTTATTTTTTTTCTTTTAGTTCCTTTGCTTTTTCTCTCTTTTTTTTTGCCGCTGGTGGGACTTTAAAAGTAGTCTCACCGGCAGGATTTGGGAGAGATAGGGGTCATTTACGCCCGTGGATTGTATACGGTTTTGCAGGATGTATGATCCAGACCGTAGGGCTGATGTGCTCAATTCGCCTGGGACTTGGAGCATTCACGTATAGTATTTCTTGAGATATCGGCCATTGATGGGTGGCATGGGCCTTTCTCCCTCGGCACTTATTAGTTGGTAGGATCCTTCGTCGAACACTTTCTCGATGACGTATGGTCCTTCCCAGTTTGGATCGAATTTTCCCTTGGCATGTCGATTGGGGATGATCGGTCTTTTGAGGACCAACACCAATTCACCTTTCTTGAAAGCGCGGAGACGGGTTATCTTGTCATAGGCCCGTGACATTTGGGCTCGGTATAGCTCCAGATTTTGCTGTACCGTGAGCCTCTTTTCTTCGAGGGCATCGAGCTCTTCAAGTCGAAGGAGCACGTTTTCCTCCTCCGTCAACTCGTGCTGAACGACCATTCTTAAGCTTGGAACTTCGACTTCGAGGGGGAGGACCGCCTCCACTCCGAAGAGCAATGAGTATGGAGTGGACTGTGTTGGAGTACGGTGCGTGGTACGATATGCCCACAATGCCTCGTGAAGTTTGAGATTCCAGTCTCTCTTGTTGGCTGAAGCATTTTTCCTCAGGAGCTTGCATAGAGTCTTATTGAAGGCTTCTGCTAGTCCATTGGCTCTTGGATTATAGATGGAGGAATATCTCCAGTCTATCTTGTGCTGAGTAGCGAACCTTAAGACATTGAAACTCTTGAAAGAAGGCCCGTTGTCAGAAATGATTCTTTTTGGTGTACCGAAGCGGTATAGAATATTATGTTGGAAGAATGTCAGAATATCTTTTGTCTTGACTTCTTTTAGCGGGACAGCTTCTGCCCATCTAGAGAAGTAGTCTGTCGCGGCCAGTATGAACCGGTGGCCTTTAGATGACGGAGGATCAATTGGGCCAACAATGTCGGTGCCTCAAACTTCGAAGGGCCACGACGCCACTGTAGGATGCAATGGGTTGGGATGCTTGTGAATGAAATCACCATGGATTTGGCAGATCTGACATTTCTTTGCGTGCTCTCCGCAATCCCGTATCATGGTGGGCCAATAATACCCAAGCCATTTAATTTGAAGTCGCATCTTGGGGCCGGATTGGTGGGCACCGCAAACGCCCGAGTGAACATCTTTCATGACCTTTTGGGCTTCGGCCAATGACAGACACCTGAGCCAGAGTTGGTCATATGACCTACGGTATAACGTGTCATTTACAAACACGTATCGGAGAGCTCTTTTCTTCAGCTGGATCCTCACAGATTTTTCTTCGGGCAGCTTGTCGTATCGGAGGTACTCTATGAAGGGTTCTCTCCAATCGGGCTCGTCTTAGATGATCGAAGCTTCTTTGGCAGGACTGCTCTTCTGTTCCGCGCTTTCCTCTTCTCGTAGAGAGACTGGGGGTAGAATTTGTCGGCTCCTGACTGTGATCAGAATTTCGTCCATGTCAGGATCGGCCAGCTCCTTGGCTAAGCGAGCGAGTACGTCAGCCTTTCCATTCAACGCTCTAGAGACTCTCATTAGTTCAATGTGAGTGAACCGTTTCATGAGTTCCACCACTCGGCCTCTGTACCGAGCTAACTCGGGTTTGTATATTTTATAATCACCGCTTACTTGGTTGACGACGAGCTGGGAGTCACCGTAAACTCGTAGCCGGCGGATTTCCATTTCTATGGCGAGCTCCAAACCAGCTATCAGAGCTTCATACTCAGCTTCATTGTTTGTCCGAGGCTCGGTGAGAGCGAAAGAACGCCGTAGGGTTCCTATTGATGGCGTGGTGAACACCAATCCTATCCCCGGTTTTACCTCCGGGACGCTTGATCTGCCGGAGCTCCTTATTGATGAGGCCCCATCGAAGTAGAGCTCCCAATATGGCTCGTCTTCCTCGAGGTGCAACACTTGTTCGTCGGGTAATTCACAATTTAGCGGCGATCCTTCTGGTATGGGATGAGCAGCGAGAAAGTCTGCAAGAGCTTGCCCTTTTACTGCTTTCTGAGGAGTATAAACTATGTCAAACTCGAGTAGCATAACAGCCCATCTTGCCATTCTGCCGGCTAGGCTCACTCTGGTCATCAAGTGTTTGAGCGGGTCGACCTTGGAGATCAGCATAACCCGATGAGCAAGCAGATAGTGCCTCAGCTTCTTCACAGCAAATATTAGAGCCAGGCATTGCTTCTCGATTGGGGAATAGTTGTGTTCCGTCCCGACTAGAGTTCGACTGAGGTAGTAGAGGGCATGTTCCTCCCCCTCCTCGTTATTCTGGGCAAGGAGCGCACCGAGTGACTCATCTAGTGCGGCAGTGTAGAGAATCAACGGTTTATTTGGAATGGGAGCGGCCAGAACTGGAGGGTGCAACAAGTACCGTTTGATGCTTTCGAACGCTGCTTGACATTCGGCATCCCAGATAAAAGGAGCTCCTTTCTTCATGAGCTTTGAGAAGGGCCTACATCTCCCCGATAAATTTGAGATAAACCTCCGTATATAAGCAAGCTTACCTTGAAAAGATCTTAGCTGCGTCAGACTCTTCGGAGGGGGCATCTCCATGATGGCCTTTATCTTTGATGGGTCAACTTCGATCCCTCGATGTCGAACTATGAAGCCCAGGAATTTTCCCGATGACACGCCAAAAGCGCATTTCAGAGGATTCATCTTCAGGTCAAATTCCCTCAGTCTGGTGAGAACGGTCCTAAGATCCTGGATATGATCGGCCTTGGTTTCTGTCTTAACGACCAGATCATCAACATAACATTCGACGACTTTATGAATTAAGTCATCGAAGATATTGGTCATTGCCCTTTGATATGTAGCACCTGCGTTCTTCAGTCCGAACGGCATCACCTTGTAGCAATATATTCCGATCGGAGTTCGAAATGCTGTGGGCTTCTCATCCTCAGGCGACATCTTGATCTGATTATATCCAGACGAGCCATCCATAAAGGTGAACAACTCGTAATTTGAGGTGTCATCGACCATCATTTCCATGACCGGTAGCGGAAAGTCATCCTTTGGACATGCTTTGTTAAGGTCCCTGAAATCGACACAAACTCGGATCTGCCCATTTTTCTTCTTCACTGGGACTATGCATGCGATCCAGTCCGCATATTTCTCTTCCCTGATGAAGCCGGCATCGATGAGTTTCTTGGTTTCCTCGATGACCTTTTCTTCCAACTCCCTTCTCATTCTTCGAGGAGCTTGTTTGACTGGCTTAGCATCGGGAGATATAGCCAACTTATGTACGGCCACTTCAGGGGAAAGGCCAGGCATTTCTTTGTATGTCCACGCGAAGCAGTCGACGAACTCATGCAGCAGGGCAATTATCTGCGCTTTCATTTCCTCTGACAAGAGCGAGCTGATGTAGGTCGGCCTTGGATTATTGGGCGTTCCTAAGTCAATCTCGGTTAGCTCGTCAAAGATTGCTTGTCCGCCATCTTCGAGCTCTTGAGGAGCTTCTTCTGGCTCGGCTATCTCGTCGTCATCATTTGATCTTTCGCTGGCCTCACCAACATGGATCATGTAGCACGCTTTGGAATCAGGTTGAATGTAGCCTATGCCCCGTCTATCTGGAATTCGTCCGTCGATGAGTGCTCGGACCTGGGGCGGATACCATAGCCCTTCGTAAAACTTTGCTTCGGACTCCATTTGATATAACCGGCATCCGCACTTCTTGAAGTATTCCCGCATCTCGGGCGCATAGTATCTGGGATTGAGGACGGCTCTTATGCCTCTCTCATAGGGAAGGCATGTGACAGAAAGATCGTCCGGGTGCACAACGGGGTTTGACCTGTAAAACAGGATGCCCTTCTGTCCATTTTTCCTCCAGGGCACGTAGAAAGTTTTCAGCTGGTCCACGGTAGAGACTGACAATGCGTCGAGCTCTTTGCACATCCGTTCCGGCACCCTGTGATGGCTAGGGACCCTTCTGCGACTTCGAAGGTCTCTCGTAGTTTCGCTTGCTGCATGGGAGGCCAATCTGCACAGCTGCTGCACGACAGGTCCTCTTCTTCTGACTCTTCAGTGTCACTGCCAAGATGAGGGCGGAATTTGCTGCTAGATGGGCCTTCAGCATCAGATTCGTCCGTATCGCTACCGAAACGAGGGCGAGTTTTACGGAAAGACGGACTTCCAGCGTCGGACTCATCAGTGTCACTACCGAAATGCGGGCGTACTTGGACGTTTTTGCTTTTGAAAGTGGCAGCCGGCTCAGATTTGCCTTTGAGTCTTGGGGCCGTTTTATCTTCAGTCAGTTGTGGCTTAGCATTTTGGTGGTTCATAAAGTACCGAGAATCTGCATATCGGACTTCATGCACGCCGAACGGCTGGATGTCTCCGCCAATGCGTCTTTCTTCGCCATTTTTAGTATACTTCATGCATTGATGGAGAGTTGACGGAATGATGCCGTAATCGTGGAGCCACGGCCGCTCCAAGAGAATCTTATAAGACGTGTCAGCGTCGATCACGTATATCTTAGCTTCGGTCTGCAGATCCCCGAATTTGATTGGAAGAGCTATGGACCCCAGAACTTGCTGGCAATTTTGGTTGAAGCCTTGAATGACAATCCTCTCCCTTGACAGGTGTCGGACGTCCATTGACAAACTCTTCAGTGTCCGCAAGTTCATGATGTTTACTGAAGACCTCGGATCAATCAATATGCGATTAATCCGATCTCCATCGCTGTACCTGGTCACGTAAAGCGGCCGATTATGCTCAGCCGTTCCCAGTAGCAAGTCTTCATCCTTAAATGTGACTGCGGCGGCATGCAAAGCGTGCTGGGCTTCTTTCATATTAATTTCCGCAAAGTGAGCCTGATACTGCTCGGGGTTTTGTAGAGCGTGAATGAGAACATCTCTAAGCTCCTTAGATAGGACCAAGGCGTCATAGATGCTCAGGAGAGACGGAAGCTTCCGGAGACGTGCCAAGACATTATAGTCCACCGAGGAAGGACTTATGTTTTCATCAGCCAGTTCTCTGCCATCTTCTTCATTAGCGACTTGTTTTTCCTTCCCTTTTGGGGCGTTGCCCTGATTTTGCGGTAGAGCCCTGTCGCTTCTGAGCTGGATTTGATTGGCCTTTGTGGTGAGCTCCTCGTCTTCTTCGGGAAAACAGAGCTCATCCTCGGAGTCGCTGCCAATATGGATGGCGTAGCAGGTCACTACTGGGATCTCTTCATTGGAGTCTTCTTCTAACTCCTCCAGAATTTCAGCCGCTTGTACAGGGAAGAACTCCTTCAATTGAATCAATGTTCTTTCCTTTTGTTCATATTCTTTGAGGGAATCGATATATTTTTGAATGGTCGATCTCCCTGCAGACTCTTTTTCGTGACGAGCTGCACTTTTCTTCTTCTTGAGCTTCTTGGATTTTGAGCCTGATAGAGCCGCATTGGCAGCTGGACTGGTAGGCTTCTTCTACCCTTCCTATTCCGTCCTGGGTTCTTTCCGAAGTAGCTTTATCATCTTCTTCGTCTTATTAGATATGTGTGTACTCCACGGAGGCCGCGATGAGTCCGTTTCATTTCTCAGGGCAGTGGGTTCGGCTGTCTGCTCCCAGAAGGCTTCAGTTTCTGTCTGTATAAAGTTGGTGGTTGCAACTTGATTATTCACCAACACACTTTTGGACAGCTCGATCTCTCCAGCCTTGTACTGCTTCTCGACCCAGTCTTTGAAGATATAGCAATCCTCGATCGCATGGCTCACTACTCGGTGGTACGGGCAATACAGAGGATTGTTGGTCATTTTTGCTTCTTGGAGTCTTTTCGACTCCGGCAATTGTAGGCCGTTGTTCAAGGCATCTTTAAATATCTTACGGACCTTATCCCTTCTGAAAGAGTAAACCTTGTTCTTCTTCTCCTCTAGGGAAGGCCCATCTCCTCCTAGCAATGGCTTTCGAGACCGGTTGGTTTTGGATTCGCCCGCCCTTCGCTTTTCTTCATTGTCAGACGCATTGAAGACATTGGTACTGCTGGAACTCCCGCTTCTACGGCTGTCGTCCCGCTTGCTTTTCCAAGTTTTGTCTCTCTGAGAGTCCGACGGGGACTCTTGCTTCGAGCGTTCCAGCATTTGGACTTTCTTGGTTAGCTCTTGAAACGTCTTGAGGCCTGCTGTACACAAGAATGGGACCATCCAATTGCTGAGGTTCCCAATGAGAAGGCTGACGGACCGTGAGATTACGCCATCGGGCAATAAAGTCGGTGTTTCTTTCATTCTTCCCCGGCTTGGTCCTCACAAGGTCGGCAATGGAGATTTTATCACTGACACTCATGAACCTTTGCCGAAACAGGGACTCCATTTGGGCAAAGGTAATGACGGACCCGTCCGGTATACTCGCATACCAGTCGAAGGCGACGCCAGTCAGGCTGTTGACAAACTGACGAAGAAGGAGCACGTCATTGCCCCCTGTATTTCCACATGATGCTTTGAAGTGGACGACGTGCTGATTTGCATTCCCCGTTCCATCAAATCTTCCGAACTTAGGAATAACGTAGCCGCTTGGGAACTCAATCAGATCGTACTGCGCGGGATATGGCCGCCCGCTACTGCCGATTTCTTTCTGAGCTTCAGCTTCGGCCACCAATGTTTTAACCTTGCTGGTGACCAAATCCATTATCCGATCCTGTGTTAGCGGGATAGTGTTATCTGGGGCCAAGGCATCCCCAGAAGCGGAATGTGGCCGGCTTTCATGCGGCTCGACCAGCCTTGGTCCCAAAGGAACAGGCATTGGTTGCCTCGGATTGTCATCACCCGGCTGATTAGTAGCGGCTTATGCTTGATTGGGAGGCACTCGAGCAATTTGAGCCGTAAGCTGCATCACTACGTTCGTTAAGTCGTCAATCTTCGAATAGAGCTTGGCCATCTCTTTATCTTCGCTCCTGAGCTATTTTCGAAGCTCTTGAAGCAGCTCTTGCTCCGCAGTCCTAGGGCGGAAAGTCGGCTCTTCCTCGCTGTCCGAGCTTGACTCTACGTGGACCGAGGGGTCTTTCTGCCTATCATCCTCATCGAGAGGGTTTTCTTCATCCAGCGGGGGCGGCTGTTCTTGGACAGCGGCAACCACATTCAGGCTAGATTGGGCTTGGGATGTGGTGGCCCCATCCTTGCTTTTGCTGCGAAGGTTGTCGCTGGGGCGCCCGCCCACCATATAGACCGTATGGATGATATATCCGGCCGTCTTTCTATCATTGGCAGCTGATTTCATGGATCGCTGTCTTGACCTCCTTGTTTCGGTAGCTGGTAGTCGATTGAAGGCGGCTGGCCTAACCAGGTTCTTGAATGGTGCTGGCGCTTCTTTTCTGGGTTTGCCCCACTGCTTTCGTGCGACACAGAGTGCTTGATAGACTCTTGAAGAGACAGTGTCATACTTCTTCTGTTGGGGCTGGGACACGCCTCTTTGTGGCACTGTTCGGACCGCTGTCTTCTTGATTCTGGCGGTCATGGCATTTTTCTGAACCCACTTCAGAGGCTCGAAGGAATTGCTGATTCTTACGTCCGACTCAGCCGTCATCGCGGGGCAACCCTGCACTTGGAACTTCACATGATTCCATTTGGCCGAAGCCTTGGCCCTCTTGTTGGCTCGATACCTGAGCCGCTTCTGCCTTAACTTTTCTATTCTAAGCACCTGGCAGACTTCAGCTCTTTGGGAAGATGCCGCAGACCGGGCGATGGAGGGCCTTGGAGATACACTCGATTGTGCATTTGTTGGAGTCATCGCCTGAGCTCGTCCGCAACATTTGATTTTGCCCTTTGTACTGAAGTTCTTGCACCCCGCTGGAGCACCAGAGAATCGTTCAGATACCGTCTTAAGTTTCGGTTGTGGTGCCTTGGCGATCACGACATTCGGCCTCTTACCCCTTGAGACCGGCTTGGCCACCTGTTCCGTCGGGATCTCCACCAGATGAGCGCTTCCGGCAGGGTAGATGATGACGGAGCCAAACTGGCGGGGCGGTTCCTCCCACTGTCGACTGAGGCTCGCGGGGAGAACCACACGAGCGTTGATCTTGACCACATACGGAATCGGGGTCATGTTGGAAGTTGAATTCGTCTGGGGAGACATTGTCGTCGAAGGTTGATTGCTGCATGGATAAAAGAACATCATTTCAGTATAGGCAATCGATATGTATATTGATTGAGTTCGCATGAACGTTTAACCCGTAATATGGAGGAGAGATTGGTCCCACCGGGCGTGCCAAAATCTGTAGGGTGTTTTTCGTCACCCCATTGAGATGGGAATACGTGCGCGCTTGTCAGGCGTACTACAGATTCCCTCTGCCTAGGGTAGGCCGGGGTTTAATGATTATGGGGATCCGAATCTCCGACAGCCGCGGACTAAGCTGCCGTTAATTACCCCCCGCCTTTGGGGCGAGGGAACCTCCGATTAATGGGTTAAACTGGTCATGCGAACTCAATGTGCAGTGTATGTGTGTTTTGTTTTGGAGGGGGGTTTGGATATATCGGGAGCCACGCAGAGTTTTTACGGGGGTCGTGGAGTATGTGTATGTGTACATATGTATACATATGTATATATATATACATGTATATATAAATAAAGGGGAAAAATACATCCAAAGGATGCGTGGGGCAGCACCTTGGGCGCTGTGCGCCTAGGTGCTGTGCGCTCAGGCGCTAGAATGCCACGTGTCGGCACGTAGGCGCTCTGCGCTTGAGCGCTGGGCGCTTGAGCGCAAGCGCGCCACGTATCGGCACCGGGGCGACTTGCGCTCGAGCGCTGAGCGCTTGAGCGTAGGCGCGCCACGTGTCGGCACGCGGGCGCTCTGCGCTTGAGCGCCGGCGAGAAAAAGAGGCTTTTAGCCTAAAAAAATTTCCCAGAAGAGAAATCAAAGAGGAGTTGAACTCCTGAGTTTTTTTTTTTTGGGTTTAGTGAACGATGTTCTTCTTCCTCCTCCTCTGTTAGCTGGATCTTGAAGATCAAGAGATATGTGATTTTTAAAAATCTCTTCTTTTGAGATCTAATGGAAGATCTGAGTTCCCCTTTATGGGTTTTGTGGTGAAAAACTAATTTGTTTTATAAAAAGAAGAGTAAAACTCTTGATTTAACTCAAGAGAAAAAGAAGGTTTTGGAACCTTGAAGAGGGAGGAAAGTTCTCAGATCTGAAAAAATTTTGAGAGAGAGAAAAGTTGTGAGATATTTTCATTATCTTTGGTTTTATAGGCTATACACTTTACACATAGCCCCTTGGGCTTCACAAAATGGCATTTTGCCTATCCCATGGCTCATGAGCCATTTCTTTTTGCACATAAGCCATGGGCTTTACAAAAATTTGGCTTTATGCCTATTTTTCTTACATTTATCCATAAAATAAAATAAAAGAAATGCAACAAAATTATTTATTACAAAAATTTTTTATCTCGGCATGGGGGGAGGCCGACCGCTTCATGTTCGGGCTCGACCCGGGCATGGGCCCACTGGATCTAGGCTTGGGCCCACCTGGCTTGGGGTTGACTTTGATTTTGACTTGATCAACCGGGGTGTAAATTTTTACCCCAACATGTGTGTGTATGGATGTGTTGATATACATATAGTATACATATATGTATAAGATGAGGATATAATTTGCTATATGGTTTTGAGTCGATACGATCGAACAAGATGTCAAGAGATATTGATATATAATTTGAGATGAGACATCGTTTATGATGCGATATATTAAAGGATGTTGGGCGTTATATACATAACATGCGATAACATGTGAATTGATAAAATAATAGATTGTACGAGACCTTAGATCCGTACCCCTGATTATGATATTGTACGACGATTGATACCGTACGAACTATATGATATATATATATATATGAAATTTGACCCGTACCCTCGATTTTGAGGATGTCGTAAGACAGACTATACCGTACGATATATATATATATATATATATATATATATATGATGATTAATCCGCACTCTTGACCTGAGGATTCCGTACTATGGATATTACCGTACGTGATGCTATGAGGCTGGATCCCCGACTACTAGATATATCGACTCGGCTATGCTTTCGATTCCTATTTACTTTCGACTCGTTTCTTAGTTTAGTCTTTAGTTGCTTAGATAGATGTTAGCTGATTTTATGAGATTATGTGTATGTAGTAGTTAACCGCAATCAGAACGGTGTCGCATGTAACTAGACCGAGGTGAGTACGGGTCGTCTTCAGGGAAACGTTGAATATTTTATTCCTGCTTTAGTCGTGTTGAGATAGAAAGGAGGAAGAATAAAAATGGTTGTAGGTTCTAGA
Source organism: Agapanthus africanus (assembly GCA_030015575.1). Taxonomy (NCBI): domain Eukaryota; kingdom Viridiplantae; phylum Streptophyta; class Magnoliopsida; order Asparagales; family Amaryllidaceae; genus Agapanthus; species Agapanthus africanus. The sequence continues at coordinate 720,704,174 of CM057337.1, forward strand.
TCTGTGTTAAACACGGATGCAAAATATAGATCTAGATTAATTATGGATGTAAGTTTAATATAAAAAGAGGGCTTGTAGGGTTCATTAGGATTTAGTAGTTATGGATGATTAATTAAAAATTACTCTTTTTATCCTTTAATAGATTTAAAACTAGAATGACAGTGATGCATGTATATTAGAGTTTCTGGAGGGAAAAGGGTTCCCACTCTTAACCCCTATCTCGACATGGAACTGCGTTCATGTCTAGCCTTTACCAAAACAATCATTAATCTAATCTCTAATAGCGGTCGAGACTAACAATAAATTAGTAGCGTGCCCGATTAGGATGTTAATAATTCTTTTGGTAAAGTTTATAAACTTTATAGGACGTAAAAAGAGTTTAAGGATCTTCATCATCCATTAATCTACCCTAATCCTACGAACCCTAACAAGCGGAGAATTACTCGCGCATGATGGGAGAAGAAGAGATGGAGAGGGAAATCATATTAAAACTACAAAGAAATAGAATAAGAAAAAGAACTACCTTTATTAATCAACAAAATTCATTTACACTTTTTTCCCTTAGAAAATGATTACAAAATGCTAGTTTGCTTCTCAATCTCTTCTAAAGAGGTAGATGAATCGTTGATGATCAGCCTGGATGCGTGAGCCGTCTTGGACTTCATGATCTCTTTAGCTTGATGATTTTTTCAAGAGGCTCTCGGTCCTTATTTATAGTCCCAAAGCCAGAACCCTAGCTGCCTAATTTGGAAGCCAGAGGTTAAGATCCTAACCACCAAAATCCCAACTCCCAACTCATCAAAAGCGCGGCGGATCCGTGACCAATAGGTGGGTTTGGCCGCGGATCCGCGGCCAAGTAGGGGAATCTTGGGCTCATTCTTCTTATGGCTTCTTCTGGTGACACGTGGTGATCTTTTGAATCTCTGGAAACTGAAAATCTTTTCTTCATCACCGTCGGAATTGAATTCTTTAGTTTACTTTCTTAATTAGGCAGGTTTGTTTTAACAACTTTGATTTCCGTGATTTCATCCCTGCAAATTCTGCACAATAACTCAACAAATAATATTAGTAGAGTTTGTTTTATTGAGATATTTAACTTAACCATTGAGAATAGGTTAAAGGCTTTTAATAAGGTAAGCATATTTAAATGGGCCAAATGTCACATGAATATTATATGCTTACTTTTTCCTACCAAATGTTAATTATAATATATAAACACATGAAAATAGTATTTTTACAAATAAACCCTAACATGTATCATATATTATAATAAACACCTTTTATTATATAAAAATAGTAGGAAAAATGTCATATTAAATGTGCAGTTTTATCAACTGAACAAATACCCCCAAACTTATCTTTGATCGTCCCGAGCAAACTAGTTTATTCAAGAGAAGGAGAAAAAGAAAGGAGAAAACTAAGCACACTTTCGTAGGCAACACGATTGCACTGAGCACGTGCAATAAGCCGTTAAACCTCTAGGTGTCCCTAGTAGGAGGAGTGTTGTCTCCTGAGGGTTTTCAGCGGATTACACCCACAAAATCTTATAATAAAAAAGAGATGGTGAAAGTTACATATAAAGATAAGAACTATAAAAGAAAGACTTTGAAAATTAGAGTTTCAAACTACACTAGTTTTTCAGTTGCTATGAGCCCTATCTTAATAGTCATGAAAAGATATTAGGAATCACATCATCCCTCAATAAAACATCGTCTTTATTCTTCATTCCTACCTTTCATCCAAACATCGATCATATACCCCTACGTGTGTGTAAAAGACATCCCTACACTCGGAGAATTCAATTCAAGCTATTATACTCTTGTCCATCAGCCTTAGTACTTTTTAATCGATATTTATATGGAATATGCTCACACATTTTTCATGCGACTGTTAATACTTCTTGAGGTACTAACCGACCGATTACTCATGTGCTTGCTGAACAGGTTTATTAGTATTTTTCTCGTCTTGCACCACCTATGGCTTAGCAGTGACTCCCAGAACAGTTGGTCTAAGGCACTAGGTGATAAAGCACTCTCGCTATATTTTTTTATTGCTGCCTTGGTGATAACAAAACCAGTGTTCATTTTTCTCCACCATTTTATCTTTTATTCAATTTTTACTTCCTTCATACTTTGGCTATTAGACAAGAGCATTTCAAGGTATCGTCTACTATCCCGAGTTTCAAGACGTGTGTAAGTGCATATAGTAGGGTATCAACGTTCAAATGTTTGGCTTCCAGAATAGCAACTATTTTTCAGACTTATTTTTATCCTCAGATTAGTGACTTCTTTCATCTTACTAACCCTTGGGACAACGGCTCGTAACTACTTATTACTTGTTTCGTTTAAGAAAACATCTAATTTTCTAGGTTTTCTTAAATTTTTCCAATCTTTTGGATGTAATTTTTCACTATCTAATCTTTTATTATAAATTTTTTTTTGAAAATGTTGTGCTTATGCAAAGTATGATGCAAATTGATGTGTAAATAAGCACAAACCTCCCCCAAACTTGTTTTCAACAGTGTCCTCACTGTTGTCATCTGTTAAAGCTCAAAAACCTGTAAGCTTGGGAGGAAAAATTTATTAATGGGGACATGAAATATGAACATGAAAATCCTCCCCCAAACTTATTTTTGGCTCACAATCTTATAAAAAATTTCTTTCAAGAGCCAAAATATCCCCCCCAAACTTAAGTAAAATCGTATTAAGCATTTAAGATTATTTGGGGGGGTTAAAATTATTGGTCAAAGTAAAGCCTTGCAAAGACCAAAAATCAACACCAACCATTCAAAAATTTTATCAATGAAACGTACTAGTTGGTGGAAAATCAGAGATTTGAAGAAGTGGGGAGATAGGAGGTGGTAAAGAACGGGTTTACGTCTCGGTTTGTAGAGACGAAACAATGAAGGTGGATTATTCGCATTCTTGTTGTTGATAGGAAGAAATGGTGATGGTTCAGCTTTCTTGTGTCGAGGTTGATTCATCACAACACCCATATTTTCTAAGAATGCGAGTTCGTCAGCGAAAATTTCTTCAGAACTTTCATCGATATCCTGAATAATAATCTCATCGGAAAGAATAGGATGATACTCGGACTCCATAAAAGGTCCATATTCAGCGTTAGATGTTGACCCGGACAACAATGTAATAGCAGAGTCGAGATCAGTATCGTGAAGCTCTTCAATTTCGCTGCTGTCGGAATCTACTGTTTCGACAGAACACACATGAGCATAGGGTTCGGAGGGTTCACTTCCCAACTTGTAAATGTTAAGCTCAATTGACATCTTCCCGAAGGATAGGTTCATAGAGCCGTTACGGCAGTTGATTACAGCATTGGAAGTGGCCAAAAAGGGTCGACCGAGAATCACCGGAATTTGGTTTCATGGGTTCGCTACAGGTTGTGTATCTATAACGATAAAGTCTACAGGAAATATAAATTCCCCGATTTTGATTAACACATCCTCTAGCTCACCCCTAGGTTGGGTGATAGATCGATCGGCCATCTGAAGAGTGCAATGCGCCGGTTTTAACTCTCCGATCCCTAATTGCTCATAAACAGAATACGGAAGCAAGTTAACACTAGCACCTAAATTGAGTAGAGCACGATTGATATTTTTACTCCCAATAGAAATAGAAATTGTAGGACTTCCGGGGTCCTTTCGTTTCTTGGGTAGTTGTTGTGTAAAAGCAGTGCTCACATTACTCGCAAGGAAATCTTTTTTAGATACTTGAACTTTTCTCTTCCTAGTGCACAAGTCCTTTAGGATTTTCGCATAAGACAGAACTTGTTGAATAGCATCTAGGAGAGGAATGTTTATGTTAACTTACTTAAAAATTTCCACAATCTTCTCCATTTGTGGACTTGGTTTGTTACCTCTTAACCTGTTTGGATAAGGTGCTTTATCAATAAGGGTTTGGTCCAACATTGGAGAGGATTGTGGGGATGGAGTGGATCCCAGAATTGGAGTGGAGATCGTTTTAGATAGATTTGTGGAAGTGGGCTGAGGGTTCGAGCATTGTGGGAAGCATAGAATAGGCTCGGAAGTAGGTGGGAGACTAGACGAATTAAGGGAAGAAGTAGAAGTCGGGGTATCATTGGTATCACTAACATCATAAACTTGTTCACCCACTTGGTTATCCAGCACTCTTCCCAATCTCAACGTAGTAACGGCATTCACATTATGATTTTGTGAGTGGCCAGAATTCGGTAGGGGTTGAGACGGAAGTTTCCCTTTTTCTCTTGCACTCATTGCGGCGTTCAACTGTGCAATTTGGTTTTCTATTGATTTAATACTCTCACCGTGGGAGGCAGAGTCTTTTTTTATGGTATCAATAGAAGACTTCATATCAGCCGACATTTGAATGGTATGTTTCATAAACAAATCCAAAGTTTGTGCGAGTGAAGAGTTATCAGTACCGGCCAATTGCGGTGCAGAAGTGTTGGCCGGATTTAGAAAATTTTGTGACTGAAAAGGGTGCTGACTTTGTGGTTGTGGTTGCTGTGGAGGAGGTCTTTGATAATTGCTTTGGAACTGGTTTTGATTTTGGGGTTGTTTTTGGTTCCAAGCAAAGTTAGGATGATTCCTCCATCCTTGATTGTACATGGAAGAATAAGGATCGTTTCTAGGTCGCTGCTGAAAAGAAGCATTAGTTTGCTCGTGACCTTGAAACGATGCATTCATAGGACATTCTTCCGTCAAGTGTGAAGGATCTGAACAGCAACCACACACGGTCTTAGGAGGCGTTACCTGATTTAGGGAGACTGATGAGAATTTGTTCTCAATAGCGTCGAGTTTCTTCTGCATCGCTGCCATTTCAGCCTTTACTACGATGGAAACATCGAGCTGATGAATACCTCCCCTAGATGAAGGTGGTCTTACGCTTTCCCACTGCAAAGTGTTTTCAGCGAGATCTTCCAGATATTTCCAAGCTTCTCCATCATCTTTAGATATGAAATTGCATTGACAATTTGTTTCAAGCATCTGCTTTGTCGCTGGATTAATGCCCTCATATATAATTCGGCACAAATCCCATCTATTTATTCCATGATGAGGACATTGGACAAGCAGATCCTTGAAACGTTCAAAGTACTTCCAAAATGGTTCATTGGGAAGCTAGGTAAACTGGTTGATCTCGATCCTAACACGGGCGGTCTTATGGTTTGGGTAAAACTTCTTAAGAAATGCTATTACGAATTCATCCCAATTAGTGATAGAGTGTGCGGCAGTATTATAAAGCCATTTTTCTGCCAAGTCGCACAAAGTGAATTGGAGAAGACGCAAGCGCATAGCAACCATGGACAGTTGTGAAGTGCCCATCATTGCGCATATGTTTTCGAATTTATTGATGAAAACATACGCGTCTTCAGATTCAAGCCCGTGAAATTTGGGCAACAGATTGATGTAGAGGGGTTTAATTTCAAAATTATCCCCGTTGGCTGGTGGAATAGATAAGCAAGTGGGAAGTGAACCACGGATAGGATAGCATCTCTCTTGGAGAGAAATGCGTGGTGGATTCTGCGCACCTACGGGCGGTGGCAGCGTGGTGTTATAATTTGATGGAGCGCCGTCCATCTCGGTTGATGTAGTGTGTGGTGGGGGAAAAGAAGATGAAGAAGCACCGACTTCGGAGTCGATAGCAGGAACGCGGACAAGACGGGCACTAGAATCCCGTGTCCAGCCAAGCATGCACTAAGCGGGTTTAGCGCAAGTGGCAGCGTGTGTGTCATTTAAAATTGTTTTGTTTTTTAAAAAGTGTGTCGGACTTAAACAAATCACACAAAAATGCACAAACAACCCTAGAATTAAGGTTATTGAGGTCCAGTCTCTAGACCGCTCCTAGATGTAGGGTTCCAAGGCACACTCAAAAGGTTCCACAAGGCATCAACCATGCCAAATTCAAATTTTCCGGTGCCAAGAAACCCTAAACAAGACTGTTAACTAGAATTTAGGCGAAACGAAATGAAAGTAAATCACATTTACACTAAGTGAACGGAAATACAACTTTTGTAGATCCGGTCCTCCACCTCCATAGCTCCATGACGATGTCCCTTCGCTGCGATCATCGGATCCTAGACTCTCGCGGTGGTTTCATCGGAGAAAAGATCGGGCTAGGTCGATGACTTCGATGCCGAAGATGATCTACGTCGAGGCAACTCAAGATCAAGCTCCAACTTCACCAAGTCATGAAACTTGTGAAGAAAACACCCTATACTTCGTGGCAAGTGGTAGAGGATGAAGAAATAGGAAGTGGGTTCACTTTGGATTTGGAGTTCTCACTTGGAATCATCACTTGACATTTTTCAAGAGAGCTTTTCTTTTTCTTCATTTGAATAAGAAGATGAAGAAGAAGAAAAAGAATGAGTTATTTTCAAAAAGAAAATGAAGTGATATTTATCATTTAGCAACCATGGGTGAGTTAACAAGTGTAGAGAATAAACTATGGTTTAAGTGAATGGTTAGGGTTAAGAAAAGAAACAAAATGATCAAACTTATCAAAGCTTCATGAAGCTTCAACAAAAAAACAAAAGAAGCAACCATTTTCTTTCTTGCCCTTAAAAATAAATGCATAAAGAAAATAAATAAAACATTTAAAACGCTAACCATTAACCTAAATCATAGTTTAAAAGCAAACACACCCAAGTTTGCATGTATCATCAAACATGATACAATCAAGTGCACAAAAATATATCACATATACTACTTGTGCACATCAAGTGAGAAAATCAATCTTAAGTGAACAAATACTAGTTAATGTAAAGTAATATATCAAATATATAATTATACATCAAATCATTAAATCAACACTTGATTTAATGATCCGGTCATATCGCATATAACCGACTAATATAAAGTGTATCAATGTATCGAATCAACACTTGATTAGGTAACCCGGCTATATCATATATAACCGTCCTATGATACAAATCGCGAGAATAGAATACAGTATCACATACTGTTATTATTCTCGGTCCCGCACATATCTCATATGCGCTCCTATTTCGTTTCGCTTGAGCCAGGAAACCTCTGTGTAGGACTCTAAAGACTCATCAATACGCCGGCAGCAGGTGATGATCATATCAAACACCCACAAGCCGCAAGCGGTCTGCTAAACGTAACGGCCACCCAGGTATTGAGCGATCAGAAGATCAACGAGCAAGCCCGCTCACACTCCTGTGAATCCAACCAGTAACATTTACCGTACAGTCCGGTCTCGTCGTCTGATATGTCGCATATCTTGCCTAGGGGTGGTAAACGTCAGACCCCAATAGCTCGATAAGTCATGTCGATATGAGGTCTATAATAGTTCGAGAAACTACTAGTAACACTTACCAGTAAATCTCAGCAACCCTGGCCAGGAATTTCCGGTTATAGCCAATCGAACATAGCGCAACATCAACTCCCTATACCGGGAGAGACGAATCCCCTCCTATCGCTCATTGCCTCCATGTGATTCGGGACTGTACCCAAAAACCACCGTTTTGCACGCCCTCTTGGGCGTGGTAAGGTGGAAATCAAAGCACAGTGGGAATCACACAAGACTCTATGACGATCTCGGGTCTACAGACTAACCTGTACCAGTGTCACCAGAGAACTGCCATCTGACGTGAGGTATGATACCATCTGGGAGTTCTCGGCGAGTCCGTCCAGTATACCCAGTCTCCACTGAGCACCCGTATATCATCTCTGATGTCAAACACCAATGGATATGGGATCATCCATCGCCCATCTGTATGGGTCGAGAAGGTATACGCTAGTCTACACTGGTATATCGATGCCCTGTCTCGATACACCCACGACTAGGGACCTTGAAGGATGTACTTATGGACTACCATGTCCCCACTAGTATGATCCGTCTCATAGTCCAGGTAGTCAAGTACACATCCTAAGGGCTTTACCAACATGTAACAGAGAGACAATCAGTGTACACGTTAAGGTAAAGAGCAACCAGATAGCATACTATCATGTCGAGCAAGAAAGTCCTCCCTATATATGTCCAAGCATCTACTACAATATACATCCTATGTATAGTAATGGCCTCTAGGGCATACATACAACTAACAATCTCCCACTTGCACTAGGGCCATCTGAAGCAGTGGTTGTAGTATCTCATACTCAACCATCCCATAAATGTCTCTCTCTGGGAAAAGGCCTTTGTGAGTGGTTCCGCCGTGTTATCCTCTGAGTCTACTCTCCTAACCTCGATCACCCTGGAGATCAACTATCTCCATGATCAGGTGGCACTGCCTCAGAATATGTCTGGATCACTGATGGGATGGGCGTTCCTAGGCATAAGCCACAACTCCATTGTCTCACAATGGTAGGAACAAAGTTCATCTCATGAACCAATATACACCCAAACAGCCTCTTTGGTAGCATCTTAAGTAGCGATGTATCCTGCCTTTATCGTCTAGTAAGCCACGGTATTTATCTTGGAACTCTTCCAACATACCGTCCCTCTACTGAGGGTAAAGACAATGCCTGTGACTGACATTCAGTCGTCCTTATCACCCTGGAACACTACCAGTGATTCTCCCCAGGATCAATTGATACCATCTCACTTCAACTAGTGAGAATCCTAACATCCATTTAGATCTATCTCATAGATCCAAAACCCAGGATTTAGTAGGTATCACTTTGATCCTATGTGGAGAATCATTGTGATAAGCGGAGATTGATCGAGCGTAGCATAGGAAACTCCTTCCCTATCAAGAGTATGTCATCCACGTACTCTACGAGGATCGCCACCATACTCCCTACTACCTTTTTGTATATACAAGGTTCATCTACCATTTTGATGAAGTCAAACTATTTGACTACTACATCAAAACAGATGTTCCAACTCCGCGATGCCTGCTTTATCCTATAAAGCATCTTGTACACGTTTCCGCTGCTCCCACTGTCTACAAACTCTGGCTGTGTACTTACAGACGCTCTCTTCTAAAACATCATTTTAGAAAAGCAGTCATGACACCCAACCGCCAGATATCGTAGTCATGGTATGTAGCCGTGGCAAGTAGGATCCGGATGGACTTAAGCATAGGCCCCAGAAAAAGGTTTCATTATTAGCCACAACTGGTCTACGATGCAAACCTTTAACAAGTCTAGCTTTGAAAGTCTCAACTTTTCCATCTACACCAAGTAATCTTCTTAAGATATACTTGCTCCTGATGGAGATTTAACCCTTCAGACATAGCAACCAAAGTCCATACTTTGTTGGTGTACATGGATTCCATCTCAGATCGCTAAGCATCCAACCATTCTTACAGAGTTCCTACTCTTGATGGCCTGCTCGAAACTAGTTGGGTCATCATCTCATGATGCAATCCTCGCTCCCACTGTCATAGAGAAACAGAAGTATCTCTCAGGTGGGTGAGAAACCCTACTAGATCGGCGGAAAGGCTGAGGTTCGTTGGTAACTATTGAATCCTTTGGTTTTATCAAATCATCTGCTGTAGTTTGTATAGCTGGAACCTTTCTAGTTCTACATTACAGACCTTGCCTCGAGCTTGTCCGGATTTTGCTTTTAGACATAGGCCGGACAACCCCAAATCTTAACAAACTTAAGATATGGGCTCTTCCCTTTCCATATCACATATGATGTGGTAGGCAACTGATTTGATTTGAACCCTATTCAATAGGTATGCAGCTTCTCAAGTGCATAACCCCCAAAAAGGAAACAGGTAACTCAGTAGTACTCATCATAGAGCGCACCATATCGAATAGGGTGCAATTGCTCCGTCCCGATATACCATCGTGCTATGGTGTATACGGAGGAGTAATGCTGAGAGAGAATCTCATTCTCCTTTAGAATAGTCCAGGAATTCTATGCACAAGTATTCTCCTCCTTGATCTCATCAAAGGACATAATACTTATACCCATATTTTGGTTCTCTACTTCTAACTTATATTCTGTGAATATCTCAAAAGTTTCGGACTTGTGTTTCAACAGGAACATATGGCTGAATCTTGAGAGATTATCAGAGAATGTAATGAAGTACAAAGAACCGGTCTTGGCATGTGTAGACAGGGGACGTTACATACATCATCATGTATCAGTCCCAAGAGTTTACTAACTCTTTCTCTGTTTCCAATAAACAGAGCTGAGGTCATTATATCTTTGTGACATGACTCGCAAGTTTCATAAGATGTAAATTCAAACTGATTTAAATATGCATCTACTATGTAACTTAAGCTAGTCGGGTCACATTGATATGACCTAGTCTACAAAACCTCAAGAAGGATTTGTTCATTTTTGAACTCTTTCTCTTGTGTGTGTTCTGTATACTAAGAACTGTAGTTCGATTTAGAACATCAATGCTTTTAGATAACGTGCCTGAACTGATCAACTTTTGATATAGGAAATGTTCAAAACATTATCCAACAATACAAAATTTTATCATTTCTTTACTAATAAAGAGACTGATGTGATTTTGTATATCAGGTTCAGTATCTAATAACATTCGTTCAGAATCAATGTATTGGTAATACAGGGTGACAGTGACCAACAGACTTGGCTGCAACACTTGCCCCGTTTTCCGTCTCATGAAACTTATCACTCGTTCTCAGTTCTTTACCTATCTGTAGCCCATGTAACAAATTACATATGCGGGATCCTGATCCGGTATCTCATATCCAGGATGTAAAGAATACTGAGAAACAGTTCTGTATAATGATCACACCCGAAGATGATGCATCGGTATGCACTTTCTTCGTTTGGGCGGCACGGGAATTCTGGTATTCCCCTATTTCCTGCTCTGTCTTATAACAATTATAAGTTGGAGCGGGACCAACGTTCCCCAGCTCAGTATAACAAGCGGGTTCGGTCAATATTCCGTATTATTATCTTGATTAAGGCGTGATATGGTCGCTACCTGGAGAGAGAGAAGAAAACACTCTGCGTGCGCTCTTGCAAGAATAGATTGGTTATTATTTTATCTAATCAGGATGGCTCCCACTGTTTTTATCAAATCTTCCTTCAACCCCTAAAAGGAAAGACTAGCCGGGATTAATTACACACTACAAGTTCGCCAATCTTTCAGCCAGGCCAGTGTTGGTACTTTGAAGGAGGTCCCCCGTGCTTTCGCACGAACCTAATTAATGTAAACCTCGTTTTCCCAGAGGCGTAACCCCGTTGACACCTTTCTAGACACCTACTTGATCGGCTAATTGTAATGTGTAAAACTCTCCCAGGAGTAACAATTACTCGCAGTGGGTATCGGGATCCAACTATCTCATAGAAGGTATGTAATCTCATTGCAAATTTCAACACTTGAAATTCCCGATAATTTTTCCCAAAGCGATCTATGTCCTTGACTGAGTCAACAAATCATAGACCACAAGTAAAGTTCAACCCGTCATTTCTCGATTGAATTAAACCCACCCGCACGACCCTTGACTGAGTCAACAAGGCCGCACGACTACCCTAATCCAATCGCATCATATGCTTTGCAGATAAGCACTAATCAGCTACCGCACACTACGCCTTGACTGAGTCAACAAACGCAGCACGAATACTAACTATTACTTATCTGAAATGACGGAGGGCTACGACAGGTTTTTAAGAAAACCTTTTGCGTAATGAACTTTATATCGTTGTAGAATCAAATGATTTTAAAATGGAGTGTTTTTGAGGCTTTTCTAGTTTTGCTAAAGGGGTCACTCCCGGTGAAGGGATCGTCGACCCTTCCCTCGTCGAATGAGGTGCGGGATATATTATATATATCACTGTGCAAAGCAGAAACTATAGAAGCTATCAAAAGACAAACCGAGTGTGTAGCATCTGCCAGTTATTGCTAAAGGGGTCACTCCCGGTAAAGGGATCGTCGGCCCTTTCCTCATCGAATAAGGTGCAGGATATATCATATATACCGCTGTGCAAATCAAGAACTGTAGCTACCTGTTTTATTTTTGAAATTCGATTCCACAACATCTTTAGGTTTCTTTTACTTTCATTAATCATATTAATGAGGTCCTATCATTTAAATCACCTAAACATCACAGATAAATACGACGTACACTTATGCCATCCGCATTCGTCTCGATATCCCCTCGTGCACCGTTAGGTTAGGTAACTAACGGCAGAGCAGGGCAGGGCTAGCACGGGTGTAAAACATAAATAACGTCTATATAATATATCATATATACTATATACTGTATCTATCACAGCACATCACATGATCACATCACAGATATCGCAGCAGAAGAGTCATATGAAATATTGGATATACTAGAACGTCCGTGTTTTCAATACGAGCCAGTATAAAACACGGATTCCACGGTCGCGATGAATAGCCAAATCCACACCCCTAGACCCCTACGAGAGCGGCAAGCAACCCTACCAATTCTAAAGTTAGGAGACCCGGACTCGACTCCTCGAGTTGGTCTCCCACTGGACTCCAGAACCCGGTTACTTGTGCCCTCCTCCTTGGGTCTATCCTAGTGCGGAAAAGTAAATAATATACAAAAGGTGACATCTTCCGCAACTTGGAAGTGTCCCAATAAAAGAATATTACATACAAGTTTTTACATGAATGAAAAAGAAAAACACTCATCTCACATAAAAACCCCCCGGCTATTCAAACACGACGATCCAATATAACATATCCAGCAACACATAACATCACATGTCATCAACGTAAGTAAATATGCGCATCCAAATCGTCGTTGACATATAGCAACGAAACCGGCGATATCACATATTACACTTACGGTCACAGAAAAGAAAGTGTAAAACTACAACAGTTGGAATCCGCAACCTCTTTAGACATCGCATGCCTAATCAAATGAATTCCTTAGACATCGCATGCCTAACTATTATAAACCCCGCATTTTAGTCTCAATATCGAAAACACTTTTCAATATCAAGTCGGGTAATTCAACAAGATTCCCGACATCTAGAACGAATGCTCGTCGCAAACTTTAGTGGACGGCCGCACCCCCGATACCGTCGACGAAGTGCACTAAGGCGGAACACCGCTGCCGCGAGCACCCGTAGGGATGCTTTTTGGCGACGGGGTTCTCCTACAGTCACTTGGTCGGGGCTATGGGGTGTAGCTGTCTATTAAGTTTACCCGGCGAGTATCCACGTACGCTACTTGGTCGGGGCTATGGGGTGTAGCTGTCTATTAAATTTACCCGGCGAGTATCCACGTACGCTACGTGATTGCGACGGACTTTTGATCATATCAAAATTCCGTGGCAACCGATCAAGTGAGACTAAACTGCTATGTTTATAACATTCATATTAGTTATCTTATAACTATTTTTGGATTCCAAATATTGTATCACATTCCAGATAAATAGAAAATGTTAAACTTTTCGATCGAACAGTCAAACACCCAAGTTTTCCCGGAACAGCTCAACACTTGAAATAAGTTCAAAAACATCCATTTCATGCCACAGTACCAACAGTCCAGCCGTAGAAGGGTCAAGCCAACGCCTCACATGTGGCACGACGTACTGCCCCAAACCCTAAGGTTCAAAAGGCAGTTCAAGACGGTCACATAATCGAGTTAAGGTTTGTTGTCTTCTAGAGGGACTATCACGTTACTTGCACTACTTAGAACGTTATCAAACTACGGAAAAATCCAACATTTGGAAATTTTCCAACGGGAAAAAAGTGGGTATTTTTATCCGGTCGAGCTTTTTAACATGTTCTAAAATTACCCGGAAAAGCAAAACAAAGTTAAAATATCTGATCGAAACATTAAATCCCCAATACAACCCAGAAAACTCAACTGTTGAGTATCAATTAAAAATTCCCATAAAATACAGCATGTACAGATGGGCATTACTGTGCAAATAAAGTGACAAGATTCACTAATACGGCCGCGGAACCGCCGCAAATGCCAAGGTGGGGCCCCGGTTCCGCGGCAGTTTAGTCGACTTGGGGAAACGTGATTCACGGTAACCCATAGAAATGCCTGCTGAATTTTTTGGATATTTTTAATTCACAAAAATCCAAAATTCCAGAAAATGTCTAGAGAGTGGTTTGAGTTAGGGTTTCTAGGTTCGATCGGCATTCTAACTTCGTCTATACTTCGCCTAAGGCTCTAGCCTGGCTCTGATACTACTGTAGGGTTCTAAGGCACACTCAAGAGGTTCCACAAGGCATCAACCATGCCAAATTCAAATTTTCCGGTGCCAAGAAACCCTAAACTAGACCGTTAACTAGAATTTAGGCGAAACGAAATGAAAGTAAATCACATTTACGCTAAGTGAACGGAAATACAACCTTTGTAGATCCGGTCCTCCACCTCCATAGCTCCGTGACGATGTCCCTTCGCTGCGATCATCGGATCCTAGACTCTCGCAGTGGTTTCATCGGAGAAAAGATCGGGCTAGGTCGATGACTTCGATGCCGAAGATGATCTACGTCGAGGCAACTCAAGATCAAGCTCCAACTTCACCAAGTCATGAAACTTGTGAAGAAAACACGCTATACTACATGGCAAGTGGTAGAGGATGAAGAAATAGGAAGTGGGTTCACTTTGGATTTGGATTTCTCACTTGGAATCATCACTTGACATTTTTCAAGAGAGCTTTTCTTTTTCTTCACTTGAATAAGAAGATGAAGATGAAGAAAAAGAATGAATTATTTTCAAAAAGAAAATGAAGTGATATCTATCATTTAGCAACCATGGGTGAGTTAACAAGTGTAGAGAATAAACTATGGTTTAAGTGAATGGTTAGGGTTAAGGAAAGAAACAAAATGGTCAAACTTATCAAAGCTTCATGAAGCTTCAACAAAAAAACAAAAGAAGCAACCATTTTCTTTCTTGCCCTTAAAAATAAATGCATAAAGAAAATAAATAAAACATTTAAAACCCTAACCATTAACCTAAATCATAGTTTAAAAGCAAACACACCCAAGTTTGCATGTATCATCAAACATGATACAATCAAGTGCACAAAAATATATCACATATACTACTTGTGCACATCAAGTGAGAAAATCAATCTTAAGTGAATAAATACTAGTTAATGTAAAGTAATATATCAAATCTATAATTATACATCAAATCATTAAATCAACACTTGATTTAATGATCCGGTCATATCGCATATAACCGACTAATATAAAGTGTATCAATATATCGAATCAACACTTGATTCGGTAACCCGGCTATATCATATATAACCGTCCTATGATATAAATCGCGAGAATAGAATACAGTATCACATACTGTTATTATTCTCGGTCCCGCACATATCTCATATGCGCTCCTATTTCGTTTCGCTTGAGCCAGGAAACCTCTGTGTAGGACTCTAAAGACTCGTCAATACGCCGGCAGCAGGTGATGATCATATCAAATACCCACAAGCCGCAAGCAGTCTGCTAAACGTAACGGCCACCCGGGTATTGAGCAATCAGAAGATCAACGAGTAAGCCCGCTCACACTCCTGTGAATCCAACCAGTAACACTTACCGTACAGTCCGGTCTCGTCGTCTGATATGTCGCATATCTCGCCTAGGGGTGGTAAACGTCAGACCCCAATATCTCGATAAGTCATGTCGATATGAGGTCTATAACAGTTCGAGAAACTACTGGTAACACTTACCAGTAAATCTCAGCAACCCTGGCCAGGGATTTCCGGTTATAGCCAATCGAACACAGCGCAACATCAACTCCCTATACCGGGAGAGACGAATCCCCTCCTATCGCTCATTGCCTCCATGTGATTCGGGACTATACCCAAAAACCACCGTTTTGCACGCCCTCTTGGACGTGGTAAGGTGGAAATCAAAGCACAGTGGGAATCACACAAGACTCTATGACGATCTCGGGTCTACAGACTAACCTGTACCAGTGTCACCAGAGAACTGCCATCTGACGTGAGGTATAATACCATCTGGGAGTTCTCGGTGAGTCCGTCCAGTGTACCCAGTCTCCACTGAGCACCCGTATATCATCTCTGATATCAAACACCAATGGATATAGGATCATCCATCGCCCATCTGTATGGGTCGAGAAGGTATACGCTAGTCCACACTGGTATATCGATGCCCTGTCTCGATACACCCACGACTAGGGACCTTGAAGGATGTACTTATGGACTACCATGTCTCCACTAGTATGATCCGCATCATAGTCCAGGTAGTCAACTACACATCCTAAGGGCTTTACCAACATGTAACAGAGAGACAATCAGTGTACACGTTAAGGTAAAGAGCAACCAGATAGCATACTATCATGTCGAGCAAGAAAGTCCTCCCTATATATGTCCAAGCATCCACTACAATATACATCCTATGTATAGTAATGGCCTCTAGGGAATACATATAACTAACACTAGACTTCCAAAGGACAAGTCATAGGATCAATCCTCTACCACCTCTTTACTACTCTTGTAGCCAGTTAAGTGCCAGATAAGTGGGAGGTATCCACTACGTAAGTAGTGAGCCTAATTAAGTAACCACTTGCCTTAGACACACTTGCCTAGGCACCACAAAAGTAATGCAGATAAGCGATAAATTATCCACGACCTTCCTCTGTCCTTATTGAGCGCGACAGTCCTTAGAGTCTTGTCTAGATATTTTTTAAATTAATGTAGGGTTGATGCAGATGCTCGGTTTGTGATTTATGGAGCTTAGGATGGGTGATGAAATCCCCACCTAATCTGAATTTTGGTCTTGCCCCTTAAAATCTGTATTAAAATATGAAATAACAAACCAATAACAAAACTTTGCAAAAAGATTTTTGAGCGGCGATATTTTGCAAAGACTCCTGCAGAAAAGATATTTTATTGGATTTCAGAGGAGAGAGAAAGATCTAGAAAATATACCAGAGAAGTTTGGAACCCTAATTCCCCTCTCCCGCCGCGCTTCCGCCGCGAATGAGCTCTTTATGCTGCGGTTCCGTCGCAAGGAGGATAGATCAGGTGGTGAAATTTTGCTCTGTGGCCTCCTGTACTCCTCTGGATCTTGATGAATGTCTCTGTCTCTCTGTTTCCTCAAGTCTGTGACTCCAGATTCCCTCGCAAAATTCATACAATAATCGTTAAATATACAATTTGCAGTGTTGTTTTATTTATGATATAGATTGAATAAGAATTCAACACAAATAGTAAGAAAAAAAAATTACGCACGTATCCCCGGCAACGGCGCCATTTGATTTTATGAGATTATATATATGTAGTAGTTAACCGCAATCAGAACGGTGTCGCACGTAGCTAGACCAAGGTGAGTACGGGTCGTCCTCAGGGAAACGTTGAATATTTTATTCCTGCTTTAGTCGTGTTGAGATAGAAAGGAGGAAGAATAAAGAATGGTTGTAGGTTCTAAATCTATGTTAAACACGGATGCAAAATATAGATCTAGATTAATTATGGATGTAAGTTTAATATAAAAATGGGGCTTGTAGGGTTCATTAGGTTTTAGTAGTTATGGATGATTAATTAAAGATTATTCTTTTGATCCTTTAATAGATTTAAAAGTAGAATGACAGTGATGCATGTAGATTAGGGTTTCTGGAGGGAAAAGGGTTCCCACTCTTAACCCCTATCTCGACATGGAACTGCGTTCGTGTCTAGCCTTTACCAAAACAATCATTAATCTAATCTCTAATCACGGTCGAGACTAACAATAAATTGGTAGCGCGCTCGATTAGGATGTTAATGATTCTTTTGGTAAAGTTTATAAACTTTATAGGACGTAAAAAGAGTTTAAGGATCTTCATCATCCATTAATCTACCCTAATCCTATGAACCCTAACAAGCGGAGAATTACTCGCGCATGATGGGAGAAGAAGAGGTAGAGAGGGAAATCATATTAAAACTACAAAGAAATAGAATAAGAAAAAGAACTACCTTTATTAATCAACAAAATTCATTTACACTTTTTTCCCTTAGAAAATGATTACAAAATGCTAGTTTGCTTCTCGATCTCTTCTAAAGAGGTAGATGAATCGTTGATGATCAGCTTGGATGCGTGAGCCGTCTTGGACTTCGTGATCTCTTCAGCTTGATTTTTCCAAGAGGCTCTCGGTCCTTATTTATAGTCCCAAAGCCAGAACCCTAGTTGCCTAATTTGGAAGCCAAAGGTTAAGATCCTAACCACCAAAATCCCAACTCCTAACTCATCAAAAGCGCGGTGGATCCGCGGCCAATAGGTGGGTTTGGCCGTGGATCCGCGGCCAAGTAGGGGAATCTTGGGCTCATTCTTCTTGTGGCTTCTTCTAGTGACACGTGGTGATCTTTTTAATCTCTGGAAACTGAAAATCTTTTCTACGTCACTGCCGGAATTGAATTCTTTAGTTTACTTTCTTAATTAGACAGGTTTGTTTTAACAACTTTGATTTCCTTGATTTCAGCCCTGCAAATTCTGCACAATAACTCAACAAATAATATTAGTAGAGTTTGTTTTATTGAGATATTTAACTTAACCATTAAGAATAGGTTAAAGGCTTTTAATAAGGTAAGCATATTTAAATGGGCCAAATGTCACATGAATATTATATGCTTATTTTTTTCCTACCAAATGTTAATTATAATATATAAACACATGAAAATAGTATTTTTACAGATAAACCCTAACATGTATCATATATTATAATAAACACCTTTTATTATATAAAAATAGTAGGAAAAATGTCATATTAAATGTGCAGTTTTATCAACTGAACATTAGCTTAGGCTCGAGTCAGACCTATTTTCAAAACTATGAATCGTAGGCTGTTTTAAAGGATAAACCGAGGGACGCGACGGATTTTCAAAAGACATCTCTTTTCTCAAAACACCGTAGTCCCTACTTTTCTAAAAAAAATGATTTGTGCTATTTAAACACAATAAACGGTATGGCTCGTATATAGATTTATATACCTTATTGTTGCTTTTACTGTTTACTTTCTGCTATGCTCATGTTATTCTCATTGCATTATAGATATATACATGTGTTTTCTTTAACTGTTATGATCTCGCCTGCTAGGACACCTGCACCATTATCGATGATGCGTATGTTGCACGTACACTTGCTTGCCAGCTCACACACATCAGCATCGGTAATTGCCATGTCACGTACACTTTAGTAACCGTTACTTCATTCGTATACACTGATAAATTGTAGCTAAGTAGTACTGTTTTGCATTCATGATATCATATGCTAGTTTAGACTTGTATTTCTTACTTAGATGCCACATGCATTCACATACATACATTCCGGTTATGTACTGTAGTTGGGTTCTATGCCGATATTCATTGTTCATTATTGACTCATGATTATGAGATTGTGGTATTTCATGAGATCTCTGGATTTAGGAAACCGTATGTGAAATTGAAAACTTATGCTCCTTTTAAAAGAAAAATGTGGTTTTCATTGATATGTTGTGTGACCCGGTGCGGTATCCCGGTGCTGGAGCATATATGATATATGATTACCCGCCACGAGGAGCGAGAAGACACCGTCTGCGGGTACATAGTGGACCCGGTGCGGTATCCCGGTGCAAGAAGGTCGTATAGAGATTGAGACGTTGAGCCCGGCAGGGGAGCACTACCGACCGGTGATAGTTGGCGTGGGGGTTATCCCGAGGATACCGACCGTAGTCGTGAGATCAGATGATATGGGCCGATCAAGGCTGACGGAGCCCGAGATTCAGATGATATGGGCCGATCCGGACTGACGGAGCCCGAGATATGAGGATTATGTGTCGCTGATGGACACGGTTTTCATAATGTTTTCGAGTGTCGATACTTGGCACTCAGGTTCTATCATGATTTTGTGTGTCGTTGCTGGACACACGTTGGATGATGCATTTATACATGATACACATGGCATGTAGCTACTTTGTGACACAGACACGAGTACTTGGCTTTACACATATGTTTATATTATTACCTTTACTGCTACTCGATGTTATCGTGTTACTGTTATTATTGTATCGTACTGTATGACCTAGGAGATAGTCATACATTCGGTTTCTACTCGGTGATGTCTTCTACTCACGAGTTGGCAACTCACCCCCGTTGTGCCACAGTTTTCTTACAGGTTTGACCGCACAGGTTCTGTTGCAGCTTGCTGGCATACCGCTTTCTTCCGGATGATTACATTGTTTAGATGGGATACAATTGCATCGTGACCACCATTCTACTTATATATTTATTTCAATTGTATCTAGTTAAAAGCTCCATCAACCAGGTTATGTATATTTGTAGATTTAGAAACGCTGTTGTATATTCTTTCGGCCTTAGAGTCACGCTCATGTATTTATTATTGTTTTTGGTTTCTTTGATGATGTTTTTAGTTTCTCACTTCCTTCTTGTGTTTGGCCCTCGCCTTCGGTGTTGTCTATTTATATCTTTGCGTGGTTGTTTCCGCTAATTGGCGAAGAGCTAGCTCCCGATTGGGGATGTCTATAATTATTATTGCTTGTATTCATTTTCGGGTTAAAAATTACAAAGGAAGTGCCGCCGAAATTTTAAACATCGAAACATGTTTTTAAGATAGTTACAAACAATTGTATTTCCTATGATATTACTTATGTTTTAAAGGAAGAACCTGATTTCATTATACTATTATTTCAAAACTCCACCTCCACCATTTTCCCTAAAAATATTTAGATTTCTGGGCTTTTAGCTTACTTGAATTAGGTGGGGTCGTATAGACTTCACATGATTCAAGTGTCAGTCGCTTGCCTTTTCGAGTCATGACAGATTCTAACTCCAGGGTATGTATCTATCAGATTTGATTCTTACATCTGTATGGCGTTACAGATGGTGAGTGGGAGAAAGATATTGGGAATTGGGTGATTAGATCCTCAATATATCAGAATTCTTTGTAATTGGTGATATTTGAGGAAATCACCTGGGTTTTGCCTGATGGCAAATATTTGGTTTTGAATATCCGTTGTTATGCACCAATTTCAAACTGATATATCTGTACGTTTATTTTATAAAGTGAGATATAACTTTTGAAATTATGTCTATGATATTTACCTATATCAGTTGCTGGTTAGGTAAGGTGCATTCTACGACGGTGTAATTCTTCTTAACCATAGTACAGTTTTCAACCTTCGACGCACAGGGTTTGAGTTGTTGAACTCAGAGGACTTATACAAAGTATTGCATGTTGTCCGATGTCTGTTAGGACAAAGGGGTTGGTACTCGTACTATATTCAGTTTACTCATGACTTCTCTAGTTTTAGACAAGTATTTCGATGAAATACAAGGTCTAAGTTTTGAGAAGATATAAGTATAAGAATAAAGTAGAGAACTATATGTTGCAAGTATCAGGATTCTTTAAGGTGATCGAAGATATAGATATTTGTGTTTGGTATTCCGTTGTAAGTAATTGTTTTGAGGACTTACTTTTCTTTCAGGTTTCTCATACGTGGATGCATTCCTTGATGAGTAATGCTTCTTGGTCTCCTTCCATTTGGCTGATATGCACTGGAAACGGCTGCATGACTTTTGAATCTGGTTCCAATTAAATTAGTGTCTTTATTTCTATATTAGATATATAGAATGGATTCATATCTTAACGATGTTAAGGTATATGGAGTTGTCCGGCTGATGCTTAAAATCAGAATCTGGACAAACTCAATGCACATTTTAGTAATGGCTGTTTGTGGGTTATCCCGAGCTTTGACGAAGAATAACATTCTACCACCTGGAAGATCAAT
The DNA here is from genome assembly GCA_030015575.1 of Agapanthus africanus. NCBI lineage: Eukaryota > Viridiplantae > Streptophyta > Magnoliopsida > Asparagales > Amaryllidaceae > Agapanthus > Agapanthus africanus. The sequence continues at coordinate 720,725,789 of CM057337.1, forward strand.
AATTATATTGTTCTTAACTCGCCATAGTTTTAGTAAAATGAATTCTTTTCAGAAAATATTAGTGGGAGTATGGTAGAACTGGAAGTGATTCTAGAACCACAAACGATTACTGAAAATTTAGTAGAACCTGAGGATTCAGTTAGTTTCGGCGATCCATTAGCTACTCCGCAGATTTGGTGGGTAACCTCAGGCACTCGAGAGGTACTTCGGTCTTCTTAAAGACGGTGACAGGAAGGTTTTTGATGACCCAAACTTGCCACTATTGCTGTTCTAGACTATGAGGTCTGGCAGGATGAGTATAACGTCGTTCTAAACTAGCTTTAGAAGTGCATGTGTATATGACTCTGCCAGAGGGTTGTTGTTGTCAGTGGGAGCAGCGGAAGCATAGTAGGCAAGTAGCTTATGTCTATTTATAGACTAAAGCAGGTATAGCGGAGATAGATCATCTATTTTTGATGTGACAGTCATAGAGTTTGACTTCATCAGAATAAGAGATGGATCTGGTAAGAAGGTAGTAGGGAGTGATGTCCTGATTTTTGGATGACATGCACTTAATAGGAAGAGATCTTCCTATACTACGATCGGTTATACTGTGGTTGTCACAAGGAGTTTCTCTACATAGGATATGGACAAAATATCAAAGATTCTGGTTACTGGATCTATGGTTTTAGATCTAGATTTGGGAAGTGTCCCAATTTGGGTACTTGACACTATTCTAAAGTGTTTTAGAATGGACGACTTCTGGCGTGGTGGTGTACCCGCAGGTGATGGAATCACCCTCTCTAAAGAGATATATTTTAGACTAATGAGGAGAGGGATTTGCATGATTGGCATAACACTTGCTTAGGCAATTAAGTCAATCATGAGATGTCAAGTACAATACCAGATATTGATTTTGCACAGGTTGCAATAAGTATATATTAATCCTATCCTGGAGAAACATTGGGAAGCAGTTATGAACATAAGTGGATGTTCTTGGTATATGGTAATGGCAGCCTCCTTCAGGAGGCGGTTATAATTTCAGGCTTCCAAGGTGACCTAGATGACAGAATAGCTGTCAGAGTTAAAGTTTTCTCTCTTTTGAGGGACAGTATATTGGACAGGTAGTCCAAGTGGATACTGTGGAAGGCATGGCGCTGATTAAATTCAGTGGCTGTACAGTCTAAGAAGTTTGTTAGATTTAGAGTTCATTTGTGAACTGGGTCCCATCAGATATCCAGACAAATTCTAAGACAGGTATTGCTCATTTCGGGAGGTAGTCTTTCTCCGCGAAGTTGAGATATAGAGAAATAAAGATAGAAACATTGGAGCGGATCCACTCACTGAGGCTATTTCTCGAACATAATAGTTTCACAAACGAGCTTTGCGAGACTGATTAGTAGAGAAGTTGGGTGTTAGATATCACACGGGCTGTGAGTATGCGACACTGCAATTATTAGCCTTAAGTGCAAGTGGGAAATTGTTGGCTATAGTGCCCTCAATGCAATTATTGTAATCGCAGGCAGGTGATTATGATGATTAAGGGAGGACTTATACGGATAGAACAATCTTACTCAAAATAATAGTATGCTATCTGCTTTGTCTTTATCATCATGTACATGCATTATGTGGTATTACAGATCACTATTACATGTTGATAGAGCCCACAGGTTTCTTGCTTTACTACTAGCATTATGATGGCGATCATATACGTGGGAGCTGGATGGTCTATAAGGACATCCTTAAATATCCCTAGTTGTAGGAGTATCGAGACTTGGAATTGATACTCCAGAGTAGACTAGTGTGTACTTATCGAGACCCCGATGAGAGGCGGTGGCCAGTCTCACAAGCCATTGGTGTCAGTTAGTCACCTAAAATGGTATACAGGTGCTCATTGGGTTATGAGTACACTGGATGGACTCGCCGGGAACATGCTAGTTGGTATTATACCTATTGTCATATAGCAGTTCCCAGGTGACATGTGTACAGATTAGTCTGTTGACCTGAGATCGTCATTTGTCTCGTGTGAGTTCCCATTGTGCTTTGATTAATACCCTACCACGGCTCAAAGAAGTCGTGCAAACAGGTTTTAGTTGGGTATAGTCCCGAGCCACATGGAGGCAGTGAATGCATCGTCAGGGATTCGTCTCTCCCGGTATTGGAGGTTGATGTCTCGTAGTGCACGGGTGACCATCACCAGAAATCCTTATCCAAGGTAGTCAAGAATTACTGATTTGGATCAGTAGTTTCTCAGTTGGTGATGGGCTTCATACCGACACGAAATATCACGTTATTAGGGTGTCTGACTTTATCCACCCTCTTGACCCGATATGCGATACTCTTAGACGAACGGACCGGACTGTACGGAGATTGTCACGGACAGGCTCAGTAGGGATTCGGATGAGTTTGTTTGTCGGCCTTCCTTTCACTCAGTACCTGGGTAGCTGTTACGTACAGCTAGTGCCACTGACGTGCTTGTGGTTAAACCCACTGCTAGCATATTGACGAGTCTTTAGAGTCCCACACAGAGGGTTTCCCGGCTTCGGGCGAAACGATGTAGAGGCCGTATGGTATTACGGCAGGGTTCGATCATATACGTGCACTTGTGCACGTATTATGATTCGGACGGATAATACTAGTGGGCTTTGGTTTAAGCCGGATCCTAGTGTTATATTATTAGATTATTTTCATCTCTTTGTATTCTTATTTTTCGGAATACGGATACGGGTTTGTATATACGGATGAGGGGTATTCTTGTAATTTATTACAAGGTGCTTCTAGAAGATGCAACCTCATTTTTGTTATAACCATTTAGATTAAATGGTTAATGAGGTAGAGGGGATGAGGTATTATTTGGCTTTTATCTAGCATAGCTCACTTGGTGACTCATGGGGTGACTCATAGATTCACTATTGAAGCATGCTTGATATTTGTTTGTGTTGTGAGATATTTTGTGAGGGTTGATTCATTTCTTTAGTTCACAAACACTTAGCCATTTTTCATGGTTGCTTCACACTCTCATTCCCAAGCTTCTTCTTCTACCTCCACCCTAAAAGTCTTATGTGTTGAGAAACCTAGGGTGTTTGGAGACAAATTAATCCATCATGGGATTCTACATCCTCTAGGCTATTTAGTTTAGCAAACTAGGTACCCTAGTTACCTTGGCTATGAGGTTGGAGCTTGAACTACAAATCCTCAGATGGATCATCTTCGATGGAGGGAGTCCGGCGATCAAGCTTGATCATGGTAGCATCTAGGAGCTTAGGAAGATGGTAGAAGACTGAAGGACTCGGATCATTCAGTATAACCATTCTAAACAACTCTTTAGTTTGCTAGCTTTAGGTTTATGGTAGATCCGGATTATAGAGTTGTTCTAGCGCCATTTTTGAAAATTTCTGTTTCGCAAACTGTCACGGTAGTTGGCCAGGGCGCTAGCATAACCTAATAATGTGCCGTGAACCTGTTACGACCTTGTGTTAGCAGTGAAGCGTGATATCAGGAATTTAAATATTGAGACAATATCTTACCTGCTAAGTATGGTAAACTCAGCATCGTATTCATCCACGGATTTTCTCCACTCGAGCCTGTAATTGGATGAACTGTTGTTCCATGTCGAAACAGGCAGTCTCAAGGAAGTATTTCGCGTCGAACATATCGCGTAACATCTTCCGTTCAATCGGTTGGGCGAGTCGTCTTTCTTCAGTCTTCCACCAGATTCTAGTGTTATCTGTTAGTTGCTGCTTTGCAACTCTCACCCAAGAAATCTCTGGCATTTGTGCTGCTGCCAGGTCATCTTCGATAGACTGAGCCCATTCATCTGCCTCTAGTGAGCTCTCTTTTCCAGAGAAATGTTTCGGGTGTAATGCTCGGAATTGCTTGACTCCTGGTGCCTCGACCTCTGGGTGGTGCATGAGGATAGCAGTCTGCTGTTGCTGACCCTCCAAGAGAGTCTTAATTGCCTCAAGCAGTACCGTTTGCTCATTGATGGGAGCTGCAACTGTAGGTGGTGGTGGTAGAGTAAGTGGTGGGGTGTTGCCATTAACGTTCATATTTGTGTTGTTGGGAGAATGCATGACCCTGATAGAAAAAGAAAGGTTAGGATAGATTCAAGGAATTTGAAATGTAAAGAATGTATAGTTACTGATACCTATAATTCTTGTGATGTATTGCTTAGGATTCCATGCAGAACTGACTTGCATGGGTTGGCAACAAAACATGTCACGCCCCGCTTCCCAGTGTACGGAAGTGGTGACGTGGCAAGCCCGCAACGTATTTACTAAGAAAAAAATACGTTAAGCGTAATTAACCAATATATGTATAAAATACATAAGAATTGAAATGAGATATAAAATGAACAGCAATATTTATTAACATTCATCTTTATATTACAACTGCTTGGAAAAGGAAAGATACAATGATATAAAGCAATGCCTAAATATTGGCATACAAACAGAAATAAGTACAAGATGAACTAGAATTCCAGCTGGGTAGTGAACTGGTCTAAGTCCTCCTGGCTCGGCTCGATCTCCTCAGAGTCCGGTCCTCCTGACGAACATTCCAAAAATAGAAATAGACAGGAATGTCGTCAGCGAACTAGTGCTCGGTAAGTCCCAAAAGAAAGAAAGGAATATAGCAAGTAATGAGAATTAAACTGGTAAGTTGTACAGGTATAAGATTGTTATTCTAACGTAGTTGTTTGTAGCTTGGTATAGAAAGTATTTGTGTATACGAGAGAAATTCATCTTTTTCCATGGACTATGGTAACATGTAGTACAAGGCTCCGTCAAAACCCACGGGACAACGACACGAGAGTTCATATAGGTCTCTTTTAGTGATCATCTCGTGCCACGCTATACATTCCGTACCAATCTACCCCGTTAACCCCATAATGTATTGTATAGATTATATGGCTTGCCGAGACCATGGATACAAGTTGTTCAAGTAGTCAGGTTCAAGATGTAATCTTATAGTCATGTCAAGTTATAGCCATGGTTCGGTCAAGTCAAGTCTTGTATTCAGGTTTGATATTCAGGTTCATATTCAAGTATACATGTTAGAGTTTGGATTCATGTTTGAATTGGATTCTGGTTTGAGTTTGTATTCAAGCTTGATTTAGACTCAGACTTGAGTCAGACACTTATAACTGATTTAGATCAGGAATTATGTTTGGGAGTTATCAGTAACTGTTGCACATGGACGGCAGGATTTGTGTATTTTTTCAAGACAATTACCATTGATAACACCGTTAATTTTCTACCTTAAATAGGCAAGAACTCACTTTCTCTGGTTCCCTAGGGTTCAAGAGAATTGATCCCGCTTAAACCTATATTTACTAAAGTTCTTAAATGTAATTTTATATAACTCGAGGGGGTTTTATGAAAAATATTTTTAATATATAGTTTCAAAATAATCTCGAGAAATTATTTATATTAATTAGGGTTTCCATGGATGTGAATTTTAGGGATTTGAGATATTTTAGTGATAATAGCTTAGATTGGAGAGTTCATGGTATTCTACTGTAAAGTTTGACTTTTATTGGTATCTTGATAGTATTGATGAAACTTGTAATTCTTTCATTTGAAAAAATATAAAGTTATTATATTTTGAAAATATATGGATTTGTAATATTTATATAATTATAAAAAATTAATTTTATTTAAATAGAAAAATGCGTTTTTCTTAAAACCGTATTTAAAAACCTTTCGAGACCGAATGCTCTGTGAGGAGATTTGCATCTCGCTCTACTAGCCCAAGGATGTGTGATAATCCGCACCATTCAATAGAGGGTCCCCTAAAAATGGTTGTAGAGGCTTATTTGTAAAGCAATTTAAAAATACAATTATAAAGAAAACCGTTTTTAAAGTAAATGGTATTTTAATGAAATATTTTTCTCAAAAGAAAGAGTTATCTAGCTATGGAACCATGTGTGTTTGTGAGGGGTAGGTCATTACCCCGTGAGGTTTTCTAAAGATAAAGTATTAACAACATACTAAAAGGTGACATGTAAAGTTCATGGTATTTTAACAAAAAAGTTAAATTGTGATTGTTTTACAAAAGATTCTTGGATAAAATTTATTCTAGACATGCGTATTAAACTTATAAGTGAAGTGTTACAATTTGTTTGATTAAAAGGTAATGGAAGATGGAGTTATATGCTTTAGAAAAAGGAACATCGGTAATAACTCCATTTTTTTACCGATTTTGATTAAAAAGAAATTCAAGAAATAGAAAGGAAGATTTGGAGAGACTTACAAGTTGGTTAGGTTAAGAGAAAGCAGAAGGAGAGGGGGTTGTCGTAGTGGCGTCGTGGGGTCGCCGGAATTTGTTTCGATTCTCGCCGGAACTTGATCGCTTGCTAACTCTTCTTCTACTCCATTTGTACTTAGAAAATTTTGAGAATTTTGGCTATAATTTTCAGAATGATGAAGGGCTAGGGTATGGGGTAGTATTTATAGTGTGGAATTAGGGTTTTGGAATTAAAAAGATTAATTAAAATGCATTAAAAAGATAATAAATGGGGGAATTGAGGGGTCTCTGTTTGATTGCAGAGCAATCAAACAGTGCATGGGAGTTAGGGGTAGGGGAAAGGTCATGTGTGCAAAGCCCGAGGTTCATTGGGCTCGGGGGGCCCGTCGGTGCCGGCCAAAATAGCATTCTCGCCGGTCGTTTGTGGGATTGGGGCCGTCGGATTTGTGCCACATGTTCATCTCAGTATTAATACTCTTTTGCATATGTTTATTTCTTCAGACTTTTCATTTTTATGTGCATTGCACGTGTAAACTTTTGGGCTTCCAAAAAGTTTAAAAGAAAAATCAGAAAAAATATAATGTGTCTGATGGGGTTCGAACACAGGGCTACGTCACAGTAGTGCAAGGCTTTACCAGTGAGCTACAAGTTGTTTATTGCTGTTCTTAAACAAAAATTAACTTATAAATTGTACTCAGGCTTGTAAACTCCTTTCTGTACATTAAACTGAAAAAATTTTGTACAGTAAATTCAGAGTCGTTACATTGGTACTCCGATGGAGTCTCCCCATGCTTTCGCATGGAACTAATTAAATAATCTCGTTTCCGCAGGGGCATAACCTTGTTAACACTTTTCTTAGACACCTACTGGATTAGCTAATTGTAAAGTGGAAAACTCTCCCAGGTGTAACACTTACTCGCAGTAGGTATCGGGATCCAACTATCATATAGAAGGTATGCGATCTCATTGTAAATTTCAACACTTAAAATTCCCGATATCTATTTTTACCCCTAACGGTCTATGACGTTGATGGAGGCCAACAAATGATAGGCCGCTAGTCAAGTTCAACTCATCATTTCTTGATTGAATTAAACCTACCCGCATGACCCTTGACGGAGGCCAACAAGGTTGTATGACTACCTTAATCCAATCGCATTATATGCGGAAGATAAGCACTAATCAGCTATCGAACACTATGACTTGACGGAGGCCAACAAACGCAGCATGAATACTAAATAGCACTTATCTGAAATGACAGAGGGCTACGACTGGTTTTGAAGAAAACCTTTAGCGTAATGAACTTGATATCGTTGTAGAATCTAGTGATTTGAAAAGGAATGGTTTAAGCTCCGCTTTAAAATCGAGTAGTTTTCAAAACAAACCGAGTAGGTTGTAGCATATGCTAGTTTTGCTAAAGAGGTCATTCCCGGTGAAGGGATCCAGGCTCTTTTCTCATCGAATAAGGTGCTGGATATTCATAATAGAATACCGCTATGCAAAGCAAGAACTAGAGCTACCTTTTTGAAAAATTTGATTCTACAATATCTTTAGGTTTCTTTTCTTTTTATTAATCTCATTAATGACGTCCCATCATTTATGTTTCCTAAAACATCACAGAAGAAACGAAAATAAAACACACATATATGCCATCCGCATTCACCACAGGGACCCGAGTCTTCACCGTAAGATTACTTAACTTACGGTAGGGCGGGGTCAGGACTAGTACGGATGCAAAACATATATAGTGTCTACTAGTATATCATATATATAAGTAGCATTCGTCTTACGCAGTTATATGATCTCATCATATCACAGAAACCAGCAAAAGCAAACATATGAAATATAGGATATACTAGGAGGTCCGTGTTTTAGATTAAGCCAGTAATGAAAAACACGGATTCCACGGTCGTGATGAATAGCCAAGCCTATATCTCTAGACCCCTACGAGAGCGGCAAGCAACCCTGCCAATTTTATAGTTAGGCGACCCGGTCTCGATTCCTCGAGATGGCCTCCCACTGGACTGTAGAACCCGGTTACTTGTGCTGTCCGCCTTGGGTCTATCCTAATGCAAAAAAATAAATAATATACATCAATGGAGACAATATTCTCAACCTGGAAGTATCCCAATAAAAGAATACTATATACAAACATGAATGAAAATTGAAAATCTCCCATCTCATGCAAAACCCCCCGGTTATTCATTCACGACGATCCAATATAACATATCAACAGCGACATAATAACATCACATGTTATCAGCATAAGTAAATATGCGTATCCCTAATGTCGTTGACATATAGCAACGAGATCGGGGATACTGGCACATACTATACTAACGGTCGCAGAAAAGAAATGAAAACTACAATAATTAGAATCTGCATCATCCTTAGACATCATAAACCCGGATTATCACATATCCCGAATTTCATGCCTAACCCTATAAACCTTGGATTTAAGTCTCGAATTGAAAACACTTTTCAAAAATAAGTCGGGCAATTAAACAAGATTCTCAATTCAAAGATCAAACGCTCGTCGCGAACTTTAGTAGATGGCCGCACCCCTGATGCCGTCAACGAAGTGCACTTGGATAGAACACCGTGGCCGCGAGCATCCGAGTGGATGCATTTGGCCATGGGGTTCTCCTATAGTCACTTGGTCAGGGCTATGGGGCGTGGCTATCTAGTAGTGTTTCCCGACGAGTCTTCGCGTACAATACGAGATTGCGACGGAGTTTTGATCCAAATCGAAACTCCATGGCAATCCATCAAATGAGATTAAAATGCGAAATTTACTAATAGATAACTAGTTTTCACAAAACTAATCAATTGTATCACATATCAAACTATCTATACGATGTTAAACATTTCGATCGATATTTTAAACACCAGCAAATCACAGGGAGCTCAACAACTTGAGCCTTATTAAAAATACCCAGAAAGTCCAAAATGACACAATGGAGCAGCAGAAGAAATACGAGTCAATAACACCTCATATTGGTGGCGAAACAACGACCAAACCATGGTTTAGGCGGCGGTTCCGCGACCATATTAAGGAGTTAGGCTCTCATACTTCTTGGGGCTCCATACAATTACCTGCATGATTTTCTGAGAATTTTTAATCTGTAAAATTTCAACGTTTGAATAATTGGACAGAAATTACTTGAAATCAGTATTTAAAAATTCGATCAAACACATTAACGTTATCTAGTCTTCGCCTAAGTCTCTAGCTTGGCTCTGATACCATGAAAGTATATCTTAGCATCTCTACTAGGTTTATACAAGTATCAATTATGAAATTTAAAAAAATCTAGAGGTCTAAGCTATACTAACCTAGAATTGAACTAGAGAATTAGGGTTTTAAGCAAGCTAACAAGTTCTAAACTAAGTGATGGAGGTTTACAACCTTTGTAGACTGGTTCTTTACTTCTAAAACTCCAAGTAGTAGTCCCTAGAACTCTTCTTTGACTCCACTTGAAGAAAGGATCGAGCATGCTTGAAGTCCTCGAAGCCGAAAATGATCTACCTTGAAGTCTCTCTAACTCAAGCTCACTCTTCACTAATCAAATTATTAGTGAAGCAAACAACCTATATTAAAGGGTTAGGATAGTGTAGGTTGATGAAGTAGGAGATTTACTCACTTAGAATAATTTTCTTTTTTCTTTTTACCAACTCAAGAAAGACCCTAGAGAGCTCAAGAGAAGGAGATGAACTTGGATGTGTAAGGATGAGAATGAGAGGAGATAAGATTGGGATGAATAAATATCTAAGAGAAAAAACAAAAATGATGAGTTGAGTTATGGCTTCTCAATGCTTGTCCAAGCATCCAAAGCCATGACCCATTTCCACATTTTCTATTTTTCTCTAAAAATAAATCATCTCAATTATCTCTTAACCCAAGTGTGATTCTCATACACCCATGTTCTATGTATCATCTACCATGATACAAATCCATTTATATATAAATACATATATCATATATATAATTATATATAAAGAGAAGAAAATCTAAAGTGAGCTATATTAGTTAATAAATATAATTATATCAAACATATATATATATATATATATAATCATTGAATCAACACTTGATTCAATAATCCGGTTATATCTCATATAACCTAACCGATATCAAATATCGCTAGATTAGAATACGGTATCATATACTCGTATTTAATCAAGCTCCCGCACATATCTCCATCTGTGCCCTACATCGTTTCGCTTGAACTAGGAAACCTCTGTGTGGGACTCTAAAGACTCGTCAATACGCCAGCGGTAACTAATGATCACATCAGATACCCACAAGCCATCAGCGGTACTAGCTGGACGTAACGGCAACCGAGGTATTGAACGAATAGAAGATCAACAAGAAAACTTGTCCAAACTCCCGTAGAGTCTATAACCAACACTTACCGTACAGTCCGGTCTCTTCGTCAAATATGTCGCATATCAAGTCTGGGGGTGGAATCATCAGACCCAGTAACTTGATAAGTCATGCCGATGTGTGGCCTATAACCTTTTGAGAAATCACTGATAACACTTACCAGTAAATCTCATCACCCCTGGCCAGGACTTGCTATTATAGCCAATCGAGCATAGCGCAATATCAACTCCCAATACCGGGAGAGATGAAACCCCTCCTATCGCTCACTGCCTCCATGTGACTTGGGACTGTACCCAAAATCCACCGGTTTGCATGACTCCTTCGAGCCATGGTAGGGAGGAAATCAAAGCACGGTGGGAACCACACAAGACACTATGACAATCTCGGGTCTACAGACTAACCTGTACAAGTGTCACAAGAGAACTGCTATCTGACGATAGGTATGGTACCATCTAGGAGTTCTCGGTGAGTCCTGTTCGGTGTACCCATTCTCTAATGAGCACCTGTGCACAATCTTTGATGTCAAACATCAATGGTTCTGGGATCAACCATCGCCCCATACAGGGTCAAGAAACGTACACACTAGTCTACTCTGGAATATCAATGCCCTGTCTCGATACTTCCTCGACTAGGAACTGTTAAAGGATGTGCTTGCGGACTACATAAGCCCCAATAGTATGATCTGCATCACAGTCCTGGTAGTCAAGCCAATATCCTAAGGGCTTTATCAACATGTATTAGAGAGACAGTATACTAATACAAGTGTACATGTTAAGATAAAGAACAACCAGATAGCATACTATCATGTCGAGTAAGAAAGTCCACTATATATATGTGTGTGTGTGTGTGTGTGTGTGTGTGTGTCCAAGCATCCACTATATCATACAATAATAGCCTCTGGGGCATACATATTCCTAATACCAGCCACCCCCATTCTTCTTTCTTCTTCTTCTTCCTTTCTTTCTTTCTTGGTATTCCGGCCGTCTCGCCGGAGTTGCACGCGTCGCCGATGATCCAGACGACCTAATCACCGTCGTTGTCCAGCTTATTCATCACATCACGTTACTGATCAGCTAGGTCCAGTCCTGCGCGCGCGTAGTTTGCATCGCGACGTTATTCCGACATATCATCCGTAGACGTGAAATCCGATCAGGCAAGTTTTAAACTTGCAACATGCTATGTTATTATATCGATAATCATATGAATAAAAATAGTACATGTGTTTTATTATTCAGCAATTATTACCGATTTGCAGTTTTACGTTATCCTTTCGTATCCGTACTGATAATAGCATATCTAGTTGCATGCTGGAACATTGTGATATCATTATACTACAATATCAGTACAACATGTTATCTAGTTTGCATCATACATAGTCATGGACGTATAATGGTTATTATGGATAGATACATATGCATCCTAGGATCAGTTTGTTTACTGTGTTCCGATATCGATTACAGTTACACATTTGGCGTCTATTTGGTTAATATGCATCACATGACGTGTTCACGACACACTACCTGACTTGTTACTTGGATCTTATTACTAATGCCGGCAATCCTGACTTGTTGTCCTGACGGACGTGACTTGTTGTTTACATAGACAAAACCTGTACCTGCTTGATCTTGTGTTGGCATGGGATTCATATCATAAATACCTGACTTGAACACAAAACCTGGGGAGTAAGGGGAAAACAATAATGAAACCTGATTTGTAACTCAATAGTTTGATGCTTATATTGATCAGTTTTTACGGGCCAGGCCAGCCCCGGAATGATGCTGTTGACATCATTCATCCGTACATGTTACATGTTTACTGCTTAGCGGCACGTCTTGGATTCATCCCGAGAATCTTGACTGTGGTCCCGGGCACGCATGAGATACTATTGAGTTACATCGACGATTCCATTAAATTGATTTCAAAGACTTCTAGAATAGATAACCTAGAAGCACAGATCTAGGATACACATTACACACACATACCTCACCGTCTTATATTTATGTTATTTATTTATATTCAAATTTACTTATATCGTTATATCCTGGTCATTATTGTTATTTTGATATTATGACGTCCGGGTTTTGCATGGCCCAGTTCCTCTACCTTTGTCGCAGGCAGATCGAGAGTATTTTAGCAATCAAGCCGAGCAATGAGGAATTGAACATGTATTATTAGAGATGTTTAGCTTGTTTATTTACGTAGTTTTATTTCTTTTGATGTGAGCCCATATTGGGACATAATTAAGATATTGTTTATTGGATATGATTTGTTTCTACTATATGCATTTTCTTGATTTGATTTACTGTGGCAAATGGACATGTACTAGATAGATTATATATTTCTGTTCTTGTCATCTGATAGATAGCCATAATGTGACTGTAGAGGGATGATTCCTAGCCACAGGTAGCATGGTTGGCTCTGTCACGCACCGTAGTTTACGTACTTTGGGAAGCAGGGCGTGACAGGGTTTGTTTGGTATCAGAGACATAGGTTTTAGGTTAGCTGGGGCTTGTTTCAATTTGTAGTTGGGTATGGTTCCCAATACATTGTCTTTAAGACCCAGAATATTAGGAACATGTCCTGCTGCATTACTATCTTGCCAGTCTTGAATCTCTAGCTATCTTGTTTATTGAATCCTGTTTACCGTTGCTAATTCTCTTCAGTGTCTTGGCTTCAGAATCATGGAGGATAGAGATTTGCGGTCGTACCAGAGGCGTGTTAATAACGCCACATTGTTTGGAGTTATACGTGGTATGCTGGAGAACCAGAAGCGGAAAACTAAGCTGAATCAGCGGCAGGCCGAGGCTTTCCAGGAGGGTCTGCGGATAGTCCAGCAGTCCATAGTTGTAGTAGCACCCAGTCCAGTACAGCGTGAGGGCACCATAGCTGACTTTAGAAAGCTCGGTATGTCCACATTTACAGAATTAGAGGAGCCATTTCCAGCGGAGCAGTGGCTAGTTGATACAGAGAACCTGCTCGTCGCCGCACAGATTTCGGATGATAAAAAGGTGGATATAGTACGGATCCAATTAGTAGATTATGCTCGTGGGTGGTGGCTCGTAGAGGAGACCCGTCTGACCAAGCCGATCAGTTGGGCAACTTTTTCACGTAGCTTCTCAGAGAAGTTCTTTCCGCAGTCTGCTCGGGAGAAAATAGAAGAGAAGTTTATTAGCTTGAAGCAGAATAAAGGATCCGTTGACGCGCATGCGGTTGAGTAGACCCGGCTCAGTCGATTTGCAGGACCCTTGGTTGCCAATGAGGCAGAAAAGGCATGGAGGTTTATGCGTAGCTTGGATATGGAGATTCAGAGACACATCATATTTCTGGGATTGACTACCTTCTCCCAAGTTCTCAAGCCATCCAGGGAGCAGCAGAGTTTATTGGTGAAAGTGAACGGTACTCAATAGTAAGCTGTTGTAATGCGGAAGCCGGTGTTTACGCCAAACTGAGCTCCTGTACGCAGAAGCATTCCGGTAAACAAGCGAGGCATTGTACCCACGAAGAAGCCTGTTGTATCCGATCAAAAAAGAAGTGTGATTTGCGACTTTTGCTATCTTCCTAGACACCTACAGAAGGACTTTCGAAGGAGGCTTAGACTTTGTCTAGTTTGTAGATCAGCTGACCATACCATCAGTGCTTGCCCTTCAAACCTACGATTGAGAGTCGATATTCCGAAACCATCACAGAAGCATATTCATGGGTAGAAGCAGATTACTCAGAGGTCTAATCAAGCACGACCCTTCACTTTGACGGCCGAGGAGGCCAAAGCTTCAGACGAAGTTGTTTCAGGTATCCTACTCGTTTATAATTTTCCCGCATTGGCATTATTCGATTCTGGTGCATCCTATTGCTTCATGTCGTCCAAGTTTATCAGTGCACACTCTATTCCACACACGGCCGTGTCTAGTTACTGGGACATACACACTGGGAATGGGAAGATTATATCTAGTAGTGAGTGTAAGGATTGTTCAATTGTTATATGCGGACGAGAGTTATTCACGGATCCCTTAGTGATTGATACTAGCAGCTACAATGTGGTCTTGGGAATGGACTTTCTTGGCACTTTCCACGCTCATATCGATTGTAAGGAAAAGAAAGTGATTTTCCAGATTCCCGGACATCCGGAGTTTATATTTTCAGGAGGTAGCAGATCTGTCGGGCCAGTCGAATTTAGGGCTAGGCTGTCAAGTGCAGTTCTTTCGTCGATGGAAGTAGACAAGGAGGAAGCGCCAGTAGTAGTTCGGGAGTTTATGGATGTGTTCGAGGACATCTCGGGTTTACCGCCAAAACGAGATGTGGAGTTTGCGATTGATCTTATTCCTGGAGCAGCGTCGATTTCAAAGGCCTATTTTCCAATGGCGCAGGTGGAATTGGAAGAAGTAAAGAAGCAAGTTGCCGAATTGCTTGAGAAGGGCTGGATTCGTAGCAGCAATTCACCATGGGGAGCTCCATTTCTTCTAGTCAAGAAGAAGGATGGCACGCGGAGGATGTGCATCGATTATCGAGAATTAAACCGGGTGACTATTAAGAACAAATACCCAATCGCTCGCATCGGTGAGTTATTCGATCAACTCAGTGGCGCGAAGGTATTCTTGAAGTTGGATTTGCGATCCGGATATCATCAAGTTCGGGTGAAATCAGAAGATATTTGCAAGACAGCTTTCCGAACTCGATATGGGCATTACGAGTACTTAGTGATGCTATTCGGAGTCACGAACTCACCGGCAATATTTATGGACTTGATGAACAGAATCTTTTCACCGTACCTAGACCAGTTGGTAGTGGTGTTTATTGATGATATTCTGGTTTATTCGAGGAGCAAAGAAGAGCTTGCAGAACACTTGAGAATCGCACTGCAAACGTTGAGGCAAGAAAGGTTATATGCTAAGATGAGCAAGTGCGATGATTAGTTGAAAATATTGCACATTTGGATGATTATTTTCCTTATTATTGTTAAGTACTAAAAGGTGTTTATTGTAATTATTGAACATATGAGGGTTTATGTGTAAAAGTTTATTATCATATATTTCTACATTATAATTAACAGAATGAAGGAAAATACATGCATATTATATTTATATGAAATTTTAGTAATTAAAATATGCATATCATATCAAATAATTCTAATCAATATGTTGGATATAGTGCCCTCAAGTGAATTATTGGATCACAGGCACGTGATTGCAATGATTGAGGGAGGATCTATACCGGTAGAACAGTCTTACTCGAGATGATAGTATGCTATCTGGTTTGTCTTTATCATCATGTACATACTTCAGGTGACATTACAGATCACTATTACATGTTGATAGAGCCCATAGGATTCTTGCTTGACTACCAGCAGTATGATGGCGATCATATACGTGAGAGTTGGGTAGTCTATAAGCACATCCTTAAAGTGTCCCTAGTCGTGCGAGTTTCGAGACTGGGCATCGATACTCCGAGAGTAGACTAGTGTATACGGATCGAGACCCTGACGAGGGGCGGTGGCTGGTCTCATAAGACATTGATGTCAGTTGGTTCACCTAAGATAGTATAAAGGTGCTCATTGGGTTATGAGTACACTGGACGGACTCGCAGGGGCATTGCTGATTGGTACTATACCTATCGTCAGGAGCAGTTCCCAGGTGACATGAGTACAGCTTAGTCCGCTAACTTGACACTGCTACTTTGCCTCAAGTGTGTTCCCACTGTTCTTTGATTGCTACCCTACCACGGCTCAAAGGAGTCGTGCAAACAGGTAGTAGTTGGGTGCAGTCCCGAAGCACTTGGAGGCAGTGGCTGTTAGATAGGATTCGTCTCTCCCAGTATTGGGGGTTGATATCGCGCTGTGTCTGGAGAGCCATTACACAAAGTCCTTGGCCAAGGCAAGTGAGATTTACTGGTAGGTATTCCAGTAGTTTCTCAAGGTGTTCTGGGCTACACTCCGACACGACTTATACCGCTATTGAAGGTCTGACGTTTACCATCCCCCTAGGCCCGATATGCGATACTCTTAGACGAACAGACCGGACTGTACGGAGATTGTCACAGATAGGCTCAGTAGGGTTTCAGGATGAGTTCGCTCGTCGGCCTCCCTTTTGCTCAATACCTGGGCAGCCGTTACGTACATCTAGTTCCACTGACGTGCTTGTGGTTAAACCCACTGCCAGCGTATTGACGAGTCTTTAGACTCCCCCACAGAAAGTTTTCCAAGTTCAGGCGAAACGTTGTAGATGCCGTATGGTTTTATGGCAGGGTTCGATAACATACGTGCACTCCGTAAGTCCATATCACGCACCCCACGAGCTTGCGGGGAGGCGAAATATATGAAAAACAATTATCAAAGCTTCGTAACACGGACTTGAGAACACGGATTGTGTTTAAACCATTACTAGCAAACTACGAGAGATTTAACTACTCGGATTCGAAGTTATACCTCACGTTACTTGTCCTTCGAGTCTTCATCGCTATCCTCCACACCTCGTAGGCTCTATGGAACGTGGGCACCTCAACGGCCTCCTCGAGTCAAAGACGATCCACCCGAGAGTCTGTATCCGAGCTCCTATCTCGAATCTGAGATAACTATGGCCTCTAGATCGCTAATCTAGAAGTCCTAGAGGGTGTAGAGTAATAAGATGGATTACTTAGTCACTTAAACCCTAGGTTTCTCAACTCATGAGAGCTATTAGGGTTTGAGGAAGAAGATGAAGACTTGAAGAGAGAGAAAGCTTTTGTGATAATCATATGAATAATAACTCATGAAAGAATAATATCAAGCATACAAATATCTCTTTGATAAATATCTAGAAATATCTTGTAAGCTTCATTTAATACTAAATGGTGAATCATCTCATGAGTCATTAAGCATTTAATGAAAACTTACAACTCATCTCTCCACCTCATTTGTGTTTAATCTAAAAAGAAATAAATACAAATGAGTCATCTTCTTCTAGAAGCTTCCCAACAAATTACGAGACTGCCCCTCCCATCCGTATTTTCGAAAAACACGGATAATCATTGACTGAATAAATCCATCTGTATAATACTAGAATCTGGCTTAAACCAAAGCCCGCTAGTATTATATGCCCGATCATAATACGTGCACAAGTGTACGTAAGTGATCCCGGCCCTGCCGTAAAACCATACGGCCTCTACACCTTTTGCCCGGTGCAGGGAAACTCTCTGTGTGGGACTCTAAAGACTCGACACTATGCTGGCAGTGGGTTTAACCACAGGCCGCAAGCGGTACTAGCTGTACGTAACGGTCCCCAGGTAGATGTCGATAAGAAGGACGATGAGGAAACCCATCCGAACTTCAACTGAGCCTGATGTGACGATCTTCGTACAGTCCGGTCTGTTCGTCTAGGACTATCGCATATCGGGCCTAGGGGGCGGTAAACGTCAGACCCCTAATAGAGGTATAAGTCGTTTCGGAGTGAAGCCCATTACACCTTGAGAAACTACTGGAAGCCTACCAGTAAATCTCGCTTGCCCTGGCTAGGGACTTTGCGTAATGGCTCTCCATACACAGCGCGATATCAACCCCCAATACCGAGAGAGACGAATCCTGTCTAACCGCCACTGCTTCCAAGTGCTTCGGGACACCCAACTACTACCTGTTTGCACGACTCCTTTGAGCCGTGGTAGGGTAGTAATCTAAGTACAGTGGGAACACACCCGAGGCGAAGTAGCAGTATCAAGTCGATGGACTAAGCTATACTCATATCACCTGGGAACTGCTATCTGATGATGGGTACAAAACCAACCTGCTGTTCCCGGCGAGTCATGTCTGGTGTACCCATAACCTAATGAGCACCTGCATACTATCTCCAGTACGATGTACTGATGGCTGTAGGACAGACCATTTCCCTATGCTGGGATGAGAAGCGTATACACCAGTCTACTCCGGAGTATCGATGCCCTGTCTCGATAATCCTATGATCAGGGACCTGTATAGGATGTTGCTTATAGACTACCCAGCCCCCACTAGTGTGACTTCCATCACAACACTGGTAATAAAGCAAAGATCCTAAGGGCTCTACTAATATGTCTAAGCGATACGTTAAAAGAAACATATGCACATATTAAAGTAGACACAAACCAAGTAGCATACTACCATTTTTAGCAAGACTGCCAATACAACTGTGGATATCACAAGCTTCCATTAAGTAATATACAAACTAGTATGATACAGTAATGGCCTCTAGGGCATATACACTAACAATCTCCCACTTGCACTAGGGCCATGTACTGGCATATCGCAGACCTATTATCTCGAATAGCCTCTCGAACCGCGTCTGAGGAATGGCCCTTGTGAATGGATCAGCAGTGTTATTCTCTGTATCTACTCTCTTTACCTCGATCTCCCAGCGATCTACGATCTCCCTGATCAGGTGATACCGCCTTAAGATGTGTCTGGACTTCTGATGGGACCTGGGTTCCTTTGCTAAAGCTATAGCGCCATTGTTGTCGCAATACAGAGGAATTGGATCAACACTGGTAGGAACCACCTGAAGTTCTGTGAGGAACTTCTTCATCCAGACAGCTTCTTTTGCGGCATCGCAAGCAGCTATGTACTCCGCTTCCATCGTTGAGTCAGCAACAGTGTCCTATTTGGAACTCTTCCAACAGACCGCCCCTCCATTAAGGGTAAAGACATAACCCGACATGGACTTGGAGTCATCCCTGTCACTCTGGAAGCTGGAGTCGGTAAAGGCCTCGATCTGGAGGTCTTTTCCGCCATACACCAAGAACATCTCCTTAGTCCTCCTCAGGTACTTGAGAATGTTCTTTACTGCTATCCAGTGCTTCTCCCCTGGGTTTGCCTGATACCGGCTTACAACACTTAATGTGTATGCTATATCTGGTCTGGTACATAACATCGCATACATTATAGAGCCTACCGCAGAAGCGTAGGGTATAATCGACATGCGATCCCTTTCCAAATCAGTCTTGGGAGATATCTCTTTGGAGAAGTTGATTTCGTGACAAGCCGGTAGGTTACCGCGCTTAGAATCTTCCATACTGAATCTTTTCAATATGGTGTCTATGTACCTGGACTGCGAAAGTCCCAACATCCTCTTTGATCTATCACGATAGATCTGGATCCCCAGAATGTAGGTGGCATCACCCAGATCCTTCATGGAGAACTTCTGTGACAAGAATCTTTTGACTGACTGTAGCATAGGAATATCATTTCCTATTAGGAGAATGTCATCCACGTACAAGACGAGAAATACTACAACTCTCCCTACAATCTTACTGTATATGCATAGTTCATCTGGATTCTTGATAAAGTCAAATTCTTTGACAGTATCATCAAAACAGATGTTCCAACTCCGTGATGCCTTCTTTAGTCCATAAATGGACTTAAACAACTTGCACACTTTACCGCTGCTCCCACTCTGAATGAATCCCTCTGGTTGATCTATATAGACGCACTCTTCCAAATTACCATTTAGAAAGGCCATCTTTACGTCCATCTGCCAGATCTCATAATCATGGAAGGCAGCAATGGCAAGAAGGACCTGAATGGATTTGAGCATAGCCACTGGAGAAAAGGTTTCGTTATAGTCCAAACCAGGTCTTTGACGAAAACCCTTCGCAACAAGTCTAGCCTTATAGGTTTCAACCTGTCCATCCACACCAATCTTCTTTCTGAAGATCCATTTGCATCCTCCGGGTTTTACCCCATCTGGAGCAATGTCCAAAGTCCATACTTTGTTAGTGTACATGAACTCCATTTCGATCCGCATTGCATCCAGCCATTTTACCGAGTCGCCGCTCTGAATGGATTGCTGGAAGCTAGTAGGGTCATCATTATCAATGATGAAATCTTCTCGATCCCCGTCTATGAGAAAACAGTAGTATCTCTCGGGCGGATGAGACTACCTACTACTTCTGTGGATAGGCGCTGGTATGTCCCTTTCTTCTGAAACTTCTGGTTCTACCATACTTTCAGTAACAGTTTGTGGTTCTAGAATTTCTTCCAGTTCTATTGCGCTTCCACTCTTCTGATTTTCTAAAAATTCAGCTTCCAAGAAGTGGGCATGACGAGAAACAAAAACCTTTTGTTCCTCTGCGTAATAGAAATAATACCCCTTGGAGTTCTTTGGATATCCCACAAACTTACACTGTACTGAGCGTGCCTCGAGCTTGTCTGCATGCTGCTTTTTTACAAAAGCTGGACATCCCCATGTCTTCAGGTACTGAAGATAGGGTTTCTTCCCACTCCACATCTGATATGGTATGGTAAGCACAGTTTTGGTTGGAACCTTGTTCAAAAGATATGCAGCTAATTCTAGTGCATAACCCCAGAAAGATCGCGGTAACTCAGCCTTAATCATCATGGAACGAACTATAT
Organism: Agapanthus africanus; assembly: GCA_030015575.1. Lineage (NCBI taxonomy): Eukaryota > Viridiplantae > Streptophyta > Magnoliopsida > Asparagales > Amaryllidaceae > Agapanthus > Agapanthus africanus. Next base: position 720,746,740 of record CM057337.1, read on the forward strand.
CCAATAGGGTTCGATTCCGCCTTTCCGATACACCATTGTGTTGTGGTGTGTATGGAAGAGTAAGCTGAGAGAGAATTCCATTCTCTTTTAAGTAACCTAGGAACTCTGCACTTAAGTATTCACTATCTTGATCAGATCTCAGTGTCTTGATACTTTTGCCTGTTTGGTTTTCCACTTCATTCTTGTATTCCCGGAATTTCTCAAAGGTCTCGGATTTATGCTTCATCAAGAAGATATGTCCATACCTAGAGAAATCATCTGTAAAAGTAATGAAGTAGGAATAACCACCTCGCGCATGTGTAGACATTGGACCACATACATCGCTGTGTATGAGTCCCAAGAGCTCGCTCGCTCTTACTCCGTGTCCAGTAAACGGAGTCTTTGTCATCTTTCCCATGAGACAAGATTCACAAGTAGCATAAGATTGATATTCGAACGGATTCAAATATCCTTCTCTATGTAACTTAGTCAACCATGTTTCATTGATGTGACCTAGTCTACAATGCCATAAGAAAGCCTGATTTATTTTTGGAGACTTTCTTTTAAGTGTGTTCTGGACATTGAAAACCTGAGCTTGATTCAATACGTATATACCGTCATCTAATGTACCGGACCTAATCAGAACTTGATTTAGGTGGATGTGAACTACATCGCTTACGAATGTAAAGTCATATCCCTCTCTCGAAAGTGAGGACACTGATATGATATTACAAGTCAAACTAGGTACATACAAACAATTACGTAGAATCAATATCTGTTCACTTGTCAAACCTAGGCGATATTCTCCCATGGATTCAGCGTCTATGCTCATTCCGTTTACAACTCTGAGAGACAAATCACCTACCCTGATAATTCTACGATTTCTCAAAGCATGTAATGAATTACAAATATGATGTCACGACCCGAAAAGTACGGAACATGACCGGCACTTAAACTACGAATCGTCTCAAGGCGTTCGTAATCTAAGTAAGCCGAAAACCCAGAAATCCAAACCAAGAAAAACAGTAGAGTGAAGGAAAACCAATTTAAATCAAGTAGTTTTAATAGCATAAACCGAATTATGCATTTTTAAAACATCAAATATTTCATGAAAATTTCGGCAGAGTCTCCTTTGTAAATACTGGCCCCCAAACGGGATACAACATGAATAGTATACGAAATCAATAAAAAGGCATCCCCAAGCGGGAGCTAGCTCTTCGTCAATCGACGGTCACAACCACACAAGCAATATAATATACAACGCCGAAAGGCGAGGATCACAACAGAAAAGGAAACTCAAAACAGCATGAAATTCGTATAAATACAACGCGCGACTCTAAGGTCGATAGAATAAACAACACTGGTCTCTATCTCTGAAATAATTACATGTTTGGTTGATGGAACTTCTAGATACAACAGAATAATAATATACAAGATATAATGGGGGTACGATACAAGTAAACCCACCTACTAGCAAATCACCCGAAGGAAACTATGCCCGCAACCCGTAATGAAACCTGTACGGTAAACCTGCAAGAAACTGGGGCACAACGGGGGTGAGTTGCCAACTCGTGAATAGAAAAACATCTACGAATAGAAATCGCATGTATGACGCAATCCTAGGTCATACGATCAATATACATCCTCAAATATATATAACCAGCAGCCTATAACAAGGCTAGGGTAAATATCTAACCCGAGTGTAATCTCATGTACCCGTGTCAGTGTCCAAGGGTAGCAATATATCATATGAATGAGGTATGAATGCATGAAAACAGAATACATGTAAATGAAGAACTGTTTTCATAATTTAGTGAGATTTCCTTTGTATTTTTAAATGAGGTATCATAATGAAATCAGCATAAAACAGTGCCTAGCATCGGCACAAAACGTAATCACAATATCTCGATATCTCTGTATCACAGTCTCTGTACCTCAAAATCTTGAAATCTCAATGTCTCAATCATAATATCTAGGGCGCCGTCAGTCCAGAACGGCCCCTACCATCCATCTCAAGACCACGACGGTATCCTCCAGATATCCGACGCGTCGGGTAAAATCACCGGTAGGTAGTGCTCCCCTGCCAGGCTCACATCGTCATCATCACGCGCTTCTTGCCCCGGGGTACCTTGCCGGGTCCACCATGTACCCGAAACGGTTCATCCGCCTCCTCGAATCGGGTCTCAAAATCCATCAGCAAACTCATGGTGGACGACTCATACATCATGGGAAAACCGCACTTTTTATTTTAAAGAGAAAAAGAAGCTTATATAAGTTTTGCGGTTTTCCCCCAAAACCAGAAAATCTCATAGAAATCCGAATCCAATCCTCAATAGCATGTAAACAGTGCATATCGGCATAAAAATTCATGAATGCGGCATAACAATGAATATTAATATGCATGAAGTAACAAGTAATATCTACAATGTCTAATCTAGCATATAAGGCGAGTACACTAATATCATGTCTAAATTATTAGCTAACAACCTATGTCAATGCAATAGTATTTCTAAAGTGTACGTGGCATGACAATTACCGATGAAGATGTGTGTGAGCCGGCAAGTAAGTATACGTGGTACATACGCATCATCGGTAATGGTGCTGGTGTCCTAACAACATGATATCAATAATGTAGTACGAAACATAATATAAGCATGCGATGCGAAGCGAACCACAATAATGAGCGGAAGCTGAATACTAGACGCAACTATAACTAATCTGCATTAATCTAATATAAGTCCTACAAATGGTGCCTTTTGAAATAACACGAATCATGGGGTTTTGAAAATAGGGGCTACGGTGTTTTTATGAAAAGATACGTCTTTTGAAATCTCCGTAGGATCCCTTGGGCTGTCTTTTAAAATACCCACGATTCGTTAGTTTTTGAAATAGGTAAGAATCGAATCTAATCTAACAACTAAACTAAACTAAAGGGCTAAGCTAACCAGCTGGACTACAGGTAAGGAAACCGCCTAACATCTGAGTCGATATATATACATACCTGTATATATATTAGTCGGTGATCCCGCCTCAATAATATCATATCCGATACCATATCTATAATCAGACATCCCAAGTCAAGAGTGCGGATCAATCATCAATATATAGCTCGTACGTAAATCCGTCGTACGGCATCCCCAAATCTGGGTACGGGTCAAAGTCACATCAATCACACTATTCATTTGGTATCTTCTTTATCAAATATCATGATCCGGAATAATGTCCTACGTCTAGTACAATATTGATGCCATCTATGTATGCATGCGGGTGTAAGAATTACTACGTCAGAAGACCCGCTAAAACATCATGTCGTATCTCAATACGAACCAAATCACATCACCGATCTCCTGGCCTCAAGCCCAATCTCATCGACTCATCTCAAATTCTAAATACTATCCTCAAATCCAGTATATGAACACATAGTTCCATACCCATGTGAACACATAAATATATATTCCCATACACGCACATATGAAATAAGGAATGTATGCAAGTATGTATATGTGTGTATGTGTAAGTGTAGTGCACCCACTACCTAAGGTTTCGTAACCATGCACCAATCCAACACCAATATCCATCTAAAATTATCAATAATAAATCCTAACAACATATCATAAATTGTTGGTGTGTATACGCATCCGTATACATCACCACGGACTGCGGGGGTGCTATACGCCATCCACCCGACTTCTCCCCGCAGATATAAATCTACTCACCTGCACTCAGTGTGTCGGTGTCGATGTCTCCATCATCTTCTGCATCATCTCGGAATCCACGTGAAGGTACCTACAATGATCACCCATAGCAATGCGTATGAAAATCAAGGCAGAAAACCGATACAGCGCACAGTGTGCTCATAGGTTGGAACCTATGGCTCAAACATGCAAATCCAACAAACAAGCCCTGTTGTCGATGTACGAACACCCGACAACCAAATACAAATCCAAATATCAAGAAAGTGCATTTAAAAATACTGAAAACATCGCCTAAAACACACCAAAATGCTCCCAGATTTTCCCCAGATGACAATTAGCCAAAACTACATATAGTAGGGGTCTAATTTAGTGCAAAATGAGCCCTGGAACAAAAATGGGCCTATTCCCCTCTACTCTGGCCGCAAATTGCGGCCAGAATGATTAAATTTGCGGCCGTAGTTTTGAGTTAGGGGCTCGGGTCTTGGTGGTAGCTTCCTAGGTGCCTGCACGACTCACTGTCAGCTCAATTTTATTTTTGGTGCCCCCGGATTGCTCCAGATTCCAGAACACCTTCACAGATCACACAAACCGACATGAAAAGTTCCGTAATTCCGTATTTTTGGGTTTCAGGTTGTGCTAAGCCAGTGTTTTGGTCAATATAGGGTCTAAGGTCACCATTAGAGTCCAATTGCACAGCCACATCTCAACTTTACCCTAACCCTCTCTAGTTTTGTCCAAAGTGTACAAAATTTCGACAAAACGACACTAAACTTTAAAAGAGGCTAAATCACTTGAAATTCTACAACAAATGTGAAGGAATTACCTCTATAGAGACTCATGAATCATCCAACAGCACCAAAACATCAACTTTCTTGGTCCATTGCGTAGTTCTTGAGCTTGTGTGCATTTTTTGTGAAACCGATATGGGGTTTTGAGTTTGTTTTGTGTGTGATTGTGATGATTTTGTGAAGGGGGAGAGCAAGAGGGCAGTAGCAGCAGGAGATGGAGGAAGATGGGGAGAGAAAATGAGAGGAAGAGATAAAGAGAAAGCCAAGTCAACACCCTCACCTACCCCCTCTCTCTTACCATACCTCTTTTCTTTAATCAAAATCCTTTTCTTTTCTTTTCTAAAACCTTCTCATTCAAATAGTAAACCCAAAGTAATAGCCACGGTAAGAAAATGTAACACAAGTGTAGGAAAAAGATATGTGTATGTTTTGCACAAAATTGCTAAAAACCCGATTAGCGATTTTTAATCGCGATTTGCACTAAATTAGCATACAATTAATCATAAAAACTTAAAAATGTTATAATTCCATAAAATACCCTATTTTAGAATTTTCCATAATTTTTCCAAAATTTTTCCCATCTATCGGTATTTAATTATAAATTTAATATTAAAATAATCAATAAAATAATATTAAATTATAAAAATTCCAAAAATAATATTTTATTATTTTGAGTGTTACAATCTTCCCCCCTTAAAGAAATTCGGTCCCCGAATTTAAATTTAAACCCTTAATTTCTAAAACATTTCAATAAGAAATCCAAGTCGTCGGGGCTCCGAAATCATCAATACATAAACGCATCATAGCGCAATGCATGCGCATGAGTAATGAGCAGATAACTCAAAAACAAAACTCCGTCAAGCATCCCGCAATCATCGGAGTTATGGTAAGGACACGAATGCCAAATCCAAAGCAAAACCAATATGATATAAATCAGAACTATACATGTAAATATCAAATCTATACATGTAAGTTTCTAAAGGAAATGCATGCCAAATCTTTTAAAGTCGTTGTGCAATGCGCATAACACTGCACAGAGGCGGACGTCTATTATAAGAAAATAACCATATACGTATATACCTTTTGTTTAATATGCACGTTCCGCCGTTTTGAAAACAATTTAGAAGGGTTTCCTTGTTTTAAACGTTTTGTGTCTTATCAGACGCGTAGGTAAATACAGAGACTATAGCTCGCTTTTGGAAATCCCTTCGATAACTTTCAATGCATGCAAAATATATTCAGGCATTGTCATCTGATCAGTCCTGCTCAGTACGAAAACCAATCGCAATATCATGAAAATGTACTGCTTCATAAGAAATCGATCCCAAAAAGTGCATATGAAAACCCTGTGCGTCCGGTGCGCACGGAGATCAAAATCCATGAATGTGCACAAAAACAACATCAAGGTGCAACGGTTGTGCACACAACTTTAGTCATAGGCATCGTGTGTGCCTGACCGCAAAATCAGGTGCATCTGACATGCACGAAAATTCCGATTTAGTGCATCTGGTGTGCACCCAATCGCATCTTATAACAGGCGCCCAACATGCGCTAAAAATCCAAACCCGGTGCATCCATCATGCATGAAATCATGAAATCCAATATCGAGTGTCGAACACGCGCAAAATCCAATCAGGTGCACAAGGTGCACAAAACAAATATCGAGTATCACAATCGAAATCGAAGTCCAGTGCATCTAAGTGCACAAAAGGCGTATCACTGCACTGCAAGCATATATAAACTATACAGAGTGCAGGAACCACATCGTATGCGTGCATACGCACAAAATCAACTCAAATGTCTAAAACCGTAAAATCACAAGCATGTAAAACCAAAGCATGAAAACGATATCAAGTGCAACACTGTGCAAAGATCGTAAATCCTCAATCATCAAAATCAAATCATGCGAATAAATCACCCAAAATATCGAAATCAATAATGGCGGAATAGTACCGCTCAAGCGCATCCTCCAAGAATCTCGGGCCAACTGTCGCGGTCACTAGTGGGACGTCTCGTCGATGATCATGAACTCTGGCCTGCTGGTGTGTGTAACAATGACCACTCCTGGGTCAAGGTCTTCACTGTGAATTACCAATCTCTCGGTCCATCGGCTCATCGGTCCTGTCAGGTGTGCTAACGGGGATGATCCCGTTCTGGCACTTCTCTGGTCATCTCTCGGTCAATCATCGCGACCACTCGTCAAGCAGCATGTCACTGGCGTCGGCCTCTGGCTCTCTGAATGCACATGACACATCTAATCCTGGGTGCAAATATCATTGCAGCAGTACCCTGGAAGGAATCCTGCTCAAGGTCTCTTCCAAGTCTCGTCTCTGCCTAACTGTCCGGAAGTCATCATCCTTTACTATATCTGTTTCTTGTTCCGGAACAGCTGCATACTCACCGCGACTCTTTCTGGAAGGTATATCCAAGTACAATGCCTCGGCATGCGCATCGCATCTCTGATGTCGGCGGAGGGGAACGTCATCATATCCAGGTATGTACGAACCTCTTACTCCACTTTTTCTCTAATGTCAACTGCTTCGGACTTGATTGTAATAATTTCGTGATTGGATGTAAAAGTATCGAATCAAATAGTCCCCGGCAACGGCGCCATTTTGATTGATACGTTTTTCCCGTTGTGTAGTATATAGAGAAATTTGTAAAGAACTTCACAACCAAAAACTATTTTGACCGCAATCAAACTACGGTGTCGGATGTAGTTAATGAATGAGTGCGGATCGTCCACAGGGATTGCACGATTCACTTGTATTTCGATACGTTTGAAATGAAATGTTAAGCAACAATAAAAGAAAACATGATTCAAGAATGATTTGTATTCGAGTGTCACTATTCTATGCAAGAATCAAGAAACTATAAACAATCAAGAATCGGTGTTTCGATAATATTTCCAATCAACAATCAAGAATATAAGAGAGGCTCGTAGGAATCGATAGGATCAATAAACGTGATGTAATCTAAAGATATCGTGTTCTTGTCCTTCGAAGGATTGATACTAGATTGATGATGATCGACGAGAGTTGGGGCTTTCTCGTGAAACTAGGGTTTCATCCTATAACCCTTGTTCTTTCGTCGATATCATTCCTTTTCTAGCCTCTACCAAATTCAAGAAACGATCGTAACTTCCCAATTTCGATCGATGTCAATCAAGAAAGCATCAAAACGAAATGGGTTGTCGTTTCTTGAACTTGCTAGGGTTTACAAAACTCGTAGGACTCAAGAATCGATTAAAGCTATGTTACATCATCATTCTATTATCCGTCTCGACTCCTCGACGAGCGGAGTTTTATTCACACATCACCACAAAGACAATATTAAAGATTTGTAAAGATAACATGATGCGGAATTTAAAGAAAACAAGATAAAAGAATATCACCTTTTATTTAATCAACAATTTCAATACATTCTTTCAAGAATCTACAAGAAGAAGAAATCAATCGTTGACTCGGCTTCGCTCGTCTCCGTGGATCGTGGATCTACTTTGATCTCTTGCCCGATTGAAGATCGGCTCGGCTCATAAAAGGGTTGAAGGCATCTTGCTTGGCTTGCACTCAAGATCTTGAATTGTGGTTGGAATTAGGGTTAGGGTTTCCTACAAGCTCTCTCACTAAACTTGAGGAAGAGGGGATGAAGAAAGAGATTGATTTTTCTAAGCTTTCCCAAGGTTGAATTCTTTGGATCCTTTTTACAATGAGCCTAGGGTCTTATTTATAGAACTCCCAAACCCTAGGTTTAAGTTTGAATTTCCCTTTCCCTCCAAAAGTTTGTTGAAGAGTTTCTAGAAGGAGTTTGTTAGGAGTTAGCTTAGGGTTTAAGCTAGGGTTTAGGGAAAGTTCTAGAAGTATTAGGCTAATGTAATGTAACTCAAGGTGTTTGCTGATCTGGTGGAAGTATCTGGAATATTCTGGAAACTGGGATGTCTTTCTGAGCAGTGGGCCCTGGCAGAAGCATACTGGGCTAAAAATTAGCTGATGACGTCACCTCTTAGCCGCTGATCAGCCGCAATTACCATGTAAATGCCGCGCTTCCGCGGCTTGTTAGTGGGCTTGGGCCTTGGTCTTTCTGCTGAAGCTTTTCACTGGAGTTTGGGTCTTTCTCTGATGTTTTGATTTCTATAATCCCTTCTGTGTTGATACCAGATTTGAGTTAAGTGAGTTTACGAGCAATTGTAATGGTCGAGCAATGTAGTGATCGAGCAAGCTTCTCTTTTCCTGCACAGACTTCGAAACACGGGTTGCAAGATATAGAAAATATGCTATGTAATGCAATGCAGTCAATTTCCCTAGAAATGCCGGTTTTAAGGTCTAGTACATGTAATTTGATAATCTGTGATAGATTTGCTAATATGTAGAATACTGATGCCGAACACTTCTATATGTATGCAGATGATAAGGAAATTGCCTGTTAAAATATGCAATATTTTCGACTGATCAGGACTCGTCCCGTCGTGGCTGCATGGACTGAGCTCCAACGGCTATTCTCGTATCTGGAATCTCCCAAGAAATGCATCTCACCACCTAGCATCCGAATTAAGTCGAGCCATCCAATCGATTCGTCAAAACCTCATAATCCCCCAAGAGCTCAACATCTTGGGTACAGTTTAATAGTATCGAGTACATACCACAGCATCGGTGGTCCAGCCGTAGAAGGGCAAACCCAAGCCTCACTAATGGCGCCGCAGAACCGCCGAAGGCTTTCACACGGTCATTAAGTCGAGTTAGGGTTTCATTCTTCTAGAGGGACCATAGAATTGCCTGCATGTCTTTCCGACTACCTTAAACTTGGAATAATAGGTTTCTGACATTCGATCGTCTCTGTCGACTCCCAACGTCTCCGCGTGAAGTCGTTTCTAGCTGGAATCAATCTATCTGATGACCTCGCATCGGGGTAGGCGAACGATCCACATGTCCTAGTCATTCATCCTTGATGACTAGCGACCTTCTATCATCTCTTAGTACAACTTATACTGCAATAGCTCCAACATCTGGGGCGATATCTCGTCGTTCGCAGCAATAAGTGGCTCACTCGTCTGCATGCTGAACCGTGCCTCAATCATCATGAATAAGCCACGCATCAACGGTCATCAAAGTCTGGCTGGCCTCTGTCAGTGGCTCAATCCTCTGGTGCTAATCTGCACGTCCGAGAAGTCTCATACAGCGATCCATCCAACGCTCGTGGTGCAAAAACACAATCCAAAAGACACATCTCTACAATCGTGTGTCGCCCGAATCACGCCATGGTCAGTCCTCATTCGTAACGAGCTCATGCTGACCACAACTCTAGCCGTAGCTCTCCTTGCCCGCAATCGTGGCGGCAAAACCATAACTGGTACCGATGTAGCTAGATCAGGAATGAATATGATACTGAGCAAAGAAATGTACATCCTAAGGCTCCTTAAGTGGAGTGGCGTGTCGTAAATATGCCGCGGAACATACCCACGGTACGTCACTCTACTTTAGTCACCTATTCCATCAACCAAGGGTCATCCTACACTCCGAAGGTAAAACCTAACGCTCTGATACCAACTTTGTCACGACCCGAAAAGTACGGAACATGACCGGCACTTAAACTACGAATCGTCTCGAGGCGTTCGTAATCTAAGTAAGCCGAAAACCCAGAAATCCAAACCAAGAAAAACAGTAGAGTGAAGGAAAACCAATTTAAATCAAGTAGTTTTAATAGCATAAGCCGAATTATGCATTTTTAAAACATCAAATATTTCCTGAAAATTTCGGCAGAGTCTCCTTTGTAAATACTGGCCCCCAAACGGGATACAACATGAATAGTATACGAAATCAATAAAAAGGCATCCCCAAGCGGGAGCTAGCTCTTCGGCAATCGACGGTCACAACCACACAAGCAATATAATATACAACGCCGAAAGGCGAGGATCACAACAGAAAAAGAAACTCAAAACAGCATGAAATTCGTATAAATACAACGCGCGACTCTAAGGTCGATAGAATAAACAACACTGGTCTCTATCTCTGAAATAATTACATGTTTGGTTGATGGAACTTCTAGATACAACAGAATAATAATATACAAGATATAATGGGGGTACGATACAAGTAAACCCACCTACTAGCAAATCACCCGAAGGAAACTATGCCCGCAAGCCGTAATGAAACCTGTACGGCAAACCTGCAAGAAACTGGGGCACAACAGGGGTGAGTTGCCAACTCGTGAATAGAAAAACATCTACGAATAGAAATCGCATGTATGACGCAATCCTAGGTCATACGATCAATATACATCCTCAAATATATATAACCAGCAGCCTATAACAAGGCTAGGGTAAATATCTAACCCGAGTGTAGTCTCATGTACCCGTGTCAGTGCCCAAGGGTAGCAATATATCATATGAATAAGGTATGAATGCATGAAAACAGAATACATGTAAATGAAGAACTGTTTTCATAATTTAGTGAGATTTCCTTTGTATTTTTAAAATGAGGTATCATAATGAAATCAGCATAAAACAGTGCCCAGCATCGGCAAAAAACGTAATCCCAATATCTCGATATCTCTGTATCACAGTCTCTGTACCTCAAAATCTCGAAATCTCAATGTCTCAATCATAATATCTAGGGCGCCGTCAGTCCAGACCGGCCCCTACCATCCATCTCAAGACCACGACGGTATCCTCCGGATATCCGACGCATCGGGTAAAATCACCGGTAGGTAGTGCTCCCCTGCCAGGCTCACATCGTCATCATCACGCGCTTCTTGCCCCGGGGTACCTTACCGGGTCCACCATGTACCCGAAACGGTTCATCCGCCTCCTCGAATCGGGTCTCGAAATCCATCAGCAAACTCATGGTGGACGACTCATACATCATGGGAAAACCGCACTTTTTATTTTAAAGAGAGAAAGAAGCTCATATAAGTTTTGCGGTTTTCCCCCAAAACCAGAAAATCTCATAGAAATCCGAATCCAATCCTCAATAGCATGTAAACAGTGCATATCGGCATAAAAATCCATGAATGCGGCATAACAATGAATATTAACATGCATGAAGTAACAAGTAATATCTACAATGTCTAATCTAGCATATAAGGCGAGTACACTAATATCATGTCTAAATTATTAGCTAACAACCTATGTCAATGCAATAGTATTTCTAAAGTGTACGTGGCATGACAATTACCGATGAAGATGTGTGTGAGCCGGCAAGTAAGTATACGTGGTACATACGCATCATCGGTAATGGTGCTGGTGTCCTAACAGCATGATATCAATAATGTAGTACGAAACATAATATAAGCATGCGATGCGAAGCGAACCACAATAATGAGCGGAAGCTGAATACTAGACGCAACTATAACTAATCTGCATTAATCTAATATAAGTCCTACAAATGGTGCCTTTTGAAATAACACGAATCATGGGGTTTTGAAAATAGGGGCTACGGTGTTTTTATGAAAAGATACGTCTTTTGAAATCTCCGTAGGATCCCTTGGGCTGTCTTTTAAAATACCCACGATTCGTTAGTTTTTGAAATAGGTAAGAATCGAATCTAATCTAACAACTAAACTAAACTAAAGGGCTAAGCTAACCAGCTGGACTACAGGTAAGGAAACCGCCTAATATCTGAGTCGATATATATACATACCTGTATATATATTAGTCGGTGATCCCGCCTCACTAATATCATATCCGATACCATATCTATAATCAGACATCCCAAGTCAAGAGTGCGGATCAATCATCAATATATAGCTCGTACGTAAATCCGTCGTACGGCATCCCCAAATCTGGGTACGGGTCAAAGTCACATCAATCACACTATTCATTTGGTATCTTCTTTATCAAATATCATGATCCGGAATAATGTCCTACGTCTAGTACAATATTGATGCCATCTATGTATGCATGCGGGTGTAAGAATTACTACGTCAGAAGACCCGCTAAAACATCATGTCGTATCTCAATACGAACCAAATCACATCACCGATCTCCTGGCCTCAAGCCCAATCTCATCGACTCATCTCAAATTCCAAATACTATCCTCAAATCCAGTATATGAACACATAGTCCCATACCCATGTGAACACATAAATATATATTCCCATACACGCACATATGAAATAAGGAATGTATGGAAGTATGTATATGTGTGTATGTGTAAGTGTAGTGCACCCACTACCTAAGGTTTCGTAACCATGCACCAATCCAACACCAATATCCATCTAAAATCATCAATAATAAATCCTAACAACATATCATAAATTGTTGGTGTGTATACGCATCCGTATACATCACCACGGACTGCGGGGGTGCTATACGCCATCCACCCGACTTCTCCCCGTAGATATAAATCTACTCACCTGCACTCAGTGTGTCGGTGTCGATGTCTCCATCATCTTCTGCATCATCTCGGAATCCACGTGAAGGTACCTACAATGATCACCCATAGCAATGCGTATGAAAATCAAGGCAGAAAACCGATACAGCGCACAGTGTGCTCATAAGTTGGAACCTATGGCCCAAACATGCAAATCCAACAAACAAGCCCTGTTGTCGATGTACGAACACCCGACAACCAAATACAAATCCAAATATCAAGAAAGTGCATTTAAAAATACTGAAAACATCGCCTAAAACACACCAAAATGCTCCCAGATTTTCCCCAGATGACAATTAGCCAAAACTACATATAGTAGGGGTCTAATTTAGTGCAAAATGAGCCATGGAACAAAAATTGGCCTATTCCCCTCTACTATGGCCGCAAATTGCGGCCAGAATGATTAAATTTGCGGCCGTAGTTTTGAGTTAGGGGCTCGGGTCTTGGTGGTAGCTTCCTAGGTGCCTGCACGACTCACTGTCAGCTCAATTTTATTTTTGGTGCCCCCGGGTTGCTCCAGATTCCAGAACACCTTCACAGATCACACAATCCGACATGAAAAGTTCCGTAATTCCGTATTTTCGGGTTTCAGGTTGTGCTAGGCCAGTGTTTTGGTCAATATAGGGTCTAAGGTCACCATTAGAGTCCAATTGCACAGTCACATCTCAACTTTACCCTAACCCTCTCTAGTTTTGTCCAAAGTGTACAAAATTTCGACAAAACGACACTAAACTTTAAAAGAGGCTAAATCACTTGAAATTCTACAACAAATGTGAAGGAATTACCTCTATAGAGACTCATGAATCATCCAACAACACCAAAACATCAACTTTCTTGGTCCATTGCGTAGTTCTTGAGCTTGTATGCATTTTTTATGAAACCGATATGGGGTTTTGAGTTTGTTTTATGTATGATTGTGATGATTTTGTGAAGGGGGAGAGCAAGAGGGCAGTAGCAGCAGGAGATGGAGGAAGATGGGGAGAGAAAATGAGAGGAAGAGATAAAGAGAAAGCCAAGTCAACACCCTCACCTACCCCCTCTCTCTTACCATACCTCTTTTCTTTAATCAAAATCCTTTTCTTTTCTTTTCTAAAACCTTCTCATTCAAATAGTAAACCCAAAGTAATAGCCACGGTAAGAAAATGTAACACAAGTGTAGGAAAAAGATATGTGTATGTTTTGCACAAAATTGCTAAAAACCCGATTAGCGATTTTTAATCGCGATTTGCTCTAAATTAGCATACAATTAATCATAAAAACTTTAAAATGTCATAATTCCATAAAATACCCTATTTTAGAATTTTCCATAATTTTTCCAAAATTTTTCCCATTTATCGGTATTTAATTATAAATTTAATATTAAAATAATCAATAAAATAATATTAAATTATAAAAATTCCAAAAATAATATTTTATTATTTTGAAATGTTACATATGAGATCCTGATCTGGTATCTAGTATCCAGGAAGTAGAGTTAGTTGACAAACAGTTCTCAATCACAAACACACTCGAGGCCGAAGCCACAACATGCTTCGAATCCTGGCTACTGGCTTTCAAAGCCCTGCAATCTTTCTGCCAATGCCCGTTCCCATAACAATAGGAACATCCCTCCTTACCTACACCAAGTCCCGAAACTTTTGCTCTTCCCTTTCCTTCTACTTTACTGACACCGTATATCGGCTTTGTGGAGGTCTTCTTTTTTTCACCCTTTGCTTTCGCCCTGGATGAAGAAGAAGAAGGTCCCCCATTAAGCAGAGCGGGTGTCTCCCTGGTTTCTTTCAGGGTGTAAGTGGAGGGTAAGGACTGTGGAAATAAGTCAGCATATAACCTGTTTCCCAACGTAGTCTCCAGGTCTGTGAGCTTGTCAATATAGCTAGTCATCGTAAGGACGTCATCCCCTACAGATGACCCGACAGCCAACCTCGCTTGAAACAATTCGTTCGAGGTCTTATATCTTGCGATATGAGATTGCTCTCCATATAAATCTTTGTTATGGAGAAAGATGGAAACTATGTCCATCTTCTCGTGCTGCTTCTGGTATACACCATCAACTGATGCCAACACGAGGCACTTGGTATTCGCACTATCCTTTTCTCTTGTCTGACGGATATCCATATCCGCGACAGTGGAAACTGAACCTGGGATGGTGGGGACTTGAGTAGTAATAGGGTGGTCCAGCTTGTCATAGGTAATGGACATCTGGACATGCCTTTGCCAATCATAAAAGTCAGATTCAGTTATTTTGTTATTTAGATATAACCTAGTCATGGTCATAAGGTCGCTGCAATGAGAGAGAGAGAGGGAACACTTTAGCATGATGCTCTTGCAAGTTTAGATTGGTTTTTAGTTTATCTAAACCGGATGGCTCCCACTGTTTCTCGAATCCTTCCTCAAACCATAAAAGAAGAATTAGCCAGGACTGATCTCACCGTACAATACTTGCTTAACCGTTCAGCCAGGCTAGTGTCGGTACTTCGAGGGAGGTTTTACGACGCTTTCGTGAAGTTCCTTAATTAAATAACCTCTTTTCTCTGGAGGCGTAGCCCCGCTGACACTGTTCTAGACACCTACTTGGTTCATAGCATTGATCGTTAAGTGACGAATCTCCTGATGAGTAGCGGATACTCACAGTAGGATCGGGATCCAAATATCATCGTGTGATAATGCTGAAGGAATCCTACCAGCATTCATCAAACTCCAAATGGTATGCAACACTAGCAAGTTTCAGTTTCTTTAGAAACTCCCAATGTGGATTTTTGCCCCGTGTTCTTATGACCTTGACGAAGGCCAACAAATCATAAGTCACATGTCAAGTTCTGCCCATCATTATCTTGTTAATTTGAACCCACCCATACATACCCTTGACGAAGGCCAACAAGGTAATACGACTGTCCCAAACCAACTCATCTATCTATGAAACAAATGAATATCCCAGCAGCTACCAAACACTATGCCTTGACGAAGGCCAATAAACATAGCTTGAATACTACTGACCATCCGTAAGAAATGACGGAGGGCTACGACTGGTTTTGGCGAAACCGTAAACGTAGTGAACTTGATATAATCGAAGGAACCTGATAGCTTTTTAAAAGGAGTGGTTAAAGCGCCGCAATTAAAAAATCTGCTCTTTTAAAATAACCGAGTGGTTTCTTTTAAATTTGTTCCAACGATTCAACTTTGGTTTGTTTTCTATGCATTAAAATAATGCGTCCCATCAATTAACCTATCATTGCAGAAAACAACGAAAATACAACGTCCTCTTATGCCATCCGCATTCACCACTAGGTCCCGTCATTCACCCGTTAAGTTACTTAACTAACGACAGAGCGGGGGCTGGGCTAGCGCGGGTGTAAAACATAAGTAACGCCTACTAGATATCATATATAGATATTGTACATTCGTCAGACGCAATAATAGGCATTCCAGATCACAGATGAACATTATTGGATATACAAGCAATCCGCGTTTCCTTTGAGCCTGCAACGAAAGACGGATTACACAGTTGTGATGAATAGCCATTACCCCACCCTAGACCCCTACGGGTACGGCATACTACCCGCCAAGTACCCGAAGTGAAACGGTCTCCCTCAACAACGTGAGTAGGCCACTGAACACTTCAAAGTACCCGGTAGTTTGTGCACCCCACCTTGGGTCTATCCTAGGAGCATAAAACAGTAAATGAAATAATACAACCTCAGCTCGGATGTGCCCCGCAAAAGAATATTACATCATATTACAATTTACATCGAATGAAAGAATATAAAAACTCATCTCAAACCCCGGCTAATCATCACAACGATCCAATCAAGTTCATATACACAAACCAGTAAAAACCATTACAAAAATGTGCAACCCCTGCTAACCGACATACTAGCAATTAGGGGAGGTTTACGAACACATTAAACAACACAGATAAAACTTGATTAGCAAATAACTTAGAATTTCGATCGACAACCTTTTTCCGTCCCTACCCCATGTGCAAGCCAGCATTGAAATAACCTGGGCAGAAACAGAATATACAGGAAAACAAAACACCACAATATAAGAGTTACTATGCAAATACGAGTCAACTCTGAGTTGACTCGGCCGCGGATCCGCGGCGGATAGCACCAATCCGCCGCGCTTCCGCGGCAGTCTAAACGAGTTGGGACTTCATATTTCACCAGTATTCTTAGAATTTCCTTCTGTGAATTTTCATACCTATCAAATAATTTTTTCGACACGTTTAAAATCGACAGAAACTTGAGGGGTCCGGGGTTAAGTTTTCGTGTTTTTCCGACGATCGAAGTTCTAATTAGTTGCTAACAAGCTAGTAAAGGTTTAGTAGGCTCTGATACCACTGTAAGTCCATGTCACGCACCCCACGAGCTTGCGGGGAGGCAGAATATATGAAAAACAATTATCAAAGCTTCGTAACACGGACTTGAGCACACGGATCGTGTCTAAACCATTACTAGAAAACTACGAGAGGTTTACCTACTTGGATTCGAAGTTATACCTCATGTTACTTGTCCTTCGGGTCTTCACCGCTATCCTCCACACCACGTAGGCTCTATGGAACGTGGGCACCTCAACGGCTTCCTCGAGTCAAAGACGATCTACCCGAGAGTCTGTAGTCTGAGCTCCTATATCGAATCTGAGATAACTACGGCCTCTAGATCGCTAATCTAGAAGTCCTAGAGGGTGTAGAGTAATAAGATAGATTACTTAGTCACTTAAACCTTAGGTTTCTCAACTCATGAGAGCTATTAGGGTTTGAGGAAGAAGATGAAGACTTGAGGAGAGAGAAAGCTTTTGTGATAATCATATGAATAATAACTCATGAAAGAATAATATCAAGCATACAAATATCTCTTTGATAAATATCTAGAAATATCTTGTAAGCTTCATTTAATCCTAAATGGTGAATCACCTCATGAGTCATTAAGCATTTAATGAAAACTTACAACTTATCTCTCCACCTCATTTGTGTTTAATCTAAAAAGAAATAAATACAAATGAGTCATCTTCTTCTAGAAGCTTCCCAACAAATTACGAGACTGCCCCTCCCATCCGTATTTTCGAAAAACACGGATAATCTTTGACTGAATAAATCCATCTGTATAATACTAGAATCTGGCTTAAACCAAAGCCCGCTAGTATTATATGCCCGATCATAATACGTGCACAAGTGTACGTAAGTGATCGCGGCCCTGCCGTAAAACCATACGGCCTCTACACCTTTTGCCCGGTGCAGGGAAACTCTCTATGTGGGACTCTAAAGACTCGACACTACGCTGGCAGTGGGTTTAACCACAGGCCGCAAGCGGTACTAGCTGTACGTAACGGTCCCCGGGTAGATGTCGATAAGAAGGACGATGAGGAAACCCATCCGAACTCCAACTGAGCCTGATGTGACAATCTCCGTACAGTCCGGTCTGTTCGTCTAGGACTATCGCATATTGGGCCTAGGGGGCGGTAAACGTCAGACCCCTAATAGCGGTATAAGTCGTATCGGAGTGAAGCCCATTACACCTTGAGAAACTAGTGGAAGCCTACCAGTAAATCTCGCTTGCCCTGGCTAAGGACTTTGCGTAATGGCTCTCCATACACAGCGCGATATCAACCCCCAATACCGGGAGAGACGAATCCTGTCTAACCGCCATTGCCTCCAAGTGCTTCGGGACTGCACCCAACTACTACCTGTTTGCACGACTCCTTTGAGCCGTGGTAGGGTAGTAATCTAAGTACAGTGGGAACACACCCGAGGCGAAATAGCAGTATCAAGTCGATGGACTAAGCTGTACTTATGTCACCTGGAAACTGCTATCTGACGATGGGTATAAAACCAACCTGCAATTCCCGGCGAGTCCTGTCCGGTGTACCCGTAACCTAATGAGCACCTGCATACTATCTCCAGTACGACGTACTGATGGCTGTAGGACAGACCATCTCCCTATGCTGGGATGAGAAGCGTATACACCAGTCTACTCCGGAGTATCGATGCCTTGTCTCGATAATCCTACGACCAGGGACTTGTATAGGATGTTGCTTATAGACTACCCAGCCCCACTAGTGTGACTGCCATCACAACGCTGGTAATCAAGCAAAGATCCTAAGGGCTCTACTAATATGTATAATCGATACGTTAAAAGAAACATATGCACATATTAAAGTAGACACAAACCAAGTAGTATACTACCATTTTTAGCAAGACTGTCAATACAACTGTGAATATCCCAAGCTTCCATTAAGTAATATACAAACTAGTATGATATAGTAATGGCCTCTAGGGCATATACACTAAACACTCGTGCACGGATCATGATCGGACGGATCATACTAGTGGGCTTTGTTTTAAGCCGGATCCTAGTATTAGATTGGTTGGATTACTTTCGTCTCGTTGTATTCGTATTCAGTCGGAATACGGATGCAGGTATGTATATACAGTCGAGGGGTATTCTTGTAATCTGTTACAAGATTATTTTGAAGATGCCATTTCTTTTTATTACATTAAACATTTAGGGTTTTATTGTAAATGTTTAATGTTGAGGTGGAAAGGTGAGCATGGGCTTCGCATGGTGCATTTATGGCTTGAGCCATACTTGTTTGTTCATTGCTATTTGTTTGTGAGATATTTTGTGAGGGGGGGGGCTGCTCATTACTTGAGCTAAGGATTTTTCTTCACTAGCCTCACTCACAAAATACCACACACAACACAAATTGAAAATGAACAGCCATCATTTTTCTTTAATTGCCATTTTCTCGTGCCAAGTTCTTATGCTCACAAGTTCCGTCCATGGACATCTTCTTCACCTCCACCCTATCCCTCTCATGTGTTAAGAATCCTAAGGTGATTGAGAAAAGTAATCACACACTATCTCTACTTCACCTTGGGCTAGCAAACTTCATGTCCGAGTTGCTTTAGTTTGAAGCGGGAGCACGTACAAAGAATCCTCGACGTGGAGCCACTTCAACGAGCGTGATCGGAGAGCAGACTTGTTCGGGGCAGCCGGTGAGGAGCTAGGCGCAGAGATTGAAGACCGAAGGACACGGATCGATCGGTATAATCTCTGAACTCACTTTACTGTTAGCTAGTTAACGGTTAATGGTTCGATCCGGGTGATTGGTTGTGGTAGCGCCAAGTTTCAAAAGTTTTTGTTCCACATTTAGCTTCGGATTGACGGCCGGGGCGCTGCCGTAACCCAACATAGTATCAGAGCCAACCCATTAACCCTTAGCTAGCTTGTTTAGACAATGTTAAACTATCGAAATCGAAACAAACCCGATTCACTGCACTTAGCATTCTAGTTTCTGTCTTTTTTATAAGTGTCTTCAAAAATTATTTAAACACCTGCAGAAGACTACTGATATGACCGGGTTGAGGTGTGGACTGCCGTCAAAATTATTTGAACATATCCAAATACGAGCCAATTCCACACAATTTGAATCGGACACATTAGCCATTTTTCCGAGCTAGCCGGCCTAAATGAAGAGTCTGGAATCTTGATTCAGTGGTATTGTTTGTTTAGCCCAGTTTGGATATGGTTTTATCTACTTGTTTGGGTCTATTCGGGGGTTATTTCGAACTCGATAATTGCTAACATTTTTTAAAGTTTACAGTACATACATTTCTATCTGCGACCGTGAATGTCATTTGATCGGTACAACTTGTTTAATCGCTATAGTTCCTTTAGACGGGTTTGCGAACATGACATTCACGTTGATGTTCTGTGTTGTGCTGTAATGTTGTGGATTGTCGTGGTGGATAGCTTGAGTGCAATGTTAGTACAGTTTAGTTTTATTTATACATTTGATATCGCGGGGCGAGCGTCCGATATGTGGACTGCCGTCACTGCCTGTTTGTATATTATTCTTTTGGGGCACGACCGGGTTGAGATCTATGTCACCGTTGTACATATTTTCTTTTCTATACTAGGATTACCACACAGTAGAGTGCACGGATAGTCGGGTTCTAGAGGGCAACGGGCCCGCATATCATGTATTTTAGACGGAGGGGGCTTCACTCTAGAATTGGCGGGCTATTCGCCGCACTCGTAGGGGGTACAGGTTGACCCAAGGAGGGGTGCTCAAGTTACCGGATTCTATGAAGTGCTGGGTGGTCTATTCACTTTGCTGAAGGGGTCTACCTCGTGTTTCCCCCAATCAGAGCAAAGCTCTGTTTAAAATTCAAATTTTGAAATGAAGCAACGCTTCAGAAGCAGCGCCAAGTGCGCTGCGCCCTAAGCAGCGCACCACGTGCAAAGCACGTGTGTGCTAGCGCTAAGTGCGCTGCGCTCTAAGCAGCGCACCACGTGCAAAGCACGGGTGCGCTAGCGCTGAAACTAAAAACTCCCCACTGTCAGATCAAAGATCCAATAATAATGATAAATCATTAATTAATCAGAATTAAATTTTGTTAAGGAAAGATTCCTCAAAATCTTTTCAAACAACAAGATTGTGCTCTGTAAATCAGAGCACCGTTGGATCAATGATCCAATGGTGATTAAAAATCACCAAAATACAGAATAAATTCTGTATGGAAAAGATTTCCCAATCTTGTTAAAAACAAGAAAATTACCTTCTGTAAATTAGAAGCCCTTGGATCAAAGATCCAACGATAGGTGATCGGTCGAAAATACTGCATTTTTAACACGTCAATTTCCCTATCATTTGCACTCATCTAGAAGTGTTCGGTATTCATATTGCACATATTAGCAAAACATCCCTAAAATACCAGATTGCATGTGTTATACTCTAAAACTGGCATTTCGAGGGAAATTGTGTGTTTATCATGGCATCGCATCGTTCTTGTATAGCGCAACACTTGTCTCGAGAAATTGTGCAGGAGATTGCAGGAACAGAACCAAAATTGGGAAACAGTGCTGATAAATTACGCCAACTCAAAGACTCGAGAGCTGGTAGCAATCTAGAAGGAGTTACAATATTAAACATACCAGAAAAGTACCAAGATGTCATCAGAAGGCTACAGTAGAATATTGAAGCCCTAAGCCTCCTATTGGGCCGCGGATCCGCGGCATCTTGGTCACGTCATCAAGCAAATTCAGCTCCAGTACTCCTCTCTCAGTTCCTACATCGCAGAAAACTGTGGCAATTTCTACAGAACTCTCGAAGCTTCTGCCAGATCAGCAAGGATGATTAAATCAAGCTAATCATGATTAAGCTCCTAACAACCTAATTCTAGAAGCTCCCTCCAACTAACTACTTCTAGAAGCCTCTCCCTATAACAAACTTTTGGAGGGAAATTCAAATTTTGAATCCTAGATCTAGGGTTTTGGATGGTCTATAAAAGAGAGCTTAGATCTAAGGTTAATGGTTGTTCATAAATCATTAATTAGTGGTTAAGGGTCTTCTTCATTATTCTCTCATCTCCCCCATTTCTAACACAAGTTGAGTGACACAACTTGTGCCTCAAAACCCTAACCCTAATTCCAATCCAAGATCAAGATCTTTGAGTTCAATCAAAGCAAGAAGCCTTCAAAGCCGTTAGAAGCGAAGCCGGACTTCATCGGAGCATGTGATCCAAGCCGATCCGCGACTCAAGGAGCCGATGCAACGCTAGATTCGACGATCTTGTTCCCTTCTCAAATTCTTGTAGTTCTTTGAGCAAAGTGTAACAAATTGTTGAATAAATAAAGGTGAGATTCTTTTAACTTGCTTATCTTTCAATTCAAGCATTATGATTCAATCTAGATTCTTGAATGTTTGCTTTGTGATAATGTTTGAGTAAAACTCCACTCGTAAAGGAGTTGAGACGATCAATGGAATGATGATGTAACAAATCTTAAAACGATTCTTAAGTCCTACGAGTTTTGTAAACCCTAGCAAATTGAGAAATCGACGACCTAGTTTCGTTGCGATACTTTCTTGATTGTGATCGCTCGAAATTAGGGATCCACGATCGATTCTTGAATTTACTAGAGGCTAGAATGTGAATGATATCGACTAAGGAACAAGAGATAGATAATGAAACCCTAGTTTCACACGAAATCCCTAATTCTCGTTGATCATCATCGATCTAGTATCAATTCATCGATGGATAAGAATACGTAATTGCTAGATTTCATCACATCTATAGATCCGATCGATTCCTACGAGGCTCACTTCGATTCTTGATATTTGGTTTGGAAATCATCAAATTCTCAATTCTTGATTTTAATGTTTTCTTAGATCTAGATTTTTCTATTTCTTGAACTTCAATTTACAAATCATGAATTGTTCTTTCTTTTCTTTTCTTTAAATTTTCGATTCATCTAATTCGAAATACGAACGATTACACTTTTCCTGTGGACGATCCGCACTAACTAACGCGCTACATTCGACACCGTTATTGATTGCGGTCAAATATTTTTGGTTATGATTTCTTTATACATTTTCCAACTACACACACCGGAAAATCAATTCAATCAAATGGCGCCGTTGCCGGGGATAGTGCGCTAATTGTTCGTATTTTGAAATTTGAGTTGAAAAGTTTATTCCATCTATATTTTTAGATCTAAATTCGCACAAACCCTAAACGTGTTGTTGTGATTTGTTGCGAGGAAATCTGGGATCATTGGAGCTGAAGAAATTTTTTTCTGAAATTTCCAGAGTGCTGGGGAAGTGAACAGAAGCCTTCTGTTAAAACTTTGTGCAGTGATCCCCTAACTACACCGCGTTTCCGCGGCAATAGCGAGCTTCCGCGGCGGTTTCGCGGCAGTCTAACGCCATCACTATACCAAAAATTCTCAGGTGATCTCTCACTTTCTTATCTTCTCCCTCATATGCTCCAAATAATAATTTTCTGCAGCTTTCTTTGCAAATAAATCGCAGCGCCGCAAAAGCAATAAAAAAATTGTGCTTGTTTTTGATTTTTGGTTGTTTGCATATTAATACGGAATTTAAGGGGCACGGCCAAATCCAGATTAGGTGGGGAGTTCATTACCCTTCCTAAGCCCCAAAAATCACAAACATGCATCCGCATTTACCCTCATTAACTAAAAAATATCTAGAGATGACTCTAAGGACCGTCGCGCTCACTTAGAACAGAAGAAGGCCGTGGGTAATTCATTGCTTATCAGCGTTTCTTTTGTGGTGTCTAAGGCATGTGTGTCGAAGGCAAGTGGTTACTTAATTAGGCCCACTACTTATGTAGTGGAGAACCTCCCACTTACCTGGCACTTACCTGGCCACAGGAGAGACAAAGAGGCAGTGGAGGATTGATCTTGTGACTTGTCTTATGGCAGTTAGGAGCGGTCTAGAGCTTTGACCTAGGTGACCACTAGATTTTAGGGTTGCTTGTTGCATTTGTTGTGATCGCATCATTTTTTCAAAAATCCGTATATTTTTCAAAACAAACACCAACACTTCAATTCCCCTAATTATAAGTCACGCTGCCACTTGTACTAACCCTTTTTAGTGCAAGATAGGCTAGACACGGGATTCTAGTGCCCGTTTAGTCCGCGTTCCCCCGATCGACCCAAAAGTCGGTATTTCTACATTTACATTTTCATTACCCACCACCACACCCACATCGATGGATCCGTCTCCATCGAACTTCTTTACCACTACTCTGCCGCCGTCCGTTGGTGCGCAGAATTCACCCCGCATCATTCTCCAAGAGAGGTGCTATCCAACACGAGGTCTCCTTTCCACCTGTCTTTCCATTCCATCAGCCAACGGGGACAATTTTCAAATAAAACCCCAATACATCAACCTTCTACCAAAATTTCACGGTCTCGAGTCTGAAGACGTATATGCCTTTATCACCAAATTTGAAAATGTATGCGCAATGATGGGTACGTCACAGTTTTCTATGGATGCCATCTATGTCTTCTCCCATTCACCTTGTGCGATATAGCCGAGAAGTGGCTGTATAACACTACCGCACATTCCATTTCAAATTGGGAAGAATTCGTCAAAGCATTCTTAAGAAATTCTACCCGAATCATAAAACAGCTCGAGTCCGTAGCGAAATCAATCAATTCACCCAGCTTCCAAATGAAACATTTTCACAATGTCTTGAACGCTTTAAGGATTTGTTAGTTCAATGTCCACATCACGGAATCCCTAGATGGGATCTGTGTAGAATCATATATGAGGGCATTAATCCTAACACAAGACAGACCCTTGAATCCATGTGTCAAGGCAACTTCATGACTAAAGATGATGGGGAACCCTGGAAATTCCTAGAAGATTTCGCTGAAAAATCTTTACAGTGGGAGGGTGTGAGTCAATCGTCTAGGGATGGCAATGATGTTTCCATAGGAGTTAGAACTGAAATTTCTGCTTTACACAAGAAATTTGACAATATGGAAAACAAATTTTTAGCTGCCGCCTTAAATCAAATGCCACTCTCCAAAACTGTATGTGGATGCTGTTATGATCCATCACATCTCACGGAAGAATGTCCAATAAATTCCCCGTTTCAAGGTCATGAGCATATCAATTCTGCTTACCAACAAAGACCTAGAAACGATCCATTTTTTTCCACATATAATCAGGGTTGGAGGATTAACCCTAACTTTGCTTGGAACCAATCACATACTCAAAACACGGTTCCAAACCAAAACAATTTCCAAAGGGTCCCTCCACCACAACAGCAACCACCACAATTGAGTCAGCACCCCTACCAATCACAAAACTTCCAAAATCCGGCCAACACTTTTGCACCACATGAAAACTCTTTACAATTGACCGGTACAGATAATACCTCTGCACTAGTACAAACCTTGGATACTTTCATGAAACAATCCATCCAAGGGACGGCAAGTTTGCAATCTTCCGTCGAGAATGTAATGAAGATCATTGTCTCTCAAAATGAGAATATTAAATCGATGGAAGAACAAATTGCACAACTAAAAGCCGAAATGAGTGCAAGAGAGAAAGGGAAACTTCCAGCTCAACCCTTACCCAATTCTGGCTATTCACATCATGTGAATGCAATCACGTTGAGATCTGGAAGAGTGCTTGAAAATCACGTTGGGGAAGAGATTGATGACACTGATAAATCAATCAATAACACCCCAGCTGAGACCTTTCCTTCCACTTCTACTTCTAATTCTGACCCCAGTTCTTCTACCCCACCACCTTCTTGCGAGCCTATTCTTCGTTTCCCACAAGGCTAGCCACCTCAGCCCATCTCTTCTAGTTCTCCACAGACGATCCCCACCTCTATTCTGGGATCGGGTCTACTTACACTTCCTTCTCCTATGATGGACCCAGCGCTTATTGCTAAAGCACCTTATCCTAATCGGTTAAGGGCTAACACATCTAGTCCACATATGGAGAAGATTATGGACATTTTTAAGCAAGTAAACATCAACATCCCTCTCCTAGATGCCATCCAACAAGTTCCGTCCTATGCGAAAACTCTTAAGAACTTGTGCATTAGGAAGAGGAAGACTCAAGTGCCCAAGAAGATATTCATGGCAAAGACTGTAGACACGGCTTTCCCCCAACAAGTACCGAGGAAACGTAAGGACCCTAGCTGTCCTACTATTTCCATTTCTATTGGGGAAAAACACATCAACCGTGCTCTACTAGACCTTGGCGCTAATGTTAACTTGCTTCCATACTCGGTTTATGAGCAACTAGGTATCGGAGTGTTAAAGCCCTCGAGCATAACTCTCTAAATGGCTGACCGATCAATCACCAAACTTAAGGGTGAATTGGAGGATGTGTTAATAAAAATCGGGGAATTTGTATTCCCTGTGGACATTATTGTAATTGATACACAGCCTGTAGCGCACCCACGGAATCAAATTCCAGTAATTTTAAGTCACCCCTTTTTGGCCACTTCCAATACTATAATCAACTGTCGTAATGGCTCTGATCCTATCCTTCGGGAATAGGTCAATTGAGCTGAACATTTACAAGTTGGGAAGTGTACCCTCCGAACCTACTGCTCAGGAATGTTCTGTCGACTTAATGGATGTCAACAGCAGCGAATTTGATGATCCTCATGATACCGATCTAGACTCTTTTCATATGTTGTTTGACCCAACTATGTATCATACACATACGGACTCTTCCACCGAGATATCCGGGTCAACATCGAACATTGATTATGAACCGCTTTTAGAGTCTGAAGATCACCCCGCACTTTGTGATGACATTATTCTTCGGGGTATTGATGGAACTTTTGAGGAAATCTTCGCTGATGAACTCGCATTTCTGAAAAACACGGGTGTTGAGATGAATCATCTCCCAATCAATGAAATTGAACCTCCACCCCTTCTTTTGAACTGTAAAAAGAATGCGAGTAATCCATCACATTCACTGCATCATCTCTCCAAAATGAGACGCACACACATTCTATTCCACCACTTACCCTTTCCCCACTTCTTCTTCCACCAACCAGAGCACTGCATTGATAAAATTTTCGAATGGTTGGTGTCAACTTTCGGTCTTTGCAAAGCTTGGCATCGACCAATGATTTTTGACCCCCTCATGTGATTTTCAAAGATTAACATTGCTTAACTCAAGTTTGGGGGGGGTATAATCGGGCTCTTGAAAAGAAAATTTTTACAAAATTTTGGGCCAAAAATAAGTTTGGGGGACGATCTTCACTTAAATATTTTGCCCCCATTAATAAATTTCCTCCCAAGCTTACAGGTTTTTCGAGATTTAGCTGATGGCAACAGTGAGGACACTGTTGAAAACAAGTTTGGGGGAGGTTTGTGCTTATTTTCGCATCATTTGCATCATACTTTACATAAGTACAAAACATTTTTTTGAAAACCTATAAAAAAAATTTAAAAAAAAAATTTCAAAAGATAAAAATATTTTTGTACATAAATAAGATAATAAAAGTTTAGATAGTGAAAAATTACATCCAAAAGATTGGAAAAATTTAAGAAAACCAAGAAAATTAGAAGTTTTCTTATACGAACTAGTAATAAGTAGTTATGAGCCATTGTCCTAAGGGTTAGTAAGATGAAGGAAGTCACTAATCTGAGGATAAAAATAAGTCTGAAAAATAGTTTCTATTCTGGAAGCCAAACATTTTGAACGTTGATACCCTGCTATTCGCACTTACACACGTCTTGAAACTCGGGATAGTAGAGGATACCTTGAAATGCTCTTGTCTAAAAGCCGATGTATGAAGGAAATAAAAAAAATGAATAAAATATAAAATGGTGAAAAAAATGGACACTGGTTTTGTTATCGCCAAGACAGCAATAAAAAAATATAGCGAGGGTGCCTCTTCACCTAGTGCCCTAAGGCCAACTGGTCTGGGAGTCACTGCTAAGCCTTTGGTGGTGCAAGACGAGGAAAAACACCAAATAAGCAAGCATATGAGTAATCGGTCGGTTAGTACCTCAAGAAGTATTAACGGTCGCATGAAAGTGTGTGAGCAAATTCATCTAAATATTCATTAATTAAAAAGTACTGAGGTAGATGGACAAGAGTATGATAGCTTGAATTGAATTCTCCGGGTGTAGGGATGTCTTTACACACACGTAGGGTTATATGATCGATGTTTGGAAGAAAAATAGGAATGAAGAATAAGACGATGTTTTATTGAGGGAGTACGTGATTTCTAACATATTTTCATGACTATTAAGATAGGGCTCATGACAACCGAAAAGCTAGCTTAGTTGGAAACCCTAATTTTCAAGGCTTTTCTTTTACAATTCTTGTCTTTAAATGTAATATTCACGGTCTTCCTTTTATTATTGGATTTTGTGGGTGCAATCCGCTGAAAACGCTCAGGAGACAACACTCCTCCTACTAGGGACACCTAGAGGTTTAAAGGCTTGTTGCATGTACTCAGTGCAATCGTGTTGCCTACGAAAGTGTGCTAGTTAGTTTTTCTCTTTCTTTATTTTCTCCTTCTCTTTTTAATAAAACAGTTCGCTCGAGACGATCGAAAATAAGTTTGGGGGAATTTGATCAGTCGAAAATACTGCATTTTTAACACGTCAATTTCCCTATCATTTGCACTCATCTAGAAGTGTTTGGTATTCATATTGCACATATTAGCAAAACATCCCTAAAATACCAGATTGCATGTGTTATACTCTAAAACTAGCATTTCGAGGGAAATTGTGTGTTTATCATGGCATCGCATCGTTCTTGTATAGCACAACACTTGTCTCGAGAAATTGTGCTGGAGATTGCAGGAACAGAACCAAAATTGGGAAACAGTGCTGATAAATTACGCCAACTCAAAGACTCGAGAGCTGGTAGCAATCTAGAAGGAGTTACAATATTAAACATACCAGAAAAGTACCAAGATGTCATCAGAAGGCTACGGTATAATATTGAAGCCCTAAGCCTCCTATTGGGCCGCGGATCCACGGCCTAAGCAGGCTTGCGCCGCGGATCCGCGGCATCTTGGCCACGTCATCAAGCAAATTCAGCTCCAGTACTCCTCTCTCAGTTCCTACATCGCAGAAAACTGTGGCAATTTCTACAGAACTCTCGAAGCTTCTGCCAAATCAGCAAGGATGATTAAATGAAGCTAATCATGATTAAGCTCCTAACAACCTAATTCTAGAAGCTCCCTCCAACTAACTACTTCTAGAAGCCTCTCCCTATAACAAACTTTTGGAGGGAAATTCAAATTTTGAATCCTAGATCTAGGGTTTTGGATGGTCTATAAAAGAGAGCTTAGATCTAAGGTTAATGGTAGTTCATAAATCATTAATTAGTGGTTAAGGGTTTTCTTCATTATTCTCTCATCTCCCCCATTTCTAACACAAGTTGAGTGACACAACTTGTGCCTCAAAACCCTAACCCTAATTCCAATCCAAGATCAAGATCTTTGAGTTCAATCAAAGCAAGAAGCCTTCAAAGCCTTTAGAAGTGAAGCCGGACTTCATCGGAGCATGTGATCCAACCCGATCCGCGACTCAAGGAGCCGATGCAACAAATTGTTGAATAAATAAAGGTGAGATTCTTTTAACTTGCTTATCTTTCAATTCAAGCATTATGATTCAATCTAGATTCTTGAATGTGTGCTTTGTGATAATGTTTGAGTAAAACTCCGCTCGTAAAGGAGTCGAGACGATCAATAGAATAATGATGTAACAAATCTTAAAACGATTCTTAAGTCCTACGAGTTTTGTAAACCCTGGCAAATTGAGAAATCGACGACCTAGTTTCGTTGCGATGCTTTCTTGATTGTGATCGCTCGAAATTAGGGATCCACGATCGATTCTTGAATTTACTAGAGGCTAGAATGTGAATGATATCGACGAAGGAACAAGGGATACATGATGAAACCCTAGTTTCACACGAAATCCCTAATTCTCGTTGATCATCATCGATCTAATATCAATTCATCGATGGATAAGAATACGTAATCGCTAGATTTCATCACATCTATACATCCGATCGATTCCTACGAGCCTCACTTCGATTCTTGATATTTGGTTTGGAAATCATCAAATTCTCAATTCTTGATTTTAATGTTTTCTTAGATCTAGATTTTTCTATTTCTTGAACTTCAATTTACAAATCATGAATTGTTCTTTCTTTTCTTTTCTTTAAATTTTCGATTCATCTAATTCGAAATACGAACGATTACACTTTCCCTGTGGACGATCCGCACTTACTAACGCGCTACATTCGACACCGTTATTGATTGCGGTCAAATATTTTTGGTTGTGATTTCTTTATACATTTTCCAGCTACACACACCGGAAAATCGATTCAATCAATAGGGAAATCCCCATCAATTGGAGAAAAGATCTCCTTAACTGATTGAATAAATCAGCTCGCCCTATATAAAGGCCCTAAGACTTCAAGTCTAGGATATACAGAAGCAAATAGAGGAACCCCTTCATAAGCTTTGAGATAATCTCAGAAAGAAGAGCCAAGCTCTCAATAGAACAACTTTTCTTCAAGGTAAAAAAACAGAGAGATGAAATCATCTCATATTAAAAAGAAGAATTCACTTCTTTTAAGATCATAGATCTATAAGACCAAAGGTCTTTCACAAAGAGATTAAAAGATCTCATCATAAAACAAGAGGAAGAGCATAATTCTTATCACAGATCATAGATCTATAAGACTAAGGTCTTTTATACAAAGAGATCATAATATCTCATTATAAAAAGGGGGGAGAATACTTCAATTCTTTAAGGATCACAGATCCATAAAGGTAAAGCCTTTCATCAATACAAGAGATTGAAACATCTCCTACAAAATAAGAACTTTGTTCTTGGAACCTTGAGACAAAGTCTCTTATAAACGAGAATTTATTTCTCAGATCATAAAGTTGATCAGTTAGCGCTTTGCGCTCATAAATTAGCGCTCTGCGCTCTTGGACTAGCTCTTTGCACTCATGGAATGGCGCTCAGCACCAAGCGCACCACGTGCTCCTCACGTGTGTGCCACTTAACAGTTAGCGCTCTGCGCTCTTGGACTAGCGCTTTGCGCTCATAGAATGGCGCTCAGCGCCAAGCGCACCACGTGCTATTTACGTGTACGCCACTAAACTAATAGCGCTTTGCATTCATAAATCAGCGCAATGCGCTCATAGACCGGCGTTCAGCGCCAAGCGCACCACGTGTCGCTCATATATGAGCTACTCGGCAGAAGCGCACTGCGCTCTTTGACTAGCGCCAAGCGCACCACGTGCCCCTCACGTGTGCGCTGATAGAACATAAATTATTCTTTAATAAGCCCTAGAGCTATGATAAATGCTCAGCATTCAGTGAAAGACAAAAATATTGTCAGAACTCAAATCAATGCTCAGCATTTTCAAATGTTTAACATTTTAACTGAGTGGGCCGAGCCCAAGTTGGCCATAAATCCCTCATTCAGATTAACTAAGCCCATATGCTCATGAAATCTCATATCTTATTCCCAAATTGGACTACAGATCCCAACCAAAATTGGTTCAAGGGTACATCTCTGAACCCCTCTGATATATGTCGTTGTAATCCTTCAACGTCTTCAGAGAGGTGACGGGTCCCGACAACCATACATTTCATAGACTATGACGTCTTTAAACTAGACTATGGGGTCCTTAAACCCATGGACTATAATGTTCTTAACCTCGGACTGTGGGGTCCTTAAACCCATGGACTGTGATGTCCTTAACCTCGGGCTGTGGGGTCCTTAAACCCATGGACTATGATGTCCTTAACCTCGGACTGTGGGGTCCTTAAACCCATGGACTATGATGTCCTTAATCTTGGACCGCAATGTCCCTAAACTAAAACAATAGAGCCCAACTGCTCTGTTGTTAGATCTAAATGATCCCATTAAGTAGATCTTAGTCTAAAAATTAGACTAACGTATCTTTAACAAACGTTTAAGTTGATCTTAGTCTCAAATGAGACTAACACATCCTTAAACCCAACCCCAAACACAAATCTAAGAAAATACGGATTTGGACTAATCCACGCCCTACGGGCGACAACATAAATTAGTCTCCGTATACACTCCACGGGCAACCAAAAACAAAACAAACACCCACGACACGAGGTGACCATCTGAAGAAGGAGAAAGTGGTTACCGCGATGCGGTAGCGTAATTAACTACATGGGCTTATGTCTGCAGGGAAGAGCGTCCCCACAATCAAAAACCTCTCAACGAGGGGGAATCTAACGAAGTCTGCTACATCGGCCGCATCCGTTTAAACCGTCGATATACGGTGTCATAAATCAACTTGGCATCTTCGGAGAGGTGGACGAATAGCACCAAATAGCATATGCCCTCGAAATTCAGGCAAGACGGACCTACGCGGTCGCGTCTCTGTATTTCGGCGGAGAACAGATTCTGGCACCTCGGTGGGACCTTTTCCTCTTTCCACTCCACACTTCATGTGTCGTGTTTCGCGAACGAATCGCGGTTTGACATGGTTGCCTCTGGATTCGAGGTACTAAGATTTGGTGTCTTGCTCCATGCAGAAAACAGAAGATCAATGGCTTCAAACTGCACTAACTGCAGCTGCAACTCCTGTTTCGCCTCATCTGGAGGGGTAACCTACGGGCCCTAAGAGGCCTCCCTATTCAAGATGCCAGTGGAGCAAGTAACTCAGGCCACCACTGGGATATTCTTCGGGACCATGCTCCCACCCATGACTTCAACGCCCCTGTACCATTGCAAGAACAACCGAAGAGCTCGGTCTTTAATTGGCTCACAACTACTGCGGCCCCTCTCAACGGGTTGTCCAACTCCACTGTCTCAGTTTTCAACAGACTGGGCCAAAGCTCCAACGGGCCCATGAAGAAGCCAGCAATATCAGAAGGGGTTATCCTGAAAAGGATAGCTATTCCAGGTTCTGAAGTCGTCAAAGCGGCTTCTCCTGCTAAAGGGTCGGTTTTCACAAGACTGGCCATTACAACTCCCCATCCAAGAGAAGTCGCTAAGGCCGCTTCCCCCACTCGAAAGTCTGCCTTCGACAGACTGGCTATTCCCTCTCAACGGACGTCAGTCTTCAATAGGCTGACAACGACAACTTCTGACCAACACAGGGAGCATGAGGAAGTCACCCCTACAGCTGAGACAATCCCAACGGCTTGACACGCTCGACGTCGCCACTGGCGCCGAGTAAGGAAGGCTGGCGGCAACTCTCCTTCTGGACTGACTCCACCGGCTCCAACGGTGGAAATCGATGCTGCTGTTCCAACTGGGAACAGCTTTGAACCGCTAAGGAGAGTGCGCAAAAACTCTTTGACTGCCGTGCTGAAGAGATCTCCTCCACCTGTGGAGAATGCTCCAAAGGCGAAGCTAGAGCAGCCCCCTCAGCGGTTGTCCTCCAAAATTTACAAAGTCTGGCGACAGGTCCAGGAATCGGTGATTGACCAGGACTACTCTCGCCGACCAAAGAAGATTAAAGCTCGGCGAGAAAAGAGCCATCCCATGGTACCACAGAAGATGTCATCCATTTGAGTGCCCGCTGCAACAGCTCCCTCAACTTCGACCGCTCACAAGAGGAGAAGGCCGGAGAAAATCCCTGAGTCTGCGACGAACCGCAAGGACGCTAAATCTAAACGCCCAAAGTCTGGGGGCATGGCAACACATACCGTTTATATGGCTTCCGGAAAAGAAGAAAGCTATGCTTCTACGGGTCATCGACCGCTTACCCGATCGATAACAAAGGCTCATGAGCAACAACAGCAAAAACTTCAGGAGATGCTGACTGCAATGGCCGCACTTACTGGGCCGAAAAAAATCCAGAGACCTCAGAGCAGCGTCAGGAATAAGAAACTGATGCTGAATTCCTCCGAAGAATGCTCGAGAGGAAAGAAAAAGAGGCCGCGGAACAGGCGGCCAACATAAAATGAATGGCTCTTTTTTTTCAAGACATGGC
Source organism: Agapanthus africanus (assembly GCA_030015575.1). Classification (NCBI taxonomy): domain Eukaryota; kingdom Viridiplantae; phylum Streptophyta; class Magnoliopsida; order Asparagales; family Amaryllidaceae; genus Agapanthus; species Agapanthus africanus. The sequence goes on from CM057337.1 coordinate 720,780,821, forward strand.
CGGGAAGATGTTACAGCCGGAACTTCCAGCTGAAGACCCCCCGATTATCATTGAAGACGACAGAGGGAAGACATCGAACCCTCCTCCGGCTCTTTCAGCAGCCAAGGAGGAGACCATCTCTAAGGCCGCTCTGGATGATTACATCGCTCAGCAAATACGAGCTCATCAGGCGAGCGAAACGGCCAGGCAGATCGTTAAGACTGGACGACCCTATCCGTGCTGGTATGACCAAATAAGGTACCCGCCGGGATATACGATCCCTAAATTCCATGTATATAAAGGGACAGGCAATCCCCACCAGCATGTCGCCCAGTTCAGGGCTCTATGTGGAAACACTGGGGGTGACGATAAACTGCTACTTCGCCAGTTCATCGGAGACAGCGTTCGAATGGTACTCTGAACTCCCGAATGACTCTGTCAAGACATTTGTAGAAATGGAGCTGCTGTTCACACAAAGATTCGCAAGCGCTAGCAAGCGTACTCTGATTACCACACTAATTAACGCCAGGGTGAAGCCAGGTGAAACTTGGGTCCAGTACGCAATACGGTGGCAGAATTTATGGTCAAAATGCGAGCAGCGCATCGAAGAAGCGCCTGCGGTAGGCATGTTCGTGGATACTCTTGACCCTCAAGCGACTATTTACCAATTTATGATGTTTTTCAAGCCGACCACTTTCCAGGCCTTGATTGACAAGCTGGCCCAAATGGACCAGATGGGCCACAGGCCTTCCTCTTCGAAGCCGGAGCCACGGAATGAAAAAGGGAAAGGGAAAGCGACCTTCGTCACGAATGCCCAACAGCAGCGCAGTGGCCCGAAACTAACTGATCGTCTAGACGAAAGACGGCGATTCTTTAATGAGAAAATGAAGCGTCCTTATTCGTTTCCCCGAGACAAAACAAGGAGATTGTTTGAGCTGGCGGTGTGCAACTGGCTCATCAATTTGTCGAATCCAAAACGCCCACTGCTACCCGGTGAGGCTAATAATCCCAATTATTGCCCCTATCACCAAGCGATAGACCATCCAATCGAAAATTGCTTCATCTTCAATGGCGGGATTGAAGATCAATACCAATAGGGCAAATTCGCCCTGTCCGAGAATTGGAAAGTAAGCCCGCCTCAACCGCACACTCTTAAAAGGGGGGACACACCGGGGGCATCATGCTCTTTTATCGAAGAAGCTCCATGGGAGGTCGCTCTTTCAGCCAAAACCGAAAGAATGTTGAAGGATCTCCAAACATGCCCGGCGATCAGATAGAAAAATCAGCTAGAACCCGAGATCATCAAGGGAATGCTGAAGCCACGCCCAACTCCAAAAAGTGGTGGTGATAGTCAAAGCGCCCGCACCCAGCCGTAAAAGTCTTCGAAGAAAAAGCAGAAGACCAAAAAGTCCGTGAAGCCTGATGACAAGCACACGGAACTGCAAAAACATATTGACACGCTAGAAGAATAAAACCAGAAGGCGCGGACCCCAGTCACACTCCAAGAATTTCTCAGCCACGTCCTTGAGGACGGAGATGATGACAATGGAGAAGACTCGTCGGATGAACCTGAGGATTATGTGGCAAGCTGCCATGTGATCTCTCACTCGTTAATAAACGGTGACGAAGCTCCTGACATAGAGAAACTGGGGGCAGATCCTGAGCCAGAACTTCTAGGACCATCAGACGAAATGATAGACGCATTCCTGAACGAAGCTCTTCTGAAAAGCAAAGCTGATCGGGAGCGCGAGATGGCCATATTTGAAAAGGCCAAACGCGGCGACTGGACGAAAGGGTTGAAACACTCCCACTAGATCAAAGTACATCCGCCGCAAACAAAAGCAGGATCAAGACAAGGAAAAGGTTCGCCAAAGCCATATCGATGGGAATGAAGCTGCCCTCGTTCAGAGGAAATTCTCCCGGCGGTATACATCTTGATGAAGCGGACGTACATCCTAATTTCTGCTTATATCATCAGAAGATCGCACACCCTACTGAGGAATGCAACGCCTTTAAAAATTGGTGGTAAGGGTATGTCACTCACATGCAACACTTCAAGAGGATGAAGCGTGAAGCTAGTCGACAGAGGAAAAATGCTACAGATGAATGAGGGAGAGCTGCCGGCAATTGTCACATGGTTGATAGGAGGGGATCGCAAGTTCTTACCTTCGGGAGCGATTCTGAAGAAGAAATGACTCTCGGCCCTCTCTTCAAAGAATCTACCCCAGGAAAAGAGGAAGAACCAGAGAGCTGTGATAATATTCAGCTGAGCAATCGTATGCTACCTGAAAAGAATCTCGGACCTGCAAACAAGGGATCGAATAAAAAGAATAAGGGGAAAGAAAAGATCCCTGAGGATATCGCTCTCGATGATCGAGTCGTCGAAGAGCTGGCAGCCAAGGATTCGCCCAAGAAAAACAAGGTGGATTACAATATTCTGGCACACCTGAGGAAGATCCCCTCACAGCTAAGCATTCTCGACACCCTTCTGCTATCCAAGGAGGCGAGAGATTCTCTGATCATGGCATTACAAGAGCTTGACCAATTTCAAGCTTTCCTAGCTGAAGAAAAGATAAAGGATGAGCTGGAAGAAGTGCACACGGCCGATATCACCTTCGGCGATGAAGATCTCCTCCTCGGGACATGCGAGCATAATCGTCCCCTTTACGTCTCCGGATACTGTCATGATATCAAGATAGGCAAAATCCTGGTTGACAATGGGTCCTCTGTCAATCTCTTCAATGTAAGAGTGTTGAAGGAAATCTGCATGAGCGTTCAACACCTCGCTCGAGATAAGATCACTATCTCCGGGTTCGACGCTCAGTCATCACGGACGCTCGGGTCTATGATACTGACATTACGCTTTGGGCTGCTCGTCACTGATATCAAGTTCCACGTCATTGACGCCAAGACTTGCTATAACGCTTTGCTCAGCCGGCCTTGGTTACATGAGTACAACATCATCCCTTCTACACAATATCAGTGTATGAAGTATTTCAAGGATGGTCTCGAGTATACCGTGACAGGGGAGCTAAACCCATTCTCCGTGAATGAAGTCTGAAAATACGAAGATGCAAAATACTTTCTGTCAAACTTTGAAGACACGGAAAGGTGCCATAAGCCGGAGAATAAGCAAAAAGCTATCACCACAATTCCGGTCTTCGGGAGTGATACCGAGGAGGAGGAAGAGATAGTTTATTTAGGGCCTCCCCAATGCAACAAGACGGGACCATCCACCCCTACGCTAGTCTTCGGCAGCGACTCGGAAGATGAGGTCAATGCAGTATTTTCTGTTCGGCCATCAATACAAGCCTTTGCTGGCGATGATCGGAGTTTGCAAATCGCCATGGTCCCGCACGAGCATTACAAAGAACTCGACGCACTTAATACCTACAGTGTGGAAGAACTACAGACGTTCTACGCCCCCTAGGCGAAAAGGTGAGAAGGCGATCCTATTCTACCGATCTAGGGAAACCAAAGTGGAGAAAGAAATTTGGCATGGTGCGGATTCGACACTTGACAGGCTCCAGCCCATCCGTTTACCCAGATACTACACAGAAGGATTAAAAAGACTGTTGAGGCGCCAAGGCGTACTCTTCAAACAGACTGCTCGACAAGCCCAGTTCTATAAAAGGATCTGGAACGTTCCCGGAACTCAACGAAAGTTGCCCAACGGGAGAATGGAAACGATCGGGCTTGTATATGTTCAATCCCAGAAACGGGAGCGATTCCGCGGCTGCTACGTCATACATGACTTCGATGAAGAAGGAGATGCTCTGTGGGAAGATGCTAACCCTGAACCAAAACAAGCTCCTGTCGTGAAAATGCCAAGCCCGTCGTTCGTAGAACAAATGGACAAGCTAATAAGGGAAGCGGGTCAAAAGGTCCGGAATGATCATAGCCGCGAAATGGCCATCTATGAGAAAGCCAAGACGCAGCGCCTCCTTCAGCAGACTACGAAAAATGACAATGCCCTTCGTCGCTAGCCCGTCATACAAAAGACCCGACGCAGAGGCAGAAATAAACCCAAGAATGGAAAACGCGTTTGACAGCGACAAAGTAGGACCAAGAAGCCCCGTGATCGAGAATCGAGCAGCCTGGATTCGTCTCTTATAAAGAAGATGGGCCGAGTATACTCTTTTCCCCAAGACAAGACAAGGAAGATATTCGATCTTGTCATAAAACATCAGATGATGACGCTCCCGGAGTCCAAGCACCCCGAGCAAGCAGGTGAGGTTCATCATCCACACTATTGCTCCTATCACCGAGTGATAGGACATCCTCTCGAAGACTGCTTCACATTCAAAGACTGGGTAGAAGACCAGTATCAGTAAGGCAAGTTCTCTTTATCCAGCAGTTGGAGGGTAACCCCGCCGCAGAAGCATGAACCGAAAGTAGCGAGAGTAGAGCCGGATCAACATCGGTCTTGGAAGCGATCCCACACCTATCACGCGATAACGCTGTCAGAAGAAGAACCCGAGAATATGGATGACCTCCCCTGGTTCTTCGAAAACGATGATGACGAGGTGATCTCAGAGTTTCCACCGGCGCCAAAAAAGCTAGAAGATGGGATACATACTACTGCAGACAACCTCAGAAAGATCGACTTGGGGATGGCAAACGACCCGCGGCCGACTTTCGTCAGTGAGTTGTTGTCTGATGAAAAGGTGGCTACGCTCAGAGACGTGCTCATGCAGTATAAAGACTGTTTTGCATGGAACTACTCCGAGATGTCGGGACTAGATCCAGAAGTAGATGTGCACAAATTGGCGATATCTCCGGACGTCAAGCCGATCTAACAAGCACCGAGAAGAATGCGGCTCGAAATTGAGATGAGCATCAATGCCGAAGTCAAGAAGCTAATCGACTCCGGCTTCATCCAAGAGGTTCAATATCCTGACTGGATCGCCAACATCGTCCCAGTGATGAAGAAAAATAGGACGGTGCGCATATGTGTGGACTTTCGGGATCTCAACAAAGCTTGCTCGAAGGACGACTTTCCAGTACCGGTCACTGAGCTAATGATAGATAATACGTCTACTCATGAAGTTTTCTCCTTCATGGACGGCTCATCAGGATACAATAAGATAAAGATACATCACGAGGACCAGAAGCATACCGCTTTCCGGACCCCTTTGGGCATATTCTACTACAAGGTGATGCCTTTCGGTCTAAAGAACGCTGGCGCTACCTATCAGAGGGCTATGACGAAGATTTTCGACGACCTCATACATGAAGTCGTCGAATGCTATATTGACGACCTTGTGGTGAAAAGCAAATCGCACGAAGAGCATTGGGAGCATCTAAAGATGGTATTCCAATGTCTCCGGAAATACAACCTGAAGATGAACCCTCTGAAATGTGTGTTCGAAGTCTCTTCGGGCAAATTCCTAGGATTCATCATGCGACATCGGGGTATCGAAATAGACCCGTCGAAGATCAAGGCGATTATGGAAATGCCCTCGCCAAGAACACTCAAACAACTGCGGTCTCTCTAAGGGAAGCTCGCATATATCCGGCGGTTCATAGCTAACCTTTCCGGCAAATGTCGTCCCTACAATCACTTGATGAAGAAGGGAACCCCGTTCGTTTGGGATCGCAAATGCCAAAGCGCACTGGATGAAATCAAGCAATACCTACAGAATCCGCCAGTACTAACCGCTCCGGTCAAAGGAAACCCTCTCATTTACAACTGCCCTCGAAGGTTCTTTAGGCGCGCTGTGGGCACAAGAAAACGACCAAAGGAAAGAAAGAGCCCTCTACTACTTGAGTCGAGTTCTATTGGGGGCAGAAAGCAATTACTCCCCCATCGAAAAACATTGTCTAGCGTTGATCTTCGAAATAACGAAGCTCAGACACTATGCGTTGGCACATGAGGTCCACCTCATATCAAAGGTGGATCCCCTCAAATATTTGATGTCAAAGGCCATATTAACGGGACGTCTCGCTAAATGGGCCCTGCTCCTGATGGAGTTCTCGATAACTTATCGTCCCCTTAAGGCAGTGAAAGGCCAGGCTATCGCCGACTTCCTCGCTGAGTATCCGATACCTGCCGACTCTCCTTTGAACTGCGAATTGCCAGACGAACACGCGTTTGACACGATCGACGGGGAGAGAAGAGAGAATGATACCCAGTGGGAACTCTACTTCGATGGAGCATCTTCCATGAAGAAGCGCAAACAAAGCACCCCCATAATCAAATCTAGGCTAAGCCTCATCTTCATAACTCCACAAAGGGGGATAATACGATTCGCCTTCTCCTTAACAGAGCCGAGGACGAATAATGAAGCCGAATATGAAGCTTTGATAGTAGGTCTTAAGATCGCTGTCGATATGGGAATCGAAAACCTCCTCATATACAGAGACTCCCAGCTGGTCGTTAGCCAAGTAAACGACGACTATCAGACGTGCAAACCAGAGCTGGTAAAGTACGGCGAGAGAGTGCAGCAGTTACTGACTCAAATTCCCTCCTACATGCTGGAAAGTATACCGTGTGCGGAAAATAGCAAAGCGAATGCATTAGCTAAGCTCGCTAAAAAACTGGCCGACGAAAACCTCGATGGCGTGAGCATCGTTGTGCAAAGCCGTCGGGTTCTTGCACCGGCAGAAATATTTCCGGAATCCTCCGAAGAAAAGGGAGCGACCGAGCAAGCGACCCTACAAATAAAAGACCAGGAAAAGGCTAAGGATTGGAGATAAGTCTTTATAGACTACTTCAAATCCCGTCGAACGCCTGAAGATGCATCCTCAAGACATCAGCTCATGGAACGAGCCCTATCGTTTGCCTTCGTCAATAATACTCTGTATAAGAGATCATTTGATTCTATGTGGCTAAGATGCCTGGGACCTGAAGAGGCAAGGAGAGTCATCCAAGAAATTCATGACGGACTCTGCGGTTCTCACCAAGCCGGGCCGAAGATGAAACTGAAGATCAAAAAGATGGGCTATTATTAACCCACGATGATCCAAGACTGCCTCGAATATGCGAAACAGTGCCACTCGTGCCAGATTCACGAGGGCTTTATCCACCAGCATCCAAATCCGCTACACCCAACGGTGGCTAGATGGCCGTTCGAAATGTGGGGAACTGACATAATCGGCACCATCGAACCAGCGTCGTCTAAAGGACATCGGTTCATACTGGCAACAACCGATTACTTCTTTAAGTGGGCAGAAGCAGTACCACTGAGAGAAGTGAAGAAGGAAAATATCCTCCATTTCTTCAAGACACACGTCATTTATCGGTTCGACACTTCACGAAGGATTATCTCCGATAACGGGCCGGCCTACAGAAGCCACAAAATCAGCCGCTTCGCACAATTGCATAATATAAATTAGAGATACTCTTCAGTCTATAATCCCCGAGCTAATGGTCTAGCTGAGGCTTTCAACAAGAGCTTGACGAAGATCGTGAAAAAGATGGTGTCCAAGAATAAGAAGGACTGGCACGAGAGACCGCATGAAGCTCTTTGGACGTATCGAACTACGTTCAAAACAGTCACGAACACAACGACGTATGCATTGGTATTCGGCACAGAAGCGGTACTCCCCCTCAAGATAGAGTTACCCTCTCTACGAGTGGCGGTTCACTACGAGCTAACAGACGAAGAAAATGCTCACATTCTGCTTGAGGAGCTCGACGCCCTTGACGAAACCCGGCTCATGGCGCAACAAAATCTGGAGGCTTCCAAAGCAAAGATGACGCGCTCATACGAGAGATTGACTAGGCCGAAAACATTCCGCCAAGGCGAACTAGTGCTAGTGGTCAAGAGACCTATGATCCCCAATCATGCCAAACGGGGGAAATTCGAGCCGAACTATGAAGGCCCGTATATCATAGACAAAGTTTACCAGGGTGGAGCCTATATACTTATGGACATGCATGGTGAAAGACCTTTCAGGCCAATAAACGGTCGCTTCCTGAAAAAATACTACACCTGACGAGTCACGGCCTAGGTCAACGATAGATGACGACGCCTATGTCCACTCTCTATCTTCCTAAGCCCAAACTCTATAAGTAGTAACCGGCTACGGACCGAAACGTTCTTTAACTAACGATGGACCACTATTTCCTAAAACTGGCTATTGACCGAGATGTCGATGTACTATTACGGATCACAGCATCCCAAGGCTGACACAAAAAATTGGTACGTCCATAAGCAAAATGGGCACGGATGAAAACCCGAAAGGGCTCCGTGAGTAAAAACAGCAGGGCTACCGGCGAGTGTTGTGAAAACCCGAAAGGGCGCAATCTCGTTAAAAGCCACTTGCAAGGTCCTCTCGACCTTGTAAGGAGAAATACCTGCGTGAGATCCTTATGGCTCACAAGGGAGCAACACACTTAGGAATCCTCACGATTCTTAACGAGAAATTACACTTAAGAGATCCTCATGACTCGTAAGGAGAATTCCCCTTTGAGACCCTCACGGCTTATAGGATTCAAAAGCCTTAAGCTACAGGGATCTGAACCTGTTCTTAAGCCATCACAACTTCCAATGTTGCCCTACAAGCGGTTCAATATTGACCATTGTATACAATCCACGGGCACGAATACACATTTCCTTAACAATGTCCCACCAGAGACCGGGGATATGCTCGCACGGTAAGCAGCCCTTGTAAGTCATCTCGACTTATAAAGAGAAAACACTCTTGTATGATCCTTATGACTTATAAGAGACCATACACTTAGGAATCCTCACGATTCTTAAGGAGAAAACGAACTTACGAGATCCTCACGACTCTTAGGGAGGAATACCTTCATGAGACCCTTATGGCTCATGAAGTTAAAAGCCTTAGTCGACAAGATCCTAACCCTGTTCGCTAAGCCACCTTTGTTCGATATCGACAGAGGCAAATGATGATTCGCTCCTGGCAATATCCCAGTTGTAGCGATGCTGATGCCTAAATCGGTATCAAATCCCAAATTCGCAGCGAAAAGCCAGCAATCCACAAATGCATATGAAATAGCCGAAATGATGGGGCAACTTGCAACAAAATCAGCAAGTAAAAATGTATGCATACAAAATAGCCGAAATGGTTGGGCAACTCGCAATAAAAAGCAGTGAGTAAATAAAATAAATAGCCGAAATGATTGGGCACCGCGAAAAATAGCCGAAATGATTGGGCAATCGCGACTTTCGCGATATAAAAGTTGAAATGATAGAGCATTGCGGAAAGAAAAATATATAAAATGAAACTTTTTGCCCTACAGGTGAGATCACATCGATCCCTGTATACAATCCAGGAGGCACAAACAAAGAGGGAACCATGCCTTCCCCCCAGGCTCTATCCGAAAGAGAGACAAATCTCAACGGTTCACAGAAAGCCTGAAGATCATCTCAATATTCGTCTCATTACAACAGATGAAACATCAGCAAATCGGAGCCGCGGTAAAGCTCCCAGTTTCATGACTTGACAATGCACAGACAACCGAGAGTCAACCCCTCCTGGTCCTTGCGGAAAACGGCTAATGTCAATCCTGACCCCGTGGGAAGCGTCCAGAGCGGATCCTGGTTCTTGCGGAACACGGCTAATATCAATCCTGACCCCGTGGGAAGCGTCCAGAGCGGATCCTGTTCCTTGTGGAACACGGCTAATGTCAATCCTGATCCCGTGGGAAGCGTCCAGAGCGGATCCTGGTCCTTGTGGAACACGGCTAATGTCAATCCTGACCCCGTGGGAAGCGTCCAGAGCGGATCCTGGTCCTTGCGGAACATGGCTAATATCAATCCTGACCCCGTGGGAAGCGTTCAGAGCAAATCCTGGTCTAATGGAACATGGCTAATGTCAATCCTGACCCCGTGGGAAGCATCCAGAGCAAATCCTGGTCCTGTGGAACACAGCTAATGTCAATCCTGACCCTGTGGGAAGCATCCAGAGCGGATCCTGGTCCTTGCGAAACACGGCTAATGTCAATCCTGACCCCCTGGGAAGCGTCCAGAGAGGATCCTGGTCCTTGCGGAATACGGCTAATGTCAATCCTGACCCGTGGGAAGTGTCCAGAGCAAATCCTAGTCTAGTGGAACACGGCTAATGTCAATCCTGATCCCGTGGGAAGCGTCCAGAGCAAATCCTGGTCCAGTGGAACATGGCTAATGTCAATCCTGACCCCATGGGAAGCGTCCAGAGCGGATCTACGTCCTTATGGAACACGGCTAATGTCAATCCTGACCCCGTGGGAAGCGTCCAAAACAAATCCTGGTCTAGTGGAACACGGCTAATGTCAATCCTGACCCCGTGGGATGCGTCCAGAGCAGATGCTGGTCCTCATGGAATACGGCTAATGTCAATCCTGACCCCGTGGGAAGCGTCCAGAGTAAATCTTGGTCCAGTGGAACATGGCTAATGTCAATTCTGACCCTGTGGGAAGCATCCAGAGCGGATCCTGGTCCTGTGGAACACGGCTAATGTCAATTCTGACCCCGTGGGAAGCATCCAGAGCAAATCCTGGCCTAGTGGAACATGACTAATGTCAATCCTGACCCCGTGGGAAACAGCCAGAGCAAATCCTGGTTCCGTGGAACACGGCTAAAGTCAATCTTGACCCCGTGGGAAACGCCCAGAGCAACCCCTGACTCCGTGAAATGCGGATAATGTCAACCCCATCAATCACTTACGGGTCCTCTCGACTCGTAAGGAAGAAAACTCTCTTGTAAGATCCTTACGACTTATAAGAGAACACACACTTAGGAATCCTTACGATTCCTTAGGAGAAAATACACCTGCGAGATCCTTTCGACTCGTAGGGAGAAAATTCTTTATGAGACCCTCACGGCTCATAAAGTTGAAAAGCCTTAGGCAACAGATCTGAACCTGCTTCCTAAGTTATCACTACCTCTCGAAAGTCCAAGATGGAATGCTCTCTATCATCTACAAGCTACGCTTACTAAAGTAACATGCCGGCAACAAAGAAAAGAGAAGAAAGCAAGAGATGGCACAAGATAGTACGAAAGAAATGTATCTTTTATTTATAAGTTCAATTGGGTACATGATACATCATATGAAAAAAATAAAATGGATACATGTTATTCAAAAATTACAAATGTTAATTGATACAAAAAACAACTATTGAGAGGGAGACGTTTTCAATAAACCAATCAGTTGCCCGCGCACTCCCCTCAGCCCCTTTTCACGGTCAGCTTCCACGGCCAACTCCGCTTCAACCTGAGCCCGTTGCTGCAGATAAGATAAAAGTTGCTCATCAATGACCCGCTGAGCTGCTTCATGACTTTGCGCGTCTCGCTCGATGAGGTCGAGCTTCTGCCTTAGCGTTAGCCCGTTGGAAATACATCGTAGAAGGCCCTCAAAGATAGTTTTCAGCTGTATAGCATTTGCGTCAACCTGAGCGTGCAGCCTGGCAGATTCGCTTGACGTCTCTTTGCGCTCCTTACGCTTTAAGGCCGCTTCTTGTTCAAGATGGCGGGAGTAGGGAGTGCTCTGCTCGACCCACGCAGCCCGTTGAGAGTTCACAGCCAGGACCTCGGGAGCAGGACGTCCGAGCTCAAGCTCATGTAGGCAGGCCTCAATTTTCCGGCAGTGATTAAACCAAGACTTAACGACGCCCTCGCTATGGAAGTTCACGAGTGTCGCCAGTATGGGATTAACCTTGGCAGCAAAATCTACAGCGAGGGCAGGGGCCTCCGTGTCAAGCTCTTCAATGGATTCACTCAACATACGAAAGCTGGTCGCAGCGCCCTTAGAAGATGGACGTCTAGAGAATGGTCCTGCTGGCATTAATATACCAGATTCAAAGGGAGCAGGGACCGGTGCGACTGCTGCAAAATGAATTACGATTAAAAGCTAACTAGCAAAATAAATCACACGAGTGATGATGTATACTATACCGACTGCGGCAGGTGGCAAGGCTGGGAGTACCGGTGGCGCAACTATTCTTTCATCCCCTCCTTCAATCGGTAGTGCTGCAGGCAAAACAAAGAAGAATTAGCAACGACTTGGCTGCCCATAAAAGAAAAGAGAAGATACTAGCTAGAGACGGTACTCACCAACACCACTAGATGAAGCAATCTCCAACTGGAAGGAGAAATGTGGGTGCAGCACCTGATACAGATGATCAAAAAGGACTCCTGCAAGGATATAATAATGCAATGTCAGTACATAAAGTATATTGCCTACAATGAAACCAATAAGTCACAAACCCGTACCTTCTAGCATTTGGGAGGACACGAGTGAAGGCAAAGGGGCGACCACCGTCAAAGCAGCAACTGGCGATTCTTCCTCGGGTAGCACAACCTCAATACTCGCCACACCTGCATTAGAAACGAGAGAAATACTGTCAGAGGAGATTGAAAGGGATTGTAGAATGAAAAGGAGAGTAATAACCCAAAATCTACTTGGTGAGTCGCTGGTCGAAACCGCGACAAGGGCATCACTGGGTGCAGCGACTGCTTCACCCTCTTCCATCGGAATGGTTTCGCCGCCCGTAGCTTCATCCCCCGACTCCACGAGAACTATCGTGATACTCGCAGCGCCCGGCAACGGCAAGGAATCGCAAGGGGAAAGAGTGGCAATTGGGGCGGTTCCAGACTCTTGAGAAAGAGTGGCCACTTCAGGCTCGGTGGTTGCCGCCATTTCACCTACCACTTCCTCATCAAGACTCGGCCCTACAGGATAGGACATATGAGAATTTGAAGATTAAAACTTTGACAAAAGAACTCAGTCTTACGTTACCTTGGGTCGGTCTTTCAATTACTTCCCGAGCCGCACGTTCCTCCTGTCTGTGAGCGGTAGACAGGGTGGCCGAAGCACCCTCTGAAGGAGCGAGGATAGGGGTAGCAGTGCTCGAGCCTGCACCCGCGGCCAAGGCAGCGTTACGTTCCCTTGCTACACGCCTCCTGCACTTCCTTTCCGCCCGGGCCGTCAGAGCCGATCTTCTCAAGACCTCCGTCAAGAAGATGTCATCGTCCGCGACAGGAGCTACCTCTGGAGCCGTTATGGCGTCCTTCATCGGTTGTTTAAGTGAAGATTCTTTCAACAATACCGGTGGAACTGGGACTTCGGTATCCGACCTTGGAAGCGTCTCCGCACCGCCCCGCGAAATCGGTACCACACCTGGAATAACATGAGTAGAGGTAGTCCCTGTAATAAGATGAAAAAGAGGGGTCAGATTACCCATAAGAAACGGGAATGGAGACGCGGTGAACCGAAATGTACGGATGCCTAAAGATGCTCGAAGCCTTTCCTCCTCCTTAAAAGTCTTGAGAGAAGCTGCGAGAGCTTCTTCAGTGGAGATGCCCGTTGAAGGAAAAGTGTAAGTCAAAACATGATAATAAAAATGTAATGCAATGAAAAAAGATACGGCTGAGGTTTACTTGACTGTGCAAGGATGATCAGGCCCGCTTTGTGGCTTTCTAATCGCTCGGAAGCTGCAACAGCAGTTTCGAGGTCGGTATCATCCGGCGCCATAAATAGACCCTCGTTGGTCCCATATTCGCTCAGGCCCTCACTATAAGGAGCATGAGGCTCCTGCCCGAGTACAACTTCTGCAGAAAGAATCGACTTCTTCTTCTTCTTCTGCGAGCGAGCACTGGTCGCCGCTAGCACAAGCTTATGCTTGGTGGGCACCTTGGGACGACGAGTCCCGATATCTGAACCCATGCCAGACTCGGGAGACGCTACAGTCACCTCTTTCATAGAAGCATGGGGTATCTGTAGCTCGGGCCTATCACGCAGTACCAAAGCCGCAACAGCTTTCCTCAAGGGAGGATGAACGATGGTCCGTCGCTTCAGAGGAACATCTGGATTACCCGCCGGGGCGGTGCCTTTACGATCGAGCAATAATCGCTTCTCTTCTCTGATAACGGCGCTGTTCCCCTCCGAAAGACGGCGCGACGAAGAGACATCTTGCCTGAGATTCGGGGCAGATGCTAATTGGTGCTATCCGTCCACCTCTCCGAAAATGCAAAGTTGATTTATGGAACCGTATATCGAAGGTTTAAACAGATGCGTCCGATGTAGCAGACTTCGTCAGATTCCCCCTCACTTGAGGGGTTTTTTGATTGTGGGGACGCTCTTCCCTGCAGGCGCAAGCCCCTGCAGTTAATTACGTTACCGCATCGCGGTAACAACTTTCTCCTTCTCCAGATGGTCACTTCGTGTCGTGGGTGTTTGTTTTGTGTTTGGTTGCCCGTGGATTGTATACGGAGACTAAGTTATGTTGTCGCCCGTAGGGCGTGGACTAGTCCAAATCCGTATTATCTTAGATTTGGGTTTGGGGGTTTGGGTTTAAGGATACGTTAGCCTCATTTGAGACTAATATCAACTTAAACGTTTGTTAAGGATACGTTAGTCTCATTTTAGACTAAGATCGACTTAACGGGATCATTTAGATCCGACAAGAGAGCAAATGGGGGGGCTCTATTGTTTAGTTTAGTGACATTGCGGTCGACAAGTAGTTTAAGGACATTGCGGTCCAATGTTAGTTTTAAGACATTGCGGTCAAGGTTAAGGACATCATAGTCCGTGGGTTTAAGGACTCCACAGTCCGGCATTAGTTTTAAGACATCACGGTCAAGGTTAAGGACGTCATAGTCCGTTGTTAGTTTTAAGACATTCCGGTCAAGGTTAAGGACGTCATAGTCCATGAGTTTAAGGACCCCACAGTCCGTTGTTAGTTTTAAGATATCACGGTCAAGGTTAAGGACGTCATAGTCCGTCGTTAGTTTTAAGACATCCCGGTCAAGGTTAAGGACATCATAGTCCATGAGTTTAAGGACCCCATAGTCCGTGAAATGTATGGTTGTTGGGACCCGTCACCTCTTTGAAGACGTTGAGGAATTACAACGACAGATATCAAAGGAGTGAAGAGATGTACGCTTGAACCAAGGTAGATTAAATGATCTGTAGCCCAATTTGGAACCAAGATCAATTAATTATATTATGAGCCCATTGGCTCAGTTAAGTCTGAATTGAGGACTTATGGCCTTCTTGGGCTAAGTCCAATCATGTTTGGAATATTGGCCCTCTGTTGGTCCATTGAAAGGGAGGCTTTGCCTCTAGAAAATTAGCCAATTGGGCTAAAGCTAGTGTTAAACACTAAAGACCAACAGTGTTGAACACCGAAAATAAGATTATCAAATTAGTGTTAAACACTAAAAATTGTGATTCTCAAATTAGTGTTAAACACTAACAAAAAACACTGGCGACAAAATTATCAGATTAGTGTTAAACATTAACAGAGGGGGGATCACGTGGGAGCACGTGATGGCATCAAAAAGTGGGGCCAGATCCTCTTCATTTTGTTCTGCAGATAAGTGTTTAACACCTTAAATTCTCACAGCCATCACGTGTGGGTACGTGATGGGTGCTCATGCCTTGATTTATTAGAATATTCATTAGGGGTCACGTGGTGACACGTGAGGGCACCCAGAGCTTCTATTCTGTGGATCTTTTACAGGGGGTCACGTGGGGACACGTGACCCTGGTTCTTTCCTGTTTAAAGATCTGTTTGTCTTTTTTAAGAATTAAATTCTTCATAGGGTTAAACCCTAGTTATAACTTTGGAGGAATTAAATTCCTATTTTCGAAGAATTATATTCTTAGATAGGGTTAAACCCTAATTTTCTTTCTGTAGGAATTAGATTCTCATATATGTAAAGAAACAAGTTCTGATATAGGGTCAAACCCTAATTTTATTTTAAGGGGAATTAAATCCCTGTGAGTTTGAGAGAATCAAATTCTCAATTAGGGTTAAACCCTAGTTCTGTCCATTTTGAAGGAATTAAATTCCTATAATTTTGGAGAATTAAATTCTCATATAGGGTTAAACCCTAATTTTATCTTGGAGGAATTAAATTCCTATAACTTTGTGAGAATTAAATTCTCAAAACTCAATTCCTCCTCTATATTTTGGATCTGCATGGTAGGATCTCGACCGGATAAGAATTAAATTCTCAACCTATGGGGAGATGTGCACTTTGCAGGTCTTCCACCAGAGAAAGAACTAAATTCTTTTCTTTTTATATAAGAGTTAAACTCTTGGATTGAGAATTAAATTCTCTTTTTAAAGCCTTTACCACCTTTTTTCTTACCTAGGGTTTTTCTTTATAGAGAATCAAATTCTTCTTTCTTTTCTCTCTGAATTTTTAAGATTCCAAGGCTCTCTCTGTTTTTCTCTCCCAAAAAAAAGGTCCCTCCTCTTCTCTTCTTGGCTCCTATTTATAGGAGAAAGAAAAGAATCAATTTGTTTTGTGAATCTTTCATTGAAAGATTTTAATTGATTTCATAATTAATATAATCCTTTAGATCACACCATGAATTTTATTCACCGTTGGATTTTAAATCCAAAGATATTCTGTTTGTTATTTTCGGTGAGATTTGGGGGAAATCTTTCCTTGTCTAAGATTTTTCCATAAATTGGTGATATTTAATCACCCTCGGATTCTTAATCCAACGGTTTTACATAATTCTTCTCTATTTTGGAAAGATTTAAATGATCTTTTTCAGAATTTAATTCTGTTGAACAGTAGGGCTTTTAAAGCCAGACACGTATGAGCATGTGACCCCCGGTCACGTGTGAGCGCGTGACCCCTCCGAATGGGCTCTTCTTCTTTGCTCTGTTCTTTGCCGCTGCTTTAACATCACGTGCCAACACGTGACCACTGATCACGTGTGTGCACGTGATGCTTCCTCTGAAACTTTTTTCTTTTAGAATTGCGTGGGCTGGCGGCCTCTATTGCCGATCCGTCTCCTCGGCAATCCTTCCAGCGTCTGTTGGAGATGGCCGCTCCACAGGCGATATCTCCTCAACGCATCGTCCTCTCATCTGGGCAAGGTTAGGGTCGCTCACCGTCTTTTTATAGCATTGTTGTTACCTTGCGGAATAACATTGATGTTCTTTGCAGTTCTGGAGGCTGATGATGAGGTTGAGGTCCTCGAAGGGCCAGGGGAACCTTCAGCCCCTTCTTGCATGACTGTGGGTAAGTGACGTCTCAATATGGTTCCACTTGTTCCTTTGCTTAACAGTTTCACTGACAATTTTCATATCTGAGCAGCCTTGCCAGCCCCCATAGCGCTGGAATCGCGTATCGCCATGCCGCCCGGCCCCTACGCTTTGCGAGCCTCAGAGCGCCTGGCCCAGTTAAGCCTTGTCTACCTATCATCTTTGATCGAGGAGCTCCGTGCTGGCAGCGCAATCACAGCCGAAGCATTCGCTGCCGAAGCTAATGGTTCTCTTCCTTTTCCTTCTACATACCACAACGAAGAAGTGGTGCAAGTCTGGGTGGAGTTCTGTCGGCAGGTGGAGGCTTTCTTGCACGCACTTGAGTGTTCCCGCCTTTCTTCGGAGGCCGTAGCTACAAAGGCGGACTTGCGGAGGCTGATAGAGCGGTGTGCGTCGAACATGGTGTCGTGCGAGAAGAGGCTCGGCCGCAAATTCTCAGAGAGGGAGCTGGCCTCTAGGGCACTGTGCGAGCTCCAAACCAGCTTTACAGCCAAAGCCAATAAAGTGTATGAACTCTGGCGAGTGCTTCAAGAGTCTATCAAAGAGGTGGTGGCCCTCGATAAAGCTGTCGTGTTTACTCGTGAAAGGGTTGAGGCTCACAAGGCTATCGAGAAAGAGCTCGAAGGCCGGCTTGCCTCGTATCAGGCCCAACAGGCTTAGGCGGAGGCCTGTCTTCTGTCGATATTGAACCATGAAGGCGAGGCCCAGCGGAAAAGGGATGAACTGACCAAGCTGCTAAATCGCCCGCCGTCCTGAAGACTTGTATCTCTTTTTTTGTACATACTCCTGAATGAGAGTATATTTATTTTTTATGAATTGTACTTCGTATCCATTTTGGTTTATGAATAAAAGACATATTTTTCTTCTCAATGGTGTGTCCCTTTTTATTGAATGTAATCTGCGGATAGTCTATCTTGATCTCTTTGCAGGGTAGCGATGGCTTAGGATTCAGGGTTAAGATCTGCCTCCTAAGACTTTTCAACTTTATGAGCCGTGAGGGTCTCATAAAGAGTTTTTCTCCCTATAGGTCGAGAGAATCCCATAGGTGTAATTTCTTCTTAAGAATCGTGAGGATTCCTAAGCGTGTTTTCTCTTGGAAGTCGTAAGGATTTCGCAAGAAAATTTGCTCCCTTATGAGTCGTGAGGACCCACAAGTGATGGGTGAAGTTGCCCTTATCCGTATCTCACGGGGTCAGGGGTTGCTTTGGATGTTTTCCAGGGTGCCATAGTTTTAAGACATTACGGTCAAGATTAAGGACATCATAGACCATGGGTTTAAGGACTCCACAGTCCAATGTTAGTTTTAAGACATCACGGTCAAGGTTAAGGACTTCATAGTCCGTGGATTTAAGGACTCCACAGTCCAATGTTAGTTTTAAGATATCACGGTCAAGGTTAAGGACATCATAGTCCGTGGATTTAAGGACTCCATAGTCCAATGTTAGTTTTAAGACATCACGGTTAAGGTTAAGGACATCATAGTCCGTGGATTTAAGGACTCCACAGTCCGATGTGAGTTTTAAGACATCACGGTCAAGGTTAAGGACATCATAGTCCGTGGATTTAAGGACTCTATGGTCCAATATTAGTTTTAAGACATCACGGTCAAGGTTAAGGACATTATAGTCCGCGGATTTAAGGACTCCACAGTCCGATGTGTGGTTACTGGGACCCGTCACTTCTTTGAAGACGTTGAGGAATTACAACGACAAATATCAAAGGAGTGAAGAGATGTACCCTTTAACCAAGGTGAAATCGGTCTAGAATCATCATGGTTGATCGTTAGTTTTAAGACATTACGGTCGAGGTTAAGGACATCATAGTCCGTGGATTTTAAGGACTCCACAGTCCGATGTTTGCTCTGGATGCTTCATACGGGTTCACTGCCGTGCTCTGCGAGGACCAGGCTCCGCTCTGGGCATTTTCCGCGGGGTCAAAGAGTGACGTTATCCGCGTTCCACGTGACCAGGAATTTTGCACTAGATGCTTCACACAGGTTCACTGCCGTGTTCGGCGAGGACTAGGCTCCGCTCTGGATGCTTCACACTGGTTCACTGCCGTGCTCTGCGAGGACCAGGATCTGCTCTGGATGTTTTCCATGGGGTCAAAGAGTGACGTTATCCGCGTTCCACGTGACCAGGAATTTTGCTCTGGATGCTTCCCACGGGTTCACTGTCGTGCTCTGCGAGGACCAGGCTCCGCTCTGGACGTTTTCCATAGGGTCAGAGAGTGACGTTATCCGCGTTCCACGTGACCAGGAATTTTGCACTAGATGCTTCACACGGGTTCACTACCGTGTTCAGGGAGGACTAGGCTCCGCTCTGGATACTTCACACGGGTTCACTGCCGTGCTCTGCGAGGACCAGGATCCGCTCTGGACGTTTTCCACGGGGTCAAAGAGTGACGTTATCCGCGTTCCACGTGACCAGGAATTTTGCTCTGGATGCTTCCCACGGGTTCACTACCGTATTCTACGAGGACCAGGCTCCGCTCTGGACTTTTTCCACGGGGTCAAAGAGTGACGTTATCCGCGTTTCACGTGACCAGGAATTTTGCTCTGGATTCTTCCCACGGGTTCACTGCCGTGTTCTGCGAGGACCAGGCTCCGCTCTGGACGTTTTTCATGGGGTCAAAGAGTGACGTTATCCGCGTTCCATGTGACCAAGAATTTTGCTCTGGATGCTTCCCACGAGTTCACTGCCGTGTTCTGCGAGGACCAGGCTCCGCTGTGGACGTTTTCCACGGGGTTAAAGAGTGACGTTATCCGCGTTCCACGTGACTAGGAATTTTGCTCTGGATGCTTCCCACGGGTTCACTGCCGTGTTTTGCGAGGACCAGGCTCCGCTCTGGACGTTTTCCACGGGGTCAAAGAGTGACGTTATCCGCGTTCCACGTGACCAGGAATTTTGTTGATTGTATCCGCATTTCACGGAGTTAGGATTCGACTCTCGGTCATCTGTACACCGTCGAGTCATGGAACTGGGAATTACCGCTGTTCCGCTTTGCTTGATATCATGTCTGCTGCAATGAGACGAACGTCGAGATAATCTCTAGGCTATCTGTAACTCATCGAGATTTGGCTTCTTCTTCTGATGACATCTGGGAGAGGAGGAGTGCGATTCCTTCTTTGTTTGCGCCCCTGGATTGTATACAGGGATTGATGTAATATCACCTGTAGGGTATAAATTTCATTTTTTGTTTTATTTCTTTTTCCGCGACGCTCTATCAATTCAGCTTTTACATCGCGAAGGTCGCGATTGCCCCCATCATTTCGGCTATTTTTCGCGGTGCCCAATCATTTCGGCTATTTATTTTATTTTTACTCGCTGCTTTTTATTGTGAGTTGCCTAATCATTTCGGCTATTTTTCATGCATACATTTTTACTTGCTGCTTTTTATTGCAAGTTGCCCCATCATTTCGGCTATTTCATATGCATTTTTAGCTCGCTGATTTTTTATCGCGAGTGTAGAACTTGGAATCTGGTGCCAATCTCAGTATCAGCTTCGCTACAACTGGAATATGGCCAGGAGCGAATCATCATTTGCCTCTGTCGATGTCGAGCAAAGGTGGCTTAGTAAAAAGGGTTAGGGTCCTGTCGACTAAGGCTTTTGACTTCATGAGCCGTAAGGGTCTCACAAAGGTATTTCTCCCTACAAGTCGTGAGGATCTCGTAGGTGTGTTTTCTCCTTGGGAATCATGAAGATTCCTAAGTGCCTGTTCCCCTGTAAGTCGTAAGGATCTCACAAAAGGATTTTCTCCTTATAAGTCGAGAGGACTCATAAGGGTTGTTCACCATATGGACATATCCCTAGTCACGGGTGGGACTTTGCTGGGGAAATGTTTATTCGTGCCCGTGGATTGTATACAAGGGTCAGTATGAGCCGCTTGTAGGGCAATATCGAAGGTTGTGTGGGGGTTGCTTAAGAACAGGTTCAGGTCTCTGTAACTTAAGACTTTCAAATCTTATGAGCCGTAAGGGTCTCAAAAGAGAGTTCTCCTTACGAGTCGTGAGGATCTCACAAGTGTAATTTCTTCTTAGGAATCGAGAGGATTCCTAAGTGTGTTGCTCCTTTGTGAGTCGTAAGGATCTCACGCAGGTGGTTTCTCCTTACAAGGTCGAGAGGACCCTGCAAATGTCTTTCAACGAGGTTGCGCCCTTTCGGGTTTTCACAAACACTCGCCGGTAGCCCTGCTGTTTTTACTCATGGAGCCCTTTCAAGTTTTCATCCGTGCCTATTTTGCTTATGGACATACCGTCTTTCCCTTTTTTTATTCTTTTTATTTTTTTAACGAGATTGCGCCCTTTCAGGTTTTCACAAACACTCGTGGTAGCCCTGCTGTTTTTACTCACGGAGCCTTTTCGGGTTTTCATCCGTGCCCATTTTGCTTATGGACATACCGTTTTTATTTTATTTTTTTTTATTCCCTTTTTGTATCGGTTTCGGGATGCCGCAATCCATCGTAGTTTATCGACATCTCAGTCAACAACTAGTTTTAGGACATAGTGGTCCAATCATTAGTTTAAGGACGTTTCAGTCCGTTGTTAGTTTAAGGACGTTTCGGTCCGCTGTTAGTTTAAGGACGTTTCGGTCCGTTGTAAAGTAAGCCGGTTACTACTTATAGAGTTTGGGCTTAGGAAGATAGCGAGCGGACATAGTCGTCGTCATCTATCATTGACCTAGGCCGTGACTCGTCAGGCGTAGTATTTCTTCAGGAAGCGACCATTTATTGGCCTGAAAGGTCTTTTACCATGCATATCTATGAGTAGATAGGCTCCACCCTGGTAGATCTTGTCTATGATGTACGGGCCTTCATAGTTCGGCTCGAATTTTCCCCGCTTGGCGCGATTGGGGATCATAGGTCTTTTGACCACTAGCATGAGTTCACCTTAGCGGAATGTTCTCGGCCTGGTCAATCTTTCGTATGAGCGCGTCATCTTTGCTTTATAAGCCTCCAGATTTTGTTGCGCTATGAGGCGGGTTTCATCAAAGGCATCAAGCTCTTCAAGTCGAAGATGAGCATTTTCTTCGTCCGTCAGCTCGTAGTGGATTGCCACTCGTAGAGAGGGTAACTCTATCTCGAGGGGGAGTACTGCTTCCGTACCGAATACCAACGCGTATGGCGTTGTGTTCGTGGCCGTTTTGAACGTAGTTCGATACGCCCAGAGAGCTTCTTGCAGTCTCTCGTGCCAGTCCTTCTTATTTCGGGACACCGTCTTCTTCACGATCTTCGTCAAGGTATTGTTGAAAGCCTCATCTAGACCGTTAGCTCGGGGATTATAAACCGAGAAATATCTCCAGTCTATGTTGTGTTGTTGCGCGAAGCGGCTGATCTTGTGGCTTCTGTAGGCTGGCCCGTTATCGGAGATGATCCGTCGTGGAGTTCCAAACCGATAAATGACGTGCGTTTTGAAGAAATGGAAGATATTCTCCGTCTTCACTTCCCTCGGCGGTATTGCTTCTGCCCATTTGGAGAAGTAGTCAGTCGTCGCCAAGATGAACCGATGTCCTCTAGACGATGCTGGTTCGATGGGGCCGACTATGTCAGTTCCCCACATTTTGAATGGCCAGCTAGCCACTGTTGGATGTAGAGGATTTGGGTGCTAATGGATAAAGTCCTCATGAATTTGGCATGAGTGGCATTGCTTCGCATATTCGAGGCAGTCCTGAATCATCATTGGCCAATAGTAGCCCATCCGTTTAATCTTCAACTTCATCTTTGGGCCTGCTTGGTGAGAACCGCAGAGTCCGTCGTGAACTTCCTGAACGACTCTTTTCGCTTCGTCAGGTCCCAGACATTTCAAACACAGAGAATCAAACGACCTCTTGTACAGAGTATCATTGACAAAGGAGAAAGACAGAGCTCGTTTCATGAGCTGATGTCTTGAGGACGCATCTTCAAGCGTTCGATTGGATTTGAAGTAGTCTGCAAAGACTTCTCTCCAACCCTCAGCCTTTCCCTGATCTTTTATTTGCATAGCCATTTGCCCAGTCAGTCCCTTTTCTCCGGATGATTCCAGATCCGGAGATATTTCTGCGGGGGCAAGCACCCGACGGCTTTGTACCACGATCTTTACGTCATCGAGGTTCTCATCGGCCAGTTCTTTAGCGAGCTTAGCTAGTGCATCTACTTTGCTATTTTCCAGATGTGGTATGCTTTCCAGTGTATAGGAGGGAATTTGAGTCAATAGTTGCTGTACTCTCTCGCTATATTTCACCAGTTCTGGCTTGCACGTCTGGTAGTCGCCGTTTACTTGACTGACGACCAGTTGAGAATCTCCGTATATAAAGAGGTTTTCAATTCCCATATCGATGGCGATCTTGAGGCCTGCTATCAAAGCTTCGTACTCAGCTTCGTTGTTCGTCCTTGGCTCTGTCAAGGAGAAGGCGAAGCGCATTATCCCTCCTTGTGGGGTCACGAAGATGAGGCCTACTCCTGATTTGATTACAGGGGTGTTCTGTTTGCGCTTCTTCATGGAGGACGCTCCATCAAAGTGGAGCTCCCATCGGGTATCACTACCGTCGATCGCATCAAACGCATGTTCGTCTGGTAATTCGCCATTCAAAGGGGAATCGGCAGGTATCGGATGCTCAGCGAAGAAATCGGCGATGGCCTGGCCTTTCACCGCCTTAAGAGGCTGATAGGTTATCGAAAACTCCATTAAGAGCAAGGCCCATTTAGCGTGTCTCCCTGTCAATATGGCCTTCGACATTAAATATTTAAGGGGGTTCACCTTCGAAATGAGACGGACTTTATGCGCCAACGCATAGTGCCTGAGTTTTGTCATCGCGAAGATCAACGCCAGGCAGTGTTTTTCGATGGGAAAGTAGTTGCTTTCTGTCCTCAGTAGAACTCGACTTAAGTAATAGAGAGCTCTTTCTTTCCCTTGGTCGTTCTCCTGTGCCCACAATGCGCCTAAGGAACCTTCAGTGGCGGTTGTATACAGAATGAGAGGTTTCCCCCTGACCAGAGCGGCCAGTACTGGCGGATTCTGTAGGTACTGCTTGATCTCGTCCAGCGTGCTTTGGCATTTGCGATCGCAGATGAAAGGGGTTCCCTTCTTCATCAGGTGGCTGTAAGGACGGCATTTGCCTGAGAGATTGGCTATAAATCGCCGAATATACGCGAGCTTCCCTTGGAGAGACCGCAATTGCTTGTGAGTCCTTGGTGGGGGCATCTCCATGATCGCCTTGATCTTTGACGGATCTATCTCGATACCTCGGTGTCGGACGATGAATCCTAGGAATTTGCCCGAGGAAACTCCGAATGCGCGCTTGAGAGGGTTCATCTTCAAGTTGTATTGTCGAAGGCATTGAAATACGGTCTTCAGATGCCCTAAATGTTCCTCGTATGATTTGCTTTTTACCACGAGGTCGTCAATATAGCATTCGATGATTTCATGTATAAGGTCATCGAAGATCTTTGTCATGGCCCTTTGATAGGTGGCACCGGCGTTTTTTAGACCGAAGGGCATAACCTTATAGCAGAATATACCCAATGGGGTACGGAAAGCGGTGTGCTTCTGGTCTTCGGGATATATCTTTATCTGATTGTATCCTGATGAGCCGTCCATGAATGAGAAAACCTCGTGAGTGGACGTATTATCTATCATCAGCTCGGTGACTGGTACCGGGTAGTCATCCTTTAGCTAGGCTTTATTGAGATCGCGAAAGTCCATACATATGCGCACTGCCCATTCTTCTTCATCACTGGGACGATGTTGGCGATCCAATCAGGGTATTGAACCTCTTGGATGAAGCCGGAGTCGATTAGCTTTTTGACTTCAGCGTTAATGCTCACCTAAAGCTCAAGCCGCATTCTTCTCGGTGCTTGTTTGATTGGCTTAACGTCTGGGGATATCGCCAATTTATGGACGGCTATTTCTGGATCTAGTCCTGGCATTTCGGAATAGTTCCATGCGAAACAGTCTCTATGTTGCATGAGCACGTCTCTTAGCGCAGCCACCTTTTCTTCAGACAGCAGCTCGCTGACGAATGTCGGCCGCGGGTCGCTTGTCGTCCCCAGCTCAATTTTCTTGAGCTCATCTGCAGTGGTGTGGATTCCATCTTCCAGCTCTTTTGGCGCCGGTGGGAATTCTGTAATCACCTCGTCATTATTGTTTTCGAAGCACCAGGGAAAGTCATCCATATCCTCGGGCTCTTCTTTTGATATCGTTATCATATGACAAGTACGAGTACGCTTCCAGGACCGATGTAGGTCTGGGTCTATCCTCGTTGTATGCATGGCTTTTGGTTCGTGCTTCTGTGGCGGCGTTACCCTCCAGCTGTTAGACAGAGCGAACTTGCCGAGCTGATACTGATCTTCGACCCAATTCTTGAAGGTGAAGCAATCTTCAAGAGGATGGCCTATTACTCGGTGATAAGCGCAATAGTTTGGGTGAGAGGCTTCGCCCGCTTGCTCGGGGTCTTTAGACTCCGGAAGTGTACTCATTCGATATTTTAAAGCGAGATCAAGTATCTTCTTCGTCTTGTCTTGAGGGAAAGAATATGCTCGACTCATCTTCTTCATGAGGGACAAATCCGGACCGTGCAATTCCCGATCACGTGACTTCTTAGTCCCGCTTTGTCGCTGTCGAACGCCTTTTCCGCTCTTTGGCTTGTTTCTACCTCTGCGTCAGGCCTTTTGCACCACAGGTTGACAGGGAGGAGCATTTTCATCTTTCGCAGCCTGTTGAAGAAGGCATTGCGTCCTGGCTTTCTCATAAATGGCCATTTCGCGATTATGGTCGTCTCGAGCTTTTTGACCCGCTTTCCTGATGAGCTTGTTCATTCGTTCTTCAAATGAAAGACTCGACACTTTGATTGCGGGATCTAGTTTTAGTACGGGGTCGGCATTTTCTGACAGGGCGTCCTCTTCTTCATCGAAATTATATATGGCGTAGCTACTATGGACTCGTTCCCGTTTCCCGGATCTCACATATCCAAGCCCAAGCGTTTCCATTCTCCCGTTGGGCAACTTGCGCTGAGTCCCAGGGACATCCCAAATCCTGTTGTAGAACCGAGCTTGTCGAATAGTCTGTTTTAAGGGTACCCCTTGGCGTTTCAATAGCCTTTTTAGTCCGTTCGTATAATATCTGGGCAAACGGATAGGTTGGAGCCTGTCAAGTGTAGAATCCGCGCCGTGCCAGATTTCTTTCTCCACTCTTGTCTCTGTGGACCGGTAGAATAGGATCGCCTTTTCACCTTTTCGCCTGGGAGGGACGTAAAATGTTTACGGGTCTTGCACATTGTAAGCTTCAAGTGCGTCAAGATCTTTGTAGTGCTCCCGCGGAATCATGGTAATTTGCAAACTCTGATCATCAACAGGGAATGCTTGTATTAACGTCCGAGTGGAGAACACGGCATTAACCTCATCTTCCGAGTCGCTTCCGATGATCAATATGGGGGCGGACGGTCCCGAGTTGTTGCGTCAAGACGGCCCAGCGTAAATTATCTCTTCTTCTTCTTCGGTATCACTCCCGAAAACAGGAATGGTGGCATCGGCTTTGTTCTCCGGTTTGCGACACCTCTCTGTGTCCTTGAAATCTGGAAAAAAGTATTTTGCATCTTCGTACTTGCGGACTTCGTTCACGGAGAACGGGTTCAGCTCTCCTGTTACGGTATACTCGAGACCATCCTTGAAATACTTCATACACTGATGTTGCGTAGAAGGGATGATGTTGTACTCATGTAACCAAGGACGACCGAGCAGAGCATTGTAGCAGGTCTTGGCGTCAATGACGTGAAACTTGATATCCGTGACGAGTAGCCCGAAGCGTAATGTTAGTACCACCGATCCGAGGGTCCATGATGACTGAGAATCGAAACCGGAGATGGTAATTTTAGCACGAGCGAGGTGCTGAACGCTCATGCAGATCTCCTTCAACACCCGTACATTAAGGAGATTGACGGAGGATCCGTTATCAATCAGGATTTTGCCTATCTTGATATCATGGCAGTATCCGGAGACATATAGGGGACGGTTGTGGTCGCACGTCCCAAGGAGAAGGTCTTCATCACCGAACGTGACATCGGCTGTATGCACTTCCTCCAGTTCATCCTTCATCCTTTCTTCGGCGAGGAAGGCTTGGAATTGCTCGGGCTCTTGCAGCGCCTTGATTAATGAAGCTCTCGCTTCTTTTGATAATAAGAGGGCGTCGAGAATGCTGAGCTGAGAGGGTAGCTTCCTCAGGTGCGCTAGGACGTTGTAGTCCACCTTACTCTTCTTGGGCGGGTCCTTGGCAGTCAGCTCTTTCATGACTTGGTCACCTAAAGCGATATCTTCAGCGACCTTTTCCTTTCCCTTATCTTTTCTAGTTGAGGGTCCGCGATTCTTTTCTGGAAGCGTGCGATTGCGCAGCTGAATGTTTTTGCAGGGCTCTGATTCTTCCTCTTTCCCTAAGATGGATTATTTAAAGAGAGGGCCGAAAGCCATTTCTTCGTCAGAGTCGCTCCCAAAGGTAAGAACCTGTGATCCTCCGGCGTTGACCGTGCGACAGTTGCTGGTAGTTCCTTTATGCTCTTCGGTCGTGCTTCTCTTCTCCCGATGAGTTTTGCATTTCATCCGTTTAAAATGTTTCCGGTGAGCAACATATCCCTTCCACCATCTCTTAAAAGCGTCGCACTCCTCAGTAGGGTGCGAAATCTTCTGATGATATGAGCAGTAATTAGGATGCATTTCTGCTCCACCGAGAGTGTTTTCTTCCGAGGGTGGTAGCTTCATCGCCATTGATATGGCTTTAGCAAACCTTTTCCTCGTCTTGAATCTGTTTTTATCCGCATCGGATGTCTTTTGATTTGGCGGGAGTGCTTCGACGCTTTCGTCTAGTCGCCGGCGTTTGGCTCCTTCCAATATGGCCATCTCACGCTCCCGATCGGCTTTACTTTTCAGACGAATCTCATCCAGAAAGGCGTCGATCATTTCGTCTGACGGCCACACAAGTTCCGGCTCCGGTTCTGCCCCCAGTTTCTCAGTGCAAGGAGTTTTTTCATCGTCCGTAAACGAGTGAGAGATCACTTGACAACTCGCCACGTATCCTTCGAATTCATCCGACGAGCTCTCTCCCTCATCTTCCTCCTGAAAGACGTGGCTGAGGAACTCTTGGAGTGTGATAGGAGTCCGTGCCTTTTGATTGTACTCTTCCAGCGCGTCGATCTGTTTCTGTAAGTCCATGCGCTTGTCACCAGGCTTCATGGGCTTTTTGGATCTCTTCTTCTTTTTCCTTGAAGATTTTGATGGTTGGTTGTGAGTGCTTGGGCCATCACCACCGATCTTTGGAGTTGGGCGCGGCTTCAGCGTCCCCTCGATGATTTGAGGTTCAAGCGGGTTCTTCCATCTGACCGCCGGGCATGTCTGGAGATCATTCAACATCCTTTTGGTCTTGGCCGAAAGAACCACCTCCCATGGAGTTTCTTCAACAAAAGAGCACGTTGCCCCCGGTGTGTCCGCCTTCTTAGGAGTGTGCAGTTGTGGTGGGTTTACCTTCCACTTCTCGGACAGCGCAAACTTGCCTTGTAGATACTGATCCTCGATCCATCCCTTAAAGACGAAGCAATCCTCGATCGGATGGCTTACCGTTTGGTGGTAAGGGCAGTAACTGGGGTTATTCACCTCGCGGGGTTGCGGGGGTCGCCTTGGATTTGGTAAGTTGATAAGCCTGTTGCGTACCGTCAGCTCAAACAGCCTCTTCGTTATATCCTGCGGGAATGAGTAAGGGCGTTTCATTTTCTCATTGTAATAACGCCGTCTCTCCTCCAATTGATCCGCCAGTCTTGGAGCACTGGGTTGCTGTTGAGCGTTCGCAACGAAGGTCGCCTTCCCTTTACCCTTGTCGTTCCGAGGTTCCGGTTTCGGGGGAGACGGTCTGTGACCCATCTGGTCCATCTGGGCCAGCTTGTCGATCAAAGCCTGGAACGTGGTTGGTTTGAAGAACATCATGAACTGTGAAATAGTTGCATGAGGGTCTAGGGTGCCCACGAACATGCCCACCGCTGGTGCTTCTTCGATGTGCTGTTCGCACTTTGACCATAAGTTCCGCCATCGGATCGCGTATTGGACCCAAGTTTCACCCGGCTTCACCCTTGCATTAATCAAAGCTGTTATCGGGTTGCGTTCGCTGGCGCTTGCGAAACGCTGAGTAAACAGCAACTCCATTTCAGCGAAAGTTTTGACGGAGTCGTTCGGAAGCTCAGAGGACCACTCAAACGCCGTATCTGATAAACTGCAGACGAATTGGCGAAGTAAGAGCTTATCGTCGCCGCCAGTGTTGCCGCAAAGATCCCTGAACTGGGCCACATGTTGATGGGGATTGCCTATCCCCTTGTAGACATGGAACTTTTGGATCGTGTAGCCCGGCGGGTATTTGATCTGATCATACCAGCTCGGATATGGTCGCCCCGTTTTGACGACTTGGCCAGCTGCCTCAGTTGCCTGATGAACTCATATCTGCTGGGCGATGTAGTCATCCAGGGCAGCTTTAGAGATCGTTTCTTCTTTAGCTGTTGAAAGAGCCGGAGGTAGATTTGACGTTTCCCCTCTGTCATCTTCGAGGACAATCGGAGGATCTTCCGCCGGGGGATCCAGCTGGATCATCATATCCACCATATCTTGGAACAGAAGGGCCATCGCTTTATATTGGCTGCTTGTTCCGCAGCCTCTTTGTCCTTCTTTTCAAGTATCCTGCGAAGGAATTCAGCGTCGGTTTCTTGCTCCTGGCGTTGATCCGAGGACGCTTCGGGGCTTTCTTTTGGCCCAGTGAGTGTGGCCATCGCCGTCATCATTTCTTGGAGCTTCTGCTGCTGCTCCTGAGCTTTAGTCACCGATCGTGTAAGCGGTCGATGACCTGTGGATATACGGCTGTCCTCTTTCTCGAACGCCATGTAGACGGTATGCACCACCATGCCCCCAGACTTAGGGCGTTTAGGCTTACTGTCTTTGACATTTGCTGCAGGCGTGGGGACTTTCTCCTGCTTTCTGCTCTTGTGAGTAGTCGATGTGGAGGGGGCCATTGTAGTGGGCACCCAAGTGGTTGTCGTCCTTTGCGGTTTGACAAGACGGTTCTTTTCTTCTTGAACTTTCACCCTCTTCTGTCGGTGAGAGTGATCTTGAACGATTACTGAGTCCTGAACCCGTCGCTAGACCTTATAAATTTTGGAGGACAACCGTTGAGGGGGCTGCTCTGGCCTTGTTTCTGTAACATTCTCCGCGGGTGGAGGAGATCTTTTCAGCGTGGCAGTCGGAGAGTTTCTGCGCACCTTGTTGAGCAGTTCAAAACTGTTTCCAGTCGGAACAGCGGCATTGATTTCCACAGTTGGAGACGGTGGGGTTAGCCCAGAGGGGGAGTTGCCCCCGGCCTTCCTTACTCGGCGCCATGGCGACATCGAGCGTGTCGAGCTGTTGGGGCTGGTCCGGTGATGGGGATGGTTTCGTCTTGCCCCCCGTCTAGATGAGGCGCCGCTAGTGTCAGCCTCTTGAAGACTGATGCCTTTCGAGTAGCGGTATCCAATCTGTCAAAGATAGACCTTCGAGCAGGAACGGGAGCCGGGATAGTCAGTCTTGTAAAGACCGACTCTTTGGCAGGAGAAGCCGCCTTGACGACTTCAAGGGCAGATATGGCTATCTTCCTCGGGATGGCCACTTCAGGGGTCATGGGCTTCCTGGCCGGCCCATCGGAGTTCAGGCTTAGTCTGGTGAAGACCGAGGAGTTGGCATTGGACGACCCGTTGAGAAGGACCGTTGTAGTAGTGAGCCGATCGAAGACCGACTTCTTTTGCGCTTCCTTCGGCGGCTGGATATTAACGTTCACTGGCGGGAGCATGGTCCTAAAGAACAGACCGGTGGTAGCCTGAGTCACTTGTTCCATAGGTATAGTGAACAGGGAAGCAGCCTACGGTCCATAGGCTACACCTCCAGGTGAGGCGGAGCATCGGTTGCATTTGCAGTTGGAGCAGTTCGAGCAATTGCCAGCCATTGATCCTTTTGCTTTCTACAGCAAACGAAACGCCAAATCTTAGTACTTCGAAACCAAAGGGCAACCATTAGAAAACCGCGATTGGTTCGCAAACACGATACACGAAGTGTGGAGTGGAAAGAGGAAGATGTCCTACCGGGCGTGCCAGAATCTGTTCCCCTCCGAAAGACGGCACGACGAAGAGACGTCTTGCCTGAGATTCGGGGCAGATGCTAATTGGTGCTATCCGTCCACCTCTTCGAAAATGCCAAGTTGATTTATGGCACCGTATATTGAAGGTTTAAACGGATGCGTCCAATGTAGCAGACTTCGTCAGATTCCCCCTCGCTTGAGGGGTTTTTTTATTGTGGGGACGCTCTTCCCTGCAGGCGCAAGCCCCTGCAGTTAATTACGCTACCGCATCGCAGTAACAACTTTCTTCTTCTCCAGATGGTCACTTCGTGTCGTGGGTTTTTGTTTTGTGTTTGGTTGCCCGTGGATTGTATACGGAGACTAAGTTATGTTGTCGCCCGTAGGGCGTGGACTAGTCCAAATCCGTATTATCTTAGATTTGGGTTTGGGGGTTTGGGTTTAAGGATACGTTAGCCTCATTTGAGACTAAGATCAACTTAAACGTTTGTTAAGGATACGTTAGTCTCATTTTAGACTAAGATCGACTTAACGGGATCATTTAGATCCGATAAGAGAGCAATTGGGGGGCTCTATTGTTTAGTTTAGTGACATTGCGGTCGATAGGTAGTTTAAGAACATTGCGGTCCAATGTTAGTTTTAAGACATTGCGGTCAAGGTTAAGGATATCATAGTCCGTGGGTTTAAGGACTCCACAGTCCGGCATTAGTTTTAAGATATCACGGTCAAGGTTAAGAACGTCATAGTCCGTTGTTAGTTTTAAGACATTCCGGTCAAGGTTAAGGACGTCATAGTCCATGAGTTTAAGGACCCCACAGTCCGTTGTTAGTTTTAAGACATCACGGTCAAGGTTAAGGACGTCATAGTCCGTCGTTAGTTTTAAGACATCCCGGTCAAGGTTAAGGACATCATAGTCCATGAGTTTAAGGAATCCACAGTCCGTGAAATGTATGGTTGTTGGGACCCGTCACCTCTTTGAAGACGTTGAGGAATTACAACGACAGATATCAAAGGAGTGAAGAGATGTACCCTTGAACCAAGGTAGATTAAATGATCTGTAGCCCAATTTGGAACCAAGATCAATTAATTATATTATGAGCCCATTGGCTCAGTTAAGTCTGAATTGAGGACTTATGGCCTTCTTGGGCTAAGTCCAATCATGTTTGGAATATTGGCCCTCTGTTGGTCCATTGAAGGGGAGGCTTTGCCTCTAAAAAATTAGCCAATTGGGCTAAAGCTAGTGTTAAACACTAAAGACCAACAGTGTTGAACACTGGAAATAAGATTATCAAATTAGTGTTAAACACTAAAAATTGTGATTCTCAAATTAGTGTTAAACACTAACAAAAAACACTGGCGACAAAATTATCAGATTAGTGTTAAACATTAACAGGGGGGATCACGTAGGAACACGTGATGGCATCAAAAAGTGGGGCCAGATCCCCTTCATTTTGTTCTGCAGATAAGTGTTTAACACCTTTAATTCTCACAGCCATCACGTGTGGGCACGTGATGGGTGCTCATGCCTTGATTTATTAGAATATTCATTAGGGGTCACGTGGTGACACGTGAGGGCGCCCAGAGCTTCTGTTCTGTGGATCTTTTACAGGGGTCACGTGGGGACACGTGACCCTGGTTCTTTCCTGTTTAAAGATCTGTTTGTCTTTTTTAAGAATTAAATTCTTTATAGGGTTAAACCCTAGTTATAACTTTGGAGGAATTAAATTCCTATTTTCGAAGAATTATATTCTTAGGTAGGGTTAAACCCTAAGTTTCTTTCTGTAGGAATTAGATTCTCATATATGTAAAGAAACAAGTTCTGATATAGGGTGAAACCCTAATTTTATTTTAAGGGGAATTAAATCCCTGTGAGTTTGAGAGAATCAAATTCTCAATTAGGGTTAAACCCTAGTTCTGTCCATTTTGAAGGAATTAAATTCCTATAATTTTGGAGAATTAAATTCTCATATAGAGTTAAACCCTAATTTTATCTTGGTGGAATTAAATTTCTATAACTTTGTGAGAATTAAATTCTCAAAACTCAATTCCTCCTCTATGTTTTGGATCTGCATAGCAAGATCTCGACCCGATGAGAATTAAATTCTCAACCTATGGGGAGATGTGCACTTTGCAGGTCTTCCACCAGAGAAAGAACTAAGTTCTTTTCTTTTTATATAAGAGTTAAACTCTTGGATTGAGAATTAAATTCTCTTTTTGAAGCCTTTACCCCCTTTTTTCTTACCTAGGGTTTTTTGTTTGTAGAGAATCAAATTCTTCTTTTTTCTCTCTCTGAATTTTTAAGATTCCAAGGCTCTCTCTGTTTTTCTCTCCCAAAAAAAAGGTCCCTCCTCTTCTTTTCTTGGCTCCTATTTATAGGAGAAAGAAAAGAATCAATTTGTTTTGCGAATCTTTCATTGAAAGATTTTAATTGATTTCATAATTAATATGATCCTTTAGATCACACCATGAATTTTATTCACCGTTGGATTTTAAATCCAAAGATATTCTGTTTGTTATTTTCGGTGAGATTTGGGGGAAATCTTTCCTTGTCTAAGATTTTTCCATAAATTGGTGATATTTAATCACCCTCGGATTCTTAATCCAACGGTTTTACATAATTCTTCTCTATTTTGGAAAGATTTAAATGATCTTTTTCAGAATTTAATTCTGTTGAACAGTAGGGCTTTTAAAGCCAGTCACGTGTGGCCACGTGATCTTTGGTCACGTGTGAACACGTGACCCCCGGTCACGTGTTAGCACGTGAGCCCCCCGAATGAGCTTCTCTTCTTTGCTCTATTCTTTGCCGCTACTTTACCATCACGTGCCAACACGTGACCACTGATCACGTGTGTACACGTTATGCTTCCTTTGAAACTTTTTTTTCCTGATTTTTTAATCTGGGAACAGGCGCCCATCGAATGCTGGTACCATGCCACATATACATTCAGGGCTTTTGGAATGCAACCCGGCTCACTAATAAAGAAATTGGAGCCGGTGTTCAATCGCATAAAATGGTGCATTGCGTTCCGAATACCCTCTTCAGTCGCAGGTGGTTCTGACTGGAAAGCCTCAAGCGGGACGCCTTGATTGTAGCTTAACTGCTGGGCAAAACGATGTGGGTTGTACCTCATGAACAACGTCGCATCATTCTGTCTAAACACGAGAAAGCCCGGCCTGATGGAGTATAGATGGAGAATTTCCCGAGCTTTCAAAACAGAGGCCCCGTCTTTAAAAATATCCCGCAATGGCTGCACCGTTGTTGCAGACTCTTTGCCGATAGTTAAAACCTTGTCAGTAAAGGTCATGCCATCTCTAACCGTGCGCGGATGAAGGAGCAAACCCCTAGCTTCCCGTGGTGTCGGATTTACAATGGATGCGTCAACTAGCCGCATGATCTAGGGGAAGCCACACCTGCCGTAGAAGGAAGGCCTTTTATGGATACCGAAAACACCAAGTACATATAGCTCGAGCCACGACATAAAGTAATGCATCGAGAAGGTCATATGCTGCACTCCTGATTCAGTAGTATCCGCCGTTTGGTTGAGGCCGTAATACAAATAAGCTAACCCAGCGACCCCGACAGCCACTTTCACCCCAATAACCATTCGGTGAGCTGGGTAGAAGACAGACTCATACGGCGAGGGTGCAGCGGAAGCGCGAACCAGCTCAGCCATAACCCGAGAAATCCCAAAAAGAATGTTTCCTCGTCGATCCCAGGAACTGCAAGCTCTGCAAAAGAGATGACCGGGGTCTTGGGGAGGAAGAAACTCTTCTGATCTGCCTCCGCCGTTGGCAGGTTGCCCAAACCTAAGCCGAAAGGATCGTCAAGTTTGGCGAATTTAGCGGCCTCCTTCGAAAGGACTTCCGGGTGGAGAAAACGGGAGATGAAATCCGTGAAATTATCCCCACGGCTCCCAGATTCGAGGAAAAGGCCCTTATAAATATTCAGCACTTTAATCAAACTAGAGAATTGGTGTTGAATGGCGTTCTCCGGGGTAAGGCCTGTCATCACTGACTTGGCACTAAAAACGTATTCATCCGTAGGAAGCAGTTCCTCATAATATTCCCTTATAACCGGTAAACCAGAAACTTCTGCAAACTCCTCTTAAGAGATTGATACTTCTCGATCCAGCAGAAGGAAGGTGTGAGTCGGAATATTCCACTGCTTCAGAAAGGCCTTAACCCACCGGCAGGAAGCATAGGATACTGAAAAAGAGAAGCATAAATTGCGGGATACAACCCAAGCCTCAGCAGCGACTTCTTCGCTGACAGAATATAGCGGGCCCTTTGCAGATACTCAGCTGGATGACGAGGAGTTAGGCCAATCATATATGGTTGTCCCCACGGGCGCGACTCGCCTTGACAAATACGTCGCCCCAGGGTATCCAAAGCCATTGGAGGCTTAATGGGTATCGAAGCCATAGCAGGCTGAAGAAGACCTCTCGAAGTCTAGTTGACTTCTTCCACGGTATAGTTCACCGAGGGTGAATCGACGTAGTGGATCACCATGATGGGCTCTGAAGGTACCGCGCACGAAAAGCTCTTCCGACCATTAACGATTTGATTATACCATGTTCCCTATAGATGAAGATTCTTATGTTCCGGGTCATGATCTATGATCAATGCTAAGACTTCCCTGTCCACAGGCGCTCCAGGGAATCCTCCCTCTGAACGAACAAATGGGAAAGAACTATCGAAAGACATGTCACCTGCGCGAAAAAGAACAAAAGTCAACCGTCGGTGCTATAATTTAAATTCTGACACTGGGTACTTTAAAATTCGTACCGCACTGCAATGCAGTAGAAAGGGACCAAAGGGGACCCACATAATCTAGATGACAGTTCATCATTAATAAAAACAGTCTCATCATTTGATGAGACTGTCATTAAATGAGGAAATCCTCAATTGATTCTCATTTAATGAGAACCCCTCGGGCTGAAGAGCAAATCTCCCCTTGAGAGCAGTACTCTATGGCAGAGTGACATCTGTCAACTCTAATGATGAAGGAATAAAAATTCCTCAAGAGCCTTGCTCTGAAAAAATGATGGAATAATCCATCAGAAAAATTGAAATTAATTTTTATATATGAATTCAAATTCTGAGATCTTCAAGATCTATCAACAAACTCTAAGAGTTCTTCATGAGCAAAGCTCTATTAATGGGTTAAGAAACCCTAAGAAAGATCTCTTTAGATCTATAGGTTCAAGAGAGCAAAGATCTATAAAGAGCAAAGCTCTGTTAATGGGTGAAACCCTAGATTATTAAATAATCTACTCAAAGATTTAATCTTTACCTAAGATTTTGAAAGAATTCTGTCCTTAAGAAAGTTCTTAAGCCAAAGAGCTATGCTCTGCAAGAGAATAATAATTCTCAGAAGGGGGAAGATGAACAGAAATCATCTCAAGGGCCAAGGGTCCTATTTATAGGCACTAAGATGCCGTTTCAACTTCTGAGTTGAACCAAGGGTGCAGATGTTGCCACCGCTGCACTCACATGTGGGCCACGTGAGCGCAGCGGTGGGGGGCATTTGTTTCCCCCAATCAGAGCAAAGCTCTATTTAAAATTCAAATTTTGAAATGAAGCAACGCTTCAGAAGCAGCGCCAAGTGCGTTGCGCCCTAAACATCGCACCATGTGCAAAGCACGTGTGCGCTAGCGCTAAGTGCGCTGCGCTCTAAGCAGCGCACCACGTGCAAAGCACGAGTGCGCTAGCGCTAAGTGCGCTGCACTGTAAACAGCGCACCACGTGCAAAGCACGGGTGCGCTACCGCTGGAACTAAAAGCTCCCCACTGTCAGATCAAAGATCCAATAATAATGATAAATCATTAATTAATCAGAATTAAATTCTGTTAAGGAATGATTCCTCAAAATCTTTCCAAACAACAAGATTGTGCTCTGTAAATCAGAGCACCGTTGGATCAATGATCCAATGGTGATTAAAAATCACCAAAATACAGAATAAATTCTGTATGGAAAAGATTTCCCAATCTTGTTAAAAACAAGAAAATTGCCTTCTGTAAATCAGAAGCCCTTGGATCAAAGATCCAACGGTGGCGAAATCCCCCTTAACTGATTGAACAAATCAGCTCGCCCTATATAAAGGCCCCAAGACTTCAAGTCTGGGATATACAGAAGCAAATAGAGGAATCCCCTCATAAGCTTTGAGAAAATCTCAGAAAGAAGAGCCAAGCTCTCGATAGGAGAACAACTTTTCTTCAAGGTAAAAGAACAGAGAGATGAAATCATCTCATATTAAAAAGAAGAATTCACTTCTTTTAAGATCATAGATCTATAAGACCAAAGGTCTTTCACAAAGAGATCAAAAGATATCATCATAAAACAAGAGGAAGAACACATATCTTCTGATCATAGATCTATAAGGCTAAGGTCTTTGATACAAAGAGATCATAATATCTTATTATAAAAAGGGGGGAGAATACTTCAATTCTTTAAGGATCACAGATCCATAAAGGCAAAGTCTTTCATCAATACAAGAGATTGAAACATCTCCTACAAAATAAGAACTTTGTTCTTGGAACCTTGAGACAAAGTCTCTTATAAACAAGAATTTATTTCTCAGATCATAAAGTTGATCAGTTAGCGCTTTGTGCTCATAAATTAGTACTCTGCGCTCTTGGACTAGTGCTTTGCGCTCATGGAATGGTGCTCAGCGCCAAATGCACCACATGCTCCTCACGTGTGCGCCACTTAACAGTTAGCACTCTGCGCTCTTGGACTAGCGCTTTGCGCTCATAGAATGGCGCTCAGCGCCAAGTGCACCACGTGCCCCTCACGTGTGCGCCACTAAACTAATAGCGCTTTGCGCTCATAAATCAGCGCAATGTGCTCATAGACTGGCGCTCAGCGCCAAGCGCACCACGTGTCCCTCACATGTGCGCTACTCGGCAGAAGCGCACTGCGCTCTTTGACTGGCGCAAAGCGCCAAGTGCACCACATGCCCCTCACGTGTGCGCTGATAGAACATAAATTGTTCTTTAATAAGCCCTAGAGCTATGATGAATGCTCAGCATTCGGTGAAAGAAAAAAATATTGTCAGAACTCAAATCAATGCTCAGCATTGTCAAATATTTAACATTTTAACTGTGTGGGCCGAGCCCAAGTTGGCCATAAATCCCTCATTCAGATTAACTGAGCCTATATGCTCATAAAATCTCAGATCTTAGTCCAAAATTGGATTACAGATCCCAACCAAAATTGGTTCAAGGGTACTGTTTACCCTAATCAGAGCAAAGCTCTGTTCAAATTCCAAGACGGGAGATAAAGCAACGCTTCCGATTCCCCCCAATCAGAGAAAAGCTCTACTTTGAAAATTTAAACTTTAATAAATGAAACAACGCTTCAGATCCTCTGCGCTGCGCGACAAGTGGCAGCGCAGTTACGTTGCGCTCTGCACTGCGCGACACGTGGCAGCGCAGTTGCGCTGCGCTGTGCGCTGCTTGACACGTGTCATGCGCTGGTGCATCTGCGCCAAACAGAATTAAAATTTTAATAAGATCTTTCTGTTCTTATTAAAACAAGAAAATTGTCTTCTGTAAAACAGAAGCCCTTGGATCAAATATCCAACGGTGAGAAAAATTCCCCAAATCACTCAGGGAAAGATTTCTTTAACAAATTTAACTAATTTATGGGCACTATATAAAGGACCCTAGACCCCAATTCAAAAAAAAAACATTGTGAGAGATTGAGAACCTCAAAACAGAGAGAACTCTGAAGAAATTTCAAGAAAAAGGTAAAAACCTTCATAAAATAAAAGAATTTCTTCTAATAGATCATTGATCTAAGAACAAGATCAATGATCTTCATATAATAAACAGTGCTTTGCACTTTTTTATGAACCACTGGTTCTCTGAAATAAGAGAAACAAGAAAAACTTATTTTCTTTGATCTAAATTAGATCAAGAAATCAAACAGTGCTTTGCACTATTTTATGAACCATTGGTTCTGGAATCTTAAAGATTCTCAAGATTATTGAAATAGTGCCTTGCACTTACAAAAACTGCACTGTTGCGGTCCTGGGTTGGCGCAAGCCACCAGAGAGCGCCACGTGTCAGCATCTGAATCACTTGCGCTATGCGCTTTTAAGAAAGAGCCTTGCTCTCTGAAATTGGCGCAACTCACCAGAGCACGCCACGTGTCAGCAACGCAAGTGTAGCGCACTGGCGCAGCGCACTGCGCTTGCGTGACACGTGTCACCTCCACAAGCGCTTGCGCTCATTTATTGGCGTAAAGCGCCTGACAGGCCACATGACCACTGTCAGATGATTGATGCACTGCATCATTAAAAAGAAAGGCTGAGCCCAATTAAAAAGGCCTAATAGGCCTAGTAAATGCTATGCATTATTTTCAAACAGATGCAATGCATCAGAGCCCAAATAGAAATAAATGATGTGCATCATCTAAAAGGGGCAGAGCCCAAATAAAGGTCCAACAGAGACCAAGATTAATCATGTGCATTATTAAACAGGGGCAAAGCCCTAGCACAGGCCTAATAGGCCAAAGATAAAGAAAAATGTTGAGCATCTTCAACTGGACTTAGCCTAATCATGGCCATAAGTCCTCAAATTAAATTGACTGAGTACGACTGCTCTCTTAAATCGATTTGCATTTGGTTCAAGGGTACATCTCCGAACTCCTCTGACACCTATCGTTGTAATCCTTCAACGACGTCAGAGAGGTGACGGGTCCCGACGGCCACAAATTAAATGGACCACCACGTCCCTAAACTGGAACATGGACTACCACGTCCCTAAACTGGAACATGGACCGCAATGTCCTTAAACTACCTATGGACCACTACGTCCCTAAACTAGAACAATAGAGCCCTCAAATGCTCTTTTGCCGGATCTAAACGATCCCGTTTAAGTTGATCTTAGCCTCAAACCTGGCTAACGTATCCTTAAACATTCAAATGGACTATAAAACTCCAAATCAACTTGGTTCAAGGGTACATCTCCGAACTCCTCTGACACCTGTCGTTGTAATCCTTCAACGTTGTCAGAGAGGTGACGGGTCCCGATGGCCATACACATTAAATGGACCACTACGTCCCTAAACTGGAACAATAGAGCCCCCAAACGCTCTTTCCGTTAAGTCGATCTTAGTCTCAAATCAGACTAACATATCCTTAATGAACATTTAAGTTGATCTTAGCCTTAAATAGGGCTAACGTATCCTTAAACAAAAAACCCCAAACCCAAATCTAAGTAAATACGGATTTGGACTAATCCACGTCCTACGGGCGACGGCATAACTTAGTCTCCATATACAATCCACGGGTATCCACAAACAAAACAAACACACACGACACGAAGTGAAATTCTGGAGAAGGAGAAAGTTGTTACCGCGATGCGGTAGCGTAATTAACTGCAGGGGCTTGCGCCTGCAGGGAAGAGCGTCCCCACAATCAAAAACCCCTCAAGCGAGGGGGAATCTGACGAAGTCTGCTACATCGGCCGCATCCGTCTAAACCTCCGATACACGGTGCCATAAATCAACTTGGCATCTTCGGAGAGGTAGACGGATAAAACCAAATAGCATCTGCCCCGAATCTCAATATCAGGACTTCGCAGTCCTGTGCGCTGTCTTTCGGAGGGGAACAGATTCTGGCACGCCCGGTGGGACCTTTTCCTCTTTCCACTCCACACTTCGTGTGTCGTGTTCGCGAACAAATCGCGGTTTGCTGTGGTTGCCTATGGATTCGAAGTACTTAGATTTGGTGTCTTGCTCCGTGCAGAAAATAGAAGATCAATGGCTTCAAACTGCACTACCTGCAACTGCAACTCTCGCTCCGTCCTTGCTGGAGGAGTGACTTATGGGCCCCAAGCGGCCTCCCTTTTCAAGATGCCAGTGGAGCAGGTAACTCAAGCCACCACCGGGCTATTCTTCGGGACCATGCTCCCACCGATGAGCTTCAATGCCCCAATGACGTTGCAAAAAGCCCCAAAGAAGTCGGTTTTTGATCGACTTACTACTGCCGCGGCACCTCTCAACGGGTCGCCCAATTTCAATACCTCAGTTTTCAACAGACTGGGCCAGAGCGTCTACAAGCCCGCGATACCCAAAGTTGCTATCCCAAAGTGGATAGCCATCCCGGCTCAAGCGGACGAAATCATTGGAAAGGCTTCTCCTTCCAAAAAGTCAGTTTTTACAAGGATGGCCATTCCGGCTTCTGCTCCAGGCGAGGTCCTCAAAGCCGCCTCCTCTGCCCAGAGGTCTGTCTTTGACAGATTAGACATTGCTTCTCAACGGGTGTCAGTCTTCGACAGGCTAGCACCAATAACGGTCTTTCCTCAAAGCAGGGGGCATGAGGAGGTCACCCCTACGGCTGAAACAACTCCATCCGCAAGACACGCTCGACGTCGCTATTGGCGCCGAGTGAGGAAGGCTGGGGGCAACTCCCCATCCAGGATAACTCCGCCAGCTCTAACGGTGGGGATCGATGCTGCTGTTCCAACCGGGAACAGCTTTGAATTGCTCAACAAAGTGCGTAGAAACTCTCCTACTGCGGTGCTGAAGAGAACCCCTTCACCTGTGGAGAATACTCCAGAGAAGAAGCTGAAGCAGCCCCCTCAACGGCTGTCCTCTAACATTTATAAGGTCTGGCGACAGGTCCAGGAGTCAGTGATTGATCAAGACTATCTTCACCGACAGAAAAGGATGAAGGTTCGACAGGAGAAGGGCTACTCTGTCAAGCCAGAGAAAGCAACAGCAGGCTGGGTGCCCACTGCAATGGCTCCCTCCACATCGATCGCTCAAAAGAAAGGGAGGCCGCAAAAAGCCCCTGTGAACATGGTGAACCGTAAAAGCGCTGAACACAAACGCCCCAAGTCTGGGGGCATTGTAGTGCACACAGTTTATATGGCTTCCGGAAAGGAGGAAAGCCGCGCTTCGACGGGTCACCGACCGCTCACCCGATCCGTGACGAAAGCTCAAGAATAGCAGCAGAAGCTTCAGGAGATGATGACTGCAATGGCTGTGCTTACTGGGCCAAAAGAAATCTTAGAGGCATCATCAAAGCAGCGTCATGAACAAGAAACTGACGCTGACTACCTACGCAGAGTCCTCGAAAAGAAAGACAAAGAAGCCGCAGAGCAAGCGGCTAAAATAAAACAGATGGCGCTCCTCTTCCAAGATATGGTAGGGATGATGTTACAGCCGGACCCTCCAGCTGATGACCCTCCAATCATTGTTGAAGACGATAGAAGGGAGACATCTAACCCTCTAGCAGCCAAAGATGAAACCATTTCCAAAACTGCATTAGACGACTATATAGCTCAGCAGATACGGGTTCATCAGGCGAATGAAGCGGCTGGGCAAATTGTTAGAAACGGACGACCTTATCCAAGCTGGTACGACCAAATCAGTTACCCGCCGGGATATATGATCCCTAAGTTCCACGTATATAAAGGGACAGGGAATCCGCATCAGCATGTCGCTCAATTCAGGGCCTTATGCGGCAATACTGGAGGCGATGACAAACTGCTACTTCGCCAATTCGTCGGCAGCTTAGCAGAAACAGCCTTTGAATAGTATTCGGAGCTACCTAACGACTCTGTCAAAACATTTGCGGAGATGGAGCTACTATTTACACAAAGATTCGCGAGTGCTAGTGAACGCACCCCGATAACAGCACTGATAAATGCCAGGATAAGGCCAGGCGAAACTTGGGTCCAATACGCAACACGATGGAGGAACCTATGGTCAAAATGCGAACAACGCATAGAAGAGGCACCTGCGGTAGACATATTTGTGGGCACTCTTGATCCGTAGGCGACCATCTCACAATTCATGATGTTCTTCAGGCCGACCACCTTCCAGGCCCTGATCGACAAGTTAGCCCAAATGGACCAGATGGGCCATGGACCGTCTCCTCCAAAACCCGATTCGCGAAATGAGAAAGGAAAAGGGAAAGCGATCGTCGTCGCCAATGCTCAACAATAGCCGAGCAACTCAAAGCCGGTTGTTCGCCAAAATAACGTGCGTACACGCCCATCCATCGAGGAGAGACTAGGACGGCCTTACTCGTTTCCTCAGAATAAAACAAGAAGACTGTTCGAGCTGGCAGTGCGCAACAGACTCATCAATCTACCGAGTCCAAAATGTCTGTCGCAGCCAGGCGATCTTAATAATCCCAATTATTGCCCTTACCACCAAACGGTAAGTCACCCGATCGAGGATTGTTTCGTCTTTAAGGGATGGATCGAGGATCAGTACCTACAAGGCAAGTTCGTGCTGTCTGAAAAGTGGAAGGTAAACCCACAACAGCCGCACACTCCAAGGAAGACGGACGCACCAAGAGCGACTTGTCATGTGATCTCTCACTCATTGGCGGATGATAAAGAGACTCCTTACGCTGAGAAACCGAGAGCGGACCCTGAACAAGAAATTCCACGGCCGTCAGACGAGTTGATAGATGCCTTCCTGAATGAGATTCGTCTGAAAGTTAAAACCAATAAAGAGCGTGAGATGGCCATACTGAAAGGAGCCAAACACCGCCAACTAGACCAAAGAGTCAAGGCATTTTCGTCAAATCAAAAGTCATCCGCTGCGGATAAAAATAAATTCAAGACGAGGAAAAGGTTTGCTAAAGCCCTATCAGTGGGAATGAAGCTACCACCCTCTGAAGAAAATACTCTCGGTGGAGTAGAGATGCATCCCAGCTTCTGCTTATATCATCAGAAGATCATACATCCTACCGAAGACTGCGACTCCATTAAGTGTTGGTAGCAAGGATATGTCGCTCAAAAGCAACACTTCAACAGGACAAAGCGTGAAGCTCCCAGACATCAGAAAAATGCGATAGATAAGCACAAAAGAGCCGCCGCCGACTGTCATATAGCCGACTCCGAGGGATCGAAAATTATTACCTTTGGAAGCGACTCTGACGAAGAAGCTGCCCTCAACCCTCTCCTCAAGGAATCCATTTTAAAAATGAAAGAATTGAGGAGTTGCGAGGACGTTCAGCCGTGCAATCACACGCTACTCGAAAAAAATTCGGCCCTGCAAACAAAGGATCGAGCAAAAAGGATAAAGGGAAGGGAAAAACAGCCCTCGTAGCCAATACTCAACAGCAATCGAGTAGCCCTAGACCGGTTGTTTACCGAAACAACAAGCGGCAACCCCTCCAGGAAAAGTTGAAACGTCCTTACTCGTTTCTGCAAGATAAAACAAGGGGACTGTTCGAGCTGGCAGTACGCGACAGACTCATCAGTCTGCCGAGTCCAAAACGTCCGTTGCGGCCAGGCGATGTTAATCATCCTAATTATTTCCCTTACCACCAAACAGTGGGTCACCTGATCGAGAATTGCTACGTCTTCAAAAACTGGGTTGAAGACAAATACCAACAGGGCAAGTTCGCGCTGTCTGAAAACTGGAAGGTGAGCCCGCCACAACCGCATGCTCCGAGAAAGATGGATACGCCGGGGGAATCATGCTCAGTCATAGAAAAAGCCCAATAGACCGAAAAGTCAGTAAACTAGAGATTCGCCTCGAATATGGCGACAGCGGACCGCAACGTCCTTAAACTAATGGCGGACCGCAACGTCCTTAAACTAACGGCGGACCGAAACGTGCTTAAACTAATGATGGACCGTGATA
Source organism: Agapanthus africanus (assembly GCA_030015575.1). Lineage (NCBI taxonomy): Eukaryota > Viridiplantae > Streptophyta > Magnoliopsida > Asparagales > Amaryllidaceae > Agapanthus > Agapanthus africanus. The sequence goes on from CM057337.1 coordinate 720,825,473, forward strand.
TCCTAAAACTTGCAAATGACCGAAACGTCTTTAAACTACTACCGCAGCATCCTTAGGCTGATGAGATAAAAAAAAAATAATAATAATAAGCGGTATGTCCATAAGCAAAATGGGCACGGATGAAAACCCGAAAGGGCTCCGTGAGTAAAAACAGCAGGGCTACTGGCGAGTGTTCATGAAAACCTGAAAGAGCGCGACCTCGTTAAAAAAAACGGTACGTCCATAAGCAAAATGGGCACGGATGAAAACCCGAAAGGGCTCCGTGAGTAAAAACAGCAGGACTACCGGCGAGTGTTCGTGAAAAACTGAAAGGGTGCGACCTCGTAAAAAAAAGAATAAAAAGAATAAAAAAGAAACGGTATGTCCATAAGCAAAATGGGCATGGATGAAAACCCGAAAGGGCTCCGTGAGTAAAAACAGCAGGGCTACTGGCGAGTGTTCGTGAAAACCTGAAAGAGCGCGACCTCGTTTAAAAAAAACGATACGTCCATAAGCAAAATGGGCACGGATGAAAACCCGAAAGGGCTCCGTGAGTAAAAACAGCAGGACTACCGGCGAGTGTTCGTGAAAACCTGAAAGGGCGCGACCTCGTAAAAAAAAGGAATAATAAAAAGAATAAAAAAGAAACGATACGTCCATAAGCAAAATGGGTACGGATGAAAATCCGAAAGGGCTCCGTGAGTAAAAACAGCAGGATTACCGGCGAGTGTTTGTGAAAACCCAAAAGGGCGCAATCTCGTTAAAGGACACTTACAAGGTCCTCTCGACCTTGTAAGGAGAAATCACCCATGTGAGATCCTTACGACTCACAGGGGAGTAACACACTTAGGGATCCTCACGATTCCTAAGGAGAAAATACGCTTGTGAGATCCTCACGACTCGTAAGGAGAACTCTCTTATGGGACCCTCACGGCTCATAAGATTTGAAAGTCTTAAGTTACAGAGGCCTAAACTTGTGCTTAAGCAAACCCCCCACAATCTTCAATATTGCCCTACAAGTGGCTCAGCATTGACCCTTGTATACAATCCACGGCCGCGAATAAACATCTCCCTAACCAAGTCCCATCCGTAACTGGGGATATGTCCATATGGTGAACAACCCTTATAAGTCCTCTCGACTGATAAGGAGAAAGCCCTTTTGTAAGATCCTTACGACTTACAGGGGAATATACACTTAGGAATCCTCACGATACCTAAGGAGAAAACACACCTACGAGATCCTCACGACTTGTAGGGAGAAATACCTTTGTGAGACCCTTACGGCTCATGAAGTCAAAAGCCTTAGTCGACGGGATCCTAACCCTGTTCGCTAAGCTACTTTTGTTCGACATCGACAGAGGCAAATGATGATTCGCTCCTGGGAACATTCCAGTTGTAGCGATGCCGATGCCTAAAACGGTATAAAATTTCGAGCCCTTTCATGGCAAATGATGATTCGCTCCTGGCAATATTCCAATTGTAGCGATGTTGATACTGAGATTGGCACCAGATTCCAAGTTCCACACTCGCGATAAAAAAAACAGCGAGCCATACGTGCATACGAAATAGCCGAAATGATGGGGCAACTTGCAATAAAAATTAGCAAGTAAAAAAAATGTATGCATCCAAAACAGCCAAAATGATTGGCAACTCGTAATAAAAAACAGTGAGTGAAAATAAAATAAACGGCCGAAATGATTGGGCAACTCGCAATAAAAAACAGCGAGTAAAAATAAAATAAACGGCCGAAATGATTGGGCAACTCGCAATAAAAAGTAGCGAGTGAAAATAAAATAAATAGCCGAAATGATTGGGCACCGCGAAAAATAGCCGAAATGATTGGGCAATCGCGACCTTCGCGGTATAAAAGCTGAAATGATAGAGCATCGCGGAAAGAAATAAAATGAAAAATATATATAACGAAATTCATGCCCTACAGGTGAGATCACATTGATCCCTGTATACAATCCAGGGGCACAAACAAAGAGGGAACCATATCTTCCCAACAGGCTCCACCAGAAAGCGAAGCCAAATCTCGACGGTTCATAGACAACCTAAAGACAATCTCGACATTTGTCATAATATTGCAGGCACAATGTCAACAAATGGAGCAAAAGGAGGATCCCTAGCTTTGACGTCAACAACCGACCTCAGAGTCACAATGAAATGGAGCCACGGCATAGTCCCTAGTTCCAAATCTTAACGACAATATCTACGGCCTAAGAATCAACAAAGGCGTTCCTTCGCAATCCATCAAGATGCTGATACAACGCCAACAAAAAAAACCTTGCGGTTAAAACAAAACGAAGCGACGGCAAAATCCCAACTTCATCTCAACAATCGTCTCGATACAGCAGACGAGATGTTAACAACGGCGTTCTTTCACAGTCCATCAAGATGCAGATACAATGCCAACGAAAAGCCCCATGGTCAGTAAGGCGGAGTGACGGCAAAATCTCAGCTCCACCTCAGCATTCGTCTCGTTACAGCAGACGCAATGTCGACAACAGTGTCCTTCCTCCAATAGGATTCGGACATAACAAAACAAACGAAGCGAAGGTCAATTCCTGGCTTTGAGGTCTTAACGGCAAATCATATAAACCCTGAAAGACAACTGGAGATCATCTCACACCAGCATGAAATGGTCATCACCGCGACGTTCGTCTTAACACAGCAGACGCAACACAATCAAACGAATGGAGCCACGGCAAAATCCCTAGTTCCAAATCTCGACGGTTCACCAGCAACCTAGAGACAACCGCGACGTTCGTCTCAATACAGCAGATGAGTTGTCACCCCAGTGTTCTTCCTCCAGCAGGATGCAGACGCAACACAATCAAACAAACGGAGCCACGGCAAAATCCCTAGTTCCAAATCTCGACGGTTCACCAGCAACCTCGAGACAACCGCGACGTTCGTCTCGATATAGTAGACGAGTTGTCACCCCAGCGTTCTTCCTCCAGCAGGGTGCAGACGCAACACAATCAAACAAACGGAGCCATGGCAAAATCCCTAGTTCCAAATCTCGACGGTTCACTAGCAACCTAGAGACAACCGCGACGTTCATCTCGATATAGCAGACGAGTTGTCACCCCAGCGTTCTTCCTCCAGCAGGGTTCAGACACGACAATCAAACTAACGGAGCCACGGCAAAATCCCTAGTTCCAAACCTCGACGGTTCACCAGCAACCTAGAGACAATCGCGACATTCGACTCGATACAGCAGATGCGATGCCAGCAAACGAAGTAAAGGCCAAATTCCTAGCTTCAGGGTATTGACAGCAACTCACATAAAACCTGAAAGACTATCGGAGATCATCCCATACCAGCGCGGAGTGGTTATAACTCATCGGAGCTCTCCAAAATGAGCCTAACCTCAAGTAAAAAGCGGCATGGCAAATTCCTAACGCTTGCTTTTCCGACGGTCAAATTGCCAAGGAGGATTGCTTGAAGACGTCTTGTCCAGCCCCCGAAGGGATCAGAGACACGGCAGTCGCAGGGCTACTCGAACAGCACGATTGCCTATCGAGGAATATATTAGCTTATGCGACGGTATGACGGCCAAAACCCTAAATACCACAGACCCTAACGGACTTTTGTCGTAAAGAGCATAGGTTAACTGTGACGTTAGGATGCTCTTGCGAGAAATGCTCGATTCGTCTCGACTTGTGAAGAAATTGATGTCTTTGCGAGAACTTATCGATGCGGCTCGACTCGTGAGATAAAGCCTTAGGCAGTGAGCACAAAAGAAACCTGTTTCCTAAGCACTGGGACCCTGCAAGTTGGCCCAAAACGGTCTCTTGCATACTATCCACGGGTCTCACTCTCCAACGTCGAATCTCGACAAGGAGGGAAACAACCGCTTACGGGTCCTCTCGACTCGTAAGAGGGAAATTCTCTTATAGGATCCTTACGACTTATAAGAGAAAACGCACTTAGAAATCCCCACGATTCCTAAGGAGAAAATCCACCTACGAAATCCTCTCGATCCGTAGGGAGAAAAGTCTCTATGAGACCCTCACGGCTCATAGAATTGAAAAGTCTTTGGCAGCAGATCTGAACCTGCGGCCTAAGCCATCGCTATTTCTTGAAGAAACTAAAGTGCTTACACTGTTATCTGTCAACTATGTTCATTAAGGTAACATACGGATAATAAAAAGAAAGCGATAGAAAGAACATCTGATTGGCGTTTGATCAAGCACTCGAGACACACTCATTCACGCATGTGCAAAAGACTCAGAACGGGGAATGAGACAAGCTGAAATAAAAAAATTTCCATTCATAGTACAAAAGGATTCTTACAATCATAAAGAAATAAATAACAACATTATTAAAATGTCTACAATGGTATAACCTCAGACCCAGGACATGGGTTGAGGAACTCGAAGGTAACCCTATCTAGGACTTTCCAAGCCTCGCGGACCATCCTAGTGTGCTTTCTTTCGCGAGCACAAGCATCGGGGTCCCCCTTGATGTCTTCTTCCCTCCGATAAGCAGCAAGAATGGCGGACTGTTGAAAGGCTTCATGCAAGAGATCGATGAGATTGTCTCATCGTCTCTTCGAGATCAAGTTCATCAGGTACACTGAGTGCACCTTGTCCTCGGCGGCGTCCAATGCTCTAAGCGGCACGCCGGTAAAGAATAGGGCAAGCGCTCCCCAGATGGCTCCCACAATAAGCTTCAACAGAGGGGAGCACCGAGGAAGCAGTTGACCGTTGTACGTGTCAAAGTGACTCATGATCTCTGCACATTCGGCATTGGTAAATTCTCGATTCTGAGAACGGCCGAGTCGGCGGATGTCTCCGTAAGAGATGATTTCATCAAGATCGTATATGTGGGCGTCCATTGTTTCTGTGAAAAAGAATTAACAAAATTATCAGAAAGACTGATTAAGCAAAGCGATATACTGCACCGAGGAATAAAATACCATCTTTAAACTCCAAGATCAATGAAAAACTCCTAAGAGTTCTTTTATATGATTTGGAAGGAGCAAAGCTCCATTGATGAATTAAGAAAATCCCAAGAAAATCTTTTAGAGAGCAGAGCTCTAATGGAACCCTAATAGGGTTCTCCTTAATCCTCTTTAGACCCCTTTAGAGCAAAGCTCTGCTAAAAGAAACCCCAAATGGGTTTTCTTTGGATCAGGGATCTATTGAGAGTAAGGCTCTGTTAATTAAAATTGATTCAATTTAAATCAAATTAAAATTTTTACCTAAAAAGTTTTAAGAAATTCTAACTCTTGGAGTTCTTAAAGGCAAGAGCAGGGCTCTGAACAAAATTCTTATGAAGAGATGATGATCATCTGTGGAGGGCCAAAGATCCTATTTATAAGCATCAAACGCCCTTTCAACTTCCAAAAGTTGCCACAACGGTTGGAATTCTGCCACCGTTGCGCTCACGATTGGGGCCACGTAAGCGCACCGGTGAGGGGGGCATTTGTTTACCCCAATCAGAGCAAAGCTCTGTTCAAATTCCAAGGCGGGAGATGAAGCAACGCTTCCGATTCCCCCCAATCAGAGCAAAGCTCTACTTTGAAAATTTAAACTTTAATAAATGAAGCAACGCTTCAGATCCTCTGCGCTGCGCGACACGTGGCAGCGCAGTTGCGCTGCGCTCTGCGCTGCGCGACACATGGCAGCGCAGTTGCGCTGCGCTGTGCGCTGCTTGACACACGTCATACGCTGGTGCATCTACGCCAAACAGAATTAAAATTTTAATAAGATCTTTCTGTTCTTGTTAAAACAAGAAAATTGTCTTCTGTAAAACAGAAGCCCTTGGATCAAAGATCCAACGGTGAGGAAAATTCCCCAAATCACTCAGGGAAAGATTTCTTTAACAAATTTAACTAATTTATGGGCACTATATAAAGGACCCTAGACCCCAATTCAAAAAAAACATTGTGAGAGATTGAGAACCTCAAAACAGAGAGAACTCTGAAGAAATTTCAAGAAAAAGGTAAAAACCTGTTAGTTATATGTATGCCCTAGAGGCCATTACTATACATAGGATGTATATTGTAGTGGATGCTTGGACATATATAGGGAGGACTTTCTTGCTCGACATGATAGTATGCTATCTGGTTGCTCTTTACCTTAACGTGTATACTGATTGTCTCTCTGTTACATGTTGGTAAAGCCCTTAGGATGTGTACTTGACTACCTGGACTATGATGCAGATCATACTAGTGGGGACAGATAGTCTATAAGTACATCCTTCAAAGTCCCTAGTCGTGGGTGTATCGAGACGGCGCATCGATATACCAGAGTAGACTAGCGTATACCTTCTCGACCCATACAGATGGGCGATGGATGATCCCATATCCATTGGTGTTTGACATCAGAGATGATATACGGGTGCTCAGTAGAGACTGGGTACACTGGACGGACTCGCCGAGAACTCCCAGATGGTATTATACCTTACGTCAGATGGCAGCTCTCTGGTGACACTGGTACAGAGTAGTCTGTTGATCCGAGATCATCATAGAGTCTTGTGTGGTTCCCACTGTGCTTTGATTTCCATCTTACCACGTCCAAGAGGGCATGCAAAACTGTAACACCCGGCCCCTTTTATACCAAAGACCGTATTTTGTTACTTAGAATTCTCTTTATTCTTAATTAGGAATTATTTATTTTATTTATAAATTAATTATTATATTTTATTTTTTCAAACCCCATTTGAACCCAAACCCTAATCCTAATTACCTTTGTCCCAAATTATTTCCAAGCAGCCGGCCCCATTATTTTCCCTTATTTTCAGTCCCTTCAACCCGAAAACCCACAACAAATCTCTCAGTCCAACTCCTTGTCACCTACTAATATATTCTAAACCTCAAGCCCATTCCTTAAATAAAATTGCTTTTCTTTTCTTTCTAGCCCAACCCCATTTTCTTTTATTAGAACCCAAGCCCCCTTTTAAATAAATTTATTTCCTATTTAAATTTTTAGCCCAGCCTCTTTTCTCAGCCGGCCCTTTCATTTCTTTTCCCTTTTGTATTTTTCCCTGCGGCCCAACTCATTTCCATCAGCCCATCCTTTTTTTTAAAATAAACTAAATTCTTTAATCCACTCGGCCCGGCCCTCACTCTAATTCCCTTATTATTTCTCTGGCCCGGCCCACGCTTTCCCCCTCCAGCCCATTAAAATAACAATTATCCCACCTCATTTCTTTTAAAACCCCTTCAAATCCAAACCCAAATCTCCTCTATAAATTCCTATTAAACCACCAAGTTAATGCCTCTTTAATCCCAATTAATTTCCCCCATTAATCCCTTTTAAAATCCTATTAATCACGACTTCCATTCTTATATCTCTTTCATTCCTTAATCAAAATTGTAACCTGTTCATTTCCCCCACCCCATCATTTTTCCTCTTCTTATTTAATTTTCCTTAATTAAAACCCTTTCAATTCTCATACAAAGAAAACCTGTCTCTCTCTCTCTCTCAACTCCTTTCTCTCTCTCCCCACAATACACACACACACAGAGCCACTCATTCTCTCTTGCTCTCTCTCTCTCTCCATATATACAAATATACCTACACTAATAAATCATCTTCCCTCACTGCCACCCTCACCATGGAGCACTCCATTGCCGTGCCGTGTCACCAGCCACCCCTCTTGGTCGAGCACCACCTCTTGGTCGAGCACTACAACACCATCGCCATCGTCATCCTCCCTGCAACAACAATGACAACCCCAAGCCTCATCTCTTATTTACAACAGCTCCATAGACTTTTAGCAATTCTGTACGACGCGACCGAGCCGAGAAATGAGGCGCCAAGGCCGGGCTCAAGACCGCATGAACGCCACGATCGTTTCATGCCTCTGAATCTCCGTTCCATCTACATTTCGATTTTTGCACGATGGTGTTCGATGAAATTCCCTGATGGATTTTCTGTCGTTTCTTATGTCCTAAATGCAACGTCTCACCCTCCCTCACACCAAATCAAGGAACAACGTGAAGTAGTGAAGAAAAGGAGGGACGAAGAGCAGCTAGATCGAGTGAAATTGTCGGATTCCAAAGGACTGAGCCGGTGCTGCGTTCGTGGCGCGATCGTGCTGATACCACTGCAGTATTATTGTCGACACATTTCCAGGCAAGTCCCCACTTGCTACATGCTACTTATTATTAATTACAAAATTAAAATCGTTTATATATTTCATGCTTTACTTTCCGTTAAATTATCTGATTCAACCGTTCGATGCATGTTCTCTATGAGAGTTCTCGCTTAAACTGACGGTACTCACTTGTATAGTTTGGCCCGTAAGCCTATGATTTTAGTGTGTGAATTTTATTAGAAAATACGACTGTTAAAGATCAAAACAACTACCCCCAAGTTTGCCTGTAAAACTGGATACTTTCTGTATCTGAAAACCATAAAAATCACCATAAATTATATACTTGCTGGATTGATGCGCTCGAGGGCTCAAATCGAAGCCAACTCGACAAACTTTAACCCTATACCAGTTTCCAGATATTCCTATACTCAAACCATGATGATATTTGGATCGGAGTGCGACTCTGGACTGCAGTCCAGAGCGACTCCAGTCGTTACTTGCTGTCCCGTATTGGGTACCACAAGATATCCTTAACTCTTAGGTTGCGGAACTCCACTGTTTATTATAGATAAATATGTTAGCTAGACAACACAATTGGTTTCATTCTGTTTCGTTACCGTTTGATATTTAATCTGTAATTTAATAGATCGGGACACATAACAGTCCCAGCAGAATCAGAATTGACATGTTAATATTAAACAGATTATAACTCCTAACGTACAGACGCGATTGAAGATCCGTTTGTTGCTTTGAAAACTTTACTGAAAACCCTATATTTCATCCAACTGTAGTGTCGCTAAAATCTGATCCCAACTGGGATTAAAATGCGTTGCGAAACGGACTTTTGATTCTGGAATCGGATTTCCAGCCGCGAGCGCTTAAAATGAAACGGTTATAATTAATGATCCTGGAATCCGATTGGCATGAAACCAAATTAGATGGATAGATAACTGAACATGCTAAGTATTACCTGTTTATCGTTTCGCTAAACTTTACACGTATGTTTCTTGATAAATCGTACAAGTAATAAAATACTGTTTCCTAACATCCTAATCATGCTTATATACTTGTTCACGCATCATATCATACCTATATCATTGTATTGATAACCTAGTGATATCGTGCATTTACCCAGTGTTAGATTTTAGTGATGATTGTGGCAAGTACGTCAGTGTTCGTGTATCCGTGATTAAGTGAAAGTGATTCGTACTTGTACACAATCAGTGACCCTATTGTTCTATTGCATTGTCGACGTCTGTGGGATGCGTGTACGTGTGACTATAAGTGGTATGGGACACTTATGGAAGCGCTTGCACGGGTGTCACAGATAAGGCATCCGACACTGCCATCTATCTTAGGTACTAGTCGGGACGTGCTTGATGGAGGTCCTGCCTCCAATTCTCGCGCAGACTTGTCACGGATCGATTAGTATTTAGGGTTATGGTTAGTGTTTGATGTAGACCACGGGGTGTGGGGTAGTTTAAGTGTGAGTTCAACAGAATCTCGGGAGTCCCATGCCGGCTTATATATTTAGGGAGTTATATGGAGATTTACAGGGTATGTGATATATACACCGTGATATTCTTGTTACATGTTGGGCCCGTGGTCCCTTGCCCTTGGGTTCTACCCTTGGGTGGAGGACACTCGCGAGTGGTTGACTCTCACACTTGGACTGACGGTAGGCTTAGTGACCTGTACAGTGAGACTTAGAGACTGATAGGGATACTGGCATCTTATTCCTTATATACTGTGTTGGCATACGTGACATATCGTTCTACTGTGTTACTGTTCCGCTGCATTGATTACTGCACATTCATATTCATGCTGTCGTTGATTTACTGTTATTCATATCCATTACCACTGCTAGAACTGTCACTTGATTATATATATATTATATTGCTATTGTGTCGCTCTGACGACCTGAGTATGCATGCTCAGTGTGAAGAGAAGATTTAGCCTGGATCAGAACTAGACGTGCATCACAGACTTCTTGACTTGCCACTCCGAGTTACATTTGTTTGTTCCACTTCAGGTCAGTTTATATTATTGTTTCTTTCAGTTACTGCATTTCTCATTACCTGCGCATCATTTACTGTTTACCATGATAAACTAGAAGCCGAAGTGTGACTACGGCAGGACATTTCCTTGACCGTAGGAGCATGGCTGGCCTTGTCTACCCCTCGTATTCCGTATTTTGGGAAGCGGGGCGTGACAAAAATGGTGGTTTTTGGGTACAGTCCCGAGTCACATGGAGGCAATGAGCGATAGGAGGGGATTCGTCTCTCCCGGTATAGGGAGTTGATGTTGCGCTGTGTTCGATTGGCTATAACCGGAAATCCCTGGCCAGGGTTGCTGAGATTTACTGGTAAGTGTTACCTGTAGTTTCTTGAACTGTTATAGACCTCATATCGACACGACTTATCGAGCTATTGGGGTCTGACGTTTACCACCCTTAGGCAAGATATGCGACATATCAGACGATCAGACCGGACTGTACGGTAGTGTTACTGGTTGGATTCACTGGAGTGTGAGCGGGCTTGCTCGTCGATCTTCTGATCGCTCAATACCCGGGTGGCTGTTACGTTTAGCAGACCGCTTGCGGCTTGTGGGTGTTTGATATGATCATCACCTGCTGCCGGCGTATTGACGAGTCTTTAGAGTCCTACACAGAGGTTTCCTGGCTCAAGCGAAACAAAATAGGAGCGCATATGAGATATGTGCGGGACCGGGAATAATGCGTGTATGTGATACCGTATTTCATTCTCGCGATGAATGTATCGATTGGTTGTATGCGATATAACCTAGTTATCGAATCAAGGGTTGATTCGATAAGCCGATACATTTGATACTAGTCGGTTATATGCGATATGACCGGATCGTTAAATCAGGTGTTGATTTAATGATTTAATGTATAATTATATATTTGATATATTACTTTGCATTAACTAGTATCGGTTCACTTTAAATGGATTTTCTCGCTCGGATGTGCGCATTATATATGTGATATGATTTTGTGCACATGCTTGTATCATGTTTGATGGTGCATGTAAAATTGGTTAAGTATAAAGAATTAAACCTTGGTTAATGAAATGGTTAGGGTTTATTATTTGCTTATTCATTTTATTCATTTATTTATTCTTTTGGAAAAAGAAAAGGAAATGATAAAATGGTGGCATTCTTTGTTCTTTCATGAAGCTTCATGAATACTTTGACTTTGTGACCACTTTGTCTCATCCTTAACCCTAACCATTCCACTTAACCCTAATTAATTATCTACACCTAACCATGGTTCTATTATGATAAGAATTCATATTCTTTTCATTTTTAGAGAATACTTATCATAATATTATCTTCATCTTCTTCTTCTTCTTCACTTGAAGAAAACCTTTCTTCATCAATGGTGATTGATGAAAAAGAGTGAGAAATCCAATTCTAAAGTGAACCCACTTCCTATTTCTTCATCCTCTACCTCTTGCCAAGTAGTATAGGGTATTTCCTTCACAAGTTTTCATGGCTTGGTGAAGGTGGAGCTTGATCTAGTGATGCCTCGACGTAGATCATCTTCGGCACGTCGTCGATGACCTAGCCCGCTTTTTCTCCGATGAAGCCGACGCTAGAGCCCGGGATTTGATATGGACAGCGAGGAGACTTCATTGCGGAGCTATGGAGGTGGAGGACCGGATCTACAAAGGTTGTATTTCCGTATTCTAGTAGTTAAGTGTTAACGAGTTCAATTTTTCGCCTAAACTTCTAGCCAACGATCCGTATTAGGGTTTCTCGGCACCGTATTTTTGAAATTGGCATGGTCGATGCCTTGTGAGACCTCTTGAGAGTGCCTAGGAACCCTACAGTGGTATCAGAGCCTAGCTAGAGCCTTAGGCGAAGTCCAGATGACATTTGATATCCGAACGAACCCCCATTTCCAAAACGGCTCTCTGTACATTTTTTAAAAACTGGGTTTTTTCCAAATTAAAAATATGCAGAAAACTCAGCAGGGAATTCTAAAAATTACGGCGTAAAATTTATTTCATGAACAGTGATATCAGCGGCGGAACCGCGGCATAAGCCTAGCTTATGCGGCGGTTCCGCGGCAAATTTGTGACGTCAGCCCTAACATTTTGTACTGTAATTCCTATTTAACAGTGCAGAGTTCTCTGGGTATTTTTAAAATTTATTCAAGAGTTGAATTTTCTGGGGTTGTTTTGGGGATTTGAATGTTCGATCGGATTATCAAATTTTGTCTGTGTGGTTTTCCGGATAAATTTTAGAATATGTTAAAAAGTTCGACCGGATATAAATACCCAACTTTTCCCCTGTCGGGAAATTTCCAAGTGTTGGATCTTTCCGTAGTTTAACGACGTTCTAAGTAGTGCAAGTAACGCGATGGTCCCTCTAGAAGACAACAAACCTTAACTCGATTATGTGACCGTCTTGAACTGCCCTTTGAACCTTCGGGTTTGGGGCAGTACGGCGTGCCACATGTGAGGCGTTGGCTTGACCCTTCTACAGCTGGACCGTTGGTACTGAGGCACGAACTGAATGTTGTTAGACTTATTTCATGTGTTGATCTATATCGGGAAAACTTGGGTGTTCGATTGTTCGATCGGAAAGTTTAACATTTTCTAATTATCTGGAATAGGATACAATAATTGGAATTCACAATTAGTTATTGTTGGAGATAGTGCCCTCAGAGTCAATTATTGGATCACAGGCACGTGATTGCAATGATTGAGGGAGGACCTATCCCGGTAGAACAGTCTTACTCGAGATGATAGTATGCTATCAGGTTTACCTTTATCATCGTGTACTGCTTTAGGTGACATGACATGTCGCTATTGCACGTTGATAGAGCCCCTAGGATTCTTGCTTGACTACCGACAGTATGAGGGCGATCATATACGTGAGAGCTGGAGTCTACAAGCACATCCTTAAAAGGTCCCTAGTCGTGGGAGTTTCGAGACAGGGCATCGATTCTCCAGAGTAGACTAGTGTATACAGTCGAGACCCCGACGAGGGGCGGTGGCCGGTCTCACAAGCCACTGGTGTCAGTTGGATCACCTGAGATGTATACAGGTGCTCATTGGGTTATGAGTACACCGGACAGGACTCGTCGGGAACATGCTAGTTGGTCATATACCAGACGTCAGATGGCAGTTCCCTGGTGACATGTGTGCAGGTTAGTTCATCGACCTGGGGATCGTCATTTGTCTCGTGTGAGTTCCCACTGTACTTTGATTACTACCCTACCACGGCTCAAAGGAGTCGTGCAAACAGGTTTTAGTTGGGTACAGTCCCGAGCCACATGGAGGCAGTGAGCGGATCTTCGGGGGTTTCGTCTCTCCCGGTATTGGGGGTGAGGTCGCGCTGTGTCTAGGAGAGCCATTACACGAAGTCCTTGGCCAAGGCAGGAGATTTACTGGTAGGTATTCCAGTAGTATCTCAGGGTGTTCTGGGCTACACTCCGACACGACTTGTACCGCTTTTGGGGGTCTGACTTTTACCAACCCCCTAGGCCCGCCATGCGATGCTCATAGACGAACGGACCGGACTGTACGGATATTGTCACTGACAGGCTCAGTAGGGTGTCAGGATGAGTTCGCTCATCGACGTCCCTTTTAGTCAATAGCTGGTGGCCCGTTATGTATTGGCTTATACCTCTGACGTGCTAGTGGTTAAATCCACAGCCATAGTATTGACGAGTCTTTAGAGTCTACCACACTTTCAGTTACTCAAGTTTCGGGCGAAACGCTGTAGAGGCCGTATGGAGATATGGCAGGGTCCGATCAGATACGTGCGGTATTGCACGGATCAGGATCGGACGGTTTGTACTAGTAGCCGTATAGGTATATGGCAGGGTTCGATCAGATACGTGCGGTATTGCACGGATCAGGATCGAACGGATTTTACTAGCCGGCTTTGGTTTAAGCCGGTCCTAGTTTAGTACAGTGTAGATTTTGTCTCTTTGCATTTGTATCCGGACGGAATACAGATGCGGGTGTGTATGCACAGTGTCGGGGTTTTCCTGTAATTTATTACGGGACCAGTTTTCTGGAGTTGCCAGTTTGCATTCCGTTCCGGCCGGTTTTCGTTTGTTCTTTCCCGGCCGGACTTTTTCGATGGAGGGGGTTATTTGCAATTGTGCAAATAATCTTTGTGGAGGGGGTTTCTTGCAAAACCCTTGATTATGATAGTTTTCATTATCTTTTGCACCATGCTTGCTTTTATTGTGATTTGATGAAGGTATGGGTGAGTTTACTTGAAGCATGGTTGATGTTGTGGTCACCTCTTCTTTGTTCCTACACTCACTCTCCTTCTTGGTTTTAATTTTGGTTGATTTCTTTTTCCATCCATCATTCTCACCACATTACATTGGCCGGCCACTTGAGTGAGGAGGAGAGAAAAATGAGAGATTCATTTTTGTGCTTCATTTTGATCATCTCATTTGGCTTGCAAAATTGGTAGCTACATTTCCCTCCAAAGATCAATCTTCATTCCTCCATCCAAAGGCAACAAACCCCAAAGAGACAAGTAGCCTCTACACTACACTTCCTACAGCAAATCTTGAGCATGTCGAGTTGCCGGCTTCATGCCCGAGTTGCCTCGGTATTGAGGCGGGAGCCCGTAAAAGACGAAGGCGATGTGGTGCCCTTTCCGACGAGGAGGAGACGGACGGAGATCCCGCGAGGAGATCGGAGTGGAGATGAAGACCGGAGGACTCGGATCAGTCGGTATATCTCTAACCCGTATTCTAGTTAGCTTAGACTTGTTAATGGTTACGATCCGGAGTTTAGTGCGCGGTGGTGCCGGTTTGCAAAGTCCGCAAAAATTTAAGTTTATCACCGTTTCCGCATTCCGGCGTCGGATTGACGGCCGGGGCGCCGCCGTGCACTTACAGTGGTATCAGAGCCTCACCATTAACTTAGTCTAGCTTTGTGTAATGTGTTTGCATTTCCGATCGATCAAAAAGTTCCAAAACTGCATTTTACCCACGACAGTTTCTGTTGAAATTTTTCAGTCTCGAAAAAATTTTCAGGTTGTAAAATATTGATGTACTGGAAAATCTAAGAGTTCTGTAAAAATTTGACGAAGTAACTCCACAGTTGGAGCGCGGAACCGCCGCGAAAACCACCTTTGTGCGGCCCTTCCGCCGCGCACTATTCACATCACTTCACCATTTGTTTACAGAGGCCTTCTGGGCTTAAAATATGGGCTTTGGAATATTAAAGTTGGGCCAATTGTTTCTGTGAGTGCTACAGTTTTCTTTGGGGCCCACTTGTTAATTGTTTGATCAATCGGAAATTTTTTAAACACATTTTTCACAGTATTTACATTATATCTGCGACCGTGAATGTCACTCGATCGGTAAATCCGGTCTAACTGCTATAGCCCGGTTAGACGGATTTGCGAACGTGACTTTCACGTTGATGTTCTATGTATTTGCTGTGATGTTGCGGATCGGTCGTGGGGGATAGCCTGGATGCAATGCTAGTACTGTGCTGTTGTATCATGTACATTTGATATTGCGGGGCGAGCGTCCGACATGTGGACTGCCGTCACTGCCTGTTTGTATTATTCTTTTGGGGCACGACCTGGTTGCGGTCGATGTACCCGGTGTATGTATATTTTACTTTCTGTACTAGGATTGCCCCGCGGAGGGGTGCACGGATAGCCGGGTTCTGGAGGGCAACAAGCCCGCATCTCATGGCATTGGGACGGAAGGGGCTTCACTCCAGGATTGACGGACTATTCGCCGCACTCGTAGGGGGTACAGGTTGACCCAGGAGGGGTGCCCAAGTGACCGGATTCCGTGAAGTGCTGGGTGGTCCATTCACGGTGCTGAAGGGGACTGCCTCGTTTCAGGTTTTGGCGGGTGACTTGCCGCGCCCGTAGGGGTCTAGGATTTCATTGCACAGGCTATCCACACGACCAGGGGAACGTCGGGTTTCAGTAGTGGCTCTGTGAAACCCGGGGATCCCAGATATCTGTATTGTTCTGTGATGCTGTACATTTCTGTGATGTTGCATTTTATTCACGCCTTGAGCGAAATACTATATATTGGTATATATATTAGTAGATGTTGTATATGTTTTACATCCGCGCTAGTCCAGTCCCCGCTCTGTCGTTAGTAAGCTAACCTAACGGGTGATGACGGGACCCAGTGGCGAATGCGGATGGCATATACGTACGTCAGTATATTTTCGTTCTTTGTGGTGTGATCAATTGATGGGACTGCATTGATTCGGATCAATGCAAGTTAAACAAACCTAATCTGATGTTGTTGGAACACTTTTCAAAAAGCTGTTATTGCAAGGACGTTCACTTTTGTTTTGCATCGCGGTATTCATTTAGAATATCCTGCTCCTCAGTCGACGAGGCAAGGGCCGAGATCCCTTCACCGGGAGTGACCCCTTGGACAATAAGTTTGCGTCAGGGCATTAACTTCACTATAGCCGATTACTTTTGCTTTGCACCGTGGTATTCAGTTGGAATATCCTGCACCCCATTCTACGGGGAAAGAGCCGAGATCCCTTCACCGGGAGTGACCTCTTTAGCGGAAGTTGTCGTCACTATATTTCTAAAAAGCTATCCGTTCCTTCAACGATATCAAGTTCATTACGTTAAAGGTTTTCGCCAGAAACCATTCGTAGCCCTCCGTCGTTTCATATGGGTAGTCAATAGTATTCAAGCTGTGTTTGTTGGCCAAAGTCAAGGCACAGTGTTTGGTAGCTGTTGGTTATTCATATGCAGCATAGATAGATGCGTTGGTTTGGAACAGTCGTACTGCCTTGTTGGCCAAAGTCAAGGGTATGTACGGGTGGATTCAAATTAACCTGGAGAATGACGGGCAGAACTTGACATGTGACTTATGATTTGTTGGCCAAAGTCAAGGTCATAAGAGCATGGGGCAGAAATCACATCGGGAGTTTCAAAAGTACTGAAACTTGCCATATATGCGCATACCTTCTGGAGTGTGATACCGTGAGCGGATTCCGTCACGTTGTCATGCGATGAGAGTTGGATCCCGATTCCCACTGATGAGTTGGTTTACTCCTCGGGTGACCCCGACTAATTCTTCTTTCAGGTTTGGAGGAGAATTTGAGGTACAGTGGGAGGTTTCCAGATTAGATAAATTGGTAACCATTCTGATCTAGGTTAGAGTGCACGCTGAGTGTTTCTTTTCTCTCTCTCTTTGGCAGCGACCATTGACCCGACCCTAAGACTTTGACTCAGTGACCAAGTTGACCGAACTTTCTTAACACAACCTTTTGGATTGTCAGAGTTGCAGACCTCATTGCCACTCCTACTTTTACCCTTTTCTCCAGGACACCCCGTATTACTGCGAACGTCCACTTCCATTGGACAAAACCATCGTATGGTTAGATACGAACTCGAAGGGATTCGAGGATGGTTTCCGGTTCTGGAGAAAACGGATAGGATTATTCAGTTGTCTTTTCTTTTCACCCTCTCTCAGGTTGCGAGTACTCCTTGGTTTAGGGGTAGTACACCTATTACGCAAATTGGATTGTCTTCTTCCAAACCATAGGCTGGTGCCGACCGGTAGGGAATGAAGAAAACCAGTTAGCCTAAACGGTGTACAGAAGGTATTAAGTTCAGACAAAACAAGGGATTAGTAAGAGGGCAAAGTAAATTGCAACAGATATTCACGACCAAACCAAATATTTCGTTACCACTCCCACATCACCTTTGTATTTCTCCAGGACACTCCGTATCACTACGAAGATCCACAGTTTATTTGGATACTCCATCGTATGGTTATATACGAACTCGAATGGAACTGGTTCCAGTTCGGGGATGGATTCTGGTTCAGGAGAAATAAGAATAAGGTTTATTCGGTTGTCTTTTATCTTCACCTTCTCTCGCATTGCGAGTGCTCCTAGGACTAGGACAGTACACCCATTATGCTTATTGGATAGTCTTCTTCCAAACCATAGGCTGGTGCCGAACGGTAGGGAAGGAAGAAAACCATTTGGCCTAAGGGGTGTGCAGAAGGTAATGACTAAAGACATATAAAGGGATTTGGAGAGGTGGCAAAGAATTATGCGGTTATAGTTGTGAATCTGGATAATGGAAGAGGCATTACTAGGAATACCAGAATACCCCATCGGAACATTTCAATGTTTCAGTTTCACTGTGTAATGTTAAAGGAAAACTGATTTCCCGATTAGATACTTGCTCCAGGGTATGTATTTACCAGGTTTGATTCTCATATCTGTATGGTTTTACAGATGATGAGGGGGAGTAAGTTATTGGGAATTGGGTGATCATCCTCATTATATCGGGATTCGTTGTAATCGGTGATATTTGAGAAAATCACCTGGGCTGTTTGCCGGTCGGCAAATATTTGGTTTTGAATATCCGCTGTTATGCACCAATTTCAAATTGATATATCTGTACGTCTATTTTCATAGAGTGGGATATACCTTTCTGAAATTATGTCTACGACATTTACCTATATCAGTGGATGGTTAGGTAAGGAGCATTAAACAGCGGTGTAATTCTTCTTAACCATAAGTCCAGTTTTCAACCTACGACACACAGTGAAAGAGTTGTTAGACTCAGCGGACTTATACAGAGTATTGTATGTTGTCCAGTGTCCATTAGGACAGAGGGGTTGGTCCTCATACTATATTCTGTTTACTTTTAACTTCTCTAGTTCTTAGACATGTGTTTCGTACAAACACAGGGTCTAAGTTTTGAGGAGTTATAGGTATTTGAATAGAGTAGAGAACCAGGTGTAGCAAGTATCAGGATTCTTCAAAGTGATCGAAGATGTAGATACTTGTGTATGGTATTCAGTTGATAGTAATGATAAAGAGAAATTGCTTCTCTTTCAGGTTACTCATAATTGGAAGCATTCCTAAGTTGAGTAACGCTGATTAGCCTCTCTCCATTTTGTTGACATGCACTGGAGACAGCTGCATGATTTGAATCTGGTTCAATTAAATCAGTGCCTCTGGTTCTATATTGGATATAGTACAGTTCATATCTTAACATTGTTAAGGTACGGGGAGTTGTCCGGCTTATGATTAAAACCAGACACTGGACAACTCAAGGCACGTTTCTGTAATGGCTGTCTGTGGGTTGACCCAGGCTATGACGAGGGTTGACTTTCTACCATCTGGATGAACAATAGCGATATTGTTCTAGACTCGCCACAGTTTTATTAAAAAATGGATTTTTTCAGAAAGCAGTAGTAGGAGTATGGTAGAACTGGAAGTGATTCCAGAACCACAAACGATTACTGAAGATTTGATAAGGAACCTAAAGATTCAATCTGGTTTGACATTCCATTGGCCACTCCGCAGATAAGGTGGGTAACTTCAGGCACCCGAGAGGCACTACGGTAGCCTCAAGGACGGTGACAGGGAAGTTCTTGTTTACCCACAATTGCCATTGCTGTTGTTCCAGGTTACGAGACCCGGCGGGAGGATGAGTATAGCGTCGTTCTAAACTAGTTTTAGAAGTGTACGTCTATATGACTCTGCCAGAGGGTTGTCGTAGTCAGTGGGAGCAGCGGAAGCATTGGTGGACAGGAAGCTTATATCTATTTATAGACTAAAGCAGATGTAGCGGAGATAGATCATCTATTTCTGATGTGACAGTCATGGGTTTGACGTCATCAGAATAGGGGATGGATCTGTTGAGAAGGTAGTAGGGTGTGATATCCTGGTATTTGGATGATATACACAGAGTGGGAAAGGAAACTCCTACACTACGATCGGTTATACTTTGGTCGTCACACAGTAGTTTCTCCACACAGGACTTGGACATTATATCAGACATACTGGTTACTGGATCTATGGTATTAGATCTAGATTTGGGTGGTTTCCCAATCTGGGTACTTGACAGCATTCTAAGAGTATTTAGGATGGACGACTCCTGGCACGGTAGTGTACCTGCAGGTAATGGAGTCACCCTCTCCAAAGGTGTCTAACAGACTAAAGGGGAGAGGGACGTGCATGATTGGCAGATCACTTGCTCAGGCAATTGAGTCAATCATGAGATGTCAAGTACCACACCAGATGTAGTTCTTGCACAAGATGCAATAAGTTGACATTAATCCAATCCTGGAGAAACAATCGGAAGCAGTTTTAGAACATAAGTGGATGTTCTAGCGATATGATAACGACAGCCTCATTCAGGAGACAGTTATCATTCCAGGCTTCCAAGGTGACATGGACGACAAGGAAGTTGTCAGAGTTATAGTTTTCCTTCTGATGAGGGGCAGTATTTTGGACAGGTGATCCAAGGCAATACTGAGGGAGGCATGGCGCAGGATACTGATTAAGTTCAGTTGACGATACAGTCTAAGAAGTTTGGATTTGGAGTTCATTTATGAACTCGGTCCCATCAGACATCCAGACACTCTAAGACAGGTATTGCTCATTTCGGGAGATGGTTTTCTCCGCGAACTTGAGATATAGAGAGATATTGAAAGAAACTTCAGAGCGGATCCACTCACTGAGGCTATTCCTCGAACGCAATAGCTTCGCAAACACGTTTTGTGCGACTGACTAGTAGAGGAGTTGGGTGTTCGGTATCACACGGGCTGTGAGTATGCGACATCGCAATAATTAGCCTTGAGTGCAAGTGGGAGATTGTTGGAGATAGTGCCCTCAGAGTCAATTATTGGATCACAGGCACGTGATTGCAATGATTGAGGGAGGACCTATCCCGGTAGAACAGTCTTACTCGAGATGATAGTATGCTATCAGGTTTACCTTTATCATCGTGTACTGCTTTAGGTGACATGACATGTCGCTATTGCACGTTGATAGAGCCCCTAGGATTCTTGCTTGACTACCGACAGTATGAGGGCGATCATATACGTGAGAGCTGGAGTCTACAAGCACATCCTTAAAAGGTCCCTAGTCGTGGGAGTTTCGAGACAGGGCATCGATTCTCCAGAGTAGACTAGTGTATACAGTCGAGACCCCGACGAGGGGCGGTGGCCGGTCTCACAAGCCACTGGTGTCAGTTGGATCACCTGAGATGTATACAGGTGCTCATTGGGTTATGAGTACACCGGACAGGACTCGTCGGGAACATGCTAGTTGGTCATATACCAGACGTCAGATGGCAGTTCCCTGGTGACATGTGTGCAGGTTAGTTCATCGACCTGGGGATCGTCATTTGTCTCGTGTGAGTTCCCACTGTACTTTGATTACTACCCTACCACGGCTCAAAGGAGTCGTGCAAACAGGTTTTAGTTGGGTACAGTCCCGAGCCACATGGAGGCAGTGAGCGGATCTTCGGGGGTTTCGTCTCTCCCGGTATTGGGGGTGAGGTCGCGCTGTGTCTAGGAGAGCCATTACACGAAGTCCTTGGCCAAGGCAGGAGATTTACTGGTAGGTATTCCAGTAGTATCTCAGGGTGTTCTGGGCTACACTCCGACACGACTTGTACCGCTTTTGGGGGTCTGACTTTTACCAACCCCCTAGGCCCGCCATGCGATGCTCATAGACGAACGGACCGGACTGTACGGATATTGTCACTGACAGGCTCAGTAGGGTGTCAGGATGAGTTCGCTCATCGACGTCCCTTTTAGTCAATAGCTGGTGGCCCGTTATGTATTGGCTTATACCTCTGACGTGCTAGTGGTTAAATCCACAGCCATAGTATTGACGAGTCTTTAGAGTCTACCACACTTTCAGTTACTCAAGTTTCGGGCGAAACGCTGTAGAGGCCGTATGGAGATATGGCAGGGTCCGATCAGATACGTGCGGTATTGCACGGATCAGGATCGGACGGTTTGTACTAGTAGCCGTATAGGTATATGGCAGGGTTCGATCAGATACGTGCGGTATTGCACGGATCAGGATCGAACGGATTTTACTAGCCGGCTTTGGTTTAAGCCGGTCCTAGTTTAGTACAGTGTAGATTTTGTCTCTTTGCATTTGTATCCGGACGGAATACAGATGCGGGTGTGTATGCACAGTGTCGGGGTTTTCCTGTAATTTATTACGGGACCAGTTTTCTGGAGTTGCCAGTTTGCATTCCGTTCCGGCCGGTTTTCGTTTGTTCTTTCCCGGCCGGACTTTTTCGATGGAGGGGGTTATTTGCAATTGTGCAAATAATCTTTGTGGAGGGGGTTTCTTGCAAAACCCTTGATTATGATAGTTTTCATTATCTTTTGCACCATGCTTGCTTTTATTGTGATTTGATGAAGGTATGGGTGAGTTTACTTGAAGCATGGTTGATGTTGTGGTCACCTCTTCTTTGTTCCTACACTCACTCTCCTTCTTGGTTTTAATTTTGGTTGATTTCTTTTTCCATCCATCATTCTCACCACATTACATTGGCCGGCCACTTGAGTGAGGAGGAGAGAAAAATGAGAGATTCATTTTTGTGCTTCATTTTGATCATCTCATTTGGCTTGCAAAATTGGTAGCTACATTTCCCTCCAAAGATCAATCTTCATTCCTCCATCCAAAGGCAACAAACCCCAAAGAGACAAGTAGCCTCTACACTACACTTCCTACAGCAAATCTTGAGCATGTCGAGTTGCCGGCTTCATGCCCGAGTTGCCTCGGTATTGAGGCGGGAGCCCGTAAAAGACGAAGGCGATGTGGTGCCCTTTCCGACGAGGAGGAGACGGACGGAGATCCCGCGAGGAGATCGGAGTGGAGATGAAGACCGGAGGACTCGGATCAGTCGGTATATCTCTAACCCGTATTCTAGTTAGCTTAGACTTGTTAATGGTTACGATCCGGAGTTTAGTGCGCGGTGGTGCCGGTTTGCAAAGTCCGCAAAAATTTAAGTTTATCACCGTTTCCGCATTCCGGCGTCGGATTGACGGCCGGGGCGCCGCCGTGCACTTACAGTTATGAGATAACTAAATGAATGTTATAAACATAGCAGTTTAGTCTCACTTGATCGGTTGCCACAGAATTTTGATGTGATCAAAAGTCCGTCGCAATCACGTAGCGTACGCAGATACTCGCCGGGTAAACTTAATAGACAGCCTCACTCCATAGCCCCGACCAAGTGACTGAAGGAGAACCCCGTCGCCGAAAGCATCCGTTCGGGTGCTCGCGGTAGCGGTGTTCCGCCTTGGTCCACTTCGTCGATGGTATCGGGGGTGTGACCGTCTACTAAAGTTTGCGACGAGCATTCGATCAGTATTTCGGGAATCTTGTTGAATTGCCCGACTTAATATTGAAAAGAGTTTTCGATATAGAGACTAAAATGCGGGGTTTATAATTGTTAGGCATGTGATGTCTAAGGAATTCATTTGGTCAGGCATGCGATGTCTGAGGTGGTTGCGGATTCCAATTGTTGTAGTTTTACACTTTCTTTTCTCTGACCGTAAGTATAATATGTGATATCGCCGGTTTCGTTGCTATATGTCAACGACAATTGGGATGCGCATATTTACTTACGTTGATGACATGTGATGTTATGTGTTGCTGGATATGTTATATTGGATCGTCGTGTTTGAATAGCCGGGGTTTTTTTTATGTGAGATGAGTGTTTTTCATTTTCATTCATGTAAAAACTTGTATGTAATATTCTTTTATTTGGGGCACTTCCAGGTTGCGGAAGTTGTCACCCTTTGTATATTATTTACTTTTCCGCAGTAGGATAGACCCAAGGAGGGGAGCACAAGTAACCGGGTTCTGGAGTCCAGTGGGAGACCAACTCGAGGAGTCGAGTCCGGGTCTCCTAACTCTAGAATTGATAGGGTTGCTTGCCGCTCTCGTAGGGGTCTAGGGGTGTGGGTTTGGCTGTTCATCACGACCGTGGAATCCATGTTTTATACTGGCTCGTATTGAAAACACGGACGTCCTAGTATATCCAATATTTCATATGATTCTTCTGCTGCGATATCTGTGATGTGATCATGTGATATGTGTTAGTTAAATGTATGCCCTAGAGGCCATTACTGTACATTGGATGTATATTGTAGTGGATGCTGGGACATATATAGGAAGGACTTTCTTGCTCGACATGATAGTATGCTATCTGGTTGAACTTTACCTTAACGTGTACACTGATTGTCTCTCTGTTACATGTTGGTAAAGCCCTTAGGATGTGTACTTGACTACCTGGACTGTGATGCGGATCATACTAGTGGGGACATGGTAGTCCATAAGTACATCCTTCAAAGTCCCTAGTCGTGGGTGTATCGAGATGGGGCATCGATATACCAGAGTAGACTAGCGTGTACCTTCTCGACCCATACAGATGGGCGATGGATGATCCCATATCCATTGGTGTTTGACATCAGAGATGATATACGGGTGCTCAGTAGAGACTGGGTACACTGGACGGACTCGCCGAGAACTCCCAGATGGTATTATACCTCACGTCAGATGGCAGTTCTCTGGTGACACTGGTACAGAGTAGTCTGTTGACCCGAGATCGTCATAGAGTCTTGTGTGGTTCCCACTGTGCTTTGATTTCCATCTTACCACGTCCAAGAGGGCGTGCAAAACGGTGGTTTTTGGATACAGTCCCGAGTCACATGGAGGCAATGAGCGATAGGAGGGGATTCGTCTCTCCCGGTATAGGGGGTTGATGTTGCGCTGTGTTCGATTGGCTATAACAGGAAATCCCTGGCCAGGGTTGCTGAGATTTACTGGTAAGTGTTACCAGTAGTTTCTCGAATTGTTATACACTTCATATCGACACGACTTATCGAGCTATTGGGGTCTGACGTTTACCACCCCTAGGCGAGATATGCGACATATCAGACGATCAGACCGGACTGTACGGTAGTGTTACTGGTTGGATTCACTGGAGTGTGAGCGGGCTTGCTCGTCGATCTTCAGATCGCTCAATACCCGGGTGGCCGTTACGTTTAGCAGACCGCTTGCGGCTTGTGGGTGATTGATATGATCATCACCTGCTGCCGGCGTATTGACGAGTCTTTAGAGTCCTACACAGAGGTTTCCTGGCTCAAGCGAAACGAAATAGGGGCGCATATGAGATATGTACGGGACCGAGAATGATACCAGTATGTGATACTGTATTCGATTCTCACGATATGTGACGTTGATCGGTTATATGTGATATAGCCGGGTTATCGGATCAAGTGTTGATTCGATAAGTTGTTACTGTTGATATTAGTCGGTTATATGCGATATGACCGGGTCGTTAAATCAAGTGTTGATTTAATGATTTAATGCATAATTATATATTTGATATATTACTTTGCATTAACTAGTATCGGTTCACTTTAAATGGATTTTCTCACTCGGATGTGCGCATTGCATATGCGATATGATTTTGTGCACTTGCTTGTATCATGTTTGATGATACATGCCTTTTGGTTAAGTGTAAAGAATTAAACCTTGGTTAATGAAATGGTTAGGGTTTACTTTTTCCTTATTCATTTCACTCATTTATTAATCTTTTTCTTTTTGGAAAAAGGAAAAGATATGAGAAGAAATGGTGGCTTTTATTTGTTTGCACTTGAAGCTTCTTGAAGCTTTCATAAAGTAACCATTTTTGTCTCATGCTTAAACCTAACCATTCCACTAAACCATGATTCACTCTCTACACCTAACCATGGTTCTATTATGATAAGAATGGATTATTCTTTTCTTTTTTAGATTAACTTATCATAACATTCTTCTTCTTCTTCCTTGAACTCAAGAAGAAAACCTTGACTTCATCAATGGTGGATTGATGAAATGAGTGAGAAATCCAATTCTAAAGTGAACCCACTTCCTATTTCTTCATCCTCTACCTCTTGCCAAGTAGTAGAGTGTGTTTTCTTCACAAGTTTCATCACTTGGTGAAGTTGGAGCTTGATCTAGCGATGCCTCGACGTAGATCATCTTCGGCACGAAGCCGACGACCTTGCCCGCTCTTTCTCCGATGAAGCCGACGCTAGAGCCCGGATTTTGATTTGGACAGCGGAGATGACTTCATCACGGAGCCGTGGAGGTGGAGGACCGGATCTACAAAGGTTGTATTTCCGTATTCTTGTAGTTAAGTGTTAACTAGTTTGTTTTTCGCTTAGACATCTAGCCAACGATCCGTAGTTTAGGGTTTCTCGGCACCGTAAATTTTGAAATTGGCATGGTTGATGCCTTGTGAGACCTCATTAGGGTGCCTAGGAACCCTACAGTGGTATCAGACCTAGCTAGAGCCTTAGGCGAAGTCTAGACGGAATTTGAAGTCCGAACGAACCGAAACCCCAAAATTTTCATGCTCTCTGGACATTTTCTAAAATCGTGGTTTTTTCCAAATTAAAAATATGCAGA
The DNA here is from genome assembly GCA_030015575.1 of Agapanthus africanus. Lineage (NCBI taxonomy): Eukaryota > Viridiplantae > Streptophyta > Magnoliopsida > Asparagales > Amaryllidaceae > Agapanthus > Agapanthus africanus. The sequence continues at coordinate 720,851,743 of CM057337.1, forward strand.
AAACCCAGAAGGAAATTGTAAGAATTACTGTGCAAATACGACATTGTTTGGATTTTAAACAGGCGCGGAACCGCGGCACGAGCATGCCTCGTGCGGCGGTTCCGCCGCCATTTGATGACGTCAGCCATACCTATTTTCACAGTAATTCATATTTAACTGTGCTGAGTTCTCTGGGTATTTTTTAAATTTTATTCAAGAGTTGAATTTTCAGGGGTTGTTTTGGGGATTCGGTGTTTCGATCGGAGTATCAAATTTTGTCTGTGTGGCTTTCCGGATAAATTTTAGAATATGTTAAAAAGTTCGACCGGATATAAATACCCAATTTTTCCCCTGTCGGGAAATTTCCAAGTGTTGGATTTTTCCGTGGTTTAACGACGTTCTAAGTAGTGCAAGTAACGCGATGGTCCCTCTAGAAGACAACAAACCTTAACTCGATTATGTGACCGTCTTGAACTGCCCTTTGAACCTTCGGGTTTGGGGGAGTACGGCGTGCCACATGTGAGGCGTTGGCTTGACCCTTCTACGGCTGGACCGTTGGTACTGAGGCACGAACCGAATGTTTTTAGACTTATTTCATGTGTTGATCTGTATCAGGAAAACTTGGGTGTTCGACTGTTTGATCGAAAAAGTTTAACATTTTCTATTTATCCGGAATGTGATACAATAATTGGAATTCACAAGTAGTTATGAGATAACTGAATGGATGTTATAAACGTAGCACTTTAGTCTCACTTGATCGGTTGCCACGGGATTTTGATGTGATCAAAAGTCCGTCGCAATCACGTAGCGTACGCGGATACTCGCCGGATAAACTTAATAGACAGCCTCACTCCATAGCCCCGACCAAGTGACTGTAGGAGAACCCCGTCGCCGAAAGCATCCGTTCGGGTGCTCGCGGTAGCGGTGTTCCGCCTTGGTGCACTTCGTCGTCGGTATCGGGGGTGCGACCGTCTACTGAAGTTTGCGACGAGCATTCGATCAAAATGTCGGGAATCTTGTTGAATTGCCCGACTTGATATTGAAAAGTGTTTTCGATTTTGAGACTAAAATGCGTAGTTTATAATTGTTAGGCATGCGATGTCTAAGTAATTCATTTGGTCAGGCATGCGATGTCTGAGGTGGTTGCGGATTCCAACTGTTGTAGTTTTACACTTTCTTTTCTGTGACCGTAAGTGTAATATGTGATATCGCCGGTTTCGTTGCTATATGTCAACGACAATTGGGATGCGCATATTTACTTACGTTGATGACATGTGATGTTATGTGTTGCTGGATATGTTATATTGGATCGTCGTGTTTGAATAGCCGGGGGTTTTTATGTGAGATGAGTGTTTTTCATTTTCATTCATGTAAAAACTTGTATGTAATATTCTTTTATTGGGGCACTTCCAGATTGCGGAAGATGTCACCGTTTGTATATTATTTACTTTTCCGCACTAGGATAGACCCAAGGAGGGGAGCACAAGTAACCGGGTTCTGGAGTCCAGTGGGAGACCAACTCGAGGAGTCGAGTCCGGGTCTCCTAACTCTAGAATTGGTAGGGTTGCTTGCCGCTCTCGTAGGGGTCTAGGGGTGTGGGTTTGGCTATTCATCGCGACCGTGGAATCCGTGTTTTATACTGGCTCGTATTGAAAACACGGACGTCCTAGTATATCCAATATTTCATATGATTCTTCTGCTGCGATATCTGTGATGTGATCATGTGATGTTCTGTGATAAATACAGTATATAGTATATATGATATATTATATAGACGTTACTTATGTTTTACACCCGCGCTAGCCCTGCCCCGCTCTATCGTTAGTTACCTAACCTAACGGTGCACGAGGGGACATCGAGGCGAATGCGGATGGCATAAGTGTACGTCGTATTTATCTGTGATGTTTAGGTACTTAAATGATGGGACTTCATTAATGTGATTAATGAAATAAAAGAAACCTAAAGATGTTGTAGAATTGAATTTCAAAATTAAAACAGGTAGCTACAGTTTTTTGCTTTGCACAGCGGCATATATGATATATCCTGCACCTTATTCGATGAGGAAAGGACCGAGATCCCTTCACCGGGAGTGACTCCTTTAGCAATAACTGGCAGATGCTACACACTCGGTTTGTCTTTTGATTACTTTTAAGTGTTTTTGCTTTGCACAGTGATATATATGATATATCCCGCACCTCATTCGACGAGGAAAGGACCGACGATCCCTTCACCGGGAGTGACTCCTTTAGCAAAACTAGAAAAGCCTCAAAAGCACTCCATTTTTAAAATCATTTGATTCTACAACGATATCAAGTTCATTACGCAATAGGTTTTCAGAAAAACCTGTCGTAGCCCTCCGTCATTTCAGATACGTACTAGTTAGTATTCGTGCTGCGGTTGTTTGGCCTCCGTCAAGGCGTAGTGTACGGTAGCTAACTAGTGCTTATCTGCTAGCATATGATGCGATTGGATTAGGGTATTCGTACGGCGTTGTTTGGCCTCCGTCAAGGGTCGTGCGGGTGGGTTTAATTCAATCAGGAAATGACGGGTTGAACTTGACTAGCGGACTATGGGTTGTTTGGCCTCCGTCAAGGTCATAGGACGCTAGGGGCAAAATATTATCGGGAATTTCAAGTGTTGAAATTTGCAATGAGATTGCATACCTTCTATGAGATAGTTGGATCCCGATACCCGCTGGGAGTAAGAGTTACTCCTTGGAGAGTTTTACACATTACAATTAGCCGATCAAGTAGGTGTCTAGAAAGGTGTCAACGGGGTTACGCCTCTGGGAAAACGAGGTTTACATTAATTAGGTTCGTGCGAAAGCATGGGGGACCTCCCTCAAAGTACCGACACTGGCCTGACTGAAAGATTGGCGAACTTGTAGTGTGTAATTAATCCCGGCTAGTCTTTTCTTTTAGGGTTTGAAGGAAGATTTGATAAAAAGCAGTGGGAGCCATCCTGATTAGATAAAATAATAACCAATCTATTCTTGCAAGAGCGCACGCTGAGTGTTTTCTTCTCTCTCTCTCCTGGTAGCGACCGTATCATGTCTTAATCAAGATAATAATACGGAATATTGACCGAACCCTCTTGTTATACTGAGCTGGGGAACGTTGGTCCCGCTCCAACTTATAATTGTTATAAGACAGAGCAGGAAATTGGGGATTACCAGAATTCCTATGCCGCCCAAACGAAGAGAGTGCATGCTGATACATCATCTTCGGGTGTGTTCATTACAAAGAACTGTTTCTCTGTATCCTCTACGTCCTGGGTATGTGATACCAGATCAAGATCCCAGATATGTAATCTGTTACATAGGGCTACAGAAAGGTAGAGAACTGAGAACGGGTGATAAGTTTCATGAGGCAGAAAACGGGGCAAGAGTTGCAGCCAAGTCTGTTGGTCACTATCACCCTGTATTACCAATACATTGATTCTGAACGAATGTTATTAGATACCGAACCTGATATACAAAATCATATCAGTCTCTTTATCAGTAAAGAAATGATAAAATTTTGTATTGTTGGATAATATTTTGAACATTTCCTATATCAAAAGTTGATCGGTTCAGACACGTTATCTAAAAGCATTGATGATCTAAATCAAACTACAGCTCTTTAATATACGGAACACACACAAGAGGAAGAGTTCAGAAATAAACGAATCCTTCTTGAGGTATTGTAGACTAGGTCATATCAATGCGACCCGACTAGCTGAAGTTACATAAAGATGCATATTTAAATGAGTTTGAATTTACATCTTGTGAAACTCGCCAGTCATGTCACAAAGATAAGATGACCACAGCTCCGTTTATTGGAAACAGAGAAAGAGTTAGTAAACTCTTGGGACGATACATGTTGATGTATGTAAGGTCCCCTGTCTACACATGCCAAGACCGGTTCTTTATACTTCATTACATTCTCTGATAATCTCTCAAGATTCAGACATATGTTCCTGTTGAAACACAAGTCCGAACCTTTTGAGATATTCACGGAATATAAGTTAGAAGTAGAGAACCAAATGAGGGTATAAGTATTATGTCCTTTGATGCGATCAGGGAGGAGAATACTTGAGCATGGAATTCCTGGATTATTCTAAAGGAGAATGAGATTCTCTCTCAGCATTACTCCTCCGTATACACCATAGCACGATGGTATATCGGGGCGGAGCAATCACACCCTATATGATAAGGTGTGCTCTATGATGAGTACTACTGAGTTACCTTTTTCCTTTTTGGGAGTTATGCGCTTGAGAAGCTGCATACCTATTGAATAAGGTTCGAATCAAATCAGTTGCCTACCACTTCATATTTGATATGATATGGGAAGAGCCCATCTCTCAAGTTAGTTGAGATTTGGGGTTGTCCAGCCTATGTCTGAAAAGCAAAATCCAGACAAGCTCGAGGCAAGATCTGTTATGTACAACTGGAAAGGTTCCAGCTATACAAACAACAGCAGATGATTTGGTAGAACCAAAGGATTCAGTAGATTCCAATGAACCTCAGCCTCTCCGCCGATCTAGTAGGGTTCCTCACCCACCTGAGAGATACTTCTGTTTCTCTATGACAGTGGGAGTGAGGAATGCATCATGAGATGATGACCCAACTAGTTTCGAGCTGGCCATCAGGAGTGGGACTCTATAAGAATGGCTGGATGCTTAGCGATCTGAGATGGAATCCTTATACACCAACAAAGTATGGACTTTGGTTGCTATATCTGAAGGGTTAAATCCCCATCAGGAGCAAGTATATCTTGAGAAGATTACTTGGTGTAGATGGAAAAGTTGAGACTTTCAAAGCTAGACTTGTTAAAAGTTTGCATCATTGACCAGGTGTGGATAATGATGAAACCTTTTCGAGTAGCTATACTTAAGTCCATCCAGATACTACTTGCCACGGCTACATACCATGACTACGATATCTGGCGGTTGGGTGCCATGACTGCCTTTCTAAATGATGTTTTAGAAGAGAACGTCTATAAGTACACAGCCAGAGGGCTTCGTAGACAGTGGGAGCAGCGGAAACGTGTGCAAGATGCTTTATAGGATAAAGCAGGCATCGCGGAGTTGGAACATCTGTTTTGATGAAGCGGTCAAAGAGTTTGACATCATCAAAATGGTAGATGAACCTTGTATAAACAAAAAGGTAGTAGGGAGTATGGTGGTGATCCTCGTAGAGTACGTGGATGACATACTCTTGATAGGGAAAGAGTTTCCTATGCTACGCTCGGTCAATCTCCGTTTATCATAATGATTCTCCATATAGGATCATAATGATACCTACTAACTCCTGGATTTTGGATCTATGAGATAGATCTAAATGGATGTTAGGATTCTCACTTGTCGAAGTGAGATGGTATCACATGATCCTGGGGAGAATCACTGGAAGGGTTCCAGGGTGATAAGGACGACTGAATGTCAGTCACAGGCATTTTCTTTACCCTCAGTGGAGGGACGGTATGTTGGAAGAGTTCCAAGCTAGATACCGTGACATACTAGAAGATAAAGGCAGCATACATCGCTACTTAAGATGCTACCAAAGAGGCTGTTTGGATGTATATTGGTTCATGAGATGAACTATGTTCCTCCCATTGTGTGACAATGGAGTTGTGGCTTATGCCAAGGAACGCATGTCCCATCAGTGATCCAGACATATTCTAAGGCAGTATCACCTGATCATGGAGATGGTTGATCTCCAGGGTGATCGAGGTTAGGAGAGAAGACTCAGAGGACAACACGGCGGATCCACTCACGAAGGCCTATTCCCAGAGAGAGACTTTTATGGGATGGTTGAGTATGAGATACTACAACCACTGCTACAGATGGCCCTAGTGCAAGTGGGAGATTGTTAGTTATATGTATGCCCTAGAGGCCATTACTGTACATTGGATGTATATTGTAGTGGATGCTGGGACATATATAGGGAGGACTTTCTTGCTCGACATGATAGTATGCTATCTGGTTGAACTTTACCTTAACGTGTACACTGATTGTCTCTCTGTTACATGTTGGTAAAGCCCTTAGGATGTGTACTTGACTACCTGGACTGTGATGCGGATCATATTAGTGGGGACATGGTAGTCCATAAGTACATCCTTCAAAGTCCCTAGTCGTGGGTGTATCGAGATGGGGCATCGATATACCAGAGTAGACTAGCGTGTACCTTCTCGACCCATACAGATGGGCGATGGATGATCCCATATCCATTAGTGTTTGACATCAGAGATGATATACGGGTGCTCAGTAGAGACTGGGTACACTGGACGGACTCGCCGAGAACTCCCAGATGGTATTATACCTCACGTCAGATGGCAGTTCTCTGGTGACACTGGTACAGAGTAGTCTGTTGACCCGAGATCGTCATAGAGTCTTGTGTGGTTCCCACTGTGCTTTGATTTCCATCTTACCACGTCCAAGAGGGCGTGCAAAACGGTGGTTTTTGGGTACAGTCCCGAGTCACATGGAGGCAATGAGCGATAGGAGGGGATTCGTCTCTCCCGGTATAGGGCGTTGATGTTGCGATGTGTTCGATTGGCTATAACAGGAAATCCCTGGCCAGGGTTGCTGAGATTTACTGGTAAGTGTTACCAGTAGTTTCTCGAATTGTTATAGACCTCATATCGACACGACTTATCGAGCTATTGGGGTCTGACGTTTACCACCCCTAGGCGAGATATGCGACATATCAGATGATCAGACCGGACTGTACGGTAGTGTTACTGGTTGGATTCACTGGAGTGTGTGCGGGCTTGCTCGTCGATCTTCAGATCGCTCAATACCCGGGTGGCCGTTACGTTTAGCAGACCGCTTGCGGCTTGTGGGTGATTGATATGATCATCACCTGCTGCCGGCGTATTGACGAGTCTTTAGAGTCCTACACAGAGGTTTCCTGGCTCAAGCGAAACGAAATAGGGGCGCATATGAGATATGTGCGGGACCGAGAATGATACCAGTATGTGATACTGTATTCGATTCTCGCGATATGTGACGTTGATCGGTTATATGTGATATAGCCGGGTTATCGGATCAAGTGTTGATTCGATAAGTTGTTACTGTTGATATTAGTCGGTTATATGCGATATGACCGGGTCGTTAAATCAAGTGTTGATTTAATGATTTAATGCATAATTATATATTTGATATATTACTTTGCATTAACTAGTATCGGTTCACTTTAAATGGATTTTCTCACTCGGATGTGCGCATTGCATATGCGATATGATTTTGTGCACTTGCTTGTATCATGTTTGATGATACATGCCTTTTGGTTAAGTGTAAAGAATTAAACCTTGGTTAATGAAATGGTTAGGGTTTACTTTTTCCTTATTCATTTCATTCATTTATTAATCTTTTTCTTTTTGGAAAAAGGAAAAGATATGAGAAGAAATGGTGGCTTTTATTTGTTTGCACTTGAAGCTTCTTGAAGCTTTCATAAAGTAACCATTTTTGTCTCATGCTTAAACCTAACCATTCCACTAAACCATGATTCACTCTCTACACCTAACCATGGTTCTATTATGATAAGAATGTTCTTTTCTTTTTTAGATTAACTTATCATAACATTCTTCTTCTTCTTCCTTGAACTCAAGAAGAAAACCTTGACTTCATCAATGGTGAATTGATGAAATGAGTGAGAAATCCAATTCTAAAGTGAACCCACTTCCTATTTCTTCATCCTCTACCTCTTGCCAAGTAGTAGAGTGTGTTTTCTTCACAAGTTTCATCACTTGGTGAAGTTGGAGCTTGATCTAGCGATGCCTCGACGTAGATCATCTTCGGCACGAAGCCGACGACCTTGCCCGCTCTTTCTCCGATGAAGCCGACGCTAGAGCCCGGATTTTGATTTGGACAGTGGAGATGACTTCATCACGGAGCCGTGGAGGTGGAGGACCGGATCTACAAAGATTGTATTTCCGTATTCTTGTAGTTAAGTGTTAACTAGTTTGTTTTTCGCTTAGACATCTAGCCAACGATCCGTAGTTTAGGGTTTCTCGGCACCGTAAATTTTGAAATTGGCATGGTTGATGCCTTGTGAGACCTCATTAAGGTGCCTAGGAACCCTACAATATGTTCTGTGTTGGATATTGTATATAGTATATATGATATATTATATAGATGTTACTTATGTTTTACACCCGCGCTAGCCCTGCCCCGCTCTGCTGTTAGTTACCTAACCTAACGGTGCACGAGGGGACATCGAGGCGAATGCGGATGGCATAAGTGTACGTGGTATTTATCTGTGATGTTTAGGTACCTAAATGATGGGACTTCATTAATGTGATTAATGAAATAAAAGAAACCTAAGATGTTGTAGAATCGAATTTCAAAATAAAAAGGTAGCTACAGTTCTTGCTTTGCACAGCGGTATATATGATATATCCTGCACCTTATTCGATGAGGAAAGGACCGAGATCCCTTCACCGGGAGTGACTCCTTTAGCAATAACTGGCAGATGCTACAAACTAGGTTTGTCTTTTGATTGCTTTTAAGAGTTTTTGCTTTGCACAGTGATATATATGATATATCCCGCACCTCATTCGACGAGGAAAGGACCGACGATCCCTTCACCGGGAGTGACTCCTTTAGCAAAACTAGAAAAGCCTCAAAAAGCACTCCATTTCAAAATCATTTGATTCTACAACGATATCAAGTTCATTACGCAATAGGTTTTCAGAAAAACCTGTCGTAGCCCTCCGTCATTTCAGATAAGTAGTAGTTAGTATTCGTGCTACGTTTGTTGGCCTGCGTCAAGGCATAGTGTGCGGTAGCTAACTATTATTTATCTGCTTATGCATATGATGCAGATTGGATTAGGGTAGTCGTGCGACTTTGTTGGCCTGCGTCAAGGGTCGTGCGGGTGGGTTTAATTCAATCAGGAAATGATGGGTTGAACTTGACTAGCGCACTATGGTTTGTTGGCCTGCGTCAAGGTCATAGGACTCTAGGGGCAAAATATTATCGGGAATTTCAAGTGTTGAAATTTGCAATGAGATTGCATACCTTCTATGAGATAGTTGGATCCCGATACCCGCTGCGAGTAAGAGTTACTCCTGGGAGAGTTTTGCACATTACAATTAGCCAATCAAGTAGGTGTCTAGAAAGGTGTTAACGAGGTTACGCCTCTGGGAAAACGAGGTTTACATTAATTAGGTTCGTGCGAAAGCACGGGGTACCTCCCTCAAAGTACCGACACTGGCCTGGCTGAAAGATTGGCGAACTTGTAGTGTGTAATTAATCCCGGCTAGTCTTTCCTTTTAGGGTTTGAAGGAAGATTTGATAAAAAGCAATGGGAGCCATCCTGATTAGATAAAATATAACCAATCTATTCTTGCAAGAGCGCACGCTGAGTGTTTTCTTCTCTCTCTCTCCAGGTAGCGACCATATCATGCCTTAATCAAGATAATAATATGGATTTTTGACCGAACCCGCTTGTTATACTGAGCTGGGGAACGTTGGTCCCGCTCCAACTTATAATTGTTATAAGACAGAGCAGGAAATCGGGGATTACCAGAATTCCCGTGCCGCCCAAACGAAGAGAGTGAATGATAATGCATCATCTTCGGGTGTGTTCATTACAAAGAACTGTTTCTCAGTATCCTTTACGTCCTGGGTATGTGATACCGGATCAGGATCCCGGATATGTAATCTGTTACATAGGGCTACAGATAGGTAGAGAACTGAGAACGGGTGATAAGTTTCATGAGGCAGAAAACGGGGCAAGTGTTGCATCCAAGTCTGTTGGTCACTGTCACCCTGTATTCCAAATACATTGATTCTGAACGAATGTTATTAGATACCGAACCTGATATACAAAATCATATCGCTCTCTTTAATAGTAAAGAAATGATAAAATTTTGTATTGTTGGATAATGTTTTGAACATTTCCTATATCAAAAGTTGATCGGTTCAGGCACGTTATCTAAAAGTGTTGATGTTCTAAATCAAACTACAGTTCTTAGTATACAGAACACACACAAGAGGAAGAGTTCGGAAATGAACGAATCCTTCTTGAGGTATTGTAGACTAGGTCAGATCAATGCGACCCGACTGGCTGAAGTTACATTTAGATGTATATTTAAATCGGTTTGAATTTACATCTTATGAAACTTGCCAGTCATGTCACAAAGATAAAATGACCATAGCCCTGTTTATTGGAAACAGAGAAAGAGTTAATGAATTCTTGGGATGATACATGTTGATGTATGTAGGTCCCCTGTCTACACATGCCAGGACCGGTTCTTTGTACTTCATTACGTTCTCTAATGATCTCTCAAGATTCAGACAAATGTTCCTGTTGAAACACAAGTCTGAACCTTTTGAGATATTCACAGAATATAAGCTAGAAGTAGAGAACCAAAATACGGGTATAAGTATTATGTCCTTTGATGTGATCAAGGAGGAGAATACTTGAGCACGGAAATACTGGACTATTCTAAAGGAGAATGAGATTCTCTCTCAGCATTACTCCTCCGTATACACCATTGCATGATGGTATATCGGGGTGGAGCAATTACACCCTATGTGATAAGGCGTGCTCTATGATGAGTAATACTGAGTTACCTATTTCCTTTTGGGTGTTATGCGCTTGAGAAGCTGCATACCTATTGAATAGGGTTCAAATCAAATCAGTTGCCTACCACTTCATATGTGATATGGAAAGGGAAGAGCCCATTTCTTAAGTTAGTTAAGATTTGGGGTTGTCCGGCCTATGTCTGAAAAGCAAAATCCGGACAAGCTCGAGGCAAGGTCAGTTATGTAGAACTGGAAATGTTCCAGCTATACAAACTGCAGCTGATGATTTGGTAGAACCGAAGGATTCAATAGTAACCAACGAACCTCAGCCTCTCCGCCGATCTAATAGGGTTCCTCACCCACCTGAGAGATACTTCGGTTTCTCTATGACAGTGGGAGCGAGGATTGCATCATGAGATGATGACCCAACTAGTTTCGAGCTGGCCATCAGGAGTAAGACTCTATAAGAATGGCTGGATACTTAGCGATCTGAGATGGAATCCTTATGCACCAACAAAGTATGGACTTTGGTTGCTATATCTAAAGGGTTAAATCCCCATCAGGAGCAAGTATATCTTGAGAAGATTACTTGGTGTAGATGGAGAAGTTGAGACTTTCAAAGCTAGACTTGTTAAAGCTTTTCGTCATCGACCAGGCCTGGATAATGATGAAACCTTTTCAAGTAGCTATGGTTAAGTCCATCCAGATCCTACTTGCCACGGCTACATACCATGACTACGATATCTGGTGGTTGGGTGTCATGACAGCTTTTCTAAATGATGTTTTAGAAGAGAGAGTCTATAAGTACACAGCCAGAGGGCTTCGTAGACAGTGGGAGCAGCGGAAACGTGTACAAGATGCTTTATAGGATAAAGCAGGCATCGCGGAGATGGAACATCTGTTTTGATGTGTAAGTCAAAGAGTTTGACACCATCAAATTGGTAGATGAACCTTGTATAAACAAAAAGGTAGTAGGGAGTATGGTGACGATCCACGTAGAGTACGTGGATGACATACTCTTGATAGGGAAGGAGTTTCCTATGCTGCGCTCGATCAATCTCCGATTATCACAAAGATTCTCCATATAGGATCAAAGTAATACCTACTAAATCCTGGATTTTGGATCTATAGATAGATCTAATTGGATGTCAGGAATCTCACTAGTAGTAGTGAGATGGTATCAATCGATCCTGGGGAGAATCACTGGAAGGGTTCCAGGGTGATAAAGATGACTGAATGTCAGTCGCAGGCATTGTCTTTACCCTCAGTAAAGGGACGGTATGTTGGATGGGTTCCAAGCTAGATACCGTGACATACTAGACGATAAAGGCAGGATACATCGCTACTTAAGATGCTACCAAAGAGGCTGTTTGGGTGTATATTGGTTCATGAGATGAACTACGTTCCTACCATTGTGAGACAATGGAGTTGTGGCTTATGCCAAGGAACGCAGGTCCCATCAGTGATCCAGACATATTCTAAGGCAGTATCACTTGATCATGGAGATGGTTGATCTCCAGGGTGATCGAGGTTTGGAGAGTAGACACAGAGGACAACACGGCGGATCCACTCACGAAGGCCTATTCCCAGAGAGAGATTTTTAAGGGATGGTTGAGTATGAGATACTGCAACCACTGCTACAGATGGCCCTAGTGCAAGTGGGAGATTGTTAGTTATATATATGCCCTAGAGGCCATTACTATACATAGGATGTATATTGTAGTGGATGCTTGGACATATATAGGGAGGACTTTCTTGCTCGACATGATAGTATGCTATCTGGTTGCTCTTTACCTTAACGTGTATACTGATTGTCTCTCTGTTACATGTTGGTAAAGCCCTTAGGATGTGTACTTGACTACCTGGACTATGATGCAGATCATACTAGTGGGGACAGATAGTCTATAAGTACATCCTTCAAAGTCCCTAGTCGTGGGTGTATCGAGACGGGGCATCGATATACCAGAGTAGACTAGCGTATACCTTCTCGACCCATACAGATGGGCGATGGATGATCCCATATCCATTGGTGTTTGACATCAGAGATGATATACGGGTGCTCAGTAGAGACTGGGTACACTGGACGGACTCGCCGAGAACTCCCAGATGGTATTATACCTTACGTCAGATGGCAACTCTCTGGTGACACTGGTACAGAGTAGTCTGTTGACCCGAGATCGTCATAGAGTCTTGTGTGGTTCCCACTGTGCTTTGATTTCCATCTTACCACGTCCAAGAGGGCGTGCAAAACGGTGGTTTTTGGGTACAGTCCCGAGTCACATGGAGGCAATGAGTGATAGGAGGGGATTCGTCTCTCCCGGTATAGGGAGTTGATGTTGCGCTGTGTTCGATTGGCTATAACCGGAAATCCCTGGCCAGGGTTGCTGAGATTTACTGGTAAGTGTTACCTGTAGTTTCTCGAACTGTTATAGACCTCATATCGACACGACTTATCGAGCTATTGGGGTCTGACGTTTACCACCCCTAGGCAAGATATGCGACATATCAGACGATCAGACCGGACTGTACGGTAGTGTTACTGGTTGGATTCACTGGAGTGTGAGCGGGCTTGCTCGTCGATCTTCTGATCGCTCAATACCCGGGTGGCCGTTACGTTTAGCAGACCGCTTGCGGCTTGTGGATGTTTGATATGATCATCACCTGCTACCGGCGTATTGACGAGTCTTTAGAGTCCTACACAGAGGTTTCCTGGCTCAAGCGAAACGAAATAGGAGCGCATATGAGATATGTGCGGGACCGGGAATAATGCGTGTATGTGATACCGTATTTCATTCTCGCGATGAATGTATCGATTGGTTGTATGCGATATAACCTAGTTATCGAATCAAGGGTTGATTCGATAAGCCGATACATTTGATACTAGTCGGTTATATGCGATATGACCGGATCGTTAAATCAGGTGTTGATTTAATGATTTAATGTATAATTATATATTTGATATATTACTTTGCATTAACTAGTATCGGTTCACTTTAAATGGATTTTCTCGCTCGGATGTGCGCATTATATATGTGATATGATTTTGTGCACATGCTTGTATCATGTTTGATGGTGCATGTAAAATTGGTTAAGTATAAAGAATTAAACCTTGGTTAATGAAATGGTTAGGGTTTATTATTTGCTTATTCATTTTATTCATTTATTTATTCTTTTGGAAAAAGAAAAGGAAATGATAAAATGGTGGCATTCTTTGTTCTTTCATGAAGCTTCATGAATACTTTGACTTTGTGACCACTTTGTCTCATCCTTAACCCTAACCATTCCACTTAACCCTAATTAATTCTCTACACCTAACCATGGTTCTATTATGATAAGAATTCATATTCTTTTCATTTTTAGAGAATACTTATCATAATATTATCTTCATCTTCTTCTTCTTCTTCACTTGAAGAAAACCTTTCTTCATCAATGGTGATTGATGAAAAAGAGTGAGAAATCCAATTCTAAAGTGAACCCACTTCCTATTTCTTCATCCTCTACCTCTTGCCAAGTAGTATAGGGTGTTTCCTTCACAAGTTTTCATGGCTTGGTGAAGGTGGAGCTTGATCTAGTGATGCCTCGACGTAGATCATCTTCGGCACGTCGTCGATGACCTAGCCCGCTTTTTCTCCGATGAAGCCGACGCTAGAGCCCGGGATTTGATATGGACAGCGAGGAGACTTCATTGCGGAGCTATGGAGGTGGAGGACCGGATCTACAAAGGTTGTATTTCCGTATTCTAGTAGTTAAGTGTTAACTAGTTCATTTTTTCGCCTAAACTTCTAGCCAACGATCCGTATTAGGGTTTCTCGGCACCGTATTTTTGAAATTGGCATGGTCGATGCCTTGTGAGACCTCTTGAGAGTGCCTAGGAACCCTACAAAACCTTCATAAAATAAAAGAATTTCTTCTAATAGATCATTGATCTAAGAACAAGATCAATGATCTTCATATAATAAACAGTGCATTGTACTTTTTTATGAACCACTGGTTCTCTGAAACAAGAGAAACAAGAAAAACTTGTTTTCTTTGATCTAAATTAGATCAAGAAATCAAACAGTGCTTTGCACTATTTTATGAACCATTGGTTCTGGAATCTTAAAGATTCTCAAGATTATTGAAATAGTGCCTTGCACTTGCAAAAATTGCACTGTTGCGCTCCTGGGTTGGCGCAAGCCACCAGAGAGCGCCACGTGTCAGCATCTGAATCACTTGCGCTATGCGCTTCTAAGAAAGAGCCTTGCTCTCTGAAATTGGCGCAACTCACCAGAGCACGCCACGTGTCAGCAGCGCAAGTGTAGCGCACTGGCGCAGCGCACTGCGCTTGCGTGACACGTGTCACCTCCACAAGCGCTTGCGCTCATTTATTGGCGCAAAGCGCCAGACAGGCCACATGGCCACTGTCAGATGATTGATGCACTGCATCATTAAAAAGAAGGGCTGAGCCCAATTAAGAAGGCCTAATAGGCCTAGTAAATGCTATGCATTATTTTCAAACAGATGCAATGCATCAGAGCCCAAATAGAAATAGATTATGTGCATCATCTAAAAGGGGCAGAGCCCAAATAAAGGTCCAACAGAGATCAAGATTAATGCTGTGCATTATTAAACAGGGACAAAGCCCTAGCACAGGCCTAATAGGCCAAAGATAAAGAAAAATGTTGAACATCTTCAACTGGACTTAGCCCAATCATGGCTATAAGTCCTCAAATTAAATTGACTGAGCAGGCTGCTCTTTTAAATCGATTTGCATTTGGTTCAAGGGTACATCTCCGAACTCCTCTGACACCTATCGTTGTAATCCTTCAACGACGTCAGAGAGGTGACGGGTCCCGACGGCCACAAATTAAATGGACCACCACGTCCCTAAACTGGAACATGGACTACTACGTCCCTAAACTTGAACATGGACCGCAATGTCCTTAAACTACCTATGGACCACTACGTCCCTAAACTAGAACAATAGAGCCCTCAAATGCTCTTTTGCCGGATCTAAACGATCCCGTTTAAGTTGATCTTAGCCTCAAACCTGGCTAACATATTCTTAAACATTCAAATGGACTATAAAACTCCAAATCAACTTTGGTTCAAGGGTACATCTCCAAACTCCTCTGACACCTGTCGTTGTAATCCTTCAACATCGTCAGAGAAGTGACGGGTCCCGATGGCCATACACATTAAATGGACCACTACGTCCCTAAACTGGAACAATAGAGCCCCCAAACGCTCTTTCCGTTAAGTCGATCTTAGTCTCAAATCAGACTAACGTATCCTTAATGAACATTTAAGTTGATCTTAGCCTTAAATAGGGCTAACGTATCCTTAAACAAAAAACCCCAAACCCAAATCTAAGTAAATA
The DNA here is from genome assembly GCA_030015575.1 of Agapanthus africanus. Classification (NCBI taxonomy): domain Eukaryota; kingdom Viridiplantae; phylum Streptophyta; class Magnoliopsida; order Asparagales; family Amaryllidaceae; genus Agapanthus; species Agapanthus africanus. The sequence continues at coordinate 720,867,593 of CM057337.1, forward strand.
CGGATTTGGACTAATCCACGTCCTACGGGCGACGGCATAACTTAGTCTCCGTATACAATCCACGGGCATCCACAAACAAAACAAACACACACGAGACGAAGTGAAATTCTGGAGAAGGAGAAAGTTGTTACCGCGATGCGGTAGCGTAATTAACTGCAGGGACTTGCGCCTGCAGGGAAGAGCGTCCCCACAATCAAAAACCCCTCAAGCGAGGGGGAAGCTGACGAAGTCTGCTACATCGGCCGCATCCGTCTAAACCTCCGATACACGGTGCCATAAATCAACTTGGCATCTTCGGAGAGGTAGACGGATAAAACCAAATAGCATCTGCCCCGAATCTCAGTGTCAGGACTTCGCAGTCCTGTGCGCCGTCTTTCGGAGGGGAACAGGTACATCTCTAAACCCTCTGATATATGTCGTTGTAATCCTTCAACGTCTTCAGAGAGGTGATGGGTCCCGACAACCATACATTTCATAGACTATGACGTCTTTAAATTGGACTGTGGGGTCCTTAAACCCATGGACTATGATGTCCTTAACCTCGGGCTGTGGGGTTCTTAAACCCATGGACTATGATGTCCTTAACCTTAGACCGCAATGTCCCTAAACTAAAACAATAAAGCTCAAATACTCTGTTGTTGGATCTAAACAATCCCGTTAAGTAGATCTTAGTCTAAAAATTAGACTAACGTATCCTTAACAAACGTTTAAGTTGATCTTAGTCTCAAATGAGACTAACGCATCCTTAAACCCAACCCTAAACCCAAATCTAAGAAAATACGGATTTGGACTAATCCACGCCCTATGGGCGACAACATAAATTAGTCTTCGTATACAATCCACGAGCAACCAAAAACAAAACAAACACCCACGACACGAAGTGACCATCTGGAGAAGGAGAAAGTGGTTACCGCGATGTGGTAGCATAATTAACTGCAGGGGCTTGCGCCTGCAGGGAAGAGCGTCCCCACAATCAAAAACCCTCAACGAGGGGGAATCTGACGAAGTCTGCTACATCGGACGCATCCGTTTAAACATTCAATATACGGTGTGATAAATCAACTTGGTATCTTCATAGAGGTGGACAGATAGCACCAAATAGCATCTGCCCTCGAAATTCAGGCAAGACAGACCTACGCGGTCGCGTCTCCGTATTTCGGCGGAGAACACCTCGCTTCTGGTTTTGGCGGGTAACTTGCCGCGCTCGTAGGGGTCTAGGTTTTCGTTTCACAAGCTATCCACATAACTAGGGGAACGTCGGGTTTCACTTGTGGCTCAAAGGAAATCCGAGGCTCCCTGATTATCTGTATTGTTCTATGATGCTTATTAATTTTCTGTGATGTTGCATTTATCACGCCTGGAGCGATTATTGTATATTGTTATATATATACTAGTAGATGTTGTATATGTTTTACACCCGCGCTAGTCCAGTCCCCGCTCTGTCGTTAGTTAAGTAACCTAACGGGTGATGACGGGACCCAATGGCGAATGCGGATGGTATATACGTACATTATATTTTCGTTCTTTTGTGGTGTGATTAATTGATGGGACTGCGTTGATTCAGATCAATGCAAGGAAAACAGACCTATTCGATGTTGTTGGAACAATTTTCAAAAAGCTGTTATTATAAGGACGTTCTCTTTTGTTTTGCACAGAGGTATTTGGTTATGAATATCCAGCACCTCATTCGACGAGGTAAGGGCCGAGATCCCTTCATCGGGAGTGACCCCTTAGACAAAGGTTTGCGTCAGGGTAATAACTTCACTATAGTCGATTACTTTTTGCTTTGCATCGCGGTATTCAGTTGGAGTATCCTGCACCTCATTCTACGGGGAAAGTGCCAAGATCCCTTCACCGGGAGTGACCTCTTTAGCAAAGGTTTTCGCTACTATATATTTGTAAAAAGCTATCCGGTTCCTTCAACGATATCAAGTTCATTACGTTAAAGGTTTTCGCCAAAAACCAGCCGTAGCACTCCGTCATTTCAGATTATTATTGCTTAGTATTCGTGCTACGTATGTCGTGCTCAACCGAGGCGTAGTGTGCGGTAGCTCTGTAATGCTTTTCTGTCTCATAAATATATGATTGGTTAGGACAGCCGTACGGTTATTTTGGCTCAGTCAAGGACTCGTGCGGGTGGGTCTAATGCAATCAAGATAATGATGGGTTGAACTTGGCTAGGATCCTTTGATATGTTGGCTCAGTCAAGGTCACTTGGGTCTTAGGGGTAAAAATCACATCGGGAGTTTCAAACATACAGGAAACTTGCCAGGCATGCGTATACCTTCTGGAGTATGGTGACTTGAGTGGAATCCATCAAGTTATCATGCCATGATAGTTGGATCCCGATTCCCACTAATGAGTTGGTTTACTCCTCGGGTGATCCCGACTAATTCTTCTTTCAGGTTTGGAGGAGAATTTGATAATACAGTAGGAGACATCCTGATTAGATAAAGTGATTAATCATTCTGATCTAGGTTAAAGTGCACACTGAGTGTTTCTTTTCTCTCTCTCTTTGGCAACGACCATGGCCCAACCCTAGACTATAACTCAGTAACCAAGTTGACCGAACTTTCTTAAAACATTGGTTTTTGGATTGTCAAGAGTTGCATACATCATTGCCACTCCTTCTTTTACCCTTTGCATTTCTCCAGAACACCCCATATCACTATGAACACCCACTTCCATTGGATAAATCCATCTTCATTGGATAAATCCATCGTATAGTTACATACAAACTCGAAAGAACTTGTTCCAGATTCGATGATAGATTCTGGTTCTGAAGAGATTGAATATGACTATTCTGTTGTCTTTTCCTTTTACCTTCTCTCAAGTTGTGAGGGCTCCTAGGATTAGGAGAGAGTACACCTATTATGCTTATTGGATAGTCTTCTTCCAAACCATAGGCAGGTGGCGGAAGGTAGGGAATGAAAAAAACCAATTAGCCTAAGTATGGTGTACAGAAAGTAACAAGTAAAGACAAAATAAAGGGATTAGAAAGAGGGCAAAGTAAATTGCGACTGCTATCATTCATGACCAAACCGCGTATTTCATTGCCACTCCTACTTCACCTTTGCTTTTCTCCGGTTCAGGAGAAATAGAATAAGGTTTATTCGGTTGTCTTTTATCATCATCTTCTCTCAGGTTGTGAGTAATCCTAGGATTAGGAGAGTACACCTATTATGCTTATTGGATAGTCTTCTTCCAAACCATAGGCTGGTGCCGAATGGTAGGGAAGGAAGAAAACCATTTAGCCTAAGGGGGTGTACACAAGGTGATGAGTAAAGACAAATAAAGGGATTTGGAGAGATGGCAAGGAAATATACGGTTACAGTCATGAATCTGATAATGGAAGAGGCATTACTAGGAATACCCGGATACCCCTATGAAACATTTTAATGTTTCAGTTTCACCGTGCGTTGTTAATTGAAAACTGATTTCCCAATTAGGTCCTTACAACAGAGTATGTATTTACCAGGTTTGATTCTCACATCTGTATGGTTTTACAGATGATGAGTGGGAGTAAGTTATTGGGAATTAGGTGATCATCCTCATTATATCGGAATTCGTTGTAATTGGTGATATTTGAGGAAATCGCCTGGGTTTTTGCCGAACGGCAAATATTTGGTTTTGAATATCTGTTGTTATGCACCAATTTCAAACTGATATATCTGTACGTTTATTTTATAAAGTGAGATATAACTTTTTGAAATTATGTCCATGACATTCACCTATATCAGTTGATGGTTATGTAAGGAGCATTCAATAGCGGTGTAATTCTTCATAACCATAGTACAGTTTTCAACCTACGACGCACAGGGTTTGAGTTATTCAACTCAAGGGACTTGTACAAAGTATTGTATATTGTCCAGTGTCTATTAGGACAGAGGGGTTGGTCCTCGTACTATATTCTGTTTACTTGTGACTTCTCTAGTTTTTAGACAAGTGTTTCGTAGAAATACAAGGTCTAAGTTTTGAGAAGTTATAGGTACAAGAATAAAGTAGAGAACCACATGATGCAAGTATCAGGATTCTTCAAGGTGATCGATGATGTAGATACTTATGTTTGGTATTCAGTCGATAGTAATGATTTTAAGAACTTGCTTCTCTTTCATATTACTGATAACTGGATGCACTCCTAAGTTGAGTAATGATAATCGGTCTCTCTCCATTTAGTTGACATGCACTGGAGACAGCTGCATGATTTGAATCTGGTTCCAATTAAATCAGTGCCTCTGTTTCTATATTGTATATAGAATGGATCATATCTTAACGATGTTAAGGAATATGGAGTTGTCCGGCTTATGCTTAAAACCAGACTCTGGATAACTCAAGGCACATTTCTATAATGGCAGTTTGTGGGTTAACCCAGGCTATGACGAGGGTTAACTTTCTACCATCTGGAAGATCAATAGTGATATTGTTCTTGACTCGCCATAGTTTTAAGTAAAATGGACTTTTTTAGAAAACAGTAGTGGGAGTATGGTAGAACTGGAAGTGATTCCAAAACCACAAACGATTACTGAAAATTTAATACGACCTAAAGATTCAATCAGATTTGACATTCCATTAGTCACCCCGCAGATATGGTGGGTAACCTCAGGCACCCGAGAGGTACTCCGGTATCCTCAAGGACGGTGACAGGGAGGTTCTTGTTTACCCAGACTTACCATTACTGCTATTCTAGACTATGAGACCCGGCAGGAGGGTGAGTATAGCGTCGTTCTAAACTAGCTTTAGAAGTGCACGTGTATATAACTCTGCCAGAGGGTTGTTGTAGTCAGTGGGAGCAGCGGAAGCATAGTGGACAAGTAACTTATTTCTATTTATAGACTAAAGCAAATATAGCGGAGATAAATCATCTATTTTTGATGTGACAGTCATAGGCATTGACTTCATCAGAATAGGAGATGGATCTGTTGAGAAAGCAGTAGGATGTGATGTCCTGGTATTTGGATGACATGCACGTTGTAGGAAGTAAAATTCCTATACTATGATCGGTTATACTTTGGTTGTCACGCAGTGGTTTCTCCACATAGGATATGGATATAATATCAGACATTCTGGTTACTAGATCTATGGTTTTAGATCTAGATTTGGGTAGTTTCCCAATCTGGGTACTTAGACAGTATTCTAAAGGTGTTTTAGAATGGACGACTCCTGGCATGGTAGTGTACCTTGTAACATTTCAGAAAATATAAAATATTATTTTTGGAATTTAATATTAAAATAATATATTTCGCGAAAACTACCCGATTTGCGAAGTTGGGGCTTTCGTAAAATAATATAAATATATACAAATAATTGTGAAATAATTGGATATTAAAATGATTTATTCATTTAAAAATATATTTATAGGATTTGGTATTTTTATAATTTATTATATGCAGTTTGGATAAAAATTGATTAGTGCACTACTAATCGCGATTGAGCCAAATCCATGTTTCTACATTTTTATCATGGTTAGTGCACCATGACATGTTGCATTTTGTTACATATTGTTTCCTTCGTGTTTGTTCATTTCTTTTAATTCTATTTTTGGTGAGAAAAGAAAGAAATGAGAGAGCTTTATTGAGGAGAGAGAGAGGGGGGACCACATCTTGATTGTGAGGGTGAGAATAAAAGAGAGTGAGAGTAGGAGAGGGGGAGGGGCTGCCACATTCACGTTTCCTCCATTGTTCTTCGTCTTCTTCAACTCCTCATCTCTCTCCACCTCTATCCTATGAAACCATCTCAAAACCTTCATCAAAACCCTAAACCCCTTTCATTAAAAATGATCCCCTCCCCATCTTCAACACTTTGGACCAAGAAAAGTTGGATTTTGAAGACTTTGGGAAGCTAGTGTTTTTCTTGAGTTGCCCAAATGAGGTATAATTCATTTCACTTAATTTAGTTTTAAGTTTCCTAGCATCCTAGTTTAGTTTAGAGTTAAACTTGTTAGATTTGTGATGTTTGGAAAATCTAAAGAGAAGGGTTGAGTGTTTGTGTAGGATCATGATCTGTAGTGGGTATCCACAAGATCCTAATGGTGTTTTTACTAACCTAGAATAGAGAATAGGACCCAAAACACGGACTTAGGATTTCCCAACGTCGGATTTGTGATAGGTTGTGATGGTATATGGGAATCTGGAATGACCCGAGACCACTATAAATTAAGTTCCCTTGACAGTGAGACGTGCAGGCAACCATGAATCACCCCCTGAAACCTGAGCCCCTACCCTTGATTTCTGGCCACAGATTTATTGGTTTAGGCCGCAATTTGCGGCCATGTTGTGAGGAAACTTGTTGATTTTTGGACCATGGCTTTATTAGATGGTATCTAGAGCAACCCTGCATGCAAAATTCTCTAGTTTGGCCCAGAATGAAATCTGGAAGTGATTTCCTTCGTTGCTGAATTTGTTTTCCCGATTTCTGAACTTGGGTTTTGGGTATTTGATATTATATTTAGTCGTTGGATATTTGTACGTCAACGACGAGGGTTATTTGGTTGTTTTTGCATGCGTAGGCTATAGGTTCTAACCTATGAGTGCACCGTGTACCGTTTTGGTTTTCCGGACTTGATTTTAATAGCGATTGCGATTGTGTATTTAGTGTAGGTACCTTCGCATAGATTCCGAGGCGACGGAGCATGGCGTCATCGACTTCGGCAAGTAAGGATCAAGGTGAATAGATTTATATCTACGGAGGAAGTCAGGTGGAGGGCGTATAACACCCCCGCAACTTGATGGAAATCGATATATAGGATATGGTTAGAGAGACCATGTTAGAAACTTAGGGTTAAAAGATTAGTATGAGACAAATACACTACCACTAAGGTTACAGTTAGGGTTTAGTGTGACATGATAGGATAGAATGATGTCTCAAATTGAGTTATAGTGAATGTGAATTATGATATATATAGATATGTAGTTGTACGAGATTAGATATGAGATTAATAAGCTAGAATGTGTATGTAAGATGACTTAATGTGATGAAAAGAATATACGAGGTGATATGATGACTTGATTGATATGTCAGTATACGGATGTGAGTCGATTGAGATGATTGATACCTTTGTCGGTCCCCTGATATGAGATTGTTATGGATGTGACCTGGGATATAGGTATATAGGTATATATAATATAGTGGATCATGAATGATAGGCCGTACGTGACATTAGGTTTGTACCCTCATTGTCATATAGGTTGATAGGATCCCAAATTGTTTAATGCCGCCGTACGATGATTTACCATACGTGATGAGTTTTATGATGATAGATCCACACCCTTGACTAGAGAATGCCGTATGATGGATTATACTGTATATGATGTTGTGAGGCTGGATGCCGATTGATAGATTCACCGCTCGGTCATGTTAGATACGTATACCTTATAGCATTTAGCTAACGATTTACTTACGCTACGTTCATGTCATTCTCATTGCATTCCATATACCTGTGCTAGTATACCTACATCATTATCGATGATGCATATGTTACACTTACACAGATTGGCTGGCTCACACACTTCATCATCGATAATTACTATGTCACTTACACAGTAAAATTGCTACATCATGTTACTATATTGCTATGTTCACATTATGAGGATATGCCCATGCTCACATCACTGTTCCATGTAGCATGATATGCGGATATGCTTACATTCTGTTATATGTCGCATACATCATGTTTTACGATTATACGCATTGAGATATGCTGTTTTCTTGAGATTTCTGGATTTGAGAACCGTGGTTATTTCAAAGGAAAATATATATTGTTTTAAAAACCCAATTTCTCTTGATATGATATTTCAGTGCGTCCACCATGTGTTTTCTCGGTTCTGAGATTGGCATATGAAACCCGATTCGAGGAGCGGGAGGCACCGTCTGCGGGTAAATGGTGGACCCGGTATGGTTCCCCGGGACGAGAGATGATTTTCGTGGTGTAGACGATGAGCCTGGCAGAGGGAGTAGTACCTACCGGTGACAGTATTTGGACTCGGTGGTTATCCGGAGAATACCGACCGGAGTAGTGAGATGGATATGAGGGCCGACCAGAGTAGGCGGCGCCTGAGGGCCGATCTGAGGATGCGGCGCCTGAGATATATGAAGATTTACGTGTCAATGCTGGACACGGGTTTCATGATGTTTCGAGTGTCGATGCTGGACACTCAGGTTCCATAATTTTGATGTGTCGCGAGGGACACACGTTGATTTATATCCTCATACTTTCAAGCATATGCTTTTATGATATTTACATGCATGATGTTGTTGTGTCATTGGTTAACACGTGGATGAGATTCACATGCTGTTAAGAATTTATTTATGTTGTTGGCACATATACAGATACGGTCACCCTAGATATCATAGTATTGCCTTTATGATATATTTGACCTAAGAATCGTTGTTTATTTGATTTCTATCTGTTGATGTTTTTCTACTCACGAGTTGACAACTCACCCCCGTTGTGCCACAGTTCTTGCAGGCTGACCGCATGGATCAGTAGCGACATCGCTGGCACACAATTGCTTTATGGTGATTGCTTTGGTAGGTGGTACATGTTGGATCGTACCACACTTGTATTATTATTTCTGTTGTATCTAGTTAACTCCATCAAATTAGAAACTAGTATTTTTATAAGTAGTGAGACTTAGCAAGACCTGTAGTTGCGAGACTTGAGCGATGGATATTTGTTCGCTTGGTGGGTTGATGTCTTGCTTTACTTTATCATTTCTTGTGTTGATCTTCGCCGTTGGGCGTCTTATACTTATATTTTGTCTTGCGTGGTTCTGAATCCGCCGATTGGCGAAGAGCTAGCTCTCGTTTGGGGATGCCTTTATATTATCTCATGTATTTATGGTTTTGGATCAAAATATACAAAGGAGGTGCTGCCCAAATTTTTAAAAGAAGAAACATGTTTTCAACTAGTAAAATTTACTCGCATTTTCATATTCCATTACTTATGTATTTAAGAAAACTTATGATTTTCACCATACCTTTATTTCAAAACTTCACCTCTTTATTTTCTTAAAAAGGTTTAGATTTCTGGGCTTCGGCTTACTTGAATTACGTTACGCCTTTAGACGTGGCATAGTTTAAGTGCCGGTCATGAACAATATTTTCGGGTCGTGACATACCTGCAGGTGATGGAGTCACCCTCTCTAAAGGTGTCTTATAGACTAAAAGGGAGAGGGATGTACATGATTGGCATATCACTTGCTTAGGCAATTGAGTCAATCATGAGATGTCAAGTACCACACCAGATATTGTTTTTGCACTAGATGCAATAAGTTAAGATATTAATCCAATCGTGGAGAAACGTTCGGAAGCAGTTTTAGAACATAAGTGGATGTTCTAGGGATTTGATAATGGCAGCCTCCTTCTGGAGACGGTTATCATTCCAGGCTTCCAAGGTGACCTGGATGACAGAGTGACTGTCAGAGTTATATTTTTCCCTCTGACGAGGGGCAGTAGTTTGGATAGGTGGTCCAAGCGGATACTGAGGGAGACATGGCGCAGGATACTGATTAAATTCAGTTGACGATACAGTCTAAGAGGTTTGCTGGATTTAGAGTTCATTTGTGAACTGGGTCCCATCAGATATCCAGACATATTCTAAGACAGGTATTGCTCATTTTGGGAGATGGCTTTGTTTCCTGATTTAAAATCAGGAAAGCTTATGGAAAAAGCTTGAGAAGAGGGTCACGTGCTTACACGTGACCAGCAGTCACGTGTTGGCACGTGACACCCAAAAGTACCGGCAAAGCAAGTTCAGCTTCCTGACTACATCAAAGAAAAAGGGCTTAAGAAAGGGTCACGTGTTCCCACGTGACCAGGGTCACGTGTCAGCACGTGACATTTTAAAGCGGATTCAAAGGCACATCGGTTCCCTGATCAAGTCAAGGGAAAAGAGTCCAGACCAGGGTCACGTGCTCACACGTGACCAGGGGTCACGTGATGGCACGTGACGGTTGAGCAACAACCAGAAGACAGCGCAAAAAGAAAGAAGAAGGCTCATTCCAAAAGGGGTCACGTGCCCACACGTGACCATGGGTCACGTGGTCACACGTGACCGGCTTTCAAAGCCCATTTTGTCAACAGAATTAAATTCTGAAAGAGATTCAAATCTTTCCAAAGGAAAGCGACTATCTGAAACCAATCGAATTAAAGATTCAGAGGTGATGAAATATCATCTATCTATGGGAAAATCTCGGGTTTGGAAAGATTTCCCCTTTAAATCTAACCGAAACAACAAAGGAGAATCCCGGGACTTGAAATCCAATGGTGAATAAAATTCACCTAATAATCCAAAGGTCCAAAACGAATGATGGATGTAAATCAAATCTCTCAATGAAGATTCGTCAAAAACTAATTGACTCGGCTGCTTCTCCTATAAATAGGAGCCAAGAGACACAAAGAGAGGGAGACATACGCAGAGGAAAGAAAGGGAGAGAGAGCCTTGATACTTCGAGGAACTTGGATCTTCTGCAAAAGAAAACCCTAGGTAAGAAAGGGAAGGCTCCTTGAAGGAAAAGAGAATTTAATTCTCAACAGAGTTTAACTCTGATATATAAAACAGAAGAACATATTTCTTCTCTCTTTGATAGAGGATCTGCAAAGTGCACATCTCCCCTTGAGGTTGAGAATTTAATTCTCAATGGGTCGAGATCCTGCCATGCAGATCCAAAACATAGAGAGGGAATTGAAGCACGAGAATTTAATTCTCACAGAACTATAGGAATTTAATTCCTTTGAAATAAAACCAGGGCTTGACCCTGTGTTATGGGAATTTAATTCCTTCAGAACAAAAAGAAACAGGGTTTAACCCTAATTAAGAACCCAGTTCTGTTGGAACAGCGGGGATTTAATTCCCTTGATCATAATTTAACAAGAAAGTGGGAATTTAATTCCTTAAAAGCTTTTATTAGGGTTTAACCCTATTTGGTTCTTCACATGAACGAGGAATTTAATTCCTGCAGAAAATTCAGAGTCCAACTCTATTCAGAATATAAACCTTTAAGAGAAAGTAGGAATTTAATTCCTCTGAAATTACTGTCAGGGTTTAACCCTACGAGGAATTTAATTCCTGGAAAAGATTAACAGGTCCTCTAAACAATATACATAGAGGCAGGGTCACGTGTCACCACGTGACCCCCCCCAGAAGATCTACAAAACACCCCTTTGAGGCAGCACCCTACGTGACCCACGTGACCCTTGACAGAAGCTTTAATACACAGGCATTTGAATGCCCATCACGTGATGGCACGTGATGCTCTGAAAGACGCGATAATCTCAGCAGAATAAATGAAGGGAGGGCACTCTCACGTGCTGCCACGTGACCCCTCTTGCCTTAGTGTTTAACACTAAATTGAAACTCTCGAACCCAGTGTTAAAACACTGTTGGGCCTTAGTGTTCAACACTAATCAAAAAGCTTTATTTGCAGTGTTCAACACTGATCTGTTTTAGTGTTTAACACTAATTTGAAAAGCCTTGTTGCTGGTGTTTAACACCGATTATCTTTTAGTGTTAAACACTAACTTGTCAACCTCATTCCCAGTGTTCAACACTGATTGCTCTGTAGTGTTTAACACTAGGCTTTGGCCCAATTGGCTAAATGGATGGAGGCAAAGCCTCTCCTGATTGGACTTAGCCCAAGATGGCCATAAGTCCTCAATTTGTGATTAACTGGGCCAATGGGCTCATAACATAATTAATCGGTCTTGATCCCAAATTAGGTCAAAGACTATTTAAGCCATTCTGGTTCTAGGGTACATCTCTTCACTCCTTTGATACTTGGCATTGTAATCCCTCAATGTCTTCAAAGAGGTGACGGGTCCCGACGACCACACATTGATATGGACTGTGGGGTCCTTAAACCCGTGTTTAATGCAAAATTCCTGTTTACGTGGAACGCGGATAATGTCACTCTTTGACCCCATGGAAAACGTCCAGAGCGGAGCCTGGTCCTCGCAGAGCACGGCAGTGAACCCGTGTGAAGCATCCAGAGCACATAATGGACTGTGGGGTCCTTAAACCCATGGACTACGACGTCCTTAATCTTGACCGAGATGTCTTAAAACTAACAATGGACCGCAACGTCCTTAAACTACCCATGGACCGCAACGTCCTTAAACTACCCATGGACCGCAATGTCCTTAAACTAGAACAATAGAGCCCCGTAGGCTCTTTTGTCGGATCTAAACGGTCCCGTTTAAGTTGATCTTAGCCTCAAAGATGGCTAACGTATCCTTAAACCTTCAAACAGACTGGACTATGAATCCCCCCAATTAACTCTGGCTCGAGGGTACATCTCTGAACTCCTCTGACATCTGTCGTTGTAATCCTTCAACGTCGTCAGAGAGGTGATGGGTCCCGACGGCCATACATACGATGGACCACTATGTCCCTAAACTGGAACAATAGAGCCCAAACGCTCCTTTGTCGGATCTAAACGATCCCGTTAAGTTGATCTTAGTCTCAAAGTTAGACTAACGTATCCTTAACGAACGTTTGAGTTGATCTTAGCCTCAAGTATGGCTGACGTATCCTCAAACCAAACCCCCAAACCCCAAATCTAAGATAATACGGATTTGGACTAGTCCACGCCCTACGGGCGACGACATAACTCAGTCTCCGTAAACAATCCACGGGCAACAAAATACAAAACAAACACCCACGACACGAAGTGACCATCTGGAGAAGGAGAAAGTTGTTACCGCAATGCGGTAGCGTAATTAACTGCAGGGGCTTGCGCCTGCAGGGAAGAGCGTCCCCACAATCAAAAACCCCTCAAACGAGGGGGAATCTGACGAAGTCTGCTACATCGGACGCATCCGTCTAAACCTTCGATACATGGTGCCATAAATCAACTTGGCATCTTCGGAGAGGTGGACGGATAGCACCAATTTGCATCTGTCCCGAATCTCAGGCGAGGCATTCCATGTCGCGCCGCCATTCGGAGGGGAACAGATTCTGGCACGCCCGGTGGGACCTTTTCCTCTTTCCACTCCACACTTCGTGTGTCGTGACTCGCGAACCAATCACAGTTCGCTAATGGTTGCCCTTGGGTTTCAAGATACTAAGAATTGGCGTCTCGCTTATTGCAGAAAGCAAAGGATCGATGGCTTCTACTTCCGTGAAATTCTCCAACTGCTCAGACTGCAATTGCAACCAACGCTCTGCCTCGCCAGGAGGTATAGCCTACGGACCCCAAGCTGCTTCGCTATTCACAATGCCCGTGGAACAGGTCACTCGCGCCACCACAGGATTGTTCTTTGGGACCATGCTCCCGCCGACAAACTTCACCGCTCCAGTGCTGACAACGGAAGCTCTCAAGAAGTCGGTCTTTGATCGTCTTACCCCTGTCGCGGCTCCTCTCAACGAGTCGCCCAACGTCAACGCCTCGGTCTTCTCTAGATTGGGCCAGAAATCCTGCGAACTCATCATGGGGCCTACAATTTCAGAGAAGGCTGCTTCTAAGAAGGTGGCCGCTCCTGCCCCCGAAGTCGTCAAGGCAGCTTCTTCGGCCAAAAGGTCGGTCTTTACAAGATTGACGGCTTCAGCTCCCGCTCCTGCTGCCCAAAGGACATCGGTCTTTGACAGGCTAATACCAACAGCGACCCCCCACCTAGACAGGGGGCAAGACGAAACCATTCTTACCGCTGACCTTACGCCGTCCGCTCGACACGCTCGACGTCGCCATTGGCGCCGAGTAAGGAAGGCTGGGGACAACTCCCCCTCCGGGTTGACTCCATCGGCCCCGGTGGCAGAAGTTAATGCTGCTGTTCCAACTGGGAACAGCTTCGAAATGCTAAATAAGGTGCGAAGGAATTCTGCTACTGCAGTGCTGAAGAGGTCTCCTCCCCCATTAAAAAAGGTTATGGAAATAAAACCCGAACAGCCCCGATCTCCTCAACGGCTGTCTTCCAAAATCTATAAAGTTTGGCGGCAGGCCCGAGACTCGATCATCGATCCAAACTTCTCCCGCCAGCACAAGAAGCTGAAAATCCAACCGGAAGCTGGTCACCAGGCTAAACCCCAAAGGGCTGTTGATCAACTGGCTCATAAAAGGAGGAGGCCAGAGAAGACCCCCCAGCATACAACGACGGCTAAAAGCACTGAGCCCAGACGCCCTAAGTCTGGGGGCATGGTGGTGTACACGGTCTACATGGCCTCTGGAAAGGAGGAAAGCCGCACTTCTACGGGCCACCGACCGCTAACCCGATCCGTAACGAAGGCCCAGGAGCAGCAACAAAAGCTTCAGGAAATGACGAATGCTATGGCCGCACTTACCGGGCCAAAAGAAAACCCAGAAACGTCCTCAGACGCGCGCCAGGAGGAAGAAACCGACGCTGAATTCCTTCGCCGGATACTGGAGAAAAAGGACAAAGAGGCTGCTGAACAGGCAGCCAACATACAACGTATGGGCCTTCTCTTCCAAGATATGATAGGAATGATGATCCAGCAGGACTTACCCGCCGAGGATCCCCCAATCGTTCTTGAAGACGACCGAGGAGAAACGTCAAATCCACCACCAGCCCTCTCAACGGCCAAGGAGGAGGCAATCTCTAAGGCTGACTTGGTTGACTACATAGCCCAGCAAATCCGGGTTCATCACGCGACTGAGGCAACTGGTCAAGTCGTGAAAACGGGGCGGCCGTATCCGAGCTGGTACGACCAAATCAAATACCCGCCAGGCTATACGATACCAAAATTCCACGTGTACAAGGGGACCGGCAACCCCCATCAACATGTCGCCCAGTTCCGGGCCCTCTGCGGTAACACCGGCGGTGATGATAAACTGTTGCTCCGCCAGTTCGTGGGCAGCCTATCAGAAACTGCGTTCGAATGGTATTCAGAACTCCCGAACGATTCTATCAAAACGTTCGCTGAAATGGAGTTGTTGTTCACTCAGCGATTCGCAAGTGCCAGCGAACGCACTCCAATAACTGCACTGATTAACGCCAGGGTAAAACCAGGCGAAACCTGGGTCCAGTATGCTATACGCTGGCGGAATTTGTGGTCGAGATGCGAGCAACGCATTGAGGAAGCACCTGCGGTGGGCATGTTCGTGGGAACTCTAGACCCTCACGCAACTATCTCCCAGTTTATGATGTTCTTTAAGCCAACCACATTCCAGGCTTTAATCGACAAGTTGGCTCAGATGGACCAGATGGGTCATAGACCACCTCCCCCGAAGTCGGAACCTCGGAATGACAAGGGTAAAGGAAGGGCAACCTTTGTTGCGAATGCCCAACAGCAACCTAACGTCCCGAAACCGGCAGATCAACTCGAGGAAAGGCGTCGGTATTATAATGAGAAGATGAAGCGTCCCTACTCGTTCCCACGAGACAAGACGAAACGGTTATTCGAGCTGGCAATACGCAACAGACTTATAAGCCTACCAAATCCAAGGCGACCGCCGCAACCCACCGAGGCGAATAACCCTAACTATTGCCCTTACCATCAAACGGTAGGCCATCCGATTGAAGATTGCTTCGTCTTCAAAGGATGGATTGAAGACCAGTACCTCCAGGGGAAGTTTGTACTGTCCGAAAAGTGGAAGGTGAACCCACCACAACCGCATACTCCTAAGAAAGTAGATACACCGGGGGCAACCTGCTCCTTTATTGAAGAAGCTCCATGGGAGGTCGTGTTATCAACTAAAACCAAAAGAATGCTGAGAGACCTTCATGCGTGCCCTGCGATCGAATGGAAGGACCCTCTTGAACCTCAAATTATTGAAGGGATGCTAAAGCGCCGCCCAACTACAAAGACTCGCGATAAGAGCCCAAATACTCACGCCCAATCGTCAAAATCTTCGAAGAAAAAGAAGAAGAAATCCAAGAAGCCCGCGAAGCTTGGAAACGAGCACACGAACTTGCAGAAGCAAATCGACGCGCTGGAAGAATACAATCAAAAGGCGCGAACTCCTGTCACGCTGCAAGAGTTCCTCAACCACATCTTTCAAGAGGAAGATGATGGAAAGAGCTCGTCGGATGAATCCGAAGGATATGTGGCGAGTTGTAACGTAATCTCCCACTCGTTTACCGATGATGGGAAAACTCCTGGCACTAAGAAGCTGGAGGCAGAGCCTGTACCAGAGCGTGCATGGCCAACAGACGAAATGATCGACGCTTTTCTAGACGAGATTCGTCTAAAATGTAAAGCGGACCAGGAGCGTGAGATGGCCACATCGGAAGGAGCCAAATGCGGGCAGCTGAACGAAAGAGTTGAACTACCAGAGCGAAAGGCATCCGAAGTAAACAAGAAGATATTCAAGACGAGAAAAAGGTTTGCCAAAGCCATGTCACTGGGGATGAAGCTACCGCCCTCGGAAGGAAACACACACGATGGGGTGGAGAGGCACCCTGATTATTGCGCATATCACCGGAAAATATCACACCCCACAGAGGAGTGCGACGCCTTTAAGATATGGTGGCAAGGATATGTTGCTCGTCGGCAACATATTAAGCGCATGAAACGCAAGAACCGTCGGGAGCGAAGAAGTACTATCGATGGACACGACAGAACTACTGGCAACTGTTACATGGTAAACGCCAGGGGGTCACAAGTTCTCACCTTTGGGAGCGACTCTGATGAAGAAATCGCTCTGGACCCTCTCTTCAAAGAATCCGTTTTAGGGAAAGAGGAGAAATCGGAGATCTGCGAGAACATTCAGCTGCGCAATCGCACACTCCCAGAAAAGAATCTCGGGCCCGTAAGTAAAAAGGATAAGGGAAAGGAAAAGGTCACTGAAGATATCACTTTAGATGACCAAGTCATGAGAGAGCTGGCTGCCAAAGACCCTTCTAGGAAGGGTAAGGTGGACTATAACATCCTCGCGCACCTAAGGAAGCTACCTTCTCAGCTTAGCATTCTCGATGCCCTCCTATTATCAAAAGAAGCGCGAGACTCACTAATTAAGGCGTTACAAGAACCTGAGCAATTCCAAGCCTTCCTCGCCACTGAAAAGATGAAGGACGAACTGGAGGAAGTGCATACGGCCGACGTCACGTTCGGTGATGAAGACCTCCTTCTTGGGACGTGCGACCACAACCGTCCCCTATATGTCTCCGGATACTGCCATGATATCAAGATAGGAAAGATTCTGGTGGATAATGGATCCTCCGTCAATCTCCTTAATGTTCGGGTGTTGAAGGAAATCTGCATGAGCGTGCAACACCTCGCTCGTGACAAGATTACTATCTCCGGTTTCGATTCACAATCGTCACGGACTCTCGGATCTGTGATACTAACATTACGCTTTGGACTTCTCGTCACAGACATCAAATTCCATGTCATTGACGCCAAGACCTGCTACAACGCCTTGCTCGGTCGTCCTTGGTTACACGAATACAACATCATCCCTTCTACACAACATCAGTGTATGAAGTACTTTAAGGATGGTTTTGAGTATACCGTAACAGGTGAGTTAAACCCATTTTCCGTGAACGAAGTCCGTAAATACGAAGATGCGAAGTACTTTTTGCCAGATTTCGAGGATACAGAAAGATGTCGCAATCCGGAGAACAAAACCGCCGCCACCATCCCTGTTTTCGGGAGCGATACCGAAGAAGAGGAAGAGATAGTTTATGCAGGGCCATCTCAACGCAACAACCTGGGGACGCCCGCCCCCATGTTGGTCTTCGGAAGTGATTCAGAAGATGAAGTTAATGCCGTGTTCTCCAATCGGCTGTCAATACAAACACTCCCTGGCAATGACCATAGTTTGCAAATCACCATGGTACCACGAGAACATTACAAGGATCTCAACACGCTGCAGGCTAATTATGTGCAGGACCTGTGAACATTTTACGTCCCTCCCAGGCAAAGGGGTGAGAAGGTGATCCTATTCTACCGATCTTCAGAGTCGAAAATAGAGAAAGAGATCTGGCATGGCGCGGATGCTACACTTGACAGGCTCCAACCCATCCGTCTGCCCAGATACTATACAAATGGATTAAAGAAGCTATTGAAGCGCCAAGGAGTACCCTTAGAACAGACCGTTCGGCAGGCTCGGTTCTACAACAGGATTTGGGATGTCCCCGGGACTCAACGCAAATTGCCCAACGGGAAGATGGAAACACTCGGGCTGGGATACGCAAGAGCCGGAAAACGGGAACGGGCTCACAGCAGCTACGCTATATATACCTTTGATGAAGAGGAGGACGCCCTATCAGGAGATGCCAACCCCCCATCAAAACTAGACCCCGCGATTAAAACGCCGAGTCCGTCGTTTGAGGAACGAATGGGCAAGCCTATCAGGAAAATGGGTCAGAAAGCTCGGGATGACCACAACCGCGAAATGGCCATCTACGAGAAGGCCAGGACGCAACGTCTAGTTCAACGTGCTGCAAAAGACAAAGACGCTTATCCTCGTCAATCCGTTGTACGAAAGGCCCGACGCAGAGACGGAAATAAATCAAGAAGCGGCTCGGGTTTGTCCCTCATGAAGAAGATGAGTCGAGCGTACTCCTTCCCCCGAGACAAGACGGAGAGGTTACTTAACCTCGCTATAAAACATCAAATGATCACGCTTCCAGAGTCTAGACATCCTGAGCAAGCTAACAAGGCTTCTCATCTGAGTTATTGCTCTTATCACCAAGCCATAGGACATCCTACCGAAGACTGCGTCACCTTCAAGAACTGGGTCGAGGACCAGTACCAACGGGGAAGATTCGCTTTATCCGACGGCCGGAAGGTAACGCCGCCGCAAAAGCATGAGCCCAAGGCCGCAAGAGCAGAACCGGGTCCACCTCAGCCCAGGGAGCGGGTTCGCACTTGCTATACGATTACGATATTAGGAGAAGAGCCCGAGAACGTAGATGACCTTCCCCGGTGCTTTGAGAACAGCGATGATGAGGTGATCTCGGAATTTCCGCCCGCTCCGAAAGAACTGGAAGATGGTATACATACCACTGCAGATAACCTCAAGAAGATTGAGTTGGGATCGGCAGACGACCCGCGACCGACATTTGTCAGCGAGCTGTTATCCGAAGAGAGGGTGGCTGCGTTAAAGAACGTGCTTCTACGGCATAAAGACTGCTTCGCGTGGAACTACTCCGAGATGCCGGGATTAGATCCGGAGATTGCTGTGCATAGATTAGCAATATCCCCAGATATCAAGCCAGTCAAGCAGGCGCCAAGGAGGATGCGACTCGAGCTTGAGATGAGCATCAACGCCGAAGTCAAGAAGCTGATCGATTCTGGATTTATCCAAGAAGTCCAATATCCTGACTGGATCGCCAATATCGTCCCGGTAATGAAGAAGAATGGGACGGTACGCATATGCGTGGATTTCAGGGATCTCAATAAAGCCTGTCCAAAGGATGATTTCCCGGTGCCGGTAACCGAGCTAATGATAGATAACACGTCCACTCACGAGGTTTTCTCCTTTATGGATGGTTCGTCAGGATACAATCAGATAAAGATGCATCCCGAAGACCAGAAGCACACCGCTTTCCGCACCCCTTTGGGTATATTTTGCTACAGGGTTATGCCCTTTGGTCTAAAGAACGCTGGCGCTACCTATCAAAGGGCCATGACAAAGATCTTTGACGACCTCATACACGACGTCGTCGAGTGCTATATCGATGACCTCGTAGTAAAGAGCATGTCATACGAAGATCATTTAAAGCATCTAGAGACTGTATTTCGACGCCTTCGGCAATATAATTTGAAAATGAATCCCCTCAAATGCGCGTTTGGAGTCTCCTCGGGCAAATTTCTGGGATTCATCGTTCGACACCAAGGTATTGAAATAGATCCGTCAAAGATTAAGGCGATCATGGAAATGCCTCCACCAAGAACCCTCAAGCAGTTGCGGTCTCTCCAAGGGAAGCTCGCATACATCCGGCGGTTTATCGCTAATCTTTCGGGCAAATGCCGTCCTTACAGCCACCTGATGAAAAAGGGAACTCCATTCGCTTGGGATCACAAATGTCAAGGTGCACTAGACGAGATCAAGCGGTACCTGCAGAACCCTCCGGTGTTGGCCGCGCCGGTCAGGGGAAAACCCCTCATTCTTTATACGACCGCCCTCGATGGTTCCTTGGGCGCGTTATGGGCACAAGAGAACGATCAGGAGAGAGAGAGGGCACTCTATTACTTAAGTCGAGTTCTACTGGGGGCAGAAAGCAACTACTCTCCCATTGAAAAACATTGCTTGGCGTTAATCTTCGCAATAACAAAGCTCAGGCACTATGCGTTGGCACATGAAGTCCGTCTCATTTCAAAAGTAGATCCCCTTAAATACTTGATGTCGAAAGCCATATTGACGGGACGACTCGCTAAGTGGGCCCTGCTCTTGATGGAGTTCTCGATAACGTATCAACCTCTCAAGGCAGTGAAAGGCCAGGCCATTGCCGACTTCCTCGCTGAGCACCCGATACCGGCCGATTCTCCTCTGAACTGTGATTTGCCGGACGAGCATGCATTTGATGCGATTAGCGGCGGGAGCGCCCGATGGGAACTCTATTTCGATGGAGCGTCCTCCATAAAGAAGCAGAAACAAGGTATCCCAATGATCAAATCGGGGATAGGCCTCATCTTTGCAACCCCACAAGGAGGGATAATGCGCTTCGCTTTCTCCTTAACAGAGCCGAGGACAAACAATGAAGCTGAATACGAAGCTCTGATAGCAGGCCTCGAGATCGCCATCGACATGGGAATTGAAGACCTCCTTATATACGGGGATTCTCAGCTGGTCGTTAGTCAAGTAAATGGTGACTACCAAACGTGCAAGCCGGAGTTGGTGAAGTACGGCGAAAAGGTGCAACAACTATTGACCCAAATTCCCTCCTATACTTTGGAGAACATACCGCGCGCGGAAAACAGCAAAGCAGACGCGTTGGCTAAACTTGCTAAAGAACTGGCTGACGAGAACCTCGATGACGTCAGAATCGTGGTACAAAGCCGTCGAGTGCTCGCCCCGGCAGAAATATCTCCGGAATCATGCGAAGAGAAGGGAGCGACTGAGCAGACGACCCTACAAATAAAAGACCATGAGAAGGCCGAAGACTGGAGGGAAGTCTTCATAGACTACTTTAAGTCCCACCGAATGCCCAAAGAGGCGTCCTCAAGACATCAGCTCATGAAACGAGCTTTATCTTTCGCTTTCGTCAACGATATTCTATACAAGAGATCGTTTGATTCTCTATGGCTGAGATGCTTAGGACCTGACGAAGCAGAAAGAGTCATTCAGGAAGTTCATGACGGACTTTGCGGTTCTCACCAAGCAGGCCCAAAGATGAAGTTAAAAATTAAACGGATGGGTTACTATTGGCCCACGATGATCCAGGACTGCCTCGAGTATGCGAAGCAATGCCACTCATGCCAGATTCATGGAGACTTCATCCACCAACATCCGAATCCACTGCACCCAACGCTGGCTAGCTGGCCGTTCGAAATGTGGGGGACTGACATAGTCGGCCCCATTGAGCCAGCATCATCCCGGGGACACCGTTTTATCCTGGCGACAACTGATTACTTCTCCAAATGGGCAGAAGCAGTACCACTGAAGGAAGTGAAGACGGAGAATATCCTCCATTTCTTCAAGACGCACGTCATCTATCGGTTTGGAACCCCGCGGCGGATTATCTCCGATAATGGGCCGGCCTACCGAAGCCATAAGATTAGCCGCTTCGCACAGCAGCACAATATAGACTGGAGATATTCTTCGGTTTACAATCCACGAGCTAACGGTCTGGCCGAGGCCTTCAATAAGACCTTGACGAAGATCATAAAAAAGACCGTTTCCAGGAATAAGAGAGACTGGCACGAAAGGCTGCAAGAAGCCCTTTGGGCTTATCGAACTACATTCAAGACGGCCACGAACACAACGCCGTACGCGTTGGTATTTGGGACGGAAGCAGTGCTCCCCCTCGAGATAGAGTTACCCTCTCTTCGAGTAGCAGTCCACCACGAGCTGACGAACGAAGAAAATGCTCACCTTCGGCTTGAGGAGCTTGATGCCCTCGACGAAACCCGGCTCATAGCGCAACAACATCTAGAGGCCTACAAAGCAAAGATGACGCGCTCGTACGAAAGATTGACCAGGCCGAGGACATTCCGCCAAGGCGAACTCGTACTAGTGGTCAAAAGACCTATGATCCCCAATCGTGCCAAGCGAGGAAAATTTGAGCCAAACTATGAAGGCCCGTACATCATAGACAAGGTCTACCAGGGTGGAGCGTACCTACTCATGGACATGCACGGTGAAAGGCCTTTCAGGCCAATAAACGGCCGCTTCTTAAAGAAATACTATGCTTAATAAGCCACAGCCTGGGTCAATGATAGATGACGACGACTATGTCCGCTCAATATCTTCCTAGGCTCAGACTTTACAAGCAGCAGCCAGCCTTCCCATATCGACGGACCGAAACGTCCTTAAACTAACGACGGACCGAAAACGTCCTTAAACTAACGACGGACTGAAACGTCCTTAAACTAACGACGGACCGAAACGTCCTTAAAGTAACGACGGACCGAAACGTCCTTAAACTAACGACGGACCGAAACGTCCTTAAACTATCGACGGACCGAAACGTCCTTAAACTAACGACGGACCGAAACGTCCCTAAAACTACTACCACAGCATCTTTAGGCTGACGAGGTAAAAAAAAAAAAGGAGAAAGAAAAAAATAAAAAAAAATATATGAAAAAGAATAAAAAAAGAGACGGTATGTCCATAAGCAAAATGGGCACGGATGAAAACCCGAAAGGGCTCCGTGAGTAAAAACAGCAGGGCTGCCGGCAAGTGTTCGTGAAAACCCGAAAGGTCGCGACCTTGTAAAAAAAAAGTGAAAAAGAATTTAAAAAAAACGGTATGTCCATAAGCAAAATGGGCACGGATAAAAACCCGAAAGGGCTCCGTGAGTAAAAACAGCGGACTACCGGCGAGTGTTTGTGAAAACCCGAAAGGACGCAACCACGTTAAAAGACACTTGTAGGGTCCTCTCGACCTTATAAGGAGAAACCACCTGCGTGAGATCCTTACGACTCATGAAGGAGCAACACACTTAGGGATCCTCACGATTTCTAAGGAGAAACTACGCTTACGAGATCCTCACGACTCGTAAGGAGAATTCTCTTATGGGACCCTCACGGCTCATGAGATTTGAAAGTCTTAAGTTATAGAAACCTAAACCTGTTCTTAAGAAAATCCTCCACAACCTTCGATATTGCCCTACAAGAGGCTCAATACTGACCCTTGTATACAATCCACGGGCGCGAAAAAACATTTCCCCAGCAAAGTCACACCCGTGACTAGGGACATGTCCATATGATGAGCAACCCTTGTAGGTCCTCTCGACCCATAAGGAGAAAACCCTCTTGTAGGATCCTTACGACTTACAGAGGAACATACACTTAGGAATCCTCACGATCCCTAAGGAGAAAATACACCTGCAAGATCCTCACGACTTGTAGGGAGAAATACCTTTGTGAGACCCTTACGGCTCACGAAGTCAAAAGCCTTGGTCGACAGGACCCTTAACCCTGTTTACTAAGCCACCTTTGTTCAATATCGACAGAAGCAAATGATGATTCGCTCCTGGCAACATCCCAGTTGCAGCGGTGCTGATGCCGAAATCGGTGTCCAAAATCCAAGCTTGCGGCGAAAAAGCTGGCAAGCCACACATGCCTACAAAATAGCCGAAATGATGGGGCAACTTGCAATAAAAAACAGCAAGTAAAAATGAAGGCATGAAAAAAAATAGCCGAAACGATGGGGCAACTCGCAATAAAAAGCAGCGAGTAAAAAATAAATAAATAGCCGAAATGATTGGGCACCGCGAAAAATAGCCGAAATGATGGGGCAATCGCGACCTTCGCGATATAAAAGCTGAAACGATAGAGCATCGCGGAAAAAGAAATAAAATAAAAATAAAATGTATGCCTTACAGGTGATGTTCCATCACACCCTGTATACAATCCAATGGCAGAAACAAAAAGGGAACATACCTCCCTCCCCCAGGTTTCACCAAAGAAACAAACTAAAGCTCGACGGGCCACAAGCGACCTAGAGATCAGCCCAACATTCGTCTCGTAACAACGGACACAACTTCAAGCTAAGCGGAACAGCGGCAACTCCCAGTTCCATGGCTCGGTGGTATACATATCGCCAACAGTCAAACCTCCATCCCGTGAAATGCGGATATATTCAGTAAAATTCCTGGTCACGTGGAACGCGGATAATGTCACTCTTTGACCCCGTGGAAAACGTCCAGAGCGGAGCCTAGTCCTCGCCTAATGCGGCAGTGAACCCGTGTGAAGCATCTAGTGCAAAATTCCTGGTCACGTGGAACGCGGATAATGTCACTCTTTGACCCCGTGGAAAACGTCCAGAGCGGAGCCTAGTCCTCGCCTAACGCGGCAGTGAACCCGTGTGAAGCATCTAGTGCAAAATTCCTGGTTACGTGGAACGCGGATAACGTCACTCTTTGACCCCGTGGAAAACGTCCAGAGCAGATCCTGGTCCTCGCAGAGCACGGCAGTGAACCCGTGTGAAGCATCCAGAGCGGAGCCTAGTCCTCGCCTAACGCGGCAGTGAACCCGTGTGAAGCATCTAGTGCAAAATTCCTGGTCACGTGGAACGCGGATAACGTCACTCTTTGACCCCGTGGAAAACGTCCAGAGCGGAGCCTAGTCCTCACCTAACGCGGCAGTGAACCCGTGTGAAGCATCTAGTGCAAAATTCCTGGTCACGTGGAACGCGGATAATGTCACTCTTTGACCCCGTGGAAAACGTCCAGAGCGGAGCCTAGTCCTCGCCTAACGCGGCAGTGAACCCGTGTAAAGCATCTAGTGCAAAATTCCTGGTCACGTGGAACGCGGATAATGTCACTCTTTGACCCCGTGGAAAACGTCCAGAGCGGAGCCTAGTCCTCGCCTAACGCGGCAGTGAACCCGTGTGAAGCATCCAGTGCAAAATTCCTGGTTACGTGGAACGCGGATAACGTCACTCTTTGACCCCGTGGAAAACGTCCAGAGCGGATCCTGGTCCTCGCAGAGCACGGCAGTGAACCCGTGTGAAGCATCCAGAGCGGAGCCTAGTCCTCGCCTAACGCGGCAGTGAACCCGTGTGAAGCATCTAGTGCAAAATTCCTGGTCACGGGAACGCGGATAACGTCACTCTTTGACCCCGTGGAAAACGTCCAGAGCGGATCCTGGTCCTCGCAGAGCACGGCAGTGAACCCGTGTGAAGCATCCAGAACGGAGCCTAGTCCTCGCCTAACGCGGCAGTGAACCCGTGTGAAGCATCTAGTGCAAAATTCCTGGTCACGTGGAACGCGGATAATGTCACTCTTTGACCCCGTGGAAAACGTCCAGAGCGGATCCTGGTCCTCGCAGAGCACGGCAGTGAACCCGTGTGAAGCATCCAGAGCGGAGCCTGGTCCTCGCCAAGCACGGCAGTGAACCCGTGTGAAGCATCCAGAGCAAATACCGGACTGTGGAGTCCTTAAAATCCACGGACTATGATGTCCTTAACCTCGACCGTGATGTCTTAAAACTAACGATCAACCACCCCAATTCCCTACGGATTCTGCCTTGGTCTAAGGGTACATCTCTTCACTCCTTTGATGCCCGGCGTTGTAATTCCTCAACGTCTTCGAAGAGGTGACGGGTCCCTGCAACCAAACACCGGACTGTGGAGTCCCTAAATCCACGGACTATGAGGTCCTTAACCTTGACCGTGATGTCTTAAAACTAACAGCGGACTATGGAGTCCTTAAATCCATGGACTATGAGGTCCTTAACCTTGACCGTGACGTCTTTAAACTACGATACCTTAATAGACCCCTGACTCCGTGAAACACGGATAAGGATGATCACATCCGGCACTTGCAGGCACTCACGACCTGTAAGGAAGAAAAACTCTCTTGTGAGATCCTTACGACTCTCAAGGGAAAACCCGCTTAAGAATCCTCACGATCTCTAAGAAGAACTCACACCTATGGGATCCTCTCGACCTGTAGGAGAAAAACTCTTTATGAGGCACTCGTGGCTCGTAAAAAGCAAAAGCCTTAGGAAGCAGACCTTAACCCTGAATCCTGAGCCATTGCTGTCCTGCAAGGAGATCAAGATAGAATATTCGCAGAATACATTCAATGAAAAGGAAACACATCATTAAGAAGAAAAATGTATCTTTTATTCATAAACCAAAATGGGTACAAAATACAATTCATGAAAGAAACAAAAAGAAAATACTCTCATCCATGAGTATGTACAAAAGCGAAGGAAAAGATACAAATGTTTCAGGCCGGCGGGCGATTCAGCAACTTGGTCAGCTCATCCTGCTTTTGTTGGACCACGGCTTCATGACGCAAGATCTCCAAAAGACGAGCCTCCGCTTGAGCTTGCTGAGCCTGATACGAAGCGAGCCAGGCTTCAAGCTCTTTCTCAGTGGCCTTATGAGCCTCGACCCTCTCACGAGTGAACGTGGCAGCTTTATCAAGAGCCACCACCTCTTTGATGGACTCCTGAAGCACCCGCCAGAGTTCATACGCTTTGTTGGCTTTGGCTGTGAGATTGGCTTGAAGCTCGCCCAGCGCCTTGGAGGCTAGCTCCCTCTCCGAGAACTTGCGACCGAGCCTCTTCTCACATGACGTCATGTTTGCCGCGCACCGTGCTATCAACTCCCATAACTCCGCCTTTGCAGCCACGGCCTCCGAGGAAAGGTGAGAACATTCGAGGGCGTGCAGGAAAGCCTCCACCCGCCGGCAGAACTCCACCCAGACTCGCACCACCTCTTCGTTGTGGTAGGTGGCAAGAAAAGGAAGAGAACCGTTAGCCTCGGCAGCGAATGCTTCAGCCGTGGTCGTGCTGCCAGCACGAAGCTCCTCGATCAGAGACGACAAGGAGACGAGGCTTAATCGGGCCAAGCGTTCTGAAGCCCGCAAGGCATAAGGGCCGGGTGGCATCACGATGCGCGACTCCAACGCCGTGGAGACTGGCAGAGCTGTTCAAATTTGGAAGACGTCAACAAAATTCTTAAGCAAAGAACAAGTGAGAGTGCAATGAAATGTCACTCACCGACAGTCGTGCAAGTAGGAGCTGAAGGCTCCCCTGGCCCTTCGAGAATCTCGACCTCATCATCGGCTTCCAGAACTGTAGAAAACATCAATGTCAGTACGCAAAATAGCGACGATGCTATGAGAAGGGATGGACGACACCAACCTTGCCCAGATGAGAGGACAATGCGCTGAGGGGAGATCGCCTGCGGAGCTGCCATCTCCAATAAACGCTGAAATGACTATCGAGGCGACAGATCCGCGATCGTGGACGCCAAACCGCGCAATTCTGGGAAAGATAAAAGAGTTCAGACTATGAAGGGGTTGCTAAATTAAAACGCAGAGGGATACCTTCAACACTCCTCCCATTCTGAGCCGGGGGGATAGCAGCTTCAACGGTCTCCGCCGTGACCTCAGGCTCCAACAAAGGGAGAGTAGTCCCGACTACCTCGCTCCCAGCCTTTGGGCCGCCCTCAGTAAGAGTCATTGGGGCGGCGGCCCCCAAAGGAGCCTCCCCCAAAGGGGCAAGCACTCCCTGGTCAAGAACCGCCGCTGGAAGTTTCACCGTGAGAGGAGCAGCCTCGTCAGCCCCCTCCACATCCAGCAAGGCTTCATTGAGAATTTCGGCGGGCTTTAGCTTTAATGGGCCTGTAGGGAGCTCCCCCAGCGTCGAAGATTCTGCATGGTTCAAATAAGAATAATGATACATATGCACAGGCATAAATAATCGGAAAGACTACAAAGGAAGCACAACGTACCTATACGCAAAGAAGCCCTCAATATGGCTTCTTCAAGCCGCTGCTCCTTCTCAAGGAGGTGGGCTCGCCGGGGTTCAAGGGTAGATTCATGACCGCCGGTCCACAAAGAGAGTGCATCAGCTGCGTCTTCTGAAGCGGCCTGCTTCAAAGCCCTTTCCCCCCATTCCTCCAAAGGGCCGATAAATCGCCGCCGAATCCACGAAGGGTCTTCGTAAAAAATTACAGCGGGATAAGACTTCTTCGGAACCTTGGCGTTATGAGACGCGTCTTTTGAGCGCCGTATGGCCTCCGCCAACTGTGCAGCCTCCTCATCAGCCGAACTCGGGAAGAGAAGTCCAGCGTCTGACCCTTGCAGGGCCAATGGTTCGTCTTCAAGGATAGGCTCAGACTCCATCACAGAATCAAGCGGGGCAGTAGCCGCTTTCCTCCGCCGTTTAGACCCAGAGCCGGTCGCTGAGGATGACCGCTTCCTCCCTCGCGAAACCTTAGGGCGGCGCTGGCCCACATCGCCCTCAGCGCCCTCATCCCTGTTACTCTCGCTCGGTGCCACAACCGAGGACGACATCGCCATTGTCGACGCCACGGGGGGCGGTGTCGCCACCGGTAAGGGTGCTACCACTGGGGCCCGTTTACCTCGCGATCGAGAACCCAAGGGCATACCAGCTATTGGAGTAAGGTCTACCCCGGACTCCCCCGGAATGAGCGCGGTGCCAATCTCCCTCAAAGGAAAGCGAACTGGAACCCTCGGTCGTAGCTTAGCCCCAGGAACCAGAGGAGGGGCATCGTGGCCGAGAATCACCCTCCTTTCCTCGAGAATGATTGGGCTGACCCAATGAAGATACCAACCCGTAAACGCGCCCACGCATCGGGGCATGTACTCGGCTTCAGGGACCATGAAATAAGAGCCGGTATTCAGCCTCATGAAATGATGAGCGGCATCGCGAACAGCATCGAGCGAAGGGATCAGGGCAACTATAAAAGCCTCGAAAGGAACGCCCTGGTCGTATCCAAGCTGTCGGGCAAATCAATGCGGATTGTACCGCATGAAAAGAGCTGCACTGTCCTGGCGAAACACCAAGTAGCCCGGTCTAATTGTATACAAATGCGCGGCCTCCCGGGGCTTCAAAGAAGGTGCGTTGTCTTTCGACTGGTCCCAGAGTTGTTGAACGGGACCCGAAGGAGTAGACAAGACCCGATCATTAAAAACCAACCCGCCAGCGGTGGCATAAGGAGAAATCAGCACCCGAATAGCCCCAAATTGAGTCGGGTCGGCGGCAGAAGCATCTGCTAATCGCATAAGTCGTGGAAATGGGTAGGCATCGTAAAATGAGGGCCTCTGATGCATGGCGAAAGCCCCCAATACGTGCATTTCGATCCAGGACGTGAAGTAATGAAGCGAAAAGTTTACCACATCCACGCCAGGCGTAAAGGTATTAGCTTCGGTGCCCAATCCATTATAGAGGTGCGCCAAGGCCGGGATGCTGATGGCGAACCGCGTCCCCTCAGCAATACGATGAGCCGGGTAGATGACCGAGGCTCTCATGAAGCGGCGATGCATGGGGATAATGAACCAACTAAGCCAAACACTGACAAACCCCACAAAGAATGTTTCCTCATCCATACCGGGTGCTGCAATGGACTCAAAAGACATCGGCGACACGATGGGAATATAATATTGTGGCAGGTCCGATTCAGCGGTCGGTAGCTTCTTCGGACCAAACCCAAAGGGGTCTTTGATGTTAGCAAACTTCGGAGCAGTCTTCGATATGATATCCTCACGAAGGAAGCAGGAAATGAAGCTTTTAAAAGTAACACCCTGCTCCTCAGATTCAGTGAACAATCGATCAAAAATACCCAGCGCCTTGATCAAGCTGGGGTGCTTGTGGCGAACGGCGTTCTCAACAGACAAGCCGTCAGCCGGTGCAGACTCGGGCTCAGGAGGCAACAACTCCTCATACAGTGCACCCCTGATCGGCAATCCCGAGATTTCATAAAATTCTGCAAGAGGGATCGAGACCTCACGATCTCCTAGGATGAAAGTATTGGTAGGAAGATTCCATTGGTTTAAAAACGCCTTAACCCACCAGGCATGCGGGGACTTATAATGGAATAGTGACGCGTATATGGCCTGATAAAGCCCGACTTTCTGCAACCGCGCACGATGGACAGAAAGGATGTAGCGAGCCCAGAGAAGGTAGCCCGTAGGATGCCGGGGAGTGAGCCCTATCTTATAAATTTGCCCCCATGGGTGGGCCTCACCTTGGCAGATACGCCGCCCCAAGATGTCTATGGCCGGGATCGGATGGTTCGGAATACCAGTCGTCGAAGGCTCGAGCCTCCCCGTTGGAGTCCAGTTGGGCATTTCCACAGCAAAAACTGTCCTTGGAGGATCCATCGGTAAGAATGGGAAAGTGGGCTCCGCCGGCACCGCGCAAAGAAAGCTCCGGCGACCCTGAATAATCTGACTATACCAAGATCCCCATTGAAGAAGGTTGGTGCAGTTCGGGTCATGGGCCCGAATCATCGCCATCGCCTCCTCATCAGATGGTGACTGAGGAAAAGCAGCCTCCGAGCGAGAAAAGAGAAAGCGTGGAACAGAAGCCATTGCACCTGAAATACAGTAAAGGAAGACCGTTAAAAGAAAAGTTAGCAATATATATTCATGCACGAACATGAAGACTAGTTGAAGAAAACAACAGCAAAGTTTCCTGGGACCATTGGCTACAAAACACATGGGCCCCACAGAATCCGGATGACGGCTCATTAATAATGAGACCAAATAGTTACAATAAAACAAAGGGAATATCCCCATTTAATAAAGAATGATGACCATGCACATTTCCCCCAACAGGATCTGTCTCGGGCTCTACAATGAATCCAACAAGATCAAAGGAATTAAATTCCAACAGAAGACATCATTACAAAACCCCCATTTCATTAACTGCAGAAGAACAACCTCGGGCCAAGAGACCCCAGGAAGCCTCTGTGTGAAGAAATCGAGTTCTTCATTGGAATTAAATTCCTTATTAAAGAAAAGGGAAATAATTCCCAGAAACATTTTTGGATGGAATTAAATTCCATGGAGTTGAAACGCCATCATCATCTCCCCAAAGATCATCTAAACCCTAAAAGATCTACAGTTTGAAGGTTAAGCGGTTCTTATGGGAAAACATGAAGAAAAAAAAAAGGGTACAAAACCCTTGTTTTGGATTTAAAATCCAGAGGAATGTGAAGGTCCATCGTTTGTCCAAGAACATTACCTGAGGAAAAGAAATCTTTTCGAACAGAGTTAAATTCTGAAAATTGTTTCAAGGCAGAGAACTAAGCTCTGGAAGCGAGAATTAAATTCTCAGAAAAAGTTCTCAGAAGAAGAAGATGAGCAAAGTGAAGGCTCCTATGAAGAGACAGAGGTATTTATAGAAGGCAATGGAAACGTTTCATCTCCCCAAATCCCTAAAGGAATCCAACGGTCGCAAGAGGTGACAGCGTTGCACTCACGTGCTGACACGTGAGAACAACGCTGTGGGGGCATTTGTTTCCTGATTTAAAATCAGGAAAGCTTATGGAAAAAGCTTGAGAAGAGGGTCACGTGCTTACACGTGACCAGCAGTCACGTGTTGGCACGTGACACCCAAAAGTACCGGCAAAGCAAGTTCAGCTTCCTGACTACATCAAAGAAAAAGGGCTTAAGAAAGGGTCACGTGTTCCCACGTGACCAGGGTCGCGTGTCAGCACGTGACATTTTAAAGCGGATTCAAAGGCACATCGATTCCCTGATCAAGTCAAGGGAAAAGAGTCCAGACCAGGGTCACGTGCTCACACGTGACCAGGGGTCACGTGATGGCATGTGACGGTTGAGCAACAACCAGAAGACAGCGCAAAAAGAAAGAAGAAGGCTCATTCCAAAGGGGGTCACGTGCCCACACGTGACCATGGGTCACGTGGTCACACGTGACCGGCTTTCAAAGCCCATTTTGTCAACGGAATTAAATTCTGAAAGAGATTCAAATCTTTCCAAAGGAAAGCGACTATCTGGAACCAATCGAATTAAAGATTCAGAGGTGATGAAATATCATCTATCTATGGGAAAATCTCGGGTTTGGAAAGATTTCCCCTTTAAATCTAACCGAAACAACAAAGGAGAATCCCGGGACTTGAAATCCAATGGTGAATAAAATTCACCTAATAATCCAAAGGTCCAAAACGAATGTGGATGCAAATCAAATCTCTCAATGAAGATTCGTCAAAAACTAATTGACTCGGCTGCTTCTCCTATAAATAGGAGCCAAGAGACACAGAGAGAGGGGGACATACGCAGAGGAAAGAAAGGGAGAGAGAGCCTTGATACTTCGAGGAACTTGGATCTTCTGCAAAAGAAAACCCTAGGTAAGAAAGGGAAGGCTCCTTGAAGGAAAAGAGAATTTAATTCTCAACAGAGTTTAACTCTGATATATAAAACAGAAGAACATATTTCTTCTCTCTTTGATAGAGGATCTGCAAAGTGCACATCTCCCCTTGAGGTTGAGAATTTAATTCTCAATGGGTCGAGATCCTGCCATGCAGATCCAAAACATAGAGAGGGAATTAAAGCACGAGAATTTAATTCTCACAGAACTATAGGAATTTAATTCCTTTGAAATAAAACCAGGGCTTGACCCTGTGTTATGGGAATTTAATTCCTTCAGAACAAAAAGAAACAGGGTTTAACCCTAATTAAGAACCCAGTTCTGTTGGAACAGCGGGGATTTAATTCCCTTGATCATAATTTAACAAGAGAGTGGGAATTTAATTCCTTAAAAGCTTTTATTAGGGTTTAACCCTATTTGGTTC
The DNA here is from genome assembly GCA_030015575.1 of Agapanthus africanus. Classification (NCBI taxonomy): domain Eukaryota; kingdom Viridiplantae; phylum Streptophyta; class Magnoliopsida; order Asparagales; family Amaryllidaceae; genus Agapanthus; species Agapanthus africanus. Next base: position 720,900,175 of record CM057337.1, read on the forward strand.
TTCACATGAACGAGGAATTTAATTCCTGCAGAAAATTCAGAGTCCAACTCTATTCAGAATATAAACCTTTAAGAGAAAGTAGGAATTTAATTCCTCTGAAATTACTGACAGGGTTTAACCCTACGAGGAATTTAATTCCTGGAAAAGATTAACAGGTCCTCTAAACAATATACATAGAGGCAGGGTCACGTGTCACCACGTGACCCCCCCAGAAGATATACAGAACACCCCTTTGAGGCAGAACCCCACGTGACCCACATGACCCTTGACAGAAGCTTTAATACACAGGCATTTGAATGCCCATCACGTGATGGCACGTGATGCTCTGAAAGACGCGATAATCTCAGCAGAATAAATGAAGGGAGGGCGCTCTCACGTGCTGCCACGTGACCCCTCTTGCCTTAGTGTTTAACACTAAATTGAAACTCTCGAACCCAGTGTTAAAACACTGTTGGGCCTTAGTGTTCAACACTAATCAAAAAGCTTTATTTGCAGTGTTCAACACTGATCTGTTTTAGTGTTTAACACTAATTTGAAAAGCCTTGTTGCTGGTGTTTAACACCGATTATCTTTTAGCGTTAAACACTAACTTGTCAACCTCATTCCCAGTGTTCAACACTGATTGCTCTGTAGTGTTTAACACTAGGCTTTGGCCCAATTGGCTAAATGGATGGAGGCAAAGCCTCTCCTGATTGGACTTAGCCCAAGATGGCCATAAGTCCTCAATTTGTGATTAACTGGGCCAATGGGCTCATAACATAATTAATCGGTCTTGATCCCAAATTAGGTCAAAGACTATTTAAGCCATTCCGGTTCTAGGGTACATCTCTTCACTCCTTTGATACTTGGCATTGTAATCCCTCAATGTCTTCAAAGAGGTGACGGGTCCCGACGACCACACATTGATATGGACTGTGGGGTCCTTAAACCCGTGTTTAATGCAAAATTCCTGGTTACGTGGAACGCGGATAATGTCACTCTTTGACCCCGTGGAAAACGTCCAGAGCGGAGCCTGGTCCTCGCAGAGCACGGCAGTGAACCCGTGTGAAGCATCCAGAGCACATAATGGACTGTGGGGTCCTTAAACCCATGGACTACGACGTCCTTAACCTTGACCGAGATGTCTTAAAACTAACAATGGACCGCAACGTCCTTAAACTACCCATGGACCGCAACGTCCTTAAACTACCCATGGACCGCAATGTCCTTAAACTAGAACAATAGAGCCCCGTAGGCTCTTTTGTCGGATCTAAACGGTCCCGTTTAAGTTGATCTTAGCCTCAAAGATGGCTAACGTATCCTTAAACCTTCAAACAGACTGGACTATGAATCCCCCCAATTAACTCTGGCTCGAGGGTACATCTCTGAACTCCTCTGACATCTGTCGTTGTAATCCTTCAACGTCGTCAGAGAGGTGATGGGTCCCGACGGCCATACATACAATGGACCACTATGTCCCTAAACTGGAACAATAGAGCCCAAACGCTCCTTTGTCAGATCTAAACGATCCCGTTAAGTTGATCTTAGTCTCAAAGTTAGACTAACGTATCCTTAACGAACGTTTGAGTTGATCTTAGCCTCAAGTATGGCTGACGTATCCTCAAACCAAACCCCCAAACCCCAAATCGAAGATAATACGGATTTGGACTAGTCCACGCCCTACGGGCGACGACATAACTCAGTCTCCGTAAACAATCCACGGGCAACAAAATACAAAACAAACACCCACGACACGAAGTGACCATCTGGAGAAGGAGAAAGTTGTTACCGCAATGCGGTAGCGTAATTAACTGCAGGGGCTTGCGCCTGCAGGGAAGAGCGTCCCCACAATCAAAAACCCCTCAAACGAGGGGGAATCTGACGAAGTCTGCTACATCGGACGCATCCGTCTAAACCTTCGATACATGGTGCCATAAATCAACTTGGCATCTTCGGAGAGGTGGACGGATAGCACCAATTAGCATCTGCCCCGAATCTCAGGCGAGGCATTCCATGTCGCGCCGCCATTCGGAGGGGAACAGGCTTTCTCCGTGAACTTGAGATTAGGAAAGACATAGAAAGAAACATCAGGGCGGATCCACTCACTGAGGCTATTTTTCGAAAGCAATAGTTTCACAAATAAGCTTTGTGAAACTGATTAGTAGAGGAGTTGGGTGTTCCGTATCACACGGGCTGTGAGTATGCGACATCGCAATAATTAGCCTTAAGTGCAAGTAGGAGATTGTTGGATATAGTGGCCTCAAGTCAATTATTGGATCACAGGCACGTGATTGCAATGATTGAGGGAGGACCAATACCGGTAGAACAGTCTTACTCGAGATGATAGTATGCTATCTGGTTTGTCTTTATCATCATGTACATGCTTCAGGTGACATTACAGATCACTATTACATGTTGATAGAGCCCATAGGATTCTTGCTTGACTACCAGCAGTATGATGGCGATCTTATACGTGAGAGTTGGATAGTCTATAAGCACATCCTTAAAGTGTCCCTAGTCATGGGAGTTTCGAGACTGGGCATCGATACTCCGAGAGTAGACTGGTGTATACGGATCGAGACCCCAACGAGGGGCGGTGGCTGGTCTCACAAGCCATTGGTGTCAGTTGGTTCACCTAAGATAGTATACAGGTGCTCATTGGGTTATGAGTACACTGGACGGACTCACAGGGGCATTGCTAATTGGTACTATACCTATCGTCAGGAGCAATTCCCAGGTGACATGAGTACAGCTTAGTCCAATAACTTAACACTGCTACTTTGCCTCAAGTGTGTTTCCACTGTTCTTTGATTGCTACCCTACCACGGCTCAAAGAAGTTGTGCAAACAGGTAGTAGTTGGGTGCAGTCTCGAAGCACTTGGAGGCAGTGGCGGTTAGATAGGATTCGTCTCTCCCGGTATTGGGGGTTGATATCGCGCTGTGTCTGGAGAGCCATTACACAAAGTCTTTGGCCAAGGCAAGTGAGATTTACTGGTAGGTATTCCAGTAGTTTCTCAAGGTGTTCTGGGCTACACTCCGACACGACTTATACCGCTATTAGGGGTCTGACGTTTACCATCCCCCTAGGCCTGATATGCGATACTCTTAGACGAACAGACCGGACTGTACGGAAATTGTCACAGATAGGCTCAGTAGGGTTTCAGGATGAGTTCGCTCGTCGGGCTCCCTTTTCTCAATACCTGGGCAGCCGCTACGTACAGCTAGTGCCACTGACGTGCTTGTGGTTAAACCCACTGCCAGCGTATTGACGAGTCTTTAGATCCCCCACAGAAAGTTTCCCAAGTTCGGGCGAAACGTTGTAGAGGCCGTATGGTTTCATGGCAGGGTTCGATCACATACGTGCACTCGTGCACGGATCATACTAGTGGGCTTTGGTTTAAGCCGGATCCTAGTATTAGATTGGTTGGATTACTTTCATCTCGTTGTATTCCTATTCAGTCGGAATACGGATGCAGGTTTGTATATACAGTCGAGGGGTATTCTTGTAATCCGTTACAAGATTATTTTGAAGATGCCATTTCTTTTTATTACATTAAACATTTAGGGTTTTATTGTAAATGTTTAATGTTGAGGTGGAAAGGTGAGCATGGGCTTGGCATGGTGCATTTATGGCTTGAGCCATACTTGTTTGTTTATTGCTATTTGTTTGTGAGATATTTTGTGAGGGGGGGCTGCTCATTACTTGAGCTAAGGATTTTTCTTCACTAGCCCCACTCACAAAATACCACACACAACACAAATTGAAAATGAGCAGCCATCATTTTTCTTTAGTTGCCATTTTCTTGTGCCAAGTTCTTATGCTCACAAGTTCTATCCATGGGCATCTTCTTCACCTCCACCCTATCCCTCTCATGTGTTGAGAATCCTAGGGTGATTGAGACAAAGTAATCACACACTATCTCTACTTCACCTTGGGCTAGCAAACTTCATGTCCGAGTTGCTTCGGTTTGAAGCTGAAGCCTGTACAAAGAATCCTCGACGTGGAGCCACTTCGACGAGCATGATCGGAGACCGGACTTGTTCAGGGCAGCCGGTGAGGAGCTAAGCGCAGAGATTGAAGACCAAAGGACACGAATCAATCGGTATAATCTCTGAACTCACTTTACTGTTAGCTAGTTAATGGTTCGATACGGGTGATTGATTGTGGTAGCGCCAAGTTTCAAAAGTTTTTGTTCCACATTTGGCCTCGGATTGACGGCCGAGGCGCTGCCGTAACCCAACACAATATTCTTAAAATATTGTATCATACAAATGGTTAGGATAATATCTCAAAATAATAACATATACTACTAACACTATGACTTGAGATGCTGTGCAGATATTAGCTCAGATCTGGAGATCAGGACATCCGAGATGTCAGAATAAAATCTGTCGATAAATTGAAGCAAATCATAAACGGCAGAGACTCGGAGTAATATTTTCAAAATCCAAACATCGAAGAGATCTACACATGTCAACAGAAGACTTCACAAAAAATCCCCAAGTCATGATCTCACTATGCCGCCGCGGTGGGGCGGCCAAACACCCTGATTTGCGGCGGATCCACGGCAAGATTATGGCTATAGGATTTGGGATTTTTTGGGTGTGATCGTAACAACAAATTATCACGTCTGGCAACTAGGGTTCCTAGTTTCTGTGACGACCGAGAGCTTCACATGAAAGATCGTCAACCGAAAAGATCAAGAGGTCCAAGACGATCCACGCATCCGAGTTGATCATCAGCTGTTCATCTACTTCCAACAAGATAGAGATCGAGAGAAAAAACTTGGATTCTTGTACTCTACTTTAAAAGGATTTGTACATGATATAGTTGATTAATAAAGGTAGAGTTTTTATTAGTCTTTTCGTAATTAATTTCTGTACTTACTTTCTGCACTTAATTTCTGCATCTTATATTATGATTTCATTCTTCATCTTTTCTTCTCCAACCATGCGTGAGTAATTCTTAGCTTGCTAGAGTTCGTAGGCTAGAGTAGATTAATGAATGATAAAATATTTTAACTTCTTTTATACATTTTAAAGTTTATAAACTTTAGCAAAATAAATGTTAACATCCTTATCGGGTGCGCTACTAATTTATTGATAGTCTCGACCACGTTTTGAGATTAGATTAACACTTGTTTTGTTAAGGGCTAGACATGAATAGGGATCAATCCAAGGACAAGGGTCAAGAGTGGGGAAACCCTAGTTTCTTCCAATAGAACCCTAATCTATATTCATCACTATCGATCTAGTTTTAAACTATTAAAATATAAAAAGAGTCATTTTTAATTATTCATCCATTACTACTAGTCCTATGAACCCTACAAACCTTCTCTTCTTAAATCTTATATCCGTAGTATATCCGTAACGACAACCAATCAACCCATCTTTCAATCAACTCGTCTAAAGTAAGAAAAAGGTTCACGTTTTCCTGCGGACGATCCGTACTCATCGCGGCTAGCTACTAGCGACACCGTCCTGCTTGCGGTTACTTAATTTTACAACACTTCTCTCTTTAAACAGATCGATCAAATGGCGTCATTGCCGGGGAAACGGCTGTAATTTTTTTCTTGTTATTTGGGATGATTTCTTATAAAATCCAGTAAACACATTATAAACGAGAACCAAAACCGCATCTTGTGTATTTAACGATTATTGTGCGAGTTTTGCAAGGAAATATGGAGTAACTGGAGCAAAGGAAAAGAGATTCAGATACTTTCATCGTAGCCAAGAGGATAATAGGAGGGCACCGAAAATTTTTAGCAAAAGAACCCTCAAAAGTGTAGCAGAACCACAGCAATAGGGTGATTTTTGTGGCGGAACCGCGGCAAAGTGGAGGAGTTGCTTCCCCAAAATCGTCTGGTATCTTTCTCTGATCTTTCTCTCTCCTCTAAGATCCAATAATCTGATTTTTCTGCAGGATTCTTTACAAAAAGCGCCGCTCAAAAATCTTTTTGCGTGTTTTGATATTGGTTTGTTTGTGCATATCTTAACCGGATATTAAGGGGCAATAACCCAAATCCAGATTAGGTGGGGATTTCATCACCCTTCCTAGGCCCCACAAATCACAAAACGAGCATATTTTTACCCTACATTAATTTAAAAATATCTGGACCAAGTCTCTAAGGACCGTCGCGCTCAATTAGGACAGAGGAGGGTCGTGGGTAATCTATTGCTTAACCGCATCTCTCTTGTGGTGTCTAGGCAAGTGTGACTAAGGAAAGTGGTTACTTAATTAGGCCCGCTATTTTCGGTGATTCATATAGCGGATACCTCCTACTTACCTGGCACTTTCCTGGCCACAAGAGAGATAAAGAGGTGGTAGAGGATTGATCCTGCGACTTGTCCTTTGGAAGTCTAGGAGCGGTCTAGTGCTTGACGTAGGTGACCTTAGTTGTAGAGTTGATTGTGCATTTTGTCATTTGCCTCACGTCAAACTTTTTCAAAACAAACCTTCTTAAAATCGTTCTCACACACGCTGCCACATGCACTAAACCAGCTTAGTGCATGATCCCCGCTTAGTGCATGATCCGCTGGACACGGAATTCTAGTGCCCGTTTTGTCCGCGTCTTTTCTATCGACTCTAAAGTTGGTACTTCTTCATCTTCTATTTTCCTTCTACCCACCACATCGACTGTAACAACTCCAATTTCATGTACAGAAAATTGTTTAAAAGTTAATGTACAATTGGGGTATTTGCAATTCTGTGTACACTATAAGTATTTGTTTTACTTTTTAACAGCAAGAAAGTACTTGTAGCACATTGGTAAAGCCTTACACTGCTGTGACGTAACCCCTGTGATCGAATCCCCCCAGCCACATTATCTTTTTATTAAATTTTCTTTTAATCTTGTAGAATCCCAAGAGTTTGCACGTGCACTACACGTAGAATGATAAGTTACAGAATAAATAAACATGTGCACGAGGGTATATGAAGTGTGAGGGACACATGGCACAAATCCAAGCGCCTCTCACCGGATTTGGGCCGACGACGCTCATGAGGAAAACCGGCACCTCCGGCCCCCCGTAGGCGATGCTCCTCATATTTTCACCCGAGCACCCCTTGGCCTACCCCACTTCTTCCATGTTGTTTGAATACTCTGCATTCATACAGAGAACAATAAAGTACCCTTTAATCCAATTTTTAATGCAATTTTTAATTCATTCTTTAAACCTCTAAACCCTAATTTTTCCTATAAATACCACACTCAATTTCACCCATCTTCACTCAGAAATTCTCTGCCAAAACTCTCAAAAATTCTCAAGTTCTTATTATGTGCAAGTGGAGTTAGCGAAGAGCGATGTTCCGACGAAATTCCGAGGAGATTCCGGCGAAGAAACGATGTCCCGACACCTTCCTTAGCTTCCCCTCTCCCTTCACTTGTTCCCTAGCCAGTAAGTCCCCTCTCCCCCTCTCATCTTCTATTCTAAAAGTTTTAATTTCTAAAACCCGACGGAAGCGGAGTTAATCCGACTTCCGATTCGGTTTTCCTTTAAAATTCTACTTTTCTTAATCAATAAAATACCAAACTCTCATTTAATGTTTAACAAATATTAGCAAACACTTTAAAATAAGTTTCATCTCAAAAGAATCTTTTATGCAACTTTTATCGTATTTTTACGGTAAAATACCACATACTTTATTTTCGACACAAATCAACATAATACGTGTATTACCTTTAGATAACTCACGAGGTAAGGACCTACCTCATCACAACACACATTTTTAACACAGAACGAGGATATTTTGGGAATATAGTTATGGGATAATACGGCATTACAATAAAACACCCTAAACTATTATAAAACTGCTTTCTTTAAGAAAAGTATTATTTAATTCCTTGCAATTACGCCTCTACAACCCATTTTGGAGAACCCCGATCAGGATGGTGTGGGTTATCGCACGTTCTTGAGCCTAGTAGAGCGAGATGCAGTCCTCCGCAAGGAGCATTCTATCTCGATGGAATTTTTAATACTATTATTAAGAAAATGAGATTTCTAGAAAATAAATAAAATTATTTTATTAAATATATATATATATGAATATTATCAAAAGATTTATTTTAAATATATTATACAAATATTCCATGTTTTCTAAATCAAGATCATAATTACATGAAAGTACCATTTCAATACAAAACAATTCCGATATTTCAATAAAATACCATATACTATGAAAAATAGGTTCTACTCACTAGAATTTCACTTTTATAAAATATACATCTATGAAAACCCTAAAGACGATAATTAAATGCTTGAGGTGTATTTTGAAAATTATATCAAACTATTTTTACATAAAACCCCCTCAGTTATACTAAATTGCAATAAGGACCCTAGTAAATATAGGTTTAAGCGGGACCAATTCTCTTGAGCCTCAGGGAGCCGGAGAATGTGGGTGCTTTCCTATCTAAGATAGGCAATCTAATAAACGGTGTTATCAACACGGTAATTGTCTTGGAAAAAGACACAAATCATGCTGTCAATGTGCAGCAGTTACCGATAACATCAAAACTAATTCAGGATTTCAATTTCTTTTCAAAGTATCTGACTCAGACTGAGTCTCAATCTAATCAATTTGACTTGAATATGATTCAAGTATAAAACTAAAATTCAACATGAATCCGTCTATTCAATCGATATCAATCTATATTGACTGAATCGAACCATGGATATACTCCGTCTACATGACTCTCCATTTATATCCATTCCGTTTACTGATATCATGGTTTCGGCAAGCCATCCATCTATATAACAAAACAATACAATCAATACAAAAGACATCGCGGGGTGTTTAATGGGTTGGATTGGTACGGAAGGTGTTAGAAGTGGCACGAGACTGTAACCATAATACACCTAACCTGAATATCCATTGCCGTTGTACCGTGGCTGAACGGTTCTTTGTGCTCCGTATACCTTAGTCTCCGGAATAGTGAGACTCCTCTCGTATACACTGGCATTTTCTGTACCAAGCTACAAACAACGGCGTTAACATTATAATCAACATTACTAGATATATTCTCTTTCTGTCTATTCATCTCTACTCACCTTTGGGACTTACCGAGCGATTGTTCGCTGACGATATTCCTTTTCTTCTTTTCTTGGATGTTGTTAGGTGGATCGGACTCACTGGAGATCGAGCCTAGCACTGAAGATTTGGAGCAGTTAGCCTTTGACCCAGAGCTGTAGGCACTTGTACATATTTTTATTTTAGTTATGACATTGTTTAGGCATCGCTTTCTATTCATGTATTTACATTTCCAATTGTACTTGTAAAAGAATGTTTAATAAATAAAGTTGTTATTCAATTACATCTATTGCCACTTTTCTTGTGTACATTTACTTTATATTGCTTAGATACGCTTAGCGTGTTTACTTCTAAGTAAATACGTAGCGGGTCTCGCCGCGTCCCCTCTCCATACACCGGGAAGCGGGGTATAATATTAAACAAAACTAATAGTATATATATAAAAACAAACAGATATATAATATATATTAATATTTAACTAATATAATTATTATCTCAGATTCTCTCTATCTCCTATCGCTCACCGTCTCTCTCTCTCTCTTCTCGCTCTCTCTTCTCGCTCTCTCTCTCTCTATCCCCTCTGTCTCTCTTTCTCTCTCTTGTCTCGCTCTCTCTCTCTATCCCCTCTGTCTCTCTCTCTCTCTCTCTAAACACACACATATATATATATGAGAATAATGGAGGAAAGATGCCATAGCAGAGAATTTCTTCCTTTGGCGTCGAAAAAACACATCCTCCATCGTGTTTTCCGACGATCGGAATGCATCATCTTCATCGTTATCATCTAAGATGTGGGTACACCAAATTTCATGTGATTCTACAACTTTTTCACCGTTGAATTAGTAGGTTCAAAATTAACGGTTTACCGACAATAGAAATTTTTACATTGCTAAATCAACGGTGAAAAAGTTGTAGAATCACATGAAATTTGGTGTACCCACATCTTAGATGATAACGATGAAGATGATGCATTCTGATCGTTGGAAAACACGATGAAGGGTATGTTTTTTCGACGCCATAGGAGGAAATTCCCTTCTATGGCATCTTTCCTCCATTATTCTATATATATATATATATATATATATACACACACACACACACAAATATTTTATATAACATATTATTTAATTAACACCTCTCTCCTCTCTCCTTCCTTCTTCCTTCTTTATATTCGACCGTGAGAAAACCCAAACCCTAACCCTTGCCCACGTCCTCCTCGCTATCGTCGTCACCAAAACCTTGTCGTCAACCTCACCCTGACCTCACCCTCGTCACCACCTCCACCTCCTCTCCCCTTCTCCTTCTTCCCGAGAACCCCCTGGACCCACTGCAGCAACCCAGACGACCCCTGCAAACCCCAACCTCACCATTACCCCTCGCTGGAGACTCATCGTCTTCACCCTCACCTCCCTCTCCTCACCCCGGCACCACAAACCACCACCACCATCAACCCTCGTCACCATTCCCGACCCCGATCACAACCCAAGAACCACTGCCCTCGTCATCGACGGCAACCGACCATCATCGCTGTCACCTCGCCGCTGTTCTTACCACTCCATAACCGAGCAGCCACCCCTATTCTTCTTTCTTCTTCTTCTTTCCTTTCTTGCTTTCTTTCTTGGTATTCCGGCCGTTTCGCCGGAGTTGATCGCGTCGCCGACGATCCAGACGACCAAATCATCGTCGTCGTCCAGCTTAGTCATCACGTCACGTCACTGATCAGCCAGGTCCAGTCTTGCGCGCGCGTAGTTTGCATCGCGACGTTATTCCGACATTGGACGTAGCATCTGTATCTCGACGTGAGATCCGATCGGGCAAGTTTTAAACTTGCAACATACTATGTTATTATATTGATAATCATATGAATAAAAATAGTACATGTGTTTTATTATTCAGCAACTATTATCGATTTACAGTTTTACGTTATCCGTTCGTATTCGTACCGATAATAGCATATCTAGTTGCATGCCGGAATATCATGATATCATTATACTACTACATCAGCACAACACAACATGTTATCTAGTTTGCATCATACATAGTCATGGATGTATAATGGTTATTACAGATAGATACATATGCATCCTGACATCAGTTTTGTTTACTGTGTTTCGATATTGATTACAGTTTCACATTTGGCATCTATTTGGTTAATATGCATAACATGACATGTTCACAACACACTACCTAACTTGTTATTTGGATCTTATTACTAATGCCGACAATCCTGACTTGTTGTCCTGACGGACGTGACTTGTTGTCTACATAGTCAAAACTTGTACATGTTTGATCCTGTATTGGCATTAGATTCATATCATAAATACCTGACTTGAACAAAAAACATGGGGAGTAAGGGGAAAACAATAATGAAACCTAAGTTTTAACTCAACAGTTCGATACTTATACTGATCAGTCTTTACGGGCTAGGCCAGCCCCGGAATGATGCTGCTGACATCATTCATCTGTACATGTTACTTGTTTACTGCTTCGCGGCACGTCTCGGATTCAGCCCAAGAATCTTGACCGTGGTTCCGAGCACGCACAGGATACTATTGAGTTACATCGAAAATTTCATTAAATTGATTTCAAAGACTTCTAGAATAGATAACCTAGAAGCACAGATTTAGGATACGCATCACACACACACATACCTCACTGTCTTATATCTGTGTTATTTATTTATATTCCTGTTTACTTATATCGTTATATCCTGGTCATTATTGTTATTTTGATATTATGATACACTGACGTCTGGGTTTTGCATGGCCCGGTTCCTCTACCTTTATCGCAGGCAGATCGAGAGTATTTTAGCAATCAAGCCGAGCAATAAGGAATTGAACATGTATTATTAGAGATGTTTAGCTTGTTTATTTCTGTAGTTTTATTTCTTTTGATGTGAGTCCATATTGGGACATAATTCAGATATTGTTTATTGGATATGATTCGTTTCAGCTATATGCATTTTCTTGATTTGATTTACTGTGGCAAATGGACATCTACTAGATAGATTATATATTTCTGTTCTTGTCATTCGATAGACAGCCGTAATGTGACTGTGGAGGGTTGATTCCTAGCCACAGGTAGCATGGTTAGCTCTATCACGCGCCGTAGTTTACGTACTTTGGGAAGCGGGGCGTGACACAGACGATCAGCGTCCGTGCATGCTAAAAGCCGGCGTCTGCCAAACATAATAGATGCAGAGTGCCCAACAGGTCAGGTGTGTACGGTGTCCACGTAACAGATGACTCCTCCATGATATCGAGCTCATTACGGTCGAAGCAGAGGCTGCAATCCGGTGTCACATTTTATGATCCGGCCACATTCCACCTGTATAGAGATTACACACAAGTTAATATTCTAAAAAAACTTCAAATTTGAAATACGCGCATAGATCTAATTACTTACCGGCAACCATATGGCCTTTGGCTATTTAAAGGGAACTGGGTCGTAATGGTTGGGCTACCAATAGAGAGATATGTCCATGGCCATATCTGAAATAAAATATGATTTACATTGAATATCAATTTAATTAAAATTAGTAGAATGCGATTTAAAGTATTTTATACCTAAAAAAGCGTCAAATAGACCCCAAAACTCTTCTGCTCCATCAATGCAGCCATCCACAGCTCGCTGTAGAGGAATGACAAAACTGCACTCTCCCATGATAAAGCAGCACACTGGTCCAGATCAGCTAAAAGCAGCAACCAGGCAAGACTATCCGGGAATAAACGAACCCCTATCTGATGTAAAATATAAGATCGTGCGTACTGCTCGATCGCCGCAGGCGTAGCATCCATGGTAGGCTTAGCACTAAATGCCTCTCGCAGCCAACTCAAGTTAATGCTACTGCATCTTCTCAGACCAACAGGTGGAATCCTGCCTAACAAGGTAGGACACAAATCTGACCAATCGTGGATATGCTCCACAACAACCAACTGTCCGTCTATAGGCAGACCAAGTAGCACAGCGGCGTCCTGCAGGGTGATAGTCATCTCACTAACTCTAAAATGAAATGTGGAGGTCTCTAGTCTCCATCTATCTACCAAACCCGTAATCAAGGCTCTATCCAGACATATATACTCTAATCTGGATGGAAGATGAAAGTGTGCCCGTTGCAGCTCAACCTGCATATCACGCCCCGTTTCCTAATAGACAGAAACGGTGACGTGGCAAGCCCACAACGTATTTACAATGAAATAAATAGGTTAAGCGTAATTAAGCATTATATAAATGAACAAGAATGACAAGAGTAATAAAATAAAACAGCAAATTTATTTACATTCAACTTTACATACAACTGTCTGAAAATAAAAGATACAAATAACAAAGCAATGCCTAAACAATGGCATACAAGAAGTAAGTGCAGGAAGAACTAGTAGTCAGGCTGAGCTGTAAGCTGGTCCAAGTCCTCCTAGCTCGGCTCTATCTCCTCAGAGTCTGGTCCTCCTGACGAACATTCCAAGGAAAGAAACAGAGAGGAATGTCGTCAGCGAACTAGCGCCCGGTATGTCCCGAAAGAAACAAGAGAGAATAATATATCATGTGAATAGGAACTAAAAGAAAAAAAGACAAGTGAAATGGTATATGACCATCTACATGTATATGATAGTTATTCTAACGTGGTTATTTGTAGTTTGATAAAGAAGGTTTTCATGTATACGAGAGGAGTCCATCTTACCCCGTGGACTATGGTAACATGTAGTACAAGGCCCCGTCATAACCCACGAGACAACGGCACGTGAATTCATGTAGGTGTCTTTTAAAGTGATCTCTCGTGCCACGATATACGTTCCGTACCAATCTACCCCTTTATCCCCGCGTAATATATTGTATGGATTAAGATATAGATCTTGGCCGAAATCATGGATATAAAATGTTCAGGTTCATATTCAGGATTAATCATGTGTTCAAGTAGTCATGTTGAGCTCATGTCAAGTTATAAGTATGGTTCGGTCAAGTCGAGTCAAGTATACAAGTTTGAGTTTGATATTGATTTCAAGTATTCATGTTCATGATCAAGTATTCAAGTTCGTATTTGATTTTGGATTCTGGTTTGAGTTTGGACTCAGATTGAGTCAGCCACTTGTGAACGGATTTAACTCATGAATTCTTAGGTTCGAGAGTAATCGGCAACTGCTGCACATGGACGGCAGGATTTGTGTCTTTTTCTAAGACAATTTTCATTGATAACTCCGTTAAGTTGTCTAACCTGAATAGGAAAGCAGTCACTTTCTCCGGCTCTCTGGGGCTCAAGAGAATTGATCCCGCTTAAACCTATATTAAACTAGAGTCCTTAAAATATTGTTTTGTATATCTCGAGGTGGTTTTATGAAAAATATTTTAATATAGTTTAAAAATAAATCTCGAGAGTGATTTGTATTATTTAGGGGTTTCATGAACATGTAGTTTAAGTATTGGGGTATTTTAATGATAAATACTTAGCTTTTAAAAGTTTATGGTATATTATTGAAAACTAGCCCCTTTTGGTAACTTGATAATATTTTATTAAAAGTTTAATTTTTCAATTTAGAAAATATAGTTTCATAATATATTGAAAATATGGATTTATAATTTTATATAATTTTAAAAATTATTTTTATTTTGAAAAAGTCGCATTTCTTAAAAACGTATTTTATTTCCTTTCGAGATCGAATACTCCGTGAGGAGTTCTCCATCTCGCTCTACTATCTTAAGGATGTGCGATAATCCATATCATCCATTAACGGATCCCCTAATGAGGGTTGTAGAGGCGTATTTGCTAAGGATTACAAAATACCGCTTTAAAAGAAACCCGGTTTTTAAAAAATGTGGTATTTTATTGTAAAAGTTGTTCTTTGAACCAAACATACATATGTATAGGTATCGTGCTATGAAACAAAAGTGTGCATGTTGGGTAGGTCGTTACCCCGTGAAGTTTTCCTAAAGGTATTGTTTTAACTAATATCGAAAAGAGGTGATAATAAAATTCAAGGTATTTTAATGAAAAAGTTCGTTTATGTTCGTTTCATATGAAAATTTTGGTTAAATTTGAATATAAACATTTGTATTTAAAGTTATAAGTAGGGTGGTAAAATTAGATTGACCAAGGTATAAAAGAAAAGGGAGTTCTAGGTTTTAAAAAGAAAGGTATCGGGAATAACTCCACTTTACCGATATATGATTAGGAGATGAATTTCGATGAAAAGAAGGAAATTTGGGAGGGACTTATGGTTTGGAAATCTCAAGAAAAGGATAAGGAAAAAGGGATGGGGCTTCGTGGCGTCGCGGGAGCTCCGGAAATGATTTCTATTTTCGATGGAACAAACTTGGTCGTTAACTCCACTTGCACTTAGGAACTTTTTGAGAGAATTTTTGCTAGAATTTCAGAATGGTGAAGAGCTAAAGCATGGGATGGTATTTATAGTGAAGAATTAGGGTTTGGAAATTAAAATTTTGGATTAAAAAGCATTAAAAAGATATTAAATGGTGAAATGAAAGGTCTCTATTTGATTGCATGGAAATCAAACAGTGCAGAGGAGTTAAGGGGAGTCGAAGGGGTGTGTGTGCAAAGCATGGAGCCATTTGGGCTCATCTCAACCGTCGGCACCGGCCCTATGGGCAATTTGGCCGGTCGGATTTGAGGCAAATGCCTCGAGATTCGTGCCACATGGGTTTTTGGGTGTGTATACTTCATTTTTCCTGTTTGATTTTTCTGAACTTTTCATTTTCCCGTGTATTGCACGTGCAACTCTTAGGCTTCCAAAAATTAAAAAGAAAAATCAGAAAAAAAATAATTATGTCTGATGGGAATCGAACACACAGGCTATGTCACAGCAGTGTAGAGGCTTTACCAGTGAGCTATAAGTTGTTTCTTGCTTTTATTTAACAAAAGTAACTTTTAACTCTTACACAGGCTGTAATACTCTTTTCTGTACAATAACAAGAAAATTTCTGTACAGTGATTTCAAAGTCGTTACATTCTACCCTTCTTATAAAAATTTCGTCCTCGAAATTTACAATTACATAGGGACTAATTTTCAAAAAGGTAGGGGTATCGTTTACGCATATCCTCTTCTCTTTCCCAAGTTGATTTTCCTGGCGAATCCTTTCTCCACATCATTCGAACCAAGTTACTTTCTTGTTCTGCAATGCCTTTACCTTTCGGTCCGAGATCTCAACCGGTTGTTGCTCCCAGGTTAAGTCAGTTTGTACTGTGAGCTCTGAGTGATCAAGTATATGGCTGGGGTCGCTCACATATCGTCGTATTTGGGATATATGGAATACGTTGTGCACTCCTTCCAATGTGGGTGGTAGTGCTAAACGGTATGCCATTTTTCTAACTCGTTCGAGTATGTCGAACGGTCCTATGTATCTTGGACTGAGTTTACCCCTTTTGCCAAAACGGATCACTCCTCTATTTGGAGAGATCTTCAGGAATACATGGTCTTCAGGTTGGAACTCTAGGTGTCGACGCTTTGCATCTGCCCAATGCTTCTGTCGGTCTTGGGCTATGCGCATCCTTTCTCCGATCGTGCGAACCACGTCCACAGTTGCCACGATCATCTCTGGTCCAAAGAGTTCACGATCTCCAATGTCATCCCAACTTAGCGGTGAACGACACTTCCGTCCGTAGAGTGCTGCGAATGGAGTCATTCTAATACTTGCCTGATAGCTGTTGTTGTATGAAAACTCCACAAGGTGTAGGTGATCTTCCCACGAACCTTCGAAGTCTAACATACAAGCTCTTAGCATGTCTTCCAGAATCTGAATCATTCGCTCGGACTTTCCGTCTATTTGTGGATGATACGCCGTGCTGAAATTCAGACTCATTCCCAGGCTAGCTTGTAGACTCTGCCAAAATTATGATCGAAAACGATGCAAACAGGTACTCCATATTATCTCACAATCTCCTGCATGAGTTTATGGGTATAAAAAATAGTACATCTTGAAGGTTTAAATCTTACTTTAGATTTATGCTCACCTCCATGTATTTCTTTGGTAACGTCTCGGTTGACTGGCCAACTCGAAATGGAATAAAGTGAGCCGACTTGGTGAGTCGATCCACAATAACCCAAATTGCATCGTTACCCTTCATGCTGCGAGGGAGAGCAGTCATGAAGCCCATGGTAATGTGCTGTCATTTCCATTCTGAGATTGGTAATGGCTGAAGTAGACCAGCAATTCTGTGATGTTCAACCTTCACTTGCTGACACACCAAACACTTGGCTAAGCTTCTTGCTACTTCGCGCTTTATACCATACCACCAGTAGTGTTTCCGTAGATCCTTGTATATCTTTATACTACCGGGGTGTACCGAATACGGAGAGCTGTGAGCTTCTTTCATCAACTCTTTTTGAACAGGGCCGATTGGCACACATAAACGACTTCCATATCGAAAGGATCATTCTTTGTAACAACTCTGTTTCAGTGTACAGGAAATTTGATTAAATTTTAATGTACAAATGGAGTATTTGCAATCCTGTATACAATATAAGTATTTGAATTGCTTTTGAACAGCAAGAAAGCACTTGTAGCTCATTGGTAAAGCCTTGCACTGCTGTGACATAGCCCCCGTGTTCAAATCCCCCCGGCCACATATATTTTTAATTGATTTTTCTTTTAATCTTTTAGAAGCCCAAAGGTTTACACGTACACTACACGTAAAATGAAAAGTCACAAAGTAATCAAACACGTACTCTGAGGTATACCAAGCGGCAGGGACATGTGGCCAAAATCCCAAGCCCATCCCACCGGATTGGACCGGCGAGATTCAAAGGGGAGGCCGGCACCGCCGGTCATGTCGGTAGGGGATGCCCTCATTTTTTAACCCCAGAACCCCTTGGCCTACCCCACTATCCCTATACTGTTTGATTTCTCTGCACATTTCCAGAGAATTAAAAATAGGTATTAATCCACATTTTAATGCACATTTTAATTCTCAAATTCACTACCCTAAACCCTAATTTTTCCATATAAATACCACACTCCATTTCACCCCTCCTCATTCAGAATTCCATTACAAAAACTCTCTAAAAATTTCCAAGTCCCAAATTGTGCAAGTGGAGTTAGCAAAGGGCAAGGTTCCGGCGAAGTTTCAAGAAGAATCCGGCGACGAAACGACTTCCCGGTGATCCCAAAGTCTTTCTCTATCTCTTCTCTTTGATTCAAATCTGTAAGTCCCCACTCCCCTCCTCCATCTCTATTCTAAAACAATCTATTTTCAAAACTCATCGGAAGCGGAGTTATTCCGACTTCCGATTCGTTTTTCTTTAAAAACTCCATTTTTCTTAAACAATAAAATACCATATTCCCTCATAATGATCAACAAACATAAACAAACACATTAGAATAAGTTTCATCTCAAAATAATCTATTATGCAACTTTTACCGCATTTTTACGGTTAAATACCATATACTTTACCTTCAACACAATTAAACATATTCTCTTGTACTACCTTTAGAAAACTCATGAGGTAATGACCTACCTCCTCACAACAATCATTCTTGACATAGCACGATGATTTGTGGAATATTAGTTTGTGGGAAAATACGAGTTTACATTTAAATACCATAAACATTTAAAAACCGTTTTCTTTAAAAAGAGTGTTATTTAATTCCGTGCAATTGAGCCTCTACAACCCATTTTGGGGAATCCCGATCGGGGTGGTGCGGGTTATCACACATCCTCGGGCCTAATAGAGCGAGATGCAGACCTCCGCAAGGAGCATTCGATCTCGATTGAATTTTTAATGCAATTTTAAGAAAATTGTGATTTCTATTTAATAAATAAGTTCTATTTTTATAAATATATATATATATATATATATATACTATCAAAATATCTTCTTTAAGTATACAATATATATATTCCATGTTTTCTAAATCAAAGGAATCACCAATTTCATGAAACTACCATTACAATTCAATACCATTCCAATATTACACTAAAATACCATATACAATGAAATCTAGGTTATATTCACTAGAATATTTCACTTTATAAAAATTATAATTATGAAAACCCTAAAGACGATAATTAAATACTTGAGGTGTATTTTGAAAATATATCAAAACTATTTTTCATAAAACCCCCTCATGTTATATTAATTTACAATAAGGATCCTAGTAAACATAGGTTTAAACGGGACCAGTTCTCTTGAGCTTCAGGGAGCCGGAGAATATGGGTGCTTGCCTATCTAAGTTAGACAACCTAACAACGGTCTTATCAACACGGTAATTGTCTTGGAAAAAGACACAAATCCTGTCGTCCATGTGCAGCAGTTACCGATAACATCAAAACTAATTCAGGACTTCAATTTCTTTTCAAAGTGTCTGATTCAGACAGAGTCTCCATCTAATATGAAATCAATCTGACTTGAATCCAATTCAAGTATAACTACAATACAACATGAATCCATTTATACCAGAATTCAATCTATATCAACATGACTCGACTGAACTGAACCATGGATATACTCTGGTTACATGACTATCCATTTATATCCATTCTGTTTACATGATATCATTGTTTCGGCAAGTCTTCCATTTACAAAACAAACCAAACAATCAATACTAAACACATTACAGGATTTTAAAGGGGTAGACTGGTACGGAATGTGTTAGACGGGGCACAAGACGGTCACTTTAATATACCTAATCTTAATATCCATTGATGTTGTACCGTGGCTTAACGGTTCCTTATGCTCCGTATACCTTAGTCTCCGGAATAGCGGGACTCCTCTCATATACACTGGCATATTCAATACCAAACTATAAACCACTGCGATAACAGAACAAAACATAACATTATACAGTTATATTCTCTTTACTGTCTATTCTACTTCTCTCTTTTCTTTGGGACTTACCGAGCGATTGTTCGTTGACGACATTCATTTTCTTCTTTCTTTGGAATATTGTCAGGTGGATCCGACTCACTAAAGATCGAGCCCAGTACTAAGGACTTGGAGCAGTTTGCCATCGACCCAGAGCTGTAGGCACTTGTATATAATTTTCATTTCAGTTATACCATTGTTTAGGCATTGCTTTCTATTCCTGTATATACATTTCCAGATGTACTTGTAAAGAATTGTTAAATAAATAAAAGTTGCTGTTCATTTATATTCATGTCACTTGTGTACATTTTACTTTATATTGCTTAGTTACGCTTAGCGTATTTACTTCAGAGTAAATACGTAGCGGGCCCAATCACATCTTCTTACCGTATACCGGGAAGCGGAGCGTGACAATCTTTGTGGATGATGAAGTCAGTTCGCAGTCCACCTTCTACTTGTTATTGGATCTTTTGTAACTTGGCATCATTTGCTTGAGCTGCCTTGATCTGATTTACAAGAGTGGACTGGACTTGTAAGTTCATCAAAGATGAAGCGTTACCTGGCACAACTACTTCGATCTCCAATCCATGCAGTTCTTGCTGTAGCTTCCACTGAGTGGTGAGGTTCATTGCTAATAGCTGGCGACTAAGTGCATCAGGAACTACATTCACCTTCCCAGGATATCGAAATCCTCCATGAGTTCTAGCCATCATCTCTGCCGCATGTTTAGTTCCTTCTGAGTAAATACATACTTCAGACTTTTGTGGTCAGTGTATATATCCACTCGTTCTCCTAAAAGATAGTGGCACCAAATCTTGAGTGCGAAGATGACGGTTGCCAATTCTAGATCATGTGTTGGATAGTTGCGTTCATGGACCTTCAACTGTCTTGATGCAAAAGCCACAAATTTTCCATGCTGGTGTAGAACATATCCTAATCCTTTACCGGACGCATCACAATGCACAACGAATCCTCCAGATTGTTCCGGTATTATAAGGATAGGAGCAGAGGTTAATCTTGACATGAGTTCTACAAAAGCTTTTTCACATACTTCTGACCAAATGAATGCTTCGTCTTTACATGTGAGCTTGGTCAGGGGTGCTGCGATCTTTGAAAATCCTTCGATGAATCGTCGATAGTATCCTGCTAAGCCCAAGAAACTTCATATATCTTTCACCGTATTTGGTGTCAGCCACTCACTGACAACTGACACCTTAGCTGGATCAACAGAGATTCCTTCTCCTGAAATAATATATCCGAGAAATCCGACTTGATCTAGCCAAAATTCACACTTGTTGTACTTGGCATAAAGCTGGTGTTGTCGCAATGTCTCTAGGACAATCCGTAAGTGATCGGCGTATTCTTTCCAATTCTTTGAATACACCTGGATGTCGTCGATGAAGATAACAACAAACATGTCTAAGTACTCTCGGAAAACTTGGTTCATCAGGTTCATAAAGATAGCAAGTGCATTGGTCACTCCAAATGGCATTACGAGATATTCATAATGGCCATAACAAGTCCTAAACGCCATCTTCGGAATGTCGGACTCTTTGACCTTCACCTGATGATAACCGAACAAAGATTTAGATTTGAAAAGACACAAGACCCACTTAACTGATTGAAAAGGTCATCGATGCGCGGTAGTGGATACTTGTTCTTAATCATCACTTCGTTCAGAGCTCGATAATCCACACACATCCTGTAAGAACCTTCTTTCTTTTTCACTAGTAACACCGGAGATCCCCAACTTGAAGTACTGGGTCGGATCTAGCATTTCTTCAACAGTTCGTCCAACTAAATACGGATCTCCTTCAATCCCTCTGGATTTAACTGATATGGAGCTTTGATTACAGGTTGTGCACCAGGTTGTAAATCAATACTAAACTCAAGAGCTCGATCAGGAGGCAAACCTGATATGTCTTCCGGGAATACATCCTTGAACTCTCGAACTATTTCAGGCTTTTCTTCTTCCGCCGGTAGAGAAAACACTTCTGAATTCTTCGGTTTAGCACGGCAGCTTCCTGGCTCCAAAGTTCTATCTCCACTTTTGAAATAGAAGACTGGCTGATCTGGGATCTCAAATACTATCTTCCTTTGACGGCAGTCAATAGTAGTATAGAATACTCCCAGCCAATCCATTCCTAACACAACATCAAAATTTGGTATGTCCAGTACTTTGAAATTTGTGTAGAATTCTCAACCGCAAACTACCACTGGGCACTGATCATACCCCAAAGTTGCTTTCAAGACTCCACTCCTAGAATTGACATTCCAGCTTGAAATGAGTAGCTTCATGAGAATCGCGTGCGTTCTCACGAATCGTTGTAACATGAAGCAGTGTGAAGCTCCAATGTCGAAAAGTGCGAGTGTGGGAAGGGTGACTATTAGTATAATACCTAAGTTGTGTGGGGTTGGGTTTAGATATAGGAAAAGTATAATGATACACAAGGATTGAAAAGTTGAAAGGAAGGGGGAATTACCAGTGATGACTTGTCCTGTGGCATCGGCCTATTCGACCGTCATTGTAAAAGCCTGTCATTTTGGTACATTACTCCTTGCCGGAGGCACATTTCTCTGTCCTTGGGGCACGTTTCTCTGCCCTTGAAGCCCGTTTCTCTATGCCTGATGGAATTGACGATGAGGCTGTGCAGGTAGTCTACGTAGAGCTGGTGCAAGAAGAGCTAGGCGGGTAAGGAGCCTGAATGGCTGGCCGCTGCAGGGCTGTGATTGCAGGTCTGGGTGCTGATGCTGTATTGATACGATATGGGCATGCTCCTATAGCGTGAGTGGATGCGCCACAAATCAAATACAGGCCATTTGCACACCTGCAGTCCTTTGCCAAGTGTCCAGTTCTTTTACAGTAGAAACAGAAATCTGGACTGGACCGGTTAAACGATCCTCCTGGCCTCCTGGGTGTAAAAGTTGGCCTAGAAAAGGCTCCTCCTGTCATCTGTGTGGAAGGGCATTTGATTCCAGCTGTTTGGGGCTTACCCTTCTTCTTGACCACAGCTTCGTAACGATGTGCTGCCTTTAGGGAGAGTTCATGAGTTGGGTAGTCGCCTGAGGCTAATGCCGCCTGAATCTCCGGGTCTAAGCCCTGTTGGAATCGTCTATCCCGAATCTCATCGGTCGAGATTAATTGTGCCACGAACCTGATAAGATGATGGTGTTAGGATAGAGATGTGTTTTACGGAACAGAATTTGATACGAATTCTTTACCTGCTAAGCATGATGAATTCGGCATCATATTCATCCACTGATTTTACCCACATAGAACCTTGTTGTAGGTGGATGAGCTATTGTTCTATCTCAAAATGGGCAGTCTCGGGGAAGAACTTCGCATAGAACCGATCGCGAAACTTCTTCCACTCTATGGGTTGTGTGAGACGGCTTTCTTCAGCCTTCCACCAGGCTTTTGCATTGTCGGTGAGCTGGAGCTTGGCCACACGAACCCATGCTATGTCTGGTACCTGTGCTACGACAAGGTCGTCCTCTATACTCTGGGCCTATTCTTCAGCTTCAAGAGGACTCTCTTTTCCAGAAAAATTCTTTGGATGTAACGCACGGTTGCTTTACTCTAGGTGTTTCGGTTTCCGGGCGGTTCATAAGAATAGCAGTCTGCTGCTGCTGGCCCTCCAGAAGAATTTTGATAGCTTCTAGAAGCACCGCCTGTTCGTTGATTAGAGCAGCAATGGTAGGAGGGGGTGGTAAAGTAGGTGGTGGTGTGTTGCCATTGACATTGGTGCTGGTGTTGTTCGAAGAATCCATTACCTTGATAGAAAAGAAATGGTTATGATGGATTCAAGAAATTTGAAATGTAAGGAATGTATAGTTTCTGATTTTTATAATTCTTATAATATATTTCTTAAGAATTCATACAGAACTGACCTGCATGGGCCGCCAACAGAACCTGTCACGCCCCGCTTCCCAATAGACGGAAACGGTGATGTGGCAAGCCCGCAACGTATTTACTATAAAATAAATACGTTAAGCGTAATTAAGCATTATATAAATGAACAAGAATGACAAGAGTAATAAAATAAAACAGCAAATTTATTTACATTCAACTTTACATACAACTGTCTGAAAATAAAAATTACAAATAACAAAGCAATGCCTAAACAATGGCATACAGGATGTAAGTGCAGGAAGAACTAGTAGTCAGGCAGAGCTGTAAGCTGGTCCAAGTCCTCCTGGCTCGGCTCTATCTCCTCAGAGTCCGGTCCTCCTGATGAACATTCAAAGGAAAGAAACAGAGAGGAATGTCGTCAGCGAACTAGCGCTCGGTAAGTCCCAAAAGAAATAAGAGAGAATAGTATATCATGTGAATAGGAACTAAAAGAACAAAGGACAGGTGAAATGGTATATGATCATCTACAGGTATATGATAGTTATTCTAACATGATTATTTATAGTTTGATAAAGAAAGTATTCATGTATACAAGAGGAATCCATCTTACCCCGTGGACTATGGTAACATGTAGTATAAGGCCCCGTCATAACCCATGGGACAACGGCACGTGAATTCATGTAGGTATCTTTTAAAGTGACCTCTTGTACCACGATATATGTTCCGTACCAATCTACCCCTTTATCCCTGCGTAATGTATTGTATGGATTTAGATATAGGTCTTGGCCGAAACTATGGATATAAAATGTTCAGGTTCATGTTCAGGATGTAATCATGTGTTCAAGTAGTCATGTTGAGTTCATGTTAAGTTATAACCATGATTCGGTCAAGTCGAGTCAAGTATACAAGTTTGAGTTTGATATTGATTTCGAGTATTCATGTTCATGATCAAGTATTCAAGTTCGTTTTTGATTTTGGATTCTGGTTTGAGTTTGGACTCAGATTGAGTCAGCCACTTATGAACGGATTTAACTCTTGAATTCTTAGGTTCGGGAGTAATCGGCAACTGCTGCACATGAACGACAGGATTTGTGTCTATTTCCAAGACAATTACTATTGATAACTCCGTTAAGTTGTCTAACCTGAATAGGCAAGCACTCACTTTCTCCGGCTCCGTGGGGCTCAAGAGAATTGATCATGCTTAAACCTATATTAAACTAGAGTTCTTAAAATATTGTTTTGTATATCTCGAGGGGATTTATGAAAAATATTTTAATATAGTTTAAAAATAAATCTCGAGGGTGATTTGTATTATTTAGGGTTTTCATAAACATGTATTTTAAGTATTGGGGTATTTTAATGATAAATACTTAGCTTTTAAAAGTTTATGGTATTTTATTGAAAACTGACCCTTTTTGGTAACTTGATGATATTTTATTAAAAATTTAATCTTTCATTTTAGAAAATATAGTTTCATAATATATTGAAAATATGGATTTATAATTTTTATATAATTTTAAAAATTATTTTTACTTTGAAAAGGACGCAATTCTTAAAAACGTATTTTATTTCCTTTCAAGATCGAATACTCCGTGAGGAGTTCTGTATCTCGCTCTACTACTGCAAGGATGTGCGATAATTTGCACCATCCATTAGCGGATCCCCTAACGAGGGTTATAGAGGCGTATTTACAAAGGATTAAAAAATACCGGTTTAAAAGAAACCCGGTTTTTAAAAAATGTGGTATTTTATTGTAAAAGTTATTCTTTGAACCAAACATACATATATATAGGTATCGTGCTATGAAACCAAAGTGTGTGTGTGGGGTAGGTCGTTACCCCGTGAAGTTTTCCTAAAGGTATTGTTTTAACCAATATCGAAAAGAGGTGATAATAAAGTTCAAGGTATTTTAATGAAAAAGTTCGTTTATGTTCGTTTCACATGAAAATTTTGGTTAAATTTGAATCTAAACATTTGTATTTAAAATTACAAGTAGGGTGGTAAAATTAGATTGACCAAGGTATAAAGGAAAAAAGGAGTTTTAGATTTTAAACAGAAAGGTATTAGGAATAACCCCACTTTACCGATATATGATTAGGAGATGAATTTCGATGAAAAGAAGGAGATTTGGGAGGGACTTAAGGTTTGGAAATCTCAAGAAAAGGATAAGGAAGAATGGAGAGAGCTTCGTGGCATCGTGGAAGCTCCGAAAATGACTTCAATCTTCGACGGAACAAACTTTGTCGCTAACTCCACTTGACTCCACTTGCACTTAGGAACTTTTTGAGAGAATTTTTGCTAGAATTTCAGAATGGTGAAGAGCTAAAGCATGGGGTGGTATTTATAGTGCAAAATTAGGGTTTAGGAATTAAAATTTTGGATTAAAAAGCATTAAAAAGATGTTGAATGGTGAAATGAAGGGTCTTTGTTTGATTGCAGGGAAATCTAACAGTGTAGAGGAGTTAAGGGGAGTCGAAGGGGGGGTGCAAAGCACGGAGCCATTTGGGCTCATCTCAACCGTCGACACCGGCCTATGGGCAATTTGGCAGGTCAGATTTGAGGCAAATGCATCGAGATTCGTGCCATGTGGGTTTTTGGGTGTGTACACCTCATTGCGCCTGTTTGATTTTTCTGAACTTTTCATTTCCCCGTGTATTGCACGTGCAACTCTTAGGCTTCCAAAAATTAGAAAGAAAAATCAGAAAAAAATAATTGTGTCTAATGAGCATCGAACACACAGGCTACGTCATAGTAGTGTAGAAGCTTTACCAGTGAGCTACAAGTTGTTTCTTATTTTTATTTAACAAAAGTAACTTTTAACTTTTACACATGTTGTAATACTCTTTTCTGTACAATAACAAGAAAATTTCTGTACAGTGATTTCAGAGTCGTTACACTGCACACAGGTATCTCCAGATGGGATCTTGCTGCTCTGGACTGAGTGGTCAACACATGTAATCACCCGATCACTCTGCCAATTACAATAAGAGGAATTGTATCAGTAACATATAAATTGTCGGTGAAAATTGGTGTAAACGCAGCGGAAGGGAAAATTAAATTTTTTCCATTAACACCAATCAGGGTTTATAAATTAGGTTAATTGTAAACGAAATCAATTAACCCTTAATTGATTCGAAAAGATAATACCTTTGCGCAAATTCGGATTTGCGTTCTGTTCGCTATGCTAGCGATTCCTATCAAGTCAAGACGACTTGATTACACCTTAATGATCTGCTTACTTGCCTCCACACGAATCTCTGAGATTAGTGAACTCTAATTAGTTAGTTAGCTGATCTAATTAATTAGAGAGAATTATAAAATAGGAAGAGAATTAAAAATCAAAATTTTAATTTGTTTCCACCATGAAAATTTTGGCCAAAAAAAAGGAGAGGGGAAGCCAAAACTTTTGAGAGGATGAGAGGAATAATTAGGGTTTGGGGTTTGTATCAAATAGAAGCTTATATATAGGGATATGGTTTTTTCTATCTAAACCCTCATAATTAATTAATTTGTTTAATCCCTTAAACAAACTAATTAGTTATAACTTAATACATATTGGCCCACACACATATATGCATATAATATTTGATACACATCAAATGTATAACAATATTATATTATAAATTTTTATATTTATATATATCAACATATATATTTATATATTTATAATTATATATATATATATTTATTTATTTATTTATTATATTCATAATATAATTAATATATATAGGCATGTATTATTTACTCATTTAATATCACATATTATCTTGAGTAGCACGTCAAATCGTATTTGACAATTTTACCCTTATTTAATTAATAGAACATCAAATATACTTATTTAATTAAATCCCTTTTTATATATCAAGCATATACATTCTCTTCTTTTATAGTTCTATATTTGGCTTATAGGAGTTCACCTATATGTGACTCCAGAGGCTCGGCATTTACTCAGCAGTGAATAATTAATTTGAACAATTCGAGCTAATTCTGTGAACAGTAAAATCCACAAGTTTATAGGGACGTTAGCTACGTATTTAGACTACCTGGGTAAACTGTCGATGACTGGATTAGAAAAGGAAAATGCTATACAAGCAAATCAATACCAATCAGTAGTAACTACCGTACCGTCCGGTCACTTCGTCTCCTTTTGCTCCTTATTTGGTCTAGAGCTTGGTAGTACTCTCAAACCCTAATAACTCAAATAACTGTTGTGTTGATATTATCACGTAACCCTGAGATCAAACTGATAACCACTTATCATTTGATCTCTAGTACTCTAGCCAGAGATTTTAGGTCACTGATATATCACACACTGCAGAACACTGTTCTCCATTTACCGTAGAGACAAGTCCCATGTTAACTCCTCACAACCTTTACATGTATTCGATCATACCCAACTACTACCGTTATACACAATATCAATGGATCTGTGGTTGGATAGTAACTAAAGTAATCTCTAGCACACGCAAGGTATTATGGCGAGTCTCAGATCTGGAGACTAAGTCGTACCAGTTATCACTATATGAATTTCCATCTGACAGTTATGTATAATTACCAGCTGGAAATTCAAAATGAGTCGTTCAGTGTACTTATCATTTATAAGCACCTGCATACGATACTCTGATATCACCACATCAGATGACTATGAGAACAGTCATTACTCTCTCTGATGGGTAAGTATAATATATGCTAGTTTTCCGAAGTATCGATGTCCTGTCTCGATCTTCTGCGATTAGGAATATTTAAAACTATACTTATCAACTAGTCAGATCTCACTATTGTGATCTACATCACAATCCTGTAGTCTAGTATTATTCTATGAACTTTATTAGTAATCAATAATAAACAGAGTAATAAAAGATATACCAATAAAAAAAAATCAAATAGCATAATATTATTACGAACGAGAAAGTTCTTTACATGTATGTTATAATTACACCTAATTGCCTTTAAGGGTATCTACATCTAATAATCTCCCACTTGCACTTATGGCCAATTATTGTAGTATTGCATACCCAATATCTCAATGAGTCTCTCGAACTGTATTTGAGAAAGAGCTTTAGTGAATGGATCCGCTATGTTATCTTTCATATTTACTCTCAATATATCAATATCCTTCCGTCTATGGATCTCTCGAATTAAATGGTGCTTTTGAAGTATGTGCTTGGATTTACGATGAGACCTTGGTTTCTTAACCAATGAAATGGCTGTACTGTTTTCACAGTACATAGGTAACGGGTCAGCAATACTTGGAACCACTCTTAAATCGGAGATAAACTTCTTCATCCAAGAAGTCTCTTTAGCAGCCTCATTCGCTGCTATATACTCCACTTCCATGGTATAGTCTGCAATAGTATCCTATTCCGATCTCCTCCAACTAACAGCTCCACCATTTATGGTAAAAAAATAACTAGAGACAGATTTACAGTCATCTATATCACTCTGAAAACTGGAATCAGTAAACGCCTCAACCTTGAGATCGCCATTACCGAATATAAGGTACAACTCCTAAGTATTTCATAAATACTTGAGTATAGCCTTCATAACAATCCAGTGTTGTTCTCCGAGATTAGACTAATATCGACTTACTGCACCAAGTGCATAAGCCACATCAGGTCTAGTACATAACATCGCATACATGATAGATCCAACTGCCGAAACATATGGCGTCTTATCCATGTGTTTTCTTTCCCCATCCGTCTTGGGAGATATATCCTTAGAGAGAGATATACTATGCCTAGCAGATACATTACATCCCTTGGTCATATTGGTATACTCCATACCGAACCTCTTTAATTTGGCATCTATGTACTTGGATTGGGATAACCCAAGCACCCTCTTAGATCTATCTTTTTAGATCTTTATACCCAGTATGTAGGACGCTTCACCCAAATCCTACATTAAGAACTTTTGTGATAACTAGATCTTAACTGACTGCAATGTCGGCACATCATTGCCTATTAGAAATATGTCATCCATATACAATATGAGAAACACGACATTACTTTCTACAACCATTTTATAAAGACATGGTTCATCATCATTTTTGATAAAATCAAACCCTTTAATTGCTTCATCAAAACAGATGTTTCAACTACTAAATGCTTGCTTTAGTCCATAAATGGACTTAAGCAACTTGCACGCTTTATCATTGCTCCTACTGACCTCAAAACTCTCTGGCTGTGTCATATTGTCATGCCCCGCTTCCCAGAGTGCGCTAAGATCGGTACGTGATAAAGCCAACCATGCTACCTGTAGTTAGGAATCATCCCTCCATAGTCACATTAAGGCTGTCTATAGATATCAAGAACAGGAGAATCTAGTAAACTATCTAGTACATGTCCATATGCCAAAATAAACGAGTCAAGAAATAATATGCGGAAGCAATAAATCCAAGTAACAATAACATCTGGAAAGTAAAACATAACTAAACTGGATACTAACTGGATCCTCACTGCTCGACCTAAAGGCGAAAATACTCCTGATCAGCCTGCGACAAAGGTAGAGGATCTGGGCCATGCAAAACCCAAACGTCAGTGTGTCATAACATCAACAATAATATAATCAGGGGATAACAGGATATGCAGGCATGAACTATAAAATGGTAACATGAATGTAATCAGTGAGCAGGGATATCGAACAGTGAAGTGTAATAGTATATGCGAAGTGCAGCGATAAAACTAAACTGTGCTACTGGGTTAACTACTCTCAAGTTTGTGAAATCAATTTGATGAATTATCGATGTAACTCAATAGTATCCCGTGCATGCCCGGGAACACGGTCAAAACTCTTGGGCTGAATCCGAGACGTGCCGCTAAGCGGTAAACAGGTAACATGTACAGACGAATGATGTCAGCATCATCATCCCGGGGCTGGCCTAGCCCGTAAAACTGATTAGTATAAGTATCGAACTGTTGAGTTACAAGTCAGGTTTCATCATTGATTTCCCCATACCCCCAAGTTATGTGTTCAAGTCAGGTATTGATAAATCTGAAGCTAATGCCAACACATGATTAAGCAGGAACAGGTTTGTCTATACAGACAACAGGATATGTCCATCGGGACAACATCTCAGGATTGTCGGCATTAGAAACAGAATTAGGTAACATGTCAAGTAGTGATATATCAGGTCATGTCAGGTGGGTACATGTATCAAGTGGGTGCCCAACAGTAAAATGTAGCAAGTATTGAATCAGGGTAGAATACGGATGTATGATAACAACATGGGTATACAAATATCCACTAGGGGTTATACCATGACTAAGCAAGATGCACAATATCAAGCATGGGGTCCTAATGTATTAATAATATAAGTTAATATAATATAGGGTGCAATTAGGTATGCAGAATTAATGGTATGTAGACACAAATGAACATGGATGCTCAAATAACTATCAAGGGTTACAACTACAGTTCCATGATTATGTAGGATGCACACTATTGAACATGGAGTACTAATACAACAATAGTATGAAACAATGTGACATGGCATGCAAATTGATATATAATTAATGGTATGGATGCACAAACATCGATTAGGGTTACATTTACAGTTCCAAAACTAAGTGGGATGCACATTATTAAGCATGGGGTGTTACTACAATAGTAATATGAATTAATATGATCTATAGATGCAGTTATATATATTTTAAATGATATGGATGCAAACGGGTATCCGAAAACAGTAAAACTGTAAAATGGATGCATAATGTGATAAATGGGTAACATTTTACTCATATGGATGCACAATATTATACCTAGCATGTAGCAAGATGAATTAGCATGTGTCTAGATATGTAAATAATGGTATGGATACAAACGGACGTCGTAAAACTATAAAACTATAACATGGGATGCATAATTTAAAATACATGTATTATATTTATTCAAATGGATGTAAATAGAGTAACATAGCATGTAGCAAGATAAACTTGCCTCGATTGATCACGCGACGGATATGCACGGCACGTCCGACGTCGGTAAATCGTCGCAACGCGCACGCGGCACGCGGGATGGGTCCAGGCAAGGCAAGAGGGTGATCACGCAGGCAAGGTACGTCCACTGGGTCGTATCGAACGGCAGCGACGGTCACGACTCCGGCGATCGCTAAAAACAAGATTCAAGAAAAATAAAGAAAAAGAAAAGAAGAAGAGGAAGAAGAAGGGAGAAGGGGTTGTGCTCACTGGGGTTATGGTGCTCGGTGGTTTCTAGGGAGAGAAAGGAGGTGATAGTGTCGAGGAGAGGAGGTCGTCGGCGGTGGAGAGGAGTTTGAGGAGCTAGGGTTATGTTAGGGTTTAGGCTCGGGTGTTGGTGCAGGCTTGGGGAAGGAGAAAGAAGAAGAAGGAGATGACGAGGAGGAGGAGGAGAAGATGGAGGCTCGGTTGAGGTTGAGGGTGATAAGGAGTTAGGGTTAGGGTTTGAGGAGGCAGGGAGCTTGATAGGTTTCCTCGTGGGGTGCTCGGGGTTTTAAAGAAAAGGAGAGGAGAGAAAATAGGAGGGAAGTGACGATAGCGCTCGGGGAAGTGACCACACTCGAGGAGTGTACAGTGCCTCCGAGAGAAGAGAGAGAGGCGCGAGAGGAGAGAGAAAGGAGAGAGAGAGAGAGAAACTCTGCGAAGGGGAGAGAGAGAAAGAGTGAAAGAAAGAGAACGAGAGAAGAGAGAGAACTGGGTTGTTAAAAGGTTAGGATTTTAATTTAAAATGATTTTGTTAGTTTTATAAATTTTAAACTGTCGATATAATTTAATAAAGATATTATATTAAATAAAATTGGATTTTCTGGTAAATACAAATTTAGTCCAAAACACGCCCGGGTCGGGTCTAAAATTTTAGTTTTAAAATACGAAAAATATATGTGTCGACCAAAACTAAAATTGGATATCCGGGTAACGAAAATGCATACCCCCAAGAACGAATGCACGTACGTGCGCGTAGCCATCCAAACAAGTCCGTTCCACTGAACGGGACGAGAACAAGATGCGCGGATGCTACCACAGAGTTAGGGGTATCAAGCAGGCCATGCAGTGTATTTTTAAAATATTTTATGTGATCTTAAATGTTATACTTAAAAATGCAGATGCCAGATAAATGCCAGTATGCAGTATACAATAATGTAAGTGTACGGATCCATATAATAAGCCAGGATAAATCATAAACAGGAATCAAGACGGGTTTCCAGCAAGCGGGTCGGGTCGGATGCAAATACAGATGTCAAATACACTATTCGTACCCAAAACACAATAAATCAGGAAAATGCCATAAATAAAGAAATACTTGAAATAGAACTGGTATAAATGAACTAGGGTGTTACACATATAGATGTTCTCTTCTAAAGTATTGTTTAAAAAAGCCGTCTTGACGTCCATTTGCCTTATTTTATAGTCATGATAAGCAGCTATTGCAAACATAATTCTGATTGACTTAAGCATCGCAACTGGAGAAAAGGTTTCATCAAAATCCACACCTGGTCTTTAACAGAAGCCTTTTGCTACCGGTCTAGCTTTGAAGGTCTCCACCTTCCCATCTGTACTGATCTTTTTGAAGACCTATTTGCTCCCAATGGGGTTTACCCCTTCAGGAGCTTCCTCCAAAGTCCATACTTTGTTGGAGTGCATCGAGTCAATTTCAGACTTCATGGCATCTATCTGTTTCTGAGTGTCTTTACTCTCTGTAGCTTGTCGATAAGTGATAGGATCGTCATCCTCTATGGCACAATTTTCGATTTCACCATCAATGAGATACCCATAACATCTCTCAGGTTCTCTAGATTACCTACCAGATTTATGGAGCGGTTCCGCTGGATCGAGTAATACTGAAGTCTCAGGTTCAATTTGGTCTTTCGTGATTGCTTGTTCTTTTAGAATCTTTTTCAGTTCTACTGCGCTCTTACTTGTGTCAGCTTCCCACTTCTTCTCAATCTCTGTAAATAATTACAGATGTGAGAACCAGAACCAGTATTCAATACCCATGAAGTAAGTGTAATTTGAAAATAGTTTTCAATAACACAAATACCTGAAGATGAAGTTTCAGCAAGCTTCTTTTTCTTTAGCTGTTCTAGATAGCTAGTGCAATTTCTCTTCCAATACCCCTCTTATGACAGCAATAACATTCTCGTTGTGCAGACTTTGTTTCCTTTGTCTTACCTTTACCCTTAGTCTTTTTTATGCCTCTGGGAAGCTTGTTTGGCTTCTTCTTTCCCTTTCTTTTGGCTTTTTCCTTAGAAAAGGAAGAACTCCCCACAAGTGTAACAGAGGAATTCTCCTTTTTTAAGGAGGTCTCAAGTTGCACCAACATATTTAGCATCTCTGGAAGTCCAACTTTCATTTTATTCATATTGAACTGCATTGTGAACGAAGAGAAGGCATTCGGTAGAGAGCTAAGGATATTATCAACATAAAGCTCCTTAGTTAAAGGAAAACCCAAACCCTCAAGTCGATTAATCAAATCAATCATTTTGAGGACATAGTCCTGCAGGGTGTACCGGGCTTCATCTTTAGATCAAAAAATTCATTTGATATCTCGAATCTAGCTATTCGAGATTGTTCTCCATACAATCCTTGGAGATGGGTGAATATGGTCTGAACATCCATTTTCTCATGTTGCCTCTGCAAATCATCATTTATAGAGGCCAAAATGAGACAATGGGCCCGGTCACAATCGAGCTTCCACTGAGCGTGGATATCTCGATCCGCATCTTTAAGATTATCATTTAGAGGGGGAAGTGGTGCGAAAGTGAGAACGTAAATCACTTTTTCATAAGTCAGGACGATTTTGATCTTGTGTAACCAGATTTTATAGTTGTGTCCCGTCAGTTTTTCTTTTTCAGTTATCAGTTTTAATCCAGTCATGATTAACAGCAGTAAATCTGAGAGTAATAGTAAAATATTTTAGTGGACATTCTTAATATCAAAATAGATTGGAAAATATTTAATTTATCTATTAAATGGCTCCCACTATTTTTAGCGCATTTTCATGGAAACCATAACATTTGAAAATCGTAAACTTTCTAAAATTTTAAAGTGGGAATCGAAATCCAACTATCATGGTACAGTGACCTTAACAACTAGCCAATAAATCACCATACACCATAGAAAATGGATAAAACTCTTTTGTCGATCATATTTGTGAATTTCAATTATCAGTTTTACCCCTAAATTTAATTATAAACTGGACAACAAGCCAACCATAACTCATAATAATCTAGTCAAATCATACTCACAAATTTCTTGAGCAGCTGGATCAATAATGTGACCCTTGATAACTCTCCAACAATAAAGCCTCATTATTGGTGCACCTACTTTACATCACATGTATTAGCAACCAAACATTATCCAAATATTACACACTATAGCTTGACAACTCGCCAACAACCATAGCATGAATATTGGATACTCTATTTGATTGAAACGGTGGAGGGTAATGTCTTGTATTGAAAAATACTCTTAACGTTTTTTACTTGATTTAAATTGAAAAACGTTTTTAGAAAAAGTTATGTTTTTGAGTTATTACTAACTCTTCTATTCATTTTAAAAATTGCTTTTCAATTTTAAGTGGTTTGCTATACTTAACAATCTCATTATTAATCATCTCATCGATTTCTTGTTAAAACTTCTTTTAACTGTTTTATGATCGTTTTAAGGAAACACATTTTTAAAAAATCTTGTTTTTGAAAAATGTGTAATGAGAATAAAACAACTTTTAAAGGCATCACAGACATGCAAATCCACAAGAATAATTTCTATGCATTATAGGCATGCATATCATAAAAACGGGTTTATACTGGAATGGAATGGACGGGAGTGATTTATCGTGCTTTGATTCGAGCGATATAATTGAAACACGATAATTCACTTTAGGGTTTTACATCACATGTATATAAACTAAAATAAAAGAGAAGATCTAGAGCCACTTGTACGCTCCATTGAACTCTTTCAATCATGCATGGCTCTTGTTTCAAAATTTTGCCCTCATGAAACTCACAAACTAGTGCATAAATAAATCGAGGCTCGCAGACTGCATTTTATTAAACCATTACCGAGTGACTCTCATGACACTTTAATATTACAACACAAGTCTCAAAGGGTTTGTCCAAATCCATTCCAATATACTAATCTGGCTATTGCATATTACATACAAAAAAATAAATTGAACACATTGCAGACATATAATCACATCATAACCATAACTCATTATATAACATATAATAATTTGCATAAAATGGTTGCTATAATTTAGAACTAAAATTATTTAATTATTTTTAATAACAATTTACCAAAATTAACTAAACAAAATTATTTTGTATGTCAAAAACTTAACATACATGCATCTAAATGTTAAATCAAGATAACAATAAAAAATCTTTAATAACAGCTTTAAACACCCCCCCCCCCAACAAACTTGGATTTAAATTTAAATAATCTCTAACAAAAAACAAGAAACTTCAACAACTTGGATTTTGTACATTTTTTTTAATTCTAAAAAAATTGCTGGCTCTAAAAAAATTTTTTGTGGCCGAAAAATATTTTAGCCGTAAAAAAATTTATTGGCCGAAAATATTTTGTTGAGCCTAAAAAAACTTTTTGTTATTTTTCCTGTTTTTAAAATTTTCAAAAAATCAAGCTTGAACAATTTTAAAAGGTGATATTTTTAATCTCATTAAAAACATCTAATGTATCAAATTTAATCATATTAAATTTTATAAAATATTGACATATGCATTCAATAATATTCTAAAACTTAGAATATATTGATTAATCCTAATTATAACAACATTTATGTATGCAATCATCAAGAACAAATTAATTAACTTAATTTATAAACCTTCGCTTTGATACCATATAAGTGAAAATTGGTCTAGACGTAGCGGAAGGGAAAATTAAAATTTTCCCATTAACACTAATTAGGGTTTATAAATTAGGTTAATTATAAACGAAATCAATTAACCCTTAATTGATTCGAAAAGATAATACATTTGCGCAAATTCGGATTTGTGTTCCGTTCGCTGTACTAGCGATTCCTATTCAATCAAGACGACTTGATTATATCTTAATGATCTGCTTAATTGCCTCCACACGAATCTCCAAGATTAGTGAACTCTAATTAATTAGTTAGCTGATCTAATTAATTAAAGAGAATTATAAAAGAAAGAAGAGAATTAAAAATCAAAATTTTAATTCGTCTCTACCATGAAAATTTTGGCCAAGAAAAATGAGAGGGGAGGCCAAAAATTTTGAGAGGATGAGAGGAATAATTAGGGCTTAGGGTTTGTATCAAATAAAAGCCTATATATATATTCTATTTAAACCCTCATAATTAATTAATTTGTTTAATCCCTTAAACAAACTAATTAGTTATAACTTAATACATGTTGGCCCACACATATATATGCATATAATATTTGATACATATCAATGGCATAACAATATAATCTTATATATATATATATATATATATATATATATATATATATCAACATATATATTTATAAGTACACACACACACATATATATTTATTATATTCATAATATAATTAATATATATCGGCATGTATTATTTACTCATTTAATATCACTTATTATCTTGAGTAGCACGTCAAATCGTATTTGACAATTTTACCCTTATTTAATTAATAGAACATCAAATATACTTATTTAATTAAATCCCTTTTTGTATATCAACCATATACTTTCTCTTCTTTTATAGTTCTATGTTTGGCAAATAGGAGTTCACCTATATATGACTCCGAAGGATCGGCATTTACTCAGCAGTGGATAATTAATTTAAACAATTCAAACTAATTCTGTGAACAGTAAAATCCACAAGTCTATAGCGACAATAGCTACGTATTTAGACTACATGGATAAACTGTCGATGGCTGGATTGAAATAGGAAAATGCCATCTAAGAAAATCAATACCTATCAATGACAACTACCGTACAGTCTGATCTTTTCATCTTCTTGTGTTCCTTATTTGGTCTAGGGCTTGGTAGTACTGTCAAACCATAATAACTCAAATAACTGTTGTGTTGATATTATCACGTAACCTTGAGATCAAACCGAAAACCATTTATCATTTGATCTCTAGTACTCTGACCAGAGATTTTAGGTCACTGATATGTCGCACACTGCAGAACACTATTCTCCATATACCGGAGAGATGAATTCCATGTTAACTTTGCACAATCTTCACATGTATTCAATCATACCCAACTAATACCGTGATACACAACATCAATGGATCTGTGGTTGCGTAGTAACTAAAGTAATGTTTAGCACACGCAAGATACTATGGCGAGTCTCAGGTCCAGAGACTAAGTCGTACCAGTTATCACTATATGAATTTCCATCTGACAGTTATGTATAATTACCAACTGGAAATTCAAAATGAGCCGTTCAGTGTACTTGTCATCTATAAGTATCTGCATACGATACTCTGATGTTACCATACCAGATAACTATGAGAACGGTCATTATTTTCTCTTATGAGTAAGTATAATATACACCAGTATTCCAGAGTATCGATGTCCTGTCTCTATCTTTTACGACTAGGAATATTTAAGAATATACTTATCGACTAGTCAGGTCTCACTATTATGATCTACATCACAATCCTGTAGTCTAGTATTATTCTACGGACTTTATTAGTAATCAATAATATATAGAGTAATAAAAGATATACCAATAAAGAAAAACCAAATAGCATACTATTATTACGAACGAGAAAGTTCTATACATGTATGTTATAATTACAACTAATTGCCTTTAAGGGCACCTACATCTAACATAAATAATATATGTAATTAGAGAAAATAAAATTACAAATTTTTACCTGTACTAATGCGGTGTTGGCTGACTTATGGTCAGCCTGCAAGTACAGAACACTCGTATCTATAGGTCCAGACTCCATAACTATATCTGCACAAAGAAAAAGTCGAGTTATAATATGTTTGAAAAATGAGCATGTATACCAAAGAATATATGTGTGTATGTATATGTGTGTATATGTATGTTTGTTTTTTGTGTTTGAACATGTGTGTGTGTGTGTATTTCAAAGTATAGGCGGTGATTACCAATGGCGATGTGGTGCTGGAGGATATTTGCATCGTGCCTTATTATGACCATACTCGTTCCAGATACTGCATCTATTTTGCCTATGTTCTTCTCGTGAATCATCCATAATACCTTTGATACGAGCAGAACACGGTCGTCCTGTTTGTCTTCTACCGATAGGTGGTAATATCAATGGACCGTTGTACGCCTCCTAATATCGGCTATCAGGTACAGGACGAAACAATGGAGTATAAGCAGCATTGTATTTGGAGACAGAATACCACTTCGAAGCAAGATCGTGATGTGCAATGTTCCCCCCACCCTCTACGCATGTACATGCTGAAATTACATGTGAACAAGGCAATTTTTGCAACTTAGGTATATTGCACGTACAACTACAGTTCCTGCCATCGATAACTACGGCGTAATTTTTTTCATCTTTGTCAGTCACCTGCCATTTGGACTGTCCGAACCTCACGAGCCAAGTATGCATAGCATCAGTAGCCCTTTTTGTTATTAATTGTTCGAATTTAAGACATAGCTTTGTCGTCCACTCTTGCCCCCCGACGTCATGCAAAGAAGTATTTGTTCGCCCGGTAAAAAATCCATGTTACTAAGGCCTGAATAGGTAAAGATCGAGATCATTTTAAGACCCCGTTAAACTTTTCTAAAGCATTCATAGCCATCATGCAAAATTGTCTACCACCATCTTTCAAAAGATCCCATCTTTTTTCTCCATTTTTAAGACTACTTTCAATCGAAGTATCTGCTCTTGAACATATACGTTTAAATTTCTCTCTCAACTCTGCATATGTCAAGTCATCTAGTGCACATGCAATTTAAGAGAACAAATTCTGTAAGGTCTTGCCACTAAATCCAGCAGTTAAGAAGTTGGCTCTAATATGTCGCATACAATAACGATAACTATGAGTTTTCGACCATGAATTTCTTAGTGCAGTCGGAATCCCTTTCATCCGGTCAGATATAAAAGTAATGTGCCTTCCCCGTATGGATGGAATGTAGAGATGAATGCAAGAAATTAACCACTCCCAATTTTATGTGGTTTCACCTCCAATTACAGCATATGCCAAAGAATAAAGGCCAGCATTTGTATCAGTACCGGTAGCAATAAGTAAAGTCCCTTTGTATCTGCCGTATAAGTGTGTCCCATTAATACTGAGAACGGGATGATAATAAGGGAAACCATCAATGGCTGGTCCAAATGCCTAAAATGAACTAGTAAAATATCCCATTCTTTCTGAAATTGATGCGTTGGTTATCTTGAATACAGTCCCGGAATTAGTAGATTTGATGGCGGTAAGGTATCGTGACAAATGTTTATACGAATCTTCCTAATCTCTGTATATTTTAAACAGTGTCTTGTTCAACACATTCCATACCTTCATATAATTTATTTCAATGAATAATGTATCTTTTATAAGCACTTGAATCGTTTTGGAGGTCAAGTCGACATCCGCTTTCATGAAAGGCAAGATCCTGTTTCATAAGAATGCAGAAGTGGTCTGTTTATGATTTGAATTCATTATAGGATTAACACATGTATGATTACCCGCATACTTCTTTATCTGCCAATGTCCTGTCGGTGATTTTTTCGAGATATATGCATAAAGCCTCTATGGGCAGTTCGCATCTGTTTTAAATGACGGTGTACTTGGTCGTGGTAGTCTTGGTTGGTTTAAAAGAAACTCCGTGTTCAATTGACCAAACGATAACTGGCTGCATTAACTTCTCCTTATTCTCAAATAAATAGCCGACCTTTAACTCACTTTCAATATCGATTGCCGAAATCCTATCAGCACGAAAGTTGACATTCTCCATTACCGCTGTAGATAACATGTGAGCATCTATCATATTATCGGCAAATGGATTTTCAAACACAACAAAGTCATTATTAACACATGAATTAGTAATCCACTGCCTATCATTCTCATCATTAAGGACATATGCAATTTACATGCTATCTTGTTCTTGAATCTCGTCCTTATCACTAGCATCATCATCATCACTTTTATCTCCATTATGTTCTAACACTGTTGGATCTGTAGCAGGTACATCAGTTGGATGTGTGGAACCAACATTAGGAACTTGCATGGTATTTGATGTTTCGGTTTCATACCGACGAAATCCTGACTTATCGTCTACAAACGGTATCCATCTCATATTGTATCTCATATTGTATGACTACATGTACTCAATATTTTGGGGCAGAATATTGAAACCGAAGTTCGGAGTTGACATGCAATTAAAACCGAAACTTGGTGGTGACATGCAATTATAACCGACCGGCGGTACATAAGAACTGCACACAAATTTATGAATACTTAGTAACTATAATATACCTCCACTCTCAATAAATAGTGTTCTGCTAAATGTACATACGGTATAAAAATATGCAAGGTAATACTTACTTCGTAAACTGTCAATTCACTGGCGTCCCACTTGATATGCCTTTACTACGCAACTTTAATTTTTATACTGTTTATCATTGGTGGGAGACATAAAACCGCTAAAATTAGTATTCATATTGAGTATGCGTGTCATTTCTCCTTACGGGTAATGCTCGGATGCTCGAAAAGAAGGATCATGCACTTCAGAAGAAGGTTCGGGCAGTTCAGCAGACGTCAATATCTCCTTCTTCACAAACAGCTCAATTGATTTCGATTTCGATACAAGTATGACTTGTGTATTCTCGTCATCGGATACTTCAATGGCGGTATATTCATACTCCGTCGGCCATTTGCATATTAAAGATATATTGAACTCGAACGGATTGATTTTGGTAGTTTTGTACATTACTTGGCACAGCTCGTTATATATGGCAGACTTCTTGATTCTAGTCATTTTAGTTTTTCCTCCGACATATTCAGGAATATTATTTTTTTCAATTGATAATTGGCCACCGAAATAGTAAAAGATAGATATAATTATCTGTCATTTTTCCACCCGCCAGAAAAATTGACGCATGGTTTGAGAGTTCTCATCAAACAACCTACTTATTTATCTTCACATTTATACTCGTCTAATTACATAAACTTATAATAAAATTCATATTTTTAGCACGTAACAAGTTGTAAGAATTTGTATCCTACTCAATGATCGTCATAAGTAAAATCCGGAAAACCCCCTAATATGTACCCAATTTTTTCGAATTGTTTTTCTAATACCAAATTTAAACCAAATATTTTTAGGAATGATTTTTAAAGAAAATTAGGGTTTTGCTAATCGTTTTTATGTTCACGGTGGTGATGACGATGGCGAGGGTGAAGAAGATTGTCCGCAGATGAATTTCCACCCAAACCTGCACGAAAGAGAAAGAATGTGAGATCACACTGAGGAAGAGAGAGATGAGAGAGAGGGAGAGATCGAGAGAGGGGGAAAAGGGAGAGATCGAGAGGAGGAGAGATGGGAGAGAGAGACAGAGACCGAGAATGAGAGATTGGGAGGAAAGAGAGATTGGGGAAGGATAAGAGGGAGAGCAGAAAGAGATGAGAGAGAAAGCAGAGAGATCGCGCAAGAGAGAGAGAGAGACAGTACGTGAGAGAGGGGGGAGAGACCGAGCAGAGAGAGAGAGAGAGAAGAGAGAGAGAGAGAATGGAGAGGAATAAGAAAAAGAAATAGATCGTATCTATTTAATTTGAAGTTGGGGAATGAGACGCACTTTCAAAGTGCTCCTTATTGATTTTCAGGAAAATGTATGGACGTAATTTGAAAGTACCCCCGTTGATAATTGTAATGGGCACAGTTTGAAACTAAGTCCCTTACATTTGTAATGGGCACACTTAAAAAAAATTTTAACACGCCAGCACCAGCGCCGACGTGGCGTCCTGTGGCATAAGGTAGTCTAGTTTATAATATTTTTTTTAAGTGGTTTATTTTTAATAATATTAATTTAATATGGATTATTCAAATAATTGTCCCTGAAGAAATGATAAAGTTTTTACACGGCATTCACGTCAAAAGGGAACCTTACTTCCTTTTTCCACAAAGATATTAATAGCCCAGCACCTTTCTTTTGCCAACAATTTCAAAAGCTCATCAAAAATATCTTCTTCACTTTTCTTCTCCCTCCCTCTCTCTAAAATAACCCAACACCAAACCCTCGAATTATCGGGTCTCGGATCCTCCTAAACCCGACCAGCGAAGCCTCCCATGAAGATACAGTGCGATGTTTGCGAGAAGGCTGAGGCGGCGCTGCTGTGCTGCGCCGACGAGGCGGCGCTCTGCTGGGTGTGCGACGCTAACGTGCACGCCGCCAACAAGCTCGCCGGAAAACACCAGCGGGTCCCACTCCTCACTGCTGCTGCTGCTGGCGCTGCTGATGCCGCTCAGATGCCCACTTGCGATATTTGTCAGGTATTTTCTTAAATCCATCTATTTCCATTAAAAAAGGTTAATTTTTTTAGTCCGCTGGTAGAAATATTTGTTAACCAAATTAACCGAACAAGCGAATTAAACAAAGATTCGCAGGATTTTTTTAATATAAGAAAGTAGAAAAGATAGAAGGCGAAAAATGGGATTTTGTTAAGTAAAATTGTATGCGTAAATGGTCATTTCGCGTAGGACCAACTATATGAAAATTCGCCCTTTGAAATACTATTTGAAGAGGTTGCTAAAATAAAAAATTTATGTGGCTGATTAATTGGCCTCTACAACTTTATTTTAACATCACTGACACAAAACACTCAAGAATCAAGTAAAATTTGTTACCCCTCAAATGGTTTGTTAGCTTATGATGACCCTGAGTACGTCTTTGACTAGGTCTGATTTCCTCCTTTTAAGTTGTATCGGCACTAATCTTAGAGATGGTGTTCTGTGCTAAGTGTTATACGAGGTATACACGAGGTTATTATATGCAATCAACCTATATATTAATATACAGAACTTTAGAGGTACAATCTTTCAGCTAACGAGCCGAACTTGAGCGGACCCTAAATTGTTTGACATGCTTCAAGTTCGGTTTGTATAAATAGCTGATACTTTTAACCCAGCTTTTTTAGGTAACATAGTTATTTAATCACTTTAACAATTTAGTTAATTTTGGCTTTTGAATCTCCTGATCGATGTCTTATAGAGTGCAGCTGGTTAGTGCTAATCTCTTCTATTTCCTATATTTCATCGACGTGGTTTTGTGTTAACAAGACAAAAATGATCTGAGCTGACAAATAAACATGATTTGGGCTTATTTGTTTGTTAGTGAA
The DNA here is from genome assembly GCA_030015575.1 of Agapanthus africanus. Classification (NCBI taxonomy): domain Eukaryota; kingdom Viridiplantae; phylum Streptophyta; class Magnoliopsida; order Asparagales; family Amaryllidaceae; genus Agapanthus; species Agapanthus africanus. The sequence continues at coordinate 720,944,113 of CM057337.1, forward strand.
CTTGGTTCCTTTAATAATTATGCTATTACCTAACTACACTCACATGGAGAGTAATGAGAATAACTAAACACACACGAGCTTGGCCCAGATTAAGCCAAATTTGAGCTGTGGGAACCACACTCGTCCCTAATGAGGTTTGTCCTGCCGCCCTAGTGTGTTTGTCGATAGTCGTCGTCGTTTTTGTAAGCGGCAGACTTTAGTATGCTTGACAACGCACCAAATTGACGAAGCCTATTCCAAGGAGTTCTGTGCCCTTGAGCCAATATTGGCCCTCTCTACTGCTAAGGTATCCGACAAATTTGCCTCCCAAGATAAAACTTGCTCATAGAAATTTTTTAGAAGATTTTACAATATTGCAGTGGAAAACTCAACCCATATCTAAACCATGACAAGAGAGAAGAATAATTTTGGAATGATTTGTGGACTGGTTTGGGTATTCTTTTTATAAAGTCTGGGAAACCTTTCACCATAACCCCTCAACACTATGGGACACTCCCTTCCACTATTGAACACTTCCGTTCATGAAAAGGACGACCACATTCAATGTAATTTCCTTGAATGAGTTCATTGAATCAACAAAATAGTTGCCACCCATTGGATGAGAAGATGACTACATTCTATGATTCTATTTCTTTGAATGAGATTTGTTGAATCAACATATAGCTGTCACCCATTGGGTGAGATTCATGTATATCATTTAAAAATTCTAACATTTGTTGCATTCCTAACTTGCTTCCACCCTTGAGTTGTAGAGACAACAACACAAACTTTAAGTGCTTAAGCTCTTATTAGATCAAAATGATTTATGAAATAAGAAATGCAGTAACATCATTTTATTACATGTGAAACTTTACTTGCTACAGATGGGAATAAATTTGGAAAAGTTAGCAGGAATAAGGTGGCCAAATATGTTGCTTATGAAAAGACAAAAGTATAAAAGATGGCATTTATAGGAATATCGCAAGGATGGCTATATACTTGTTATAACCTATTCCTCCTTATTACTTGGAATCAATATACTAATTGCTTGGAGGGTTTAATGATATCACTTGTGGTTAAGATAAATTTTGGTTTTTCTTTGGATAAAAATATTCTCTTTTGATTTGAGAGAGAGTAATTTGATTGCAAATTCCACCAAGATATTCGTCATCATGACTAGAATTTTTGGAAGAAATTCTCTTGCCAATTGTAAAAGGGCAACTCTTACGGATATAATTGACCACTCTAGCTGTTTGTGTCCACTACCTTATCAAAATGATAAACGATTGATGAGGCGGAGTAGGGGACCATAAATTGTGATAGTGATTTGGATACAATATGCTATTACAATCCTGTGATGGAATAAGTTGTAGAAAAAGAAAAATTATAAGAGTGCTGTTTATTATAGAAATAAAGGCACATTTAGGTAAAAACTCCTCGTTCCTTTTTGTATCCTCAAACAAAACCTTGTTTTATTGAATTACTTTGTGGGATTCTGTTGCATTGCTTTTTTCCTTCTGCTTTATAGAGAAAAGAAATTCTTGCTATAGAGGGCCCGGGTGTAGACAGAACATTTAATTAAGAAACCTTCCATTGGAACAAAAATGATTGAAGAATGATAGGGTGGGGTTAGGTGAGGGGACCAATAAATATGATCTTGGAGGCTAAAAAGGCATATCGAGATTTTAATTGCACATTAAATTCATGTCGTCACCAAGTTGTTAAATGGAAAATGACAGCTCTTATGCGTATAACTTTATCAAAATTTAAGTATGACGTATTTATTTTGAAAAGTTAATGACAATTGTCATCTGTTGTTGTAAATATTGGTTATGCTTGTGCAATGTTCAGACGTTAGACTATTTAGCATCGATGTTCTATTATCAGTAAATTAAAAACTATTGATCTGATGTGATTGCGTGAAAGCTTCAACTATCAGATGAATGCAGCACAAAGGGCTTCTGTAATTGGCATGTTACAAAATTTAGGCATTCAGTTAACTCGGTAATATGTTGACATATTAATTAGCTCACTTATATTTTCTCTTCATTTTTTCTTACTTTTTTGAACAAGGAAGGTATTGCTAGTGGAATTGACATTATTTATCAGTCTTTATCTAAGTGCTTTTCTAGTTCAATCTTGTTACTAGTTACTATTTGGATATTTTTTACCAGTAGTAAATTGGAGACACGAACAATAATGGAAATTGTACATTCCAAACGTTGACATTTGATGTCACAAATTTAAGTTTTAGACAGGTTGGTGACTTCAATATTTTAGTTGTGTTCTTCTCTCATGAGTAGGTTGCCCTCTGTACACATTAAAGTACTGAACTTCACATAAGCCATTATGTCACATCCATATAAAGAGGACCACGAGCGAATAATCTCAACTATATTGAATAAAATTGTTAAGTTCATTCTTACTGCTTAACTTATCAGTTCAATTTGATGTTATTAGTAATTATCAATGGTTAATTGTGCACCAAGAGTTTTTTTTTGTAGGACTTTGTTTAGCAATAGACAGTACACAATTTAGTTTTGTGGAGTAACTAGGATGAAAATGATTATGAGGACCACAAAATCATCCTTTTCAGTGAGATATTTTGGAATATTTCTGCTGTCCTTTACAACGACCTTTTGCATATAGGAAGTGGGGTTTGAAAAACATTTAAATAATGAATTCTACTGTTGTGATTCTATGAACATAATTGATTCAGGCACATTGGGATCAATTTGGCTTAAATATATATGCTGCAGTGTATTCGTGTGAATACAGTGAAGCTTGTGGGGGCATCTATAATTGTCAGTATTAAGCATTGCCAAACGTTAGGCAAGCTTCTATATAACACACCGCCATAATGAAAACAATGCATGAGCTACATACAAATCTATAAGAGTGCTTTTAATTTGTAGGGCTCTCTCCATTAGTAAATTGTGGAACTGAAAGTAGGCAGTATTAATTGCCTCTTTCATTTTATCTCGCAAAAATTTTAGTTTATAAGTGGTAAACTTTCCACTTAGTTTGTTAACAATCTATTCCATAGTTAGATAGATACTATCAGATAAATGAGGTGAATGCAGAATCTCTGCTCAGTAGTGAATAGATTGGAACTAAATATGCTAGACCCAGAAGCTGTCAATATTATCGTGATATTGGATTTCACCTGTGGTTATGTTTACTATATCTTCCATATAGGCGACCTGTATCTAGTACGCCCTTTGCTGTGTGCTCAGGCTAGATTTCTAAACTGAGCTGTGAAAAATTATAACTCTAATGTAATAAATATTTGCGTCTTTGTTGTTTTGTTCTATTAGAATGGTTGAGTTAAGCCAGAGGAGAAATGGAGAGAATTCACATGGTTGTCTGCCGTGTAAGCTTGTCTTTTCCTAAATGATATAATAAATCGCTTAGTGGAAACAACCAATTATATACTTATATGTAGATATGTGAACCCAGAACAGAAATTATCACTGAAATATCAAGCACAATTCTTTCTTTCGTACCTATAGATCTCTTATGAAATTTTTATGGAGTGTATCCAATGTTGTCCCAATTGGAATTACAAAAAAGGTGCGATGTATCTCAAAACATATTCTGCGCCAGCGTGTATTTAATAAAGGGCAATGCAATTCTTGTTTTATTTATAATCTTTCCGTTTCAATACTTGTCCTCTTGGTCGCCTTTATTTTCGTTTCAACTTGTCATTTTCGAAAATAAAGAAGAATGTTTGAGAATTTAATGCAATCCAAATATAAATTACTATAAATAAACCTAATTTTTTGGAACAAGAAAGTTTTTTATTCATTGCCAAATCCTAATAGGAGAATAGAATGGAATTCTTACATTTCTATCATCACCACTGAAGAGGAGTTATACTCTTTCTTAGTTATTGTACAATTAAGTCAAAAATGACAATAAAATTTGAAATGGAGGGGAGGGATTATTACGCATTTCAGCAACTCACTGCCCAAAGAAGTCCATGAATTCTTTTTTGAACAGTAATTTAATTTAGCATAATTTTTTTTAAAAAAGAAGGAAACTCTATTCTTGATTATTATGTCTTGATCTCATTCATGTCAAACTTTCTCTGATACACACATGAAACTTAATTACATACCCCTTAAATTTACAGGAAAAGGCCGGATATTTCTTTTGCTTGGAGGACCGCGCGCTTCTATGTAGAAACTGTGACGTGGGGATCCACATGGCGAGCCCTCACGGCTCGTCTCACCAACGATTTCTCATCACAGGAGTCAGAGTCGCGCTCCAACACTACCTTGACAACAACGGCAACAACACCACAAGCAGCACCAACAATGATAGAAGAAGCAATAGCTGCAGCAGCGATGGGAACAGTAATAATAATCATGTAATATCTCAGGTGTCAAACTCCTCAGTCGATAACAAGAAGCCGTGGACAACGCCAACAAGCCTTGGTGCTTATGAGGGAGGAGGAGTTAGGGGGCAGTGGATGTGGAACGATGTTTTCGATAATGGTGAGTTCGGTCAGAGTTATGGCATCTCGGAACCTGGCTCTGAAAGTTACTAGTTAGTTATGTAAAGCAAGAAGGAAAAATAAGATACAGACAAAAGAAAGAAGAAGAAGAAGATGAAGATTTTATTGCTTTACATGAATGGATGATTTTTGCCATTTTTTTCTTTTGTACTGAAGGATTATTTTTTATTCTTAGGCTTTTATGTTGTATGAGTATCTAAGGTCAGTTGAAAGGAAAAACTCATGATTGGCTGGTGTGTTCTTTTGTGAAGGCTCTCTGATGATCAATATTAGAGAAAGGGTTAATTGCTAAATAATATCATAATGTTTCACCTATTTTGCATTTATATACTTTATTGATTTTCTCGTTGCATTTATATATCTTAAAATACAAACCGTTAATGCTTTGCTCTTTTCAATTGACTATCAAATCCATCACTATGTTAAACAAAATCCATACGGTTTGCATTTTATGGTCAGAGTGCAGCGAAAAAATTTAGGGTATCAAAGTGCAGTGAAAAAATCAGTAAGATTCAGTAAGATATTTAAGTGCAAAGTAGGTGAAACATTGAGGTATTATTTAGCAATTAACTCTCAGAGAAATGATCCTGAACAGTAGCTTAACAAGGAGAATTGATACTGTATTCATCATTTCATTAATATTCTTGATATTAATTGAGCCATATTGCAGATATATATGTCTGTTGGATTTCACAATGTTTGACCTTTATATAATATTTTATGGAGCATATTTCTGTTCGAGTTTGTTCAATTCCATCTCTAATTTGAAGGATGTTTGGCTTTTCCATTTTGATGATGTGCATGAAAGCTAATTCATCTTTGTTCTCCAAATGTCAGTTTGAATTTGGAAATGCATTGGTATTCCATTGTATTGCTCAATTCCTTAGCGTGTGTCAGGCCTGGCAAATGAAGCGACTCCTCGCCGGCTCGTCTCGTTTAGCCTCGCCACGAGACGAGTTTTGCTCGCCTCGTTATGATGTGGATGAGTTGGCGAGTCAACTCGTCTCGTCCAGACGAGTTAGACGAAGCGAGTGGGTTTGAGTAAAATCTAATGTTGTCTCGTTATGACTCATCTCGCTTGACTCACAAGTCAGCTCGCCTCACCTCGCCAACTCACGACTCAACTCGTTTAAGTAGCCGTTGGCGAGTTCGAGACGACTCGCCTCGCCTCGATTTCCTGCGCCGGCGGTTGAATTCGCCTCGTCTCGAGACTCGCAACCAACGGCTATAAACGGTCCGTTTCCCATGAATTCACCTCGCCTGCTATAAATTTTGAAAAGCCTATAAATACAACCCCCACTCACATCAAAACTCACCCATCTCTCTCTCTCCCCACTAATTTGAAAATTTTAGTTTATATTTCATTTGTTTTTAGTCTATTTATTTGTTTTTTAAATTTTTTTAGTCAAATTTTATTTTAAAAAAAATAAATAAAATCAGGCGAGTAACTCGTCTGATTCGACTCGCGAATCGTTCAGACGAGTGGGTTTGCGTGTGTGGGGGGTCGATGGGGGTGGGAGCAAGCCCTCTGTGAGCATTGTAATGTATTAGATGCAACCATGGTTTCAAAGGCTAATCCAGATCCGAGATGGTCGATTTCGATCCCAAAAATGACCGCTGGAGTGCTGATACTGATTGATACCGAGTTATATTAGGTTTTCCATTTGATCAGTGTGGTTTCGGTATATACATTTGATAATAGGCGGATTATTACGATTTAAAACAAAAGGCAAATAACTGATTTACTGGATATTGAAACAATCACTCTATATATCATTAATGTTCATCAATTGTTACATTTGCTATGTAAGAATTTTACTAATTTTGAAAACGCTTTTAGCGAAAAGATATAAAACCGACGGCGTGCCGAACTAAAGTAACAATCTGCTATCGATACCAATCCTAACATTTAAAACTTTCTATGCACAGAATGATTTGTTTCTTGTCACCCGTTGTTGTTTGTCCATCTATACATATTGAGAGGATGCCATCCAAACCTTCGGGCTTATGGAAACTTTCTTGAACGATCTTGAATCCATGTTCAATCTGAGGCAAATTTTTTAAAAATCTTAAGATTTTCTTTTTCTTCAGTTTTTCAATATTTTGTTTGTTATAATAGCTCATAAGAACGATGAAATTTTCAAGTTTTTTTTTTCGAGTTTTCAATATTCTGCTTGCTATAGCACAAGAACATCATGAAATTTTTTTAAAAAAATTTCTTTTTTTGTTTTCTTCAGGTTTCAAATTTTTTCATGATATAGCATATGAAAGTCGTAAAATTTTCACTAATCTTTACATTTTCTGTTTATCTCAATTTTTAGAATATTATGCATGTTATTATAGCACACAAAAATCACGAAATTTTCAAAAAACTTAATTTTTTCTGTTTGCTTCGTTTTTTAATAATTTGCATGCTATAACACATGACAATCACCAAATTCAAAAAAATCCCAAGTTATTTGGTTTTTTTCTTCAAATTTTCAATAATTTGTATGCTACCACTACGAAAATTATGTAATTTTAAAAAATCTCAATGCTTTCGATTTTGATATTTCAATATTTTACTTGCTAATGCACAAAAACCAAGGAATTTTCAAAAATCTTTTTAAAATGTAGTTTTTTCAATTGTTCGATATTTTGCATGGTAGCACATAAAAAATCATGAAATTTTCACCATATCTGTACTCTTCGATTTTTTAATATTTTGATTACTTGCTTATAGCATACAAAAACCGTGATATTTTTTAAAACCCCAAAATTTCTATTTACTACAAATTTTTAGACTTTACATAGTATATGAAAATTACGAAAATTTCAAAAACATCAGTATTTTCTATTTTGTTTGTCTTTTTAATATTTTGCTTACTATATGTCTATAACACACAAAAAATGCGAACTTTTCAAAAATATCAAAAATTTTCTTCATTCTTTAATTTTTCAATATTTTCTTCTTACAACACGGTGAAAATCGTTAAATTTTAAAAAAAATTTAAAAAAATTATGCTATAGTACAAGAAAATCCAAAATTTTCAAAAATCCTAAGGTTTTATTGTTTCTTTCTTTTTATTATTTTGGTTGTTATATAGAACATCAAAATTACAATATTTTCAGAAATTCCAAAAGTTTTTGTTTTCATTGGTTTTTCATCATTTTGCTTGCTAACAAACAAAAATCGTAAATTTTTCAGAAATCTATATTTTCCTGTTTTCTTTAACGTTTCAGTATTTTTCATGATATAATACATGAAAATCATTAAAAAAAATTCAAAAATATTAAAATAATTACTTTCTTCCTTTTTTAAATTTATTTTGCATGTTGTATAGTATATGGAAATCTTGAAATTTCAAAAATCTCAGAATTTTCTGTTTTCTTCAATGTTCCAATATCGTAGTTGCTCATAATTTTGGAGAAGTTCTGCGTATCAAGGAGACAAAAAGTTATGTGAAGTATAAGAAGAAAAGGTTGTCGTTTACTAAGAAAAACTTAACAAAACAATGAAATACGGGCCGGGTGATCGAGATTTTGGTTTTTGAATATTTTTTGTTTGGTATATAACAAAAAATCACAAAATATTTAAAAGTCATGCTTTCTGTTTTCAATATTTTATATGCCATAACACAAGTCGCAAACTTTTTAAAACTCGCAAAATTTTATATTTTCTTCCATTTCCCTAATATTTTTTGCATGCTATATATCACACAAAAATCGCGAAATTTAAAAATTCTCAAAATTTCTGTTTCCAACAAAATTTTGATATTTTATATGGTAGCACTTGAAAATAGCAATCTTTTCCAAATAGTTCAAAAATTTTTTTTTTTGCAATACCAAATGAAAATCGCAAAATTTTTAACTCTCAATTTTTTATATATATATTTCGATTATTCAATATTTTTCAAGCTATAAAGCATAAAAAAAATGAAAATTTTAAATATTTTGCCGGTAAAACTTAAGTAGTATGAAAAATAGAAAAAGATTTTGAAGAATGGGTTCATCAGAAATTTTTCCACCATATATAAACATTGATGCATGGATTAAACAGTGATAAATATTGAGCAGGGAGCCAATAATTTTTTTTCCATGACCCAAATATAGTAAGCAAGTTAAATAGGGGCTAGAAAACAATCTTTCCATTAAAGTCCAAGCTAAATAAAAAAATATTCCAATAAATATTCTCTCATGCACCATATATTATATATAGATATATATAAGAATGATTATTGTAAGAAATCAAGTTCTTTTTGGCCTAAAAAAATTCAATTAGAATATGTTACCTATCCATCTCTAAGCATATTTTTTTTGTTCAGCCACAATGTGCAAAATTAGACAGTTGTGAACCATATGGAGATATTACAAGCGCATGCTCGAATAACAGCTCTTCAGTTTTTATAATTCTCAAAATTTTCTGTTTTCTTTGATTTTTCAATATTTTATTTGCTATATCACATAAAAATCATGAAATTCTTAAAAATATGATAATATATGTTTTCATAGATTTTTCAGTATTTTGTTGCTTGCACAGGAAAAATTACGATAGTTTCGTCAAAATTCTCAACAGGTATAATATAGCACACAAAAATCACGAAAACTTCAAAAATCTCAAAAAAAAATTGTTATCTTCGGTTATTGAATATTTTCCTTGCTATATAGGGAACAAAAATTGCTTGTGGGGAAATTTTCCCTCCGATACTATCTTCAAGGGAAAAATCTTGTTTTTGACGACCCATAAGAAGAAGTAAATATCACAGAGGATTTTTAACGTGACTAATCCATGAGATAAATATGAGAATTCTATTGATATAAAAAAGAGTATACCCGTCACCTTATTTTCTTCTTAATTTGATCATCTAGTACATTAGCCTCTCAAATCTAGATTAGAACCCCAATCTGTCAATAAAGATAAAAGTTATAAGATCTCTTCTACATCTCATCTCCCTTCTTTTGATCGCATCTTAAGAGAGAAGAGCTACAGTCCTCATAAACTTAGAGACTATATCTCTCTTGCCTTAACCTTTGCTCGTCTTGTCCTTGCCTTGTTGTGCGCTCGCCAATTCTCCTTGAAGAAAGTATCTCTCTATTTATAGCATAGAATAATCCTTCTTCTAATTAGATTTGGATTAACATAAATCTTCTTTATTCTTATCTAATAGAATATTTTCTCTAATCTAAAACTATATTTAAATAAGAGATTTATCTTAATTCTATCAATAATAATAACTAACTATTTAAATTTAAACTAATCTCAACATTGCCAAATTCTAAAAAAAATGGTTTCTTTAGCTTTTCATTTTGCAAGTTACACCCGTGAGAATCATGAAAATCTCAAAACATTCTATTTTCTACATTTTTGATGCTTTTTAGCACACGAAAATCAACAAATTTTAAGAATCTCAAAATTTATCGTTTTTTCTGCTTTCAATATTTTCCTAGTTATATAGAACTTATGAAAATTTTAACAATCCCAAAATTTTATGTTTTTTCAAATTGTCAACATTTTGCATATCATAGAACACAAAAACTATGAAATATTTTTAATTCTAATATTTTCGGTTTTTAAATATTTTGCTTACCATATATAGCACAAAAAATTACAAAATTTTCACAAATCTCAATTTTTAAAATATTTTTTTTAGGTTTTTCATAATTTTGCATACATACAAAAAATCGCAAAACTTTCAAAATCTCAAAATTTTAGGTTTTCTTCCTTTTAAAAATTGTTTTGTGTGTTATATGGCTGATGAAAATCGTGAAAGTATCCAAAATCTCAGAAATTTTAGAATTTTTAATTTCTGAAAAATTGAGATAGTAAAATTAAATGTGTATCCATATATGTAAAACGAGGAAACATATAAATAACGAAGTGCAATTTGTAATTTCTAGAAAGGTTTTGTAGCCATATATGTCAATGGTAGATGAGGCAATATTCCTTGGAATATTCTTTCACAAAGTTTTTTTTTTATATAATATAGATTTAGGGTGTGTGTGTAGAGGTTTACGAGAAATAAGAAGCGAGAAGAGGGAGAGGGAGAGGGGAATCAACCCTATTCAGGGATCGAATTTACGACCTCTCATATTGAAGAGGAAATTGATATCTACTGAGCTAAGACAAGTTGGTAGAGAAACGAGAAGGTTGAAAACAACATTGATGAAGGAGATATAAAGAAGAGGGAAGGAATTAGAAGAATAAATCATAGTTCCCTAAACCTTGGCATTGGTTAATATAAATAACCCACTAATTTAACCTCAAACCAGATGAAGGGTTCATTTTAGTTAAAGGAGAAAATTTGAGTGTTTGTTTAGAACCCTGGAGGCCTTTTCTAGAAATATCCAAAGATTGTGTGGGTCAAAAATAAAATTTATTAAACCAAAAAAGATAATTTACACTAAAATATCCTTAACTGTCTTTTTTCATAAGTTATCTTTATTATAGTAAAATATCTTAAATAATGGTTTATTCCCTCATGGCATACCCAAAATAGGGGGCAAGAAATTGCAGAGGAGCAGGATCCGAAGCGGTGGCTGTTTCAAGAATGGAATATTTCAAAGCATTCGCTTCTGAAAGAATTTGAACTAAAAGTGAAGCTTCGCCAGAAGCGACTGGTCGCTTCTCGAATGCCGTTTGTACTAATAATGTATATGATCTAGTCTTTCCGATGCCTCCTTCCTTGATGTCAACGTATGCAAGACGGAGAGTAAGCCAAAAATAGTATAACCAAATAAGAGTTTTGCCAATGAAAATCCATACGCCTTTCTTTCTTGAGACCCATCTTCATCTTCAACATGGAAAATAGGGAATGGAAAAGAAGGTTCGATTGACTATTTCTGTCCACCTTCTCACGGAGCCATACGTGGACGTTACCTCTCATACAGCTCCTAGCCAGCAAGCAGTTAGCTTTCCATTGCTTGTTCGCAACGGTTTTCGCACTAGCACGCTTGAAAGAATTTTCGAATTTCAAGAGCTGAACTATGTTTATTTTTCAACCTAAAGGCCAAGATGCCCAAGTGCCAAATCAATACTGCAAATGATGTATTATAGGACCGCTAGAAATAAGGCTCGATGCATACAAGGCCCGGTTTGCTCAAGTTGTGATAAGTGTTAGGACATCTAACATTTGGTTTCCCTTTCTCAGCTTCCTGCTTGAGATACTCGGCTAACTCTGGTGCTTTCGAAGAAAACCTTTCTTCGATTGAAAAGAGAAAGTAAGAGCGTATAGTGATCACAGAAAGTTCGAGAGCCTCTGCAACTCTTGTAGCTGGTCGATTATCTTTCTTTCTTTCCCTCTCTCGCTCT